>OZ010799.1:181595447-187134124 GCA_963932465.1 Maratus speciosus
GCGGCTTATGGAAAAAAATTGGTTGCGATTATTGATATTACACTGTTTTAAAAATTTTGGAATTTATGTATATTTCCTACATTTTATGTAATACATTTTTTTTCTTCTCTGATCAATAGTTTAGAAGTGAGAAGGCCACAACCTGGTTGTTAAAAAAAAAAAAAAAAAAAAAAAAAAAAAAAAAAAACTATGAAAAGACAAGAATTATGGTATTGCACCCAGATGTAACATGGAACTAAACATTTTATGCAAACATTGACCATTAATGATACTAAATGATATTGCATATTCTATTTTATAATTGCATCCGATTTCAGTAATCAATTAATAATCGATTTATTTAATCGCAGAATTTGTAATATTGCGATTGAGTATGAGCATTGAGCCCGTCGTTTTTACGTCATACTTATTAACAAGTTAAAAGGTTGGTGTTATAATACTTTTTAATTTATATTGAGTTTTACTACTGTATAAGATTAAAAAAAAAAAAAAAAAAACTATGTAAGAGGTACTAAAATACCAAACCTCAGACTAATAATTTGATTGGATATTATTTTATGAAGCGCTAAACAGATATGCAAAAATATTGCATTAAACTTTAAAGGGTATTAGACCAGGAGGCGACAGCACAGACAATCACCTCATCGAGTTCACGGCTGAAATTTCAGAATAAGTTAAAACTCGATTCGTATATTAAAACTTAATCGGTCTGCCAAATCATATCTCGAGGGAAAAAACCTATAAACTCGATTTTAGCGATTGACTCGTAGGTTTACCATTATGTTTTCCTGCTCCCAGTCCTCCATGTTTTCATACTTTTGGGTGCAGGAAAACACAATGGTAAACCTACGAGTGAACCGCTAAAATTGGGTTTTCAGGTGTTTTCCACCAAGATAGGAGGCAGACCGATTGCGTGTTACGATGCGAATCGAGTTATAACTAATTCTGAAATTTCAGCCATGGATTTGATGAAGTGATTGTCTGTGCTTCCGTCTCCTGGTCTGTATAGGAACATAAAATTTCCTCACCAATTATATTCATAAACAGTAAAAGAAATACGTAAATACCGTTAGAATATCTTTTACTGATCACATTATATTATTTTTTCATTTTGTATGTACTCATATTATTTTGCTCAATTTATTTACGTTAAATAAAAGGAAAGAAAGGGGAGAAAAAAAGAAAAATACAAGTGGAAGATAATTGAATTGGAATTATAAAACTGCCTTACTCGAGCTTTGCAAAGTAAAACAAGAGACTTTTGACACAGTGAATGCTTATTGTACTTACAACACTCATTGTGTTCTTAAAAAGAAGACGACGGAAAAATGCATGTAGTGCATCAGAAAAATTCATGGAATTATTATGATTGTATAATTATCCTGTCCATTTGAAGCACAAAGCTGGGCGAAGTAATTCTACGGTCACGTTTTTTCGAGTAAACCCTTCGAAAATCACGAAAAACTACGCAACCAGAAAAATGAAATGTTTGTTTTTTGCCCATAAGGTTCTTTCATCCGGTAGATGCATATTCAACGTTTGCTGATGCTTTAAAAATGAATGGGACAAAAGAAAACATACCTGTGACTGCTCTAATGGGTTTATTTTTCAAATACAAGTTTAACGTGAAACTATAAATATACAAGTTTATAAAGATGTTCGATATAGGCCCCTCCCTTGACACGACAAATATCTATGCGGTAATCCAACTAATGGCACACTTTTACTACTACTAATAATAATTTTAATAATAATAATTTTAATAATAATAATTTCAATAATAGTAATAATAATTTTAATAATGATAATTTTAATAATAATAATAATAATTTTACTAACAATCATAATAACTTTAATAATAATAATTTGAATGTGTCATCTATTTTTGCATTTTATTGACAATACGTTAATATGAATTTTGAGATTAGAAAAATCCATTACCATTCAATAAAAAAAAAAATAATAATAATCTTTTAGAGGCCGATTTCAATAGATCTACCAAAATAATAACAATAAGTCGGAAACTGTACGTCAAACGTGGTAAATGAGGTGCATTCTTACTGTAACTAGTTTTATAAATATTCAGATCTTGGTGCAATAGCTGTTCCACTGTTATGCCAAAAATGCATGAATACAAAATTTATTACGATCATACGACACCGCAGACGATTTTTCACCAGAGACCGCAATGTACCCCGGAATTCTTTTGAGTGTTTCTATAAATGAACGATGAATGCTTATGCATATCATACTCTACAGTAAGCATCTTGTAGTGCACTTCAGAGATATATATAAATTTCAATGTGTTTGAAATTGTAAAACATCATTAAAAACCACCGCAAATGATTTTCCCCATAGACCGTAATGTGACGAAATTCTTTTGAATGTCCCTGTAAAAGAACTACAAATCCTACACACTTCATTTTCAATACCGAACATGTCGTAGTCAGTCTCTATAACATACGAGGGCATACAAATTTACTTTTATGTGGTATTGTTAGCTTAATGTGTAATGAATACGTAGCAATTTTTTTGTTCATTTATGTCCAGTAGTACAGTCGTGGAAAGAAAAAATTAAACACCCCTCTTCAAAAAAGTATCGCAGAAGAAAGTTACTGGTACCGAACGATTGGAAATAAAGTCTTCTTTTAAATGATGTATATAAAATTTGCTTAAGGGGGCATCTAGATATTAAAACGAACTCAAACTTTATTTTTTCCAATAGCAATACCCAATTTTAACACGTTATTTCAAATCTTCGGTTCAAACTATGCCTAAACAGCCAATTTCAAGTCATTTGAAGGATCATTTTTTGAATTATAAACATTCAAAATTTAGTGCGTCTAATGTTAAATTACATTTTCATATTTTTATTAATATCTCCTGAAATTGTACTCCTAATTTGCTAATTTTTTGTGTAGCAATAATACTAAAATACCCAAACATAAATACTCTGAATTTGCAATTTTTATTATTTTACTAGAAAGATAACTCGTCAAAAATGATGGAAAATGAGATATAAAGATATATAAAACACATGTGTAAGAATATGAGTTTTTCTTCCTTGTTCCGCAGTGATAGATGAAAATAACACATTTTGAAAACGCAACTCATTTATGAAAAACTATGCGTATAACGAATACATTAAAAATGCAGTTTAAGTATAAGTTAAAATTTGGTTACAAAACTTCAGGATATACGATGTTTTTTGTAAAAACTCTTTCATTATTTAAAAAACTGACCTTGCTCATCAATATATTTGACATAAATTTTTAACTGCAGTTAGGAGCTTAGATAGTGCAGTGCCGTCTAGTGGCGATTATTTTATTAGTAGCATCGGGATGAAGATGCAAAGACGTACATTTTCGTATATTACACTTTAAATTCTGACACATAGATTATGAAAAATTCCTTAAATGAGTGAAAGATTAATGAGTTCCAATGGGAATTTCTGTAAATTAGCCAGCTATAGCCAAGTTGGCTTCATATACGAAAATTTATTTTTGTCGCCAAATTTGGCAAAATACAGCCAAATTTGGCGATACTTTGCCAAGTTGAAGTTGCCAAGTTGGTGCTATTATGGTAAACCTGCTATTAGTACTTTTGAGTAATTGCTCATTGTTGAAGCTGATACCGATTTCTCTATAGGAAGCTTAACATATCCGCGATAAATGAGGCGGTCCAACCGGAATTGTGAGAGACACACAGAGCCTTGGATTTTATATAAATAGATGATAGGAATTTTGAAATTGATATTCGAATAAATTATGAATTGAAACTTACAATTTTTTTGATGGATTTAGATTTATTACGTCCTGCTTCATGGAAATCCAAAATTTCACATTTTTCTTCCAAGTAGTTTTCAAATTATGCTTAAAAACCAGCAAAATGATGGTTTAAGGGACCGGCTATGATAGAAGTGACTAGATATTTTGAAATTTCTTATGCTATCCTGTAATCTAGCTTCAATGACCGCTTGAGTGGCGCTTAGCCTTGATCAAAAAGGCTCTCTCGGTCAACAATCGAGTACCGAACTTCAATTTGGATACATCCCCTAAAATACGCTCGTATTAAAATAGTTAATTTCTCGGAAACTTATTGTACGAAATGCATAAAAATTTGTTTTTAGGCTAATTGAAGGGTGTAGAGTTTATTTATGCTGTCAGAATTGTGTACTGCTATTGAAAAAAACAAAGTTATAGTTCGTTTTAATAGGTAGATGGCCACCTGAATAAAAAATTTTATACACATCATTTAAAAGTAGACTTTAATACCAATCGTGTGGTACCAGTCACTTTCTTCTACGATAATTTTTTGCAGAGTTAGTAAGGGTTGTTTACTTTTTTTTTCCACGACTGTACGTCAATGGCAACCATGAACGTTCAGATACTTTCGGTATCGCCTATGGGAACAATGGAGGCAACAAGCAATGAGCAAGTATGCTCTTGCTTGATGGAAATTTTGCTTTCGCCAGAAGAAATAGTCAGTCGAAGAGTATGCTATACGGGACTTATATAGAGCCTGTTCTGCGTAGCACAGTTAGCTGATGGTTTGAGATGTTTGAGATGTTGAGATGAGAAAGAGAAAGACAATCATCTTCAAAGGAAGATGCACACGGCGTTCCTGTAACTGAGCTTACAGAAGTCAAAATAATACCGTCGCTATTACTGTCAGGGAAGATCGTTAGATATGAGAAATATTAAAAATATTGCAGTTATAATGGCGTTTTACCATCACGTTGGTAACTGAAAAGTGGGCATGAGACATGTTTCTGCTCCTTGAATTCCGAGACTCCTTATACCCGAACAACTGGACGTTCGCGTGAGGCTTAGTCGAAATTGAAGGTGATGTTACATGAACATGAGATGATTCCCCTAATGTGACACTAAATACACCTAAATACACTTCGACTGACGATTTCTTTAACCCTTTGGGCTCCCCCATGTGTATTTCAAACAATTCTTTCTATGTGAGCCTCTAATTAGGTTGGAGGCGTGAAATTTTACAAACTTATAGCTGAACACCTCACATCAAACAACAAACTATAAAATTTTGAAAAAGTCGTACATTTAACCCTTTGGGCTCCCACATGTGTATTTTAAACAATTCTTTCTGAGTGAACCCTAATTAGGTTGGAGGAGTGAAATATTGCATACTTATAGCTGAATACCTCACATCAAACGACAAATCATAAAATTTTCAAAAAGTTGTATATTTAACCCTTTGGGCTCCCACATGTGTGTTCTAAACAATTCTTTTTAAGTGAGCTCCTATTTAGGTTGGAGGTGTGAAATTTTGCATAATTATAGCTGAATACCCCACATCAAACGACAAATCATAAAATTTTGAAAAAGTCGTACATTTAACCCTTTGGGCTCCCACATGTGTATTTTAAACAATTCTTTCTAAGTGAACCCTAATTAGGTTGGAGGAGTGAAATTTTGCATACTTATAGCTGAGTACCCCACATCAAACGACAAATCATAAAATTTTGAAAAAGTCGTACATTTAACCCTTTGGGCTCCCACATATGTATTTTAAACAATTCTTTCTAAGTGAACCCTAATTAGGTTGGAGGCGTGAAATTTTGCATACTTATAATTAAATACCTCACATCAAACGACAAATCATAAATTTTCAAAAAGTCGTACATTTAACCCTTTGGGCTCCCACAAGTGTATTTTAAACAATTCTTTTTAAGTGAGCCCCTATTTAGGTTGGAGGTGTGAAATTTTGCATAATTATAGCTGAACACCTCACATCAAATGACAAACCATAAAATTTTGAAAAGTTGTACATTTAACCCCTTGGGCTCCCACATTTGTATTTTAAACAATTCTTTCTAAGTGAGCTCCTAATTAGGTTGGAGGCGTGAAATTTTGCATACTTATAGCTGAGCACCTCGCATCAAAGGACAAATCATAAAATTTTGAAAAAGTCGTACATTTAAGCTTTTGGGTTCCTACATGTGTATTTTAAACAATTCTTTCTAAGTGACACTCTATTTAGGTTGGAGGCGTGAAATTTTGCATACTAGCTGAACACCATCATGCGACAAATCATAAAAATTTGAAAAAGTCGTACATTTAACCCTTTGGGCTCCCACATGCGTGTTTTAAGCAATTCTTCCTAACTGAGCCCCTTATTAAATTGGAGATTTGAAATTTTGCATGCTTATTATAGCAGAACACCTGAGGTCAGGCGACAAATTATAAAATCTTGAAAAAGTCTTACGTTTAACCCTTTGAGCTACCACATATGTATTTTAAGCAATTCTTTCTAAGAGAGCCCCTAATTAAGTTGGAGACATGAATTTTTGCATACGTATAGCTGAATACCTCAGACCACACGACAAATCATAAAATTTTCAAAAAGTCTTATATTATTTACTTCTCCGTGCTCTAACGTATATTTTAAGCAATTTTTCTAACCTCCGCCCTTTTCACCAGGGGAGCACTTTTCCAAATTTTGCCGACACCCCTTTGACCATTCTTACATATTATGCACCATAGCCTTACATATTTGAGTTCCACTTTTTACCGCCAGGGGCGCCTACTTATCTCGGGTGCTATGGGCCCAATCCCTTCGACTAATATATATACGGATAGTATGTAAAACGGAGTTTCGTTCGGATAGAGATTTGTTTAGAATAGAGTGCGCCCCTGGTTGCGAAATGTGGAACTAACAGATTTTTCAAAAGGATAAAGTGTTTTGAAATGAATATTAAACGAAACCCTCTGTGCGATCTGTGATCACACTTACCCACTTGTTTCAGAATTTTTTGATTTTCACACCCATTTTTGCGGCGCTGTCACGGCTAAACCATTGATCAGAGAGAAAAACTTTTAATGCGTAAAATGTAGGAAATTTTATCCTCTTTAATTTATGTACTGAGGACTTTTGCGTAAAATGCATAATTTTGAAGTTATTTTGAAAAACAAAGAAAATCCCGTTTTTTTCCCAGTTTTTTGCCAAAAAAAACGTGTTTCCCGGGATAAATTTTGTTGGTAAACTTCAGATTCGTGTTCAGCGACCCAAAAAGCATAAAGGCACGAAATATCAAAACTACACCAAAACTTTCCCCTATTTTCTACCAAATGGCTGGACTAATAAGGCAAGAGCATACTTGCTCATTGCGTGTTGTTTCCATCGTTCCCGTAGGCGATACTGAAAGAATGTGAATTTTAATGGCTGCCACTGACGTGACGTACTACTGGAAGTAAATGAATAAAAACATTACCACATATTCATTGTACATTAAGCTAACAATGAAACATAAAAGTAAATGTGTGTGCAATAAAGTACACTGTAAATTCTCAAATACAAAAATGAACACATTTTACAACACTTTTTGTCACCAAATTAACATCACATTAATGTGTTGTGAATTAGAAAACTTCATATACAAAATATTTTTTGTGTTGTGATTGTGTTCTTAATATGTTGCAAAAGTGTCGCTGTCTAGAAATGTGTTCTTAATATGTTGCAAAAGTGTTGCTATCTAAAAATGTGTTCTAAAAATAGTGTTGTTAATTGTGTTGAAATCGTGTTGTAAATAGTGTTGATGAAAATATTTTCTTATAATAGTGTTGTGCTGCACAACACTTTGTCACCAAATTAACAACATATTGTTAACACCACACAATTTAGAACACTATAAAACAACACATGTAAAACACTTTTAAAACTCTTTCTTCATGGTGCCTTTAAAATCACACAATTTTAAAAATGAATGTTTTGAAATGTTTTGAAAACACATTTTCTCCTCTTGTAATTTTTATTGGTCAATCTTTTTATTTGGCACAACACATTCGCAACACATTCACAACACAATCGAAAAGGATTTTAGTTAGAAGTGTTAATTATTATGTTCAGTTAGCGTTGCAAAAGTGTTTCACGAATTTGCAGTAATGCTAAAAAAAAAAAAATCATTCTTTATTTTACAGTCCCTGTATATCAATTTATATTTTTATTTTTTTTATTGGAATATTTTATATTTCAGTTAATTTTGAAGATATTGTAAAACTCTTAGTTCAGTGCACCAGCAAGTGTAATAGCAGTATGTTGTACAAAAAAATTGAAATAAAAGTTTAAAAATGCAATTTAACAAATTACAACGACCATTTAGAAAATGATTTTTTCAAAGATAGTCCAGTCAAATTAGGTTTTTTTCTGGACATAATTATGACAGTTTTGAAACTTAGTAATATTGTTTCGAAAGGTCTACTAATGAACATACTAAAAGTCCTGATGGATGGGGGGTGAGCGCAAGGGGGAGGGGGTAAAAGAAGGTACCATTTTTCGGTGTTTTGTTAATATCTCATAATCTATAAGTCCTACGGAAAAATTTTTAGTACAAAAGTTAAAGAAAATTAAATTCTCTACAAAATAGATTCGATACATTTTTCTCTAGAAGCCATAGTTAACGAGATAATCGCATTCAAAAATGAAGAAATTTGTCGAAAGTCACACCAGTGCCAGAGAGCGGGTCAATAGCACTTGCATTGCATCTATTTAACTTAAATTTAAATGACCGTTAATAAATGTTGTAGTCAGGTGAATGGAAGCCTGAACAATAACTTCAACAAATGACATATTTCTTAACTGTAGATTATGTTATATAGATTATATGTCCCATAATCGGGTTTGAAGTCATTTTAAAAAGCATGGATTAACGCCAATTTAATTTCCTTCTGTAACTTTTGCTTGGTATACTTTTTTTAACATACCGGGTGTCCCAAAAAGGACTGACTGATTTTAAAATTCAATAACTTGCAAACGGTGACAGATATTAAAAAAATTCTTGCAGGAGGGTTATGCATAAGGTCAAAAGTTTTATTACAGTGATTTTCAATTTTAGTTCGATTTACAAACAATAGATGGCGCTGTAAGCAATAGTCGCTAAATACAGGCTCGATTTTTGGTCCTTTATCTTGTTCCATGCAGAAAAAGGAGATGGAAATGTATTATCCGGGTCTCGAAGTACCAAAAATCGAGCCTGAATTTAGCGACTATTGCTTACAGCGCCATCTATTGTTTGTAAATCGAACTAAAATTGAAAATCACTGTAATAAAACTTTTGATCTTATGCATAACCCTCCTGCAAGAATTTTTTTAATATCTGTCACCGTTTGCAAGTTATTGAATTTTAAAATCAGTCAGTCCTTTTTGGGACACCCGGTAGATTATAGACATGTTGAGCCTTCAATCCGTCAGGACCAAAGGTGAATACGAAAAGTTTGTTCGATAGAGCTATTTCACGATTCGACGCAGCTTCAAGTTTTGGACAGGAGTTTGGTTTGACATAACCATTGAGCAAAAACTAATGCTATCTATGAAATGCTCTGTAGGGCTCACACATGGACGAGGAATAAGTGGCGTCTGGGCGCCACAGCTACCTTTCATATTTGTACCGCCCTGGAAGAATTCTGTGGTTTAACTCTTTCTTCTGGAGAACAACTTAAGGATTTTCGTGAAGCTCGGATGAATACAGATGCTGCGGATATCTCCAAACTTTCAACTTGGTTTGAAAATCACCCGCCCTTTCCTCAGATAGATATAATTATATCAATATCTTCTGGGGTTATTGGAGATGAAACTATCACCTGCTTCAAAACTCTGGAAATCGGGAGTAAAAAGATGATTCAGGTGTCTAGCAAATGTTACTCAGATGTGAAACTAACTCGGAAAGGTATAGCACAATCACTCAACCGTATGCACAATTCAATAAAATTTCATGATACTACTAAAACTGTGGATCCTCTAGTTATATTCCAACGAATTTCCTTGAGCAAACGTAGTAATGATGATTTAGCAAATTACCTACAATATTAATTGACTCCTTATCCTCTCTCTCTTTTCAATGATTGCGGAATGTGCAAGACAAAGAAAAGTGCTTTGTGTCAAATATTTGAACAATCAGGTGAGATATTATACCAACAACAAACAATAGTTGTGTATGGTGGCTTCCTGTTATATGAAGTGGTGTGGAAGAGGGGATCAGCAATACAGGAATTTGCAACACCTAAATAAAGTACGTTAAGAAACACTATTGTGGAAAGGGACTCAGAATTGTTTTCGATGTATATATTGACACTGTAAACAGTAATAAAGTAGCTGAAGAAAATAGAAGATGCTCAGTGAAAACTTCAGTTGACATATATTTTGAAGAACATACTGTCATCAGTGTTCCCAAAATTAGTTTCTCTGAAATAAGAACAATAAGACAATGTTGATTCCCATTCTATCCTCTAATTTAAATGACAAAGGAGTCTCATGACAGCACAGTCCTAATAATGCCGCCACTCTGAACTGTTCAGATTGCTATAGATGCACTGAGTGAAAGTGACAACGTTACTGTTGTTGAATAGGATGTGGATATACTTGTTTTTCTCATAGGCTTAACCTTTTCAGATGAAAATATATGCTTACAGATACAGCTGTGGCAGGGAAATGAACTGTCTCTTGAGATTTGGGGTTGGAAACGTAAGCTCGTTCATACGTTAGTGCCTATCACAACAACCGATCATGTTTCCCCTGGGGGCAATACTAAACCTCATTCAGTGCACAACTGGTTGTAGGCAAAAATGTTAAGTCTTAGTAATATTTGTTAGACACCTGAATCATCTTTTTACTCCCGATTTCCAAAGTTTTGAAGCAGGTGATAGTTTCATCTCCAATAACCCCAGAAGATATTGATATAATTATATCTATCTGAGGAAAGGGCGGGTGATTTTCAAACCAAGTTGAAAGTTTGGAGATATCCGCAGCATCTGTATTCATCCGAGCTTCACGAAAATCCTTAAGTTGTTCTCCAGAAGAAAGAGTTAAACCACAGAATTCTTCCAGGGCGGTACAAATATGAAAGGTAGCTGTGGCGCCCAGACGCCACTTATTCCTCGTCCATGTGTGAGCCCTACAGAGCATTTCATAGATAGCATTAGTTTTTGCTCAATGGTTATGTCAAACCAAACTCCTGTCCAAAACTTGAAGCTGCGTCGAATCGTGAAATAGCTCTATCGAACAAACTTTTCGTATTCACCTTTGGTCCTGACGGATTGAAGGCTCAACATGTCTATAATCTATGTTAAAAAAAAGTATACCAAGTAAAAGTTACAGAAGGAAATTAAATTGGCGTTAATCCATGCTTTTTAAAATGACTTCAAATCCGATTACGGGACATATAATCTATATAACATAATCTATAGTTAAGAAAAATGTCATTTGTTGAAGTTATTGTTCAGGCTTCCATTCACCTGACTACAACATTTATTAACGGTCATTTAAATTTAAGTTAAATAGATGCAATGCAAGTGCCATTGACCCGATCTCTGGCACTGGTGTGACTTTCGGCAAATTTCTTCATTTTTGAATGCGATTATCTCGTTAATTATGGACTCTACAAAAAAATATATAGAATCTATTTTGTAGAGAATTTAATTCTCTTTAACTTTTGTATTAGAAATTTTTCCGTAGGACTTATAGATTATGAGATATTAACAAAAAACCGAAAAATGGTACCTTCTTTTACCCCCTCTCCCTCGCGCTCACCCCCCATCCATCAGGACTTTTAGTATGTTCATTAGTAGACCCTCCCAAACAATTTTACCAAGTTTCAAAACTCTCATAATTATGTCCCAAAATGACCCAAAAACCTGCCTAATTTGACTGGACTAAGACTAAAATTTAAGACATAAAAAATAGCACGGAGTTGATCATACATTACGTACGCCATGAATTAAACATTAATAGTGTTATTACACGTAAAATTTGCAAACGAGAAAAATCGTCTGCGACTCGTACATATTATCCACCTGAAACTTAAGTATTATCCAAGCATTTCATTGGCTGTTCGGGAAAAGGCTTTTCCATCGTCAGATTTCCAAGAAATCTGGCGGCCAATTTTAAATGAAATTTATTTCTTAAACTTCTAAACATCCCACAATATTACTTTTTACACTGTCGTACAGAGAAAAAAATGTACTTTTAAATGCAATTTGTTTGAAAGCTGTATCTCAATTTGTTTCTGAGTTATTAATTTTTTTTTGTAGTTTTTATTACTTTTTTGTCATAGTGGCAACACTCTGTTGTCCATCTCTGTTGAATGAAAGTAAAGGGAAATACATATTACTGTATAGACCAATCAGAAAACGAATAAATTGCAGATTAAACCAATAAAAACCTTCAGATTTGATTTCCTACCCTGACCTGATTTTGACCTTCAGCTTTTGATTTCCTACCCTGACGAGGACAATAACCATTTTTCCAAATGGTTAATAAATGAGTGTATTTAGTTGAATTGAGCGCACGCTGTCTAGCGTAAGCCAGAAATTTAGCTAAAAAAAGATACCCCACCCCACCAATTTTTTAAAAGGTTGTGAAGATACTGCTAAGATTTTATGTTTTTTTCGTCATACTCTGTTATAATTGAACTAAAAATATGTGTCTTTATTCAATATTGTACATGAAAAAAAAAAAAAAAAAAAAAAAGCGCTTCGAACGTAGGATTAAAATTTTACAATCTACTTTCACACTTAGATATTTGAAGAACAATGGACGAACGGAGACAGGTTCTTAAGCGTCTAAAATGTTTTATTTGTTTATTTTTTCTTTTTCTGCAAAAAAGAAAGTTGAAAACACCGTATACCAGTCAATTTTAATAATGCGAGCACAACTTTGCATGAACTATCTTCTAATTTGATCGGATTTCCCTACAAAAAACGTGATTCTTTTGCTAATATCAACCTCGCCCAGACAGGTATATTTTTTTAAATAATATTTATTTAACTTTCTTAAACGATCAGAACCATCTTCTCTTGACATAAAGTGGCGGGTAATTTGACAGGCAAGGTTGCGTATGCGTTTAATAAGATGAGACGGATCTTCAAAAGCAGGTGATGGGGTTATATGAGATCACTATGAAAATAAAGCAAAAACACGTCTATCAATATTCAAGACAGTGGGTAAACGTTCTAACACATTAGCATGGGTTTGAACACAGCCGAACCCGGTTCAGACGCGTTTCAAGAGACTGGACAAAAGTCGTGCGGAATCGCGTATTAATCCTTTATGTTCCGAAGGCACTTCTAAGTAAGGATCGACCGAAACAAGCTTTTAAGGCCGAAACCAAAACCGAATTTCGGTGATCCTCCTATTTTAAACCGAAAACGAAAATGACCAATTTTTTTTAAAGTAATTAAATTTTTGCACTAAGAACTTTCTTTCACCACTGGTGGACTTTCTTTCATCAGTGTGGAGAGATCCTGCGCAGTGACTCTTTTTCAGTTAGTTCTGTTCATTTACGTAATTTCTTTGGAATATATAAATTGAAAAAATATGAAAACTCACAAAAAATTTCAAATTTATTGTGCTTTGAATTTTTACCGGTGGCTACTTTATTTCTCATCTTGGACTCTGACCAAGTATCAGCTTTCCTCGAAAACGATAAATCATTACAGCTTTTTAATAATAATTAATTTAATTAAACATATTTTCGGCCAGTGAAACCTAGTCATACCTAGCTTGTTTTGTTCGTATGACTTTGAACTATCGATTTACATAATTTTTTTTTTCAATTCCGCGGCTGTCGATGTCACCAGCTCCAGGACTAATATTCTATCTTCGTGGGCAGAAGTAAAGTATTACATTTAAAAATAATCAGAACCATCTTCTTTTCACATGAAGTGGCGAGTAATTTGACAGGCAAGGTTGCGTATGCAGTTAATGAGACGGATCTTTAAAAGCAGGTGATTATGTTATAAGAGAATGATAGGGTTAGATCAGAACGGTATGAAAAGAAAGCAGAAAGATGTCTATTAGAGGTTTAAAAAATATTTAAGACAATGGGTGAACATTCTAAAACATTAGGACAGATTTGAATTCATTTGAATGCAGTTCCAAAAGTGTACGTGGGTGGCGGTTTTGTGAAAAATAAAACTGACTATTATGATTCAACGACAAGATGAAATAAATCGTTTGGTCATTTACTTTACTTGATTTTTGATCTATGCTGATGTTTTAAAGAAGTAATGTTTATTTGTAGAGGGTAATCTCTAGAACTACCGAACCGATTTCAAAAGTAATAGTAGAAAACTGATGGTGACTGTCCCTGCTCCAACATAGGCTATATATTTTAACTCTGTGCTACTAGCTCCAAGGAGCCATGCAGAAGCGAAAAAAAGGTTCTAAAATTGCGATTTTTGCGGTACAGAAGGAGTTAAAGATTTGAAATTCTTTATGGTAGTTACTTATAAGATGTAAATGCTCTCTAAAAACAGTTTCTAAAAAAAATCTAAATTTAAAAGGACGAAATGCGCGAAAAGCGTTCTAAAAACATTCAAAATTACGAGTTTTATGAAATTGTTAAAGATAGAAACTTGAAATTTGACATGGCTTCTACTTTTAAGGCGCAAATGCACACGCACAGAAGAGTTTAAGAAAATTATATTTTAAAGAAAGCAGGAGAAAAAAAAGGTTTTAAATTAAGATTTTTGTGACACTGAAGGAACTAGAAGCTAGAAATATGGCATGACGATTACTTTTAAGATGCAAATACTCGCTACGAATGGTTGCTAAATAAAATAAAATAAAATAAAAATAAAAAGGGTGAAATGAGCGGAAATCGTTCGAAAACTGTTCTAAATTACGATTTCTATGGATTCGACATAGTTGTTTCTTTTACGCTGTTTCTTTTACGTTCTGTGTGAGCATATTCATCACAGAGAACAGTTTTAACCCCTTAACGGTCACATTAAATTACGGTTTAAAAATCCAAATTGCTTATTGGCACCACTTTTTAGAAAAAGAAATATTCACCTTATTTAATGACAGGTAAAATGATACCATTATAAAGCCAATTACACTATTTTATAAAACTAGAGGGAACGAAACACTCTGAATAAAAAAACACAGTCCGTGAATATCGCGGTAGCGAGAATTAAGGGGTTAAAAGAAAATTCGAAATTTAAAAGAGTGAAATGTGTGAAAAGCGTTATTTCCGATTGCTAAGAAAATGTTAAAGATAGAAATTTAAAATTTGGCATGGCTGCTATCTTTAAGACTTCAATGGATGCACATAACAGTTTTTTTTTAAAATTATTAAATCGAAGGTTAAAAAATTGCAGAAGCGAATAACTTTCTAAAATTGCGATTTTTGTTGTATTGAAGGAGCTAGAAACTTTAATTTTGCTTGGTAGTTACTTATAAGATGAAAATGATCTCAAGTACGGTTTCTAAAAAAATTCGAAATTTAAAGGGGTGAAAAGCGTTCTGAATTACGATTTCTGTGGAATTATTAAGGATAGAAACTTGAAATTTGACATGGCTGCTATTTTTAAGACGCAAATGCAGACAAAGAAGAATGTTTTTTAAAATTTCGAAATTTAAAAAGGTGAAATGAACGAAAATCGCACTAAAAATGTTCTAAATTACGATTTCTATGGAATTGTTAGGGATAAACTTGATTTGACATAGCTCTTATTTTTAAGAAGTAAATATTCTCATAGAGCAGTTAAAAAATAAATAAAAATCGAAATTTAAAAGGATGAAATGTGTAAAAAGCGTTCTAAATTAGGATTTCTGTGGAATTGTTAAAGATAGAAACTTGAAATTGGGCATAACTGCTATTTTTAAGACGTAATATACGCATAGAACAGTTAAAAAACAGAATTTAAAAGGGTGCAGGAGAAAAAAGTTCTAAACTTACTATTGTTGTGATACTGAAGTGGCTAGGAACTTGAAATTCGGCATGGCTGTTATTTTTAAGATACAAATGCTCGCTAAGAATGGTTTCTCATAAAATTCGAAATTTAAAACTCTGCAATGAGCAAAAAATATTCCAAATTACGATTTCTACGGAATTTTACATAATATTTATTAATTAATTAATTCGTATACCAAAAAAAAAAAAAAAAAATGTTATTTTAAATATAATTTGTTTGAAAGTGCTATCACAATTTAGTCATTTTTTATGGTTTTTAAAATAATTTTCAAACATGATTTTTTAAAATCTATTATGTCTATCGCGTGCAGATGATTACGAAAAGTTAATCCATTTGCGCATAAAACATTATAAATAGTTTAGCATTAGTTTTTGGCTTATATTCCATAACGGAATTAAAACTTCATAAATAAATAAATAAAATAATATAAATAAAACACAGATTTAATAGATATACAATAGAACGACGTGCTTAAACCACTGAAATAATCAGAATAGAAAAGGCCGCTGAATGGAGCGAGAATTTTGACGGTTTTTTCGGTTATTAACGCCTGGAAAGTGGCTAATATGGAAGTATAGCTTTTAATAAATTAAAAAACTCCTTTTGAATACCTTATTAACCCTTTGCACTCCATTGTGGCCGCTGCGCCGACATCATCTTTCTTTGCAAAATTTGTTTTTGGCACCAGTAATAAAAGAAAATAAAATTTGTCTTATTTAATGAGAGTATTTTTGAAATTGTCTAATTGAAGGAAACTTCTTTTAAAAAAGTAGTGCCGACCGAATGGAATTTGTGTAAGAGACGACGGAGTCCAAAGGGTTAATATTTTTCATATAAAAATGAATGCTTTTTGTTGTTGTTAGTGGGTAATTAATAAAAAGAAAACTATTACAGTTTTCAATATAAATAACCGGTCAAGTGCGAGTATTACTAGCGGACAGAGGGTTCCGCATAATAAATATATGAATTAGTAACTGGGCATTGCATTACACAAATATGTCATTAAAAGTTGTTATCTAGGCTTTAACAGCAGATGATGACACATAGAGTGCGCCTCCCGTCTCTTTATGTGTGTGCATAAACTGTCCGAGTCTTTAAGGGTTAATATCTCGGCTAATTAGCGACAATTTTTTTCGAAAAACGGTATCAAGAATTTTTTTATACTTCTGCGACGATAGGTACCTCGAGACAGAGTTGGGCAAATTTGTAATTGCAATTATCTGCAATGTAATTACATTTTAATTACATGTAATTAATTATAGTTAAAATTACATGCCGTAAAAAATTCTTGCAGCACTGTAGCCAGAACCGCCCCCATTCCATTATTTCACGAAATTTCTGCGTTTGAATGTGTGTAACTGTAATCAATTACATGCAATTAACTTGTAATTTCATTGCAGATAATTGAGATTACAAATTTGCCCAACTCTGTCTCGAGCGCCTCTCAACACTCTTGCTGAGAGCCCGCAAAGTGAAATTAGTGTTTAATTTTTTCATGATTTTAGTTTCACTATATTTGGAAATAATCGGGGGGAGAGGGATATTTTTGCATTACATTTTCGACGATATCTCTGAAAATATATAATACTTAAAATTAAGCAAATGTATTTTTGAGTTCGGCGTTACGAGAACTTTTACACAGGATCCCCCCCCCCCCCGCCACTATTAAAAAAAAAAAAAAGGCTTTATTTTTAAGTAACGTAACTAGCCCCTACATTTATTCCAGAATTATTTGCGAATGGTTAATAATCTATAAATATCGTGTGGGTCAATAGCCTTTATTACTTCTACCACATTCCACATTTGAACTTTTCACGTTTCATAGTTTACGAGAAAAATGGCTGTGGCAGATGGACGGACAGACAGACAGACACACGAGTGATCCTATAATGGTTCCGTTTTTACTTTTTAAGTACGGACCCTAAAAATGATTTTCACTTACATTTTGCAATCCGGGAAGGGCGGATTGGATCACCTAGTTTCATAAAATCTGAATTCCTTAAAACCTCAAGACTATAATTACTTTGCCAAGTAATTAAAACCGAGTAAATAATATAGCTGCAGTTGTCAATAAATCAAGAGAGATATCGCCAAGTTTTGAAAAAGATTGATAAGTTAAAATCACATTTCTGAAACACTTATTGAATTTCTCAATTAGCGTGGTTATGAGCGGGTATGTGATGTAATTTTAGATTTGAACCACCTACCTAGTAAACTAAAATGAAGAAAGATAAACTATTTGTTAAACATCTGAACTTCAGATAACGAAAGTATCCACGCCCAAAACTGTAATAAATCTCTGCAAAAACTGATTTATAATGAAGCAGTCATATCATAATTTAGGAGACCTAATGAGCATATCGCAAATGAATTACTTGAAATAAAATTTATCATTTAAACTTTTGATCAAAATGAGTTACTTTACATTTTCGATTGAAATATTGCTAAACTTCGATTTAATCTAATAGCTTGCCTTTTTAAAAAATGACACTTTTATTTTAATGTTTTGAAAAAAGGAATTCCAGTTTTTGCCGAACTGATTCTTACCTGAATAATGACGCTTTTATTTTAATATTTTTTTCCTATCCTGAGGGGAAAAAAAAGATTCTAGTTTTTACCGAATTGTTTCTTACATAACAGTTGTTGCAACCGGTTTTATTATGGTATCTATATTAATATAATAAAGAGAGAACTCCCGACTGATTGTCTGACTCATCAACGTAGAGCTGAAACAACTAAGGCTGCGTACAGACGCGTATTTTGCCTACTTCTCCAGTTTTCTTGGAAAATCTTTTGTACTGGACCCATCTGCGGTTTATTCACAAAAGAATGAGGGGAATCAACAATGGGTCAGGAGATAAGGAGCTCGACTCTACTTGAAGGAAAGGTTCCTCTTTTGCCAGACATCATTCCCTTTCCTGCTAAAGTCGTTAAAAATCAAAGACACCGCGTCGCCACAAAAAACGAAGCCGAGACTGCTAACAGTTAGAAGGATGGTGCGGTCGCAGCTTTAGGCTGCGTACGCACCATCTAGTTTCTTGCAGCCACCCTTCGGCACGTTTGTTCCCGGTAGTCGGAGCATTTGATGACTAATGGGTTTTGCAGGACAAGGATAGGGAGTTGCATGACGAAACTGGACGTCAACCCACGTTGACAGTTTTATGACTGTTGTTTGGGGAGAAAATCGCGTAGAAAAAGTATACTCCTCCTTACTTCAAAGATAAAATTGATGGCTTTTTTTTAGACGATCTTTTGCAGGATAATCCAAACGCAGCTTAAAGGATCACAAAATATAGTTGCTAGATTTCTGTTATGACCTAGGCAAGCAATAAGAAAGAATCTTTGTAAATTCTCCCCCTAAGGGGGTTAAATGTTGGTCAAAAGTTTTAGGCCATTTCGTTGTATCTCAGCAGCAGTTTTAGGTAGGAGCGTAAAATTTAGCATAACAAATCTTCTAAAAAATAGTTAAATACGCATTTTGGCGATTTTAGAAATTCAGTCACTAAAGGGGTTAAATGGTGTGTAGAAAGTTTTAGTGGATTTGACCATATCTCATCTGCAGTTTTATGTAGGAGCACAAAATACAACTAACCCAATCTGCTAAAATATAGTTAAACAAGTATTTCAGCTATCTTAGAGGTATTTTAGCGAATTCGTCGGCAATATCGGCTATGGAAGATTAGACGAATAAGACAACTATTGCTGATTTTTGATTATATGTTTTGCGTAAGACATTTTTCCATGAAAAAGTTTTTACTTTCTTTTAAATTTCAGAACGAAATAGAGTTTCGGTAAATGCTACGTCACACAGTGTAAGATTTTGCAAATCTAGCGAGGAAAAAGTCCAAAAATCGACTTGCAGTAATTTCAATTTTAGATATTTCAAATAACATCTAACACTTTGGAGAAAAAAAATGTAAAGTGATAGTAGCCCAACTCCACAACAACACCATCAAAAATCGGCTCAAAAACCAAATTTCTTTTTAATCTTTTTAGAATGGAGATTCTGTAGTTGTAAATGCCATTGATATTTTTTGGCTAAACACATACTTATTTTGTAAATATTTTTTAATGATAGTATGGAATCTTTACAACAATGTAGATACTTTGTATTTTACAGTTACAATAGTTATTTAGAAGTGTTATATTTAAAAAATAATTTTTTAAGTCAATATAAAAATAATTTGAAAATTTAATAGCATATGATAATTTTTAAAAAGCTGCCAAATATTTTGTATACGCCGGTACATTGTAATATATATTTTTTTTGTAATTATGTATGCATATAGATATAGAAAAAATCTATTTCAGCTGCCACTATTTGCAACTCTTGAATATAAGTAATTTTTTATCAGATACGGAAGTGTAAATTTCGAAAAGAGAATTATATGAGATTTGAAAAAAAAAAAAATATGTTATTGGACATGAATCATTCCCTGTTATTTCTAAAAATATCCTGATAGACTATTTGTTACACAAATATAATCTTCAACATTGCTCATCTGTTACGTTAGACCAGATTAAGCGGCTGATCCATTCATTTATAATTGGCAATAATCAAAAATGGAGAAACTGACATCGCTAAAAGAACGTTTTTTAAAGTAAAATAAGCGATGATCAGATTCGAATATTAACAATAAATATATATATAGGGCAGATGCAATAATTACTACCAGAAAAGGTTGGACAACAAATTTTTTTTAAATTTAAGTGGACCGAAATCAAAAGACAAAAGGTGCGTTCGTTACTCCCGGAACACAAATGAATAACCACACGCCACGTGTTTAAAACTGAGACAATCTGGAATAAAAGGATACTATGGATGTGTTAAAAAATATATCCGAAAGCCCTTAAAGAGCAACGACATTTTAAAAAATCGTTCAAAAAGCCGGATACTCGTCATATAAAAAAAAGGCTATAATGAAGAAAATCAAAATTTTATAATGGGTAAATCCACAGCCGTCACCTATTTATTACTCTAGACCCATAAAGTTTCAGTTCATTATGGAAACTGATCAGTCAATAACAGAAGAATTTGAAATTGTCTGAAATTAAATCTTTACAGCTCTTGCACTAACTGTAGTAGAATTCAATGCTCAGACGTATGACATACAGCACAAATTTGAAGGCACAGTGGTAGGATAGCACAATATGCGGCATTCTATATTCAAATAAAGCAACTAAAAATGCAATGCTTGTAACGGAAAATTCAAAGTGATGAATAACTTAAAAAGGATTCTATAATATACGAATAATATTCACAAGTTTCCTTGGGGTTTATCGGCACAACGTTCACAATTAAGAATTATGGAATGCCTTTTACATTTTGGTTATAGATTTGATGTAAAGAAATAGCAGTCCCGAAAACCTGAAGAAAAATGAAGTATCGCAGAAAGAAAAAAATATAATTTAAAGATTTAGACTTAAAAGAGAATTATTATTAAAAACTCCAAAACAAGGGCAAGATAATATTAATGTAGGAAATAGAAAAAGGAAGATTTTTAAGGATGCTGCAGTGGAATAGGGCACGGGAATTCATTGACCGTCATTATTAATTTGCCATTAGAGTTAAATTCATTGGCTAAAAAAGCACAAAGGGGTTTAAACACATAAAAGTTACCGGAATAATAATAATAGCAAAAAAATCTAAACTTAGTTTAGAACTTTGATGAATAATCCGCTTTCCGGAATTATTTTTGTAATGAATTCTTCTTCAAGCGACCAGGAAAAACGGAATTTGTTTCATTTTCTTCAAAGAAATTCAGGTACTGGTATTATTCTGTTACATAAGAAAATGCACACTCTCATTCGTAAAGCCGAGATTTTTTTCTATGATTGTATCAAACTTCATTTTTTACCGATTGTCTTTCAACGATTTATGTGCGCGAATGCACAGAGTAGAGATTTGCACGGGCCGGCCCGTGGCCAGAAGCTCGGGCCGATATTCATTCACGGCACTCGGGCCGGGCCTGGGCCATATTTTTTTCTGAAGGCTCGGGCCGGGCCTAACTTATTTTTTCTGTACAGAGCCGGGACTGGTTTAATTCCTAGTCTTCACGGCTCAAAAATTTCAGTCCTAGTTTCACCTAGCCCGTATGAAAATCATTGTCTCAGCGTGGCCTGGTCCATTCAAAGGTAAGTTAAATTAGGCCTGGCCCAAAAATTTTTGCAAAAAATGTATACATTTTTAAATCGTCGTTATTCTACACTTAATATTAAAATTTATTTTTTTTAAAGAATAGTAGATTTCTACGCTTATTAAAATATAGTAAAACGCGTGAAAAGGAACCTGCCTATGACAGAATCTATTTTAAACTGAAAAAGTGTTGGTCCATGCAAAATTAATATACTAATACGTAAGAAAGAATATATAATACAATTACACTTGCTAAGAAGGGAACTTGTCTATAACGCATTTTATTTTATTTTCTATGGAATTCCGTCTTAGAAGATTTTACTGTATGTCTGTATAGCATTTTGCAGATTTTTAACACTTCAATATATGGAATATGGAAATATTCATGATAAAAATATTAATGATAACAATATTAATGATAACTCAATCATTTACTTACAAGAAATAGCGATTCATTAAAAAATTAAATACAGCAGTCTGCGGCACTTCTAAAAAATGAAGATTATAAATATGAAAAAAAAGTTAAGATAAATATTTCGGGTAAGAACTCCTCGTACGAGACAAATTTTTAACCAAATCGACGTAAAAATCAATGTTTTGTAGAAATTCACTCGGGTCGAGATTTTAAGTTTTTTCCGGGCCGGGCTCGGGCCGAACTTTTAAGTTTTTTACCGGCCGGGCCGAGCCAATATCATTTTTTTCTACGGGTCGAGCCGGACTCGGGACAGACTTTTAATTTTTGTATCGGGCCGGGCCGAATTTTTTTCTATCAGTCGGGCCAGGCCGGGAAATTTCGGCCCGTGCAGATCTCCAGTGCAGACCTCCGTTATTGTGAACATGAGCAAAGCCAGGAGGTTCTGCGCTAGTCAATTATAAAATGGTATTTATTGGTGAGAAACAGTTTGGTGTAACGGCACTTACGTAGGGTGAAAAATTATTGGAAAATACTGTTAACAAATTTCATTTCAAAGTTGAATCATTTAATGGTGTAAAGTAATTTGATGAAATACAATATCGTTCAAAAATCTTTCATATAATAAATACCCCATTTATCGCTGTGCGTTTTGTATGTGCATAGAAAAAAGGATGTTGACATCAGAAATAATATGTATGATGATATTTAGCCTAAAGGTATAGCGAAAATTCAGTATGCATTATGAGATGTGGGCAAAAAATCCTACTTCATAATACCTCATTCATCGTTGTACGCTACATCTTACATAAAAGCAGAATGTGATGTCATATGTGTGTGAAAAATCCTATACAATGATATCCCATTCATCATTGTACGCTACATATTAGTTGAAAAAAGTGATGTTGATTGAAGAAATAATATATATGATTTAGTACATATAACTTACAAAGACCGAGTCTCAAGTGACCAGAGAACATTTTCGTTTTATACAGTTTTTCGCCTTATTAGGTATAATTGTATGCTATTCTTTCCGTAAGGACACTGATTTCTTTTACATTAGAGAGAGGACTTCTTTATAAACAACTTCCGTTTTCATAGGATTTATTGTATTTTATGTACCGATTTAGAAGCCACTGTCCACTTTTTTCACTTTCCTCTATCTTTACAAGAAGAAAGTATTGGGCTCGTGAAAATTTTCGACTTCTGGTATTCGACGGATTTACACGTTTTAGGGGTCAGAGATCCTGAAAAACAGGTTTTCACAAAATGTCTTTCTGTGAGTCTGTACCTCACTCTGCCTGTATGTGACAAATTTTCTGGGCGCTCTATCTCAAGAAGTAATGCACGAAATTTGATAAAACTTAATATTGGGCGGTTTAGTCCCTGATATAAGTTGGTGCTGATTATATTTTGGTGTAAAGCAACAGGTGGTGATGCTATGCTGGATATTTCACGATTTTTGCAATAGCTCTATGTCAAAAACTAATGAATGGATTTTCATCAAACATCAAATTCAGTTAGACGCTAGCATAAGTTGTTGCTGATTAGGTTTTGGTGTAAATCACCCAACAGGTGGCGCTGCTATGTTGCACTTTATAAGATCCACACTATTTTAGCGACAGTCATATTTCAAGAACTAATGCGCGGAATTTCATATCTTTAGAATCCTCGGCCCCACCAGTGGCCGAGAGGTTCTGCTCTCGAAACTGGTAGACGGGATGTGCTGGGTTCGATCCTAATCGCGCCCGTCGGCCTAATCGTTCGGAGTTTTGTGGTTTTCTTCGAACCTTACCTTGGTTTTCCAAGCGTAAATACGGGTTAGGTTCCCTTAGAAAGACCCCCACGGAGGGCACTCCCCCCTTACGGCCTATATCCTTTGTGCTGATAATTGGCCGTCATAAACACAACCAACTTTAGAATCCTTGTGATGGGCATAGATTGCCGTTTTATTTTGGCACTGTGATAGCTAATTTTGAAGTAGTAACATGTATGAGATAGAACAAAGTTTTGGGATTGGCACACCCCGACTAATTTTGTCTCTGTTCCGCATTTTGTGAGAGTAGACCTAACAACCCTAGTCAAAACCTAAAAAAAAAAACGAACAGAAATTTCCTCCACTGACTGAGTACTGAAGGAAACATGCTAAATTCAATCAACTAAATTCAGAGAAAATAATCAAGTATTTTTAACAGCAATAACAAAAAATGCTTTTTGGCCTTGAATATAAATTTTTCATGTTGCAGAGAAACTGTCGTACGTGCTAAACACGCGTGCGCAAAGGTTCGCCACCCCCCGCCAACTGAAATAATGAATCAGTAATAAAATGTCCTTCGAAATACAACAACCGTAAAAGTTTTTTTTAACACTTTCCAACATAGATTAAAAGTATTTAAATTCTGTTTGTCCGCCTGTCTGCCTACCTCCTATACGTGCTTTAACTCACATAATTATGCTCGAATTGCCATGCAATTGATATATGTTATTGAGATTTACTATAGCCTGTATACAGTATTGAAAATGAAGCGTGTACCATTTATAGTTCATTTACAGATACATTCAAAAGTATTACGTTACACTACGGTCTATTGGGAAAAATCGTTTGTGGCGTTATAATGTACCATTGATTAGTGCCAATATAGCATACACAATATTGCACGCACTACTGTATTTGGATACAACCCCTCATCTTTTTGCTTCCTTTTGGGAATAACGGATTTTGAGCTTATTCTATCAACGATAATTTTCAGACTTTTCAAACTATGTTTTTGAGACTTTCACAAAAGTTGCTCTATACATTTAGCAAAAACATTATGCAAATTATATTTTGATTACATTCGGGCATGCACAGTGAATCATTATTTAGTAAAAGTGCTCATTTTTCATACAATTTTTATTATCTTTTAATTCTGAATGCAAGGTATTGTGTACAATGTTATTTGTCATATTTTCTGAAAATAACTTTTTTTTTATATTAAGAACTCTGCAAATTATAAGCAAAAAATTTGGCGAAATTTGGGGCTGCTTTTATAAAAACCTTAATTTCTCTACGAGTATACATGCTATCCTCATAAAAATGAATACAGTAAATTAAAATAAGCCACTTATTAATAATCTCGAGTTTGAACGCTTTTGCTACATTAGTTTTTACAGGGTTATTCAAAGATATTCGTTCTTTTTCAATTTGTTGACGGTCCCCTATAGGGTTTCGGGAAAAAATCTTCACGGAAATATATGACCTATACTATACTGTTTACACACCTGCAGTTTCAGGTTAATTCCTCATGTATTTTTTTTAGATATTTAACAAAACGTCTAAAATCGCAAATGACCGGTCACCTTTGGCCACACAGTGTATTATACTATTTCAAACGTATCGAAATTTATATGAATCACTAAAGTGCACTACAAGAAGCTTACTATAGAATATCGTATACAAAAGTATTCAGTTACATACTGTCTATGAACAATAATTGATAAAAGTGGGTTTCAGTTGTGGTACGCTTTTTAAAATTCAACTAATCTTTTGTCTATTATTTGGTATGTATAAATTATATAACAGATCATATACAGGGCAGAACAAAAGATCTTTATTGACAAGAATTGCTAAAGATGAATTTTCAACTGTGCTATATGTTCCATAACTAAACCAAATTTTAGCATACTATGTAGTATAAGTATATATATGCAAATCTATGTATCCTATACAAGGCTTAACAAAAGAGCTCGGATATTTTCCCGACTATTGATGGGGAATACCTGAAATTGGATTTTTCAAATGTGCTATGCTTTTCCAAATGTTTATTTAGAAACTGTCTTTCACCTTATTAAACGGTGAACTTTTAAAAAAGTGTGTTGGAAAGCGTTTCAGAATCTATGCTTGACGCATGATTTTATTTTATTTTATTATTATTATTATTTTTTTTGTGTGTGTGTGTGTGATGGGAGTGCTCTTTTCACGCTACGTGATATGGCATTTTTCTGAAATTTGAAAGCAATAAGCACTTTTGTCGCATGAAAAAGAAATACCTAAAAACACCCAACCTTTTCCTCCAAATACCCCATTCCAGAAATATTAAATTTTACAGGACTTTTCTTTAATACTTTTGTGAGAGACTATTCAATTTCTTAATGACTTCAAAAAGGTAGGAACGTGACGGAAATTCCAGATTATAACCCCCTACCTATCTTCTTTAAATGAACGGAGATAACCTACAAGATGCTACATATTGGGACTTTGGATGTGAAAAAAAGCACACGCCCAAAAACATAACAGCGTTAGGTGTTGGTAAATGATTGATATAAGATTGAAAACCACAGAAAAAAAAAATGAACAGGATATTCAGTGAATGCTGCAGGGGATAGACTAAATCCGTTACAAAGAAAAAAAGAATAAGTATTAAAAAATGCATTTTTTCGGCCACTTTTCTCTAATCGATAACGATAATGCAAGGTAATCCAAGAGGATAAATCAATATTGACAACCACGTGATTTACAACACGAACGAAAAATCATGCATCAAGATTAGATTATGAAACACTTTCCAATACTTTCAGAATACCTTAATAAAAATTTCACCGTTTAAGAAGGTGAATAAACAATTAAATTTAAAAAATCAAAAAATCTGACTGCGTAAAAAGCGAACTAATTAATTATTCCTCATCAATGTGAAACTATTTTTTTCAATTCCTACTATTAGCTGACACTCTCGCTATATATATCTTGTTCAAATTTTCAATCGTTAATAAAATACTTATTATTCATCCAATCAAGCTCAAATAAATTTTTTTAAACTTGTAGTGTATGACACTTGATGTTAATCCAGTTTTTTTCAAATATTAATTCATTAATTAAATTAAATTAATTAATTTTCAATAATCGAGAGAGCCCTCTTCTTGATCAAGGTATTTTTAAGACCGAGAGAGCCCTCTTCTTGATCAAGTCATTTTAAACGCCACTCAAGAGGAAAGAAGAATGGAAGAAAAAAAAATTCTCTTATTAACCTAAGTAGGAATTGACTTAAAATGTTTTTTTTTTTATATTACTTGTTTATATTACTTACCTATTTTTTTAAAATACTTGTATTGGTGACTTTTAAGTTGTGTTTAATTGTTAGTTCCTATTTATAAACACTGTTTTGATCAGGTCTATAGATGTCTATGATGGTTAGAGTTGCAGTAAAGCTAGAAATCCTACATACACAACTTCCAGGCTGTATAATATTTTAATGGAGCTTCTGACTGAAAAATAGTAAATGAAACATAGTCTTCATTTTGAAAGACCTATCCAATGACATGCCGCTCAATAGGGTGCGTAAATTTTTTTTTCGTCTCTACCGCCATTTTGTAGTTTTTGACAGCCATTTTGAATTTATAAAAATAAAACCTAGCCTATAACCATTGGGCCGTTAAGATGAATCGATAGATACCTCATTCATTAAAATCCATCCAGCCGTTGGGATGTTTTGAGGGTATAAAGAAATCCACATATACACAGATAAGCGTGAAACACATAATCCTTCCTTTCAGTCGGGTAAAAATGATGTCTAAGTGAACAGTTTGGAAAATGTATAAAACAGTTGAAAACCCAAATTTCAGGGATTTCCATCAAAAATATCCGAATTATTTAGTGAAACCTATGATATGGTCTATAGATTTGTATATATACTACATAGTAGGATAAAATTTAGTTCAGGCAGGAATCTCATATTAGCTAGCACAGTTGAAAATTCTCAGTCAACAATTTCGGTCAATAAACGGAAATGTACTCGAGATCTTTTGTGCTGCCCTGGATATAACCACTTTAACTATTACATAATTCATGCATAACAAGTAATGGACAAAAAAAGTAAAATTTTAAAAATCATACCACATCTAAAACGCATGTCCAGCAATTATTGTTAACAGTCAGTACTATAACCTAATTTGTCTGTCCCTTTAACCCTTTATATCCCAAATTATGAATTCATGAAAATTTCATCTTCTAAAACATTTTTCGTGAATTTTTTAAACTACATTAGAAGATTTACACAATCGTTTAATAAATTTTAAAAGGATTTTGCTAATTAAAATTAATTCATTAAATTTGAATGTATAGGGATTTTGTGAAATATTTATAACTCCAATCAAATCTTTTGTTTAAAATATTTCATTTTATAGAATTAGGAAATATATAAATATAATGCTCTTACAATAGAAATATAGAAATATTTCCTAACTGAAACTTTTCTCCCACCATCTTTCAACGCCAAGAAAACTGAAAAGATGCAAATGAAAAAGAAATCATCCTTTTAAACGTATTTTTCTTTTGTGCAACCACTAATGCTTTTAGAATAAGATAAAGTAAACTATCTATTACTCATTCTAAACTGTAGTACTACTAATCGATGTATTAAATGAATTTTATAACAAGTTATTTTAATGGTACTTTAAAGTACCGTCGGTGTATAAAGGGTTAAATGAAGGGTATGTGCTATGAGCACCATATTCTACAGCAAGTCCCTTGTAGTGAATCGCAGTGATTCATATCAATTTCGATCTATTTGAAATAATGCAACATCATTAAAATATACTGCAAACGATTTTCCCGCATAGACCGCAATGTAATGGGATTTTTTTTTGAGTATCCCTGTTAATGAACCGTAAATGGTACACACCTCATTTTCAAAATCATAATTTCGAAATTTTCATAGTAAACCTCAATAACATATATCTATTTCATGGCAATCCGACTATATTTACGCGAGTTAGAGCACGGGCAGATAGATAAACCGAATTCATAAACACTTTTCAACTATGCTGGGGAGTGTTAAAAATGGCGATAAGTGTTGTGAGGTTTCATAAAACCATTATAGTACTATGATAGCAAAATTATTGTATTTTAGGCTAAAGCTATCGTACTATACAAATCGTAAGCATACGTATAAAAAATGTGCCTATTTAACCTCATTTAGGTTCTTGGGGTACCCTCACTGAGAAAAAAAAAATACCGCCTTCACCTAAATGAAAAGGTAGTCATTTTCTGAATCCCCAAACTAGAAATATAGATTGCTGAGCTATGCGAATAGGGTAAACAACTAAGCTGAATAGACGAAATAATCTAGAATTTCTAGTCTCTCGTTTTCTAGGTGACGAAACGATAATGAATCGTTTCAGTAGCGAGAAATTATCGCTTGATTTCTGGAAGTGTTTCATAAGCTAGAATTATAGTTACTAAAACTAACCTCTGGTGCTTGCATCTATTTGCAGAGATTTTTAAATAAGTTGGACCCACGAGAATACAGGAAAACGATCTTGAATTCTTGTAGGAGACTCTAGAACTCTCTTGCTAGATTCCAGAACCATATTTTTTTCTCAGTGCTCTCTCACAAAATTTTTGCAACCTCTGTTTGCATTTATTTAAAGCAAAAAGCAATTTAAATTGTCTCGCACTTTTGCCCAAATTATAAGGATACTAAATAGTGTATACAGAATCATAAAATGTATACAATTCTAAGTATAATTGAACACTATACAATGCATGCAATCGGACCTCGATTTAACGAAGTCCCTAAAACTGGTGAAAAGTTCGTTATATAGTAAATCCGCTAAGAGAGATTCACCTTTTAAAATATTTTAAATTACATAAAGCCAAATTTTAAATTCATAAGCACTAAATGTCATATAAAAGTAGCAGATTATACTTTTTCATAAATTATATCAAATTATTTTACTTATTTTTTTCATCAAAAAACATTTGTATTCAATACAAGAATAAAACAATGATATTGTCCAGGTTTTAGTTTAAGAACATTTTGTCTGAGTGGTAAGTGCTTGGTAAAACCAATCCAAGTTCATTGGATGCCATAAAATGTATAAAAATAAAGAATAAATTTGAATAAAGAATGTGTTTGAAGTCCAGATACAGAAATATTTTGAGAAATAAGTGGAGGGGTAGGGGGATTTAGATCTCAAGAAAAGTTAAATAGTCACTTCGTAATTTGGCGGTTATTTTACAAGAAAATCCGTAAAATGTTCTTGGTTCCAAGGAAATGTTCATAAAATGGAGGCATTCACAAGAAATAGTTTATCAAATAGAAGATGCACTTCGCCGTTTGGAAAACGAGAAAATTCGTAAAATGTTTGTGGTTCAAAGAAAGAAGTTCATAAAATAAAGGAATTAGCAGGAAATAGCTTGTTAAATAGAGGATACACTTCGGTATTTGGGGGTCATTTTGCAAGAAAATTCGTAAAATGCTCTTGGTTCCAAAGAAGAGTTAATAAAATAGAGGAGTTCACAAAATAGAGTTTCGTTAAACAGAAGTTCGACTGTATCTACTCGTACAATAAAAATTGAACTGTTTGGCGCATTTTTATAAAGAATAAAATAACAATTTATTTAAAAATATGTAAAATGTCAGACGTAAACATATAAATAAGGGGAAGGATATGCATACTCGTATGTTAGCATGGAGAAAATGATGTATTAATTTTGAAATATTTAATAATGAACGTTATTGTAAAATTATTAAAAGTTTGGCCTGATTAGCAAATAAATAAAATCCGACATTCAGCATTATTTCCTATTTTTTAATATAAGACACTAGATTTTTAACTGTTAAATACTTTACGTAATACTCAACAAAATAGAGGTTGCTATCCAACTTATACTTTATTCATAAATTTAAAAGTGATAAAAATTATTCTTTCATCATCTTTTACATTTATGAAAGTTTTATTTTATTCGTATGTTTTTATTTTTACATCATCTTTAAATTTACGAGAGTTTTATTTTATTAACATGTTTTTATTTTTACATCATCTTTAAATTTACGAGAGTTTTATTTTATTCACATGTTTTATTTTTACATCATCTTTAAATTTACGAGAGTTTTATTTCATTCACGTTTTTATTTTTACAACATCTTTAAATTTATGAATAAAGCATACGTTAAATTGCAACCTCTATTTTGTTTAGCACTAGATTTTTTCTTTTTACATCTTCGCAAATAATTAAGTATAACTTTTGAAAAATTTTAATTGTACAAAATTAGAAGAAACTGCTTATAAGTTCGCACACAAACAATTTTAACAAGGAGAGGAAACCTTCCGGGCATAACGGATTAAGGAAGTTAAAATTAAATGATTTCACTTACTTACCGAACAGCGAATTCACAGCAAAAGTTGAAGATAAGTGAAAAAGAAAATGCCGATTTTATATCTAAGACTTATTAACAATGCCACGAGAAAATTATGAAAATTTCTAGGATTAATGTGAATTCGATTAGGGACTTTTTCTTCGAAAGTACAAAGGATTGAATTTACTTTAGAAGTACAATAGTTAGCAACGGACTTGATACTTCCTGCCTAGGAAAAACGGAAGAATCACATACTGGAAGTTCTAAGAAAAAGAATATATCTATAGATAGATCAGTTCGTTTATTGGAAGAGCTATTTAATCAAGAAAAAATATTCCAATAAGAGGTATATTCTAATATACTTCTTATATCTATTATAATATTGGGATATTATTATTCTTTCTTTTTGTCAATAACTGAAATTATCAACATAAAATACTTTAAACGTTTGAGACGAGTTTTCCTTTTTTACACGTTCCAACATAATTCAAAGTGTTTATGAAGTGTATTTGTCTATCTGTCATTTTTTTTCTCTTTTTTTTCTCTTTCTTTTCTTTTTTTTTCTTTTTTTTTATCAATAACTGAAATTATCAACATAAAAAACTTTAACCTTTTGAGAAGTGTTTTTATTTTTTACACTTTCCAACATACTTCAAAAGTGTTTATGATTGTTTTTTGTATTCTGTCTGCCATCTGCGTTTGTCATTTATTTTTCTTTTTATCAATAACCGAAATTATCAATATAAAATACTTTAACCGTTTGAGAAGAGTTTTTCTTTTCTACACTTTTCAACATAATTCAAAAGTGTCTATGAAGTGTTTTTATTCTGTCTGCCGTCTGCGGTTGTCATTTATTTTTCCTTTTATCAATAACCGAAATTATCAACATAAAATACTTTAACCGTTTGAGAAGAGTTTTTCTTTTCTACACTTTTCACCATAATTCAAAAGTGTCTATGAAGTGTTTTTATTCTGTCTGCCGTCTGCGGTTGTCATTTATTTTTCTTTTTATCAATAACCGAAATTATCAACATAAAATACTTTAACCGTTTGAGAAGAGTTCTTTTTTACACTTTTCAACATAATTCAAAAGTGTTTATGAAGTGTTTTTATTCTGTCTGCCGTCTGCGTTTGTCATTTATTTTTCTTTTTATCAATAACCGAAATTATCAACATAAAATACTTTAACCGTTTGAGAAGAGTTTTTCTTTTTTACACACTTCAACATAATTCAAAAGTGTCTATGAAGTGTTTTTATTCTGTCTGCCGTCTGCGGTTGTCATTTATTTTTCTTTTTATCAATAACCGAAAATATCAACATAAAATACTTTAACCGTTTGAGATGAGTTTTCCTTTTTTACACGTTCCAACATAATTCAAAGTGTTTATGAAGTGTATTTGTCTATCTGTCATTTTTTTTCTCTTTTTTTTCTCTTTCTTTTCTTTTTTTTTCTTTTTTTTTTTATCAATAACTGAAATTATCAACATAAAAAACTTTAACCTTTTGAGAAGTGTTTTTATTTTTTACACTTTCCAACATACTTCAAAAGTGTTTATGATTGTTTTTTGTATTCTGTCTGCCATCTGCGTTTGTCATTTATTTTTCTTTTTATCAATAACCGAAATTATCAATATAAAATACTTTAACCGTTTGAGAAGAGTTTTTCTTTTCTACACTTTTCAACATAATTCAAAAGTGTCTATGAAGTGTTTTTATTCTGTCTGCCGTCTGCGGTTGTCATTTATTTTTCCTTTTATCAATAACCGAAATTATCAACATAAAATACTTTAACCGTTTGAGAAGAGTTTTTCTTTTCTACACTTTTCACCATAATTCAAAAGTGTCTATGAAGTGTTTTTATTCTGTCTGCCGTCTGCGGTTGTCATTTATTTTTCTTTTTATCAATAACCGAAATTATCAACATAAAATACTTTAACCGTTTGAGAAGAGTTCTTTTTTACACTTTTCAACATAATTCAAAAGTGTTTATGAAGTGTTTTTATTCTGTCTGCCGTCTGCGTTTGTCATTTATTTTTCTTTTTATCAATAACCGAAATTATCAACATAAAATACTTTAACCGTTTGAGAAGAGTTTTTCTTTTTTACACATTTCAACATAATTCAAAAGTGTCTATGAAGTGTTTTTATTCTGTCTGCCGTCTGCGGTTGTCATTTATTTTTCTTTTTATCAATAACCGAAAATATCAACATAAAATACTTTAACCGTTTGAGATGAGTTTTTCTTTTCTACACTTTTCAACATAATTCAAAAGTGTTTATGAAGTGCTTTTATTCTGTCTGCGGTCTGCATCTGCCCGTACTGTAACTCGCGTAAATATACTCGACATGTCATGCAATTAAAACATGTGATTGCGGTTTACTATGGCATGATCGATACTGGTAATGAAGTGTATAGCATTCATAGTTCATTTACAGGAAAACTCAAAAGAATTAATTATGTTACATTATGATCTACGAGAAAATATTGCTTGCAATATATTTTAATCGTGTTACATTATTTAAAACATATTGAAACTCATATACAACACTGAAGTGTGCTACAAGATACCAAACAAACATACTCAAAATATTTGATTCAATTCTATGCATAACTTCATACACTTTTCGATGATACAAAGAGGACACACGGATGGACAGACAGATATTTTGTATAAACATGTTTTTCGGAATCTCTGACCTCTAAAACATGAAATCCATCGAAAACCGGAAGTCCAAAAAAATTTCGATTACAATAATTTCTTTTTTAGAAAGAAAAAAGTAAAAATGTAAGAAACCTTAACACTTTTAGACAATTTTTTTCTCTTTTTTCTAACACTTTCCAACATTGTTTAAAAATGTTTATGACTTCGATTTGTTCGTCCGTCTATCCGAGCTCTAAATCTCGTAAATATACGCGGATTGTCCTGGAATTTTTGCATGTTACTGTTTTACTATAGCATGATTGCTATTGAAAATGTAGTGTGTAGCATTTATAGTTCATTTTCAGAGACATTCAAAAGTAATCTGTTACATTATGGTTAATGGGAAAAAATAGTTTCATGTGCATCTTAATGATGTCGCACCATTTCAAACATAATGAAATTGGTATGTATTTATGAAGTGCTCTAAAATATGCATTCTGTAGAATACGGGGTGCAAAGAATTTATAATTCATTTACAGGGCCACACAAAAGAATTCCGTTACATAATGATATAATGGGGGATGGGGGGGGGTACTTTAATTACGTTACAGTAACTAGTTATTTCTCTTTTGACAATGTCAACGAGTGGTTTGTTTAGAAAATCAAACCTGCTAAATCTAACATTAGCTGGCTTCGTTATTTGTTGTGGTGTTCCGGCAGACATGGATCATTAGATTCCCCTACTCTCCTATAATACAAAGTTTTTTTTCTTGTGCTTGATAACATGGGTTTTTGTGCTGTCGGCTCTTGGACTATGATTACAATATTTTGACACGATGGTTTTTTTAATGATGTTATTATGATTTTATTGATGTAACAGCGTGTCGCGGTGCGGTATTTCATTCATTGATTGGAGGGGGGGAAACGTTGATGTGTAAAAATCGCTAATTTTTCGTTAATCTTTTGTTATTATTTATTTATTTGCAAAAACGAGTTTACAGCGTGAAATTTGTAATTTATGCTGAAGACAACGGCGTGCTGACTGAGAACGAAATTATTGAAGGAAGATCCATTCGAAATGAAACTGATAGGCTTAGTAGATCCACAGACTGTTTCGATCAATGGCAAAATAAACTTATTAGTAGAGGTAAAATCGACCAAAAATTGAATAATATATGACAACTGGTGACCATTCATAATATTTTGGGAAGAACTTTGTTTTGGCAGTAGAAATGAATATCCAATGAGTCCCCAAAAAATAAAATTGTTTTACCATTTATTTTTTTTTTTTTTGGGGGGGGGGAGGGGGTGCAAAAGCGTGGCATTTTAACCCTTTATGTACTGAATTATGAATTCACGACAATTTTATCTTCTATTGTAAAACATTTTTCGTGAATTTTTGAAACTACATTAGAAGATTTACATAATCATTTAATAAATTGTAGAAAGATTTTAGAAGGATTGAAGGATTTAGAATGATTAATTAAATTTGAATTTATAGGGATTTTGTGCAATATTTATAACCCCACTCAAATCTTTTATTTTAAATATATTATCTTAGTATTTTGTAGAATTAGGAAATGTACAAATATAACGTTCTTACAATAGAAATATAGAAATATTTCCGAATTGAAAAATCACTCCCCCCCCCCCCTAACGCCAAGAAAGCTGAAAAGATGCAAAGATAAAAGAAATCATCCTTTTAAAAATATTTTTGTTTTGTGTAACTAATAATGCTTTTGAAACAAGATAAAGTAATGCATCTATAACTCATTCTAAACTGTATTACAACTAATCGATGTATTAAATGGATTTTGTAGCAAGTTATTTTAATGGTACTTATAAGTACCGTCAGTAGATAAAGGGTTAAAACACAAAGGGAGGAGAAACTCAAAAAAATTTAAGTAGGTCAAGTGTATATTGTTTATTATGTATTTTTTGATTCTGAATTAAATTACATCATCCGCAAGTCCATAACATCATTTATTACAAAGTTACGGCAGGTTTTATGAATACAAAGTTGAAAATTATACTTTACTGACTTTACAGCAGGTAAATTGGTTTTTACAGCAACAACTGATGGCCATTCACGAAAATTTAGGAAATAATTCGTTTTAAAACGAATTACTGATTGGTACTAGGAATGAAAATCCGATGAGTCCGGCAATGTAAATTGCAAAAATGTAGACATTTAAGTAGGAATTAAAATTATTTGGATGAAATAGACTTGCCCTTTATTTTCTAAAAAATATTTCAAAATGCTTAAATTTTTATATGGTCCATGGCTTCTATAATTTATATTTAGATAAACTTTCTTCGTCCTCTGACAAGTAGAATTCTAAAAATTCCAATCTTTTCTGACCGAAATTCGCAGAGTTATGATACTTTGAATTTTAGGAAATTTCGGAGCTTCCCGGTACTAAGAAAATTACTTGTTTGTTTTTTGTATCGGAAAGATAAAAAAATTCATAAAACTCAAAGCACCACAACTCTCTGAATCTTGTCGTAAAAGAATGGAATTTTTTACTATTGCAATTGTCGGAGCATGGGGAAAATTTGCCTAACTTATAGGACCCGGTGTCCGTATAAAAATCAATAAAGGTGTCCTTCTATATATAAAAAAAAGTTTTGATTTGGAAATGGACCAATGAAAATCTGCGTAGATATTCCCGTTAGATTGGCATCCAATTTGAATGCTTAAGCATGGCCTTTCTCCGTTAATATTAAAAAAACTGTTGCATACAAAAATATGAAAATCGGTAGTATTATAGAGAAATGCTTGATAAACACGCTGATGTAGACAGTTTTCAAATCGAAGACTTATTTTAAGAGATATTTAATGCTAAAGTTGGACAAAATCTTTCCATTAAAAAAGTTTTATTGGAGCAAAAACTATACATGAGAATTTAATCATTTTTAGATCATTTTATACGTTATAAGTTCCCGGTGTGCATTTATTTTTTTTTATTTGACTCATGTTTTGAGGTTTTATTCCTATTTTAAATTCAAATTTGCAGCCTTTCGAGAGATATTTTTTACATATTTTAGAAAATGTTATTAATTTAAACTGTTGCCAATTGTATAAACAGCGCAAACAATAATGTTTACTTCAAATTAAAATTTTATTTACACGTGACTATTATAAACAAAAAAAAAAGACCTTTTAAAATTAGAATTAAATGATTACATGTTAAAAGCAGGAAAATTACGTCATAAGAACCATATTTACACTTGAATTTTAAAAGAGGAACAAAATGTTAAAATAAAAAAATTATTATGCGTTAAAACTTGTAAATGGAGGAAATTACATCATATTTAAAATGGCCAAAAAATATGGCAAAACAATTTAAATTAAAAAATATATTTGCGCGAGATATTTTGAGATAATCTTTTCAACTATTATCGTGAATTCGAAGACAGTGCAAATAATATTTCCTTCTAACAACAAAAGTATTTTCACCTGAATATTAATGAGAGAAATAAAACTTTGGTGTAAATTACGTTAGATTTAAAACGATACATTTAAAATGAATTATTTAAAAGAACTATCTTATAGCGCTGTTAAAAAATACCGGGAGACAATGACACTGTTTACTTAATTCATTTTACATTAGCTTATTTTCAAATGTTTAACTAATTTTTTAATTAAATACGAAAACAGCCATTGTATCTCTTAACAGCAGCAGATTTGGTTTTAAAAATCCCCAATCCAAGGAAAACGAAAGGAAACCCGTTTACAGAGAGATCGCTACTGTTTTTTTTTTTTTTTTTTATCCAATATTTATAAAGCCGATCAAATTAGTGTGCTTTTTAGATTTTGGTGTGCCTGAACGGGGGTTGGCGAGCTTAGCTCGTAGGGGGCAGAGCCCCCTAGTAACTTAAAAAAAAAATAATGGCTGCACTATTTCCACAAAAACACGAAAGTACGAAACAAAATTCCTTGATTTTAATATTATGTTTTAAAAGTATTTGTAACCATATCAAATTTATACTCTGTTATGCTTAAACAAGAGCTTCATCAGTAATTTTCAGGGAATTGGACTCCACCCTTAAAGCTATCCCTAACGAGTCGTTCCGGCGGAAGTCATAGGGCAAGGAACGACTCGTCACAAGTCAGACACGTCTACATCTAAAAAGTCGCACAGAAAAAAAAAAAATAAAAAAAAAAAATAAATAAAACCGCGTCGTATTACCGTACGAACAAAGTGAAGCTTTGTTGTCAGTGGTTATTCTATAACTTTAATTTTTCTTTATCTTACGAAAGTTTTTATAACTGGAGCATCTTCTGATGATGCATATACCCAATTATTTCTAAGACTTTTCCACATAGTTTAAAAGTGTTTATGAATTTGGTTTGTCTGTCCATCTTTCTGTCTGTCTATTCGTCTATCCGTGCGTAAATATACTCTAATTGCTATATAATTGATACATGCTATTGAGATTCACTGTGGCATGCGTTCGGTATTGAAAATAAAGTTTGTGGCATTAAAAGTTCGTTTATAATAACACAGTGACACCCAAACTCACACTGTTGTTACATTATGGTCTACGAGGAAAAATGGTTTGCGGTATATTTTAATGATGTTACACTATTTTAAATATATTGAGATTGATATACATTACTGTAGATGCAATACAAGATGCCTACTATAGAATAAGATGATCACAGACTTTATCATTCATTTACAGGGACACACAAAAGAATTCGGCCAAAGTACTCTGTCTATGTCTATTATATATTATTACCTACGGAAATTACTGGAAGGGTGTTTTCAGTTTGGCATGCGTTTTAAAATTTATGTGTTTTTTTGTTTTGCATATTACTTACTGTGAATAAGTTCTATACATAATACACAAGAGGCATAAAATAATTGAAGTGTATCTCCGTTTATTGACGGAAATTGCTGAATGGGTATTTTCTACTGTGCTATGAGTTTTATAACTGAACTACATGTTAGCACTCTATATAGTATGTATACAAATTTATAGATCATATACGGGGCTGCACAAAGAATTCGGATATTTTTCCGGTTATAAATGACAATTGCTCACAATTGCGTTTTCAAATGTTTTATGTGTTTTTCTGTAATGCTTATCCAGACATCATCTTTCATCTTATTAAACGGGGAGGTTTTGTTACGGTACCCTGAATGTGTTGGAAGGTGCTTCATAATATATGCTTGACGCATGATTTTTCTTTCTTATTCAATTCCTACTATTAGTACACACTCTCCCTATATATATCTTGTTCAAATTTTCAATCGTTAATAAAATACTTATTATTCATCCACTCAAGCTCAAATACATTTTTTTAAACTTGTAGTGGATGACACTTGATGTTAATGCAGTTTTTTCAAATATTAATTAAAATTAATTTAATTTAATTAATTAATTTTAGTTTTATATGGGAGAAAAAATGTCGGCCATTGGTTATTGAACAGCATTTAAATGCATCAATTGGGGTTGCCATAGGGGGTCCCTGTTCTGTCGCCAAATACCGCCAAGTTTATCGTCAACTTGGCGATATATCGCCAAATTTGGTGACCAAAATGAGTCGCCAAAAGTGACGGCAACTTGGCGATATCTCTAATATTTCGCCAAATTCCCATAGACTTCTATTGTAAACCAATAGGGTTTACTTGCTTATAGAAAATCAACAAATTGAGATATTTTAATGCAACAAAAATATTAGCTTAAGGGATTATATTAAATTTTTCTTTAATGACCTAAATAGGAATTGACTTATTATTTTTTTTATATTACTTGTTTAAGTTTTTGGACGGGTATGGGCAAATTTTCTTTCAGCAAGAGTGCATTAATGGGTAGCGTCACAAGATGCATAACAACCACCTCTGAACCAATAAAATATATAATAATTAAAAAAAAAACAGCACGTTTTACGCATATAAATATTGTTGTGAAATATGAAAAAAATATTGGAGAAACTGATCTCCTCTATATCGTTGGGGATTGGTACAATCGCAGCCAACGAAAGAGACAGGCCAGGATATTTCAACCTTTTTTGACTGTCACGTGATCAAGATAGACCTATTTTCACCCATTGCCGAACTGTCATGCGGTCAAGCTAGGCTGAAAAAGTAGCCGAGATCAGTGGCAACATCGGGCTCAAAGTAAAAATTTTACTTATTTACAAATTGGAACCAGTAGGATGTGCCAATCCCAAAACTTTCTTCTACCTCATACACTGAGAAAAATGACACTTTCAAATCTGAGTAAATCTATGTTTTCGTTTTGTTATGAAACTTTTTGTTTCAAATATGACGACCCAATGTTTTCAATTCTGAAACACCAGAAATACTCAGTTTCAAACAAAATTACTTTACATTCGTTAAACGTAGTAAATTTTACCAGGGTAGTTGAATTTATTCATATTATATCATCTGTTATGATTTTGAACGAAACGCTCCTTTCTTTAATAATTTATAACATGAAATGGGGCAAACTACATTTTTATCGTGTTCGCGGAAGAACACTTAAAAGCCGTCGTAATATAATCGCGAAAGCGTAAATTTTATTCTTCAACCTTCGAAATCGAAGAATGGATGAATTCGTAAAGGAAAGACTTCGCAGGTAGGATTTGGCAACCATCAACAATATATAAATACAAACATCATGTATAATCGTGAATAAACATCATGAATAAAGCGTTATGTGCTCATATTTGAGTACGTCCATGTTTTCAGAAATGAGTATATGTATGTTTCAAACTTGAGTAATTTTGTTTCGGAGCCATTTTGACTATGCGACATACTCAGATTTGAGTATTTTTTACCCAGTTTTGAAAATGTCTTTTTAGAGTGTACATGTTAATATTTTAAATTTCATAGTGCCAAAATTAAATTACAATCCATGCCCATCATGAGGATTCTAAAGGTACAGATTCGTTAAATTGTGTCTCAACATATGTCAAGGTCTAACAGAATATGAAGTTTGATGAAATTCCGTGATTTAATTCTTGAGATAGATGACTATGGCTAAAATCGTGTAAATCCTGAAAAATACAACATAGCAGTGCCATCTCTTCGGGGATTTACACCAAAACCTAATTAGCAACAATTTATGTCAACGTCTAACTGAATACAGTAGAAGATCTTTATAACGCAATTCTATATAACGCAATTCTCCATATAACGCACAACTCCTCAGATGTAAACAATGATTTTTGCAGTTAAAAAGCACCTGCATTTTCACATTGTAAAATATTGCTACTCTCTAGAGGGCTACATCTGATACATTAGTTCAACTTTATCTTCTAATTTAAGACCTTTTTACTGAAAAAAATGCTATTATTACAATAAATATTTTTGAAAATGTCTAATATAAGGGATGGTTGTGTCAGTTATATTTGGATTATTTTTATAAAGTAAATTTAACAATGTCTGACCTATATTATGCAAAAATTTATAATTTGGATAATTCTTGGTAACAAGGAATGCAGTATAAAGATATTCTAATGTATTTTGACATGTTTCAGACATATTTGGCCATGTTTACAAGGTGAATTTAATGATGTGATCCATCTAACACAAAATTCTATATAACGCACAACCTTGCGTTCTTAGGTTTGCGTTATAAAGATCTTCTACTGTATGAAGTTTCATGAAAATCCGTGCATTAAATATTGAGATAAGCTTTTGAAAAAATCGTGAAAAATGCAGCATAGCAGCGCCATCTGTTAAGTGATTGACACCAAAAACTAATCAGCACCAATTTATATCAAAGTCTAACCGAATCCAAACTTTTATTAAATTCCGTGCATTAGTTCTTGAGATAGAGCGCTCACGAAATTTTTGTCACATGCATACAGACACACTCACAGACAGACATTTTCTAAAAACAGTCAAATCGTGTTCAGGACGTTCTAAAATGTATAAATCCGTCGAAAGCTGGAAGTCGAAATATTTTACTAATCCAATACTTTCTTTCTTCTGTAAAGACAGAAGAAAGTAAAAAGGAAAAAAAAAAGGCCATATGGTATTTGAGAATGAAGAACGTAGTCTAACATTCTTAACCTCTTCAGAGACAATTAAATACTGTAAAAGCACTTATTTTCGCGAGCCGTAATTTTCGCGAAAATGAGGATATCGGTGATTTCGCGAGCTGAAAATTTCGCGAATTTTATATGAACAGAACCGAAAGTTGAAAAATCCCAAAACTACCTAATAGAACCCGTTTTGTTTAAATTTTGAGAGGAAAAAGAATCTGTGGACCTGCGAATATCACGACTAAAACCGATTCACGCTTCTTGGAATGTGCGAACATTTAACGGTGTTAAAGCCAAATATGAGATAAATTTGATGGCTTCAAAGAAGCTGGTATAAATATTGTAAGTGAATGAGCTGCATTCTATTAGTTGTATTATTGTTTTTCTTCAAGAAATAGTTGTATAGTATTCAAGAAATAGTTGTAAGTATTCAAGAAATTTTTGTACTTATTTCTTATTTAAGTAACTGTAATCATTAAATTGTGGATAAGTGAATATTTTCTGATTTTTTTTTATTATTATTTGAGGCGAAGAAAAATATTTCACGAGGCTTATATTTTCGCGATTACGACGGGCTCCCGAAAATCGCGAAAATTAAAGCCTCGCGAAAATAAGTGCTTTTACAGTAATAAAGCTTTGTAAAAAATCACCATAAAATAAAACAAAACATAGGACGCGTTTCGAGCTAAAAATATTAACAGATCGTCATCAGCTACAGTAAACACGTGTCCGAAAGGGGACAAGGTCAAGGACTGGTAATTTATGGTGATTTTTTACAAAGCTTTATTATTTTAATAGTTTCATATCGCCAGTTTTCGGTGCTGTTTCGCTCTTCAGAGACAATTTTTTTATGGTGAGCAAAAAATGACTTTTTTTTTTCGTTTTTACGATTCATTTATACATTTATTTTATATAAATATGAATTCAAAAAGAAAAAAGAAATGGGAAAAACAATAAAAATTCGCACACACAACCCCCCCCCCCCAAAAAAAAAAAAAAAAAAAAAAAAAAAAACTAAACTAACAATAACGTCTACATTTGTGTTAGTAGTCCAGCCTTAATGGTAATTTATGAATGAAATGATTTCTTATAAAATAAAAAATAAATAGTAAAATTATTTCTTACATTTCTACAAATTATTAAAACTTAATATATCTCATATTATTTTCATCAAATATTAAAGATTTGTTCAAGTAGTCCAACAACACTGACTGCCGAAAAATTACTTCACGCTTTTTTTATATCTCTAACTGTACATCGGTGCAGCCAAACCATAAAATTTTTACTTCTCTTGAGAGATTCTGTAGGGAATAAATTATTATCAAATTTTAGTTCTTTTTATTATCCGACTGAAAAGAAGGGTTATGTGTTTCACGCGTACCTGCAAATGTGGATTTCTTTATACCCTCGAAACATCCCAACGGCTGGATGGATTTTAATGAGTGAGGTCTCAATCAATTCGTCTTAACTGCCCGATGGTTATAGGCTAGGTTTTCTTTTTATAAATTCAAAATGGTGGACGTAAAGTACAAAATGGCGATAGAGACGAAAAAAAAAATTACGCACCCTATTGAGTGGCATATCATTGGATAGGTCTTTCAAAATGAAGACGATGTTTCATTGACTATTTTACAGTCAGAAGCTCCGTTAAAATATTATACAACCTGGAAGTTGTGCATGTATTGTGGATCTCTAGCTTTACTGCAACTCTAACCATCATAGACATCTATAGACCTCATCAAAACAGTGTGCTGGACAGATAATTACAACTGTTTATTTTCTATTAAATATATATCCAAAATTGTTAATTGGTCCAAATCATCCAAGCAACCTCATAGCAAATTGGTATATAATTTTATATACCTTAGATAAATTCAAATAATATAAGTGATCGTATTTACCTAAATTCTAGTAGAAGAGCAACGCGAAGCATTCATAAAATTAAATTAAAATTCGCGTCAAAATGTAATTATTAAATTTAAATAATTACGATTAAAATTAAGAGTTTGCGTTGTGAATTATTTAGACGAACTCTTCCACCTATGAATTAAACTAAAATTTAAGCTGTAAAAATAAATTGACACACCTTAAACATTATCAATTAAATAATTGCAGAAACTTTTTAAAACTTGATTAAAAATTTTATTTACATTGAACACAACTATATACAGAAATACATAATATTAATTAAAAAAAAAAAAAGAAAGCAATACTTTTGTTTGCTTCTCATTATTTTAAGTATATTTAATCTTTAAAAAAAAAGACAATATTTTCATATACTCTAATTATTATAATTGTTTCTTTTTGCTAATAGAATAACTCTCTTTCATTTTTAAATTACCTTAATCTTATTTAATTATTGGTTTTGTCGGATCTCAGATTACTCTCTACCATAAAATATCAGAAAAGTATTTTTGTGATTTTTCATATGATCTTATGTGGTAAAGGAAAAAGTTTAAAGTCGTACCTTTTTTTTAATATACGGGATGGTGGCCTTTATTCATCAAATTCCGAGTTGTTGCGTTGCTTAGGATCATGGCCATGTGTCATCAGGAACGCATCCTCAATTTGGCTTGATTAGGATCACTCCGATATGTACATCAGGAAGACATCCTCAATTTGGCTTGATTAGGCTCACTCCGATAGGTACCTCAGGAAGACATCCTCAATTAGGCTTGATTAGGCTCGATTAGGCTCGCTCCGACATGTCCATCTCGCCTGGGCTTTACTAGGGCTTTTAGGATTCATCGCACGGGCTTTCAGGAGAGCTCCTGCGTCCTCTACATCTTTTTCCAGACTCTCTTTTTTAAATCTTATTCTTCTTGCACACCACTCCTGCAGTGGGTGGAACTATTTTTGTCTAGTCCACTGTTATTGGATGTGAGAAGATTTTTAATTATACTTCGATAGGCCTATTAGCTAGTGATGGGCGATTCTCGAGAATTCGACAATCGAGAAAAATCGTCATTGTAAAAAATCACAATCGATACAGCCATCGATTAATTCATAGAATCTACAATCGAGATGTTTTACAATCGATTATTACGAGAAAAGCTAAAAACAGTTATTGGAAAACTTAGCTATTATTCTGGCCGACAATTTCATAGTAGTGATAGGGCTTAGTGATGGGCGATTCTCGAAAATTTACCAATCGAAAAAAATCGTTATCGTAAAATACACAATCGATACAGTCATCGATTACTTTCGAGAATCTACAAAGGAGATGTTCTAGAATCGATTATTGAAATCATTGTTTTTACATATATATAAGGCAGATTTTATTAAATATAGGGTAACTGAAAACAGATGGAATAAAAAAACAACAAACCAAAGGGAAACTATAAAGGAGCCATAAGACTGGAAAAGTCTTGTAAGGGTGCCCTCTGGTTGAAAAAAGCTGAAAAAACGCGAGTAGCTATGAAGCGGTAAGGGGAGTTTAAGTATCAAAAATTAGAATTTTTCGGCAATTGGCACCAAAATGGCCAAAGAAATAAGAATCAAAAGCACCCCCTAGTGGCAGAAATATGAACTAAAGGATGATAAAAGGGATCAAAATTTTTTATTGATTTTTCTACGTCATTTGAGATTGGATCTTTAATTTCCCCATTTTTATAAAGTCTTCGACTGGAATACATTAAACGAACTCCCGCGGGGAGCAAAGTAGGAGGGAGGGGCAAGGAAAGTGCATAATATGAATAAGTGGTCACAGTACTTTCCAACGTTATGGCACATGAGGGGTGTCGGCTAAATTTAGTTAAGTGCCCCGCTCGGGGGCAAAGTAAGGGGAGGGGCGCGGGCGATATATAAAATGAAATAGTAGTCACAGAGCTTTCCAATGATATATCACATGAGGAGTGTCAGCAAAAGATAGAAAAGAGTTCCAACTCCCAGGATTCCAGTTATCGTGCCCCCCCCCCCCCCGAAATATACCCTGCCCATCCTTCTCTTTGAAATTTTCATATATTAAAAATTATTTATCGGAGGGCTCCGTAAAAAAAATCCGATCTAAAATGTTTAAAAACGCTACGATTTCAAAAAAGTTCGAAAAGTGCCTCTCTTGGGCCGCCAAACTAAGGAAGGAAGAAGAAAGGTTCATAATATGAAAGAGTAACTTTGCGATGATAACCGAAAACTTTCCGATGATAGATCAAATGACTGGCCCAAAAAAAGTTTGAAATCTACCCCTCCCACGTGGGTTCCCTCTTTTATCCTAGAATATACCCGGAAATCACGCAGCCCCACCTTTAAAATTTTATATTTAATAAATAATATTTATCGGAGAGCTCCATTAAAGAACCTCATTTAATGATATTTATTGTAGAAATCTCTACAATTTAAAAAAAAGTCACCCCCCCCCCCCGAACCCCTTCCGGAATTCAACTCTGGGAGGAGAAAGGTTCATAATATGAAAGAGTGGTGAAAGGACTTTCCGATGATATGTCAAAGAGAGGTTTGGTAAAAATTTGAAAATTACCCGCCCCCCCCCCCCTGCCTTTGTGCACTCTCGCGCACCCCAGAATTCACTCACCTTCCTCTTTGAACTTTTTATATTTAATAAATAGTATTTATCTGAGTCTCCAGGTATGAGGCAGCTTGGCAGAGCTAAAATAACAGAAACATTGAAAATTCGGGGCAAAATGACACTAAATTTAACAGTAAAGTTTGAAACTAGGACTATACAGAACTGAATACATAAACCACTATGCTTCATAACCCACATCGGTTAGTAGCAATAAAAAGATAAGTGCCAGTTAAACTGATGGCATTGAGCTCACAGGTTATTCACACTAATTGTATATTATACTCTTATTTCAAAGAATAATGTCCCTCAAAAAATAAATGAAGGGAAATATCCCCCGTTTGCCCCTTTTATACTTAACCAATGAACCTCCAAATCTAATCAGGGAAACTCCTTAACTATAATAAATCAGTATATCAAATTTGAAGCAAATCAGATAATTCTGCATGAAAAAAAGAAACATATCGCTAAATTAAGGGTGGTCTAACCCCTTTAACCCTTTTATACTTAACTAATGAACCTTCAAATCTAATCAGGAAAGCTCCTTATCAGAACAAACATAGAAAAAAAATTAAAGTAAATTGAATAATTCTCCATGAAAATCCATTTATCTAAATTAAGGGGAGGGGACTTGCCCCCTTTTCGCCCTTGTATACTTAACCAATGAACCTCCAAATCTAATGAAGGAAGCGCCATATCGAATAAATCGGTATATTAAATATGAAGCAAATCCAATAATTCTGCATGAAAAACCCTTTTATCTAAATTAAGGGGAGACTAGCCCCTCCCCTTTATACTTAACCCATAAACCTCCAAATCTAATCAAGGCAGCTTCTTAACATAATAAACCGGTATCCCAAATTTGGAGCAAATCGAATAATTCTGCATGAAAAACCCATTTATCTAAATTAAGGAGGGGGTCTACCCCCCTTTCCCCCCTTTATACTTAACTAATGAACCTCCAAGTTTAATCAGGGAAGCTCCTTAACATAATAAACCGGTATACCAAATTTGGAACAAATCGAGCAATTCTGCATGAAAAACCCATTTATCTAAATTAAGTGGGGGACCAGCCCCCCTTCTCCCCCTTTATCCTTAACCAATGAACTTCCAAGTTTAATCAGGGAAGCTCCTTAACATAATAAACCGGTATACCAAATTTGGAGAAAATCAAATAATTCTGCATGAAAAGCCCAATTATCTAAATTAAGGGGGGACCAGTCCCCTTCTCCCCCTTTATACTTAACCCGTAAACCTCCAAATCTAATCAAGGCAACTTCTTAACGTAATAAACCGGTATACCAAATTTGGAGCAAATCGAATAATTCTGCATGAAAAACCCATTTATCTAAATTAAGGAGGGGGTCTACCCCCCTTTCCCCCCTTCATACTTAACTAATGAACCTCCAAGTTTAATCAGGGAAGCTCCTTAACATAATAAACCGGTATACGAAATTTGGAGCAAATCGAAGAATTCTGCATGAAAAACCTATTTATCTAAATTAAGGAAGGGGGGGGGGGACCAGCCCCCCTACTCTCCCTTTATCCTTAACCAATGAACCGTCAAAAGTAAACAGCGGAACGCCTTATCAGAATGAACATAAAAAAATTGAAGCAAATCGTACATTTTAATCAAGAGTTATCGCGTTACGTACATACATACGTACGTACAGTACATGCATACACACAGAACCGACGGGTACATTAGCTCTCAGGCTTAGATAGCCTGTGAACTAAAAAGAGATTGGATAAGCAGATGGACTCCTTTGAGAAATTATGACTTAAACCAGAAATGCGGTAAGTTTGACTCTGAAAGCTTCATTTCCATCTCGCATTTCGGCAAATCTCATCTCGATGATTTTTCCAGCATTTCGACGCTTCCAGATGGCAAGCTGCTCGATGGTTGGTTCTCTCGCGGTTTTAAACCTTTCGGGATGGGTAGTCTCTCGAGAGTTTCCTCTCGCCCTTTTCAACCTTTCTCGATGGGAAGCCTCTCGCTTGTTACTCTCGTCCTTTTCGAAATCTCCCAATGAAAAGCCATTCGAGGATTTCTCTCGCGCTTTTCAACATTTCGCTATGAGAAGCTTTTCGAGGATTTCTCTCGTCCTCGGCAGAGAAGAAAAGTAAGAAAATTTATCGAGAGTACCAAGGGACGAGATAGAGAAAAAGGCATGACAATGAGCTGTGAAATGAAGCCCTAATTTTCAAAGTTTCTCTTATTTTAGCCCTACCAAGATGTCACATACCTGGAACCCTCCGATAAAAATTATTTATTAAATATAAAATTTTCAAAGAGGAAGGTGGGTCGGGTGATTTTGAGGGAGGAGGACGTGAGAGTGGACTCATGGGGTGCAATTTTAAAAATTTTACCGAACCCTTCCTGTGGCATATAATCGAAAAGCCCTTTGACCACTCTTTCATACTATGAACCTTTCTTCGACCAAAGGGGGGTGGGAAGGGGCGAACAAATTTTTAAAACCGTAGCCGATTTCTATAATAAATTTAAATATCACTTTAAATATGGGTTTTTTATGCAGTCTTCCGGTAAATATTATTTATTGAACATAAAAATTTTAAAGTGGCGGCTGTGTGAATTCCGGCGTGAAAGAGTGGGCCCACGGGGGGAGAGAGGGGGAGCAATTTTCAAACTTTTTTTGGACCAGTCATGTGATATGTCATCGGTAAGCTCTCGGGTGACTCTTTCATATTATGAGACTTTCTTTCTCCCCTCCCCAATTTGGCCCCCACTGCGAGGGTAGTTTTTTCCGCTTTTATCATTTTAGATCGGATTTTTTTATGGAGCTCTCCGCTAAATATTATTTATAATATATGAAATTTCAGGACACTTTTCCAAATTCAGCCAAGACCCCTCATGTGACATATCGTTAGAAAGGTTTGTGACTACTTATTAGTGCTATGCACTTCCGGTGGCCGCCCCCCCACTTTCCCCCCCCCGGAGGACACTTTTCCAAATTTAGTCAGTACCCCTCTTATGAGATATCGTTGAAAAGGTCTGTGACTACTTATTGATGTTATGCACTTCCGGTGACAGTCCCCCCACTCTTTGCCCCCCCCCTGGGGGACACTTTTTCAAATTTAGTCAAGACACCTCGTGTGAGATATCGTTGGAAAGGTCTGTGACTACTTATTGATGTTATGTACCTACGGTGTCCCACCACCACTTTGCCCCCCCCCCGGGGGGCACTTTTCCAAATTTAGCCAAGACCCCTCATGTGAGATATCGTTGGAAAGGTCTGTGACTATTTATTGATGTTATGCACCTCCGGTGACAGTCTCCCCCAATTTGCCCCTCCCGGGGGACACTTTTTCAAATTTAGCCAAGACCCCTCATGTGAGATATCGTTGGAAAGGTCTGTGACTACTTATTGATGTTATGCTCCTCCGGTGTCCATCCCCCCCATTTTGAACCCCCCCCGGGGGGGACATTTTTCCAAATTTAGCCAAGACCCCACATGTGAGATATCGTTGGAAAGGTCTGTGACTACTTATTGATGTAATGCACCTCCGGTGACCGCTCCCCCCCACTTTTCCCCCACGGGGGTGTTTTTCTAAATTTAGCCGAGACCCCTCATGTGACATATTGTTGGAAAGGCTTATGACCACTTACTCATGTTATCCACCTCCCGCACCCCTCCCCCCCTTTCCCCCCACGGGGAGGGCATTTTTATAAATTCAGATCCAGACTTCTCATGTGACATATGGTTGGAAAGGCCTAAAGACCTGTGACGACTTAATCATATTATGCAGTTGCTGTGCCCCTCCGGTCGCTTTGACCCCTCCCCCAAGAGATCTGGTCCGACGTTCATTCGTTTCGATATTATATTTTTTACAAGATTTTGTAGTGCGTGCACACCACACCCGCCTGCTATCATATATCAGTGCCGTATATAGCGGGTAACCTGTTCGTGATTTCATATTACAAGATTACGTATAAATTAGGGGCCCCAATTAAAGGAGGGGCCCGCTAGCGGTCGAAGTCACCTAGTCTTTATTAACATCAACTCATTCCAGTTCACCCGCAGACTATTCTTGATAAATGTATGACGTATATAATACATAATATATGATTTATAAAAGAAATTTGCAAACTGTAGTCATCGAGAAAAAATTTATACAATCGAAAAATATCGAGATGTCCATACAATCGAGAAAATCGAGAAAAACATCTCGTTATCGCCCATCACTACTATTAGCTAACAGTCTGCAAATGGCTCCTTACATATACTTTAATATTATTATCTGCCCTAAAGTTTGGGTGGTCTGAAAAGTCATAAATTTATCCCAACACTTTTATTGAGGCCATAAATTGATTCCAACGTTTTTATGATTTTACGATTTCTAATTATACACCACTTTCCATTGGCTTGTCATAAAACGACACCATGGCGTCTGGCTATTGTTGTTGTCTGAGATCCGAACTCAATTCAACATTAAACATTCATTTTACAATACAACAATTTTTTTAAAAATATATATTTAATATTTAAAATCAACTTAATAATTTTTGTATGAACTTACACTCTTATTTTACTTAAATATATAAACATTATAATTTTACACTCATAATTATATTTTATAAAAAATATTTATACAAACAGAAATAACAAATTACGCAATTTTACTTTGATTTAACCAACATGGTGCGGGAACATATCATAGTTATATGTTGCCCAGCACAGTGTTTATAGATAGGAACTAACAATTAAACACAACTTAAAAGTCATCAATACAAGTAAATAATAATAAAAAAAAATAGATAAGTAATGTAATATAAACAAGTAGTATAAAAAAAAAATATTTTAAGTCAATTCCTACTTAGGTCAATAAGAGAACTTTTTTCTCCGATTCTTCTTTCTTCTTGAGTGGCGCTTAAAATGCCTTGATCAAGAAGAGGGCTGTCTCGGTCTTAAGATACCTTGATCAAGAAGGGGGCTTTCTTGGTCTTAAAATACCTTGATCAAGAAGAGGGCTCTCTCGATTATTGAAAATTAATCAATTTAATTTAATTAATGAATTAACATTTGAAAAAGACTGGATTAACATGCAGTGTCATCCACTACAAGTTAAAAAAAAGTTATTTGAGCTTGATTGGATGAATAATAAGTATTTTATTAATGATTGGAAATTTGAACAAGATATATAGCGAGAGTGTGAGCTAATAGTAGGAATTAGAAAAAAAAAACAAAAACAGTTTTACATTGATGAGAAATAATTAGTTCGCTTTTTACTCAGTCGGGTTTTTTTATTTTTTAAATTTAATTGTTTATTATTGACAGTATTTATAATTATAAAAAACTGAATTGTCTACATATGTGACCAAAGGCGTGAAGAGATTGAAGTGTTTTAGCTTTAGGAATATGTTTGAAAGAGAATTGAATTGTTATTGATCTAATACATAAAATTGAAAATTCGTCTGTCCGTCTGTAATTCTATACACATCCCCAGTTTGGAAGTCAGGATTGTGAAATGTTACGTACATGTGTATTAAAACACGGCCGAGGCAACTAAAGTAATCCGGAATCAAAACAATTTATAGTTAATTTTTAATCAATAAAATACTACTAATTTAATAGCAATTTCCTATCAAATTTAAACATTTTTCGATATAGCTGTTGCCAACAATTAAAATCCGGAATACAATTCTTACCACAACAATTATTTTTCTATTGCAAGATTTCCACGTGAAAAATGAAAATGAAATAGATAGTTTGAGGAATTAAAAAAAGTTAATATTACGTCATAACTTTTCTATTGGAAGATTTCTACGTGATAAATGAAATAAATCGTTTGACGAATTTTTTTTTTTTTTTTTTATTTAAAGTGAGTATTACGTCATATTGGAAATATAATGGACGTCAGCAGGCGAATATATAACGTCATACGAGTTTTAAAAAATGAGTTTGATAAAAACTCGATTATGGAAATATTGGCATATTTTAACATTTTGAGGTTATCTGAATTTGTTTTCGCCATTTTTAAATCTATTCCATATATACGAGTGTGTATGCGTATATATTAGAATTTCCACAAAGATTTAGGTCCCTAAAGTTTATTCTTAGTGAAAAATTAAAATAAATATTTGATATTTTTTAAAAATAAAATTCACATAATTTTTGTACTTGACATTCTTTATTTACGAAAAAATATATATATATTTAGATAACAAAATACCCGGAAACAACTTTTCATCAATTGTTTTTTCAAAACAAACATTTTTAAAAATCCGAGCAACGCCGGGTACTTTAGCTAGTGGGAAATAAAGAGAAATGTTCTGTCTGATAACTGAAGCCTTGGCACGGTCAGTGTTAGTAAGATAAAGAAGCCATGGAACATCCCTTGTCTGTCGTCTCTTTCCATTTGAAATCCTTTTCAGAATGACTGGAGAACAGAAACTCACGTCTTTCTGCTATAATTGTACAATGGTATTTTAAACAATAAGAGTTGTGACTTTTGCAGATTTTTGCCAGTATTTGAACATAAGTAACAAATTTGCTATTTTAGGCATATTTTCAGGGACAAGAAAATAAAAAAAATTGTAATCAGGAAGTATTTAGGATTAATACTTATTTTTATGCAAGAAGAAATTTTTAAATGAGAAAAGATGTTTAAAATATTTTAACAATTTTCCAATGTTTACATTCTGTATCGGGATCGGACTGTGGTGGTGACTAGTGTTGCCAGGTCCACTCTCACAAAAAGCGGGACAGAGAGACAATAAAAGAGGGACAGTGGCTTCTAAATCGGGACATAAAAATGCAGTAAATATTATGGAAACTGTACCTGTCTATGACGGGAAATATTCATGTTTCTTATGGAGAAATATTATACAAATGTACCTGCTAAAACGAAATCTTCCTATGGTTACTTGAAATTTTGTCTTAGAACGTTTTACTTATTTATTAAATAAACACAATAATCTTATATAGTAAAATGTCTGAAAGCGGAATAGCTGGAGATCGAAAAACAAAAATTCCGTTTTGATGAGGCTTCCGACTGAGCATTTATAATTTTATGGTATTGATTATGCAGGGACTATGAGTTTTTGTGCGTTTCAGGTGCACTGTTAAAAATTTGCGCATTCTGTCCAATCATTTGACCGTTTTTATCGAAAACGGTTACACAACCGTAATTTAACACTATTCTGACCATATTATTGGCCATTTTATGGTCAGAATATAGTTAAATTACGGTTATGAAACCGTTTTTTCAAAAAAACAGTCGAATGACTGGACAGAATGCTGCAAATTTTTAACAGTGTGGGATTCCGTTATACAAGTTACCATTTTCAAAAGTTTTGTTAATCAAAATACACAGGTTTTACACCTATAAAAACAAAATAGCAAGATATTTGGAAATATTACGTTTTAGCAGGTAGGTATTCCCAATATTACCTTTGTACGGTATTCCTTTCTGCGGAATTACGAAAATGGTCCTTTATAGACAGGTTTCGTTTTCATAGGTTTTACTGTACGTTTCACTCGATATAGACTAACAGATATCATGGTACTAAAAGGAATTTAGAAGAATTTATACATTGGGACATTGGGCGTCCCATGCAGGGGTTCTACGGGACGGGTCTTGGAGAACCTGAAAATCTATGCTTAATTTAATATTTTATCTGTTAAAGGCTGACAAACTGCGAGTAAAATTTTAACGCATCATATAAAATAAGGTATATATTTTAGAAATATTTTGAGAACAAAGAAAAAAAATGGACACCCTTTAAGAAAATTACACAGATAAAAGGCATTCAAGATATTAATTTCCCGAGGATATATTTTAAATATTCGAATGCATTCCACTCTAATAGGTTTAACATTAGCAAGGGGAATTCGGAAATTGACTAACAACCTTAACCGACTGTATTTGGAAGAGATCATGTGAATAAAAACTGAATGCTTCTTTGGAATGGGAATGGGCCCTTTCCTAAGCCCCTGGACTAGTACGATAAAATTTTTGCCTTAATGATATTATAAGTGAAGATGGTTCAAAGAACCAAAATAATGAATATAGATAAGAAGGGAAGTAACAACGGTGAGGGAGTAATAACAGAGTTCTATAAATACCGGGAAAACAGATTTTTTTCCCCTCTCCTGCGTAAGTTATGTCAGCGAGTGTGATGGCATCCTGTTTGGTTTGCGAGTTATTTATCCGAAGGGGGAAAAGTCGCAATTCCAACACGACCAAGAATCTCGTGAAATACACGAAAGCGACTTCACAATTTGACAGGAATGTAATGCATTTTGTAGAAATCGTAATGGATTGATTCTATATAAAGCTACACTGCAAAAAAAAAAAAAAAAAAAAAAAAAAGACACGTGTTATTTGAACTATAAAAATATAATACAACTCATATTTAAAATATTAGAATAATTGAGAAAAATTAATACGAAAAAATTAATTTTCATTTATTTATTTTTGATACTAAGTAAATGCAATTAAATTTCTTATAAATTAAATCTGGAATGTTTAGATAAGATTTTAACATTTACAAAATATAAAATACAGTACAATAAATTAGGTATACAGCTTTCTGGATCATTATCTGGATCTATCTGGGACATCAAAATATTAGAATAAAATCTAGATTGGTTCAAAATATTAGAATATTTTATTTTACGCAACAATATTACCTTATGAATATGAAGTAAATGGTAGTTAATATTTTGTAGCATCTCCTTTAGCTTTCATAACAGCGTATAATCGATCTTGCATACTATATACAAGGTGTTTACAAACATTTCTATCAATATGAGTCCAAATAGACTTTATACGTACCATTAACTCAGTTTTACTTGAAGGAGGATTTGCTTGGAGTTTTTTCTTCATTGTATACCATAAGTTTTCGATGGGACTAAGATCTGGTGAGTTTGGTGGCCAAGGAAGTACCTTAATGTTGCATTGGCGGAACCAATTCTTAGTTGACACCGAGGTATGCGGTGACGCTAAATTTTGTTGAAAGATGAAATCATCTTCAAATAAATTTTTTGATGATGGAATCACGTAATATTCCAAAGTTCCTTGAGATATCTGAGAGTTAATCTTTTCGTAGACGATGCATAACTTTTCAGGTCCTTCTGCACTCATGCAAGCCCAAATCATGACTCTAGCAGCAAATTTTACGGAACGTTTAAGGCATTCTTTATCAAATGCTTCTTGCTTCATTCTCCAAACTCGAATACCTTGATTACCATATGAAACACAAAGCATACTTTCATCCCTAAATAATATATTTTTCCAATCTTCTTCGCTCCATAAACGTCTTGATTTACACAAATTCAATCTTATACGCTTTTGTTTTGCAGTCATGAGGGGTTTTGTTTTCGGTACATGAGATTCAAACTTAAATTTATGGGGACGTCTTAATGTTGTCGATGTAGAAACTTCAACTCCTTCTTCTATCCATTTTCGGCGCAAGAATCGCATGCTTTTAAAACATTTTTTATTAATACGCTTCAGTTTCCTGTCATCTCTTGCAGATGTTTTTGGTTTTCGGCCGCCATTTCGGCGATTATTTTGAAACTTTCCATTTTTTTAATATTGTCTTAATATTTTACTAACGCTTGATTGCGAACAATGTAAACAATTCGCTATATAACATTGATTTTTACTATGCCGATACAAATAAACCATACGAAGTTTAATAGATTCAGGAATATCACTCACACGACCCATTTTAAGACGAAAAAGCAAACAAACTGCAAAAAGAATGCTGATTTTAAATAAAATCGTCAGAATTTAATCAATGATGCCACCACTTATGAATTGGTGATAATTAAAGGAGCATTAACGTGAAATATTCTAATATTTTGAACCACTTGAATAAATATTCTAATATTTTGACTTTTTCAAATAATTTTTTTTCAATTAGTCTTTTCAAAAATGACATTAATTTTAAGATAATAAATAAATTTAATCAACAATATGTTCTTAATAAAAATATCGTTTGCATATTTGTATTAAAAGGCATTAAATTACCAAACGATATTTTCAATTTGTAAAAAAAGTAATTACGTATTCTAATATTTTGAATATGAGCTGTATAACCAAGAACGGAAGTTCACAATAACCTCTTCCGAGTTACAAACAATTTTGAAAGGATATCTTTATAAGTAGAAACCCTAAAAAACCAATATACTTTCGAGATTTAACGAAGCATTTATAATAACAAACTTTCTTTTGCTGCCACTGGTTTTTGGAAACATTTCCTAATAGTTTTCCTAGTGTATAAATCAGTTTCCTCAAACTGGATGCTATTAATCCTCAATTATACATTTTCGCAGCGTAATTGAATTTATTCATCCAAGAATAACAAAAGGATATTAATTTTAATGTTAACATTAATGCTGTTAATTTATTACACGGAAATGGCGTCATTTTCTTTGATTTTTCCAGTTAGTGCGGATTCTAATTTGAATAAGCATTATGTTCCCTCCACAAAAAGTAACATCATATTTAGGAGCCTCCCCCACCCCCCCTCCTCTCCTGAAATTGAAATGTTTGTATTTCAATCTCCAAGAAAATTTAAACGAATGCATTAATAGATCACTGTGGCCCACTTTACTAATTAAAAAATATATGTTTATACGAAAATGTGCATTATCTGTACAGAATGACATAAATTTGGAATGCGAAAATATAGTCAGTGGGCCTGAGATCTGACTTTTTACTGGCTATGAAAACAAAGAACAAATGTTTTAAATATGTTTACCGTAATTTAACTTTGCGATTAAATAAACAAGGGCTTTTCGGGTTACAGAATACAGGTGAAATGCATGCATATATGTTTTGTTTTTTTTAAACTGAAAACACTATATTAGATATTTTACATTTAATATGTATATTTTTTAGATTCTTCACTAACAATACCAACAATCATTTTTATATGTTATCAATTATTTATTCAAATAAAATTTTGAAATTTATTAAAAGCGATACTTTTGTATTGGCCTTGTGCAGGGATTAACCATCGAAAAAATCGCCAAAGTTTGCTAATCTTTTTTATTCTGATAATTTCAGTGTCATAAGCGTGGTTCATTTACATATCTTAAATTTGTGTTTTATTATTTTTTTTAATTTATGAATTGATAAAGTTTAAATTTTATTACGGAATATAAGCAGAAAACAAATGCTGAACTACTTTATTTAATTGATTTAAAGCAAATATACAATGGAACTTCCCAACTTCCCTTTGACGAAGTACTTATTTAACGAAGTTTTCTACTTAACGAAATTTTCTGCTGAACCTTAACTTTGAACAGCATTTACATGTACATTAATCTCCATATTACGAAAAACATATTCTGTATAACGAAGTTTATTCCACTTTCGTGCTTGTATAGCATTCAAACGGAGAGGTTGTTGTTGCGATGGATGATGTATGAGTTTATTTCACGGGATTGTATGAAAATGAAATTAGTTATTTTATTTAATCATTTTCATTCTTCTTGGTGCTAAATAAAACTATTTTTTTCACACTAAGAAAAACACTTGCTATCGCCACTCTCTTACACAGAGATTCTGGCGCTGACAATGGGGAAGTAAAAATCCACCTTTTACAATGATAAAAAAGATACAGTGACGCAATGGCGCCAAAAAGTTCTTGAAAAAGGTACAGTACTCTCTAACTTTTTCAATGTTGATGAAGACATTGTGACAACTGAATATCCTACTAAAGATGAAATATTGCAAAGTGCAATAAAATGTAGCGAGGAAATTTACAGCGTTATATGAAGATGATATTGAAGAAGAAATTATAAGACATTCAAATAAAGAGATGCTAAAAAGCCTTCGATACAATAAGGCAGGGACGACGAACCTATGGCCCGTTTGCCACTTTCGCCACGGCATTGCTTGTGGCTCTAAATCAAATTAAAGTGAAATTTCACAAAACCGCAACTGATTTTTTCTAAATTCGATTAAATGGAAACTGGAAAATTTTAATTGCGGCATATTATATTCTAAACTAATTAATTATGGTCTCAAAATTTTTTCAAACAAAGACAATATTTGAAAACTATCTGCAAGAATTGGGTTGGGTTGATTTTTGACGGCCGATTATCAACACGAGGGATATAGGCCCCTAGGGGGAGTGCCCTCCGTGGGGGTCTTTCTAAGGGAACCTAACCCGTATGGGATACGCATGGGAATCCAAGGTTTTGAAGAAAACCACGAAAACTCCGAAACGGTTAGGCCGACGGGCGCGATTGGGTCTGCAAGAATTAGACATTATTAAGTTCCGAAAGTAAAGCTATGGCAACTTTGAATTTATTTCAGAGCTATTCAGGAAAACTGACGTTTGACATTTTAACTGGTTGTTTTGCCTATCTATGTTTTCGAGTCGCTGTTTTCATAAATGAATAATATCAAAACTCAAACTGAAAGCATTTGTCAGATAATTCCGGATCAGTTTGCTTTAAAATTAACCTGATATTAAGATGCAACAACAGAAATCAAATTACATTGCACTCATTTTTTTAATTAATTTCTAAAATATATTTGTTTCCATAATTATTATAGTGTAGCACCTACATGTATGTTTCTAATATTTTTAAAATCTTAATAGAACATTTTAAATAATTTTAATCCATTATTTTTCCATCTATACTAAATTCGTTTTTTAGTTGGCACGTCAGGATAACGTAAAATATTTTTTGACCAAATTTGGCCCTCGGCTACAAAAAAGTTCTCCAACCCTGCAATAAGGGGATTCCAGTTTCACGAAAATGTTACAGATTAATTGTTCGGATATTTACAAAAGTACGAACATTTTTTTTTAATTGCGTAAGAAACCTGTACAAATTAATATTAAAGACTTTTTTAAAGTTAAGGAATTGGAATACTGAGAAAAAAGAGAAAAGGTACGCTGCGCTTCAGTTTCTGTTTACCTCTCTTTATTATGTGTGTTTTTTTAGACAATTCTAATTAAATTTTCCTCATATATCTACATTGCATAAAAAAAGTTACTACAGGAATTAAAATACATTTTTTCAATATTTCTATTTTATATGTAGTTTTCATTTTATGTGTATTTTATTATACAAATTTCATTAATTTAAGTTCATTTCTATATAACGAATTTTCTTCACAATGAAGGGTTTAAGTATAACGATGCGACTCTGTTAAATGGAAGTTTCAATGTATTTATCTTTTGTAATCGTCTGTCTGCAAGTGACAAAAATAGATTAAAAAAACCATGCTTGAAATTAGAGGAGAAGGTCCGAATACCGGCTAGGGTCTAAATACCGGCTAGCAGGTGTTCTGAGAACTGAGCGCAGCGCAGCCTAGCGGTGATAGGCAGAGTTTGTAACTTTAATTGAGAGAAGAAAGTTACGAAAAGTACGTCGCTGAAGTCTGTCTCATTTACAAATGGTAAATGCAAAAGTGTCGAATCGACGTAATCTGGTACATCAAAGGCTTTTCAGATGTGTGTTTCTCATTTTTTTAAAAATATACTGATCGTATATTGGCTTGAATTGTTGATTAAGTTATTTTCTAAACATATTTAGCTCTCAATTGCCACGCGCACATTATCGGTATTTTATTATATGAATGAGTAATAGTGGTTTTAATTTAAACATAGCAGTGGTCCGAATACCGACTACCTAGAGTGGTCTAAATACCGGCTAGCCGGTATTTGGACCTCTCTCGGTTGCTCTGCTTGAAGGGGAGGAAAATAAATTAATTTAAATAGTTCCATAATTAATAAATTAATTTAAATGGTTTAGAAATAGTTCCAGTCCCATTTCGCAATATGAAAAAAGCAACCGTGGCCGTAATTCTTCAGGACCGATACTAGTTACTGGATCACTTACCCGAAAAGCGCTGTTGGACACTCCAAAATTGCCTGTAATAAATGTGAAAAGAAAGAAAAAAATGACGGATTAAACCAGTCGAAAGAGACAGAAATTGGATTTTAACCCTTTCGCTGCGCAATCCCAGATTTCCTGGGGCAACGTAAAAGTAGCAAAATTTGTGCAACCCGAGATTTCCTCGGGGATGCATTTTTTCCGTCTAATTAACCCTCCTTGATTATTCCCAACAGTTATTTTTTTACTGTAAATTTTGCCTTATTTAATCGGAGCATTTTCCCGATTAAATTATACAAAAAGTTTTGTTTTGAAAAACCGGTGACAAAAGTATAAAAACTCTTAAAAACGCTCATCGCGATGAGGTGAAATACGCAATTTTTGAAGCTATTTTGATAAAACAATTACGAAGCGAGAGGGTTAAAAAAGTGAAAAAGGAAAATTTCCAAAAGAGGAGGATGATGCAATTTGTGTCTTCTGCATGCGTGCTTTCTCTGTGGAGAAGAATGAGGGAGGGGATTCTGAGTTCAGTGTTAAGAATGCGATATGTGGGCTGATAGGGGCTGCACCGACGCAGAGAGTGATATTATGTTTGTGATTTTTTCGGATAAAATAATTCTCATTTCAATCAGCAAGCTTTTTTTTTTTTGTTTTACACGTTAAAAAACAAAACTAGAAACATAATGGGAAGAAGACTGTGAGAGATAGTCGTAAAGAATTCTACGAATTTGACAAAAATACTTGTTTATTAAAAATTGCATATTTTTTCTGTGCGTAAGAAATGCTATTCATCAATAAAATTTATTAAAATAATATTCTTATTGTTTAATAATTGTCATTAGCTCTATTTGTGTGATATTTTGGGGAAAAACTTAGGTAGCCGGTATTTAGACCCCATTTTGAAAACTCAAAATTTGAAGACTTTCGGAATTTTGCTTTTTATAAACAGAAAACGCCTTTGAAACTGATTTTTTTTCTATAATTAGGTGTACAACATATCAAGGTAACCTGCTGTCACTTTTTATTTTATTAATTTTGAAAATTGTATGATCTAGATTGAAAACAAAAGTGGTAGCCGGTATTTGGACCTTTTCCTCTATTTTAAAAACAATTTAAAATTGAGTAAATTGCGATGCAGTTTTCAAACAAATTGCGATACAGTTTTCAAACAAATTGCATTTGAAACTGCATTTTTTTTTCTTTATTCGACGGTGTAAAAATTAAAAATGTGTGATGTTTAGAAATTAAAAAAAGCGCAATAAAAAAAAATTAAAGTTAAATTTGAACGTCTGCTGTTGCCGTTCACAAAATGACGCCAGCGTTGCAGCGTCACACATATGTTTATCCTTTATAACATAGATTTATAATATAGATAAGAGCAAAAAACCACGTGTTTGAATATTCTGCATATGTAGCTTTTTTTTTTTTTTAAGTGTGGCAACAAGAAATAAAAAAAAATACATCGGAAATAAACAGAAATGATTTGTATAAAGAGAAATTATGGCAGGTTGTAAAATAGGATAAGTGGTGGTCTGTGAAATTTGTTTTAAGTAACCAGTATTAACCCTCTCGCTGCGCAACCCGAGAGTTTCTCGGGCAACGTAAAAGTAACAAAATTTGCGTAACCTGAGATTTCATCGGGGATGCATTTTTTCCGTCTAATTAACCCTCGTTGATCATTCCCACCAGTTATTTTTTATTGTAAATTTTGCCTTATCTAATCGGAGCATTTTTCCGATTAAATCAGACGAAAATTTTTTGTTTTGAAAAACCGGTGACAAAAGAATAAAAATTCTTAAATATGCTCGTCGCGAAGGAATTAAATGCGCAATTTTTGAAGCTATTTTGATAAAACAATTACGCAGCGAGAGGGTTAAGTAGCCGCGGTCATAAAATTTTTCCAACATTGTTGGAAAATGTTAATAAGCTACCAAAACAATATCTTTTCAAATTTATTATACCATCTTTTTCTAAATCCACCTTAAGGCTGTAACTGTTGCATAACTTTTCAGTTAAACTACTTATTTATTTGTTTGTTTTTTAAGTAGATATTATGGCTTCAAATCTGTAAGTGAAAGGCTTCTAATCTCACGTGACGGAGTGATTTTCTGAAATTCAATTTCGTCGACGCAATTCGAACTTGACTAAAAGCAAGCGACAAAATAAATGTTAAATAAAAGTCCAAGTAGAAAATACTCTTACAATATGAGCTAATAGAGTTAACGACATATCTTCCGATGTTAGATCTGTCTGTTATATTTATATGCATTTATTTTTAATCCTTTTGCCATTAATATTTTTTTACTCTCTTTTATTTAAGGGGCCTTCCACAAATGATGTCACGCTTGGAGAGGGGGGGAGGGGGGTTCGTGAAATTGTGACAGTTTGTGACAAGGGGGTGGGAGGGGGCAAGAAGAAATGTGACATCACACATTTTGGTTAAAATAAAAGCATTAAAAATCGGTAGATTAAATTTTGAAGTTATTTTAAAATTAAAGTATTTTGTATTCATAAAGTAAGGATAAGATTTAAAGATAAATATATTAAATTCCATTTCAAATTCCAAAATACTACTATTTTCAGTTGCTCTTTCATATTAATATTTTATTCAATTCCTAACTATTAGTTCACACTCTCCCTATATTTGTTTATATATATATTTATTTATTTATATATTTATCTTGTTCAAATTTTCAATCGTTAATAAAATACTCATTATTCATTATTCATCCTATCAAGTTGAAATAATTTTTTTTGAACTTGTACTGGATGACAATTGATGTTAATACAGTTTTTTCAAATATTAATTAATTAATTAAATTTTAATTAATTAATTTTAGTTTTGCATGGGAAGCAAAATGGCGGCCATTGGTTATCGAAGGTCAATGAAAGTATTTTCAATAAGGTGTTACCATAGGGGGGACCCTGTTCTGTCGCCAAATACCGCCAAGTTTGTCGCCAGCTTGACGATATATCGCCAAATTTGGCGTCTAAAATAAGTCGCCAAAAGTGACGCCAACTTGGCGATATTTCTAATATTTCGCCAAATTCCCATAGAATTCCATTGTAAACCTACTTGCTTATAGAAAATCAACAAATTGAGATATTTTAATGCAACAAAAACTAATATTAGCTTAAGGGATTCTATTAAATTTTTCTTTGGTGACCTAAGTAGGAATTGACTTTAAAAACAAAATTTTTATATTACTTGTTACTATTGTATATTAATGTTTTTTATTGTAAACATTAATCTTATTTTATACAAAAGAAGTACACGATTCATTTTTATTTTTATGTTCACAAGTGTCATTAAAATATATAGTTAAAGTTAAAAAATAAAATTTGAAATAAGATCTATAACGTAGTGCTTTGTTTCTGAACTGCAAGTATATGTTTATGTAATATAGCGTGACATGTGACAAGAGGGGGGGAGAGGATATGGTGAAGTGTGACACTTTGTGACAAAGGGGGGCAGGGGGGTAAAAATATTGAAAAAAAGTATGACATCATTTATGGAAGCTCCCTAAAGAAATGTTCTCAAGTTCACTGCTCAACAAGCACAAAACATTCTGACACAATGACGTACCCCTTTTTAAACGTAACGGTATAAAATTGGCATACCTGACTATGGAAGCGATTTGGAATCGATTTTTTTTTTCATTTTCTGATGAATAAATTACCTATCGCTATTTTCATAACGTGACAAGGCATTTTTCTAGTTTCGCTGACTGGTTTTCTGCTTTCGTCCAGAAGCTCGGTTCAAAAAGGCCAACTTTGACAGTATTTTCTGAAAGATCTATTGTGCTTACAAAAAAAAAAACGGAAAACATCTTTCGATTACACAGTTTCTGAACAACAACACCTGCCAGTTTCATGCGTTTCCGAACAAAAATGAATAAAAATTATGCCATAAAGTTGCCCCTTTGGATTTGAGAACAGCCTCAACTCATCCTGCTTTTTAGGTGAGTTCGTAATTTTATTAAGAAATAGCACCTATACATTGTCATCTGGTCCGTCCGTCTGTCCGCATATAACCGCATAAAAACTACCCAACCGAAGTGTTTGAAATTTAATATACAAAGTGCAATATGTTATCTATCGCCGACCTTTAATTTCTCAACCATTGGTCGTAGACATATAGTTCCAATTACAAAAACGTTTCAAATGAGGTAAATATTCACGTTGTGGCATTATTTAAAGTAAAAACTCAATTTTATAAAAATTACGAAATCTAACTTTTTATACGGTCCCCCAGTCCCTATAGTTATATTTAGTAAAAGTTTACACATATCATAACAGATATAACACAAAAAGTTTGACATCTGTACTACAAAAATTGACACAGTTATTAAATTTCAAAGTTTGAGACTTTTGCACATGATTTGGTCTTTCATTGAGGGATCAGTTAAAAGATGAATTAAAGTAATTCGAGATCAAAATCAGGGTGCAATTCCGCTGCCATTTATCTAGTCCTCAGTGAGTATGTTTTATTTTCCGGTTGTCGATTCTACCTACTTTGATGTTTGAAAATTGTTCGACCCATAAAAGTTAGTTCAAATTTTAGATACCGGCTGAAATAGGTTTCGCCGTAAAAAGGACATTGCACCCTGAATTTGATCTCGAATTACTTTAATTCATCTTTTAACTGATGTCATCATGTGATTTAACTGATGAAAATCATGTGCAAAAATCTCAAACTTTGAAATTTAATAACTGTGTCAATTTTTGCAATACAGATGTCAAACTTTTTGTGTTATATCTGTTATGATATGTGTAAAATTTTACTAAATATAACTATAGGGACTGGGGGACCGTATAAAAATTCAGATTTCGTAATTTTTATAAATTTGATTTTTTTACTTTAAATTATGCCACAAGATGAATATTTAGCTTATTTGAAATGTTTTTGCAATTGGAACTATATGTCTACGGCCAACGGTTGGGAAATTAAAGGTCGGCGATAGATAACATATTGCACCCTGTTCAGTCGTTGCAGAATTTTGTTGATTCATTTCAAATTTTATATGAAAATCGAATCAGAATTTAGTTTTATATAAATTTTTAACACAATTAATTAATTGGTAAATAAATCATAACAGATGTAAATTTCCAAGCGGGTGAAAAAAGTCCGGGCCAGGATTCGAACCAGGGATAGCTTGACTGAAGTCGCCAATGCTCTTCCAACTGAACCATCCCGGACGCTAATATGCGAACCCTCAAGCGTACACCTTTGGCGAAAGTCAAAGAGTGCCAAATGATTTGGCGAGAAGCGCACTATTCCGCACGTATTTTTATTGAAAGTTAAATATTAGTTTTCAATTTGTTGATTAATTGATTGACTGATTTAAGTTAAATCAAGATAATTTATTAAAGAAATAGTTAAATAAAAAAGATTTTTGTTGGCCTTTTCACACACACACAAAAAAGTTTAGGTATTTTTAAAGTTTACCTTTCATGAAAAAGATCTTGATAAATGCATTTTTTTGGAACATTGTATATTGTTAAAACGGAATAGATTTTTTTAAGTTCACTCTTTTCATTCGGCAATACGGCCTAGAATTCAGTGATCATATATTATAATAGATTCAGATTTATCAATTGTATTTGTGTTTTTAAAATATCAATTTCCATTTTATATGTGCTTGAATTGTATGAATCAATTTTCTAAAATTATTAGAGGCGAACAAATTGTAAATTTCCATAAATCTGAATGGTTCTCTAATTCTTCTCATAAAAAGGATATTTAAAAAAAAATTTTATATCTCTATTTCAAGCGATGTAAAAACCTAAGGAACCTTTTTGGGAGCAGAATAACATTTGAATCAACTAAAATTCAAATACACTGTCAGTAATGCCGATGTGCGCATGCGCGGAAAGCGCTCTTCTCACAAATTTGTTTGACATTGTCCGAATTTTGTCAAGCTTGAGGGTTTGGATATTAGCATCCCGGACAAATACTAGAGGACTGATTCCCTCAACTAACCTTTTAACGATCACAGAATCTGGTTTGATATTCGAATCAGCTTAACAGGTTATTTTTTAGAACTACAGCATTTACTTCAGTTATCGGATATCAGAATTTTAACAGTCAAGAAAGTTCTATAGGGTAACAAAAGTTTAAAATCTGCAAATTGCGCGAGTAAAAAAAAGTTATTTTGGCAGTGGCATTGAAGAAAAGAGGAGATGGAACAGTCACAAAAATCAATAATGAAATTGTAAGTATTGTAGAAAAATTCTATAACGATCTATGTAAATGCGAAGATTAAAGAGAAAACAAGCTACATGATAAAAAAAAAAAGAGTGAACATAACAGAAACTGAAGATATAATTCCAGTGATGAGAATATAGATGTTTTACAAGCATTAAATGTATGAAAAAAGGTAAATGCTCCAGTGAAGATGGACCCCAATTGGCCTTATAAAAGAAGCAAGAGAAGAATCAGCAAAAATCATAGCTATAGTGCTTTCCAAATATCTAGAGAGATCAGATGTACCAGAAGACTGGAATAATGCTCTGATGGTGCTATTTTACAAGAAAGGAAAGAATAAAAATTATTAAAAACTACCGCTCTATCAGCTTATTCCTAGTGATTTATCAAAGTTTTAACGTCAAGACTATAATCAGTTCTAGACTCAGTTCCATCTACGGAACAAGCAGGATTCCGACATAGATCTAAGACAATAGATGATATTCTAGCAGTAAAGAAGTTTATAGAAAAACATAAGGAATATAATTTACCTCTCTGTTTCGGCTTTATTGATTACGAAAAAAAGTATTCAATTTTGCCTACACATCAGTAGTATTAAAATCCCTGGAGAACATTGGTACAGACAAAACTTACATCAATATTACAAAGAAGATTTAAAAGAAAGCAACAGCAACCATCTTTTTGAACAAAGGAAAAGCGAAGATCATGCTTAGAAGAGGTGCAAGAAAAGCAGACATAATTTTTTCCCGAAGCAATTTATTGCTTTCTCAGAAAATATTTTCAAGAAGTTAGATCGGGGAGGCAAAAGAATTAGATTAAATGGGAACACCTAAGTCATTTCTGGTTGCTTACGCCATTTTAATTTTTAATAATAGCCTTGAATAATTGAAAGATATGTTAAAAGGTTTCGAAGAAGCTAGCATTAACGTAAGATTAAAAATAAATTTAAAAAAGACAATCTAGTCTTTTTCAAATTTCTTCGTGTAATCTCGGTGTTCAATTCATTTGTACCAAAAAAGAAGATCGTTTACAACAACACTGAAATTAAGAAAGTGCAGAGTTATGTGTACCTTTGACAGGAAATAATATTGGATAACAGCATCATGAATGAAATCAGTAGTAAAATAAACCAATGGATAGAGTGCTTTTGGGAAGATTATTATTATGAAGATAACATGCCTCTTTGCTTGAGAAGAAAAGTGTTCAACCAATGTGTTTTGCTTGCATTAATTTATGGAGCAGAAACATGGACGCCAACAAAACATATGTCTAAAGATTACAAACAATATAGCGAATTATCTGAGGGATAACCAGAAAAGAAAGAAAAGGAATAACCTGGATAAGAAGTCAGGCGAATTTTTGGTATCATCAAAAGAATTAAACGGTTAAAGTGGAAATTGGCTGTGCACAACTGCAAGAAGACAAAGCCAAGAGATCCAAGAGATGTAAAACGACCTCAGTTACGATGGAGCGACGAAATAAAAAAAGTAGCTGGTGTTAATTGGATGACACAAACACTAGACACAGGAAACAATGGAAAAATGTCGGGAGACCTACACAGCTGCGAATTGAAAACGATTTGTTGATGATGATATAGTATTAAATTTCATTATTTTTTTTTAAAATTGATGACGTTGAATTCAAAGCTAGTATGCTATACTAGTTAAATTCTTTGATGCTCATAACGTTGTTTTCTTTACTTATACAAACTTACTTATCTCTCGTATGATATATAAATCGTCTTGTTATATCATAATACACAATTATCTGCACTCTTCTACCGATCTACTAGGAAATTAGAAAAAAGTAGTCCATCACTCTGGGCACCCCTCTCTGGCATTTGACGCGATACAAGAAGCACTTTGTTCCGAGCTAAATCTTTATAATGTGTTTGCTTTCATCGCGAATTTTTTCTTCTTCTCCTTCTTTCTGACTCGCTTCATTACTCGACTATTTCTGAGCTGGAGCAGGAACATTTCCTCCGACCATAGACCTGCTCTACGCCTCCTCCGACCTCTGCCAGAATAGATCATTAGCCATGATCCCCAAGAGAGATGATCCAGGAGAGAGTATTCTTTACAGTAAGTCTGAGATTGTTATAGGGAACCCCTTGCACTCTAGCAAGGCACACACCTAAGTTTAATTGACTGAATTTTATACGCTTTCTGAGACCATTTAAAAATTAAAATTCCATAACTTATACAAAAAATGAACTTTATTCTCTTAACACTAGAACGCCGAGCAGGTGTCAATTCGGCATCGACATATGGACTACTTGCCGTTTGGAACCAGAAATTTCTTCAGGAAATAAGTTAAAATATAAATTACACTGAAATAAGTTAAACAATTAAGTAAATAATTTTAAATAAATTTTCTGGTGTACATTATTTTTATAAAAATTGCGTAAAATTTCCCGGCGTTCTTGTGTTAAGAGATAAACCTCAAAAGTCCTTGTTTACCTCAAAATTGAGCAAAACGTTGTTTACCTCAAAAATGATCAAAAACTCGATTTTTGTTTTTAAATATTAAATGAAAGCCTGTTTAATTGTAAATATTTTGACACCTCATTTTTACCCATACGGCAATTATATCCCGAGATATTGTAAATTTTGTTTATACACCCAGCGTAACTTCTCACACAAATGAAAACTTTAAACGGCTTTTTCTCCATGTTAATATTTTATTCACTTTCAAGTTTTAAAAACGCTAAGGCTTTTTTTGTATTTGAGATAGAGATTTAAATTTTTTTGTACATGTTCTTTATTACATATGTGATAAATCTGTGTATGGAATTAGCCTTCAGGTTTAATTATTATTTTTAAAAATAAAAGTACTCTGGTGGACAAAACTTAAGGACCAAGAAGAAATGCACACATAAATGAGAAAATACTTGAGATTGTGGGTCAAGAAGCAAAAAATAATATTAACAGAATGTTACACAGGATTTAATATAAAAATTTCGTTGAAAGGATGTATACTATACAGGGTATTACCTGAGGTTCTTTTTCTCAAACGTGAATATTTTCCGAAAACATGACTGTACAAAGAAAGCAAAATACTCACAATTAGCAATCGTCAGTGCCATATCAATAAGGGATGTGGCCACAGTATAATGCGAGACAACTTTCAACACGGCGTGGCATGCTCAGAACAACATGATTCAGTAGTTGTTGAGGCAAGTTGCCTCATTGCCCCTTTCACTGCACGGATGAGGGTTTCTTTGTTTGTGGGAGGAAATTGTCGAGCAGCAACACGTCTCCCCAAGGCATCCCATACATTTTCAATGGGATTCAGGTCAGGCGAACGTGCTGGCCAGTCTATGCGATGGATATCTTCGACCTCAAGACAATCTTGGATAGACTGCGTGCGATGACAAGGTGCGTTATCGTCCGTAAAACGAAACTTTTCGCTGACAGCATCTCGAAAAAGTCAAACATGTGGAAGCAGGACGCCTTCAATGTACCGTCTACTGGTCATGGACTCTTGATCAAGCACAAGGTGCGTTATCATCCATAAAACGAAACTTTTCGCTGACAGCATCTCGAAAAAGTCAAACATGTGGAAGCAGGACGCTTTCAATGTACCGTCTACCAGTCATGGACTCTTGGTCAAGCACATAGAGATCCGTGCGGCCATTGAACTGCTATTCTCATCTGAGAAGAGCACGGTAGACCAGTCGTCATCAGCCCAATTGCGATGCATACGGCACCACTGTAAACCGGCACTACGCTGGCGTCTCGAGAGTGGGACACATACAACAGGTCTTCGGCGTATAGTTCACCCTTTTTCAAAGTCTTTCAACAGTTTTCCGCAATATTTTAGTTCCTGTGGCAGCACAAAGTTGATTTGCTAATTGACCAGCTGTGCTGCGTCGGTTCCTTTTTGCCGAAACAACAATATAGCGATCTTCTTGGGACGTTGTACTGCTGGGACGACCGCCTCCCGTGTGCCTAGTACATATTCCACTCTTTTGAAATCCCGCACATAGCCTAGAAACAATACTGTGTGCGATGTTAAATTCACGGGTAACATCTCTCATTTTGCGTCCTTCTTCCAACTTTCCGATTATCCTATCACGAGAGTAATATCATCTAAATAATGCCTCGAAGACATGTTCAAAATTTCAATGTTCAAGCTTCACTCTAGCTCCTTCAATTTTTACATCTAATGACAACTCATAGCACCCGCCGATTGCCCAAAATCTCTCACGTGATCAACAAAAGCGGAAGTACAAAATTTGCATAAGTTTCACAAAACAGTATCCCATATTCATGCAAATTTACACGTACTGCTGCGAATCCATTTCTAACTGTAATCGCTGAAAATAACAGTGGTCCTCAAATTTTGTCCACCAGTGTATGAATTTGTGTTAGATTTCATCGTTTTACGCTACCTATATAATTAAAAAGCTTTTCGTAAATGTAATATTAGATGTATCTAAAAATCTATGTGTAGTCTTGTGTAATACACATTCGAAAATCTAAAAATAAAAAATTGGGCAAAAATATTGATATTTAAAAAAGTAGTTGGGATTTTTAAAAGTTGAAATTTTCTTAAACTTTTTAAAAATTCTAATTAAATATGCAGTTTTTTTTTTCAAAATGTACTTTTAGTTGAACATTGAAATGTAACATTGAAATGAAACATTCAAATACCATTTGAACCATATTAGAAAAAAAAAAGTTGAAAATTCCGTCCCCTTAAATGGCTTTTCATGTGACGGATATATTTTTTTTACACTGGAACTATACCTCTAAAAATAACAGTTTAACAATTAGCTATTGGAGGATGATAAGAGCGAACACCCTGTTAAAGTCCGGTTTTTGAACCCGACATGAACCGAAAATTCTGCTAAAAATCAACCCTGGACCCGACAAAAAAAAGAAAAAAAAAAAAAAAATCGTGATCTGGGTCCACAATTGAACTTAACCCGAAATCGATTTGTACCTGAAATATTCAAGCCTGGACCCAAAATGAAAGAAATTTAATCCATATTGTGACACAGTCATGAAAGAGCAGTCTAATATTAATATCTCTAATGTTAATTTTATCTTTTGTGTATAAAAATAAACACATATACACTTATTAATATTTAAATATATATTTTTTGTCATCTGAAAAATATTCAGTTCTTTCTTTTAAAATGTCGAGTTGATCCAAACCCGGAAACTCTTAAAATCAACCGGACCCTAGGATTGCGTTCGAATAAAACAGAAAAGAAGCAGGGCTCTACCCCCTGTATATGTCTTGAGTTAGCTAACGTATAGTCATAACATAAGGCATGTAAGTGATAGAAAATGTTTCTTACTTCATTAAACATCTAATCCTTTACACTATTATCTCTTATAATAATCGAGTGTAAAAGGAAATGTTGCTGAAAAAAATAAATAGCGCATAAGAAAATGGAGACAAACTATGAAGAAAGGAGAGAGAGTTAAAAAAAAAAAAATGTCTTTTTCTGAATGAAAACAACGGCTATAATGTTACATCTGAGAACAAAGTATACTTGTTTGGCCTCACATGCAGCAAAAAGGAAAATGAAAAAAATCATAACGATTTTTTTTTTTCATAGATTCATATTAGTTGTGTGGCAGCTCTATCTTTTTATTTCACTAGAAGATGGTATCGCAAATCTAATTCGAATTATGAATTAGGTTTGCAGATGTGAAGTTGTAGCTGCGTGTTTTTATTCTATATTTAGCTTCAATTGTGTCATTTAATGCTTATAACGCGTTTTAATCTTAGTAGACTACTGAGTTTCATTATAATATTTTCCAATGTTGATTCTTTGCTTATACAGTGTGTCAATAGTGTAATTAAAAACTACAGAAAGAAACTCGAGTATAGTCACTTACAAATAGATTGAACAATTAGGATTACCAATGAAGTTTACCATATTATGTACTAGTATGCAATAGTATATGAGACATTCTCACATAATTTTGACTTTTAAGTCCCTGAATAATAATTTTGATTTTAGTACATATTCTTGTGTGTGTGTGTGTGTTTTTTTTTTAATTTCTTATATTGCAAAGCACCCATTGCATGACTGTATAACAATGTTAACGAGATAAATAAGTTTTGGACGATGTTGGAGGTCCAAATATACTACGAAATTTCTATACTGTCTCGTGTTCCTGATGCTGATTTTTAAGTTTGGAGCTCTCTGTATAAAATTGTTTCAATAAAAGTAATTCGATGTAATTTTTTTTCCAAAACTGGGAATAATTTTTTATATAAACATGTAGCAAAAAATTAACCTGCACACATTTTTACGGTTGTAATTGGCGATTTAAGCGCTCGAATACGCCATCTGGTGGAAAAAAGATGTAACTTCTCGCTTCAGGATATTGCCGTGTTAGCGCATTGCATTACATGAATTTTTAATTTGTTCAGAATGATTATTCTTTTGCACAATTTCAGATTTCATGTGATTTGTGTTCTGTCTTATAAGACAAAGTAAGAATTATCAGAATTTGAATATCTAAAACTTTCAAATGCATTTACAATAAAGAATTATTTCAATGGCACTTTAGCATTAATTAAAGGGAAATTAAAGGGACAATTTTCCAGTACCGAAGGCTGCGAGCAGCGCCTCTATAGGCCTTTTTAATTCCCAATTATTTTTTGAACTCTGTCCCTGGATTTTAGGTTCCTTACCGTCCCTCTTGCTAAAATTACACAGAAAATCACTTCAAATACAGTTACAGATTTTTTTTTCAACTTGTTCTCATGAAGAAGTAATGCTAGAGAAAGAATGGCTAAAATTATTTAACAGAAAATTTACTGCAGAATTTAAATCAGCATTTAAATATCAATTTCAAGCATCGCGGCTTTAGTAGTCTTACCGTCCCCAAGGTTTATTCTTGCACTTTTCGAGGTAAATTAATTTTTTTAAAACTCAATCCAATGTAAATAATTGTTTCTAAAAATCAATGAATATTGTGGCTATCACTTAGTCTTATCATGATTTGCCTAAAAATAGGTGGCAATTTTCTTTACCGCCACATCCCATCTTTAGCATCCCTTTCTTTCCCTTGCCGTCCCTTTTTTCCCTTACTGCACCCCTTTTTTTTCTTATCGTCCCTTCTTTAACAGAACACCTCTTTAAGACAATGTTATACCACAATTTTGTACTAAAAATACTACATTGTTATTATTTCCTATTTGAATGTTCTGTGGGTACTATGCAAATTCATTATAAGTAAAAATTTAGAAGAAAATAAAGAGGTAAAGAGGTAAAATGTCAAGGGGATGCTAAGGAAAATTAAACTCACAAGTTTAAGTTAAACCTCAGTTAAATAAAAAAAAAATCTTCGCTGCTGACCATTTTTTCTGTATTTTGAATCACTAAGGCATTCGTCTATAAGTTTAAAATGTTATTTTATCAAGTTTAATTTCACCAGGTTTTTATTCCTGAAAGTTAAAATTTTGTGAGAATGCCTAATATATACAAATCTATAGATCATGGGCAGACCTGCACAAAATAATTAGGATACTTTTCCGATTATTGATTGTGTTTCCGGAAATTGGGTTTTATTAACTTTTAGCCCACTAACTAGTATTATACATGCAAATCTATAAATCATTAACAGAGCTTCAGGAAGAAAAAAAAAAAAAACTCGGGGATATTTTTTAGATTATTGATAGTAATAGGAGAAATTCGAGTTTCAAGTACATTACGCGTTTTTCAAATTATTTAATTAAACATCATATTTCACCTAATTAAGCGGCGAAGTTTTGTTACAGTATTCTGAATGATGTTGGAAAGTGCTTGATAATCTATGCTTGAAGCATGACTGTTCATTCTTGTTTTTCTTGCGCACAGGCGACTCTCTCTTTCACGTTGCTGAGCATTTGAGGTTGCTTATTGCATTTAATCATGTCATATTATACCATTTACATAATTCTATTATGGTGAGAACCTTTCATATTTCGACGGATTTCTGCTTTTTTTTTTTTTTTTTTTTTTTTTTTTTCAAGTATCCTCACAATATCCCCCCTCCAATGCCCCGAAAAAATTTTAGCACATAAATTCAAAAACTTTTAAAACTTTTCGATTATTTAACTTTTTCATCCGTATATTTTTACTTTATTAGTGTCAATAAGTAACCAATCATATAAGCCCCCTCCCCTCTCTGAAGTCATCACTTCCCCTTTTGCCGCTCCCTCTCCTGAAAAATACTAAAAACTTTAAAATTCTTTAATTTTCATTTATTTTTGTCTTATTACTCCATAGTCACAAAAAAATATATAATCATGGAAATAACACTCTTTCTCCAAAATGTCTACTTCTCCGCCTTTTCTCTCCCAGCTCTCAATTTTTAAAAATCTTTAAAACTGTTTAATTTAATTTTTTTCAAAACTATATTTGTCGATTTCTTGAACAATAAATAATCAATCACGTAAATTTCTTACGCCCACATCCGAAATTTTCATCTGCTCCTGAATTTTTCTGCTTTTTTGTTAGGCTTTAGCAACATTTAATAATAATCTTTTTAAATAACTCGCTGAAATATTTCCTCTCGCCCAAAAATGGAAATATATAGGTATTGGTATGTGTGGAGGGGAAGCAGGATTTTCTCTCTTTTTATTTGTAATATGGTTATTCACACACCTTTTTTTTTTTTTTTTTTGGTTCATCACCACTTCACTTTAGTATCACCTAAAGCCGCAGCAAGTGTTTTGAACGCGGTGTCCTGGCATCAGATGCCAAGCCTAATTAAAACAAAAAAGAAAAATCATGCATTAAGCATAGATTATGAAACACTTTCCAGCACTTACTGAATGCTTTAAAAATACTTCGTTACTTATTTAGGGAAATAAGATAAATAAGATAACTAAGTAAACATTTTAGAAAGAGCATAAAACATTTGAAATAATGATTTCTGCAGTTTCCGTCTATATCCAAATATGTATTTCAGTTCTTTTGAAGAGCTCTGTATTGGATCTGTAGGTTTATAGCTATACTATATAATAGGAAAATTTAATTTAGCAAGAAAACGCATAACAAATTGAAATTTCTCTGTCAGCAATTTATACAAACACATAGAAACATACTTGAATACTTTTGTACAAACCTGTAGTTTACCTAGAACCTTTATTACACGCCACTATTTAGCTAAATTTTAATTCAAACTAAAAAACTTTTAAAACTACTGAAATCACTTTTCCAGAAATTATCATTTATAGACGACCATATATCCAATTCTTTCCGTGACCCTATATGTCATTTTATCTATATTCTAAAACCATTTCTTAGTAAACTAAATACAGTTCAGTTTACAAATGTATAACCTATTTAAAAACCACCTTTAAGTAATTTGCGCTCATACCTAGAAACCCTTACGAATTCTTTTGTATATTAATTTAGCATTTATACACACTATATAGTATGCATAAATATAGTGAAACATAAAAGACCATATCATAACTAAGATTGAATCTCCAGCAATCATCGCTAATGTACAGTAATTCGGATACAATATAGTTTCTGAAATCTTTTGTGTGACCCTGTAAATGCTATGCACCTCGTATTATACAGGAAGTAACTTATACTATAGTTCAGAGATGTATATCAATTTTATGAAATAGTTTAACATAATTGAAATACGCCGCAAACAATTCCACCTCTGTACGATTATCTAACAGAATTCTTTGTGTGTCCCTGTAAATGAATAATAACTATTCTTTGTACCGCAGATTCTACAGAATGCATATTTTAGTGGACTTCATTAATGCATATCAATTTTATTATGTTTGAAAGAGTGTAACACCATTAAAAATCATTTGAAACGATTTTTTCCCATTGGCCGTAATGTAACGGAAAACTTTTGACTGTCCCTGTAAATAAACTAAACATGCTACAAACTTCATTTGAAATAGAGATCGTGTTATGGTAGAGGTCACTAACATCCAAAAATTTCAGAACAATCCGAGTATATTTACGAGAGTTAGAGCGCGGACAGACGGACAGGCGGCCAGACAAACCGAAGTCATAAACACTTTTCAACTTTGTTGGAAAGTGTTAAAAAGAGTTGAAGAAGATATTAAAATCAATGTTGCTCGACGAATCTATTTTGCTAACATTTTTGTTTTTTCATTTGGCTGAAACTACTTACTGACTAGCGAAATGATTGGTTAAACGTCAGCAATAATCCTGGATTAATCCTGTTGCGAATTTCGTTAAAATATTTTGTGAACAAAAATCTAAGTTCAGATCTGAGCGAGGCTCTCCCTACATTTTGGACTAAATAGGTATATTGCGACGCTAATTTATTGTTGTTGACAAAACTTGTTTGTTGTAATATACTTTACCCCTTTAAGTTTGCCCCACCGTTTCTAAAGCACTAACTAGTTGGATGTGCCAATCCTAAAACTTTCTTCTATCTTATACATCTTAATATTTCAAAAACTAGTTACACATGTTAATACTTCAATATTATTAGTTCATTACTATACCAACTTTGATTTTCATCTTAAATTTCTGCTTCAGTCAATTAAATGAACTAAAAACGAGTTAATCTATATCATGATATTTGTTAAAATTAATAGTTTTCCCTTATTCTGTTGTTATCAGATGTTTGTGAATAGCCGGCTTAGCAGGAAGTGAGTTCCCGCCTTTGCACGAGCCGCCGATGGACAATAGAACTACGAAAAATCAAGAAAAGTATACAAAAATCGCCATCACAGAGCCCCATTACCGCGCGATATTTCCAAATTCAAGGAGGACCTGTTGGCAAAAGCCAAAAACTTACACAAAAAATTTGGTTCAATTGTATGCATATTTTATACAATTTTCGATTGTACAATAAAGAAAATGGTACAGACATCGTAATTATAGCGCACCCTTCCAGCGGAATTTTTCCAAATTCAGGGAGGACCTTCATGCCATGAACAAAAAGAAACACAAAAAATTTGGCTCAATTCTCTGCATAACTTCATACACTTTTCGATGGTATAATATTCAAAATGGCACGAAAATCGCTATTACAGCGCCCCCTACCCGCAAATTTTTCCAAATTAAGGAAGGGCCTGCTTGCCATAGCCAAGAACTTAAAATAAAAATTTGGTTCAATTCTATGCATAACTTCATACACTTTTCGATGGTACAATATTCAAAATCGCACAAAAATCGCTGTGACAGCGCCCCCTACCGGCGATTTTTTTCCAAATTCAGGGAAGACCTACCTGCCATAGCCAAAAACTTAAAATAAAAATTTGGTTCAATTCTATGCATAACTTCATACACTTTTTGATGGTACAATATTCAAAATCGCACAAAAATCGCTGTTAAAGCGCCCTCTACCGGCGAATTTTTTCCAAATTCAGGGAGGACCTACCTGCAATATCCAAAAACTTAAAATAAAAATTTGGTTCAATTCTATGCATAACTTCATATACTTTTGGATGGTACAATATTCAAAATCGCACAAAAATCGCTGTTACAGCGCCCCCCACCGTCGAATTTTTTCCAAATTCAGGGAGGACCTACCTGCCATATCCAAAAACTTAAAATGAAAATTCGGTTCAATTCTATGCATAACTTCATATACTTTTGGATGGTACAATATTCAAAATCGCACAAAAATCGCTGTTACAGCGCCCCCTACCGGCGAATTTTTTCCAAATTCAGGGAGGACCTACCTGCTATATCCAAAAACTTAAAATAAAAATTTGGTTCAATTCTATGCATAACTTCATACACTTTTTGATGGTACAATATTCAAAATCGCACAAAAATCGCTGTTAAAGCGCCCTCTACCGGCGAAATTTTTCCAAATTCAGGGAGGACCTACCTGCAATATCCAAAAACTTAAAATAAAAATTTGGTTCAATTCTATGCATAACTTCATATACTTTTGGATGGTACAATATTCAAAATCGCACAAAAATCGCTGTTACAGCGCCCCCCACCGTCGAATTTTTTCCAAATTTAGGGAGGACCTACCTGCCATATCCAAAAACTTAAAATGAAAATTTGGTTCAATTCTATGCATAACTTCATATACTTTTGGATGGTACAATATTCAAAATCGCACAAAAATCGCTGTTACAGCGCCCCCTACCGGCGAATTTTTTCCAAATTCAGGGAGGACCTACCTGCCATATCCAAAAACTTAAAATAAAAATTTGGTTCAATTCTATGCATAACTTCATATACGTTTGGATGGTACAATATTCAAAATCGCACAAAAATCGCTATATCAGCTCCCCCTACCGGCGAATTTTTTCCAAATTCAGGGAGGATCTGCTTGCCATAGCCAAAAACTTAACATAAAAATTTGGTTCAATTCTATGCATAACTTCATACACTTTTTGATGGTACAATGGCGACAGACACACGGACACACGGACACACGAACAGACAGACATTTTCTATAAACATGTTTTTGGGGATCTCTGACCCCTAAAACATGTAAATCCGTCGAAAATCGGAAGTCGAAAAAAATTTCGATTACAATACTTTCTTCTATTGAAGATAGAAGAAAGTAAAAAAAGAAAAAAAAAGAAAGAAAAATGTTTCGTAATCTAGGAAAATGTGATATAACCACGAACTAAAATATATATTAACCTGTTAAGAGTTACCCACGATTCCGAAAAGCGTTCTTTATCTTTAGAAACACCAGAAACCAATATAAATTTTTAGATTAATGAAGCATTTACGAAAACAAACTTTTTTTTTGTTGCCACTAATTTTCAGAAACACTTCCGAGTAGTTTTTATAGTTCATTAATCCGATTTCTCAAAACAAACTTTTTTTTTGCTGGCATTGATTTTTGGAAGCGTTTCCGAGTAGTTTTTATAGTGCATTAATCTGATTTCTCAAAAGAAACTTTTTTTTGCTGTCTGCTGTCACTGATTATTAGAAACGCTTCTGAGTAGTTTTTATAGTACATTAATCCAATTTCTCAAAACAAACTTTTATTTGCTGCACTGATTTTCAGGAACGCTTCCGAGTAGTTTTTATAGTGCATTAATCCGATTTCTCAAAGAAACTTTTTTGTTGCCATTGATTTTTGAAAACGTTTCGGAGTAGTTTTTATAGTGCATTAATCCTATTTCTCAAAATAAGCTTTTTTTTTGCTGCCACTGGTTCAGAAACGCTTCCGAGTAGTTTTTATAATGCATTAATCCGATTTCTCAAAACAATTTTTTTTTTTACTGCCACTCATTTTCAGAAACGCTTCAGAGTAATTTTCATATATGCATTAATCCGATTTCTCAAAACAATTTTTTTTTTTGCTGCCATATATTTTTGGAAACGTTTCTGAGTAGTTTTTATAGTGCATTAATCCGATTTCTCGAAAGAAACTTTTTTTTTGCTGCCAATGACTTTTGGAAACGTTTCCGAGTAGTTTCTACAGTGCATTAATCCTATTTCTTAAAACAAACTTTTTTTGCTGCCACTCATTTTCAGAAACGCTTCCCAGTAGTTTTTATAATGCATTAATCCGATTTCTCAAAACACACTTTTATGTTTGTTCCGCTGATTTTCAGAAATGCTTTCGAGTAGGTTTTTATACTGCATTAATCCTATTTCTCAAAAGAAACTTTTTTTGCTGCCACTGATTTTCAGAAACGTTTCCGAGTAGTTTTTATAGTTTTGAATGCTATCCATTCTTAAGTAAACATTTTCATGTTTAACAAACATGTTTTATAGACTAACAGAATTAACATTAACATTAAAATTATTTTGTTACTCTTCCACGTATAGATTCAGTTATACAGCTGGAAATGTTTGGTTAAGTGGCAGCCAAAGAAAGTTTTGTTTTTATTAATGATTCTCGAAAATATATTGGTTTATGACGTTTCTAAAGATAAAGAACGCTTTTCGAAATGGTGGGTTAATTCGGAAGAGGTTGTTGCATATTTCATTTCGTGGTTATATTATATTTTCGTAAATTAAGAAACATTTTCACATTTGAAACATAAATTAAAATCATAAGACGAAATGCAGTATTCTACCTTGATTCAGTCACAAACTACAGAATATGAACTTTAAAATGTTTTCTGTTTACTTAAAACGTGACAGATAATAATTCTACAGACGTTACAAGTTTGAAATATACATTTTATTTTATTTTCCTAGTATTTTCGGTCCGCAGCCATCGTCAGGGAATATTTTCATTAATTTCAAATACGTCATTTTGTTTGAAATCGAGGCCAACGAAAGAGACAGGCTGCCGCTGTGCATTACACGTATCCTTTTTTCCAGACCGCTGGAGTCACGTGATGCTCGAATGCACCAATGCAAGTGTACGAAAAGAGCATCACGTCACTCTAGCGGTCTGTAAAAAAAGACACGTGGGATGCACCGCGGTAGCCTGTCTCTTTCGTTAGCCTCGGTTTCAAATGAGACAATCTATAACTCTTAGGGTAGCTGGAAGTAGAAGTAGTAGTACTCTAGATTAAACTTTTGTAGAGGAAAAATACTTAACTGCCGATTAATTCATTTAAATACGTTACTTTGTCTACCATTTTACCAATTTTGGTACGTCTCCCATTTCAAACGAAGTGACGTATTTAAAATGAATGGAACAGCAATTAATGGAAATATTCCCTGACAATCGCTGCGAATTTTGTCGACCGAAAGTACTAGGAAATTTAAATAACATGTATATTTTAAACTTGTAACATCTGTAGTATTATTATGTGTCACGTTTTAAGTAAACAGGAAAAGTTTTAAAGTTCATTATGTGTAGTTTGTCATTTGTCTTTTGTTAGAGTGTCTATAGTTCATGTTCAACTTTCAAGCTTGACGGAATTTCATTTAATAGTTTTGTGATAATTTTCTTTATATACGCATTTTACAAAAGGTTTGATGAAGTTTTAAATAACTTAAGGCTGGGGATATCTGTTTTAGAATACAAAGTTAATTAAAGGGAGAGAGAAGTTTTCTTTTTCCATCAACGTACATCACTTTTCAAGAATGATGAATTATTGGAGCTTCTTGTTTATATACGGGTCATGATTTCATGATAACCGCTTTTTTTTTTTTTTTTTTCTTAGGTGAAAAAAAAAGTGAAATCTTCCCTTTCGCATCAGTTTACCTTGTGGCGATCCTTGATGATGGAGTATTTCTTTAATTTAGTGTTAAGTTGCGTTAATGTCAAGGAAAAAGAAATAAAAGGGGGAAAAAGTCTGTTAACGAAAAAGAAATAAAAACAAGCTGGAACTGCAAAACATGGTTAAACAGAGTTGCTTTTGTTCTGCTTTGGGTATTGTGTGATACATTTTAGTATAATATTACGTAAAATCTAACAAAACACACACACACACACACAAAAAAAAACAAACAAAGAAAACAAAAAAAAACAAACAAAAAAACCAGGAACCAAAAGTCATGCATCATGACATAGGGTATGAAACGCTTTCCAGCTTAGGAATATTGTTAAGAAATTTCATTTTTGTACATACAATAAAATGAGATATCTAAAAAAAACATATAACTAGAGAACAGGAATTCTGCTTTTTCTGAATTTAGTGTCGCCCCCGGCATTCCCATTACTTCATTTTCTTCTGGTGGACTGGTGGCTTCTATTATTATGAAACAGCCATTATAAATGAAGCGTTAGGTGAAGATGAAAGAACAGCCGTAAAAAGTTAGAACTCTGATTTTCTGGTCAGAATGGGGGAAAAAAATGGCCATAATGTTTTTTTAATTACGGCCATTTTTTTTGCCCATTCTGACCAGAAAATCAGAATTCTAACTTTTTACGGCTGCTCTTTCATCTTCACCTAACGCTTCATTTATAACGGCTGTTTCGTAATAATAGAAGCCACCAGTCTATCAGAAGAAAATAACTCGGTTAAGCGGGACTTGGATAATCGGGACTCTACTGCAAAACATATTTCAATTTTAAGACTTAAAGCACACGCTTTTATTTTATGTAAAATGACGTCCTTTGCATTAATATAGATACTTAAAATTAAATATAGTTTATAATAGATCCATGTTTTATCATGAATCATTCATTTATATTTTTCTCAAAATAGCACCTATTTAAATTTTTTTTTCAATTATTATGAGAAAATGGCAACAAAAAGATATAATTGCTATTTTTCAACAATTCTTTCTTTACTTTCTACAGAAATGAAGTACTTGAGTTGCCAAAATGAAACAAATGTCGCTAAAAACTACAAAAAAATTAATATTTCAAAAACAAATGGAGATGCAATTTTCAAGCAAATTGCATTAAAAAGTATTTTTTTCCCCAATACGACGGTATAAACATTGAAAATGTGCGATGCCTACAAGTTTTAAAAAATGCTGTAGAGTATTTAATCGCACAATGAAACATAGCCTTTTGTTTTACGGCTAGCGTACACAAGGTAACGTTATTTATTGGAGACAAAATAAGCTGTGAGAAAGAAATAACATACCCGGGGCTAAAAAACAAACAAACAACCCTCTAAAAATTCGGCAATTGTTGTCCATAGCCGGTAATGTGTACGAATTCTTCCGCGAATCCCCGTATATGACCTACATACCTCGAAATATACTAAAAATTAGTTACATTTCACAATGAATATCACAGCTGAAAACGGTCTGGATTAAACTTTTATAGATGAAAAATATTTAACTGCCGATTCATTCATTTTAATACCTTAGTTTCCATTTCACCCATTTTGAAACGTCTCCCATTTCAAAGGAAGTTTAACTATGTTGGAAAGTGTTAAAAAGTCCGAAGATACCCGATTAGATATTGACCTTAGATATTCTATGAAAAAAAAAAAAAGCAGTTAAAAATACTGAAATGCAAATGAAAAATTTACAAAGAACAATGTCATAGTTTAGCTTGCGTTTCTTCGCGCTACTAGCGTTGGCTCTAAATGGTGGAGTATTTCATTCATTAAATGACGGGCTCACAACTATAGTAGAGCAAGTCCAATTTGAAAGAAAAAAAGAGAGAGTCCATTTAGAAGGTGCGTAAAATCTGTTTTATTCACTCCCACGGTGAACCAAGTGTGTAAACAGATGCCATATATGATAAAATATGTGAAAATAGACTTGGTTGAATGTGGGAGTAGATAAAACAGATTATAAGCACCTTCTAAATGGACTCCCTTTTTTAACACTTTCCAACAAAGTTGAAAAGTATTTATGACTTCGGTCTGTCTGGCCGTCTGACCACGCTCTAACTCCCGTAAATATACTCGGATTTTCATGCAATTGATAATCCATATTTAGGGTCATTTAACCATGTTTGGTATTGCATATGAAGTATGTGGGATTAATACTTCATTTACAGGGCTACCCAAAAGAATTTCATTAAATTATGGTACATGGTGAAAAATCGTTTGCAGAGTATTTTAATGACATTACGCTGTTTCAAATGTATTTAAACTGATATAAATCACTAAATTTCACTACGATCACGTTAGAACAGAGCATTCATAGCATTTTTTATTCATTTACAGGGACACACAAAAGAAATCGGTTATAGTACTGTTTTTGAGTAATAATTGCTGGGTGTGCAGTTTCAAATTCGGTATGCGCTTTTAAATTTAGATAATCTTTTGCACGTTACTCGTTATATATCAATTCTATACCTCATATACAGGGCTGCACAAAAGTATTCAGGTACCATTCTTGTTATTAGAGGAACTTGGTGAAGGGGAATTTTCAGTTGAAGTATATGTATTTCTTAAGTGAACAAAATTTTGGCATGCATGTAGTCAATAGGTACAAATCTATAAATCATATACAAAGCTGCTGAAACAATTCAGATAATTTTCCGATTGTAGATGAGAACAGCTGAAATTGGGTTTTGAAATGTGTTATGCGTTTCCATATGGCTGAATTAAACTTAATATTATAATTTTTTAAACTGTGCAGTTTTGTTACACTATTCTGAATGTGTTGGAAAGTGTTTCATAATCTATGCTGAAGGAATGATTTTTTTCTTTCTTGTTTTTTTTTTTTCAAAATGGATTTGGTGTACTATGATTGTGAACCCCTCAAATGTTGAGTTGCCATAGTTAACCATTAGTCTGCGTTTCTTTGCGCTACTAGCGTTGGTTCTAAATGATGCAATATTTCATTCATGCAATCTTAGGTAGCGTAAATGCCAGAATAAAATACAACAACAACAAATAAACATAAAACTGTTAACGGAAAAAAAAGTAGTGTAAAACATTGGCAATACAAAGTTCTCTTTTGTTCTGCTTTGATGTTGCGTGATACATTTTAGTATTATATTACATACAGTCTTACGGGGAAAAAATGAATGGTCGGTTCTTATACTATAAATGTTTCAAAGAGAGTCTCACTTTGTTTGCAACTACTGAATAAATAACAAGAACGCAAAATCATGCGTGCAGCATAGATTATGAAACTCACTTTCCAACACATTCAGAATACTTATAACACAACTTCACAGTTTACTAATAGGGAAGATGACGTTTAAATGAACACTTTGGAAAACTCATAACGCATTTTAAAACCCAATTTATGCTATTACGATGAATAGTTATTAAAATATATGTTTTTTTTTTTTGCAGTCCTGTATATGATCTTCAGATATGTATGAATACTTCATAGTATGCTAAAAGTTAGTTCTGTTACATGCATAGCACAGTTGAAAACTTCCCCTCAGCAATTTCTGCCAATAAACGGATGTTGTTGAGAACTTTTATGCGACCCTGTATAGGATCTATAAAATTTATACACTATCAAGCAACATTTAAAAAATAGTTACATTTAAAAATTCTAGCAATTATTGTTCGTAAGCTTCAATATATCAATTATTACTTATTTTCTTCTATAGCCAAATACTTTTGTGTGTCCCTGTAAATAAACGATAAGTTCTAGGCACACCCTATTCTATAGTAAGAACCTAGTAGCACACCTCAGTGATTTATATTAATTTCAATATCTTTAAATTACTCAGATCAGTATCATTAAAACTTTATTCTTAAACATTTGAAACTAAAAACACTTTAGTATCATTAAAATATACTTCAAACGATTTATCACCATAGACCGTAATGTAACGGAGTTCTTTTGAGTGGGCCTGTAAATGAACCGAAAGTGCTACGCACTTCATTATCAATACCGATAATGCCATAGTAAACCCCAATAACATATATCCATTTCATGGCAATCGGACTATATGTATGCTAGTTACAGCACGAACAGACAGACAGACAAATCGAATTCATAAACACTTTTCAACCATGTTGGAAAGTGTTAAAAAAAGAAATATATATAATTATCCATTAAGTCCTTCCCGATGAGCGTTGTGTATATGTGACTTATAGGATGCGTGCAAATCTCAATATTTCTTTTCAATATATCCGAATAGTAATTTCCGATTATGTGAATTTTTACGTTTAAGGGGGTCTGGGACACAAAAATCTTCAAATTTTCTAAAAAAATTTTATTGCATTAAAAATTTCTCTGTATTTTTCTGCTTAAAATGACGTTTAAATAATGTTTTTATTTTAATTAGAACAGGAAATGTTATTTTTTTTTTCGATTTGGTTTGTTTTCAAAATCTACTTTTCAATGAATGATTGTCATGGAAACGACTTCATGTAAAAATGTGCTTTTCTTCATGATTGTTTTTTTTCACTATTTCTCGTATTTAAATTGTTATAAGTCAAGAACCGTTAAAGATAAATGATTCAAACTTGGAACATGTTTTTTTTTCAATTATTTTACTTTAATTTTCATTCAGCAAATTTGAAAAAGAAATATTTACTTTTGAAAATATGATTTTTTTTTAAAGTTACATCATTTTTTTAAAATTTTTGCTTTAAATATTTTAAAATTTAAAAAAATAATATTTAAAGAACATTGCGAGCTATAAGGATTTTAAATTACCCCACTTTTGTTAACAAGTTTTAAATTTTAAATAGAAAAAAAATATATGAGAAGTTTTAATGTGTGATTTTGATATGATTAACCATCACGATATGGTTAAACATAATATGGTTAACCATCACAAAAAAATTCAAAATTTTAACTCAATAAATAAAAATCATTTTAAAATGTTTCCCGGACCTCCTTAACTAAATCTTTGAATACACATGGTGCACATAAATTCTATGTAACATATACAGGGTTTTACAAAAGAATTCGTAAGCATTACTGAGACTAATCTTGAATTTTTTTTTTTTTTTTTTTTTGAGTTATGCAACTTCAAGTTGATTTTCAATCTCAACTACATTTAATTTAATATTAAGAGATGTTTGTAGCATATAAATAAAATCATATACAGGGACATATTACACATAACATATAATACTATGCAAAGAACTGGATACATGGCCTCCTGTAGATAGCAGTGATGGAACAGTGGCGCAGCATGGGGACAATTGTCACCACTAAATTTTAATAGTATTTTTCGACTTGAAAAATCTCAGAAAATTCGTCCTGAAATTAGACGAAGGATACTAATAAAAGTTCGCAGAGTCAATAGAATCTCTGCTGCTACACTGTTCCATCACAGCGATAGTAATTCCTGAAAGTGTGTTTGGGGCTATCCATATATAGCGTTATCATTTTAGGGGGGAGAGGGAGGTCTGGCACATGATATCGTAAGATATCTGTAGGAGGAGGGGGGCGGTTGTGTTTTGATATCGTTATCATTTTTGATCAAACCAAAATTTTCTCTTCTTATTTGTAACTTGGTCTTTAAATCAAAATAGTATGTTACCTTACTTAGTATGTTATCTATTTTCCTGAAAATACAAAAGTTATTTAAATCCTTAAATGATTATAAAATTATTCAGTTCCAAAATATGGAATACCCCAACATGTATGCATATATAATCCGCTGTTCAACAAAGTATAATGCGAAGTATATTTGAAATTATACTTGTATTTAACAAGTAAATAAAAGATAATGTTGTGCGCCTGTTTTGTTGATAAGCAGTTCTGTCGGCCCCACCCCGTGAGGGGGCAAGTTCGAAAAGACATTATTACTGTTGAATGCAGTATGCAACGAAATGCTATTATTAAATTTTTTAAACAGCCTGTTTCTTTTAAGTGTTATTTGAGATTAAGTTGTTTCATATATAAACTGATATTTTATTGATTTCTCTTCATTTGAATCAATAAAGTATGCGAAAAATAAATGTAACCATATTTGTATATTACTTCAAACAAAAGAAAAAAATTCCAAAAATCTAGAGAATTTTTATGCATTTTTATTATTTATTATTATGATAACGATATCATTACTGGATGGGAGGGGGGTTCGAGGGATGATAACATATGATATCTTAAGGGGGGAGGGGGTCCAAAAATACCAAAAAGTTGATAACGTTATATATGCACAGCCCTTTTTCAGCAGTTTTAAGCATGTGTTTATAAATTAAATTTCAGCATAATATGTGGCGTATATAAAAATCTGTATGTAATATACAGGGCTGTACAAAAGAATTAAAGTACGTTTCCCTCTATTGGTAGAGATTGTTGAAGGGGGATTTTCAACTGTGTTAGGCGTCTTTTTACTAAACTAAATTTTAGCATACTATGTAGAGTTAGTACAAATCTAGATCATATACAGAGCAGCACAAAAGAACGGAAGCACTTTTGCGGCATGGGCGGTACTTGTTGATATGTTTTCTAAAATGTTTACTAAGGTAGCTTCTATACCATATTAAAAGGCAAAATTTTAAAATATTCTGAAAGTGTTGGAAATTGTTTCATAATCTATGCTTCAAGGATGATTTTTCTTTTGCTTTTAGTATAGAGATGTTCTTATAAAAATTACACTAATATGACTAACTATCGAACCAAAACTTGCATTCTTCTGATAGTAAAAAGTAAACATTCCATGCAATCCGGAAACTTTTTTTAATTATATTTCATATAAACATGTTTTTAAAACATTAGCAACAGAATAAAAAATTTAGTTTATTTCAGATACTACAACAGATGTTGAAATTTGATGAAAAAAATTTAATTTAATCATTTTGATAAAAATCATATGTACAAGCTACAAAATAAACCAACTTTAATAGATCGGGTTTAAGTCACAAAAAATTCATTTACGGCGACTGTGACTACGTTAGTTACCCTTTTCTTCTTTTAGAATAGAGATATTCTTATAAAAATGACACTAATATGACTAACTATCGAATCAAAACTAGCATGCTTTTGATTGTAAAAAGAAAACATTTCATATAACCTGGAAACATTTTATTTATGTTATATTTCATATAAAAATATTTTTAAAAACATTAACAAAAGAATAAAAATTTTAGGTTATTTTAAGTGCTACAACAGATGTTAAAATTTGATGAAGAAAGTTTAGTTTAATCATTTTTATAAAAATCATGTGTACAAGATACAAAATAACCCCAATTTTAATAAACTGAGTTTAAAAAACAACATATAAACATACTCACCGCTGAAAAAAAAGTATATTCCTCAAACTGCTTTTAGTATGTTCTAAGACAAGATATAAATTAAAACCGGAGTCTGTTAAACGGTTCTGTCAAATAGCAACATAGCAGCAGCCACCTGATATCCAGCTGTGTTTTACAAAAACTTTTTTTGGAAGTATTTCAACAGCATAAACAAGTCCTAATGCTTTGATTGCTCTTTTCCTTCGAAACACACGTTTTAAAGTAGTAGCAAGTGATTAACTTTGCAATAACACAGCTACTCGAATTTCCTCGAACGCGAGTTTGCTCCATAAGTATAGCTGAGATAGATATTTAAAAAGAGTTTAAATTATCTATGACTTGATTACTAAATTATGAGGTCATTTAAAACATTTATTTATTTTTGACTATTTGAACGACTGGAGTAATTTGAAATTAATTTAAGGATCAGAAAAGAGAGTTCTTCATATTTATGGATTTGGTAAATTTTTGTCTTAAAGTTATAAGCTGATAAGTTATAAGTTAAGCCCAGACCAGGGATGAAGAGCGTATATGCACAAAAATTTTCCGGTACGCGAAAAATTTAAATTTGATTATCATAATATAGATATAATTTATTTTTCTTTTAGCTATAATAAATAAAATTTTGTTTAATAAGTTTAGATGGCCATAATATAACAATATGTTGATATAACTCATTAATTATGGACCATTAGCAGCACCCGAACAATAAACGAAGTACAGACAGAGAGTATCGTAAATAATGGGTTTGTTTCTGCATGAATATTCTCGTTTTAAAGAAGTAGCAAGTGATTAACTTTGCAATAACACAGCTGCTCGAATTTTCTCGAATGCGAGTTTGCTCCATAGATATAGCTGAATTAGATATTAGCAGGAATTTAAATTAACTATAACTTGATTGCTTAATTATTAGGCATTTAAAGAACGTTAATTTTGACTATTGGAACTACTGGAGAAATTTCAAATTAATTTAAGGATGAAAAAAAGAAAGTTCTTCATATTTAAGGAATCGGTAAATTTTTGGGTTAAATTTTTAAGCTTTTAATCCTAGGCCACGGATGGAGAATCTATATGTACGAGAATTTTTCTGGCACGCGAAAAATTTAAATTCGATTATCATAATGTAGATAAAATTTATTTTTCTTTTAGTTATAATAAATAAAAATTTATTGAACAGGTGCAGATGATCATAATGTAACATTGTGTTGATGTATCTCAATAATTATGGACCAATAGTAGCCGAACAATAAACGGGGTACAGATAAGGAATATCGCAAATAATGCATTTGTTTCTGCCTGAATACACTCGTTTTAAAGTAGTAGCAAGTAAAGTGCAGGTAGAGTGGACCTAGATAAGTGCATTTTGTATAGGAATGTGGGTGCGGAAATGCAGTGTTGAGGCAGTAGAGGGCGCTGTTGAGTTCGGCGGATGAAAGCGTTTCGCTGGCTTGAATCGTCATTCCCTGCGCGGATTTCGAGCAACATGCATCGTTACACCAATGAGGAGGTAGCCGACATGCATTTCATGTAAGGGGGTGCGCAAAGAAATAGCTCACACCCAATGCACGTCCAACAGCTTCCGAGCTTGTCGAAGGATTATCCTCTATCGTGCGTAATAATGATTCTTGCACTGCGGAAATTCTCCGATATCTTCCAGTGCAAGTATCATGTTTGGAAGCATAAACCGATCCACTCGCGCACAACTTTTTCGATAAAGACGCTCTAATGTTCAGCAATCCGGCGAATCCCTACCCGGGAATCATTCTATGCACTTACTATGAAAACAGCCGCTCAATTTTTTTCCGCAGCCCCATACATGAAATGCATGTCGGCAAGCTGCGGATTAGTGTAACGATACATGTTGCTAGAAATCCGTGCGGGAAATTACGATTCACGTCAGCAAAGCGCTTTTATCAGCCAAAATCAACAGCGCCCTCTACTGCTTAAACGCTGAATTTCCGCAGTCACATTCCTATACGAAATATTTTACTGTATGTCTGCTCTACCTGACTTTACATTTCTGACATGTAATTTTGAAACATCCTGTATATCAATTTCAATATGTTTGAAATAGCATAACATGAATAAAATACCAACGATTTCCATACCGTAATGTAATGTAATTCTTTGAGTATCCAGGCAAATGAACGATGAATGCTATCCATATTGCATACCATATATATCGTATAGTAGGTATCTTGTAGTATACTTCAGCGATATATATAAATTTCAATGAGTTTGAAATTGTGAAACATTTTTAAAAATCACCGCAAACTATTTTTCCGCATAGGCCGTAATGTAATGGAATTCTTTTGAATGTCCCTGTAAAATAGGGGTGCACAACCTTTTTGAGAGAAGGGCCACTTACAAAAATGTTTCGGTTGTCGAGGGCCACATCAGTAACACAGAGAAAAGTCTATATCGGGGAGGTAGGGGGGGTAATGAGTCTTTATTCTTGATGAATAATTATTTTTTGTCTATAATAAAAATAAACAAACGGAAATAAATAATTGTATGAGGGAATGCAGGGCTTCTTCGCATCTGTATGAATAACCATTCAACACTTTATGAAGACTAACGATTCCTTCTTGACAAATTGTAACTTGAAGAAAAAAAATTACACAAAATTTCTAAATAATTGAACGTTATTGAAAATTATAAATATAAATATATATATATATATTGAAGAATAACTTCATTTAAAATAAAAGGAAACTTATTTTTGAAATAACAAGGCATGATGGACTAATTATGCTATTTTTTCTGCGGACTATTAACAAAACTCGTTTTTTTTTTTTTCTCTTTTGTCAATCAAGTGCGACTGATTGACGAAATGCGCGATTTTTTAACAACGACCTATTGACAGATTTCGCGGTAATTTTCCATTGCAGATTGGCGAAATTTGCAATCTTTTCAAACAACCAATCTGCAATACTTGCGATAAATTGACGCAATTCGTGATTTTTTTTCAGCCATAAATTTTCAATTTTTGCGATTTTTTTTCGAGAATGGATCAACGAAAATTGCGATTTTTTCCGCCCACGATCGAATTATTTCGCGACTTTTTTGTTCTACGATCGATCTTCGAAATTTTCAAGTTTTTTCCATGAACGATTGACAAAATTCGCGATTTTTTTTCATGGGTGATTGGTGAATTTTGTGATATTTTACGTGACAGATTGACAATATTTGCAATTTTTTCCAATGACCAATCGACAAAACGTGGTTTTTTCCTGATATACATTAATGTAGTTTGCGGTTTTTTCGCTCAATAAATTGGCAAAAATCGCGATTTCTTTTACGCGCACAATCGATGAAATTTGTGATTTTTTCCTGCGACCAATGGATTTCTATTTCATGATATTTTTTGGGACCGACACACAAATTTTGTAATTTTTTCCATGAGCTATTCACGAAATTCGCGAATATTTTGGGAAAAGTCACGATTTTTTTTCACGAGCGATTGACAAATTTCGTAATATTTTTGCGACCAATTCACAATTAATACATTTGTAATTTTTTCTATCAATTGTCAAAATTCGTGATTTTAGTCCGCGGCAGATTGAAAAAATCGCGATTTTTCCACAGTCGATCAACGAAATTTGCAATTTTTGTACCTCATCGACAAAATTCGCTTTTTTATTGTGCCCGATTAACAAATTTCGTGATTGTTAACTGACTCTGATGAAATTTGTAATTTTTCCCGCGGCGAATTGACGAAATTTGCGACTTTTTCTCGCAATAAGCTGACGAAACTCGCGATTTTTCCGTAGCCGATCACGAAAGTTTGCAATTTTTCCGAAGCTCCTCGACAAAATGCGCGATTTTTTCGCGTCCGATCAACGACATTCGCGATTTTTAACTGACTCTGAAGAAATTTGTAATTTTTACGCGACAAATTGATGAAATTCGACATTTTTTCCCGCGATAAACTGACTAAACTCACGATTTTTCCGCAGCCGGTCAACAAAATTTGCAATTTTTACATACCTCATCGGCAAAATTTGCGATTTTTCTGTGCTCAATTAAGGAAATTTGAGACTTTTCCGCGCCGCGTCGACAAAATTCGCGATTTTTCCTCTCGCGATCAAAAAAATTCGAAAACTTTCCGCGCCCGATAAACGAAATTTGGGATTTTTAACTGACTCTGAAGAAATTTTTAATTTTTCCAGCGGCAAATTGACAAAATTACGATTTTTTTTCTCACGATCAACTAACAAAACTCGCAATTTTTCAGCAACCGATCAAGCATTACATAATCGACAAAATTCGTGATTTTTAAAGCGTCCGATCAACGAAATTCACGATTTATAACTGACTCTGACGAAATTTACAATTTTTTCAGCTGCAAATTGTCGAAATTTGCGATTTTTTCTCGCGATAAACTGACAAAACTCGAGATTTTTCACCAGTTGATCAACGAAATTTGAGATTCTTCTGAAATTCATCGATAAATTTCGCGATTTTTCCGAACTCGATCAACGAAATTTGCGATTCTTAATTGGCTCTGATGAAATTTGCAATTTCTTTGGGGCAAATTGACGAAATTCGCGATTCTTTCCTGCGACATATGGACAAAAAATTGAAATTTTTCCAGTTATAAATTGACGAAATTGTGTCAAAAAAACGAAGAAATTATATAAATTGTAATCGCGGGCCACATGTTAACCCATGGCGGGCCACTTTTGGCCCGCGGGCCACAGGTTGTGCATCCCTACTGTAAAAGAACTGTAACTGCTACAAACAAGCTTCATATTCAATACCGAATATACCATAGTGAATATCAATAACATTGGCGATTTCATGGCGATCCGACTATATTTACGCAAGTTAGAGTACGGACAGACAGACGAGAGACAAACCGAAGTCATAAACATTTTTCAACTATGTTGGAAAGTGTTAAACAAGTCGAAAAATGTACGCCAAACGTGGCAAATGAGGTACGTTCGTACTATATAGTTATATAAATATTCAGATCTCGGTGCAATAGCTGTTGCACTCTCATGCAAAGAGGTACGAATACAAAATTTATTACGATTCCATCTATTAAATTCAGTAATACGGAAATAATAGGACTCCATCTTAAATAGGACGTCATCACCATGGCAACTTAGAATCATTACCTATCATGGAATATCACTGGATTCATTACGTTTGATAAGATTTAATAGAATGAAGAACACTTTTATTAATATATTTTTAAGTTTTGAATCGACTTTCTTAAAATTTGAAATGATTCGATGAAATTCTGCAACCATTATAGATATTAAATTTCAAACCGTTCGGCTGGGTAGTTTTTACGCCGTTATATGCGGGCAGACGGAGCAGACGTCGACTATAGGTGCTATGTATTTAAAGAATTACGAACGCAGCTAAAAATTAAGAAAACAAAAGGAACATCTGTAATATTATGATAAAATAGCAGTACATCATTAATGAATGGTCTTATGATGCTCATAAATAATTGTTAAAGTGATATAAAACGGTTTAGTCTAAATTGATATTGCCTAGTATAACAAATCTTCAATTCTTTAAAAGAAATCGAAACATATATAGTTAAGAAAAAAAGGAACATGAAAAGCTTCTAGCATGCAGCACAAGCATATTTCACCCCTGATAGCAGCATACAAATAAATATAAGTTTTGGAAAGTTTCAGATCAATATATTCTAACATAATCCATGTCTCACAGAAAAATGGCTTTTTTCCAAAATGTCTGTTATACGGGATAAATGATGAATGAATCGAACCATAAAAGATTAAGTTTTTTTTGTTTATTTCATTTCGATAAACTAGAACTGAGATTTATATATATTATGATAAAATACCCCTTATTCGTAAATATAAAGCTTAGTAAATGGTCTTATGTTCATAAATAATAGTTAGAATGGTATAAATGGTCTAGACTAACAAAAACCCATTTAAAGAAATATTTGAAAAGTTTTTTTTTTCCATTATTTTATTTTGCAAGAAAAGTAATAGTTTAAGATAATCCTAGAGTTTGGTAGAAATAATAATAATAAATATATATACAATCTCCCAAAAGTTTAAACTTTTATTTTTATTATCTGGCGTTCATTCAAAGCTTTATTTTATTTATTATTATTACTATTATTTTGCCTTTAAGGGGGTAGCCGTCTCGAAAAACAGACAAACAATAAAAAAATCCATGTTACTTTTTTTCCTTATTTTATTTTCCACTATGTACTTCCAAAGTGCAAAAATTCCCATCTCGATATGTGTTCTGGAAGTACCCTAAAACTGAGTAAAATGGTTCTTTTTGGATTTTTGCTTCTCCTGAAATGTAGTATTTTTTATCACTTGTTTAAATTTTTTAAAAAGTGAATCAAATCTTAAAAAGATATCAATAAAAGTTTTCTTCATTCTTTAAATCCTATCATATGTAATGAATTCAATGATATTCCATGATAGGTAATGATTCTAGGTTGCCATGGTGATTATTTTACTATATCTTTTCATACATAATTAATTCAATGATAACCCATGACAGGTAAGGATAGTAGGTTGCCATGGTGATTGCGCCCTATTTAAGATGGAGTCCTATTATTTTCGTATTACTGGATTTAATATGTGTAAACCGTGATAAATTTTGTATTCGTGCCTTTTTGCATAAGAGTGGAACAGCTATTGCACCAAGATCTAAATATTTATAAAACTAGTTATAGTACGAACGCACCTCATTTGCCACGTTTGACGTACAATTTCCGACTTGTTTATCATAGTTTGTAACCTTTTCTCCAAAACCATAGTAACTATTTTGTTATTACTTTCTTCTATCTTTATAAGAGATTCATGAAAATTTTCGAATTCCGGTTTTCGATGGATTTACACGTTTTAGGGGTCAGAGAACCCGGAAAACATGTCTTTACAAAATGTCTGTCTGTGAGTCTGTCTATCTGTCTGTGTGTGACACAAATTTTGTGGGCGCTCTATCTCAAGAACTAATGCATGGAATTTAATAAAAATTCATATTCAGTTAGTCCCTGATACAAATTGATGCTGATTAGTTTTTGGTGAAAATCGCTCAACAGATGGCGCTGCTTTGCTGCGTTTTTTACGATTTCCGAAATGGCTCTATCTCAAGAACTAATGCACGGATTTTCATGAAACTTCAGATTCAGTTAGTCCTTGGTATGACTTGATGCTGATTACGTGTTGGTGTAAGTCGCTCAACAGGTGGCGCTGCTGTGCTACATTTTGCGTGATTCCCGCAATAGCTCTATCTCAAAAACTAATGCACGAACTTTCATCTAACTTCAGATTTAGTTGGATGTTAACACAAGTTGTTGCTGATTAGGTTTAGGCATCGGTGGCTGTGCTATGCTGGAATTTTCATGATTTTCGCAATAACTCTATCTCAAAAACTAATGCACGGATTTCTCCCAAACTTCAGATTCAGTTAGACTTTGACATAAGTGGTTGCTTGGTGGTTTTGGTGTAACATAGGTCTTGGTGTAAAGCACCCAATAGGTGGTGCTGCTAGGCTGAATTATTCTGGATTTACACGATATCAGAGATAGCCATATCTCAAGAACCAATGCACGGAATTTCATATCTTTAGAATCCTCATGATGGGCATAGATTGCCGTTTAACTTAGGCAGTGTGATAGCGAATTTTCAAGTATTAACATGTATGAGATAGAAGAAAGTTTTGGGATTGCTACATCCGAGTTCTGTGTGTTTGTGTCATTGGACATTATTTGAATTGAGAGAATTTCTAACATTTTTTTTTTTTTTAACTGAAAAAGGGTAAAAAATTGCTTATTTTGTCTTTAAAAAGTGTAAATAAAAAGCTAATAAGTGAGAAACGTATAAATGTTGATCTAGAATTCTTTCAAAAGAAGTATTGACAGAAAACTTTTCGTCTAACAACAAAGTGTAAAAATTGATATAGTTTGTATTTGAAAATTTTGAAAAACTTACCGTCTTCAACCTGTTCAGGTAGAATCACGTGATGATCCTGCAAAAAAAAAAAAAAAGAAGTTGTATCAATGAGAGGAAGCATAAATATAATGGCGAAAAAATCCCCTCAGATATAACATCAAAATTTCAAGCATTTAAATTTATATTTGTATTATTTAAAAAGTATCCCGATATTGTAAAGCAATTTTTCTAAGATTTAACAATATAACTTATATAACATATGTTGTACAGGTCAAGTGTAATTTTAAAAGTTAATCTTAAAAAAAATTGTTTTACATTGAACTTTAAAAAAAAAAAATGTTAACACAATTTTAAACATTTAACAACGTAATTTATGCATTGTATTAGTCAAATGTAATATTTCAATAAGAAATAATCCTTTAAAAAATTAATTTTGAATATGGACTATTTTTAAAAAGTCCCAATATTATGAAACAATTTTAGAATACTTATACTTACTATCAATATGGCTTATATTGCAGATGATGTACTGGCCATATATAATTTTTTCAGTGAAAGTTAATCCTTTAAAAATTAGTTTTGTATCTCAACTATTAAAAACAATCTCAATGTTGTGAAGAAAGTTTGAAACATTTAACAATGTAATTTATTGCATGTAAATACAATGCGGAAGGTTAATTTTTTCGCACTTACAGCAATATAAATAGTTGCGCAATTGATTCCAGTTAATGTTCCATAAATAAATTAAAACTTCACCAAAAGACAACTAACTATATAAAATAAATAAATAAAACATACATTTAATAGATGGGTAATCGAACTACGCTCTTGAACATTGAAATAATCACAATTAAAAAATTACTATAAGTCAGGCCTGTCCCCAAAACACAATCTCGCGGAAAAACGGGGTTACCAGAACACGTCACACGTCGGGGTTGCCATATCGATAAAGATCCCCAACAAAAGAACGTCAAGATATCTAAAAAAAAAAATCGAAGATGGCGGTCACGGGAATATACGACATCTAAGCCTGCATTTTAAACTATAAATATTTTGATATAAATCGATTTCCAGAAGCTTTAAATATTCAAATCCCAAATTACAGCTTATTCCATATGGAAGTATTGTATTCCGTATTGTAGAAGATTTTAAATTGTGTTACCCGCATTCAGTAGTCACAATTGAAGAGCTGAGTGGAAGAACATGTTATGCTACATTTTCTTACAAATGATTTCATTGTTCGGACGAAGGTGTTATCACTTATTCTATCACATGGTAAAGCTAAAATACCAAAGTTCTATATAGCCTTGAAGATTTAAAACATTATTCATTAATATTTAATATTTAATAATCCAAATAATATTAATATTTTTTAATATTTAAAAATTAAATATGAATAGGTTTTTTTTATAGAGTTTAGTACCACACCTTTTAATATTTTAAACACATGGTATCAAACAGAAAATAAATCAGTAAAATTGAGAACAAAAACTTTCACATCAAATTTTTTCAAATGTAATTTTTGTTACTTAACATGTTCTTCCACTTAGCTCTTCAATTGTGCTATGTGTTTTTAAATTTAACTAATTTCCGAAATATAAATTCTATAGATCATATATATATACTGCACAAAAAAATTCCAGCGCGCTTCCGCGTATAAACGGAAATTGCTGAAGGAGAATTTTCGACTATGTTGTTCGTTTCCTTACTGATCTAAATTTCGGCATATTCTGCAGTATATGTACAAATCTGTATATCGTATACAGCAGGTCTGTCCAACCTTTCAGTAAGCAGGGGCGCACCTCAGCTCTTGGAACTCAATGAAGGGCGCCATTATTCACATGACTGAAAGTATACGGCAATATTATCGCGCAGTACCATAATACAAATGAATCTAACAGCGTTTAGACAAAATGCCCCTACGGTTCTGGAGTTACATGTATTAAATTTCAAATTATACATTTTTACTTACTTCTATCTTCAATAGAAGAAAGTATTGTAATCGAAATTTTTTTCGACTTCCGGTTTTCGACGGATTTACACGTTTTAGGGGTCAGAGATAACAAAAAACATGTTTATACAAAATGTCTGCCTATCCGTGTGTTCGTCTGTCCGTATGTCTGTGTGTCGCCATTGTACCATCAAAAATTGTATGAAGTTATGCATAGAATTGAACCAAAATTTTTTTAAAGTTTTTGGCTATGGCAAGCAGGTTCTCCCTGAATTTGGAAAAAATCCGCCGGTAGGGACGCTGCAATAGCGATTTTTCTGCGATTTTTGTGCATTTTGAATATTGTACTATCGAAAAGTGTATGAAGTTATGCATAGAATTGAACCAAATTTTTTGTGTATATTTTCGGCCATGGCAAGAAGGTCCTCCCTGAATTTGGAAAAATTCTGCCGGAAGGGGGCGCTGTAATAGCGATTTTTGTGCAATTTTTCAATATTGTATCATCGAAAAGTGTATGAAGTTATGCATAATTATAATAAAAATATTAATAAAACTAATTAAAATGAAATATTGACATGAGATAGAAGAAAGTTTTAGAATTGGCACATGCAACTAGTTTTTTTTTTTTTTTTTTTTTTTTTTTTATTAATGAGAGCTCTATTTCAAAAACGCTTGTAGGGTAAGGTGCCAAAAACTTTAATCGTGCTTATAATAACAAAAACTAGTTGGATGTGCCAATCCCAAAACTTTCTTCTATCTTATACATCTTAATATTTCAAAAACTAGTTACACATGTTAATACTTCAATATTATTAGTTCATTACTATACCAACTTTGATTTTAATCTTAAATTTCTGCTTCAGTCAATTAAATGAACTAAAAACGAGTTAATATATATCATGATATTTGTTAAAATTAATAGTTTTTCCTTATTCTGTTGTTATCAGATGTTTGCGAATAGCCGGATTAGCAGGAAGCGAGTTCACGCCTTTGCACGAGCCGCCGATGGACAATAGAACTACGAGAAATCAAGAAAAGTATACAAAAATCGCTATCACAGAGCCCCTTTACCGCGCGATATTTCCAAATTCAAAGAGGACCTGTTGGCCAAAGCCAAAAACATGCACAAAAATTTGGTTCAATAGTATGCATAATTTTATACACTTATCGATTGTACAATAAAGAAAATGGTACAGACATCGTAATTATAGCGCCCCTTTCCAGCGGAATCTTTCCAAATTCAGGGAGAACCTCCATGCCATGACCAAAAAGAAACACAAAAAATTTGGCTCAATTCTATGCATAACTTCATATACTTTTGGATGGTACAATATTCGACATGGCACAAAAATCGCTGTTACAGCGCCCCCTACCAGCGAATGTTTTCCAAATTCAGGGAGGATCTGCTTGCCAAAGCCAAAAACTTAAAATAAAAATTTGGCTCAATTCTATGCATAACTGTATACACTTTTGGATGGTAAAATATTCAAAATCGCACAAAAAACGCTGTTACAGCGCCCCCTACCGGCGAATTTTTTCCAAATTCAGGGAGGATTTACCTGCCATATCCAAAAACTTAAAATAAAAAATTGGTTCAATTCTATGCATAACTTCATATACTTTTGGATGGTACAATATTCAAAATCGCTATTACAGCGCCCCCTACCGGCGATTTTTTTCCAAACTCAGGGAGGATCTGCTTGCCATAGCCAAAAACTTAAAATAAAAATTTGGTTCAATTCTATGCATAACTTCATACACTTTTTGATGGTACAATGGCGACAGGCAGACGGACACACGGACAGACAGACATTTTCTATAAACATGTTTTTTGGGATCTCTGACCCCTAAAACATGTAAATCCGTCGAAAACCGGAAGTCGAAAAAAATTTCGATTACAATACTTTCTTTTATTGAAGATAGAAGAAAGTAATAACAAACTAGTTGGATGTGCCAATCCCGAAACTTTCTTCTACCTTATACATCTTAATATTTCAAAAACTAGTTACACATGTTAATACTTCAATATTATTAGTTCATTACTATACCAACTTTGATTTTAATCTTAAATTTCTGCTTCAGTCAATTAAATGAACTAAAAACGAGTTAATATATATCATGATATTTGTTAAAATTAATAGTTTTTCCTTATTCTGTTGTTATCAGATGTTTGCGAAGAGCCGGATTAGCAGGAAGCGAGTTCACGCCTTTGCACGAGCCGCCGATGGACAATAGAACTACGAGAAATCAAGAAAAGTATACAAAAATCGCTATCACAGAGCCCCTTTACCGCGCGATATTTCCAAATTCAAAGAGGACCTGTTGGCCAAAGCCAAAAACATGCACAAAAATTTGGTTCAATAGTATGCATAATTTTATACACTTATCGATTGTACAATAAAGAAAATGGTACAGACATCGTAATTATAGCGCCCCTTTCCAGCGGAATCTTTCCAAATTCAGGGAGAACCTCCATGCCATGACCAAAAAGAAACACAAAAAATTTGGCTCAATTCTATGCATAACTTCATATACTTTTGGATGGTACAATATTCGACATGGCACAAAAATCGCTGTTACAGCGCCCCCTACCAGCGAATGTTTTCCAAATTCAGGGAGGATCTGCTTGCCAAAGCCAAAAACTTAAAATAAAAATTTGGTTCAATTCTATGCATAACTGTATACACTTTTGGATGGTAAAATATTCAAAATCGCACAAAAAACGCTGTTACAGCGCCCCCTACCGGCGAATTTTTTCCAAATTCAGGGAGGATTTACCTGCCATATCCAAAAACTTAAAATAAAAAATTGGTTCAATTCTATGCATAACTTCATATACTTTTGGATGGTACAATATTCAAAATCGCTATTACAGCGCCCCCTACCGGCGATTTTTTTCCAAACTCAGGGAGGATCTGCTTGCCATAGCCAAAAACTTAAAATAAAAATTTGGTTCAATTCTATGCATAACTTCATAGACTTTTTGATGGTACAATGGCGACAGGCAGACGGACACACGGACAGACAGACATTTTCTATAAACATGTTTTTTGGGATCTCTGACCCCTAAAACATGTAAATCCGTCGAAAACCGGAAGTCGAAAAAAATTTCGATTACAATACTTTCTTTTATTGAAGATAGAAGAAAGTAATAACAAACTAGTTGGATGTGCCAATCCCGAAACTTTCTTCTACCTTATACATCTTCATATTTCAAAAACTAGTTACACATGTTAATACTTCAATATTATTAGTTCAATACTATACCAACTTTGATTTTCATCTTAAATTTCTGCTTCAGTCAATTAAATGAACTAAAAACGAGTTAGTCTATATCATGATATTTGTTAAAATTAATAATTTTTCCTTATTCTGTTGTTATCAGATGTTTGCGAATAGCCGGCTTAGCAGGAAGCGAGTTCCCGCCTTTGCACGAGCCGCCGACGGACAATAGAACTACGAAAAATCAAGAAAAGTATACAAAAATCGCTATCACAGAGCCACTTTATCGCGCGATATTTCCAAATTCAAGGTGGACTTGTTGGCCAAAGCCAAAAACATGCACAAAAAATTTGGTTCAATTGTATGCATAATTTTATACACTTTTCGATTGTACAATAAAGAAAATGTCACAAACATATCTATTACAGCGCCCCCCTTCCGGCAGATTTTTTTCAAATTTAGGGAGGACTTGTTTGCCAGAGCCAGAAACGTACACAAAAAAATTGGTTCAATTCTATGCATAAATTCATGCACTTTTCGATGGTACAATAATGAAAATGACACAGAGATCCAATTATACCGCCCCCTTCTGGCGGAAATTTTTTCAAGTTCAGGGAAGACTTGCTTGCCATAACCAGAAACATACAAAAAAAATTTGGTTCAATTCTATGCATAACTTCATACACTTTTCGATGGCACAATAATGAAAATGGTACACACATCACAATTATAGCGCCCCCTTCCGGAGGAGTTTTTCCAAATTCAGGGAGTACCTTCGTGCCATGACCAAAAGCAAACACAAAAAATTTGGCTCAGTTCTATGCATAACTTCATACACTTTTCGATGGTACAATATTCAAAATGGCACAAAAATCGCTATTGCAGCGCCCCCTACCGGCGAATTTTTTACAAATTAAGGAAGGACTTACTTGCCATAGCCAAGAACGTAAAATGAAAATTTGGTTCAATTCTATGCATAACTTCATACACTTTTCTATGGTACAATTTTGAAAATAGCACAAAAATCGCTAATACAGCGCCCCCAAGCGGCGAATTATTTCCAAATTCATGTCATAGCCAAAAACTTAAAATAAAAATTTGGTTCAATTCTATGCATAACTCCATACACTTTTGGATGGTACAATATTCAAAATCGCACAACAATCGTTATTACAGCGCCCCCCTACCGGCGAATTTTTTCCAAATTCAGGGAGGATCTGCTTGCCATAGCCAAAAACTTAAAATAAAAATTTGGTTCAATTCTATGCATAACTTCATACACTTTTTGATGGTACAATGGCGACAGACACACGGACAGACGGACACACGGGCAGACAGACATTTTCTATAAACATGTTTTTTGGGATCTCTGACCCCTAAAACGTGTAAATCAGTCGAAAACCGGAAGTCGAAAAAAATTTCGATTACAATACTTTCTTCTATTGAAGATAGAAGAAAGTAAAAATAATAAAAAAGTAAAATAAGCTTGGTAATCAGAGATACATGTATTGCTAGGTTTCTTTTAGGATGTGAAAATTCGCTTTGACTTATTTTAAAGGTTTTCATTTAATATTATAAGAAGTACAAAAACAAAGACAGGCATGATAATGACCAATCTATATGGGTGGTTCCAGGGGGATAGTCTGGAAGTGTTGTTATAGCTGGAAATCATTCTGCACTGTTTTTATTAATTTTTCTAAGCAAATTGAAACTCACCGACCTAAAATTTCAAAAGTCAAAAAGAAAAAATTAAGCACCTTTATCCCTAGTATAAAACCGCCAATGGGTCAGTGTGACAACAGCAAAATGAATACGTTGGAAATTGCACGTCAGACGTGGAAAATGAGGTGCGTTCGTACTATAACTAGTTTTATAAATATTTTTTGCACCGCATAGTGTACTGAATGTATATTTTAGTGCCCTTCATATGTGCATATCACTTTCATTTTCTTCGAAAGGCTGTAACATCATTAAAACGCACTTGAAAGATTTTTTTCCCATTGGCCGTAACGTAATGGAAAACTTTTGACTGTCTCTGTTATTAAACTATGCATCCAATTTTCATAAATGAAAATTTTTGAAATGACTCGACAAGATTTTGCAACAATTATATATTTAAAATTTCAGACCATTCGGTTGGGTAGTTTTTGCTCTGTTATATGCGGACAGACGGACAGACAGACGGACTAAACGACGATTATAGGTGCTACGTATTTATGTAATTACGAACGCACCTAAAAAAGCGAACTTTCATGTCTTCAAGAGGGCGGAGGAAGGTGAAAAACGTTCCTTTTTCTGTTACTTCTTAAGTATTAAAAAGAGCTATTTCCAAAATTATTTCCAAATTTAACCATCATAATTACACTTTATATACATTAACTACAAATCGTGAAAATATGTATGATTAAATTTTCGAAGTATGTTTCTAGGTTTTAATGAATTTTCACAGGTTTTGAAAATATCTCCGATTCAAATTTTAATGATTTTAAAGAATGCATTCTTTGTAATGGAATTTTACTTCTAAAAAATCTGAAACCTTCAAAAGGGCGCCCAGAAAATCTTCAAAGGGGCGCCACGTTGACAGCCCTGCTATAAATAATGAAATCTTTGACAATTTCTTTGGTTCTTAGCCGCTGGCATGCAGCTAATACGAAAGTATCGTTTTAAAGAAGTTTCACAACTTTATTTGAATACATAATTGGTATTTTTAACACTTTGCAATATAGTTTAAAGGTGTTTATTAATTCTGTTTATCTGGCCGTCTGTCCGCGTTCTAACTCTAACTCACGCAAATATACTCGGACTGTCATATAATTGATATACTATGTTATTAACGCTTACAATGGTATGTTCATTATTGAAAATGAATACTATAGCATTTTTAGTTCGTTTCCTGGACACTCTAAAGAATTCCTTTACATTATGGTCTATGGGGAAAATCATTTCCAATGTATTTTAATGATGTTAACGTATTTAAAACGCATTGAAATTGATATAAATCACTGACCTGCACTACAAGAAACTTACTGCAGAATATCGTGTGCATAGCATTTTATCGTGCATTTACAGGCATACACAAAACAATTCGGTTATAGTGCTGCCTATGAGAGATAATTATTGGAAGTGTGTTTTCGGTTGTGGTATGCGTTTATAAGTTTAATTAATTTTTCCCATATTACTTGTTGTGTATAAATTCTATGGTCATATACAGGGTTGCACAAAATAATTCATTTCAGTTTAGTGACAAAAATTGCTGAAAAGAAAAATTTAACTGTACGTTTCCAAACTGAACTAAATTTTAACATACTATGTCAGGGATGGCGAACCTTTTTGAGTATACGTGCCAAAAATTTCAAAATTATTATGTACCAACGTTTTAACGAACCAGAAACATTTTAACTTAGATAAAATCCAATAATTAATTTTTATAGAATTTTTATTTAAATATTTTTACATTTATACTAAATTCGATTCCTAACTTATTTATTATACTCTATTTACTCAATAATATAGTCATGTCGCATCGAATTCCGTATTAATAATTTATAAATGAGTTTTTCTTTAATTGTATACTTCCGAATCAGATCATTTTTAGTTTTTCAGGTAGAAGCAGGTTTAATAAATACATACTTATTTACACTAATAGTTAAAATTCAAAATGATAAAACCTAAAATTACTTTTAACCCTAAACATAAATAAAATGAAACCTAATCTGAAGTAGAAGCGTGTCAATTAGGTATATTACTATGCAAACTATATCTAAAATTTCAAATTTCAAGAACCTTTGAAATTTCATAAAGAAGCAAAATGATTCGGAAAACACTATATGTTGAATGGTTTGGCGAGAAAATGACGCTACAAGGCACTTTCATTGAAATTTATAATACCTTAATTCATTCAAAATTTACGGATTATTTTAAAGTAAATTATATACCTGTTACAAAAAAACTATACTTTTTGCAAAAAGAAAAAAGAAGCATAAAATGGATTGTTCTACATAATCTTTTTGCGTGCCCGAGAAGTTTTCTTACGTGCCAAGTTCGACACGCGTGCCATAGGTTTCGCCCTCCCTGTACTATGTAGTATATATACAGATCTATAGATCATATACAGGGTTTCACAAAAGAATTTGAACACTTTTCCGATTATGACTGTAATTACTGAAATTTGGTTTTAAAATTTATTATGGGTTTTCCAAATTGTTTTTATTTTAGATATAATTTTCCCCCTTATTAAACGGGGATTTTTTTTAAAAACAGTATTCTGAATATGTTGGAAAGTGTTTCTTAATTCATACTTGACGCATGATTTTTCTTTCTTGTTCATATAAAACTGATTTTTGTTGTTGTTGATGAGCAATCTAAAAAAATATACACATTAAATGTAAAAAAATCTGTCAATCAATTTCAATTATAAATGATTTTACACTATGTTCTGAACACTTGTCAGTACGTTCTGGAACTCTGAAACATGCGTTGGTTCAGCACCGTCTAGATATAGATACAGTACTGGTTGGATCCTCTGGTTGAAATAAACTATTTAAAACTAGCCGCCCAGAGGCGATCAGTTTGGTCATGTTTAAGTGTATGTTAAGTATTGTATCATATTATTTTTATTTACAATTTAATTTACTTGCTCAATCTTTCGCCAAATCAGAAGATTCTGATAGATAAATCAAGAACTCGATGTTTTTATGTTAGCCAGGTGCAGGTGATAAATCGCCAAACATTATTCACGTCGCATTTTTTTTCGTATTTCATTAATTTCATTTAAAATTGAAACATTTAAAATTCACGATTTTACTTCTTTCTTTTTTTTTTAAGAAAAGAAAAGAAAAAATAATACCATAAACCAAGGCATTTAATTTCAACATTAAAATATTGTTTGAATTTACCACGCGAGAATTAAAAAATGCTACCGGTGTGTTAAAAAATGCCATTGGCGAGATTTGTGTCCAGCTAGCATAAACTCCTTACGATCACGGCAACTTTTACGCAGTTTTATTCGAAAAAATAATTTGGTTAAAAATGACCGCCTTGCACATGAAAGGCGAAGTGTTCAGTCCGCAATTGTTTATGACAGTCACCTGACTTATGGACTTTTATAATATAGATGATCGGTCCCATCTGGTTTCTTTCTCCGAATTTTCGTAATGTCGCAGACAGTTTTTTTGCAGAATTAAAAAAAAAAATCACCGACGGATGAAAAAGAAATTTAGATATTCGGACATAAAAAAAAATGTACATTTGTTCTGAAATTTTCGAATCGATATCTTGATTAGTTTTCTTAATTTTAGTCATTTGGCGAAAATTGTCAGCATTTGTATTGAACAAAGCATTTGTTGCCATAGGCAAAAGAGAAACAAGTGGGTAAGTGTGATCACAGATAGCACAGAGGGTTTCGTTTAATATTCCTTTAAAACACTTTATCCTTTTGCGAAATCTGTTAGTTCCACATTTCGCAACCAGGGGACGCACTCTATTCTACACAAACCTCTATCCAAAGGAAACTCCGTTTTACAACCTATCCGTAGGTATATTAGTCGAGGGGATCGGGTCTATAGCACCCGAGATAGGTAGGCGCCCCAGGAAATTGCACGGAGCATTCTTTTATAAGCTTTTTATTATGTGTTATGAACTATGTCAAAGTTTCCAGCAGATCGACTTGTTAGATTTCAAACTTTTAACAAAATTGCGTTATGTTAGTTGCAAATTCCACCACCAGGGAGCGCACACTATTCATAACAAAAGTGTATCAGATCGAAACTCTGTTAAACAACCTATCAGTGGATGTGTTACTCGAGTTGGTGGCGGCCTTAAGCGAGAAATTAAGAAATTTGCTGAAAGTACTATTCGGAAATAGTGGTAACTAAAATTTTGACATTTTTATATTTCATAAGCAGCACGTGTCTGAGTATATCATAGTGCTCAAAAAACGACATCTAAAAAGGTCGTAAACGCTAATTTTTAAAAAAGAAATCCAGCGCCCCTCCCCCGCCCTCCCTTCACAGGAAATTGCATGCACCATTATTTTATAAGCTTTTTATTATGTGTCATGAATTATCTTAAAGTTGCAAACGGATCGCCTTGATATATTTCCTAATTTTAACAAAATCGCGTTACGTTAGTTCCGCATTCCACCACCAGGGAGCGCACTCTATTTTTAACAAAAGCAAATCTGAACGAAACTCCTTTGCGCAATCTCTCCGTAGATACATGGTCGGGAGGGTGACGGTGCAGTCTTAACCAACAATTTAAAACATTTTCTGCGATAACAAACGCTAAGATTTAATAAATAAATCTAGTCCCCCCCCCCCCCCCCTCCACTCTTCGAAATATCACACTCCATTCTTTTTTACACTTTTTCTTATGTGTTATAAAGTATCTTAAAGTTTCGAACACATCGAGTGGCGGTCTTAAACAATAATTTAAGATATTTCCTGAAATTGCTATTCGGAAATAGTGGGATGAACACTTATAAACCTATAAACTTTTTCATATTGAATAATTAATACTTATCTCATAGCGCGCCGTCGAAACACCCCACGCAAATTGTTAGATTTCCTAATTTAAATGAAATCTCCGTTAAAAAAGCACGTGCCTCCATCTTAATCTGGCATTTGATGGAAATAAAAGGAATTAACATAGGCGTAACCAGGAGGGGTGCCCTGGGTGCCCGGGCACCCCCCGCTTGCGCAGACTCAAGCACAATTATTTTAAAAAATCGAAATCTACAAAAGAAAAAAAAAAGAAGTGAAAGCAGAGTTTAATTAGTTTAGCAAATTAGCTTAGTTCCGAAAAGTAACAGCCTAAGTTTTGAAATGTGATAAAAAAAGAAACGCACGTTCTTTTTTTCTTTCTTTCTTTTTTTAAGAAAATTATGTTGTTTATCTTTTTTAAAACTAGAATATTTACAAGAATTTGTATTAGTCATAGTAAGTCAAAAAGGTGGCTTTATAATCCCACTTTGACGCGTTTTGTTTGGGGGAGATTTTTTGTAACACCGTTCTTTCTATTTCAAGTTTCTGCAATTTCATGAGAAATTAAAGCTGTTCTCAACTACTCTGCTCAACAAGCGCAAAACCTTCTGACACATTTACAAATTCATTATTTAACAGAAAGATATAAAATTGGAAAGCCTGACTAAAGAAGCGATTTGGAATCGATCTGTGTTTTCCATTTTTTGATCAATCAATTATGTATTGAGTTAGAAGCGATTTGAATCACGTGACAAGCACGTTTTTCGCCCTTTCTTGATTGCTTTTTCTCCTTTCGCGCAGAAATTTGGTTCAAAACGCCCACTTTGGCATTATTTTCTGAAAGATCTATTGCGTTTGCAAAACCCCGAAAAAAACAGCTCGATGACATAGTTTTTGAACAATATCACCAGCTAGATTCATGCATTTCCGAACAAAAATAAACTAAAACTTATGTCACAAAGTTGCCCTTTTGGATTTGAGAACAGCCTTAACGCAAGTTCTTGACGAGGATAGAAACTATTTGTCTCTTTGCTTTCGTAGTTTAAAATCTAGAAAGAAGCTAAAAAATTTGAAAGGACATGCAGATGTGAAACGATATTCTAAAATGCGATTAGCCGGGGGAAATAGGAGGGAGTGTACAGACCCTGCCTCTTTTGAAAATGAAAAATAATAGCACAGAAAATTCAAATTAATCTGAAGGTTGGTTTGTTGGTTCAATTTCGTGTTTCGCGGCCATTTTTTGATATTCGTAAAAGGAATATGGTTGCAACCTTTCAAGTCAATATAGTAATTTTTTTTCCTCTGAAAAATTTTATGCGATTTTTAAAGTTTTTTCTCGTTTCGCGGCGTTCTTTTGAAAGTAAGAAAGGGAACCCGGTTTCAATCTTTTAGTCCAGTGCAGTAAATTTTGACCAAATTCGCGATTTTAATCTGCTATCATTTCATGATATTTACAATTTTTTCCTAAAATCGTTTGACGAAATTCACGTCTTTCTACGCGATTTTTTGTTGAAATCCTCACTTTTTACCACTAACCTTTGACAAAAACTTATTTTTTACCGCGATCCTTTGACGAAATTCGCATTTTTCCCACGATATTTTGACGAAATTGGCATTTCTTTAGCACGATCCTTTGATGAAATTCGCGTTCTCTTTCTACGATCTTTTGACGAAATTCGTTTTTTCTTTCTGCGATCCTTTGACGAAATTCTCGCTTTTACCGTGATCCTTTGATGAAATTTACTTTTTGTTGCGGCCGATTGACGAAACTGATTTTTTTACAGGGTTTTGCGCGACCGATCGAGAAAATTTTCGATATCTTTCCGTACCAGTTAACAAAATTCTGTACTCTTTTCCGCGACATTTTGACGAAATTTGCAAAAAATTTTCGTCAATCGTTTATCGAAATTCGTAATTTTTTGCGCAATCTTTTGACGAAATTCGCGATTATTTTCTGCACTCTTTTATCGAAATTCCCGATATTTTCCCATGATCGTTTGAAGAAATTCTCAAATTTTTCCGAGGCCGATTCACGAATTGACTTTGAAGAATTCCATAAAATAAATAAAAATCGCGGATTTAAAAAGAAAATTGAAATACCCACTGAAGAAGCACTGGTCTGTGAAAGAATCTGGAGGGGGGAAATACTGCACAGCATTTTTTATTATGCGAGACTTTCCTTTTCTGTGCGCAAATCGCGCTCGTTATTTCAAACCCTATCCCTCAAAGAAAAGTTCATGACTAGTGAAGCTTCGTTGGTTAAGTTTTTTTTTTTTTTTTAACGAACGTAGAATTAAAAAATTCTAGGATTGAGGAGGGGACTGCCTTCGGCAACATAGTTCCGAGCAAGCTACGACCTCTTCTATCTCGAAAGAAGTGAATCTTGAATTATTGCGTTTTGTATTTCGAGCCAAATTAAATTTTCAGCTACCTTATAAGAACTGATTTGACATTCTCCCAATTCGAATTTAATCACGGCAATTGCAAAAATTACCGGAGAGTTTTTTCTGTTTCAAAAAAAGGAAAAAATTCGCCTCAAATCACGAAAACCACCGCTAAAAATCGAAGATTAAAAAACTACAGGGAACGAGATTAACTAATTGGGTAAAAGATTTAAACCGGATTCCTCTTAGGAATGTAAAAAAAAAAAAAAACCCTCTAAAAAGAACATTAAAAAATTGTTAAAAATTGAAAAATCGCTGTAAGAATCTCGAAAACACTTTATTGAAAGAAGAAAAAGTTTATACTGGATAAAATATTGAAATCGGATTCTTTTTTACTAATTTTAAAAAAAATGCTGAAAATGCGAAAAAATTTGCATAAAACATTAATTGAAAAATTCCAGAAATTGTCTTCCATATGCGGAAGACAATTATGTACTTCAGGCATACAGCTACTGTCAAATCTTACGGCTACGGCTGTGCGGGCTGCATTGTTTTTACAGAGTTAAGCGCTCGCGCATACATACACTCATAGACAGACAAGCACCCATCTTTATTATTACAGTCGCATCATGATAGTATAATTTTTATCTTGATAAAATTTAGTGTATGTTATCATGACCTACTTAATATATATTCGACACATTTTGTGGTAAAAACCATGGAGGAAAGAGATAGATGGAGTTGCAGTATGCCGTAAAAAAGGTTTGCAATATGACACCATTTATCGCTCAAATTTAAACGTCTACAGAAAGCCCAAACAAAACAAGCACATGGAAGCGTGGAAGGGATTTTGTATTAATAAGACGAATTCAAAGAGATGAATTACAGCTGAAGTATATTTTAAGAAAAAAATGGTACATTTTTTAAACGGTCTTTGTTGTGTTGTTATTTATTAAAGTAAATGTTTGCTTTTAAAATAATTGGAATTGGAAAATTTGCAATAAATATATGTCAAAATAAGATTAAATAAAATATTGAAAACATTTGATATGAACTAAAAATTGTATTATTAAAAGTTTTCTTTCTTTAACACTTTCCAACATAAATGAAAATTTTTTGTCTTCGGTTCGTCTGGCCTTCTGGCCGAGCTCTAACTCTTGTAAATATACTGGGATCACCCTGCAGTTTTTATATGTTATTGACGTTTACTATAGCGTGATCGCTATTGAAAAAAAAAATGTGTGGCACCTATAGTTCATTTGCATGGACAGTAAAAAATATTCTGTTACATTACGGTCAATGGGAAAAATCGTTTAAAGTGCACTTTAATGATGCTAGACAATTTAAAATATAAAGAAATTGATATGCATTTATAAAGTGCAGTAAAACATGCATTCTGTAGAATATGGGGATTGCAAAGCATTTCTTATTCATTTACAGGGCCAGACAAAAGAATTCCGTTATATAATGATATATGGGGGGGGGGGGTGAGGGTACTGTTTACAGCGAAATTATGTTACTGAAATATAATGAAATAGACATAAATTACTCTGATTTACTACAATGTACTTGCTGTGGAATGTGATGTGCATAACATTTATCGTTCATTTACAAGGACACACAAAAGATTCGGATACAGTACTGTATCAAAGTACTTGTCATTATGTGACACAAATTTTGTGGGCGCTCTATCACAAGAACTAATGCACGGAATTGAATGAAAATGTATATTCATGTAGTCCCTAATATAAATTGGTGCTGATTAGTTTTTGGTCTAACTCGCCCAACAGGTGGCGCGGCTATGCTGCATTTTGTAGGATTTACACGATTTCCGCAATAGCTCTATTTCAAGAACTCATGCACGGATTTTCATCAAACTTCAGATTCAGTTAGTCCTTGATATGACTTGGTGCTGATTGTGTGTTGGTGTAAATTGCCCATCAGGTGGCGCTGCTGTGCTACATTTTTCACGATTCCTGCAATAGCTTTACTTCAAGACCTAATGCACGAATTTTCATCTAACTTCAGTGTTAGTTAGATGTTAACACAAGTTGTTGCCGATTAGGTTTTGGTGTTAATCGCCCAATAGGTGGCGCTGCTACGCTAGAATTTTTATGATTTTCGCAATAGCTCTGTCTCAAAAACTAATGCACGGATTCTCCCCAAACTTCAGATTCTGTTAGACGTTGACATAAGTTGTTGTTTGGTGGTTTTGGGTGTATCATAGTTTGTAAAGCACCAAATAGGTGGTGCTGCTAGGCTGCAGTTTGCTGGATTTACACGATTTCAGCGATAGTCATATCTCAGGCACTAATGCACGGAATTTCATATCTTTAGAATCCTCATGATGGGTATAGATTGCCATTTAATTTTGGTAGTGGGATAGCGAATTTTGAAGTATTAACATGTATGAGATAGAAGAAAGTTTTGGGATTGGTACACCAGACTAGTTTATTATTATTATTACTGTAAGGGATAGATGGACATTGTGTTTTTGTTTTGGTGCCAATTTTCTGAAAAGAAAAAGTTATTCTTGTGAAATGCATAACAATTTTGTGAAAAATAAAACTTTGTGTCAAAAGATCAAGTCCAATTACTCAAATGCGAACCAATCATTTATTGATAATTTTATTCTTACAGCTAAAGTTTTCCAATCAGGTTAACTTATTTTTTTACAAATAATAATATGTTTCAAAACTCAAGTAATTCAAACTAATTAATGGAGTTTCTTTGATGGAATGAAATTTTGTGATTGCGCTTCAAATGAGCTCCCATTTTAGACTGAATCAATCGCTGCTAATTTAGTTACACATCTTTATTTGTTTTTAACAACATATTGAAAATTGCATGTAAATAGATAAAATATATTGATGAAAGCATTCTTTTAAAATTATGTAAGAAAACTTAAATTGCAAACATTAATTGTGTGCAAACGATTTTGGGACAATAACGAAAGAATGTTACCCTTTCAAGTAAAATTTTAAAAGACGCTTCTGATATTTATACTTAAAATACATATCATAAAATAATCAAATAATTCTTTAAAGTGCTATATTAGTGCATTTGATACATTCTGATCTAGTACTACATCCTATAAAAGCGCATAAGTCATTTTTTATCGAAATTTTAATCATATCTTGAATAATAATTTCCGACGGTAAAAAATGAAAGCAAAGAAATACAGGTTTAAACCGGTTTGAACTGATAGGCGTGTCAAAGCACGTGGTTTTGTTTGGGCTTTCTATGGCGAATTTTAGGGTTACTTTTTTGGCGTCACCCCCAGCCACCTTACTGCACCTCCATCTATCTCATTCCTCCATGGGTAAAAACATCAATTACCATAATTCCCGGTCTATAATCCGCGGATTAAACAATGACAAAAAGTTAAGTTTTATGGAACAAGATTTCTGGGCAGTGTTGCCAGATTGGGGATTTTGTCCCCATTTTGGGGAATTTTGAACCTCGAGGGGAATTTTTTTGGGGACAAGTAGTTCATGGGGAAATTTTTGGGGACTATCAACATTTTTGGGGAAAAACTTGGGGAATTGTTTTCACTATTTCAATTAAAGTTTGCTTTTAGTCATCAGACAATACTGGATCTAACTTAATTTTGATTTGAAAAACGAAATTAAAATACAAAAATCGGAGATATCAGTCGTCGTCCACTATATAAACGCGGCAGATTTTCCTAGTCATCGCGGACAGTCACACAGGAACATTTCTTTATTAGTATAGAACATAAATAGAAACAATTTTATAACTTTTTTTTTGTTTAAGGCTGGTTAATTTGTGCTTCATGGAATGACAGTATACAGCTTTTGTAAGACATGCAATTCCGTACTACAATCACACTGCCGCGTTTTTAACTGCAATTGCTCAGTGAATGCAGCAGACTCCTTAGTTCTCCTTTTATTTAAGAAACTTGAATGAGAACTCTGTGGTCTTAAACGGCATAAACTTCCACATTTCTAAATCTGCAGGACTTATCCGAAACGTTTTTTTTTACCGCACTTATTAAAAGATTTAATTAAAGATGTGGAAAGCATCTATTTTACTTTTATTATTGATGAAAGCACAGTGATTGGTACAACGAAGGTGCTTCGCATTACAATTTGGTACTTCAATAGACATGACAAAAAAAAAAAAAAAAACGTTTTATAGGCTAAATTAGATAGAAGTAGATGATGCAACAACCATCTCAGATTCGTTTCAATCCCAACTGATTAGAGATGGTCTAAACCTTGAAAAACTTATTGGCATGAACCTAGATGAGAGCTAACGTAATGGTAGTCCAGTATCATCCATTAGCAAAAGTTTTAAAACAAGTATAAAAGAGCTTGTTGTTCTAAAATGTATCTCTCATTCTCTTTGCTTAGCTGCGAATATGCAAGCAAAATTCTACCGAGTTTAAATGTTTATTTTTTGTAAATGGGGATTTTTTTCCAAAAAAGGCTTGAATTGGGCAAAAATTTTGAGTTTAAATTAGTAAAACATTTTTTATAGCGGTAAATTGAAAATTTACTTTTTTGAGTAGAAACTGAGTTGGGGACTTTTTCAGAAAAAAAGCCTCATTTGGGGAAAAATTCAGAAATTTTGCGGAAATTGACTTTCGACTATCTGGCAACACTGTTTCTGGGTTCGAATGTAAATTCGAACCCAGAAATCTTGTTCCATAAAACGCACTCTAAACAGAAATGTCTGAAATTCAGACACTTAAGTGTCTGAAACGCAGTGTTCAGTTTTCAGACGTTTTAAAATGTCTGAAAATTTTCAGACACTTCTTGCGTCTGAATTTCAGACACTTAAGTGTCTGAAATGACAGTGTTCAATTTTCAGACGTTTTGAAATGTCTTAATTTTTTGAGACACTTCTTGCGTCTGAATTTCAGACATTTCAAATGTCTTAATTGCGGCCATCTTTGAACCTTTTTTTTTTCACCAACATGAAGCCATCTTTGACCACTTTTCTATCTAAGCCATATATGCAGCCATATTTGACCACATTGAATCATTTTTATAAATGGGAATAATTTGTTACTATAAATCAGAGCTGTTGCAGCGTGGAAAACTGGGATATTTCTCTGCCCCCTGATTCTAGGGTCCCCCAAGCTGGGTATGAAATTTTCATAAACCTGATATTTTAAATTTGTTTTAACCTTGTGATGATTATAATCAGTATTTTGTAGTTTTAGAATAGGATAATATATATATACACATATATAGAGAGATATATTCACCTAAATATGTATCGATATGATATCATATTTTGTCCTACGGCATCAAAAATGTTATTACTTTTAATGACAACTTCAAATTAATGCTAGGCCAGAGACCTGGTATTCATTCCCCCCCCCCCCCCCACACCGCCTTCATATACTGTTACAAAAGAAAAATAAATAAATAAAATGAAAAAATTAACCCTATTCGATGTTGTCAAATACATATTTGGATAAATATATCCTTTTCTTTAACCATATCATGTTCTAAAAGCACACAATATTTATTAAAATAAATATAAGATCAAAACGAATTTAAAATATCAGCTTTATTGAAATTTCATACCAAATTTGGGGCCCCGTAAACCAAAAGGCTCATAGAAAGAGCCCAGTTGTCCATGCTGCAATCATCTTTGCATGATAACAAATTATTCCCATTTATATAAAATGATTCACTCTTTTTTTTTCAATGGCAACACCGAATTTTGAAACCATATTTTAAATCATCCGCTCAAACTATGCCTAAAAACGAAATTTCTAGTCATTTGAATGGTAAGTTTTTGAATCATAAGCATTCAAAATTTAGAGCTTCTAATGTTAAATTACATTTTCATATTCTTATTAATATCTCCTGAAATTATAATCCTAATGTGATAATTTTGTATGTGGATACAATACTGAAAATCCCAAACATAAAGACATTGAATTTGTAAAATTGCATACCAAATTTGAGGGCCCAAAAATCAATGGGAAGGGGGGGGGGGACCGCGGATCAGTTTCCATGCTCTAATCAGGTCTTGCTTCGAGAAGAAACACTACCCCTCTTTTTATTTTTCTAAATAGAGCTGTCCGCTATTCGGGAGTGACCGGTTATGGGAGTTTTACTGTAATAACGGACATTCTCGAATAGCAGAGACCTATTTAGCGATCACTTTTTTCAATCCACATTTGTAGATTGAAGCAGATTTTGTGTACTTTTTACTCTGTATACTGTGTATTTGTATACTCTGGACTGTTTATTTCTACATATGAAAATAAAATCTCTAAATAGCGGGAAAATTCTGCGGTCCTAGGGTGTCTTCTATTGAGAGTTTTTATTAAATATATCTAGTTATAAATATATTTTTAAAAAAAGTCAGAAAATGTTTCTTTTCTATCTTTCTTTTTTTCTTCTTTTTTTGACAGTATAGGAAATGTGATTCTAATAAGTTCCAGTACCAGCGGCTTACATTCATTAGCCCCCCTTCATACTACTACATATACAGTCACAAAAAATTGAACACATTGGCGACTTAATATATATATATATATATATATGTGTGTGTGAACATGTAAATATATGTTTGGATAAATATATCCTTTTCCTTTTACTTCATTCTACTTTACAAGTACATGCAATATGATATATAAAAAGTATAATAAGTTGTTTTGCGAAAATGGATGCATTCTCCGATGATAATAAAAAATAATCCTGTAAAAAATCAGAAAAATTTTGGCAATAAAAGTTGTCAGAAATTTTCTGTGTCTTAAAATTTAAATATGTAATACAGATGAAACACAGGAAATACATATGAATGTAGTTCTTTATATTTTGAAAAAGTTTTCATAGTCTAAAAAAATTCTTTCATCGTGCAATTAAATACTGTAGAAATTTCGAACTTTTTAACAAAGCGTTACTTTACATAGGAACAATTTAAAATATATTTATAAACAGGGATGTAGTGGAGGGTATGCGGCGGTATAAGCCGTATACCTTCTGGATTTTTTTAAGGAACACCGTATACCCTCTGTTTCTCAAAAAAGCTATAGTGTATACACTGTAGGGTATACCCTCTTCTTAGAGCGTAGGCCCTCTGCATTTTTTACGACTACACCACTGTTTATAAAATATTAAAAATTTCCCGATAACTTCAATTCTGATGCTCTTATAATTATTTTTCAAGTTTTAAGTCCCCCATCTGAAGCAAAAACGTTCATAGCATTTCCTATACATAAATTTAATTTTGTTACATGAACACTAACTTCGAAAATGTAATGTGCAAAAGAATTAAATGATCTGTCATTAAAAGTAAAAATTCATATGCGAAACCATGCCAATAATATCTGTAATACAATGGAAGTATTTATTAATATCATTTAATAACTTGATCTTTTTAATTACATTTTGCCATGTGGGCAATTCCTTTTATAATAACTTTTAATTTCAAAACTTATTTTGCCTTAAAAATACATATCTAATTTTTATTTCTGTATTTTTTATAAAAATGCACAAACTTTTGAAAAAAATCCCCAGCAATTTTATGTGAAAAATGCAGTTATACATAATAAATATGAAAAGACTATCTTTTCTAATTTCTGTTCTAAATCTGTAATCACTTTTTAACAATCAATAAATCGATATTAATAAATTTTTCGATTTTCAAATTTTTGTACAAAACTTAAATACAATTTTAAGCAATTAAACAAAGTAAATCATGATTTATTCTTTTACTTATTTTATAGTAAATCCTTATCTATCTAGAATTTTTTTAAATAAAATTATCTATTAAAAAATGGAACATTTTAATTTTATTAGTAATAATCATAAGTTACAATAATTTGTTTGATTTAACTAACATATATATTGCTTAGAATACATAAATAGGACAACGCAAAATAATTAAAATTTGCTTTCAATACAAATAATATTATGAAGATTTTTTTAAGTTGGCATTTCCGAATTAAGGGGAAAAAAATGTTTTACTAAATAAGCTATTTCAGTTTGAAATTTTTTTTCGCATAAATCCATTTTGACAAACTTAATTTAATAACCCCCCTCCTTGCCTAAAATGTACATATCTTATTATATAATACAAAAAATTAATCAAAATAAGTGTTTGATTATTTTACAATTTTCATCTAATATTAACCCCTTGAGGGCGGTGGGATATATTTTATCCCGCCTAAGTTTAATCAAGATTCGCACCGGAAACTTTTAAATAAATTTTATTTTTGTAACTTTGATGGAAAAAAGTTGTAAAATTGCTTTTCCATATTTTGAAACTAATTTTTTCAAAGATTCCGGTTTGAATTCAACACTACAGGAATACAATCGATTGCCCCTCAAGGGGTTAAATATTGAGTTATTATATGTTCTACACAGCAAAAAGACAATTTAATTAAAATTCAGGTAAATAAAATGTTGTTTTAACCGTGAAAGAAAGTATTATAAGGAATTAAACATATTGATAAAACCCATTGATTAAATTGATTGAATTATTTTAGTTATTAATTAAATTTAGTAACAGACCAAAGTGAAAAAAAAAAGCTTCTCAACCAAAACTGAGTATTTCTTTTTCAGGAAAAGATTCGAGAATTTTGCGATTTTGCTTTATTTTCTATAGAGAGATTATACTAAGCGATTTTTTATGTAATATTTACTGACATTTTTACAGTCTGATTAATAAGTTGTATTCACAAGAAAAATATATAGTGCAGCAACTGCTTTTTTGGACAAAAAAATATAACACGAAAAAAGTTGAAAACGTTGGGTGTCAATGTACACAAGCAATAACTTTTAATGCTTATTTAAACAAATGATGGGATTATTTGATATAAAAAAACATTTTTTTATAAAGCGGAAGCTTTAAGAATTATTAAGCAAGTTAGTTAATTAATCCTGAAAATGATATAAATTTGTTAAAAATCATAAAAAACACTGTAACACTGAAAAATATTTATTGTATATAAAAAGATACAAATATGATAAATACATATATTCTTAAAAAAGTAAATTAAATAATTAATATTACGTAAGTAATATTGTTCAAGAAAAAGTTCTATTTCGAAATAAAAATATATTGTTGTAAATAATAGCATCCTTACCTTTTTAGTTTCCTTAAATCTAATAAAGTAAATCCATTTAATACAAACAGGTAACACAAAAACAAACACACTCTTATGTATTTTACTAAATATTCAGAATGATGTTGAAAATTGAAAAACATATAGAAGAAATTTTTTTGTCATTATTCCCACATATATTTTTATAAGAATATAATTTAAATTTACTGCACAGATTAATTCTACTGAACATCTGTTTGCTGATATTTCACAATTATTCTTGAGTCTCTGAAGAACAAATATTAAAATGCCAAAAAATGGCACTTTATAGTTGCGTATAGATCTATGTAGATGATAGAATCACACTATTAAAAAATATATTATTTTTATAACAACATAAAACACATATTCCACAACTTGAATTCAATCCACTTTGTTGTTTCACACGTACTTTCTTATACTACAACCTCTGAAGAACAAATATCGAAATTCTAAAAAATGCATTTTACAGCTGCGTAGGCATATGTACCTACTACTCCATAAGTTAAATTCAATCCATTTTGTATCAGCTTATTTTTCATACGTACTTTCTTATACTAGAATCTCTGAGGAACAAATATCGAAATTCCAAAAATTTACTTAATAGCTACGTAGCTGTATATAGATCTATGTAGAATACACAGTCACAATATGCATTTACGGAATTTTACACATAAAAAATCTCGGGAGCCTTTGTTAAACAAGAAAATAACTCACTGAAAGAATATTCCGTTTTAACGCGCCAATCGCCAATGGACTTCTAACAAAGCGAAATACGCGAAGTCATCATTTTAATTTTCTGTGCAGTGGTTTATCCAGTCTGCGGTTTACAAACCGTTATAATGGGCTTGATGAGTAATAAAAATTTTTATCAGCGAGAAGTAGATCATTGAATTAGAAGAAATCAGAAACGTTTTATTTTATCTATTTAGTTATTTTTCTTAACATGCTACATTTATTTGAGTGCGATTTTTGCAGTTTTTCTATTTGCAGACATATAGAAAACATACTTTAAATAAAGATTTTGTAGTAAAACTAGCAAATAACATATTGAATTTTGATGAGGAGGGCGGTGGAGGTACATTGTCCCTCCCTGAAATTTAATTAATTAAATTTTCTTTATGTCTAATCATTTAAAAAATATACTTCTTTGTCTTCCAAATAGCAATATATTAATAAACGCTAAGAGAAAATGTTGCTAAGAATTTTTCTTCAGAGGAGCCCCCCCCCCCCCCCCCCCACACACCACCATAAACTTTTTTGTAGAAGACAGTTTTAATTCTGTTCTCCTTTTGTTGTTCATATGTTTCAAATGTATCTTAGATGGGGAAGGGCAATTCAGAAAAAAAAAATCCCTTTTGAAGGAAAAAAAAAAAAAGAAACAGGAGAGAAAAAATCCAGTTTTCCATTGAACGATTAATATTTCTTAATTTTTGAATTTCTTATTATGTTGATATCTTTAAGGCTGTTCTTAACTGCTCTACTCAACAAGTGCAAAACGTTTTTACACATTCACAAATTCATTTTTTAACGGAAAGGTATAAAATTGTAAAGCCATGGAAGCGATTTCAAATTGAACTGTGTTTTCCATTTTTTGATCAATCAATTACCTACTGAGTTATAAGAGATTTTGATCACGTGACAAACACGTTTTTCGCCCGCTCTTGAGTGCTCTTTCTTCCTTCGCGCGGAAATTTGGCTCAAAACGCCCACTTTGACACTATTTTCTGAAAGATCTAATGCGTTTGCAAAAAAAAAAAATGGAAAAAACAGCTCAATTACATAGTTTCTGAACAACAACACCAGCTAATGCATTTTCGAACAACAATAAATTAAAACTTGTGTCAGAAAGTTGCCCTTTTGGATTTGAGAACACCCTTAAACATTTTTCACACGAGGAGGAGTTATGACAAAATATTCTTAGTTTAGCTTCGTGTTTACATTCTGCATTTTACAAAAGCGGACTAGGCAGTGGAATCCAGGCATATCTATCCTAAATTCTTGCTCCTTAATACGTTTCTTTCTGTCCAAACTCATAACTCTTCGCATTTAGGGGAGAGGGCCTTCCTGTGTACGCCTATGATAACAAGTAATTTTTGAAACACTTTATATTATGAAAAGGAAATATTTAATTATTTATTGCGCCAAAAATAAGTTAGCCGCAAACCTTACGCGAACTTTTACAATTGTCCCACAATTACTTGTTTTATAAAGTAATACTAAATTAAGTGGATGAAAGAGTATTTTAAACAGCTTTCATCCATTCGGAAATATTTTCTGATGGTATTGGTATACATATTGCAATACAATAGTACGTACAGTCATCACATATATGATACAATTGTATCACATTCAGATGCTTAAGTGTCTGAATTTCTAAATGTCTTAATTTCAGACATGTCACTATTATTCAGACATTTTTCTGAGTTCATTTATACCATGATCATAGTAAGACACTTATGTGTCTTAAATTTAGACATCTATGATGTCTGAAATTTCTCATTCAGACACTTAAGTGTTTGAATTACTTTTTCAGTCACATATGTGTCTGAATTTAAGACGCCTCTATTTGCAGTGGCGTAACTTTTTAAATCGTAATAAATATTTAACTTCAATAATGAAATAAAATTTCTGGATCGAAACATGATTGTTTGATCCACGGATTATAGGCAGGAAATTACGATATTAATGAATATTATTTATAATAATAAAATAATTATTTGTATAGACTTTCTCCAAAATTTCTTGGGTCCCTCCGGTGATCCCTAAGAAGTCATATAGTCACATTCTGGAAAACTTTCGTGCGTGTGTACTGGTGTACCACATGTATTATCTGACAAGGAAGGTCTCCATACGGGCATATTCAGAAAAATCTGAAAAAAAATTACAGAGTGTTCTTCTCATGTGGATATATATGTTTATAAAATTTTTTTGGAGGAACCTCAATAGAACGTTCGTAAAAAAATAATGAAAATTTCATTTATTTGGCGATTTATCATCGGTTGGCGATGAAATGAAATTTCAAAAAAGGCTTTTTTATGTCGAATACTCTTTAAGATAAAAATTTTTCATATTGAACTTATTTAAATAAATTTAATGTAAATAACTTTAGTTTTTGTCAGTTTTAGTTTGATTTAACTATAGTTTTGTCATGTATATATATATATAATAAAAGTTAAATATGAAATTTTATGAATTAAAACAAAATTAAAATATATTAAAATTGTTTCAATATCTCAAAATTAAGTTTAATTGAGAGCACTGTCGAGTCGATTCAATTTTGTTGCTATGAAAACGACGAATTCTTTGATATTGAAATGAATAACTGGTAAATGAATCTTGCCTTTATTTTGGAATACGCTTAAACATATGAAAGTATTTTTTATATATGAAATTGTTTTTAAAATAATAAAATTGAATAACAAGCAACATAAATATGTAATACGAAAAAATGTATTTATTAAACTCTCTCATTGTTTATGTTTATATTCATTAAATACTTTTACACACATTCTAAAAATCAATTAAGAAACAATTTTCAGGTGCATTAAAATCGTTTGCTTTTGGCGAGGAAAAGTACTGCTCGCCCAATCGCGTGACGGTTTCGTCTTTTCGCGCCCAATATTCGAAACTATTTTATTTTTTTACAGACTTTCTACTGTCATTCCGCCACTCAATTTGACTGATCCTTTATTACATACATAAGTAGTTTAATTGGTATTTTTTTCAAAATATTCTGAGTATGCCCAGTAAAGAAACCTTCCTTGTGAGATTTATCATCCCGCAAAATTTCATCTACAAGACTTTGACTGAGATAATTTTAGATCTCATGCAGTGTTCCCCCGTGTCTATAGAAGTTTCCAGTATGATTAAAGCCCTTTTTTAATCTTTATAACAAGTTAGGGTGCCAAAAGATTTTACACTGGCGACTACTCTTAGTCACTGTCTTATGTCACTGCTGCAAAGAGATTTACATATTCTTTTTTCTTTTCTTTTTTACCATTACAGGGTTCGTACACATTTCTTTAAATAAAAATCAAGTACTTTTAAGGACTTTCAAGGACCAAAACCAAAAAAATTTAAGGACCTTCAAATTAAATAAACTAATAAATTATAACATGCATTTTTTAATAAAGGATTTCTTTCATTTTTGTAAAAGTTTTAAATATTCAAACGGACGGGAAGGGTGGGGGGGATTTCACCATGTGGCAGTAGAAATTTAGAAAATTTTAAAATAACATACAGCAGAAGAAAAAACTAGTCAGATGTGCAAATCCCAAAACTTTCTTCTATCTCATACATGTTAATACTACAAAATTCATTATCAGAGTGCCAAAATTAAATGGTCTATGCCCCTCATGAGGATTCTAAAGATATGAAATTCCGTGCATTAGTTCTTGAGATACGACTTGAAAACCGTGCAAATCCTGCAAAATATAGCATAACAAAACCACCTGTAGGGTGATTTACACCAAAACCTAATCAGCAACAACTTATGTAAACATCTAACTGAATCTGAAGTTTGATGAAAATCCGTGCATTAGTTCTTGCGATATAACTATTGCAGAAATCGTGAAAAATGCAGCATAGCAGCGCCATCTGTTGCGAGATTAACACCAAACCATAATCAGCACCTATAATTATCAAGGTATACCTGAATCTGAAGTTTGATGAAAATTCGTGCTTTAGTTCTTGAGATATAGCTATGGCGTAAATCATGAAAAATGCAGCATAGCAGCATCACCTGTAGGGCGATTTACATCAAAAACTAATCAACACTAATTTATATCGAGGATTAACTGAATATAAATTTTTATTAAATCTTGTGCATTAGTTCTTGATATACACAACCCACAAAATTTGTATCACATACAGACAAACAGAGTCAGACTCATTTTGTAAAAACATGTCTTTCAGGATATCTGACCCCTAAAACGTGTAAATCGGTCGAAAATTTTCCTGAATCCAATACTTTCTTATTGTAAAGATAAACAAAGAAGAGAAACATAATTTTTTCTTATTATTGAGGGGGGGGGGGGTGTAGTTTAACAGATTTATAATTAACTTACAGTTTAAAAGACTTTAAATTTTGTATGCTTGGAAAGTAAGGGGGAGGTCGGGGAAACGTCAATTTCGGTGGAGGGGGGGGGGGGGAGTAAAACTGTAAGATCGATTAGTTATTGTTACAATAAATTAACTAATGGAGCAGAAAAAGTTAAAAAAAAAGCAATGATTTTTAAGATTTTAAACTTTATAAGTTGAGGGGGCAAAGGGACAAGCATATTTTTTAAAATTTTTTAGGGAGGGAGGGAGTTTATTAGATGACTTATTTATTTACCTTACAAGATAATACAAGATTTTTAATTTCCAAGAAATAAATTCCATGTGTTCTTTAAGTGTGTGTGTATGGGGGGGAAGGGGGGGGGGGCAAAAGGAAAATTCCAATTTCGGTTGGGAAGAGAAATCTTGATTGATTATTTATTGTGGCAATAAAATGACAAAGCAAAAAAAAAAATAATTAAACAGTTTCGAAGAGTTTTTAAACTTTGAGTACTGTGGGGGAGCAAAGAAAAACGGAGGAAGATAAATTTTGAGGGTGAAATTCAGGTGAAATTTTAATGAAATGTGATGGAATGAATTGTTACAGAAATTTAGGACAGATTATTTATTCAATATAAAGTAAGAAATAGAGTACAGGTATGAAAGTGCACTAAAGCCATTTTGTAGCAGTTTTGTAGCAGCAAAAATCGAATTTTGTAGCAGTAAAATCCATTTTCGTAGCAGCAAAAATTAATTTTGTAGCCATAAAAACTGTTTTTGGAGCAAATTGAAATTCTAATGCTAATAAAAAACAAATTTGCGTATTTTCGCGATCTTTTGATGAAATTTGCATATTTCTTGCGATCTTTTGGCGAAATTTGCGTATTTCTCGCCATCTTTTGTCGAAATTTGCATATTTCTCGCGATCTTTTGGCAAAATTCGCGTATTTTTGTGATCTTTTGACAAAAGTCGCGTATTTTTTGCTATCCTATGTTGAAATCAGTGTGCTGTTCGCTATTTTTTGACGAAATTAGCGTTTTTTTTAAATCTTTTGACAAAATTTGCGGTTTTTTGTGACCTTTTGATGAAATTTGTGGGTTTTTTCGAGATCTTTTAACGAAATTTGCGTTTTTTCACAACCTTTTGACCCCATTTTGTTCGTTTTTAGAAGTAATTGGTAATCCTTTGACAAAATTAACGGGGTCTTTTTTTCGCTATGACAAAATCCGCATGTTTTTCACGATCTTTTGACGAAATTTGCGTATTTTTGGCAATCTTTTGACGAAATTTGCGTATTTTTGGCAATCTTTTGACAAAATTAGCGTATTTTTCGCAATCTTTTAACGAAATTCGCGTTTTTCACAATCTTTTGACCACGTTTTGTTCGTTTTTTGATGAAGTCAGCTATCTTTTGACAAAATGCACATTTTTTTCGCGATATTTTGACGAAATTCGTGTGTTTTTTGCAAGTTTTTGATTAAATTTGCGGGGGTTTTTCGCCATCTTTTAATAAAAATAGCGTTTTTACGATCTTTTGATCGTGTTTTGACGAAATTAGCGATCCTTTGGCAAAATTCGCGATCTTTCGACAAAATTTGCGCGTTTTTCGCGATCTTTTGACGAAATCGTGCGTTTTCCGCGATCTTACGACAAAATTTGCGTGTTTTTCGCGATCTTTTAACGAAATTTGCATGTTTTCGCGATCTTTTGACGAAACTTATGGTTTTTTTGCGACCTTTTGATGAAATTTGCGGAGTTTTTTCGCCATCTTTTAACAAAATTATCGTTTTTACGATCTTTTGACCGCGTTTTGTTCGTTTTTGACAAAATTAGCGATCCTTTGACAAAATTCACGTTTTTTTTTTTCGTGATCATTTGACAAACATCGCGTATTTTTCGAGATCTTTTGACCGCGGTTTTTTGCTTTTTTGACGCAATTAGCGGCCTAGAAAAAGGTTAAAAATGGATTTTTTTTTGTTTCTCGGATCGACGAAATCGTACAAAATTTCATCTTGGCACTAAGTACGTTTTGGCGCAGGTTTGGTGCAAAATGAAAAAAAATAGCGGTTTCGTAGAAGCTTGGAGCAGTAAAGCGATTTTGGCTTCGTCTGGCGCAATTGGCGCAGGTCTTACATCCCTGAGAGTAGAAAAAGGTTAAAAAAAAGTTTTTAACTTTGATATTACGAAGGCGGACGTGAAATTTCAGAAGAGGAGGCAAGGCTTGATTAAGATTTTTTTAAAATCAGAAATTAAAAGAAATGCAGAAGAGTTTTACCTTTGATTAAGAATTAATATGAGAGTAGAATTAAGCACTTTTAAGGACTTTTTTCAGATTTTGCATGAAAATAAGTACTTTTAAGCACCAAAAATTTCCTTTGAAAAATTTAAGCACTTTTAAGGACTTTCAAGGACCGTACGAACCCTGCATTAGATCTAGTTTTGATGCTTTGAATCCCTTCTCATCCCTCCTCACGCAAACAAAAATCGCGTTTGAACCCTTTTTAAAAGAAATACCACACAACTATACCTTCTAAGATGAAAACCTGTCTAAAACAGAAATTTGACCGGTTTTATGAGGTACCGTTTTAGCAGGTTTTACCATATAAGATATTGTTTGTATCCAACATGTTCAGGTTAAGAAGTCTGGGCACCCTCCCGTTCAGAAGGCTGGTTACGCCTATGATTAATAAAATAATAATTAATATCTCAGCTCGTAATGAAGCAATCTCTTTGAACCGGGTATGTATGAAATCTGCGAGAAATTTCCAGCCCGGATGTCAAAAAATTTAATCGAAAAATTTAATATTTAAAATGTTTAAATTTCGTATTAGACTTTCCTCCCCTTAAATTTCTCCCGCGCCGATATGTCGAGAGACGACGACAGCTGCCTTCCGGTGAATGGAAATCTGTTTTCATTGTCTTTAAAAACACAGAAATTAAATTTTTATCGATCGATTTTTAGTGGATTTTTTGCGTTCTATCCTACGCAGAAATTTAAAATTTATACGAAAATAAAGTAGAATTTTTTCCGCGTATTTCTACACCTGTTACGAATTTGTACGACCGATATTTCGGCAGATCCGATTTTGCTTTTTAAAGGTCCACTTCATTTATTGCTTAAAGTACTCTGTAGTAACCCTGCACCGGCTGATTTGACGGAGCATCCGCCGAATTTACTGGCAACCCTTAGGAGAAACTGGGGAGGATTTCGATAACGTGCATTTGCACCTGCATTCAAAAGGTTGATTGGTTAATTTTAGAATTTAATTAGCCCGTAATTAGGTTAATTACCAACTTTTTCAAAATTTTATGATTTGTTGTTTGATGTGAGGTGTTCAGCTATAAGTACCCAAAATTTCAAGTCTCTAACATGTATAGTTTCTGAGAACGGGCTCTGTGACGGACAGACAGACAGACAGACGGACAGACAGACAGACAAAGGAGTGAGACGAATAGGGTTTCGTCAGATGAACGAAACCCTAATAACAGCTTTTTCGCCGCCACATACCTTACCGTTTTATATATAGAGATATGTTTTTACAGTTTTTATTATTGCTAATAATGTGAACAGTATCATACAGAATCTAATATATAAAAATGAAAATTTCTCTGTCTGTCTTTCTTTTGATACAAATTCACAGTTTTGAAGGGGGAATTGTGCAACTTTATATACAAACGTATTAAAACACGGCTGAAGCAACTAAAGTAATCCGGAATCGAAATAAATTATAGTTAAATTTTAATTAATAATAAAACAAAAACAATCTAACAGCCATTTCCTATTCAACTGAACCGTTTTTCGTTATAAAAGTTGCCAAAAATTCAAAACCCACAGGAAAATTCTTTCCACAGCATTTAATTTTCAGCTGAAAGATTTTTCACCTGAAAAATGGATGAAATAGAAAGTTTCCAGAAATTAAAAGAAGATGAATATGACGTCGTATTGGAAGTATAATGGCATTTTCAAACATTTAACAATGATACAAAGAGTATTAATACGTGTAAGTGCAAAAAGCAGGCGAATATGACGCCATTAAAAGAATTAAATCAGAAAACAGGAATTCTGCTTTTTCAGAATTTAGTGACGCCCCCGGTGAATATATATATATATATATATATATATATATATATGTATATATAAATAGTACAAAACATATTTCAATTTTAAGACTTAAAACACACACTTTTATTTTATGTAAAATGACGTCATTCGCATCCGCTTAAGAATTCCACATTTACGATCCACTCTTGAACATCTACAATAAAGCATGCATAGGATGTCACTATCGCAAAATAATACACAAATGCAGAAAAAAGATGCCGTCATTCAAGAAACTCGACAAAAAAAAAAGGCTATCTAATGATTCATAGGCCTTCATTTGTTTGTAACATTAATATAGATAACTTAAAATTAAATATAGTTCATAATAGCGCCATGTTTTAACACAAATTATTCATTTATATTTTTTCAAAATAGCACGTATATTAACCCTTAAATGCCTGGTGTTGCTTTTCGGTAACATACCCAATTTAGGCTCTAAAATACTATTAGAACAATATTAAAGCTATAATGCCTAATGTTGCCAATAAAATACATTATGAAAATATTATCAAATTGATTTTCAACATGTAGATGACAACACTTGTGCTGTTTAAGAATAAAGATAGCTTTATTTTTTTCAATTGTTGCTACTTGTTCTTTTTGTTTTGTTTGGAAGCTTGCGAAATACCCTATTTTGACCTGCAGTGAGCAAGTAAAATTTATTTCTTATTATAGTTCCTAAAATTCTTGTGTGTTTAATATTATAGAATTTTATCAAGGGAAATTATTTTTTCAATTAAACACCAGTATTGCCGATTAGTAACAAACTGTTTTTTAGCTGTAAACTATACTTAATACAAAATATGATTTTTTAAAGTATTTTTTCCATGATTTATTTAAAAAATGAAAGCCGAAAAACATTATTACAATGATTTTTGAAAAATCAGGCATTTAAGGGTTAATTACATTTTCTTTCGGTTGTTATGAGAAATTGGCAACAAAAAGATATAATTGCTATTTTTCAACTATTTTTCCTTACTTTCTACATAAATGTAGTGCTTGAGTTGCCAAAATTAAACAAATGACTCCAAAAACTGCAAAAAAAAAAAAAAAAAAAAAAAAAAAAATGGAGATGCAGGTGACAAACAAATTGCATTTAAAAGTACTTTTTTTTTCAATACGACTGTATAAAAATTGAAAATATGCGATGCTTAGAAGTTTAAAAAATTGCTATAGAGTATTTAATCGTACTGCTTTGTTTTACGGCTGGCTTCTGTAAGGTAACGGTATTTTTTGAAGACGACACAAAATAAGCTGGGAGAAAGAAATAGCATACCGGGGGCTAAAAGAAGACGAATATGATGTCATATTGGAAGTAAAAAGGACTTTTTTAAAAATTTGACAATCATACAATCATCATCAATATCAGTAAGTAAAGAAATCATGTGAATATGATGTCATTTAAAGAATGAAAAAGAAACTGAATGCGGTGTCATATTGTGAGTATAACGGACATTTTAAAATATTTGACAATAATACAAGAAGTATGAATATGAGCACGTACAGAAGATGGTGAATATGACGTCAATCAAAGAATTAAAAAGAAACTGAATATGATGTCATACAAGAAGTATAACGGACATTTTTGATTATTTGACAATAATACAAGGAACACCAATTTAGGTAAGTACAGAGAGCAGGTGAATGTGACGTCATATTTAAAATTACGTATGGCTAATGTATGGTTTTTACAAGAGAAAATTGTGCAATGAATGGCTTTTCATTTATAAAACATGGATTTTCATTTCTCTTTCAATTTCGCCCCCAAGAATCAAGAGTATATTTATTTAGACTTAGGAAACATTTTTTTAAAATATTTGTATAAAAGCAAAATTTTTAAAGCTTTCAGTAAATAAGCAAATAAAGCATATTTGCGCAAGAATCATGTACAAAAAAAAAAAAAAAAAAATGTTGTCATGTCAAGTATTAGCAACTGTGCCGAGTTTAATTTTGATACATTTTTCTAAACAAACATTCTTAAAATCTTGGTTACTTCAGTTAGTACAGTAAACTCGCGACTATCCGGCCTAATGTGGCGGAACGGTAGGCCGGATAACAAAAAAGCCGGATAGGCCGGAGATCTATAAATGTTCACTCCTTTCCTGTCCTCCCTCCGGCATGATATTAGAAACACATGTTACACATTTTAAGGTAAATTTCATATATACAGTACATACAGTTTCAGGATAAGCAAAATATTAATGTAAAACGTAAGCCTAATTCGTAAAAAATGAGTAAGTCTTATTTTACTGTTTATTAATAAATGATTGCACAAATATGAAAAATTACTCATAAGATAAAAGAGTCGAAACTTACAGTTTTTAATTTTTCAAAAAAAGCGTTTTTTTTTTTTTTTTGCTTCTCCCTGTTAACCCTCTTCCGTGAAGCAATGTCCCTCTATTTACGCAAGCAGATGATATCAGCTGGTGTCGCTTCCTCCTGCTGACTACTGCCTCAATCGTCTTAAACCCTTCCGAATGTGGAATGAGATTTTTCCTGCAGTCCTTCCCATGTTTTCCTTCTGTTACACCTCCCTCTGTCACCATTTCTACAATATCGTTTACAGTTAATTCATTAACTCCGTTGTTTGCCATCCACTCTGTAATATCCTCGGCATTAACATCGTCAGAACCCGGTATATTTATCAGCAACGAAAGAAGATTATTATTCTCATCTTCCACTTCATTTTCCCAAACGGGTTTATGTCACCTTTATGGTCCAAAAGAACGTTCCAAGACCTTGCAATTACTATGTTTCAAATTCTCTGCTATTGCATTTTGCAATTCCTTCTTGTTCCTTCCTGTTTTGAGTCAGCACTTTCCCACGGACAGGAACTTGCATGTCTCGACCGCCACTGATAGTAATGCTTTCAACTTTTTACAAGGCTGGATAGTACGGAGGGCCGGATAGTCGGGAGCCGGTTAGTCGGGAGCCGGTTAGTCGGGAGTTTACTGTATTTAAAAAAAAAATCCACATGTTAGACGATTTGTGTCATGCAAAACTATTCTTGTCAACAATCGGCTTAACTGTAATTATATAAATGAAGATAATAAGTTGTATTCCTTTTGAATAGACTACCTATGCCAAATTACCAGGGTCGTACTGGCATAACTGAGAGGGCGGTGGCAAAATGGATAAAAAGGGCGCCGATTGCCTTACAAAAGGGCGCAAATGTTTATATATATATATACATACATATACACACGCACATACTATATAAATTATGCATAAAAAATCACTTTAAAAATATATACGAGTGTATTGCTATAGCGAAAACTTTATTCCTAAAATAATTATGTCACCCAAATTAGTATTTTACACTACAGAAATGTAATATGCACAAAAATAGTTCCCCGCAAGACATTGCACTTAAAAAAAAAATCTGATGTTAGATCAGTGTTGCCAATTTAGAGGTATTTTTTCCACCACACTTTTCTAAGAAAGCTATCTCTATTTTCGAATTTCGCTCACCATATCTAATGAGTTAATTCAAACTTTACCCCGAATATTTGAATAACAATCTCCATACAATTATCTCCAAATGGAAAATAAAATATTGAAATAAAATAAACAAAAACAATTTCGTTGGGTCAAAACTCAAAAGTGCAAAACATTATTTAATACTATTCAATAATATTTTATATAATACAATCTCTAGAATACAAATACTAATGGTGTATAAAATTTCAGGAAAGTTATTTTTGTTTAGTTCAAGAGTGACGTCTATTTTACGTGAAATATTTTAAAAATATGTTTTATTTCTTTATTTTTTCAACATTCAAAAGATATCGTAGATTTTTTTTTTTTAATTATGGCCATTTTTTTTTCCATTCTTATCAGTAACAAAATTATGGCCATTTATTTTTTCATCCTGACCAGAAAAAAAAAAAAAAAAAAAAAAATTATGACCATTTTTTTTTCCTTTTCTGACCAGAAAATCAGAGTTCTAACTTTTTACGACAGCTCTTTCATCTTCACCTAACACTTCATTTATAACGGTTGTTTCATAATAATGGATGGCACCAGTCCATCAGAAGAAAATGATCCATTGCAAAGGTATAAGTTCGATTGAAAAAAATTATTTCATACTTTGAGCAGAAAGAAGAGGCTACACCTGCAATTTTTATGACACTAATAGAATCCCATAGCTGCCAATGTGTACGGTTTAGTTACCTCTAAAATTTAACACAAATTTTTGCCATATTTAACCGTTGACAATTGTTAGACTTTCTAAACTGAAATTCCGGAAGTGACAGCCAATTGTTCCCTTGCGACGACATTTCTGTGGCTTCAACTCGTAAAACTTGGCTAAAAGTGCTATCTTTGACAACATTTTCTGAATGAATCTTTGCCTTTATAAGAAAATGGGAAACTCTAATTTCCTGGTATCTGAACAAAATTGGCAAATTTTATATTTTTACGAATATTAATGCAATTTTTTTGTATTTACGAATGAAAATGACTTCGCGAAAGTATCAGAAAAGTAGTTAGTTTGGATTTGGGAATAGCTTTCAATATAAAAAATTCTCATAACGCGGATGTGATCGCCCCCCACCCCAAAAAACGAAATCCATGACCCCCTCTAAATGATGAGCTGAATCCGTTCTTGGCTTTGTCGAATATTGATTGATTAAAATCTCGGAAACGGAATCGAAAAAAATTCCGCTTTATACAGGATCCTTATGCCATATCATCTTTAGATTCTTCTATGTTTTGTCATACGCCAGACAGAATGATTTTAACAATACCGTGCAAAAGGCAGATGCGAGAAAAATCGACAAACAAAATCTTCATTTGGCGCCCGGGGCACATGCCCCCTCTGCCACCCTTAATTTAGGCCCTGCTTTCAAATCAGCAAACTTACAAAGGCTGTGCCCAATAATGGAGTTGTTTCTGTTTTTCAAAGATCTTGTTCTTTTTTACCGCGATTCATGTGTGTACGCAGAAAATCTTTGGAAAAGTAATACATTCTTTAAAAGTATTACGTTGAATGTATTATTTTGAAAAGTAGTATTACTTGAATTTTATTGCATGATAGTTTTGTTTTAAAGGTTTTCATTAAATTTCATTATAACTGCTGACTGCTTTACTTGGCTGAAAATACCAATTATTTTTTATTGCAAAGCAGAAACTTTTTAATCAAACTGTCTTTTATATTTTTTGAGAAAAACAAAAGATTTTTCAGAAAATCCTGCCAAATGTGGCGTTTTGAACCAAATTTCCGGACGCGACAGTGGAGGAAGAGAAAGAAAACTGTTGTCACAAGACAACAATCAATTTTAACTCAAGACGTAATTAATTTAAAGAACAGAATCTATTGTATTACAAATCACTTCAATAACCAAGCCTGCAAGTCTCATTCTTTTATGTGGAGTTTGGCCGAATATTCGGTTTCATTTTCGTTTTCAGCCCAAAATCCTAGTTTCGGCGAAAATACTGCACTATATATTCGGTATTACTATAACTGCCCCTCCCTAGCCTCCCCCAAACGGCACTCCTATCCAAAGAGCCGTACATACTATATATTCACATACAAGGAGATAAATCTAGAAGGTATTACTAATATTGATTAAATTCGTTATTTTTAAATTAAATTATTTTTTAATATATTTTTTATGTTTATAACACCTTATATTTAATTAATTTTATTTCAATCAAATTATTTTGTTAATTATGTACTGCCGTTTCTACGCAAAACATTATTCAGATAACATGCGTATATGTATGTTTATGTTACTTACTTGGAATTTATTTTTAAAACAATTTCTCTTTCGTTTTCAGTCGATACTAGGAAGATAACCGAAATTCAGTTTCTTTCGAACACTATTTTTATGTTTGTAAATGAGCAGAAATTTTCGAATTATTGAACGTTAATTTTTTTTTTTTTTTTTTTTTTTTTTGAGAACCGCTTTATGGATTTACACGTAATCATAACTTATAAATTTCGGAAAATCGAGTTTTTATTTTAGCGGCTTTATCAACGGAATTGAGACTTCTTTATGTGGCCAGAATATGGAATAGACAATTCTATGTAAGTAAAAAAAATAAAAAAATACAATAAGCATTCTATTATAATTATAACATAAAATTGAAACTAGTTTTTTTTCTCAAAATTGCATTTTTTAATAGATGACCACGGCACAGTTACTTTAATAATACTGAATTGTTTTTCACTTCTAATTTTGTCAGCTTTTTCCTTCTATATATAAAAAAAAGTTTTGAATTGGAAATGGACCAATGAAAATCTACGTAGATATTCCCGGTAGATCGGCATCCAATTTGAATGCTTAAGCATGGCCTTTCTTCGTTAATATTAAAAAAACTGTTGCAAACAAAAATATGAATATCGGTGGTGTTATAGAGAAATGTTTGATAAACACGCTCATGCAGACAGTTTTCAAATCAAAGAATTATTTTAAGAGATATTTAATGCTAAAGTTGGACAAAATCGTTCCATTAAAAAAGTTTTATTGGAGCAAAAACTATACCAGTGGTGTAGTCCTGAAAAAAAAGTGGGGGGACGCTCATAGTTTCGAACATTAGGGTCTTACATCACCCATAGAGCAAACTTTCTTGCTTTTCACATTTTCAACTGCATCGAAAAGTAAATGAAAAATTAAATTAAAAAAATTTAAATTTAATTAAAATTAATTTAGTTACAGGTTCTTTTTTTTGTTGGCTTACTGTAGAATTAAAAAAAATTAAACCTTTTTCATGTCTGAACAAAAGAAATGACACTTTCAGAATTTAGTGTCACCCCCGATAAAAATATATATATATATATATATATATATATGTGTGTATATAAATATAGATAGTAAAAAACATATTTCAGTTTTAAGACTTAAAATACACGCTTTTATTTTATATAAAATGACGTAATCCGCATCCGCTAGAGAATTCATCCTTTACTATCCAGTCTTAAACAACATCTAGACAAGCACACGATTTAAAACAAGACAGCGATGCGTTAATAGATATTTTAGAAAATACTTAAAGTTAAAAGCCTTATCTCAGTAATTACTGTCTAGACTGAAGTAGTCCCTAAAGACATTAAGGGACTACTTCACTCACGGGAACTGAATTCGCTTACTAATGCTAAACCTATGGGAGAATTTTTTTAAAAGATATATCGTTTGCATGTCAAAATTTTTAAATGTTTTTTTGCATTGGATAGCCAAGGTCGATTTTCATAATGCCCGTTTTTTACTTTTTCGATTTTGTTCGCAGTCATTTTTTATGAGGATAGGTTGACTTTCGAAACCGGTTCCGAAAGTAAAATTATCTAAATTGAAAAAAAAAATTACAAACAAAATCGAAAAAAAAAAAAAAAAAAAAAAAAGATTCGGCCTTTGTAGAGATTGGCCTCAGCTATGTAATGAAAAAAAATCTTTTACAAATATTAAAAGTCAAACAAGAAAAGAAAAAAAAAAATCTTCCATATGATTAACATTAGAAAGCGGGTGTGAAGAATTTGCGTGTGTTAACATGCAAAATCTTCAGTAATATAATCCTTGTATTTTATGCATACCACACAGTAAAACTAAAAGTCTAATTAAATAGAACAACGCTTTTCACTAAAAAAAAGGTTTTTACCGTTCATTGACGACAATATTTGTGTATCCATGTCTTTTGTGCAGTCCTATGTATGAATTTATTTATATTATATTCACACAGTAAGACTTAGTTGTGCTAAAAAACAAATAACACTCTTGAAAATGCATTTTCATCAAATCCCGCCCACACAATTTAAATATTTTCAATTGTTGCACTGCATATAATTTGTAGAATTCATTCCACAGAATTTAATAAAAATTAGTTGAGATTGAAAAAGCACGTCTTACAATGTTGCTTATAGATTGTTAAAGAAAATTGATATGATATATTCCCTATGCTTTCTGTGGATGACGTTATCTCCCTCCTCAATAACGTATATAAATTTCAAAAAACGCTTTTCAAACAATTACTGTCATTAGTGAATTCAGGAGATGGCCCGGAGGGGACATTCCCCCGGAATATTTGAGATTTCGTGTTTTGAATGATCAAAAAGTGCAATCCCCCTCGGAACTCTATAATGTCACCCTCAGAGCCACAGAAATCCCTTCCCCCCCGAGGAAAGTGTCTGAATTCAACACTGATTACTGTAATCCGAGATTAATACAATGTAATTTATTTCTATATCCCTGTAAATAAACGAAAGAAGCTACACGATACGTATTCTATATTAAGCGTGTTGTTGTGCCCTTCAGTGATGTATATCAATTTCTTTATGTTTGAAGTAGTGCAACATCATTAAAATACAAAATAAAGAATTTTCTTTCCATAGGACATAATTTAACGGAACATTTTTTTATGTATACCCGCAAACGAACTATAAATGCTAAACACTTCATTTTCATTAAAGAATCTTTGTAGTAAGTAGTAAATCATAATAATGTATATAAATAGAGTGGCAATCCAAGTTTATTTACGGGCAATCGGAATGACGAACCAAAGTCATAAACTTTTCAACTATGTTAGAAAGTGTTAAAATGTTGTAGTTTAATTTTGTATTGTTTATGCTACTGCAAATTTTATTGAGGTTGCAGACATTTTCAAACAATATTGCCGTTATTAAATAAAATCTATATTTTATTTTAAAACAAAGTATTTTAGAAATATAACAAATAAAACGCATATTAAAAACTCCTAAATTAAACTTCTATCAGCTTTTTTTTTTTATATAAAAGGAACTAGTGAAACATATTACTATTTTTTTTTCTGCACACCTGATATATTTTAATCGGTGGTTTAGAAAAAAGAAATACACAAACATAAAAGAAACACGGAACTAAAAATAGTCTTTTACGGGGGCTTGAGGAGGACAGACCCTCTCCCTGATAAATAATTCTTAATATCCTTTCTTTTATTGTTCAATTACTTTAAATCCTATGCGAAGAACAAACTTTGTTATTTTTTGAAATTTTCGAGAGGGAAAGAAAATTTAGTTAATTAAATTTGAAAATCTAAAGAGGGGCAATTCTGCTCAACTACCATTTCTGGCACCTATGTTTCCTTTCCATCCCATTGTACAAAAGATATAATTTTATACAAAAACATATTGATATTTGGAAAATATGAAACCCTTATCAAAGATTCATGGTATAACATAGCATATAATTAAAAATATTATTGATCAAAACTCAAAATATGCTTACGATTCTCTTGCATCGGACTTTTGATCTTCAATTGTGCTCCATAATTTCGTATCTATCATCACAGCATTGTTATACTATCATCGACGACCAACGTTTCGAAAAAATTATAAAACTTTCCAATTTTGGCTACCTATATCGTTTCATTGTTATTTTTTCCTTCAAAAATTGAAATTTTGATGCAAAATACTGGCTAGAATTTAAAAAACAGATACTTCAGAGATATTCGCTGGAATTCAAAATAATCCAATGCTTGTAGTTTATTCCTGTCTAAAGAAGTAATCCCCGAATAGTAAACCAAGAAATAATTGTCAATGTGAATGATACAGGAAGATAGGAGAAAGGGGGATAATGATTTTGTGGGATTCTTGGCACTGCAATATATCAGAAGTTGTCGGTCTACATTGGTGTCCCTTTTGTTGATTTATTCTGTATTCGATTGCAGACACAGTACCAGTCATCTGAAGACCCCTACTAACCAACAGTATGTGACAGATATGACAATTACCCCGAACGTCTTTAAATAGCTTATTTACTGACTAATGGAAACATGCTGTTGTTAATTACCATGTGAGAAAAACATGACCAGTCTTTCAAAACTGAAACATCTGGATATTTTTTAAACGGAGACTGCGGTGTGTAAAGATCTTTTTCAAAGAGCTTTTGTGGTCTTTATGTTAGGAAAAGGAGGAAGATAATAGTTTTCGATTAGAAAATTCCAAGTAAAACTAATGTATGCATCTGAAGGAGCTAATGTTAGCGCGGTATTTCAGGTGTTTCACTACTGTTAATTATGGTGAAACGGCAAGTAAATATCCCTTTCTTCCCAATTCCTTTCAGTTTGTTTTCTGAATACTCAAAGAAAACTCAAATAGTTTTAAAAATCAATTCTTTACTTCATAAAATTCTTAATTTATTAAAGTGCTTTTTTATTTTAAACATTTAATAAATCAGGAAGATCTGCGTCCCCTCGCGCCCTTAGCGTCCCCTTGAAAAAAAAAAGTAAGGGGACGCTTGAAATAAAATAAAAAAGTGGGGGGACGCCATCCCCCTGCGTCCCCCCTCGACTACATCACTGAATGCATGAGAATTTAATCATTTTTAGATCATTTTATACGTTATAAGTTCCCGGTGTGCAGATTGCGTTTATTTTTTTTATTTGACCCATTTTTTTGAGGTTTTATTTCTATTTTAAATTCAAATTTTCAGCTTTTCGAGAGATATTTTTTATATATTTTAGAAAATATTATTAATTTAAACTGTTGCCAATTTACAAACAGCGAAACAATAATGTTTACTTCAAATTAAATATTTATTTACACGTGACTATTGTAAACAGAAATAAAAACTTTAAAATTAGAATTAAATGATCACATGTTAAAAGCAGGGAAATTACGTCATAAGAACCATATTCACACTTGAATTTTAAAAGAGAAACAAAATGTTAAAATAAAAAAATTATTATGCGCTAAAACTTGTAAAGGGAAGAAATTACATCATATTTAAAATGGCCAAAAAATATGGTAAAACAATTTAAATTAAAAAATATATTTGCGCGAGATATTTTGAGATAATCTTTTTAACTGTTATCGTGAATTCAAAGACAGCGCAAATAATATTTCCTTCTAACAACTAAAGTATTTTCACCTGAATATTAATAAGAGAAATAAAACTTTGGTGTAAATTAAGTCAGATTTAAAACGATACATTTAAAATGAATTATTTAAAAGAACTATCTTATAGTGCTGTTAAAAAATACCGGGAGACAAGGGCACTGTTTACTTAATTCATTTTACATTAGCTTATTTTCAAATTCTTAACTAATTTTTTAATTAAATACGTAAACAGCCATTGAATCTCTTAACAGCAGCAGATTTGGTCTTAAAAATCCCCAATCCAAGGAAAACGAATGGTAACCCGTTTACAGAAAAATCACTACTGTTTTTTTTTTTTATTCAATATTTTTAAAGCCGATCAAATTAGCGTGCTTTTTGGATTTTGGTGTGCCTGAACGATGGTTGGCGAGCGTAGCTCGTAGGGGGCAGAGCCCCCTAGTTTCTTATATAATTATGCAGTGCATTAAGGATTTTTTTTTTTTTTTTTTTTTTTTTTTTTTTTTTTTTTTTTGTCAATCATCAAAAATCAGCATTATTCTACGATAAAAGTTGAATACCGTCTTCCAATAATCAGCATTAAGAAAAAAAAAAAAAAAAAAAAGAGAGAGAGCTTTTCATAATTTCCACCCTTTGTCTCGTCTAGTCACTAAAATGAGTCATATTTAATTAAAAATTACTGTTTATTTTAATTTCAGATAAGCCAAATTTAAACTACAATGGTCGTCGCAACTCACACGCACAAAAAAAAAAAAAAAACAGCGCGTCGTGTCGCGCATGTGTCGTGTGTTAATTAGTATTTCATGGGAAAATACCTCCACATCCGCCGATTTCTATTTTCTTCAGAAAGATAGAGAGCTCCAGAATACGGTATAATAATAATAATAATAATAATAATAATAAAAGTTCACATCTGGTATTACTACAGAAACCACTTGGGTATCTATAGAACCGATTTGAAACCTCGCGAGGTTAAGCAAATCCGGTTAAAAAAAAAAAAAAAAAAAAAAAAAGTTTTTACATATTGGCTTTTTTGGATGCTAAAAATATTATCGAATTTTTAAATAGATATAAAAAAAAATAACGTTTTCTTCTTTCAAAAGCAAAATTTACATAAGTTTCCATTGCAAAATCTTGTGAAGAATTAGTCTTGGCGCCCTTGGCGGTCTAACATTTATATTATCATTAAGAAATTATGGAATACTCCACTTTAGTAGAACTAAGGGCATCAATTTATGTGTGTATTTGTGGGGAGTGTGCGTGTGTGTGTGTGGAGGGGGGGGGGGGGGGGGGGGGGGCTTGCTATTACAAAAACACGATACTACTTTTTTTCAAGTTATTTTTACAGAGGCGCTGAAAAAAATCTGGCCAAGTCACCAAGGGCGCCATGATTACAAAAACACGGTATTAGTTTTTTTAAACTTATTTTTACAGAGGCGCTAAAAAAATCTGTCCAAGGGCGCCATGATTACAAAAACACGATGATAGTTTTTTGAAAGGGATTTTTACAGAGGCGCTGAAAAATATCTGTCCAAGGGCGCCATGATTACAAAAACACGATATTAGTTTTTTAAAACTTATTTTTACAGAGGCGCTGAAAAAATCTGACTAAGGGCGCCGTAATTAAAAAACACGATATTAAGTTTTTGAAATTTATTTTTACAGATGCGCTGAAAAAAATCTCTCTAAGGGCGCCATGATTAAAAAAACACGATAATAGTTTTTCAAAATTATTTTTACAGGGGCGCTGAAAAAATCTGACCAAGGGCGCCATGATTACAAAAGCATGATATTAGTTTTCTGAAAGTTATTTTTACAGGGCGCTGAAAAAATCTCACCAAGAGCGCATTGATTACGAAAACACGACATTAGTTTTTTGAAAGTTATTTTTACTGAGAGGCGCTGAAAATAAATCTGATCAAGGGCGCCATGATTACAAAATTACGATATTAGTTTTTTGAAAGTTATTTTTACAGAGAGGCGCTGAAAAATAAATCTGCCCAAGGGCGCCATGAGTACAAAAACGCGATAATAGCTTTTTGAAAGGCATTTTTACAGCGGCGCTGAAAAATATCTGACCAAGGGCGCCATGATTACAAAAACACGATATTAGTTTTTTAAAACTTATTTTTACAGAGGCGCTGAAAAAATCTGACCAAGGGCGCCATGATTACAAAAACACGATATTAGTTTTTTAAAACTTATTTTTACAGAGGCGCTAAAAAAATCTGACCAAGGACGCCATGATTACAAAAGCATGATATTAGTTTTCTGTAAGTTATTTTTACAGGGCGCTGAAAAAATCTCACCAAGAGCGCATTGATTACGAAAACACGACATTAGTTTTTTGAAAGTTATTTTTACAGAGGCGCTTGAAATAAATCTGACCAAGGGCGTCATGATTACAAAATTACGATATTAGTTTTTTTTTAAGTTATTTTTATAGAGAGGCGCTGAAAAAAAAATCTGTTCAAGGGCGCCATAATTACAAAAACACGATGTAGTTTTTGAAATTTATTTTTACAGAGGCGCTGAAAAAATTCCCTCCAAGGGCGCCGTGATTACAAAAACACGATATTAGTTTTTTGAAATTTATTTTTACAGAGGCGCTGAAAAAAATCTGACCAAGGGCGCCATTATTAAGAAAACACGATATTGTTTTTTTAAACTTATTTTTACAGAGGCCCTAAACAAATCTGTCCAAGGGCGCCATGATTAGAGAAACACGATGACAGTTTTTTGAAAGGGATTTTTACAGAGGTGCTGAAAAAAAAAATCTGACTAAGTCATTAAAAAATACGATATTGAGTTTTTGAAATTTATTTTTACAGAGGCGCTGAAAAAATTCTCTCCAAGGCGCCATGATTAGAAAAACACGATAATAGTTTTTTGAAAAGCATTTTTACAGAGGCACTGAAAAAAATCTGACCAAGGGCGCCATGATTACAAAAACACGATATTAGTTTTTTGAAATTTATTTTAACAGAGGCGTTGAAAAAATCTGACCAAGGGCGCCATTATTACGAAAACACAATATTAGTTTTTTTTAAACTTATTTTTACAGAGGCGCTAAAAAAATTGTCCAAGGGCGCCATGATTACCAAAGCCGCCTCTGACAAAGGGAACAAATGAAATTAAAATGAAAATGACCTGTATTAAATTGGCATTTTTTTTTGTTTTGTTTTTTGTACTTTCACAAAAAACAGAAATACCAAACTACCGGGCAGCCACCCAGGGCGCTGAATATTTGACAGAAAATATACTAAATACATCATTAATACCAATATTAATTTATGTAGAAGTTACTATACTTCGGGGTACTGAATAAAATCTGGACCAGGGCGCCATGACTATCAAAGTCTCTGTGAATGAATCCATTTAAAATGAGAATATGTTTCTTATACAGTGTTTCGTCGTTTATACTTGCACAAAAGGCAGAAATACAAAAATACCTCACAACACCAGGGGCGCTAAATACTTAGACGCAGAAAATATGCAAACGTATTAGACGCAGACTTATTAGACACTTATTAGAAGCATTCCTAGAACAGAAACTATTTAGGCGTATATCTAAATAAGTGAGTACTTAATATTATTTTTCTTAGAATTTATCATTAATACAGGCTTTGAAACAGAGTCTGGTCCTGGATGCAATGTGTAACAATGGCATATCTGATTGTCGATAACTTATGTTATCTCGAAATTGGTTTATCTAATTGTCTTTCATCACACATAGTTTGCTTATGCTATACTTTAAAAAATAAAAAGCATTACTTTTTAATTTTCCAAATGAAAATTTTTGAAAATTTTATGCCTTTCAAAATGCGTGCTTAAAAAAAAAAGAAAAAAAAAGAAAAGAAAAAAAAGAAAAGAAAAAAAAAAGAAAAGAAAAAAAAAAGAAAAAAGTGACGATGGGCGCACCGGGCATTTGCCTCGTTGCCCGGTGGGCCAGTACGACCCTGCAAATTACTGACATAAATTTCTATTAAACTCTATCCAAAATCGGACGCTATATACCGTAAATACTTGAATTGGGTGTGTATCCTATTTCCAGAATGTTTCGCTTATAGGGGTCAGACATCCTTCTGTTTTTCCTTACGTGTTTCTCAGTGGGATGGAAGAACAACTAATAAGACACGGTTAATACTCAGCAGGTGGTAGAAATCGTGACCTGAGAATCAATACGTATAGGTATGATGACGAGAACATAACGATGTAGAAAAATAAAACCAGACGAAATTCAAAGGTAGCGATGAACTTCGATCATGAAGGATGATTTCGCAGAACATGGAATAATTCCCTCTTAACAGAGAGTTCGGATCAATGATTTCTGCCCCGGTTTTACATAGTAGCACGTGTAGCACGTGCTACGAATATCTTGCTTTTTCTTTTGGCCCCCCAAAATGTTGTGATCGTGAGATAGTGCACAATATTTGACAGTAATATTCATTCTACGAATATTTTGCCCCGCAATGCTGTGAGCGTAAGATAATGCACAATATTAGACAGTTATAAATATCCATTTTCTAGCGATAATGTACTGCTATTTATACTAAAAAATGAAATAATCCATAAAGGACGTCTCGGTTAAATACATAGATATGAAGATGAACACTACACCCTTCGCGACGAGCATCTTTTACAGAATTTTTAATCTTTTATCACCGGTTTTTCAAAACAGAAATTTTTGCCTAATTGAATCGGGAAAATGTCCTGATTAAATGAGGCGAAATTTACAATAAAAAATAACTGGTGGGAATAAGCAAGGATTCTGAGCACCTTTTGCGGAACGTATACGTGGCGCTCGTCGCGAAGGGGTTAAAGGGACTCTTCACTCACTTGAAAACACCCGTTCGCTAATGGTAAAACTGTGGGCAGGTTGTTTTCGAATTTCTCGTTTAAATTTGAATATTTTGAAATGATTTTTATTTTGCATAGGATAGCTGAGGTCGATCTCTAATAGGGATATTTTGTACTTTTTCGATTTCGGTTGCAGATGTTTTTAATAAAGGTGCTTTTCCTTTCGGAACCGGTTTCGAAAGTGAAAGTATCTTTATCAAAAAAAATCTGCAACGAAAATCGAAAAAGTAAGAAATGGCCCTATTAGAGATCGACCTCAGTTATGTTATGCAAAAGAAAAAAAAATTATATATATATATATATATAATATATAATATGTATATATATACTAGCAATCCCCGCGGCTTTCATCGCGTAATAGTTGAAATATGCCAAGTGATATCTGCATGACTATTTTTTATTAGAAGAACACTTTTTGGAATAATTCAAAAATTACAAATTAAGCCACAGTTTGACTAAACTTCATTATAAAAGTGCAATAGACAGAAATGAGATTTTAATTAATAAGAACAACTAAAACTAATTCCAAATAAATGATAATTTAGAAAGTATTTTGAGACTTTTATGCTCATTTCATACGCTCATTTGAGTATTCATTTGCAGTTTTGAATTTTTTAGAAACCATCTTAACACATTTACATCTTAAAATTAACCATCATGGTCAAATTCCAAGCTTCTTGTCTGACAGTCTACTACCTCTCTGCTGTTAGTGAAATAGAATGTCTCGAAAAATGTTGAAATAGAGACTGTCACCATTAATTTGCCCACATTAACCTTGAAATCGGTTGGTATTTCCTAATATTCTATAGAAAACGGAATTTAGATGTTTTTAAAGGCTTTTTTGTTGTTCCTGCCAACCAGGTGGTAGTGACAACAGCATAAAATATAGCTCGTATAGGATCAGTTACTATCAGTCTGGATTCGCAACCAATAACTTCTGTAATCGGTTTATTATTTCCTGAGATTCCATAGAAATCAGAATTTAGGACTCTTTTAGAATGCTTTTCGCTTCTTCCCTTCGCTTCACACCCTTTTTAATTTCGAATTTATTTTCGACTGTTCTTAGAGGACATTTATGTTTTATAAGTAAGTTCTATAGACGAAGTTTAAGACTGTATTGTAAAAGTGGATTACTTTAGCGGATGCAAATGACGTCATTTTATAAAAAAGCGTGTATTTTAATTCTTAAACCTGAATTATGTTTTGTAGAAGTGCGTCATTTTCACAGCCCAGCTGCTTTGAAATTCTTCACAGGTGAAAATGCTTCACTTTTGAGAATAATGTAATCGAAATCACACACTGATAAAACGCAATGTTTTACAAAAAATTAGAGTGTCTTTATAAAAGAGAAGGGACATGCAAATAATAGCGATTTATATTACAGAAATTGATGATTCTCGCCTGGATGGATTTGCTTCGCCGAGTTAGACAAGCAAACGAATAATTCGTGGTTTAAAATAATATCGTGTTCCTGAAGTTTTTGTCGAAAATTCTCTCGAATAATAAAATTTTAATGCTATTCTTTAGAACATTCTACTATAATGTTATCAAAATAACAAAATTTGCATAATTTAATTTTTCCTATTTTTATATAATCTATATATTTAAAACACAAGTGTGTTTTTTAGTCATCTGCCCTGACCTTTCTGCTGAACCAATTTTACTAATATATAAATTTTTTAAACTGAAAGCTCTTCCTTTGTAGATGTGATCGCACTATCTGTTTTTTTTTCTTTTTTTAACATCCCCACTTTTATATATTTTAATTTTAAAAGCCTTTTTTGAAATTTCTTCAAAATGATGAAAATTAGATAGCTTTCATTATTGCAGACAAGAGAGAAATAATGAGGTATTTTAAACTTTATTCATGCTATTTTCTGATGAAAATTCAAAATTGTTGATAATAATTGTTGTATAGGGTTTAGTGGCGCAAAATCCCATTAGAAGCAGAATATTATATTAGAGGCATAATAACGGGAAATGACGTACTGCTTTTGAAAACACGCATTTTTCCTCATAAATTTTCTAGATTATTTTTACTTCTGCATGTGTACTGATACAAAGTTTCAGACACTAGGCGAAATGCTTATTTAAGTGAAAATGAAGTCATATTTAAAAGAAAACGATCATTTTCTTAGATAAAACTAAACATTTTAACACAAATGCGTCTAAAAAACATAAATTACGGAAATTTTTACTCGCCGGAATTGAGATTAGAAAGAGTGTGTCTGTTCACATAAAAGATGTTACTGACAATCGTGATTTCAAGTTTTGAGTTAAAATGATTTTTAAATGATCAAACAAAAACAAATTAAAAAAAAAAATGATGAATATGGATATGAGAAGTGCGTATGCAAAATCTGAGAAGGTGAAAATTGCTGTTTTCATTCCGGAAATCCAAGCATAAGAGCCTCAATTGATAACCACATTCTAATAACTGATGTTTAATATTTTACTGATTAAATATGTATATTATAAAGAACAAACGTATCTGTGCGTAACGCTGACGTCATTTTGCGAATGGCAACACTTCACGATCAAATTCCCGTCTTGAAATTTTAGCTACTGCAATTTTTTAATCTTCTGACCATCTTACATTTTTAATTTTCATCTCATAGGGGAAAAAATTTACTTTCAAATTCAATTTTTTTAAAAACTGTATTCATTGACTGATGTACTATATTTTCTAAAATAATTTTTAAGCATGATTTTTTTAAAGTTTATTTTATCACGTGCCGGTTTCAATACATAATAATAATAAACATTTTGCACATAAAGCAACAAACATTTTTCAGCATTTGTTTCTGACTATTTTTGCATAACGAAATTAAAGTTATAAGTAATAACTTTGAATAACCAATCTAACATATTTGTGAAAGACAAATTAACGAAATTAATACTTCTTTTATAAAAAAAATAAAAGAATAATATTGAAAAAACACAAATCTAACATATTTGTAATCGTACAATTTAAATTTTTAGATCACCAAATAGGATTTTTTTTTTCAAATGGAATTTGTTTGCAAAGTTCATCTCAGTTTACTGATTGTCTATGGTTTTAAAAACAATTTTAAAGCATGAAATATTTTTTAATTTATCTATATCGAGCGGAGCTCGATTACGAAAGATTAATCCGTTTGCCCTTAAAACAAAAGAAAGAGTTCATCATTTCCTTGCGGCAAATATCCATTAAAAAAAAACTTCCCTAGGAATAAATAAATAAAATAATATAAATAAAACACAAATTTACCAGACATGTATAAGCTCTGAAATTATCAGAATATAAAAGGATGCCTTAAGTAGCAAAATCTTGGCAAGAAACTCTTATAAGTTGGCAAATAAGAAAATATCGCTTTTGATAAATTTCAAAAATTTATTTGATTGTATAATTCGTATTTTCCATATGAAAAATGCTTTTTTAATGTAAGTGGTCAATCTAAAAATTGTATTGCATATAAAAAAATTATTAGTTTTTAATTAAAATTTTTTTTTTCACCTGTATTCTTTAACCCGGGTTAGCCCGGGTACGATCCCCTAGTACTTAATAATGTAGAAATAGAAAGCCAATCGGAATTCAAAGGTAGAGGTAAACCTTACGATGATTTCGTAGAACATGTATGAATTATTTGACACGTGACAGTTATAATATTCATTTTCGACATAAGTAATACTGCTCTTTTTAGAAAAAAGAATTTACAACAGATTTATATTTCTACAAACACATTGGTATGAAGACGAATTCTATACTTAATAATGTAGAAATATAAAACCAATTGGAATTCAAAGATCAAGAACTTTGATACTGAAGGAGGATTTCGTAGAACATGTATGAATTATTTGACACGTGACAGTTATAATATTCATTTTCGACATAAGTAATACTGCTCATTTTAGAAAAAAGAATTTACAACAGATTTATATTTCTATAAACCCATTGGTATGAAGACGAATTCTATACTTAATAATGTAGAAATATAAAACCAGTTGTAATTCAAAGATCAAGAACTTTGATACTGAAGGAGGATTTCGTAGAACATGTATGAATTATTTGACACGTGACAGTTATAATATTCATTTTCGACATAAGTAATATTGCTCTTTTTAGAAAAAAGAATTTACAACAGATTGATATTTCTACAAACACATTGGTATGAAGACGAATTCTATACTTAATAATGTAGAAATAGAAAGCCAATTGGAATTCCAAGGTAGAGATAAACCTTACTATGATTTCGTAGAACATACATGAATTGTTTCAGACGTGACAGTTATAATATTCATTTTCGACATAAGTAATACTGCTCTTTTTAGAAAAAAAGAATTTACAACAGATTTATATTTCTATAAACAAATTGGTATGAAGACGAATTCTATACTTAATAATGTAGAAATATAAAACCAATTCGAATTCAAAGATCAAGAACTTTGATACTGAAGGAGGATTTCGTAGAACATGTATGAATTATTTGATACGTGACAGTTATAATATTCATTTTCGACATAAGTAATACTGCTCTTTTTATAAAAAAGAATTTACAACAGATTCATGTTTCTATGAACACATTGGTATGAAGACGAATTCTATACTTAATAATGTAGAAATATAAAACCAATTGGAATTCAAAGGTCAAGAACTTTGATGTTGAAGGATGATTTCGTAGAAGATGTATGGATTCCCTCCCGACAGTGAAGTCTGATCACTGATTCCTGTGTCGTTTTCATATAGCCCATGTCATGTAGTACGTGCTGCGAATGTCATACTTTTCCTACCCATTTAATGGTTTTAAATAATCGCAAACTATCGTACAGTTGTCATAATTCTTTTCTATTGATAATAGTTTTATTTTTAGAGAAAATATATTTACAAGATGCGTTCTAATCAAATTTATAGTATGTAGACGAGTACATAATAATGTATAAAAAATAAAAGCAATCGGAATTCAAAAGTAGCGATGAACTTTGATCATGAAATGTGATTTCATAGAACATGTAAGAATTCCTGGGTGAGAGAGAGGAATATGATTAACTAGAGAACAGGAATTCTGCATTTTCAGAATTTAGTGTCGCCCCCGACATTTCCATTACTTCATTTTCGTCTTATGGACTGGGGGTTTCTATTATTATCAGAAAGCCATTATATATGAAGCGTTTAGGTGAAGATGAAAGAGCAGACGTAAAAAGTTAGAAAAAAATTGGCCATAATTTTGGCCATTTTTTATTTCCATTCTGACCAGAAAATCAGCATTCTAACTTTTTACGACTGCTCTTTCATCTTCATCTAACGCTTCATTTATAATGGCTGTTTCATAATAATAGAAGCCACCAGTTCATCAGAAGAAAATAACTCGGTTAAGCGAGACTCGGATAATCGGGACTAAACTGTAGTGCAAAACATATTTCAATTTTAAGATTTTTTATTATTATTTAATATTAAGGTAATTAAAAATAAGACAATTTAAGATAAAAGCATACGCTTTTATTTTATATAAAATGACGTCATTTACATTAATATAGAAACTTAAAATTAAATACAGTTTATAATAGCTCCATGTTTTATCATAAATCATTCATTTATATTTTTCTCAAAATAGCACGTATTTTAATAACATTCTTTCGGTTTTTATGGGAAAATAGCAACAAGAAGATATAATTGATATTTTCCAACTGTTTTTTCATTACTTTCTACAGAAATGGAGTATACTTGAGTTGCCAAAATGAAACAAATGTCGCTAAAAACTACAAAAAAATTAATATTTCAAAAATAAATGGAGATGCAGTTTTCAAACAAATTGCATTAAAAAGTACTTTTTTTCCCAATACGACGGTATAAACATTGAAAATGTGCGATGCTTAGAAGTTGCTGTAGAGTATTTAATTGCACAATGAAACATTGGCTTTTGTTTTACGGCTGGCGTATACAAGGTAACGTTATTTATTGGAGACAAAATAAGCTGGGAGAAAGAAATAGCATACTGGGGGCTAATAATTCCTAAGCCAGTTTTACACTTTAGCACTCTAGTACGTGCGCAAATATCATGCTGTTTTGGGTTTCGAAATTCAAAACACTGGCAGGGACCGATTTACAAATTTGGGGGTAAAATTCAGATGCTTATGAGGGGCCCCTTGTACGGATACTTACAGGGATATTGAGCAAAAAAAAAAAAAAAAAAAAAAAAAAAAGAAAGAAAGAAAGAAAGAAAAAAGGTACTTACTAACCTATTATTGACTTTAATAATTACTTTAAAATATCCATTAAAAAATTTAATATGATAATCATTAAGTTACTTTTAAATAATTATTTCACAATTATGAAATTTAAATGAGCAGACGTTTTATAATAAATTGTGTGGTGTTGATTATCTTTTTCTAGACAAGTCTATATATCTTGACCGATAAAGTATGCAACAACTAATAATAAATTTTCGACAACACCAAGCTACATTTAAAAAAATAAATATTAGGGGGATCTACTGCCTGCAATCTACACTCACCAACCCTCAAATAATCTGACGAGAACAAGAACAGGATTAAATAATTCAAAATATAATACATTTTTAAAGTGATAGAGATAAAAGAAAATATTCACTATAATAAAGTAATTATAAATGGATGTTTCAGACAAAATATACAGTGAAACCTCCCTGTGCGACCACCTCCATTAAGCGACCACCTCTCTGAACGACCATTTTTTCACGGAACGAAATTTATTCCCATAGGCTCAATACTAATTTCACTTCCATTCAGAGACCATCCCAGTTGAACTCCCTCCATGAGCGACCCATTTCTTTGAAGAAAATGAAACAAATTCCGTTTTTTCCTGGTCGCTTGAAGAAGATTTTATTAGGAAAAGGAGAGCGCATCATTCATAAAACTTCTAAACTAAGTTTAGATTTTTTTTTTTTTTTTTTTTTTTAAATTTTGGTAACTTTTAAGTGTCTAAACCTCTTTGTGCCTTTTTAGGCAATGGATTTAACTCTGATGACAAATTAAGAATGTGGGTCAATAAACTTCCCTGCCCTATTCTGTCAGGAAACTCTCAAAGAAATAGATAAATTAATGAAATCGTCATTATTTGTTTCCGTCCAAAAAAAAAAAAAAAAATGCATTTATTTTCTGAACTTCGAAAGGACTTGGAAATAAAAGTTATAAAAGATAAAACCGTAAAATTAAGACAAATGTTAATGTATTCATTTTTTAAACTCTGCAGTAAACTTATGTAATTAACTTTTGTTTTGATACTTAAATTTTCATATTTTCTCCAATGTGAAAAATAAATTTTAGTAACATTAATTGTTACCTTTTTGCAACACTTAAAATCTAGATTTAAACATGACCTCCATTAAGAGATCACCTCTCGGAGCGACCCATTTTTATTGGAACGAAACGTGGTCGCTTTACGGAGGTTTTACTGTACAACGTTATAAAAACACAATAGAATGTAGAATGAAATGTAAAATTCTATTAGATATTAAAACTACATCAGATTTTGGACAATGATTGAATAACCTTCAGCAGTTTTGGGGGCCCCTGAAAATCAGGGGCTCTGGGCCCGTGCCCCGAATTCCCTGCCGTAAATCAGACGCTGAACACTGGGGAATTAAAATACAGTAATCCCTTAATATTCACGGATTTAACATTCGCGAGTTTTGATTATTCGCGAAATAAAAAATGAAGAACATTTCAACATTCGCAAATACTTAACTTGGTTATTCGCGAATTTTGTTTTATAAAGAATATTTTTTTACAAAATAAACTCACTTTGTTTAACCAATTCCATAAACTATTTGACACTGGACACCTGCATTGTACTGTAAAGCCTAAGTTTCGATAATTTCAACCCTTGTATTGAGGCAAAATATAGATCAGTAATTCCAAGAAACCCGAAACATGACTTAATGCTTAAAAAAAAAAAAAAAAAAAAAAATCCTAAATTTTCTAAAGTTCAAAATTTTTATTGCAGGTGAAATATTTTCTGCAAAAATTGTACGGAAAATTTTAAAACTTCAACAACAACTTGTTGAGAAAGCAATAGAATGAGATCCTTCTCTGGTGAGGAGCTTTAAATTTAAAAGAGAAATCGTGACCGCAGCTTTTCCTTTAGAAATTCATAAACAAAAGATCTGTTCTTCCAAACAATCAAACAACAATAATTTTTTCAGCCATCAATTAGCAACTAAATTTTGTACAATATGTTTATAATTAATCAAATTTATTTTCAGCGTGTACTTTTTAATGCTTAGTAGATATATTTTTACGTTTGAATTGCTTTTTCCATTAAAAAAATCTCAAAACCTAAAATCCTTTTATGCACGGGAATATAGTCTTAACATTCGCGGATGTTTCCGCGAACTTAACCCTCGCGATTGTTAAGAGATTACTGTATTCATTTTCAGTAACTGGGCATTGACATAAATATACTTAAGACATTCTGATTATAGAAGATCGCTCAGTTTAAATGCAAATTTATTAAGCTTTAGTTGTTCCTGGATTACTTTTTAAAATTTTGAGGTTTGATTAGTTTTAGAGCTTTCGCTTATACATTTAGATGTAGGTGCAGGTGCTGTAAATATAGATATAGATAGATGTAAACATGTTGGGCTATGTAACCCCTGAAAGTGAAAAACCAGAAATCATTTTCTATTATCCAAGATTCAAAACTTTCTCAGCTTCAACAAGATGTGAATTCTTGCGGTTGCCTCGCCTTCTTTTCCATACACCTACACTGCACGAGTTGAAGTTATTTTGACGTCACGAACTTAAGACTTTGAAATTATTTCTTTTAACTCTCTTTTAATATATTGCATCAGTCTCTTTTTAGTCGCTGTATCATGTAGTTGTTTTTGTGAAGATGTGCGGGAAATATTATCCCTCCATGTTCAATTTATTTTAATCAAGATTCTCTATTAAACGGATATGCAATCAAAAGGAATGATCAATTCGACAATAATTTACATAAAAATACATACACGTAATATAATGAAAAATCTATTTTCTTTTTATGCACACTTTAGCCTAATTTTGTGAATATGCCGAGCGACTGTGTGAAGGAAGATATCGACGTATATATGGGTGACGGGACCGGGGTAGCGTTACCGAGAAAACAGGTAAGATAATTTTCTTATTCCTGTTTTGTATAAATGATGATATATTTGAAAAAGGCACACAGACTGAAGTAAATATTAAGTATATAAATATTTTTTTATAAAAAAAACATGTATATGCAGGATTGATACAATCCATACTCCTTAACAAGGGACGCTGAACAACGATCTCATTGTATAGCTCACACTCGGTTTACCTATGTGCAGATAAAATTATTTTAACTGTGTCGTCGTGGAAAAGAAAAAAAAAGTAAACACCTCATACTAACTCTGCAACAAATTATTGCAGAAAAAAGTTACTCGTGACAAACGATTGGAAATCATGTCTACTTTTAAATGATGTTTATAACATTTGCTTAGAGGGTCATCTACATATCAAAATGAACTCAAAAATCGTTTTTTTCAATAGCAATACCCGAGTTTGACACCATAAACAAATTCTACACCCTTCAATTAGGCTAAACACACATTTTCATGAAATTTGTACGATTAGTTTCAGAGAAACTAATTATTTTAAAATGAGCCTATTTTAGGGGGTGTATCCAAATTGAAATATGATACTCGATTTTTGAAATGCTACAGAATGTATATGTCACTTCTGTTAATGTATTATTTCTTGCCAAAGGACCATTTCACTCGCTTTATATGTTTCGACTATTGCCAGTCCAAACGTTTCAATAAAATGAGTAATATTAGGTTGAGCAAAAAGTTCTGGGAAATTTTTAATCTAATAGTTACCAGAATTTGTATCAGAGTACTAGTGGTATATCTATAGGAGTTCAGGAATTTCGGCTCCAAAATGTCTATTGAACAGTATGATTTGTGTGTGTTGATCCGGCATTATTGGAGAAAAGATCTAACGATTCTGAAAGCCGTCGATGAGATTAATGAGATAGTCCAAGAGCTGTTAAACATTTTAGGGAAGGTATTTGAGGCACCCTGAAAATTTGTGCAACACTTCTTTTGTAATGCCTGAATACAAAATCGAATGTCTGGCTGAAGGATCGTGGCCCAAAAACTGTGCCAGACACGTGTCAAGTGCCATTTTTTGACTACCCCAAAAAAAGGTATTTGAGGCACGCTGAGATTGAGACAGAATAATATTTATACTTAGAAAAAAATATTTTGAAAACGACAGACACTTTAGTCGGCCCAAAAACTGTGCCAGACACGTGTCAAGTGTCATTTTTTGACTACTCAAAAAAGGTATTTGAGGCACGCTGAGATTGAGGCAGAATAATATTTATGCTTAGAAAAAAATATTTTGAAAATGACAGACACTTTAGTCGGCACAAAAACTGTGCCAGACACGTGTCAAGTGCCAAATGGCACTTAACACGTGTCTGGCACAGTTTTTGGGCCACGATCCTTCAGCCAGACATTCGATTTTGTATTCAGGCATTACAAAAGAAGTGTTGCACAAATTTTCAGGGTGCCTCAAATACCTTCCCTAAAATGTTCAACATCTCTCCTACTAAGAGTGAAGGTGCTGGTACGGCGACAAAATCGAATATGGGCAGATGGTTTAAGCTCATCGAAGAAGGCTGAAGACGTGGCTCCATTCGATTATGGCCTCTTTCGATCAATGCAACACTTTTCAAGGGCCGTCGATTTGAATCTTTTTTAAAGCTCTATCACGGAGTTTTTTAATGTTATTAGTTCACCAGTATCACAGTTTTTCTGCTGCTCCAGCCATGCCAAACCTTTTGCAAAACATTCAAAAGCTTCAGAATTGCTAATTTGTCCGTTTTCTTCGTTCACTCCGCAGCTTACGGGAGCTCAAGTTTAATTCAAGGGAACTCTTAGAAAGGGGATCGAAAATATTTATATGTACTCGTAGTTCGGAAAGTACTGCTTGCATAGAAGGAATATGATAGTTTAAAAAAAAAGGCTTTCAAAATGGATATTTCACACAAGGAATGTGATAGTTAAAAAAAAAAAAGCTTTAAAAATGGATTTCGGTTAACCGAGAGTTTCAGTTAAAAGAGTTTCGGATAAAATAGGTCCTACAGTATTATTATTTTTTTTCTTTAGTTTTTTTTTTAATGATTCTTTCCTTTGTATCTTTGATACTTATCCTATGCTTAAAAGTTGTAAGACAACATAATCTGAGTATATATGTATGTATATATATATAAATTAGTTTGAAATAACAAAATTCAAAAAGAAGAAAAAAAATTTCAGTTGTTAAATTCTTATTTTTTTTTAATTATTAATTTATTAATATTATAATACCTTTTATTATCTGTAAGGATTTTGCTTTATGAAAACATGATCCAAAAAATTTAATATAGTATATACTGGGTGAGCCAAAAATTCGCGAAAACTTTAAAAACTCATAAAAAAGGAAGAAATTATGATAAAGGAGTGCGGTTTTCAAGAAAGGGCTCACAAGGTAGTCGGATTTTTTTAGCAGCAAAGAAAAAAAAAATGAGTTAAAAAATGACATATAGAGGGCGCTGACGACCCGAAACACAATGAACAGGGCAACAATACGCTCCATTCATTTGTTCTTTCAATAACAAATGTTCAACATGACCTCCAGAACATTCTACGACACAACCAGGTTGTGTCGTAGTACCTGTTCATTGTGTTTCGGGTCGTCAGCGCCATCTACATGTAAATTTTTTTAACTAAATTTTTCCTTGCTGCTAAAAAAATCCGACTACCTCGTGTGCCCTTTCTTGCAAACCGCACTCCTTTCTCATAATTTCTTCCTTTTTTAAAGTTTTAACGAACTTTTGGCTCACCTGGTATATAATATACGTCCTACATAGATATAATAATATAACATATACTTTTAGAGAATAATTTTTCTTTGGTACAGAGTCTCCTTACGTATGAAAATATTTTCTACGTCGAATGTCTCTCGGATGAATCAGCATCGGGTGCGCAACAATGTATAGGAAATACTTTTGAACTTACACGGTCATTGCCACCAATAAGAAAACAATACTCAATCGAAAATTAACCACCAGGACTATAAAGTAAACAATAACCGATTCATTTCGAATATAAAATCGAAGCATTTCGATGAAAATAAAAAATATCTCTCGTTCATAAAACTGCCATAGCACACAGACATCGTGGAACGAAGCGATTATTTATCTTCCTATCTTAAAACAATGGAACATACAAGACGTTTTGTTTCGTAATGACAATAAGAAATAAAAGCGACATTCACTGCCTACCCAAGGTCAGACAGAAAAGTTCAAGTAACTGAAGAATTGTAGAGAAAATCCTCAAATAAAACAAATTAATGAATTAGGAAATACACACACACATATATAATTCTACCAAACAATAATTAGTGAACTATCATTTTGCACATGTTCTTGTACAAAATTACAGTGACCTCTCAATTAAGTGCCTTTCACCCATGGTTAACCAAAAAAAAAGTTGGACAACAGCTTCTATTGATTTCATTGCTTAATTATTTTGCTCTATGTTGTTCTTTAAAAGTAAAAGTTTATTTAAAATAATAACAATTATTAAGATGATTTACACAGTTTTATTTTACTTTAATAAAACTTATATCTAAATTATAAATTAATAAAACGTGGTGATGATATAACATTCAGCACCAAATAAAAACTTGGACACTTACACAATGTTCCAAAAAAAAAAAAAAAAAAAAAAAAACACTTTTAAATTTAAAACAAAACCATCTAATATTTCGTGTGATGTCCTTTTGCTGCTATTACAGCTCGTACCCTCTTATTCATCGAAAGAGCCAGTTTTTCGGTTAAATCTGATGGTACATTTTGCCATATATTGAGAACAGAAGTTTTTAGTTCATTTTTATTCTTAATCTCTTTTTCTAGTAATTGTTTCTCCATATAAGCCCACAAATGTTCTACAGGATTTAGATCCGGAGTTTGGGGAGGATGGGGTAGCACTTTTTTCACTTTGTATAATAACTATTCCTGTACAATCCGAGCGCTATTCTTAGGATCATTGTCTTGGACAAAAGAATAATTGCCATTTAAATGCAATTTTGAAGCTGTTTCTGGTAAATTTTCTTTTAGAATGTTCAAATATGTCATTTTTTTCATTGTACCTTCAATGAACACTAGATTTCCAACACCACTAGCTTTTATTGAACCCCATACCATAACGCATCCGCTACGATGTTTTACAGTCGCTTTTATATTTGCTGATTTTAGTGCTGTTCCTTCCCTTCGCCATACAAAACGCCGATCATCAGATACAAACAAATTACATTTCGACTCATCTGTAAAAATAACAGACTTCCAGAATTCTCGTGACTTTCCAACATATTGTTTAGCATATTCAAGACGTTTTCTTACATTTTGGAGAGACAAATATGGCTTTTTTCGTGGTGTGTATGTTCTATAGTCTTTGGAATGTAAAAAATTTCTTATAGTCTGTGGATGAACATTCACTATAGATACCCCCTTCAACTCTCTGGCTATCTTTACAGCAGAAATTTTAGGAATCTCTTTCACAAATCTCACAATCTGTCTTTCTGTTCGAGACGAGGAAATCTTTTTAGGCCTACCACTTCCACTAGGTCTTTGCAAAAATCTGTACTTTTTGTATGTATTTATTATGTAATGCACAGTTGAACGTGGCTTTTTCACAGTTTCTGCAATATATCGTATACTTTTCTGCTCTTTCCATAGTTTACCAATTAAATTTTTCATATCAACAGAAGTTTGCTTTTTTCCATTTTTGAGAATTTTTAATCCAGCAAAAGGAAATTTCAGCACGTTTCAGTCTCATAGCTCTGACTTGGACTCGTACCATACCAGAAATCAACACCCTCTTAAAAATATGCATAATGTCAATCCAAAGTAAAAGTGAAATAAGTGTCCAAGTTTTATTTTGGCAGTGGGAAACGCACAATTTATTTTTAAATTATTTAAAAATTTAATACAACATTTTATTAAGATTAAATAAAACTATTTCAATCTTTGAATAAATTACATTTTTCTTAGATTACGATATCACAATTGGTTAAAACAATATTAAGCAGCAAAATCGAATATTGTTGCTGTCCAACATTTTTTTGGGGTTCACAGTATATACGACACCCTCGGTTATAGGAAGATTTATTCAGGTCTTAAAAACACCGTACAAAAAATAATGTAGATATGTGACGCTTTTTATTACTTATACGACGCTTACTTAAAATTGACATTAACTTTAAAAAATTAAATTAAAAAAATTGTGATTAATTTACACTTGAGAAGGAACACTCATTACACACACACGCACACACATATATACATTTAACAAAGTTAAGATATATACATATATCTCTCTATTCTAAAAAAAAGTAACTACCGCTGTCACCGCCGCCGCCGCCGCCGGTTTTGAATTTTTTGTGACCGGAGGTCTTTCTTCGTTAATATTAAGCAAAATATTGCATACAAAAATATGAAAATCGGTGAAATTATAGAGAAATGTTTGATAAACACGCTGATGCAGACAGTTTTCAAATCGAAGAAATATTTAAAGAGATATTTAATGCTAAAGTTGGACAAAATCGTTCCATTAAAAAAGTTTTATAGGAGCAAAAACTGTACATCGGAATTTAATAATTTTTAGATCATTTTATGCGTCAGAATTTTCCGGTGTGCAGACTGCACTCAGTTTATTAATTTGACTCAATTTTTGAGGTTTTATTTCTATTTTAAATTCACATTTTCAGCATTTGGAGAGATATTTTTTACTTATTTTAGAAAATTGTACTAATTTAATCTGTTGCCAACAGTATAAACAGCGCAAGCAATAATGTTTGCTTCAAATTAAAAATTTATTTTACACGTGACTATTATAAACAAGAAAATATAAAAAGCAGGAACTCACTGAAAATGATCATAAAAACCATATTACACGTGAATTTTAAAAGTGAAAGAATGTTGTAAAATAATAAATTCATTAACATGCGTTAGAAGTCTTAAATAGGAGAAATTACGTCACATTTACGTCACCTTACACATTACGTAAAATGAACAAAAAATAATATTGCAAAACTGTTTAAATTTAAAAATTGCGCGAGACATTTATGTAATATTTTAAGATGATATTTTCAACTATTTTTATTATGATAGCGCAAATAATATTTCATTTCTAACAAAATCATTTTCACGTGAATAGTAAAAGGAGAAAGAAAGTTTAGTGAAAATTACGTCAGATTAAAAACGATACATTTAAAGTGTCATTAAAAAAAAAAAAACTTTCTTTTCGCTTTGCTAAAAAATACCGGGAGGCAAAGACTCTGTTTATTTAATTCATTTTATGTTAGCTGATTTTGAAATGTCAACTGATTTTATTTAATCAAAGACGGAAACAGCCATTGTATCATTTAACAGCCGCTGATTTGGCTTTAAAATTCCCCAATCAAAGAGAAATGAATAGAAACCCGTTTATAGGGAGATCGCCACTGTTTTTAAACTTATAATTCAATCTTCCGAAATATATTTTAAGCCGATCAAATTAGCGTGCTTTTAGAGTCTGCGGTGTCTGAACGGGGGTTGACGAGCGTAGCTCGTAGGGGGCAGCGCCCCCTAGTATACATATATGAAAAGAATCCCTTTTAAAATTCAAAATTTAAATTACATTTCAAAAATTAAAATAAAAATGCGAAATTTATTTGTTCTAACTTTAAATCTCATTCTAAAACCAGTTTTACCCCTTGAAACTTTGTTTCCCAGCAATATATCTTATTACTTTCAGATATCATTTTCGGTTGATCTTTAAGAGTAAAAATAGCTGAGTTGCAAAATTTGGTAGCCACGTGTGGTTAGTTGATTCCAGGGTTCACCGAACCCAGTTCTGACATCTGAGCCCGGACAATCAATCAAAAGCTAATCAACTAATTAAAGAAATGTTCCTCCCAAATTTACAACATGCCCTCTGCTGGAAAATATCATAAGCCCCAAGATATTAGCGAATACGCGCGCCAAAACGCGGAGAATTTGGAGATTTGAGATGCCTGCTAAACCCATGACCATGTAACTCGTAAAATCAGCGACGACGTAAGCGGCTCGAGGGAACTCCGACCGGACTCGCGAATCGGACTGTACGATGGAGCACGAAATAAATGAGTTCGATCCACCAAAAGGTACCCGAGTCCAAATAATTTATCCACAAGTTCTGTCAATTGCAAAATGTCATTACATATTAAAGCCGGGAGTACGGTCATCTGCCGGGAAATAAACTGGTCGCGATCCCTTACAGGTTCCGGGACGCGCGATATATTACATATATAAATAAAGAAAAGAAAATTTTGTGGTTCGTACTACACTGAATGAAGTTCCGAGAAATTATCTCTTAAGCTTCTTTGCACTTTAATCATACAACTCTTTCATTTATTATCTACAGTAGAGTCTCGAAAATCCGAGGTAATTGGGGCTGACTCCACCTCAGATTACTGAAAACTCGGATTTTCCGAAAAAATAGAAAATTCTTAGCAATTATAATTTTACTCAATAAAGATGACAAAGAATGTACATACCTTTGTTCTTTTTGTAATGATATGCAGGATGCTTCACAATTTAGAAAAAATTTAAAATTTTTGCAGCGTTAACATATTACTTCTCTTTTTACCCGACTGAAAAGAAGGGTTATGTGTTTCACGCGCATCTGTGTATGTGGATTTCTTTATACCCTCGAAACAGCTCAACGGCTGGATGGATTTTAATGAATGAGGTCTCTATCAATTCGTCTTAACGGTCCGATGATTGTAGGCTAGGTTTTGTTTTTATAAATTCAAAATGGCGGCCGTAAAATACGAAATGGTGGTAGAGACAAAAAAAAAAAAATTACGCACACTATTGAGTGGCATATCATTGGATAGGTCTTTCAAAATGAAGATGATGTTTCATTGACTATTTTACAGTCAGAAGATCCGTTAAAATATTACATAACCTGGAAGTTGTGTATGTATTGTGGATCTCTAGCATTACTGCAACTCTAACCATCATAGACATCTATAGACCTCATCAAAACAATGTTTATAGATAGGAACTAACAATTAAACGCAACTTAAAAGTCATCAATACAAGTAAATAAAAAAATAAGTAAGTAATATAAACAAGTAATATAAAAAAAATATTTTAAGTCAATTCCTATTTAGGTCAATAAGATAAATATTTTTTCTCCCATTCTTCTTTCCTTTTGAGTGGTGCTTAACATGCCTTGATCAAGAAGAGGGCTCTCTCGGTCTTAAAATATCTTGATCAACAAGAGGGCTCTCTCGATTATTAAAAATTAATTAATTTAATTAAATTAATGAATTAATATTTGAAAAAAAAACTGGATTAACATCAAGTGTCATTCACTACAAGTTTAAAAAAATTTATTTGAGCTTGATTGGATGAATAACAAGTATTTTATTAACGATTGAAAATTTGAATAAGATATATATAGCGAGAGTGCGAGCTAATAGTAGGAATTGAAAAAAAAAATAGTTTCACATTGATGAGAAATAATTAATTAGTTCGCTTTTTACGCCGTCGGGTTTTTTGATTTTTTAAATTTAATTCTTTATTAGATGCAATATGTAGCCAACGCTTAAAATGCATAACTTTAGCAGGGTTGTCTTCATTTTGCCGTTTTACATAATTTAAAACCAGTTCTAAAGATGCAGAACCTTCTCTATGTGACAGTATTTTTCAAATGTCAGGGAGTCATATCCTTCTGTATCATTACATTTCTCCCCATCCTCTATCATTTCTACAATATCGATTCAGTTATTTCTAGCCTTTCATCACTGTTTAGCCATTTTTTAACGTCATCTGCATTACAATTATCAGGTACTTCCTTTATCAAATCTTTTCAAAACAATGTTTTCATCATCGTCATCATTAAAATTCTCAATGGATGTTACCACTTTATAGTCCAAGAGCTGTTAAACATTTTAGGGAAGGTATTTGAGGCACCCTGAAAATTTGTGCAACGCTTCTTTTGTAATGGCTGAATACAAAATCGAATGTCTGGCTGAAGGATCGTGGCCCAAAAACTGTGCCAGACATGTGTCAAGTGCCATTTTTTGACTACCCCCCAAAAAAAGGTATTTGAGGCACGCTGAGATTGAGACAGAATAATATTTATAGAAAAAAAAAATTTGAAAACGACAGACACTTTAGTCGGCCCAAAAACTGTGTCAGACACGCGTCAAGTGCCATTTTTTGACTACCCAAAAAAGGTATTTGAGGCACGCTGAGATTGAGGCAGAATAATATTTATGCTTAGAAAAAAATATTTTGAAAATGACAGACACTTTAGTCGGCACAAAAACTGTGCCAGACACGTGTTAAGTGCCAAATGGCACTTGACACGTGTCTGGCACAGTTTTTGGGCCACGATCCATCAGTCAGACATTCGATTTTGTATTCAGGCATTACAAAAGAAGTGTTGCACAAATTTTCAGGGTGCCTCAAATACCTACACAAAAATGTTCAACAGCTCTCCTACTATTAGGTAAAAATTTCAACCACGATTTATGCAGTGTTGTAGATTGAATTTCTTCCCAAGAATCAGCTATCCAGTAAACAATATCTCTCATGCATTCTTTCGGGCGCAGAAAAAAAAAATAGATTTTTTTTTTTTTTTTTTTTTTTTTTTTGACCGCTCGAATTAAGCGAAACTTCGGATTTTTGAGACTCTACTGTACTTATTAATGAATGAGAATATATTTGGTATTTATTGTTGAATTATTATTATTAGTTCTATTACTATTATTTTGCTTAGATGAAATACTCGCAAATGTGAATCAGCATAAATGAAGTGAAAGTCCACGGTACAATACCAAATCTCGTAATTAGATTTTATGCAGTAAACAAAAATTAAAGCTTAACAGTGAAGAATTATAAATAAGTGGCTAATTGAGTTTTTGTTGCCTTTACATTCTACGAGTCTTACATAGGTTTAAACAGCAGGATTGGTACTTTTTAAACGTTTGAATACCACCATTTCCAAATATTAATCTTTACTGTATTTAATCGCACATTTCTGTCATTAAATAAAACAGATATTATTATTCGGAAATTGTGATACGAAACCTCAATGCTTAACGTGGCAGGAAATACAGGGAAGCAGATTAAATGGATTAACGTGCAATGTTCCTCATTTATGTTAATGCTTTGCAATTTTAAACGAATTGACGTAATTCTGTTCACAATTGTTATTCTTCCCATTAAAAACCTGAAACATGAATTAATTTTTTTTTTTTGTGTGCGTGGGGGGGGGGGGGGGGAGGGGGGGGGAGGCGGAGGGCGGTCATCACTTTTCTAAAAGCAAATTTCTGTCTTCAAATAACATAAATATTACAATTCGGAAATTGTGATACGAAACCTTAATACTTAAGTTCGCAGGAAATACAGGAAAGTAGATTAAATGGGTTAATATGCAATGTTCGTCCTTTATCTTAAAACTTTACATTTTTATACGAATTGACGTAATTTTGCGCACAATCGTTATACTTCTATTAAAAATCAAAAACATACATTAAAAGTATTTCTTTTCTTTTTTTTTTTGGGGGGGGGGGGGGTGCATTTTCATTAGTTTTCTAACTGCAAACTTCTATCGTTAAATAAAACAGATATTATTATTCGGAAATTGTGATACGAAACCTTAAGGGGACCGTAGACATTTATTTGAGAAAAAAATCGACCTTAAAACTGACATTTGTTTTTGTGTGTATTATTAAACTCCAATTTTACTTCATCATTCTTGGAAAACCGCATGCAGATGCGATTATTTTACACGAAGTTACAAGTGTTTTAATTTTGTTCGCAAACAATTTTTTGGCCTTTTCATATACTTTAAATCTGTTTTTCTCAATACTGATGTCTCAGCTTTTTTTTTAATTTTTGAAATGTTCCTAGCTACTTATTTTTTGATCAAAATTCATGAAACTGATAAGGAAGAATGATATTACTTAAAAAGTAACTGTGTAGGGGAAAGTAGGGTAATAACGCTCAGAAGGGTAATCCCGCTCACCAAATATTTCTAAACAGAAGAGAATTGAAAACATGCGAACGGTACCGGCACCTAGCGAATTTCATCCTAAATTCCCAGTAAGGATTTAGTGCCTGTCGGGAGGAAAGTATTTTTGTGACTTCACGTTATTAGTTTGAAGTTGTTTTATTATAAAATTCTACAACATCTAACTTGAAGGTAAGTATACACTCTTATTTTCAAATATTAATTTACTCATTATGTCTACAAAATGTATGCATTTAGGATGTGTTCCATGTTTTTATTTATTTTTGTAGTGCGTTGTTACGCCAATTATAATGCAATAAAACCCAACATGGCGATAACGGGTAATGGCGTTCGCTTGGAATTCCAGAAGAAGTGTTGCCAGTGGGCAACTTTTTTAAAATTCAAATTTGTTGATTGACACCACTTTTTTGAAATGGTAAAATTTCCCTGTTTTCGCCTTTATTGATATGTCATTAAACAAGGAGAATTTTACGATTTCAAAAAAGTGGTGAAAATCAAAACACCTAAATATGAAAAAATAGCCCACTATATATGTCTAACACAATATGTGTAAAGTGGTTGCAAAAAGTCTGCAGTGGTGTGAACAGCCCACACAACTACATATGTGACTTTTGTCTTACTTAAATGTTGTATTCAAACTCTGAGCGCAATTACCCTACCATGTCGGGCAATACCGCTCAATCGATGGTCATTTAAATAAAACGATAAAAAAAAATTCTAAAACTTTTATGAAAATTAGTTGATTGCAAACTGTTCCTTATGCTTTGGAGTTATACTTCGTTAATAAAATATTGATTTTTTTTTTGTCTAAATTTGACTAGCTATTCATGTTTTCCCATAAGTGAGCGTCATTCTCCCACTTTCCCCTATGCATTTTAAAATTCGACTTCATTAAGACAATTAAACTTGATTTTGAACTTATTATAAGGCAGAATTTTTATCAAAATCGATATGGAATTCAGAAAAATATCTCTAAAAGATCAACTATTAAAGGGATTAAAAAATCAATACACAGATTTGTTTGAAATAGAGTTTTACGTGATTAAAATCCAAAATCGAGGAATATCTAAAAAATTAAGACGCAAGGAGCATTTTAAAATTTCGTTTTAAAATTTTAAATTAAAAAAAATCTTAAAATTATAATAAGATTGGAAATTTCTTTGAAAGTGTTCTATATACTTATGGCGAAATGTATATTTGCACAAAATTTCAAATCTCTATTATAAAAATTAAGAGAAATCTTTTAAAACGTCCATCGCCCTCTTAAATCATTAAGTTGGCAGGAAATACAGGCAAACAGATTAAATGGGTTAATTGTGTAATGTTCATCATTAATTTTTTAACTTTATATTTTTAAACGAATATATGTAATTTTGCCCACGATCGTTATACTTCTCTTAAAAATCAGAAACATACATTAAAAGTATACATATATGCTCTTTTGTTGTTGAAGGGGGGGGGGGGGACGACATTTTCATCACTTTTCACGACAGCGATATATATTTTTTAACATTATTCTGGTGATAACGACAAAATTCTAACGATATAAAAACGAAAAAAACCCTACCTCAGTTCCATAAATTTGTCGTTGCACTCGAAGTACCGTGGGACGAAATGGTTATTTAGTTTTCTACCCTAAAACAATAGGTTAGATAGGATTTCGTCACAACGAAAAACAAAACAAAACTCGCCTTTTATTTCACCGCCCACCAAGGTCAGGTTAGAAAGTTCAGGTGGTAGCGACCCAGGAATTTCAATTAGCGTCAACTGTGAAGGGATAATGACAGCATGGGGCTGGTAACTGGTTATGTACCTGTGTGGGAAAGAATGATGAAGCCGTCAAAGGTGTTAATGAATAGAATAGAAATTGACTTCGCTTGGTAGAGAAAAAGTAAGCGAGGGAGGCGTCAGTGAAGTCGGCAAAAAGAATTATTAAAATAGAAAATGTTTAGGGGTTGATTAAAGGGGGTGACTCTTTTAAGGTATCTATTGACAAAATAATAAAATAAGAAAGCCCTAGTCTTGATAGCTACTACAAGCTAATCTATGTTCAACTTCCTGGAACTTTTAGATATTACACGATTCGTTTTAGAAAATTGCGTAGCATTATGCAGATTTGATTGAACTTTAATCATGCACGGGGAATATAGCGAAGTCGTATGAGGTATGTATTGAGAAAATAAGAAAACCCTAGCCTTGATATCAATCAATCTAGACTCGGAGTTTATTAGTAATATTAAGACATTTGCATACTTGGTGCTTTTCGAATGTCTTAAACTTTGTCAAGCCAGATACAACACAAACAAGTAAAATTAACGTGAGTTCGTTAAATTCGTCCTCTGAAAATCCAAGGTCTGCGCCCTTTTCCCCGGCCCAGTCCGACACTGGGTTTCCCTCGTGAAATCTTGAAAGTAATTCTAAACTTTTGATGGTGACGTAAGAAAAAGTCAAGTTCTTGTAATTGAAAGGCAACGTGTACTGTAATTATGTATCATTTTATTAAATGCAAGTCTGTATATTACCTTTCATTGCTGGGCCTTTTTTTTCTCTGTTAATTTGTATGGAGATTCCCCTCGTTATATCTTTAAAGTTAATTGGAAACTTTGAATGCTGACGTAAGAATGAAAGTGTGTTAGATAAAAATGTTCAAAGCAACAACATAAAACCTAATTATTACATTTTATTACTTAACAATAAAGTTCCGTTTCATGCAACAATGCAATTTTTTTTAAAAAGAATAATGCTGACTATTTGATTGAGCAGTAAATGTCCATTTTAGTTTTTAATTCAACAGGAACAGATTGAGGGAAGGGGGGAAAAATATTTCGGTTTATATCTAGGACCCGACTCGCAAGTTTCTGTGCCCAAGGAACTTTCGATTTTTTCGTGCCTCGTAAGATTGGTTCATTTACTGATCTGGGAGCACGGCAGTGCGTCCGCCAAGTTCGCACAAGCCGTAAGCTACCTTTTCCTGAACCATTTTGGCATGCTTTTCACCCCCTCATAACGTCGTTTTAGGGAGAGATATAGAATTTTTTCTTTTATACACATGTTCGTATGATCAAACTGAACTAAGGTTCCACAATTTCATGCTTCTGTATTTAGTAGTTTTCGAAATATTAAATTCCGAAAAAGCGCTTTTTTGTCACTGACTCACTTCGCATCATCAAATATCTAAGGTACTTCTAAAAGTCGTAGAATCATGAAATTTCACAAGTAAGTCGGTTTTGTAGCACAATTAACCAGAAAAATCTGAAAACGTAGAATTTCCGCCTCTAAACCCTTAAAACAGGGGGTGTTGATTTTGTCGTAAACAGTTCCTTCACATTCAATTGCGCCAATGTTGGTCGCCAATACTCGATTACAGAGTTTTGAAGGGATCACGTAATTTCAAGCAGAATAAAACTTTATATATATGCTTTTCTAAAGATGTTTATTAAATAGAAAAAAATGAATATACCTAAAAATTTTAATCAGTATAGGTTATGATATATTCACGATATTAAATCAATAAAACATTTAACAAAATATAACCTCAATTCGGTATGTTTCCGATATAGTAGCCTTGGCGAAATAGAGAAAATAGCCTTGACGAGAAAAGAAATTTGATAATAACGTATTTTCTGGCAACCTATCTACTGTGTCGTATACACAAGCAATTTTTTCTATATGTATACAATTTATTTAATGTAAGGAACCCGTTTATTTATTTTTATATTCCAACATGAATAATTTGTATATAAAAAACAATATTTTATACATGTATAAATAAAATGTTTATATGTATATAAATAGTACATATATAAATAACATAAAAGTTCATCAGGTTTTTTTCATAGTTGTTTATATCATTTGGCAACATATCTCAGTTTCTGAAGTCCGAATTGCGCCAAGATTTTTAAAAAACGCCAAGGTCCCTATAGTGGAGAAATATCCTAATTCTCATATGAAAGTTTAAAAATCTGCTTTTAATTAAATGAAATGTGTAACTAATAAAGCTGTCTTTAACGATGTGCGACAGATGCGGTGTCCGAAGTCCGCTGCTAATGTTATTATATTGTATTATTAGCCTACTTACTGTTAATTTATTGTTAATTTTAAATCTGTAAAAGAAAGATTATAGTTATAGATCAGATATGTTGGTTGCCAAAACTCGATTACAGAAAATTAGCCTGAGTTATAAAGGTGTTACATGATTTCAAGCTGAATGAAATTTTATATACTTTTACAAAAATCTTAAAAAGGCAAATCTTTCAGTTTATCTGTCCATATTTCTATCTTTTACTTCCTTAAAACAAATTTTATTAAAGACCGGGAGGCATCTGCACAGATCATCACCTCATCGAATTGACGGCTGAAATTTTAGGACTAGTTAAAAATCGATTAGCGTATTAAAATGTAACTGGTCTGCCAAGTCCTATATTTGTGGAAACCACCTACAGACCCGATTTTACCGGTTAATTGGTGGATTTTCTACTGTGTTTTCCTGAACCCATTCCTCCGTGTTTCCATACTTTTGGATGCAGGAAAATACAATAGTAAACCTATCAGTCACCCACTAAAATTAGGTCTTCAGGTTGTTTCTACCAAGATATTACTTAACAGACCAGTTGCATTTTAATGTACTAATCTAGTTTTAACTAATCCTAATATTTCAGCTGTAAACTCGATGAGGTGATGGTGTGTGCAGACGCCTCCCGGTCTATTATAAATGTCGGAATTCTAATCTCAATAGCACTATGGTCAATCTGGCAAATATCCCTATTATTTATGGAACACTATTCCTTTAAGTGCGTTTTAGTAATGTTAAAGAACTTTATACATATGCATCATACATATTATACATATGCATATAATACGTAATACATTTGCATCATACATATTATAGGTATGTGTATAATAAATAATACATATGCATCATTATGACGTCAGAACAAACAAAACATTTTTTGTCGCCAAATTTGAGAATTGACATGATATATTACCAAATTTGGTGACACTTCGCTAAATGTCGCCAAGCTTGGCGAGTATTTGACGTTTGTGGCTATTTTTCAATGAGTTAATTATTAATGCGATTTACAGTTTTCCGCATATCATCTGAATAGTTAAATAGTATAACGTACGAATATTTTCAGAGTGCCAGTAGTTTCGTCACTGCACAAAACCTCTGCTATTTTTAATATATTGTACTGTTATTATACTTACTGTGTCTATGTTGTTAAGCTTTACTCTGCTGAAACTTCTGTATTATATAAATAGAATTTACGGAAACTATTAAAGCACCGAAACTGACAATTCTCCTTATGATTATTATAATTTTATAATATGTAACCTGTTAATCGATATGTACCGTTAGAAGGAATCTTCTATAATCCGGTTCCTCGCATTTTAGTTATCCGGTTTCGAATAAAATTAGCTAAAAACTTAAAACCATGGCAAATTGGCTAGTTCTTCAACACGATTAGATGAGAAGAATGATAGATTTTCAAATGGATCATAGCAGTGAGCCAGTAGACCTTCTATTCTTCCGTAATCGAGTTATTGAAAAGGTTAGCATGAAACAAAAAGATATTAGCATCAATATGGTTGCAGATATTATCAAAGGATTTAATAAGAATAATTTCACTTGTACCTAATCGTATCAGTTAAAATACAGTAATAAAATACAATTAGAAAAGATTACTTAATAGGATTAAAAATTTCCGCATTAGAGAACGAATCGTAACTGATAAGGAAACATGCATAAGTGAGTTAAGAGATATTTGTCATGAAAGAATGAAATACATAACAACACAAAATATATGTTCTGCTTCCATGATCGTAAAGAGTTCTTGATTTCTCTATCAAAAGCTTCCGACTTTTCGAAAGAATGGGCAAGTAAATTAAATTATGAATAACAGTAACATGATGCAACGTTTAACATGCAATTAATAGAGTATTTTCTGCTTGCTAGAGGCGGCTAGTACTTTAATATAAAAAGAAATAAAGTATGAATTTATAAAGCTCAATCAAATAAATTTAGGTATTTTTATGCTAGCCGGGCGCGAGTGGCAAATCGCCAAATACTGTCCCTAACTCTATTGCTCATATTGCATTCATTTCATTTAAAAATATAAACTTTTCAGTCATCTCATTTAAAATGGATGCATTTCCCTCATTTTATTTAATAGAATATTTAACATAGAAATAAATAAATAAATAAATAAATAACAAATAATAACATAAACCAAAATATTTTATTGGAAAATCAAAGCATTGTTTCTAATTTACACATGTGAAAAATGAAAACTTCTTTTGGCGAAAAAACTAAATGCTAATTAGGAGATTTGCTCCCGGCTAACAATAAAAGTATTGAAATTTAAGTTTTTTTATATTAATATAGCTTAGAAAAAAAACTAGAAAAAACATACAAAAAGTAGTGATATCCCAACAAAAAGTTTTCGGTAAAAAAAAAAAAAAAAAAAGCGCCAAGTTCTCCTTAATGTTTCGGGCAGAAAAAGTAGTGATATCTGAAGTTCGCACAAGGGCACAAGTTAAAAGCCAAACATCCCAAATCTTTCATTGAAAATGGCTTCCTGCGACTTGGCCGTTAATGCCTTCGAGAGGGTTTTTCAAATTTTAAAGTATGTACAAATGAGCTACATGACAATATTTTGATTGATTATTTTAGGCAATTTTTTGATACATTTTTTGATTATTTTAGGCATTTTGTAGCACAAAGTACAGAAATAAAATACACATTTAAAAAAAGTATTTAAACCACTTCAGTCTATTTAAATGCTTAGAAGTTAAATATAACAAAATACTTGTATTCAGAAGGTAATATCCCTAATTGCTAAAACATAATTAGTATCAGCTTTTAACAGTTTATAAATAGAATACCCCTTAATGTATGCAAACAAACTATAATAAATGTTCAAACGAAAAAAATCTCTTTCGTCAATGCACAAGATTTCAATATTATACAATAAAATATAATGTAACATATTGTGAGATTTGAAGAAAGTAAATTTTCTTTTATTTCTTAGGTTTTACGTTAATGACTTAAGCTTTAGACCGTACGAAATGGCAATTAAACCACATGTGGACTAAATGATCTGTAATCAAAACTATTGTTTGTTGAAATTGATGGTATTTATCAGAAATCTTATACTTATAATGTCTTTATGTGAATTTGCCTCTTTGCATACTAATATTAATTTTAATATTTAAATAATTCATAAATGCGAAATTTCCAATCATTAATTTTGAAATGCTGTAGAAGGCATTAACGGCCAAGTCGCAGGAAGCCATTTTCAATGAAAGATTTGGGATGTTTGGCTTTTAACTTGTGCCCTTGTGCGAACTTCAGATATCACTACTTTTTCTGCCCGAAACATTAAGGAGAACTTGGCGATTTTTTTTTTTTTTTTTACCGAAAACTTTTTGTTGGGATACTGGTTTTTCTTTTTTTTGCACACTTATTCGAAAAAGGTAAACTAAAAATTTAAGTATTCCGGAGAATTAAAAACGATTCCAGGAATAACAATAAAATATGTTTCCTATTGTTTATTCAAATGTGCTTTTAACCATTGATATATTTATGTCATTTCATCGTATTATTATCTCAAATATCGCATTTTTTTCACAATTAGAAACCTCGTGATGGGCATATATTGCCATTTTTTGTTGTATAACTATATGCAGGTTTCCCTCGGGAAATCTTGAAAGTAATTCTAAACTTTTGATGGTGACGTAAGAAAAAGTAAAGTTCTTGTAATTGAAAGGCAACGTGTACTGTAATTTATAGGACAAAATTAGCACTCGCCACCCGCCAGGCGTCGAGTAACACTTAAAACGTGGCGATTAACTTTATTGTCCTCACTTGCCAAACTCAATGGGCACCACTCGCCATACGCGATGGTTGAAAGATCGATGCCAGGGAGGAAACGGGTGAAATTCGTTCGGAATTTGCGGCGTTTAAATCGGCGATTCTCCCGAACGTAAGAGAAGAAAGGAGCAGGGGTGATTCTGTCTCGAATTTTCCAAAAATTTAAGTCATTCGGTTCCGAAAAAAAAAAAAAAAAAAAACGGTGATCAGTCCGAAAATTCGGACATAAAAATATCGCTAATTTCGATATGGTTGTCGAAAAAAATCAATTTCGTCAATCGTTCGCAGAAAAAAATCACCAATTCCGTCAAAGAATCGCGAAAAAAACGTGAATTTCGCCCTAGGACCACGTAAAAAACGCGAATTACGTCAAAACTTCGCGGTAACAACGCAAATTTCGTGAAAAGATCGCGGAGAAAACGCAACTTTCGCGAAAAGATCGTGAAAAAACGAAAATTTTGTCAAAAATTCGCGGAAAAAACGCTAATTCCGTGAAAAGAAAGCGGAAAAACGCAAATTTCGTCAAAGAATCGCGAAAAAGAATCACAAAATTCTTCAAAGTATCGCGAAAAAACGCAAATTTCGTCAAAGAATCGCGAAAAAGAATCACAAAATTCTTCAAAGTATCGCGAAAAAACGCAAATTTCGTGAAAAGATCACGGAAAAAAGCACAAATTTCGTGCAACTTCCGTGACAAAATCGCGGAAAAAACGCAAATTTCGTCAAAAGATCGCGGAAAAAACACAAATTCGATAAAAGATCTCGGAAAAAACGCAAATTTCTTCAAAAGATCGCGGAAAAAACGCAAATTTCGTCAAAAGATCGCGGAAAAAAACGCAAATTTCATGAAAAGATCGCGGAGTAAACGCAAATTTCATGAAAAGATCGCGGAGTAAACGCAAATTTCGTGAAAAGATCGTGAAAAAACTCAATTTTCGTCAAAAGATCGCGAAAAAAACACAAATTTCGAGAAAAGATCGCGGAAAAAACGCAAATTTCGTCAAAACATTCTGAAAATAAAACGCAAATTTCACGAAAAGATTGCGGAAAAAACATAACTTTCATCAAAATAACGCGGAAAAACGCAAATTTCGTTAAAAAATCTTGAAAAAATGCAAATATTTTCAAAGAATGGCGAAAACCCCCCCACAAATTTCGTTAAAAGATTACAAAAAAACGCAATTTTGTGAAAAGATAGCGGAAAAAACGCAGATTTCGTCAAAAGATTGCAAAAAAATGCAGATTTTGCAAAAGGTCACAAAAAAACGTGAATTTCGTCAAAAAATCGCGAAAAAAAACGCGAAATTCGTTAAATGGTCGCAGAAAAATGCATATTAGTAAGTGCCGTGGGGGGGGGGAGGTCTCTGTTGTAAACTTTCTGAAAATTTCCTGCGAATTTATTTCATTGCAATTAATTGTGAAATTTAAATTTTTCAGTTGAGTGTAATCATACCGAATGGTAAGTAATATATATTAGTAAATTACAATGTTGGTAGTTGGAAAAAACACAATTTTGTATGGAGCGTACATAACTTTGTTACTGGCCAGTGGTTAAAAAAAACTGGCCAATGAAAAAAATCAGTGTACTGGCCAGTGGCCAGTGGGTAAAAATGTTAATTTTGACCTATGCTGTAATTATGTATAATTTTATTAAATGCAAGTCTGTATATTTCCTTTCATCGCTGGGAATTTATTTTCTCTGTTTATTGGTATGGAGATTTCCCTCGTTATATCTTTAAAGTTAATTGGAAACTTTGAATGCTGACGTAAGAATGAAAGTGTGTCAGATAAAAATGTTCAGGAATAACAATACAATATTTTTACTATTGTTCATTGAAATATGCTTTTAACCATATATTGAGATATATTTATGTCATTTCATGGTATTAATATCTAAAATATCGATTTTTTTCACAATTAGAAGCCTCGTGATGGGCACAGATTGCCATTTTTTGTTGTATAACTATGTGAAGGTTTCCCTCGTGAAATCTTGAAAGTAATTCTAAACTTTTGATGGTGACGTAAGAAAAAGTCAAGTTCTTTGTAAGTGAAAGGCAACGTGTACTGTAATTATGTATCATTTTATTAAATGCAAGTCTGTATATTACCTTTCATTGCTGGGCCTTTTTTTCCTCTGTTAATTTGTATGGAGGTTCCCCTCGTTATATCTTTAAAGTTAATTGGAAACTTTGAATGCTGACGTAAGAATGAAAGTGTGTTGATAAAAACGTTCAAAACAACAACATTAACCTAACAATTACAGTTTATTACTTAATAATAAAGTTCCTTTTCATTCAACAATGCAATTTTTTAAAAAAGAACAATGCTGACTATTTCATTGAGCAGTAAATGTCCATTTTAGTTTTTATTTCAACAGGAACAGGTTGAGGGAAGGTTGGAAGAAATATTTCGTTTTATATCTAGGGCCGACTCGCAAGTTTCTGTGCCCAAGGAACTTTCAATTTTTCGTGCCTCCCAAGATTGGTTCATTTACTGATACTAGTTTTTCTTTTTCTACACACTTATTCGAAAAGGGTAAACTAAAAATTTAAGTATTCCGGAGAATTAAAAACGGTTCCAGGAATAAAAATAAAATATTTTTCCTATTGTTTAATCAAATGTTCTTTTAACCATTGATATATTTATGTCATTTGATCGTATTAATATCTCAAATATTGCATTTTTTTCAAAATGAGAAACCTCGTGATGGGCATATATTGCAATTTTTTATTGTATAATTATATGCAGGTTTCCCTCGTGAAATCTTGAAAGTAATTCGAAACTTTTGATGGTGACGTAAGAAAAAGTAAAGTTCTTGTAATTGAAAGGCAACGTGTACTGTAATTATGTATCATTTATTAAATGGAAGTCTGTATATTACCTTTCATTGCTGCGCCTTTTTTTACTCTGTTAATTTGTATATAGATTCCCCTCGTTATATCTTTAAAGTTAATTGGAAACTTTGAATGCTGACGTAAGAATGAAAGTGTGTTAGATAAAAATGTTCAAAACAACATTAAACCTCACAATTACATTTTATTACTTAACAATAAAGTTTCTTTTCATTCAACAATGCAATTTTTTAAAAAAGAACAATGCTGACTACTTGATTGAGCAGTAAATGCCCATTTTAGTTTTTAGTTCAACAGAACAGGTTGAGGGAAGGTTGGAAAAAATATTTCGATTTATATATAGGGCCCGGCTCGCAAGTTTCTGTGCCCAGGGAACTTTCAATTTTTTCGCGTCCCGTAAGATTTGTTCATTTACTGATACTAGTTTTTCTTTTTTTACACACTCATTCGAAAAGGGTAAACTAAAAATTTAAGTATTCCGGAGAATTAAAATCGATTCCTGGAATAACAATAAAATATGTTTCCTGTTGTTTATTCAAATGTGCTTTTAACCATTGATATATTTATTTCATAGTATTAATATCTGAAATATCGCATTTTTTTCACAATTAGAAACCTCGTGATGGGCATTATATGCAGGTTTCCCTCGTAAAATCTTGAAAGTAATTTGAAACTTTTGATGGTGACGTAAGAAAAAGTAAAGTTCTTGTAATTGAAAGGCAACGTGTACTGTAAATATGTATCATTTTATTACATGCAACTCTGTATATTACCTTTCATTGCTGGACCATTTTTTTTTCTTTGTTAATTTGTATGGAGATTCCTCTCGTTATATCTTTAAAGTTAATTGGAAACTTTGAAAGTTGACGTAAGAATGAAAGTGTGTTAGGTAAAAATGTCCAAAACAATGACTTTAAACCTAAAAATTACATTTTATTACTTAACAATAAAGTTCCTTTTCATTCAACAATGCAATTTTTTAAAAAAGAACAATGCTAACTATTTGATTGAGCAGTAAATGTCAATTTTAGTTTTTAGTTCAATAGGAACAAGTTGAAGGAAGGTTGAAAAAAATATTTCTGTTTATATCTAGGGCCCGACTCACAAGTTTCTGTGCCCAAGGAACTTTTAATTTTTTCGTGCCCCGTAAGACTTGTTCATTTACTGATACTGGTTTTTCTTTTTTTACACACTTATTCGAAAAGGGTAAACTTAAAATTTAAGTATTCTGGAGAATTAAAAACGGTTCCAGGATTAAAAATAAAATATTTTTACTATTGTTTATTGAAAGGTTCTTTTAACCATATTTTAAGATATATTTATGTCATTCCCTCGTATTGATATCTAAAATATCACAGTTTTTTCACAATTAGAAGCCTGGTGATGGGCATAGATTGCCATTTTTTGTTGTATAACTATATGAAGGTTACCCTCGTGAAATCTTGAAAGTAATTCTAAACTTTTGATGGTGACGTAAGAAAAAGTAAAGTTCTTGTAATTGAAAGGCAACGTGTACTGTAATTATGTATAATTTTATTAAATGCAAGTCTGTATATTACCTTTCACTGCTGGGCCTTTTTTTTTCTCTGTTAATTTGTATGGAGATTCCCCTCGTTATATCTTTAAAGTTAATTGGAAACTTTGAATGCTGACGTAAGAATGAAAGTGTGTTAAATAAAAACGTTCAAAACAACAACATTAAACCTAACAATTACAGTTTATTACTTTAAAGTTCCTTTTCATTCAACAATGCAATTTTTTAAAAAAGAACAATGCTGACTATTTGATTGAGCAGTAAATGTCCATTTTAGTTTTTATTTCAATAGGAACAGGTTGAAGGAAGGTTGAAAAAAATATTTCGGTTTATATCTAGGGCCCGACTCAAAAGTTTCTGTGCCCAAGGAACTTTTTATTTTTTCGTGCCGCGTAAGATTTGTTCATTTACTGATACTGGTTTTTCTTTTTTTACACACTTATTCGAAAAGGGTAAACTTAAAATTTAAGTATTCCGGAGAATTAAAAACGGTTCCAGGATTAAAAATAAAATATTTTTACTATTGTTTATTGAAAGGTTCTTTTAACCATATTTTGAGATATATTTATGTCATTCCCTCGTATTGATATCTAAAATATCACAGTTTTTTCACAATTAGAAGCCTGGTGATGGGCATAGATTGCCATTTTTTGTTGTATAACTATATGAAGGTTACCCTCGTGAAATCTTGAAAGTAATTCTAAACTTTTGATGGTGACGTAAGAAAAAGTAAAGTTCTTGTAATTGAAAGGCAACGTGTACTGTAATTATGTATAATTTTATTAAATGCAAGTCTGTATATTACCTTTCACTGCTGGGCCTTTTTTTTTCTCAGTTAATTTGTATGGAGATTCCCCTCGTTATATCTTTAAAGTTAATTGGAAACTTTGAATGCTGACGTAAGAATGAAAGTGTGTTAAATAAAAACGTTCAAAACAACAACATTAAACCTAACAATTATAGTTTATTACTTTAAAGTTCCTTTTCATTCAACAATGCAATTTTTTATAAAAGAACAATGCTGACTATTTGATTGAGCAGTAAATGTCCATTTTAGTTTTTATTTCAACGAGGTGGAACCCGTCGAATTTCGACGAAAAAAAAAAATGTTTACAAAGAAACTATTGCATGGAATTTATATCGACAACAATAATTACAATAAAAAATCCATTTTACACTTGTTAGTTTAACTCTCCAAAGACATATTTTAACCTAAGATCAACGAAATACTTTTTTCATAAACTTCAACTGTTAAAATTAATGAAAAATTAAACTTTATTCATATGCGTAATCAGTAGCATATCAAGATAAGTAATTTTGATTAAGTTATCAATTGATGCTTGGTATTACGGAATGAAAAATTAGCAAAAATGATTTCATCTCGACATAATCATAGAAATTTCCCCCCTTTAAATCTAAACCGAGTCAAGTCATTTTCCACGTTTCACATCCATATTAACCATTTAAAATCATTTTAACGCGCAATAGGTTATTAATAAATACATTTTCAAACTTGAAGTCACTTTTGTCAACTATTACAACTTTTCATGTTAAAATTACCACTCGTGATTTGAGGTCTTAGTATAATCTCTGTACTTGCGTGTAAAAATTCCAATAATTTTTACTTTTAGACGCATTCAAGGGGAAATATCTCATTTTATCAAAAAAAAAATTATCGTTTTCTTTTAAATATAACGTCATTTTCCGTTGCTGAAATATTTTGCCTATGGACCATATTCTTCGTTTCGGTTCAAGACTATAAAAGTCGCCATTTTACCTTTTGTGACGTCACAGGAATATTGTCTCAAATTCAATATTAGCGAAATAAAAAAATAGTGGAATATAGCAGCAGCATCAGGGAAATAGTGTCTTTTTTAAAGCGTAACGTCATTTTCTGTTAAAATTTTTAAAAAGATATTTTTTATTGTAATGAGAAAATGGCATCAGTAAGAATATAATCAATAAAGATAGATAAACCACTTTTAATAGAAATGAAGTACTTCAGTTGCCACGATTAGAAAATTGGTATTAAAAACTATAAAAAAATTAATATATCAAAAATAAATTGAGATACAGCTTTCAAACAAATTGCATTTAAAAGTGAATTTTTTTCTACATACGACGATGTAAACATTTAAAATGTGGGATATTTAGAAGTTTAAAAATTTGCAGTAGCGAAAATTGCAAAGCCGAAATTTTATTTCAAATTTCAAAATGTTGCCATTCGCAGAATGACGTATGCGTTACGCACAGATATGTTTGTCCTTTATAATATAGATAGGAACAGGTTGAGGGAAGGTTGGAAAAAATATTTCGGTTTATATCTAGTGCCCGACTCTCAAGTTTCTGTGCCCAAGGAACTTTAAATTTTTTCGTTCCCCGTAAGATTGGTATATTTACTGATACTAGTTTTTCTTTTTTTACACACTTATTCGAAAAGGGTAAACTAAAAATTTAAGTATTCCAGAGAATTAAAAACAATTCCAGGAATAACAATAAAATATGTTTCCTATTGTTTATTCAAATGTGCTTATAACCATTGATATATTTATGTCATTTTTATCGTATTAATATCTCAAATATCACATTTTTTTCAGAATTAGAAATCTCGTGATGGGCATATATTGCCATTTTTTGTTGTATAACTATATGCAGGTTTCCCTGGGGAAATCTTGAAAGTAATTCTAAACTTTTTATGGTGACGTAAGAAAAAGTAAAGTTCTTGTAAATGAAAGGCAACGTGTACTGTAATTATGTATAATTTTATTAAATGTAAATCTGTAAATACCTTTCATCGCTGGGAATTTATTTTCTCTGTTTATTTGTATGGAGATAACCCTCGTTATATCTTTAAAGTTAATTGTAAACTTTGAATGATGACGTAAGAATGAAAGTGTGTTAGATAAAAATATTCAAAACAACATTAAACCTAACAATTACAGTTTATTACTTAACAATAAAGTTCCTTTTCATTCAACAGTGTAATTTTTTAAAAAAAGAACAATGTTGACTATTTGATTGAGCAGTAAATGTCCATTTTAGTTTTCATTTCTAGAGGAACAGGTTGAGGGAAGGTTGGAAAAAATATTTCGGTTTACATCTGGGTCCCGACTGGCAAGTTTCTGTGCCCAAAGAACTTTCAATTTTTTTGTGCCCCGCAAGATTGGTTCATTTACTGATACTAGTTTTTCTTTTTTTACACACTTATTCGAAAAGGGTAAACTAAAAATTTAAGTATTCTGGAGAATTAAAAACGATTCCAGGAATAATAATAAAATATGTTTCCTATTGTTTATTCAAATGTTCTTTTAACCATTGATATATTTATGTCATTTCATCGTATTAATATCTCAAATATCGCATTTTTTTCACAATTAGAAGCCTCATGATGGGCATAGATTGCCATTTTTTGTTGTATAATTATATGCAGGTTTCCCTCGTGAAATCTTGAAAGTAAATCGAAACTTTTGATGGTAACGTAAGAAAAAGTAAAAGTTCTTTTGCAATTGAAAGGCAACGTGTACTGTAATTATGTATCATTTTATTAAATGCTGTCTGTATATTACCTTTCATTGCTGGTCCTTTTTTTTCTCTGTTAATTTGTATGGAGATTCCCCTCGTTATAGCTTTAAAGTTAATTGGAAACTTTGAATGCTGACGTAAGAATGAAAGTGTGTTAGGTAAAAATGTTCAAAACAACAATATTAAACCTAGCAACAGTTACATTTTGATACTTAACAATAAAGTGCCTTTTCCTTCAACAATGCAATTTTTCTGTATATTACTTTTCATTGCTGGGTGTATCGACTTCCGTATCATCCCGGGACCTGCTGGTGCGTTTTCCCTTTTAATATTTATTACAACCAGACATAATCCAGGCTACCACTTTCACAAAGAGCACTCTTTATTTATCACAAATAATTGTTTATTAACATATTAGCAGACCCGCCCGGTGTTGTCCGGGGTTTGTAAATAACATCCTTAAACAAAACTTAAGTTTGTATTATTTTATATCTTTTGAAAATCTTTCAAATAAATCTACTTTCGGGGGCCCCATTGCCTTCCGCAGCGTCTAGTGTGTTCCCAACAAACACCTATTCGAACAAACTTGGGACCTGGGTCCCCGCTACCTAAAGCAGCGTGCATCGGATGTACTCCGCACGTGCCGGAGACAATCAAAAACAAAGTTGAATGAGCCAACGCTCGTAGTAATCAAGATAGATCCATAGAACCCGAAAAAAGAATGTACCATTAATGTTATTAAATTAAAATAATAAAACTTTGTAAAAAATCACCATAAAATAAAACAATACATAGGACGCGTTTCGAGCTAAAAACATAACAGCTCGTCATCAGCTACAACAACCACGTGTCCGCAAGCGAACAAGGTCAAAAATGAACTGAAAGTAACGAATGTTGCAAAGAATCCGACAGATGGCGCTACCTGAAAGAGGCACATGTAGAAGAGAAAGGTGTTGCCAAAAAGATAGAAGAAAAATTGATAGAGAAAAAATGGAAATAAAAGAATTAAAATAAAATAAAAGAAGTAAATTAAAAAATATAAATAATAAAAATAAATAAAGATATATAAAAGAAGAAAAAACCAAAAGATCCATATTTTTTTTAAAACAAAATAAAAAGAAAAGAAACAAGAGAAAAGGGAAAAGAATTACAAAAGTAATTTCCACGATGGAGATAGGAAAGGAGGTGATGGGAGATCATTGACAAGATTAGCAGAATTTTTAGAAATAAAATTTGCTTCATGAAAATCCAAGTGAGAGGGAGAGGCAGGGGAAGAAATAATTTTGGCCATGGAGAAATTGAAACAATGACAGGAAGACCAACAGTGAGAAGCAATAGAAGATTTAGAGATTTCTTGATTTACAATATACCTCTGATGCTCGCCTAAGGAATATAATAAACACCCCACCGGTTCTCAGTAGGAACAGGATCTTTTAGAGGAGAGAATTTAATTTTATTCATAGGTTTGAAGATAACTTTAAAATTAAAACGAGAAAGGACTTTAGCAATTTTGAAACACAGAAGAGAATAAAAGGGCAGAACTATTAGGAGGATTAATTGAATCAGAAAAAGGACGTTTAGGCTTATTAAATTTATACAAAGCTTTATCAATCAAAGAGGGATTATAACCACGAGCAAGGGCAAGAGATTTGAGATAATTAATTTCATTATTCAGAGCAGAAGAGTCAGAACAAATGCGTAACAGCCTAAAAACAAAAGTATAAGAGGACGCCACTTTTTGTTGAGGAGAATGATTTGAAAGAGCATGAGGAGGAAGGGAGACAGCGAAAGGTTTTCTATAAACGGAGGTAGAGAACCGATCTGGGTGTTTTGAAACCAAGACGTCAAGGAAAGGAAGATAATTGTTCTCTTCGACCCCGAGAAGACAAGAGAAAGGAGATAAGAAAGATCCAGGTCAGAGGGGATTAAAATGAAAGTGCCATCAACATACCTAAACCAGAAAGGAAATTTATATAAACTGAAGAGTTTTTCTTCAACAAAATGCATATAAATATCACATAAAAGAGGAGACAGTGGATTACCCATGGCCAAACCCTCAGTTTGAGAATAGAAAGAATTATTAAACTGAAATGCAGTTTGCCTGACACAAATACTAACTAAATGCAGGATTTCATCAATCTCAATGGAAGAGTAATGAAACTCGCGCAGCCTTCTTTCCAAACAATCAATTGCCCCTTGAACAGGCACGTTAGTGAAAAGGGATTTAACATCTAAGGAAACCATTATATAATTGCAAGGAGAAAGGCGTTTAATTTTATCAACAAAGTCATAAGAGTTTTTCACGGTGTGAAAGTTAGTAGAAGATAATGGAGCGAGTAACTTAGAAAGGAACTTGGCAAGTTTATAAGAAGCAGTACCAATATTGGAAACGATAGGGCGAAAGGAAAGGGTAGGTTTATGTACCTTAGGAAGAGCATAGAAACGAGCACAATTAGCGATAGAAGGGGTGACAAAGGGGTTGGTTAAAGAATTGAAACGGCTATATCAGGTAGAAAATAATGTAAACAACTCGCAAATTAAAAGAAAATAACTGTTATTCGCTTAAATAAAAAAAAATAATCAAAAACCCTTTTAATGAGAGATAAATTTATAAAGCGAAAATATTTAATTTAAACACGAAAGGAGTGTTTTATAAAACTTAAAAAATAAATTAGTATGAAAGAAGCAATTGATACATTATTTGGCGATTTTTCGCTTCCGTGTGATTTTTATATCCTGGAACTTAGATCATTGCTTATTAATGGAATATTGAGTATTATGTTATTTTTTTTATAAGATGTCGGACCTGTTGCCAATTTCACTTATAGGAATATTCACTGCTTTGAAAGTTAGGCTATGAGAAGATTCTTAAGAAGATTTCTGCAATTATGCGTTATTATTATCGTAAAAAAAAAAGTCAAAATTTTGCAATAAAAATTGCTTGCTGTATTTAATTTCAGATATTTTTTCTAATTCGTCGCTTCAGATAACTTAGCAACAAATTAAGTTATTTTCATAATCTGGGTTATTTACACAATAGACGTAGATTAATTTGCTCTTGACTATAAAGGAATTAGGAAGCCTATTTGTTTTTCCGTGTTACAATATGCTCTTTAGAAAAATGCAAAATAAATCTTCGGTTCAAGTATTCACCAAAATGCTTATTGCTAATTTTTTTTGTATAACTAACTTTATTTATCATTGTCAGTTCTATTTAAGACATGAATATTTATTTATAAAAAATGTATAATTGAATCAACAAAAATTTGACATTATTTATTGGATCGTAACTTGGCGTGTAATTAAGTTTGTTTTGTCATTAACTCTGGTAAATGTATAACAATATTGTTGCATCATCTTAATGTTTGACGTCAACCATCACAATGGAGTCGATTACAGATGATTAGAAAGATTTTACTGGATGCAACAGGTTTATTTTTCTACAAGATTAAGTCATCGAGTTTTGTAATGTCTAAACGGTTACATTATTGTAAATGGTCTACAAAATGAAAAGGCAGAGAAAATGACGTCATTTTAATTTTATTCAAACAATTCAGCTTTAAAAACACACTTTTTTATATTTCACTTTTCTTTTAAATATGAAAGTTAAACTTTCTTTTTTAACTGAAAATTGTTCAATACATTTTTTACGGTATTTACTCTGCTGGAATCCAAAGAGAGAAAATCAGTAGTAGTATATCTGTCACAAAAGGACGTTTATTAAGAAATATAACGTAACATTCAGTGAGATTATATTTAAGCTACCAGAATCACATATTGCGTGAAATGAGATTTCAGGAGTTCAAGAACTATCAAATGAAAATGCACCACCTGAACATTATTCATGTTCAATGGTCAATTTGTGCAATCATAAAATTGTGGCAACTGAAGAACTCCATTTCTGTTGAAAGTCGTGGAGGGTTGAAAGTAAAGGGAAACTAATCACGGAAGAAAGAAAATAATATATTACTGTACCTTTTTGTTGCCATTTTCTCATAAAAACTGAAAAAATAAATTGAAATTGAAATACGTGCTATGTCAGCGATTTTTTTAAATTTCTAAATATCGCACATTTCCAATTTTTAAACAGTCAAATAGAGAAAAAAATCTACTTTCAAATGCAATTTGTTAGAAAATTGTATCTTAGTTGACTGAGTTATTATGGTTTTTAAAATAACTAGCCACCCGTGGCGACCAATTTGGCCTCCCTTAAATGTATGCTAGGCATTGTATCATATTATTTTCATTCCTAATTTAATTTACTTGCTCAATCCTTCGCCAAATTTGAAGATTCTGATAGAGAAATCGAGGACTCCCTACAGTTATGTTAGTCAGGCGCAGGTTATAAATCGCCAAACATTGTACCCGTCGCATTTTTTTTTATATGTGATTGAACCACGCGCTTATGCACCGAAATGATCGGAAAGACTGGCGTAAGTGGCAAAATCTTGGGTTAATAACTCCTGGCATGTGGTGACATGTGAAATTATCGCTTTTAATAAATTTAAAAACTTTTTTTGATTGCATAATTGATATTTTTCATATAAAAATTCTTTTTGATGTTAGTGGGCAATCTAAAATATATATTACATGTAAAAAAATAATTAGATTAAAAAAAATTGGTTTTCACCTATATTCTGTAACCCGAGGAGCTCGGGTTCGATCCCCTAGTATATTATAAAGCAGTAAGCTCTAAAACTTCCGCTCGAGTGTTTTCAAAAACTACCCGGTGGATTTTTTTCCAAACTGTATCATTCGATAGGAAATATTCCCGAGGTGGTTTATGCGAAAATATACAGGGATAGCTATGATTTTTGATAAAAAAATCTTCTATTTTATTGATATTTTCGGCAAAAGGGTTGCCAGTGGTCATTTTTTGGCGAAAAGTTTGTTGATTATAGAATTGAAATGGCTATATCCACTAGAAAATAATACAAACACCTCGCAAATAAATGGAAAAAGTACTGATATTTAATTAAAAAAGACAAAAATTTTTTTTAATGAGACATAATATTATAAAACGAAAATATTTTATTTAAACATGAAATAAATATTTGTAATGCTTAAACTATAATTTATTGTGAAATTTTACAATTGATACAATATTTGGCGAATTATCACCTGCGTTACGTTAAAAAAATGAATCTGAAAATTTCATTAGACTAATTTTGAATCACATTTTTTTTTATTTTTAGTTCTTTTCTTTTTATTTTCATCTAACTGCCTCATCATGTGATTTACAGGAGAAATAAATATATGTAATTGGAAAAATTACTGTAATTGTGAATTACATATTATTTCTTTCTCTACGATTTCTATTTTACGTTTGTCACCAAACAATTTTCAGCCATTTTTTTAAAGCCAAAAATGCATAAGCGTGACATTAGCTTGAGGATTTTCACAGTAATGGTGTTTTTTCAAGTGACCGAGATAATTTTTGGAGTACATTTTAACATTCAATTATAAATTATATAGATGTGAGTTGTGGTTTTAGATTCCCATAAAACCCTACTCCTAGCTACAGGATATGATCAGCACTTTTCCATGAGAACTTGTAACCGCAGAACAGCAGATGTATTGAATTTGCTGATATGCAGCTTTGCATTCTCTTCGCTTGGAAACAAGTAACAACCAAAAGCAGATTTCATTCTGACGCGGATGATGTTACACGTATCTTTCTCGCTTTAGACGAGGGCAGAGGCCGATATGGAATCTCCGACGATTCTGCGAGCGCGTATGCTGCAGAAAACCCCTTACCCTCCCGTACTTGTAAATATAATTTCAATTTAATATGTAAAACTATAACCTAGAACCATTGAACTCCTTTTTTCATTAACTACGGCCTTATCCTTATATCATCCTTATATTACATGGGGGCACGGCCTATTTGAATACCAAACGAATTAAAAAAATAAAATCCCCTAGGCTTATTTACCGATCTACGTTTAAAATCGGAGAACTTTTTCGTTCCGTTATCAAACTTTGCATTTCGGCTGAAGTGATTCATCTACTCAGCCATCTGTTTGAAGCTCAATCTTCCTTTTATTTTATTTTTACAAGATAGACGTGGTTTTGCAAGAAATGAATCTCCGGCTGCAAGTATATTTTTTTTCTACGGATCATTAATTGGATTACTTCAATATATCGTGGCGAAGAATTTTGTTTTCAATTGGAAACTCCTTTGAAGTAAGTTTTTTTTTCTCTCTTTCCTTTCTTGCCTTTTGATATGGAATTACAAGAAATATAATTTATTAAAAGCCAGTTGAAATCGGCTAAGACTGATAAAATCAAGCTACTGCACGAATTTATATTTGGTTGCGATAAAAATCGCCAAAATAGGGCGAATTTAAGGAAATTTAAAGGTTTTTCTTTTACCGACAAAAGCGATGAGTATGACAATAAACTCAAAGAAATTTTGGATGATTACGATCAGATACAATTGATTACTATCGCTAATATCTTATCCATTGATATACATGGATCAAAAGAAGATATAGGACAACGTATTTTAAGCGCACTAGTTGATATTTCGGCTTTTAAAGACACGTTTACGGCAGTTTCCGAATCGGATACAGAATTTGATGATAGCCACAATAGTAGTGGAAGCACTGGTTTATCTTCCCCTTTGGAAGTACAGCCAGACCAGGCGCGTGTACACTGTAGTTTAAGTAAAAAGAATAAATAAAATAATAATGTGGCAGTTTTGTGAAAATATAGAAATAAAGACATGACGATGATTGCTGAATAAGATGAAATGTTGTGCACGTGTAGTGTTTGTTCTAAATCCATTTTTTTTCTTTCAAATATTCATTTGCAATGAAAATCTTAGTGAATATGAGAAAATATGATGTATCTTCATTTATAACGCTTTTTTCAAGATTTAATAGTTCAAATGATGGATGTTAATAGATAGAAATGTAATACAAGATTATGCCTTATTTTAGCACGTTGTGCTTTGTCAAGAAGTGTTACATCAGTTTTACATTTTAAGTAATTTTTTTGCCTCAAGTAAGAAGATTTTGTTTTTAAAAAGAAAATTTTAATAGTGTTGCTTTGTAGTATATGATGTGGAAGATTGACAAAATTCAAGTGTTTTTAAAGCTATTTTAGAGAGCAGTCAAGTCTTGTCACAGCATTCAGTACAAAGTTTCATTTTTTATGAATTTAAGTATTAAATGCATTTCTTTCTCAAGTTTTTTTTAAAAAAAGAATGCTTATAAAAGCAGATATAAAAGTAGAAGAATTCAACATTGCATCAAAAATTTCACATACATATTTGGTGTCCATTTCATATGGAACTTTTATCTTCATGTTTAGCACTATTTGGGCTTATGTGCGGCATGAATTTTTTTTTTTTTTTTTTTTTTTTTTGCATTATGAGGATACGTGCAAAAATTCTTCCATTACAATAGAAAATAAGAGTGCTGTATTTTAATACAGAATTTGTGTAGTCTGCGTAGTTTTCTTCGAAACATATCCATGTTTATAGCAAAAATTTTAAATAGTCAATTTTTTTAATTTTAAGGAATGATTTAAATAATTTCAAGTTTTTTATTTTTTGTGTCAATGTTGAAATTTATTTCAAAATATATGTGACCTTACGTGTGAATTTATTTGGATTCAGGTCTCACGATAGGGCTTAGTGCAGTCTGAACTCTAGTTTGCATACTATTGCGAGATGTATGCAAATATTCAAGTAAACGTAATTACCACATAAGTAAAGCTGTATTTTGTTATACAGATATATGGTTTGTGTTGTATATGCAACCATTTTGACACATATTTAATTACTTGGATGTTTTATCCATGTTTATAAAAGTTAAATAGTGATTACTAGTTTGTGAAAACATAAGAAGAATACAAGTTTAGTGAAATGCGTTTACAGCAGTGTATCATGTCATGTGGAACGGTATCCAGTTTTTTTCTTTACGAAACCATACATTAAAAAAAGTTGACTCTACAGTTATAATTTCATCAGCATCTTCAAGACTTTTCATCAATTTTTTTCTACTCATCAGTGTTATGTCACCATACTATTTCATACTGTTCGCAAAATTAACATTTCAGAGAAGACATAGAATGGTGAAAAATTCAAGTATTTTATTCCAAATCAATGAAAATCCCCAATATTTTTTATAAAAGTTTGGTTTATATATATATAAATAAAACTGTGCATCGAATTTTATATATTTGAATATAAAGGTAAAAAAAAAAAATTAAAAATTTCAAAAATTTTTCGAAAAAATTTCAAAAATTTTGATTTTTTTTTTTTTACACTTTCATATTCAAATATATAAAATTCGATGCACAGAATTATTTATATATATAATCCAAACTTTTATAAAAAATATTGGGGATTTTCATTGATATGGAATGCGCAGGGGGCATTTCGAAGATTTCTACGACGACGCGTAAAATGCCATTTTCTCAAAAATAATTTTTTTTTCATTTTTTTTGTGATAAATGCATGCCACAATGCATATAATGTACCCTTGAGTAATATTTAAATTAAAATTTACAAAAAAAAGAAAAAAATTAAAAAAATTTGAAATTTTGAAATTTTTTCGAAATTTTTCAATTTTTTTTTTTTTTTACCTTTATATTCAAATTTATAAAATTCGGTGCAGAGTTTTAATTATATATATAAACCAAACGTTTATAAAAAATATTGGTGATTTTTATTGATATGGAATGCGCAGGGAGCATTTCGAAGATTTCTACGACGACACGTAAAATGCCATTTTTTTCTCAAAAATAATTTTTTTTTAATTGTTTTTGTGATAAATGCATGCCGTAATGCATATAATGTACCCTTTAGTAATATTTAAAGTTAAATTTGCAAAAAAATGAAAAAAAAATGAAAAATTCTGAAATTTTGAAATTTTTTCGAAAAATTTCAAAATTTTTCAAAAAAAAATTTTTTTTAACCTTTATATTCAAATATATAAAATTCCATGCACAGATTTTTTTATATATATAAACCAAACTTTTATAAAAAATATTGGGGATTTTCATTGATATGGAACGCGCATGGGGCATTTTGGAGATTTCTAAAACAACGCGTAAAATTCCACTTTTTTCTCAAAAATGACTTTAAAAATTTTTTTTTTGTAATAAATGCATGCCATAATGCATATAATGTACCTTTGAGTAATATTTAAGGTGAAATTTACAAATAATAAATTTAAATAAATTTATTTTAATTTTATTTTAAGTTAATTTTTAAGTAATTTTAGTAATTTTTAGTAATTTTTAGTAATTTTTAGTAATTAATAATTTTTAGTAATTTAGTAATTTAAGTAATTTTAGTAAAAGTTTAAGTAATTTTATTTTAATTTTTAATTTTAAATAAATTTAAAAATAAAAAAATTATTTTTAAGGTCCCTCGTCCCCTTAATCTAACCTTTTCTGTTTTAAATTTACTGGTTTCATTTCCCATTTTCAGTTTAAGCACTGTTTTCAATTCATCACGGGATGTTTAGTAAATCGCATTTTGCTATCCTCTTTGCGCCGTTTTAGCGAGGTCGTCTCGCTCCTGGCTTTTCTTGGCGCGCTCTCGCCTTTTTACGGCAACCCTTTAGCTGCCGCGCGTGAGTTTAAAAGCGTTCTCTCTCTCTGCTAGCAGGAAGTCATAGTGCAGTTACTGGTATAGCGTGAAATGATTTAACTCGCCGCGCGTTTCGCGGGCCTCGTGCCCCGAATGTGCCGGTAATGTTGGAAATCAATACCGTAGTTTTTTGCTAGAGAATATTTATAACGAATTAAGTTTCCCCTCCTAGAGGCCTTTTCTTAGTGTATTGAATCAACTAGTTTTAGCGTACATCCATAAGATTTACTGAGAAGATCCTTTGTCTAAATCATGATTCAAGTCTCCCAGGTGCCCGGAGATCGTCGGATACCGAGCCGTGGACCCCACCTTTCACCTGCATACTTCAGTACTGAAAGAAATAAAGTCTTCCTTGTATGAAACAAGTATAAGTGTCAGCTTATTTATTGCAAGAGTGGAGGTACTATATTTTATTTCCTTTTTCCTTTCTCAGCTTGATCACCTACTAGGATCGGGTTATTAGTGTACATTCACAGCGGATATGTAAGTGATTGAGGCAACTGGACGATCGCGTTTTATTCTAATGAATCCACTTCTAGTTTATGCAAGAGACAATAAGAGAATCTTTTTAGAACAGTTACAGGCACTCATTGAACATTACTTCTTAATAATAGTATTACAGGGGTAGCTTGCGCAGATACCGGAGCTACTCATTCCATTGCTGGGGAAATGTTGTTCAAGCTTCTCCGTGACCAAGGAATCTTGTTCGAAGAGACCAGTATAAGCATAACGTTCGCTGATGGCATACGAAAAGAAACTAACGTTCTTCAAGCAACAATCACTGTTGAAATAGAAGGTCGTAGAACTAATACAACGATTTTTGCGTTACCCGAAACCACCGGAAATAGAACATTGTTAGGCATAGATCTTTTGAATAAAATGGGAATTGTGTTGGATATGCGAAGCCAAAGTTAGTATTTCCAGAACAATCCAAGATATAAAATTCCTTTTGTTGATGATCCTTTCAAAACGACGTCTGAAATCTCAACACCAAATGTCAAAGCTAACACAGTTATGTTAAGAGAAAATGAAGGTCAAAACCTATCTGCAATACTTAAAGAGGCTTAATGACTTGCTTGAAAAATTTTCCAATACCTTTCAACCAGGGGGAGAAGCAACACCCGTCGTCGAACATCACATAAATACTAGAGAACATCGTCCTATATCATTAACACCTTACAGGTTATCACCAGCTAAGAAAGAGTTGTTGAAAACAGAAATTGATGATCTTCTTGCCAAAGGAATTATTGAGCAATGCGAATCTCCATATTCTGCACCAATCGAGCTCATTCCTAAGCCAAATGGTAGTGTACGTCTATGTGTAGACTACAGGAAGCTCAATGAGGTGACTATACCGGATACCTATCCACTTCCTCGTGGGCCTCGTGGACGATCTTCTACATCAGGAAAAGACTGCCCAGTTCATGACCACTCTGGATCTGAATGCTGGCTACCACCAGGTGAGTGTCTATGGGCCTGATCGTGATAAAACTGCGTTTGTATGTCCTCTTGGAACATACCGCTTTCGAAGAATGCCTTTTGGACTCCGTAACGCTCCTGCAACGTTTCAGAGAACGATGGACAACTTTCGCAACGGACTCCCAGATGTAAATATTCTCTCTTACCTTGATGACCTCATTATTTTATCATCAAGTTTTGAACAACATCTATCTGATCTTGAAGCTGTTTTTCAAAGATTAGACAAATGGAAACTTTCTGCAAATCGAGAAAAATGCAACTTTGCATGTTCCAGAGTAAAGTACTTAGGATACTGGATAACTCCAAATAGCCTAGAAGTTGATCCTGGGAAAATTTATACTATTGTGAGGATCCCGCCTCCCAAGAATATAAAACAACTGCAATCGTTTCTGCATACATGTTCATGGTATCGCCGTTTTATACAAGATTTTGCAGAAATATCCAGACCGCTTAGTAACCTCACTAAGAAGAATGTGCAATGGCATTGGGGTGCCGACAAAGAAAATGCATTTCAAGCCTTGAAGCAATGCCTGGTTTCATCACCAATATTGAAACAGGCTGATGAAACAAAACCCTTCATCATTCGAACCGATGCAAGCAATTATGCTCTTGGAGCAGTACTTCTCCAGGGTAAGGGTGCGGAAGAGCATCCGATTGAGTACGCCAGTAGATTACTGACTCCTGCAGAACGCAACTATCACACCACGGAACGGGAAGCTCTTGCTGTTGTCTGGGCTCTTAATAAATTCAGAGGATACATCGACGGAACAGAAGTTACTGTGGTATCCGACCACCAGCCTCTCCGATGGCTCATGAGCTTAAAGTCACCTTCTGGAAGACTTGCCAGATGGGTTTTATAGTTGCAAGAATTTAATCTGAAAATAGAATACATTCCAGGTAAAGCAAACGTCATAGCTGACATGCTTTCTCGTCCTGCGTGTGATCATATCAGTAAAGAAGATTGTGATATTTGCACCATAATGATCGATATCCCTGCTAAAATGCCTAGTAATTTACGTGCTGAACAAATGAAAGATGAAGAATTAAAGAAAATTATTAAAAGTTTTGAAGATGAAGAAAAAACTCTAGACTACACTAACTGGACTGAACGCGGTTATGTTATGAACCAAGGAGTTTTATACAGGTATTCCCCAACTTCGGAATCTGAAGAAGCACAACTAGTAGTCCCCTCACATGAAAGGGAGAAAATTTTAAAAGAACACCATGACTCACCTACGGCTGGTCACTACGGTGCTGAAGGTACATTTAATAGAATATCAAAAGATATTATTGGACTGGAATGCGTTCATACATTGCAGATTACGTCAAACATTGTGCTGAGTGTAACAGGTATGAACCTTCTAATCAAAAACCATCCGGTTTGTTACAAACACCAGTGTATTCACAACGATTTGAAGTTCTATCAATTGATCTTTTTGGCCCTTTACCAAAAAGTGAGAATGGTAAAAGATGGATATTCATAGTAGAAGACTGTGCAACAAGATGAGTTGAACTATTTGCTCTTACAGAAGCTACTGCAGCACAGTGTGCATGTGGAATATTTTGCAACTCTCTCTCGAGCAGTCAGCCAGACTGCTTAGGTGCCGCGAAGGATCACGTGACCTTCGAGAGAATTGATATTTAAAAACATTTTTTACTCTTTCTTTTTTAGTTTAGTTTTATTGTGAATGTGAATCTTGAAGGCAGCAGGTAGTCTGCGTATGTTTTTTGTCATGATTTTCACAAATCGAAGAAATGTTTGATTTTAAAAAGGGAAATGCTATTTTCGTGGCTTCTCTTTAGAAGAACATAATTGCTGAAATTTTAATATGATCATCTTGGATTCTACAGCAAGGAATAACAAATATTATCCAAATGTTTTCGTTGTATATATATTGTAAATATTTAAAAGTGTAAATAGAATTTTCAAGTTTTTTATCATTATGTGCTCTTTTATTGAACAACACCTGCGCCACTTTCAACGGGAAATATGCTTGATTATTTTAATGTGATTTTACATGAATCGTGAAGTCTATAACTAAGCTCTCCCAACCTTGATTTAAATTAAGAATAACATGAAACTCCTGAAACTGATGAAGATTATTCTTTATTTTTTTGGTGCCTCAACAACCGGGAAAAAAGGTAAGAAATACCTTTATTATTCTGCATGACTATTGACTCTTGATTTATTGAAAATAACGTTTTCTCATGATAATTTATTTTGAAAATTGAAATAAATTTTAAACATGGATAAGCCTGATAAGCTTAAAAGTAAAAGAGCTACCGTTCGCGCGGCAGTTACAAAATTAATCTCAAAATGTGATACATCATTATCTGTTGATATTGATAAAACTGATTGCGATTCTTTAATGGAATCATTAGAGCTCGTAAATGAAAAGGAAGCTCAACTAAAGGAATTAGATTCCGAAATAGATGAGCTAATTCAGGAAAAAACTGAATATGAAAAAGAACTACAATCGGTAGAAGAATATTCTGAAAAAATATCAAGTTTGAAATTTAAAATTAAGATGAAACTTAAAAAATGTAAAATCGAAACTGAACCAAAAGTTGTACTAGAATCAAGTAACGGTTCAAAAATCGGAAGTAAACCAGTTTCGGCAGTGAAGCTTCCTAAACTTAACATAGAAAAATTTTCTGGTGATGCAAGCCAGTTCTTAGAATTTTTTAATTTATTTACTAGTGCGATAGATTCAAACGAATCGTTATCAAAAATTGAAAAATTCCAATATCTCAAATCCTTGTTGTCTGGTCCTGCATATAATATTGTATCTGGTTTTGAACTGACAGATCAAAATTATTCTACGTGTTTAAAGTTGTTAGAAGAGAGGTATGGTAAGCGGGAAAATATCATAAACTGTTACATGAACAAAATTCTAAATCTTGAACCAGTGAAATCCACTAACAATGTTACTTCTTTAAGGAAGCTGTACGATAATATTGAAACTAGTATGAGAAATCTTGATGCGTTAGGAGTAACATCAAGCTCTTACGGCCATTTATTACTACATATTTTATTAAGGTTATTACCAGAAAATTTGATACTAGATTTCCATCGAAAACGTGATCCCGATAAGGACTGTGAATCCGCTGCTGCTTTAAATACATCTACAAAACTGTTTTGCATATTTTGCAAGTCTTCTGATCATGTAGGACTAAATTGTTCAGAATTCACTGATGAACAAAAACGATATAAATTAAAGAAAGAAGGTCGCTGTTACAGATGCTGTTATAGGTCGCATTTATCTGCAAATTGTAGAACAAAAATTAATCCTTGTTCCAAATGTGGTAACAATACCCATAGTCAATTGTTTTGTTTTAAAGAAACAGCAAAAGAAAATCCTGAAAAAGAAATGAAAGGTGCAATTGTATCTATGATGTCGGAACAAAAATATAAAGAAAATAAATCTACATTATTGCAGACTTGTACAGTTTCTGTGTCTGCTGGTAAGGAATGCTTGTTGGCTCGCGTTTTATGTGATAGTGGTTCAGAAAAATGCTTTGTGAAGAGATCGCTAGTACAAAAATTAAAATTGAAGCCATTGCGAAGAGAAAATTTATTAGTTTATCCTTTTGGACGGATACGCCCTTATGAATCTTGTTATAAAGTAGTTACTCTTGAATTATCCAGTATTGTGCAACCTATTAACTCGATAAATATCGAAGCACTTGTGGTTGATAATATAACTGGAGCTTCTGTGAAAAACCTAGAACCAGAACTTCTAGACATAATGAGAACAAGAGGCTTTAAGCCTGCTGATACAGGTCTTGAACAGGAAATAAATACTTTGCTGGGGTCTGACTTTTTGTGGAAAATATTAAAGGGAATCGAGGGAAAATTGACTGACCAGCTTGTTTGCGTGTTTCAGTTGAAAATATGAATACTCAGCTGAAAGCATTGAATTAATTGGCATTGCTGAAAGCAATGAAAAGAACATTACCGATCATGAGGTAATAAAAGAATTTAAAGAAAATTTAAAATTCGTAAATGGGCGTTATAAAGCAAAATTATTGTGGAAAAATTCTCGTGAATTGCTTACAAATAATCTTGAAGTAGCAAAGAAGCGGTTTTCTAGTTTAGAAAATAAATTCTTGATAAACGATTCTTTATTTAAGGAATATAACTCCATTTTGCTAGAGCAGTTTAATGAGGGTGTAATAGAATTGTGCACCGAGAAAGATTCTAATAATTCCTATTACATGCCACACAGACCTGTTATCCGTGACGATAAAACTACAACAAAAATGCGCATATTCTATGATGCTTCTTCCAAATATGGTGATTCTCTATCATTAAACGAATGTTTGTATCATGTCCCTAGCTCGAATTCTAATGTTTTAGATGATGGAAACATTCCTGTATCGAGTTTCGAACCCCCAAATACTTCCTTGAAAATTTTAGGATAGATCTGTAATAATACAGAAGATAAATTTGGACTAGAATTACGACCCTTGTTAGAAAAATTAAATAATGATTCTTCTACTAAATGCAATGTTTTGAAAATTGCAACTATGTTCTTTGATTCAGCCGGATTTATTGCCCCTTTTGTTTCTGGTGAACTAGAAAATGATTGGCAAAATTGGCTTTCAGAAATCCCGGCTCTCGCTCACTTGAAATTTCCCTGGCAGTATTTAACAACCTGATCATGGAAAATGAGCATCTCCAGTTGCATATTTTTCCTGATGCTAACCCTAATGTGTATGTTCCTGAATTTCTTTCCCTTCCCGAAAATCAGTGGCCTAGAGTTAAAATTGCTGCATCTCGATTACCTGATGTTTCTGAAGAGAAGTATAAAAAAGCAGCCACCATCTCTTGCGTTGTTCAAACAAATAAAGCTGATGAAATTCCCATTTTTAATCTCGAAAAGTATAGCTCCCTAAAGAAATTGTATCGAGTAACTGCATGGATGTTTAGATTTATTTCTAATATAAAATTAAAGGTAGAGAAAAGAAAATTTTCAGAATTATCAGCTGAGGAAATGTTACATGCTGAAAATTTTTGGTCAAAGCTAGTGCAGGAAGGAAGTTTTCCCGAAGTTACAAAATACTTGAAATGTAACAAAAGTATCCATAGAGAATCGAATCTTCTACAGTTAAATCCTATGTTGTAAGATGAAGGTTTGCTGTTGGTACGAGGACGGTTACAAAAGTCTGATTCCTTATTTTATAAAAAACATCCTGTTGTGATGCCTGCAAAACACAAACTTGCTGAATTAATCGTGAAAGATGCACATACCTCAAGAAATTTGCAAACTTCACCAAAGAAATTAAGGACAAAGTTGAAGCTAAGCAAGATCAAAGAAAGAAATACGCTGACCGTAAAAGAAAACCAGGACATTGTTTTGCTCCAGGAGACAAGGTTTGGGTTGACTTGCATCCAGTAAGTAAAGCATCTAGCAATAAAACTGCAAAGTTCATGCCTAAACGTGACGGACCATACATTATTTTAACTAAAAAATCGCCCACCACATTTGTTATAGCAAGCATGGACAATCCAAATGAACCTCTTGCTACATGTCATACTTCAGCTTTGAAACTGTGTAATGACTCTGACATTGTGCCTGTTGCACCTATTAGGAAACGCGGCAGACCACCTAAAAAAGTTACTGGTTCCTCACCGGGACGTCCGCGGAACCAGAGGGGGAGGTTGTAACAAAATGACTGCCTTCCCTTATTTTTATAGTATATAGATGGCGCTGTTGCCACTGTCGGCAAAATATCCTGAGATATTTTGCCAAACATGAAGTAAAATGAAGATATGTCATTATGATTGCGCGGGTTTTAGTAGTTTTTCGGCGTCTGTACAAAATGTAACGCACCTAGCGAAGTTCTCTTGTATTAACCAGAACAATGCGTGTTCCATCCCTATATTATGCGCTTTACGCGAATTGTATATATTTTGTGTGTGATTGTTATTAAAATGTGATTGTTTAAGTGTCGAACGAGTTAATCCTAACCCACATCGACACAATAGGTAATTAAATAACAAATAAATAAATAAATAAATAAATAAATAAAATAAAAATAAGAGTCGGCTATTCCTGTTCGAAAAGCTTGTGCTCTAAACAAGGCGTCCCCTTTCCTTAGAAAAATAAGTATTGAGTGTCTTTCGAAACGGTGGGGTGGGTGAGGAGATATTTCGAAACATTGTTTAAAAGATTTATTTGAACTTGAATAGCCGGCGAATAAATAAATAGATAGATCGATGGATAGGTAAATAGATAAATAAATAACTGGATAGATACGTAGATAAATAAATAAATAAGTAAGTAAATAGATAGATAAATAAGCAATTAATAAGAAAATAAATAAATAGGTAATTAAATAACAAATAAATAAATAAATAAAAATAACATCCGGAGATTCCTGTTCGAAAGACTTGTGCTCTAAACAAGGTTGTACCCTTTCCTTAGAAAAATAAGTATTGAAGGTCTTTCGCAGTGCCGGCCCAAGGACATTTTGGCGCCCGTGCAAGCCCCCATCGGGACGCCCCCCTCCCTCCACACAAGAAAAATTGCTTGACTTATGGTCTTAATTTTTTTAAATATTCATACTTTTTATATATACTATTGCTAATTATTTAAGATATTAATTAAGTGTTTCAAAAACAGATAAAAGGTTCTAAATTTAATCCCATCTTTGAATTTGTATTTGGTAAATGGTAAAATCAGGGAAATTTCAATTTTATAGTAATTATCAGTCTTAATGTGTGACATTACGATACAAAATTAAAACACAAGGTCACAGTATATGGTATTGGACGAAAATAACAATAATAAGCTATATATATAAACTCGGTTTATGGCGTCAGATGCCGCCATCCGAAGAATCTACAAGAGTCTTTTTCCATTTCTTCCGATCAAGGGTCCATTCCTCTTCCAGACCTCTATCCCTCATTGCCTTTGAAATATCATCCACCCAGTTCTTTCGTGGTCTACCCCGTTTCCTTTTTTTGTTTGTTTCATAATTGAATGTTATTTTGGGTAGTCTTTCCTCATTCATTTTTTTGACATGACCATACCATATTAATTGCTTTTTTTGGATATCATCTAAAATTAATTAAAATAAAAAACTTTTTTAGAAGAATACTGTTTGGAATACTACAAAATAAGGAAGCAGAACTACTAGTTAACAGCAACTATGAAAGATGAAAACTGTAATTTTGTCTAGTTATTTAGTACATAAAAAGTACGAATAAATTTCATAATTAAATATCGATTTTCGTAAAGGCTCACTTTAGAGGGTGAAATCTTTCGAAAAATTTGAAAAACTCAGTTTTCTCTTCAGCTAATTCCGGAAACATAAATGTTCTTATTTTTTCGTTTCCTTTTTTGAATGATTTTTTAATCTCTGTGATGATATTTACCAAAAAAAAAAAAAAAAAAAAAAAAAAAACATACTAAAATTTATTTTTTTAAGTAACTTAAAATAATTAAACACTAAGAAAAAACTATGATTGAGAATAAGAGTTGTATTTATAATAATAAGAAATACGATTAACAAAAAATGTCCCCCCTCCAAAGAAAAGAAAAAAAAAAGGGGTTCCTGTATTTCGTTCTAATGATGCCCACGCAGAATTAAACAAACCATCCCAAGAAAATCTTTAAATATTCCGAATTTACGTTTCAGCGCTGCACTGAAATTGGATAAAGAAAGTGTCATTATAAAATCATAGGTGTAGGACATCATAAAAAATCAACATATCGGGCACTAAAGGGAAAAAAAGTTATTTAACGTTAAATGTATTGAATGGAAGATTTTTTCAGGACGATTACAAAATAAAATTTATATGCAGATAAATTATTTAAAAAAAAAAAAAAAAAAAAAAAAAAAAAAAAAAAAAAAAAAAATAGGCTCCAGTTTCACAATTCTGCATTGTCAAACTTATGTTGATTTATTCATCGATCTCTTTGCTCCTGTTAATGAGAAATCAAAGTAAAGTCATCTAACTATTAACTTCTGTTTAGTAGATTTACAAATAGTAAAGTGCATGTCATGGGAGCTGGTGGGGCAAGGAACGGCCTTTGAACCACCCTTTTGAAAAAAATATTCGCCATCGTAGATGATTTAAAAGAAAGGGGGGGGGGGTAAATTTACTTTTTTCGCTTAATTTGAAATAATAAATCACTAAGAGAAAAATTGCGCTTGGGCATAAGTCTATATATATAATAAAAAGGCTTAGAACAATATTATCCCAAAGAAACCTTACTCCGAAGCAGATTTCGTTCTTCCAGTACTTAAGTTGCAAATTATTTCACAAAATAATGAAGAATCTCTGTAATATTGAATAGATTCCCTTTCGGTTTAGACAGCCTTTGACTCAGTATCAAATACATAATCTGATTCCAAAAAAATATTTTTTTCATTTTACATAAATTTTCCAGCAATTTTTTCTTTTAAATTAACAATATTTGCTTAAAATTTCAGTTATTTTAATTTCAGTATTACGAAATATTTATTGTGTAATGGGCCAAAGACTATATTCCACTAATAAATAACCTCTAATGATGAATAAAATAGTGCATCATTATAACGCAATTATATATTTCTATGACGTTATTTTTACTGGCTTTCCGCTCAGTGTTCCTTTCACGCCACGTTTCGGAAAACTGGGGCAATACATAAATTCAAAGAATATGGCATAGGCGCCGGCTGAACGAAACCACTGAAGTGGGAAGATTTTGGAACAAATGTGTGCCTGTAGCAAAAATAGAAATAGTTTAATCTCTTTCCGTCAATTCAGGACCTTGGAAGACAAAGGGCGAATCTCGAAATTGGGGTGTTGGGAAACCAAGCTCAAATTTTGCAAGTAGTGTTATAGAATAGGGTACTACTCACTTTAGCTCGACACTGTGAGAATACTAAGGGCGAACCAGGGCAAAACGACTTATCTATGTGTTTCCTAAATCTATCTGGCGCTGAAAAAAAAAAAATCGATTTTTTGAGTTCGCCCTGTCTCTTCCAAACTCCTGAATTGAGCTCCGACCGCCCTCCTCCTCTCCGTTTAAGATGATAAATATTGGAATAATTAAACACTAAAAGAATTGTAATGTTGCTCGAAAATTTTCCCTAGTAGGAAAGAGGAGGGCTTGCGCCGGAGAAGCACTACCTTCCACGATATGGGCCTGAAAGAAACACTGGTCAGAGCCTGATTATCGCGAGGGCAAAAAAGGCAGCTGCCCAGGCTCTCAACTCTAAAATACCCGCACCCCACCTCAAACCCCAAAATCGTTTTTTTAATAAGTACAAAGCAGTACAATTTGTGGCTAAAAGCATGTTATAGAGGGACCCATCTGAATCTTTGCCTCACACACCAGGGCACCATATAGGCCCTTGTTCCGCCGCTCTGAGTTTAGGGCGCAACGTCCTTCGTAATTTCTAGAACTGACAACTTTGAAATACTATGATCATGCTTTGTAACTTTAAATATTCTACCATGTTTCACATTTGCATGAAAATTACTCATTTAAGCAAAATAAATAAATGAATCAAGCTACTTGAAAAATGTTTGGTTTGATTCACTTTTACCTATTAAATATTCAATTTACAGCAGTTTAATAAAATAAATAGTGAACGACAGAATTGTATTGTCTCGATACTGCGGTCATTTTAATAAGAATTATTTGCCTATATATTTTTGGTTACATGCCCTTTTTTTATTTTCTGACACTAAGTAACGCTATTGACTATTTGCAGAAGAAGATGAGCTGATGAGGAGAAGATTATCCAGAAGACACTGTTAGAAGAAAAACTTTTTCAAAGACGTCTGTTTTTTATTTTAAAATTTCTTCCTTTTTAAGCTCAACGTTTTTTCCCCCTGGTCATCTAGGGGGGTGGGGGCAGTCTCAGATTCCCTGTGGGATAAGAGGACTCTAGAATAATGTGCTTAAATAGCCGGAAGTGATAGAATTCACCATGAATCTGTCAAAGTCGAAATTGATTAGCATCCCGCAAGGGAAGCAGTTTTCAATCGGGTGGTTCCTGGGGTTCATGATTCTGTTTCTTATTCATAGAACAGAAGTCGATGTCTGCATGCGAAAATTCGGCGCCCTTGAATTCCTTTTTAAACAGAACGAAGAATCCTTCCTCGAGCTGGCCCCAGCAGCTATAGAAAATGTAAAAGAAAAAAAAAAACGCAGAATATAAAATATTTTTTATCGGTGGTCTTATAGGCGGCCTTTCATCTATTTGGCGCTCCTCCGGCTCGGCGCCCCGTGCGGTGGCACACTTCGCACACGCCTTAGGCCGGCCCTGGTCTTTCGAAACGGTGGGGTGAGTGAGGAGATATTTCGAAACTTAGTTTAGAGGATTTATTTGAACTTGAATAGCCGGCGCATAAATAATTAAATAGATAGATCGATGGATAGCTAATAAATAAATAAATAAATGGATAGATACGTGGATAAATAAATAAGTAAATAAATAGGTAGATAAAAAAGCAATTAATAAGAAAATAAAAAATCCCTGCCGGCTCGGGCCTACAGGCGGAGGTAGATTTCGAAGTTAAGTACTAAATTCACCAACAAAACTTAAATCAAGATTAGAGATAAACCCAGTTCCTTCACTAAGAATGAGCTCTAGGGAGCTAAACATTTTGTGAAAATTCTAATATACACGAATACACACACACATGTATATGGAATAGGTTTAAAAAATAGCTAAAGCAAATTCATAGAACCTCAAAGTGTTAAAATAAAATAATATTTCCATAGTCGGGTTTTTATCATGTTTTAATACGTTTCTTCAAACTTACATTACGTTGCATATTCACCTGCTGAGGTCCATTTTATTTCCAATATGACGCAATATATATATTTTTTAATTCGTCAAATTATTTATTTCATTTTGAGTTTTCATGCGGAAATCTTGCTCTAGAAAACTTATGATGTAATATTCAATTTGTTTTCAATTCGTAAAACTATTTATATAATTTAATTTTTCACGTGGAATTCTTGCAATAGAAAGCAATTGTTGTGGTGAGAATTTTATTGCTTTTTTTTAATTGTTGGCAACTGCTATTACGAAAAATATTTATTTTTTCCTGCCATTGTTGTGTAAGAGCTGGTTTTATCAGAATCATGTTAAGACGGTATTCAAATTTTTGAAACCTCCCCATCTCCATTCCCTTGGGCCGATTTTGCCCATTTTCAATCCCCGCCTTTCCTTAGAAAAATAAGTATTGAGGGTGTTTCGAAACGGTGGGGTGGATTGGGAGATTTTTCGAAACACTGTTTAAAAGATATATTTGAGCTTGAATAGCTGGCGAATAAATAATTAAATAGATAGATCGATGGATAGGTAAATAAATAAATAGATAGATACGTAGATAAATATATAAATTGAAAGATAAATAAGTAATTAATAAGAAAATAAATAAATAAGTAATTAAATAACAATATATAAATAAATAAATAAAATGAAAATAAGAGTTGGCTATTCCGGTTAGAAAGGCTTGTGCTCTAAACAAGGTTGTACCCTTTTCTTAGAAAAATAAATATTGAAGGGCTTTCGAAAGGTGGGGTGGGTGAGGAGATATTTCGAAACTTTGTTTACAAAATTTATTTCAACTTGAATAGCCGGCGCATAAATAATTAAATAGATAGATCGATGGATAGGTAAATAAATAAATGGATAGATACGTGGATAAATAAATAAGTAAATAAATAGATAGAAAAAAAAGCAATTAATAAGAAAATAAAAAAAATAGGTAACGAAATAACAAATATATAAATAAATAAATAAAATAAAAATAAGAGCCGGCGATTCCTGTTCGAAAGGCTTGTGCTCTAAACAAGGTTGTACCCTTTCCTTAGAAAAATAAGTATTGAGGGTCTTTCAAAACGGTGGGGTGGATGAGGAGATATTTCGAAACTTTGTTTAGAAGATTCATTTGAACTTGAATTGCTGGTGAATAAATAATTAAATAGACGAATTGCTGGATAGGTAAATAAATAAATGGATAGATACATAGATAAATAAATAAATAAGTAAAGAAATTGATAGATAAATCAGTAATTAATAAGAAAATAAATAAATAAGTAATTAAATAACAAATATATAAATAAATAAATAAAATAAAAATAAGAGCCGGCGATTCCTGTTCGAAAGGCTTGTGCTCTAAACAAGGTTGTACCCTTTCCTTAGAAAAATAAGTATTGAGGGTCTTTCGAAACGGTGGGGTGGGTGAGGAGATATTTCGAAACTTTGTTTAGAAGATTTATTTGAACTTGAATTGCCGGCGAATAAATAATTAAATAGATAGATCGAAGGATAGGTAAATAAATAAATAAATAAATAAATGGATAGATAGATACGTAGATAAATAAATAAATAAGTAAATAAATTGATAGATAAATAAGTAATTAATAAGAAAATAAATAAATAGGTAATTAAATAACAAATATATAAATAAATAAATAGAATAAAAATAAGAGTCGGCGATTCCGATTCGAAAGGGTTGTGCTCTAAACAAGGTTGTACCCTTTCCTTAGAAAAATAAGTATTAAGGGTCTTTCGAAACGGTGGGGTGGGTGAGGAAATATTACGAAACTTTGTTTCCGATGATCCTACGAGCCGATGATTCCTGTTCGAAAGGCTTGTGCTCTAGAAGATTTGTTTAGAAGATTCGAAATACCCAAATAGCCGGCGAATAAATAAATAAATAGATATTTCGATGGATAGCTAAATAAATAAATAAATAGAAAGAAAAATAAGTAATTAATAAGAAAATAAATAAATAAGTAATTAAATAACAATAAATAAATAAATAAATAAATAAATAAATAAAATAAGAATAAAAGTTGGCGATTCCGGTTAGAAAGACTTGTGCTCTAAACAAGGTTGTACCCTTTCCTTAGAAAAATAAGCATTGAAGATCTTTCGAAACGGTGGGGTGGGTGAGGAGATATTTCGAAACTTTGTTTAGAAGATTTATTTGAACTTAAATTGCTGGTGAATAAATAATTAAATAGATAGATCGATGGATAGGTAAATAAATAAATAAATAAATAAATAAATAAATAAATGGATAGATACGTAGATAAATAAATAAATAAGTAAATAAATTGATAGATAAATAAGTAATTAATAAGAAAATAAATAAATGGGTAATTAAATAACAAATATATAAATAAATAAATAAAATAAAAATAAGAGCCGGTGATTCCTGTTCGAAAGGCTTGGGCTCTAAACAAGGTTGTACGCTTTCCTTAGAAAAATAAGTATTGGGGGTCTTTCGAAACGGTGGGGTGGGTGAGGAGATATTTCGAAACTTTGTTTAGAAGATTTATTTGAACTTGAATTGTCGGCGAATAAATAATTAAATAGATAGATCGATGGATAGGTAAATAAATAAATAAATAAATAAATAAATGGATAGATACGTAGATAAATAAATAAATAAGTAAATAAATTGATAGATAAATAAGTAATTAATAAGAAAATAAATAAATAGGTAATTAAATAACAAATATATAAATAAATAAATAGAATAAAAATAAGAGTCGGCGATTCCGGTTCGAAAGGGTTGTGCTCTAAACAAGGTTGTACCCTTTCCTTAGAAAAATAAGTTTTGAGGGTCTTTCGAAACGGTGGGGTGGGTGAGGAGATATTTCGAAACATTGCTTAGAAGATTTATTTGAACTTGAATTGCTGGTGAATAAATAATTAAATAGACGAATTGCTGGATAGGTAAATAAATAAATGGATAGATACATAGATAAATAAATAAATAAGTAAAGAAATTGACAGATAAATCAGTAATTAATAAGAAAATAAATAAATAAGTAATTAAATAACAAATATATAAATAAATAAATAAAATAAAAATAAGAGCCGGCGATTCCTGTTCGAAAGGCTTGTGCTCTAAACAAGGTTGTACCCTTTCCTTAGAAAAATAAGTATTGAAGGTCTTTCGAAACGGTGGGGTGGGTGAGGAGATATTTCGAAACTTTGTTTAGAAGATTTATTTGAACTTGAATAGCCGGCGAATAAATAATTAAATAGATAGTTGGATGGATAGGTAAATAAATAAATAATTAGATAGATACGATGATAAATAAATAGAAAGAAAAATAAGTAATTAATAAGAAAATAAATAATTAAGTAATTATATAACAATATATAAATAAATAAATAAAATAAAAATAAAAGTTGGCGATTCCGGTTAGAAAAGCTTGTGCTCTAAAGAAGGTTGTACCATTTCCTTAGAAAAATAAGTATTGAAGGTCTTTCGAAACGGTGGGGTGGGTGAGGAGATATTTCGAAATTTTGTTTAGAAGATTTATTTCAACTTGAATAGCCGGCGAATAAATAATTAAATAGATAGATCGATGGATAGGTAAATAAATAAATGGATAGATACGTAGATAAATAAATAAATAAGTAGATAAATAGGTAGATAAATAAGCAATTATAAGAAAATAAATAAATGGGTAATTAAATAACAAATATATAAATAAATAAATAAAATAAAAATACGAGCCGATGATTCCTGTTCGAAAGGCTTGTGCTCTAAACAAGGTTGTACCCTTTCCTTAGAAAAATAAGTATTAAGGGTCTTTCGAAACGGTGGGGTGGGTGAGGAAATATTACGAAACTTTGTTTAGAAGATTTATTTGAATTTGAATTTCTGGTGAATAAATAATTAAATAGACGAATTGCTGGATAGGTAAATAAATAAATGGATAGATACATAGATAAATAAATAAATAAGTAAAGAAATTGATAGATAAACCAGTAATTAATAAGATAATAAATAAATAAGTAATTAAATAACAAATATATAAATAAATAAATAAAATAAAAATAAGAGCCGGCGATTCCTGTTCGAAAGGCTTGTGCTCTAAACAATGTTGTACCCTTTCCTTAGAAAAATAAGTATTGAAGGTCTTTCGAAACGGTGGGGTGGGTGAGGAGATATTTCGAAACTTGGTTTAGAAGATTTATTTGAACTTGAATTGCTGGTGAATAAATAATTAAATAGACGAATTGCTGGATAGGTAAATAAATAAATGGATAGATACATAGATAAATAAGTAAAGAAATTGATAGATAAAGCAGTAATTAATAAGAAAATAAATAAATGGGTAATTAAATAACAAATATATAAATAAATAAATAAAATAAAAATAAGAGCCGGCGATTCCTGTTCGAAAGGCTTGTGCTCTAAACAATGTTGTACCCTTTCCTTAGAAAAATAAGTATTGAGGGTCATTCGAAACAGTGGGGTGGGTGAGGAGATATTTCGAAACTTTGCTTAGAAGATTTATTTGAACTTGAATTGCCGGCGAATAAATAATTAAATAGATAGATCGAAGGATAGGTAAATAAATAAATAAATAAATAAATGGATAGATACGTAGATAAATAAATAAATAAGTAAATAAATTGATAGATAAATAAGTAATTAATAAAAAAATAAATAAATAGGTAATTAAATAACAAATATATAAATAAATAAATAGAATAAAAATAAGAGTCGGCGATTCCGGTTCGAAAGGGTTGTGCTCTAAACAAGGTTGTACCCTTTCCTTAGAAAAATAAGTATTGAGGGTCTTTCGAAACGGTGGGGTGGGTGAGGAGATATTTCGAAACTTTGTTTAGAAGATTTATTTGAACTTGAATTGCCGGCGAATAAATAATTAAATAGATAGATCGAAGGGTAGGTAAATAAATAAATAAATAAATAAATGGATAGATACGTAGATAAATAAATAAATAAGTAAATAAATTGATAGATAAATAAGTAATTAATAAAAAAATAAAAAAATAGGTAATTAAATAACAAATATATAAATAAATAAATAGAATAAAAATAAGAGTCGGCGATTCCGATTCGAAAGGGTTGTTCTCTAAACAAGGTTGTACCCTTTCCTTAGAAAAATAAGTATTAAGGGTCTTTCGAAACGGTGGGGTGGGTGAGGAAATATTACGAAACTTTGTTTAGAAAATTTATTTGAACTTGAATTGCTGGTGAATAAATAATTAAATAGACGAATTGCTGGATAGGTAAATAAATAAATGGATAGATACATAGATAAATAAATAAATAAGTAAAGAAATTGATAGATAAATAAGTAATTAATAAAAAAATAAATAAATAGGTAATTAAATAACAAATATATAAATAAATAAATAAAATAAAAATAAGAGCCGGCGATTCCTGTTCGAAAGGCTTGTGCTCTAAACAATGTTGTACCCTTTCCTTAGAAAAATAAGTATTTAAGGTCTTTCGAAACGGTGGGGTGGGTGAGGAGATATTTCGAAACTTTGTTTAGAAGATTTATTTGAACTTGAAATGCTGGTGAATAAATAATTAAATAGACGAATTGCTGGATAGGTAAATAAATAAATGGATAGATACATAGATAAATAAGTAAAGAAATTTATAGATAAATCAGTAATTAATAAGAAAATAAATAAATGGGTAATTAAATAACAAATAAATAAATAAATAAATAAAATAAAAATAAGAGCCGGTGATTCCTGTTCGAAAGTCTTGGGCTCTAAACAAGGTTGTACGCTTTCCTTAGAAAAATAAGTATTGAGGGTCTTTCGAAACGGTGGGGTGGGTGAGGAGATATTTCGAAACTTTGTTTAGAAGATTTATTTGAACTTCAATTGTCGGCGAATAAATAATTAAATAGATAGATCGATGGATAGGTAAATAAATAAATAAATAAATAAATAAATAAATAAATGGATAGATACGTAGATAAATAAATAAATAAGTAAATAAATTGATAGATAAATAAGTAATTAATAAGAAAATAAATAAATAGGTAATTAAATAACAAATATATAAATAAATAAATAGAATAAAAATAAGAGTCGGCGATTCCGGTTCGAAAGGGTTGTGCTCTAAACAAGGTTGTACCCTTTCCTTAGAAAAATAAGTTTTGAGGGTCTTTCGAAACGGTGGGGTGGGTGAGGAGATATTTCGAAACATTGTTTAGAAGATTTATTTGAACTTGAATTGCTGGTGAATAAATAATTAAATAGACGAATTGCTGGATAGGTAAATAAATAAATGGATAGATACATAGATAAATAAATAAATAAGTAAAGAAATTGACAGATAAATCAGTAATTAATAAGAAAATAAATAAATAAGTAATTAAATAACAAATATATAAATAAATAAATAAAATAAAAATAAGAGCCGGCGATTCCTGTTCGAAAGGCTTGTGCTCTAAACAAGGTTGTACCCTTTCATTAGAAAAATAAGTATTGAAGGTCTTTCGAAACGGTGGGGTGGGTGAGGAGATATTTCGAAACTTTGTTTAGAAGATTTATTTGAACTTGAATTGCTGGCGAATAAATAATTAAGTAGACGAATTGCTGGATAGGTAAATAAATAAATGGATAGATACATAGATAAATAAATAAATAAGTAAAGAAATTGATAGATAAATCAGTAATTAATAAGAAAATAAATGAATGGGTAATTAAATAACAAATATATAAATAAATAAATAAAATAAAAATAAGAGCCGGCGATTCCTGTTCGAAAGGCTTGTGCTCTAAACAAGGTTGTACCCTTTCCTTAGAAAAATAAGTATTGAAGGTCTTTTGAAACGGTGCGGTAGGTGAGGAGATATTTCGAAACTTTGTTTAGAAGATTTATTTGAACTTGAATAGCCGGCGAATAAATAATTAAATAGATAGTTCGATGGATAGGTAAATAAATAAATAAATAGAAAGAAAAATAAGTAATTAATAAGAAAATAAATAAATAAGTAATTAAATAACAATAAATAAATAAATAAATAAATAAATAAAATAAGAATAAAAGTTGGCGATTCCGGTTAGAAAGGCTTGTGCTCTAAACAAGGTTGTACCCTTTCCTTAGAAAAATAAGCATTGAAGATCTTTCGAAACGGTGGGGTGGGTGAGGAGATATTTCGAAACTTTGTTTAGAAGATTTATTTGAACTTGAATTGCTGGTGAATAAATAATTAAATAGACGAATTGCTGGATAGGTAAATAAATAAATGGATAGATACATAGATAAATAAATAAATAAGTAAAGAAATTGATAGATAAATCAGTAATTAATAAGAAAATAAATAAATAAGTAATTAAATAACAGATATATAAATAAATAAATAAAATAAAAATAAGAGCCGGCGATTCCTCTTCGAAAGGCTTGTGCTCTAAACAAGGTTGTACCCTTTCCTTAGAAAAATAAGTATTGAAGGTCTTTCGAAACGGTGGGGTGGGTGTGGAGATATTTCGAAACTTTGTTTAAAAGATTTATTTGAACTTGAATAGCCGGCGAATAAATAATTAAATAGATAGTTCGATGGATAGGTAAATAAATAAATAAATAGATAGATACGATGATAAATAAATAGAAATAAAAATAAGTAATTAATAAGAAAATAAATAATCAAGTAATTAAATAACAATATATAAATAAATAAATAAAATAAAAATAAAAGTTGGCGTTTCCGGTTAGAAAAGCTTGTGCTCTAAAGAAGGTTGTACCATTTCCTTAGAAAAATAAGTATTGAAGGTCTTTCGAAACGGTGGGGTGGGTGAGGAGATATTTCGAAACTTTGTTTAGAAGATTTATTTCAACTTGAATAGCCGGCGAATAAATAATTAAATAGATAGATCGATGGATAGGTAAATAAATAAATGGATAGATACGTAGATAAATAAATAAATAAGTAGATAAATAGGTAGATAAATAAGCAATTATAAGAAAATAAATAAATGGGTAATTAAATAACAAATATATAAATAAATAAATAAAATAAAAATACGAGCCGGTGATTCCTGTTCGAAAGGCTTGTGCTCTAAACAAGGTTGTACCCTTTCCTTAGAAAAATAAGTATTAAGGGTCTTTCGAAACGGTGGGGTGGGTGAGGAAATATTACGAAACTTTGTTTAGAAGATTTATTTGAACTTGAATTTCTGGTGAATAAATAATTAAATAGACGAATTGCTGGATAGGTAAATAAATAAATGGATAGATACATAGATAAATAAATAAATAAGTAAAGAAATTGATAGATAAATCAGTAATTAATAAGAAAATAAATAAATAAGTAATTAAATAACAAATATATAAATAAATAAATAAAATAAAAATAAGAGCCGGCGATTCCTGTTCGAAAGGCTTGTGCTCTAAACAATGTTGTACCCTTTCCTTAGAAAAATAAGTATTGAAGGTCTTTCGAAACGGTGGGGTGGGTGAGGAGATATTTCGAAACTTTGTTTAGAAGATTTATTTGAACTTGAATTGCCGGCGAATAAATAATTAAATAGATCGAAGGATAGGTAAATAAATAAATAAGTAAATAAATGGATATGCGTAGATAAATAAATAAATAAGTAAATAAATTGATAGATAAATAAGTAATTAATAAGAAAATAAATAAATAGGTAATTAAATAACAAATATATAAATAAATAAATAGAATAAAAATAAGAGTCGGCGATTCCGGTTCGAAAGGGTTGTGCTCTAAACAAGGTTGTACCCTTTCCTTAGAAAAATAAGTATTAAGGGTCTTTCGAAACGGTGGGGTGGGTGAGGAAATATTACGAAACTTTGTTTAAAAGATTTATTTGAACTTGAATTGCTGGTGAATAAATAATTAAATAGACGAATTGCTGGATAGGTAAATAAATAAATGGATAGATACATAGATAAATAAGGAAAGAAATTGGTAGATAAATCAGTAATTAATAAGAAAATAAATAAATGGGTAATTAAATAACAAATATATAAATAAATAAAATAAAAATAAGAGCCGGTGATTCCTGTTCGAAAGGCTTGTGCTCTAAACAAGGTTGTACCCTTTCCTTAGAAAAATAAGTATTGAGGGTCTTTCGAAACGGTGGGGTGGGTGAGGAGATATTTCGAAACTTTGTTTAGAAGATTTATTTGAACTTGAATTGCCGGCGAATAAATAATTAAATAGATAGATCGAAGGATAGGTAAATAAATAAATAAATGGATATGCGTAGATAAATAAATAAATAAGTAAATAAATTGATAGATAAATAAGTAATTAATAAGAAAATAAATAAATAGGTAATTAAATAAAAAATATATAAATAAATAAATAGAATAAAAATAAGAGTCGGCGATTCCGGTTCGAAAGGGTTGTGCTCTAAACAAGGTTGTACCCTTTCCTTAGAAAAATAAGTATTAAGGATCTTTCGAAACGGTGGGGCGGGTGAGGAAATATTACGAAACTTTGTTTAGAAAATTTATTTGAACTTGAATTGCTGGTGAATAAATAATTAAATAGATAGATCGATCGATAGGTAAATAAATAAATAAGTAAATAAATAAATGGATAGATTCGTAGATAAATAAATGAATAAATTTAGGGGAGAGGGCTGCCTCGGAACATACACTGCGGTGCTACGTGCACAAAGTTATGAAGTCCAGGCAATAGGGGATTTTACCTGGAAAAATTAATACTAGTTCTGGATTTCGACTCACTTTGTTTTTTGGGTCGCTGAATCCGAATTTGTAACTTCCGACCAAAATTTCACCCGGCAACCCCCCCCCCCCCCCCAAAATTGATTTTTAGGGTTCCGTACTTAAAAAGTAAAAACGGAACCATTATAAAATCCCTCCTGTGTCTGTCTGTCTGTCTGTCACAGCCATTTTACTCGTAAACTATGGAACGTGGAAAGTTCAAATTCAGGGAAGTAATAAAGACTATTAACCCACATATTTTCAGATTGATAAACATTCACAAATATATTTAGTAAAAAAAGTAGAGGGGCTAATTATGCTACTTGAAAAAAAAAATCTTTTCTTTGTATATCATGTGGTGTATCCTGTGAAAACTTTTGTGGCGCGGAATTCAATAATACATTCTATTTAATTTTAGGTATTATATTTTTAAGATATTGTTGAAAATGTAGCGCTAAAATGTGTTCCTTCCCATCTAATTCCGAATCTACTGAAACTAAAATTATGAAAAGATTAGAGGTAGTAGACGTTAATATAAACCTTACCGGAAAATTATAGCGATTACCCTAGGTCGCTTAGTTTTTGAGTAATTAGCATTTTTCTGTTATACACAAATTTCTATTTACGGGCATTCAGAAAAATTGTTGAGCATCGCTGAATATACCTATCGTTGCAGAAGATTAAAAGCATTGTTGATAATGATTTTCGAAAAAAAATCATCGGTAATTAGCCGAGATATTAACCCTTAAAGGTACGGTCAGTTTGGACATACACAAGGACAGGGGCAGCGTACTCTATACCTAGTTAACACTTTTAATGATATATATGTGTAATGTAATGTCCAGTAACAGTATAAAAGCAATAAACGTCAAATTGTTAAAAACATACTAATTTAAGGGGTCTCAGGACTCTAAAAAGTGGAAAAAATGAAAAAAAGACCATTTTCAACATTTAAATGTATATGATTTTAAAACACAATTTTAATTGGGATGAAAGATATAAGTATGTTCTTTCGTTTCATGTATTTAAAAAATTGCAAGATACAGAATTTGTATTTATAGGGGGCTCGAAACTGTTAGACATTTGTTGAACAAAAAATTGGCATAACAGTTTACGCGCAGGATTACAAAATAAATATTGCAACTAGAATGAAAATTTTGGTGCTTACTTATACTTCAGATTGTAATAATTTCCCTAAACTTAAATAAATTTATATAAATAAAAACATACATTTATTTTACTTAAATAGGTGTCACAAATAAAAATCAAATTGTATTGATTTTTATTTGTCACAGCTATTTAAGTAAAATAAATGTATGTTTTTATTTATATGATAAGAATGGGTGAAGTAAAATTTGTTTGAGTTTTTACGAAAACTTACAACAGTTTTTGACATTAAATAAATTTGTATTTAAAGCATTTTTATATTTTTAATGCAATGTTGCATTTAGCTAATACAAAATTTTGAAAATGTCAACAGTAAAATCACCTAAAAGAATATTTTTTTGAACAATAAAAAGGAAATTTTAGGTTCAGTTTATACAGACTAACATGAAATATATTTTTTGAAAATTTCATGAAAAAATATCCAGAAGTTTTTGAGGTATCCTGCGCGTTATGCCCAAAAAACGCCATTTGAAAAATAATGACCTTAAAGTTTCGGAAACGCCGCTTCAGCTATTGAGTGGGTATAATTCTAAAAGCCAAAACTACTGTTCTAATGGGAATTTCAAGGAAACAATTATATCAAAATATTCAGAAAAGATAGGAGTTTAACATCTAAAAAAATTTAAATTTCTTAAATTTTGAAGCTTTAAGAGTCCTGCGACCACTTAATCCTTTCCGGCACGGAGTAATTCTATTTATAAACTTATGAAATAATGAACTGACACCAGAATTTATAAACGAATTTATTAGAAAATGCGAACTTGCTTATTTTCATGTACATGATAAAAGGAAAATTTTAATTAAATATTCTTGGTGCCGTTTGTCTGTTTTGGAATTAAAATTAGGTGTCCGTTTTTTAAGGGCATCGCCCTCGAAAGATTTAATAAGAATGAATCGCATAAATACTGTGGGATTCGTGATAGTTTGCATTGATTGTATAAATGTACTACAATCAGGAGTCGAATCTGGCAAAAATCGGGTTCTCTTTGGTGTACCCTTGCAAAATTCCATTTAATAAAGAGGCCACTTCACAAAATTCCTTTTTAACGAAACTGTCGTTACAAAATTCCCCTTAACCCTTTCGGGTCTGATGTACTATTAACACTAGAACCGCCGGAAATTTTTCTCAAGTGTTATACAAATATTTTACAGCGAATTTTTATTTAAAACAATATAACTTATTAGCCCCCGGTACGGTATGCTATTTCTTTCTTCCAGCTTATTTTGTGTCCAAAAAATAACGTTACCTTACAGAAGCCAGCAATAAACAAAGCAGATGTATCATTGTACAATTAAATACTCTATGGCATTTTTTTAAATTTCTAAGCATCGCACATTTTCAATTTTTATACCGTCGTATTGGAAAAAAAAAAAAGCACTTTTAAATGCAATTTGTTTGAAAACTGCATCTCCATTGATTTTTGAAATATTAATTTTTTTGTAGTTTTTAGCACCATTTGTTTAATTTTGGTAACTCAAGTACACCATTTATGTAGAAAGTAAAGGGAAAATGGTTGAAAAATAGCAATTATATCTTTTTGTTACCATTTTCTCATAACAAGAATGTAAATTCATAGAAAATGTAATTAAAATACGTGCTATTTTGAAAAATATGTAAACGAATAATTTCTGTTAAAACATGGAGCTATTATAAACTATATTTAATTTTAAGTTATCAATATATTAATGTTACAAACAAATGAAGACCTATGAATCATTAGATAGCCATTTTTTTTTGTCGAGTTTCTTTAATGACAGCATCTTTTTGCTGCATTTGTGTATTATTCTGCGATTGTGACATCCGATGCATGCTTTACTGTAGATGTTTAAGAGTGGATCGTAAATGTGGAAGCGAATGACGTCATTTTACATAAAATAAAAGTGTGTGTTTTAAGTCTTAAAATTGAAATATGTTTTGTACTATTTATATATACATATATTTTTTTCATCGGGGGCAACACTAAATTCTGAAAAAGCAGAATTCCTGTTTTCTAATTCGTGTAGTTATATGCTCGGATTAGCAAAACTTCGAACAATCTGAAATACCGATTTAATTGGAATAGAAAAGGGAGAAAACAAAAGAGACTGGAAATTATAAATTAACAAGATTTTTTTTTTTTTTTTTTTTTTTTAAATTTATACAATAATATACTCACGCTAAGATTTTTTTAAAAATAATTTTGAACACTATTTTTTTGCAAGACTCATATCATTTGTTTTTCTTAAAATTCCAAATAAATTTCTGTTCGGATTATAGGGATTACCGTAGGTTCGGATTAGCTGGTTTATTAATAAATTTTTTATTTACTTTTATTTTCTTTTTTAAAATTATATAAATTGTTTTTTTTCTATAGTTATTAATTAAACTTTTTTTAATTATTTAACTTATTTCTCTGTGGAACATATTTAAATTATTTTAGAAAGAAATGTCTGGTTCGAATTGAAATATTTTATTTGGTACCGGGCAAAATGACCGCTATTGCGGTTCTAGTGTTAATAGTACAGTCGTGGAAAAAAAAAAGTAAACACCCCCTACTAACTCCTCAACAAATTATCGTAGAAGAAAGTTATTGGTACCGAACGATTGAAAATAAAGTCTACTTTTAAATGATGTATATAAAATTTGCTTAGGGGGCCATCTACATACTAAAACGAATCATAACTTTGTTTTTTTCAATAGCAGTACCCAATTCTGACAGCATAAATGAACTCTACACCCTTCAATTAGCCTAAAAACGAATTTTTATGCAATTCGTACCACAAGTTTCCGAGAAATTAATTATTTTAAAACGAGCTTATTTTAAGGGCTGTATCCAAATTGAAGTTCCGTACTGGATTGTTCGCCAAGAGAGCCCCTTCCTTGATCAAGGCACCTTAAGCGACAATCAAGAAGTCAATGAAGCGTGTTAGATTACAGTACAGCAGAATAAATTTCAAAATGTCTACTCACTTCCATCATAGACGGCCCCTTAAACCATCATTTTGCCGTTTTTTAAGCATAATTTGAAAACTACTTGGAATAAAAATGTGAAATTTTTGAATTTCCATAAAGCAGGACTTAATAAATCTAAATCCATCAAAAAAATTGTAGGTTGCAATTCATAATTTTTTCGAATATTAATTTCATCATTCATAATTCATATCATAAAATTATAAAAATTGCAAATTCAGCTTATTTATGTTTGGGTATATTAGTATTATTACTACTACCAAAAAAAAAAAATAAAAAAAAAAATAAAAAATAGCACATTAGGAGCATAATTTCGGGAGATATAAATAAAAATATGAAAATGTAATTTAACATTAGAAGCACTAAATTTTGAATGTTTATAATTCAAAAACTTATCATTCAAATGACTTGAAATTTGGTGTCTAGGCATAGTTTGAACGGAAGATTTGAAATATTTCGTTAAAATTGGGCATTGCCATTGAAAAAAATGAAGTTTGGATTCGTTTTAATATGTAGATGACCCCCTAAGAAAATTTTATATACACATTTATTTCCAATCGTTCGGTACCAATAACTTTCTTCTACGATGATTTGCTGAGGAGTTTGTAGGGGGGTGTTTACTTTTTTTTTTTCCACGACTGTACATGTCTTTTCATAGAGTATTATTTTGTCTTAGCAATTTCTTTTGTTACTATCTACATATAGTAATGATAGTATATGGCTATGTCTTTCCTATTATGACTTCATTTATGTTTTGACATTTAGTAATAACAATAATAATAAAAGTTTCCTTAATTCTCTTTCCACCGTTGGCGATTCCTTTATTTTATACACATATTTCACTCTTTAAATTTAAAATATAGGTTACTTTTCTGGACGAATCAAATGCAAAAAACATTAGAAAGTTGTAATATCTATTAAACCCTGTTGCAATACGATATTTCCCAAACGTCTCCAAAAACTCTTCCTTAACCTATCATCATATAAATATGAATTGAATAGTTCACAAAATAAGTATATTCGTTAGATTTCAGACAGTGAGATAATCTTTAAACTTCAGTAAACCTATTTGGATATCTATGATTAACATTATTATAGTAAAAGTAATTTTGTTGTCAAAATTGAAAAAAAAAATCGGATCCGAAGGGGTTAATTAAACGGGCCCTACACATAATTTCTTTTTAAGGGTCTCAGGAGTCTTACTTTTTACCTGTTGATGCAATTTAGCAACACGTCACATTTAATTTTTTTTTCTGAGTTTCTATAAATCATATATGCATAAAATTTTTAATATAGACAACCTAATATCTCTTCTATTTAAAATAATTTTTTTAATATTCTATATTGATTTTTTTATGTTTAATTTTGATAAAAAAAAAATTAAAATTATTTTTCGACTTGCATGCACTGCGCGCAAGACTGTAGCAAAACTATTTGCTCAAGAGTCCCCCAAAATATTGATAATTATGTAAAACTATTGTATTTTGAACGTATACCTCATTTTTAAGCAATTTATTTATTTATTTTATTTGAAATTTAAATTTAAATTATAAAATAAAAAAAAAATCATTATTTTATTGAAAAATTGCCAATTTTAAATAATTAATGCAATTATAATAATAAATTTGAAGTATAAGTTATTCTTTATCTTAAAATGAAGATATTTACCAAGTTTCATGCAAATTGCTTTATTAGATTGTGAAAAATGTTGCGCGCAATGCATGCAAGTCAAGAAACAATTTTAAAATTTTTATCAAAATTAAACATAAAAAAAGAAATAAAATTTCAATATAGAATATTAAAAATATATATATTTTAATAGAAGAGGTATTAGGTTGTCTATATTAAAAATTTTATGCATTTATGTTTTATAGAGACTGAGAAAAAAAATTAAATGTGACATGTTGCTAAATTGCACCGTCAGGTAAATGTTAGACTCCTGAGACCCCTTAATAAAACAGGATTCTTTAAAAATTTCCCTTCAGGGGGCTGGTCACTCAGCTTCCGATTTTCCCTCACTAATGCAAAGTCTATGGCCATTGGATGCATTCGTATATTTAAAATATCTCCTCGGGAAATTAGTATTTTTAACTTCTACTTTTTGTGTACACTTCCTAAAAGATGTCTCTTTTTTTCTTAGTTCTCAAAATATTTCTAAAGTACAGACTTAATTTTATAGGAAGTGTTAAAATCTTACTCACAGTTCGGCCGCTTTTAACACATAAAATATTAAAATTCAGCATAGATTTTAGAAATATTTTGAATAATAATAAAGAAAACAAGTTGGAAATTGCTCGTCAAACGGGGCAAATGAGGTGCGTTCGTACTATAACTAGTTTTATAATTATTTTTTGCACCCCATATTGTACTGAATGTATAATTTTTTGCACTTCATAAGGTGCATAGTCTGTAACATCATTAAAATGCACTTCCAATAATATTTTTCCCATTCCCCGTAATGTAACGGAACACTTTCGACTGTCCCTGTAATTAAACTATACATCCGATTTTCCTAAAATTTGAAATAGCTCAACAAAACTTTGCAATAATTATATCTTTAAAATTTCAGACCATTCGGAAGGCTGTAATATCATTAAAATGCACTTGCAATAATTTTTCCCATTGGCCGTAATGTAAAGAAAAACTTTTGACTGTCCCTGTAATTAAACTATGCATCCGATTTTCCTAAAATTTGAAATGGCTCGACAAAATTTTGCAACAGTTATATCTTTAAAATTTCAGATCATTCGGAAGGCTCTAATATCATTAAAATGCACTTGCAATAATTTTCCCCATTGGCCGTAATGTAAAGAAAAACTTTTGACTGTCCCTGTAATTAAACTATACATCCGATTTTCCTAAAATTTGAAATGGCTCGACAAAATTTTGCAACAGTTATATCTTTAAAATTTCAGATCATTCGGAAGGCTCTAATATCATTAAAATGCACTTGCAATAATTTTTCCCATTGGCCGTAATGTAAAGAAAAACTTTTGACTGTCCCTGTAATTAAACTATACATCCGATTTTCATAAAATTTGAAATGGCTCGACAAAATTTTGCAACAATCATATGTTTAAAATTTCAGACCATTCGTTTGGGTAGTTTTTGCTCTGTTACATGCGGAGAGACAGACAGACAGACAGACAGGCAGACGGACGGACGGACGGACGGACGGACTGAACGACGACTATAGGTGCTACGTATTTATATAATTACGAACGCACCTAAAAAGAGACATCCTTTAAGAAGAGTACACAGAAAAAAGATGTCAAAAATATGAATGTCCCGAGAAGATATTTTAAATATACGAATGCATCAAAAGTCCATAGACTTAACATTACGGAGGAGAATTCCGAAGCTGAGTGACCAGCCCCCTTAATACAATAGGAACTAGACCAAATTCTTTTTAACAAAACAGGCCTTATTACAAAATTCTTAATAAAGGAAGCCCTACACTAAATTTATTTTTAACAAAATCGACCCCTTCACAAAATTCCTTCATAATGAAACAGGTGCCTTTGGAAAATTGGAAAATTACTCTTAATAAAAGAGGCACTACACAAAATCTCTTTTAATAAAACAGGCACCTTCAAAAAATTCATTTACTTGCCCCTTTACAAAATTCATCTTAATAAAAGAGCCTATAAACAAAATTCCATTCCATAAAAAAAAAACTAATCATAAATTTATTTTCCTAGGAGTTGCGGTCTGGACCGGGTACGGATTTCGGGCCAAGCGCGGGCCCGTGCAGACCCGTATGTCAACTTCCTTTTTCTATGCACATACAAAACGCACAATGATGAATACGGCATCATATGGCAAGTTTTTCACCAGTTTTTTGACAAAGTACTCTCAAATTTCGTTAAAACACGTTGCTTGATAAAAATCTGCAGTTAATTAAAATTAATAAACAAGTAAAAATTAAATTTAAAAAATCAAAAAACCCCACTGCGTAAAAAGCGAATTAATTAATTATTTCTCATCAATGTGAAACTATTTTTTATATTACTTAGCTATTTTTTCATTTACATGTATTGATGACTTTTAAGTTGTGTTTAATTGTTAGTTCCTATCTATAAACACTGTTTTGATGAGGCCTATAGATGTCTATGAAGGTTAGAATTACAGTAAAGCTAGAGATCCTACCTACACAACTTCCAGGTTGTGTACTATTTAAACGGAGCTTCTGATTGTAAAATAGTCAGTGAAACATCGTCTTCATTTTGAAAGACCCATCCATTTAATAGGGTGCGTAAACTTTTTTTCGTCCCTACCGCCATTTTGAATTTATAAAAACAAAACCTAACCTATAACCCTCGGACGGTTAAGACGAATCGATGGAGACCTCATTCATTAAAATCCATCCAGCCGTTGGTATGTTTCGAAGGTATAAAGAAATCCACATACCCAGATACGCGTGAAACACATAACCCTTCTTGGCAGTCGGGTAAAAAAGTATGCATCAAAAAAGATTTCTCTGCGAAAGCCTCGCACGAGTCCACTGGTTTATCTTAACTGCATTTTTATGCCATATTCCACACGTTTATATTAAAATTTAAAAAAAAAAATCCGAAATATTAAAAGCAATCGGATAAAATGTCAGATTATCTCTCTCTCTCTTTTTTTTAGGGTTTCGTACTTAAAAAGTAAAAACGAACCATTATAAGATCACTCCTGTGTCTGTCTGTCTGCCTGGCACAGCCCTTTTACTCGTAAACTATGCAACGTGGAAAGTTCAAATTGGGGGAAGTAATAAAGATTATTGACCCACATATTTACAGATTAATAAATATTCATAAATATATTTAGGGAAAATGTAGAGCGGCTAATTAAGTTACTTGAAAAAAAAAAAAATCTTTTCTTTGTATACCGTGTGAAAGCTTTCGTAACGCTGAAATCAAAAATATATTTCATTTAATTTTAGGTATTATATTTTCAAAGTTATGATGGAAAATGTAGTGCAAAAATATGCCCCCCCCCCCACATCTAATTCCGAATCTATTGAAACTAAAATTAATGAAAAAATTAGAGGTAGTAGACATTAATTTAAACCTTGCAGGAAAATTATAGCGATTATCCTAGGTCACATAGTTTTTGAGAAAATCGCATTTTTCCGTTACACTCAAATTTCGGTTTACGGGCTTCAGCAAAAGTGTTGAGCAGAGCTGGAGGTACCTATCGTAGTAGAAGTATAAAAGAATTGTTGATCATGAATTTCTGAAAAAATCGTCGGTAATTAGCGGAGATATTAACCCTTAAAGACACGGACGGTTTGGACATACATAATGACAGGGACAGCGTACTCTATGCTCCATCGGCTTTTAAAGCCTAGCTAACAAATTTTAAGGATATCTATATATATATATTACGCTAACGTACGTGGCACAGAAATCGCGATTATTTGTTATTGTTTAATGGCAACGCCCGAGAAACGCATCTCATTGGTTATTGTGTAAAAACATTTGGCAGGATTTAGGCGGAAGTAAATCCGGTTTGCGGTTTATTTACTCACGTTTCGGGTTGATTTATTTACGTTCTCTCTTTCGCTGCAATTATGGAATTTCACAATATTCTTAGAAATGCCTGTAAAAGATCTCGGCGAATGCTTGAAAGCGAACAAGAAGCCGTATTAAGAAGAGAAAATTGAAATAGATTGGATCGAGAAAGACGTCAAACACAGTGCATAAGCGATCGCTAAAATAGGCTTAATAACCGTCGCATGGGCGAACGCGTTGCTTCTGAAATACAAATTACTGATTTAAACGTTCCGGAGCATAACTGTGGGTATATATCTGACATCTGTGCCAAATAAATATTATTCAGTGGTTTTTTTTTTTTTTTTTTTTTTTTTTTTTATGAAGTCCACTCCAGTGTTATAGTTTTCAATGACAGTCCCGGCACAATTTCTGCCCGGGCAACGCCGGGCGGGTCAGCTAGTATTTATGTAATGCAATGCCCAGAAGCAGTATAAAAGCAATAAACGTCAAATTGTTAAAAACAGACTAATTTAATGAGAATTAATCACATAAATACTACGGGATTCGCGACTAGTTTCCATTGAGTGGCTCTCTCAATACACCTACTATGCCTTTAAAGGTTAACTAAAAACCTATATGGAATAACAAATATACAGAATAGCTATATTTGCTATTATTTAGGTTCCATATATCTTTGAACTTTCATGTTATATCCATTTATACTTTTCTAGTGTACAGGGTGCAAAGGAAAGTCCATTTAACCTGAAAATGCTTGTGAACGGAGAGAGCTACAGCTATGCAAGTGAGGTAACGGTATAGTAAAGCGATTACACCCGATTTAATGAAAACGACAGCAGCGCCCCCTAGTGACGAAATTTGGAAGATAGCCACTGCAAATCGAAAACGAAATGAGATAGAGCAAAATTTCCAGTTAGAAAGTTTTAGAGCATCATTTAATTAGCAGAATACGACATTTGGTTTACATGGATAAGAAATCTTCGCCTGTTTACCCAAAAGTGTCCGAAATCGATGCACTCCATTTTGTGTAAACGTTTGAATGGAATAGTCAGAAGTATGAAGAAATAGGCACAATTTATGCTATAAATACATACTTATCTCAATACATTTTGATAACATCACACACAAAAAAAGACAAACTGCCTCACAGTGATAAAAACTTAATATTCAGTATGTTCGAAAAGTTCGCCATTGCTCACGATACACATTTGTATTCGTGAGAGTAATTCAGCATGCACATTTCTCAGCATGGAACGTCTATTGCAAACCTCTTCAATACGACGACATAGATTTAACCCTTTCAAGGGCAGTGACTAGACGGTCTAGCCACCTAATTTTAATTCGAAAACTGACAAAGGCACCAAGAATATTTTAATAAATTTTGCTTTTGTAATGAAAGTGCAAATTAGCGGGTTTTTATTTTCTAAGAAATTCGTTTGAATATTCTGGTGTCAGTCAATTATTTCATCAGTTTACGAACAGAATTCTTCTGGCCCTGAAAGGGTTAGTCTAAAATTTTAAGTGCATTGGAAATTAAATCTTTACAGACATTAAAGCACAGTACAACGTCACAATCTGCAATTGTGCAGTGCTACATTTCCGGAATGTGAATAGGGAAAGTAGAATCGTCGCTCATCGATTTCGGACATTATTGGGTATGCAGGCGACGATTTACCTTATCCGTGTGAACCAAATGTCGTTTTGTACTATTCAATTGATGCTCTAAAACTTTCTAATCGGAAAGATTTGCTCTACCTCTTTTCGTTTTCGATTTGCAATGGCTATCTTCCAAATTTCGCCACTAGGGGTGCTGCTGTCGTTTGCATTAGGTCGGGCGTAATCACTTTACTGTATCGTTACCTCAATTGTATAGCTGTAGCTCTCTCCGTTCACAAGTATTTTCAGGTTAAGGGGACTTTCCTTTGGACCCTGTATACTATACAGCTGTACCCAACCCTACGTTGTATAGTTTTTACAAAGTCTTAGTATTCTTTTAGCAACGGTATTTTTTTAATAATACACTTACTAATTCATATATTGTTGTACGGAACCCTCTGTGCGCGAGTAATACTCGCACTTGACCGTTTATTTTTTATGAATACTCTATTATCCGTGATTGCCTTCGTAACCCTTTATGTACTGAATTATGAATTCATGAAAATGTTATCTTTTAAAGCATTTTAGTGAGCTTTTGAAACTACATTAGAAGATTTACATAACCATTTAATAAATTTTAGAAGGACTGAAGAATTTAGAAGGATTAATTAAATTTGAATTGATAGGGATTTTGTGCAATATTTATAACCCCGCTCAAATCTTTTATTTTAAATATTTTTCTTAGTTTTTTGTACAATTAGTAAATGTACAAATATAATGTTCTTACAATAGAAATATTTCCGAATTGAAAAATACCCCCCCCCCCCCCCTCCATCGCCAAGAAAGCTGAAAAATTGCAAAGGCAAAATAAATAATTCTTTTAAAAATATGTTTGTTTTATGTAACCAGCCATGCTTTTGGAACAAGATAAAGTAATGCATTTATAACTCATTTTAAACTGTATCACTATTAATCGATGTATTAAATGAATTTTATAACAAGTTATTTTAATGGTACTTATAAGTACCGTCAAGTAAATAAAGGGTTAATCCTTTTGCGATGAGCATCTCGTACACAATTTTTAATCTTTCAGAATTATTAATTCGAAAAAGAAATCTTTATTTAATTAAATTTCCGAAATTCTGTGTTTAAGGCAGTTCTCAAAATTCCCTGATCAACAAACGCGAAACTTTGAGACGCATTTTCTGCCTCGTTTTTAAGCGTAAAGGCATAAAATTGGCAAGCTTGGCTATTGAAGCGATTTGGAATCAAATTGCTTTTCCATTTTTTGATAAATAAATTACTTATCGAGTTATAAGCGGGTTTTATCACGTGACGACAAATTTTCTTCTTTATCTCGCTGCCACGTCCGGAAGTTCGGTTCAAAATGCCCACTTTGACAGTATTTTCTGAGAGATCTTTTACGTTTAAAAAAAAATGAAAAACGTCTTTAAATTATATAGTTTCTGAATAACAACACCTGCCAATTTCATGCGTTTCCGAACAAAAATGAATATAAAAATGCGTCAGAAAGTAGCCCTTGTCAGTTCTCTGGCTTTAATGGGAAGTTTTTTTAGGAAAAATTACTGTTAATTAATTTTATTTTCTTTATATATTGTATTTATCTGTATACCATTATCAATGTACTTGAGTTATGGATACATTTGCTTATCTATGGGATTAAAATGAGTCCATTGTATATATTTGTATCTATTGTATAAAAGGAAATACCATAAGAGGGTCTTTTATATATCGGAATGTGTATAATAATAGAAAACTAAATAGCCGTGATACAAGAGTGGTGAACAAAAGATAATCTCCTGTGATGACTTGTCAGAGAACAAGCGGAGAGAAGGCATCTAGGGCTTAGCTGTGGAGATACAGGTGAAGACCCCGTAGAATTTTGAATGGAATATGTTAGAGAGTAAGAGTTTTAGTTTTTATGTTCGACGTGAAACATGTAGGTCGAAAAGTAACAACTTGTGCTGACTGCAGGGAGTATTTTGTTTGTGAAGTGTACGTATGTGAGAGAGTTCCAGAAACCTGGGTGGTTATCTGGTCGGATAAGCCTAGCTCAGTACAGTCAATAGGGGCGGGAAAAGTGCATTTTTAGTGATATAACCTTAGTGCGCAGATAATATCGTAACGTGTAATTTAACGTTAGGCAGGATCTGCTATACAGGGCCTGATTATCCAAAAGGCACGTAAAGCAGGAGCTTCTCCTCTAAAATTTAAGAGGGGTCTAAATTTATACCAAAAAGGGGATCTCTAATTCTCTTTATGCATATTTTTACATTGCATTTTAAATTTTCTTGGAAGGGAAAGCTTGCCAAAAATATATATATATGAATTTTTTTTTCAGCTTTTAGCTTTTTTTCTCACAGAAAACGACTGATTTGCTTATATCATTGAATTCTGTACTCTTGATAACGTAATTCAATATATAAGCTTTTCAATTTTTGTGATGTTGATCACATATAATTTACTTAAATTCCGTACGAGACATTAATTATTAAACTAAGTAGCTATTTTAATCTGTCGCTCATTTTATTCTGAAAAGGGAATCCAAGCTATCATTAATCATTTTTCTTTTCGTATTTACATTTTAAACTTAATAAATGGCAGAGTAAGATATTGCAAGTTTGTTAGCAACCGTTATATAATTGGTAAATTGATGCATTTGATTTCCCGGTGATATATTATGCTTTTATTTACTTTATGCTATAATATAATATAATATAATTTAGTAGCTCCAGATGTAACGCATTTCAAGTAATCTGTTTATATTAATCTCACGCCGGATAAATCAACTGGTATCATTTCTTTGTGCAATTCAAAATTACGTTATGCATTAATCATAGGATAACTTGTAATTTCTTTTTATGAAAACCAATTCATAAATCAAAAAGAATAATTTAAGGTGTCAGTTGGTTATAGAATCTGTTTTTATTACTCTTAATCTAAATCATTTAATGATTTATTGAAAATGTTGTTCGATTATTTGATGAGGTAATAAATTATATGTCATCAGATTTATTTCACTGGGATTTTTCATTTTCGCCAAATTGTGTCTTGTTTTTATGTTTTAGTGAAAGTTTGGCGTGTTTTAGCTGATGTTATGCCAAATGAACAAAAACTGTAATACACGGCTGTTTCGAGGCAGAAGATACTACAAAATTATAATGTAACAGTGACACCTCCCTGCCTTTAATTTTACCTGGCCTTACGGCTGGGAATATGTAAAGAATCGTCAAATAAACAAAAGTATGTTTGTGCTACATGGACTGTGTTATTATTGATTAAGTTGAATTTCCTAGATCCAGCAAACCAAAATATTCCAGCTTCTCGGTTCACGGGATTGGAGCTATAGGTTCTTGTAAGGTAATGTACGCCATATACATAGCGGCCAACAATCTTTAAATTCCAAAAGGTATGGGGTTCTGCCCGATACCACAATTTCTTTATCGGTATCCATATTCTTCCTTTTTTATCTTCCATATTAATTCTTGTAAAATAGTATAAGGCACTTTATTTTATACATAACAGCTTGTATATTATATGTTTTTGGTATCAATATTAAGTGTGACGGGGGAAACTATTATTGTCATTTCATTCATACTATCGCAATTTTGATGCTGGTCGGTAATGTTTAATTAATGGTTATATAAATAAATAAATAAATATATATATATATATATATGTATATATATACATACGTATATATATATATATATATATATATATATATATATATATGCATTACCTCAGGTAACTTATCTAACTGGGAAATCGCAATCTGATCAATAGACCGTTAATCAATCCAGATGTGTTGAATAGAAAGCACCTGAGTGACACAACAAACAACAGCGATTTAACTACAAATATACTCTATCTACATTATCTACATCTACTCTATATACAAGGAACATCTATTCGATGAAATATCTGAACTCAACCAAATCCCTTCTGGGAATAATATTTTCTGATTTTCTGCATTTATGAATTTCAATGAATGTAAAATTTAGAAAACTTTTCATGCATGAAAGGGGGCCCAAAAACGATACTGTGCTTCCTCTAGATTCAGAGGTTAATCAGGCACGGTTACTATATCCGTACTGTAAATAAAATTAGTATTTTATTATAAATATGTAAATATCTTATATATAAATCTTCCGCTTTATATTATTTGAAGCATCTTATTGACTATTCTCAACCTTCCAGCATCGTGTCTAGTATCACGCAATAGGTGGTGGCAGCATATTAACTAAGATGTGGATATTTGCATCTTTACAAGGGGGTGGACTAAAATTTGGCGTGATAGTTATCGCCGTATCGGCAACAAACGATTACAAGCCCCTTTGTGCTTGAGAACAGCCTTAAGTGAGGCAAAAATAGCTTTTCAAAATTATTGGCGTTAAAAAAAAGAAGTACGATCCCTATACTTCACTTCTACGCGACGTTCATCGTAAATTCTAAAGCTGATGATAATGATACCGTTTATAATTCCTGCCAACGATACCTATGATTATGCCTTTACAAGTTCACAACTACGAACAACAATCGAAATATTAAAATATGCCAAGAACTACTGTAATACCCCGTCATTTTAGGAAAGTTTTACCCCGAGCTCTAACGTCAGTTAGTATCAACAACCTCAATATTATCTCCCGTGAAAACGCCCATATTACCAAAGGGCTGCAGAAACTCCATTCTTTTAATGATATTTAACAACCACCAATGAGTTATTTCTTAGCAATCTACAAAGAAGACCGTTTCTTTAATGATATGAAAGACCATTATCGTATAGTAGTTTTGGGATTATATTTCAAAATACGCATACATTAAGAGACATATCCACCTAAAAGTCTTTCTCCATATAAAAAAAATTACAGTTCTTTTTTTTTAGTTTGGTTTTTTAGTAAAAAAAACCACTATCTTAACGGCAGATTATTTATATATATATATATATATATATATATATACAGCTCCAAGTCAAATAATTGGCATAATTCATTTCATTTGTATTTTGAATTGTATTTAGCTTTATTTCAGTGTAGTATAATCGAAAAGGAACAGCGGTTGATGTTTTAATAAATTTGCATGTTATTAAAGAAAATTAAAACTGTAAAAGATTAAATTTTGAGAAAATATTGTATTTTTGTAAAATTATTTTCATTATTCAAAATATTAGAATACTAATATATTTGGTTCAAAAATTTAGAATACTTAGGAATTTTCCTGATTGGTTCAGAAGCTTGCATAAATTAAGCATAAAATTAGCTTCTGCCGGACTTCTTAAGTTAAAAAAAACGCTTTGCATCATCATTGTTTTCATTTTGTATGAAACATGGGTCGTTCGTCCGACATAACGGAGTTTACAAAACATCGTATTATTGATTTGCATAAAGAAGGTCGTAATCAACAATATATCGCCAGTTATTTAAAATGTTCTCAATCAAGTGTTAATAGAGCAATATAGCAGTATTTTAACGACGGACATTTTGAAAACAAGCATCTGAATACCGACCGAAGCCAAAAAATACTCAGAGAGATGATAGAAAGCTAAAGAGTATTGCTAAAAAAAAAAAAAAAAAAAAAAAAAAAAAACATTTTATAAATGTAACATATTTTGCATCGAAAGTGGAAAGAACACGGTGTTAATGTAAATAAATCTACAATACTAAGACATCCCATAAACTTGGATTTCAATCTCGTGTACCAAAGATAAAGCCCCTTATGACTATTAAACAGAAAAGGGAAAGAGTGAGGTGGTGCAAAAAAGGTTTTCATGGGGTCTGGATGAGTGGAAAAGATATTGTTTAGTGATGAGAGTGTGTTTTGCGTAACATATGGTGATCAAGGTGTTCGTGCATGGCGAATGAAGTAAGAAGTATATGACAAGGACTGCAAAACAAAGACTACAGTTTGGGGCGGGGAGGGGATTTTAACTTAGGGCGTGGGGGAATTAACTTTTTTAAATAGGTCAAGTGGGATATTGTTTACCATGTATTTTTTTAATTCTGAATCGAATGACTCCATTCATAAGTCAATATAATCACTTGTCACAAAGTTATACGACAGGTTTTGTGAACAAAAAGTCCAAAATTATAAATTGGGAGGTGGCAGCACAGACAATCACCTCATCGAGTTCACGGCTGAAATTCTAGAATTAGTTAAAACTCGATTCGCATATTAAAACGCAGTCGGTCTGCCAAGTCATATCTTGGTCGAAAACACCTGAAAACCCGAGTTTAGCGATTAACACGTAGGTTTATCATTGTGTTTTCCTGCACCCAAAGGTATGAAAACATGGAGGACTGGGAGCAGGAAAACACAATGTTAAACCTACGAGTTGCTAAAATCGGGTTTTCAGGTGTTTTCCACCAAGATATGACTTGGCAGACCGACTGCGTTTTAATATGCGAATCGAGTTTTAACTAATTCTGGAATTTCAGCCGTGAACTCGATGAGGTGATTGTCTGTGCTGTCGCCTCCTGGTCTATTATATTTTATGAGAGAGCACAACTGTATTACACTTATTTTATCTTCAAAACAAGTTCTTTATATCATATTGAATAATCCTAAACGTATTAAATGTCCTCAAAATAGTAATAATCAAAATCTGGATCACCTGAGTCTTTTTCAATTTTATCGAAGTTGTGTGCGCAAAATAAGCGTAATAAAATTATGCTGTATCGTAAAAGTATAATTTTGGACTTTGTATTCATAAAACCTGCCACAATTTTGTAACAAACGATTGTATGGGCTTAATATTCGACTTGATAAATTTCAAAAGATACCACAAAGGTTATGGTATATAGAACGTTTTGGCGCCTACATGTCGCTGTATTAAAAACGTTATACAGGGTGTCCAACTGTCCATTCAAGAATGTCCCAGTTATAAATATTAATAGTATCAACTGTACGCGTTGTAGAGTGGTGACTCAAGGCCACAAATGAAGAGTAACTCAAATAGTAAGCGCATGCGCGGGTACTGCTTTGTTATTGACTCGCTTGTAGTGCCACATACACAAAATGTCCTGAGCACCTGAAAAAATGGATCTTTACCCAATTAGTAGAGCGTAAACCTGTAAACTATATTTGGCAACAAGATGGACCCCCCCCCCACCCCACACCTGCCCCATTGTAATCTCTTTGTACGAGAGTGGTTGAACGTCGAAGTCCCTACCCGTTGGATGGGTCGTAATGGTCGAGACAACAGAGCTCTTTTTCGCTGACCTCCACATTCACCTGACATAAATCCATGCGATTTTTTCCTTTGGGGCTTTATAAAAGATCCTGTCTACGTTCCGCCGCTACCTCATGATTTGCCAGAGTTAGGACACAGAATTGAAGAGACTACTGCTCCGGACTTGTTGACAGAAGTGTGAGAAGAATTGGACTTTAGTTCGGATGTGTGCCATATAACTAAATGTGGACCTATTGAACATTTGTAAGGAAAACTAGGTTTTCCTTCAATTTTATCTATGCGTTGTTGTAAATAGTTTAAATTAAACCGTTGTAATATACCAATGAAACTGGGAAATTCTTTTATGAACAATCTGTATTACTGCTTATATCAAAGATGAGATGGGCTCGGACTCGCCTTTTTATACCAGTTTTCGGGGTTGGAAGGATTCGGACTCAAAGGGAAAAAAAATTGTTTATTTATGACTTTTAAAAAGGAAAAAACCTTTGTCGCCAGTCCTGGCTTCTAATCATAGGGTTGATTCGTAAAATATTGGCAGAACTCAAACGAAAAGTTTTGAGGCACACGTGATTAAGAACAACTGTTCCAGTGCGTATTATATTACATATATTTAATTTGTTTAACGACATCACTGATCTAAATAAGTAGAGATAGAAAACAACAACTAATGCGTGGGAAGTGAAGAAAAGTGCAGTACCCTCTCTAGTTTCTGAAAACTATCTCTCAGCTCATTAAAACGCCGCAAGATGGGAGTATTTTTTTCTCCGACATTCGTTAATTAGGAGCGACAAGAAAACAAATTGAGCTCCTTCACCCATCTTTAAAGATTTCAGGACTAAGTTTTATAATCATGCTTAACCCCTTGGGGACGAGCGTCACGTATACGTGCCGCATAAGGCACTGAGATTCCGTGATTATTCTCACCAGTTCAGGGTTTAAGGGGGCTCAGGGTTTGAAAACTTTCACAAAATCGATTTTTTTTAGTATCTATTTTGATTATTCAATGAATTCTGAACACAGTGCAAAAAACCGCCTAAAAATATTTGCATTTTTAACGGAGTTATAAGCATTTATGTAAGAATTACTTTCAAACCTATAGAATGAACCTTATGAAACTATTTAATTGCAACTTTAAATTGAGTATTTTTAATGAAAAAAAAATGGTATTTTTTAGGGTTTTTAAAATTTTCAAATTTGAGAGGTTTTTTTAATAGGGTTTCCTTTGAGTGATAGTTATATCCTTAATTCGTTCCATAGACTAAAGTTTCCTGATCCTTTTAAAGCAAAAATTAGGTTCTTATGCCAATTCAACGTTAAGATATCTTACGGATGGTGATGTCACACCTACATTTTTTTTTTCGAAAATTGTGTTATGTAAATTTTGCTATATTCTTTATTTTATTACATTGAAGTACTTCATACTATAATTTTATAAGACTACAAACGTACCTTAAAAATATCAGAAAGTTTAAATTAGTTACATTGAATACTTCTGTTTTTATATGGACTCGAAACGAGAGCTCTGTTTACACGTTTTTCGGTATCGATCAAGCCCTGAGCCCCCTTAATTTCTAACAAAAAAAGTACCGGAGCCCTAATACTCTGCAGTACTAACAACCGTAGTGTTCCCCCTCCTCCGTTACTCCAATCTGCATATTTATATTTCGTGCATTATTTGCTAAATTTAAAGCATTTTTTTCTGTTTATCAAAATAAAAGTTTTAAATATGTCTTTCCGTATATACATAGCTGTCAACTATTCCATTATTTAGTTATCACTTCTTCCGAATAGAAATCTTTGCCTAATTTTAATGTTTAGTTGCAGAACTCTGGGATTAAATATGGTAAGGATTATGAATAGGAAATGGTGTCCACACAAAAAAGGAATAAATAGTTCGTCAGCTATGCATTTTTATGAAAAAAAATGAATGAAGTTTAGAGAAATTAATATTTATATGCTGAAGAATGGTTTTTCAATTTCCTATAAAAGTTGCATATCTTAAACTAAAATCGGTGCCTTCCGCTTAAAAATCTTTTATGGTGTGTCCCTAAAAATCAGATTAAATTAAAAATTTGACACCGTTATCGGAAAGATTCGATGTTTTTATAGAAAAAGGGGAAACACTGCTCAATTGCTTTATATCAGAACAACAATACATGGCAATTATATTTACTTACAAATGAAAGTATCTTCGTGAATGTGCAGATCAGAGCATTAAAATGGGCAGCCTTCATGATACAAAAAAAGAGGTAGTGCACTGGGCTCCGGAGCCCTGCATTTATGAGCTCCGGTGATTTCCGACCAATATTTAAATATTTACCAAAAACAGGGAACTACCGGATATGAGCTCTGGTGGGCTCCGGTGCAAATTAAGCCCTGCAAGCAGTTATTTCTTATTGTAAATTTTGCCTTATTTATTCAGGGCATTTTCCCGATTTAACTAACCAAAAATTTCTGACGGTAACGAACGTTTTTGAAAGGGTTAATAATAAAAAAGTTTAAAAACAAAGGTGGTGTTGTATAGAAAAATTAACGTAAATATGACTTGGTACCTTTGGTTTGTTCGTATTTTGATTTCAGAAGTAGATGCCAATTTTTAAACATGCATAAAAAAAATGAAATTCGTTTAAGTGACTTCCGGAAACGAATTTGTTTTTGCAAATGGTTAATATTAATATTTTTTGAAACAGATTGCAGATCTTGAAATGGGAATGAATGTAGATATGGCCTTGTAATTTTAGTTTTCTGGTAGCTTGATTAGAAAAAAATTTAATCGTGACAGTGACTTACGGAAACGAACGTTTTGAAAGGATTAATATAAATATTTTTTCAAACCAAAGGCTTTTTCATAAACGCAATTCAAAGTATATATGTTTAGGTACCTTTGATTTGTTTGTATTTTCATTTACGAAGCAAATACACAATTGCAAGAGTAAAAAGAGGTGAGGAGGCGATTAATTACTTAGTTACCTTTTATTAAATGATTGAATCCACATTGAAAATGGAAGAATAATGAGTTTAGGGCAGACTAATTATTTACAAAGTTGATATTCCCTTAATTCTTTAAATGATTGAGTCCATATTGGAAAGAACGGAAAAATAAAAAGAGAGGAGAGAGAGGGGGGGGGGCGACTAATTACTTAGAACGACAATATTCCCTTAATCCATTAAATTTTTCAGACCATATTGAAAATAGTAAAAGACAAAAAAAAAAGGGGGAAATGAGGCACGATTAATTACTTACAATGATAATTTTCCTTTAGTTCATTAAATTATTGAGTCGATATTGAAAATGATAGAAGAATAAAAGATAGAAGGAGATGTCTAATTACTTAGAATGATTATCAACGTTTAATTCATTCAATTATTGATTCCATATTAAAACAAGTTGGAAATTGCACGTCATACGGGGCAAATGAGGTGCGTTCGCACTATAACTAGTTTTATAAATATTTTTTTTGCACCGCATATTATACTAAATGTATACTTTAGTGCACTTTATAAGTGAATATCAATTTCATTCTGTTCGAAAGGCTGTAACATCATTAAAATGCACTTGGAATGTTTTTTTCCCATTGGCCGTAACGCAACGGAACACTTTTGACTGTCTCTGTAATTAAACTATACATCCGATTTTCATAAAATCTGAAATGACTCCGCAAAATTTTGCAACAATTATATATTTAAAATTTCAGACCATTCGGTTGGGTAGTTTTTGCTCTGTTATATGCGGACGGACAGACAGACGGACCGAACGGCGACTATAGATGCTATACGTATTTATATAATTACGAACTCACACGAAGGTAGAAGAATAAATAGAGATTAGGGGACAACAAATTACTTAAAATGGAAAATTTCCATTACTTCATTAAATTATGGAATTCATATTGAAGATGATAGAGGAATAAAAATAAGAAGATAAGGGGATGGTTAACTACGGGGAACGAATTAACCCTTTATCTACTGAATTATGAATTCATGAAAATTTTATCTTCTAAAGCAATTGTCGTGAACTGTTGAAATTACATTAGACGATTTACATAATCATTTAATAAATTTTAGAAGGATTTTAGAAGGATTCATTAAATTTCAATTTATTAGGGATTTTGTGCAATATTTATAACCCCACTCAAATCTTTTATTTGCTTAGTATTTTGTAGAATTAGGGAATGTACAAATATAATGTTCTTACAACAGAAATATAGAAATATTTCCGAATTGGAAAATCCCCCTCCCCCCCTCCCCAACGCCAAGAAAGCTGAAAAGATGCAAAGGCAAAAGAAATCATCTTTTTAAGGGGTCTCAGGACTCTTAAAATTGGAAAAAATGAAGAAAAGGGACAATTTTCAACATTTAATATCTTAAAATGTATTTGATATTAAAACACAATTTTAAATGGGAATGAAAGATAAGTATGCTCTTTCATTTCAAATATTTGAAAAATTGCAAGATGCAGAATTAGCATTTACAGGGGGCTCCAAACTGCCAGACATTTGACGAGCAGAAAATCGACATAACAGCTTATGCGCACGATTACAAAATAAATTTTGCAACTAGAATGAAAAATTTGGTGCCTACTTATACCTCAGATTATAATAATTACACTGAACCTAAATAAATTTGTATTTAAAGCATTTTAATATTTTTAATACAAAGTTGTATTTAGCTAATGCAAATTTTAGAAAATTTCAACATTATAAACCATTAAAAAAATATTCTATTTTTACAATAAAAAGGAAATTTTAGGTTCAGTTTATTCAGACTAACATGAAACATATGTTTTGAAAATTTCATGAAAAAATATTCAGAAGTTTTTGAGTTATCGTGCGCGTTATGTCCAAAAACGTCATTTGGAGAAAAATGACTTCAAAGTTTTGGAAACACCGCTTCAGCTATTGAGCGAGTATAATTCTAAATGCCATAACTTCTGTTCTAATGGGAATTTCAAGATAACAATTATATCAAAATGTTCAGAAAACATAGAAGTTTAACATATAAAAAAATTAAAATTTCGGAAAATTTTAGAGCTTTAAGAGTCCTGAGACCCCTTAAAAATATTTTTGTTTTGTGTAACTAATAAATGCTTTTGGAACAGGATAAAGTAATGCATCTATAACTCATTCTAAACTGTATTACAACTAGTCGATGTATTGAATGAATTTTATAACAAGTTATTTTAATGGTACTTATAAGTACCGTCAGTAGATAAAGGGTTAATAGGAAATTGAGGAAAGTGTGTGTGCGTGTGTGTGTGGGGGGGGGAGGGGGTGAAGAATTATGGAAAGTTTGACTGAATTTTGATTTAGAACCTCTATCATCACTGTGCCGAAAATATTCTGTTACGTACCACCTGTTAGGTAACACGTGTGAAATAGGTTTGCTCTCTCTGAGCTAGTAGATCTATGCTTTAGCAGTGAAAAATTTCGAAATAATTGTTAATATCTTTGTTTTATCATGATGACATATGAGATAAAATTGCTGCGCCACACAAATTTCTGAATTTGGTGACATAACATACCCAAAACTTCATACCGAAAAGTTTTAGATAGGTTTGAAAAAAAAAAAAAAAACTATATTGTTTTTGTGCAAAATATAGCTTATTGCTGAAAGAACTTCCGTGATCTGCCCAGTAAAAGTTATTTAATTTAAAAATCTGATGATTCTAGTACAGTGTTTCTCAACCTTTTTTACTTTACGGCGCACTTAAACCTAATATTAAATGTATGCGGCACACTAAAATTATGATGACTTTAAAAAAAGAAGGATTATCTATCATTACATAAGAAATGATAACCTATAATTTTTAATTTATTTACTATTTATTATTTTATATTACTATCACAATAAAAGAAAGGAAAATTATTTTAAATAAAATTCTTACAATCTTTTTTTATATAGGGGAGGGTAGTACACAGTGAGGCGAAAATTATTATTACTTAATGAATGGCGATGATTTTTATTCTTTTGCAAAAAAAATTGCTGCATCTTTAAGATACACAAATACGCTGCACATTAATGTATAAATGGTTTTAAAAAAGTTATTTATAAAAGCACAGAAGCAGCATAAAGGAGTGTCGAAAATTGTCTCACCGTGTACCACTTGTGGTACACAGTGAGACAGTGTATATATTTTCATAAATCATTCATTTTTACACTCTATCAATAATTTTCTGCAGTTCATGATTTCTAGATTTTCAATACTTTAAAAATATGAGCCTCGGGTGGACAATGGTAGACCTTGGGCTACCTTCATGCAAATTTTTAGAGTCTTACATTTAGCAGATTTCCCTAGCCATCGCATGCCCCCCCACACACACAGAAAGAGAGAGTCAGAGAAAAACCTTCTTTTATTAATAAATAAATTTTTTTAAACATCAGAACCACATAGTAGGTACGCAATGAGACACGTCTCACTGTGTACCAAAACTGTGTGTTTCACTGTGTACTTTCGTTACGTTGTAACAAAATGAATGACACATCTGTTACATCAATTTCATCGCTTTAAAAAGTTTATGTCGTTTTGTCGACATAGTCTATTATTAGATATAGCTAGGTTTGGTTAAGTAAATCTATGTCATATTGAAGGAAATAAACTCTAAAATAGACGTTTATGTAATTTTAACCACTATAAAATAAAGAATTATTTTTTATTTTGTCGGACGAGTAACTGAAGTGCCGAAACTACATCCAGTTGTTGCATAAGATGAGGTCGTTATGTGTGTGTGCCAGCTTGGAGAAAAAGTTACAACTATATGTCAAAGTGGCTGCTGTCTCACTGTGTACTACTCTCCCCTACTTCTCTTTAATATGCATTAACATTTATAAGCAGATGAAACACCCTTTTAACACTAGTTTCGGTATCATTCAGCATACCGTCATCAGTGCAAATAATCAAGGAGTTTTCCCATATTGGAGGAGAAGCGGATTCGAGGTATAGATTTATTGATCAATAGCAGTGCAGGAAATTACAGGAAATAGACAAGAGCCAATTAGAAATTGTATGGATAAAGGAACTGATAATGTGGAAAAGTATATCTTAATTTGTCAGTAATTTGTCGCATTAGCATTTAAAGAGATATCTGAGTATGTCTTTTTAAAGCTAGAATACTTTCTGTGTAAGATAAAATCTCGGGACAGGCACACTCTTAAGGCTGTTCTTAACTGCTTTGCTCAACAAGCGTAAAACGTTTTGACACATTTGCAAATTCATTTTTTAACGGAAAGATATAAAATTGGAAAGCCTGGCCATTGAAGCGATTTGGAATTGAATTGTTTTTTCCATTTTTTGATCCATAAATTACCTATTGAGTTATAAGTCATTTTGATTACGTGGCAAACCCGTTTTTCGCCCGCTCCTGAGTGATTATTCTACTTTCGCGCGGAAATTCGGTTCAAAACGTCCACTTTGACGCTATTTTCTGAAAGATCTATTGCGTTTGCAAAAAAATGGAAAAAACAGCTCGATGACATAGTTTCTGAACAACAGCACCAGCTAGTTTCATACATTTTCGAACAAAAATAAATTAAAACTTATGTCAGAAAGTTGCCCTTTTGGATTTCAGAACAGCCTTAAATCATTTTTCAACGATATTTTCTACTGCATTTCAAATTATAATCTTTTTCCTTCAGGTGACATGATTTTTCTTTCTGAAAGAATTTATCTCAAGAGATCTAAGAACATTTTTAGGGGTTCCCTCGTATACTCTTAAAATGAGTAACAGAAGAAAAAAAAATCCCAAATAATGCAAATTTGTGACACTAAACCTTATTTCAAAGTAAATCGTACAATATGAAATGTCGGATATTACAGATTCGAATTTTTAAAAATTTGTTGCAACTTGACTTAAAAGTTTCGCACCACACCTGAGATTTTCTTCGCCGATCTTTCTTCCCTACTGTGCCGCGGCACACAGGTTGAGGGTCACTGTTATAGTAGGGAAAAAAAAAACACTGAAACAGAGAAGTTTAGAAAAATAATAGCTTTAAAAAAATACTTTGCGCTTAAATGATTCGAAGGACAATGCAAACTTTATTTTTACTGATCAAGTGTTTGAAAAGTTGAGCATCCTTTTTACCATTATGAGGGAAATAAAATTAAATAATAACTGCTTCCTTTTTAATAATACGTGTATATTTTATGTGTTTTTAACAAACTCCTTCTTTCACCTTTAGTTTTTTAAGAGTATGTTTTTATAATTCAAGGCATATATACTAAGAAAAGTTGGTGATTATTTATCGGCAAAAGAAAAAAAAAAAAAAAAAAAAAGAGGGAAAAATATTTATATAAAAAATTGTGGTACCATCTGTTGATATTGTAATGCAGTTAAATGTTTTTATTCGAAAAAACTAATAAAATTTTAAATTAAAAAATTTCTTTTTAAAATTTTTAAGGAGAAAAAAGTTTGTTGCTCTTTTTATCATTTTCCAACAAAGTTGATAAGTCTTTATAAATTAAATATGTTTGTCTGTAGTCTGTCTGTCTTTCCGTACTCTAACTCGCGTAAATACACCCGGATTGCCATGCAATTGTTAGATATCATTGAGGTTTGCTATGGCATGTCCTGTATTAAAAATTAAACGAGTAGAACTAGTAGTTCGTTTACAGGGGCAGTCAAAAGAATTCCGTCACATTATGGTTTATGGGGGGGGGAAATCTTTTGAAATGTATTTTAATGATATTACACTACAGTGAAACCTCCCTGTGCGACCACCTCCATTAAGCGACCCCCTCCCTGAACGACCATTCTTTCATGGAGCGAAATTTATTCCCATACCCTCAATACTAATTTTATCTCCATTCAGAGACCATCCCAATAGAACTCCCTGTAAGAGTGACCCATTTCTTTGAAGAAAATAAAACAAATTCCCGTTTTTCCTGGTCTCTTGAAGAAGGTTTAATTAGAAAAATAATTACGGAGAGCGCATTATTCATCAAACCTCTAAACTAAGTTTAGATTTTTTTTTTTCCAGTAACTTTTAAGTTTTAAACCCTTTTATGCCCTTTTTAGGCAATGAATTTAACTCTGATTTCAAGTCAAGAATGACGGCCAATAAACTGCCCTGCCCTATTCTGAAAGGAAACTCTCAAAGAAATAGGTAAATTAATGAAATCATCATTATTTGTTCCTGTCCAAAAAAAAAAAATAAATAAATAAATAAAATAAAAAAATAAATAAATAAATTGCATTTATTTACTGAACTTTGAAAGGACTTGGAAATAAAAGTTATAATAGATAAAATCACCGTAAAATCAAAGCAAACGTCAATGTATTCATTTTTTAAACTCTGCAGTAATTAACGTATGTAATTAACTTTCGTTTTGATACTTAAATTTTTATACTTTTTCCTAAGGTGAAAAATAAATTTTAGTAACATTAATTGTTACCTTTTTTTCAACAACTAACCCTTTGGACTCTGGCGTCTCTTACACAAATTTTATTCGGTCTGCAACACTTTTTTTTAAAGAAGTTTCCTTCAAGTACACAATTTCCAAAATGCTCTGATTAAATAAGGCAAATTTTAATTTCGTTTATTACTAGTGCCTAAAACAAATTTTTAAAGAAAGATGATGTCGCTGCAGTGGCGACAACGGAGTGCAAAGGGTTAAACTCTAGATTTAAACGTGACCTTCATTAAGAGATCACCTCTCGGAGCGACCAATTTTTATTGGAACGGAACGTGGTTGCTTTAGGGTGATTTTACTGTATTTCAAAGATATTGAAATTGATACTATGTAGTATATACTCTTCGGTCCCTGGGTCCCCATAGGGGGACTTCTGTTCTTTTCCTTATAAAAACTAAAATGTCTGATTTTTTTACATTTTCATATCACTCCTTAATAGCTGAATGTTTTTTGCATTCAAAGTAAACGAATAAATGGCAGCTGATTCCCATTCCCACATAAAGTAAATGTTATTTTCATCAGAGTTTGCAAAATGGCTAAAAATGTCCAAAAGACAGTACGACCAAGAAAGTGAGAAATTTTCATAAGTATTGAACTTAAATCTTTTTCAATAAAAATTTTTGAGGATTTGTAGATTATTTACTTGTTTAAACCTCTTAAATTTGTGTTTGCGTTAATTTAGGTTAATGGTTATTAAATTGATGTAGGGGGTTTGCAGTTTTAGATCCATAATTTTGAACCTAAATTAGTAAGCGCCTAAAGGATCAATTTCAGAAAAAATATTTCTTCTGCCATTTAAGATGTCATTTTGTTTGGAAAAACCAATGAATAAGCATTTGTATTCTTATTTTAGCTTCATACACTGAAGAGGATATATAAAATTCCATATATAATATGCAGGGCTGCACAAAAACATTCGGATGTTTATTCAACTATTGATGGTAATTAAAGTTAAACTTACACTAAGTGCAAAATTACTTAAAAGATGACACAGTATTTAAAATGTTAAATTATTTTAATACCTTAGTATACTTTCAACTATAAAACATAGTCTTCTTCGGAGGAATATGAGAAATACAACAGTTATTGATTGAACGCCTAATTTTCAAAATCCACGTAGATGGTGACGAAAGGAGTGAAAGTGGAAGTTAATTTATAGATCCGGAAACACTGGGAAAATAAAATAAAATAAAACATGGATATAGGGAAGTGGGAGATTACTTGTTTTTTCTTTTTTTAAGCAAACCGAGCCAAATTCTGGGTATATTGTAGGATAAAACGTCATTACAAACCGTATTTCCTTTAGTAATAATTTCTATTGATTCGCGGATAATTAAATCATGATAATTCTTTGAGGGATATATAATTTTTGCGTTTTCGAAATTAACTTGTATATTCTGCTTTTGGTTAAGTCTTGACAGGGCTGTTGTAGGTCGGTTATACTTTAAATCTCTCAAATGTTCTTTAATACGAACTTTAAGTTTACGTGAAGTCATGCCTATGTATTCGAGATAAATATCTTCAGTTTTCACTGGAATTACATATACCCCAGAAACTTCATTCCTCGGGATCGGGTCCACTTTGGCACTAATCAGATCTTTCAGTTTTGCAGGAGGAGTGGCGACCAAGTTTACGCCAAAGCGAAAAAGTGCATGTCTGAGTTTTTCGGAAAGTCCTGGTATGGTATTTATTTATGGTAATTGTTGAAATTTGGTTTTCAAATGTGTTATGCGCTTTCCGAATTGTTTACTTTTCATTGTCATTTCTCATCTTGTTAAACAGGGAAGTTTTGTTAAAGTACTTTGAACATTTAAAAAAAATGTTTCATAATCTATGCTTGAAGCATAATTTTCCGTCCTTAATTTGGATCTGAAAACTGAATTTTCTCGAAAATGTTCTGTTGCTTGTATCCGTGTAAAGAGAATCAATATTTCATTATTATTCAGTGAAACCTCTCTTTACGAACACCTCCATTAAGCGACCACCTCTCTGAACAACCATTTTTTCATGGAACGAAATTTATTCCCATAGGCTCAATACTAATTTTACCTCCATTTAGAAACCATCCCAGTTGAACCCCCTCCATGAGCGACCCATTTCTTTGAAGAAAATGAAACAAATTCCCTTTTTTCCTGGTCGCTTGAAGAAGGTTTCATTAGAAAAATAATTCCGGAGAGCGCATTATTCATCAAACTTCTAAACTAAGTTTAGATTTTTTTTTTTTTTTTTAAATTCCGGTAACTTTTAAATGTTTAAACCCCTTTGTGTCTTCTTTGGCAACGAATTTAACTCTGATGATAAATTAAGAATGACAGTCAATAAACTCCACTGCTCTATTCTGTCAGGAAACTCACAAATAAATAGATAAATTAATGAAATCGTCATTATTTGTCTCCGTCCAAAAAAAAAAAAAAAAAAAAAAAAAAAAAAAAATATTTACTGAACTTCGAAAGGACTTGGAAATAAAAGTTATAAAAGATAAAACTGTAAAATCAAAGCAAACGTCGATGTATTCATTTTTTAAACTCTGCAGTAATTAACTTATGTAATTAACTTTTGTTTTGATATTTAAATTTTTATATTTTTTCCTAATGTGAAAATTTTTTTTTAGTAACGTTATTTGTTACCTTTTTCAACAATTAAAATCTAGATTTAAACATGACCTCCATTAAGAGACCACCTCTTGGAGCGACCCATTTTTATTGAAACGGAACGGGGTCGCTTTAGCGAGGTTTTACTGTATTAAGTAAAACTTACCATCTCCAATATTTGTTTTAATTAATGATTGTTTATTTAAAATTTTAAATTGCATCACTTTGGTATGTAATTATCGATTAAATTAAATTGAAATGCTTTTAAATTTTTGGTATATTTGTTATTATAACTGAAGATATATATATATATTAAGAAAAGTAGATAATTATTTTCCGTAAAATAAAGAAGGAAAAATATTTACATAAAAAACTGTTGTCCCATCTATTGATATTGTACTGCAGTTAAATGCTATTTCAATTTTTTTTCAATAAATTTTTTAAAGAAAAAAAAAAAGTTAGAGTTGCTCTTATTTTGTATCTAAAAGCTGAATTATCTGAAAAATTTTCAGTTGTCTGTAGCCGTGTAAAGAGGAGCCGCGGGGCAGCTCGGTTATATAACGAGAGGTTTATCTTTTAAATAGGGATCGACCGAAAATTCGGTTTCATTTACGTTTTCGGTCCAAAATCTGAATTTCGTCGAAAATTCGTTTTCGGCGAAAATGTTGTTGAACCGAAACTATCTGTATTCCTAAAATCTCGTTTCTTCTTTCGGAAATGTTCAACCTTATTCAATGATTTTAGCTGTATCGGTTCAAGTGAGACACTCTTTATTTATTGCTATGAACTTCACTGTTTATGATTATCAGTCATACTGACTCAAGACGTGAGTGAAAATAGTAAAGCAAGCAACGTATATGACTAAACTCTGAAGACGCTTTTCACGTGCTCATTAAAAGCTGCAGACTTAAGGCTTCTGTCCCTGCAAGCGAAGACATTCGCGAGCTAATGCAAAACCTATGGGTAGGTTATTTTCTAATATCTCGCTAGCATTTCGACATTTTTATTTATTTATTTTTTGCATTGGATAGCTGATGTCCATCTCTATATTGTTCCTTTCTTACTTTTTCGATTTTGGTTGCAGATATTTTTTATAAAGTTAGTTTCACTTTCGAAACCGGTTTCGAAATTGAAAGTGTCCTTCTAAAAAATATCTGCAACCAAAATTGGAAAAGAAGAAAAAGTGCGACGTAGAGATGAACTTCAGCTATCCAATGCAAAAAAAAAAAAAAAAAATATATATATATATATATATATGTCGAAATGCAAGCGAGATATTAGAAAATAACCTTCCCATAGGTTTAACATTAGCTCGCAAATGTCTTCGCCTGCGGGGACAGAAGCCTTAAGTCTGCAGCTTTTAATGAGCACGTGAAAAGCGTCTTCAAAGTTTAGTCATATATATTGCTTGCTTTATTATTTTTACTCACGTCTTGAGTCAGTGATGACTGATAATCATAAACAGTGAAGTTCGTAGCAATAAATAAAGAGTGTCTCATTTGAACCGATGCAGCTAAAATAATAGAAAACAACCTTCCCATTGGTTTAGCATTAGCTCGCGAGTGTCTTCGCCCGCAAGCCTCAATAGAAATGTCGAGTGTCTTCGCCCGCAGATCCTTAAAAGCAATAGAAATTTTTCTAGTTGGAAACAGCAGAAGTGCTTCGAATGCTCTTTGAGGAAGTTCTAGTAAGTTCTAGTATAACGAGTGATCAATTACAAAAATCATTATAAAAGATAAATCGAGGTTGAAATTCGTATAATTAGAAAATCATTCTATGTCGTTGATGAATTAATTACATTTTATTTCATATAGAAATAAAAAGCTTCGGTCACAGACAGAGAGAGCCAACTTGGGCCACATGTATAATTACACGTATAATTAATTAATAATTGTGTATATTTATATGCATGTATTAATTAATTAAAAAAAATTTTTTGGACATTTCCGTTTTCGTTGTCTGTCGAAAATAGCAAAATTACCGAAATTAAGAGAAACGGTCTTAAAAACCTGTTTTGGTCGATACTTACTTTTAACGATTGCTAATAAATATTCTGTGAAAACTTCTGACATTTTAATAATGTTATAGACCTTTGTGGAACTTTTAAGTAGTTTGCTGTCAAGTTTTGACGAGTGCTATCTGCTAACTAATAATAGAACCACTGTCTGTCGAACCCAGAAGTAAAAAAAAAAAAAAAAATGCATAATGCTGTTTGTCCTTCGTATTCGCAACGCCTCCTATCAAACTATTATCCAATTTATTATTTTATTCCTTTTAAAACAAATTTAAAGTCAAAATATCGCTGGAAATATGAAAAAAAAATGTTACCTGCATTATCACATAGAGATAAGGGAATATATTAAATTGAAAATTATGATAAGAAAATCTAAAATACTGCGCTGCTTTATCCCATCAACATATTTCTCTGGAATTTATATCGAGCTGATATCTTCTTTTATATATCTTTTGATGACATTTTCTTATTAAATTACGCTGTAAAGTGCTTCTAAACTCATATCTATACGCATATCTAGACTAGACAGACATTAATTAAATCCATGCATTTTAATCATATTTTATCGCTTTATATCTACAAGAGATAAGTTTTGTAATTTGATTTAATTATAGGTTTCTTTTTGAAAAAGGTATAACTGCACCACTGATAAAATCAGTACATTTATTTTCAAACGACTTCGAAAATTCCATCACTCTTTTGGTACACTGTAAAAAAAAATCTGTGAAGTTACTAAAGTTTTTCTAGGAAACTTGGATTCCTAGAACTTTTCATGTAACGGCAACAACAAAATTTCGTGTAACAGACACACTTTTGCGCCGAAAATCAAAAAATCTGTAAGGTTACTAAGAATTTTTTTGGAAACTGGGATTCCGAGGACTTTTCATGTAACTGCAGCCAGGGTTACAAATAAAAGTTTAGTAAGATTACTGAAATTTTAGCAGATTCATTTGTAAAGTTACAGATTTTTGTAGCTTTACAAAAACTAGTTTTGTAGATTTGCAGCTTTTTTCGTACAGTTACAGGTGAAAGTTTAGTAAGCATGTAACTTTACATCTGTAGAACTACAGATTTTTTTTTACAGTGTACGTATCTGGGATATTCTCCCCACCCCCCCCCAAAAAAAAAAAATGTAACTGTCTTACATAAATTTAAAAATCAATACAAAAATAATTAAAAGTATTTTAATAACTTTTCCACGTTCTGGGCTAACCTACAGGTATATAACAAATTTAAAAAAAAATCATTAAATTTATTTGTATTATAAAGAACAAACTTGTCCGTGCTTAACGCTGACGTCATTTTGACGGTGGCAACAGCAGACAATTAAATTTAACACATTCACGACGGGAAACGAGAATTCTCGTTTTCATTCAAAAAACATCACTACTAAGGGCGTGGCTTCTACTTATAGTAAATACATTTATATCATGTTGTCCATATTTTTTTTTTAAGATTGTAAGACATTTTATATTAAATTCGTACATTGAAAGATATTTACCAATGCATAAACTTGGAAAACCTATCTAGAACACCAATTCACAAAAGACTTTCAGAACAGAGAGGAGCTTCTACTGTTTTAGAATTTAGATTTGATAAAAATTGCCCGTCGGCAACGTGTTAACTTTTATTAACTTTCATTAAAATTTCTTAAACTTCTAAGTACAGCATATTTTCAATTTTTACACTGACGAATAGGGAAAAAATGTACTTTCAAATGCAATTTGTTTGGAAACTATATCGTAATTTGTTTGAAAACTATATCGCAGTTTACGGAATTTTTATTGTTTTTAAAATTATTTTCAAGCACGAATTTATTTCAAATCTATCTCTATTGCGTGCAGGCGATTACGAAAGAAAAATCCGTTTGCACTTAGATTAATATAAATAGCTCATCATTTGTTTCCAGCTTATGTTCCACAACGAAATTAAAACATTCGTCAATCAGTAAATAAAACATCAATAAAACGCAAATTTAAGATATTTAACACTATAAATAGGGTTTTTGGTATTTTTAGTGGGCATTCTAAACTAGTATGTTGTGGCCATCACAAAACTTTCTTCTATATAAATCACGTCAATTAAATCATTTAAATAGTACAAGAAATAACAACGATTTAGCACCAATTCATATCAAAGTATATCTGAATTTGAAGTTTGATGAAAATTCGTGCATTAGTTCTTGAGATAGAGCTATAGCGGAAATTCTGAGAAAATGTGGCATAGCAGCACCACCTGTTGAGCGATTTACACCAAAAGTAAACAGCACTAAACCATATCAAGGTATACCTGAATCTGAAGTTTGTTGAAAATCCAAGCATTAGTTCTTGAGATAAAGCTATTACGGAAATCGCAAAAAATACAGCATAGCAGCGCAACTTGTTGAGCGATTAACACCAAAAATTAAACAGCACTAATTTATACGTCAATTCATGTCAAGGACTAACTAAATCTGAAGTTTGATGAAAATCTGTGCAATAGTTCTTGAGATACAGCTCTTGTGGAAATCGTGAAAAATGCAGCACAGCAGCGCCACCTGTTGGGCGATTTACACCAAAAATTAAACAGCACTAATTTATATAAGGGACTAACTAAATCTGAAGTTTGATGAAAATTGGTGCATTTTTTCTTGAGTTAGAGTTATTGCGATAATCATGAACAATGCAGCATACCAGCGCCACCTGTTGGGCGATTTTCACAGAAAAGTAATCAGCACCAAACTATATCTTGGACTAACTGAATCTGAAGTTTTATGAAAATCCGTGCAGTAGTTCTTGAGATATAGCTATTGCAGAAATCGTAAAAAATGCCGCATAGCAGCTCCACCTGTTGGGCGATTTTCACCAAAAACTAATCAGGTCCAGTTTATATCAAGGTATAACTAAATATGAAGTTTTGTGAAATTCCGCGCATTAGTTCTTGAGATAGAGCGCCCACAAAATTTTTGTCACATACAGACTCTCAGGGTGACAGAATGACGGAGTGACAGAGTGACAGAGTGACAGACAGACTCACAGACAGACATTTTCTAAAAACCATCAAATCGTGTTCTGGGCATTCTAAAACGTATAAATCCGTCGAAAACCGGAAGTCGAAATTTTTCACGAATCCAATACTTTCTTCTTGTAAAGATAGAAGAAAGTAAAAATATATATTAAATGTAAAATAATCTGTTAGATTAAAAGAAAAACCCAGTAGATCCGCGCGAGGCTTTCTCGCCGCAATCTGTGAGATTATTTGCTGATACGTTTTTTCATTAATGTTTGATTAATTGCAATTCTTTTAATCAAACAACTGTTTTAACGATATATAAGTGTACTACGTCAAAAGCCGCTTACAGAGCCTTTCAAAAAAGACCTCATTCATCGTTGTACTTTCAGAATGTGCAGAGAACAAAGGATGTTAACCTTTAACTGATGTTACCGGTCTCACAGACAGCTGCATTTTTCAATTTTTATAGTTTAAGGGGACAAGGGACCTTAAAATAATTTTTTTTATTTTTTGTAAATTTCACCTTAAATATTATTCAAGGGTACATTATATGCATTATAGCATGCATTAATCACAAAAAAAAAATTAAAAAAAAATTTTATTTTTGAGAAAGAAATGGAATTTTACGTGTCGTCTTAGAAATCTTCGAAATGTCGCTTGCGCATTCCATATCAATGAAAATCCCCAATATTTTTTATAAAAGTCTGTTTTATATATATAAATAAAATAGAGCATCGAATTTTAAATATTTGAATTTAAAGGTAAAAAAAAAAAAAAAATGAAAAATTTTAAAAATTTTTCGAAAAAATTTCCAAATTTCCAAATTTTTCAATTTTTTTTTTTATTTTTTGTAAATTTCATCTTAAATATTATTCAAGAGGACATTATATGTATTATGGCATGCATTTATCACAAAAAAAAATTAAAAAAAAAAATTATTTTTGTGAAAAAAAAATGAATTTTACGCGGCGTCGTCTTAGAAATCTTCGAAATGCCCCCTATGCATTCCATAATAATGAAAATCCCCAATATTTTTTTTTTAATTTGATTTATATATATAAATAAAATAGAGCATCGAATTTTATATATTTGAATTTAATGGTTAAAAAAAAAAAAATTACAAATTTTGAAATTTTTTCGAAAAAATTTCAAAATTTTTCAATTTTTTTTTATTTTTTGTAAATTTTATCTTAAATATTACTCAAAGGTACATTATATGCATTATGGCATGCATTTATCACAAAAAATTTGTAAAAAAATTTATTTTTATGAAAAAAATGGAATTTTACGCGTCGTCTTAGAAATCTTCGAAATGCCCCCTGCGTGTTCCATATCAATGAAATTCCCCAATATTTTTAATAAAAGTTTGGTTTATATATATAAATAAAATAGAGCATCGAATTTTATATATTCGAATTTAAAGGTTAAAAAAAAGAAAAAAAATGAAAAATTTTGAAATTTTTTCGAAAAAATTTCAAAATTTTTAATTTTTTTTTTTTTACCTTTAAATTCAAATATATAAAATTCGATGCTCTATTTTATTTATATATATAAAACAGACCTTTATAAAAAATATTGGGGATTTTCATTGATATAGCAAGCGACATTTCGAAGATTTCTAAGACGAAGCGTAAAATTACATTTTTTTCATAAAAATAAATTTTTTTTTAAATTTTTTTTGTGATAAATGCATGCTATAATGCATATAAAGTACCCTTGAATAATAATTAGGTGAAATTTACAAAAAATAAAAAAAAATATTTTTAAGGATTTTAAGGTCCCTTGTCCCCTTAACTTGTAACTTTCAGTTTCACTACAAACACTACCGAAATTTTGTTTCGTTTGGAACTTTAGTACTATCACCAGAGACTTTTGAATAGGTGAATTATAACAGTCCTGTACAAAAAGTTTAGAACAAAAACACCATCATTTGGACTAATCGCGCCTTTTATTCATCTTTCGATGGAGCGGTATCACAGACCACTTCACAGTAGTTATGTGACAATTTCTGTCACATTAGTTAAAGGTTAATATCAAAAATAATATGTAAGATGTTTTTCACCTATATTCTGTTACCCCGGAAGCCCGAGTTTATCCTCTTGTAAATAATAAAAGTAAAAATAGTTTTTTTAAAAACACTCTTTTATAAGTATTGAATGGTCATCGTGGAAATATTACCACCTAATTTTTTTTATTGCAATCCATGATTTTTACCCAAAATTTCCGTTACAATATACATTAATTTGGCAAAGCCACCGAACTCTATTATGAAAAATTCACTGCTTTTTTTATACGCTCGGCAGAAACTTCAAGCAAATGAATTTGTTACAAAATGTACAACTTTGCTCTGTTTTTTTTTTCCTTAAGAAAGGGAACAGAAAAGAAACAAGTCGAAAATTGTACGTCAAACGTGACAAATGAGGTGCGCGTTCGTACTATAACTAGCTTTATAAATATTCAGATCTCGGTGCAATGACTGTTGCACTCATGCAAAAATGCACGAAAACAAAATTCATTACGATTATACATATTAAACTCAGTCATACGGAAATAATAATTTTCCATCTTAAATAGGTTCATTCCCTATCATGGCAAATCATTGAATTAATTACGTAAAATAGGATTTAATAGAATGAAGAAATCTTTTATTACGATCTTTTTGTTTTGATTCGATTTTCATAAAATTTGAAATGACTCGACAAAATTCTGCTACGATTATATATACAAGCAGGGATGACCGAGCTTAGCTCGGTCAAAATTAACCTTGTGTTCAATTTCATATTTTATTCTCACTGTATCATTCTTGCTGTTTAGATACAATTTGCATGATCCTGAGACATAGTGACCCAAAATGACCCACAAACCGAATTCTTTCGAACATGCGACCTAACCAGTGCTTCTCGAACCCGAAAACGGTAGAATACAAAATTTAGTCAAAATCGTTAAAGTCGTTTTATAGATAAAATTAGTTTGACCCACGGTACCCCCAAAAGGACCCACTAATCAAAATGTATCGAACATGTGACCTATCCCAATGGTCTTCTCGGGCTCAGAAACGATAATACAAAATTTTGTCAAAATCGTTTGAGTCCTCTTTCCAGTGGCGTGGCGTGAAAATGTTCGGTGGTCATCGCAATTATTTAAGTTTGTGGTGAAAAATTATTAACTCTAAAATTCAATGGTTGAATGTTAAAAAAAGAAACTTTAAATCTTACCTTCACTTATACGTGAACTCCAAATGTTCTGCTAAAACTGGATCGTAGAGTTTTAAAAGCTTATTAAGAGTTTTAAAATATTGCTTGGTCATCGCCGCATCCAGCGATGACCGGACGCCACGCCACTGCGTCTTTCATATGTATTTTATGGAAGAAACGCCGCGGCGTTTACGAGTTTAAAAGTTAATTTTTTCCAAGTGCGGCGTTTACGCTATGTGCGGCGTTTACGATTTTTCTTAAATACCAACTGAGTTTCCTTAATTTAAAAATTCATAAAAACATTTAAAATCCGATTTAAATATTTTAAATAAAACTTCAGACATCTTAAGATATTAACAAGTGGGTAAGTGTGATCACAGATCGCACAGAGGGTTTCGTTTAATATTCCTTTCAAAACACTTTATCTTTTTGAAAAATCTGCTAGTTCCACATTTCGCAACCAGGGGGCGCACTCGATTCTAAACAAACATCTATCCGAACGAAAACCCGTTTTACATACTATCCGTAGATATATTAGTCGTGGGGATTGGGACCATATCACCCGAGATCAATAGGCGCCCCTATTGGTAAAAATTGGAACTAAAATATGTAAGGCTATGGTGCATAATATGAAAGAATGGTCAAAGGGATGTCGGCAAAAGTTGGAAAAGTGTTCCCCGGGTGAAAAGGGCAGAGGTTAGAAAAATTGCTTAAAATATACAAGTTAGAGCACGGAGGAGTAAATAATATAAGACTTTTAGAAAATTTTATGATTTGTCGTGTGTTCTGAGGTATTCAGCTATACGTGTGCAAAAATTCATGTCTCCAACTTAATTAGGGGCTCTGTTAGAAAGAATTGCATAAAATACATATGTGGTAGCTCAAAGGGTTAAACGTGAGACTTTTTCAAAATTTATGATTTGTCGCCTGGCCTCAGGTGTTCTGCTATAAGTATGCAAAATTTCAAATCTCCAATTTAATAAGGGGCTCAGTTAGAAAGAATTTCTTAAAAAAAGCATGTGGGAGCCCAAAGGGTTAAATGTACGACTTTTCCAATTTTTTATGATTTGTCGCATGATGGTGTTCAGCAATAGGTATGCAAAATTTCACGCCTCCAACCTAATTAGGGGCTCACTTAGAAAGAATTGTTTAAAATAGGCATGTGGGAGCCCGAAGGGTTAAATGTACGACATTTTCAAAATTTTATGGTTCGTCGTTTGATGTGAGGTATTCAGCTATAAGTATGCAAAATTTCACTTCTCCAACCTAATTAGGGTTCACTTAGAAAGAATTGTTTAAATTACACATGTGGGAGCCCAAAGGGTTAAATGTACGACTTTTTCAAAATTTTATGATTTGTCGTTTGATGTGAGGTATTCAGCTATAAGTATGCAAAATTTCACTCCTGCAACATAACTAGGGTTCACTTAGAAAGAATTGTTTAAAATACACTTGTGGGAGCCCAAAGGGTTAAATGTACGACGTTTTCAAAATTTTATGATTTGTCGTTTGATGTGAGGTATTCAGCTATAAGTATGCAAAATTTCACTCCTCCAACCTAATTATGGTTCACTTAGAAAGAATTGTTTAAAATACACATATGGGAGCGCAAAGGGTTAAATGTACGACTTTTTCAAAATTTTAGGATTTGTCGTTTGATGTGAGGTATTCAGCTATAAGTATGCAAAATTTCACTCCTCCAACCTAATTAGGGTTCACTTAGAAAGAATTGTTTAAAATACACATGCGGGAGCTCAAAGGGTTAAATATACGACTTTTTCAAAATTTTATCATTTGTCGTATAATGTGAGGTGTTCAGCTATAAGTACCCAAAATTTCATGTCTCTAACATAATTAGGAGCTCACTTAGAAAGAATTGTTTAAAATACACATGCGGGAGCTCAAAGGGTTAAATGTACGACTTTTTCGAAATTTTATGATTTGTCGTATGTTGTGAGGTGTTCAGCTATAAGTACCCAAAATTTCATGTCTCCAACATGTATAGTTTCTGAGAACGGGCTCTGTGACGGACAGACGGACAGACAGACAGACAGACAGACAGAGGAGCGAGACGAATAGGGTTTCGTGAGATGAACGAAACCCTAAAAACGAGGCATCCTACACTGCTCAGAAAACTTTGATTAAATTTAGGTCAGTGTAACGCTGTTGACAAAAGTAGCGTTCCGATGGATGCGGCGTTTACAACGGGTGTGGCGTTTACGATATTTTTAAGCTTATTCAGGCCAATTTGAGGAGTGCGGCGTTTCTTCCATAAAATACGGTACAATTATCTTGACCCACAATGACCCAAAAATGACCCAGTAATCGAATTTTCTCGAACATGTGACTTACCCACACGTTTTCTCCTGCCCAGAAACGATATAATACAAAATTTTGTCAAAATTGTTTAAGCCTTTTTTTTTAGATTCAATTAGCTTGACACCTGACCCATTGTGACACCTCAAAATGACTCACTAATAGAATTTTCTTGAACATGCGACCTACCCCAATGGTATTCTAGGGCCCGAAAACGATAGAAAGAAGAATTTCGTTAAAATGGGTAAAGCCGTTTTCCAAATAATTTTAGCTTGACCCACAGTGACCCAAAAATTACCCACTAATCGAATTTTCTCTAACATGTGATTTAGCCCATTGGTCTTCTTGTAAGTCAAAACAGTAGATTACAAAATTTAGTCAAAATTGTTTGAGCCGTTTTTTAGAAAAAATTAGCTTGACTCACAGTGACCCAAAAATGACACACTAATCGAATTTTCTCTAACATGTGATTTAGCCCATTGGTCTTCTTGTAAGTCAAAACAGTAGATTACAAAATTTAGTCAAAATTTTTTGAGCCGTTTTTTTGAAAAAATTAGCTTGACTCACAGTGACCCAAAAATGACACACTAATCGAATTTACTCAAACATGCGACTTAGCTCAATGGTCTTCTCATGCTCAGAAACGGTATAATACAAAATTTTGTCAAAATCGTTTTAGCCGTTTTTCAGATATAATTATCTTGACCCACAATGACCCAAAAATGACTCACTAACCGAACTTTCTGGAACATGTGACTTAGCCCAATGGTCTTCTCATGCTCAGGAATGATACACTATGACGCAAAAGTTTAGACAATGAAGAAATTCTTACATACTTTGAAAAATATTTATTCAATTTTCAAATCACTGCTTGAAATTAATGTGCTGTACATATAAACAATATTTATAACAAAGAAAAGTGGAATTGTGCATATTGCAATAAATTAAATGGTAACAAAAATAAACTGCTGTCTCAAAAGTTTAGACACAAATTAAATAAAATCGAAATAAACAATTTTTAAAACCTGGTTGCGCATCCATGCTTATGTATTACGTCATATACACGAGATTGCATGGAAGAAACTAAATCTTGCATAGTTTGTGGATCGATATCGTACCATGCATTCTCAATAGATGTCTTAAGTTCCTTTTCAGAAGAGTATTGTCTAGCGTTGCTATAAACTTTGCGACACATGATGCTCCAAAGGTTTTCTATAGGGTTAAGATCTGGGCTACATGCTGGCCAGTCGAGAACTCTTATATTATGGGAATTAAACCAAGATTTTGAATGTTTTGCAGTGTGAATTGAAGCATTGTCTTGCTGAAATTCCCACTGAGGACCCCCTAGAAGCTCAGCAAATGGCAGTAGGTTTTCTTCTAATGTCTGTGTATAATGCTGTGAAGTTTGACGTCCACTGGTGAAGGTCAGAGATACTTGTCCATTATAGCAAAAGGCTGCCCAAACCATCACCGAGCCCCCTCCTTGTCTACGACTAAAAAACCGTCGAGGTTCCTTCCGCAAGTCATGCCAATACGATAAACAACCATCTGGACCATCCAGATTCCACTTTTTTTCATCGCTAAATATGACTGACTGCCATTTCTCTCCATATGACATTTGCTTTCGAGCCCACATAAATCTTTGTAACTTATGATGTGGTTTCAGAGCTGGTTTCTTCTGCATTTTGCTATAAACGATTGTTCCTTTTTCCAAAATTCGTCTACGAATCGTATCCTTTGATACAGAGAGTCCCGATGAGCTTTGAACTCCACGTACGCTCATTTGTTGAGTACTCGCTAGTCTTTGTATCAGGCGATCCTCTCGTACATTTGTCACACGTGGCCTCCCAGACCGACATTTTGCTTTATATTCGGAACCACTCGATAAAACTCGATAAATAGATTTTTTTGACCTATTAATAATAGCAGAAATTTCAGAAACGCTCTTCCCTTCACCTTTCAACTGCCAAATCCTTGAAACCTCATCTCACTTGAATTTCTTTAGCTCTCGGCATGTCGACTATGAAGCGCAATCGTTTGCAGAACTTAAGTACTCCAAATTTGTGACATCATCGATTCTAAATTTGCATATGTCAGCGAATATTCAAAGAAATTTAGAATAGTGTCTAAACTTTTGCGACAAGCACATTTGAATTTTTATGAAAAAAAATAGTATTATAGCAAATAAAACGACTGTCTTTTGTACATAGCATTTTAAATCAGTTTTTGAATATATTTACAGGTTTTTGTAATTCTGACGTCATAATTCTACATTTTAAAGCTGAATGACGTCATTGTCTAAACTTTTGCGTCATAGTGTATAATACAAAATTTTGTCAAAATGCTTAGAGCCGTTTTTTAGATACAATTAGCTTGATCCACAGTGACTCAAAAATGACACAGTATTCTAATTTTCTCGCATGCGACTTAGCCCAATGTTCTCATTTCCAGAAACGGTATAATACAAAACTTTGTCAAAATTATTTGAGTCGTTTTTTAGAAACAACTAGCTTGACTTACAGTGACCCAAAAATGACCCATAAATCAAATTTTCTCGAACATGTGACTTAGCCCAATGGTCTTCTCATGCCCAGAAACGGTATAATACAAAATTTTTGTCAAAATCGTTTGATTCGTTTTTTAGATAAAATTAGTTTGACCCACAGTGACCCAAAATGACCCACTAATCAATTTTTCTTTCAACACTTTTTTTTTGTAATGTAAGGTACCGCGTTGAGAGCAAAATATAATCTTACATTGGAGGGGGGAGGGGTCGATTCGGACAACATGGTTGTCAATAATAAACTGCAGTAAAACCAGAAACTGTGAAAACGACCTACAAAAAAAAAAAGTTTTTGAAACAGTAAATATACATATATATATATTTTTTTAATGAAAAGTGGATTTTTTTCTTTATCCTAGTTATAGGGAAATAAAGCTTATCTGTGCCACGGTTAAGTGAGTTACACCAATCTAATCAGCAGCAACTTATGTTAAGTTGTAGCTGAATCTGAAGTTTGATGAAAATCCGTGCATTAGTTGTTGAGGTAGAACTTTTAAGGAAATCGTAAAAATATCTACTTAGCAGCGCCACCTGTTGGTCGATTTACTCCAAAAACTAATCAGGAACAATTTATATCAGGGACTAACTGAATCTGAAGTTTGTTGAAAATTCATGCATTAGTCCTTGAGATATAGTTATTGCTGAAATCGTGATAAATGCAGCCTAGCAGTGCCGTAGGGCAATTTGCACTAAAAACTAAACAGCACTAAGTTTATATCAGGACTAACTGAATCTGAAGTTTGGTGAAAATTCGTGCATTAGTTCTTGAGATAGAGCTATTGCGATAATCATGGATAATTCCGCATAGCAGCGCCACCTGCTGGACGATTTACACTAAAAAGTAATCAGCACCAAATTATATCAAGGACTAGCGGAATCTGAAGTTTTATAAAAATCCGTGCATTAGTTCTTGAGATATAGCTATTGCGGAAATCGTGTATAATGCAGCATAGCAGCGCCACCTGTTGGGCGGTTTTACACCAAAAAATAATCAGCACCATTTTATATCAGGGACTAACTGAATCTAAAGTTTTAATAAATTTCGTTCATTAGTTCTTGAGATAGAGCGCCCACAAAATTTGTGTCACATACAGGCTCACAGACAGACATTTTGTAAAAACATGTTTTTCGGTTCTCTGACCCCTACAACGTGCAAATCCGTCGAAAACCGGAATTCGAAAATTTTCATGAATCTAATACTTTCTTCTTGTAAAGACAGAAGAAAGTAAAAAGAATAACAGAACAATGACAACAATTCACACTGTGCTATGGGTGTCACCGAAACTGGAAGCCGAATCTAAAGCATATTTATACGAATGTCACTCGAGCATGTCAAATCGCTAGTTGTTCAACCGCTGTGTAGAAAGCAGTATAGCTGCTAATATTTAATTTTTTTTTTAAATTTCAGTATGAAGACAACACCCTAAACTAGGGATGCACAACCTGTGGCCCGGCAATATCGCTAATTTATAACTGGAAAAAATTGCAATTTTATTCCATAGGTCGCAGGAAAAAATCGGGAATTTCGTCAATCCACCGTTGGAAAATTGAAAATTTCATCAGTCGGTTAAGAATCGCGAATTTCGTTGATCCGGTGCAGAAAAACGGCGAATTTTGTCGATGAGGCTCGGAAAAATCGCAAATTTGGGTGATCGGATACAAAAAAATCGCGAATTTTGTCGATCAGGCGTGGAAAAATCGCAAATTTCGTTGATCAACCACGGAAAAATAGCGAATTTTGTAAGATGAGGAGCGGAAAAAATTGCTAACATCGCCGATCGGGCACGGAAAATCGCGAGTTTTGTCATTGAGCTCGAAAAAATCTTGAATTTCGTTGATCGGACACGAAAAAAGTCAATTTTGTTGATGCGCGAAAAAATTGAAAAATTTGTTGATCGGCTGCGGAAAAATGGTGAGTTTCGTCAATCGCGAGAAAAAAATCGCGAATTTCGTTAATTTGCCGGGGCAAAAAAAAAAAAAAAAAAAAAAAAAAAACGGTCAGTCAATTAAAACTCAAGAATTTCGTCGATCGGGTACGGAAAAATCTCAAATTTTGTCAATTAGGAGCGGAAAAATCTCAAATTTCATTGATTGGCTGCAGAAAAATGGCGTGTTTTGACTGTTTATCTCGAACTTCGTCAATTTACCGCGGAAAAAATTTCAAATTTCGTCAGAGTCCGTTAAGAAGCGCGAATTTCTTTGATCGGGGGCGGAAAATCGCGAAGAAAAAAGGGCGAATTTTGTTTATCAGGTACGGGAATATCGTGAATTTTCTTGATATTGCTCGGAAAAATTGAAAATATCGTTGAACGGCTGCGGAAAAATCGCGAGTTTCACCAGTTCATAGCGAGAAAAAAATCGCATATTTCGTCAATTTGCTGCGGGAAAAAATGCAGATTTCCTTAGTCAGTTTAGAATCACAAATTTCCTTGATTGGACGCAGAAAATCGCGAATTTCGACGATTAGGGGGCGGAAAAATCGCACATTTCGTCGATCGGGCACGGAAAAATCGCAAGTTTTGTCGACCAGGTTCCGAAAAATAGCAAATTTCGTTAGTCGGGCACGAAAAAATCGCGAATGTTGTCGATCAGGCACGGAAAATCGCGAAAATCGTCGATCGGGCGCCGGAAAATAGCGAATTTTGTCGATCAGGCGCGGAAAAAGAGCAAATTTCATTAATCGGGCGCGGAAAAATCGCGAATTTCATTGAACAAGAGCAGAAAAATCGCAAATTACGTTGATCGATTCCTCCGCCCCCTTCGTTTATAAAGTTCATATTCTTTTTCGGCACTATCCACTTTCATGCTTATGTTTGTTTTTTAGCACTTTTAATAAAACAAAATTTACTCCCCCGAATAAAGTCAAAGAATATTATAACTCCTTCTCAATAATCCTTGCTATATCTCTGTTATATATACAAACGTAAACTGTTGATATATCTTTGCCACCTGAATTGTATATGATGACTGGGTAGGGGAATCTAGTGTGATAAAACTCCTACCCCCCCCCCCTCCTGAAACCATATTTTTTATCTGATTATAGGCCACAGATAACCTCCCCGAAATAGAATTCTCTCCGTGTTACTGATGTGGCCTTCGACAACGCAGATATTTTCGTAAGTGGCCCTTCTCTGAAAAAGGTTGTGCACCCCTACCCAAAACTATAACATAAATTGAAAAAACGCATAATTTCTCGTCAAATGGCTCTCTTTGTTTTTCTGTGGCAGTATGGAGATTAAAATGTACGGGTTGTCTTTTTTTTTTTTTTTTTTTTTTGGGGGGGGGGGGAGGGAGGAGATTAGACGTATATAAGAAGGGGTATGCAAGTAGGTTGGTTGGTTGGTTGTATTTATGTCGGCCAATTATCTGCACGTGGGATATAGGCCCTAAGGGGGGGGGGGAGTGCCTTCCGTGGAGGTCTTTCTAAGGGAACCTAACCCGTAAGGTATGCAAGTAGGCTGATAAATGTGGAGCTAATACATTAAATGCAGAGCATTTATCATGGAGGTAAGTTAATAATAATAAAATTAATTTTGACCACTGCTTGAGTGAATAAAATCTACAAAAAAGGCAGTTTCTCTCTCTCTTTTAATCTAAGCATACATAGCAAAATTACTAATTATTCAATTCATAAAAATTCAGTTTTCATAAAAATTATTATAAAGCTTTTAAATATACAAATCTTTTCTCTTTTAAAATAATCTAATCTTACCTCTTTTAAAATATACAAAACTTTTGTGCAAAAATCTACAAAATCATGTACTGGCCTTTGTATTGTCCCTTTAACATCGGACATCCTGTAACATCTTCCAATGTATTATATCAATTTCTTTGTCAAATCCGATAAAGTGCCGCTGAGTAAGTAAAAGAATCCTTGGATTAAGAAGTATGAAGTTTTTTAAACAACATCAATCTGTTATAAAACAGAGTTTTCCTGTTATTGAATTGCCAGTGAATGGCAAACAGTGTTCATTTGCATAAGAAATGCCTCTCAAAATCTCAAGTGCTGATAGTTGGAGTAAGAACTGCTTTAAGTGACTGAAAAATAAATACGAGCAGCCCAGTTACGCACAGTTATGTTTTATCAAGCTAAAACATTGTAACAAAGACGAAAATAGTAGAACATAGTAGAATAGAAATGAGACATAGAATATGAGAAAAAGAGAGAGGGATCAACATTGAATACAACTATTTTTCTCCTGAAGGATTTTTGAAGTTTCGGTGGGAGAAGGAAACATTAAGAAGATCTGGGAGCGATTTGCAGTTCTATTCTATTAACACTGAGACTACCGACAAGTGTATCAACAGGTGAAGAAAATGGTATTCTACGGATTAATAAGGACAAAATCCGAAATCTTCAGGGAGAGGTATTCTGATAAGGGCTGCTTTAAGTGACTGAAAAAATAACACGAGCAGTGCAGTTATGTTTTATCAAGCTAAGACATTGTAACAAAGATGTCGAGAAACTAGTAGAACTTTACAGAGAAAAATAGAGGAGGATCAATATTAAATACAACCGCATTTTTCTATGTTAGGGATTTTCGCAGCTCCGGTATGGGGTGGAAACATTATGAAAATCTGGGAGGGATTTGCTATTCCATACCATTAACAATGAGATTACCAACATGTGTACCAATCGGTGAAGACAATGGTATTCTACGAATTAATAAGGACAAAATCCGAAATCTTCAGGGAGAGGTATTTTGATAATAGCTGCTTTAAGTGACTGAAAAATAAATAACGAGCAGCCCAGTTAGCACAGTTATGTTTTATCAAGCTCAAAAAATTGTGACAACGATGTCGAGAAAATAGTAGAACTTTACATGAGAAAAAGAGAGAAAGATCATTTCTGAATACAGCCATTTTTCTCTGCGAGGGATTTTTGAAGTTTCGGTGGGAGAAGGAAACATTAAGAAGATCTGTGAGCGATTTGCAATTCTATTTCATACTATTAACACTGAGACTACCGACAGCATAATGATTGGGAATTCGGTTACCACAACAATTTTCCACTCAATTAGATTTATATAATTATCTGCTTCAAAGTTGATTGTCTGTATTTCAGATTTGCGTATGCCATTCATTTACTCTCTACTTGCATCTATTATGTGCTGAGCGAGCAGCTAGCTGTTTAATGTGATGGCGATATTGCAATCAAAATTTGCTCTGAGTGTTCAAAGTAACCATTGTCCTAAATGACTTTTTTTTTACTATTTGTTATATGCCGTTTTCTTTATTGTTTAGTAAACAAGTAATTTTCCATGAGCTTTTAGATCCATTCTTTAGATGTGGATTACATTCGCTAGTAAAACATCCTGAAGCACAAACTTGGATTACATAGTACTTTGTGAGCGAACGGAGAGACTGATGGCCAGTGAGTGCTCATATAAAGGCGGAGAATTCTATTCGCTGTTGTGAACCATTTTGCGTGAGACAAGTTTAGAATGGACCATTATAATGGATCGTATGCCACCTCCACTCTTGTGAATTTTCTCTGCGTCATTTATTAGACAAGATCGATGAGAAACATTCGGACTCACATGGATTCAGCGTACCAATAAGAAAATCTTTGTCCACGTACCATTCATTTCCTATTACAATTTTTGAACACACGGGGATTAATTTGGAAAAATGATTTCCTGAAATCGAGAAAAGGGCACTCAGCACAGACCAGAAATACCTGCTAGACATTAGCAAAGCTATTTCATTAAGATATTACTCAGAAAAACTAACGAATAGGGACCATGAAACGTGTCCCACGCAAGATGGCTCATAAAGGCGAATAAAATTTTCCGCTTTTATAAAAGCACTGATTGACCATCAGAGTCTGTAGGTTCACTCACAAAGTATGTAATCGAAGTTTATGCCCCAGGATGGTTTGCACAAAATGCAATTCACATCTAAAGAATGGATCTAAAAACTTATGGGAAATTTCTCGGCTACTAAACAATACAGAAAACGGCATAAAATAAATACTAAAATATTTTATTTAGGACAATAGTTGCTTTGCATACCCAGAGCAAATTCTGATTGCAATGCTCTTTGACGATCGCCATTACATTAAACAGCTAGCTTCTCAGCATATAATAAATGCAAGAGGTAGAGTAAATGATGGCACACTCAAATTTGGAATACCTACAATCGACTTTGAAGCAGATGATTATATAAAAAAATCTAATTGATTAAAAAAATGTTGTGGTAACAGAACTCACAATCATTAGGCATTAATTAGGAGAAATTTTGGTGAACATAATAGACGGCTGAATAGATTCCATTAATAACATCCCTACTGCATTACTCTGCTTGCCTTCTCTTGTACATGCAGTAGAAATATACGTGAAGGAGGTCACAGCAGCAGCATTATAGAGGAAAATAGAGGAGGATCAATATTAAATACAACCGCATTTTTCTCCGTTAGGGATTTTCGCAGCTCCGGTATGGGGTGGAAACATTATGAAAATCTGGGAGGGATTTGCTATTCCATACCATTAACAATGAGATTACCAACATGTGTACCAATCGGTGAAGACAATGGTATTCTACGAATTAATAAGGACAAAATCCGAAATCTTCAGGGAAAGGTATTTTGATAATAGCTGCTTTAAGTGACTGAAAAATAAATAACGAGCAGCCCAATTAGCACAGTTATGTTTTATCAAGCTCAAAAAATTGTGACAACGATGTCGAGAAAATAGTAGAACTTTACATGAGAAAAAGAGAGAAAGATCATTTCTGAATACAGCCATTTTTCTCTGCGAGGGATTTTTGAAGTTTCGGTGGGAGAAGGAAACATTAAGAAGATCTGTGAGCGATTTGCAATTCTATTTCATACTATTAACACTGAGACTACCGACAGCATAATGATTGGGAATTCGGTTACCACAACAATTTTCCACTCAATTAGATTTATATAATTATCTGCTTCAAAGTTGATTGTCTGTATTTCAGATTTGCGTATGCCATTCATTTACTCTCTACTTGCATCTATTATGTGCTGAGCGAGCAGCTAGCTGTTTAATGTGATGGCGATATTGCAATCAAAATTTGCTCTGAGTGTTCAAAGTAACCATTGTCCTAAATAACTTTTTTTTTACTATTTGTTATATGCCGTTTTCTTTATTGTTTAGTAAACAAGTAATTTTCCATGAGCTTTTAGATCCATTCTTTAGATGTGGATTACATTCGCTAGTAAAACATCATGAAGCACAAACTTGGATTACATAGCACTTTGTGAGCGAATGGAGAGACTGATGGCCAGTGAGTGCTCATATAAAGGCGGAGAATTCTATTCGCTGTTGTGAACCATTTTGCGTGAGACAAGTTTAGAATGGACCATTATAATGGATCGTATGCCACCTCCACTCTTGTGAATTTTTTTTGCGTCATTTATTAGACAAGATCGATGAGAAACATTCGGACTCACATGGATTCAGCGTACCAATAAGAAAATCTTTGTCCACGTGCCATTCATTTCCTATTACAATTTTTGAACACACGGGGATTAATTTGGAAAAATGATTTCCTGAAATCGAGAAAAGGGCACTCAGCACAGACCAGAAATACCTGCTAGACATTAGCAAAGCTATTTCATTAAGATATTACTCAGAAAAACTAACGAATAGGGACCATGAAACGTGTCCCACGCAAGATGGCTCATAAAGGCGAATAAAATTTTCCGCTTTTATAAAAGCACTGATTGACCATCAGAGTCTGTAGGTTCACTCACAAAGTATGTAATCGAAGTTTATGCCCCAGGATGGTTTGCACAAAATGCAATTCACATCTAAAGAATGGATCTAAAAACTTATGGGAAATTTCTCGGCTACTAAACAATACAGAAAACGGCATAAAATAAATACTAAAATATTTTATTTAGGACAATAGTTGCTTTGCATACCCAGAGCAAATTCTGATTGCAATGCTCTTTGACGATCGCCATTACATTAAACAGCTAGCTTCTCAGCATATAATAAATGCAAGAGGTAGAGTAAATGATGGCACACTCAAATTTGGAATACCTACAATCGACTTTGAAGCAGATGATTATATAAAAAAATCTAATTGATTAAAAAAATGTTGTGGTAACAGAACTCACAATCATTAGGCATTAATTAGGAGAAATTTTGGTGAACATAATAGACGGCTGAATAGATTCCATTAATAACATCCCTACTGCATTACTCTGCTTGCCTTCTCTTGTACATGCAGTAGAAATATACGTGAAGGAGGTCACAGCAGCAGCATTATAGAGGAAAATAGAGGAGGATCAATATTAAATACAACCGCATTTTTCTCCGTTAGGGATTTTCGCAGCTCCGGTATGGGGTGGAAACATTATGAAAATCTGGGAGGGATTTGCTATTCCATACCATTAACAATGAGATTACCAACATGTGTACCAATCGGTGAAGACAATGGTATTCTACGAATTAATAAGGACAAAATCCGAAATCTTCAGGGAAAGGTATTTTGATAATGCTCAAAAAATTGTGACAACGATGTCGAGAAAATAGTAGAACTTTACATGAGAAAAAGAGAGAAAGATCATTTCTGAATACAGCCATTTTTCTCTGCGAGGGATTTTTGAAGTTTCGGTGGGAGAAGGAAACATTAAGAAGATCTGTGAGCGATTTGCAATTCTATTTCATACTATTAACACTGAGACTACCGACAGCATAATGATTGGGAATTCGGTTACCACAACAATTTTCCACTCAATTAGATTTATATAATTATCTGCTTCAAAGTTGATTGTCTGTATTTCAGATTTGCGTATGCCATTCATTTACTCTCTACTTGCATCTATTATGTGCTGAGCGAGCAGCTAGCTGTTTAATGTGATGGCGATATTGCAATCAAAATTTGCTCTGAGTGTTCAAAGTAACCATTGTCCTAAATAACTTTTTTTTTACTATTTGTTATATGCCGTTTTCTTTATTGTTTAGTAAACAAGTAATTTTCCATGAGCTTTTAGATCCATTCTTTAGATGTGGATTACATTCGCTAGTAAAACATCATGAAGCACAAACTTGGATTACATAGCACTTTGTGAGCGAACGGAGAGACTGATGGCCAGTGAGTGCTCATATAAAGGCGGAGAATTCTATTCGCTGTTGTGAACCATTTTGCGTGAGACAAGTTTAGAATGGACCATTATAATGGATCGTATGCCACCTCCACTCTTGTGAATTTTCTCTGCGTCATTTATTAGACAAGATCGATGAGAAACATTCGGACTCACATGGATTCAGCGTACCAATAAGAAAATCTTTGTCCACGTGCCATTCATTTCCTATTACAATTTTTGAACACACGGGGATTAATTTGGAAAAATGATTTCCTGAAATCGAGAAAAGGGCACTCAGCACAGACCAGAAATACCTGCTAGACATTAGCAAAGCTATTTCATTAAGATATTACTCAGAAAAACTAACGAATAGGGACCATGAAACGTGTCCCACGCAAAATGGCTCATAAAGGCGAATAAAATTTTCCGCTTTTATAAAAGCACTGATTGACCATCAGAGTCTGTAGGTTCACTCACAAAGTATGTAATCGAAGTTTATGCCCCAGGATGGTTTGCACAAAATGCAATTCACATCTAAAGAATGGATCTAAAAACTTATGGGAAATTTCTCGGCTACTAAACAATACAGAAAACGGCATAAAATAAATACTAAAATATTTTATTTAGGACAATAGTTGCTTTGCATACCCAGAGCAAATTCTGATTGCAATGCTCTTTGACGATCGCCATTACATTAAACAGCTAGCTTCTCAGCATATAATAAATGCAAGAGGTAGAGTAAATGATGGCACACTCAAATTTGGAATACCTACAATCGACTTTGAAGCAGATGATTATATAAAAAAATCTAATTGATTAAAAAAATGTTGTGGTAACAGAACTCACAATCATTAGGCATTAATTAGGAGAAATTTTGGTGAACATAATAGACGGCTGAATAGATTCCATTAATAACATCCCTACTGCATTACTCTGCTTGCCTTCTCTTGTACATGCAGTAGAAATATACGTGAAGGAGGTCACAGCAGCAGCATTCAAAGTTTGTGGATACAAGTGGATAGAAAGAAGAGATGGACTAGGTCAGGGTCGGCGAACCTTTGGCACGCGTGCCACTTTCGGCACGCCAAAAAATAATTTTGGCACGGCGCGGCGGTGATTTTGTTTCTAAATGAGGCTACAGTGATTTTACACAAAATACACGAACTTAAATGATCTGATTCGATTCTAAATTTGATTAATTGCAAATTAAAGAATTTTAATCTTATTCAATACGGTTTCAAAAATTTATCAAACAAAGAAAATATTTGAAAACTATCAAAAAGAAAGATTATTACCAAGGGTAAATTATGGCAATTTGGAAATTAATTTCGGAACTATTTAAATAAACTGCATTTTTTTTTTTTTGTCCATTTTAATAATTTTTCTACGGTTTATAGCTGTGAGTCATCATTTTCGCAGATTTATAATATGAAAATTCAAATAGAGAGTAGTTGCCATATAAAATCTTTTAGTTTGCATTCTGTTGAAATTAACTGAACATGAACATGATATTAATTATTTTTCATCCAAGATACAACAATTAATCACATTATGTTTTTAATTCATTTTTAAGTATAATTGTTTCTATTATTATTGCAGTATAATACTTACATATATGTTACTCATTTTAGAAATTATCTGAATAAGTAATTTTCAAGTAGTTTTGAATCATTATATTTCAATTTATTTTTTAGTTGGCACGTCAAGGTCAAGTAAAATATATATATTTTTTTAAATTGGCACGCGACTAAAAAAAGGTTGGCCAACCCTGGACTAGGTTTATACATACGAAACTTTTGTGAGATGAACGAAACCCTAAAAACTGTTTCGCAAATTAGTGGGCAATAAATGCAACTTGCGAGTACAATATGATTAGTAACACGAACTAACTCCTCGCCGATGGGAAGGAAAGAGGGCATGGGTGAGAAGCTCCAGGAATGGATCAAGATAGCGGTTTTACTGTCAAACAATAATGCTTTTCATCGTTTGTGCCTGGTGTTTAAAACACTTGAGTTTTCAATACTGTCAACTGGGGTAGCTTTGGCTCAAATTTCTCTGTTTCATGCCATGTTCAGCATCTCCATTCTCTTATTTTATTTAAAAAATGAATATCATGTTAATGTTTTGTTTGCTAAAAACATATGGAACCACACCATTATCATAAATTTGTCAACATTGATTTTTTTTTCACCAAAAGTGTATTTGAAAGTTTTGGGCCAATGTTAATTGAATTAGGGTAACATTGGTCCATGTGTTAAAACGAATGTTATAGGGCCTACACCATGATGTGGACCAATGTTAACCTATTGAAAAAGACGGGGGAGAGAAGGTAAGAAGTGTAAACATGTAAAAAGACAGTAAATTAGCATAGATTTTAATAAAAAGATTATTACAAAACTCATAAATATTGCTTAACGTAGATTGTCCTGGTCTGGGGACTGAATACTGGTTTCTCTTAGACAGAAGTTTAGGTGAGCTAATTTTTGCAACAATATCGTTCTATTCATACACCAACGAGTCCGGTCGCTGTGGCCAACGCCAACACTTTAACTTCTTTTCCATGCGGTCAACAACACAACCCTCCTTTGATTTCAAAGTAATCCTTCCGGGATAGATATTGCCATTAATTAAACAGCACAAGTACAAAATTTCCAACGTTAAAGTCATTTTTATCAATAGCTTTCTTGTTTGGTTCAGTTGGAATCAATATACTAGATTAATTTTCAGCAAAATTATTGTTTGTATAAGTACAAATGCCTATTTTCAAAAGTATACCAAAAATAAACAAAAACATCAATGTTTCAATTCAACAAACTAAGAAAAAGCTCCCCTTCAAATATAACATTTTTATGCATTGACAGGAAATACAAAAATTTTAATGATAATTGGTTGGGCCAATGTTACCCCATATGTTGGGCTAAAGTTAACCTCACTTACGAAAAAGCTTTTCTTTTTTATCTCAGGAAAGATAATGCATAATCCAACATCAGGCTTTGATCTACACTAATAAGCTTATAATAACACGTACTTACAGAGATCCAAATGAATTAATTTAGAGCTTGGCAGACAAAAGTTGTAAGAGCTAAATTCTCACCGTCTTCACACGTTTTTGTTTGACTTGTGCTGCCACGGTGGAAACTTGGCGAATTTCTTACAATGAACTGGCAGCCTCAAGCTAATGCTACCATCTACAATTAGAGACCAAAACTTTGTCGATAACTCAAGCGATGTAGAAAGTATAGCAGATTTAATCTTTTTTCTCAGTTGGGCCAAAGTTACCCCAGTTTACCGTACTTTTAAATAGAAAAACACTATCATAATTAATTATGGAAAAATTACTGGCTTCAATAGTTTTGAAGGAATTTCATGCTGTTTTTAATTTTTTTTTTCTCTTCTTCTGAAATAGAAAAGTACCCATATCTCGTGAGCTATTGGATTCGGGAGTATAGTTCCTATACTTTCCTTTATCCTCATGACAACAGCTTTCGAACGGTACCGCTCTCGTCAAAATCGATATCTGACAGTTGGGGATGTTCCCGTTGAGTCAGTGCATAACACCAATTTTTTAAAAAGTCATCAATAGTACAACTGATGGTAAATAACAATCGATTCTATCCATATTCAAATCAACTATAATTAACAATCGATTGTATGTATAATTTAATAGTAAATCTATTCGATTGCATCCATTTTAATTGATTTCAATTAACAGTCGATTCTACAAATAATTCAATCGATTGAAATTAAAAATTGATTCTATCAACAGTCTGATGAACTGTAACAGTTGATTTTATCTATAAAATAATTGACTGTAATTAACGATTGATTCTTTAAATGATGTAATCGACAACTGACAATAATAAATGGTGCATGTTGTTGACAGTCAACATAATTGATCAAAACTCAGACTGGAATAAAAAGAAAAATGTGACATTGAAAGTGAAGATGAAGCAAATGCATTATTAAAGTTTCGTTCATTTATATTCATGTGCGAACACACATTACAGAAACTCGTTCATTACTATGCTTTCGCCAGTGTCACAGAGAGCGATGTGGCTCCATGTTTCCGCTATTTTTTGCTCTTAAAAAAAAGAAACTGAATAAAAAAGATGGGGTGGTCTAACAACATCTTACTCATCGTACTCGTTAATCTTCTCTGGAAGAAGCCCCGCTAAGTTATAAAGGCCAATATTCGAATACACGTGACCGCCGAAGACTCGATTTCTGAGATAGAAACAGGCTCACTCGATTTTATTTGCTCTATATGAAAAAGATATGGAGGGTATATTTATTCCGGTCGTTTCTCGACTATTTTATTATACGAGATTTTGCACTGATTATGGCAACCTTAAAAAATCCGCGCGTTGCAGGCTGCACGCGTATTCACAATACCTACTCGGTTCAGATTCGGCGCTGGTATTTCTCAGTATATATTTTTTTGTTATAAAATTTAAATATAACGAAACACTTATGAAGGCGACAGCTATGTCACAGAAGCATGGATTTATTATTTAACCTGTTCAGGTTCTAACGTCAGGACTTAAGAGAATATGTCTTTTCACTGAGTATTATTATTATTTTTTTTTTTACTACAATTAGTTTTGTTATTATCTCCATGTAATAATAATAGTGTCCTAATCCCGATAATATTACAAATGTGAAAGTCTAAAAATGTGTGGATGAAGCAGCGTCCCATTCAACGATTAACTGCCTTTCATTATAAATTACACATTTTTTTTTTCAAATGTGCAAAATTTTCACTTAATAAAATTTACATATTATATTTAGTTGTAATACATAAAATAAAAGTTATAGAACTAAAACCTACTTTCAATCAAATGCAGTAATGGAATATTCTATCGCGTTTGCACTAGTGTGGCATTTCAAAGAAAGAAAATTGTGAAAATTTATTTGACATTGCAGTAATAATAGATACTGCAATGTTAACTTTACTAAAATTATATCTGATGCAAAAACTCAAGGGTGATTGAGTTTCCGGATTTCTTATATTTCATTCTAATAGTAATATCCGTTTTATAAATTCTAAGATTAAATAAGGCGAAGATTATTTATTTAGAAATAGTGATTATAAAAATCCAGAAAAACAACTATCCTGAAAGTCAGTATCTGTTATGAGGGTTATATTGTGCCCATATTTGCACACATCGCTAACAATGTCGCACATTTAGGTAAATTCTGAATTCAAAATATCTACCAGACTTTTGAAATAGTAATTTTAATTTTATTTAATCGATGAAAGTCTGTCATTAAATAAAGGGAAAATTATTATAAAAAATTCCGGTATGTATTTTGAATACAAACACTTAATTTTCAACATTGATCGCTAACGTTGGTACTCAACAAAAATACCAAGATTAGTAAAATTACTCTGGAAATACTTGTGAAAAGTTAATACTGTCGTTAATATTGCTACACATTGTAACCATTGTCTCCAGCAAAACGTCAACATTGCAAAATTATTTAATTTATGTTGGGAATGTTAATAGTGATATGCCGATTATTTTTTACTAGCTTGCAATTTGACATATTTGCTCAATACTGATAAAAAAATATTTTGCATAAATTCGGAAACACATTGGCGCCTGAGATTTAAGATCATGTACATTTTTAGTAAGATTAACATTGGCTTTATCTGTTATTAGTGCAATGTCAAATGAATTTTCACAAATTTTTTTCTTTGAAATTCCACAGTACTGCAAAAGCAATAGAATATTCCATTGTAATATTTAATTGAATGTAGATTTTACTTTTATAACTTCTATTTTTTGTATAACAAACACATAAAATACATAAATTTTATTAATTTCAGTACAAAATTCGCACATTGGAAATAAAATTAATAGTGGATAATGAATGCAAAATCATCCGTTTTGACGCTAACTTCAGACAAACATTTTCTGAATTTCCAATTTATAATATTATTAGGATTACGATTCTATCATTACTACATAGAGATAATGACAAAATTAATTGTTAAAACAAAACAATAAATGAAAAGACATTTTCTCTTAATGGGACGCTTAATAGATTAGGAACGTGTTAAATAATAATTTCTTTCTTCTGTCAGGTAACGATCGCCCTCATACGTGTTTCAGAATATTCAAAACTTCATACCAGAAAAATATATTGAGAAATACTGCCGTCGAGCCTGAACCGAGTAGATATTGTGAATATGCAGGCTGCACCCGTTTTAGAAGAATGAATGTTTTTTAAGGGGGCCTTCTATATTAGGAGACCAAAAAAAAAAAAAAAAAAAAAAAAGATTTACAAAATGATTACAAAATACTTACAAAAATACTTACAAAAATGATTTTTTTGTAAGAAAATTGTATGATGGATCTTTTTGCAATTTTAACCGTTTATTGTACATATCTTAAGGTATACACAAGAATTTTTTTATTAGACTACTCTAAGTTTTAAAAAAATATGTTCAACTGCTTTGGAAAATTTCGTTTGGACGGTGGGCATGATAACGCCTTGTAGAATTATCTGAAACACGAAAATAATTTTTTTTCGTAAACTTCGTGAGTATAGCTTCTAGTTAAATTAAAGGAGCCATAAATTTATTTTTAAAAAGTTATGTAATGGCTGATTAAAAAAAAAATTGTTAAAAAAATTCGTTCTTATTTGTTAATAACTTTAAAAAAAAAATAATTTTAGTAAAAGCTTTAATTCATATCGAAGACAATTAAACAAGCTTTAATAATAAAAAAAATCAAGATGATCCATCGAGTAGCTTTTTTTAAATCTTGCCCACCGTGTCAAAAAATGTGGTTGAACATATTTGTTTATAACTTAGAGTAGAAAGTTTTTTTTTAATAAATTTTTGGGTTGCTTTAATTTAACTAGATAGAAGCTATACTCTCGAAGTTTACGAAAAAAAATTATTTTTGTGTTTCAGATAATTCTACAAGGCGCTATCATGCCCACCGTCCAGACGAAAATTTCCAAAGCAGTTGAACATATTTGTTTATAACTTAGAATAGCAGCAACAAAATCTAATAAAACAAATTCTTGTGTAGACTTTAAGATGTGTACAGTAAACTGTTAAATTTCAAAAGGATCCATCATGCAGTTTTCTTACCAAAAAATCATAAAAAAGTACTTTTTTTTTGGTCTCCTAATGTAGAAGGTCCGCTTAAGGCTATTTTAAAAAGCTTCACATCTAGACTTTTTTTTAAACTCTTGAATTTAAAGTAACACTGCAAATACACATTCATTGGTTTTCCACAAACAAAATGACACCATAGACGACAGAAAGAAGCCTTATTTTGAAATTGATACTTTACGGGATTAGCCATTTAGGTTCACGGATATGGATCTAAAATTATTAGTCCACATAAAATATCAATGTATTTATCAATAACTTAAATTCATGCAATAACGAATTAAAGGGTTTAAAAAAATCATAAAAAAGTACTTTTTTTTTGGTCTCTTAATGTAGAAGGTCCGCTTAAGGCTGTTTTAAAAAGCTTCATATCTAGACTTTTTTTTAAACTCTTGAATTTAAAGTAACACTGCAAATACACATTCATTGGTCTTCCACAAACAAAATGACACCATAGATGACAGAAAGAAGCCTTATTTTGAAATTGATACTTTACGGGATTAGCCATTTAGGTTCACGGATATGGATCTAAAATTATTAGCCCACTTAAAATATCAATGTATTTATCAATAACTTAAATTCATGCAATAACGAATTAAAGTGTTTAAAAAAGTGAGTGGTCTGCAAATCCTCAATATTTTTTTTTGTTTTTTTGTAAAGGGTTTTTAAATTAAATAATTCCGAAAATTTCTTACTTTCTTAGCCAGACAGTCTTGAAGGCATTTTGCAAACTCAGATGAAAATATCAATTATTTTATGAGGAAATAAGCATCCGTGCTGCCATTTACTGATTTTATTCCGAAGAACAAAAAACATTTAGCTGTATTGAAGTAAACTAAATATGTAAAAATATCAAACAGTTCCGATTTTCTGAGGAAAAGAATAGAGGTCTATATTTGTGTACCTCAGGTATGAAGAGGATACGGGAGACCGGGGCTAGCAGGCGCAGTTTTTAGTTATTGATTTTTATTAATTTTTTGTTTAAGTTTTATAACAAACTTTAACTGCACCTTTAAAGAACAGGCATTGGGCTATAAATACCCGGAGTTTTGAGTTTGTAGCTTTTGTAGTTTATGTTTAGCGGGAAACTAAAGTAAAAGGAAAATTGTGCGCCAGCCTACCCCGTCACGGGGCAAGTTGCCTATCCTATGGGGTAAGTTGGCACACGCTTTATAAAAATTTATATGAAACTCAAGTTAAGAGAAATCCATTTCATTATTACCAGTAAGTTTAAACAAAGGCGTTATCGCCGTACAATGTAAATTCTAAATTATATATACATAAAAATAATGAATAAAACATTCACAATGAGTAACTTCTATCCTACTGACGATATCCTCACCAGAGTTATTGTCATAAAAAAAAATTGAGTGTCTCCGTTTAGGAAAGCCTCGTGTGCCAAAAATCTTACATTGCAACCACTTTTCTCTTTGATTGCTGTATTTCAAGCTACCAGCACACACCAAACACCGAGCCAACTTGCCCCGCGTTCAATGCGCCTAGTAGCCCCAAATAAATTTCTTCACAAAAGGGAGAGGTAACCTTCTAAACATAAATAATCCAATTAAATCACATATGGGGTAGGTACAGTTAATCACACACTAAGAAAAACTGCACAAGTTAAATCTCAATTATTAAGTATTAGAAATTAGAAAAAGAATGAAGCAACAAAAAATTACTTATGAGTGCAAAAAACAGAAAAATCGTAATAAATGTCCACTGCACGTAAGTAACAGTACAAAACTACAATGAAGATTGTAAAAAGCAAGAAGAAAGGTACTCTGTGACTGGCTGCGCAAATTATCCACAAACAGGCGTTTTATGAGGACTACGCCTACTTACCCCTGTAGCCAACTAGACCCGGTCTCCCCTATAGCCCGAAGAAAATTTGTTTTGAGAAAAATGTATTTGAAATACATTAAAACATATTATTAAATGATTATCTGTTATAGTAGAACTTTCTCAAAGAGTATTCGAAACACTTCTGCGGTTTCAAACTGAAAATTTTCTATTACTGTTAAGTCTGCAGTTTTTAATGAGAACGTAAAAAAGTTTAGTTAAATATGCATTGCTTGCTTTATAATTTGCATTCATCTCTTGAGTCAGTCATGACTGATAATCAGAGCTTAATTTCTAACCAAAAAAAGTACCGGAGCCCTAATATACTACGGTGCCGGTACAACAACTGTATCGTTCCCCCTCCTTCTCCCCCCTGGCATTTATATTTCGTACATTATTTTCAAAATTCAAAGCATTTTTTTTTTTTCTTTAGCAAAATAAAAATTTTAAATATATGTATCAGCATATACTTAACTGTCAACTACTCCAGTTTTTTAGTTATCACTCCTTCTGAATAGTAATTTTTGCCTAATTTTAAAGTTAATTAATTGCAGAATTCTGCGATTACATATGGTAAGGATTATGATTCGGAAATAGTGTTAACACAAAAAAGTGATAGTTCGCAGCTATGCATTTTTAAGAAAAAATGAATGAATTTTACAGAAATTAATATTTATATACTGAAGAATGGAACAATGTTTTACAATTTCCTATAAAAGGTGCATATCTTAAACTATCATCGATTCCTTCCGCATAACAATCTTTTGCGGCGAATCTCTGAAAATCAGATTAAATTAAAAATTTGACACCGTTATCGGAAAGAACCCATGCTTTTATAGAAAAAGGGGAAACACTGCTCGATTGCTTTCTATCAGAATAACAATACATGGCAATTATATCTACTTACAAATGAAAGTGACTTCGTAAATGTGTAGAGCAGAGGCTTATCATGGGTACCGTTCATGATGCAAAATAAATAGAAAAATCACGAACGTGATTTTTATACTCTTACGCAATAACAGACAAAAAACCTCAAGCTGATGCTCGTTGGCTAAAACAGAAAATATTCTTTTCAGGTTAGATATCTAAATGGATAAAAAAACAGTCAATAAAAAATTATCCTTCTGTCACAAAAGAAAATCGAACTGAAAGCAAATTCATTGTTCAGACCCTTGAGTGGCGCAGTATCAACACGTCGTCGCCGACATAAATTTGAAATAGAGAAACACGATTCCTTTTCCCCCTTCATTCTGATCAAAATAGGATTAAAATGATTTGAAATAGAATATAATACGTAATTTTAAAGGAGGAAAAGTTTTTTTTTCTATACATGAATAAATAAAATTTTAATTGTAATACAGATTGAGATCGAGTCAGTCCAAGCCCAAAAAATGATATAAAAATTGTGTCCGTTTTATCTCCATCTCCTACGCGTGCGACACATATAAGTGTTTGGTAAAAAAGTATGCAAAAGCTTGGGATGGAAAGGAAAGGAATAGGTAATTTAGGCCTCGGTTTTTCGGAAGCGCTATTGCACTGGGCTCCGGAGCCCTGTATTTATGAGCTCCAGTGAATTTCGAATAGTATTTAAATATTTACTAAAAACAGAGAAGTACCGGAGCTGGGCTCCGGCGCAAATTAAGCCCTGCGTGATAATTATAGACAACGAAGTTCGTAGGAATAAATAGCCTCATTTGAGCCGATAAAGCTCAAATCGATGAGTAATGTTGAAAATTTCCGAAAGAAGAAACGAGATTTTTGGAATACTGATAGTTTCGGTCGAGTTTCGGTCCGGCCGAATTTTCAGCCACATTTTCGCCGGAAATGAATTTTCGGCGAAACTCAGATTTTGGGCCAAAAACGAAAACGAAATTGAATTTTCGGTCGACTTCTACTTTTATGACAATATGTTTTCTGTCAAGAATATGACAATATATAATCATACATTTTAAATTTTAACACAAAAACAAAAAAAATTCTTTTTGTTCTTTTCGAAGTTCATCGCTCTCTTAAAACCGACTACTCAAGCAAGACCATAGCCAGAAAAATATTTCGGAGTGGGATTTTGGGTCAAAATTTAATTTTAATTCTTTTTTTAGTTAAGAGACATTTTTAAGAAATAATTTTTAATAGAGGTGAATGAAGTTAAAAGACTTATTAAGCTTTATTGTGAAGAATAATTCAACAATGAAGTTCTATTACAAAAGAAAATTTAATGTTTGAGCCTTCTTCATTAAAAATAAATTTATATCATTTGTGTTGATCTTACTTGCGTGATGTATTGACATTGGTGGCGAAAATTTCATGTTTTAAGGAGTTTTTTATGAATGTTTCAAATGTTTCATTGTTAACTATGTTTTAACAGGAACTTAAGTTGAATCAGCCAAGTTAGCCAAAATTTTTAAAAGATTGTGATACTTTCGAAATAAATATCTAACTGAATTCTTCGAGAATTTCATTTAAACAAGTTGCACGAACTATATCAGGTCATTTTGTTTGACAATGTGACAACGACATAGCCTATAATTCCGAAAAAAAAAATCATAAATTTTAAAGAATCCCAACAAATTGTAATCATTTTAGCAACAAAGAGAATGATTATCCATATCCAGCATCATTAAAAGATCCTAATGCAGAATTTTGATTTTTAAATGCAGTTAATTTTTTAATTTTGACTGATACTTAATATCCTATTTATACTTATCCAGATAAACATTTTGGAAGGGGATCAAACCCTGATGATCCCCCTACTGGCTACGGCCTTGTACACAAGCAAATAACGGAATATTTACCTATTATGAAATGAAATAATCCAGACGTGCTTTTATCACTGCGTCTCACATATAGGTTTTCTCCCATTAGTTAAACATCCGCTCAATCTGTAGAGCGTGATACATATTTAGAACACCTGAACAAACAGAACTACAGAAAACTCGAAATCGGATCAAATGCAACATTTAACGTTTGGTCGAGTTTTCCGTTCATATTATAAAAGCTAGCCAGCCATTTGGTTTGAAAAATAATGATTATCTATATATTTAAAAGACAAAGCTGTTTCTTTAGTCATCTGGCCTGATCTTTCTACTGAACCGATTTTGATAATAATAATTTTTTTATTTTTTTAATGAAAGCAATTTATTTGTAGAAGTGCCCGCAGTCGTTTTTTTTTTTTTTTTTAATAGTCCATTTTTAACACCTTCCAACAAAGTTGAAAAGTTTTTATGATTTCGGTTTCTCTAGCCGTCTGTCCAAGCTCTAACTCTCGTAAATATACTCGGATTACCCTGAAATTTTTGGATGTTATTAAGATTCACCATAGCACGATCCCTATTTCAAAGGAAGTTTGTAGCATGTTTAGTTCATTTACAGCGACAGTCAAAAGTACTCCGTTACATTACGGCCTATACGAAAAAATCGTTTCAAATGATTTTTTATGATATTACACGCTTTCAAGCATAAAATAATTGATATGCATTTATGAAGTGCACTAAAATAAGCATTCTGAAGAATATGCGGTGCAAAGAATACTTATTATTCATTTACAGGGCCACACAAAAGAATTCCGTTACATAATGATATGGGGGGGGGGGGGTTGTTTGCGGCGTATTTTAATTATGTTAAACTATTTCATATATAATGAAATTGATGTACGTCGCTGAGGTTTACTATAAGTTATTTCATGCATAATAAGAAGTGCATAGAATTTACAGGTACACACAAAATATTTCAGATACTATATTGTGACTGAAGTACTGTACATAAACGATGATTGCTGAAAATGCATTTTTAATTATGATATGCGCTTTTATGTTTCACTATGTTTATGCACACTATATGGTATGGATAAATGCTAGAGTTCATATATAGGGCTACACAAAGGAATTTGTAAGATTATTGGGTATGAGCGTAAATTGCTTAAAGGTGGTTTTTAAAGGAGTTATGCATTTTTACGCTGAACTGCATTGAGTTTACAAAGAAATGTTTGTAGAATACAGATAAAATGATATACAGGGTCACGCAAAGAATCGGATACATAATTGTCTAAGGATGATAATATCTGGAAATGTCATTTCAGTAGTTTTAAGAGTGTTTTAGTTTAAATTAAATTTTAGCTAAATAGTGGCGTGTAATAAAGATACTATTGGCTATGGACGGTAACTGCTGAAATAAATTTTTAAAATGTTAAGCGTTTTTTGAAACGTTTAATTAATTATCTTATTTACCTTGTTTCCCTAAATAAAGAAGTTTTGTTAGAGCATTCAGGAAGTGTTGGAAAGTGTTTCATAATCTATGCTTAACGCATGATTTTTCTTTCTTGTTATATTTTAATTTTAATTTTAAAAGTCCTTTATGAAATTTCTTCACATTGGTGGCAATCGGGTTACTTCCATTGTTGAAGAGAGAAGGGAAGCAATGGGAATCATTATGGATGCCATTTTTGCATTACAATTAAAAAGAAATTTTTTAAAAAATGAAAAGAAAATGACGTCACGATTAAAAAGAAATAAATTTTTACTCATAAAGCTGTTACATTTCAATATTTTTTTCATTCCGCTGATACAGAGATTGAGACGCTCATCTTAAAGTGCTTCAGTGGGAGAAAACGATTTTATAGTAAAAATGAGATGAGTATTATTCTCTTTGATAAAACTAAATATTTTGACTAAGAATGCGTCTAAAAGTAAATTTCTGGATTTCGCTGATACTGAGATTGAGACGCTCATCTTAGAGTGCTTCAGTGGGTGAAAACGATGTCATAGTAAAAATGAGATGAGTATTATTCTCTTTGATAAAACTTTTTGACTAAGAATGCGTCTAAAAGTAAATTTCTGGATTTCGCTGATACTGAGATTGAGACGCTCATCTTACAGTGCTTCAGTGGATGAAAACGATGTCATAGTAAAAATGAGATGAGTATTATTCTCTTTGATAAAACTAAATATTTTACTAAGAATGCATCTAAAAGTAAATTTCTGAATTTCGCTGATACTGAGATCGAGACGCTCATCTTAGAGTGCTTCAGTGGGTGAAAACGATGTCATAGTAAAAATGAGATGAGTATTATTCTCTTTCATAAAACTAAATATTTTAATAAGAATGCATCTAAAAGTAAATTTCTGGATTTCGCTGATACTGAGATCGAGACGCTCATCTTACAGTGCTTCAGTGGGTGAAAACGATGTCATAGTAAAAATGAGATGAGTATTATTCTCTTTGATAAAACTAAATATTTTACTAAGAAATCGTTTAAAAGTAAATTTCTGGATTTCGCTGATACTGAGATTGAGGCGCTCATCTTACAGTGCTTCAGTGGGTGAAAACGACGTCATAAGTATAAATGAGATGAGTATTATTCTCTTTGATAAAACTAAATATTTTACTAAGAATGCGTTTAAAAGTAAATTTCTGGATTTCGCTGATACTGAGATTGAGACGCTCATCTTACAGTGCTTCAGTGTGTGAAAACGACGTCATAGTAAAAATGAGATGAGTATTATTCTCTTTGATAAAACTAAATATTTTACTAAGAATGCATCTAAGAGTTAATTTCTGGATTTCGCTGATACTGAGATCCAGACGCTCATCTTAGACTGCTTCAGTGGGTGAAAACGATGTCATAGTAAAAATGAGATGAGTATTATTCTCTTTGATAAAACTAAATATTTTACTAAGAATGCATCTAAAAGTAAATTTCTGGATTTCGCTGATACTCAGATTGAGACGCTCATCTTACAGTGCTTCAGTGGGTGAAAACGATGTCATAGTAAAAATGAGATGAGTATTATTCTCTTTGATAAAACTAAATATTTTTCTAAGAATGCGTTTAAAAGTAAATTTCTGGATTTCGGTGATACTGAGATTGAGACGCTCATCTTACAGTGCTTCAGTGGGTGAAAACGACGTCATTGTAAAAATGAGATGAGTATTATTCTCTTTGATAAAACTAAATATTTTACTAAGAATGCGTCTAAAAGTAAATTTCTGGATTTCGCTGATACTCAGATTGAAACGCTCATCTTACAGTGCTTTAGTGGGTGAAAACGATGTCATAGTAAAAATGAGATGAGTATTATTCTCTTTGATAAAACTAAATATTTTACTAAGAATGCGTCTTAAAGTAAATTTCTGGATTTCGCTGATACTCAGATTGAGACGCTCATCTTACAGTGCTTCAGTGGGTGAAAACGATGTCATATTAAAAATGAGATGAGTATTATTCTCTTTGATAAAACTAAATTTTTTACTAAGAATGCGTCTAAAAGTAAATTTCTGCATTTCGCTGATACTCGGATTAGAACCTCAAGTCGAGTGTGCGAATGTTTACATGCAAAATTGAAATTGGCAAACGTGACATCAAGTTTGAAAATATATTTATTATTAATCTATTGCACGTTAAAATAGCGAATATGAATATGAAAAGTATGCATGTAAATTTTGCGACGGTGAAAAATATATTATTTTCAGATTTCGTTGAAAACAAAAATTATAAATTTTTGAAAAATTATAACGTTGATTTTTCATTACTTAATACCGAAGATCAAAGCCTCAATTAAGAACTTCATAATTTCATTATCTTAATTGCATGTTACTGATTACGTATAAAATAAAGTTTAATTTTTCAATAATGTGAAAAGTTGAAAACAAACTTTAGTTAAAAATAATATTTTAAGAATTAGGTTAGTCAATATAATATTGATTAATTATTTTAATTATTTTTTGTGAATTTTTTATAAATCCAGCCAATCAGTTTCTTTAAACATTTTCATTCGTCGAATTTGTCAGGAGTTCGACTCGTCTTTATTAACTTTTAAAGTCACGGGCGGCGAACTGAGTCACAGAAAAGTTGATAGTGTCGAAAGTTGATATTTAAGCTTTAACCCTTTATCTACTGACGGTACTTATAAGTACCATTAAAGTAACTTATAAATTCCTTTAATACATCGATTAGTAGTAATACAATTTAGAATGAGTTATAGATGCATTACTTTATCTTGTTCCAAAAGCATTATTGGTTACACGAAACAAAAATATTTTTAAAAGGATGATTTCTTCTGCCTTTGCATCTTTTCAGCTTTCTTGGCGTTAGCAGAGGGGGGGGGGGGGGGGATTTTTCAATTCGAAAATATTTCTATTGTAAGAACATTATATTTGTACATTTCCTAATTTTACAAAACACTAAGAAAAATATTTAAAATAAAAGACTTGAGTGGGGTTATAAATATTGCACAAAATACCTGTAAATTCGAATTAAATGAATCCTTCTAAATCCTCCAATCCCTTTAAAATCCTTCTAAAATTTATTAAATGATTATGTAAATCTTCTAATATAGTTTCAAAAATTCACGAAAAATGCTTTAGAAGATAAAGTTTTCATGAATTCATAATTTAGTACATAAAGGGTTAAAAGGTGATGGTGCATGGACTATGCCGCCCGTATCTTTATGTTACTACAAACTGTCCGTGTTATGTTAATTATAATTAAATGAGTTTTTTTAATGTTTATTACTTTTATACCAGTACGGTACATTTCTTTAAAAAGAATATAATTAAACGGTGACATTTAGACTGTAAAAAAATGTTGGCACATAGAGTGCACCAACTGTATCTTTGTGTTACTACAGACCGCCCGTGTCTTTAAAGGGTTTACACAGTATTTAGGTTAATAATAATTATAATAATAATGCCCTTCAAACCAAACATTTTCATTCTTTATTTTGCAGTTAGTTTATCTACTGCAACATGCTTTAGTTTGATTTTTAACAATTTTTCACTGCGTGTTTTCAGTATCAGCCTCGGTCTAAGACGTACCTCTACGGTACATTTCTTTAAAAACTATATCATTAAAAATTGACATTTAGGCTTTAAAAAAAGGTTGGCATATAGTGTGCGCCGACTGTATCTTTGTGTTACTACAGATCGCCTGGTGTATTTAAAGGCTTTACACGATATTTAATAATGATGATGATAATAATAATAATATCACTAATAAGGATGGTTGTAACAATATTGTTAAAGAGAAGTAAGCAGCCCTTCAAAAGAAACAATTTCATTTTTTAATTTTCAGGTATTTTAGCTATTGCAACATGCTTAATTTTGATTTTTAACAATTTTTCACTGCGCGCTTTCCGTATCAGCCTCGGGCTCTGACGATGCAAAATTATTCGGGCTCGGATTTCAAATCGTCGGATTCTGACGGGCTCGGGATCCGAAAAAAAAAAGCCCGAACACATCTGTATTACAAACGGATTATCGAAATAGAATGAGTAAGGGAAACACTTCGTAAGGTCTTGAAGAACTTCCCCTCCAAACAAGCATAGAAATCCCATCACTTGACATAAGAATGTGTCAACATGCCACTCCGCCAAGCGACTATAGATATTATTAGTAGAGCTCGTAATCCACTGTCAACTTTTATAAGACGTTGCTGCTTCAGATGCCATTTCACTCCAGTGAATAAAGGATTTTTAATATGTGAATAATTTTAATTGGGGCACAATCAAGATATGGGGCATTCTCACAATCTTTTGACTTTTATGTCCCTGAATAATAATTTTTGTTTTAGTACATGTTCTTTTTTTTTTTTTTTTTTTTCATATAATAGGGAACAACCCATTGCGTGATTGCATAACAATATTAACGAGATAAATAAGTTTTGGACGATGTTGGGGTCCAACTACCAGGAAAACTCCTATACCGTCCCGTGTCCCTGATGTTGATTTTTAAGTTTGGAGCTGTCTGTATAAAATTGTTTCAATAAAAATAATTCGATGTAATTTTTTTCCGAAACTGAAACTATTGTTTTATATAAATACGTAGCAAAAAATTAACCTGCACACATTTTTAGGGTTGTTATTATTTTTTAAACTCTCTCCTGGGTTTTAGATTCCTTACCGTTCCTCTTCTAAAATTATACAGAAAATCACTTCAGATGCAGTCAAAGGATTTTTTTCACGTTTTTTCTCATGCAGAAGTATGCTAGAAAAAGAATGGCTAAAATTCTTTGACAGGAAATTTATTGCAGAATTTAAATCAGCATTTAAATATCAATTTCAAGCATCGTGGCTTTATTGGTAGTCTTACCGTTCCCAAGGTTTCGTACCGGAAAATTCTGCCCGGTAATTATTAGACATTAGATATCGGAATCAATGTCTAATAATTAAATGATACAATTTTCCGGTACGAAGTGATTTTCCCAACACGACACGACTTTCCGACCGACCCAATAAATCGTCGGCTCCTGGCTGGTTCCGGTTCTGAAAAAAAGAGCCCAAATTCATATTTTGTACAAATCGATTATCAAAATAGAATGAGTATGGGAAAACACTTTCTGAGATACTGAAAAACTTCCCCTCCAAACAAGCATAGAAATCCCATCACTTGGCATAAGAGTGTGTCAACATGTCACTCCGTCAAGCGACTATAGAGATTATTAGTAGAGCTCGTAATCCATTTTCAACTTTTGTAAGACTTTGCTGCTTCAGATGTTATTTCACTTCAATGAATAAAGGGTTTTTAATGTGTGAATAATTTTAATTGGGGCACAGTCAAGATATATCTTCATATATCAAGATATATCGACATATATCAAGATAAATCGTCATCTTGGAGAAGCAATCTGACAAATCGATATTTTGAAGGGGGATGTCAATAAAATAGAGGAGGAAAAAGAGAGAAAATAGAAAGAAAAAAAAAAGGCTTTTAAAATGTTATTAAAAATTTCCTTCTGCGTACTTTCGGTATCGGGCGCGAGCTGTGATGACACCGAAATTTTTGGGCTCGGATTTCAAATCGTCGGGTTCTGGCCGGCTCCGGTTCTGAAAAAAGAGCCCGAACTCATCTGTAGTACAAAATTGATTATTAAAATACAGAGTGAGACTAAAATCATGGGACAAACTTTGAGGGGTGGTAGAGCTCACTATAACAAACAATTATTGCACAGGAATATATGACCGGAAGTGACGCGTTGAGGTACAAACACCAGGGAGGGCAATTTGGCGCTTTTTTTATTTCAAAATTTCTCATTCACACCAGTAAATTTCTGTAATCGAAATTTTTGAATAGAAAAAACACAAAACTGGCAAATCTGTCAAACACAGGAAATACATGAAAATAAATAGAAATGAATTTTTTTTAATTCAAAAAATTCGATTTCATTCCGAAATTTTCAAAAAAGAATATTTTCTGTATGTAATCATGAAATGTCTGTCTCAGATAGAGAAAACAATAGTATAGAAAGTTTCTGGTATGAATGAGAAATTTTGAAATAAAAAAAGCGCCAAATTGACTCCCTGGTGTTTATACCTCAACGCTTCACTTCCGGTCATATATTCCTATACAGTAATTGTGTGTTATAGTGAGCTCTACCACCCCTCAAAATTTGCCCCATGATTTTAGACTCACCCTGTATAATGAGTAAGGGAAACACTTCGTAATGTCTTGAAAACTTCCCTTCCAAACAAGCAGAGAAATCCCATCACTTGGTGTAAGAATATGTCAACATGTCACTCCGTCAAGCGACTATAGAGATTATTAGAGTTCGTAATCCAATGTCAACTTTTGTAAGACGTTGCTGCTTCAGATGTGATTTCACTTCAATGAATAAAGGGTTTTTAATGTGTGAATAATTTTAATTGGGGCACAATCAAGCTATATCTTCATATATCAAGATATATCGACATATATCAAGATATAACGACATATATCAAGATATATCGTCATCTTGGAGAAGCAATACGAAAAATCGATATTTTGAGGTGGGGGGGGGGGGGGGTCAAAAAAGAAGAAATAAAAGAGAGACAAAAAAAAAAGAGAGAGTAGATAGAAAGAAAGAAAAACAGCCTTTGTTATTAAGAAATTCCTTCTGCGTACTTTAGGTTTCAGGCGCGGGCTCTGGTGACGCCAAATTTTTTGGGCTCGGATTTTAAATCGCAGGGTTCTGGCGGGCTCCGGTTCTGAAAAAAGAGCCTGAACTCATCTCTAGTACAAATCGATTATTAAAATAGAATGAGTAAGGGAAACACTTACTAAGGTCTGGAAAAACTTCCCCTCCAAACAAGCAAAGAAATCCCACCACTTGGCGTAAGAATGTGTCAACATGTCACTCCGTCAGGCGACTATAGAGATTATTAGAGCTCATAATCCAATTCAACTTTTGTAAGATGTTGCTGCTTCAGACGCGATTTCACGTCAATGAATAAAGGTCTTATAATGAGGGAATAATTTTAGTTGGGACACAATCAAGATATATCGGTATCTTAGAGTTGCAATCTGACAAATCGATATTTTGAGGGGAATTTCGTCAAAAAAAAGAAGAAATGAAAGAGAGGAAGGAAAAAAGAAAGAAAGAAAGGAAAAGAAAAAAGACCCAGTGTCTGTAAAATATCTACGAGTCACATAACGTATTTAATTCTACAAGTCTCATAAAATAAATAACTGGAAAAACCGTATTAAAAATACAATAAAATATGGATATATAACCGGAAAAATTGAATGGAAAAAAATACCTAGTTTCATTTATAAATAACTTGGATTTTTTATGATTTTTGCATTTTATGAATCCATTTACATTTTTTCATTTTTATTGCATTTATTTACATTTTGTTGCTGTATTTCAGATTTTTATGCATTTTTTTTTACTATTAATTGAGTAACCATTGTTTAAATAAATAAAAATGCTAATTTTTCACTCGATCATACGATTCGACGATATTGGAAAAGTCCATATTCCTACCTCAAATTTCGGCGATTTCATATCGATGAAGCCCATTATTATTATTATTATTATTATTATTATTATTATTATTATTATTATTTTATATATAAAGGTGAAATTGTTACTTGGGTCTCAATCCATATGTATCGCCAGAGATGCAGTTTGACGAATAATTTTCTTCACCTTTCGTAAGAATTTTTTTTTTATCTCTATAAAATGTTCATGCCTTGATTAAAGCATTTTACAAAATGTATTCATTAAATAACAGGAAAAGCTGTACACAAAACATGCGAGTTAATTTAATCAATCGAGAAACATTGAAAAGTCAATTTTGATTTTAATTCTGCATTAAATCTTTGGATTACTTAGCTTACATTTATTTAGCTTATTATTAGCTTAGTTACTATTAGATTAATTTTTAAAAAATTACGCAATTTGATTTAAAATGTGTTGTGATTCAATATGATTACTTTAAACTAACATGCATTTTTATTTATTTAAGCGAAAACTTATCAATTGCCAATTGCACAGTTTTCTTCTTCTTTTTGGAATACGTTTTATGGCAACACACAATTTTATTTTTCAATCCTCCATGAACCACAAATTCCACGGATGCCTGGGTCTATATTTATCAAATGCTGGAAGAAGAATTCTGATTTTTGAAAAGCTTTTTAGAATTTTTTAATGGTTTCTCTTTCCGAAATTTTCTACAAAATTTACAAAAAATTTACCACACTAATTGGAACGCGCACTAACCAAAACCGCTCTAAGTGAGGGGCCATCTATAAAAACCGCACTTACTGAAAATCGCACTAATCGAGGGAATATCTAAAAAAAGTTTACCGCACTAACTGAAAATCGTATTAAACGCAACCGCATTAAGCACGCACCTAAAAAAAGTTTACCGCACTAATTGAAAATCGCGCTAACAAAGGGGGCATCTAAAGAGAGTTTACCGCATTAATTGAAAATCGCACTAACCGAAACCACACTAATCGAGGGGCACATCTAAAAAATGTTTACGGTTTACCGCACTAAGCCGGAAATCGCACACCGAAACTGCACTGAGCAAGGGATGATTGTATATCTATATTATTAAAACAAAGTTTCGCTCTGTCGCTCGAGGCTGAAAAATTTTGTGAGGTGTCCCAAAGTGTCTCATAATGCACATGAGACTCGGAATTTTAAAATTCTTATAATCATTTGAGTTATTAATTAACAATTACAACTCAATCTCACTAAAAACTCATCTCGGTCGTTGCGAGAAGGGAAAACCCGTGGCGCATGCGCTGAAGGCTTATTAACGCATCAGTTGTAAATGAAGAACGAAAAAGAAATTTTCGGGGGGGGTGGGATATTTTGCTATTATTTATTAACTAACATCGTCTAAACCGCTTAGTAAAGTTTAAAACGGAAGACATATACTGAAATATCCCACTCTTACGTCTCAAATTCCGCAATTTACGTCTCAATTGAAAAAAAATATCGCACTTAACCCCTTGAAAACTTTTTTCAAAAAGAGTCGTTTTTAAGAAAACGTCTTTTTCCCTTATTGCAACACCTCCCCAGGATGCAATTTTAAAGGTACCGACAAACCAAAAATATGTTCTTAAAGCTGAAACCTTTTTCTAATCGATGGTGTACTCGGTTTTAAAAAATATGAATTTTAACACTTTGAAATACATCGGTGAACTCAAGTCACTTCTCGCCTCACGGACACGATATTTTTTCTACGCTAAAAGTAACTAAACGTCCGTATTTTAACACAATCATTTTAGAGCATCTCAATATATCAGATTTGCATCACTTACAAAAAATTTTAAACGTTCTGATGAATACAAATATTTATTACAAAATAAAATTTGTGAAAACTTCGACGACATCCGTAAAAAATTGAATGTTGCGACGCGGTTTTGCCCCTACAGAGTGAAAATTTAGAAACTCCGACGAACAAAAAATATTTTCTTAAAGCTGAAACCTTCTTCTAATCGATGGTGTAATCAGTTTTAAAATATATGAATTTTAAGCCCTTCAAATACACATGCGAACGCAGGTCACTACGTGCATAACGGATACGATATTTTCTACGCTAAAAGTTAGTAAACGTCTGCATTATAACACAATCTTTTTAGAATATCTCAATTTATCAGATTTAAATCACCTACAAAAATTTTAAACTTTCGGAAGGGTGGAAATATTTTTTACAAAATAAAATATGTGAAATTTCGACGAAATCAGTAAAAACCTGAGTATTTTGTCGCTGTTTCACTCGCTTTCGGTGCGCATAGACTTCAAAAATCAAATTACGCAGGAAATAAAATACCAAATGGCATATACTTTCAATTCAATATTTTTTCATTAAAAAAAAATAGATTCAGATAACATGAAATCTTAAAGGTGTACTCAAAAAAATATTTTTTCACCCTCAACAGCTCGAAATTTTCTGGCACATTTCCAGACTCATTTTTAAAAGTAAAAACATGAAATTTGCTGACGTGATTTTTGAAGAGATGTATAAAAGGCCGCGTGTTTTCATTCTTCGCTCAATTAATTAGAACTTGATTTATAAACAATTATTTTTTCAGTATGACCATTATTTTCGTTCTCAGCTCCCTCGCTCCGGAAAATTCAGTTCAAAACGCCAACTTTGACAGCGTTTTTTGCAATATATTCTGCCTCTATCAAAAAATCGACAAACACGGCACATTATATAGTTTCTGAATAAGCGAATCTGCTAATTTGATGCGTTTCATAATAAAAATTAATCTAAAACTGAATCGGAAAACAAGCAGTTTGGATTTGAATACACCCTTCAGATATAAAATCATACAATTTTGAGGTTAATTTGTCATTCATCACAGGCCCGGGCAACGCCGGGCAGATAATTCAGTATATGCTACAAACTTCCACAGAATCATAATCTGGAATCATCCATCAGAATAATTTCATCACTTTGTTACCCCCAGAAACGTCTTGTATAAAAAAAAAACTTCCTCCCGAAACAAGAGCAGAAATCCCATCGCTTGGCGCAAGAGTGTCTCAACATGTCACTCTGTCAAACGACCCTACGCTATTAGCAGAACTCACAATCCAATGTCGAATTTTGTAAGAGGTTGATCCTTCGGATGGAATTACACTTTGATGAATGTAGGCCTTCAAATCGGTATTTAGAATGAGGGGATAGTTTCGATTGTGTCACATTCAGGACATATTGTCGCCTTAAAAACAGCACTCGAACGAATTATATAGGGTGAATCAAAAGTATTGCCCTGACTATAAATATGTATTGTGCTCAAACTATTATAATTAGACATATATTTGTTTGGAAACATTGTAAGTACTGTTATAATTTTTTTTATAAGATCACGTACCTCAGTAAATTTCAATGTGTGCCCCCTTGGTAGCTCGGAGAATATCTAAACGGTATTCTAGCTCCAGCCAAATGTTCTTTAATATGTCTTCTGTTATAGTACACACAGCAGCTTGTATCCTAGTTTTCAATTCTTTGACGTCAGCAACTGGTGTGGCAAAGACTGTGTCCTTGATATAGCACCAAAACAAAAAATCCAGAGGATTCATATCTGGAGAGCACGAAGTCCATGGTTTTGATCCATCCCTTCCAATCGACCAATCCGTAAATGTTTCGTTTAAAAACTACTAAAACTGACCAATGATACAACAAGTTACATTATTACATAACGTTTTATTATACAAACGGTATATAACAATACAAACGGTGAACATTACACAAACGGTGTAATGTTCACCGTTACAATAGAAACGGTGACAAACGGTTTATTTCAACGGTGATTTACAATTATTACAAACGGTGAATTTCTATACTTTATACAAACGGTGAATTTCTAATGAATTATTATAATCAGGGCAAGATTTTTGGTTCACCCTGTATGTTCGCGAATTTGAGATAAAGGGAATAGAATCCTACGACAGAAAATTCTGCTTACCCGACCCAAACACGACAAATAGAAATTCGTCAAAGCGAAACCCGAAATATTCATACCCGAACACAGTGCTCAATTCAGGCATTTTTCTTCTGGAGAAATTTCAGGAGCTCTGGGAGGGGAGGGGGACACTGTAGAATTCCGGGGGAGGATATCCTCCAATCATTAATACGCATAAAATCAGAAATCTTGTGTTTTTTTTTAATGTTTTTTTAGATATTACATTTCATTATTGAATGAAAATGTAAACTTTACAATAACATTCCTATAGAGTTGGAAAGTGTTCCATAATCTATGTAGTAATGCATAATTTTTCGTTTTTTTTTTTTTTTTTTGCTATTTTCAGGAACTATACATATACATTTAATATCTGGACACCAATATTTTTTCACAGTAATTTTTTCTTTATGTATTTTCTGAAAATCTGCGAATTAAATAAACCGAAAATTACTGTTCAGAAATTATAGTGTTGAAATGTCGGGATTTTGCGCATCCCGTATAGCACGGGTCGGCAGCCTTTTTTTGGTTGCGGGACACAATCAACAAAAATGTGTGCATTAAGAAAACGTTTCGGGTCAGTGGTATTTTCACTCTTTTTGGTGAATAAAAAGATAAATTTTATTGAGAAAATAATTACAACTAGATAGTACCAGTCAAGATTTCACAGTAAATAACTTGAAGGATTCATTAGAAAAATTCTTGAATTTTTAATTAGTTGCTTTTAAATTCATTAATGAAATTGTGACAAATTTCTATATTGCATAGGTGATTCCAATTTCTTTAACCTCTTCAGTTTCGAAGCTAAATAATAATACAAATACTTAATCATTGGTTTTTTTACAAACAAAATGACATCGTAAATGACAGAAAAAATATCTTTTCTGAAATTCTAGGTTAAAAAATATACATCTAAAACTACAAACACCCTTAAAAATAACCATTAACCTAAATTAACGCAATCACAAATTTAAGAGCTTTAAACAAGTAAATAAAATACAAATACTCAAATTTTTTTATTGGAAAATATTTAAGTTAAATATGAAAATTTCTCACTTTTTTGGTCATTTTTAGGCCTTTTGCAAACTCAGATGTAAATAACATTTATTTTTTGTAGGAATCAGCTTAGATACTGCCATTTATTCGTTTGGTATGAACGCAAAAAGCATTCAGCTATTAAGAAGTGGTGTGAAAATGTAAAAAAAAAAAAAAAAAAAAAAAATGGACATTTTAGTTTTTATCAGGAAAATAACAGAGGTCCCCGTATAATGGTCTAACCTATTCAATGAAGTGAAAGAATTTTAAGTTTACAATTTACAACCAATTACGATTGCTTTTTATCAAAAATTTACCTAAAAATATTGGGTAGCGCATTTATTTTTATTTTTATTTTTTGAAAAATAACATTTATTTTTGTTTATTTTATTTTTTTTTTTTAACGACACGACCATTAAAAGGTACCATGAATTTTATTTTTATCAGTCTCATTCTCTAAAAGCCTAAATTTGAAACGATGCAGCTAACGATTTATAATATATATTTTTTATTACTTGTATTTTATTTTACATTTTTGTAAGTTTTTTAAATATTAAACCAAGGATATCAAGATAATTTCTTTTATAGTTCTGATATGAATATCTTTTCTTTTTTTCCGTTTTATTTTTTATTTTTTTACGGAAAAGAATGGTAAACTTTTCTTTCTGACACACACACGTATATATTCTTGATAATGGTCAGGAAATACAACAAAAATTGCAGATCAGTTCAATTTATTTAATTGATAATTACATGCAAAATATTTTACATTAAATATTTTAATTATTATTAATTTTAATTATTATTATTTCAATTATTATTTTTTTAAGATACTAGGGGGCTCAGCCACCTACGAGCTTCGCTCGCCAACCCCCGTCCAGACACCGCAGACTCTAAATACACGCTAATTTGATCGTCTTTAAAAAAATTCGAAAGATTGAATTATAATTAAAAAAACAGTGGCGATCTCCCTATAAACGAATTTCTATTCATTTCTCTTTGATTGGGGGAATTTTAACGCCAAATCCGCTGCGGTACTACTTGATTATCCCGTCGACCAATTTCGCCAAATTACACAAATTGACTTAATTTTTATTTTAAATAACGAAAGAACAAATAAATCAGTACAACATTAATAAAAATACAAATAAAACGTCGAAATAAAAATAAGTCGATGACGTAGACACGTGTAACAACATTTCAAAATAAGCTAATATAAAAGGAATTAAGTAAACAGAGTCTTTGTCTCCTGGTATTTTTTAACAAAGCGAAAAGAAATTTCTTTTAAATGAGACATTTTAAATTAATCGTTTTTAATCTGACGTAATTTTTACCAAGCTATTCTTTCTCTTTTAAATATTCACGTGAAAATACTTTTGTTAGAAATGAAATATTATTTGCGCTTTCCTAATAAAAATAGTTAAAAAGATCCTCTCAAAATATCAAATAAATGTCTAGCGCAATTTCTAAATTTAAACTGTTTTGGAATATTATTTTGTGTTCATTTTATGTAATAACTATAATGTGACGTAAATATGACGTAATTTCTCCTATTTAAGACTTCTAACGCATGTTAATGAATTTATTATTTTACAATATCCTTTCTCTTTTAAAATTCATGTGCATACTTTTTATGACGTAATTTTTAATAAGTTCCTGCTTTTTGTACATAATTATTTAATTCTAATTCCAAATGATTTTTTCTGTTTATAATAGTCACGTGTAAATAAATTTTTAATTTGAAGCAAACATTATTGTTTGCGCTGTTTATACATTTGGAAACAGTATAAATTAATACCATTTTCTAAAATCTCTCTATTCTAAAAAAAAAAAAGTAACTACCGCTGTCACCGCCGCCGCTGGTTTTGAATTTTTTGTGACCGGAGGTCTTTCTTCGTTAATATTAAGAAAAATAATGCATACAAAAATATGAAAATCGGTAGTATTATACAGAAATGTTTGATAAACACGCTGATGCAGACAGTTTTCAAATCGAAGAATTATTTTAAGAGATATTTAATGCTAAAGTTGGACAAAACCGTTCCACTAAAAAAGTTTTATAGGAGCAAAAACTATACATCGAAATTTAATAATTTTTAGATCATTTTATACGTTATAATTTCCCGGTGTGCAGAATTCATTTCTTTTTTTAATTTGACTCATTTTTCGAGGTTTCATTTCTATTTTAAATTCAAATTTTCAGCATTTCGAGAGATATGTTTTACTTATTTTTGAAAATTGTACTAATTTAACCTGTTGCCAACTGTATAAACAACGGAAACAATAATGTTTGCTTCAAATTAAAAATTTATTTACACGTGACTATTATAAACAGAAAAAATCATTTGGAATTAGAATTAAATAATTATGTACAAAAAGCAGGACCGTATTAAAAATTACGTCATAAAAATTATACACGTGAATTTTAAAAGAGAAAGGATATTGTAAAATAATAAATTCATTAACATGCGTTAGAAGTCTTAAATAGGAGAAATTATGTCATATTTACGTCACATTACAGTTATTACATAAAATGAACACAAAATAATATTGCAAAACAGTTTAAATTTAGAAATTGCGCTAGACATTTATTTGATATTTTGAGAGGATCTTTTCAACTATTTTTGTTAGGAAAGCGCAAATAATATTTCATTTCTAACAAAAGTATTTTAACGTGAATATTTAAAAGAGAAAGAATAGCTTGGTCAAAATTACGTCAGATTAAAAACGATTAATTTAAAATGTCTCATTTAAAAGAAAGGAGACAAAGACTCTGTTTACTTAATTCCTTTTATATTAGCTTATTTTGAAATGTTGTTACACGTGTCTACGTCATCAAGTTATTTTTATTTCGACGTTTTATTTGTATTTTTATTAATGTTGTACTAATTTATTTGTTCTTTCGTTATTTAAAATAAAAATTATGTCAATTTGTATAATTTGGCGATTTATATAATTTGGCGAAATTGGTCGACAGGATAATCAAGTAGTACAGCAGCGGATTTGGCGTTAAAATTCCCCAATCAAAGAGAAATGAATAGATATCCGTTTATAGGGAGATAGCCACTGTTTTTTAAATTATAATTCAATCTTTCGAAATCTTTTTAAAGCCGATCAAATTAGCGTGCATTTAGAGTCTGCGGTGTCTGGACGGGGGTTGACGAGCGTAGCTTGTAGGGGGCCGAGCCCCCTAGTAATGTAAAAAATATCTCTAGAAATGCTGAAAATTTGAATTTAAAATAGAAATAATATCTCAAAAAATGAGTCAAAATAAAAAAATTAATGCAATCTGCACTCCGGCAAATTCTAACGCATAAAATGATCAAAAAATGATTACACTGCCATGTATAGTTTTTGCTGCTATAAAACTTTTTATGTGGAACGTTTTTGTCCAACTTTAGCATTAAATATCTCTTAAAATAATTCTTCGATTTGAAAACTGTCTGCATCAGCGTGTTTATCAAACATTTCTGTATAAAACCACCGATTTTCATATTTTTGTATGCATTATTTTTCTTAATATTAGCGAAGAAAGACCTCCGGTCACAAAAAATTCAAAACCGGCGGCGGCGGCGGTGACAGCGGTAGTTACTTTTCTTTAGAATAGAGAGAGAGAGAGAGATTGTTGAGTGTTGAATTTTATTTAATTATAAAGCATTCAAATAATAATAATAATAATAATAAATAAAAATCATATAACTTCTCCTAGTAAAATATATCATTATTGAAATGAATTGAAGACAAAAAATATTGCAGAAATAATTTTGCCGTGCGTTGAACTCGAAATTGCTCAAATTAATTGCTCAAAAGGCGCAAAGGCCAATCTAGTGAAAAAGATTTTATGCCGAGACACGAATCCGGGTTATCAATATAGCGCACTGACATTCTACCGACTAAACAACATGATCCCGGCATGGAATCTTTTTCACTAGGTTGGCTCCGGCCGGAACAACTTTCGAATACGCCCGGAGTCTGCCATCTTGTTTCTTTGTTGATAATTTATAACCAGTTTATGCTTAATTTAACAACATAAACAACAACAGACATAAACAACAACAAACATAAACAACAAAAAATAATAAATAACAACAAAAATAAATAAAGAAATCCAAATAAAGAAATTTAAAATCGGCGATGATCAACAAAGAAACAAGATGGCGGACTCCGGGCGTATTCGCAAGTTGTTCCGGTTGGCCTTTGCGCTTTTTAAGAAATTAATTTGAAATTTTATTTTCATTTGAAATATTGTATGCAAGGTGAATGTTTCTCTCTGGAAAAATGTCCAAGTATTAATATCGTTTCAAACGATGCTAGATTTAATTGTGTTTCGTGTTTGCCCCATGTCGATGGCTCACAAAAACTATCCTATCTTGTGCTGCGTTTGTAGCCTTGCCAACATGTAATAATGAGAAGTTCAGGCTGGGTATCTTTCCATGTGGTTTAGTCTGTAGAATGTCAGTGCGCTATACTGATTGACCGCGTTCGAGTCCCGGCATGGAATATTTTTCACTAAGCTGGCCTTTGCGCCTTTTAAGCAATTAATTTGAAATTTGATTTTCATTTGAAATATTGTGATATCAATTCAGCCAAGTCAGGTTTATACACTGCTCATAAAAATTAGGGGATTAAGCAAAAAAGTGAAAAGAACAGTGCAAAACAGCAATGTATGGGCATAAAATGGATAATACACGTGTAGCAATGCGCAATACATAAATAAAAGACGTAAAAAAATGGCAAAAGAGCTTTTATTTTTTGAAAAGATAAAAGAACATGAAAAGATGGTTTAGGGCAATAATTTGGTTTCATGTAAATCATAAAAAAAAGTATTGTTTAGGAATGATGCAAGATTTTTAATATGGCATGTTGTCTCCTCGAACAGCTAAGACTGCTGCACACCGGTTTTCCATGGATGCGATGAGCTTATCGATAAGACTTGGGGAATACTGTTCCAATGCTCAATAATTGCAATCTCCATGTCTCGGACAGTAAAAGGAGGCTTCGGTCTCAGAGCAATGCGTCGTCTGAGTATGTTCCAAACATGCTCGATCGGATTTAGGTCAGGAGAGCATGCTGGTCATTCAATACGTTGTATTGTTTTAGCTTGAAGCATGTTTTCCACAGGACGAACTGTATAAAGTCTGGCATTATCATGAATGGGAAAAAAGAAATCACTAATTACTGAAACATAAAATATGACATGAGGTCTCGGTATCTCGTTTGTATTACTCCGGACCGTCAAAGTGCCATTCCGAATTATATGCAGGCCCGTACGTCCTCCTGTGCTGATTCCAGCCAAGAGCATCAACCCACCTCGTCTGTAATGTGATCTTTCACGAACGAATGTGGGATTATTTTGAGTGCCTCTTTCTCTCCATGCCAAAACACACCAGATGTTACACCAAGCCTGAATCGGAACTCGTCTGTAAACAAAATTTTACTCCAACAACGTTGCCTCCAAACTCGATGTTCAGTTCCCCACCTTCTTTGGGCCGCACAGTGGCTTGAAGTCAACGGAATACAGTCCATTGGCTTACGTGCATAGAGACCCTCCTGATGAAGCCTATTTCGGACTGTTTGGCTGGACACCCTTCGTCCTTTGGCCAAGAACAACTGTGTTTGCAGCTGAGTAGCATTGCCCGTACCGTCTCGATGGGCTGTTAACAGGATATATCGGTCATCAGTTTCTGTGTTAACGCATTTTCGACCTTGCACTTGTCGATGACTACCATTCCACGTGTCTTGGAATCGATTCCACAGCCTTTCATGGACACTTCTTGCGACTCCAACAGCGTCCACTACACTTCGTTGGGTTTCCCCAAATTCAACTGTCCCGATAACACGCCAAGCCATGGATTGAGGTAAATCATGTTGTTGTGACATTTTCAAGCCACCTTTTCTCAAAACACAAACTGAGCAATTGAATTTTACAACTGAGGCAGTGAAACAGACGTTTCTGCAAAATCCCGATTTCTGCGCTTATCACCTTTTTCCAGTTTTTGACGTCATAAACTTTTACGTGTGAAGTTTTCTTTATCTGTTTTCTACAGCACTTTAAATTATGGATGTTTTATTTTACGTTACTTATCGGTTAAATATTTGCGTAATTTCGTTAAAACCATGTGCTCCCCTAATTGTTTTGAGCAGTGTAGTTAATCGTCTTAAGACGAATGCAATCATCTGAAATTTCGCTATTTAAGCTGCTCCTGTTCTTATTTAAAAATAAATTTTATGTTTGAAAATATTTTCTCACATTTATAAGTTGAACCGAATGCACCCAAAATGGCAAACCCAATTCATTTTAAAAATCGAAACTTCGTAGAAAGTGATGCCCAGCACGTTGATATCATGGGAAGTTCATAATCGTCTGAGTTTTCCAAACCTTTCCACAGTTTCTTCAATTTATTCGTCCATAACGCTGAACTTTTAAAATCGATCATTTCTGAACTAAAATTGACAACTTTACAATACTTGGAATCTGAAACATTTTCTTCTATTTTGCAGGACTTTACTATGAAATTGAACATTTTGTCGTGCCTTTTTAAGAGGAGACTAACTGCCAAATTGTAACAGTAGCTCAAGCCTATTTTTGATTGGACAACAGGCGAAGGTGCATCGAATATGTCGAAGGCAGCGATTGGACGTAGCCTTCCGCCGCGCTTTCGTTCGTCCAATGGCATCATTCGTAATGCAAGTTCGTTACCTCAGCTTTGTAATCAAACAAAAATGTTATTGTTATTATTTATTTTCAGTTTAATTTTATATGTATTCTTCAAGTGTTTGTTTTACATCTATGTTCTATAATTTCTTTTTATATATTATACTCTTTTATTTCGGAACTCAAGTGGTTCACTCTATGACCCGCTGGTCATAGATTGCCGCCAGTATAGTATTGCCAGATGCAGTGTCACAAAAACGGGACATAGAGACAAAGACAGCGGGACAGTGGCTTTTAAATCGGGACCAGAGTCCGTCTTAGACTATCCGGGTCTCCGGGACAAGCATCATTCTGGGGGAGGGGGGGAGGGCGCTTCAATCTATCCATAGAATTTTTTCACGAATAATGCGGAAGTGGTTAATACTAAACTTCATACGTATGGTATGTTTGCGTAAATTTCGTACCAGGTAATCACATCTGTATACAATGTATCACAAAAAGATGTCACAACTTTTAGAAAAAGTACTAGTAGGATAAAAGTAAAAAAAAAAAAAATAAAAAAAAAAATGGATTAATTAATAGGAATTGTTTGCAAACTTTTACTTTGATTAACTACGTATGTTATATGATGTCTAAAAGAAAATGCCCTCAATTAGTCATAATGAATGGTTTTAACTTTCCGCATTACGAGGAAAACGTCAAAAAAGAATTTCTTTTGAAAACAATGGAATACTAAGTTGTTAATAATAAAATTTTAATCATCAGTTTTCTAATGATACTAGTTCCCTTTTTGCGTGTATGGAGGGAATAAAAGAAGCAGAGAGGGGAGGGGGGGGGCACACCCCCTTCCTAAATATTTAAAAATACATGAATTTAGATTACTTTTGGTCAATTTTAACCACTTGGCTTTTTTTAATGAAAATCCTGATTATTCGTATGGGAGCCCCTAAAAAGTGGTGCCGTGGCAGATGCCCGGCATGTACCTGCATTAATCAGGTACTGATCAAGACATAAAAATACTGTAGACCCTATAAAAAAGAAACACCTGTCTATAACGGAATGTTGTCTTTAAACGTAAAAATTTCATTTTCTCAACGTCAGGAATGTCATACAACTACATCTGATAGAAAGAAAACCTGTTTAAAACGACAATTTTGCCCTGTACCTTGCTATTCCGTCTAGCATGTTTTATTATACTAAAAAAAACGCAACAAATTTATACAGTAAAACCTGTTAAACAAGAATCGCTAGGGATTGACATAAAATTCCAATTTAGCAGGTATTGGAGAGACAATCAAATTTTACTTTCAAAACAGAATTTCATTATAAACAGGTTTCGTTTACACAGCGTTTACGGAACAAAGTACGGTAAAACAAAATCGCTAAGAGACGCTAAAAATTTGTTTTAGCCAGAATTCTGTTTAAGCAGGTGGAATTCAAAGAGTTTATATGTAAGTGACTATACAAATATTTCGTTATAGACAGGTTTTATTATATAAGTTTCACACGATGCAGACTAACGAATAACATGGTATTAAAAAAAAGGAAAAAGTGCGTATCATGAAAAAATGGGCTGTTTGGCGTCCCCAGCAGTGGTTATGCGGAACAAGACTGGCATCCCCTGAAAATTGGGACATACTATGTAAATCTGGACAGTGTTGAATTCAGACACTTTTCTACGGGATGGATTTCTGTGGGTCCGGGGGGACATTATAGAGCTCCGGGGGGAAATTATACTTTTTGACCATTGAAAACACAAAATCTCAAATCTTCCGGGGGGAGGGAGACGTCTCATTGCTCCGAGAGGAATGTCCCCCCCTGGGCCACCCCTGAATTCAACACTGAATCGAGATACCTGGCTACACTAATCCTATACGACACGTGGATGTGCTGCTTGTCGCAAAAGTATTATTAAAAAGAAATCCATAGAATATTCCACAGTTCTCATAGTATAAACAAGAGGGACCTCTGAAAGGTTCTAGCTGAAATTCGATTACTCTGAACGATAAGCGGCCGATTTTCTTCCTCCTTCCCCCTTTCTCCCACTCCCCACTTTAAGAAAAGATACCATTAATTTTAATCACCAGAAAAACGGCGTATCATATTTCAATTCATCCATCTCATTACTGGAATTGTGACAACCCTTAAAAAAAGACATGAAGGTATGATAATTGATGGAATAATCATTCTATTTAACTGAAGAAATATTATTAGTACGAAGAAATAATAGAAAAATTTGAGTAAGTCTTGGGCCCTGAGTGTTCCGTATCGTTATGTTTATTATATGTTATATTACCGTTATTGAAAAATCCATTACAATGTTTTAATTTGGTGTTAGTGCCAATTATGGAAATTCATGTGTTTGTCAGATAAGAAATCGACATAGATTTATAAGTTAAGGATTTTCGTATTTTTTCCTTTACATGTGCTATAGGACCTTTCTTCGTGCCAAATTTCAAGTTCTAGATCGATGGGAAGTACTCTAAGTTGTATTCTCAAAATCTACAGAGTACTTCTGGTGGACTTAGAACCTAGAAATTTGGTTCGAAGGAAGGTCTTATAGCACATGTAAATAAAAAACCCCGAAATTAATTAATTTATAAATCTATGTCTATTTCTTGTATATTATCAGTATTCCTAATTATGGAATTCATCAATTTGTCACTTAATAAATCGTCGTATGTTTGTAAATTTGTTTAAAAATGTTTACAAATTTCGGATTTTCCCTTTACATGAGCTGTACGAGGTGAGGCTGTTAAATAACCGGACTGACTTCATAAAACTTGTTATTCGTCACCAATTACATCAGAATCGTTATCGCCTTCAATATGCTTTCCTTGGTGATCCCGGCACCGCATCACCCGAATTTTTCACTTTGCAAAGCAGCGGTAGAAGTCCTCTTCTGTCAGCTTATTGAGAATAACCGTCATTTTTGCTTTGATTGATTCCATGTTCTACGTAAAAGCTTGTCTCCTTCAGCTCCGATTTGAACTTTTGAAATAAATGAAAGTCACAGGGACAGGGGCACGTTGGGCAAGTACGACGGATGATCAAACACGGAGGTGGTGTGATTTGCCCACAACGCCTTTACAGACAAAGCAGAATGGACTACGCATTGTCCTGTTAAAGAATCCAGGCATCTTCATGTTAAATTTTTTATACAAAAACTAACGAACACTTTCTTTTTCGATTCCTGTCATCGCAGCAACAGTTCAAGCGTACAGACGACGTTTTTCGCGGATCAACTGACCAATTATTTGATTGTTTGCGTTCGTTTTTCATAAAGCGGGAGGCGGTAGCACAGACAGTCACCTCATCGAGTTTATGGATGAAATTCTAGAATTTGCTAAAAATTGATTCGCATATTAGAATGCAATGGGTCTGCCAAGTCATATCTTGGTGGAAAACACCAGAAAAACCGATTTTAGTGCTTGACTCGAAGGTTCATCATTGTGTTTTCCTGCACTCAGTCCTCCATGTTATCATACCTTGGGGTGCAGGAAAACATAATGGCAAACCTACGAATCAACCTCTGAAATCGGGTTTTCGGGTGTTTTCCACCAAGATATGACTTGACAGACCCATTGCGTTTTAATATGCGAATCGAGTTTTAACTAATTCTAGAATTTCACCCATGAACTCGATGAGGTGATTGTCTGTACTGCCGCATCACGGTCTATCACGTACAGCAGGGCTGAAATTAAGGGGGGAGGCAGAGGGGGCATGTGCCCCGGGCGCCAGAACGAAGGGGCGCCAAATGAAGGATTATGTCCATTTTTTTCTTCCCATTCTGACCAGAAAATCAGAGCTCTAACTTTTTACGGCTGCTCTTTCATCTTCACCTGACACTTCATTTATAATGGCTGTTTCATAATAATAGAAGCCATCAGTCCATCAGAAGAAAATAACTCGGTGAAAGCGGAAACTCGGTTAAGCAGGACTCTGATAATCAGCACTCTAACTGTATATTTCAGTTTTAAAATGATCTTTAGAATATTTTTGTTGGTGTTCAGAGGGGAGTTATGACCTCCGTGACTTCCCCATTGGATCCGCCATTGTAGATTACTTAGTTCAGTATTACATATTTTAAATTTTAAAATAAATCGGCTATTAGAAAATTAGTAAAATTCTCTTTGTAAATATACTTTTCGGAAGAAGGGGGGGGGGGGGGCGCCCAAATCCATGCTTAGACCGGGTGCAAAAAAGGCTAGTTTCGGCCTTGAGGTACAGGGTGGTTCACTGCGCGCATAATCTTCGGTCGTTTATCTTCCCCTTTGAACATTTTAAACCACTCAAAAAATTGAGCGCGCGATAAATATTCATGTCCGCAGTTTTGCGGAGAAACTTGACAAGAAATTTGAGGTTAACCCGTTGCTCCATCTGAACCCTTATCGCTTTTCCGGCGAGTCACTGGCGCATGGTTTATTCCGAGCAAATGCTACAGCCAAACTAACAAGGAGAGGGCCAAGCTCGGTAACCACAGATTTTTATTATTTTTACATATGTTATAGGGTAGAAGGCCCTTAGTCTAAAGTTCAACGGATTTTATACAACGCTCCCTAGTTCTCGAGAAATAGGATGTCTAATATTATCATAACTTAAATTCTTTTTTTGTAATGAAGTTACTGCGTTGGTCGTAATAGCTCAGCTATTATAGCGTCTGCTCTTTGATCTGCAGGCTTGGGTTCGAGATCGGAACGCGCTACATTTGATTTTCTCATTTTTTGTTTTATAACTATACTTGTAATTATAATTTAATAATCTCAATTAAAATTTTTAATACTGTACATTAATTATAATGTTAACATATTTAAATTTTAATTTAGCATTTTTGATTTTTAAATCATTATTAAACCTTTCTCATAATTTTAAGAGATTAAAATAAATGGATCAATTATTGACTAGTAAAAAATCCAAAATCGTTACAAAAGCATATCTTATTTTATGAATAACATTACATAAATTACAAACTGACACATATACATGGAGTACAGTCTCAATCACTATCGGCATCAACATCACTTGAGCAACTATGAGGATAAGACCAATGTCAGACGGGCGTCTTTTTTGCTTAAGTATTATCCATTCACAATGTTATAGCATTGTGCCCGTCTGACATTCGTCTAATATTGATCATAAAAAAACCCATAAATTTGAAGTGCACGAAGAACAACTTATAAATTGAGATTATTAAATTATAATTGCAAGCACATTTACGAAACAAAAGATGAGAAAAACAAATGCAGCGCTATCCAGTCTCGAACCCGAGCCCACGGATCAACAAGCAGACGCCATAACAATTGAGCTACGACCAACGGAGCAACTTCGTTGCAAAGTAAGCATTTAAGTAGTGTTGTAATATTAGGCTCCCTATTTCTCGAGAACTAAGGAGTGTTTTATAAAATTCGTTGAACCTAAGACTAAGGGGCTTCTACCCTCCAACATATATAAAAATAATCAAAATCAATGATTACCAAGCTTGGCCCTCTCTTTGCAAGTGACACGTGACCTTGAAGATCAAGCAGGTGATGGAGGAGATATCACGTAATAGCATTAAGGAAAGTTTAAAGGCACATCCCGTTCGTTGTTTGTCGACGGCAGCACCACTGAGTACAGTGGGCAGCATCAGCCCGGTTATTTAAGGGGGCTGGTCACTCAGCTTCCGATTTCCCCTCACTAATGTAAAGTTTATGGGCATTGGATGCATTCGTATATTTAAAATATCTCCTTGGTAAATTAATATTTTTAACTTCTATTTTTTGTGTACACTTCCTAAAAGATGTCTCTTTTTTTTCTTAGTTCTCAAAATATTTCTAAAGTATAGGCTTAATTTTATATGAAGTTTTAAAATCTTACTCACAGTTTGCCCGCTTTTAACGCATTAAATATTAAATTCAGTCTAGATTTTAGAAATATTTTGAAAACTGAGGAAAACAGAGACATCCATTAAGAAGAGTACACAGAAAAAAGATGTTAACCCTTTCAGGGGCAAAGCACTTTTATGCGTAAAATGCATGAATCATTGCATATGCTGAAATCATTGAATGACACCGGAATTTAACAACAAATTTATTTGAAAATAAGTAAAAGCTTTTTTTCGCGTACTTGATGAAAGGAAAATTTTCGTTTAAAAATTTTGGTGCCAATGTGGCATTTAGGAATTAAAATTAAGTGGTTCAAAAATGAACCACCGCCCTTGAAGGGGTTAAAAATATGAATTTCCCAAGAAGATATTTTAAATATACAAATGCATAAAAAGTCCATAGAATTTACATTACGGAAGAAAATTCCGAAGCTGAGTGAGCAGCCCCCTTAATAGCCAGACCTCGTAGGGCCTTCCTTTGTGTCAAAGTTCAAGCTTCTAGGTCAACGACAATTACACTATAGATTTTACTCTCAAAACACATAGGAATCTTGAAATTCTGCACCAAGGAAGGTCTTATAGCACATGTAAAGGGAAAAAAAATCCCCAAAAAATTAATTTAATATTTGATGTCGATTTATTACGCGATTTTCCATGAGGGTGATTTCCGAAGCGAGACTATAAGAGATCCCTATTTTTCTTTTTGAGTTAAGGAAACCTAAAAAAGAAAATATTCAAATGAATGCACATGAATATCTCCTGTAAGGGAAAAAATAACAATAAAGAATTTTTAAGAGTATAGAAAATCGATAAATAACAAATCATGTAATATTCATTAACCACAAGGGCTTTACATGAAAACTGAGAACTCAAGACACTTTCTTTTATCAGTAGATCAACTGTATTACAAACAGTACAACAACCTCAATAAAACCAGCACAATAACCTTTACTCGTACAAGCTTATTTTACGAGTAAAACATTTACCTTATTCATATTATATAGGGTGTTCCATCATTCGACCGACAAATTCAGAAGAATGGTAGAAGGCATCGAGAGGATGAAAAATTACCATAGAACATGGGGTCGCAAACAACTTATTTAGTCACAAATACAGAGTATGTCATCCTGACTGAACTTGTGTTGACGATAACAATTTTCAGAAAATTTGAAGTACATTATAATAAAACTGTTAATAGACATTCTCACCTTTGTTCTAAATGTGATAATGTAAAAAGAAGTGGTAGATGTTTCCATTACACGCGCTAGCAGGGCCGAAACTAAGGGGGGGCAGAGGGGGCATGTGCCCCGGGCGCAAGAACGAAGGGGCGCCAAATGAAGGATTATAGTCTTTGGAATGTATCATTTTCTTCTGATGGACTGATGTCTTCAATTATTATGAAACAGCCATTATAAATGAAGTGTTAGGTGAAGATGAAAGAGCAGCCGTAAAAAGTTAGAACTCTGATTTTCTGGTCAGAATGGAAAGAAAAAAAATGGCCATAATTAAAAAAAAAAATGGCCATTTTTTTTCTTATTATTCTGACCAGAAAATCAGAGTTCTAGCTTTTTACGGCTGCTGTTTCATCTTCACCTAACACTTCATTTATAATGGCTGTTTCATAATAATTGAAGACATCAATCCATCAGAAGAAAATAACTTGGTGAAAGCGGAAACTCGGTTAAGCAGGACTCGGATAATCAGCACTCTAACTGTATATTTCAGTTTTAAAATGATCTTTAGAATATTTTTGTTGGTGTTCAGAGGGGAGTCATGACCCCGTCACCCCCCCCCCCTTGGATCCGCCATTGTAGATTACGTAGTTCAGTATTACATATTTTAAGATTACATATTTTAAATTTTAAAATAAGTCGGCTATTAGAAAATTAGTAAAATTCTCTTTGTAAATATACTTTGCGGAAGAGGGGGGGCGGCGCCAAAATCCATGCTTGGCCCGGGTGCAAAAAAGGCTAGTTTCGGCCCTGCGCGCCAGCAATATACATTTGACATTCCACATTTTGAACTGCGATTACAAGTTCATGCGGTATTATCGATTGCTCGAGTACCCTCTTTTCCAGGACTTTTCGTGATGTTATAACCTTTCACATAAAACAAAGTACATATCGTTGCATTTTCATTGCAATGTTTTTATTTTTCTCCAAATTATGACCGTCAACCCTAGTTCAGTGAGGATGAAGTACCCTGTATTTGTGACTCAATACGTGGTTTGCTACCCCATATTCTATGGTAATTTTTCATCCTCTTGATGCCCTCTATCACCCCCACTGATATGTCGGTCGAATTTTGGAACAACCTGTATAATTTTTAAACAAGTTGGAAATTGCTCGTCAAATGTGACAAATGAGGTGCGTTCGTACTATTTCCATAAATAGTCAAGAAAACATACGATTTTTTTTTTGTGCAGCCGTGTATAGTAAAGTGGGGACAGACGCCGCGGTGGGACAGATGGCGCAGGGATTGTGGAGGCGACACTAACGTTCTCTAGACCAATTTTAGAAGTTCGTAATGTTCATCTGTGCTATGTGATGTGTTGTATGCGTTTCCACCACTTAATTGTCAGTATTTACATATTTATGCCAGTTTTTATGACTCGAACCTGCGTGGTAAGTTGCTAAAATTATTCTAATGAAGTTTTATTACATATTTTAAGAAAAATAAACAGAGATTTCAAACCAAAATCGATTGTAATTATAGACTAGATCCTAGTAGAATACAGACATGTGCTTGCCTTCTCTCACGTCACTCACATGATACAAAATGGCGGCGCGGCATCTTACCGGCCACTATAGGACAGATGCCGCACCGAGGTTGAGGGACAGATGCCGTAAAATATATTTTTGTTTTTCGGTTCAATAAATTCATCACTGCGATTTAAGTAGAACTTACATTTAAATGAATTTATATTAGCGCATTCTGCTATTTATCAAAATGTTCTCAGCAAAAATGTTGGTTCACCATGTGTGAATAAGGAAAATGTAGGCCGTTTACAATTCTTACCATCTGAACTGTTAAACAAAATATCTCCTACCCCAATGGTCAAAAGACCTATACAGCCAAGTAAGAGAAAGTAAAAGGATGCAAATATTACAAGCACATAATTTATAAAGAATAAAAAAGAAGAAGGAAATGAAAAACAAAAGAAACCAGAAAGCGTCAAAGAACGACAACTTGGCGGAAGTAAAATGTGTAAAAAAAGGAAGGGAAAGATCAACTTGAAACTTCAGGAAAAACTAAAATATAAGTCATCTTCCGACAATGGGTAAATTGTTCCTCTTATGGATTCTGATGACAGAACTGGATTGGAATTTGATAACTCTGCATATGTTGAGTGGTTGGAGTCTTATCAAGGAGCAAAGTCTAAAGCGGGCAGGATTCAGTGCAACAAATTCAATAGATAGCTGCATGAAAAACGCTTACTTTACTTTTAAAACGGGTAGTGTGGTGTGATTGGGGGCGAATGGAAATACAAAATCAAAGAATGAGAAGAAAGAGAAGAAAGAACAAAAATAAACAGACTAGGGCCTAAGTAGAATAGAACTAATACTTACATTAAGAGCAAACTGCAATGTTCGCCTTGATGTAAACCAGTGATTTATATCTTTTTTGGAATTATGCTGTCTATTGTTTCCCGTAATTATGCTATCCATTCATGTAAATTCAAATGATTTTCTTTTCATTTTCACTTTTTGTCTTAAGTTTTGTTTATAGAGATTACACTTTTGCATGTTACACTTTTCACACAACTTTTCACAGGTTAGTGATATATATAATTTTTGTAAGTTTACTGTTATTTATTTTCATTTTAAGTAGTTTGAGAAAATAAAAATGTGATTTGCTTGAAAAAAAAAATAATAAACAGCCTAGCATTTTTCTAAATGCGGCATCTTATCCAGCACATAAAAAATGATGTTAAAAAAGGACCTGTGGGAAAATAATTATGCCTACTTTATTTAGAGGGTAACATATTTAGAGGCTTAACATAGAAATTAGATTCTAAAGGGTTTGATCAATGATTTCTGGTACTTAGTTTGTTGTTTTTTGCTTTATTGTACATTTTACAAGAAGAAAAGAAAAACTGCAGCATCTGTCCCCACTTTACTATATATGAACTACATCGAGAAAAAAATATGGTTCTGGCATCTAGAATCTAAATTGTGGCATTAGAAAAAATAGTTCCATGTCATCCTTATAAATTCTAGTTCCCTTTGCTAGTGAGTTCTAGTTATCCCTATTAAAATTCAAGGTTTTTTCCCTATATTATCATGATGAAACTTATTTAAAAATCTCTGCAAATAGATGCGAACACAAGCTGTTAGTTTTAGTAACTATAATTCTAGTTTATGAAACCATTTCAGAAATCAAGCGATAATTTCTCGCTACTGAAACGATTCATTATCGTTTCATCCCCTAGAAAACAAGAGACTATAAATTCTAGATCATTTCCTCTATTCAGCTTAGTTGTTTACCCTATTAGCATAGCTCGGAAATCTATATTTATAGTTCAGGAATTCAGAAAATGACTATGTATTCATTCTAGGTGAAGGCGGTATTTTTTTTTCTCAGTGTATGAATATGTATGTATAGTACATAGTATGCTGTAAGTTAATTCAATTAAACGCACAGCACAGTCGAAAATTTCTATTCGGGAATTTCTGCTAATAAACGGATCTCGTTGAGAAATTTTGTGCTGATTTCAATTAGATCTTCAGATTTGTTGTAAATGGGGAATTCGCCAATTGGTAGAAGAAAAAATATGTGAAATTCGTTAGTTGATTGCTGGAAAAAACTTGTAAAATTCATCCTTCTGTTGTTGGTATTTGTTATAATGGCCAATTATCTACATGTGGAATATAGGCCATATATCTGTATATGATCTACAGAATTTATAAACACCGAGTAATATTTTAAAAATAGTTAAATTAAAAAACGCACTTCCAACAATTATTGTTCGTAGGTTTCAATTGTTATTTATTTTCTTCTGTAGCCAAATTCTTTTGTGTGTCCCTGTAAATGAACGATGAATTCTATGCACACCATATTCCATAATAAGAACCTTATGACAACATGTATAATAATCACTTATAAATAGGTTAAGTTAAATAATGCTGTAAAAAGTGATAAAATATCTTTATATTAAGATTGACGATCGTTTCATCGCACAAACGGCGACATTTTTAAAATCATGCACGATAGAAAATATTTTCACATAATTCCAATTTAATTATTAATTAATTATTAATTATGTGAAATTATTAATTATTTGAATTGTGAAAGTATTAATTATGATACTATAAAGATATTTATAAAGATATAAAGATATTTTATCACTTTTTATAGCATTATTTAAGAACCTTATAGTACACCTCAGTGATATATATCAATTATCAATTCCAATATGCTTAATAGTTCCAAAATTTTATGTGTCAAACATATCAACTATAGTAGTTGTTTAGAGCAGGGGTTCTCAAACTATGGTACGCGTACCAGTACTGGTACGTTAAGCTCTGTTTACTGGTACGCGAAAGTCCGATAGTGGTGTGTGAAATGAAATTTTAAAAAAAAACTACCTAATACAGCATGTGAAATCAAAAACAGCTCAAGTTATTACAGCTTTGACAGCGTTTTGCTTTCTCTTATTTTAATTTAATTTCGATTAGTAATTTTAGATAAACGGAACTAATGCTTCGGTAGATGTTGAGTTGACCTTTCATTCCCCCCCCCCCCCCCCCCCCGCGAAAAGGAAAAGTTTTCTTCTATTGCAATATTGTATGAGTGTATATTACTTATTTCAACGAGCTTCTTTCTCGCATTAAGAAGCAGTTTTTTTTTTTTCAGGAGGTAATGTGAATTTCTTATGTAGGTTGTTCACGTAGGTTATTCACGTTCTCAAATTTTCTTAAGTGTATTTTATCTTGGTATACACATAATATTCATATTACAAAAAAATTGACGAACAAAGCGACTACAAATGCGTATTTTTTTTTTCTTTTGTGTGTGTGTTTTATAAAGCTTTCTCTTACATTCTTTTTGTACTGAAAAAAAGGCTTCTATTATGCACCTTGAAACTGAGAAACTGTAGTGTATTTTGTTTGCTTTTACATATCATGGGTTTTATTTCACTGTTAATATAAAGTACCAATTTAATAATGTAATCATGCAATACAGTAAAATCTGCTCAGACGAAAGCACAAAGGACTGGAAAAATATTTCATTTTAGACATATTCCGTTTACACAGGTTTTTCTGTATTAGCTTTGAATTTCTCATCTGTTGGTACGCGGAAGTAAGAACTTTTATTTAGTGGTACGTCGGCCTAAAAGTTTGGGCACCCCTGGTTTAGAGCATAGGAGTCATTTCCAGAAACTCCTCACTTTTTAACACTTTCCAACAAAGTTGAAAAGTGTTTATGCATTCGGTTTGTCTGTCCGTCTGTCCACGCTCTAACTCCCGTAAATGTACTCGGATTTTCATGCAATTGATAAAGGTTATTTAGGGTCACCAAAGCATGTTTCGTATTGTATATGAAGTACGTAGGATTAATCGTTCATTTACAAGGGCACTCAAAAGTATTCCATTACATTATGGTATGTGATGAGGAAAAATCGTTTGCAGAGTATTTTAATGACATTACGCTATTCCGAATGTATTGAAACTCATATAAATCACTGAATTTCACTACGATCACGTTAGAACAGGGCATTCATAGCTTTGTTTATTCATTTACAGGGACACACAAAAGAAATCTGTTACGGTACAGTAATGTCTTTGAGTAATACTTGCTGGAGTGTACGGTTTAAAATTCGGTATGCGCTTTTAAATTTAATTAATTTTTTTGCATCTTACTCGTTATATATAAATTCTATACCTCAAATTCAGGGCTGCACAAAAGTATTCACGTACCGTTCTCCTTATTAGAGGAAATTGCTGAAGGTAAATTTTCAATTGAAGTATATGTATCTCTTAAGTGAACTAAATTTTGGCATGCATGTAGAATATCATATAGAGGGCTGCTGAAAAAAATTGTATAATTTTTCGATTGTGGATGGGAACAGCTGAAATTAGGTTTTGAAATGTGTTATGCGTTTCCATATGGTTGGATTAGACGTAATATTTAAAACTTTTAAACGGTGCAGTTTTGCTACATTATTCTGAATGTGTTGGAAAGTGTTTCATAATCTATGCTTGATGCATGATTTTTTTCTTCCTTGTTTTTAAAGCACACATCATGTCTGAGAATAAAAACTGCCAACTGAGCGGGATTTTGTGCATCTGTATTTTCATTAATTTGAATGTAATAGGCAAGAAATATTGAAATTATTTATCTCGTTCAACTTTTTGGGTGTATATCATGAATATTTCTAGCAATGGTATTTATACAGTTAAGCTTATATTACTTTCAAATTTCTTTAATCTCGCTGTAAAAGATTTCGACTTGCGTGCAGTTGAATGCATTTTTTTTTCTTTTTAAAAGCAGATGCATAACATTTGATATTAGTAATGAATTCACCCTTTTTTACTTTCTTCCATCTTTACAAGAAGAAAAGTATTGTATTCGTGAAAATTTTCGACTTCCGGTTTTCGATGGATTTGCACGTTTTAGGGGTCAGAGATTCCGAAAAACATGTTTTTACAAAATGTCTGTCTGTGAGTCTGTGTATCTGTGAGTCTGTCTGTATGTGACACAAATTTTGTGGGCGCTCTATCTCAAGAACTAAATGCGCGGAATTTAATAAAAATTTAAATTCTGTTAGTCCCTGATATAAATTGATTCTGATTAGTTTTTGGTGCAAATCGCCCAACAGATGGCGCTGCTATGATGCATTATTCAGGATTTCCACAATAGCTATATCTCAAGAAGTAATGCACGGATTTTCAGAAAACTTCTGATTCAGTTAGTCCTTGCTATAATTTGGTGCTGATAACTTTTTGGTATAAATCGCGCCGTAGGTGGCGCTGCTATACTGCATTTTGCAGGATTTACACGATTTCCACAATAGCTCTATCTCAAGAACTAATGCACGGATTTTCATCAAACTCCAGATTCAGTTAGTCCTTGATATGAGCTGGTGCTGATTGCGTGTTGGTGTAAATCGCCCAACAGGTGCCGCTGATGTGCTGCCTTTTTCACGATTCCCGCAATAGCTCTATCTCAAGAACTAACGCACGAATTTTCACCAAACTTTAGATTTAGTTAGATGTTGACACAAGTTGTTGTTGATTAGGTATTACTGTATTAATCGTCCAATAGGTGGCGCTGCTATGCTGCAATTTTCACGATTTTCGGAATAGCTCTATCTCAAAAACTAATGCACGGATTTTCTCTACACATGAGATTCAGTCAGACGTTGACAGAAGATGTGGCTGATTAGGTTTTGGTACAAATCACCCAATAGGTGACGCTAATAGGCTGCATTTTGCTGGATTTACACGATTTCAGCGATAGTCATATCTCAAGAACTAATGCTCCATAATAATTCCATATCTTTAGAATCCTCATGAGGGACATATATTGCCATTTAATTTCGGCAGCGTGCTAGCGAATTTTGAAGTATTAACATATATCAGATAGAAGAAAGTTTTGGGATTGGTACATCCGACTAGTTTAATGATGTACCAGTTTCCAATCTAATAATTTATCTTTCCGAAGTTTTTCTAGATATTGTGAGTTTTCTAGCTGTTTGTGAGTACGAATTCCAATAGAGTTTTAACATAAATTTTCAGTTTTTATTTAAAATAAAAGTATTGTAAATGGGCTCATGTCAATCTTTAATGTTCATATTTAATTAATCGTATTTATTCACACTAGTAGAGAGTTTTGATAAATGTTTTTATAAATCCTAAAATGTATGTGAGTAAGGCTGCTCTAAAAAGAAAGTAAAAAGAAGATAAATATAACACAGGGCTCATTAATAATGACACGTTTACTGATTTTACTACTATTACTGCTGCTACTATTGTAGCTGCTTTTTATAACATTTATAATTACTGTTAATTAGCACCGTATTTTAGTAATTTTTATGTACATATTTAATATCTAATAAATACTGCATATTCCTTTATAATGTGATGTAAATTGAAAAGAGCAGTAAATTAAATTGTTAGTTACAATATAAAACACATAGCAATTGAAAAAAAAAATCTAAAATTTTATGTCTTTAAATTTTTAGATTCTGCTCTTAATAAGCTTTCCGATTGGATATTTTTGCACAAACAATCTTTTGGGGCTAATATTTAAAAATAAATTAGGTCTGACTACATACATATACCACACTTTCTGATGTTTGCCATCTCTAACGCCACGGCAATTTTGCCAAATTGTGGAATTTTTTCAGGTAAAATAGTATTCATGGTAAATTGCATGGCATTCTTTCTACTAATAATCTTATTTTTTTTATTTAATCACAGAACGCCTGTTAAAATAAAGCGCAGACTAGTATACTAAAATAGCGGAAATTTATTTGAAATAAAAAATATCGCCGACTTGCCAACATTACAGTAACGGTTAGTGCAGGTGTTTTTGCGCAAATTGTATTTTCTGCCTCAAACATGAATTGAATCAAACATAGGGAAAATGCTAAAGGCTTGGCGGGGCTCAGATAAGCTGTCGGTGGACCAAATGTGGCCCGCGGGACACGTGTTTGACATGCTTGTTCAACATCAAGTGGATTTTTTTTCTTTTTTTTTTTTTTTTTCTAAAGCTGATAAATAATTTTTAAACTGAATTAACACTAGAAACGCCGAAAATTTCACTCAAGCTTTATCTGAAAAAAAAAAAAAAAAAAAAAAAAAAATGAACACCTGAGTTTCTATTTAAAGCTTTTTAAAACTTATCTTACTTAACTTATTTTTGCATGACATATATATTTGACTTTTTTAAAAAGAAATTTCTGGTTCAAATCAAATTATACATATTTGGTAGTAGTCAAATTGACCGTGCTCTTGGCGCTTCTAGTGTTAAATTAATTTGCTTAAAAATCGTGAGTTAAAAAATAAAAAAAAATAAAACTTGTTTTCTTATCTCTACTGATACACATAAACTCGGCTTTATTGGTATTAATTTTTCCAAGTAGCGAGCTTACTACTCATATAACCGATATACTATCGAGATACCCTTTTTTATAATCAAGGATAAAGAATAGCATTACATAATTCGCTAAATTAAATGAGTAAGATAAAGGAATTTAACCACAATTGCGAAATACCATATAAATGTCCTGTAAAAAAAAATTAAATAAAACACTTTTTATTACAAAAGAAAAGGAAGTAATTTAATCATAACATTGCGAAATACCTTGTAAATATCATATAAAAAGATTAATGAAACACTTTTTATTACAAAAGAAGAAAATTCCTTAGAATTTATTTAATATAAAACAATCTAAATCTAATTTAAATTATCAGGGCTCGGTAAAACCACTACAATTGATAGTGAAATAATATTGCGGTTAAAAAAGGTTATTATAGGATTTGGTATTCAAGGTGAGAGGAGGAAGCACAGCATCTGCGAAATTACATGAAAAACAGTTTATATTGAAGTGATATTAAGAAAAAAAGTAGTTTTGGAAGTGATGAACTGTAAAATAATTGTTCGGGAAGATAGATAAAAAACATGCAATAATTAAGTGATTTTGCAAAAAAACATATCTAGTAATTTTTTTTTTTAAATTGACGTTACTAAAAAGGATTTGATTGATTTTCTAGGGGAAAAAAACCTATCGAAATATAGCTAGTTAGAATAAATAAATATTGAAATATATTAAAATCGCTTTAGTAATTCCCGAGAGAAAGTACAATATCAGCTATTTTCCATGTGATTTCGCAACTGTCACTCAATGTTCTTTTTTTTTTTTTTTTTTTTTTTTTTAATAGTGATAAATGATAATAAAATCATACATTTGACTAAATTAGATAAATGAAATAATAAAATTGAACAATTGAACTACAATGCGGAGAAATGTCGTACCGACTGTAAAAAAATAATTAATAAATATTTCATTCATTATTCATGATTATTCAGATAATTTTCATTATTATAATAATCCAACTATATTTGACATCACTGCGATTCGGAGAAAAAACTGCACGATAGTGCGACTATAATGCACTAAGTGTTTAAGAAAATTAGCTTCAAGTTATGTCACTTACAAATAGTTGCAAAGCCTCCTGATTTTTGAGTTCAGTATTTCTGAATAGAAAACTCGCTTTATATAATCCCAGAATTCTGCGATTAAATAAATCGAATATTTCTATTATGAAGTAGTGCTGCTAAAAAACAGAGGCAAATTCACTCTTTTATTAAAATATCAAGGTGTCTATTATAATATTCCAATGCTTTAATATTCTAAAATTTGATTCCGCTTCAATAAATTGATTTTTCTTTTCTGTTAAAATTATCGTCGAACAGGCTAAAATCTAATTTTAGCCCGCACTCTTGATCACAGAGATTAATTTTTATTTACAACTTGTGTACCTGGTTGGAGGATATAGAAAGTTCTAGAAGAAAGTTTTCGCGCTACAAAGTTAAATCACCTCAATATTAATCCACCGGAACTAGTAACAAATCCCTCTAAAACCGATTATGATTGGAAAAGAGAAGTCAGCTTGCCTTGATTGTAACTTTGAGCGGAAGCAAATTAAATACAGACGCGCGGCCAGATATGAGATGAGATGAGAGTTTGGGAGTCGACTTGAGATGGAATGGTCTTTTGAGACTTAGAAATTTACTCAAAGCTTCTTTTTTAACACTTTCCAACAAAGTTGAAAAGTATTTATGACTTCGGTTAGTCTTCCGTCTGTCCACGCTCTAACTCTCGTAAATATAGTCGGATCGTTCTGTTAATACAGGGTCACGCAAAGAATTGGATACATGGCCGTCTATAAATGATAATTTCTGGAAATGCGACTTCGGTAGTTTTAAAAGTGTTTTACTTTGAATTAAACTTTAGCTAAATAGTGGCGTGTAATAAAGGTACTAGGTTAACTACACGGCTGTACAAATGTATACAAGTATGTTTTGATCTATTAATATAAACTGCTGAAAGAGAAATTTCAACCTGCTATGAGTTTTCTTGCTAAACTAAAATTTCCCATTACATAGTATATATATCAACCTACAGATCAAATACAGTGCTGTTCAAAAGAATTGGAATACATATTTGACTATATACGGTAACTGCAGAAATCAGTTTTTTAAATGTTTTATGCGTTTTCTAAAATGTTTACTTAGTTCTCTTATATACCTTATTTCTCTAAATAACGAAGTTTTGTTAAAGCATTCAGGAAGTGTTGGAAAGTGTTTCATAATCTATACTAAAGGCATGATTTTTCTTACTTGTTCTTCTAAAACACGGGTTACCACCTTGAGATGAATCAGTAATCTTTTTATCATCGATTTCGTCGAGCCTTTCTCCTGATGATTGTTCCCCTGAATATGTAAATAAAGTTAGGGTAATACTACCTCATTCGACTGCATCATTTATGATTTTCATCTGTGTTCTTCTTCACATAACCAACCGGCAAAAACGCCTGTGCGATTAATTCGGAAACCCACATAAAAAGCGATTTTCGCCAACTGCTAGTATCATTAAATCACATACGTGTCGACCATCATCTCATAAAAGAAAAAATAAATAAATATTGCGTTGGTTAAATTTATTAAACAGTTTTTAATTTCTACACTGTATGGAACTGTGATAAATAAATTAAGACCAAAAACGAACTAGTATGTTGTGGCCATCACAAAACTTTCTTCTATATAAATCACGTCAATTAAATCATTTAAACAGCACAAGAGATTACATCAATACAGCACCAATTCATATAAAATTTTATCTGAATTTGAAGTTTCATGGAAATTCGTGCATTAGTTCTTGAGATAGAACTATAACGGAAATTCTGAAAAATGTAGCACAGCAGCGCCACCTGTTGAGCGATTTATATCAAAACATAAACGGCACTATCAAGGTATATTTGAATCTGAAGTTTGCCGAAAATTCGTGCATTAGTTATTGAGATAGAGCTATAGTGGGAATTCTAAAAAATGCAGCGTAGCAGCGCCACCTGGCGAGCGATTTGCACCAAAACATAAACAACACTAATTCATATCAAGGTATACCTGAATCTGAAGTTTGTTAAAAATCCAAGTATTAGTTCTTGAGATAGAGCTATTGCGGAAATCACAAAAAATGCAGCATAGCAGCGCCACCTGTTGAGCGATTTACATTAAAATGTATAAAACGTCAATTTATGTCGGGGACTAACTGAATCTGTAGTTTGATGAAAGTCCGTTCATTAGTTTTGAAGATTGAGCTATTGTGGAAATCGTGAAAAATGCTGCATAGCAACGCTACCTGTTGAGCGATTTACACCAAAAACTAATCAGCATCAATTTATATCAGGGACTACCTCAATATAATTTTTTTATTAAATTCCGTGCATTAGTTCTTGAGATAGAGCGCCCACAAAATTTGTGTCACATACATACAGACAGACAGACAGAGTCACAGACTCACAGACAGACGGTTTGTAAAAACATGGTTTTTGGAATCTCTGACCCCTAAAACGTGTAAATCCGACGAAAACCGGAATTCGAAAATTTTCGTGAATCCAATACTTTCTTCTTGTAAAGATAGAAGAAAGTAAAAAGATATAGAGAGAAAAATTAAGATTAAGAAAATTAAGAAACTATTTAATCGCAAAGAATTTAACGTACAATTCTGCTGATGAAAAAAAACAAAAAAACAACATAAATATATAAAGTTTCAAATTATGTAAATGTGTAATCACATCAAGCGGAAAAATATTTTCTCGTCGAGACAGAAATTACTAAAGTGTATTTATTCTTCTTGTTTCCCAATAGTCACAAGAAAAGAAAACAAAAAAGAAAAAGAAGAAAGAAATAAAGATTTTTTTTTAATTAAAATGTAACTATTTAAAATTAATACAATTCTGTAAATGAATGCAGATTTATAAAACACGCATGTTATATAATTTAATTACTTGATTGGCTTCTAACTACACAATTCAGCGCTTTTTAGGGGCGTTCGTAATTATATGAATACGTTAAATTAAAAAAAAAATTAAATGGCCGCCATTTTGAAACAAGATGGCGGATGAAGCTGGCAAACGAACTCGGTCGAGACATTGGTATGTACTATGTACACACGAAATTTTATCCAAATCGGTTCATAAATACGAGAGTTACAGTATCACAAAGTTCAAATTTTGAAAAGAGAAAAAAAAAGTATATATTGTGTTCGAAGATTGCAAGTTGATTCCTTTCACTAATGTGGAAAAATAGTAGCAAATCGCTAAAATACACTAAAAGTCAGATACAAAATTCGCGAAAAATTCGAAAATTGCTATACGAAATCCGAATAAATTTTATTGAAATGAGGGCAGAATGTTGTTTAGGTCAAAAATGGAATGTCAAAAAATTGCAGCAGATCGCGAAGAAACGTAAAAAGCGCATTAAAAATCACAAAACGTTCAAAAATCACGAAAGTCAAAATTTGCTATAATTGGATAAAAGTTTCAAATCTAATTCCTTTGATCTGTGAGCTCTCTTAAAATTTATGTTTTGGAAATCATGCTAAGCATTAGATCATGTTACTTTTATTCGTAATTAATGTACTTGGACTCCATTAAATATAATTAATATAATCCCTTAAGTTAATAATTAGTTTTTGTTGCATTAAAATATCTCAATTTGTTGATTTTTTGTAAGCAAGTAAACCCTATTGTTTTACAGTGGAAGTCTATGGGAATTTGGCGAAATATTACAGATATCGCCAAGTTGGCGTCACTTTTAGCGACTCACTTTGGTCGCCAAATTTGGCGATATATCGCCAAATTGGCGACAAACTTGGCGTTTTTTGGCGACAGAACTGGATTCCCCCTACGGTAACCCCCCCTTATACGTATGGACATGCATTACATGCTGGTCAATAATCGCATAAAAAAATCGCTAAAAATTCAAAAATCGCTGCACGAATTCCGAATAAACTTTTTTGAAAAGAGAACAAAATTTACTATATTGGGTTAAAAGAAAGAAACCGTATTCTTTTCCCTAATGTGGAAAAATCGATTTAATATAATCCCTTAAGTTAATATTGGTTTTTGTTGCATTAAAATATCTCAATTTGTTGATTTTCTGTAAGAAAGTAAACCCTATTGTTTTACAGTGGAAGTCTATGGGAATTTGGCGAAATATTAGAGACATCGCCAAGTTGGCGTCCCTCTTGGCGACTCATTTTGGTCGCCAAATTTGGCGATATACCGCCAAGTTGGCGACAAACTTAGCTGCATTTGGCGACAGAACTATGTCCCTCTACGGTAACCTCCTTATAGGTATGGAAATGCATTAAATGCTGTTCAATAATTGCATAAAAAATTCGCTAAAAATTCAAAAATCGATGCACGAATTCCGAATAAACTTTTTTGAAAAGAGAACAAAATTTACTATATTGGGTTAAAAGAAAGAAACCATATTCTTCTCACTTATATGGAAAAATCGCCTCGAAACATAAAAAAGCGCTAAAAATCGCATAAAAAATTAAATAAAAAAAATCTAATCAAAAAATCGAAAATCGGGCTTCGAGGTGCAAAACTTCATGTATAGACGTACCTTTTCCCCAAATTTTGTAGTTCTACGTGCAGTGGTCTCTTCAGAACACCGTCGACACACTCACTCACTCACTCACACACACACAAACTTCTTTCTTTATTATTATAGAAGATTTCACAAATTTTGTTGGTAATTTATAATTATTTTTATTGCTATTATATATATGTATATGTCATTTTAGGCCTAATGCCGACAAAATTGGATGAAATAATGTATCTTCACTATGAATATTAAACCCGCAAGTTCCTCTGATGATTCTATAGGTTATAATTCATACTTTCTTATTTTACATATTATGTTTCCAATAATCATATCTTGTCCCTCTTTAGAATTTTACCAATTTGTTCATGTATGACAATCTGCGTTTAAGAATAACAAACAGAATCTCTAACAGCATCGTGCGGAAAATATTTTCCTATACTAAGCCAGAATCACTGAATTGACCCTCCTTTCTAAAATCTATAGAGGACTGTTTAGTAATTTCAATTCTAAAATTTATGTATTTAAAATTATTACATTTGGCAAATAAATGCAATGCGATAGATATAATTTTGAACTTAAAATACATGCAGTTAAAAAAAATTAAATGCAATACGACGATAAATCAATAATATAATGCAACAATTTAATTATTTAGTCGGTATCTAAATAAGCTGTACATGAATTTGGTAACCATTCAGCGTATTTTGTGATTTGCATAATTTTTATATCGTTTTTTAATTATAATAAATAATATGTTTATGTGTTTTGGCTAAATATAAGGCAAAAAGAGAAAAAGGCTGTGCTGTGGCTATAGTTTTGAAACTCTGTTAAAAATTATAAATCAATATTTATTAACAGAAAGTCTATTGAACAATTTAATTGTCATTTGTAAAACTTTCCAAATTTTTGATTAATATCTTCAAATATTTTTCTGTTAATAAATATTGGTTTGAATCGATTTTCTTCTTTTTTTATCAGTCTGTCTCAAAATTTTTCCCGCAGTCTAATAAATAGAATAGAAATAAAATACAGTTTAACTGCAATGCCAGAAATAAACAAATGTGAACCACATTAAGATAAAAAATATTTTCCCACTGAGACAGAACAGAAAGTTAACTTTTAAAAGCTACTTTTCATTTTTTTTTGTTTATGAATATAAAATATTTTTTCGTTAAAATATTGGTGTGAAATTGCTTTTTTCATTCAATCTCAAAGTTTGTTTCACAACATAATAAATAATGTAGAAATAAAGAAGAATATAATCGAAAAAAAAAAAGAAAAAGAAAAGAAGTAAACAAATATGACGTTTGAAAATAAACAAATCTGTAACCACATCAAGATAACAAATATTTTCCCACTAAGACAGTATAGAAAACTGATTTTTAGAAGCTACTTTTCATTTTATTCGTTTGATGAATATTTTAAAATGCTTTTTCGTTAATAAATATTGCTGTGCTTTGATTTTTGTATTCCGTCTCAAAATTTATGGTACAGCATGATAAATAATGTAGAAGCAAGAAAGAATTTAACCGCAATAAACAAAAAATAAACAAACAATTCAATATAAACAACAAATTCAATATAAACAAATCTCTAACCGCATCAAGCAAAAAAATATTTTCCCACTGAAACAGAACTGCTAAATTGCTGCTTAACAGCCGAGAAATAAAAGAAATTTAAAACTAGTTTTCTTACCTGAACTATATCCATGATCGGCCTCATAGGTATTAATTTTCTAAGAACTCAGTTCGTTTACAACTCAAATGTACGGCACACTCACACACGTGTTCTGAAAGCCGTGAGCGAGTGTTGGCAATGGAAGATGCTCCTACGTCACTGGCGGCGAATATCGTCTGGGGGCGCCGCTGAATGTAGTCGGAGCAAAATTTTGTTCTTTTTTCTTTTCCAGAAATGTTTATGTTCGTGATATCAGCGATTTCGCTTTATAATGAGCTTTTCTGTCGCTTACGAAGTTGAGATTTAAACAGTGGGAACATTTATCCATTTTTTAATTCTTATACTTCCTTTCATAAGCCTGCAACCAAACGCTCTAATGAAGAGGTTCTGTGCGCTCTGCAGTGTTTGATTATGACAAGCGCAAATGTCCCTTGTTCCGAACTTTTTCTAATCGATGAACTAGTGGAATTACTGCTTCTACTAATTCAGACCCAAACGTGGCCCCAACTAAATAAAATCAATCACTAATATGTGAAAATAAAAATCCATTTATCAAGGAGGCCTCAGGTTGGGGCGTAGGAAAGAGATGGGGCTAGTATTACCATATCCGCTCTCCGCTGTCACTAGTGTTGTCAGGTCTGCTGTCACGAGTGTTGCTAAGTCCTCTGTCACTAGGGTCAGGACCGAAACTAGCCTTTTTTGCACCCGGGGCAAACATAAGTGTTGCCCCCCCCCACACACACACACACACTCCTCCGCAAAGTATATCTACAAAGAGAATTTTACTAATTTTCTAATAGCCAACTTATTTTAAAATTTAAAATATGTAATCATAAAATATGTAATAATGAACTACGTAATCTGCTTTATCAAATATTGATTCATTAAAATCTTGAAAACGGAATCGAAACGAAAAAAAAAAAAAAAAAAATCCGCTTTATACAGGATCCTTATGCCATATCATCTTTAGATTCTTCTATGCTTTAGCATACTCCAGACAGGATGATTTTAACAATACCGTGCTAAACATAGATGTGAGAAGAATTGACAAACAAAATCTTAATTTGGCGCCCCTTCGTTCTGGCGCTGGGGCGAGTGCCTTCCTCTACCCCCTTCCTTAGTTTTTGGCCTTGACTAGGGTTTCCAGGTCCGTTCTTCCTAATGTTTCCAGGTCTGCTGTCCTTAGGCAGGGCGGGTCCCCAGGGTGGGCGATATCGATATGTCCTTAGGCAGGATTGCCACTGTCGACTATTTTTTCATTTTATCTCACACCATGTTCTCAAAACTTTCATATACACTTTGACAAATTTGCAAGAGAAATATACTATAATTTATTTATTTATTTATTTATTTATTTATTTATTTATAAAAACAGCCGCCAGTGGCAGCCCTTTTAGTGTTTCCAGGTCCGCTGTCCCTAGTGTTTCCAGTCCGCTGTTCCTTGTGTTTCCAGGTCTGCTGTCCTTAGTTAGGCCTGTCACTGGCGACTATTTTTTTATTCTACCTCGCACCATTTTCTCAAAACAGAACTCTTTCATATACACTTTGACAACATATGCAAGAGAAATGTACTACAAAATTATTTTTTTCTAAATAGTGAGGCTAATAGAATGTAAAAATAGTCGCCAGTTGCAGCCCTGTTAATGCATCCAGGTCTGGCGTCCCAAAAAACGGGACATGGAGGCGAAAATGCCGTACAGCGACTTTTAAATCAGGACATAAAATTACACAAAAACCCTATGACAACGAAACCTGTGTATGACGGAATCCTGGTTTAAATGTAATATTTCATTGTCCCTATGATAGAAATGCCATATAATTATACCTGCTAAGACGAAAGCCTGTTTAAAGCAGAACTTTTTCTCCTTCCCTTCCTATTCCGTCTGAGAAGGTTTTTTTAATACTAAATAAACAACCCAACACAGTAAAACTTGTGAAATCGGAATCGCTAGGGACAGTAACAAAATTCCTATTTAGCAAGTATAATTGAATACTATCCCTTTCGTAGGGACAATAAAATTTTAGTTTAAAGAGAATTCCGTTATAAACAGGTTCCGTTTACATAGGGTTTAATGAAGAAAGTACAGTAAAACTTGTGAAAGTAGAATCACCAGGAATCTATAAAAATATTTTTAGACAGCATAGGGAGGTAGATTTGTGAGGTATTCCTTAAGAAGGGGATATAAACAAATTTCCGTTATAAAAAGGTTCTGTCTTCACAGGTTTTACTGTATTATCGATGCAGACTAACGAAGAGCAATAAAATAAATGTGTAAAAGAATTTGTGCATCATGAAAAATTGTGATTTTAGGCTTCTGGCGCAGTGGTCACGTGGGACAGGTCTCGAAAGTCTGAAAATCGGGACATCCGCGTAAATCGGACATCTGGGAAGACTGTTGCTAAAAAGTCGTGCAGGAAGTCAGTAAAAGCGGGACAGTGGCTTCTAGACATAAAAGTACAGCCAATCCTATGAAACTGGGAACCTGACTATAACGGAATTCTGTCTTAAACGTAAACTCCATGGTTTCGAAAAAAAGTAGACCATACAAATCTACCTCCTAAGACATGTGTCTAAAGCGGAATCTTTCTTTGGACACTTGAGATTCCTTCTTGGTAGGTTTTACTGTAGTAAGTAAACATAATAATCCTAGAGAATAAAAAACGTGAAAGCGGAATCGTTAGTGACAGAAACAAAATTTCGCTTTGGAGAGGTTTCGATTAGAAATTTGAAAAGTATAATTGTGTACTGTAAAAAAAGAAATGTGCAAATTAGTCACTTTTACGCACGTATATGTGTAAAATTTGTAAAATGACATCTTTGCCGTAAAATTTACACATTTGTCGTTAAATACCTGTATTTATCTGTGTTTATTGGCTTAATGGAAATATATAATTTGTTATCCCTTCAAAAACTGAAACAAGTGTGTAAACAATATGTGTAAAATTTGTAAAATTACATGTTTGTCATAAAATTTACACACTTGTCTTAAATACCTGTATTTATGTGTGTTTATTGGCTTATAGGAAGTGCATAATTTGTTATCCCTCCAAAATCTCAAACAAGTGTGTAAATGGTAGATAATGTTACGGATTTACCCTAGCTGGTGTGTTAATGCAATTTACAAATTTTGCATATTACACACAAATGTCTGTGTATTTTGCATATTACGCCGAAATATGTGTAAAATATTACACAGATATATGCGTAAGAACAGAATATTACACAGAAATGTGCGTACAAATTTTACACAATTGTATGTGCAAGAACAGAATGTTACACAGGCTTATGTGTAACAATATTACGCAGAAATATGTAAGAACAGAATATTACACAGAAATATGTGTACTTATGTGACCACAATAAATAGCGATACTTGGAAACTTGGCTTGTGCAATAGTAGCTGAATTGTTAAGTTAATGGCTTAGAAAATCGCAGATCGCGAGTTCAAATCCCGTTTCAACAAGTATTGCTTGTGTACTGTACGGATTGAATTAGTGAATTTCTCTTATTGATTTAGATTATCTTTCAAAACTTGAGGCTGAAACTGAAATGAAAAAAAAAATCCAACAGTATACAGAAATAATACCAGCGTCTCGATTTCCGTAAATTTCGCAATTTTATTTTGCAGTGTATCTATTCAAATTATACAGATTCCATACATAAATGATGATTATACTATTTTAGGCTAAAAAACAACTTTAACAGAGAATGGCATGCAGTAAATATAATTTTAGACGATCCTGTTTTTGTAAATTAAGGTTATTATACTATTTAGCGGTCTAAAAATAAATCTGCTTGAAAAAATAAAACTCTCCAAGCACACGTGTTTCTTCTTCATGCAAACTTGTTTTGCGACCATAAAAATATTTAGTTCAAAATTTACATCCCAAACTACAAGGTTATGTACTATGCACACACAATCCATCCAACACAGGTTTATTTATTTATTTATTTATTTATTTGTATATTACACAGATATATGTGTTCTCATGTGCAATTTACACGTTGAACTGTGTATTTCTGAGTTATCTGATAACATTCTACACACTTAAGGCTCCTGTCTCTGCAGGCAAAGACACTCGCGAGCTAATGCTAAACCTATGGGAATGTTATTTTCTAATATCTCGTTTGCATTTCAAAATTTTTATTTTATTTTTTATTTTATTTTTATTTTATTTTTATTTTATTTTATTTTATTTTTTTTTATAGGATAGCTGAGGTCCATCTCTACATCGTTCCATTTTTACTTTTTTGATTTTGGTTGCAGATATTTTTTATAAAGTCACTTTCACTTTCGAAACCGGTTTCAAAAATGAAAGTGTCATTCTAAAAAATATCTGCAACCAAAATCGAAAAAGTAAAAAAGGAGCGATGTAGAGATAGACCTCAGCTATCCAATGCAAAAAAAAAAAAAAAAAAAAAAAAAAAAAAAAAAAAAAGTAAAAAAAATGCAATTTAACAAATTACAACGACCATTTGGAAAATGATTTTTCAAAGACTAAAATTTAAGACATAAACAATTGCACGGAGTTGATAATACATTACGTACGGCATGGGTGACATTTTTCGGTACTGTAAATTTTTAAACTATCAACGGAGCTGGTCATACATTACGTACGCCATGGATTAAACATTAATATTCCTGGACCAAATTTAAATGATATTTCATTCTTAAACTTCTAAACGTCCCGCATTATTACTTTTTACACCGTCGTATAGAGAAAAAAAATGTACTTTTAAATGCAATTTGTTTGAAAGCTGTACCTCAATTTGTTTCTGAGTTATTATTATTTTTTTTTTTTTGTAGTTTTTATTACTTTTTGTCATAGTGGCAACAGAAGTATCCATCTCTGTTGAAAGTAAAGGGGAAATACAGATTACTGTATAGACCAATCAGAAAACGAATAAAATGCGGATTCAACTAATAAAAAGCTTCAGATATGTTTTTGATTTCCTACCTTGACCGAGGACAATAACCATTTTTCCAAATGATTAAAAAAATTAAAAATGTCGAAATGCGAACGAGATATTAGAAAATAACCTCCCCATAGGATTAGCATTAGCTCGCGAGTGCCCTCGCGCCGATTTAACCATTTATCTACTAACGGTACTTATAAGTACAATTGAAATAACTTGTTATAAAATTCATTTAATACATCGATTAGTAGTAATACAGTTTAGACAGAATGAGTTATAGATGCATTACTTTATCTTGTTCCAAAAAGATTAATGGTTACACAAAACAAAAACATTTTTAAAAGGATGATTTCTTTTGCCTTTGTATCTTTTTAGCTTTCTTGGCGCTGGTGGGCGGGAATTTTTCAATTCGGAAATATTTTTATTGTAAGAACATTATATTTGTACATTTCCTAATTCTACAAAATACTAAGAAAAATATTTAAAATAAAAGAATTGAATGGGATTATAAATATTGCACAAAATCCCTATAAATTCATATTTAATTAATCCTTCTAAATCCTTCAATCCGTCTAACTTTTATTAAATTATTATGTAAATCTTCTAATGTAGTTTCAAAAATTCACGAAAAATATTTTAGAAGATAAAATTTTGATGAATTCATAATTCAGTACATAAAGGGTTAATGCGCTACACAAAAAAAATATGCAATTTTCAAATTGACACACTAGGGCGTGTATTTGAACACCTTTTTGCACATATAGTCAAATCGTTTTTGTATCATTAGTATAACTGTTTTAATGTGTAAATTTATGCTTTTATTTTTTAGACTGTATTAGCTATCTCGCTTTGCAATGAGTTATTCTGTCTCTACAAAGTTGAGATTTAAACATTAGAAACATTTATATGTTTTCTTTTTCTGCTTCCTTTCACTGTGTTTTCAACCAAACCAAACCTTCCAATGAAGAGTATTTGATGATGACCAGATGAAATCAGCCCTTGCAAGGCCTTTTGTAAATCTATCTTTATCGATGAATCAGAGAGACTACTGCTCCGAATTTAGACCCCAAAAAAGCCTCTAAATAAGCCAAATTGATTAGTAATATATGGAAAAACCTTATCAAGGGGCCTCATAGGGTCATACATGGCTCCTGTATATGTAAAAATGTCGATAGGGCCTTATTAGCGTGGTTGCCTTTAGAACGAAATCCAGGAAGGGACAAGATATTGGAATAGATGTGATTTACATAATGATATCCACAATCCTCTGTGTAAAATATCAAATTGTAATTTCATTATAAAAGAATGTAATTTTTTTAATTAATTTATTCCCTTTCGATTTCAGTCAGCGGAAATTTTTTGCCTGATTTCGGATTGACTTTAAATAGAATATTCGGGTTGATATGAGGACTCTATATCAGCCCAGGTTTCATACGGTTTTTTTAGGTGCGTTCCTAATCTCTATAATAATAGCCTAAGTCATGTGACTGTCATCAACAATTCTAGGCTGTCCGCTTCTTTTTTTAAATGCCAGGCGGCCCTTTTGGCTCATGTTAGCCGGGTGCAGGTGATAAATCGCTAAATTGTTCCATCGCTATCCTTTCATCTATATTATATTTGTCCAAGTCACGTGACTGTCATAAACAGTTATGGACTGACCTTTCGCTTTCCATATGTAAGGCTGCTATTTTTACTCAAAATTATTTTTTCGAATAAAGATACGTAAAAGTTGCCACGATTGCAAAGAATTCTTGGTATGTTTATGTTAGTCGGGCGCAAATATCGCCAATCATCTTTTAACTCGCCAGATGGCATTTTTTTATTTTTCGCGTGGCAAATTAAAGCAATGCTTTGTGTTGAAATTAAATGTCACGGTTTAAGGTATTATTTATTATTTTTCTTTTTTTTTTTAAATGAAAGTCGTGAATTTAAAATTTTTCAGTTTTAAATTAAAGTTATGTATTTTAAATAAAATGAATGAAGGTATTATATTTTAAATGAAATTAATGAAATATGAAAAAATGCACAGGGAATAATGTTTGGGGATTTATCACATCCGCCCAGATAACATAAAAACACACATTTCTTGATTTCTCTATCAGAATCTTCTGATTTGGCATAGTATTGAGCAAGTAAATTATGAATAAAAGTGACATGATACAATGCTTAGCATTAATTTAAGGGAGACCAAACTGGTCGCCAAGGGTGGCTAGTTATATAAACACGTAGCACCTATATTCTTGGTCTGGTCCATCCGTCTGTCCGCATATAACAGTCTAAAACCTACCCAACCGAATGGTTTGAAATTTAATGTATATAATCAATGCAGAATTTTGTCGAGTTATTTCAAATTTAGAGAAAATCGAATCAAAACTTAAAAAGATGTTAATACAAGTTTTCTTCATCCTATTAAATTCTATCATACATAATTAATTCAATGATGTCCCGTCATAAGTAATGATTCTAGGTTGCCATGGTAATTATTCTATCAAATCTTATCATACATAATTAATTCAATGATATCCCATGATAGGTAATCCCATTTTAGGTTGCCATTACGTCCTATTTAAGATGGAGTCCTATTATTTCCATGACATTGAATCTGATATATGCAATCGTAATAAATTTTGTATTCATGTCTTTTTTGCATGAGAGTGCAACAGCTATTGCACCAAGATCTGAATACTTATAAAACTATTTACAGTACGAACGGCACCTCATTTACCACGTTTGACGTACAATTTCCGACTTGTTTACATCTAGGCAGGACCTTTAAACTAATAAAATCTGGAAAAAAAAAATCGGAATGTGTCATCTACGTAATTCTCCTTGTTAGTGCAATGTGGAACCCTGTGTTCGATAGTTTTTGTGGGCCTATTTCCGCTTATTTATTTTTTTTTTAAGTATTCGGATATGGAACGATATAAATCAAGCCAGTCAGGGCGGTTACTTAAGGAGTACTTACAATGGGTCGTAAAGCTTGTTAAACCTCCATCAAAAATGAAAAGAGCATAACTTCAAATTTAAATAAACAATCACGCCCCCCCCCCAAAAATAATAATAATAAGGATTTTGATATATTGATTTGATAATAAGGTGCTCTGATGGAAGCACTAGGCATTCCAGAGATGGAGAGCGAGCACTGGGGTTAAATATAACCCCAAGTGGTGCAATGACTATCTAATCGTAATTAGTTAATCGTCTCTTCGTTGACAGGGGATAATTGACCGATACAAGGCGGGTTGAGTTGCGTTGATTTTTGACGGCCGATTATCTACTCGAGGGATATAGGCCCTAGGGGGAGTGTCCTTCGTGGGGGTCTTCCTAAGGGAACCTAACCTGTATTTACGCAGGGTTTCCCAAGGTTCGAAGAAAACCACCAAAACTCCGAAAGGTTAGGCCGACGGGCGCGATTGGGTTCGAACCCAGCACCTCCCGTCTACCAGCTTCGAGAGCAGAACCTCTCAGCCACTGGTGGAGCCGATACAAGGCGGGAAAAGCAAGCATGGTGTGGTACCAGGAGAACCAGAAAAAGTCCACTGGACGAACCCCTGAACTTTTATCTATATATATGAAAATAAATCCTCCTCTAACTCCTGGAGAAAATAAATTCACCTGGAGACTAGTACAGATTTTGTCCACCCCGTTTCACTGTTCTCACTCCCGTAACTCTTCAAATCAGCCGTCAACACATTTTTAGAGAAAAGATGCAACTGTCACCTGGTTATAAAATAGAATCCGCCGATCCTCATCTTATATTCTTAATAATGTCCTTACAACAAAAATAATAACTAAATATGTAAACTATATTTAATGTGCGAACGAAAAGAACAATATTTATCAAGATTACGAGAATTGTTTCTTTCAGTGACTATTACTACTAGTGGTTTCTAAAGTTACAATACGATCACTTTCGTAAACGCCAGTGCCACGCCCAGAAAATTTTCTGAAATATTTTACATTGTAGTTATTCAGTAAAACCTGTTAAAACTGAATGTCAAGAGAGTGAAAAAAGTTTGATTTAGACCTATTTTCTCTTTTTTTTTGCATGCAATCTGTTATCTACTGTAATAAATACCATAAAATCATCTAGATATTGCCTTCTTTTATTTAAAGCTCTTGCAATTGAAGCTTGCATTGTTATACTTTAAGTTCTTGCAACTGAAACTTGCATTGTTGTATTTCAAGCTTTTGCAATTGAAATTTGCATTATTGTACTTCAAGCTTTTGCAACTGAAGTTCGGATTCTTGTACTTCAAGCTTTTGCAATTGCAGCTTGTATTCAAGCTCTTCTTGTACTTCAAGCTCTTGTAATTGAAGCTTGCATTGTTGTATTTTAAGTTATTACAATTAAAGCTTGCATTGTTGTATGTCTGTCTTGCTATTGAAGGTTCCATTGTTGTATTTCAAGTTATTTTAATTGAAGCTTGGATTCTCGTATTTCAAACTCTTGCAACTGAAAGCATTCTTGTATTTCAAACTCTTGAAATTGAAGATTGCATTCTTGTACTTCAAATTATTGCTATTGAAGATTACATAGTTGTACTTCAAGCTCTTGCAATTGAAGCTTGTATTCTTGTACTTTAGGTTATTGCAATTGAAGCTCAGATTTTTGTACTTCAAGCATTTGCAATTGAAGCTTGCATTCTGGTCTTCAAGCTCTTGTAATTAAAGCTTGCATTGTTGTATTTCAAGTTATTACATTTGAAACTTGCATTGTTGTATTTTAAGCTGTTGCAATTGTAGCTTGCATTCTCGTATTTCAAGCTCTTGCAACTGAAACTTGCATTGTTGTATTTCACGCTCTTGCAATTGAAGTTTGCATTCTTGTACTTCAAGTTATTGCAGTTGTAGCTTGCATTCTTGTATTTCAAGCTCTTGAAATTGAAGCTTGCATTGTTGTACTTCAAATTATTGCATTTGAAGCTTGCATTCTTGTACTTCAAGCTCTTGCAATTGAAGCTTGTAATCTTGTGCATCAGGCTATTGCAACTGAAGCTTGCATTACTGTACTTCAAGTTCTTGTAATTGAAGATTGCATTGTTGTATTTCAAACTCTTGCAATTGAAGTTTGCATTGTTGTTTCAAGTTATTCAAGCTTCAAGTTATTTCAATTGATCGCTTGTAATCTTGTGCATCAGGCTATTGCAACTGAAGCTTGCATTACTGTACTTCAAGTTCTTGTAATTGAAGATTGCATTCTCGTATTTCAAGCTCTTGTAATTGAAACTTGCATTGTTGTATTTCACGCTCTTGTAATTGAAACTCGCATTGTTGTATTTCAAGTTATTGCAATTGAAGTATTTCAAGCTCTTGCAATTGCAGCTTACATTGCTGTATTTCAAGCGCTTACAGTTGAAGTTTGCAATCTTGTACATCAAGCTCTTACAATTAAAGCTTGCATTGTTGTACTTCAGACGAGTAGAGGGTGCGCCAAAATTCATGCTTACCCCAACTGAAAAAAAATTTCTAGGTTCGGCCCTGAATTTTGTGGTAGTATTAATAAAACTTGTGTTAGTCTATTTTTACAGCTTTTTGAAGTTAAATAGAAAATATTCATCATTCATCCAAAAGATGGCAGCACTATAAATTTGTCTAGATCTGGACTATAAAGAAAAAGGGCAAGTTTTCTTATGTGCATTTTCTTTTAACAGCATAATTTTTTATCATAAAAACCGCAATCACTAGGTACATTAATAAAACTATTAAGTGAATTATCCAAAGAAAATCTTTAATTTCTTTAAATATTACTGCTATTTTGCCTTTTAAATATGTACTCAAAAGCAAAACATTATACTTCCACAGAAAAAGTAATATAAAATTAATATAGATGGCAGCACCAAACATATAAAACTTAGCGGAATACTATGTTATTTTTGGATTGGAGGGAATGCTTTCAATTAATATCTTTATCACCTTGAGAGGAGGTGGGATACATTTTATCCCACTTAATTTTAATCAAGATTTGCACCAGAATTTTCAATTAACATTTATTTTTATAACTTTCGTGGAAATAATCTTTAAAATTGCTCTTTCTTATTTTGAATTTTTTTTTTTTGTGAAAATTCTGATGTGAAATAAACATTACATAAATTCGTTGCCCTGGGATTAGTTGCCCCTGAAAAGGTAATAAGGCTGCACACAGACACTTGTTTTGCTGTCCTTCTCCAGTTTTCATGGAAATCTTTTGTTCAGGACCCTTCTGCGGTTTATTCACAAAAGAATGAGGGGAATCAACAATGGGTCAGGAGATAAGGAGCTCAGCCCTACTTGAAGGAAAGGTTCCTCTTTTGCAGGACATCCGTCCCTTTTCTTTTAAAGTCATTAAAATCAAAGACATCGCGCGGCCACAAGAAACGACGCCGACACTGATAACAGTTAGAAGAATGGTCCGTTCGCAGCCTACGAGTTGGTTGAGGACAGTACTTACCGGTCCTTGTTCAGGAGGAAGATCGCTGCTCCCTTAACTATAAAACTTTAGGTTAGAAATTCCGTTTTCAAAGCTGTTCTCAAAACCAAAGGAGCTATTTTCGGATACACTTCTGTAATCTTTTTTTGTTTGGAAACGCATGAAATTCACAGGTGCTCTTAGTTATTCAGAAACTATGTACCCGAATGGTAATTTCATCTTTTGGTAAAAGCAGAATTTTTTCAGAAAATACCGTCAAAGTTGCTGTTTTGCACCGAATTTTTGGACGCGATGGTGTGAGAAAGGAGAAAACCTGTCGTCACGTGACAAAAATTGTTTATAATTCGATGATTTATGTATAAAAAAAAATGGAAAACACCTTTCGATTCCAAACCGCCTAGGTACTCAGGCCTGCAAGCTTCACGATTTTAAGTTTAAAAATGAGTCCGAAAATGTGTTTCGCGTTTGAAGCGTCGGAGTGAACATTGCGTTGGCTTGGACGTCGTCCAGATAGCTCAATTAGAAGAGCATTGGCGATTGAAGCCGAAGGTTGTGGGTTCGAGTCCCAGGCTGGACACATTATCTCTCAGATGGAAAAATTACTACTCATATGATTTATTTACCAATCAGTTGATTGTGTTAAAGATAATTAAATTCTCAGTAAATTTCAAAATATGATAATCAGATTCACACATGATTGTTTAGTTATTATAAAATGTGAAGATCCAGCAGTATTGCCACGTTGGGGATCTCTATTTTAATTATCTACCATTATTTCAGAATTGTAACCTTCCCTTTATTTAATGGCAGGTATTACGTGATTAAAGAAAGCGATTAGACCGGGACGCGGCTGCTCAGATCATCACCTCATCCAGTTGACGGCTAAAATTCCACGATTAGACAGAAATCGATTATCATCTTAAAATGCAACTGGTCTGCCAAGTCGTATCTTGGTTGAAAACACCAGCAGACTTCATTTTAGTGGTTAATCAGTAGATTTATTACCCTCGGTATGCTGTTTCTTTCTTCCAGCTATTAAAATGTCGTCTCCAAAAAAATAACGTTCCGTTGCATAAGCCAGCCGTAAAACAAAGCAGATGTATCATTGTACGATTAAATACTCCACTGCGATTTTTTTAACTTTTAAGCATCGCATATTTTGGATTTGTGTATTCTTTTTTGGATTTGTGTATTATTCAGCATTAGTGACTCCCTATGCGTACTTTACTCTAGATGTTGTTTAAGACCGGATCGTAAATTAAGAATTCTTCAGCGGATGCGGATGACGTCATTTTATATAAAATAAAAGTGTGTATTTTATGTCTTAAAACTAAAATAAGTTTTATACTATCTATATTTATATACATATCTATATCTATATATATATATCTATATCTATATTTATATATTTTTTTTTCATCAGGGGCGACACTAAATTCTGAAGAAGCAGAATTCCTGTTTTCAAATCATTGTGTTTCCTGCACCGAGAGGTATGTAAACATGGAGTACTGGTAGCAGAAAAACACGATGGCAAACCTACTAGTCAAGCTCTCAAATCGTGTTTGAAGGTGGTTTCCACAAAGGTAGGGCTTGGCAGACCAGTTGCATTTTAATGTGTGAATCGAGTTTTAATTAATCCTGAAATTTCAGCCCTCTACTCTATGAGGTGATGGCTTGCGCAGTCGCCTCACTGTCTAGAAGATGACTAGTGGGAAAAAGTGGTAGATATATTGAATTAAAACAATTCCCCAATCTGGCAGTACTGCTGATATTCATCTGCATTAGAGATTTTTTGGAGAGTTCCTCCGTTGTTTGAGTCCAAGTGAGTAGTGCTTCAAAAATTTTCAATGACGTTGATTTTCAAGGAATCTCATGAGTGAGTATCTAAGTGATAGTATGTATTATATGTACAGTCGTGAAAAAAAAAGTAAACACCCCCTACTAACTCTGGAACAAATTAAGTCTACTTTTAAATCTACTTTTAAAATTAAGTCTACTTTTAAAAAGTCTACTTTTAAATGTTGTATACAAAATTTACTTAGGGGGCCATCTGCACATCAAAACGAATCCAAACGTTGTTTTTTTCAATAGCAATACCCAAGTTTGACACCATAAATAGATTCTACACCCTTCAATTAGCCTAAATACAAATTTTCATGAAATTCGTACAATTAGTTTCCGAGAAATTAATAACTTTAAAATGAGCCTATTTTAATGGCTGTATCCAAATTGAAGTTCGGTAGTTGATTGTTGAAACGTTACTGAATGACTACGTCACCTTCTATTAATGTATTATTTCTTGCCAATACAAATAGGGGAGACCGGGGTTAGTTGTGCCAGGGGCAAGTTGTGCGATCGAGCTTCCTGACTTAGCCAATAGGTTGCAGCACCTGTCGCATCATGTGAGTGAAGAGGTTGATTGTCTCAGTGTGTTCCGTATGTTTTGAAGTATAGCGTTGCGTTGTTTTCGAGATAAAAATATTTATCTTGTTTTCTATCGTAAAAGTAAATTTTACGACCTGCGTTGGAATCGTCATTGCCACTAGGGATACTGAGGTGTGTAAACTTCCCTAACATTATTTAAATGCTTATGTTTTGAGCTGTTATTCTATGTATTTCATTTGTTAATCATGGCAACATTTCGGAAACTAATGAATAAAGTTCAAAATGGCGTAACGCGGGGCTAGTTGTGACGAAGTCTAAGAGGCACGTTGTGACAGTGTGGTGTCACTACTTACCCCAGCATCCTAGAAGCACTGTGTCGATATACGACATACCAGGTATTGTCAAAATAGCCCTTCCTAGTGCTGCCACTCCAAAAAAATATTCAAGCATCATTTCCTTCTAGTGGAATTTGGAAATTTAATAGGAACATTTTTACAGATGAAGACTTCCTATGTTCCTCAGTAACTGATCCACCGTTATCCATCAGAGATGAGGGCATTAAAGACCAGAATGACAATGAAAAAAAATTAGTAAATATGAAACTGTTAATAAAACAAGCACTTTAGCAATAATTTTAATCAATGATGGTGAGATTGCAGTACCGTCTTCAGAAGTAAGAAATCTCTTTGAATTAGATGATTCTATGACAACTGCTAATAGCAATGTGTCAGTGGTAAGTCTTACAGAAATAAGACCACTCGCTAAAGCAGGACCTCGAAAAAAAAGCGCGATATATTCGTAAACGTTTGAAATCTGCCATTCTAACAAGCACACATGTAAAAGAGAAAATTCGAGCAGAACAAAAAGCAAAAGAACGCAGAAAACAAATTGAAGAAGAAAAAGCCAAAAAGAAACTGTATGGAAAGGCCAAGTCGTGCATTAAAAAAAAAAAATTATACCTAGGTTATTGAAAAAAAGGGAGAATCAAGTATTGGATAGCTCTGAAGATGACGAAAATTGCTTATGTCTAGTTTGCTTGGAACAATACAAAATTTCTACACCCGTAGAAGACTGAGTGCAATGCATGACATCTAAAAGATGGGCGCATGTCAGATGTACCAAAAATGAACCTTATTATATTTGTATTAACTGCAAATCAGACGCTGAAACAAGCGATGACAATGAGTGATTAAAAATATAGGATACAGGCCTACACGTTCTAGTAGGCTACCGAGTCAAAGGTCAATATGGCCAAAGATTAGTGTTGACTTACTTTTTATTTCTTTCCTGATTAAGAATTTTTTTTTCTTTTTATTGCTAAGTGTCTCTAAAAGTATCTTTATAAAGGACTAAGAGTTTACAAGTGTTAACAATTTAACTATTTTATTTTCGTTTTATTTACAATATTATTAAAACATGAAAGTGTTTTATTGTGTTAAAAACGTTATAAATGAATAAATTTCTCTTTCTTGATTTAAGATATCCCATTTAATCGCCTTTCTTACATAATTTGTTTATGTAACAATGTACTTGTATGTATCATTTATGTGTCACAATGTGCCCCAAGCATGTCACAACTTGCCCCGTAGCGGGGGTTAGTAGTGACAAATTGCGAGGTTCCGCAGAATTCATTTTGTGTTATGAAAAACTTTAATAATGTTAATAGTAGTTTTATAAATATGTTACGCAAGATTTACACTAATGATATGATACACTAAATGTTTCGCTTCAGTTCAAATCTTATGGCTAATGTCGAAAATGTCACTACTAGCCCCGGTCTCCCCTACGCTTAATGTGTTTCGACTATTGCCATAACGTTAGAAGCTCTAAATTTTGAATGTTTATAAATCAGAAACTTATCATCCGATTGACTTGAAATATATTTCTAGGCATAATTTAAACCGAAGTTTTAAAATAAAGTGTCAAAATTGGGTGTTGCCATTTAAAAAAACAAAGTTTGGTCTGGTTTTGATTTGTAGATGCTCCCCTAAGCAAATTTTATGTATATAATTTAAAAGTAGACTTTTTTCCAACTGTTTGGTACCTGTATATGTTTTATATTATAATTAGTTGCAGAGTTAGTAGAAGGTGTTTACTTTTTGTTTTCCACGACTGTACAGGGCTATTACAAATGATGGACCCGATTTAAAAATATCATATTTTTGAAACTACTGCACATATTGAATATAATAAGTGATACATGAATTTAAAGAGAAATATACCAATTTTTCAGTTACAAATGTTCGATGTGTGACCCTCTTGTTACATGGCATACGTCCAATCTGTAATCCATTTCGTCCCAAATATTTTGTAGCATCACTCTGTCAATGGTTCTGAATTCTGCAAAAATGTGTTCGTTAAGTTCTGAAAGTGTCAAAGACATTGTTTATGTACCACCAATGCCGAAAACAAAGTGTTCAGAACTTAAAGAACGCATTTGTCAAGCTTTCAGTACCATTGACAGAGTGATGCTACAAAATGTTTGGAACGAACTCGATTACAGATTGGACGTATGCCGTGTAACAAAAGGGTCACACATCGAACATTTGTAACTGAAAAAAACTTAGTATATTTCTCTTTAAATTCATGTATCGCTTATTGTAATATGTGCAGTAGTTTCGAAAATATGATTTTTAAAAATTGGGTCCATCATTTGTAATAGCCCTGTACTTTAGCGCTTATTGAAGCAACTGCGATCTGACTAGATTGTTGAATCTAGACATCTTTTGCATGAACATTAGACTTTTAATCAAATTTTTGATACTGTGGTAATTTAAAAGTTATTAACCCTTTGTTGCTTGCTGCTACCTCCCAAAACAGCAGTTAATATAATTTGTTATTAGAATTCTCAACAGACGACGACACTGAATTCATTTTTCCTGCCAAAATTTTATTTATCATTTGAGCAGTTTCGCATTGTTACTGCTAAAATGAACTTTGTAAATTTTGTAAAATTAACACGTCGGAAATCGTAAAACGTGGCAAATGAGGTGCGTTCGTACTGTAACTAGTTTTATAAATGTTCCGATTTTGGTGCAATAGCTGTTACACTCTTATGCAAAAATTAATTAATACAAAATTTGATGGAAAATATATCGTATAATCCCCTTATCAAAGACTCGAAGACTTTTTCTCCCTCCTCTCGTTTGCTGCAGAAAATAACATCATTAAAAAGGTCAAAGTGAAAGAACTCTTAGCGGCCGACAGATAAAAAGAAAAACTGAAAAGACTACATCTCTTCCATTTTCAGTTTCATGTTAAATATGTAATATATTTAGCCATATGGTCGACGCGTATGGTTTTTCTGGTTTGTAAAAGAACTTACAAACAATATAAGTGACTATTTTACACGGAACACTTTTCTAGAACATTATTTCATTTTGACTTTAATATAAATACCCAATTATGCTTAATTGGACGATTGCATCAAAGTGCGGAAAATACATACATATACTTGTTAAATTTAATGATGTAAAATGCGCGATGAAAATATGTTTTTAACTCACTTCCCAACGCGATCTCGCACAAACGAGACGTGCAATGTTTCGCTGTTCTTTCTTTAATATGTTTAATTAATTTTCTCTTTTTCTTTCCTCTCATATAAGTATGGAGCACAAACCATACATTCTCCGATAACATGAGTCCTTTAAGCCCGATGCACTTCGATGTGAAATGAATAAAGAAGCTAATAATCTTACATTCGCACCACAATTTCTGACTAACCGGAATGCGGATAATACGGATATCTATAAAAAGGTAAGCGTATATTACATATCCTTTTTTGCTGTGATGAGGCAGAGCGCTGTTTGCATTTATAGAATATGATTAATTGAGGAGCGTGTGAACTCACGCCAAGAACTGTTAGGGATACGTCAGGCTCACAATTTTCTCTAACAAAATGTATTACGATTCCATATATTAAATTCAGTAATACGGGAATAATAGGACTCCATCTTAAATAGGATGTCATCACCATGACAACCTAGAATTATTACCTGTCACGGAATATCATTGACTTAATTAAGCATGATAGGATTTAATAGAATGAAGAAAACTTTTATTAATAACTTTTTTAGTTTTGATTCGATTTGCGCTGTTGTACGCGGACAGACGGACGAACCAAACGATGACTACAGGTGCTACGTATTTATATAATTACGAACGCACCTAAAAATGAAACGTGTGACATATTTACAAGGTAGCTCATAAATGTTGTATACAGTAATTATAAAAAAAAGTTCAAATTTTTGTCAATAGATCTCGTTGATCTGTCTTAAACTGGCGTAAACTTATAAGAATACTCAAGCTAACGTAAGAAGATGGATCGAGTATCACTCAATTTTTGCTCTTAATCCTGTTTAGCTGTTGAAAAGCGTGAAAAAAGTTTGCGTTTTAAAGTTTTTCAGTTTAAGTATTTTTACAGGTTCAGATTGTGCAATACCATTAACTGGTTAAAATATGAAGTCTTTTTATTATTACTGTAGAGAAAATTTTCAGCTACCTTATGAAAATGTTTTGTTTTATCAATATATTTATTATAATTTCTGAATCATTGAATTTTAAATTCGGAACACCCTGTGTATTTCATTCGAATGAGAATAAAATTCGCCTTATGAATCTCATTTTTAAACAATGATGTTTATTCAAGTATCATGATCAGCAATTAACAAGTACAATACAATGCACATAAAACCTGTTCACAATATTCACAATAATCAATTTGGCACATTAAAAGGCATTACTCAAGCTCACGTCAGCAAAAATTTCCGATAGTTGAATAAAATACCAGTTAAATAACACAACTACTCAAGATGAGGTAGTTATTACGCAAATAAGGTGACTCCCCACCTTATTTTTTCATAAAAAATTAACAATGCACTATTCTGCACTTGTTTTTGTACCACCACCAGCCTCCTCGAACTGGTTGACAACTTCTGCATTTCTTTGCTTCTTTGCTGACTTTGGCCCAAATTTCTTGAGCAATTTCGGTGAAGAAGGAAGTTGGTTGGTTGTCCCGTAAAAATTTGGTGAGGAACACTGAGCCTCTAGTTGATGACGTCAGTTTTGCCAGGCTACCTCTTGGATAATCCAGATAGGCGTCACCATCTTCTGTTTGAGATGGAAATATGAGGCCGTCCGCTCGAACTCCGAACACTTTTTTGCCTTTATCTATGGAGGGATATGACGAAAAGGTGTATACTGTAAGTCCATTTTCTTCGAGAAGAGTGTGTACGTAGTTCATCAGAGATTTATCTGCAACCTAGATAAAAAAAAAATATAATGTTATAAATTTTCGCTAAGATTTTCCTTATACAGAGAACAAATTAGTTGGGCAAAAAGAATGATTTATTGAATGGATTTGACAGGAAAAAAATTAAAGTACAGGGTGGCCACACTTAAACGACCCTACTTTAAAGTTGTCTACATACGAAACTATTGGTTAGAAAGTTGTGAAATTTTGTGGCGGACATAATAAAAAAATGAGAATTTGTTTGAGCAAAAAAAAGTTCTAATTTTTGCCACCAGAGGGCGTTTTTAATAAATTACACAACTTTTAACAATTTAGCCACAGCCCACTGAATACTAGGCCTCAGCTCTGAGAAAAGAAAATAGCGGCTGTCGTAGAAGAATTTTTTTTTCAGAGTTTGTACAGTCCGTTCAATTCGAACAGCAATAATTTTTAAAAGTTTTTACGCTTTTTTTTTTCAGGGGGGGGGGGGGGGTCTGTATATTTGTCTTATGTAATCTGAGAAAAATAAAGCGTAGAAACTAAAAAAATGTGTAATTCCTTAAAAAACGCCCTCTATTGGCGAAATTTTGAACTAATTTTTTTTTTCTGCTCAAACTAATTCCCATTTCTTTATTATGTCTGTCACAAAATTTCACAACTTTCTGACCAATAGCTTCGTCAATAGACAACTTTAAAGTAGGGTCCTTTAATTATGGATACCCTGTACATATTGTTGCAAGATGGAAAAATAGTTCAAGTTTACCATTATCACAAATGTTCGATGTGACTTCCTTTCGTGACTCTGCAAATCTGCCATCGGTAAATCAGTTCTTGCCACAGACTTGTCAGCATGTTTCTGTCGATCAAAGTAATTGTAATGCAGATTCTTGATTTTGTTTAAGAATGGATGCAGGAAGTGGCGGCTTGTATACACTTGATCCTTTACAAAACCCCATACACCGAAATCAAGCGGTGAAAGATCTGTTAATCGTGGTGGCCATTGAATAACACCCTCGCTCGCTAAGCGATAGCGTCAGTTATGACACCTAACGCCATCTATGAATAAACTGCGGCAATATTTCTACTAGTCTGACTTTCAACTAGTTAATTTCATTTAATATTTCGGAAGTTCTTAACTTACGAAATTGCCCAACTAATTTGCAGACACCTTGTATAAGAATATTGCTGATGTTACATTAAAAACTAATATGTCGTTTGTTATCACAAAACCTTCTTCTATATAAATAAAATCATAGAATTGGTTCGTGCATCACATTTATACTTGTTCTCGTGAAAGTCATATCCAATGAAAATGGTTCATATTTTAGCAGCTACGTTTAAATTTTTATATCGGCCTTCCTGTTTATTTTGTTTAAAGGACCAGTCCATTAAAAAATTGTCCTAATTCTGCCGGTTTTTCCCGTTTGAAAGTTTGCCTTCATTTTGTCTGACCGGATACGGGCCTCGGGCCAAGCCGCTGCCATCAAAATATTCAAGGTCAGAGGACACGAATTCTGACGTCATCACTAATCGATTGATTTTTCACTAGTGTTGGAATTCACACCGGAAAATTTTGAATAGCAATTTTCTTTCATTTTATTTGTGGAAAAACTATCAACTTATAAAACAATAATAACTGCATGAACTTACTGGTGAGAATTCGGAATCCCTAAATATAAATTCAGCCAGATTCGGAATTCCACAGTGTTGCTTCATCTGGCTGATTTTTTTTATTTGGGGATTCCAAGTTCTCACCAGTAAGTTTAAAAAGTTATTATTGTTTTATAAGATGATAGAAGATATTCAAGAAATAAAATAAATGAAATTTGCTATTCAAAATTTTCCGGTGTGAATTCCAACACTAGTGAGAAGCCGGTGAATTAGTGATGACGTCACAATTCGTGTCCTCTGGCTTTGATTATTTTTATGGCAACGGCCAAGCCCGATAACGTGCAGACCTCTTGCGTGAAGTAACCTTTTTTACAGAACTTGTCACATAGTTACTGCGAGAGATTCCTGCGGTCGCTTCATCGAAAATAGAATAAAAGGATCGTTTAAAATCATTGGATACTCTTTCTGTATTAGCATCTATGTCCAGGATTTTTAAAATGAAAATTAACCCCAATTCATAAGTTTCTAGCGATAAGAATAAGGCTCCCATTAAAACAAAATTTTACTAATATCTATAATTAAACTACGGTGTCTAGAAGCATATACAGTCAGTCACAAAAGTGTACATACACTTATAACATTACAACAATCTAACACAATACTAATATTATGTAAAAAAAAAACTTCATTTTAATAAACATTTCAGACATTAACTGATGTCCATTAAACAAAATTAAAAAAACACTCATTAAAATTTAACCGAAATTGTGCGAAAATCGATATTATATAAAAACACTCATTAAAATTTAACCGAAATTGTGCAAAATTCGATATTACATAGCAGCCATACTCAACCTTTTTTTCTCGCGGGCCGCAAAACATATGTTTTCGGCATTAGGCGGGCCGCAACACACTTAAAAACGGGTGAAAAAAAGGAGATAATTAAAATAGTACGATAACAAAAGTAGTAAAAGAAAGCACAAAGATCAGCAGGTTTGAAAGCTTGAGGCGGAAGAACTGTTATCAAAGAAATTTAACACCACTATTTCCAAACAACAAATTTACCGGTAGATTTCCATTGAAAATGTTGTAAAAATGTAGAAATATGTCGCAAAGATTGTTGTCTTGAAATAGTACTGTAAAATGTTTTTGATGCTATGTTTTTCTCGGAAACAAATGAACTACCCTGAAAAGCAGTATTAATAAGCATAATAGGTAACTACATAAAAATTCAGAATTTAGGAGTTCTAAATAAACAAAATTAGGAGATTTTTCGTTAAAAAATAATTTTTTCTGCTCAAAGCAAAACCTTTATTTTTTCAATTGTAGAAATACATAGCAAAAATGTTATTAATTTGAATGATGTTTGATTAGTGTTGAATATTAAACGTAGTACAAACAGGACAAATATGTAGTAAAAATAGCTTTCTGGAAAAAAAATCGGCATTTAAGATGTTTTAATATAATTTAAAATTTATTATAATTAAAAGGACAGATTGTTTTCCCAGGAAAATATATATAACGACAGTAAAGATCTTAAATAATTTTATGCACACCTCAATTAATTTTATGAACATGGATTGATGATTACGCATCTCGGGCCGCACATGGAAGACCGCCGGGCCACATGCGGCCCGCGGGTCGCAGGTTGAGTATGGCTGTTATATAGTCACAAAAGTTTAAATACAAATAATGTATACTATATTTCTGCACAACTAAGGGTACAAAAGTAAAATTTAATACTTTGTACAGGCATGAGAGTGAGTAAAGAACAAAAAGTCTGAAAATACGCGTTAAGCTAAAATTTGGTAAAAAACTAAAAGAACGCGCGCGAAATCATATTTTGCACAAAAGAGGCAGAAAAACACAAATTTCGTCAAAGGACTCGAAAAAAATGTGGATTTCGTCAAATGGTCGCTGGAAAAACGCGAATTCCGTCAAAAGATCGCGGGAAAAAACGCGAATTTTGTCAAAAGATCTAAAAAAAAAAATGCGAATTTTGTCGAAAGATTGCGGAAAACACGAATTTTGTCAAAAGATCATGGAAAAAACGCGAATTTCGTCAAAAGATAGAGAAGAAAAAAGGCGAATTTCGGCAAAGGATCACGGAAAACGCAAATTTCGTGAAAGGTTCGCTGAAAAAACACGAATTTAGTTAAAGGATAGCTAAAATAAAACGTGACTCATCAAAAGGCTGCAAAAAAGCGAATTTCGTCAAAGGAAAGCAGAAAAAACGCGAATTTCGTCAAAGGAAAGCGGAAAATACGCGACTTTCGTCAAAGGAAAGCGGAAAATACGCGACTTTCGTCAAAAGATTGAGGAAAATACGCGAATTCCGTCAAAGGATCAGGAAAATACGTGAATTCTGTCAAAAGATCGCGAAAAAAGCGCGAATTTCGTCAAAGAATAGCGGAGAAAATGCGATGCAATTCTGGCGCGATATGTCTCGTTTGGCGCACGTTTCCGTTGCCAAAAAGAAAAAAACGGCAAAAGTCGTTTTTTTTCTACAGATAAAAATAAAAAAAAAAATTCTCAAAAATTTAAGAAAAGGAATGAAAATTAACTTGGAATTTATAACTCCTTGTATTCTTTTAGGCATTAGCGAAACAAGATTTTTCGTCTTATCGGGAGTAATGTCCAACCATGCACGTTGTATTGCGATCGTCAAGATTTCTTTACTTGTAATTGTGTGTCGTCCAATTCGACGATCAAGTTTATCCCAAATGTGCTGAATGGGGTTTATGTATAGTGACTATGGTGGCGAATACAGTTGCTTGGGTACTTTATAAATGAGACATTTCTTTACGATTTTAGCAGTATGCTTCATGTCATTATCTTGTTGGAAGACCCAGCTATTTCCCAGTCCCACATTCTGAACGGATGAGTGTAGATTACTTTGCAGTATTTTTAAATATCCAAGTCGATCTATTGTACCGTCAATAAACACTAAATTACCTACCCCAACCGCCGCCATTGAGCTCCAACTCAGCGATGACAACGATGACTCAGCTTTCGCTTTAGAGTGTTAATGCAATCCCGAGGGGTAGACGAGCTCCAACTCATTAAACTCCCTCCACTATGTTTAACAGTTGGTATAATTTTTTTTGGTTTCATTTCTGAGGTTTTTTTTCTCCAAATTTTTCCATGTCCATCTCAGCTAAAAATATTAAACTTACTTTCATCAGTAAATAAGTCTGTTTTCCAAAGGTCAAAGTCCTTGTCAATATGTTTAGATGCAAAATCTAGCCTTTTTTGACGGTTTGCAGATGAAATGAGTGGTTTCCTTCTGAGAACTCTACCACTGAAGCCTGCCGATCGAAGAATTCTACGAACAGTCTGTGGATGTACGTTCTTGCCACTTGCCTTTTCAATCTGCTTGAATAATTGTAGGGCACTAATTATCGGATTTCTTTTTTACTTTTCTTTCTATAATTCTTGCATAACGTTCCTTAAGTTTCCTTGGACGACTAAATCCAGATTTGTTGAGCATATTTCCACGTAAATTAAAATTTCGAAATATAGTTTGTACAGTTGCGCGAATTTTTTCTATAATTTCGGCAATCTTCCCATAAGATTTATTTTCGTTTCTTAATTTTACGACCAAAATACGCAGTTCTAAGGACGTTTCTTTTCCCTCACTGATCTTTTATATTATATACAACCGTTTACATACATACAATTAAATACTCCGACTATCTTGGGAGATAAGATACACTATATGGCCAAAGGTGACCGGTCACTTGCGATTTTAGACGTTTTGTTAAATATCTAGAAAAATACATGAGGAATTAACCTGAAACTGCAGGTGTGTAAACAGTAGAGTATAGGTCATATTTCCGTGAAGATTTTTTTCCCGAAACCTCATAGGAGACCGTCAACAAATTGAGAAAGAACGAATATCTTTTGGATAACCCTGTAAAAACTAATGTAGCAAAAGCGTTCAAACTCGAGATTATTAATAAGTGTCTTATTGTAATATATCGTGTACATTTTTATGAAGATAGCATGTATACTCGTAGAGAAATTAAGGTTTTTATAAAAACAGTCCCAAATTTCGCCAAGTTTTTTGCTTACAATTTGCAGAGTTCTTAATATAAAAAAAAGTTATTTTCAGAAAATATGACAAAGAACATTGTACACAATACTCTGCAATCAGAATTAAAAAATAATAAAAATTGGATGAAAATGAGCGGGTTTACTAAAACATGTTACTTGTATGAGGCGTTGTATCAAATATCTGTTGATTAGTGCCAAGATAGCGTACACAATATTGCACGTACTACTATATTTGGATACAATCCCTCATCTTTTTGCTTCCTTTTGGGAACAACGGATTTCGAGCTTATTCTATCGGCGATAATTTTCAGAATTTTCAAGCTATGATTTTGAGACTTTCACAAAAGTTTCTCTATATACTTAGCTAATACATTATGCACATTATATTTTGATTGCCTTCGCGCATGCGCACTGAAACATTTTTTAGTAAACCTGCTCATTTTCATCCAATTTTTATTATTTTTTAATTCTGATTGCATAATATTGTGTACAATGTTGTTTCTCATATTTTCTGAAAAGAACTTTTTTTAATATTAAGATCTCTGCAAATTATAAGCAAAAAACTCGGCGAAATTTGAGACTGTTTTTATTAAAACCTTAATTTCTCTAAGAGTATACATGCTGTCCTCATAAAAATGAACACAATGTATTACAATAAGCCACTTATTAATAATCTCGAGTTTGAACGCTTTTGCTATATTAGTTTTTACAGGGTTACAAAAGATATTCGTTCTTTTTCAATTTGTTGACGGCCCCCTATGGGGTTTCGGGAAAAAAAACCTTCGCGGAAATATATGACCTATTCTACACTGTTTACGCACCTGCAGTTTCAGGTTAATACCTCATGTATTTTTCTAGATATTTAACAAAACGTCTAAAATCGCAAGTGACCGGTCACCTTTGACCATATAGTCTAAGCGTAACTAAACTTCACGTGCTTGCAGGCATGTGAAGTTTAGTTACGATGAAAACGAAATAGGTTCATATGCAACTTTTGTTAACAGTCAGTCAAGTGTATCTAGACTTTTCTGACATGCTGATTGCAGTACATATGCACATTTTGCTAGTAATTATCATTTTTAAGCTTTTACAAAACATCCGGAAGCATTTTTCAGGTTAGAATAATAGACTAACGTGCTTTTTTGCTTTAAATTCGCGTAATTTTGGTGAAAGCTCTGTTTTGATGTATGTAAGTAAACGTTTGTGGTCGACTGTAGTATGGAAATCAAGCGAAATCGTATCTAAAAAATTACATTTTCACCAGAAGGCGCTATGATCGAGTCTATTGCTGCGAATGAATATAAATGTGTGTTTTCAGATATTTAGGATGCAATTTAAGCTACGGGAAACTTATTTTTTAAAGATAAATTTTGCGAAAAACAGAATTGAAAAGATTTATGTCGTAATGCGTGATATATTTAGGTTTTATTTAGAAAGCCTGAATTCACACCAGGAAATTTTGATCAGTAATATCGTTTTATGTTATATGTGGAATATCTATCATCTTGTAAAGTTAAAATAACTACATGTTAAAATTTTCTGGTAAGATTTCGAAATTTCTAAATAAAAAAACCGCTTTCGAATAGGACATTTTATACTTAATGACGTAGTATTTTAAATGCATTTTGCACCAACCATTTCTAGATGCTGTAACTAACGCTTAGTATTTACTCTTCCAAGCAATAAATTCGATGGCAGCGCCACCTAAGAAAATGTAATTTTTTTGATATATTCTAAAGCAATACCGATATACGTGATTTCCTCCCTATGTAGTATTTCAAGACACTTTTAGTTGAACCGAAAGTTACAAGTTAAACTGCGAAAAATTAAAAAAGCGGCGGTCTGTGAGACCACTAACAGCAGTTGAAGGTTAAAAAATTCCGGAAGCTGCTTAAAGTATTACTCTGGTCTTTGATTGGTTGTGAGTAAAATGCCATGCTGAAGACATCCATGTACTTTTTATATCTTCTGTTCAGAGGCACCTAATTTTAGGAGGGAAAATGAAGAGAAAATTGGCCAAAAAAATAATAATAAGACGAACATCCTATACTACTTATTCACTAAATTAGCGCATAAAAAAGCAAAAATTTAAATTAATTGTCTTATAAATCTTTTTATATAGATTATTTAGGAGAAATTTTTAGTTAAATTAGTTTTAAATATTGAATAGCTCCAAAATATTTTGTAGAAATATCGTGACAATTTATATTTACTGCAATTTTCTATATTTAAAATACATAGCTTTTAAAATAACATGATTCATTTTGTTTATATCCTTTCATTTAATTGTCTGTCTGAAAAATATACTATTTATGTCTGCTTGTGAAGAGAGATCTCTTTACCTGTTTGTCTTTAGCCGTAATCACGATGAAAACCTTAGAGCCGAAAGAATCATGTCCCAATTCTTCCAAAGCGTACTTCAGTGCCTCTACTCCATCAGCTTCTTCCCTGCTTTTGAAGGCAAGTGTTTTTAGCACGTTGTCGATTATTTCATTAGAGTCTACCCATATAGACCTGGAAAGAAAATAAAAGCACAAGACGTAATATAGCTCAATAAACAAGAGAACATTTACGAAAAAGTGCAAAACGAAAAAGTGACGGGAAAGCAATAAATTCTGTAGGAAATAACACTAGCGCAGCTCCACAAATTTTTGTCTGCAAAAAAGTTTTTGTCTTTTAAATGAATCCAAGTGATTTTAAGTAAATTCGATGTGCTGAATTCAAATATATAATTAGATTTTTTTCTATTTTATATACTTTCCGCAGATATAACTGCATAATTGTGTCGTCTAGTTGCAAAACCGGCCATCTCCAAAAAATAAAATTTTGAGAAAAAGCTGATTTTTTACCCCACTTAGCCAAATAAAGTTTGGAACCAAAACTCTTCAGTTTTATAGTCATTAGGGCAGTATATTTGAAAACACGGAATAAGGTGGCAGGGGCACATGAAGGGAAGTGGTTATACTATGTCTTTGTTTTGGATTTGGCCGCCTTTGCAACTTACTTTGGAGTTGGCCGGTTTTGCAACAAACCATAAATTAATTTTTGCTAAATTTAATCTGACATTGGGTTTTTAGGGGTTGCAAATGGGGAAACAAAAATGTTTTGCTTTAGGAAACTTTAGGAAGAACTTTAGGGAACTTTTAGAACTTTAGGAAAGTTATTAACGTAAAACGACTTTTACACAGTTACCGATTGTTAAAACTGACTAACAGTTAAAACTAACTGACTAGCTGTTAAAACTGATTTAAATGTCACTAAACAAATGATTTAAATGACATGATATTATTTTAAATAAAATTATTAAAATTTTAAAACTTAAACAAAAATCATACTATGTACATGTATGTAGCATACAATTTCAAACTTTAGTGGTATCATCGTTTTCGATAGTCTCACAAATTTCGTCATGATGGTCCATCCATGCGTCTTTTTCTTCATCATCTTTGCTTTCTGCTTTTTAAGCAGCTGATGTCAATATATTTTTGTAAAAAAAATAACCGCTTGCCAGCATCCCAATTTGGTCCGAAATCTTTCGTCAGTAAGTTTTGGACATCCCGAAGTTTTAGAGGCTTCACCACGGTATCCGGAGCCACGTACTCGAGCTTGCTGTTCATAATACTTCTCTTACTCTTGACAACAGAGTTTCTGACTTCTAGCTCAGATTTGTAGAAGACCTCCCCTTGCACAGCTTATTTTTATATTCTGTTATGAAATTTTTTTTCGTAGGAGCAAATTTGAAATGTCACAGTGCAGGCGTTTTGGGTAAGAAATTGCTGGTCTTCTTCCAGACTTGAAAACTGTTCCATATTCAGATAAAATTTCTTCATACTTTTCGGGCTGAATGAGGGACTCAATTTTCTTCAATCTCCTTTCAATTTGAGCTGAAACACGGTCTGGAGGGACAAAAGAATATTGAATCAACGTAGGCAAGTTATTAGATTAATAAAATATTATGGCATCATGAAAATTAATTAATCAAAATATGCTAACTATGATGTTATTATGTTATCAATTAATTATGTATTATATTATCCCCAGGGTGGGTTGCCTATAAGGCAACTTAAGCTATGGCCAAGGGGCTTACGTTAGGTAGGGTTTGCAAAATTAAGAACTTTAAAGTTTTTAAATTTAATGAAATAAGAACAATTTAAAATTTTAACGAAAACTGTTAAATAAAAAATGAATTTGTAATAATTACATTTAAAACAATTTTTCTACTTCTCGATACACCAACACAAAATTCTCTCAGATTTTAAGTGTAACAAAAGCCCATTCATTTCCAATCTACAATCCTCAAAATACTAAAATTTATAAAGCAAAATTTAAATGTATTATTAATTAATTAATTAGATTAAAAAAATCTTAAATTTGTCAAAGAAAATTCACTTACAGTTTTATGAAGGGGGAGGGGGGATTATTTTGGCCTAGGGCGTCAAAAAATGACAAATCACCCCTGGTTATCAAAAGGTGACCTTTGAATTTTGGGGTTTATCCTTTACCACGTCGTAGATCCACTTTGCCGTTTCCTTGGTTGATTAGTAGACACTTCTTCCAGAAACACTTCCATAGTCGAAGAAAACACGAAGGTAAATTATTAGAAAATATGTATGCACCAAGGGAGAGCAGTTACAGGCGAGAGAAAACACGACAACGTTAATCTAATCAACAAGTGAGAAGTTATTGTGGGGTCGAGCAGAAGCGTCAGCTAGCGGATATGGAGATGGCCGGTTTTGCAACTAGACGACACAATTGTTTGAAATTTGAGTATATCAAACGTGCATTTAACACAGAAAATGCCATTTTTGTTTCAAAACTGAGAAGAATATTTACTGTAAAAATACTTTCAGTCGCTGTTTTCTTAGCTTTTTCATGCATTTACTATTGATAGAATACATCTAATTTTAGTTTATCATACGCAACTATTTCTGTATACATTCTTCCAGGATTTTTAACACTTTCCAACATAGTTGAAAAGTGTTGTGACGAATTGTCTTCATTTAATAATTAATGAACAGATACTAGAGTTCTTAAAAGAACCTTAATCCCCTTTCCAGTCTGAGAAAAGCTGCTGCTGTAATAAAAATCTATAACACTTCTCAGACCAGCCATCCATTCTACTCCAGAGTACTTCATTTGACATTATAAAGATCGTAACTTCAACAGCCATGCACTTGTATTTGACGTTATATCAGACAGATGCGAGCCGATGAATTCTAAAGTGTTCAAGAGCCACAAGAACCACTCCAGACCACTTTAAAAAGGCCTGCATATAAATACAGAGAGAGCCTTCATCATTCGAACTCATGGGAAGCAGTTCGTTTTCTTCGCTGTTATAGCGTTGGTTAAAAGCTGGTAAACCTGGACGTGATTGCGCCAGAGTTTATTCTCGGCGGGCGTCTTTTAACCAGGGCTGCGGAGTCTGTGGAAAAAATGAACTACTCCGACTCCGAGAATTTTAACAGATCCGACTCCGACTCTTTAGTTCAAAAATGAGTCGACTCCGACAACGCAGACCTGCTTGTAAAATGGACGACTCCGACTCCAGGAATTTTAACAGATCCGACTCCGACTCCGACTCTTTCGCTCAAAAATGGGCCCGACTCCGCAGCCCTGCTTTTAACCCCTTCGGGATGAGCATCTGTTACAGGATTTTTAATCTTTTATCACCGGTTTTTCAAAACAGAAATTTTTGCCTAATTGAATCGGGAAAATGCTCGGATTAAATAAGGCAAAATTTACAATAAAAATTTACTAGTAAGAATAACCACGGATTCTGAGCATCTTCGCGGATCGTATAGCGGTCGCTCGTCCCCAAGCGGTTAAACAATTTAAAGGAGAGTATGGCATTGTACTATGGACTTTCCCACCTAAAACGGAACTCACGGGCAGAGTCCTGCCGTCAAGATTTTCTGTCTTTTTAAATTTATCTGTGAAAGTATTGTCTACTTCTACTGTGTGTATTAAGCGTTGTGAATAAAAATTAATGTTCACTTATCTCTGCCATCTCAAGTTAAGGGTGTATTCCGATCCAAACTGCTTATTTTCTGATTCATTTTAAAATTCATTTTTGCTCTCAAACGCATCAAACTTGGAAATTCTCTTATTTAGAAACTATATAATGTGCCGTGCTTCTTAATTTTTTGATAAATGCAGAAAATGCTGTAAAAAACGTCGTCAAAGTTGGCGTTTTGAACCGAATTTTCCGAAGCGGGCGATCTGGGAATGAAAAAAAGGGTCATACTGAGAAAATAATTGTTTAAAAATCAAATTCTAATGAATTGAGCTGAAAATGAAATCACACGGCATGTTAAACATGTCTTCAGAAATCACCCCAGCAAGTTTCATGTTTTTACTTTTAAAAATGAGTCTGAAAATGTCTCAGAAAATTTCGAGCTGTTGAGGGTGGAAAAATATTTTTTCGAATACACCCTTAATTCACTAAATCATCCCAATGTTTATGAATTCGGTTTGTCTGACCGTCTGTCTACCCATCTGTCTGTCTGTCCGCCTTCTAAATCGCGTAAATATACTCGAATTGCCATGTAATTGATATACGTTAATGAGGTCTATGATGGCCTGTTCGGCACAGAAAATGGAGTGTGTAGCATTTATAGTTCATTTACAGCGGTGCTCAAAAATATTGCGTTACATTATGGTCTATGGAAAAAATCCTTTTTATTATATTTTATTGGCGTTACACTATTTCAAACATAATGAAATTTACTGATCATTATTGAGATGCACTACAAGGTTGTTTTTTCTAAATGTCGGCTGTATTTTAATAATGGCTATTTTCTCGATACTTTTAAGGCCTATTCTATGATTTAGAGCCTAAAAGCATAACTGCAAAGTTAAAAAAAAAAAGAAAGAAAAAAAACACATAATTGGATTTTTTAAAAATAACAAATGAATTGAAAAAATAGGAGGGCGATGAAAGAAAACTGGAGTCAGATTCAAGAATTTCAGAAAAAAATAAATAAATTGAAAACATTTTTCTGATTTTGTTGGTCATCCTAGGGTATTCTGCGATTAAATAGGTTGAAGATTTCTATTAGGGAAGAGTAGTAGCAAGTACGATGGAGACCAGTGATTTATAGGATAAAAGGTGTTTTATGCATAGAGATGTAAAATTTCCGGAAAATTTAACCCTTTCAGGGGCGCCGTTTGCAGCCTGCCGCAAACGCTTAATTTTAATGCCCAAACTGCCAAACGACACCAGTAATTTCTTGGTACAATTTCGATTTCATAATATAGGTGAAGGAAAGCTTTTGATTATTTTCAAATAAATGTGTACGTAAATTAAGGTATGCATTTATTTTTTGAACACTTTTGGAGCAGAAATGCACAAATGGAGCACCAATGGAACAGAGTGGAAGTGGTGAAAAAAACCCTGGTTTTTTCAGTTTCTGTTTTCAGAAAAAAATGCGAACTTTTGGAAAAATTCATGTTTAAAAAATAAAACCATTATAAATTAAATATTAATTACAGATAAACTATTAATAATGTTATGCCTTCCTGGCTTGAAATGTAATAATAGTTGATTTATAAACAATTGTAATATAATAGTTTATTATTAATAATAATACTTTCATTAATTACTATCTGACTATACGGAAAATTTCATATATGATAATAAAAAAAATAATGAAATTTTCAAATGATATAATGTATCGTATTGTTTTCTATCTTACCGCTTTCACTTATTGGTATTATTGGTATAATTTTGCATATAACTTTACAATTCCAATGATCAAGTAGTACTTAATTTTTTCCCAAGCTAATATTTAGTATAGTGTCGGACACTGAACATGAAAAAAAAGGAGAGGGGGGAATATAACAGAACGTAGGTATTATAAAATTTCGAATACATTATTTTGTAAACGAAATTTCACTTTTCCTTAATAAAAAATATATACTTTAGGAAAAAACTTCGAAAGAAACCGTTTTTTTTTCATTTTTCAAAATTTCGTCCCCACCCCCCTTCTAAAGCATTCCCATTTCTAGTTGCGCAGTATTAATAAAATTCTTACTTTTGAGATGAATGGATGGATCGGAGATAATGAACACCATTTCCGCCAAAACCAATAACACTGTACTTGATGCTATCGTAGCCATCCTCGTTGAACTTGCTGTTTATGGCTGTTATGAGGCTTTCGATACCTTTGATGGGTGCATTGGACTTGTCGGTCGACGTCAGATACTTAGTCTCCTGCACCACGAACACCACCTCCAACTTGCGTCCAATCTCTTCGGTTTCTTGCTTGTTTACTGTGTTAATCAAAAGAACAGTTAACCAAAAAGACGATAAACAATAAAGTATGATTGATAAAGTACATTAAAATTATACAGGATGTCCCAATGAGAGCACTCGAACTTTACAATGCAATATCTGTAATTGCACTCTCATAAATAAAACCCTCACTTTTGACGATTCAGTAATCCTTGAGCTATATTTCGTTATTTTTGACAATCATTTCGTATCAAAATCACGTGACTTTTAATAAAATGGAAACTGTCAAATATTTTACGAAACTGTTTCCTCACTCACGACCAGATGCAATGCATTTTAAAGGAAACAGCTGCGGTAGCTGTCTGCTGAGGTGCGCACTAGTGTACCTCCTCGAATCTCGCAATTATAGTAAACAGATATAAGATTGTTTATGTTATTCCTGTCTATTTATTTAAAAAATAGCAACTACATTAGTTCTACATTAGTTATTTTTTTATCTGTTAAAGTTTTTAGAAATGTTTATTATTATTATTATTATTTATTTTTTATTTATTTATTTATTTATTTATTTATTTATTTTTTTTTTTTTTTTTTTGCTGCTGTTCGTTATAGTTTAATTAGAAAAGAATAAATTTCCTGTGTTTTACAAAATCGTTCAAAAAGAAAGTTTGATCAATAAAATTTCAAAATTCCAGGAGCTCTTTTTCATTTAAGAAACATATCAATATAAGAATCAAATTAAAAATAAGCATAATTGATCCCCCTCTCCTCTATAAACGGTAAAGTGTTAAAATCTTAACCACCATCTCAAATTTATAAAACTTCCCCCAATATGCTGTTCAAAATTTGTTATTTCTGTGCAACAAATTAACCAGACCATATTCTAATCATTCCTTGGGCAAAGAGAATTTCTCTAATAAATTATATTAATCAAGCCATATTCTAATTATTGATTAACAATAGGAAAACCATAATAATAAATTAACTTTATTAATTCAAACTTGCAGGAACTATAACAGCATCGATAAAATTACAATCTACATTATAAAAATATAAATACGCAGCAAAACTCACTACATGCATCTAAAATCACATCTATGCAAGACCCCAATGGCAAGATAGGTAGAGCAATAGACTCCCACATTGGAGGGCGGGATTTCGAATCACCTCGTAGGAAAGGATAAGTGAAATAATTTTTTCCCTGTAAATAAATACAGATGCTTCTAAAATGTTCAATAGATGGCACCACCTGTACTTTTCGAATAAGCACTTTTGACGAAATTTGTATCTTAAAATTTAAGCATAACATAAATTATTCACATTACTAATCATTTGGTACCAGCCGCTTTTTTATATGATGATTTGTGGCAGAGATAGTTGGGTGTATTCTCACACTCTCCTTCTTCCTTTTTCTTTCTTTCTTTCTTTCTATTTATTTATTTATTTATTTATTTGAAAACTGTTCATATAGAGGAAGTTCGGGTATTATGGAATGGTCGGGCAATATGGAATACTTCAATATCTGGCCCACATACAAGCGGACGGCAGCCAAGTTTAAAACTGCCAAACAACTTCCGAGTACTGCCATGATGCACTGTGGTGAGCGGATAACTTTATTGGAGTGACACGGTCAAAAATCAAATCTTATTATCAATTGTTGCAGTTTTTTGCAGGTAAATTTTATAAAATTCGCATTAATTATAAAATCTAATTGTCAGTGATGTTAACCAAGTTCAGCATTATGTCGAATAGTTAGATTTATTGTTGTGTTGGTCTATGCTAACTTGTTGACGAGCGACGAGATTATTTTATTCGAAGATAGCGTCTCGGGTAATATGAAATATCAGCAAAACAACTGTATCAAGACGAGTCTAGTAAAGACGAACAATCATTTCACTCCGACATAGCATTTGAGCTGGGCTTTTTACCAGGTTGTACACCAGATGAGAAAGATGCATTCTGCCTGTTTTACAATGTAAAATATTCAGAGGACGGAACAGTGGAAGAGTGGATAAAATGCCTGATGTGTGTCATATGTGGACGTGGACTGGGTGGGGCCGAAACAACAAATTGCATTTGGGATTTTTATAAGAACTAGGGGGCTCAGCCCCCTACGAGCTACGCTCGCCAACCCCCGTTCAGACACCGCAGTTTCTAAAAGCACGGTAATTTGATCGGCTTTAAAAAGATTTTGGAAGATTGAATTATAATTTAAAAAACAGTGGCGATCTCCCTATAAACGGGTTTCTATTCATTTCTCTTTGATTGGGGAATTTTAAGGAAAAATCAGCTGCTGTTAAAAGATACAATGGCTCTTTTCGTCTTTTATTAAATAAAATCAGTTAAACATTTCAAAATAAGCTAATATATAATGAATTAAGTAAACAGAGTCTTTGTCTCCCAGTATTTTTTAAGAAAGCGAAAAGAAATCTGACATAATTTTCACCAAACTTTTCTTTCTCTTTTTAATATTCACGTGAAACTACTTTTGTTAGAAATGAAATATTATTTGCGCTCAATTTTTAAATTTAAACTGTTTTGCAATATTATTTTTTGTTCATTTTACGTAATAAGTGTAATGTGACGTAAATGTGACATAATTTCTCCTATTTAAGACTTCTAATGCATGTTAATGAATTTATTATTTTACAATATCCTTTCTCTTTTAAAATTCACGTGTAAATATAGTTTTTATGAAATAATTTTCAACAAGTTCCGGCTTTTTACACGTAATTATTTAATTCTAATTTGAAAGTTTTTTTTCTGTTTATAATAGTCACGTGTAAATAAATTTTTAATTTGAAGCAAACATTATTGTTTGCGCTGTTTATACAATTGGCAACAGTTTAAATTAATACCATTTTCTAAAATAAGTAAAAAATATCTCTCGAAATGCTGAAAATTTGAATTTAAAATAGAAATAAAACCTCAAAAAATGAGTCAAATTAAAAAAATAAATGAAGTCTGCACACCGGGAAATTCTAACGTATAAAATGATCTAAAAATGGAATAATTCCCATGCATGTTTTTGCTCCTATAAAACTTTTTTAGTGGAACGACTTTGTCCAACTTTAGCATTAAATATCTCTTAAAATAATTCTTCGATTTGAAAACTGTCTGCATCAGCGTGTTTATCAAACATTTCTCTATAATACCGCCGATTTTCACATTTTTGTATGCAATATTTTTCTTAATATTAACGGAGAAAGACCTCCGGCCACAAAAAATTCAAAACCGGCGGCGGTGACAGCGTAAGTTACTTTTTTTTTAGAATAGAGAGATTAAAACAATTTTTTTATGAATCTCATGATTTGTAGATTATGACTACCGTTTACTCATTAAATAATCTTGGTTATTCTTTTAAATCCTGATTTTTCTTGCAATTTTAATGTTAAAAGTGGAATTATTTTTGAAAATCTAAATATTGATATGTACTTTTTTTCTTCTATTTTAAAGGCATTAAAAATGTGTTAAGAAATAGTCAAAGTTTCTACTTTACAAACTTTTAATGTATGTCAAAATTTTTATGTTGAATTACAAACAAAATGTAAATGGAATTCCATGATACCCGAACTTTCCCTACACATATAAAACATTCCTGATGAAAGGGTTAATACTTTCAAAGGGAAGTAACTTTTCACAAGCGTTGTTAGCCCCCGCTATGCTATTTCTTTCTCCCAGCTTATTTTATGTCGTCTCCAAAAAATAACGTTACATTGTATAAGCCAGCCGTAAAACAAAGCAGATGTATCACCGTACGATTAAATAATCTACATCAATTTTTTAAACTTCTAAGGATCGCACATTTTCAATTTTTATACCGTCGTATTGGGAAAAAAAGGTACTTTTTAATGCAATTTGTTTGAAAACTGTATCTCCATTTATTTTTGAGATATTAAGTTTTTGTAGTTTTTAGCGAAATTTGTTTAATTTTGGCAATTCAAGTACTCCATTTCTGTAGAGAGTAAAGGAAAATAGTTGGAAAATAGCAATTATATCTTTCTGTTGCCATTTTCCCATAACTACTGAAAAAAATGTAATTAAAATATGTGCTATTTTGAGAAAAATATACATGAATGATTTTTGACAAAACATGGAGCTATTAGAAACTAAATTTAATTTTAAGTATCTATATTGATATTGCAAACACATGAAGGCATGTGAATCATGAGATAGCCGATTTTTTTTTTTGTCGAGTTTCTTGCTGATTTCTTTTTGATGGATTTGTGTATTATTCTGAAATAGTGACGTCCTATGCATACTTTATTGTAGATGTTGTTTATGACTGGATCGTAAATGAGGAATTCTTCAGCGGATTCAGATGACATCGCTCTATGTAAAATAAAATTGCATGTTTTAAGTCTTGAAACAGAACTACAGTAGTGTCCCGATTATCCGAGTCCCGCTTAACCGAGCTTCCGCTTTAAACGAGTTATTTTCCTCTGATGGACCGATGGCTTCTATTATTATGAAACAGCCATTATAAATGAAGTGTTAGGTGAAGATGAAAGAGCAGCCGTAAAAATACTCTGATTTTCTGGTCAGAATGAGAAAAAATATTAATAATTTTTTTTTCAAAAAAAAAATTATGGCCATTCCCCCCCCCCTCCCCCAATTTACGCAAGCATCCAGTGCTTCACGAGATTGAATATACCCCTTTGGTAAAATTCCTCTTTTTGCTGCTTGAAGAAGTCTGAAACTGCCTGCTGCCCTTCGTCCGACAGGAAACGTTGACCTTTCAATTTCAAGGGCTTTTGAATCTTTTGATTTTGGATCTTTTGAAAGTGCACAAATCGATATACAACGCTTTGCCCTAATCGCATCATCAACTACCAGCTGCATCTTAAGTAGAGGTCTGCCGGGCCCGGGCTTGGCCCGAGGCCCGTAGAATTAGGACAATTTTTTCAACGGGCCGGGCCGGCTAAAAAATTGAACGGGCCTGCAGGGCCGGGCCGATAAAAAAATTAATCGGGCCTATAGGCCCGATATAAGAATTTGGGAGTAGCAGATAAAATACGAAGCCATTTCCAATGAATATGACTTTTTCGAGAAGTAGAAATGTGCCTTACGAGCCGATGCGAGTTTAAGAACATCAATACAGAAATGTAACATGTCCATCGTAGAGATCGGCATCGTACAGTTACATGATGCTTGATCCCGGGTTTAATTTTTTCGGCAGACTTGTGCCGGGACGGAACTGGTCTTAATCGTTCTCAGGATGTGTAGGACAGGCATTATGTTTTGTAAAAGTATTAATAGAGATAATGAACTTCTGTTAACAGTATCTTTGGAAATGTACCTTAAGGTGGTTCTCATATTTACTGCTCAACAATGCGAAACTTTCAGACACATTTTCTGACTCGTTTTTAACTATAAAGGCATAAAATTGACAGGCCTGAGTATTGAAGGCATTTGGGATCGAATAGCGTTTCCATTTTTCATAAATTACGTCTCATGCGTTTCCGAATAGAAATGAATTCATAAATGTATCAAAATGTAGCTCCTTTGGATTTGAGAAAAGCCTTAAAAATGACAGAAATATTTTCACAAATCTACTTTTTATTATAAGCTTCAAAAGTTATCATGTTTTTTAACCCTTTATTCTAAACTACAATAATCTTTTAATAAACCCTTATTTAAATTTTGAAACGTCTGTAGAGACGTTGACTAAAACACTGTAAGTAATCGTTAATGTTTACTATTGTGTGTTTTCTATTTTGCGAGCACATAGTAATTTAAAATATACTGTAAAATGTTCCCATAAATATGCATGTAGTATTCATTAAAAGAATCTTAATTGTATATCGAGAAAGAACGGAATTTTTTGTAGAAATTTAGTCGGGCCGGGCTCGGGCCGAACTTTCAATTTTTACACCGGGCCGGGCCAAAATAGCTTTCCTTCGGGCCGGGCCTGAATATTCCGGCCCGTGCAGACCTCTAATCTTGAGTCGAACCGTGACCAGCTCTGAACTTTGCGCACTATTCCACTACGGTGGTTTTCAGGGGCGAGCCGACCTATTGTGCAATGTGTACAATGTGCAATGTGTACACAGGCGCCAGAATAATAAAGGCGCCATGCATTTCAAGCGAGGAAAAAAATATTTAAAAATACATAATTTTAAATTTTATTAAATTATTCTTCAAATTTTAATTATATTTTATATATTTACCTCATATAAATAAATTACTTAGAATCACTTAAATGTTATTAATCTTTAAAATGAATGTGATACATTAATCAATTTAAATTCAGAACGTAATTAACGTGACATTTAAACTGAAACATTACAAAAAACTTGAGCATTTGTTAGCATTCCATCCAATTTTAGATTTCACAGAGGATATTATTTCAGATACGCTATTTTTAACTGTTTTATTGAAAACATTTTTATTTAGACATAATACAAAAACTCGGGTGTACGAGGATGGATTTAATATACGCGGCAAAAAATATACTTAAAAAGAATTTTAGTTTCAAGTTTTCGTGCATTTTATGTGCCATGTTTAAATAGTAGTCTAAACTTAATAGTCAATGACGTTATGAATGTTAATCATGAACAATGAAGCTACTGATTTTTACTGTAGCATGAGAAATATTCTTTTCCTTTTCTGTTTATCAGCGGAATATTTTAACTACTCATTTAGCTGTAAATCAGCTTGAAGTCAATTTATGAAGTCTGAAAAATGGCTGTCGATTTGTTTTTTTTTATACACGACATAAATAGTTTTATTTTCTAACCTTTGTATTTTCCCTTTATGTATTTTTTCTTTTAGATATTCGTTTTATAATTTCTTTATATAAGCTTATAATTAATATATTTTGTAATATTTCATTTCTAATTGCTGATATGTTTTTATAAAACGATAGTTCTTTGGAGAGGGGCATAGGGCGCAAGTTGAAGTTTTGCACACAGGCGCCAAACACCACTGGTGCGCCCTGGTGGTTTTTGACAAACATGCTTCTTATACACATTCTTCATTCTCCAATGAATGTCTACCGGTTTTTGTCCTTCGGCCGTCAAAAAAAAAAAAAAATATAACAGCACGTAGGTCCTGTTTCGACGCATTTGGTAGTAATGTTGCCCTTGTTCACGCTTCAGCATTTTCCATAAACACCTCAGAAATAAACGAATGCCACGATAATCCCTTGCCTCGATGTCGGTGCTTATATATCCGCTTCGGTGACGCGCTAATTTGCATATACGCTGCAGCAGTGACCTCAAACGGACACTTTTTGATCGCCCCTCATATTACTGAAACTAAGAGATCCAACACGGGCTTCCTGCGAAGCTAACGAAAAAGAGAGGCTACTGCGGTGTATCCCACGTGTCTTTTTATACAGACCGCTCGAGACTAACGAGAAAGACAGGCTACCGCGGTGGGTCCGATTCTCCTTTTTTTACAGACCGCTGGAGTCACGTGATGCTCTTTTCGCACACCTTCATTGGTGCATTCGAGCATCACGTGACTCCAGCGGTCTGTAAAAAAAGAAGAATCGGATCCACTGCGGTAGCCTGTCTTTTTCGTTAGCCTCGCAAACCGCTAGAGTGACGTGATGCTCTTTTCGCACACCTTCATTGGTGCATTCGAGCATCACGTCACTCCAGCGGTCTGTAAAAAAAGAAGAATCGGACCCACTGCGGTAGCCTGTCTTTTTCGTTAGCCTCGCAGACCGCTAGAGTGACGTGATGCTCTTTTCGCACACCTTCATTGGTGCATTCGAGCATCACGTGACTCCAGCGGTCTGTAAAAAAAGAAGAATCAGACCCACTGCGGTAGCCTGTCTTTTTCGTTAGCCTCGCAGACCGCTAGAGTGACGTGATGCTCTTTTCGCACACCTTCATTAGTGCATTCGAGCATCACGTGACTCCAGCGGTCTGTAAAAAAAAGAAACATGGAATGCACCGCGGTAGCTTGTCTTTCTCGTTAGCCTCAGCTTCCCGGTTACAGGATATTGGTAAAACCTTTTTTTTTTTAATTCAAAACTTTGATAGTTTTTTTGCTTTTAATATATTTTTTTTTAGATTGCGCATTAACGGCACAAAAAAATCATTTTTATATGAATTAATAGCAAGTATGTACTCAAATAAAGTTTGGAAATTTATTAAAAGCGATACTTTCGTGGAAGCCGGGAAAGGCTGAACTATTTATATCATTTTAAGTGCAAACGGATTTATATTTCGTAATCGCCTGCATGTGTTAGAAATAGGTTTTTAAAAATTTCACGCTTGAAAATTATACTAAAAACCATATAAAATGTGTAGAATGCATTACAGTTTTTAAACAAATTGCGTTTGAAGGTACATTTTGTTCCCTATTCGATGGTGTATAAATGGAAGCCCGTGCAATGTTTACAAGCTTAAGGGATCTCAGGGCTTGATCGATACCGAAAAACATGTAAACAGAGCTCTCGCTTCGAGTCCGTATAAAAACAGAAGTATTCAATGTAACTAATTTAAACTTTCTGATATTTTTAAGGTATGCTTGTAGTCTTATAAAATTAGAAAATTAAGTACTTCAATCTAATAAAATAAAAAATATAGCAACATTTTCGAAAAAAAAATTTAGGTGTCATATCACCATCCGTAAGATAACGTTGAATTGACAAAAGAACCTAATTTTTGCTTTAAAATGATCAGGAAAATTTATTCTATAGAATGAATTAAGGATATAACTACCACCCAAAGGAAACCTTATTTTAAAAAAACCTCTCAAATTGGTAAATTTAAAAAGCTCTAAAAATTACAATTTTTTTTTTCATTAAAAATACTCAAAATATTAAACTATCTAAAATATATTAATTCATTCTATAGATAATGATGTTATATACATGCAAAAAAAAAAAAAAAAAAAAAAAAAAAAAAAAATTAAGCCATTCCATCAAATAGTTTTTTTTTTTTTTTATCTTACGGATAGTCGTCAAAAAACAAGTTTTGAGAAAACGCTGAAAAAGTTGCAATTAAATGGGTGTGGCTTTGAAAGTGATTGTTACATAAATGCTTATAACTCCGTTAGAAATGCAAATATTTTTATGCGGTTTTTTGCACCGTGTTCACAATTAATTGAATAATCAAAATAGATACTAAAAAAACGATTTTTTAAAAGTTTTTAAGCCCTGAGCCTTCTTAAAAACTTGTAGTAAAAAGGAAATTTAATCGTCGGCATTATCAACGTCAAAATGACGCCAGCGATACGCACGGACACGTTTCTTCTTTGCAACATAGATAGATTGTCTTACCATTGCATTTTGTGTGGCTTGGACTGTATTTGTGGTTGCACAGCGCTGATAAACCTGCAGCAGCATAGCAAGCTCCGCGACCAGCTCTTATATCATCAGTGCAAGACCTCAAAAACTTTTCTCGGACATCCGGCCGCCTTGCGCAATTGCTACCAAAAGCTTCTAAACATGCTTCGGTCACTTCATCTGATGTTTCTGATGATGATGATCGAGTCATCTCAACCTTCTGACATTCAGGTTTGCCGGAAATTTCGTATCTGCTGACAAATTCTGTGAGATTCGATGATGTGTTGCCATTGGTAAGCTAAAGAGAACCATAACATGACGTTAAGTTATAGAAAAAACTCAAATACAAAAAATATTATTTAATAGGAGGTCCTATTTCTTTGACCGAAAATTCAAGTGATTTTTACGATTTAGCTGAAGAGAACCATAGCATGATGTTAAATTATAGCAAAACTCAAATACAAGAAATATTATTTAATGGGAGGTTCTATTTCTTTGATCGAAAATTCACGTGATTTTTACGATTTTTTTTTTGTTTGGTTACGAAGAAAATATATATCTCCGACGGTCTTTATGCATTATATTTATTGACATTTTACTTATATTTTAAATTTTTGCGTGAAAAAAAATAATACGCCTTGTGCGACGGGGAGTGCACGCAGCTGCATGCCGTGAATTCCAATCGGGCACCGTTTTTCATTGGTCACAGCATACAAGAGAAATTTGGCCGCCAAATTATCAAAGGGAGTTAAATTATCTGGAGTTTATACCAAATTTTAGTTTAAAAAGTTGATTTTTGGCAAAATGGCGGTCATTTGAGCATAAAAGGTCTTTTTTTGCCTTTTTGTACCTTTTGGGAGCTCGGAAAAAAATGAAAATTATACTTTTCTATGGTATAAGCACCAACAAAAATGATTCTTTCTGTGCTATTTTTAGTTTGATTTTAACTCACTAGATAGCAGCATCACAAATGTTTAGAAAGCCAGGCATACAAGCGAATTATTTTATTGTAAATATTCAAGTATATGCATTAAGCTGTCTCCTTACAATGTACACAGTGGCGACGTCTTTGAATAAATATTGCACACATAAAATAGAGGTCGGATACTTATCAGACAGACCTTGTACACTTTGCATCATATGCAAGAGAAATATACTACAACATTTTTTTTTCTTTAAAAGTGGTATTAATAGAATATAAAAATAGGCATGACGAGTCCAGCCGTCAAATGAACCCAAGGGGTTAATAAAGGATTTTTTGAAGTCAACAGGAATTCTTATTCAACTTATGACAGAAAACAAAAGACAATTTTCGAATAAATTTTTGCACAGACAACGTTATACAACCATGACATTTTCTTTCTCAAAAAATCTGACTAGGCTTAGTCGATAACACCTGATTTAACCACCAGTTTGATACCTGATTTCTCCAGTTACATGTTAACCCTTTCGCGGGCGTGCCCTTAAAAAAGGACACCTAATTTTTATTTTACTGGCGCCCAGAATATTTAACTAAAATTTTCCTTTTATAACGCACTTGGTAAAAAGTAAGTTCTTATTTTTTAATAAATTGATTTATAAAATCTGGTGTCAGTCTATCATTTAATCAGTTTATAAAAAGAATTACTCCGCACCGGAAAGGGTTAAAACAAAATCATTTCACACAGCTATTATTAAATTTAAAAATAGAAAAAAGAAACCTTTAGTTACCATAAAATCATTATGAGGGTTCTCATCGGCATTTCCGAGTAATCCAATGATTCCTCCAGCATGGTAATCGCTTAGTTTCAACATACAGAGAAAATCGTCACTTCTGCAGAGGACGGTCAGAGATGGAGACCAAACTTCTACGACGTGGCCTCTTCTCACTGTCACCTTACTGTGAAGATGGAGAAAATAATGTAAGATGCTGTAAAATTACTAAAAGTATCACACATTCACATTACATCTGTGTATCAACGTGTTACATATCTGCAACATACCCAAAAGTCAATGTTACTTATACAGTGAGTTTTAACACTTTCAGGTATGAGCTATTTCAACCGCATATCTTCCTCTGGACTGAGGATATTTTGTACTTTTCATTACTTAAAACAAAAATTACTTGGAATATATGTATTTTAATAATTTTTTTTATTATAAACTTCAAACTGTTCTTACTCATAATGAAGGAACTATTAAAATATACTAAAAATGAATATTTAATGACAAATTATTCATAAAACCATGTTTTATACTTTAAAAAAAAGTTCCACATAAGAAAACCTAACTTTTTAACACAAAATTTTACTTAGACTTGAATAAAAACTTAACCAAATGCTGTACAAATATATCAAAATAGGTTTCATTTGTATATAAACATTATTTAGTAAAATTTGCTTTTGTGGTGTATTTCAAAGCAAGGATTTTCACAAAGAGCAACATCACAAGCTTCAGGCTACTCGTAAGTTTAAGTTAAGCTCTACTTCTAGATTTTCATGTACTTACTTCTGTTTAGTACTGCCATCTATATATATATAACCATTATATAATATTACAATTCATCATTTTTTTTATATATATATATATAGAATAAAAAGTTCATAGATAATATCTAAAAAGATCGCGGACCTATGGGGCATTCTCACAATCTGTTGACTTTTAAATCGCTGAATAATAATTTTTATTTTAGTACATATTCTTGTGTTTCTTTTTAATTTCATATACTGGGGAACATCGCACTGCATGACTGTATAACAATATTAACGAGATAAATAAGATTTGGACGATGTTGGGGGCACAAATATACCAGGAAATTCCTATACCGTCCCATGTCCCTGATGCTGATTTTTAAGTTTGGAGCTGTCTGTATAAAATTGTTTCAATAAAACTAATTAGATTTAATTTTTCTTCCGAAACTGGGACTATTGTTTTATATAAATATGTAGCAAAAAATTAACCTGCACACATTTTTACGGTTGTTATTATTATTTTTTTTTTAATTCTGTCCCTGGGTTTTAGACTCCTTACCAGCCCTCTTGCTAAAATTATACAGAAAACCCCCTCAGATACAGCCACAGAATTGTTTTTCAACTTTTTTCTCATACAGAAGTATGCTAGAGAAAGAATGACTAAAATTCATTGACAGGAAATTTACTGCAGAATTTAAATCAGCATTTAAATATCGGTTTCAAGCATCGTGTTTATATTGGTAGTCTTACCGTCCCCAAGGTTTATTCCTGCACTTTTCAGGGTAAATTAATTTTTTTTAATTTAATCCAATGTAAATAACCGTTTCTAAAAATCAATAAACAATGTGCGGCTATCACTTAGTCTTAACATGATTTGCCTAAAAATATATGGTAATTATCCTGACCATCCCTTTTTTCCTATACCGTCCCCTTTTTTTTCCTTACCACCCCTTCTTTAACACCCTTTTAAGACAATGTTATACCAAAATTTTGTACTAAAAATACTACATTATTATTATTTCTTATTTGAATGTCCTGTGGGTGCTATGCAAATTCATTAGAAGTAAAAATTTAGAAGAAAATAGAAAGTTGTAGTGGTAAAATGGTAAGGAAAATTAAACTCGCAAGTTTGACTTAAACCTGAGTTAAATAAAAAAAATTTCGCTGCTGACCATTTTTTCTTTATTTTGAATCATTAAGGCATTCGTTTATAAGTTTAAAATGTTATTTTAGCAAGTTTAATTTCACCAAATTTTTATTCCTGAACGTCAAAAGATTGTGAGAATTCCCCGTATATAATCTGTACTTTTATAGCTCAGAGAGTTAAAAGTTGGCCCCGAAAAACTCTAGTGCTTAGTTCGCTTCACCGAAAACAGCAACCCGGGTAATACTCAGACTTAGAGCTCAAAGTGTTAAAAGACGATTTTATTTATCGCTGCTATCTTAGAACAGCAACACAGCAGTTAATATAAATTGTCCACAGAATTCTCAACAGAAACGATACTGAGTTAATTTTTCATTCCAAAGTTTCATTTGTCATTTTAGCAGTTTCACATCGCTATTGCTAAAATGAACCCCATAAATTTTGTCAAATTAAAAAAGTTGGAGACTCCTAAAAATAGAATGCTCACAAAGGTAAGTTTGTACACTCTTTACAATTTTGTATTAGAAAATTGAGAATATTTATGAGAAGTGTGGAGTTTTCTGTTTATTGCAGATGTGAGAAAAGTGCGTTTTAGTACCAATTGTTTTATGTTAAAAAATTTTTTAATTATTTTTAACATTCTTAAAATGATCTATTCTAACATCTGAGTAAATAATTTTCAAGTCGAAATTGTTGAGTTAGAAAGTGTTAAGGGATCTCAGGACTCTTAAAATTGGGAAAAAAATTATAAAAAAAGACCATTTTCAACATTTAATATCTTAAAATGTATTTGATTTTAAGGCACAATTTTAATTGGGATGGAAGATAAAAGTATGTTTTTTCATTTCAAATATTTAAAAATTTTCAAGATGCAGAATTAACATTTACAGGGGGATCGAAACTGTCAGAGATTTGGCGAACAGAAAATCGGCATAACAGATTACGCGCAGGACTACAAAATAAATTTTGCAACTAGAATGGAAATTTTGGTGCCTACTTATACTTCAGATTGTAATTATTACCGTGAATCTAAATAAATTTGTATTTAAAACATGCTTGTATTTTTAATACAGAGTTGTATTTAGCTAATGCAATATTTTGAAAATTTGAACACTATAATCACCTAAAAAAATATGTATATTTAACAATAAAAATGAAATTTTAGGTTCAGTTTATACAGACTAACATGAAATATGTGTTTTGAAAATTTCATGAAAAAATATTCAGAAGTTTTTGAGATATCGTGCTCGTTATGCCCAAAAACGTCATTTAGAGAAGAATGACATGAAAGTTTCGGAAACACCGCTTCAGCTATTGAGCGGGTATAATTCTAAAAGCCATAACTTCTGTTCTAACGGGAATTTAAAGGAAAAAATTGTATCAAGACGTTTAGAAAAGATAGGAGTTTAACATCTAAAATAAGTAAAATTTCGAAAATTTTAAAGCTTTAAGAGTCTTGAAACACCTTAAGGGGACAGGGAAAGCAAAATTCAACCAAAAAATGGAATTTTATATCATTAAATAGTTTAAACTTTTATCTTTCCAACGATGTGTCACACATGTTTATGTATAAAAAAATAAGTGTTGAAATTATTCATTTTTTTCTAAGAGTACTTCACAGCTTAATGTCCATTTAAATCTTTAATTGACTTTTTCTCAAAACTTTGATTTTTCATGTTTATGTTCCCTTTTTTCTATTAAACTTAAGAACTCAGATTTTTTTAAAAACTTATATTCTGTTATATTGTATAGTTTAACTCAGGTATTTAATGATTTGTTGAGAATTATTTATTTTAGGCAGTGAAATTTTACCAAAAATGCTAATTTAAAAATGACTTTCAATAAAAAATTAATAATTAATTTTGAGTTTCACTTAGAAAGAAAATGGTCCGTGAAAATATGTAAATCATGTTATTCTAACTACTCTAAAAAACCTAGACCTGTATCTTTCACCATTTCTGAGAAAAAGGACATAAAGTTGGTCAATTTAACATGGCAGAGATGGGGCTTTCCCGGTCCCCTTAAGTAGGGATGTAACGAATTGGGATGTGATCGAATAACGGTATACCAAACATTCGGCCAAATATTAGATCGAATACAGAACGGAATAGTAAAATATTTTTGAAACATGCATTTTGATATAAGTACTAATTAAAAAAAAAGAAATAAAGTTAAACACAAATTAAAATTGTTTTTTATTTATTTGTGACTGTATATTATATAGCAAATATCGAATACAACAAGAGAGCTACAGCTTAAGCCAGACTACATAACAAAGAGTCTATACAGATTGATTTTAAAAATAGTAAAATAATCTATCCATCAAGACTTTATTTTCCATCCATTATTCGAGAATCAACAGAAATGTACATGCGCAGCGATAATATATACAATGATAAAGCCTCGTTGGTATTACTTAGAATTTGGAACAAGATAATTTATAAATTAAAAAACAATAGAATAAAATAATTCACGCTCATAAACGATCAATTTCATTAAAGCACCTGCTTTCATTATACCCGTGATCTCGTGATTTTTGTTCATCAAGTTCATTTTTAATTTTCTTGCTGAAATACTTCATTTATAAATATCGATCTTGAAAAAGTCGTCGATTGTTCGTACGAAACATGTAAATATGTTTAATAAAAGATATTTGTAAGCATTTAAATGTACTGTTTTCAGTTTCAGCATGTTTAACTTTAGTTTAAAACTATTTCTCTTGAAATCTTGTAAAATGCCTAATACAAGATCTCAGTTATATTTATGAACAGGTATGATTACTTATATTTGAGCAAGGTAGAGTTTAGTCGTTTATAATACAATTGTAGTAAACCACAACAACAACAAAAAACAAGTAGATTCACGTTCTTATTCCTGAGTTAATTTTTTGGAACATATGTCTCACAAGGAGAGGGCCAACCTTGTTAATCACAGATTTTGATTATTTTAATATATGTTGTAGGGTCGAGACCCCTTAGTGTCACGTTCAACCGATTTTATCCAACGCTCTTTAGTTCTTGAGAAACCGGGGGTCTAATAATAGTACACAACTTAAATACTTACTTTGCAACCGCACTGATAGGTTGGTCGTAGTTCAGTTGGTATAGCGTTTGCCGGCTGATCCGCGGGCCCGGGTTCAATACCTGAATGCCCTGCATTTGTTTTTCTCATTTTTTGTTTATAAATATACTTGTAAGTATAATTAATAATCTCATTGTCAATTAAAATTCATAATATTGTATATCAATTATAATTTTAACCTATTTAATTTTTTACTTTTAACTAAATAGTTGTATAAAACATCATAAAACTGTATTTTTTGTATGTAAATTTTCAGTTATCATTAGTATTGTTAATCCGTATTCCATGTATTGAAGTGTTAAAAATCTGAAAAATGCTACACAGTAAATAAACAGTAACATAATTTTTTAAAAATCACTTTTAAAATGTATTTCATATATTCTTTATCGATGCAATGATATTGAGCAATTGTGTCAATTCGTGATTTTAAAGAAACATCATTTACGCATTGCTTTAACAAAGGAAGTCAATGCGATAATACTATTATTCTATTTTTAACGTAACAAGCATAATTATGTTAAAAATTAGCATCATAATTAAATTACAACCGATTTTTTGCATATTAAAGATTTTTAAATTCGTAATACGTATGCTTGCGCTTTCAATTATTTTGCTTTCACCTTTATCTTCTTTCTGCTTTTATTTTTATTTTATTTGAATATATTTTTATTTTATCATAACTAGATGGCGTCACAACAGGTTTTGTCACGATTTTGGAATTTTTATCATTCAATAATAGATCCAATTTCTTTTTAAACCTCTTTAAAGGATGAGGAATAATAGTTTAAAAATAAAAAATGATAAATTTAAGTTTCTTAACATGATAGTTAATGTATGATATTAAAATTTGTAATTGAAATTATTAAATTATAATTACAAGTATATTTATAAAACAAAAAATGAGAAAAACAAATGCAGCGCGTTCGGGTACCGAACGGTACCGCAGATCAGCCAGCGAACGCCGTACCATCTGAGCTACTACCAATCTATCATTGCGGTTGCAATGTAAGTATTTAAGTTGTGTACTATTATTAGACCCCCCCCCCCCCCCCCGGTTTCTCAAGAGGTAAGGAGCGTTGGATAAAATCCGTTGAACCTGACACTAAGGGGTCTCTACCCTACGACATATATTAAAATAATCAAAATCTCTATTAACAAGGTTGGCCCTCTCCTTGTCAGACGCACTGGGATTCGCGCAGTTATTTTCTTTTGAGCCATTTTGGCGAGGAAATAACGTTTTCGTGCACCCGTTGGACTTATCTTGCGGAAACATCCTGTCAATTTATTTTATAAAAACACACAATTTTATTTTAGAACACACACACTTTCAAAAGTAATTATAAACACACAAAAATTATTTTGTTATAAAACACATGCACTCCCTTCTGCCGGCTTGTCCTACGAAGTAGAATTTCGCCAAAATCGCCGGGTTGTCCAGGCATAAAATAACAATTTTGGCACCAAAAAGGTACCCCGGTGCGTCCATGGGCAGATCCAGCCCTCCATTTACAGGGGTCATGGCTCCTTTTTTTTGGGGGGGGGGGGGGAGGGGTCACATCTCTGAATGAGCAATTTTTATATTGGAGGCTGTTCCCATATCCAAAATGACTACTTTTTTGATACTTTTGGGAAGCCATTTTCATTCGTAAATACAAGGAAATTGCATTAATATTCGTAAAAATATAAAATTTACACATTATATTCTGATACCATAAGAAATTGAAGAATTTCCCATTTTCTTATAAAGTCAAAGAATCATGCAGAAATTGAGCGTTTTAAGACAATTTTTAGGACTTGACAGTTACAAAAATGCCGTCATGAGGGAGCAATTGGCTGTCGCGGCCAGAAATTCAGTTTAAAATCCCACATTTTACGGAGATTTCCCGAAAGATCCTTTGCCTCTATCGAAAAAAGAAAAAACCCTAATCAATCACATTTGTTCTGAATAAGTGTACTTGCAAATGTCTTGCATCTGAGATTAAAAATTACTTCATGGATGTGTCAGAAAATACCTACTTTGGATTTAAGTAGAGGTATAAAGAGTCAGAAAGATTATCATTGTTGAGCAAAGGGTAAATTTGAAAGAATTTAATATATATTTCCTTTTACAATTTCTACTATTAGTTCACACTCTCCCTATATATATTTATTTATTTATATATATTGTTCAAATTTTAAATCGTTAATAAAATACTTATTATTCATCCTATAAAGTTGAAATAAATTTTTTTAAACTTTTACTGGATGACAATTGATGTTAATACAGTTTTTTCAAATATTAATTCATTAATTAAATTTTAATTAATTAATTTTAGTTTTACATGGGAGACAAAATGGCAGCCATTGGTTATTGAAGCATTTAATGCATCATCGTATCTATAAGGGGGTTACCATAGGGGGTACCCTGTTCTGTCGCCAAATACAGCCAAGTTTGTCGCCAAGTTGGTGATATATCGTCAAATTTGGCGACCAAAATGAGTCGCCAAAAGTGACGCCAACTTGGCGATATCTCTAATATTTCGCCAAATTCCCATAGACTTCCATTGTAAACCTACTTGCTTATAGAAAATCAACAAATTGAGATATTTTAATGCAACAAAAACTAATATTAGCTTAAGGGATTATATTAAATTTTTCTTTGATGCCCTTAATAGAATTAACTTTAAAAACAAAATTTTTATATTACTTGTTAAAATGTCCTTTAGATCTTTATTTGGAGGGGGGGGGGGGACGATGTCATGACCCCCGTGACCTCATGCGTCTGAGGTATCTGTACCAATTTTTTTAAGTGTGCCTTTTTTTTTCGATATAACATAAAACTTACCCATTATTAGACTGAATTGGTAGAGAACTCGGAAGTTTGCTTCCGTTGACAAATACTTCATTCTGGTCGTTGATGGACACACTCATTTCCGGAAATAAAAGGTGAATGGCTTTTCTGGAACTGAAAACCGTAAACAGTGACTTATGCACATCGTGCGCCAGCAGGTAGGAACAGTCTGCATGTGGATATTCAGGGATATCATAAAGATGTCCATCAAATGTGTAGACGTGCAGAGGCCCGAATATCATGCCGACTTTGTCTTTCTCGTTTCGTGCATAGGCCGATTTAAAGGGCACCAACCTTTTCATATTTTCCGGCTCGAATTCAATGGAAGGACTCTAACAGGAAAAACAAAAGCGAATTTCAGAAAATAGTTGTATTGAAATCAAATTGTAATAACATTTTATTGTCCGCCCTGATGAATAACCAATGAAAACATATCTATCTTTATAATTTCGCTTCATAGATTAGATAACTTTGAATACATTAAGAATATAAAAACTTTATAAAGGATTTAATATAACCAAAACCAAAAACAGGAAAGGAAAAAAAAAAGAAAGTTGGAAATTGCTCGTCAAACGTGGCAAATGAGGTGCGTTCGTACTATAACTAGTTTTATAAATATTTTTTGCACCACATATTATGCTGAATGTATATTTTAGTGCACTACATAAGTGCATATAATGTTCATTCTGTTCGAAAGGCTGTAACATCATTAAAATGTACTTGCAATACTTTTTTTCCCATTGGCCATAATGTAACGGAAAACTTTTGACTGTCCCTGTCATTAAACTATACATCCGATTTTCATAAAATTTGAAATGAATCGACAAAATTTTGCAACAATTATATATTTAAAAATTCAGATCATTCGGAAGGCTGTAACATCATTAAAATGCACTTGCAATAATTTATTCCCATTGGCCGTAATATAACGGAAAACTTTTGACTGTCCCTGTCATTAAGCTATGCATCCAATTTTCATAAAATTTGAAATGACTCGACAAAATTTTGCAACAATCATATATTTAAAATTTCAGACCATTCGGTTGGGTAGTTTTTGCTCTGTTATATGCGGACAGACAGACAGACGGACTGAACGACGACTATAGGTGCTACGTATTTATATAATTACGAACGCACCTAAAAGCGAATGAAATTTAGAAATGTAAAAGTTAGATAAAGAATGAAAGAAAAAAGGAAAGCAGACAAAGACACTGTGCTTTGTTGTATAATATTTATTCGTAAAATGTGCTTGAGGCACGTGGGATAAAAGTGTTCATGTGAACACATATGTGTTTTAGAGATGAGACGGGATTAGCCCGTGTCCTAACACGGGCTTGGGTTCGATTTTTTTTACCTCGGTTTCAAAGTGAAAATTTTATTTATTCACAAATTGATAGATGAAACACAAACTTGCTATGTGAGAAACAAGAATGTAGTCTAAGTTTCTTACAGTATTTTACAACCTTTAAAAAAAATCAGTTAGGGAATTGAATTGTTATTGATGGGATATAAGGCAAAATAGCATAAAGATAACATAAGAATAAAGGAGGTGCTGAGGAGAACCCGAATGGATCAACCCGCCACCTGCGATTTCGAGAAAAATGCTTTCGGAAATTTGGAATTTTTTTAAATTAAACTCTTTTAACCCTTTGAGCTCTGGTGGGTGAATTGCTTAAAAATACCCAAATGTCACATCGGCTCCAGTATTTTGCAAACAAATATTCGGTTTATTATATACACGAAAAAATGCATTAATTTATTTTAAAATAAATTTGGTCGATTATTCCGGTGCCATTATGACATTTGGAGATTAAAATTATGCGGGAAGAAATTCACCCAGCAGAGCTCAAAGGGTTAAGTCAATTTTTATAATGGCCAGAAGAGACAAAGTTTCTTCAGGAAGCGTAAGATGATTAAGTTGGCAGTGCTAGAGTGAGCAAGCCACTTGATTCACTTGTGCACTGGCAGTTAGATATATAATAATTTACGTTAAACCATCTATTTAACTGGCTCTATCACTTGAATAGTTTCGGAATAAATAAAATTTGACAAACTCATTTTTCACAAAAATGTGAGATAGTTCACTTTGGTTCTCCACGCCTCAAATAGGCCTATTTTTTTTTTTTAGCGATTTTGCGAATATAAAGCAACCTAAAATTGACTGTAGAGAAAATGTTGGCAGAACACTGTAAGTTTATCGCTACGTTTTTACCTTCTAACTATCATGTAACTATTAAATATTCGCTCAAATTCTTCGAAAAATATGTTTTTATGACTTTTTTAGTGCATTGACTTGCTATAGAACACATAAAATGATTAAAAATAATTTTGGCGATTTGTTTTCCGCTAAATACGTGGTGTGAGACGTATAGCCAAAAATAGCATTTTTTGTTTGCCTGTCTGTCTGTCCGAAATATTTTCAGAAATAGTTGCATGATGAAAATTAAAATTATAAATGAAAGATAGAAAATGTTTCTAGCTACAATCTGCAATTTGCCGCGTAACGATATTTAAAAACTTTTTTGAGTAAAGAGAGAAAAACCGAGGGAATAGATCAATCAACCAATTTTTCAGTACTCAAACACTCGGAAATTCATTGATGAATTTTGAGGAATCTTACGGCGATTGAAAGACCCGATAAAGATTTATAGATGATAATTGCTACAATCATCAGTTTTTCACATTCCGATACCTAAAGTACTTTCTGGGAAAACAGGGAAAAAATCGGGAGAATGAATCAACTAATATTTTAATACTTGAAAACCCAAAATTGCTCAATTCTTAGTATCTTACGGCGATTTAAGGGACTAATTAAGATTTATAAATGAGAATTCTGGCTATAATCTGTAGCTTTTTGCATTCGATTTTCTAAAATAGTATTTGAGAAAACAGGGTAAAAACGGACAATCAGTCAATCAACCAATCTTTTGATACTCAAAAAATTGCGAAATCATTGATCAATTTTAAAGCATCTTACGGCAATTGAAAGGTCTTATTAAAATTTATAAAGGATAATAATTAAATTTTTGTCTTGTGACTTACACTTTTTAATTTGAAATCTGGTTTGGGAAATATTTTTTAAAACAAAACAGGTAATATTAAATAAATTGAATTACTATTGAAAAAAACTGATTGTGTGTATTAAACAATAAATACGTTCAAGAAATAAAAATGCAACGTTAAAGAGCACGGTTTGTAAAAATGTGTATAAAAGGGTGCATACAATTGTTTCGGAGCTTCTAAAGCACTATCATCAGTGCAAAGTAAAAAAAAAAAAAAAAAAAAATGTTTAAAACCGAGAAAAATGCGACACAGAGAGAGAGTCGCAGCTCCCAGCTCTCGGCCAAAGGCAAAATGAAGTTGAGTGTTGAAAAACAACAGCGGAGTCAATTGTTCCCGCGCATATGAGAAGACTAATGAGAAGCGCTTAGCCATTCTGGAAGAGCTTAAGCAAAAAGGAGAAAAAGAAAAGAAGAGAAAAGAGTGAATTAAAGAAATGACATCCAGACATTAGAGAAATTGGGTGTACTGGGCATATCATTAACCAATCTGTTAGGATTTTTACATATATGACAAGCTTCCCAAAAATCTAGATCGTAAATTCTTGAGCATTTCTGAAGTACTGATTTTTCGAATTTTCCAAAGGTTCAATAATTCAGAAATGCTCATCAATTTTACGATCTAGATTTTTGGGGATCTTATTATATACGGAAGAATTCTAACCAGCTTGTTTAAAAAGATATGTCCAGTACGCCCAATTTTTCTAGCGTCTAGCTGCCATTTCTTTAATTCAGTCTTTTCTCTTCTCCCCCCTTTTTTTCTCCTTTCTGCTTAAGCTCTTCTAGGATAGCTAACTCCTCATATGCGATGGAACGATTAACCCGCTGTTGTTTTTCAACACTCAACGCCATTTCGCTTTTGGCCACAAGCTGGGAACTGGCTGTCTCTCATTCGCATATTTTTAGGTTTTAAACAGCATTTTTTTAAAACTTTGCACTGATGATGGAGAAGCTCCTAAACAGCTGTATGCATCCTTTTATACACGTGTTTACAATTTGTACTAGTTAACGTTGTCCTTTTATTTCTTGATATATCAGCACAAAGGGCAATCTCCCATTTTTGAATAAATAGGTTATCAAAAAGTATTTGTAAAATATTTTCTTCATCTCGCCAAGGCTTCTATAAAAAGTATGTACCATTTACTGCTGCCATGTTTGTTTAACACTCGATGTGCATGATTGTCACATTAAATTGTTGAATCAATCCGTGTAATTCTATATAGGCAATAAAACTTCTTACTAAGGAGCAAGCTGTCTTGCTCCTGCCTTTAAAGTGGTAGCAACTCTCAAGAAGAAAGACAATGTCCTTTCGAGAGGCCTTACGCATTTATTTTATTTTATTTTGTTATTAAGAAGTTTTATACCTCTAGTATCCTTGTATCTGTAATATACAGTGACTTTATTTCTGACTGCAAAAATATTTTTGAAGATATCAATTTGGCATATATTTTTTTTTAGTTTTTATGATAAAAAACACGCATTTCTAGTAAATTACTACTGTTCCCCGAAATATCACTGCATAATATGTATTAAAAAATTGAAATTACGTTATGTGATATCTCAGATACAACAACAGCAATAACGTACATTTTTGAGGATAGTTATCGAGTGTTAAAACAAGTGTGATAACATTAAGAGGTGACCATTCCATTTACAAGATGCGGCAGGCAGTTGAGAATACACATTATTGGTGAAATACTACCTTGTTCATCATAGTTTCAAATCCTTTTCTGTTACATGTAAACATGTAAGAGCCTTGACTAATTGGGGGAAATGAAGAGGTATTGTATCATTGGCTGAAGAGCACTTCGATTTAGAGATTGACACATTCTTGAAACTCGTCCGGTCATTTGGCTTTAAAATAAGGAGCGAACTCAAGGCTGCCAAGCTTGATGAGGCAGCCGTTTCATACAGGAAATGATATTATCAGCGAAATTATATTATCAAGACGCCGGAATTGGTCAGTAGCCTCGATGAAAATCCTAGTAAGAAAATGAGGGCACTCACTAGGCAGCTGCAGATTGATGATGCCACCACCCAATGGGCGATTTATAAGGATCTTGGTTAGAGTTCGCACGTGATGAGGAAAGGACATTTCTGGTCTGAGAGAAGCAGGAATAAGTGCCTGATTAACCAGAGCCAAGCGCCTCCTTAACAAGCTGAAACATCAAGAGGAGACAGGAATGCTGTTGTTTCCCTCCGATGAGAAAAGCATTCTCCAGGTCTTAGAAAGTGAGCCATTAAAAGATAGGTGGATGTGTAAAATCCTCGAAGAGGTTCTGATCGTCATGCACAGAAAATTTTGAACCTCACTGATGATTTTGGGAGTCGTGAGCAACGAAGACGACATGATGCCTCCAAATTTCCATCTTCAAGGTGTCAGAGTTAACGCTATTGCTTATACCCAGGTGTTAATGCTCTGGATTACTTCTGTAACACGTAGGAAGCTGTACGTTTCCCACTAAAACTCTGCACCATCCCATACAGCCAATACAACCCAATAATGGATGACCAAAGTCTTTCATGACCATGTCATCTTCAACGTGCACCCCCCCCCCCCCGCTCCCCAGATTTTAACCCAATGTGCCATTACGCATGTTGTGTGGTTCAGAGGGACTGCAATAGTCATCCACACGACACTGTTGCGGCTCTCAGGGCAACTGTTGTATATGCAGTGGCAAACTTTTCCAACACCAATCTAATTATTGACTGCAATTAATTTTGACAGCGTGTAGAGGCATCTATTGCAGCTATGATGGCATCTATTGTGTATCTAGTCACCGGCATAGAACTTTAAAATGTAAAAAAATGCTCATCTCTAATGCCTGTTCCTGTTTGAAACAGGCGTTATTTTCTTTTCAAATACCTGCCGCATCCTGTACATATCAAATTCTGATCTTTTCCATGATCATCTTCATAAAATTTGTTTTATACCTATCAAACTGAAATACAATGAATTTACAACAAGTAAGATAATAACTAAAAACTGAAACGTACATATCTGAATGACGTCATGGACAAAAGTTTTCCCGTGAAAAATCTGAAATGTAAAACATTTTCTTCTCCGTAAACGATCTGATTCCAAAGTTCAGTTAAACCTCGTGGAAGGCCCATAATCCCTTGTCCAATGTAATATGGAACATGGAAATAGTCCAAGGCCCAGACTGAAAGAGAAAAAACGGGGATATTAAATTTACTTTTGAAATGTAATTATTCTGAATAATTAAATAAATCATCTAAAAAGTTACAAGCACTCCAATGATTAGATTTAGTATGTTACTGAGTTGTGTGGTATCATATATATTATTTTTGTTGTCATCATCCTTTTTCTCAACTAATATGTACAACGATGAATGAGGTATTATTGCATATGATTTTTTACCTGCATCTGGCATCGCATACTGAATTTAACACAGGCTGGCTACTAAATACTGTAACACTCCAAAAATACGAATTAATTTTAATCGTTTGGTAAAACAATTTATTTCTCTATTTCAGCGTTTGGCATTCTTCTATTAGTTCAGACGAATTTTGTTATAAAGCAAATATTTAAAATGATTTTAAAGAGAGAAGCCAACAGAATGATGATTAAGCAGCTCTTTGATCGCAAATTTTCCGCAGGTAAAATCTTTAAGCAATTAAAATGCCTTGGTTTTAATGGAACATTTATATATAGAACAATAAATCGATTATTAGATACTAATATCTATGTATAACGATCGATCTAGGTCCGGTCGTCCACGCTCAGTTCACACAATAGAGCGCATCAAAAGAATTCGTGAAAAAGTGTGAAGAAATCCACAACATTCTGCAAATAAAATGGCTGCAGAAGAGAACGTGAGTCGCAGAACTATGCGAGTTATTATAAATGAAGACCTGGGTTTTCGCCCTTGTCTCAAAAGAAAAGTTCAAGGTTTGGCTGCTGCACAAATAATAAAAAGATTACAAAGGTGCAAGAAATTGCTGAATCGTCATGGTAGGAAAAGTGTTAACAAAATAATATTTTCTGATGATAAGCTATTTTGCTCTGAACAGTGTTATAAAGCTAAAAATGATGTCGTATATTCAGCAATCTTCGAGAATTTACCTGAAACTCTTCGAACTGTCAAACACTTTCAGAACAATAATTCTGTTATGGTTTGGGCTGCAGTGTCAAACAATGGAAAATTGCCTTTGAAGTTCATCTATAAAGGGGTAAAAATCAATGCGGAATATTACAAACAGGATATATTGGCAACACACTTATTTCCACATGCTGACAGGTTGTATCCCAAAAAGAATTGGATATTTCAGCAAGATTCTGCATCTTTGTACCGAGCTAAATCAACACAGGCCTGGCTTCCTGTCAATTGTCCGAGCTTCATCATGCAAGAAGATTGGCCACCTTCTTTACCGGATCTAAATCCTTTAGATTATTGCGTCTGGGGGATTTTAGAGGCTAAAGTAAATAGCAAAAAAACACATAAGTTTGGACTCTCTCAAAGGTTCCATATTGCGTGAATGGTACGGATTACCTCTTAAAATGATTCGTGCCGCAGTCGGACAATGGCACAAGAGATTATCGGACAAAGAGATTATCTTTGCTAATCGATAAAGATGGCGGTCAATTCGAGTAAAATTATTTCCCGGTAAACTTTCATCTGTGATGTTCATCATATTAGTGTAGTTATCGTTTTCTATTTTATAATTGTAAAATAAAATGACTGGAAATTTGTAACAGTATTTAGTAGCCACCCTGTAATAGGTAGTTGAACAATGAATGAGGTATCATTGGATATTGCTTTTTGCCCACATCTGACATTGCATATTGAATTTTGGTTAAAAGACTTTGGTTGTTTGAAATTTAATTTTAAGTAAAAATTGGGGCCTTGCGGGGATGGGATAACGTAAGAGGGGGAGGGGGTCAGCTAAGTGCGAATTATTTGCCTGATCTCTTCTAAATAGTATTGCCGGTTCTCTAAACAGCGACACAGTGGCTACTAAATCGGGACTTAGAAGGACAGAAACATTTTAAATGACCAAAAATTTATTTTTTTATTTATATTTTTATTACTATTCTGTATCATTATAATGTGTTTATTACTGTTATCAAGAAACGTCATCATAAGGTAGACTTTAGGATTAATATTCATACCTATTTCTATGCAAGAAAATATTGTTAAATGGGAAAATTAATCTTGAAATAATTTTAAACTGTTACTAAACATTTTCTACTCCGTACTCTCGGTATCTGACTCTGATGACGCAAAATTTTTCGTGCTCGTGCGGGCTCGTATTTCATATCCTCAGGATCGGGATCAGAAAAAAATACCTCGAACTCATCGCAATATATTTACTTCTCTGTACCATACAATTACGGTATATTGCATGTTTACAGAATTCTCCCCCCCCCCCCCACACACAGTTTCAATAGGGTGCCGCAACCTACCTACTCTTTGGTAAAAAAATAGCACCCTTCATGCCCCTTTGTCAAAAATTGTCCCCTTAGTTCTTTTTTGTATTGAAAAATTTGCCAATGTAGTAAACACGATAGGGCGCCCTATCGTACAATATCTCTAGTTTATGGTTCAATATCCTGAAAACCTGAGAAAAGTGACGAATTAAAATTTGAAGTACGGAAGTTAAATATGTTCTTCTACTCATGGAAAGTGACGTATGAGAAACAGAGTGATGTCATAAAATAAATGGAACTGCAATTAATAATAATAATATATATTTCCTCTAATTAAGTTCAATCCAAGAAACTGCTACTGCCACTTCTACTTTGAACTCTAGCAATTATTGGCTCTCTCATTTTCAAAACAAAGTGACGTATTAGTATAAATAAACAACAATTAGTTATTAAGCTATTCTCTGATGATGAGCTTGGAAGGCTTGAGAGTACTAAGAAGTTTTAATTAAAATGTATACTTTAAACTTGTAACATCTTTTTCTTTATTTTAGTCGCCTTTTAAGTAAGATTATGGACTTTTTTAATGTTCACATTATACAGGGTGTCCGGTCTCAACGGTGTCCAATGGCTAATTCCTAAACCGTTAGTCATATACATATAGTTCCAATTACAAAAATGTTTTAAATGAGGTAAAGAAATATTTAAAAAACAATTTGGGTCAATAAAAACATTTCTTAAAAAATACGGAATTTAAATGTTTATACGGCCCCCCGGTCCTATAAGTTATATTTAGTAAAAATTTCCAATTACACTGACAAGTAAGACAAAAAAAAAAAAAAAAAAAAAAAAAAAGCCTAATTCATATAATACTAAAATTGAGCTAGTTATGAAACTTTAAAAATGCATGACTTATGCCACTTTTCTGCTCTGAAAACAAATGAGTTCGGCTTGACTTTGAGGGGTCACATATCAAGTGCTTAAAGTATTCGAAGATCTTATTTCATGTGTATCTGCGCTTTGAAAAAAATCGTACAAGTATTACGATTAAGTTAACATTTATTAAGTTTCAGATTGGCTAAAATAACATATGTTTTATTTTGTCAGGATTTGAGACTGTTTCTTTTATGATTTCTTTTAACGAAAATTATGTTATTTTTATAAGTTTTTATGTTACTTCAACGATCGTATGTATGTTTTTCCAGTTCAAAATTTGTACTCGAACTTTAACACACTTTCAAATATCCGATCGAGATTACATTTTACATACTGGCGCAAATCCGATAACAATGTAATATTATTATGATTTTCGGTGGTGACCATTTATACTTATTTTTCAGGATAACACAAAAAATTTCGGATAGTTTACCGCCTTGAAGTTTAAGAAAAAGTTTTAGATTAGATAATACAAGACTGCGATTGTTGGGTTTTTTAGCTTTTATGTATTTTTGAGCACTTAATCCGAAAATTACCTTAATTTTTAACCATCATGTCAGGATATTTCGCAAATCATAAATTGTCAAATTTAAAGAATAACAAAAGTCGGATACTATAAAGTTGAGGAGATGGTTGTGTTTTTTAACTTTTGATAATTGATTTTTACGTACATTTTAGCGCTGAATCTGAAAATGACCTTCATTTTTAACCATCACGTTAGAACTTTTTTGCAAATCATAAATGTGTAAGTTAAAATATAGCGAAAATGTCATACTATAACACATATGTAAAACTTTTTTTATTTTATTTTATTTTATTTTATTTTATTTTATTCGATATTTTTGCTTACCTTTGGATTCTTACAGCTAAACAGCTGAGTGGTCCGATGAGATGGGGTAGGAGATTCAATTTTAACTTTGAACTTTTTATCTTTGAAATTTGCAATTTGCGAAAAATCCTGATGTATGAAGGTCAATTTCGGATTCAGCGGTACAGAATACATAAGAATCAATTATCAAAATCTAAAAAAACATGACATAACCTAACTTCTGCAGGCTAGTGCAATCTAATAATATTTTAAAATACGTATCATTTTGTAAAGAATTGAGGCTGTTAATTTAGCATCATTTTATTTAACAAAAATTCTGTTTTTTTTCTTCCTTCTTAAATGTTTATTACAAATTGTATATTTTGCATTAATATGTCAGAATCATTAAAGATTTCAAATTTATATTGCAATGTTAATTTTACTCTCAACCATTTTTTAATATATCTGACGAAATTATATTTCGACTAAATTTGTGAATGACCCCCAATTTGCAGCAAAAAATAGGCTCCAACTTAAAACAGCTATTACTCGGTCAATTTTAATCGTAGAATAACGGGACTTTTTTTGTATTACTTGCCAGTGTAAAAGGAAAATTTTACTAAATATAACTTATAGGACCGGGGGACCGTATAAAAATTTTAATTTCGTATTTTTTTTTTTTAAGAAATGTTTTTATTGACTCAAATCGATTTTAAAATATTTCTTTACCTTATTTAAAACATTTTTGTAATTGGAACTATATGTCTATGACTAACGGTTTAGGAATTCGCCATTGGACACCGTTGAGACCGGACACCCTGTATATTTTATGTTGAATCAAGGCAAAAAATTGCGTTTCGTCTTAAAATTTTATTTGCCTGATATGCCTTTAATGTTAAAAATATAAAAATAAAATAAGTAAATAAATAGTACTTTTCCACTATAGGGGCCTTGGCGTTTTTTTCTTTAAAGCTTCGCGCAATTCGGGTTACAGAAAATGAGATATGTTGCAAAAAGATATAAACAGATTTGAAAATAAACCCAAGGAACTTTTATGCTTGTTTATATACGTATTTATATAGATACTATAAGGGATACAACCCGGAGCTCCCGGGTTATAGAATATAAAAAAAAGCTTTGTTTATATATTAATATATTGCTTTTAGATTGACCACTAAAAACACCAAAAAGCATTTTATGTGAAAAGTATCAATTTTGCACTCAAATAAAGTTTTGAAATTTATTAAAAGGGTTATTTCGCATTAATTAATAGCTGAAGCCAACAATTTCGTTACTTACAGCAGTTTTTTTTTTTTTTTTTTTTTTTTTTTTTAATTTTGATGGTTGCAGTTGCTAAAGCACGTAGTTCGATGATATGCCTGTTAAATTTCTGTCTTGTTTATATTATTTAATTTATTGGTGAAGTTTTAACTTTGTTCTGGAATGTCAATCGGAAACAAATGCTGAACTTTCATATTAACTTAATTGCAAATAGATTTATCTTTCATAATCGTCTACACGCGATAGAGATAGATTTAAAAAGAAAATCATGCTTAAAAGTTATTTTAAAAATCACAGAAAAATTATTAAATTGCGATACAGCAAATAGCAACACAGTTTTGAGACAAATTTCATTTGTAAGTACATATTTTTCAATATTCGACGGTGTAAAAAATTAAAACGTTCGATGCTTACATTTAAAAAAAAATTATAGTAAAAGTTAAATTTAAGGGGGTAGGATACCTTTCAGCACGTCGAAAAAGTAAAAAACACCACTATGTTCCAAGCTTCAAAATTTGTGTAATAAGTCAAATATTAAAATCAAACTTCATTTAAACATAAAGTTCATATTTAAATTTATATTAAAAATATATATATACTTGTATATTCATAAATAAATATTGAAATGATAAGTTTAAAAATATATGATAATATGAGAAAAAAAAATCTTGCGCGCATGATAAAATCTGAAAAGATGCATATAAAGAGGAAATTTTGGTGAAAATAAATACTTAATAGTATTACCTTTATAATAAAACCAGAATATTTGTAAAAAATATTGACTAAATTAAGAAAATAACAAAAAATTAAAAATTTTCACTTTTTAAAAAAATATTTTCAACGTACAAAAACAGAAAAAATAATAAAATCTTACCTTTTTATGGTTTTAAGTTGTAGAGAATACAAAAATGAATATGTGGTAAAAATCTCTTTTGATTGCCATGCATAGTTTTTTAGTAACACTGCGCTCAATATCAAAATTCGTCGTTTTGAATAAACGCAACGCAAAGTTTAATTATCCCACGTAGTCTTAATATGCGGTCTTAATAAAACAGGCATAATTAGTAAACTAATGGGAATTTTTTAATGCGGTTTTTTGCGTATTGCTCAGAAATGATTACGGAATCAAAATATGTATTAAAAAATTCAAAAATTTTCATTGTTTAAAGGTATCCTACCCCCTTAATTGTCTACTGTTGCCATCAGCTTTGCGTACGGACACGTTTTTCTTTTATAATAAGGATAAGGATAGATAAATATATTATTATTGTTTTTAATATACTATTTATTCCTGTTTGTATTTAAAAATATATAAATAGCTTCTTTATATTAAATAAATTGTATAAATATGGGGAAAAAATTTGTGCATATGATACTGTGAATAGATTTTTGAATATTATGCTGCCAAATTTCCTTCTTTTGCCAAGTCTCGTTACACTGGAAAAATACTAAATAAAATAAAATATATCCAAAGCTAACTGCGCTTTAACTTTAACTAAGGTTTGTTAACGTTCTATCTTTCCTTTCTTTAGACAGAGAACATTTATTTATACAGAGAACATAAACTTTATAATTTTGCAGAGAATATAAATAAAGAGTCTGAAAAAATCCAGTCATACCTGCAATAGTTTTTGTTTTTAGTTCTCCGTACGCTGACGCACACAAATGTTTGAATGTTGCCACGCTGTTCATGATAACTTTGTACGCAGGTTCCATGAAAGCATCAAGAGTGTAGTAAACTTCTTTAATTTCAGACCAAGAGAAGCCAAAGAATTCTATGTACTAAAGGGAAAAGAAAATATGAGATTATGTTTTAAATGAGAAAGGTTTCCCATTAAAGCTAGTTGGAAAGCTAGTAATCTAGAAATCTACTAACAAGAACGAAAAATCATGCGTCCAGCATAGTTTATAAAACACATTCCAACACTTCCAGATTACGTTAACAAAACTTCATAGTTTGTTGAGGTGAAAGGTGTAAACCATTTCAAAAAGCATAACATATTTGAAAACCAAATTTCAGAAATTCTCATCCATAATTGGAAAAATGTACGAATCCGTGGCTAGATCAAAATACCGTCACCTCTGGGGTACGACGTCACATGCATAAAACCCGAGGCTAACGAAAAAGACAGGCTGCCGCGGTGTATTCCATTTGTATTTTTTACAGCCCGCTGGATGCTCGAATACACCAATGCGGGTGTACGAAAAGAGCATCACGTCACTCTAGCGGTCTGTAAAAAAGGACACTTGAGATGCACCGCGGTAGCTTGTCTTTTTCGTTACCTGCGCATAAAGTCGAGGCTAACGAAAAAGACAGGCTACCGCGGTGCATCCCACATGTCTTTTTTTACAGACCGCTAGAGTGACTTGATGCGTCACGTGACTCCAGCGGTCTGTAAAAAAACGTACGTGGAATGCACCGCGGTAGTCTGTCGGTCTCGTTAGCTTCACATAAAGTCAATTGTCGGACTCTACAATTTTCCAACATTGATCAAATTATTTTACACTTTTTGGTTCAGAGATGAAAGTATTAAAAGCATAGTGCTACTATTTTACCTGTGCTTTTAAGCTCTTCCAGTAATCATACAGAGTCATTTTTAAAGCTGGTTGCACCATATCATTCAATGGATGATTCTTGTCGCTGGCTACTTCTTTGATGGTGTGAGAGAACCTTTTGTAACCAGATACAAATATCTCCTTAACTTTGTTGAAGGCGTTCCTGTTCAGCGCTCCTTTCCAGACGTGGTAATTTCGATCCAGTATTTCGCCCGTGAAATCCACTACCGGTGATTCACCATCCTGTAATGGCAATTTAAAAACTGTTTCAATTACATTTGATTTCTTGTTATAGATACATTCAAAACTTAATAAGAAATTAGAGTAATTTAGAAACGTATATAAAAAAAATGACTATTGTCAGTAAAAGTACGTTTGTCAGCATTAAAGGGTTATTGGGAATTCATCGTCGTTAACAAACAACAAAATCAATATTTTTTTAATTCGATTGCTATATGTATATAAACTGAATTAATTTTTTGCTGAAAACTGATACACTAATTTTTATAGTGGACCAATAGTTTGATAGATTATGACCAATGCTATTAAATGGCGGTTATAATCTATCGATTTTTAAAAAGTCTTAAAGTTTTATGATTGTTAAACGAATAAATATATAACGCTTGCTCACCGCCTTATTTCCATAGCCCATTTCGACACGTAGAGTCTTATAATCAGGAGATAATCGATTTCTATATGTAATATCGTAATCAGGTCTGCTGAATTTCAAGTTCCAGTCGCGATCCCGAACTTCCAAGAGCAATTCAGCATTTGGACAGTTTCCATCCTAAAAAAAAAAAAAAAAAAAAAAAAAAGAGAGAAAGAAAGCAAAAACATATATTGAAACGTTTTTTAAATTTTGAAACACACAGAGAACATAACTATCATTACTTACATAAAATGTGAATAACCTGGTTATTTTAAACTTTCGAACTTGTTTTGAATCGTAAATTCAGTGGGGAACAATGATTTTGGTGTTTAGGAAATAAAGACCGTTCTTATACGAAATTGCCCCCTGAATCCAAATATGATCTTGATTTTGACATATCAGGTCTAGGTTTTAAGATATGTAACGACACTCTGTTACACATTAGGTGTTAGTGAAAGTGCATGATGTTTATAAGAGTATGTTGAAAAACTTAAAGTAGAGATTTTTGATGCACCAATGATTCGTAAGTTCATAAAGGATACAAATTTCTTGAAAATGATGCGCGAAAATGAAGCATTAGCTTGGCGAGCCTTTGTAGAAGCCGTTCAAAATTTCCTTGGGAAACATAGGAGGAAAAATTACAAAGACCTTGTTAGTAACATGATGACACAAATTTCGTGAAAATGATGCGCGAAAACGAAGCATTAGCTTGGCGAGCCTTTTTAGAAATAGTCCAACATTTCCTTGGGAAAACGTAAAAGGAAAAACTACAAAGACTTTGTTAGTAACATGATGCTAACATTTGTTAAAGAAATAGAATTATTTAATTTCCTTAAAACATACTAATATCAGCCCATGGACATTGTTGGAAATATGTTTTTACAATGTAATTGAGTCAAATGGACTTGAGTACAGCAAAAAAACTATACCTGATTGAGAAAAACAGAAGTTATTCTCGAATTTATCAGACAAAATACCTAGGAATTCGTTAAAAAATTCCAGGCACCAGACAATTTTTTTTTTGGTTGCCCTATGTCAGGGTTGGCGAACCTTTTTGTTGCCGCGTGCCAAATTCGATCAAAAAATATTTTACGTGACTATGACGTGCCAACTAAAAAGCAAATTTAGTAGGTGAAAAATAATGGTTTAAAATTACTTAAAATTCTCTTATTAAGATTTAAAAAACATGAGGAACGTACATGTACATAGGTATTACACTGTAATAATTATGGAAACAAATATATTTTTGAAAATAATTTAAAAAATTTAATGCGATGTAATTTGATTTCTATTGCTGCATCTTAATATCAAGTTTATTTTAATGCAAAGTGAACCGGATTTATCTGACAAGTGCTTTCAGTTTCAGTTTTGATATTATGCATTTGTGAAAACAATGACTCGAAAGAATAGATAGACAGAAAAACTTAAAATAGCAAACGCCAGTTCCTTTGAAAAGCTTTGAAATAAATTCTAAGTTGCCACAATTTTACCATCGGAATTTAGTAATGTCTAATAACCAATTCTTATCGATAGTTTTCAAATATCGTATTTGTTCGAATAATTTTTGAGACCATAATTAATCAGATTGGAATATAATATGCCGCGATTTGATTTTTTCAATTTACATTTAATCGAATTTAGAAAAGATCAGTCACGATTTTGTGTAATCTCTCTTTATTTTGATTTAGAGCCATAGCGGTGCCGTGCCATAGGTTCGCCGACACTGCCCTATGTTATTGTTTACATATGAAGTACCTTACTATATATAAAACAACTTCAGTATATTTTTCAAATTTGAAAAAGTTCTCAAGATTTATTATTATCCGATATCCGTATAATAAACGTATTTTATCATTGTGTATAAAAAAAAATCTGGAGTGATTCCGTTCGACTTTCGGAACACTGATTGCGCTGACCAGAATTTTTTTTTTTTTTTTTTTTTTTTTTTTTTTTTTAATTTCTGAGAAATTCAATCGAACAGAGTGACCTACCACAAAATGTGTTAGCTTACAGCTCTGCAGTTAAGTAGACTACTGACTGCGAGTCACAAACAAGTGGCCGAACATTTTGGGAGTTTATATATAGGATTTTGAATACCATGATTTAAAAAATATAAATGTTTATATTATTTATAATACTATTTTTTTTTTTAAATTTATATACACATGAAATAATAATATCAAGTTATAATGTTCATAAAGTTCATTTAGCTCGTAAATTTCAGTTTAAAAGAAGACAGAATCGGATTGCATAACTGTACAGAAGAGAGAATAATCTTGAGGTTTTTCTTTAAAGATATCTTCTTTTAAGAGGGAAATAGTTTGCTCTGTAATGAAAAGAACTCTTAAATTATTCTTATAACAACTGAGGAATTCTTATATCGTAAGTAAGGTTTGAATAAATTCTTCTTAAATATGCTGTTATATTACTGTGCTGTATTGCTATTATTCTTCTTAATTATGCTGTTATATTACAAATGATGGACCCGATTTAAAAAAATCATATTTTCGAAACTACTGCACATATTACAATAAGTGATTACATAAATTTAAAGAGAAATATACCAAGTTTTTTTCAGCTACAAATGTTCGATGTGTGACCCTCTTGTTACACGGCATACGTCCAATCTGTAATCCAGTTCGTCCCAAACACTTTATAGCAGCATCACTCTGTCAATGGTTCTGAATTCTGCACAAATGCGTTCTTTAAGTTCTGACAGTGTCAAAGACATTGTTTATGTACCACCAATGTCGAAAACAAAGTGTTCTGAACTTAAAGAACGTATTTGTGAAGCTTTCAGAACCATTGACAGAGTGATGCTACAAAATGTTTGGAACAAACTGGATTACAGATTGAACGTATGCCGTGTAACAAGAGGGTCACACATCGAACATTTGTAACTGAAAAAAACTTGGTATATTTCTCTTTAAATTCACGTATCACTTATTGTAATATGTGCAGTATTAATACATGGAAATTATTCCAGAGAGAAACATTCGCCTTGCATACAATATTTCAAATGAAAATCAAATTTCAAAGTGATTGCTTAAAAGGTGCAAAGGCCAACATAGTAAAAAAGATTCCAAGCCGGAACTCGAACTCGGGCCATCAGTATAGCCAAAGCCGCCTCAAGACTACAAGCCAAACACGAGGTTTCGTGACGTCACGACGCGGGGCTTAGATCAGCCGTGGAGAGCACATGCGTTATTTAAAACATATTAATTCTTTCCTCTATATTCCAATTTATTATCACAGCATATGGGGAAAAAATAAAAACTTATAGTTTACAGACGCTAATTAAGTGCTTTTTAATCAATTTCGATCACTCGAAACAATAATAATAATGATAACACAAAAACAAAATTTATGAAATAATATCACTTTGTCAGTCAAAATGTGCACTTAATTAAAGTTACATTAAAGAAAAATGGTTGGTTAATGAAAAAAAAAATTGAAGTATTAAATTTAATTTACTGAACAGTTTTCATTATTTATTCTACTTTGAAATTTACAAAAATATCAATTATCTATTTTCTGTATATTCTAAAACAAGACATTAATAAATATATGTAAGCAAAATCTACAAATATGTATATAATATATATATACACATATATATGTAGTTTTAAACACATAGAAAGAATTACTTTGCTTTCAATTATTTCATTTTCAAAAATAAATAAATAAATACCAATATTCTGTCAATCAAAACCCACATTTAAAATTAAATTAAAGTGGATGAAAAATGATTGTTAAATGAAAACAAATTCAAGTTGTATGCTATTTTTATTATTCATTGTGGTTTGAAATTATACAATAAATATCCTATTAAATTTAGTGATTTGAAACATGCAAAGGAATATAATAAATTTAATATAAATAAATAGTAAAACTACAGAGTGCATGAAATTAGGTAACAACACAGATAAATTTTTGTTACTGTAAACTTTACTTAGCAGAAATGGGTAATTTTCACATAGAATCGATTAAATTGAAAAAACATAAAGCGCTCATAATAAAACAAAACAAGGTCATGAAACAGAAAATTATTATTTTCTTAATTTTTGTATTATTTTAAGATATTATGCAAGGTAGAGGCAATAGAGTTTTTAAAAAATGTACTGAAACATTGTGAGAACAAAAGAAAGAAAGAAAACACTTTCATCAATTGGAATTGAAATATATATAATAGATTTTTTTTTCATTGAAAAACTGTAAATAAGCCAAAATTCGGAAAAATCCGAATTTTGGAATCGCCGAGTGCCGAAGGATTCTGGATTTTGGACTTTGTACTATATATCATTAGAAAACTAATGATTTAAATTTTATTATAACAACTTAGTACTACATTGTTTTCAAAAGAAATTCTTCATACACGTTTTCCTCATAACGAGTCAAGTTGAAATCATTTATTATGGACCGATTTCAGGTATTTTTTTTAGACACCTTATAACACAAATAGAAAAACAAATAAAAGTTTCCAAACAAATACTCCTTTGCAACAAATCCATGATTTTTTCTACTATTATTCTAGTAGTATTTTTTCATAAAGTTGTGACCATATTTTTGTGATACCCTGTATACAAATGTAAATAGTACCTGGTACGAAATTTATGCATGCATACAATACGTATGAAGTTTAGCACTAACCACTTATGCATTATTCGCGAATAATTTCTACGGATAGATAAAAGGGGGGCCCCAGAATGGTGCTTGCTCCGAGGACCTAGATAGACGAAGTCGGGTCCTGACTACACAGAAAACTAAATTTATAATTATATAACAATAATTTTATTTATTGTTATTTTTAATCAAACGTTAAAAGTTATATAAAAACACACAACATTTTTGCGAATTCGGAAGGGGGAGGGTGGATAAATTGTTTACAGTCATTGTAAAAATAAAAAGATTCAGACACATCATTCCCATGTCTGCAATTGTCATGTATAAGCATGCACTGTGTAACAAATATTATAAAATGAATTTTTATTAAGAGTTTAAGATTAAAAAACACCAATAAATTAGTATGTATATTGATCGGGCTTTAAAAGAAATAAACAAGGTAACAATGTTATGCATCCATAGAAATTATGATGAAAGTTTCTAGTACATTTAAATTTTTAAGTATGAAAATATCTATAAAAATACATAAATTTTGTATCATATTAAAGACCAATCAATTCTGCCTACAGAATAATCAGAGTTATTATTCTCACGACAAGTGTTTTCTAATAAAAGTCGATCATTAAAAGTCACTCTAATAAGAGAAATCAGAACAAATTACTAGATAGGAAGGTGTGACAAGTTATACATTACATAATAATTAGGCTTGTAATTAAGACTTTTGGCTGAAAATATTTTAGCATGATTAGTATCCAAGAAACTCAGTCTGACATAAATTTCAGCTATCTGCTGCCAGTATTTCCGAGTAAATAAAGTCAGAAGTTTTAATCGAAATTATTGAATAGCAAGAAAGGTAGAGTTTAAACTAATAATAGTTATGCTGTACTTACTGTATGCAAAATATCATCAGTTTTCAGTGATAAATTTCTGAGTAATAATAATTTTAAAGTTTTTTTTTTACTAATTTTCATAAATTAAAAGAACTGATTAAAATTTGCACTTGAAAGTTTAACAGTTGAGGTAGAAAAATATGTCACATAGGACATTAAAATTTCAAGTGAATCGAATAAATAGCTTCCAAATTATGAGGCAAAATGTGCTGGCGCCAATAGAATTGTCTAGCAGATATTGAAATCAGATTATTTTGACAAATTAATAAAGGCTATAATTAAATAATGGAAACTTTATTAATCAATAACTTTTGAGATAATTCACCTATTAGTACAATTCAAGCCCCAATTTTTAGAAAATTACGAGAGACAGGGAATGATGTAAGTCTCGACACGATCTTGTCATTTTTTCCATTTTAAATTATTGCTGTATTGAAACAGAACTAGATTAATATCGTTTTTTTTTTTTTTTTTAGACACGGAATATTACAACACGATATTTCATTAGGATTTACTAGTTAACTTATTTTAAACAAATTAAAAATAAAGTACATAATGAACAAAAAAAGATAACTAGTACTATTAGTATATAAATAGTTAATTTGAAAATAAACTTACCTTAAAAAGAATACGTCCTTTGCTTCCGAATAAAAAACACGTTGTACTCTAATTCTAAACAGAAGAATACAAAATTCTCCTCGTTGGCGCCAGCCCCGGCTCGTTACGTCACATACGAGGGGGAAGGAAATTGTGTCTGGCTTGATAGTCTTAAGGCGGCTTTGGTATACCGCACTGACGTTCTACCGACTAAATCACTTGGAACGATACCTAGATCGGAAAATTTCTCACTATTATATGTTGGCAAGGCTACAAACGTAGCACAAGATGGAATATTTATCGTGAGCCACCGACCTGGGGCGAGCACGAAACATAATTAAATCCAGCATCGATAGAATCTATATTAATACATGGAAATTATTCCAGAGAGAAACATTCGCCTTGCATACAATATTTCAAATGAAAATCAAATTTCAAAGTGATTGCTACGTTGTAGGTACATTTTTACGTTGTACGTAGATTGGTACGTTTGTAGCCTTGCCAACATATAATAGTGAGAAATTTTCCGAGCTGGGTATCGTTCCAAGTGGTTTAGTCGGTAGAACGTCAGTGCGCTATACTGATGGCCCGGGTTCGAGTTCCGGCTTGGAATCTTTTTCACTATGTTGGCCTTTGCGCCTTTTAAGCAATCACTTTGAAATTTGATTTTCATTTGAAATATGTGCAGTAGTTTCGAAAATATGATTTAAAAAAAAAAAAAAAAAACGGGTCCATCATTTGCAATAGCCCTGTGTATAAAAGAGACTCAAATACATACACACGCACAAACTATGATTACAACTAGTGTTCCAATTCCAAGAACTGTGTCACGAAAAGCGCGACAGCGGCTTCTAAATCGGGACATAAAAATATACTAAACCCTACAAAAAATGGAACCTACGTAAAACGGAATCGTGTCTTAAAGGTAAACATTTCATTGTGATACTGTAGAAATATCATAAAATTATACCTTTTAAGACGAAAATCTGTTTCTTTTAAATTTCTTTTAGTACCATGCTACTCCAGGGTTCGTACTGGTATGCTTATATTTCCCCTTTTGAATACCAGTATTTGTATAAAGAAAATTTCGCTGTGTGTAATCGAACATTACACGTGACAATTTTTTTTACAATAGAAATGCTGGTATTCAAAAGGAAAAATGTAAGCACCCGTACGTATTCTGTATTCATTAATCTCTGCATTGAGAGGAACTTATCCGGTAAAATCCGTGAAGACAGAACAATATACAGACCTATCTAATATAACGAATTTTTTGCAGTTCCAATCGATTCTGTTTTAATGCTCCTTGTTCAGTAAACCCTGTGTAAACGGAATCTATTTGTAAAGGAATTCAAAAGTAAACTAGTATGTTGTGGCCATCACAAAACTTTCTTCTATATAAATCACGTCAATTAAATCATTTAAATAGTACAAGAAATTACATCAATTTAGCACCAATTCATATCAAAGTGTATCTGAATTTGAAGTTTGAAAAAAATTCGTGCCTTAGTTCTTGAGATAGAGCTATAGCGGAAATTCTGAAAAATGTAGAATAGCAGCGCCATCTGTTGAGTGATTTACACCAATACATAAAGAGCAATAATTGGTATCCAGGTATACGTGGATCTGAAGTTCGTTGAAAATCCAAGCATTAGTTCTTGAGATAGATCTATTGCGGAAATCATAAAAACAGCATAGCAGCGCCACCTATTGAGTGATTTACACCAAACTGTATAAAATGTCAATTCATGTCAAGGACTAACTGATTCTAAAGTTTGATGAAAATTCGTGCATTAGTTCTTGAGATACATCTATAGTGGAAATTCTGAAAAATACAGCATAGCAGTGCCACCTGTTGAGCGATTTACACCAAAATGTCAATCCATGTCAAGGATTAACTGATTCTGAAGTTTGGTGAAAATTATTGCAATAGTTCTTGAGATACAGCTATAATGGAAATTCCGAAAAGTGAAGAATAGCAGCGCCACCTGTTGAGCGATTTGCACAAAAACACAAACAGCACTAATTCATATCAAAGTATACTTGAATCTGAAGTTTGATGAAAATCCAAGCATTAGTTGTTGAGATAGAGCTATTGTGGAAATCGTAAAAAATGCAGTATAGCAGCGCCACCTGTTGAGCGATTTGCACCAAAACACAAACAGCACTAATTCATATCAAAGTATACTTGAATCTGAAGTTTGATGAAAATCCAAGCATTAGTTGTTGAGATAGAGCTATTGTGGAAATCGTAAAAAATGCAGTATAGCAGCGCCACCTGTTGAGCGATTTACACCAAAATGTACAAAATTTCAATTCATGTCAAGGATTAACTGAATCTGAAGTTTGCTGAAAATCCGTTCATTAGTTCTGGAGATTGAGCTATTGCGGAAATCGTGAAAAAGGATGCATAGCAGCGTCACCTGTTGAGCGATTTACACCAAAAACTAATCAGCACCAGTTTATATCAGGGACTAACTGAATTTAAATTTTTATCAAGTTCCGTGCATTAGTTCTTGAGATAGAGCGCCCACAAAATTTGTGTCACATACAGACAGACAGACTCACAGACAGACATTTTGTAAAAACATGTTTTTCGGAATCTCTGACCCCTAAAATGTGTAAATCCGTCGAAAACCAAAAGTCGAAAATTTTCACGAATCCAATACTTTACCTATAAAAAACAGGAAGCCTTTTCAGAAAGTCTGTTTTCCGTGTTAGAAGGTTTTGTTATACTAAATAAACACTTTTTACACAATAAAAACTATGAAAGCGGAATCGTTAGGGACTGAAACAAAGTTACAATTTAGCAGGTATAATTGTATGGTATTCCTATAGTAGGAACAATGGATTTTTCACTTTTGAAACAGAATTCTGTTATAAATAGATTCCGTTTACACAGGGTTTATTAAACAAAGTGCATTAAAACAGAATCGCTTGGAACTGCAAAAACATTCGTTATAGATATGTTCTGTTTGCAGAGGTTTTACTGTATTAAGTTCCACTCGATGCGGAGATTAATGAATAGCATGGTAGTAAAAGAGATTCAAAGGAATTTGTGAAGCATAAAAAATCGGGACTTTTGGCGTCTCGTGCAATGGTTGCGCGCCACAAGTCTTCGAGACCGGGAAAATCGTGACATCTACAGGGTGGCTACTAAATACTGTTGCAAATATTCAGTCATCAAGATGAGCGAAGCGAATCCTACTATGCTACACAAATTACATTTTGTCGTACACTTTACAAAAAACTATTCAGTATTTTGACTTGAAATTAAACATAAACTTAAACTATGATCTGTAGATTTGCACAATACTATTTTTTTACAGAATAACCTTAAAAAATGTATTATTTTAATTAATTTATTTTACATGTTTTACCATTACGGACGCATTTTTCCAAATAAAAAATGAAACACGTATATTTTCAGAAGAAAAAATAAATCATGGAATTAGTCACTATAGATAGAATCATGATTAATTAGTTTCACAATTTCTTTTATGAAATTTTTAAAATACCCTTTTTATGAAAATTATAGCATATTTTTAATAAATTAAAATTTGTGAAAATTCAATTATTTACATTCAATTATAAAAGTATTTTTCTGTATTAAGAATTCCAATACACAATTTATTCTTATTATGTGAAACCATTTACGCAGACGATACTTACGCATTTTAAAAGAATTATATTATGATTTTTTGTAAAGTGGCAACAAAAGAAAATTAAACAAATAAAATTAATTGTTAAATTCGTTATATCATAAATAAAAAATTCGCAGGAAATTCTTAATTATTTGGCTGAATTTAAATTTCTAAAATTAAAATGCACCAAAACATAAAATAACGTTTTTGCTTAATAAAGATGCAAAAATAATATAAAAAATATTGTTACTTTCAAATATTTGTCTTATTAAATAATGCTTCACAAATCCAAACAAAGCATGGCTTTTGCTAGTTTATTTTACAAATAAAAATTAGAAAATGACAAATACACTAATATGTTGAACATCAGAGATAAAAGTTTACCGGAAAATAATTTTACTGGAACCGACCGCCATCTTTATCGATTACCAAAGATGATCTCTTATGCCATTGTCCGACTGCGGCACGAACCATTTTAAGAGGTAATCGGTTCCATTCACGCAATATGGAAGCTTTGAGAGCATCCAAACTTGTATGTTGTTTGCTATTTACTTTAGCCTCTAAAACCCCCCAGACGCAATAATCTAAAGGATTTAGATCCGGTGAAGAAGGTGGCCAATCTTCTTACATGATAAGGTTTGGACAATTGACGTGGAGCCAAAGCCTGTATTTATTTTGCTCGGTCCGAATGTGCAGAATTTTGCTGAAATATCCAATTATTTTTGGGATACAACCTGTCAGCACGTGTCAATAAATGTGTAGCCAATATGTACTGTTTGTAATATTCCACATTGATTTTTACCCCTTTATACATGAATTTCAAAGGCAAGTTTCCATTGTTTGACATTGCAGCCCAAACCATAACAGAATTCTTTGTTCTGAAAGCGTTTAACAGTTCGAAGAGTTTCAGGTAAATCCTCAAAGGATGCTGAATATATTACATCATTTTTAGCTTTACAACACTACTCAGTGCAAAATAGCTTCTCATCAGAAAATATTATTTTGTTAACACTTTTCCTACCATGCCGATTCAACAATTTCTTGCACCTTTGTAATCTTTTTATTATTTGTGCAGCAGCCAAACCTTGAACTTTTCTTTTGAGACCAGGACGAAAACCCACGTCTTCATTTATAATAACTTGCATCAGTTCTACGACTCACGTTCTCTTCTGCAGCCATTTTATTTACAGAACGTTGTGGATTTCTTCGTATCTTTTCACGAACTCTTTTGATGCGCTCTTTTGTGAAGCTGAGCTTGTACGACCAGACTTAGGTCGATCTTTACAGCTATTAGTATAGTATCCAATTATCGATTTCTAGTTCTATATATAAAGGTTTTATTAAAACGAAACAAGGTCATTTCAATTGCTTAAGGACCGCGATCAAAGAGCTGTTTAGCATACAGAAAAGAGAAAGAATAGAGATAGAGTATAGTGTCTGAGAGTGATGCGAAAACGTAACCCTAAAATCCCTTACATTCGGCCCAAACACAACCATGTGCTTTGACGCGCCTGTCAATTCAAACCTCTATTTCTTTGCTTTTGCTTTTACCGTTGCAAATTGTTGTTCATTATCCGCGTGATGACCGTAAGTATGATTAAAATGAGAATATGTGAAGTTATAGGATGCAGTAGACGTTCTCTGTTCTACGTTCTTGTCTTGTTTGGGCATTTAAATTTGAGCGATAACAGCCTTCATATTGCAAACCGTTTTTACGGCATACTGCATCTCCATCTATCTCTTTCCTCCATGGCTGTTTAATCATTATTCTTTTGGCTTTGTTTGCTTTATATAAAAATTGTCTGCATTAATAGAAAATTGCCAAACTCTGAAATAGAGAAATAAATTGTTTTACCAAACGATTAATATTAATTCTTATTTTCTGGAGTGTAACAGTATTTAGTAGCCATCCTGTAATTACAACACTTTCCTTACAGTATGTGTTTAGAGCAATTAAAAATAAATCTTACTTTGCTGCAGAGAGTGACGTGTTTCTGATGATGGTAAGGTAGCGACGTCCATTCTGCATCCACGTGGATCCTTCCAAGAGCATGTGACGCTGTCATTTCTTCTCGAGTATAATCAGGCGACACGTCTTCTACCACTTCTGTAGAAAATACGACAAAGAACGCATTTACGTAAATGAAAATATAGAAAAAATCATCACATCTTTTACCCTTTCTGACCCCAAATTATGAATTTAAAAAAATCTTTTCGAAACCTTTTTTTTATTACATCAGAAAAGCAGGGTACTTTTCCGTTATATCATGACCATGTCAAAGTGTATACTAATACACAATTTATTTCAATACTGCTTAAAGAATTTTTATGGCAGAACGTGCCAATCATTGTGATTTGATATTTATTGAACATGGACCATTTTTTCTATTACTACAGGTCAGGGAATTTCCCTGACTTTAGGTCAGATAAACACCAGTATTCTCTTAGAGAAAAACTCGTCTTTTGCAAACGCGCGATTATATAAGTCGAATTTTATTACATAAAATACTGGCATTTCAGCTGAAAGTACAGGAACCCTATATTAGTATTTAATCTTAACCTCACTAAAAAACCTTAATTTGCTATTCTTCTAATCAAAAATATTCTTTATTAAATTATAACTTACATGTATTTCTGACACATAGAGGAATTAGCAAGTACTTGATGAAGAAGCTGCAAAAAAAATTATTTGGGGACTCTGAAATTACACATACGAGAAAGAGCCAACTCTTTAAGTTGAATATTTGCAGTAGGATTTGGTAACGAAAGATATTCAATGTACTAAAACCATATGTGAAAAATCGTTTGACTAACAATGCAAGTATCAACAAAATCCGATCAGTAGAACTTTATAAAATTGCTAATCTTTCATAATTGGTTTCACATGATTGGAAAAGTTTCTCTAAATTTTTGTAACTAAACAATGCTGAACGATATTCAATATATTAACTTTCCCTGAAATATCATCTAATTAAAAGTGCAAGTTTCATCAAAATCCGTTTGTAGAACTTTTTAAACAAGTTAATCTTTCTTAAACGAGTTCATCTGATTATAGAATTTCAATATAATTCTATAACGCAGCAACGCAGAACGGTATACAATACAGTGAAACCGGCTAAACCCGGGAGAACTCGCTAGCGAGAATGCCCAGTTGCTTTTCATTTACTTTACATTCATATAATATCAACTTTTTTTGGTTGGCTTAGTACTTTTATTCACAAAATAGGTAAAATAATTGTAAAACATTTTGAAATTTTAATTAAAATGAAAAATAATTTAAATAAGAGTCTTAAAAAAGTACGACTGTGAGAGAAAATCTCATCCAGCGAGTTCTCCCGGGTTAAGAAGTTTCACAAGGGAATGGAAGGGGAAAACTTCTTAAACGGGAAATTAGCATTTTTTGAAAAAATCAATAGTTTAAATATTGATATTCAGATGAGGGTTTATTTTATATTAGTACAATAATACAAAGAGTACTTTCTATAAAATTGAGTTTTCTTAAGAAATTTAAATTAGTTTGCACACTTAAAAAATTAGCTAATAAAGTAAAAATGCATAATTACCTTAGAAACTCTTTATTTAATCCAAGATAAGAAATTTCTCTTTAAGAGTCATTTGATATATTTTTGCAAAAAGAAAAAAAAAATCGGTTATAGTTTTTTGTTTCTGTTTTTTTTCGGCCACCTTTAATCAATACCTTTTCTTCCATAACTTCATATTTTCTTCTTTTCACAATTTTAATTTTACGAGATTTTTCAGAACAGTTTAAAATGAGATCTCGTTTTGCTAGAATTCCATTCAGAGTAGTCACTGGTATGTTCAACTTCTTTGCAATTTCAACTCTTGTTGTTTTCGCGTTACTATCAACTTCTTTCAAAATTTTGATTTTGTCTTCAATTGACAAAGCTTTCCCTTTAATTGTCTTGCCCGACATTTTTGGAAAAAAAAAAAAACAGAATTTTTTGTTCGTGTATTTTCTAACGAGAAAGCTTTGATGTTATGCACTTTACACTGACTTAAAAACTGTGAAATGAAAAAACCAAACGCATCTTTGATACATTGCACTTATGGAAGAGGGTGGTGGGAAAGAATCTGTTGTAACTATTGAACTGAAAGAACCACCCCTCGGTAGGGCGGAGCAATTCCCTTTTCTCTTTATCAGTCACTATTATTACAGTGACGAGGGACCCATCCTCTACCCACATTCCATTTCCATCAAACACGTTAAACAGATTTTAAGATGAAATAGAGGTAACCATAACTGCTATCAGTCCTAAACATTGACCTTTTTGAAAAGCGAAGAATGTAAATAAAGAGATTTCCAGCACTGAAAATAAAATAATAATCAAAAATACAAAATAAATGCTGTTTAAAAGTAAAAATGGAAGGAAAAATAAAACATTTTAAGCGGGAAGGAGTTTCGAACTAAACTTATTAAACGAGTTATTTTAGCGTTGTAAGAATAAGAGAAAAATGGGAATCGAAAATATAAACTTCTTAAACGGGAAAACTTCTTAAGCGGGAACTTCTTACACTGGTTTTACTGTATACTAAACCTTCCCTAAAATTTTATTTAACCAACAGTGCAAATCCCATCAAAATCCATTCAGAAAAACTCAACTTATAAGCAGCCGTAACGAAATCCCTATATGAATTTGATATAAATTTAGTAGATATGAATTCATTTTCTTTCACTTCTGTTTCAAGTTGACGAAATTTTTCTGTAGGGATTTGTATCGGGTTTCGATTTTACTTTAATCAGAAATTTCGGGTTCGGATGGAGTACAACCGGACCCGTGCAGGGCTTTAATACAGACTAGCATGTCATGAGCGTTCAAGGACTTCTGGGAGATTTGGTTCTAAAATGAAACAAATAATGTTTATTTTAACTCAATTACGAAAAAACATTCTAAAACCCTATCTGTAATACAAAATTTATCTCTTATGAAGTAAAATGATTGAGAATGCGCTTATTCACATCCGAATATAGTTCCTTCATCTGGAAAATTTTTTGGATATTCGGATTACCCGACCCCGACCCACAAGAACCAAAATTTCCTAGACGCGAAACACACACACACACGCACACACACACACACAAAAAAAAAGAAACAAGAAAGAAAAATCATGCGTCAAGCATAGATTATGAAACACTTCCCAACACATTCAAAATAATGTAACAAAACTTCATAGTTTAATAAGTTTAAATATTATGTCTAATTCAATCATATGGAAACTCATAACACACTTGAAAACCCAATTTTAGCTGGTCCCATCTACAATTGGAAAATTATCCGAATACTTTGAGCAGCACTGTATAGGATTTAAACAGTTAAATTTAAAAGCACAAGCCGATATTGAAAACGCACTTCAGCAATTATTGCTCAAAGACAGTATTGTAACCCATTTCTTTTGTGTGTCCCTGTAAATGAACGGCAAATGCTATGAATACCCTATTCTGTCGTAATCATCTTGTAGTGAAATTCAGTGATTTATATCAGTTTCAATACATTTGAAACAGTGTAATGTCATTAAAATACTCTGCAAACGATTTTTCACCATACATCATAATGTAATGGAATTATTTTGGGTAGTCCTGTAAATGAAATATTAATTCCACATACTTCATATGCAATACCAAACATGGTTAGGTGACCCTAAATATGGATTATCAATTGCATGAAAATCTGAGTATATTTACGAGAGTTAGAGCGTGGACAGACGGAGAGACAGCCAGACGGCCAGACAAACCGAATGCATAAACACTTTTCAACTTTATTGGAAAGTGTTAAAAAAGAATCAAACGGAATATTGATAACTTTTGTTTTAACGCAAAACATTACATGCGGTTTTGTTTAACTTATTATACCACCCTGTTGCACATCTGCAACATACCCAAAAGTCAACGTTACTTATACGTGGGCCTTAAAAGACGCTTTTTTAACACTTTCCAACAAAGTTGAAAAGTGTTTATGCTTTCGGTTTGTCTGGCCGTCTGGGCACGATCTAACTCCCGTCAGTATACTCGGATTTGCATACAATTGATAAACTTTATTTAGGGTCACCCAAGCATGTTTGGTATTGTATATAAAGTATGTGGGATTAATAGTTCACTTACATGGTCACTCAAAAGAATTCTATTACATTAGGGAATATGGGGAAAAGTCGTTTGAAGAGTATTTTAATGAGCTTACGCTATTTCAAATGTATTAAAACTGATATAAATCACTGAATTTCACTATAAGATAATTACGATAGAATATGTCATTCATAGCATTTGTCGTTCATTTACAACGACACACAAAAGAAATCGGTTACAGTGCCGTCTTTGAGCAATAATTGCTGGAAGTGCATTTTAAAATTCGGTATGCTCTTTTAAATTGAACTAACTTTTTGATTGTTACTCGTTGTATATATATTATATACCTCATATACAGCAGTGGCGTGGCGTGAAAATTTTCGGTGGTCATCGCAATTATTTAAGTTTGTGGTGAAAAATTATTAACTCTAAAATTCAATGGTTGAATGTTCAAAAAAGAAACTTTAAATCTTACCTTCACTTATACATGAACTCCAAATGTTCTGCTAAAACTGGATTGTAGAGTTTTAAAAGATTATTAAGAGTTTTAAAATATTGCTTGGTCATCGCCGCATCCAACGATGACCGGACGCCACGCCACTGATATACAGGGCTGCACAAAAGGCTTCACGTACTACTCTCCTTATGAGCGGAAATTCCTGAAGAGGAATTTTAAACTGAGGTATATGTATTTCTTAACTGAATTAAATTTTGGCATACATGTTAGTTAATATATATACAAATCTATATATCATATACAGGCAGGGTTCTTGCTGCCGCTCGCCATTGCGCCAAATCGCAACAAAATTCTTCATTTGGTGAGTAAACGAACAATTAAATTCGCCAAATTGTGAGTGCTCGGTTTGTATGTATGGTCTGCCAATACATTCGAGATTCTTAGCCACGTTACTGAGCGATTGATGTCGCATTAACATGTTCATGCACCATGCCATTTATATTGTTCTATTTATATGGATACTGACTCAACACCAATTGAGTTTAGCAACAGCCAAAGACACAGAAAGGATTATGCGATAAGCATTTCTCTATTGTCAGTTAATCACGATCTATGCGCCAGCGTCGCGGAATAAAAAGGCAAACAAAATTACTCGCATTAAGCGCCAAATAGAGAAATTTTTTGCTGGAATGCGATGTTGAAATTAGAATTTACCATACTATTTATTACAAGTAAAGTATCATTGGCCGGTCATATTTTTTCAATTGGTTAAGAGTCGAAATCTCATAGAAATTTTTAGTGTATATTTTCACAACGGTAAATCAAAGATTCCTGTTTTTAATTTTTATTTAGACAGCTAAAAAATGTCTGAAACATTTACACATTTAGGAGATACATGGTGTGTTCACAAAGTTTCAAGACTGGTCCTAGAATACAAAAGTTATTAAGCATTTTTGTACAGCGAACTAAAATTCTTCGAAATATGACCCTTGGGCATCAACACACCGCTGCCCGCGTTTTTTCCATTATTCACAGGCTCTCTGGGGGTCTTCGCGCGCAAGGCTGTTAAGGGACCTCGTCGAAGCTGCTTAGATCGCTGAAATCGTGTCGAATCGCTTCCCATTCAGGTTTTTCTTCATCCGGGGAAACAAAAAAGTCGCTGGGAGCAAGGTCGGGGCTGTAGAGGGCTTGCGGCAGTACTGAATCATGGATACAACAGTAAAAACTGATAAGACAGAATCACAAGGGATCTTAAAAAAATTTCGTTTTAGAGAGGTTCGTCTTAGAAGGTATAATTCAAAGGTATGTCCTTCTTCGGCACTATGAACTTTTCCGTTTTAGACAGGTTTCCGTTATAACACTTTCCGTTTTCACAGTATCCCTTAAAACTGCTAAAACGTACTCACTTCCCAAACTTTTTTCTTTCACGTACCCCTTTCTTAAGTTTTTCATTACGGAGTACCCCATTTCTCACAAACACGCCCCCCCTCCCTCCCTTCACTCAAGGAGATACCGTAAACATGCTTTTTTTCATTAGTAGTCTTCTTATCACAACCATATAATAAATCGATGCAAATTACATTGATATTCATAACATTTTTGTGACTTCCGCCATTACCGATATTATTTTCACATACCCCCAGCAGACCCGCCACGTACCCCCAGGGGTACGCTACCCCAGGTTGGAAACCGCTGCTATAACACCACCTCTGAAGAGCATAAATCTATTACAGGAAAATCTGTGAAGATGACCTATGTCAAACGAAAACAATTCAAGGTTCGACGAAAACAACACTATATATTTGTGCTTCCTAACGTTTGAAACCTATCTGAAACGAAACTTGTTCCAATTGTGAATCCTTCTTCGCAGGTTTTCTGTAAACACGGAATCCTCTCATAAAGAAAAACATTTTAATGTCCCAAGGCGGAAAGATAACTATGCAAGTATATCTGCTATTCCGTTTACACAAATTTACTGTAACTAGATTAAACGTAAAACTTCTTTATCTTGGATTTCGATGGGGTTCTGTTGTCGACACTTATGGGAAAGAACGAGTTTATACGAACGCAATAACGGTACATTGGTTGAGTTTCGTGACCCTTATCTTTGCTCACTTTATAACGGCCTTAACAGTTACTTTAAATCTGCTGCCTGCGATTAATAAAAGTAACTTTATTTTTGGACTGGTTTTTTGTTACCACTTTCAAAATACACTGGCGAGAAAAATTAAAGGAACAAGCATAAAAAGGTGCTTTATGTTAATCCTATTATGGGACCAGAAAGGTAACTCAATGTCAACGGTATCACGTACTCCAATGAGATTAACATTCGTTACAGAAAAACATGCTATTTCAGCCTCGGCCCGTTCTTTCGGTTCACGTGTGAAAATGAGCGCACGTGGGTAATTTGAAGTCTAATTTTAAGGATTGTACGCGTAATTAGGTAAAACGTTCGCTTCTAGTAGGTGGAATATATCGCCCATAAGACATTTGACCGATTTTGAGAAATTGCGTGCGGTAGGGAGAATGGAAGCAGGATACACACTCTTAGGTGTCTGTAAAAACTTAAAAATAGCCAAAAGCGTCATGTCAAGAATCTGGAAACGGTTTAAAGACACTGGTATAATGTCCACAGACAACCAGGTCAAGATAGAAAACGCGCCACAATAGGCTCTCAGGACCGTAATTTGCCAACGATTGCTAAAAGACATAGGCAATTGACGTCAGTTCAGATTGCAGGGAGTTTGGTGCAGCAACAAGAACTCGACTATCCTGGTTTACTGTGAGTGACAGGCTGCACCCATGATTTGTGTTCCACGAACTCCGGTAGCGAAATGCGCCTGGTTAAAGTGGTGCAAAGATCATCGTCATTGGAGTACCACGGACTGGAGACGAGTTCTCTTTACCAATGAATCCCGATTTTGTTGAGAGATTTACTACAGACGTGTTACCATATGGAGGGAAAAAATCACACGCAATTAGGCTGCAAACATCCGTGAAAGGCATCGATACAAAGGTCGTGGAATCATGGTATGGACGGACATCGTTTTGAATGGCCGCAGTGACCGACACATTTTTACCAGTGCAACTGTGAATGCTGAAATATACAGAGATGTGGTTCTTGATCCTCATGTCAAGTTGCTTAAGGGTGCAATCGGAAGATTCGGGATTTTATGCTTATTAATGGTCTAGAAGGGCGCTACCCCCTTCCACGGAAATCCTAAGTGTCCCTTCCAGAGCTGCATAAATTCCACCCGGAAAAAAAGTGTCTGGATTCAGCATTACCTTTGTACCCAATTACTATTTGCGAAAGCTCAGTTTAACATTGCTTCAAGAAATTTCATGGTAGTAATAAGAGTTCTGTGTATGGAATAGGTCTTGGGTGACATTTTGTCTTTAATAATGAGAAATCGAAAGTATAAATTGAAGATAATCAACGTACCAAAGTCCGAAGCTTTCTGCTGAACTTGAAGAATGCTCTAAAATTGTTTCGAACCATCTAAAATAAATTGGCTGGGAAGTACAAAAACAGAAACCACCATGAACCATTTTTTACACATTCTAATGCTTAAAAAGTGCTAATCCATTACAAATAAACTTATTACAAAAATTTAACTTCCGTAACCCCATAATTCTCGCTCCCGTCAATACCACGGGCTGAGGTGTCGTTCGTTATTTCTCGTGCCCATCATATTTCAGGGCTGAAGATTTAATTGCTGGTAAAAACTTCGAAACAAGGAAAATTTAAAAGTCATTTCCGAGTGAAGTCTTTAAATATTACCGTTTGGGTTTGGTTTTTGGCCCTGATTGTGATGTTGGACTTTGTATTGCATGTTTCAAAATATATCACTCTCAAAAAATTATTAGTAATCAAAATTTAATGTATATATATTATTTTAAATATTATTTGTAAAAATTTGTGTGATGATGATAAATAAAGATTTAAGATGTGAAAAATAAAGGTCTTATTCGCATTAATTTGTATTGTGTAAAACAAACATTAAGACATAGAATTCTCGCATGATGGCTTTTCTACAAATATGAATTTCTTCTATAAAATCTTTTTTTTTTGCCTTAAAAAACTAATTGTATATTTTATTTAGAAGCCTCATAATTATTCAATTTCTGTAATAAAAAAATAGGTACTTTTTTATGTTTTTTCCAAATATTAAGCGACCGTTAAGGGGTTAAAAACGACCAGATATCGGAAGCAACTATTAGATCGAACATGGTATCAAAAGTGGCGAGACATGAAACATGGAAACCCAAAAGAATTATGGCTGAATAAGACAATTTTAACAAAACTGCTTTTTCCAGCATGAAATATATTTGATGTGTGATCTTCTTACATTACTAATTTCTCTATCTGAAAATGCAAGATTTTTTTCTTTAAGTTAAAACCTTATCTCAAAAACTCCCATGAGGAGCGCGGCGGATCGCCTGAGCCGTTCATGCGATTGACACTTAAGTGAAATCATTATCCAATATCTATTACAGCACAAGTTCTTAATTCAATGGCAAGAAATTAAACATGGAAATTACTGTTTTAAACTTAACCACTTGATCCTAACATTATTGTAGGCAAATGTTATGCAATATGAAACTTGATTTAACCCATTCGCTGCCAAAATTATAAAATAAGAGTTTTCAAATTTTTTGTTGAAAGTCGTTTACCACCACAAATTCAGGAAGGTAAATTTCGCTTTACTAGTACAGCGAAATTTCCGCCAATAAATGAGGCAATTTTTTTTAATTCTAAAATAGTGGTGAAAAAGTAATTAATAAATTAAAGCCACGAGTATACTCGTGGGTGACTGCGAATGGGTTAATTAAATTTAACTCTTCAGTATGCGCTCAGCTTTTTACATCATAGTGAATCTTTTTCACTGGTTATTAATGCAACTTCAATGTATTATTAGTTGCAGTTATAGAGATTGGCCTTATATTTTTTATCCATGCTTTTTTTTAAAATTAAGAAATTAAATAAGGATATACCTAAATTCTTAAAATTACTCGAAATACTTCTATTATACATACACAGTCAAGACAAGATTGCAAGGGACTGGTAAAAAGCTCCATTTTAGACAGGCTTCCATGTAAAGAAGTATAATTAATTATGCTTCTAAGATACACCACCTCAATAAAATCTATTGTTCATTTCGCAGGCATTCTGAAACTCTTCTGTTTGAGACAGGATTCCGTTATAGAAAGATTCCGCTTTCACAGGTTTCACTATGTTTCACTAAAGAACGATGAATAGCCCCTTTCAGACAGGTTTTCTGCAAATTTAATTGTATCGCAATTCATATTAAGACCATGTAACGCTTCCGTTAAAGACAGGATTCTGTTATAGACAATTACTATTTTGACAAGTTTTATTCTATTCATATGACATAAATAAGTATATTTATATAAATACACAAAACTTGTAAAAATGGAACCTGCCTATAACGGAATTCTGTCTTAAACAGAAATGTACCACAAAGCTACGGAAAGGAATACTATACAAATACACCTGATAACACGAAAACCTGTGTAAAACGGAATTTTCACCAATATTTTCACCAAATTTTAAATTTTAAATTAAAATATTTTATATATATATATATTTTCACCAATATATATATACCCCCCGAAACGAAATCCTGGCTACACCACTGTATTGAGGGCCATCTACATATTAAAATGAACCATAACTTTGTTTCTTTTAATAGCAGTACACAATTCTGACAGCATAAATGAACTCTACACCCTTCAATAAGCCTAAAAACAAATTTTTATGCAATTCGTACGATAAGTTTCCGAGAAATTAATCGTTTTAAAACGAGCTTATTTTAAGGGCTGTATCCAAATTGAAGTTCGGTACTCGATTGTTGACCGAGAGAACTCCCTTCTTGATCAAGGCATCTTAAGCACCACTCAAGCAGTCAATGAAGACTGCTAGATTACCGGATAGCATTAGAAATTTCAAAATATCTAGTCACTTCTATCATAGACGGCCCCTTAAACCACCATTTTGCCATTTTTAAGCATAATTTGAAAACTGCTTGGAAGAAAAATGTGAAATTTTGGATTTCCATAAAGAAGGACTTAATAAATCAAAAAAAAAAAAAAAAAAAAAAAAAAAAAAAAATGTAGGCTGCAATTCATAATTTTTTTCGAATATTAATTTCATAATTCATATCATAAAATTATAAAAATTGCAAATTCAACGTATTTATGTTTGGGTATTTTAGTATTATTGCTGCACAAAAAATTAGCACATTAGGAGTTTAATTTCAGGAGATATTAATAAAAATATGAAAATGTAATTTAACATTAGAAGCACTCAATTTTGAATGTTTAGAATTCAAAAACTTATCATTCAAATGACTTGAAATTTAGTGTCTAGGAATAGTTTGAACCGAAGATTTGAAATATCTTGTTAAAATTGCGGGTATTGCCATTGAAAAAAATTGATTTTTGGGTTCGTTTTAATATGTAGATGACCCCCTAATCAAATTATATATACTTCATTTAAAAGTAGACTTTATTTCCAATCGTTCGGTACCAGTAACTTTCTTCTACGATAATTTGTTGAGGAGTTAGTAGGGGGTGTTTACTTTTTTTCCACGACTGTACTTTTTTCCCCCACAATTTTTAGGTGCGTTCGTAATTAGATAAATACGTAGCATCTATTATGGTCGTCGTTCGGTCCGCCCGTCTGTCCGTCCGCATATAACAGCGCAAAAGTTACTCCACCGAATTGTTTGAAATTTAATATGTATAAACATTGCAGAATTTTTTCGAGTCATTTCAAATTTTATGAAAATCGAATCAAAACTTAGAAAGGTATTAATAAAAGTTTTCTTCATTCTATTAAATTCTATCATATGTTATTAATTCAATGATATCCCATGATAGGTAATGATTCAAGAATGCCATGATGATGACATCCTGTTTAAGATGGAGTGCTATTATTTCTCTACTACCGAATTCAATATATAGAACCGTAATGAATTTTGTATTTTTGCATTTTTGCATAAGATTGCAACAGCTATTGCACAAGATCTGAATATTTATAAAATCAGTTATAGTACGATTGCACCTCATTTGCCACGTTTGACGTACAATTTCCGAATTGCTTATTTTTATGTTCTAAAATTTTTTTTAATTATTTTTTACATGCTTAAAATGATGTATTCCCACATGTGAGTAAATATTTATCGAATCGAAGTTGCTGACTTACAAAAGGTTAATTTATTACAAATGTACTAAATTTTAATATGAGTGAAAAAAAAAAATCGTCCCCTTAAGGAAAAATTTAGGTGAAACTTTCACCTTTTTCTTAATCGGCTTATAAAACCTATGGACTATTCCATCAGGCCACTGCAGCCTCTCGTAAGGTCGCGATCAATGTCATATAACACAGTCACTAGGTTATTCTGGGCCAAAATCTAAAGCGAGAAGCCTTGATATTGACTAGCATGGGGTCATGAGCGATCAAACACCCTCCCCTGGGTCTTTGGTCGCTCGTGACCCCTCGGTTGTGGGCTTTCGCTTTCTCTTTTCCCACCAAGGACGGTTCAGGTAAACGACATGGCCTAGAGGACGCGGCAGTTCTTTAGCCCCTGGTAAGGTTGGATGATCTCAAGTTCAAGGATTTGAAAACATTCGTCGGCATTCAAGGCTGGGAACTACCCTCTTTTTCTTTGACCCAATGGCAGAATTTTTATGTAAAATAAGAGAAAAAGAAAACTGACGAATAACATTTTAAAGTAAGTTAATAAACAAATAATTAAGTACATTGGGGGAGAGGGGATCTTATTTAAATACGTTCGGCCCTGGCGTCCTATTAATAGGACGCGTCTGTAATTTAGCCTTAATTTATATTAATGATTATTTTTGTTAATATCAGCATCGCATAGTGATAGTATATGCCTAATACGTTTCTTATTATGATGTCATTTATGTTTCAACATTTAGTAATAACTAGGGATCGTAACCGGGCTTCCCGGGATACAGAAAATAGGTGAAAAACCTTTTTTTAAATTAAAAACTAATAATTTTTTTACATGCAATATTCTTTTAGATTGCCCACTAACAATAAAAAAGCATTTTTTATATGAAAAATATGAATTATATAATCAAATCGAGTTTTGAAATTTATCAAAAGCGATATTTCCGTTAGAGATCTGCACGGGCCGGCCCGTGGCCCAGATTTTCATTCACAGCACTCGGGCCAGGCCGGGCCTAACTTAATTTTTCTGTACAGAGCCGGGCCTGGTTTCATTCCTAGTCTTCACGGCTCAAAATTTTCAGTCCTAGTTTTGAGCCAGCCCGTATGAAAATCATTGTCTCAGCGTGGCCTGGTCCATTTAAAGGTCAGTTAAATTAAGCCTGGCCCAAAAAATTTTTGCAAAAAATGCATACATTTTTGAATCGCCATTATTCTACACTTAAACATTAAAATTTATTATTTTTAAAGAATACTAGATTTCTACGCATATTAAAATATACCTAAATTAAAATACAGTAAAATGTGTGAAAAGGAACCTGCCTATGACGGAACCCTGTTTTAAACTGAAAAACGTGTTGATCCATGCAAAATAAATATACAAATAAGTAAGAAAAGAATATATAATACATTTACACTTGCTAAGAAGGGAACTTGTCTATAACGCATTTTTTTTTCCTTTTCTATGCAATTCCATCTTAGAAGATTTTACTGCATAGCATTTTTCCGATTTTTAACACTTCTATACATGGAATATGGATTAACAATATTAATGATAAACATTTACATACAAGAAATAGAGATTTATTAAAAAAATAAATATCGCAGCCTGCAGCACTTCTATAAAAATAAAGATTATAAACATGAAAAAAAAGTTAAGATAAATATTTTTTGTCAGAACTTCTCGTACAAGACAAATTTTTAACCTATTCGACGTAAAAATCAATGTTTTGTAGAAGTTCACTCGGGACGAGATTTTAACTTTTTTCCGGGCCGGGCCGGGCTCGGGCCGAACTTTTAATTTTTTTATCGGGCCGGGCCAATATTATTTTTTCTACGGGCTGGGACGGGCCCGGCCCGAACTTTTAATTTTTGTATCGGCCGGGCCGATTATTTTCCTCTATGAGTCCGGCCGGGCCCGGGCCTGGAAATGTCGGCCTGTGCAGACCTCTAATTTCCGTATTAGCCACATGCTAAGAATTATTAGCCCAAGATTTGGCTGCTTGCGGCATTCTTTTATATTCTGATAATTTCAGAGCTTTAAGCGCCCATTTCAATTACATGTCTGTTAAATTTGCGTTTTATTTATATTATTTTATTTATTTATTCATAGAGGAAGTTTTAATTTACTTTTATGGAATATTAGTCCAAGAAAATGATGAACTCTTTGTGTTATTTTAAGGGTAAATGGATTAATCTTTCTCTTAACGGATTAATCTTCTAAGAGATAAATTTAAAAATATTTCATGCTTGAAAATTATTTTTAAAACTATAGAGAATCAGTAAACTAAGATGTACTTTGCAAACAAATTCCATTTGAAAGTTTTCTTTCCCTATTTCGCTGTCTAAAAATTTAAATTGTTCGATTACAAATATGTGTGTTTTTTTATATATATATATTATTCTTTTATTTATTTATAAAGAAAGTATTAATTTCGTTATAGAAAATTAGCCAGAAATAAATGCTGAACAATTTTTGTTGCTTTATGTGCAAAATGTTTATTATTATTATATATTGAAGCCGGCACGTGATAAGACAAATTACAGAAAATCATACTTCAAAATTATTTTTAAAAAGATAATAAATCAGTCAACTAACAAGGGAACCACTTTAGGTGTTGCTCGCACCTAGAATCGAGACCTGGTGCATTTTGTAGCCCTATGCATAAAAGTTAGAAAATCGATAAAAATTCTTTGTTAAAATCATATTTTATATATTTTTTTTTATAGTTATAATTTTTTATTATTGGATTTTTATTTGTTAATTTTACACCAAAAGAGAGTTAAGTCGCCAGATATGGCACTTCAAAACTTTCACTAGCTTTATACCTCTAATAGGTTTACGTCCAAACCAATACAACACAGTGAGTAGCAAAAATACTGAGCTAGTGTTGCCGGAAAACTGCACGAAGCGAAAAAGACGCCAATCTTTCCCCGCCAAATATGTAAATATAATATTGTATTTTTTTTTTTTTTATCAAATTCGTAGGTTCTTGAAGGAATTTTAAAACTTTTTTCAACATTTTCTAGTTATTATTGACTAATTTATATTTTTAACTATTTTTTTTTTTTAACTTTTACGTTAAAAGCCCGAAAAGTGGTCTAGAAAATTGCATTTTCAGAAATTTAATCTGCTGTAAAATAAAAAAAAATTATTTTAACAAAAAATTTTTATCGATTCCCAAACTTCCTAATATAGAGCTTTAAAATGCACCAGGTTTCAATGCTAGGTGCGAGCAACAGCCAAAGTGGTTCCCTTGTAAGATACAGTTTTCAAACAAATTGTATTTGAATGTATATGTTTTCCTTGTACGACGTTGTAAAAATTGAAAATGCACGGTGGTCAGAAGATTAAAAAATTGCAGTAGCGAAAATTCCAAAATCGAAATTTGGTCGTGAAGTGTTGCCATTCGCAAAATGATGTCAGCGGTACGCACAGATGCGTTTGTCCTTTATAATACAGTTAATAAAGAATTCCCTTAGGTATCGTTAAACTGTTGACGTTTCTTTTATTTCAAAGATAGGTTTCACTCTTTAAATTTAAACTGACTACATTTTGGAACTAATTGTTTGTGATAAAACATAAATAACTCTAGTAAGTTTTTATGTCTGTTACATCATGTTGTAATACGACATTTTCCATACGTCTTCAAAAATTCTTGCTTAGACTATTGTCATATTTAAGGGGACAATTTACCTCGAAATTGGTCAAAAAATCGATTTTTTCTTTTAAATATTAAATGAAAGCCTATTTAATCGTGCATATTTTGACACCTCATTTTACCCGTACGTCAATTATATCGCGAGATATTGTAAATTTTGTTAATGCACCCAGCATAATTCCCCACGCAAATTAAAACTTTAAATGGCTTTTTCTCCATGTTCGTATTTTCGCCACTTTCCTGTTTTTAAAATAAGGCTTTGGCTTTTTTTTGTATTTGAGATAGAGATTTAAGCTTTTTTGCACATGTTCTTTATATGATAAATCTGCGCATGGAATTAGCCTTTAGGTTTTTTGTTATTATTTTTTAAAAAAGTATATTAAGATGTGTTAGATTTCATCGTTTTGCACTATATATATATATATATATCAGTAAAAAAATTATATTAAATGTAATATTTGATGTATCTTTGATGCGCAGTCTTGTGTAATACACATTTGAAAATCTTAAAAAAAAAAGAAAAAAAAAGTATCAATATTTAAATAAGTGACACAGATTTAAAAAAAATTCAAATGACATTCTTTTAAAATTTTAATTAAATATGTAGTGTTTTTTTTTCAAAATGTACTATTATTTGAACATTGAAATGCAGTGAGTTCACCATTCGAACCATATTTTTTAAAATAAACAAAATTCTTGAAAAGCTGAATTGTCCTCTTAAAGTACCCAAAATAACTATATTCGTTATAGCAAGTAATCGGTTAACGAACACTTTCGCGAGAGATTTTTATGTTCGGATAACGAACAATGTTCGGTTAACGAATACCTCATAGAACAAAGCCAAGAAGACGCAATGAAGCCACCTAAAGCCAAGTTTCAAGTTTGCCGAGCTGTATTTAATTGTATTTATTGTCGACTTAGAGAACATTTTAACAGTTGTAATGGCTTAATTAATTCATGGGCTACCGGGAGTTCGGGTGCTACTTTTTAGGTCCTCCAAATGGAAATGAACAGATTACAAAACTTATTTTTTATATTTTGTGTCCCTTTTTAAAGAAATAATTTTAATTGCAAATTGATTATTTTAACTGAAAGTTAGTTCACAAATTATTAACAGGCTCTAGGCTTCACTTGGGCCCTGCAGTAAACACGATCTTTTAGAGAACTAAGGAGTTTTTGAAAGGTTAAAGTGACAAATTGATATCCTATAATGTCGATCAATGAATGTAATCCTAAACGTTTTTGCAAAGGGCATATGTCATTTATTTATTTACTAGCAGGCTATGCCCGCTGCGCTGGTCAATTTTTCCAAATGAACATTGGTGAATTTGAATTTGCATTTTAAACAATATGGATCTTCAGCTGGACCTTACTCATTGCTGAAAACGATGCGAACGCCATTGTGATATAATATTACCTAAAGCGTTGGTCAAAATTTAGCTATTAAGAAGTAATTCTTTTAGTTGATTACTAACAATGCACTTTTGGTAGGGCAATGAGACCGTTATGACAACAGGATATAATAGCTCTATAACTGATCAACATATAATGAAATGTTATATACTAACACCATTCCTGAAACGTTATGTAACAGTGCCACTTCTATCAAAATACATTCTGTAGATTTTCAAAGAAAAAAAGGGCTAAACTTTCATAATCAGGTTCACTTAATTTTTTAACTTTTTTTTTTTGCTCTATGACTAAGTAGCGTTGAACAATATGTATACACTAAAACCTTTCCAAAATTATTACCTAACCACTTGGGAACAGATGTCATACATGCCCCATATAGGCGCGATTTTTTTCTGACGCCAATGTCAGAAACATTGCAATACGCAACAATACTTAACTGGCGCCAAAGTGTCGTTATTTTGCTTGATATGGTAACCCGGAAGTTGTTGGTAATGCTGTTTATGTTTTCGCCAAATTGGCGTCGGTAAAAAATCGCGCCAATATGGGGCGTATATGACATCTGTACCACCTAATATCATATAGGCAATAGGTACTTAACTTGCGCCAAAGTGTCGTTATTTTGCTTGATGTGGTAACCCGGATTATGTTGTTTATGCTGTTGATGTTTTCGCCAAATTGGCAACCGAAAATAATCGCGCCAATATGGGGCGAATATGACATCTGTACTAAGTGAATATGTTGCTTTTGTGATACTTTTATGTTAGCCGGGCGCAGGTAATAAATCAACAAAGATTGTGTTCATACCATATTCTTGTATTTATTGTTTTGATTTAAGATACAAACCTTTCACTCATTTCATTTAAAATGCATGCCTTACACTAATTTCATTTAAAAAACTGAAAAGATAAACAATAACAGGAAATAATTCCATAATTAAAAACAAAGAATTATTTTTAATTTACATACGCAAAATGTAACTACTGCTACTGGCAATTTTAAAAATGCTATTGGCGAGATCTGAGCACGGCTGTTATAAATGTACCCATTTTTTCTTCTTATCGAGGAGCAAATTATAAATCGCCAAATATTATTCCAATTCCAATTTCTTTCTTTGAAAATAATTTTTAAGTCGTTACAAACAGTGCTTTCATATTTAAATATTTTCGTTGGTACTACTTAGTTATCCCGTCGACCAATTTCGCCAAATTATACAAATTGACATAATTTTTATTTTAAATAACGAAAGAACAAATAAATTATTATAACATTAATAAAAATACAAATAAAACGTCGAAATAAAAATCACTTTGTCACGTAAACACGTGTAACTTGCTTAAAGTCAGGTGAATTTGACATTTACGATCAACCATTATAGGCATTTAATCTTATAGTTTGGCAATAGATTTTTGGTCGACGGAATATCTAAGTAGTACCTTTCGTTCTATAACACTAATTTCTTAGTAAAATTGTTCCTTTTATTTTGCATAAAATCACTAATTTTTTTTTTTTTTGGTACTACTTAGTTATCCCGTCGACCAAAAATCTATCGCCAAATTATAAGATTAAATGCCAATAACGGTTGATCGTAAATGTCACATTCACTGGACTTCAAGGAAGTTACACGTGCTTACGTCATCAAGTTATTTTTATTTCGACGTTTTATTTGTATTTGTATTAATGTTATACTAATTTATTTGTTCTTTCATTATTAAAATACAACTTATGTCAATTAATGTAATTTGGCGAGTGGTTTGGCGATTTATATAATTTGGCGAAATTGGTCAACGGGATAACTAAGTAGTACCATTTTTTTTATTAAGATGTTCGTTTTTTTTTTTTTTTTTTTCAAACTCATAATGCCGTTTTTATTCTTTATCCAAAAGAGTTAATTTGAATTTTTTTCGTTGCTAGAGTAACGGATGTAATGTTAGATATTTTGAGGTTTAGACGCCAAAGACACCGCCAAATTAGAAAAATATGAAAAATGTCATGAACTGTTGGACTTATAAGAATTTACTTGTCACCAATCGATTCAGCATACAAAAATACATTAAATTATGCTATCATCTGACGCATAATTATAATATCCGATTTTTAAGGAATTTTTTCCCTCCCCTTGCAAAAACGACGTTAGGGGTGATACTTTAGAAAATCCTTTCTTAGCGATACTATATAGATATGCCATTTGGCGGTGACTCGATGATCGAAAATTAGTCCAATATCATTTGAAATATTACATAACAGAGGAGAAATTACGAAGAAAGACGAAGAAGAAATGACGAATTACAAAAGACTTGCATTTTTTTTTTTCCAAAATGTTGAAATTTTCGATAATAATAACGCATGATTGTATAACTTTCTTTAAAAACTATCTTCATTTCCTAGATTTCGAAGGTGTGAATTTTCCTATAAATGATATTGGCGATATGTCTTAAGAAAAAATGAAATAAATAGATAATATTTGCTTAAAAAAATGGATAATAGTCATTGATCTGAGTTCGAGTTTATAAATATCACATGCTTTCGGAATTACGGAGAAAAACATTTTAAAAAATATGAAATTATTTTACAATATGTATGTGTGCAGAAATTCACACTAAAATTTAAGTATTTGATTCCATTTTTAAAATATTAACTGATATCTATATAAGTTACAATTGAATATAAAAATGTACTCAAAAAAACATCTCGTTCACTTGTATTACAAAACACGACCTCCACGGACATTTTCTCCCGACCTCCCTGGACATTTTCCCTTCGAATGAGGACTATTTATTTTTGTCGTTTGGCAACAGAAACTTTTTGTTTTGTAGATCGAACGAAAGAACGATTTTGAGATGTGGGTTTTTTTCCCCATCAAACATGTTTTTTAACGAATTCGAGATTAATTCATCGTATGTATATAATGTAAATATTTTTTTGTATAAGTGAGCCATATAAATAATCTAAAATGAAAGAGATGTTTCTTCATTTCCGACTACTTGATGTGAATTATTTTTAATTGCCGAATCTATCCTGGAATGAATAAGTTCTGATTCTAAAGAAGGCGGCCTACCTTGGATCGGTAAGTATTTTTTACTTACCTTTATAGATTTATATCATATGTTTTATTGTGTATCTGATATTTACTGGCGCCCGTAACAGCGACTGCCTAAAATATTTGAGTCAGAATAAGAATTTCGTTGAATTAGAATCTTTATTGAAGTGCTTTGTTTATATACGATAATTGCAACCATTTTTGTTTTTGATAAATTTTATTAGTTATAATATTGATTTAAGAGAATGGATGCAGTTAATAAAACAAAACGCACTACTGTTAGGTCTCAAACTACGAAATTAATTAATAGAATAGAAGCGGCAATTTCAGAAAATAGTGCCGATGAAGATACATTAGAACAGTTCAAGGGCGGATCTGGAAAGTCCTCAAGGGGGGGGCGATTTTGGAAATTCGGAAACTCCAATCTGATGCGCCGGTCGGGGCTAATATTTTCACTGCGGGTCGTTTTACTTCTACTTTTTGCTGCTGGTCGGGTTTGGGTCCGGTTGACTTCTATTTTTTGCTGCGGGTCGGGTTTGGGTCCGGTTGACTTCTTCTTTTGCTGCTGGTCGGGTTGACTTCTACTTTTTGCTGTGGGTCGGTTAACTTCTATTTTTTTGCTGTGGGCCGGGTTAACTTCTACTTTTTTGCTGCGAGTCGGGTTTGGGCCCGGTTGACTTCTTCTTTTTCTACTGCGGGTCGAGTTTGGGCCCGGTTGACTTCTACGTTTCTACTGCGGGTTGGGTTGACTTCTACTTTTTAGCTGCGCCTAGCGCGTTATGTTTGGAACAGATTGACATACATTATTTCGGGTTTGGGTCAGTTTCGGATTGGGTTTTCACTCTTGCGACAAGGATTCGGGTTGAGTCGATTTTTGAAAAGAAAGTCTTACATATTTTTGAAGATAAAAAATATATACAGAAAAAGCTCCATAACGGACACGCCCAAATAATTATTTAGAAATACTAATCTTCAGGATTATGTAAAAAATACTAATTTGGTATAAGACTGCTTGTCTCTTTATATCTAAGATCAGTTATAATTCAGTAAAGAATGCTTTGAAACTTGTTAAAAAACATAGCGCGGGTCCTAAAATGGACCGACTGATTTTAAAATTCGGTAACTTGCAAGTTGTGAAAGCAATTTAAAAAAATCTTACAGGAGGGTTATGTAAGATGTCAGGAGATTTTTTACTGGGATTCTTGATTTGACTTTACAATAGCAGCGATAGATGTCGCTGCAAACAATGGTCATTAAATCGGGGCCCGATTTCTGTCCTATCTCCTAACGGAACCGATTTAGCACCTATTGCTTCCAGCGCCATCTATCGTTGCTATTTTAAACTAAAATCAAGAATCGCAGTAAAAAAAACTCCTGATCAGGGGCAATTCTGAGTAAAAAAAAAATTCTGAAATTCAAAGCAAATCTTCAGAAAGGTTACAGAATATGAGGGGATTCACTCATGGCACTAATTATTTTTGTGGCAGGTCGGGTTAGCTGTTTTCGATTCGGATCGATTTCAGGCCAGGGATGTAGTGGAGGGTATACGGGGTATACGCCGTATACCCTCTGGATTTTTTTAAGGAACACCGTATACCCTCTGTTTCTCGAGAAAGCTATAGTATATATACATTAGGGCATACCCTCTGCCTTGAGCGTATACCCTCTGCTTAGAACGTATACCCTCTGTTTGTTTTACGACTACACCACTGTTTCAGGCTGAGTGTAGATTCCTGCGATTCCTGGGGGTTAACTTGTTTTTTTCAAAAGTTAATTCAGTATATTATTTCAGGTTAAAAACTATACTTATAATAACTAGTATGTTGTGGCCATCACAAAACTTTCTTCTATATAAATCACATCAATTAAATCATTTAAATAGTAGAAGAAATTACATGAATTTAGCACCAATTCATATCAAAATATATATCTGAATTTGAAGTTTGAGGAAAATTCGTGAATTAGTTCAAGAGATAGAGTTGTAGTGGAAATTTTAAATAATGCAGCATCGCAGCGCCACCTGTTGAGCGATTTACACCAAAACATAAATAACACTAATTGATATCAAGGTATACCTGAATCTGAAGTTTGATCAAAATTTGTGCATTATTTATTGAGATGGAGCTATGCTGGAAATTCTGAAAAATGCAGCATAGCAGCGCCACCTTTTGAGCGATTTGTACCAAAACATAGACAGCACTAATTCATATCAAGGTCCTACCTGAATCTGAAGTTTGTTGAAAATCCAAGCATTAGTTCTTGAGATAGAGCTATTGCGGAAATTACAAAAAAATGCTGCATAGCAGTGCCACCTGTTGAGGGGATTTACACAAAAATCTATAAAACTTCAATTCATGTCAAGGTATACCTGAATCTGAAGTTTGATGAAAATTCGTGCATAAGTTATTGAGGTAGAGTTATGGTGGAAATTCTGAAAAATTCTGCATAGCAGCGCCACCTGTTGAGTGATTTACACCAAACACTAAGCAGCACTAATTAATATCCAGGTATACCTGAAACTGAAGTTTGTTGAAAATCCAAGCGTTAGTTCTTGAGATAGAGCTATTTCAGAAATTACAAAAAATGCAGCATAGCAGCGAAACCTGTTGAGTGATTTACACCAAAATGTTTAAAACACCAATTTATGCCAAGGACTACTTGAATCTGAAGTTCGATGAAAATTCGTGCATTAGTTCTGGAGATTAAGCTATTGTGGAAATCGTTAAAAATGTTGCATAGCAGCGCCACCTGTTGAGCGATTTTCACCAACAACTAATCAGCACGAATGTATATCAGGGACTAACTGAATATAAATTTTTATTAAATTCCGTGCATTAGTTTTTGAGATAGAGCGCCCACAATATCTGTGTCACATACAGACAGACAGACTCACAGAATCACAGACAGACATTTTGTAAAAACAAGTTTTTCGGAATCTCTGACCCCTAAAACGTGTAAATCCGTCGAAAACCGAAAGTCGAAAATTTTCACGAATCCAATACTTTCTTCTTCCAAAAGATAGAAGAAAGTAATAAACATAGATGTATGTATGTGTGCTGTTTTTTAAAGAATATTTTTCCCCTACTCTTTGATGAAATTCGCACTTCTTCGATCCTTTGACGAAATTTGCGTTTCTTCTGCAACCCTTTGACGAAATTCGCACTTCTTCGACTCTTTGTCGAAATTACTGTAGTTTTGCAGCCCTTTGATAAAATTCACGTTTTATTCCGCGACCGTTCGACAAAATTCGCGTTTTTTAGGGTTTCGTTCATCTGACGAAACCCAATTCGTCTCGCTCCTCTGTCTGTCTGTCCGTCACAGAGCCCGTTCTCAGAAACTACACATGTTGGAGATTTGAAATTTTGCATATTTATAGATGACCACCACACATCATAATTTTGAAAAAGTCGTACATTTAACCCTTGGGCCTCCCACATGTGTATTTTAAGCAATTCTTTCTAAGTGAGTCCCTAATTAGGTTGCAGGCATGAAATTTTGCGTACATATAGATGGACACCTCAGATCAAACGACAAATCATAAAATTTTGAAAAAGTCATTCATTTAACCCTTTGGGCTCCCACATGTGTATTTTAAACAATTCTTTCTATGTGAACCTCTAATTACATTGGAGGCGTGAAATTTTGCATACTTATAGCTGAATACCTCACATCAAAGGACAAATCAAAAAATTTTGAAAAAGTCGTACATTTAACCCTTTGGGTTCCCACATGTGTATTTTAATCAATTATTTCTATGTGAACCTCTAATTAGATTGGAGGCGTGAAATTTTGCATACTTATAGCTGAATACCTCGCATCAAAGGACAAATCATAAAATTTTGAAAAAGTAGTACATTTAACCCTTTGGGCTCCCACATGTGTATTTCAAACAATTCTTTCTATGTGAGTCTCTAATTAGGTTGGAGGCGTGAAATTTTACAAACTTATAGCTGAACACCTCACATCAAACGACAAACTATAAAATTTTGAAAAAGTCATACATTTAACCCTTTGGGCTCCCACATGTGTATTTTAAACAATTCTTTCTATGTGAACCTCTAATTACATTGGAGGCGTTAAAATTTGCATACTTATAGCTGAATACCTCACATCAAAGGACAAATCATAAAATTTTGAAAAAGTCGTACATTTAACCCTTTGGGCTCCCACATGTGTATTTTAAATAATTCTTTCTAAGTGAACCCTAATTAGGTTGGAGGAGTGAAATTTTGCATACTTATAGCTGAATACCTCACATCAAACGACAAATCATAAAATTTTGAAAAAGTCGTACATTTAACCCTTTGGGCTCCCACATGTGTATTTTAAACAATTCTTTCTAAGTGAACCCTAATTAGGTTGGAGGAGTGAAATATTGCATACTGATAGCTGAATACCTCACATCAAACGACAAATCATAAAATTTTCAAAAAGTTGTATATTTAACCCTTTGGGCTCCCACATGTGTATTCTAAACAATTCTTTTTAAGTGAGCCCCTATTTAGGTTGGAGGTGTGAAATTTTGCAATATTTATAGCTGAATACCCCACATCAAACGACAAATCATAAAATTTTGAGAAAGTCGTACATTTAACCCTTTGGGCTCCCACATGTGTATTTTAAACAATTCTTTCTAAGTGAACCCTAATTAGGTTGGAGGAGTGAAATTTTGCATACTTATAGCTGAGTACCCCACATCAAACGACAAATCATAAAATTTTGAAAAAGTCGTACATTTAACCCTTTGGGCTCCCACATATGTATTTTAAACAATTCTTTCTAAGTGAACCCTAATTAGGTTGGAGGAGTGAAATTTTGCATACTTATAGTTGAATACCTCACATCAAACGACAAATCATAAATTTTCAAAAAGTCGTACATTTAACCTTTTGGGCTCCCACATGTGTACTTTAAACAATTCTTTCTAAGTGACATCCTATTTACTAGGCCTGGGCCTTAAATCGATTTAACTCTTAAATCGATTTAAAGCTTACATCGGAAATCCGATTTAACCATTGGTCTTAAATCGATTTAAGCTAAAATCGGAAATCGCGATTTAGCCAATGTCTTAAATCGCGATTTAGCCATTATCTTAAATCGCGATTTAGCCATTGTCTTAAATCGCGATTTAGCCATTGTCTTAAATCGCGATTTAGCCATTGTCTTAAATCGCGATTTAGCCATTGTCTTGAATCGCGATTTAGCCATTGGCTTTAAATCGATTTAAAACAAAATACTGATTCAGAGCTAACATCGGGAAAACCGATTTATCTACTTTGATATATCTACCACTTACATGCCAAGCTGGTGTTAAATCGATTTAGGAGGATCCGATTTAAGCAAACATCGCAAGCCTCAATGCTTTCCGATTTAAGACAAACAAGGCAAGCTGGTGTTAAATCGATTTAGGACGATCCGATTTAAGCAAACATCGCAAGCCTCCATGCTTTCCGATTTAAGAAAAAGACGATTTAATGAAAACAAGGCAAGCTGGTGTTAAATCGATTTAGCAGGATCCAATTTAAGAAAAAGGCGATTTAAGAAAACGATGATTTAAGTAAGAATTGATATTTATTTATTTATTTTGTAAACAAGATTCAGAGTTTACGAGATTGGAATGTGTATTTTTCAGAAATTAAGAACTTATATAGTGGAAAGTTGAAAGGAAAAAGTAATGTTTAAATCTTAAAATCCAAATTCATCGAATTTCAATTTATATGCTAATGCAATCTTTTGATGATAAATTAAGTTTTCACATATTTGAGTAATATTGCAATATGTATTTTTTATTTTCCAATATTCTGTAATTAATTAAAATGTTTTAAAGTAGAATCCTGCATTGTTTCAAATGATTGTTTTCCTGAAATTCATTCAGCATTTATATGATTAAAAATAATAATAATAAAGTTTTATATTTAAAATCCAAACTCATCGACTTGCAGTTTATACTTCTATGCCTTCTTATGATGAAAAATTCATTTTTTACATGTTTTAGTAATATTTTAACATTTATTTTTTATTTTCTATTATTTTGTAATTAATGAAATTATTTTAAAGGTATAGTCATGCATTGTTTTGTGTATCACTATTTGGCCGTGATCCACATGAAATATTTTTCTTTTACTACTAATATTTTTTTCCTGAAATTGATTGAGTATTTATGGTTGGAAAAAAAAGAATAAAGTTTCATATTTAAAATCCAAATTCATCGAATTTCAGTTTGTATTTTTATACATTCTTTTAATGAAACATTCATTTTTCACATGTTTGGGTAATATTTTAATACATATTCTTTATTTTTTATTATTCTGTAATTAATTAAAATATTTTAAAATAGTCATGCATCAGATTTGACATCCGATTTCAATGCCAGTCACATGGATTGAGTATCTTGCTGAAATTGATTCACTATTTATATCCAAATTCATCCATTTTTAGTTTATATTTTTATGCATTATTTTCATGAAAAATTAATTTTCATATGTTTAGGTATTATGAGAATATTTTAGTTTTAATTTATTATTATTTTGTAATTAATTAAAAATATTTTAATAAAGTTCTGTAATGAGTCAAGTAACTTTATTTTTACAGCAAAATGAGGGAGGGCTGGAGGAGGCATTCATTAGATTTTTCTGCGATTTTTTGCTTTTTTGACATTTTGTTATCATTAAAAAGAGATATATTTTAAGATTATATTTTATTACTAATCTTAAAGGATGGCAACAACCACGAAAAAAACAGCAATTTCAGTGATGTTGCTCTAAGGGTCACACTTTCAATCCTTCTCCATCCGCTATATAAATGTCAGCATTTATGTTAAACAAATCTTATTTTAATCTAAAAGTTAAAAAGTTATAAAATTGCACCTTATTTCTCATATCTTCCCCCCCCCCTTTTTTTTTTACTACTTTTCTCATCATGGTAAATGAATAGTTAAATTCATCATTGAAGTCTTTTAATATGCTTCTGTTTTACCTCAGTAACTTTTTAAATCTGTGTCTGTAAAAAAAAAAAAAAAAAAAAAAAAAGTGTATGTAGGCTGTTAACAATGAAGTGCTATTTGAGTGGGCTAGGGGAAGCCCCCCCCCCCCCCCCCCACTTTAAGGAATTTAGATTGTAGCATGCATATCAAGTCAGACAAAATAAATAAATAAATAAAATCATTTTCTTTTTAATGAGTTTATAAAATGTATTACAATAGGTTACTAATTTTTAAAATGGAAAAAAAAAAAAAAACTAGTGTTTTGGGACATTCAAAGCTTTTTTATGTGTAAAATATACCTCTTTTCAAAATTATTTGACAAATTAAAAGTTAAGTATACTAAATAATACAGGAGGGGGGGGGGGGGGCACATAAAGATCGTATTTTGTTACTAAAAATTAAAAAATAGGCTTCCATATTCTAAAATGTAAAATCGGTGTTAAATCGCGATTTAGCACTAAATCGCGATGTTGGATGGATGATAAATCGATTTAAGAAATTTCTACATCGCCCAGTACTACTATTTACGTTGGAGGTGTGAAATTTGGCATACTTATAGCTGAACACCTCACATCAAATGACAAACCATAAAATTTTGAAAAGTCGTACATTTAATCCCTTGGGCTCCCACATGGGTATTTTAAACAATTCTTTCTAAGTGAGCTCCTAATTAGGTTGGAGGCGTGAAATTTTCCATACTTATAGCTGAGCACCTCGCATCAAACGACAAAATCATAAAATTTTCAAAAAGTCGTACATTTATCCCTTTGATCTCCTACATGTGTATTTTAAACAATTCTTCCTAAGTGAGCTCCTAATTAGGTTGGAGGCGTGAAATTCTGCATACTTACAGCTGAGCATCACACATCAAACGGCAAATCATAAAATTTTGAAAAAGTCGTACATTTAACCTTTTGGGTTTCTATATGTGTATTTTAAACAATTCTTTCTAAGTGACACTCTATTTAGGTTGGAGGCTTGAAATTTTGCATACTAGCTGAACACCATCATGCGACAAATCATAAAAATTTGAAAAAGTCGTACATTTAACCCTTTGGGCTCCCACATGCGTGTTTTAAGCAATTCTTCCTAACTGAGCCCCTTATTAAATTGGAGATTTGAAATTTTGCATGCTTATTATAGCAGAACACCTGAGGCCAGGCGACAAATTATAAAATCTTGAAAAAGTCTTACGTTTAACCCTTTGAGCTACCACATATGTATTTTAAGCAATTCTTTCTAAGAGAGCCCCTAATTAAGTTGGAGACATGAATTTTTGCATACGTATAGCTGAATACCTCAGACCACACGACAAATCATAAAATTTTCAAAAAGTCTTATAATATTTACTCCTCCGTGCTCTAACTTGTATATTTTAAGCAATTTTTCTAACCGCCGCCCTTTTCACCCGGGGAGCACTTTTCCAACTTTTGTCGACACCCCTTTGACCATTCTTTCACCATAGCCTTACATATTTGCACCATAGCCTTACATATTTGAGTTCACTTTTTACCGCCAGGGGCGCCTACTTATCTCGGGTGCTATAGGCCCAATCCCTTCGACTAATATATATACGGATAGTATGTAAAACGGAGTTTCGTTCGGATAGAGATTTGTTTAGAATAGAGTGCGCCCCTGGTTGCGAAATGTGGAACTAACAGATTTTTCAAAAGGATAAAGTGTTTTTAAATAAATATTAAACGAAACCCTCTGTGCGATCTGTGATCACACTTACACCCCTTTGTTTTTCAGTGATCCTTTGACGAAATTCGTGTTTTTAAAGCGATTATTTGACTAAATTCGATTTTTTTCAGCAATCCTTTGAAGGGATTCGCGTTTTCTCAACGATCCTTTGACGAAATTTGCGTTTTTAAAGCATATTTTTTCCACGACTCTGATGAAATTCTCACTTTTTCGACACTTTGACGAAATTTGCGTTTCTTCTACAACCCTTTTATGAAATTAGCGTAATTTTGCAGCCCTTTGATAAAATTCACGTTTTTTTCCTTCGGCCTTTCGAACACGTTTGCGTATTTCCAGCGATCCTTTGACGAAATTCGCGTTTTTAAAGCGATTTTTTGACTAAATTCAAATTTGTTTTCACGATTCTTTGAAGGAATTCGCGTTTTCTCTACGATCATTTAACGAAATTCGCGATTCTTTGATAAAATTTGCATTCTTTTCGCGATCCTTTGACGAAATTCGCGTTTTTCGCGTCTATTTGACAAAAGTCGCATTTTCTCCACGATCCTTTGACAAAATTCGCATTTTCCGCGATCATTTGAAGAATTTTGCGTTTTTTCTGCTGCCCTTTCACCTAATTTGCATTTTTTCCGTGATCCTCAACCCTCTTGCTGCGTATTTTTTTAAAAATCAAAATAGGTTTAAAAATTGCGCATTTATTTCATAGCACATTTCAAATCTGCATATATTTTACAGTTAAAATATGTCCAACATTTTTGTGAAGGTGCTTTTTTTTTTTAATAGAATTAGATCCCCCCCCCCCAAAAAAAAAAAGATTTGCCGCGGAAATTGCGGATTGCGCAAATTATGCTACTGTTACTTTGGACATGGAAACAGGGGCGTAGCTACCGTGGAGCAGTTGGAGCAGACTGCTCCAGGCGCACAAATCCTAAGGGCGCAAAATTAGAAAAAGCGAAATAAAGATTTCTTAAAATATTTGTATTTTTTTTTTTCATTATTAATCAGACATTATAGATGAATCTTGTTACAATCAGCGTATTCCTATGATATTTTACCTTGTGTTTAATCTCAACTATTTCGATTTAAAATATGTTTTCATACACAGTTGAAAAAAATAACTTCTATTCAGGAAGTTTTAATTTTAATTCATACCATATTGCAGCCTCAAATAACTTCTCCAACAGCGTTTCACCATTCCTGATTATTTTCTTTAACTTTTCTGGAGATGACCGTTGAAGATTTTCAGATCTTAAAGTAATCAAAACTTATTTAACAGGGCTCTCATCGGTCACTTTACTGGCTACCACTATTTCCAAAAAATAATCGTTCTGGTACATTTCTACTAAAAATGTTTTAGAAATGTATCATAATGATTACTGTGCGGAAATAATGGTAGCCAAAGAATTCACCGCTGGAAAACCTATATGTACGATGTAACAGTAGTAATTTAAGATAATTATTTTACGATTTGGAAAAAAATAGCCTGACAAGTTGAAGAAAATTATTGACCATTTTACAGACAAAATCCAAGAAAACGAAAAATTTGAAGGGTTTTTTTCGTTTGTTTTGTGGAAACTAAGCATGCATTAATACAGATTACAAAACAATAATAAGAACTGGATTTAAACATATTCCACATCTGAGCACGGCGACAAAATTTAGACGGGAGGGGGTAAGGGAAAGCAGCAACTTAAATTTTGTGAGTATTGTTTTTTAGATTTTGAAAATATTGCAAATCTCAAATGCAGAATCGATAAGCTTCAAAAAGAGAGAAAAAGTTAAGTACCCAATTCAGTGCTCCTTAGGGCCTGATTATAGCCTATGCAAAATTACACCACTTTTTGGTAACAGTATTTTTTCGCATTAAACCTTATTTAATCCCATAATTTTAGGATTAAATAAGGCTGACTGACCCGCCGGGCAACCGACCTGCAAGTCTGTGCGCCCTAAACCAGGTAAAGCTGCTCCCTCCCTTAGGTGAAGCTAATAGTTTTAAAATTTGCTATACGCATTACATATTTGCAATATTTTCAAAATCTAAAAAACAATACTCACAAAATTTAAGTTGCTGCTTTCCCTTACCTCCCCCCTCCCGTCTAAATTTTGTCGCCGTGCGCAGATGCGGAATATGTTTAAATCCAGCTCTTATTATTGTTTTGTAATCTGTATTAATGCATGTTTAGTTTCTACAAAACAAACGACAAAAACCCTTCAATGGTCAATAATTTTCTTAAATCATTTAACAATTTTTTTTAAATCACTTTTTTGAATCATTTTTTATTAATGATTTTTATTTCTCTTTGCAAGGCAGAAGAACTGATTTTTTTTCTTGAAAGTTTCTTTGCTTCAGAGGACCATTTAAATCTTTTAAAACCTAATGTGTACGTTCTGTAATTTTCTTTGTGACCAATAGCGACATGGTCTGCCCCAAGAATTCTCAGCCTGTCTGGTATACCAAACAGCGCGGTCTCTCTTTAAATATATATATACGTATTTTATTTTATTTAGTTTTTTGTAAAATCATTTATCATTTGTTTGAAATGTGTAGGCTTCGTGTATTCGTACAATGCTGTGATTGTAATTTCCCTTATATATATGTGTATTATATTGATTTTGATATATGCTTGATGTGCAAAAGTATTTATAAAGAATATTTCCGGCGAAGAAAATGTAATTCAAACATTCTTTTTTGTTAAAAATTACATTTTAATATGGAAACGGGTTTGTTTCAATAGTGTCTATAAATGTGATAAATAGAACGGCGGTCAGCTATTTTGTATATACGTTAGAACAGGACTGTTTTTTTTTTTTTTTTTAAACCGATTTTTCACGCAGTCATCGAGTTCGTATTTCAGACAAAATCGTGTTAAAGATATATGACAAGACTTTTTTTCCCTTCCTTGACTGTTTTTTCTGCTTTCGTCGGGAAATTCAGTTGAAAACGCCATCTTTGACAATGTTTTCAGTAAGATCTATTGTGTTTACAAGAAATCCGGAAAACGTCTTTCGATTATAAAGTTTCTGAATAACAACACATGCCAGTTCTCGAGCAAAAATTAATTAAAATGCATGTCATAAAATTGCCCCTTTGGATTTAAGAACAGCCTTAAGAAATAAAATCATAAAAATTTCAGATTCATTTAAGAATATTATCACGGGCCCCGGCAACACCGAGTAGGTCAGGTAGTCTATACTAATAAAAAGAATTATTGCTCTGTGTGTGGTGGCTAGTGAAATATACTGCACGTAGAAGTCTGAAAATTTGGATGAGGGTAGTCCAAAGACAGGTCCTGATACATCTGGAGCTCAGATTTTTAATTTTTTATGACCGGCGCCCCCTTAGCACCTTTCAGTTTGTATGCCCTGAATTGCTATGAACTTGCCCCTTTTTATCCGATCTTCTTCGTTTTGGGGGCCCTTTTCCCTTTTAATTATTCTCCGTTTCTACATTCCAGTTGAGACACTGGACCCCTTGAAACTTTTCTGCGCCATGCATTTTTCACACCCTGATATTGTCAACCTTTCAATGCATAACTTTAAAATTGAGACGGACTCCTCTCCCTGGGCCAGCACCCTCATATTTTTATTGGGCACTTAGTGTCCTTTTTTAAGAATTTCCCCATTTTTTTTTTCGCGCTTCTTTAAGATTTTATTCGAATGAATAATAAATACCCTATACTTAATTTCGACTTATTGAGATCTACAGCGCTAAGTACTAGAACCTTTTAACATGTTTCTATCTTAGGGCCCTGCTCTCAACTATCAGTTGGCCCCTTTTGGACCTCCTATTATATCTCCCTTAAAAATGGTCCGATTCACTAACTTTTTTTTTGTAACAACATGATAGGAAATCCAACTACTACGCGAACAACATAAAAATTTTTTAGACTTCAGCTACCACCAAATTTTAAAATTAATCGCCTTCTTGGGGCCCTTGCCCAGCTACATTCCAGTTGAGACCCTGGACACTTGGGGCTTGTTACAAGGCCACTTGAAGTTTTTGTGCCCAAAATTGTTAATAAATCGCCCCTTTTAATCCGTCCTTCGTTTTTGGGGCTCTTTTTCCATTTGGCTTTTTTTTTTCGTTTCTACATTTCAGTTCAGACACTGGCTCCCTAGGGTAACTTTTTGTTCGCCATGCATTTTTCACCCTTTAATTCTGTTACATTCTCATTGCATAACTTAAAAATTGAGTCTTGGACTTCTCTCCCCGAGCCAACACCTTCATATTTTTATTGGGATTCTAGAGCTCTTTTTTTAAGCATTTCTTTGAAATTTTTTTCTAATGATTAATACTTATACCCTATACTTAATTTCGACTAATTGAAAATCTAAAGCGCTAAGTACTAGGACCTTTTATCGTGTTTTCATCTTAGGCCTTGCTCTCAATTATCAATAAGCTCCTTTTGGTCCCCTATAAAAATGGTCCGATTCACTAGGATTTTTCCCTAACTATTTCTTTGGTCCCCCAGCTACTACATGAATAACAAAAAAATTACTCAAACTTCAGCTACCACCAATTTTGAGTATTAATCGCCTTCTTAGGGTCCTTGGTGCAGTTTCATTAAAAATTATCCGATAGTCTTGCAATTTCCTTTAGCATAGTTCTAGGGTCCTCTGGCTACTTTAGAACCCACTAAAAAATTTCTTTGACTCCAGGTACCACCTTTGTCGAATATTAACCTTCTTTTACGGCATCAACTTACGTTTACTCACTACAGCCGTGAATTAAAATTCGCGCTACTGTTAAAGGTAAGTGGTTAACTTTAGAGGGATAAGATTTCTTCATTAAAATTAATATCACGTTTATGTTAAAGGTAATTCATTAAATTTACAGGGGGCGGGGGCAACAAGCACCTTCCAATGCTTCGGGGTGCATTCTTTCCTCGAATTCTAGGGGGCCGATTTCAACGGGAATTGGTTAATTCAACCTAGATTACGATTCAGCTACTTACGATTCAGCTCTGTATTATGAAAATTTGTCTTAGACTTCATTTACTAATATTTTCGAACATTAATGGTGCATTCTTTTCTCGGGTTCAATATGTCCGATTTCAACGGTAAATGGATAATTAAGCTTAGCTTACTATTCAGCTACTATCTGCATTGTGAAAGTTTATCTTAGACTTCTGTTACCACCATTTTCGAACATTAACGACGCATTCTTTTCTCGGCTGTTATGGGCTCTGTTTCAACGGAAATTGTTCCATTCAACTTAGCTTACGATTGTTTTAAAGATTATAGTTCCACCGCCAGGATTCGCATTCTTATCTCGAGTTCTATGGGCTCGATTACTACGGGGTTTACTCATTCAATTTTCGATTGTCTCCGCCGCGTACGGAATACTCCTGGCATACCCTGCCTTTGGTAGCGGGGACTCAGGCCACAGTTTCGTTCTGAAAGAGGTTTGTCTGAAACACACTAGACGCCGCCGAAGACAGTGGGCCCTCTCTAAAACTATGTTCATTTGAATTACTTATGAATATATAAAATCATACAAACCTGATTTTTGTTTACGTTATTATAATGGGACCGGGCAACGCCGGGCGTGTCAGGTAGTTATATATATATATATATGTAACTTCCAAAAAAAATTACGCAGAACTTTTTTGAGAGACAAGAGGGCGCACAAACTTTGCTTGCTCCAGGGCGCTGAATATGTAGCTACGCCACTGCATGGAAATCGCGGGATACACAGCGAGAGGGTTAAATTTTCGGAAAATACGGAACAGAATCACCCCTGTTCTTGACATCTTACATAACGCTCCTGCAAGTAATTTTTAATAGCTGTTACCATTTGTAATTTATTGAATTTTAAGATCAGTCTGTCCTTTTTAGGACAACCGGCATATTCAGTAGCTATTGGATGATGGCTGAAAGAAGCATTAAAAAAATTAAAGCTGGCTTCGATATGTCAGTTAGATGTTTACCCGGGTGGAAGTTTCCAGGACCAAGCCCAGGTCCAACCCACAGAAAAAAAAATTATTGGCCCGGTCCCGTATTAAAACTAAAAAATCGACTCCACCCGTGCCTGTATCTTGTAATTAAAATTATTCATAAAGCACACTTACTTATGCTCATATTTTATTTTCAGATTATATTCGAAATTCATGCATACAGAAAAACAATAATATTAATGACTATTTAGACAATTATGTACATAAATATTAAGTAGTATGACTTAGACAATTACATTAAAATAAAAATCCAGTAAGAAAATCAGTTTAGAATTAAAGAAACGGATGATAAAAGAAAATGATAATTTTAAAGCTCAACAAAGAAAAAAAGTAGATTAAAAAAATGTATCTCTGTAACTTATCAAATCAAATTAAATTTCTAAAGATTTCGCTAAACAAATGTACAACATAAATATAATTTTTACGAATAATAAATAAGTAAGATGCCAGACCAACTTGGACTCGGGGGGAAGAGTTTAGAGGAGTCCACGGGTAGCGGTCGGGCCAATAATGCTTATCATACGGACTGGCACGGACCGAACGTTTAACTTTTATGCCGGGCCGAGCCCCGACCAGGAAATTTTGGCCAGTGCTCTAGGAAAAACGAAGTCCAGGTCAGGCTCGACCTGGAGAAAAAAATGAAGCCTGGCCCGACCCGAATCTGCAAAAAAGTTTAAGATCAGGGCACGGCCCAGCTCTAAAAGAGAGAAGTTCTGGCCCAGGCCGAGTCTCGTGTATTTAAACTGGCGCGACCCGACCCGGGTCGCGCCGGACTCGAGCTTCGCCCCAAGTCATTTCCCGTCAGGATGCATAATGTCGTTTTCCAAACCCTTTATTAGCCCAAGGGGGGGGGCGATCGCCCCTTCGCCCCCCCCTTAGATCCGCCATTGGAACAGTTTCTCGCTGAGTTAGATTTGAAAGAAAAAGAGCTTAATTATCTAGATACTGAAATTCAAAAATCTAGTAAATTAGATGAATTAGAAGCTGAAGTTTTGAAATGTGATGAGTATAATTCGAATTTGGTAATTTGGAAAACGAAAGTAAAAAGGGCTAAATTGAAATTAGAAACTAAATCTAATTCGAATGTTTCTACTACAACAATAAACAAATCCGACAAAACAGTTGTAATTCGGGGGTTAGAATCCATTCGCATAAATTTACCCAAGCTAATAATTGAAAAATTTGACTGCGATCCTTCGGATTGGCAAAGATTTTGGGACCAATTCGAATCTACAATTCATAAAAATGCAGAATTGTCTGAAGTAGAAAAATTCAATTATTTAAAGTCATATCTGACTTCAAATGCTGCTAACTGTATAAAAGGTTATAGTTTAACTAATAGTAACTATTTATCTGCAATAGAAACTCTAAAAGAACGTTTCGGTAAGAAACAATTGGTAATTAGCTCACACCTTCATAAACTTTTATCACTTAATTCAGTAAAGAAATCCAGTGACGTTTATGCACTCCGCAAATTGCTGGACACTTGCCAGACCGAAATCAGAAATCTGAAATCTCTCGGATTGGAGATTGAAAATTATTCAGCGTTACTCTCTCCCATTCTAATTAAATTATTACCTTCTGACATAGTGTTACAAATAACAAAAAAATGTGGTAACGATGAAGAATTAAAAGTTACGGAAATAATTGATTACTTGAAAATGGAAGTTATTTCCCGAGAAAGAACTGCTTTTTTAATTTCTAATCAAGAGTCTTCGAACGCAGACATTACGTCTGGGAGGCCAGTGCGCGACAAGCAGTCGCCGAAAATAATTCCTTCAGCATCTGGCTTAATAAATGAAACGGTATCATTTTCTAAACAAAGTAAATGCCCGGAATGTAAAGAAAAACATTTTTTGATCGAATGTGAGTTATTTAAAAATAAATCATTACAGGATAAAAAGGAAACTTTAAAGCAGTACGGTTACTGTTTTGTTTGTCTCAAAAATGCAGGGCACATAGCAAAATATTGTAAAAAATTTGTTAAATGCAGCAATTGTTTTAAACGGCATTATAAAATTTTATGTCCCGAAAAAGAAAATGCCAGATCACAAGAAAATAATGAAAGCACGACATTATCAAATAAAACTTGTAATCGCGCAGTATTAATGCAGACTTTAACTGTCCGTTTAGAATCAAAGGATCAAGATAAACACTTGTTAGTACGCTGTTTGATAGACACAGGTAGTCAACGTTCTTATCTGAGTAAAGATATTATTAATCGAATGGGATACGAAGCAATAGGAGAAGAAAAAATGATTCACGGTCTTTTTGGTGGTATTCAAGAAACACACTTTCATAAGCGATATAAAATATATTTAAGTAATTTAGAAGATACTTTTAAATGTAATTTTGATATCTATGATCAAGACAAAATATGTACTGAGGTTCCAAAAATAAAAAATGGGCCTTGAATAAAGGAAGCTAAAAAATATGGGATAAAATTCACAGATTACGATGCATATACAGGGAAGCAAAAAGTTACAAATGCACAAGAAATAAGTTTACTTATCGGAGCAGATATTTATGGAAAGTTATTAACGGGGAAAATTAAATCCTTGGATAGTAATTTAACTGCTATACAGACCAAATTGGGGTGGACATTGATGGGTAAAACTAATGAAAAAGATACAAACGATTCCACAAAAGTTGTTTTATCCTTACATGTGAATGAAGCAAAACTCACAGATTTATGGCGATTAGACACTTTAGGAATTCTTGATCCAGGTGACAAAGGGTCTAGTTTAGAACTCGAACAAGCCGTAAAAGAACATTTCAATAAAAATATTCATATAAACAATGAAGGACGTTATCAGGTTAGTCTTCCATGGATTGTTGGTCACCCCCCTCTCCCCAGTGCTCGGAAAATTGCAGAACGTAGATTAAAAAACTGCGTAGATTCATTAAAGAAATCCGGCAATTTAGCTGCCTATGAAGCAGTATTTAATGAGTGGCTTCAAGAGGGCATTATTGAGGAAGTCGAATCAACTCCAGGAACGGAAGCTGAATTTTTTCTGCCACACAGAGCAGTAATAAAAGAAAATTCCACTACCCGAATACGCCCTGTTTTTGATGGGTCCGCTAGGGAAAAAGGCTCACCCTCTATTAACGATTGTTTGTTGAAAGGCCCCAATTTAGTAGAACTTATCCCTTCATTGATAAATCGGTTCCGATTGAAGAAAATTGGTGTAATATCAGACATAAGAAAAGCATTTTCACAGATTTGCTTAAATGAAAATGACAGAGCATTTTTAAAATTTTTATGGTGGAAGGAGGGAAATTCTGAAGAAACGAAAATTTTCCAACATCGAAGAGTTGTTTTCGGGCTTACATGCAGTCCCTATTTATTGGGAGCAACTTTGCAACACCACTTAAAAAAGTCACCTCCCTCTATGCAGGAAACAGCTTCTAAACTTTCAGAATCCTTTTATATTGACAATTGTGTCACTAGTGTTGACAATGAAAAGCAACTCAATAAATTTATAACAGAGTCAAAATACATTCTCAGCCAAGCTAAATTTGACCTCAGAGGTTGGGAACACAGTTACTCTAACTCCTCAATGAAACCAGATTTTTCCTTAGAAAACAAAATTGTCCCAGTTTTAGGCCTACGATGGCTGTTGCCCTCAGATGTTCTTTCCATAGATGTAAGGGAAATTAATAAAGATGATGAACTTATCACTAAAAGGAAAATATTGTCGGAAGTTCATAAAATTTTTGACCCCATCGGTTATACCTGTCCAGTAACTCTTTTCCCCAAAATACTTCTACAAGATTTGTGGAAAAAGAAAATAACTTGGGATTCTGAATTACCAACTCCGATTGCCCAAAAATTTCAGAAATGGAAAAATCAATTGAGCTCACTTAAAGATATTGCTATACCTAGATGTTTAATAAGCGACCCAGATAACATCGGTGATTTAAGTTTGCATGTATTCTGTGACGCGAGCAAGGTAGCTTATGCTACATGCATATATTTACGAAATGAGAACGAAAAATCAACATCATGTCAACTGATCCAAGCACGATGCAGAGTAGCACCGCTAAAATGTGTTACCATCCCCAGACTTGAACTCCTCGCATGTACGATTGGTGCACGATTATCTAAAGGGGTTAAGTCCGACTTAAAATTAGAAAATCTTCCAACTTTTTTCTGGACAGATTCTAGTAATGCGCTGTACTGGATAAAAAGAAGTGAAAACTGGGCTCCATTCGTATACAATCGTGTTAAAGAAATTCGATCTCTTAGTAATCCAGAAAATTGGCACTATGTGCCTGGAACTCTTAATCCAGCCGATCTACCTTCCCGAGGATGTTCCGCGGAATCCCTTAAACAATCCCTCTGGTGGGAGGGACCTGATTGGTTGAAAAAACCTCAAGAATTTTGGCCAAAAAGTAGTTTGAATCCCGATTTTGAAATAATTAACTCTGAAAAAAGAAAGACAGTTGTCAGTGCAGTAAATATCTCTCAAACTCCAATTGAGTTATATGAAAATACATCTTCATATTTGAAAATGATAAAAGTTACTGCCTGGATGTATAGATTTTTTGGAAATATCAGAAAGACACCGAATGAGCGAAATTTAGAGAAAATTTTAACATCTGAGGAAATAAATCACGCAGAACACGTCGTATTGAAATATGCTCAGAGATATTTATTAAGTGAATCTAAACCATGTTATACCTCTTTACAGACTTTTACTGATGAGGAAGGTCTAATTCGAGTAAAAACACGAATCTCTATGCGAAAAGATTTCCATTCTTTCCGGTATCCGATAGTTCTGCCTTTCGATCATAATATTACCTATTCGCTCATAAGAAGAAAACATATTGAACTTTTTCATGCAGGGATACAAATTGTAATGTCAGTTTTGCGCGAACAATTTTGGGTATTAAGATGCAGGCGTACAGTTCGAAAAATTGTAAAAAGTTGCATGACATGTAGACGATTCACTGCCTCACCTGCTGAGACACCTACTGCCCCTCTCCCTGAAGAACGAGTCAAAGATGCTTCAATTTTTGAAAGTGTTGGTCTCGATTTATGCGGACCGTTATTTTTAAGAAATGGCTCGAAAGTTTGGATAGTTCTTTTTACGTGCGCCATATTTCGCGCAATTCATCTTGAATTGGTATCTTCACTTTCAACGGAAAATCTTCTATTAGCTATGAGAAGATTTATCTCAAGAAGAGGGAGACCCTCTATTATTATTTCTGATAACGGAAGAAATCTAGTGAAAGCATCATCAGAATTGAAGTCTATAAATTTTGAACGCTTGCAAAATTTTGCTATTGAACGAAAAATACAGTGGAAATTTAATCCACCTTCAGCTCCCTGGTGGGGAGGTTTTTTTGAACGCATGATAGGAATGTTAAAAGGTATTTTACGAAGAGTGCTTGGAAAGGCCAGCCTAAATTATGAAGAATTATACACCGTGTTATGTGACGCGGAAAGTGTAATCAATTCTAGACCGCTGACATATATCGCAGATGATGATGATCTTGACCCTCTTACCCCCGCGATGTTCTTGCAAGATATCAAAGATTCGAGAGTTCCTGAATTTGACATAATTGATTCAACAAAAATGAAAAGAAGATTTGCTTATCAGCAAAGAATCCGAGAAGATCTTAGAAAACGCTTTAGAATAGAATACCTGGGGCAACTTCAAGAAAATGCGGGAAGAAATAGGGAAACTGAGTTAAAAAAAGACGATATTGTCTTAATTGGGGACGATAATTCAAAACGTATTAATTGGCCTTTGGGAAAAATTGAAGAACTATATCCCGGCAAAGACGGAAAATTCCGGGTAGCCAAAGTTAAAACCAAAACGGGTTCTTTTTTGAGACCCCTTAAAAGACTATATCCTCTTGAAATCAATAATGAACTAATGCCTCCTTTTTTAGTAGACAGAATTCCTGCTCCTATAGACGACGATTCTGTTCCTGCTCCTGTGCCAGAGTCTTCAGATCCTGCCTCTGTAGTTGAACCTTTGGATAGCGTCTCTGTTCCTGCTCCTGAGCCCGAGTCATCAGATCCTGCCTCTGTAGCTGAACCTTTGGATAGCGTTCCTGCTCCACTGCCAGTGTCTTCAGATTCCTCTTCTGTAGCTGATCCTCTGGATATCACTCCTGCTCCTGTGCACCAGTCTTCCATACCTGAGGATGGCAATCGACGATCTCGAGCTGGCAGAAAACTGAAACAGCCGCAACGACTAAATTTATGAAGTTTTGAGTTTCACTATACTGAACCTCAAAGGTGGGAGGATATTACAAAACACGACCTCCACGGACATTTTCTCCCGACCTCCCTGGACATTTTCCCTTCGAATGAGGACTATTTATTTTTGTCGTTTGGCAACAGAAACTTTTTGTTTTGTAGATCGAACGAAAGAACGATTTTGAGATGTGGGTTTTTTTCCCCATCAAACATGTTTTTTAACGAATTCGAGATTAATTCATCGTATGTATATAATGTAAATATTTTTTTGTATAAGTGAGCCATATAAATAATCTAAAATGAAAGAGATGTTTCTTCATTTCCGACTACTTGATGTGAATTATTTTTAATTGCCGAATCTATCCTGGAATGAATAAGTTCTGATTCTAAAGAAGGCGGCCTACCTTGGATCGGTAAGTATTTTTTACTTACCTTTATAGATTTATATCATATGTTTTATTGTGTATCTGATAACTTGAAAAAAACACCATTTATGAGAATATCCCCAAGCTAGTGTCACACTTATGCATTTTTGACTTAAATTCACATTGTTTGGCGACCAAAAGTAAAATCAAAAATTGTAAATAAATAAATAATAATTACACATGTGACTCACAATTACATCTGCTTTTTTTTTTTCTATGAGTTACGTGATGGGGCAATTAGATAAAAATAAAAAGAAAAGAACAAAAAGAAAAAGAAAAAAAAAGTCATTAAAAATTCATCTAATCAAATTTTCAGATTCATTTCTATAATCTAACGCAAGCGATAATGAGCCAAATATTGCGTATCAATTGTAATCTTTCTCGTTAAATTAATTTTTAAGCATTACAAATATTTCTTTCAGGTTTAAATTAAATTACAAATATTTCTTTTAGGTTTAAATTAAATATATTCGTTTTTTAACATAATCCCTCATTTAAATGTATTTTTCTTTCTTTTTTTACAATTAAATATCAGTAATTATTTTTTCATTTATTTTCTAACGGATACAGCGATTTCAATTCATTTGTCGCCAAAAAATAACCTCTGGCAACCTTTTCGTTCAAAATAACAATAAAATGCGAAATTTATTACCAAAAATCATAGTTATCCCTGTATATTTTACTCATAAACCACCACGTGAATATTCTCTATCGAATGACACTACTTGCAAAAAAATCCACCGGGTAGTTTTTGAAAACATTCGGGCGGAACTTTTAGATCTTACTGCTTTATAATATATATGATGATGGTTTGTTTTAATACGCCGCGACACAGACAAAGCTATTAAAATACGATCTGTCTGTCGGAGTTTCCTCTTAGTCCGCACAACTTCGAAGAAAATCCTTATTATTTTTATTCTGCCACCACCGATATGATTACGTGATATCGGTCACGCTATGACAGGATTATTGAAAGGAAAACCAACGCTTTCAATTAACTAAATTAACAGTTTATTTACACACTATTTACGCAACAAAAAAACATTATTTACACTTACAAACTCGGATATAGATGATCCGGTTCAACATTAAATTGAATACAGTAAATGCTGGCTGTGTACTGTTAAACTACGTTAAATCACTCTCACTCTACACACGTTAAATTAGCTTTCCGGAGATCAATCTCGATCTCCCAACACATATGTGCTCTAAGCCTCACTCAATCCTACGCTCTATCTCTAAGGGCTATACACAGTGACTACCTTGCGCTTGGCGCTCTCGGCTCCAACTGAACCCTACGCTCTATCTCTCAGAGCTCTCCCCAGGAACACACGTCCACTTTGCGCGCTACGCTCAAAAACTGACTATCTCAGCAGAAGAGACTGCCTTCCAGCAACCCCTTGCTACTTCTCAACGTAACCCCTCAGGGTTCCCTGCTCGCATTCCAAGCTCCTTTTCTCGTTCGTGGAATGTCTTTGTCTCCCCATCTTCAACAGACATCTCAAAAGGTTGGGCTAACCTCTTTCCAACTATCTTTTTTCCCCTTCATTCCATCTATACATTTTCCCCGGCTTAGATCCAGTTTTAGACAAGGAAAGGATGTTATTTTGAAATTCCAGCACACAGGCCATACAATATATCATATATTAAGACAAAAATAATATAGAACCCCAGTTCTAATAGCAGATGTTTCTCAGAACCTGACACTGTCCATATTGAATAAAGACGTATATTAATCCTATTATAAAGCGCAGATTTATATTATAAATTATCTATCTTTTAATAACGAATTATAATTGAATTCCCATACAAACCAATACAAAATCTATGATCGATTAACGAACAATTCGGTTAGAGAACACTGTTTTGGAACGTATTAAGTTCGTTACTCTATCACCAACTAATTACGCATTCGTTAAATCGCAGTAAAGCTTAAGGAAGTCCGGGACACCTTTTCAAAAAAATTTTTATTTATTGAGTTAAAATTTTGAATTTTTTGTGATGGTTAACCATATCATTTGTAAACAAAATCAAATAAAACTTCTCATAGCTTTAAAAAAAAAAAAAAAAAAAAAAAAAAAAAAAAAATTAAATTTATGAAAAAAGTGATATAAATTAAAATCGTAATAACTCGAAATATTATTTGTAGAATTTAAATTGCTTTTCATTTAAATAAACAGAAATATATACATTTTAATTTAGAGCCAGCATTTTAAAAAATATCAATTTTTTAAAAAATTAAAAATATTTAACGAAAAAATTACAAAAAAAGTGGTGCAACTTAAAAAAAAAATCATATTTTCAAAAGTAAATATTTTTTTCAAATATGCTGGCTCAGAAGTAAAGTAAAATAATTGAAAAAGATATGTTCCGAGTTTCAACCCTGTATCTTTAACGGTTCTCGAGTTATAAGAATTTAAATATCAGAAATGGTGAAAAAACCTATCATGAAGAAAAACGCAATTTCACAAGAACTCGTTTCCTTGACAACCATAGCTTGAAAGGCAGATTTTGAAAACAAACCAAAACGAAAAAATTAATATTTCCTGTTCTAATTAAGATAGAAACATGATTTAAACATCATTTTAAGCAGAAAACGGCAGAGAAAATTTTAATCCAATAATATATATATATATATATATATATATATATAAAAGAAAGAAAAATTGAAGATTTTTGTGTCCCGGACCCCCTTAACTTGCGTGTTTTGGATAGCTGCTTTTAATTTTATTAGTCTAAGACAAATGTCAGACGAACGACTTTTTGAACGCTTGTGGTTTCAACAAGAAAAATAAACACCTGCACTATTCCGGTCAGACGAGCGATCTATGAACCGTTCCCGCCACACAGAGCAGACGACATTATTTATCGCCGCAACAGAATGATTTCCATTCGATGTTTTCAATAAGCAAAATGGATCTTCTGCAGGAAATAAATGATTTTGTAATTTTATATTAGTTATTCAAGAAATTAGAAAAAAGAAATATACACAGAAGGTACTAGGTTCATCCTATTTTAAGTAATCGGTAGAAAATTAACTTTTCTGTACACAAAATTTTACAAAAAAAAAAAAAAAAAAAAAAAAAAGAAAGAAAGGAAAGAAAACGGAACGGCCACTTTACCAAACTTAACTATATTTGCTTCAAAAATAGCAAAGAAGATATATTTCCTTTTAACGAGGTTTATCAGATTTGAATCGGTGTATCAGATTTGAATCAAATCGAATAATTCTGCATGAAAAACCCATTTATCTACATTAAAGGGGAACTATCCCCCGTTACCCCCTTTATACTTAACCAATAAACCTCCCAACCTAATCAAGGTAGTTCCTTCACATAATAAACTGGTGTACCAAATTTGGAGCAAATCGAATAATTCTGCATGAAAAACATATTTATCTAATTTAAAGGGGGCGGGGGACTAGCCCTCTTTTCCCGATTTATACTTAACTAATGAACCTCCAACTCTAATCAGGGAAGCTCCTTAACATAATAAACCGGTATACCAAATTTGAAGCAAATCGAATAATTCTGCATGAAAAACCCATTTATCTAAATTAAAGGGGAGTCTAGACCCCCCACCCCTCTTTTTCAACTTTATAATTAACCAATGAACCCCCAAAACTAATCAGAGGAGAGCTTTATCGGAATGAACGTAGACAAATTTTTTGAAGCAAATCGGATAAATCTGCATAAAAAAACATTTATCTAAATTAAAGTTGGAATTAGCCCCCCGTTGTCTCCCTTTATACTTAACCAATGAATCTCCAAAACTAATCAGGGAAGCGCCTTATCAGAATGAAACTAGAGAAAAAAAATTGAAGCAAATCGGATGTTTCCATCAAGAGTTATCGCGTTACGTACATACGTACGTATGTACGTAACAGAACCGGCGGGCACATTAGTTCTCAAGCTTTGATAGCCTGTGAGCTAAAAAAATAAAAAATAAATTACAGTATTTTTAAAACTACATGCTCGCAGTAAATAGAACCGGTACCGGATATGACCACAGAGGCTCTGTTTTGCTGTCTCCTTTCCCATACTGGATTTTCAAAACCAGATATAACTTGTAATGATTTTAATTTCAAAGAATTATTATTAAGAATTCATTATTATTAAGAAATGCAACATTTGCTGTCTATTTAGGGCCCCGTCACAAAAATCCATTTAATAAAACAGGCCCTTTCACAAAATTATATTCCATAAAAACATGCTATTAATTAATTATTTTAACATTGTTAGGTTTAAAAATCTGTAATTTGTAAAGAAAACAAGTTCCCCCCGAATCTAAAACTTTAGCATTTACTTTTCGCAAAATGCCGCCTTCGCCCCCTACCCCGCAAAGAAAAACCCCTGCAATTATCCATGAATTTAATTTAGTACTTACTAGGACAAAATAATATTATTAGTAGTAGTATTTGATAAAGATTACATTCAATTTTTCCTTATAATAATACTTTACTATTTAAATACTTTTCTTATAAAACGTTAACTTGCAACATTAGCATAATTTTAAATGATTTTTTAGGTGCGTTCGTAATTATATAAATACGTAGCACCTATAGTCGTCGTTCAGTCCGTCTGTCCGCATATAACAGAGCAAAAACAATAGCCTGAAATTTTGAATATATAATTGTTGCAAAAGTTTGTCGAGTCTTTTCAATTTTTTTGAAAATCGGATGTATAGTTTAATGACAGGGATAGTCAAAAGTTTTTCGTCAGATTACGGCCAATGGGAAAAAATTATTGCAAGTGCATTTTAATGATGTTACAGCCTTCCGAATGGTCTGAAATTTTAAATATATAATTTTTGCAAAATCTTGTGGAGTCGTTTCAAATTTTATGTAAATCGGATGTATAGATTAATGACAGAGACAGTCAAAATTTTCCGTTACATTACGGCCAATGGGAAAAAAATTATTGCAAGTGTATTTTAATGATGTTACAGCCTTTCGAACAGAATGAAATTTATATGCACTTATGAAGTGCACTCAAATATACAATCAGTACAATTCGGTGCAAAAAATATTTATAAAATTATTTATATTACGAATGCACCTCATTTGCCACGTTTGACGAGCAATTTCCAACTTGTTTGTTTATATGAAACAAAATTAATTCATATAATTTATCGATAACTTCCTAATCTTTTTTAGATTTTTCTGATTTTTTTTTTTTTTTTTTTTTTTTTTTTTTTTAAATCAAGGATACCTTTAACCAAGTTATTATATTTTAATTTTTATCTTTATATAATGTAAGCATGAGGTGTCCAACTATATTGAACACTTTTGTATTTCAAAAATTAGTTAATCTACGTGTATTAAATCCATTTTAAATTCTAGCGAAAAAATTCGATACGCAACCAGAACCAACAACTTACGAATCACTGATAAAAAAAAATTAAAGCCAGCGTCAAAACTTCGGTTCGTCTGGACAACATAGAAGAAACAAAAGACTTGAGCACGCCACTAGCTCCCAGCGAGTTGGGGGAAACGCCGAGCCTCGACGTGAAGCTTTGCGGAGTTTTTACCGCAACGATTTGTGGGCGCTCGTCTGAACAGACCAGAAGATTCGTCTGCTCTCAAGAGAGAGCGTCGAAAATGCTGATTTTCAAAATCGCTCGTCTGACATCTGCCTTAAAGTTATTTTTTCCGAAAACTGAAAGTAAATCCAGGGTCGAAAGAGTTAAGCGGATTCAGTGCTTTTCAGTTTATTCACATAGTTCAATTGAAACGCCTGAAACTCACATAGTATGATAAATAAGAAAAAATCATTTTTCTTATACATGAAGTATATATGTTCTATCTGATATTATAGTAACAAGTTAATGTTCTGTTGTAAATCTATTTATAAACACTGAAATTGTAAAACAAAACAATTTTTTGTTCAAAATTTACTCAAAAAATCATTTTTCTTATACATGAAGTATATATGTTCTATCTTATATTATAGTAACAAGTTAATGTTTTGTTGTAAATCTATTTATAAACACTGAAAATGTAAAACAAAACAATTTTTTCTTCTAAATTTACTCAAAAAATCATTTTTCTTATACATGAAGCACACATATTCTATTTGATACCATAGTAATAACTTAATTAAGTAATAACCCTTTAAGACCTGAAGAGTTTTGGTAGAAATAGTCTTGGTTTTTAACCCTAATTAATAAGATAATATTTAATTGAAAACAAATATTTTGAAAAATTTTCGACATCAAGTCAAGGGAGGATCCACAGTATGTTGCAGGCTCGGCTTTAAATCACATAAAAAGAGGAAATTGTTTTTTCTTTTTCCCTTAAGATCACCTACAAAATTATGTAGGTCAGGTCTTAAAGGGATATAGCTTTGTATAGATCACCATAAAAAATATTTAAAAAAAAAAACTTTTCGCATTTACGGACACGTGTTTACAGTAACTGATGACGAAATGTTAATTTTTTCACCCAAAACGCGTCCTGTGTGTTTTTATATTTTTTATGGTGATTTATACAAAGCTTTATTATTTAACTCTGTTTTGTCGCTAGTTTTTTTTTTTTTTTTTTTTTTTTTTTGGTGCTGTTGCATCTATAATAACTTAATGTTGGTTATCCCTTTATGAATATTGAAATTTTAGATAAAAAAAATTTTTGCTCAAAATTTACTCAAAAAAAAAAAATAATAATAATAATAATTTGTCTTATACATGAAGCATATATATTCTATTTGATTCTATAGTAACAACTTTATTGTTGTATATCTATTTATAAGTATTGAAATTTTGAATAAAAGCATTCTTTGCTCAAAATTTACTCAAGAAATCCTTTTCCTAATACACAAATCATAATATTTGATTTGATACTATAGTAACATAAGTTAATGTTGTAAATCTATTTGTAATGATTGAAATCTTAAATAAAAAAATTCCTTGGTTCATACGAGAGAAAAAAAAACTTAGAAACATTGCGCACAATTTAAAAGTAATACTTATGCATATAGATTTTTTTTCTCAAAATCAAACTGTAACAACTGTAATTTAAATCAAAATATTTGGAAGAAATTTTGATTAAATTTAATAATTAGCATAATTTTTTAAATCTAAAAACAAGTTGCGTATTTTTTAAACTCTGCAATTTTTTTAAAAATTCACATTTCAGTTTTAATGCTTTGTTTTAGCACACAGACCGTCCAAAAATTAATATGTTGTTATAATTATATAATAGCTGATGTGATTGTGTTGTTACATTTAAAATAGAATGGTTTAGAGTTCTGCATCGGTTCGGGTCGGGTGTCGACACTATAATTTTTCATTGCGGGTCGGATTGACTTTCAGTGTTTCGGGTTTGGGTCGGGCGGTTTTGGGTTGAGTTTTGACCCTTGCAGGTCGAGGTCGGGTTGACCCGATTTTTTAAAATAATGTCTAAGATATTTTTTCAGGTTAAAAATCTATATACAATAAGACCTCTATAATGGACACTGCCGAAAAGCGGACATCTCAATTTAGCGAATACTTTTCAAAATTCTTAACACATATATTCGCACGCGCATACCTCTGAATAGAGAGCTGAGCACCTCCATATCTACACACGGGTAACATGTATATGTATAGCATAAATATGATACATTATTTTTTTTGTGTGTGTGCATCAAATCGAAATGTTGTTAATATTTCTCATATTCCGAGACAAGAAAAAATGGCTAGAAAGAATAATCTATGATAGAGGTCTGCACGGGCCGACATTTCCAGGCCCGGGCCCGGCCCGGGCCGTAGAAAAAATAATATTGGCCCGGCCCGATACAAAAATTTAAAGTTCGGCCCGAGCCCGGCCCGGCCCGGAAAAAAGTTAAAATCTCGGCCCGAGTGAACTTCTACAAAACATTGATTTTTACGTCGAATTGGTTAAAAATTTGTCTCTTACGAGGAGTTCTGACCAAAGATATTTATCTTAACTTTTTTTTCATGTTTATAATCTTTATTTTTATAGAAGTGCAGCAGGCTGCGATATTTATTTTTTAATGAATCTCTATTTCTTGTATGTAAATGTTTCAGTTATCATTAATATTGTTAATCCATATTCCATGTATAGAAGTGTTAAAAATCGGAAAAATGCTATGCAGTAAAATTTTCTAAGATGAAATTGCATAGAGAAGAAAAAAAAATGCGTTATAGACAAGTTCCCTTCTTAGCAAGTGTAAATGTATTATATATTCTTTTCTTGCTTATTAGTATATTAATTTTAAATGGATCAACACGTTTTTCAGTTTAAAACAGGGTTCCGTCATAGGCAGGTTCCTTTTCACACATTTTACTGTATTTTAATTTAGTTATATTTTAATATGCGTAGAAATCTACTATTCTTTAAGAATAATAAATTTTAATATTTAAGTGTAGAATAAATCGGTTCAAAAATGTATGCATTTTTCGCAAACATTTTTGGGTCAGGCCTAATTTAACTGACCTTTAAGTGTACCAGGCCACGCTGAGACAATGATTTTCATACGGGCTGGCTCAAAACTAGGACTGAAAATTTTGGGCCGTGAAGACTTGGAATGAAACCAGGCCCGGCCCGTCCCGGCCCGTGCAGATCTCTAAATGATCAGATTTCTTATACACGTTTTATTTCTCTTGCATTAAATTGAATATATACCCGTTCGTATTCAAATATATATTTATTTTCACATGAAAAATAGTTCTGATCAAAGTGTTGGAGCACCCCAAAAACCAGACATGCAAAAAATCTAAATATGACCCGCAAGATATAGTCCAGATGAACACGATCCGCAGAAAGAAAATTAAAGATAACCCTACCCAATGCACGACTCTATTCAACGAGCTATTTCCGCTATTCAAAAGTTTTACTATATTTGAATGTTAATTTACATAATTGCATTAAAACATGATTTACTTTCCTTTCATTGCAGGTTCGGGTCGGTTTGTGGGTTGAAGTGTTGCGGTTTCGGGTCGGGTGCGGTTTGAAATACGTCGGTTTCGGGTCGAGTTGCGGGTTGATGAAAATTATTTTTGAAGGTTCGGGTCGGGTTGCGGGTCGAGGAATTTTTTTGGCGGGTTCAAGTCGGGTTGCGGGTTGACTTCAAATGGAATTTTCGGATTTTCCGCGCAGGACTCTAGACTGGTTGTTGTCATTTATAGGTCTCGCAACGTTCCATTTTTTTTTTTTTTTTTTTTACTTTTTCTATGGTTATTTTCAAACAAAAAAATTTAAACATGTGCAATAGAAATATAGCAAAAAATTTGCTTTTCATAATAGTGGTAGCAAAACTAAAAAAAAAATTAATCCTGAAATGTGCCACCGCCAACATCGATACAGGCTTGGCAGCGACTAACAAAGTGATTGGCTTACCCTTTCGAAGATTCCAGCTGTCGCATCTACGAGACCCCAACTGACTTTGATGAAGTCCTCATGGCAAGACTTTCGGTTGTTGTCACAACTATTCGTGAAACACCTGAAATCATCGCAAGAGTACGCCAATCACTTGCTAGACTCTTCCAGGCTTGCATCGATATTGGCGGTGGCACATTTGAGCACTGTAATTGTTATGTCAATAAAACGCTTGTTTTCCCTTCCTCCTCATTTCTTGTTTTTCACCAACATTTTCATTTCCGACAAAACATTGCTGTACCAAAATTGCTACTTTATGTGTACTTTACCTTCCCTTACAGTTTCGTTCATGAGTTCGGGGATACCCTGTATAAAGAAACTAGTAAAAACCGCTGCTTTGCTCGCGTAACAGTTGAAATATGCCAAGTGATATTTGTATGTCTAATTTTTATTAGAAGAAATTATACTTTTTAGGAATGATTCAAAAATTACTAATTAAGCCACAGTTTGACTAAATTTCATTATTATACTACATTAGGCAAATATAAGACTTGAATTAATAAAAAGAATTAAAACTAATTCCAAATTTAGAAAATATGCTGAAGCTTTTAAGCTCATTTCATACGCTAATTTCAGTATTCATTTGAAGTTTTGAATAAACCGTTCGTAGTACGTATTTACATCATAAAATTAACCATCATCTCAAATTCCAAGCTTCTTGTCTATTGGTCTATCACCTCTCTGGTGGTAGTGGTACTAATAGAAAATGCCTATGCTTAAACAGAAACTGTCACCACAGAAACAACCAACAATAATCTTGGCATCGGTTTGGTATTTCCTAATATTCCATAGAAATGGTAATTAAAGTTTTTAAAGGCTTTTTTTAGAACATTGTTGTTCCTCCTGTCAACCCAAGGCGATAGCGGCACTGGCATAAAATATAGTCTGTGTGGAATCAGAGACTGTCACCATTGATTCGCAACCATTACTTTTGTAATCGGTTTATTATTTCCTGAGATTGCATAGAAATCGTAATTTAGGCCTTTTTTTAGTGAGCTTTTCGCTCCTTCCCTTCGCTTCACCTCTTTTAAATTTCGAATTTATTTTCGACAGTTTTTAAAGAGCATTTATATTTTATAAGTAACAACCATGCCATATTTGAAGTTTCTAGCTTCTTCAGTATCCCAGAAATCGTAATTAAGAACGTTTTTTGGTCCTGCAGGCCCCAGGTGGTAGTGACACCAACATGAAATACCTATGCTGAAGGAAGGGTTGTTACTATCAATTTCCAAGCATTACTTTTGAAATTGGTTCGGTATTTCATGAGATTGCGTAGAAATCGCGATTTAGAACGTTTTTAGAACTCTTTTCGCCCATTTTCACTCCTTTTAAATTTCGAATTTTTTAAGAAATGTCCTTGGAGATCATTTATATCTAATAAGTAACTACCATGTCAAATTTCATGTACCTTTGGCCTTCAGTAACACGGAAATCACAATTTAGAACGTTTCTTGCTCCTGCTACCCCTTTGGGGTAGTGGTATTTTATCCCCGACAAAAAACAGAGCCCATGTTAAATCAAGGGCTGTCATCACCATCAATTTCCAGCCATTACTTTTTCAATCGGTTTCATACTTTCTGAGATTGCGTAGAAATCGCCATTTAGAACGTTTTTTAGAACGCTTTTCGCGCATTTTCACCCCTTTTAAATTTCGAATGTTTTAAGAAATGTTCTTAGAGATCATTTATATCTTATAAGTAACTACCATTCCAAATTTCATGTTTCTAGGCTCTTCGGTAACACAAAAATCGCATTTTAGAACGTTTTTTTGCTCCTACACTCCCTTTGGGGTAGTGGCACCGACATAAGATATAGCCTATGTTCGAACAGGGTTTAACACCGTCATTTTGATACCATTACTTTTGAAATCGGTTCGGTAGTTCCAGAGATTACCTCCTACAAATAAACAAACTTTACTTCTTTATAATATTAGTATAGAATAGATAAAGACACTTACGATCTAGCTTCATATCTAGCATGTTCCACTTGGAAGAATTTGTGTTGATCGCCAGGCGGAGCGTGTGTAAACCATCGATGCCAGACTCACACTTGTATGTAGCGTCCGTGGACAAGTCAAAAACATGGGACCGGATGTCATGGTTGAACTCAATTTCAGTACATTTCCCTTCCAGATTCTTCCATACGAAATGTATGGTGTTGTAGGCTTTTGTGTCTGTTGTCAAGTGGGTGAAGTATGAATTGTGATATAGAGTGGATGTTCCTCTGTCGAGTCGTAACACAGAATGAGATGTTAATTTCAAGTTGTTGTAAGTATTTAGCATATCAAATGTTTTCTGGAATCTAAAATAAAGAAATGATTGTTACAAAAAATGCATACTTACGTATTACACTAGATTAATTTTAACACAATTATTCTGATTGGTAAATAAATCATATCAAATGTAAATTTCCAACTGGGCGAAAAATGTCCGGACCAGGATTCGAACCAGGGATCTCTTGGCTGAAACCGTCAATGCTCTACCCTCTGAGCTATCCCGGACGAATCTGGTGGAACATTTTCACCTATCTAACCTTATTGATTATAGCATCTGGTCTGAAATCTGGTTCAGCTCAACAGAATAAACCACAGGTAATGGGACTCCAGAAATAACTGGAGACGTAATTACACTAGATTAATTTTAACACAATTATTCTAATTGGTAAATAAATCATATCAGATGTAAATTTCCAACTGGCGAAAAATGTCCGGACCAGGATTCGAACCAGGGATCTCTTGGTTGAAGCCGCCAATGCTCTACCATCTGAGCTATCCCGGACGAATTTGGGGGAACCTTTCATCCAGCTAACCTTATTGATTATACGTATTAACCGTGCTAGATAAAAAGATCAGCAAAAATGGCGAATTACGTTCAAAACGGTAATTTAATGTACAGTTATTAAATACATAATAGCATAAAAGCTAAGTAAAGTAATACAACATTGTAATTTAGTATATGGGGCGTTCTCGCAATCTTTTAACTTTCATGTCCCTGAATAATATTTTTTTATTTAATACACTTTTTTGTATTTTTTTTTATTTCATATACTTGGGAACGTCCCATTGCATGATTGCGCAACAATATTAACGAGATAAATAAGTTTTGGACGATGTTGGGGGTCCAAATACATGGAAAACTCATCTACCGTACCGTATCCCTGATTCTGATTTTGAAGTTTGAAGCTGTCTGGATAAAATTGTTTCAATAAAAATAATTCAGTTTAATTTTTTTCTGAAACTGGAACTATTGTTTTATATAAATATGTAGCTAAAAATTAACCTAACCTGCACACATTTTTAGGGTTGATATTATTTTTTGAACTCTGTCCCTGGGTTTTTCATCCTTACCGTCCCTCTTGCTAAACCTATATAGAGAATCACTTCAGATGCAGCCACAGATTTTTTTTCAAGTTTTTTCTCATGCAGCAGTATGCTAGAGAAAGAATGTCTAAAATTCTTTTGCAGGAAATTTACTGTAGAATTTAAATCAGCATTTAAATATCAATTTCAAGCATCGTGCCTTTATTGATAGTCTTATCGTCTCCAAGGTTTATTCCTGCACTTTTCGAGGTAAATTAAAAAAAAAAAATTAATTTAATCCAATGTTAACAACTGTTTCTAAAAATCAATGAACATTGTGGCTATCACTTAGTCTTAACATGATTTTCCTAAAAACAGGTGGTAATTTTCCTTACCTTTCCATCTTACCGTCCCTTATTTTACCATTTCGTCCCTTTTTTTCCTATACCATCCCCCTTTTTTACTCTACCGTTCCTTCTTTAACACCCCTTTAAGACAATGTTATACAAAAATTCTGTATTAAAAGTACTACATTTCTATTATTTCTTATTTGAATGTCCTGTGGTTACTATGCAAATTCATTATAAGTAAAAAATTAGAAGAAAATAAACAGTTATAGAGGTGAGACGGTAAGGAAAATTAAATTCGCAAATTTAACTTAAACCTCAGTTAAATAAAAAAATTTTCGCTGCTGACCCTTTTTTCTTTATTTTGAATCATTAAGGCATTCGTCTATCAGATTAAAATGTTATTTTAGCAAGTTTAATTTCGCCAGATTTTTTTCTCCAAAAGTCAAAAGATTGTGAGAACGCCCCATATATTTTTCAAATATACGAGTATAACATCAAATTGACGGTTTTTAATAAAAACTAAATTAACGACCGACGATAGTTTTAAAGTTCATTCGACGACTTAGACGACGTATAGTCAAAAATAGCATTAGTTGTTTCTATTTTTTTTTTTTTTTTGGTTGTTCGTCTGGAATAAGTTAAGAAAGAGTTGCATAACAAACACTAAATTCATGAGTTTTTGGCTATAATTTGCAGTTTGTTGCATTCCAATATCTAAAATAGTTTTTGAGAAAATGGAAAAGACGTAAGAATAATCAATCAAAATATCTTTCAATGCTCAAAAACTCAAGAAATGATTGATTAATTTTAAAGAATTTTACGGCGATTGGAAGGCCTAATTAAGACTTATAAATGATAATTTTGGCTACAATCTACAGCTTTTCGTATTATCATATCTAAAATCGTTTTTGAGAAAACAGGGAAAAACCGAGAAAATCAATCGATAAACCAATCTTTGAACGTTTAAAAACGCTAGAATTGATTGTTCAGTTTTAAGGTATCTTATGGCAATTAAAAGGTCTAATTAATATTTATAATTGATAATTATGGCTGTAATCTACAATTTGTCATATTCCGATATCTAAAATAGCTTTTGAGAAAGCCGGGAAAACCCGGGAGAAACAATCAATCAACCAATCTTTGAATGTTTAAAAACTCCAGAACTAACTGTTCAATCTTAAGGTATGTCATGGCGATTGGAAGATCTAATTAAGATTAATAAATGATAATAATTACATTTTTTTGCTTATTACTTTTGCACTTTAATTTAAAAACGGGATTGGTAATTATTTTCCCTTAAGGAGACAGTTTACCTTTTCAACAATTTTGTTTATTTTTAAAAATATGGTTGAAATGGTAAACTCACTGCATTTCAATGTTAAAAGAAACGTACATTTTGAAAAAAAAATTAACTGCATATTTAATTAATTTTTTTAAAAAGTTGTAAAGAAATAACTCAATTATAACTCACTGACAGAAACTAACATTTTCCATCAATAGATGGCGGCAGTCATCTGATGATAAAAAGATTGTTCTGCATTTTTCCAATTCTGAAGAGAAGCGGGAGTGAGCGCGCAGAGTGTTGTTTTGGTTGTGAAGGTGACTCGACGTTAGAGTGATGTAGTTAAAAAAGAAAATGTTTCTGATTATAATTTCTGTTTGTGTACGTAATTTTATGTTTGTGAACGTCTGTTAAATCAAGAAAACCACGATGGCCTCTTCATTTATCAAGTGTGTTCATTATTAAAGTATACCATCGTCTCCTACATTACAAACGTAAAAATGGTGGCAGCCCGGTACGATACTCCACGGTGCAAAAAAAACCAGTGATGTTCTTAAGTAAAGATGCAACTATAAGTGAGTAAGCCAGTTCCACATTTTGTAGTTATTAGTACCTTGAATTCCAATCTGTTATCGATTAAATTTCTTTTAATCTGGATTAACTAGATTTATTTGCTTGCGTAAATTAATTTCAAACTTTAGAAAAAGTGCGGATTAATTGGGCTTAATTCATGTACTGATATATACTGGACTTATTCCCATCATATCAAATACGTAAAAAATTTGAATAATATTGAAAATTATTTCATTAAGCTGTTCTCTTTATAAAATATTGTGTTCTTAGGCATTTTATCTTAGAAATATTAAGATCTGTTCTTAAAGTTGAAATAATAATAAATAAAGTTTATTTATATATTTTGGGGGATAATTATGATAATGGTATTTCTTTTGAATCAAAATGATTTAATATTAAAATGCTATAATTTCATTCTTTAAAGTAACGAGATTTTGAAAAAAAAAAGTAAAATTTCTATCTTATCGTTTTGTTATTTGGATCAATGCCAAAATTACAAAGTTCGAAAGAAAAAAGTGTTGAAAGGCAGATGAATTCAGTTTTTTTTCTTTATTTGTTATTTAGTTATTCTAAAAATAGAATAGATGATATTTTCGTTCTTTGATTCTGATTGAAAAATGAATGTGGATTTCATATCTGTTTTGTTATTTTTAAAGAGAAACGTTATTGAGTTTAAAACGGAAAAATAAATAATTCTATTTTCTTTGTTGAGTTTATGTAAAAAAATAGAAACTTGATAAGTATCGAGTAAAAGATAAAGGTGTTATTTTCATTTGGAAAAAGAAATTGAGTTGAATATTTTGTAATTTACTCTTTTCATGTAAAGAAATGAAAATGTTAAGTGGGTTATTTTAAATTTTTTTTTGCGAGTAATTTGTTATGCTTGCATAAAAGGGTTTGAGAATTAAGAAAAATTCTCATATTTATGTAGTTTGATTGACTTAATTTTAATTGCGTAATTTAATTATTGTTTTGAAATAAATGTGTTTATTGAATAGAATACAGTTCTGAGTGTTGAGAATGATAATAAAAAAATTCTTTTATCATCTTAATTGTATTTTTGACATAATTACACATTTACTTATTTAATTTGTTTTAAAAAGTTGTACAGTGTTTAATTTACCAAGAATTTGATAGAGGTGGATTTTAGAATTGCTTTATTAATTAAAATTTATTATATCGGCTTAAAAGTTTTGTTGCTAGTTTAAGTAGGAGACTTCTGAGTTCTATTAATTAGAAAGTAAGCATTCTGATTTTGTTTCGGTTTATCTGAAATTAAGATGGCCTATTTAGCAAAGGCTAGAAGGGCAGACTTGTTAGAAATTTGTGACGAATTAGAATTGGAAGTTGATCTTTCGAAAAAGATTCCAGAAATTAAGAAAATTATTTTAGAAAGCGAAGTTTACAAGGAAGAAGAGGTTAAACTCATGTGAGACCGAGTAATAGAAGATAGGAAAACGAGAGAAGAAGAGGAAAAAGAAAAAAAAAACGTAAGCAAGAAGAGAGAGAAAAAAAAAGAAGAAAGAATTCGACAAGAAGAAAGGGAAGAACGTATGGCTAAGGAAGCTCATGAACATGAACTAGAATTAAAAAAATTGGAGCAATTGCAAGGAACTTCTGAACAGAACGATGGGTCAGGAAGAAAGGTTGATATCGGACCAAAGATACAGTTGGCACAAATTGTTCCGAAATTTGACGAAAAATCTGATGAGATAGGTCTGTTTTTAATTAATTTTGAGAGAAGAGCAGAGATGGCTAAAGTTTCGAAGAGTGAATGGGTTGCATACTTGTTAGCTGTTTTGCCCACAGAGGTTACAAACATGTTAGCCAGGGAATCGCCTAAAGATACGATTAACTACGATTTCGTTAAAAATCTTATATTAGAAAGATATACGTCGAATAGCGAGAAACTGAAACAATGTTTTTATCGGCACCATAAAACGCCAGACAAATCTTGGAGGAATCATGCGCAGGAACTCACTAGTTATTTTACAGCCTGGATTAAAGAATTAGGTGTTGAAAAGTTTGATCAACTTAAAGATCTAATTATTAGAGAACAGTTAAAGTTTCGAGTGCCTGCGGAAACAAAAGAACATTTTCTAGACAATTGGTTAAATTTTGTGACGCCTTTAGATTTGGCTAAGAAATTGGATGATTATGAAAGTATCAAAGAAAGTTTCAAAAAGAAAGAACTTCCGAAAAAGACCCTGTCTAATTTTCGACCCCAGTTTAAAACTTCAAATAACTTTGACTACAAGAAAGAAGGTAAGGATAATAAGCCTAAATTACCAATTAAATCAGAATCATTAACTGGGAATCATAGAGGAAGAGAATTTGATAAGAGGAGAACGTTACGTTGTTACGAATGTGGATCAAGCACTCATCTTCGTCCTCAATGTGATAAACTTAAGAAATCCCCAGAAATAATTTCTCATGTTAAGGTTGGAGTTGGACAAGATTCTTCAATAACGCCTTATCTTAGTGTGGGGAAAGTAAACGGCGTACAAATGGAAATTTTGAGAGATACCGGTGCGACAATAGATTTAATTGCACAAAGGTATGTCAAACCGCATATGTATCTGAACGAAAAAATGTGGGTACGGGTGCCCTTACACGATGGTCTATTCTGTTTACCTCTTCCAGAGATTGAATTAGACTGTGAAATGGGGCATGTGATAACTAAAGCTGCTGTCTCTAGAGACTCTATAGATTTAGGAAGATATTTGTTAGGAAATAAAACAGCCGCTTTATTTGAACATTGTAAAGAAGAAAAGGCAGTGAAAGAGCATATGATTAATGCTGTTCAAACCAGAGCTCAGAAGAAAATTCTGGAAGCAGAGAAGGTTTCTCATGAAGAAACTGAAATGCGCGAAATTTCTGATGAATCTGTAGAAAAGAATCATAGCAATAATATAGAAAGAGAAAACAAAAAAATGGAAATGAAAAAAGATACAGATAAATCTGAAGAAGAGAAGTTAGAAAACCAAGAAGACTCGATTTTGCCAGTATGTCAAACTGTCTCAGTACAAGAGCTTATAAAAACTTCTCCTAAGACATTTTCTGAAGAACAAAAGAAGAGCAAAGAGCTAAAACCTCTTATTGAAGAAGCTAAAAGGAAAAATATCAAAGACAGCAAATATTTTTTGGAGAAAAATATGCTTTTTTATAGAAGAAAAGATAGGAATGGTACTGAAAGAAAATTATTAGTTGTCCCGGAAAGATTTCGTGAGCAGTTAAAAAAATTTTGTCATGAAACTGTTGCAACTCATTTGGGGGTAGCTAAAACTAAAGATGCTTTGTTTAAGACTTTTTATTGGCCAAATTGCTTTAAAGATATCGAAGATTATGTAAGAACCCGTGACTACTGTCAACGAGTTGGAAAGCCTCAGGACAAAAAGAAAGCACCTTTACAGACTGTTCCAGTTATTTCAGAAATATTTACAAAGCTAAATGTTGATGCTTGTGGACCTTTACCTTTCAGTACACTAGGCAACAAATACATAATAACTGTAATTTGTTTAGCTTCGAAATATCCTGACGCGGTTCCTACACCTAATTTGTATTCTACGACGATTATTGATGCTTTATTGCAAATTTTCAGTAGACTTGGATTTCCTTGTATACTACAAACTGACCAAGGAAAGTCATTCATGAGTGTACTTACAACGGAATTCTTAGAGAAATTTGGAGTTAGAGTTGTGCGAAGTTCGGTTTATCATCCACAAAGTAATCCAGTTGAAAGAATGCACAGGACTTTGAAACGGATACTCAGAGTACTTTGTTTAGAATCTAGAGATAACTGGGAGAAAGTACTGCCTCCTGCCCTTTTTGCATTAAGAACTGTAACTCACAATAGCACTGCGTTCAGTCCAGGAGAATTAGTCCATGGCCAGAACTTAAGAACTCCAATAATGCTACTCTAGGAAAAATTGACTGAGCAAGAGATAGAAGAACATAGTGTGATATCCTATGTATTTGACTTAATGAACAGAATGAAGAAATTCCAAGAGCTCGCTGCAGAAAATATGGAAAAAGAGAAACAAAACCAAAAATATTGGTATGATATAAAAACCAGAAAACAAGAGTTTAAAGAGGGAGATCAAGTTTTAATTGTGGCCCCGTCCAAACCAAATAAACTGTCAATTAGTTGGATAGGACCTGGAGAAGTAAGAAAGAGATTGTCAGAAACTAACTATGTTATTTACGATCCAGAGAGAAAGAAGTCCCAAGTGTATCACGTAAATATGTTAAAGCCCTACCATCAAGGAAAAATAGAAAGCTTAAATTTACTGACTATGAAAACAACCTCTAACGATGAAGAAGAGGATGAAATTCCTAAATTGGATGAGGAAAATAATGACAATGCGTTGTTAGAAGTATTGCAAGAAATAAAAAAAAACAACAGATTAAATGAAAGTCAACAAGAAGAATTAGGACAACTTATTGGAAAATATGCTGACTCTTTTTTGACTGAACCAGGGTGCACGAATTTAGCTGAACATGATATTGAGCTGGAATCAGAAAAACCAATGTGTGCCCGTTCTTATAAAATGTCGCCTAGGCAAACGGAAATCCTTAAGGCCGAAGTCGAGAAAATGCTGAAACTGGAAGTCATTGAGCCAGGTGAATCTGACTTTGCCTCTTCGTTAATTTTAGTTGAAGTTCCAGGCAGAGAAGCGAGACCTTGCATAGATTATCGCCGTTTAAATAAAGTGACTAGCACAAAATTTTATCCTTTGCGCAACATTGACCAGTTAATAGAAAAGGTGTCTTCAGCTAAATATATTTCAGTTTTAGATCTGACCAGAGGTCTGAAAATCCTGTCTTATATAGTCTTGACTTTTTTCATCTTTCAGTGTAATGATTTAAAATTGGGAATTGGTATAGTGTTATCCCAGCTGAATGAAAATAATGAAGAACATTCTATATTGTATCTAAGCAAAAAGTTTTCAGACAGAGAACGAATCTTTAGTACCACCGAAAAAGAATGTGCTGCTATTGTGTTTGCAGTGCGAAAACTACGATGCTATTTGGATGGACATCAAAAATTTCAGATCCAGACGGACCACAACCACTTAGTATGGTTAGACAAAAACAGCGGAACTAATCCTAGACGTTTAAGATGGGCCTTACTTTTGCAGTACTTCAATTATGAAATTGTTCATAAAAAAAGGAAAACATCATCAGAATGCTGATAGTTTGAGTCGAGCCCCAAAAGCCTAAGTTTGATTAGAATGCTAATATGTAAATATGATAATTTGTATAACAGTTAAATTTGAATTTATTGTTTTGCATATGTGTAAATTATTTTTCATTTGTATCTTGAGTATAATGTTTGAGTATTAATAAATTTTATTTGTATAATATATATTTATGTTTTCACGGTGAGAATAAGTCAGTTGTGGTTCACGGTACTAAACTTTGTTTGGAACTGGTGCTGAAAAGCAAAAACTCAGAAATAAACTTTTCCCCGTCAACAGTGAAAAGTTTTCTCCATGTGGGGAGGAGTCTAGTCTGTAAAGAAATAACTCAATTATAACTCACTGACAGAAACTAACATTTTCCATCGATAGATGGCGGTAGTCATCTGATGATAAAAAGATTGTTCTGCATTTTTCCAATTCTGAAGAGAAACGGGAGTGAGCGCGCAGAGTGTTGTTTTGGTTGTGAAGGTGACTCGACGTTAGAGTGATGTAGTTAAAAAAGAAAATGTTTCTGATTATAATTTCTGTTTGTGTACGCAATTTTATGTTTGTGAACGTCTATTAAATCAAGAAAACCACGATGGCCTCTTCATTTATCAAGTGTGTTCATTATTAAAGTATACCATGTCTCCTACATTACAAAGTAATTAAAAGTAAAGTATTAAAAAATTTCAATTTTTAAGAATCCCTACTACTTTTTTAAATATTAATATTTTTGCTCCTTTTTTTAAAGATTTTCAAATGTATATTACACAAGACAGCGTATGGATTTTTAGATACTCGTACATCAAATATTACATTTAATATAATTTTTTTACTGATACATAGAGAGTAAAATGATGAAATCTAACACATTTTCATATACTTTTATTTAAAAAAAAGTAACAAAAAACCTGAAGGCTAATTCCATACGCAGATTTATTACATATATAATAAGGAACATGAATAAAAATTTTTAAATCTCTATATCAAATACAAAAAAAGGCTTAGCATTTTGAAAACATGAAAGTGAATAAAATATGAACATGGAGAAAAAGCCGTTTAAAGTTTTCATTTGTGTGGGGAATTGCGCTGGTTGCATTAACAAAATTTACAATATCACGCGATATAATTACCGTATGGGTAACAATGTGGTGTCAAAATATTCACAATGAAACGGGCTTTCATTTAATATTAAAAAAGAAAAACGACAGTTTGATCAATTTTGAGGTAAACTGTCCCCTTAACTACTTCGCAGGCAGTAGGTAGAGATAAGCAGTGTTTTTAACCCGACTTATCTCGGGACAAATGTTGAATACAAAGGTTGAAGTGGTTAAAAAAAAACGAAAAGTTTTGTAAAATACAAATGCAACACAACGGGTTATTAAGCTGACATCACTTAACCCTTTACCTACTGACGGTATTTTTAAGTACCATTAAAATAACTTCTTGTAAAATTCATTTAATACATCGATTAGTAGTAATACAGTTAGAATGAGCTATAGATGCAATACTTTATCTTGTTCCAAAATTATTATTGGTTACACAGCACAAAAATATTTTTAAAAGGATTGTTTCTTTTGCCTTTGCATCTTTTCAGCTTTCTTGGCTTTGGAGGGCGTGGGGGGGGGGGGAGATTTTTCAATTCGGAAAATTTTCTATATTTCTATTGTGAAAACATTATATTTGTCATTTCCTAATTCTACAAAATACTACGAAAAAGATTTAAAATAAAAGATTTGAGTGAGTTATAAATATTGCACAAAATCGCTATAAATTCAAATTTAATTAATCCTTCTAAATCCTTATTCCTTCTAAAATTTATTAAATGATTATATAAATATTCTAATGTAGTTTAAACAATTCACGAAAAATGCTTTAGAAGATAAAAATTTTGTGAATTCATAATTCAGTACATAAAGGGTTAAGGCGGTTCTCAGCGTCAATGCTCAACAAACGCGAAAACTTTCTGACACATTTTTTAATTCATTTTTAAATATAAAAGCACAAAATTGGCAGAGCTATTGAAGTAATTTATAATGAATTTTGTTTTTCATTTTTTGATAAATAAATTAATATCGAGTTATAAGCGATTTTTTGTGACGTGATGACACATTTTCTTCTTTCCCTCTTTGTCGCGTCCGGAAATTCGGTTCAAAATGCCAACTTTGACAGCATTTCTGAAAGATTTTTTGCGTTTACAAAAAAAAAAAAAAAAAAAAAAAAAAAATTAACAAATTACAACGACCATTTGGAAAATGATTCGTTCAAAGACTAAAATTTAAGACATAAAAAATCGCACTGAGTTCATCATACATTACGTACACCTTGAATTAAATATTAATAGTGTTATTACACGCACAAATTGCAAGATTTTCTGAAACTTACGTATTATCCATCTGAAACTTACGTATTACCCAAGCATTTCATTGGCTGTTCGGGAAAAGGCTTTTCCAGCGTCAGATTTCCAAGAAATCTGACGACCCATTTTAAATGAAATTTCATTCTTAAACTTCTAAACATCCCACACTATTACTTTTTACACCGTCGTATAGAGAAAAAAATGTACTTTTAAATGCAATTTGTTTGAAAGCTGTATCTCAATTTGTTTCTGAGTTATTATTATTATTTTTTTGTAGTTTTTATTACTTATTTGTCATAGTGGCAACAGAAGTATTCATCTCTGTTGAAAGTAAAGGTAAATATAGACCATAGGTTAGACCGTAGTAAAGGTAATATAGATAATGTATAGACCCACCAGAAAACGAATAAAATGCGGATTAAACCAATAAAAAGCTTCAGATATGCTTTTGATTTCCTACCCTGACGAGGACAAAAACCATTTTTCCAAATGGTTAAAAAAAAAAAAAAAAAAAAAACCTCGGAAGGAGAAACGTTTTTTGATTACATAGTTTCTAAGTAACAACACCTGCCCATTTCATCCGTTTCCGAGCAAAAAATGAATTTAAAAATGTGTCAGATAGTAGTCCTTTTTGATTTGAGAACAGCCTTAATAAAACATTACAAAATACCTATTTTCATGTATGTCAATTTAACACCTTGTAATAATATATTATTTCTAATTGCTAAAAAGGTGTAAGATTAAAACTTTAAAAACAGTAAAATAGTTTTATTTCACTGTTAACATCTTTAAACTCATCCAGAGTCATTTTCAAAACAAATAAACAGATAAATTTAAAAAATCAAAAAACCCGACTGCTTAAAAAGTGAACTAATTAATTATTTCTCATCAATGTGAAACTATTTTTTTTTTCAATTCCTGCTATTAGCTCACACTCTCGCTATATATATCATATTCAAATTTTCAATCGTTAATAAAATACTTATTATTCATCCAATCAAGCTCAAATAATTTTTACTTTCTTCTATCTTTACAAGAAGAAAGTATTGGATTCATGAAAATTTTCGAATTCCCGTTTTCGACGGATTTACACGTTTTAGGGGTCAGAGATTCCAAAAAACATGTTTTTACAAAATGTCTGTCTGTGAGTCTGTCTGTCTGTGTGTATGTGACACAAATTTTGTGGGCGCTCTATCTCAAGAACTAATGCACGGAATTTAATAAAAATTGATATTCAGTTAGTGCCTAATACAAATTGATGCTGATTAGTTTTTGGTGTAAATCGCTCAACAGGTGGCGCTGCAATGCTGCATTTTTCACGATTTTTGCAATAGCTCTATCTCAAGACCTAATGCACGGATTTTGATCAAACTTCAGATTTAGTTAGTCCTTGATATGAATTGATGATGATTACGTTTTGGTGTAAATCGCCCAACAGGTGGCGCTGTTATGATGAATTTTGCAGGATTTACACGATTTCCCCAATAGCTCTATCTTAAGAACTAACGCACGGATTTTCATCAAACTTCAGATTAAGTTAGTCCTTGATGTGACTTGCTACTGATTAGGTGTTGGTGTAAATCGCCCAACAGGTGGCGCTTCTCTGCTGCCTTTTCCACGATTGCCTCAATAGCTCTATCAATAGAACTAATGGACCAATTTTCATCTAACTTCAGATTTAGTTGTATGTTGACACAAGTTGTTGTTAATTAGGTTTTGGTATTAATCACCCAATAGGTGGCGCTGCTATGCAGAAATTTTCACGATTTTCGCTATTGCTCTATCTCAAAAACTAATGTACGGATTTTCTCCAAACTTCAGATTCAGTCAGACGTTGACATAAATTGTTGCTGATTAGGATTTGGTATAAATCACCCAATAGGTGGCGCTGCTAGGCAGCAATTTGCTGAATTTAGACGATTTCAGCGATAGTCATATCTCAAGAACTAATGCACGGAATTTCATATCGTTAGAATCCTCATGAGATGCATAGATTGCCATTTAATTTTGGCAGTGTGATACCGAATTTTGAAGTATTAACATGTATGAGATAGAAGAAAGTTTTGGGATTGGTACATCCGACTAGTTTTAAACTTGTAGTGGATGACACTTGATGTTAATCCAGTTTTTTTCAAATATTAATTCATTAATTTAATTAAATTAATTAATTTTCAGTAATCGGGAGAGCTCTCTTCTTGATCAAGGTATTTTAAGACCGAGAGAGCCCTCTTCTTGATCAAGGCATTTTAAGCGCCACTCAAGAGGAAAGAAGAATGGGAGAAAAAATTCTCTTATTGACCTAAGTAGGAATTGACTTAAAATATTTTTTTTTATATTACTTGTATATATTACTTACCTATTTTTTTTTTTATTATTATTTACTTGTATGAATGACTTTTAAGTTGTGTTTAATTCTTAGTTCCTTTTTATAAACAATGTTTTGATGAGGTCTATAGATGTCTATGATGGTTAGAGTTGCAGTAAAGCTAGAGATCCTACCTACACAACTTGCAGGTTGTATAATATTTTAACGGAGCTTCTGACTGTAAAATAGTCAATGAAACATCGCCTTCATTTTGAAAGACCTATCCAATGATATGCCACTCAATAGGTTGCGTAATTTTTTTTCGTCTCTACCGCCATTTTGCATTTTACGGCAGTCATTTTGAATTTATAAAAACAAAACCTAGCCTATAACCATCGAGGCGTTAAGTCGAATTGATAGAGACCTCATTCATTAAAATCCATCCAGCCGTTGGAATATTTCGAGGGTATAAAGAAATCCACATACACAGATACGCGTGAAACACATAACCCTTCTTTTCAGTCGCGTAATAAATAATGATATTCTGAAATTGCACGGTCTATGATGCAATGAACTGAATTCAGGAGCATACGAAATACCATTAATTAGAGCAGACGGATCAAAGGATTAGTATATTGGGATGGCTAGCAGGAAATTTAAGTACAGAAAAAAGGAGCATGTAGCTGATATTAAATGTAATAGAAAAAACCGCAGACTTGGCAAGATTACATCAAGAAGAAATTATTCATATAAATTTCAACGAAAGTAAGATAATTTTTTCCTCCAACCACTATTATCCATCCATTATAAAAGAAACAATACAAATTCTAACACGTAAAAATAACATATGCAACGATACAGCATCGTTCAACTTACCAAAACTGTGGCTCGAGGTACTGAAGGGTTTAGAAAATAGAAATAAACTAGCCACTCTTGGCGACTAGTTTGGTCTCTCTTAAATGTAGGGGAGGGTAGTACACAGTGAGACGAAAATTATTATTACTTAACGAGTGGCAACAATTTTTATTCTTTGGAAAAAAATTTTGCTACATCTTTAAGCTACACAAATACACTACACATTAATGTATAAATGGTTTTAAAAAAGTTATTTATAAAAGCACAGAAGAAGAATAACGGAGTATCAAAAATTGTCTCACTGTGTACCACTTGTGGTACACAGTGAGACAATGTATATATTTTCATAAATCATACATTTTTACACTCTATCAATAATTTTCTGCAGTTTATGACTTCTAATTAATATTTCTAGATTATTTTTTTTTTAAATATTAACCTCGGGTGAACAATAGCAGATATTAGGCTACCTTCATGCAAGTTTTCAGCCTGTTACGTTTAGTAGTTTTCACTAGCCATCGCACGTCCCCCACACACACAGATAGAGAGAGAGAAAAAAAAACCCTTCTTTTATTAATAAATAACTTTTTTTACATCAGAACAACACAGTAGATACACAATGAGACACGTCTCACTGTGTACCACAACTATGTGTCTCACTGTGTACTTTCGTTACGTTGTAACAAAATGGATGCCATATCTGTTTCATCATCAATTTCACAGCTTTGAATGCTTATGTAATTTTGTCGACATAGTCTATCATTAGATATAACTAGGTTTGGTTAAGTAAATGTACGCTATAATGAAAGAAATAAACTCTAAAATGGACGTTTATGTAACTTTAACCCCTGTAAAATAAATAATTACTTACTATTTTGTTGAACGAGTAACCGGAGTGCCGAAACTACATCCACGTATTGCATAAGATGAGATGGCTCATTGTGTGTTCCAGCTAAGAGAAAAAGTTATAACTATATGTCAAAACGGCTGCTGTCTCACTGTGTACTTCCCTACCCTATACTAAGCATTGTATCATGTTACTTTTATTCATAATTAATTTACTTGATCAATCCTTCGCCAAATCGGAAGATTCTGATACAGAAATCATGAACTCGGTATTCTTATGTTAGCCGGGCGCAGGTGATAAATCGCCAAACATTGTTCCCGTCGTAATTTTTCGTATTTCATTTAAAATATAATGCTTTCACTCATTTTGTTTAAAATACTTTAACACTTTAATTTAAAACTGAAATATTTAAAATGTAACACTCTTAATTATTTCCTTAAAAAAAAAGAAAAGAAAAGAAAAAAGAAAAGTAATAAATAATACCATAAACCATGACATTTAATTTCAACATCAAAGCTTTGTTTTAATTTATCAGGCGAAAAATTGTTTGGACTATTATATGGACTCTATATTAAGTGGTCTATTTTAATACTGATGACATGATGGCGATGGAACAATATTTGGCGATTTATCACCTGCGCCCGGCTAACATTAAATTACCAAATTGGCCGCCTGACATATAAAAAGCGAAGCGGTCAACCCTGAACTGTTGATGACAGTCATATGACTTAGGCTGTTATTATAGAGATATCCCAGTAAAATAAAAAACATGTAACGAGCGTTACATGGAAAACTGAATGATGGCATTTCGGTTCATGGTGTCATAGAACATGCAATTTCAGAATATCATTATTTATTTTTTTGAAAATGACTCTGGATGAGTTGAAATATGTCAACAGTCAAATAAAACTATTTTACTGTTTTTAAAGTTTTAATCCTACACCTTTTTAGCAATTAGAAATAATATATCTATTTTCATTTTTCAATTACTAATCCATTATTAAAGCTTTTTATAATGTATTGATAGACATTCCAATCCAATGAAAATCTTACTATACCTGTATGTAGACCCGCCCATGGAGGATATGAAATATCCATCAAAATCCACTTTTTCAGTTCTGTCGTTGAATGGATAGTACAAGACAATCTTGCTGCCATAAGCTGTGCTAGAAAGACCTTTAAGATCTTCGTTGCTCACTGATGGGAACCTATCCGCTATGTCTACACTGCTCCACATTTGAGCCTCCAGTGTGGAGATCAACTTCACTTCTTGTTCTTCCAGTTTGAAGCGATCGCTTACTTCATCACTCCACCATCCAACCTGAAAAATTCCAAGCAACAAAGAACAACGATTGTTAGGTTTCTGACGTTAATGAGACGCATGTTTAATGCAAATTACTATTGGTACAACAGCAATGTATGTAGCAGCAGAAGGAAGAGTTTCTGAGCAGATAATCTTGTTTGATGACCTGTCACTGGACAAGCGGTCAACAGCGACACGTGTTGTTTTCTCGTGAAAACAGAGAGGGAACACCAGAGATCGAAAGGAGAAGGTAGGGTAAGGGAAATAAATGGTTTCTTTGTCTTAGCAGTCCCTCTTAGGAAATCAAATCAAATCAAGGGAGAGTGCAAGAGATGGATACGAGAGAGAACGGTGTTAGTCGTGCTATGAGCAAGGTGTATTTTCTATGAGAAGTGTCTTATAAGAGAAGCCTACGTGTGTGCCGAGATTTCGGATAGACCTGTGCGGTCTTAGTATTGGATAAGCCTTGCTGTGTACACTCAAGGGAGCTGGGACTAGTGTGTTATAACTTAGTGCGTAGAGAGTATCCCTAAGTGTAATTTAACATAGACCAGATCTTCTATATCCTTGATTGTAAACGTAAATATTGTGTTTCACATAACTATTGTGAATTTTAAAGTGTATAGTAAATAAATGTTCAATTTAATATTTATTTGAAGTGCCCTAGTGAAGGGATTCTCGAACCAACAACATGTCCGGAATCACGCCTCTATACGTTTAGTGTCAGCATATCCATCAACGATATAATATATGCATTATCTATTATATCGTCAACCGCCGCGGCGAGCGGCCGCTATTCGTCCGCAGCCTTTATTCCTCCACTTATTCCGACTTTTTTGAGGAAGCAAGATTCGTAGGTCATCAGCCACGTCCCGAATGAAAGACACTCTCGCGAAAGACAGCTTTAAAAGTGAAAAAAAAATCAAAAATTGCTACCGAATGACTCCTAGCTGCTTCTAGCTCATTATTAGTCTCGGTCGGCGGCTGGGGGTGGGCGGGTGGGTCAACCGCCGCGGTGAGCGGCCCCTATTCGTCCGCAGTCGGAATAAGTGGTCGAGTGAAATATCTTCACGTGTGGCGGATTGAAAATGGTGTAACATATGTCCTAATGATACAACAATAACGCATAAAGATCGTAGACAAGTTTTAACAGCGACATAAGTTTGCCGTCGTCAGTGCGAAATACTACAGAATTTGCTCAAAAGAAACGAACATGTTTGATGATACATTCTTAGGCTGCGTGTTGTTTTGCCATCCTTCTACAGTTTTCCAGGAAATCTTTTGTTCTGGACCCTTCTGCGGTTTACTTACAAAAGGATCCGGGGAATTAACAATGGGTCAGGAGATAAGAAGTGTAGATCTACTTGATGCAAAGGTTCCTCTTTTACAGGACAACAGTCTGTTTCCTTTTAAAGCCATTAAAGAAAAAAAACACCGCGTGGCCAAAAGAAAAGACGCCGATACTGATAACAGTCGAATGATGGTCTATTCGCACCTTAAAAAACAACGGGAAAAGATAATGAAACCAATTAGTAAAGTCGGAGCAAATTTTGAGCAAACTCTTCACTGCTGTATGTCGTTGACAAGGCTGTCGTCGGCTGACTAGCTTATAACGCTGCCGAAATCGGTTCGCGCTCTCTGTACTTTATTAACATACTAGTGAACGTCCGGCGTTGCCCGGATCCACAGAAAGGTATCGTTTATACAAAGGTATCCTTGTTTTTTTTTTTTTTTTTTTCTTTCTTTTTTTTTTTTTTTTTTTTTTTAGCTAGGCTAACAGGATGGTAACTTAAAACTGCAGAAAAAATAGAAAATATGAAAATGACGTAGAAAAAATATGTTTATGTTTTATTATCATTATTTCCATTCGGATTCGGGTAGCGTGGATACCAACTTTAAATCATGCAAAAACCGAAAACTATGGAAATAACCCATATAAAAAACATAGCAAGTGATTTTTTTTTTTTTTGTAATGTAAGATACCGTTGAGAGCAAAATATAATCTTATATTGGAGGGGGGGGGGTGGCGGGGGTTCGATTCGGACAACATGGTTGTCAATAATAAACTGCAGTAAAACCGGAAACTGTGAAAACGACCTACAAAAAAAAGTTTTTGAAACAGTACACTAAGAAAAATGATACTTTCAAATCTGAGCAAATCGATGTTTTCATTTTGTTATGAAACGTTTTGTTTCAAATATGACGATCCAATGCTTTCAATTCTGAAACACGGGAAATACTCAGTTTCAAACAAAATTGCAATTTATTCGTTAAATGTAGTAAATCTCACCAGTGTAGTTGCATTTATTAATATTATTTCATATGTTATGATTTGGAGCGAAACACTCTTTTCAATAATATTTTATTTCAATAATATTTCATTTCATTAAATGCGGCGAACTACATTTTATCGTAATCGCGGAAGAACAATCAAAAGCCTTCCTAATGTGATCGCGTGATCGCAGAAGCGTAGAGTTTGCTTTTTATCCTTCGAAACCGAAGAATGTATAACTTGGTAAAAGAAAGACTTCACAGGTGGAATTTGCAAGATTTCATTGAAAATTTTGAAGGTAATTTCATTAATTTTTTTTGTTTCGAAATATTTATCCCTATTTTTATTGTATGCACACGTAATATCTATAAGTTATCTTAAAATTAGGGTTAGCTATGTACCATGTTGTGTACACTCTAAAAACGACATTTTCAAAACTGAGCAAAAAATACTCAAATCTGAGTATGTCGCATATTCAAAATGGCTCCGAATCAAAATTACTCAAGTTTGAAAATCGTATATACTCATTTCTGAAAACACGGACATACTCAAATATGAGCATGCACAAACTCAAGAATAAAACATCATGTGCTCATATTTGAGTATGTCCGTGTTTTCAGAAACGAGTATATATGATTTTCAAACTTGAGTAATTTTGTTTCGGAGCCATTTTGGCTATGCGACATACTCAGATTTGAGTATTTTTTGCTCAATTTTGAAAATGTCGTTTTTAGAGTGTAAATATACATTTTTTTCTTTTTTTTAATGAAAGGTAATTTTTTTGCTTTATCCTAGTTATAGGGATGGCAATTTCAATTTAAAACTAGTCGGATATGGCAATCCCAAAACTTTCTTCTATCTCATACATGTTAATATTTCCTGAAAAATAAAGCATATCAGTGCCACCGGTTAGGGGTTTTAGACCAAAATCTAATCAGCAACAACTTATGATGTCAAGTTGTAGCTGAATCCGAAATGTGATGAAAATCCGTGCATTAGTTTTTGAGGTAGAACTATTGCGGAAATCGTAAAAAAATCCACATAGCACCGTCACCTATTGGTTGATTTACTCCAAAAACTAATCAGGGCCAATTTCTATCAGGGACTAACTGAATCTGAAGTTTGATGAAAATTCATGCATTAGTCCTTGAGATACAGTTATCGCGAAAATCGTGATAAATGCAGCATAGCAGCGTCACCTGCTAGGCAATTTACACTAAAAACTAAACAGCTCTAATTTATATAAGGGACTAACTGAATCTGAAGTTTGGTGAAAATTCGTGCATTATTTCTTGAGATATAGCTATTGCGGAAATCGTGAAAAATGCAGCATAGCAGTGCTACCTGTTGGACGATTTACACCAAAAAGTAATCACCACCAGTTTATATCAAGAACTAATTGAATCTAAAGTTTTATCAAATTCCGTTCATTAGTTCTTGAGATAGAGCGACCACAAAATTTGTGTCACACACAGACAGACATTTTGTAAAAACATGTTTTTCGGGTTCTCTGACCTCTAAAACGTGTAAAGACGTCGAAAACCGGAATAAAATTTTTATGAATATAATACTTTCTTCTTGTAAAGATAGAAGAAAGTAAAAAAGGAAACTATGATACGATCACATTTGTTTTAAATAATGAATATTGAACATTTTTCAAACAAAATATACTGTTAGAAATCACCTAAAAGTAGGTATATTTGTTTTTCTTTTTTATAACTATCCAGGGCCCTGGGATAGCGAGTTTAAAAGCCATAAAAGACGGAAAATATGAAAGAGAATTTCAGAATTTTAGAAAATGCATTTTGTGAAACAATTCATCAAAATAATTTTAATTTAAAATCGTTATATGACTTACATAATAAGTTTTCAGATCATTAATAGGCTTCATCGCAGCTCGTTTGAGGATGAGTGCATGTGTATATTTAAAACCTTCATTTGCTTCTTCGAACATGGCGGACCATGACCTCTGTGGAATTGTAACGTTGAAGAGTCGTATCCTTTTGTATCCCAGCCTGTCATCCCTATTTGCCCAATAGTCATAAGTGACGTTCATAAATGCCTGGAAAAAAAAGATATATCGTAAATTATTTATCACAATGCATTCATTTAAAAATCAACCTTTTAAAAAATTTTCATTCATTTAAAAACTAAGCATTTCATAATGCATTCATTTAAAAATCAACCTTTAAAAAAAATCATTCATTTAAAAGCCAAGCATTTCATAATGCATCCATTTAAAAACCAACCTTGTAAAAAATTTCATTCATTTTAAAACCAAGCATTTCACAATACATTCATTTAAAAATCAACCTTTTAAAAAATTTCATTCATTTAAAAGCCAAGCATTTCATTATGCATTCATTTAAAAACCAACCTTGTAAAAAATTTCATTCATTTAAAAACCAAGCATTTCATAATGCATTCATTTAAAAACCAACCTTGTAAAAAATTTCATTCATTTAAAAAACAAGCATTTCATAATGCATTCATTTAAAAATCAACCTTTTAAAAAATTCATTCATTTAAAAGCCAAGCATTTCATAATGCATTCATTTAAAAACCAAACTTGTGAAAAATTTCATTCATTTAAAAACCAAGCATTTCATTATGCATTCATTTAACAAGAAAGAAGAAAGCATGCGTAAAGCATAGATTATTAAACACTTTCCAACTCTGTCATATATTGTAACGAAACTTCACTGCTTTATAAGGCGAAAGATGAAATCTAAGAAAACAATTTCGAAAAAGCATAACACATTTGAAAACCCAATTTCCGGCAGTTGTCTTCTATAATCTGAAAAGTATTAAAATTCTTATGTGAAGCCCATTGAATGATCTAAAGATTTCTATATATACTGCGTAATTAACCCCCTTTTAGCCACTCCCGTCATTAAATAGAAATGTTCAGGAATTCTTTTGTGGAATCCTGTATATGATCTATAGAATTTATACACACCAAGTAATGTGCAAAAAATAAGTTAAAAACGCATACCACAAATGTAAACGCTCTTCCAACAATTATCGTACATAATCAATACTGTAATCGAATTATTTTGTGTGTCCCTGTAAAGAGACGTTAAATGCTATGCAACCCATATTCTACAGTAAACATCATAACACAGTAGCGCACTTATAAGTTTCAATATCTTTGAAATAGTCTAACATCATGAAAATGTATTGCAGACGATTTTTCCCGGTAGACCATAATGTAAAGAAATTCTTTTGCATATCTTTGTAAAAGAACTATAAGGCCAATGTCAGACGAGCGTCTTTTTGCCTGCTTTTTTGTTTACGTATTATCCATTCACAATGTTATAGCATTGTGAATGGATAATACGTAAGTAAAAAAGCAGGCAAAAAGACGCCCGTCTGACATTGGCCTAAGGCTAATATCAGACGAACGTCTTTTTGCACGTTTTTTTCCTTACGTATTATCCCTACACAATGCTAGCGGCATTGTGTAAGGATAATACGTAAGGAAAAAGGCGTGCAAAAAGACGTCCGTCTGACATTAGCCTAAATGCTCTCTTCATTTTCAATACCCTACATGTCACAGTAATGCTAAATAACATGTATCAATTACTTAGCAATCCAAATATATTTGCGCGAGTTAGAGCGCAGACAGCCTGACAAACCGAATTCATAACCACTTTTCAACTATGTTGAAAAATGTTAAAAAATAAAGAAAATATTTCGGAAATTATAAACGTTAACCTAATGTAAAAATGTAGCACATAATCGTTAAATTAATAGGAAATAGTTTCATAATTTTAATTATGGTTCACACAGATAAAAACGTATATGCCCATATCGTTTTTTTTTTTTTTTTAATAAGAGTACGACAGAACTAAAACACAAACTGCATATTTCATTTAACATATTCGACGTGTCGTGCGCTGGGCAGTGCGCATGCCATGACCGGAGTCTTCGAGAAAAGCGGCCTCCGGGCTGTCTGGATTGGGGACAAGGGCCTTCCTGGGAACGGGACCGGGGAGTGGGATCCCCTGCTTTAAAACATTCGAAACTACGAGGGGTGTTTTTTTTTTCAACCTCCTATGTGCCGTAAAATAAAGACTAGTGTGGATAATAAAATTTTTTGATAGCCTGGAGTCGAGTACGCTCAAAGCAACTTTTCGACATAATCGCAGTAAAGATTGAGTCATTTGTCATACTGGTGGGCGAGGGGGGGGGGGTGATACCATCTTCAAAGAGGGTTGCCGCCAGTGTATTGAGGTAGGTCTCCAAGGCGTCTTGAAGATTTTTGTTGGAATGAAAAGTGAAATAGAGTGCTGTCCACCCAGACCTATCTTCAGATCTCTAAAGAGATGACAATCATTCGGTGCCAGCCAAACTGATGGCCTAACAGCTTCTTTCTCTAATTTTGGGAGGTGTGGGGTAGGGTGGAACTTAAGTATAGGGTAAAAAAAAAAAAACTTTTTTGTTTTAATGTGTAATAGTGAAAACTTTTTTCCTTTTTGGATGACTAAACTTTTGGCTGAAAATGTTTTTTAAATTAAGTTGTTTTCCGGTTCCTCAAGGAGGTCAAAGTTTTGAAATTTCAGAATAAAGTAACTTAAAGTAAACTACGTAGCTGTCAGCCCATATCTACTTTTATTTAGCAAATACTATCCAGAGGTCACCATGAGGAAGTGGTTAAATATCGACTTCCACCCTCCTTACCTCCCTTTGTTATGAATTAATTAAATTGGATATTCAATCTACTGTTTTTTTAGGCAAACTTTGTCATTACATTGTGGGAATTCAACTTTCCCAAGATTAAGCCATCTTTTGCTTAATATTTAAAGATGGTTGACGCAGCTCGCGGGACAATTTTGACACACGTTTCCACTGTTTGAGTATGACAAGCAAAATCTAAAATTAAGGTGTATCTCCTGTTTGTACTTTTTTTAAGTTCTTCATCCGATCAGTCCGTCAAGATAGGATCAATGTTTTTATAGTCTATAATTTCAATATGTTCGCATTTTTTCAAGTCGCTTTCCTACTGGTCCAGAAAATCCTTTTGTACCCGTAGTTTTTCCAGCAAGATGTTGAAATAAGTATCTAAGAAAAAAGTTTATTTGCATGCAATAATCAAATTATCCATTATAAAATTTTTAGGGTATGGCTTCCGATATTTTAATAACTCCCGATTTGCATCCTGCATTAAAGGCGTTTCTGTCTCACCCAATAACTTTCAAACTTGAAATGTCTGTATTATTATTTTGAAAATACACCAAAATTGCAGAGGCTATATTAATATAAGAAGAAGATGTCAATGAAATATGACCAATATATTTTTTTCCTGGTTTTTGAACTAAGACCAGGTGTTCGTCTTTAATGATTCTTAGTTATACTTTTTTCCCTCTGCTTCAGATATCATAGTGTTATCCTTTCTGCCATCAAAATACTAACCTTCTAAAATTAACTCATTTCGTCTTTCCTGTTCTTTCAAATTTTTCCTTTTCTTTTCTCTTCGTCGTCTTCAAGTCCTTCTTTCAGTTACCTTTTCTATATTATCATCAGAAATACCCGTATCTTCTAAGGTGCCATTTACAATAATATTTGCAGTTCTGTCTAATACTCCGGTTCTTTCACATTGTTGATTATCAAATTCAGGTTTAGAAAAACAACCGATTGAACTATTTCCATCCGAACTATTTTTTACACTTGACGATTATTCAATCAAAACATCATTTTTTTTTGTTTTAAAATATTTTTTTTCCTTGATATTTCCTTTTCTAGTCTCGCTACACATTTTTTTTAGTTTTTATATCTATTGATCCTATTGCCATCACCCCATCTCCCTTAGGTCTTTGAGAAAATGCGTTCTTGTTCTGATACACGATAATATTTAGTGTTTTTACACAAAGAAATGTTTTTTGCAGGATTACCTAACATTTTGAAATTTTATATTGGATGTGGGATTATTCTTTCTAATCTTAATATTTTTCTTCAAATTTTGACATTTCTCCCGCTAGTCTCTAATCATTTTTTATGATTTGAGTATCAGAAACCGTTGGAATTGAAGGTCTCAGCAATACACTTTTAATTGTATCATCAACAGCTTTAGATATTTTAGAAATAGTGTGTACCAGATTCCAGCTGTCAGATCTTAAGTTAAATTGAACCCAAAAATAATGTTTCATAACATCTTCATATGTTCGTCAAAGATGACAGTCTAATGTTAATTGTTTTGGTTCACGAAATACAGGACACTTCAACAATTATCTAGATTTAGGTACGTTAATAGACTTTGTCACTTTTGACACCTAATGTTTATTGAAAAATAATTAAAGAAACTCTTAACACACGTTAAATCGGACTAACTTGTTATGTGTCGCAGCCAAATAAATCAGAGACAATGAAAGAGGACGCCCACGACGCTGGCTTCTGCAAAAGTCAAATAAAGTGGGGCTAACTTTTCTAAGGCCCTCAAACTAAATTATTCTCTTTATTACAGGACATTAACAATTAATTTAATTTTGCAAAATATAAATTTAACAATAAGCTTAAAAAACTTTTCATGCAATTATTGGCTTTTTTTCGTTTTTTAGGGAAAATAAGGCGCTTTGAGGAACCGGAAAATATCATTTTAAAATTAAAAGAAAAATATTTTCTTTTTATGGAGTTAAAAAGGAAAAAAATAATCACTATTAGAATATAAAATTCTAAACTTCGTTTTTTAGTTCCACCCTAGTGTGGGGTGATTCGATGGAATGTGTTCGATTGGTTCCCCCTCGCCCACCAGTATGACAAATGACTCAATCTTCACTACGACTATGTCGAAAAGTACCTTTGAGTGTACTTGACTTCAGGCTATCAAAGAATTTTATTATTCACACTTGTCTTTATTTTATGACCCGTCGGATATTAAAAAACAAACAGCCCTCGTATAATGATATGTCATTTATATGTTTTTGAACGAGATTTTTGTGGATAATGCTACTAGTATGTAGTGATGGGCGATTTCGATTTTTTTAATCGATTTAATCGATACTATGGCCAACTCGATTTAATCGATACTATAAATTTTTTAATCGATGTCTCTAAAGGTCATATCATTTTCATTTTCCTTCAAAAATTTAAGGTCAAGTACTTGCATGTACAATCCCAAAACTTTCTTCTGTCTCATAAATGTTAAAACTTCAAAATTCGCTATCACAGTGTCAAATTTACATAACCTATACCCATCATGAGGATCCAAAAGTATAGGTTCGTTGAAATATGTGTATTTAAAAAATATATATAAGAATCCCATTTTCCTAACAAATCATTGAATTGCGGCCCGCACCCTCTTAGATCTCCGCAACGGAAAATCCCAGTTCAAAGGGCATAAAAGCGACACCTGCTGGGTAGTATACACCCAAGCCTAATAAGGATCTATTTATACGACAGTGTAACAGAATATGAAGTTTGATTAAATTCCGTGCATTAGTTTTGAGATATGGCTATCATGAATATCATGAAAAAAGCAGTATAGCAACGCAGCCTATTACATGATTAACACGAAAGACTCAGAAAAAACAACTTACGTCAATGACTAACAGAATATTAAGTTTGATGAAATCCGTTCATTACTTCTTGAGATGCTATCGCAAACATTGTGTAAACCCTGAAAAACAGTGTTGAATTCAGGGGCTGGTACGGGTGGACTCCCCCCCCCCCGGAACATTGAAATGTCCCCTAGGGAGATTTGAGATTTTAAGCTTAATGGGCGAAAGTCCAATCCTCCCCCCTCGTAACTCTAGAATTTTCCTCGCCAGAACCATAGAAATCGCTCCCCAGAGAAAAATGTCTGAATTCAACACTGTTGATAAAAGCAGCATGGCAGCACAATTTGTTATATCATTTACACAAAAACCTAATCATGGATAACTTATGGCATTGTCTAACAGAATATTAAGTTTGATGAAATTTCGTTCATTAGTTCTTGAGATATTATCCCTAAAATTGTTTAAGTCCTGAAAAACGTGTTGAATTCAGGGGATGGCCCGGGAGGGTAGCAATCCTCCCCCCCCCCCCGCAACATTCAAATGCCCCCCAGAAAGTTTGAGATTTTATGCTTTTTGTACATTAAAATGTACAAAAGTCCAAACCCCTCCCCCTCTGAACTGTCCCTCCCGCAGAAAAATGTCTGAATTCAACTCTGCTGATAAAATCAGCATAGCAACGCCCCCTGTTGGGCGATTTTCACCAAAAAGTAATCAGCACCAATTTATATGAAGGTCTAACTGAATCTAAAGTTTCAACAGATTCCATGCATTAGTTCTTGAAATAGACCGCTCACAATTTTTTTGTCAGAGACAAACAAATAGACAGACTGACAGACAAAATATTTATAAAAATAGCCAAATCGTATTCCAGACAAGAAGTTCTAACACTATAAATCCTTAGAAACCGGAAGTCGAAAATTTTCACGAAAACAACACTTTATTTTTCTAAAGACAAAAGAAAGCAAGAAAAGATGAACGCATCGATTCTGCCCTTGGATCAGAAACGGTGAATCGATTCAGTTCAGATTCGATGCCGATGTCGATCTTCAGATGCGATCTTCAGAATCGTTACTTTTTTGATTTACTTCAATTCTTTAGATGCAATGTCGAATCGTTATATTTTGATTTACTTTCAATTCTTTAGATGCAGTGTCGAATCGCTTTGCTTTGATTTACTTCAATTCAAATCGCATCGCGGTCGATCCACGATTCGGGTTGAATCAATTCTTCCAATTTTGCTGTTTTAGTGCCAGAATTACTGTAAAATTTTGTATAAGAGCCTTTTTTTACTTTCTAGGTTAAATCAGTGTTGAATGCAGGTATTTTTCTCAGGGAGGGATTTATGCGACTCCGGTCGGGATTGGGGGAGGGGGGGGGTATTTCAGAGTTCCGTAATGGGGGAGGGGGTGCACATTTGTCCATTAAAAAGCATAAAATCTCAAAACTTACGGGAGGGACATTTCAATGTCCCGGGAGGGATGTCCTCTCGGGCTACCCCCTGAATTCAACACTAGGTTAAATCGTTATACTTTTGTTTAGAAGCCTAGTTATTTAGGTTACTAGTTTATTATATTGTATTTTTCAAGTTCGTCCCTTCTAATCTCTCCACCCCCCTCTCCCCTTTTCCTCGCTAATCTTAATTTACAGGGCCGTTCAAAATTTGCATGCAATTTTTTAAATGTCCAATTCTTGTTCTATTTTATTATAAAGCCACATTTTGAAACCTTGACCAAAGATACTTTTGAGGTCGCCCCTCCGATCGTTTGGGGCTTACCTGCTCCCTCGGGGGGGGGGGGGGGGGGATATTTTTTGTTTCTTCCAAACCATATCGTATAACATATCGTTGGAAAGATTTTAATGTGATCTTTTATTTTCTGTCTCTAGCCTTCCTTCTTTTTGGTAAGGGTCAATCGTGCTCCAACTTTTGTATTGATATTTTTGACAGTAATTTCAAAGGAATTTATATTTATTCTTTCGGATTTACTGTTTTAAAGGCAGAACTGCTGTCAAATTTCGCATAAGAGCATTTTTCTTTCTAAGTTAAATTGTAATATTTTTAGTTTAGGAGCCAAGTTATTTGGGTTACTAGTTTATTAAGCTGTACTTTTTCAGTTCGTCACCTATCCCCCCCCCCCCCCCCCGATCCGAATTTTCTTAATTATGGTCCAATTTCAATGGGACCTTTTTTGACATTCTTCCCGAATCATTTGCTTACCAACTAAACACTGATATTATATCTGCAGCTCTTGGTGAGCACTATTTATGAATGGTAATAACAAATTTCGTCTCTTTTCCATTTTAAACTTATCATTCTTGGTTTAAAGCCACGTGACTCAAGGTTCTCGTTAGTTAAGCCGTATTTTCACCCGTAAGTTTGTCAAAGTGTTTGTGTAAGTTGTATTATAAAAAATTCAGTCGTTTACAACCAAACTTACTGATTTATGATACTTTGAATTTTATGAAATTTCGGTTGTTCGGTCGGAAAATTGTTCATACCACTATTTTCGAATAGTAATTTCACAAATATCTTGAATTCTTGCTTAAGACTACCACCCCCTAGACTAATGTATCTTCGGATAGGTTGTATAAAGGAGTTTCGTTTAGATACACTTTTGTTTTGAATAGACTACGCTCCCTGGTGGTGGAATATAGAACTAACAGACTGCGATTTCATTTAAAGTAGAAAATCTAACAAGGCGATCTGTTCGAAACTTTAAAGATAGTTTATAACACATAAGAAAAAGTTTAAAAAAGAATGGTGCGAAAATTTCGGGAGGAGGTGGGGGGGGGGGGGGGGGGAAGGCCGCTAGAATTTTTTTTAAACCTTAGCGTTCCTTACTGTTTTAGGTGGGGTTTTTTGACGGAGTCCTGAGATAAATGCTACTTATTAAATATGAAAAAGTCAAAAGTTTAGTTACCACTATTTCCGAATAGTAATTTCGGCAAATAACTTAAATTTTTGATCAAGATTGCCACACTCTTGAGTAATATATCTACTGATAGGTTGTTTAACGGAGTTTCGTTCACAGTTTTGTTAAAAAATAGAGTGCGCACCCTGGTGGTGGAATCTGAAACCAACATAACGCGATTTTGTTAAAATTAGGAAATCTAACAATGCGATCTGTTTTAAGCTTTAAGATTGTTTATAATACATGATAAAAAATTATAAAAAAGAATGGCGCGTCACATTTCGGGGAGGGGGGATAGAGGGGAGGGGCAGAACAAAATTAGAAAATATAACAGGGCGATTTGTTTGAAAATTTAAGATAGTTTATAACACAAAAAAAAAATTTTTAAATGATGAATGTCAAAAATTGGTGGTGGTGGGGGGGGGGGGGGGAGGTGAGCGCTTTTTTCCGACCCGGTGGGCAAAGTGGGGGGGGGGGGTACACCTATACGATGCTGTAGGCAGCGGGAACCCGGTTCGCGGTTCGTTCGCTTCGAGATTTCATATTAGGCGGAACCCGCTAGTTACTAGCTATAATGTTAAAGATTTCCAAGCAATATACATGTGCGTCCACTATCCTTCTAAGACAGTAAAATTAACTGATTTTTATTTCTTCTGAGAAAACTAAATTTTCACGTCTTGCAGCAGCGACGATTTTTTTTTTTTTTTTTTTTTAAATTAAAAGAACTTTAATAAACTTTGCTAGTTACATTATTAAACTCAAATTGTAAGAATACTAAATCGGTTCTTATGGCAACGTGAATTATGTCCCTGAAAATTTAAATTTTAATTCAGGCTGGAAGAAAATCACAATGATTTAATTACAAGGACAGTCAAAAGTTTTCCGTTACATTACGGCCAATGGAAAAAATTATTTCAAGTGCATTTTAAGGATGTTACAGACTTTCGAACAGAATGAAATTGATATGCACTTATGAAGTGCACTCTTATAGTACGAGCGCACCACATTTGCCGCGTTTGACGCGCAATTTCCAACTTGTATTTAACAGAGACCTTTCTTAAAAAATAATTTTAAATAAAATCTAAATTACAATATTAGTAAAATTACATCTTAAAACTAATAATTTAAAAGTTAAAATCTTTATTATTTGACTCAAAGGCCTGTAATAGCTTACGACTGGGCCCCTGACTTTGTCTACTTTCTAAATGTGAGGTATGGGAGGTGGTCGCTACGGCTCTGCTGATTCGCTAAGTTTTGAAATTAATATTTTTGAGCTTATCTGTGCGAATCTGTGGCTATCGAAATATCGATTCAAGTATCGATTCTAGAATTTGGGAATCGATTCTTATTGTGATCGATTCAGTTTTATACGATGTCGATTTTAATCGATTCCTGAATTTTCCAGAATCGCCCATCACTACTAGTATGCGGTTTTTTTTTTAAGAAACTGACTGCATACAAGTTTCCTCTTTATATGAACTACTACAACTATAAAACATACTACTACTACTACTGCTACTGCTATTACATCATAAGGCGAGCATAAGATTATTTGTGAACATTTTTTGCTGAAGAGTTTTCTAATTTAACACCTACACTTTGCTCGAGATTATCTACAATATACAAGTCCGAAATTGTACGTCAAACGTGGAAAAGGAGATGCGTTCGTATACTGTAACTAGTTTTATAAATATTCAGATCTTGGTGCAATAGCTGTTGCACTCTTATGCAAAAATGCATGAATACAAAATTTATTATGATTCTATATATTAAATTCAGTAATACGGAAATAATAGGACTCCATCTTAAACAGGATGTCATCACCATGGCATTCTTGAATCATTATCTATCATGGGATATCACTGAATTCATTGCGTATGATAGGATTTAATAGAATGAAGAAAACTTTTATGAATATCTTTTTAAATTTTGATTCGATATTCATAAAATTTGAAATGACTCGGCGAAACTTTGCAACGATCATATATATTAAATTTCAAACCATTCGATTGGGTCGTTTTTGCGCTTTTATATGCGGACAGACGGATGGACAAGACGGCAACTATAGGTGCTCCGTATTTATAAAATTACGAACGCACCTAATAATGAAAATTCACATGTTATAAACTAGTTTATAATAGAGCAAATATTATAATATTTTGTATCTAGAAATTTCGAAAAAAAATAAAAGTATGTAAACCTGTTATGAATTATTTCTATTGAAGTTCATCTCATTTTTAGGTGCGTTCGTAATTATATAAACACATAGCACCTATAGTCCTCGTCTGGTCCGTCCGTCCGTCAGTCTGTCCGTCTTTCCGCATATAGCAGCGCAAAAACTACCCAATCGAATGGTTTGAAATTTAATACTATATATAATCGTTGCAGAATTCAGTCAAATCATTTCAAATATTATGAAAATCGAATCAAAACTTAAAAAGATATTAATAAAAGTTTTCTTCATTCTATTATATCCTAACACTCCTGTACACATTCTGTAGTTAATTCAATGATATCCCATGATAGGTAATGATTCTAGGTTGCCATGTTGATGACGTCCTCTTTAAGATGGAGTCCTATTGTTTCCGTATTACTGAATTCAATATGTAGAATCGTAATAAATTTTGTATTCATGTATTTTCGGATGAGAGTGCAACAGTTATTGCACCAAGATCTGAATATTTATAAAACGAGTTACAGTACGAACACACCTCATTTGCCACGTTTGACGTACAATTTCCGACTTGTTTGAATTTCAAGAAGATGTCTTTGCAGTTGTTTTTAACCTTTAGCTGATAAAAAGCTAGTAAATAATGATTCACTGTAGCTGTAATACGTAATAAAATTTAACCCTTTCTGACGCCGTGATCCCGGGTAGGGATACCTAATTTTAATTCCAAACTTACAAACGGCACCAAGAATATTTTAATAAAATTTTGCTTTTACAATGAAAGCATAAAGTAACAAGTTTTTAATTTCTAAAAAAGTCGTATATAAATTCCGGTTTCAGTCAATCATTTCATCATTTTACAACAAAATTTGTCTGTGCCGGAAAGGGTTAACTTGCAGCAAATTCGTTTATAATAAAACAAAATAACTCCTAGTTTTGAAAATTCTAGAATAAACTTCTTGAAATTAAAAAATAATATTAACAAAGAGACAAGTTTGGAAAGTAATAACTTTATAGTTTCCTTCAGCTGACAGAACAAACTGTAACCCGCAAAAGTTAATCGTTAGACTGTTCACCTGAGCTCTACCTTTTTTTCCTAGCCCACAATACATAGAAAACAATAGAACAGATTTATCTTCATTGCCGGTGAAAATCCACTTTAATCGTGCTGTACATGCGTTGCACAATCTAGTTTGGCTTGCTTTTGTATCCATAAATTACGAAAGCAATTTTTGCTTTATTTAATAACAGACATTTTGTGATTACATGAAGTAATATTTCTTCTTTCAGAAATTTCGTTGCTATTGCGGAATTTCTGGATAAAAAAAGAGGTCAAATCGGTAACCTTGGTGTTACATTCATTAAGCAAAGCATACATAAAGGTATGTTTTAAATGATGAAAGGTACTATAAACTATTTCTCCAGAAACCAGACATTTTTCTAAAGCATTAAGGCTGCTCTCAAATCCAAAGGAGGTACTTTCTGACACATTTCTGAATCCATTTGTGTTAGGAAACACACGACATTGGCAGGTACTCTTATTCAGAAACTATATAAATGAATGGCGTTTTACATTTCTGGGTAAAGGCAGAAGATCTTTCAGAAAATACTGCCAAAGTTGGCGTTTTGAACAGAATTTCCGGGAAGAATGGCGTTTTGAACAAAATTCTGTTTCCGAGGGGTGGGGGGGGGGCGGGACAGAATTTTCACCACAACGCAAGAAAGGAGAAAAACTATAATCACGTGACCACAATCGCTTATAACTTGATAAGTAATTTATTTATCAAAAAATGGAAAAAGCCATTCGATTTCAAATCGCTTTAGCAGTCAGTCTTGTCAAGTTTATGCCACTAAGTTTAAAAATGAGTCAGAAAATCTCTCAGAAAGTTTCGCGTTGTTGAGCAGGGAATTTAGGAACCGCATTCAGAAGTTTTGTTTGTCGTGGTTTTCATATTCAATAATATCAAAGTAAAGCAATATGTAAAACAATATAGACGGGAGGTGGACCATCAGTTCATGGAGTTGACCACTGTAATTTTAGGATTAGACAGAATTCGATTAGCATATTAAAAGCAACTGGTCTGCCAAGTCTTATCTTGGTGAAAACCACCTGCAGTCCCGATTTTAGTGGTTGATCGGCAGGTTTATCGTTGTGCTTTCCTGCACCCAAAGGTATGAAAACATCGAGGACTGGGAGCAGGAAAACACTATGGTAAACCTACTGGTCATTCACTAAAATCGAGTTTGGATGTGTATTCCATCAAAATATGACTTGGCAGACCGGTTTCGAGTTTTAACTAATCCTGGAATTTCAGTCATCAACTCGATGAAATGGTGATTTGTGCAGACCTTCCGGTTAATACTCACATCAATTTTACCGCGGTTGAGATCCATTTTCGCCAGATTCACTATAACTTGCTCTCTGCCACTGTATTCCAGGGAATATCCATTCAGAGTCATAACATATCGCGGTATCTGAATGCGGAATTCTGTCTGACGCGTTACAGTTTCTTGGGAAGAGTAGATGGGTTTTTTCCAATGCAAGAGGACCTTCAAGAAAGCTTTGTTGTCACTCTCCCAAAACTCAGGAGGTAGAATGCTCCTCATCCAGTTAGCATTTCCTTTAAATCTAAAATATATATGAACGCATTAAAATTGATAAAACTTCATACGTAGTTAAATACTAAAATACAATGCAAATACAAAATTGTTAAAAATTTACAGCAAACTCTCCAGTCATTCGACCTTTTTTATAGAAAGCGGTTGCATAACCATTATTTATCCCTGCTCTGGCCATAATATGGGTATAATATGATCAAAATAGCTTTGAATTACGGTTATGTAACAGTTTTCAATGAAAATAGTCACTGAACAGTTTACAGCCTGAACTATTACACAGACTGAACAGTTTACAGCCGATTTTTAACAGTGAATAAAAATTAGACGTATCGGATTCAATTCTAAGACCCTCATTAGTATACAGTGTTACATATACACAAACAATCACAAAAAGAACCGAAGTCAATCAGTTAAAGTTATAATCAGAGTAAAAGTGCTGTTACACGTAAAAATTTCAAGCGACAAAGATTGTCTGCGATTCGTCATTTTTTCCATAACTAGCGTACCACATTTTCCCTTTTCCTTTCCAAGCATTCCATTGGCTGTTTGGGAAAGGGCTTTTCCATCGTCAGTTTTTCGTCACACATTTGATTAGCTGTTATCGGCGACTCGCTTCGTTTCAGGCGTCAAAATCGCTCCGACACAAAATAGTTCCTTGGTTTCTGAGGGACTCTCTTGAAGCCATAGGTTAACATTGAGTCGCTCGGAATTACAGGCAACTTGACGTCTCGTGTAATAGCACTTTAAAAGAATATATTCAGGTGGAATCGGGGCTGCTTCGTTCATAGGCGATCTTCTGGTTCTGACACGAAGAAGACATCATCTACTTATATCCTCCCGAATTTAAATTTATATATTAGAATCACATTATAATCATATTTTCAATATATTGCATTATTGCATTTCAACCACTCTGATCAATAGGGGGAGACCATCCATGTTCCTTTTAAATGGCATAATACAAGGTTAACAATAAAAAATATGTATTAAAAGCAATGATAAAGATGGATAGTAGTGAAGCAGGGCAGTTTTAAGTAACGATGATCAAATTATAAGCTCAAACACTAAACGAATGACAGCGGGGTCTATCGGATAGACATTCTCTAAATTTTAACACTAGCTCAAAACAAAATGGCTACGTTGATTTTTTGCCACCAGAACCCAAGAAAAGTTCAGCTTACATCAAATATATCACTAAAGATTCCGTAAATAACACTATAAAAGTTAGTTTAAAAATTCTGCAATATCACTGACTATGAAACCCTCTAGGTGTGAATATTCTTTTTTAATATCAAGTTTTGATACCTTACCTCGTAGATGAACTTTCGAATGAAAAAATATACTCTAAATCGCCAACTGCGACATACAAGGCCAGTTCATGGCTTTTAAAACATCACACGGAGTGGATCTTCTTTACACGGCGATTGCCACAAAACGATGGGCACCAATGGCTTTAGTGCAATCACGGTATAAAGATGATATATTGGCCTTGTATGCCGTTGGTCGCGCTCTAAACTCAATCAAAAAATGGAACGTCACTGTCTGTAAGCACATAGACGGCTCGATGAAGCTCAAATCTAGTTTTGATTTTCAGAGGAAAAATCCGCTGAATGTAACTCCTACCGCTGAATTTATATCACATAGACGACCACAGATACCTAATTACTCTTCGTTTACGAAAGTCGCGCTAACACTCTGGGACGATTCTACGATCCAAAGGGATGTTACGCTGAGATGGGTATTTTCCGAAGTTCTACTTCGTCGTTCCCTTGTGCGTTGTCACTAAGATTGGCACTCAGCCAAACGCAGCTAAACAAACTCCGCTCACCCCTATTTTGATAAAATCAAAGCAGACCTGACGCATGCGCAAATGCGCGGAGGGTTTGGCTTTCGGAAAACAAACAATACACTACCATCACACAAAATAACAGTGAAAATCAGATTTACGGAGATTCAGACCATGGAGCTATGAAGGAGAGGAGTAGACATTTCAATCTTCCACTATGGAAATGTTGAATCCGAGAAACGAGCGTCTTCCTCTCCTGCGTCCGCTGTATTTGAGCGATAGCAGTCCAATCAGCAGTCTCAAGTGGAAGACGTGGCTAAATATGGTGGACGCAGAAGTTAGTTAGGAGCAGCTTCAAGTGACGTCATTTATGCCTACTCGAGGCTAACGAAAAAGACAGGCTACCAAGGTGCATTCCACGTGTCTTTTTTTACAGACCGCTAGAGTGATGTGATGTTCTTTTCGCACACCTCCATTGGTGCATTTGAGCATCACGTGACTCCAGTGGTCTGTAAAAAAAGATACATGGAATGCACCGCGGTAGCCTGTCTTTTTCGTTAGCCTCGTGCCTACACCTGTCCTTCATAGCTCCATGATTCAGACGCACTTTGCAAAAGTAATAGAAAAGTCATAATAGGGAACTCATTCACGCACAAATCTAAGAATTCAGTATACCACAATAGCACGCAAAACTCAAAATGCACTCGACCGTAGGCTACTTTCATAAGCGAGTAGCTAGGCACTTATATGATACAGAATAGGGAGGCCCGTAATATTCTTAGTTGGTATTTCTCTTCGTGTTTAATAATTTTGAGTCATTGAGGAAGAATAAATTGTACTATTTTTTCTTAAATCGTTAGAAATAACAAAAATTCAGTTAATTAAATTTGAAAATCTAGGTTAGGTCAATGGCCCACCTCCCTCACTTGCCAGCGCCTACGCTAAATTCAGCAATCGAACTTGTTTTATTAATAACAGAAAAATCTTACTTTTCATAGGAGAGGAATACTTCAGCTTTTGTGTTTTCACCCATTTTAAAAACTGACTTGTTCCACTTGTAAACACTGAACGGAGTCTTCATGTTGAAATGTTCTTCGTTTATTAGTTTCTGGTTGTCTTCATCGAAAGGTATATTTGCTTGTGTAGACGTCCTCTGAATTTTGCCTTCATCCTAAATAGAGAAGAACACACTTTTATTATTTTTTAAAGAGGAAAAAAAATCAAATATGAGAGGCAGTCAAATGAAAACAGAACACCCACCATAAAACACATTCCTCGCCAAAATTGGCAACATTATTATAAGATATCGATACTTCAATCACGAGGGTTGGTAGAAATGCATAACGACAGTTCACAGGTATTCACAGTTGTTTCTTTATTTCTTTGTAGGTGAACGTAGCGAAAAGAGTGTTCGTCCAACATTAAAAATGGAGGCCTGCAAAGGCGAACAGGGAGGTGTGATTCGGTTTTTGGCGGCTGAGGGTGCAGGAACACGCGAAATTCATCGTCGCATATCAGCTGTCTATATCATATGTCTATAGGTGGCATAAGAGATTCCAAGAAGGACTCTCATCACTGCAAGGCGATTCCCGGCCAGGACAGGCCCATCGAGCCGGAGATTTGGCTGTGAAACACTTCAACATCGTCCATACAGTTTCGATCTTTCCCCATGTGATTTTCCCATTTTGGCTCCTTGAAGAAAGACATTCTTGTATGTCGGTTTCCTTCGGACGGGGAAGTGTAAGAGTGGGTGAGGTTTTGGATCCGTCGGCAACCTAACTCTTTCTACAACACTGGAACTGATCCTCCCGTCTCTCAGTGGGATAAATATCTTAACAGTTCTGGCAATTATTTTTTAATAAAAATTTTCCATCTTCTTTTTTTACTGTTTTCGGTTGTCATTTAACTACCCCTTATAAGTTAAGGAGAGTGGAAAGGTTTGAAGTAAAGGAAAAATGTGTTTATTTTATGCAGTGGATGACAGCAAATTGGTTAAGGAGACTAGAAATCAAATCTGTCAAGGAGGATACTCGGTAACTTACTAGATAGGGATCTTTCAGTAGTTTCTCTTTGTAGTATTAAGTGTTGCATAGTTTCCTTTGAAGTTAAAATTCCATTACACTTCCTATTAAAAGAAGGAAATTGTTTATCTTTCAAATCGGAATAGTTTCGGAACTGTTTGTTAACGCTTTACAGCAAATCATGCAGGAAAGTCGATGAAAAATGAGGTGAATCTTTAACTCGGCAAATTTAACTCAACTTGGCAAATTATTTTTAAAACTATAATTTCTCTTTTTTTTATTTAGAATATACTTTTTTTGCACAATTTTTTACACCTTGTATGAAAACAACAAAAAAATTAATATTCGCACCAGATACTTTATACAACAGCTATTATCCAAGAATTGAAATACGTATAAATCTCACCAACTATGAATAGTTCCGATACTTATTCTTCTCTTCTTATCCTCTCTTGGTATTGTGATTCTCTCAGACTTAAAATTAACGAACTCCGTTCTTTCATTTCTACTAATCCTCAATTTGATATTCCACTAATTCAGGAGACGGTAATCCGACGTGCAGCATAAACATTTCGGGCTCTATCATATACCGCGTGCCAATTCCCGATACGGGGGCACTGCAATATACATTTAAAATAATCTTCCTCATTACGCAGTCCAAACCACACCACTCAATGGCTTTGGCTATACTAGTATTGTTCTTGCTTTCCACATCTTAAATTAAACATAACTACGCTATATGCAAAACACAGTCGTCATTATTCTGTCAACGACACCGCACATTTCATCACGCAGCGCAAATTTCCTTTCATTGCTGGTGATTTTAAATCACACAATAGACATTTGAATTGCTTTTCAACTTCAGCGAGAGGTAGATAACTTCATATAATTTCACATCACTATCTTAGTCTGCATGCGCCTACCACTTCTACCCATATTCCTAGAATTCGTAATAATTACCCTTCTATCATTGACTTTTCTATATCAGAAAGTCTTACCTTTTCTATTATTACATCTGTTGTGATCATTTCCTTTCGCTTTTAAAATTGATCTTATCAACCCTATCACTCCTTCTCCCTCTGTTGCAATTGACTGGAATAAATTTGAAAGATTGCTTAATAAAATGCCGAACTCACCTATCCAAACATTAACAACAATACTGACATTGGCAATGTTGTCACTTATTTTGAAAATGTTATCAATAATGCCCAAAAACATGCCACCTATACTAAATCAAAAAATAACAACACCTTTTTTCTTCTTAATTACATCAGCAATATCTGCAATCAACGTAACAATCTTGGGCGGCTTTATCAATCCACCAGAGACTCGAACCTCAAAACTGATGCTAATCGTCTTAATAATGAAATCAAATATGTTATTACAAAGAGGGGGAAAAAATGGCAAAACTTTCTCGAAAATTCATTTCGCAACAATAATTCTCTCTGGCGTATTAAAAAGAAATTAATCAATAACTGTTCCCCTATCCTTATCCTTATTGCTTATACTGATAAGGATAAAACTGAATGTTTAGCTAACTCTTATGAAAATCAGTTCTCCCCTAATCTTTTCCTCGTTAGTCAAACTCATTACGATACTGTCAATGACATTTCCGAAACGTCTTCAAAAATTCTTTGGCCTATTATCATATGAATATAGGGTACTACTTGGTTATCCCGTCGACCAAAAATCTATCGCCAAACTATAAGATTAAATGAAAATAATATAACTGTACCCCTATCCTTCTCCTTATTGCTTATACTGATAAGGATAAAACTGAATGTTTAGCTAACTCTTATGAAAATCAGTTCTCCCCTAATCTTTTCCTCGTTAGTCAAACTCATTACGATACTGTCAATGACATTTCCGAAACGTCTTCAAAAATTCTTTGGCCTATTATCATATGAATATAGGGTACTACTTGGTTATCCCGTCGACCAAAAATCTATCGCCAAACTATAAGATTAAATGAAAATAATATAACTGTACCCCTATCCTTCTCCTTATTGCTTATACTGATAAGGATAAAACTGAATGTTTAGCTAACTCTTATGAAAATCAGTTCTCGCCTATAGTCAAACTCATTACGATACTGGCAATGACATTTCCGAAACGTCTTCAAAAATTCTTTGGCCTATTATCATATGAATATAGGGTACTACTTGGTTATCCCGTCGACCAAAAATCTATCGCCAAACTATAAGATTAAATGCCAATAATGGTTATCGTAAATATCACATTCACTTGACTTTAAGCAAGTAACACGTGTTTACGTCATCAAGTAATTTTTATTTCGACGTTTTATTAGTATTTTTATTAATGTTATACTAATTTATTTATTCTTTCGTTATTTAAAATAAAAGTTACGTCAATTTGTATAATTTGGTGAATGGTTTGGCAATTTATATAATTTGGCGATTGGTCGACAGTATAACTAAGTAGTACCGAATATAGTAAGGTGATATGCAAAACGTTACTTTATTGAAGTATTCAAATGATAAATGAATGCTGAAATCATACGAACTATGATTTAATTCCTTAAAGACAATTTTGAAATGCTTTATAACCAGTTTCTTCAAACATATTAGGGTTAACACTTAAAACATATAATCTGTAGAATATTCTCATTAAGGTTGGTTGGTTGTATTTATGTCGGCCAATTATCTGCACGTGGGATATGGGCCCTAGGGAGGGAGTGCCTTGCGTGGAGGTCTTTCTAAGGGAACCTAATCCGTATTAACGCTTGGAGAACCAAGGCTCGAAGAAAACCACGAAAACTCCGAACGATTAGGCCGACTGGCGCGATTGGGATCGAACCCAGCACTTCCCGTCTACCAGCTTCGACAGCAGAACCTCTAGGCCACTGGTGGGGCATGTTCTCATTAAGCATAGTCAATATCAATTGCTTTATTGCCATCTCGCGTGTCAATGCTTCATGAATTGTGGAAAATAAGAGACTGACTCTTTTCTGATTTTCAAAGTCTGAAGTCCCTGTGCTCGGGATCCTTGAATTTCGCTTTTATATCTCATGCGTACAACCCATAGATTATCTAATATATAAAAATGAAAATTTGTCTGTCTGTGTGTAATCTAATATATAAAAATGAAAATCTGTCTGTTTGTCTGTAATGCTATACAAATCCACAGTTTGGAAGCCAGAATTGTGAAATGTCATGTACAGTCGTGGAAAAAAAAAGTAAACACCCCTACTAACTCTTCAACAAATTATCGTAGACGAAAGTTACTGGTAACGAACGATTTGAAATAAAGTCTACTTTTAAATGATGTATATAAAAATTGCTTAGGGGTCATCTACATATTAAAACAAACCCAAACCTCATTTTTTTTTCAATGACAATACCCAATTTTAACGAAATATTTCAAATCTTCGGTTCAAACTATGCCTAGACACCAAATTTCAAGTCCTTTGAATGATAAGTTTTTGAATTATAAGCATTCAAAATTTAGTGCTTCTAACGTTAAATTAAATTTTCATATTTTTATTTATATCTCCTGAAATTATACTCCTAATGTGCTAATTTTTTGTGTAGCAATAAAACTAATGTGCCCAAACATAAATACGCTGAATTTGCAATTTTTATAATTTTATGATATGACTTATGAATTATGAAATTAATATTCGAAAAAAATATGAATTGCAACCTACAATTTTTTTGATGGATTTAGATTTATTAAGCCCTGTTTTATGAAAATCCAAAATTTCACATTTTTCTTCCAAATAATTTTCAAATTATGCTTAAAAAATGGCAAAATGATGGTTTAAGGGCCGTCTATGATGGAAGTGAGTAGATATTTTGAAATTTCTTCTGCTGCCTTATCTAACAGGCTTCATTGACTGCTTAAGGTGCCTTGATCAAGAAGGTAGCTCTCTCGGTTAGCAATCGAGTACCCAACTTCAATTTGGATACAGCCCTTAAAATACGCTCGTTTTAAAATAATTAATTTCTCGGAAACTTATGGTACGAATTGCATACAAATTGGTTTTTAGGCTAATTGAAGGGTGTAGAGTTCATTTATGCTGTCAGAATTGGGTATTGCCATTGAAAAAAATGAAGTTATGGTTCGTTTTAATATGTAGATGGCCTCCTAAGCAAATTTTATATACATCATTTAAAAGTAGACTTTACTTCCAATCGTTCGGTACCAGTAAATTTCTTCTACTATAATTTGTTGAGGAGTTAGTAGGGGGTGTTTACTTTTTGTTTTCCACGACTGTACATGTGAATTAAAACACGGCCGAGGCAACTAAAGCAATCCGGAATCGAAATATATTTATAGTTAACTTTTAATTTATAAAAAACCACCCATTTAACATCAATTTCCTATCAAATGTAAACATTTTTCGTTATAGCAGCTGCCAACAATTAAAAATGCACAATAAAATCCTTTTTTTTAATGTTCAACCCGTAATCGCACAAGTTCTTTAACCACTGTGAGATATGCATACGTATGCCACGTTGCAATACTAAAAAGCTGTAGCGGGTATTACGATAATTCTTTTACCTCTCATGCAAATAATTAGAGATATACATATTACGTACGCCACGCTGCGATACTAAAAAGCTCTAGCGGGTATTACGATAATCCTTTTACCTCACATGCAAATAATTAGAGATTATTTAATCGCGCTTAATTATTGCAATTTGTGTTTTAAATAAAGACAAACATTTTATCTGAATCATCAACAAAACTTTTTATTCTATTTATTCCCTTATTCCAAAGATATCGTTTTATTGTCTGCTGCCATAGTAACATGACAAATTAAATTTCATTGAAAAAAAATGCGCAGTAGTAGGAAAATATTTTACTAAATCGAATAGTTATTTTTAATTTTAGTTTTAGAATTAAATTCATGAACTCCCGTGCATAGAACGGGTTAAATAGCTAGTAACAAATATCAGAGAATCAATTGATTTGATCACTCACGTTATAAGTGAAATAAGTGATGCTACCTAAATTCAGATCCTTCATGAATAGTATGTAAAATAAATCCATTAGTTAGATTTCAGTTACGGGCGTATTCGTTAAACATCAGGAAACTTTTAATTTTATTATTTGGATAGCTACTTTTAATAATATTGAAGAGAGAGTGAATTGGCTCCACCGGGAGTTGAACCAGGGATCTCAATATCAGTAGGCGAGAGCATTAGCGTCGAGGAAAAAATAGCTCTAAGCTAGTAACTCGCTTTATAGTGATCAAGTGAAATGAGATAGCTACAATATTCACGTAAAAATATTTTTTTCAAAAAAAAAAAAAAAAAAGAAAAAAATTTCTAACCGAATGGGTTGTCTCTTTTTACTGTGTAATACTAACAATAGGCACGTTAGAAATTTGCATATCGATGGCGCTTTATAAATTAAACAAAAACCTAATTTGCAGTACAAATTAAAAAAACAAAATTTATTTCCTAAATTGTTTAAGCCCGAGAAGGGGCAGATATTAAGATATTTCATTCAATTCGTTCTACATTTAATGTTAAATTTTTGAAACAAATAAGTTAAACCAATTGAAAATTTAAAAATAAAAATTAAATTCATACAATATAATGCTTTAAACACCAATATACTTAGATTCCGTTCAAATGAAATCGAAATAAATCTTAGACTTTTTTAAAGTTTTGTATTTTTCATGTACCTTATCATATTATGTACAATCGTCATAAACATAATGCAAAATCTGCAGTACAAATATTTACAACTTAAAAATGGAAAAAGTCTAAGATTTATTTCAATTTCATTTGAACGGAATCTAAGTATATAGGTGTTTGAAGCATTATATTGTATGAATTGCATTTTTATTTTTTAATGTTGAATTGGTTTAGCTTATTTGTTACAAAAATTTAACATTAAATGTAGAACGAATTGAATGAAATATCTTAATATCTGCCCCTTCTCGGGCTTAAACAATTTAGGAAATAAATTTTGTTTTTAACCATTTGGAAAAATGGTTATTGTTCTCGTCAGGATGGGAAATTAAAAGCATATCTGAAGGTTTTCATTGGTTTAATCCGCAATTTATTCGTTTTCTGATTAGTCTATACAGTAATCTGTATTTCCCTTTAATTTCAACAACGATGGATACTTTCTGTTGCCACTATGACAAAAAAGTAATAAAAACTACAAAAAAAATTAATAACTCAGAAACAAATTGAGATACAGCTTTCAAACAAATTGCATTTAAAAGTAGATTTTTTTTCTCTATCCGACGGTGTAAAAAGTAATAGTGTCGGATGTTTAGAAGTTTAAGAATGAAATTTCATTTAAAATTGGCCGTCAGATTTCTTGGAAATATGACGATGAAAAGCCTTTTCCCGAACAGTCAATGAAATGCTTGGATATTTACGTAAGTTTCAGGTGGATAATACTAGTTTCATGAAATCTGACGGGTCGCAGGCGATATTTTTAGCTTGCAATTTTTACGTGTCATAACCCTATTAATGTTTAATTCATGGCGTACGTAATGTATGATCAATTCCGTGCGATTTTTTATGTCATAAATTTTAGTCTTCAAAAAATCTTTTTCCAAATGGTCGTTGTAATTTGATAAATTGCTTTTTGTTGTTGTTGTTGTTGCCTACACAAAAAATCCTTTAGTGAAATTTGTTTTTTCCTACGTCGGATACTGCATTTCTCCACTTCTGGCGCTAAATATTGTTCTTCTATTCTCTTGACCGTACCGATTGTATTTTCCCCGATTTCAGTATTTTTTTAATTTGTACTGCAAATTAGGCTTTTGTTTAATATGTCAAGTTTTTTAATAGCTACTGCATTCAGACAAACACATTTCAAAATTAATGGAGGGTATCATCATCAGGCTTTGATTTGTGCGATATCACATCATAATTTGTGATGCAATTTACCTATGTATAATTCAAGATGTTTCACCAGTGCAGTAATGCAAGTTGTTGTAGTTTGGTCAAAAAATTACAATCTGAACTTAAAAAATCTGCTTGAAAATGTCATTTTTTACCACTATGACGTCATAGTCATCTTCTTTTTAATTCTTAAAAAAAAAAAACTATTTCAGTTTCTTCAGTTTCATGTTTCACGTGAAAATCATTCAACTAAAAATAGGCAAATTATTATTACGGCTTTTGAATTATTTACAACAATGAAGGAAAAATGTTAAATTTTATTAGAAAATGTCCGTTGATTCTCAATGAGAAAAAGCGAAATTTGGAATTATTAAGAAAAATATTTGAATAATGTAAATAAAAATTAGCCCATGTTACTCTCTAGATTATAATCCACCTATATGCAAAGGCATTTTATGATCCGTTTTGATCCTGACGTCTGGCAAATGTTTTTACACTTTGAATTTATAATATTATTAGAATTAGCAAAGAATTAAAAATGAGTGGCATCAGGGACAAAAAGGTGGGAAGAAAAAATGAAAAAGTTATGATCTAGATAGGCTTTTCTATGTTAAATTAACATTGAGAAGTGACACTGGAAATAAATAAGTATTGCGCTGCCGCGCAATACTTAAATACAATTAATATGAAATAAATTCATACATACTATATATTCCATCTCATATTTGAAATCTTTGGCTAGTTGGAGAATAGCTTGTATTTTGTGGCCGAAAGCTTTTTTATTCGACAGTTCACTTTTACTTAAACTGGCAACGAAATCAGGTATAATCGATGTTCTCAATTCAAGTTTCGCGTCCTTCCCATTTTCTTCTAAAGCAGCTTTGAAATTCGAGGATCGTTCCTTGTTATCATCTGTAAATGTAGAAAAATTTCACAATAATCATTACTTTCAAAACACTACAAAAATGCAAAATCACTTGTCAAGCATACATTATGAAACTCTTTCCAAAACTTCCAGAATATATTCTAGAAGTATTGAAAAGTGCAAAAATTAACATTGTTTAAAGAAATTCGATGAAAGTAATGTTTAGTAAAAATGTTTTATTTCCTGGATGTTTAATAAAAACAAAGTATGTATTTAAATCTAAGAAAATTATTTTTTTAATTATATTTTTGTTATGAATGTTTGTGAATAAACGAACACTAAATCGATTATAAATAAGCAAAGCAAAGAAGCAAATTAGCAAAGAAGTTCTGTTCAGACGCTCACCCAATCTGACGCCATGTGATTTCTACCACTGGGGGTTCATAAAGGATCGTGTGTATGTGCATCTACTACCAGCTGACCATTGCAGCTGTTGCAAGAATGACCCCACAAACACCAATCAACGTTTGGGAAGAATTGAGCTATCCACTTGATGTGTGCCGTGTGACTAAAGGTGCTCACACTGAACACTTGTAAGCTTGTAGGTAAAACTGTTTGAGTTGCTTTTTTATTTTATGTATTAATTATAATTTTAAGTTTTATGTAATAAATACTACCAAGCGTTAAAAACCCCAATATTTATTTAGAAACACCCCGTATATCTCTGAGGTGCACTGCCAGATACTTACTAAAGAATAGGGTGTGCATAGCATTCATCGTCCATTTTAATAGTGGTATCAAAAGAGATTTCTCAAAACACAATGATATATTTTGATCGATTTTGTAGAATTAACCACTTTCACTTGTGGGTAATATCTCAAAGCATTAATAAAGTTACGAAAATATTGAGTACATACCTGATATTGTGAATTTAGCTGTAATTTCTTTTACACTTTGCTTCGTTGCTTGGTGCAGTTCCAAGTCGTAATGAACTTCACTCCTAGTTTTAAAAAAGAAAGCATTATTCTTTCACGAATTTTAAAGAAAAAAAGACATTTTAATAGCGTTCTCAACTTTTGCATCTCCTCGAATGTCAGTGCATATATTTTTTTGACAAATTACTAAATCATTTTCATTCCTCTATGCATAAACGGTTTAGATGTTATACTGTCATGCCAAAAGGATCGAACAGCCAATTTTCTTTTAAATTGGATACATATTTGATTATAGTTGATGGATATTTTATGACCGACTTCTTGTGCTTTCACATCCAGAAAATCGGTTTAAATAAAAAGATTGGTAACATTTTGTGAAATCATTTTATTTTTATACAGAAAAATAAATAAAAAGTGTACCTTAAAAAAAGTATTACAGTCTCTGTTTTTTATTTATATTTTTTTGTACTTTTTAGCTTTTAAAATATTTCACTGTTGCAGTTTCACAGTCAATTGACCTATTTTAGCGAGCATGGTTTGGCGCATCATGAACTCTATTTTGCTGTATCTTGTATGCAGTTGTAACCATAAAAAATATTTGGCGATTTATCACCTGCACCTTGCAAACGTAAAAAATGCCTTAAAATTTATTAATTTATAATTAAGTTTTAAAAATATTAAAATGCTGCATTGTCATGGGAAATATTCTTGTATACATAGTTTTTATAATTCTACTTGCTTGCAGAAAAACAACAAATTGAGATATTTCATCGCAACAAAAACTAATATCAGCTTATGAATAGAGTTTAATTGAACTATTTACATTATTTTTAAGCACAAACGCTAACTATTTACAATATTCGTAACACTATATTTCTAATTTTATATTTAATAATTCTTATAATTATGAAACTCTGTAAGCTCTAATGATTATGTGCTTGGAGATAAGGAAATAAAATTGTCAGGAATTGGGGAGGAGCGCTTTTTTGCCAGTGGAATCTAAAAATTGAATGCATATAGAAAATAAGGGATAGCGAAGATATTCAGAATGGAAACGCGAAACAATTACGTCTGGGGTTGGCTAGAAATAGGGAAGCGATTACGCAAGGGGTTGGTGAGAGTGGTGAGCAGGGGGGCGGAGCCCCCCTAGTTACTCCATAAAAGCATACTCTTTATTAATTGTTTTCATTTTATCAGGTTTCAAATTGCGTAATTTTCAAACAAAACAAGTTCACCAGAAAGAAAATCTTTAGCAGAAGGACTTAAAGAAATTATTATTAACAGTTGCTCGGTTCGAATTTGAGTAACTGGATTTCATCTTTCGTTATCAACGGGAGACGGCTGCACTGACTCATCAAGTTGACGGCTGAAATTCCAGTATTAGTTAAACCTCGATTCACATATTAAAATGCACCTGGTCTGCCAAGTCCTATCTTGGTGAAAACCACCTGCAGGCCCGATTTTAGTGATTGATCGGTAGGTTATTATTGTGTTTTCCTGCACGCAAAGTTGGAAACATGAAGGACTGGGAGTAGAAAAACACAATGTTAAAACTACCAGTCAACCACTAAAATCGGGTTTTCATGTGTATTCCACGAAGATATGACTTGGCCGACCAGTTGTATTTTAATATGTGAGTAGAGTTTTCACTAATAGTGTAATTTTAGCCGTCAGCTCGATGAGGTGATGGTTTCTGAAACCACTTCCCAGTCTATTACAAAATGTCCTTTTTCCCCAAAAATATAATAAATTTCACAGTGTTATTTTGAACCAAAGTAGTGCCCAAGAAAAAAAAAAAAAGCCCTGCATCGACGCCTGGTCACTACTCTAAAAAATATAAAGATACTCTGTTTTATGTGCTCAAAGAAACCTGCATATCTACCTGCTAGTTGGATGCGCCAAAAACTGCCACTTGCACCAGCCGGCCATCAGTGCCCACGGCTTGATGCGGTGAGTCACATTTGGATAGGACTTGGCCAGGCAAAATTTCAAGCCCATTGCAGAAGAGTCTCTCGTGCACCAAGAGGAGAACGTCCTTTCGATATCCCAGTCAGGAATGTCTTCGTAGTTATTATGTTTGATCAGCTGATTGGTTCGGCTGAAAATAAATTAAAGAATATTCATAAGAAAACTTTTCGAATCATTTTTAGAGACTATCATGTATAATAATTAACGACTTTACGTTGTAAAATCGAATACTAAACAAAATAGAGTTTTCTATCCGACGTATACAGGGTGAGCATAAAAAAACTTCCTCGATTTAGGTACCCCTAGCGACCTAACCGCTCAACCAATCGAAAGCAAATTTCAGATTTAGATATTTGAAGGTATGCGCTCGAGATTGTGAGGATTTTAAACAATAGAGCTCTCACATTTACGATTACAGTGAAAAACTTTCGAAAATTTCGAATGGCAACACCCTTTTTTCTCCTACGCAAATTCATCAGCGCATTGAAAAACCGTAAATGGCGTTGGAACGATACACGTATGGCTAAAATTGCCGGTGTAATATCGTGGCACTCAATCCTAATCAGTTCCTATGCAACGTAATAGTCAGCACTCTTAAACAAATTATTATATTTTTAGTTTCACTATGTGTACACAAACACAACTCAAAAACACATTTTAAAACAAATCTTACAACATTACTCAGTTCACAAGTGAAAAAAAAATCGGCTACTGAAAAGCATGTCTTGTAGCCACTCCTTCGTTTCTCGCATATCGAAATCGTACTCCTTTGATACGATAGTGAAGTCAGCCAGACACAAGTTAAAAGGACTCCAATTCAGGAGCAAGCCCTGCTTTCGTATCTTCTGGTGTATCCTGAGTTTATTTGGGGTTTCGCTTCTTACGAAAAATCACGCTATCCAAGTGATTTTTAGAGTCGTTACACTGGCATAAAACATTTGGAAAAAAAAAGAGCATTGTAAAGGACCAATGATAATTCAAAGACGAGATGAACTGATGCACTTTGCATAATTCATAGGAATATATAGTAGAAGCACCAATAATAGAACACTATAAGCAAGTCATTGCATGTAGAAAATTTTTAATAAACAGTGTGGGAAGATTGTTTCTTCAATCAGTTGTTTGTATGTTCCAGCAAGATGACACTTATAATAAAACAACGAGGTGAATTTATAAAGCTGTTTTATCTGAACGGGAAAAATGCAGCTGAAGCAGTGCGAGTTTATCACTGAAATCATAACTTTCGAAGAGGTCCATGTTTCGTAGAAACTGTACTTGATTTGGTGAAAAAATTTGAAGAAATTGGATGCACATGTGATCGACCACGATCCGGACGACCATCTGTTCCTGTTGAAGTTGTTGCGAAGTGCATAACAGGATTACTGCAGATCCATTGCATACTACAAGAAATGTTGCACGCAGTCTGGATGTGCCGAAAACAACAGTCCTCAAGATTCTGCGCACTGTTCTGCGAATGTTTCCCTATCGATTCGAAAGCGTCCAGATGTTGCAACCTGGAGACGAGCAACAACGTTTGGACTTTGCAAATTATTTTCTTATCAGATATCATGAAGATAACAGCTGGACATTGCGAATATTATGGGCGGATAAGCCACATTTCTCTTTAACTAGGAACGTAAACTCCAAGAACTGAATCGACTGGGCTGATGAAAATCCTCAGGATGTGACACCAACGCCTTTACACGAAGCTGCAGTGACTGTGTGGTTCGGAATCGCAAGCACATTCGTTCTCGGTCCGTACTTTTTCGAGGAGATCACTTCCACAGGTATGAAAGCGTGTTCCATCACAAGTGCTCGGTATACAACACTGTTGCAGAATTACGTAATTCCAGAATTGTAGCAGCGAAATGACGTTAATGATATTGTACGGATGCAAAATGCTGCTCCTCCACACGTCGCCACATCTGTTCGACAAGTGATGCAACAGCACTTTGATGGCAGAATCATCTCTCGTAACTTTGCAGTTTCGTGGCCACCACGATCCCCGACCTAACTCCAATGAATTTCTGGTTCTGAGGTTATCTGAAATCAAAGGTATACACATCAAATCTAAGAAATTTCCGGAATTGAAAGATGCCATAAAACGTGAAATTGTACATATTCCTTCTGCGATCTTACGTTCGGCATCGTTGTCAACAGTCTCACGCATGCAATGCGTTAATGTATGCGAATGTGGGCATGTTGAAAATTGCTAATTCAAATATTTTTTTTTTCTCTCTTCTCTCTTGTGTTGTCATTGATCCTTTACAATGGTCCTTTTTGAAAATGTTTTACGCCGGCAATTTTCATCATACGTGTATCATTCCAACACCATTTATGGTTTTTCAATGTGCTAATGAATCTGCGCATGAAAAAAATGGGTGTTGCCATTCGAAAATTTCGATTTTTTTTCATTGTAACCGTAACTGTGAGAGATCTATAGTTTTCAATCATCGCGATCTCGAGCGCATACCTTCAAACAAGTATATCTAAAATTTATTTTTGATTGGTTGAGCGGTTAGGCCACTAGGGGTTCATATATCGGGAAGTTTTTTATGACCACCTTGTACTTTATTCATAAATTTAAAGATGATGTAAAAAAAAATAGTAATAAAAATAAAAATTCCTGCCGATTTGTGTTTTTAGAAAATTTTTTCCTGAAGATAGTTTTGGGGATTTAACCGAAACGTTGAATTTTATTTTATTCACGTATTTTATCTTTAAATCATCTTTAAATTTATAAGCAAAATATACGTTGGATAGCAACCTCTATTTTGTTTAGTATTCGACTATGAGGTACTTCTACCAAATAAGGCTCTTAATAAGGCCACCAGGCTATATCTTGCAGTGAATGGGCTCGAACCGACAAACGGCAGCATATACCTGACGTCAGTTTATGTGTCTTTGACATATGAGAATAGTTTCAACCACAACTCATACCGGCTTCGTCATCATTCTTGGAACACTGAACCTTTCGACAAGTCTTGTTAAAAACAGTAAGTAAACTTTCATAAGAAATCAGTGTAAACTATTTATTAAATTTTACAATGTTTGTATGGGGTCCCAGATAACGATATTTTATAATGAATATTGAAATATTCTGTATTTTTAATTCTGTTTGTGTTTGAAAGTAAAATATGTGATAAACAGAAATTCCCTAATAAGGCTAGGCAATATCTGATCTTTTTAATGTACGCTTTATTTTAATCGTATATTATCATTGCCAAAGCTAATTAAACATTTTCTGTGTAAATATTTTTCGAAAACAACTTAATCTATAAAAACTGTGGTAAAGAGAGCTAAAGATCGACCGAAACAGGTTTTTACGACTGAAACCGAAACCGAATTTCGGTAATCTTCTTACTTTCGACCGAATACGAGAACGAAAATGTCAAAAAAAAATTTTTAAGTAATTAATACATACATAAATATGAATAATTATTAATTAATTGTACATGTTTGTCAAATATACATAATAATTAATTATAGGTGTTTACGAAATATACATAGTTATTAATTTCTCTCAGTGCCTCTCACCAAAATTTTTTATTTTCATATAACATAAAATGTAATTAATTCATCTACGACACAGAATGATTTTCTAATTCTACGAATTTCATCTAATTAAAAAATGTTTTAGGCATACATACCTCTATTTATCCTTTATAAGGATTAATTGCAAACTTTCTCAAAGAGTATTTTAAACGCCTCTGCTGCTTCAAACTAAACATTTTCTATTACTATTAAGTCTGCAACTTCTAATGAGCATGTGAAAAGCGTTTTCAAAGTTTAGTCGTGTTTGCATTACTTGCTTTTTAGTTTGCACTCATGCCTTTACTGATAATTATAAACAGTGAAGTTCATAGCTATAAATAAAGAGTGCCCGATTTGAGCCGATATAGCTCAAATCAATGAGTAACGTTCAAAATTTACGAAAGAAGAAACGAATATTTTGGAATACAGATAGTTTCGGTCCGGCCAAATTTTCGACAGCATTTTCGCGGAAACTCTACTTTTGGACCAAAAACGAAAACGAAACCGAATTTTTGGTCGATCTCTAAAGAGTATGGAGTTATGGGTAAATGGCATCAGCAGTTTGGGCTGTTCGTAAATAGAACAGCCACAGAATTTTGTATTATAAGGAGAATTTAGGCGTAATATCTGTAAAATATTTGTTAATTAAAGTTAAATCATGCGTTTAGAAAATTATGGCCTTATTTAAAACGCATACTCCTAAAAAAGCCACTTTAAAGTGTCTTTTGTTTTGAACTCTCCTGGCCACAAATAAACAGGTACAAGAGTTTTCACCGTCAAAATATGTGTAAATATTACATCCAGCAACATTTAAAATGCTAATTCTAACATAACGTAGTTTATTGTAATATGAAACCTTGACGTGGCGTCATTTGGAACAGGTACAATCGTGGAAAAAAGTAGTAAACACACCCTACTAACTCTGCAACAAATTATTGCAAAGAAAATAACTGGTACCAACCGATTGAAAATAAAGTCTACTTTTAAATGATGCATATAAAATTTGCATAGGGCGCCATATACACATCAAAACGAACGTAAACTTTTTTTCTTTTTTTCAATAGCAATACCCAAGTTTGACACCATAAATAAATTCTACACTCTTCAATTCGCCTAAATACAAATTTTCATTAAATTCTTGCTGTTAGTTTCCGAAATATTAACTGTTTTAAAACGTTCCTATTTTAGAGGCTGTATCCAAATTGAAGGTCGGTACCCGATTGTTGAAGTGCTACAGAATGACTACGTCACTTCTATTTATGTATTATTTCTTGCCAATATGACCATTTCCCTGGCTAAATCTGCTTCGACTATTGCAAGCCCAAATGCTTCAATAAAATGAGTAAAATATATATTTTTTTCAAATTATGCTTTTCTACACATCACAGCCCCTTAAACCATCGTTTTGACGTCTTTTAATCATAATTCGAAAACTATGTGGAAGAAAAATTTGAAATTGAGAATTCGCATAAAGCAGGACTTAATAAATATAAACCTATTAAAAAAATTGTAGGCTGCAATTCTTATTTTTTTTTCGAAGATTAATTTCATAATTCATAACTTATATTATGTATTTTTTAAATTACAAATTCAATGTATTTAGGTTTGGGTTTTTACCCGACTGAAAAGAAGGGTTATGTGTTTCACGCGTATCTGTGTATGTGGATTTCTTTATACCCTCGAAACATCTCAACAGCTGGATGATTTTAATGAATGAGGTCTCTATCGATTCGTCTTAACCGTCCGATGGTTATAGGATAGGTTTTGTTTTTATAAATATAAAATGGCGACCGTAAACTACAAAATGGCGGTAGAGACGAAATTTTTTTTACGTACCCTATTGAGTGGCATATCATTGGATAGGTCTTTCAAAATGAAGCCGATGTTTCATTGACCATTTTGCAGTCAGAAGCTCCGTTTAAATATTACACAAGCTGGAAGTTGTGTACTTTGGATCTCTACTGTAACTCTAACCTCTTCATAATAGACATTTATAGGCCTCATCAAAACAGTATTTGTAGATAGGAACTAACAATTAAACACAACTTAAAACTCATCAATACAAGTAAATAAAAAAAAAGGTAAGTAATATAAAAAATAGTTTCACATTGATGAGAAATAATTAATTAGTTCGCTTTTTACGCAGTCGGGTTTTTTGATTTTTTAAATTTATTATATTTTTTACAATTATAACCGCTCAAACAATTGTCCCATTAGGATTATAAGTTCAGGAGATATTAATAAAAATATGAAAATGTAATTTAACATTAGAAGCTCTAAATTTTGGATGTTTATAATTTAAATAATTTTATAATCATTTTATGGTTTTAATAATAACTTTGTATTCTCATAAAAATAGATAATAGACTAAAAAAAGATAACACACCCTTTTGATGTAAAGACCAAGTTACAAATAAAAAAGAAAATTTTGTTTGGGTAAAAAATGATAACGATATCAAAAGACATACCCCCTAGAGGTATTTTACGATATCATGTGCCAGTCCCCCACTCCCCCTAAAATGATAAAGTTATATTTGCATATCCCCCAACCTACTGAACAAGGATTGCCAGTTTGGCCTCCAATTTTAATCCGAAATTTCAAATTCGCACCGGAAATTTTGAAACAAGAATTTTCACTTTATGTGATCGCTAAACGTCTCTTATTAAATTAAATATAAAGTACCATACTTTATTTCTGGTATGAACACTAAATTTATAAATAAAAAGGGAGGCCAAACTGGCAACCCTGTATTAAACATTTACATATTACGTAATATATACTCGTTTATTTGTACTTACAAGAGCTCCAGAAACTTCTGTGTTCGAGAGGGCCTGTCAAATCTGAATGTCTGCTTCCCATCAACTGAACTAAATTGTCCCCTGAAGTCTGTGGATGTGTATCCAGAACTGTTAGCCTGGACTCCAATCTGCGTAAATGTCGGGAAGTCTACTACCATTCGATTCAAAAATGTCAAGGCTGCACTGTTAAAGGGGGAAAAAAAATGACAATGCACATGGTAAATTCTTATGAATCCTATAATTTACAAGATCTGATTTTTTTTTTCTTCTTTAAGAAGATCGATTTTTTTTTTACACTGTTCTAAATAGTGCAGGGTTGGCGAACCTTTTTACAGCCACGTGCCAATTTTTTTCCAAAAATATTTTACATGACCTTGACGTGTCAACTAATAAAGAAATTTATTGGATTAAAAAATCACAAATAAACTGCTTTTTATCTGGTTTATTATATTATCCATTTGCGAAAACAATGGCCTTCCGGTCATAGATAGAAATATTATTAATAAAACAAACGCCAGTTTTTTTTTAAATAATTCTGAAAATAATTTCTATGTTGCCATTTTTTACCATTGGTACTTTTACTAATGCGGTAAAACAGCCGCAATTAAAATTCTGCAATTTCCAATTAATCCAGTTTTGACAAGATCAGGACATCTAAGTTTGTATATTTTGTGCAATATCACTATTTATTAATTTAGAGCAACACCGTGCCAAAATTATTCTTTCGCGTGCCACCTTTGGCACGCGTGCCATTAGGTTCGCCGTCCCTGCTATAGTGTGTAGATTATCCGCGTACAATGATTTGGCCAAATTCAAAATCCTTTCTTAGTTATTTATAGCCCAAGAGCCGACAGCATAAAAACCTATGTTATCCAGTACAAGAAAAAAACTTTTATTTTATGGGAGAGTAGAAGTAGGGGAATCTAATGATCCATGTCTGCCGGAAGTGAAGTGGTGCATAAGCCAAAAATTAATACCACCAGTGGTTGACTCGTAGGTTTATCATTGTGTTTGTCCTACAACTATCCTCCAAGTTTTCATACCTTTGTTTGTAGGACAAACACAATGGTAAACCTACTAGTCAACCACTGGTGGTATTAATTTTTGGCTTATGCACCACTTCACTTCCGGCAGACATGGATCATTAGATTCCCCTACTTCTACTCTCCCATAAAATAATGGTTTCTTTTTGTGCTTGATAACATAGGTTTTTGTGCTGTCGGCTTTTGGACTATTAGGGCTTTAGTGCAACACGTCCGTAGGCTTACACTGTTTTGGAGCATTATAAACTCATTTTACGCAAAATGACTTTTCTCAAACTGGTCGGGATGAAGACGCAAAAACTATTAAACCGACCTTGCTAATTTTTTAAATTAAAGGTGATATAATTTATTGAAGTTTGGACCACTTTTAGACATTTTTATAAAAAATAAATATTTGTAGAAGCACGCCAATGAGCGAAAAAGGGTTCAGAAATAGACCCTTTTTAAAAATCGTTGCCAATTTGTTGATTTTCAACTTTTTGGTCTCAAAGTGGTTAAAACTCCGGAGAATACTGTCTACTTTCATAATCCTTAACGGAAATTGGTTGCAAATGACTCTGGTGATCTATCGGATCCCGCCCGTAGAAAGTGAACGGCGCGCGCTCTACACTGTTAAAAATATCGTGAAAAATTACCTCTATTTTTAAAGGCTATCTATTTTCTGACCAATGAGAACGCTCCAAAGGTGTTTATGCAGCATTCTCATTGGTCAGAAAATAGATAGCCTTTAAAAACAGAGGTAATTTTTCACGATATTTTTAACAGTGTAGGACACCCACTCGTGCAACTCAAGCGACATCATCAATTTTTTATTTAAAATTTTTTTGAAATGTCCAAATGATAACAAAAAACATGCAAAATAAAACCCGGAGCTAAAATCTTCACTCCTATTCCATAAAAAAATTATTAAATAACACCCCACCCTTTCTTCGGCCTTCTACAGGCAACCCCCCCCCCCCTCCCCCTAATATTTTAAGGTCTTGTAAAATTCTTCTATTAGACTGTATTTATGCTAAATTCAGGAGTCGCAGCGTTTCTAAAAAATTTCCTCTTTTGCTACCACAATTTAAAAATAGTAATCTTTTTCGTGCATACCTTTAATATCTGCAATAGAAATCTAGCAAAAAGAATGTTATTCTGAAATAGCTGTAGCTAAGATGGGAAATTTTAGGAAAGCTACGAACCCTGCAAATGAAAAACATAACGTTTCATTTCTAGTTAATCAAACACTCAATAAAAACAAAATGTAGCAAGTGGCCATTCATTTTATTTCTCATTTTCTGCTTTTCTCGATACCCTTTTTATTTTTTTTTTTTGCCCCTATTGTATATTTCTATACAGGATGTCCGAGCTAAAAGTATCCAAAAGTTATGGCCTATTTTTGCGGAACTCCCATTAGAATTTAAAAAAAAAAATATTTAAATAAAAATAGGATCTCGCAATGTTTTAATATCAATAGACTTCGATGTGTGCCCCTTTTGTAGCACGACAAACGTCTAAACGGTAATCCAGTTCTCCCCAAATGTTTCGTAGCATATCGGGAGTTATTAGCCAAATTGCTCCCATGATACTCTTTTTTTACTCATCCACAGTCTCAGTTTTTTTATTTTGTTCAATGTTTCAAAATCTCGGAGAGGTTTCCAATCCACGGAGGTGAAGTCTATTATATTCTAATGGGTAGTTCGGTAATAACAAGCCATAAATTTTGGATACTTATAGCCCGGACACTCTATATTTTATTTTAGTTTTAAAATTTTAAATACGACTATGAAAAAAATAGGAAACAAAATCCATCAAATTTGTAATTTTAGCAAAAATATATAAGTCAAACCTCGTTAAGACGAAGTCGAAGGGTAGCAAAAATCTTTTCGTATTAACCAAAATTCGTATTAACCGATAAAACAGCAAAAGGCATTTAGGGTGATTTTAAAAATAAATCACTACAACAAAGATATCATAGAATGTAAATGATATCTGCATAGAAATATTTTATAGTCATTTTATGTTAATCAGAATTTTTGTGCAAAAAGGTATATGTCTAACATAACCGTACAAACACAAAACCCATACACGCATGACACTATATGTACTGCAATAGTCTTATAAAAAAGTAAATGAGTAAGGAGAAATAAAGTGTAAAAATATATCGCTACGTCTTTAAGTTAGACTTAAGAAAATCTTTTATTGAGTTTTGTTTCAATTTTTGCATTCTACATTTGTTTATAAAGGCATCCACTTTTTCCAAATTGTCTAAAGCACAATCCAAAGCACTTTTTTCCCCACCTATTTTCACAACTAGAGATCCAATACAACTGGAATTCAATCAATAAAATATTTCTAGCAAAGAACTTTATTCACACCCACACCAAGTGATCAACCACGTGCTAGAAACGAATCATAAAAGCATTTAAACATCAGCAGAGAAAGAATGCAACTCTTTTCTGTTCCTCCACGGTCACCACTACACCCACCTCAGTTCCAAGAACAAACGCATATGTTCCCTCGTCCAGTTCAGGAAAAACGATAAACTTGTTTGAAGGTGGAAGGTCCCAACAAGGAATTTTTTTATTAGGTACAATATTTACTTCGTCTTAAACGGGAAAGTTTGTCTTCATGTTCATGTTAAACGATGCAATTATTATTGCTTTCCACGATAGCGAGATGGGGAAACTTTATTCCTTCGTCTTAAACGAAATTTCGTGTTAAGCGTTTTCTCCTTAACGAGGTTCGACTCTGGTGGCAAAATAATGCCGTGCCGGTATTAATCGATAAAGAATAAAGTTTAGTTTAATTGATATTTCAGTATTTTTTTTTTTTATGAACACATTAAATTTTTTAACAGTAATTTCTAAAACTGATTTAATAAAATATTTTGCATCCTTCAGTTAGCCAAAAAGCGAAATTTCAGCACATTCCTTCGATTAGTTTCATTGTTAAAGGCCGTTTCCAAAATAAAATGAGATATTATATCTATACCTGAGAGCCAAACTATCGTAAGTTTCATTTCACTTATTTTTCAGGAGAAGTAAAAGAAGCATTACCTTGCAAAACAACGGAATTTTCCCAAATGGATATCATATCCATCTTAAAGTATTTTATATCATTATATGAAAAAGCGATAGTTTGGCTCGAAAGAGAACAGTCTCTTTAGTGTAAAAAGCTGTAAACATAAAATTTGTCATTTTTGGACTTGTTTGATTATCAGGTACAGATACTGAATTTAATGATAGCAAAATTTTCAAATCTATAAATAAATTGCTTTTAATACCCGTAACTTTTAACCCATCTTTTTTTTAATCATTATCTTTATAATTACGAGGTTGGTACACCGTAAGTCCCAGCGACTATTTTTTTTTATTCTATTCGCACGTATGTAGGCCACAAAATTGCTTCCATTATTCCATTGTTCATAAGATATCTTCCAGAAATATTTTTTTCCAGCCCATAGTCAAATTGTTAACCCTTAAATGCCTGAATTTTCAAAAATCATTTTAATAATGTTTTTCCCCTTTCATTTTTAAAATAAATCATTGGAAAAATACTTTAAAAAGTCATACTTTGCTTAAGTATGGTTTACGGCTAAAAAACAGTTTGTTACTAATCGGCAATACTGGTCTTTAATTAAAAAAATAATTTTCTCTGAAAAAAATTCTATTATATTAAACACACAAGAACTTTCAGAACTATCATAAGAAATAAATTTTACTTGCTCACGGCAGAACAAAATAGGGTATTTCGCAAACATCGAAACAAGACAAAAAGAACATGTAGCAACATTTGAAAAAAATAAATCTATGTTTATTCTTAAACAGCACAAGTGTTGCCATCTACATGTTGAAAATATATTTAATAATATTTTCAGAATGTATATTGTTGGCAACATTAAGAATTATAGCTTAAACGTTATTATAATAGTATTTTAAAGCCTAAATTGGGTAAGTTGCCGAAAAGCAACACCCGGCATTTAAGGGTTAACATTAAATATACAAGGTTCGTACGCTTCAAGCACTTTCAAGAACCTTTTATCAAAATTTTCGTAAAGAAATATTTGCTTTGTTTAATGAAATAAAATTTTATCTTCAGATAGTTTTAGACCAGTACTTTACGAAATTTCTGGTACTAAAACACTGAAATCGTTTGAATCTCTTGATGCGTAGGAACCCTGATTATACCAACAACCGGTCATTTGACCAGTACCAAATAAAAATATTTCAATTCGAACCAGAAATTTCTTCATAAAATAAATGAAATATAATAAATAATGAAATAAAGAATAAAAATAATAAGTTAAAAAAATTGTTAAATAGTTTTAAATAAAAATTTTGGTTTGAAATATTTTTATAAAACTTTAATAAAATTGCTGTAGTATTTAGAGTCAGTTGTAGTTAATTTCATAAGATTTTTTATGCATTAAATTGTAGAGCTATTGAATAAAAGAATAGTCACCATTCCCAGCCTGTAGTCATAAGGTCAACGCCAAATGTACCAATAACTGGTCATTTGACCTATACGAAATAAAAATATTTTGATTCGAACCAGAATTTTTTTCATAAAATAAATAAAATACATATTGCACAAAAAATAAGTTCAATAAAAGAGTGTTAAATAGTTTTAAATAAAAATTCTGGTTTGAAACATTTTTATAAAATTTCAGTAAAATTCCTGTTGTATTTAGGGTCAGTTATAGTTAATTTCATAAAATAGTTTGCATTTCCTATACAGGTATTTTGTTGTTGTCGTTTGTTTGTTCCTTTTAATATACCTTACTTACCTTGGTTGGAAGAAACCTTTGGAATGAATGTGATTTTTCTCTCTATTCATCTGTAATCTGAAACCACTGCGGAATGAAAAGGCGAGAGTAGCATTTGTTGTCCAGTTTAAGGGCAACCCCATCATGGTTGGAACTTGATGGTAGGCTTCAATAACACGAATGACTCTAGTTGTATTGAAATTTACCCCTTCCGCCAGTTTATGTCCAATGTTATGAAGCAGCCGTTCAATACCTTGACTGCCACCACCTGACTTGAAGCTGTCTTCAATGAAATACTTCACCGTGCTGCCTATAACGTTTGAAAAATTATAGTTTAACATACAATAATTATTTTAGTATAGTATTCTAATATACAGCTCATATTCAAAATATTAGAATAATTACTTTTTTTTACAAACTGAAAATATCGTTTGGCAAATTTAATGTCTTTTTATGCAAATATGCAAACGATATTTTTATTAAGAACTTATTGTTGATTAAGCTTATTTATTATCTTAAAATTAATATCATTTTTTAAAAGATTAATTGAAAAAAAAATTATTTTGAAAAGTCAAAATATTAGAATATTTATTCAAGTGGTTCAAAATATTAGAATATTTCACATTAATTCTCCTTTAATTATCACCAGTTCATAACTGGTGGCATCATGGATTAAATTAAGACGATTTTATTTAAAATCAGTATTCTCTTTGCAGTTTGTTTGTTTTTTCGTCTTAAAATGGGTCGTGTGAGTGATATTCCTGAATCTATTAAACTTAGGATGGCTGATTTGTGTTGGCACAGTGAAAATTAAAATATAGCGAATTTTTTACACTGTTCGCAATCAAGCGTTAATAAAATACTAATACAATATTCAAAAAATGGAAATTTCATGTATAAAGTCTTTCGGAAAACATTATGCAGATAAGCAATGATAGAATCATCACAACATATCTTCGAAAATACCTGGACTATGCAAATATCTGCACGAAATCGACGAAATTATTGTATAATTTATGTATACTTCACTTGTATGATATTGCAAAGATATTTTGCATCGCAGTCTATAGATAAATTTTGAAAACATCCAGCAGACATTTCCCTGATCCAATTTACTTATGTTATTAAATGTACGAGAAATTCATTTCCGATTATAATATATCGCACCTCTCTAGTTATATACCCCAAAATCCGTCGTTGATACTTTATTAATATTGAATTGAGACAATGGCGGATTCAAGGAGAGGGAGGATGGGATGCTTCCTCTTCTTTAAATGACGTTAAAGGATCTTCCAGTTGTCCTTACCTATGCTAGTTTTAATGCATAAAAATTCTAAAATTCGATTATTAACAAAAAAGTTATATAGAAGCAAACGAGAAATATGTTGGAAAGATGGAACGTATTCTTCTTTTCTGTTCGAGGATATAAAAAATGCCAGTTTACCAATTGTGACGTCACACGAATACTGTTCATTGTACTTAGCGCATGCAGACGATTACAGAAAATTTCGTCTATACTTAAACGAATATCAATAGTTTAGCATTTGTTTCCAGCAGATAATCCATAAAGAAATGGACCCTATTCTTCCTTTCGGTTCGAGGCTATAAAAATCGTTATTTTACCAATTGTGACGATACAGGAATACTGTACATAGAAGAAAAAAGTAAATTATAGATAAAGTAGCTTTTTATAACTTGTCCAATTTAAAAGGAATGAAAGATATTAATTGTTAAAGCGTCAGATGGATAAAAATTAGCTTCAAGTAAAGTAAGAATCCGGTTTTCAGCCAGCTGTCCATAGCTACTGGTAATTTTCCTGCACAGAGCTTTGGCGTTTTCTTAAAAAGCTTGGCGAAATTCGGGCTTCAGAAAGTGAGATTTATTGCCAAATGATATGGAAACAAACCTGATGAACTTCTATGCTTGTTCATAGACATATGTGTTGATATAACATATAAACATTAAATTTATATGTACAGTCGTGGGGAAAAAAAGTAAACACCCCCCCCCCCCCCCCCGCCCCCAAACTAACTCCTCAACAAATTATCGTAGAAAAAAGTTACTGGTACCGATCGATTGGAAATAAAGTCTACTTTTAAATTATGTATATGAAATTTGCTTAAGGAGACATAGGCTACATATTAAAACGAACCATAACTTTGTTTTTTTCCAATAGCAGTACACAATTCTGACAGCATAAATGAACTCTACACCGTTCGATTAGCCTAAAAACAAATTTTTATGCAATTCGTACCATAAGTTTCCGAGAAATTAATTATTTTAAAACGAGCGTATTTTAAGGCCTGTATCCAAATTGAAGTTCGGTACTCGATTGTTGACCGAGAGAGCTCCCTTCTTGATCAAGGCATCTTAAGCGACACTCAAGTAGTCATTGAAAACTGCTAGATTGCAGGATAGCAGAAGAAATTGCAAAATATCTAGTCACTTCTATCATAGACGGCCCCTTTAACCATAATTTTGCCGTTTTTTAAGCATAATTTGTAAACTACTTGGAAGAAAAATGTGAAATTTGGGATTTCCATAAAGCAAGACTTAATAAATCTAAATCCATCAAAAAAATTGTAGGTTGCAATTCATAATTTTTTCGAATATTAATATCATAATTCATAATTCATATCATAAAATTATAAAAATTGCAAATTGAGCGTATTTATGTTTGGGTATATTAGTATTATTGCTACACAAAAAATTAGCACAATAGGAGCATAATTTTAGGAAATATAAATAAAAATATGAAAATGTAATTTAACATTAGAAGCACTTAATATTGAATGTTTATAATTCAAAAACTTATCATTCAAATGACTTGAAATTTGGTGTCTAGGCATAGTTTGAACCAAAGATTTGAATTATATCGTTAAAATTGGGTATTGCCTATGAAAAAAAAATGAAGTTTGGATTCGTTTTAAAATGTAGATGGCACCCTAAGCAAATTTTATATACATCATTTAAGAGTAGACTTTATTTCCAATCGTTCGGTACCAATAACTTTTGTCTACGATAATTTGTTGAGGCGTTAATAGGGGGTGTTTACTTTTTTTTTCCTCGACTGTACATATTATTGTTTCTTATGTACAATTTACTGCTATTTGTATATTAAAATAGTATGGTTTCTTTATTTTAAATAAACTGTGTAAATATTGAAAAAGTTCTTGTGTGTATGAAACAGTGAACAGGTAGACGGGAAATCTGTTGATAAATTTCTTTCTCTCGCCAAGGCCATTTTTTCTATCTTCTTAAAGGGCCCTATACTGGAAAAGTAGCAATGTTTCTTTATAAGTTTCAATGTATTATTTTTTTAACTGATTTAGAAATAAAGAAAGAAGTAGTTTTTTTGCGCAGAAAAGCATTTCAAATTCCCGTCGCAATAATTCTGGGCACAGAATATTCATTTTCCTCTGAATATATATTGGCGACAATAATAAGTGTTCATGCTTACTTTTCACCCACGAAGGGAGAAAAAAGACTTAATTCGAGACAGAAAGATATATATATATTTTAATCCGTTAAAATTCTAAGGTACGACTATTAACAGAATATTAATATAAAAAATGTATAATGTAAGAATGTTTAGTCTAATTGGATACAAAAATAATGCTGCGTTAATGCTTACATATAAAGGCTATTTTGGATCGGTCGTTATGTGGAGAAATTTGCTATAATAGAGGTTGTTATATCAGGCACCTACTGCATATGAACTGTAGCGTTGTTATTTGTTCAGGGAGGTTCTAAATCTATTCTTACAGAGAAACCCTATATTTATATTTAGCAGCATTTTATCAAAATTGTATCAGCAAGTTTCATAACCATTTCGCACTTGTCTGTATACGTGTGCGTCTGTGTATGCATATGTGCATATGTCCATATGTCCATTTGCACGTACGTACTACTATATCTATGTGGCGTCAAAAGTAAATAAATTGATCTATAGACCTATGCATTTTTAAGTGGTGCATTTTTTTATGCAGAAATTGCAATTTTAGATTATTAAGCATGTAGTACCATATCGATTACAAACATAAATAATAGCAAACGTTAGAACGTCATTTAAAACATTCGCAACAATATTTACAAATACACAAAGCTAAACATTTACACACATCTGTTAACATTAGTACGTATATTTACGCATACATCTGCACTCTTTCTTACATGTACACATAACTTTTCATTTGTTATATATACTTGACGGGCTGTTCAATAAAGAATGATCCTAATTTTTTTATATCAACACATCCTCACTTATCGTCTAAATTTTAATGGTGCTTTTCAAAGTACTTCATATTCAATGCAATACACTTGTCCCACATTTTTTCACACTTCAAAGACATGCTGGAAACCACTTTTTTTTAACTAGGTCCTCAAAATCATTTTTGCCGTCTTCACCAATTCTTCTAACGATGAAAAACACTTTTCACAAAGGTATTTCTTCACATTAGGTAATTCATCTCATCTTCCTGTAACATAACCTTCAATTTTGAGCAAAGTTCCATGGGAACATCCTGTTGTTCGGGTATCCGGAGTCTCAGAATTAAACCCGTCTCATGTTTACTTTCCAGTTATCAACATGTGAGTGGTACTCAATTATAACTGCAATACTTTAGCCCCTTCGGGACGGGAGCCTTTTACGAAATTTTTAATCTTTGGTCACCGTTTTTTAAAAGCAGAAATTTGTGTCTTCTTGAATCGAGAAAATATAACATATTTTTCAATGACATCCCACGCTCATTACTTACTTATTTAGCTCTGTATGCGGACGATACATGTATCTACGCTTCTGCACACCACCCAGATAGTCTATACAGGTACCTGCAGACTCATCTTGAAGACTTCCTTGACTGGTGTGACCTATGGCGCGTTCTAATCAACGAAAATAAAACTAAAGCTGTTTATTTCTCCCGTAAATTTATCTATCCTCCAAGACTAACAATATATAACACTACAATTCCATGGTCTGACGAGGCCAATTACATGGGTGTCATCCTTGATCGTAGGCTCACTTGGAGCAAACATATTCTCTCCGTCAGGGAGAAAGTCGCCGGAGCTTCTCTTGCCCTTAAACCACTTCTTAATAGTAAAACTCTTTCAGTCCACAACAAGCTCATCCTCTACAATTCCTGTATCCTCCCCATCATTACTTATGCAAGCCCTATCTGGGGCTTTACCTGCAAATCCTCTATGGACAACCTAAGCAAACTCCATAATAAAAACCTTCGCACCGTCCGAGGCGCCTCCAGATACTTACGTAATACCACTGTCCGTAGGGACCTGAACACCATCACCCTTAGGAAAAGAATTAAAGATCTTGCAAATACTTTCTATTCTACCTTATATGACCTTCCAAATGATATTGTGGCAGGGCTCCCTGACTATGATGCCTTCGAGCCCCATCATCGCAAACGCCCGAAATATTCCACAATAATGGAAATCCCCGTAAGCTTTGTGTTCACCGCATAAGATTGCTAAGTAAATTTTTTCTCCTTTTTTCTTTCCTATTTTATTAAAAAAAAAAAAAAACCTCTTATTATATAGAAAAAAAAAGATATATTGCCCTGATTAGTGCCTTTTTGTTTATGTAGGCAGCCTTGCTGCCTTCCTTAACCGCCGACCCTGCCCTTGCTTGGTGTGAGTAAATTTTTGAACTAGTGCTAACTTCTATTTTACTTATTTTTCTCTTCAATACAGCAGTCTGTACTGCAGCTAAACCTATATCTTAATATAATTTCACCATGTAATTCCAAGTTCTTAATCTTTTTTCTCTTAACTTTTAAAGCATCTATGCTAGTTATATCTTAAGTTTTTTCTTTTTTAAGTAGTTGCAAACAACTACACATTTCTTACTTTCCCATTGGCTCTATTTTGTGTAAGACATCACAATTAATCAGACTGGGTGTAAAGTTGACTTCAACTAGGCAACCCCTTGACCGCTGCTTCACTGTTCAGCACTGTTCAGCACTGTTCAGCTGATTAAATAAGGAAAATTTTACAGTAAAATTTTACTGGTGAGGAAAAACAAGGATTCTGAGCGCTTCATACGGCACGTATACGTGTCGCTCGTCCCCAAGGAGTTAAACAGTTCTCATATCTAACGATCTTCTCTGACAATAATAGCGACTGTATTAATGTTGACTTCCGTAAACGCAATTACAGGAACTCCGGGTCCATCTTCCTAATGATGGTTGTCTTTTCCGTCCCTAACTCGTTCGGGACCAGCATCTTTTACATGAATTTTATTCGGTTGACACCACTTTTTGTCAAATGATTAAATTTAGTTTGTCAATCAAGAAAATGTCTTAATTAAATAATGAAAATTTTACTTTTCTTTTTTAGTGGTATAAGAAAAAAGTGCTGTAAGCATCTTTTGAAGATGCATATATGCACCCATGGTCCCGAATGGGTTACACATCTCAAACCGTCTTCTAACTGTGCTACAGGGACTCTCCATATATCTCCCATAGCATACGCATCGATTGACAATTTCTTTAGGCGAAAGCAAAATTTTCATCAGGCAAGAGCATACTGCTCATTTGGTGTTGCCTTCATCGTTGCCGTAGGCCAGGGTCGGCGAACCTTTTCGCATCCGCGTGCCAATTTTTTCCCAAAAATATTTTAAATGATCACGGCGTGCCAACAAATTTAGTAGATGGAAGCAGCAAAATTAATTAAAATACTGATTTTAAGATTTAAAATATATGGGTAACATTTTGTAACATACTTAAGTATTTTACAAAATCCTACTTCTCTTGTTACGTCTTAGATACCAAACAATTTAGATCAGCTTCGTATTCCAGTTTTTCCTTATGAGAATGCCAGCTGGATTGGAGACACATGACAACAGGTTTCTACTTGAGTTTTTCATACTTTTCATGCCTACCCCCCCCCCAAAAAAAAAAAAAAATAAATAAATAAATAAAATGAAAATAAAAATAACTATCAGAAAAAAATATATATCAAAATGGTTTCTTTAAACAAAAACTTATTACTATGGAATTGAATTCGAAATTCCAACTTCCAGTTCACCATCGGAATTTTCGCTTATGGTCGTTATTTCCCAATAATCTCCTAATTCTCTCAATATAATTTTTTGACTCAATATTGAGATAGATTTGGAATTATAAAGCTGCATTTCAGTTTATTTAATCTGTATGGCAACGACAAGTAACCTAATCTAGAAAAACTCAGCAAGTGTAAATTCAACATAGTGCATTTTCATTATATGAAACGCTGGGGTGTAAAGCGTGGCAACTGACATTTAGAAAAAAAATCTGATTTATTTATTTATTTATTTATTTTTGTAAAATTATTTAACTGCATCGTAACAACTTTCTAGATGTACAGAGATTTTACACAATATATATTAATTTAATAATTTTCACATCTGAATTTACAAAATGAAAACTATTTGCACATAAGTCCTAAAATAAAGTATATCAGGGGAAAATATTGCACATAAGTTAACTGAAGTTCCATTTTTAACAAATCAGCTGTTTAGCAGGAAACAATTATAATAGTTTTATGTGTATTTTCTTCACAAAATTTGAAAATTGACTGTATCAAAAGTTCCATTTTTTTAATTATCTTGCTTTACACGGGAGCTCTGCAATGTCTTAATTTAGAACATGAGTCTATGCCGTGCCGAAAATAATCTCCCACGTGCCACCTATGGCACGCGTTCCATAGGTTCGCCGTCCCTGCCGTAGGCGATACTGAAAGTACCTGAACTTTCGTGGATGCCACTGACGTACTACTGGATATAAATGAAAGACAAATTACCACGTGTTTATTACATATTAAGCTAACAATGGTAAATAAAAGAAAAATTTTTGTACAATAAAGTATGCTAATAAAAAAATTATGATCATTCTTTATTGAACAACTCTCCTACTTGACGGACTATTGCCCAGTGTTTAATAAAAAATAATTACCAAACAAGTCCAAATATGCTTTCGCATATGGGATCAATTTTTTATGGTGGTCCCAATACAACCTATGTAGTTCTTTCAGGTTAGACAAGACATGATCGTCGAAATTGCGCAGGCTTTCCTCGTCCAACTTTCCATACTCTTTCAGAGATTTCATCAAAGCCTCGGATATTTTTGAAAATGAAACAGGATGAGAGTTCATATCTCCAAGATTCTTTTTGAAGGCTAAGATAAGTTCCTCCCATCCTAGAATAAAAATGCAATTTTCAAAACTACTAAAGACCATAATAAAAAAGTTAAAAATGCTTATAAAAAAACAAGGTAACAGAAAACAAACAATTGTATAAAGTACCTCCGTAAAAAAATGATAGATAGTACGAGGGCCAATACAATATAAAGCAGCTTTGTCTACCCAACAGGTGTCGGACACAGATTTCAGTTTGTATTTCATTGATTGTCGAAAATTAAACAAAAAATTATCCGCTTTTGAGCTCATTAAATAAATGTTTCATTGTTACTAGTTGTAATATTATTTATTACTATACCTGTCATTTATTGATCTCAAAATTTGGCCGATGTGAAACTGTGAAATCATAATTACGTACTACATGTAAATAATTATAGTAGATTAAAACATATAATAATAGTAAATGTCGATTGCTATGAACAAACGAAAATGTTAGATAGACAACAAAGAAGAGAAAATACCTTCAGCATACGTTGACACTTTCGATTCTGGCAGGAAGCTACTAAATAGTTGAAATATCGATTCCTGGCTGAACATCGTCGGGTATACGTGAGAATCGTACACAAGAGAGTCTCTCAGCTTTAATCCAAATTGTTTGATGTAATCGGGCATGAATGGCAGGTTCAGGAACATGCTGTACGACAATGATTTAGATTTGCCTTTCAAGTCATGCAAGATACGTTCCAGAGATATGCCGTTTTCTTGAAGCAGCTCCCTTAGTGAATGAAGAAATCTATAAGGAGACAAACAATGAGTATCACTAGTAAATAAACGAGCCGAAAACCTTAATTTTCAGAACACTAAAACCCAGTGTTAAAATGTTCATTGTCCTAATCCTAAGATGATCATATACAATGTGATTCAAAATAAATATAGCGATTACAAACCTTTTTAATCGATAATAATTTATCGATAAAATTTACAGTAGAATGTAGAACGAAACTCAAAATTTCGTTAGTTGTGGCGCAAGCCCAATGAATCGGAAAATGGACGAGCCTATACAGAAGGCATTCTGTGTGTTAGAATTTTACAATTGTCATTCTGTCATCATAGTGCAGAGACGATTTAATCAACGGTACAGTCAAGCACCTCCCAAAAACCCGCGTTGGTAACTCCGCATATGCTTCAGAATGTATGGCGTGAAATGGACTGCCGCTTAGATGTTGCCCTTGTGGCTAAGGAGAGTTCCATAGAAATTTTATAAAGTATGTAAACAAAATTTTGAACTTCCTTTTACATTCTGTGTAAAATCGATAAATTATTTTCGATTAAACTGTTATAGCCGTTTGCAATCACATATTAATTTTGAATCATCCTGTATTTTTAGTTATTTTACGACTGTAGGATGATAATTTTGTAGCTTAACCGGAAAATAGCATTACAGCTAGATTGCACATTAGGATTATTACATTTCACCCCCTATATCAATGCACTTATGCATTCGGTTCTGAAGTTTATCTACAGTCATATGATAGAATAATTTAGCGTGCATTCTAAGAACCTCAATTAATGACCTCATCGTAGCGAGATATTCAACTTCATCAAAAATAATTGTTTTGTTGAAGGGGACACGATGAAAAAATAGTGAAGTCAGTGGATAAAGTGGATGGGGAAGTGTTATAAACGACCAAAGTTGCCCTGTGCAATCGCGGAACAAAATGGAAGTCTTAATGTCATTTTGACAAGGTTCAAATAAAAATATTTTGAATCAGAAATTTCTGTATAAATGGAATCAAATATATATCTGACAGAAATAAGTTAAGGGTGCTCAGGGTTTGATCGATACCGAAAAACATGTAAACAGAGCTCTCGCTTCGAATCCATATAAAAACAGAAGTACTCAATGTAACTAATTTAAACTTCCTGATATTTTTAAGGTACGTTTGTAGTCTTATAAAATTATAAAATGAAGTACTTCAATGTAGTAAAAGAAAAAATACAGCAAAATCTATATAACACAATTTTCGAAAAACAATTTAGGTGTCCTATCACCACCCGTAAGATATCTTAACGTTGAATTGACATAAGAACCTAAATTTTGCTTTAAAATGTTCAGGAAACTTTACTCTATAGAATGAATTAAGGATATAACTATCACTCAAAGGAAACCTTATTAAAAAAACTCTCAAATTAAAAAATTTAAAAACCCCTAAAAAATACAAGTTTTTTTCCCTTATAAATACGCAAAATATTAAGCTATCTAAAATATATTAATTCATTCTATAGATAATGATGGTATATGCATGCAAAAAAAAAATATATATAAGCCATTCCATCAAATAGTTTTCTTTAAATCTTACGGATAGTCGTCAAAAATCAAGTTTTGAGAAAACGCGACTTAAAGTTGCAATTAAATGGGTGCGGCTATGAAAGTGATTGTTACATAAATGCTCATAACTCCGTTAAAAATGCAAATATTTTTATGCGGTTTTTGCACTGTGTTCAGAAGTAACTGAATAATCAAAATAGATACTAAAAAAAAATCATTTTTTTGAAAAGTTTTCAAGCCCTGAGCCCCCATAAATAATTAAATTATAATGTATTAAAAAAATCTGATTTATGACTTGTGTCAGTGTTTCTCATACGGCTATTCTAATGTTTAAAGAAGTTTATTTATCCTCTTCAGGCCTGAAGGTAAAGTAACACTGCAAATACACATTCATTGATTTTGCGCAAACAAAGAGACACCATACATGACAGAAGTATCCCTTTTTCTGAAATTGAAACTTTAGGGGGCTAGTAATTTATGTTCGAAGACACGAATCTAAAATTACTAACACACTTAAAATATCAATTTAATTATCAATGACCTAAATTACGCAGTCACACATTGAAGGCCTTTAATTAATTGAATGATCTACGAATCTTCAATTTTACTTTTTATGTAAAGTGTTTAAATTAATTTTGAAAATTTCTTACTTTTTTTGACACACTGTTTGGAATACGTTGTGCAAACTCGGATGAAAGTAACGCTTATTTTATGAGGAAATAAGCATCAGTGATGCCATTTATCGGATTTGATCCAAAGCCAAAAATATTCAGCTATATGGAATTAAAATAAAAATGTAAAAAAATCAAATAGTTTAGTTTATAACCTCCTCAGTTCAGAAGTACTACGTGTGATACTTCCGAACCGAGGAGAATAAATAAAAGTATTTGGCACAGTGCGTTATAATACCATGGAAAAAAATTCAAAGATACTGTTTCCTAACGACATTCCTTCCATACAAGGTACAAAAGTGTTCATCTTTCCCTCGTTTCTACAAGGAAATGGGTGTATAAGTTTTATCTTAACCTTGCAAGTCTAAAGAAAGAAAAATTAGGCATGCCCCAAAGTACTGAACAGTAAGAATACATACCGTCGCGATTTAAACTCGCTATCTGTCATCAGCGAATTTATGCTTTGGGCTATGTAATACTTTACTTCAGTATTGCTGTCCTGTTTGAGTATTTGCAACAGGTGCTCTTGGAAGTTGTAGCCGTGAGATACGTGAAGAAGTTGATTATAGGAGAGAATTCTTATACTAGCAGGCAACGTGGTATTCATCATGAGTGGTAGGAGCCTATCATACAATAGTTGCTTCTGTTCTTGGTTGTCAGCATCAAAAATATCCTTAAGAGCCTGTATCAATGAGTATATATAAGTACAGTCAATATCAGCTAGTAAAGGACAATTCCGCAGAATTTTGATAAATTTATTATTATTACTATCATCATTATTATTATTAGTAGTAGTAGTAGTATCATTATTATTAGTAGTATCATCATCATTATTATTATTACTATCATTATCATCCTTATTATTATTATTACTATCATCATCATCATCATCATCATCATCATTATTATTATTATTATTAATATCATTATTATTATTATTAATTTGGTTGTCGCACCATTTTGGATCGCAGCAATGTATTATGTTCCAGCGGTGGACACAATGAGCATGCTTAATTTGATTTCTCCCTATACTAAAAAAAAAGTAATTAACGCTGGCATTGACGTAAATGAATTTTTTATGGTCAGAGGTCTTTCTAGGATATATTAAGAAAACTTTTGCAGATAAAATATGAAAATTGGTAGTTTTATAGAGAAACGATAGATAAACACGCTGAAACAGACAGTTTTTAAATCGAATAATTATTTAAAGACCGGTTTAATGTTGAAGTCGGTCAAAATTTTTCCGTTGGAAAAGTTTTAAAAGAGTAAAAACTATTCATAGCAATTTAATCACCTTTTGTAGAGATATCACCTCCTTCACATTTGTAATCACCGCCTTCACAAGCTTGCGGTGTGCAGCGCGCAATTCTTTTTTTATTTGTCTAATTGTCTTATTTTTTTAGAGGTTTTTTTTTTTAATTTTTATTCAAAATTTCATCATTTTAATAGAGATTTATTTAATTTTTCGAAAAGGTCATTTTTTATATCGTTGTAAAATTGTAAAATAGCGCAAATAATGATATTTCCTTTCTGTTAAAGATGAGTTTACACGCGACTATTAAAAACAGAAAGACATCTTTAAAATAATGGTTAAATAATTATTTGTTAAAAACAGTAAATGAGAAAGATTACGTCATATTTAAAATACCCAAATAATAATATTGGCAAACAGTTTCAAATTAAAAATATATTTACACGAGAGATTTATTTCCCATTTCTATATGGTCCTTTTACCTATTAAAAAATACTTTTTCACGTGAATAATAAAAAGAGAAACAAAACTTCATTACGCCATATTTAAACAGATGTCTTATTTAAAATGATTTCCTTATGGAATCGTTATAAAATTCCATGAAGCAGCAGTATTGTTTATTTAGCCTTTTTATATTTACAGATTTTCAAGTGTTTAATTTATCTCATTTAATAAATCACAAAAACATTCATTAGCTGTCTCGAGAACAGTTGATGCGGCCTTAAAATCTCTCAGTCAAAGAGAAATGAATGGAAACACGATTATAGGTTGGTTGGTTGTGTTTATGATAGTTATCAACATGAGGGATATAGGCCCTAAGGGGGGGGGGGGGGTAGAGCGCCCTCCGTTGATATATTTCGAAAGGAACCTAACCCGTATTTACGCATGGAAATCCACGGTTTGAAGAAAACCACGACAACTCCAAACGATTAGGTCGACGGGCGGGATTGGGTTCGAACTCAGCACCTCCCGTCTACCAGCTTCAAGGGCAGAACCTCTCGGCCACTGGTGGGGCCTTGATTAGAGGAGATCGCTACTGGTCGTTTAATTACAATTCATTCTTCAGTAATATTTTTAAAGCAGATCAAACTACCGTGTTATTAGAGTCTGCGGTGTCTGAACGTGAGTTGCGAATGTAACTCATAGGAGGCAGAGCCTTCTAGTTCTTATAATAATAAACTATAAAAGAATAATTAAAATTCTATTCATTTTCTTCATTTTACCATAGAGTTATTTATAAATGTATTGCAAACTAAAAGATGCCGAATGTTGGAAAGTTCCATAATTAAACGAACCTCCAAAGCCGAGGTTCGAACAACTGTTGGTAAATCCTCTTCTGTTGCCATTTCAAGCAGCTGGTTGATGCCATCTGGGGCAATCTTGCTGTAATAACTGCCGATGTTGCTAGTTGCCTGGAAAAAAAAAAAAAAGAGAGAAAATATGTATGTTGCAGAGGATGAACAATTCGAATTGAATAGAGATTCCTTGAACAATGTTAAACATTTCTGTAAAAAAAAAACACAGAAAGAAACCTACATTCTCGGTAAATTTCTATAGTGCTGGGTTAAAAGCATTTGATCAAGATTCTCAATTTACATGTTTTTTATAGGTTTGTCTAAGAAATTAATTCTTGCAGCGGAAACTTCGTAACAGAGAAAAACAAAAGGTATAACCCAAATCATTTCAATTTACCATGGAAGTAGTAATAGGTACTATTTCTATGCAAGCTGCAGTGTAAAAGTTTTTGATTTATTACGAGTTTTTTCTAAAAATAAGTTTCTTGCATATAAATTTCGAAAAATTGTTCACTAATGCACTGGTAACAATACATACGCATACAATGTATTATAATTTATTCACATTATAAAGCCTAATAAGCACAGTGGTTAGTATGATGGCCCACAAATTTAGGCGTTTGGGGCAATGTTCGTAGGTTTGATATCAGCGCAGTCCGCTCTAGATGACCGTACAACCATCTCGCTTATAGAAAACCTTGCATTGTCACCTGTCAAGGAAATAACCGGTCAATTGCGAGTGTTACTCGCGCACAGAGGGTTCTCTACAATAAATATATGAATTAGTAACTGGGTATAGCATTACACAAATATATCATTAAAAGTTGTTATCTAGGCTTTAATAGCCGATGATGACGCGTAGAATACGCCGCCCGTGTCTTTATGTATGTGCGTAAACTGTCCGTGTCTTTAAGGGTTAATATCTCGGTTAATTAGCGATAATTTTTTCGAAAATCATTATCAACAATCCTTTAATACTTCTGCAACGTTAGGTACTTCCAGCGCTGCTCCATTCCTTTGCTGAACGCCCGCAAATCGAAATTCGTGTGTAACGGAAAAATGCGATTTTCTCAAAAACTGTGTGACCTAGGGTAATCGGTATAGTTTTTCTGCAAGGTTTAAATTTACTTTTACTACACCTAATTTTTTTCAGAATTTTAGTTTCAGTAGATTCAGAAATAGAGGGGAGACACATAATTTTTCATTAGATTTTCGACGATATCTCTGAAAATATAATACCTAGAATTAAAAGAAATGTATTTTTGAGTTCAGAGTTTCGAAAGTTTTCACACGGTGGTTCAATAAATCGAACCAATGAGTTAAAGTGCAATACACTTAATTTTTAATCTAAATATACCGTATATTTCCGTGTATAAGCCGATCCGTGTATAAGCCGAGTATACGACTTTTCAGTGAAAAATCGTCCAAAATCTGAAACCCGTATATAAGCTGATGTTACAGAAAAGGTGATGAAAAATTCAGTGAACGAAAACAAATAGAAAATCTAAATAGAACAAAATACGCTCTCCAAAATTATTGATATCTGCTATTCTATTTTAGCGCGCTAGCAAATCTGTATAATTGGGTTCTGCGTTGGAAAAATCTGTTTAATTGGGTTCCTTTGGACGTTTGCCTAAATAAGCCATTTAAAGACAAGCTCCGTTCGAAATGGACTGAACGTATATGTCATCTGGGGGTGCAGCTGTGACAAATGGCGGTAATCTGTAAAAAAAAAAAAATATTGACTTCTCCGATATTTCTGAATGGGTGAAAAAATCTTGGCTTGAATTAACACAAGAAATGATCGTCCGATCTATCAAAAAATGTTGCATCACTAATGAATTGGATAGAGCTGAGGATGATGCCATTTTTGAAGAAGATTGCGATGGCGATGAATTAGACACTGACGATATTCATCTTCATGTAATACTGATAGAAAGTGATTTTAGGGAGTTGCTTGAAAATTCTGGTAATGACTTCGTTATAGAGATAAATGATTGGTGACTTTTTTATTGTAAAAGAATGGAGTATAAAAATATTTTGAGAAAGTTGTAATTATTTATTATGTTTTTTTCAGTACCTTTTTTTTTTTTTTTTTTTTAGAATATTAACTTTGGAAATTTTCTTAGACTCGTGTGTAAGCCGACCCCCCATTTTCAAGCCAAAAGAATCCCCAAAATGTCTTGGCTTATACACAGAAATACACGGTACGTAAAAAAGACAATTTTCGACCGTAAATATGCAAACAAAAGTTCTAAAGTTCATTTAGATGATTAGATGTGTAAATAAGACCAGTTCCTATAACTTTATACAAATCACGTTTAATACGCAATCCCGCTTAATACCCGACTCCATTGAAACGCGTCTTAACGGGGTTGGATTCTATTAGTTTAAAATATAAAATTAGGACATTCATTTCTTACCTTCAGAATCATCAAGCAGTTACTGTAGTCTTTGTCTGCATCTTCATTCACCTCGCATTCTTCTGTGATGCGGTTGTAAAAGTACGATGATACTTCCTTTATTTCTTGTAGAATCTGAAATGGAAAGAAGATTCACTTGATATATTACTAGCTGTGTAGCAACCCATTGTATTGCATTTGTATTTTATAAGATATTGAGCGTTTTTGGAAAAAAATTCTTACCAATCCAGTTTTGAAATTAAAATGTATTAGTATAAGCTAAAGATGGATTATTATCATTTATGAATCTTAGTTAGAGCTTTTAGTCGCTTTAAGTTTCTTTAACATTAATCAATTAGTTCTGGATTATTTGAGGATTGAAAGATTTTTTGATTGTTTGATTCAATCTGCTTTACCCTGTTTTCTCAAAAAAGTATTTTAAATATCAGAATGTATCAAACTGTAGATTGTAACCAGAATTATCATTTATAAATCTTCATTAACAAACCCAGTGGCGTAGCGGTCAGATCGTCTGACTGCCGCGCTGCAGGTCTAGAGTTCGCTCCCGGTTGAGCAAGGTTCACTTTTACCCCTTCAGGGTCGATAAAATGAGTACCAAGCTTGCTTGGGAACTAAAAACCGAGAGTCCCACGTTAGGCTGACCATCTGACCATGACGTATGCTGTACGTACAGCACCTCTGGGCCCAGGGTCAAGAAAACAGGGATGGGTACTGTCGGCCCAGATCCTTAATGGAATGTATAGCCACAAAGTTTAGCTTAGTTTTATAAAATCTTAATTAGACCTTCCTTTCGTCGTAAAATTCTTCAAAACGGATCAATAAGTTCTCGAGATTTTGAGCATTGCGAGATTATTTGGTTGATCGATTCTTCCATTTTTTTTCCTGTTTTCTCTAAAAAGTATAGTTTAGGTATCATAATACAACAAACTATAGAATGCAGCCAGAATTATCATTTATAAATCTTAATTACGCCTTCCAATCGCCGTAAAATTCCTTAAAATTAATCAATTAGTTATGGAGTGTTTAAGCATTAACTAATTTAAATCTTATGGGAAATCATGCTTTGGATAATGATCGTTTTGGTTAAACGGCGGTGATCCTATAACAAATTATTGTCGATAATCATGGTATCACTATACATACAAAAATCATTACATAAAAACTTTAACTGAGTTTTTAACACTTTCCAATAAAGTTGAAAAGTGTTTATGCATTCGGTTTGTCTGTCCGTTTGTCCACGCTCTAACTCCCGTAAATAGACTCGGATTTTCATGCAATTGATAAAACTTGTTTAGGGTCACCAAGGCATGTTTGGTATTGGATATGAAGCACGTGGGATTAATAGTTCATTTACAGGGGCACTCAAAAGAATTCCGTTACATTATAGTCAATGGGAAAAAATCGTTTGCAGTGCATTTTAATGACATTACGCTGTTTCAAATGTATTGAAATTGATATAAATCACTGAATTTCACTACAAGATAATTACTATACAATAGAGCAATACAATATATACAGGGCTGATCAAAGAATTCGGATAATTTCCCGATTGTAGACGGGGGCAGCTGAAATTGGATTTTCAAATGTGTTATGTGCTTCCATAGGGTTGAATTAGACATAATATTCTAACTTATTAAACGGTGCAGTTTTGTATCATGATTCTGAATGTGTTGAAAAGTGTTTCATAATATATGCTTGACGAATGATTTTTTCTTTCTTGTTTATAAATGCATAGGGTTCTGCCGAAGTTCGAAAGAAATTTAACACTTTTAATTTAAATGTTACGGAAAATCATGTTTTGAATAATGAACGTTTTTGGTTAACGACGGTAATCCTGTAACGAATTACCCTCGATAATCCTGTTATCACTATATATACGAAATTTATTACATAGAAACTGAAAAAACAGTTTTACATCTGCCTTAATAGATGCAAAAAGGTTCCATATTTGACGTAGAAGTAATGCATATTTAACTCAAAATGACGTAACTTATTTTAAGTACTTTACTAATCTGTTTATCAAGTTTCAAACTCGTCAAATTTCAAGATAATTCAATTCAAGAATACTCATCGAATTTCAAGATAATCCCAGAACGCTCATAGAGTGATCAGATGACGCATTTTCAATCTGCGAGAAAATGCATTTCAGCTGCACTATAAAAAAAAATGTTTTATAGTGTAAGAAAATATAGTATAAGCACATATGAAAACGTACAATAAGCTCTTCCAAGTTATCCACATTCCAAAAAGCTTTCTCTATTTTTAGAAACCTAAGAAAGCAATATGTTTTCGAGATTTAAAGAAGCATTTATAAAAACAAAGTTTCTTTTGCTGCCACTGCTTTTTGGAAACGTTTCCGAAGTAGTTTATGTAGTGCCTGAACCCATTCACGACCATTATATACTATATATGCATCCTCAAAAAGAGTATACAGAATTTGTTTCAGACACCAGTAAAAAAGAAAAGTAATATTTGCTTTCATTAATTAGAGCAGGGTCGGCAAACCTATGGTACGCGTGCCAGAAGTGGCACGCAAAATAAAATTTTTGGCACGCCGTTGATTCAGGTTTTAAATCAAGATACAGTGACATTCATTACACAAAATATTCCGATATAGATTTACAGCGTTGAGCTTGTTTACATTCGATATTGAAGAATTTAAATTGTAGCTTATTAACCACTTCACCAGTTTCCCTGAGATAAGTCGGGGGTAAAAGCACTGTTTCCCCATATCTGTCGCCGGTGAAGGGGTTAAATTCCAATCTAGTTGAAAATGGACTGAAATTTTTGTCAAACAAAGGCAACATATGGAAAATATCAAAATGATTATTAAGAAATATAGGTAAAAATGCTGATGATAAAATGACAGCAACTTGGAATTTAATTCCAGAGTTTTTTTTTAACTGGTATTTGCCTTTAAAAAAAGTTTCTGCCTATCTATGACTGCGTATAATTATTTTCACAAGTGATAATATTAAAACTGAAATATAAACCAATTGTCAGATAAAAACCAGTTCAGCTTGCATTCTGTTAAGTTAACTTAAGTATGAACCTCATATTTCCCCCCCCCCCCTCCAAGATGCAACAATAGAAATCGGATTTAATCGCATTAATTTTTTTTTTATTATTATCTTCTAAAATATATTTATTACTACAAATATTACAATGTAATAATATGTGTATGTTGCCCATATTTTAAAAATCTCAATAGATAATTTTCGAGTAATTTTAATTCTTGATCTTTTTTATCCATTAAATTCGTTTTATAGATGGCACGTCATGGCTACGAATTATATTTTTTGGAAAAAGTTAGCACGCGGATGAAAAAAGGTTCGCCAACCCTAAATTAGAGCATTTTCGTGATTGTTTAAGTAAAGGTAATTTTTTTTAACCATTTGGAAAAATGGTTATTGTTCTCGTCAGGATGGGAAATTAAAAACATATCTGAAGATTTTTATTGGTTTAATCATCATTTTATTCGTGTTCTGATTGGTCTATACAGTAATTTGTGTTTCCCTTTACTTTCAACCAGAGATGGATACCTTCTGATGCCACTATGACAAAAAAGTAATAAAAACTACAAAAAAATTAATAACTCAGAAACAAATTGAGATACAGCTTTCAAACAAATTGCATGAGTAAATTTTTTTCTCTATACGACGGTGTAAAAAGTAATAGTGTGGGATCTTTAGAAGTTCAAGAATGAAATTTCTTTAAAATTGGCCGTCAGATTTCTTGGAAATCGGATGATGGAAAAGCCTTTTCCCGAACAGCCAATGAAATGCTTGGATAATACATAAGTTTCAGGTGGATAATACGTACGAGTCGCAGGCGATTTTTGTCGCTTGGAATTTTTATTACGTGTAATAACACTATTAATTTTTAATTCATGGCGTACGTAATGTAGGATCGACTCCGCGCGATTTTTTATGTCTTAAATTTTAGTCTTCGAAAAAATGATTTTCCAAATGGTCATTGTAATTTGATAAATTGCTTTTTTTTTTTTTTTTTTTTTTTTTTTAGTGGTGCCAACAGAATAAAATTTGTGTTAAAGCCTCCGATCCCGAAGGGGTTAACCAGGTTTCTAAAACTGGATATCGGTTTTTTGGATGGTATCCGTTCTCACATAAAAAATTTCAGCTGCATAACTGAATTTTTAGTTGCAAGATTAACAAGATAATATTACTTTTAATGTTAAGGTTAATGCTGTTAAATTATTTTTCAGTAAAACATGTTTGTTGAACGTGAAAATGTTTTCTTGAGAATAGATAGCGTACAAAATCCAATATTCCGAGTTGAGAAAACTGATTAACACACTATAAAAACTACTCGGAAACGCTTCCAAAAATAAATGGTAGCAAAAGAAACTTTCAATAGAGTCAAAACACTGTATTAAAAAACTAGAGTGTCGTGAAGGAATTTTCACCTTGTTATTAATTTAAACTTTAAAACGTGCATATAATTAAAAGGTGACACAAACATTTAAATATATTATTTAATACAATCCTGAGATCTTTGAAGCGCACACGCATTCATTTTCAAAGGGAAAAGATGACTGACCTAGTTAGGTCCGGAATATGCATAATGGTGTCAGTCATATTTTCCCTTTGAAAATGAACGCATGTGCATTTCAAAGATCTCAGGGTTGTATTAAATAATATCTTTATATGTTTGTATCACCTTTTAAGTAATTATAAGTATGTTTTAAAGTTTATATAAAAGAAACTTTTTTGCATAAATGCTTCTTTAAATATCGAAAATATATTAGTTCCTGGAGTTCCTAAATGAACGTTTTCCATAATCGTGTGTAACTCGGAAGAGGATATTGTATATTTCCATACGAGCTAAAATTGTATTTTCCTAGATTAAGAGACATTTGCCTTTTTAGGTGCGTTCGAAATTATATAAATACGTAGCACCTATAGTCGTCGTTCAGTCCGTCTGTCTGTCTGTCCGCATATAACAGAGCAAAAACTACCCAACCGAATGATATGAAATTTTAAATATATGATTGCTGCAAAATTTTGTCGAGCCATTTAAAATTTTATGAAAATCGGATGTATAGTTTAATTACAGGGACAGTCAAAAGTTTTCCGTTACATTACGGCCAATGGGAAAAAAATTATTGTAAGTGCCTTTTAATGATGTTAAAGCCTTCCGAATGGTCTGAAATTTTAAATATATAATTGCTGCAAAATTTTGTCTAGCCATTACAAATTTTATGAAATTCGGATGTATAGTTTAATTACAGGGACAGTCAAACGTGTTCCGTTACATTACGGGGAATGGGAAAAAAATTATTGCAAGTGCATTTTAATGATGTTACAGACTATGCACTTATGAAGTGCAAAACAATATACATTCAGTACAATATGGGGTGCAAAAAATAATTATAAAACAGTTATAGTACGAACGCACCTCATTTGCCACGTTTGACGAGCAATTTCCAACTTGATTTTACAGTATGGTACTATGCCTTTATCATCATCATCATCTGAGTTTCTGTGCAAAAAATATATGCTTTTATATGATTAATCATTACATTAATAAGCCCTAAAACCTCGATAACTTGTCATCCTTAAAAATCAGTTTTTATTTATACGAATATCATTAATTCCTTATACACACGCACTAAACCCTCGATTACTCACAATCGTAGAAATTAAGAGGTATTGTACAGTAGATTATAATTAACTTATCAATGTGCTGCTATGCCTTTATCAAAATCATCTAATTTTTGTGCAAAAAATATATGTTTTTATATTATTAATACCATTAATACATTAGTAAGCACTAAAACCTCGATAACAAAATTCACCCTTAAAAATCAGTTTTTATTTACTAGAACATCATCATTTTCTTATACACACGCACTAAAACATGGATTACTCACAATCGTAGAAAATAATACATATTGTACAATAGATTATTATTAAAAGGGTTTAATTCGTAAAGAATTGTTATTTTCCTTTCTCCCATAAGTTGGAAGAGTAAAACGGAAGGGAGGGGAGATGACTTTGATGCTGGATTTTTTAAATTGGCGAATTTTTTAGGTTACACTGTACTTCACAAATTTTGTAAAATTAAAAAGACCGGAGACATCCAAAAATACAACTTTTATAAAGATAAATTGGTATACTTTACAATTTTATATTAAAAATTGACAATATTTATGAGAAGTATGTAACTCTCTATTTATTGGAGATATGAAAAAAGTACCTTTTAGTCAATAATAATTTATTTTTATGTTCTAAAGTTTTTAAATTATTTTTTTTATGTTTTAAATGATGTATTCTAAGTTCTGAATAATACCTTTTAGTCAGTAATTTTTTTATTTTTATCTTCTAAAGCTTTTTAATTATTTTTAAATGCTTTAAATGATGTATTCTTACTTCTGAATAATACTTTTTGTCAATAATTTTTTATTCTTATGTTTTAAAAATTTTTAATTATTTTTCACATGCTTTAAATTATGTATTCTAACCTCTGAATAAATAATTTACAAACCGGAGTTGTTGAGTTACAAACGGTTAATTTTGATTGGTATGGACAGATATCTTAATTTTAGTTGGTATACAGCGATGGGAGCGCTCCGACCCAATAGACCGATTGCTCCACTAAATTTTGAGAGTATTTCCCGCCTATTTAATGTCAGAATTTCTGAGATTTAATAAAGAAAAGAGCACTATTAAAATTTAATGGTGAAAATCAACCATTTGGGTTGGAGCGCTCTCATCCGTAGGTAAACCAATGAAAATTAACATATCCATGCATTAATTTTTGTTTTATGCAGTTTTATGTCTCACTCGACAATTATCGATAAACTCACTATATTTTGCTGTGTAATCACTATTAATATATCAATGTGTATTTTGTTATTATACACATTTTCTCGATTTTCATTCTCAGATGAACTGTTTGATACACTATCTAAATAAACTTTGAGTTGTTTACGATTTTGTTTACTATTTTGTTTACTCCTAAAGTCACCTTATTCCCAAGAGAATGTTGAAATAGCGGTACACTTTTTTTCTTTTACTGAACGGTTGGGATGAGATTTTTTTTATCTGATTTTTCTTTTATTAATTTTTATTTACTTCAAGGAAGTATCTTTGCACTAACAGTAATTTCCGCGTAGTTTTCGATGATGATAAATGACAGAAAGAAAAAATAGATATGTTTTTGGCTCGTTTTTTAAGTTATTGATAAACTGAAACACGAACATTTAGTTTATATAAAAGCAATGTAATGTAACAGTTCTTGGAATTCTTCTACTAATTAAGAACAGTGATTTCATCGGTAAAATAAATGTGGCCTTTGCGCCTATCCCACCATTCATCATCAAAAAAAGAAAAAGAAAAAGAGAGAGAGAGACAGAAACTTTGCCGTTAAATTTGATTGAAAACAGCAAACTATAAACGAAAAAATAATTGCAGAATTTTTTTTTTAATGAAATTTTTATATTTTTATGAATATACATAGGAAGAGAAAGGATAAAGTGATCAGTAAGGGCAAAGTGGCCCTTTAAGTTTTCTCCGCTGTATAGTTCCTCCTCCACGCAGGAACTGTGTGAAACAGTCGTCACAGATGCTGGTAGTATTATTATCAGTGACTTTGAAGCGGAAGGCTGCATTTTTTTAGTTCTGAACTCATTTTATTGTCTTTTCGCATTTTTTATTTTACACAAGTTGTAAAATTTCTTGATTATAGCTAAATAATATGTAGCGTTATAATTATTTGCTCTTATGCTGTTTGCTCAGAGTGAAATAACTTTTTAAAACACTAGAACGCCCGGAAATTTTACTCAAGTTTCATAAAAATATCTGACACCAGAATTGTTATTTAAAATTATTTGACTGATTTATTTAGCGTAAATCTGCGTGTTTTAAGTTTAACTTATTTTATGAAAGAATTTCTGGTTCCAGTTGACATTTAATCATATGGTGGGAGTCGGATCGACTCCTTCCGAGCGTTCTAGTGTTAATTGATGCGTGTTTGAAAACTCTAAGACAAGTAGATGAGAAGCAAGGTTTGTAATGGCGTCATTCGGGGCACAGTAGTCACAAATAGATCCGTCACAATGGCCAGATGGCTACTTTGCCTGGAAACTATTTTTTATTCATCGTTCATAACAAAATACTACTCAAAAGTATTTTCTCTCAAAGAAAGAAGGCAGGTCGGGGCAATAACTTCCGCATAGAGGATTATTCTCGACATTTCCAGTCTGCATGTCTGCCGGGTGCACTTGTATCCCTCCATTCGTCATATTTATACTCATTACTGATTATTTTATCTTGTAACGATTTAATACTTAAACTATTACAAAACATAGTACTTATTCTTAATGCGTGTTACTTTAGCTTGTGTTGATTAAATATGCATCTTGAATCAATGTGATTTGTTCATTTACCTATGCTGGTCACTTTATCCAACCTAGGCGGGCAATATGGCCATTCTGTAATTTTTCTTTTAACCCTTAAATGCGCGATTTTTTATTTTGTTTCGGAAAAAATTATATATGAGTCTCTGAAAGGTTTATTACACAAGAAAAATAATGAAAAAAAAAATCCCTGCCGGCTCGGGCCTACAGGCGGAGATAGATTTCAAAGTTAAGTACTAAATTCACCAACAAACTTAAATCAAGATTAAAGATAAACCCAGTTCCTTCGCTAAGAATGAGCTCTAGAGAGCTAAACATTTTGTGAAAATTCTAATATACATACACGCATGTATATGGAATAGGTTTAAAAATGGCTAAATCAAATTCAGAGAACCTCAAAGTGTTAAAATATGTTAATATTTCCGTACTCGGGTTTTAATCATGTTTTAATACGTTTCTTCAAACTCAATGACGTTACATATTCACCTGCTGTGGTCCATTATATTTTCAATATGACGCAATATTTTGTTTGTTTTTTTTAATTCGTCGAACTATTTATTTCATTTTGAATTTTCATGCAGAAATCTTGCTCTAGAAAACTTATGACGTAATATTCAATTTGTTTTCAATTCGTCAAACTGTTTATCTAATTTAATTTTTCACGTGAAAACACTGCATTAGAAAACCAATTGTTGTGGTGAGAATTTTATTGCTTTTTTTTTAATTGTTGGTAACAGCTATAACGAAAAAAAAATCCCTGCCGGCTCGGGCCTACAGGCGGAGGTAGATTTCGATGTTAAGTACTAAATTCTCCAACAAAACTTAAATCAAGATTAGAGATAAAACCCAGTTTCTTCACAAAGAGCGAGCTGTAGGGAGCTAAACTTTTTGTGAAAATTGTAATATACACGAATACACACACACATATATATGGAATAGGTTTAAAAAATGGCTACAAAAAATTCAGAGAACCTTAAAGTGTTAAAATATGTTAATATTTCCATAGTCGGGTTTTTATCATGTTTTAATACGTTTCTTCAAACTTACATGGCGTTACATATTCACCTGCTGAGGTCCATTATATTTCCAATATGACGCAATATACATATTTTTTTAATTCGTCAAACTATTTATTTTGAGTTTTCATGCTGAAATCTTGCTCTAGGAAACTTATGACGTAATATTCAATTTGTTTTCAATTTGTCAAACTATTTAATTTTACACGTGAAACTTTTGCAAAAGAAAAGTAATTGTTGTGGTGAGAATTTTATTATTTGTTTTTTTTTTTTTAATTGTTGGCAACTGCTATAACGAAAAACTTTTATTTTTTTCCTGCCATTGTTGTGTAAGAGCTGGTTTTATCAGAATCATGTTAAGACAGTATTCAAAATTTTGAACCCTCCCCATTTCCACCTTCTTGGGCCGATTTCGCCCATTTTCAATCCCCGCCGAGATATTAGCCATCTCAAAGTTGTTGGCGAGTTTGAAGATGATTCGTGCATAATTGCGACTTTTATCGTGCGGACAAAATTTAGTACATACATACATATATATATATATATATATATATATATTACCATTAATTAAACATAACCTGCCACCGTCAATTATTATGAATTAAAGCTGTAAGTATTGAAAAAAAAAAATATTATAAGAATTATTATGGAAGAAAAAAGAAAAAAGTGGACACCGACAAAAATTGAAAAGCTTATACATTGAATTACGTTATCGAGGGCACAGAATTCAATGATATAAGCAAAATGGTTGTTTTCTGTGGGAGAAATAAGCTAAAGCTAAAATTAATTTTCCCCTGTGCCCGAACAACCACTAAAATCAAGTGAATTGATTAAAAATGAAAGCAGAATAGAAACAAATAATATGAAATGGAAGAATCAATAAAACGTATTTAAATAATTAAAGGATATAAAATAGAAATAATAAACACCATACCGATTAATATTTCAGTATTTTACAAAAATCCATGTGCACATGTCTTCCAGTATATCAAAAAGATTAAGGTGAATAAAACAGTTAAGAAATCACAGTAAATGATACCAAAGGATGCAGTTAATACATTTTGAAATAATATTTGAAATACCTTGTAAAACAAATTTAATCTAATATAAAATATATAGAAATTAATTACATTATTTAAAATGCACTATTAAATTAATAGATAACAGTTTAACAATATCGTCAAAATTTAGCTAAAAATACACCCTGGTGTATAAAATATAACTAAAATGGAGCTAGAAAAATTAAAAATAAGAGCAATATGAAAGATACAATTTTAGTGCTGCCATCTATTAATAATTATATTAAACATCTATCGCAAGATAAAAATTTGCAAGCTTTTGAATGTAAATAACTGTTTAAACAGCAAAACCAAACAAATCCTTATATATAGAGAATTATAGAACAACCACTAAAATCAAGTGAATTGATTAAAAATGAAAGCAGAATAGAAACAAATAATATGAAATGGAAGAATCAATAAAACGTATTTAAATATTTATAGGATATAAAATAGAAATAATAAACACCATACCGATTAATATTTCAGTATTTTACAAAAATCCATGTGCACATGTCTTCCAGTATATCAAAAAGATTAAGGTGAATAAAACAGTTAAGAAATCACAGTAAATGATACCAAAGGATGCAGTTAATACATTTTGAAATAATATTTGAAATACCATGTAAAACAAATTTAATCTAATATAAAATATATAGAAATTAATTACATTATTTAAAATGCACTATTAAATTAATAGATAACAGTTTAACAATATCGTCAAAATTTAGCTAAAAATACACCCTGGTGTATAAAATATAACTAAAATGGAGCTAGAAAAATTAAAAATAAGAGCAATATGAAAGATACAATTTTAGTGCTGCCATCTATTAATAATTATATTAAACATCTATCGCAAGATAAAAATTTGCAAGCTTTTGAATGTAAATAACTGTTTAAACAGCAAAACCAAACAAATCCTTATATATAGAGAATTATAAACCTAATATAAATCACACAAAGTATTTAAAACTATTGTTAATAAAATTTAAAAGCATACAATATGTTCTATTAGCTAAATTATTTAAACTAAACTAAGAGTTTAAATAATGTTAGAACATTGATAATATATAGCATATATCTATATGCTATAAAACAAAATAAATTCAGTAATAATTAATATAAATAATTATTAAAAATTATCTAAAAATTATTTTTTAATGAATTATATATAAGATATTTATAAAATGAACAGGAAATATCAAACATGTGGAAGTATATAGAAGGTTAAATAATACTTAAAATCCCATTACTTAAAACGCACAAATATAGAATGTGGATTATTTTCAGACATCCATAAAAATCCATAAAGTATGAATATGGGACATTCAAAAACATTAAACTAAGAGTGGCATACTATTAGTAATTAATATGATATTGTCCTTAGTAAATTAGAATTTAATAACAAATAATTGTAAATTAGATTAATGAATAATTAAGCTAATTATAATATTAATGAAAATCTCCAACTTACATATAAAATATCAAATCAACATCCACATAAAATACATAACAAAAAAATAGTAATAATACAAGAGCCCCGCTTTTTTTTTTTTTTTTTTTTTTTTTTTTTTTTAAATAAATAATTAACCATTGCGTATTATCCAGACAACACCACCCTCCTCCGTACTCTAACATCTACCCACCCAACCAACCTATAATATTTTTTTATATTATTTTACAATTTTTAATTTTTTATAGATATTTTTTTATTTTATAATTTTTTTTGTAATTTTGTTTACGCATGTGTTAATTTGTGTTTATAGATCATGTAAGAAAAGTACTAATTGTATATTAATGAATATATGAATTTTTTTGGAAAACCATGATTTAATGCATCATAAATTAGTTTTTAATATTATTGTTAATTAGTGGAGAAGAACATAAACATTTTATTCTATATAAATGATTAAGTATTATATTACGAAATACAGAATGATGTAGACAAGATTTAAAATTTGTAAATGTATTAACTGTGAATTTAAATTCTTTACGTTTGTCATACAAATCTGTGATAGTTTTATTGTCTTTTATTGTAATTTTAAGATCTAAGAAGTTAATTGTATTGTTTGATAAAAGGTTTTCCGTTAATTCCAAATTAGTGGGATAATCAACTGGAAATCGAGTAATTGCAGATTGATCAGTTTCAATTAAAATGATGTCATCAATATAACGATATAAATGTAGATTATTATTAGTAAAATTGCGTTCATAATGTATATATAAACTTTTGAGGTGGGGGTGGTTTTGGGTTCCTGGGGTCCTATAATGAAAAGTTATGAAGGAATTTTTCAAAAGTCGCACCATGGTAACGACTGCAATAGGTAGTATTTCTTACGAAATCTACCTAATATTTATTTTTTCTTGCCATTGTTGTGTTAAAGCTGGATTTATCAGAATCATGTTAAGACGGTATTCAAAATTTTAAACCTTCCCCATTCCCATTCCCTTGGACCGATTTTGCTCATTTTCAATCCCCGCCGAGAAATTAGCTATCTTAAAGTTTTTGGCGAGTTTGAAGGCGTTCCGTGCATAATTGCGACTTTTATCGTGCGGACAAAATTTAGTAATACATACATACATATATATATATATATATAAACTTTTTAGGTGGGGGTGGTTTTGGGTTCCTGGGGGTCATGTAATGAAAAGTTATGAAGGAAATTTTTCAAAAGTCGCACCATGGTAACGACTGCAATAGGTAGTATTTCTTACGAAATCTACCTAAAAGCAGAGATACATTTTTCATATAATACGTCAATCTTTTCTCCTGTTGCACGACTGCAATACAAGTAAAAACTACTGTCGTATGGCTGTTTTTCGCTAAAATATCGCAAATTAGTAAATATTTTAATAAATATGTTTCCAAATACCTTATTTTATATAATTATTTATTTTATAAAATTTAATCTTTAACCCTTTAATTCCCAAGATGGAATACGTTCTAGAAATTGCGTAGGTCAGATAATCTGACTTTACACCAGTTCATTGGTTAATTTTGCTTTATTTAAATACGAAATGTCTGTTATTAATTAAAGCAAATATTGCTATTTTTATTTTCTGGTGTGAATTAGGTATATACGAATAAAAAAAAATCCCTGCCGGCTCGGGCCTACAGGCGGAGGTAGATTTCGAAGTTAAGTTGAACCTCAAAGTGTTAAAATAAGTTAATATTTCCATAATCGTGTTTTTATCATGTTTTAATACGTTTTCTCAAACTCGCATGACGTTACATATTCACCAACTGAGGTCCATTTTATTTCCAATATGACGCAATATATATTTTTTTTTTAATTCGTCAAACTATTTGTTTCATTTTGAGTTTTCATTCGGAAATCTTGCTCTAGAAAACTTATGACGTAATATTCAATTTGTTTTCAATTCGTCAAACTATTTATTTAATTTAATTTTTCACGTGAACTTGCAATAGGAAAGCAATTGTTGTGGTGAGGATTTTATTGCTTTTTTTTTAATTGTTGGCAACTGTTATAACGAAAAATACTTATTTTTTCCTGTCATTGTTGTGTAAGAGCTGGTTTTATCAGAATCTTGTTCAGACAGTATTCAAAATTTTGAACCCTCCCCATTTCCATTTCCTTAGACCGATTTTGGCCATTTTCAATCCCCGCCGAGATATTAGCCATCTCAAAGTTGTTGGCGAGTTTGAAGACGATCCGTGCATAATTGCGACTTTTATCGTGCGGACAAAATTTAGTACATACATACACATATATATATAAACTTTTTAGGTGGGGGTGGTTTTGGGTTCCTGGGGTCCTATAATGAAAAGTTATGAAGGAATTTTTCAAAAGTCGCACCACGGTAACGACTGCAATAGGTAGTATTTCTTACGAAATCTACCTAAAATCTATTAAATTCAAAACACTGTTGTTTGCATATATGCAAAGTTGCACACTAAAGGGTTAAAGTAACGTACACATTTTAAAATATTGTTTTACAATAAAAGTAAAATAGTAATTGAAATTAATTTTATTATATTAACTATTGGTATTTGTTTCTAGAACTTTACTGATTAGAGAGGTACCATATAAATTCATCATCAAACCTTTGAGCGGCCACTTTATCTTTTCTTCCCGTACTATTCTTACACGAATGAAAACAAGTGTTGTACAGTGTCAACGTAGTCTGCTGTAGCTACAAATCTTTTTGACCATTTTATTTTCGGAGTAATCGCAGATATTATTATTTTTTAATTTAATTCGTTTATTTGCCCTGATGATTAAATCTTTGCTGAAAAATATGAGGTCTAACATGTTCTTTATATTCCTGACATTCCAGAAGTATTCGTCAAGTATTTCTCTAGATATTCGAGAAAACGTCTAAAACAGACCGGACACATCAAGTCAGGACTCAGGGGACAGAAGACATTAAAAAATAAATCCTTCAATTTTCAATGGATTCATTTCCCTTTTTAATCGTATGTTCAATTAGTTAAATACAAAATTTGGTGTTAAAATAATAAAAAGTTTTTAAATTATTCACTATTTAAAATTTTAAAATAACGAATAATAGTCATAATAATATGTATCTCATAAATAAATATTTTCCTATTTTATGCAAAAGAAATGCGGATGGGACATTTTACAATGGAAATTGGCATGGAGTGTAAAAGTTCGCTGAATGTATAAACAGAAAAAAAAATATTTTTATAGTTATGCATTTATTTTTTTTTTCAAAAAGTAGCTATATATTTTGTATGCATGGAAATTTCAACGCTAAAATACCTCTACTACACTAAAATTTTTTATACTAACATTTATTTAGTATTGTATAGAGAATATACAGTATACATTTCAAAAGAATCTGATAATCAGGAATACGCATGGAACGTTTCAAAAGTTAGAAATGTGCGAAATATTCAATAACTGTATAAATATATACTGTTTTTACAAATATAAAAGCTTATATCTCTGCGAAGACACGTCAGAATTGAAAAAAATATTTTTTGTAACAGATAAATTTGAGCATCTATTTTCATAATTTTCCGAATAAAATAAAAATCGATTTTTCAGTCGAATTTCGTGGTTTTGAAAGTCCACTGTCATCTTAAGGAGACTCCACACTCTACCAATATCAAAATTTTGATTATCAGATTTTTATCTTATCACATATCACTGCAAATCTTTACACACTTTTCAGAAAGCTTTTTAGAATGCTTATTTTGTCGCCTTTTTTAAGAACTCTTTGAAGCGTACCTTTTGGAATAGTTTTTAGAATACTTCTAAGAACACTTATTTTTTTCAGCACACTTTCTAGAGCACTTTTTGAATACTTTTGGGAACGCGTTATTTCACAAGTGTGCCCAAATATATTCTCGATCTGTTCTCAAATATGTTCCCAATTTTAAATTTAACAAATATGCTGAGCAGAACACTTTCGCTACACTTTCTTTATAGCGGAGCATATTCGGAATAGATTTCAGTACACATTAAGGTAACTGGAACACATTTTTTTTTAATCAAAGTGTTCCAAGTGTGTTCTCAATGTGTGCTGGGAATTTGTAGGGTGTACTTTCTACTACACCCTGGCAAAATTTCAGACTGATACTGCATATAGAATCACAGTTAAGGCTGATATAACACACATCTAATATGATATTCACCCTTTAAAAGAAATCTTTGAACTCATTGTGGGTATTATTTTTTCTTTTTTAGATTTTTCATGACTTCTAAATTTTAAGGCTTTTCTAGACCTTTTCTAGAGTAGGATGAAAGGACTTGAACTTTTCTAGTTGAACATCATACAACAGATTTGAGGATCGAATTTTTAATATTTTGGTAACTTTTGTTAAAGAATTTTATATGTACAAAACCTAGTCAATTTCTCTGTTTTTTTTTTCCTGCTTGTATTTAGTAATTTTTTTTTCTCTAAAGCTTGGCTATTAAGAGTAAATCAGTCAAGTGCAAGTATTAATCGCGAGCTTAGGGTTCCGTACAATATGCAATTTTTTTTATGTCCAAACCGTCCGTGTCTTTAAAAGTTAATATCTCGGCTAATTATCGACAATTTTTTTCGAAAATCCTTATCAATAAACATTTTATACTTCCGCGACGATAGGCAACTTGAACGCCCGGACAGACAGAGAATGAGCGATCTTATTATGGTTCCGTTTTACGGAACCCTAAAAAATCTTACCCTTAAATTTGTTCAAATTATCATTAGTGACCTGCAATAGCGTTTTACGTTAGTTGTTTAAAAATGAACTTTTTTTTGTGAAAAAATAATTTTAATTTTTAAAGTTTTTATTTTGGATTAAATTATTTGTCATTAACATTTACACAATAATATCTAAAAAGTTTTTTTTTTTTAAGTTGATGATAAAAATAAGGTTTTGGGTGCCCAGTCCTCTTAATGTAAAAATATAATTTATCATAAATATGAATCCTTCAATTGATTAATGATTGGTATCGTTACCTTTTCATCCAGATCAGTATTTCTTGTGCGTATGCGTCGAACAAAACTTCCCAGAGACATCCAACACTGATTGGAATTCTTTAATCTGCATATATCCTGAAATATTTCAATAGAAACATAATGTACCAGGTACTTAATTAAAAAAAATGTTTAATAAAGTTATTTGAAATTGAAGCATTGATTCACTGATTATCTGTTCTTCTATATTACAATTGACTCTTGTTTATGCATCTCCATTTAAGGTATCTGACTAAGCTCAAATCGCTGTTTTGCGAAAATTTTCGATTTCTTTTTTTATTATTTTAAATTAAAGTTGAAACAAACAGGATTCCAAAAATGCTTTACTTTTGGTTCAGCGATAAAACGAAGCAAAGTTATAGCCCAAAATATAAACCGAAAATGAACTTTTTGAAACCGGAAGTGACCGTTTAAAGAGCCACAGAAAGGTAAAGAATACATTTTAATACACAAATATATAACATGTACACAAACATATAAACCCCTACAAATAGGGTGGATTTCACAATTGTAAACTTTATACATAATTTTTGTCCTCTATCAAAATCTTAACTTGCGTTTTCTGGAAAACTGCGTTTTTCATTGTGTACGTTTACGGGAAACATCATTTCTTAAAAAGTTTTTAAGATATTGAAATAAAATTTTCTGACAGGGTTTTGCTCATCTATAGGTATGTTATGAAGCAAAATATATCTTGTAAGTTTGTATATATTAATTTAAGAGCCATTTTTACTGACAAATACACATTTTTTTAGAAAAAAATCATGTTTTGTATACAAAATTTGGCATAAGTTAGTAAATTTAAGAGGTTTTGCAAATATTTTGTTTCATAACACAAGGTAAGTGGTTTGCTAATATATTGTTGAAAAAAACAAATGAAATATAGTGAATAGATTTCGGTATAGAGCGTTTGGCATAAACGCATTTTCTTTACTAAAATTTGACTAAATATTGCCTAAATTTGAAAAGTTAATAAAAATTCGTTTAAAAATTTATATGAATTCATAGTTTTATTCCCTGTTTTAACTAAAAACACGTGTGTTTGATAAAAATTTCCTATTTTTCCAAAAAAGTGCCCCGAAGGTTAGACGTTGTGATGGTTGTTAAGTAAGGGGGTAAAGTAAGGAAGTAAAGTAAGGAAGTTGTAAGAAAGTAATGGTTAGACGTTGAAATGATCATTTTAGCTTTTTCAAGGTTTATCTTAATATTTTCTATTTGATGCAATCTCGATAAAGTTGTACTTGGTTTGTTAAACTTGATATCCGCTTGCGCATGCGTACTATTTTGTTTTTGTTTTTAAAATGTATTTCTATTCAATCAGTCATCTTTTTCCCTTTGAAAATGAACACGTGTGTGTTCGAAAGATCTCGGGGTTGCATTAAATAATATTTTTATATGTTTGTGTCACCTTTTAAGTAGTTATAAGTATGTTATAAAGTTTATTTAAATTTAAACCATTTTCTTCATTCTAACAATTATAAACATTGTTGACGTCATTCTTAAAAAATGAACTGGAAATGCCAGATAAAATTTGCCATATATATATAAAAAAAAATTTAATAAAATCGTCTGCTGTGCTTTCGCGGTAATATCAGAATAAGTAAAGTTTTCCTTTTATTTCCTTTTATTCAGACATTTAAGGGCATTAAAAAATTAAAGTATTTAAAGTATATATATTATTTTAGTTTATGCGGTCTTCCAATATTGTTTACAAGAATCATGCAAAGAAGTTGTTTTTATTGTGATTTTTTAATGAAATTTTATGTTTTGAATATTATTATGATATGTACCATCCAATTAATTGCATATTTGCTAAATTAATAATGGCGATGTCGATAATGATAAAATTTTTGTATATCATTCATTAATATATTGCATTCATTGTATTTAGAACAAATGAAATATTAAAATTATGTATCAGTTTTGTTAAATTTTCCTAATCAATTATATGTATATATAATGCAAGAAAAAAATATTATGCTTTATTTCAGAACTGTGATAAATAACAAAATATACATAAATGTAAACAAAATAATAGTAAGTTTAAAAAAGATGAGATATCTATATACATATTAGTTTAATTTTCGTTAACAGAAATGTTAGTTTAAAATTTTGCAGAGAAATTACAAATTTTCATGAAAAAAATCGAAAATGTAAATATAATTTGTTAGGAAAATATCAAAAATTTCAAAGCTGTGGATTTTTTAATTCAGTGTAAAACTTGTAACATGTTAAAAATATAATATTAAATAAAAAATGCTGCAAGTTGGGTTCGAACCCGCCATCTACGGTATAGCGTACTCGCACGTTACCTCGACGCTACCCAGCCTACGTTTAGAAAAACAAATTAATCAATATTTGAAATGTATGTTGAACTTTGACCCCCAAATTCTCGAAAACTAAGGCCAATTTGAATAAAACCTTTCAGCTGAATAATTAGGGGGTATGATCCCTATAACATACTTTAAAATCATCAAAATCTGTGAGCACCATGTTTGGTGGTGCCCTTGTTAGATGAAACTAAATATTTTACCAAAAATGCGTCTAAAAGACATAAATTAAGGCAATTTTTACTTTCCTATACTGAGATTCGAATCTCAACTAAAGGGTGCGACTGTTCACATGTAAAGATGTAGCTGACAAACGTGCCTTTAAGTTTCGAGTTAAAATGATTTTAAGATGATCAAATTAAAATGTCAATTTTTTTAAAAGGATGAATACGGATATAGAGGTGCATATGTTAAATTTTAGAAGATGAAAATGATGATAGGTTTAGATTTCATGAGGAAAAAATTCTCTGATCGTGTCAAAGTGGAATAAATTTTACTGTTTTTCATTTCAGAATACCAAGCATAAGAGCCTGAATTGAAAACTTCATCATAATAACTGATCTTTATTATATTTAACTGATTACGTATACGATTAAAGTTTAATTTTTCAATAATTTGGACAACTGAGTTTTATAGAAACACTATTTTGCTAACTTTAAGTTAAAATAATATTTGTTTGAGAGTTAGACTAACTAATATAAAGGTGCAATTTTCATTGTAACTAATATTGTAGCTTTATTATAAAATCAATGAAAGAGAAACTTTTCTTAAACGTTTTCTTTCGTCGAAATTCGACGGGTTCCACCTCGTATTAATAAAGTACTTGAATGAAAACAGAAAGTAGAAGGGGATTACTTGAAAAAACAATATCATTTAATAAAATCACATTGAAATAGCCTTTCTACTGAACATTTATTTTTCTAAATTATTAAAAATCATTTTCTGAAATATCAGGTGCAAACGGATTAATCTTCTGCAAATGGGGTGCAAGCGGCGATATATATATATATATATATATTATCATGCTTGAAAATTATTTTAAAAACCATAAAAAGCAGTCAATCAAGATACAGTTTTCAGAGAAGATACATTTGAAAATACATTTTTCCTGTATTCGATGGTGCAAAAATAAAATTGTGCCATGGTCATAAGTTAACAAATTTGCGAAAAATGCGAAATAGATTGGACAAGTTGTTGCCATCGTCGATATGACGTCAATGTTACTCACGTATATGTTTTTGGTTTAAAATATATAGATAGATTAGGTTGTAAATAATTAAATAAGAAAAGAAATTTACTTACTGCAAAGTTCGTAATGAATCCAGGCTTCGAATAATGCATATAACTCCAAGAGTGAAAAATGAGGTTCAGGTAAACCGGTGTTATGCGATCACTCATTATTAGGTATGTAAGGGTTTTAGCACAAGGAATACTGTTGCATTGCAAAAGAGCGTCGCTTAAATATGAATACGCTAAGTCCTGGAAAAGAAAGAGGCAAACTAAGAATCAAGTTAGTTTTTAACACAACACAGAGAGATTAGTTTTAGTATATCGGAGACGGGATCAGCCCATGAACCCGAGTCGCTCGGGATAGATTTTTATATCAGTATTCGGGTTATTTTAGTTTATTCACAAATTTAAACAAGAAAGAAAAAAATCATGCGTCAAGCATGGATTATTAAACACTTTCCAACACATTTCCAATAATGTAACAAAGCTACATCGTTTCATAAGTTAAAAGGTTAAAATATTATGTATGTTTCAACCCTATAGAAACGCATAACACATTTGAAAACCCAATTTCAGCTATTCCCATCTACAATTGGAAAATCATCCGAATTCTTTAAGCTGCCCTGTATATGATATATAGAACTATCAATGCTACACACTATATAAAGAATACCGAACAGACCATGGTAAGCATCATTAACATATTTCAATTGTATGAAAATCCGAGTTTATTTACGAGAGTTTGAGCGTGGACAGACGGACAAACTGAATGTATAAATACCTTTTAATTTTGTTGGAAAGTGTTAAAAATAACGAAACATCCTGTGGAAAGCATAGACAATGCCAGACTTTCCAGAAGTTCCAGAATACTTTAACAAAATTTTACGGTTTAATAAGGTGAAAGATAATGCATAAGTAAAAAGTCTTTCCGGCCAGTGCCGGGAGGAAGAGGTAGCTTTCATATTCCTTATTTTTAAAAAGCCAACTTATATCATTCAAACACACGAAGCTCAATTTAGTGGAAACCGAATATAGGAGATTCAATACTAATTTTTATCAATATAATGAATGAGAATTTCGCGAAATTAGTCTGCTTTTCTTTAAAGTAACTTATATTTGGCTGCCAAATTCGGCGATTTCTTAAAGTGCCTGCCATTTTAAGACAACATGTTGGATGAGGCTAACCAGTGAACTTGGTCGAGACCTTAGTAATTGCTGTGCACATGCTCACTCAATCGGTTGATATATAGGAGTGCTGTCGCATGCAAAAAATCAGATTTTTCAAAATGTCACCCACAATAGAAATTGAAACTGCTATATCTGAGCCATTTTTTAAGGTAAAGACAAACAAAAAATGCTCCTGAATCCTTATATCAAGATCAAATACTTAAGAAAGAAACCTTTTTCAATTTCTAATTTTTTTGCACCTCACTTTAAATATATATATTTTTTTTAATTTAATGGCCGCCATTTTGAAACAAGATGGCTGATGAATCTGGCCAGCGAACTTGGTCGAAGTATTGATGTATACTATCCACATGCCTTCTTACATCGAAATAGGCGAATACGTGTGTTATCGCGTGACAAATACAAGATCGTTTCAAAATGTTAGCCATGCTAGAAATTCAAATAGCTATAATTCAAACATTTTTTAAGATATAAACAAAAAAACGAATTTTCAGAAACAAAAACTGCTTCGGAATCTTTGTATCAAGGCCAAACACATAAAAAAAAATCTTTTTCATTTTCCAATTTTTTAATACCTCATTTTGAATTTTAAATTTAATTTATTTTTAAAGGGCAACCCTTTTGAAACAAGATGGCGAATGAAGCCAATGATGGCCAACGAACTCCGTCGAGACATTGGCATGTACTATGCACAGACCAAGTTACATCCAAATCGGTTCATAAATACGCCTGTTATCGCGTGACAAAAATCAGGTCGTTTTAAAATGTCAGCCACAATAGAAATTCAAAATGCTATTACTCAGCCATTTTTTTAGATATAGACGAAACAAAAACTGTTCCGGAATCTTTGTATTAAGGTCAAACACATACAAAAAAAATCTTATTCATTTTCCAATTTTTTGGTATCTCATTTTAATTTTTTTATTTTTAAAATTTTTTTAAATGGCCGCCATTTTGAAACAAGATGGCGGATGAAGCTGGCCAACGAACTCGGTCGAGATATTTGTATGTACTGTTTACACACCAAGGTACATCCAAATCGGTTCATAAATACGCCTTTTATCGCGTGACAAAATTCAGGACGTTTCAAAATGTCAGCCACGCTAGAAATTCAAAATACTGCAACTCAGCCATTTTTTAAGATATAGACGAAACAAAAACTGCTCCGGAATCTTTGTATAAAGGTCAAATACATAAGAAAAAAATATTTTTCCATTTTTAATTTTTTCGTAACAAATTTCAAATTTTAAATTTTTTTTAAAATTTTAAATGGCCCCCATTTTGAAACAAAACGGCGGATGAAGCTGGCCAACGAACTCGGTCGAGACATTGGTATGTACTATGTACACACCGAATTACATCGAAATCGGTTCATAATTACGAGAGTTAGAGTGTGACAAAGGTCATATATATATATATATAAATTTTGAACGGAGGGTGGTTTCGGGGTCTGGGGGTCATGATCGATGAAAATATACCAAAATTTTTTGAAATCGCTTTCCTCCGAACGGCTGCAATAGGTAGCTTTTTGTAATGAAAGCTACCTAACAATTCGGAAAGCACATCACACATTTGAAAAACAGTTCCAGAAATTAACATCAATAGTCGTGAAAACATCCGAATACTTTTGTGCATTCCTGTATATGATCGATAGATTTGTATATATATTACATAGTATAATAAAATTTAGTTCAGTTAAGAAAAGCAGCTGCGAGTTCCTCTTCCAGAAGTTTCCGTCAGTAAGCGGAAATGTATTCGCAATCTTTTGTGCATACCTGTTTTTTTTAAAAAACGGACTAAATTACGGAATTTGTACTGGTAATCTAGACGCCAGTACTATTTCCGTATTTTAACGGAAGTTTTCCCCCATAAATTCCAGAAAAACGGAATTTTTTTTGTAATTTAAGGCGGGGGGAAAGTTCCGTTAAAATAAGGCAATAGTACTGGTGTCTCGATTGCCAGTACAATTTCCGTATTTTAGTCCGTTTTTCTTTTTTTTTTTTTTTTTTTTTTTACAGTGTATGGTCTATAGAACACACCAACTAATACATTTGATCTTGAAAGTGATTTACGATTCTTTCTCAGAAAATTCATACCAAACACATATATTTAGTCTAGAAATTAATTCGTGCGGTTTTTAATAAAAAAATAAAGCTTTATTTCAAAAGCAAAATACATAAATACGTTAACAAAAATACTGTCCATCGCTACCCAGTACTTTTTCCCATCTTTTAGGTAATTTGCGAAATCCGTGTCGAAAGAAGTCCTCACTTTTCAGAGCGATCCAATCAGAGATCCATTTTTAGGTGCGTTCGTAATTATATAAATACGTAGCACCTATAGTCGTCGTTCAGTCCGTCCGTCTGTCCGCATGTAACAGAGCAAAAACTACTCAACCGAATGGTCTGAAATTTCAAATATATGATTGTTGCAAAATTTTGTCGAGCCATTTCAAATTTTATGAAAATCGGATGTATAGTTTAATTACAGGGACAGTCAAAAGTTTTTCTTTACATTACGGCCAATGGGAAAAATTATTGCAAGTGCATTTTAATGATATTACAGCCTTCCGAATGATCTGAAATTTTAAAGATATAACTGTTGCAAAATTTTGTCGAGCCCTTTCAAATTTTAGGAAAATCGGATGTATAGTTTAATTACAGGGACAGTCAAAAGTTTTTCCTTACATTACGGCCAATGGGAAAAATTATTGCAAGTGCATTTTAATGATATTAGAGCCTTCCGAATGATCTGAAATTTTAAAGATATAACTGTTGCAAAATTTTGTCGAGCCCTTTCAAATTTTAGGAAAATCGGATGTATAGTTTAATTACAGGGACAGTCAAAAGTTTTTCTTTACATTACGGCCAATGGGAAAAATTATTGCAAGTGGATTTTAATGATATTAGAGCCTTCCGAATGATCTGAAATTTTAAAGATATAACTGTTGCAAAATTTTGTCGAGCCCTTTCAAATTTTAGGAAAATCGGATGCATAGTTTAATTACAGGGACAGTCAAAAGTTTTTCTTTACATTACGGCCAATGGGAAAAATTATTGCAAGTGCATTTTAATGATATTACAGCCTTCCGAATGGTCTGAAATTTTAAAGATATAATTGTTGCAAAATTTTGTTGAGCTATTTCAAATTTTAGGAAAATCGGATGTATAGTTTAATTACAGGGACAGTCAAAAGTGTTCCGTTACATTACGGGGAATGGGAAAAAAATATTGGAAGTGCATTTTAATGATGTATCAGACTATGCGCTTTATGAAGTGCAAAAAATTATACATTCAGTACAATATGCGGTGCAAAAAATAATTATAAAACTAGTTATAGTACGAACGCACCTCATTTGCCACGTTTGACGAGCAATTTCCAACTTGTTCTATATTTTCTGAAGAAGTGAACCGCTGTCCAATCAAATCGTTATTCATGCAATCAAACAAGTAGTAGTCTGAAGCAGCAATGTCTTGTGAATACAGCGGGTGCGGTAACACTTCCCATCCGACATTTTCCAAATATATTTTGACCGGTTTTGCGACATGTGGTCGGGCGTTATCTTTCTTTCAATTCATATGGAACGCAATGTGACATCTTTTTATTCATTCTCATTGCTTTGAGGCCTTCGGAAACTGTTGCTTGATCAACCTCTAATGATTTTGCAAGTTTTTCCTGCGTTTGACACGAATCCCGATCGAGCAATGCTGTCAATTCTTCATCTTCAAATTTTTTTGGCTGTCCAGGTCCTGCTTGGTCTTCCAAGCCGTAATCACCACTTTTAAACCGTGCAAACCACTTCTGACACGTTCCTTCAGCTAGAGCATAGTCACCATAAACTTCCACCAAAATACGATGACTTTCAGTAGCACTTTTCTTCATGTTAAAGTAAAAGAACACCCCGCAAAAACACTTTATCAGGCACAAAATTTGACATTTTCAGTTGGATAAAAATTGTTGTTGTTTACGCTTAAACCAAATGTCATATACTAAACTGGATGCGCAATAACAGTAGTTTTAAATGCATGTTTGAACAATAGAAACTATGGGACAATACGCTAGTTACGCCATCTCTTGTAAAACCGGACGAATTAATTCCTAGACCAAATATATGCATAGTGAAATAAATGCGTCCGCCACGTTAAAAAAAAAAATTGTTCTCTGTGCAGCTTAAATTAAACGTTCAAAAATTCACGAAACTTCTTATATTCGTAGTACATTGCTTTGAAGAAGAAACTAGTCGGATGTACCTATCCCAAGACTTTTTTCTATCTTATACATCTAAATACTTCTAAATTAGCTATCGCAGTTTCAAAATTAAATCACAATCTATGCCCATCATGAAGATTCTAAAGGATTACCGTTTACGCAATAGCTCTATCTCAAGGACATGGATTTTCATCAAACTTCAGATTGAGTTAGACGTTAACATAAGTTGTTGCTGTTTAGGTATTGGTGTAAATCGCCCAACAGGTGGCATTGCTATGCTACATTTTTCCGGATTTTACCCAATTTTAGTGATAGTCATATCTCAAGAACCAATGCACGGAATATCACCAAACTTCCCTGCAATTCTATAAACCTAATCAGCAACAATTAATTTAATAGATTAATTTAACGTATGTTAACGTCTAGCTGATTCTGAAGTTTGATGAAAATCCGTGCTTTAGTCCTTGACATAGAACTATTGGGAAAATTGTGAAAAATGCAGCATAGCAGCACCATCTGTTGGGCGTTGAATTGTGTTCATTTAAAAAAGAGGTATAAGCATTTCATTTTTCAAAAGAATCATTGAATTTCGGCCCCCATCCTTTTAAATATCTGCAACCAAAATTCCCAAACCAAATGGCATAAAAGCGACACCTGTTGGTCAGTATATTACACCCAAGCTTAATAAGGATGTATTTATGGGAAAATGTAACAGAATACGAAGTTTTGTTAAATTCCGTGCATTGATTTTTGAGTTATACCTATCGCAAAAAACGTGAAAATGTATCATAGCAGCGCCACCTGTTATATGATTTGCACGCAAACCTAATCAGCTCTAACTTATGCCAAGGTCTAACAGAATATGAAGTTTGATGATATTCCGTGCATTGATTCTTGAAATATGACTATCGCTAAAATCGGGTAAATCCTGGAAAATGTAGCATAGCAACGCCACCTGTTGAGCGATTTACACCAATACCTAATCAGAAACAACTTATCTCAACGTCTAACTCAATCTGAAGTTTGATGAAAATCCATGCATCAGTCCTTGGGATAGAGCTTTTGCGTAGATGGTAAAAAATGCAGCATAGCAGCACCACCTGTTAGGCTTTTTACACCAAAATCGAATCAGAAACAACTTACGTCAACGTCTAACTGAATCTGAAGTTTGATGACAATCCGTGTATTAGTTCTTGCGATAAAACTATTGTGGTAAACGTGAAAAATGCAGAATAGCAGCACCACCTGTTCGGCGTTTTATACCAAAACCTAATGAGCAACAATTAATTTAACATGTACTAACATGTTTAGTATGTTAGTATGAAGTTTGATGAAAATCCTTGACATAGAGCTATTTGCGGAAATTGTAAAAAATCATAGAACTATTGTGGAAAACGTGAAAAATGCAGAATAGCAACACCACCTGTTCGGCGTTTTATACCAAAACCTAATCAGCAACAATTAATTTAATATGTATGTTATAACGTAATGTAACGTATATGTAACAACGTATGTTAACGTCTAACTGAATCTGAAGTTTGATGAAAATCCGTGATTTAGTCCTTGACATAGAGCTATTTGCGGAAATTGTAAAAAATGCAAAGTAGCAGCACCACCTGTTGAGCGTTTTACACCAAAATGTACGAAACGTCAATTCATGTCAAAGACTAACTGAATCTAAAGTTTGATGATAATCCGTGCATAAGTTATTGAGATAGAGCTACTGTGGAAACTGTGCAAAATGCAGCATAGCAGCGCCACTTATTGGGCGCTTTACACCAAAACCTAATCAGAAACAACTTATATTAAGGTTTAACTGAATCTAAAGTATAATTAAATTCAGCGCATTAGTTCTTGCGATCGAGCGCCCAAAAATGTTTTGTCACAAAGAGACAAGACAGACAGTCTCACAGACAGGCATTTTGTAAAAACAATTAAATCGTATTCAGGACCTTATGAAAAGCATAAATTCATCGAAAGCCGAAAGTCGAAACTTTTCCCGAATTCAATACCTTCTTCTTGTAAAGATAGAAGAAAATAAAAATAGTAATAGGGCAGAAGGAGATGAATTCGAAGTGAATGAAGTACTTGTTTATCCATTTCGCTAACTAATCACTCACTAACTTCACTAAACATTATCTGAAAAGACATCATCAAAATGCTATTCGAGATTGCATTTTAAAAAAAGATCCGATAAATGAGATGTTTAAGAGATACCACTCAAACTAAGATGTAATCGAAAACTTTTTCTAAAACTGCTTTTTATTATTTAACCCTTCACTGCACCACGTGCCATATCGGGCGCATACCTAAAAACATTATAATTTGCATTATTTGCCATGAATTCGGCTAATACGATCATTGTAACTGATCAAGAATAACCCAAAGAATGAAATAACTCTTATTTTCCCCATGTCAGATGTCTGCATCAGACAAAAAATTAGAGTTTGTTCTACGGAAACCAAAAAAATATCGATCAAGCTATTAAGGGAAGATTTACTTTCATTATTTTTACTGAATACTTCAAAATATTAATATGAAAAAAAGTTGCAGAGTGTTAAGCAGGTAAAATTAATTAATTTAAGCTCATTTAGTTGCAAAATATAGCAATACAATATTTTAAAATCCTAAATGTGCACATATAGTGCGCACCATAAAATATTAAATTTTAGCTAAAAATTTGAAATTTAATTTTTTTTTTACTATTTTTCCCATTATTAGACCGATATATAGATTACAAAAATAATTATTCATAAAAATAGAAAATTTGTGCAAAGAAGGGTTAAGTTAGGGTCTAGTGCAGATATGAGGCTCACAAGCGAGCAAGAAAGTTATTCGAATTTAATTACATGAATTTTTACTGACATTGCTAGCAAGGCGTAAAACCAACAGAGTGAAAAAGTATCCAGATCAGGGTTCGAACCTGGGTCTCTGGTTCAGCGTGTCAACTATTCTACTTTTTAGGTATCACTCCTTCCGAATAGTAATCTTTGTCTAATTTTAGAGTTAATTGCAGAATTCTGCTATGAAATATGGTAAGGATTAGATTCGGAAATAGTGTTAACTCAAAAAAGGGATAGCTCGCAGCTATGCATTTTTATGAACAAAAATGCATGAAATTTACAGAAATTAATATTTATATGCTGAAGAATGGAACAATGTTTTTCAATTTCCTGTAAAAAGTGCATATGTTAAACTTTAATCGATTCCTTCCGCATAACAATCTTTTGTGGTGAGTCCCTGAAAATCAGATTAAATTAAAAATATGACACCATTATCGGAAAGATTCTCTGCTTTTATAGAAATAGGGAAAATACTGCTCGATTGCTTTGTATCAGAATAGCAGGACATTGCAATTATATCCGCTTACAAATGAAGGAGACTTCGTAAATGTGCAGGGCACAGCCTTAGCATGGGCAGCGTGCATGATACAAAATAAATAGAAAAATCACTAACGTGATTTTTATACTCGTACACAATAGAAGACAAAAAACCTCATACAAACAAAACATTAAGCTGATGCTCGTTGGCTAAAAACAGAAAATATTCGTTTCAGGTCAGATATCTAAATAAAACCAGCCAATTAAAAATTATCCTACTGTCACAAAAGAAAATCGAAATGAAAGCAAATTCGTTGTTCAGTCTATTGAGTAGTGCCGTATTAACCCGTCACCGCCATCAATGTCAGACATAAATTTACAAATATCACTAGAATAGAAAAACACGATCCCTGCTTTCCCTTCATTTTGATCAAAATAGCATTAAAATGATTTGAGTATAATATAATACGTAATTTTGAAAAAAGAGAAGTTTTTATTATTTTTTTTTTATATATACATGAATAAATAAAATTCTGAATATAAGACAGATTGAGCTTGAGTCAGTTCAAGCCCAAAAACTGATATAAAAATTGAGTCCGTTTTATCTCCATCTCGTACGTGTGCGACACATTACGTCACTTATAAGTGTTTTGATAAAAAAGAAGGCAAAAGCTTGGAGATGGTAAGGAAAAGAAAGAGTAATTTAGGCTTCGGCTTTTCGGAAACGCTATTGCACTGGTCTCCGAAGCCCTGTATTTATGAGCTCCGGTAAATTCCGACCAATGTTTAAATATTTACTAAAATCAAAGAAGTACCGGAGCCGAGCTCCGGTGGACTCCGGCGCAAATTAAGCCCTGGAAGAGTACCAAGCTAGGTGTGTCGTTCCAAGTGGCTCAGATAGAAGCGTGTTGGTGCACTGAACCAAATATACAGGAACGAACCCTGGCCTGGAAACTTTTTCACTCTGTTGGTTTTACACCTTGTTAGAAATGTGAATAAAAATTTTCATAGTTAAATTTAGATTTCTCGGGCATAAGTCATCGTTTAAAATTATTATAAGCTATTCGAAATTATTTCAAATAAAAATGTGATATACACGGAGTAATTAAATGTATACAAGTATTTTGTGTTCTTGAATAGGTAAAGAACATTCTGCATTAAAAGGTGAAAAGGTGCTCAAAAGAAGAAAAAAATACGCTAAATATTTGTATATAATGTTTGTAAATTGCATCCATTTTTTTCTTTAATAGCGTGAAGGATTTTATTTTTCATGTTTCAATCCGGAATGCTAACTGCAAATCGTCTTCAATGTTCAAAAACTATCTCGAAATTGTTTTAAAAAAGTTTAATTTTTGCACTCCTTACTTTTGGTACACAAAAAATGGGGAAAGAGTGCTAAAAATGTCCGGTTAAATATGGGACCTCGTATAGGGGAGACTAGGGAGGGTTGAGCATAGGGGAGGCTTGGCCAACCCATCGGTTTTCCTATTTAAAAGAATTTCAGAGTTTCATCAATAGGTGTCAACCAAAGCTACAGGAATGCTCAAACAACAGTCTTTGTTTCATACAGATAATCGAAGTAGGTGTTGAAAAAATCAATTTTGAGGCGTTTTCGACCTAAAAGTGGTGTTTTTTAGAAATATTTTGTAAGCTTTTTCGGATAAAATATATCATAGAAATTTAAGTAAGTAGAATTTAAGTAATATAGAAATATCGAGCTTTTATTCCAGGCATAAAGATTGTACAATAAGTTAAGCTTAACATAACAATCTGCTATTCTTTAGAAAAGGGCTACGTGGGGAGGCTTGACGTAGGGAGGCAGTCAATGTGAAAGAGGGTTGACCAGATGCTCAAGGCTACCTTAATTAAGTGGTTTTGTAAATATTTTTATTATATACTGTACATAATGAAAGGTTAATGGTTATGTATAAAAAATGTAAATTTATTCTGTAAAGCTACAGTGGTTAATGGAAAAGAAAATGTTTAAAACTGATTATAGAAAGGTGTGACGTATTCACTGCAAGAAAAAATTTAATGAAATATAAATGGGAAAGTTCATAAGAACTTTTTCTATTTAAATATGACTTAGAATAGGTAAATAGAAACAGTAGAGAAGACTGGAAAGGACTAGAAAATATGAAAGTAGCAGTCTTAAAAGATGTTAATGATAAGTGCTTATACGACTGCAAAAGAACATAGCATTGATCGAAAAAATTTAGGAAGGTATGTAGATAAATTACGCTAGGATGAATACAGTGAGATGAAGCCAAATTATGTGACAACTAGAGTTGTCACGTCCAGTGTCACAAAAAGTAGGACAAGGAGGCAATAAAAAAGTGAAACAGTGGCTCCTAAATCCGGGCATAATAATACATGAAACCCTATGAAAACGTAACCTGTCTCTAAAGGAATACTGTCTTAAATGTTAAAATTTCAATTTCCCTGCTGTACTACTATACCTGCTCAGACAAAATCCTGTTTAAAACAACATTTTTCTCCTCTGACTTGCGACTGCATCTAAATAGGTTTGTTTAAGCATCATATTTTCAAAAATATTTTTTTATAATAATTAAAGCATGTCGCATAAAGTTATTTTGCTTTTTATAAACTGATTTTATTTCTCTTGACAAATATTTCAATATAAAACAAGGTGGGTCAAGCCTTTCATATAGTGGGTCAACCCTTCGATATGTGGGGAGCCTTGACCTATTATTTTCTCATGATTAAAATCAATCATTTTTCAAATGTCTTATATATTACACTTATTTTATCACAATTTTATTTTGATAACTGATTGTATAACGAATAAAATGATATGCAAAATTTTATTCTACGTTCAATATTTAAAAAAAAAATCATTTTGTACAAAGTCAAACCACTTTAGTGGGGTCAACCCTCCCCAATCTCCCCTACTTACCACTGTTCTCTGGTCGCATTGCACTCCTTCTGTCAAAAACGAACAATCCGAAACGCTGTCAACCAGTGGTCTGAGATTGCCCGAGGATCGGATCCATCCCACAAAGTTGACGAACTGGGGAATGGTGAAAAGTCTGACTTCATCCATAGAATCCAAGACGAGATCGGAAAGCATCTTCTTTGCAGCGGGCAGGAAGTTCGGTGGACTGGATTGTGGTACTGGAGTTTCTTCATACTCAAACTGGATGCCTGTCTTCCGTGTCAGGATAGGAAAAGCCGGTTTCGAAGCTTGGGATTCAGCCTTCACAAAGTCTAAGTAGTAACTAAAGTAGAAATGTACAAAAACATAAAGTTGGTACAAATAAGGCATGGGGACATTTTGAAAAAAAAATGAAATTACTAATAGCACAGTCAGTCTGTGTAATGTTACTATGACGCCATAATCATTATAAATCAGGAGCTTGGAAGAAAAAGGGCGAACTCGAAAAATCGATTTTTTGTTTTTTATTTTTTCCGCATCAGATAGATGTAGGCAACACGTAGGTAAGTCGTTTTTCCCTGGTTCGCCCTTAGTATTCTCACAGTGTCAAGCTAAAGTGAGTAGTACCCTATTCTATAGCACTACTTGCAAGACTTTGAACTTGATTTCCCAACAGCCCAATTTCGAGATTCGCCCTTTCTCTTTCAAGGTCTTGAAATGAACTCAGTTATAACGGTGACAAAAAGGTGGCATTTTTATTTTTACACATTGTATCTCTCGGGTGACCGCTACCTCATTACACTAATGTGATATGACCCTGTTCGATTTTGAATCATATGCACCTCGTTACGATATATAGAGATACTAATTTTACAATGACATGTGTAAGATTCATTTTCCTACTTTACGGGAAGACAATAGGAACAATAAAAAATGCATATGGGGTACGGGACTTTCACTTTTCGGTCATTATTTTGCTGCCGACTAACATTAAATGTATATGAAATACAAGCTGTTTTAAAGGTAATTTCTAATTTATACTTCAGCCAGATGAAGGTTCCAGGCTCAACTAACAAAAATGTATTACTGCACGAAGTTGGGGAACTTCAAACACATTCTGGGTAGCCTTGTGTTTTGGAATTTTGGTGGCACTAGCGCCAAATTAAAACCAATCAAGGCATCTGCTATTACTTTCCTAATATTTATCATAAAATTAAATAAATCATTTATGAATATCAAAGTGCCCCAAACATCTTTTCTGCAATTAATTTTTTTGCTGTTTCAATTTTTTAAATTAACCATTAACCGTTAGCATGATCATGTCTGCGAAGTTCAAGACCAAAAACAAATGTAGGTTAGGACATTTTATGGACATTTTATGAAATAATCAATTGCTATTTTAGGGTTCGTACGGGTACCGTTATTTTCTAGGCCAAATATTAGTATTTTTTTACAGAAAAATAAATCTAGTTTAAATGCGTAAAGTTTCGCCGTATTTAAGAAGAAATTTTCAATAAGAAAATACTGGTACTGAAAAATTTCTTAGTTTAAAAATTAAAGGACATGTACGAACCCTGTATTTAACTATCATTAAAATCTTTTAAAAAACGAATTAGAAACTCATTTATAATTATCCAATCTGTTTTAAGTTTTGTTCGCGTCTGATAATTTCACATATTTCTTTTAATTCGAAGTTATATAGCAGTAAAAGATATCGCTGAAACAATACTTACAAAACATTAGTCTGCACGGCAGTAGTAGTTCGGTGTGTGGATTCCAGCATGATGGCATGTCGTTCTTTGCAAAACACTTTATCGATTCGTCTCATATTTTCATTAACTTTATATTCACAATCAGTTGTAGAATTTATGACATGTTGGATAAAACTCTAAAATATAAAAGATTTCGTTAGAGATTAATGTGTAACATAAACATATATTATGCTGAACATATTTAAACAAGAAAAAAACATCATTAGGAAAATGAACCTTATATGAAAAATTATACATTAAAAGATCCACCAAATGAACAACATCAGCATCAAAGTTATAGTATTGCGAAGAATTTTCCATACACAGAGGTACCACTGACGAATATTTTGGCCTCCTGTATTTTAAAACAATATTTTTTGTGATATGTTTCTCATGCAAACATTGTAAAAATTTATCGCGATTTTTTTTTAAATAGTACTAACGAAAATAACCGCCAGTGGCACTCCCATCGTACAGAGGACATGTGGTTGCGTTGTAGGTCGCAAAAGAGTCGCTAGTGGTGCTCTTTCCGTGCAGAAGACATGAATTACGTACTATAGATCACAAAAGAGCCGTCAGTGGCATTCCAGACGTACAGAGGCCACTTGATTGCGTTGTAGATCACAAAATACTCACCAGTGACGCTGCAGACGTAGAGAGAACGTGCGGGTGTGTTGTAGATAACAAAATAGTCGCCAGTGGGAATCCAGTCGTACAGAGACTATTCGGTTGTGTTGTATATCACAAAATAGTCACCAGTGGCACGCCAGTCGCACAGAGGATATGTGGTGGCGATGTAAATAACAAAATACTCGCCAGTGGTGCTACATACGTAAGTAGACCATGCGGTTATGTTGTAGGTAAAAAAAAATAGTTTCCAACGAGATTTCAGTCGTACAGAAACCATGCGATTGCGTTGTAGATCACAAAATAGTCGCCAGTGGTACGTCAGTCGCATAGAGGATATACGTTTGCGTTGTAAATAACAAAATAGTCACCAGCGGCACTCCAGCCATATAGAGGCCATGTGGTTGCGTTATAATTAATACTACTATAGCCACGCTCCGGCTTTGAATTAGTATTAGATTATCTCATCAATGCCGACCTTCTTTTTTTACCGGATCAATAGTAGTAAGTTATTTTCAAAGGTTATAAAAAGCTATTTTAGCCAGATGTGAGACCAGATGCGAAATATTGTGTTACTCTAAATTTTTTAAATGACAAAAAAAGCTTTTACTGCCGTTAGTGACCATTACAAACACGAGGTCCATGTGCAGTTCATTCACCATATCGCCACAGAACTTACGCTTATGACAGAATTATACCTAAGACTTTTCAAACACCGTAGTTCAACTCACTAAAAGCAAATTCTTATTAAGTCGGACCACTGATTTAACATTTAGCACGTGGTAGAATGCCAAGCCGATCGTCGGTATCCGATCTATCGATAATACGATTCAAGATGCAACCTTTTAACTTGTGATCCAGATCTTAATCTGGGTTCAGGTTAATGGAAAAATAACCATTTACAATTTTCCATGCATTTATGAATAGTTGATTATATTCAAAGTAAGCTTCTTATCCCCAACCGACCCAGTCTGTTTCGCTTGGTTTTCAACCAGTCTGCTTATTAAAAAAAAAAAAAAATAGGCAATACATTTTTGCCTAAACTTAGAAGCTTCGAAGTTAAAAACTCAAAGATATATATTCACACAGCATACAACAATATCTTAACTATTTTCAGTCTGAAAATGCTTACCATGTTCCAGAAAAGAGACCACGGACTAAGCTGCCAGTCAGGTCTGCTTGGGAAATTGCACAGAAGCATATCTTTGGAAGTTTTCACCGTACCTTCGCCATCATCAAGAGGCACAGAAGTCAAGGGACACGTTCCGTGGATATCAGTGTGACTCTAGAAAGTAAAAAAGGAAAATAGAATCAACCGAAGGCAAACTAAAATGCTGTAATGAAGAGTGAATATTGGGCATTGTACTATTCATTGATTATTAGCTTTATGAATTTTATATCTGCTCATTAACTACTTGATTTCGCTAACAGCATGCTAAACGACTTTCAAAAAATAGATAAAGATATTTATGCGTTGTCTTCGTAAAGTAGCCTATATATCAGATGTTTAAATGGCCATCTGTCTGTTGAATAACTCATTAATAGGCAAAACAAGTGTCACTAAATTTTATGCTTATGCACATGGACCCACAGAAAATTTATTTACATACATTTTTTCAGCCGAAGGAGGGGGCAAAATAGACCATTATTAAATCAAAGATTGTAACTTTTAAGTCAAAATATTTTTTTTTTATCTTTGCCAATAGACTATGCAGGAAGTAGTCCAACGCCTTTAAAAATATGTTTAAAGTCATCGCCAATGAGGCACATTTCTCATGATCACTGAAATACTGGATTAGATGGTTTCAACAGCATAAATCCCCTTTTAACAGACGAAGTCGTGGCATTTCCACTCAGGACTTACTTCATCCACGGCCGGCTTTAGTACCGGCCGAGGAAGCTCCTGTTTTCTCGGCCGGAACGGTGGTTTAGGACGGAGATCTAGACGTCATATCGCAGGATCTTCACCGGCCCAAATGGTCGTAAAAGCATCTAGAAAGATGAGAAAATTACAAGAGTTTGCTCGGCCTTTTCAGTTGACAGAAGATCACGTGATCTGGCGACATGAATTCCGTGCTAAGGTGGAAGAAACAAACAAGAACTTTCTCGGTCTGTACTGAAGTCGATTGTTCTTGATCCTCCTTGTAGGACTGATTTATCGCTACTCTCGATTCGTCTTATGCGATTAAGTTATAGCTTACAACAGTAGGCCAAAAATCATAGACGAACTGAAACCAACAATAACAAGTGTGATAGCATCAATTTCAACAGACTAGCTCAAGCAGTTACGAAAAACTTCAAGCAGTGACTTTGTTTCGTAATCTGCTCAAGTGGCAAGTATTTTGAGAAATTAACACTAATTTTTTTCCCCTCGTTTTTAGAGTTTAAAATAGAATCATAGTCGTTTCACAGCCATTTGGCATATTTTGGCAAGCGTTTTTTTCCACATAAATAAATCTATTACTATTTTAACTCGTATATAATTGTAACCATCAAGAATATTTGGCGATTTATCATCGGTGGCGGGCTAAGGTGAAACTGCCTTAAAATTAAACTATTCAATTGTAATTAAATTCGGAAAATATTAAAATGTTGTGTTGTCATCAGAAACACAAAAATCAATGATAAAATTTCATCTTCACACTCAAAATATAGTCCGTGAGCTGGTGACATCGAATGCTCCGTCATCGCGGAATTATTTTTTTTTTTTAATCGATAGTAAAAAGTCATACGAATAGAATGAGCTAGGTATGACTAGATTTGACAAGACGAAAATAAGTTTAACTAAATTATTTATTATTAAAAAGGTGTAATGATTTACCGTTTTCGGGGAAAGCCGACACTTGGCCAGTGTCTAGACGCGAAATAAAGTAACCACCGGTAAAAATTCAAAGCAAAATAAATGTGTAATTTTATCACCAGTTGCCTACTTTAAAACACATTAAATCAACAGACTGGGTGTTAAGCTGATCACAGCTAGGTAACCCCCTCAACGCTGCTCAACTGTTTAGCACCCACTCTAAATACACTCATGTTTGTGAAAATTGCAACACCACGGAGGAATTATGCAAATTGAACTAAACTTACAGGAAATGTAAAGTGAGGTAAGACACACAAATGATTAGAATAAAATAGCGATTGTGCATGCGTGGAACGAGACCCGGCTTCTTATCAGCCGCTTGTTCCAGGTATATAAAGGACTGTAAAGATGCGTTGAAACCCGTTTATCTTCCTCTTTCAGCGGTAAACATTACATTGGAGGTCAATATGTCTCGTCAAAAGAGGAGGAAGGTATGTAAACAATTAACGGAGTTCCTACGAGGCCGCACTGTCAGTATGCGAGAATGTGGATTTTCGTATCGAGAAATCGCAGCCCGCAAGCAGTGTAATGCCACAACAGTGATGCGTGTTTGGAAGAAATAGACAGAGAAGAATCAAACAAGGCGAAAACCTGGCAGTGGGCACGCAATAACACAAGGGCACGGGACGTCAGACACATCGTCCGTATGGCTATGACGGACCGTACAGCGTCCTCTCGTGTGCTAACACAATGTTGGAGCACAGGAACAGATGTTTTGCTGTCTAGCAATTCAGTTCGTCACCGTCTGCAGCATGAACTGCATGCAAGGGTTCCCCTACGCAGGATTCCCCTGCCGCCGAATCACAGACGCCTCCAACTTCAATGGGCTCAGCAACATAGCGCGTGATGTGTTTAGTGGCAACAAGTTGCTTTTTCGGACGAATCTCGCTACAATCTGGAGTACAATGATGGAAGAGTACGCGTCAGACGTTACAGAGGGAAACGTCTACTCCCACAGTATGTTTTTCAACGCCATACCACACAAACGCCTGGCATCATGATGTGGGTAGCTATTGGGTATAATTGTCGATCCCATCTAGTGCACATTGTGGGCAACATCAACAGTGATCGCTACATAAGGGAAATTGTGAAGCTAGAGCCCCTTCCTCAATCTTCGACGCATTCCGGGTGCTGTATTTCAACAGGATAATGCCCATGCACCTGTTTCTCAGACTGCACAAGCCTTCTTCAGAGCACAATAGGATTCGTTTCTTGCATGGCCTTCTTATTCCCCAGATATGTCCCCCATAGACATTTCTGGAATTTCATTGGTCGGCGACTCGGTCGTTTGGCTGATGGGATACACAGTAAGACCGAACTTTTGCTTCAAGTCGAAGCCATCTGGAATGTCATTCCCCAGGATTACATTCAGAACCTGTATGATTCAATGCCACGACGAGTACAGGTTCTCATCGCTCAGCGTGGCAGACACATAAAGTACTAATTTCTGACTTTCTTTTTGTTTTGTTTTTTGTCTTGTAAATTTTATCGTTTATTTGTGCCACTATCAGTAATAAATAAATTTCATTAATTTCTGATAATTCCTTCATGGTGTTGCAATTTTCACAAACATGAGTGTAGTTACGACAGATTTTTCCGGCAGAATAAAGTTTCCCATGCCAAGTTTTTCTGAAAGAGCACAAAATTTCCTATAAAATGCTCTAAGAGTGATCCATATCTGCAATGACAGTAAAACATTATAGCTTTTTAATAATAATTAATTTAATTAAACAGGCTTTCGACTTGTCAAACCTAGCCATACCTAACTCATTTTGTTCGTATGAATTTTTACTATCGATTTATATATATATATATTTTTTTTTTTTTTACAATTCCGTGATGACGGGGCTTCCGACGGGGCTCCCGGGCTAAAATAAATTGAGTTAAATAAAAGAGGGTAAAAATAAATAAATAAATACCGGCGGATCACAGAAACTATAAACCTCATAGGTCAGTATTCTAACAGTTCTGACTCTGGCTCTCAGTGTTGAATTCAGGTGGTGGCCCGGAGGGGGGACATTTCTGCCTGGGAGCAATGAAGTGTCACCTCCGGAAGATTTGAGATTTTGTGTTTTAGATGGTCAAAGAGTGCAATCCCCACCGGAGTCACAGAAATCCCTCCCGGAGAAAAGTGTCTGAATGCAATACTACGACTCTGACTCTGATACCAACAAGTTAGTGAATTGTGTCAGTCCGTATATCGTCTGGGTAGTTCAGTTACAGAGCATTGGCGCCTATATGACCTAGATCCCAGGTTTGGATTGAGAAGTATCTAGGGCAGGAGCCCTAGATACTTCTCAATCCGAGGAGAAAATCTGTCCAACCTTGACCTCTACCTAAAGAATCTGAAAAACGGACCTTTGTCTATGCGTGTTTCACCTATGTATATACTGGTCACATTTGTTTATATTTTTAGCCACCGATATTCTGTTTCTTTCAGACAACAATTAAAGTATCGCCACTAAAAAATAACGTTACACCTAATCACAGGCCACCCTTAAGACGAAACAGGTGTATCATTGTTCGTAATCTGCCGCAAATCATCGTACATTTTCAATTTTTATAACGTCATATGGGGGGGGGCGAGTACTTTTAAATGCAATTTGTTTGAAAATTGCATCTCAATTTATTTTTGAGATATTCATTTTTCTGTAGTTTTTAATGCCTTTTATGTAAGGGTGGCAACTGAGGTATTCCATTTCTGTAGAAAGTAAAGGAAAAGTAGTAGATTACTATATATTTTTATTACCACTGTCTCATAACAGCTGTAAAGAAAATTGAAATTAAAATACGTTCTATGCCAAGAACATCGTCTGCTATAAAAATGTATTTTAAAAAATATTTGTGTGACTTATTTCCTTTATTTTGTTTACTTAATTCCTATCAGAAAAGGTGAAACAATGCAATTTTATGAATCCGCGTATAATGCCATTTTCCGAATTAAAAAAAAATATATATATATAAACAAATGATATCTGATAAAACTTAGAGCTATTATAAACTACATTTAATTTTCAGTTAATGTTACAAATAAATGAACACATATGAATCATTAGATACCCGATTTTTTGTTGTCGAATTTCTCAAATGACGACATCGGCTTCTGCTGGGTTTGTGTATTATTCCGCGATAATGCCGTCCCATGCATACTTTTCTGTGGATGTTGATTAACTGGATCGTAAATGTGGAATTCTTCTGCGGATGCATATGACGTCATTTTATATCGAATAAAAGCGTGTATTTTAAGTCTTAAAATTGAAATATGTGTTGTACTATCTATATTTATATATACCGGGTGAGCCAGAAGTTCGTTAAAACTTTAAAAACTCATAAAAAAGGAAGAAATTATGATAAAGGAGTGCGGTTTGCAAGAAAGAGTTCACAAGATAGTCGGATTTTTTAGTTAAAAAATCCCACGTAGAGGGCGTTGATGACCCGAAACAGTTGTGCCGTAGAATGTTCTGGAGGTCATGTTAAAAATTTGTTATTGGAAGAACAAATGAATGAAGCGTATTGTTGTCCTGTTCATTGTGTCTCGGGTCATCAGTGCCCTCTACATGTGGTTTTTTAACTAAAAATTTTTCTGCTGCTAAAAAATATCCGACTACCTTGTGAGCCCTTTCTTGCAAACCGCACTCCGTTATCATAATTTCTTCCTTTTTTATGAGTTTTTAAAGTTGTAACGAACTTTTGGCTCACCCGGTATATACTATATTTTTTCATCGGGGGCAACATTAAATTCTGAAAAAGCAGAATTCCTGTTTTCTAGTTATTTTTTCTCTTCACATTACCTAACAAAGTATTAATAAAACTAGTATGTTGTGGCCATCATAAAATTTTCTTTTAAATAAATCACGTCAATTAAATCATTTAAATAATACAAGAAATTACATGAATTTAGCACCAATTCATATCAAAGTAAATCTGAATTTGAAGTTTGATGAAAATTCGTGCATTAGTTCTTGAGATAGAGCTATAGAGGAAATTCTGAAAAGTGTAGCATAGTAGCGCCACCTATTGAGCGATTTGCACCAAAACATAAACAGAACTAATTGATCTGAAGGTATACCTGAATCTGAAGTTTGATGAAAATTCGAGCATTAGTTATTAAGACAGAGCTATAGTGGAAATTCTGAAAAATGCAGTACAGCAGCGCCACCTGTAGAGCGATTTGTACCAAAACATAAACTGCAGTAATTCATATCAAGCTGTACCTGAATCTGAAGTTTGTTGAAAATCCAATCATTAGTTCTTCAGATAGAGCTATTGCGGAAATCGCAAAAATGCAGCATAGCAGCGCTACCTGTTGAGCGATTTACACCACAATGTATAAAACGTTAATTCCTGTCAAAGGCTAACTGAATTGGAAGTTTGATGAAAATCCGTGCTTTAGTTCTGGAGATTGAGCTATTGTGGAAATCGTAAAAAAATGCTGCATAGGAGCGCCACCGTTGAGCGATTTACACCAAAAACTGATCAGCACCAATTTATATCAGGGACTAACTGAATATAAATATTTATTAAATTCCGCTCATTAGTTCTTGAGATAGAGCGCACACAAAATGTGTGTCATACACAGACAGACAGACTCACAGACAGATATTTTGTAAAAACATGTTTTTCGTGTTCTCTGACCCCTAAAACGTGTAAATCCGTCGAAAACCGGAATTCGAAAATTTTTATGAATCCAATACTTTCCTTGTGTAAAGATAGAATAAAGTGAAAAACGATAGTAAGCTATGACGTGAGCGTCAAAATTCGCCTTATCCAAAAAGGAAAAAAAAAAATCGTGTTTCCTCTAATAATCTATTCTGTTTACTAAACTGGCGCCGAAAAAACACTAAAATCTGCAATAATTCTAACTTTCAAAACTCGCTTTACGTACTAGGAATTTGGGAACAAAACTTAGACTACCAAAATTTTCTTGCCTGGAAAAGGCGAGTTTTGAAACTCATGTCCTCGTATATTGTTACTGTGCTACGCATGTTGCAAATCAATAAGAATTATGACTATTAAAGCACACATAAATTAAAGTCTGATTTTTTAATTTAATTATTAAAGGTACATATATATTAAAACAGACTTGAACACAATTAATATAATAACCCAATAGGAGTGTAAATTTGTCGGGGCAGGATTCGGACCTGTGTTCACAGCCTACCGTGCTGATGCTTTACCACTAAGCTACCCTGCCCGATATCCTAGCCCAGATATTTCTCACTAATAATAATACTACGCTGTGGACCCAGTTTCGAATCCTGGCAGTTTAATAATACTTTAGCTAAAAAAATAAAATTATCTATAATTTTCGGTCTAAGAATGTATCATCACAAGATGATAAGAAGGTCCACTTCAGCAGGTGATGTTTCTCCAAGAAAAGCGACGCCAAACGAACTATGCAAGAAAAGGAAAAAGAAGCATGAAAATACTTTCCTTAGTCCCGTACTTCTTTACATACTGTCATATAGAGCAAATAATGACACAGAAGAAGAGTCAGATAAAGAAAGCGAAAGGGAAGATGGAACAGAAAAGAAAACAGAGAAAGAGGAGGAGGAATAAAGTGTGGAGGTCAGTGACACAGATGGGGAAGAAGAAACTGAGGAAGAACGCCAGCTGAATAGATCAATATATAAAACTAAGCAATATCTGACTAGAAAGAGGGCAAAGAGCGGCTCAGCACCAGATCTGACAAAAATTTCGAAATTTGCATATGAGAAAGAAGAGGAATTAACTTTGTATCATATAATCTATATATATAAAAGAAAGTCTGAATTTTGTATTAATCAACGAACAGACCAAACTACTGAACCTAAAGTCTTGAAAATCGGGGTAAAAATACTTCTTATGACATAGAGTGCCGCTAAGAAAGGATTTTCTAAAATTCCTCCCCTAAGGGGGGTAAAAAATGGAACGAACTTTAAAAAAATTCCTTAAAAATCTGATTTTATAGCTATTTTTCAACTGATAACATATTTTGGTGTATTTTTGTATGCTGAATCGAATGGTACTAACGAATTCTTTTAAGTCCAATAGTTCGCGAGATATTTCATATATTTCTAATTTGGCGATGTCTTTAGCGCCAAAACCTCGAAATACCTAACATTATAAGTGATAATTCATCCATATTCATTCATCTTATACATCCGTTACTGTAGTAACGGAAGAAATTCAAATTAAATCTTTTTGTTAAATCTTTCGATTAAAGAATTGAACCGGCTATATGAGTTTGAAAAAATAAATAAGTACAAACGCCTTGAAAAAAAGAGAAAAAAAATATTGGATTTATTTAAAATACAGAGAAGCGATCCACTTAGAAATTAACATTATAAAACGAAAATATTTTTTAAAAAAATGAAAGCAATGTTTGTACGACTTTAAAAATTTTGTTGTACTTGCATCTGGGCCATGTCAGATACAACTGCGCCAAGCATGGCAATTACATTAATTACAGCAACCCTTATTTTTTGTCCATTTGATAGTTTATTTAGTATAGTTTTAAATTAATTTTATTATTATTATATTTATTTATAATAGTTTATAGTATGTAATTTTATGTTATATATTTTATTTATTTATTTACTTAAAACAATTTGCCATTTTTAACAAGGTTATGTATTTAAGAATGTTAAATTACTTTTTTGAACGTAATTGGCAAACGATAAACAAGATTGGCAATTGTCAACCATTTTTGGCGATCAATCTCATGGTCCGAATAATGCGTAAGTATTACTTTTTTTAATGGAAGAAATTGGAATTGAAATAATACATCGCGATTTATCACTTGCTCTTGGATAAGAAGAAAAAATGGGTACTTTTATGTCAGCCGTATCCGTATGTAAATATCGCCATTAGCATTTTTAAAAATGCCAATAGCAGTAGTTACATTTCGCGTATGTAAATTTTAAAAAAAATTCTTTGTTTTAAATTATGGCATTATTTCCTATTGTTTTACTTTTCATCTTTTTCAATGACATTAGTGTAAAGCATGTATTAAAATTCAAATTTGCTTTTCCTTCCACCCGTTTATAATTTGAGTTTTGCTGGATGTATTTGGATGGGACTTGCACTGTTAGTTAGATTATTTTTTGTGGATGGTTGGTACTTCTCCGTAGTGAAGTTTTCTGCTGGATTATTGTTTTTCTGAAGCACAAACTTGGCAACAAATCAGATTGCAGAAAATTAGATTACAAGAGAAAGTTCCAAAACTAGGTGAACCCGAATGTGAAAGATTACCTTTTATTTAAAGTTCTACTGAACGTATTTTGATTGGAGTTGCACAGTTAGGTAATATTAGGGATTGTTGCAATATTTGAAATGTCATTCTACATTTTCAGTTATGGAATTATGAGGAAAGTTCTCAGTGGTGTAGTTGAAAAAAAAAGTAGGATAAAATCTATAGGCAGAGGGTATATATTAGAGAGTATATACGTTATAGCTATGGAGTGCAGAGTTTCTAAAAAACACCAGAAGGTCTCTACGGCGTATAGTCTATTTTACATTCCTAAAAATTCCACAATCACGTTAACTTGATTATGAAAGATATATTTAACTATCAACTTCAAATATAAAATAAAAAGGCAATATCGGTCCGACCGCTTATAACTTGAGTTCTTTTCAATGGATTTTTAGAAGATTTGCATTGTCAGATAAATTTTCAAGAAAATGTTTAATATATAACACATATTATTCTATGTTGCTCAGTTATAGAATTATGTGCGAAAGTTCTTTAATCAGTGAACCCTATTTTGAAATATTAGCTTTTTTAAAAGGTTCTACTGAGTTAATTAGCACTGTTGTTAGATATTTTTTCAGGAAAGTTTTTAGTATATAACACATATTGTTCTACATTCCTTTGCTATAGAATTATAGCTGAATATTGTATTATCTGGTGAACCCGATTATGAAAAATTAGTCTTATTAGAAGGTTTTACTGAACGGATTTTGATGGGATTTGCATTTTTTTATTTTCAGGGATGATTTTAATATGCTACATATTGTTCTTCCGTTCTTTTTTATATTGAGTTATAAATAATCAACTTAAAGATTTTCTTCATAACAGTCCAAATTTTGTCTGAGACATTAGAAGATATAAAACCGTAATGTATTTCATGTTGTTTTCAGCAACGCGGATGGTCATTAGAGATAAATATATTTATTGCTATAAAACACAAGATCAAATACACCGATATATTTCGTTTGATTAAAGTTTCGCTTGGAGAAACCGACCAGCGTAGCGGGTGAAGGCTTCTATTACTATATGTAAAGCATAAATTCCTATTTCATTCCGATTGATTATAACTCAGATTCTACTGAACATAATTTTGCAGAACTTACACTATTGGATAGTAAATATGGTTTATAAATAGTTTAATCTAAAAACCATCGTTCCAAGTTGCTTAGTAATTGTTACGGGAGTTCTAAAATTAGGTGAACTCGATTAGGAAAGATTTCAAGTTTTACTGAATTGATTTTAATGACAGATGAACAGTTAGCTAGATAATACTTCAGGGATTCTTTTCAATATTTATTATATCGTTCAAAATTGTTTAGTTACGAAGCTATGCGGAAAAAGTTATCTGCGGTATAGTAAAGAAAATTGGAGTTTAATACGCTACAGACAAAGGACGTATACTAGAATGCTATAGTTATGGAAGTTGTGCAGAGTTTCTTTAAAAATCCAGAAATGATGCGACGTATACCTACCCCTACATCCCTGAGAGTTCTATATAATCAGGTTAACGCGATTATGATAGCTATATTTAACTATATCAATGTATATAAAATGCAAAGATAAATTTCATTCCGGCCTCTTTTAAATTTACTTCTACTGAATTTATTTTAATGGGGCTTACATTGTTAGTAGATAATTTACAGAAAAGGTGATAGTATAAAATATAATGTTCTACGTTGCTTAATTAAATAATTATGCGTAAAGATCTAAATCAGATGAACCCAATTTCGAAAGATTGGCTTTTTTTTAATGTTCCGCTGAATGAATTTTCACGGTATTTAAACTGTTAATTATATTATTTTTATGAAATGTTTCGGTACGTTTTCCAGTTTAAAAGATCCTGCTCAGTGGATTTCGATGGAACATGCTTGGTTAGTTAATTTTTCAGTGAATGTTTTAGTTAGTATAAAGCACATATCATTCGCTTGGTGTTGCTTGGTCGTCAGGTTGTTTGATTTTAGAATTAAGGCTAAATGTTTTAGAAGCAGGCGAACCAAATTATGAACGATTAGCCTTTTCAGTATGTCCGATTAACAGATTCTGATGAGACTTGCATTGATAATTTTTCATGAACACTTTCAGTACATTACATATTGTTCTATCGTTCTTCACCGAATACTACACTAAATGATCAACGAAAGAAGTTGGCCCTTAACAGCTTAAATTTTGTATGGCTCAAAAGATATAATAGCGTAATAACGTTCATATTGTTTGGGCATTCCAGGTAAATGTCCATATTGCTTTAAAACGCATGATCAAATTTACAGATATATTTCGTTTGATTCAAGGTTTCTTTAGAAAAACTGGCCAGCGTAGCGGGCGTTAGGCTGCTAGTATTGATATATGTAAGACTAACAAAAAGGAAGGTAAAGGGCAGCACCAAAGAAGCCGCAAGTTACCTTAACTATATAGTAGAAAGAATAATACAAAGTGAATACGAACATTAAAAAAAATGGTGGAGAATGCAAATACAGAGGCGTAGCATGAAGAAGAGGAGTTAACATACCAACAAGAACTGGAGGAATTAGAGGCGAAGGTCGATAAACAGAAAGGACAAATAGAGACAATAAAATAATGGACAGATAATAGTGGATAAAATAGAGACAATAAAATAGTGGACATATAATAGTGGATAAAATAGAGACAATAAAATAGTGGACATATAATAGTGGATAAAATAGAGACAATAAAATAGTGGTAGCACAACGAGACAATAAAATAGTGGAATATGAAGAAAAACAGAAATCTATGGAGAGCGAAAGACGGTCCTTGGAAGAAGAAATAAGAAAATGCAATTTAACAAATTACAACGACCATTTGGGAAATGAATTTTTCAAAGACTAAAATTTAAGACATAAAAAATCGCACGGAGTTGATCATACATTACGTACGCCACGAATTACATTTTTCGGTACTGTAAATTTTTAAACTTCTACGGAGCTGATCGTTCATTACATACGCCATGGATTAAACATTAATATTCCTGGACCAATTTTAAAAAGAAATTTCATTCTTAAACTTCTAAACATGCCACAATATTACTTTTTAAACCGTCGTATAGAGAAAAAAATGTACTTTTAAATGCAATTTGTTTGAAAGCTGTATCTCAATTTGTTTCTGAGTTATTATTATTATTTTTGTAGTTTTTATTACTTTTTTGTCATAGTGGCAACAGAAGTATCCATCTCTGTTGAAAGTAAAGGGAAAATACAGATTACTGTAAAGACCAATGAGAAAACGAATAAAATGCGGATTCAACTAATAAAAAGCTTCATATATGTTTTTGATTTCCTACCTTGACCGAGGACAATAACCATTTTTCCAAATGGTTAAAAAGGAAAAACCTCCAAAAATGACAATGAAGAAATTCAGTCGCTTAAAAATCAATTAGAAGAAAGAGAATACAAATTGAACACCTTGAAAGAAGAATTAGATGTTGAGAGATAGAAAAAGGACGAAATGATGGAACTATTGGTAGAAAAGGATAAACAGTTAGGAAAATCGGAAAAACTATACAATGACCTTCAGGGACAACACACTGAAAATAAAAAAGAAAGGAAACAAGAAACAAAGAAATTAATGGGAAAACTAAGAAACGCTGCGAAAGAGGTAAAAGAAAAGAATGACAGGATAGAGATCCAAGAATGTGAACTAGAATTTGAAAGGAGTAAAGTAGGGGAATATATGCAAAGGGAGAAAAAACTAAAAGAAAAGAAAAAGAAGCTAAATACCTCAAAAATGAACTAGGAAAATTAAAACAGAAGCAAGATCAACATAAAAGAACGAAACAACTCCTAAAAAATGAAAAAGAAACAAACTTACACTAATAGAAAACCATAAAAAATTAAAAGATTTAATAGAAGCTAAGAACAGAGAAATTACTAACAAGACAATAAAAATAGAAAACTTACAAAAGGAAATGAAGAATCAACAAACAAAAGCAAAGAAAAATGACAAATCAGAAAAAAAAAACAAATCAACTTTGCCACACAAGTGAGCATGGAAAACATTAAAAAGAAACAACAGAAGGTAATCGCAACACAAACGGACAAGAGTGAAGACGTTAGTAATCTCTTGCAACAATCAGAAACACTTAAAAAGGAATTAGATCAGTTAGAAAAGAGAAATTTGACCCAAGAAGAAAACATAACTTCCTTAACCCCATAGAGACGAGCGACTGGTATACGTGCCGTGTAAGGTGCTCAGAATCCTTGACTATTCTCACCAGTAAATTTTTATTGTAAATTTTGCCTTATTTAATCCAAGCATTTTCCCGATTCAATTAGGCAAAAATTTCTGTTTTTAAAAACCGCTGATAAAAGATTAAAAATTATGTAAAAGACGCTCGTCCCGAAGGGGTTAAATAAAGAGCTAAATATACAAAAAGAAAAAAAATAGAAACAATTTTTCTGATTAGTAACAAACTGATTCAACTTAAAGAATTTTTCAAAGAAACTAGAAGTTTTCTGGGAATTTCCCAACAACAGAAGCTAACAGGACAGAAATTCAAGAACAATTCAGAAGTGACAAAAACAGACATAAAAAGTCAAAATCAGCAATCCTTCTGAAAAGAACGAAGAAAACAATAACATTAAACGAAATTCAAGACACACTCAATAAAGAATTCGAAAAAGGCGCAGACCTCCCCCAATTTTCTGCAGCAGATCGAGAAGAAGGGACCAGCTAATCATAAAATCAACAACAGAAGACAATACAGAAAATCTACTCAAGAAAATAGAAAAAATAGAAAAAATAAAATAAAATAAACCTCAGAATTAACCTACAACACAATCAACCAAACAAAAATAATAGTTTTGGAATCCCCAAAAATACACCTCCAGGAAAAATAGTCGAATATTTCAAAGAACAGAACTCTGATACTAATATTACGATCTCAAAAATCTCACAAAAAGAAAAATCATATAACTACCAACTAATCTTGGAAACAGATGTCACAACAGCGAATAATATCACATCACAGAAAAGTATCTTGATAGGTTTTAACAAGTGCAGATTATATTATTATCGTCCAGTAATTAGATGTAGCGCGTGCCAGCTGTATGGCCATTCACAGGCATACTGCGCAAGGAAACCAATTTGTGCGAAATACGCACGTGACCATCTAACTTCAATATACCCATCAAGAAGCTACCCTTCACAATAATGCTGCACGAACTGTTGGCATCTAAACAATAACTTCCCACATACAGCAGACTCGAGCGTTTGCCCAACTTATCAACTTCATCTACGGTATAAAAATATCCAACAGAGGTCTAGTAGTGGCTAGCCTTATTATAAAAACATCTTATTATCTGACTTTGCAAATAGAAGGGTTAATCTACTCTAAGACATTCCACTACCAAGAACTCATCTAATTTCTAATACCTACTATAATTGTCATCGTTAATAATACAAATTTGTGTTTATTATAATCATCATAAAGACATTCCACTACAAAGAACAACTCACCTAATTTCTAATACCTAATATAATTGTCATCTGTAATCATCTAAAACTGTTTATTATAATCATTTTTATTTTTCATTTATATTCATGAGTGTTTATAGTACTGTGTGTAAAATTAGCTAAGTTTTATGTAAGCCTCTCACAGAACTTCCCTTTTAGTTTTTACCTTTCGAAATTAATCTTCACATTTCAAAACTTAACTTATAAAACTTTTATTTAATAATAATAATAATAATAATAATAATAATAATAATAATAATATATATACCGGGTGTCCCAAAAAGGACTGACTGATTTTAAAATTCAATAACTTCCAAACGGTGACTGATATTAAAAAAATTCTTGCAGGAGGGTTATGCATAAAGTCATAAGTTTTTTTACAGTGATTTTCGATTTTAGTTCGAATTACAAACAATAGATGGCGGTGCGATCAATAGAGGCTAAATTCAGGCTCGATTTTTGGTACTTCGTGGCCCGGATAATACATTTCCATCTCCTTTTTCTGCATGGAACAACAGAAAGGACCGAAAATCGAGCCTGTATTTAGCGATTATTGCTTACAGCGCCATCTATTGTTTGCAATTAGAACTAAAATCGAAAATCACTGTAATAAAACTTTTGACTTTATGCATAACCCTCCTGCAAGAATTTTTTTAATATCTGTCACCGTTTGGAAGTTATTGAATTTTAAAATCAGTCAGTCCTTTTTGGGACACCCGGTATATATATATATATATGTATGTATAATTTCATTTATCTTTAACTTGCTTTATCAAAGAAGCTTTTGTGGGAGGAAGAGGTGCATAAAGATGTTATTCGAAGTTTAGTGTTGTGTGTAAATCTGGAATTTTATTTAACTCTATGTTTAAACTGAGTATAAATCATAATGTAACCTTTTTTTAAGACCTTAATAAAAGATTCCGGGGGGAACATCTATGCTCTACAGACGTGGTTTCCCCGTCTGAGCAGTTCCTCTTAGGCAGTCAAAAAAAAAATTGAAGAGGCTATCACTTCCATTACTCCGGACTTGTTAACCGATGTGTGGGAAGAATTGGACTTTAACCTTACTATACCCTGTTGAAATTTTACTTAACCTTAATAAAAAAAAATTTCATACCAGAATTTTCTTTAAAAACTATTTAATTTATTTATTTACGTTAGTTTTCGATGTCTTTTATTTATTTTACTTTACGAAAATATTTCTGGTTCGAATTGAATGAAATGAATTATTGACATGGGTCGATTAGACCCATTCAGGGTAGGAAGGTGAGGTTGGATGTGAGCCGTACAACTAAAGGTGCATATATTGAATATGTTTAAGAAAAACTGAGTTAGTTTACCTTTAACTTGACGTATGATTTTTTTTTTTTAAATAGTCTAAATTTAACTATTATACCATTGAAACTGGGACTTTTTTATGGACAACCTGTACATTATTTCATTTTAAATTATTTCTCTAACCTCTTGCATTTCCACTTTCGCCTGTGAAAGCTTGAACACAAATGCCGAGAGTACACCTCTTTTGATGTTAACATAATACAAAGGATCTTCATCGTGGGTTTTAACTTCGGTAATTTCTCCATTGGACAGGGTGAAAGCCACGGGAAACCTGGAATTGAAAGTATGTACTTGTAGTAAATGAAACAAAATATTCAAGACAATTTTATTATTTATATGCCATTTTATCAGACGTTATTGCATATATTTTCTTGCTTGTGCAGATACTCCACGGTATTCATAAATGTACAACTTTAAAAATCAATTAATTTATTTTCTAAAATTTAGAAACTTTATTATTAGTAAATAGTCCTTTTTAACCCATATTTGACCACACCGATTAAATATATTTCAAAAATTTTTAAACTTCGATTATATCATTAATATTGTGTAATTAAGTAGATACTAGCAAAATTTTGAAAAAATATTTTTAATTTTTTTAAGTAACTAGCTGTCCTATAAACAGGACATATTAGAAGGACACATAGTAAGGACATATAAAATGCATACATAAACTAATTTTATGAGCCAATATTTTATTTTACTTTTAAACTACTGTTTATGTTGTACAAAAATACTCTATGATTTCTCCAATAAAAAGATAATAATAACTGTAAAATTCTAGATTATAAGATCGCAATTTTTAAAGGATTTTTTAAATAGATTTTTTTCAACTAAATTTTAATTGGTTACATGTTTTTTTTTTAATTTATGTATTTAATTTATAAATTTGTGTATAAATTAAATACATAAATTTATATGTTATAATTTTATGTATTTTAAAGACGTCATAACAAAATGCATCCAGGAAATCCTTACCAGTTTTATTTTTAAAAAATGTTTTATTAGCTGTCCTATTTATAGGACAGCGGTCCAATATGGGTTTTAAATATATTAAAGTATCAAAAATAGTAGATGTAACATTTAAAAAAATATGTCTTCGAGTTCACACAGAATACAAAAGGATCAGGGTCTATAAGCCGCGTTTTTGGCCTATGAAATAAACTAAAATTCGATTCTGTTATACTGACTTGATTATTTCACTTTTTAATAGTAGAAGGTATATACTGTACGATTTTAACAATAGTTTTATATTAAAATAGCAATTAAAATAGCAATCACTTTTTCAAATCTCAAACACCCCATTGATCGCCTAGATAACTGGGGTATTTACCAAATCTCTTGCCAATGTGGCCTTTCTTATATTGGCCAGACTAAACGTGCTCTTAGATTTCGTTTAAAAGAGCATGAAGGTTATGTTAAAAATCAGGAGCTCAAACGTTCTTCTATTGCTCAACATTCTTGGTCTTCTCATCATAGGTTCGATTTTTCCTCAGCCACCATTATCGAAAAATGTTCTTCTAACCTTGATCTTGATTTTTGGGAAGCTTACCACATCATTAAAAATTCTCACTCTTTAGTCAATGACTTATCTAGTACTCCAGATTTTCCAAGTATTTGGAAAGCATTAATTTAATTTCCTCTTTTTTGGTTTCATTTTCTCTCCTTTTCCGGTAGATGTCGCTACTTGTCCACCCAGTCGTTTCCACTGCTTCTCTCTCATTGGCTGTTTCTGGCGCTTTCGCTACCCGCATAGGGTATATAAGGCAGCGCGTCTCTGTCTATCATTTTGCTCAGCCTTGCTTTTTCTAGCACGCTGTTCCTTTTTTCCCTGTCTTGCACTGAAGAAGAATCTCGCTGTAGATTCGAAACAGCTGTTTGCTGCTTTTTCACGCATTATTTGTGCATTTTAAACGTTGGTTTACTGCATTTGAATAGTTTTATATTTTGTTCGGATTTATATGACTTACACAAGCTCAAAGCTCGTATAATTCGTAGTTTTGATAAAAAATACGCAATTTCTGCTATTTTTACCTCTATTATTTATTGTTTGTCTTATTGTCTTATAAAATTTTTTGTGTGTGTGTGTGAATGATATTGCTGACTAGATAACAGATAAAGGTTCAATAAAAGGATAGAGTTTATCTAAGTTAAAGCTTAAGGGTGCCCTATAAGTCAAAGGATAATGCAGGCTCGTTTCTGGCTCAAAAATGGTGTAACAAAAACATTATATTTCAGTAACGTAATAAATAAATATTCACTTTTAAAATAATTTTTGAAAAGAATATTAGTACTTTTAAATCGAAACAATATTTTTACATAATTACCGGTGATTTCTACAATATTAAAATCTGTAAACTTAACATATTTGTAATTCTTTTTTTTTTTATGCTTGTTTTTGCATATTTTTCGGCATTTTTTTATATCAGCGCAATGACGCAACAATTTTTTCTTTAACTATATTGTTAAAGACACCACCGAAATTTAACATAAAAAAAAATAAAAGTTTTGCAACACTCGCTGATATGTAAAACACAACATAAACTACAGTCGTAACTTAATCATTCAAAGCATCAATCTGAGCATCGCTGTTTGTCTTATTCCGGTTCAAGTGGAGTTCAAGTGTGTTTGTCCTTAATAATTCGTAGTAAATAATTAAAGTTTTAGAAAAGTTACAAGTATATATTTTAGTTTACTTGCATAATATTTACGATAGTGATATTCGTAATTGATACAAAGAAAGAACTATTTTAAAAATGAGAAGAATTCTTTTGTGGTAGTTGTTTGAAGAAATTCCAATCAGTAAATACTAGACGTGTGGCGAATTCTTACGCTGTTCAGTATGAAATAAATGATAGTAATAAATAAATCGGCATAGTTTCAACAGGTCTTTGAAGTTTTTCAATTATAATCTTGGCACACAGCTACAAAAAATATAATGTTCGGATATAACTACAGTTGTTATCATTTGATTGGCTTTCTTTGTTAAATACGGAATACGTCAAAATGTTAAAGTTATTTTTCCTAAAATAGGATTTTAAAACATCGCGCGCAAGGTATTCAAAAACCTTTTTAACATTTTTTTTCATGAAAATTTCAGGAAATATAGTGTGTTGTTCTATAAAGTTAACCTAAATTTTCATCTTTTTTTGCAGAATTTTTTTTTCTTGGTGTTATATTGCTAGAATTAGGAAATTTTTATATTTTTATTTTTATAATTAATGAGAACTAAAATTAATCGCAAATAAATGGAAATTCAGAATGCATTTCTAAGGTTTTATGCTCATTTCGTTTTACATTTTAGATTTCGAAGTTTTTAGAAAGCGTTCTTATCAAACATTTACACCTTAAAAGTAACCGCCATGCCAAATTCTTAGATTCTAGCTATCCAAGCTTCTTCTAACAACTATATCACGGAAATGTCAATTTCAGAATGTTTTTTGTTCCTGCACACTTTAAAATTTAGATTTTTAGAAAACTGTTCCGTGGGTGCATTTACGTCTATAAAGTAAGTCATGTCAAACTGCAAGTGTCTAACGCAGTCATACTCAACCTGCGGCCCGTGGGCCGCATGTGTCCCAGCGACCTTTTATGTGTGGCTCGAAACACATAATCAATCCATATTTATAAAATCAGTTGATCTGCAGTTAAGATTTGCAATTTGTGTTCTCATATATTTTTTTCATGGTAAGACGAAATTGTCCTTCATTTGTAAATAATCTGGCGGTCCGGGGCTAAAAAAAAAAAAGAAGGTATATATATATATATATATATATATATATATATTTTGCTTAAAAAAATACTGTGTTTTTAGCGTTAACTACCGCAAACCGCAGCTTTTATCTTCATTAGATCCAGAGATATAACACATTTTGCCTTGAGAAGCGATGCATCAGCTACCCTCTGACAAGAACTTTAACTTCATTTATCTCAGAATGAATTTTTTCACGATTTGTCAACTTAAAAAGAATATGTCTAAAGTTCCTTGCAAGATATATGTATGAAATTTTCAACAGAGATTTTATGCTATATTTCCAACAAATTGTCTTCAGGATTTTTAATTTTGAGTGATAATTGTGAAAATACGCTAATTAATGCAAAACTCACTCATAAAAAAACTTCATTTTCTTACTTAAATTTTTTTTTATAAAATTCTTAATCAATATTTTAAGAAATCCTGATGACAAATTAAAATGACACATTTTCTGTACAGAAAAGTGTAAAAATTTTGTAAATCGAGTAAGTACTTTCAGAGTTATATCAAAAATTAAATATGTTTAAAATTTTTAAATTAAATTTTTTTAAATATTTAAAATTTTTCAGATTTTTTTAATATTCTTGTTATATTAAAACATATTTCAGAAAAAAATTTCATAACAAAATCTCTATAAATAAAAATATAGAGTTTTGAGCCCCTGACCCCCTTAAAATTGTTAAAAGATCTTAAATGCCGTTTGCTTAGTCAAAAGTTGTTTCTACACGTAATCCAATTTAAGATATAGTGGTGTATACATTTTTTTATCTTCCAATTTAACGTTTTTCCAAATTAATTAAATTTTCACTGTATATTTCTACACTTAAAAATATTAATAAAGTTTTAAATTGAGCAAAATACTGGTTCATTAAAGAAAATCTTATTTCTTTTTTGTTTAGAAGTTTTAAGTTCTGCATTGTTATATTATTACGTTTTATTTTTATTGCATTGCTAATACCGATTACTAGGACTGAACGCACGCGAGGAAAAATGGTACCAAACATTTTTCACATGAACTCTTTTTTCCAAACAAAAATATTCTCGGAATATTTTTACAACTTTTTGAATAGAAATCTATCACGAAGTTTTGATCATCAGTTTGGAAATAGTGGTGTTAAAATTTTATGTAACATTTCTTACTGGACAAACTTTCTACTAGATCAGGGACTATATCACCCAGCCGGAGCGCCCACCAAATTTGGCATAGGCTATATGCTCCGGAGGAGAATGCCCTCCACTACCAAACGAAACCACTCCAAGCTAACAGGCCCAGAAAAACCAGAAAAACGGTAATTATTCAAAAAAAAAGATCAACATACTGAAGCGAAGTCACTTGAGATAGATACAGAAAATATACAATGAAAAAAGAAATTACAAGACAAGCTAACAGACGAACTTCAAAAACGAAGTTTTGGCTTGACGACTTTCTATATATAACAGATAAAAAAAGTTCTTGATTCTAGTAATGCCCACTAGTTCATAAAAAGTAATAATGAAATAAAAAAAAAAATCAGTTACTTTAACTGTCAACTAACACATACATGGCAAAACAACAAATGTGCACCACCGGAGACAGAAAAGAGTCATTCTTTAGAAACATCTACCACCGTATGTCAGGACTACAAGCTATAAATGTATATTTTAAGAAACAGAATCCTAGTCTATTGAATCCAAACTGCTAATCCAATTGACTAACCAAAATAAATAGTAAAATTCTCTACCAACACCAATAATCTGTAGAACATCAATCCAGAAAACTTGAAGAAACTTGATGAGGATTAAAAACACAAGTCCATAAGAAAGAAATGTCCTTGAATGAGAAATGTCCATAAAAAAGAAATGTCCCGTAAAAACAAAAATTTATTTAAAAAGTCTCTAAAATTGATTGTCTATTAAAAGAGAAATGTCCAGTTTTAACGTTGTTCATGACATGGATCCAATAGTTTTGATAAACACAGTAGTTTAGAGATTACTAAACTTAAGCACCCAAGCTTGAGAACTAATTTAAAAAAAACATAGCCACTAATCAAGCTGTAACCAGAGGAGCCACACTTTAAAAATGTATAAAAAATAAATGAGCTGTAAATCAAAAAGAATACTTAATGAATGAAAATGCCTTAAATGCCTTTCTACTAATAATATTAACCTTGTTACAGTTATTTTTTATGTTATTATTTTAATTACCATTACTAACATTAATATATAAGTGCATCGCGGCCCGCCTAACGTCCCAAATGCATGCATGCGGCCCGCGAGAAAAAAAGTTGTGTATGGCTGGTCTAACACTATCAATTGCAAATAAATCATGATTTAGATTTTTTTTTTTTAACGTTTCCCCCTCCTTCACCCTTTAAAATTTCGAATTTATTTAGAAACCATTTTTACCGATCTTTTAAATTTTAAAAATAACCACTATGCAAAATTTCAAATTTCTAAATTTCAAGATCTGCATCATAAAAGTCACAATTTTAGAACGTTTATTGACTCTGCATCTTTTTAAATTTCGACTTTCATAAAAACTGTTCTGTGTGAACATTTACGTCTTAAAAATAAGAGACATGTCAAATTTACCCTTTAGTGTGCAGCTTTGCATATATGCAAACAACAGTGTTTTGAATTTAATAGATTATTTTTATTCGTATATACGTAATTCACACCAGAAAATTAAAATAGCAATATTTGCTTTAATTAATAACAGTCATTCTGTGTTTAAATAAAGCGAAATTAATCATTTAAACTTTCTGGTGTGAAGCCAGATTATCTGAACTACGTAATTTCTAGAACGTATTCTATCATGGGAATTAAAGGGTTAAAGGTTAAGTTTTATAAAATAAATAATTATATAAAATAAGGTATTTGGAGACATGCTTATTAAAATATTTACTAATTTGTAATATTTTAGCGTAAAACAGCCACACGGCAATAGTTTTTACTTGTATTACAGATGTGCAACAGAAGAATATATTGACGTATTATATGGAAAATGTATTTCTGATTTTTTTTCATTATTTTTCCTGTGTAATAAACCTTTTAGAGAATCACATATAATTTTTCGAAACAAAATAAAAAATCGCGCATTTAAGGGTTAAAATTTATATCGCTAATAACGTAATTTCCGGCCTTTAATTCGCGGATAAAAGAATCACGTTTGGACCCAGAAATTTTATTTATTAACACCCAACTTCTTAAATCGGGGTAAATATTTGACTTCAATTGTTGAATAAAAATTCTGTGTCCAAACATGATTATCGATCCGCGGATTATAGGCCGGAAATTACGGTAACTCGAAATAAACTGTAATTTAGAATGTTTTTCGCTCATTTCACAACTTTAAGTTTCAGATTTTTAATCAACTGTTTACACCATGCATCTGCATCTTAAAAGTAACCATTATAATATATTTCAAGTTTCTACCGCAAACAAATGCAACTAAATCGTAATTTAGCGCGTTTTTAGAACGTTTACAGCTCATTTCACCCTTTTAAACCTTAACGGTCGATAACTTTAAATGCATTATTCTATTTTTATATTCTATTCGCACTACTGTATTTTAAAAGTAATTTTTTTAGTAAATTTCTCTTGCACATGTTGTTAACCCATTCGGAACCATGGTTGCATGCATGCACCTTCAAAATATGCACATAGAATTTGTTTTTGGTTCCAGTATTAAAGAAAAGCAAAGTTTGTTTTATTAAATTAGAGCATTTTCTTGATAATTTAGGTAAAATTAACTTTTTCAATATAAGTGGTGCTCGTTGACTAAAATAAGAGTGTAAGTTTGTGTAAGAGACGTTGGTCCCGAAGGGGTTAAAGTACAAGTAAAAGTGTTTCTTAAAAAGAAAGTGGTGCAAAGCGAATAAATTAGGTTAAGGGTGCAAATGTCGCTTATATGGTGGCATTGGTAGGTTAAGGGATAAATTCCGAAATTTTCAGAAACGATTTTTAGCCAGCACTTGCATTGTTAAAGTAACCACCACACTAAATTTCAAATTTTTAACAGCAACAATCTAATGTATAAAAATGAAAATTTGTCTGTCTGTAATTCTATACAAATCCACAATTGAAGAGCTGAGTAGATGAACAGGTTATGCTACATTTTCTAAAAATTTTTTTTAATCTTTTGGATGAAAGCGTTATGAGGTATCCTATCACATGGTGAAGCTAAAATACTAAGATTCTATTTAGTCTTGAAGATTTAAGGCATTATTCATTAATATTTAATATTTAATAGTCAATAATATTAATAAATTTTAATATTTGAAAATTAAATATGAATAAGTTTCTCTGAGAGAGTCTAGTACTATACCTGTTAATATTTTAAACACATAGTATCAAACAGAAAATAAATCATTAAAATTTACAGCAAAAACTTTCACTTCAAATTTCTTCAAATGTAATTTTTGTTACTTAACATGTTCTTCCCCTTAGCTCTTCAATTTGGATGCCAGAATAGTGAAATGTTACGTACATGTGTATTAAAACACGGCCGAGGCAACTAAAGTAATCCGGAATCGGAATAACTTATAGTTAATTTTTAATTAATAAAAAACCACAAATTTAACAGCAATTTCCAATCAAATTTAAACATTTTTCGTTATAGCGGTTGCCAATAATTAAAAATTCATAATAAAATTCTTACCACAACAATAACTTTTCTACTGCAAGATTTCCTTGTGAAAAATGAAAAAAAAAATAGTTTGATGAGTTAAAAACAAAAAAGAATGTTACGTCATAATTTTTCTATTTTATGATTTCCATGTAAAAAATTACAATTATTTAATTAATTTGACGAATTAAAAAAAATGGAATATTACGTCATATTGAAAATATAAAGGACGTGGTGAATACATAACGTCATATAAGTGTGAAAAAATGTATTGAAGCATGATAAAAACTCGATTATGGAAATATTGGCGTATTTTAACATTATTGCTCCAACGATGAATGGAAATAAGTTCATTTATAGCTGTATTATTTTACGTCTGTTATATAAATTTATACATTTTTATATTGGTTTTCCTTTGATTCATGTGTACAACTCTTCGACTGTTCCTTTTTTGTTTTATGTTGTATGTTAATTTTGAAATTGGTTTTTTAAAACAAACATTCTTAAAATTCCGGGCAACGCCGGGCACTTTAGATTGCCTTCTGCTTCTGCACCCTTTTTTAGAAACCGTTCCCAGGCTCCTATACCAGCTGTGTTACACAATTCGCAAGTTTCGAACATTTTTTGCTCCTACACTGTAAAAAAAAGTAATTCTACATATGTAAAGTTATACAAATCTGTATGTTTACTAAAGTTTTATCTGTACACTGTACAGAAAAAGATTTAAATATACAAAACTAGTTTTTGTAAAGATACAGAAATCTGTAGCTTTACAAAAGAACCTACAAAAATTACAGTAATCGTACTAAAATTTTATCTGTAACCCGGGGTACAGTTACACAAAACGTTCTAAGCATTTCAGTTTCCTAAAAAATCCTAGTTACCTTACAGATTTTTCGATTTACGGTTCAGAAGGGTATCTGTTACATGAATTTTTGTTGTTGCCGTTACATAAAATGTTCTAGGAAAAATTTTAGTAACTTAACAGATATTTATTTTACAGTGTGCACCCTTTTAAATTTCGAATTTTTAGAAAACTGTTCTGGGCGAACATCTCTGAAGTTCTACATCTAACAAAGTTCTAACATGTTCTACATCTCTAAAGTAACAGTCATGCCAAATTTTAAGTTTCTAACAATTCAAAGTGAATTGTAATTTAGAACGTTTTTAGAAATGTTTCTACTATTTACGCCTTTTTAAATTTCGATTTTTTTTAAACCATTCGCAGCAAGTATTTAATCTTAAAAGTTACCACCACACTAAATTAAATTTCCCAACAATATCGCATAAATCGCAATTTAAGAACCATTTTTGTTCCTGCATCCCCTTGATGATTGTTGTATTGACATGAAATATAGCCTATATGTGGGAGCAGAGATGGTCGCCAGCATTTTTCTACTATTATTTTTTTAATCGGTTCGCTAGTTCCAGAGATTACTCCTACAAACAAACAAACAAATATACTATTATTTTTAGCAAAATCATACTGATTGATAAAGTTCTCATACGTACTGAATTTTTCCAACTGACCGAAAAAATGCTCAAACCGGGATTTGAACCCAGATCCTTGGCTTATATATACAAGCCAAGGATATGGGTTCAATTCACGGCTTGGAAATTTTTTCGTTCAGTTAGAAAAATTCAATATGTATGATAAACAAACAAATGTCAATGCTCTGAAATATTAGGATTCTCGAGCTCGAGTAAATCAAAGCGGTGAAATTTCGAATATAGAGACACCCCATATTCTCTTATTGGGTCAGGTACCCTTTGAACTAACAAAATACATGAAAAAGTGACCTCTATAAGAATTGCCATCGCTCTATAACTAATTGACTTTTATTTATAAAACTGAAAACACATATTATGAAAGATTTATTTTATCAATTAAAGTTGTTTAAAAAAGTAAACAGATATATAAAGTTTTTACTTTCTTCTATCTTTACAAGAAGAAAGTATTGGATTCGTAAAAATTTTCAAATTCCCGTTTTCGACGCATTTACACGTTTTAGGGGTCAGAGATCCCGAAAAACATGTTTTTAAAAAATGTCTGTCTGTGAGTATGTCTGTGAGTCTATCTGTGTGTGACACAAATTTTTTGGGTGCTCTATCTCAAGAACTAATGAACGAAATTTAATAAAAATTTAGATTCAGTTAGTCCCTGATATAAATTGGTGCTCAGTAGTTTTTGGTGTGAATCGCCCAGCAGGTGATTCAGGATTTCCATAATAGCTATATTTCAAGAACTAACGCACTGATTTTCAGAAAACTTCAAATTCAATTAGTCCTAGATATAATTTGGTGCTGATAACTTTTTGGTGTAAATCGTCCAATAGGTGGCGCTGCTATGCTGCATTATTCATGATTATCGCAATAGCTCTATCTTAAAAACTACTGCACGAATTTACGTCAACCTTCAGATTCAGTTAGTCCCTGATATAAATTAGAGCTGTTTAGTTTCTAGTGTAAATCGCCTAGCAGGTGACGCTGCTATGCTGCATTTATCACGATTTTCGCAATAAATGTATCTCAAGAACTAATGCATGAATTTTCATCAAACTTCTGATTCAGTTAGTCCCTGATAGAAATTGACCCTGTTTAGTTTTTGGTGTAAATCACCCAACAGGTGGCGCTACTATACTGCATTTTTCATGATTTCCGCAATAGCTCTATCTCAAAAAATAATGCACCGATTTTCATCAAACTTCAAACTCAGTTGGAAGTTGACATAAGTTGTTGCTGATTATATTTTGGGGTAAATCACCTAACCGGTGGCACTTGTATATGCTAAAATGCATTTTTCAGGAAGTATTAACATGCATGAGATAGAAGAATGTTTTAGGATTGCCACATCCGACTAATTAAATTTATTTTTATAGATGATACAATTTTTACGAAAAAATTATTCTTTTATGCATTGCGCGCATTATTTTTCTTATTAGAATGACTAAAACAAACCAGGATTTTTTTTAATGAGTACAGATATAATGTGTTTCAAAATGACATACAAGGAAAAAAATAAAAGTTGTAAATCCCGAGAAAAAAAACATTTTTGTAAAGAAACTCGAAATATCGAGATTTTTTTAAATGCAAAAGTAATCGTGGATTCTAAACTTCTTACTTGAGAAGCATAATATTAGGTCATTTTATGCTTCTATATGTTTACTACATTAACCGAAAATTTCGTGAAATTCTAGGTAACCATTTTTCAGAAATCTGGCGCGTAATGATCAAAATCGCTGTTTTGAGAAAATTGACATTAAGAACTAAATCATCCCTTAAATGTATAGAAAAAGCTCAAAGTGTTTTAGACATAACTTCTCTTCTAATGCGAAATTTTGTATGGGGTTTGTTTTAAAATGTTCTTAAAGAATCGTATTTAATTATAAGCTATTTTTTAATCGATTTTTGGACGCTTTAAAGGGTACCTAACCCCTTATAGAAATGGGAATTTTTTGGTGAAATCGTGAATTGCAGTGATGATTCCCAAGATAAATATTGAATGCGTATAAAAGAGTGTTAAAAATAAACTATTACTACTTTTATATTTACTCGTAGTAGATTTCACGAACACTTTGCATAGCTTACTTTGACAACTCAGGAAGATGCTGTTGGTTGATCCAAGCTGCCTGCGATCCAGGTTCTCCTCCAGTCGCTGCTAGCAAGCAGTTGTGCAAGTCCAGGTGGTAGAGGCATGCCCTTTCGTGAGCAACGTGGACATCACACTCTAAAGTTAACTTTCCATGATCTTGCGTTGTCCCAACTGCTTGTGCCAGAGCCTCGGAACGATACCGGTAGGTATACAGACTATTTATTTGTAGTAGGCTTTCTGCATGAATAAAACGCAAAATTGAGACTAATAATGAATTATACTACTACAATGGTGACGAACCCACTTGTAAGTTGGCCAATTATCACCATCATTTACGAATAACATTTCGCCTTATTTAATGATTAATTTTTTTGTCATTAAATAAGGCGAAGCTGTCGGTCCCTATTTGGAAGCAGGGATGACAATTGGCATGCTAGCAGGTGGGTTCGGCACCCCTCACCGCTGTACAGCACCACAGTACTACCACTGCCTGCACTGTTAATAATGTATAATATTAATACGGCTATCCGAACATTTTTACAAATGTAATAGCATGTACGGCTGGACAGACCTCCGGTAGACAGATTAGTTATCCATTTCTTGTGCATTGATTGGAATATATTAGTTTAGTTCTATTGGTTACGTGAAATTAACTATTTGTATATGAATGACTCAATCATTTAGTTACAGTTTTTGCATTTTATTAGTTTCAGATACGTCCGGCCTTCTCCATAACGGTGGCCTTAATGCAAAAAACGATTTCGAAGGCTTACAACTTGTTCAAAAATAAAAAAGCTTATTAAGTCATGTTAGGGTCAGGGTTGGCAAGTTTCTGCCAGAGTGGTTAAAACCAGCGGTTATAACCGGTTAAAACCGGCATGGCAGAAACTAGTTTCTGCCAGTAAGTAGCAAAAACTGGCAGAAATTCAGAAATAATATTAATAAGAACTTTAATGTGCAATGATTCTTAATTCATACATGTATTTGATGTGTAAACAATTAAGTTAAAAATTAAAATTAAAGATTATAAATGTTATTCAAAGTTGTAAAAAAAGTTTCAAAATTATCATATAAATATACTTTGTTTATATAATAATAGGTACTAATTTTTTTTAACTTGAAAAACAGAAATTTTCAATGGTTGTCTGATGCTGTACAAGTTTAACTATTTTATATTATTGTTTAGAGTTGAATTTTTATTTAAAAGTAAAAAAAGAAATTTACAAAAAAATCTGTGATATTTTAACAAATGTATTTTTCAGAGTATTTTTAAATAAATAATGCAATGCAATAACTTAAAGATTATGATTCTTGTGAAAATATATAAGTAAATAATTGAAGCACAATAAATAACAGAAAAAAAAATTAATGAAATATCTTGCACAATTATTTTACAATATTTAAAGAACAAAATTGCCACTCAAATATACTATTATTACTTTTTCCACAGAACATTCCATAGCATAGGACAAAATTTTGCTAATCTTTCTGAACACACTGTTTCTTTGTTTTGAATGAAAGAAAAGTTTGAAAATATACTTTCAAGACTATCATTACTTGCTGGCAATGTCATTATTGAGGAAGAAAATTTGAAAAGTCCTCATTTTCACCAGTATTCGTTTTTAAAGATGACCACCACATAGAAGGTAAGGGCAAGACATTTTCTAGGGCTTCCTTGGAGAAATAAATTTCTGAGGCAGGAGTCGATTTTGCTTCAAAGGATTTATATGTGGCACAAAATTGGGATTAATATCAGAAAGCAATTTCCTTGCCTTTTCTTTATGCTCATATGTCAATTTTGATCCTATATATTTAGGATGAAGTAAATAAGTTAGCATATGGTAGTCGGTTATTACTGTATCAAATCTGCTTTGAACCTTTGTAGTTGTTTGTTTTGTAAGTGCAAAATGTGGTTGGAACATTTTCAACTAACAGTCTTAATAAAAAAGCTAAAATCTTTAACAACGATTTTATGCACAAATAACATACAGACACGACAAAAATATCCCATATAATCGTTTTTTGTCGTGTCTGTACGCTATTTGTGCGTAAAATCATTGTTAAAGATTTTAGCTTTTTTACTAAAATTCGCACAAAGTTTGATCTATGCTTATAACAGTCTTAAATTGAAAAAAAAAAGTCAGATTTGTTCCCTTGAATACTGTATTTAAATGAAATGTTTTTTAAATTCATGGAATTACAAGATCCGCATATAACTATAACATTTCTATGAGAGATAATTTATAGTGTTATTATTAAATTAATACGTTAAATTACAGAAAATTATTTTGAGCAAGTATTGAATATTTTTCTTTTCATTGTTTAATTTAAAATAAGTATTGGATATAGTTTTGTATTTGATTTTTAAACTGAAATTTTAAAATACTCTAATAATTGTTTACATATAAAATTATATAACCATACTATAACAAAAAATTTATCTGTTACATTACTCATTTTTTCTAATACAAATCTATTTATTTTTAATTAAAACTACCCACAATATTTCATTTGTTATTTATACGGAATAAAATGCACTTAAGGAATTTAATACTAGTAAAAAAGTCTCATATTATGTCATGAAATGTGTTTATGCCAGTTGTTGCCAGTTTCTGCTGGTTAAAACCGGTTATAACCAGTTTCTGCCACTGGCAAGGCAGAAACACTTTTTTGCCGGCAAATAGCCAGCCCTGGTTAGGGTCCAGCTCCGAAGTTAGGTGTCGGCCCGGGTGTACAGGTTTTTGTAATCATGTTTTTTTGTTTCAAAATAGTGTTGCCAGTGGGTTATTATTTTTTTTTTTATTCAGGTTTCTTGATTGCCACCAGTTTCTTTTTTTTTAATAGTAAAATCTGCCTTATTTAATAAGAAAGGCGAAAACAATGCGGATTATACAATTTCAAAAAAGTGGTGCCAATCAAAAATTATGAATTTAAAAAAAGTAGCTCACTGGCAACACTGCTTCAAAAGATTAAAAAAAAGTGTTGATGCACCTTATAACCGCTGTGACTGCGTACATTGCACCCTCTGCACACACTTACGAACGATCCTGGTGTCAGACACTAGTTTAAGCTTGCTGCAATCGTGACTTTATGTGGATTGTTCTTTCTGGAAAGCGTAGTTCTTAAGAGATGGCAAGTGTAGCAAATTTCTACAGTAATATCCCACGTTTCACCATGAATTATACTTGATATACTGTTGCACATGTTTAATAATTGGAAGTCTCAACCAAATTGTCCCGACCAAAATATCTCATTTATAAAAGAATCGGTACAGATGTCATATTCGCCCCATATTGGCGCGATTTTTTTCTGTCGCCAATATCATATAGGCAACAGGTACTTAACTTGCGCCAAAGTGTCGTTATTTTGTTTGATGTGGTAACCCGGATTATGTTGTTTATGCTGGTGATGTTTTCGCCAAATTGGCAACCGAAAAAAATCGCGCCAATATGGGGCGAATATGAATGACATCTGTTCCAAAGAATCTAGAGAAAAAAAAAAGAAGAAGAAGAAAATTGCAATATAGAGTAGTTATTAAAAAAAATTCCCCAAATATGCAAATTAGCAGCAAGTTTTTGTGACCTTTTTTTGTGCGTCGAATTTTGCAATGTCTCGTAAAATGATACCACGATTGGCGACTTTTGGTGTTCATGAAATATTTTTGGAACACGGTCAAATGAAAGACAAATAGACAACCAAATTAAAATCATGTGTTTATATACTTTAAGTACATTAGGCCTTTCGAAAGAACTTTGTCTTTCTTCGTCAGGCGCAAAGAAGACGTGCTTCTACTACGAAAGCAGCAGCAAGACCCGTTAGTGCATTTGAAATGTTTTGATTGTGTTTTAAGATCTTTTAGTTCTAAATTTTTCACACGAGTTTCACTTACATTCTTTTGATACTTTAAGTAGCCTTTTAAAAATTATAACTGGTCATCAATAACTGGCCATATACGCGGAGGTATCAAAAGCTTTTTGTTTGTTCTTGCAAAGATTAACCCATATTGGACCGCTGTCCTATAAATAGGACATCTAATAAAACTTTTTTTTAAATAAAATTGGTAAGGATTTTCTGGAATTATTTTGCTAAGACGTCTTTAAAATACATAAAAGTATAACATATAAACAAAAATTAAGTAACCAATTAAAATTTAATTGAAAAAAAAATCTATTTAAAAAATCCTTTAAAAATTGTGGTCTTATATTCTAGAATTTTACCGTTATTATTATATTTTTATTGGAGAAATCATAGAGTATTTTTGTACAACATAAACAGTATTTTTAAAGTAAAATAAAATATTTGCTCATAAAATTAGTTTATGTATGCATTTTATATGTCCTTGCTGTGTGTCCTACTAATATGTCCTGTTTATAACACAGCTAATTACGTAAAACATTAAAAACTTTTTTTCAAAATTTTTCTAGTATCTACTTAGTTACACCATACTAATGATATAATCGAATTTTTAAAATTTTTCAAAAATATTTAATCGGTGTGGTCCAATATGGGTTAAGAATGTAATATATAACATTTTCAATAGGGAGCATATTAGTTTACCTCAATACATTATGTAATGTTTTCTGTGCAATCAAATAATATTATTAAAATGTATTTCAAACAATTATCCATAGACAGTGATGTATTTGGATTCCTTCCAAAGGCTCTGTAAATGCTTATACACCCTCTTGAATATGGCACATGCTGTTGTTGATATCAGCAACATAATTAAATTTTGTTGCCGTTCTCGTTCATTGCCGGACAATTCATTTCTGCGCTATAAAAACTTCAACTTAAAGTATTTTAAGAACCAATACAGCTATAAGAGACCATAAACAGTTACGTTCCCGAATTATTTTGTGCAGCTCTGCTGAAAAATATAAATTTCCCGATTCATCAGCTAAAAAAATAAAAAATAAAATGTATTTAATATTGTAAAAATAGTGTCAGAAATCGCGACACATTTAAGTTTTGATTGTAAAACCATTAGCTAAAATGAGTAACAATTTAAAAAAAAAAATGTTTATAACGTTGTAGGTAGCGTTTTTATACATGCATATACATTAATGTGTAAGTAATAGATAATAAAAACTGCTGCAACTTACCGTTGTCTGATTCAGGACATAAGCTGCACGTTCCCAAACCTGAATAATAATAAAAGAATATATTAAAGCAATAGCCAATATATACATATATATGTATATACATATATATATATATATATATATATATATATATATACATATTAAAAGTTTAATATTAAAAAATCCAAATTCATATAATTTAAAACACGGAAAAAACATCTAACTAATAACAGCTGTAACTAAAACAATAAACAACAAAACCAAGAATAACTAAGAAAAACCTAAATATGAAGACAAGCGGCAATGCTAATGACTTGCGCTGCGGGGTTAAACATGTTGGACGTGCACAACATCCCCTGCCAAGACCAAAGAAATGAAAAATTGAAAAAAAAAATGAAAACCACAAACTAACCCTAAGCCGTCAAATGAAATCTGTGAATATCCACACCACTAAGCTATTTTCATCAGGTGTCACATGTCTAGATATCACCATCATCGAACGATTCCAATGTTTTATTTCGATAGCTTTTTCTCTTGATAAAATTGAGAGTTAAATCATTCAGAAAATGTATTGGGTAATTTTGTTTACTGGCGTTTATGTAAAAGTAAAAATTTTCACCAACCATTTCACCAACATTTGAACACAAATTTACAATACGGTTTAAACCATTTAAATATATATTTCTAAAAATTGAAACATGCACGTTATTATAAAAGTTTAAAATTTTTATTGTATCAAAATCAAAATAATTTCTTTTATCGTAAATACTATTTACTAAAATTCCGTTTATAATTTCCAATGTAACATCAAAGTAGTTGACTTTGCTTTGATTTTCTGATGCGCTCTTTAAATTTAAAGTATTTCGATAACATTTAAATTGATAAATTTCTTTATTGTTATTCAGCTTAACTACCAAAATATCATCTATATATCTGTATATCTTTAAATTTTTTTCCAACAACAAACCAGCTTCATATGTAAACAGATAAAGGATGGAACTGCAGCTACCTCCCATTGGAATACTTCTCACTTGTTTATATGTCTGTCTCCCTTCAAACAGATAATTCTCGCAAACTACAAATTGAAATAAATCAGTGAACTGTTCAGTACTGATATCCTCTTCTTTAGATTTCTTGAAAAAATCCATAACATTGTACTTCAAATTCAAATCATCTAAATTTATGCTATTATACAAATCCTCAAAATCTTATGTATGCAATCCTGTAATGTTTTTCAGCTTTTTTAGACTTTTTACAAGTTCATAACTGTTTTTTATTATTATCGACGAATATTCATTTATGGCTTGATCGAAAATCGATGATCGATTAAAAGTTTAATATATATATATATATGAAATTGAACTATGAAATTGTCAAATCAAATAAATAAGTTATTAGTAATAGAGTAAAAGCATATTATAAAAAAATTAAAATAAAGCAAAATAGTACTAGTTTTCCATATTTGGTAATGGTTCCAAAGTTTCATAAAGATCCGGTTGTTTTTAGAGCTATTACATGTGGTTTCGGTTCATATTTGGAAAATTGTAATAAAAAATTGTTGAAATTATTAAAAGAGATTTTTGATGAAGTATTGAAAGATAAACCGGCTTGTATAATAAAAAACAGCTTTGAGTTAATTAAACATTTAAATCTAATGAAAAACATTTCAAGTTTAACAGCGTATGATTTTGAAGATTTGTATAATAGTATAGATTTGGACAATCTTAAAATAAAAATTATGGAGTTTTTTAGTAAATATAATTCCTCAACTATCGGACAGGAATGGTTTACTAATTTGTTTAACTTTGTAGTGAGTGAGAACTACTTATATGACGGGAAAATAGTTTACAAATAAGTTAGAGGTATTCCAATGGGGGGATGTTGTAGTTCGATTTTAGCCGATATCTACTTATATACGTACGAGGAACAAATTGATATAAATGAGGTTATGAGGTGCTTTCGTTACATTGATGACGTTTTAATAGTCAGATGCAATGATGTGAAAAAAGAAAAAATTGATTGCTATCCTAAAGGTTTAAATTTGAAATTGGAGTCAAAAAGTAAAAACATGGTCAATTATTTAGACATTAATATCGAGATAAAAAATGGTGAGATAAAAACAGATATATATGATAAACGAAAAAGCTTTAACTTTGAAACTATAAAAATCTTAAATTTGGATCAAATGTGCATATTTCAATATATAGAAATATTTTTATTAACGGGTTAAACCGTATTGACATCAAATACTGGGGAAAAAAATTGAAGAACTTTACAAATGGTATATTCTGGCATTGCACCATGGCTATCCTGAGAGATTTTTGAAGAGTCTGCTGCGAAATTTCGTAAAGTGTAAGACTTATCGCAGAGATTTAGAGGTAATGTGGATGCGAAGAGAGGAGTAACTGTGGCTTTGACTGTTCAGGGTTTGCGTGCACGATTGTTTGGGGTTTCATGTTCAGTTGTTGGTTTTCGATGGGTCTAGGCAGCTCATTCGATTTGTTAGATTTTTCTTTTTGGTCTTGACAGGTTGTTTGGGGAGCGTTGTGCACATAAAAACTGGTTTTAACCCCGCAGTTGCATGTCGCAAGTGCATGCCGCCTGTCTCCATGGATTCAATTTCTTCTGGTTTCAGTTTGAATGTTTTTAAAGTTTGCCGTTTTTAAAGTATGTTGTTTTTGAAGTTAGTTGTTTTTAGTTATTTAGTTGTTGTCATTTGGTTTAGTTTATTTATTGTTGGATCAGTTCCGTAGTTTCGAATTTTTGGTTTGGTTTTTGGATATATATATATATGTGTGTGTGTGTGTGTGTGTGTGTGCGTGTGTGTGTGTGTGTACATATAACATACATATATGTTAATATATATATATATATTAACATACATATATGTTAAACTTTTATATTATCTAAATGTATTTTCTCGCAAAAATATTTTATTTAAAAAAATGCAAAAAAAAATATTAAAATGAATTCTCTCATCTTTACTTTTAAGTTAAAATATATCAACTATCTATAGCCATCTATAATACATAGCAAAAACATGTCTGTGAGTAACGTTCACGTCATATCGACGATGACAGCGACCTGAGCAATCAATTTCACTTTTTTGCAAATTTATTAATTTCTAAACAACGCAGAATTTTTACACCCCCCCCCCCCAAAAAAAAAGCACTTTCGAATGCAATTTGTTCGAGAAATAACTATCTTAATTTAATGATTTTGTAATTTTTTTAAAATAATTTTCAAACATGATTTTATTAAAATCTGTCTTTATCGCATGCAGTCTTCACAGAAGATCAGCTCCCTTCCACTTAAAATAATATAAATAGTTCAGAATTTGTTTCCGGCTAATATTTTATAACTAAATTAAAAATTCACTCCCTTTCCCAAAATAAATAAATAAACTAGTTGGGTGTGCCAAACACAAAACTTTCTTCTATCTCATATCAATATTTCATTATAATTAGTTTTATTAGTATTTTTATTAGAATTAAGCATAACTTCATACACTTTTCGATGGTACACTATTAAAAATTGCACAAAAATCGCTACTACAGCACCCCCTTCCGGCGGAATTTTTCCAAATTCAGGGAGGACTTTCTTGCCATGGTCAAAAACATACACAAAAAATTTGGTTCAATTCTATGCATAACTTCCTACACTTTTCGATGGTACAATATTCAAAATGCACAAAAATCGTTATTACAGCGCCCCCTATGGCGGATTTTTTCCGAATTCAGGGAGGACCTGCTTGCCATGGCCAAAAACATACACAAAAAAATTGGTTCGATTCTATGCATAACTTCATACACGTTTCGATGGTACAATATTCAAAATGCACAAAATCGCACAAAAATCTCTGTTAGAGCGCCCCCTACAGGCGGAATGTTTCCAAATTCAGGGAGGAGCTTCTTGCTATGGCCACAAACATACACAAAAATTTTGTTTCAATTCCATGCATAACTTCATACACTTTTCGATGGTACAATATTCAAAATGCACAAAATCGCTATTACAGCGCCCCCTACCGGCGGATTTTTTCCAAATTAATGGAGGACCTGCTTGCCATAGCCAAAAACTTTTAAAAAAAATGGTTCAATTCTATGCATAACTTCATACAATTTTTGATGGTACAATGGCGGCACACGGACAGACAGACATTTTGTGTAAACATGTTTTTTGTGACCTCTGACCCCTAAAACGTGTAAATCCGTTGAAAACCGGAAGTCGAAAAAAATTTCGATTACAATACTTTCTTCTATTGAAGATAGAAGAAAGTAATAAATAAATCATAAAACATAAGTTTAAAAGACATGTAATCTAACAAACACTAAACTTAAAAGCATGGAAATAATCGGAATCAAAAGAGCTTATCAAACGAATTAATGTAAGCAATTAATAAGTCTAAACAAGTAAATAAATAATAAATCAATGAAACACAATCTTTGCTATAAATAAAGAATAAGTTTAAACAAACAAATAAATAAATAAAAAGTAAATTAATAAACATACGTTTACAAAATATATAATCTAACAAACGCTAAAACTAAAAGCAAGGAAATAATCAGAATCAAAAGAACTTATCAAAAGAATTGATCAGAAGAATTGTTATAAATAGTGAATAAATCTAAATAAATAAATAAAAATTAATTAATAAAACTCACGTTTAAGATATATGTAATCTAACAAACATTAATACTAAAAGCATGGGAGTAATCAGAATCAAATGAGTTTATTAGAAGAATTGCTATAAATAAATAATGAATAATAAGGTCTAAATATATATATATAAATAAATTCACAAAACTCACATTTAAGATATATGTAATCTAACAAAACCTAAGACTAAAACCAGGGAATAATCAGAATCAAAAGAGTTTATCAAAAGAGTTGATCAGAAGAATTGCTATAAATAGTGAATAAGTCTAAATAATTAAATAAAAATAAATTAACAAAACTCACGTTTAAGATAAATGTAATCTAACAAACACTAAAACTAAAAGTATGGGAATAATCAGAATCAAAACAGTTGATCAGAAGAATTGCTGAACTCCCATTTGGAGAATATATTACAGACCACTGTCCAAGAACTGAATAGATTTGAGTAAAAATAGGCTAACGGATTAGGTATTTAATCCATTTTAAAACCATTTACAAACCATATTGAGATCGATTCTATAGGAGAAAATCGCCAAGGAAAGGTGAAGCAGTATTAATAAGTGATAAATATTGCGTCGATAACATAAAGTACAGTCTGTCCGGCTTAATACGCTCACAGCTAATACGCGATCCCGTTTAATACGCGAATTTTTTTGCGATCCCTTGACATTGTCCATAAGGCTAATGTAAAAACACCACGTTTACTACCCCAACGGTTATTACGCGATCCTGCTTAATAAGCCAATGATTTTCAGCTCTTTGAAGCAAAAGATCATGGTTAAGACTCGAATTGATAGATCAATATGCGAATTCCTCTACGGTCTTGCCAATTTAGCGGATTATTTTATTCAGATAAAAACCACTCTTTGCGAATAGCAGTTTTTGTTTTATGTAATGACAGATTAATTAAGACGAATATGACTAATGTGAAATAATGATAGATATTTGAATGAAAAAAACCTCTAAAATCAAAATTGATTAAATGCGGACTATTCATCAAAGTAATGAACTAATGCCTGATAAAAAATTCGCTGCGAAAAAGGCTTGAGCACCTTGCTCTGATAAGTCGTAAAAATTATAATGATTATATCTGTTGTTAGTGATGTTTTAAAAGGTACGTTATATCACTACTATGTTTTATAATACATGTCCCAGGTAAAAAAAAAAATGAGAAGAAAACAAAAGAAACATTTGAAGATGAAGCAAATTTGATGCAGTTGTATAATTATTTTATGTTTTATAAGTTTCGTTTATTTTTTGCTAAAAATAAAACAATATTTTTTACACAAAGATTAATAAGTATAGTTTTCTCTCATATTAAAAATCAAGGACAGATTAATTAATAAGTACCGGGTGATTATAATTAAAGTTACGATTTCAAAAATCGATAATTTTAAAACTACTGATCAGAATGACTTGATATTTGAGCAGAACAATCGTGAGGCCATGAAATTTTGTTTGGCGAAGAAAAAAAACCCAGTTCCAAAATGTGCCGATAGATGGCGCTGTCGGGGTTCACATTGTCTGGAGATATGCAAATTACTAATATGTGACATGCGCACCGCAGACATAGCTGCCATAAAAATGCAGAGCACTAGCTCTTTGCCTGAATGCTTCATCATGACTCTCACTATGAAGGATCGTGCTATGCTCTTGAAGCTTTCTTATAAGAACAATGACTGTGCACTTACAGCTATTAGGAAGTTTCGGACATTAAAATTCATAAACAGGGGTCCAATAACCACAAATGGTCTGCGAAAAATGATTTCTAAATTCGAAGAGACCGGTTCATTTGACGTTAAACGGGGTAGAGGAAGGAAACCAATTTCTGCTGCGGCAGTTGAAGATGTGGGTACAGCATTACAAGAACAGACTAACAGTGAGGCTGGAATCAGCAGTGCACGAGGAATTGGCCGAATACTGGATATGCCGAACAGCACGGTGCGTAAAGTCCTACGGAACATCTTGCGCTGTTATCCGTACAAGCTAACTGATGGGCAGGAGTTGATACCTACTGACCTGCAAGAACGTCAATTTTTGCACTACAATTTCTTGCCCGGATGGAAGTGGACAACGGATGGCCATGGAACATTCTGTGGTCTGACGAAGCCCGCTTTCATTTGCAAGGTTCTGTAAATACGCAAAATTGCAGGATATGGGCGACCGAGAATCCGTCCCTGCTACAGCCATTGCCTCTTCAGTCTGAAAAGGTCACTATGTGGTGCGGAATAACGGCAGCGTTTATCGTCGGTCCTTTTTTCTTCGAAATCACACCTGCGGGTCCCGTTACCTGCACCGTTACTGGCTAGCGGTATGAAGCATTTTTGCGTAACCATGTCCTTCCGGCACTTCACCAGCGTCAGTGTGTGGATAGCACAATATTCATGCAAGATGGCGCTCCTCCGCACATTGCTACTCCTGTGAAGCAGCTACTGAGTGCTATTTCAGAGATAATAGGATCATAAGCCGCCATTTTCCAACAACGTGGCCGCCACGTTCCCCTGACTTAAACCCGTGTGATTTCTGGCTTTGGGGGTACCTGAAGAATGTTGATTACAGCGGGCGGATTCAGAATCTAGCCGACTTGAAGGCAAGCATCACACACCACACCCATTGCATCAGTACAGATACCCTCCGATCTGTTGTGGAGCATGTCGTTTTGCGCTTCCAATTAGTAGCGGAACAAGGCGGAGGGCATATCGAACAACTTATGCCTTAATCATAAGTAAGGTGTTTGTTCCATGAAGCTCTTTTTTTTCCTTTTTTGTCATTATCGTTGTTGTCGCTGTAAACACGTATTCTTGTCTTTTCGCTAATAAATTTTAAGTAAATCCCTGAAGTCTATTTTTTCCTTTTGGCTAACAACATTCCTGTGTTTAACGATTACATTTTAGGTCTTTCCCCTGACATTGCGCTGACAACGCCATCTATCGGCACATTTTGGAACTATATTTTCCTTCGCCAAACAAAATTTCATTGCCTCATGATTGTTCTGCTAAAATATCAAGTCATTCTGACCAGTAGTTTTAAAATTATCGATTTTTGAAATCGTAACTTTAATTATAATCACCCGGTATATAGTTTTCCCTCATATTAAAAATCAAGGACAGATTATAAAGGTACTCATTATCACAAGCCCTAAAAATAATTTTTTGCAAATGTCTTCAAAGATTTATTAATTTTTGCTTTGTTTAAAAAAAATTAGTTTAGCACCAAAATTATGTGTATTATTTTATTTTTTCTGTAACATTAATCGACAATAAAGCCATATTTGAATACATATTTAATTTCACTTCTAGGCGGCCCTATAAAAAGAAGCAGTGAGTTAAAGTTGAATACAAATAAATTTTAACCTAGATATGTGTATAAAAGTCACAATTTTAGGCCGTACACATGTAAATGAAATATCTAAAGTTCATTCAGACGATTAACCCTTACGGTGCGGAGTAACTCTGTTTATAAACTGATGAAATATTAGACTGACACCGCAATTTATAAACGAATTTATTAGAAAATACGAATTTGTTTATTTTCATGTACATTATAATAGGAAAATTTTAGTTAAGTATTCTTAGTGCCGTTTGTCAGTTTTGGAATTAAAATTAGGTGTCCTTTTTTAAGGACACCGCGCCGGAAAGGGTTAAATGTGTAAAAAAACCCAGTTCCTTCAACGTTATGAAAATCCCGTTTAATGCGCCATCCCGCTTTGCCCACTCCTTGCAAACGCATCTTAATCGGGAACCACTGTATTAATATCGCAAAGGAAATAATATCTCCATTTTCAAAACGGGAGGTTCAGCGTTCGAAATAGCGCGGCCTGGTGTCCCGATTTCCAGGAGCTCGAAAACCTGTCGCGCATAATCCACGGGAGAGACACCAAAATTCCCGGTTTTTCATGATGCACAAATTCCTTTAAATTTCTGTTCGTGCCATGCTTATAGAGGTCTGCACGGGGCCGGGCTTGGTTTGAGGCCCGTACCCGGCCCGGCAAAATCAAGGCGAACTTTCAAACGAGTTAGGCCGGCAGAATTAGGACAATTTTTTCCAGCGGGCCTACCAGCCCGATATAAAAGTTTAGCCGAAGCCGATAAAATGTGAGCCATTTTCAAGGAATATGACTTTCTTGAGAATATAGTGTATATAAGTATAAATGTGCATCACGAGCCGATGCTATTTTGACAACATCAATACAGAAATGTAACATATCCAAGATTATTGGACAGCCCGGCTGTCAGACAGCAGTTGGCATCGGACAGTTGCATGGTGTCTGAGCCCGAGCTTAATTTTTTTCAGCATATTTTTTTGCCTGGCCGAGATCAGGCTCGCACTTTTTTTTTTGCACATAGTCGAGAGGATTGGCAATGTGTTTTTAAAAAATATTATTAGCGACAATGAACTTCTGTTAACGGAATCTTTGGAAATATACCTTAAGGTGGTTCTCAAATTCACTGCTCAACAACGCGAAACTTTCAGACACATTTTCTGACTCATTTTTAACTGTAAAAGCATAAAACTGACAGGCCTGACTATTGAATGGATATGTAATCGAATAGCGTTTTCCATTTATGATAAATAAATTATCGAGATATAAGAGATTCTTGTCACGTGACTGCAGGTTTTTCTCATTTCCTGTGAATATCGCTTCCGGAAATTCGATTCAAAACGCTAACTTTTACTGTATTTTCACACAGATATATTGCCATTATCAAAAAAATGGATAACGCCATTCGATTACATAGTTTCTGAATAAGAACGCCTGCAAATCTTATGCGTTTCCGAAAAGAAATGAAATCAGAAATGTGTCAGAAAGTAGATCCTTTGTATTTGAGAAAAGCCATAATAAATGACAGAGAAATATTTTCAGAAATCTACATTCAACTATACAGCTTGAAAAGTTATTATGTTTTTAACCCTCCATTTTTTTGTCTTCTAAGCTACATTTATTTTTTAATGAATCTTTTGAATGTTAAACGTCTAAAAATCAAAGTAATCATTTTAAAGTTGCTATTGCGTATTTTCTGTCTTGCAAACACACACAGTAATTTAAAATTATACTATAAAATTATCCCATAAATATGTGTGCAGCATTCTTTAATAGAATATTAATTGTACGTTAAGAAAAATCTGAACTTTTTTGTAGAAATTCAGTCGGGCCTTATTTAATTGATTTTTGCACAGGCCGGACCTGTTTCCGCTGATTTTTATACGAGCCGGGCCGTGAACTGTGAAAATATAAAGGGGCCGAGCCGGGAAATTCCGGCCTTTGATGACTTCTACCATGCTATTCGTTAATCTACATCAGTGTTGTTGTTGTTTACGACGGTCAATTATCTGCACTAGGGATATGGGACCGGAGGGGGGAGTGTCCTCCGTGGGAGTTTTTCTAAGGGAACCTAATCCGTATTTACGCAAGGAAATCCAAGGTTTGAAGAAAACCACGGGAAATTCCAAACGATTAGGCCGACGAGCGCTATTGGATTCGAACCCAACACCTCCCGCCTACCAGCTTTGAGAGCAGAACCTATCGGCTACTGGTGAGGTCATTAATCTGCATCGAGTGGGTCTTAATACAGTAAAACCTCTGAAGACATAACCTATCTATAGCAGAAAGTTTTTATAGTCCCTTCGAAAAGAATATTTCACAAATCTACAAGCCTAGACCTATAGTTCCCAAAATGGGGCGTACTCCCCACTGTGGGGCAATTCCAAATTTGTTACTCACCCATTCGGTGTCATATTTATTTTGTTTTGAAAAAGCAATATTGTAGACTAAAAATAAAAGTAACATATAATAATGCAAAATAAATAAGTCTTTTTTGTTGAATAGATAAAATGTCCCCAATAAAACTTTCAAAATTGAATCAAAACCAGAAAATAATAAATTCTGAAAATGTTTTAAACTCTCTCCTTTTTTTATCCCCCATCTTTACGAATTTCTATAATTTTTCTGATTATTAATGGGTTTTTTATATATATATATAATCTTTCTCATCTCTTTTGTATTTCTGTTCGCTCTGCTTTAAATTAGAGATGCAACGATTATTCGGCCAATACGCCGAATATCAAGTCCATTATTCGGCCTTGGCCGAATAATACTGTAAGAACTGTTTTTTTTTGTTTTCATTTATACAGTAAAACTTTTTAATTTGGCAATTTATTTTCATCATGTATAATGGAAATTTGTTTTGAAATTAAGTAACACTTTTCCCCCTTAACTTTCATACCCTTAATGGGCTTTATCTAGCCATTTTTATATAAGAGTGTAATTTAGGAATCATGTTAAAATTTTTATGATGTATCAATAAGCGCAAAAAGTATCTGTAATAAGCTAACGTAATCTATTCAATTTAAAATTAATCTCTTCAAAATTTTCCTAATAGAGCAATGCAAGAAAATTCTATTTTTTTTTTAAGCCTAATGGGAAGTTTAATATTTATCCTTTGTTATTGTTACATAAAAAATATTTCTTTCAGTGATATTTTTAATTAGACTTATAAAGAACATAAATATATACAATAGATTAAGTATAGATGTATTGTAATGTATGACATAAACATTTAAGTCGTATATGCTTCAATACTTAAGTTGTTCTGTTTTTTTTTTTTTTTTTTTTTTTTTTTTTTTTTTTTTTTTGAGGGGTGGGGGAGGGGTTAGTAAAATGTTCTTAAATTTAAATATAATTTAAGTAATTTTATTAAGTGTGTTACTATTTCTTATTGAATAATGAAAGAAGTGTAAGTACTAAATTCTTTTAATTAGTATATATGTATGTTTTTGCATCACTATTTAATTTTGATTTTCTATTATCTGAAACTTAAATTTCTGTTGTCTAGTACTTTTAAAATTTTGTGATTATTTTAAAATGTAACAGAAACAACATACATAATATTCATTAAATTGTAACAATACAGTACTAACTAAGATACTACATAGTCAATATTTTTAAATTTATTTTCCTTACAGATATTCCCTTTAAATCTGAAATCATTCATTATACACTTCTTAATAGTCTGCTGAGCTGACATAGCAAAACAAATACATGACTTTTTTGTTAATTGTGAGCTTTATAAAGTCTATACTGATTTCTTTCCACCATTTTAGACGATATTCCTTTCTGTCAGTGATTTTTTCTTCAGATATTAAGATTTCTTATGTTTTATTTTCTTTCATCTGAAAGGTGAAATTTGTGTTTTCTCATACTTTTAAAATTTTATCATTATTTTAAAATGTAACAAGATACATAATATCTACTAAGAAAATGTAACTAGACAGTAACTGACGAGGAACTTTTGCTAAGACTTTTTTTGGGGGGGGGGAGGGGGGGGGTATATTATTGAGGCAATTTTTAGACCGAACATAGCCAAATATTTTTTCAGAATAAAATAATGCTTTAAAAAATTAAATTTACATATAAATAATGTTTTAAAAAGAAAATAATACATTTTAATTGTGAAATATACAAGAATTGTGGATATAGAGTATAATATATTTTGATTTTAGACAAAAATGAGTTCATTATTCGGCCATAACTAGGCCGAATAATTGGTATTCGGTTATTCGGCCAAACCATTATTCGTTGCATCACTACTTTAAATCACACGAAAAACATTTTACTCGTGAAACTGGTTAAGGATATATCTAAATCTGACTCTCTTGAATATATTTAACTTAAGAAATATCTGAAATATCTAAACCAGGTACCACCAACTTTATTAAATTTATAATCAAATACATTTTACTCAATTAACGATGATGGGGAAGGGAAACAGAGAAATATATTTTGATGAGATACACAGTTGATGGGATACACAGGGTGTTTCACTACCAGACCGACGAACTTGCAGGAGGTGTAGGGAACACAGAGACGACTAGGAATCACATAGCAATGCAGAGGGTCGAAAATGCAATCTTAACGAGATAGAGGGCTGTTAGGAGCTGAATCATCGTGATAGCAAATTGACATTTTAAGACCATAAACCTAAAATAAGGCTCCGTACGCACCATCTAGTTTCTTGCAGTCACCCTTCGGCACGTTTGTTCCCGGTAGTCAGAGCATTTGATGGCTAATGGGTTTTGCAGGACAAGGATAGGGAGTTGCATGACGCCAACCCACGTTGACAGTTTTATGACTGTTGTTTGTGGAGAAAATCACGTAGAAAAAGTATACCTCTCCTTACTTCAAAGATAAAATTTATGGCTTTTTCTAGACTACGTTTGGACTATCTTGCAAAAGATCGTCTAGAAAAAGCCATAAATATTTTCTTTGAAGTAAGGAGGGGTATACTTTTTCTACGTGATTTTCTCCCCAAACAACAGTCATAAAACTGTCAACGTGGGTTGGCCTCCAGTTTCGTCATGCAACTCCCTATCCTTGTCCTGCAAAACCCATTAGCCATCAAATGCTCTGACTACCGGGAACAAACGTGCCGAAGGGTGACTGCAAGAAACTAGATGGTGCGTACGCAGCCTAAGTCATGATTTTCCTGATAATGAAGTACCCCGAAGTTCATCGAAGGCTTTTCATTCCTGCATCTTTGTGTATCCTCCAGCTTATCAGAGGTAGTAGGGGCGTTTTGGAATGACTTATCGTCATCGTTGCTACCGCGAACTTTCGACAGATGCACGGTGTATTTTAAAACTTCCGAGATTCAATGCGGTGCCCACGTTACGAAACGTCGGGCAACTTCATTATAGGGAAGTCGTGACATATTTTAAGTTTATGGTCTTTAAATGTCAATTTTCCATTACGATGATTCAGCCCCTAACAACCCTTCTGTCTCGATAGGATTACATTTCGAACCCTGCATTGCTATGTGGTTCCGAATCGTCTCTGTGTCCCCTTACACCTTCTACAAATCTGTCGGTCTGGTAGTGAAACACACTGTAATGGCTACTTAAAACTGACAAAGAAGGGAGCCTTGAAATGCTTATGTGTGTGTATTTATGGAAAGAAAATTTGATGGCCAAAGCTTTTCCTCCTACTTTTAATAAGTTACTAAAATGAATTATAAAATGCATCAATGTTATCCATTTTTATGTTAAATGTGAGAGTCTCTCCAACAGGATTCTGAAGATAAAAATGCAAACCATATAACACTTTTTTTTTTAACATTGAGGTACGTTGGAAGAGAACAAAAACTCTTTCGTATAAAGATGAAGATGTTATAGTCTCATTGCATTTTTATTTTTTCTCATTGCATTATTATGTTAATAACACATCTGTCACAGAAAATTCACCTCTTTGACAAGTTTAAAAAATTTGAAATAAATAGTTATTGTTAAGGCTCTGTTAGACTTCCTTCCTTTTCTATACAGTCAGTGTCCACAGTAACATATTTGTGCAACCAGTATTTCAAAGAGAAGGGGGAGAATATATTCCAGGAGGCGCGATAGTAGACCCAAAGGGGGGGGGGGGGGCATTTTTTCTAACTTTTGCCGACGACCCACATATGAGATATTGTTGGAAAGGCCTGTGACCACTTATTGATGCTACGCTCTTCCCGAGCCCCTCCCCCCAAATTTGCCCTCTGGGGGCCACTTTTCTAAATTTTGCTGATATCATTTATACCCTCTCTGGGTGCAAATTTGGGGGAAGGGGCTAGGGAGCTGTATAGCATGAATAAGTGCTCACAGGCCTTTCCAACAATATATCACATGTGGGGGATCGGCAAAAGTTAGAAAAATGACCACCTTTGGGTCTACCATCGCGCCTCCTGGAATACATCCTCCCCCCTCTCTTTGAAATACCGGTTGCAAAAATGTGTTACTGTGCACACTGGCTATATAGAAAAGTACTCATACAATGTAGCAATTTCATAAATTTCACTCAATTATTTCTATGTGAGGGCAAAAACTTATTGATATACCCTCGTACATATTTCTATGCACAAATATTTTTTTAAATGAGAAAACTGATCTTGAAACAATTTCGAAATAATGCCATTAACAATTTTCTACTGCGTACTTTCGACATCGGACGCTTGTGCGAACCCTAGATTAACATCCAAGATAGGACATTCCCATAGAGCGTAATGGTAATGCGATTGCGATCGTAGCGCCCTTATTGACAATGGGGAAGAAACTCCCCATCCTTGTAGTATGCTTATTATTGAATATCTACCTTATTGTGATCTTTCTTTTTTTAATGTTGCATGTTTACGTTTTCGATAGAATCTTACACCGATACATGAACATAGAATAGACATTCTATTTTATATAGCTAATATCTATTCTATGTTCATGCACGGATATATGCTGTTTTTTTTTTTTTTACATGATTAGTGAACGGTTTTAAGTTGAACGAAAAATTAGGTAAAAATTTCGTCTTGAATGCTATGTATCAAAAGCTATGGTGTAATATAAAAATATACGAAATATTGCACTCTACAAGTCACAGAAAATTTCATAATTATTCCACTTTGGTAGGAAAATTTTTATAGCCCGTGTTTTATTAATTTATGAAGTTTAACGTATTAAACAATCGTTACAATAATCTTTTAAAATTTACGCATTTTCACTTCCTTACAAATAAAATAAAAATATTGTTTTTAATGTAAATAACGTACAATCAATTCATTAATATTTATAATATTAACATATAAGAAATAATAATAATATTACCGATAGGGAAAAATCCCCTTCGACAAATTTTTAGAATTGTATAAATCTAAAAGTTAAAAATAAATAGAGGTACTGACATTACACTCAATAAAATTTTATTCGATATGAATAAATTGACACAATACCTGAATTTGATTTTTTACAATTTAATCTTATAAACTTACATACTATTTGCATTCTTAACAGAATTTTCTGGCGGTTTTCTTTTATATTATTAGTCTAATTATCATTTTGTAAGTAAAAAATGAATATACAAGTAAGGTAAAAAAAGCAGCTAAATAAATAAAGCAAGCATGAATAGAACATCGTCTGACACCTGCATTGTTTTAGGAACGAATAGATATTCAAAGCATAGAGGGTAAACATATTTCCTCAACATAGATAAATTTCGGAGGTTTGTTAGTTCTTCCCCCTTGACCGTAGGGACGCTAGTACTGTTGCCATTACAGATTTTGCCGTAAATGTCCCATCTTTGTCCTTAATCTATGGTGCGAACTAATTACCAATCGTCCGGCTCGGCTTCCGAAAAAAGAACTCGAATTTATTTAAAACGGAAAAGCTAGGAAACGGCAACCTTGAATTTTTTCATAGGCTAACACAGCGTTTTATTAAATACTAGAAAGGTAGCCCGTCAAAAATGACGGAAATTTAGATATAAAGATATATACAACTCATGTGCAAGAATATGAGTTTTCTCACTTGTTCCGCAGTGATAGATGAAAATAACACATTTTAACCCTAGATCTACCGGGAATTTTATTCAAGTTTTAATAAAACGTTCTACACCAGAATTTTTATTTAAAACTATTTAACTTATTTATTTACCTTATTTTTGTCTGGTTTATATACTTAGTTTATTTTAAAGAAATTTCTGGTTTGAATGAATATTTTGTATGTACCTGTCGGGTCCAATGGACCCGTCTGGTAGACGGAGGGTTAAGAACGAAACACATTTATGAAAAACTGTGTACAGCAGAAGACCACAAATCTGCACAGTTTGGTTCCAAGTGTTATGCAGATTTGAGGCTTTTTGCGGTCGTCTATTCAATCTTTGTTTACATTTTTTTTTAAATTCATATATTGGACAATTTAGATTGTTGAGCCTTAAAAATAAATAAATAACACACTTGAAGTAAGGTTAAAAACTATTAAATTATCGTATACGATTTCATGAAATATATATTATATGGTATTATATGTGTGTGCTTCACGATCTTGGTTACGACGTTGGCGAAATTAGCTGCAACTTGTCATAATCCTAATAGTGTGGGCCGCTATAACAAAAAAGTAACCAGTTTTTAGTAAAATTTCTGATATAAAGTTTGTTAAAAACTTGTGTAAAATTGCAGGCCGTTCTCGTGTTATGTCAGTCCAAGGAATAATATTTCTAACACTGAAGATTTTCCATGTATATATGGAATTTAGAAAAGCTTCTCCAAAAGAAAGGTCCTGAAATGACATTGTAATTCCTCTAACTTCAAAGTTTAATCGGGCCCTGATGTTGAGTACTGAAATCTAATAAATACAGTTATTTTGAATATTACAACAGAATTAAACAATTAAACTTATTTAACTTAAACCCGCTGTTACTTCCCGATGTTATTGTTTAGTATTAAGAAAGAAAATTATTTAAAATTTTCAAATCATGCATTTATGACTTTTTTCCGTCTTTAATAACTAAATAATGAAAAAATAGGCTTTTGTTCTGAGCTCATAAATATGACAATAAAATAATGTAACTAAGAGACATTGCAAAATTAAATCTTTGTGATTACAAACCATAAACAAACGATACCGCCACCATTTTACCTACTATGACGTCATTAGAATATTTCCCATTTGTTGTTGAAGAACTTACTTTGTGAATGATTACCTCAATGATTTAATATTTTTGACGTTTCACGATGAATGAATCACTTGCGTTTGTTTAGGTTTATGGAATGAGATATTAAGCTGTGAACTTAATTTAGATTGAAGTTATCCAAGGATATATGTATTTTTAATCGAAATTAAAAACAATGCTTTGATCTCGAAATAAAAAGTTTTAGTTTGTATAATTTGTTATTTCTGTTAATTATTTATTTAAGTACTTTTCCATTATAGCGCATTTTTAAAAAAAGCTTGGCGCGATTCGGGCATCAGAAAGTGAGATATGTTGCGAAAATATATAAACAGCTATGAAAACAAATCTAATGAACTTTTATCTTTGTTTATATATGCACTTATATACATAAAAAAATCGTTTCGAAATATATATATATATATATATATATATATACAAATTACGGCACAGATTTCAGATATGAACCGAGATACCTAACTGGCGCCAAAATGGTGTTATTTTGCCTGCTATGGTAACCCGGCTATTGTTTTTTATTTATTAATAAATTGTTTATTTACTTTTATTTTCTGTTTTTTAATTATAGAAACAGCTTTGTTAAATAGTTATTATTCAAACTTTTATTTATTTATAGTTATTTGCTTTTCAAAATGATAGCAAATAATTGAAAAATATATAAGTAACTGGTATTCGATAGCGAGATTTCTGCCAAATTGGCATCATAGAAAAGTAACGCCAACAACCATGCGTATATGACATCTTTGCAAAAATTACTTCTGTTTCTTTATAAGAATGGGTAAATAGCTTTTTTATATTAAATTGTCGGCACAGATGTCATATACGCCCATATTGGCGCGATTTTTTTTTTTTTTTTTTTGACGCCGATGTCATATTCGCACCGGGTACTTAACTGGCGCCAAAGTGTCGTTATTTTGCTTGTAATGGTAACCCGAATGTTGTTTATGCTGTTGGTGTTTTCGCCAAATTGGCGTCGGAAAAAAATCGCGCCAGTATATGACATCTGTGCCAAACTGTATACATATGGGAAAAATTGCTTGTGAGTATGAAATAGTAAATAGGTTGCCAGAAAATACGTTGGTAAACTTCTTTCTCGCCAAGAAACTTTTTTCCGAAGTATTGTACATAAGCAATGATTGCTAGAAATGCATTTTTAATTATGATATGCGCTTTTATGTTTCACTACATTTATGCATACTATACTGTGTGTATAAATGCTACAGTTCATATGCAGAGCTACACAAAAGAATTCGTAAGGGTTACTGAGTATGAGAGTAAATTACTTAAAGGTGGTTTTCAAAGGAGTTATGGATTTTTACGCTGAACTGCATTTAGTTTCCTAAGAAATGTTTGTAGAATATAGATAAAATGATATACATGGTCACGCAAAGAATTGGATACATAACCGTCTATGGATGATAATATCTGGAAATGTGATTTCAGTAGTTTTAAGAGTAGTTTAAATTAAATTTTAGCTAAATAGTGGCATGTAATAAAGGTATTATTGGCTATGGACGGTAACTGCTGAAATCAATTTTTAAATTTTTTTTTATGCGTTTTCTAAAATGTTTACTTTGTTATCTTGGTACTTCTTAGTTATCCCGTCGACCAAATTACTGTCGCCAGATTGTAAGATTAATTGCCAATAATGGTTGCCATTAATTAATTAATTGTAAGATTAAATGCCAATAATGGCCAATAAAACCATTAATTCGACGTTTTATTTGTATTTTTGTTAATGTTTTACTATTGATTTGGCGATTTATATAATTTGGCGAAATTGGTCGACGGGATATCTAAGAAGTAACGTTATCTTATTTACCTTATTTCCCTAAATAATGAAGTTTTGTTAAAGCATTCAGGATGTGTTGGAAAGTGTTTCATATTCTATGTTTAACGCGTGATTTTTCTTTCTTCTTTAGTCTTAGTTTGCATTTATTTTATTCTTAATTTTTTAGTCTTATACTGCTTTATAGAAACTTTGGCACAGTTGTCATATACATTATCATATATTGGCGCGATTTTTTTCCGACGCCAATTTGGCGAAAACATCAACAGCATAAACAACAACATCCGGATTACCATATCAAGCAAAATTACGACACTTTGGCGCCACTTAAGTACCCGTTGTGTATATGACATTGGCGTCAGAAAAAAATCGCGCCAATATGGGGCGTGACATCTGTGCCGAAACTTTAATATTTAATGTTTAAACTCCTCGCTCCACTCCCCTTGCATATAGTACAAACTATAACACGGATAGTGCAAAATAATAGACAGTTTGGTACTTTTCCACTGTAGGGGCTTTGGCATTTTTTTAAAAAAGCTTGGTGTAATTTGGGCATCAGAAAGTGAGATTTGGGTACTTTTCCGTTATGCGGACACCATAGCGTAATAGTTTGCGCAAAATCGTGAATTGAAGCATTTGAAAAAAAAAAAAAAAACCATTGTCGATACTAAAGTGAGCATTTAAAAAATATAACATTTGAAAATTCCAGATTTTTACGAACTATTTCATCAAATCACAAATATATACTTAAAATAAGTGAACAAATAACTGCTATAAAATAAAGCAATAAAATAAAACTCATATTAAACTGCTAGCATAAAATTACAAATATCTTTTAGCATTGTGAAATAATTGGCGCATTAGCATACATTTTGGCATGGTGTCCGTATAACGGAAAAATATCGAGATTTGTTGTCAAATCATATAAACAGCTATGAAAACAAATTCGATGAGCGTTTTTGTTTGTTTTATATGTATATTATTGATGTTTTTATGTACAAATTGCATCTGTTTCTGTATAAAATTAGAGAAACGGCTTTTTTATGTTAAATAAGTCGCATAAATATCGAAAAAAATGCGTGTGTATATAAAATGAAACAGTGAATAGGTTACCGGAAAATATGTTACCAAATTTCCTTTTTCGCCAAGGCACCTATACTGGAAAAGTACCTAAAGCACATTAAAATCGTGCAGTTAGGAGCTCACACAGTACACCGTTGTCTATTAGCGGTTATTTTATAAGTAGCATCGGGAGGAAGATATAAAGATGTACTTTAAATTCTCACCCATAGATTTCGAAAAAATATCATAAAAGTGTGGAGTTTAAATTAAATTTCGGTGACCTCCATTATGAAAGATTAATGGTTTTAAATGGGAATTTCGCCAAATTAGCCAGCTATCGCCAATTTGGCTAACATTTGGTGCTACTGTGGTAACCCTGCATTAATATTTTTAAAAAATTACTCATTTCAATGAGGCGATCCTACCGGAATAGTGAGGGACACACAGAGACTTGGATTTTATATAAATAGATTGCCACACACGTGTCAATATCGTTGACCGCTGTATCTAGAAATTGCCTAGTTGGATCAAGACATTCTAAATTTACTACATTTTTTTCATCAGGTCCGTTTATCGTGAATCTGATAGAAATGTTTTCAAGAAAAGATAAAAAACTAGAAAAAGATCTTTTTAAGATTTGGCACCCCTGAATACGGAGTTTCGCGATAAAAGATGGAGATGAATCAAAAAGTTTAACAGTCAGATAGTAAATAACTTTATTAAGATATAATAAACCGAATTTGGTTTGTAATGATTAACGAGCGGGCTTCGCTCACTACGCTGGTCGGATTTTTCCAAACTTTCCTTGAACCAAACATAATATAGTATTGGTGAATTTGACATTGTATTTTAAAGCAATACTTGATAGTACCCGCCAAGATTTTACGGTAAATAATTTGAATGTTTCATTAGAAAAATTCTTGAACTTTAAATTAGTTGCTTTTAAATTAATTATCGAAATCGACTGGGGAAATATTCAATTTTAGACAGGTTTCCTTCTTATCAATTAGATTTGAAAGGTATTCTTTCCGGGATGGGATGACCGTAAAAGGAACCCAGCTTTCGCTTTAGAATATAAGTGGAATCACGGGTGTAAAGTATTCTTTTCGTCGGGACCATGGACTTATTTACGTTCAAGAAAAGATTCCGTTACAGGCAGGTTCCGTTTTCATGGAATTTACTATATGTTTGCGTTCCCATACAGAAACCACTGTCCCACTTTTTTTCAACAATCTGCCCTTCTTTTTATGTGTGTGTGTGTGTGTAACAGTAAAGCGGCACTGGCAATAAAAGTAGTTTGTAGTGCAACATGCTAAGCGAGTAGCGCGATACAAAAAAATAAGTAGTTTTTAGCAAGCACAAACACTACTTTTAACGCTACTGCAACGAAAAAATAAAAGACCCACGTGGTGGTAAGTTGCCGCTTTTGTTCAAAATGTGTTCTGCGCAACAATTTGAGAATGTCAGTGATGAGTTACAGTAAAAATAGATAATAAAATTTTGGAAGTTTATGGTTAAGCCTAAATATGTTATGCACAACAATAATAGCCATTGTCATATCGCTTGCTCAGTTCTGCCATAGTGAAATCAAAGGATGGGACAGATTTTTACTGTTTCCCAGCGTTACAGAGAAGACGGGTTCATGACTGAAAATAATTATAAAGAATTAATATTAATTAATTATAAGAAAATAACTACAAAGAAAATTTTTGTATTAATAAAATCTGCAGATTTTTAATGTTTTTTTTTTTTTCCGGGATTATGTAAAGAATATGGGTTGCCAATGAAAATGATTATAAAAAATAATTTCTGAAATAATGAAATCTGCAGATGAGCCTGATTTTTAATGTTTTCTGGGTATTACGTCGAGATGATTGGTTGCTGAATGAAAATAAATATAAAACTTAAATAAGAAAAACTGCTGTATCGATGAAATCTACAAATGAGGCAGATATTTAATTTTTTTCCTCTACATTACGTAGGGAAGATCAGTTGCTATTGAAAATCATTAGGAAAAATATATAAGAAAATTTCCGCAGTAATGAAATTTGCGAATGGGCAGATTTTTAATGTTTTTCTAACTTTACATAGAGAATCTGGACTGCTGAATGAAAATAATTATAAAACATATATAAAAAAAATTATCAATAAAATCTGCAGATTAAATTGATATTTTGATATTTTCTCAGCATTACGTATAAAAAAAAGGTTACTTAATTAAGATTATTGTAAAATATATATAAGAAAATTGCTGTATTACGTGACAGTAAGTGCATTTGAGTTAAATTTTTGAAAATTTCCCTGGTGTACCTAGTGAAAATGTGTTGCTTAATTAAAATAATTATAAATATATATATATATATATATATATATATATATATATATATATAATATGAAATAGTTGTGGCAATGAAATTTGCAGATGAGGCAAATTTTTAGTGTTTTTTCCATATTACATAGAGAAGAATAATTTCTAAATTAAATTAGTCACAGCAAGTATATACGAAAACTGCCGTATTGACAGATATGATTTAATGCTTCTGATTATCCGAGATTAGTGATTACTTCATTTTACTTTTAAGCCCGTAGAACACTTAAAATAAAAATAAACTCGCAATGCACCTGAAAATCTGAGATTATTAACTCAGCAGTATATTATTTCTACATAATGCGAAAAATAACCTTCTGTCTTGTCTGCAGATTTTTTTGTACATCTTTACTTTTGGAGGACAAAATTTACTTCTTAAAAATAGTGTTTGTTAACCTCAATTATCAACCAGATGCAAAAATGAAATCTGTCAATAAAGCAATTTTTATTTTAATCCATTTCATTCAGCAACCAATTTTCTCTACATAATGCTAGAAAAATATTAATAATGTTCCTTATTTTCAGATCTCATTATTACAGAAATTTTCAGATGTATTTTTTACAATTGACTTCATTTACCAAACCATCTTTTCTACGTAATGCTGGGGAATCAATACAAATCTGTCTCATCCGCAAATTTCATCACTGCAGAAATGCCCTTATATATTATAATTAATATAAATCTTATATATTATAAATTATTATTTTATAATTATTTTCATTAGCTCTAACGTTGCGAAAAATTAAAAATCTGCCTCATCTTAAGATTTTATTGATACAGCAATTTTCTTAAATATGTTTTATAATTATTTTTATTCAGTAATCTATCTTCTCTGCGTAATTCTGGACAAACACATATAAAATTACCTCATCTACAGATTTCATTAATAAAAATATTTTCACATATACTTTTTTATAATAAGTTTGATTTGACGATTCCTCTTCTCTACGTGATGTTGTCGAAACATTAAAAATCTGATTCATCTGCAGATTTCATTATTGTAGAATTGTTTTTATATATTTTTTATAATTATTTTCATAATCAACCCTTTTCTCTACTTAATGTTGTGAAAACACTAAAAATCTGCATCATCTGCAGATTCCACTGATGCATCAATTTTTCTTACATAAGTTTGATAAATATTATCATTCTGCATCCCATCTGCTCTATGTGTTGCTGAGAAAACATTAAAAATATTGATTGGAATTAAAATTGTTGATGGAAATTTTGTTAATTGTCTGCATGGGGTGTTTGCGAAAAGTGTACCCTTAAAAAATGAAGTACCTTAATTATTTGCGTATAAACCGCTGCTAAAATAAATCTGTTCTAAACCAAAAAACTTTACTTTAATAAATAACGTCAAATAAGCACTAATTGGAAATAAGTCTTATTAAATAAAATTTCTGGTAGAAAACAAAGTTATTTGAGCCGCGGCTTACACGCCAGAACTTACGGTATTCACTAATCTTAGACACACAGGCGCGTTACTGAAATCTGTTAATGAAAGTTTCCTTATACATTTTTACAATCATTTTAAATTCCCCTTCCAATTTTTGTATACTAAAAGTCATAAACACTCAATATCTTAGATTTTGGAACAATATGTAATATGCGGACAGACGGATGGATGGACCAGGGCCGAAACTAAGGGGGGGGGGGGGGGCAGAGGGAGCATGTGCCCCGGGCGCCAGAACGAAGGGGCGCCAAATGAAGGATTATACCTTTGGAATGGATAATTTTCTTCTGATGGACTGATGTCTTATATTATTATGAAATAGCCATTATACATGAAGTGTTAGGTGAAGATGAAAGAGCAGTGGTAAAAAGTTAGAACTCTGATTTTCTGGTCAGAATGGGGAGAAAAAAAAATGGCCATAATTTTTTTTTGACAAAAAAATTATGGCCATTTGTCAAAAAAAGCTAGTTTCGGCCCTGGCATGGACCAGAGGACGACTATAGGTGCTACGTATTTATATAATTACGAATGCACCTAAAAAAAGGTTAAAGCATTTTAAAGCAGTCGCAGGGAATCATGCTCAGCGAAGTGTTTGAACCTCCTAAAATTCTCGGAGGCCCCCTTTGTAAACGTTTTCTTTTGTGTTTGAACTCTACAAAAGCCAGAGGCTCCCAAGACTATAATATTCCCTTGAACGGTTTACGATACAAAGCTTGTCTAAATAGCTCAGTTTCGATACAAAAGGCTTGATTTCATTTTAAGACCCTTTCCATTAACCGCATTCATACCGGCTGGTCCAAAATGTACAGTAGTGCAGGGAAGAAAAAGGAGACCCCCATGCATTCTAATCACTAAATTATCGTAGAAAAAAAGTAAATAATAAAAAAAAGCAATTTAACAAATTACAACGACCATTTGGAAAATGATTTTTTCAAAGACATTTAAGACATAAAAAATAACACGGAGTTGATCATACATTACGTACGCTTGAATTAAACATTAATAGTGTTATTGCACGTACAAATTGGAAGCGACAAAAATCGCCTGCGACTCGTACGTATTATCCACCTGAAACTTACGTATTATCCAAGCATTTCATTGGCTGTTTGGGAAAAGGCTTTTCCATCGTCAGATTTCCAAGAAATCTGACGGCCCATTTTAAATGAAATTTATTTCTTAAACTTCTAAACATACCACAATATTACTTTTTATATCGTCGTATACAGAAAAAAAATGTACTTTTAAATGCAATTTGTTTGAAAGCTGTATCTCAATTTGTTTCTGAGTTATTAATTTTTTTTTTTTTTTGTAGTTTTTATTCCTTTTTTGTCATAGTGGCAACACTCTTTTGTTCATCTCTGTTGAAAGTAAAGGGAAATACAGATTACTGTATAGACCAATCAGAAAACGAATAAAATGATGATTAAACCTGATAAAATAAATGATCATTGAATGACCTAATAAAATAAATGATGATTTGCCTCTTTTTTAACATAATCTGAATAGATTTTTAAAAATAGCGCAAAAAAAATTAATTAAATTACAAAAATCAAAAAACCCGACTGCATAAAAAACGAACTAATTAATTATTTCTCATCAATGTTAAACTATTATTCGTATTACCTATTTTTTTTATTTACTTTTATTGATGACTTCTAAGTTGTGTTTAATTGTTAGTTTCTATCTATAAACGCTGTTTTGATGAGGCCTATAGATGGCTATGATTGTTAGAGTTGCAGTAAAGCTAGAGATCCTACCTACACAACTTCCAGGTTGTATAATATTTTAACGGACCTTCTGACTGTAAAATAGTCAATAAAACATCGTCTTCATTTTGAAAGACCTATCCAATGATATGCCACTTAATAGGGTGCATAAATTTTTTTTTCGTCTCTACCGCCATCTTGTATTTTACGGCCGTCATTTTGAATTTATAAAAACAAAACCTAGCCTATAACCATCGGACTGTTAAGACGAATTGATAGAGACTTCATTCATTAAAATCCATCCAACCGTTGGGATATTTCAAGGGTATAAAGAAATCCACATACCCAGATACGCGTGAAACACATAACCCTTCTTTTCAGCCGGGTAAAAAGAATGAAAGAAAATTAATTTTAACTTGGAACCAGAAAAATTACGCTCCAGACTAAAAATCGGCAAATCTCCATAGCAGACGATTTCTAGCGACTGTTGAACAACCGGTCAGATTTCGGATACAGGGATCGGCTTCGCTATCATATAAAATGTCAGGGGGCGGACAAATATTTCAGATTTAATCCAGGTGAGTAAGTGTTCAATGCATCGGGGTTTTTTTTCACTTTCAGTAAATGATATTAGAAGGAGAGGGTGCGATTTATTAAATGTTTGTCCCAAATTATCTATTACTAATAAAAATTTCTCCTATCTCAACATTTTTTTTTTTTTTGTGAAAATATATTAGAAGACTTATGCAATCATTAAGCAGATTATATAAATACTTCGTCTATTAAAACTGACAAACTAAATCGACATCTATAGGCGAGTTGGAATATTTACTACTTTACTTTTTACTATCATTTATCTGTAAAATATTGCTTTTAATATTTTATTAAATTAAGTTTTTAAAATGTGCAACTATAATTGCCTTATATATAAATATAGATTTTTTTTTTTAAACTTTCCACTTTATTTTCAATATAAAGAAAACTGAACAGTTACAACTGGAAAAGAAGTTATCCGCCTAGCTATAAATTTGCTTCGTATAACGAAAACTTCTTTAACACCTTTAAAAAATTATTTAGTACTGTATTGCTGCCAATCGATGTGTTAAGTTAAGGGGGTCCAGGGCTCAAAATTCTATTTTTTTATTTATTGAGAGTTTGTTATGAAATTTTTTTCTGAAATATGTTTTAATATAATAAGAATATTGTACGTAAAAAAAATCTGAAAAAATTTAAATATTTTTTAAAAAAAATTAAATTTAAAAATTTTAAACATATTTAATTTCTGGCATAACTCTGGAAGTACTTACTCGATTTACAAAATTTTTACGCTTTTGTATACAGAAAATGTGTCATTTTAATTTGCCTTCAGGATTTCTTGAAATATTCATTATGAATTTTATAAAAAAAATTTAAGTAAAAAAATGAAGTTTTTTATGAGTGAGTTTTGCATTAATTAGCATATTTTCACAATTACCACTCAAAATTAAAAATCCTGAAGACAATTTGTTGGAAATATAGCATAAAATCTCTATTGAAAATTTCATACATGTATCTTGCAAGGAACTTTAGATATATTCTTTTAAAGTTGACAAATCGTGAAAAAATTCATTCTGAGATAAATGAAGTTAAAGTGATGTTCAAGTGCATCGCTTCTCATTCTCAAGGCAAAAGATGTTATATCTCTGGATCTAATGAAGATAAAAACATGCGGTTTGCAGTATTTAACGCTAAAAACTCTTTTTATTTTATTTTCACTCTTCTTATTTTTTTAAGACAATAAAAAAAAATGCATTTTTTTTTTTGAGAATTTTTAGCCCCGAACCCCTTTAATTTTATAACACGATTTTTTATAGTACTTTGCACCGTTGGGGATAAAGGGATAAATTGAGTAATGAATCGCTCATACATTGAAAAAATAGATTTTCATTCGATTTCTTTACGCTCTAATGAAATTTTATAAGAAAATCCATATTTTTTTTTCTTTTCGTTGTGGACTGTAAAATTAGGTGGTTGCAAGAAAGTGTAACATCAGTGCTTCTGACATATAATGTGCGAAATATGAAACAACTACGGAAAGAGATACTTAGAGTGGTTGCTTTTTTTTTTTTTTTTCAAATTTAATATTTATTGATTCTTTAATAGATCGTTCTTGGAAAGGGAAATAAAAATGTTTCAGGAGATTAATATCCTAAGCTATAATCAATAACAATTGTAAAATGTCAAAGAATGGGAGAAAATAAGAATGTTACACCACACCAAATATACTCTACTGTAATAAAACTTGTAAAAAGAATGGTTAAAAAAGTGAATTCTAACCTGAAATCAGAAAAATTAAGCTCCAGACGAAAAATCGACGAATCTCCATGGCAGACGATATCTAACCGACTGTCGAATGGTTAGAAGCATAAAGTGATCGGCTTCGCTATCACATGAAAAATCAAGGGACCGAATACACATTTCAGATTTAATCCACGTGAACGTTTATCGCATCGTTTTCTTTCCAGTAAAGGACATTAAGAAAAAGAGGAGAACGAAGATAAAGTTGTTAAATTACGCAATGTATCGCTTATATATTGTAAAAAATAATAATAAAAAAACCTTCCAACGTTTTGTTTTCGCTAATGGAGTTTTAGGATTCATTTTCTGTAGCAGAAATCGCTAAATGATCGCCAGTTTGAGATGGGTGACACAAGCTGAATTCTAACAAGAGCTTATGATACTATTTACTATATTCTTCTTTTTGGTATTTTCATTACGCAGTGTATTGCAAAATTAGCTGTATGCTGGAAAGGGGAATATAAATGCTTCTGATAGGTAATGTGCAAATTAATAAATAACTGTGGAAAGAGGAGCTTATAATGGTTGCACATGTTTTCGCATTTTTTAATTGAATTTAATATTTAATGAGTCTCTCTTTTTTTATGAATTGCTTTTTTTTTTTTTTTTCCTTCTCTCTGTCTTTTAACCCTTTATCTACTGACGGTACTTATAAGTACCATTAAAATAACTTGTTATAAAATTCATTTAATACATCTATTAGTGGTAATACAGTTTAGAATGAGTTATAGATACATTACTTTATCTTGTTCCAAAAGCATTATTGGCTACACAAAACAAAAATATTTTTAAAAGGATGATTTCTTTTGCCTTTGCATCTTTTCAGCTTTCTTGGCGTTGGGGGGAGGGGGGAGGAATTTTTCAATTCGGAAATATTTGTGTATTTATATTGTAAGAACATTATTGTAGAATTAGGAAATGTATAAATATATACTAAGAAAAATATTTAAAATAAAAGACTTGAGTGGGGTTATAAATATGGCACAAAATACCCACAAATTCAAATTTAATGAATCCTTCTAAATCCTCCAATCCTTCTAAAATCCTTCTAAAATTCATTAAATGATTATGTAAATCTTCTAATGTAGACTAAACAATTCACGAAAAAGGCTTTAGAAGATAAAATTTTCATAAATTCATGATTCAGTACATAAAGGATTAACTCTTTTATTTGGGATCAGGTACCTTTGAAGCTGACAAATTGCATGAAAATGAGATTGTGATATCGGTTGCCATAACTCCACATCTTATTAACTTTCGGATATGAAATTTTAAACACACATTGAAAGAGATAGATGCCAATAGTTAATATTCGGGAAAAGGAAAGGGAATTCAAAATTTAATGTTTGCTTAATAAAGGGATTCACTTTATATGCCTTGCGTGCATGATTTCTCATAATTGAATTGTCACGGTGAGCCCAAATTTTTTTTATTGAGTAGAGGTATAACGTGTGTTTAAAATGACCTACACTGGAAAAAATGTAATGATTAGTTCTTGAGAAAATAAATGTAAAATCAAAAATCTCAAAATTTTGAATATTCTATTTTATAAAATTAGTCATAATTTCTAAATTTCTTGCTTTCTCGACCTAGTAGTAGGTCATTTTGTGCATCTACAATGTTTATACCTTCTGTAAAAATTTCATTAAATTTTATCCAGCCATTTCTTAGAAATCATGCGCGCAATGACGAAAATCATCGTTTTGAGAAAACTGACTTTAAATATTGAATTTGACTATACACGGCTATTACAAATGATGGACCAGATTTTAAAAAAATCATATTTTCGAAACTACTGCATATATTACAATAAGTGATACATTAATTTAAAGAGAAATATACCAAGTATTTTTCAGTTACAAATGTTCGATGTGTGACCCTCTTGTTACATGGTATACGTCCAATTTGTAATCCAGTTCGTCCCAAACATTTTGTAGCATCACTCTGTCAATAGTTCTGAATTCTGCACAAATGCTTTCTTTAAGTTCCGATAGTGTCAAAGACATTGTTTATGTACCACCCATGCCGAAAACAATGTGTTCAGAACTTAAAGAACGCATTTTGAAGCTTTGAGAACCATTGACAGAGTGGTGCTAAAAAATGTCTGGAACGAACTCGATAACAGATTGAACGTATGTCCTGTAACAAAAGGGTCACACATCGAACATTTGTATTTGTAACTGAAAAAAACTTAGTATATTTCTCTTTAAATTCATGTATCACTTATTGCAATATGTGCAGTAGTTTCGAAAATATGATTCTTTAAATCGGGTCCATAATTTGTAATAGCCCTATATAAGGAAAGCTCAAACTGTTTCCGACATAACTCCCATTCTAAAGCGAATTTTTGCTTGGGGATTCTTTTAAAAGGTCCGTTATTAATGAAATTTTAATATTAGCTATTAAATAAAAAATTGATTTATGGACACTGTCAAAAATACCTGACCCCTTAAATCAACCTAGTTTCTGTATGTAAAGATGGAATTTTGCATCTATTTTTATTCCTGATATATAGAATTATACAAATTATGTACAAATGTGCGTTTCCGATGACAATACAGCATTTTAATATAAATTTAGAATTGAATTATAAATTAATGCATTAATTTTAAGGCATTTCCGATACTAAATACTCGCCAAAATAAGCCAAATCGCTGAGGAAATGCAATGAATGAAACATTTTAAAGACTAAAAAGTGGAAAATAAATTGCGAATAAAAAATGAAGAGTGTAATATATATATTTTTTAAATATGCTAGGAGGGCTCCGCCCCCCTGCTCGCTATGCTCACCAACCCCCCGCCTAAATGCTTCGCGATTTTGTTCGGTATCGCGAAGCAAACCCTATTTTCTAGCCAACTCCAGAAGAAATTATTTCGCGTTTCCATTCTGGATCGCTTCGCGATTCCTCATTTTCTATGCATTCAATTTTTAGATTACACTTGGTATAAACGTGCTCCTCCCCAACTCCTGACGATTTTATTTCCTTATCTCCAAGCAGGTAATCATTAGAGCTTACAGAGTTTCATAATTAAAAGAATTATTAAATATAAAATCATTAAAAAAACATAAAATTTATAATTTATTTGAATAATTACAAATTAAATAAAAATTACATATATAGTGTTACGAATATTGTAAATAAGTAGGGTTTCTGCTTAAAAATAAAGTAAATAGACCAATTAAGCTTTATTCATAAGCTAATGTTAATATTTTTTGCATTGAAATATCTCAATTTGTTGATTTTCTGCAAGCAAGTAAACCCTATCAGATTTCAATAGGAGTCTATGGAAATTTGGCGAAATGCTGGAAATAGCGCCAAGTTGGCTTCCCTTTTGGCGACTAAATTTGGTCGCCAAATTTGGCGATAAACTTGGCGATGTTTGGCGATAGAACCGGGACCCCTCCCTTGGTATAGCCAGAAAGCACTGACCAATCAGCTGCGTTTCCCAGTATCTACGCAGATCTTCATTGGTTCATTTCCAAAGCATTACTTTTTTTTTATATATAGAAGGATTTTTTTCAGTCAATAGTTTAATATTTATTAATCAACGATTTTGCGTTGAGAAATCAGTATACAAATTCTGAAAAGATAGTTTAAATAATGTTTCATTTTTACTTTGTCATAGTTTAACAAGAACGAAAAATCATGCGTCTAGCATAGATTATGTAACACTTTCCAGCACAGTCAGAATACTGTTGTAAAACAATACAGATTATTAAGGTGAAATATGATGTCAAAATAAATAATTTAGAAAATGTATAGCGCAGTTGAAAATGCAATTACAGCAATTATTATCAATACTCGAGAAAATATCAGAATGCTTTGTGCTGCCCTGTATAGGATCTATAGATTTGTATGTATACTACGTAGTATACTAAAAGTTTGTTCAATTAAACGCATCACAGTTGAGATTTTTATTCAGCTATTTCCGTCAATAAATGGAAATGTACTTGATCTCTTTTGTGGAGCCATGTATATAATCTATATATATATATATTACGCAATCGTACGTGGCACAGAAATTGCGATTATTTGTTAACTGTTTAACAGCAACGCTCGAATGAAACGTATCTCATTGGTTATTGAACAACATTTAATGCATCTCCATACATATAAGGAGGGTTACCATAGAGGGGATCGTGTTCTGTCGCCAAATGCCGCCAATTTTGTTGACAACTTGGCACCATATAGCGAAAAGTTACGCCAACTTGGCGATATCTCTAATATTTCGCCAAATTTCCATCGACTTCCATTGTAAACCAATAGTGCTTACTCGCTTACAGAAAATCAACAAATTGAGATAATTTAATGAAAAAAAAAACTAGCTTAAGGGATTATGTTAATTATATTTAAGGGAGTCCAAGTAAATTAAATTAAGAATAAAAGTAACATGATACAATGCTTAGCAAGCTTTCCCAAACATAAATTTTAAGGGAGACCAAACAAGTCGCCCAGGGTGGCTAGTTTATAGAATTCATACACGCCAAGAGATATTCAAAAAATAGTTACATTTTAAATCGTATCACAACTAAAAACGCAATTTCAGCAATTATTCTTCATAGGCAGTGCTGTAGGCAAAATACTTCTGTGTGTCGCTATAAAGGAGCGATAAATTAAATGAACGCCAGATTCTACAATAAGCGCTTTATATTACAGCTCAATGATAGTCATAAATTTCAATACGTTTAAAATAATGTTATTAAAATACACCGCAAACGATATTTCTCCATAGGCAATAATGTAACGAAATTCTCTTGAGTGTCCCTGTAAATGAATCGTAAATGCTACACACTTCAGTTTCAATGTCGAACATGCCATGGTAAATCGCAATATCCATGTATGAATTTAATGACAATCGGACTATATTTACGCAAGTTAGATCATGGCAGATGTACAGACAGTCGGATAGACAAACCGAATTCATAAACACTTTTCAACTATGTTGGAAACTTAAAAAAAGAAACAGAACAGAAAAAAAATTGTTTTCTAATAAATTCACTTACTTGAGCTTTTTACCAAGCATAAAAAAGTAATGACTTTTTCATAATTGAGTTTGGTGCAAACGGGACCAAATAAATATATTGTACTGTAACAGAAATTTTTGGAGAAAAACATGAAATTCAGTGAAAAAAATTAGGTGGGATTTTCAAGTTGAACATAAAAGAGTGTTTTTTAGAAAACTACTTTTTTTTATACTTTTTTTTTTATCTTAATAATAAAATGTTGTTGGAAATGTTTCAATAGAATTATTTCCAAAGCTGTAAACAGTAACAATTGTAAAATGGTCAAAAAGTTGCCGCAATTAAGAATGTTACAATAAACTTAATAAATTCTACTACAATAAAAATGTTAAAAAGAGTGTTTAAAAAAAAAAAAAAAAAAAAAAAAAAAAAAAAAAAAAAAAAAAAAAGGTGAATTCTAACCTGAAATCAGAAAAATTAAGCTCCAGACAAAAATTCGGCGAATCTCCATGGCAGACGATTTTGAACCGACTGTCGAATGGTTAGAAGAATAAAGTGATCGGCTTCGCTATCAGATGAAAAATCAAGGGACCGGACAAATATTTCAGATTTAATCCACGTGAACATATCGCGTCGTCTTCTTTCTAGCAAAGGATATTAAGAGAAGGAAAAAAAGGTTAAAATCGTTTAGATACGCAATGTATCACTCGCGCATTGAAAAAAAAAAGTATAATGCACGTTTTCGTTTGGCTAATGGAGTTTTATAAAAGGATTCATTTTCTTCTTCTCCGCATCAGAATTGGCTAAATGATCCGGTTTGAGATAGGTAAACACTAGCTGAATTCTAAATGGCGCTTATGATATCTGTAATATTCTTCATTTTGGAATTTTCGTTGCTCAGTGAATTGTAAAATTAAATGTATGCTAGAAAGGGGAATATATAACTGCCAACTTTTACGCTTTCTTCTTAGCACTAAAATTTTAGAGCAAATATCGTATTATTTAATCATCGAAATCTCACAACTGAACAAGCAGAAAATCTCTAATAAATTTTAGTGGTAGCAAAGAAACGTAAAGTTCGCAGCTATGGGAATAAAAATGTTTCTGATAACTAATATGCAAAATAATAAATAGTTGCAGTTTATTTCATATTTTTTTAATTGAATTTAATCTTTATTGATTCCCTTTTTTTATGACATCCTTTTTTCGTCCCCCCCCCCCCCCGTCTGTCTCTGTCTCTCTCTTTTTTAATCTTAATAATAAATCGTTGTTGGAAAGGTTTCACTAGAAGCAGTAATCAGTAATAATTCTGAAACCGTCAAAGAATGACAAAAATTAAGTATCTTTCAATAAACTTAACAAATTCTACTGTAATAAAAATTGCAAAAAATAAATAAATGAACGAATAAAAGGTTAAAAAAAGGCGAAATCCTGAAATCCAGAAATCGAAAAGATTATAGACCGGGAGCCGGCAGCACAGACAATCACCTCATCGAGTTCACGATTCAAATTCCAGAATTAGTTAAAACTCGATTCGCGTATTAAAACGCAATCGGTCTGCCAAGTCATATCTTGATGGAAAACACCTAAACACCAAAAGTATGAAAACATGGAGAACTGGGAGCAGGAAAACACAACGGTAAACCTACGAGTCAACCGCTAAAATCGGAGTTTTAGGTGTTTTCCACCAAGATATGACTTGGCAGACCGATTGCATTTTAATATGCGAATCGAGTTTTAACTAATTCTGGAATTTCAGCCGTGAACTCGATAAGGTGATTGTCTGTGCTGCCGGCTCCCGGCCCATTAAGTTGCAGACGAAAAATTGGCGAATCTCCATATCAGACGATTTTTAGCCGACTCACAGCGGAGTATTTGAAGCAAAATCCTGAGCAAAATTATTTTTCATGTGTTTTACAAATAAATACACTTAATTAATGTTATATACACTTAAAAGGATGCATTTACTTTACATAATACAAAGTTTACTGCTTATATTGGGTGAGTGCAAAAGTTCTACCGTTTTGAGTATATGCAAATATCAAGTAGATTACGGATGTCAGAACAGACATTTCGAGGGCAGGAAAGTGGCCAATAACGCGTGAAACAGTAGGGTATATATAAGAACAACGTTTATCATAAGAACTCATGCGGAACAGGAAACAACATGACATGCGCGGAAGACCACATCAGACATCGTTTACTGTACGAGTATGATAAAGGCGTTACAGCAGCTGTAGCTTGCCGCAGCATTTGTCAAGTGTATGGGTAAGATGCCATGAATAATAGCACCATCCGCCGTTGTCTTAGGAAATTCCGGGACAGAAACAGGAGCTGTAAAAATCATGCCCGTTCTGAACGCCCGTCAGTTTTTTGTAACGAGAATCTGGACACAGCCATTTCGAATTTCCCACATCCAACAGTCAAAAAATTAACGGAAACATTCTTGGTACACATAACAACAGTCGCTTGGCATCATCACAGAGCTCAATGAATGGGTACCACACCAGCGTTCAGCAAGACAACAAGAAGAGAGAATCAGCACATGTGTTTCTTTCCTTTCCCATAACAGCAGGGAACCATTTTTGAACCAAATTGTAACGGATGATCAGAAGTGGGTATTGTAACATAATGTGAAGCGTCGAAGGACCGTGTGCGATGTTGCAGAGAGTACTTCATCGACCTCAACAAGAGGACTCCATCCCGAAAAGGTTTTACTCAGTGTTCGGTGGGATGCAAAGGAAATAACGCACTAGAAGGTCCTCACACCGAACCAGACGATCGATGCAGACCTTTACTGCCAACAGTTGGCCAGACTGCGAGCACAACTCCCGTCTAAGAGGACAGCAGACATCAATAGCAGAGGGTTTCACTTTCATCACGATAAAGCCAGGCCTTATGCTTCTTTAAGGACTCGCCAAAAATTACAGGATATTGGTTGGGAAGTTTTACATCACCCACTGTATAACCCCGACCTTACACCTTCGGAACATTCTCTTTTTTTATCGTTACACAGCGCCTTTCACTCGCAAACCGTTCAATGATGTGAAGACTGTAAAAACGGAGTTACAATTGTTTTTTAATTCTTAAAAAAGGGAGTTTTATCGGGGATTCACTCATTGCTAGACAGATGGAAAGATGTCACACGTAATGATGGTATTTACGTTAACTCATAGGTGTTTAACTTTTTCTGTTCTCCGCCTTTCTGTTTTCGCTAAAAAATGGGTAGAACTTTTGCACTCACCCAATAAAAGAAACATAATTGTTCATAGAGCTGTTCTACTTAGAAGTAATGTTTAATTTAATGTTGTTCATTTTACAATATGTAAGCTTTTAATAGACGATTTCAGTCGTGACGTCAGTCATGACGTTTTGGTTGGAAACTGACTCCAAACAAACGGTTGCTATGTTGTATTTTCCATTTTATTTGTATATTATAGTTATATCTTATTTCTATATCTCAGATCTAAGTGTTTTAATACTTGATATGTAGAAGTAACATTTTCTACGATTTATATTTAAAAAGAAATGACGCATAGCAACCGTTTGTTTGATATCAGTTTCCAACCAAAACATCATGACTGACGTCACTCTGAAAGCGTCTATTATTTATATAAACCAATGTATTAATATATATATTATTTTTATTTAATCATGGAGGAAAGAGATATGTGGAGATGCAGTAAGGTGGCTGGGGGTGACGACAAAAAAATAGCCCTAAAATCCGCTACAGTAGGCCCAAACACAGGCACGTTCTTTCACGAAAAAAGAAGAAACTCAGTAATACAGTTTTTAATTCATAATACAATGGAATGCTGCTTTAGAATGCTTAAAAATAAGCAAATCACTTTCATTTAGAGAAAAAAATGCACGGGAGATGTCAAAGAATTCAGCCCCTGTTCCAGGTGCTTGTTTTGTTTGGGAAGAGTGAGAGCATTTAAATTTGAACGATAATGCACATCATATTGCAAACCGTTTTTACGGCTTACTGCATCTCCATCTATCTCTTTCCTCATGGCATTTAGTATTTATCAAAGTTGAATCTCTATATAATAAAACACACATACTACAATATACCGGGTGTCCCAAAAAGGACTGACTGATTTTAAAATTCAATAACTTCCAAACGGTGACAGATATTAAAAAAATTCTTGCAGGAGGGTATGCATAAAGTCAAAAGTTTTTTTACAGTGATTTTCGATTTTAGTTAGAATTACAAACAATAGATGGTGCTGCGATCAATAGAGGCTCGATTTTTGGTACTTCGTGGCCCGGATAACACATTTCCATCTCCTTTTTCTGCATGGAGCAACAGAAAGGACCAAAAATCGAGCCTGTATTTAGCGACTATTGCTTACAGCGCCATCTATTGTTTGTAATTCGAACTAAAATCGAAAATCACTGTAATAAAACTTTTGACTTTATGCATAACCCTCCTGCAAGAATTTTTTTAATATCTGTCACCGTTTGGAAGTTATTGAATTTTAAAATCAGTCAGTCCTTTTTGGGACACCCGGTATCAATATTATACAGACATACGTACAATAAATACAATAAACCCAACTGGAGTGAAACATTAACCAGAGCCAGGAGCAGTCTTGTATACTGTGGTCCCGGGTTCGATTCCTGGCTCTGGCTAATGTTTCACTCCAGTTGGGTTTATTGTATTTATTGTATGTATGTCTGTATAATATTTATATATACCTTTAATTGAATCTCTATAGTTGAGTTTATTTTTAGCTATTTTTTTTTAATTGGCCTTCAAAACTATAACCAATACGACTATACTTCTAAATGGTCCGGCAAACCGCAGCACACTTTTAAAAAGCTATTTATGTAAATCTATCTATCTAAATTGGAGCAAAAAAAGCTTAAAAAGGATATATTTTTTTATTTATTATTATTATTATTATTATGTTAAAAATGAAGGTATTGAGTTCAAAGTTCATTAAGCCACAAAAATATGAATCTAAACATAATTAAACATAATAACGTTGAAATGAAACAATAAAGCACGTCTTATTGTAAAAGAAAAAATGCAGAAACTTAATAATAATTCCCTGTTAATTTGTAAATCGTCAAAATCATCAACATACAATCTTTGACTTCTTTATAGCAACGAAATACAACGACAAATACTTTATTGAAAATGTAGTTAACTACAACTACTTGTTATAAAAATTAGCGACTACAAACTACTTTTAAAAAATAGTCACCCATTCACTACTTTGAGATTTTGTCAAAGTATTCAATTTACACTCTAAACTCAAGACACTGATTAAATAACGCAGTGAGCTCTCGTTATATCGCGTCTGATATAACCGAAGGCAATAAAAATTTTAAAAAGATAACATACAAGAAAGTATTTTCTGTTTGTCTCCAAAATGTTAGTTTATACACATAGTACTATTTTTTTAGCGCAGTAGAGAGAGACATATAAAAGCACAAAAAAAATGAAAAAAAAAATCTCCAAATGCAAACAATTAACAAATATGTAAATAAAGCAATTCCAAGTAATAAAAAGTGCCACAATAAAACATGAAGAACTAATAACAAGTAAATATACAAAAATTAATTCCGCAAGAAAATTAATTCTGTTGGTGGTTTAATACTTGATTTTACCAGCAAGTATCAATAGGAAAAATTTATAACTTCATGCGATGACCTGCTATGCACTGCACCTTACTTTTATTTCTGAGATTAGCAAATTATTGACTTAAACAAATTTTTGCAGAAATGAAACAATTTATAGTCGCGTGATTTGTAGACTGGTACATTTGTTTCCTAAAGTAGCATTAAAAGTACTGTCGTTTTTAGCTACAAACTACAGTTTTTTTATCGCGCTACACGCTACACTACATTATTCAAAATTTAGTGCGCTATACCACAAACTACTGTAAAAAATAGTGGCTACTGTAGTTTCTGTAATTGTAGCGCGCTTCATCCGACCCCTGCACACACATATATACTATATAAATATAAATATATACATACATATATATATATATATATGTATGTGGTACTTCTCGATATTAATGTAGATTGTGATGATGACGCATACCATATCATTGCCAATCAGTAATTATTCCGTAGAACATTTAATTTGCAGTCGTTGAGTGGCTAAAGGTGGAAAACAGGAATACGGTCATTTGGAAGGATTTCCCATTCAATCAAAAGAGGCGGCGTAATCAGAAATGATTTATTGGAATTCACATATCGGCAACAAATTCCACTAATCATCCAGTTGAATCTCGGATCTGGGCTGCACCACTTCATAGCAAAGATGACGATATTAAAACGTATTAGAACGACACTATTTTAAAAATAACTCCGCAAAGTGACAGGTGTTTGTTAGCAGATGAAAAAACGTATAAATTCTCTGTTCCAGGTCTGTGTAAGCTGTATAAATATCAGCAAAAAGCGCAAAGGTACACTGATGTGTTCTACACCAGAGCCAACGAAACTTAAATTTGGCGGGAAGGGAGATGAGAGCGCGCTTAGCGATTGGTTAAAAAGGATGCGTAGGGTGGGGGAAACTTGACGTTTTAACAAAACTCTTTACTTATAGCGGAAATTTTAAAAGGGTAAAAGGATTAGAGGCGGCAAAAACTTGCAAGGAATATTGGGATATCGAATAATAATTTTAATAAAAGATAAAAATGGTATTAATAAACATTCGAAAGAAATAAGGATTTAATGTCTCAAAGTATGAAAAAATAAAATAAATTAGTGGGTTTTTTACAAAGAAGTGTAGTTTTTAACAGATTATATTTTTTAGAATAAGAATAAAAGAATGCGCTGAATTAAAGGCATGGGATTAAAATATAATTGATATTTAAAATATTATTATTAAAAGATAGATAAAAAAAGGTAGATATTATAAGAATTTGGAATAAATTAACTTAGGTAAAATGGCGAAAATTTGTTTATTATTACATATATCATCATCATCATCAACCGTTTTCAATCCACTGCTGGATGTAGGTCTCCCCCAGATTTTTCCAATGTTTCCTGTCTAGTGCTTCAGTCATCCAATTTACACCGGCTACTTTTCTGATTTCATCACTCCATCTTACTTGAGGTCGTCTTCTTGGCCGTTTTACATCTCTGGGATACCACTGTAGGGTGTTTGTGCTTCATCTATTGTCTTGTCTTCTTGCGATGTGCCCAGCCCATTTCCATTTTAGCCGTTTAATTCTTTCAATGATGTCAAAAACTTTCGTCTGACTTCTTATCCAGGTTATTCTTTTTCTGTCTCTTCTAGTTATACCTAGCATACATCTTTCCATACTTCTCTGTGTTGTTTGTAATCTTTGTACCATCCGTTTTGTTAGCGTCCATGTTTCTGCTCCATAAGTTAGGACAGGCAAAACACATTGATTAAATACCTTTCTTTTCAAACACAGGGGCATGCTACTCTTCAGAATAATATTGTTCTTCCCAAAAGCACTCCATCCATTTCTTATTCTTCTATTGATTTCATTCATGATACTATTATCAGATGATATTTCTTGCCCAAGGTACACATAACTTTGCACTTCTTTAATTTCAGTGTTGTTGTAGACGATTTTCTTTTTTGATGCAAATGAATTGAACATCACCTTAGTCTTTTCCAAGTTTATTTTTAATCCCACATTAATGCTAGCTTCTGCCAAATCTTTTAGCATATTTTCCAATTCTTCAGGACTGTTACTGAAAATTAAAATGTCGTCAGCGAATCGGAGATGACTTAAATATTCCCCATTTATTCTAATCCCTTTGTTTTCCCAATCCAGCTTCTTGAAAATATTTTCTAGGACAGCAGTAAAAAGCTTAGGCGAAATGGTGTCTCCTTGTCTTACCCCTCTTCCAAGCTTGATCTTTGCTTTTCCTTTGTCCAAGCGGATGGTTGCTGTTGCTTTCTTGTAAATCTTCTTTATAATATTGATGTAAGGTTTGTCTATACCAATGTCCTCCAGAGATTCTACTACTGCTGATGTGTAGACCGAATCAAATGCTTTTTCATAATCAATAAAGGCAAGGCAAAGAGGTAAATTATATTCCTTATGTTTTTCTATGAGTTCCCTTACCGTTTGGATATGATCCATTGTGCTGAATCCATTTCGGAGTCCTGCTTGTTCTCTAGGTTGAGCTGAGTCCAGAGCTGATTCAAGTCTTGTCGTTAAAACTTTGGTGAAAATTTTATAAATCACTGACAGTAAGCTGATTGGACGGTAGTTTTTAATGTTTTCCTTCTCTCCTTTCTTGTAAAGTAGCACCATCACAGCATTATTCCAATCTTCTGGTACATCTGACTTCTGGAGACATTTGGAAAACAGTAAGGATAGCATTTTTGCAAATTCTTCTCCTGCTTCTTTGATAAGGTCGATTGTAATTCCATCTTCTCCGGGGCATTTACCTTTTTTCATAAATTTAATGGCTTGTAAAACTTCGTCTGTCGTCACTGGGATTATGGCATCGGTTTCTGTTAAGTTTTCTCGTGGATCACATAAGTTGATTTCCCTCTGATCTTCACATTTATATAAATCGTTATAGAATTTTTCGACAATGTGTACTATTTCTTTATTGATTTTGGTGATTGTTCCATCTGCCCTCTTTAGTGCAAAAATACCTTTTCTTCCAACACAAAGTTTTCGCCTAGCTGATTTTAAACTTTTGTTATCTTCTAGAATTTTCTTGACAAGATCAGAGTTAAATTTTCTGATATCTTCTGTAACACATTTTCTTGCCGTTTTACATAATTCAGCATATTCAACTCTTGATTTAGGATCGTTTTTCTTCATTTTAAATTCTCTGCGTTTCTTCATCAATCTTCTTGTTTCTTCTGTTATTTTCTTTGTCTGCTTTACTTGTGCATCGCCGGCTATCTTCTTTGCAATATCTTGTAGAGTACTGGTTAGTTTCTTGTTCACTACTGTAACATCTTGCTCTTCTTCTAAAGCTGATTGAAGTACTTGGAAACGGTTTTTAAGTTCCAAATGGAATTCTTCTTTATGTTTCTGGAGATTTATTATATCGATTGATTTCTTTGAGTGTTGCAAAAGCTTCATTCTTTCCACTTTAGTATTTAACAGCAGTTTGTATCTAACCAACCTGTGATCACTTCCTGTATTGAAGTTATTGAGAACGCTGCAATCCTGAATAAGATACTTTTTGTTTGTTAAGATGTAGTCTATTTCACTTGTTGAGCCATTTGCACAACGCCATGTCCATTTTCTTAGTGGCTTTTTCTTGAAAAATGAATTCATGATATACAACTGTTCACATTCTGCAAACTCAATCAATCTGTTTCCTCTTTCATTTCGCACCTCATATCCATGATTTCCTACTGATAACTCACCTTTCTCTTTTTCCCCAATTCTAGCATTCCAGTCTCCCATTATTAATTTTATGTAGCATTTTCCCTTTTGATGCATTGAAGTTACTTCTTCATAGAAATCCTCAACTTCTTCATCAGTATAGCTTACTGTTGGTGCATAAACTTGGGTAATTTGCAGCTTGTATCTTCTGGACACTTGTATTACTAACCTTGCAACTCTATCTGATGCACTATCATATTCTACGATGTGATTCTTCCACCTTTTATGAATCAGAAATCCTACACCGCTTGTTCTTCCATCTTCTGTGCCTCTGTAGTATAATGCATGTCCGCTGGCAAGATCTATCTTCTCTTCTCCTTTTCTTCTTACTTCACATAATCCTAGGATGTCCCAGTTGATTCTTTCTAATTCTTCTTCAAGTTCCTGAAAACGATTTTCCGAAGATAGGGATCGTCCATTATACGTAGCCAAGGTCATCAACTTATGGCAGCCTAGCCGAGCCCGGTTATTCTTAACACCCTCTGTCTTCATGTCTTTCTGATCGCTGCCGTAACCAGGAACATTCAGACCGCCGGGAATTAAGGGCCGTGATTTATTTTGTGAATTCATGGTAAAATAAGGGGGGTAGGTGGCCAAATTCCTCCACGCTGGCCAAGCGGGTTGGAGGAAGCCCATCCGCGTTCGTTCCCCATGCACTAGGCAAGGGTACTAACAGGCTGTACCGGTGGAAGGTGCGGATTGGACATTAAGTCTCCGCTCCCAGTCGATTCCTTTAAGTCCTCCTCGAAGGCAATTAAAGGGTCTTCTCCTGGTTAATAAGCAGATAGAGAGATATATATATAATAGACTCAGTAGGCTGCACTGTACCCCTGCGTCTTTCTGGAACCAAACCCAGGACTGTCAGACATTTGACTTGCATCCATTAATAGAAATACATTGTAATCCACCATACTAACCGGTTAAAATTTCGTGGATTAATAGCATCTTAAGAAGTTTAAATTGTGTTTAGAAGTACAGGCTGGCAGACAGATTCATTGCATATACCTTGAATTTTTGTGTTTTACGTAACAACTTTGTTGAAAGTTTAGTATCAGTAAGGATAACCACTAATTGTCGTATGTCGTATTTACTGTATTGTTGGATGTTGAAGGAGACTCTGGACAGGATTCAGAATGCAAAAGATTACTTTAAATTGAAACTTAGAGATTAGTAAATTTGCGATTTCTCATTATGAATCAAACGAACAACAGAAGATTTACTATTATACATTTTTCATATGCAGTTATTTTACTATCATTAAAAAAGCTATATTTGCAACGTACGAAAAAAACTTTGAAATGTCAATGGTGGCCAATGGAACACTATTTGTTGATTTATTATTTTAGCCTAGAAAAAAAAAAGTACCTGAAATTCAGATAATATTTCGTTCTATTATAAAGCAATTTCGGCTGACGCACAGCCCTAGCCGCTAAACATCGTGACAAATTAAGGATTATAAAATTTATTTAGGCAATAGACTGAAGACTAATGTAATCTTGAAAATAACAAGTCTTTTTACTTCTCCGTGTTATTATGCTCATTAGAGAAATGAAAAAAAAATATCTTCAATTCAACGAAAAGATTATTACTAAAAATGTTGCATAAATAACTTTATCTATCATTCTCAGGAAGTTTTGTTGGTAAAAGATCTATAATTCAGCCAACAACAATTTGACATTATTTAATGAAATGCAGTTTGGCGCGTAATTAACATCGTTTTGCAAATAAGTCTGGTATATTTCTAACCATATCGTTTCAAACACTTCTAATGTTTGACGTCAATCTAAGCTGTGGACACGATTATCGAAGATTCAAAAAATTTTATTGGGTGAAAACTGGAGGTTTATTTTTCTACCAGAATCAGTTATCGAGGTTTTTTCCAGTTTAATGGTTACATGATTGCAATTGGTAGACTTCAAAAAAATAATTTCTGATTTTATGGTATAATATTGGCAGCTGGAAGGGGGGGGGGGCAGTTTATAACAGTAAAATAAGCAGTAATATATTACCTTATAAATGAAACTTTATATTACTGCTTAACGGTATATTTCTTGCTTATTTTACGGTTTATTACTGTTAATTTTACAGTTTTAAGCTGGCATCCCAACTGCTTGTATTATACCGTAAAATTGACATTTTTTTACGGTGTATATAAAAAAAAAAAGCAGTGAAAATGTCATTATTTTAATTTTATTCAAACAATTCAATTTTAAAATCTATTTTATATGATTTACATTTCTGTTAAATATGAAAGTCAAACTCTGTTCTTTGCCTACAAATAATTACATTTTTGACTGCATTTACTCTGCTGGGATCAGAAGATAGAAAACTCTAGTAGACCTGCCAGAAGAAGACATATGTAACGAAGTATAATGTAACGTAGAGAGAGATTGTATTTAAGCTACCACACATAGTACCAAGCTGGGAAGCCTCGGAGTTTAAGAACTAATAAACACAAGTGAATAACCCGAACATTATTTAAATTCAATGGTCAATCTGTGCAATCATTATAATTCTCTTTTTTTTTAGTAGTGTGGTGACCAGAGAACATTTAATTTCTGATGGTCGTAACGGCCACATTTCCCTCCCAAACTCTACTATAAAAGAATTGCTTCTGAATAGCCCGAATTTTGTTTAAGGGCACGGTGGACGTTTAAAAAAAAATTTTGTTAATTTTCATAATAGAGATTTAAAATTATATGCAAATATACATTTCACCATAAGTATATAGAACACCTTAAAAGAAATTTCCAGTCTTATTATAATTTTAAGATCTTTTAAAACATTTAAAATTTTAAAACGAAATTTTAAAATGCTCCTTGCGTCTTAATTTTTTAGATATTTCCTCAATTTTGTATTTTAATCACGTAAAATTCTATTACAGTCGAACCTCATTATCCCGACACTCTAATGTCCAGAAAAAAGTGTCGTCATAAGCGGAGTGTCGCGGTAACCGGAGCTGGAAAAAAAAATATGTTTATAATAAGCTGTATTTTTAAGTAATTAAAGATAATTTTAAATTCATAACTGTTCTACCAGTTTTAAGCAATAAAACATTATTATTAAACAAAATAAGCACAAAAACAAAATTGAAAATAATAAAAATCAGATTTATGACATTTTTTTATTTTTACATACAGTGATGGAACAGTGGCGCAAGCAGTTGGGCGATTGTCACCACTAAATTTTTATAGTATTCTTTGCCTTTAAAAATCTCAGAAATTGCATCCTGAAGTAAGATGAAGAATACTACAGTCGAACTCGGTTATAGCGAGCGCTAAGAGACAGTGATATTTGCTCGCTATAACCGGATGCTAGTAAAAAGCGGGTTTGTAAAAAATTACACAAATTCATGCATACTTACTTTATTATACATACTTTATTTATTTTTTATTTCTGTACAGTACGAAAGAAGTTGGTTAATTTGCTTTGAACTGTTTTATTATCTTGTGTTATTGTTCTTCGAAGAGGACTCTTGTCCCAAAAAACATCGTCATTTGAACCCCTGGCTTCGAAAAAAGTTTAAAGTGTTTCCGCACACTCAATTTCTGTTAATTTCGGAATGTTAAAGGAATGTTTCCAAGAAACGTTATCTGAGCTGGAGAGGCGGAATAAGTCAATAGAAATTTTATGAATCACAAAAATATTGCTCGCTATAACCGGGGTTTGCTCGTTAAAAGCGAGTTATACTCCCATAGACTTAACATTGTACCAGCCAAGTATCTATGATTTCCTCGTTAAATCCGCGTTCTCGTTAAATCAGGGCTCGTTATAAGCGAGTTCGACTGTATTAAAGTTTAGCTGTGTCAATTGATTCTTTGGTGCTACACTGTTCCATCACTATACATGAAATATTGATGAATTAAGGTTTCCTTATCCCTAGATGAGCTTCCGACAAATCTTTTTTCAATATTATACAATGAGTTGTAATCAATATTCGTTGTTTGAGAAATGGATGTTAGATAATTTCCTATCGTTTCAATGTAATGCAATGCTTTGGTTTTAGTCGGATGAAAAACGCCGTGTAACCACAAGAAAGCGCCTCCTGACCAGAACAAAAAGACCGCGAGTATACTGAAATGTCTATCTGGAACTTAAGTGGGTCATTCATAGTGTGTGGGTTTATTTATTCAGATAAAGGATTGAAGAAAAAATTTCTCATTTATCTCAATGGCTGGCTATTTTAGACACTTTTGTGAAAAGTTTGGCTAAGATATTTCTCACCGCCTAATTTCCGTGCTTATAAGATGGATTATGGGAAATGGACAATTTTTCTAAACTGCCGGGATATCCGGAGTTGAAAATTATTCAACGATGTAAAATCCGGAGTTAATTTACAATAAAATCATATACAGAAAATCGGGACTTTGAAAAACTGACGTTATAAGCGGAGTGGCGTGAAAACCGGGTGTCAGGATAACGAGGTCCTACTATACAAACAAATCGGTCTATCTATTTTTTAATCCCTTAAATCGTTAATATTTTAGAGGTATTTTTCTGAATTCCATATCGATTTTTATCAAAATTCTGCCGTATAATAAATTAAAAATCCAATTTAATCGTCTTAATGAAGTCGACTTCCTTTTAAGCAATATCAGAATTCTTCCTTATCAGTTTCATTAATTTTTATCAAAAATTAAGTAGCTAGAAGCGTTTCAAAAATTAAAAGAAGTAAGAAAAAATCATGCGTCAAGCATAGATTATGAAACACTTTCCAACACATTCAGAATAATGTAACAAAACTGTGCCGTTTAAAAAATTAAAATATTACGTCTAATTCAACCATATGGAAACGCATAATACATTTCAAAACCCAATTTCAGCTGTTCCCGTCTACAATCGGAAATTATGCGAATTTTTTCAGCAGCCTTGTATAGGATATACAGGTTTTAAACTATTAACTACATGCATGCCAAAATTTAGTTCACTTAAGTGATACATATACTTCAGTTAAAAATTTACCTTCAGCAATTTCCTCTAATAAGGAGAACGGTACGTGAATACTTTTGTGCAGCCCTGTATTTGAGGTATAGAATTTATATATAACGAGTAAGATGCAAAAAATTAATTAAATTTAAAAGCGCATACCAAATTTTAAACCGTACACTCCAGCAATTATTACTCAAAGACAGTACTGTACTGTAACTGATTTCTTTTGTGTCTCCCTGTAAATGAATAAAAAATACTATGAATAAAATACTCTGCAAACGATTTTTCCCCTTATACCATAATGTAATGGAATATTTTTGAGTGCGCCTGTAAATGAACGATTAATCCTACGTACTTCATATACAATACCAAACATGCTTTGGTGACCCTAAATAACCTTTATCAATTTCATGAAAATCCGAATATATTTACGGGAGTTAGAGCTTGGATGGACGGACTGACGGACAGACGGACAGACAACCCGAATGCATAAACACTTTACAACTGTGTTGTAAAGTGTTAAAAAGCTGAAACATCAGTATTGAGAAAAACAGATTTAAAGTATATTAACAGGCCAAAAATTTTTTGTGAAGAAAATTAAGAAAATGTAACTTTGCGAAAATAATCGCATCTGCATGCGGTTTTCAACGAATTACGTAGTACATATTGGGGAATAATAATAACACACAAAAATAAATGTCGATTTTGGGGTCGATTTTTGCTCAAATAAAGGCCCGCGGTCCCCTTAACACGTAAGGTAATATAATAGTCCAATCGCGTTCGCATCGTATTCATCAATGCGGAAGGACTTTCTGGGTGAAGGTCCATATTACTTTAAAATACAAGGTCGAAATCACCATTTCGTTTCATGCAAGGCTTATTTAGAAAATGGACCAGCGCAGCGGGCATAGCCTGTTAGTAATATAGGGTAGACCGGGCTAGTTGGCCAGCTTTTTCTTCTAATAATTTTTTAAAAATTACAATTGAACATTTTCAATTTATTTTTATGTTACCACTATCAGTGTACTTTCAGGAAGAAGTCTCAATAGTAAAACTTGAAAATATTAACTATAAGTATTAGTTTAGAAGCTCAAACTGACACCAAGTCGCTTGGGCCAACCTGCCCCGATTGCGGGGTAAGTTGGCCCACGTCACTTTTTAATGTTCTGATAGAGTAGGATTTAAGAAATGATCAAAATTTTACCAAATCTTAATTTTTATTTCTTGCGAATGAAAATACAATACAGCCTCCTAAATTAAAATAAAAATTTTAAATATTAAAACTGTGATTTATTCAAATTATTAACTTCGACCAAATATTGCTTTAAAAATTGATTTTATTTCCTCATAAAAAATGTCTTTAATATATTACTGAACAGTAATAAATTTTAATATATTATTCATCTTATAAGGCATGCTAGGTGTTAAAACACCGTAAATCTTAGAGTACAGGCATGTTGACACGGCGGGCCAACATGCCCCGTGCCAAATGGGCCAACTAACCCCGTATCGCCATTTTTGTTTTTCATGACTGTAAGGAATTATTTTTAAAGTATTTCAATAAAAAAACATGCCCTACAATAACTACGAACAATTATTTTTCTGAATTATTATATATCAAAATCTAAAATGTAATCTACAAACAAATAAAAAACGATTATTTATAAGAGCAGAAATTTACCCACCTTTGCAAAATTTAGAAAATTCTCAATAATTCTTTAACGGACGCTACGATTTCAGTGGTGCTGATGTTGGAGGAGGAAAGTGAAGCAATGCATACTTGGCTGGACTGACAATGTCATCTAACGCAAAGTTTAAAAAATGTCGCGACTGGGCCAACATGCCCCTATGGCCAACTAGCCCCGGTCTACCCTACATACTAAAAAATGCACCAAATTAATTGACAGCATTTGTCATTATAACGTTTAGAAACTACCAAGTGTCCCAAAAATGACTGATGGATTTAAAATTCAAAAATTTGCAAACAGTGGCAGATATTTAAAAAATTCTTGCAGTAGTGTTATGTAAGATATCAGGAGTTTTTATGCTGCGATTCTCAGTTTTAGTTACAAATAGCATCGATAGATGGCGCTGCAAGCAATAACCGCTAGATCCAGGCTCGATTTTTCGGCCTCTCTCTTCTTCCATGCGAAAAAAAAGGAGATTAAAATGTATTGAATGGATCTCGAAGTACCAAAAATCGGATCTGGACTGAGCGCCTATTGCTCTCGGCGCCATCTATTGTTTCAAATCCGAACTAAAATCAAGAATCACAGTACAAAAACCCCTCACATCATACATAACCCTCCTGCAAGAATTTTTTTTTATATCTGCCACCGTTTGAAAGTTATTGAATTTTAAAATACATCAGTCATTTTTGGGACACCAGGTATAAACCACATTTTTATGTAGAAATGAATAATGAAAATTAATCTTTATTCAAACATACATATGAATTATCTAAACATAAATGACAAAGTTTTGTCTTTACTCAAACTGCTGAGCGAGGCGTGGTCTACTAATTAAGTACTAGTTTATACAATTGAGCTCCGATTATCGGAACTCCAATTAACCGAACTTCCAACTATTCAAAAAGCCTATTTCTCCTTAAAAAAAAAAAAGTTAACCGAGCTTCCAGTTATCCGAACAGCCTATTTCTCCCAAAAGAAATTTTAACCGAACTCCCAATTAGCCATTGGCTTGAAATAAAATTTTAAATAAAGAAAAAAACTGATAGTGGATCAGAAAATGAGGAATGTAAAACAATAAAGGAGATGAGAAGAATCCTAAGTTATGAAGAAAATGAAATAAACGAGTGATCAAATAGTGAAGTACGTGACCCTGGATATCATATTTTAAATGATGATGAAATTGTGGATGAGATTCATGATGAAAAAGAAATTGAAGAAAATGAAAACGAATGTTCTGAAAATAACCCAGGTCCACCACATAACGAAGCCTTTGAATGTTTGCAAACAGCTATGAAATGGCTCGAACGGCAAAAGAACATTGATCCTATTCAATTATCGAATTTAACCTCTTAACTGTTTTTTTTGTTGTTGTTGTTTGTTTGTTTGTATGTTTGTTTGTTTGTTTGTTTGTTTGTTTGTTTTTGTCTTTTTTTTTTTTTTCGTTTTTGTCTTTTTTTGACACACTAAATTAAAAATTAGGACTCGGCACCACTTTTTGTTTACTAAAATATTTGGCTTTATACAATCGAAAAATTTATGCCATTTCCCACACCAAAGATTACAGTTAAAATTAAGTGGTATTCAAAAGCTTTTTTTATCGAAGACAGCAAACTCTTTTTGCCCGAACGGCGTTCGGGCAAATCAGTTAAAAGGTTAAAAAAAATTACAGATATGGCAGCATTAAAAAGAATGTCTTCGTTGAAACAAGCAACAATCGAAAGCTTTTTTGCTTAAATTATAATCTCTGGAGTTCAGAAAATGATAAAAAGAGAAAAAAAAATTTTTTTAATGGTAAAAATGTAAACAATTTTTTTTTTTTTAAGATGCCAGTACTAACTGGTGCTGCCAATCCTAAGCTTAGATAACGTGTGAAGCTTTTAATATAGTCAGAAACATCCCTTAAATTGCCTGTTCATTTATCCGAACTTTTGCTTATCTGAACTAGGGTCGGTTCCGACTTGTTCAGATAATCGGCGCTCTACTGTAATTAAGTTTTTAAAATATTAAAAGGTTGTGTTGTCAACGGAACCACACCTGTAAACGTAATTTTCCTAATTGTACCACAGTGTGAAAAAGAAGCTTAAATACATAGAGAACAGAGAATTCTGCTTTTTCAGAATTTAGTGTCGCCCCCGGCATTTCCATTACTTCATTTTCTTCTGATGAAAATGATGATGATTCATTTTCTTCTGAAGAAAAATAAATGGCCATATTTTTTTTTTTTCAAAAAAAATTATGGCCATTTTTTCCCCTCATTCTGACCAGAAAATCAGTGTTCTAACTTTTTACGACTGCTCTTTCATCTTCACATAACACTTCATTTATAATGGCTGTTTCATAATAATAGAAGCCACTAGTCCATCAGAAGAAAATAACTGGGTTAAGTGGGACTCTACTGCAGTACAAAACATATTTGCGTTTTAAGACTTAAAGCACACGTTTTATTTTATGTAAAATGACATCATTCGCAACCGCTTAAGAATTCCACATTTACGATCTACTCTTAAACATCTACAGTAAAGCATGCATAGCACATCACTATCGCGAAATAATGCACAAATGCAGCAAAAAGATGCCGTCGTTCAAGAAAATCGACAAAAAAAAACGGCTATCTAATGATTCATAGATACTTAAAATTAAATATAGTTTATAATAGCTCCATTGTTTTAACAGAAACCATTCGTTTCTTTTTTTTTTTTCAAAATAGCACGTATTTTAATTACATTTTCTTTCGGTTGTTATGAGAAAATGGCAACAAAAATATAATTACTATTTTAGAACTGTTTTTTCTTTACTTTCTACGGAAATGGAGTATTTCCGTTGCTAATATTAAGCAAATGGCTCTAAAAACTAAAAAAAATTAATATTTCAAAAATAAATGGAGATATAGTTTTCAAACAAAATGCATTTGAAAGAACTTTTTTTTTCCAATACGACGATATAAAAATCGAAAATGTGCGATGCTTAGAAGTTTAAAAAATTGCTATAGAGTATTTAATCGTACTGCTTTGTTTTACGGCTGGCTTCTAATCGCATATTAACCTTTTACAAATTGAATTAAGAGTGTTTTTTCTGATATATATATTTAGTGACTTGAAGCACCTGAAGCATCATCATTATCATAAAGGTGTAGACCACTTAATATTAGAAATATGACCTAAAATATGATGATACGATATACGCTCACGTCATAAAGAAAGTGGAAACGACTTGCCCTACCGGTTTCGTTTTTATGGCTCATACATTCAAATGTAAATATTGCATAATTTAAATTTTTACATTATCGAATAGAGAAAAAAATGTACTTTCAAACGAGATTTGTGTGACATCTGTAATCTCAATGTGCCGTTTTCTGACTTTTTAAATCATTTTGAAACACCATTTTTTTAAACTTCTATTTCAACAATGATTTTTCTTTTTGCCACAATAATTTAAACATCTAAGAAAAAAGTGGAAAAGTTGCCATAATTGGTAATTTATTGTTCATGCTTGGTGAGAGAAAGTTAAAAAAAGAAAAAAAACATTTTCTTTCTCTCTGTCCTTTTTTAATTTTTTAATTTTTTAAATATGATTAATTAATCTTACATAATTGCGCCCCCCCCCCCGCTTCCAGGCATTAGTATCTTGGGCACAATATCTTTTAACGGTAGTTGAAAAGCAAATTCGCGAAAAAAAATCTTTTCTTTTAAATATTTTTATACCTTTATTTTTCCCCCTTTCGAATGATATATTACTTTTCCTTCTACGACAACGAGAAGTTAAAAAAAAATCAACGGTCAAGTGCGAGTATTACTCGCGCTCAGAGGGTTCCGTACAATAAATATATGAAATATTAACTGTATCATTAAAAAAAAAGTTGCTAAAAGAATAATAAGACTTTGTAAAAAAAACTATAAGGTAAGCTGGGGTAACTGGACCCACGAGGTAACTGGGCCATAGGCTATTTTATAAAAAGCCGTTGATGTTTTTTAAATTTTAGCTTTTGTCAACATTACACCCCATCTGTACTTCTTAAAACAACGTGTGTCAACTCAATGATAACTCTGCCTTTGCTGTGATAGGTTGCCGAAAATTTAGGTTTCTTTTTTTAAAAACGACGTCCATTTTGTTGAACTTCCTCGGCTTTATATTAAAATACGGTAAGTACTTTTATTAAACAATCTTTTTATTTACAGATTAGACATAAATTCATTAATATTATTGGGTACCTATACATATTTACTTCATGTTTCATATGTATGGCCGGTGTTCCAGTTACCCCATATTTTTTTCAAGAATGGGGAAACTGGGACATGTATCAGGGGTAACTGGACCATATGGGATCCGGTTACCCCGACAGATAGAAATATCTTTGAGTTTCTCTTACTACGGAAAATTAATTTCTATTGTTTTTTTGCGTGAAATAAAGAAAATTACATAATACCTTATTAAAATTACATAATAAAATTTTTAAAAAGCATGTTGGAGGTATCAAACCAAATTTCTTAATTGTGATAGCTATAGCTCGAAATTTTACGATACAGATGAAGAGGCAAAGTGGATTTATTAAAAAATTATCGAAACGAATAAAAAATAGTTCTGTTGGAAATAAAAATATGGTTACATTCTCCACAAGTGTATTCGACATATAGAACTTCCATTGTGGTAAATAAAAAAGAGAATGAGATACTTAAGTACTTACGTAGCCGTTTGTTCACAGATTTATCTTGTTGTTTTTTTCCTTAAAATACCCATGTAACTTTTATACTTATTACCTATACTAAAGTACATAAGTACACTGCAAATACGTGAAACACTTTTGCAACACTAAATGAACATAATAATAAACACTTCTAACCAAAAGTGTTTAGATTGTGTTGCGAATGTGTTACGATTGTGTTGTACTAAGAAATAAAGTGTGCTGTAAAGTGTTGTTGAAAACTACATTGGCAGAAAATGTGTTCAGATAGTGTTTCAATCAAAATTTAACAACATATTCAGATTCTAAACGCATTTTAGAACATTTTGAAAACACCTGAACCTTTGATGTCACAACAGTTTCGAAACACTTTTTAAACACTATCTCATCGCATGAAAGTAAAATATTGCAGAAGAGAGTTCTGCATCCGATCGGGTTACCGCTTTTACCCGAACCCGACCGACCCACGGTTTGAGTCGGGTCGGGTTGGCGCTATATTTTCCCGCTGTGGGTCCGGGTTGACTTTAACTTTTTTGTGTCGGGTCGGGTTAACAAAAAAGTTGAAGTCAACCCGAACCCGACGGACCCGCAGTTTGGGTCGGGCTGGGTTGGCGTTATATTTTCCCGTTGCGGGTCTGGTTGGCCTTCATTGTTTCGGGTTCGTTTCGGACCGCGGTTTGGGTCGGGTTGGGTTTTACACCGAACCGGTACAATTTTTTACACCGGCCCGGCCCGTTAAAAAATTGTCTTTAATCTGCCGACACGGGTATGGGCCTCGAGCCAATCCCGGCCCATACAGACTCTGCCCATAATAGCATTTTCGATTTCAGCAGCCCGAGAAAGAAAAGTTCTAAGGGCTGAGGTAGAGTCTGCACGGGCCGAAATTTCCAGGCCCGGGCCCGGCCCGACTCATAGAAAAATGTTTTTGGCCCGGCCATGCCAGTAGAAAAAAATATTGGCCCGTCCCGGCCCGGTAGAAAAGTTGAAAGTTCGGCCCCGGCCAGGCCCGGCCCGGTATACCAGCTAAAAGTTTGGCTCGATCCCGGCCCGGAAAAAAGTTAAAATCTCGGCCCGAGTGAATAATTTTTAGGTGCGTTCATAATTATATAAATACGTAGCACCTATAATCGCCGTCTAGTCCGTCCGTCTGTCCGCATATAACATGCAGCGCAAAAACTACCCAATCGAATGGTTTGAAATTTAATATATAATCGTTGCAGAAATTTGTCGAGTCATTTCAAAGTTTATGAAAATCGAATTAAAACTTAAAAATATATTAATAAAAGTTTTCTTCATTCCATTAAATCCTATCATACGTAATTAATTCAATTATATCCCACGATAGGTAATGAATCTAGGTTGCCACGGTGATGACGTCCCATTTAAGATGGAGTCCTATTATTTCCGTATTACTGAATTTAATATATAGAATCGTAATAAATTTTGTATTCATGCATTTTTCATAAGAGTGCAACAGCTATTGCACCAATATCTAACTATTTATAAAACTAGTTGTAGTACGCGAACGCACCTCATTAGCCACGTTTGACGTAAAATTTCCGACTTGTTTTTTATACAATGAAATGAAATATCTAAATTAACATTAAAAAAGTTGTAAAAATCTGTTTTCAGCAATTGCTGTCCATAGCCGTTAATGTGTGCGACTTATTTCGTGCAGCCCTGAATTATGAAAAGATCCAACACACCTCCTACTAAACTAAAAATTAGTTAAATTTTAAAATGCATATCATAGCTGAAAACTGTATGGTACAGCTGTTATGGCTCATAATCAATCTTGTAAGCGAATTATTTTGTGTGTCTCTGTAAATAAACAACAAATTCTATGTACTCAATAATCTACAGAAAATATGCCGTAGATTACCTCCTTAGAAAACATGCTGTAGATCACGCCTGGCCAACCTTTCAGCAGGGGCCTCGCTAGGGGGGGAACCTCCCCCCCAAACATTCGTGAATGCTATTACACTTAGCAAATTTGCAAATTTACAAACTTAGTTGGTGAATTTGTGTAAAACTTTAATAAAAACTATAATACATTTTCTATTTCTGGATAGACCTTGCAAAAATTACAAATGTAATTGGGAATATTATTAAACTTTTTTACGAATGAGAACTATATTACATTTTCTAATTGTGGTAACTTGGCAAAGTTATAAAACTAGTTGGCAAGTACTGAAATTTGACCTGGCTATTTAAGGTCCTCTCCCCCACCAATAAAAAGTCTTCGCGATGGCCCTGCCTTTCAGTAAGCAGGTGCGCACCTCAAGCTCTTGGCACTCAATGAACGGCGCCATTATTCATATGACTGAAAACAGGCAATATTATCGCACAGTGACAGTATTAGTATACACACACATCTTAACATTATGCAAATGAATATAACAGCAGTAGACAAAAGGCCCCTACATTCTGGAGTTACATGTATTAAATTTCAAATTATACTTTTTTTTTTTTTTAATGAGAGGTCTATCTCAAAAATATCTGCAGAGGGTAAGGTGCCAGAAACTTTAATATCGCACCTATGATAACAAAAATAACAAAAAAAATAAAATAACTAGTATGTTGTGGCCATCACAAAACTTTCTTCTATATAAATCGCATAAATTAAATCATTTAAATAGTACAAGAAATTACATGAATTTAGCACCAATTCATATCAAACTATATCTGAATTTGAAGTTGGATGAAAATTCGTGCATTAGTTCTTGAGATAGAGCTATAGCGGAAATTCTGAAAAATTTTGCATAGCAGCGCCACCTGTTGAGCGATTTACACCAAAAATAAACAGCACTAAATGATATCAAGGTATACCTGAATCTGAAGTTTGTTGAAAATCTAAGCGTTAGTTCTTGAGTTAAAGCTGTTGCGGAAATCGCAAAAAATACAGCATAGCAGCGCCACCTGTTGAGCGATTTACACCAAAAATTAAAGAGCACTAATTTATACGTCAATTCATGTCAAGGACTAACTAAATCTGAAATTTGATGAAAATCCGTGCAATAGTTCTTGAGATACAGCTCTTGCGAAAATCGTGAAAATGCAGCACAGCAGCGCCACCTGTGGGGCGATTTACACCAAAAACTAAACAGCACTAATTTATATCAGGGACTAACTAAATCTGAAGTTTGATGAAAATTCGTGCAGTTTTTCTTGAGTTAGAGCTATTGCGATAATCATGAATAATGCAGCATAGCAGCGCCACCTGTTGGGCGATTTCCACAAAAAAATAATCAGCTCCAAACTATGTCCTGGACTAATTGAATGTGAAGTTTTATGAAAATCCGTCAAGTAGTTCTTGAGATATAGCTATTGCAGAAATCGTGAAAAATGCCGCATAGCAGCGCCACCTGTTGGGCGATTTTCACCAAAAACTAATCAGGTCCAGATTATATCAAGCTCTAACTAAGTATGAAGTTTTGTGAAATTCCGTGCATTAGTTCTTGAGATAGAGCGCCCACAAAATTTTTGTCACATACAGACTCACAGACAGAGTGACAGAGTGACAGAGCGACAGAGTGACAGACAGACTCACAGACAGACATTTTCTAAAAACCATCAAATCGTGTTCAGGACATTCTAAAATGTATAAATCCGTCGAAAACCGGAAGTCGAAATTTTTCACGAATCCAATACTTTCTGCTTGTAAAGATAGAAGAAAGTAAAAATTAACATAGAAATCACAGATATTGATGGGTTTCTTTTAGGATATGAAAACACGCTTTGACTTATTTTGAAGGCGTGAAAATATGCATTGACTTACAGGGCTATTACAAATGATGGACTCGATTTAAAAAAATCATATTATCGAAACTACTGCACATATTACAATAGGTAATACATGAATTTAAAGAGAAATATACCAAGTTTTTTTCAGTTACAAATGTTCGATGTGTGACCCTCTTGTTACAGGGCATACGTCCAATCTGTAATCCAGTTCGTCCCAAGCATTTTGTAGCATCACTTTGTCAATGGTTCTGAATTCTGCACAAATGCGTTCTTTAAGTTCTGACAGTGTCAAAGACATTGTTTATGTACCACCAATGCCGAAAACAAAGTGTTCAGAACTTAAAGAAGGCATTTGTGAAGCTTTCAGAACCATTGACAGAGTGATGCTACAAAATGTTTGGAACGAACTCGATTACAGATTGGACGTATGCCGTGTAACAAGAGGGTCACGCATCGAACATTTGTAACTGAAAAAAAAACTTGGTCTATTTCTCTTTAAATTCATGTAATCACTTATTGTAGTATGTGCAGTAGTTTCGAAAATATGATTTTTTTTTTTAAATCGGGTCCATCATTTGTAATAGACCTGTATTTTGAAGGCGTGAACTTAGTTTTGTAAAAGTACAAAAACAAAGACAGGCATGATAGTGGCCAATCCATAGGGTGGTTCCAGAGACATACTTACTTAATTTTTATGTTTTTGTGTAAATAAATCTAATATTTTAGCTTTTAGTGCTTTTTTTAAACACATTGACAGTAAAGATTTCCTTTACAACACCCTTTAGTTGATATATAATGTACATGATCTGCGTGGTTTAAATTTTTTTTAGTTGTTTACACTTTTTTAAACAGGACCTGATACCCAATATTAAAAAAAAAAAAACGCGAGTGGAACATAGACCCTCCTGGTCCACTTGCAACCATTTTTATAAGGCAACTGGACCCATGAGGAAAGAAAAATGAAATATATATATATTAGATATTAAAATGTAATTTGGAACATTTCTGTCTGATAGAGGGAACCTAACAGAACATATTTACAAAAGTTCAGACTTTAATTCAAATGCATATTAGCCTTCTGAAGCTGAATTGCCAGAATCTCCAGAGTCACATTGTAAAATCATGGCCCAGTTGCCCCCCGTAACCATACAACGTAGTGTTGTGTATAACTGTATAGACTGGAAAGTATCAATGGGTTTACCATAAAAGTTCAAAGTGATATGAAGCCTAAATAATATCAAATATTGCTATTCTGTATAGCTTTTTTTTAATCTTGTCCTAATCTGTTTATGATGACCTTAATTCTGTACTGACAATAAAAGTAGTGCATATTTAAATTTCATTTGGAATTTCATAAAACTTAAATTCAGCGTAGTAATAATCTTTTATTTTTACAGTGTAGCTAAAACAAAACCCTTGTTCAAAGTTTAAACTTGGCATTGTGCTAAGCGCGCTTCGAAAGGAGGTCACAAAGTTGCAACGCCGCCTTTGTCCGTGCCGCATTTTTCCAGATAGGTTATTAATTAACTTTTAAAGACTCGGGGATCGTATTGAGAGATACAATCAATGCAAACTAGTCACGAATACCATAGTATTTATGAGATTAATTCTAATAAAATTAATCTGTTTTTAACAATTTGAAGTTTATTTCTTTTATACTACTACTGGGCATTGCGGTACACAAATATATCATTAAAAGTTATTATCTGTGCTTTAAAAGCCGATGGTAAATACAGTACGTCGCCCATGTCATTATGTATGTCCAAACCGTTCGTGTCTTTAAAGATTAATATTTCGGCTAATTACCGACGATTTTTTGCGAAAATCATTATCAACAATGCTTTTATACTTGTGCTGCTACGATGGGTACAGTCGTGGGGAAAAAAGTAAACACCTCCTACTAACTTCTCAACAAATTATTGTAGAAGAACGTTACTGGTACCGAACGATTGGAAATAAAGTCTACTTTTAAATGATGTATATAAAATTTGCTTAGGGGGCCATCTACTTATTAAAACGAACCTTAACTTTGTTTTTTTTTCAATAGCAGTACACAATTCTGATAGCATAAATGAACTCTACATCCTTCAATTAGCCTAAAAACAAATTTTTATGCAATTCGTACCATAAGATTCGAGAAATTAATTATTTTAAAACGAGCTTATTTTAAGGGCTGTATCCAAATTGAAGTTCCATACTCGATTGTTAACCGAGGGAGCCCCCTTCTTGATCAAGGCACCTTAAGCACCACTCAAGCAGTCAATGAAGCCTGCTAGATTATACGACAGCAGAAGAAATTTCAAAATATCTTGTCACTTCTATCACAGACGGCCCCTTAAAACATCCTTTTGCCGTTTTTTAAGCATAATTTGAAAACTACTTGGAAGAAAAATGTGAAATTTTGGATTTCCATAAAGCAGGACTTAATAAAACTAAATCCATCACAAAAACTGCAAGTTGCAGTTCATACTTTTTTCGGATATTAATTTCATAATTAATATCATAAAATTATAAAAATTTCAAATTCAACGTATTTATGTTTGGGTATATTAGTATTATTGCTACAAAAAAAAATTAGCACATTATGAGCATAATTTCAGGAGATATAAATAAAAATATGAAAATGTAATTTAACATTAGAAACACTAAATTTTGAATGTTTATAATTCAAAAACTTATCATTCAAGTAACTTGAAATTTGGTGTCTAGTCATAGTTTTAACCGAAGATTTGAAATATCTCGTTAAAATTGGGTATTCCCATTGAAAAAAATTAAGTTATGGTTCATTTTAATATGTAGATGCCCCCCTAAGCAAATTTTATATACATCATTTAAAAGTAGACTTTATTTCCAATCGTTCGGTACCAGTAACTTTCGTCTACGATAATTTGTTGAGGAGTTAGTAGGGGGTGTTTACTTTTTTTTTCCACGACTGTACCTCCAACGCTTCTCAACACCTTTGCTGAACGCCTGCAAATCGAAATTTGTGTGCAACGGAATAATGAGCATTTCTCAAAAACTATTTGACCTAGGGTAATCGCTATAGTTTTCCTGCAAGGTTTAAATTAACGACTACTACCTCTAATTTTTTTCACAATTTTAGTGTCAGTAATTTCGGAAATAGATGGGGGGACATATTTTTGCACTACATTTTCGACAATATATCTGAAAAAATAATACCTAAAATTAAAAGAAATGTATTTTTGAGTTCAGCTTTACGAAAGCTTTCGCACGATACCACACACGATATACAAAGAAAAGATCTTTTTTTCGAGTAACTTAATTAGCCCCTCTACATTTTGGCCAAATATATTTGTGAATGTTTAATAATTTGTAAATATGTGGGTCAATAGTCTTTATTACTTCCCGAAATTTACGATTAAAATGGCTGTGACAGACAGACACAGGAGTGACTTGATAATTTGTTCCGTTTTTACTTTTTAAGTACGGGACCCGAATTAAGTAATTCCGTTTATTTACATCATACGTAAACATTACATACATTAAACCTTAAATTCAATTTTCTCAAAATGTTTTTTTTTCTTTTTTGACTCCGATGTACTTTTTTAGGGTTTCGTTCATCTGACGAAACCCTATTCGTCTCGCTCCTCTATCCGTCTGTCCGTCCGTCCGTCTGTCTGTCCGTCACAGAGCCCGTTCTCAGAAACTATACATGTTGAAGACTTGAAATTTTGCATACTTATAGCTAGACACCTCAGACCAAACGACAAATCATAAAATTTTGAAAAAGTCGTACATTTAACCCTTTGGGCTCCCACATGTGTATTTTAAACAATTCTTTCTAAGTGAGCTTCTAATTAGGTTGGAGGCATGAAATTTTGCATACTTATAGCTGAACACCTCACATCAAACGACAAATCATAAAATTTTGAAAAAGTTGTAAATTTAACCCTTTGGGGTCTCACATGTGTATTTTAGGCAATTCTTTGTAAGTGAGCGCTAATTAGGTTGGAGGCGTGAAATTTTGCATACTTATAGCTGAACATCAAACGACAAATCGTGATATTTTGAAAAAGTACATTTAACCCTTTGGGCTCCCCCATGTGTATTTTAAACAATTGTTTCAAAGTGAGCCCCTAAGTAGGTTGGAGGCGTGAAATTTTGCATACTTATAGTTGAACACTCATATCAAACGACAAATAATAAAATTTTCAAAAAGTCGTACATTTAACCCTTTGGGCTCCCACATGTGTATTTTAAACAATTTTTTCTAAGTGCGCCCCTTTTTAGGTTGGAGGCGTGAAATTTTGCATACATATAGCTGAACACCTCACATCAAGTGACAAACCATAAAATTTTGAAAAAGTCATACATTTAACCATTTGGGCTCCCACATGTGTATTTTAAACAATTCTTTCTAAGTGAGACCATATTTAGGTTGAAGGCGTGGAATTTTTCATACTCATAGCTGAACACTATCATGCGACAAATCATAACATTTTGAAAAAGTCGTACACTTAACCCTTTGGGCTCCCACATGCGTATTTTAAGCAATTCTTTCTAACTGAACCCCTTATTAAGCTGGAGATTTGAAATTTTGCATACTTATAGCAGGACACCTGAGGCCAGGCATCAAATCATAAAATCTTGAAAAAGTCGTACGTTTAACCCTTTGAGCTACCACTTATGTATTTTAAGGAATTCTTTCTAAGAGAGCCCTTAATTAAGTTGGAGACATGAATTTTTGCATACGACCTTAGACTTCTCGACTGAATACATCAGACTACACGACATATCCTAACATTTTCAAAAAGTCTTATATTATTTACTCCTCCGGGCTCTAACTTGGGTATTTTAAGCAATTTTTCTATCCTCCGCTCTTTTAACCCGGGGAGCACTTTTCCAACTTTTGCCGACACCCCTTTGACCATTCTTTCTTATTATGCACCATAGCCTTACATATTTTAGTTCCACTTTTTACCACCAGGGGCAGATACTTATCTCGGGTGCTATGGGCCCAATCCCCTCGACTAATATATCTACGGATAGTATGTAAAACCGATTTTCGTTCGGATAGAGGTTTGTTTAGAATAGAGTGCGCCGCCGGTTGCGAAATGTGGAACTAACAGATTTTTCAAAAGGATAAAGTGTTTTGAAAGGAATATTAAACGAAACCCTCTGTGCGATCTGTGATCACACTTACCCACTTGTTTACAGAAACTATAATCTTGGCTGAATATTTTACAGATATCTCTGATCAATCTGAGTAAACTTTTGTTACTAACATAATACAGTGAAACTTCTTTTAAAGGCCACCCCTATTCAAGAGCCACCTCTATTAAGGGCCAGTATTTTTAGGAACGAAATTTTCCCCCGTAGACATAATATTAAATTTACTCCTATTAGGGGCCGCGCCTACCCCTCATAAAAGCCATTTTTTTTTCACATGTGCCTTAAATCCGAAACAGGTGTGTTGAATTTCTAAACCAAAAGACAAGAGTTCGGCAAACAACTGCACTTGCAACAAAGAAGGCAAGGGGGGGGGGGGGGATTTAGTAACACAACGAAGGACCACACACTTTTCCACAAGTGAGACAAACAGATCTACCTCACAATTTCTTTGACCTTTCAACCTGTAGAGGTTGGGGTGAAGGGGAAACTTGACCCTTTGTTGTGGGCACACAAAGGATAACAGGTTATCTAGAAAAACTGATTCTACATTTACTAAAACTGTGAATGCATATTAAAGCCCAATTTTTACACTAGAAATTTTATGCTCAGGCTTATGTAAAATTTAAAATTATGACACCTAAATCAAGCCAAAAAGTAAATTTGGATTTGAATGACAAAATCAAAGTTCTTAATTGTCAAGATCAAGGAATATCTGCAAGAAAATTAGCTTCACAATTTAGTTGCAGCAAGAAACAATTAAACAATATTGTTAAAAACAGAGAGAACTTACTGAAAGAATATGCAGATTTTAAAAATAACTGGATAAAAATATAGAGATAAAAAATTTGGTCACCCTTATTCGAGGGCCACCCTCATAAGGGCCAATTTTCAATGGAACCGCAGGTACCCCTAACAGAGAGGCTTCATTGTATGTGCAAAATTTTTATTAAGATGTTTTTCTTTGGAAAAATGAAAGTTTTTTGTTATTTAAAAGTGATTTTTAGTCCAGATTTTTTTTTTAATAACTAAAAAATGTATGTTCATAAATTTGACTTCGCTTTATTAAAAATTATTTATATTATGGATTAAAAAAAACTTCAAATGAATGAATATATTTTATAGTTTATGCGAAAAGATACAGTCGTGGAAAAAAAAGTAAACACCCCTACTTACTCTGCAGCTAATTATAACAGAAGAAAGTTAGTTGTACCAAATGAATGGAAATAACATGTGCTTTTAAATGATGTATATAAAATTTGCTTAGTGGGCTTTCTACAAAACAAAACCAGATCAAACTTTGTTTTTCTTCGATGGCAACACCCAATTTTGACAATATATTTTAAATCTTCGGTTCAAACTGTGCCTAGAAACGAAATTTCAAGTCATTTGGATGATAATTTTTTTTAATTATAAACATTCACAATTTAGAGCTTCTAATGTTAAATTACATTTTCATATTTTTATTAATAACACCTCAAATTATAATCCTAATGTCATAATTTTTTGTGTGGTTATAATACTAAAAAACCCAAACATAAATACAATGAATTTGTAATTTAAAAAATTTTATAGTATGACTTATGAATTGTGAAATTAAAATAACAATTAATTATAATTATTATTTTAATGAAATTAAAATAATCATTAAATGACCTCTTAAAATATCGCCAAATTCCCCGATACATTTCGCTTGATTCAAGGAGAAACCGACTAGCGTGTCGGGCGAAGCCTGCTAATTAGAAAATAAAATTACTATCTTTGTTTATACATTTCTTTTCCCAGAATTGCTACAAAAGCAGGTGAACACCTTCTGTACATTCTGAAAGAGTATATTTCTATATACAGTAAAACCTCCCTAAAGCGACCACGTTCCGTTCCAAAAGCTCCGAGAGATGGTCTCTTAATGGAGGTCATGTTTAAATCTAGATTTTAATTGTTGAAAAAGGTAACAATTAATGTTACTAAAAAAAAATTTCACATTAAGAAAAAATGTGAAAATTTAAATATCAAAACAAAAGTTAATTACATAAGTTAATTACTGCAGAGTTTAAAAAATGAATACATTGAAGTTTGTTGTAATTTTATGGCTTTATCTTTTATAACTTTTATTTCCAAGTCCTTTCGAAGTTCATCAAATAATTGCAATTTTTTTTGGACGGGAACAAATAATAATGATTTCATTAATTTATCTATTTCTTCGAGAGTTTCCTGACAGAATAGGGCTGGGGAGATTTTTTGACCGTCATTCTTAATTTGTCATCAGAGTTAAATTCATTGCCTAAAAAGACACAAAGGGGTTTAAACACCTAAAAGTTACCAGTATAAGATATAATAAAAAAAAATCTAAACTTAGTTTAGAAGTTTGATGAATAATGCGCTCTCCGGAATTATTTTTCTAATAACACCTTCTTCAAGTGACCAGGAAAAAACGGAATTTGTTTCATTTTCTTCAAAGAAACCGGTCGCTCATGGAGGGAGTTTCACTGGGATGGTCTCTGAATGGAGGTAAAATTAGTATTGATCCTATGGGAATAAATTTCGTTCCATGAAAAAATGGTCGTTCAGGGAGGTGGTCGAACAGGGAAGTTTCACTGTATATTACAATTTTTTAAACGAGGAATTACGCACGAGAAATAATAAATCGGATTTTTTTAAATTTACATTGCTAACAAGGCGTAGAACCAACAGAGTAAAATAATGTCCAGGCCAGGGTTCGAACCTGGGTCATTGGAACAGCGCAATAACGCTCTGCCAATTGCGCTACTAGAATAATAAAAAAAATATATATACAGTAGAACCTCTTTTATCCGAAATTCTTTTAACCGAAACTCTCGATTAACCGAAATCCCTTTTTAATTTTTTTTTTTTTTATTTTTTTTTACTTGTGTGCAAAATCCATTTTGTAAGCTTCTTTTTAGGGTTCCGTACTTAAAAAGTAAAAACGTAACCATTATAAGATCACTCCTGTATATGTCTGTCACAGCCATTTTACTCGTAAACTATGGACCGTGAAAAGTTCAAATTGGGGGAAGTAATAAAGACTATTGACCCACATATTTTCAGATTATAAAACATTCATAAATATATTTATTAAAAATGCTGAGGGGTTAATTAAGTTACTTGAAAAAAAAACTCTTTTCTTTGTATATCGTGTGGGGTATCGTGTGAAAGCTTTCGTAACGCTGAACTCAAAAATACATTTATACTAAGTTTGGGTATTATATTTTCAAAGATATCGTCGAAAATGTAGTGCAAAAATATCCCCCCCCCCCATCTAATTCCTAATCTACTGAAACTAAAATTATGAAAAATTTAGAGGTAGTAGACGTTAATTTAAACCTTGCAGGAAAATTATAGCAATTACCCTAGGTCACATAGTTTATGAGAAAATCGCATTTTTCCGTTACACACAAATTCCGATTTACGGGCATTCAGCAAAAGTGTGGAGCAGCGCTGAAGTATAAAAGCATTGCTGATAACGATTTTCCAAAAAAATGGTCAGTAATTAGCCGAGATATTAACCCTTAATGAAATGGACGGTTTGGACATACATAATGACAGGGGCGGCGTACTCTATGTACCATCGGATTTTAAAGCCTAATTAACAACTTTTAATGATTTATATGTGTAATGCAATGCCCAGTAGTAGTACAAAAGCAATAAACGTCAAATTGTTAAAAACAGACTATTTTAATTAGAATGAATCGCATAAACACTATGGGATTCGCGACTAGTTTGCATTGAGTGGATCTCTCAATACGCCTCGAGTGACTGTAAAAGTTAATTAAAAACCTATCTGGAAAAACGCGGCACAGACCATGGCAGCGTTACAACTTTGCGACCTCCTTTCGAAGCGCGCTTAGCCCAATGCCAAGTTTAAACTTTTAACAATGGTTTTGTTTTAGATACACTGAAAAAAGAAAAGATTATTAGTAAGCTGAATTTAGTTTTATGAAATGCCAAATGAAGTTTAAATATGCACTACTTTTATTGTCAGTACCGAATTAAGTTCATTATAAACAGATTAGGATAATATTAAAAAATGAGTTATACAGAACAGCTATATTGATATTATTTAGGTTCCATATCTCTTAGAAATTTCATTGTATATCCATTTACACTTTTCTAGTATATAAAGGATGATTCAAAACTTATCGTTCAAATTTCATGGGAAGGTAGAAAATACGTCAGGAAACCAATTTTACATAGGAAAGTTTGTCCACAAATGTACGCATGCGTATGTAGAGGGTGCTGTGTGTATCCTAGAGGGCCCCTCACGGGCCGGAATTTCCAGGCCTGGGCCCGGCCCGGTGTAAAAATTGAAAGTTCGGCCCGAGCCCGGCCCGTACAAAAATCAGTGAAAACAGGCCCGGCCCGACTCAATTTCTATAAAAAAAATTCGTTTTTTCTCGACATGCAATTAAGATTATTTTAATGAATATTACATACATATTTATGTGAGAATTTCGTAAGAACACTTGAATCAGACTGAATGTCTCCGATGCTGTATTCCGCTTCGAGATTAAAAAGTCCTTCCGGCCAGTGCCGGGAGGAAGAGGTAGCTTTCATATTTCTTATTTTTTAAAAGCCAGCTTATATTATTCAAACACACGGAGCTCACCGATTATAGAAGATTAAGTACTAATTTTTGTCAATATTGAATATGAATGAGAATTTCGCGAAATTAGTCAGCGTTGTCAAAGCTGGTTTTATTAAAGTGATTTATATTTTGTCGCCAAATATGGTGATGTCCCGAATTATATTAATAATCATATTAACCCGAATTATCGGTGATAGCCCGCCATTTTAAAACAACATAATGGGTGCAACAAAGCTCACCAATGAACTTGGTCGAGATCTTAGTAATTCCTCTGCACACACTGTTAAAAATTTGCAGCATTCTGGCAGGTCATTTGACCGTTTTTTCCGAAAACGGTTACACAACCGTAATTTTAACACTATTCTGACCATATTATTGGCCATTTTATGGTCAGAATATCGTTAAATTATGGTTATGAAACCGTTTTTTCAAAAAACGGTCGAATGACCTGCCAGAATGCTGCAAAATTTTTAACAGTGCAGGCTCACTCATATCTAAATCGGTTGATATATACGAGTGCTGTTGCAGGCAAAAAATCAGATTTTTTAAAATGTCACACACATTCGAAATTCAAACTGCTATTATCTTGGCTTTTTTTTAGATAAAGGCAAAACAAAAAATAAACCGGAATCTTTGTAACAAGCTGAAACACATAGAAAAAAACACATAACAAAATAAGATTGTTTGAATACCAGATGTTTCTCCGTAGAAAACTCTCTAGGAGGCGCTGGGAAAAACTGCTAAAATAATACCTACATAGGCATATCCATTTCGTCAATAGACAAACAGACTACTCTGTGCACATTTTATTCCTATTAAAGATTCATACGCAAGCAACTCAAAGCAAAGTTGTTCACTGAAGAGCATGGGGGACGGTGGACGCCTTTGAAGGTTTCTCGATATCCTTACGTTTTTCTTCAAACCCCTCCTTTTCAAAATTTCCTGCTACTAGTTTCTGTTTATTATTATGAAAAGCCTTTTACAGTTATAACACCATTTCCATTTTCAAAGATACTTTCTTTAAAATCATTAATTTTCACATGATTTTACCTTATAGGTGGCTATTAAAGTTTTTGGCTCGGGTCGATAGGCCCGATTAATTTTTTTATCGGCCCTTCAGACCCGTTCAATAATTTTGCCGGCCCAGTCCGTTTATTTTGTCTGTAGGCCCGGCCCGTTGAAAAAATTGTCCTAATTCTGTCGGCCCGGCCCGTTTGAAAATTCGCCTTCATTCCGCCGGGCCGGGCACGGGCCTCGGGACAAGCCCCGGCCCGTGCAGCCCTCTAGTGTACCCAACCTTCTATTGCGTCCCAATCATTGTTTTGACTTTCTTAAAGATAGTATTATTTCTTCTCCTATTTCCACTTCTCATTTGGACTTCCACGAAGCCTTTTACATCTTTAAAAACTCTAAAAATTTCGTTAAGGACGTTTAAGAATTCTGGTGTGAAACCAAAATTTAAAAAATTTATGAACGAAGAAAGTTAAAAACAAAGAATAAAATAATCTAACAACAAATAAATAAAATAAAAATGAAAACAAAAAGTAAAATACAAACCAATTTAAAAAAAATAAATAAAGGTTAAAAGAACCGGAAAGAACAAAATTAAACGAGAAGTTTCCAGGCGTTGTAGAAAGGCGTTGAATAAATGTCATTAACGAGATTTTTGGACTTTTTAAAGATATAAAAGGCTTCGTGGAAGTCCAAATGAGAAGTGGAAATAGGAGAAGAAATAATACTAGCTTTAGGAAAGTTAAAACAATGATTGGGACGCAATGGAAGGTTGGGTACACATAGCGCTTTCTGCATACGTATGCGGACATTAGCGGACATACTTTCCTATGTAAAATCGGTTTTATGATGTATTCCGTACCTTCTCAATGAAATTTGAAGAATAAGTTTTGAATCACCCTGTATAGTTATACCCAACCCTACATTGTATAGTTTTTTTTTTTCAAAGTCTTAGTATTCTTTTAGCAACGGTTTTTTTAATAATACAATTAATAATTCATATATTTATTCTACGGAACCCTCTGTGCGCGAGTACTCGCACTTGACCGTTTATTTTTTAATTACCATATTCCTTGTGTGCAAGTGGTTCTTTCCGCACTACGAGTACATATAAATATTTTCGATCCCCTTTCACAGAGTTCCTTTGAATTTAACTTGAGCTCCCGTTAGCTGCGGAGTGGAACGAAGAAAACGAACAAAATAGCAATTTTGAAGCTTTTGAATGCTTTACAAAAAGTTTGGCATGGCTGGAGCAGCAGAAAGACTGTGATACTGGTGAACTAATAATATTAAAAATCTCCGTCATAGAGCTTCAAAGCAAAGGCAATCGAAACTGGCATAAGCAAAACATTTTTTCAACCCCTTGTGATACATGTAAAAGGTACTTAATTTCAAAATTAAAATTCAGGTAATTTATTCTTGTTTCAATTTCGCTGTTGCTTTATTTTTATTAAGCGCTTGTCACCATAATACGAAATAGTGCATATATTTCTCCTTAATCTTAAAATTGGAGCATTCTCGATTAGCCGAAAATTTCGATTTTCCGAACGATGGTCGGCTCCAATTATTTCGGATAATTGAGGTTCTACTGTATACATAATTATCGGTGCTGGATTAATTTAGACTCATGTTTTCCAAAGAGTTGTGGTTCATGGAGTTATTCCATCTTGTGCTGCAGTTGCAGCTACCAGCATAAGCGTGAGAAGTGCTATGCTATACTCCCTGTAGGAAATATTGGCTTTTCAAGGACAAACATCGTCTTTTCATTATCCCTTCGTTGGTCACTCTTCGGCCCTTATCTTAGGTTAGTAACTATGGTAACGGAGGGAAAATGTAAAGAAGACGTTTGTCCTTGAAAAGCCAATTTTTCCTACAGCGAGTATAAGTATATCCTGGCAGCTCAGTTGGGAGAGCGTTGGTGTGCTGAACCAATGACCCAGGTTCAAATCCTGGCCTGGATAATTTTTCACTCTGTTGGTTCTACGCCTTGTTAGGAATGTGAATAAAAAAAATTCAGAATATATTTCTTTTTTACTTTATTTACTAACATAAATAAAATGCTAAAAAAGGCCAAAATAATTTATTGTAATCTAAATATAATAAACTGCAGTGTGACGATTCTGGTGCGAACTCATCCATCTTACCAGCTGGCGAGAAGATGGAGCAATATTAGGCCGAATTTTAGTTTGAGATGTGTATGAGTACGACTAAATACAAATCTCTTCTGCCTCAAACCACCTTTGTTCAGCATATTTTTCTATAAACATTTAAAACCAACAAAATTGCAATGATTTGACAATTTCTTTCCGAAATAGTGTTTAATTTTTCTGGTGTAAACAAACAATGATCTGGGTAGTCAGTCATTCATTTATGAGATTCATTAACAAAAATAAAAATATAAAACTTTCGCGCATTAAATATTTTAACCTCCTGTAGTATTGATATTTCAATTTTATGTATTTTAATTCTAATATATAAAAATGAAAATTTGTCTGTCTGTAATGCTATACAAATCCACAGTTTAGAAGCCAGAATTGTGAAATGCTACGTACATGTGTATTAAAACACGGCCGAGGCAACTAAAGTAATCCGGAATCGAAATAACTAATAGCTCATTTTTAATTAATAAAAAACCACAAATTTAACAGCAATTTCCAATCAAATTAAAACATTTTTCGTTATAGCTGTTGCCAACACTTAAAAATCCACAATAAAATTCTTACCACAACAATTACTTTTGTATTGCAAGAAAAAAAAAATGAAATAAATGGTTTGACGAATTTAAAAAAAGTGAAAATGACATCATAACTGTTCTACAGCAAAATTTCCACGTGCAAAAGGAACATAAAATAAATAGTTTGACGAATAAAACACAAACGTCAATGTTACGTCATAATTTTTCTGTTTTATGAATTCTGTGTGAAAAATTATAGTTATTTAATTAATTTAGCGAATAAAAAAGATGGAATATTACGTCATATTGAAAATATAAAGGACGTGGTGAATATATAACGTCCTACAAGTGTGAAAAAATGTATTGAAGCATGATAAAAACTCAATTATGGAAATATTGGCGTATTATTGCTCCAATGATGAATGGAAATAAGTTCATTTATAGCTGTATTATTTTGCGTCTGTTAAATAAATTTATGCATTTTTAGGGTTTCGTTCATCTGACGAAACCCTGTTCGTCTCGCTCCTCTGTCTGTCTGTCCGTCTGTCCATCTGTCACAGAGCCCGTTCTCAGAAACTATACATGTTGGACACTTGAAATTTTGCATACTTACAGCTGAACCCCACACATCATACGACAAATCCTAAAATTTTGAAAAAGTCGTACATTTAACCCTTTGGGCTCCCACATGCGTATTTTAAACAATTTTTTCTAAGTGAGCTTCTAATTAGGTTGGAGGCGTGAAATTTTACATACTTATAGCTGAACACCTCACATCAAACGACAATCTATAAAATTTTGAAAAAGTCGTACATTTAACCCTTTGAGCTCCCCCATGTGTATTTTAAACAATTCTTTCTAAGTGAGCCCCTAATTAGGTTGGAAGCGTGAAATTTTACATACTTATAGCTGAACTCCTCACATCAAACGACAAACCATAAAATTTTGAAAAAGTCGTACATTTAACCCTTTGAGCTCCCACATGTGTATTTTAAACAATTCTTTCTAAGTGAGCCCCTATTTAGGTTGGAGGCGTGAAATTTTGAATACTTATAGCTGAACACGACACATCATACGACAAATCATAAATTTTTGAAAAAATCGTACATTTAACCCTTTGGGCTGTCACATGCGTATTTTAAGCAATTCTTTCTAAGTGACCCCTTATTAAATTGGAGATTTGAAATTTTGCATACTTATAGCAGAACACCTGAGGCCAGGCGACAAATCATAAAATTTTCAAAAAATCTTATATTATTTACTCTTCCGGGCTCTAACTTGCGTATTTTAAGCAATTTTTCTAACCTCGGCCCTTTTCACCCAGGGAACACTTTTCCAGCTTTTGCCGACACCCCTTTGACCATTCTTTCATATTATGCACCATAGCCTTACATATTATAGTTCCACTTTTTACCGCCAGGGGCGCCTACTTATCTCGGGTGCTATCGGCCCAATCCCCTCGACTAATATATCTACGGATAGTATATAAAACGGAGTTTTGTTCGGATAGAGGTTTGTTTAGAATAGAGTGTGCCCCTGGTTGCGAAATGTCGAACTATCAAATTTTTCAAAAGGATAAAGTGTTTTGAAAGGACTATTAAACGAAAACCTCTGTGCGATCTGTGATCACACTTAACCACTTGTTATATTGGGTTTTCATTTGATTCATGTGTACAACACTTCGAGTGGCTTTTTTGTTATTTTATTTTTTATGTGGCATTTTAAATTTTGAAATTGATTTTTCAAAAGAAACATCCTTAAAATTCCGGGCAACGCCGGGTACTTTAACTAGTAGTTCATATAAAATCATCCTGTTTAATTTTGCTAATGTAAACAAACAAAATCTTAAAAAGTATTTGATATCATTCGCCCTATGAACCAATGAAATTGACTTTTGATTTAGAAGACAACACAACTCCGTTTCTACGCATTAATTTCTGAAATGGAAAAGCTAATAAAAGCCTTCTTTTGTTTGTTTCGGGTTTCTATATATAAATTATTTTGGTAAAATTAATTGATTTGATGAATCATCAATCCATTCTTTTTTTTTATTTAATTACTTCTCAAAATCGTATAATTTTAAATTTTACACCGGCGTTGAATAGGGGAAGGCGATGTATTTTTTAATGTAAGATATTTGGAAACTGTATTTCAATTTACTGACTTTTTATGATTTTAAAACAAACAACTCGATTACGGAACATCCAATACGTTTGCACTTATAAAGTAATTTTAATAGTTCAGCGTTTGTTTCCAGCTAATGTACCATAACTAAATTAAAACTTCATAATAAAACACAAATTAAAACTATATAGATTATCTATATCTGCGTCCTTTTACTAATGAAAAAACGAACAGTAATTTCTCCTCGCTTCTGTCATCTCATTTGACATAAGACTAAAAATTTGTTATTAAAACTCCAGACGCCCAAGTATAAATCAGGTCCTGAAATTAACGATTCGGATAAGTTTCCCCTTATTGTTGATTAATAGTATCTAAACATTTTTAGATTTCGTACAGTACAAGTCAGTTGTAGCTATTTGTGCTTGATACTGCATTCAATCTATATCTGTTTCCTTTTACTAATTAAGACAGATCTGTAATTTCTACTCTGTTTTGTCATTTTATTTACATCATATTACAAATTTGTTGTTAAAACCTTATAGGCTCATGCATTAATTAGGCCCTGAACTTAACATTTCAGGTGAGTTTTCCTTATTGTCAATGAAAAGTATCTGAATATTTTTATAAATTACTTCAAATTTTAAATGAAAACCACGATTTCTACCCACCGTCCTAGGACGGGTATTTACACTAGTGCAGTTATAAGATGCCATGTACAATTAATAATATCTAAACATTTTTAGATTTCTTACAGTACTAGCCAGTTGAAGCCTTTTTTACTGATACTGCATTCAATCTATAGCTGTTTCCTTTTACTGATTAAGGCAGATCTGTAATTTCTACTCTGTTTTGTCATTTTATTTACATCGTATTACAAATTTCTTGTTAAAACCTTATAGCAGAACGCGAAATTTCCGCTCGCCAGCTCGCCATTGGCGAGCAAATATTTAAGGTTGGCGAGAAAGTTTCGTCTTTTAAATGTTGTGCTGCAAATCAAACTATATACACTCATAATATGGTGTCTCAATACAGTGACTTGCGGATCTTGTAGATCTTTTGTGCTTATCTGAGAAATTAAATGTAGATATTTTAACAAAGTATGGCAATGAAAAACAATGCAGTTATTTTATCCATTTTATTGCTGAAACTTTGAAGTTGGATTTAGTGAAAAATTAAAAAAAAGTGTTCGTATATCAGAATTATGGTTGATGGTTCTACAGATAGATCAGCTGTTGATAATGTAAGCCCGTTCATGAGAAAGTGTGTGTTCGATATTGGGATGCGAAAGTTAATCATATCAATGACGACATATTAGGAGCAGGGATGTAGTGGAGGGTATACGGGGGTATACGCCGTATACCCTCTGGATTTTTTTAAGGAACACCGTATACCCTCTGTTTCTCAAGAAAGCTATAGTATATACACTCCAGGGTATACGCTCTGCCTTGAGCGTATACCCTCTGCTTAGAGAGTATACCCTCTGTTTTTTTTACGACTACACCACTGATTAGGAGTAATGGAGCTGCCAAATTATACTTCATCCAGTCATTTTACAGCCATAACTGATTTTCTAGATAAGATTATAGATCCAAATGAATGTAGAAACAGGTGTTTAATTGTAGACTTGAGTGCTGATGGTGTTGCAAATAGGGTTGGATACAAATCAGGATTGCCTATGAAAATTAAATCTATTTGTGCTAAATTGATAAACATTCACTGCCTTGCACACCGTTTGCAGTTAGCTGTTTTGGATGCATGTGTGACGTTGATTATCTTAAAACGTTTGATTGAGTGATTAGGAGTATTTTTAAATTTTACCATGCCTCTGCTTAAGGACTTCATATGATAACAGAAACAGCAGAAATTCTAGATGCAAATCTTAAACTGAGTCAAAATCACACTATTAGATGGTTATCCAGCAAAAAAAAGTGCTATAAAAGCTCTTTTGCAATCTTGAAATACTGTTGGTAAGCCATCAAGAACAGGTAGCCATTGGGAAAGACAATGATAGTGCTAGAGCTAAGGGTTTGCTGAAAAGTTTGAATTATTATAAATTTCTTAACGTTTTGTACTTCCTCTTGGATTTCTACAGGATATTTAACTCTTTAAGTATGGCATTACAAACCAAGGAACTTGTTATTCCGTCTTTGAAAATAAAATTTGATCATTTCATCTCAGTTCTGACAGATCTCAAGTATAGTGTTGGAGCAAGCGAACATGAGTTTTTGGACCAACTATCCATCTCGTGTTAATCAAGATTGTGCAACTGGCAAATATTAAACACGGGGAGCAAGAGTTTCAGTCTTTAAGAGGGAGATTAATTAAACATACAATGATTTACATCACAGAAAGACTACAATCTATGTCGACAGATGTGTTAATATCTTTCGACATACGCTTTTGACACTCTGGGTCAACCTCTAAAAGAAAAAAATCTTGAATTTACGATAGAAGAAATAAAGAAGCTCTTCATGTATTAAGTCTAATGAAAAAGTGGATATTGTATTTGCAAAATGGGCAAAATTCAAGTTTTTTTCCCTTCACAAACACTGAAAGATATTCTGGAGAAGATTTATACTGAAAAGTGTTCAGCAAGATTCTCCAATTTGCTCCAGATTCAAAAATTTTGTGCTTCTCTACCAGTAAGCACAGCTTTGTGCGAGAAAGCCTTCAGGTGTCACAACAAACTCAAGACTGCATACAGGAACTCTCTGAAGACTGAGACGCTGGATATTTCTATCTCAATTTCTATTAACCCCTTGAGGGGCGGTGGGATATATTTTATCCCACCTACGATTAATGAAAATTTGCACCGGAAAAACTGTATTAAATTTTGTTTTTTTAACTTTGGTGGAAAAAAGTTGAAAAATCGCCTTTCCTTATTTTGAAGCAAAATTTTTCGATTTTTCCGGTGTGAATTCAACATTAGAGGAACGTAACTGTTTGCCCCTCAAAGGGTTAACGGATCCACCTTGACAGAGTTTGACCCTACAGCTGCGATTGACAAGTGGTATTTCAGGGCAGAAAGGTAGTGCTACACAAACATGACGTGCTAAATGTATAGAAACTTTTCCTATCATGACTTTTTAGTGGTATGTGACAATTTCTGTAACCATTGAAATCTTATAACAAGTTTATTTTTAATTAATATTATTTTTTTTTCTTTTCCAGTAAATAATTTTCAATATTTTAATTTCTACATTCTTTTATGATTTCGGTCACCAGAAAGTTCTTCATACTACATCTGTTAACATTTAAAAAATGAATATAAAATATTCTAGATTTAACAGACAGCTCCTTCTAACAATGATCAATTTAAATTCAGTTTGTCATAAGTAGTTCATTTTCTGGGCAAGTTTGGTGGACGACGTTGCTATCTGAATGAATGTAAAAGAGTGGCGAGGAAAATTTTTACTCTCGATAGCAATCTTTCAACTGAAATTTCATGCCCTGCCTTATAGGCTCATGCATTAAGTAGGCCCTGAACTTAACATTTCAGGTGAATTTTCCTTATTGTCAACGAATAGTATCTGAATATTTTTATAAATTACTTCAAATTTTAAATGAAAACCACGATTTCTACCCACCGTCCTAGGACGGGCATTTACACTAGTGCAGTTATAAGATGCCATGTACAATTAATAATATCTAAACATTTTTAGATTTCTTACAGTACTAACCAGTTGAAGCTATTTTTTACTGATACTGCATTCAATCTATAACTGTTTCCTTTTACTAATTAAGGCAGATCTGTAATTTCTACTCTGTTTTGTCATTTTATTTACATCATATTACAAATTTGTTGTTAAAGCCTTATAGGCTCATGCATTAATTAGGCCCTGAACTTAACATTTCAGGTGAGTTTTCCTTATTGTCAACGAATAGTATCTGAATATTTTTATAAATTACTTCAAATTTTAAATGAAAACCACGATTTCTACCCACCGTCCTAGGACGGGCATTTACACTAGTGCAGTTATAAGATGCCATGTACAATTAATAATATCTAAACATTTTTAGATTTCTTACAGTACTAACCAGTTGAAGCTTTTTTTACTGATACTGCATTGAATCTATAACTGTTTCCTTTTACTAATTAAGGCAGATCTGTAATTTCTACTCTGTTTTGTCATTTTATTTACATCATATTACAAATTTGTTGTTAAAGCCTTATAGGCTCATGCATTAATTAGGCCCTGAACTTAACATTTCAGGTGAGTTTTCCTTATTGTCAACGAATAGTATCTGAATATTTTTATAAATTACTTCAAATTTTAAATGAAAACCACGATTTCTACCCACCGTCCTAGGACGGGCATTTACACTAGTGCAGTTATAAGATGCCATGTACAATTAATAATATCTAAACATTTTTAGATTTCTTACAGTACTAGCCAGTTGAAGCTTTTTTTACTGATACTGCATTCAATCTATAGCTGTTTCCTTTTACTAATTAAGGCAGATCTGTAATTTCTCCTCTGTTTTGTCATTTTATTTACATCATATTACAAATTTGTTGTTAAAACCCTACAGGCTCATGCATTAAATATGCCCTGAACTTCATATTTTAGGTCAGTTTTCCTTATTGTCAACAAACAGTACATGAATATTTTTATAAATTATTTCAAATTTTAAATGATAACCACGATTTTTACCCACTGTCCTAGGATGGGCATTTACACTAGTGCAGTTATAAGATGCCATGTACCTTCTGAGACAAAAATCTTACTAAAACGGAATTATTTTTTTTATCTCTTGCGGTTTCGTCTTAGAAGGTTTTACTTACTGTAGTAAATTCTTGTGCTAAGCTAAATAAAACCACCACTTACAAAATAAACCTCTAAATCACCAAATGAAATTTTTATTTTAGACACTGATTTGTAGTTGATATCGCAAAATAACCTCTTTTTTTATTTTATTTTATTTATTTTTTTAGTTCAAACTCACATTTTATCCGATAGCGCGTAAACGCAATAAAGCAAACCGATTCAGGCGATACTGGCTATCACGAGAACTTTAACCCGCTTTATCAAAAAGGGCAAAAAAGTTTGCTCGAGTTCGCATTTTTTTACTGGACAAATACTTCTATTTCAATTACACTCGCCCATTCAGCACATGTTACAGAAAACTATTTTTTTTTCTTTTGCATTCTTTTATCTCTATCTTTAAAGGAAGAAAGTGTTGGATTCGTGAAAAATTCTGACTCACGGTTTTCGACTGATTTATACGGTTTAGAACAGGGATTCTCAAACAATGGTACGCGTACCAGTACTGGTACGTGAAGCTCTGTTTATTGGTGCGCGAAAGTCCGTTACTGGTACGTGAAGCTCTGTTTATTGGTGTGCGAAAGTCCGATACTGATACGTGAAATCTCTCTATTCTAAAAAAAAAAGTAGCTACCGCTGTCACCGCCGCCGCCGGTTTTGAATTTTTTGTGACCGGAGGTCTTTCTTTGTTAATATTAAGGAAAATAATGCATACAAAAATATGAAAATCGGTAGTATTATAGAAAAATGTTTGATAAACACGCTGATGCAGACAGTTTTCAAATCGAAGAATTATTTTAAGAGATATTTAATGCTAAAGTTGGACAAAATCGTTCCACTAAAAAAGTTTTATAGGAACAAAAACTATTCATGGGAATTTAATCATTTTTAGATCATTTTATACATTATAATTTCCCGGTGTGCAGAATTAATTTATTTTTTTAATTTGACTCATTTTTCGAGGTTTTATTTCTATTTTAAATTCCAATTTTCAGCATTTCGAGAGATATTTTTTACTTCTTTTAGAAAATTGTACTAATTTAACCTGTTGCCAACTGTATAAACAACGGAAACAACAATGTTTGCTTCAAATTAAAAATTTATTTACACGTGACTATTATAAATAGAAAAGATACTTTCAAATTAAAATTAAATAATTGCGTATAAAAAGCAGGAACTTATTGAAAATTACATCATAAGAAGTATACACGTGAATTTTAAAAGAGAAAGGATATTTACAGTACATATACATTTAACGTCTGAATTTAAAAACCATTAAAACACCAAATAAAATAAAAGATATTGTAAAATAATAAATTCATTAACATGCGTTAGAAGTCTTAAATAAGAGAAATTCTTTTTAAAGCCGATCAAATTAGCGTGCATTTAGAGTCTGCGGTGTCTGGACGGGGGTTGGCTAGCGTAGCTCGTAGGGGGCCGAGCCCCCTAGTGAGATAAAAAAATACAGCATGTGATCAAAAAATAGCTCAATCTCCCCCTCCTCTTTCTTGATTTGACAGTTCACCGGCTCATTGGTGTTTGTTCCCTGTTATTACATACTACTTTGGCAGCGTTTTGCTTTCTCTTGCTTTAATGTAATTTCGATTAGTATTTTTACATAAATGGAACTAATGCTTCGGTAGATGTTGCGTTGACCTTTCATTCCCCTCAAAAAAAAAGGAAAAACTTTTCTTCTATTACTATATTGTATGTATGTATATTACTTATTTCAACGAGCTTCGATCTCGCATTAATAAGCAGTTTTTTTTCATAAGGTATGCAGGTTATTCACTTACTAAATTTTCTAAAGCGTATTTTACTATTGATATAAACAAAGTATTCATATAACAAAAAGATTGACGCCGATATGTCACTAAGTATTGTAGCTTTTTTTCTACCAAGACACTATATTTTAATAATGCACATATTACTAAAATGCGATGATGATACTACCTTTTATTTGAATGTTAATATAAAGCAGTCAATCAAAGTACCAATTTAATAATGTAATCATGCAATTTTTCTCAAACAATACAGCAAAATCTTCTCAAACGGAAACATGGGAAAACATTTCGTTTTAGACATATTCGGTTTACACAAGTTTTTCTGTTTTTTTATCTCCTGAAAAGTATTAATTTTTGAAGTTGAAATGATGGGAGAATCCTGTATTTAGATTATGTTTTTTTTTTTTACTTTACGTACAATGTTATTTTTCATTTACAGTAGAGCGCCAATAATCGAAACTGCAATTAACCGAATTTCCAATTATCCGAACAGCCTATTTCTCTCAAAAAATGTTTTTAACCGAATTTCCAATTACTCGAACAGCCTATTTCTCTCAAAAATTTTTAACCGAGGAAGAATCCTAAGCTATGAAGGAAATGAAATTAACGAGTGGTTAAATAGTGACGTACATGACACTGGATATCAGATTTTAAATGATGATGAAATTGTGGATGAGATTCAAAATTAAAAAGAAGAAGGAAATGAAAACGAATGCTCTGAAAATGACCCAGGTCCATCACATAACGAAGCCTCTGAATGTTTGGAAGCAGCTATGAAATGGCTCGAACGGCAGAAGAACTCTGATCCTATTCAACTAACGTATTTAAGAAGAATTCGAGATAGAGCAGCATTGAAAAGAATATCTTCTTTGAAGCAAGCGACTATCGGAAGCTTTTTTGCTTAAATTAATATCTCTGAAAGTGAGAAAAAGAAAAAAAGAAAAATTTAAATGATAGAAAAATAAATGAAAATAAATTAAACTAATTTTTAAACACCCCATCACTAACTGGTGCTGCCAGTCCTAAACCTAGATAAAATGGGAAGGTTTTAGTATAGTCAGGAACATTCCTTAAATTGTCTGTCCATTTATCCGAACTAGGGTCGGTACCGACTTCTTCGGATAATCGGCCCTCTACTGTATTTTAGAATGGTTAAATGTTCTATATTCTTGTCATAAGCAGCTAAAAAATTTTTCTTTAATTCGTGTTTTATTCGGATTTTAGTCTATTACGGTATTATATAAAAGTGATTAAAATTTAAAATGATAATAATAAATCACTTAAAATTAAAATATATTATTTTCGGTCAATAATAAGATTTCGTTTTCGATAAATCGAAACTTAAATTTTCAGTTCTTCTGAAAACATAATGTATATATATATATATATATATATATATATATATATATATATATATATATATATATATATATACAGTGTGTCAACGCATAACCTGACCGACCTTTATTTTCGCAACCGTTGGTCCTAGATGCATACTTCCAATTACAAAAATGGTCAAAATTAGATGCAGGGTTAAGATTAAAAAAAAAAAAGTTTGAAGCGAAAAAACAATTTAGTGAAGAATTACAGAATCTAAATTTTTATACGGTCCCCCGGTCCTATAAGTTATATTTAGTAAAATTTCCCTGTTACACTGGCAAGTAAGGCAAAAAAAGTCCCGTTATTCTACGATTAAAATTGACCGAGTAATAGCTGTTTAAAGTTGGAGTATATTTTTTGCTGCATAATAAGTGTCATTCACAAATTTACTAGAAATGTAATTTCGTCAGATGTATTAAAGAAATGGTTGAGAGTAAAATTAGCATTGCAATATAAATTTGAAATCTTGAATCATTCTGACATAATACTGCAAAATGTACAATTTGTACTGAACATTATAAGAGGATAAAAATAACAGATTTTTTGTTAAATAAAAGCGTGATAAACAACAGCCTCAATTCTTTACAAAATGTTACATATTTTTAAATGCTGTTAGATTACACTGTCTTTCAAATTTTGGGTTGTGGCATGTTTTTTAGCTTTTAAAAATTGATTCTTATGTATTTTTTAGCCCTGAATCCGAAAATGACCTTCATTTTAAACCAACACGTCGGGAATTTGTTCAAATCGCAAATTTCAAAGTTAAAAAGCTAAAAGTTAAAATTGATCCACCTCCCCTCACAACCTCATCGGACCCCCGAGCTGTTTAGCTGTAAGAAACCCAGTATAAGCCAAAAAATCTAATAAATTATTGAATTAAATTAAATTATACTGAATAAAAAAATCTTACATCTATTTTATAGCATCAGATTTTTCGCAATTTTTTAACCTTGAAATTTACGATTTGCGAAAAATCTTGATATGATGGTTAAAAGTGAAGGTAATTTTTTGATTCAGCGTTAAAAAATACATAAAATGTAATTATAAAAGTTAAAAAACACAACCATCGCAGGTTTATGTTATCTAATCTAAAACTCTTTCTTAAACTTCTTAACGGTAATCTATCCGAATTCTTTTGTGTTATCCTCTAATATCAGTATGTATAAGATGGTAAGAGTCGAAAATCATAATAATATTGCATTGTCATCGGATTTAAGTCAGTATGTAAAATTTAACTTCGATGGGACATTTGAAAGTAAGTTAAAGTTCGAGTACAAATTTTAAACTGGAATGACGATCATTGCAAGTTAAATAAAACCTTATGAAAATAATAACATAATTTTAGTTAAAAGAAATCATAGCCTCAAATCCTTACAAAATCAAACATATGTTAAAATACAATTATTTTAACTAATCTGAAATTTAACTAATAAAAGTTAATTGTAATATTTGTACGATTTCTTTCAAAGCGTAGATACCTTGAAATAAGTTTAAGTACTTTATACACGACCCCTGAAAGCATGGTCGAAATCATCTGTTTTGATATTGATATGCAAAAAAGTGGTATAAGTCATGCATTTCGAAGTTTCATAACTCAGTCAATTTTAATATTAGATGAATGTGGGGGATTTTTTGTCTTACTTGTTAGTGTGACAATAAATTTTTAGTAAATATCACTTATAGGACCGGGGGATCGTATAAAAATTTAAATTTCGTAATTTTTTAATAAATGTTTTTTCTTGACCCAAATCGCTTTAAAAATAATTCTTTACCTTATTTAAACCATTTTTGTAATTGGAAGTATGCATCTAGAGCCAACGGTTGCGAAAATAAAGGTCGGTCAGGATATAGGAGGACACACTGCATATACAATATACATTTGTTTTCAAATTGGCAGATATGATATAAAAATATTAATAATACTATTTTCTACGTAGTCACATAGTTATATGAAGAAAAAAAATTTTTCATATGCATATTATATATACATTCATATGCAAAACTTATCTAGATTTTTCGATTAACAAACTTCTTTTTTTTATGCAAATTAGAAAGTAAAATTAAACCATATAGGTATATAATGATATGAAGGATGCAGATTTCTTTTATATTATTTTATTTATCCATTACGACTATTAAAAAATAGAAAAGAGTTTCGTTTTATTATACATTAGAAGAAACTTTTAATATTTTTTATTACATTAATGAAATTTTTGATATTGCTTAAGAATCATTCATATTAGCTCTTTTTGAACTATTTATTTTATTATTAGCCAATTTAAAGTTTTTGAAACCTAAATTCGTGCCAAATATAAATTCTAAACATATGAAAATTTTTATACTTTAATACCAAGTTTCTTATATAAGAATTTATTCAAATATTTCATTTGAAAAGTGAAGCAGTTTTTTCAGTGTAACTGAAATTTATAACTAGCTTCTAAATCGCGCTCCTCACAACGGCTCATATCACAAATGCACCCGCGAAATTCCCTATGCTACTGAGAAAGTCCCTATTTAAAGGGAAAATATGGTTTTTCTTTGGTTTCTATGGTTTCTTTTTTATCTACGGAAACGAGTTAAATTCAGATGCTTTTTCTTTCTTTTTTTTTTTTTTTTTTTTTTTTGCGTGTATGTGTGTGTGTGTGTTATTATTTGCGTGAGGAGCAAAATGATTTTAAATAGATTTCATAGTAGTGAGATTAAATTTTTATTTATTGATTCTGAATAAAATAAATAGAGGAATGTAGGGGAATATATTTCTGGATAAAAATGTTGTCCTTTAGATGTTATGAATACGATTTTTTTTTTACCTTTTCCGGCGCGGAGTAATTTTGTTTATAAACTGATGAAATGAAATAATGGGCTGACACAGAATTTATAAACGAAGTTATTATAAAATACGAACTTGCTTATTTTAACGCATATTATAAAAGGAAAATTTTGATTAAATATTCTTGGTGCCGTTTGTCAGATTTGGAATTAAAATTAGGTGCCCTTTTTTAAGGACACCGCCCTCGAAGGGTTAATTGTGTTATTTTTTTACTTATCAAATCTCTGGTCGTTTCAGTATTAAAAGGAACGAATATTCTAACGAACGAATAGTGCATGAATATTAGTTTTTAAAATGGCTTTCTTAGGTAAAGGTAAGCAGTCAGATCTTAAATATCTGGCATTAGAGATCAGAGAATAAGCGACTAACGAGTTGAGTATAATATATTTAAAAGTTTTAGTAACTTTAAGGGTAGACCGGCCGAAATATTCGTTACATTTTCGGCCCAAAATCTGAGTTTCGCCAAACATTCGTTTTCGGGGGAAATGCTGCTGAAAATTCGGCCGAAACTATCTGTATTTCAAAAATTTCGTTTGTTTCTTCGGAAATTTTCTACATTACTCATTGATTTCAGTTGTATCGGCTTAAATGAAACTCTCTTCATTTATTACTAAGAACTTCACTGTTTATACCTATCAATCATCAGGGACTCCAGATGTGAGTGCAAAGTATAACGCAAGAAATGAATATATGACTAAATTTTGAATATGCTTTCCACGTGCTCATTAAAAGCTACAAACTTAACAGTAATTATTTATTTATTCTTTTTATTAAACAGCAAATGTTACAGATTATTTTCTTTAAATAAAGAATTTTAAAAAACTATCGGGTTTTCTTTCTGTCATGTTATCGATTTGCATATACAATAGCCTTCCTCTTAACCGGCCTCCCCTTAACCGGAACTCCGCTTTAACCGGCCGGCTTTTTTTCCCAACATCAAGCAAAATTCAGAAACGAAAATTTTGGTTCTCATTTATTTATGGTTAATTAACTCAAATTTACATAATGTAGAATAATTTCAACTTCTTATAAATGTATGTGACATATGTAGGATATGCATATGTCAATTTCAACAATTTAATTTGTATTAAACATTGTTCATTATTTGTTATTAGTGATAATTTTAATTTCAATTCAGCTAATTGTAACTAGTATTCATTTCACAAACTATAGAAAATGTGTAATTTTTTAAAACTACACAAATTTAAAAAAAAATGCATCCCACGCATTTAATTAACTAGGACTTCCCTCAGAGGGATTAGTCTGAGCGATATTACTGAGAACATAGATTTAATAATAACATGTGGAAGCAAAGAAAATGAGATGTTATCTTTAATTGTCCATATACTGCGAAAAATTGAAATGATGAAAATAAACGAATTGTAGAATTACAAAATCTTATATATAAATTCGTATACACTGTTTAAAAAAATGGGAAATCAAACCATTCAAGACAGCCATGCATGGATATAAAATTGAAAGTACGCAATATATTAAAAGTAAAATAGAAAATGAAACACTAATTTACTTATATCGGAATTTTAACTGTATAAAATGATGTCAAGAGCATAATCAGACGCTCCGCACCAATTTGAGTAACTTTAAATGTCAAATGCATGATGGTTAAAAAGAATGGACTGTACTTTATATGCTGTGTGCTCCCCCGGAATAGTTAATATTGTACAATATCTGTTTTCCACGGATGCAATGAAGTTGTCGATAACATTTAAGGAATTCTCTTCTCAAAATCTAATATAGTATCAAAGTACCGAATACATCAAAAGTGGCATGCAATGCTTCGTTAGAGTGTGTTTTAGATATGCTCGATCGGATTTAAATGATGAGTGTATGTTGGCCGCTTCATCCGCTCTATTGTTTTGTTTTCAAACATATTCTGCACAAGTTGAGCTGTATTTAGCATGTATTAAATAAACGAAATCGGCAATGATTACAACATAAAGTATGACACAAGATCTGAATATATCGTCTGCATAACTTTTGAGCTGCAAAAGTGTCATTTGAAGTAATTTACAAATCCATACATATTTATTCAGCAAATCAGGCAAGCTAACATACGCCAATATGAACCCGATTACAAAATTTCACAAGAATAAGTTAATATATAAAAAATCTACTAATGATAATTGAGAATATGACCTTATGATAAAATGTCTAGAAAAAAGAATCGGATAAAAAATTCATATCACATTTAAAACGGCACTTCCCTCAGTTAGTGGCATTGGCGAGAGAGAGAGAAAAGCCTAGAGAAGGAACAATTTAACAAGTACTTTCGGACAACCTACTCACTGTTTCATACAGGTCTTTATTCAATATTTACACAATTTATTTAATGCTAGGTGGGTATCTATCAGTTTTGTTGCATTTAAATCGCATGTTTTGCGGAGGAAATGCAGCATTATGAAATATTTAAAGTTGCTGTACCTAATAATTCCAAATTAATGGTAATTGAGATCGCTTTCCGTTAATTTCATCTTTTTAAATTTTAAATTTTTTAGAAACCATTCATAGAGACAATTGTGTATTTTAAAACTAACCCGAAGCAAAATTTCAAAATTTTCGGCTCAGCAGTAACAGAGAAATAGAAAATTTTTGAAAGTTTTTTGTTTCTGCACTGTTAGCAACATTTTTAGAAATTGTTCTATTGGGAGAATTTACGTCATGATAAAAACAGCCATGTCAATTTTCATGTTTATATTCCTAACAGTTCCATGTTCTTCGTTACTTAGATCATCTTTAGACCTTTTTCCGCTTTGTTTAGTCTATCTATTTTTTAGATTTCGTTCTACAACGAGCATTTACATCTTATTAATTACTACCATGCCAAAGTTCTAGTTTCTAACCCCAACAGTATCCCAAAAATTTCAGTATTCCAAATAAATCATAGTTTAGAACCTTTCTAGAAATTTTTACGTTTATCCGTCAAATTGAACCTTTTAGAGAGCGTTCATTACGAGTATTTACATCTTAAAAGTAACTACCGCACCAAATTTAAAGTTTCTAACCCAATCAATATCGCAGAAATCACAATTTTAGAACTTTTTTGCTCCTGCAGCGATGTAGGTTCTTGCACTGACATAAAATAGTCTTTTTTTTTTTTGGAGCAGAGATGGCCACCAACATTTTTTTAAGTTGGCTATGTAGTTTCAGAGATAACACTTCACAAACGTACAAGCATTAATAATATTATATACTTTATAATATTATAACGCTTTATAATATTAGCATTAGATGTACAGATACAAAAGCCATTTATCTGTTACAAGCTAAAGTGCCGGCGTTGCCCAGAATTTGAAGGATGTTTGTTCTGAAAAATCAATTTCAAAATTTAACATACAACACAAAACAAACATTAAAAAAAGCAGTCGAAATGTTGTTGAATGAATCATATGAAAACGCTACATAAAAATGTATAAATGTATATAACAGACGCAAAGGAATACAGCTATAAATGAACTTATTTCAATTTATAATTGGAGCGATAATGTTAAAATACGCCAATATTTCCCTAATCGGTTTTTTATTATGCTTCAATACATTTTTCACACTCATATGACGTTATACTATATCCACCATGCCCTTTATATTTCCAATATGACGTAATATTTTCCTCTTTCACGTGGAAACCTTGAAATAGAAAAGTTATGAAGTTATATTCACTTTCATTTAAATTCGTCAAACCATTTATTTCATTTTCATATTTCACGTGAATATCTTGCAATAGAAATGTTATGACGTAATATTCACCTTTTTTTTTTAAATTCGGCAAACTATTTATTTCATTTTCATTTTTCACGTGGATATCTTGCAGTAGAAAATTAATTGTTGTAGTAATAATTTTATTGTGTTTTTTAATTGTTGGCAACTGCTATAATGAAAAATGTTTAAATTTGATAAGAAATTGCTGTTAAATTGGTAGTTTTTTATTAATTAAAATTTAACTATAAGTTATTTCGATTCCGGATTACTTTAGTTGTCTCGGCCATGTTTTAATACACATGTGCGTATCTCTTCACAATTTTGGCTTCCAAATTATGGATTTTTATAGAATTACAAACAGACAGATAAACAAGTTTTCATTTTTATATATCTCTCTAATTTATGAAAAGTAACTAACGCTGTCACCGTCGCCGCCGCCGGTTTTGATTTTTTTGTGACCGGAGGTCTTTCTTCGTTAATATTAAGAAAACTATTGCATACAAATATATGAAAATCGGTGGTATTATAGCGAAATGTTTGATCAACACACTAATGCATACAGTTTTCAAATCGAAGAATTATTTTAAGAGATATTTAATGCTAAAGTTGGACAAAATCGTTCCATTAAAAAAAAATTATAAGAGCAAAAGCTATACATGGGAATTTAATCATTTTTAGATCATTTTATTCAATAGAAGATCCCGGTCTGCAGATTTCATTAATTTTTTTTAAGTTGACTCATTTTTTGAGGTTTTATTTCTATTTTAAATTCAAATATTCAGCATTTTGACAGATATTTTTTACATATTGCAGAAAATGGTATTAATTTAAACTGTTGCCAACTGTATAAACAGCGCAAACAATAATGTTTGCTTCAAATAAAAAAATTATTTACACGTTACTATTATAAACAGAAAATAACCTTCAAATTACAATTAAATAATTAGGTATAAAAAGCAGGCACTTATTGGAAATTACGCCATAAAAACTATATTTACATGTGAATTTTAAAAGAGAAAGGATATTGTAAAATAAATTCCTTAGCATGCGTTAGAAATCTGAAATAGAACAAATTACGTCACATTACACTTATTATGCAAAATGAACAAAAAATAGTATTGCAAAACAGTTTAAATTTAAAAATTGCGCGAGACAAAATATTAGAGGTTAAATATTAGATTTTTTCAAAATTTTATTATTTGTCTTTGATGTGAGGTGTTCAGCTATAAGTATGCAAATTTTTATGTTTCAACATAATTAGGGGCTGAGTTAGAAAAATTGCTTTAAATACACAAGTTAGAGCCCAGAGGGTTAAATATTAGACTTTTTCAAAATTTTATTATTTGCTGTTTGATGTGAGATGTTCAGCTATAAGTATGCAAAATGTCATGTCTCCAACTTAATTAGGGGCTGAGTTAGAAAAATTGCTTAAAATACACAAGTTAGAGCCCAGAGGGTTAAATATTAGACCTTTTTCAAAATTTTATTGTTTGTCGTTTGATGTGAGGTGCTCAGCTATAAGTATGCAAAATTTCATGTCTCCAACTTAATTAGGGGCTGAGTTAGAAAAATTGCTTAAAATACAGAAGTTAGAGATTGGAGGGTTAAATATGACTTTTTCAAAATTTTAGGATTTATCGTGTTATCGCAAGTTTTCAGCTATAAGAATGCAAACTTTCAATTCTCCAACTTAGTTAGGGGATGAGTTAGAAAAATTGCTTAAAATACATGTTAGAGCCCAGAGGGTTAAATATCAGACATTTTTCAAAATTTTATTATTTGTCGTTTGATGTGAGGATTTCAGCTATAAGTATGCGAAATTCCATGTCTCCAACTTGATTAGGGGCTGAGTTAGAAAAATTGCTTAAAATACACAAGTTAGAGCCCAGAGGGTTAAATATTAGACTTTTTCAAAATTTTATTATTTGCCGTTTGATGTGTGGTGTTCAGCTATAAGTATGCAAATTTTCAAGTCTCCGACATATATAGTTTTTGAGAACGGGCTCTGTGACAGACGGACAAACAGACAGACAAAGGAGTGAGACTGGTAGGGTTTCGTTAGGGGGACGAAACTCTAAAAACATGCTGCGGATGACTGTAACAACATCCTAAAATTACATTACCATCAGCGATCTACCAATCCCGAATTTAGTTTATATTCGTTTCATATATTCTTATTCTTTTGTGCGGCCCTGTAAAATAATTATCAATATTATATACAGTAAAACTTCTGAATAGCGGACACCCCGAGAATTCAGAATTTGTCCTCTATTTAGAGGTGACCGCTACTGAGAGTAAAACATGTACATTTATTTAAGAGTTTGTAATCGAAAAAATGTCCGCTAAATAGAGGTATCCGCTAATCGGGTGTGTCCGCTATGGAGGTTTTACCAGTAAAACTTCTGAATAGCAAACACCTCGTGAGGGCAGAATTTGTCCTCTATTTGGAGGTGTTCGCTACTGAGAGTAAAAAATGTACAGTTATTTAAGGGTTGGTAATCGAAAAATTGCCCGCTAAATAGAGGTGTCCACTAATCGGGTGTGTCCGTTATGGAGGTTTTACTGCATAATATCATCCTTTACAAGAAAATTGCATGCTGTATGATAGACAGACAGACATGCAGAGAAAGATAACCTCTGTATCAATAAACACTCATGTCTTTTGTTTTAATCATCCACAATTGTATGTCATAAAACATGCCAGATTTTATACAACAGGCTAAAAACGGTCACCGTGGTACGGAATACTGTATTATTATTTGTTTGCCAACCAAAACTGGTTGCCACGGGTTGTTGCAAGGTTTGTGATCACGTGGTTGAAACTGATCTATTCAATATTACTGCGTGCGTATTTTTTTTATTTGCCCCATGTGTTCAAACCAGTTGTCTACGAAAACATCAACCGGTGAAAGTGACGCACACCAAATTTCTGTGACGTATGCAGATAAATTGTGCTTTTTTAAGAGTTTTTTCTATATAATTTTTAAACGGTATGGAACTTATTTTTCATAGTAGGTGCATTCAGTAGGCGACCCTCATAGGTAACTTCTGGTGCAATCAGAAACGAAATCCGACAAATATTTTTTGAGTTATGCTTGACGAAAGGTTTTTATTAGGCTTTTTTTTTAGTAGGACATGGCGTTAATATCCATCGTAGTAGTAAAGTGTCCGGACAGTAATATTTCGCTGAGTATTAGCCTTCGCTTCGCTCAGACAATTAAATATGCAGTTACTTATTTAATTTTTTTACTTCTCCGGTATAACCGGTTTTTCGCTTTACCGGCTAACCCTCGGTCCCGTTTAAGCCGGTTAAGCGGAAGGCTACTGTATTTCATTTAATTTGGCTACTATGCCGCAAACAAAAATTTACAGAAATTTTACTTATGATTTTTGGATAGCTTGACACAAAAGATAACTCAATTGATTGAAATAAAACATTTCAATGTATGATATAGACTCAGTGAAAATTTGATATATTTAACAGTGTACTGGAAAATTTAAAAATATCGTTTGGATGGGAAAATATATTTAAAAAGACAAACCAAAAATAATTTTTATCGAATTTTAAAATAAACCTTTTAAAGTCCTATAAATTGGCCACTCAAATTTTCATACCATCTCATTTAAAACCCACATTTTAAATTTATCAGAGACCTGAATGAAAAAGCATTAGTGAATAAATTGTATATATATCAATTGATGTTGAAAATACTGTTTGCACTTTTGAATATAAATAGAAAAAAGAAAATGATGATATATTTTTCTTTTAATTAATAGCATAGCGTTACCCAAATTTTTATATCATTATTTTTTAATACCTATATTTAAAATTTTTAGAGCCATAAGGTAAAGTGCTGTGTCACAAACGTTTAACCCGTTGAGGGTTTTTGTACTGATTTTAATTACTTATAAAAATTGCAAATAAAAAATCCATGTTTCCCATTTTTAGGTTCTTCTATCTTTACAAGAGGAAATTAGTTAGATTTGGGAAAATTTTCGACTTCCTGTTTTCGATGGATTTATACATTACAGAAAATCTTGAACACGATTTAATGGTTTTTAGAAAATGTCTGTCTGTCACTCTGTCTGTATGTGACAAAAATTTTGTGGGAGCTCTATCTCAATAACTAACACACGAAATTTCACAAACGTATAGATTCAGTTAGACCTTGATATAAACTGGTGCTAATTAGTGTTTACTGTATATCGCCCAACAGGTAGCGTTGCTATGCTGATTTTTTCACGATTTCAGCAATAACTCTATCAAGAATTGATGTACGGAATTTAATAAAACTTTAGATTCAGTTAGACCTTGATATAAACTAGCTTGATTAGTTTTTGGTGTATATCGTCCAACAGGCGGCGCTGCTTTGCTGCTTTCTGTACGATTTCTGAGTAATTAATAGCTATATCTCAAAAACTAATGCACGGATTTTCATCAAATTTCATATTCAGTTAGACGTTGATGTAAGCTGTTAGTCATTAGCTTTTGGTGTAAATCGCTCAACAGGTGGCGCTGCTATGCTGAACTTTTAACAATTTTCGCAAAAGCTATATCTCAAAAACTAATGCACGGAATTTTATCAAACTTAGTATTCGGTTACATTTTCACGTAAATAGATCCTTATTAGAGTTGGGTGTATATTGAACAACAGGTGTTGATTTTGATACTTTGGGTTAGAATTTTGGTTGCGGACATCTAAGAGGTCGGGTTCCCAAATTCAATGATTTGTTTGAAACAATGCGATACTTATATCTTCTTATTAAATACATCCAATTCAACGAACCTATATAGCTTTACATTCCTCATGATGGACATAGACTGCCATTTAATTTTAGCACTGTGATAGCGAATTTTGAATTATTAGCATGTATGAGATAGAATAAAGTTTTGGAATTGGCACATCAGTCTAGTTATATTCTTACAAAAATACAGTGATCATATAACTAGGAAATGGAGCAGTTTCTAAAAAAATATATTTATCCATGCTTTTATTTTTAGGATATTGTATCTCACATCAATACTTAAAAGGCAGATTTTTTTTAAATGTATTCTAGTATTTATTTTCATAAAATAATTCATAAAGTTTTTGTCTTTTCTAAAAGACAGAAATTTTATAAAATGTTATCTCTTTCATTATGTTTAAGTTGTCTGTAATATTGTTTTAATTTCTCTTTACTGAACATTTATCAATATAAAATCCCGTCTCCAGTAAAAATCAATCCAAAAGAAAAAATAAACTGATTTTATTCACATTTTTAAAAAATAATAATACAAATAAATGATGATATCAAGCAATTTAAAAATTTAAATCCGGTTTTAAATAAAGCTCATATAACTTGTACATGAATGATATTTGTTAGATTTTTTTTTTTTTTTTTTTTTTTTTTCTAAAAACTATGAAGACAGGATATGCAACGCTCCGCTTTTAAGCTGAAAGTAAACAAAGCATCCTATGATCCAGCGCGCCGTGCTAGGGAATTTCGCGGGTGCATTTGTGATATGAGCCGTTGTGAGGGGCGCGATTTAGACGCTAGTAAATTTATACTTCTTAATTTTCCTTACTTATAAATACTTTTTTATCCTATGATTTTTATGTTCTGGATTGAATTTATTTATTTATCAATAAATAACCGTGGTGTTCCAAAAATAGTTTTTTTTCTATTTAATTAACAATATTTTTGTGAGGTATTTTGCCTAATATGGTAATATTGGACATATTTGCTGTTTATGCTTATGAAGATAAACGTTTAATTACTTTTACGAATTATACATTGTATTTTTTAATATATACAATTATGAGTGTGTTATATAACTATATTTATGCTAGAACTGAAATTTAACAATTTTACTTAAAAATTTAGCATTTAAGTTTCAAGACTGTATTAGTATCATATAAACGTAAGAAATTTTTTATTATTAATTTCGAATTTTATTCCAAAAAATATTTTTTTTTTTTAATATCAAATGTTCACGTACGATTTTAAAATGTAGAATATTTATATGTTAGTCAGGATAATACCATTATGCATTTGACTGCCTAAGGGGAACTGCTCAGACGTGGAAACCACGTCTGTAGAGCATAGATGTTCCCCCGGACACCTTTATTAAGGTCTTTAAAAAAAAGTTACATCAATGACTCCATAGACTCAATCCGCCGGATAATAAAACGCGAGCAATGGGCGATTAAAAGGCGAGAAGGATTAAAAAAAAAAGTAAAATACATCTAACAAAAACATAGCTGTGAAAAAAGGCAGCCAAGTTCTGTAAAGACAATGGCAAGAAAAGAAGTGATATCTAAGTGGGTGCCAAGTTCAAATAAAATTCACTCAAACTTACCTACAGAAGTATTAGAGCATTTTTTAAATTGTTTAAAAATAAAAATTATTGATAGCATATTAATAATAAATCTAGAACTTGGCAAGTTTTTACCTACGAGTCCTTTATTTTTATTAATGACATTATTATATCAAAACTTGTTATTTCATGTTTGGAAGCCTTCATTTGAGTGAGCTCCTTTCCCTTGAAGGGTGGTGGAATAAAATATATCCCACCTAATTTTAACTGCAAAATGCCACATTGACACTAGAATTCAGGACTAAAAAGTTTAATTTTATTAAATACGTGAAAAGAAGCTTTTACCCATTTTGAAATAAATTTGTTTTTAAATTCTGGTGTGATTCAATCATTTCAGCATGTCACGAATAAAAGCTCTTTTCCCCTGAAGGGTTAAAGGGGTGCAGTCTCTAGAGGGATGACCAAGAACAAGCGTAAGGGTGTCTGTCTCTTTCTCAGGCCTTTTAGTCTGTTTGCATTGAGGTTTCTGGAGGGTGGGTGCTAGAGTAATAACCAAAGACGAGCGGCAGTGCATCTGTGTATTTATTGGTTTATCAAATCTTTAACATGAGTCATTTGTTTATAATAGTAACTATATATTAATTTTTTTATAATGACATTGTTGTTAATATTAACATCATCATTTTATTAAGACATAAAATTGATAGGCATAACATTTATCAAAAACTTGCCAAGTTCTAGATTTATTATTAATATGCTATCAATAATTTTTATTTCTAAATAATTTAAAAAATGCTCTAATACTTCTGTAGGTAAGTTTGAGTGAATTTTATTTGAACTTGGCACCAACTTAGATATCACTTCTTTTCTTGCCATTGTCTTTACAGAACTTGGCTGCCTTTTTTCACAGCTATGTTTTTGTTAGATATCATTACTTTTTGTAAAGTTACAATATATTTAGACACTTTACTTAATGCTTTAAATGTGTTTGCATGTGACTATTTTATCCACCAAGCAACATTCAATTTTAATTTAAATTTCCTACAACGAACTATTTGACTGTCAATTTGCGGCTGAAATCTATATTTTAATACTGCTACATTGAATGCATGTTTTGAAACGAAATGTATTGATTCGAAATTTTTATTGTTTCTGAAACAACAATTCCTATTAAAGTTCCTATATTAAATTTTCCAATTAAATATCCTATAGCTGGGCCTGCTGTTTTGTACTGAAAGTGAAAAATAAAGTTATGTGCTTATGCCACACTATGTATCATTCATCTATGGGTGCCGGCAGTGCAGAGGAAGGACGTTGCCTCTCCCTGGATTTTCAAATTTAATTAATTAAATATCCTTTTCTCTGATGATTTTGAAAATAACAAGTGGGTAAGTGTGATCACATATCGCACAGAGGGTTTCGTTTAATTTTCCTTTCAAAACACTTTATCCTTTTGAAAAATCTGTTAGTTCCACATTTCGCAACCAGGGGCGCATTCTATTCTAAACAAACCTCTATCCGAACGAAACTCCGTTTTTCATACTATCCGTAGATATATTAGACGAGGGCATTGAGCCCATAACACCCGAGATAAGTAGGCGCCCCTGGCGGTAAAAAGTGAAACTAAAATATGTAAGGCTATGGTGCATAATATGAAAGATTGGTCAAAGGGGTGTCGGCAAAAGTTGGAAAAGTTCTCCCCGGGTGAAAAGGGCGGAGGTTAGAAAAATTGCTTAAAATACACAAGTTTGAGCCCGGAGGAGTAAATAATATATGACTTTTTGAAAATTTTATGATTTGTCGTGTGGTCTGAGGTACTCAGCTATACGTATGCAAAAAGTCATGTCTCCAACTTAATTAGGGGCTTCCTTAGAAAGAATTGCTTAAAATACATATGTGGAAGCCCAGAGGGTTAAGCGTAAGACTTTTTCAAGATTTTATGATTTGTAACCTGGCCTCAGGTGTTCTGCTATAAGTATGCAAAATTTCAAATCTGCAATTTAATAACGGGCTCAGTTAGAAAGAATTGTTAAAATACGCATGTGGAAGCCCAAAGGGTTAAATGTACGACTTTTTCAAAATTTTATGATTTGTCATTTGATGTGTGTTCAGCTATAAGTATGCAAATTTTCACGCCTCCAACATAATTAGGGCTCACTTAGAAAATATTATTTAAAATACACATGTGAGAGCCCAAAGGGTTAAATGCACGACTTTTTCAAAATTTTATGATTTCTTGTTTGATGTGAGGTGCTCAGCTATAAGTATGCAAAATTTCACGCCTCCAACCTAATTAGGGGCTCACTTAGAAAGAATTGTTTAAAATACACATGTGGGAGCCCAAAGGGTTGAATGTACGACTTTTTCAAAATTTTATAGATTTTCGTTTGATGTGCGGTGTTCAGCTATAAGTATGTACAATTTTACGCCTCCAACCCAATTAGGGGCTCACTTAGAAAGGATTGTTTAAAATACACATGTGAGACCCCAAAGGGTTAAATTTACAACTTTTTCAAAATTTTATGATTTGTCATTTGATGTGAGGTGATCAGCTATAAGTATGCAAAATTTCACGCCTCCAACCTTGTTAGAGGCTCACATAGAAAGAATTGTTTAAAATACATATATGGGAGCCCAAAGGGTTAAATGTACGACTTTTTCAAACTGTTATGGTTTGTCATTTGATGTGAGGTGTTGAGCTATAAGTATTCAAAATTCCATGCCTCCAACCTAATTAGGTCTCACTTATAAAGTATTTTTTTTTTAAATACACATGTGGGAGTTCAAAGGGTTAAATGTACGACTTTTTCAAAATTTTATGATTTGTCGTTTGATGTGAAGTGTTCAGCTATAAATCTGTAAAATATCACGCCTCCAACCTAATTAGGGGCTCACTTAGAAAGAATTGTTTAAAATACACATGTGGGAGCCAAATGGTTAAATGTACGACTTTATCAAAATTTTATGATTTGTCGTATGATGTGTGGTGTTCAGCTATAAGTATGTAAAATTTCAAGTATCCAACATGTATAGTTTCTGAGAACGGGCTCTGTGAAGGACAGAATATCTCAATTTGTTGATTTTCTGTAAGCAAGTAAACCCAGATAAACCCCCAGTAAGTAGATAGGTTTACAATAGAAGTCTATGGGAATTTGGCGAAATATTAGCGATATCGCCAAGGTGGCGTCACTTTTGGCGACTAATTTTGGTCGCCAAATTTGGCGATATATCGCCATGTTGGCGAGAAACTTGGCGGTATTTGGCGACAGAACAGGGTCCCCTCCTACGGCAAATTAAAATTTCGCCTAATAGACGTAATGTTAAAGTAAAAATGGGCACCCCCAGGTGGGTAATTCATCGATTTTTACAATTTTTTTATTTTTTTCCTTAGTTTTATAGTGTAAACAAACTTCGCACCAAATTTGAAGTCTGTAGCTGCAGTAGATATACGAGATCATTTTGATGAGTGAGTCAGTCAGTCAGTCAATCAGTCAGTCAGTGGTAAAATTATCGATTATCAGACATTTTCAAATGTCATGATCTCGGAAACTAATTATGCGTTATTTATAAAATTTTGGATTTTAGGTAATTAGGGTGGCCTTACTACACATTTCGTATAACAAGTACGTAGGTCTCATAGATTTTCAGTAGTAGAGCATTGAAATTTGACGAAAACAGCTCGAAATGGTTCGTGTAAATAACACACGGCTATGTCAGACGAACTTGGCTGACACACTGCCGTGTGTCTAGATACAAATATTACAGATTATGGTCGTACACCAGATTCTCAAAAACGCGACAAGAAGCGATAGTACGTCTAGCGCGGCAACTGTTTAAGATAAGAGGTATAGAACTAATTGTTTGATAGATCCATTAAAAAGCTAAAAATTTGTTTTAATTTTAAACGAAGTGCTGGACGGGATAAAATATTACTTAGCCAAATTTTAGGGATTGATAAGGGGCGCAGAATATGCCAGCGTAAGGTAAGTGGGTAAGCGTAGTGGTAATGTGAGGCACTTGCTAAATTGCCACATTCACATACAGAGGAGCTTGAGCAATGGAATTTATGGAGGTACTCCCTAAATGGGCCGTGTCCTGTAAAGAATGCGGTAACGGCAGGAGAGAGGGGAGGAAGCTTTAAGGAGACCTTTGGAACCAGTTCATGTGTGAATCTTCCCTTTTCCGAATAGTCCCAGTAATCCTGCCACTGCTCCAACAGTTTTGAGTGCAAAATTCTATTAAAATACGAATGCGGAGCTGGCAGAGAGTAGTCTACTACAGGGAAGTTGGTTGCGTTTTTAGCAAGTGTATCTGCATATTCGTTACCAAAGATACCCCTTGTGTGCTAAGACATGACCAAGTGAGGACTTATGTAAAAGATGTTTCAGCTGGATTTTAATTTCCAAAACTTGTGGGTTTGTTGATTTAGACGTGCTAATAGCCTGTAAACTGGAAAGGCTATCACATAGCTGCCAACTTTTAAACTTTTCTGCTACCACTAAAGTGTAATAGAGATTTTCGACTTGTTTAATCGTGAGATTTCGACGATTAAATAACACAATATTTATTGTAAAATTTTAGTGGTAGGAAGAAAGCGTAAAAGTTGGCAGCTATGCAATCACTATAAATTTTAATCAATTTTTTGGAAGAAACATTAGAAGTCCAATCCAAAGTTTGGTGAATGGCAAATAGTTCTGCTTGGAAAACGGAGTTGGTGTCATCCAGTCTACAGGGTCACTCATGGGGCACTACTCCAACTTCCGTTGCGCAGAAAGCTGCACCAACACCAGCTTCAGTACGTGAACCATCAGTGAACACCGTAAGTAAATTTGAAGGTTTGAAAGAATTGAGGGAAGGATTTACTTGTATATGGGTAGTGTCTTCAGATGGATGGTGCTAGCTCGGAGTCTTTTGTTGAATGACTGCACATGGAAAATGTAAAGCAGTTATTTCATTGTTATTAAAGTGTAGAATTTGACTAATGTAATATTCATATTCTAAAGTGAGAGTGATGGGAGGAATACCAGTAATGACGTGCAGGGCTTCACTAGAAATGGTCCTGTAACCCCCCTGACAATTGCAATAAAAACATTCTTTCGATAGAGATTAATTTTCCCTATGCGACTTTTGTTAAATCCCCCCCCCCTCCCAAATGCCCGCACCATAAGCGATAATTTTTTCTGTGATAGTTAGATATCAAATTTTTAACATTTTATTGTTAATGCCCCATGATTTAGTATTTAAAAAGTTGATATGCGAAAACCAATTGAGGTGCTTATCTATAACAAATCCAAGGAGCTGCAGACTGGGCACATGATGAACACTGGTTCCGTTTATTCTTATTGTTGGTTTTCTTTTTAAATTATGGGGTTTAGCGAATGTTAGAGCATTTGATTTTGAAGATGACAACTGTAGGTGAAAAGACTCCAAGATCTGTGTAAAAATCGCAAGGGCTGAAGCTGTCTCCCGTTCCAGGTCTAGACGCCGACGGCCAGAAAAAATAAAGTTGAAGTCATCCGCGAAGTAAGTAACCTAAATTTTCTAGTTCCTTCAATATAAAATTTGCAATAAGGAACCATAAAATCGGTCCCAGACATGACCCTTGTGGGCATCCTTATTTTTGTTGATGGCTAGAGAGACCAGCTCCCCAGTTAACTAAAATGGTTCTATTCGAAAGATAGGTGAGGATGACTCCAGCAATGTTACCAGGGCAATTAATAGATATGAGTTGTGGAAGGATATCCCGCCATTCGACATTATTAAAGGCTCCTTTAATGTCCGGTGAGACCAGAGAAGTGTGTAGACCTTCAGAAATTTTAAGCGCGCAGGAAGACAAAATATCAGATAAAGCTTTACACATGATCTGCCGTCTCTGAACCCAAATTGCCTATGATGTAGAAGATTGTTAGATTCAACGAAAACAGTTAGACGATTAGCAATTAATTTCTCTATTAATTTATCTAATGTGTGAAGCAGACAGATCAGGCGATATAAACTGGGTTCAGAGGGAGTCTTCCCTTGTTTGAGGAAATATACTACTTCCCCTTGCCTCAGGACGAGAGGAAAATGATGGAAGTGAAGACAGGGGTTAGCCCATCGGGTAAAAATCTCAGGTAATATATTAAAAGCTCGTTTAAGAACTTTAAAATCTATAAATTTGGCAAGAGTGGCATGAAGTTCTGATTTAGAGAAGGGTTTATTATTATGTGTTGAAAAGGTAAAATCTGAGTTATCATGATGATAAACAGACTCACCGAAGAGTTGCTGTGTTAGAAAATCAAAATTTCTTTGTGTAGATGACTGACCGGAAGGCAGTTCAAGTAGAATTTCATTGGGAGTAAAGAATTTTCCAGTAAAAATTTTTGAGCAACACGAAAGGGATCTTTTTGGTTACAGTAAAAAGAGGTCCATGCGGAACGCTTGGCCGCAAGAATGCCACGCTTGTAAAGGGCTGCTGTTTTGTTGTATATAATTTGTTTCTGACTAATAATTTCAGGAGGATAGTTATTGTGTTTAAGAAAACGCAATTTACGTCTCGGGGCTCTGAGATGATTCCTCTTGGTCCCAAGTTCTGGGGTCCAAAAAGAAAACGTTGGGGATTTCCTCAAAGTTTTGAGACGGAGGAGACACGAGCTGCCGAGAGAATAGACTCTATTAAAAAATATGTGAAGCTGTTAAGGTCATTCGTATTAGAAATCTCGTTTAGAAAATTTTGAAGAATTGTTTTTTTTTATTTTAATGGTATTAGAAAATTTCTTAAAGTTTCCGTATTTAGTATTAAAACGACGATGGGTAGAAAACAGAGGAGAAATTAAGAAATTGAAAACAATGTATTTGTGATCTGAAAAGTTGTGGTGATCAAGAACCCGCCAATCGCGAATGAAGGGAATGACTAACGAATTTACTAGAGTGTAATCTGGGAAGCCTTTCGCGATAGTGCGACTAAGATGATCTTTTTTAACAAATGTGTGTTTCCTATTGCCTGCATTAAATATTGATAATTGATTGCTGACTAGGAATTCAATGAGATCCTCGCACGGACTTCCCCATAGTGGAGAGTTTGCATTGAAGTCCCCACCGCAAACAAATGGTCTTTTATTAGTTATGAGATGTTGCTATTCTTCAAGGGTTGAGTCAAAATCTTTCACTGATATATGTAATTAGAATCAAAAATAAATTCCCCTTCCGCCGCGGTAATTGTAATAAAAATACAGTGGTCCCCTGTGAAGCGGTGGTTAATAATAAGGGTGACAATACGGACAATCAGGTGAGCCGAACGAAGCTTAGGTGAGAAGATCCTACAGCCGGAGAAGCCTGTTGGTTTTCCTTCACTGCTGCAATACGCATCCTGGAACAGCGCTAAGTCTATAGAGTTTTCATCCATAAAGCGTTTCACTTCAAGACTAGCCGCCTTGTAATGGTTAAGATTGCTCTGCAGGATTTTCAAAGTCCCTATAGGAGGAGGCTTCACAGAAGCCTGCGATGATTCTGAGGAATTACTTGCAGCTTTGGCACCTTGAAGATTAATTTGAAGATTAATTTTGGCTGTCAAATTTTCCTTATTTTGTTGTAAATTGATATTTGGTGATTTTTCGTTTTCTGGAGAATCTATAACGGTTGTCATCTGAATAGAGAGAGAAGAAGAGGTGTGATTAGAGAGATTATTAGAGTTTGAAGAATTTCTGTTTAAGTCCGAGAAAACTGCGGTGTTGACTTTTTTGAGTTATTTCTTTGTTGTCGTTGATAATAGAAGTCTTGATATACATAACAGTTTGGTGAATTAGCTGAATGTCCTTTCTCATAGGGCCTGCCGCATTGATCATAAGTGTTGGTGCAGTTAATACATATATGATCTTTGTTGTCGTCTTTGACTGGGCATTCATTCGAGCTATGGTGTTTCGCGCAATAAGCACATGTGAGTTGTCTTCGGCAGTTTTCTCTTGTGTGACCATACATCTGACAAGAACTGCATCTAATTACTGGTGTGTAATTTTTGATGTTGCATGCAAGGAATCCTAATAGTATCTTTCCTCTATAAAGCAATACCCTTGCCCGTTTCTCCTCCAATTCTAATATCAGTTGGTATACTTTTGATTGACCTCTAATAAATTGTTTACTATAGGTCCCTGAAATGTCCACTCCCGTGTCTTCTTTTATTTTTGATTTTATTTCTTCTGTGGAGATTGATTTTGGGATGCCCAAGGATTATAATTTTCTTTCTTTTTTCTGTGGTTAGTTTCATTGTTACTAAGGATTGGATTGTTTCATTTTCCTGTAACAAATACGATAGTTTGTCAAAATCGTTTTCTCTTTCAGATCTTACAATTAAGGTGTTCTTATCTCTGGATAATGTACAGAATATCTTTGGAACATTATTCTTATGAGTAAGGACTTTATTTAGAGCATCTCTTATGTTAAACATGGATTGGGTTGTTGTCCGTTTCCTTGTTAACAATAATGCAGATTTTGAAAATCTTTCAGCTGGAAACGTGATATTTTCTTTATTTCATTGAGGCAATAATTTTTCTGCATAAGATGGTGTCTGATCAATATCATTCTCTGGTAGTTTTGATTCTAATGCCTTCCGGGGTTCTAGTCCCGTTAAGATTTGCGTTATTTGATTATTTAGTTTGTTATAACGGTTCGTCATTACATTTAAGGCCGTATTTATTTGTTCCTGTGAAGCTTCTTTCATAGTTATTTCTCGTTGAAGTTGTTGGCAGTAGAGTTTTAACTTCTTGACATATATTTGTAAGTCTTCTTTATTCATTACTAAAAGTGTCTCATCTTCTGGGAAGGCTGCACTCATCTTTTCTTGTTGATCATACTTTTCTAATCGTGTCTTTAATAGGTCTCTTTCGGTTATTATTTCTTCCGTCTGAACATTTATAGCTGTTAGATTTTCTTGATAATCTTTTTGTGCATTTTCTAGCTTCATGTCCTGAACTTCTACCTATTTTTTTAGTTCTTATATTTGTTGATTAATTGATGAGTTGATTTGGGGAGTTGTTTTATTTTGAAGGATCTTTATTTACTCTATGATATTATCATAGTATTTATGCGCTTCTTCGTCCCATTTGCTTTCATGTTTTTTAAGAATGCAAAGCATCATGTGGATTTGTGATTGTAGGGACATTTCTTGTACTGTTGATAACTGAAATGCTACGCGCGTTTCACCTTGCAATGGTGGAACTTTATTCGCCTTCTTACTATTTTTGCTAAGTTTTTGTTGGGATGCATTTTTTTACGATGTTTACTTTTTCGACTGAGGAGTTGTCACATGATTTTGATCTTCTCGTTTTATTTGGTTGACCTGATTTGCGAGGTCCTTTTGAACGTGTTCTTGGGGTTTCTGCTTCGTATTCTGAAGAAGAGCACATCTTATGAATTTTTGTACGAATTCCGATAAAAAGATAAACTTTATCTAGTTAGTATAATATTATAGAGATTTATAAACTTATTTAATACCAATGGAAGGAGTATCACCAGAGCCCGAGTCACATACGTAGAAACAAAGGAATTAGGAAAGTAAAAGCAAAAGCCTAGACTATTGAAAATAACTAAGATAACATAAGACCTAATAATGGGAAAAGTTATTTTGGAATAATAAATTAGATAAAATAATTGTAAGATGTGATGTCGGGATCACAGATTAAACACCAGAGAGAGAGAAATTAAAATTGCTATTAATACACAACTGAAAGTATCTGGTAATTAAAATGCCATTCCGTCATCACATATGGCCGTGATCGTAAAATAACATGTCTCAAAAAACGTTATTTAGCAACCAAAGAATTTTAAGATTAAAAGTTAAATATAATCAAAATCATTAAATAAGAAATAAGTTGCCGCAAATTAAATTTAATCGGAAGCTGCAAAAACAAAATAAAATCAGACTCACCCATTTGTGAAGTAAAACATGAATTTCAAATAAATTTGTTTCTCTTTAATTCACACAGCAGATAAACACAAAACTTGGCCAAGTAAATACATACACGAAATGATATTTTCAGCTATTCATATGTTTAATGAATGATATTAGTAATATAAATAAAGTTCACAAATGTTATTGTATAGATCTTATGTACTGGTAAGCTATAGTTTATTTTAGCCATCAAAAGTTCTCTCAGAGAAATATTCACATTAGCTTTTAGACTTTAATATCGCCTGGAAAAGTTATTTATTTATAGTTAAAGGGCTGTCATTTATAGGCCTGTTGGATCGATGAAGGGACTCGCCACTGGAAATTAAAGTGAAGATTTACTGATATTAAAACTCAGGCGGGAAGTACTGTTCTAGCTGCACTATCAAAAGATGGTAGTAGATGACAGTAGAAGACGCAAACCGCGGATTCCACGACGTACAAATTCTCGTTGTTAGTCCATGATTATCGGAAATGCTTTTAAGGCTGTTCTCAAATCCAAAACGGCAACTTTCTGACATAAGTTTTAATTTATTTTTGTTCGGAAATCCATGAAACTAGCTGGTGTTGTTGTTCAGAAACTATGTCATCGTGCGTTTTTTCCGTTATTATGAAAACTCAATAGATCTGTCAGAAAATATTGTCAAAGTGGACGTTTTGAACCGAGCGAACGTTCCTGCCTCAGCGCGAACGGAGAATAAGCACTCAAGAGCGGGCGAAAAACGTGTTTGTCACGTGATCATATTCGCTTATAACTCAATAGGTAATTGGTTGATCAAAAAATGGAAAAAACAGTTCGATTCCAAACAGCTTCCATGGCCAGGCTTTCCAATTTTATATTTTTCTGTTAAAAAATAAATTTGTAAATGTGTCAAAACATTTTGCGCTTGTTGAGCAGAGAAGTTAAGAACAGCCTTAATAGTCGATGGAAATATTATGAAAAATCAGCAGGAAAGTTGAGAACGGCACATCTCCCAAAACGATGTTTCTAAAATCAACAATTCAGATGAAAACTGCCGGAATTTCTTTGCATTAATAAATATGACGTAGAAGGAAAATTTACACGAGATTGGAGAAAATTGGCCCAGAATTTAGCTAGTATTCATCTGTGAGCAGAGACAGATTCGTTTTCCAACTCAGAATTCTACAACAATGTTATTGAAGTTTTTTTGAGTACATAAAAACTGGAAGAACAAATATGATATAGTTCATATCAAAATTTATCACAGGCTTCCTTTTCTTGTGTTCTCGCACGGGATCTCCGCAGACTGCACTTGGCCAGGGCCAGAGCCCCAGCCGCACACTTCCTTTAGCCGTTACATTATTGCAAGTGAAGTTGACAAAAAGCAGATGGCCCAAAAAATCATTGCACTGACGCTAAAATCAAATTAGCCAATCAACATCCGGCACGTACGCATTTGCGTCTGTTCATCCACTACGATTGCGCAGTTACCTCCGCAAACCAAATAATCGGGCGTAACCTATCTCGCGAACGACACCATCGATAACGATTTTCATCGCAATCGTATTTGCATTCCTCTCACATTCCAGAGTACAGGGGATGCTGACTGGTACGAATTCAAGATGGAGGACAAAGTGACGTCACGATGTTGTTTTCATCCCGAGAAGAAACTAGAAAGATGGCGATTTGAGGCGGAAAAAAAAGAGATCGCGGGACTTTTAAAACTGACAGGAGACATTAAATATTGCAATACGGATATCTACGGAAATTACGGTTTTAAATTAATGAAATTTCGGCAATTGCTTAGAATCAAATAGTAGCATCCAATAAAAATGGTTTGGGAATAAAATAATTACTATTAAATAACTTTTTTTATTTAGATTTTCGGAAGTTAGCCATTATTAGAAATGTATTGAAAGTTACTTTAACGTAAGATATTCCGTAATGTTTATATTGTAAAAGATCTTTACATTATTAGAATGATAATTAAATGTTATTAAAATGATATTTAATTACATATTATAATGTCTATTACTGTAAATAATTATTAATTATGAATTTATTAACGGAATATAAATTATTTAAAATGCTGTTTATTTATTTAATTAATACGTTTTTAAAAGTTGTTTTGGTACTTATATATTGAAATTTAAATAGGAAAATAATGCAAAAGATAAATTAATAAACTTAAATAGGGAAAATGTAACATGGAGAGATTAAATATTGTAATACGGATATCTCGCTAAATTACGGTTTAAAATTAATGAAATTTTGGCAATCGCTTAGTACGCTTAGAATTAAATAGTAGCATCCAATAAAAATGGTTTGGGAATAAAATAATTAATATTAAATAACTTTTTTAATTTAGATTTTCGGAAGTTAGCCATTATTAGAAATGTATTGAAAGTTACTTTAACGTAAGATATTCCGTAATGTTTATATTGTAAAAGATCTTTACATTATTAGAATGGTATTTAAATGTTATTAAAATGATATTTAATTACATATTATAATGTCAATTACTGTAAATAATTATTAATTATGAATTTATTAACGGAATATAAATTATTTAAAATGCTGTTTATTTATTTAATTAATACGTTTTTAAAAGTTGTTTTGGTACTTATATATTGAAATTTAAATAGGAAAATAATGCAAAAGATAAATTAATAAACTTAAATAGGGAAAATGTAACAATAATAATACAAATAAATGATAGAAGATAGGTTTTAATAATATTAGAAGGGGAAGGAAAAAGAAACTCAATTAAAAAATGACAAATTCCCTGTGTTATTAAAGTTTAAGCTCCTGTTGTAAGAAATAAGAATGTAAAAATATGATTTATACAATATATACAAAAAATTCAATGATAAAACTTGATGAAATGAGATAAGACATATAAATACTTACATTTTTCAGTAATAGTGAGAATAAAAATGACAATTATTATTTACATAATTAATTATGTGGAGCCAAAGAACAGTTGAATGTCACCCAAGAATTATTGATGTCACACTTGTTAATGAATCCCCACATGGAATGTGCAAAAAGGAAAATTTTGTTGTACTAGAAACTTTGTAGACTACCAGTATGCCAGATATTTTCATTGATAGTGAATAAAATTATTTATTTCCGAATAATAATGTGTCAGAGAGGAATTAAAATTATGTATATTTGATGAACTTGCCCAGTACGTAGAGAACTGTAGCCCATGCTGCCCTTGAGAGGAATCTGGAAATATTAGAGAAAGAGGAATAAGGGGGAAAGGGTAGAGGGAGGGAAAAAACGGGGGGACAGAACAGTGGCCTAAGATGCCAAGAGAAACTTGACCTCAAAAGAAAAAGAACAAAACCTTACTACACCAAATAATGTTAGGAAAACAAAAATGGTCCCTATAGGGGGGAAAATTAGGGGGGGGTAGAGGAAACTGAATGCAGTTTAATAGTGAGGTAGAGAGCTTCAAAGAGACGCATTGCAATTAAAAACCGGATGAAAATTTTAAAAAATGAAAATGTTAAGAATCCCCGACAAATGGACCCTAAACAAGAAAGAGCAAAATGGGTTGCATAATTGGAAAGAGCATTTCGAGTATCCAGGGGGAAAAAAATCATGAAGCTGAAACCATTATGCATTTATTTATTTTATTTTTTCTTCGATTCTTAAAACATCCGTCAAATCTCTCCCAAAATCAACAATGGAAGACTACCGGCGACGTCACGCCTGCTATGTGGAGGCTTTCTTGTAGGACGTGTTGGTTTAACACAGTGTCGGCCTTGGAGAGTCGAAAGTTGAAGAGTAGATTTTTCACTCATTGATACTTCGAATACTCGAAAACCAATCTTTCCACTCAGTATCGGATTTCAACTCTTCGAATCCGCGCTGAGTTGTTTTGTTTAGCCTCTACTTACTACTAGGAAACTTAATACCGTACAGGCGTTCACTCGTTTTTTAAAATTCGTCCATACATGTTAAGAAGATATGTTGAACAGTGCTGAACAGTGAAGCTGCGGTTGAGGGGTTTCCTAGTTGACATCAACTTAACACCCAGGCTGAAGAATGAAAATGTCTTGCAAGTTATGAGCCGTTGGAAAGAAAAAGAGAAGGTGCAGTATGACTACATAGGAATTTAATGAAAAAATTAAGGAAAGATAAAAAGTAAGTAAAGTTTAAAACAAGAAAAAGTAAAGAGAGTTATATTAAATATAGGTAAATCTGTAGTTAAAACTACTAGTGATAGGAAAAATAAAGTGAAAAAAGAAGAGTTAGCACTAGTTCAGTAGACTCGCCAAGCTGGCGGGAAAAGCAGCCAAGGGAGCAGCAAGGCTGCCATACAAAAACAAAAAAGCCCTTTTCAGGAACCATATATTTTTTAAAAGTTACTGTAATTAGAAATTACTTAAAGAAAATTGGTTTTTTTTTTACAAAGGAATGAAAACTAAGACGAAATATCGCCATTAGTTGTTGATTTGGATATAAATTCAGAAAAAGTGAAGAGTTTAGCGAAAACATTTTTTTCGGCAGATATCTTCTCCAAGACGCTGCTGAGTTTTGCTGTCACTTCCGAAAAGCTTTGGACTCTAAGTTCGGTTTTTATTTTTGTAACTAAATCAACTATCTTAGGGATTTCATTATTAAATTCGTTTAATTCATATAGATGTTCAATTTGGTCGGTGGGTTTATGTTGAATTTTAGGTTTTTCAATTGATTTTGGGGGATTTTGGACTATTGTCGTTTTTCCCTTGGGAACTTTAAAATTAGAAGTTGCATCTGCGTATGATTTTTTGAATTGGGGCTTTAGGGGATACTTTTTGCATCCCTTATACCTTGAAGGGTGTGCGAGTTCACAATTTTTGCATTTTGGGGGGTTGTCTGGGTGGCTCAGTAGCTTTTTTAAGGGGGCAATCAGTAGATAAATGGTCCCCGCTGCATCCCACACAGCTGGGATTCATGTTACAATTTTCGGCTATGTGAAAGAAATTCTGACACCGATGGCATTGAGTTGCCTTTTTCGCAACTCTGAATTTCTCCACGGTGATTCGAATTTGAAAAAGCGATCTAAGATTGAAAATTTCATAGGAATTTGAATTTTTTGGAAGTTCTGCTAAGAAGAGAGGGAGAGGTTTTTTACCCTCTCTTCTGCTTTTGAGTTGTGAAATTTTGATAGTAGGAAAGTTTTTTAGATTTAAATTTTCTTGGATTTTTTCAATGGGGGTGGAGGTTCGAAGACCTCTAATAACCGCCTTAAGGGGAATTTCTCTGTCAGGAATGATATAAAATTGAACTTTATTTTGCTTAAGATGGGCTATAAGACGCGTTTTAGTTTTGAGGGTAGATGGGAAAATTTTAAGAAATTTTCCTGCTAATTTAGTTTCGAAGTCGAACTCGCCACCAAGAACTAAGTTTTTGTTGAATTCTTAAATGTCATTAATACCCGCTCCCATTATGGGTTTGGGTTTTTTGGTTTCTGGGATTTCCATTTCGGTTACATCTTTTAGGGATTCGTTATCCGAGTTTACGTCTGCAAAATCATCATTTATGGAATTTCGGGAACTATTTTTCCTACGTTTACGAGAAACTGTTTTAAATCCGTCTCCAGCAGCGTCTGGGATAATGATGTTGTCAGTTTTTACCTGCCGGTACAAATTAATTGTCCTTTTGATGGCGTCGAAGATGTTATCTTCACTATTATTATGTAAATAATAGTAGATTTGGAATTTTTCAGTATTGGTTATTACGTGGGGAGTACCATCGATTAAAATTTCCTTTGGGCTAAAAATTTCATTATCGTATCTATCGATCAAATCAGGAGCGTTACATAGAAAGTTTGAGATAGAATTGAGAGAGCTTACAGAAGAAGTTCGACTCATATTTACTTGCATATTGTTTAGATGACTGGCTGAGAAGCCAGGATTGCTCGCACTAGGCACCGCGCTCATGAAGAAATCGCCGCCATTCAACAGAATATCAGCAATGTAAGCAAGAAATCAAACTGAAGCTAACACACTCGCTGGCGACGATATGTTCTAAGTTCCCCTTTATTTATTTAAGGCAATAAAACCTAATTTTACCGGTTTCAGTTGTATATGTTTGAAGTTCTATGTTTTAGTGTTTTTTGATAGCATTTTCATTCAACGTGTTTTGGATCTATATGTTAATTAGTACGATTATTATTCAACTGATGAAATCGAAACAGTCAAAATCCTAACAAATGACAGAAAAAAGTTGCTTTCAAAAATTCTTTTAATGCAAAATCTTAATGGGGATTTACACTGTCAGATTCCTTCTAAAATTTTGAAAAAACGCGTTAATACACTATTTGAAACTTATCTCGCCACTGGAAAAAGCTTGCTTAATTTACATCCTTAAAAAAATAACAAAAATAAATAAAGGATAGTAAAAAGGGGAAAAAATGGTGTATTTAGTCTGTTGCCCTTTGGTACTTTTTTTCTATTTCCTAAACTAAATTAATAGATTCGAATTTTAATAATTTTTTTAATTAAAAAGTTATTTTTCAGGGAAAATATTTTTATGGCTGCTAGGTTTATTTACAGGCGTTGTTAACTCATATTAAATACTCACAAATACACAAAATAACAAAACTGCAGTGCACTGTTTTTTATTAAATAATATCACAAGAGCCGCTCATGGCTACCTCTCTCAAAACAAAACATTCTATGAACTCGCATAAACAAACGCAGACGATCAAAGTTATTGCCAAAAATGCAAAGCATAAAAACGACCGAACATACCGGCCCCCGTTGAATGATTTTCATTCAACCACAATTATAATGCATTATTACACTTTGAATTTTAAACAAATAATACAGCATATACTAGTAAATAATAAATCGACAAATTACAAAAGATAATACTCATTTTTCCATGGGTAACAGACAAATTTTTGAAATTGGCCTCTTGAAAACACCTCTTTGTGTTTTTATGTTGACCACTCTAATGATTCCATCATTACCTGGAAATAACTCTACAATTCTACCTAGAGGCCAATTGCAAATAGCAACATTGTCCTCCTTTATAATTACTAAATCGTTTATTTTAACATTTTCTTTCTCAAACATCTACTTTACTCTTTGTTGTAAGGAGCTCAAATAATCTTTGGACCATTTTTTCCAAAAACACTGAATCATTTTAGTAGTATATGGGGCCTACTCTGGAACACTTTTCATACTCCACTAAATAGAAATATTTAACGATTTTTGTAAGATTTTGCTCAAAAAAATTGCCTGTTAAAATATCGAGGATGTAACGATTTTATTACGATTTATCGAGCAAATAATGATAAAAAATTGTATGATTTGCATTGGTTGGATATTTTTATTTTTTCTACAAAATTATGTAAAGAAGAAGTTTTAACCCTAGAACTACCGGAAATTTTACTCAAGTTTTATAAAAACATTCTACACCAGAATTTTTACTTAAAACTATTTAATTTGTTTATTTAACTTATTATTGTCTGATTTATACATTTAGTTTGTTTTGAAGAAATTTCTGGTTTGAATAAATATTTTGAATGTACATGTCGGGTCCAATGGACCCGTCTGGTAGACGGAAGGTTAAGAAAGGGTTATAAAGAATCAAATAAACGGGATAATAACGTAATCAATTTAGATTAAATAATGATCATTTTTAAATGCTAATATTTAATTATTATTGTGATGAAAAATTTTGACAGACGTCCTTTCTTAATAGTCTATCAATTGCTAATAAACAACCTTCCTCTAGGATAATCTTGATAGGAAAAGCAAAGAGCAGCGTTATATAATAAGTTATCGGCATTATAACCAATCCTAAAATCTTTAGTTGCATTAAAAGCTATAGAATAGTATAAGTTATTATCTCCGGGAATATAAATATGAAAATATTCTTTTGTTTCTGGTATTATATTCCAATTGTCATCACATTTACTTTCTATCCAAAAATAAACACCAGGTTGAGAAAATTTAGAGGCTTGATCCATTTTATATATTTTAGCGGTGAAAGTTAATTTTATTGTATCATTGAAACTATGAAATATAGTATAATTATTAGAGTTATCGATGCTATGATTTGTAATAACGGGGTCAAATTTAAAATAATGAAAGGTAGGCGAAAGACAATTAAAGAGTAAAGTACTTATGACAAAATATTGTAACATTTATTTCTAAATAAATTTTCGATAGATTAAATAAAATCCATTCGAACAAAGTTTAGACAGATGAAATAAATAAGAAATATCAATTGCATTATATTGAAGTCTGAAATAAAAGTTAAATGATTTTTATGATATGTTTTAAATTTTGAATAGATCTCTCTTTTTTATTAGCAATAATAAATACTATTCTGGATATTTTGATAGTTCGATAAAATTTAAAAAAAATAGTTTGTGTGGAAATGAACCCATCTTTGCCAGAAAAGAAATTTGTACTTAAAAACAGATATATTTTTGATTTCCGTAAATATTATTCTGGTAGTTTGATAGTTCGATAAAAGGTCCATTCGATTATTGTAAGATTTAAAACAAATTGTAGGATTAAGCTTTTTCTAATTCATAATCATAAAAGCCGTCATTATTTTTTCCTTTAAAATGAAAGATATAACCACGTTCATTCAGTTTTGTTATTGCTGCTTCAGAAATTTTTCCATGACTCTTTTTAAGAAAATAATCCTTTTCTACATCATTAACTTCTAATCTTGCAATAGTGGTATTTCCAAATTTTGTTTGAATTTTCTTCAACGAAATCAGTTTGTATTTCCCTGTCTCTAAATCTTTTAGCTTATGAGTTACAGGGAACGATCTGAGACTGTTGAATTCTTCCATTTATTAAGAAACAATTTTTGAAAGAAAATTTTTATAGTACAGACATCTGTACATAGAACAACCCTGTCCTAGGATTCGAACGCATCTCGGTACTTCTAATATTTTTATAGGAATTCCCCATTCTTCAAAGGTACTTTTCGGAAAAACTCCTCCTTTAAAAGCAAATGTCCCTCCGTATATCTGATGCAATTGTAAGAGATAATCTTTTACATTGTCGCTACTAATCCATAAGCCTGTATTATCTGAATATCGTTTAAATCTTAAACCATGGATATCGTTAGTACATCTACGAACTATTCCATGGTCTTGATCACCTAATTCATAGTTAGGTGTAAATACAGAAATCGTTTCACCTATTCCTTCTTTTAAATGAACCCAGCTTATTTCTCTCGCTATAGATTTGAACGGAAGTATAAAACCTTGAACATTTATGATAAGAGTGACATCGTCCATTTATTAGAAAAGATTTTTTATAAATTAAAAATCTGGCTTAAAATCCAAAAGGTACAGTATCAAAGTTATCTAAAATTCTTCTTTTATCATATCCAAACATATATCTTTTATTCATTTTATTCACTTTAATATTTTTATCTTTTTGTATCTGAAATTGATTTATTTCTACATCTATATGCTCAATTTCCCCAGTTATTGTTTTCATTCTCTCGTCAAAATTGAGCTTAGTTTCGCTCTCATAACTCATTTTAAATCCTTTTACTTTTCCTTTTACAGAACCATCGTTCAGAATATAACCATAATCTTTACTAGCTCCAGATATCCACGATTTCATATATTTATCTTCTCCTAATTCATCGGTCCATTCGCCTAACATACAGCCTGTTTTTACTTTATTAGAGCCATCATCGATATAAACAATACTATCTGTATCGTAATACATTACTTTATCTCCTAATTTATCAAGCATTTCATATAATCTTATTCTAGCCGAACTGGTTGTAAAAGCCGCGATATAATTATTCGTATTAAAGTTATTCTTGACATATTCATCTTTCATCTTATAATCCATTTGCACACACTCATCATTTAAAAATATCATATTCAAGTCTTTAATGCGGTCGTTCAGTATAATTCTATAAAAGTCTGCCAATTCTGTAACATTCTCTGTATGTTTCATATTTTTTCTCTGTCCGAACTTTCCCCATAAAGAGTTTAAACAAATTTTGGATATAAATCTCATTCCTGGGTTTTCTTTGATTTCTCCTAACCTTATACCCAATTTCTTTTCTACGCACCTTTTATATTCTTTTTCAGTTTTGAAATTTTCAGGCCATTTATCATCTGTTTCTAATTTGATTTTCAAAAACATTTTAACATAATCCTTAAATAATGTATTAGATTTTTTTTCAAAATGCCAAACTTCATAGATATTTAAAATCTTATAACCTTTTTCAATAGCCAGTTCAACTTCGGTAGTTGTCCACGTACCAGTAAAACTTCTCTCCTCATCCGTATGATTACATTCATTATTCCGCATATCATAACATTTTTTACATTGTTTCTTTTCGCATTTTATAGGTTTTGAACATAATTTACACAAACTAAATATTAATTTTTCTCCTTTATAAGGTAAAACAGGATGATAGAGTTTTCTAGGTGGAAGTACTTTACATTGTATCAAACCATACCAATTCTTATCATATTTTTCCGGATTATAAATTTTTACCGGATGACCAACAGGATAGTAATCAAAGTAATTCACTGTTGGATAAAGTGAACAAACATCGATATATCTACCCTTTTCATTTTCTTTCATTTCGTATATTAATTTCGTAGGTTCACACCTACCTCCGGTGAATGCGTTTCCAGGATTTAAAGGTTCTATAAAATCTCTTTTCCATTCATTTTTCATATATTTTTTTAATTTCTTTGTGATTATCAAAATCACATTCCCATATTTCAATCAATTCAAATCCTTTATCTTTTATTTTTTTATTTATTTTTTGAGTTCTTTCATACAAATCTTTCATACATATCTGATTTTGAAGATTGACGGTGGATTCTGTAAAACAGCGAGGACAACCGTGCCAATGACATCCTTGAAACTGATAAACGGTATTATTATAAAAACCATCTACTTTATAAGTTTTATCCCCTAATTTCAATTTTTTCTCACCACCATTTAAAGCATGCTGTATTTTGATATTGTGTTTTTCAGACAGATAGTCTAGCCAAATGATCGATTTCTTACTGAATTGATCCTTTGGAATACACTCCTCATCAATCGCTATTGTATTCACTGGAATAAATTTATCTCTGTATATAGCCATGCAAACGCCAGCTAAAGTGACATATTTAAAAGGATCAATATTAGCAATGTTTAGAAATAATCTTCGCAGTTCTAAACATCCTTTTCTTAAAATATCAACATCAGACCTACAATATTTTATAATTTCTTTTTGAAAATCAAATGTTTCGTTTTTTACCGATTTATACCATTTATCAAAAGTTTTTCTTTGATCTAAAGTCATAGTATCATAACCATAATAGTATTTTTCAGGATATTTTCCTACATAATTTTGATTTTTCTTAGTGTTAAACAAATGAGGAAAATAACCTTTTGCCAATTCCGTTAGTCCAAACGTTTTAGGAAATTTTCTTAGCGGAATCAGTGTAAAATTTATAGAATCGATAAACCTTATATTATATACGGTTGCTTGCATATATATGAGTTTATTTCCTTGATATATTGTAAACACTTTAATTTTATTTTTAAAGCAGTATTTAGCTAGAAATTGAAAATCGAATCCTTTTCCATAATGCGCTAATACTGTATAACCGCAATGTTTCTCTTGGAATAACCATTCACAATATTCATTTTCATTCTTAAATATTTTTTCTTTTCCGTTAAAATCATGATTTATAACTAGATTGACTTGGTGATTTCCTGTCTCTTGGTTCGTCTCAACGTCAAAAGACATATATTTTTCTGTAAATTCTGACGCTTCACATTTCTCACACCATTTCTTTCTGTCTTTTATATTTTTAGGACAGATATTTTTACAAGTCCCTCCCTTAGATTCTTTCCTACGTATATAACATTTATGATCTTCCAAAACCCATCCTCTGCAGTTTTTACATAGTCTTTCTCCACATTTATGATCTTTCGGTTTTCTTTGTCTTCTATTGATATTTCTCTTACATTTTAAACATTTCCACAGTGTTTCACAGACTGCTTCATTTTTATGATTTTCGAAGCAGTTTTTTCCTTTAAAAGATCTAAAACAATCATTGCACTGAATATCATCTCCTTCGCAATTACTCTCTTTCCTAAAACATCTATTACATTTTAAAGAACATTTATGTTGATCACTTCTTTTATAACTGACTTTACAATAATCACAATAATTTTTTTTTCCTAAAAGTCCTGTAACCGTTGTAATGACATCAAAATGATTTCTATTTTTTAAAATGTAAACACAATTAGATTTATAGGTACCACTGTATATTTTTTCGTTAAAATTTTCTCTGCAAAATATAGTTATTTGAATATCTAAAAAAATTTCAAATTGTTTAATATGCTCTAAATTACACATTTCTAACGGAATATCACACATTTCATGCAATTTTATCGCTAAACTTTTTTGTAATTTTCTACCCATTTTTATGTATTTAACATCTAAATCTGTAAGTTTTTCTAGATTTAATTTTTCGCATAAAATTTTACGATTTTGAATAGCCAGGGCTGTAACGATGGATCTAGCCAAACAGATATTATCGTCATTTTTAATTTGAAGAATACTTTTTTTATTGACAACATCGTTATCGTTCAGTAATTTCAAATGTTTACCACCTTTAGGCAAATCAACGACTGTAAAAATAAATTCACAGTCTTTAATATCCAACTCTTTGTATTCAATTTTATGCGTTAAAACATCTAAATAGGTCTCATAGGCTTCTTTCGTTGACATCATTTTAGGGTGGAAGGGTTGTGTTAAATAGGGATTGAATACAATTATATCTACCTTTCCTTCAATTTTTCCAATTGCTCTCCTGAATAAATCTTTTAAGATACTATAATACTGGCCCGGTGTGAGTTTGTTTATTTGTCTTATTTTATAAACATATCTATAAGTATTAAATTTTTTAATAATTTTTTTTTCTTTCTCAACAATTTCGTAATCGGGTCTAAACAGATTTTCCAAATTTGTTTGCAATTTGACTTTCTTTTCTGTCTTTTTGATCAATTTTTCATCTTTATATTTCAAGCCGTAATAATCAAAGAGTTTTTTAAGTTTTGGACGGTTTTTCGGTTCATTTATAAATTGTTTCAATTTTTCATTCAAATCAGGAAATAATTTTTTAAGGTTTACCACTGTTTTTATCTTTTTTTCTTCGTTATTTTTTGGATCAAATTCTTCTGTGTTATTGTTAAATTTTAAATCGAAAGAATCGAATATTTTTTTCAATTTATTTCTTTTTTTAGGATTTTCGATAAATTTTGTCTGTATTTTATTTAAATAATCTGTGACATCTAATTTTAATAAATCTACTAAAACATATTTGTATTCCCCAGTTTCTTTTATATATCTTATTATCAATCTGATTAAATCATCTTTTTTACAATGTTAGGGTTGGTTTATATTTAAAAGTTTTACGACCTGCCTTAATTTTGAAATATGTATTTTTGAAACAGATATCAATCTTAGAGTTTCCTCCATTTATATACAAACATTTTTATAAATACTTTTTGCGACACATTTTTAATAGCGACCACTATCTATAAATGCTCGTTAAATTAGACCACTTTCGGTGGCAGGTAATTTTACATTAAGCGATTTAAAATGAATGTCTTTAAAAGTATGAATTAAATTAAATTGAAGAATTTCTGAAAACAACTATTAAAAAATATATTTCAAAAAGAAGATCGTTTACTCAAAAGGACTAATTGCTGTCCATTGAAAGAAATCTGAATTTTTTCCTACAGGTTCGCCATTCAATTTTAAACATTCAAATCGAAATCCGTTTTTATCTGTTTCTGTTATTCTAACAAAAAATGGTTCGCTGTATTTACATACAGGCGTTATATGAACATTGGGATGAACATTAAAGGTATGATTCCAATCTACATTTATTCTTTCAGTTGTACAATTACCTGTCAAAATCTTTGTACTTTTTGAATTACCCATTTATTTAGCCTAAAAATCACTGTCATAATCAGGCACTTCTATTTTACCTTTAAATTCTAAATAAAATTTTTCTGACATTTGAATATAAAATACCAATCCACTCTGTCTTGGAATTTTTCTATATTTTCAAACTATCGAGTTTTTTTTAACTCCAATTGAATAATTTCTGAAAATGCAACATCCAATATAATACTTTCAACTAAAAAATACGTTCAATTAAAAACACAACTTTGAATATAATATTTTCAACTAAAATTTGCGTTCAATTAAAAACACAACATTGAATATAATATTTTCAACTAACAGCAACATTCAATATAATACTTTCAACTAAAAAAATACGTTCAATTTAAAACACAACATTGAATAAGCAAGTTCAATATAAAACGCAACATTCAATATAATATTTTCAACTAAAAAAATGCATTCAATTTAAAACACAACATCATAAATTTATTTTGACGTTCGTTTGATATGATAATTGCTTTTTAAATGTCTCTTTTTATGAGCTAAAGTGTATTTTTTACCACATTCGCAATCAATTTTTTTATTTTTCATAGCTAAATGACAACTTTTGCAATTAGCGTAATGTTCTGTTTTGCCGTAACGAAATCGAGTATAATATTCGTCTAAAGGTTTAGTCATCTGACAATGCTTGCAAATTTTAGACAGCTCCATTTATTAAGAAACATTTTTTAGAAAGCTATTCCAAATGTCTTCATTTTTCTTATTAAATTTTACTTTCAAATTATTATCAATATTATAATAATCTAATATTTTCTTTATGAAATATAGGTAATTTATCGACTTTTTATAATACACTAAATCTAAAAATTGAATAAACATTTCTTCAGCTTTATATGGAATATTTAACTGCAATTTCCATTTCAATGCGTTAAAGCGACTTATCCGGGATTTTCGTCTTTCGCTTAAAAAAACATCTATATTTTTATATGTAAAATATCCACCGTCCGAATCGTACATTATTTCACTTTTTTTCATCTGGTCATAAATTTTGAGATAATTTTCGGGTATTTGACATTTGTTTTCTTTGTTAAAAGAATCCATTAAGTTAGAATCAGAATCATCTATTAAAACGTCTTTAAAAAAGTCACAATTCATTTATTTAAACTTATTTTAATGTAATGCATTTAAAACCAAAAGTCCCGCCTAGACGGGAGTTTTGACATTATAGCTTGTTTATATTTTAATATTTGAAAAAGTCCCGTCTAGGCGGGAGTTTTGACATTATAGCTTGTTTATATTTTAATATTTGAAAAAGTCCCGTCTAGGCGGGAGTTTTGATGAGTTATTTTAATAACATAATGATATTTGAAAAAGTCCCGTCTAGGCGGGAGTTTTGATGAGTTATTTTAATAACATAATGATATTTGAAAAAGTCCCGTCTAGACGAGAGTTTTGACATTATAGCTTGTTTATATTTTAATATTTGAAAAAGTCCCGTCTAGGCGGGAGTTTTGATGAGTTATTTTAATAACATAATGATATTTGAAAAAGTCCCGTCTAGACGTGAGTTTTGACATTATAGCTTGTTTATATTTTAATATTTGAAAAAGTCCCGTCTAGGCGGGAGTTTTGATGAGTTATTTTAATATTTGAAAAAGTCCCGTCTAGACGGGAGTTTTGACATTATAGCTTGTTTATATTTTAATATTTGAAAAAGTCCCGTCTAGGCGGGAGTTTTGATGAGTTATTTTAATAACATAATGATATTTGAAAAAGTCCCGCCTAGACGGGAGTTTTGACATTATAGCTTGTTTATATTTTAATATTTGAAAAAGTCCCGTCTAGGCGGGAGTTTTGACATTATAGCTTGTTTATATTTTAATATTTGAAAAAGTCCCGTCTAGGCGGGAGTTTTGATGAGTTATTTTAATAACATAATGATATTTGAAAAAGTCCCGTCTAGACGGGAGTTTTGACATTATAGCTTGTTTATATTTTAATATTTGAAAAAGTCCCGTCTAGGCGGGAGTTTTGATGAGTTATTTTAATAACATAATGATATTTGAAAAAGTCCCGTCTAGACGGGAGTTTTGACATTATAGCTTGTTTATATTTTAATATTTGAAAAAGTCCCGTCTAGGCGGGAGTTTTGATGAGTTATTTTAATATTTGAAAAAGTCCCGTCTAGACGGGAGTTTTGACATTATAGCTTGTTTATATTTTAATATTTGAAAAAGTCCCGTCTAGGCGGGAGTTTTGATGAGTTATTTTAATAACATAATGATATTTGAAAAAGTCCCGCCTAGACGGGAGTTTTGACATTATAGCTTGTTTATATTTTAATATTTGAAAAAGTCCCGTCTAGGCGGGAGTTTTGACATTATAGCTTGTTTATATTTTAATATTTGAAAAAGTCCCGTCTAGGCGGGAGTTTTGATGAGTAATTTTAATAACATAATGATATTTGAAAAAGTCCCGTCTAGGCGGGAGGTTTGATATTATAACGGAAAAATTAAATTGACTTGATATCTTTTTCGTCAACCCAAGAGTTAAATTCGTCGGAATAATTTAACCATTTAACTAGACATTTCTTTCCTTTCTTTTTTATTATTTTTTCAATCTTATACATTTTATCTTTTTTATTATATTTAACTAATTCCGGTTCATAATAAGTTCCTTTTATTTCGTTGCCATTCAAATCCGTTATCCTATAAGTAATAGGGTCAGTGTTTAATATTTCTGAAATGATGAAAATTTCTTCCGTAAAAGTAGGTTGGTATCCGCGGGTAAAAGCAGTCTGGTATTTCGAAATTCTTATTCTATCGCCAACCTTGAATTTCGGTTTTCTTATTATTTTTTCTTCGTATAAATTTTTGTAAACTTCAGATTCGTTTTCTGCTCGACTCGCTTCGCTAGGTGTCATTTTGATAGACCTATGCTTGGAATTATTATAATTTTTAACTAATTCGTCCAATACATCTATATATCTTTTAGTATTGTTGGCTGCTAGATAGGTTCTAATTTTTTTATTAATTGTCCTGTTAAATCGTTCGACTACAGAACATTTTATTTCAACATTTTCTGTAGTAAACCACTGAATATTATTATCTTTAAATAATTTTAAAGTCCATTTATTTACAAATTCGGTTCCTTTATCACTTTGTAATCTTTCAGGAATTCTTTCTTTAAATATCTTTTTAAATGCTTCAGTTACTTCTTGTCCTGTTTTTCTTTTTATCGGAATAGCCCAAGCATATTTACTAAAGATATCTATTACTGTCAATAAGTAATTAGTTCCGTTATTATATTTACTAAAAGGTTTGATAAACAATAAATCTGCTTGCCATTGATCATCGATATGACTGACATAAATGCGTCTTCGTTTAAATTTACGAATTAAAGGCTTATGTCTGGTATAAACATCTTGGCTGTGTAAAAAATCGGTAATTTGCTTTTGACTGAAACCTGTTTTCCGTTTTAATTCATTGATCCCACAATAACCACTTTCAGGATGATAATATATTTTTTCTAAGATACTTTTAGGATCTTTCATCCCTAAGATACTTTTAGGATCTTTCATCCCTAAGGTTTTCCTAAAAAAACACTCTTTTTAGAACCACAATCTAGACAAATACCTTTTATCATTGGCCTATTATTTTTAGACATTGCATTTTTAATATCTTTAGTTTCTGTGTGGTTTTTACATTTTAAACAATAGATCTTTGTATTTATAGATCCCATACCAAAAGACTTTTTAGCTTTAATAATCGGTTTTACAATTCCCCTTTCAATTCTTTCTCTCATCGTTGGATTTTGAATATTATCTAATTCATCAATCATATTCTTATCGCATACTTCATTTCTACTTTTCGTATCTTTATTTTCTAAATAACATTTGTCATGCTTATATGCAATTTCATCCACTCTGTTAACAGGTTTAGACGGATTTTTATACGTTAAATCAGGATTTAATCGCGTTTTCCCCCATAATAATTGTGTACCTGGGCCTGTGAAGTTATGATTAGGTAAATGCATTTCGAAAGGTAAATTACTAATGATTTTATTCAGAATACCCGATCCAGTTTGTCCGCATTTTAAACATCCGCCTTTAAAATTACCCTTTTTAGTTAAAGACGTAACACCAAATTTTTTACTTTTACAACTCATTTATTAGACAGCAAAAAGCTGACGCTTTCTAAGAAGAATATTTATATCCATTCAACTGTACTTTTTTCACATACTTTTCGATTGGGAAGTATACTAAATTATTTATAAAATCTTGTTCTCTAACATACACTTCTTCTTCTGAAATTTTTTTAGCTTTCAATAAATTTAACTGTTGTTTATAGAAAGTATAACATTGCTTGTATTCTTCTTTTCGTTCCAAAATATTTAAAGATTTCTCAATGACTTCTACAATTCCAGCACTCAAACTCAAACTGGCCAGTGGTATGAACGCAAAAGCTGATAATCCCGAAGCACTTAGCATAAATTTGCTAACAGATAAGGAAATACTTATCTTTTGATACAAATTGTAACTTTTCCTATAAACATATAATCTCTTTTCTAAATATTCTTCCATTTATATAGGTTCAAAATTTTTTCTGTATCTCATTTCAGAATTTACTAAATCTAGCATAAAGAAATTACCCATACAAGATTTATATTTTTCTAGAAATTCTCTTTTTGTTAGATTTCCGTCTATTTCTCTTATTATCTGATTGATTTCCCTAGGCTGTAGTTTAAAAAATATGAAGTAATTACAATTTTTTCTAATATTGATAGGAGTTGAGTAATAAGACTGCGTTAAATAAATAATGGATGCATTTTTCTTTCGACCTCTTATAAACAAATCCTCTATAACTTTCTGGTCTTTTTCTGTAACACAATCGTCGAAAACAACGAGATTTTTTTCTGAGGAATCTAAATCGTCGACAGTAATAAATTCACTCAAATCTGAAGAAAATAATACATTCTTTTTATATTTATCATACAATTTTAATAATTGCTTTCTTTTATTTTTACTTATTTTTTTACATTTTATGATATCGTCTATTTCAACACCTTCAAACTGTGTATAATTTTCTTGTAATTTAGAATACTTTGGCTCGGAAATATCTTTTGCGCATAAATATAAAGTGTCGAAATCTAATCTTAAATTACTAGGATTCTCAAAGCCGTTTAATAAATTTATTAGTAAATTTGTCTTTCCACAACCTGATGGGCCGATTATTAATAATCTGAAAGGATGTCTGGGTAAAAAACGATGTTGTTTAGGGTCAGGCAATTCTTCCGGTTCTGTGTAATCTTTAATTTTAATCATTTATTAGACAGCGAAAAGCTGACGCTTTCGAATGTTGCTGCCAGTAAAAACATATTAGCTGTCAGTAAAAATAGACGTCTAAGCTATCGCTTCTAATTAGCTGTCAGTAAAAATAAACGGCGAAGCTGTCGCTTCTAATTTTAAAATAGAAAGCGACAGCTTTTCGCTGTCTATAAATGGATAAAATAAACGATTTAGAAAAAGATCGAAATAAGAAACAAAAAGAAGAATTAAAAAATGCAATAAAACTTGTCAAATTACAAGCAGATATTAGAAAAAATAATGAAGAACAGCGTGATAGAAAGCTAGGTATAGACAAAAGTTTAACTGAATTTCATAAACCTGTCACTAAAAAATTAGAAGAACAGGATAAAAGTAGAAAAGAAAATATTAAAGCTATCAACGAAAAATTGGACGAATTAAATATATCTTTACAGCCTATTGCAGAATCATCTAGAATTATTCCTGAAGCGATCGAGGATGTCAAAGAATTATATAAAGAACCACCGCTTATTTATAATGTTGATCAATATTTAAATACAGATTATTCAATATCTGAAAAATTATACAGGCCTTCGAAACTCCTAGACAATAAAGAAAAATTAAATGAAATGTATGCAAAGGCAAAGCAGTTAAAAGAAGAATTATCGAGGAAAAAAGGCAACTTACAAAGCACAATTACGCGGGCTAAAAATCTTTCAGAGGAGGAATTAAGTCAGAAAAAGGATGAATTAGACGCTGTTAAATCTAAAGAAGATGAGCTACAAAAATATCTAGCTAGATTAACTACAATTCGAGGTAGTGAAGTAATGAAAGTCGGTAAAGGATTAGATTTATTATCTGAATTAATTGATAAAATATGTCAAGGTAGCAAGTCGAAAAAATTAAAAAATGAAGTCAAACTGCTAATAGACAAACTTATTAAAACTAAAAAAATAACTAACGGAGATAAAGAACGATTATACAATCAATTTCTTCTTTGAAAGCGTCAGCTTTTTGCTGCCTAATAAATGAGTTATGTAAAAAAGAAGATTCATTTGAGTGACGGACAGATTAGTAAATTGAAATCTGCTCTCAGAAAAAAAGAAGAACTGACACTGCAGATAGACAATTCTAAACCTCCCAATTATGAAATGTATTTAACTAAAACACAGATTAATCAGATTAGTAAAGGTAAAAGAATAAATATAAGCAAAACTCAATTAGATAAAAACGGTGGATTTTTACCTTTTTTAATTCCTATTTTAACATCACTAGGACTCGGTGCTGCGAGTGGTGCAGCGGGTTGGGGAACTAAAAAAATCCTGGATAAAATTTCGGGATCTGGAGTTTTTCAACCTTGGGAAAACAAAGGATCTGGTCTTAAAAAAGCGCCCCTTTCTAAAAAAAAAAATCCCGATAACAAAATTGGGTATATCAGATGAAACGATTAAAGAAAATATGAAAGATGAAAAAGGATTCAGAGGTGTTTTCTCTTCCGATTTACTTCCTAAAAAGATTGGAAATTTTGAAAGCGGGATTATTAATTTAGATATTTCGACGGGTCCTGGAACACATTGGGTTTGTTACTATAATGATCCAAATTATAATTATGTAGAATATTTCGATCCTTTCGGGGAATATATATATAAAAATATTAAACTCAAACAAAAATATATTCCTGAAAATATTATGAAATTTCTTAAACTTTCCAATAAAAAAGTCAATATAGCTCACAATGATAGTTTCTTACAAAAACCTACTTCTGTCAAATGTGGATTATTTTGTATGAAATATATAAAAGAAAGAAATAAAGGTAAATGTCCGGAATGTGTACTTAATTCATTTACTCAACAGCCTAGCGATTATAACGAAGAGCTTGTTTTTCATCTTTAAAGATTTTTTCTGTCTAATAAATGATCAAATTGAAACCAAAAAGTAATGAAAAATCAGAGGATTTCACTGTTGAATTTCCTAAAACTCTTAAATTAAAAAAAATAGCATTGCAATCTTTTACTATGACAGTTTCATGGTTTAACATAACCGATAAAACTAATACGTTTGACCTGTACACAGATGAGAATAATGTTAAATCTATCACTATTCCTTATGGTAATAAAAATGTTGAAGATTTAAACATAGATGTAATGAAAGCGTTTGGTTCAGACGATCCTCCGGTAAAATTTGGTAGGATACAATCTAGACTAAGAATGCTTATTAAATTAACTAAAGGTTGGAATATCGATTTAACAAAAAGCGATTTTCATAAACTAATAGGCTTTGAAAAAAAAGTTTATAAAAGTCATGATGAAGAGACTGTAATAGAAGGTGAAAATATAGCAGATATAACAAACGGAAACGACATTATATATATTCATTGTGATGTAGTTAATGGATCTTTAATCAACCAGAATAATTCAGAAGTTATTTATTCTTTTACACCGAGGGATGTACCGGGTGTTATCATTTCAAAAGAATTCAATAATTTAATATATTATCCTGTGAATAGGGATTCAATTCGTAGAATAAGGATGAGAGTTACGAATCAAAATGGTGAATTAATCGATTTAAATAACGGTTTGATTGAATATAATTTTAGAGTCGTAGAGGAAAAAGAGGACTATGTTGAAAAAATATATCAATTGATATTAACTAAATTTTCTCAGTAAATAAATGAATAAACACAGATTATATAGGGAAAGTAAAAGAATTCAAGGAAAAGGATTTTTTAAATCTAAAAAAGTAGATTTGAATGAAAAAACAGTAGTTGACAGATTGACTGATGCTGACATATTGAATGAAATATTTTCAAAAAAGATGAAAGGAACAGGTCTAAAAATTCTTCCTAAATAAATGGAAAAAATTTATGATCTAAGAGATACTCATTATTATTATAATAACGATATAAAAAGTAGCGAATTAAAAAAAATAAGATTGCCTAGTACAAGCCATAATGACAAAAAAGAAAATACTACGTTTCATTTCGAAATTACCGATACAAATGATCCTATTTCATTATCGGAGAGTTACCTTGAGACAAAGTGGAAAATTATAAAATCCAGTGGCGATTCTATAAATGATGATAATGTCACAGCTGTATGTTCTATGAAAGGCGTAAAACTTCAGATAGGTAAACAAATAATCGAATCAGTTGGAGACTATCACTCCTACATTCTGCAGGTTAAGAGACTGAAGGATTATACCAGAGATTATTCAACATCAGAAGCCACCAATATAGGTTTTTATCCAGATACCAGTGATAGTGCTGATAGAAATAAAAGTTTACTTCAAAGCGATGGTACGATAACTGCTACCACCCCTATAACAGATATCGTCAATAAATTAAAAATTGTAAAAAATGAAAACTACAATAAAGGATTTAAAAAAAGATGGGAATTGTCGAAAAATAGTAATTCAGTTACAACATGGACGCCTTTAAAGGAAATTTTTGATTTCGTCGCAGAATATAAAAAAGCCATTTCTGGTTTCATAATAAGACTGGAATTCCAAAGAGACGATAGTAGAAATATGATTTACACAGATGCTGCAAATCCAGATTATAAAGTAGAAATTGAAGACATAGCGCTGTGGGTGAGATACGTCGACTTTAAAAATGGTGCTGAGATTCTCTATAACGAGTTAAAATTATCTAATACGGATATAGAAATAAACTGGAATCAGTATGAAATTAACAGATCTAGTCCTATTAATAAATATAAAAGTGGTTCCGATTCTATATCTGCTACATCCGATGAAGTTTTAAGATTATTCGTCATACCGCAATATTTCGACAGAAATGAAAATCCTAAAAAAAATAATATGATATTTGATAATTTGGATATGATCGAATGTTGGTTGATGATTAACCGATCGCCGTTACCTGCAGAGCGATATACTATGGATTTTGGTAAAAAAGAATATAATAGATTATATGAATCTTTTCTGGAATCAGGTCTCAATAATCTAAATACAGAAACCGGTTGTATGGTAAATTATTCAGATTTTGGTAAATTATATCCTGTAATTCATTTTGATTTGTCAAATCATGTAAACTACACCACTCTTGAAAATTTGAGAATAGAATTCAATTGGAAATTAGAAAAAGAAACAACCAAAGAATATGTATTTTACTACATTTTAGAAGTAAGGAAGAAATGTATATTAAATATGAATAAAAAAGAAATTACTATGATTAAAACGTTAGGAGAATAACATTTTTTAGTCTTTATAAATGGCTGTTTATTATCCACCGTATGATAATCCAGTGCGAAAAGGCCCTATCGGACCCCCCGGTATAGGTTTTAAATTAACGGACGATGGTCATTACGATATGGAAAATAAGATATTAAAAAATGCTTCAGATCCAATCGATGATTTAGATTTAACTACTAAAAGTTTCGTTTTGAATAAAATAGAGAATAATCATTTCCAATTAAGAGATTTTATAGAAAAAAATAATACTAATTACGATAGTAATTTTTTAACCTTCGCTGAAGAAACTGGTAAGAGAATTAAAGAATTGGATGAAAACACTTTACAACTAATCGAGGGAAAAGCTTACGACGCTAAAGGAAAAAGAATAGGAAATGTCGCAGATCCGAAAGATGATAAAAATGTTGTGAATAAACGATATTTAGAAAAAAATGCGTTAATATTAAAGAGTGATAAATTTGATGCAAAAAATAAAATAATTACGAATATTTCGGAACCCGAAAACGATACAGACGTAGTCAATAAAATATATGTAGACAGCAAAGATATCTGGGTTACTATAAAAGATGATTTTCAGACTTTTACAGATAAAGAATTTAAAAAAGTAATTTTCGACTTGATAAGTTCTAAATTACTGGATCAAGAAATGCGATTATCTACTGATATGGATATGAAAATTACTATATATTTAAAAAAGAAACAGGTAGTCATGCATAATATTTATGCTGATTATGATCTTAATACGAATGCATTGATAAAATTAAAAATCAATGATAAAATTATTTTAGAAAGAAGAATGGCTGAAAGAGATTCAGCAACTTGCTTGGCCTATGGAAAACGCAATGATATCATTACATTTTCAATATTGCCTGATGGCGAATCAGACAGTTTAAAACCTTATATTCATATTGAAAAAATCCCTTTTTAAAATATGTCCATTATTAAATGGATATCAACTGGGACGAATTTTCTAAAACGAAAAATTTATCCGAAGATGTCCTACGAAATTTGAAGGATCAACTCAATTGGAAGTTAGTTTGTAGATATTCAGTATTATCCGAATGTTTTATGGAAGAGCTCATAGATTATATTGAATGGAATGTTATACGCATTTTTCAAAAACTTTCGGAAGAATTTATCGAAAAGTACAAAGAAGAATTAGATTGGAATTTAGTTTCTAAAAATCAAAAGCTGTCTGAAGAATTTATATTAAAACATTCCAATTATATAAATTGGGTTGTTATTTCTCAATATCAAACCTTAAGTGACGAATTTATTCAAACCTATCATGAAAAATTAGATTTACATAAAGTATCCAGATTCCAAAAACTTTCAGAAAACACTATGTGCACATTAGAAGAAGGATTGAATTGGTTGCTAATAACCCGCTTTCAAACATTTGGTGAAAGGTTTTTAGAAAAATATATGCATAAACTCGATTTTTGTAATCTCATTGAATATAAGTTTGATCAATTACCAGATAATTTTTATAACGATAAATGGAAAAAAATTCTTTCCGTTCAACTTGGTGAATTAAATAAAAAATTTGGCCATTATTATGAAGAAGAAGAACCTCGCAGAGAAAGGTTAATAGATGAAGTTTTGGAATTAAAAAATATTTTAATACGATTTATTAATGAATTGCGACTGCTTTTAAATAAAGACGAAAAATAAAAGTGTTTATAAAAATGCTTCTATATAAATGGGGTCGGCTCAAAGATTAGACGATATTATAATTCATAAATATAAAGATTTATTTATCAATTTATCCCATCATAAAACATTTCATACATTTATTTCATTATATATGAATAAAATTGATCTTCATTTAAGTAAAAATATTATGAAATTGCCCATTGAATTTATAAGAAAATTTAAGGATAAACTTAATTGGAATTGTATATCACAGAATGAAAAATTATCAGAAGATTTTATTAGAGAATTTCAAAATAAAGTTGAGTGGCGGTGTATATCATTTCATCAGACATTATCCGAAGATTTTATTAGAGAATTTCAAAATCATGTTGACTGGTGTTATATATCATTTCATCAGACACTATCAGAAGATTTTATTACAGAATTTAAAAATAAAGTTGACTGGGAAGGGATCTCCTATCATCAGGTCTTATCCGAAGATTTTTTAAAAGAATTTAATGATAAAGTTGACTGGGAATGGATATCATATATCAACGGTTTTTAATTAACATTTCAATTTTAAGCCGAAGGATTATATCCTTTATTTGACGTCCAATTTTTTTCTAAATAAATGTTACAATATTTTGTCATAAGTACTTTACTCTTTAATTGTCTTTCGCCTACCTTTCATTATTTTAAATTTGACCCCGTTATTACAAATCATAGCATCGATAACTCTAATAATTATACTATATTTCATAGTTTCAATGATACAATAAAATTAACTTTCACCGCTAAAATATATAAAATGGATCAAGCCTCTAAATTTTCTCAACCTGGTGTTTATTTTTGGATAGAAAGTAAATGTGATGACAATTGGAATATAATACCAGAAACAAAAGAATATTTTCATATTTATATTCCCGGAGATAATAACTTATACTATTCTATAGCTTTTAATGCAACTAAAGATTTTAGGATTGGTTATAATGCCGATAACTTATTATATAACGCTGCTCTTTGCTTTTCCTATCAAGATTATCCTAGAGGAAGGTTGTTTATTAGCAATTGATAGACTATTAAGAAAGGACGTCTGTCAAAATTTTTCATCACAATAATAATTAAATATTAGCATTTAAAAATGATCATTATTTAATCTAAATTGATTACGTTATTATCCCGTTTATTTGATTCTTTATAACCCTTTCTTAAAACTTCTTCTTTACATAATTTTGTAGAAAAAATAAAAATATCCAACCAATGCAAATCATACAATTTTTTATCATTATTTGCTCGATAAATCGTAATAAAATCGTTACATCCTCGATATTTTAACAGGCAATTTTTTTGAGCAAAATCTTACAAAAATCGTTAAATATTTCTATTTAGTGGAGTATGAAAAGTGTTCCAGAGTAGGCCCCATATACTACTCATTTTTGTTTAAAAAATAACTCAGAAATACTTTATTTTAAAGTATTTAAATGTTAACACACTCGATTTTATCAAAATAAACTCAAACCTTCTGGATAAAATAAATGTCATTTAAATAACACAAATAATATATATATATCTCATATGAATAATCTCTCTATATAAATAATATAACTCAAATTATATATACACTCTCAATACACATTTTGTATGACTATTTTCTTTGATAAACACAAAATACATTCAATCAAATAGAAATTAGCTTAATTTTACATATTTACACTCAAAATATCTTATAAAGCTTACTGCTTACAAAAAAGGATTAACAATATTTATAACATGAAATATACTACAATTATGAATTGTTTTTCTACATATTGCACGACCATTCAAAGGCCAAAACTTCTGCCTTAACTGAAAAAGTAAAGCTTGTGGACCTAAATTTAAATACCGTTTATGAAAGTATTCTACTATCCTTTGAGTAAGTTTACTTTTATTATGTAGTAAAATTGGAAATTTTTGGTTGGCATTTAAGTTACTGTTCGCTAATCTACCTCCTACTCTTAGAAGACCTTCTTTATCAAGAAATGGATGTAAGTTTTTTAACTGACTATCATGATTAATAATACCTGATTTTTGCAAGGATTTTATTTCCTTGTCAAAAAACTCACGTTGAACACTTTTTAACAAAAAACTTTCTGCTTTGTTGAGCTCTTCGAGGTCCAGAGGACCCTCCTTTTTTTCTTTTTTACAATTACTAAGGAACCTGAAAATAAATCCTAAAATACGAATTATTTTACAATAGTTATTACTTAAATCAATTATATCATGCACAAAAGAATTAACAGAAACTGTAAAAACAGATATGCTTTTAAAGTCACTTATATTAATATTTTTCAGTTCATTTGAAAAGTCATTGGAATTAACTGCTACGGGAATATTTGTATAGGGATAGTCTTTTTCCTTTAGGAACAATGGACCACTCCACCATAACTCATTTGATAATAGTTTATCAGGATTAGCTCCTCTTGTTAGAAGGTCAGCAGGGTTATGCTGAGATGGAACATGTCGCCACTGCGTCCCTTGAGTTAGTTCTTGTATTGTAGAAATCCTATTCGCAACAAAAGTTTTTAGAACGTATGGTTCTTTTTTAATCCAGGATAATACTATCATGGAATCGGACCACAAGAAGATTTGGTTTACACTAATTTTGAGCGAAGAAATCACTCGTTTCATAAGCTTTGTCAATAAAACTGCTGCACAAAGCTCAAGTTTTGGAACAGTTAATTGCTTTAAGGGAGAAACTCTAGATTTACTTGTCACTAATTTTACAGACACTTGACCTGATTCTGTCACTGATTTGCAGTAAATTACCGCACCATAGGCTGCTTCAGATGCGTCGCTGAAACCATGTAACTCGATCATAATTGCATCTTTTAATAAAATACACCTACTAATCTCAAATTTATTAATTAATTGTAGGGTATCAGAAAACTCTCTCCATTCCTTAGCCTCTTTCTCGGTTAGCAAATCATCCCAATTTAATTGTAATAACCATAACTTCTGCATAAATATTTTTGCTTTAATTATAATAGGAGATACTAAACCTAAGGGATCGAATATACTTGATATAGTTGATAACACTTGTCTCTTAGTGACATTTACATCATTACGAATTTTAACATTGAAACTTAAACAATTTTTCTTCGATTTCCACAAAACACCTAACGCTTTAGATTCTTCTGAATCACCAAAGGGGTATATTTCGACATTTGTTTTACAAAGTTGTGGAGCATTACTGCACCATTTATGTAATAACATTCCTGCACTGTTTAAAATTTCTATTAATTGATTTTGGAGTTCCAATGCAGAACTTAAAGAATCAGCTCCAGATAGAATATCATCCATATACATGTCTTCTCTCAGTACGGGTGCTGCTAAAGGAAACTTGCTTCCTTCATCCTTAGACAATTGAAGTAGTGTTCTCATGGCCAAAAAAGGTGCGCTAACAGTACCATAAGTAACTGTCGTTAATTCAAAATTTTTAATTGGCTCGTTAAGACCTTCCTTCCATAAGACTTTTTGCAGCTTCCTCTGATCTGGATGAATAGAGATTGCTCTATACATTTTTTGAATGTCTGTAGTGAAAGCGACGATATATTTTCTAAATCTCAACATAATTGAGAATAAATCATCTTGTATTACACCTCTGTTATATTGAATAGAATTAAGTGAGTTTCCCTTAGTTGTTAAGGAAGACGCGTTAAATACAACTCTCAAAGGCGTTGATATACTTTTTTCTATTCCTCTATACACTCCAAGATGGGGAATGTAATAGGATCCACTTTCTTCCTCGCTTTCGTTAACTTCAACCATATGGCCTAACTGTTGATATTCTTTTAAGAAATCTGAATATAATCTTAAGTACTCAGGATCTTTTGCTAGACGATTCCATAAAGAATTTAATTTTTTCGTAGCGATTTGTTTTGAGTTTCCTAAAATAGCTGGATCCTCTTTTAAGGGCATTTTCACAACATATTTACCGCTTTTGTCTCGTGTATAATTTTCTACGAAATGTTTCTCACAAATTAAAGTCTCTTTACTTTTTGGTTTTTCAACCTCGATATTTTCTATCTCCCAGAATTTCCTAAGTGTCTTGTCTAGGTTGGTTTCTTTCTTAATAAACCCACAATGAACTTTGTTTTCATTCTCTGACGGAAAACTTCCCGATACAACAAAACCGAAAACTGTGTCTTGCAAAATAAGATCAGAATTATTAACACGAATTTGTCCCGGTCTCAAAAGCTCATAAAAAATTCCTGCTCCTAAGAGCATGTCTACATGTTCTGGGATATTGAAACTAGCATCTGCTAATTTTACATTAGGTAAATCTTGTATTGAGATTTCAATTGGACGTGAAGGCGTTAAATCTGCAGTTATTTTCGGAACTACCAAGAAATCTAAATTTTTTACAAAACTTTCATCTCTATTGCATATTGATGCATTAACTTTATGATTTATTACTAAGGTAGCATCATTTAGACCTGACACTAAGATGTTTGTTCTCTCTTTTTTTAAATGCATTAGCTCTATTAAATGGCGGGATAAAAAATTAGACTCATTGCCTACATCTAATAAACACTTTACTCTATGTTTACATCCCGATTCATCAATTAGAAAACATATAACAGTTGAAAGTAAAACTTTGCTCTTTTTATTCGAATAGTTACTAATAAAGGTTTTCTGAACAAACTCTTCTGCATTAGCGTTCAAGACTGATGTGCCACGATTTGTTGGCCTAGAATCTGAACATTCTTCCACATTTACCTTTCCTTGTTTATTTTGTTCCGATGAAACATATTCTTTCACGTATGTGTTGTTATTTGTTTTTGGGAAATGTATAGTTTTATGATGACGTTTCTTACAAAAGCATGTGTACTTTGATGGACAATTTGCAACTGAATGTGAATTTAAACAATTAAAGCATAACTTGTTACATTTTATAACGTTCACCCTTTCATTGACAGATAATTTTAAATAATGCGGGCATTTTGAAAGAGTGTGATTTTCGTGACAAAAAATACATCTTAATGTTTTAACATCTGATAAGAATACTTTAGATACACTTTTGGAGTTAGTATATTTACGATTAACACTAAAATTCTCAGTAAGAGATTTTCCGCGTGATGTGAAATATAAATCAATCTCTCGTCCCAACTCTTCTGGTAAAAACCATTTATCACCTTGTCTCACACTAATGTGGGAAGCTGTTTCTCTATCTAATGTTTGATATAATTTATCCGATACTATAAGTTGTTTTAGACTCTCGAAATTAGAGACATTTCTTAAATTTAAATAATATTCCCAGTTTGTCATTAGACGTGAAGAAAACTGTACATGAGTCTCATTTGGTTGTTTAACAGCTTTTCTAAATTGTTCTAAGCAAAAATAAGGTGTAGGTTGAAATTCTTTTAACACTAATTCTTTTATTTTTGCATAATTCTCGATATCACTATCATGTAAGTAAGTTAATACGTTAGATGCTTTATCCCCTAATAAATTTAACAGATTTTCTGCTTTATATTGTTCTGGAACATTTTTAGTCTTAAAAGCTCGTTCTAAAGAAGAAAAGTAAAACCCCCATCCTTCAGGACGTATAGGTATTTTTACAGTCAAAGTTCGAATACTTTTTATCAATTGATCTAACGATTCTAATTTTATTTCACCCTCACTAATATTGGATTTAGCTTCAGATTTAATTTTAGCTAGTTCTAATTCAAGTTTCATTTTTTCCAGATCATATTGCTTTTGCTCCTTATCAATTCGCCTTTGCTCCTGCTCCTCATAAATTCGCCTTTGCTCCTCATCAATACGCCTTTGCGCTTCATGTTTACGATTTTCAATTATATCGTTTGCTATATCTTTCACAAAATCTGGTTTTTTTTTATACATTTCACTGTCTTCAATAATAACGTTTAAATCCGCAATTGTCATATTTTCATTAACATTTAGATTTATTTCAGTGGCTATAAGCCTTAAATCCTCTTTTTTTGCACCTTTAAACATTGTTTAATATATGTATAAGAGTAAAGATAAGAAAAATCACGTTCACTTACTTTTCGAATAATCTTTTGACGAATTTCGTAGCACGGAACTCTTAGAACTTATCATTCATCTCGGCGTTTCACTCAACTTAAAATTTGATTTTAGAAGGTCGTTGAATTTAATCCCAGGCTGCTTCTTCGTTGCTCGGCGGACCATTATGTTAACTCATATTAAATACTCACAAATACACAAAATAACAAAACTGCAGTGCACTGTTTTTTATTAAATAATATCACAAGAGCCGCTCATGGCTACCTCTCTCACAACAAAACATTCTATGAACTCGCATAAACAAACGCAGACGATCAAAGTTATTGCCAAAAATGCAAAGCATAAAAACGACCGAACAGGCGTCTTGCAAGCATGGGCGCAAATTATATTTTTAAGTAAGCAAACTGTGATTTCTTAGCGACATCACCGTAAAACTATAGCAAGTTTCAAGTTAATATTGTTTTTAAATTTTTGAAAAGCTCAAGAAACATGTAATATTCTTGCTATGAAAAGCTCACACAAGGGCATGATTCAACACTCTATGGAAATACATTCCGATAAGTCGTTATAAATGAGCTATTTAAGGCAAATTAATTAAACTTGGATATAAGAGCATAGGCTTCGATTTATTTTAATTCGAATTTTAATACGTAATAAAAAAAAACTAATTAGTTACTAAAAATAACTGTAGTGAAAACAAAAACTATTGTCTTCTACATTTAATTTTGGCAAACTTCATGAACTTTCTAAAAATAAACAAATAAAAGGACGTATTAGTTAGTAGTTTTTTTAGAAATGACATTTTCATTTAGTGTGTTTTGAATCATTATGTTGATAGTACAATTGTTATTCAACTGACGAAATCTATATAGTCGAAATCGTACAATTTAAAGTAAAAAGTTCAGTTTTAATGCAAAATCATAATGGAATTTATACTGTCAGATTCTTTCTAAATGTTTGAGAAAACGTGTTAATACATTATTTGAAACTTCTCTAGCCGCTGGAAAAAGCTTGCTTAATCTAAAAACTTAAAGAAATAACAAAAATAAACAAAGGTAAAAAAAAAAAAAAAAAAAAAAAAAAAAAAAAAAAAAAAAATCACTTAAAAAATGTGTATTTTATTTGTTTCACTTTCGTACTTTTTTTTTTCTATGTTTTAAACTAAACTAATACTTATTATCTTGATTTTATACAAAAATTTTATCTCCTTATTGTTATTACTAAATCCAGTTCGATTTTTACTAAATTTCTTTTAATTAATTTTTTTTTTTTTTTTCAGAGCAAATATTTTGTGGTTTATTACCAGGCGTCTGGTAAGCATGGGTGTATACTGTGTTTATAACTAAGCAATCTGGGTCTTCATAGCGACATTACTATAAAACTATAAAAAAAAAATTCAAGATAATATTGTTTCTAAATTTTGTGAAAAGTTCTGCCTACAAGAAATATGTAATACACTTGCTTTAATAAGCTCCGCCTACAAAAAAACATGTAATATTCTTGCTGTGAAAAGCTCCACCTACAAGAAACATGTATTATTCTTGCTGTGAAAATCTGCGCCTACAAAGAACATGTGATATTCTTGTTGTGAAATGCTCAATTAAGCATCTGATTCAACACTCTATCGAAATACATTCCGGTAAGTCGTTATAAATGGGTTCTTCAACTCGAATTAACGATTGATTAATTCATTTAAAAATATGTTTTTTTACTAAAATTAACAAAACACTTAATGAATACACACATACGTATGTATATATATATATATTTGCGTGCACCGTAAATTCCGGCCTATAATGGTTCAACTGCAATTCAAGCAATCATGGTTCGACTTAGAATTTTTTTGTTGTTGTTGAAGTTATTTATTTACCGTGATTTTATAAAGTATGTTTTATGAAATAAGATCTAGATTTTTCGATTAACAAACTTCTTTTTTTTAATGCAAAATAGAAAGTAAAAATTAAAACCATATAGGTATATAATAATATGATGGATGCAGATTTCTTTTATATTATTTTATTTATCCATTACGACTATTAAAAAATAGAAAAGAGTTTCGTTTTATTATACATTTGAAGAATTATTATTTTATATATTTTATTACATTTATGAAATTTTTGTTATTGCTTAAGAATCATTCATATTAGCTCTTTTAAAACTATTTATTTTATTATTAACCAATTTAAAGTTTTTGAAACCTAAATTCTTGCGAAATATAAATTCTAAACATATCAAAATTTTTATACTCTAATACCAAGTTTCTTATATAAGAATTTATTCAAATATTTCATTTGAAAAGTGAAGCTGTATTTTCAGTGTAACTGAAATTTATACTTCTTAATTTTCCTTACACATATGGACAATTCCGCATAACATGGAAACTATAGTGTAGACCCTTGAGGGGCGGAGTAATATATACATTATCCCACCTAATTTTAATCAAGATTTGCACCAGAAACATTTAATTAAAATTTATATTTCTAACTTTGGTGGAAAAAAATAAAGAAATTGCTTTTCCATATTTTGAAACAAAATTTTTTGAATATTCCGTTGTGAGTTCAACATTACAGAAACGCAATTGCTTGCACCTGAAAGAATTAATGGCTAAAGAGGCAACGGTAATTTGAGTCACAATACTATGTGTAACGTGAGTCACACTCAAAATATTGATTGATATAATTAATTACTATTAAAACAATATTATTTTTGTGTATATCATAAGTTGAGAGTGTGTTGTACTCTATGAAATACTTCTTTTTTACCGTGTTGTGATAAATGAGGAGAAATTTTAGGTCTTCTTTAACCCATAAAACTTCACTTCCTTTTTTTTTGTAATGTGAGTCACAGTACCAAATTAGGGTCTGCATGCCGCCTGTTAATTAAAAAATTTATTACATTGTTGTTCTTAGTTTCTTATTGTGCCCCAGATATCTATGAAGAACTTTTTAAAAGAAAATGTGATATTTCTTCGATGTATATAGAATTTACTTTTGGAAAAACGTGTCAACTGATAACGTGAGTCACATGGAATTTCCCATAAGTGCTTTTTTATTCTATGATTTTATGTTCTGGATTGTATTCATTTATCAATAAATAACCATAGTTTTCCAAAAATAGTTTTTTCTATTTAATTAACAATATTTTTGTAAGGTATTTTGTCTAATATGGTAATACTGGACATATTTGCTATTTATGCTCATGAAGATAAACGTTTAATTACTTTTACGAATTATACATTGTATTTTTTTAATATATACAATTATGTGTGTGTATATACCTATATTTATGCAAGAATTGAAATTTAACAATTTCACTAAAAAATTTAGCATTTCAGTTTCAAGACAATATTAGTATCATATAAACGTAAGAAAGTTTTTATTATCAATTTCGAATTTTATTCCAAAAAAGATTTTTTTTTTTTCCTATTAATATCAAATGTTGACGTACGGTTTTAAAATGTAGAATATTTATGTGTTAGTCAGGATAATACCATTATGCATTTTTTAATTTTATTTTTTCTTCGACTCTTAAAACATCCGTCGAATCTCTCCCGATATCAACAATGGAAGACTAGAGGCGACGTCACGCCCGCTGTGTTGAGGCTTTCTTGTAGGATATGTTGGTTTAACACAGGGTCGGCCTTGGAGAGTCGAAGTCGTATATGTTTGAAGTTCTATATTTTAGTGTTTTTGATAACATTTCCTTTTTTTTGTAATGTGAGTCACAGTACCAAATTAGGGTCTGCATGCCGCCTGTTAATTAAAAAATTTATTACATTGTTGTTCTTAGTTTCTTATTGTGCCCCAGATATCTATGAAGAACTTTTTAAAAGAAAATGTGATATTTCTTCGATGTATATAGAATTTACTTTTGGAAAAACGTGTCAACTGATAACGTGAGTCACATGGAATTTCCCATAAGTGCTTTTTTATTCTATGATTTTATGTTCTGGATTGTATTCATTTATCAATAAATAACCATAGTTTTCCAAAAATAGTTTTTTCTATTTAATTAACAATATTTTTGTAAGGTATTTTGTCTAATATGGTAATACTGGACATACTTGCTATTTATGCTCATGAAGATAAACGTTTAATTACTTTTACGAATTATACATTGTATTTTTTTAATATATACAATTATGTGTGTGTATATACCTATATTTATGCAAGAATTGAAATTTAACAATTTCACTAAAAAATTTAGCATTTCAGTTTCAAGACAATATTAGTATCATATAAACGTAAGAAAGTTTTTATTATCAATTTCGAATTTTATTCCAAAAAAGATTTTTTTTTTTTCCTATTAATATCAAATGTTGACGTACGGTTTTAAAATGTAGAATATTTATGTGTTAGTCAGGATAATACCATTATGCATTTTTTAATTTTATTTTTTCTTCGACTCTTAAAACATCCGTCGAATCTCTCCCGATATCAACAATGGAAGACTAGAGGCGACGTCACGCCCGCTGTGTTGAGGCTTTCTTGTAGGATATGTTGGTTTAACACAGGGTCGGCCTTGGAGAGTCGAAGTCGTATATGTTTGAAGTTCTATATTTTAGTGTTTTTGATAACATTTCCTTTTTTTTTGTAATGTGAGTCACAGTACCAAATTAGGGTCTGCATGCCGCCTGTTAATTAAAAAATTTATTACATTGTTGTTCTTAGTTTCTTATTGTGCCCCAGATATCTATGAAGAACTTTTTAAAAGAAAATGTGATATTTCTTCGATGTATATAGAATTTACTTTTGGAAAAACGTGTCAACTGATAACGTGAGTCACATGGAATTTCCCATAAGTGCTTTTTTATTCTATGATTTTATGTTCTGGATTGTATTCATTTATCAATAAATAACCATAGTTTTCCAAAAATAGTTTTTTCTATTTAATTAACAATATTTTTGTAAGGTATTTTGTCTAATATGGTAATACTGGACATACTTGCTATTTATGCTCATGAAGATAAACGTTTAATTACTTTTACGAATTATACATTGTATTTTTTTAATATATACAATTATGTGTGTGTATATACCTATATTTATGCAAGAATTGAAATTTAACAATTTCACTAAAAAATTTAGCATTTCAGTTTCAAGACAATATTAGTATCATATAAACGTAAGAAAGTTTTTATTATCAATTTCGAATTTTATTCCAAAAAAGATTTTTTTTTTTTCCTATTAATATCAAATGTTGACGTACGGTTTTAAAATGTAGAATATTTATGTGTTTGTCAGGATAATACCATTATGCATTTTTTAATTTTATTTTTTCTTCGACTCTTAAAACATCCGTCGAATCTCTCCCGATATCAACAATGGAAGACTAGAGGCGACGTCACGCCCGCTGTGTTGAGGCTTTCTTGTAGGATATGTTGGTTTAACACAGGGTCGGCCTTGGAGAGTCGAAGTCGTATATGTTTGAAGTTCTATATTTTAGTGTTTTTGATAACATTTCCTTTTTTTTTGTAATGTGAGTCACAGTACCAAATTAGGGTCTGCATGCCGCCTGTTAATTAAAAAATTTATTACATTGTTGTTCTTAGTTTCTTATTGTGCCCCAGATATCTATGAAGAACTTTTTAAAAGAAAATGTGATATTTCTTCGATGTATATAGAATTTACTTTTGGAAAAACGTGTCAACTGATAACGTGAGTCACATGGAATTTCCCATAAGTGCTTTTTTATTCTATGATTTTATGTTCTGGATTGTATTCATTTATCAATAAATAACCATAGTTTTCCAAAAATAGTTTTTTCTATTTAATTAACAATATTTTTGTAAGGTATTTTGTCTAATATGGTAATACTGGACATATTTGCTATTTATGCTCATGAAGATAAACGTTTAATTACTTTTACGAATTATACATTGTATTTTTTTAATATATACAATTATGTGTGTGTATATACCTATATTTATGCAAGAATTGAAATTTAACAATTTCACTAAAAAATTTAGCATTTCAGTTTCAAGACAATATTAGTATCATATAAACGTAAGAAAGTTTTTATTATCAATTTCGAATTTTATTCCAAAAAAGATTTTTTTTTTTCCTATTAATATCAAATGTTGACGTACGGTTTTAAAATGTAGAATATTTATGTGTTTGTCAGGATAATACCATTATGCATTTTTTAATTTTATTTTTTCTTCGACTCTTAAAACATCCGTCGAATCTCTCCCGATATCAACAATGGAAGACTAGAGGCGACGTCACGCCCGCTGTGTTGAGGCTTTCTTGTAGGATATGTTGGTTTAACACAGGGTCGGCCTTGGAGAGTCGAAGTCGTATATGTTTGAAGTTCTATATTTTAGTGTTTTTGATAACATTTCCTTTTTTTTTGTAATGTGAGTCACAGTACCAAATTAGGGTCTGCATGCCGCCTGTTAATTAAAAAATTTATTACATTGTTGTTCTTAGTTTCTTATTGTGCCCCAGATATCTATGAAGAACTTTTTAAAAGAAAATGTGATATTTCTTCGATGTATATAGAATTTACTTTTGGAAAAACGTGTCAACTGATAACGTGAGTCACATGGAATTTCCCATAAGTGCTTTTTTATTCTATGATTTTATGTTCTGGATTGTATTCATTTATCAATAAATAACCGTAGTTTTCCAAAAATAGTTTTTTCTATTTAATTAACAATATTTTTGTAAGGTATTTTGTCTAATATGGTAATACTGGACATACTTGCTATTTATGCTCATGAAGATAAACGTTTAATTACTTTTACGAATTATACATTGTATTTTTTTAATATATACAATTATGTGTGTGTATATACCTATATTTATGCAAGAATTGAAATTTAACAATTTCACTAAAAAATTTAGCATTTCAGTTTCAAGACAATATTAGTATCATATAAACGTAAGAAAGTTTTTATTATCAATTTCGAATTTTATTCCAAAAAAGATTTTTTTTTTTTCCTATTAATATCAAATGTTGACGTACGGTTTTAAAATGTAGAATATTTATGTGTTTGTCAGGATAATACCATTATGCATTTTTTAATTTTATTTTTTCTTCGACTCTTAAAACATCCGTCGAATCTCTCCCGATATCAACAATGGAAGACTAGAGGCGACGTCACGCCCGCTGTGTTGAGGCTTTCTTGTAGGATATGTTGGTTTAACACAGGGTCGGCCTTGGAGAGTCGAAGTCGTATATGTTTGAAGTTCTATATTTTAGTGTTTTTGATAACATTTCCTTTTTTTTTGTAATGTGAGTCACAGTACCAAATTAGGGTCTGCATGCCGCCTGTTAATTAAAAAATTTATTACATTGTTGTTCTTAGTTTCTTATTGTGCCCCAGATATCTATGAAGAACTTTTTAAAAGAAAATGTGATATTTCTTCGATGTATATAGAATTTACTTTTGGAAAAACGTGTCAACTGATAACGTGAGTCACATGGAATTTCCCATAAGTGCTTTTTTATTCTATGATTTTATGTTCTGGATTGTATTCATTTATCAATAAATAACCATAGTTTTCCAAAAATAGTTTTTTCTATTTAATTAACAATATTTTTGTAAGGTATTTTGTCTAATATGGTAATACTGGACATACTTGCTATTTATGCTCATGAAGATAAACGTTTAATTACTTTTACGAATTATACATTGTATTTTTTTAATATATACAATTATGTGTGTGTATATACCTATATTTATGCAAGAATTGAAATTTAACAATTTCACTAAAAAATTTAGCATTTCAGTTTCAAGACAATATTAGTATCATATAAACGTAAGAAAGTTTTTATTATCAATTTCGAATTTTATTCCAAAAAAGATTTTTTTTTTTTCCTATTAATATCAAATGTTGACGTACGGTTTTAAAATGTAGAATATTTATGTGTTTGTCAGGATAATACCATTATGCATTTTTTAATTTTATTTTTTCTTCGACTCTTAAAACATCCGTCGAATCTCTCCCGATATCAACAATGGAAGACTAGAGGCGACGTCACGCCCGCTGTGTTGAGGCTTTCTTGTAGGATATGTTGGTTTAACACAGGGTCGGCCTTGGAGAGTCGAAGTCGTATATGTTTGAAGTTCTATATTTTAGTGTTTTTGATAACATTTCCTTTTTTTTTTTGTAATGTGAGTCACAGTACCAAATTAGGGTCTGCATGCCGCCTGTTAATTAAAAAATTTATTACATTGTTGTTCTTAGTTTCTTATTGTGCCCCAGATATCTATGAAGAACTTTTTAAAAGAAAATGTGATATTTCTTCGATGTATATAGAATTTACTTTTGGAAAAACGTGTCAACTGATAACGTGAGTCACATGGAATTTCCCATAAGTGCTTTTTTATTCTATGATTTTATGTTCTGGATTGTATTCATTTATCAATAAATAACCGTAGTTTTCCAAAAATAGTTTTTTCTATTTAATTAACAATATTTTTGTAAGGTATTTTGTCTAATATGGTAATACTGGACATACTTGCTATTTATGCTCATGAAGATAAACGTTTAATTACTTTTACGAATTATACATTGTATTTTTTTAATATATACAATTATGTGTGTGTATATACCTATATTTATGCAAGAATTGAAATTTAACAATTTCACTAAAAAATTTAGCATTTCAGTTTCAAGACAATATTAGTATCATATAAACGTAAGAAAGTTTTTATTATCAATTTCGAATTTTATTCCAAAAAAGATTTTTTTTTTTTCCTATTAATATCAAATGTTGACGTACGGTTTTAAAATGTAGAATATTTATGTGTTTGTCAGGATAATACCATTATGCATTTTTTAATTTTATTTTTTCTTCGACTCTTAAAACATCCGTCGAATCTCTCCCGATATCAACAATGGAAGACTAGAGGCGACGTCACGCCCGCTGTGTTGAGGCTTTCTTGTAGGATATGTTGGTTTAACACAGGGTCGGCCTTGGAGAGTCGAAGTCGTATATGTTTGAAGTTCTATATTTTAGTGTTTTTGATAACATTTCCTTTTTTTTTGTAATGTGAGTCACAGTACCAAATTAGGGTCTGCATGCCGCCTGTTAATTAAAAAATTTATTACATTGTTGTTCTTAGTTTCTTATTGTGCCCCAGATATCTATGAAGAACTTTTTAAAAGAAAATGTGATATTTCTTCGATGTATATAGAATTTACTTTTGGAAAAACGTGTCAACTGATAACGTGAGTCACATGGAATTTCCCATAAGTGCTTTTTTATTCTATGATTTTATGTTCTGGATTGTATTCATTTATCAATAAATAACCATAGTTTTCCAAAAATAGTTTTTTCTATTTAATTAACAATATTTTTGTAAGGTATTTTGTCTAATATGGTAATACTGGACATACTTGCTATTTATGCTCATGAAGATAAACGTTTAATTACTTTTACGAATTATACATTGTATTTTTTTAATATATACAATTATGTGTGTGTATATACCTATATTTATGCAAGAATTGAAATTTAACAATTTCACTAAAAAATTTAGCATTTCAGTTTCAAGACAATATTAGTATCATATAAACGTAAGAAAGTTTTTATTATCAATTTCGAATTTTATTCCAAAAAAGATTTTTTTTTTTCCTATTAATATCAAATGTTGACGTACGGTTTTAAAATGTAGAATATTTATGTGTTTGTCAGGATAATACCATTATGCATTTTTTAATTTTATTTTTTCTTCGACTCTTAAAACATCCGTCGAATCTCTCCCGATATCAACAATGGAAGACTAGAGGCGACGTCACGCCCGCTGTGTTGAGGCTTTCTTGTAGGATATGTTGGTTTAACACAGGGTCGGCCTTGGAGAGTCGAAGTCGTATATGTTTGAAGTTCTATATTTTAGTGTTTTTGATAACATTTCCTTTTTTTTTGTAATGTGAGTCACAGTACCAAATTAGGGTCTGCATGCCGCCTGTTAATTAAAAAATTTATTACATTGTTGTTCTTAGTTTCTTATTGTGCCCCAGATATCTATGAAGAACTTTTTAAAAGAAAATGTGATATTTCTTCGATGTATATAGAATTTACTTTTGGAAAAACGTGTCAACTGATAACGTGAGTCACATGGAATTTCCCATAAGTGCTTTTTTATTCTATGATTTTATGTTCTGGATTGTATTCATTTATCAATAAATAACCATAGTTTTCCAAAAATAGTTTTTTCTATTTAATTAACAATATTTTTGTAAGGTATTTTGTCTAATATGGTAATACTGGACATATTTGCTATTTATGCTCATGAAGATAAACGTTTAATTACTTTTACGAATTATACATTGTATTTTTTTAATATATACAATTATGTGTGTGTATATACCTATATTTATGCAAGAATTGAAATTTAACAATTTCACTAAAAAATTTAGCATTTCAGTTTCAAGACAATATTAGTATCATATAAACGTAAGAAAGTTTTTATTATCAATTTCGAATTTTATTCCAAAAAAGATTTTTTTTTTTTCCTATTAATATCAAATGTTGACGTACGGTTTTAAAATGTAGAATATTTATGTGTTTGTCAGGATAATACCATTATGCATTTTTTAATTTTATTTTTTCTTCGACTCTTAAAACATCCGTCGAATCTCTCCCGATATCAACAATGGAAGACTAGAGGCGACGTCACGCCCGCTGTGTTGAGGCTTTCTTGTAGGATATGTTGGTTTAACACAGGGTCGGCCTTGGAGAGTCGAAGTCGTATATGTTTGAAGTTCTATATTTTAGTGTTTTTGATAACATTTCCTTTTTTTTTGTAATGCGAGTCACAGTACCAAATTAGGGTCTGCATGCCGCCTGTTAATTAAAAAATTTATTACATTGTTGTTCTTAGTTTCTTATTGTGCCCCAGATATCTATGAAGAACTTTTTAAAAGAAAATGTGATATTTCTTCGATGTATATAGAATTTACTTTTGGAAAAACGTGTCAACTGATAACGTGAGTCACATGGAATTTCCCATAAGTGCTTTTTTATTCTATGATTTTATGTTCTGGATTGTATTCATTTATCAATAAATAACCATAGTTTTCCAAAAATAGTTTTTTCTATTTAATTAACAATATTTTTGTAAGGTATTTTGTCTAATATGGTAATACTGGACATACTTGCTATTTATGCTCATGAAGATAAACGTTTAATTACTTTTACGAATTATACATTGTATTTTTTTAATATATACAATTATGTGTGTGTATATACCTATATTTATGCAAGAATTGAAATTTAACAATTTCACTAAAAAATTTAGCATTTCAGTTTCAAGACAATATTAGTATCATATAAACGTAAGAAAGTTTTTATTATCAATTTCGAATTTTATTCCAAAAAAGATTTTTTTTTTTTCCTATTAATATCAAATGTTGACGTACGGTTTTAAAATGTAGAATATTTATGTGTTTGTCAGGATAATACCATTATGCATTTTTTAATTTTATTTTTTCTTCGACTCTTAAAACATCCGTCGAATCTCTCCCGATATCAACAATGGAAGACTAGAGGCGACGTCACGCCCGCTGTGTTGAGGCTTTCTTGTAGGATATGTTGGTTTAACACAGGGTCGGCCTTGGAGAGTCGAAGTCGTATATGTTTGAAGTTCTATATTTTAGTGTTTTTGATAACATTTCCTTTTTTTTTGTAATGTGAGTCACAGTACCAAATTAGGGTCTGCATGCCGCCTGTTAATTAAAAAATTTATTACATTGTTGTTCTTAGTTTCTTATTGTGCCCCAGATATCTATGAAGAACTTTTTAAAAGAAAATGTGATATTTCTTCGATGTATATAGAATTTACTTTTGGAAAAACGTGTCAACTGATAACGTGAGTCACATGGAATTTCCCATAAGTGCTTTTTTATTCTATGATTTTATGTTCTGGATTGTATTCATTTATCAATAAATAACCATAGTTTTCCAAAAATAGTTTTTTCTATTTAATTAACAATATTTTTGTAAGGTATTTTGTCTAATATGGTAATACTGGACATACTTGCTATTTATGCTCATGAAGATAAACGTTTAATTACTTTTACGAATTATACATTGTATTTTTTTAATATATACAATTATGTGTGTGTATATACCTATATTTATGCAAGAATTGAAATTTAACAATTTCACTAAAAAATTTAGCATTTCAGTTTCAAGACAATATTAGTATCATATAAACGTAAGAAAGTTTTTATTATCAATTTCGAATTTTATTCCAAAAAAGATTTTTTTTTTTTCCTATTAATATCAAATGTTGACGTACGGTTTTAAAATGTAGAATATTTATGTGTTTGTCAGGATAATACCATTATGCATTTTTTAATTTTATTTTTTCTTCGACTCTTAAAACATCCGTCGAATCTCTCCCGATATCAACAATGGAAGACTAGAGGCGACGTCACGCCCGCTGTGTTGAGGCTTTCTTGTAGGATATGTTGGTTTAACACAGGGTCGGCCTTGGAGAGTCGAAGTCGTATATGTTTGAAGTTCTATATTTTAGTGTTTTTGATAACATTTCCTTTTTTTTTGTAATGTGAGTCACAGTACCAAATTAGGGTCTGCATGCCGCCTGTTAATTAAAAAATTTATTACATTGTTGTTCTTAGTTTCTTATTGTGCCCCAGATATCTATGAAGAACTTTTTAAAAGAAAATGTGATATTTCTTCGATGTATATAGAATTTACTTTTGGAAAAACGTGTCAACTGATAACGTGAGTCACATGGAATTTCCCATAAGTGCTTTTTTATTCTATGATTTTATGTTCTGGATTGTATTCATTTATCAATAAATAACCATAGTTTTCCAAAAATAGTTTTTTCTATTTAATTAACAATATTTTTGTAAGGTATTTTGTCTAATATGGTAATACTGGACATACTTGCTATTTATGCTCATGAAGATAAACGTTTAATTACTTTTACGAATTATACATTGTATTTTTTTAATATATACAATTATGTGTGTGTATATACCTATATTTATGCAAGAATTGAAATTTAACAATTTCACTAAAAAATTTAGCATTTCAGTTTCAAGACAATATTAGTATCATATAAACGTAAGAAAGTTTTTATTATCAATTTCGAATTTTATTCCAAAAAAGATTTTTTTTTTTTCCTATTAATATCAAATGTTGACGTACGGTTTTAAAATGTAGAATATTTATGTGTTTGTCAGGATAATACCATTATGCATTTTTTAATTTTATTTTTTCTTCGACTCTTAAAACATCCGTCGAATCTCTCCCGATATCAACAATGGAAGACTAGAGGCGACGTCACGCCCGCTGTGTTGAGGCTTTCTTGTAGGATATGTTGGTTTAACACAGGGTCGGCCTTGGAGAGTCGAAGTCGTATATGTTTGAAGTTCTATATTTTAGTGTTTTTGATAACATTTCCTTTTTTTTTGTAATGTGAGTCACAGTACCAAATTAGGGTCTGCATGCCGCCTGTTAATTAAAAAATTTATTACATTGTTGTTCTTAGTTTCTTATTGTGCCCCAGATATCTATGAAGAACTTTTTAAAAGAAAATGTGATATTTCTTCGATGTATATAGAATTTACTTTTGGAAAAACGTGTCAACTGATAACGTGAGTCACATGGAATTTCCCATAAGTGCTTTTTTATTCTATGATTTTATGTTCTGGATTGTATTCATTTATCAATAAATAACCATAGTTTTCCAAAAATAGTTTTTTCTATTTAATTAACAATATTTTTGTAAGGTATTTTGTCTAATATGGTAATACTGGACATATTTGCTATTTATGCTCATGAAGATAAACGTTTAATTACTTTTACGAATTATACATTGTATTTTTTTAATATATACAATTATGTGTGTGTATATACCTATATTTATGCAAGAATTGAAATTTAACAATTTCACTAAAAAATTTAGCATTTCAGTTTCAAGACAATATTAGTATCATATAAACGTAAGAAAGTTTTTATTATCAATTTCGAATTTTATTCCAAAAAAGATTTTTTTTTTTTTCCTATTAATATCAAATGTTGACGTACGGTTTTAAAATGTAGAATATTTATGTGTTAGTCAGGATAATACCATTATGCATTTTTTAATTTTATTTTTTCTTCGACTCTTAAAACATCCGTCGAATCTCTCCCGATATCAACAATGGAAGACTAGAGGCGACGTCACGCCCGCTGTGTTGAGGCTTTCTTGTAGGATATGTTGGTTTAACACAGGGTCGGCCTTGGAGAGTCGAAGTCGTATATGTTTGAAGTTCTATATTTTAGTGTTTTTGATAACATTTTCATTCAACGTGTTTTGGATTTATATGTTGATTATAAACGATTATTATTCAACTGATGAAATCTAAATAGTCAAAATCCTAACAAATGACAGAAAAAAGTTGCTTTCAAAAATTCTTTTAGTGCAAAATCCTAATGGGGATTTACACTGTCAGATTCTTTCTAAAAGTTCGAGAAAATGCGTTAATACACTATTTGAAACTTATCTAGCCACTGGACAAAGCTTGCTTAATCTACAGCCTTAAAGATATAAGAAAAATAAATAAAGGATAGTGAAAAAAAAAATCACTTAAAAATGGTGTATTGGGACTGTTGCCCTTTTGTACTTTTTTTCTATTTTCTAAACTAAATTAATATTTATTATCTTTATTTTATTCAATATTTTTATTTTATTTTATCTCATTACTGTTATTATTAAATCAAGTTCGAATTTTATTTTTTTATTTTTTTTTTTTTTTTAATTAAAAAGTTATTTTTTAGAGAAAATATTTTTATGGCTGCTAGGTTTATTACCAGGCGTCTTGCAAGCATGGGCGCAAATTATGTTTATAAGTAAGCAAACTGTGATTTCTTAGCGACATCACCCTAAAACTATAGCAAGTTTCAAGGTAACATTGTTTTTAAATTTTTGAAAAGCTCCGCCTACAAGAAACATGTAATATTCTTGCTATGAAAAGCTCACACAAGGGCATGATTCAACACTCTATCGAAATACATTCTGGTAAGTCGTTATAAATGAGATATTTAAGGCAAATAAATTAAACCTGGATATAAGAGCATAGGCCTTGATTTATTTTAATTCGAATTTTAATACGCAATAAATAAAAAACTAATTAGTAACAAAAAATGAGTGTAGCGAAAACAAAAATTATTGTCTTCTACATTTAATTTTGGCAAACTTCATGAACTTTCTAAAAATAAACAAATAAAAGGACGTATTAGTTAGTAGTTTTTTTAGAAATGACATTTTCATTTAGTGTGTTTTGAATCAATACGTTGATAGTACAATTATTATTCAACTGACGAGATCTATATAGTCAAAATCGTACAATTTAGAGGAAAAAAGGTCACTTTCAGAGATTCTTTTAATGCGAAATCATAATGGAATTTATACTGTCCGATTCTTTCTAAATGTTTGAGAAAACGTGTTAATACATTATTTGAAACTTCTCTATTCGCTAGAAAATGCTTGCTTAATCTAAAAACCTAAAGAAATAACAAAAGTAAACAAAGGTATATAAAAAAAAAAATCACTTAAAAAATGTGTATTTTATTTGTTTCACTTTCGTACTTTTTTTCTATCTTTTAAACTTAATTAATTCTTATTATCTTGATTTTATAGAAAAAAATTATCTCATTATTGTTATTACTAAAGTTACAATAATGTTATCTAGTCCGATTTTTACTGCATTTCTTTTCATTAAAAAATTATTTTTCAGAGCAAATATTTTTGTGGATGTAGGTTTATTACCAGGCGTCTGGTAAGCATGGGTGTATATTATGTGTATAACTAAGCAAACTGGGTCTTCATAACGACATTGCCATAAAACTATAAAAAATAAAAAAGTTCAAGATAATATTGTTTCTAAATTTTGTGAAAAGTTCTGCCTACAAGAAATATGTAATTCACTTGCTTTAATAAACTCGCCTACAAAAAACATGTTTTCTTGCTGTGAAAAGCTCCACCTATAAAAAACACGTAATAGTTTTGCTATGAAAATCTCCGCCTACGATACTAAGTTTCTTATATAAAAATTTATTCAAACATTTCATTTGAAAAGTGAAGCAGATTTTTTCAGTGTAACTGAAATTTATACTTCTTAATTTTCCTTACACATAAGTGCTTTTTTATTCTATGATTTTATGTTCTGGATTGTATATACAATTATGTGTGTATATATATCTATATTTATGCAAGAATTGAAATTTAACAATTTCACTAAAAAATTTAGCATCTCATTTTCAAGACAATATTAGTATCATATAAACGTAAGAAAATTTTTATTATTAATTTCGAATTTTATTCCTTTTTTTTTTTTTTTTTTTTTTTTTTTTATATATATATATATATATATATCAAATGTTGACGTACGGTTTTTAAGTGTAGAATATTTATGTGTTAGTCAGGATAATACCATTATGCATTTATTTATTTTATTTTTTGTTCGACTCTTAAAACATCTGTCAAATCTCTTCCGAAATCAACAATGGAAGACTAGCGGCGACATCACTCCCGCTGTGTGGAGGCTTTCTTGTAGGACGTGTTGGTTTAACACAGGGTCGGCCTTGGAGAGTGGAAGTTGAAGAGTAGATTTTTCACTCTTTGATACTACAGTAGAAATTCTTTAATCCGGCACGTTCGGGACCACAGCCGTGCCGAATTAGCGGTTTTGCTGGATTATCGAACGTCAATGCATTTTTTTGTGTTCACCTACATTATCAACGTGTGCAAATTGTATAAATATCTGACAAATACACTTTTATATTTCGTCATTCTAACAACCGTGAGCATTAAAGAAAAACATAGAATATAAACTTAAAATCCAATTATTTAATATATACTGTATATGCACAATGTAATGTACATATAGGGCACTGTATATGTACATTACATTGTACATATACACATTTTACATATACATATACACATATACATTGTACATTACATTGTACATATAATGAAAAATTAATATAAACTCTACATCTTTAAAAAGTCTCTGATATCATGTTGCTTCTGCGATTCAGATTTCTTCTTCAAAAAATCGTTACAGATTATACACAGATTTATGTGATCAGCAGCGTTGTAGCTTTTGTTCGATTAGGCAAATTTTGTGAATGTATCTAATGCATCAGAAGCCTGTTTCCAAGAGACTTTAGATTCATCTGCCACGGCTCCTTCTTCATCCGATTCCACCTTCTGAATCTGGGCTTCTTGTAAGTGCTCGCATCCAAATGATCCCAGTCAACAATGCTCGTAGAAAGAAAAGAAAAAAAAATAATAAAAAAACGCGGACTCGCGTGCTGGATTATAGAATGTGCCGAACCATAGAATGCCGGATGGAAGAGCTTCTACTGTACTTCGGCTCCTCGAAACCACTCTTCAGTATCGGATTTCAACTCTTCGAATCCACGCTGGGTTCTTTAGCCTCTACTTAACGAGGAAACTTAATGCCGTACAGGTGTTCGCTCGATTTTTTATATTTGTATTATGTGAATCCGCGCAATTTAAAGTTCCCCTTTATTAATTTAAGACAATAACATTTAATTTTACCGGTGTCAGTTGTATATGTTTGAAATTCTATATTTTAGTGTTTTCGATAACATTTTCATTCAACGTGTTTTGGATTTATATGTTAATTAGTACGATTATTATTTAACTGATGAAATCGAAGCAGTCAAAATCCTAACAAATGACAGAAAAAAAGTTGCTTTCAAAAATTCTTTTAATGCAAATTCCTAATGAAGATTTACACTGTCAAATTCTTTCTAAAATTTTGAGAAAACGCGTTAATACACTATTTGAGACTTATCTAGCCACTGGAAAAAGCTTGCTTACTCTGCATCCTTAAAAAAATAACAAAAAGAAATAAAATATAGTAAAAAGAAAAAAAAAATGGTGTATTTAGTCTGTTGCCCTTTTGTACTTTTTTTCTATTTTCTAAACTAAATTAATATTTATTATCTTCATTTTATTCAATATTTTTATCTCATTATTGTTATTATCAAATCAAGTTCGAATTTTAATTTTTTTTTTTCTTAATTATACGTTATTTTTTAGAGAAAATATTTTTATGGCTGCTAGGTTTATTACCAGGCGTCTTGCAAGCATGGGCGCAAATTATGTTTATAAGTAAGCAAACTGTGATTTCTTAGCGACATCACCGTAAAACTAAAACTATAGCAAGTTGTTTCAAAGTAATATTGTTTTTAAATTTTTGAAAAGCTCCGTGTACAAGAAACATGTAATATTCTTGCTATGAAAAACTCACACAAGGGCATGATTCAGCACTCTATCGAAATACATACTGGTAAGTCGTTATAAATGAGCTATTTAAGGAAAATTAATTAAACCTGGATATGAGAACATAGGCCTCGATTTATTTTAGTTCGAATTTTAATACGTAATAAATAAAAAACTAATTAGTAACTAAAAATAAGTGTTGTAGTGAAAACAAAAATTATTGTCTTGCGTATTTAATTTTGGCAAACTTCGTGAACTTTCTAAAAATAAACAAATAAAAGGACCTATTAGTTAGTAGTTTTTTTAGAAATGACTTTTTCATTTAGTGTGTTTTGAATCAATATGTTGGTAGTACAATTATTATTCAACTCACAAAATCTATAAAGTCAAAATCGTACAATATAAAGAAAAAAAGGTCACTTTCAGAGATTCTTTTAATGCGAAATCATAATGGAATTTATACTGTCAGATTCTTTCTAAATGTTTGAGAAAACGTGTTAATACCTTATTTGACACTTCTCTAGCCGCTGGAAAAACTTGCTTAATCTAAAGCCTTAAAGAAATTAAAAAAAAAAAAAAAAAAAAAAAATTACTTAAAAATTTGTGTATTTTATTTGTTTCACTTTCGTACTTTTTTTCTATTTTTTTAAACTAAATTAATACTTATTATCTTGATTTTATACAAAATTTTTATCTCAATATTGTTATTACTAAATCCAGCTCGATTTTTACTAAGTTTCTTTTAATTAAAAAATGATTTTTCAGAGCAAATATTTTTATGGATGTAGGTTTATTACCAGGCGTCTGGTAAGCATGGGTGCAGTGGCGAAGAGTCCGTGTCATCGGTAGATTCGGCGATGACCATAGGAAAATAAAGGCAACATAAAACATTAAAAATTTTGGAAAGAACATTTTAAAATGTTTTTTTTTCCTTCTTTTTTTTTTTTTTTTTTTTTTTTTGTGTGTGTGTGTGTAACATGAAGCATTAATAGTGTACTTTAGTGCTGCCATCTATTAGTTTTAAAATGAGAGGGCTAAAACATAAAGGGGAAATAGTATCTATCTCTCGTCTACGGCTAAAAAGGATGCGCCCGGATTTGCGAATCTGTTACAGCATGTGCAAACACCTTCTCAGCAGTCCCGCAACCAATCAAACCACACATTTTTCCGAGACATATCGGGTCTAGTCATCGCTAATTTGAGCGAATCCACTTGAATAGGAGCATTTCTTTTTGTAAGGCTTATTCCATTTTGAATATTATTCCAATGGACGTAGCATTATTCTAACAGATTCGATTTTATTAAATAGTACAAAATACTGTATTCTGTTAAACTAATGCTGTGCTCATCTTAAAATCCTTTGACTAATTTAAATTATTTCTATTATTTCATTACACTTAAATAAAAGATTTTTTATTAATTGGAAAAGAAATCATTGCTTTAAAATATTTTTTAACATACCTGTACTGTTAGGATATTATAAATCTTAGGTTACATATTTTTGATAACAGGATATTTCCGAATCAAAAGTAGATTAGTTTGAAACAAAGACGCGTATCTATTTAATTTTGTTTAATTTTTGGTAACGCACAAATGATGAAAAATAATTATGGAAATATACGAAGATTGTCTTAGTTTTTGTGGAAGTGGCATTTAATTATTTAAAACGTCACAACTATTTTTAAACCATTAAATAAAAAAAATTTTGCTTACCATTTATTCTGAAAGTTATATAATTCGAAGTAAAAGTATGTATTAAATACTTTATCTATTGCAATTTTTACAAATACCTTAATATTTAAAAAATATCAAGCTATTACTCCAGGGGGGATCTGCCTCGGAACATGCGCGCGGTGCTGCGTGAACTAAGTTGCGTAATTCCACTTAACCACTCACACGTTTACATTCGCCCTCCCATCTCCCCTCCGAACTTTCTCTATAAGGTTTACTTTAAGTTTTTTGAGTCGCTGAATCCGAATTTTTAACTTCCCCCAAAATTTCCTCCTCCCCCCGAAACTCTCCCCAAATAGTTGTTTTTAACTTAAATTCCTTGTTGTTTTAGAGGAAAAGCATTACGTAATTCAGAAACTAGACAAAATTTGCAACAAATAGGATACATGACATTATGACGTAGGATGAACGGGGAGGGGGAGGACTGCCTCTGAACATGCACTGCGGTGCTACGTGCACTAAGTTATGAAGTCCAATCAATAGGGGATTTTAAGTGGCAAAATTAATACTTGTTCTGGATTTCGACTCACTTTATGTTTTTTGGGCCGCTGAATCCGAATTTGTAACTTCCCACCAAAATTTCACCCGGCAACCCCCCAAAAAAATTGATTTTTTGAAAAAATTTGGTTTTTGAGAAAAGCGCGCGGTGAATCTTTCGTGACAGCCCCCTCTCTGCCCGTTTATCCTACGTCATAATGTCATATATCCTATTTGTTGCAAATTTTGTCTAGTTTCTGAATTTCGTAATACTTTTTCCCTAAAACAATAAGAAATTTAGGTTAAAAACAACTATTTTGCGGGGGGGGGGGTTCGGGGGGGGGAAATTTTGGGGGTAAGTTAAAAGTTCGGATTCAGCGACCCAAAAAACTTAAAGTAAGCCGATTTCCAGAACTACCATTAATTTTGCTAGGTAAAATTCCCTATTGCCTGGACTAATATTATTGTTTCTAAATTTTGCGAAAAATTCTGCCTACAACAAATGTGTAATACACTTGCTTTAATAAGCTCCGCCTACAGAAAACATGTTATATTCTTGGTGTGAAAAGCTCCACCTACAAGAAACATGTAATATCCTTGCTGTGAAAATCTCCGCCTACAAGAAACATGTGATATTCTTGTTGTGAAAACCTCAATTAAGCGTCTGATTCAACACTCTATCGAAATACATTCCGGTAAGCCGTTATAAATGGGTTCTTCAAGTCAAATTAACGCAAAATCATTATGAGAGCATGGCCCTCCTTTTATTTTATCTCGTAATTTTAACCACTTGACACATATCAAGTAATTTTACTTAATATTGTGTTTAAAACCAGGTTTTTCGCGAACGATTAATTAAAATTCAAAACTAGATTAATTTCTATTTTTCTATCTCTGAATCATTGAGCATGAAAATAATAAGATACCCAATTGCTAAAGGAATAGTTCAGGAAGCAATTTCACAGTAAATGTAAGATTTTAACTTAGAAAAATTGCATGTATTTAGAGAAAAACAGCATTAGTTTAAAGTTTGAAATTTTTTTGTCTCCTATTACGTACGAGTCATAATCGCACTTCATACCGTCATGTTATAATGAGAAAGGAACAAGGATTTGGAGGGAATAAGGGAATCGATTACAGACACTGTTGATGACCGCAACAGTAGGGAAATTCAAGTCTGGTAGTTGTGTGATATTTTCGTAGCACAGAGAAACACAATGATAAATTGTGTCTGGCTGCTTTTTGTATTTCTTTTGATAATTTGACTCTTTTACTGTTACAGAACTCAGAAATGCAGCCAGCAAAACAATAAAAATTTCATATTTTTTTAACTATTACGTTTAAAAAATAAGTCTTTCAAAAATCTAGAATTTCCCAACTTTAAGCTCAATTTTCCCAAGTTCACATATATTGGAGGGGGAGGCGCCCCTCCCCATAACCCCCCATCGCGACGCCTCTGGTGGCTGTATATATGGTTTTGTCCAAAGGAGCTACTTTCAAATTACAAAAAGGATAAGCTATAGGTCAGCTACTTCTGGAAATCAAGATCATCAAAAAATGAATTTCAGTTATCCTTAAATAAAATCAAGCTTTAACTATTGATTTACTAATACGCATATACAGACCGTAAAGATGACTATCCAAAAGTAACTAACAATATCTCTCAAAATCTTTGTTCTACAGCATATCGGCTTTCAACGGAAGAAGTTTTAGCAAGTTGAAAACATTTTTAAACGTATGTGAGGGGAGTTAAAATAAGAGCAAAGAGTAACAACTTTGATTATTATAAATTTGAACATCAGATAGTCTTTTTAAATTTTTACAGCAAAGAAAAACTATCAAAAATTTCATTAACAGATAACTTAAGATGCATTTTCTTTGATTTTTATATTGTATACTTATTCATGCTACGATTTTTAAAATAATTTTATATGTAATGAGTGCAGTGTGTTATTATAGAAAACCAAAATTTTTTCTAAAAATATTCGATGGGAAAGGAAACTCCAATTAATAACCTTGCCTTAGGTGAAATTTTATTTAGTTTCTTCACACCCAAAATGGTTTTGTAAAAGTCCAAATTGGAAGCGTTTAGAGGCATATTTCGAGTTTTTTACCATCTTACTTTGGTAAATCCTAAGGTTTAACCGTAAAACTTTTGATTTGCAAAAATTTTGGTTTCTATATATAAATATGTGTTTTACACCTCTCTAATTTTTTTAATATATTCTTTAATATGTACCTGCTCATCATAATTTTGGCATGCATTCATTTATAGATGAACGTGAATGCAGAAAGATAACATTAATATATAATTATAATCTATAACTACTATAATCGATTATTAATAATATAAAATGGGTGGAGCAATGGATTGGTTTCTGGTAAGTATCCGCCCAAACTATGTTAATGACACACTATAACACACTATATATAATATACACACAATAACACACTATACATTCTAACACATAGAAACACACTATACATTCATAGCGTCAATGCCTTAACACTAGAACCAGTGTTGCCAGATTGGGGACTTTTTTGTCCCCAGATTGTTGATTGTCACCACTTTTTTAAACTAGAAATTGTAGGGTCAGAACCCATCCTCCCGCTGGCGTTGCCGACAGAGGTCATGCTCGGCAGTACCTTTTGCTATGGTGGAGGCTGTTACGAGAAAAAGAGGGCAGAAGGGACAGGACGAGAGCCGAGCTAGGGTCTCTCTCTTGTAGTTCCATGTTATGGTCGATGCACCAAATATGTACATATAACCTTTATTGTTCGTGTGATGTCTATTTGTAAATAAATGTCAGTGTTTCATCTAACCAAAAGAATAGTGGTTGTGAGATCCTACATACAACACACGGCATCCTTCTACAGTGGCGCAGCCGGCAGGATCGAGACTAGCCTGACTAGCGTTAGCGTGTGGTGAGTTAGCTTCGATTTTTTTTATTATTTTTTGTAATTAATAAGGAAAAAAATGTTGAAAGGCGCGAATAAAGGGGACCTCCAAAAGTTACTAGAGGAACTCAATTTGGAATTTCCCCCAGATTCAAAAGTAATCCAATTAAAAAATATCCTAGAAAAGTCAGACGTTTATACGAATCAGAAAGATTTTGTTGAGGACACTTTAAATACAATTATTAATGAGAGAAAGGCTGAAGCGGAAAAAAATAAATTAGAAGAAAGCAATAAAATTGAATTGGAAAAAATTCTCGTTGAAAAATTAAGAATAGAAAATGAAGTGGAAAAATTACGGCTTGAAAAACAATTTGAGCTGGAACAGGCCAAACTTAAATTTAATGGAAATGCCTCAAGTGAGGCATCAAGTGATGCGGGCGTGAAAAAAATACCTATAGAATCGCTATTAAAAAGCGCAAAAACTTCAACGATTCCGGTCCCATCAGAACCAGAAATTTGGAATTTATTTTTCAGCTCTTTAGAAAGGGCCTTCAAAATTAAGGAGGTACCCGAAGACCTCAAAGCGGAAATGCTTATTAATATATTAGGAGAGAAATCGAACAACATATTAACATACATTAGTGACGAACATATCACTAATTACGAACAAGTTAAAAACATAGTGTTGAGAGAGTATGAACCTACCCCGCAAGTATGTTTAGAAAATTTCCGTACCGCTGAAAGGAAGCCAGGAGAGACCCATATTCAATTTGCATCGCGCTTGACTACCAATTCGGAATATTATTGTAAGTTGCGGAAAGTAGAAACCTTCCAGAATTTAAAGGATCTAATAGTTTCAGACAAATTGTTCAGTACATTAGATCAAGAAACCGCGACGCATATATGGATAAGACAGGCTGAGGATTGGTTCCTACCCCCTCGTCTTGCGAAAGAATGTGATATTTACTATACTTCTAGAGGGAAAAACTTAAATGAGGTGAATTACCCGAGATACGTTCCCCCTCCATTAAGAAGCGATAATAATTCACGCGGACGAAACCATAATAAAACCTGCTACATCTGCGGTCTAAATCATTTCGCAAAAGATTGTAGAAGGCGCTCAGATAAGATCGGGAGCCAAGAAACGGGGAAAAGTGAAAAATTAGAAGATAGACCAGTGGTCGCTAAAGTTAGATCATTCGGAGATAGTATGCCGACCTCCTCCTTTTTCCCCGTAGAAACGGTAACTTTGAGCATAGTAGGGAGGGAAGTCGAAAGCATCCTGGATTCCGGAACTGAATATACGGTTTTTAAAGAATCATGTATTCCGCGGGAATGTTTAGAAAGAAGTCACGGTCGGGTTCAGCTGAGGTCAGCTTTCGGCGAGACTATTGAAGCTAAGTTGTGTGTTATTCCAATAGGAATTTGGTATGGACAAGGCCGGATAAGTAAGCCCATTGATATTGAAATCGCCGTAACTGAAAGGCTGGATTTTCCTTGTTTATTACCACCTGAAATATACGAACTACTGAAAGAAAATACAACCCCCAATATCCAGACTATAGAGGTCGGGAAGGGAAATGATGAAGCAGAGACTAGTGGAGCTATCGGGGGTTTACGAACGGAATTTTTAAAGAATGAGAGGAAATTTTCGAAGATTGAGATATCGGATAATGATGCGCTAAGTAAACCGATAACTGTAGAGTGCGGAGTTAAAGCAGCCGCACTCAGAAGCAACACTTTAGAATAAATATCCACTGTTAACCTTTTTAAGGAAGAGCAAGCTAAATGCGAAACCCTTAAAAACGTACTTAATGATCTAGAGATGGGAAAAGGGAATTTTACTAGTATTGACGGGTTGATTTATCATAAGGATAAAGTTATAGGTGAATCGGTGTTTCAACTGGTGTTAGCCCAGAGTAAAAGAGAAGAGGTCTTGAAACTAGCACATGAACCAATTTTTGGCGCTCACTTGGGTTACAGGAAAACGAAAGAACGGATTCGTTACAATTTCTTTTGGCCTAACATGTCTAAAGATATAATGGAGTTTTGCAAAACATGCGAAAAATGCCAATTAAGAACCACTGAAAAGATAAGTGATAGAGCCCCAATTACCCCAGTTTTAAGACCGGAACTCCCGTTTGAGGTGGTGAACGTTGGCGTAATTGGACCGATTGATCCACCCTCAGGAAGAGGTCATAAGTATGTTTTAAGTCTCATAGATCAGCATACTCGATGGCCTGAGGCCATACCTATGAGATCTCTTACTGCAAAGACAGCTTGCGATTCATTATTGCAAGTATTCTGTAGAACAGGTATTCCAAATATTATTGCTAGTGATCAGGGCACCAATTTCACGTCCGCATTAACTCAAGAATTTCAAAAAAGATTAGGATCCAGCCCCCGATTTTCTTGCCCCGGATATGCGGCTAGCAACGGTTTGATTGAACGATTTAATAGGGTATTAAAAAACATGTTACACCATGTTATTCGAGAGGATCCGAGAGACTGGGATAAGCAGATTCCTTTTCTTTTATTCGCATATCGTGAAGTGCCTAATTGCACCACCGGGATCTCTCCATTCAATTTGTTATATGGTAGGGAAGCGCGGGGGCCGTTAGCAATCTTAAAGTCTACCTGGGCGGGAGAAATACATCTTCCAGTAAATATAACCGAGTCTGCAACCGATTATTTACAAAACCTTAAGATTAGAATGGAAAGAGCTGCTGATCTTGCATCTATTATGGCGGCGAATAGGCAAAAAAACTTATACTGACTATTTCAATAAAAGATCATCTATTAGAAAATTTTCCGTAGGTGATCAGGTATTTCTTCTCATTCCGGACTCTAATAATAAAATATATGCGCGGTGGACAGGTCCTGGCGAAATTATAGAATTTTGTCCCCCACACGCGTATAAGGTAAAATTACAAGATATTAAGAAAGTGCATGTAAATAAAATTAAGAAGTTTTATCCTAGAATTAATGCTATAGGGATCGTTTTCGAAGAGGAAAGTGACTTCGGGGATATTCAGGCTAGTCCCGAGAATATGCAAAATTTAAAGAACGATGTCTTTGCTGGCATTAAATTGTCTCACCTACAAACTAATGAAAAACGAGATTTGGAACAATTATTGAAGAAATATGAGATCCTATTCAGAAAGAAGGTCAGAGTTGCGGCGGTAGACCCTCACAAGATTCGGTTAATTACAAACGCAGAGAGAGAAAGAAACCATATGTTTATAGGATTCCAGAGACATTAAAATCGAAAGTGGATGAACAAATAAATGAACTCCTAGAGTTAGGTTTGATTGAGGAGAATTCGGCAGAGATAGCACACCCAGTGGTGTGTGTGCAAAAGAAAGACGGTAATATACGCTTATGTGTGGACTATCGAGCTCTAAATGCTGTGACTAAATCTGATGACTTTCCCATGGAAGATGCGACGTGTTTAATGTATAGCATCGGACAGGCTAACATTATTACAACCTTAGATTTGCTCAAAGGTTACTGGGCAATCCCCATGGAAGAAGAAAGCCGTGATTTTACATCCTTTAAGACGCACCGTGGACAGTATAGATTTAAAGTAATGCCGTATGGGCTTTAAAATGTGGCTGCGAGTTTTCAGCGTTCAATGAATAAAGTCCTTCGAGAATTCGAAGAATTCTCTCGTGCGTATATTGACGATATTGCCGTATTTTCTACAGACTGGCATTCACATTTAATTCATCCAGATACCGTGTTAAATAAACTTGATGAACTGGGATTCACCGTCAATATTGACAAGTGCTCTTTTGGGAAAACCCAAATTAAATACTTAGGACACTTGATAGGCTCAGGTAAGCACCAACCTGATCCCGCAAAAATTGAAACAATCGAAAAATTATCGACTCCAAAAACAAAAACTCAACTGAGAAGTATCTTAGGCCTGTGTAATTACTACCGGGATTATATATCTCATTTTTCTGAGGCTGTTCTGCCTCTCACCGAGCTTACGAAAAAGAAATTTCCTGAAACACTAATATGGAATTCTGTTCACGAAACAGCTTTCCAGCAACTGAAACGGTCACTCAAGGAGGCCCCCACTCTATACACACCCATCTACGGGAACCCTTATATAATTCAGACGGATGCATCTCAATTCGGTATAGGAGCTTGCATTTCCCAGGAAATTAACGGAAAAGTCCGCCCGATTTCTTATGCGAACCAGAAATTGACTCCAACGCAACAAGCCTGGTCAACCATTGAAAGAGAAGCATACGCAATTGTGTGGACACTAAAACATTTTGAAACTTTAATTTTTGGTGCAAATATCGAACTGTATACTGATCACAATCCATTGACTTTCTTGACAAGAAATGCACCACAGTCATCGAAACTGCAGCGATGGGCTTTAGCTCTCCAAAAATATAACATAAATATTCAGCATTGCCCAGGTTCAAAAATGACGAATGCAGATGCACTTTCACGATTGGTATGATTGTACTAAGCATCTTTTCGTCTGTCATTTATTACTATTTTTTTATTATTTTTTTTTCTCGTATGATTATTATTATTATTATTTTATTGTGGCAATGTAACAAGGCATCTTTACGTCTGTTCATTTTTCATTAGTGTTATTTGCTGTATTTTGCTTTATGGTAAATGTTCTTTTTTGTGTATTTCATATATATATATGAGAATTTGTACCATTATATTTGAGAAGAAAAGAGCCAAAATTGTTCATTTTGGGGTATATTCTGACCTATAGTTCAGATATGTGTTTGTTGGAGAAACATCCCCAAACACTCATCTTGCGGGGGGGGGGGGGGTGTAGGGTCAGAACCCATCCTCCCGCTGGCGTTGCCGACAGAGGTCGTGCTCGGCAGCACCTTTTGCTATGGAGGAGGCTGTTACGAGAAAAAGAGGGCAGAAGGGACAGGACGAGAGCCGAGCTAAGGTCTCTCTCTTGTAGTTCCATGTTATGGTCGATGCACCAAATATGTACATATAACCTTTATTGTTCGTGTGATGTCTATTTGTAAATAAATGTCAGTATTTCATCTAACCAAAAGAATAGTGGTTGTGAGATCCTACATACAACACACGGCATCCTTCTACAGCAATATTCGGCCTATTAAAAAATAAATTAAAAATTCTGAAAAATAAGGCGAATTATACTAATTTAAAAAAGTGGTGACAGTCAAATAATCTGAATTAAAAAAGTCTCCAATCTGGCAAGTTTGACTAGAACGCCCGGAAGGAGTCCATTCAACTCCGACCTTATGATTAAATGTCAATTGGAACCAGAAATTCTTTCTCAAAATAAGTTAAATTTTAAAAACGCAGATTTACGTTAAATAAATCAGTCAAATAATTTTAAATAAAATTCTGGTGTAAAATATTTTTATGAAATATGAGTAAAGTTTCCGGGCGTCCTAGGGTTAACCCCTTCAAAGGCGGTGGTTCATGTTTGGACTACTTAATTTTAATTCCTAAATCTCACATTGGCAGCAGAATATTGGAATGAAAATTTACATTGTATTAATTACTCTTACTCTATTAAGCTTTTGCATTATATTAAGTACGCTTTAGTTAAAGGCCCGTTGATTCCGGACCTGTTGTCTTAGTTTTGGTTTGGCCGATGCTGACAGGGGGTTTTTTTTGTTGTTGTTCACGTTTTTTCCTCCGAGTGGAATATCACCGATTAGAGGTCTGCACGGGCCGAAATTTCCAGGCCCGGCCCCGGCCCGATTCATAGAAAAAAATTCATCAAGGCCCGATACAAAAATTAAAAGTTCGACCCGTCCGGTAGAAAAAATAATATTGGCCCGGCCAGATAAAAAACTTAAAAGTTCGGCCCGAGTGAATTTCTACAAAACATTGATTTTTACGTCGATTTGGTTAAATGTTTGTTTCGTACGAGGAGTTCTGACCAAAAATATTTATCTGAACTTTTTTTCATGTTTAAAATCTTAATTTTTATAGAAGTGCCGCAGGCTGCGATATTTATTTTTTTAATGAATATCTATTTCTTGTATGTAAATGTTTCAGTTATCATTAATATTGTTAATCCATATTCCATGTATTGAAGTGTTAAAAATCTGAAAAATGCTATACAGTAAAATCTTCTAAGACGGAATTACATCGAAAAGAAAAAGAAATGCGTTGTAGACAAGCTCCCTTCTTAGCAAGTGTAAATGTATTATATGTTCTCTTCTTATTTATTAGTATGCATGGATCTGCACGTTTTTCAGTTTAAAACAGGGTTCCGTCATATAGAGATTTCTTTTCACACGTTTTACTATATTTTAATTTAGCTATATTTTAATAAGCGTAGAAATCTACTATTCTTTAAAAGAATAAATTTTAATGTTTAAGTATAGAATAATTGGCGATTTAAAAATGTATACATTTTTCGCAAAAAGTTTTGGGCCAGGCCTAATTTAACTGAACTTTGAATGAACCAGGCCATGCCGAGTTTCATATTCATCGTATGAAACGCTGAGTATCAGATATTTTCATACGGACTGGGTCAAAACTAGGACTGAAAATTTTGGGCCGTGAAGACTAGGAATGAAACCACTCCCAGCTCTGTACAGAAAAAATAAGTTAGGTCCGGCCTGGCTCGAGCCTTCAGAAAAAAGTATGGCCCGGCCATACTGTGGCAATTACTTTAAAGTTGATAGTAAAGTAAACATTACACCATTGAAAAATATGCAAATAGGCTTAATAACTGACAGATAAATATTAAGAATATGCAAATAGTGACATTTATCTGAAGCAAATAGTCCAGTAGTCATTATCTAGCAAAAGTAATTCAATCTGATATTTATTGTATCTAAAATTTGCATAAAATAGCACAAAAAAGCTTAAATTTGTATAAACATAAATATGCAAATTTCTCAAAAACTGGACCACCTAGAGGAAAACGGAAAGCATATTCGGAAACAGCGCAAAAAACCGATCTAGAATCAACAAATTTCAGTTCTGGGCGAAACCACTGTTGTAGAGTGTTATTGTATACAGGGTGGTTCAGAACTATATGTCAAAAATGTAAAGGCAAGTAGAGGGGATCTAAATGAGCAGATTTCGTATAGGAATGTCCGTTCAGAAATGCAGCGTTGAGGCAGTAGAGGGTGCTGTTAAATTTGGTGGATGAAAGCACTTCGCTAGCTTCAATCGTCATTTTCTCACGAATTTCGAGCAACATGCATCGTTACACAAATGCGGAGCTTGCCGATATGCATTTTATGTATGGGGCTAAGCAAGGAAATGATTCACACCAAACGCACGTCCAATAGCTTTTGAGCTTGTCGAAGGACTATCCTCTACTGTGCGTAATACTGATTCTTCCGCTGCAGGAATTCTGCACAGTGCCCTTAAGCTGCGTTCTGACGCGTATTTTGCCTACTTCTCTAGTTTTCTTGGAAAATCTTTTATTCTGAACCCATCTGCGGTTTATTAACAAAAGAATGAGGGGAATCAACAATGGGTCAGGAGATAAGGAGCTCGACTCTACTTGAAGGAAAGGTTCCTCTTTTGCCGGATACCAGTCCCTTTCCTGCTAAAGTCGTTAAAAATCAAAGACACTGCGTGGCCACAAGAAACGAAGCCAACACTGATAACAGTTAGAAGGATGGTGCGGTCGCAGCCTTATCACGCCTGGAAGCATAAACGATCCACTAGTGCACAAGTCCTAATGAAGACGCTCAAATGTTCGGGGATTCGGCAGAATCCTGCCCGGAAATCGTTCAATCTGAATCCTTTGAGCAGCCAATCCATTTCTTTGCGCAATCCCTTACATGAAATGCATGTCGGCAAGCTCCGCATTGGTGTAATAACCCATGTTGCTCGAAATCCGTGCGGGAACTGACGATTCAAGCCAACGAAGAGCATTCATCCACCGCACTCAACAGTACCCTCTACTGCCTCAACGCTGCATTTCCGCATCCACATTCTTATACGAAATCTGCTTATTTAGTTCCCCTCAACCTAAATTTACATTTTTGACATATGGGAACGTCCATTGTTAAATGTCCTCTTGTGACCATCAGAGAAATTTTTCATTAGTAGTTCCAATTATTTTATTACAAAACATATTTAGGATAAATATGATGTAAACACTTAAAAATACTCGGCTCTATTCACATAAACTATATGCAATTTATAACAAAAAGCATTTTACCTGTATAGCCCTCTAAGTGTTTGGGGCGTAATATTCCGTTCACTAAGCTCCAGGTTTCACAGCAATACAAGCAATATTTAAGATAATGTAATTCTATAGATTTAATGAATTTTAAATACATTGAAGAATGATTAATACTCTCAAGGATTACATTCATATTTGTAATTGAGTATTTTTTATAATGTTGAAAGAATCATATTTTCTTAGCATTTAAAACAAAATGCAAAGAAAGCAACATTACAATTTTACCCTTTTGCAAGACGCTCGGAGGGCTAGATAATAAATTAAAGTTTTGTTACTCTTGTGGCCACAAAAAAATGCAATACACAAAAATTTTGTTTGACGTAGAAATTCTGTGAATTACATAAGAATATAGAAATAAAATTTACAGAATATAGCAGAGTAATTATATCTTTTTAAAAAGAATTAATCATTGAACTCATCTGATACATGAATTAGTTACATTTGATTTTGCAAAATGCTAAATGTTACTCTTGTGACATTTTGTCCATAAAGAATTTTTAGCAAACATTCATTTTAAATTCTAAAAAAACGCATTAAATTTTGTTTTGACAAACTTATTTTTCATACAGAGCAACTTTTTATGCTGGTTAAAGTTAAAAATAACATAAAAGAATCTAAAAAATTATAAAATTGGAGTTTTGTAAAATTTGCAAGGGTTTATCAATCTGGGAGCATTAATGTCAACCACAGTTTGATTTTTTGTATCAAATAATATGGTCATCAGATTGAAATTTGAGAATTACTTCTGAGCTTCATGGTTCTAAGTACTTTATTTGATAATCATCCTTTACTAATTCAGTAATAATACCATGAAACTTTAAATCATCATTTTTTATTCATCGTAACCGCATAGCAGTCTCCCAGTTTGTGCTACTAAACAGAAATTATTGTCTTCATTATCAATAATATAATTTGCAGCTTCTCCTAAATAGTTATTTATTTAGTGAAACGTAAATTCTTTGTACTAATCATGTTATGTGTATGGTTTTTAAAAGACAGTGTCCTTCTTTAGGCCTTTAACAAATTGTACTTGTTGAGTGCTCTTCGCTCTGGATACAATTTTGGAAAATACATTCCCTCTGTTGAAATTTTATGAAGGAAAAAATTTACAGAAAATTGGATATGAGTTAAATTGTCTGGATAAATAAAGATTTTACTTTATGGCATCAGACGAAATAAGAACTGAAAATACAGTCCCTTCTGTATTTATACAGTGGTGAAGAATTTCGTACCAAAATTTCGTCTTGGCATAAAAATGTACAGCTTTGAGAAAAATCTACTTGACTCTTTCAGAACTGGTTGTTTAACTATTTATTTATTTTTATTTTATTTTATTTTTTTTTTGGCATTATCAAAATGTAATTCTGATGTATAAGTGTGAATGTGTGCCACAGAAATGGATTTAGTTGCTTTCAAAAATTTTGTAAATAGTCAGAAATAGTTTGTTCAACTGTTATTTTTTCAAAACGTTTATCAACGTTATGCTATTCACAGTAACTTATAAGACGTTCTGTATTATGGACTTCAGTTTCAAGTAACTCTTCGATGTTATCTTCGCAAATTAGACATTCTGAATTCATACATTCTAAATATGATATATCACAGCTGGCAAAGTCATTAAATCCTTCACAGGAATGTTTAATGTAGGAAATACCTCAGTCACTGCCTTATGAATTGCTTGAATATTTTAGTGACAATGAAAAAGGCAGATATTCTGAGGAATAATTTTCTATTGTTTATGAAACTAGGCCCTAAAGCTGCAAAGGAATCTAATTTTTCAATCTAGAAAAACTTTTTTAAACAAAAAAGTATTCTGTTAGCAAATGTCACCTAGGATTGATGAAATTATGTTATCTTTTTCATGCCTAACTAATGTAGATCTAGCCTCTTGACATAAAATTCTCCAAAGCTGTGGAGTCTTTTTTTTTTGTTGTTGTTCTTTCATTACAGAATCTGAGCTACTTTTTGCTTTCTCTTGCTGAAGCTTTTGCTGGCTGTAAGACATTTCTTCACTTTATCATAATATGTTTTTTGTTTCTTTCTCACCTCAACATATTCAATTTTATTCTTAGTTTTTCTGTGCAATTTTTGTCGTTTAGCAGAATTTTTCCAGCTCCTTAAAACAATGCCGTGTATAAGAAGTAATATTAAAATCTTTCCTTTAAAATATACTATCAGAATCGAGTTACTATACAATCTCTATGGATAATACAGCAGAATTTAGCAAACGAAGCTTTACATAGCCTGTAAAATATCTGATCAAAGACTATGTGCTTCAAACCAAAATAAAGCACCCAAAAATAACACGAGTTGAGTTGTTTTATGTTAGCAATATTTATATTTATGGTATTTTAAAAAATAAGAGTTTATAAATGTCTTATAGTTCTTGAGTATTCCGAAATGTTTATAGTAAAATATCTGTTTACGATTGTGCAATCACTTTTCAATTTCACTTCCTTCTTTCAGATCATAAACAACACTTTCGATAATTACTTTTATAAATCACATTTGACACATGAAAAACAATTTACTTCGCTTAATTATTTTAATGTCCTTGTTTGGAGATTATATTTCACAATATCTGTCAACAATTCCCCCCTTAATCTCCTAACGAGGATTGTTCTGTAATTTCAGTTTGTTTCTATTATTTAGAAATTCAGCCTTGGGCTCTGGTTTCGTAAGTATGTCCGCTGTCATTGACTTGCTTGGGCAATAACGCAATTCAATAATTTTATCTTCTTTCAGCTGTTTAATCACATTATATTTGATATCAATATGTTTCGTTTTATTGGAAAACTTTTCGGATTCAATCATTTTTATGCAGGATTTATTGTCTTCATAAATTACTATAGGCAATCTTTGCGGTATATCGAGATCTTCTAATAGTTTTAGGAGCCATATTAATTCTTGTGTTGCGCTCGCCGCTGCAACGAACTCTGCCTCTGCAGATGATTGTGCGACACACGTTTGTCGTTTTGTTATCCACTGTATTGGATTCTTTCCTAAAAGGAATAAATTGCCTGTTGTCGATCTTCTTGTTTTTAGATCTCCACCCCAATCTGCATCAGTATATACACTGACGGAAAAAAAAATCCCAACACCAAGAAAGACTTGTGTTAGATAAACGAAATTTGGTAGGCGTGTTTATACATCTGAAAGATGACATCGATTGAAATTTCGCGCTTCGCGCATAAGTGTGGCGCTAGTGGCGCCACTCAGAACTTGCAGGTCAGGCTTACTTTAAATGCATGCTGTAAAGTTCGTGGGCGTTATTTAGCTACGAAACGTGACGTATTGAGTTGATGTTAGCCAAGAATGCCTTTAACAAGACGAAGAAGCCACTGTCAACAGCTCCCCGAGTTGGAACGAGGTCGCATATTCGGGCTACGAGAAGGTGGATTTCCTTTCCGCGATATTGCAGAAACACTTGGCTGGAATGTATCCACTGTGAATGATTGTTGGAAACAGTGGTCAAGGGATGGTGCTGCATCAAGAAGACCGGGTTCCAGGCGGCCACGTGCACTCCTGAGAGGGAAGATCGGCGTACGACTGTGGCGCATCGTACTGCGTCTGCGGCAGAAATTCGAGCTGTGGTTGGTACCACAGTTACACAACGAACTGTTAGAAATCGGTTACTTCAAGGACTGCTCCGAACCAGGCGCCCTGTAGCGTGCATTCTACTGACTCCAAGCCATTGCTGTTTGCGACTCCATTCGTGTCAAGCCAGAGCTCATTGGTGGGCGGAGTGGAGATCTGTTGTGTTTCTTTTTCATTAGAAAACACAACAGATCTCCACTCCGTCCTCCAATGAGCTCTGGATTGACACCGATGAAGTCGCAAACGGCAATGGTTTGGAGTCAGTAGAATGCACGCTACAGGGCGCCTGGTTCGGAGCTTGCTTGAAGTAAACGATTTCTAATAGTTCGTTGTGTCACTGTGGTACCAACTACAGCTCGAATTTCTGCCGCTGACGCAGTACGATGCGCCACAGTCGTACGCCAAATACGGCGATCTTCCATCTCAAGAGTGCACGTGGCCGCCTGAAACCCGGTCTTCTTGAGGCAGCACCATCCCTTGACCACTGTTTCCAACAATCATGCACAGTGGATACATTCCAGCCAAGTGTTTCTGCAATATCGCGGAAAGAAAATCCACCTTCTCGTAGCCCGAATATGCGACCTCGTTCCAACTCGGGGAGCTGTTGACAGTGGCTTCTTCGTCTTGTTAAAGGCATCTTGGCTAACATAAACTAAATACGTCACGTTTCGTAGCTAAATAACGCCCACGAACTTTAACCACTTCACCGGTTGCCCCGAGATAACTCGGGGGTAAAAGCACTGTTTTCCCATACCTGTCGCCGGTGAAGTGGTTAAAGCACGCATTTAAAGTAAACTTGATCTGCAAGTTCTGAGTGGCGCCACTAGCGCCACACTTATGCGCGAAGCGCGAAATTTCAATCGATGTCATCTTTCAGATGTATAAACACGCCCACCAAATTTCGTTTATCTAACACAAGTCTTTCTTGGTGTTGGGATTTTTTTTTCCGCCAGTGTACTTCCAGGATGGGTGGTTCTTCCGTGCTAATTACTAAATTTAAGTCTTTTGTTGAATAGAGATATCTTATTAATCTTTTAACACCTTTCCAATCTCTTTCAGACGGCGTTTCGTTCTTTCTACTCAAAATGTTTACACCTACTAAAATATCGGGCCTACTTATTGTAGCAACATATAACAGCGCACCTATTGCTTGTCAGTACTTAGTGTTGTTTGGCATTTGTGTTTCCTCATTGTCTAATCGTTGAAAGCCTGTTTCCATTGGAGTGCCTGCCATATGGCTTAGAATCTTCTGAATTGAATTTTTTTGCAATTTCTATTATTTTTGCTGTTTGATTTAGTTTAAAGCCGTTGTGAATCTTTTGTATTTTTATACCCAGGTAATTGGAAATTTGACCTAAATCTTCAAGTGCGTACTTAGATTTTAGTTTATCTATTATCTCATTTATATTTTCATCTTTTCCTGCGATGAGAATACCATCTACGTATACTGCTATATAAACCGTGTTTCCCCCTTCTTTTCTTATAAATAAACAATTGTCAGCATTGCTCTGTTTAAATTTTAATTCTTTTAGGGTTTCACTAATGTTTGAATACCATGCTCTTGCAGCGTGTTTTAGTCGATATAGGGCTTTTTTTAACTTACAAACCTTATTGGGTTCTGTAGTGTTTATATACCCTTTAGGTTGTGATACATAGACATTTTCTTCCAATTCACCATGTAGGAATGCAGTTTTGATGTCAATCTGCCTAATATTGAGATTGTGGTATGCTGCGGCAGTTATGAAGACTCTTAAACTTGTATGGGAAACTACTGCCGCATAAGTTTCATCGAAATCTACTCCGTATTTTTGTCTAAATCCTTGTGCGACCAATCTCGCTTTGTAACGCTTGATTTTTCCGAATTCGTCATATTTCGCTTTAAAAGTCCATTTCGACCCAATTACTCTTGCTCCTTGTGGGGGATCAACTAAACACCAGGTTTCATTTTCATTAAGGGAATTCATTTCCTCTTCTGTCGCTTTTATCCAGTTCTGTTTTTCTATAGGATTTTCTATACTCATCATATCTTCCCAACTGTTAAGTACATATACTGGATCGTTCCGGGCTGCATAAGCAAACCTGTCCGGCGGCACAACTCTATTGGTTCTTTCTGATCTTCTCACTTGTGGAATTTGTTGTTGTGACGCGGGTGGTGGACTTAGTTCATTTTGTGTTGGTGTCAGATCTATTTCCATTTCATTCGTGTCTTTCTGTTGTGTTTGTTTGTTTGTTTCCGCGATTAATTCTCTTCTATCTAGATTTTCGTTAGTATCTGGATTAATTTTATTTTCTATAAATTTTACGCTTCTGGCCAATATTACTCTTCCGTCACTTGTATAGATTCTGTACGCCTTAGAGCGACTGTCGTATCCGACAAAAGTGCCTCTTTCCGCTCTATTATCTAATTTTCCTCTCTTTGATTTGTGTATGTAGGCGTATGCAGTACAGCCAAAAACTTTGAGATATTTCAAATTTGGTCTCCTATCCATCCATAATTCATAGGGTGTGGTGCTTACCGATTTTGAAGGTAGCCGGTTCTGTAAGTGATTCGTGGTACATATGGCTTCCCCCCATAATTTGTGCGGAAGATTTGCTTCATTTAGCATACTTCTAACCATATCTGGTAGCGACCTATTTTTACGCTCTGCGACACCGTTTTGGCTTGGGTTAAATGGTACGGTAAGCTGATGATGAATCCCATTTTCTTTTAGATATTTTTCTATTTCGTTACCCGTATATTCACCACCGTTGTCCGATCTGATCTCAGTAGGCATTTTTCCGAATTTGTTTTTCACCATTGAGACGTATTCTTTCAATTTTTCTGAAGCCTCACTTTTATTTGCCATTAAATAAATTACACAAAATCGCGTATAATCATCGATAAAAGTGACGAAGTATTTCCCCCCCCCCCAATTGTGGGTGTATTTATAGGGCCACATACATCAGTATGAACTAAATCGAGCCTTTTTGTAGCTCTATATGCACCTGATTTAGGAAATGGAGTCTCGCTGATTTTTGACTTGATGCATACCTCACATTTAGCATTATGTTTGCAGTTGTTGATTTTAATTCCCTCAACTAAGTCCTTTGATAACATGGACTTTATTGTGTCGTAGCTCCTATGCCCCATTCGCATATGCCACAAATCTATGCAATTTGCATTTGAGCAGTTGTAGGTGACATTTGCATAGTGCTTGTGATTTTCACCTTTACTAACATGTATTTTCGTACAGATTGTTTTTAAGTTTACCTTGAAGTATAACGTCGCCTTCGTGAATTATATCACATTTATCGTTTTCAAATTTGACTTTGCAACCGTTTTTAGTTGCACTACTCACACTGACAGCAGGTTAGTTTCTATGCCTGGAACGTATAGTACGTCACGCAATATAACTTGTTTGTTTTTATTTTCGGTATGAATTATTACCTCTCCAGATCCATATGAAATCAGTTTATTACCATTAGCGACTGTGACGTCTGTTTCATTATTATTTGTAATTTTGGTAAAAAATTCTTTTTTTACCAAACTGGAACTCCCACTGTTCACTATAAAAGTGCCTTTATTTTCGGACTCTTCGGTTAGTAAAGCGACACTGTTGTTTTCATTTACTGTGAGTTTTCTTTCTTCAGGTTCCGCATTTTTATGTAAATTATTTTCTTCATAAACTAGTGATGTTGAATTGTTTTTATTTTTATAGTGTCTGTTATTAGTGTAACTGTTGTTGTTTTTCGTTTTTAAAAACCAGCAGTCTTTATTTGAGTGGTTTTTCATTTTACAGTGTGAGCAGTACTTATTGCTGCCTCTTTTCTGTTCTGAATGATTAAATTTACCTTGAGTTTTATAGGCTGTATTGCTGTTTTCGGAATTTTTACTATTATCTACTCTGCGAGTATATTCGTCCGTAAGCTTGCTTTTTATAAATTGTACGGTTAACTCAGCTTCATCTCTGGCCTCCAGGGCAGTAACTAGGGTATCGTAGGACGGTGGCAGCGAGCATAGCAGTAGTGCTGAAATGTGCGAGTCAGTTATGTTTTCACCTATGGCTGACAGTTTATCCACTATCTCTAAAATTTTAGTAATGTGGGCTGCCATATTGCCACCTTCAGTTAATTTTGCACTGTACAGTTTTCGTAGCAAGTACAGCTTACTAGAGAGATTAGATCTCTCATGTATTTGTTTAAGTGCGTCCCATGTTTGCCTAGCTGTATTTAAATTTTTGACATGCGCTATTTGACTGTCGTCAATGGACAAATTTATTAAAGCCCTTGCTTTTCTGTCTTTCTTGGTTCAAGCATCGTTCAATGGAGTGGGGGCCTCTTGCGTAATAACTTCAATAAGTTCGTCTCGAATCAATAGCATTTCGACCTTGAACCGCGAATTTGTATAATTGTTGGCGTTCAATTTTTCAATGGTCGTGCTATCTTTTGTAGAAGAAGCCATAATGTTGCTAAGATTCGTTTTATTTTTTTTAATAAATTACCCTATCGGATTACCAGATTTGTATTCTTATAAATTAGTGACGATGTTTTTATTGAGAATTTTTTTCACTCTCATAATCAATTTGTTAGCAATATTTATATTTATGGTATTTTAAAAAATAAGAGTTTATAAATGTCTTATAGTTCTTGAGTATTGCGAAATGTTTATAGTAAAATATCTGTTTACGATTGTGCAATCACTTTTCAATTTCACTTCCTTCTTTCAGATCATAAACCCTTTCGATAATTACTTTTATAAATCGCATTTGACACATGAAAAACAGTTTACTTCGCTTAATTATTTTAATGTCCTTATTTGGAGATTATATTTCACAATATCTGTCATCATTTTAATCTATCTTTAATAATTTGTCATGACTGTTATATAATCGTAAGTAATAATAAAAATAAATAAAATAAATCCATTCACTAAAAAAAACACGAGTAAAGATAATTTATCTGGCTTAAGATTTACAAAATATTCTTAATTATGGCTAAAGCTATTTCGAGAACTATTGTAATAACAGAGAAAACAATTAAATTTCAATCATTGTGTTTGTTTTAATCGTATCGCCAGTTTTATATCAAACTATGGACAAAAGCGTTATGTGTTACTCTTGTGACACAGACATTTGTTACTCTTGTGACAACACCCCAGATCCTATTCCATGCTTAATATAAAAAATATATTGTATGCAAAATCTGTCTTATACCTCCAAATCAGAGAATTTGAAGCTTTGGGTAAAAATTGTAAGTAATTTTTATAAAATTAAAACTTTTATGTTTTCTGTTACTCTTGTGACATTTAATTATCAACTATTAAATAAAGTTAAAATTGCATTTAATACCTAGGCTAAAAACTTTTAACTCTGTAGATCTGACGGATATAATAATAGCTTGTTATTTTCAATGCATAATAATTTCATTTAAGGCTGTTCTCAAATCAAAAAGGGCAACTTCCTGACATAAGTTTTTTTAGATAAAAAATGAGACTTAACGTGAAATAGCAATAATAACATTAAATCACAAAATAAAGATAAGGTAAATCTCCTTACCTTTTGGTTCTTGATCGTCCACGAAGAAACCGGTACTTTCTTCATCTTATCCAATGAATGCAAGTATTTATCCATTGATTATTTAAATATCTTTGATGATTAATCCTGTAAAAAGCTTGTAAAGGTGTATGTTAAAAAGAGTGTATTTTTCTCATTATTTGTACCACAGACATTTGTACCACCTTTTGAAATTAAATTAATTTATATATGACTAAATGGATGCACACTGGAGCATACATCTTTGCTCCTTTCTGATTACATATCTATATACACACTGGAGAAATTATAACTTACAAAAAAATATTATTAATAATGATTAAATAACATAAATAAAAAATTCTTGATTACTTATATCAATAAAACACTAAATAACATTTAAAGTCATAAATTATTAATATAGTTCTTTCATCTATCAAAAATTACAGTCATTTAATCTAAATGTTTATCAGTTTTTGATTGACACATTGCACAATCAAGGAAGTCATTTTCTATTTTCCTGACATGATCGTTGAAAGAGTAATCAAGTTTTATTTATGACAGACAAAGTGTTTTTGAAAAACAGTTTATCTTGATTAATAATGAGCTTATCTAATTCTGAAAGAGATTAGTATTTCCAACAAGTTTTAATTTATTTTTGTTCGAAAATGCATGAAACTGATATGGCTGGTGTTGATGTTCAGAAACTATGTCATCGAGCTGTTTTTTCCAATTTTTTGCAAACCCAATAGATCTTTCAGAAAATAATGTCAAAGTAGACGTTTTGAACAGAATTTCCGCGCGAAAATAGAAAAATCACTTAAGAGCGGGCGAAAAACGGGTTTGTCACGTGATCGAAATCGCTTTTAACTCAATGGATAATTGATTGATAAAAAAATGGGAAAAACAGTTCAATTCCAAAACGCTTGCATGGCCAGGCTTTCCAATTCTATATCTTTCCGTTAAAAAAGGAATTTGTAAATGTGTCAGAACGTTTTGCGCTTGTTGAGCAGAGCAGTTAAGAACAACCTTAATGAACAGAAGTAACAATATCATGCAACTCAATAAGTTGACGTTTATGCTCAACTGTAAAAGAATTTTAATACTGTCAGTTATCATACCTTTTTCGGTATAGACTTATTCATCTGAAATTAAAACATACAAATTCATATATACCAAAACTTTAGCTTTAACCCTCTCGCTGCGCAACCGGAGAGTTTCTCGGGCAACGCGAAAGTAGCAAAATTTGCGCAATCCGAGATTTCATCGGGATGCATTTTTTCCGTCTAATTAACCCTCCTTGATCCTTCCCACCAGTAACTTTTTATTGTAAATTTTGCCTTATCTAATCGGAGCCTTTTCCCGCTTAAATCAGGCGAAAATTTTTGTTTTGAAAAACCGGTGACAAAAGAATAAAAATTCTTAAAAGACGCTCGTTGCGAAGGAATTAAATACGCAATTTTTGAAGCTATTTTGATAAAACAATTACGCAGCGAGAGGGTTAAATTGATGTATCACAAATATATTTCAGTTATAAAAAAAAAAAAAAATCAGCAAAAATTTTCTATTGCCTTGAACGTCCCGTATAGTTCTGAACTACCCTGTATATAAATATAATTCTATAATGAATATTTCCAACCACGTGTTCATTTTTACGTAAACTTTCAAAATTGTCTGTTTATAGCAAGATGAGGCAGAATTCCAGCATCAGTACAATTCTGTTAAAATTAGCATTTCGTTCATTTCATTCTACAGCGTTAAATAAATTTAGAATTATTTTGAAAGATAATACGCTAAAATAATGCTTCGAATAAGACTATTTCGTGACTATTAATTTATAAAACCAGAGTCTGATTATCACAGGGGCACATGGAGTATGTGCCCCGTGCCCACATTTCCAGGTGGCCCCAAATGCATTTTGTCTACTCTATCAAGATACAGATTAAAGAAAATTCCCATTTATAGGTCATAGAAAAAATGAATTTTTCCCATTCATGTAAACTAAACTATCCCAGTGTTCTTCACTAACAAGAATGGAATCAAATGTAAACTTCGAAATGCCAAGAAGAATGGATATTATCTCAAACATATTTCATTCAATTTCTTAGGTTTAGACTTTTACTCACTCTAAAGCATAATGTGCAGAAGATTTTACCTCCCCATAATTTTTTAATACATTTTTAAATGCGCCTATAATATTATTTTATCATAAAGGTATGGTTTAAATTTTAAACTGTACGAAAACTGTTTGTCATCTTTATAATGTAACTTTTTCTAGAAAGGGGCCCCAACATGGCACGTCTGCTCCGTGTACCATACAGAGACGATCAGACTCCGTATAAAACATGTATTATCATTCTTTCCAAACAAACCATCGTTTATATTTACTGACAAAAAATCTAATTAGACTGAATCAAATTAACACGTTCACGTCAGCGTGCATCGCCGGTGGGTCACGCTGGACTGTCGCATCGGGCAACGTGCATCAACGGTGGGTCACACTCCACTGTTAAATAGAAGGCGTGCACTACAGGTAGGTCACACTCGACTATGCCATAGACGACGTGCACTACAGGTGGGTCACACTTGAATATTCGAAAATTCAGTAGTAAAAACAAATTTAAACCTTTCAATATTATAAACCTTATACATTCACGACGGGAAACGAGAATTCTCGTTTTCATTCAAGAGATATCATTGACTAAGGGCGTGGCTTCTACCTTACAGAAACTGCATTTATATCATGTTGTCCATATTTCTTTAGATTTTAAGACATTTTATATTAAATTCGTACATATGCAGTCAATAAAATCATGTCTTTAAGTAATTGCTTACTCCTTACGAACTTTCAGACATTCACAATCAACTCTGCTTGTTATATTAGAGTTCAATTTAATAAATATGAGAAGGGCGTGTCATTACATACAGTGTCTGAATAAGCGAATGAACCGCGCCGCCAGATAAAGCAAAACATGAATTCGAGCGCCCCCTCGCAGCAAAAAAATGTTAATATAGGCGCCGGCGTGAGCGTGTTAAAAAGTATGTTGAAAGATCTTTTATATAAAATAACATCACCATCATTAGCACTTTTCTATCGACATCAAATCGCTACAAATTCTACTTAATTAAATTTAATATGGTAAATTTAGACTAAAGGAAAAAAAAAAGGCATTTTGTAAGAATTTTAAATTCCCATTTATAAAAAATATGAAATAGAATGTTGTTTTACGTATATATCCCAAATTGGAAATCGCTACTTCCAATAGATTTTAAAATTTAAACTTACATTGAAATTTTATATAGTGGTTTTCAGCCACCATCCAAAATGAAAACGTGCTTTTCAAAGCAGACCCTTGTTTTCGTTCTGCAAAACATCTCACAGTTACTGAGATTTCAAGGGGAGTGTTTCGATTGGACAGCCGTGTGCGAGCCTTGTATCAGGGTTCAAATCTAGTCAGCGTGTGGTTTTGAGGAAACAAACACCTTTTTCTAATTGGGTCGTTTGATGAGTTTTTAATTAATATTCTAACTAATTATTAGAAATTTAAAATTCTGAGTTTCAATTGCATTACGGGAAACCTTGGACTATATTCACAAAAAATTTCAACCTCGTACGTGCCGTAGATTTCGCTAGCCATCGCACACACACAGAGAGACAGGCAAAGCAAAACTTACTTTTATGAGAATAGATATACAGGAATCGTACGCTTCAAGGACTTTCAATGACCTTTTACCAGAATTTTCATAAGGAAATATTTGCCTTATTTAATGAAAAAAAATTTTATCTTCAGATATAGCGACCAGTACTTTACGAAACTTCTGTTTCTAAAATACCTAAAATCCCCTGAATCCCTTGATGAATACGAACCCTGTATAAACACATAGTAAAATCAAATTGCAAATAAAACATTTTTACCTATATCAGTAACTTTCCTATTGTTAACACGTTGAGTAACATTTCGGTCACCGGTGGCTGACACTAAACTTTCAGTTTAGGCAGCGTCAGTCATCGGTGACTGACAATTATATCGGGAATCTTATTTCGTGGCTCAAACGGAAAGACAGACAAAATAGACTTGGCATTCAACGTGTTAATTAGGATTTCCATAATGAATAACGCAAAATATATCTAGATTGATCACCGTTCAATAAAGTAATCAACAAGGATGATAATGCAGCATTTTTGAAATAATCTTTTTGTAATTTAATAATAAAAATGACCAATAAAATTTCTAATAATTATAATGAAAACTTTATATATATGTATAATGTTTTTTTTTTATTATTATTATATATATACATTAACAAGAAGTATGTCTTATTGGCTTTATAATTTGCAGCAAAAGAGTCACACAAATATATTGATAAACATGATTAATGGATTAAAAAAATACTTAAAATAATTAATTGCAATAAATGGTTTTAAATTTTTCGGCCATTTTTTATAATAATAAATTGTCTATAAAAGTTTTAAAAATACAAAAATGACCATTTTGGATGCATTTAATTATGTATCCATAAAGCTTTATTTTTAATGTTGAATATAATATAAGTGTAGCACGCCTTTTGTAACCTGGTGGAAATATTACATTTAAAATGGGGGCGGAGTTATTCAGCCACTTCCTTTTCCTCACTTGATAAACTGTCGAAATCAATCAAATAGTTAAAATCCGTGTTCTTATGGCCCCACCAGTGGCCGAGAGGTTCTGCTGTCGAAGCTGGTAGACGGGAGGTTCTGGGTGCGATCCCAATCGCGCCCGTCGGCCTAATCGTTCAGAGTTCTCGTGGTTTTCTTCGAACCTTGGTTCTCCAAGCGTTAATACGGGTTAGGTTCCCTTAGAAAGACCTCCACGGAAGGCATTCCCCCCCTTAGGGCCTATATCCCACGTGCTGATAATTGGCCGACATAAATACAACCAACCAACCAACCGTGTTCTCATGTTTCATAATTACTACTTTAATATGCTTTTATGACTTAAAAATGTTTAACGTTTATAGTTAATGATTTTGATGATTTGATCTTGATTTTGACACATCAATTTTGATATAGTTTCATTTTTAGTTTATTTATAGTTTCATCATAATCAACTATTTTTCATATAGTTTTGAATGAATTATTTTTTACTCATATATATGCAATACGCAGGGGTAGTTCTTTATTTTCTGAAGAAACTAGCAATGGAAATTGATAACAGTGTAGTAAAGTGATTATGCCGGCTATAAGCCTACAGTCAAAATAATCCCACAGTGGTGAAATTTAAAATCTATCCAGCCTGTCTTAAAAGCTATGAGAGTTCGCGAAAATAAAAATAAATTACAAAAGTTCAGAGTCGTGTCCATCACTGGCTGCAGAAGACGAGCATACGAATATCATTAAAAATATTGCTATTACAGAAAAAGAATATGAAAGTTATGTGCACTTTAAATAAAACCTCACACCAGAATACTTATTAAAAATAGTTTTAAATATTAAATAAAAAAGTTAAAAAAAAAAAAAAAAAAAACTTCTTTTCTTGTTTTTTTTTATGCTCTTCTCATGATATTACTCTTACTTCTTTCATTTTCATGTTTTTTTTCCTCCTCAAATTACTAGACTGGGTGGACGCCGTCCTCTTGCTGTCGTTTGATCCCCTCGGCTTTTGCATTTAACTGTTTATTTGGTTTGAACTCTCCTCACTGTAGCTTTTTCTTACATTATTATTCTTTTTTTACTTTAAGTAACTTAAATTCTCTTGTAAATATGTAAATATTTAGTTTTGTTTCTTTTAATCACTGTGTTAAACTTTTTTACCAGTGGCGTAGCTACATATTCAGCGCCCTGCAGCACGCAAAGTTTGTGCGCCCTCTTGTCTCTCAAAAAAGTTCTGCGTAATTTTTTTTGGAAGTTACATACATACATATATATATATATGTAACTAGCTGACCCACCGGGCGTTGCCCGGTCCCATTATAATAACGTAAACAAAAATCAAGTTTGTATGATTTTATATATTCATAAGTAATTCAAATGAACATAGTTTTAGAGATGGCCCACTGTCTTCGGCAGCGTGTGTTCCAGACAAACCTCTTTCAGAACAAAACTGTGGCCTGGGTCCCCGCTACCAAAGGCAGGGTATGCCAGGAGTATTCCGTACGCGGCGGAGACAATCGAAAATTGAATGAGTAAACCCCGTAGTAATCGAGCCCATAGAACTCGAGATATGAATGCGAATCCTGGCGGTGGAACTATAATCTTTAAAACAATCGTAAGCTAAGTTGAATGGAACAATTTCCGTTGAAACAGAGCCCATAACAGCCGAGAAAAGAATGCGTCGTTAATGTTCGAAAATGGTGGTAACAGAAGTCTAAGATAAACTTTCACAATGCAGATAGTATCTGAATAGTAAGCTAAGCTTAATTATCCATTTACCGTTGAAATCGGACATATTGAACCCGAGAAAAGAATGCACCATTAATGTTCGAAAATATTAGTAAATGAAGTCTAAGACAAATTTTCATAATACAGAGCTGAATCGTAAGTAGCTGAATCGTAATCTAGGTTGAATTAACCAATTCCCGTTGAAATCGGCCCCATAGAATTCGAGGAAAGAATGCACCTCGAAGCATTGGAAGGTGCTTGTTGCCCCCGCCCCCTGTAAATTTAACGAATTACCTTTAACATAAACGTGATATTTATTTTACGGAAGAAATCCCATCCCTCTAAAGTTAACCACTTACCTTTAACAGTAGCGCGAATTTTAATTCACGGCTGTAGTGAGTAAACGTAAGTTGATGCCGTAAAAGAAGGTTAATATTCGAAAAAGGTGGTACCTGGAGTCAAAGAAATTTTTTAGTGGTTTCTAAAGTAGCCAGAGGACCCTAAAACTATGCTAAAGGAAATTGCAAGACTATCGGATAATTTTTAATGAAACTGCACCAAGGACCCTAAGAAGGCAATTAATACTCAAAATTGGTGGTAGCTGAAGTTTGAGTAATTTTTTTGTTATTCATGTAGTAGCTGGGGGACCAAAGAAATAGTTAGGGAAAAAATCTTAGTGAATCGGACCATTTTTATAGGGGACCAAAAGGAGCTTATTGATAATTGAGAGCAAGGCCTAAGATGAAAACACGATAAAAGGTCCTAGTACTTAGCGCTTTAGATTTTCAATTAGTCGAAATTAAGTATAGGGTATAAGTATTAATCATTAGAAAAAAATTTCAAAGAAATGCTTAAAAAAAGAGCTCTAGAATCCCAATAAAAAGGTGTTGGCTCGGGGAGAGAAGTCCAAGACTCAATTTTTAAGTTATGCAATGAGAATGTAACAGAATTAAAGGGTGAAAATGCATGGCGAACAAAAAGTTACCCTAGGGGGCCAGTGTCTGAACTGAAATGTAGAAACGAAAAAAAAGCCAAATGGAAAAAGAGCCACAAAAACGAAGGACGGATTAAAAGGGGCGATTTATTAACAATTTAGGGCACAAAAACTTCAAGTGGCCTTGTACCAAGCCCCAAGTGTCCAGGGTCTCAACTGGAATGTAGCTGGGCAAGGGCCCCAAGAAGGCGATTAATTTTAAAATTTCGTGGTAGCTGAAGTCGTTGCTGAAGTGTTTTTATGTTGTTCGCGTAGTAGCTGGATTTCCTATCATGTTGTTACAGAAAAAAGTTAGTGAATCAGACCACTTTTAAGGGAGATATAATAGGAGGTCCAAAAGGGGCCAACTGATAGTTGAGAGCAGGGCCCTAAGATAGAAACATGTTAAAAGGTTCTAGTACTTAGCGCTGTAGATCTCAATAAGTCGAAATTAAGTATAGGGTATTTATTATTCATTCGAATAAAATCTTAAAGAAGCGCGAAAAAAAATGGGGGAAAATCTTAAAAAAGGACACTAAGTGCCCAATAAAAATATGAGGGTGCTGGCCCAGGGGGAGGAATCCAAGTCTCAATTTTAAAGTTATGCATTGAGAGGTTCACAATATTAGGGTGTGAAAAATGCATGGCGCAGAAAAATTTCAAGGGGTCCAGTGTCTTAACTGGAATGTAGAAACGGAGAATAATTAAATGGGAAAAGGGCCACGAAGAAGATCGGATAAAAAGGGGCAAGTTCTGAGCAATTCAGGGCATACAAACTGAAAGGTGCTAAGGGGGCGCCGGTCATAAAAAATTAAAAATCTGAGCTCCAGATGTATCAGGACCTGTCTTTGGACTACCCTCATCCAAATTTTCAGACTTCTTCGTGCAGTATATTTCACTAGCCACCACACACAGAGCGAAAATTCTTTTTATTAGTAGAGACTACCTGACCTACTCGGTGTTGCCGGGGCCCCTGATAATATTCTTAAATGAACCTGAAATTTTTATGATTTTATTTCTTAAGGCTGTTCTTAAATACAAAGGGGCAATTTTATGACATGCATTTTAATTAATTTTTGCTCGAGAACTGGCATGTGTTGTTATTCAGAAACTTTGTAATCGAAAGACGTTTTCCGGATTTCTTGTAAACACAATAGATCTTACTGAAAACATTGTCAAAGATGGCGTTTTCAACGGAATTTCCCGACGAAAGCAGAAAAAACAGTCAACGAAGGGAAAAAAAGTCTTGTCATATATCTTTAACACGATTTTGTCTGAAATACGAACTCGATGACTGCGTGAAAAATCGGTTTAAAAATTTAAGAAAAACAGCCCTGTTCTAACGTATATACAAAATAGCTGACCGCCGTTCTATTTATCACATTTATAGACACTATTGAAACAAACCCGTTTTCATATTAAAATGTAATTTTTAACAAAAAAGAATGTTTGAATTACATTTTCTTCGCCGAAAATATTCTTTATAAATACTTTTGCACATCAAGTGCAAAAATCAGTATAATACACATATATATAAGGGAAATTACAATCACAGCATTGTACGAATACACGAAGCCTACACATTTCAAACAAATACTTGATAAATGATATTACAAAAAACTAAATAAAATAAAATACGTATATATATATTTAAAGAGAGGCCGCGCTGTTTGGTATACCAGACAGGCTGAGAATTCTTGGGGCAGACCATGTCGCTATTGGTCACAAAGAAAATTACAGAACGTACACATTTGGTTTTAAAAGATTTAAATGGTCCTCTGAAGCAAAGAAACTTTCAAGAAAAAAAATCAGTTCTTCTCCCTTGCAAAGAGAAATAAAAAAGTCCTTCCGGCCAGTGCCAGGAGGAAGAGGTAGCTTTCATAATCCTTATTTAAAAAAAGCCAACTTATATCATGCAAACACACGAAGCTCAATTTAGTGGAAACCGAATATAGGAGATTCAATACTAATTTTTATCAATATAATGAATGAGAATTTCTCGAAATTAGTCAGCTTTATCCAAGCTGCTTTTCTTTAAAGTAACTTATATTTGGCTGTCAAATTCGGCAATTTCTTAAAGTGCCTGTCATTTTAAGACAACATGGTGGATGAGGCTCAGCAGTGAACTTGGTCGAGACCTTAGTAATTGCTGTGCACATGCTCACTCACATCGGAATCGGTTAATATATAGGAGTGCTGTCGCATGCAAAAAATCAGATTTTTCAAAATGTCACCCACAATAGAAATTGAAACTGCTATATCTGAGCCATTTTTTAAGGTAAAGACAAACAAAAAATGCTCCTGAATCCTTATATCAAAGTCAAATACTTAAGAAAGAAACCTTTTTCAATTTCTAATTTTTTTGCACCTCACTTTAAATATCTATATATTTTTTAATTTAATGGCCGCCATTTTGAAACAAGATGGCTGATGAATCTGGCCAGCGAACTTGGTCGAGGTGTTGATGTATACTATCCACATGCCTTCTTACATCGAAATAGGCGAATACGTGTGTTATCGCGTGATAAATACAAGATCGTTTCAAAATGTTAGCCATGCTAGAAATTCAAAGTGCTATAAATCAACCATTTTTTAAGATATCAACAAAAGAACAAATTTTCAGAAACAAAAACTGCTCCGGAATCTTTGTATCAAGGCCAAACACATAAAAAAAAAATCTTTTTCATTTTCCAAATTTTTAATACCTCATGTTGAATTTTAAATTTAATTTTTTTAAAATGGCAACCCTTTTGAAACAAGATGGCGAATGAAGCTGGCCAACGAACTCGGTCGAGACATTGGTATGTACTATGTACAGACCAAGTTACATCCAAATAGGTTCATAAATACGCCTGTTATCGCGTGACAAATATCAGGTCGTTTTAAAATGTCAGCTACAAGAGAAATTCAAAATGCTATTACTCAGCCATTTTTTTTTAGATATAGACGAAAGAAAAACTGTTCCGGAATCTTTGTATTAAGGTCAAACACATACAAAAAAAATCTTTTTCATTTTCCAATTTTTTGGTATCTCATTTAAATTTTTTTATTTTTAATTTTTTTAAATGGGCGCCATTTTGAAACAAGATGGCGGATGAAGCTGGCCAACGAACTCGGTCGAGATATTTGTATGTACTATGTACACACCAAGGTACATCCAAATCGGTTCATAAATACGCCTGTTATTACGTGAGAAAAATCAGGACGTTTCAAAATGTCAGCCACGCTAGAAATTCAAAATGCTATAACTCAGCCATTTCTTAAGATATAGACGAAACAAAAACTGCTCCCGAATCTTTTTATCAAGGTCAAACACATAAGAAGAAAATATTTTTTTCAATTTTCAATTTTTGGTACCACATTTCAAATTTAAATTTTTCTTAAAAATTTAAATGGCCGCCATTTTTAAACAAGATGGCGGGTGAAGCTGGCCAACGATCCCGGTCGAGACATTGGTATGTACTATGTAGAAACGAAGTTACATCCAAATCGGTTCATAAATACGCCTTTTATCGCGTGACAAAATTCAGGACGTTTCAAAACGTCAGCCACGCTAGAAATTCAAAATGCTATAACTCAGCCATTTTTTAAGATATAGACGAAACAAAAACTGCTCCGAAATCTTTGTATAAAGGTCAAATACATAAGAAAAAAATATTTTTCCATTTTCAATTTTTTGGTACCACATTTCAAATTTAAAATTTTTCTAAAAATTTTAAATGGCCGCCATTTTGAAACAAAATGGCGGATGAAGCTGGCCAACGAACTCGGTCGAGACATTGGTATGTACTATGTACGCACCGTATTACATCGAAATCGGTTCATAATTACGGGAGTTACAGTGTGACATAGGTCAGATATTTATATATATATATATAACCAATAATTAAACATAACCTACCACCATCAAAAACCGTAATATTATGAATTAAAGCTGTAAGTATATATAAAAAAAAAAAAAAAAAAGATTAAATTATTTATAAGAATTATTATGGAAGAAAAATAAGAAAGTGGACACCGACAAATAATGGAAATTAGATATATATATATATATATATATATATATATATATATATATCAATTTTGAACGGAGGGTGGTTTCGGGGTCTGGGCGTCATGATCGATGAAAATATACCAAAATTTTTTGAAATCGCTTTCCTCCGAACGGCTGCAATAGGTAGCTTTTTTGTAAAGAAAGCTACCTAAAAGTGATTTTAAAAAAAAATTGTTAAATGATTTAAGAAAATTATTGACCATTGAAGGGTTTTTGTCGTTTGTTTTGTAGAAACTAAACATGCATTAATACAGATTACAAAACAATAATAAGAGCTGGATTTAAACATATTCCGCATCTGCGCACGGTGACAAAATTTAGACGGGAGGGGGGGGGGGGGGGGATGGTAAGGGAAAGCAGCAACTTAAATTTTGTGAGTATTGTTTTTTAGATTTTGAAAATATTGCAAATATGTAATGCGTATAGCAAATTTTAAAATTATTAGCTTCACCTAAGGGAGGGAGCAGCTTTACCTGGTTTAGGGCGCACAGACTTGCAGGTCGGTTTTCCGGCTGGGCCAGTCAGCCTTATTTAATCCTAAAATTATGGGATTGAATAAGGTTTAAGGCGGAAAAATACTGTTACCAAAAAGTGGTGTAATTTTGCATAGGCTATAATCAGGCCCTAAAGAGCACTGAATTGGGTACTTAACTTTTTCTCTCTTTTTGAAGCTTTTCGATTCTGCATTTGAGATTTGCAATATTTTCAAAATCTAAAAAACAATACTCACAAAATTTAAGTTGCTGCTTTCCCTTACCCCCTCCCGTCTAAATTTTGTCGCCGTGCGCAGATGTGGAATATGTTTAAATCCAGCTCTTATTATTGTTTTGTAATCTGTATTAATGCATGTTTAGTTTCCACAAAACAAACGAAAAAAACCCTTCAAAATTTTCGTTTTCTTAGATTTTGTCTGTAAAATGGTCAATAATTTTCTTCAACTTGTCAGGCTATTTTTTTCCAAACCGTAAAATAATTATCGTAAATTACTACTGTTACATCGTACATAGAGGTTTCTCAGCGGATAATTCTTTGGCTACCATTATTTCCGCACAGTAATCATTATGATAAATTTCTAAAACATTTTTAATAGAAATGTACCAGAAAGATTATTTTTTGGAAATAGTGGTAGCCAGTAAAGTGACCGATGAGAGCCCTGTTAAATAAGTTTTGATTATTTAAGATCTGAAAATCTTCAACGATCGTCTCCAGAAAAGTTAAAGAAAATAATCAGGAATGGTGAAACGCTGTTGGAGAAGTTATTTGAGGCTGCAATATGGTATGAATTAAAATTAAAACTTCCTGAATAGAAGTCATTTTTTTTCAACTGTGTATGAAAACATATTTTAAATCGAAATAGTTGAGATTAAACACAAGGTAAAATATCATAGGAATACGCTGATTGTAACAAGATTCATCTATAATGTTTGATTAATAATGAAAAAAAAATATATATAAATATTTTAAGAAATCTTTATTTCGCTTTTTCTAATTTTGCGCCCTTAGGATTAGTGCGCCTGGAACAGTCTGCTCCAACTGCTCCACGGTAGCTACGCCCCTGTTTTTTACTTAACAAGCTATATTAAATGTTTGGTCTCTGAATTGAGTCTTTTTTTTTATGGGGCTTCCTTTGGTAGCTTTTTCGCCTGTCCTGGACATTTATGTGGATCATATGGAACTTTTTTTTTTCCCTACTAGTTCTACTAACAATTTTTTCTTAAAAATTGTCTATCTCTTTAGCTTTTACTCTCCATTTTTTCGTGGCTACTAGCCGCGTTTAAACGCTCTTTTTTCCAAGGCTCCCATTGCATTGTAACACAATATACTCTTAGCCTGGATGTAAAGTTGCCATGCAACTAGGGAATCCACACACCTGCTTGATTGTTCCATTGTTCCGCACAGATTCTTTTATTTATAATGAAACATTTAAAGTAATCGGCAGCTCTAGCGGCCGATTTGTCAATGAATGAGAAATCTAAGTGTAATCAGGTAAGTACTACATTAATATCTTTTCTTTACTTTTTTTCACAAATATCGGTTCTTGGCATTTTTCAGTTCGCCGCTCGAGACTTAAGTATGTTGAGTTGAAATCAAATAATTATTCTTAAATTTCAGTTCTTTGTTGGTGTGTCGAGTCAACGCCCCCCACCCCACTGGATATTGGAAAAAATCTAGGCACGTAATCAGTGTTGCCAGTGGGCTACTTTTTTTAAATTCAGATTTCTTGATTGGCACCACTTTTCTGAAATGGTAAAATTCCTCTTGTTTCGCCTTAATTAATATGTCATCAAATAAGGCGAATTTGACTATTTCTAAAAAGTGGTGCCAATCAAGAAATCTGAATTTTAAAAAGTAGCCGACTGGCAACACTGCACTTAATTATGTCATCATCCAAAACAGGGGAACTCTGACAACATATGAGGGAAATATCCGACCAACCGCATTAATAGGTACATATATATTTTTTTTTTACTTCTGACAAGATTAATTAAAGTAAATGATTGATCAGGCAAATTATTCAATCCAGATACTTAATTATTACATCTTTATTTTTTACATGCTTGTAATCAAAGTTATCACAATCAAACGTATGCATGACAATTTAATCTAAGTTATTAAATACTATTAGAAGACTAAATTAATTACTACTAGAAGAACAGATAGATAAAAATAAATACAAACAATTTAAATTGTTTAAATAAATATGTAAATGATAAAAAAAAGTATGACAGATAGAAATATTTGTGAATACATTTTTTATTTTTAAAAGTGAACAAAAATATTAATTTTAAATTGTTTACTTTTGCTTATTTAAGGGGTCCGGGACACATTTTCAAATAATTTTTATTTATTGAGTTAAAATTCTGAATTTTTTTTGTGGTGGTTAACCATATCATTTGTAAACAAAATCACATAATAAAACTTCCCATTAAAAAAAAGAAAAAAGAAAAAGTTTTAAAATTTATTAAAAAAGTGGAGTAATTTAAAATTGTTATAACTCGAAATATTATTTATAGAATTTCAATTTTTTTTTCATTTAAATAAACAGAAATATATAAGTTTTCATTTGGATTCAGCATTTTTAAAAATATTAATTAAAAAAATTAAAACTATTTAACGAAAAAATTTAAAAAAAAATGGTGCAACTTTTTTTTTAAAAATTGTATTTTCAAAAGTAAATATTTTTTTCAAATATGCTGGATCAAATTAAAGTAAAACAATTAAAAAAGACATGTTCCAAGTTTGAACCATTTATCTTTAACGGTTCTTGACTTATAAGAATTTAAATACGAGAAATGTTGAAAACCCCATCATGAAGAAAAACGCATTTTTACAAGAAGTCGTTTCCATGACAGCCATTGCTTGAAAGCTAGATTTTGAAAACAAACCAAAACGAAAAATTTAATATTTCTTGTTCTAATTAAGATAGAAACATGATTTAAAAGTTATTTTAAGCAGGAAAAAGCAGAGAAATTTTTAATGAAATAAAATGTTTTTACAAAATTTGAAGAATTATGTGTCCGGGACCACCTTAAACTACGTAGTAGAATGTTCACAAATCCTATCATATCCATATAATATCAAAGCAATAACAAATAGTAAACGTTTGTTTTATATAGTTAAAGGGTGTGAGCACCTCCAATCAATCTGGCATTTGCGCAATGCAATGACCGAGGTCCTGGCCCTGGGCGCTCCCTTTCGATTTCGGAAGAAGACTAAAGCGGTGTCCCTGACAGGTGCAGGTTATCGATGGCTCTCCAAGTCCAGACTAGAGACTACGTTTCCAGTGCACCTGTACCTGGATAGTCTGTTGCTCGGAGTATCATCTCATCGTATGGACATCCACTCGTACCCCACTCAGGAAATCACTGGGTAAGACCACTGAGCTCAACAGTAGTACAGTAGTACTCCCTCTTCCGATACATTGAATCCAGCGGTCCTCCCATGAATACAATGCCCAAGATTTTTGGAGGAAAATTTTTGGCAAAACATAGATTTCCTCTCATAGTGTAGTATGCGTATGGGGTTGATCTTTTCAAATTGGATTTTCTTTTAAAAAATTGATGAAGTTTCCACAATTTTCACTGATATATATTTTTTAATGAAAAAACTATGGATGTTATTTAAGTTAATCGAAATTTTTTAGTTTTATATTAGTTCAAAATGAAATTTTAGGTAAGCTCAACGAAAAAAAAAAAAGAAAAATTTGTTAAGTATTGCTGATAAAAATATCAGAAAGATGTAGAAAACACCGAAATTGATAAAAAGTATGCAGAAAATTTTGAAAAAATGCTTCTAATATTAAGAAAAGTGCAGCACTCATTACTTGCGCGCATTGAAAAAGTGATGCGGTCTCGGCAGACAGTGGATCGACCCCTTGCGATTTTATTGACATAAAATCGCAACAAATTCTATTTAATTAAATTTAACAGGGTAGATTTAGACTAAATGAAAAAAAAAAAGGTGTTTTGATTTTAGAAAAACACATCAGAACTTCAAATTGCTAAATTTTGTTGATCTACGACCTTTAGTCCTAAAAATGGCTTCAAGGGTTTTGGTCACCCACGGTCTCAAACTGCCCTCACCAATGTGAAACTTATAAGCATATAATGCATTAGGTCCGTTCTCAAGCTCACTGCTCAACAGCGCGAAATTTTCTGACACAATGACGCATACATTTTTAAACGTAAAGGTTGGCAGACCTGACTATGGAAGTGATTTGGAATCGAAAGGATTTTTCCATTTTTTGATAAATAAATTAACTATCAAGTTATAAGCGTGTTTGATCACGTGACAAGGCGTTTTTCTCCCTTCGTTGGCTGGTTTTTCAGCTTTCGTCGGGAAACTCGATTCAAAACGCCCATTTTGGCCATTTTGGCTGTATTTTCTGAAAGACCTATTGTGGTTACAAAAACACGGGAAACGTCTTTCGATTACATAGTTTCTGAATAACAAGACCTCTCAGTTTCATACGTTTCCGAAAAAAAATGAATTAAAACTTATATCATAAAGTGCCCCTTTGCATTTGAGAACAGCCTTAATATTTTTTTAATGTATCACCAAAAAATTATTTTTTGAACCTTCTTTTTCTGTTACTTCACCATATAAAGAAACGTTCTCCAATATTAGGATAACAGGGTTCGTGCGCATTAAGGGATTCCTGGGATTTTAGGTGTTTTAGTACTAGAAATTTCGTAAAGTACTGGTCGCTATACCAGAAGATAGAATTTTTTTTTCGTTAAATAAGGTAAATATTACTGTACAAAAATTCTGGCAAAAGGTGCTTGGAAGTCCTTGAAGCGAATGAACACTGGAATAAAAATAAATTACAATTAAGTAACCGTTTCTATATAAACGATTGAATGGCAATTGACCCAGGTTAAACACATTTCGTACCAGAAATTTACTAAAGAAATGAAATGCAATAGTTTTCATAGAGAAACATGATTTTAACTATATATTGATACATCAAATAAATTTTCCGGTTAGCAACGCATTAACCTGGGTCAACTTAACTCACATTTTACGGAAGTTTAGTTGAATGTTGGCAAATATGAACCAAGTTAAGTATGCTCATTGTATCTGTTACGGCCAAAACCCGAAATTGGCCAATTCCCGAACTGGCCAGCCAATTCGCGAATTGGCCAACAATGTTTTAAACTGACTGGCCAGTTCGGGAATTGGCCGGCCAAAACCAGAACTGGCCAGATGCGATCGGCCAATTCCCGAACTGGACATATGCGATCGGCCAGTTCGCGAAGTGGCCATATGCGATCGGCCATTTCGGGAAATGGGTATATAAAAACCAATTTTTACTTTTTATCCCTTTCTAACATAGTTGAAAGTGTTTATGAATTCAATTTGTTTGGCCGTCTGCCTGTTCATGCTCTAACTCGATTAAAGTCTCGGATTAACTTGTAATTGTTAAATTATTTAGGTTTATAAATACATTTTGATATTGAAAGTGAAGTGTGTACTATTTTTGGTTAATTTACAGGGCACACAAAAGTATTTCATTACAATATCATCAATGGTTAAAGTTTTTCCAGTGCATTTTAATGTTGTTACATTATCTCAATTATAATAAAATTGGTATGCATCATTAAGATGGGAAACAAACTGTTATCTAAAGTGTATTAAATAAGTAGCAATTATAGTTTGTGTACAGAGACACTGAAAAGTATTTCGTTACATTGCCGTGAATGGTGAAAGATCATTTGTAATGCACTTAAATGATTTTACACTATTTCAAACATAATAAAATTCACATACCCAATTCATGTGATGAGCAATATGTTTTTATAGAGTATTGATTTAGTAGACATTATAGTTCATTTATAAGGGCTCCCAAAAGAATTCCGGTAAAGAATTATGATATATGTGAAAATATCGTTTATAGGATATTTTAATGATGTTACACTAATTCGAACACAATAAAACTGTTATATTTTACTAATATGCTCTACAACATTTTTTCTATATTGGCTAGGTGGAATTTGTTGTTTATTTACAGAGTCACTCAGTTAATTTGTTTATTGGATTGGACAATGAATCCGATGGATCGATATTAGTCACAGTGGACGGAAATCTCCAGCAGATTAGAATATAATTTTCACAATAAACCCAATTTATCGAAATATATCAAACAGGCGGGAAATTATCCAGCATATCGGATAATAATCGCCAAAGCATGTAACGTTCTTTCCTATCACGTGTAGAGAAGAGTTTCTCTATCACGTGTAGAGCTGTAGCAAACCGCACATATTCGTTACTAAGTAACGGATATTCTCTAAGATACGAAATACCGAATCGGTACTTCGAAGTACGACTCGTTAGTCGTTACTGCGTCAATACGCAGCCGAACAAAATGAAACTAACTTCAAACGCTGCTTACGTTTGTATAATTCATGAATGGAGCAGATAGACGGATGCGGTAAAAGATGCGAATTTGTATTCAGACTCGGATATTTCGGCGTTAGTTGTTTACGTATCAGTGTATGCGTATCATTCTGTTAATATCATTTATTCTCAAATCTCAAACGATTTTGATTTCGTAGGGGCTTATTGATTCCTTCATTATGGAAAGAAAAAGAAGCATAGCTATTTTATACTCTGAGCTTGCAGTACCATCTGAAAGAATTTTTTTTTCAAAATCAGGTTATATATTATCTGAAAGGCGTGCTTCATTAAAACCAAAAAGAATGGAAAAAATATTATTTTAAAACATAAATTAAAGATTTCTAAAATAATAATGCGATTGACGTAAACTGTTGGTTGATAAGATGATAAAGTCTAAAATGAAACACATTTCTTTTAAATATTCTGAAAATTTTTAAGAAATTCTGTTCTAAAATTTACAGGTTTGCTTTCAGTGCATTCTTTATCCTATAAAAATATCTTTGTACGTGTATTTATGTTTTAAATTTTAAAAAAATATATTTTTTTATGATAAAGACGAGTTTTTAGATTGCTTGTAAAAATGTTTTTATGATAACGTTTAATTTTTTTAACCTCCGGTATGCTATTTCTTTCTTCCAGCTAAGCTAATAAAGTGTCGTCTCCAAAAAAAAAAAACACGCCCCGTTGTATAAGCCAGCCGTAAAACAAAGCAGAGGTATCATTGTACGGAATAATCTCTACCGCATTTATTTTAATTTCTAAGCATCGCACATTTCCAATTTTTATACCGTCGTATTGTGGAAAAAAGTACTTTTAAATGCAATTTGTTTGAAAACTGCATCTGGATTTATTTTTGAGATATTATTATTATTATTTTTTTTTTTTTTTTTTTTTTTTTTGTAGTTTTAAATGCCATTTGTATAATTTTTGTAACTCAAGTACTCCATTTCTGTCGAAAGTAAAAGTACAGGAAAAATAGTTGGAAAGTACCAATTATATCCTTTTGTTGCCATTTTCTCATAAAAACTGAAAAAAAAAAGGAAAGGTAATTAAAATACCTGCTGTTTCGAAAAAATATAAGTTAATAACTTCTGATAAAACATGAAGTTTTTATAAACTGAACTTAATTTTAAGTATCTACATTAATATTACAAACAAATGAAAGCATGTGAATCATGAGATAGCCATTTTTTTTTTTTGTGGAATTTCTTAAATAGCGAAAGAAATTCTGCAGCGGATGCGGATCACGTCATTTTATATAAAATAAACGCGTGTGTTTTAAGTCTTATAACTGAACTATCTATATTTATGTACATTTTTTTTTTTTTTTTCATCGGGGGTGACACTAAATTCTGAAAAAGCAGAATTACTGTTTTCTAATTTTTTTTTAACCATTTGGAAAAATGGTTATTGTCCTCTGTCAGGGTAGGAAATCAAAAACATATCTGAAGCTTTTTATTGGTTGAATCCGCATTTTATTCGTTTCCTGATGGGTCTATACAGTAATCTGTATTTTCCCTTTACTTTCAACAGAGATGGATACTTCTGTTGCCACTATGACAAAAAAGTAATAAAAACTACAAAAAAAAATTAATAACTCAGAAACAAATTGAGATACAGCTTTCAAACAAATTGCAATTAAAAATGTATTTTTTTCTCTATACGACGATATAAAAAGTAATATTGTGGGATGTTTAGAAATTTAAAAATGAAATTTCATTTAAAATTGGTCCAAGAATGTTAATGTTTAATCCATGGCGTACGAAATATGTATGATCAACTCCGTGCGATTTAAATTTTAGTCTTTGAAAAAATCATTTTCCAAATGGTCGTTGTAATTTGTTAAATTGCTTTTTTTTTCTTTTTTTTTTCTGTTTGGCTTGTAAAAATAATTGGCACAGATGCCATATTGGCGCAATTTTTTTCTGAGGCCAATGTCATATAATCACCGTGGTACTTAACTGGAGGCAAAGTGCCATTATTTTGCTCGATATGGTAACTCGGATGTTGTTTATTTGTTAATATATTGTATAGTTACTTTTATTTTCTTTTTTTAAATTATATAAATTGTTTTGTTCTATAGTTATTAATGAAACATTTTTTATTCATTGTTATTCCCTATTTAATATATATATATGTGTAACTTGTATTCGAAAACGAGGTTTTCACCAAATTGGCATCAGAAAAAAAATCACGCTAGTGTGATGCGTACATGACATCTGTGCCAAATATTTTTGTTGCTATGTTTTTAAATTTCATATTTGAAAAAAGGGTATTTTTAAATATAAATCTATAATTTCAGAAATAATAATGCGACTGAAGTACAGTGTCATTTGATAGGATAATCACGTAAGAAATTAAATATATATATATTTAAATATTTTCATATTATTCCAGAAATTAAATTTTCATAATACATAATTACTTTTAGTGTAAAATTAATAAGTAAATTTGTTTGTAAAATATTTTGGCTGTGTAATTATATTTCATAGTTTTCGTATAAATTTGGTGAACTTTTACTCTTCCTAAATTGCTTTCTCCGATTATTCCTTATTTCATAAGTAAGAAATTATACAATTTAGACATGTTATATTCAATTATGCATCGTATTTTAATTTTGTTTGCCTTTTTTTTTCATTAAAACGTATGAAAATACATTTATTAAATGTATTTTTAACGTACAGATGGCAGCACATATTTTACGTTAAAATAGTAACGAATTCTTCAAAAGACCCATGTGCGGTATATAATTAGATTTGCTATTGCTGCAGGTTTGTAGTACATACGATGATTGTTAATACCCGGTTTTTGAACAGTAACGAAAGTAACGAGTAACGAATACTTTCTAACGGGTAGCGAGTTCGAAAGTAACGACATCATACGGGTATTCATTTAGTCGTTACTTTTACAGCACTAATCACGTGTGCATGTCAGTGCCACCTACCGGGCAGCCATGAATCCCCGCTTCGTATATTGGCCAAGGCTTCCCGGCCAGTTCGCGAATTGGCCGGCGAAAACCCGAAATGCGCTGTTCATTTCACGTATTTCGGGTTTTGGCCAGGAATCTTGGCCAGTTCCCGAATTGGCCGGCCAATTCGCGAACTGGCCAAGCTCCGGGTTTTGGCCGTAACATATATAAGTAGCAAAAACACAGTTTTGTAGAAAGCATACCCAGAGTTATCAATCGGAGTCTGTGTTAATGTACTCATTTTTAATTTCAAATTGATCAGTTTGTAATTCGAATCTTCTTATGCGGTTTTTGTTTTGCTTGATCCAGAATCATGTAATTTTTTAAAGAGTATAAAAGACAATAAATCTTTTTTTTAAAGATTTTAAAAATCACGACTCATCAAACATAAAATTAATATATGCTTCCTTGAAAGTAAATAACAAGACGGGGTTACAGATTTCATCTTACATAATTGCTACTTATTAGTACTACCCTGTAGAGTATATTCCGAATAATAAACATAACTATTCTAATAAAATTTCTTCTTTCAATAAATTAATTATTGTTATTTTTGTCCTATACCATGGCATAATGAATGGCGTTTAATTTTTGGACCACAATGTTACATATTGAGATTGATATTTTTTATAAAATTCAAATCTCAAAGATACGATTAAATATGGTTACGTTTATTTATTTAAATTAATTAAATTAATTTGTTTTAAATAATATCTTAAATAATTAAAAATAGCGTGTGTAAAAATTTATAAACGAACAATTTACGAATATTTTAAAAATTGTGTGAAAAAAAGGCCAAATATTTTTAACAGGTATGGTGGTGGCGGGTGGGCGCCCAAGAGAATGCTCGCACGGGCGCCAAAATTGTCTTGGGCCGGCCCTGGCAACTTTACATCCAGGAGGCATGTAAGCGGCTTGCAGTGACATGCGAAATTTGACTTTCCATATAAGACTTTTAACATTAGTGCGAAATCCTGCAATTTCATTGGCTATCGCTTCACCGATAGCCAATGAAATTGAACGGAACTTCTTTCCCTGAAAGGACAAGTACAAGAGTAAAATACTGTGTAAAGCCAGCACATGGTATTTTGGTATCTCAAAGGCGAAATTTGACTTTCCATAAGACTTTTAGCATTAGTGTGAAATCCTGCAATTTCATTGGCTGACACTTCACCGATAGCCAATGAAATTGAACGGAACTTCTTTCCCTGAAAGGACAAGTATAAGAGTAAGGCTGTGTAAAGCCGGCACATGGTATTTTGGTATCTTAAATGTATGAATGATCTATCTCAGTGGTCAAGACTAGGGCTGGTTAAGATTTTGCATTTGTAATACTAAAGTTGCGTGTTCTGTCCTTTCGCTGGCGTTTTCACTTTTTTAGAGTTTTGTTTTGATTTTTATTAAGTCAGTTAGTTAAAATCAGTCGATCTTTATTACCAGTTCTTTTGTAAATTTTTTTAGCAATTAGATTTTTTTAAATAAATTAAATAATTAAATTAAAAAAAATCAGTTAATCTATTTTTTAATAATTAAAGTAAACATTTATTAAAATGCAATAATAAATTTCCTAGGCTTACATTAAAAGTATTTTCATGTTAGAACTTTATAAAGTTCTGATCATTTTAAATTTGTCTGTTATTATAGTAACAGATAAATGCGAAATTATCAGAATTAATATATTAAAGGTTTTTTATTTTAAAATTATCCTTGAGACATAAAAATCTTTATTAATTTATGATAGGTTACTTTATAATTTTTTATGTTAAATATTACACAAATATTTAAATTAAATTTTAAAATTCATAGGACTTATAGGGTATTTTTCTAATAAAGAAATTCTTTAATAATTAAAGTGTAAAAATAATATTTTCTTAAGTTAGTTAGTTAAAATCAGTTGATCTCCATTACGAGTTCCGTTGTATTTTTTTTAAATAAATTTAAATAATTAAATTAAAAAATTCATTTAATCTATTTTTTAATAATTAAAGTAAACATTTATTAAAATGCAATAATAAATCTCCTTGTTAGAACTTAATAGAGTTCTGATCATTTTAAATTTATCTGTTACTTAGGTTGCTTTGAATTTTTTTTATCGTAAATATTATACAGATAATTCAATTTTTAAATTCATATGACTTATAGGGTATTTTTCTAATAAATAAATTTCTTTAATAATTAAAGAGTAATAATAAGATTTTCTTAAGTTAGTTAGTTAAAATCAGTTGATCTTTATTACGAGTTCCGTTGTAATTTTTTTTTTGTCAATTAGATTTTTTTTAAATAAATTTAAATAATTAAATTAAAAAATTCATTTAATCTATTTTTTAATAATTAAAGTAAGCATTTATTAAAATGCAATAATAAATCTCCTAGGCTTACATTAAAAGTATTTTCATGTTAGAATTTTATAAAGTTCTGATCATTTTAAATTTATCTGTTATTTAGATTACTATTTTTTTTTAATTGTAAATGTTATACAGATAATTGAATTAAATTTTAAATTCATATGACTTATACGGTATTTTTCTAATAAATAAATTTCTTTAATAATTAAAGAGTAATAATAATATTTTCTTAAGGCTGTTCTTAACTGCTCTGCTCAACAAGCGCAAAACGTTTTGACACATTTACAAATTCATTTTTTAACGAAAAGGTATAAAATTGGAAAGCCTGGCCATGGAAGCGATTTGAAATTGAACTGTTTTCCCATTTTTTGATCAAATTGAGTTATAAGCGATTTTGATCGCGTGACAAACACGTTTTTCGCCCGCTCTTCAGTGCTCTTCTTTCCTTCGCGCGGAAATTCGGTTCAAAACGTCCACTTTGACACTATTTTCTGAAAGATCTATTGCGTTTGCAAAAAAAAAAATGGAAAAAACAGCTCAATTACATAGTTTCTGAGCAACAACACCAGCTACTTTCATGCGTTTTCGAACAAAAATAAATTAAAACTTATGTCAGAATGTTGCCTTTTTGGATTTGAGAACACCCTTAAGTCAGTTAGTTAAAATCAGTTGATCTTTATCACCAGTTCCTTTGAAAAAAAAAAAAAAAAAATTGTCAATTAGATTTTTTTTAAATAATTAAATATCTTTATTTATTAATTTATTATCAGTAGCTTTACAATTTTTATTCGAAATATATTATTGCGATTAAATTTTACTACATAATACCACTTAGGAGCTAATGTTATACAATTAAAATAAAACATCTATTTAAATGTAATAATAGTATCTTTTAAACTGACATAGAAAAATATTTTTATATAGCTAGATGGAACTTCAATTACTTATTTTTAGTTAAGCTGCTAGAACTTTAATACTGATTGCAAACATCTGAGTAAAAAAAAAAAAAAAAAAAAAAAAAAAAAAAAGTTCTAAGCAGCTTATTATAACAATCTCATTATTTTATCATAATTTAACTAAGTCAATGTTGTTTTAGAATTGTTAATAATTTTCTTACTAGAAAATTATATCAAATTTAATAATTAATTATATATTATGTTATTAACTGCATAATAATTGATTCCGTGCTCAGTATGAGACATACATAAGCTTTTTTTAATGCATCAAGCTATTATTATCAAGAAATACATTTGATGAAATGAGTAGCAGCGCTGTTACTCGTAAAATGGATTTCTTCCTTACAGGGAAAGAAGTTCGGTTCACCGACAGCCAATGAAATTGTCGGATTTCGAACTAATGCTAAAAGTCTTATGGAAAGTCAAATTTCGCGTTGGAACACACATGCCAGTCAAAGGTACTGTTGCCTGCAGGGTACTTTTTTTATATTCAGATTTCTTGATTAGCACCACTTTTTTAAAACAGCAAAATTCGTCTTATTTAATGACATATTAATTAAGGCGATAACATGGGAAATTTTACCATTTTAGAAAAGCGGTGCCAATCAAGAAGTCTGAATTTAAAAAAAAAATAGCCCACAAGCAACAGTGGTCAAAGGAGGAAGCTACAGAAGGTGTAAATATTGCAGCACAAAAGTAAATCAGAAGCGTACAAAGGTGTTATGCACAACATGTGATGTACCACTGTGTGCAGCTCTGTGCTTCAAGTTATTTCATGAGACTGTAGAAATATTGCATTTGGTAATTTACATTACATACAAAATTCATTTGGTTTGCCTATCATCAATTTTATGTTATCAATATATTTTTTAAATAATCAAGAATAAAGAGTTTTGACAAAAATGCATGATTGTTTGAGATATTTTTATATTTCATGTCTTTTTTTGTATTGCAGATATCAGTAAAATGTCAATGCTGGTATTGGGCGGTGGTAAATATGTTACCACACCCATTATAAACAACATTTCAAGAATACAGTTTTTGGACATAAACGAGTTGCTTTTGACTAAAAGTTTCATAAAATATGAATTTTTAAAATAAATGGTCTTGGTCCGTTAAAGGGTTAAAATGAATACTTAAAATTTAGAAAAACAATCTTTTAAAACGTAGTACCTTTGTAGCAGAAAAATTGCCAATGTTATTTGCAATTCTTTTAAAATGTAGTACCTTTGTAGCAGAAAAATAAGGAAAGGGCAGCTGACGTCACTGTTGGTCGTATTACTGTTTGTTAGCAAGAAAAACCTGTTCATTCATTATGACTCCTACCTGTACAGATGAGCTAGGGAAATTTGATTGGTCTACGTTTAACAGGTCTCAGATATGATTGGACCACGTCGCCAAGACTATTCCTGCAATGATCGTTATGACAAAAATGTAGTTGATAGATTGGTTGACGGAGGTGTTTGTTTGTAAACATGCCCTTTCCTTATTGCCAATGTTATTTGCAATTATCTTTTAAAATGTAGTACCTTTATAGCAGAAAAATTGCCAATGTTATTAGCAATTTCTTAACTTTTTAAATAACTAGGAGAGACTGGGGCCTAATGGGGCATACATTTCATACTACTAAATGTGGAAAGTTATTTAGTTTTTTTTTTTTTTTTTTTTTTTTTTTTTTTTTTTTTCTTTAACAGACAATTCCATTAGGCATTTTGCTATTTCGTCATAGCTTAATTATTAAAACAAAAATAATCTTAATTTGTGAAATTAAATTTTCTTCCATTACAACTATTCACATCCAAACAATGCACAAGACACTCAGAAGCAGATGGCAATACATATATTGTGGTCACTGGCCAAATTCAGCTATTCTCAATATTGTCACCATATTTCACACAAAGTTCATAGGATAAAAATCTCGCTAAAATATCTTCATTGTTGTTAAAAAGTTGTGAATGAAAATTCAGGTTCAGCATACAAGCAAGACATCCTGTATTTTCGATTTCCAATATCTGAAAATAATTGTTCACCACAGACCTCTCCACTGCATTTTAAAACTTCCTTGCTAAATGAAACAGGAAAGTTATTCTTGCTGTGTTGCCTATAATTTAAATTTTTTCTTCGTAAGTTCTTTGACATTTAAAATATTTGCTTTAGAATATAATAAAATTTTATTCCTTTATTTTAATTTGCAGAAGCCATGAAGTTTGCAGACTATCATCATCTTCTTAAATAAGTTTTTTCTTTTTTTCTCCCAGTGCAACGTACAGTAGAACCTCTTTTATTCGAAACTCTCAGTTAACCGAAATCCAATTTTAAAGCCTTTTTTAGGTAGATTTCGTATGAAATACTACCTATTGGGATCGTTCCTATGTTGGAATTTCTGAAAAATTTTTGCAGATCTACACCGATCATGACCCCTAGAACCCTAAACCACCCTCAGTAAAAAACTTTATATATCTATCTATCTATATATATATATCACTTTCTTCTGGACACGATAACTTTCGTAATTCTGCATCATCTCTTCCAAACTGATACATAAAATCAAAGGGCATAAAATCTCGGTCAAGTTCGTTAATGGGCAAAATCGGACCAAGGGGATGGAAATAGGGAGGGGTTTTGTGAAAACAGAAAACCCCCCATAACTTCTTAATTTTTGTACATATAAAATCAGTTTAAAGTTTTTATTACTTCTAAAAATAGGGCCAAAATTTTATGTATCACAGATTTTTGATAAAGTTAAAAATGGGCTCTAGGGGCGCAAAAAATAGGGTTTTTGGGAGAAAAAAATTCATAACTTCGTCAATTCTCAAGATATCAATTCCAATTAATTTTATTATAAATCTCCTTAATATTATCTACAACTTTTATATTCACAAGTTTTTGATAGGACCAATTCGTACCGCAAAAAAAAAAATTAGAAACGAAAACAAAAAGGGGGTTTGAAGAAGTAAAAAATTCATAACTCCGTCAATTCAAAAGATATAAAATCCCCATGAATTTATCATATATCTTCTTAATATTGTCTACAACATCTATATAGACAAGTTTTGGATAGGACCAATTCTTACAGCAAAAACAAATTAAAAATACATAGCGGTTGAAGAAAAAAATCATCTAAGTATTCAAATCCAAACTGCGTATTTTCTGACTCATTTTACAATTCATTTTTGCTCTCAAAGTCTTCCAATTGGTACGTTTTCTTACTCAGAAACTATATAATGTACCGTAATGGTCGATTTTTTGATAGAGGCAGAATATATTTTAAAAAATGCTGTTAAAGTGGGCATTTTGAACCGAATTTCCCGAAGCGGATTGTGTTGGAAAAATCATTGCATTAAGGATGCACTCAAATCCAAACTGCTTATTTTCTGATTCATTTTTGCTCTCAAACGCATTTAATTGGTAGATTCGCTTATTCAGAAACTATATAATGTACCGCAATGATCGATTGTTTGATAGAGACAGAATATATTTCAAAAAAAGATGTCAAAGTGGGCATTTTGAACGGAATTTCCCGAAGCAATTGTGTTATCACTTTCTTCTGGACACGATAACTTCCGCAATTCTGCACAAATCTCTTCCAAACTGATACATAAAATCTCGGTCTAGTTCGTTAATGGGCAAAAGCGGACAAAGGGGATGGAAATAGGGAGGGGTTTTGTGAAAACCGAAAAAACCCCATAACTTCTTAATTTTTGTACATATCAAATCAGTTTAAAGTTTTTATTACTAACTTCTAAAAATAGCGCCAACAATTCATGCATCACAGATTTTTGATAAAATTTAAAATAGGCTCAAGGGGCTCAAAAAATAGGGTTTTTGGGAGAAAAAAAATTCCTTACTTCGTCAATTCTCAAGACATCAAATCCAATAATTTTATTATGCATCTCCTTAATATTATCTACAACTTTTATATTCACAAGTTTTTGATAGGACCAATTCGTACCGCAAAAAAAAAAAAAAAAAAAAAAATTAAAAAAAAAAATTAAAAACGAAAACAAACAAAAAATGGGGGTTGAAGAAGAAAATTTTTCATAACTGCGTCCATTCACAAGATATAAAATCTCCATGAATTTATCATATATCTTCTTAATATTGTCTTCAACATTTATATGGACAAGTTTTTGATAGGGCCAATTCTTACAGCAAAAACAGGGCCAATTCTTACAGCAAAAACAAATTAAAAATACATAGCGGTTGAAGAAAAAAATCTTATTAAGGGTGCATTCAAATCCAAACTGTCTATTTTCTTACTCATTTTTAAATTCATTTTTGCTCTCAAACGCATCCAATTGCTAGATTCCCTTATTCAGAAACTATATAATGCACAGTAATGATCGATTTTTTGATAGAGGCAGAATATATTTCAAAAAATGATGTCAAAGTGGGCATTTTGAACAGAATTTCTCAAAGCGATTGTGTTAGAAACGAAAAATATTGCCCTACTGAAAAAATAATTGTTTATTAATCAAGTTTTAATTAATTGAAAGAAAAATAAAAACACAGGTCGCTTATATATCTTTTGAAAAATCACGTCAGCATGTTTCATATGTATATTTTTTTTTATTAAAAATGAATCTGAAAATGTGCCAGAAAATTTCGAGTTCTTGAGTATGGAAAAATATTTTTTTAGGTAGCTTTCATTACAAAAAGCTACCTATTGCAGCCGTTCGGAGGAAAGCGATTTCAAAAAATTTTGGTATATTTTCATCGATCATGACCCCCAGACCCCGAAACCACCCTCCGTTCAAAATTGATATATATATATCTGACCTATGTCACACTGTAACTCTCGTATTTATGATCCGATTTGGGTGTAATTCGGTGTGTACATAGTACATACCAATGTCTCGACCGAGTTCGTTGGCCAGCTTCATCCGCCATTTTGTTTCAAAATGGCGGCAAAATTTGAAATGTGGTACCAAAAAATTGAAAATAGAAAAAGATTTTTTTCTTATGTATTTGACCTTTATACAAAGACTCCGGAGCAGTTTTTGTTTCGTCTATATCTTAAAAAATGGCTGAGTTATAGCATTTTGAATTTCTAGCGTGGCTGACATTTTGAAACGTCCTGAAATTTGCCACGCGATAAAAGGCGTATTTATGAACCGATTTGGATGTAACTTCGTTTATACATAGTACATACCAATGCCTCGACCGAGTTCGTTGGCCAGCTTCATCCGCCATCTTGTTTAAAAATGGCGGCCATTTAAATTTTTAAGAAAAATTTAAATTTGAAATGTGGTACCAAAAAATTGAAAATTTAAAAAATATTTTTTTTTATGTGTTTGACCTTGATAAAAAGATTCGGGAGCAGTTTTTGTTTCGTCTATATATTAAAAAATGGCTGAGTTATAGCATTTTGAATTTCTAGCGTGTCTGACATTTTGAAACGTCCTGATTTTTGTCACGTGATAACAGACGTATTTATGAACCGATTTGGATGTACCTTGGTGTGTGCATAGTACATACAAATATCTCGACCGAGTTCGTTGGCCAGCTTCATCCGACATCTTGTTTCAAAATGGCAGCCATTTAAATAAATTTTAAAAATTTAAAATGAGATACCAAAAAATTTCAAAGATTTTTTTCGTATGTGTTTGACCTTAATACAAAGATTCCGGAACAGGTTTTGTTTCGTCTATATCTAAAAAAATGGCTGAGTTATAGCATTTTGAATTTCTATTGTGGCTGACATTTTAAAACAACCCGATTTTTGTCACGCGATAACAGGCGTATTTATGAACCAATTTGGATGCAACTTGGTCTGTACATAGTACATACCAATGTCTCGACCGAGTTCGTTGGCCAGCTTCATTCGCCATCTTGTTTCAAAAGGGTTGCCATTAAAAAAAAAAAAAAATGTAATTTAAAATTTAAAATGAGGTAATAAAAAATTGGAAAATGAAAAAGATTTTTTTTTTTTTGTGTTTGGCCTTGATACAAAGATTCTGGAGCAGTTTTTGTTTCTGAAAATTTGTTCTTTTGTTTATATCTTAAAAAATGGTTGAATTATAGCGCTTTGAATTTCTAGCATGGCTAACACTTTGAAACGATCTTGTATTTGTCACGCGATAACACACGTATTCGCCTATTTCGATGGAAGAAGGCAAGTGGATAGTATACATCAATATCTCGACGAAGTTCACTGGCCAGCTTCATCAGCCATCTTGCTTCAAAATGGCGGCCAATTAAATAAAATTATATTTAAAGTGGGGTGCAAAAAAATTAGAAATTGAAAAAGGTTTCTTTCTTAAATACTTGACCTTGATATAAGGATTCAGGAGCATTTTTTGTTTGTCTTTATCTTAATAAATGGCTCAGATATAGCAGTTTCAATTTCTAATGTGGGTGACATTTTGAAAAATCTGATTTTTTGCCTGCGACTGCACTCGTATATATCAACCGATTCCGATGTGAGTGAGCATGTGCACAGCAATTACTAAGGTCTCGACCAAGTTCACTGGTTAGCCTCATCCACCATGTTGTCTTAAAATGGCAGGCACTTTAAGAAATCGCCGAATTTGGCAGCCTAAGTTACTTTACTTTTACTCTACTTAATAAGTTACTTTAAATAAAAGCAGCTTGGATAAAGCTGACTAATGTCGCGAAATTCTCATTTATAATGATTTAGTATTGATAGAAATTAGTATTGAATCTCCTACATTCGGTTTCCACTAAATTGAGCTTCGTGTGTTTGAATAATATAAGTTGGCTTTTTTAAAATAAGGAATATGAAAGCTACCTCTTCCTCCTGGCACTGGCCGGAAGGACTTTTTGATATCGTCTTAACATGATTCTGATAAAACCAGCTTTTTTATAAAAAAGAAATAAAAACTCGTCAAAAGCAGACAGATAAAAAGGTTAAGAGGCTACTTCAGTCAAAGGAAAAGACCCGTTCGCTAATGCTAATCCCATGGAAGAAATTTATAAAGATATCTCGGTCGCGTTTCAATATTTTTAAATGATTTCTTTTGCATTGAATAGTTGAGATTGATCTGTACAAAGGGCGTTTTTTATTTTTTCGATTTTGTTTGCAGGTATTTCTTATGAGAACACTTTCATTTTCGGAACCGGTTTCGAAAGTAAAAGCATCCTCATAAAAAATATCTGCAGTCAAAATCGAAAAAGTAAAAAACGGCCTGCATACAGATCGATCTCAACTATTCAATGCAAAAGTAATCATTTAAAAATGTTGAAATGCGACAGATATCTTTATAAATTTCTTCCATAGGATTAGCATTAGCGAATGTGTCTTTTCATTTGACTGAAGTAGCCTCTTAAAGTGGATTTATATCTAATAATGATTTAGTTTTTGTTCGTGAAATTAGTATACTTAACTTCGAAATCTACCTCTGCCTGTAGGCCGGGCCGGCAGGGATTTTTTTTTTTTTTTAAATCACATTCTTTGTGTGCAAAATCCATTTTGAAAGCTTTTTTTTCTCTCTTTTTTGAACTATCATATTCCTTGTGTGCAAGCGGTTCTTTCCAAACTAAAAGTACATATAAATATTTTCGATCTCCTATCTTAGAGTTCCTTTGAATTTAACTTGAGCTCCCATAAGCTGTGGAGTGGAATAAAGAAAACGAACAAATTAGCAATTCTGCAGCTTTTGAATGTTTTGAAAAAGGTTTGACATGACTGGAGCAGCAGAAAAAACTGGTGAACTAATAATATTAAAAAAACCTGCGATAGAGCTTCAAAGCAAAGGCAATTGAAACTGCGACAAACAAAATATTTTTTCAAACATTTGTGATATATGTAAAAGATACTTAATTTCAAAATTAAAATTCAGGCAATTTATTCTTGTTTCTATTTTGCTATTCCTTTATTTTTATTAAGCACTTGTTACCATTATAAGAAATATTGCATATCTTTCTCCTTAATCTTAAAATGAAGCATTCTCCATTTTCCGAAAGATGGCCAGTCCCAACTACTTCGGATAATCGAGGTTCTACTTTATTTGTGAAAAGGTCTTGTTTATCAAAATGGAAATATTGGTAAATTCTAAAACAATTTTGCATTATATTTAACTTTTAACTACCTTTAGATTAGGGATGCACCGAATATTCGGCTTGGCCGAATAGCAAGCTACTCTGTCGAGCCGAATACTTTTTAATCATATTTTTAAAAACCTCATACAACTTCTATGTTTAAGAGTAAACTTATACCGGGTGTCCTAAAAAGGACTGACTGATTTTAAAATTCAATAACTTGCAAACAGTGACAGATATTTAAAAATTTCTTAGAGGAGGTTTATGCATAAGGTCAAAAGTTTTATTACAGTGATTTTCGATTTTAGTTCGAATTACAAATAGATGGCGCTGTAAGCAATAGTTGTTAAATACAGGCTCAATTTTTGGTCCTTTCTCGTTTCATGCGGAAAAAGGAGACAAATGTATTATCCGGGCCACAAAGTACCAAAAATCGAGCCTGAATTTAGCATCTATTGATCGCAGCACCATCCATTGTTTTAATTCACACTAAAATTGAAAATCACTGTAAAAAACTTTTGACCTTATGCATAACCCTCCTGCAAGAATTTTTTAAATATCGGTCACCGTTTACAAGTTATTGGATTTTAAAATCAGCCAGTCCTTTTTAGGACACCCAGTATATTAACTTATTCAAAATAATTAGAAACAGAATAATATTTAAATAAGAGAATGTTTTTACATTATTTATTTGCTGTTTGTTAAGTATAATTTAAGAAAACGAGGATTTTCATAGGAAGCAATTATGTACAAATGCAAGTTCCTGAACATTGTCCAGTAAATAATCTGTTGCTAAGATTTTCAGAGCAACGTTTACATCTCTGAAAATGATTGCCCACTCCGGACACCTATCTAGCATGCATTTAAAAACTTCCTTGCTTAATCAAAAGGAGTAGAACAGTTATTCTTGCTAAGTTGCCACCATATAAAATTTGAATAGATTGTATTATTTGTTTATCTTTACTTTAGTCATTTCCTGACAAACAATATATGATACTATACAATTTTTCTTCAAATTTTTTCACAATTTCTCTTTGATTTAAAAATGTTTCTTTTAGAATTCAAGAAAATTTTATTCATCTGTTTTAGTTTGCAGAAGAAGCCACAAAATTTAAAAGTTTTATTAATTAAAAAAGTTTCATAACTATCCTCTTAAATAACTCAAAGCTGATATTTTTCAGCATAAAGTTTACTTGAAAAAAGCTCTTGTTTATTAGAATAAAAGTTTGTTTTAAATATTATGTAAAATTGTTTTAAAATGTAACATTTTAGTGCCTTTCAACTTTGAAATATAAAAGTATTTGACAAACCGAATATTCGGTATTCGGCCAAAATCTCTATTCGGTGCATCCCTACTTTAGATCCTGAAAAGAAGTATTTGACCTGTTGAATATTTGGCACTGTACACAAGTAATGTTTTGATTTGGGGAGGGGGGGGAGGGGGGGGGGCAAATGATATCATGAGGTGGGGAGAGGAGATTTGTATTTTGATATCATTATCATTCTTGATTCAATCAAAATTTTCCCTTTTTACTTGTTCGTTGTTAAGTTTTATCTATTTTTACAAAAATGAAGAGAATTATTAAATTACTAAAATCATTAAATGATTATAAAATGGATTCCAAAATCAAATTTTTAGACATTGATAATTATTTGGTACATTTCTAGTGCATAATTATTTTTAAAAGCTAACAATTTAGTTCTTAAAAATAGAAATTTTCTAAAGATTATCGAAAAATTTGATGCTTACATTTCTTTTTAATAAAAATATTTTTTTTTTCTAATTAAAATTATGAACAATAAATTATTTAATATTCTCTTCCCAATTTTTTTATTCTAGTTATTGGTCTTCTGCTTTTTTTTTTATTTATTGGGTGGAAATTAATTTTACAGAACGTATTAGCTTGTATTGCTTAACTTGTTAGCTAACAAAAGCGTTTTCTTACATACTTTTAATTTGTATCAATGCATTTTTTTTTTTTTTTCAAAAATGCTGTTATTTCAATTACAAAAATAATAATGGAAAATTTGTATAAGATGTGCAAGGAAAAATTTACAAAATATTGTTTGGAAATGACAGTCTCTGAATAAAGTATAAAATTTACCCGAGCCCTAATGTATTTATTTTATACCCAAATATGACAGGTTTATTTGAAAATTTATTTCTACTATTTTTGCATTAAATTCATATTACTTAATAATCATTGTTTCTAACAGTTTGCTGTTTTCGGAAATACACTGCAGAAAATGATACATTTATATTGCTTGCCACTTTATAAAGTCGCTTTTGGGAGACCCAGTTATATTTATTTGTACATGAAAGAAAAGTGTTACAGAAAAGAGCAACTCTGCTATTATGTAAATGACTTATTCAAATTGAACTCAAAAAATTTAAACAGTTTTTTGATAGAAACTTTAATAAAGCATAGAAAAGGTATCAAAAAATTATAAATAGAACAAACAATACTGCTAGAAACTCTGCAAATGAAGTAATAACATCGGAAAAAATTCTCTCCCCTCCCTCTCTTTTTTGATACTCTTTACTCTTGAATGGGCTGTTCTTCATCTTCAAACTCTTCATCATCAGCAGTTGCTTCTTGATATTGCTGATATTCAGAAACCAAATCGTTCATGTTTGATTCCGCTTCTGTGAATTCCATTTCATCCATACCTTCACCAGTGTACCAATGCAAGAAAGCTTTACGGCGGAACATAGCTGTTAAAAAGAAAGGAGATACAATGACAATTCAGCATGCAAGTTGAACTTATATGATCTTATGTTAAACATTTTAATAAATACAAAATACATAAGAGCAAGAAACAAACGAAGGGATTTGAATAGTGTTGCCAGGTGTCCTGCGTAAATCAGAGCTACAAATACTCTGGACATTGCTAATTTTTTAGTTTATTTCACCATCTTTAATCACAGATAATTCTGCCATTGGATAAGGCAAAGAAAAATACTTTAAAATATTGGTGACACTAGATTTGAACCATCCTCATTCAAAACACCTTTTTTCTTTTCCTTTTATCGAACTTTAAAATATTGGTGCCCCAACGTGGGACACCTAGTAACACTAGATTTGAAACCACCCTCATTCAAAAGACCTTTTTTTCTTTTTTTTTTTTTTTTTTTTTACGAACTGTACTTCACCCATGCAAAAAATACCCATTCATTAATGTTAACCACCATGGAAGAAATTTTTAAGCTTAGCTCACTTGCATTTCAATAATTTTAAATGATTTTTTTTGCTTTGAGTAGCTGAGGTCAATCTGTACAAAGGCAGTAGTTTTTTACTTTTAACTTTCTTTGCAGGTTTTTTTAATGAGAATACTTTCACTTTCGAAATTAGTTCTGAAACTAAAAGTATCCTAATTAAAAAAAAGAAAACTGTAAACAAAATTGAAAAAGTAAAAAAAAACTGCCTTTGAACAGATTGATCGCAGCTAGCCAATACAAAAATCATTTTAAAATACTGAAATGCACATGCGCTATCTTAAAACAGATCTTGTAGTATATTTCTCTTCCAAATGTTCTCCAACAGTATGTCAATAACTTTTGTTTTGAGAAAGTGGTGTGAGGTAGAATTTAAAAAATAGTCACTTGTGGCAGTCCTGTTAAATGATGTTTTATTTTTAGTTGCCACAATAGTTCTAAAATATCTTTCAAAGAATCTTACTCTATCTCACTAAAATTTTAATACAGTCGGCGCTCGTTAATTCGAACTCGTCGGGACCACAAGAAATGTTCGAATTATCCAGAGTTCGAATTACGAAAAGTATGAGAGGAAAACATGTTTAAAGGGGTACTATTACAAAGGAATTAATATTATGGTATTTTTTTTAATTTATTTCGGCTGTTTTCGTTAGAATATGACTTAATATTAAATTAAAAGATATAAATACATAAATAATAATATTAAAATAATATAAATAAAACATAAAAATTAATTATACACTATAAAAAAACTGCATTTAAAATTACATTTTAATTGTACTACAATTTTCTTACCTGAAATTAGATGAACATTTAAGAAATTATTTACACTTATTTATCATCTCTATGAAAAAAAAATATCAATTGTTTGCTACTATTCATTTTTGACTTTTTAGCCAGTTTTTCTATTTGTAACAAACAGTTAAGTTCTTTGTCCGATGACGGCTGCATCAGGATAAATGAACAATGCAAACACTCAATTGATTGTGCAGTTGACTTTTCTGTGGGTAAGGAAAGCACTTGGGACATAGTAGCAGAATCGGCAGAATCTGATTCCGTCTCCTCATTGCATTTTTCGTGAATTGTTTCAACAATTTCTTCCGCAGTTAAGGGTCCAGATACTTCTAAACTGTTATCGGCTGCTACATACTCTGTGAACGTAATATCACACTGGATCTTTTCAGAAAAGTTTGGAAATTCTATTTCTTCGAAAGGTCTGTCGTTTTCACCATTTGCATTACAACCACTCTTTTTAGGTGGATGGATCAATCCTGCATGTCGAAAGCATTTTTCTATTGTTTCGGGTTGTACGGCGTCCCACGCCGCATACAAGTCTTTGATGGCCGTGAGTAGTTTTATGTCGTAGCTTTCTTTAAGATCAACCGAAAATAAAATGTGTCTAGAACCCTTTTATGATGACTCTGCACATTATCTAGCAGCAATAGAATTTTTCCGTTTTCACGAGAAAATTTTTTATCCAGTTCTTTTAACCAACTGGTACAGATTTCACGCGTCATCCAGACTTTGCATTTGCCACGTAATCAACAGGCAGTGTTTTCACTCCTTTGAAGCAACGTGGATTAGTTGATTTACCAATAACTAACAATTCTAAATTCTCATTTCCATCCATATTGGCACCTACCATCACAGTTATCCTGTCTTTTCTAAGTTTATCACTTGTGCACGTTTCACCTTTAAATGTTAAAGTCTTATTAGGAAGAAGTCTATAAAACAACCCTGTTTCATCGGCATTAATCACGTCTTTCATTGCATGAGTAGAAATAAGTTCAGGTAGCTTTTCGCAGAATTCATTGCATGCAGCGAGGTCTACAGCACCACTTTCACTACACACAGTTTTGTGTACGATGTTATTTCGGTGCTTAAAACGTGTCAGCCATCCTTCGCTGCAATTGAAATTTTTAATACCCATGAGTAGTGCAAGTTCTTTTGCTTTATCTGCCAATATAGGTCCACTCAAAGGTACATTTCTTGCCAATGCATCCTTTGTCCATAACAGTAAAGCTTCCTCTCTAAATCCTCATCGGCTGCTGTTCTCATACGTTTTCGTCCTTTAGCAAATCTTTCCTTTTCCCATGATTTCAGGAAGAATTCTTTATTTTTCAAGTAAGTAGAGAGTGTATTATTTTTATACCATAGTCTGCAGCAATTTCTGTCTTAGATTGGCCACATCCTACCTTTTTAATAATTTCTACTTTAGCTTCTAAAGTTAACGATTTATAACTTCCACGTGGATCCATATTTTAAAGAAACAAGATATTTTACTTTCTCAAAAAACACTTTAGCAGCAAGTAAAACCATTGACTAAAAAATTCGATCCCCACACTGCAAATAGAATGTAGTGATAAAACGGGTTTCCCCTAACTTTAACAGATGTCCACCCTGTGAATTTCTCGGAATGTCACTGGGTCAAATACTGTGGAAGGCATTAGGAACAAACACAATGGAAGAAGGGGAGGAGGTGTCATTGATGGACAGACGGGGCGAGGCGCACTAAAAAAGAGGATATCAAATGCATGGGACTATTATACTAGTTCAGAACAATTCTGACAAAAATGAAAGAAAGAAAGTTATTTCAAGGATCTGAAGTCCGTGAGAAAGTAAGAAAAAATGGAATTATCGTTAATTCGAATTAAACGAAGTCAAGAGAAAATGAGTTCGAATAAATGAAAAGTTTTAGCGTTATTATGCCATTGAAAATTTCGGGACTTCATGTTTAGTTCGAATTAATGAGAGCCGACTGTACATAAAATAATAATTTATATATTTTAGAACTATTGTGACAAATAAAAGTAAAGACACACTTTAAGAACAGTATACAAATAATAAATAAGTTCCAGAAGAGATATCTCAAAAATACAAAAAGCATTACGCATACAGACCCATCAGTTTAACATCAGTGAGGGAAATGACATATCACTGAACGACAGCTTTATTTACTGTCTTTAATGTTAGATAATTTAGTTTTGAACAACAATTTTAAATATAAAGTAAAACAATTATTGACTGGATTTCCAACTATTAAAACTGAAAAAACTGTGTCAGCAATAATTTTTTTAAACCATACAATTTAAATTTTTACTCAGTTTAAAGGAAAACAAAAATCTTTTAAAATGCAATTTGTTAGAAAACCGTTTCAATTTATCTATTTATTTTCAAACAAAAACATTTTTAAATCTGCATACAAACCAATTAAGGAAGATTAATCCATTTGCAGTTAAAATATAAATAATTCAGCATTTGTTTGTTTCTGTGTAACATTCCACAACTAAATTGCCGATTCAAATCAAAACTTCACAAATAAAGCAATAATTTAGAACATAGGTAATTGAACTATGCACTGAATTATTAGAAACTTTTTTTTGTTGTTGTTGTTTGAAAGTATTCTTAGAAACTTTTTAACTTTGCAAACATGAAGATTTAACCATCTGAAGGTTTTCCTGCAACGAAAATGCTTATGAAACTAATTTTAATTTAAATTTTCTTTCCCTGTTTGTTTCTAAAATACACTTTATGCCCCTTTTTTTGGACATACATCTTAAGATACAGTTTTGTTAAAAACATTTTGTCTACAATTGATTTAATTTGTGTTTGGTATACAGAAAAATATGGGCAAAAACACTTGGAAAGTTTAAAAAATAGAGTTCTGTTAATAAATAATTTTCAAAAATTACCTGTGAATTGGTCAGCAATTCTTTTGAAAAGCTCTTGAATAGCAGTACTGTTTCCAATGAAAGTAGCAGCCATCTTGAGACCCCTAGGTGGAATGTCACAAACGGCAGTCTTGACATTGTTTGGAATCCATTCAACAAAGTAACTGCTGTTTTTATTTTGTACATTAAGCATCTGTTCGTCGACTTCTTTCATGCTCATACGACCTCTGAAGATGGTGGCAACAGTTAAGTACCTGCCATGTCTGGGATCACAAGCTGCCATCATATTTTTAGCGTCGAACATCTGTTGTGTTAGTTCTGGAACAGTAAGGGCACGATACTGTTGACTGCCTCGAGAAGTGAGGGGAGCAAAACCAGGCATAAAGAAATGGAGTCGAGGGAAAGGTACCATGTTTACTGCGAGTTTTCGGAGATCGGCATTTAATTGTCCAGGGAATCTCAAACAAGTAGTTACACCAGACATTGTGACAGATACAAGATGGTTTAGATCACCATATGTTGGAGTGGTAAGTTTTAAGGTACGGAAACAAATGTCATACAGAGCTTCATTGTCTATACAGTAAGTTTCGTCTGTGTTTTCTACTAATTGATGTACAGAGAGGGTTGCATTGTAGGGTTCAACAACTGTGTCAGAAACCTATAAAGAGAATATTATTCTATTATCCTCTAGGCTTTAAGTACTTGAAATACATACTTCCAACTACAATAAACAAAGAGATAGAAACAAATTTCAATTTTCATGCATAAAAGTATAAATTTGCCCTTTTTGCAGGGCTAGGAACTGTGAGGAAATAATCAGGCATCAATGACACCTGGCAATTTTTTGTTAGTTGCCAAAATATTGACTTTGGTACCATTTTTAATTTATTTATTTAATCACTTTATATGCATAAGTGACTTAAACACAAAGACATTTAAAACCTTTAAATGGCCGATTTTTCAAAAATAAATTTAAAATAGCTTTTCACCTTTCATTTCTTAAATAAATCATGGATAAAATATTTATATAAAAAAAAAAAAAAAAACATTGTTTTACATATGATTTACTGCTAAAAATAAGTGTTGCCAGTCAACAACACTGGGGTTTGAAAAAATCCCTGCCGGCTCTGCCTACAGGCAGAGGTAGATTTCGAAGTTAAGTACTAATTTCACCAACAAAAACTTAATCAAGATTAGAGATAAACCCAGTTTAACAATCTTATCTGACCGCTTTTGACGAATTTTTAATCTCATTTTTCTGCAAGAGCTCGTTTTATCAAAATCATATTAAGTTGGTATTAAAAAAGATATTTTTCCCCGCTCAACAACTCTAAATTTACCGACACAAGTAAAAGCATGAGACTTGCTGACATGATTTTTTTTAAAGAGATTTATAAAGCGACATGTCTTTATTTTCCGTTCAATTAATTAGAACTTGATTTACAATTATTTTCTCAGTACGACCATTTTTTTTCGTTTCCAGCACTATCGCTTCAGGAAATTCGGTTCTAAATGCCCACTTTGACAGCATTTTTTGAAATATAGTCTGCCTTTATCAAAAAATCGACCAATACAACACTTTATATAGTTTCTGAATGAGAGAACCTGCCAAATGGATGCGTTTGAGAGCGAAAATGAATTTAAAAATGAGTCAGAAAATAAGCCGTTTAGATTTGAGTACACCCTTAATACGATAATTTTTTTGTCAACAATTTTTTTTTTCCTTCTTCTGTAAGTTGATCCTATCAAAAACTTGTCAATATGAAAGTTGTCAATCATATTCATAAGACGTATAGTAAATTTAAGCGGATTGGATATCTTGTGAATTGACGAATTTATGAATCGGAGTTTCCCCCAGGTTTAAAAAAGGGCACTTTTGGATTCCGAAGGGCATGTTTTGGATTCTTAAAGGCATTTCTTGAAATTTTTAAAGGCATTCTTTTGATTTTTAAAACTACTTTATAGCTCACAGGCTATCAAAGCCCGAGAGCTTATGTGCCTGCCGGTTCTGTATGTACGTGTGTATGTACGTATTGCGATAACTCTTGATAGAAGCATCCAATTTACTTCAAGTTTTTTTTCTAGTTTCATTCTGATAAGGCGCTTCGCTGATTAGTTTTGGGGGTGCATTGGTTAAGGATAAAGGGGGGTTAGTCCCCCCCTGCCCTTAATTCAGATAAAAAGGTTTTTCATGCAGAATTATTTGATTTGCTCCAAATTTGGTATACCGGTTTATTATGTTAAGGAACTTGCCTGATTAGTTTTGGGGGTTCATTGGTTAAGGATAAAGGGGGTTTAGTACATCCCTCTTAATTCAGATAAATGGGTTTTCATGCAGAATTATTCGATTTGCTCCGAATTTGGTATACCGGTTTATTATGTTAAGGAACTTCCCTGATTAGATTTTGAAGTTCATTGGTTAAGTATAAAGGAGGAAACGGGGCTAATCCCCCTTCACTTATTTTTTTGAGGGGCATTATTCTTTAAAATAAGAGTATAATATACAATTAATTTGAATAGACTGAGCTGAATGCCATCAGTTTAGCTGGGCACTTTTTATTAATATTTAATAGACAAAAACTAAAAGACAGCAATGAGTCAATTTTTAGTATGCAAGTAATTTTTTTGATAAACAAAGGAGTAAAGGCCCTTTTTTCAGGTGGGGGCAACAAAGGAACTAATTTTTTAAATGAGGGGCAAGAGGGGTGCTATTTTGTAAACCTAAGGCAGGGTGCAGCACCTTCCTGAAACTGTCTGGGGGAAACTCTGTATGAATTATTTTCTTCTTCAACACCCTCCCCCCCATTTTTTTTCTTTTTTAATTTTTTTGCAGGAAGAGTGGGTCCTGTCAAAAACTTGTCAATATAAAAACTTGTAGATAATATTAAGAAGATTTATAATAAGTTTAAGTGAATTTGATATCACAAGAATTGACGAAGTTATGAATTTATTTCTCCCTTAAATCCTTATTTTTACACCCCTTGAGCCCATTTTTAATTTTTTCAAAAATCTGTGATACATAAATTTTTAGCCCTTTTCCTAGAAAACTGATTTGATATGTATAAAAATTAAGAAGTTATGGGTTTTTTTCGGTTTTCACCAAACCCCTCCCTATTTCCAGCACCATAGGGCAACATTAATAGGCAAACATTATGGTCCAATTTTGCCTATTAACGAACTTGACTGAGATTTTCTACCCCTTGATTTAATGTTAATGTATCAGTTTGAAAGAGATTTGTGCAAAATTACAGAAGTTATTGTGCCCATAAAAAAGCGATATAGATAGACAGATTGATAAAGTTTTTTTACTGACGATGGTTTTCGGTTCTAGGAGTCATGATTGGTGTGGATCTGCAAAATCTTTTCAGAAATTCCAACACAGAAGCGATCGCAATAGGTAGTATTTCATACAAAATCTACCTAAAAATAATTTTCCTTGAAAAAATTTTATAATTTTAAACACACGTGAATTTTAAGAACTATGATAAAGAATAAATTTTACTTGCTCACTGCAGAACAAAATTGGGTATTTTGCAAGCTTCCAAACAAAACAAAAGGCACATGTACCAACAATTGAAAAATCAAATCTATCTTTATTCTTAAAAAGCATTAGTGCTGACATCTAATTAGAGCTTCAATATTATTTTAATAGTATTTTAGAAAACTAAATTAGGTAGACATTTAAAGAGTTAAAATTCACAAAAAAACTTTGTGCCTGTGCCTTCTTCTGTTAGGTCGCACATTTTTGTGTCTTTAACAACTGCCATGTAATCAGTCAAGCCAGATCCATACATTTAATAAAAGAAAAAAAAAATCAATGAATAAAGGAAGTAGTCTTGTTTATCTTAATTAAATCTGAATAATTATGAATCTCTTCACACATTCAGTTGTACTGAAAAACAGAACTATTTTGAAATGAAATACTTTGCCCAAATAAGAGTAATAAGAAAGACAATAGAAAATAGAATAGATCAGCATGCACAGATTACATTATTAAGAAACATTATTAAAAGATTTTAAACTTTGCATGCAGAGGTGGTAAGTAAATTTTGGAAGTGGGAAAAGAGAATTTAGATGATATTTTAATGAAAATTTTGTGAGCATTAAAAATTTTAATCATTGGGTACTAATTTTAAGCACCTCGTCTCCAAGGAGTTAAGGATTGTATGAACCCTGCTATTGCTTATAAACTCGATAGGTTAGTTATCGAAAACTGGAAAACACCAGTCTACTCCAAATCAGGGTTCGCAAAAACCTAGGTTTTTCTGAAAAAACCCAACCCACATGGGTTTTTTCATGAAAAACCCAATTTTCCCCAGGGAAAATAGAGTTTTTTCAAAAGTATAATACATGCGTAATTACATTGTATACTATATTTTCTATATATACACTATACATAAAAAAATACATTGTTCCCTTATATACAATATAATTGTAATGCTATTTTACAAGTTATAAATTGTATAAATTATATGAATTTAAATTAATTAAATGTCAGTGTTTCTCACAAATTAGTTTTAAATATAATAGAAGATATAAAATTGTTAATTTCCTTTAAATCAAATAATGAATAGAATATTAAAATTTAAAATATATAAGTAGGAAGAAAAAAAGGTTGGTTGGTTGATTTTTTGACGGCCAATTATCTGCTCGAGGGATATAGGCCCAGGGGGGAGTGCCCTTCGTGGGGGTCTTTCTAAGGGAACCTAACCCGTATTAACGCTTGGAGAACCAAGGTTCGAAGAAAACCACGAAAACTCCAAACGATTAGGCCGATGGGCGCGATTGGGATCGAACCCAGCACTTCCCGTCTACCAGCTTCGAGAGCAGAACCTCTCGGCCACTGGTGGGGCGGAAGAAGAAAGAAAAAAGGGGGGTAAACTAGTCGGATGTATCAATCCCAAAAGTTTCTTCTATCTCATACATGTTAATAATTCAAAATTCACTATCACAGTGCCAAAATTAAATGACAATTTATGCCCATCATGAGGATTGTAAAATATAGATTTGTTGAATTGGATGCATTTAACAAGGAGATATAAGTATCACCTCATATGCAATTTACAACAAAACCTGATCAGTAACAATTTACGTCAACATCTAACTGAATCTGAAGTTTGATGAAAATCCAAGCATTATTAGTTCTTAAGATAAAGTTATTGCAAAAAGTGAGATAAATGCAGCACAACAGTGCTACTTGGGCGATATACACCAAAAACTAATCAGCACCAGTTTATATCAAGGTTTAACTGAATCTAAATATTTATTAAAGTCCGTACATTAGTTCTTGAGATAAAAGTTATTGCTGAATTCACGAAAAATGCAGCATAGCAGCACTACCTGTTGGGCGATATGCACCAAAAAAAATAATTCAATAAGCAACAGCTTAACTTGTGACTGAATCTGAAGTTTTATGAAAATCCGTGCATTAGTTCTTGAGGTAAAGCTATTGCAAAAATTGAGATAAATGCAGCATAGCAGCGCCGCCTGTTGGGCAGTATACACCTGTTAGGTAATAGAAACTTTTAAAATATTAAATTAGAAACTTTAAAATATTTAATTAGTTATTCATTATTGATTATTCCAAATTCAGTTTCAGTCAAATTTCACTTTAAAACAATTTTTTTTTATTCTACAAAAAAGATCGTTAATTAAAATCAAAATAAAATTTTAATAATTTCAGCCAAAATAAATATTTCTTTTATAATTTTCAAATATTAAATTCAAAATTTAAACATAACGATCTTTTCATTCAAAATCTTTAACCTAACGTTCTTTAATTTTAAACCTTTTCTCTGTGTGGCAACACCGTCACTCGCGCGCTCAACGGTTTTTTGATTTGAGCTAGCGTGCTTCCGGGCGTCTCTCCCTCTCTTGGGCATCGGACGGCAGTGCACCAAGAAGGGTGCATTGTCACTCCGCAAATTTTCTTTTATCCGTTGGGATCGAGCGCTTCAAAAATCAGTAATATAAGTATTTCTTAAGAAGCAATCACTTAAAAAATTACAAAAGAATTTCTGTTGTTAAATCTTCATAATTTAAATTCTACAAATCGACTGCTATTAAAGGATACCGACACTCCACTATCATCACGAAATGGAGATGTCCGCTAAAAGTGAATATTTATGTTCCTGTGTGGTTGCTACAGAGACTCCTAAAATTCTGCTAAAAGGAGATAAGTACATCCTCATCTGATGCGAGTTCTCGTGGGCCATGAATTCACGGCTTACTAGATATTTCATCAATTCAAGGTTTTCATAAAAGTGTATAGGTGTCATCGTAAGTGATGCATAAAGTGTGAACCTATACCTCAATAATTCCTTATTGTTCTCTTCTATCATCCTTAAAATGGTAAGATTAATTATTTGTTTATCATTTGTGAGTGATTATGTACATTTGAAATAGTGGTATAATAACTCCGATGTCAATTGAAAGAAGATGAAATCTGATACTCATATTAATGAACAGGAAGTACTTTAATCCAGCAACTGACTTTAGCAGATAAGTGATCGGAGAACTTGATACTGACACAGAGATAAAAATTTCAGAACAATTTTGAATCCTTATAGCTGCACTAAATATATCTTATTTTTATTCAACTGAATTTTAGAAATATGTCGTGCTCAATAAGTAGCCAATCATAATCTTTGATACAGATATAATTTGTATTTGCGATACCAAGATCGTAAATGATCTCAAATTTTGTAATCAATATAATTTTAAATGAAGTGAAGAAATTAATTCTTTTACAAAAAGGGCGGTGCACTGCTCCTTCCCCTTTTTCTTTGAAATATTTTACAGTAAAAATCATCTGTTCATCTAATAAAGTTACTTGATGTACGTAGTTATTCTTTGTTTCATTTACGTGTTTTTGTGTTTATTTTATGTATATTCCGTGAACGTGCCTCTAATTATTTAATAAAGCTACAGAGATAAATATTAGAAATCTTTACATAAGGCAACAATAGGCTCAAGAAACAAATGTTAAAAGTTAAATATTTTGATTGGTAAATCAATTTTCAAATTATGTTTTCGGCACTTCTACATTTGCTACAAATATTTTCGGATGGATGTCACTACTATTTTAAGTTCAGGTGAGTACTACTGCTTTAAAATTATTATCTATTATCCATCATATTTTTATCTTACTTTTTCATAATGCAATGTACTTCTACTATCATTTCTTCCATTTAGATCACGTGCCTCTCTTCTATTAAAATCAATTTTAAATTAAATAATTCTATCTTTAAAACCATTTAAAATCTATTTTCCTTTTTATTTTTTTTATATATTACAACACCAAAAACTAATCAGCACACTGTTTACATCAAGGTCTAACTCAATCTAAAGTTTTGTGAAATTCTGTGCATTAGTTCTTGAGATAGAGCACCCACAAAAATTTTTTCACATACAGTCATTTTCTAAAAACTATCAAATTGTCTTCAGAACCTTTTTAAAAACATATAAATCCCTCATGAACTGAGATAGAGCACCCACAAAAATTTTTTCACATACAGACAGTCATTTTCTAAAAACTACCAAATTGTCTTCAGAACCTTTTTAAAAACGTATAAATCCATCATGAACTGGAAGTCGAAAATTTTCATGAATCCAATACTTTCTTCTTGTAAAGATAGAAGAAAGTAAAAATACATATTTTTCATTTCCATGAATATAGTTGATTTGAATTTTTTATATAAAGACATACCTATAATTATGTACTATGTATGTTGCCTACTAGGTTCTATGTTAGTAAAGTATTTCAATGTGCTGAAATACATTTTTATTTTACTTCAGATGTGTATGTAATGGCTTTTATATATTAATATTTTTTCAAAATTAACTGAAATGGCTTAAATTCATTAAATGTATATGTTGTTTAAATTTTTAAATTATATCTGAAAATTGAAAAAACCTATTTTATGGGTTTTTCAGTGGGCTTTTTCAAGTGGGCCCATTCTGAAAAAACCCACCGGGTTTTTTCGAACTGGGCCCAGCTTTGCAACCCTGCTCCAAATCCCTTCAATAGTCAGGCCTTAACATTTAAAAATGAGTCGGAAAGTTTTGCATTATTGAAAAGGGAATTTGAAAACCACTTTAAAAGAAAAATAGTACTTTTCGGTTAGCTGAGTACCAATATTTACTGCACCCGCAAGAAAAGTGAGACATCTCGCAAAGATTCATTTTGCATTTGATTCCAGTAATAGTTCTGTCATAGGTGCGTCTTGCTACACAAACAGTTTCATAAGTGTAGTTATACAGGAAATCACTTTATTATGCTACATGCCCATTTGTGACCACTGAAGAGGGGTGGATTGTGTGGGGAGGTAAAATTACCCAACCCTCCAAATCTCATCCTACGCCTTCATTCTTAAGAGTTCTATGCATGTTTTTATACCTGTATGCAGAGCTAAGTGCTATAATTTCCTGTTACAGTAATGGCCGTATCAGACGACACTCTTTCACAGAACATTTTCCCCAACAAAACATTTCAGTCAGCAAAAGTTGCTTGACCTTGATGAAGGAGAGCATTTTGCTCGGTATACTTGCTCATCGAGCGTTTACTGCATCGCTCGGGAAATGTTTGACTTTTATTCAAAACTGATGAACTAAACCAATGGGAGCGGAGCAAGGGGGAAGATAGGTAAAGATTTGTTTTCGTAATGAAAATATCACTGCCAAGTCGCCAATGTTTGTAAACAAATGCATATGAATTTTTATCAATATTATTTAAATGTTTAATAAGTATTATCAAAACACTATTTTTTTTAATGCATTTTTTAATACTTTTTTTTACTTATACTTGTGGTGTAATTAAGTATATATAAAACTCGATTTTCTTTTTTACTGTATGTAATTGAAACGATTACATTACTTAAATTGCATTATGTTCTCATATGCAAAGTCGCTAGCGTTTTATGTAAAAATGAGATACTTTTAATCCATACTTCGAATAAAAATTTCAGATTATTCTAATTCAAGTGACAGAAGATTTTACTTTCTTGGCAAAAGAAAATAGTAATAATAATGGCACACTTATTACTTTAAAAGAGTCCAGGCTTTTCTTAGAGGGTCCTGAAATTATAAAATTGTGAACAATGTTTTGTATTTGTGAAAAATTTAGCCTAAATTTTATGAATTTGAAATATTCGTTATATTCAGGCTCTTGTTTATACATTTATTTTTAAGAAGATATATGCAAGTAAAATACATATTTCTTTCACATATGCAAGAGTGACAGGTTATATATTTATCTTTCAAATGAATAAATTAATACAAAGGTTCAGTTTTAAGATGGAAAAGCCTTAGACAAAGAATTTTGTGAAGGGTTCTGTTTGAATTGAAAAGTTTTGTTGAAGGTCCCGTTTTGAAACGGAAATTTTTGCGAAGGTTATAAAAATTACTAAAAGACCATCCGTAGAGTATGATCTTAGCATTCTGTGTATTGGTAAGGTCAAAACAAGAGTCACTGCTCAATTAGAGTGGGGTTCTTCATTAGTGTATGCATCGAATTTAAAACGCATAGAACATTTTCAATTTCTTTTTTCATTTTATTTAGTATTTGGCTATTTCTTCAATAATCTTAATAACATGTTTTAATAATATTTCTGGATTTCCATTGCTCAATCAATAAAATTTAAAAAAAAATTCTCACACAATTACAAAATATTTTCATACTTAAATGCATGAAACTTTCATATATTGTCATTCATGGGCAAGTGATTTGAACACCTCTTTCCCCAAGAAATAAATAAATATAATAAAGTGGATATTAAAACAATAAAGCGTGAATAAATACAAGTAATAACAACAAATAAAAAATAAAATAGTGGTTTTCTAACTGGTTATAAACTCTTTTGGTGATTTTTATATCCGGAAATTTGTGTTTAAGTAGTAATCATAAGAGTGTTTTTAAAAATATACCCTTTTTTTTTTTTTTTTTTTGGGGGGGGGGGGGGGGGAGATGACAAGGGAAAAAACCTATTTAAACCTATTGCCTGATTTAAATAAAGAGGGTATAATAACAATATACCTTTCCAGTGTATAAATTTACTCAAATACTCCAATGTATAAATATTTACTCAAATCCAAACTGCTTATTTTCAGGCTCATTTTTAATCGCTCAAACGATGCTGTAGAATTTGACATTTTAAGCCAGTAGCCCATGAAAAGACGTGAAGCAGCAGTTGATTTTAACTTAAGATATGTTACACTTTTCGAAAAATGAAAGACGCTATTCGATTTCAATTCACCTCGAAAGTTCAAACTCGTGGTTTCTGCTATCATGCCAAATGTTACAAATACAGTAAAACCTCCCTAAAAGCGACCACGTTCCGTTCCAATAAAAATTAGTCGCTCCAAGAGGTGGTCTCTTAATGGAGGTCATGTATAAATCTACATTTTAATTGTTGAAAAAAGGTAACAATTAATGTTACTAAAATTTATTTTTCACATTAGGAAGAAATATAAAAATTTAAGTATCAAAACAAAAGTTAATTACTACAGAGTTTAAAAACTGAATGCATTGATGTTTGTAAAAATAGCAAACAAAGCCTTTGCGCAACAATATTACAAAGCAGAAAAACCAACGTTTAAAAATGCACAAATAATACATGAAAAGCAGCAAATAGCTGTTTCGAATCTACTAGCGAGATTCTTCTTCAGTGCAAGATGCTATCAAGCATTTTTGCTCAGCCTTGCTTTTTCTAGCACGCTGTTCCTTTTTCCCCCCCTATCTTGCACTGAAGAATCTCGCTAGTAGATTGGAAACAGCTGTTTGCCGCTTTTCATGTACTATTTGTGCATTTTTAAACGTTGGTTTTTCTGCTTTTTAACACTGATGTTTGCTTTGATTTTACGGTTTCATCTTTTATAATTTTTATTTTCATGTCCATTCAGAGTTTAGTAAATAAATGACGATTTCATTAATTATCTATTTCTTTGAGAGTTTCCTGATAGAATAGGGCAGGGGGGTTTATTGACTGTCAATCTTAATTTATCATCAGAGATAAATTCGTTGCCTAAAAAGGCACAAAGGGGTTTAACCATTGAAAAGTTACCGGAAAAGAAAAAATTCTAAAATTAGTTCAGAAGTTGGATGAATAATGCGCTCTCTGGAATTATTTTTCTAATAAAACCTTCTTTAAGCGATCGGGATAAAAACAGAATTGTTTCCTTTTCTTCATAGAAATGGGTCACTCATGGAGGGAGTTCAACTGGGATGGTCTCTGAATGGAGGTAAAATTAGTATTGAGCCTATGGGAATAAATTTCGTTCCATGAAAAACTGGTTGCACAGGGAGGTTTCGCTGTAGTCAAATAGAGACCAGATGAGAACACGCCAAAGATATACAAATGTATCGGGTAACCCTACCAGACAATGCACAACAGATAACCCTACGAAAAGTTTGAAGAACCTGTTTACCGAACACGGAGCAAGCTGAACGAGCATGTTTTGTAAAATGTTGTTGGAAATGTTTGTTGTTTATCTTCCCAGTCTGATACGGCCATAAAATCAAGCACATTTTCTTTTGCCTCTCCTGTGAAATTTACTTTTGTCGAGATGTGACGCTGGTGAAAGTACCGAAAAAAAATTACAATTAAATATGAAGATGGTCATCACCTTAAAGATTTTTTTTTTTTTTTGCAGAAGTTTGAAGGAAACTTTGAATTAATTTTGTGAAGGGTCCTGTTTTGGGATAAAATTTTTTGTGAAGGGTCCTTTAAAGGACCTAAAATTTTCCTAAACATATCCCTGCTAAGTACAGTCAACTCTGTGAAATCTGCACACTTAGGGGCCAAGGGTTTTGTGGATTATACATTTTTGCGGATTACAGAACATTTCTTTGTTTAAATTTTATTTTTTTGAAGTCTGACAATAAATTAGGAACAACTGTAGAAAAATTACAATGCAAACGAAAAACTAATGCAACATTGGTTTAATATATTTAATAACTTAGATTAAAGAAAAATTATATTATATACAATACAAATTTTACTGATTATTCATTATTTTAAACATTGACACGACACAATGATAGTTTCAGTTTTGGTTTGTTGTCAATAATTTTTTTCTGTTTATGAACAGAACTCATTACTTCTTGGCTTCTTGCTCTAAAATAAAATTTTGTTACTCAAGGAAATTTAAATACTTATATCTAATTTATATTTAAATATTTATCAGGGTTCATACAGAGTTGGGAAGAAAAAATCCAAGGAGTACCCAAAAAATCCAAGGAGTCCAAAAAATTTTAAGGATTTGCCTCTTTTTTTTTTTTTTTGGGTCGATATTTTTATGTGTTGCAACATTATGTGGTATGCACACTCCAATTTTTAATGCCCAATTTGGAGAGAAAAACATTTCAAAAATAAATTTTACTCTATTAGAATCTAATTGTTAGAGCTGAAATTGCACAGTATTCACAATATATTGCTTATTGATTTCGTAAGTTTAAATACAAAATTGGCAATCTACTTTTTTATGCAGTGACCAATGGTCATGTCACAGGGGTGATTCTGAGTAAAAAAAAAAATCTGAAATTCACAGCAAATCTTCTGAAAAGTTACACAAGAGAGGGGGGGAGAGGGGGAAATCCACTACCGACACTAGCTATACTTTTTCTCCGTGGCTCTTTTGACGAAATTTTTGGAGGTTTTTTTTTTGAGATCTTTTGACAAAATTTGTCAATTTTTCGCGATCTTTTGACGAAAATTGTGGTTTTTTCGCGATCTTTCGACAAAATTTGTGGTTTTTTCGCGATCTTTTGACGAAATTTGTAGGGTTTTCGCGATTATTTGACAAAATTTGCATTTTTTCGTGATTCTTTGACGAAATTTGCGTTCTCTCCGCGATCCTTTGACGAAATTGGCAATTTTTTCGCAAACGATTGAAAAATTAATTTTTTGTCAGCAGCGTCAGATTTTCTTCTTTCTTTTCTTTTGTCAAAGAAAAGATCTTGATTGAAAGATCTTTTGTCAAAGATCTGCCAAAAAATCTTTGTCAGATTTTTTGTTACAGCAACCATATATCCGAATTTTCGAATTGGTGACCGATTTTTTTAAATTTTCGGAAATGAATGCCTTACATTTTCGGAAAATTCGGACTAGAATCACCCCTAGGTCATAGAAATAGAGATTAGTCAAACCCCAAACACTTATTATGTATATCACATACATGATACATCTTAAAGAAAATTGTAAAAGGCAAAAAAAAGAATGCTAAATGCAACATACAAGAAAAAAATAACAAGTTTTGAATTCATTCTTTTAGAACAGCGGTAATCGCTTTCTTTGAAGGTGAAATTTTGACGAATTTGCATTTTTTTTTTGCGATCTTATGATGAAATTCGTGTTTTTTTTCCCCCGAGATCTTCTGGGGGAAATTCGCGTTTCTTTCGCGATTTTCTGGGAGAAATTCACGGGTTTTTTTCGCGACCTTCTGGGAAAATTCGCTTTTTTCGCGATCTTTTAATGGAATTCGCGTTTTATTTCGATTGTTTAATGAATCTGACGTTTTTTTCGCGATCTTTTGATGGAAACCGCGTGTTTTTCGCGATCCTTTGAGAAAATTCAAGCATTTTTCGCGATCTTTTGGGGAAATGCAAGTGTTTTTCGCGATTTTCTGTGGAAATTCGCGTTTTTTCGCGATCTTCTAATGGAGTTCGCGTTTTTTTTAGCGATCTTTTGATGGAAACAGTGTGTTTTTCGCGATCCTTTGAGGAAATTCGCGTGTTTTTCGCGATCTTTTGAGAGAATTCGCATATTTTTTTGCGATCTTTTGAGGAAATCTGCTTTTTTTCTCGATCTTTAAGGAAGTTCGCGTTTTTTCTTGATTTTTGAGTAAAATCGCGTTTTTTCGCTGTCTTTTAAGAAATTTGCGTCTGTTTAAGAAATCCGAGTTTTCCCGCAATCTGTTGGAGAAATTCACGTTTTTTCACCATCCTTTGACAAAATTTGACGGTATTTTTTTTGGAACATATTTGCAAATACGCGATTTTTCCGAGATTTTTGGCTAAATGACAAACATCGATAAAATTTAAAATAAAGGTGGCACGGTTTTCGACACGGCTAACAGTGTCGAAAAACGGACTTTACGGACCTAATAATTGAAAAACGGACCTAGTGGGAGCCCTGCTATTAAGATTACCCTACCCAATCAATGTTGTGCTTCAGATGAATGACGTTCATAAAGGATTTACCGTGCGTTTTTCAATCACGATTTTTTCCCCCTCGGCAGCAATATCACTTGCGTCCGAAGCTGCAATAGAATATAAGGAGTTTCTAAGCAGTCGTTTGCTTATCCAAGTAGTTCTAAGTACTACTTGGGAATGTTTTCATTTCTAAGGAGTTTCCAAGGAGTCTGTGCGAACCCTGATTTATTCATTGGAAAAATGATAACTGAAAAAAATATATACCAAATTTAGCTTCGGTTAGCTTAACTGTTAACGACAATTTTCATTGTTTACATTCCAATGTGTAGTGCGGATAATATACAATTGCGGATTATACATTGGCGGATTTCACAGAGTTGACTGTATTTCTAAATAATGGTAGGAACAATAAAATTTCGCTTATATGATAAAATGCTATTTAAATCAAATTAAAATATACCTTTGGAGAGGGCATAACGCTGAAAGTGTTCATTATTCTGTCGGGATATTCTTCACGAATTTTGGAAATGAGAAGTGTGCCCATTCCAGAACCAGTGCCGCCCCCAAGAGAGTGTGCAAGCTGGAATCCTTGAAGGCAGTCACAGCTTTCTGCTTCTTTGCGGACAACATCGAGGACTGTATCGACTAGCTCTGCTCCTTCTGTATAATGTCCTTTGGCCCAGTTGTTACCAGCACCACTCTGACCTGGAAGAGCAGAGAAAATATTTTACAAAATATGTTTAATAAAAATAAACAGAAAATATATAATGTGAACATTAAAGACTCTACAATCTTACTTAAAAGGCGACTAATGTAATGAAAAGGATGTTACACGTTTAAAATATACTTTTTATTTAAAACTTCTTAGTACTTTCAAGCCTTCCAGGGTCATCATCAGAGAATATCTTAATAATTAAATGTTGTTTATTTATACAAATACGTCACTTTGTTTTGAAAATGAGAGCCAATAATTACTAGAATTGAAAGTATAGTATTATTATTAATTGCAGTTCCATTTATTTTATGACACTTTGTTTCTCATACGTCACTTTCCATGGGTAGAAGAAAATATTTAACTTCTGTACTTTAAATTTTAATACGCCAATTTGCTCAGGTTTTCAGGATATTGAACCACAAACTGGGGATATTGTACGATAGGGCGTCGTTACATACTTGATTGCTTTTACACAGGATTTCTATTGATTCTCTTATAGTGGATGCATAATAATTGGATGTTGGGAATGATTTTTGCCTGATAAAAATCTATTGCGATATTCTGATTGAAACTTAAACGAGAGAGAGCTGTGGATTGACGACAAAATTTTATGCCTGCTTTATGTTCTTTTATTATTTCTTTGAGTTTTTTTTTTTGGTCAATCCGATGTACTCCATTAGTCTATTGCTTTCAGTTCTAAAAAGAATGGTAATGATTTAAATAAAATGTATATTTTAAACACGTAACATCTTTTTCATTACGTTAGTCACTTTTAAGTAAGGCTGTGGACCTTTTTTATGTTCACATTATATATTTTATGTTGAAGCAAGGTGAATAATTGCATTTCATCTTATGATATTATAAACAGAAAAATTTCATGAATTCGAAAGTAAATAGACAAGTAATATTTCAATATTTAAGTATAGTGTTGAAAATATTAAATATGAAATCTTGATGCCTTTTCTTCATTTTATTAACAAACATAAACACAACAATTAAATAAAACTATTAAGATAAATTCTGGGGGAGCATATCAAGCATAGCTCCCTTTGCAAGATAAATTTATTCCATCTAAAAGAAAAAAAATAGTTTTCGCGCCAGTTCAGGATTATTATGTAATGGCATGAGAGACAGTCAAAACTCCACCCAAAGTCACGTGATTCAATAAATTCTCAACAATGTTTATTTCAAAGGTAAAGATTAAATAGGAAAAAGAATTAAGTATTGATATACATTTGAAGAAGACTACACCTTAAAATAAGAATCTTTATCGCAAAAGATCTGTTAACATCCAAAATGGAATAAAAAATAAACATTTTTACACTTACAAGTATAAAATTACAGCAATTAAATGTACATAGTTGATGATTGACGTATAATCTCTCCATATGATATGGCTAATTAGAAAAATAATTTTTAAATGAAAGTTTGCTTTCACTAAACAAATATGTACTATAATTTCCAACATATAATCTGTGGATCAAACAAACATGTTTGGACCTAGAATTTTTAATTACTAATTGAAGTAAATATTTATCGCAATTGAAGTTACAGTTTATCAAATAAAATTTCTGAATCCAAACAATTGTTTGATCAATGGATTATCTTACAATATTTTTTATACTTATTTTATTTAGTACTTTTTTTTATTTTCGGGTTATTCTGTGCCAAATCAAAGAAAACATTTATGGACCTTGACATTTGATTTCAATAACTGATTATGTAGTTTGTACTCATGGAGTATATGAAAAATCCAATTTAATTTTCTTTGCCATATCAGGTTCCCTTTAACAGAATTTCATCTTTTTCACAAGGGAAGAAAGAATTAAAGCTCTTTTTATAGACTTTAACATGATGTACAACACAAGCTACTTCGGTTTGTATATAGCTGAAATTTTTTAAACTATTTCAATTTAAATTTTTTGAAAAACATAAAATAACATTATAAAAAAAGCTATTTAGCTGTTAAAGATACAGAGTAAAAGAAAGTAATAAATCTCAAAGCTACAGTTAAATTTACACAAGATTTATTTTCTTACCAAAGATAAAATTGTCGGGTCTAAAAAGTTGCCCAAATGGACCTGATCGTACAGAGTCCATGGTCCCAGGTTCCAAGTCCAGTAGAATAGCTCTTGGTACATATTTTCCACCTGCATGGCATAAAAAGTAAATTCAGATACAAATTTTATGAAGTTAATTTTAAATCAAATTAGAATATTTATACATGATGTAATAAAATGCATTTAAATAAGTAAAACTAAAGCAGATTAATTTTTTCGGTATTGCTTGATTATCCCGTCAACCAATTTTGCCAAATTATACAAACTGACTAACTTTTATTTTAAATAACAAAAGAACAAATAAATTGGTAAAACATTAATAAAAATACAAATTAAACGTCAAATTAAAAATAACTTAATGACATTACAAGTGAATGTGACATTTACGATCAGCAATTATTGGTATTTAATCTTACAGTTTGGCGATAGTTTTTTTGGTCGATGGATTATCAAGCAGTATACTATTTTTTCTTTCATCATAAATAGCACCTAAACTACAGATTTACAAGACATTTGATTTAAAAAAAAAAAAAATTCATTATCAGAAATGTCATACGAATAGTGGGCAAGGTCCTTGTTACAGATTTTTAATAAGATATGAAATTTGAGCTTGAGAAAGCGATATTTTTTGCCTAATGATATAAGCAGATATGAAAACAAAACTGATTATGCTTGTTTATGTTTATGCATGTATTAAAAAAATTGCTTCTAATTAAATGGCTTATGTATAAATTAATTGAATGAATATAGATGGCTTGCACATGACGTCACATGTTCAGCAGAATCTGGCATCGCTTCATATGGCGCCCAAATATAATGCGAATGTGATGCTCTCCATTTGACTTAGCACTATAATAAAAATCTAAATTAAACAAAGACAAGTGCATTTAACAGCAAACAGGGAGTTCTGACGTTCCGTGTGGGCTCCAGATGCAATACCAGATTACAGAATCTCATTGCTAATAGCAATGTGACGTTAATTCAAGCTGTTTATTGAAATAATTGCCTGTGTACAAAGAATAAGTTGCCAAATAATACAGTAGATGCTCGATTTTACGAACTCGAGGGGACTCATGTGTTCGTAAAAATCAGAAGTTCGCAAATGGGAGTAACATTAGTTCAATGGAATGCTGGTTGGGACAGGCCCCGATCATGCCTAATTGGAGCCCTGGGCAAAGATAAATTAGGGGGCCCCATTTGGATCGTTGCAACATTATTCAGATAGAACTGATGGTCAGTCATATGTGTAATGCATGAACAATACTTTCGCACCTTGGATTTTAAATAGAAGAAAATTCTTATCTCTGTCAATTCTAAATTAAGTACCTTAATTAATTAAAAATACTCTTTTTTTCTTAGAACAGAACAAAACTCTTATATAACTTTAGCAGGTTGTTATATTACTTTAAGATGAATTTAATAACTTCAACTCATGGAAGAGTATATCAAATGCTCTAATATGTAAATATGAGGTAACCAAGTTACTTTTTTTTTTACATCTTTTTCAGTTGTACTTACTACACAACATAATATCAAATCAAATAGATCCTACTTTACAAGTAGAAGGTGTTTTTTCAAAAAATCTACAAAGATGGCAATTTTGGATCTGTTTTTCATATTTAATTCAAAGTTAAAAGAAAAAAACTTTGAATATGGAAGAAAATTTATCCCATGACAATTAGAACTGATTATTTTCAACCACTAAAGTTCAGATATGATTTAAGTTAATTCTTTTAAAGGTGAAATTTGTATTTTGTATTTGAAATTTTTCATAGTTGGAATTGAAAAAAAAAAAAAAATTCTAAATTAATATATGGATTTGGGGGCCCCTGGGCAAAGTCCCGATTTGCCCATGCGATAATAAGGGTCTGTGTTGGGACCAGTACATCAGTTCGTAAAATCAAAGAATTCGTAAAAAAGAGGTTCGTAAAATCGAGTGCCTACTGTAGTAAATGTAAAATAATTCTTTTTCCAAGGACATTTTCTTTATCTCACTAAAGGCCCTATAACAGAAAAATATCTAGGGTTCAATCTAGGCAAAATCTGTAGGCCTATTTAGGACCCCTTGACAAAAATTCATTTAATAAAATAAGATTAGATTCCATAAAATGCTCTTCATTAATTGTTTTTATTTTGTTAGGTTTTAAAATGTGTAATTTCTACACTCCCAAAACAAGTTCACCTGACAGGAAAACTTTAGACGATACTTAGTTCAAATTTTAGTGACTGGATTTCATTTTTCATTGCAGCATATTGTTATTTTTCACAAAAAAAGTCTCAAGAAGAAAGAACAAAAAACTGCATTGAACCCTGATCACCAACAGCGGAATTAAAAATTAACACTATTGCACAGAAAAATCAGTAAAACAGCCCAGAAAAAAAGAAAAAAAAAAGGGGGGGGGGGAATTTGCTGATGAAACATTTTTGAAAACCAATAACCATAAATATTTAATATATATTATAATAATATTATATATTAAATATATGAAATGTTCATTTCTTGCAGTACTATAAATCGGCAAATTGGAACATTTGGAGGTTTTAAAACTGGAGCACAGTGGAGAAAAGTAAATTCAAATCTTTAATAAGAAACCAAGTTCTTTTCATAAAAGTAAATAAACAACAATTAAAAAAAAACGAATAGAAACAACACCAGAGACAAAATATGGTACTTCTTACAAGGAAGGTCTCCATAGGGGCATATTCAGGAAAATCTGAAAAAATTACAGTGTTCTTCTCATGTGGATATATATGTTTATAAAAAAATTTTAGCGGAACCTCGATAGAACGTTCGTAAAAAAAATAATAAAAAAATCTCGTTTATTTGGCGATTTATCATCGGTTGGCGATGAAATGAAATTTCGAAAATTTCTTTTTTTTTTTTATGTCGAATACTCTTTACTAAGATAAAAATGTTTCATATTGAACTTGTTTAAATAAATTTAATGTAAATAACTTTAGTTTTGTCAGTTTTAGTTTAATTTAACTATAGTTTTGTCATATATATATATTTATAATGAAAATTAACTGTCAATTTTTATGAAATAAAACAAAATTTAAATTAAAATTGTTTCAGTCCAATTGAGGACTGTCGAATCAATTTTGTTGCTATGGAAACGACGAATTCTTTGTCATTCAAATGAATAACTGGTAAATGAATCTTGTCTTTATTTTGGAATATGCTTAAATATATTAATGTATTTTTCATATATGAAATTGTTTTTAAAGTAATAAAATTAAATAACAAGCTACATAAATATGTAATACGAAAAAAATGTATTTATTAAACTCTCTCATTGTTTATGTTTAAATTCATTAAATACTTTTTACATACATTCTAAAAATCAATTAACAAACAATTATCAGGTGCATTAAAATCGTTTGCTTTTGGCGAGGAAAAGTACTGCTCGCCAAATTGCGAGACGCTTTCGACATTTCACACCAAATACTCGAAAGTATTTTATTTTTTAAAGACTTTCTGCTGTAATTCCGCCGCTAAATTTGACTGATCCTTTATTACACACACTAGTAGTTTAATTCGTATTTTTTTCCAAAATATTCTGAGTATGCCCAGTAAGGAGACCTTCCTTGTTATCCCGTCGGCCAATTTCGCCAAATTATACACATTGACATAATTTTTATTTTTAAATAACGAAAGAACATATAAATTAGTAAAACATTAATAAAAATACAAATAAAACGTCGAATTAATGTTTCTATTGGCATTTAATCTTACAATTAATTAATTAATTAATGGCAACCATTGTTGGCATTTAATCTTACAATTTGGCGACAGTAATTTGGTCGATGGGATAACTAAGAAGTATTAGATGTAAATTTCCAACTGGGCAAAAAATGTCCAGACCAGGATTCGAACCAGGGATCTTCTGGCTGAAGCCGCCAGTGCTCTACCCCTCTGAGCTATCCCAGACGAATCTGGTGGAACTTTTTCACCCAGCTAACCTTAATGATTATAGCATCTGGCCTGAAACCTGGTTCAGGTCAACAGAATAAATCTCAGGTAATGGAACTCCAGAAATCGCTGATTACATTAATCTGGTGTAACTAAGAAGTACCCAAAATATTTATCACACTGTAGAATAAACACAAATTCACAGGAAATAAAATTTATTAATTTACAAACTAAAATACTGTCAATGAAGATGAGTTTGTTTATTCTTATAAAACTCTTGCATTATTATTTGTAGAATTACAACAAAAATAAAACAGAAAATATGATTAAGAAAACTGAATTCAGTGTGAAGCAGTAAGGACATCAATTAGACTAACAAAAGCAATGAAAACCTCTTCAGCGTATGTAAAAGCTAAATTTCTCTGAAAAACAAATTTCCTGGATATTTTGCCATCTATTTTAATGTCAAATTGATAAAGCACTTTAGTGACTAAAATGTATGTTTTTCTTGACATTTAGCTTTTTGCAATTTCAACAGTTAGTAGTTAGTAATTTTTATGTTATTTATAATAAATATTAATGTATTTATAAGGAAAAACTTATCATAATATAATTTATTAAATCATAATAATTTTATACTTTGCTTAGAAAAGCATAATTTAAGTTCAAATTATTATCTTTAATCATTCACTCCTCTTTCTCCAAGGGATAAAAATTTGGTACAGATGTCATATTCGCCCCATATTGGCGCGATTTCTTTTCGGTTGCCAATTTGGCGAAAACAACATAATCCGGGTTACCACATCAAGCAAAATAACGACACTTTGGCGCAAGTTAAGTACCTGTTGCCTATATGATATTGGCGACAGAAAAAAATTGCGCCAATATGGGGCGAATATGACATCTGTACCAAAAATTGTGGTATTTCACTCAAAAATTTTGAGACCAGACAATATTTTTAAAAAGTTGGCGCTACTGTTCTCGATGAATAATTTCTTCCTTTAAAGAATGAAAAGAGCAGTATATTTTGTATTAAATACATTGAATATGTCTTATTTAAAAGTAGTACCCACTTTTTGAAGAGTGTGTTGGTCTCAAGAACTCAAGATTTCAAAATAAACCTAGCAGCATCATCGATTCACAATATTTAAAATTCCTCAAACTAAAAATATAAATATAGGGAAAATACAAACCACCAGCTTCGTTATAATACACATTGATTCTTTCTAGTTGGAGGTCAGAATCTCCATGGTAAGAGCCTGTAGGATCGATTCCATGTTCGTCAGAAATCACTTCCCAAAACTAGAAATAAGATAAACAAAATTTACAAATGTTATAATAATAATAATATTTAAATTTCAAAATATTACAGTTGAAGAAAGTGGGACATTCCAAAAAGGTTTTGAAAATACGATTTAGAAAATAAGCATACAATATACTAAATTCTGTTCTTTTTGTACAATAGCTATGCAATCTCGAGAAACAAAAAATTGTTTTCTTTTTTATGGGGGGTGGGACAGGTAGGTTTAAAAAAAAACTGATGGATCATTTGATTTTCGTTTTTTAATAAACATTTCTAATAAAAAGAAATGTAAAACGAAAAACTTTTGCAAATCTTATTAATAGAAAATATTTTTTAAAAAGGGAGAAAAAAATCCTGGAAAAAAGAATTTCATGTATGATTTTAGAAAACAGGCATAATTTACTCAAGCGAGTTTATTAATCTAATCACAGGTTTAAATTACCGATGCGAACTATTTTACAAATAAGATTGAATGCAATTACTAAGCTTTACAATCATAATATAAAAATTTCAAATTTTAAAATTAGTACGACTGTAGCAACTCGCACTTATTTTCTAGCCCGTGGGAAAGATGTTTTGTTTGTCAGAAACATCACTTCCAAAAACTACTAATAAAATTTTAAATAATAATAATAATAATAAATCCAACTTAAAAAATAAACTTCTAAAACAAAATTACGAATTAATACTACGGGGTTCCTACACCTTTCAGCTTAGAAAAACTCGACTTATTACTTTAATGTAAAAGGAGAGTTTTTCTCTAAGAAAATACTGGTTGGCCTGGTAAATTCCCTGACACAACTCAGTAATAGAATTTGTTAAGTAAATAGAACTTGCCGAAGCTTTTAAAAATACGATTTAGAACAAAAGTGCATTATATTAACGAGTTTTTCAATATTTCATCGGCATTCGTAATCATCGGATAAAAATTACAGAAAAGAATTCCGAAGTAAAAGAAAACTTACAAGATTATATTAAATTAGTATGTTTTATAAACACAAAAGAATTGCATTTTTAAAAATCTGAGACACTTTAGTTTTTTTTTAATAACAACTGTTTCATCAAATACATATTCGAAGTGCCACACCCTAACATGTCAAGTCTTCCGCAAAAATGGTAGCAGTTCGAAAAAACTTTAGTTAAAATTAATAAATTCAGTACTTACTTTAGCTCCAATTTGATTACCACACTGACCAGCTTGAACGTGGACAATTTCCCTCATTTTATTAAATTAAAAAAGTATATATAGTAAAACAATTATAAGTACAAATTATGAATGTTCAATGTTACTGCTCCTTAACGTAGCAGAACGAAAACTGAACGATTTCAACGAACTTTTCGGCGAGATTCAAAAACCGGCAGGATGTGTAAAAGTACTCGGCCGTCTGACATGTTCGAATCTGATTGGTTCGTTCTATTTTCTTCTTTATTTTGAATTTCAGTCTCTGCACGGAAGCTGAACACAAGGTCAATAGTCAACAATAGCTGAAGTGATAAATCGAAGAATTAGTTATTTTGAACAGGTCTGCGTAAAAAAAATGAAACTTCGGCTACGTGAAGAATTTTCCATCCCAGTCTATTTGAATTCCAGAAATCTTGTCAGAACATTGTCTTCTCCCGTTCTGCATTTTAAAGATATCCATACGTTTGCAAAAAAATTTTTAAATGAACATGGGACAGAAGAAAATAATCTTTAAAGAGTTCTATTTTTCAAAAAATGGAGAAAAAAATTATGAAAGAGCAATATTTTGTGGCCATTTTAAAATAAACCGCACAGAGAAATTCCTATAATTATGCTATTTTTTAACTAAAAGTGTGCTATGCGTTCTCTATGTAATTAATGATTGAAAGGGTACCTTAAACGCAATTTTCTCGAAAAAATGTTTTTCAAATCGATACCACAAATATTGCGGCAGCAATATGAACCAATTTCCTTTTATAGGTGCAGCCCCGTGCAAAAGGGTGGGGGGGGCGGTCGCCCCGGGCGCGGATATTGAGGAGGCGCCAAATTTTTACTGCTAACTTCGGTTTTATTTGTTGATATTTTAGCCGTGAAGCATTTACCGGGGAATTTTTTTCTCTCTTCGTCATTCTTTTTTCTTTCTTTTTTTTTTTTTTTTTTTGTAAAATATATATATATATATTGCGAATTTCTTTTCTAATGATAATACGTAATTTTTGTTTCTAAGTAATCGCATCGTGCCTTACCCCCTTACACCACACCCAAAAGCAAATTTTGGACTAAGGACTTCCTTCTTACTTTCCTCTATCTTTACAAGAATTGGAACAAGTGTTGGAGTCGTAAAAACTTTCGACGGATTTATACGGTTTAGAGGTCAGAGATTCCGAAAAACATGTTTTTACAAAATGTCTGTGTGTATGTGACACAAATTTTGTGGGCGCTCTATCTCAAGAACTAATGCACGGAATTTAATAAAAAATTATGTTCAAGTAGTCCCTAATATAAATTGGTGCTGATTAGATTTTGGTGTAAATCGCCCAACAGGTGGCGCTGCTATGCTGCATTTTTCGCGATTTCTGCAATAGCTCTATCTCAAGAACTAATGCACGGATTTTCATCAAACTTCAGATTCAGTTATTCCTTGATATGAATCGGTACTGGTAACGTTTTGGTCTAAATCGCCCAACAGATGGCGCTGCTATGCTGCATTTTGTAGCATTTACACGATTTTCGTAATAGAAGAAATAATGCACGGATTTTCATCAAACTTCAGATTCAGTTTAGTCCTTGACATGAATTAACGTTTTGTACCTTTTGGTGCACATCGCTCAACAGTTGGCGCTACTATGCTACATTTTTTGTGATTTCCGCAATAGCTCTATCTCAAGAACTAATGCCTGAATTTTCACAAAACTTCAGATTAAGTTAGTCCCAAATTTTTATTGGTTTCAGGCTAAAACGTGTGGTGAAATCTCTGCAACCGTGGAATACCATACAATCTAATAAAGTGAAAGCAAAGATGCACTTTTCCAGGGGCGCGCCTGAATTGTTTGGCGCCTGTGTGCAAAACTTCAGCTTGCGCCTTATATCGCTTCTTGAAAAACTGTCGTTTCATAAAAACTTATAAGCGATCACAAATGAAATCCTTCAAAATATATTATAAGTTTAATATATAAATAAGTTTATATATATATATATATATATAGAAAGAGAGAGAGAGACAGAAATTATAAAACGAATATGTTAAAGAAATAAGTGGGTAAGTGTGATCACAGGTCGCACAGAGGGTTTCGTTTAATAATCATTTCAAAACACTTTATCCTTTTACAAAAATCTGTTAGTTCCACATTTCGCAACCAGGGGCGCACTCTATTCTAAATAAATCTCTATCCGAACGAAACTCCGTTTTACATACTATCCGTATATATATTAGTCGAAGGGATTGGGCCCATAGCACCTGAGATAAGTAGGCGCCCCTGGCGGTAAAAAGTGGAACTCAAATATGTAAGGCTATGGTGCATAATATGAAAGAATGGTCAAAGGGGTGTCGGCAAACGCTGGAAAAGTGCTCCCCGGGTGAAAAGGACGGAGGTTAGAAAAATTGCTTAAAATATACGTTAGGCACGGAGGAGTAAATAACATAAGACTTTTTGAAAATTTTATGATTTGTCGTGTGGTCTGAGGTATTCAGCTATACATATGCGAAAATTCCTGTCTCCAACTTAATTAGGGGCTCTCTTAGAAAGAATTGCTTAAAATACATATGTGGTAGCTCAAAGGGTTAAACGTAAGATATTTTCAAGATTTTATAATTTGTCGCCTGGCCTCAGGTGTTCTGCTATAATAAGCATGCAAAATTTCAAATCTCCAATTTAATAAGGGGCTCAGTTAGGAAGAATTGCTTAAAACACGCATGTGGGAGCCCAAAGGGTTAAATGTACGACTTTTTCAAATTTTTATGATTTGTCGCATGATAGTGTTCAGCTAGTATGCAAAATTTCACGCTTCCAACCTAAATAGAGTGTCACTTAGAAAGAATTCTTTAAAATGCACATGTAGGAACCCAAAAGCTTAAATGTACGACTTTTTCAAAATTTTATGATTTGCCGTTTGATGTGTGATGCTCAGCTATAAGTATGCAGAATTTCACGCCTCCAACCCAATTAGGGGACCACTTAGAAAGAATTGTTTAAAATACACTTGATGGAGATCAAAGGGTTAAATGTACGACTTTTTGAAAATTTTATGATTTGTCGTTTGATGCGAGGTCCTCAGCTATAAGTATGCAAAATTTCACACCTCCAACCTAATTAGGAGCTCACTTAGAAAGAAGTGTTTAAAATACACATGTGGGAGCCGAAGGGGTTAAATGTACGACTTTTCAAAATTTTATGATTTGTCATTTGATGTGAGGTGTTCAGCTATAAGTATGCCAAATTTCACACATCCAACGTAAATAGGGTGTCACTTAGAAAAAATTGTTTAAAGTACACATGTGGGAGCCCAAAAGGTTAAATGTACGACTTTTTCAAAATTTTATGGTTTGTCATTTGATGTGAGGTGTTCAGCTATAATTATGCAAAATTTCACACCTCCAACCTAAATAGAGGCTCACATACAAAGAATTGTTTGAAATACACATGTGGGAGACCAAAGGGTTAAATGTACGACTTTTTCAAAATTTTATGATTTGTCCTTTGATGTGAGGTATTCAGCTATAAGTATGCAAATTTTCACGCCTCCAATGTAATTAGAGGTTCACATAGGAAGAATTGTTTAAAATACACATGTGGGAGCCCAAAGGGTTAAATGTATGAGTTTTTCAAAATTTTATGATTTGTCGTTTGATCTGAGGTGTCCATCTATAAGTACGCAAAGTTTCATGCCAGCAACCTAATTAGGGGCTCACTTAAAAAGAATTGTTTAGAATACACATGTGGGAGCCCAAAGTGTTAAATATACAACTTTTTGAAAATTTTATGATTTGTGCTTTGATGTGAGGTATTCAGCTATAAGTATGCAAAATTTCACGCCTCCAATCTAATTAGAGGTTCACATAGAAAGAATTGTTTAAAATGCACATGTAGGAACCCAAAAGCTTAAATGTACGACTTTTTCAAAATTTTATGATTTGCCGTTTGATGTGTGATGCTCAGCTATAAGTATGCAGAATTTCACGCCTCCAACCTAATTAGGGGATCACTTAGAAAGAATTGTTTAAAATACACTTGTGGCAGCCCAAAGGGTTAAATGTACGACTTTTTGAAAATTTATGATTTGTCGTTTGATGTGGGGTATTCAGCTATAATTATGCAAAGTTTCACACCTCCAACCTAAATAGAATTTCACTTAAAAAGAATTGTTTAGAATACACATGTGGGAGCCCAAAGGGTTAAATATACAACTTTTTGAAAATTTTATGATTTGCCGTTTGATGTGGGGTATTCAGCTATAAGTATGCAGAATTTCACGCCTCCAACCTAATTAGGGGCTCACTTAGAAAGAATTGTTTAAAATACACATGTGGGAGCCCAAAGGGTTAAATGTACGACTTTTTCAAAATTTTATAGTTCGTCGTTTGATGTGAGGTGCTCAGCTATAAGTTTGTAAAATTTCACGCCTCCAACCTAATTAGAGGCTCACATACAAAGAATTGTTTGAAATACACATGGGGGAGCCCAAAGGGTTAAATGTACGACTTTTTCAAAATTTTATGATTTGTCGTTTCATGTGAGGTATTCAGCTATAAGTATGCAAAATTTCACTCCTCCAACCTAATTAAGGTTCACTGAGAAAGAATTGTTTAAAATACACATGTGGGAGACCAAAGGGTTAAATGTACGACTTTTTCAAAATTTTATGATTTGTCCTTTGATGTGAGGTATTCAGCTATAAGTATGCAAATTTTCACGCCTCCAATGTAATTAGAGGTTCACATAGAGAGAATTGTTTAAAATACACATGTGGGAGCCCAAAGGGTTAAATGTATGAGTTTTTCAAAATTTTATGATTTGTCGTTTGATCTGAGGTGTCCATCTATAAGTACGCAAAGTTTCATGCCAGCAACCTAATTAGGGGCTCACTTAAAAAGAATTGTTTAGAATACACATGTGGGAGCCCAAAGTGTTAAATATACAACTTTTTGAAAATTTTATGATTTGTCGTTTGATGTGAGGTATTCAGCTATAAGTATGCAATATTTCACTCCTCCAACCTAATTAGGGTTCACTTAGAAAGAATTGTTTAATATACACATGTGGGAGCCTAAAGGGTTAAATGTACGACTTTTTCAAAATTTTATAGTTTGTCGTTTGATGTGAGGTGTTCAGCTATAAGTTTGTAAAATTTCACGCCTCCAATCTAATTAGAGGTTCACATAGAAAGAATTGTTTAATATACACATGTGGGAGCCCAAAGGGTTAAATGTACGACTTTTTCAAAATTTTATGATTTGTGCTTTGATGTGAGGTATTCAGCTATAAGTATGCAAAATTTCACGCCTCCAATCTAATTAGAGGTTCACATAGAAAGAATTGTTTAATATACACATGTGGGAGCCCAAAGGGTTAAATGTACGACTTTTTCAAAATTTTATGATTTGTCCTTTGATGTGAGGTATCAGCTATAAGTATGCAAAATTTCACGCCTCCAATCTAATTAGAGGTTCACATAGAAAGAATTGTTTAATATACACATGTGGGAGCCCAAAGGGTTAAATGTACGACTTTTTCAAAATTTTATGATTTGTCCTTTGATGTGAGGTATTCAGCTATAAGTATGCAAAATTTCACGCATCCAATGTAATTAGAGGTTCACATAGAAAGAATTGTTTAAAATACAAATGTGGGAGCCCAAAGGGTTAAATGAATGACTTTTTCAAAATTTTAGGATTTGTCGTTTGATCTGAGGTGTCCATCTATAAGTACGCAAAATTTCATGCCTGCAACCTAATTAGGGACTCACTTAGAAAGAATTGTTTAAAATACACATGTGGGAGCCCAAAGGGTTAAATGTACGACTTTTTCAAAATTTTATGATTTGTCGTATGATGTGTGGTGGTCATCTATAAGTATGCAAAATTTCAAATCTCCAACATGTGTAGTTTCTGAGAACGGGCTCTGTGACGGACAGACAGACAGACAGAGGAGCGAGACGAATAGGGTTTCGTCAGATGAACGAAACCCTAAAAATACATAAAAGAAGAGCACAAAAGCTGGAAAATAAAATAATTTAGGTTGTGCAGTAAAAAAAATCGACAACCATGTTTCACATTTTAAAAAATGGCTTTAAGCTGATTTACAGACAAATGATTACTTAAAATATTCCATCGATAAACAGAAAAGAAAAATATATATATTTATCATGATATAGTAAAAATAAAAATCAGTAGCTCCATGATTAATACTCACAATGTCATTGACTATCCAGTTTAGACTACTATTTGGATATGGCACCTAAAATGCACGAAAATTTCAATCTAAAACTCTTCTTTATTAAGTATATTTATTTTGCCGGGCAAATTAAATTCGTCTTCGTATCCCTCAGCTTTTGTATTTCTGTCTGTTTTTTGTTTCAATAAAACAGTTTCATATAGTTTATCTGAATTGGTGTCCTCGGTGGAATCTAAAATTAAATAAAATGCTAAAAAATTCTCTCTCTCTCTTTCTCTCTCTTTTTTTTTTTTTTTTTTTTTTGTAATGTTTCAAGTCAAATTTTTACGTTCTGAATTGAAATTGATTAATTTATTGCATTCAATTTAAAGAATAATAACATTTAATAAATTATAAGTAATTTATTTCAGGTAAATCCATAAAATATAATTAAAATTTAAAAATATGTATTTGAAATATTTCTTCCTCGCTTGAAATGCTTGGCTTCTTTATTATCCTGGCGCCTGTGTGCGCCGCACACTTTGCACAATAGGTCGGCGCGCCCCTGCACTTTTCAAAAAAAAAATTAGCTTTTAAAGTTCAAAAAAGTGTGTTTTTTATTCAAAAACCTATTTTTACACCGTTCCTAAACGTATAACAGAAATCTCATAAAATATTCTCATTTTTCAAGCCGAAAAACTCGCATGCCCTCACTTTACGTTTGTGTTATGTCTAAATACGCGGAAAAAAACTAAAAAAATACAGAATGAATTTTAATTTTTTTATGTAATCAAATAAGACTAAAATGATGTTGCTTATTTTTTAGTTTTTTGCAAACGATGTTGCTTATTTTTTAGTTTTTTGCAAACGATGTTGCTTATTTTTCAGTTTTTTGGAAAGGGTGATATATTTATTTTTCCTCATTTATTTACTTATTGTTTTACTTTCTGCAATCGGATCGTTTGAAAAGGTAATCTTATCCTTAAAAATATCAAATTATATCATTTGCAAAAGAAAAGAAGCGTCATACAAAGATTAACATTTTTATTTTCATCATATGAGGTTAGAAGAAGAGGATTAGTTTAAAAGTGAAAAATGCGGCGGTTTTAAAAATTGGGCATTATCTGAACCCTCCAACTCAATCAGACAATAAAATTTTAATAAAGGGGAAAAAAAAACAGAAAATTGCGAATAATTTTATGGAAGACTTTTAAATAAAATCAATTTGCAAATTCTCACTTCCTCAATCCACTGAGTATGGAATACCAATATTAATGATCATTTAGACCAGGGGTTCTCAAACTATGGTACGCGTACCAGTACTGGTACGAGATGCTCTGTTTAGTAGTACGCGAAAGTCTGATACTGGTACGTAAAATGAAATAAAATTTACAGCATGTGAAATCAAAAAGCATTTCAATTTCACTTCCCTCCCTCCTCTTACTTGATATGTCAGTTCACCGACTCCGTGGTGTTTGCTCTCTGTTACTGCTTTGAAAACGTTTTGCAAGTAATTTCGATTAGAATTTTTAGGTAAATGGGAATAATATTCGGTAGATGTTGAGTTCACCTTTCATACACTCCGAAAAAAAAGTTTTCTTCTTTTACTGTATTGTATGTGCTGTGTATATATTACTTATTTGAACGAACTTTGATCTCGCATTAATAAGCAGTTTAATTTCAGAAGGTATGTAAATTTATGATGTAGGTTATTCACTTATTAAATTTTCTTCTGGGTATTTTACTACTGATATAAACATTAGTATTCATATAACAAATAATTTCGATCAAGGCGACTTCAATTTTTTTTTTTTTTTCCATGTTGAATAAAGCTATGCAGTAGTTTTATATTTATATATATCTTTATTCATCACCCAAAAATTATGCACTTTATATACACTAGAAAATATTAAAATCAATATAAGCACCAACAGGCCCTGATTACCGAATAGGCACTAGAAGCACGTGCTTCCCTAAGAAAATTTTGAAGGGGCCCAAAATTGAGAAAACAGGGGGCCCCAAATTTTTTATTGAATTTATTGAGGTGTAATTGTAATGACATATTGTTAGATGCATGTTTATTTTATATATTGAATTTAGCTTGTATGCACAACATAAAATATTAATAATTTATATTACTGCCAAAACTGAGAAAAGTATTTCAACATATGGATATTTTATGTTGTGGATACATTCTGACTTCATCATTTTATCTAACTTACAATTTTATGCTAAATATTATGCAAAATCATTTTTGCATATATTTTTTTCTATTATATCCAATTTTTGTGTAAGTGGAACATAAGAGTTGTTTTGCATCATTGGTGAGTTTCCGGGTATGTCGAATTTAGAAAACTCTTCTCGAATGAAAGGAGGCCCCAAAATCACACTGTGCTTCCCATAGTTTCAGAGGTTAATCAGGCCCTGAGCACCAATTTAAAAATGTAATGATGTAAATTAGTAAAATTTCCTCAAGCGGAAGCACAAAAGACAGTAAAAAATATTTCGTTTTAGATATATTCCGTTTACACAGGTTTTTCTGTATTAACTTTGAATTTATCACTTGATGGTACACGGAGGTATGAACTTCTATTTAGTGGTACTTCGGTCTAAAAGTTTGGGAATCCCTGATTTAGACAATTACACACAAATGAAGATTTATTAAGAAAATTAATATAGTTTAAAATTTAAAAAATGGTTAAAGATCATAATTTGAAAGCTTCACAAAGGAAAAAGCCAGATAGTATTTAAAAATACTTATCTCTAATTTAAAAAAAAAAAAAAAAAAAAAAAAAATCAATGCAGCAATTTATAAACTATCTAATGATTCTGTTAAAGAAATGTACATAATCACAAAAATTTAACTGCTGTTCTTACAAAAAAAATCTACCATCTATGTATCTACTATATTATATAACCATTAACCTCTTCGCTACCTGGTCCACATATGTGGACCTCTATTCTTTTCTCCATGAAAACTAAACTGTTCGACTTTTTTACATTATTGACTTCATTTATTAATAGCTGAATGTTTTTTGCTTTAAAAGCAAACCAATAAATGGCAAAATCTATGCTGACTTCCTCATAAAATAGATGTTATTTTCATCTGAGTTTGCAAAACGCCTTCAAGAGGATGTGACCAAGAAACTGAGAAATTTTCATACTTATTTAACTTAAATCCTTTACAATAAAATGTTTTGAGGATTTGTATATCATTCACTTGATTAAAGGCCTTAAATTTGTGATTGCGCGAATTTGGGTTAGTGATAATTAAATTGATATTTTAACGGAATTTGTAATTTTAGATCCCTATTTGTAAACCTAAATTACTAGTCCCCTAAAGTATCAATTTCCTAAAAGTTATTTTTTCTGTCATTTGTTTAAAACCAATGAATGAGTATTTGTAGTATTATTTTAGCTTTGGGAACGAAGAGGTTAAATAAACATTACCGACCACCAACAAAAACTGTGAAATTATGAATAAAATGATAGTAACAAATTGACAAAAATACAGTTCCCTTTCAAATGCAAATGGGAATTTCGTTCCACCGCTTATGACTTGAGTTTTGCTGAATGGGTTTTGATGGGGGTGTTAGTTATATAATTTTCCATGGAAAGTTTTAATATATCGCATTATTGTTCTACAGTGCTTAGTTACAGAATTATGGAGGAAAGTTCTATAACCAAGTGAATCTGATTATGAAAGATTAGCCTTTTTAAAAAGTTCTACCGGACGGATTTTGACAAGACTTGCATTAGTTGTTACATAATTTTTCAGGGGTGGTTTTAGTATATTGTATATCGTCCTTCATCAAATCATAGTGTAAATTATAAACTAAAAGAGTTGGCCCTTAACAATCCAAATTTTGTGTGACCCATTAGAAAATATAATAGCGGAATGGCGTTCAATCGTTTTGAGCGCCGTTCAGACACCGCAAGCTCTATAAATACGCTTATTTACTCTTTTTTTAAAAAGATTATCCGATTACTACAGAATGAATTATATTATTCCTATCAGTGGAGATCTTCTATAATCGGATTGTCATTCACTTCCCCTTGACTGGGGGGATTTTCCCGTTCTTAAAGCCGAATCAATCGCTGTCGCGATAGCTGGTGCATGTTTTCGTGATTTATTATCCAAGATCAATTACACTTTCGAAAATCAGCTTGTATAAAATGGTTAAATAAAAAAATGTCGCTGCTTCTCAGATTTTTATAACGACGCTATAAGAAAATCGTTTTAAATGTATTGTTTTACGTATGTCGTAATTTTCATGATTGAGTGCTTTTCGCACGTAGTAATTTAATTATTTTAAAGTATTTTTATTATTATTATTATTATTATTCACGTAGACATATATTTTTCAATTGAAAAGCGTTTGTAAATTTTATTATTTGGACCTTTTTAAAATCTGACAATAATAGGTACAAAATGGTTATTTTGAACTATAGCTTAAATATCTATTCAGATAATTAAATTTTGAATACCAAATTAGAAAAATATCTTAAAAAATTAGACAAACTATAAAAAATGATTGGACACTGCACGCCACAGTCTAGTCAAGTATGTGTCTTCAAAAAATGGCTAAATTGCTGTGCATAGTTTTTGATCCTATAAAACTTATGTAACTAAACTATCTTCAAGGATTTCAACACAATAGTGCTTAAGATAATTCTTTGATTTCAACACTGACTCCTGCAACGTATTTATCATACATTTCTCAATAAAACTACCAGTTTTCATGTTTTTTTTATATCAATAATTTTTTTTAATATATACCAAGAAAGAATTCTGATCACAAAAATTCAATTACGGCAGCAGTAGGAGCATTTTTAGTTACTTTTTTTAAGCACGGTCGTAATTATATAAATACGTAACACCTATAGTCGTCGTCTCTTGTCTGATCTGTTCCGTCTGTCCGCATATAACAGCGTAAAAACTACTCAACCGAATGATTTGAAATTTAGTATATATATATATATATATATGTAATCGTTACAGAATTTTGTCGAGCCATTTCAAATTTTATGAAAATTTCGAATCAAAACTTAAAAAGATATTAACAAAAGTTTTCTTCATTCTATTAAATCCTATCATATGTAATTAATTCAATGATGTCCCAAGATAGGTAATTATTTATGGGTTGACATAGTAATAACGTCCTATTTATGAGGGAATCTTACTATTTCCGTATTACTGAATTTAATCGTATACTATAATACGAGTAAAAATTGCGTGTATGTGTGTGTATGTAAATTTTATTTTAAGAATGGCTCTAACGATTTTGACTAAATTTTGTATTTTACCATTTTCGGGCACGAGAAAACCATTGTGCTAGGTCACATGTTCGAGAAAATTTGATTAGTGGGTCATTTTGGGTCATAGTGGGTCAGGGTCAAGCTAATTATAACTAAACAACGGCTCAAACGATTTTAATTAAATTTTATATCCAACCATTTTTGGGCACGAGAAGACTATTGGGCTGGGTCACATGTTCGAGGAATTTCGATTACTGGTTCATATTTGGGTCACTATGGATCAACCCCATTTTATCTAAAAAATGGCTCTAGCGATTTTGACTAAATTTTGCATTCTATCGTTTTGGATTACTAGAAGACCATTGGGCTAAGTCATATGTTCGAGAAAATTCGATTAGTGGGTCATTTTGGGTCACAGGGGTCAGGGTCAAGTTAATTGTATCTAAAAAACGGCACAAACGATTTTAACAAAATTTTGTATTCTGCCGTTTCAGAGCACGAGAAAATCATTGGACTAGGTCACATGTTCGAGAAATTTCGATTAGTGAGTCACTACGGGTCAAGTTAATTTTGTCTAGAAAACGGCTCTAAAGATTTTGATTAAATTTTGTATTCTATCGTTTTCGGGATCGAGAAGACCATTGGGTTAATTGGGTTAGGTCTCATGTTCGAGAAAATTCGATTAGTTGGTTATTTTGTGTCATAATGGGTCAGGGTCAAGTTAATTATATCTAAAAAACGGCTCAAACGATTTTAACCCTTAACCGAAAACGTGAAAATCCCGTGCACAAACAGAACACTTAATAATTTACCAAATAGCGAACTTAAACATTTAATCTTTAATAGTAATGCATTAAAAGGACCAATTTTTTAATATAACAGCATAAAAATAAGTTTGGGACGTCGGAGCGAGAAAATATTAAGGGCAGATATGTAGACACAAACATCTCACAGACGTACGTTTCCAGTTAAGGGTTAACTAAATTTTATAGCCAACCGTTTTGGGGCACGGGAAGACTATTGGGCTAGGTCACATGTTCGAGATATTTCGATTAGTGAATCATATTTGGGTCACTATGGGTCAAGCTAATTTTATCTAAAAAAGGCTCTAACGATTTTGACTGAATTTTGCATTAGATCGTTTTTGATCTTGAGAAGGCCACTGGGCTGGGTCACATGTTCAAGAAAATTAGGTTAGTGGGTCATTGCGGGTCAAGCAAATTTTATCTAAAAAACGGCTCAAACGATTTTGTCTAAATTTTGTATTCTACTGTTTTCGGGTTTAAGAAAAGCATTGGGCTAGGTCGCATGTTCAAGAACATTCCATAGTGGGTCACAATGGGTTAGGGTCAAGCTAATTATATCTAAAAAAACGCCTCAAACAATTTTGACAAAATTTTGTACTATGCCGTTTCCGGGTACAAGACCATAGAGCCAGGTCACATGTTTGAGAAATTTCGATTAGTGGGTCCTTTTTGGGTAACCAGGGGTCAAGCTAATTTTATCTAGAAAATGGCTCTAACTATTTTGATTAAAGTTTGTATTCTATCGTTTTCGGGCTCGAGAAGACCACGCAGCTCTGTCACATGTTCGAGAAAATTAGATTAGTGGGTCATTTTGGAATCATTGCGGGTCAAGATAAGTTTATCTATAAAACAGCTTAAATGATTTTGACTAAATTTTGTATCATTGTATCTTACCGTTTTTGATTACCAGACCATTGAGCTAAGTCACATGTTCGAGCAGATTTGATTAGAACGTCAGTTTGGGTCACTACGGGTCAGGGTCATGAAACCGCGAAGTTGGCGAAATATTGGCAACATGTGGCCGAAAAATCGACTTTCAAGATTAAGAATGCCAAAACACATACTCGACGCCAAATGCAAGAATGTCGCGAAATTTGGCTATTTTTGTCGAAAAAATAGGCATTCAGAATGTGGAAGAATTTTTTAGAAATTCTTAATAGGACTCGAGATACATGGTTAAACCAATCAGAGTTGAGCTAAAAATGTAATTTGGATTGATGTCCTTTCGTTGTAAATGTGTAAATAGTGTAAAATTTAGAAACATGTACTATATACTTTTCATATTGGTTGTTTTTGTAATACTGTTATAATATAGCATGCTTTGGAGTTTCTGCGGCCGAGTGGTCAGAGCACCACGCTGCTACTTGCGAGCGTAAGAGATTGTGGGTTCGATTCCCGCTGGTTCCATTGCACAGACTCTTTGTGTGGAATCCCTTGTTGTCTCCCAGGATGTATTTCTCTTGTGTTGTAATATTTCCTTATGCTATCTTGTCTCTGACTTATAAGCGGGCTCTCATGTCAAGCACACAAGTCGTATGTTTGGTGTTCAATAAATAATAATAAAAAAAATAACATACTTTATAGCAATAATACAGAAAGAATGATACAGTGAGAATATTCTTTCGAGTTGAACATAAAGCTAATTTTGACCAAGCTATGCTCTGTCATCCCGCTTGTATATATAATCGTAATAAATTTTGTATTCATGCATTTTTGCATAAGAGTGCAACAGTTATTGCACCAAGATCTGAAAATTTATAAAACTAATTATAGTACGAACGCACCTCATTTGCCGCGTTTGACGTACAATTTCAGACTTGTTTTATAATAGCGAGAAACCATACAGCTCAGCCTATACTTTCATTGGTGAAACTTTAGATGACATGAGATTGGGGGAGAAGTAGGAAAGAAGGGGTTCCATTCTTCTTATTTATTTATTTATTTATTTTGTACAGATCATTAGGACCACTAATTAACTCATTGTCTTTGAATTTCGAACTGCACGAAATTCGTTACCACTGAGATCACTATTATCGCATGCATAAAGGTCCAAACAGACTACTTTTCTTTCCATCGGAACTTTTGGTGTGGTAAGGCGCTCGATTTCATGTTTTATGACTTTCGTATTGGATGTCTATAGACATCCTATGACCTCTGATCTCTATAGAGATCAGAGGTCACCGCAGTGGACGTCGTTGGTAAGTTCATCTCCACCTCTTTCTTTTGTTGAGACTCTTCTTTCTTTTGTTTATGACCACAGCACGCTTTGAAAAGAAAGGCAAATGCAAAGATTTATTACTTCTTGTCGGATAAAGCCTATAAATGTGCCTTTAAGGCTCCTGTCCTGCCGGCGAAGACACTCACGAGCTAATGCTAATCCTATGGAAAGGGATTTATCTAATATCACGTTTGCATTTCGACATTTTTAAATATAGTATATATATATATATATATATAACCATTAATTAAACATAACCTACCACCATCAAAAACCGTAATATTATGAATTAAAACTGTAAGTAAAAAAAAAAAAAAAAAAAAAAAAAAAAAAAAAAAAAAAAAAAAAAATGCCAAATAATTTATTATAAGAATTATTATGGAAAAAAAAAGAAGAAAGTGGACACCGACAAATAATGTAAAAGCTTATATATTGAATTACGTTTTCAAGGGCACAAAATTCAATGATATAAGCAATATGGTTGTTTTCTGTGAGAAGAATAAGCTAAAGCTAAAAATTATCCTTCTCTGTGCCCGAACAACCATTATAATCAAGTGAATAATTTAAAATGAAAACAGAATAGAAACAAATAATATGAAATGGAAAAATCAATAAAACCTGTTTAAATATTTATAGGATATAAAATAGAAATAATACACAACATACCGATTAATATTTCAGTATTTTTCAATAAATCCACTCGCACGTGGCTACCAGAATATCGTAATGATTAAGGTGAATAAAACAGTTAAGAAATCACAGTAATAAATACCAAAGGATGCAGTTAATACATTTTGAAATACCATGATAAAAACAATTAATACAATATAAAATCAAATAAATAGAAAGTAATTACATTATTTAAAATAACTAAAATGCACTATTAAATTAATTAATTACTATTTAACAATATCGTCAAAATTTAGCTAAAACAAAAAAAACACCTGGTGTAGGAAATTATAACTGAATAGGAGCTGCAAAAGACAAAATTTATAACTTAACGTCAATATATATATATATATATATATATATATATATATATATATATTTAATTATTTATTTATTTATTTATTTTGCATTGGATAGCCGAAGTCCGTCTCTACATACTATCTACCTTTTTTACTTTTTCGATTTTGGTCGCAGATATTTTTTATAAAGTTACTTTCACTTTCAAAACCGGTTCTGAAAATGAAAGTTTCATTTAAAAAAAATATCTGCAACTAAAATCGAAAAAGTAAAAAAAGTTGCGATTTAGAAACGGATCTCGGCTATCCACTGCAAAAAAAAAAAAAAAATATTTAAATTGTCGAAATGCAAACGTGATATTAGAAAAACCCCCAAACATAGGATTAGCATTAGCTCGTGAGTGTCTTCGCCATCAGGGACAGGAGCCTTAATGCTTGGGCTCTCACAAAAACCAGAAAAAAGGGAAAAGAATTAAGCAACCTCGCTGAACAGATATTTCAAAATGCATGAATTTCGTTAAGATTGAGATCACTGTATCTTACCTATGAATGTATGTTCGCTTTGCTTCTAAAAGCAAATAAAAAAGCCGGTAAATTTTTATTTATTTTCTTATTTCGTCGATTTTATGAAGACACTATATCACGTTCGAGAACCGAATCAAATTTCGCTCGAATTTCTTATTTGGGAATCGAATTATTCGATAATCAAATTGTTCGCCAACTGCGCTTCGAACCAAGCTCGAGAACCAAGTTTCTACTATATAGTGTGATTGAATTAGATTAAATTTTTTCTAGAGATATGAATGAGGTACGATATATAGCTGGGAGCTACTGTATAGTTTATTTTAGTATAATACTTTTTTTTCAAGGATATGTTATATACTGTTTCATTCAACGCTTCCAAATCTTTTCGAAAATTACATTGTTCGGACGCGTTAAAAAGATAAATTCGAACCTTTTTTTCTTATTATTATTGGATAGATAATTTATTTATCTTATACAAAACAGCTGTATTTTTGATTCTACGCTGATTAGAACTTGAGATATTACATTACGTATCTTGAATTTTCCCATTGTACAAGTTCAATACTATTTTTAAGCTGGCAATTTTCTCAAAACTGATTATATATATAAATTTAATTTTGTGCAACAGATTGCTTTTTATGTCAGTTAGAGTATAGAGAAGAAATTAAATTAGTCAGTGAGGATATCATATATTATAATATGAAAAAATCTTGTGTGTGTATGTCGTGGTGTGCGTGTGTAGTGTATGCAAATTTTATCTAAAAAAGGCTCTAACAATTTTGACTAAATTTTGTATCTTACCGTTTTGGGGAACGAGAAGACCATTGCGATAGGTCACATGTTCGAGAAAATTCGATTAGTGGGTCATTTTGGGGTCACTACCGATTCAATGCATTTCAATGGTAATGAAGGTTGAAACAGTTATTAAGTTGTTGAACAGTTGACAATAAATGAAGTCGCACAGTTGGCAACAGTTCGCCAAACGTGGCGAGATTTGGAGGGAAAATCAATTTTCAATATTACCAATGTTAAAACACGTGCTTGTCGCAAAACGAAAAAACATCGCCAAATTTGGCGAAAAAAAAAGACTTTCAGAATCCGAACGAATCTTCTAGAAATTCACAATAAAAGCCGAGATGCATGATTCAACAAACGAGAGCCCATAGAAAGTTCTTGAAAACAGAATTCAAACAATCAGTGTACGTAGAACTTTCTCAACACATGCTTGGCGTCAAATGAAAGAATGTCGTCAAATTTGGCGAAAAAATTTACTTTCAGAACCTGAAGAATAGGCTCCAAATACATGGTTCAACCAATCAGAGTCCATAGAACGTTCTCGAAAATAGTATTCAACCCATCAAGGTGCATAGAACTTTCTCGCAATTAATCCTACACCTATATAAGGAAGTGCTTCTAATTTTATCCGAACGTAGATCGATCTTCACCGCTGGTACCATTATAAAAGCGCAAAAATTGTAAGAAGATGCTTCCGATTTTCTCATCGTTTGCGAAATTCCATATTAATTAGTAGAAATTTAAACACAGGATTACTCATTATCTAATACAAGTATAACAAGAACTAAAAATCAGCATAGATCATGAAACACTTTTCAACACTAACTAGATATTATTAAGAAATTTCTTATTTTCTTAGAGTGAAATGAGATATCTAAACAAGCAACTTAAAAGACACATAACTCAGTAAAAACCCATTTTCAGCAATTGCTGTCCATATCTGGTAATATATGCGAAGTCTTTCGTATAGCCCTTTATGCGACCTATAGAATTTATACACACCATCAAATGCACACAAAATTAGATCAATTTAAAATATAAAGTGCATACCACAGAGAAAAACGCACTTCAAGCAACAATCGATTTTAGTCAGACCTTTAACCGGATTCTTCTGTGTCTATCTGTAAATGAACGATGTAAACTCTATAATCTATAGAAAACATACAGTACACTTCAGTGATTTCGTTATGTTTGAAGTATCATACTATGATTAAAATGCACCACAAATGATTTTCCCTACAGATCATAACGTAATGGAATGCTTTTGTGAGTCCCTGTAAACGAAGTATACATGCTACTTATTCTAGTACCATGACAAAGATTGCTGTAGTCCATCTCAATGATGCACATCAATCTCATTATGTTATAAATATCATAACATCAATAAAATGCACCAAGAAATAACGAAAAATTTTTGTGTGTCCTTGTAAATGAACTATAAATGCTGCACACTTCATTTTCAATACAGAACATTTTATAGTACATCTCAATAACATATAAAAAAAAAATTATGGCAATCCGAGTCTATTTTCGAAAATATTATATTTATGGACCCAGTCTGCCTATCAGTGGTGTAGTCGAGGGGGGACGCAGGGGGACGGCGTCCCCTCACTTTTTTATTTTATCTCGAGCGTCCCCTTACTTTATATTTTCAAGGGGGACGCTAGAGACGCGGGAGGACGCAGACTTTCCAAACTTATTATTTGTTTTAGAAAATGAACACACCAATAAATTAACAATTTTAAGAAATGAGGTATTGATTTTTAATACTTTTCAAAAAAGTTGAAAGGTGTTTACTGTGCTGGTTCACCTATTCACATTTTAACATCTATAAGTTTGCTTAATTGCGTCATAATTTTTAAATTTTATGTATATTTTTGAGGTTCAATGTAATATAGCACTATTGTAAATGATGTGTATAGCATCAGTATCTCGTTTACGAGAAAACAAAAAGAGTTTTTTTATATTACGCTTAATGGGCGGAAATTGTTAGAATGCCAAGATGTTAATGACGTTCTAATACTTTAACTATAACGAATAGTATGGTATTAAAATTCGTTAGAACATGTTCCCTATCGGAAATAACGTTTATCGTTCGTTTACAGGGACATTAAAAAATTTCAAACACTATCATCAGTTAACGGTAATTATTTGAAATGCATGGAAAACTGTGGAAAGCAGTACTATGGAAAACTGTGGAAAACAGTACTATGGAAAACTGTGGAAAACAGTACTATGGAAAACTGTGGAAAACAGTACTATGGAAAACTGTGGAAAACAGTACTATGGAAAACGTTGCGTGAAACATTTGTAGTACTTTTATAAGGACACATAAAAGAATCCGGACACATTGTCATCTATGGGTTCAGTCGCTTAAAAGTGTTTTCGATTATATTATCAGTGCTCCCAACACATTTTAATCCCCAAAAGTGGGAAAACGGACTATTTTTATTTAAAAAGGGGAAGGACTTCAGGAGACCATTTATATTAAAAAAAGAGATCATTTGTCTAAAGATATTGCAACGAGTATTCCTAAATATGCAAGGAAATTTTTAAAATACACTCCAGACTTTCAATACAAATTGCTGAGTATTAAAATTTAATATTAGGTTAATATATTGTTAATTATTAACTTTAAACAAAAAATTTAGTTCCTTTCTATCCAATAGACGCTCTGAGATAAGCTATAACGTTGATAAGAAAAAGCATAGTATGGCAAAACCAATATTGAATCAAAAGTTATTCATAATCATGTTACATATTAAATTTGGTGAAATTCCATTCAAACATACCGAGCTACACAGTTATCATGTAAATTGTGAAAAATGCAGCATAGCATTGACACCTGTTAGGCCATATACGCCAAAACCTAATGAACACTTGTATGTTAAAAATACATAAAAGGGGGGAGAGGATTGTATTTTGTGTCAATATATTAAAAAGGGAGAAAACGTTTAAAGAACACAAATGTAAGTAATTTTAAAAAGCATATAGCTATTTCGAATCCTTTAAGGCCCCATCATCAGTGCTTATAAATTAAAGATAAAAATAAAACTATGGAATAAAAGAGGGGGGAGGCAGAGCCAGAAGGCGCACCTCACATCCCGACCGTCAAAAGCGAAATGAAAATCACTGTTGACAAATAGCCACGGAGTCGGTCTCACACACTTGTATGTGCAGTCTTATTAAATATGGCATTTGATGAAATCCCATGCTTTAGTTTTTGGAATACAGTCGGAGTGGCTACAAAATTTGTATCACATACAGAGAGAAAGAAGATTTTTAAACATCCTAAAACATGTAAATTCACCAAAAAGATTCCAGTACTTTCTTCTGATAAAAATATATTTAAGAAGTATAAAAATAAGAAGAAATTTTAATTAAGATTTCCTTTAACAAGTGGGATATGATGCATTCCCACAAAATTTTTAACTTTCAGGAATAAAATTCTGGCGAAATTAAATTTAATAAAATAACATTTTAAACTGACTGCCTTAATGATTCAAAATAAAGAAAAAATAGTCGAAAAATTTTCAGCAGCGAAATTTCTTTAATTTAACTGAGGTTTAAGTTAAACTTACGAGTTTAATTTTCCTTACCATTTTACCCCTATAACTTTTTATTTTCTTCTAAATTTTTACTTATGATGAATTTGCATAGTACCCACAGGGCCACAGGACATTCAAATAAGAAATAAAAAACAATGTAGTATTTTTAGTACAAAATTTTGGTATAACATTGTCTTAAAGAGGTGTCAAAGAAGGAAAAAAAGGACGGTAAGGGGAAAAAAAGGGATGATAAGGATGGGACGGTAAGGAAAATTATCATCTAAGTTTAGGCAAATCATGTAAAGACTAAGTGATAGCCGCAATGTTCATTCATTTTTAGAAACAGTTATTTACATTGGATTAAATAATAAAAAATAATAATAATTTACCTCGAAAACTGCAGGAATAAAACTTAGGGGCAGTAAGACTACCCATAAAGCCACGATGCTTGAAATTGATATTTAAATGTTGATTTAAATTCTGCAGTAAATTTCCTGTCAAAGAATGTTAGCCATTCTTTCTCTAGCATACTTCTGCATGAGAAAAAAGTTGAAAAAAATTCTATGTCTGCATCTGAAGTGATTTTCTGTATAATTTCAGCAAGAGGGACGGTAAGGAGTCTACTAAAACACAGGGACAGAGCTAAAAAAATAATAACAACCCTAAAAATGTGTGCAGGTTCATTTTTTGCTACATATTTATATAAAACAATAGTCCCAGTTTTGGAAAAAATTACATCGAATTACTTTTATTGAAACAATTTTATACAGACAGCTCCAAACTTAAAAATCAGCATCAGGGACACGGGACGGTATAGCAATTTCGTGGTATATTGAGACCCCATACATTGTCCAAAACTTATTTCTCTCGTTAATATTGTTACGCAGTCATGGAATGGTATGTTTTCCAGTATACGAAATTAAAAAAAAAAACGCAAGAATATGTACTAAAATAAAAATTATTATTCAGGGACTGAAAAATATATAAAAGTTAAAATTATGTGAGAATGCCTCATATAATTCTACGACAAAATCGAAAACAAAACCAAATCTACTAGTATCCGTCAGGCCGAAATGTCGGAGCATGGAGGCGCGTAAACTTAAAAGATATTATTTAAAAAAATGTTTTATTTTCTAGATTACTGTTTAATAGTATAAAAGTAAGTTTGAAATAACAATCATCGATACTTCCTTTTAAAGTGTTTAACTCAGTCGTCAGTTGCCTCGGGTAATGCACAAATTCTAATCTGTCAGCAAGTGCTCACATACTTCTAACTTGGGTAAAGCCTGTCCTTAGCGAAAATTGCTTCCATTAGAACTTTCTCTAAATGACAAACTACAGTAAAAATGACATAAGTTGTTGACATATGTGACAACACCTTTAGATGGCTATCCACAGCAGATTTTGACAATGTTAAACTTGGCGATCTATGTATGGTGGCAAGGTATGCAACACTTAAAGGTAACTAACTTCGTGAGAATGGGGCTTTTTCTTCTTTCCAATATTTACAAATAGGTTTGATAAAAAAAATTACAGTTAGAAATGGCTCATGATACTCAACAAAATGAACTATTATGGCCTCTGGCAAGCCTTGAGGTTGAAAACGTGGGCCATAGGCAATATCTTTTATCGTACTTACGTTTACCAATTCTCACTCCGTTCAGTTCAGATATCGGTATGTAACATAATGCATAACCCTGCATCCAGCTGCTGATTAAAATCTAGACTGAAGTCCAGACGCGTGATCATCTTCACTCCATCTTGCTATTTAATCATTGTGATCTGCTAAAATTATTGTTTATTGGCCCCCGCTTTGATTTAAGAAGTACTTCTTGATTATATTCTTTAGCTTGCTTAGTTTTGAGAAAAAGACATATGGCACCTTCAAATCATTCAAGTTAGCCGTATATCTTTGCGTCGTTGCATAAGGGGTCAGAGGTAGTCAAAAACTTGACTCACGCAAAGTGAGTTCAGGGTCTTTCGGAACTGTGTCTGCTGATCGTCGTTTTGTCTCAATGAGTTTAAGGTGAAACAATTTTAAAAGCTCTAAGCATTTTTTGTCCGCGAAGAATCAAAAGGACTTTTAAAGAATGTCTCTTATATAGAAGGGTGTCTTTTACGCGATGTAACTACCTAATACGTCCAAGGATTTAAACAAATAAGCCTCTAAAAGGCTAAATGCTATCTATTTTACCTTCACGACATCTTTGTTCAAGGTCAGCCATAAGACGACATCCTATCATTGAAAATTCGTCAATAATGAGAAATAACACTGTATCCATTCTGAGCTGTAGGTTTATTGCTGACATTTTGAATTAGCGAACTATTTAAAACACGTTGGTTCTTTAAGCAGTGAGTGAGTTACCTTGTCTTTGACATTAAATGCAGCAGTACCTGTTAGTGCCAAAAGAATAATAGCCTCTGATCCTAACTGCTCTATGATTGTTTTACTAATTTCTTTGATTTTTGTACATTTTACAGATCTCCCTTTTCCAATAATAAAAGTTGATTTAGGAAAATTTGTAACCATTGTTTGCAAAGACAAAAGCTGTTCCAGCATAATTTGTTGTTCTTAAGAATAATTCAGAAATGTTAAAAGTAAATAGAAATCATTGGATAAGAGAATCTATGGTAAAGATATAGAATTACTCCCTGATGTATTTTTAAGATTTTGAATTCTTTAATTTAGCTCCGATCTTTGAGAACTTAATCCATCGAGTTAGCGGCAGAAAACTTCAAAGCTCCTTCAAAGACTTGCTTGTCTGGCACAGCCCACACTAATTTAATATGGCAACAGGTAAAGGTTTGTAACACGTATGTAACACACACTCATAGATAGTCTGCTATACTCCTCTATCAAACTTGATACCTTTATTCATCTGACTTTTTGTTATATCGTTATTATGAAAATATTAGGAAGCATCAGGGTTATTTTTATGCAACTTTTCCACATAGAATTAAGCTGAATAATTCTATACATTTGAATTACTTTCTTTTAACAGTCGTTTTCGAAACTTCTGTGTATAACGTTGCACATATAAAATATGTATATTTCTTAAAATGTACACTAAATCTAGGCAGCAGATTAAAAAAAATCAGGGATTGATTTATGACTTTTAGTGAATATGATTTCTCACGAATTATCTTTCATTGTTGTATCCATTTCTCCGATCATAAGCATAAGCGATCATAGTCATATACATTAACGTCGCATTTATCGCTAAGCTTCGTGACATTTGGACGAAATATCGCTAAATTTGGCGACCAAAAATATGTCGTCACAAATTAAGCCAATATGGCTGTATCTGACTAATTTGGCGAAATTTCCATTACAATTCAGTACTGATGATTCTTCTCTAACCGGGTTCTTCGCATTTTAACTTCGTGTTCTCCAGTAAAATTAGCTAAAATCTTAAAACCAAGAAACAGGGAAGCTACTTTTGCCAACCCGTACAGGATTTTTTTATTTTGTAATCTACATATTTCTGTTTTCTAGTGTACATCTTGACAAAAAAAAAAAAAAAAAAAAAAATGCTTATCTCATTTACTTCAGAATGTTCACTTGCATTTCAGTTTAAATATATTCACTTACGATGAATTAAAAAAAATTGAGTAATCTTCAGTAATTGGGACAGCTACCAAATTGTTGAATTTGCGCATCAAGCGATGCTCAGTAAATTATGAATTTGTCTACAAACCCGATTACGAAAATTTCCCAATAGAAGCATACATTCGTCTGAATACAAAATACATACATATAAGTAATGCATACATGACATTATATTTTTCTCGATTTCTTTGGTTATCACTCGTAGCCATTCGACTAATGCCCAAAATCGTATTTTCCTTATTCGATTTTCTTTTCGTTTATCTTATTTAATATTCAAAATGAATTGCATCGATTTAGAAGCTTACAAAGAATGAAAAGCTAGAAAAAAAAAATAGTGGTTGTTACATACGTAGAATGTAAAACTTCTTAAAGGGGGCGGGGGGGGGGGGAGGTCAATCTATATTTCAGGTCACCAATGGATGAACATCGACTTCAACAATCGACTCCATAATGATCCGTATGATGTTAAAATGCATAATTTACAGCAATGGAGCTTCGACTGTTCAAAATATTAAAAAATTAAACTGTATTATTTATTATACCTAATCAAGATATGTAATTTTGATGAAATTACCCATTGAGGCTGTTATGCTTAAAAGGCACAGATGTCATATACGGCCCCATATTGGGGCGATTTTTTCCCACGCCAATTCGGGGAAAACTTCAACAGCACAAACAATAACATCCGAGTTACCATATCAAGCAAAATAACGACACTTTGGCGCCAGTTAAGTACCCTTTGCGTATATGACATTGGCGTCAGAAAAAAATCGCGCCAAACAATATATGACATCTGTGCCGTTAAAATTGCTTGATGAAAATTTTAAAAAATGATTTCACCTTAAATCAATCATGGAATTATTTTTCGCGTAAAATCTAAACTTAATGTTATTTTCACCGTCTCATAATTTGCATACGCATCTCTTATATTTACATTCACCATTTCAAAAATACTACAATGCGCAATATGTGATTAATACATATATTTCTAAACTTGAAATCAAGTTTGTCAACTACGACTTTACATGTGAACATTTGCACTCTTGACTTGTGATTCTAATCTCTGTATCAGCGAGTAAAATTACAGAAATTTATATCTTTTAGAGGCGTTTGTAGTAAAATATTTACTTTTATCAGAGAAAATGATCGTTTTCATTTAAATATGATGTCATTTTGCCTCATTGAAGCATTTCACCAAGCGTATCAAACTCAATGAATGAAAAAGAATTGAATTATGACAGCTTTTTGCGGAAAACATGAGTATGTTATTAAAGCATGACGTCATTTTCTGTTCAATTTTTTCAGAAAGTTTATTTTGAATTTTATGAGAAAATGGCATCAATAAAGATAAGCAAACCTTATTATTTTTCCTTTCTTTACAACAATGGAAGTAATTTTATTGCTACCATTTTGAAACAAATTCATACAAATTTCTTAAATTTTAAATCTAAGTATAACTAGTCGGATGTACCAATCCCAAAACTTTCTTCTATCTCATACATGTTAATACTTCAAAATCCGCTATCACACTGCCAAAATTAAATGGCAATCTATGCATCTCATGAGGATTCTAACGATATGAAATTCCGTGCGTTAGTTCTTGAGATATGACTATCGCTGAAATCGTCTAAATTCAGCAAAATGCTGCCTAGCAGCGCCACCTATTGGGTGATTTATACCAAATCCTAATCAGCAACAATTTATGTCAACCTCTGACTGAATCTGAAGTTTGGAGAAAATCCGTACATTAGTTTTTTAGATAGAGCAATAACGAAAATCGTGAAAATTCCTGCATAGCAGCGCCACCTATTGGGTGATTAACACCAAAACCTAATTAACAACAACTTGTGTCAACATACAACCAAATCTGAAGTTAGATGAAAATTCGTCCATTAGTTCTATTGATAGAGCTATTGAGGCAATCGTGAAAAAGGCAGCAGAGAAGCGCCACCTGTTGGGCGATTTACACCAACACATAATCAGTAGCAAGTCATATCAAGGACTAACTGAATCTGAAGTTTGATGAAAATCCGTGCGTTAGTTCTTAAGATAGAGCTATTGGGGAAATCGTGTAAATCCTGCAAAATTCATCATAACAGCGCCACCTGTTGGACGATTTACACCAAAACGTAATCATCATCAATTCATATCGAGGATTAACTAAATCTGAAGTTTGATCGAAATCCGTGCATTAGTTCTTGAGATAGAGCTATTGCGAAAATCGTGAAAAATGCAGCATAGCAGAGCCACCTGTTGAGCGATTTACCCCAAAAACTAATCAGCATCAATTTGTATTAGGGACTAACTGAATATCAATTTTTATTAAATTCCGTGCATTAGTTCTTGAGATAGAGCGCCCACAAAATTTGTGTCACATACACACAGACAGACAGACAGACAGACAGACTCACAGAGTCACAGACAGACATTTTGTAAAAACATGTTTTTTGGAATCTCTGACCCCTAAAACGTGTAAATCCGTCGAAAACCGGAATTCGAAAATTTTCATGAATCCAATACTTTCTTCTTGTAAAGATAGAAGAAAGTAAAAATAGGAATATAAAAATAACTAGTATGTTGTGGCCATCACAAAACTTTCTTCTATATAAATCACGTCAATTAAATCATTTAAACGTTAAAATAAATTACATCAATTTATTCATATAAAAGTATACCTGAATTTGAAATTTGATGAAAATTCGTGCATTAGTTATTGAAATAGAGCTGTAGGAGAAATTTTGAAAAATGTAGCATAGCAGTGCCACCTGTTGAGCGATTTGCACCAAAACACAAACAGTACTAATTCATATACCGGAATCGTAAACCGGAATCGCCAAAACACAAACAGTACTAATTCGTATACCGGAATCTGAAGTTGGATGAAAATCCGTGTATTAGTTCTGGAGCTAAAGCTACTGTGGAAATCACAAAAATGCACCACAGCAGCGCCACCTGTTGAGCGATTTACACCAAAAGGTACAAAACATCAACTCATGTCAAGAACTAACTGAATCTGAAATTTGATGAAAATCCGTGCATTAGTTCTGGACATTGAGCTATTGTGGAAGTCGAGAAAAACGCTGCATAGCAACGTCACCTGTTGAGCGATTTACAGCAAAACATAAACAGCACTAATTCATATCCAGGTATACCTGAATCTGAAGTTTGTTGAAAACCCGAGCGTAAGTTCTTGAGATAGAGCTATCGCGGAAATCACAAAAAATGCAGCATAGCAGCGCCACCTGTTGAGCGATTTACACCACAAGGTGTAAAACGTCAACTCATGTCAAGCACTAACAGAATCTGAAGTTTGATGAAAATCCGTGCATTATTTCTTGAGATAGAGCTATTACGAAAATCGTGTAAATGCTGCAAAATGCAGCATAGCAGCGCCATCTGATGGACGATTTGCACCAAAACGTTACCAGCACCAATTCATATCAAGGATTAACTAAATCTGAAGTTTGATGAAAATCCGTGCATTAGTTCTTGAGATAGAGCTAGTGCAGTAATCGCGGGAAATGCAGCATAGCAGCGCCACCTGTTGAGCGATTTACACCAAAAACTAATCAGCATCAATTTGTATTAGGGACTAACTTAATATAAATTTTTATTAAATTCCGTGCATTACTTCTTGAGATAGAGCGCCCACAAAATTTGTGTCACATACACACAGACAGACACACAGACAGACAGACAGACAGACAGACTCACAGAGTCACAGACAGACATTTTGTAAAAACATGTTTTTTGGAATCTCTGACCCCTAAAACGTGTAAATCCGTCGAAAACCGAAAGTCGAAAATTTTCATGAATCCAATACTTTCTTCTTGTAAAGATAGAAGAAAGTAAAAATAGTGCGGGCAAATCTACAAAGACACAGATTTCATTAAAAAAAAAAAAGAATTATTAAAATTAGTGCAAAAAAAAAAAAAAAAAAAAAAAAGCTCAAGGTACATGACTAAAGAAAGAAAGCCTTATCTTTCAAATGTATAGAATAAAACTCGCAATGTTATCTCTATGGGAAAATTTTGAGCCGACATTTCAGGCTGTTAGGGTTGACGAATATTTATGATTTTCAATACGCGCCGAGATTTTGGCACTATCAACGTCCAGCTCATTTTTTGTGTCGATGCGTCAAATATTTTGGACGCTATCGTGTTAACAATAAGTGTAATTTTTGCAGGGAAGCCGGAGCTGTGCTCCGACAATAAAAAAAAAAAAAAAAAAACAGAAGTTTGTGTGTTGAAGTGAGCACTGCGCATACAGATACAAGATGAAGGCAAGGTACAGTCGTGGGGAAAAAAAAGTAACCCCCCCCCCCCAACACCTCAACAAATTATCGTAGAAGAAAGTTACTGGTACCGAACGATTGGAAATAAAGTCTACTTTTAAATGACATAGATAAAATTTGTTTAAGGGGCCATCTATATATTAAAACGAAGCATAACTTTGTTTTTTTCAATAGCAGTACACAATTCTGACAGCATAAATAAACTCTGCACCCTTCAATTAGCCCCAAAACAAATTCTTATGCAATTCGTACCATAAGTTTCTGAGAAATTAATTAATTTATAACGAGCGTATTTTAAGGGCTGTATCCAAATTGAAGTTCGGAACTCGATTGTTCACCGAGAGAGCCCCCATCTTGATTAAGGCACCTTAAGAAGTCAATGAAGCCTGCTAGAATACAGGATAGCAGAAGAAATGTCAAAATATCAATATCTACTCGCTTCTATTATAGACGGCCCCTTAAACCATCATTTTGCCGTTTTTTAAGCATAATTTGAACTTGGAAGAAAACTTGGAAGAAAAATATGAAATTTTGGATTTACATAAAGCAGGACTTAATAAATCTAAATCCATCAAAAAAATCGTAGGTTGCAATTCATAATTTTTTCGAATATTAATTTAATAATTCATAATTCATATCATAAAATTATAAAAATTGCAAATTCAGCGTATTTATGTTTGGGTATATCAGTATTATTACTACACAAAAAAATTAGCACATTAGGAGCATAATTTCAGGAGATATAAATAAAAATATGAAAATGTAATTTAACATTAGAAGCACTCAATTTTGAATGTTTATAATTCAAAAGCTTATCATTCAAATGACTTGAAATTCGGTGTCTAGGCATAATTTGAACCAAAGATTTGAAATATCTTGTTAAAATTGAGTATTGTCATTGAAGAAAATGAAGTTTGGATTCGTTTTAATATGTAGATGGCCCCCTAAGCAAATTTTATATACATCATTTAAAAGTAGACTTTATTTCCAATCGTTCGGTACCAGTAAATTTCTTCTACGTTCTTCTTCTAAAGTTATGCACCAAGAAGTCAGTTTTTGCATTCTTTTTACTATTATTTTTTTTCATTTCAGCATATTTAATTACGTTTTTTTCACATTAATAAAAGGAATTCGATTTCAGATTTTTAGCTCAATTTAGTAAATTTTGTCTTTTAATCTTTTTCAGTAAAGTTTGTTCAGAATTTGTAAGGAGATTTTTTAATTTTTCTGCGAATATTTTATGCAGCTTTTATTCGTGTTTACTTTCAATATTTTGACATTCGTAAACGGAATTAGGTTTCAAACTTTTAGCCCTAATGTAATAAATTTTGCGATTGCGTCCTGCGATTTGAATTTTTACCGATTTTTAAAGTTTTTTTTTTCATTCCACGGCAATTGATTTTGGCATTTTTGAAAGAATTCCGGTTACAATGTTGTAGCCTACTATAGTAAATTTCGTCTAAATTTTTTTTAATTTTTACCTATTTTTATGCGTTTTCCGGCGATTTTTACTTTCTTCTATCTTTACAAGAAGAAAGTATTGGATTCGTGAAAATTTTCGAATTCCGGTTTTCGACGGATTTACACGTTTTAGGGGTCAGAGATCCCAAAAAACATTTTTTTACAAAATGTCTGTCTGTGTGTTTGTGTGTGACACACATTTTGTGGGCGCTCTATCTCAAGAACTAATGCGCGGAATTTAATAAAAATTCATGTTCAGTTAGTCCTTGATATAAATTGGTGCTGATTAGTTTTTGGTGTAAATTGCTCAACAGGTGGCGCTGCTATGCTGCATTTTTTACGATTTCCGCAACGGCTCTATCTCAAGAACTAATCCACGGATTTTTATGAAACTTCAGATTTAGTTAGTCTCTGATATGAGTTTATATTTCCTACGTTTTCGTGTAAATCGCACAACAGGTGGCGCTGCTGTACAGCCTTTTTCACGATTTCCGCAATGGTTTTATCTCAAGAACTAATGCGTGGATTTTCATCAAACTTCATATTTGGTTAGTCTTTGATATGGGGTGATGTTTACGACGTTTTGGTGGAAATCGACCAACAGGTGGCGCTGCTATGCAGCCTTTTTCACGATTTCCGCAATGGCTTTATCTCAAGAACTAATGCATGGATTTTCATCAAACTTCAGATTCAGTTAGTCCTTGACATGAGTTGGCGGTGACTACGTTTTAGTGTAAATTGCCCGACAGGTGACGCTGCTATGCTGCATTTTTCCCGATTCCTGCAATAGATTTATCTCAAGAAGTAATGCACGGATTTTAATCAAACTTCAGATTCAGCTACCAAGTTGACTTAAGCTGTTGCTTATTAGGTTTTCATATATATCACCTAACAGATGGGCCTGCTATGCAGAATTTTTAAAGATTTCCGCCATAGATCTACTCAAAAACTAATGTACGGATTTTCACGAAACTTCAGGTTCAGTTCGAAGTTGACATAAGTTTGTTGCTGATAGGATTTTGGTGTAAATCATCTAGCCGGCTGCATTTTTCAGGAAGTATTAACATGTATGAGATAGAAGAAAGTTTTGGGATTGCCACATCCGACTAGTTTCACATTAGTAAAAGGAATCCGGTTTATTTTTTTTAGCCCGTTATAGTAAACGTTTTCCTCTTTTCAATAAAGTTTTTTCAAGTTCTGACTGCGACTTTAATTTTTAGCATTTTTTTTATGCAATTCTTAGAGTTTTATCGTGTTTTGCGACAATTTTTAGACATTTTAAAAAGGAATCCTATTCAATTTTTTTCGTCGATTTTAATATATTTTATCCTCTTTCCAATAAAATTGATTGGGAGTTCGTAGAGCGATTTTTGAATTTTTTGCTACTTCTTTATGCAATTTTTGAGTTTTTTTTGCGGCGATTTTTCCACTTTAGTAATTTTCCCTCCCAGTCACTGAAAGGGGGCTAAATGGATAAAAAAGCATCAAAGTGGACCTTTTTCTAAACAACTTGGAAATTGCTCGTCAAACGTGGCAAATGAGGTGCGTTGTACTATAACTAGTTTTATAATTATGTTTTGCACTTCATAAGTGCATAGTCTGTAACATCATTAAAATGCACTTGCAATATTTTTTCCCTCATTCCCCGTAATGTAACGGAACACTTTTGACTGCCCCTGTAATTAAACTACACATCCGATTTTCATAAAATTTGAAATGGCTCGACAAATTTTGCAACAATCATATGTAAAATTTCAGACCATTCGGTTGGGTAGATTTTGCTCTGTTATATGCGGACAGACAGACTGACTGAACGACGACTATAGGTGCTACGTATTTATATAATTACGAATGCACCTAAAAAGAGACTTGGGGGGGGAGGGGGAGGGGTAGATCATTTGGGAGCTCTGTATTATGCACTTTATGAAATTCTTTTAAATATTAGGCTGAATAAAATATTAATTAGCTGAGTGGTATGTAAATGATATTTGTATCTATGCTAATCCTTTACAAAATCTGAGCTCAGACGAAAACACCGTTTGAGCACTATCATGTTCAAACACACATATAGTATATCGACTCGACTCATGGTAAAAAGCGGATCCTAAAAGGAAATACCAACATATATAGAGAATTGTAACGATGGGCAAAACGAATTCAGGGGGCTTCAAAAAGTAAAGATATACCAAAATTCCATAGTCTTATTTTTTCTTGCCATGATTATACAATACTTTGACCATAAAGTAAAAATGTAGTAATTTTTAATGTTCGCAGTGGAAAACATTTATCTTATAACTATTTCCAATATAAATAATGCAAAATATTCTAATAAAAATTCCATTGCTTGAATTAGTGTTACTGAATTACGAATTCTATTCCAAAAAAATTCAAACATGAAATAGGGTTTTATATTTTTAATTCTACAGCAAGCCATTTAATGCCCAACACATAAACAAACTTTGATTAAATTAATTTCAATTAAATTTACATTTTTAATTTTTAAATTTAATTTTTCAATTACTTTTCTCTGCAATTGAAAAATGAAAAGCAAGGTTCAAAATCAAGTTTCCCTTTTGCGTGATACAGACCCTAATATTCAAAATTATCAGCGTCCCCCCACTTTTTTTTCCAGGACTACACCACTGGCCTATATATACTAAAATGTTGTATATGTGTACTATGAAGTGAAAGATTTTTAGGGATTGGCTGGGTGTAACCAATTAGAGTAGGCAACATTGTTCATATTTAACACTGTTTCTTTTATTTTGAATTTCGATAGAAGCAATTATTATCAATTCAATTAATTACTACCTTAGGCTGTGGCTACAATACCACGCAAATATGCCTTCATAAGCTCGAACAAAGAAACTTGTATGTTTCAATTTTGAAAAAGCTAAAAGTGAAGAAATGTGAATAATTTTTATAATTGGCACCAAAGGGTTGAGCTATACTGTATTGTGGTTATTTTAAGCTAACTTAATTGTCCAATTGTTCAATATAATTTCACATTTGACGGATTTACGATCACATCTGGTTTACAAGGGTGGATTAAAGAAGGTTCAAACATGAAGATGTAAAAATGCTACAGTTAAACCTTTTTCATATCATTTTTTTAAAGGAAATACTATATATACGGAAATATACACGTTATTAAACACTATCATTAGACATTTGTTTAAGTTTATTAGATATATATTTAAAAAGATAATTTTCCGTAAGTATGATACAAAATGGCATTTTCATTATTATTAATATTTCTCATTATACCATAGAAAATCAATTTTTTATAAGATTCCAATGACATATCATCATGGAATTAAGCACATGTATTCTCCATTGGTATAAAAATAATTTTTTTTTAATCATAAATTTCGATTTTTTTAATTTTGGAAAAAGAAACTTTGAAAAAGGGAATAAAATTTTGAAAGTTGAGTTATAAAGTAATGTAGTACATCAAATTTAACGTCAATAAACATTGAATAAAATGACATAATTATCATCTTTTTATCTCAAATAGATTTTTGGAGATATGGACGTTTGAAGTTTTAAAAACCTAATAAATTTTGCACAATTTTCATCCGATTTTACTTTGTAATAATATTTTCATCTAATTATTCATTTTTTTTTTTTATATAAAATCAATTAATTCTTCAATTTGATGAACAACATGATTCTCTCTAAAATTAACTTAAATTTATTTATTTATTTTAAACTCCTTTTTTAAAATAATTAATTATATATTATAATAACTATAATAAGTAACATGGTCGTGGTCTAAAAAAAACCATTCTTTTAATAAGTTTAAAAATACAAAATGAATTTAACAAATTGAAGAAACAAAAGAAAACATTAAAATGGAAAATATATGCAATGTTAATATAATCTAAATAATTAAAAGAGATAGGTCAATTAAAAATTACATTCCTATTCTAAAATTGTTAAACTTCTACAGCAATAATTGCATTAAGCAATGAGTAATCCTGCATTCAGTTTTCCCCATAAGTTAACATGTGATTACGCGATCTGTCAGGGGAAAACCTACATCAGTAGAGAGACCCCGTAAGTAAGCAGGTAGTAAAACTTTTCCCAGCCCTGTAATTTTCTAAGAAATGTTATTTATTCATAATGCACTCCTTTCAAAAACGATGATTCAAAAAATTCTCATCACTTTGTACGCTGCTGTCTATAAATTAAAGAGCAAACACAAAATACTTTCGAATATGAAAGTTAATCATGAGTGGTCAAAAGTAACTGATATAAACGGCAAGTATAGCAAATTACGTATTACAGTTTTAGTATTAGAGTATTATATTAGAGTTCTGCACGGATTCGATGCGAACCCGGAACGTCTGTTTAAAGTCAACACAAAACCCGACCAAACCCGACAAAACAAATTTCGTCAACCCGCAACCCGACACACTTCACCCAAGGCCATCTAGATATATTATTTAGAGATACGATTTAGATATATATTGAGATAGCCCTGCTTCGACCAGAAACTGACCCGAATCCAAATTTTTTTCAAACCTGAACCCGAATAAAACTGAAGTGAAAGAAAATCAACCCATATTTTAATATAATTATGGAAAAGTAGTCTGAAATTGTATATTTTTATTTTTATTTTTATTTTATTTTATTTTATTTTATTTTTATTTATTTATTTATTTATTTATTTATTTTTTGCATAAAATTTAACACATATACCCTCACCAAATTCAATTACAGTTGAAAAGACCCGCTCGCTAATGCTAATCCTATGGAAGAAATTTTTTAAGATATCTCGTTTAAATTTCAATATTTTATTTTACTTATTTATTTTTTTGCATTGGATATAGATGATGTCGATCTGTACAAAGGCCGTTTTTTATTTTTTCGATTTTGTTTACAGGTACTTTTATTAGGACACTTTCATTTCTGGAACCGATTCCGAAAGTAAAAGCATCCTCATAAAAAAAAAAAAAAATCTGCAAACAAAATCGAAAAAGTTAAAAACGGTCTTTGTACTGATTGATCTTAGCTATCCAGTGCAAAAAAATATCATTTAAAAATGTAAAATGCAAACGATATGTCTTATTAAATTTCTTCCATAGGATTAGCATTAGCGAGCCGGTCTTTTCGCGTGAGTGAAGTAGTCCCTTGTAAATTTTACTCACGCACCAAGGAAATGCGCACGCCAATATGCGGTGAACATTAACAGAAATTCTGTTTCACATGTGGCAACACGCCAGTGTAATTTTCCTTATTATCTTATGCCTTAAATGTATTTTAAATATGGAGTAAGTAAATTTTACGCATGGTTAGTATTTAAGTACTAAATATAAAGGTTAGTATTCTAGGGTTGAGTGACAGTCATTTGGTAAAGTTACAGTGACTATTGTTTTATGACTAGTCACCAGGTGACGTTATAATGACGCCCCTTTGTGTCTGTCACATAACCTTCATTTGAAGACTCCACTGTGAAATCATCATGATTAGTTGCTTTAGATGGGTCCTCAAGTGGCAAAATTCCCTCAAAATTAAGCCGTCCAGAAAACAATGCTTAGTATGACTTCACGGTAGAATCTCCAAATGTGGATCACCTGAGAATCACCATGTGACGTCATTTGGTAGGTCGTCACAATGCAATGATCATGATAATTTCTCAATGGAGTCTCCAAATGACAATCACACGAGACTCATCACCTGGTGACTCGTCGTAAAGTAACAGTCTCAGTGAAATCACCAAATGGCGGTCACTTGAGAGTAATAATACGACGAATGAAAGATATCATATTTTGGTTTACCATAGCGACTGTCTAGCGTCAAACTGATGTCACATCGACTGGTTGTAACTATATAAACATGATTATATGTTAGGGCCGAAACTAGCCTTTTTTGCATCAGGGGCAAAAATGGATTTTGGCGCCCAGCCCCTCCTCCGCAAGATATATTTACAAAGAGAATTTTACTAATTTTAAAATTTAAAATATGTAATACTGAACTGAATTACGTAATCTGCTTTGTCAAATATTTATTCATTAAAATCTTGAAAACGGAAACAAAAAAATTCCGCTTTATACAGGATCCTTATGCCATATCATCCTTAGATTCTTCTGTGCTTTGGCATACCCCAGACCGGACCATTTTAACAATACCATGCTAAACATAGACGTGAGAAAAATCGACAAACAAAATCTTCCTTTGACGCCCCTTCGTTCTGGCGCCCGGGGCACGTGCCCCCCTCTCTTTCCCCTTAGATTCGGCCCTGCGTTGTATAGTCTAAACGCATAGTATAAACGAATAATTATAACTAGAAATATTTTTTCTGGGCCATTTTTTCCCCCCACATGCAAGTCAATTTTAAACATATCAATATAAACAGCAATACACAAATGCAACAACATACATTAAAAATACAAAAATGAGCTTCTGAAAACTTTTTTTAAATTGAGGAATTGAAACATTTGATTAATTTTTCGCGCCCCCCCCCCACCCACTCCCCCACCACCTTTTAAGATATTCTTTAAGCGCGTGAACATTTAAAAAAAAATTAAAACTATAAATTGAGATTTGCATCTTTGCCGATAAATCCTTATCTTCTTTTTTTTTTTTGTTTGTTTGTTTGTGTGTTTAATTATTTTAAATCACTTGACATACATCAATTTTAATTATCTTTTTAAAATCATACGACAAAAAAAATAGTTAATGAAATTCGAAAATCACCCTTCCCTGATCCTATTTGGGGTAGGGTTCCCAGCAAAACATGACTGACAAATTCCCTGACTTTCCCTGACCAAATCTCAAAAAAATCCCTGACTTTCCCTGACTCAAAACGGGCATTCAACGAAATTTACTACTTATTTTTGAAATCCTTTATCAAAATTAATGATTTTTTTCTGCGATGGTTCTTCAAATTTCTCTAAATTTTTTTTTTTTTTTTTGCGATTGTTTGATGAACTGGGTGATTTTTCCCCCGAGACTATTTAGTGAATTTCACGTCATTTTTAATTTTTTCTCCAACACTTTCCATGACTTTTTAGAAAATAATTGTAAATTCCCTGACTTTTCCTGACTACTTTGAAATTCCCTGACTTTCCATGATGCTGGGAACCCTGTGGGGACATCGGACACCCATGATTAAAATAATTTAAAAGAAACGCGGTGAAATGAGAGGCTTTTTAGTGCCACTTTCTATCTACGAATAAAGTCTCCCCCCACCGAAGATGATTTTTTTTAATACTCTTTTATTTAACATGTTTTTGTATGTAAATTTGTAATCGATTTTTCACCCACTTATTGAAATGCTAGAATTATTAAAATTATGTTAACAGATTCGTTTCTGATGACAACACATTTTCATATTTTTGTAACTCGATTATGAATTAAACGATTACTCGATTATGAATTTTGTAACTCGATTAATAAATTGTTTTTAAGACATTTTTTCAATAGCCGGCCACATGTGATAAATCAGCTTAAAATTCTTTATGGTTACAATTTTATAAGAAATACAACAACAATGGACTTAATGATGCGCCAAACCACACACGTCATCTGACTGTGAAACTGCAACAACGAAATATTTTAAACACTAATATATATATATATATATGTGTGTGTGTGTGTGTGTATAAAAAAAATAAAGCGTGCAACATATATTTATATATTTTTTTTAAACACGTTTTAATATATTAACAGTTTCTTATTAATTAAATTATGATTATACATTGGCAAATCAATTTAGAAATCGTAAAATGATAATTTAAATAAGGTTTTAATTTGTATTTCTTGTTGCCATATCTTAAAATAAAACAGGGCAAAAATTATATTTACGTAGATTCATTAGCACACACTTTCTACCAAGCGTAAAAGAAAGGTGTGAATTTACTACGATCTTGGTGGCCCACGCCAAATTAACGAACTGAAACGAAAATATCTGGGAAAAAACATGAATTGCGGTTACAAAACTAGGCATAATTTTCAAAGTAAACATTGAATGCTTATAAATGCAAGGATTTTTTTTTTAACACTCTTTAATCCTATCTGGGGCGGTGGTATCTTTATGAAACCACTTAATTTTAATTCCCAAATGACACAATGACACCCACACCAGAAATTTCATTATACAATTTTCCTTTTATCTACCCTATATATGTAAAATCCTAATGAAACGAATTTATGAAACGGAAGTATGAATCGACTGATTAAACAAATGATTATGTTTCACGGCGATTTCTCCTAAAATATGGAATACTTTGCGATGAAATTAACACCAAAAATCAATATTGATCCGCAGATTTCAAAACTGGTATTAGAATTTTAGGTAGCTTTCATTACAAAAAGCTACCTATTGCAGCCGTTCGGAGGAAAGCGATTTCAAAAAATTTTGGTATATTTTCATCGATCATGACCCCCAGACCCCGAAACCACCCTCCGTTCAAAAGTTGATATATATATATATATATATATATATATATATATATATATATCCATATATATATGTTACGGCCAATATCCGAAATTGGCCAAAACCCGAACTGGCTGGCCAATTCGCGAATTGGCCAACAACGCTTTAAACTGACTGGCCAATTCGGGAATTGGCCAGCCAATCCCCCAACTGGCCAGATGCGATCGGCCAGTTCGCGAAGTTGCCATACGCGATCGGCCAGTTCGCGAAATGTGTATGTAGAAACCAATTGTTACTTTTTATCTTTTTCTAACATAGTTCAAAGGGTTTATGAATTCAATTTGTCTGGCCGTCTCCTTGTCCGTGCTCTGACTCGGATTGACTTGTAATTATTATATTATTTAGGTTTATAAATTAATTTCGGTATTGAAAGTGAAGTGTGTATTTTTGGTTAATTTACAGTGACACACAAAAGTATTTCTTTACAATATCATGAATGAGAAACGTTTTTCCGGTGTATTTTAATGTTGTTACATTATCTCAATTATAATAAAATTAGTATGCATCATTAAGATGGACAACAAGCTGTTATCTAAAGTGTATGAAATAAGTAGCAATTATAGTTTGCTTACAGAGACACTCAAAAGTATTTCGTTACATTCCAGTGAATAGTGAAAGATCATTTTTAGTGCACTTAAATGAGGCCTGCCTATTTAAAACATAATAAAATTAACATGCTTCACACATGTGGGGAGCAATATGTTTTTTGTAGAGTATTGATTAAGTAGCTATTATAGTTCTTTTATAGGGACGCCCAAAAATATTCCGATAAAGAATTATGATAAATGTAAAAAAATCGTTTATTAGGTATTTTAATGACGTTACACTACTTCAAACATAATGAAACTGTTATACATTACTCATATGCTCTACAACATGTTTTCTATCGATTATTGACTAGGTAGAATTTGTCGTTTATTTACAGAGTCATTCAAATAATTTGGTTATTGGATTGGCTATGAGCCATTATTGCTTGATGTGCGTTTTCAGCTGTGGTAGGCTTTTAAAATTTAATTTATTTGTAGTGTGTTACCTGGTTTGTAGATCTTATGCAGGGTTGTATGAAAGCTAAAAGAAACACATTACCGGCTGTGGATACCCATTGCTGAACACTTCTTATATTGGCCAAAGCTTCCCGGCCAGTTCGCGAACTGGCCGGCCAAAACCCGAAATACGCTGTTCATTTCATGTATTTCGGGTTTTGGCTAGGAATCTCGGCCAGTTCCCGAATTGGCCGGCCAATTCGCGTATTGGCCAAGCTCCGGGTTTTGGCCGTAACATATATATATATATATATATATATATATATATATATCTGACCTTTGTCACACTGTAACTCTCGTATTTATGAACCGATTTGGATGTAATTCGGTGTGTACATAGTACATACCAATGTCTCGACCGAGTTCGTTGGCCAGCTTCATCCGCTATTTTGTTTCAAAATGGCGGCCATTTAAAATTATAAAAAAAAATTTAAAATTTGAAATGTGGTACCAAAAAATTCAAAATGGAAAAATATTTTTTTCTTATGTATTTGACCTTTATACAAAGATTCCGGGGCAGTTTTTGTTTCGTCTATATCTTAAAAAAGGGTTGAGTTATAGCATTTTGAATTTCTAGTGTGGCTGACATTTTGAAACGTCTTGAATTTTGTCACGCGATAAAAGGCGTATTTATGAACCGATTTGCATGTAACTTCGTTTATACATAGTACATACCAATGTCTCGACCGAGTTCGTTGGCCAGCTTCATCCGCCATCTTGTTTAAAAATGGCGGCCATTTAAATTTTTAAGAAAAATTTAAATTTGAAATGTGGTACCAAATAATTGAAAATTGAAAAAATATTTTTTTCTTATGTATTTGACTTTGATAAAAAGATTCGGGGGCAGTTTTTGTTTCGTCTATATCTTAAAAAATGGCTGAGTTATAGCATTTTGAATTTCTAGCGTGGCTGACATTTTGAAACGTCCTGAATTTTGTCACGCGATAAAAGGCGTATTTATGAACAGATTTGGATGTAACTTCGTTTATACATAGTACATACCAATGTCTCGACCGAGTTCGTTAGCCAGCTTCATCCGCCATCTTGTTTAAAAATGGCGGCCATTTAAATTTTTAAGAAAAATTTAAATTTGAAATGTGGTACCAAAAAATTAAAAATTGAAAAAATATTTTTTTCTTATGTATTTGACCTTGATAAAAAGATTCGGGAGCAGTTTTTGTTTCGTCTATATCTTAAAAAATGTCTAAGTTATAGCATTTTGAATTTCTAGCATGGCTGACATTTTGAAACGTCCTGAATTTTGTCACGTGGTAACGGGCGTATTTATGAACCATTTTTGATGTACCTTGGTGTGTACATAGTACATACAAATATCTCGACCGAGTTCGTTGTCCAGCTTCATCCGCCATCTTGTTTCAAAATGGCGGCCATTTAAAAAATTTAAAAAAATTTCTAATTTAAAATGAGATACCAAAAAATTGGAAAATGAAAAAGATTTTTTTTCGTATGTGTTTCACCTTAACACAAAGATTCCGGAACAGTTTTTGTTTCGTTTATATCTAAAAAAATGGTTGCGTTACAGCATTTTGAATTTCTATTGTGGCTGACATTTTAAAACGTCCTGATTTTTGTCACGCGATAACAGGCGTATTTATGAATCGATTTGGATGTAACTTGGTCTGTACATAGTACATACCAATGTCTCGATCGAGTTCATTGGCTAGCTTCATCCGCCATCTTGTTTCAAAAGGGTTGCCATTTAAAAAAAAAATTAATTTAAAATGAGGTATTAAAAAATTGGAAAATGAAAAAGTTTTTTTTATGTGTTTGGCCTTGATACAAAGATTCCGGAGCAGTTTTTGTTTCTGAAAATTTGTTCTTTTGTTTATATCTTAAAAAATGGTTGAATTATAGCACTTTGAATTTCTAGCATGGCTAACATTTTGAAACGATCTTGTATTTGTCACGCGATAACACACGTATTCGCCTATTTCGATGTAAGAAGGCATGTGGATAGTATACATCAATATCTCGACCAAGTTCGCTGGCCAGCTTCATCAGCCATCTTGTTTCAAAATGGTGGCCATTAAATTAAAAAAAAAATTATATTTAAAGTGAGGTGCAAAAAATTAGAAATTGAAAAAGGTTTCTTTCTTAAGTATTTGACCTTGATATAAGGATTCAGGAGCATTTTTTTGTTTGTCTTTATCTTAAAAAATGACTCAGATATAGCAATTTCAATATCTAATGTGGGTGACATTTTGAAAAATCTGATTCTTTGCCTGCGACAGCATTCGTATATATCAATCGATTCCGATGTGAGTGAGCATGTGCACAGCAATTACTAAGGTCTCGACCAAGTTCACTGGTTAGCCTCATCCACCATGTTGTCTTAAAATGGCAGGCACTTTAAGAAATCACCGAATTTGGCAGCCAAATATAAGTTACTTTAAATAAAAGCAGCTTGGATAAAGCTGACTAATTTCGCGAAATTCTTATTCATAATGATTTAGTATTGATAAAAATTAGTATTGAATCTCCTATATTTGGTTTGCACTAAACTGAGCTTCGTGTGTTTGAATAATATAAGTTGGTTTTTTTAAAATAAGGAATATGAACCGCTTCTTAAGGATTTTTTAAATTCGAATTAGTTTTCGAAATATTATTTTTTTTTCTAATTTTATATACATTTTTCTAATGATGGCAACTCAAATTTTAATCAAACAGATATTTTTTTTATATATATTTCAGAAAAGGTTGACATGGTAACCCGACAATTGTTGTTAATTTGATAATAAATGTTTATTTAATTTTATTTCTTTTTACAAATTATATAAATTATTTTGTTCTATGATTATTAATTGTTTTTTTGATATTTCCTTTAGAAAATAATAGAAAATAATTAAGAAGTACAGTACTACTTAATTATTCCGTTGACCAATTTCGCCAAATTATATAAATCGCCAAAACACTCTCCAAATTATACAAATTGACATAATTTTTATTTTAAATAACGAAAGAACAAATAAATTAGTATAATATTAATAAATATACAAATAAGACGTCGAAATAAAAATCACTTGATGACGTAAACACGTGTAACTTGCTTAAAGTCAAGTGAATGTGACATTTACGATCAACCATTATTGGCATTTAATCTTATAGTTTGACGATAGATTTTTGGTCGTCGGGATATCTAAGGAATACCAAAAATGCATATGTAACTGGTATTTGAAAACGAGGTTTTCGCCAAATTTTCGTAAAAAAATAAAAATCACGCCAAACCTGTGGTGCGTATCTGGTCAAATATTACCACTCGAAAAAAAATAATGCTAACTGGTGAGTTGAAAAAAAGCTATTGGCGAGATTTGCATCCTGCTAGCGTAACAGTACCTAGAATTCTTTGCGACCATGGCAACTTTTATGTAGTTTTTTTTTTTTTTTTTTTAAATTGATTTTTTAATCAAAATGGAAAACTTACGGTCCCATATTGGCGCAATTTTTTTCTGACGCCAATGTCATATACGGAACGGGCACATAACTGGCACCAAAGTATCGTTATTTTGCTTGGTATGATAAGCCGGATGTTGCTGTTTATGCGTTCCCCAAATTGGCGTCGTTAAAAAATCACGCCAATATGGGACACGTATATGACATCTTTGCCAAACTTTCAAATGAACGGCGAAGGGATCAGACCGTATTTGTTTATGGCAGTTGACGACTTGAACTATTATAATATAGATGAAATTATGGCGATAGAATAATATTTGACGACTTATCACTTGTGCCTGGCTAACATTAAAGTACCAAAATGGCACCTAAAGTATAAAAAGCGAAGTGGTCCGTCTGGAACTGTTGATGATAGTCACATGACTCAGGCTATTGTTATAGAGATTGTTTTAAAATACCAGGAGACAAAGACTCTTATACTTAATTTATTTTATTTTAGCTTCTTTTCAAATGTTTAACCGATCCTCTTTAATTAAAAACGAAAACAACCATTGGATGTCTTAACAGCAACTGATTCGCCCTTAAATTTTTGCAATCAAAGGGAATTGAATGGAAACCCGTTTACAGGGAGATCTGCTCAGCTTTTTTCAGCATAATTCAATCTTCTTTAATATTTTTAAAACCCATCAGATTAGGGTGTTTTTAGATTCTGCGGTGTCTGAACAGGGGTTTGCGAGCGTAGCTTGCAGGGAGCAGACGCAGAGCCCCCTAGTTGTATATATAAAATTCAGCTTTGTCTTATTTTCAAATAAATTTGTTTCTAAATTCCGGTGTCATTTATTTATTTCAACATTTTAGCAATGAAAATGCTTTGCCCCTGAAAGGGTTAATTTAACTCAACTTGGTTTTTGCATCTAAAGATGGAATTTTGCAATTGATTTTTCACCCACTTCTTGATATGCTAGGATTATACAAATTGTGTGCAAAGGTTGTTTCCGAAGACAGTATAACATTTTAGTATTTTTGCAACTTAATTATAAATACATTAAATTAAATATAGTAATACATTAAATTTAAGGCATTTTTAAATTAGCCCGCTACAGGTGATAAATTGCCAGATATTCTCTATAACTGGAAGGCGTGTTGAAAAAACAATGGATTTTATTATGTGCAGTATTGAATTCAGACGCTTTTCTCCAGGAGAGATTTCAGTGGCTCCGGGAGGGGGCATTATAAGAGTTCCTGTGAGCAATTTGCACTTTTTGACCATTGAAAACACAAACTCTCAAACCTTCCGCAGAGGGGATATCTTATTGCTCCGGGAATGATGTCCCTCTCTGGGCCACCCCCTGAATTCAACACTCACTGGGGAACACACATTTTGTTGACTTAGATCTGGCAGTTGCTTATGACTAATTATTGGCATCTAAATCCAAAAATGACCTCAGTTTTCTTCTATCACGTCACCTTTTTAAGCTACAGGATATCCCAAAAATCATATTTAATGTGGATACAAAGGAAACTAAAGTAAAGATTATCAAATATATTATCCAATACAACGGCTGTATATACTTACTGTAAGCTACATTGTGTTTTTGCCAGTAGTAAAATCCTTTTACAAAACGAAAAAATTACATATTAAGGTAAATATTTTCGCTTGTAGCTTTTCCTGGAGTGTTCAATTTGTGGACAATTTCGTTTGATATTTCAGCAATAGTCAGCCATCATATTGTTAATCCCATCTACCTTGATACCGTTCTTTCATGAGCTTCAAATCTTGGTGGAATCGCTCACCCTGCTCATTACTGACTACACCAAGATTTTCCGGGAAATGATCAAGATGGCTATGCAGAAAATGAAGTTTGATACTGATGTTGCAACCAAGCATCTTGAAGCTCTCTAAAAGCTGCTTGACAATTTCAGTGTAATTTTCTACTCGCGTATTTCCAAGAAAGTCTTTGACAAGGTTTTTGAGTGTCAACCAAGCATTCTTTTGGAGTTCTGTTATTGTTCCGATGAAATGTTCATCTCTAATGAGCTGCCGAATCTGTGAACAGTCAAATATACCTGCCTTTATCTTTTCAAAAGACAGGTTTGGAAATTTCGAAATAAGATACTTGAAACAGTCTCCTTCAGTTGACAAAGCTTTCACGAACTCCTTCATTAGAACCATTTTTATATGCAGAGGTGGAAGGAAATATGATGTTCTTTCTGTCGACAAGCGGCTGATGCCAAATTGTTGGATCCCCAGGTTTGAGGTTGGATCTTGGAGGCCAATTCGACTGGAACCATTACTTCTCACAAGCTTTGCTGTCCCACATATACAAAACACAGGTGTACTTGGTATATCCTCGTTGCTGGCCAAGAAGGAAGCAGACCATTTTAAGGTCAACACAGATGATCCATTATAGTGCATGTGATATTGCAATAAGCCAATGGCTCTCTTTATGTCTTCGTATTCTTCGCAAAAATAATAACTGAATGGCCTATTGGGACTGCTCCAAATAAATTTCCATTGTGAAGGAGCACGCACTTCAAGCTCCTCGCTGAGCTGTCGATGAACAGTCGCCATTCAGTTACGGTCTAAGATGAAATTCCCAATTCCTCCATTACACCATGTACGTTATGCCAATAAACAAATCCACCGTCACTTCGGAAGTATTGAAGAAATTCACTTTCTCTTGATCGAAAGTAGACCTTAGCTCCGTTTTCAAGCAAACATTTCTCGTGTTTCTTGATGCTAAGAAATCTGAAGCTTTTTTCTTCCTATGACTCACGCCCGATATAGTGTAGAGTTAGAGTGGTCACATTAATATAGGCTGTAGATAAAAAACTTGACGTGATGGAAGAAAACTAATTGCAGTTTTGAATTCAGCACGCTTTTTTGACTTAAAAACAGCTGAAAAATCGAAGTCAACAGAAATAGTGTTAAAAACTGTTCCCCAGTATTATTTGTCAATAAACACTCGCCAAAATATGCCAAATCGCTTTGAAACTGCAACATTGAAACATTGTAAAAGCAGAAAATAAATTATAAATAAAAAATGAAGAGTGTAATATTAAAAAATATGCTTTTATCAATTAATGATTAAATATTAATTAATTTACGATTATACGCTGAGAAATTAATTTAGAAATCCTAAAAAGATAGTTTAAATAACGTTTAATTTTTTCCCTTGTTGCCCTGTTTTTTTTTTGTTTTTTTTTTTAAAGAAACCGAAGAAAAATTATATATTTTTAATTAAGTTTACTTGCTAGCGCTTTTTAGCAAGCGTAAAATAAAATCAGTCAATTTTTCATAATCGAGTTCGGTGCCTTGCATTGTAATGGAATTTTTCGGGGAAAAACATGAATTGCAGTCTAAAGATTAGGCGTGATTTTCAAGTTGAACACAGAAGAATGCTTATAGAAGAGTGTTTTTAAAAAGCTATTTGCGTTTTAATTTATAAAACTTTTTTTTTCTTTTATAGTTATTACATTAACACTAACGGCAATAACGGGTCAGTTTGGCCCTTACCAAATGAATTATAGAATTTAATGATTTAGATTAGAATCAAAAATGCTTTTAGAAAGTAAGTTGAATGTAAGCCATATATAAAAAAGTAAAATAAATACATTAGATAATTTTAAGTAGAAATTCTAGTATAATACACTGGCCTCCAAAAGTTAAGGTACAGGGACTTGGATGCTTTCGATTGCACACGTTTTGTCGAATATCTACAAAAATTATTGGCGAATTGAACTTGAACTTCTGGGATGAAAAGAACATGTTTGATTTCATATTTCTTGGTGAAGATTTAGTCGGGCCGACAATTAGGGGGCTAATAATAAATTTAATAATAAAATAATATTTGCGATCAACTATGCAACAGAAAATACTGGAAATGGTTTGTCACTGCGTTAAATGACTATTTGGGTTCTGTTCAACGTTTGTGTGCATTTGTGTAAGCATTTCACTCATATTCGTGAAGATGTTATTGTGTCTGTGAAAAATTCAAAAGTTTTTTGCTTATAGCATACAGAGTTTTCAACCAAATTTAACACAACTTTCCGAAAACTTGCCAAAAAATAGTAGCAACAGTGTACTGCAATTAAAGCATGAATATAGTGAATATTTGATGAGATATGGGCATTTTTATGAGATAATTTTTAACTGCGCATGCGCGGAAAATTTCAAAATTTTTATTTCATAATTTGGTAGTCAGTATTTTTGGGTAACTTATATTAAAAAGTCCAGTCAAATATCGCGAAAATTCACAAAGATAGGGTCGATATAGTGAGTTGCTTCTTAAAAATAGCTTTATTATAAGGGATTTTCCACAACTTTTCAATCATCTCACTATATCTTTTCTAAGTTCTCACAACATTTGACTGGACTTTTTATAAAAGTTGCCTCAAAATACTGACTACCAAATTATGAAATAAAAATTTTGAAATCTTCCGCGCAAGCGCAGTTAAAAATTATCTCATAAAAATGCCCATATCTCATCAAATATTCACTATATTCATGCTTTAATTGCAGTATACTGTTGCTACTATTCTTTGGCAAGTTTTCGGAAAGTTGTGTTTGGTTGAAAACTCTGTATGCTATAAGGAAAAAACTTTTGAATTTTTCACAGACACAATAACATCTTCACGAATATGAGTGCTATGCTTACACAAATGCACACAAACGTTGAACAGGACCCAAATAGTCATTTCACGCAGTGACAAACCATTTCCAGCATTTTCTGTTGCATAACTGATCGCAAATATTACTTTATTATTAAATTTATTATTAGCCCCCTAATTGTCGGCCCGACTAAATCTTCACCAAGAAATATGAAATCAAACATGTTCTTTTCATTCCAGAAGTTCAAGAACAATTCGCCAATAATTTTTGTAGATATTCGACAAAACGTGTGCAATCGAAAGCATCCAGTCCCTGTACCTTAACTTTTGGAGGCCAATGTATATATATATATATATATATATATACTATATATAAACTTGAGTAAAATTATTCGCGGTTCTAGTGTTAATTAGTTGAACTTACAATATATTTGGGCGTTAAAAGCGGTAAGTTATTCCGCCCTCACACATATCCGGAAGCAAAAGCCCCAGCTCTTAACGTAATGAATGAAATATATATGGGGCACTGAAATAGGTGTTTGTTCCCCCACCCATATGTGTTTGGTGTAGAATTCCCTAAAAGCAGACTTTCTATTTCAGTATGTCGTTCCGAGTCACTGACACATGGAAAAAAAGTTAACCAAGCTTGAAAACTTTTAAGTCTCTCGATCATACGAACTGAAAAAGGGTAAAAGAAAGGAACAGCTTCACACTTTTCGGTTTTGGCAAAATTAATAAACAATAATCTGGTGCATTTTTAAACATGTTTATTTACGTTACGTAATTCTTTTTATCACTAATATAATTGATGTTAACACAGTAAACAATATATTTTTTAAGTGTTTAATTATGACCTAAATATGTCTGGCGATTCTGCCTTGGTTCAACAAATATTTCTATTTTTCCAGTATTTTTATGATATACAGTGTTTTACTGTATTTTCAATTTCTTGTCTCACTTGATATAATACAGTAAACTCTCTCAAATCAGCTTGGTACCAGAGGTTGTGCAGATTTTAGAATTTTGCGGATTTCTGGTCATTGCTTTGTTTACATTTTTAAACGATATTTTGAATGCAATAATGCAATCAAAATTATAATGAATGGCTACAATATAGTAAAATATTAAAATAATTAAGTAAAGAAATTTACTAAAATAATAAAAATTAAGATAATTTTAAAAATGATGAAATTATTAAAAGTAAAGGAAGTGAAGGACCGCATGGAGTCATTCGGCTCCGGATCGGGGAATTATTTAGTTTTACCATGGCATATTTGGTAAGTGTCAGGTTTTTAAGACCGAATCCGAAACCGCAACCGAATTTCGGTAATCTTCCGACAGAAAACGGAAATGAAAACGTAAACAAAAAATTTTTACGTAATTAATACATACATAAATATATTACTATATACATAATTATTATTATATAAATATATTATATAATAAATATGCATAACCATTAATTAATTATACGTGTTTCTTAAATATACTTAATTGTTAATTAATTATACGAGTGGCCCAAGTTGGCTCTCTGTGGCTCTGACCAAAACTTTTTATTTTCATATAAAATAAAATGTAAATAATTCATCAACGACACAGAATAATTTTCTAATTATACGATTTTCATCTAATTAAGCAATGTTTTAGGTATCCATAACTCCATTTATCTTTTATAATGTTTTTTGTATTTGATCACCTGTTATACTAGAATTTTTTCAGATTATTCGAAGCACTTCTGCGGTTTAAACAAAAAAATTTCTATTACTGTTAAGTATGCAGCTTTTAATGAGCACGTGAAAAGCGTCTTCAAAGTTTAGTCCTATAAGCGTTACTTGCTTTATAATTTGCACTCACGTCTTGAGTCAGTAGTGACTGATAATTCTAAACAGTGAAGTTAATAGCAATAAATAAAGTCTCATTTGAACCGATACAGCTCAAATCAAAGAGTAATGTGGAATTTTTTCAAAAGAAGAAACGAGATTTTTGGAATATAGATACTTTCGGTTCGGCCAAATTTTCGATGAAACTCAGATTTTTGGTCGAAAACGAAACCGAATTTTCTGTCGATCTCTAATATTTGGCAATGAAAATGAAGTGTGTGCAATTTATGGTTAGTTTACCGGGTCACTCAAAATTATTCCGTTACATTAGGTCCATATGACTAAAATTGCTTTCAGTACATTTTAAGGCTGTTACACTCTTTCAAAAATGATGAAATTAAATATACATCGTTGGGGTGGAAGACAACATGTTTTCTATATAGAGTATAGAGTAAGTTGCTATTATAGTTCGTTTACAGACGCACAAAAGATTCCCATTACATTATGATCTATGAGGAAAAATCGTTTGCCGTATATTTTAATGATGTTACGCTATTTTAACGAAATCGATATACATTAAGGAGGTCATCTACAGCAGGGTTGTTCAACGCGGCGCCCGCGGGCGTAATGATACCCTTTAGAGATTTTCTTGGCGCCTTTTTGAAGATTTGCTATTATTAGTTTTTTTAGAAATAAAATTCCATAATAAAGAATGTTTTCTTTAAAATCCTTAATATTTACATCAGAGATATTTTCAAAACTTGTGAAAACGCATTAAAAACCAGAAACATACTTCGAAAATTTAATCATGCATATTTTTACGATTTGTAGTTATTGTTTATAAAGTGTAATTATGATGGTTAAATTTGGTATTAATTCGAAAAAGTTCTTTTTAATACTTCAGAAGTAACGGAAAAATAAACGTTTTTCCCCTTCTCCCGCCCCTTTGAAGAAATATGTGCATGAAAGTTCAGCTTTTTTTCATTTTGCTGCTATCATACTGGCCCATTGGCTGTTTTATACGAGGAATAAAGTAGCCTAATTTTTCCTTCTTTACTTTTGAAATTTTAGGGGTTTTTTTTTTCAATTTACTGAGAAAAATTAATGATACAGTGCAGAATGATTTCCACCTGCGAAAGCACTTCCAGACTATTTCTCTGGAACCACCCTATGGATTGGCCACTATCATGCCTGTCTTTGTTTTTGTACTTTTACAAAACTAAGTTCACGCCTTCAAAATACAGGTCTATTACAAATGATGGACCCGATTAAAAAAAAAAATCCTATTTTCGAAACTATTGCACATATTACAATAAGTGATTACATGAATTTAAAGAGAAATAGACCAAGTTTTTTTTTCAGTTACAAATGTTCGATGCGTGACCCTCTTGTTACACGGCATACGTCCAATCTGTAATCGAGTTCGTTCCAAACATTTTGTAGCATCACTCTGTCAATGGTTCTGAAAGCTTCACAAATGCCTTCTTTAAGTTCTGAACACTTTGTTTTCGGCATGGGTGGTACATAAACAATGTCTTTGACACTGTCAGAACTTAAAGAACGCATTTGTGCAGAATTCAGAACAATTGACATAGAGTGATGCTACAAAATGCTTGGGACGAACTGGATTACAGATTGGAGGTATGCCCTGTAACAAGAGGGTCACACATCGAACATTTGTAACTGAAACAAACTTGGTATATTTCTCTTTAAATTCATGTATCACTTATTGTAATATGTGCAGTAGTTTCGATAATAGGATTTTTTTTAATTGAGTCCATCATTTGTAATAGCCCTGTAAGTCAATGCATATTTTCACGCCTTCAAAATAAGTCAAAGCGTGTTTTCATATCCTAAAAGAAACCCATCAATATCTGTGATTTCTATGTTAATTTTTATTTATTTATTTATTTATTTATTTTTGTTATTTTTGTTATCATAGGCGCGATATTAAAGTTTCTGGCACCTTACCCTGCAGTATTTTTGAGATAGACCTCTCATTAAAAAAAAAAGTATAATTTGAAATTTAATACATGTAACTCCAGAACGTAGGGGACTTTTGTCTACTGCTGTTATATTCATTTGCATAATGTTAAGATGTGTGTGTATACTAATACTGTGCGATAATATTGCCTGTTTTCAGTCATATGAATAATGGCGCCGTTCATTGAGTGCCAAGAGCTTGAGGTGCGCACCTGCTTACTGAAAGGCAGGGCCATCGCGAAGACTTTTTATTGGTGGGGGAGAGGACCTTAAATAGCCAGGTCAAATTTCAGTACTTGCCAACTACTTTTATAACTTTGCCAAGTTACCACAATTAGAAAATGTAATATAGTTCTCATTCGTAAAAAAAGTTTAATAATATTCCCAATTACATTTGTAATTTTTGCAAGGTCTATCCAGAAATAGAAAATGTATTATAGTTTTTATTAAAGTTTTACACAAATTCACCAACTAAGTTTGTAAATTTTCTAAGTGTAATAGCATTCACGAACGTTTGGGGGGGAGACTCCCCCCCCCTAGCGAGGCCCCTGCTGAAAGGTTGGCCAGGCGTGATCTACAGCATGTTTTCTAAGGAGGTAATCTACAGCATATTTTCTGTAGATTATTGAGTATATAGAAGTTATTGTTTATTTACAGAGACACACAAAATAATTCGCTTACAAGATTGATTATGAGCCATAACAGCTGTACCATACAGTTTTCAGCTATGATATGCATTTTAAAACTTAACTAATTTTTAGTATAGTAGGAGGTGTGTTGGATCATTTCATAATTCAGGGCTGCACGAAATAAATCGCACTCATTAACGGCTATGGACAGCAATTGCTGAAAACAGATTTTTACAACTTTTTTAATGTTAATTTAGCTATTTCATTTCATTGTATAAAAAACAAGTCGGAAATTGTACGTCAAACGTGGCTAATGAGGTGCGTTCGCGTACTACAACTAGTTTTATAAATAGTTAGATATTGGTGCAATAGCTGTTGCAAGCTTATGCAAAAATGCATGAATACAAAATTTAATACGATTCTATATATTAAATTCACTAATAAGGAAATAATAGGACTCCATCTTAAATGGGACGTCATCACCGTCGCAACCTAGATTCATTACCTATCGTGGGATATAATTGAATTAATTACGTATGATAGGATTTAATGGAATGAAGAAAACTTTTTTAAATATATTTTTAAGTTTTAATTCGATTTTCATAAACTTTGAAATGACTCGACAAAATTCTGCAACGATTATATATTAAATTTCAAACCATTCGATTGGGTAGTTTTTGCGCTGCATGTTATATGCGGACAGACGGACGGACTAGACGGCGATTATAGGTGCTACGTATTTATATAATTATGAACGCACCTAAAAATTAAATTTCTCAACTATTTTCCGATAGTGTTGGAAAGTGTTTCATAATCCATATACCTGAAACATGATTTTTCGATCTTTTTTTAAGTACACCATGTTATGTTTTTGCTAAAAATATATCGCAAATGTTAACTTGAAAGGATTCATTTGTCATCTATAACTATGCAGTAGAAATGGAAGAAACATGTAAGAATTTCTCATTCAAAATGTCCTCGTCGAAGTATTTTAGGTTACCAATTACTTCGGCAAACCAGAAAACGCAATGATTTGACCTTATGGATTTCAGAGTTGTTCTTTCAAAATAACGAAGAATCTAAAATTAAGGTCACCTAGATTTTCTGAAAAAAAAAAATGTTTTGAATAACATAACAAAACCCGAACAAGATTTTTTTTTTCCCACAAAAGAATTATTTTTCAATTGTTTAAGCTTGATTAGAATCATTTTAAAAACTGCTGCATTTTCCTGTCATATATATAGTATATGACTCATCTAGCCTAATATGGGGAAAATAAAAACATCAGCTTTGTTTGATGCTTCTTTTCTTTTGAAAATGATATAATTTGATATTTTTTTAGGATAAGATAAAATATTCAAATGATCCGATTACATGCAATGAGTAAAAATAAATATTTCAATTTCTCCGAAAATGGTGAAAAATATGCAACATTGTTTTATCCTTATCTTATTACATAAGAAAAGGACATTCATTCAGCATTGCGTAATTTATCTTTTTTCCACAGTCATAACAAAAATTTCTATTTTTGTAAGAGACAGGAAGAATTTTTAACTGAAATCAGAAAGGTAGAAGTTCTAACTCCAGTGGCACACAGATCAAAGCCTACAAGGAAGGTCATACTCAGAAAAATCTGAAAAAATTATAGAATGTTCTTCTCATATGGATATATATATACAGGGTGATTCAGCTCGTCGGTGACAAACTTTAAGGATCGATAGAGCACACCTAGACGAACATTTTTGAATAGGGAATGTAGGGTCCCTGACGCGATGGTAAGGCGCTAGGCGCTTTCGAAAATTTGGGTGCCGAATTTCGAAACGTCATAAAAACTAGGGAAATGGTTAGATTTTCTTGCTTGTTGCGTCGAAATGATTCTGTTTGTTTAGACTTTCTTCAGTACCAATTTGATAAGCGTATCTCTTAAAACATGGATAGGGGGCGCTGCAGACTTTGGAGAGCTAGACAACAACTTTAAGCCCGTTATTTTGATAATTTAACACATGCTCGCCAAAGTTTATACTCTAACTTAAAGTTTGAACCCAAAAGTAGAGCCCTGCAAAAAGCGTAAGAGCCGGAATAAAATGTCAAAGTACAGGGTGGTCGAAACTCGAAGGCTCCTAAGAGATAAACAAACAGATTTCTTGACTTATGGCATGCATTTTCATGATTCTGTTTGCTGGGGCTCTCTGAAACTCAGTTGAACGGTACAAAAAGAAACATCGATAGGGGGCGCTTTGGGCAAAAAACATAATTCGTTGACATTTCGGACGCTAACTGGAAACGGGGCGCTACGATCAGTTAGTAATAATGAAAACACATTTTCTACCTCTGCTCAACACTTCTGAATAAATTTAGACCAAAAACATCAATGATACTGGAAATTTATTTACAAAAAATAACACTACAGAAGATGCTCGAAATTTCGACCTTGGGCCATGATGCAGGCTTCGCACCTCCGTCGCATTGAGGAGTGTGTGTTTCCAACAATGCCAGGAGTATCTCTGATCTGCCCTGCAGCTGCCACAATGCGCGCCACAAGTTCTTCAGCACTGCTGACAGGTGTATGGTATACCTCGGCCTTCAGGTAACCCCAAAGGAAGAAATCCAAGCAGGTGAGGTCTGGTGATCGGGCAGGCCAGTGAACTGGACCCCCACGCCCGATCCACCGCTGGCCATACCTTGCGTTTAGATGGAGACGCACGTCGTTCGTGTAATGGGCCGGAGCTCCATCGTGCTGGAACCACATCTGGCGACGCGAACCTTCGGGTACGTGCGCCTCATCCAGAAGCTGCGGCAGCACTTGATCCAGGAAAATCAGGTAATTTCCACCTGTCAGCCGTTCAGGTAACAAATAAGGGCCAATGAGGCAATCCCCCAGAATGCCGGCCCACACATTTACTGAGAAACGCTCCTGGGCTGCTCGGCTTCTGGTTTCATGTGGATTTTCATCACACCACACATGACTGTTGTGGGCGTTCCACATTCCCTCCCGGCTGAAGGTGGACTCGTCCGTAAACAAAATGCTGTTTACAAAACGGGGATCCCTGGATCTCATCGCCAAGTACCATCTTGAGAATTCCACTCGAGGGCCAAAATCCTGCTCTCTGAGCAACTGCACCCGCTGGATGTGGTAGGGGTGCAGATTCCGAGAACGTAAGATGCGCCACGCAGTTGCTTGCGAAATGCCAACATGTCTGGCGATATCTCTCGTGCTAAGACCTGGGTTGTCCTCAACCAGGTTAAGCACAGCCTCTTCGTTGTCGGGGGTGCTCACTGATCGCTCCCGTTCAGGCCTGCCTCCGTCGAAAGATCCCGTTGTGGACAACCTCTGGTGTACTCGAGCGAAGAAGGCATGGCAGGGGATTTGCCTGTTGGGGTAACGCTCGGCGTACAACCGCTGAGCGGCTCGTCCATTACAACCAGCAGCGCCATACGCCAAATGCATGTCAGCCAATTCAGAGTTTGTGTACCGTTCCATCCTACTACCGATCTGCAGACAAGTAACCCGAAGCTTAAGTAGGTACCGCACGTTCAAAAGACGTGTCTGCGCATACAACTACGTCATCTCGCGTTGTCGTCTACGCATTACGTATCTTTTGCATATCGATATGGTACGATATCTTTTGCATAAATCAGCAAAAAGCACCTTATGTAAATTTTATTGCGCGCATTGTGCATGATTGAAACCAGCTATGTTTGTTAAAAAAAACAAACAAACTGCAGTTTTAATAGCTTCTTATGATAAGTAAATTACTCTCTTGTTTTGTTTCTAACTGATCGTAGCGCCCCGTTTCCAGTTAGCGTCCGAAATGTCAACGAATTATGTTTTTTGCCCAAAGCGCCCCCTATCGATGTTTCTTTTTGTACCGTTCAACTGAGTTTCAGAGAGCCCCAGCAAACAGAATCATGAAAATGCATGCCATAAGTCAAGAAATCTGTTTGTTTATCTCCTAGGAGCCTTCGAGTTTCGACCACCCTGTACTTTGACATTTTATTCCGGCTCTTACGCTTTTTGCAGGGCTCTACTTTTGGGTTCAAACTTTAAGTTAGAGTATAAACTTTGGCGAGCATGTGTTAAATTATCAAAATAACGGGCTTAAAGTTGTTGTCTAGCTCTCCAAAGTCTGCAGCGCCCCCTATCCATGTTTTAAGAGATACGCTTATCAAATTGGTACTGAAGAAAGTCTAAACAAACAGAATCATTTCGACGCAACAAGCAAGAAAATCTAACCATTTCCCTAGTTTTTATGACGTTTCGAATTTCGGCACCCAAATTTTCGAAAGCGCCTAGCGCCTTACCACCGCGTCAGGGACCCTACATTCCCTATTCAAAAATGTTCGTCTAGGTGTGCTCTATCGATCCTTAAAGTTTGTCACCGACGAGCTGAATCACCCTGTATATATATAAATTCGGCGAACCCCGATGCAGCGTCTGTAAAAAAATAATGAAATTTTCGTTTATTTGGCGATGGGGAAACAATACGCTTTTACGTGGAATATTCTTTAAGGGAAAAACTTTTTTATGTTAAATTTGTTTATATAAGTTTAATTTAAATAACTTTAGTTTTCTCATTTTTAGTTTGTTTTAGCTATAGCTTTGTCATTTTTAGTTTGTTTTATAATGTTAATTTAGTCTGTATTTATAATGAAATTTAAATATCATATTTTACGATTTAAAATAAAATTTAAATTTATTTAAATTGTTTCAAGCTCAAAGATAAGGCAGACAGAGCACTGTCGATTTGATTTTGTTGCTATGGAAAGGACTTCTTCGATATGGAAATGTATACGGCAATCAAATGTCAGCTGGCTATATCTTAAAATAGATATTTGCAACTTGCAAAGCATAGAAAATACAGTAAACTCTCTGTAAGGCGGACTCTTTGTAAGACGGAAATCTGTCTAACTCGGAAAGATTTTCAAGTCCCTGCAAATCCATAGACATAGAGTAAAATTTGTCTAAGACGGAAAATTGTCTACTACGGAAAATTTTCTCGGTGCCGATCGATTCCGCCTTAAACAGAGTTTACTGTATTATTAAAGTGATAAAATTAAATAACTACAGCAACAAGTACCATATATCTACCCTATCTATATTATAAAGGACAAACATATCTGTGCGTAACGTATACGTCATTTTGCGAATGGCAACACTTTGAAATTTGAATTAAAATTTCGGTTTTGCAATTAAATCTACGGCAAATTTTTAAACTAAACATCGCACATTTTAAATTTTAACACCATCGTATAAGGAAAAAAATGCTCTTTTAAATGCAATTTGTTTGAAAGCTGTATCTCAATTTATTTTTGAGATATTAATTTTTTTGTAGTTTTTAATACAAATTTTGTAATTGTGGCAACTGAAGTACTCCATTTATATTGAAAGTAAAGGGAAAATACTCATGGTTTATTATTTTTATTGATTATATCCTTATTGATGCTATTTTCACAATACAAATTAAAGTAACTTTTTTATAATTTTTGAACAGAAAACGATGTCAGACATTAAAAAAAAACACGCATTCTTCTTCATAAATCAGTTACATTTCAATATTTTTACATTACGCTGATACTGAGTTTAAGACGCTAGGCAAAATGATTCAGTGAGTAAAAATGATGTCATATTTCAAACAAAACGATCATTTTTTTTTTTTTTTTTTTTTTTTTGATAAAACTAAATATTTGACCAATACTAAATGGCCAATACTATGACAAATAAAGGCAAATTTCTGAATTTTTTTTTCGCTGGTACTGACATTAGAACTTAAAGTTTGTACGAATGTTCCCATGAAAAGTTGTATCAGACAAACGTAACTTTAAGTTTAGAAATACATTCATTAATAATCTATTGCGCGTTAAAATACTTTCAAATTGTGAATTTGAGTGGTGCGTATGTAAATTATGGGAATTGAAAATAACGTACAATTTAGATTTGATAGGGGAAAATTTTATGATGTGACAAAGCGAAATCCTTTTTACTGATTTTTTATCCCCTAAAAACAAACATAAAAGTCTCAATCGATAAATTCATCATAATTACTCATCTTGATTACGTATTCTAATAGAGTTTAATTTTTCAATAATTTAAGCAGTTGAAGTTTGTGGAAATAATATTTTAGTAATTTTAGGTTAAAAATATTATTTGCTTTAAGAGTGAGACAACCAATGTTAGATGAATTTTTTATTGTAATTATTTTTGTAGGTTTATTATAAATTCGATCTGACAGTTCCTTTCTAACATTTTAGTTCGTCGAATTTCGACGGGTTCCAACTCGTATATATAAAATCCTAATGAAACGAATATATGAAACGGCTGAAATGTATCGATTCTTTGAATCGACTGATTAAACAACTGATTTTGTTTCACGGCGATTTCTCCTAAAATATGGAATACTTTGCGATGAAATTAACACCAAAAATCAATATTGATCCGCAGATTTCAAAACTGGTATTAGAATTTTCAAATTCGAATTAGTTTTCGAAATATTATTTTTTTTCTAATTTTATATACATTTTTCTAATGATGGCAACTCAAATTTTAATCAAACAGATTTTTTTTTTCAGATTTTAGAAAAGGTTACTATTTTAAACTAATTTGGCGAGAAGTTTGGCCTCCCTTAAATGTATGCTAAGACATGCATCATGTTACTTTTATTCATAATTCAATTTGTATTTCATTATCATTTTATTTAATACAAACAGAAACATTTAAAATAAATGGCGGTACAGATGTCATATTCGCCCTATATTGGCGCGATTTTTTTCTGTCGCCAATATCATTTAGGCAACAGGTACTTAACTTGCGCCAAAGTGTCGTTATTTTGTTTGATGTGGTAACCCGGATTATGTTTATGCTGTTGATGTTTTCGCCAAATTGGCAACCGAAAAAAATCGCGCCAATATGGGGCGAATATGACATCTGAACCTAAATGGCTTTCACTTCTTTATTTTTTTTAAACGGAATGAAAAGAAAAACATTAGGCACAGATGTCATATACGCACCGGGGTACCTAATTGGCGCCAAAATGGCATTATTTTGGTTGACATGGTAACCCGGCTATTGTTGTTTATTTAATAATAAGTGTTTATTTACTTTATTTTCTTTTTTTTAATTACATAAATTGTTTTGTTCTATAGTTAATTATTTTTTTGGTTATTTTCCTTTAAAAATAAAAAATAATAGAAAATAATTAAAAAATACGGTACTACTTAGTTATTCCATCGACCCATTTCGCCAAATTGTATAAATCGCCAAACCACTCGCCAAATTATACAAATTGACATAATTTTTATTTTAAATAACGAAAGAACAAAGAAAATAGTATAACATTAATAAATATACAAATAAAACGTCGAAATAAAAATCACTTGATGACGTAAAGACGTGTTACTTGCTTAACGTCAAGTGAATGTGACATTTATCAACCATTATTGGCCTTTAATCTTATAGTTTGGTGATAGATTTTTGTTCGACGGGATAACTAAGTAGTACCAAAAATATATAACTAACTGGTATTCGAAAACGAGGATTTCGCCAAATTTTCGTAAAAAAAATCACGCCAAACCGGGTGCGTATATGGCATCTGGCCAAATATTAAATGATGTAACAAACGATGACATTTAATTTCAACTTCAAAGCAATGTTTTAATTTACCACTCGAAAAATAAAAAAAAAAGCTAACTGGCGAGTTGAAAAATAGTTATTGGCGAGATTTGCACCCGGCTAGCGTAACAGTACCAAGAATTCTTTGCGACAATGCTTTTATGTACTATTATTCGAAAAAAAAAATTGATTTTTTTAAATCGAAATGGAAAACCTTCGTCACAGATGCCACATACGGTCCCATATTGGCGTTATTTTTTCTGACGCCAATGTCATATACGCAATGGGTACTTAACTGGCGCCATAGTATCGTTATTTTGCTTGATTTGATAAGCCGGATGTTGTTGTTTATGCTGTTGATCTCTTCCCCAAATTAGCATCGGAAAAAAATCGCGCCAATATCGGGCCGTATATGATATCTGAGCCAAACTTTCATATGAAAAGCGAAGGGATCAGAGCGTATTTATTTATGGCAGTTACATGACTTGGACTATTAATAATATAGATGAAATGAGGGCGATAGAATAATAGTTGGCGATTTATCACCTGTACCTGGCTAATATTAAAGTACCAAAATGGCACAAGGAATATAAAAAGCGAAGTGGTTCACCCGGAACTCTTGATGATAGTCACATGACTTAGGCTATTGTTATAGAAATTGTTTTAAAATACCGGGAGACAAAGACTCTGTACACTTAATTCCTTTTATTTTTAGCTTCTTTTCAAACGTTTAACTGATCATCTTTAATCAAACACGAAAACAACCATTGGATGTCTTAACAGCAACTGATTCGGCCTTAAATTTTTTAAATCAAAGGAAATTGAATGGAAACCCGTTTACAGGGAGATATGCACAGCTTTTTTCAGTATAATTCAATCTTCTATAATATTTTTTAAACCGATCAGATTAGCGTGTTTTTAGATTCTGCGGTGTCTGAACGGGGGTTGGCGAGCGTAGCCTGCAGGGGGCAGAGCCCCCTTGTATGTATATAAAAATATATATATAATAAACACTTTCATTAAGTTTAAATTCATTAAATACCGTGCATTCTAAAAAACAATTTACAACCAATTTTTAGATGCATTAAATTGTTTGCTTTTAGCGAGGAAAAATCCTGCTCGCCAAATCGCATGTCACTTTCGTATTTTCGCGCCGAATATAGTATTTTATTTTTTACAGACTTTCTACTGGAATTCCGCCGCTAAATTTAACTTATCCCTTATTACATACATGAGTAGTTTCAGTAGCATTTTTTTTTCATGTTCTGAGTATCCTGTAAGGAGACCTTCTTTGCAAGCTAAAGATTTGCAGGGGCCCCGGGTGTGGCCCGAAATCTGTACCCGGCCCAGGACTGGTGATAGCAGCCCGTCGCAGTAACCAATCGGCAAAGTCAGAAAAGGATTTGATATTTTTAAGGCTAATTCACAGCTTGTCTTTTCTATTCTATTTTAATGAGGTATAAATATGCACAGAAGTAGAGGCCAAGTCACCCTCACCCTGTTCATAAAAGTTTTTATTTTTAAATATGATGGCTGAAGAAGTTGTTTGAAAAGGGAGGAGGGAAGGGGTGTTCAGCCTACACTTTTTTGTTTGGATAAATTTTCGTTTTAAAAATACAAAATCATACAAATCAGAATGCCGAAGGCAGTGGGGCACCCGACATTAGTTTTTTTTTTTTTTTTTTTTCTAGAGAGGCGTGCCAAATCGTGTGGAGCGTCGTTTTTTCGCGCCAAATACTCGAAAGTTTTTTTTTTTTTACAGATTCTCTACTGGGATTCGGCCGCTAAATTTGACTGATCCTTTATAACGTACATGAGAAGTTTCTTCAGCATTTTTTTTTTCCAAAATATTTTGAGTATGCGCTTTAAGGAGCCCTTCTTTGTGAGAACCAAATGTGCGATAGATTTCCATAGCCATCGCTGACGCCTGACGGACAAGCAAACACATCACATGCATGTAGAGAGAGAGAGACAAAACATTCTTTTATAAATGCTAGGGGATCCAACCTGGGCTTCCCGTGTTACAGAATATAGGTTGAAAACTTTGTGTGTGTATGTTTTTTTTTTCTTTTTTTTTCTAACAGAATTTTTACATTTAATATATTTTTTTAGTTTGCTCACTTACACCACCAAAAAGGCATTTTTAAATGAAAAATATCAATAATGTATTCAAATAGAGCTCTGAAATTAATTAAAATGTATGCATTTTTCTAGTGTCACCTTTTCTTCTGCCGGTTCCTCGTCCTCGTTCCTTTGAGATGCTACCAGCATTTTCGGCAGTTCTATTTAGCACAGCGTTAGCGATTTCGCTGTCCGTTAATCTACCGCTCAAAGTTTTTAATTCGCAAACAATTGTTATTTTGCTTTCTCCCGTAAATTGGAAGTATACAAAAAAAGGTGGGGGAATGCCTTTGTGGCCGGATATTTGAAGTTGCCGGATTTTCGAACGCCGTGTTTTTGAGGTCAGACTGTAAATTGAAAATTTAGTGAATTAAATTTCGGAATGAAATCCAGGAAAGAGCAATAGCCCATCTTCCACCCCTCCCCCTCTTGACGGCGCCTATGCAGGACGTCTTATAGAAAGCATGTCTTTGAAAAATGTTTCGAACGTGTTCCGAGTTCGGATACCTCAAAATACAAAGACGATTTCCATTTTACTCACATTTAGATCTGGAAAAATATCGATGCCACGAATGACTAGTTTAGAGGATACGGTCACGTGACTGGTTACGGCGGAGTGGTGAGGTGATTGAACTCCGCGGTTTGCTGCACGCCCTGAAAATTTAGAAGAAAAAAAAAAGAGGGTAAAACAGACAGCAATAAAATTAAGCATGTCTGCCAGAAAATTATAGAGATGTTGATACAACACGAATGAAATGTTGGGGGGTTTGAAGAAGTAATGTGCTTCCGGTGCTCTAGAAATACTTCATTTATCATTAGATGATTAACCTTTTTAATCTTTACGAGTGATGTTCATCATTATATAAATTAAATGGATTAATTTTGAAAAACCCTTTTAGGAAAATTATTGAATTTTTCCTCTGGGGATTCTACGATTCGCCCACGAATGTTTAATAATCACTTAATCCTTGATCTCTCCCTCTTATAGATAGCCACAAAAGGTTAAAAGTCTCTTTTGTGAAAATAATTTAAAGCATGGAATATCTCCTTAGAATCCCAGGCTGTTCTCAAATCCGGAGGGGCTATACTTTCTGAATTCATTTTTGTTCGGAAACGCATGGAATTGGATCTTATTCTGAAACTATAATAGCGACTCACATTTGTTTTTCGACATTAGTGTATTTTTGAAATTTACTTATAAAAAAACATCATCTAAAATATTAAAGATTTGCTTTAAAAAAATTTCACATAAACTTTCTTTTGTCTATAATAAAACTTACATATTGTAATGAAAATAAATTTAAAACTTTTTTTTTTTCAAAAAATAAATTTACCGAGAAAGTGTCAAAAACAATCTCACATAAGTAATTGGCCACTTTGAACATTCAACAAATATAAAAAAAAATATGGAAATAATCAAACATTTTAATACTTTGTTGTGTAATCTTTCAGCTGAAATTTCGCTTTTAATAAGTTTTGGCATGGATGCACCCAGTTTTTTTTTTTTTTTTTTTTTTCAATGTTCATTTTTTGTTCCATTCCTCTTTTAATACTGCTTTAAGTTGTTATTTCGAAGAAATATCATGTTTTCTTGTTCTTTTTTTTCCAGTTCATGCCACACGTTTTCAATTGGGTTTAAATCTGGAGAATATGTTGGAGTCTTGATAACTTTGGGACAATTGTACAGGAGTGGAGTCATAAGCGAGCATTTAGGGCTGTATGTTTGGATTATTATCTTGATACAACTTGAATGCGTTTTGAATTCCAACTTTTTGGGAAGATATTTTCAAGTTTCTTTCAGTATATTTATATTGGTCCATATTATTTTCAATGAAAACTAAATTTCCCATACCAGAAGCAGCAAAACATCCCCAGACCATTTTGCCTCCACCTCCATGTTTGACAAGTGGCAAGAGATTTTTCGGATTGAGCTCTTCGTTGGGCTTTCTCCACAGAGTTATACGCCCATCAAACCCAAATATGTTAAATTTTGATTTATCCACAAATGTGACGTTTTCCTAAGAAGACACATCTTTGTCTACCATGGATTTTGCAAAATCCACACGTAACTTTCTTTCCTTGCCTGTTTCATTAACGAAAAATTTTCTGGCAATTCTACTGTTGTATCCATATGATCTAATAACTCGTCTAACAGTTTCGGGGTTTACTTTTATTGCAAATCTGTTTTCTAATTCTGTTGTAAGTTTCACTTTACAAATTCTTTGATTTTTCTTGATTTTATGCATAATAAACCTACGATTCCTGGGAGTTAGCTTGTGAGGAGCTCCTGATTTTAATGCTTTTTCAACAGTTCCACGTAGTTTCCATCGTTTTATAGTAGCAAAAACATGAGAATGACTTTAACAAGTTTTGCGATAATTCTGATGCTTGCCATCTTTAAAATATTCTATAATTAAATTACGAATGGAATTTGTTGCAACTTTGTAGAGCCCGGCCATGTTCACTTCAAATATAGAAATGTACACAAATTTACATGAAGTAATAGTAATTTCAAAGTGCAGATGATAATATTTGACATATATTTCCATTTATAATAAAAATAAATAACAAAAAATATCGTCTGTCAAAAAATTTAGGAATTTATTTTCATTTCAATATGTAGATTTTATTATAGAGAAAAGTTTATATGGAAAATTTTTCAAGTAGACCTTTTAACATTTAGATGATGTTTTTTATAAGTAAGTTTCAAAAACACAAGTGCCCCAAAATAAATGTGAGCCACTGTAATCGAACGGCGTTTTTCATTTGTTGGTAAAGCCCAGACGATCTTTCAGAAAATACTGCCAAAGTAGGCGTTTCGAGCCGAATTTTCGATGCGGCAGCACCTGAAAGAGGAAAAATTTGCAGTCACGTCACAAGAATCGCTTATAACTCGATGAGTAATTTATTTATCAAAAAATGGAAAATTCAGTTCTTTTAAAAAATTACTTCAATAGACAGGCCTACCAATTTTATGCCTTTACGTCCGAAAATGTGTCAGGAAGTTTCGCGTTGTTGAGCAGGCAATTTGAGAACAACCTTAAAGTAGCCATACTCAACTTCAACCACATGTAGCACCACATGTGGCATCGATATATTTTATGTATAACCCAAGAGTCACAATCATTACTTCATCTATACTCATACTCATACTCATCTATACTAATATTATAAAGAGGTAAAAATTGTTTATTTGTAGGAGGTAAGCTCTGGAAATACCGAACCGATTCCAAAAGTAATGATATCAAAATGATAGTGTTAGACCAACTTAGAACATAGGCTATATCTTATGTCCGTGCCACTGGCCGAAAGGGGGTGCCGGAGCAAAAAACGTTCTAAAAATGCGATTTTTGTGTTACTGAAGGGCCTAGAAAAAGGAAATTTGGAATGATAGTTACTTATAAGATACTAATGATCTCTAAAAACAATTCTTTAAAAAATCTAAATTAAAAAGGGGTGAAAATGCGCGAAAAGCGTTCTAAAAAACGTTCTAAATGGCGATTTTTACGCAATTTCAGGAAGTACCAAACCGATATCAAAAATAATGATGTCAAAATGATGGTGTCAAAATGATAGTGACAACCCTTGCTCTGACATAGGCTACATTTTATGTCTGTGCCACTACCCCTAAAGGTGAGGTGCAAAAAAAGTTCGAAATTGCGATTTTTGTGTTATTGAAGGGCCCGTGTACATGGAATTTGGTACGGTAGTAACTTATTAGATATAAAAGATTTCCAAGAAAATTTCTTAAAAAATTCGAAATTTAAAAGAGGTGAAAATGCGTGAAAAGCGCTCTAAAAAACGTTCTAAATGGCGATTTTTACACAATTTCAGAAAGCACCAAACCGATTTCAAAAATAATGTCAAAATGATGGTGACAAACCATGCTCCAATATAGGCTACATTTCATGTCGGCGCCAATACGCCTAAAGGGGGTGCAGGATCAAAAAAACGTTCAAAATTTCGATTTTTGTGTTACTGAAGGGTCCAGATACATGGAATTTGGCATGGTAGTTACTTATTAGATACAAATGATCTCCAAGAACATTTCTTAAAAAATTCGAAATTTAAAAGAGGTGAAAATGCGCAAAAAGCGTTCTAAAAAAACGTTTTAAATTGTGATTTTTACGCACAAACCGATTTCAAAAATACTGGTGTCAAAATGATGGTGACAACCCTTGCTCCATCATAGGCTACATTTTATGTCGGTGCCATTATCCCCAAAGGGAGTGCAGGAGCAAAAAAAAAGTTCGAAAATGCGATTTTTGTGTTACTGAAGGGCCTAGAAACATGAAATTTGGTATGGTAGTTATAAGATATAAATTATCTCTAAGAACATTTCTTAAAAAATTCAAATTTAAAAAGGGGTGAAAATGCGCGAAAATAGTTCTAAAAAAACATTCTACATGGCGATTTCTACGCAATCTCCGAAAGTACCCAACGTATTTCAAAAGTAATGGTTGGAAACTGATGATGACAGCTCTTGCTCCAACATGGGCTCTATTTCATGTCGGTGTCACTACCACCTAGGGGTTGCAGAAGCCAAAAACGTTCTAAATTGCGATTTTTGTGTTACTGAAGGGCCTAGAATCCTGAAATTAGGCAAGGCAGTTATTCATAAGATACAAATGATCTCTAAGAACATTTCCTAAAAAATCGAAATTTAAAAGGGGTGAAAATGAGCAAAAAGCGTTCTAAAAAACTTTCTAAATTGCCATTTCTACGCAATCTTAGGAAGTACCGAACCGATTTAAAAAATAATGGTGTGAAAACGATGGTGACAGCCCTCGCTCCAACATAGGCCGTATTACATGTCGGTGCCACTATACCTCAAAGGGGGTGAAGGAACAAAAAACGATCTATATTGCGTTTTCTGTAATACTGCAGGGGCTAGCAACTTGAAACTAGGCATGGTAGTTACTTATAAGACATAAATGATCTCTAAGAACATTTCCTAAATAATTCGAATTTTAAAAGTGGTGAAAATGGACGAAAAACGTTCTAAATTGCGATTTCTACACAATCTCAGAAGGTACCCAACCGATTTCAAAAGTAATGGTTGGCAATTGATGATGGCAGCCCTTGCTCCAATATATGATCTATTTCATGTCGGCGCCACTACCATCTTGCGGTTGCATTTTAAAAAACGTTCTAAATTGTGATTTTTGTCATACTGAAGGGGCTGGCAACTTGAAATGTGGCATGGTAATTACTTATGAGATGTAAATGCTCTCTGAGAAGCATTCCTTAAAAATTTGAAATTTAAAAAGGGTGAAAATGAGCGAAAAGTGTTCTAAAATTCTTCTAAATAGCGATTTCGACGCTGTCTCAGGAAGTATAAACCGATTTCAGAAGTAATGGTTTCAAATTGATGGTGACAGTCCCCGCTCCAACATAGCCTATATTTTACGTTTTTGTCACTACCACCTGTGGGTTACAGGAGCAAAAAATTTCTAAATTGCGTTTTTTGTGTTACTGAGGGGGTCTAACATTTTAAATTTCGAATGGTAATTACTTCAAAAGGTGCAAATGCTATCTAAGAATTGTCGAAAGAAAATTCCAAATTCAAAAAGATGAAGAGAGCGAAAAGCGTTCTTTAAGCGTTCTAAGTTACGATTTTAATGCAAATCGTATAAAATGCGGAACCGATTTCAAACATAATGGTTGCAAATCGATGGTGATAGAACCTGCTCAAACATAAGCTATATTTTATGTCGGTGCCACAACCCCTAGAGGATTGCAGGAGCAAAAAACTTTCTAAATTGCAATTTCTGCGGTATACTGAAGAGGCTAGAAACTTTAAATATAGCACGGTGGTTATAAAATATAAATGTCCTCTAAGAACAGTCGAAAATAAATACGAAATTAAAAAGGGGTGAAGCGAAGGGAACGAGCGAAAAGCATTCAAAAAGAGCCCTAAATTACGATTTTTATGGAATCTCAGGAAATAATTAACCGATTACAGAAGTTATTGGTTGCGAATCAAGAGTGATAGTCCCTGATCCTATACGGGCAATATTTTATTCTGGTGTCACTACCACCTAGTTGGGAGGAACAACAAGAAAGCCTTTAAAATCATTTAATCTCCGTTTTCTATATAGAATATTAGGAAATACCAACCGATTTCAAAGTTAATGTTGGCAAATTAGTGGTGACAGTCTCTGTTTCAACATTTTACGAGACATTCTTACTTCATTAACACCAGAGAGTTGGTAAACTGTTAGAAAAGAAGCTTGGAATTTGGCATGATGCTTCATTTTAAGATGTAAATGTGTTAAGATGGTTACTAAAAAATTTTAAATGAGCGTATGAAATGAGCACAAAAGTCTCAAAATACTTTCTAAAGTATCATGTATTTGGAACTAGTTTTAGTTCTTCTTATTAATTAAAATATCATTTCTGTCTATTGCAGTTTTATAATGAAGTTTAGTCAAACTGTGGCTTAATTTGTAATTTTTGAATTATTCCAAAAAGTGTACCTCTAATAAAAAAAAAGTCCTTCCGGCCAGTGCCGGGAGGAAGAGGTAGCTTTCATAATCCTTATTTTAAAAAAGCCAACTTATATCATGCAAACACACGAAGCTCAATTTAGTGGAAGCCGGATATAGGAGATTCAATACTAATTTTTATCAATATAATGAATGAGAATTTCGCGAAATTAGTCAGCTTTATCCAAGCTGCTTTTCTTTAAAGTAACTTATATTTGGCTGCCAAATTCGGCAATTTCTTAAAGTACCTGTCATTTTAAAACAACATGGTGGATGAGGCTAACCAATGAACTTGGTCGAGACCTTAGTAATTGCTGTGCACATGCTCACTCACATCGGAATCGGTTAATGTATAGGAGTGCTGTCGCATGCAAAAAATCAGATTTTTCAAAATGTCACCCACAATAGAAATTGAAACTGCTATATCTGAGCCATTTTTTAAGGTAAAGACAAACAAAAAATGCTCCTGAATCCTTATATCAAGATCAAATACTTAAGAAAGAAACCTTTTTCAATTTCTAATTTTTTTGCACCTCACTTTAAAAAAATATATTTTTTTTAATTTAATGGCCGCCATTTTGAAGCAAGATGGCTGATGAATCTGGCCAGCGAACTTGGTCGAGGTGTTGATGTATACTATCCACATGCCTTCTTACATCGAAATAGGCGAATACGTGTGTTATCGCGTGACAAATACAAGATCGTTTCAAAATGTTAGCCATGCTAGAAATTCAAAGTGCTATAAATCAACCATTTTTTAAGATATCAACAAAAGAACAAATTTTCAGAAACAAAAACTGCTCCGGAATCTTTGTATCAAGGCCAAACACATAAAAAAAAATCTTTTTCATTTTCCAATTTTTTAATACCTCATTTTGAATTTTAAATTTAATTTTTTTTAAATGGCAACCCTTTTGAAACAAGATGGCGAATGAAGCTGGCCAACGAACTCGGTCGAGACATTGGTATGTACTATGTACAGACCAAGTTACATCCAAATAGGTTCATACGCCTGTTATCGCGTGACAAAAATCAGGTCGTTTTAAAATGTCAGCCACAAGAGAAATTCAAAATGCTATTACTCAGCCATTTTTTTTTAGATATAGACGAAAGAAAAACTGTTCCGGAATCTTTGTATTAAGGTCAAACACATACAAAAAAAATCTTTTTCATTTTCCAATTTTTTGGTATCTCATTTAAATTTTTTTATTTTTTAATTTTTTTAAATGGCCGCCATTTTGAAACAAGATGGCGGATGAAGCTGGCCAACGAACTCGGTCGAGATATTTGTATGTACTATGTACACACCAAGGTACATCCAAGTCGGTCCATAAAAACGCCTGTTATTACGTGAGAAAAATCAGGACGTTTCAAAATGTCAGCCACGCTAGAAATTCAAAATGCTATAACTCAGCCATTTCTTAAGATATAGACGAAACAAAAACTGCTCCCGAATCTTTTTATCAAGGTCAAACACATAAGAAGAAAATATTTTTTCAATTTTCAATTTTTGGTACCACATTTCAAATTTAAATTTTTCTTAAAAATTTAAATGGCCGCCATTTTTAAACAAGATGGCGGGTGAAGCTGGCCAACGAACCCGGTCGAGACATTGGTATGTACTATGTATAAACGAAGTTACATCCAAATCGGTTCATAAATACGCCTTTTATCGCGTGACGAAATTCAGGACGCTTCAAAATGTCAGCCACGCTAGAAATTCAAAATGCTATAACTCAGCCATTTTTTAAGATATAGACGAAACAAAAACTGCTCCAAAATCTTTGTATAAAGGTCAAATACATAAGAAAAAATATTTTTCAATTTTCAATTTTTTGGTACCACATTTTAAATTCTAAATTTTTAAAAAATTTTAAATGGCCGCCATTTTGAAACAAAATGGCGGATGAAGCTGGCCAACGAACTCGGTCGAGAGATTGGTATGTACTATGTACACACCGAATTACATCCAAATCGGTTCATAAATACGCCTTTTATCGCGTGACAAAATTCAGGACGTTTCAAAATGTCAGCCACGCTAGAAATTCAAAATGCTATAACTCAGCCATTTTTTAAGATATAGACGAAACAAAAACTGCTCCGGAATCTTTGTATAAAGGTCAAATACATAAGAAAAAAATATTTTTCCATTTTTAATTTTTTGGTACCACATTTCAAGTTTTAAATTTTTTTAAAAATTTTAAATGGCCGCCATTTCGAAACAAAACGGCGGATGAGGCTGGCCAACGAACTCGGTTGAGACATTGGTATGTACTATGTACACACCGAATTACATCGAAATCGGTTCATAATTACGGGAGTTACAGTGTGACATAGGTCAGATATATATATATATATATATATATCAATTTTGAACGGAGGGTGGTTTCGGGGTCTGGGGATCATGATCGATGAAAATATACCAAAATTTTTTGAAATCGCTTTCCTCCGAACGGCTACAATAGGTAGCTTTTTTGTAAAGAAAGCTACCTAATAGTCACGCAAATGTCACTTGACATATTTCAACCATTACGCGAGCAAAGCCGCGGGGTTTGCTAGTCTATACTCCTATTATAAAGAGGAAAAAATTGTTTATTTGTAGGAGGTAAGCTCTGAAACTACCGAACCGATTCCAAAAGTAATGGTATCAAAATGATGGTGTTAGTCCAACTTAGAACATAGGCTATATCTTATGTCGGTTCCACTATCCCAAAGGGGGTGTAGGAGCAAAAAACGTTCTAAAAATGCGATTTTAGCATTACTGAAGGGCCTAGAAATATGAAAATTTGAATATTAGTTACTTATAAGATATAAATGATGTCTAAGAACAGTTCTTAAACAGTTCGAAATTTAAAAGGGGTGAAAATGCACAAAAAGCGTTCTAAAAAACGTTCTAAATGGTAGTTTCTACACAATCTCAGGAAAGACCAAACCGATTTAAAAAATATTGGTGTCAAAATAATGGTGACAACGCTTGCTCCAAGATAGGCTATGTTTTATGTCGGTGCCACTACCCAAAAGGGGGTGTAGGAGCAAAAAACGTTCTAAATATGCGATTTATGTATTCCTGAAGGGCCTAGAAATATGAAATTTGAAATATTAGCTACTTATTAGACATAAAGGATTTCTAAGAACAGTTCTTAAACAATTCGAAATTTAAAAGGGGTGAAAATGCACAAAAAGCGTTCTAAAAACGTTCTAAATGGTAGTTTCTGCACAACCTCAGAAAATACCAAACCGATTTAAAAAAATATTGGTGTCAAAATGATGGTGACAACGCTTGCTCCAAGATAGGCTATATTTTATGTCGGTGTCACTACCCCAAAGGGGGTGCAGGAGCAAAAAACGTTCTAAAAATGCGATTTATGTATTCCTGAAGGGCCTAGAAATATGAAATTTGAAATATTAGCTACTTATTAGACATAAAGGATTTCTAAGAACAGTTCTTAAACAATTCGAAATTTAAAAGGGGTGAAAATGCGCGAAAAGCGGTCTAAAAAACATTCTAATGGTGGTTTCTACACAACCTCAGGAAATACCAAACTGATCTAAAAAAAATAATGGCGTCAAAATGATGGTGACAACCCTTGCTCCAACATAGGCGATGTTTTATGTCGGTGCCACTACCCCAAAGGGGGTGCAGGAGAAAAACGTTCTAAATTGCGGCTTTTGCGTTACGGATGGGCCTAGAATCGTGAAATTTGGAATGGTAGTTAGTTATAAGATTAGATATCAATGATCTCTAAGGACATTTCCTAAAAAAATCGAAATTTAAAAGGGGGTCAAAATGCGCAAAAAGCGTTGTAAAAAACTTTCTAAATTCCGATTTCTATGCAATCTGAGGAAGTACTGAACCGATTTCAAATACAATGGTGTAAAAATGATGGTGACAGATCTTGCTCCAAGATAGGCTATATTTTATATCTGTTTCCACTACCCCAGAGGAGATGCAGGAGCAAAATGCGCGAAAAGCGTTCTAAAAACGTTCTAAATGCCGATTTGTCGGCAATATCTCAGGAAGAATGAGTCTGATTTCTAACGTAATGGTAGGAAATTGATGCTGACAGCCTCTGCTCTAACACAGACGCTATTTTATGTCGGTATCACTATCACCAAGACGTTGCAGGAGCAAAAAAGCGTTCTAAATTTCGATTTTTGTGATCGATAGGGGCTAGCAACTTAAAATTAGGCAGGGTACATATTTATTAGATATAAATGATTTTTAAGAACAGTTTCGAAAAAATTGGAAATTTAAAAAGGGGTGAAAGTGCGCGAAAAGCGTCCTAAAAACGTTCTAAATTACGATTTCTACTCAATCTAAGGAAATACCAAAGCTATTTCAAAAGTAATGGTTGCAAATCAATGGTGACAGTCCCTGCTATAACATAGGTTATATTTTATGTTGCTGTCACTACCATCTGAGGGTTGCAAAAGCAAAACATGTTCTAATTTGCGTTTTTTGCACAACTGAGGGGTCTAACACTTTGAAGTATGGCATGGTATTTACTTACAAGATGCAACTGCTTTCTGAGAACAGTCGAAAGAAAATTCCAAATTTAAAAAATGAAGTGAGTGAAAAGCGTTATAAATTACAATTTTTAAGCAAACTTATAAATTACCAAAACGATTAAAAAAATAATGATGACAAATCTTGGTGATAGAACCTGCTCAAACATAAGCTATATTTTATGTATGGCATGGTATTTACTTACAAGATGCAACTGCTTTCTGAGAACAGTTGAAAGAAAATTCCAAATTTAAAAAAATGAAGTGAGTGAAAAGCGTTATAAATTACAATTTTTAAGCAAACATATAAATTACCAAAACGATTAAAAAAATAATGATGACAAATCTTGGTGATAGAACCTGCTCAAACATAAGCTATATTTTATGTCTGTTCCACTACCACCAGAGGGTTGCAGGAGCTAAAAACTTTCTAAATTGCGATTTCTGTGATACTAAAAAGGGCTAGAAACTTTAAATATGATAAGGTAGTTACTTATAAAATATAAATGCCCTCGAAGGAACGTCGAAAATAAATTTGAATTAAAAAGGGGTGAAGCGAAGGGGAGGTGCGAAAAGCATTCTAAAAGAATTCTAAGTTACGATTCTATGCACTTTCAAGGAATATAAACCGATTATAAAAGTAATAGTTGCGGTAACAGTCTCTGATCCTACACAGTCTATATTTTATGCCGGTGATTCTACCACCTGGGATTCATAGGAACAGCAAACGTTCTAAAAAGGGGTTTTAAAAGCTTTTTAAATTACGTTTCTGTGGAATATTAGGAAATAACAAACAGATTTCAAAATTAATGTTGGCAAATTAATGGCGACAGTTCCTGTTTCAACATAGTCCTTTATGTTGAGAGACTTGGTAGGACTTGGAATTTGACATGATGATTAATTTTAAGATGTAAGAAGATGGTTTCTAAAAAATTCAAAACTTCAAATGAATACTGAAATGAGCGTATTAATTGAGCATAAAAGTTTCAAAATATTTTCTAAATTATCATTTATTTAGTTGTATTTCATTTTATTAATTTAAGTCTCATTTCTGCCTAATGCAGTATAATAATGATGTTTAATCAAACTGTGTTTTAAATAGTAATTTTTGAATTATTCCTAAAAGTAACAAATACCTTTTAATAAAAAAAAACCCTTTTAATAAAATAAAAATTTAGTTAGTAACTTTTATTAAAAATTAGACACATAAATATCACTTGGCATATTTCAAATATTATGCGAGCAAAGCCGCGGGGTTTGCTAGTCTATTATGAAGAGGTAAAAATTGTTTATTTGTAGGAGGTAAGCTCTGGAACTATCGAACCGATTCCAAAAGTAATGGTATCAAAATGATGGTGTTAGTCCAACTTAGAACATAGGCTGTATCTTATGTCCGTGCCACTGGCCAAAAGGGGGTGCAGGAGCAAAAAACGTTCTAAAAATGCAATTTTTGTGTTACTGGATGGCCTAGAAACATGAAATTTGGAATATTAGTTACTTATAAGATATAAATTATGTCTAAGATTCTTAACCAATTCGAAATTAAAAAGGGTGAAAAAATGCACAAAAAGCATTCTAAAAAACTTTCTAAATGGTAGTTTCTACATAATCTCAGGAAATACCTAACCGATTAAAAAAATATTGGTGTCAAAATGATGGTGATGACGCTTGCTCCAAGATGGACTATATTTTATGTCGCTGCCACTACCCCAAAGGGGGTGCAGGAGCAAAAAAACGTTCTAAAAATGCGATTTATGCGTTACTGAAGGGCCTAGAAATATGAAATTTGAAATATTAGCAACTTATTAGATATAAAGGATTTCTAAGAACAGTTCTTAAGCAATTCGAAATTTAAAAGGGGTGAAAATGCACAAAAAGCGTTCTAAAAAACGTTCTAAATGTAGTTTCTACATAATCTCAGGAAATACCAAACCGATTTAAAAAATATCGGTGTCAAAATGATGGTGACAACGCTTGCTCCAAGATCAGGGGCGTCACTATGGGGGGGGGGGGTTAGGGGATCCCCCCCAATATATGTGAATTTGGGAATGTGAGCTTAGAGTTGGGAAATTCTAGATTTTTGAGACATTTCCTTTTTTAGCAAAAAAATTAGGAAATTTTTGTTTTGGTGATCATGTTTCTGAATACTGTAACAGTAAACATGCTAAATTATCAAAAGAAATACAAAAAGAAATCAGCCACCACACTCAATCTATCAATGTGTTTTTCAGTTCTACAAAAATATTATACATCTACCAGACCTAAATTTCTCTACTCCTATCTATCAATAGCTGACTATTCAGTTCCTTTATTTCCTCCAAAACTTTGTTCCTTTTTGAAAAATTTCACCCTATGTCCACTTCTCGTCCCAAAAGAGAACCCAGCTATTTTAATCCAAAGGGATTGCATCTTCTTTTGAAAATTGGAGATCACTTATAGCACAACAGAAAGGAATGTAGTTACCTACTTGAAACACAGCTGGGCAAGAAGATTTGATGAGTTTTCACAAATTGCACTAATTTTTGAGCTAATTGCGTGATTTTTGGACAATCTTTGGACTCATTCTCATGATTTTTTTCCGCAAAAATTAGTTAACACTTCGATGTCAAGAAAAAAGCGTTATATGGGCAAATATGAATATAAGAAGTCGCTAGTTTAGATAAATTTGTCACATTTTACATTTATTTGTGTGCGGAAATATATATCAGCCCTGTTCGTTTATATTTATAGGTGTTTATGAAATTTTAAACCAAAAATCCAGTGTTGTGTCTTTAAAACTGTACTAAAAAATGACTATAAATCTCAGCACGAAAGAACCCTTCATAATAAGGAAAAGATTTTTCGTGCAAGGTTTTGGAGCATCTAAAAATCCATTCGAGGATGTAAAAGGTAAAAAGTGGACCATTTGGATTTGGAACAGAAATATGACCATGAAAGCAGTCCATCAACTGAAGAAAAAATCGACATGCATTGTAACACTGACACGTTGCACTTGAATAAAATTTTGAATCACTAAAGATTTCCCTATAGACAAGTTCACAAACAGTTATGAATATTAGAATGTGATTGAAGAAGCTGACTTCCGAAAGCACCGTAGAAAAATGGTTTCACCAAAGGGAATAGATAAAAATAATAGTACAGCAACGAACACTAATACACACAAGTTTTACAGGAAAGAATTATAAGAAATACAAAAAAAAAAAAAAAAAAAAAAAACTTAGTAATGGGCTTAAATGATAATGTTCCCTATATCAGGAGAATATTGCACCAATACATTTCATATTTAAATTACAATTGTGCAAGGCAAATCTGAGTATCACTAACTTAGGGAAGTTAATAAGTTAATAATGTTTCCACCTGGATATGAGAAACCGGATGTACATGACTTGCAGAGTCAAATAGAAATAAACCAAATCCCAACTCACTTAAAAAACCTTTTTCTCATGCCTTGAAATTCAAAGATTATTTAAACACGCCGTCAAACTATATACTCGTATCTGAACATTCACAGCAGTTTATCTTTATGGCATTGCATCTAATGAAAGAATCTTTAGTCAAATAAAAATTAAAAAAATATATATTGCAAACTACAAAGAGGGATGACAGATTTGACAGCCTTAATGATTTTAAAATGTGAAAGTGAAATAGTGGATTTTATTAAACTGGACGGTGTTATCATCAGGTTGGCTTCTTTGAAGACCAGAAGAATTAATGTTAAAGGAAAACTAGTCGGATGTGCCAGTCCCAAAACTTTATTCCATCCAATACATGTTAATACCTCAAAATTTGCAATCACAATGAAAAACGAATTCTAAAGGAATAGATCCGTTTAATTGTGTGAATTTAAAAAGGAGATAGAAGCATCGCATTTTTCCAACAAATCATTGAATTTGGGCGCACACCCTGTTAGATGTCTGCAACTAAAATTCCAAACCCAAAGTGCACAAAAGCGATACCTTTGGATAGTATACACCCAAGCCCAATAAGGAATTGCAACCAAATATGAAATTTGGTAAATTCCGTGCATTAGTTTTTCAGATATAGCTAACGCAAAAATCGTGAAAAATGCTTCACAGCAGTGCCACCTGATATATGATATACACAAAAGCCTAATAAGCACCAAATTATGTCAAGGTTTAACAGAATATGAAGTTTGATCAAATTCAGTGCAACAGTTTTTGAGATATAACTATCGCTAAAATCATGTAAATCGTGAAAAATGCAGCATAGCAGTGCCACCTTTTGGGTGGTTTACACCAAAAACTAATCAGCATTAATTTTTATCAAGGTATAGCTAAATCTAAAGTTTTATTAAATTCCGCGCATTAGTTCTTGAGATAGAGCACCCTCAAAATTTGTGTCACATACACACAGACAGACATTTTCTAAAAACAGTCAAATCGTTCTAAAACATATATATCAATTATAGGTGCACATTTCCAAAGTTTTTAAGGAGCCAGTGGCTCCTGAACCGAAATTATCCAGTGGCCACATTGCGAAAGAAATGCATACAAGCAATAGCAATTATATGAGAAAAAATTTCAGGAGATCAAAGTGAAAAATAATCTACAAATATACAAAAGAAACAGACTAATTATATCAAATTTGTATAGTTCATTTAATCACCCAATTCTTTTAATTTGGATATAATATAAATCTTAAGCTATGTACTGTCAGAAGATAAAGTTGGGCAAGATAGAGGTAAAAATATATATATCTATAAGAATAAGCTGAGGAATCATGGTAAAGGGGAATATTAGGAAAACCATATTTCTTATTTTCATTTTGCCATACAAGAGTTCATAAAAGAAAAAAATAAGAGTGTGTAAAATTATTTTGCACTATAAAAGTCAAAACAGAATTCAAGCATTTGTTTTTCAAGAATACATAAGAAAAATTATCTTAAAAAACAATCTTATCACAGTTTATTACAGGGGTGAGGAAAAATATCAATAATTTCGACAAGTGGAAGCCGAAAACATCAATTTTGTCAATCGTTAGCAAGAAAAAGCGCGAATTCCGTCAAAGGATCAGGAAAAAATGCGAATTTCATCAAAGAATCTAAAAAACACGTGTCTTTTTGTCAAAGAATTGCGGGAAAAATGCGAATTTTGCCATTCTTTGCAGAAAAATCATCAACTTTGTCAAAGGATAACAAAAAAAAAACCCACCAATTCTATAAGGATCTTGGAAAAAACGATAATTTTTTCAAAGGGTCGCAAATCAGACAACGTGAATTTCGGCAAAAGATTGCAGAAAAACGTGAATTTCGTCAACAGATTGCAGAAAAAAACGCGAATTTCGTCAACAGATTGCAGAAAAAATGCGAATTTTATCAAAGGAGTGAAAAAAAAAAAAACCCGCGAATTTCGTCAAAGCATCGCGATAAAACCCGTGATTTTCGTAAGAGGATCGAGAAAAAAAAAACCTAAAATTTGTCAAAGGATCGCTGGAAAAAAAACGCGAAATTCGCCAAGGGATGGCGACTTAGATGCCTAAAATTAGTCGCCGAAGCAAAAAATTAAGTCGCCACGTGGCGACTGGCGATCGTGAATCTGCACCAATAATATCAATTCGTCGAAAGCCGGAAGTCGAATTTTTTTTACGAATTCAATACTTTCTTCTTGTAAAGGTAGGAGAAAGTAAAAAGCTGGTTGGTTTTCTTATTAAAAAAACAATAATTGGAATTTTTATGTTTCTAGTTTAAAATTTTTTCTTTGGAAATAAATGTTTTATGCATAAGTTTCCTTATCATTATTACACACGTTGTGCATATCACTTTAGTTGAAAATTGGAGAAATTTGTTTCAAGTTGGGAAATTTTCAAATTCTCCCCCCCCCCCCCCCCCGAAAAAATATCTGCAGCTACGTCCCTGTCCAAGATAGGCTATATTTTATGTCGGTGCCACCCCAAAGGGAGTGCAGGAGCAAAAAACGTTCTAAAATCGATTTATGTGTTACTGAAGGACCTAGAAATATGAAATTTGAAATATTAGCTACTTATTAAATATAAAGGATTTCTAAGAACAGTTTTTAAACAATTCGAAATTTAAAAGGGGTGAAAATACGCGAAAAGCGTTCTAAAAAACGTCCTACATGATGGTTTCCACACAATCTCAGGATATACCATACCGATTTAAAAAATAAAGACGTCAAAATCATGGTGACAACCCTTGCTCCAACACAGGCTATGTTTTATGTCGGTGCCACTACCCCAAAGGGGTTGCAGGAGAAAAACGTTCTAAACTGCGGTTTTTGCGTTACGGAAGGACCTAGAATCGTGAAATTTGGAATGGTAGTCAGTTATAAGATATCAATGATCTCTAAGGACATTTCCTAAAAAAATCGAAATTTAAAAGGTAGTCAAAATGCGCAAAAAGCGTTGTAAAAAACGTTCTAAATTGCGATTTCTATGCAATCTCAGGAAGTATTGGACCGATTTCAAATATAATGGTGTAAAAATGATGGTGACAGATCTTCCTCCAAGATAGGCTATATTTTATATCTGTTTCCACTACCCCAGAGGAGATGCAGGAGCAAAATGCGTGAAAAGCGTTTCTAAAAACATTCTAAATGCCGATTTGTCAGCAATATCTCAGGAAGAATCAAACTGATTTCAAAAGTAATGGTAGGGAATTGATGCTGACAGCCTCTTCTCTAACATAGACGCTAATTTATGTCGGTATCACTATCACCTAGACGTTGCAGGATAAAAAAGCGTTCTAAATTTCTATTTTTGTGATCGGTAGGGGCTAGCAACTTAAAATTAGGCAAGGTACATATTTATTAGATATAAATTATCCTTAAGAACAGTTTCGAAAAAATTAGAAATTTAAAAAGGGGTGAAAATGCGCGAAAAGGGTTCTAAAAACGTTCTAAATTGCGATTTCTACTCAATCTCAGAAATACCAAAGCTATTTCAAAAGTAATGGTTGCAAATCAATGGTGACAGTCCCTGCTATAACATAGGTTATATTTTATGTTGTTGTCACTACCATCTGATAGTTGCAAAAGCAAAACGTGTTCTAATTGGCGCTTTTTGCGCAACTGAGGGGTCTAACACTTTGAAGTATGGCATGGTATTTACTTACAAGATGCAACTGCTTTCTAAGAGCAGTCGAAAGAAAATTCTAAATTTAAAAAGATGAAGTGAGCGAAAAGCATTATAAATTATAATTTTTATGCAATCTTATCAAATACCAGACCGATTAAAAAAATAATTAATACAAATTGTTGGTGATAGAACCTGCTCAAACATAAGCTATATTTTATGTCTGTGCCACTACCACCTGAGGGTTGCAGGAGCTAAAAACTTCCTAAATTGCGATTTCTGTGATACTGAAGAGGCTAGAAACTTTCAATATGGCAGGGTAGTTACTTATAAAATATAAATGCCTCGAAGGACTGTCGAAAATAAATTTGAATTAAAAAGGGATGAAGCGAAGGGGAGGTGCGAAAAGCATTCTAAAAAGTCCTAAATTACGATTTCTATGAAATTTCAGGGAATATAAACCGATTATAAATGTAATAGTTGCGAATCAATAGTAACAGTCTCTAATCCGACGCAGGCTATATTTTATGCCGATGATTCTACCACCTGGGGTTCACAGGAACAATAAACGTTCTAAAAAAGGCCATTAAAAGCTTTCTAAATTACGTTTCTGTGGAATATTAGGAAAAAACAAACCGATTTCAAAATTAATGTTGGCAAATTAATGGTGACCTTTCCTATTTCGACGTAATCCCTTTATGTTGAGAGAGGTGGTAGGACTTGGAATTTGACATGATAGTTAATTTTAAGATGTAAGAAGATGGTTTCTAAAAATACAAAACTTCAAATGAATACTGAAATGAGCGCATTAATTGAGCATAAAAGTTTCAAAATATTTTCTAAATTATCATTTATTTAGTTTTATTTCGTTTTATTAATTTAAGTCTCATTTCTGCCTAATGCAGTGTAATAATGATGTTTAATCAAACTGTGTTTTAAATAGTAATTTTTGAATTATTCCTAAAAGTAATAAGTACCTTTTAATAAAATAAAATATTACCTTTTAATAAAATAAAAATTTAGTTAATACCTTTTAATAAAAATTAGACATATAAATATCTCTTGACATAAGTAGATAATAAAAGGGGGTTCTGCGCCAGCGGCGTACGCGGCGTGACCTCTGTGCGTCTGTGAAGGTCATGCGGCGTGTCCTCTGCATGGGGTATGAAGGTCATGTGGCGTACTCTTGGAGGCGGGGTCAAGGTGATGCGGCGGTGAAGGTGATGTGTCATCTTATAGTATGAGGGGTTATTTTGAGTTTAATTATTTTACTAATGATAATTAATTTTAATTGGGGGACTTTAACTTTTTTCGGGGTAATTTTTGAAGATTGAAATTTTTAGAGATTGATTTTTTTTTTCTGACCGTACTACAGTTTGAGGGGTATTTTTAAGTTTAATTATTTTACTAATGATAATTAATTTTAATTGGGGGACTTTAACTTTTTTCAGGGTAGTTTTTGAAGATTGAAATTTTTAGAGATTGATTTTTTTTTTCTTACCGTACTACAGTATGAGGGGTAATTTTAAGTTTTTTTTTTACTAATGATAATTAATTTTAATTGGGGGACTTTAACTTTTTTCAGGGTAATTTTTGAAGATTGAAATTTTTAGAGATTCATTTTTTTTTTCTCACCGTACTACAGTACTTAGGGATAGTTTTACATTTGAAAAATACATTAACGATAATTAATTAAGAAATTTTAATTGGGGGGCTTAAACTTTTTTGGAGTAATTTTTTGAAATTTTTGGGACAATGATTTTTTTTTTTTTTTTCGTCGTACGAGGGGTTTTTTGAGTTTGATATTTTTTCATTAATGATAATTAATTAAGAAATTTTAATTGGGCGACTTTAACTTTTTTTGGTAGTATTTTTGAAGATTGAATTTTTCATGGACATTGAATTTTTTCGTCGTACTGCAGTATGAGGGGTTATTTTGAGTTTGATTTTTTTTACTAATGATAATTAATTAAGAAATTTTAATTGGGGGACTTTAACTTTTTTCGGGGTAATTTTTGAAGATAGAAATTTTTGGGAGATTGATTTTTTTCCTTTCCGTACAGTACGAGGGGTAATTTTAAGTTTGATTTTTTTTTTTTTACTAATGATAATTAATTTTAATTGCAGGACTTTAACTTTTTTCGGGGTAATTTTTGAAGATTGAATTTTTGGGAGATTGATTTTTCTTTTAATCGTACTGCAGTATAAGGGGGTATTTTTTCATTTGAAAAATATATTAATGATAATTAAGAAATTTTAATTGGGGGACTTTAACTTTTTGGGGTAATTTTTGAAGATTGAATTTTTGGGAGATTGATTTTTTCTCTTACCGTACTACAGTATGAGGGATAATTTTAAGTTTTTTTTTTTTTTTTTTTACTAATGATAATTAATTTTAATTGGGGGACTTTAACTTTTTTCGGGTAATTTTTGAAGATTGAATTTTGGGAGATTCATTTTTTTTTCTCACCGTACTACATTACTTAGGGATAATTTTACATTTGAAAAATACATTAACGATAATTAAGAAATTTTAATTGGGGGACTTAAATTTTTTGGAGTAATTTTTGGGACATTGATTTTTTTTTTTTTTCGTCGTACGAGGGGTTTTTGAGTTTGATATTTTTCCATTAATGATAATTAATTAAGAAATTTTAATTGGGGGACTTTAACTTTTTTGGGAGTATTTTTGAAGATAGAATTTTTCGGGGAAATTGATTATTCTTTTCGTCGTACTCCAGTACGAGGGGTTATTTGTACTTTTAAAAAATTAATTAAGAATTTTTAATTGGGAGACTTTAATTTTTGGGAGTAATTTTTGAGATAGATTTTTTTTTTCTGACATTTATTTTTTAGCACACTTGAGTTTTCAGTGTTTTTACTGGCAACGATTTTTAATTTGGGAACTTTCAAATATTTTTTTCGCGATTTTTCATTGGCAATCGAATTTTAAACATTCATTAAGCATTTTAATTGGGAGACTTTATCTTTTAACGCAAATTTTTAGATAAAAATGGAATTTTAAACATAAATTGGATGAGGGGACTTTACGCGATTCAATTTAGTGACATATGCGCTTGACTATTGAGTATTAATTAAAATTATGAATGATTGTGAATTTTTGTTATTTAGTGTTAGAATTTTTGTCTGCAAATTTTTTAATAGTACTGTGGCTGGGAGGTTCTGCTCACGAAGCTAATAGACGTGAAGTGCTGGGTTCGATCCCAATCGCGTCCGTCGGCCTAATCGTTCGGAGTTTTCTTCGAACCATGGATTTTCATGTGTAAATTCAGGTTAGGTTACCTTAGAAAGACCTTCACGAAGGGCACTCCCCCCTATATCCCTAGTGTAGATAATCAATCGCGCCCGTCGGCCTAATCGTTCGGAGTTTTCTTCGAACCATGGATTTTTATGCGTAAATTCGGGTTAGGTTACCTTAGAAAGACCCACACGAAGGGCACTCCCCCCTCGGGCCTAGTGTAGATAATCGGCCGTCAAAATCAACCAAACCTTTTAAAGGTTAGGTATAACTATGTTGGTACATGATTTGTTATGGAATTTTTAGGTTTGTATGTATTGCTTTATACATTTGAAATAATATTTAAAAAAAAAAAACATGAAATGGTATTCATAAAGATATTAGGAAATTTTCCCCCTTTCCCCTTAATGAATATATATTTGTAAAATACAGGGTTACCTATTCAATGGTCCGTTTGAATTTGTCCCATCAAATTTTATTGACGCATGTTTTCGAAAAGTTTCATATTTTTAAAAACTAGAAAATCGATTTTTTAAACGTTTATATTAAAACACTTTGAATTTTTAATAAGATTTTGGGAAAAAAACGCATTTTTTACAAATTTACACTAATATTACACTTTTTAGAATAAAACTTTTAAATACATAAATTAAACACACTTACTTTACTTCAAATGACTTTCAGAGCCTAAAAAAACGCGTGTTTGTGCAGGAAAATGTCTACTATACTGAACCGTGGTCATCGTGCGTTATCTTTGGGAACACTCAGAAGTGAATCACTTTATCTAGATAAGGGGTTTTCCTTTTTATCGTGATAGGATATTAGATTTTAATTTCGATTGACTAATGGTGGGGTACAAATTAAGATTTTCAAATAATTAATTTAAGATTTTTATTATCTCACTGATTGTGAATTTAATGAATAATTAATATTATGTCACACAAAACGAATTTTTTGAATAATTTAGATTGCGTCACAATTTTTGAATGATTTTATTAATATAGAATTTATATCCAATTGGGGGGTCATTTTTTCTTATCGATTTATTTTAAATAAAATTGGAATATTTATTAGCAATTTAATGCATGTGTTACATTTTTTTTTTTTTTTTGGATTTAACTATTATAAAATTAGACCTTTTAAAACGGATACTTTTTTAATTGATTCATTAACCGTGAGAATACTTCAAACACGTCATTGATGAGTCATCACACATAAGTAAATTTTCACTCGTAAACATGAAAGTTTTAATAAATATATTGAGGTTTTTGAAAAGTGACACTCATTTCGTGCAGTGGACTTTGAATTTTTAGTCTAGTTCTAATTTCGATCTAGTTCAAATTTTGCTAAGTTAACACGTTACGAAATATAGGGGAGCTTTATACTATGCATTAATATAACTATGATTTTTGCTTAATTTTTTACAAGGATAAAATTTTTATCATCGGAAAAACACATCTTTAAGAGATTTAAAATAAATATTTGTAAATATATATATATAATTTAATATCATTAAATATTTAGTATCTTCACACATAATTAACACATGTTAATTAAGTTCGATTAAATTTAAAAGAAATCATAATTTTCATTAAATTAAAAAGAAATTGTACATTTAACTTTTAATATAGCAAATATTAAAACATGAAAGAAATGATTGCGCTTTTAGAGCATATAACTTTAATCATAAAAATTTGAATACTTATCACTTTTAAATGAAAATGATAAACCTTTATTTAAAATTTTTCAGTTTATAATTAGAGACATACAATTAACTAGAAACTTAAGTATAAAAACAGAAATGAATATCTTGCAATAAGGTTAACATTTTTAATAAAAAATTAGTATTTTAGGTTAATTTTAAACGTGCTAGTATTTTTAGACTAGCGAAATATCCCTTTTTTAGAAAATACTTTTCTGGTTTAATTTTCATTTATTTTTTAAATTTAACTTTTAAAAAATATTCTCAACTGTAAAAACTAGGGATTTGCTTTTGACAATTTTATTTGAATTTAAGATTTGTTTCACATTTAGAAGTATATCTTATCAAAATAAATTGGAAATATTTAGATTTGTTTATTATTAATAATTTGAAAAATAAAACATTTAGAAGTAAATTCACTTACTTTTGTTTATGTTACATAAAAATCCAAAAGGGTTGAAAAAGAGTAGCAACACTTCACATAAGTTTTGTGATACTAAATGGAGTAAATTTTGAACATCAATATCTTATCTGTTTGGGTATTTCCATGAATACATGATTCATGAGATAAGCAGAATGTCATGTTCAAATATGAATCTAAGAACAGCGTTAATGAATTTACTTTATTCGTATCGTATATACTTTAGCTATAATTAATATAATGTGTAATTAATAAGGGATTTAATTAATATGATTCATTTTTAAATAAAATCTAAATATAATTGTATCTTTTTCAGTCTTATTTAATAGAAGAGGAATGCTTTTCAAATTTATTAAGAAACATGTAAGTTATTATTAGCTTGGAAATTGCAACTGAATTAAAAATTGACTTTTAACATAGAATTAGTCTTTTGCTAAATTTTCAATGAAAATATTTCTCACTTAAAAGTTTACTTCTCACATTAAAAAAGTCATATACTTGGAATTTTTACCGGGAAAATTTTCTGACATGGAAAAAGGCTTTAGTGATTGTATTAGAATAAAAACTTATCATATTAAAATTTTTAATAAGTAAATTATTATTATTAAATCTGTGTCACCCACCACTCACTTTATTTACAAATAAATATTTTTCACTTTTTAATGGAAACAAAAATGGTAGGCAAAGCTTTCGTTTAATATTTTTAAATTAATTTGAGTCTTTTTTTTTTTTTCAGTGCGACTCCTTCAAATTAAAAACCTTTTGAGAGCTTTTATAGGGAGAACGTAAACAAATCGAAGTCTCACATTTCAACAATAAAGGATTTATACTAAGTACACTACAAACTTATTTATAAAAAGGAAAGACATAACCTTATTTCAGTTTTTCGTTAAGCATATTTTTAATTCACAAGCAGGCTTCACACATATTATTTAGCACACAAGTTACTTCAGCGAAAAATCCCTTTTCCTTATCTAAATGATTCATAGGGATTCATACCTCCCTCATGAATACGTTATACAAACGATGTATTAGTTTAATGAATATAAATTTTAACTGAATCCTTTAAACTTTATTTGATAACATTCGATCATTTTTATATTTCAAAACGAAGAAAAATTATTGAATATCACCTAACAAGCATATACTTTTACACTAACATGTTATAAAAACACTTCTCAATATTCAAATTTTATGATATTTCGACATCTCTCGCCAAGCTTTTTAAGAATGAAAGACTATTTCGTTAGGATATTTAGCTTTTTGTATACAATTTTAGCAATAAATACATAATGCACTCAACTTTACTTTATCATTAAACATTAAATTAATCCATCGCTTAGCAATTCAAACGTAGGATTTTTTTATTTAGGGTAGATAAGTATACGTGTATATATATACATGCGCATATATGTGTGTGCATTTGTCAATGGGGGAAAAATTTAAAAGGTATACACATTGAAAGTTAATAAAATTATTTTAAAAAAATTATATAAATATTTCAAGACAGTATTAAAGATTTGAACAACTGATAAAAATGCTTTGAAAAACATTTAAAATTATTTAAAATGTTTCTTTCATATTTTAAAGTCAACAAATTTTAATACATAGCTATGTACATACAGGCATTTGAGCTATATACATACATGCATTTGACCTATGTTAACAGAACAAATGTTTTAAATATTTCGATGCTATTTCCAAGTTACTCAATTTATACTTTTTGAATATGCATATACATATATTTGAAAATTTTAATGTTTTCTGTTAAAACTGACTAGTTATTTATCCTAGCATTATCCTAGTTATTTATCCTACATTTATTAACACAATAAACCAACTGCTTTTAAAAAGACTGTGTGATTATCAAAACAACCCAAATCCTTTTATCTGCACATGCGCAAACATTTTAATAAACTAGAGGTCACATTTTTAATCGAATAAAATAATGACTAATCAAATAGGTTATATCCTAACTTAAATGATACCTTTTTTGTGATATTGCTAAACATGCTACTACAATGTCTAATCAAATAGGTTCTGTACTAACGTTAATTATACCTTTTATGTGGCATTACTAAACTAGCTAACATGACATTATTAAACTAACTTGTAAAAATAACATGATAACCTGTTTTCACTAGACAAACTTAATAATTTTCGATGCTTTTGTTTGACAATCAACAAAGTTTTATGAAATATATTCAAAAAGTTTGCTGCGATTAAAAAACATGCTTATAACTTAGATAGTTTTCACTCTTTATATTTCAAAACATGCATATTATTACAAAACACAAGATATTGTTTAAATTTGAATTAAATAATCACCATTTTTCACAAGTTTGCAATATTTTTATGCTAACTAGGGTTAGTAGTATTCAGACTTAAAAATATCTTTATAGATTAAACATGAAAATTAATGTGTAAAAAAAACCTTTTACTATTTTTAGTTAAACTTAATGTCATGAAATATATCCAGTTAACTTTAAAATGTACTATTACAAATTAATGTTTTAAAATTCATTAAAATTATTAAATACTATTTCATTATAATTTTAAAATTCATTTTTATATAAAAACACACAAAATAATAATACTTATCTAATATGGCAGCTAGCAGTCTTAAGCGCAACCTTCTATTACAAAAACTAAAAGTGAAATGAATAATTCTAAGTCCTTATCAGCTAATCTTATCAACTGATTAGATCTAGTCAAGCTTTGCCTACCATTTTTGTTTCCATTAAAAAGTGAAAAATATTTATTTGTAAATAAAGTGAGTGGTGGGTGACACAGATTTAATAATAATAATTTACTTATTAAAAATTTTAATATGATAAGTTTTTATTCTAATACAATCACTAAAGCCTTTTTCCATGTCAGAAAATTTTCCCGGTAAAAATTCCAAGTATATGACTTTTTTAATGTGAGAAGTAAACTTTTAAGTGAGAAATATTTTCATTGAAAATTTAGCAAAAGACTAATTCTATGTTAAAAGTCAATTTTTAATTCAGTTGCAATTTCCAAGCTAATAATAACTTACATGTTTCTTAATAAATTTGAAAAGCATTCCTCTTCTATTAAATAAGACTGAAAAAGATACAATTATATTTAGATTTTATTTAAAAATGAATCATATTAATTAAATCCCTTATTAATTACACATTATATTAATTATAGCTAAAGTATATACGATACGAATAAAGTAAATTCATTAACGCTGTTCTTAGATTCATATTTGAACATGACATTCTGCTTATCTCATGAATCATGTATTCATGGAAATACCCAAACAGATAAGATATTGATGTTCAAAATTTACTCCATTTAGTATCACAAAACTTATGTGAAGTGTTGCTACTCTTTTTCAACCCTTTTGGATTTTTATGTAACATAAACAAAAGTAAGTGAATTTACTTCTAAATGTTTTATTTTTCAAATTATTAATAATAAACAAATCTAAATATTTCCAATTTATTTTGATAAGATATACTTCTAAATGTGAAACAAATCTTAAATTCAAATAAAATTGTCAAAAGCAAATCCCTAGTTTTTACAGTTGAGAATATTTTTTAAAAGTTAAATTTAAAAAATAAATGAAAATTAAACCAGAAAAGTATTTTCTAAAAAAGGGATATTTCGCTAGTCTAAAAATACTAGCACGTTTAAAATTAACCTAAAATACTAATTTTTTATTAAAAATGTTAACCTTATTGCAAGATATTCATTTCTGTTTTTATACTTAAGTTTCTAGTTAATTGTATGTCTCTAATTATAAACTGAAAAATTTTAAATAAAGGTTTATCATTTTCATTTAAAAGTGATAAGTATTCAAATTTTTATGATTAAAGTTATATGCTCTAAAAGCGCAATCATTTCCTTCATGTTTTAATATTTGCTATATTAAAAGTTAAATGTACAATTTCTTTTTAATTTAATGAAAATTATGATTTCTTTTAAATTTAATCGAACTTAATTAACATGTGTTAATTATGTGTGAAGATACTAAATATTTAATGATATTAAATTATATATATATATTTACAAATATTTATTTTAAATCTCTTAAAGATGTGTTTTTCCGATGATAAAAATTTTATCCTTGTAAAAAATTAAGCAAAAATCATAGTTATATTAATGCATAGTATAAAGCTCCCCTATATTTCGTAACGTGTTAACTTAGCAAAATTTGAACTAGATCGAAATTAGAACTAGACTAAAAATTCAAAGTCCACTGCACGAAATGAGTGTCACTTTTCAAAAACCTCAATATATTTATTAAAACTTTCATGTTTACGAGTGAAAATTTACTTATGTGTGATGACTCATCAATGACGTGTTTGAAGTATTCTCACGGTTAATGAATCAATTAAAAAAGTATCCGTTTTAAAAGGTCTAATTTTATAATAGTTAAATCCAAAAAAAAAAAAAAAATGTAACACATGCATTAAATTGCTAATAAATATTCCAATTTTATTTAAAATAAATCGATAAGAAAAAATGACCCCCCAATTGGATATAAATTCTATATTAATAAAATCATTCAAAAATTGTGACGCAATCTAAATTATTCAAAAAATTCGTTTTGTGTGACATAATATTAATTATTCATTAAATTCACAATCAGTGAGATAATAAAAATCTTAAATTAATTATTTGAAAATCTTAATTTGTACCCCACCATTAGTCAATCGAAATTAAAATCTAATATCCTATCACGATAAAAAGGAAAACCCCTTATCTAGATAAAGTGATTCACTTCTGAGTGTTCCCAAAGATAACGCACGATGACCACGGTTCAGTATAGTAGACATTTTCCTGCACAAACACGCGTTTTTTTAGGCTCTGAAAGTCATTTGAAGTAAAGTAAGTGTGTTTAATTTATGTATTTAAAAGTTTTATTCTAAAAAGTGTAATATTAGTGTAAATTTGTAAAAAATGCGTTTTTTTCCCAAAATCTTATTAAAAATTCAAAGTGTTTTAATATAAACGTTTAAAAAATCGATTTTCTAGTTTTTAAAAATATGAAACTTTTCGAAAACATGCGTCAATAAAATTTGATGGGACAAATTCAAACGGACCATTGAATAGGTAACCCTGTATTTTACAAATATATATTCATTAAGGGGAAAGGGGGAAAATTTCCTAATATCTTTATGAATACCATTTCATGTTTTTTTTTTTTAAATATTATTTCAAATGTATAAAGCAATACATACAAACCTAAAAATTCCATAACAAATCATGTACCAACATAGTTATACCTAACCTTTAAAAGGTTTGGTTGATTTTGACGGCCGATTATCTACACTAGGCCCGAGGGGGGAGTGCCCTTCGTGTGGGTCTTTCTAAGGTAACCTAACCCGAATTTACGCATAAAAATCCATGGTTCGAAGAAAACTCCGAACGATTAGGCCGACGGGCGCGATTGATTATCTACACTAGGGATATAGGGGGGAGTGCCCTTCGTGAAGGTCTTTCTAAGGTAACCTAACCTGAATTTACACATGAAAATCCATGGTTCGAAGAAAACTCCGAACGATTAGGCCGACGGACGCGATTGGGATCGAACCCAGCACTTCACGTCTATTAGCTTCGTGAGCAGAACCTCCCAGCCACAGTACTATTAAAAAATTTGCAGACAAAAATTCTAACACTAAATAACAAAAATTCACAATCATTCATAATTTTAATTAATACTCAATAGTCAAGCGCATATGTCACTAAATTGAATCGCGTAAAGTCCCCTCATCCAATTTATGTTTAAAATTCCATTTTTATCTAAAAATTTGCGTTAAAAGATAAAGTCTCCCAATTAAAATGCTTAATGAATGTTTAAAATTCGATTGCCAATGAAAAATCGCGAAAAAAATATTTGAAAGTTCCCAAATTAAAAATCGTTGCCAGTAAAAACACTGAAAACTCAAGTGTGCTAAAAAATAAATGTCAGAAAAAAAAAAATCTATCTCAAAAATTACTCCCAAAAATTAAAGTCTCCCAATTAAAAATTCTTAATTAATTTTTTAAAAGTACAAATAACCCCTCGTACTGGAGTACGACGAAAAGAATAATCAATTTCCCCGAAAAATTCTATCTTCAAAAATACTCCCAAAAAAGTTAAAGTCCCCCAATTAAAATTTCTTAATTAATTATCATTAATGGAAAAATATCAAACTCAAAAACCCCTCGTACGACGAAAAAAAAAAAAAATCAATGTCCCAAAAATTACTCCAAAAAATTTAAGTCCCCCAATTAAAATTTCTTAATTATCGTTAATGTATTTTTCAAATGTAAAATTATCCCTAAGTAATGTAGTACGGTGAGAAAAAAAAATGAATCTCCCAAAATTCAATCTTCAAAAATTACCCGAAAAAAGTTAAAGTCCCCCAATTAAAATTAATTATCATTAGTAAAAAAAAAAAAAAAAAAAACTTAAAATTATCCCTCATACTGTAGTACGGTAAGAGAAAAAATCAATCTCCCAAAAATTCAATCTTCAAAAATTACCCCAAAAAGTTAAAGTCCCCCAATTAAAATTTCTTAATTATCATTAATATATTTTTCAAATGAAAAAATACCCCCTTATACTGCAGTACGATTAAAAGGAAAATCAATCTCCCAAAAATTCAATCTTCAAAAATTACCCCGAAAAAAGTTAAAGTCCTGCAATTAAAATTAATTATCATTAGTAAAAAAAAAAAATCAAACTTAAAATTACCCCTCGTACTGTACGGAAAGGAAAAAAATCAATCTCCCAAAAATTTCTATCTTCAAAAATTACCCCGAAAAAAGTTAAAGTCCCCCAATTAAAATTTCTTAATTAATTATCATTAGTAAAAAAAATCAAACTCAAAATAACCCCTCATACTGCAGTACGACGAAAAAATTCAATGTCCATGAAAAATTCAATCTTCAAAAATACTACCAAAAAAAAGTTAAAGTCGCCCAATTAAAATTTCTTAATTAATTATCATTAATGAAAAAATATCAAACTCAAAAAACCCCTCGTACGACGAAAAAAAAAAAAAAAATCATTGTCCCAAAAATTTCAAAAAATTACTCCAAAAAAGTTTAAGCCCCCCAATTAAAATTTCTTAATTAATTATCGTTAATGTATTTTTCAAATGTAAAACTATCCCTAAGTACTGTAGTACGGTGAGAAAAAAAAAAATGAATCTCTAAAAATTTCAATCTTCAAAAATTACCCTGAAAAAAGTTAAAGTCCCCCAATTAAAATTAATTATCATTAGTAAAAAAAAAACTTAAAATTACCCCTCATACTGTAGTACGGTAAGAAAAAAAAAATCAATCTCTAAAAATTTCAATCTTCAAAAACTACCCTGAAAAAAGTTAAAGTCCCCCAATTAAAATTAATTATCATTAGTAAAATAATTAAACTTAAAAATACCCCTCAAACTGTAGTACGGTCAGAAAAAAAAAATCAATCTCTAAAAATTTCAATCTTCAAAAATTACCCCGAAAAAAGTTAAAGTCCCCCAATTAAAATTAATTATCATTAGTAAAATAATTAAACTCAAAATAACCCCTCATACTATAAGATGACACATCACCTTCACCGCCGCATCACCTTGACCCCGCCTCCAAGAGTACGCCACATGACCTTCATACCCCATGCAGAGGACACGCCGCATGACCTTCACAGACGCACAGAGGTCACGCCGCGTACGCCGCTGGCGCAGAACCCCCTTTTATTATCTACTGACATATTTCAAATATTACGCGAGCATAGCCGCGGGGTTTGCTAGTAATTTATAAAAATTTTAGAGGCTCATAAAATATATTTAAGACTCTTATTGTTGTTTTACATATTTTCTATAGGAAGACAAATTCTGTTCAGTTATTTATAATTAATTTAAAATTATACATAAAACATCGTAAATGTCATTTGCTTAGTCAAAAGTTCTTTTCACATGTAGCCCAATTGCATTGCATTATAGCGGTGTATATACTTCTTAATCTTCAATGCATAATTATATTCATTGTCGTAATGTTTTCATTAAAAAAATTTGGTTTAGTAATTTCCTACTCTTTTACTTTTAGATTTAGGAAAATCTGACCCGACGTTGCTCCCTATTAAAGCCGTCCTTGAGTGTGCACATTATTATTTTTTTTTAAACACACCCCGTGTAGCCTTTCCGACGCAGTATAATTGTGTTTATAAACTGACGAGCTTAGCTCGTAGGGGGCAGAGCCCCCTAGTATAAAAAAAGTAACGCATTGAAAATGGACCAATGAAAATCTGCGTAGATACCGTGAAACGCATCTGATTGGTCAGAGCTTTCTGACGCAATAAGGGGGGGGGGTTACCAAGTGAGGGGTCCCGACTCTGTCGTCAACTTGGCGATATATCGCCAAATTTGGCGACCAAAATTAGTCGCCATAAGTGCCGCCAACTTGGCGCTATTTCCAGTATTTCGCCAAATTTCCATAGACTCCCATTGAAATCCTATAGGGTTTACTTGCTTGCAGAAAATCAACAAATTGAGATATCTCAATGCAACAAAAACTAATATTAGCTTATGAATAGAGCTTAATTGAACTATTTATATTATTTTTAAGCACAAATACTAACTATTTACAATATTCGTAACACTATATATATAATTTTTATTTAATTTGTATTCAAATAATTTATAAATTTTACCTTTTTTAATGACTTTATATTTAACAATTATTTAAATTATGAAACTCTGTACCTTCTAATGATTACCTACTTGGTGATAAGGAAATAAAATCTTCAAGAGTTGGGGAGGAGCGTGTTTATACCAATTAGAATCTAAAAATGCACAGAAAATGAGGAATCGCGAAACGATCCAGAATGGATACGTGAAACAATTTCTTCTGGAGTTGGCTAGAAAATAGGGTTTGCTTCGGGATACCGAACGGAATCGCGAAGCGATTACGCGGGGGGTTGGTGAGCGTAGCGAGCAGGGGGCGGAGCCCTCCTAGTTTCATTTTTAAAAAAAGAAAATAAAAGAAATTGTAATTTAATAGATTGCAACGACCATTTGGAATTTATTTCGTCCACCAAATTCCGTGGCATTCTCTTCAACAACAGATCGCAAAGATCAAACTTCAGACGACCAACACCTTCATCGATAAACTCTCCAAGTCCCGTTTCCAGAAGAAAAACAGTTTACAAATCGAAAGCAGTTCCATCGAATCATACAAATATTGCGACAAATTACCTACGTTGAGATCAATTTTTCCCGGTTAGAATCGACCGATTGTAAAACGCGGTGGCTAGTGGATTGGAGCCCTTCAAGACATGGCTTTTTACTATCAATCGATTAAACATTAGATTTTTCCTTTTTCGCGTTCGTCTTTTATTCTGTAATCGATTTTCACGGGCTACATAATCAGTTGAAGACCTCGATTTTCATGGGCTACATAATCAGTTGAAGACCTCGATTTTTGCTTTGCAAGACGATTTTCATTTCGGCGTCGCTCTTTGGCTTTGGATTTTTCCATATCTGATAATTTGCGCCTACCCATTTTGTAACCTTTTTCAATTTTTAACGATTTTATGCCTTTCGATTACCTATTCAAACATTTTTAACGATTTTATGCCTTTCTATTACCTATTCAAAAAAAATTCTTCTAAAAGTAAAGAACATCGTTGAATTTCGTTAAAAAAAATAAAATGCGAGCATCATTTGGCCCCATCCTTGACCGAAAACAACAACCATTTCCAAATGGTTAAAAGATAAAGACGGGTTACCATCTCCCGGTCCCAGGCCCTTAGAAGGCCCATCTGTCAACGCAAGGAACCACCCGTGAAACGAGCCCCGCGGCGCGTCCCGAAGGTCGCCGCCAGACAAGCCCCAACAGAGCGGAACCCCACGCAAACTCCGGTCAAGCCGGCGCACTGCCCAGCGCACGTCACGCCGGCTATTCCCAAGTTAGTGAACAATCGCTACGATAGTCCTCACCACCCAGCTAGAAAAACCAAGTGGTCCCTAAACTTGGTTACTCGAGCCGGTAGACCCCGCAAGCCATCGCAGGAACCAGACGCCTACAAAGACGCTGGGCCCACGGACTGAACCGAGGCTTCCCAACCCGAATTTAATTTACGGAAGGCCCCCAAGATCAGATACCATTTTCCGGTAGAGACATTTTTGTGGGCCAGCCGATAGGAAAGTTATTGAAGAGCCCCTAACTTGAAGACCAGGGAGGACGGGGAAAGTCCCTCCGGCCGTAAAGCGACCCAGCTCCTGGATTTTCGCCCAAGCCACCCGGCTCGACCGACGGAACCCCTCGCGGATCACTCCGGGAACCAGTTGGCCCAGACTAGGTGCCGTTAGCGACCCCAGGCGGGCACGGAAAGCTCCACCTAGACGGAATAGACTCCGCCTCGCTAGGGGGTCGGACGGAACGGAGTCCCGCCAGCCCCCACCGACTCGACCCCATCCTAAGACAGAGAAGCCAGTGGAGGCCGACAGAAGCCCGCCCGCCACTACCTTACCTCACGGCCGTCGAGGGTACCCAGGCCCGAAGGCCCCTGACCCCGTGCAGTGACCGACCGCTACCTTTGTTAGTGCGTTCGAAAGTTAGGTGGAGACACCTCTAGGTCCTCATCACCAGGCGAGGAAAACTCCGGTACCACATAGACACGGAGGACCTGGATCGGACCAAGAGTTCACCTGAGGCACGATGAGCCGCCGCGTTACCGGCGAGCCTCCGGCCCGTTTCCCTGCGGGAATAGTGTTCGATGGTGGACCTGCCGGCCGAACCCCTCCCATGGGTCACGGCACGACATGAAGCAACCAGAGCCATACTGGCCTCCCACGCGACCGCTCCTTGGTCAACGGGGGCACCGCCAAACCCTACCACCCTTAGGGTCGGCTCCCAACTGCTCCAGCTGAGGTCCTCGGAGGGATGAGCCACCCAAGTCATAAAGTAACCTGGGCGCTGTCCGAAACCCTCGCCCTTCGGTTGCTCCGGGAGTCCCTGCATGGCGTTCCCGCGAGCCCCGTCGTCACTAGCGAGCACCGAGGACTTTCCACTACAAAGCCCTCACTCATACTTCAGGCTCTCTCTTAGTCAATTGGTGGATGGGGTCCTATCGCCTTAGCTAGTCTTTGCCCGGCGACACCGTCCGGCCCTTAGACCGGCACCGGGATCGACCTATGGAGCGTCGCTATCCGGCTTGGCCAGAGAACCTGGCTGCCAGGGGTGCGCCGGATCAAGGCAAAACGCACCCATGCACAACGTCCGTTAACCGTGGCCACCGGGCCCAACGCCTGTCGGAATTGGGCCTCTCAAGGAGGTGGCGATTCGTCCCCATCCGGCCCCCTCGCATTCGTGCACAACGAACTCGGCCGAGCTTCCGGTCACCTCCCCCACTCAAGGGGTCGGGTCGGAACCACCCGGAGGGACGGCCACATGGTTAAAAGATAAGTAATAAATTATAACAAAAACCATGACATTTAATTTCAACAATCAAAGCTTTGTTTCAATTTACCACTCGAAAAATTGTTTCTGACAGTCGCATGAAGTGGACTATTATAATACTGATGACATGATGGCGATGGAACACTGTTTGGCGATTTATAACCTGCGCCCGGCTGATATTAAATTACCAAATTGGCCGCTTGGCATATAAAAAGTGAAGCGGTCAACCCGGAACTGTTGATGACAGTCACCTCACATGACTTAGGCTATTATTATAGAGATGACACCAGACACCAGTTGTTGACACCAGAATTTATCAACGAATTTATTAGAAAATACAAACTTGCTTATTTTCAAGTACAGTAAAATCCCGACTATCCGGCCTAATGTGGCGGAAGGGTAGGCCGGATAATGAAAAAACCGGATAGGTCGGAGTTCTACAAATATTTACTAACTTCGTGCCCTTCCCCCCCCCCCCTGCCATGATATTAAAAACACATGTTACACATATTAAGATAAATTTTATATATACAGTGCATACAATTTCAAAATAAGCAAAACATTAACATAAAACGTAATCCTAATTCGTAAAAAAATAAGTAATTCTTATTTTACTGTTTATTAATAAGTGATTGCACAAACATGAAAAGTTATGCATAAGCTAAGAGTCAAAACTTACAGTTTTTAGTTTTTGAAAAAGTACTTAATAGAGGACTGCTTCTCCCTGTTAGTCCTCTTCTGCGACCCAATGTCCCTCTATTTAAGCAAGAGCTCAGACACAGGAAAGAAGACTAGACTCGTATTTTCTTTTACCACCAACAGATGGCGGAACCAGTACATTTAGCTGGCGATCTGCTCCTTCCAATATGGCTGTTCGGTTACAGTTGAGACTTCAACTTTTTGAGCTCTTGCCATATCTAGTTAGTTCTTTAATCTGAGCGCAAGAGATGATATCAAGTGGCGTCGATTCCTGCTGACTAATGTACTGCAGTGCTGCTTCAATCGTCTTGAACCCTTGCGAATGGGGGATGAGATTTTTCCTGCAATATCCTTTTAATCATTTTCTTCTGATATTTCTCCCTCTGTCAATATTTCTACAGTATCGTTTTCAATTAATTCATTAACTTCGTCGTTTGCCTTCCATTCTGTAATGTATTCTGCATTGACATTGCCAGAGCCCGGTATATTTTTCAGTAGCGGAAGAAGCTTATCATTCTCACCTCTCATTGCAGTTTCCCACACGGGTTTATGTCTACTATTTTGGTCCAAAAGAATATTCCAAGAATTTGCAATTACCATGTTTGGAATTTCTTCCCATGCTTTTGTCACCCACTTGGGCGGGAACCTGCCTGCCTTGGCCGCTTGCAACATTCCTCATTTTGTTTAATAGGCCGGATAGTCCCGAGCTGGATTGTCGGTAGTTTACTGTACGTTATAAAAGGAAAATTTTAATTAGATATTATGGATGCTAATAAAATAAAAATTAGGTGTCATTTTTTTAAGGACACCGCCCGCGAAATTGTTAAAGAGCCTTAAACAATAATTTGTAGCTTAAGCTACAAATTATTTTTAAAGAGAAGAAAACCTTAAAAATGCAGAGTAAAACAGATGCCTTCAATTTCCGGGTTTCTTTCTATTCAACATTGCTACCTATTAAAGCCGGTGGTTTATCCATTTTTAGGTGCGTTCGTAATTATCAGATACACAATAAAACATATGATATAAATCTATAAAGGTAAGTAAAAAATGCTTACCGATCCAAGGTAGGCCGCCTTCTTTAGAATCAGAATTCTTTTCGCTGAGAACAGATTCGTCAATTAGAATAATTCACTCGAATAGTCGTAAATGAAGTAAACATCTCTTTCATTTTAGATTATTTATATGGCTAACTTATACAGAAGAATATTTACATTATATACATAAGATGAATTAATCTCGAATTCGGTTTGATGGGGAAAAAAACCCACATCTCAAAATCGTTCTTCAAAACAAAAAGTTTCTGTTGCCAAACGACAAAAATAAATAGTCCTCATTCGAAGGGAAAATGTCCAGGGAGGTCGGGAGAAAATGTCCGTGGAGGTCGTGTTTTGCAATAGTAATTATATAAATACATAGCACCTATAGTCGTCGTTCGGTCCGTAAGTCCGCATATAACAGAGCAAAAACTACTTAACCGAATGGTCTGAAATTTTAATTATATAATTGTTGTAAAATTTTGTCATTTCAAATTTTATGAAAATCGGATGTATAGTTTAATGACAGGAACAGTCACACGTTTTCCGTGACATTATGGCTAGTCAGGGGCGTAGCTACAAATATTTTTTCGGGGGGGAGAGTGCGAAAATTTCTCAACTTGAAACAAATTCCTCCAACATTCAACTAAAGTGATATGCACAAAGTGTGTAATAATGATAATGAAGCTTATGCATAAAAAATTCCTTTCCAAAGAAAAATTTTGAAACTAGAAATATAAAAATTCTAATTATTGGTTTGTTTAATAAAAAAAACAAACACGCGTTTTACTTTCTTCTGTCTTTGCAAGACGAAAGTATTGAATTCGTAAAAAAGTTCTACAACTGGTTTTCGACGGTTTGATACGTTTTAGAAGGTCCTGAACATGATTTGCCTGTTTTTAGAAAATGTCTGTCTGTGTGAATGTGACACAAATTTTGTGGGTGCTCTATCTCAAGAACTAATGCGCGGAATTTTATAAAACTTTAGATTCAGTTATACCTTGATAAAAATTAATGCTGATTAGTTTTTGGTGTAAATTACCCAAAAGGTGGCGCTGCTATGCTGTATTTTTCACGATTTACATGATTTTAGCGATAGTTATATCGCAAAAACTGTTGCACAGAATTTGATCATATTTCATATTCTGTTAAACCTTGGCATAATTTAGTGCTTATTAGGTTTTTGTATATATCTGTGGCACTGCTGTGTAGCATTTTTCACGATTTTTGCGTTTGTTATATCTGAAAAAGTAATGCACGGAAATTTAGTCAAACTTCATATTCAGTTACACTTCCTTATTGGGCTTGGGTGTATACTGTCCAAAGGTATCGCTTTTGAGCTCTTTGGGTTTGGAATTTTGGTTGCAGGGTGTCGAAATTCAATGATTTGTTTGAAAAATGCGATGCTTCTATCTCCTTTTTAAATGCACACAATTAAACGAATTATAAATTAAATGCACACAATTAAACCTTTAGAATTCATTATTATGGGCATAGAATTGTTATTTAATTTTAACATTGTGATTGCAAATTTTGAAGTATTATCATAACATGTATGGGATAGAATGAGGTTTTGGGATTGGCACATCCAAATAGTTTTCTTTTAACATCAATTCTTTTGGTCTTCAAAGAAGCTAACCATGATGAAGCTAACCTAACATCGTCCAGTTTAATAAAATCCACTATTTCACTTTCACATTTTAAAAGCATTAGGCTGTCAAGTTTGTCAGGCCTCGTTGTAGCTTGCAATATATATTTTTAAAATTTTTATTTGACTAAAGATTCTTTCATTAGATGCAGCGCCAAAAAGATAAGCTGCTGTGAATGTTAAGGTACGAGTATATAGTTTGACAGTGTGACCCAAATAGTCTTTGAATTTCATGGCATGAGTAAAAGGTTTGTTAAGTGAGTTGGGATTTGGTTTATTTCTATTTGACTCTGCAAGTCATGTACTTCCGGTTTCTCATATCCAGGTGGAAACATTATTAAATTTTCTCAGTTAGTGATACTCAAATTTGCCTTGCACAATTGCAATTTAAATATGGAATGTATTGGTGCAATATTATCCTGATATAGGGAACATTGTCATTTAAGCCCATTACTAAATTGTCGAAATTTTCTTGTATTTCTTATAACTCTGCCCTGTAAAACTTATGTCTATCAACGCCCATTGCTATGCTATTATTTTTATCTATTCCATTTCGTGAAACCGTTTTACCACGGTGCTTTCAGAAGTCAGCTTCTTCAATCACATCCTAATATTCATAATTGTTTATGAACTTGTCTATAAGGAAATCTTTATTTCTTCAAAATTTTATTCAAGTGCAACCTGTCAGTGTTTATGTCAACCTGTAAGTCGATTTTTTTCTTCAGTTGATGGACTGCTTTCATGGTCATATTTCTGTTCCAAATTCAAATCATCCACTTTTATACCTTTTTCATCCTCGAATGGATTTTTTGATGCTCCAAAATCTTGCATGAAAACTCTTTTCTTATTATGAAGGGTTCTTTCGTGCTAAGACTTATAGTCATTTTTTAGAACAGCTTTAAACACACAACACTGGACTTTTGGTTTAAAATTTACTAAACACCTATAAATATAAATGAACAGGACATATATATATTTTTGCACACAAATAAAGGTAAAATGTGGCAAATTTATCTAAACTAGCGACTTCTTATATTCACATTTGCACATATAATGCTTTTGTCATGACATCGAAGAATTAACTAATTTTCGGAGCAAAAAAATCACGAGAATGAGTAAAATATTGTCCAAAAATCGCAAAATTAGTGCAATTTGTGAAAACTCATCAAATCTTCTTGCCCAGCTGTGTTTCAAGAAGGTGACTACATTCCTTTCTGTTGTGCTACAAGTGATCTCCAATTTTCAAAAGAAGCTGCAATCCCTTTGGATTAAAATAGATGGATTCTCTTTTGGGAAGGGAAATGGAGGAAGGGTGAAAATTTTGAGAAAGGAACAAAGTTTTGAAGGAAATAACGGAACTGGATAGTCAGCTATTGGTGGATAGGAGTAGAGAAATTTAGGTCTGGTAGATATATAATATTTTTGTAGAAGTGAAAAATACAGTGATAGATTGAGTGTGGCTGATTTCTTTTTGTATTTCTTTTGATAATTTAACTTGCTTACTGTTACAATACTCAGTCAGAAACATAATCACCAAAACAATAAAAATTTCATAATGTCTCAGAAATCCAGAATTTCCCAACTCTAAGCTCAAATTTCCCAACTTCACAAATATTGGGGGGGGGAGGCTCCCCCCCCATACCCCCCCATGGCGACGCCCCTGTGGCTAGTGCTAGTGGGGGAAAAATTATTTCAAGTGCATGTTAATGATGTTACAGCCTTTCGAACAGAATGAAATGAATATGCAGTTATTTATGAAGTGCATTAAAATATACATTCAGTACAACATGCGGTGTAAAAAATACTTATAAAACTAGTTATAGTACGAACGCACCTCACTTGCCACGTTTGAAGTGCAATTTCCAACTTGTTACTACTACATTCTTTTATTTAACTCAACCTGATTTATGTGTGTAAAGATGGAATTTTGCAATCGATTTTTAACCCGCTTCCTGATAGTCTAGAATCACAAAAATAAAATAATATACAAAAGGGTTTTTTCCGATGACAATACAACATTGTAATATTTTTACAACTTAATTATAAACAAGTAATATAAAAATTCTGTTTTTAATGTCAGTTCCTACTTAGGCCATCAAAGAAAAATTTAATAGAATCCCGTAAGCTAATATTAGTTTTTGTTGCATTAAAATATCTCAATTTGGTGATTTTCTATAAGCAAGCAGGTTTACAATGGAACTGTATGGGAATTTGGCGAAATATTAGAGATATCGCCAAGTTGGCGTCACTTTTGGCGACTCATTTTGTCCGCCAAATTTGGCGATATATCGCCAAGTTGGCGACAAACTTGGCGGTATTTGGCGACAGAACAGGGTCCCCCTATGGTAACCCCTTATTGAAAATACTTTCATTGATTTTCAATAACCAATGGCCGCCATTTTGTTTCCCATGCAAAACTAAAATTAATTAATTAATATTTGAAAAAAACTGTATTAACATCAATTGCCATCCAGTACAAGTTTAAAAAAATTTATTTCAGCTTGATAGGATGAATTATGAGTATCTATCTATATTATAAAGGACAAACATATCTGTGCGTAACGCATACGTCATTCTGCGAATGGCAACACTTTGAAATTTGAAATAAAAGTTTAGTTTTGCAATTTTCTCTAATGCAATTTTTTAAACTTCTAAACATCGCACATTTTAAATTTTTACACCGTCGTATAAGGAAAAAAATGCTCTTTTAAATACAATTTGTTTGAAAGCTGTATCTAAATTTAATTTTGAGATATTAATTTTTTTTTGTAATACATTTTTTGTAATTGTGGCAACTGAAGAACTCCATTTCTGTTGAAAGTCGTGGATGATTGAAAGTAAAGGGAAAATAATCATGGAGGAAAGAAAATATTATATTTCTGTACCTTTTTATTGTCATTTTCTCATAAAAACTGAAAAAAAAAAAATGAAATTAAAATACGTGCTATGTCAGCGATTTTTTAAATTTCTAAATATCGCATATTTTCATTTTTTAAACAGTCAAATGGAGAAAAAAAATCTACTTTCAAATGCAATTTGTTTGAAAATTGTATCTTAATTGACTGGGTTATTATGGTTTATAAAATAACTAGCCGCCCGTGGCGAACAGTTTGGTCTCCCTAAAATGTATGCTAGGCATTGTATCATGTTACTTTTATTCATAATTTAATTTACTTGCTCGATCCTTCGCCAAATTGGAAGATTCTGATAGAGAAATCGAGAACTCCCTGCTTTTATGTTAATCGGGCACAGGTGATAAATCGCCAAACATTGTACCCGTCGCATTTTTTTTTTCCATATTTCGTTAATTCAGATTAAAATATAATCATTTCACTCATTTTATTTAGAATGGATAACTTTAATTTAAAAATGAAACCTTTAAAATTCATGACTTAAAAAGATTCTTTAAAAAAAGAAAAAGAATAAATAATACCATAAAACATTTCATTTCAACATCAAAGCATTGTTTCAATTTACCCCAAGAAAAATAAAAAATGTTGCTGGCAAGTTAAAAAAAAATGCTATTGGCGAGAATTGCGCCCTGCTAACATAAAAGTGCGAACTCTTTGCTATCACGGCAACTTTTATGTAGTTTTATTTGAAAAAAATATTTTGATTAAATCGGTTGCCAGAAAAAAATTTCTTTTCTCGCCATGGATCTTTTTTTTTATTTCGTCAAGTACCTATACAGGAAAATTACCTTCATTTATTTATTTATTTATTGTAGTTTAAATTAGATGAATAAAAGATGGCACAGGTGTCATACACGCACATCGTTGGCGCGACTTTTTCTGACGCCAATGTCATATACGCACCGGGGTACTTAACTGGCGCCAAAGTGTCCTTATTTTGCTTGATATGGTAACCCGGATGTTGTTGTTTATTTATTAATAAACAGTTTATTTACTTTTATTTTATTTGTTTTAATTATATAAATTGTTTTGTTATATAGTTATTAATTAAAATTTTTATTTATTTATCGTTATTCCATTTTTTAAAATATTACACAATAACCAATGAGATGCGTTTTATTCCATTAAACAATTAACAAATAATCGCGATTTCTGTGCCACGTACGATAGCATAATATATATATTGATTTTCAAGCATAAATTATTTTTAAATTTATCTCTATCACGTGTAGCTCGATTACGAAAGGTTAATCCGCTTGCCCTTAAAACAATGTAAAAAATTCAGCAGTTGTTTCCGTCTAATGTTCCATAACAAAATTAAACCTTCCTCAATAGAAAAATAAATAAAATAATGTAAATAAGAAACGAATTTAACAGACATGCGATTGAACCACGCACTTAAAGCACCGAAATGATCGGAAAGACTGACGTAAGTCGAAAAATCTTGAGTTAATAACTCCTGGCATGCAGTGACATGTGAAAGTATCGCTTTTAATAAATTTCAAAACTTTATTTGATTGCATAATTGACATTTTTCATATAAAAAATCTTTTTGATGTTAGTGGGCAATCTAAAATATATATTACACGTAAAAAAAATAAATAGAGTAAAAAAAAAAAAAAATGGTTTTCACCTATATTCTGTAACCCGAGGAGCTCGGGTTCGATCCCCTAGTTTTATTAACGATCAAAAATTTGAACAAGATAAATATATAAATAAATAAATATAGGGAGAGTGTGAGCTAATAGTAGGAATTGAATTAACTAGAAAGATAGTCCGTCAAAAATGACGGAAAATGTGATATATAGATATACTATATACAACACATGTGCAAGAATATGAGTTTTTCTCGCCTGTACCGCAGTGACAGATGAAAATAACACATTTTAAAAAAGAAACACATTCAGGAAAAACTATGTATAATGAATACATAAAAATGTAATTTATTATTGTTATTTTTTATGTACAAATTACTTCTGTTTCTGTATAAAATTAGATAAATGGCACCTTTATGGTTAATAAATTGTATAAATATTGAAAAAAAAATGCGTGTGTATATAAAACGAAACAGTGAATAGGTTCCCCAAAAATATGCTGCCAAATTTCCTTCTTCGCCAAGGCCCCTAAAGTGGAAAAATACCGAGAATTTAACTTTTGTATCCTGCTATTATAAAGCGCGGTACTTTTCCAGTATAGGGACCATGGCGTATTTTTTAAAAATTTGTCATAATTTGGGCTTCAGAAGTAAGATTTTTTGCCAATTGATATAAACATTATTAACAAAAGTAACAAAATTAATGAACGTTTTCGTTTATTTATATAATCTATCGGATGAAGATATAAAGACGTTACATTTTCCTATATTACACTTTGAATTCTCACCCATAGGTTTTGAAAAAAAAACAAAACCCTTAAAAGCGCGGAGTTTAAACTAAATTGCGGTGACCACAATTATGAAAAATTAAGGATTTTAAATGGGATTTTCGCCAAATTAGCCAGCTATCGCCAAGTTGGCTTCAAATATGACAACTTATTTTTGTCGCCAAATTTGGCGATATTTCATCGAATTAGGCGATGATTCGCCAAGTTGGTCAACATTTGGCGCTACTGTGGTGACCTTGCATTAGTATTTTTCAACAATTACTCATTACAATGAGCCGGTCCTTACCGGAATTGTGAGGGACACACAGAGACTAGGATTTTATATAAATAGATACATTCATTTTAAGGCATTTTTCAGTTAGCCCGCCACATGTGATCAGTCGTTCAATATTCCCAGTAACTCTTACAATTACATGGAAGTTAGGAAACAAAATGGATTTAATGATGCACCATTAAATGCTCGCCAAAATAGGTCAAAGCGCTACGGAACGGCAACAATGAAACATTTTAAAGATTTAAAAGTAGAAAATAAATTATAAATAAAAAATGAAGAGTGTAATATTAAAAAATAACAATAAGCTTTTATCAATTAGTAGTTAAATATTAATTAATTCACGATTATATCTTGAGAAATTAATTTAGAATTCCTAAAAAAGAGGTTTAAATAAGGCTTTTTTATATTTTCTGTTGCCCTATCTTTAAAAAGAAACAGAGAAAAAAATTATCTATATATTTTTTTAATTATCTTGCTTGCGCTTTCTACCAAGGGTAAAAAAAAGCAGTGAATTTTTCATAACCGAGTTCTATTGCCCATGCCAAGTTATTGTATTGCAACGAAAATTTTTAGTTGAAAACATGAAATGCAGTCACAAAATTAGGCGGGATTTTGAAGATGACCATTGAATCCTTACAAAAGAGTGTTTTTAAGCAACTATTTTTACTTTTATACTTATTTTAAACACATCCCGTGAAGCTTTTTTTTTTTTTTAAATAACCTAAAAGAAGCTAAAAATACTTTTTAAGAGCCCCAAAATTGGTCAAAATGTCGATTTTCTTGTTTTTATATTAAATGAAAGCTTGTTTAATTGTAAATATTTTGACACCCCATGTTTACCCATACGACAATTATATCGCGAGATATTGTACATTTTGTTAATACACCCAGCGCAATTACCCATACAACTTAAAACTTGAAATGTCTTTTTCTCCATGTTCATATTTTCGTCACTTTCTTGCTTTAAAAATGCTAAGGTTTTTTTTTTTTTTTTTTTTTTTTTTTTTTTTGTATTTGAGATAGAGATTTAAACTTTTTTGTGTATGTTCTTTATTCTATATGTGATAAATGTACGTATAGAATTAGCCTTCAGGTTTTTTGTTATTTTTTTAAAAATAAAAGTATATGAAGATGTGTTAGATTCCATCGTTTTTTCCATACATATAGTATATCAGTAAAAAAATTATATTAAATGTGATAAAATGTATCTAAAAATCCATGCGCAGCCTTGTAAAATATGCATTTGAAAATCTTTAAAAATATATATTGGGCAAAAATATCAATATTTAAAAAAGTGGTAGGGATTTTAAAAAATACAATTTAAAAAAAAACTTTTTTAAAGTCTTAATTAAATATGCAGTTTAAAAAAAAATTCTTTCAAAATTAACTGTTCTTTGAACATTGAAATACAGTCAGTTCACCGTTTGAGCCATATTTTAAAAGATAAACAAAATTGTTGAAAAGGTCCCCTAAAGAAGAAAACCTTAAAAATGCAGAATTGCAGCAGCTCCTGTTAGCTGGCCCTGAGTTTATAACGCTAGCCTTGGTTATGCGGGGCAGGTCTTGAAGGCGCTGAAAATTGGGACATCCGGCGTAAATCGGGACACCGAGCAATACTAGTTTGCCTTCTTTTTAACACAATCTGTATAGATTTTTAAAAATGGCGCAAATATATATATATATATATATATATATATATATATATTTTTTTTTTTTTTTAAGAGAAGAAAACCTTAAAAATGCATATAAATGCAAATGCCTTGAACATCCGGGCCTCGCTCACCATTAATCGCAGTCAGTAGATCGATCTTATCCATTGATCTCATTATTGAAAGAATGACATAATTCGCCACTGAAAACAATAGAACACCGGCGAAGAAATAGGTAAAGTATGACTAAACAAAGTTGTGGAGTGCCGATGAATCAGTCAACCAAATCAAGTTTTATTTTCCCATCTTTACTTATTGAGCTTAAATAACAGTGCCCAACAAAAGGATAAAATAGCTTTCTCTTTTTTGGCAACGCAGCAAAAAAATATTATCTAACACAGGGATGGCCAACTGTGGCACGCCGCACACCACTAAAATTTTAAAGAAATAGCACTCTTCTTGAATCGCAGAGATTCGATTATTAGATAAGGCAATGATTACTATAAAATTTTAGTGGTGTATAGCGTGCCACAGTTGGCCACCCCTGATCTAACAGAACGAATTTGCGGAATGTCCCTTTATCGGTCGACTTTTTTCAAATATTTTTATTTTATTTATAGAAAAAACCCTTTAAAATAAATTAATAAAAAGGGGAAGGTTACTCAGTCCAACACTTTAAGATATATACTAGCTCTTATTTTCGTTTGATAAAAATGCATTTTTATTAAAAATTACCAGTGGACTCGCGCGAGGCTTTCGCAGTACAATTTTTGAAATTTTTTGCTGATATTTTTTTCATTAATTTTTAATAAACAGCAGTTTTTATCAAGCAATGCGAAATTTGAGTGTACTATGTCATAAACCTGTTCAAAAACTGGAATGTATGATACTCACCTCATTCATCGTTGTGCGTTTTGCATGCGCATAGAAAAAAATGAGTTGACATCACAAATAAAATATATATCAGTGGACCAAGTTTTCGCACTACAGTCTAGTATTTTTAGCAATGTCTGTTATTTTTTAACTTTTGTAATGCTTAAAGAAAAATTAAAGATAAAAACTTCTGGAAACAACGTTAGTCAAGACAGAATATCATTTCATTTATTCCGTCAAAGTTACAGTAAAAAATGATCGAAGATAGCAAATTTACTTAATGGTTACATTTGATTTCCTATGGAGGAGTCAGCATCAGCTTCAACGAGTATTTGTTGAAAAGTGCTAATGACAGGGTTACCACAATAGCGCCTAATTTTAGCCAACTTGGCGAAATATCGCCAAATTTGGCGACAAAAATAAGTTTCCATTTAGGAAGCCAACTTGATGATAGTTGGCTAGTTTGGCAAAATTCCATTTCGATCCATTAATCTTCCATAATCGAGCTCACTGCAATTTAATTTAAACTCATTTTGCATTTAAAGGTTTTTTTTTCCCAAGACTTTTCTAATTTTTAGTGTATTTAAAAAATCTTATGTATTTTCTACATTTTGTTAATTTTAATGAAAGCATGCTTAAAAAAAAATACATTTATATTTATTAAATTTAAATATTTTTATCATTTGGTTTGCTTAAATTCTATAGTAATATATAGGGCAGTATAAAAGAATTCGAATACATTTCCGTTTATTGCCGAAAATTGCTAAAGGGTAATTTTCAATAGCGTTATGAGTTTCCTAGCTGAACTAAATTTTTTGCAAACTGGATAGTATATACAGGGTGTTGATAAAAAAACCTCCCTGATATATGTACCCTTAGCTACCTAACCGCTCAACCAATCGAAAGGAAATTTCAGATTTAGTTACTTGAAGGTAGGCGCTCGAGATCGTGATGATTTAAAACAATAGAGCTCTCACGGTTACGGTTACAATGAAAAAAATTCGAAATTTTCGAATGACGACACCCTTTTTTTTCTTGCGCAAATTCATCAGCGCATTGGAAAACCGTAAATGGCGTTAGAACGATACACGTATGACTAAAATTGCCAGTGTATTATCGTGGCACTCAATCCTAATCAGTTCCTATGTAACGTAAACATAATATTCAGCACACTAAAACAAATTATTACATTTTTATTTTCACTATGTGTATACAAACACAACTCAAAAACACATTTTAAAACAAATCTTAGAACCTTACTCAGTTCACAAGTGAAAAAAAAATATCGACTACTGAAAAACATCGTGTAGCCACTCCTTCGTTCCTCGCAATGGTCTTTTTTGCAAGTGTTTTACGCCAGCAATTTTTATCGTACGACTATCATTCCAACGCCATTTATGGTTTTTCAATGCGCTGATGAATTTGCGCATGAAAAAAAAATGGGTGTTGCCATTCGAAATTTTTTCACTGTAACCGTAACCGTGAGATCTCTATTATTTTAAATCATCACGATCTCAAGCATCACATATCTTCAAATAAGTATACCTAAAATTTCTTTTCGATTGGCTGAGCGGTTAGGCACCTAGGTTTTCACATATCAGGGAAGTTTTTTTATGGCCTCCCTGTATACAAATCTATATTTGATATACTGAGCTGCACAAAAGAATTCGGGTACTTTTAAAATTATAGATAGTTATTGCTGAAATTGGGTTTTCAAATGTGTTATGAGTTTTCCAAATTGTTTACTTAGATATAATTTTTTACCTTATTAAAAGGCGAAGTTTTGTTACAATGTTTTGAATGTGTTGGAAAGTGTCTCATAATCTACGCTTGACGCATAATTTTATTTTTTGTTTTCAATAACATGAATCAACTGCACGGCAATCCGAGCATAGGCGAGTTAGAGCATGGACAGACAGACAGACAGCAGATAGACAGACAAACCCAATTCATAAACAACACTTTCCAACACATTCATAATAATGTAACAAAACTACAACACTTCACCGTTTAAAACGCTGAAATAGGATGTCTAATTGACGCATTTGGAAACGCATACACATTTGAAAATTCAATTTCAGCAACTCCCATCTACAGTCGGTAAATTATCTGAATTCTTTGAGTTTTTCTGTATATGCTATATAGATTTGTATCTATTAACTTACATGCATGCAAAAATTTAGTTCAATTAGGAAATACATTACCTCATTTTAAAATCCCCCTTCAGCAATTTCCGCTCATAAGGAGAAATTTACGTGAATTCTTTTGTGCAGCCCTGTATACGAGGTACAGAATTGATACACAACGAGTAAAATGCAAAAAATTACTTACATTTAAAAGCGCATAGGGGCGGTCCATAAATGATGTCACACTTTTTTTCAATATTTTTGACCCCCTCCCCCCCCTTTGTCACAAAGCGTCACACTTCACCATAACCCCCCCCCCCCTTGTTACATGCCACGAATATTGCATAAACATATACTTGCAGTTCAGAAACAAAGCATTACGTTATAGATTATATTTCAAATTTTATTTTTAAACTTTAACTATCTATGTGTTTTAATGACATTTGTGAGCATAACAATAAAAATGATTCATGCACTTATTTTGTATGAAATAAGACTAAGTTTTACAACAAAAAACTTAATTAATATACAATAGTAATAAAATATTAATATGAAAGAGCAATTGAAAACAGTAGTATTTTGGAATTTGAAATGGAATTTAATATATTTGGCTTTAAATCTTATCTTCACTTTATCAATAAAAAATACTTTAATTTCAAAATAACTTCAAAATTGAATCTGCTGATTTTTAATGCTTTTATTTTAACCAAAATGTGTCATGTCACATTTCTTCTTATCCCCTCCCACCCCCTTGTCACAAACTGTCACAATTTCATGAACCCCCCTTCAAGCGTGACATCATTTGTGGATGGTCCCATACCGAAATTGATAACGCACTCCCAGCAATTTTTGTTCGAAGACAGTACTGTAACCGATTTCTTTTGTGTCTCCCAGTAAATGAACGACAAATGCTATGGATGCCCTATTCTATCGTAATCATCTTGTCGTGAAATACAGTGATATACAGGGTGTTTATAAAGTCCCGGACCCATTTTGGATGTTTAATAACTCATAAAATAATAAAGATAGATTAAAATTAATAACATAAATGGTTAGATAGACTCAAAAAGTTTCATGACCCTTGTCAATGAACTTCCACGTGTGCCCCCTTCGTCGCACGGAGAATATCAAACAAGATGGTGCACCACCTCATTGGGGTACCATCGTTCGTACTTTTTTGAATGACCATTTTCCAGGAAGATGGATTGGGCGAGGAGGTCCAATTCCTTGGCCACCCAGATCACCTGATATAACGCCGCTGGACTTTTTCCTTTGGGGATTTGTAAAGGACAATGTTTACAGGAGGAGAGTGTCGAACATTGATGACTTAAAAGCCAGAATTACAACCGCAATAGCCTCTGTGGATGCCGACATGTTTGCCGCTACCTGGCGTGAAATTGACTATCGACTTGATATTCTCCGTGCGACGAAGGGGGCACACGTGGAAGTTCATTGACAAGGGTCATGAAACTTTTTGAGTCTATCTAACCATTTATGTTATTAATTTTAATCTATCTTTATTATTTTATGAGTTATTAAACATCAAAATGGGTCCGGGACTTTATAAACACCCTGTATATCAATTTCGATACATTTGAAATACCATAATTTTGTTAAAATACTCTGCAAACGATTGTTCACCAATGACTCTAATGTAACAGAATTTTTTTGAGTGCCCCTGTAAATGAACTATTAATGCTACACACTTCATATTCAATACCGAACATTTCATGGTAAACATCATTAACATACATCAATTGCATGAAAATCCGAGTATATTTACGTGAGTTACATACAGCGTGGACAGACAGACGGACAGACAAAAAAAATGAAAGAAAGAGAAAGAACGTGCAAAAGAATTTTATAAACTGCTTTGTTTGAATTCTGTTAATTATTTAATCAGTCAACTCATCACATATTTATTCCTGAACATGCATAAAACAAACAGCATAGTAGTAAAGTTGAGTAACCTACTTTCTTATTTTACTTTTTTTTCTTCTTTTAAGTCTGTTAAAAAGTGCACTCTCAACGTATTTAAAAGAGGTTGGCCGATGCAGTAGATTGTTAATTAGTGGAGAAGAGGCTATTCCATTACAAGATTCGTCAGCTTCCTAATTCATTCGCTAATATTCAATTTTCATCAGAAAACAATAGGAAATTCGATCGAGTCTAGGAAATTAAAAACTCATTGCTTTACTGGGAAAAAAGTAAATAAAATTTGTCTTCCTTATGGTATACAGATTTCCCATAAGAATAGATCATAAATAAATAAATAAGTTTAAAGTAAAGAAAGTAAAAAAACAAAAAACAAACAACAAAAAAAAAAACACTCCTCTATAAGCATTTAAAAAATGAGAATCTTGAAAACCTTGAACCTCACGTCTCATTTTTTGTCTGCAATTCAAGTTTTTCTCCAAAACTTTTCGTTCAATACATTCATTTGGCTTGGGTACCGAACTCGATTTTGAAAACTTTACCGAATTTTTACGCTTGTTAGAATACAGGGCTGCGGAGCCGTAGTTGGAACCGTTTTTGAGCGAAAGAGTCGGAGTCGGAGCTGTTAAAATTCCCGGAGTAGGAGTCGTCCATTTTTCCCACCGACTCCGCAGCCTTGGTTAGAAAGAGCTAGCAGGTGAATTTATTAAAAAATATATATATTTTTTTTGCTCTGTTTCTTTTTTAAGAAAGGAAAAACCGAAACATTATTTAAACTAACTTTTTAGGATTTCTATATTGGTTTCTCAACATATAATCGTAAATTAATTAATATGAAACATAAAAGCGTATTTTGTAAAAAAAATTACAGTCTTCATTTTTTATTTATAATTTATTTTCTACTTTTGAATCTTAAAATTGTTTTATTGTTGCACTTTCACAGCGATTTGGCCTATTTTGGCGAGCGTTTATGGGCGTATCCTTAAATCCATAATTTTTTCAACTCCCATACAATTTTACGAGTTATAGAGAATATTTGTCGATTGATCACCTGTGATGGGCTAATTGGAAAATGCCTTAAAATTAATGTATTAATTTATAATTAAGTTGTAAAAATATTAAAACGCTATATTGTCATCGGAAACACACCTCTGTACAAAATTTCTATAAATCGACCAAAAATTTGGTTTCGTTTTCGACCAAAATCTGAGTTTTGCCGAAAATTTGTTTTCAGCGAAAATACCGAAACTATCTGTATTCCACAAAAATCTCGTTTCTGCTTCAGAAATTTTCAACATGACTCATTGATTTGAGCTGTATCGGCTCAAATGAGACACTCTTTTTTTATTGCTATGAACTTCACTGTTTATAATGATCAGTCATGACTGACTCAAGATGTGAGTGAAAATTACAAAGCAGACAATGCATATAAGACTAAACTTTGAAGATGCTTTTTACATGCTTATTAAAAGCTTGATAGTAATAGAAAAAAATTTACGCAGAAGTGTTTCAAATACTCTCTGAGAAAGTTCTAGTATAACACATGATGAAATACATAAATCATTATAAAAGATAAATCGAGGTAAGTATACCTAAAATATTTTTTAATTACATGGAATTCGTATAATTAAGAAATCATTCTGTGTCGTTGATGAATTAATTACATTTTATTTTATATGAAAATAAAAAGTTTTGGTCAGAGACGCTGAGAGCCAACTTGGGCCACACGTAAAATTAATTAATAATTAGGTATATTTAATAAACATGTATAATTAATTAATAATTATGCATATTTAATAAACATGTATAATAATTAATAATTATGTATATTTATGATGTTTCAGTTACTTAAAAAAAATTTGGACATTTTCGTTTTTAGTCGAAAATAGGAAGACTACCGAATTTCGGTTTCGGTCTTACTAATCTGTTTCGGTCGATCCTTAATAATTTGCATAATTCTAGTATATCGGTAAGTGGGCTAAAAATCGATTGCAAAATTCTATTTTAACATACAAAAACCAGGTTGAGTTAAATGAAAGAGAGTAAAAATAAGATAATATGTCTGACAAATTGAGTATCCCCCCCATTTTTAAGTGAGTTAAAAATAGAAAATGCCCTTATCATCCATCCAACATACCAAGTTTTTAGTTAGATAGGAGTTAGAGGCCGTATTTTTTTTTTTTTTTTTTTTTTTTTTGTATCTTCGTCATTCTTTCTTGCAGATAATGTCAGAAACGGCGGTTTTTCTAAGTTTAGTATCTTGTGGAAAAGATAAGAGCGGAAGATTCATGAAAATGGTGAAATGCAGATTCCAGCTAACATTACTTACTTTTCTTTCTTTTTTAATACGCACACTCAACGATCATAATAAACAGTCTGTGTTAGAGTCCTGCATGAATCAATACTATAAGCGACCACAACCTGAAAATGCTATTTTAAGGCTGTTCTCAACTGCTTTGCTCAACAAGCGCAAAACGTTTTGACACATTTAAAAAATTCATTTTTTAACAGAAAGATATACAGTTGGAAGGCCTGACTATAGAAGCGATTTGGAATCGATCTGTGTTTTCCATTTTTAGGGTTCCGTACTTAAAAAGTAAAAACGGAACCATTATAGGATCACTCCTGTGTCTGTCCGTCTGTCTGTCTGTCACAGCCATTTTACTCGTAAACTATGGAACGTGGAAAGTTCAAATTCGTGGAAGTAATAAAGACTGTTGACCCACATATTTTTAGATTATTAAACATTTATAAATATATTTAGTAAAAATGTATAGGGGCAAATTCAGTTGCTTGAAAAAAAAATATTTTCTTTGTATATCGTGTGGGGTATCGTGTGAAAGCTTTCGTAACGCTGAATTCAAAAGTATATTTCTTTTAATTTTAGGTATTACATTCTCAAACATATAGTCGAAAATGTAGCGCAAAAATATGTCCCCCCCCCCCCCCCCCATCTAATTCCGAATCTACTGAAGCTAAAATTATGAAAAAATTAGAAGGAGTAGACGTTAATTTAAACCTTGCAGGAAAATGATAGCGATTACCCTAAAACATAGTTTTTGAGAAAATCGCATTTTTCCGTTACACACAAATTTCGATTTACGGGCATTCAGCAAAACTGTTGAGCAGCACTGGAGGTACCTATCGTAGCAGAAGTATAAAAGCATTGTTGATCATGATTTTCGAAAAAAATCGTTAGTAATTAGCCGAGATATAAACCCTTAAAGATATGGACGGTTTGGACACACATAATGACAGGGGAGACGTACTCTATGTACCATTGACTTTTAAATCCTAGATAACAACTTTTAATGATATATGTGTGTAATGCAATGGCCAGTAACAGTATAAAAGCAATAAACGTCAAATTGTTAAAAACAGACTTATTCAAGGGGTCTCAGGACTCTTAAAGCTTCAAAAAATTTTTGATTTTAATTTTTTTAGATGTTAATCGTCCATCTTTTCTGAACATTTTAATATAATTGTTTCCTTCAAATTCTCATTAGAACAGAATTTATGGCTTTTAGACTTATACCCGCTCAATAGCTTAAGCGGCCTTTTCGAAACTTTTAAGTCATTTTTCTCCAATTGGCTTTTTTTGGCATAACGCTCACGATATCTCAAAAACTTTTGAATACTTTTTCACGAAATTTTCAAAACATACGTTTTATATTAATCGGTATAAACTGAATCTAAAATTTCCTTTTTATTGTTCAAAAATATATTTTTTAAGTAATTATATTGTTCAAATTTTCAAAATTTTCTATTAGCTAAATACAACTTTGTATTAAAAATATAAAAATGCTTTAAATACAAAGTTATTTAGGTTCGGGGTAATTATTATAATCTGAAGTATAAGTAGGCGCCAAAATTTTTATTCTAGTTACAATATTTATTTTCTAATCGTGCGCGTAAGCTGTTATACCAATATTCTGCTTATCAAATGTCTGACTGTTTGAAGCACCCTGTAAATGCTAATTCTTCATCTTGCAAATTTTTAAATACATAAAATGAAAGAACGTACTTATATCTTTCGTCTCAATAAAAATTGTGTTTTAAAATCATATATATTTTAAGTTATTAAATGTTGAATATGGCCTCTTTTTTTTTCATTTTTTCCAATTTTTGAGATCCCTGAGGCCCCTTAATTAGAATGAATTACATAAATACTATGGGATTCACGACAATTTGCATTGAATGGCTCTTTCAATACGCCTCGAGTGGCTTCAAAAGTTAATTAAAAAGCTATTTGGGAAACGCGGCAAGGACCAAGGCGGCGTTGCAACTTTGTGACCTCCTTTGGAAGCGCGCTTAGCACAATGCCAAATGGGAACTTTGAACGAATGTTTTGTTTTAGCTGCACTTTAGAAAGAAAGGTTATTACTATGATGAATTAAGTTTTATGAAATGACAAATGAAGTTTAAATATGCATTTCTTTTATTGTCAGTACCGAATTAAGTTCATTATAAAGAGATTAAAATAATATTCAACTAGTCGGATGTGCCAATCCCAAAACTTTCTTCTATCTCATACATGTCAATACTTCCCGATAAATGCAGCACAGCAGCGCCACCGATTAGGCGATTTATACCAAAATCTAATCAGGGACAACTTTCGTGAACTTCTAATTGAATTTGAAGTTTGGTGAAAATTCGTGCATTAGTTTTTGAGATAGAGCTATTACGGAAATCGTGAAAAGTTCTGAGTTACAGTGGAACCTCTTGGGCAATTTACACCAAAAACTTATCAGGATCAGTTCATATCAGGGACTAACTGAATCTAAAGTTTGATGAAAATTCATGCATTAGTTCTTGAGATACAGCTATTGCGGAAATCGGGAAAATTGCAGCATAGTAGCGCTACCTGTTGGGCGATTTATACTAAAAAGTAATCAGCACCAATTTATATCATGGACTAAATCAATCTAAAGTTTTATTAAATTCCGTTCAATAGTTCTTAAGACAGAGCGCCCACAATATTTGAGTCACACACAGATAGACAGACTCACAGACAGACATTTTGTAAAAACATGTTTTTCATTACCTCTATACCCTAAAAGTATACATCCGTCGAAAACCGGTATTCGAAAATTTTCACGAATCCAATACTTTCTTCTTGTAAAGATAGAAGAAAGTAAAAATGAGTTATACAGATTAGCTGTATTTGAAATTTTTTAGGTTCCATATATCTTTGAACTTTCATGGTATATCCATTTACATTTTTCTAGTATATACTGTTATACCCAACCCTACTTTGCATAATTTTTTACAAAGTGTTAGTATTCTTTTAGCAACGGTTTTTTTTAATAATGCAATTACTAATTCATATATTTATTGTACGGAACCCTCTGTACGCGAGTAATACTCGCACTTGACCGTTTATTTGATAAACAAATTACCTATTGAGTTATAAGCGATTTTGATCAGGTGACAAAGACGTTTTTCTCCCTTCGCTGACTTGTTTTTCTGCTTTCTTCGGGAACTTTGGTTCAAAACGTCCACTTTGACACTATTTTCTGAAAGGTCTATTGCGTTTGCAAAAAAACAGCTCGATTATATAGTTCCTGAACAACAATAAATGCTAGTTTCATGCATTTCCGATCAAAAATAAATTAAAACTTATGTCATAAATTTGCCCTTTTGGATTTGAGAACACCCTTAAACCAGTCCTAATTTAAAACCGAAAAAATAATTTTTGTTAACCCGCAACTCTGCTTGAATCTCACAAACTTCCAGGAGCACGCATGGGAGAAGGGGGCACAAGGGGCGACCCCCTACGATGTAAAGGACCCCGTACGGAGCCAATTTCATATGAAGAATATGCATATACAGAGCATATGGAGGTCCATAAACCTCATCTTTAAAAGGTAAGCATCTCATATTTGTACCACGCATCACAATTTATTTGCAAGCGTTTGCACACTTAAATCCGATATTGAACCCGAAATTAAAATGAAAAAAAAAAAAAATCTGCAATCCTGCTATTAGCAAACTGTATTAACCTTATATAACTCACTAAATTTAAACGATTTTTCAAAATTGTGGGCAAAATACTGAACCGATTCGGATGTTTGATGGCTTCAGGAAAGTTCTTCACATTAGAGATCTGCACGGGCCGATTTTCATGCACGGCACTCGGGCCGGGCCCGGGCCATACTTTTTTCTGAAGGCTCGGGCCTAACTCATTTTTTCCGTACAGAGCCGGGACTGGTTTCACTCCTAATCTTCACGGCCCAAAATTTTGAAATCATTGTCTCCGGTCCATTCAAAGGTCGGTAAAATCAGGTCTGTCCCAAAAATTTTTGCAAAAAATGCATACATTTTTAAATCGCCATTATTCTACACTTAAACATTAAAATTTATTATTTTTAAAGAATTGTAGATTTCTATGCTTATTAAAATATAGTTAATTTATAATCCAGTAAAACGTGTGAAAAAGAACCCGCCTATGTCGGAACCCTGTTTTAAACTGAAAACGTGTTGATCCATGCAAAATTAATATACTAATACGTAAGAAAAGAATATATAATACATTTACACTTGCTAAGAAGGAAACTTATCATAACGCATTTTTTTTTCTTTTCTATGCAATTCCGTCTTACAAGATTTTACTGTATAGCATTTTTCAGGTTTTTAACACTTCAATACATGGAATATGGATTAACAATATTAATGATAACTGAAACATTTACATACAATATACAAGAAACAGAGATTCATTAAAAAAATAAATATCGCAGCCTGCGGCACTTCTATAAAAATGAAGATTATAAACATGAAAAAAAAAGTTAAGATAACTATTTTTGGTCAGAACGCCTCGTACAAGACAAATTTTTAACCAAATCGACGTAAAAATCAATGTTTTGTAGAAATTCACGCGGGCCAAGATTTTAACTTTTTTTCCGGGCCGAGCTGAACTTTCAAGTTTTATATCGGGCCGGACCCGGCCCTGGAAATTTCGGCCCCTGCAGACCTCTACTTCACATCCATCACGTTGCCGAAAAAAATATAAATTTTCCTTTGAACAGACAGGTGTTTCTTGCTGATCCACAGTAATTCAACCCACAGTGACGTCAGCTGCCCTTTCCTTATTCGCCTCAACCCTCTGTCTGTCTGTCCGTTACTGAGTTCGTTCTCAGAAACTGTATAAGTTAAGAGACCTGAAATTTTGCATACTTATAGTTGAATACCTCCGATCACACAACAAATGATAAAATTTTGAATGCGATTTAAATTTTAAAACACAACCCTAATTTCAGTCTTTTTCGGGCAGGCTCGATAGCTCCATGGTACCGCATTTGCCTGCAAATAAAGCGGGTCTTGGTACAAAGCTCAGCTTCGGAGTTTGAAAAATTTCCCCCGAAATAGATTTCATTGTCTAATAGATTCAATTAAGCAGATTTTTTTTCCATTTTAAGGTTAAAAGTTGTAAAATATTTTATCCAATATTTTTTTAATTCAAAAATTCTTTTCTCGAGAAATTGCAAAACTTTAAATCAATCACATTTAATTGTCAAGTGGATTTAATTAAAAAAATTTTCATTTTTTTTTTTTTTTTTTTTTTTTTTTTACCATTTTAAAGGTTTTTTTTGTTTTAGCTAAAATTAAATTATGTAATTAAATATACTTTTCAGATATACAAACATATGCTGCTACAACTGTCTGAAAAGCAATTTTTGAATATTTTAATTTCATTTAAAAAATATCTTCCACTTGCAATAATTTTAAAACTACATTCAATGGTGCTGCCATCTATGTTCTTATTGAAAAGGATTAATAATTTAGATATACATAATATATAGATTTAATATTTATATTAACGATTTAGATTTATTAATTAAAGAATAAAGTGTTTTGAAAGGAATATTAAACAAAACCCTCTGTGAGATCTTCAATCACACTTACCCACTTGTTTCTTTTTTAGATAACTTTTAAGAGTTATTTCAAAACTGTACTAATGATAAACTGATTTAAATATTTAATGGCAAGAGGTTTACAGAAAATGGAAATTCTCGGCTCTCTCTAGTCATGTAATGTGTCAACTTAACTAAAGAGCTGGGAATAAAGAAGATTGAATTCAGATGTTCTAGTATGGTAGCAAATAAAGTAAAACTGTTGATTGAGAGTTTTAAATAATTAATAAAATGAGTTCAAAATAAAAAAGTGACTTGCAGAGCTCATTTTGAGGCCCATGATCTGCAAATTTACAAGTTAGATAAGTAATCAATATTTACAGTACTTCTTTATGTATCAAAATGAACTATCAAACATTAAAGACAGAAATTAAAAGACTTTAGGTAACTTTAAAATATTGTGGTCATTTGAATGGAGACAGATTGGTTTCATTGCTGTAGGCGTAAAAAACCCTAGAGAGGTATACGTCAGAGGCAGAGGGATGTGCAACAGCTTTATTTGAGAAACAGAAGTTATGCTGAGTTACTTTAAAAAAATCCAGAACTATCCAGAATATATCCTTACCACAGCCCTTCCAGAGCTATGTTTGTTTCATAATGCACCATACTGGAAAGAATATTTAAAAATAGAGGTGCCAAGCCGCAACTTGGACTAGAGCCTTGCATTAGATCAGGTAACCAGATTTTACATGACCCGACACGACCTCCATTTGGGTCGACACTGATTCTTTTTTCTGCATGTTGACTTTAAATTTTTCAGGTTTGGGTAGATTTCAGGTTGGGTTTTGAATGTTTTAGATGGGGCCCATCCAATATTTCAAAAGAGTGTCCTAAATACTTTTCAAAAGGAAAAAAAAAAAACTATACATTTGAACATTAATGACTGCATATGTTTTAATTTTTATATAGAAAAGATAAAATTGATATTAAAGGTATAATTGTAAACTATTTTTGAATAATTATATTAAAATATGGATAAATTTTCGTTCACTTCAGGTTCGGGTTAAAGTGTGTCGCATTTGGGCTGATGAAATTTTTTGTTGGATTCATTTCAGATTAACTTTAAGTCCAACAACTTTCAAACCCAGGTCAAGTATAGCTTGGTCATATGTTTTCATTTTTATATAAAAAAGATAAAATTGATATTAAAGATATAATTTTAAACCATTTTTCAATAATTGTATTAAAATATGGATAAATTTTCATTCACTTTAGGTTCGGGTAAAAGTGTATCGCATTTGGGCTGATGAATTTTCTTTTGTTGGATTCAGTTCGGATTAACTTCAAGCAGAATTTTTGGGGCCAGGTCGAGAATAGCTTGGGCATATGTTTTCATTTTTATATAAAACAAATAAAATTGATATTAAAGATATGTCCACTCCCTCTAATCCACAACTCTATAATCCGCAAACGCCTATAATCCACACTATATTTCAGATGTAAACAAACAGTTTAAATAAATTTTAAGAAGATAATGTACACTTTGACTGAAATAAAGTTGACTGATCTGATGAACTTATTAAGAAAATTTTGATGAATTTCTGTATACATTAGATGGAAATGTTCTGTGCATCTTGTAAATAACTACTAAACTGCTATATTCTGAACACATTTGTTGGCTATATAAAAGATAAAATTGCTTTTGAAGATGGGTTAGCTCTTGAGGATAAATACCTTAGTTTTTTAGAAAAACAAACTTTTGTTACCGATCAAGAAATCCTGACTCTTAAAAAGCTTCAAGATTAAATTGCAGAGCATAAATTAAAAGCTGTAAAGCAAACCACTAGCAATGTGATGTTTGATAGATTTAAAAATAAGAAGAAATGTTTTCTATTAATTTTGTATTATTATACCATTTAAATGTATTTCTAATATTGAACATAGTTTTTTATATAGAAAAAGCATTTTCTTTCATTTCTGTGTGATTACTACATTTGTTGATAAATTCCAAATGTTAGAACGTAAACAAAAAAATTACCTATAATCTGCAAAATTCTATAATCCGCAAAACTCTTGGTCCCGACCTGTGCAGATTAGAGGGAGTGTACTGTAAGTGTAAACCATTTTTTGAATAATTGTATTAAAATATGGATAAATTTTCATCCACTTCAGGTTCAGGTAAAAGTGTGTCGCATTTGGGCTGATGAATTTTCTTTTGTTGGATTCAGTTCGGATTAACTTTAAGCAGAATTTTTGGACCCAGGTCGAGTATAACTTGGGCCACAGAGATAAAGTTTTTAGGGGCCTCCATACATGTATTCAATTGAAATAGGGGGATTTTAGAAGTTTTTTTATTAGTAGCAAGGGCCCCAAGATTTTTTCACCACTTGCACCCCCTCCCCCTCCCCAGACCTCTCTGCACCATTGCTTACAAAAATCAAAAATTTATTACACTGCTATTTTTAATACTGAAGCAACAGCAAAAATATCCTGAATATTACACAAATACAGGTATCTCTTGATTCAGTTTGCCTGACCGAATTTGTATTCTCTAATTCTCATAAATAGAGTCCGACTGCTATGTAATTTTTATGTTATGTAAGTTCACAATAGAATGTTCCCTGTTAAAATGCGATGTGTAGAATTTATAGTTTGTTTACAGGAATACACAAGTTCCATTACATTACGGTCTATTGGGGAAATATCGTTTGTGGTGTATTTTAGCCATGTTACGATAATTTAAACATGATGCCATCAATATGCACTTAGGTTAAGTAAAACATGTGTTCTGTCAAGTATAGAAGTAGTTTTTTATAGTTCATTTACAGGAACGCGCAAGAAAATTCTGTTACATTGTGATCTACAGATAAAATGAATTTTCAGTGGTTTTTAGTGATGCTACATACTTTAAATATAATGAAACTGATATGATCACTAAAAGTGTACTGCAACACATTTTCTATAGATAGAGTGCATACCATTTATTGTTCATTTACAGAGATAGCAAAGAAATTTGGTTATAGGAGGGTAGGGCGTGTCGATTTTTTCGACTTCCTTTTTCAAAAAATGAGGGGGGTCAAAAAGTTGTGTTTTGGTTAGCTATTGACAAATATATTTACATGAACTGGAAATTACAATGGTTTGCTTGGTAAATAGCTACTTCAATTTCATGAGATTTTCCTGTTTCAAGTAAAAATCACAGCAAACTTTCTTCTCTCAAGAAGTGCTTTCTTATCACTATTTCTGCTCGTACTTCTGCTCTAAGGTTAAGAATATACTTATATAATGCTATAACATCTGTAAAAAAAATTTATTCCACTCGTGAAAGTTTTTAAACTAGCAATACTCATTTGCAGATGAATATATTTTTATTAATTTTTATTAATATCATACAAATAGTCAAAGAGAGAAAGTTGGATCTCTTGGATAGTATCAAATTGGATTACCAGATCTACCTGAGTACAGGAGACAAATTAAAAAACAGAAGAGGCAAGAAGATGAATTAAGAAGAATTTCTGAATATGAGCAGAAAAGGAAGGAAGAGTTAACATGACAAACAAATGAAGTTCTTTTCTACGACGACGATGAAGAGCTAACTGATTTTACAGATGAAGAACCTGAACATCATTTGCACATCCCATGTGATTATTCTGATGTACCTTCTACTTCAAGTACAAGTCTGTATAATATGTTACAATTGCGTAATGTTGCATTGCAAAGTATTAGGTATGGTGTCGGTCTCCGTGCTACAACTGTCATTACAACAGTTGCATTTTTGGATGCTGGACTAATTAATGAAAGTGACAAGAGACTTGTGGTTGATCACAATAAAGTAAAAAGGGCGCAAGAAAAAGTTATGAAATCACTTGATAAAGAATTCCATGTTCGATGCTGTACCGGCAATATTGAATGTATCTTTTTTGATGGACGCCAAGATTCCACTAAAGTTCTGTTACAAGCAGATAACTCAAGTCATCAGTTTCCAAGTATTGTGAAAGAAGAGCATTACAGTGTTTGCAGTGAGCCAGGAGGAAGGAATCTTTGCCATTTTACTCCAGACAATGACTTAACGAAAAGGAAACCTGCTGAAATTATTGCTAACCATCTTGTGGATTTTTTAAATAAAAACAGCATTGACAAAAGTTTTCAGGCTATTGGTGGTGACTCAACGAATGTTAACACTGGTTGGGAAGGAGGAGTCATGCATTGGGTTAAGCCAAAGCTGAGTCGTAAACTCATCTGGTTGGTTTGAGCTACCTTTGCGGCACATGATCACTGAGTTGGATGGAAAAACTTTGTCTAACAACAAGTGGAGTGGTAAGATTGGCAATATGCTTGATACTGCAACAGAACTTGAAGTCAATCCCTCATTTGTCAGAATATCTTTTCCATAATCTATGGTTCCATTGAGTAACACTGATGTCAAAGATCTCTCTACAGTTCAGGCTTATGATTACAGGATAACTCAGGCCATAAGGACAGGTGTACTTCTAACTGATCTGGGATCTGGCATTATTATAAATTGATCCTGTAAGCCACTTTCGGTGGTTAACAACTGCAAATAGAATTTGTCGCATATGGGTTTCAAAACATGGCCTTAAAGGCAACAACATGAAGAAATTACAACTGCTTGTGGAATACATTGTTGGTGTTTACTATCCCCGCTGGTTTACAATCAAATCGAAATTCTCCTGGGTGGAAGGACCTCGCCACATTCTTTATCAATTGAAGCTCCTAAAATATCAGAAGAAAGCAGTAGCTGATATTGTTTTGCCAACAATCCAACGTTCATCGTGGTTTGCATTTAGTGAAATGGTGCTTCAGACACTTTTATGCTCGGAAGACCAAGGAGAAAGAAGAGCTGGGGTCCAGAAGATAATCGAATTAAGGAATGAAGATGATGATACACCAGGTGACTTATCTGTTCGGCCTAGGAAAACACCTGCAGTAAGTCCAAATGCAACATCCCTTTTGGAACTGATAGACTGGTTGGAAAAAGCATATGAACCTCCACTTACTTATCTGAAATAAAGATGTTTGTTGAAGAGCCAATGCAAGTTCCAAAGTGGCCATGTCATGGACAGTCCATAGAGAGGTGTGTAAAACAAGTAACACAGGCAAAGTATATACTCATGAGAAACGAGAAGGATTCATTAGAGGCCAGGAAGCAAGCAGAAGAATCATGTCTAGGAATGAATCGAAGCAAGATTTGATGAATATTGTTGGTTGAAGCTTTTAACCTTTTTGACAATTTGTTTTCAGTGTTTCATAATAAAGGCAAAATATAAATAAAATTGTTTGAGTTCATTAAACCATTTTTTGGGCAAATTTTGTTGCCGTTCACATTAAGTTGTCCCTTTTTTCGGAAATTTCAATACATGTTATAATCAAGGGCAAATTTACCAAGCTAAATCTTTATGAACAAGAAAAAATCTTTTAAATTAGGATATTACGCATCAAAAGGCAAACTTTTGGACCCCCTCATTCACAAAAATCACGAATTTTTATTTTTGCCCTCCAAATTGACACGCCCTAATAGGAGGGGCTATTAGTGTGGTTAATTAATCCTGCGATATTACCTCACTAACTGGAACCATGCATGCAAGAAATCCATTCAAGTTAAGATTGAAATTTTTCTGAGCATTAGAAATAACGAAACAGAAATGGGCTAGAAGATTTCTAGGATTTAGATTATGTCTAAAAATAAATATCTCACAACAAAAGAAAACGATTGAAAGTTCTTGAGAGTAAAATTGTTATTTAAGTACCTAAAGTAGAATTTACTATCGGCCAAAAGTCCACCAAGGGTGAAATCAGTCTTGAAACAGAAGCCTTGCACCCATGACTGAAACATATATTGGACGTGAAAAACTGCAATAGATTAATTCACAGCCAGCTTTCTCAAAAACCCAATATACATATATTGACAATGTAATAACTTACTACGATATTGTTTTTGATGCATTATCATTGGAAAGTCAATATTACAGCTTGATTTGAAACCGTAAGAAAACTTATCTAATTTTCATGACCTTCCATCAACATAATCATATGAGATTATTTACTAAGTAACAATCGAGAAACATTGAAAAGTGAATTTTAATTCTACCTTACTACATTTCCTTAGGTTATTTATATTATGTTAGCTTACTTACCACTAGATTATTTTTAAAATATATATATAATTTGATTTCAAACTTATTGCAATACAATTTCATTACTACAAACTTACATACATTTTAATTTATTTGCACAGTGTTTTCTTCATTTTGAAATTCATCTTGTGGTAACATATAAAATTTTCTTTTCTAATCCTTGGTGCACTTGCATACTTCCACCGATGTCTGCATCTATATTTATCAAATGCTGTCTGAGAAATTCTGATTTTCAAAAAGCTTCTTTTAATGGGTTTTTTTTTTCATTTTTAAAAAATTGATACCATCTTGCTGAGAAAAAAGAATCATCCATTTTTGCACTTTAAGAACTAATTAAAATTATATCTGCACTAATTGAGGGAGCACCTAAAAAAATTTGATTTCAAACTTATTGCAATACAATTTCATTACTACAAACTTACATACATTTTAATTTATTTGCACAGTGTTTTCTTCATTTTAAAATTCATCTTGTGGTAACATATAAAATTTTCTTTTCTAATCCTTGGTGCACTTGCATACTTCCACCGATGTCTGCATCTATATTTATCAAATGCTGTCTGAGAAATTCTGATTTTCAAAAAGCTTCTTTTAATGGGTTTTTTTTTTCATTTTTAAAAAATTGATACCATCTTGCTGAGAAAAAAGAATCATCCATTTTTGCACTTTAAGAACTAATTAAAATTATATCTGCACTAATTGAGGGAGCACCTAAAAAAATTTCACTGCACTAACAAAAACTGCACTAAGTAAAGGATGCCTGTATAATATTTATTTTTCAACTGGAATCAAGATTCCTTGGTGTGTACGCAAAATATACACAGAATATTAAAATGCAAGATAACAGGAGTAATCAATCAACATTTTATTATCCCAAAGAAACACAAACATAAAAAAAAAAAAGACAAGCATCAATTATAAACTGACAAAATATTTAATAATTTCTTTTGAGCAACAAAAATATTTAATAAATTTATAACAAAAATAAGTTTGCTAAATTGTATATTTCATTTAACATGGAATGTGATCATGACTATCACATCATTTTTGATTAATATTCAAATTGCAAACAAATAATAAAGCATGACAAAGAAAAATACATAAAACACCTTATAAACCAGTAATACTAATAAATAATAATGAAATTACAGTTCCAAAGTGTCATTAAGAAATTCTGGTAAAAATTTATAAAGTTCTACTTAGTTACAATAATTAATTGGCTCCAAGTAAACAAACCAAAAATAATAATAATAATCATTGAAGAAAATAATAATCAGCATTCAAAATTCTTGGTGGTCCGCTGGTCCTAGACCACTAAGAATTCAATCGGACCACTAATTTAAAATATTTAGTGGTCCACAGGACCAGTAACTTTTTTCCCTCTCTGACAGGTAAACGTAAATTTTCCCATCCCTGAGAAAACTGCAACCAAACACAAAGCACAGAATTTTATTTTATTTTAAAAAAAAATAAAAAATTACATTAAAACTTACCGTCAGTTGAAATAAATAATCGGAAATAAAATACATAATTAATAACTTTATAGTTTTTGTTTATGTACAGTTTATTTAATTTTTAGAAAATTGTAATTTTACACTTTATTATGCCAAAAATTTTGGGTAACTGAAAGGAAGTTTGGTTTATATTCTAGGTGGAGGAGGGGGGAAGGTGCCACTCATAGAGTTAAAGGGTACTTAATAGAATTTTATGTAGCGGACCAGTGACTATTTTATATCGATTCTACCGCTGATAATAATAATCATTGTTCTTTCTTGTCTGGCTTGCATGATTTTGGAGTGGTGTCCTAGGGCAACCTAGCCCAGTCGGAGTATGTGTATCAGAGTTCTTTGAAACTGGGACCGGGATAATGGTTTTCCATTTTATAATTACTGATTTTATAATTACTGTCACCAGTTGTGAATATGAAACTAGTAGAGATGTTTATTAAAAGGCTTTTTAAGCCTTTATGTTCAGCATAGCCACTTTTTGCATATTCATTTTTGTTTTAATGATATGATGTTTTAATGATTTTCTTATATAATTCTATGAATAATGCTTTTTAATTTTTAGGCTCTGAAATAGCACTGTCTGCATATTTTATGCATTTATACGCAAAAATAAGTCTAATACAAACTTCTTTCTTTCACAATTTACAACATCCTATGTCAAACTATAATAAATTTAAAAACAGAATTATACATTAACTAAGCTTTAGCTTTATCTATCAGAAAATTATACTATACTAGAAAGATAGTCCGTCAAAAATGACGGAATATGAGATATAATGATACATACAACACATATGCAAGAATATTTTTACTCGCTTGTTCCGCTGTGACAGATAAAAATAACACATCTTAAAAACAAAACTCATTTATGAAAAACTATAATACAGTAGAAGACCACTAATCCTCACAGCTTGGTTCCAAGTGTTGTGCGAATTTTTGGCTTTTTGCTGATCTATATTATAAAATTAGATATATGGCTTCTTTAGGCAAAATAAATTGTATAAATGTTGAAAAAAATGTGTGTGTATATGAAATTAAACAGCAAATAGGTTGCCAGAAAATATGCTGTCAATTTTCCTTCTTCGCCAAGGCCCTTAAAGTGGAAAAGTACCGAGAATTTACTTTTGTATCCGACTATATAATTTGGGCTTCAGAAGCGAGATTTTTTGCCAAAAGATATAAACAGTTATGACAACAAAATTAATGAACTTTTAAGTTTATTATATAATGTATAAAAAATTTAATTATATCTATATTATTGTTGTTTCTTTATATGCAATTTACTTCAGTTTGTATACAAAAATAGTTAAATGGCTTCTTTATATTAAATAATTTGTATAAATATTGAAAAATTACTTGCGTATATGAAACAGTGAATAAGTTGCTAGAAAATATGTTGCCAAATTTTATTTTCTCTATCTCGCCATGGCCTGTATACTGAAAAAGTGCCTAAGCACATTGAAATTGGTTAGTTAGGAGCTCAGACAGTACAGCGCCATCTATTGGCTGTTATGTTATTAGTAGCATCGGATGAAAGTGTAAAGACGCACATTTCATATGACACATTAAATTCTCACCCATAGATTTTGAAAAAAAAACCTTAACAACGCGGAGTTTAAATTAAATTGCGATGACTTAGATTATGAAATATTAAGGGTTTTAAATGGGAATTATGCCAAATTGGCTTCATATATGACAACTTATTTGTGTTGCCAAATTTGGCGATATTTCGTGAAATTTGGCACTATTTCGCCAAGTTGGTAAACATTTGGCACTACTGTGGTAACCCTGCATTAGTAAATTTCAACAATTAATTATTACAATGAGGCAGTCCTACCGGAATTGTGAGGGACACACAGAGACTTGGATTTTATATAAATAGATAAATGAAAAGCATTTTTGAAAATTACTTTCTAAAATTTTAAGTAACATTTTGAAACTTTTATTTATCAAATTTACTGTCTTTTTAAAAATATTTAATATTTATCGAAATAATTTTTGAAAATATAACAAACCAGTAATAAACATACACTTTTTGATAATGAAAAACAAATTTAAAAAAATGTATTAGGTAATAAGTAATCTTGTTTTAGCAATTTTCCCACTTTTTAAAATAAGATTTCATAATCAGTAAGGATTGCTGAAACATTTCTTTCACTGCAATGGATATGATCATATCTATAATGATAAATTACAGTAACGGAGTAACTTCTCATTATATCATGCCTAATTACATTGCTCATTTAGATGTATTGCGTTTTTTTGTTTTGTGCCCCCCCCCCCCCCCCCTCAAAAAATAAATTCAACCTAAAGTGCATTTTTAAGTAACTTTATGTTATGTCAGATACAAAAACTGTATTTTTAGTCATTAATTTTTACTAAGAAATATGAATATAAGTTTGAAGACAAATTTAAAACATTTACTTGTAGGTTATGATGTTTCTTAATTTTGTAACATCCTTGGTATATTGTGCAGGACAGCTTATTAAATTTATTTTTTGAACTATAATTTTACATTATCTTCTAAGAAAACGACTTACAAATTTTTAAAACTTACAAAACACAACAAAAATAAAAATAAACTTTTGCATAAACAATATTTTTAATTTACTATGACATGATTTATGGAAAAATTTTCAAGTCAAGAGAAAAGGTAGAGATTAAGTAGTTTTATAGAATGTTACAACCATCAAATAAATCCAATTTCATAGTTTTTTTGATAAAACTTAGCCAGGTGAAGCAAAACCAAAAAATCAAAGAAATATAATTTTTAAAATAATTAAAAATATACAAATCAGAGGATCATTACAGTACAACATTTATCTTTAATAATAGTAATTTAATTTGTTTATGCTACCGATACAGAGGCAATAACATACTCATAGTGTTATTGTAATACAGTGAAACTTGATAACACAATCCTCAGATAATTCAGCAATCTGGATATATTGACATAAAAAAAAGAATGGATTAATTACATTTCTTTTTTGGTAAAACTCTGATAACTCACAAGCTTTTGATAAAAACTAAGGTAATTTGATATCAAATCAAACATTTTGAACTGAAGTATAAAATACATTCTTTTAATTTTGGCACACTACAGTCACAAAAAAACTTGTTGTGTAGCTACTGCTATGTTTTATCAATATATCAATACAAAGTGTGATGAAGCAGAACCTTAGCATTTATGTTTTAAAGCTTGGTGCAATTTGGACTTCATAAAATGAGATTTGTTGCCAAATGATACAAACAGCTTTGTGAAGAAAGGGAAAAAAAAATAATAATAACTTAAAGAACATTTATGCTAGTTAATATGTATTTATATACATATAAACATTTTATTTATATATATATATTATTGTTGTTTTTTACATGCAATTTGTTTCTGTTTGTATATACAAAAAGATAAATGGCTTTTTTATATTAAATAAATTATATAAATTCAAAAAAAAATGCTTGTGTATACAAAACAGTTGAATAGGTTCCCAGAAAATATGTTGTCAAATTTCCTTCCCTCGCCAAGGCCATTTTCTCTATATTGGCCAACCAAGGTTTATATATATATATATATATATATATATATATATATATATATATATATATATATATATAATCAAGGCCCCTCTATACTGGATGAGCACCAGAAACTTTTCATTACAATTTTGACTAGTGTTACTTTAATATATATATATTTTTTTATCGAAATTCACCTTATTGTTTCTACAGAAGATAATTAATTCATTTTCATTTATTTATAAAGATTATGGCACACAATAAAAAATGAAGATTTATCTTTGTGACTCATTTTTTTTTTTTTTAATTCATAAAACATATGACACAAACAAGCAAAAATAAAAAATATATATCTTTGTGTTATCAATAGTTTTACTCTACCATGCGATGATTCATAGAATTTCTATCTGAGTAAAAAGGAATTTTCAGAAACACAGATTGAGCAGTTTTAGCAAATTGTTTAGGACATAAAATAAATTCAACTTCATGAGTTCTTTTGATGGTGTCTTTAAATGTGAGGCAATACTGTGAAGTTGTACATATATAATTTTTGACACCATCAATAAGTATGTAGAGATCTGAGTAATCAATCTTGGCATCAGAAGACCATTCCAGATAACATTCTAATATGACATTAAATTTGTCTTTAGGCACTACATTCAGGTCTTTATAAGAAAATGAAATTTTATTTGATATGGGTGAGATCTAAAAATAAAATTAAACTAATTAAAATTTATAACTAAAATTCATGAATTTTTTGCCAGTTAATATTTTAAATATTAAATAATAAACATTGACTTGCAACTACAATAGTGATGTTGGAAGTGCTATTGGATATAAAATTCTTGTTGGATATAAAGTTTTCCTGTAATCCAATTTCATTACAATTTTCAACAGTATAAGAAAATCGAGACTCACATATTCTCTACATCTAAAATGTGATACCATTTCAAATTAAAAGTTTAAATAAAATATCTCTCTATAGATAATAATTTGTTACAAAAAGAAGTAGGTTGTCCTTCAATAGATGTATGTATTGTATATACAGGAGTACAATTTGACTATTTTATGGAATATATCTGCCGTCTATGCGCAACACAAATTTTGTAGACCTAAAATGGTTCAAAAATGCTTTAACTTTTTACTTATTGGAGATAAGTAGGTAATGTAAATTGCAAAAGTGTTCAAAGCAAGATAGGAAATAAAATTTTGTTAATGAAATAATACCACCATTAATTTACAAAATGTTACACTTTTTAATTTTTTATACAACATTCCTAAGCAAAATTGGTCCAATAAGTGTTTTTTCTTTTTGTTTCAACAAGATCATTACAAAAACAAAATGTTGACATATACCATTTTTCTGTACCATTTAGAAGAACATCAGTAAAAATTGGTCCATTTGAAAGTTAAATATGCTGATCTTTATTTAAAGAATGGGCAAAAGGAGGAAAAAAATTGCTACACAAATAAGCCTACACAAAACATTACAGAGGCAGAAATAATGTAAACAGACAAATGTAGTTTTAAATCTTTGAATTATAATAAAAAATGCAATTCATGAAGCATTTTCGAAGTGTTTTCTCTCATCTCTAATACATTACTCAGCTCTTTTAATAATGCTTCTGAAAATATTTTGAAGTTCTTAGCCACTAATATTGTTACAAGCATAATCTTTTTGATTAAGAATAAATTTATATGTATAATTGCCCATGTTTCTGTTTGTTTGCATTGTCTCCAGATTTAAATTTCAAATTTAACATATGCTCCCCATTTACTATGATTTATTTTTAATTAACCACAACTCCTTCAATTTTAAAAATATAAATACAGGTTTTCATAAATATCTTATTTCAATTAATGGAAAAATTTTCTAATTGACCAATTTTGTCATTAGGGGTCATATAAAAATTTAAAAAGTGTAATTTTTTTTTATTTAATGGCAGGACTAATTCATAAACATAATCTTAATGCATAGGATAATTTGAACACATTTCCAATTTACATTATCTACAGTAAAAGATCTTTGATCCATCATTCTATGGTTTGTTATTCCATAAACTTGCACTGATTGAGCCGCTCAAGTTCTTATTTTTTTGGGTGGATTCAGGCATCTCCTAACCTTGGCTGCTAGATTGCACTACTGTATGTTAGAGATGAGTTCGGGCTCGTTTTTTGGAGCCTGGGCCCGCCCGAGCCTGACGATTTTAAATACGAGCCCGAAAGATTTTTTGTCATCAGAGCCCGAGCCCGATACCACTCTTTACCGATACATCTTTAACTATAATCGATTCCTTTCTCATAACAGTCTTCCGTGATTGACGTGAACCGGAAAATCAACGTAAATTACAAAATTGACACTGTTATCTTAAAGGTCAGATGCCTTTATATTAAAAGAAGAAACACTGACTGATTGCTTCCTATCGGAATAATAAAGTAATTATATTTACTTATGAAGCAAAGTGATCTCGTAAATCTACTACAGAGTCCTTAGCATGAGCAGAGTTCATGACAAATAGATATAATACCCAGTAAAGTTATTTTCATATGAAGAATGATTATGACTCATGCGCAAATATAAGATTAAATAATTTGCAAACCTCAAGCTAATTCTGGCCTACTAAAAATCGAAGAAAACATTCTCTTTGTGTTAGATAACTAAATAAAAAATAAATAAACGATCGGATTAAAAAATATCTTCTGTCACAAACGAAAATCCTAATAAAAACAAATTCATTGCTTGTGTTTGTTTTGATTGGCGCCATATTAATTGATCGTCGTCGAAAATGACGTACACATAAATCTGAAAACATCACAAATTTTCTTTTGAAACAGCAATCAAATACTAAAATAAATAAACACGATTTTTGTTACTCCTTCATTTTGATCTAAATAACATTGAAAAGACTTGAAAAGTAATTTTAAACGGGGAAAAAAGTTCTTTCAATCTTTTCTATACATAAATAAATATAGTTTTCCGGTTTCAGAAAGAACGAGCCCGAAGGCTAGAATAAACCCGTGTCGGGCCGGGGCTCGGGCTCGGGCTGAGCCCGTCTCATCTCTACTGTATGTTCAATTTAGTTTGCTCAGTGTAATTTCTATACAGGGTGTCCGGTCTCAATGGTGTCCAATGGCTAATTCTTAAACCATTTGTCATAGACATATAGTTCCAATTACAAAAATGTTTTAAATCAGGTAAAGAAATATTTTAAAAGCGATTTGGGTCAATAAAAACATTTCTTAAAAAATTACGAAATTTAAATTTTTATATGGTCCCCCGGTCCTATAAGTTATATTTAGTAAAATTTTCCTTTTACACTGACAAGTAATACAAAAAAGTCCCGTTTTTCTATGATTAAAGTTGACCGAGTAATACCTGTTTAAAGTTGGAGCATATTTTTTGCTGCAAATTGGGGGTCATTCACAAATTTAGTCGAAATATAATTTCGTCAGATATATTAAAAAATGGTTGAGGGTAAAATTAACATTGCCATATAAATTTGAAATCTTTAGTCATTCTGATATATTAATGCAAAATATACAATTTGTAATACACATTTAAGAAGAAAGAAAAAAAAACAGAATTTTTGTTAAATAAAATGATGCTAAATTAACAGCATCAATTCTTTACAAAATGATACGTATTTTAAAATGTTATTAGATTACACTAGCCTGCAAAAGTTAGGTTATTTCATGTTTTTTAGCTTTTGATAATTGGTTCTTATGTATTCTGTACCGCTGAAACCGTAATTGACCTTCAGTTTTAGCCATCACATCAAGATTTTTCGCAAATTGTAAATTTCAAAGTTAAAAAGTTCAAAGTTAAAATTTAATCTCCGTGGTGATCTCATCACACCACCCAGCTGTAAGAATCCCAAGATAAGCAAAAATATCGAATACATTATTGAATCAAATAAAATAAAAAAAGTTTTACATATGTTTTATAGTATGAGATTTTCACTATATTTTAACTTACACATTTGCAAAAAAATTCTAACGTGATGGTTAAAAATGAAAGTCATTTTCAGATTTAGTGCTAAAAAGAACGTAAAAATCAATTATCAAAAGTTAAAAAATACAACCATCTCCTCTACTTTATAGTATCAGATTTTTGTTATTCTTTAAATTCGACAATTTATGATTTGCGAAATATCCTGACATGATGGTTAAAAATTAAGGCAATTTTCGGATTCAGTGCTAATAAAATACATAAAAGTTAAAAAACCCAACAATCTCCGTCTTGTATTATCTAATTTAAAACTTTATCATAAACTTCTTGGCGGTAATCTATCCGAAATTTTTTGTGTTATCCTATAAAATAAGTATAAATGGTAACCACCGAAAATCATAATAATATTAGATTGTTATCGGATTTGAGCCAGTATGTAAAATGTAATCTCGTTCGGATATTTGAAAGTGGGTTAAAGTTCGAATACAAATTTTGAACTGGAAAAACATACATAAGATCGTTGAATTAACATAAAAACTTATAAAAATAACATAATTTTATTAAAAGAAATCATAAAAGAAACAGTCTCAAATCCTGACAAAATAAAACATATGTTATTTCAGCCAATCTGAAACTTAATAAACGTTAACTTAATCGTAATACTTGTACGATTTTTTTCAAAGCGCAAATACACATGAAATGAGATCTTCGAATACTTTAAGCACTTGGAATATGACCCCTCAAAGCCAAGCCGAACTCATTTGTTTTCAGAGCAGAAAAGTGGCATAAGTCATGCATTTTTAAATTTTCATAACTCGCACAATTTTAGTGTCATATGAATGGGACTTTTTTTGTCTTACTTGTCAGTGTAATAGGAAATTTTTACTAAATATAACTTATAGGACCGGGGGACCGTATAAAAATTTAAATTTTGTAATTTTTTAAGAAATGTTTTTATTGACCCAAATCGCTTTTAAAATATTTCTTTATCTGATTTAAAGCATTTTTCTAATTGGAACTATATGTCTATGACTAACGGTTCAGGAATTAGCCATTGGACACCGTTGAGACCGGACACCCTGTACATAATCCATAATGATTTATTGAAGAAGAATCTGAATCACGGAAACAACATAATGCTTCCAGCAGATAAAAAATTAAAGCATGTTTCTATCTTTTTGAGGCATCCTTTATGAGTGTATACATTTACACAAAACTTTACAGTAAAATAAACTAGCTGAGGATGCTAAAATTCACCTTAATAATATAATATAAATTACATAAATCCTTCATTACTTAAAAAATGATTAAAAAATTTAAAAAATATTAAAAATCGAGAACTTTCGGCTAATATTTAGCCATCATCAGGATTTAAAATTTAAACAGCTGTTATGAACGTCCATATCTCAGGAGATGTGGACAAGTAGAATTCATAAAAAATGTTTAAATTTTAAATCCTGATGATGATTAAGTATTAGTCGAAAGTACTCAATTTTTAACATTTTATAAATCATTTAATCATCTTTTAAGTAATGAATCATTTATGTAATTTTACGTTAACATTACAGTAGGTTTACAAGTACAAAATTTTACAGTACTTAGTTTTGATTGATCTTTTTATCATGGCCAAAAAAAAAAAAAAATAATAACAAAATAAAATAAAAAATAATAATAAAATAAATGGATGAATAAATAAATATTTCTGAAAATAATTTGAAAACTGAATAAATAATTTGTGATACACATTGCTCATCTTATATGTTTTACTACCAGGGTACAGGGTCAGTTTAAATTCATTTAGGTATTTTAAAATTTAATACTGAAGCATTTTTTAAAACGAATTTTCAGAGTAATCAAAATCTTCTTCAATAAAAGGTAAAAGAATTATATAATTGGCTAATGTTGTTTTTATGCACAATCCATTTTGATGTGTCTAAGTTTTTATTTGTATGAAAAATGTTACTGTAGAAAATATACAGATGTAAATGTGCAATTTAATTTAAATCAATTTTTTTTTATTTCGTTTGGTAAGGGAGAGGGATTATAATGTCCAATTAAAATTATTTTTTATTTCAGTTGTTTAAATGAAAGTTTTGATGAGTTTCCTTTTTCTGTTTTATTTTTCATATTTTTTTATCCCCCCCCCCCCCTGCTCTCCTTTTAACATTTTATATCATGCAAAGAATCAGTAAAATATATTTTTTTTAATAAATGTAATGATAGTATACTTAAGAAAGACATAATAGCTGGATGTCCATAAGAACAAAACCATAAAAAATTATAAAACTTTAATTTTTCTAATATCATATATTCTAATTCAATTATGCAGCAAAATTTTGAATCATTATTCTTATAGAAGAAAAATAATTTAAAAAAAAAAAAAAAGTACTACTTTTTCAAGTGTTATTAAAGGAAATTTAAAAGTAACAGACAATAATAAATAAATAAGATCTAACTAAATATATATGCATTATTTGAATAAAAACATTTAAGGCAGAGGTGAGGCATGGAACAGTGAACTGTCATTTAACCCCTTCGTGACCAGCAGCTTTTACACAAATTTTATTCGGTTTGCACCATTTTTTTTTTTTTAAAGTTACGTTTACTTAAACAATCACGAAAATGCTTTCATTTAAGAAAGCAAATATTACTTTTCTTTTTTACTGGTGCCTAAAACAAATTCTGTATACTCTTTTTGAGGGTGCATATATGCACCCACGGTCCCGAATGGGTTAAAGGAAAGAAGCTTTTCTAGCTTAGCTGCTCAAAAATGACTGAAAGAATTGCCTAAAACAATTGAACGTCCAGAAAAGGTAACTAAAAAGACAGCTACAGCTTCGACCCATTTTCTTTTGAAACATAATCATAGAATACGACAGATAAGTTATTAAATGATAAAAAAAAAAAAAAAAAAAAAAAAAAAAAAGTATAACTTTGCTTCAAGTTTAACCCTTTTGGGTGCAGAGTAATTCTGTTCGTAAAATGATGAAATGATTGATTAACACCAGAATTTACAAATGAATTTCTTAGAAAATAAAAACTTGTTTTTCTAAACTTAGATGCAAAATTTTATGAAAATATTCTGTGGCAGTTTGGAAATAAAATTAAATGGTCATGCCGTGTGACCACTGCCTTTGAAAGGATTAAGAGTCCACAATTTTACAAAAGATGTTTAACCATTAGATATATTTTTTTAATTAATCATAAAGTAATTATAAAATTCTACTTTTAAAGAAAAATTGGGTTTATTGAAATAATTTAGTAACTATAGACATAAAAATTTAGCATTATAATTTTGTACGTTCGTATGCTTATGAAATTTCAATATTTTGCCAAGAAAATCCAGGCTTTAAAATTGGTTGTGTGATCATTTTCTAACTCTTTAGTATTTAAAATGAAAACTAAGTTATAAATATTAAATCCCCTAGTTTGGAAAGCTGGTTCTCACGAGTGCTGCTTAAGAATAAATGCTTTTTGATGTCCGATTGAAAAGATTAAAAGTAAGGATGCACCGAATAGTGATTTTGGCCAAATACCGAATATTCAGCCAGATAAATAGTAACTATTCGGCCAAATATTTTTTATATTTCAAAGTTTAAAGGTTAAACAGGACATATTAGTAGGACACATAGTAAGGACATATAAAATTCATACATAAACTAATTTTATGAGCAAATATTTCATTTTACTTTTAAAACACTGTTTATATTGTACAAAAATACTCTATGATTTCTCCAATAAAAAGATAATAATAACGGTAAAATTCTAGATTATAAGATCACAATTTTAAAAGTATTTTTTAAATAGATTTTTTTCAATTAAATTTTGATTGGTTACTTGTTTTTTTTTTGTTTATATGTTGTACTTTTATGTATTTTAAAGACGTCATAACAAAATGCATCCAGAAAATCCTTACCAATTTTATTTTAAAAAATGTTTTATTAGCTGTCCTATTTATAGGACAGCGGTCCAATATGGGTTAAAACAATTTTACATAATATTTAATAAAAGAATCTTACATTTGGATAAACAAGAGCTTTTTAGAAGTAAAATTTATGTTGAAAAAAATCTGCTTTGAGTTATTTAAGAAGGATAATTATAAGACCTTTTTTAATTAATAAAATTTTAAATTTCATGGTTTCTTTTAAGAATTAAAACAAACATTTTAAAATCAAAGAGAAATAGTAAAAAATTAAAAAATAAATTTTATGGGATCATATACTGTTTATTTGTCAGGAAGAGACTAAAGAAATAATACAATCTACCAAAATAATGATAGCTCAACAAGAATAACTTTTCTACTGCTTTTGATTCAGCAAGGCAGTTTTTATAATACTTTTAGATACCAGCAGCAGATAGATAAGCGTCTAGAGTGGGCGAATCATTTTCAGAAATTGTAAACATTCAGGTTGTTCCTAAAATTTTGCAACAGACTTTCAACGGGGATAATATGGTCAAGACGAACATTTTTTTAACAAGAAGCAATATCTCAATCCATTTATTCCATTAGAATTACAATTCACTTAAAAATATTGGGTGCAAAACAAGCCAAAATGGAATTTTTGTTCACAACTTTATCAATAATGAAGATATTTTAATAAGATTTGTTCCATATTAATTTTGTTTGTATTAAATGTGATAATACTGAAAATGATTGAATTTTGGTCAGTGACACAGTATAAATACTATCAACTGGGTTCTGAATAAAGGAATGTCTAGCTCAGGGGTGTAAAAATCTAGGTGCTAGTGGGCAGTCTCTCACCACTAAATTTTATTAGTTTTCTGCGCTTAAATTTTATTAGCATTCTTACAAAAAATTTAGACGAAATAATAGAGGAAAAATAACAAGGAAAATTTAGTCATGAGAGACTGCCCGCTGGCACCTAGAATTTTACATCCCTAATCTAGCTCATAGTTCTTTAGCTATGAATAGTTGCATTCTCCAGCACTTCTCATCATATCATATTTCACAGAAATCAAAGCAAGTCAGTTGAAGATATAGTTATGATATCTTCATTATTGTTAAAGTAACAAACGAAAATCCAAGTTTGACCTCGAGTGAGATGAGATACGATGTACTTATGACTAAATAAATGAATTACAATTATGGTTTCCTGAACAAAAACTGTCTGTCATGATACCTATTATCAACCCCAAAAAATTTTCAATTTTGTTTAGAAATCCTTATTTGTGAAAAAGCAAGAAAGATTATTTACTAAACAAAATTTAGGAACTTGCATTTGTACATCATTAATTCTTACAAAAATCCTAATTAATCATCCCTATTAATCATCATTTTAATCCTCTTCATGGTTAATTTTCTTAATTTATATTTTACAAATAGCAAATAAATAATCCAAAAACATTCTATTTTATTTAAATATGATTTTGTTTCTAGTTATTTTAAATACATTTATGAGTTGATAGTTAAAAGTAGAAATTATGAAAATTTTTTTTAATGTGTTTTAAAAGGTTTTTTTTAAGTATTTGGTTCAGCTGAATACTTTGATATTTGGCCGGCCAAATAGTTTGATATTCGGCCTAACCAAATATTTGGTAACATGGCCGAATAGATACCGAATGTTCGGTGCATCCCTAATTAAAAGTAAATTTAAACTAACAACATAAACATTATGAAATTATTTCTCTTACTGACCATTAATTCTCCTAACAAAATGGAGACTTCAGAAGTTGAAATATTTTCCCAGCTCAACAAGACACCCACAGATGTAATAAAATAGCTTTCATTGGGATGACAATGTAGTTTATACTTCCTAAGTAAGTAAGAAAAGAAATCATTATTGTAAGAAAATTTTTATAAGCAAAAGAAAATCAAGTTATTAGAAATTCAATTTAAGATAATTAAGATTCACACAAGAAATACAAAAAAAAAAAAAAAAGCAATAAATCAAGGGGAATAAATTTGATTAAATTCAGTCTCCATGCACAAAAACAGATAACATTGTGGAAATTAATTTCATAGCATTTTTTTTTTTTTTTTTTTTTTTTTTTTTTTTTTTTTAAATATGTGAGTTTTGTGTAAATAAAACAACTTGTGTTTGTATATACATAAACAAAAAAAGAAAGAACTTGATTGTTGAAGGCATGTTTCATAAAAACAGAGTAAAATTCTAAAAAATTAAGGAATATACATTTAATGATTTTTAATTAGAATATTTTTAATTGGAATATTTTCTTAAAGAAAAACCTTTTCATTGGCTTAAGATTTTTTCTGACTCGTAATATTTTTTCTGAATTGGGACCATTTTCACAATTTTCTGGATACATGTATAATGTGTAAACAAATAGAGAAATAAACTTTGAATAAATGCAATTTTTTGATACAAAACCGCATTACATAACAAACCATACAATACATTATGTTACAAGGGTTGCCTTTTATGTTTTTACAAATGACCAACAGAAGGCACTACTGAAATTTGTTTTCAGGATATTCGTGAAATTCACATTTTTTTAATCTTGGAATCAGTGGCATCTTAGAAATTGTCTGCGTATTTTGTTTACAGTGAGTGTTCTAAAGAAACAAGTGAGTGAAAAAAAATGGAAATAACTCATGAAGGTTTCCATTAAATCATTTTTTATGATTTTAAGAAAGGCCTCACTTGACAAGAATGCATTGTATTGCTTCGTGAAACTTTTGGTAATGAAGCACCATCAGAAAAGACACAATTGGTTTGAAGAATTTCGTCATAGTCATGCATCCGTTAGTGATGAATCAAGTGAAGGACGACCAAAATCGGTAGTGATTCCAAACAACATCGATGGTGTGTGCAAGATGATTGAAGAAGATCGGCATGTCATGTATCATGAGATAGAAGCATCCCTTGGCATATCACAGACTGCAATACATTCGATTTTGCACAAATGTTTAGCTGTTAAGAAGATTTGTTGCAGATGGATTCCACACAATTGGACAGAAGCTCAAAAAGAGGCTCGTGCAAATTGGTGTAATTAAATGCTAAAAAAATTCAAATTGGGAACTGCAAAATCCGTATATAACATCGTTACAGGTGATGAAACTTGGATATATTCGTATGAGCCGGAAACTAAACCAGGGGTGCAGAAAATGTTTCTACTCGCAACATTTACCCAATCCACATGAAAATTTCCCCAAAATCTTACGTATGTTATAGGTAAATGCTGTATTAACGTAGGTATAGAAAATTTATTTTTCCAATATATCTCAACTTATGCACGAGTATATAATGGAAGGGGTGATTCTGAGGGGAAAAAAAATCTGAAATTAACAGCAAATTTTCTGAAAGGTTACAGCAGCAGAGTGGGGGGAGGGGGGAAATCCACTCCCAGCACTAACGATGTTTTTTTCACGGCCCTTTGCCAAAATTCGCGTTTTTTCGCGATCCAATGACGAAATTTGTGGTTACTTCGCCTTCCTTTTCACGAGTTTTGTAGTTATTTCGCCTTCCTCTTGACGAAATTCTCGGGTATTTCGCCATCTTTTGACGAATTTCGCGGTTGTTTTGCGATCGTTTGACGAAATTCACGGTGGTTTTGCGATCGTTTGACGAAATTTGCGGTTCTTTTGTGATCGTTTGACGAAATTTGCGAGGTTTTTGCGATATTTTATCGAAATTTGCGGTTGTTTCGCCCCTTTTGACGAAATTTGCGGTTGTTTCGCGATCTTTTGACGAAATTTGTGTTCATTTCGCGATCTTTTGACGAAATTTGCGTTGATTTCGCGATCTTTTGATGAAATTTGAGAGTATTCGCGGTTGTTTCGCGATCTTTCGACGAAATTCGCGGTGGTTTTGCAATCTTTCGACGAAATTTGCGGTTGTTTCGGACCTTTAAGCGAAATTTGGTGTTGTTTCGCGATATTTTGTCAAAATTTGCGGTTGTTTCGCGATATTTTGACGAAATTTACGGTTTTTCGCGATCTTTTGGCGAAATGCGCGTTTATTTCGCGATCTTTTGACAAAATTTGCGTTTTTTTCCCGCTCTTTTGATGAAACTTGCTGCTCTTTCGCCGAAATTTTCGGTTCTTTCGCGATCTTTTAACGAAATTTGCAGTTATTTTGCGATCTTTTGAGGAAACTTGCGGTTCTTTCGCGATATTTTGACAAATTTGTGATTATTTTGCGATCTCGTGACGAAAAGCGCGTTTTTTCCGTAATTCTTTGACAAAATTCGCGGTATTTTTTATGTCCGAATTTTCAGATTGATGATCTTTTCTTTAATTTTCGGAATCGAATACCTTAAATTTTCGGCAAATTCGGAACAGAATCACCCCTGACACACGGTACATATTATTCCGAGATCGATTTTGAGAAGATTGCCATACGTATCTTTTTATTTGTAGTGAAACTTTTCTATCTCAGGGAATTATGGAATTTGTTGTTAAAATCGAAATCAATTGTCTATGTTTCTGCAAAATTTCCCCAGGTGGTTAAAATTTCCCCCGATCCTAGATCGCCGGATCGGACATATTCTGCACCCCTGAACTAAACAACAATTCACTGTTTGGGTGTTTCCAGATGAACCGAATCCTACGAAAGTTCTTCGTTCACAAAGCCCTTCCCTTCCAAGAAAATTATTGCTTGTACCTTCAGCCTTACAGGACATATTGCAACGATTTCTTTAGAGGATCGAATAACTGTTAACACTAAATGGTATACAGATATTTGTTTGCCAAAAGTCATCAACGAAATCAGGAAAAACAACAAAAAATGCCGCATCATTCTTCATCACGGCAATCCCAGCTCCCACACAGCACGTGAAACAATTGATTATTTAAAGGATAAAAATATCGAATTAAAGTCTCATTGCCCATATTCTCCTGATGTGCCACCTAACGACTTTTTCGTGTTTCCTTATGCAAACAAAAAATGAGTGGACAGCTATTTTCATCAGCTCAAGAAGCTGTTGATGCCTTCCAAAACTATGTTTCTAACATATCAACTTCAGAGTGAAAAAACTGTTTCAAGAATTGGTTTGAATGGATGGAAAAGTGTATAAATCTTAAAGGCAAATATTTTGAAGAGCAATAAAACAGTTTGTTCCCAAAAAATATTTTTTCTGCCTACTTTTTGTAAAAACTTAAAAGGTAACCCTCGCATAAGCAAAATTAATGATACAGCTGCTTCGCCATCAGCTACAGTAAACACATGTCCCTTTCGGATACGTGTTTCATGAAGCAGTCATGTCACTGAAGCAGTTTCTGTAACATGCATTGCACTACTTGCTTTGAAATTGGAAGTGAACAATAAAACCATTTTACAGTAGAGTATCCAGGATTTTATTTCAAGAGGGGGTGGGGAAGACTGGGATCACCTTGCATGAACTATGGAAATTAGTTAAATGTGTCCTCTAATGAGATAAAAAACAGATTTACCCACCCCTCCTCTCAACCACCTCTTTGGATATGCTTCTGCCATTACATGGCATCTGAGGTAAGACATTTTTTTCGATTACATTATATACATTTTTTATATTTGTTAGTGATTACGATACTTATTGCTTATATATATACAGTCGTGGCCAAAAGTTTAGGACCACCGTGCAGAAACTAGCGTTTTTAAAATTGAAACCACTGACAACGTCATAAATCAAATCAATTTTCGTCAGATGGCGTCATTTCGTCTGACAGTGGAGTTACTGTATTCGCTTTTCTTTTGAACTTTGAGTATTAAATGTCGCAGATGCAATTTATTGTCTGGATCTTAAATTTCAGTGGAGGTCCTAAACTTATGGCCACGACTGTACATATATAAAATACTTTTTGAATCAAAATTTATCTTACAAGTTCATATAATGAAGTTAACCAAAATTCTTAATGAAGATGATATGTAGTTAAACTTTTTGTAATAATAAACCATTTTAACAAATAAAACCAATTATGATACCACAAAAATAGGTCATCCTATATACATATATTGGTCATTCTCAGAAAAAGGTATAATTTATGGTCCCAAAGGGATAAATATTAAGAAATGTAGCATATTTTCTAATATTTTCCTGTTTATGTAGCTATTAAATATATTTCTGACAAAATAATTCTAATATTTAACTTAAATCTTTTAATGAATATAAGTGGACATCACTACATCTAAAACACAACTTCCATTTCACTAAACTTTACACAATTTAAATTTTTATACAATTTGTCTTTTCAATAATAACTAATTTAAAGTCTTTAGTTAAGTTCTAACTTAAGAGTTTTTAAACATGGTTTTATTTTTATTAAGGAATTTATAAACTCTGACCAAAACAGTATCCTTCCATGGACACTGACAAAAAAAAAGTTATAGGTAACAGTACATGCCAAATCATTAGATAGTTTGAAAGAAAAGAAGCCATTTTGCTTTTTCAATATAACTCTTCATTCTGTTGGGAAAATAGTGAATCTTTTCCAATTTATTAGTTCCATATGGAGTTCAGCAAAGTTCTCAGTGTATATTCTGTGGTTATCATAAATAAGGTAAGAAAAAGCTAAATTTTATTTATAATACAAATTTTGAACAGCTTTAACATTGCATTTTAAAAATAAATGTGCCATTTTAGCAACATGAGTAGTTAAAAATTCACCCCGTAGATTTGGCATATCCATTTTTACTGATGTTATCTAGTTTATCGGTCATTTATCAAGTGCAATGTCTCCAATACAAAGAGAAAATTGAAAAAGAATGAACGAATATTTACAAATTAGATCACCCAGATATATATGATTATTTACCAACACATGTGCCAGGTAATTTTTATAAACAAATATAAGATTTATGTACCCCAACTTTTTACTAAGCATAACATTAATCATTTTATATATTAAATACCTTTTAATCCAAGGCACATTTGGAACAAAGCCCATGATAACTTTTGTAGAAGTTGAGGATACTTTAGAGACATCAGATGTGATACAATTTGGGCATAAACTATTAAGTGCTTCTTCACCTGAACTACTATCTTCTGACTCATCCATCAGATTTAAGCAATATTTATTTCCATTGTCAATATCCAACTTAAGAGAGACTTTGACATTTTCATTCATAGGTTTGAAAGTATAACCAACACAACAACCTGTGTTAATAAGAAATCGTGTCGATAAAATCCTAAAATATAAGAAAAACTATGAAATTAATTCAATAAGTCAAAGAATGATAAATCAACAAGTCATGTACAATTGGGGGAGGAGGAGTATATGATGAACCTTTTCACATCCACATGCCAAATTTTTCCAAAAATCTATTTTATATGATCATGACATCCAACAATAACAAATTTTAAAGGAACAAATAATAATGAATCAAAATTACTCAAAAATTTTTTTTAAACGTAAAAAAAATATGGGCAATATTTGACGTTATACTTTAGAAATTTATTTTTTAAATATTATTTTTGTTGTCTTATCTTAGATGCCAAATAATTCATATCAGCTTCATACTTAGTTATTTTTAAGAGAAAGCAAGTTAAATTGGAGACATTTGACAAGATTTTTTACCTAAATTTTCATATTATTTATTTCTGAAAAGAATGTTTTGCAGAAAAGATTGTCAAAATAGCAAGCGCCAGAATCTACAGCTTTTAGTGTCTGAAGTTGAATTCTAAGTTGGTATAATTTTACCATTGGCATTTTTGCTTATAATGCCTTTTAATATTTCTTTTGCAGTAATCTCCTAATTCCCTCTTATTCTTAAAATTTTGTGAGCCAATATTGAGCTATATTGGGATACATTAAGTTATATTTCAGTTTCTTCAATATGTATGACAATGACAACAAATCAAACTAATTGAATTCAAATAAACAGACACAACATCTAGATTAATTAATGTATTTTGTAAAATTCTGCTATATTCTGATGTAGAATCTGAATCTTTGCCATGCCAAAAATAATCTACAGAGTGTCACTTATGGTACGTGTGCCATAGGTTCAGCGTCCCGGCCCTATAGTAATTCTGTCACATATAATGGTAAAAATTAAACTTGTACTACTCAATTGTGACTAGCATTTACTTTTATTTGGGACTTTATAAAATTTTTCTTTAGGGGCTATTTACATATTAAAATAAACACAAACTTAAAAATTTTAACACTAACTCATAATTTTGACACCAGAATACAAATATAGACCCTCAAATTAGCATAAACGAAAAATTTCATGAAATTTTAATTAACAATTCCAGATATATTTAGCATCAAAAGGTGGGATAATTTTGGAGGTGGTCTCAATATTGAAATTGTATTGTGAGGTTGAGATTTAATACAAATTTCATTAAATTAAAAAATATATTATTAGTGCTAGAAAAAAGTTAAAAAATTATTTAAATATTCCTTCAAGTAAAATTGAGGTAAGTAAAAACTGTTACATTTATTAACAATTTTTTATAATATTTTGAACCCTTTATATCCCAAATTATGAATTCATGAAAATTTCATCTTCTAAAGCATTTTTTGTGAATATTTAAAACTGCATTAGAAGATTTACACAGTGATTTAATAAATATTAGAAGGATTTTACCTATTAAAATTAATTAAGTTCGAATTTATATGGATTTTGTGCAATATTTGTAACTTCACTCAAATCTTTTATTTAAAATCATTTTTTTAGTATTTTATAGAATTAGAATATGTTCAAATATAATGCTCTTACAATAAAAATATTTTCTAACTGAAATTTTTACCCACAATCTTTCAACATCAAGAAAGTTGGAAAGATGCAAGTGAAAAAGAAATCATCCTTTTAAAGCCATTTTTGTTTTGTGTAACCAATAATGCTTTTGGGACAAGATAAAGTGAAGTATCTATTACTCATTCTAAATGGTGTTACTACTAATTGATGTATTAAATTAATTTTAAAACAAGTCATTTTAATGACAGTTGAAAGTACTGTCGGGGCATAAATGGTTAAAATGAATATAAGTTCCCATAAACTGTAGTGTTAATGGTTTTTTAAGCACAACTAAAAAACTAGCTGTCGGAAAGAGTTGAAATTTGGTATATGCATGTTCAAAATTTTTACCATAAAACAAATTCCTACATTTTGGTTAGACATGTATTAATTTCATAATTCACATCTCATATCAGAAAACTGTAGAAATTACAATATATAATATTTCTGTTTGGATTTTAAATAGTAAGTTCATTTTAAACTAGTTGGATGTGCCAATCCCAAAACTTTCTTCTACCTTATACATCTTAATATTTCAAAAACTAGTTACACATGTTAATACTTCAATATTATTAGTTCATTACTATACCAACTTTGATTTTCATCTTAAATTTCTGCTTCAGTCAATTAAATGAACTAAAAACGAGTTAATCTATATCATGATATTTGTTAAAATTAATAGTTTTTCCTTATTCTGTTGTTATCAGATGTTTGCGAATAGCCAGCTTAGCAGGAAGTGAGTTCCCGCCTTTGCACGAGCCGCCGATGGACAATAGAACTTCGAAAAATCAAGAAAAGTATACAAAAATCGCTATCACAGAGCCCCTTTACCGCGCGATATTTCCAAATTTAAGGAGGACCTGTTGGCCAAAGCCAAAAACATGCACAAAAAATTTGGTTCAATAGTATGCATAATTTTATACACTTTTCGATTGTACAATAAAGAAAATGGTACAGACATTGTAATTATAGCGCCCCTTCCAACGGAATTTTTCCAAATTCAGGGAGGAGCTTCATGCCATGACCAAAAAGAAACACAAAAAATTTGGCTCAATTCTATGCATAACTTCATACACTTTTCGATGGTACAATATTCAAAATGGCACAAAAATCGCTATTACAGCGCTCCCTACCGGCGATTTTTTTCCAAATTCTGGGAGGATCTGCTTGTCATAGCCATACATTTAAAATAAAAATCTGGTTCAATTCTATGCATAACTTCATACACTTTTGGATGGTACAATATTCAAAATCGCACAAAAATTGCTGTTACAGCGCCCCCTGCCGGCGAATGTTTTCCAAATTCAGGGAGGATCTGCTTGTCAAAGCCAAAAACTTTAAATAAAAATCTGGTTCAATTCTATGCATAACTTCATACACTTTTGGATGGTACAATATTCAAAATCGCACAAAAATTGCTGTTACAGCGCCCCCTGCCAGCGAATGTTTTCCAAATTCAGGTAGGATCTGCTTGTCAAAGCCAAAAACTTTAAATAAAAATTTGATTCAATTCTATGCATAACTTCATACACTTTTGGATGGTACAATTTTCAAAATCGCACAAAAATCGCTATTACAGCGCCCCTACTGGGGAATTTTTTCCAAATTCAGGGAGGACCTACCTGCCATATCCAAAAACTTAAAATAAAAATTTTGTTCAATTCTATGCATAACTTCATATACTTTTGGATGGTACAATATTCAAAATCGCACAAAAATCGCTATTACAGCGCCCCCTACTGGCGAATTTTTTCCAAATTCAGGGAGGATCTGCTTGCCATAGCCAAAAACTTAACATAAAAATTTGGTTCAATTCTATGCATAACTTCATAGAATTTTGATGGTACAATGGCGACAGACAGACGGACACACGGACAGACAGACATTTTCTATAAACATGTTTTTTGGGATCTCTGACCCCTAAAACATGTAAATCCGTCGAAAACCGGAAGTCGAAAAAAATTTCGATTACAATACTTTCTTCTATTGAAGATAGAAGAAAGTAAAAAGAAGCTTTTTAAATTATCTATCATATGAGATATAAGATCAGAATGCAGTTTGGCTTCCCTAACTAAATTTAATATCTACTTTTCTTGTATTTGGGCATTATTGTGAGGTAACTGCAAATAAGAAAATTTTTATTGCATGTTATTACAGCTACAACTTTGCAATTTACATTTTGTAATCAAAAGTGAACTGAAGCAGGAAATCTGCCAATAAAAAATACTTTTATGAGAAAAGGATGCATTTGATAAAAAGAAAGACACATGTAAATTGTGTGTGCATAACTGATTTATTACTTTCTTCTATCTTCAATAGAAGAAAGTATTGTAATCGAAATTTTTTTCGACTTCCGGTTTTCGACGGATTTGCATGTTTTAGGGGTCAGAGATTCCAAAAAACATGTTTATAGAAAATGTCTGTCTGTCTGTGTGTCCGTCTGTCTGTCGCCATTGTACCATCAAAAAGCGTATGAAGTTATGTATAGAATTAAACCAAAATTTTATTATAAGTTTTTGGCTATGGCAAGCAGGTCCTCCCGGAATTTAGAAAAAATTCGCCGGTAGGGGGCGCTGATATAACAATTTTTGTGCGATTTTGAATATTGTACCATCCAAAAGGGTATGGAGTTATGCATAGAATTGAACCAAATTTTTAGTTTAAGTTTTTGGATATGACAAGCAGGTCCTCCCTGAATTTGGAAAAAATTCGCCGGTAGGGGGCGCTGTAATAGCGATTTTTGTGCGATTTTGAATATTGTACCGTCCAAAAGTGTATGAAGTTATGCATAGAATTAAACCAAATATTTATTTTAAGTTTTTGGCTATGGCAAGCAGGTCCTCCCTTAATTTGTAAAAAAATCGCTCGTAGAGGGCGCTGTAATAGCGATTTTTGTACAATTTTTGTGCCATTTTGAATATTGTACCGCCGAAAAGTGTATGAAGTTATGCTAGAATTGAACCAAATTTTATGTGTTTATTTTTGGTCATGTCACGAAGGTCCTCCCTGAATTCGGAAAAATTCTGCCGGAAGGGGGCACTATAATTGCGATGTCTGCACCATTTTCATTATTGTACCATCGAAAAGTGTATGAAGTTATCCATATAATTGAACCAAATTTTTTGTGCATGTTTCTGGCTATGGCAAACAAGTGTCCTCCCTGAACTTGAAAAAATTCCGAAAGAAGGGGGCGCTATAATTCCGATCTCTGTGCCATTTTCATTATTGTGCCATCGAACAGCGTATAAAATTATGCATACAATTGAACCAAAATGTTTGTGCTTGTTTTTGGCTTTGGCCAACAGGTTCTCCTTGAATTTGGAAATATTGCGCGGTAAAGGGGCTCCGTGCTAGCGATTTTTGTATACTTTTCTTGATTTTTCGTAGTTCTATTGTGCATCGGCGGCTCATGCAGCGGCGGGAACTCACTTCCTGCTATGCTGGCTATTCGCAAACAGCTGATAACGACAGAATAAGGAAAAATTAATAATTTTAACAAATATCATGATATAGATTAACTCGTTTTTAGTCCGTTTAATTGACTTGAGCAGAAATTTAAGATGAAAATCAAAGTTGGTATAGTATTGAACTAATAATATTGAAGTATTAACATGTGTAACTAGGTTTTGAAATATTAAGATGTATAAGATAGAAGAAAGTTTTGGGATTGGCACATCCAACTAGTTTTTTACAAGAAATGTACACACACAAAAAAAAAAAAAAAAAAAAGAAAAAAAAATTAATTGGCATAAAGTCTGATTTTATACATGGGATTAAATAAAGCCATCTTAAATAAGGGAGACAGAAAGGCAACATTCTAAATTGTTTTTATCGACATTTTAAATTTGTTGTCAAATTGAAAAATTGTGAGATAAAACATATATATTTCTTAATTTCTAAGTAGCATTTATTTCAGCTTGTTTATTAATTTAAATTTCTGGTATGAAACATATTTATACTATGATCTATGAGGTTTGAAACAAACACAATTCATACAGCACAGTGAACAAACCTACAGTGAATCGTATATGGTTCATATGGTAACTGGAACGGTAAATACTTTGAACAACTGGGAACAAATATACTGTAAAGCATGTGGGTAGTAGTCAAACAAAAAATCAGGAGTTTCACTCAGAAATTTGGATGATTCGCATCATCGTGAGACATTTACATTGAAGAGAGTAACTTGTTTATTTTAAATGGAAGTTTTCATAAATTGAAAAAAAAATTAATAAAAAACATTAAAAATTTATACTGAAATATTGCATCAAGATATTGGGTTAAAAAAAAAATAACGAAGAGTTGGTAGTTCTGAGACTGAAGAAAAATCTACTTTTTACAAAAATAGGAGCTAGGATTGAAAATCAGTCTCCTTTTTCTTGTTTTTCACCCAAATAGTCACTTTTAAGTGGTTCTGGGCTAAAATAATAGTGCTAGTTACCTGATGCTGAAAATAGTCACCTTCAGTAGCATTTTAGTTGCAAATGGCAGCCCTGTATTAATTTTTATAAGAATATTATTTCAGTGGGTATAAATAGAAATATATAAAATTAATATAACAACTATAAGGACAAAAATTCGAATAATTTTTAGTCCAGACGACTTGAAATTTGATATCTGGGGGGGGGGGGGGGGGGGGGTATAAATATAGAATAAAAATACAGGGTTCTAATTTAAAATTTAAAAATCAGATCAATTTTTACCATGTAGACAACCCCTAATCGTAATTAATTTATAGCATTTAAAAGAAGATGTTATTCTCAATCAATTGGCAGCAGGATAATTTTTACATAATGATCTGTGGCAAAACTAGTGGAAGGTATATGACTGTACACAAAATACATAAAAACTACATTACTTTTTTGCCTGGGGGTGGCAACCCGGTGTTTTTGGCCGACAGACCAGATAGTGAACATAAGTCACAGCCCTCTGGTATTAATAGCTGAGTCAATTAATAGATGAGTCAGTTGTACGCTTGACAAAGTGTGTGTTTTATAATAAAATAATTTTTGTGTGTTTATAATACAAAGAAATTGTATGTTTTTATAATAAAACAAGTTTTATAATAAAATTGAGTACGGTCTATAAAAAAATTGTGTATGTTTTATAAAAACTGTGTATGTTTTATTAGAAAATTGTGTGTGTTTTATATTTAAAAAAATTGTGTGTTGCAGTGTTTACTCCCCAAAATGGCCCAAAAGTAAAAATCTCACCAACCTGGTGCATCTGTGGCACTGTTCATTTTTTTTATACAACATATTTAGAAAAAAATTAAACATAATACATTAAAAAACAGACCAAAAAAAAAAAAAAAAAACACTTGCTTGAACTCTACAAAGTTACGGTTTTCTAGAATCTGAGACTTCAGCTGAAGACAACCTCCTCCATTAAAAGCATCATCGCAGAAAATGGATGAGCTGCCTTTTGAAGAACAGTCTGTGTAATGATAAGAAGGTTGTGGCTGCTGAAGACTTAAATTATACCATGGCTTGCATTTTTGAATCTAGAAATCAATGAAAATATTCTAGATAACATTCCAACTAATATGGAAAGGTAGAATGAAATGTGAATTTACAAGTGCACAGAATAAAATTAGTCAACTTTTAAATGTAACTTGAACAAAGCAATAAAAAAACTAGAGAACAGGAATTCTGCTATTAATATATTATATTATATTATAATATAATATTATAATATAATATAATAATATAATATAACATAATAATATAATATAATATAATAATATAATATAATATAATAAGACTATTTATATTATTAGACTAATAATAAGCTCGAAGCAGCAAGGGTCGTCCGGCAGCTTCAGAGCCCCTAGCCTTCAATTCCCACTTTTCGGTGTCTTTAATTTGTGTAATTTCCCTTTTAAATTTGTCCGGTTTTAATTTTTGATTTTTTTTCCAACCTGGCTTCTGCTAGAGTCTCTTATACTCGGGACGTGGCTGGGGACCTATGAACCTAGCTTCTGCAAGAGTCAGAATAAGAGTAGAATAAAGCACCGCGGACTTAAGAAGCCACTCGCGGATTATTATACTTATAATGGACTAAGTGTTAGGTAAAAAAAAATTATGCCCATCCCCCCCCCCCCCCATTAACAGAAAATCAGAGTTCTAACTTTTTACGGCTGCTCTTTCACCTTCACCTAACACTTCATTTATAATGGCTGTTTCATAATAATAGAAGCCATCAATCCATCAGAAGAAAATAACTCGGTTAAAGCAGAAACTCGGATAATGAGGACTCTATTGTAGTTCAGTTTTAAGACTTAAAACACACAATTTCATTTTATGTAAAACGACATCATCTGAATCTACTGAAGAATTTCTCACTTACGATCCAGTCATAAACAACATCTATAATAAAGTATGCATAGTATGTCACTACCGCAGAATAATAGACAAATCCAGCTAAAAGAAATCAGCAAGAAACTCGGCCAAAAAAATCAGCTATCTAATGTTTCATAGGCCTTCATTTGTTTGTAATATTAATATAGATACTTAAAATTAAATTTAATTTATAATATCTCCATGTTTTATCAGAAATCATTCATTTATATTTTTCTCAAAACAGTTGGTATTTTAATGACTTTTTTTCGGTTGTTATGAGAAAATGGCAATAAAAATATATAATTAGTATTTTTCAACTATTTTCCCTTTACTTTCTACAGAAATGGAGTACTTGATTTGCCAAAATTAAACAAATGTCGCTAAAAACTACAAAAATAATAATATCTCAAAAATAAATGGAGATGCAGTTTTCAAACAAATTGCATTTAAAAGTACTTTTTTTCCCAATACAACGGTATAAACATTGAAAATGTGCAATGCTTAGAAGTTAAAAAAATTGCTATAGAGTATTTAATCGTACAATGATACATCTGCTTTGTTTTACGGCTGGCTTATAAAATGTAACGTTATTTTTTGGAGACGACACAAAATAAGCTGGGAGAAAGAAATAGCATACCGTGGACTAATAGTTTAAAGTCATAGTAAAGTTGCATATTCTACATTTTTACAGGAAAAAAAATAATATGCCAATATCATAACTGTCATGTTTACTCATTATTTATCATGCATCTGCACAACTCATACATCAGACATAATAATGCAACTCTGGCAAAAAAACTAAACTCCAACCAAATAAAAGCTTATCGGAATATTAATGTGCACATATTTATGCACATAAATAAGTTGATACATCATACTTTCTTAGCAATTTTCCATAGATCTCAAAAACAGTCAAAAAGGTTTTTTTTTTAAGCAGATTTCTGAAAAAACACAAAAAACTTTCATGTCTGATGCATGTAAAAATCACCTGAAAATAGACACAGAAAATGAGTATCTCTCAGAAAAACAACATTTATTTTCTTCATTTTACAACATGCAATATGAATGTGTCTTATTAGCATATGACGACAACACATAAACATTCTGAGAGTGAGAATATCTTGTCAGTCCTGAAAGAATCATGTAAGGAATTAATCACATAGGGATTAATCACTTAGTTTGCTATACTATGCATATGAATTTTTTTTATGTACATCAATAGTAAAAAGTCATACGAACAAAATGAGCTAGGTATGACAAGCCAAAAAATATGTTTAATTAAATTAATATGTTTTACTGTTATTGAAGATATTGATCACTCTTAGAGCATTTTAAAGAAAATTATGAGCTTTTTCTGAAAAACTTGGTATGACAAACTTTATTCTGCCAGAAAAGTCTCTCATAACTATTTTAGGGAGGCGGCTGGTGATAAAATTTTGCTTTGAATTTTTACAGGTGGCTTCTTTATTTCGTGTCTGGATGCTTACAAAGTGTCGGCTTTCTTCTGGATAACTGATTGGGTGTTAAAGCAAGATCAATTTGATCAGATTTGTAGAATACAGGGTGTTTCACTACCAGACCAACAAACTTGCAGGAGGTGTAGGAGGCACAGAGACGACTCGGAATCACATAGCAATGCAGGGTCGGAAATGCAATCCTAACGAGATAGAGGGGTTGTAAGGGTCTGAATCATAGTGACAGCAAATTGACATTTAAAGACCATAAACTTAAAATAAGTTATGACTTTCCTGATAATGAAGTTCCCCGAAGTTTTCTGCCTACGTGCTTTGTTCTTATCATCTACAGTTTTGCACGTTTGAGGTGGTAGGGGTGTTTTGAAATGGTACATCTTCGTTGTGACCGCAAACGTCCAAAACATGCCCGGCGTATTTCAAAACATCCAAGATTCCATGTTATGAATGTTTCATTCACACATTACAAACCATCGGACAACTTCACTATCAGGAAAGTCATGGCTTATTTTAAGCTTATGGTCTTTAAATGTCAATTTTCTATCTCTATGATTTAATGTCTAATAACCCCACCTATCTATTAGGCTTGCATTTCCGACCCTGTATTGCTATGTGATTCAGAGTAGTCTCTGTGGTTCTTACACCTCCTGCAAGTTTGTCGGTCTGGTAGTGAAACACCCTGTATATGTGATTACGGTATTGTTTCCGATTTCAAATTAATTATTAGATTATCCAGATTAAGAATCAGATCCAAACAAGATCAAAGATCAATGAGAATTTGAAAGAAGGCAATTTATGGGAATAGCATGGAAATAAAAATTTATCTGCATAAAAATCAAAATGTTTAATGTCTAACTAAATATGGTTCCATTTCAAATACTAGATGTTGGCATCAAGTTATGCACATCTCAATCAAATCAAATTGGTCAATTGGAAATATAATTCTGGAAAACTAGTTTCAGATAAACAGTTCCATACTGTCCTGATTTTCAGTAACTATTCATTCATAATTAACTCTTTAAGTATATTAAGTCTTTTTTAATCAAGTAATTTCTCAAAGGCTGATGTAACAAAATTTTGAAATTCACGATGATTTTTTTCCAGCACATAAAATAAATAAACATGGAAAGTATGGAAATATATATCTAAATACCAATGCTTTTTATAATACTTTATGAATCTTTAAACAGATATGCAAAAGTATTGCCCCACACTTTGAGGGTTAATATTTAACATGGGTAAATACGAGTGAATATAGTTGAAGGCAGCTTTAGCAATCACAGAGCATTTGGCATAAAGTTATTTAATATTGACTCAAAAATGTAATGATAAGAAAAAAAATACAAAAAAGGAAATAAATATTGAACGGGTTATTGATCTAAATTAAAGAGATAGTAAAATTTTGAATAATAATTAAAATATTTAAATTTATGAAATGAAAATTAGAATAAAGATAAATTTACATTAGGCCAATGAATGTAAATATTGGAAAAGTACATTGCAAAAAACAAATATTAAATAAAGATTCTACATGGTGAAAAATAATAAAACTTTCACTCACCTGAACACTGAAACCAGGGGCGCGCCGACCCAGTGTGCAAAGTGTGCACCGCACACAGGCGCCAGAATAGTAAAGGTGCCAAATGTTTTAGTCGAAGCTGAAAATTTTGAAATTTTTTTTATCCAATTTAAAATTATTAAAGCGGTATTTAAATCGAAAGTGCGTCATTTCTGATATATTTCTGAGTTCATTTTTACTTATAAGATATAGGAAATTGTCAGCAGCGTAGCTTTAGGAGTGGGGAGAGGGGAGAGTCTCAAACCGAAAGGCGCCACAGTATCGAAAGGTAACGGTCGAAAGGTCACTGTCGTAAGGTGCCACAGAAGGCTTAAGGGCGCCGTCAAGCGCCTAAAATAAATTAAAAAAAGCTAGAAACATAAAAAATTCGGAAGGGCGACTGCGAATGTCCCTTTTGACATCCCTGCTCTAGATCAGGCCTAGGCCTGTCCAGCTTTTCAGAAAGCAGGGATACACTACAGCTGGTGGCAAACATGGAAGGCTCCATTATTCAAATAATTGAAAATGTATAACAATTCTATTTTACTGTAGTATTGGTAGAGATACACATACTGACAATATAAAAACAGGTAGATATTATATTGCAAAATAGTAAAGCAACATAAGCCTCCAGGTTATGTACAGTACCCATGTAAAAGTAAATTGCCGAAAAAAGCACAAATCAATCATAGCAATCGGCTACATTATAACAAAAACAATAAATAAATAAAACAGGTTGCAACTCAAAATGCAATGCAAGTAAAAAAAGAAATGAAAAACTCTATTCGATTCCAAACAAATTTAACAGTCACGCCTATCATTGTATGCAACGCATAAATAAAAACGAGCGCATGAGCATGTAAGAAAGTTTCATGTCATTTGCAGTCGGGAAACATGTTTTTGAGAACAATCTCAAAATGAATTACGCATTATTGAAATTTTAATTGTATATTTTATAGATTTGCTTCGAACAAAGAATAATCGATCAAGAGCGAGTTTCACTCGCGTACAGAGAGTTCATACAATAAATTTATTAATTACTAACTGCAATCTTACAAAATATACTCGTTAAACGAATAATAAGACTTTGCAAATAACTTTGAATTATTTTATCAAATATTTTTCAATAATTACCTTCAATAATTGAATTTAACTGAAATGAAAAACGCTGACTATTTATAATTGTAATTCATCTTACCTAAAACAAAGACCTTGTACAAAGTTTAATCTTGTCATTGTGCCAAGTGCGCTTCGAAAGGAGGTCGCAAAGTTGCATGGCCACTTTGGTCTGTGCCACGTTTTTTAAGATAGTTTTTTTTACTAATATCTGGGCTAATTATCGACAATTCTTTTGGAAAATAATTATGGAGAGTTCTTGCATGATTTCGCGTCAATAGGTACATCGAGCTCCTCTCAACTCACCCGCTGAGCACCCGCCAAATAAAGTTTATGTATAACGGAAAACTGCGATTTTCTGAAAAACTGCATGACCTAGGATAATTGCTATAGTTTTCCTGCAAGATTTAAATAAATTCCAACTACTACTAATTTTTTCGTAATTTTATTTTCAGTAGTTTCGGAAATAGAAGGGGGGGGGGACAATTTTGCCATACATTTTCGACGAATTTCTGAAAATATAATAGTATCTAAGAGTAAAACAAATATATTTTTGAGTTCCGTGTTGAGAGCTTTTTCGAACGATACCCTCCCCTCTTTGGTGATTTTTAAATGAACCTTAAATTTGTATGATTTTATATCTTTAACTCGATTTTGTCTGAAATACGAAAACCCGCTCACTGTGTTAAAATGGGGCGGGGGGGGGGGGGGGGGGGGGGAAGCTGCTAATTGTTCAAATTTGTTATGTAAATTTTTTTAATGATTTTTGGAAAATTGTATGTGGTAGTAATGAACAAATTAAAATTTTAAAATGACCTCTACTTACTGATGAAAAAATGAGTTAAGAGGTGAGGAGTGAGTGCTTAGTAAAGTACAGGCCAAAAGCTTTAAAACGATATGTTACATGAAAAAGTTATTTTACCGCCCCCCTCCCCATGGGGGGAAAGGCTTTCTAATAATCTGGTATCAAACATAGACCTCACGAATCGAAGGCCCGTGAAGAGTTTCACCTTCGGTGAAGCCTTCAAATGAGCTGCCCAAATCTTGCTGCAGCATAATTAGGAGCTCAGTTAGAAAATTGGTCCCCAGGGGGGGGGGGGGTCTGAGTGAGGGGGCTACAAAGGTTCATAATATGAAAGAGTGGTTTAAGGGTTTTCCGATGATATATCACATGAGGGTTTAACAGGCGTGCTGCGTACGCACTGTAAAATCTTGCAAAAATACAAATCTCGAATCTTTTAGTTCCACATTAATTCTCTGTCAAAAATCCGCATCCAAAACTGTAGAAAATGGTAAGGTTTTAAATATTTGATCATCCCCCACCCCCAATTTTTTTTATCGCCTCCCTCCCCCCCACCTGAAATTTGATGCCACCTACTTTTTAAAATCTTTATTATGTGTTATAAACTATCTGAAAGTCCCAAATAGATCGGTTCGTCAGATTTTTTTTAATTTTAACAAATTTGCGTTTCAACAAAGCATTTCTTTTCCTTTTTAAAAATCGATTTTTTTATAAAGCAAAAACTTGCGGATCGATTTTTATAAAATTTAGATATTATTAAACAGCGTTTAAAGATAGGGCTGGATGCATAACTTTAAAATATCTAAATGGTGTATTTTAATAAAATTGACGGCGTTCCAAAGAATCATATTATAAAAATCATTTGTGGTTTCGAAAGACTGGCTTTTAAACTGAGAGTTTGAAAGGAATCATACAATTAATGAAATAATAATTAATATCTAATGTTGTAATTGAGCGACCGTGAAGAAATTTACATATTTGAAAGCAGCGAAAAATTCTGTATCTGAATGAATAAAAATTAAATCTATAAATTTATATTTTGAAAATTTTATGTTCGTTCGAAAATGTCCACTATTGAAAGACGTCGATTGCCTGCAATGAACACCTGCCATCCATGGAAGAGATTTCGAACCTTTCTTTCGAAGGAAATAAAAATATTTTTTACAAATCGATTTTTCGTGGATTTTTTGACTTCCTCAAACCGTACCGGAATAATTTTTAGAAGCTCTGAAAGGTTTTTTTTTTTTTTTTGCGTCTGGCTGTGCATTTTTCGAGTTGTCAGGACCAGTAGAATTTAAGATACAGTCCTTTTTAAAAACGCCCAGTACATTTATCGGAATAGCAGCTCTGTAATTCTATTAATCCTCCCCCTATCTTCGAGTTTTTGAAGAAGTTCTCTGCGGTTTGAAAAATATCTATGCTCTTTTTGAATTATTAATACTTTTCATTCTTTTAATTTGGACTTTTTAATTAATTTTTCAACTATTAGAGATTTAAAATTCTGAAACTTAGGTGCACGGTGCATCAGGTGAGGCTTTCGACTATCCTCACAAAAAGTTTGAGCCTCGCATATGCCTTATATTCTGCTAGCCATCGCACACAGACTGGGCGAAACTTTAGCCAGCATAGGGGTTCTATATTTTCTAAAATAAAATCAAATGTTCCGGAACTGGAACATTTTCGAATGCACCCTTAATTATGATCTACGAGTGGTAATTGCTTAAGATGCATCTTAATTGATGTTACACTACTTTAAAAGAAATAAAAGTACTATAACGTGCTAATAAAAGTATTATATTTGCTAATATAAAATCAAATGTTCCGGGACTGGAACATTTTCGAATGCACTCCTAATTATGATCAACGTGTGGTAATTGTTTAAGGCGCACCTTAATTGATGTTAAATTACTTTAAAGAAATAAAGTACTATAACGCGCGTTCCAATGCATTACAAACATCATAATTTGAAAAAATGTTTTTCTACTTTTATTTGTATTTACTGTATTACGAGCACCCCATTCTTTGTGTCATAGTCCTACCATTGATTAATTCAACACAGCTATATTTCCAAATTAAAGTTTATTTGAACTGTTTTACGTATAAATATAAATAAATATCAGATCTTAAAAATTCCGGGAGTGACGGAGGTAAAAGAAGCTGATTTACTTGGGAGGTATGCCATTGTGGGGAGAGAGAGCTTACAGCTGAAGCACCCACCTTTTAGGGATGTCCGTTATTTGCATAGCTGACAACATTCCTTAGTTTTTAATTCAAACAACAATATTTTTAATCAGAAATTTAATTCAATAAATGAAATAAAAAAGAACCCTGTGAAAACAAGACACATGTCATTAAATACATTTTCTGGTTCCAAATTAGTTTATTTGATTTGGAGAAAAACCCCGGAAGGTTGGCTTGGCAGTTATGCATTTATACTCTTTGGAAAAAAAAATTGATTTTTTTTTTTTTTTTTTTTTGGGGGGGGGGGGGGGTAGGAATATGGGGCGCCAATTGAAGTTCTGCACACAGGCGCCGGATACTGCTGACGCGCCCCTGACTGAAACATATATTAAATAACACTGAAGTATTGTGAGGCGCATAATTCATTTGAGATCATATTCCATTATTTACATATATTTTGAATTATTTAATATTTACTCCTTCATACATTACAATTTGTCCATAAATTAATTTATTAATGATCTATTTCTTTCTTTTTTTTAACTATTTTTTTTTTCTTATCATTACATTTAGTGAGAGTGTTTTTGTGGCAGGCAATCGTTTATTGTTCTCCACATTCACTAAAATAATTCACTAAAATAATTAAAAGACCTTTCCATTCCTGAACATGTTTTTGCCAAATCCTGGACAGAAAGAAGAATAATAAGGTAATCCCTCAATTTCTCTCACAGGGCAGAGTTCTGTTAATGAGTTCCAGAATCTAGAAGTAAATGGTTAATATAAATACATTTCATATGAATTTAATTCAAAATCACAATTTCCACATTATAATACAAACTTGAAATTTAACAAAATAAAATTTTCAGAACATTAAGATGACCAGATATCAGGCAACAAACAACAGGATGCAAATACTCCACCACACACATCCACATATGCAGAATTCCCACCATCCTTGAAAGGAGCAGGATTTTCTTTGACAGTTTATGAATGTTGAAACAAATTTTGAATTTGCATTAAAGTTTTCCTAATAATACTTTCTCTAAATTTGTTTCTTATTCATTCTTGATACACATAAATGAAGATAAAGATTTTGTTTAAATTGTACACTTTCATTTAATTGTACTTTTCTTCAAAATGTATTTTATTTTATTATTATTTTTTTTTTTACACAAAATGGAGTTTTACACAAAATGAAGTTTTAAACAGTTTGTTGATAAAAATGTGATTTGGTTTCTCTTTATTATTTTTCTAGGTTATCCAAGTTGAATGTGTAAACATCAGAATACTGCAGAGGTTGTGGAAAAAAAAAAAAGAAAGAAAGAAAAAAAACAGAAAACCCATGACATTTAAAAAAGTGTCAAGATGCCAAGGCTCTAATGCTAAAACCAGGACTATCCAAGCAAAATTCGAATGTCTGATCACATTATAGATATAGAATACCTAAGACAGACAGAACACGGTGTGAAAAGAAATTCAGATGTTAATTTCTCTGACCAATTTAGCTAAATGTCCTTCATTTATTTAATATGCACATAAATAACATTAACATGATATTTAGTAACTTACCTATCTATTGCATAATTGGGATATTCTCAAAAGGTGGGATCATTAAACGTTAACTATATGTAATTTTTAAAATTTTCGAATTTAAGGCTAATTTTTTTAAATAGTATTTCTTCTATAAATATAATATATAAATATTTTATAATAGTATGTCTACAAAATTATATACAAACAGCAACTATTCTGGAAAATTAATGATTAAAGCATTTAATTAGCAGTTACGTACGTTACAAATTTTGGACACTCTTTCGCACGTACGTTACAGATTTTGGACGTTGCTCTTAGTATTTAAAAAATTCTTAAGACTAAAAATGTAGTAAATGTGTCTGTATACATATATATGCATAATTAACTTTGTGTTATACAGTAATAATAATAATAAAATCCAATACTTTGTTACGTATGTTACTTTCGGACATAACAAAATACAGAAAAATTCTTTATAGAAAAGTCCTTCTATCTCCAAAAAAGCAATAAATCAGCCTGCCATCTCTTAATGAAATTATCTAAAAATCATCCGTTTCCATTTTGCATTCGTTGTTTACCATTAGAAACACCTGGAAAAAAGTTAAAACTCTTCTTCTTGGTGGTACATTGGAGCAGTTAACGTTATGAATATCCGAAATTGGCCTCTTTAGCATAAAATAATAAAATTAAGATATTTATACAAAGCTTTTACAATAAATTATGTCATTTTCTGTCTCTGAATAGAATTAAAAACTCAGTGTAAAAAAAAAAAAAATAAGTCAATGATAATTAAAGTTATGTTTGAAAGGCTTAAAGTTATGACTTGTGTCCTGTGCCCACCTTTTGAGAATCGCCCAATTACAACAGGTAATATAGAAATGTTTAGATAAATTTTTTCAAAATCACATAAATTACCTAATAATGTTTCTGCAGTATTATTCAGCTTAAAAGCAACAATGCATATAACTCTTTCTTTGAAAACTAACATTTAAGGGGCTGTACATATATAACATTATCAACATTTTGTAAATTTGGACCCTTCAACCACCTTACAATATCATATGTTATCATTCCTCCTCCCCCCCTCCCTGCCATAATAATATCGTTATCAATGTCCAAAAATCCTTTTGATTTTTGCAATTTTTTTCTTTTGTTTGCAGTGATGTACAGCTATGCATTTATTATTCACATACATTATTCATTCAAATGAAGGCCTTAATGAAATATTATTAGAAGTCAATAAAATATACCTATTATACATAAAATAACTTTATATCAAATAACACATAAAAGAAATAGTTACCATTTAAAAGTATTTAATAATATCTTTTTGTTACATAATGCAATCAACAGTAATAATATCTGCTTGCACTTACCCCTACACCGGAGGAGCAAGCAGAACTTCCTATTAACAAAACAGATGGACAACATTATTTTTCTATTATTTACTAGGAAACACATCATACTAATATCATTTCAAGTTTCAAACACCTTCACACCTGGTTTCTCGGATAGCGGATTATATAATACGCATATGGCAGAAGAATGGGAATGCCAAACGTTGGGGTATTCCATATTTTGGAATTAAATAATTTTGTAATGATTTTAATAATAACTTTGTATTTTCATGAAAATAGATAATAGACTGAAAAAAGATAGACTGTTTTGCTGTAAAGAAGAAGTTACAAAAAAATTGGTTGCATCAAAAATTATAATATCAAAAGACAAATCCCCCTCCCCCCATAGAGATGTCTTACGATATCATGTGCCAGAACCCTGTCCCCCCCCCCCCACCCCCAATGTGATTACATTACATATGCACAGCCCCTAAGAGCTTGTATACAATTTGTACAGATTGCACAACAACAATAGTTAAAACATAGTTGGTGTCAGCCTTTTAGAATGGAACAATAAAATTATTTGAGCAAAAAATTAAAAATAAAGTTTTTTCTTCCCTGACAAAAAGCTACCTCTCATTAAATTTCCTATTTTTATTATTATTATTATCTTTTTTTAACGTTGCTTTTCTTTATTTTTCCTGATTTTCACCGATAATTCTGAATATAGAGACAAAGCAGAATAACAATATTATAACTAATATTAGCATGCTTCAAACACCGGTCAGTTTCTCAAACGAATCTTGAATTCAATGAAATAGACAGGCGAATTTGACCTTCTGTTTTAAAGCAATGTAGACATTTACCTGAAGTGTCCTTCTGCATTTGTGAAAACGATATGAATGTCATTGTATTATAATATTTTTTTATGTGTCAGACAAAATTTGGACTGTTAAGGACCAATTCTTTTAGTTTATTATTTATAACAGGATTTGGTATATAACGATATAAAAATTTATACTAAAAGCACCCTGAAAAATTAGCTAACAACACAAGTCTCATTGTTTCATAACTGGTTCACCTGATTATACAACTTTCCTCCATAATTCTATAACTAAGCAATGTAAACAATATGTCTATACTAACAAAAGAAAGTTTTACTCTGCCTCTGTGTGCGATGGCTAGTGATATCTACTGCACGTACACGTACAAGGTTGAAAATTTAGATGAGGGTAAGTCCAATGCATTAGGGATTGACCGAATACTGAATAGTCGATTCGGTATTCGGTGATTCGGCATGTAAACCGAATATTCGGCTTCGGCCGAATACTTTTAAGTATTCGGCCGAATAATTGCGGGTAAGTATTTTCTTAGAAGTAGAAGAATTCTTTTTTAATTAGAAGTAGAATAGGCTAAACGATGAGTTTCAATATTATGTGCATGAGTTCAGAGTTCAATTGCACTACAAAAAACAAGTCAAAGGACATTTTTAATATAAAAAAAACCCCTTTTTCTTTCCTAAAACAGCCTACATAGGGATGAAATCAAAACAACTATCTACGATGAGAAAAAAAAAGTAAGGAAGGTGGGCATCTTTCTCTTATAATTTAATTTTAATTATTTCTACTTTAGTTTTCTTAATTTAAATTTATTTAATGTGTATTTTCTTTAACATACACCTCAAATAAGTACGTGAGATTTCATCTCTGCATATCTAAGGCGTATATTAAAGAAAACGCATCAAATAAGTATACCCCTATGCCTATCCTATAGCTTTTATAACCATTAAAATTGCTCAAATTTGTTATAATAAGTATACCCCTATGCCTATCCTATAGCTTTTATAACCATTAAAATTGCTCAAATTTGTTATCTTCATCACCACAATGTTAAATTATTAATCAAAATATAAATATGTATCAATAATTTGACAGATAATAGTTAAATGTATAAATTGATATACCTTTTGTATTTGGGAGCATTCCTATTCAATACGTTTATAATTAGACAATCAGTAAATCAGCTTAATGACAACATTGTTTCTTTTTATTTGAATGAACTTTAGTTTTTCTAACAATTCTTACCCTTAATAATAGCCTGTATAGTTTAATACTTTCATAGGTTATTTTGGGTATTGGCTAGTGATAAAATAATAAAAAATAAGTGATGGGTTAATGAAATTGTGAGTGGAAAGTATTCATTAAATTTTTTTGGTGTAATTAGATTTAAGAATAAAAATGTAACTGAATTAAATTACTAAGAATTTAATTTTAATTAAAGTTTATTAAAAAAGCTAATATATGAAAAAATGCATATTAAAAATTTTTAAGTATTCAGTGTACACTTTGACCGAAGCTTCGGTCAATCCCTACAATGCATACCCTGATGCTCAGAATTTTAATTTTTTGATAATTAGCCAAAATATTATTAAAAATGCTATCAATTAAAATTAATGTTATTAATTAAAAACTTTCATCAAAAACTCATCTCTCTCATTCTAAGCCAGCAAAAGCGCATGCGCATGCCCAGAACCTGATTTACACAGCAGGACGAAAATTAAGAACACAACACAGGGATTTTGAAGGATTTATTGTCATTCTTTTTTAATTGGCCAAACATTTAGTCTAGTTAAAAACGAAAGATATATTGTAAAAAATCATACTTTTATGTCTTAAATGCTGCAATCAGTTTGAAAAAACACTATTTTTGAAAAACAAATTTTAAAAAAGATTGTTTCTGCAAATCTCTTTTCTTCCCTAGGACACAATTTCAAAGGTACCGGTTAACAAAAATACGTATGTAAAGCTGAGACCTTCTCTTCAATGATGCAAATGGTTTGTAAAAATACGAATTTTAACCCTTTAAGAAAAATTCGTGACTGCAGATCACTGTGTACCTTACAGACACAATCTTTCTTCTATGGTAAAAGTGACTACACTAACTATATTATACGTTCATATTTAGATACAATCTTTTCAGAGCATCTCTGCAGGTCGGATTTACATCACCTACAAAAATTTTTAAATGTTTGGACGAGTAGAAATATTTTTTACAAAATAAAATGTGTGAAAATTTTGACGCAAACACTAAAAACCGGGCATGTTTTGGCACTATTTTGCTTGACTTTGGCTCAAGTTTTCACTACTAAATATGCATATTTATTCATGAAATTTTAAAGAAGGCTTATTTACAGTTATATTTATAACCTATTAAAATTTTAGAGAAATCTGTTTTTTTTTTAATGCTAATGGAGTCGAGCCAAAAGCAAGGAAAAAAGCAAGAGGAAAATGTATTCCTTTTTTAACTAGATATCGATATTTTTTCACGATTTTTTCTCATGAGGTGCATGACCCTCGTATTAAAAACTGCTGAAAATCCCAAACAGTTTGAGAACAAAAACTTTTTTTTTTTTTTTTTTTTTTTTTTAGCAGCTATTGAAATAGACCTAATGAAAAAAAGAAAAAAGTCTTATGTGCCATTTTACCACTAGATATCAGTATTTTTTCCACATAGGCTACAAAAACATTATGCTTTTAACTTCTAAAAAATTTAAAGAGTTTGAACAATAACAAATACTTTTTTGAAACATTTAAAATACCGGATGATACCTACCTCTACCTCCCTTTTCCCAGCATATTTCAAAATTACGCATAAACTCCAAAAATCAAAATATGCAAAAAAGAAAACCTTAAATAGCATTTACTTTCAATTTTCTTTGCAACACATTTCAAAAAATACGAAAATTAACCCTTTGAAAAGAATTCATTCCCAATGTCACTTTTCCCTTTTTTTGTGTGTGTGCATTTTGCTGTAGGATTAACATTAAACACATTTTGATTAAAAAGATAGATTTAATTTACACATCTCAGTCTTTAAGCAGTTGGACAATTATAGGTTGTGAAATTTATTCTATTTTTGTGAAAAACAACATTTTTTTAAATGAAAAGTGAAATCCTGTTACTAAAATGAAAAAGTCTTCTTACGAGCACTTTTACCGCTAAAAATGAATACTTTTTTGGGGTATTTTTTCATTTAAAAATATAAATTCAGACAAAATCGAGTTAAATATATAGAATCATACAAATTTAACATTCATTTAAGGTATTTATCACAGGTATGCTGGGCAGATCAGCTAGTTATATACTAAAACCTTTCCTCAAAATTATCTAACTAATAGTGCAAGTCCCATCAAAATCCACTTGATAGAACTCAAGCTTTATCAAACTTTTATCAAACATTTTTACAACTTCTATAAATATATGTCAAAATAGTCAGGAATTTGTTTCATTTTATCGTCTGAAAATAAATTTTTTTATCAATGAGATTAGAATTTTCACTTTGTTGATTTTCCAAAATGACAAATGTTATTGAGCAAAGAACATGCATTAAATTTTGTTTTCACAATGATATTTCTGCTACAAAAGCATTTGAAATGTTGTAAATGTTAGGGATAACAAGCCCATTTTTCAATTCTCAATGCCTTTAAAAACTCTTTAATATTTCCCAGTATAATAGATAGTATTTTATTTTACAGACTTTATTTTTCAAAGTAACTTTATTTAAATATAATATATTTTAAAGTAAAGCTTACCTTTTATCCTAATTTAATCCTTTTATCCTTAAGTTATTTATGAAGTCTTTTCAGTTTCTTTAAGTTGTATTCTTTTAAAAGCCATATTTACTTTTCAATATTTCTGATAGTATCACTTGCCAGACGCCTAAGTCCCGTATAGAAGATCGTACTACGCGGTTTGATTTTCCTTCAGTGTGTTCTCCATTGGAAAAAGATTTACTACCTTTGGAAGTTTTGAAATTGATAACAAAAATGAATTTTGCTCCACATTTGATCATTGCTCTAAGAATTTTACTACCTCATCCAATAATTGTTGCATCCGGGAAACATAGTTTTCCAAGCTAAAAATAATCAAGAACTATTTTTTAACATCATACTCTCAAACAGGATTGTCAGACCTCACTATTTTAGGAATTGAGTATGAACTCATTAACACTTCAGATGTTTCTGAATTAATTAAAGAATTCTCAGTCTGAACTAAAAGTTGGTAAAAAAGAAAAAAAAATCATCTGAATTTTACCCCTGTTAACTATTTATTTAAATGAAGTAAAGTATTTTAAGTGAAAAGTTATTATAAGTATTTGTGTCAATTGCTGAGTGAGAGTTACATTGTTTTTTTGAGCGTTCGTCAAAAAATGTAACAAAGACCATATACCTTTTTTTTAATCCGTGCTTATTATGTCAGGGCACAATTTTTTATTTTTGCACAGAGTGGTTTAAAGACTAAATCCGGCCATGGAAGATATTTCACAAAATGACTTTAAGGCATGTTTTTGATGATTGGAAAAAATGCCGGCAGAAGTGCATTGCAGTTGGAAATTACTTTGAAGGCGAAGCAATAAATTGATAACCTTTTGTTTTATGCCACCATTCCAGGTACTTTTTGATCACAGTAGTATAATAGATGTATGCAGCTTACAATTTTATAACTCATATGTCTGCAACTTACTAAAGTGACTTTTTTTAAAGTACAGCAAAAGCTCATTAATCCATTCACCCTTAAATCAGATTTCATTTAAATGGACAACATTTAAAAAAAATATGTGAAATAAAGTACCAACAAATGTCATAAAAAATTAGCTCTAAAAGTAGACAAGGGAAAAAAAGTGGTTTCTTCAGACCAGTGAGTCTGTAAAGTGGATGAATGTGAACAAACTTGCTAATCTAAGTAATACAACTTAAAGTTAGATTGTAGAATCTAAATATCATGTAGGTTATGTACAGTCACGGAAAAAAAAAAGTAAACACCCCCTACTAACTCTCCAACACATTATTGTAGAAGAAAGTTACCAGTACCAAAGGATTGGAAATAAAGTCTAGTTTTAAATGATGTATATAAAATTTTCTTAGGGAGTTCTACATGTCTTCAATAGCAATATTCATGTTTGACACCATAAATAAATTCTACACCCTTCAATTAGTCTAAATAAAAAATTTAATGAAACTCATATAATTAGAATTAATTATTTTAAAATTAGCATATTTTAGGGGCTGTATCCAAATTGAAGTCCGGTACTCAATTGTTGAAATGCTACAGAATGAATACATTCTATTAATGTATTATTTCTTGCCAATATGACCATTTCACTCGCTTAATATGTTTCAACTATTGCCAGCCCAAATGTTTCAATAAAAGGAATAAAATGTATTTTTTTTTAATTACGCTTCTTATGCTTTTCTGTACATCATTTTCACTTTTTTAAAGCATGATTTGAAAACTACTTGGAAAAAAAGTTGAAATTGAGAATTTGCATAAAGCAGGGCATAAAAATTCCAAAAAAATTGTAGGTTGCAATTCATTTTTTTTAAATATTAATTTCATAATTCATATTAAAAAAATTGTTTAATTACAAATTCAATGTATATATGTTTGGGTTTTTTAGTATTATAACCATATAAAAAATCATTACATTAAGATTAAAATTTCAGGAGATATTAATAAAAATGTGAAAATGTATTTTAACATTAGAAGCTCTAAATTTTGAATGTTTATAATTCAAAAACTTATCATTTAAATGACTTGAAATTTTGTTTCTAGGCAAAGTTTGAACAGAAGATTTAAAATATAATGTAAAAATTGGCTATTGCTATTGAAAAAAAAAACAAAGTTTGGTCAGGTTTTGATTTTTAGATGCCCCCCTAAGCAAATTTTATATACATAATTTAAATGTAGACTTTATTTCCAATGATTTGGTACTAGTAACTTTCTTTTATTATAATTAGTTGCATAGTAGGGGGCATTTACTTTTTTCTTCCATGACTGCACCAATTTTTCTTCTGTGGGTTAACTTAGCTGTATTTTTGTTACTGCACAGGGTGTTTGAAGTATACTTTAAATCATTTTATATGTTATTTTTTAATAGATTGCTTTTACAGTCTCAGTTAGTCCAGATTAATGAAGGTTTACTATTTTCGAATTGACATTCAATACCTTTATTGTTAACCCACAGCTTACCTAAGATTCAAAATGTTAAACTTGATGTCATTATATCATAAGAGGTTGTTTAACCATTATGCCATTATATATAAAAAAAGGTAACTTAATTTCAAATACTTCACACATAATTCAAACAAGAATCACTTCCAATGGTAACTCATTTGAATCTTTGAATTGCCTTTATAAAAATATGTGTATATGTGAATGTGTGGTTGGTCAATTTCAAAAGTGATTATATTCTGCTTCGGCAAGAAAAATATTCTTTTACAAGTTGGGGAAAAAAAAAAGATGCACGAGAAAACTTAAAAGAAACATGTTTTAATCTTAAGACACAACATTTGTCGCATATATGAAAGGTAAAATATTAAAACTCCATTTTAAATCTTTTAAATTAATTTCCAATGAAATATTTAACTCTTAATGTTTAATTCTAAAACTGTTCCTCGTTAGTTGTTGGCCTAACAGACATTCCTCGCATATATTGAATTCTATCCAACATAAATGATTCAAATTGTAAGTTAACTGCTATTAGCAGGAGTCTGCAGTTTGAGTTACACCCAGGGCTAATTCATGGCCAGAGGCCCAGAAATCAATCACAAGTTCTAAAACAATTAAATTTAAATGGCCGTCCAACTGGCATCTTCTCCAACGCTGGAAAAAAATTAAAGTTCTGTTAGTATTTGAATCCCAATGAAAAAGGCGTAAGTAAGTTAGATAAAATTGGGACTTACCCGTTCTTCAGGATACTTATCTATTTCGGTGTAAATCCACACTTTGTTTAATCCAATATATGTTAGTTGTCATAATTTTAATCAACCACTCTTTATAACCTCCATTGACAAAAGAAATTGTAGACTATTATATCAAATAAATAAGCAGTGGTAACACTTTAAGCTATTTAATTCACATTGTTTAAATTGTAAAAAAGAGAGAGCATTTTCATGCCTCTTCTCTGGAATGACTACATTTTCAGAATGAATAAATATTTACATTATAAGATAATAAATCAGTAATAATAATTGTAATAGCAATATCATAATAATAATAATAATAAATCAGTTTAATGTCTATGAGTCACTCAACAAGTCATTATCTTTATCAAAGTTTTCAAGGTTAATTTCTTTTGAATAGATTTATGGCTGAGTTGAAACGACGCATAAGTTCCTTCTATGGGTTTGAAAAACAGGTTTGGGAACTGGTTTCGTAAACAGGTCTGCTATCATCAATTTGGTTGGGCAGTACTTTAGGTTGATAGTCCCTTCTTGCTTTAGTTGTTTTATCAGGTGGAACCTAATTTCAATATGTTTAGTCTTACTTGAGTGCCTTTCTAATTCTATCATCTTGATCGTGGACTGGTTGTCTTCATATAGGTCTATAGGTAAGGTTTGCTTTAGGTTTAATTCTTCCAGTAGATTGACTAGCCACTTTATTTCAATTGCTGCAGACACATATTCGGCCTCTGCCGATGATAATGCAATGCAGGATTGTTTCTTGGTCGACCATTGTATGGGATTTCTTCCTAACATGTATAGGTTCCCACTCGTTGATTTTCATGAATCTACATCTCCTCCCCAATCTGCATCCGCATAAACTTCAAGTATCGGTTTCTTTTCTCCGCTCAGAATTAGACTATAATTTTTTGTAGTCTTTAAATATCTTATCACTCTTTTTACTGCATTCCAGTCTTTCATTCTTGGTGATTCATTTCTTCTGCTAAGAATGTTTACTGCTGCACAGATGTCAGGTCTGCTTATAGTTGCTAGATATAGAAGTGCTCCTATGGCTTGTCTGTAATACACTATGACGCAAAAGTTTAGACAATGAAGAAATTCTTACATACTTTGAAAAATATTTATTCAATTTTCAAATCACTGCTTGAAATTAATGTGCTGTACATATAAACAATATTTATAACAAAGAAAAGTGGAATTGTGCATATTGCAATAAATTAAATGGTAACAAAAATAAACTGCTGTCTCAAAAGTTTAGACACAAATTAAATAAAATCGAAATAAACAATTTTTAAAACCTGGTTGCGCATCCATGCTTATGTATTACGTCATATACACGAGATTGCATGGAAGAAACTAAATCTTGCATAGTTTGTGGATCGATATCGTACCATGCATTCTCAATAGATGTCTTAAGTTCCTTTTCAGAAGAGTATTGTCTAGCGTTGTATAAACTTTGCGACACATGATGCTCCAAAGGTTTTCTATAGGGTTAAGATCTGGGCTACATGCTGGCCAGTCGAGAACTCTTATATTATGGGAATTAAACCAAGATTTTGAATGTTTTGCAGTGTGAATTGAAGCATTGTCTTGCTGAAATTCCCACTGAGGACCCCCTAGAAGCACAGCAAATGGCAGTAGGTTTTCTTCTAATGTCTGTGTATAATGCTGTGAAGTTTGACGACCACTGGTGAAAGTCAGAGATACTTGTCCATTATAGCAAAAGGCTGCCCAAACCATCACCGAGCCCCCTCCTTGTCTGCGACTAAAAAAACGTCGAGGTTCCTTCCGCAAGTCATGCCAATACGATAAACAACCATCTGGACCATCCAGATTCCACTTTTTTTCATCGCTAAATATGACTGACTGCCATTTCTCTCCATATGACATATGCTTTCGAGCCCACATAAGTCTTTGTAACTTATGATGTGGTTTCAGAGCTGGTTTCTTCTGCATTTTGCTATAAACGATTGTTCCTTTTTCCAAAATTCGTCTACGAATCGTATCCTTTGATACAGAGAGTCCCGATGAGCTTTGAACTCCACGTACGCTCATTTGTTGAGTACTCGCTAGTCTTTGTATCAGGCGATCCTCTCGTACATTTGTCACACGTGGCCTCCCAGACCGACATTTTGCTTTATATTCGGAACCACTCGATAAAAGTCGATAAATATATTTTTTTGACCTATTAATAATAGCAGAAATTTCAGAAACGCTCTTCCCTTCACCTTTCAACTGCCAAATCCTTGAAACCTCATTCACTTGAATTTCTTTAGCTCTCGGCATGTCGACTATGAAGCGCAATCGTTTGCAGAACTTAAGTACTCCAAATTTGTGACATCATCGATTCTAAATTTGCATATGCCAGCGAATATTCAAAGAAATTTAGAATAGTGTCTAAACTTTTGCGACAAGCACATTTGAATTTTTATGAAAAAAATTAGTATTATAGCAAATAAAACGACTGTCTTTTGTACATAGCATTTTAAATCAGTTTTTGAATATATTTACAGGTTTTTGTAATTCTGACGTCATAATTCTACATTTTAAAGCTGAATGACGTCATTGTCTAAACTTTTGCGTCATAGTGTATGTGTTGTTTGGTAAAATGTTATCCTCATAATTAAAGCGTGTGTAATTTGTTTCCATGGGTGTGCTACACGGTTTTGCGTCTTGCAAATTAAATTTATTGATTAATTCTTCTATTTTCTGAGTTTGATTTATCATGTAGCTTTTATTTACTTTTTTAATGTTCATAGATAGGTACTTACTGATGTCACCTAAATCTTTTAGCTCGTATTCTTTATTTAAGCTCGCGATTACTTCCTATATTATTTCGTCTTTTCCAGCAATTAAAATGTCGTCTACGTATGTTATTATGTATGTTGTGTTATCGCCCCTTTTTCGCATAAAAAGGCATGAGTCAAATTTGCTCTGACTGAAATTCATCTTTTTTAGTGTTTCTGTGATTTCATTATGCCACACTCTCGCGGCTTGTTTAAGTCCGTATATGGCTTTGTTTAGCCTACATACTTTATTTTCCTCATTTGGTTTAGCGAAACCTTCTGGTTGTGACATATATATCTCCTCCTCAAGCTCTCCATGTAAGAACGCGGTGTTAATATCCGTATCCTTTACATTTAAATTTTGATGCAATGCTGTTATTAATAATGCTCTTATTGTTGTATATGGCACGACTGGTGCATAAGTTTCATCATAATCCTCCCTGAATTTTCGTGAATATCCTTTTGCAACTAAACGTGCTTTATATTTTTGGATTTTTCCTGTGTTGTCGCGTTTTAGTTTGTAGGTCCATTTGCAACGTATTATTCTCCTATTTGGTGGAGGTTCTACAATTGACCAAGTTTTGTTTTTCATAAGGGAGTTTCATTTCGCTTTTCATTGCGTCTATCCAATTTTGTTTATCCTTAAAATTTTCCATGTTTTCGATTTCCTCATAATTTTTTGGTTCAGTAGCATTTTCGTTCTTAACCATGTACATTAACCTATCAGGAGGTACACCTTTATTAATTCTTTCTGATCGTCTAAGTTCTGCTACTGGTTGATTGGACGTGGATGGTGTCTCATTGCTATTTGAAATTTCTATTTCTACAAAGTTTTTGTTAACCCGATTTTCATCTTGTTTTGGTTTGTTTTCTACTTTCTCGTTTCTATATTTAAATTTGTTTTCGAGAAATTTAACGGTTCTCGCGATCTTTATTTCATTTCCTCCTACACATATTCTATATCCTTTGGATTCATTATCATATCCGACTAAAATTCCCTCTATAGCTTTATCGTCTAATTTTTGTCTTCTGGCTTTACTGATATATGCGAAGGCTTTGCAGCCAAATACCCTAACGTAACTTAAGTTTGGCTGTCTGTTTGTCCATAACTCGTATGGCGTCTTTTCATTTGCTTTTGTCGGTAGTCTGTTTTGCAAATGATTTGCTGCGCAAATTGCTTCCCCCCAGAACTTTAATGGTAAATTTGATTCACTTAACATTGTCCTTGCCATTTCAACTAACGATCTATTTTTCCTCTCTGCCACACCGTTCTGGCTTGCGCAATATGGAACTGTGTGTTGATGTTTTATCGCATTAGCCCTGAGGTAATTTTCTATTTCATCTGATGTGAATTCCCCTCCGTTATCTGTTCTAATTGCTTTCGGTTTTTCTCCAAATTTGTTGCTAATTAACGCGATGAATTCTTTAAGTTTTTCGTAAACTTCACTTTTTCTAGACAATAGGTATATGATCGTAAATCGTGAGTAGTCATCAATAAAAGTCAAAAAGTATGATTTCCCCCCTATTGTCGGTGTTTGAAAAGTTCCGCACACGTCGGAGTGAATGAGCTGGAGTCTTTTAGTTGCTCTATACTCTGCAATTTTTGGATAGGGTTCATCAGTTAATTTTGCCTTAATGCAAGGGTGCAATCTATGTTATGCTTACAGTTGTTTATTTGGATTCCTCTAGCTAATTCCTTTTGCGTAATTTCTTTAATTGATGTTAGATTTCTATGTCCTAACCTACGATGCCATAATTCTAGGCAATTTTTGTTGTTGCAGCTTTGTGCTACGTTTGCATAGTTTTGGAATGCCAACTGAACTTCATATAGGTTATTTACTTTTCGCGCTTCTAAGCATATTTCTCCGTTAAGTTTGAACGTACATTTGTCATTTCTGAATATAATTTCACATCCATTTTAGGTCTTTTTGCAAACCGATAATAAATTTGTTTCGATTTCAGGTACTAGTAATACATTTTTAAGTGTTATTTCATGAACTTTGTTGTCTGATGTTCGCGTGTTTATATTTACGTCACCTGACCCGTAACTGATAAGTTTTTTCCCGTTTGCGATGGTTACATTTGTTTTTTTCGCGTGATTTTATTTCTGTAAACATTGATTCTGAACACACAATATGGCTTGAGCTGCCACTGTCTACTATAAATGTTTTGTTTTCTATTCCTTGTGTTATAAAGGCGTAATTTTTATTTTCGCTCGCCCTCCATGTATTGTTTTCATTTTCAGAGTGACTGTACCTACGGTTTGATTCTGGTGTTTGTTCACTTCTAAAATTGTTTTCACTCTTTTGAAAAACTAGTGATGTAGAGTAATGTTTTTTGTTTGGTCTAATGTGTTGATTTTGTGGTGTATTTTTTGTTTTGGCTTTATTATGCCAACATTCCTGGGTATAATGGTTTCTCATCCAACAATTGGAGCAGTATTTATTACTTGTTTTGTTGTTGTAATTTTTCTGTGCTTTAAATGCTCTGGCAGGATTTTCTGTTCTCTCATTATTATCATATCGTCGGTTATATTCGTCAATAAGTTTAGACTTAATAAATGATGGTGTGAGTTGATTTTCTTCTCTCGATTCAAGGGCAGTAATAAGAGTATCATAAGATTGGGGTAGGGAGCATAATAACAGTGCAGAAATGTGGTTATCATTTATAACTTCTCCTATGGCCGCTAATTTATCTACTAATTCCATTATTTTTGTAATATGATTAACAACGTTGCCACCTTCCGCTAATTTAATCCCATAAAGTTTTCTTAGAGATAAAGTTTGCTAGACAAATTATGTCGCTCATGGATTTCACGCAAAGCTTGCCAAGTTTGTCTGGCTGTCTGTAAATTTTTAACATGAGTAATCTGACTATCATCAATTGTTAGATTAATTAGAGCACGGGCTTTCTTATCACTTTTGGACCAAGCGTCCGTAATTGGATTAGGCGGTTCTTCCGTAATTACATGAAATAAGTCTTCTTTAGTTAACATCATTTCGGCCTTGAATTTCCAAATCGAGTAGTTCATAGCTGTAAGTTTTTCAATTGCTAAATTATCTTTAGAAGCTGCCATTTTCTTAACTTTTGATTACTTACGTGTTACCGTAAAAAGTTCTTCCAACTTTTCTTTTTGAAAGTTTAAAAGTTTATTTATCAAATATTTGATATTTCAGATTTCAGTGGAGGCTATTTAATTTATTTATTTTTATTCAGTGATCAGTCTCATAATCTTGTTAGTATTTGAATCCCAATGAAAAAGGCGTGAGTAAGTTAGATAAAATTGGGACTTACCCGTTCTTCAGGATACTTATCTATTTCGGTGTAAATCCACACTTTGTTTAATCCAATATATGTTAGTTGTCATAATTTTAATCAACCACTCTTTATAACCTCCATTGACAAAAGAAATTGTAGACTATTATATCAAATAAATAAGCAGTGGTAACACTTTAAGCTATTTAATTCACATTGTTTAAATTGTAAAAAAGAGAGAGCACTTTCATGCCTCTTCTCTGGAATGACTACATTTTCAGAATGAATAAATATTTACATTATAAGATAATAAATCAGTAATAATAATTGTAATAGCAATATCATAATAATAATAATAAATCAGTTTAATGTCTATGAGTCACTCAACAAGTCATTATCTTTATCAAAGTTTTCAAGGTTAATTTCTTTTGAATAGATTTATGGCTGAGTTGAAACGACGCATTATTTATGTAACTGAGGAAATTATCTTTATCACAGCTAATTAGCTTGATTTATGTCCATCAAGTTCTTGATCAAAAGTCTAGATCACACCACACATATATTCACAAAGAATTTAAGATAATCAGCCTTCACTAGAAGCCATGACAAACATTAAATAATTACAGTCGGACCTTGCTATCCTGACACCCAGTTTTATGTCATTCTGCTTATCATGTCAGTTTTTCAAAATCCCGATTTTCTGTATATGATTTTAATTCAAGTAAATAAACTCCAAATTTTACGTTGGTGAATAATTTTCAACTCCGAATATGCCGCCTGTTTAGGAAAATTGTCCATTTTTCATAATCCATCTTATAAGTATGGAATGTAAGAGGTCTTTGCCAAACTTTTCACAAAAGTGTCTAAAATACCCATTGAGATAAATGAAAAATTTTACTTCAATCCTTTATCTGAATAAATAAACACACACACTATGAATGACCCACTTAAGCTCCAGATAGACGTATCAGTCTACTCACAGTCTTTTTGCTCTAGTCAGGCAGTGCTTTCTTGTGGTTGCATGGCGTTTTTCATCCGATTAAAACCGAAGCATTGCATTGCATTGAAACAATCAGAAATTATCTAACATCCACTTCTGAAACAATGAATATTAATAACAATTTATTGTATAAAATTGAAAAAAGAATTGTAGGAAACATATCTAGGGATAAGGAAACCTTAATTCATCAATATTTCATGTAATAATAAAAAAACAACAAGTCACAATAAATCTGATTTTTATCCCTTTTCAATTTTGTTTTTGTGTTTATTTTTTTAATAATAATGTTTTATGGTCTAAACTGCAAGAACAGTTATGAATTTAAAATTGTCTTAAATTAATTAAAAATACAGCTTTTTATAAACATATTTTTCTCCAACTCCAGTTACCACGACGCTGCACTTATGATGAGATTTTTTTCTGGTTATTAGTGTCAGGATAATGAGGTTTGACTGTATACACTTCCTTTAAACATGATTGAATCATATGTACTACCAATGTATGGAAGAACATTTAATAACATGAATTTGGCCAAATAGTGAGGTCCCAACACAAGTTATTTTATATCTATCTGCACACAATTCTATGCTTACAATATACAATAAAGCAAACTTTGCTATTTGCAGTTTTATACATTTTTAAATGCTTTCTCTCTCTAAATAAAAAAATAAGCAGCTAATATGCATCTGTTTTTAGAAATCCTTAAATAAAATAACAAAGCATTTCTGAGATAGAACTAATAATTTAATTCTTAGCGGGTATATGTATATACTTTGTGAAAGTTCTCTAAATTTTTGAAAGATAAATAATACAAGTATTAACAGTAACTTGCTATCAATTTTTTGCTGAAAAGAGAAGGAAAACTTTTGCATGCTTGATGGATAACTTATGAAAAGAATAAAAAGCTAAATAAAAAAGAATACAACAAGAATATATATTACTTGTATTGATTTTCAGTAAAATCTTTACAATCAAGGCACTCGTGTACCCAGCCAGGAGCAAAGATAGCTACAGATAAGTTGTAATCTCTTGCAGCTGTGACAGCCTATTAAAACAAAGAAATTATAAACACTTCCAAAAAAAAAATTCAAAAGTTACATAAATGAAAGCAAAATTAAATAATAAATTAAACCTGCTTTTATAACTTAAGATGCTATTTGCAGTTGCAATTGTGAAATAATTCGATGAACTATCTACAGTCAAAACTCATTAACATGAACCTCAAGCAGAATTAAATTTTTGTTCATGTTATCCGTAGTTCATGCTATCAGTAATAAAAAATCCAGATAAAAAATATTGAGAAAAATACATATAGGGGAGACTGGCGGCTAATGGGATATGGGAGCTAACGGGACAATAGGATTTTCTTCTAAAATATAACAGTCAAAATTTATGAGTAAATGTCATTTCCAGTGTTACACAAGAACACATAACACTTATTTCTATTTTAGAATTAAACTTTTATTTTTATTTTTTTATCCGTTAATAGAAAATTGTTAGAAGTAATTGTGTAAAAAAAAGTATAAAAAAAAATTAACGCATGGTACTTTTCATATGAAAGTTGCGATACTAAACTGTCAATTTTCCATGTGTGAAGAAAGATACAATGCATAAAAATATTCCGTTTAGGTAGCAACCTTCCCTAATCTTGGTGGAATGTAGTTGATAACACGTATTGTATCGTCCAAAAGTGAGAACATTCTAATGGCAATAGTACTCGTTTTCATTGCTCTAAAGAATAATCCTTTTCATGAAGCTCTTAAGAATAACCCATTGTTCTTTAGGCAAAAGGAAACTTTCACACTTTTCTGGCATTTTCGTTCACATTAAGTGTCAAAATCTTTCATGGGGACATCAAGAATTGTTCATATTAAGCGAAATTTCACGTTAAACATGCTCATCTTAAAAGGAGAAAAAAACACCAGAATCCATATTCATTTTGACAAGGACGGTGGGAACTGTTCATGTTAAAAGTAATTCACATTAAGTGTGTTCGCGTTAACGAGGTTCGACTATATTATAAAGGATAAACATGTCCATTCATTATGCTGATGCTATTTTGACATTGCAGCAGACGATTAAATTTTGCTTTTACTGCAATTTTTTAAACTTCAAAATATCATACATTTTCTATTTTTACATAGTCGAATAGAGGAAAATAGGGGTTTCAAATGCAATTTGTTTGAAAACTGTATTGCAATTTGTTTAAAACTGCATCGCTTTTTACTCAATTTTTATTGCTTTAAAAAAATATTTTTAAACATGAATTTTTTTTAAAAAATCTATATCACATGCAGACAATTATGAAAGTTAAATCCGTTTGCACTTAAAATAATATAAATAACTCAGCATTTGTTTCCAAATTATATTCCAAACTAAATTAAAACATTCATCAATTAATAAACAAAACAATAAAAATATAAATAAAACACTAATTTAAGACATGTAATCAAACTAAATGGTTAAACATCTGAAAAGAACAGAATCAAAAAGACTCATTGTAAATAGTGATCTTTGGCAATTTTTTCGGCTGTTAACTAATGGCACAAAGCCAATACAAAACTCAAGATAAACCAGGGAAGTCCGGGTTTATCCCCTTGTATGCATAAAAGTTTAAGCATTCTAATTAAGGATCCAAATATGCAAGTTAATATGTACCTATCAAAACAGATCCTGCATATAACAGAATCCAGCTTTAAAGCTTCCTAAGAGTTAGATTTTGAATCCCCCTTTCCAATACTAAGCCTTTGAGCTTAGAATGCATCCACATTTTCAACTTTCTCATAAGAAAGTTAAAATTTGTAAATTGCTTTTTTAAAAGATAATTAAGGGATAATTCCTTGCTGTATAATTGACAAAATATTTCTAAAATGTGCACTTAATTTCACTTTACATGTTAAGTCTTATTTACAACATTTCAGCATTGCTAAAATTTTAGCACTTAAAATACAAAATTAAATATGTTTATTTGATTATAATTATTTCAAACAATGTTTAACAGGGACAAAGTTGAAAAATTAATTAACTTTAAGTCTGTAAATTGAGACAGCCATTTTATCAGGACAAATCATGCTAAACTGATGTGTCCCATTCAAGACCTCCTTACCATCTATATGATCTGCTCAATAATGCTTCCCCTATGAGAGATCTTGTTGGCAATGAAACTATGTATTGTGAACTAGTGATGTTACGGTTGTGCTACAGCACACAATTTAAGCAAAAACTTGAACAGGGCATGATAAATGTTGATAGGTCATTCAGCATGCATAATTTTTTTTATAATAAAATATTTTCCAGATAACCACAAAAGAGGTATATTTTGTATTACATACATTAAATCTATTTTTTTTTTTTAAAGAACCCACTTTTGTAAAAAAGATCTGGTTTTTTGTAAGTGTCTAGGTTACAGGGATACAGGATTTCAAAAGCCTAGTGACATTAGTGTTGACAATTGAAAGTGCCACCTACCAGGAAAACCACCAGAATATCCAGCCAAGAACAAATTCAGATTTAAAAGATTATATAACATGCCCAATGATGCATCTAATACAAGAAATCTTGCTGGCTATTAAGTCATTTGTTATCTCAAGAGTAGTACTGGTTCCAGGTGATATTTCAGAACATACTTTTTTTGATATTTCAGGACACATTTACCCAGTAGGGCGTGTCGATTTTTTCGACTTCCTTTTTCAAAAAATGAGGGGGTTCAAAAAGTTGTGTTTTGGTTAGCTATTCACAAATATATTTACATGAACTGGAAATTACAATGGTTTGCTTGGTAAATAGCTACTTCAATTTCGTGAGATTTTCTCGTTTCATGTAAAAATCGCAGCAAACTGTGTTCTCTTAAGAAGTGCTTTCTTATCACTATTTCTGCTTGTACTTCTGCTCTAAGGTTAAGAACATACTTATGTAATGCTATAACATCTGTAAAAGAAAATTATTCTGCTCGTAAATTTTTTTAAACCATCAATACTCATTTGCAGCTGAGTGTATTTTTATTAATATCATACAAATAGTGACATTTTCTTTTGTTCTTTTTCCAGAAGCATTCTGGAAAAATTCTGTGGTGGAATTTCTTCAAAATTCTGTGGTGGAATTTGCAAGTGGAATTTCTTCCACTTGCAAAGTATTAAAATTCTGAACTATGGATAACAAAAGGAAGACAAGACTAGCAACATCAACTCACATGAGTAATTTAATTGGAACTGGTCGAGAAATGCTGCCTTCCGAACTCCCAACTCTGCGTGATGTTCTAAGATATGGGCTTCTGCTAAGAGAGCAGAGTGGAGAGAATATCAGAAATTACCCAGCAGCCACTCTTGCAAAGGATGTTTATCTAAAAGTGCTTGAACAGTGGGAGCGAGCGAACAGTTCTTTTGTGGTGCCAATTTTAAATTCGAGAGTTGCAGTCCTGAAGAAGATAGAAGAAAACTGGGAAAAAGCCAAAAACATATCACTTGGCAGAGGAAAACTGGAAGTAAAAGAGGCTTTCATAGCAATGTTAGACAAGCTCTTTGACATCCTCAATTGCAAGTGTGAGATCAAGTTATGTTCAGAATTTGAAGGTCCATGTCCAGGTGGTGCTGATTGTAAACATGAAGTGCACTTCTCCTGCTCTTGTTCTAAGGATATGAAGATCCCTGTCAAAGAACTAGTGTTTATTAATAGTCAAAGAAAGAAGGTTGGATCTGTTGGACAGCATGAAATTGGATTACCAGATATACATGAGCACAGAAGACAAATTAAAAGGCAGAAGAGGCAAGAAGATGAATTAAGAAGAATTTCTGAATATGAGCAGAAAAGGAAGGAAGAGTTAACATTACAAACAAATGAAGTTTTTTTCTTCGACGACGATGAAGAGCTAACTGATTTTACAGATGAAGAACCTGAAGATTACTTGCACATTCCATGTGATGATTCTGATGGACCTTCTACTTCAAGTACAAGTCAGTATAATACGTTACAATTGTGCAATGTTGCATTGCAAAGTATTAGGTATGGTGTCGGTCTCCGTGCTACAGCTGCCATTACAACAGCTGCATTTTTGGATGCTGGACTAATTAATGAAAGAGACAAGAGACTTGTGGTTGATCACAATAAAGTAAAAAGAGCACAAGAAAAAGTTATGAAATCACTTGATGAAGAATTCCATCTTCGATGCCGGACTGGCAATATTGAATGTATCTTTTTTGATGGACGCCAAGATCCCACTAAAGTTCTGTTACAAGCAGATAACTCAAGTCATCAGTTTCCAAGTATTGTGAAAGAAGAGCATTACACTGTTTGTAGTGAGCCAGGAGGAAGGTATCTTTGCCATTTTACTCCAGGCAAAGACTTAACGAAAAGGAAAACTGCTGAAATTATTGCTAACCATCTTGTGGATTTTTTAAAGAAAAACAGCATTGACAAAAGTTTGCAGGCTATTGGTGGTGACTCAACGAATGTTAACACTGGTTGTGAAGGAGGAGTCATGCATTGGGTTGAGGCAAAGCTGAATCGTAAACTCATCTGGTTGGTTTGTGCTCTTCATACTAATGAGCTACCTTTGCGGCACTTGATCACTGAGTTGGATGGAAAAACTTTGTCTAACAACAAGTGGAGTGGTAAGATTGGCAATATGCTTGATACTGCAACACAACTTGAAGTCAATCCCTCATTTGTCAGAATATCTTTTCCAGAATCTTTGGTTCCATTGAGTAACACTGTTATCAAAGATCTCTCTACAGATCAGGCTTATGGTTACAGGATAACTCAGGCCATAAGGACAGGTGTACTTCCAACTGATCTTGCATTATTAGAAATTGGTCCTGTGAGCCACTCTCGGTGGTTAACAACTGCAAATAGAATTTATCGCATATGGGTTTCAAAACATGGCTTTAAAGGCAACAATTTGAAGAAATTACAACTGCTTGTGGAATACATTGTTGGTGTTTACTATCCCTGCTGGTTTACAATCAAATCGAAATTCTCTTGGGTGGAAGGACCTCGCCATATTCTTTATCAGTTGAAGCTCCTAAAATATCAGAAGAAGGCAGTAAAAGATATTGTTTTGCCAACAATCCAACGTTCATCGTGGTTTGCATTTAGTGAAATGGTGCTTCAGACACTTTTATGTTCGGAAGACGAAGAAGAAAGAAAAGTTGGGGTCCAGAAGATAATCGAATTAAGGAATGGAGATGATAATACACCAGGTGACCTATCTGTTCGGCCTAGGAAAACACCTGCAGTAAATCCAAATGCAACATCCCTTTTGGAACTGATAGACAGGTCGGAAAAAGTATATGAACCTCCACTTACTTGTAAACTCAAAATATCAGAAATAAAGAAGTTTGTTGAACAGCCAATGCAAGTTCCAAAGTGGCCATGTCATGGACAGTCCATAGAGAGGTGTGTAAAACAAGTAACAGAGGCTTCTAGCAAAGTATATACTCATGAGAAACGAGAAGGATTCATTAGAGGCCAGGAAGCAAGCAGAAGAATCATATCTAGGAATGAATCGAAGCAAGATTTGATGAATATTGTTGCTTGAAGCTTTTAACTTTTTTTTACAATTTGTTTTCAGTGTTTCATAATGAAAACAAAATACAAATAAAATTGTTTGAGTTCATTAAACCATTTTTGGGGCAAATTTTGTTGCCTTTCATATTAAGTTATCCCCCTTTTTTCAGAAATTTCAATACAGATTATAATCAAGCGCAAATTTACCAAGCTAAATATTTATGAATAAGAAAAAATCTTTTAAATTAGGATATTACACATCAAAAGGCAAATTTTTGGACCCCCTCATTCATAAAAATCACGAATTTTATTTTTGCCCCCCAAATTGACACGCCCTATTTACCCAGCATACTACTTTTTTTTCTGTGATCGTTTGACGAAATTTGCAATTATTTTCTGCCAATTTTTCAAAGAAATTTGTGATTTTTTTTTTTCTAGAGCAATTGACAAAATTTACGACTTTTTCCATGGCTAAAGATTTCGATTTTTTTTTTTTACAACCGCTGACAAAATTCATGATTTTTTGCTAAAATTTGCAATTTTTTTCTGAAATTGTTCGACGAAATTTGTGATCTTATTCCGCAATCTCTTGACAAAATTTGCAACCGTTTGATGAAAGTCATGATTTTTTGCTCAAATGATTGGCCAGAATTAGCGATTTTATTCATGGATTGTTTGACAAATTTCTCGCTTTTTTTTTTTTTTTGTTTCGCACAGGAACGCGATTAAAAAAAAAAAAAAAACAATTTTGCAGAAATGGCTGATTGATTTTTAAAAAAGCAATAAAAGCAGAAATCTACCAAAAAGTAGCATCCCTGGCAATCATAAATTCAATTTCAGAGAATGATTGATGACATGTTCGATTTCTTTAGAGGTTGATTAGAGACATGAAAATTTTTTTCAATGACCGATTGACGAAATTTGCGATTTTCCATTCTGTCTGATTGACAAAATCTCCGATTTTTTTTTGTGACCATTTGACAAAATTTTTAAGTTTTTCATCATCAAATGACAAAATGTTTTACAACTGTTTTCTGATTCATTTTTTCCCCTTTCCTATACACCTATTAATTCAAAAATAGAGATTTTGTGGAATTTTTCAAAAATAAATGATTTGGGGATTTCCGTGAAAAAAAATATATTTGCAGGAAAATCATGACTGTTAGAGTTATAGCACAAAACTCGCTAAATTTCAGGAATTTCAGTACAGTTTGCCATATTTTAGGACATTCCAGGACATTTTTAGGAATTTCATGACAAGTATGGACACTTATCTATTGGAAAAAATTACAAGAAAAAATTAAATTGCCCCCTATCAGCAAAATTGTGAAAATAAGCATCACAAAGATCGAAATCTCTGATCGAAAATGTCATATAGATGATAATGAGGTTTTCGTTCCAATTAACTGGAAACCACTGTATATATTTTAGAAATATTTCATCAATTGAACAGCAAAGAAACATCCTTTAAGAATATACAGAAAAAAGAAGTTAAAACTTTTATTTTCTGATGTGGAATTTTAAAACTACAGATGCATTCCACGGCTATAGGTTTAACATTGAAGAAGGGAATTAGTAACCTGATGGATAAGAAGTCATAGGGAATTAGTAACCTGATGGATAAGAAGTCATAAGTTTTACTTTACTTGGAAAACATTAACATTCAAGTTTTAAACAAACTATTGGGACAGTAAAAAGGAAATGATTGCTTAAATATGCCACAATGCAGAAATTAAACGTGTTACCATTTAAACTTTTTCTCTAAGCAAAAAGGTGTTCTACCATTATGAGAGCTGAAACAAGCTGATAGGAAAAATAATACACAGAAAAAGAGAGAAAAGGATGGCTGAGAACAGCCAATAGGAAAATAAAAGACAAATAGAAAGCAACCAAACAGAAAAGAGTTGGCACTTGTGAAGGAAGAAAAAAAAGATTTAAAAAAATGTAACAATAAGAAAATCAATAAATTAAAGAAAATAATAATAAAATAAACAAGAAAGCTAAAAAAAAGTACATTAAAGCCTCTGAATAGCAGACACCTTAAGAGAGCAAAATATGCCTGCTATTTGTTAGTGTCTGTCTTTCAAAAGTAAAAATATATAAATATGGCCTGGAGATTCAAAAACTGTTCACTGGTGTTCACGATTCAGATGTGGTGTCTGTTATGAAGGTTTTACTGTATTATAATAGCACTGAAATAATAAAATTTTAAAAGAGTGAAGGGAGAGAAGAGGGGACAATTAGATGCAAGCAATTTAACAAAATAGAAAAATTAAGTTAAAGGGAAGTGCTAAAATTGAAATATTTAGTTAAACTAAAAATTCTTTTCCCCAAGCATTTGAAGGCATAATCAGGGTCACATTTTCCATCAGCACTATCATTGTGATTAATATAAATAATTCCAGAAAATTCAATATTAAAATACAATTGGCATTAAAGATCATTTTAGTATTTTGAAAATTTAAATCATAATCAGAATATCAAAAATGTTTAGCAACAGATGTAAAAATTCTTGATTAGAAACATAAGAGAATGATCATTTAAGTGGATTTCAAAGTCTGTTTAAGCTTTATCTATATAAAACAGATATAAAACATTAATAGACTCATTTGTGAGAAAAAGCATGACATTTAGAGGAAGGAAGTTGAAGTGCATTGACAAATTTTAAAATAATTTTAAAAAATTAAAATATTGAATAAAACTTTAGCTAATTTGAAAGATAAAGGTGGATAGAAAAACAGAACAATTAATTTATAAAATGTATAGATTTATCAGATTTTAAAAGTAGATATAATAGGAAGTTTTATGGATTTTCAAAAGCTTTATCAATAACAGAATAATTAGCAGATTAAACGTCCAAAGTTGAATCAAAATCAATAAACAAATATCTTTCAATTGAAAACTGCATTGTTAATCTGTGTTTTTCTACTTTAATTACTGAACAAAAATGTGATTTAGAATTCAACTTACATTTTTGTTAGTCATGCAAACTTTCCTTTCCTAAATAAATTGTTGATATTAAGTCAGTTTAAAATCAGTACAATTATACCTTTAAAAAAGAATGCTGTTATCATATCCTTGCTGATACTGTTTCTTTTAATAGTTATAATCATAATCCTTTCATGTTCAAGTTATCCTGCATTAGAATTAATACTAAACAAATCTAACTAGAGTACTCTCTCAATTCCTGTAGCGTCTGCCCAAGGCATTTGAAAATTTCTGAATTTTGTAGATTTCAGATCACTTCTTTTTTTTCTTTTTAAATAATTACATTCTACTACAAATTGGCAGATATGAGTTTTTTATATTTAAAAATATATTGCCTTTGAAAATATAAATGTTATGAGATGAAAAATTAAAAGTTGATTATGAATGAAATGTAAAATATTTGTAAAAAAATTTATATACTCTTAACACAAACAATGTTGGTTGAAAATCCTCCTCCTCCAAGACAGCCTCTTCCAAAAACATCGACACCAACAAATACATCTGTTCTCCGAATCCCAGCTTCATCAACAGATTTTTTAAGGTTAACTTGCTTCCAATTATAGTTCAAAAAGATACCATCACACACATTAAAGAAGTTTCTGGAAAATAAAAATTAAAATCATTCGCAAAAATCACAATGGTTGTAATTAAAGTGAATTTGTAAGCAAGAAAAATAATGTTTAAATCATAGCTTTTTTTTATTTTATTTATTTATTTTTTTTTTTGGGGGGGGGGGGGACTAAAGTTAGTAAAAAAACAAAGAAACACTAGTATGTTGTGGCCATCACAAAACTTTCTTCTATATAAATCATATCAATTAAATCATTTAAATAGTACAAGAAATTACATTAATTCAGCACCAATTCATGTCAAACTATATCTGAATTTGAAGTTTGATGAAAATTCGAGCATTAGTTACTGAGATGAAGATATAGTGGAAATTCTGAAAAATGCAGCATAGCAGCGTCACCTGTTGAGCGATTTGCACCAAAACATAAACAGCACTCATTCATACCAAGGTATACCTGAATCTGAAGTTTGTTGAAAATCCAAGCATTAGTTCTTGAGATACAGCTATTGCGGAAATCATAAAAAATGCAGCATAGCAGCACCACCTTTTGAGCGATTTACACTAAAATGTATAAAACGGCAATTCATGTCAAGGACTAACTGAATCTGAAGTTTGATGAAAATCTGTGCATTAGTTCTGGAGATTGAGCTATTGTCGAAATAGCGAAAAATGCTGTACAGCAGAGCCACCTATTGAGTGATTTACACCAAAACATAAAAATCACTAATTGATATCAAGGTATATCTGAATCTAAAGTTTGATGAAAGTTTGTGCATTAGTTATTGAGATAAAGCTATTGTGAAAATTCTGAAAAATGCTGTATAGCAGTGCCACCTGTAGAGCGATTTACACCAATACATAAACAGCAGTAATTCATATCCAGGTATACCTGAATGTGAAGTTTGTTGAAAATCCAAGCATTAGTTCTTGAGATAGAGCTATGACGGAAATCACAAAAAATGCAGCATGGCAGCGCCACCTGTTGAGCGATTTACACAAAAATGTATAAAACATCAATTCATGCCATGGACCAACTGAATTTGAAGTTTGATGAAAATCCATGCATTAGTTATTTAGATTGAGCTATTGTGGAAATCATGAAACATGCTGCATAGCAGCGCCGCCACCTATTGAGCGATTTAAACCAAAAACTAATCAACACCAATTTATGTCAGGGACTAACTGAATATAAATTTTTATTAAATTCCGTGCATTAGTTCTTGAGATAGAGCACCCACAAATTTTGTGTCACATACATACAGACAGACATTTTGTAAAAACATGTTTTGGGTATCTTTGACCCCTAAAATGTGTAAATTAGTCGAAAACCGAAAGTCAAAAATTTTCACGAATCCAATACTTTCTTCTTGTAAAGAAAGTAAAAATTGCATTAGTAAAAGAATGTTTTCATCAAAATATAAAAATAAAATAATTGGTAAAAGGAAAATTTCAATGGTAAAAGCAGATTTTTATCAAAATAACAATTTATGTTTTATAAAGTTTTAAGTTTTCAGTTTTCTAGAATTTGTTTAAATAAAAAATAGAAAAAATAATTTGTATAAACAATTAAAAATATTAATGTATAATTAATGTTTGAATATTTATTTAACCAAATGTACATAAATAGAACAATGTGTTATTTTCTTTCTTTTAAATAGACACACTCTCTTAAAGTGAAACCTAAAAAAAACTTGATAAAAGAAATACAGGATGGTTCATAACAGGGTTAGTACTGGTCCTAGGTGATATTTGAGAACGTACTTTTTTCGATTTTCAGGGCACATTTACCTAGCTACCTAACTAAAATACCCCTTGAACACATTTTTTTTTATAATAAATAATGTACTATATACACAAAAAAAAATGCCCATAATTTTTTTGTGGCCATTTTTTTCCCCATTCTGACCAGAAAATCAGAGTTCTAACTTTTTATGATTGCTCTTTCATCTTCACCTAACACTTCATTTGTAACGGCTGTTTCATAATAATGGAAGCCATCAGACCATCAGAAGAAAATGATCCATTCCAAAGGTATAAGTTTGATTGAAAAAAACTATCTAATACTTTGAGCAGAAAGAAGAGGCTACACCTGCAATTTTCATAACATTTATAGAATCACATAGCTGCCAATGTGTATGGTTTAGTTACCTCTAAAATTTAATACAAATTTTCGCCATATTTAATCATTAACAATTGTTAGACTTTTTAAACTGAATTTCCGGAGGTGACAGACAATTGTTCCCTTGCGACAACATTTCTGTGGCTGTTACCTCATAAAACTTGCCAAAAAATGCTAACTTTGACAACATTTCCTGAATGAATCCTTACCTTTATAAGAAAATGGGAAACTCTTTAATTTCTTGGTATCTAAACAAAATCCGTAAATTTTATATTTTTACGAATATTAATGCAAATCTTTTGTACTTACAAATGACTTTGCGAAAGTATCAGAAAAAGTAGTTAGTTTGGATTTGGGAGTAGCTTTCAATATAAAAAAAATTTCAAAATGAGATGTGATCCCTCCCACCCAAAAAAAGGAAATCCCCTCTAAATGGTGAGCTGGATCTGCCCTTAGCTTTGTCAAATATTGATTGATTAAAATCTTGAAAACGGAATTGAAAAGATTAAAAAAAAATTCTGCTTTATACAGGATCCTTATGCCATATCATTTTTAGATTCTTCTATGCTTTGTCATATGCCAGACAGGATGATTTTAACAATACTGTGCTAAACATAGATGTGAGAAAAATTGACAAACAAAATCTTCATTTGGTGCCTGGGGCACATGGCCCCCTGCTCCCCCTTAGTTTTGGTCCTGAGTTAACTTAAATAAAAAAGTGTAAAAATGGACCCTGTATAATTTTTCTCTATTAAAAAGATGCTTGGATAGAAAGAAACTGACTCATTGTTGTCTTAAAATGTGTGATTTGACTTTTGAACATTAAAAGTACCTTTCAAAAATTATCTTGCGATTTACAAATCTAAAAAGCATCCTTATCTCAACAGCAACACCCTGTGTTTTATTTTAACCTAGCGAACTCTGTTAGAGATTTAATTCAATCATAAAAGTTTTTGTTTGTATTTTTTTAATTATTATCATTGATATACTTTTTGTAGGAGGAGCAAAGCATTCATGGACAGCCAAATTTTGATTTGAAAGATCCACGTCTGTTTTTTAGAATTCAAGATAGCTTTCAATATCTAAGTACAAATTATTTTGGTACTATATTATAAAACAGTTCAACAAAGCAAGCTTGTATTTATCAAAACATAAACATTGACAATGTAGATTTATATTTCTAAATTTCAGAAATGCACATGAGAATTGCATACTGAAGAAAAATGTGTATGTTCTTAAATTTTACTTTTTTAGGCATTTTTTGCTTTAAGAACAGTTTTAATATTTTTTTTATTCACATTTCTCCCCCCCCCCCCCCTCCCCGCTATCGCAAAGTAAACAAATGCTACAGTTAATTGTCCCTTCCTTTTTATATCAGTTTAATTTAAGTATCCAAATCTGTATAATATACAAAATAGTCTTAAGAAATTTATTAACACACATAACACATTGCATTTTACAAAGTCAATATGCTAAAAATGAACAAATACTTCAGTTCTAAAGTTTCAAAGTTAGAATAGACAACTGAATAATGATCAAATTTCATAAACGGTTTCTTTTTTTCTTTTTTTGTGGATGGGTGAATTCTCAAGCACAAAAACCAAAATAAGGATGTAATATTGAGACGTAGTTGAGTAATGTAGCAAAGTATCTTTTTTTAGGTGCGTTCGTAATTATATAAATACGTAGCACCTATAGTCGTCGTTCAGTCCGTCCGTCCGTCCGCATGTAACAGAGCAAAAACTACCCAACCGAATGGTCTGAAATTTCAAATATATGATTGTTGCAAAATTTTGTCGAGCCATTTCAAATTTTATGAAAATCGGATGCATAGTTTAATTACAGGGACAGTCAAAAGTTTTTCTTTACATTACGGCCAATGGGAAAAATTATTGCAAGTGCATTTTAATGATATTAGAGCCTTCCGAATGATCTGAAATTTTAAAGATATAACTGTTGCAAAATTTTGTCGAGCCATTTCAAATTTTAGGAAAATCGGATGTATAGTTTAATTACAGGGACAGTCAAAAGTTTTTCTTTACATTACGGCCAATGGGAAAAATTATTGCAAGTGCATTTTAATGATATTACAGCCTTCCGAATGATCTGAAATTTTAAAGATATAACTGTTGCAAAATTTTGTTGAGCCATTTCAAATTTTAGGAAAATCGGATGTATAGTTTAATTACAGGGACAGTCAAAAGTTTTTCTTTACATTACGGCCAATGGGAAAAATTATTGCAAGTGCATTTTAATGATATTACAGCCTTCCGAATGATCTGAAATTTTAAAGATATAACTGTTGCAAAATTTTGTCGAGCCATTTCAAATTTTAGGAAAATCGGATGTATAGTTTAATTACAGGGACAGTCAAAAGTTTTTCTTTACATTACGGCCAATGGGAAAAATTATTGCAAGTGCATTTTAATGATATTACAGCCTTCCGAATGATCTGAAATTTTAAAGATATAACTGTTGCAAAATTTTGTCGAGCCATTTCAAATTTTAGGAAAATCGGATGCATAGTTTAATTACAGGGACAGTCAAAAGTTTTTCTTTACATTACGGCCAATGGGAAAAATTATTGCAAGTGCATTTTAATGATATTACAGCCTTCCGAATGGTCTGAAATTTTAAAGATATAATTGTTGCAAAGTTTTGTTGAGCTATTTCAAATTTTAGGAAAATCGGATGCATAGTTTAATTACAGGGACAGTCAAAAGTGTTCCGTTACATTACGGGGAATGGGAAAAAATTATTGGAAGTGCATTTTAATGATGTATCAGACTATGCGCTTTATGAAGTGCAAAAAAGTATACATTCAGTACAATATGGGGTGCAAAAAATAATTATAAAACTAGTTATAGTACGAACGCACCTCATTTGCCACGTTTGACGAGCAATTTCCAACTTGTTATTATTATCATGTACAAATAATATAAATACAGTTGAGCCTCGTTAACACGAAATCGCTTAAAGCGAAACTTTGATTAACACGAAATAATACTGAGGTCCCATCAGATAAGCCTGAAAATTAATGTTAATTAATTCATTTAACAAGAAATTGAATTTTGCAAAATTCCGCTTAAAACGGAAAAAAATTTAGTTCCAACATCAAAATTTGATACGTAATGCAAAGTTTTTGATATTTCAACCTTACTTGTCACAATCTACTCTTAAACATCTACAGTAAAGCATGCATGGCACATCACTATCGCGAAATAATGCACAAATGCAGCAAAAAGATGCCGTCATTCAAGAAAATCAACGAAAAAAAATGGCTATCCAATGATTTATAGATACTTAAAATTAAATATAGTTTATAATAGCTACATTGTTTTAACAGAAATCATTCGTTTATATTTTTTTCAAAGTAGCATATATTTTAATTACATTTTCTTTCGGTTGTTATGAGAAAATGGCAACAAAAATATATAATTACTATTTTAGAACTATTTTTCCTTTATTTTCTACAGAAATGAAGTACTTCTGTTGCCAATATTAAGCAAATGGCTCTAAAAACTACAAAAAAAAAAATTAATATTTCAAAAATAAATGGAGATACAGTTTTCAAACAAAATGCATTTAAAAGAACTTTTTTTTTTCAATACAACGGTATAAAAATCGAAAATGTGCGATGCTTAGAAGTTAAAAAAATTGCTATAGAGTATTTAATCGTACTGCTTTGTTTTACGGCTGGCTTATATAAGGTAATGTTATTTTTTGGAATACACAAAATAAGCTGGGAGAAAGAAATAGCATACCGTACCGGGGGCTAAAAAAAAAAAAAAAAAAAAAAAAAAAAATTTGATTAACTGGTGAATAAATTTATTACTCCCTAAAATCATGACAAATATGTTTTATTTCTTATTAATTTATGATTTCAAGAGCAGGGATATTTTTGTATATTAATTTATTTAGTTTTTATACCTAACATAAATGGCACAACTATTTTGATGGTTAACACGAAATCCCAGATAACATGAAAAAAATTCATAGTCCCTTCAATTCTGTGTTAATGAGGTTCGACTGTATTTGTTTTGTGAAGATATTGTAAATGTATTTTTTATTAATGAAAAAAATAATTAAAATTATAAATCATAAGACAAAATACAATACTCCACCTTGATTCAATCACAAAATATAGAATATGAACTTTAAATATGATGTATTTGTATGAATGGAACAGCAATTAATAATCAAAATATTCTTTGACGATGGCTGAGGGAATCGCAGGCCAAAAGTACTAAGAAATTTTAATTTATATTTTTTAACTTGTAACATTTATATTATTATTTTTGTCGCCTTTTAAACTCTTCAGTTCCAAAGCTAAAATAACAATACAAATGCTTATTCATTGGTTTTTTCCAAACAAAACGATATCGTAAATGACAGAAAAAAATATCTTTTCTGAAATTGATCCTTTAGGCGCTTAGTAATTTATGTTAAAAAATAGGGATCTAAAACTACAAATCCATTAAAAACATCCATTTAATAACCATTAACCTAAATTAACACAATCACAAATTTAAGAGCTTTAAACATGTAAATAATTTTACAAATCCTCAAAATTTTCTATTGAAAAAGATTTAAGTTAAATATTTATGAAAATTTCTCACTTTCTTGGTCCTGCTGTCTTTTGGACATTTTTAGACATTTTGCAAACTCATATGAAAGTAACATTTATTTTAAGTGGGAATGGGAATCAGCTGCCATTTATTCGTTTACTTTGAATGCAAAAAACATTCAACTATTAAGAAGTGACATGAAAATGTAAGAAAATGAGACATTTTAGTCTTTAGAAGAAAAAGAACAGAGGTCCTTGAATGGCAACGGGGGACCCAGGGACCGAAGAGGTTAGTAAAGCAGTGAGCTTTTTAAAGCTCATATTGCGTATTTTGAAATTAAAATAATTTTTAATTTAACTCTATTAGAAACTTTAAAAGTCTGGAATATCATGTACAATATATAAATTACTGATAACTTTATCAAATGAAACAAGTTGTAATAGGCTAAACATGTAAAATCCTTGAAACATGAAAATTACCCAATAGAAAAAAAAAACCCCTTCAATGCAATAAGAAAAATGACATACCTATTACATTCATTTAATTCATTTTGCCACTTGAGCTCTCCACTCTGAATAACACTGTCATACCAAATGACAATAGAATCTCGATTGGCTTCATGCATCTTTACAGTTAAAAATTTCACAAATTCCTCTAATAATGGTACTTGATTTGCCTAAAAAAAAATATTACAGATTCATATACATTTTGTAAAATGAGTTATTAAACAAATAATAAATTATGTATAGCCATAATATTTTTAATTTTTACAAATCATGATTTATTTTTTAACAAAATAAAAAAAATATGTTCTGCAGGCTGATTTTTGTAGATTTTCCAATCTCATGAAATTATATTATATTCATTCAGTTACTTCAAAATATATGAAGATTTTTTATTAAATATCTTCCTAAAAAAATAAGCAGATTATTTGAAAATTTCATCTGCATATAATTATTTCACCACTATAATAAAAATTAATATGCATGGAAAGTACTGAACAGTAATACTTGATACAGTAGACTCCCTCAAATGCACAACCCTAAAATCTGCACATTATTGCAGATGTAAACAATGAAAATTTCGGTTCCGATGTAGGGCAAAATTAAAGAACTTTTTAGTTTTATATCATTCTGTATGTATTTTAATATGTAATTCTTGATAATATGACAGAACTCGTGGTTTTCATGAAGTATAAATTTATTTCTGAAAAAAAATCAAGATATTTCTGATATCACTGGTAATCACAATCTTTTTACCAAATATATTTATGTATTAATCAAGCATTTTTGGTTATTAAGGCTGGCTAAACCTGAAATAACACTTCCTTGCTTTATGATTTTGAAGTGAATTAATAGGGTACCTTTGTAAAGAAAGTTTCATTGAATAATTCAAGGAAAATGTATCTCATCTTTATTATGTATAATAAAGATGAGATACATTTTCCTTGAATTAAATATATTTGTTTACATTATTAATTATTTTACTTTTTATCATTTTATTTTATTACTTTACTTAATTATTTTATTTCATTTAAATTATTGTTTAAAAATGTAAACAAAACAATCACCAAAAATTCTAAAATCCATACAACCTTAATCTAAAAATACTTGCAGGCAAATTAAAAGCACATTATTAGAGGAAATCATATCTTTTGATAAGAAACAGCCAAGAAAAGAGGAAAAAGATTGCAGTAAACATAATTTTTTTCAATGAAATAACTGTACAGAATTCCTAGTGATAAAATTAAATGTTATGTACAAATATTAATCCAGAATATATATATTTATAAATCATGAATAAAATAAGAAATCTGCTATTTCACAGTGCCTATACAGAACCTGCTTATAGCCAAAGCCCTGGGCTATTTAAATGACTTTTGAGTGGCCCTGGAGACCCAGTACAGTTTTTGTGACACTCAAATAGGTCAATTGGGTTTTGGGTACTGTAGTCTTTTTTTTTTCTTTTCTTTTTTTTTTTTTTTTTTGCACACAATGGAATGCACCACTGTATTAATTGGAAGCAGTCTAACAATTAAGAATCAGGCAACAGGCATAGATTATGAAACACTTTCCAATACTAACAAATTATTATTAAGATTTTTTTTCTTTTTTCATATAATGAATAATCTGTTTTTTTTTAGATTTCATTACGTTCAGTGAAATGAGATATCTAAATAAGGAACTTAAAAAACACATAACTCAGTAAAAATATATTTTCAGCAAGTTCTTTCCGTATCCAGTAATGCGTGCAAATTCTTTCGTGGAACCCTGTACATGATCTATGGAATTTATACACACTACATAATTAAAAAAAAAAAAAAAAAAATAGACAATTTTAAACATACATACTATAGTGGAAAACGTACTTTCAGACATTATGCAATTACCGATCATAATGAATTCTGTAACTGAATATTTTTGTGTGTCTCTCGGTAAATGAATGGTAAATGCTACACATTCTATAATCTACTGCATTGTAGTGCAATTCAGTGCTCCTTTTTATTTTCATTATGTTTCAAGTATCATAACAACATTAAAATGCCCACAAATGATATTTTCCTCATGGATCTTAATATATGAAATTCTTTTGTGCATTCCCGTAAATGAACTATGAATGTAACTTATTCTATACAACTGAGAAAGCATGTTGTAGTCCATCTCATTAATGCATATCAATCTCATTATGTTTGAAATATTGTAACGTCAATAAAATGCACCACAAACAATATTCCCTCCATAGCCAGTAATGTAACATTATTCTTTTGTGTGTCTCTGTAAACAAACTATAAATGCTACACACTTCATTTTCAATAATGAACGCTCTATAGTATGCTACAAAATCATATAAAAATTACATGGCAATCCAAGAATATTTACTATAGTTAGATCACAGACAAATGACAGACAAAACAAATTCATAAATTCATGATATTGTTAAATTAGCAAACATTACTTTTAATGTGAGTTTAAGTTTTCAATTGCTATTCAGTGCCGGAAAAAAAAAACCCATGAAGTTTCCCCTTTAAAATTTAATCCTTATTTTCATTTTTTACATTGCATTTTTAATTTTTTTAAGGGGGGGGGGGGAGAGGGTTACACCTAATGCAATAGAAAATTTCACACTACTTCAGATAACTTATCTAACCAGGAAATCCAAATGTGAGAAATAGGCAATTAACCAATCATATGGCAAAAAAAAGTCTTAATAAGAGCATAAAAATAAGAAATGTGTAAGGCCTTTTGAAAAACTTTGTCTTTTTCATCAGGTGCTGGGAAGACAAGCAACCATTTTGAATTCAGGAGCAAGACTTAAAGGTTTAGATTCCTGACAAAGACTCTTGTTGTTAGTGCTAAAAAAAGCCATAAATCACATTGACTTTTAACTCTTTTATTTTTTCTTTAATTCTTTGTTTTTTTCTAACACGTTCATTAATAAACATATTTTTTTATGCAGTAAAATCTTTTGATAACTCTTTTTTTACATGTTACCTATTATTGTTTTTATGTTTATGCTTTATGCAAAAATTCATCTTTCCCTTAAGATAAATTATACACATCAGAATATTAAGTGGGATGAGAAACTTTAAGCAAGTTCTGTTCATAATGGACATAAAAATAATAACTTACGTTTAATTTATTTTCAATATTTATAAGCCAACCATCAAATTCATAAAAACTGGCAATACTGACAAGTTGAAGGCAAATTTGATGAACTGATTCAATATCACATAAGATGGCCTCACAGACTTCTTTTCCCACATCCCACTCTGTTATAAAAGTACCTAATAAAACAAAAAATTGAGACAAAATATTAAACACTCATTTTAGAAATCACCAAAATTTATTATAAGATTTTCAACACACTTTTTACAACAATATTCTTTATAGTATTCATTTAATTTCTCATTTACCACTTACACTAGACAAAATTTGCTGCCAAATAATGCAATTCAACACCAATAATGGATAAGTACAGCATGATGCTCACTGCTGTCAATTGTAGTGCCATACTTACACTATGTACATATCTCTCACCCCAGCGTTCAAAATCCTTGGTGATCCGTTGGTCCGAGACCACCAAAAGTTCAATCGGACCACTAATTTGAAAAGACCAGTAACTATTTTTCCCCTGTCTGACAGGTAAAAGTAAATTTTCCCATCTCTCAGAAAACTGCAACCAAACACAAATCACACAATTTTATTTTATTAATATTTAATTTTATCAATAAAAAATATTGCATTAACCTTACAGTCAGTTGAAATAAAATATCTAATAATTTCATAGTCAGCATGAGAATTTACTGGTCCTCAGTCATCTTTTTCAGTCCTCAGACTTTTTCTTTATCAATTCTACCGCTGCACCCACAAGAAAAGTGACACAACTCCAAAAAATTCATTTTGCATATTATTGTACTAATAGGTCTTACTTAGATTTATCTTGCCACAGCAAAAGTATCATAAGTGTAGTTTTCTAGAAAACTGTTAAAATATGTCCTATGTCTGTATGTTACCATAGAAAGAGGACAAATGTGTTGGGAATAAATTTAGCCAATCTACAAAACCATTTCAAAATCTTCATTCTTAAGGGGTTTATGCTTTTACAACTTCTTGCAGAACTAGAGTTCCATAATTTTATGTTACAGTGAAAACATGCAAAGCTTTTAATGTTTCTCCTGTGAAAAGTAATATTTTTGAGTTGTGTCACTTTTTTCATGGGTGAGCGACATTGTATTTTTATTTTCTGAACAGATAGAGTAATGAAAATATTGTAATCATGATTTGTGTGTGTGTGTGTGTGAACACTATAACCACTAAGTGGTATTTCTGACTGAGCTCCTATTAGGCAAATATGTTATAGACCACTGTCGCAAGAACTGTATAGATTTTTCATAAAAATTGGCCAAAAGACTAGGTATTTAATCCATTTTTAAACTATTTGGTGACCGATTCTACAAGGAAAATTACAAAGAAAAATGTTAGAGTATAAGTGATAAATATTTCAGTGATGTAACCAAGCATTAGTAGTGCAGAGATAATTTCTCCAGTTTAAAAAAAAAAAAAAAAAAAAAAAAAAAAGAGGTCCAGCTTTCAAATCTAACTAATTCTATTGTGTTAGAAATTCATAAAAGTACTTCTCCCACCCTTTTTTTTTTTTTTTTTTTACTTTCTAGACACAAATCAGAAAATTAAGTAAAACCACTCCAGATTCTTTTAATTTTTTTTTCTGCAAATAGTTAATTTTTTGTAATAAAAGACATAAAGTATCTTCTATTTCTCTCACATTTTGAAAAGAAAAAAATGATAAAGATTTCGCACCTTCCATCTACAGAGCACGATGCTGCAAGGCTTTTTCAAAATTACAACATTCTGCCATTAAAAAAAATATATATATATATATAGTAGACATCCTCTAATCCGGCACGTTCGGGACTTGAAGAATGCCGGATTACGAAATTTTTCAGATTACAGGATGAATGCCGGATAAATGTGTAGAAGTTAGAATTAAACAAAAACAAACAGTAAAACATGTTTTTTATTCTTTAAATAGCTTGAATAGAATAAAAAAACCCTCAATAATGTAAAGTATAACATGAACATACAGTACAAGCCCGCTAATTCGAACTAATTGGGACCGGTGCCTGTTCGGATTACAAAAAAATCGGATTACCTGAAATTCCGATACAAATGGAAAAGAAAAATATGCACAAAAAAAAAATAAGTTATAAGTACTCAGTAGTACAGTAAACATCCTCTAATGCGGCATCCTAAGGTCCGGCATGCTGGATAATTTGGCATGATTTTCGGAAAAAAATAGCGTTTCTTGTTTAATCACTCCTGATGTTTACAATAATCCATTGGAACTTCAGAATGAGGAATTACATAACAACCCATTACAAACGGTTCAGAATCGCGAATCTATAAATAGCTCATGGGGGGGGGGGGGGAGAAAAAACATTTCTGTAGATAATTTGAGAAATCAAACTGTTGAAAGGAAAAATAAATTTTTATCACTAGATTAATTTTAACACAATTATTCCAATTGGTAAACAAATCATATTAGATGTAAATTTCCAACTGGGCGAAAAATGTCCGGACCAGGATTCGAACCCGGGACCTCTTGGCTGAAGCCGCCAGTGCTCTGCCATCTGAGCTATCCCGGACGATTCTGGTCGAACATTTTCACCCAGCTAACCTTGATGATTACAGCATCTGGTCTGAAACTTGGTTCAGCTCAACAGAATAAATCTCAGGTAATGGAACTCCAGAAATCGCTGGATACGAAATTACACTAGATTAATTTTAACACAATTATTCCAATTGGTAAACAAATCATATTAGATGTAAATTTCCAACTGGGCGAAAAATGTCCGGACCAGGATTCGAACCCAGGACCTCTTGACTGAAGCCGCCAGTGCTCTGCCATCTGAGCTATCCCGGACGATTCTGGTCGAACATTTTCATCCAGCTAACCTTGATGATTACAGCATCTGGTCTGAAACTTGGTTCAGCTCAACAGAATAAATCTCAGGTAATGGAACTCCAGAAATCGCTGGATACGAAATTACACTAGATTAATTTTAACACAATTATTCCAATTGGTAAACAAATCATATTAGATGTAAATTTCCAACTGGGCGAAAAATGTCCGGACTAGGATTCGAACCCGGGACCTCTTGGCTGAAGCCGCCAGTGCTCTGCCATCTGAGCTATCCCGGACGATTCTGGTCGAACATTTTCACCCAGCTAACCTTGATGATTACAGCATCTGGTCTGAAACTTGGTTCAGCTCAACAGAATAAATCTCAGGTAATGGAACTCCAGAAATCACTGGATACGAAATTACACTAGATTAATTTTAACACAATTATTCCAATTGGTAAACAAATCATATTAGATGTAAATTTCCTGGTCTGGACATTTTTCGCCCAGTTGGAAATTTACATCTAATATGATTTGTTTACCAATTGGAATAATTGTGTTAAAATTAATCTAGTGTAATTTCGTATCCAGCGATTTCTGGAGTTCCATTACCTGAGATTTATTCTGTTGAGCTGAACCAAGTTTCAGACCAGATGCTGTAATCATCAAGGTTAGCTGGGTGAAAATGTTCGACCAGAATCATCCGGGATAGCTTAGATGGCAGAGCACTGGCGGCTTCAGTCAAGAGGTCCCGGGTTCGAATCCTGGTCCGGACATTTTTCGCCCAGTTGGAAATTTACATCTAATAAATTTTTATCATCTGAATTAAATACTTTTTGCATTTTAGAAAAGAATTCTATAATGACTGGCAAACAAACTGATATTTGAGATTTTTTTAAGATGCCTTCTACGAGTATGCCTACACTACCGTGCAGATTTTCATTTGATATTCGTGTACATATGTTGTACTTTTACATTATTATTATTTTTTTTATTCTATTCACTTAATTTGTTCAAGTATAATTTTCGAAAATAAAATCAGTTTGGATTAACTGGAATTTCAGATTAGCGGGAATCTACTGTATGTACATAACTATAAAATGAAAATGTGTGCTATAAGTCTAAACAGTAGGCCTACATGTAGAAGCCATCTTAAACAAATCTTGAATATCTAGTTGTTTTGTAGTAGTCTTCTCTCTTCTTTTTTTAGGAAGTCATTTTCTATGATGTGGAGTAACAGGTGATGACCCTACACACATGTCGATATACTAAGTCTGGCATGATGTCTATCAATCGTGCATTCCGATGTTTTGTATATCTTGTTCGATATAAATTTGTATGTACTCTGAAAATTCATCAAAATTATTTTGTTTTTCTGTCGCAAAAGTAAAACAAACATTTGAATCTAATGATCCACATTCATTATTTATTATTTGGTGGCTAACATCAATTTCCATTTCAAGTTGAACAATCTTTTCTGAAATGGAAAAAGTATTTAATTCTGATGATAAAAATTTATTTTTCATTTCAACAGTTTCGCAAATTATCCACAGAAAGGTTTTTTGCTCACCCCAGTTCCACCAGATTATTATAAACACCAGGTTTGATTGAACAAGAAATGCTTTTTTTTAAAGTCGTTTTTAAAGTTTTTAAATGATATGAGGCTAATAAACAATGTAAATGCTGTAACACATTAGCATTATTTTAATAAAGCAGATATAAAATATAATAGACAATCCACAGCTCTTGCAAGACCTTGTTCAAAAAATCAGATTACAGCAATAGATTATGAAAATGCAAAAATTATTTGGCCACGTACTTATAAACAAAAAATGCATAATCCCTGGAAATCGAATTGAGAATTGGAGACGTTTGTTATGAAGGAGTTTCTTATAATATACATAAGTTATGGTTAAATATTTTAAAATAACATTTAATTCAAGGTTAAACAGGTTTGACACAGTTATTGGCATTACTATTCTGATTTTCTTCTCGTTTTCTTTCTTGAAGTTGGATGGCAATTGTACAGATGGCACTGTGATGGTGGCAGGTTCAACACAGTATATTTACTTTTGACTTTTACGAGCTACAAATATTTGTCTCTCGACACTGAAGTATGACCTTGATGATGGCCACAGAGTGGTTGAAACTTGTCGGTTTTTAGACTTTTAAAATTTTATTTTAATGTTTTGAAAGTTTTTATCTTTTGTGTGTAATATATGTCTTTAAGTAAATCTTTTTTATTATATATGCTTTGAATTCAAATCAAATACAACTTGCTAAATGGTACATATAACATAAAAGAGATATTACAAACACATTAAAAATCTATATTTCGAATCGCTTTCCTGATCGTCATCAGGATTAAAATGATGTTACACAAGTCTAAAATTTCAAAAAGGACATAAACGTCTAAGAGCATAGAAGAATTCCTGAATGGAGAGTACACAGACGTCACAAAGTTACCATGATTACCAAATAAAGCAAACCACAACAGTAAAAAACAGGAGGGGGGGGACAAATTGATCAGACTGTACTAGACTATTCATTATAACAAATTATGCTAGATTTTATGAATGTTAAATGATAAATTTAAGTGTGTTACATGTAATTTGTGTAATATACGTTACAAGCATAACGCCCACGCTTAATAATTGTAAGGGACTCTAAAATTTCATTCGCATACGGATTATTACATGTCTGATGACGATCACAGAAGTGATTCAAAATGTAGATTTTTAATGTGTTTATAATACGACTTTCATATTATATGTACATTGAATACAAAGTTTTCAAATATATTTTATGGTGCAGTTGTTCAATACATATTTAAGTATCTTGAAGCAAGCCATGTATATCAATTTCATCATACAGTGTACTCTCGATTATCCGTGCTCATTCCGAACTCACACACCAAAAAAAAAAAAACATTTTGACGCTTATCATACATGTAAAATCAATGTTGACTGGAATTAGAATCTTTTCAGGTTTAGCTCATAGTATTGTGAAGTACGTAGAGGTAAAATCGAACGCTCTGGAACCTATTTGACAGGTAGGGTTAAAGAGGATGGGAGGGCATGTGAGCCTGGCTTCCAGTATTTGACAGATGATGACGTCGTTTCTAACTGTGTTGTTGAATCCAATAGTGATGATAGTACTGATGCAGAAGATGTACTAAATGGAGGAAATACAATTTCTCATTTTACTGCTCTAAAATCTGTAGAAACTTTGTTAGACTATATGGGAGTAAGAAAATTTGATTACGATGACATTACTGCTGTTCGTAAAGTATGTGTCAACATAAGACAAGAGATGAACAAACATCAGAAGCAAAGATGCATTACAGATTTTTTTAAGCAGTAAATTTTAAAAGGAAAATTCCTAGTTTGATTTTATACAGCATGCAAATGTATGTAATTTTTATATATTTGTACTGGTGTTGATTTTTTCTGTAATAAAAAGGAGTTTTTGGATTATCCGTGTTTATTGATTGTCCGTACAACCTCTCTTGGTGATTAACCTGGATAATCGGGAGTGCACTGTATTTAAAATAGTGTAACATAACAAAAATATATTGCAAACAGTTTTTACCCTGTAGACCATTATGTAACAGAATTATTTTGTGTGCCCCTGTAAATGAATAGCAAATGCTTTTCACAACATATTCTATAGAATGCATGTTTTAGCGTACTTCATATATGCATTTCAATTTCATTATGTTTGAAATGGTCTAACATCATTAAAAAGAAACTTGAAACCTTTTTTTCTCCCATTGACAATAATGTAATGGGATACTTTTGACAATCCCTGTAAATGAATTACAATTCTACATGCTTCATTTTCAATAGCGATTGTGGTACAGTAAATTTCAATAACACTAAAAATTCAGGGCAATCCGAATATATTTAAGAGAGTTAGAGCTCGGCCAGATAAACCAAAGTCATAACCACTTTTCAACTATGATGGAAAATGTAAACAAGTTGGAAATTGTACATCAAACGTGACACATGAGGTGCAATCGTACTATAACTAGTTTTATAAATATTCAGATCTTGGTGCAATAGCTGTTGCACTCTTATGCAAAAATCTATGAATACAAAATTTATTACGATTATACATATTAAATTCAGCAATATGGAAATAATGAGACTCCATCTTAAATATGATGTCATCACCATGGCAACCTAGAATTAATCATTACCTATCATGGGATATTATTGAATTAATTATGCAGGATAGGATTTAATAGGATGAAGAAAACTTTTATTAATACCTTGTTAAGTTTTTATTCAACTTTCATAAAATTTGAAATGACTTGATAGAATTCTGCAACAATTATATATACAGAACACTCCCTCTAATCTGCACAGGTCGAGACCAAGGGTTTTGCGAATTATAGAATTTTGTGGATTATAGGTCATTTCTTTGTTTGCATTCTAATATTTGGAATTTATCAACAAATATAGTAATCACACTGTAAATAAATAACACAGAAATGAAAGAAAATGTTTTTTTTAATATATATATAAAACTATATTCAATATTAGACATACATTTAAATGTTACAAAATTAACAGAAAACATTTCTACATGTTTTTATATCTAGCAACCATTTCAGTGATAGTGGTTTGCTTTACAGATTTTAATTTATGCTGTGCAATTTAATTTTGAAACCTTTTAAGAGTCAAGATATTTTTATCAGTGACAAAATTGTTTTTTAATAGACTAGGATATTTATCCTCAAGAGCTAACCTTCTTTGAAAGCAATTTTATCTTATACATAGCCAGTGAATCTGTTTGGAATATAGCAGTCTAATTATTATTTACAAGATACACAGAACATTTCCTTCTAATGAATGCAGAAATGCATTAAAAATTTCTTGATAAATTCATCAGATCAGTCAACTTTTATCATGGTCAAAGCGTACTTTATCTTGCTTAAAAAAAAGATTTTAACTATTTGTTTACACCTAAAATATAGTATGGACTATAGGCCTTTGCAGATTATAGGGTCACAGATTAAAGAGAGTGGATTGTATTAAATTTCAAATCCTTCACGCAGTAGCAGAATTTTTGGTGTCAATCTGCAGCAAATCAAAATTTATCTGCGACCTAACAATGCTGAAGTAAGCTATGGTCATAAATACTTAATAAACTATAAAATAAGCAAAAATTGCATTTTACAAAGAAAATGTACTAAACACAATTAACTCTTAAAACAAAGTGGATTTTTTAAGCCCAGTATTTATTTTTAAGCTGGTAAATTAATCTGCAATGTCTAAAATAATCTGCAGCGCTTGTCGTCCTGCACAGTTTCTGCTATGGGGACCCTTCGGTTGGGTAGTTTTTCTGACTTCCTATACAATTCTGGTAAAAAAAATTCCCTGACTTTTCCAGGTTTTTCCTGACCTTTCTTAATAAAAATTCGGCTTATATATTGTTGTAAAACCCACCACAATGAACCACTTTAAACTAAATAAAGGCTAAAATAAAGTATGCATTGTATGAATTTCCGACTTTTAATATTATGCTACTGTTATATAGTTTGCATAAATTTTATATAAAAATTTTAGATTGAATGAATAATTCAAAATTTCTTCATTTACACTGATAATCAAGATTCAGATGGAAAATAGTACATCAAAAATTCCCTGACTTTAAAAATTTCTTTGACTTTTTGCCTAAATTTTCGAATTCCCTGACTCTTCCCTTACCCGTAGGAATACTGTTTTTGCGCTGTTTGCAGACAGACAGACGGAAGGACCAAACGATGACTATAGGTACTACATATTTATGTGATTACGAATGCACCTAAAAAGAGATTCGTATTCAATAAATAGTTTGTCATAGTTTGCAATAAACATCTTGTGCAAGGTCAGGGTTGAAATATATAACATATAGTAACACCATGCCAAAATATTATCATACATTTTGGCATGGTGTTACTATAATGGAAAAGTATCAAATAAGCAAATACAAAATATGCCTCACCCAAAACTTTGACTCCATTCTGATGAGCAGATGATATCCATCCACATGGAGGAATGGTCACTAAATGATGGCTGAAATACACAAAAATATCTACCATAGACCAGTGAATAAAGTAATAATTATCTTCACTTTCTGATCCATAGATGAACCTAAAGAAAAAAAAATAATAAAAATATATAAAGTATTGGACTTTATTTCTTTATTTTGGACAATAAATAATACATTCATAAAATACAATAGAAATTCATTATGCAAGTTAAATGTAAGTACATCTCTGTGCTGAAAAAATCTAAATACATTAAGATATTGGCTACTGTATCAGAAATATAAATTAGGAACTCTAAGTAAGGCGTCAAATGACACCTACAATTTTTTTTTTTTTCTAGGCACCAAACTGTATTTCATGGTTGCAATTTTATGTAATGACATATTTTGTCATTTCTTTTCACAACCATGTTAACAATAATATTTTTTCTATTTTTAAACGTTAAGGGCAGGGTGGGGGACTTGTACATATTAAGCACTTTATGTCTGTGTTAATAACTAAAACAAAATAAAAACTAGCTTTCTATAAAACTGCAAAAAATACGAAAGCGACACATGATTTGGTGAGCAGGATTTTTCCTCGCCAAAAGCAAACGACTTTAATGCATCTGAAAACTGCTTGTTAATTGTTTTAGAATGTGCAGTATTTAATGAATTTACACTTAATCAATGAAAGAATTTATTATATATATATTCTTCTGTATTACATATACAAGTCACTTGTTGCTGCAGTTATTTAATTTTGGCACTGGAAAAATATTTTCTATGTTTTTCAAATTGCAAACATCTATTTTAAGCTATAGCCAGCTGACATTTGATTTTTAATTATGTTTCTTTTACATTTTTTCAAGTTGCAAATATTTATTTATAAGTATTATTACATTTGAAGCAATATTCATTAAAGTAATAAATAGTTCAACCTTTTTTTAGGTGCAATCGTAATTATATAAATACGTAGCACCTATAGTCATCGTTCAGTGCGTCTGTCCGCATATAACAGGTCCGTATATAATACCCAACCGAATGGTCTGAAATTTTAAGTATATGATTGTTGCAAAATTTTGTCAAGCCATTTCAAATTTTATGAAAATCGGATGCATAGTTTAATTACAGGGACAGCCGAAAGTTTTCCGTTACATTACGGCCAATGGGGAAAATTATTGCAAGTGCATTTTAATGATGTTACAGCCTTCCGAATGGTCTGAAATTTTAAATATATCATTGTTGCAAAATTTTGTCAAGCCATTTCAAATTTTATGAAAATCGGATGCATAGTTTAATTACAGGGACAGCCGAAAGTTTTCCGTTACATTACGGCCAATGGGAAAAATTATTGCAAGTGCATTTTAATGATGTTACAGCCTTCCGAATGGTCTGAAATTTTAAATATATCATTGTTACAAAATTTTGTCAAGCCATTTCAAATTTTATGAAAATCGGATGTATAGTTTAATTACAGGGACAGCCGAAAGTTTTCCGTTACATTACGGCCAATGGGAAAAATTATTGCAAGTGCATTTTAATGATGTTACAGCCTTCCGAATGGTCTGAAATTTTAAATATATCATTGTTACAAAATTTTGTCAAGCCATTTCAAATTTTATGAAAATCGGATGTATAGTTTAATTACAGAGAGAATCAAAAGTTTTTCTTCACATTACGGCCAATGGGAAAAATTATTGCAAGTGCATTTTAATGATGTTACAGCCTTCCGAAAGGTCTGAAATTTTAAATATATAATTGTTGCAAAATTTTGTCGAGCCATTTCAAATTTTATGAAAATCGGATGTATAGTTTAATGACAGGGGCAGTCAAAATTTTTCCGTTTCATTGCGGGGAATGGAAAAAAAAATTATTGCAATGCATTTTAATGATGTTACACTTTATTATGATTTGTCACATTTTAATGACTATGCACTTATGAAGTGCAAAAAAATATACATTCAGTACAATATGGGGTGCAAAAAATAGTTATAAAACTAGCTATAGTACGAACGCACCTCATTTGCCACGTTTGACGAGCAATTTCCAACTTGTTCTTTTTATTATCAATTTGAATGAAATTTTGCTCTTGCTTTATCTCCAATCCAAGATTCTTTAAATTTAAGCGGTTACTCTAAAATAAAGTCCACATGAAGAATTCTGCCGTTATAAAACATTTCCATATCAAAGAAGTTGTTGTTTCCATAGCAACAAAATCAAATCACCATTGCTCAATCAGACTTATTTTTGAGTTTGAAACAATTTAAATCAATTAAAATTTTGTTTTAAATTGTAAAATATGATAGTTAAATTTCATTATAAATACATATGACAAAATAATAATTCAAACAAACTAAAACTGACAAAACTATAGTTAAAACAAACTAAAACTGACAAAACTATAGTTAAAACAAACTAAAAATGACAAAACTAAAATTATTTAAATTAAACTTATTTAAAGAAATTCAACATAAAAAGCTTTTTCCTTAAAAAATATTTAACATAAAAGGTAATTTTTGAAATTTTATTTCATCACCAACCAGTGATAACACGCCAAATAAACGAAATGTTCATTATTTCTTTTACACACACTATCGAGGTTCCGCCAAATTTTTTTTTTATAAACATACATATCCACATGAGAAGAACACTCTGTAATTTTTTCAGATTTTTGTGAGTATGCCCGTATGGAGACCTTCCTTGTTAGAGATAGATGATTGACAAGTGTAAGGGACTCTAAGACACATGCCGCTGTCTAATCTTTTATTGAAAACAGGTGCTCTTAAAGTGCATGCAGTGGGGGGACTTGCACTAGAGTATGAATGAGAGTGAGAGCACTTGTTAAACAGAAATTAAAATGGAAAAACACTAGACGTCAAATTTGACGACTAGGCAATAATTTTATGGTTGTGAAATGCAATAATTTAGTTGCATTTGATGACTAATGAGCGCTAATTTCTAACCCTCTATATAATGCCCTGATTTTTGTATCTGAATTTGGCAACAAAAAAAAAAGAATGAGATTGATTCTCAGAGCTTATAAGGGTTTCCAATACGACTAAAAGAAAAACAATACTAATCAAAATAGGTGTTGCTATCCAACGTACACTTTATTCCAAATTAAAAGATGATGTAAAATGAACATATGAATAAAATAAATCTCAACATTTCGGTTTAATCTTTAAAACCTTCATCAGGAGTAAAATTTTTCTAAAATACAAATCGGCAGAAACACTTTATATGCTACATCTTAAAAATCAAATTCAAACTACGAAAAAGTTCAACGAAAACTTCCTAAATCCTTAAAAACAACTCAGTGGTGCCATCTGTTATTCAAAGACAAAAAAATTTAACTCTTGATGAAGACTTTAAAGATTAAAATGAACATATGAATAAAATAAATCTCAACGTTTCGGTTTAATCTTTAAAACCTTCATCAGGAGTAAAATTTTTCTAAAATACAAATCGGCAGAAACACTTTATATGCTACATCTTAAAAATCAAATTCAAACTACGAAAAAGTTCAACAAAAACTTCCTAAATCCTTAAAAACAACACAGTGGTGCCATCTGTTATTCAAAGAAAAAAAAAATTTAACTCTTGATGAAGACTTTAAAGATTAAACCGAAACGTTGAGATTTATTTTATTCATATGTTTATTTTACATCATCTTTTAATTTGTGAATAAAGTATATGTTGGATAGCAACACTTATTTTGTTTAGTATGAGATATTACAATGTAAAGTCCTTATTATAAAAGATAAACTTTTTTTATTTGATAGCCCCATCCCCCACCCAAGGAATTAGATATTATAAGATGCACCAGTCATAAACAAGTTGGTCTCAATTTTTTTTTCAGAAATTGTACAAAAGCTAAAATTTCACATTTGACTAAAATAGAAACATTATCATTAAATAAGCACTTTAAGCACAGAAATTAATAATTATCAATCATTTTTGCCTTGGTATTGCAAGATTCTCAAAGTGAGACACATTTATCATTAATGAGTATTTTGGTTAATTAAAAAAACAAACAGTCAAACCCGATTAAGACGCGCTTCAAGGTAGTGGACAAAAGTCACATATTAACACATTTGTTGCCACGTCACCCATATCTGGGTGACGGGTATGCTTCCATGGGGGCCCCGTCACCCAAATATGGGTAGTGTTCTTCTTGTTCAAGTAAATAGGATTTTCAGTTGGATCCCATGCAGCCCTCTAGCTGAAAAGTTTATCGCTCCCCCCATTTCAGAACTAAATACTTTGTAATGAATCAAACTTTGGTAACAAACCTTCAATACTATCAAACCCCTCTTATCGAACTCAATATCGAGTTACACCCCTGCTGTGGACTATATTCCAAATCTGGGTTCGAGGTTAAAAAAAGTCATGTGGTACTGGTACTGGTAATTTATTCAAAGAACTTCTAACTGATAAGAAAGGAAGCTACTACTCCTTTACTCCATGAACAGTTTCACTGGTTAGCTGGAATTTACATTACGTCTGTGGAGTCTTCCCTTCGTTATGCTAGAAGCTCTTTGCCTTGACCACATGATCATGACATAGATGGAATATCCTCCATTTCCCGCTTATGACTCTGTTTATATTGTAGCACTCGGATTTGGGCCCAGCGAGAAACTCAGACGAATTGTGCTGGGCAACGAATGTGTTAAACATGATTTGTATAACATTACAGAAACTGGGCTTATTTACACATCTAATCATCTGAATGAGCTTTAGAGCTTTCACTTGTATGTTTATGATCAAAAATTGTACTTTTTATGCATATTTAGATTAAAATTTAAAAGTATTCAATTTTAACTCATTGTTTATCTTTATAGGAACGACTGGAATAATAAAGGAAAATAAATATGAATTCAAACATGATTTTATTGTTGATTAATACGTTTTAACCAAAAACAAAACAACACAAATAATCTTCCTGCTAGACTATGTTTTTTTAACACAAAGGAAAAATATTAAATCTTTGAAGCACAATTCAGTTATTAAAATAACATTTCGTACTTGAGACATTGAGTACCATTATAATCTGTTCTTCATTTTTAATATAATAAGAAATAGCTAACCTTATTAATCCTTGTGTTAAAAAATATTGTTAGCATAGCAAAATATAAACAAACATAGAAAAATATATATATACAGTAGACTCCCTCAAATCCGCACAGCTTGGGACCAGAGGCTGTGTGGATTTTAGAATTTTGCAGATTTCTGGTCATTGATTTGTTTACATTTTTGAAACATTAATTTGATTGGTAGTTAAGCTAGGGAAATTATAATGAATGCTTACAATAAAGTGAAACATTAAAATAAGTAAAATATTAAAATAATTTATTAGTTTAAACGTAAGTAATTATTAAAATAATTATGTAAAATAAAAATTTAGAAAAATATTAAATTATTACCGACTAAATCAATTCAATTCGATTCCAAAAGTCCTATGCTGCCATCTAGTGGTAAAGCGATCATAAGATCGATACGTCATTATGCTATTATCAGTATATATAGCTTATTGCGCTCTCTGTAACTTTTTTTATTGTTATTTAGAGTCTTGAATGCTTTTCTTATACTGCTTTGTATGTTTAGAAAAATATTTGTCTATAATTTTTAAAAAAAATTCCGCGAACAATAATTTAAAAATAGCATTTCGGTTCGTGGATTTTTCCATTTCGAATACTGGAATTTTTGATACAGATATGCTAATTTATATCAAAATCAAAAGTAATGTAAATTTATTTAGTAATAAATCAGCTGTAATAACCAGAAGAGAATGATTAACAAAAAATTTAGTAAAAAAAAACATTGTGGTAGTCACTGATTTTGGCGCCATCTTGAATTCCTGCAACTTAACTGTAAATTTCATTGTTTACATCTAAAAAAATATGTGGATTTTAGGCATTCGTGGATTTTAGGGTTGCGGATTTTAGGGAGTCTACTGTATATATACAACCAGAATCATATGTTTTTAATCTTCACAAGTTTATCATTATTATTGTTTTGCTCATGCATTATAAAACATAGAAATCATATAAAGTACATTTTAAACCTCACTAACAATAGGTATAATCACCTTGAATACAACATTTGTGATGTATCTGAGAATCCTGAATTCACCTCTCTCTACTACAGTAAAAACATATATGGAGCAAGAAACAAAGAATGTTAGAGTTGCCGTATTGCTAATTTAATGGGTTTTTTAAAATTCATATATCTACTACTATTTCTGATTAGTAATGTTCGCCTTAATTTACCTGTTATTAAATAAAACAGATATTACTATTCGAAAACAGTGGTTTTTATCTGAATAAAAACATCCGTTAAATTGACAACTTTGGAAAAGAGAAAAGGAATTCATATCTTATGCGTGATTTTTTGCCTTAAAGGACAAAAAATCTATTGCGTAATAACTGTTTGCATATTAAACATGATATTTTTGCATTAGCCTTATGAGCGATGTTCAAGGGGCTAAAAATAATCCATGTATTAGTCACAAGTGTCTTAACCGGGTTCGACTGTATGTGTGAGAAGAAATTTGTATAAATAAATTTTTATTAATAATACATACTGGACAATTGCACTATAAAATATAATAAATAAAGACACAATATTGCTTATTGGTACACAAAACACGAACTTTAATAAGCTAAAAATTAACTTCTAAGTTTCGAGTTGTTTTTACAGCCGTCTTCAGGAAAATATGATGGTAAAAAGGCTCAAGAATCAGAGACGAAACTGACTGATTTTTGAGCCTTTTTACCATCATATTTTCCTGAAGACGGCTGCAGAAACAGCTCAAAACGTAGAACTTAATTTTTAGCTTATTAAAGTTCTTGTTTTGTGTACCAATAAACAATATTGTGTCTTTATTTATTAAATTTTTATTATTTTGTTTAAATTTTTTGAAATTATCAAATGCCAATAATGGGAGAATACAGCACTTTCTAATAGCCACTACAAACAAAATCATTTCTTTTCAGGGACAAAGAGAAAAAAAAGTCTCTGTATTAGAAAGAGCTAAACTGGTGGAGCACTGTTTTAAATTTCTCAAACAAGAAAACTATGTAACAAATCAAGAATAATTAATTGTTCACAGAATTTAAGAAAAATCAAAACTATTGAAACAAATTACAATTGACAATTTTTTTTTAAGAAACAATTTAAATTACAGTTCATATTGCTAATTTATTAATTTAATTAAATATTATTAAATTGTATTTTTGTATTTTCAAATTATTCAATCATGTTAACTGTTAGCATAATGATTTAGTCCTGGCATATTTTAATCATGTTTACAAGGTAAATTTAATAATTTGCAAAATTATATATATTAGCAAAAATCTATAATCTGTATGAGTTTTATAATTATACTTTATAAAAATTGTCTATCATGCAACCGAGGTTAGGCATGCAACTGCTCAGATGCATTAAAAAAGGTGATAAAAATGATGAAAAATTAATTAAAAAGAGATAATACTTTTCTTTAGTTAAACATTTTTTGTTATTTTCAAGTAACAAAAAACTTTCTAGTTTTCTTCTTTGTTCATTTGAATAATTGTGATAGCTTTTGTAAGCAACTTCTAGGCATGCAAGTATCAGTCTTGTGATAAGCACAAGTAACTGCTTAGTTTGTTTGATGCTTTGTGGTTATTTTTTTTGCACTAAACTGATTGGAACTTTTATTTAATGTGGAATTTGACCTATTTTGAATACACAATCCACAACCGAGATCCAAACTAGGGATTGACTTAAGCAGGAATTTCGCCAAATACCAAATATTCGGTCAAAGTTCAAAGTGTATACCAAATATTCGGTATTCAGCAACCGAATACTTAAAAATTTTTAACAAACATTTTTGCATTGTATTAGCTTTTTTTAAAAACTTTAATTAAAATTAAATTCTTAATAACTTAATTCAGTTAGATTTTTATTCTTAAATCTAATTACAGAAAAAATTTAATGACTTCTTTCCTCTCACAAATTCATTAATTCATCACTTATTTTTTATGATTTTATCACTCATCAATATCCAAAGTAAATTATGAAAACAGTAAATTTTACAGACTATTATTAAGGATAAAGATTGTCAGAAAAACAAAAGTTCATTAAAATAAAAAGAAACTAGATGTTATCATTGAGCTGATTTACTGATTGTCTATGTTTAATTATAAACACATTGAATAGAAATGTTCTCAAATACAACAGGTAACATATCAATTTGTACATTTAACTATTTTATGGCAAATTACTGCTTTATATTTTGATTAGTGATTAACTCTGTGGTGATAAAGATGAAAAAAAAAATGAGTGATTTTAATTTAATGGACATAAAAGCTATAGGATAGGCATAAGTGTATAAATGTTTGATGTGTATAATTAATGAAAACACACATTAAATAAATTTAATTTTAAAAAACTAACGTAGAAATAATTAAAATTAAATAATAAGGGAAAGATGCCCCAATCTCTTTAGTTTTTTGTTTCTCTATTGTAAGCAGTTGTTTTATCATTTTACCCCGATATAAACTATTTTAAAACAGAAAAGGTTCCCTTTTTTGAAAAAAAAAAAAAAAAATTAAAAATGGCCTTTAGCTTGTGCACTTGAACTCGGGACTCATGTACACAATATTGAAACTCAGTACTTACCCTATTGTACTTCTAAGCAAAAAGGGAATTCTTCTACTTCTTACTTATCCATACCTGCCAGCAGTGTTTATAGTAAACATTTTCTGAAGCTGGACAGATTTATGAACACAAAAGAAACAGATTGCAACCAGAAAAATTCCAAAAAACTCTTATTTTTACACCATAATTTGACCATGTTAAATTTTTATTACAAATAGTAATGTATCAGCTTTTATGAAAGATCGCTTATCACTGAAGCATATTACAATAGTATCAAATGAGTATTAGTCATCAGGTATTTTTGCAAATAGTAATGCTTTACCTATTGTTTTTCATAAATTAATTATTTGTAAAATTCTGTAATCAACGTATTCGGTTTATATGACAAATCACCAAATACCGAATCGACTATTCAGTCAATCCCTAATCCAAACTTGACCAGTCAAGTTCTAACGACTTCTAATCTTGTTAAATTCTAATCACTAGAGAAGGAGGTGGGAAACATATTGCTCACACGCAAGAAAAGTGACACATCTTGCAAAAATTCATTTTGCATTTTATTCCACTAATAGATCTGTCATATGTGCATTACATAAAAAGTTTCATAAGTGTAGTTATATGGAAAATCACTTTATTACGCTATTTGTCCATTTGTGACCACAGAAAGAGGGATGGATTATGTGGGGAGGTAAAGTTATCCAACCTTCCAAACCTCATCCTATGTCTTCATTCATAAGGGTTTTATGCTTTAATGCACATTTTTATTCCATCAGGCAGAGGTAAGTGCTATAATTTCATGTTACAGTAAAATCATGCAAATTTTCTTCTGCCTCTCCTGTGAAATTTACTTTTGTCAAGATGTGTCCCTTTTCTTGTGGGTATGCGATATGAAATTTGAAATTTACCTTGCTTAGGAATACTTGATATTACCAGCTTTGTTCTAAGCTCTAACCACTAAAAAAGCAGGTGGGAAATATATGAAATTTGAAACTTAACTTGCTTAGGAATATTTGATATTACCAGGTTCATTCCACATTGTTAACAAGTGCCATCACTATTGATCAAACCACATCATATTTAAGCTGTAGCAACCAGTGGTGTAGCCGTAAAAAAAGTAGAGGGAATACGTTCCAAGCAGAGGATATACGCTCAAGGCAGAGGGTATATCCTACAGTGTATATCAGGGTTAGCACGGTTTAAACCAAGTGGTTTTAACCATGGTTTAAACCATTTGGTTTTTTTAGAAAAAATCTAATATAATATTTTCTCTTTTTTGTAATTTAATTGCTTTAAATTGTAGTTAGAATTAATTTCTACTTCTAACACTTCATCTCAGCAGTCAACATGAGACATAATGTGCCTAGGTCATGTTTCTATGCATGTAGAATGAAAATTAGCATGTGCTGATGAACATATCTGGTACCCTAAGGATTTTTCTTAAAACATGTGAAATTAGAAAAGATAAAACAGATAAATAATATTCAATATTTAGCATACAATATTTTCATTTAAAAAATGCAAATTATTTACAGCAGTTAATAACAAAATACAACGATCTTTAAGATTTTGGTTAAGTTGTAAAAGAAAATTTTCTGGATTGGGATTGGGGAAGATTATCCTCAAAGAATTTGAAAGAGTAACTTAAGATATCAAATTGAATAACACAGCTTGCAAAAATTGAGTGCTAGTTATAGTATTTCAATAATACCAATCAATCTTTTCTGTTAGTTGCTGAATCTAATGGGCAAAAATCTTGACGTGGACACTTGGAGTTATCACTCAGAAAATAAAATAACCAGAAGTATTTGGATATTAAAAAGAAAATAAAAATAACAACCACAGAATAATATGTTATATTCATGAAACTGCATCAAATGTTTATTGATTGATTATTATATTATTAATCAAAAGATTCTTCATACGATTTTCAAGGTATCAATGTTTCACTGTGTAGAGTAGTTTACTTTGAACATGACATAGCTGTTACTAATAATGTTTAAATTAGAAATTATTTCAATTTTCTATATAATTGACTGTTCAGTTATTTAATTTAAATATTTTCAAAAGTTATATTACTTATATAATATCCAAAAATGTTTATTTTATCAACAGATATGCATCTAAATGCAATAGGAAATTATATTTTAAAAAACCCGGTTTAAACCAAAAAAACCTGGTTTAAACCAAATAAACCGGGGTTTTTTGGTTTTTTACAAAAAACCTGGTTTTTTTCCAACCCTGGTGTATATACTATAGCTTCTTTGAGAAACAGAGGGTATACAGTGTTCCTTAAAATATCCAGAAGGTATACGGCATATACCACCATATACCCTCCACTACATCCATGATAACAACTTAGATTCATCTATAAAATTATTGTTAAAAATAACGAGTGTAATTGCTTTGGGCAGAAGTGTTTCATCAAATATCTAGAAAAGTTGCCAAGAAGCCTAGTAGTTTGCACATATAAATCAAAATCACAAGAGCAAAGCACAATTTTTGTGAATAAAAAGTGACTTTTACTAAGAAAGTGACGAAATTGCATGCTTGTCAAGTTTAACAGAATTGAATAATTGGGGCAGGGATAGGGAAAGGAATTTAATCATGATAAATGCTTTAGTATAATACTTAAAATTTACATTAATTTCTGTCTGGCAAATACAAATAAATACAATTACAAACCTATCTTCAAGATAGCCCCCTCTCATGTCATGACAAACTAATGTTTTTGGGGAGTCTTTAACATAATTTCTTTTCTGAAGAGGATGACTAAAATATTTCTTTGAATTATTACAAGTCCAATTTTTCAGTTCATCCAATAATTTAATAGGTGCACAATCGACCTGTGAAAATAATATCTTTTAAAAAAAGCAATTATCACAAAAAAAAAAAAAATGATAAACACAAAGTATGATAAAAACATCCAGTACTTTCTTGTTACAGCTAGCCCAAGATTTCAGGTACGATTTTGCCCAAAGTCATTGGCAAGTTTATATATAAATCACATATGCATCTCTTATATATGCCATATACACAGGGTTCGTAAATATCATGATATTTTCGAAAATATCAAAAATATCCGATATTTTGATATATATCCGATATTTTCAAAATTGTCAGCTTACTGTTGATTATAAATATTTTTAGACTTAATATAAATTAGAATCTAAAACATATTACATTTAGCATGAAAACATAATAAAGCAATATTCTAAATGACTTTTTTTTTTTTTTTCTTACAATTTATGATCAAATAAATGAAAACACAAACAATTTTCTGTAAAAGTTGCTTTTTCACTCATCAAAACACAGAATTCAGGATTCAATTTAAAAAATAAATAAAAATAAACAAATTCTGAAATACAAAATAAAGTTTATTTTTTATTTTTTCTATTGAAGAATTTGAACATGAATGTAAGTTTGTCTGCTTTTTCATTCCCTAATGTACTGTGCTATTTATTTAGACTGAAGTAAACCAAAACTAGAGAAGATTCTAATGTCTCTACTGAAGGAGAAGCTGTAAACAACTGATAAGTTAAATCATCATTTATGAGCTGTTCTAATTTAATATTATCCCACCAAATTTTTGGTTCAACATTTAAATATTCAGTTTCAAACATAAACCTTATAAAATTGAGATTTTTTTACTAATATCCAATCACCAATTAACCCCTTTATCCCATTCTAACAGGTGCAGTCTACAAAAAGAATTGAGACAGGCTAGGGAGGTATTGTTGAAAGACATAGATTTCTTATGATGGTAATGGGAAAGCTGCAGGTACAATCCAAAACTAGATTTTGGAGTGTAGGGAATATTTTGTGAGCTATTCTTTTTAGTTTTTATTTACAGATGGGCTAATTTTTAATAAGAGATGAAGAATTCATTTACACTTCTTTTGACTGAAAATATTTTGAAAATATCACATATATGAAATATCCAGAAATACGACATTTAAAAAATAAATATCAAATGTATGAAAATGAAAATATCGAAAATATCAAAAACCTTGATATTTTGAAAATAAATATCGGATATATATCCATTGATATATATCAACGAACCCTGCTGATATATATGTAATATTTACATTGGGTTAGCAAGTTTTTAACAGTATGACAGCTTTATCCGGTTGTAACCGTCATGTCAAAAAACCCTTTTTGACAACGACTGTCAAAAACCTGAAATTGAGTCCAAAAACTATTTAAAATTATTTACAACATTAAATTTACAATTTTTCAAAATTTTTAATTTTAGACATTGGAGTAAACTTTTTGAAAGTTTTAGACATTAAAAACCACATATCCTGTATAAAACTCAAAACATGATATTGGTTCAACAAGTTGCTTAGAAAATATAAAATAACTTTTAGCTATAAATATAGAATAAAAAATAATTAAAAGTATATCGTTACATTAAAAATATAAACTAATCAAACTATTAAATACTTTATTTTTTAAAATTGAAAGTACATGATGAAAATATTAGTACAATTTAATAAATGGAATTCCATATATAAATAATATACATATTTTTATATTGTTTCAATGTTAGTCTTATTCTAAGTCTTTCTTTCCATGGAGCATGCAATATCAAAACACTGCTTTTAATGTCTTTTATTCTCCAAGTTAGTTTCACAATTTGAAGTGGATAAATCCAAAAGTTGAAAATATCCGACTCAATTGATGCTGAACTGAGTGCACTGGAATACAAATGCACCATGAGCTGTATGAATTCACTTCGTATAATTGGGTTTTTTTCCAAGCCTTTCCACCATAGCATTGCTGGAACATCCTGAGCTAAGAAGAAACTTTTAGGGTATGGTGAAAATTCAACTTCAAAAGCAACGACAAATCTTAGAAAATTTGGCTTTATTTCAAGCAGCCATGTTCGAGCTGCTTCCTCCTGTTCATCATTTACAAACTTGAAATAATATGCTCAAAAAAAAAAAAGGAGTATTTATAATTTATAAAAATAAAATTTAACATAAACAAATCATTCTAAATAATTAAACTGAAACCAACATAATAAAACGAAGATATATTATGTAAATGTAAATATCAAACCATCTTCTTTTAAGTTATTGATTTAAAGAATGCTTAATTATATTGGTTTCATATTATAAATCATTTACTCAGAGAACATTTGTGTTGCAATTGTGGTTTATACAGTGATGGAACAGCTTGGACCTCATTTTGGAGCAGAAAATAACTATTTTGGAGTGAAAAAAGTCACTTTGGAGCAGAAAATAACTATTTTGGAGCAGAAAAAACGCTCATTCTGGAGCAGAAAATAAGTACTTTGGAACATCAAAATGCCATTTTGGTATTCTTTGACGAAATTCGCTTTTTTTTTCGCAACTCTTGCACAAAATTCACATTTTTTTGCAATCCTTTGACGAAATTTGCCACAAAATTCGTGTATTTTTCACGTGTTATTCGGACCCTTTGTTGAAATCAGCGTGTTTTTCGCTATCTTTTGACGAAATTAGTGTGTTTTTCGAAATCTTTTGACGAAATTTGCAGTTTTTTCCAGGACCTTTTAATGAAATTCGCGTTTTTTCACAATCTTTTGACCCCTGTTTGCTCGTTTTTTGACGAAATCAGCGATCCTTTGATAAAATTCACGTTTTTTTTTCGCGATCGTTTGACGAAATTCGCGTGTATTTTGCGACCTTTTGATGAAATTTGCGGGTTTTTTCGAGACATTTTAACGAAAGTAGGGTTTTTTCACGATCTTTTGACCGTGTTTTGTTCGTTTTTTGACGAAGTGAGCTATCCTTTGGCAAATCCGTTTTTTTTTTTTTCGTGATCCTTTGATGAAATTTCCGTTTTATTCGCAATCTTTCAACGAAATCGCTTTTTTTCACGATCTTTAGACCGCGTTTTGACTAAGAGACCGCTCCTTTGTCAAAATTCACGTTTTTTTCGCGATCTTATGACGAAATTTGCGTGTTTTTCGCGATATTTTGACGAAATTTGCGTGTTTTTCGCGATATTTTGACGAAATTCGCGTGTTTTTTCGCGATTTTTTGACGAAAATCTCGTGTTTTTCGCGATCTTTTGACGAAATTTAAGACCTTTTGATGAAATTTGCCGGGTTTTTTCTCTATCCTTTAAATAAATCAGTGTTTTTTCACGATTTTTTGATTGTGTTTTGTTGGTTTTTGACGAAATTAGCGATCTTTTGACAAAATTCACGTTGTTCTCGCGATCCTTTGACGAAATTCGCGTGTTTTTCGCGATCTTTTGACAAAATTCGCGTGTTTCTCTCGATTATTCGACAAAATTTGCGGGTTTTTCTCGATCACTCGACAAAATTTGCGTATTTTTCGCGATCTTTTGAGGAAATTTGCAGGTTTTTTTCGCGATATTTTAACGAAAGTAGCATTTTTTCATGACCTTATGACCGTCTTTTGTTCATTTTTTGACGAAGTGAGCTATCCTTTGGCAAAATTCACGTTTCTTTGCGTGATCCTTTGACGAAATTTGCGTTTTATTCGCGATCTTTTAACGAAATGACGTTTTTTGTGATTTTTTGACAGCGTTTTGTACGTTTGTTGACGAAATTAGCGATCTTTTGTTAAAATTCACGTTTTTTTTTCGCATGTTTTTCGCAATCTTTTGGCGAAATTCGGGTGGAAAATGATCGATTTGGCTCAAGAATTATTATCAAATTGGCGCAGAAATGCGCAGCATTATCAATTTGGCGCAATTGGCGCAGCTGTTCCATCACTGTTTATATCTAATGTTTATGTACAAAAATAAACATTTAGAATCATTAAAAATCTAGGTAACTTATGATCAGACATTGAATAGTGGTCACTTTAACTTTATCCAAGTTTTTTTTTTTTTTTCAGCATAAATTAGATTGCTAATTTTTTTTATAATAAACTGAACACTTAATAGTAATAAACATATAAATAATACTTTGAAAAATGAATTTAATAATAGTTTCAATATTTTTAGCCATTTTTCCTAACATGACAATTGACAAATAATTTGAATTATGATCTATAATTTTAGTACAACTTAATTATAATACAGTCGAGTCTCTCTACAACGAAACTCCATACATCGAATTTTTAGTAGGATTTTAGTAGAATTTTTAGTACCCTTTTTCCCATGATCTCATTAAAAACAGTCTCCATATAGCGAAATATCTATCTCCATATAACGAATTTTTTCATAAAATGTTCTTTATTTATTGTTTTAAAAAAGCTTCCAAATCACATGGAATCCATTTTCCATCACTGATTAGTGATTTATCGTTCAGTGCTGAGTTTTTTATCTTACCTTTCTACCTTGAATTTCCTTGGTTTTTATGCCCAGCGAATTCATCTCCCCCCCCCTCTCCCACGCACCTTCCAACATACAGTCGAACTTGGATAATTCGAAGTGCAAGGAACTACTGCAAAACTTTGAATTATCCAAAAAAAGTTATTTTTATGTCGTAAAATAATCAATCGGAACAGAAATTGTGAAAAAAATATGTTTATTAATTTTAAATAAAAAAACTACAGCTTTTTAAAATATTGAGATATTTCAGATTGTTTTAAAGAGCTTACTTGATTTTTTTTAACAAAATCTTCAAGGATATGTACAGCTCGAAACACAGCTTCACTCCCATTAGATTGTCCTTCTACATAACGACGATATTCGGCTAGATGAAAGACTGCCTCACTTGAAGTTGGAATCGTTCTCTGTTCTTCTACCTCATCTTCAATATCTTCATCGTCTTCTGTTGCAATGTTCTTATTGTTTAGAACTTCTGATAGAATATCTGTATAAGACAGCTCTCCACAAATGTCTAAGTTTTTATAAATGTCGACGTAATCATCAAATGGTATGCTGTCTTCCCATGCAACTGGGGGAGGTCAATTTTCTTCATCTAAAAGCTCGCTAGGGGCAGTGTTCCTGATGAATCCTGCTTTCCGGAAACAGTTTGCCACTGTTTTTTGGCTCACTTTGGACCATGCATTTAAATACATTCTTGATGCATCGAGGAGGGTAATGGGAAGCTTTTGGGAAGATTCAGTAAGAAGGTGTTGAACGACTAGGCATCTGTAGAAATGCTTCAGATTTTTAATGATGCCTTGATCCATTGGTTGCACCACTGAGGTCATGTTTGGCGAAAAAAGTCAATCGTGACATTTTCCATAGCGGGTATCGATTTATGGGCCGCACAGTTATCAATAAACAGGATGATTTTTCTGTTTTTTCTTTGGTACGTGCGATTGAGATCTAGCAGCCATTCTTCAAAAAGATTCCACATCATCCAGGCTTTCGTGTTAGAATGGTATTCTATAGGCTTTGTTTTGACATTGTGAAAACACCTTGGATTTCTTGATTTTCCAATCATCAGTAAAGGTAACTTCTCAGTGCCGTCGATGTTTGCTCCCACAAGTAGAGTTATTCGCTCTTTACTGCGTTTTCCTCCACTACATTTTTCACCTTTAAAATCCAAAGTCTTTGCAGGGATACATTTGAAAAAGAGTCCAGTTTCGTCGACATTAAAAATGTCTCTGTCCTGTGTATGCTCAATGATTTGAACAACTTTTTCTTTCCACTCATTTGCTGCATCTTGGTTCACACTTGAACTTTCACCACACACAGACTTAAAGGAAATTTCATTTCTTTCCTTAAATCCGTCTAACCATCCGGAGCTTGCTTTGAAGTTGTTGTTTCCTAAGCTGACAGCAAATTCTTCTGCTTTTGCACGAACAAGAGTTCCACTAAGAGGGATGTTTTTGTCCCGCGCTTGTTTAAACCACTTCAAGACACACTCGTCCACATCAGGATTATCAGGTTCTCTAGCCTGTTTGCGATTTCGATTAAATTTAAAAAAATTTTCTTTATTTTTGAAAAAGGTCGAAAGAGTGTTAGGTGCTATTCCATACTCTTTTACGATGATGCATTTTTTCTTTAAACCCTTTTCTACCTCACGAATCACAGCAATTTTTTCATTGAAAGATAAGGTTTTATAGGGGACACGGGGCTTACTCAATGACATGCTTGCACTGAACTCTCACCACAAAAACTAAAAACACAATGAAGAAAACAAAAGCGACTATAGTCCTGGTTTCGAAGGAATTGCAACGCGTGTCATCTAAGATTTATCGCATTGGCGAGAGTAGCATGTGTCACTTACAAGGGAAAGGGCGTTCATTTCTCCTCCGTTTATCCCGGCTCTGTTTCCTAGAACAGATAAGAATATTCTTCCACCCCCTTCTCTTCCCTAAAGAATTTTCTACAATAACTGAAAATAACGCGGACATTTTTCAAATAACTGTAATGAAACTAGATTGTCATTTTTGAAAGGGTAAAAACTTCGAATTAAAGAAGTTGGACTTCGAAATTTCCACAATAGCTGAAAATAACCCGGCCACTTTTCAAATGAACTGTATTGAAACTAGATTTTGCTATTCATGAAATTGTAAAAACTTCGATTTAAAGAAGTTGGACTTCGAAATAACCAAGAGTTTTTAGCATTAACTGAATACAAGTTTCAAGGGACTGACAAAAATGTTCGAATTATCCACGAATTCGAATTAAAGACGTTCGAATTATCCAAGTTCGACTGTACTTCTTAAAACAGTGTCAATTGGATTGTTACACATATAAGAGCAGGATCAGAGAGGTAATTGAAGTTTAAGGTAAATGAGAATTCAAATGGAGGAAAATGTTCCCGATACAATTTTTCATTCCTTGCTAAAGTGTGAACATTTTTTCGAGAATGTAATAATTTTGAAATCAAATCAGCGAAAAATTACAGATTTCTTCGTCTAAAATTAATGTAAGTTTTCCTTATGTGATTTTTATTATGCTTTCAAATAAATGTCTGTTCTCTTTTTTGAAACTATTTAAATAATTAAGAAATACAATATTAGGTTAATATTTATAATTAAACATTTTAAATTCTTAATTAAATACCTCAAAAGTAATTTTTGTTCAAAATTTACACATTAAATGGGAATTTTTACTCATTCTCTATATAACGAATTTCTCTATATAACGAATTTTTTACTGGAACAGTGGATTTTGTTATATAGAGACTCGACTGTATATAACTAAATAAACATTATCTATATAACTATAAATTATTACTTAATCAGTTTTTAGCTTGATTTAATATAAAATTTCACTAACGATTGCTAAAAAAAGTGTATAAAGTTTCTGACATTTTGCGACAGTTTTTGTCTTGACGTCAAAAACACAACCTTGCGCCTACATTTTATACGTATATATCATTTTTATATGACTGTAACTTGGTCATATAGAACATATCATACGATTTGGCGAATCCTCCTCAAGGGCTTCTATAATGATATTCATAAATTTAGAAAAATAAAATTAAAATCTTATAAGGGAAAATACCAGGAAAATTGAATAGCAACAGGAAATTATTTTTATAAAAATCTAAACATAAAATTAACTAAAATAATATAAAAGAAAAATTCCAGTATAGGGGCTTTGGTGGTTTTTTAAAAGCTTGGCTTCAGAAAGTAAGATTTGTTACCAGATGATGTAAATAGCTATGAAAATAAGCCTAATAAACTTTAATGCTTATTCCTGTATAGGTATCTAAAAATATTTTATTTATATATATTATTATTTGATTTAATAAAAATAAGTAAAGTAAGACAGGTTTGAATACACATTAACATAAAATTTATAAAAATATAAAATGATAAAAAACATGTAATAGTATACGCTCAGCCAAGCAACCGCAAGGCCTCATCAGTACAGAATAACTATAGAAAAATAAAAAACAGGATTAATCAAGTAGTGTTAAAATTAAAGTTATTTTTCCAGAAACAAAGTATATTCTGCAGGAATATAACAGGCATCATTCAACGTCATTGATCATATACGAGTAAACCAGCCTTCTAGGAACAATCTATTGTGATAATTGTTGAATTTCGATTTCAAAATGAAAGCATTTATAAACAGCGGGACATGATCCATTTCTTATAGGAACTTTATATTACTGTTTTTTATATACAATTTATTTCTTGTTTGCATGTAAAAGTAGACAAATGGCTTGTTTATATTAAATAAATTGTATAAATATTGTAAAAATAATTTGTGTATATGAGACAGTGTGATGGAAACATACCCTTTTTTATTTATTCTGAAACAAACATAATATACCGTGAATATAAAATAGTTGTTGCACTCAAAAATTACCTATACAGATGGCAGTTTTCAATTTTTTTCCCTCATATTCTACTTCATTTTTTCCCCCTTACGGTACTAATTTATAAACAATTGTGAGCTTTCTTTTCTTTATATGATTTAACATTGCACTTGATAGGAATAAATGAAGGATTTTTTACATTAGTATATTCAAAGCAGAGGAGATTTAAAAAAAAAATTGACCCTATAACCAATGTAACAAATTATCAATGTTTTACTATGTTTGGCTGAGACATCAATATGTACTGCATTATTGAGATTTTCAAAAGTTAGCCTTCTGAACTTAGACTAAGAAAAGTTCCTTCTTAATTTAATTATTCACTCAAAAAAAAAAAATCATGAGAATTGTTTCAAATTTAATCTGTTTATTTCCACAGTGTTAAATCAACGGGAACCAGCAGGATGTGAAAGGCAGGAGACATTTTTTTTACAACATTTTCTTTGTTTTACTAAAAAGTAGTATTTTCTTTCATATGTCTTAATCTAATTAAAACATTTAGAAGTTTTGTTAACTTTGGCTAAATGTGTTTTTATTTAATATAATAAGACATCCGCTTATAAAAAAAAAAACATTAAAAAATGTTGCTTCTCCACCTGAATACAGTAGACTTCCTTAAATCCGTGAATGCCTAAAATCTGCGTATTTTTCCAGATGTAAACAATGAAATTTACAGTTAAGTTGCAGGAACAAAATTCAAGATGTCGCCGAAATCAGCGACTACCGCAATGTTTTTTTGGTACTTTTCGGTTAGGCGGGCGGCAGTGTTATATATACATATTTATGTACATGCATATATGTATATATACATATACACATATTATATTATATATACACACATATATATATGTAAATATATATGTATATAAATATGCATATATAACACTGGTGCCCGGCTAACCGAAAAGTACCGTTTCTTTTACTAAATTTTTTGTTAATCATTCTCTTTTGGCTATTACAGCTGATTTATTACTAAATAAATTTACATTACTTTTGATTTGATATAAACCAGCATATCTATATCAAAAATTCCAGAGTTCGAAATGGAAAAATCCTCGAACCGGAACGCTAATTTTAAAATTATTGTTCGTGGAATTTTTTTTTTTTTTTAATTATAGACAAATTTATTTCTAAACATGCAAAGCAGTATAAGAAAAGCATTTAAGACTCTAAATAACAATGAAAAAAGTTACAGAGAGCGCAATAAGCTATATTATACTGATAATAGCATCAACACTGTTTTCCTTTCTTCTTTCCCTATTTCTTATGTCATCACTAGTTTGAAATACTGGTCTTTTGTTTACTTTATACATAGATATTATATTTAACTACAGTTACATTAAATGTTTACTTTTATTCATCTTTATTTGTTTAAATATGTAACTTACTTTTTTTTGCGGTCTTTAACTTTAAATATTCTTTATTTAATTTATTTCTGGGATGTTTACTTCGTAAACATCGTTAGTGCCAAGAACGAGTAATGACATATCGATCTTACGATCGCTTTACCACTATATGGCAGCATAGGATGTTTGGAATCGAACTGAACCAATTTCATCCATAATAATTTAATATTTTTCTAAATTTTTATTTTACATAATTATTTTAATAATTACTTACTTTTAAACTAATAAATTATTTTAATATTTTACTTATTTTAATTTTCACTTTATTGTAAGTATTCATTATAATTTCCCTTGCTTAACTACCAATCAAATTAATGTTTCAAAAATGTAAACAAATCAATGACCAGAAATCCGTAAAATTCTAAAATCTGCACAACCTCTGCTCCCAAGCTGTGCGGATTTGAGGGAGTCTACTGTACCAATATATTTATTCAATCTTTTGTTCTTATTTTCGAAATTATTCAATCTCTTGTTCTCATTTTTGAAATCATATAAGAATGTTCTGACTAGGGGTGTAGCGAGTAGACAAATACTCAGCTGAGAAGGGCTTGAAATGTATCAGAGCAAACCGAAACAATGCTCTGGTTCATGAAAGTATGACAAATGTTGTGCCGGTTCATGAAATTATGGTAAATATCATTCCGGTTCGTGAAATTATTGTAAATAGTGTTCCGGTTCATGCAACTATTTAAAGATATTGCTACAGTTCCTATAAAATAATAATATTTCCATTCCGGTTCAGGTTCATGTGAAAAAATGGATTGAATGTGCGATGATGCACTTAACATCATTGTGATAAGACACCACCAATACCCACGGCAGTGACACAGTTCCAGTAGTTTCTACTACAAGTGAACAATTCATGAGGCAGATGAATGAACTCAGCAATCATATTTCAGATAGTCATTACGATCCTATATCCAACCTTCTTAAATGTTAGTGACTATATCACAGGCCACACATCCAAGCTTTTTAATTTTAATCTTTTGATGTAAGGAAGATGGAAGCAGGCAGAATTTAGAAATTTTAGCCGTTTTCCACCATGTAAACGTAATATTTATATATATTATTGTGCTGTATACATATATATAACTTATTCTGTAACTTAAAAAAAAAATTATTTAGGATCTCGAATACATTTTTTAATGTTATAAATAAGTTTGTCTATACTTTCAAAAAAAAAAAAAAAAATTGCCTGCAATAATTTTGAAATAGCGTTCCGGTTCGTGGATTTTTCCATTTTGAGCCCTGAGGCCGAGTAGTTATGTATAAGAAAGAACTATTGGTGCGCACATTAAGTGAGCTTAAGAGTAACATGTCTGTGTGTATATAAACATACTTCTTAAGCATATAATCATTAATTAACTTTTCAAAAATTTTTCAAATTAACTAATTAAATTTGAAATTTATATATGCACCTTTTAAAGACAATTTTTGAAAATTCAAAAAATTAAAACAATAGCATTACTTTAAAAAAAATGGAAAAAAATTTATACATAAAAAGTAAAATTAACCAACGTGAAATTAAAACTGATTCTTCAATTTATCTAACTCATTCTGATACCTAAAATCTGTCTATCAAAAATGGTTATTGGTTGCTGTTACAATTCATTGAATAATGCAAAAGGCTGATGTTAAAAGTGTAGTTTGCACTATTCAGAATGTGCAGCTTATAATAAAATTGGTTCTATCGTCCCAACCTGCTATTTCTGACATGTTAGCTACAGCTAAAAATATTGTGGGACATTTTAACCACTCCATAGCAGCATGCTCAAATTATGAAAAGGTTCAGTTACATTTGTCTATGAATCCAAAAAAATTCATCATAAGAGTAATTAACCATAAGATGGAACTCAAAATATAATATGTTGAAAAGATTGCATGAATTAAAGCAGCCTCTTTGCCTTTATGCTGCTGAAAGTGAGATAAAAAGTTTAGTCACAGTTCAGTGGCAATTACTGGAAAGTGTAATGAAATTGTTATTGCCATTCAGAATAATCGCAACATTGATGAGTTCAAATAAATAGATCATGTTAGAAGTAATACCATCACTTAAAACACTGCTACATTTTCTGGAAAAAGAAAGTTCCAATCAATTTGGTTGTGATACAATAAAAGAGGCATTAAAAAGTGAATCGGAAAAAGGATGAAGATTGTGAAAAATGAAAACAATGCAAATGAGAAAGAATCAACAGGATACTATTGAAATTGAAATCCAATAACATTTTCATTATTTTATTATTGCAACTGCTATTGATTCTCGATTTAAATTGCCATTTTTCACTGAAAAATATAAATATGCAATAGACACTTTCAGTCGTGACGTTTTGCTTGGAAACTGGCTCTAAACAAACTGTTGTTATACTGTATTTTCTACTTTGTTTGTATTTTATAGCTGTATTTTATAGCTATATCTCACAGATAAGTCTTTTTATACTTTATAGGTAGTGATAACATTTCCTACGATTTTATTTAATAAGAAATGAAGAACATCAACCCTTTGTTTGGAGTCAGTTTCTAAGCAAAACGTCATGAATGACGTCACACTGAAAGCGTCTATCAAAAAAGGTATTAAAAAAATAGCTGTAGAGCTGATACATGACAGGGTGGCTATAGGTTCTGGAAATCAGGGAATTAGGAAAAAAATCAGAGAGTTATCAATCTGGAAAAATCAGAGAATTTTAAAAAAATACTCTAAAATCAGGGAAATTCTTCTATATGAAAAAGTATTTGCGCTTTCGCCTTGCCAATGAGACTGATTCATCAACAAACATGCAATATTTAAGACAATAATAGGATGCAATTGTGCAATGTTTATGTTTTTCTCTTAAATGAGATATAAGCAAGCTGGGTAAGTGTGTTATACCAGGAAGCAGCATACTATTAAAAAATACCGTATGTGTATCATTAATACAGGAAATCAGGGAACTTTTTTTCCCCAATTTCTGTAACCATCCTGCATGAAGATTCAAAAATTCACCTAAGAAAAGAAAAAAACTGCTAGTGATATCAATGTAGATGATCCAAATGAGAAGACAACAGAAAAAAGACTATTTTTGTATGAGATTGAAAATAAACAGGATAACAATTGTGACACTAACACTAGATTGGAAATAAATATGAAGAAATAGAAAAAGAGATTAGACTTTCTCAGCAGGAGAGTTATTGGGTAAAATAGGCAGTCTATTTGCATGAAAAAATATAGCAAAACTTTTTTCATTATGTGCAAACTTGCAAGAAAATTCTTACTTGCACTTCTAAGCAGTGCTTACAGCAAATGCATTTTTTTCTGATGCAGGCCAAATTTACAATAATAAAAAATCTCTTATCTCCTGCAAATATAAAACAAATTGCTGACTTTGCAGCATAATTTATGATATAACAAATTTAATTATTAGAATATATATATATTTTTTCATTTGTTATATTTTCTGTTTTTACAAAATGTTTCTGTATCCAAAATCCTAGTCTTTTCTTAGTTTTAAAAATTACCTATTTTTATTTGCAGAGATGTAAAAGTAAATTTTGAACTGCATTATTCGGTACGGCCCCAGTTTTGACTCTGCTCTTTGGAGATTCTTTAAAAAATTAAACTAACAACTAATCAAGAATAGAAGAAAGAGAGACGGAACAAAAACTAAAAAAACAATTAATAAAAGATATGCAAAAATGCACTTTAAATCTTTCTATTTACTTTTAAATCTGATGATTCAAGGAGAGAACACATCATTCACAATTTTTCTAAAAAATAAATCTCTGAAACATAAAAAAAATATTAGAACGTACACATGTATTCATATTTTTGTTGATAAAAGTAATTCGAATAGGAAATTGATATTGGTATTCCTTTCGATTAAAATGTTCGAATTAAATATTCGATTAAACAGGCAGGTATCCATGTCCGCTCGCTCGCATGTCCGTGATCGAGATAGATTATTCGCTGTTAGCGAAACGAGTTGACTAATCAGAAGCCTGCATTTTTGAGAACTTTTCACTGTTTTCAAATATGCAGGCTTCTGATTGGTCAATCTTGTTTCGCTAACAGCGAAAAATGTGTCTGGATCCCGATGATGTTTATTTTGGAGCAAAATAAATTTACCGAAGAGTGTGTTCAAGAAGCACGCGCGCTAGCGCGCGAGCTCAGAAGGCAGGAACATGGAGTGGGTCTATATCATGGATGTAGTGTGTTCAGGTAGTGTAAAGGTAGACACGTAGTGTATTCAGGAACAGATCATGGATTTGATTAATTAAGGTGCTGATTATGAAGATATTTTGTTGCAGATGCAATGTGTGCTAGATGGCCGAATGGATAGGGCAGTAAACTCGAGACTAGGGTTTCTGGATTCGAATCCTTCTGATCCCACATTGTGTTATAACTTTTTTTTTGTTTTGTTTATTGGTTGTTTTATATTTTTCATAATGAATAAGATATTTTTGATGAAGATATATTTTTTATTTTTATTATACAGAGGCACGTGTATTTTTATTATAATAATAAAATACTTATTTAAATGTGAGAAAATGAGGTATTTCGAGATGAAAGTTTTACATCTGAACGCCTTTTAAATATTCAAAGTTTCGTTTCTAAGAATGTATATGTATAATGATATAAACATTAAGCAAATCCAAATGAAAAAATAATATATATCGCACGTAGGATAATTCCTTGATTTTTTTTTTTTTTTTTTTTTTTTTTTTTGAGTACTTTACGAGTGAATTTTTATCGAGACTAGGATGGAAATCATATTTTACTTTGAACATTATAAAAATAAAATGTAATAGTTGTAGATTATTTTAACTAAAAATATCTGTACATATATTTTTTAAAGAGATAAAATATATAGGTCTGCTGTCTAGTTTTGTAGTGAATAAAGTATGATTAGAATGTTTATAAATTTCCTACTGAAAGTATAAATAAGTATTTTGCTTATACTAACAGAATTTTGAATGCCATTTATTTCTCATGTTTTATGATGTATTTCTGTTATCCACATGGTATTAAAATATGCAATCATAAAATAAGAAATATATATATTAAAACCTTCTCTGAAAAACTGTCTAACTAACAGTGCAAATTCCATTGAAATCCAGGGATGTAGTGGAGGGTATACGGGGGTATACGCCGTGTACCTTCTGGATTTTTTTAAGAAGCTCCGTATACCCTCTGATTCTCAAAAAAGGCATTAGCGTATACCCTAGATATGAACATTCATGACGTGAGCTTATACCCTCTGCCTTTACTGTATACTCTCTGTCTTTTTTACGACTACAACACTGTTGAAATCCATCCAGTATAGTAGATTACAAACAAATCTCATATGTTGATATCACAATCTTGGTTTGCTAACAGCATTTTATTTATCACGGAAGATATAAATCAACTGATAAATCATTTTTAAATGAATAAAAAGAAAATTGTTAAGAAGTTAAAATTTTTAGATCACCAGTTGAATTCTTAAATTGTATCAATCAACCTACCAAACAAAGCACAACCAATAACACATAAGCAGAAAACGCACAATCACGTGATCAAATCGCCCACACAATTTTTTTGAGCAGCTCGCGCGGAGTTTGCGTGCGGTTGGTTAACTAATTTTAAATGCCAATTGCCAAATGGGCTAAAGTAGATAAAGAAGGTCACGTGATGTTTTTCCCGACTATTTTAGATTTTATCTGAGTGAACATAGGCATGTATTCCTGTTACGAAAACCATGTTTTGGAAGAATAAAGAAATATAGTCGTTGGTTTTACCTTTTTTGAACTATAAAAATAATGAAATAATTGAATTATGTTAAAATTCCTTTCTTCGATAAGACCTACTCCATGGCATAAACTTCTGAGCGCGCGCGCGGCGCGAAGTGCACTTCTGAACTCACTCAAAGATTGACATAGTTTTTGCTCCTGATTGGTCCATCTTAGTTTCAAATGACGTCAAATATCATTCATTGCAGGGCACTTCTGATTAGTAGCCAAGAGTAGTGATGAGCAATTTCGATTTTTTTAATCGATACTATGGCCAACTCGATTTAATCGATACTATGAATTTTTTAATCGATGTCTCTAAGACAAAATAAGGTAATATAATTTTCATTTTCCTTCAAAAATTGAAGATAAAGTAGTTGGATGTGCTAATCCCAAAACTTTCATCTGCCTCATAAATGTTAAAACTTCAAAATTCGCTATCACAGTGTCAAATTTAAATGATAACATATGCCCATCATGAGGATTCAAAAAGCATAGGTTCGTTGAAGTATGTGCCTTTTAAAAGAAAATATAAGCATTGCATTTTCCTAACAAATCATTGAATTCGGCCCACACCCTCTTAGGCTAATGTCAGACGAACGTCTTTTTGCACGCTTTTTTCGCTCTTACGCCATCCCTACACCTTCGCTAGCATGTGTAGGGACGGTGTAAGAGCGAAAAAAAAAGCGTGCAAAAAGACGTTCGTCTGATATTAGCCTAGATGTCCGCAACGGAAAATCCCAATTCAAAGAGCATAAAAGCGACAGCAGGTTGGGCAGTATACACCCAAGCCTAATAAGGATCTATTTATCTGAAAGTGTAACAGAATATGAAGTTTGATTAAATTCCGTGCATTAGTTTTGAGATATGGCTATCACGAATATCATGCAAAAAAACAGTATAGCAGCGCAGCCTGTTACATGATTAACACGAAAAACTCGGGAACAACTTATGTCAATGACACATAATATTAAGTTTGATGAAATTCCGGTCATTACTTCTTGAGATATTATCACTAATATCTTGTAAATTCTGAAAAACAGTGTTAAATTCAGGGGCTGGTACGAGTGGACAACCCCCCCCCAACCCCACCCCACCCCACCCCGGAACATTGAAATGTCCCTCATGAAGATTTGAGATTTTTTTCTTAATGGACAAAAGTCCAATTCCCCCCTCCCGAAACTCTAGAATGTCCCTCTCCAGAACCATAGAAATCCCACCCCGAGAAAAATGTCTGAAAAATTCAACACTGCTAAAAAAAAGCAGCATGGCAGCACAACCTGTTATATCATTTACACGAAAACCTAATCATAAACAACCTATGACAGAATATTAAGTTTGATGAAATTCCGTTCATTAGTTCTTGAGATATGACCCCTAAAATCGTTTAAATCCAGAAAAACGTGTTGAATTCCGGAGATAGCCCGGAGGGACATGCCCCCCCCCCCGTGCAACATTCAAATGTCCCCCCAGAAGGTTTGAGATTTTATGCTTAATGTACAAAAGTCCAATTCCCTTCCTCTCTGAACTGTCCCTCTCTGGATCCGCAGAAATCCCTCCCGGAGAAAATTGTCTGAATTCAACACTGCTGATAAAATCTGTATAACAACGCCCCCTGTTGGGCGATTTGCACCGAATTATAATATGCAACAACTTATGCCAACGTCTAACTGAACGTGAAGTTTGATGAAAACCCCAGACTTACATCAAAAAGTAATCAGCACCAATTTATATGAAAGTCTAATTGAATCTAAAGTTTCAACAGATTCCATGCATTAGTTCTTGAAATAGACCGCCCACAATTTTTTTGTCAGAGACAAACAAATAGACAGACTGACAGACAGACAATGTATAAAAATAGTCAAATCGTATTCCAGACAAGATCTTCTAAAACTATAAATCCTTTGAAAATCGAAATTTTTCACGAATCCAACGCTTTCTTTTTCTAAAGACAAAAGAAAGCAAGAAAAAATGACCGCATCGATTCTGCCCATAAATTAAGATCAGAAATGGCGAATCGATTCAGTTCAGATTCGATGCCGATCTTTAGATGCGGGCAGAATCGCTATTTTTTGATTTACTTCGAGCTTGTTCAGCAACCACGACCACTTCGCCCGGTCGCGAAGGAGACAGATGCATATGGAGGGGGATATATTTTAAGCGGTGAACTTGGGAGCTAAATACTCAGCAGCTTTGTGTTACCCTCAGAGTAAAGATAATAAGAGATTATATGATAAGTCTGTGGTATTACCTAACGTTTTTATTAGATAAAAATAAGGCAGTGTTCCGCAGAGGGTTTTTAAAAGAGAATAGCAATATATGCACAGAACGAATGTTCAGTTCCAAAGTTTTTTCCAATCTATGGCAGCCTGGCAGAGTTTGGTGATAGCCTAGTCTTTTCCTTCGCTTGAAAAATACTGCTTTTTTACAATTATAACTTTCAATTTGATGCATTTTCTGATAGAAATTTTGATGAGTACTTTGTAATTGTTTATTCATTATTTTATAACGTTGGAAATTATTTTTTAAATCCATGTGTGGCACATTATTTTTCTTGAAACTTGAGAAAAAAGTCTTTAGGGAGTAAAACTGCTTGTTAAGTTATTTGAATCCCACCACTGTTTTTTTTATGATGTAGTTTTTTTTTTTGTCGAGCTGTTCGAGCGAATCAGTCAACCCACCAAAACGAGTGAAAACATAAACAAAAAAAGCCCAAGCACGTGATCATAACGACCACAGATTTTTTGTGGGCTAGGTGAACGAAGACAGGGCGTAAAATTTGCTGCTGATCCGATTTATATCAGATCACGTGATACTTTTCATGAATGCTTTGGATTTTGTCGGAGTGCGTATAGACATGTATTCCTATTACGAGAGACATTGTTTGGAAAGATAAGAAGATTTAATCATTGGTTTCACCTGTTTCGAACTATAAAATTACAAAATAATTAAATTATTTCGAAATTCCTTACTTTTTTTAGAACACTCCATGAGGTATATCTCCCTGCGTCCGGACGGCCCGATTTGCGTCGCTGAACAAGCTCTTCAATTCTTTAGATTCGGGCGAATCGATTCTGTTCAGATTTGATGCCGATTTTTAGATGCGGCTGAAATCGTCATTTTTTGATTTACTTCAATTCAAATCGCATCGCGCATGATCCACGATTCGGGTTGAATAGATTCCTCAAATTTTACTGTTTTAGTGGCAGAATTGCTGTAAAATTTTGTATAAGAGCCTTTTTTTTTTCTTTCTAGGTTCAGTGTTGAATTGAACGGCGGGTTGATTTCTTGACTGCTCCGGTCCGGATGGGGGGAGATTTTATAGTTCTGTAAGGGGGCGTGCACATTTGTCCATTAAAAAGCATAAAATCTCAAAACTTTTGGGAGGGACATTCCAATGTTCCCCCGGGTCACCCTCTGAAATCAATACTAGGTTAAATCGTTATACTTTTGTTTAGAAGCCTAGTTATTCAGGTTACTAGTTTGTTATGTTGTATTTCTCAAGTTCGTCCCTTCTAATCCTTTCCGCCCCCCCCCCCCTCTTTCCTCGCCAATCTTAATTTACAGGACCGTTCAAAATATGCATGCTATTTTAAAAATGCCCAATTCTTGTTCTATTTTATTATAAATCCACATTTTGAAACCTTGACCAAAGATACATTTGAAGTCGCCCCTCCCACCGTTTGAGACTTACCTTTTCCCCCGGGGGGCATATTTATTGTTTTTTCCAAACCATCTCGTGTAACATATTGTTGGAAAGCTTTTAACGTCCTCTCTTATTTTCTGTCCCTCCTCCCTAGTTACACGCTCTTGGCACTTTTTAGCTCACAGGCTATCAAAGCCTGAGATCTAATGTGCCCGTCGGTTTTGTATGTATGTATGTATGTACGTAACGCGATAACTCTTGATAGAAATATCCGATTTGCTTCAATTTTTTTATATGTTCATTCTTCTAAGGCGCTTCCCTGATTAGTTTTGGGGGTTCAGTGGTTAAGTATAAAGGGGGGAACGGGGACTAATCCCCTCATAACTTAGGTAAATGGGTTTTTCATGCAGAATTATCAGATTTTCTTCAAATTTTGGTATACCGGTTAATTTTGATAACGAGTTTCTCTGATGATATTTGAAGGTTCATTGTTATAATCTAAGGGGGTGAGGGGGGAACGAGGGGATAATACCCTCCCTAATTTAGATAGATGGGTTTGCTATCCGATTTACTTCAAATTTGGTATACTAGTTTATTCTGATAAGGCGCTTCCCCAATTAGATTTGGAATTTCATTGGTTAAATATAAAGGGGGGTAACGGGGGGCTAACACACCCTTAATTTAGATAAATGGGTTTTTCTATAGATTTGCTTCAAATTTGGTATACCGATTTATTTCGATAAGGCGCTTCCCTGATGACATTTGGAAGGTCATTGGTTAAATATAAAGAGGGGAAACGGGGGGGGGCAATCCCCCCCCCCTTAGTTTATTTTTCGAGGGGCATTATTTTCTTTGAAATAAGAGCATAATATACAGTTAGTGTGAATAGCCTGTGAGCTCAATGCTATCAGTTTAACTCGGCACTTTTCTTTTTAGCTCACAGGCTATCAAAGCCTGAGAGCTAATGTGCCCGCAGTTTCTGTATGTATGTATGTACGTACATACGTAACGTGATAACTCTCGATAGAAATATCCGATTTGCTTCAATAAAATTTTCTAGGTTCATTCTCATAAGGCGCTTCCCTGATTAGTTTTGGGGGTTCATTGGTGGTTAAGCATAAAAGAGGAGGGTACGGGGGTTATTCCCCCCACTTAGATAAATGGGTTTTTCATGCAGAATTATCAGATTTGCTTCAATTTTGGTATACGGTTAATTCTGATAAGATGCTTCCCTGATTAAATTTGGAGGTTCATTGTTTAAGTATAAAGGGAGGAACAGGGGCTAACCCCCCTTAATTTAGATATATGAGTTTTTCTATCTGATTTGCTTCAAATTTGGTAACCAGTTTATTCTGATAACGCGCTTCCCTGATGAGATTTGGAGGCTTATTGTTTAAGTATAGAGATGTGACGGGGGGGGGGGCTGATTCCCCCTTAATTTATTTTTCGAAAGGCTTTATTCTTTGAAGTAAGAGTATAAAATACAATTAGTATGAACAGACTGTGTTCTCAATGCCATCAGTTTAACTGGGCACTTTTCTTTTTATTTATTATTGTTTCAGTGAGTGCACTCTGCATGTCAGCGAATGAGTCAATAACTGTTTATAGTTTTTAGATTACTGCTGGGAAAAAAAAAAAAAACATATAATAAAGGAATGTACTTTTATTTATTTGTTAACCAGAGAAAAGTATGTTATTTCATTGTTAATGGCTCTAGGATGAGAACTTTTTTTTTTTTTCTTAACAGCTGAATATTTGGTAAACATTAAAAAGAAAGATATTTATAAACTGTAAATGAGATAAGGAGATATATATTTCTTTCGCTCATCTGCGCATTTTTAAGAAGACTTTTATAGGAAGTAAGTCCCCATCTGTTTGGTTGAAGGAAATAAGAGTTAGAGTAGAAAGTACATCTTGCCGGATGAAAAAAAAAAAATATTTTTTTTTTATATCTGACCAAGACCTTTTTAAAGATAAATTTAAATATAATATAAATTATTATCAAAATTACATCTTAAAAATAATAATTTTAAAAGTTAAAAAACCTTATTATTTGACTCAAAGGTCTGTAGTAGCTTACTTCTGAGCCGCTAACATTGTCAATATCCCCCATAAATGGAGGTGAGGGATAGTCGTTACGGCCCTGTTGATTCGCTACGTTTTTGGAATTACTATTTTTCAGCTTATCTGTGTGAATCTGTGAACATCGAAATATCGATTCAAGTATCGATTCTAGAATTTGGGAATCGATTCTTATTGCGATCGATTCTGTTTTATACGATGTCGATTTTAATCGATTCTCAAATTTTCCAGAATCGCCCATCACTAGCCAAGAGGACGCTATTGAAGTTCTTTACCCACGAATGGCAACAGCCACACCTCTGCGGGGAAAAATCCTCGGAAAACTAAGCGTTGGGGCCTCGGTGGCCAAGCGGTTAGGACACCGCGCTGCCAGCCGCCAAGCATTGAGAGCGGCAGAGGTCTGCGAGTTCGACTCTCGCTGGCTCCATTGCACACTATTTGTGGAGCTCCCGGATGTAATTTCTCTGTGTTGTAAATTTCATTGTGCTATCTCGTCCCTGTATATTGACGATGACTTATAAGCGGACCTAGATGTCAAGCACACAAGTCAGATGTATGTGTTAACAACAATAAACTAAGCGTTGTGCGATTTAGCGCTGACCGGAAAAAGACTGTTTGGACGGAGGGGGAGCAGTGTTAAAATATTCTTCACGCCTATTGGTGTTTTTCTCTTGTTTCCCCGAGGCTGACGTCACATGGGTAAAGTCCATTGGACAAAGGGGAAGGATAGTGTTAAAATGTTCTTCATGTCTATTGGTGTTTTTCTTTTTTTTACCCGCGGATGACGTCACATGGGTAAAGTCCATTCAACCAGGCAGTTGATTGGCGGATGAACTGTAAACAAACAGGCTGTGATGCGCAGTAACGGACTTTACCCACGAATGGCAGCAGTCACTCTTCTGCGGGGAGAAACCCTCCGAAAAAGACTGTTTATTGGACGAAGGGGGAGCAGTTTTAAAATGTTCTTCACGCCCATTGGTGTTTTCCTTCTTTTTACCCGCGGCTGACGTCACATGGGTAAAGTCCATTCAGGACAAAACATTACCGACAAGGAAGGTCTCCATAGAGCAGTTCACATCATGTGACTTTTACCGGAGAACAATGAATTAAGCTGTAGTATAGCGACTAGAATGGAGCAGTTCACATCACGTGACTTTTCCGATCGACACTTGGGATTTTAGCTGTATCGTCGCACATTTAAGGGATACAAATTTTTAGCGTTATTTGGATAGCATATTTCCACACTAGAGGTATTCTAGACACTGTAACATTACTGAATCCGCCCCGAACTATAGCGCCTAGAATATATAGTGTGGAAATCGGCTATGCCTGTAATACTTAAAAAACGCTAAAATATTGTATCCCTTAAATGTGTAATGATGCTCCTGCAATATGCAGATCGCAGCAACATATTTTCTAAAACTGCAAGATATTGCTAGTCTATACAATGTAATACGAAAATCCCGCAGATGTCGCTGCGATCGACTCTTTATATTTCAGCAGTATCGTCCCACGTTTAAGGGATACAAATTTTTAGCATTGTTTGGATAGCATATTTCCACACTATGTATTCTAGACGCTGTAGCTGTAGGAAACACAAATAGAAAAAGCATCGATAAAGGTAGCGATAGTTGTTCTACAGAGCAGCAAAAACCTATTTGTGACGTCACCTTGCACAGCTCTGTACGGGCATACTCCGAAAAATCTGAAAAAATTATAGAATGTTCTACTCATGTGGATAGATATGTTTATAAAAACAATTTCGACGGAAACTCGATAGCGCGTCCGAAAAAATAACGAAAATTTCGATATTTGGCGATTTATAACCGGTTGGCGATGGAATATATATTTTTTTTTGACAAATACTCTTTAAGATAAAAATGTTTCGTATTGAATTTGTTTAAATAAATTTAATGTAAATAATTTTGTGAGTTTTTGTGAGCAGCAAAAACCTATTTGTGACGTCACCTTGCACAGCTCTGTACGGGCATACTCCGAAAAATCTGAAAAAATTATAGAATGTTCTACTCATGTGGATAGATATGTTTATAAAAACAATTTCGACGGAAACTCGATAGCGCGTCCGAAAAAATAACGAAAATTTCGATATTTGGCGATTTATAACCGGTTGGCGATGGAATATATATATTTTTTTGATAAATACTCTTTAAGATAAAAATGTTTCGTATTGAACTTGTTTAAATAAATTTAATGTAAATAATTTTGTGAGTTTTAGTTTGATTTAACTATAGTTTTGTTTGTTATATATATTTATAATGAAAGTTAACTATCAAATTTTATGAATTAAAACAAAATTTAAAATAATTAAAATTGTTTCGATCTCAAAATTAAGTCCTGTCGATTAAATTTTGTTGCTATGGAAACAACAACTTCTTTTACATTGAAGTGAATGAGCTTGTTCAGCGACACAGATCGGGCCGCCCGGGCGCTGGGAGATGTACCTCATGGAGTAGGTCTTCAAAAAGTAAGGAATGGAGGATATTCCATCTACGTTTTGATCACGTGGTCAAGGTAAAAATTTCTAGCGTAAAGAAGGGAAGGCTCCGTAGACGTGTAATATAAATCCCCGCCAGCCAATGATACAGTTCATGAGGCAAAGCAGTAGTATCTTCCCTTCTTATCAGTTAGAAGTTCCTTGGGTAAATTAACGGTATCACGTGACTTTTTTCAGCCTCGAACCCAGATTTGGAATATCCTCCATTTCAAAATAATTTAATTATTTTGTAATTTTATGGTTCAAAACAGGTGAAACCAGTGATTAAATCTTATCTTTCCAAACAATGTCTCTCGTAATAGGAATATATGTCTATATGCACTCAGACAAAATCCAAAACATTCATGAAAAGTATCACGTGATCTGATATAAATCCGATCAGCAGCAAATTTTACGCCCGGTCTTCGCTCACTTGACCCACAAAAAATCTGTGGTCGTTATGATCACGTGCTTATGATCCCCGCTGCATACGGCACCGTATAGAAGGTGTGGTGTGCACACACTGCAAAATCTTGTAACAAAAAAAATCTCGAACCGCACGAACCTCGGACCGGATCCTTTGGGGGGGGGGGGGGGTCAAAGGGCGGGCACAGGAGCTGCATAATATGAATAAGTGGCCGCAGGGCATTCCAACGATATATCACATGAGGGTTATAGGCAAAATTTAGAAAAGTGCCCCCGGGAGGGCAAAGTGGAGGAAGGGTCATCGGAGGGGTATAACATCAATAAGTGGTCACAAGCCTTTCCAACCAAACGTCACATGAGGGGCCTTGAGCTAAATTTATAAAAATGCACACCGGGGTGACAAAGTGGGGGGAAAGGGGCGCGGGAGGTGCATAACAGGAGTAAGTCGTCACAGTCCTATCAAACAATACGTCACATGAGGGGTCTCAGCAGGGGCGGCATTTCAGAATTTTCTTGGGGGGGGGGCAAAGATTTTTTTGAGAAAAGTTAGCTAGCTAAAGGTAGGATCCGGGCGTCACACCCCTTACCCCCCCCGACCCCCCCCCCCCCCGAACGAGAAACGTAAACTGAATCATGCTTACAAAAACACTAAAAACTTTGAATACGGAAACTCAATAGCAATAAAATATTTCTTTTTAAAGATGTTTCCGTCTTAGCTGGTAAAATTTCAATATATTGAATATGAAACACTTTCTTTTTAGACAGGATTCGATTATAGGTTCCATTTTTACAGGTATCCTCAAAGACTGCTAAACCATCCACTCTATAGTATAGCTCGGAAGAGAGACGTATTACACTAAAACTTGTGAAAACGAAGTGTGTCTGTAACAGAATTCTTTCTCAAATGGGAAAAAAATCAAATTTCGATGAAAAAACATCATAGAATTATACTTTCAAAGACAGAGACCTATCTAAAATGGAACTTTTTTCTAGTCCTTTTCGACTTCTTTTTTTTTCAGATTTTACTACAAGGATGCCATTTCAAGAGTTTCCTGGCGAAGGAAGGAAAAATTTTCTGTGAGGAACAGGGAACATGCAGAATTGCTCAACGTGCAAAACTGCACAAATTTCACAGAAATTGGGAAAATCCCGCACAATAAATAAAGTTCTGTGAGATTTTGTCTCCTTAACTTCTTTCACGGACATGTGATTTTCGTGAAAGTCTACGATTTTTTTTCTTTCGAATTCCGTAAAATCAATTCGTTAATGGGTCACAGAAAAAAAATCGTGAATTTTGAAAATTTTGAAAAAAAAAATCCCCAAATCGTCGTGGAAAAAATCGCTAATTTCTCCAAACGACCGTGGAAAATATTGTTAATTTCATCAGAGATTGCGAAAAAAAAGCAGATTTCGTCAAATAATTATACAAACTAAAATATCGAATATTGTAAAAGGATTGCGAAAAAAATCGCGAATTTCGTCAAAAGATTGCACAAAAAATGAAGAAAATATAATCCAACAATCGAGGGGAATTTCATCAAACGATCGTGAAATAAGATACAAAATTTCATGTAACTATCGTGCAAAAAATTCCAATTATTATTAGACGGTGGTGGAGAAAAATAATCACGAATTTCAACAAATGATCGCGAAAAAGAATCGGGAATTTTGTCAGAAGATCACAGAAACAAATATGGAATTTCGCTAGTTGGTCACGGAAAAAGATTGTGAATTTCGACAAATGGTCGCGAAAAAAAAAACAATTTTGATAACGGCTGCAAGAAAAAATCGTGAATTCCGTGAAACAGTCTCGAAAAAAACTGCAAATTTTGTCAGATGATCGCGAAAAAAGAGTCATGAAATTCAATCAGTCATGAGATAATCAGCCCACGAACGTCATGGATAGGTCACGAAATTTCCAACTTTTGCGATCTATAGCGATAAGAAGATTGTCATTAGTGATAGTCCAAGAGCCGACAGCACAAAAACCTATGTTATCAAGCACAAGAAAAAAACCTTTATTTTATGGAAGAGTAGAAGTAGACGAATCTAATGATCCATGTCTGCCGGAAGTGAAGTGGTGCATAAGCCAAAAATGAACACCACTAGTGGTTGACTCGTAGGTTTATCATTGTGTTTGTCTTACAAACAAAGATATGAAAACATGGAGCACTGGGAGCAGGAAAACAGAATGATAAACCTACGAGTCAATCAATGGTGGTATTAATTGTTAACTTTTGCACCATTTCACTTCTGGCAGACATGGATCATTAGATTCCCCTACTTCTACTCTTCCATAAAATAAAGGTTTTTTTCTTGTGCTTCATAACATAGGTTTTTGTGCTGCCGGCTCTTGGACTATGATTTTCTGGAAGTAAAGATAAGGTGAAGCGTTAATGGAGGATTTTCCAAATATGGGTTCGAGGCTGAAAAAAGTCACGTGATACCGGTAATTTACCCAAAGAGCTTCTAACTGATAAGAAGGGAAGGTACTACTGCTTTGCCTCATGAACTGTTTCATTGGCTAGCGGGGATTTACATTACACGTCTACGGAGCCTTCCCTTCTTTACGCTAGAAGTTTTTACCTTGACCACGTGATCAAAACGAAAATGGAATATCCTCCATTGTTTCGGACTATGTTTTCACTATTTTGAGGTGGTTTCATGTTAATACTATTTTTCAAAGAAATCCTGATTATTTTTCAGATGCAAAAGCTACATATTTGAGCATTAATGAATAGTATATACATAGCTTTATTTTTCTACATAAAAGGTAAAGTTTATATTAACGATATAATTGTAGATTTCTTTTACAATAATTGTATTAAAATATGAATTAATTTTCTTTCATTTCGGGTCGGGTTGCGTTTCAATGAAATCTTTTTAGCAGTTTTCGTATTCACATAAGAGAAAAAATTATAGACTACTTTATTATAAACGCGTTAAAATATGGAGTAATTTTCTTTTACTTTGGGATTTGATGGAAGTCTGTCGGTTTTAAGGTTGAAGAAATTGTTTTGTCGGCTGCACGCACACTCCATTCCTAGGCATCAAACAATTTAAAGAGTGTACCATATATAATATGATTTAATTAATTAAATAATTTGGGAACATTTCAATAATTGCAGTAAATATAATGTGATGCTAATAATCCAAAAAAAAGTAAAAAATTCGGATAATTAAGAACGTGAGTTATATTCACCCCTCTTCAATCCCCCCCCCCCCAAGAAAAAAGAAATACCTGAAAAAACTCTACCCTGAATTTCTAGCCATTGCCATGGGGAAACTATTCCTATGATCAAGTTGTACACAGCTGAGAAGCAATTGATAAAAGAAAAAGTCTCACATGCATTTTTAAAATTAGCCAAAGTACGATATATGTCTCACCTTCAGAAAGTTCGAATAGGAAATTTTTTTGATAATTATTAATTTCTATGCATAAAGCATTTATTTAATGCATATGTTTTTATTACAATCAAATCTGATAAATTATTTTAGCGTTTGGGAAATTTTTTAATTTTTTTTTTAGTCTGACAATTGATGGTTGATAAATTTTCTGAAAAATCAAATTCCTTGGGGGAGGGGGCTATTGCCCCCTCCAGCCCCCCTCAAATGGCGCCCCTGGGTCTCAGCTAAATTTTGAGAAGTGCCTCCCGTGGGGGCAAAGTGAGGGGAGGGACACCGGAGGTGCATAACATCAGTAAGTGGTCACAGGCCTTTCCAACCAAATGTCACATGAGGGGTCTCGAGTTAAATTTATAAAAATACCCACCCCACAGTGAGGGCAAAGTGGGGGACAGGGGCGCGGGAGGTGCATAACATGAATAAGTGGTCACAGTCCTTTCATACAGTATGTCACATGAGGGGTCTCGGTTAATTTAGAAAAGTGCCACCCTGTGTGTCAAAGTGAGGAAAGGGGCACGGTAGGTGCTTAATATGAATAAGTGATCGCAGGACTTTCTAATGATATATCACATGAGGGGTGTCGGCAAAAATTAGGAAAGTGCTCCCCCCGGGGGTCCAACTATCGCAACCCCCCAGGAATTCAGCCCCCCCCTTTTGAAATTTCATATATTATAAGTAATATTTTTCGGAAAACTCTTTAAAAAATTCGAATTAAAATGATGAAAACTCAAAAAAGTTCAAAAACTGGGGCCAAATTGGGAAGGGGAGAAGAAAGTCTCATAATATGAAAGAGTGATCCAATGATATATCACATGAAGGGCTTAAAAAAGGTTGAAAATCCTCCCCCCCCCCCCGATTTGTTCACTCTTTCGGCCCGGAATTCACGCATGCCCCACTTTTAATTTTTTATATTTAATAAATAATATCTACCGGAGGACTCCATCAAAAAACCACATCTAAAATTATATTCATTGTAGAAATCACTACGGTTTTAAAAATTTGTTCGCTTCCTCCTCTTTGAAATTTTTATATTTAATAAATAGTATTTATCAGAGGGTTCCAGGTATGTGACAGCTTGATAGGGCTAAAATAAGAGAAACTTTGAATATTAGGGCTTCATTTCACAGCTCATTGTCATGCCTCTTTATCTCTTCTCTGCCGAAAACGAGAAATTGAATTCTCGTTCTCGGCAACCTATGAAAAGACACTACTCTACTCGAGAACAACATATCGAGAAGCGAAGAAAATTGATTTCTCATTCTCGGCCAACATACGAAATGTTGAAAAGCGCGAGAGGAATAATCGGGAAGTCAAAAGTCGAGATGCCGGTGAAAAATCATCGAGATGAGATTTGCGGAAATGCCAAAGAAAGAGAGAAATGAAGCTTTCAGAGTCAACTTACCGCATTTCTGGTTTAAGTCATAGTTTCTCGAAGGAGTGCATTTGCTTATCCAATCTCTTTTTGTTATTAACCGATATTGGTTAGGAGGTATAGTGGTTTATTTATTCAGTTCTGTATAGTCCTAATTTCAATAATTACTGTTGAATTTAGTGTCATTTTGCCCCGAATTTTCAATGTTTCTCTTACTTTAGCTCTGTCAAGCTGTCCCATACCTGGGGCCCTCAGATAAATATTATTTATCAAACATAAAAATTTCAGAAGAGGAAGGTGAGTGAATTCTGGAAGGCGCGAGAATGGACCGATGGGGGATTAATTTTCAAACTTTTACCGAACCCCTCCTGTGACATATCATCGGAAAGCCCTTTGACCACTCTTTCATATTATGAACCTTTCTCCTCCTGGAGTAAATTTCGGGAGGGGGAAGCAGTAAGGGGGTGAATTTTTTAAATCGTTGCGATTTCTACAAGAAATATAATTTTAAGTGTGTTTTTTTGATGGAGCCCTCCGGTAAATTATTTATTAAATATAAAAATTTAAAAGTGAGGGTTGCGTGATTTCCGGGTGTATTCTGGGAAGAAAGAGTGAACCCATGGGTGAGGGGTAAATTTCAAACTTTTTGGACCCGTCAAGTGATATGTCATCGGAAAATTTTCGGACCACTCTTTCATGTTATGAATCTTTCTCTCCCCCCCCCCCTCCCCAATTTGGCTTCCCGGGTGAGGCGCTTTTCGAACTTTTTTGAAATCGTAGCGTTTTTATCATTTTAGATCGGATTTTGTTACGGAATCCTCAGATGAATAATTTATATATTAAAATTTCAAAGAGAGGGGGGAGGGTGTATTCCGGGGCGCGCAATAGTTGGAATCCTGGGGGCACTTTTCTATCTTTTGCCGTCACCCCCTCATATGATATATCATTGGGGAGCTCTGTGACTATTACTTCATGTACATACCTCCCGCGCCCTTCTCCCCTTTGACCTCGCGGGGTGTCACTTTTCTAAATTTAGCCGACACCCCTCATGTGATATATCGTTGGAAAGCCTTATGACCACTTATTCATATTATGCATTTATTGCTCCTCCCCTACCTTCCCCCCCAGGGAGATCGTTTAACGCATTCCAGTAGATGGTCTCCTAATAAAGGGGAAATCATAGAACTGATCTCAAATGACGTAAAAACATCAATAAAAAATATTGATACTATTTACCATCCTTTCAGTTCATGTTTTTGCCACTAGGGGTGCTTTTTATTCTTATTTCTTTGGCCAATTTGCTGCTAATTGTCGAAAAATTCTAATTATTGATACTTAAACTCCTCGTACCGTTTCATACCTACTCGCGACTTTTCAACTTTTTGCAACCAAAAAACGCCGTTACATGACTTTTCCACTATTGTGGCTCCATTATAGCCTCCCTTCGGTTTGTTGTTTTTTAAATCCATCTCTTTTCAGTTACCATGTATTTACTAAATACTGGTTTATAAATATATAAAAACAATGATTTTAATAAACGATTGTAGAACATCTCAATTGTAGGTTCTCGGAAGTAATCGTTGACTATATCGATTGTGTTTTTTACAGATTACGATTTTTTTTTTTATTGGTCCACGAATTATTTTAGGGGGAAGGGAGAAATTTATAGAAAAATTAGAATTTTTTGGGAGGGAAAGGAGGATTAATTACTAGGTAATAAGACTGAAAAATTATAGTGTGAAAGAAAAACACACCTATACATAATACAGGGGCTTACAATAGATTTAGGACTATGTTTTAATGGTATAATGTCTGCCATTTTATAGGAATCGGTATTTGTATAACAGTATATTGTATGTTGTTAAAGCAGTATAAAGCAACACTTGTACTGAAATAAACGCTTCAATCCACAGTTTATTTTAGGGTGGGGGCGATTTAGAGAATTTTTTGGGGAGGGTGAGATTAAACTGTATGACTAGATAGTATAAAAAAAAAATGATTGGGAAATCTTAAGCGTTAAGATTTAATCTTAAACAAGGGCGTATGTACATGCAAATGTATTTGATATGCGTTTGATATAAACGACTCGTCTTTAATATTTTAGTTTTCTTAAAACGATATGCAATTTTTGTATTTAAGATTTATTTTGTAATAATTTAAAAAATTTTTATTTTAAATACTTGTAAGTAAATATTTATTTTCATAAAAAAGTAGCTTTATTTATTAAAACGTATATAGTGAACACGGGCTTGTCAGTCAGGACTTATAAATGTGAAAACAATCAGATTGCTAATAATAAAAAATGTATCTTTTATTATTTATTACGCTGTTAAAACTTTTATTTCATAATTTAATAATAATATATTTTACAACTGATTTTCTGTTTATGGGGGGGGGGGGGGGGGACTCAGTGTTAATGTATGAAGATATTTTTTTTTTTGGGGGGGGGGGGGATGGTCACCACTGCTTTACGGCATAGTAATAAGATAAATCTTTTATTGTTAATAAATTTGTTAAATCAATGCATATATTTACAATGGAAATAGATATCGCAATCAACTAAATCTTAGATTTTAGTATCAGAAATCAATGAACTTACAAAATATAACACTGCTTTCAGGAATAGCAGAAGAAAAAAATAACACATTAAATATTTTCAAAATAACATTAAAATCTCCCCCCCCCCCTCCTCCACACGCATACATTCTATGAAAACACTATGATAGCACTTCCGTGAAAGAAAATTAGAAATTATATGAAAATGACTGTCAAATAGACGTATATAACTATTTTCCTATACCTTTCCCAAATCAGAAATCTCTTTAAAACAAAACAAAAATTAATCATAATTTTTTTTTTCCCATTTCAGAACTTTCTTGGAAGGGGGGGGGGGGGGAATGTATTTTTGAGGGCAGTGGCACAGCCAAGAGTGAGGCTCGGGAGGGGGAGCTGTACCCCCCTCCGAATGAGAACCAATGAAAAACTAGTCGTTGGGGACCACCGTAATACTTACCCATCATGGATATAGATAATATAAAATATGAAAATAAAACATGTGATATTTGCTATGCATTGTACGATGATACTTTTATTCATAATTTAATTTATTTGGACTTCCTTAAATATAATATAACCCCTTAAGATAATATTACTTTTTGTTGCATTAAAATATCTCAATTTGTTGATTTTCTGTAAGCAAGTGAACGCTACTGGTTTACAATGGAAGTCTATGGGAATTTGGCGAAATATTAGAGATACCGCCAATCTGGCGACAGAACAGAGTTCCCCCCTATGGTAAACCCCCTTATAGGTATGAAGAGGCATTAAATGCTTGACATTTACGATAAGCCATTATTGGCATTTAATCTTATAGTTTGGCGATAGTTTTTTGGTCGGCGGGATAATCGAGTAGTACCGAATTGCGTAAAAGAAACATCCTTATAACTCGAAAAATTATAATCCTATTAACTAACAGTTTACTGCGTCGGATTAAGCGTCTCATTTCCAATTAAAATATATCTTTGAATTGAAATTTGAATGAAATACAGGGTCATGAAAAATCAAAGAGTGTGAAAAATAGAATTACAAATATCTCGGCAACTAATAATCCGATCGAGTTCATTCATGATGCAAAATTTATGTTTTTTATTGTCTTTTATATTCCCTCCTTCAAATAAACAATTTCGAAAAATTTTGTATACCTTTTATCAGAACGAATATTTCAAGAGTCAGAAAAAAATAGTTCCGGTTAATCGAGGTTACTGATATTCAATAGGCTTCTTCCCACTATTACTCCCTAAGTACACACCGAATTTCAAGTCTCTATCTCAATTTGTTCGGGAGATAGAGCGTTTACAGACACACACACGTACAGACAAATTTTTTTTTCTAAAAATGTTTTTCGGAATCTCCAGTGTCTCAATCGAGTAAATCCGTCAAAAACAATTTTTCGATTTTTAAAACGATCACAAGACTTACCCTATACTACGTATGATGGAAAAGTAAAACCGTTTTCGGCAGGTTTTCATCTTAGCAGATATAAATTTATGATATTGACTAAGAAAGTTTTCCGTTTAAAACAGGATTCCTTATAGACAGGATTCACTTTTACAAGTATCCTCTAGGGCTGTTACAACATTCTTTCTACAGTGCACCTCTGAAGAGCATAGGTGTATTACAATAAAACGATATATATCAAAAAAGGAATTTTTTCGGAAATGGAAAAAGAAAATCAAGTTTCTGCGAGAAAAACACCCATACAGTTATACTTGCTAAGATGGAGACTTGTCTAAAATAGAGTTTTTTTCCCTCACCTTTCGACTTCTTCTTTGCAGGTTTTACTGCGAGGAGCCATTTCAAGAGATTCTTGGGGGGAGGGGGGGGGGGAAGTTTTCTATGAGGGAAAGGATTTGGAATGGCTTGCGAAATTTTGCCCTCTTAACTTCTTTCACAATGTGTTTCTTCTGGGAATATTTTCTAATTTTCATGGAAGACCACGATATTTTAAATTTTTTTGCAGAACCATGCAAAATGAATTCGCGAATCGACCACGGAAAAAAAAAATCACGTATTTTGCCAATTGCACTTGGAAAAACTAGTCAATTTGAAAAATCAGTCGCGGAAAAAATCTAATTTCCTAAAAGGACCATGGAAAAATATTACAAAGACCGTTGAAACAAACAGGGATTTTTGTAAATCTAACTAAAACTGAACTAAACTCTGTGGCTATATAATCCAAGTAGGATCAGGGCCGTCAGTGCCCATCTCTGTTTTCTTGCCCCTGGGCCCCAAGGTGCTATGCAGCATGCGTCCCGGTCAAGTGGGCAACCTCAGGGCCGTGCGAAGAGAAAACTGCGCCCGGGGCAGCGCGTCAATTTGGCGCCCCCCCCCCCCCCCCCCTTCAAAATTGATAAAGGGCAGAAATAGAAATAAATCATATTGAATAAATATTTTGCGTTTATTTTAGAACTTTAAAAGATTTAATTTTAATTCAGAAATTCCAAACAACTAAATAACAGAAAAGAAAATTGCACTTATTTGTTAATGAGATCATGATGCTTTGGACAGATTTTTCTTAACCTTTGTCACATATTTTTCTAGCCATTTTTAGTTCTTGTTACTCTTTAAGCTGCAGAAAATGGGTAAAAATCGCTAACAACCAGATTGGAAACAAGCGGTCCCTTCAACCAATAAGTACTAAAAAAGCAAAACAAACAAAAAACCTGCAGAACATAATGTAATAGATAAAAATAAATTATAATTTCAGTACATTTATTAAGAAAGATAACTGAAGCATTGTTTTAATTAACCTTTAACTGATGTCACAGAAATTGTTACATAACTAGTGTGAAGCGGTCTGTGAGACCGCTCCATTGAAAGACGAATAAAAGGCACGATTAACTCATAGGATGGTGTTTTTGTACTAAACTTTTTGTACGGGACTGTTATAATTTAAATTCACCTATTCAAAAGTCTCTGGTGATAGTACTAAAGTTCCAAACGGAACAAAAATTTGGTAGTGTTGGTAGTTAAACTGAAAATTGCAAGTTAAACTGTAAAAATTGAAAAAAGCCGAGGTCTGAGAGACCGGTAACATCAGTTAAAGGTTAACCTTTAACTGATGTTACCGGTCTCTCAGACCGCGGCTTTTTTCAATTTTTACAGTTTAAATTGCTTTAACTACAAACACTACAGAAATCTTGTACCATTTGGAACTTTAGTACTATCAACAAAGACATTTGAATAGGTGCATTTTAATTATAACAGTCCTGTACAAAAAGTTTAGTACAAAAACACCATCCTATGAGTTAATCATACCTTTTATTTATCTTTCGATGGAGCGGTCTCACAAACCACTTCACACTAGTTATGTGACAATTTCTGTGACATCAGTTAAAGGTTAATATAGAATATAATATCAGGCAAATACATTTGCTTCCATTTTATTTTTCTTGCATTTAGGGTAACAAAATCGTTTATTATTTTATGTGTAAAGATTGTGACACACTAAATTTTATAGAAAGTAAATTCAGGTTGCTTAATCTCTCGACTCATAGTAGATCTTAAGTAGTTTTACTGTCCAGTAACAATAAAGTAGTAGTACTATTTTATTGTTACTGGAATACTTATAAATTATGTACGCTGTCTCCATGTTTTTGTAATTCCTTGTTTTCCCAAAGTTAAAATTATGGAGCAACTAAAGGATTTCTAAATGATCCATTTTATAAAAGTTCTTATATAATGGTAGAAATAAGGTTTTCGCATTTAAAACCTCGCTTAACAATTCAAGTCCATTCAAGTCAGCAATAAAGGGCAAGGTCCAGGCAATATTAACAGATTTTCGATAACTGATTTTAGATTCGCACCAGCCAGAAACTCAAATTCTTGTTTTACATTTCTCAGTTTCTCAAACCTCCACCTCAGTTGCACGGTTATAGTGTCTCTACGTAACACGAAATCCTTCACATTCATATAAATTTCCACTTTCATCAGAAGCTTCGTAGTCAAATTGTTCTGCGAATTTTACGTTTTCTGTTTTGCTCAAGTAAGGACTCTAACATTTACAGACATAACCAAATCTTCGCTTTCTTGTTCAAAAATTTCCTCTCTTATTGTCTGAGATGTGTTTTTTAGTGCTTCAATCAGTTTTCTGGCGATCAAAACATTGACAGTTTTTTTTCTTCTTTTTTTTCGTGAGAATAATATTAACTTTTTCCATTTCATTTATGCTGTGTCAAACTAGTAGGCCGTAAATTAAGGGGAATTTCCTTATTTGCTTTATTAAGCTTTTTGCTCCTGAGTAAGTTTACTCATTTTATTTCATTTCTATAAGATCTTCCAGAGCTTTAAAAATCTGTGGCAATTGTTTGTAAACTGCAGATATAGCTTTATTTTTTCATGACCATAGATTATCGCAATGTTTCTTTAAATAAACTGATAAGTGGAAGATAAGTATATCCCATCTTTCGGTAGAAGAGAAGAAAAAACAAACACATTTTATGCAGTTCCGGACATTTTTGGAAATACACCAGCAGCACGAACTCAAAGTTTAGAGAATGTGCAGAACATGGTAAAAAATAGACGAATTTATTTACTTCGACGATTCGAGCTTACACAACATGATATTGGGAAGCCATATTTGCACCATATCACAACATTGAGCTCTGAAGGGTTGATATTGGTATTGTTTATGATGGCCGATTATCTACAAATTGGATATAGTAGGCCGGAGTGGGATGGGAGTGTCCTCTGTAAGGTCTTTCTAAGAGAACCTAACACGTATTTACGCAAGGTTCGAAGAAAACTACGGACAATTTCGAACGATTAGGCTGACGTGCGCGATTGGGTCGAACTCAGCACCTCCCGTCTACCGTCTTTGAGAACAAAATCTCTCGTGCAGCTGTGAATGTCGAGATTGCCGGACATTAGCTTATCTTAAATTTCTTATGCTAGTTTTTTCTTCTTTTTTTCTTTTTTTTTTGACTTGATGTAGTCAAGAAACCTTTCCACGAATGAAAATTTTCTATTTTCGGTAACATATAATTTGAGTCATTTGTTCTTTGTGGGGTGTACTGGATTCCTAAACTGGACTGTGTTTAAAATTCAGTAACTTGCAAATGGTTACAATTATTAAAAGAAATTCTTTCAGGAGAGTTATGTAAGATATTAGAAGTATTTTTACTGCGGTTCTCGGTTTTAGTTCCAAATAGCAGAGATAGATGGCAAGCAATAAGCACTCAATGGAGGTCAAAACTGAAATCCCCTAGCATCATAGGAAGGAAGAAGGTTAAATATATAGAATAGGCCCCTAAAAATAAGATTGTATTGGAGAATGAGACCTAATCCATACATTTAGCCTCCTCTTTTCGCATCAGTGTTGGGCGATTTCAGTTTTGGCCTTGATTGAGCACCTATGGCGCTAGATGTTGTCTTTATAATGCTTGTGTGATTATACATTGCTGGCATAATTATCAATTCAGTATAAACTTGATTGATTTACACGAATATGGTTTAATAAAGTATACTGCTGTAACCTGAAATGACTATAAACCTGTTTAATTCTTCAACAAATCATCGATATTTATGTTGTAATGTGAAATTGTAAAACTGCAGTATAAGAATTGAAAAAGTAATTTGTAACGCGAGCAGCTAGTGGATTTGGTCTGCCCCTCGGCACTGCACTATCACTCTAAAGCGTAAGCTGAGTTCCCGAGGTGGTCATCCCTGCTTGCAGCGCCATCTATAGTTGCTATTTGGAACTAAAATCGGGAATCGAGGTAAAAAATACTGACATTTTACATTACCTTCCGCAATTTTTTTTTAAATAGCTGTCATCATTTACAGCTTATTGAATTTTAAAAACAGTCAGTCCATTTTAGGACACTCGGTATATGGAGTGCGATCGAACGAAATTGAAAAATATCTTGCTCTATTAATTTCTTCTACAATCGTATTTCTATCTTCATTGGAAAGAAAGTTCATAATTTCATCCTGAATATATTTTGCCATTTGTCTTTTTCACTTTCAATAATTTTCACTTTAGCTCTTTTCAAATTTGCTGTCGATTATATGATTTAATTTTAAACGTCTCTCAAGTTTCTTTTAGCGAATGCATGCACTCCTGTGTTCTAGAGCATTTTTATGCTCAGGAATGTTAGGATTTAATTTCTTCAACATGAAAAACCCACAATCTGGATTGGCTAACTTTGGAGGGCGATCAAGATAATTGGTGAATAGTAAAAAGAGAAAACAAAATATAGTGATTCCTTTAATTAAGTTATCCAATAAGCCGCAATCACCGTTAATAATTTCTCCACTAGGACTAGGTATAATTTTCTTGAACGTTAGTTTGAAAAATCGTAGTCCTTATGCAATCGCAGATTTCATGTAATCAGCATTTTCATCCTGTGCTGGACCTTTTTTTAACGGCAAAGTAATGACCGAATGACTATAAGAATGATCCCATAGTGGAATCAGAATAGGTTAGCAATTCATATTCACTGAGGGTGGCAGGTGGCAGAAACTTTCGTATACGATGTAAAGGGCCCGCAGAGTGCAAAAGTTTAAGAAACACTGTAATAAAATATCACAAAAGCATATTATAAAATCATCAGATCTAAAGAGATCAATGAAAAGTAAATGTGAACAGCGCAATAATTTTGAAATGAAAAATGTACATACTTCCATTGGGAAAAATATTCCCGATATGTAAATATATACATTTAGTTTTACAAAAATATAGAATATCGAAGAGGGAAAAAAAAAATTCCAATGAAAAGGGTTGGGTTGGGTTGATTTGTGACGGCCAATTATCTACACGAGGGATATAGGCCCAGGGGGGAAGTGCCTTCGCGGGGGTCTTTCTAAGGGAAACTAATCCGTATTTACGCATGGAAAATCCACGGCTCGAAGAAAACCATGAAAACTCCGAACGATTAGGCCGACGGGCGCGATTGGGTTCGAACCCAGCACCTCCCGTCTACCAGCTTTGAGTTGGTTGGTTGGTTGGTTGTATTTATGTCGGCCAATTATCAGCACGAGGGATATAGGCCCTAAGGGGGGGGGGGTGCCTTCCGTGGAGGTCTTTCTAAGGGAACCTAACCCGTATTAACGCTTGGAGAACCAAGGTTCGAAGAAAACCACGAAAACTCCGAACGATTAGGCCGACGGGCGCGATTGGGATCAGTGTTGAATTCAGACACTTTTCTCCGGGGGGGACATTATTGAGTTCCGGGGGGGGGATTGCACTTTTTGACCATTGAAAACACAAAATCTCAAATCTTCCGGGGGGGGGGAATCTCATTGCTCCGGGGGGGGAATGTCCCCCCCGGGCCACCCCCTGAAATCAACACTGATTGGGATCGAACCCAGCACCTCCCGTCTACCAGCTTTGAGAGCAGAACCTCTCGGCCACTGGTGGGGCTCCAATGAAAAGGATCGACGACAATAAAAAAAAACTGAAATTGGTAGTACAAATTTGGCGCCCCTAAATTTCCGCGCCCGGGGCGACCGCCCCCTTCGCCCCCCCTTTCGCACGGTGCTGGGCAACCTAACGCGAGACCCTCGGTGTTTAGTTCCCAAGCAAGCTTGGTACTCATTTTATCGACCCCAAAGGGATGAAAAGGCTGAGTGAACCTTACCCAGTCGGGAGTCGAACTCTCGACCTGCGGTGCAGCAGTCAGATGTATCGGTTGCAGGAACAAAAATAGCAGATTTTAACATTCATAAAATTACTGGTTGATTCAATCAGCTAGTGTTTATTATAAACAGCACTCTTAACGCTATAAATTATTATAACCAATTATCAAGTCATTCATAAAAGATGCGCTTAAGAGGGCAGGTACAGCTGTGAAATCAATAAAAAATGATTAATATTTATGTTCCATTTTCTTGGCAACTACTGAATATATTTCAATTTCTCCAATAATGCTTTTTCTACTTTAATTAGCTACACTTTATAAAAAAAGATTTTTATTGCAAAATTGTATAACTACCGCACCCTTAAAAAAAAAAAAAATCAAATTACACATTAGTTACCAGCAAAACAATTTAAAATATATATTATAAGCTTTAATAGTTCTTTAGAAAAAAGAACAAGATATAGGAAAATTTGTTAGTTTACAGGAAAAATGCTCAAAGATTCTAAATGAGTTATGGCATTTAGCTTTGCTAGTTTGACCAAAAAAATCAATTTATTTGTGTCGATAACTTAAGTTCAGATAACTTAGAAAAACTGCATTACGTTGCATCTTATATGAAAGTTTTTGCTTTTTAACTGTAGTTGTCCCCTTAATAAACTGCAGGTGCAGTTTAATTTAACTATACAATGAAACATTCCTGTGCGACCACCTCCCTGAACGACCATTTTTTCATGGAACGAAATGTATTCCCGAAGGCTCAATACTAATTTTACCCCTATTCAGAGACCACCCAGTTGAGCTCCCTCCATGAGCGACCATTTCTTTGAAGAAAATGAAACAAATTCTATTTTTTCCTGGTCGCTTGAAGAAGATTTTATTAGAATAATAATTCCGGACACATTATTCATCAAACTTCTAAAATAAGTTTAGAAATTTAATTTATTCCGATAACTTTTAAATGTTTAAATCTCTTTGTGCCATTTTAGGCAATGAATTTAACTCGTATGACAAAGTAAGAATGACAGTCAATAATCTCCCCTGCAGTATTCTGTGAGGAAACTTTCAGAGAAATAGATAAATTAATGAAATCATCATAATTTGTTCCCGTGCAAAAATAAATTGCATTTATTTACTGAGTTTCGAAAGGATTTATAAATAAAAGTTATAGAAGATAAAACCGTAAAATCAAAGCAAACGTCAATGTATTCATTTTTTAAACTCTGCACTAATTAACTTATGTAATTAACTTTTGTTTTGATACTTAAATTTTCATATTTTTTCCTAATGTGAAAAATAAATGTTAGTAACATTAATTGTTACCTTTAACAATTAAAATCTAGATTTAAACATGACCTTCATTAAGAGACCACCTCTCAGAGCAACCCATTTTTATTGGAATGGATGTGGTCACTTTAGAGAGGTTTTACTGTAATTGGTTCTCAGTGGATCGAACAGCTAATTTCAATTTCCTGAGAAGCATGGATAAAAGGTATCTGAAAAGCAGATGCCTTTTATCCCTCGTACTCAAGGGGGGGGGGGCGATTTATGTTACCACTTTACATATCAGTTATGGCAATTTTTATATAATAGAGACTGTCTCTCCCCCCCCCCCCCCAAAAAAAAAAATCAAGAACGAAAAATCATGCATACAGCATAGATTATGAAACACTTTCCAACACATTCTCAATAGTATAATAAAACGTCACAGTTTACTAAGGTGAAAGGTGAAGTCTAAATGAACCATTTGGAAACATATAACCATAATGTATTTGAAAACCAAATTTCTGCTGTTACCATGAATAGATGAGAAAATATACGATTTTTTTGTGAAGCCTTGTATATGATCTATGGATATCTATGATGGTATACTACATAGTATGCTATAAGTTAGTTTAATTAAATGCATAGCACAGTTGAAAATTTCCATTCAGGAATTTCTATTAATAAACGGATCTTGTTGAGAAATTCTGAGAGGCTCTGTATATGTTCTATAGAATTCATAAGCACCAAGTAATATTTAAATAATAGTTAAATTTAAAAATGCATACCACAACTGAAAATGCACTTCTAATAATTATTGTTCATAGGTTTCAATAGTTCAATTATTGTTCACTTTCTTCTGTAGCCAAATTCTTTTGTGTGCTTCTGTAAATGAACGATAAATTCTATAATAAGAACTTTGCAGTACACCTCAGTGATAAATAACAATTTCAATATGTTTAAAATAGCATAATATCATTAAAATACACCATAAACAATTTTCTCCCGTAGACCACAATGTAACTGAATTCTTTTGAGTATCCATGTAAATGAACCATAAATGCTATGTACTTAATTTTCAATACCGAACATGCCATAGTAAACCGCAATAACATATATCAATTTCATGATAATTTGACTATATTTACGCCAGTTAGCAGATGGACAGACAAACTGAATTCATAAACACTTTTCAACTAGTTCACTGTTGGAAAGTGTTAAAAACAGTAAAAAGAAATAGAAATTAAACTTATACAAAAAGTCAAATAAATTTTCTCAACTACACAAAAACAAATAAATCAAAAACTGGTTGATCTAGTCATATCTTTTTACTAGAGTAATACATAAATATTATACATCAGTATGAATATACATAAATACTATTTATCATGGTTGAATCAAAAACCAATTTTCTTTTATTCAGTTTGCTCAAAAAATTAGAGAAAGATCATTTACTAAACAATTTGTTTGAACATTTTATTAATACATATTTTCAAGCAACATACACTATGACTTATGAATATAATATTTATTTAATATTGCTTATTTTAATATTTATAGACGCTGTATTTAATATAAGGATTCATTTTTAGTTTCAATTCCATGTATATATTTTTTCTTTATCACATTTGCTCTTATATGAAATCATAATTTATATCACACATAGATGTAAATAGTTGTGACACAAAATAAGTATCTACAATATGAAGATCAATATACAATTAGTTCATAAGATATTAAATAATTTAAAAAAAAAATAGCTTAGACAACAATAACACTGAAAAAACTAAAATCTCACTGACTAGTAATAAAAAAAGGAGAAAAAAATAATTTTACTTTATTAGTTTATTTTACACTTCATAAAAAAAGTAGGACACTTAAAAAATCTTTTACATTTTAAATTGATAAATTAAATTTTTTAAGGTTTACTTTTAAAGATAAATAATTTGATCTATGCTTAAAAATATATATCTACAGCTGTTTTTAAAGAAAAAAAAAGAAAGAAAGTAATAAAGTATATGCACATTACTGACAATTAGAGGCTGTGACAAGTAATTAGGTAAGTGTGCATTTATTTTTTCCATACTATTTTGTTTGAAGTATTTTTTCTTTATGATTTTATTTCTAATTAGAAATTTTCTCAATGTAAGGTGCATTAAAAGAGAATATCTTTAAATGATTTTTAAAAGACCTAGATTTGTTTGATGAAGCATTCACTTACAGATCTCAAGATGTTAAATAATGGTTCCATACAAATAGCATTTCGGGTTTTGTCATAAACTGAATATAGTTGAAAGTACCTTTACATTATTAGTTAGATGCTTATATAATAGTGGAAAGCAATTTGAATCAATGAGAGAACTTTAGAATGATTTAATAATGCTTGGAACAATTTTTACCAATGTGATATTCAGGCTATGATTCGCTAACATTCAGAATTTTTGAAATAATAATGGAAAAAAAAACCTTTTATTGAAATATTTATTTTCACTGTAAATATACAAGTGTTCTACTTTTTTGACAGATTTAAAAACAGAAAAAAATAATAGCTATTTGATCTTATAGTTCATTTGTAATTTTTGAAATAATATATTTATTTTAACACAAAAATATTGTTCTCATGAAAAAAAATCGAGTAACATAAATACAAGAGTTCAGTTACATATATGAGCGTATAACTTTTTATAACCTTAGCTTATTTATTTGTTCATTTATTTTTTGAAAAAAAAAAGAGGTCATTTTTCTTACTAAATTTTATATAGACATATTACATCATTACATTGAGTAATTTCAGCCTTTTTAGTATAATTTAGGGCAAATTATTATTATTCTTTTTAAAATGTACACACCGAATGATAAAAAAATGCATTACTAAAGTAATGTAACAAAACAATGTTTTAGCAACAAAAATAAAATAAGACTAGAAAGTCTATCATAGTTTCAGCAAAGCTGCACTGTTTTAAAAAAAGACTAGCTTTTTAAATGTAGAAACAAGGTAAATAAATAAATTGAAACTGAAAAGAAGACAAACATTAACAATGCAATAAATCAATATTTTCAAGTTAAATAGTATATTGTAGAACATTACATTACAAATAATGTAATCCATTCTATGTAATGATGGTAAATTATGGTATTAAATGAAATTAAGCTATCAGCATGCTGAATGAAAGTTTTCCTTTTTACATTTTTGTAGGCATTTTAGGAAAGCTCAAATGTTGGCCATTTCATTATGACAAAATAATTAGTTATTAAGCCATATGAAAGGCTCAGAAGTATTTAATAATTGAAGGGTTCTCAAAGAAAACAGCACTAGTCCAAAATGAACTGACAGTGCAGTATTAATTTTCTCAATAGTAGTTTCAGCCAAGGGGATCGATTATAGGACTCATGCTTTTCCCATTTAAAAGGAAAAAGAAAAAAATTAAAGTCACATGAGCTTACATGCTGACTCAAAGATTATTTTCTATTTTCAATGTTTGATAATTCCTCCTCTGAAAAAACAATTATGTTCACAAATAATATTGATTATATTTCTAAAGTGTAAATCTGCAGATCATGCAGCATCAACATCAGCCTTACATTATTATTTTGAGCACTTGAAACCCTCAATCCACAGTTTTATAGATTTCTTACATATTAATTTACTATCTAGATTCAAGAGATTAAATTCTTGTGAATTGTGACATGTGCTAATACTATAGGACTGCTTATTTTCTGTAAAAATTTGTATCAGGAGGTCTCTTACTCCCTGAACCACTTATTGTCGCATTAATTTGATAATCATAACTTTCTAGAATTTAGTGCTTTAAAACTTTTAAGGTAATTAAAATGTTGATTTTGGGATAATAACTATAACACCAATAATTCATTGAAAGAATTCTGATAGATATTTCATTATTGATAATCCAAATTATTCAATTTATTTGAGACTTTCCCATAATTTTTTAATTGTTACAGGGCAATTCCATCGTAACTGACGTAACATTTGGTCGTCAAATTTTGTTTTCAAAACTATGTAGAAAATTTACTAATACAGCTAGAACAAATTTTTACAATTTAAAATATTTCTTACTAAGGACTTAATACCCAAATACCTGCAGATTATTTCAACCTCTCTTTTAGTCCCCAAAATTACATTTCAAAATTCTGTAACTGACGTAACATAAAATATACAGATACTTTTTCTGCCTTCATTGAAGTGTAAAATTTATCAAAACTATCCCGTTAAAAAAAGTGATTTAATGTTCTCAACAACACTAAGTAATGCCAAATTATAACAGTAACTTGTTTAATTTCTGAATAATAAAAAAGAAAAAAAATGGCATTTACACGTGTAACTGATGTAACTTTTATTGTGTAGCTGAAATACAATTATGACTTTGATATGACTTTACAAACACAATAATGGTACTTAACTTAGTTTGTAAACAGTAATTTACAATGCTTTTTTATTAGGATTTTATTATAGAATATAAAAATATCAAGTTTTCAATCATACCCTTAAATTAAACATATTATAAATTTTATTCCCCGTTCCCCCCCCCCCCCCCCCCCCGCAAATGATAATTTTCTGTGGAATTGCCCTACATCTCTGTTCGCAACACTGTGAAACCATTTAAACTGAGAGAGCAAGAAAAAGGAAGTCCTCTTTATGAGGCTGTCCTGTAGAAATAACATTTGTCCAGAGATACTTTCTGAGGAATTGGAATTCCAGACAAGTATTATTTTTGTTGGAAGCCCTTCAATTGATAAAAGTGTTTTTGATTATATTTTGTTTTTGAATTATTCTCATTGTTTAAATCAATAAGAGGAAAATAGAATAATCAACAATTGTAAAAAATTGAACAGGAAAACTTTAAAAAATATATTATAGAATAAGTGTCACTTTACCAAACCATACTTAGATCATTGATTTTAATACAATTAGCTAATTTTGATACTTGACCAAAAATAACAAAGATTTGTCATGATGTGAGCTCTCAATAATTTTGATTCATAAAAGCAGGGGATTCTACTAAAAAGTAATTCCTATAAGTGACACTTATTATACATTTAAATGATTAAACAATAATGCATAGCTACACTAAATCTTATCTCTAAATTAATATTGCAAGAAAAACTGTTGTTATCTTATAACAAAAGTACTTTGAGTTTAATTAGTTCCTTTTAATAAAAGATATTTATCATATCAATAGAAATCAGAGTATAAAGTAAATAATTTAAAACACTTAGAGACATAAAATGAGTACAGAAGGTAATAACTAAAACAAAGAAATGGCAAAAAAAGACCATGTAAGATGATTTATTATTTATATGAAGTGTCATGGCACAATAGTATTATTTTTCAAAAAGTTTAAAGATTCCTACACTTCAAAAACACTGGTATGAATGACACTTATAAATAGTATACTTTGAATTCAATGTAAGTGTAATTTTAATGTTAACCTTTGTAAATTTGATCATAATATTTACATTAATATATTTCAAAAATGCAGTACAGAAAATTTATATGAAATTCTAAGATTTTTTTTTCTAGGCACAATTTTTATGGAAAGCTACCAGTGTTTGTTTTGCTATCTTCAACATAAGCACATTTAGGTAAACATAAAACACTAAAAATAAAAAAAAAGGGTAAAACTTCAAAGGAAGAATTAATAAATGTGTGGTAAATTTTAGTCTAAATTATGTCAATAGGTTATTTTAAGAACAAAAATAAGTAATAGAAGTTATCTAATATATAAAAATGAAAATTTGTCTGTCTGTCTGTAATTCCATACAAATCCACATTTTGGAAGCCAGAAAGTAATTAGGAATCAAAATAATTTATAGTTAATTTTTCTGATTTTTTTATGACTACAATACTGCATATATATATATATATACAGATTTATATTAGAATTTCCACAAAGGTTTAAATCCCTAAAGCTCATTCTTAGTGAAGAACTGAAATAAGGATGGCTTTACTGCTTTTTTTATTGTCTGTTTTATACCGTATGTTTAATTTTGAAATTGATTTTTCAAAAGAAACATTCTTGAAATTTTGGACAATGCTGGGTACTTTAGATAGTAGATAATAAATTAAAGAAACAAATGAAAGCAATTTTCTGAAAGTAATTTTTCATAAAACAAACAAAAAAAAAAACTGATTTTTGGGTACTTGTTAATTACCACGGCTCCTTTTATCATTTACATCAAAATTCAATGTGTTTAAATAAAACAAAGTAATTATAAAGTAAATTTAAAAAAAAAATATTTCATAAGAACAGCAATTTACATAAAAGATTCTGCACTGCATTTAAATTTCTTAAAATTGTATATCCAACAACAAAATGATAAGAAAAGTGATAAAATAAAACATAACATAAAAGTCACAAAACCGCAACTAGTAAAATAAAGTGCTAAAAACATAACATATCAGGAATGAAATAAGCAAAACAATACACATTCAGAAATAAGATATCTATAAATACACAAAACAATAATAGTATAAAGTAAATATTTTGATATGAAAAATGTAATAATTCTCCAGATTCCAAAATGTAGTCTAAAGTAACAAAAAACAAGATAGAATTTTTCTCCCAAACTTAAATATATTTATTTAAAAATAAAAATTAATATAACACAAATAAAGCATACAGTATACAGGATCATTTAAATAAAAGGATCCCTATCCAATAAGGACAATAAAAATGATAATGCATGAATTGAATTCTTTCTGATGAATTTGAAATTATTTGTGGACGATTCTTTTTTGTTACCATTAGCTACCTTGATAAAATAAAGGTTGTACCTAAACATTGTTTTATGACAACAAATTATGGCAAATAAAATTACTACTCAATTTTTTATCTTTCTACTTAAACAAAATTATACATTTTAAATGTAGAATTTTTTTTCTAATTGATTTATACATTTAAAAAACAGTAATTAATAGCTGAAAGAATTATGAATTTGTAGTTTAATAATAATTATACTCAACTTTAATACACACACATACATATATATAGAATATATATTGTGATTTAAATTCCTTGTCTGACTTATTAGGAGGATCTGTTTCAAAGAATTTTATAATGGCTTACACACAATTTTTTAATTTGCATAAAAATTCATTTATAATTTGTATATTCATAGTTGTTGACAATAATTTGTATTGATTTATAGTGGCTATTTATATAATACCCTTGAATCAAAATTTGTCTTACAAGTTCATATAATGATGTTAACCAAAATTCAAAATGAAGATGGCATGTAAAAATATAATACATTAATCATTATAAAAAATATTATAGTAAAGTTAATCGGCATACACAACCCACAAAGGAAACATTGAAAAACATAAAATAGTTTAATATTATAATATTGTAAATCTTATAAAATAGTTGAATATAATATATCCTCCTGAGACCTGTCATCCATTTAAATGAATGTTTTGCTTTCTCCTTCTATTGCATTAAATTTCATTGTAGCAATCTAAAAGCAGTTGCTTTTGGTAACGTATGAATCAAAAATCGACATTCAGCTTTTGGATTTTGGCAACGGTAACTACTTTGTTTACAAAATGGCATAATAAATGAGTCAAGTTGGAATTCTACGTTCTGCTGGTAATTTTCGTTTTTATGTTATTTTAATTTGTTTAAACTATTTTTATTTTGCAATTTTAAATCAGATGTTAATACTTGCCTTATGTTCTTTATAATAAATTCTATTCTTTCCCATACCTCTTGCATCTTTTTAATTACTTTAAAGTGAGTTATGGCCTGAACATCCATTTAGATGGATGTTCTGTAAAACAAAATAAAAAAATAGAAATTTATTAATTTCTAAAACGTCATTTTTGATGCCTATTTGTTGAAAAAAAAACTCATATTTAAAAAAATTTATGCATTACATTTTCCTTGGGTCTCAGGAGGATATATATATAAGCATGTGTGTATGTAAAACGTTAGTAAAGCTTGTTACTTGAGCATAATAATAAAAAAAAACTTATTCTTAAATAAATCTAATCACAGATCAACATTGATATTATTAGTGATTTTAAATAGCAATTATTGCATTTATGTGAACAAAATTCATGTTTCTGGATCGTATATGCATATGCAAAGCAAACCTAAAGGAAATGTTGAATTGACTTAGCTGATTTACCAATTTATAATTTTCAGAAAAAAATGTGGGGAGGTATATAAATCTGACATTTGATGAAATTTTATTACCAATGATTTATCTTTCTAATTACCCAAACATTGACAATAAGATTGCACAGCAAATTTATTTTATGCAGTGGATGCATATCACATTAAGAGTTAAGAAGGTTACAACTAATTAAATACTTGTCAACTATTGTTTTTATTCAAATTAAAAAATTATATTATTTGTATGGAGAGTAATTTATGCTACAAGATTATAAGTAAATACAAAACGGAAACCATGCAACAACAGATGGGAAAATAGTTTCATTTATTTGTTTATTATTAAAGATGGTTTAATAATAAAGTTTGTTTCAAATGCAATCTAACTTTGATATCTTAAGACATAAAGAGAAAAGAAAAATGCTTCAAAATTCCCCTCCCACCCAATCGAATGTGAAACTGCTTTGAGATATCAAGAATATGAATTACAGATATCTGACGTATAATTTTTTTTTTTTTTTATCAATTTAGCAAGTTTTAGCAACACTGAAAAAAATCTAGGCAAAAAGGAAAATTTCTGACAGTGGCTCATAATTTGTAAATATGGACAACATTTTAATAATTAGAAAACGTAACATTTATACTAATCTTTAACAAACATAAAAAAAGTAAGAAAGAAAAAAAAGCTGCAATGGATAAGAAACTCCACAAAAATTATTTAATACATTGAGATTATTATTATTTTTTAAATAAATCAATAGAAATATAACATTTAAAAAAGAAAATATCATGTAAATGCATAATTTTCTTCTTAATACAAATACCAGTTTAGGTTCAATTAGAATAAAAATTAAAGTTAAACATTAGGTAATTAAAAATATAAAAAGATATTGATGCTTTAATTAAAAATATAAAAAACTGAAGCTAAGATGAAAAAGGACAAATTAAGAAAAAAAAATGTGCGCTGAAAAACTTGATTTTATTAAATTATGTTTCATTAATGTTATTAAAAAATCACAAAAAACACTTAAAATTTAAATTAACTTCATGCATATTAAGACATTTAATATGACTTTAACAAATACAATTTATCTTTTTGTCCCCTGGCAAAAAATATTCATAACATGTTAAATTAGTAAGTTCTCATAGTCCAGATTATTTATAATTATTGTTATTTAAAAAAATTTTGAGTACTAATAAAACATAATAGAAAAAAAAATTAAAATGCAAAAGAGCAAAACTGATTCAAAACAGTTTTCAAATCATTTACACACACACATAAAAAAAAAAAAAAAGTCTTGAAAGTTTTATAATTACACAAGAAATTTTACTCGGAATTTGATAGAAAGTAGAGCACTTCAATGCAAAGCAATTACCTCAATGAACAGAAGCAAACTTGCTTAGCTGCTAAAAAACAAGTGCCTTTGAAGCTAGTGTTTTTTTTTAATGCAGGGTCGCTATAAATTAATCACTGCTTTAGAAAACTACATTAAAACATTGTTTTACAAAGTATGTAGGAACAATTTATATTAGTATATTCTTTAGCTCAAATATTTTTTATTGCTAGGCATGACAAGTACAGAAACTTGTTTTTATTTTTGCTTGAAAGGGTGGGGTGGGGGGAGGTATTGTAGAAAAATTGCCTAGAGAAAAAGAAATGTGCATTGTATGGCCAAGAGAAACGAACACCTAAAGAAATTCGGGATGTGATATAGGGATGAATTTTCTAAAGATTTACCAATCTAACAATCAATTAAATGAAGGTTGAAATAATTTCAAAAGACCAGACATGTATTGGAGACACCATGTAGTTCAGTGAGTTTTTAGTGCACTGCATTGCCACTGCATTACAGGTCAGAGGTTTGCCTTCAGAGTTAGGCAATATTCAATCATCTTTCCATTTTCCATGTCAAGTTAAGCGCTTGATTGGGCCACATGCTGTATATAGAACCTCAATGCCTGTGGGTCAAGAAAGCAGAGTTGGATACCACAGATCATGATTCTTCATGGATTGTAGTACACAGTTTATTTAGACATGTTTTGCCCAAAAAGATAGGCCTTTCTTTCTTGAAGGATGTAGTTTTTTTAAAATAAATATTTGAAATTTCTTTCCTCTTGAAAAATAAAATTGTGCTAAAAGGATTTTCTCTTTTTTAATTGCTATGTTTAAAAAAAAAGTTTTTGTCTAATAACTATGGCCGCAAAAAACACATCCAAGCCAAGACTGAAAAATTTTCTTAGTATTAAGGTATAACCAAATGAAAATGAGCTAAACGATTTCTTTGTCTTGTATTATAGTTAAAAATAGATCTTTTATGTTAAAAAAAAGCAATAAAAAGTTTTTGATAACAAAATTCCTATCATTTAAGTATATAACTTAAAATTACTATCAGTCAAGAATTTCACCATGACTGAAATCAGTCCTGAGACTGGAGGCCTTGCACTCATGCTAATAACTCAATAATTCCCCTCTTTTTAGATAATTAAACTTATTTTTTATTTGAACAATTAATGATAATTATCAAAGATTTCTTATATTAAAAGCATGAGTGTTCTAATTTCTTTGTCTGTGCGCACTTATCCTAATAACCATTTGTTTACTTTCTTAAAATAAAGGTGATAAATATCCTTAAAGTTTCAGAAACTGTTCCAGAAATTAGAAGAAAAAAAATTGCACACATACATTTTCAAGTACACAAATAGTACAGAACAATGTCAAATAAGTAGTGCCCAAAACCTCCTAAGTTCATCCTTATCTGGATTCACGAATTTCTCATAGTGTAGATATAAGAGCGCATGTGTGTTTCTCTCCATAAGTGAGTTTTTCATCTGGACTCTGAGGTTAAGAGACAATGGCTCATTCTCAACCCAATACTCCTGCTGTCCTCTTGTAAATAAAAAATGAATAAAAATAGCACACAGTGTGAAAAAAAAAAAATACTGTTAGAATGTAGCTGCATGATTAATGCACATTAAAAAATATCTATAACAAAGTATTATATAACTTTTACAAATTGCTTGGGTAGACTAAGCCTCAAATAGCTCATAGATTGGCTGCTGACCATTTTATACAAAATATCAGTTGCTGAATAAAATACAGTAAGAATTGTTTTTTCACTACTTATCCCATGTTTTATGGCAACAACTCTTATCCAGTGATAATTTATGGTCAGCCCGTATTTTTGAGAGGTTTATATTGTTAAACCTAGTTTTGTTTGGTTTTTACCCCCATCCCATAGCAAGCTAAATCCCATAAAAGCAACAGACAATAATGAAAAATACATCATCATCTAATTCTGCATTACTACTCAAAAGTAATAAGTAAATCTAGAAGATATTTGATAACTATGCACCAAAGTGTTTTACATAGCTAAATACTATGATGAGCTGAAGACTCAGGATGCATAAAAGTTGTAATTTAATGTTCTGTGCTCCTGACCCACTATTATAATGCCAGAAAGGTCTAAATAGTTATTTAACATGGAGTCCGCACAAATCATGGTCCCTAGATTTTATATATCCAAAAACTGAAAATTGAGCTATAGTAGCTTAGACACAGTCTCCATTTTGTAAAAGTAACTTGAGAAGCAATCTGACATCAAATTTGCAAGGATTGTGCTTTGGAAATACAGATTAAACAAAATCTGAAGTTTACTCGCATAAAAAATCTGATTTTCATTCATGCATAATGAGTCTAATGGGTTATCTGACAAAATATATGCTCTTATTAAGGTCTGGATGCTCATATTGAAAAAAATTTGAGAAAAGACTAATTTTTACCAAAGTACTGAATATACATATAAATCCTAAACAAATTATTCAGGGAAGTTCTCTATAAATAATGCATAATATGATTTTTCTCCACTTAAAATATAACTAAAGCACTTTATCAGACTAAGAAATAATTATTCAAATATTTGTTTTATGTTTTTTTTTTTTTTTTTTTTTTTTTTTTCAACACCTTTTTTCTTATTTTCATTTTCAAATGTTTAACTAATCTATAATACATGATTTTTCTTCATTTTGTATTACATCTTTATGATTTTAAGTGAAAATGGCTTGGTTTGGGCATTACTAAGATTGAAAATTCAAATAAAGTTAATGCACATAAATTAGTGCACACAGGGTGGACATAAATTAGTTGGGCAAATGGAATAATTTATGCTATTTAGTTTATGCATAGTTTATACAGACAGCGATTACCGCCTTGGGAACTCAGCTTTCACTTTAGAGTGTTTTTGCAATACCGAGGGGTAGAAGTTTATACAGCCAAACATGAGAGTGCACATGATTATAAGATAATAAAATACACAAAATTTACATTCTTTATAAATTTATGATTCAACTGCCTGTTATTACTCTGCAAAAGTCTCATTAGTAAATAACTTCTTGCCATATGTTTGTGAGCATTGATGAACCAAATGCATGGCAGATTCATAATTTCAATTCCGGAAGGGATTTCAGAAACGGTGGAGTGTAAACTTTAATATATCCATACACTAGGGTTTAATCTAGAGCTAGCCAAATAGCTAACTGGAAGTGTTTTTTTGCTCCCAAAGCATTTAGTGAATTAGCCAAATAACGACAGCCAAAGAAATATGCTATATCATTCCCATTTTGTTGTTCCGCATTTCATAAACCTGCTGCCGTTGCACAAAAAAAAAAAAAAAAAATCTCATATTGCATCCGTGCAGTTGCAACACTTCAAAATTTGTCTCGTGCTCTCTATGCAAGCGTCTTCAAACAGTGCGACGTCATTTGCATGAGACACGACTCCAGCATATGGTGAAAACGAAAACTGCAGATTGTATAAGCATGGGATATGATGTGCACTAGCTTTGAATCATCAATGTGCCAGAAGCATGTTGTATAAAATTTTCAGATTTGAATTTATGCGGTTCTGTCTACAACATGTAAAGAAATGAAACTAGCTTATTGTATTTTTTTTTTTCATAAAAATGGCATTACTGGCATGTTTCCCAATGTGACTGCTTTGTATGAATTTGTAGCATCACTTTTGTTGTCTACAGCAGACTGAAGGAGGATTCAGTTTCATGAATATAATAAAAACTGACTTGAGAAACAAACTGACAATCAATAATTTAAGTAACTTAATGATGATTAATTTGGAAGGGGAATTTTGAAAAGAATTTTCATTAAAAAAAGCATTTGCTGTGTGGTATACAGCCAAATCTCGAAGGGCCAATCTTACAGAGTGATGTATTTGTTTGTATATTGCATAGCTAAAAATAATACTCATGTATATAGAAATTTTGTATAAATAAAACTTTTTTTTCCTTGGCTAAAGCTATTTTTATTTGGCTAGAAGTTATTGGCTGCAATTAGCCAAAAAGCTAAAAATCCCTTTTTCCTAGATTAAACCCTAATACACTGAAATCTAGGAGTGAAAAGACTGGTAATCATGGGGTACATGAAATAACACCTCCACAATGAATCCAAACTGAGACTTCAACACTGAGGTAAGACATTTACCCACAAACTTATGACAAAATACTAGTTATTTGGCATTGAACTGACAGTTAATATTTTACAGATTATTCAGTTACAAAATTTCCCAACTAATTTGCATCCAACCTGTGTAACAAAACAAAGCTGTTTCATTTATATACCATTTTTTTAACCACAACGAATTTTCAAATGCAGAAAACATTAGCGCAAACTTCAACTACTTCCTTGAAGAGTGGTGTTATTTTCTTTTATACTCTACAATAATAAATGTGAGTAACACAACATAACAGCTATTTTTAAATCCAACTGAGATTAATGATGATGACAATGAAAAAATGTCTGGATTTAGGAATCAACTTGGAAAGTGCTAAAGCTAAAATGTAACTTCTACAACTAAGAGGTTTAAAAAATTTATATAAATGCTAATATGAAATACGACATTTTAAAATAACAGCTGCTACAGAGTGAATTTAAAGACCAGTGTCAACTGCCAAGAGCTATCATTAGTAGCATCTGAAATACAGTACGAGAAAATTCTGATCTTAGCAGCATTGTAAAACTTATAACATACATAACTGCATGCATGCACATATATGGACCACTTAAAAAATGCATTCAGCTTTAAGTGAAAAATTTCACAGCTAATTAACAAGTAATTAAATACTATATAAAGATGTAAAAATAAAGGGGAAAATAAAAATACATTTTAAACTTCTGAACAAATTATTTAAAATTAAATTTTCTTGAACAAATAGTTTTTCTTTGTCATTCATAGTTTTTTAAAATATTCGTGAAAAAGAATTTAAATAATTTTAAAATAAGACTTAATATACATATTCCTCCTTAACCAGATTAAAATAACTCCACAATAGTTTATAAAAAACATGTTAAAAATAATTGAAAAGCATAAAAGAAAATTTGTGGTGATCACTCTTGCTTGGATCAAATCTGCACCACAAAAAAAATAATAAAATAATAATAAAAAGCATATCAAGTATATATATACCTAAGCAATTAAAAAATAGATTTAAAAAAAGTAATTTTTGACAATGCAGCAAACATTCAAAATAAAAATGTGCATTTTAAAGGAGGGGGGAAACCTTTCATTCTAAAAGATGGTCCAGAAATACAGTAGTCTACCTCTTAACCGGAACTCCGCTTTAACTGGCCGACTTTTTTCCCAACATAAGGTAAAATTCAGGGATGATGGCCTCGGGAATTCAGCTTACGCTGTCGAAATGAAGTGCAATCCCAAGGGGAAGGAGGCAAAATTCAGAAAGGAGACAGTCGATTCTAAATGGATATGCGTTGACCTTCACCAGTGTTGAATTCAGGGTGTCACACGGGAGAAGGGAACTTTCCCCTCCAGGAACAATGAGATGTCCTCGCGGAAGATTTGAGATTGTGTCTTTAATGGTCAAAAGTACAATTGGGAGACACTCCCCCTCCCCCCAGAACTCTATAATGTCTGATCGATCTGCAAACTGTTTTGTACAAACATTTAATAAGCTTGAGGGATGCGAACAGACCACCATAGAAGATGTATAAGAGTTGTTTATGTCTGATAAAGATCTCAAGCATTAAACATTATTTGATGAGGATATAATTAGGACTGTAACTTATGTTGTTCAATACAAAGACGATCCTGATGATGATCCAGTTAAAGTTGACACTGCTAAAATTCCTCATACGGAAGGAGGATTAGAGTTGGCGCTACGCTGTGTTGAGAAGCGGGCAACAACTATAAGCTTATGATGTTAAAGAGATGGAGAGATTATGCTACAAAATGTCGAGCATCTTTTCTTCAACAGAAGGTCACTGATTTCTTTATGGTTGATTAACTTAAATATACATCATGTAGAACAATTTCAACTTCTTATAAAGGTGTGTGACACGATTTTCAACAATTTAATTTGTGTTAAATATTTTTCATGATTAGTTATCAGTGATAATTTTTCTTTCAATTCAGTTAATTATAACTAATATTCATTTCACAAAATATAGAAAATATGTACTTTTTTAAAACTACACAAATTGAAAAACTAAATGCATCATACGGATTTAATTAAATTACGCAGTTACTCATTTAATTTCTTTTTTTACTTTTCCACTTTAACCGTTTTTTCTCTTAACCGGCTAACTCTCGGCCCCATTTAGGCTGGTTAAGCGGGAGACTACTGTATAGCGAAATGATACAATAGCATCTGAAATATGACAATTACCAATTTGAAAAATAAGGTTTTGGGAAAATCACATTTAAAGTTTGCCTTTACAAATAGTTTTACCACAGCAAAAAGCTTCCATAACTTTATTAAAATTAATAGAAATTCAGGGAATATACTTAAAGAATATTACTATTATAACAATAATAAACAAAAAAATAATTAAAATATTTTACTGAATAACATCCTTTAAACTTTTTGAATTTATTTTTTTATAAAAATGAAAATATTTTTTGTTATTCATTCATTAAGCATGTATATGTTAATTAAAATGATTTTTCTATCATGGTCTGAAAGCCACCAAATTTTAAAGTATATACAACTTCTCTTTTCAACTTTAATTTTTGCTATTATCTGTACTATCTTAACAGTATACATGTAAAACATAGACAATTTCTCTCCAGTATTTAATGGCTTGAATGGACAAATGCCATTAATAACAGATAAAAATATTTTACAAAAATAAAATGAGTGTTTATTTTGTATACATTAAAACCTATCATAAATATAGTTTTGCTGAGATAATTATCTAATAATTTGTGTAAATTAAAACAACACAACTCAATTTAAATATACCCTTTGTATCATTTAGTTGTATATAATTTATAAAACATTGTTCATCATTTTAATATCTATATCATCACATTATTTTTTTTTTTTCCAAACCACGTAGCATTCATACACTTATATTTCTCATAGCCTTGTTTCCATAACCTACAGTCTACATATGAAGGGTTAACTGAACACGAAATTTAATATTAAAACTTTGTCCAAAAATAAACATTGCAAAATCTGTCAAGGATAAAAATCTGATTAAATGATACATAGACTGGAAGCCGGCAGCACAGACAATCACCTCATCGAGTTCATGGATGGAGTGGATTCGTTAAATCTTGATTAACATATTAAAATGCAATTGGTCTGCCAAGTCATATCTTGGTGGAAAACACCTGAAAACCTAATTTTAGCAGCTGACTTGTAGGTTTACCATTGTGTTTTCCTGCACTCAAAAGATATGAAAACATGGAGAACTGGGAGCAGGAAAACACATTGGTAAACCTACAAACAAGTCAGCCGCTAAAATCGGGTTTTCAGCTATTTTCCACCAAGATATGACTTGGCAGACCGATTGCGTTTTAATATGCGAATCAAGATTTAACTAATCCTAGAATTTCATCCATGAACTCGATGAGGTGATTGTCTGAGCTGTCAGCTCCCAGTCTACTAGAAATTTTAACAAAAGTTTGTTGTTTAGCATTTTTAAATAAAAAAGATACTGAAACAACATCACACCTCCTATTTGTCATATCTTAGTTCCAACAATTTTCTATCTGCCTCTCCCCAACGAGTACATTGATTCTGTATTTTTTCACTCTATCAGTAGATAGGGATGAATTCAATACATAAAGATATTTTTTACGTTAAAAAATTCATAACATTTAAAAAAATACTTAATTTTGATGATTTTTTTCCAGTGTTTTATATGCTCAAAACAACGTTTTGCATATTATAATAAGTTATTTTTCATACTGGAGTTATGATACAAAGGGTTAAAGCTTTTGAAAATAAAATACAATGTAAAAAACTATAAAAATTTCACATAAAGAAAAACTACTACTGCTACAGAATAAATATAATAAATAACTGGAACTATATAAGCTATTATATATTCTAATACAGTAGTTCCCAATGCCTAAAAAACAATACTACTGTATTGCACTTGCTCTTTAAAAGATGCTTTACGAATACAAAATAATTCATTGAATAAATCAAATTTAGATTTTCTTTATACACATATTATAGACTTGAGTTTATTATTTTATTACTTTTTATTTAATAAAACTTTTTTCTGTCATTTATACTATTTGATTTTAAAAATCACATTTGTTGACGGTTTGTAATATCATTTAACTATAAAAGAAAATAATACATGAAAAAATAAAATAAAGGTTACTTTTTACCACACATGTCAATAAATATATTATGTAACAGTCCAACTTAAACAGAAACACAGTTTAGCCTACAAACAAGGTAATGAATAAAAATGCAAAAATACTTTTGCAAAATTTCATGTTTATTACTGATATATATTTTTAAGTTGTTGCCTTCTTTAAACAAAAATGTAATATATGTTTAATTTGTACAGTTTTATTGATAGAGAAACTTTTATATAATCCTCTTTTCATATACATATTTATTTACTTTTTAAAAATTTATTTTATATTTGCTATGAGACACTTCATGTATTCTGTCATGTAGTAATCGCATATAAAATATTAATGTGAAAAAACTTTTATAAACTTCTTTCATGTATATTTACCTATTATCAATGATATTTTCAAAAATTATGTTATATTGAATGAAAAATTATATATATATATGCAGGGAAGATTGTGGCCTATCACTAGAAAAGAGACCATAAAAATCTTGTTTTACTGTAACCAACATTTTCTAAGAATGACTTTTATTAGGACACCCTGCATACATATAAAATAAAAAGCAGCATAACCTGTAAAAAAGAACTTGTCTATAATAGAATCCTGCCCGCCTTAAACAAAAATATTTTAAAAATTTCGGTAAAATAATTCAAAAGAATTACAATAGATGGGTATACCTTACCTATGAGACTAAAACCTAACTATAACAGAATTTTCTCCAGTTTCTTGCAAATCTATTTTAACAGGTTTTACTATAATTTGGTTTTATTATGGAGAGGCTAAACTGTATTTCAAATAAACCATTATCATAAAATAACAATAAAAAAAATGTAAATATTTCATTAAGAAATATTAATAAAACTCATGCTGCCAGCAATTCACAACATTTGGCACATATTTATTAAAATAAAGCTTTCCTTCCATCAGTATAGGTAAGTTAGGGCAAGTAGTATACATTTAAATAATAAAAATTGAATTAAAAAATGAAAGATGATTAATTCAAATCTATAACAAATGATTAAATAATATTTAAAATTCAATATTAAATAAAAATTTTAATTGAAAAGAAACTTTTCCATAGGTTGGAAAGTAAAGAAAATTTTTAGGATTTAAAAACCTACTTTTCTATTAACATTTTTTTTTTTTTTTTTTTTTTTTTTTTTTTTTTAAGAAAAAAGATGACGCCGGATATAAATAATAATTATAATAAATATTCCAGTAATGTCTACTCTTTTTTATGTACATTACTTATTTGATGGTATACAATAAAAATAAGATAGCATGTGTATGTTTCTACACATAAAAACATAAAAAAGTACATATAATTTGATTTAAATTTAGAAATCCCATTTAACCTTCAATACTAGAAATTTTCAAATTAAAATTGTATCAAATGCAATTATATGTATATGCATTTCAAACATAGACATACACAATTATCAGAACCTCAAACCATTATATTTTTTGTTCAGGTTATTCTGGCTCAATTAAAATAGAATGCTTCATTTCAGAGTTGATATTTAAAAAAAATAATAGTTTTCTGTTCGATTCCAATTTCCAGTTTGGTTCCAAATAAATGAACTAACTTTTTTTTTTTTTTTTTTTCCCTCTTTTGAAAGTGCATGAAATCTCCTTAATGTTTGATTCAGCTTCATTCAAAGACAAAACTAAATTAATAATAAATAATATATGTGAAGAAGTAAATGCCAATGGATTGCATTTTAATTTATATTTTAAATAATCAAGCTTTAATATATAAAATGTAAAAAAAAAAATAAAATAAAAAAAATAAAAAAAATAATAATAACAGCTTAATTTCAAAACAAAAATAATTTTGGTTCAGTTCTGGAATTGAAAAAACAATTTAGGTTCAGTCCTGGTTTTTATTCAATCAGAAATAACTTTTTTTTTTTACAAAAAATCTGGTTTTTGGCTTGAGGTTTAGATAATTACAATTTTAAGATGAAGCTGACTAGAAGCAGAATTATATTTACATACAATATACATAAGTGAATATAAACAAATATTATATACAGGAACATAAAAACTTTCATTTTAAAAATTGGCACATAAATTAACATTTAAAATGATCACAATTGAATCATAAAAGATTTAGTCCACTTGCCTCAACTAACCTAGGAATAATGAGATCATTTTGTTATTCAACAGTCCCATATGAAACTATATAAATTTCTCTGATACACACTTTGAAATTCCAAATGTACGTATTTATATTACTTTTTAACAGCAACAGCAACATTTTAAAACCTATAATCACATATAGGTTATGGAATAAAACTCCCAGGTCGGCTAGTCAGCTGTTTCAGTGCATCATACACAGCATGTGGCATATGATCCGATACCATACATGGACTAATTATAATTTGATTAAAATAATCTGCTGTAACCCATCTACCTTGGTATCTGAAAAAGATAAATTGTTAATAATAATTATTAAAAGACAATAATTGAAAAAATAATTTGTAATATATAAGGCTTAGTAAAGAATTTCGAACAGCTTCAGATATCAAAATCATTTATGTTAATTTTTACAAGAAACAAGTAAAGAAGTAAGAACAAGTAATTGTCTAAAAAAGTACAGGATCAAGTTCCATTATACATACATATATATTATTTTAAATCCACATTTACTTAATAGAGCTTTGAATATCAACACCCATGCTGCGATATTGTTTGATATCACATATATTGATTTTTATAAGTAGTTGATATTATCCCTATATAGTTAAAATTTAATATTAACTATCTAGAAAAATATGTACTGTTCTATTTCTGTCTTTCATAGCTATGTGTTAAATTAATCTATTTCCATTTTACATATTACTTTAATATTCCTAGATAACTCACTCTACTCTTTTCTCTAAGAAAATAAAATAAATAAAAAGAATATTATTCACAGCCAATTTATTCAAAAGATTCTTTTCGCGTTGCACCTGCCTATGCAATTTCCCCCAGTTTGTATGTTTTTTTTTTAGCAAGGGATATTAATCATGAAATTAATAATATAAATATGAACTATACGTAACTATTAAAAATTTTAACAGAATTGTGTTTTTAGGAATTTTCATATGTATGTACAAAATTCCCAGTCATTTTTGTAAGTAGTTTGAGTTATTTTTAAAATAATAATAATAAAAAAAGTCATCACTATGGTTTGAAGTACTGGTACATAAAAAATAAAAATTTACCAGCACTTTAAAAATTTTTTGCTTATAATGGATTTTCATTTTAAAAATTTTGTACCCAGATTAGGGTTACCAGATTGTACATTTCAGACTTATTTATATGTTAAGACCTATTTCGCATTATAGTTTCTTCCACCTTTTTAAACATATCTAACTTTTGATAATTTTTCCCAGTTTAATTTGTTTCAAAAATTTCATTTTTTGATGCACTTATTGTCACAAAAACATTACATGTATGAGCATCAAACAGAAGAAAGAATCATTTGTGATTAAGAATGACAAATCTTTGGGCTGTTGTGACACATTTAGCACAAAATTCTTGGAAGCAATTGTTTGCTTTATTTTTATATGCAAACATTTCTTTTTGTTGGTGTACTTTTCTAAAATACTTATGACTGTGAGTTAAATTTAGAATGTTTTGATATATTTCTGGTGCAACAATTATATTTTGATTACTAATGGGAAAAATGATTGCAAAATTAAACAGTGTTATTGAATAATGTAATTACATTGGGAAATAACATAACTAAAAATTAATAAACTGTTTTTAAGAAAAAATTCTCAAAGAAGACATTACTAATACATTCAACATTGATTAATAGGATGTGAAAAATCATGGCACTGTGATAAAACCAAAACAGACTTGTGTCAATAAAATTTTTCCTTTTATTAAAGAGATAAATCTGACACCCTAACACTGGTTCATTCAGCAAAATTTCTCATTCTTTTGAGATTACTTTAATGTTACTTAACACATTGACTGCCAAATAAATCAAATATGATTCACACTACACTTTCAAGCTCACATTCTTATCGAATATAAAACTATATTCAAAATTAATAAGTTGAATTTGAAACTAAGAAGTGCATTTCAATTTGGAGATTGAACACAAAATTAGTTAAACTTTAAATACTGAATATTCCTGTCACTATTCGTACAAACTTTGTGATGAAAACTTATAAAAATAATACAGTTATTCTGAAACTGAAAGTGAAAAAGAAAGAAAGATTTAAATAAAAATTAAAATACAATTCCAAGCATATTTTGATGCAATGTATCTTTTATTTGATATTAATTTAATCTTAAACATTAAATAAAAATATTTAAGTCTTTTTCATTGACAGTTTTCAGCTTTGTGCCAAAGCAGAACATTTTACAGTGAATCAGTTCTTTCAGCTAATCTGCTTTCTTTCTTTTTAATTTGTTCCGAGCAATAAATTGCAAATTGTAGTAACTCTATCACTAGTTACTTTACATTATTGTAGCAAACAAGTGATGAGATAGATTCATGCTTAAATTATTTAAAATGGGTCTAGTTTTCAAAGAAATTTCATTCAAAATTAAATTTGCTTTCTCACTGGGTAATGTAACAATATAAATTCTGCAGTACTTTGAAGTAATGTATGAGCAATAAAAGCAACAGTGATAGCACATGTCATTGTTACCATCACTATACATTTCTGGTAACTCATAAAACATGAAGTAAAAATAGCAACTTGTTTTTGGCAGCCGTCCAAAGGTGGACAGCAGATTTCTGGTGATTTTGGGAAAGTCCACAGTGAAAGAAATAGGACTACATCACTAAGATTAATTTGAAGATTTACATTTATTTTCTGATGTTGAAAATAGATGGCTAGCATTCAAAATTTTTAAGTTAGCGTATATTTCCGTGTAAAAGCCAAGAATTTTTGGGCATTTTTTTTGGCTCGAAAGGGGGGGGGGGGGGGTAGGGTCGGCTGATACAAGAGTCTAAGAAAATTTCCAAATTTGTTATACTAAAATAAAAATATAGTAAATATAAAAAACATAAAAAATACAAATTTTTAAAAATACTTTAATACTCTACTATTTTATAATAAAAAAAGTCACTAATCATCATTTACTATTGAAGCCATTATCAGAATTTTCAAGAAATCGCTTAAAATTGCTTTCTCTCATTGGTACATCAGGATGAATATCATCAGAATCTAGTTCATCATCATCACCATCTTCAAAAATGGTATCATCCTCAGTTCCATCCATTGCATTACTGATGCAACATTTTTGGAAAAATCGGATGATCATTTATTGTGGTAATTCCAAGCTTCTTTCACACATTCAGAGATAGCAACAATGTCAACTTTTCTTTAAATTACCGCCATTTGTCACAGCTGCATCCTCAGATGACATCTATTCAATCTATTTTGAATAGAGCCTCTCTCTGAAAAACGTCCATTTGTTGAAGGCCACTGGGGATCTACTGAAGATCTCTAGGAGATATCAATAATTTCAGAGAGGGCATTTTTATCTATTAGCTATGGAAAAAAAAGTGATAAGTTTTCGTTCGCTGAATTTTTCATCACCTTTGTCTAACATCGGCTTATATACGGGTTTCCGATTTTGGATAATTTTTCAATGAAAAGTCGTATACTCGTGTTATTCATGGAAATATATGGTAGTTTCTTTATTGAAATGAAAATGCTCTCCCCTTTCAATTTATTTCATTTGTACACTCTTAAAGAATTCCCAATCAAACCATATTCTTTTGAAAGTCTCGGCAAAAATTTTGTGATTAAATCTTAATTTATTTCTATTTTTAATTGACAAACATGAACATTTTTTTATCTAAAAACTCCATTAAAAGCTTGCAATTAAAACAAATAACATCAACAATAGCAATGACAATAACAAAAAAATATTGAAAGTTACCCAGATTCTGCATGACTCAAATGCAAGATGCGACCCGGAATATACAATGGAACATGAGTAGAGGGCTTGGAATGAGTAGTAGTCTGACCACTGCTAACACTTCCTTCAGATGACTAGGAGAAAAACAACAACAAAAAAGATCAATTTTTACTTTCTGAACATGTAGTGCAAAAAGTATTGTAATTATGATTAAAAAAAAAAACTGACTATGGTACATTTTGAAGTGCTCTTTGAAGTGCTCCTGCTTTTCACATTTTTATCGTGATTTTTTATGTATATGTGCATGTTGAGGTTTTTTTTTGTTGTTGTTGTTTGTTTCCAGGTCTCCAGAATCATCTTTTGGTATTTTTTTCTTTTTTACAATGTATGTATCAAGAGTTCCCCCAGGAGCAGGGCACTTTTTTATTTCTAAGGGCACTTAGCTGTCTAGGGAAAACTGATGTATGAATATGTGTGTCAATGAACACAGTAAATAACATTCAATCAGTATTTTGGTTTTGATTAAACTCAAATTTGGCAGGTTGTTATAGGTCACAGTCATAAGCACTGAATAAAGTTTCAGACAAACAAACAAACTAATTTGGTATCTAAACCATTTTATGACTATTCATGGATAACGATAAATACCATCACAATTTTACCAAACCTATTTGAATAAAAAATAATGTCTCCAGATTCAAAACTAAAGGTCATGGTTTCAAATTCAATCTATTCCATCATGTCAGAAATTTATTTGAATGCATACCATTTTATAAAATGTTCAGAAAGTGCAGCAGAGTCACATCAGTTTCTTTTATTTGTCTTATTAGAAGAGGAGTAATTTGTTCTTACAAAACAGGTTTGTTCATCTCTCCATGTTAATTAAAAATGCATCATTGTTTACATAACTTGAAATACATATTTTAACACCAGTGAAATAGTCAGAATTCTTACCTATAATTGATTTTGAATCATTATTAATCATAAAATGGACACTTTTGTTGTTTTACATGTTCATAAGATAGTCTTTAGTAAATACAAGATGCATAAAAAACCCAACATAATGAAAAACACAAACAGCCAAAATAAAATTAGCATTTAGTTTTTTCAAGGCTTCCTGAAAAGAACTTTCAGTCTTTATAGCAAAATAAAAGTAAGTGAGCGAAAAACAGCAATAGTAGTAATACATATAGTTTATTGCTGTTGCTCTCCACACTCTTTTGTTAAATTGACACTGAAGAAAGGGCAATTATTATGAAGTCTCGAAAAGTTGTCTTGTCTGTTTATGATTTTCTCTATGCTGGTTTTACAATCGTGCATCATGTCTAGTCCAGCTCAACGACAGACTTCCTTGACTTTTCCAGGTTTAAATACAGGCTTAAAGAATGTATTACAGACAAAGTGTAATAAACCCTCTATAGCACTATCAAGATTAAACCAGAAACAAGTCAGACAGATTTCAGAAACGCAAGAATCATAGACCATACCTCACATTACTACCCGTCCATCCATAATCAGAGAATCACCGGAAATTTTAACTCAAGGAAGGACTTACTTGCAATGATATGCTCTCCTACAATATACCCTGGATATGGTATAACATACTAAATGTCTTTGGCGAATTTTGAATATACCCATTGAACAGTCCCCCCTCCTCTTTTGAAATAGACTCATCTCCAGATATTTAACCAATGGTGATTCATGAACAATTCCCTGAAATTTTCCCTGATGATGACTATTTGAAACAGTTGAAAGCACTATGATGTTGCATACAAAAAACCTTAAAAGTTGTCAATTGGAGAGTGGAACTTTTCACAACTGATTCTAAAGCACAAATTACTAATTTTTTAAATAAATTTTTACAAAATTCAAAAATTATTGAACAGCAAGATATTTCTTTCCTTTTTAATGATTGCTTGTTGCACCTATATGTCTTATAGATCGGGAGGTGGCTGCACAAACCATCACTTCATTGAGTTAATGGCTGAAATTTCAAGCTTACTTAAAACTCAATTTGCATATTAAAATGCAACTGGTCTGCCAAGTCATATCTTGGTGGAAAACACCTGCAAATCCGAGTTTAGAGGTTGACTGGTAGGTTTATCATTGTGTTTTCCTGCTCCTAGTATTCCATGTTTTCATACCTTTGGGTGCAAGAAAACACAGTGATGAACCTACCAGTCAACCACTAAAATCGGGTCTGCAGGTGGTTTCCACCAAGATGTGACTTAGCAGACCAGTTGCATTTTAATATGAGAATCAAGTTCTGTCTAATAATGGAATTACAGCTACCAACTCAATGAGATGACGGCCTGTGCAGCTGTCTCCCAGTCTATTAATGAGAATGTTTTTCTACATGCTAAAACATTTTAGCAGACGCACGCCTTGAGCATCAGCTTCCATCCATTTTGTCCAATTAAAATAAAATTCTTTATCACATCTATCATGTTAAATACAGATTGCTTTGACATATTTTAATGATATAAAACGTCCTTATTTTTGTAAGTAACTAGCTGACAAACCCGGTGTTGCACGGGCCCATGATAATTTTCTGAAATAAACCTTAAATTTGTATGATTTTATATCTGCTGTGCACGCAATGCTCAAATGATTTATCAAACAGCTGCCAGATAAAAAAAAGCTTGCAAAATTAAAATTATTAATGTATATTCGTTAATTGTGATCGGATTTCAAAGAAAATTAGATATTTGGATTTGTTGTTAAAAAATATGTACAAATATAATGCTCTCATATTAGAAATATTTCCTAACTGAAAATTTTTCCCCACAATCTTTCAACATCAAGTAAGCTGAAAAGATGCAAATGAAAAATAAATCACCCTTTTAAAAATATTTTTGTTTTGGTAAAGTATCTATAACTCATTCTAAACTGTATTACTACTAATCTATGTATTAAATTAATTTTATAACAAGTCATTTTAATGGTAATTTTCATTAAAAAAAATTATTGTAATAATTCAAATGATTGTGATAAGGAAAGATATCAGAATAAGACCAAAATTTTCCTGGAAAAAAGTGCGATATCAAAATTGATACATAAAATAGATACAGCCACAATAATTTTAAATTGCAGAAATAACATAAGATATTATGCCAGACAGCAGTTGTGTAGCAAATAATATTATCAACATAACTTACCTGTGAACCATTTGTTGTATAGTTGCTACTAGAACCAGCAGGACCTAAATGCTCTAATAAAGGTCGAGATAAAGGAGCCGAACTTGATTCGGTTTCTGAATTTGTAGGTTTGCCAAAACAGTTCAGCAGTTTATGTAGAAATATTTTGTACTACAACAAAAACATTAATTTAAATTACATAAGAAATTAAATCACAGAAACATATCACAATAAAAATATTAAGTATCAAATGCACAATCGTTTGCAAACATATGCGTTAACAGAATAAAATTTTGAGAGAGACAAAATTTTGAAAAAGATGGGTCTGCAGCCTGCAAACTAAGCATGGTGAATTTTTATTTATTTATTTTTTAATGTAGCACCAAATTTTTTAAATTCTGAAATTGATTGTCAAGCTGAAAGTCAAGACTGTCAAGGGAAACCACGGTTGTCAAACTAATGATCACTTTTTCAATTTTCTCAAACCTCTATTTTTAAAAATAAAATAGTCTAAACTAAGATTTTTGTTCAGAAACCCCTGAGCAAGATAATTTTTAAGTATATCAACATAAAAGGCAACACAGAATTTTAACAATTAAGAAATATTAATCTTGTTACATGAATTTTTTTGTGTCAGGAGGGATTTCTCACCGCGAACCTCCCATTTATCATATTTTTTTAAAATATATATTAAATATATATTTTTTTAAAACATAAGCACAGAAAAAAAGAAAAATTATGTTTCATGGGAGTCCAGGGCAGTAAGAATTTAGGTATCACTAATTGGGATGGCATTCATTTAGTTTTGAAGTAGGTTGTACAATGCTGATAAGTGTACTTTTAAACCATTGGCAGTCTGTCAGGCCATCCTTACCTATTTCAGATAAGAGGAAAAATTATTTTGTAAAGATTTCAACCTTAAGTAAATTTCTTCACTAGCTCTTGGTCTAATAAAGTGTGCACCATGATAGTCTTTAACAGATTTAAATAATAAACTATTAAATTTAAAAAATCAAAAAACCCGGTAATGAGTAAAAAGCGAACTGAGTAAAAGCATGTGATGAGTAAAAAGCAAACTAATTAATTATTTCTCATCAATGTGAAACTACTTTTTTTTTTTCAGTTCCTACTATTAGCTCACACTCTTGCTATATATATCTTGTTCAAATTTTCAATCGTTAATAAAATACTTATTATTCATCCAATTAAGCTCAAATAAATTCTTTTAAACTTGTAGTGGATGACACTTGATGTTGATCCAGTTTTTTTAAAATATTAATTCATTAATTAAATTAAATTAATTTTTAATAATCGAGAGAGTCCTCTTCTTGATCAAGGTACGAGGGATTTTCGAAAAGTAAAGATACAACGCAGAAGATAGGAGAAAAAAAGTTTTACTGAGCGCGTTGGCAACGCAGATTGTAACCTTGAACCTTTGACTTTTCCCTCATAGCCATTCGTTAATTCTATGGTGATCCTGCTTCATGTAGCAAATGCTTAGAATGGCTGTGTCAATTAAAAATCCTGCCAAATGTGAAGTTCGATCCGTCATACATTTTCTTCATGCTTAAGGGAAGCGTCCAGCGGAAATTCACAAAGAAATTGTTTCTGCCTATGAGAACAGTATGAATCGACAAATTTTAACGAAATGGTGTTGTACCTTCTCTAGTGGTAGGATCAACATTCATGAAGAACCCAGAACAGGTAGACCATCTGTGATCTCTGATGCCCTTCTTCAAAGGATGGAGGAAGCGATTTGAGCAAATAGGCATCTCACAATGATAGAGTTGCATAAAATCATACCTAAACTGTCTATGACAACTCTTTATGAAGCTGTGACTGTGACTTTAGGGTACCGTAAATTGTGTGCAAGCTGGGTTCCTAAAATGCTAACAGAAGGACACAAAAAGTAGAGGATGGTCTACGCATTCGCCTTCCTCATGCGCTATGCAAAAGCAGGTGATGAAATTCAAGTGGGAAGTTTTAATCAATCCGCCATACAGTCCAGACCTTGCACCCAATGACTTCTGCTTATTCCTTTACATGAAGAGACACCTTGCAGGGCAAAACTTCCACGGCAATGATGAGATCAAAATTGAAGTTGAAATGCGGTTTCGACAACAAGCAGCAAACTTCTATGATAATGAGATACATAAGCTTGTACCCAGACTAAAGAAATGCTTGGACAACGGCAGCAATTATGTTTAAAAATAAGGTTTATAGCTGTAACTGATTCGTAATAAACGTTTTATCTAATAAGATTTTTTTGAGCGTGTACGCGGCATTGTATCTTTACTTTTCTAAAAGCCCTCGTAATTTAAGACCTAGAGAGCCCTCTTCTTGATCAAGGCATTTTAGGCACCACTCAACAGGAAAGAAGAATGGGAGAAAAAAAGTTCTTTTATTGACCTAAGTAGGAATTGACTTAAAATATTTTTTTTATATTACTTGTTTATATTACTTACCTATTTTTTTTTATTTACTTGTATTGATGACTTTTAAGTTGGGTTTAATTGTTAGTTCCTATCTATAAACACTGTTTTGATGAGGTCTATAGATGTCTATGATAGTTAGAGTTGCAGTAAAGCTAGAGATCCACAATAGATGCACAACTTCCAGGTTGTATAATATTTTAACGGAGCTTCTGACTGTAAAATAGTCAATGAAACATCCTCTTCATTTTGAAAGACCTATCTAATCATATGCCGCTCAATAGGGGGCGTAATTTTTTTTTCGTCTCTACCACCATTTTGTATTTTACAGCCGCCATTTTGAATTTATAAAAACAAAACCTAGCCTATAACCATCGGGCCGTTAAGACGAATCTACAGAGACCTCATTCATTAAAATCTATCCAGTCGTTGGGATGTTTCGAGGGTATAAAGTAATCCACATACACAGATACGCGTGAAACACATAACCCTTCTTTTCAGTTGAGTAAAAATATCAGGAGGTTCTCAATTTGACATGTATGTATATAGTATTTCTTTTTATGTATGTTCACGGATTACTCTAAAACTAATTGACTAATTCATATAATTTTTTTTTTAATTGAAAGGGGATGCTCTCAAATTGGTCCCACTTAAATATTTCATCAAAATTGGTTCAGTACTTTTTTAGAAACTCAAATCCTCTCTCCCCCCCCCCCCCCCACACACACACACAAAAAAAGTTTAAAATATTTAATTTTCAATGATGTTCATCAAGTGACATAGCGCTATCTGTTTGGCAAGAAAGTCACTACCTGACGATTTTCCTCCCTCTTTATGTGGTTTTGTTTCCAGTAGGGAAAAGCAAAAAGCAATCTTTTAAAAACTTTTATACGTAAACAATCACTAACAAAAAAATTTTGTAAAGCATGTAAATTCATCCAAGATTTCTGCGGTACTCTTGCTTCATTTGTAGAACTAAATTTTTACAGTGGAGGGATTTGTACACTAATACAAGGTAAGCCAAAAGGTCTCGGCAAATTTTTAAATTTAATATAGAATCAAGTAATTGAAGTCTTTTTTTTTGGGGGGGGGGGAGGGGGATTAAAAAGTTTATAATTATTTAAGAGCCAGAGTTATACTGATTTTAACCATGGTTAAAATATTATTTTGAATGGTATAAATTTGGGGCAACATTTGGAAAGGTTTGTCAAATAACACTTAACAATATTTAATACAACATTTGGAAGTATTTTATGTAGTATAATACTTCAATCTTCATTATAATCAATTATTGTAATTATTGAAATATTTTTAATAGTTTGATTACACATCTACTTTTATATAAAAAGTAAAGGAAACTAAATCATATTAAGAAAAAGAACCATTTAAAACTTTTTATGTAGAAATCAAAAAATGATTGTAGACTACTTCATAGTTTATTCTAGATGAAATCAAACTTGGAAAATCCTCTGTCTACTGATGAAGAGTTAGCACAACAATTCATCAGGTGCATTATGAAATTTACAAATTCAAAATTAATATTTACAAATTTTTCATTACTATCCACCAAATGTCATAATGCATTAGTTACAATTTAAGAAAAACAAGGTTTATGAAATGTATGCTTCTACATAAAATATTATATAAGACAGGAAATTCTGTTTTATAAAGTTAAATATTTTATCATATAAATCTAGTAATTGTACTTTTTTAAAAACACCGTTTAAATCATTAAGATGTGTGGATTTCAGAGAAATGATGATTTTAGTGTTCAAAATTTGAGAAATTACAGCCTAGATCTCTAAGCAATCTTAAGGAAATATATGTTCTTAAATTTCTGTTACAGCTAAAAAAAAAAAAAAGCTCATTTACAAGTGACTACTGGCTTGAGCATTGGACAATGATCTCTGGTTCAAATTGTAGCACATTAGAATATCACTCAGGGGGGAAAAAACAAAAACAAACTATGCATTGTTTCTAAACAACAAAAAAATTATGGAATTCTTTACTTAAAATTGAAAAAATAAAAAAAATAAAATTAAAATATTCCTCCCCCCCCATAACAAATTCATAAGAACACAAACATTTAAAATAATTATTTGTTATATTTATATAATAATTGAAATGATGAAGTACGCCTAAGAAATAGTAAATCTGAATTTAATTACGTAAATTTTTATTAACATTGCTAACAAGGCGTAAAATCAATGGAGTGAAACAGTAAAACCCTGGCATGGATACTTTTTCACTTTGTTGGTTTTATGCCTTGTGTAATTAAATTCAGTGTTAATTATTTGTTTTTAAATTAAGATTTTTAGAAATCCTATGTTCACAATATGAATAACTATTTTAAAAGAGTGAAATATCTTTTACAGCAGCAGTTTTAACTTTATCATGTAGAGCATATTTGTGAGGTAGTTCTTAAAATAAAGAGTTTACACTATCAAAACTTAAAAAGAAGGGTTAGCATATTTATTCTTTTTTGTAGTAAAGTTTTATTGGTTATGTGCTTAGAATGAAATGTGCATCTGATATTTTGATTTTAGAATTTTGCAGTGTTTAAACATGTTTATTAATGATGCATTAAGAAAGATAGAAAGAAATATAAAAGGGAAAGAAGAAATCTTAAAAATTGAAAAATAGAATCTATATTATTCAAATCATCAAAATTGAGATTAAGAAAATAAATTGTGTATTATGAAAAAAAAAAAAAAATCTATTTGTTGAAAGTATTACATTGAAATCAAAATACTGAAAATTAGAAACAAAAAATGTTCATTAAAAATTTACATTTTTGGGGATATATAAATTTAGAAAAATAAAAATATTCAAAACAAATGCCTAAGAATAAAGACAAATGAAAAAATGCTTAATTATGCAAAATTGCTCCCATAACATTCATAAATATATGTTAGATATTAGAACACTGCAAAATATAACTTAAAAGTAATTTCAAATGGTTACCTTTGGTTTCTCACAGTTTTCAATGCATTTGAACAATTTCCTCTTCATATCTTCGACAGTTGGCACACTTAATCTTGGCACTATGTCATCTCCGAGAGTTATTGACATAATAAAGTCTTCAGAATATTTCACAGCTTCTAAACTCATAAGTCCTCCTGGTGGGCTAAATGCAAAACAACGGAGATTTGGATAAATTGGTCTAAGCAACAATGCAAGTAGTGCAGCACTTCCAGCTCCTAAGCTATGTCCAGTAATTGCTAACGAATAACTTTGGTGAAGTGCAAATGCATCACTTAGAGCATGACTTTCTTCCAATTTCTTTTTAACAAAATGGGCAGCTTGTAACATACCACGATGACAAAATATTCCTTGTGGACAGCCATCAGTATACAAACGATCACATTCGGCAGTTAAATCAGTTAATGCATCAGACAGTGAAAGTGTGCCTCTTATAGAAACCACTATTGAACATGTTTGGTGATCAACAGCAACATAAAATGGAATTTCATACACTCTATTATGAAATGAAACATATATGAGGTCTTCATCGGTGAGACGGGTGACATATTTTAAAGCTGCAGTATGGCATTGGCAACAATTATCATCAACAATATAACTTGGAGGTTTACAACAACAAGCACAACACCTGTAACAAAATTAAATTTATAAAGGCATAATTCAAACACATATCTTAACACACTATTAACACAACTTACAGAAAACTTAACGTTATTAAGAACAGGAGTGGAAAAAAAAAACTGCAAAAAAATGAACTTTTGTTTTGATACTTTCTATACCTAGAAATTTCCATTTTTTGGAGGGGGAAGAAGGAAATAAATAGTTTTCATTTTTAAAAAATTACAAGAATATCATTGTGAGAAGTCATGTTCAACATAATAGTCCTTAAATTTCCTGAATCTCATATGCTTATAAATCTTACACATTTATACTAATAAAAGGAAGTTTTGCTCCATCTGTGTGTCTGTCTGGGATGGCTAGAAAAATCTACGGCATGTGCAAGGCTGAAAATTTGTGCGAGGTTAGTTCAAAGCATCTCCTGCTGCGACAGACTCAGAATTTAAAATTTTCTAATAACAGAGTTAACTAAAAATTAGAAAGAACTCTTATTGAAAACTCATATCTGTCCTTCTGAGAGGGGAAAAAAGACTTGTGTGTAGCCAAATGCATTATTTATGCATCAGGAGGAAATGAAAATCCGAAAGAAGGAATTTTGGAGAGTAGTTTGTCATTATTTATTAACTTCCATTGGCCAAAGCACTAAGCAAAGTTAAAAACAGAAGACAATTCTGAAAGATCGTATTCTTACATTGCAAATGCTGCAATCAATTAAAAATTATATCACAATTAACCCTTTGAAAAAAAAATAATTAAAAAATTTTTAAAAAAGTCATTTTTCTGAAAAATGTTTTCCTCCCCTACGGCAATGCTCCTCCAGGGCACAATTTTAGAGATACTGACAAACCAAAAATATGCTCTTAAAAGTAAATATTCTTCTAATCAATGGTGCAATCGGCTTATAAAAACACCAATTTTAACACTTTCAAATACACCGACACATGCAGGTCATTTCAAACTTCATCGAAACTATATTTTTTCTATGCTAAAAGTAACTAAACATCATATTTTAATATAGTCTTCTTTTTAGAGCATTTCAGTAGACCAGATTTACAACAATTAAAAAAATTTTGAAATGTTCGGATGGGAAGAAATATTTTTTATAAAGTCGCGGTTTCACTCGCTTTCAGTATGCATAGACTCCAAAAATCAAATCACGCAGAAAATAAAATACCAGTTAGCATATACTTTCAATTCAATATTTTTTCGTGATTTTCTCATTTAAAAATATAAATTCAGGCAAAATGAAGTTAAAGATATAAAACCATGCAAATTTGAGGTTCATTAAGGGTTATTATCATGGACCCAGACGCGGGCAATGCCAGGCGGGTCATCTAATATATATATATAAATTAAATTGCTGATTGTACACAGTGTTGAATTAAAGGGATGGCCCAAGGGGGCATTTCCCCCAGAGCAATGAGATCCCCCCCCCCCCAGATTTGAGATTGTGTTTTCAATGATCAAAAAGTGCAATTTCTCCCCAGGAACTCTATAATCCCCCCCCCCCCCCCCCCGAGCCCATACTTTAATTGCTTTACAGACATTTAGTTAACGATATGTGTTTTACATAGCAATTGATTGTTAAAATATACATAAGTTTTTGATATGATAGTTTAAACCTTGGTTAAAATCTATATGAAACTGTCAAATGCTAAAAACTTGAAACTATCTCAAGCAATTATTATGCATTTATGTTAGTTATTCAGTTAAACACAAAAAACCTGTTCCATCAATAAGATCACTTTTATATATTTGTAACAAAAATAAATAATTTCTTGGAAAAGTTTATAGAATTTTTTCTCAAAAGAAACTCAAGAAACTCCTGGTACATACTCTAAGCATGCAAGTATCACGTGTTGGGAAACATATGAATATTATGATACAGAAAATCAACAGGGGGGGGGGGGGGGGATCAATGGTGAGATAGTAACCAAAGGAGGAGGGGCTAAATAAGTACTATTGATTTTTGATTGCCTGATAAGGTCAATTTTTCTTCTTATATGCTCTGGTTGTTTTAACATAATACAGGATATATATTTACAGTACAATTTTGTTTGGAAGTTGTTTAAAATTAAAACTTATATAAGATCCAAAAAAAAGGGGCTCATTTACAGAATTTTATTGTATTTAAATTATATCATTGAGTTTTTTTAAATATGTTAATACATAAATAATAAAGTAAAACATATGGGAAAAGTATGATGATGTTATGAACACTTTATATTGGGAAAAATAAATTCAATTGATATAATTGAAATACATTAAAATTTGTTAATTAAACCCATGTTTCTCATTTTGGATAACATAGTTAAAGAACCTTCAAAACCAAAATTAATCACACAGGCAGTAAACATAGATCCTAAATTATATTAAAGAAATCAAAACATCTTAGAAAAAAGAAAAGATGAATGAAAAATTATGCATCAAACATAGATTATGAAACACATTTCAACACTTCCAGGATACTCAAACAAAACTTCACTGTTTAATAAGGTAAAAGATTATATCTATGCAAATAATTTGGAAAGTGAATCATTTCAAAACTTAATTTCAGGAATTACCATCAATAGTTGGAAAAATATTTAAATTATTTTGTGAAGCCTTATATATGATCCATAGATTTATATATATACTACATAATATGCTATACTTTAATTCATATAGGAAATGCATAGCACAGTTGGAAATTTTTCTTCAGCAGTTTCTGTCAATAAATGGCACATTAATGAAATCCTCTTGTGTATCCCTGTAAATGAATGATGAATGCCATGCATACACTATCTATGTAATAAAAACCTAAGTCATGTGACAGTCATAAACAAATATGAGCTGACCACTTCACTTTACAAGCATGGCAAGTGACTATTTTTAATCAAATTTATTTTTTTCGAATAAAATTGCATAAAAGAAACATTTTTAGAGAGATTGATTTAAAAAATAATGTTTGAGAGATGAGTTATGCCCAAATAAGTATATATTCTTTTTGGGATAACTTCAGTTGAAAATAGATTGACAAAACAGTGTATCTCTTTTTACCAAAGTATACACAAAATATTTGTTCTTCCATGAGCTAAAAAGATATTAATTTATGGAGGTAATCATTCCCAAAGCAAGTGCTTCAACAATGAATTTTGCAGTGAAAAAAATAATTCACACCTGAAACTAATCAAAGTCCAGCATCATTCTGTTAGGTGAAGTACTGTAAAACTAAATTCCTTTCAAGATCTTTTCTTGAAGAAGTGAAATGAAAATAGGCACAACTAATATAATAATACAGAAGACTTCAAAATCCACACAGCTTGAGAACAGAGGTTGTGCAGATTTTAGAATTTAGCAGATTTCTGGTCATTGCTTTGTTTTCATTTTTTAAACAGTAATTTGAATGTAACAAATCAAATTTACAATGAATGCTTGCAATACTGCAAAATATTAAAATAATTAAGTAAAGTAAAACTAAAATGATAAGAAGTAAGATAATTTTAAAAATGATTAAATTATTAAAAATAATGTTCAAGTAGATAATAATGTATTATTATGCATAATAAAAATGAGATACATTTTCCTTGAATTATTCAATGAAACTTTCCTCATAAAGGTACCCTATTAATTCCCATCAATCAAAGTCATAAAGTAAGGAAGTTTTACTTCAGGTTTAGCCAGTCTTAACAACCAAAAAAGCTATATATATATATATTACACTATCGTATGTGGCACAGAAATCACGATTATTTGTTAATTGTTTAATGACAATGCCCGAATGAAACACATGTCATTGGTTATTGAACAGCATTTAATGCATCTCCATACCTATAAGGGGGGACCCTGTTCTGTCGCCAAATGCCACCAGCTTTGTTGCCAAAAGTGACATCAACTTGGCGATATCTCTAATATTTCACCAAATTCTCATAGACTTCCATTGTAAACTAATAGAGTTTATTTGCTTACAGAAAATCAACTAATTGAGATATTTTAATGCAACAAAAACTAATATTAGCTTAAGGGATTATATTAATTATATTTAAGGGAGTCCAAGTAAATTTAATTATGAATAAAAGTAACATGATACAATGCTTAGCATGCTTTCCCAAACATAAATTTTAAGGGAGACCAAACTGGTCACCAAGAGCGGCTAATATTTGATAAAAAGATTGTTATTACCAATGATGTTATACCAATATCTGGATTTTTTTTTTCAGAAATAAATTTATACTTCCTTCATGAAAACTACGAGTTTAGTCATATTATTGAAAATTGTTTATTAAAATACATACAGAATGATATAAACTAAAAAATTTTGTATTTTTGCCCCTACATCTAAATCGAAAATTTCATTGTTTATGTCTGCAATGATGTACGGATTTGAAGTATTTGCAGATTTTTGGGTTGTGGATTTGAAGGAGGCTACTGTATTTAATGAATCAAATTTCAAATCGCATTGTCAGTTAATTTGGTATTTATGTATTATCCGTGTCAGAAAGATAGATCACTGAAAATGATTATTAATTGCCAATTATATTTATTATTGTCAATGGCCAATCACATTAAAAATAGTAATTTAATACACATTTATTAAATACATAATAAAAAATGGTAAATAATATAGAAGCAAACTAAAATAACACAAAACAATAATTTAATAATATTTATTAAACACGTAAAAATGAGTGATTGTGATGTCCCATGCACCTGATGTAAGATTCATTAAATGTGTTTATTACATCACAAAGTGATTTTTAAATTCAACATTTTTCTGTATTTTGAATAATGTTTACCGGATTTATAAATTTTTGTTAATTAAAATAACAATCACATCATTAAACTGTGACGTAATGATGTTAAAAGAGAACAAGCATTGAAAAAATGTGGTGATACACTTATACAATAGATCAGTTTCAACCGTATCAACTGATGATGTCCATTTTTTATCAGGTACTAAAGTTTGGCAAAAGTTTTTATCATGGAGAGTGCTTGACGTGATAATGGAGAAGCGCCCTAAAAAGATATTACAACAATATGGGTTAATGTAAGTGTGGATATCATTAATGGCTTTTCACAAAAATCAATGACCACAAAATCTTATTGGCTGAAATATGCCAAATGACAGTGGACCCAATTATGGAAGATTACTTAATAGGTTTAAAAATCTCCACATTAGTGAACATATTGCAATTGATAAGCAAACAAGTTTTTCTCAAGAAAGATAAAATACATAAAAAATAACAGAATGCTGCCATGATCGTAAAGTTTTTTTGATTTGTCTACCAAAATCTTCCGATTTGACAAAAGATTAGGCAAGTACGTTAAATTAAGAATAAAAGTAACATGTTGCAATGCTTATCACACATTTAAGGAAGAACAAACTAGTGGGCAGATGTGGCTAGTTCTATAGTAAGCCTCTTGTACTGTACCCAGGGATTTATATAAATTTAAATATGTTTTAAATAGTGTGACATCATTAAATACACCCAAATGATTTTCTTCCATACATCATAATATATTGGAGTTTTTTTAAGTGTCTCTGTAAACGAACTTGAAATGCTACATACTTCCTTTTTAGTACTGAACATGCCATAGTAAACCAACTAACATATATCAATTTCATGGTAATATGATTATATTTACGCAAGTTTGCGCATGGACAGACAAATTCATAAACACTTTTCAACTATGTTGGAAAGTGTTAAAAAATCGACCCTCTCAGAGGATAAAAAAGAAATTCTTTTCAACCTAATTTTTTTTATTTGCACTCCAAGTAAAAAAAAAAAAAAAAATCAATAAATACAGACTAAAAGACATACCTAATATCCTTCCATATTTGGCACATGCCAGTAAAGCAATTTGAATAGAGGAACAAAGGCCAACCATAACTTCCAAGGGCAAATTTCATGAAGTGGGAAGCCATCTCTGGAGTCATCCAGAATTGATTAGCAGGTGGAGTAAAAACTCCAGGACTAGATATAATACTACCCTGAACAGCTCCTAAATACATAAAGTAAACCATTAGTCATTAAATTTTAATTAGCTAATTAAGAATTTTAATTGATCTCTATTAAAATTACACCTGTATTTTTTTAAATGGCTTGCTTAGATGTAATTTTAAAAATACAGTAAGCATTGGTTTAAAAATGAAAAATGTAATACAGTCGAGCCTCGTTAAGACGAAATTGCTTAACACGAAATTTCGCTTAAGACGAAGGACAAAAGTTCCACATTCACGTTATCTTGGAAATCAATAATAATTGTATCGTTTATTACGAACATGAAGATAAACTTCTCCCGTTTAAGACAAAGTAAATATTGCGCCTAATAAAAAAATTTCCTCGTTGTGACCTTCCACCTTGAAACAAGTTTATGTCTTTCCTGAACTGGACGAGAGAGAATATGCATTTGTTCTTGGAACTGAGATGGGAGAAAAGAGGTGGGTGTAGTGGTTACCGTGGGGGAATAGAAATGAGTTGCATTATTCCTCTGCTGATGTTGAAATTCTTTTGTGAGCGATTCATTTCATTGCTAGCACATGGTTCATCACTTGATGTGAATAAAGTTCTGATGTTTTAGGTTTTACTGATTGAATTAAAGTTATATTGGAGCTCTAGTTGTGAAAATGAGTGGGAAAAAAAAAGCTCTTAATTTGGAAACTAAGCAGAAGATTTTATGTGATGTTAGTGATTTTAAAAAGATCAGATATTGCAGCAAAGTACGGAATACCTGCTAGTTTTCTATCGACAGTTATTAAGAATCGAGAACAAATTGAAATGGCTTGTGTTATGAATTAGTTCGAGCCTGCAAGAAAAGGAATGCTAAGAATGAAGAAATTGAAAAGTTGCTTTATTAAAATGGATAAGAGAACCCAGAGACCATGGCATCATTTTAACTTTTGCTGTTTTACAAGAAAAAGCAAAAGTTTTTTGCAGAAACTCTTGGTGTCGATGATTTTACATGCTCAAATGAATGGCTGTCAAGGTTTAAAGAACGCCATGGTATTGTCCCCAAAAGGATATGTGGTAAAGAGTCTGCAGTTATTCAGGGTAGTGTAGATTTGTTTTTCTTAAAAGAATGGACGGCTGTTAAAAGAGATAATGCAGATGATCAATGCAGATAAAAAACTGCGCTTTTTTTTTTTTATAAAGCACAACCGTCATCGACATTCATTTTTAAAACAGAGACGTGTTCCAGTGGAAAATGTAATAAAGAAAGAGTGACAGTACTGGTAGCCTGTAATATGGATTGTAGTGAAAAATTGCCTATCTATGTTATCGGAAAATTCACAATACCACATTGCTATAAGCGTGTAAAGACACTTCTTGTTCAGTACACTTTCACTAAAAATGCTTGGATAAGTAAGGAATTTTTTGCAAAATGGTTATTAGAATTAGACTCAAGACTTACCTATCAAAAGAGAAAGGTATGCATTTTGTTGGACAATTGTACATGTATAGCGCACAAAGATATAAATGGACGGAAATCAATGAAATGCGTTTTCCTCCCTCCAAATACTACAGGAAAGTTTCAGTCATGGAAACAAGATAATATTCAGTGTTTAAAAACTCTCTACAAGAAAGAAGTAATAAAAAAAATTATCGAGTGCTTTGACAAACAGACACCCATTCTCTTAGAAGCTATGTGTTTCCTTAGAAGTGCATGGAACTGTGACAAAAAACAGTTTCAGACATGGTGGTTTTTCAGATGAAGATGTTAAATAAACTGATGAAACAGAAATGAACAATGTGATTAAAAGAAGCTGAAAAAAGAGGAATAATTTCTCCCCTGTCGTTTGAGAATTTCGTTCAAATTAATAAAAATGTTATAACTTCACAAACCATGACAGATGAAGATATTCTGGCCGATTTCATTGAGTTGGGTTGATTGTTGACGGCCAATTATCTACACGAGGGATATGGGCCCTAGGGGGAGTGCCTTCCGTGGAGGTCTTTCTAAGGGAACCTAATCCGTATTAACGCATGGAAATCCACAGTTCGAAGAAAACCACGAAAACTCTGAACGATTAGGCCGACGGGCGTGATTGGGTTCGAACCCAGCACCTCCGCCGATTTCATTGAAAAGGAGAATAAAGAGGAAGAGTTGAAAAAAAAAAAAAAATAGAGGCTGGTGCAAAGGTCGAAATCCCTTCTGTGTCCTTCAATGAAGCGACAGAGGCTTTAAAAACTATTCAGTGCTTTCTGTTTCAACATGAAAATGTCAACTGTGCTTTGGGCAATTTCAAAAAAGTGCATGGCTTTATAAACAAATGTCAAATGCAACAATTTAAACAAAAGTCAACACACATTTTTTTTTTTTTTTTTTTTTTAATGTCTAATTTAAAGAGGTAAATATATTTTTACATTTTATTTCTCCTTACTCAATTATTTTTTATAAGAATATTACAGTACATACAGTACTACTTTTGTCATGTGTGTATATGTGTGAGTATGGGTTTTGTGTTTGTATTGTGATGTTAGAAATGTGCCTTTTTGCTCACAAATACTGACTAACATAAAATGACTATAAAATATTTCTTTGCAGATATCATTTACATACTTTAATATCTTTTTTTAGTAATTTATTTTTTAAATCATCCTAAATGCATTTTGCTGTTTTATCAGTTAATACAAAAAGATTTTTGCTGCCCTTCGACTTCGTCTTAACGAGGTTCGACTGTATATAGAAAATATTTGCTGCAGAGTTATAGATGAAAATCTACATAAAACATAACTTGACAATTTTTTCACGATATTAATAGTAACTGATGATGATATATTGAGAGTAAGAATGTTTTATACTACACGAGCAAGACCATAAAACATTATGCTTCGCAGTATTAGGGGAGGTAGGGATAAATAGGATCATTTTTTGACAATTTGAACTTTGACAATTAATTGCCAGAGAATGAAGTGGGCTACATACTAATGTTATGCCTAATTTTACTCAGTAGGTGTCTCTTGAAATATGTAAAAAATTATTTTTCAATGTACCGTGTTACCTGGTATAAGTCTTTTTCAAAAACTACCTCTTTGATCCCAATTACACCATGAAATGGGGTAATTGGGATCAGTGGTAATAAATGCTTTCCTAACACAAAACGTGCAATAAAATAAACCAAACTAGGGGTATTTCACAGGACCTGAAAACAAAGTTTAAAAAAATGCATTCCAAACCACAATTTGATTTAAATACAAAATAAAATATGAGATTCCATTTACCCTTAACCCAAAAAATCTATGATCCTATTTACCCCAAAAATGCTATTTCTGGGGTAGTTAGAATCATGCAGATTATTAACATAAAACTTGTCTGTTGCAAAATGTAACCATTTCCTTTTAGAAACAACCTTTTTCTAAATTTAAATCCATAGCTATATTTCAATATCCCTACAATTTTTTACACAGGACCTTTTTTACTAAAACATTCTTATTTTGAAAGTTCTGGGAAAACCGTGATTACTTCTACAGGAACATATATTTTGACTCAAAAAAAAAAAAAAAAAAAAAATGTACATGTAGAACATTTGTCAGGCTTCATAATTACCATGGTCAATTTTTTTAAATCTGTTACAGATTGTCCCTGATCCCAGTTACCCCTTACCTTAATCACCCCTACCTTCCATATTTGGTCTTACTATGTTGGTTTCTTTATTTTCTTGCATTTTTTTTAACTCATTCAATGGTTAAAGCAATTTATAATCTACTAGTTGAGAGCTGCCATTCCTTTCATATAGTATTAGTCTTAATGTTAATAAAAATAACAATCAAGCTCTTCAGTTTAATATTTAATTAAGGCAACATAAATCAGAGTTAACACAAACATTTTATTAGTTCCAAGTGACTTAGAATTTTTACGCATCATTGAAATTTACCATGCATGCCAAAGTTTAATGATCGATAATCTATGATACTAAAATTTTAACATAAACATACTATGTATCATTTTATGATTAATAATTTGAAAATGATAACTTAATCATTTTCTTTTTTTTTTCCATAATTTTATGCATTCTAAAACCATAAAATATAAGTATATTTTTCTACCTTAGTGAATGCAAATTGAATTTTAACCCTTTCACCGTCCGAGGGTTTTGCAGTATTTTTATAAGAATCCTTGTAAATCCCAGGATATATATTTTTTAAATCTCAGTTTGATGCTATAATATCTTTAATATCACTACTCTCTATATAAGGTTCAAAATAGAATTCTGTTAAAAGTATTTTGGCCTACAGCCATTTTAACATGATTTCTAGGAACGGAAAAATCCGGGCCAGACGGTTAAAGGGTTAAAGGAAGTTATGAATCATTTATTTCACAAACCACATAATTGACAAAAAATTTAAAAATGAGTTAATAACTATTTTTTAGAGTTGATTGATAGACACCTTGATTAGTGAAGAAATGCACTAAAATAACATTCTAGATATCCTTGTTTTATATCCCAAAAATATTAGTTTACTGCAGAAACCTCAAAAGCTATTAGATAACTTTTTTAAATACTTCAAAACTGAACATTCTGATTCAAATGCAATTCACTTCATTTCTATAGACTTTGGTTTTAGTAAAATATTGAATTCATTTCTGCAATAAAATAAAGGTGGATCCCAAACCATGGGGTAACTTTTTCTGCTTTAAATTGCACATCTGTAAAAATATTAATAAACTAGATAACAGAAATTCTGCTTTTTCATAATTTAGTGTCACTCCCGATGAAATATGCATAGGACACAACTATCGCTGAATAATACACAAATCTAAACAAGAAACAGGACAAAAAAAATCTGCTATCTCATGATACATATGCTTTCATTTGTTTGTAATATTAATATAGATACTTAAAATTAAATTTAGTTTATAATAGTTCTATGTTTTATCAGAAATCATTCATTTATATTTTTTTCAAAATAGCATGTTACATTTTTTTTTTTTTTTTTTTCAGTTTTTATGAGAAAATGGCAAAAAAAAGACATAATTGCTATTTTTCAACTATTTTCAATTTACTTACTACAGAAATGGAGTACTTGAGTTGCTAAAATTAAACAAATGGCGCTAAAAACTACAAAAAAATTAATGTCTCAAAAATAAATGGAGATGCAGTTTTCAAATTGCATTTAAAAGTACTTTTTTTTTTTTTTCCAATATGAGAGTATAAAAATTGAAAATGTGGGATGCTTAGAAGTTGGCTGGCTTATACAACATAACGTTATTTTTTGGAGACAATACATTAACAGGTGAGAAAGAAATAGCATACTGGGGAGCTAAAAAACTTTTCTTTAATAAATTGTTAGCAATGAATATAAGGAATTAAACACTCTCTCCACCCCATTCAAAAGAGATAAAATCAATCAATTAAATATAGAAGACAAACTAATTTTTAGACAATAAAGACCCATTGGATGATAGACAAAAAAGCAATATACTATTTCAGAGACACAGAGAGGCAACTTGAGCCACAGGGATAAAATTTTGTTCCATAAATATATTCACATAAAAGTGGGCGGAAGAGTTAGAAAGTAATAATATTTATTAAATTCATAATCTTTAAATTGAAACTAATTTTAAATAATTGAGGACTAAAAATGGAAAACACTTAAAGTCCAAAAGAGGAAATTTTTCAAGAGAGCGAAAAAAAAACCCTCCTACTTCTGGTACTTAGTGTTTTTCACTTCACTCCTTTTGGGTTCTTAGTTCAACATTTTAAAATGTAGGTAACTAGCTTCCTTTTATTTAGTGTTTAAATACCTAATATTATCAGTGTTCTCCACTTCACTTCATGTGGCATATTCAACCAATGACATTTTTCTACTCTTTTTTGAACTATTTCTACTAGGGTTGGCACTTCAAGGATTCTCATGTTTGTTAAGTTTGGCATTTAAGATATTTTTTCGTAAAAAAAGATTTTCGATTTTTTGGTACTTTCAGCGTTTTTCATTTTTAGTCTTCAATTCATGTGTTTAACAACTTATATTTTAATTAAATAATTTCAATTAAAATTTTTAATTAATCTTATTTTAACTCAAATTAATGAGTAATTAATAATTATGTACTATTTGTGTATTGTATGCAAAATGCAACTTAGATAATAACATGAACATGTAACTGGATGCTTATTTTATGAGCCACAGAAGCAAATTGGGTATAATTTTCCACACCAATTTAGACAGAGAAATTATATATGGAACATTATAATTTTGGAAAGGGACGTTTCCTTGAAAGCCCTATATCAATCTTCATATAAGACTCAAAATAAACTGAAAAAATATTCTTTTCACCAAGTTATATAAACTTATAGTAGTGGGAAACCCTTTGTTCTACAACCTTGGGAATTTTCCCTCTGTTCCCTTATACTACTGAAATAAGTTCCTTGGGTGGTTAATACCTAAAAAAAAGTGGGTATATTGTCAAAAACTACTTTTTGAATTATGTATGTGAAGCTACTTTTTGTGATTATTCTTTTAAAAAAAGAGCACATAGTTAAAAATGCATATCTTTAATTACATTTGAAAACAGGACCAAAAGTTGTGCTTGTTGCATCACTGAAACATTTCATTCTGATTAAATAAGACTTCTGACTTTTATGAATTTTGCAATTTCTGGATATAAATATTGGATATATATAAATTGAATATATATATATATATCCATATTTGTTTGTATGTGTGGAGATTAATATTCAAGTGGTTAATCAAAGCAAAACAATTAATGGTAATTCTAGTTCGTTTAAACAAAAATTCTGATGATTATTATCATGAAAAATATGAAATTATTTCAAGCAGTTTCAGAAAAAAGAAACAATGATAAATAAAAAGTATTGCTTAAACTAAAATAAATTAAAAAATCTTAATTTTCATGTTTCTTATAACTATTATATTTCTGGTACAGGGCTTGAATTTCAGGGCGAGATGGCGGGATTCGCGCCCAAAATTTTGAAATCCCGCCCAAAAAAATATCGTGGGCGGGAGGCTCCCGTCCAAAAAATCTCACCATTTTCTTGAAAATTTTGCATTTTGAAATTACGATCAACTCTTGCGAACGCCTTGCGAATTTCCCGATATTTTCGTGCGACCGATTGATACATTTTGCGGTTTTTTTACTGCGAAAGATCGTTGAAATTCACGAATTTTTCACGCAACCGATAGACAAATTTCATTATTTTCTTCACGAGATCGGTTGACAAGTGTCCGCGACCGATTGGCGAATTCAGAGATGATTCTGTTCCGAAATTTAAAGCATTAGGTTTCGAAAATTATGAAAAATCGGTCATCAGTTCAACAGAATATATCACGAATTTCGACAAATGATCGCCGAAAAAATCAATTTCGTTAATCGTTCGAGGAAAAAAATGCCAATTTCGTCGCAAAGGACTGCGAATAAAACGCAAATTTTTTCAAAGGATCGCGGAAAAGCGTGAATTTCGTCAGATAGCGAAAAAAAATTCGAAATTCATCAAAGGATCGCGAAGAAACGCAAATTACATCAAAGTATAACAAAAAAATCGTGAATTTCGGCAAAGGAAGGCTGAAAAAACGTGAGTTTCGGTGAAGGATCGAGGAAAAAAAAGCGAATTTTGTCAAAGGATCGCGGAATAAACGCGAATTTAGTCAAAGGGTCGCGAAAAAAATGTGAATTTTGTCAAAGGATCGTGGAAAAATCGCGCGTTTCGACAAAAGATTGCGGGAAAAATGCGAATTTCGACAAAGGATCGCGAAAAAAACGGGCACTTCGTCAAAGGATCACGAAAAAAACGCGAATTTCATAAAACGATCTTGAAAAAGCGCGAATTTCATAAAAAGATCTTGAAAAAACGCAAATTTCGTCAAAGAATCGCGAAAAAAGACGCGAATTTTGTCAAAAGATCGTGGATAAAACGTGAATTTCGTTAAAGAGCTTCACAAAAAAAAAAAAAAAAAAAAAAAAAAAATGGGAATTTCATCAAAGGGTCGCGATAAAAACGCTACGGTCTCTTTAGAAAACAGCACACACACAAATATCTATATTTATTATCAGGGTCGTACTGGCCCACCGGGCAACGAGGCAAACGCCCGGTGCGCCCATCGTCACTTTTTTCTTTTTTTTTCTTTTCTTTTTTTATTTATTTTTTATTTTTTTTAAGCACGCATTTTGAAAGGCATAAAATTTTCAAAGATTTTCATTTGGAAAATTAAAAAGTAATGCTTTTTATTTTTTAAAGTATAGCATAAGCAAACTATGTGTGATCAAAGACAATTAGATAAACAAATTTCGAGATAACATAAGTTATCGACAATCAGATATGCCATTGTTACACATGGTATCCAGGACCAGACTTTGTTTCAAAGCCTGTACTAATGATAAATTCTAAGAAAAATAATATTAAGTACTCACTTATTTAGATATACGCCTAAATAATTTCTGTTCTAGGAATGCTTCTAATAAGTGTCTAATAAGTCTGCGTCTAATACGTTTGAACATTTTCTGCGTCTAAGTATTTAACGCCCCTGGTGTTGTGAGGTATTTTTGTATTTCTGCCTTTTGTGCAAGTATAAACGACGAAACACCGTATAAGAAATATATTCTCATTTTAAATGGATTCATTCACAGAGACTTTGATAGTCATGGCGCCCTGGTCCAGATTTTATTCAGTACCCCGAAGAATAGTAACTTCTACATAAATTAATATTGGTATTAATGATGTATTTAGTATATTTTCTGTCAAATATTCGGCGCCCTGGGTGGCTGCCCGGTAGTTTGGTATTTCTGTTTTTTGTGAAAGTACAAAAAACAAAACAAAAAAAATGCCAATTTAAGACAGGAGATTTTCATTTTAATTTCATTTGGTCCCTTTGTCAGAGGCGGCTTTGGTAATCATGGCGCCCTTGGACAATTTTTTTAGCGCCTCTGTAAAAATAAGTTAAAAAAAACTAATAATGTGTTTTCGTAATAATGGCGCCCTTGGTCAGATTTTTTCAACGCCTCTGTAAAAATAAATTTCAAAAAACTAATATCGTGTTTTTGTAATCATGGCGCCCTTGGTCAGATTTTTTTCAGTGCTTCTGTAAAAATGCTTTTCAAAAAACTATTATCGTGTTTTTCTAATCATGGCGCCCTTGGAGAGATTTTTTTCAGCGCCTCTGTAAAAATAAATTTCAAAAACTTAATATCGTATTTTTTAATCACGGCGCCTTTAGTCAGATTTTTTTTTCAGCGCCTCTGTAAAAATCCCTTTCAAAAAACTATCATCGTGTTTCTCTAATCATGGCGCCCTTGGACAGATTTTTTTAAGGCCTCTGTAAAAATAAGTTTAAAAAAACCAATATCGTGTTTTCTTAATAATGGCGCCCTTGGTCAGATTTTTTCAACGCCTCTGTAAAAATAAATTTCAAAAAACTAATATCGTGTTTTTGTAATCACGGCGTCCTTGGAGGGATTTTTTTCAGTGCCTCTGTAAAAATAAATTTCAAAAACTACATCGTGTTTTTGTAATCATGGCGCCCTTGGTCAGATTTATTTCCAGCGCCTCTGTAAAAATAACTTTAAAAAAACTAATGTCGTGTTTTCGTAATCAATTCGCTCTTGGTGAGATTTTTTCAGCGCCCTGTAAAAATAACTTTCAGAAAACTAATATCATGCTTTTGTAATCATGGCGCCCTTGGTCAGATTTTTTCAGCACCTCTGTAAAATTAAGTTTTAATAAACTAATATCGTGTTTTTGTAATCATGGCGCCCTTGGTCAAATTTTTTTTCAGCGCCTTTGTAAAAATCCCTTTCAAAAAACTATCATCATGTTTCTCTAATCATGGTGCCTTTGGACAGATTTTTTTAGCGATTCTGTAAAAATAAGTTAAAAAAAAACTAATATCGTGTTTACGCAATAATGGCGCCCTTGGTCAGATTTTTTCAGCGCTTCTGTAAAAATAAATTTCAAAAAACTAATATCGTGTTTTTGTAATCATGGCGCCCTTGGTCAGATTTTTTCAGCGCCTCTGTAAAAATAAGTTTTAAAAAACTAATATCGTGTTTTTGTAATCATGGCGCCCTTGGTCAGATATTTTTCAGCGTCTCTGTAAAAATGCCTTTCAAAAAGCTATTATCGCGTTTTTGTACTCATGGCGCCCTTGGGCAGATTTTTTTTTTTTCAGCGCCTCTCTGTAAAAATAAATTTCAAAAAACTAATGTCGTGTTTTCGTAATGAATGCGCTCTTGGTGAGATTTTTTTCAGCGCCCTGTAAAAAAAACTTTCAGAAAACTAATATCATGGTTTTGTAATCATGGCGGCCTTGGTCAGATTTTTTCAGCGCCTCTGTAAAAATAATTTTGAAAAACTATTATCGTGTTTTTTTAATCATGGCGCCCTTAGAGAGATTTTTTTCAGCCCATCTGTAAAAATAAATTTCAAAAACTTAATATCGTGTTTTTTAATTACGGCGCCCTTAGTCAGATTTTTTTCAGCGCCTCTGCAAAAATAAGTTTTAAAAAACTAATATCGTGTTTTTGTAATCATGGCGCCCTTGGTCAGATATTTTTCAGCGCCTCTGTAAAAATCCCTTTCAAAAAACTATCATCGTGTTTTTGTAATCATGGCGCCCTTGGACAGATTTTTTTAGCGCCTCTGTAAAAATAAGTTTAAAAAAACTAATACCGTGTTTTTGTAATCATGGCGCCCTTGGTCACTTGGCCAGATTTTTTTCAGCGCCTCTGAAAAAATAACTTGAAAAAAAGTAGTATCGTGTTTTTGTAATAGCAACACTCCCCCCCCCCCCCACACACACACACGCACACTCCCCACAAATACACACATAAATTGATGCCCTTAGTTCTACTAAAATGGAGCATTCCATAATTTCTTAATGATAATATAAGTGTTAGACCGCCAAGGGCGCCAAGACTAATTCTTCACAAGATTTTGCAATGGAAACTTATGCAAATTTTGCTTTTGAAAGAAGAAAATGTTAATTTTTCATATCTATTTAAAAATTCGATAATATTTTTAGCATCCGAAAAAGCCTGTATGTAAAAACGTTTTTTCTTTTTTTCTTTTTTCTTTTTTTTTTTAACCGGATCTGCTTAACCTCTTTAAACTTCAAACACTACCCCGATATATGAATTGAAAAATACATATGTAATTAAAATAAATAGATAAACCACTAAAATTGTAAAAGTCCTTTTACAAAAGAATGGATAAATATAAGTAAAGAGAAGTGCGGATGATGTATTTGGGTTCAGTTTTCAATGCTGTTAGTCAGTAACGTGGGAGTTACTAAGAAGACAAATTACCATTTCGGCGGGGTTTCAAATCGGTTCTATAGATACCCAGTGGTTTCTGTAGTAATACCAGATGTGATACTTTTTTTTTTATTATTATACCGTATTCTGGAGCTCTCTATCTTTCTGGAGGAAATAGAAATCGGTGGATGTGGAAGTATTTTCCCATGAAATACTAATTAACACACGACACATGCGCGACACGACGTTGTTGGTGGTTTTTTTTTTTTTTTTTTTTTTTTGTGTGTGTGTGTGTGCGTGTGAGTTGCGACGACCATTGTAGTTTAAATTTGGCTTATCTGAAATTAAAATAAACAGTAATTTTTAATTAAATATGACTTATTTCAGTGACTAGACGAGACAAAGGGTGGAAATTATGAAAAGCTCTCTCTCTCTCTCTCTCTCTTTTTTTTATGCTGATTATTTGAAGAGGGTATTCAACTTTTATCGTTGAAAAATGCTGATTTTTGATGATTGACAAAAAAAAAAAAAAAAAAATCCTTAATGCACTGCATAATTATGTAAGAAACTAGGGGGCTCTGCCCCCTACGAGCTACGCTCGCTAACCCCCGTTCGGGCACACCAAAATCCAAAAAGCACGCTAATTTGATCGGCTTTAAAAATATTGAATTAAAAAAAAAAAAAAAAAAAGGTAGTGATTTTTCTGTAAACGAGTTTCCATTCGTTTTCCTTGGATTGGAGATTTTTAAGACCAAATCTGCTGCTGTTAAGAGATTCAATGGCTGTTTACGTATTTAATTAAAAAATTAGTTAAACATTTGAAAATAAGCTAATGTAAAATGAATTAAGTAAACAGTGTCCTTGTATCCCGGTATTTTTTAACAGCGCTATAAGATGGTTCTTTTAAATAATTCATTTTAAATGTATCGTTTTAAATCTGACGTAATTTACACCAAAGTTTTATTTCTCTTATTAATATTCAGGTGAAAATACTTTAGTTGTTAGAAGGAAATATTATTTGCGCTGTCTTCGAATTCACAATAATAGTTGAAAAGATTATCTCAAAATATCTCGCGCAAATATATTTTTTAATTTAAATTGTTTTACTATATTTTTTGGCCATTTTAAATATGATGTAATTTCTTCCCTTTACAAGTTTTAGCGCATGATAATTTTTTTATTTTAACATTTTGTTTCTCTTTTAAAATTCAAGTGTGAATATGGTTCTTATGACGTAATTTTCCTGCTTTTAACATGTGATCATTTAATTCTAATTTTAAAGTTTTTATTTCTGTTTACAATAGTCAAGTGTAAATAAATTTTTAATTTGAAGTAAACATTATTGTTTCGCTGTTTATACAATTGGAAACAGTTTAAATTAATAACATTTTCTAAAATATATAAAAAATATCTCTCGAAAAGCTGAAAATTTGAATTTAAAATAGAAATAAAATCTCAAAAAATGAGTCAAATAAAAAATATAAATGCAATCTGCACACCGGGAACTTATAACGTATAAAATGATCTAAAAATGATTAAATTTTCATGTATAGTTCCGTGGTGTAGTCGAGGGGGGACGCAGGGGGACGGCGTCCCCCCACTTTTTTATTTTATTTCAAGCGTCCCCTTACTTTTTTTTTCAAGGGGGACGCTAAGGGAGCGAGGGGACGCAGATCTTCCTGATTTATTAAATGTTTAAAATAAAAAGCACATTAATAAATTAAGAATTTTATGAAGTAAAGAATTGATTTTTAAAACTATTTGAGTTTTTTTTTTTTTTTTTTTTTTTTTTTTTTTTTTTTTTTTGAGTATTCAGAAAACAAACTGAAAGGAATTGGGGAGAAAGGGATATTTACTTGCCGTTTCACCATAATTAACAGTAGTGAAACACCTGAAATACCGCGCTAACATTAGTTCCTTGAGATGCATACATTAGTTTTACTTGGAATTTTCTAATCGAAAACTATTATCCTCCTCCTTTTTCCTAACATAAAGAGAAAGACCACAAAAGCTCTTTGAAAAAGATCTTTATACACCGTAGTCTCCGTTTAAAAAATATCCAGATGTTTCAGTTTTGAAAGACTGGTCATGTTTTTCTCACATGGTAATTAACAACAGCATGTTTCCATTAGTCAGTAAATAAGGTATTTAAAGACGTTCGGGGTAATTGTCATATCTGTCACGTACTGTTGGTTAGTAGGGGTCCTCAGATGACTGGTATGGTGTCTGCAATCGAATACAGAATAAATCAACAAAAGGGACACCAATGCAGACCGACAACTCCTGATATATTGCAGTGCCAAGAATCCCACAAAATCATTATCCCCCTTTCTCCTATCTTCCTGTATCATTCACATTGACAATTATTTCTTGGTTTACTATTCAGAGATTACTTCTTTAGACAGGAATAAACTACAAGCATTGGATTATTTTGAATTCCAGCGAATATCTCTGAAGTATCTGTTTTTTAAATTCTAGCCATAAGTATTTTGCATCAAAATTTCAATTTTTGAAGGAAAAAATAACAATGAAATGATATAGGCAGCCAAAATGGGAAAGTTTTATAATTTCTTCGAAACGTTGGTCGTCGATGATATTATAACAATGCCGTGATGATAGATACGAAATTATCGAGCACAATTGAAGATCAAAAGTCCGATGCAAGAGAATCGTAAGCATATTTTGAGTTTTGATCAATAATAATTTTAATTATATGCTATGTTATATCATGAGTCTTTGATAAGGGTTTCATATTTTCCAAATATCAATATGTTTTTGTATAAAATTATATCTTTTGTACAATGGGATGGAAAGGAAACGTGGGTGCCAGAAATGGTAGTTGAGCAGAATTGCCCCTCTTTATATTTTCAAATTTAATTAACTAAATTTTCTTTCCCTCTCGAAAATTTAAAAAAATAACAAAGCTTGTTCTTCGCATAGGATTTAAAGTAATTGAATAGTAAAAGAAAGGATACCAAGAATTATTCATCAGGGAGAGGGCCTGTCCTCCTGAAGCCCCCGTAAAAGACTATTTTTAGTTCTGTTTTTCTTTTGTGTTTGTATATTTTTTTTTCTAAACCACCGATTAAAATATATCAGGTGTGCAGAAAAAAAAATAGTAATATGTTTCACTAGTTCCTTTTGTAAAAAAAAAAACTGATAGAAGTTTAATTTAGGAGTTTTTAATATGCGTTTTATTTGTTATATTTCTAAAATACTTTGTTTTAAAATAAAGTATAGATTTTATTTAATAACGGCAATATTGTTTGAAAATGTCTGCAATCTCAATAAAATTTGCAGTAGCATAAACAATACAAAATTAAACTACAACATTTTAACACTTTCTAACATAGTTGAAAAGTTTATGACTTTGGTTCGTCATTCAGATTGCCCGTAAATAAACTTGGATTGCCACTCTATTTATATACATTATTAGGATTTACTATTTACTACAAAGATTCTTTAATGAAAATGAAGTGTTTAGCACTTATAGTTCGTTTGCAGGTATACATAAAAAAATATTCCGTTAAATTATGTCCTATGGAAAGAAAATTCTATATTTTGTATTTTAATGATGTTACACTACTTCAAACATAAAGAAATTGATATACATCACTGAAGGACACAACACGCTTAATATAGAATACGTATCGTGTAGCTTCTTTCGTTTACTTACAGGGATATAGAAATAAATTACATTGTATTAATCTCGGTTTACAATAATCAGTGTTGAATTCAGACACTTTCCTCGTGAGGGGGGGGGGGATTTCTGTGGCTCTGAGGATGACATTATAGAGTTCCGAAGGGGATTGCACTTTTTGACCATTCAAAACACGAAATCTCAAATCTTCCGGGGGAATGTCCCCTCCGGGCCACCTCCTGAACTCACTAATGACAGTAATTGTTTGAAAAGCGTTTTTTGAAATTTATATACGTTATTGAGGAGGGAGATAACGTCATCCACAGAAAGCATAGGGGATATATCATATCAATTTTCTTTAACAGTGTATAAGCAACATTGTAAGATGTGCTTTTTCAATCTCAACTAATTTTTATTAAATTCTGTGGAATGAATTCTACAAATTATATGCAGTGCAACAATTCAAAATATTTAAATTGTGTGGGCGGGATTTGATGAAAATGCATTTTCAAGAGTGTTATTTGTTTTTTAGTACAACTAAGTCTTACTGTGTGAATATAATATAAATAAATTCATACATAGGACTGCACAAAAGACATGGATACACAAATATTGTCGTCAATGAACGGTAAAAACCTTTTTCTTAGTGAAAAGCGTTGTTCTATTTAATTAAACTTTTAGTTTTACTGTGTGGTATGCATAAAATGCAGGGATTATATTACTGAAGATTTTGCATGTTAAAAGGGTGTATTTCGATCCAAACTGCTTATTTTCTGATTCATTTTAAAATTCATTTTTGTTCTCAAACGCATCAAATATACATAATATACATCAATTCAATACTGGGAAATTCTCTTAATTAGAAACTATATAATGTGCCGTGCTTCTTAATTTATTGATAAATGCAGAAAATATTGTAAAAAACGCCGTCAAAGTTGGCGTTTTGAACCGAATTTTCCGAAGCGGGCGATCTGGGAATGAAAAAAATGGTCATACTGAGAAAATAATTGTTTAAAAATCAAATTCTAATTAATTGAGCTGAAAATGAAATCACACGGCATGTTAAACATGTCTTCAGAAATCACCCCAGCAAGTTTCATGTTTTTACTTTTAAAAATTAGTCTGAAAATGTCTCAGAAAATTTCGAGCTGTTGAGGGTGAAAAAATATTTTTTCGAATACACCCTTAACACTCGCAAATTCTTCACACCCGCTTTCTAATGTTAATCATATGGAAGATTTTTTTTTTCTTGTTTGACTTTTAATATTTGTAAAAGATTTTTTTTTTTTCATTGAATAGCTGAGGCCAATCTCTACAAAGGCCGAATTTTGTTTGTATTTTTTTTTTTTCCAATTTAGATAATTTTACTTTCGGAACCGGTTTCGAAAGTCGACCTATCCTCATAAAAAATGACTGCGAACAAAATCGAAAAACTAAAAAACGGGCATTATGAAAATCGACCTTGGCTATCTAATGCAAAAAAAAAAAAAAAATCATTTAAAAATTTTGACATGCAAACGATATACCTTTTTAAAAACTTCTCCCATAAAATTAACATTAGTAAGCGAATTCAGTTCCCGTGAGTAAAGTAGTCCCTTAATGTCTTTAGGGACTACTTCGTCTAGGCAGTAATTACTGAGATAAGGCTTTTAACTTTGTTAAGTATTTTCTAAAATGTCTATTAATGCATCGCTGTTCCTTGTATGAAAAAAATAATTATAATAAAATATTTTTGATAGTATTAGAAAATATTTCATATTCTATGCATGGCGCATGATTTTTATTCTAGTTAAAGTTGTATTTGGAATAAAAAATGTAAAATCGTTGTAACATAAATTACGTTTAATGAATTTCTTTTTCATTTTGAATAACTGTGTACAAAAAAAATAAATTAATTATTTATGTAAACAATATGTACCATTTTCAAAAATTTGAAAGAAAATCTTATCTATAGTATGATGTTTAAAACTAAGATTGAAGTAACAGATGTTATTAGTACTAAGAAGCGCAAAACTTATTTATTTTATTAAATGGGAATGTAGTAACAGATCTTACATTTTTCTATTACAACTGCTGAATTAAATTGCACAAAATTAAAAAATAAATATTTTAATTAATCAGAACACATTTATGAAACTATTGAAACTGTTAATTACACTGAAACCGAAAAAGATGGTATAACTTTTATTTAGTAATATAGTTTATTAAAGTTGCGTCTATGCATTTGTGATTTGCACCACGGGTGGATCCATCTTTCCTTGTAGATGAGGTGGAGTCTGTGTGTCATGTGCCTCTTTTTGTAGGGAAGGGTCATATCGGTATAATATCAATTTTTATATCTTACGATTTTTCTTCGTCCACAATTCCAAACTGGCTGTTTTATGACACGTTATCAAAGTTACATTTTCTGTTTGTAAATGCATAAAATTTACCAGTTCTATTCAGACAATAATAGTTAAAATAATCGATTAGGGAAGTGCTTTATATAACGTGGTCTGGTTCAAATATGAACACATTTTAAATTTTAAACACATTTAAAAAGTACAGCAATTTTCGAAAATTACTTTTTAGCCCCCGGTATGATTTTTCTTTCTCCCAGCTATTAAAGTGTCGTCTCAAAAAAATAACTTCCGTTGTATAAGCCAGACGTAAAACAAAGCAGATGTATCATTGTATGGTTAAATACTCTACCGCAATTTTTTTAACTTCTAAGCATCGCATATTTTCAATTTTTATACCGTCGTATTGGGAAAAAAAGTACTTTTAAACGCAATTTGTTTGTAAACTGCATCTCAATTTATTTTTAAAATATTAATTCTTTTGTAGTTTTTAGTGCATTTGTTTAATCTTGGCAGCTCAAATACTCCATTTATGTTGAAAGCAAAGGAAAAATAGTTGGAAAATAGTAATTATATATTTTTGTTGCCATTTTCTCATAACAACTTTTAAAAATGTAATTAAAATACGCACTATTTTGAAAAACTATAGATGAAGGATTTCTGATAAAACATCGAGCTATTATAAACCAAATTTAATTTTAAGTATCTATATTAATATTACAAACAGATGAAGGCATATGAATCATTAGATAGCTGATTTTTTTTTGTCAAGTTTCTTGAATGACATCTCTTTATTCGAGATTTGTGTATTATTCAGCGATAGTGACGTCATATGCGTACTTTACTATAGCTCATAGATTAACATACGAGATGGAACATTTATGGCGAAATCTGTAATGACAACAGTACTAGCGTTACTACTGACCGAAATTTACATATGTTGAAGAAATATGTTTAAGCTTTATGTTTTGAATATCTATTCTTTCCAAACGAAGAAGAGGCAGATGATATTGTATTTACGCTTTATTTATTTAGCTGCTTTTTTTTTTATCGTGCTTGTATCGTTATTACTTTTAATTTACAAAACGATAATTAGAGTAATGATATAAAAGAAAAACCCTAGAAAATTCTGTTAAGAACGGAAATGTGTAAGTTTATGAGATTAAATTGTAAAAAAAAATCAAATTGTGTGTTAATCAAATCATTGTGTTAATTTATTCATATCGAATAAAATTTTACTGAGTGTAATGTCGGTACCTCTATTTATTTTTAACTTTTAGATTTATATAATTCTAAAAATTTGTCGAAAGAAATTTTTCAAAATCTGTAATTTTATTATTATTTCTTATATGTTAATATTATAAATATTATTCAATTGGTTGAACGTTATTTACATTAAAAGCAATATTTTTACTTTATCTGTAAGAAAGTGAAAATGCGTGAATTTTAAAAGATTGTAACGATTAATACGTTAAACTTCATAAATTAATAAAACATCGGCTATAAAAATTTTCCTATTAAATGGGAATATTTATGAAATTTTCTGGGACTTGTAGAGTGCAATATTTCGTATAGTCTTATATTACACCATTGCTTTTGATATATAGCATTCAGGATTAAATGTTTACTTTGTTTTTCGTTGCACTTAAATTGTTCACGCATCATGTTAAATAAAATTAAAAAAATGCGTATACCAGTACATGAACATAGAACAGATATTAGATATATAAAATACAATATCTATTCTATATTCATGTATAGGTGTAAGATTCAATTGAAAACGTAAACATGCAACATTAAAAAAAGAAAGATCCCAATGAGGTAGATACTCAATAATAAAATACTACAGGGATGGGGAGTTTCTTCCCCATTGTCACTAAAGGTGCTACGATCGCAATCGCATTACCATTACGCTCTATGGAAGTGTCCCATCTTGTATGTTAATTTAGTAAAGTAATCGTGCCGTGGTCATCTATTAAAAAATGCAATTTTGAGAAAAAAACTAGTTTCAATTTTATGTTATAATTATAATAGAATGCTTATTGTATTTTTTTATTTTTTTTACTTACATATAACTGTCTATTCCATATTCTGGCCACATAAAGAAGTCTCAATTCCGTTGATAAAGCCGCTAAAATAAAAACTTGATTTTCCGAAATTTATAAGTTATGATTACGTGTAAATCCTTAAAGCGGTTCTCAAAAAAATTTTTTTTAACGTTCAATAATGCGAAAATTTCTGCTCATTTACAAACATAAAAATAGTGTTCGAAAGAAGCTGAATTTCGGTTACCTTCCTAGTATCGACTGCAAACGAAAGCGAAATTGTTTTAAAAATAAATTCAAAGTAACATAAACATACATATACGCATGTTATCTGAATAATGTTTTGCGTAGAAACGGCAGTACATAATTAACAAAATAATTTGATTGAAATAAAATTAATTAAATATAAGGTGCTATAAACATAAAAAATATATTAAAAAATAATTTAATTTAAAAATAACGAATTTAATCAATATTAGTAATACCTTCTAGATTTATCCCCTTGTGAAAATATATAGTATGTACGGCTCTTTGGATGGGAGTGCCGTTTGGGGGAGGCTAGGGAGGGGCAGTTATAGTAATACCGAATATACGGCAGTATTTTCGCCGAAACAAGGATTTTGGGCTGTAAACGAAAATGAAACCGAATATTCGGCCAAACTCCACATAAAAGAATGAGACTTGCAGGCTTGGTTATTGAAGTGATTTGTAATACAATAGATTCTGTTCTTTAAATTAATTACATCTTGAGTTAAAATTGATTGTTGTCTCATGACAACAGTTTTCTTTCTCTTCCTCCACTGTCGCGTCCGAAAATTCGGTTCAAAACGCCACATTTGGCAGCCTTTTCTGAAAGATCTTTTTTTCTCAAAAAATATAAAAGACAGTTCTATTAAAAAGTTTCTGGTGGGCAATAAAAAATAATTGGTATTTTCAGCCAAGTAAAGCTGTCAGCAATTATAATGAAATTTAAGGAAAACCTTTAAAACAAAACTATCATGCAATAAAATTCAAGTAATTCTACTTTTCAAAATAATACATTCAACGTAATACTTTTAAAGAATGTATTACTTTTCCAAAGATTTTCTGCCCCCCCCCTCCCCCCTACCCTGCGTACACACATGAATCGCGGTAAAAAAGAAACAGATCTTTGAAAAACAGAAACAACTCCATTATTGGTCAGAGCCTTTGTAAGTTTGCCGATTTGAAAGCAGGGCCGAAATTAAGGGGGGATGAGGGGGCATGTGCCCCAGGTGCCAAATGTAGATTTTGTTTGTCGATTTTTCTCGCATCTGCGTTTTGCACGGTATTGTTAAAATCATTCTGTCTGGCGTATGACAAAACATAGAAGAATCTAAAGATGATATGGCATAAAGATCCTGTTTAAAGCGGAATTTTTTTCGATTCCGTTTCCGAGATTTTAATCAATCAATATTCGACAAAGCCAAGAACGGATTCAGCTCATCATTTAGAGGGGGTCATGGATTTCCTTTTTTGGGGTGGGGCGCGATCACATCCTCGTTATGAGAATTTTTTATATTGAAAGCTATTCCCAAATCCAAACTAACTACTTTTCTGATGCTTTCGCGAAGTCATTTTCATTCGTAAATACAAAAAATTTGCATTAATATTCATAAAAATATAAAATTTGCCGATTTTGTTCAGATACCAGGAAATTAGAGTTTCCCATTTTTTTTATAAAGGCAAAGATTCATTCAGAAAATGTTGTCAAAGATAGCACTTTTAGCCAAGTTTTACGAGTTGAAGCCACAGAAATGTCGTCGCAAGGGAACAATTGGGTGTCACTTCCGGAATTTCAGTTTAAAAAGTCTAACAATTGTCAACGATTAAATATGGCAAAAATTTATGTTAAATTTTAGAGGTAACTAAACCGTACACATTGGCAGCTAGGGGATTCTATTAGTGTCATAAAAATTGCAGGCGAAGCCTCTTCTTTCTGCTCAAAGTATTAAATAGTTTTTTTCAATCGAGGGTTGGGTTGATTTTTGACGGCCAATTATCTACACGAGGGATATAGGCCCGGGGGGGTCTTTCTAAGGGAACCTAATCCGTATTAACGCATGGAAGATCCACGGCTCGAAGAAAACCACGAAAACTCCGAACGATTAGGCCGACGGGCGTGATTGGGATCGAACCCAGCACTTCCCGTCTACCAGCTTCGAGAGCAGAACCTCTCGGCCACTGGTGGGGCTTTTTTTCAGTCGAACTTATACCTTTGGAATGGATCATTTCCTTCTGATGGACTGGTGCCATCCATTATTATGAAACAACCGTTATAAATGAAGTGTTAGGTGAAGATGAAAGAGCTGTCGTAAAAAGTTAGAACTCTGATTTTCTGGTCAGAAAAGGGAAAAAAATGGTCATAATTTTTTTTTCTGGTCAGGATGAAAAAAAAATGGCCATAATTTTGTTTCTGATCAGAATGGGTTAAAAATGGCCATAATTTAAAAAAAAATCTATGATATCTTTTGAATGTTGAAAAAATAAAGAAATAAAACATATTTTTAAAATAATTCACGTAAAATAGACGTCACTCTTGAACTAAATAAAAATAACTTTCCTGAAATTTTATACACCATAATTAGTATTTGTATTCTAGAGATTGTATTATATAAAATATTATTGAATTGTATTAAATAATGTTTTGCACTTTTGAGTTTTGACCCAACGAAATTGTTTTTGTTTGTTTTATTTTAATATTTTATTTTCCATTTGGAGATAATTGTATGGAGATTGTTATTCAAATATTCGGGGTAAAGTTTGAATTAACTCATTAGATAAGGTGAGCGAAATTCGAAAATAGAGATAGCTTTCTTAGAAAAATGTGGTGGAAAAAAATACCTCTAAATTGGCAACACTGGTCTAACATCAGATTTTTTTTAAGTGCAATGTCTTGCGGGGAACTATTTTTGTGCATAGTACATTTCTATGGTGTAAAATACTAATTTGGGTGACATAATTATTTTAGGAATAAAGTTTTCACTATAGCAATATACTCGTATATATTTTTAAAGTGATTTTTTATACATAATTTATATAGTATGTGCTTGTGTATGTGTGTGTATATATATATAAGCATTTGCGCCCTTTTGTAAGGCAATCGGCGCCCTTTTTATCCATTTTGCCACCGCCCAATCAGTTATGCCAGTACTACCCTGTTTATTATTATAGTTATAGTTTTTAATCTGAAATAATATACTCAACTAACTTTTGAAAAATTGGGTTTAACCCGAATCCAATTTACAGAAATCTACACTCAGCCTGAAATGAAACCGAACAAAAAAGTTTACTCGACCTGCAACAAAAATAATTAGCGCCTGGAGAAGATTCCCCAATCCCTTCCCATCCCCTGCTGTAACCTTTTAGAAAATTTGCTGTGAATTTCTGATTTTTTTTTTCCACTCAAAAACATCTGCGAATTTTACGGTTACTTTTTGCGACAGACTGACGAAATTCAGTTTCATCCCGTGTCTGATCGATGAATTTCACGATTTTATACTGCGACCAATCGACGAATTTCACGATATTCTTCCCTCGACCTCATTTAACAACCCCATTGTTAAGAATCCATGATATTTGGTTGCAAGTTGAAACATAGACTATATAAAAGCTTAACTTCTTACTTTTTTAAATAAAAAAACATTTTGCATAATTATTCTGAGTTGTTGATTTAAATTGCTTCAATGGTATTTTGTCATATCTGTATTAATATTAATCATGTCTGTATTTATAAATGTTGATAGGGAGACTCCCCTCCTAGGAAAAATTGAATTTCAAGCCCTGTGGTATCTTGGACTCGGTGAATCACATTCCAATATTACATGTCACTTTGAAACCTGCTTTTTACTTGTGTTTATTTCTGAAATTGCTTTAAACAAGTCTAGTCTAACTGTAGTTTAAGAAAATTGAGGTAAATCACAGAGATTGAAGAAAAATTTTCACTATTAAACGAATTCTTGAATGAGACAGTATCTTACCAGTACTAGTCAAAGAATCTGGAGACTGTACAGAAATATTTTCTGACTGCTGGGACGTAGAAGCTCTATTTAAGCTTTCAGAAGCTTGTTTCTGCTGGAGAAGAATCAATCCAGCAGCTATATCAGATGGAACTAAATCTTCCTGAAAAGTATATTATACATAAACATATACATATATAACCATTAAATAAACATTACCGACCACCAACAAAAATTGTGAAATTATGAATAAAATGACATTAACAAATAAAGTTCCCCCCAGCACACTTAACATAGATTCCAAAAACATAGTAAAAAAACTGCAGAAATTGAATAACAGAAATGGAATGATGGAAATTTGTAGAGCTTAGACAGAATCATTGGGTCCCAAATGCCTTAAGTTCCACAAATAAAATGTGTGGTTTCATCTTCATATCAGCCATAAATTAGCTAAAGAATATGAATTTGGGACTATCACACACAGAAAACCAAGAAATAAACTATTGAACACCAATTAAGTTAAAAATGAAACAAGATTAAAAAAGATAGAGGAAAACAAAACAAACAAACAAAAAAAAAAACAGATTACCAAATTAAAATCCATACTGTCATAGCATTAGGTATAACAAATACACTCATTATGCATTTTATTTTCATTTAAGATAGTATATATACTATTAGAAATTAATATGATATTGTCCTGAGCTAAAATTTAAATACAAGTCAATCGTTACTTTATTAAATATTAATGAATATGAATAAATTTAATATGAATTGATAAATATATAAATATAACTACACCATTATACATATAAAAGTATCGAACCAACATTCATTACAAAATGTGTGTATATATGGATGAATCAAATATTAACCGGAATCTCTGCTGGGAGAACTGAAGGTCATCGCAAGGGCACTCAAACCTCTGAGCATGGCAGGTGGGAATGTCACATGACTATGTATGCACCAGTATGTGCTACTCTCACTGTTCCTCAGTCGGCATCAGTATGAATGACTGAGAGGTTTACCCCAATGTTGCACAATGCGTTACCATTAAATTACTCACAAATGAAGGCGTAAGACCGGCTGAAATCTTACGAAGACTTCAAGCACAGTTTGGGAAGACATGCCCGAAGAAATCATGAGTGAATGACTGGCCCAGAAAGTTTGTGGAAGGACAAGCAGAAGTTGAAAACACTCCCCCCATGCCCCCCCCCCCCCTTTCGAACAAGTTTTACTGAGGAAAACATTAGTGCCGCTCGGGTCATTCTCGAAGAGGCTGTCGACTGTTGGATGATCAGATAAAGAATGCCAGCTGTTGGATGAAACAAAACGTGCATATCGGCGGAAAAGATATGAATTTCCGATCAGAGAAGTGATTTTGCTTCATGACAGTACCCATCCCCATACAGCCACCCTAACTCTCGAAAAGTTGGAGGAAATGCATTGGCTATCACTGGAACACCCTCCCTATAGTCCCCCTGTGATGATCACATGTTTGGGATTTTAAAAGAAGTATTAGGAGGTGAACGATTCGGCGATGACACTGCTGTTGAAGCTTTCGTGCACAATTGGCTGGAGACACACCCTTCTTTCTATGATGACGACATCAGAAAACTTCTATCCCGTTGGGAAAAATATGTTTTGAAATCAAGAGATTATAAAGAAAAATAATATGTAACTTTCTGCTTTGTATCTTGTACCAATAAATAAAAAATAAAAAATTCCGGTTTATATTTGTTTCACCCTCATATACATGTTGTTCAAAACAAACAAGTATAAGGGGGCTGGTCACTCAGCTTCCGATTTCCCCTCACTAATGTAAAGTCTATGGGTATTTGATGCATTCGCATATTTAAAATATCTCCTTGGAAAATTAATATTTTTAACTCCTATTTTTTGTGTACACTTCCGAAAAGATGTCTCTTCTTAGTTCTCAAAATATTTCTAAAGCATAGACTTAATTTTATAGGAAGTGTTAAAATCTTACTCACAGTTTGCCTGCTTTTAACACATAAAATATTAAATTCAGCCTAGATCTTAGAAATATTTTGAAAACTAAGAAAAAAAGAGACATCCTTTAAAAAGAATACACAGAAAAAAGATGTTAAAAACAGGAATTTCCTGAGAAGATATTTTAAATATACGAAGGCATCAAAAGTCCATAGACTTAACATTACAGAGGAGAATTCTGAAGCTGAGTGACCAGGGATAATTCAGGGAGTAATTATAATCTTTTCGAAGTTTGTAAGAGCAATTTTTTAAATGTATTTTATTCTTTTAAATTTTACCTATAATATGTTTGAGAACATTGCTTGCTTTTTTTTTTTTTTTTCACATTACTTGCTCTATCTATAATTTTAATCCTAACGTCATATCACAATTTAAAAAAATCAAAAGAGAGTCCTTCACAAGAAAATCTTATAAGTATGTCCACATATGGCCGCCATAATTTTTTTTTTAACTTCCTTTTTTTTTCAAAGTTGAACAGTCTCTATCATGATGTAGTAGGAAGAGGCAAAGTCTATTCAATGATAATAAGTTTTTTTATATTCTAGAAACATAAATGGTACGCTATTCTCAATGTGTTTACTTTTATATGCAAATATACAAAAGGCTATCATTAATGAATGTTTACATTTTATCTAATAAGGAATTCCTTATTTTCATATTTGTGAAAATATTTTATGGAATGTTTCTCATTAACATGAATTATTTTAAAATTTTATCAAATTTATTGATGAGTAATTTCATGCATTAGCATTTTTTCAGTTATCGAAAACGATTCTAAATGTATAAAATATTCCTGTATATGAATAATGGCAAACATTGCAGAACTATTAATACTGGAGAGGGAAAATTCACATTTAATGCAATTCACCCATTAACCCTCGGACAATGATGAACACGCCTTTACATATATTGCATTTGGCTGTAGAGAATGTTTTGTTTACAAAATTAATATAACACAATCAGACAAATTGCATTTAGGGCAACCTAAAACATGTAAATTCATCAAAAATGGGAAAACAAAAAAATTTTCAATACTTTTTCTTGTAAAAAAGCAAGTAAATAGAAGGTACGAAGTACAGTGAAACCTCCCTAAAGCGACCACGTTCCATTAGGAAAAATATGAAAAATAAGAATCAAAACAAAAGGTAATTACGTAAGTTAATTGCAGAGTTTAAAAAATGAATACATTGACGTTTGCTTTGATTTCATGGTCTTATCTTTTACAACTTTTATGTCCAAGTCCTTTCGAAGTTCAGTAAATAAATGCAATTTATTTTTTTGGACAGAAACAAATAATGACGATTTCATTAATTTATCTATTTCTTTGAGAGTTTCCTGACAGAATAGGGCAGGGGAATTTATTGACCATCATTCTTAATTTGTCATCAGAGTTAATTTCATTGCCTAAAAAGGCACAAAGGGGTTACACTTAAAATTTATTGGAATAAAAAAAAATTCTAAACTTAGTTTTTAGAAGTTTGATGAATAATGTGATCGCCAGAATTATTTTTCTAATAAAACCTTCTTTAAGCAACCAGAACAAAACGGATTTTGTTTCGTTTTCTTCAAAGAAATGGGTCGCTCATGGAGGGAGTTCAACAGGGATGGTCTCTGAATGGAGGTAAAATTAGTATTGAGCAATGGGAATAAATTTTGTTCTTGAAAAAATGGTCCTTCAGGGAGGTGGTCGCACAGGGAGGTTTCACTGTACTTCATAATACTCCAAATGTTGCTCAACATGCTAAAAAGGGATATGTGTGTGTGAAGGGGGGGGGGGGGGGGGGGAGTGTATAACTGGCATGAAAGAATAGCACAAATAAAAAATTTAAAACTAAATACAAATTGTTTTTTATGGATTCTCAGATAGCCAATAAATCAGTGATTCCACAGTTTTAAATATTACAGTCTAAAAGAGATATTAAAGATTAATTTCATTGAAAAAAAAAAAAAAAAAAAAGACACTTTTCAGAAAATATGTTTTTAGTTAACAATGAGTTATTCTTTCTACACGTTCCTCCATTTTGTTGCTGAACACAACAGTTCAACAATGTGTTGTTGTCACATAATAGATTTGTGATAAGGTCATATAAAACTTAATTAGAACGTTTTCTAAGCCTCTATTAATTTTAAATATTTAATAAATTAGGGAGAAGCAAAAGTGGGATACAGATGCCACCCAAGTCTTTAATTTTTGGGGGAAACAAGAGGTCTTATGGGTTACCCGCCATAACAAAAGTTGGAACATTTTAAAGTGAAAATTATAAGTGCACTGCATTCATATATGTTATAAATGCTGCTGAAAGGAAAACAACACCTTTTTATATTCTTAGGGCATTTTTTAAGGCGCTTACTTATACTTAAAGGTTGAGACACTCCCACTATGACATTACAATGAGTCAATTTTTTACTATGCAGGCAATTTTTTAATAGAAGAAGTAGTAAGAGTAGCATTGGCTCATTTTTGGCTGAGGACAAGAAAGGTGCAATTTTCGGATGAGGGGATTAAAGGTACTATTAAAAGGACAAGCAGGGTGCAGAATACTCCTGAAACTGTCTGGGAGAAACTCTGGTTAAATTTGATCATTTTCATAACACATTCATTAAAAAATCATGCATAAAAACGCTATACTGCATAACATCAAAAGATATGATCTAAAAAATGTTCTTACTTCAAAATAATATGCAAACAACTTAGAAATTGCTGAGTAGGCACTCTTACTTTGTTCATCTGTATTCTTACAACAGCAGCAAAACATTCGTAGCCTGAAACATAGAAAGATCGCTAAGGAAGTCATAATAATAATAATAAAAACATTGAAAACAAACTTTGGTCACAAATAAATCAAAATTAAAAAGTCTTTCTGGCCTGTAGTAAGATGAAAAGGTAACTTTCCTGTTTCTTGTTTTTAAGAATGCAGCTAACTTCACTCAAACACATGAAGCTAAAATACATGGAAACTGATTATAAAAGACTCAGTTTTTTGTCAATATTGAATTTGGGTGGAAATTTAAAAAAATTGCCAGCTGTTGCCAAGTTGGCTTCATTTATGTCATCCTATTTTTGTTGACAAATTTAGCAATATATCTCCAAGCATTGGCAAACTTGGCAAGAATTTTATGCTCAGGGATGTGAGATGTATTTTTAAGTGTATGAGAGTTTGAACAATAGTTTAAAAAAAATGAAAGAAAATTTGTGAGAAACCATGTTCAATAAAACTCATAAATGAAACCAATTTATGAAAGAAACACTTACTTTTAATCTGTTAATTCAAAATATCAGCCGCCCTAGAATTTCAAACTGTTGTATCTCAGCCACTTTTTAATATAGAGTTGAAATAAAAAAATGCTCCAAAATCCTTGTATCAAAGCTGGACACTTAATGGAAAAAAAAAATCTTTCAGTTTCTAATTAGTCTAAGTGGCCACATTTTGAAACAAGATGGCAGATGAAGCTGGCCAACAAACTTGTTTATTGAAGGGCCATGATCGCAGGGATGCAAGCACTGCACCACAAATGACCAATTGGTACCACTAAATTTTAACAGTATTACTCGCCTTATTTAATGACAAGAGTTCTGAGATTTAACAAAGCAAAGAATACTATTAAACTTTAGTGGTTAAAATCAGTGAGTTATGGTGAATCCCTTTCATCCCTGTGATTGGTGAAAATATACTAAAATTTTCCAGAATTGCTTTCCTCTGAATTGCTGCAATATGTAGCATCTTACTTTTGTAATGGAAGCTACCTAAAATGAGAAAATTTTATTTTTATACAATGAAATAAAAAAAAATTAAAGTTTCTTTAAACTCATGATTGATGGATTAATTTTAAAATGATAGTCCAAGCACATCAGAAACTAATTGGAAAAATGTTCACAGGCTTTCTGGGAAATTCGCCGAGATTTTTAATATACAGCTGAGTTCTATTACAGCAAGTACTAATAATAATACAAAATACCAAATACAACATATTTTGCAGTCGCCAGCAAAATTTATATTTCAGAAATGTATGACAAAATTAAACCTACTGAAGAAGATTGGTGCAAACTTTATGAAAAGTATGCAAATAATCTCACTAAAAGATCATGTTTATTTTACATTCCAAGTTAGAAGAACTTTACATTCAACTATTTTTTGTGAAATGAATACTTAAAAAAATTCCATTATGAAAATTTTTCATTACAACAGAATATATTGGCAGTCCCATGAAGCTACATTGAACATGATTGATTCATCTGTATTAAGGATAAAAGATTTGATTGGAGATTTTGAACATTCAAAAGTTAATTAAAGTGCATAAAATTTCAGAAATATTTTTTTTTAATGCAGCAGTTTTCAAATGTAAGATGCAACATACAATGTGGACACAAAATAGCTGGAAGGAGAGTAGAAGAAAAAAAAACTATATAAATTTTACCACATTTATTATAGTACTAATACAAATGCATATCTAATTATAAAGATTACTCTCATTAGTGCAGACTAGGGAGACCATTTTTTGCTCATAATAACAGCGCTTGATGCAGGGAGGAACCCAAAAATTTTAAAAGCTAATTATCAATAATATTGTATGGAAAAGATTTCGAAACGCTAGAATTCTGAAAATCTGAAACTCTTCTAAGAAAAACTTTATTTTTATCTAGGTTGGCAACTTTGTTTCTGTTTTTATTTTACACTTATTTTCACTAGCAAAGTGAAAATAACAAAATTGCTAAAAAAATGCTGATTGTTCGTTTACACAGTGGTTCAAAATTCATTTATTATGTTGTGAATAAAGATAATGATGATGCCTAAGATAACCCAAGTGAAAAAAAATCTGAAGATAAAGTCTCCTATTTATCTTGGGGAGTAGGGGGAAGGGGGCTCCGAAGAGGTATGCGTACTCCTAAACTTTTTTTGACATTAATGAGAAAAAATAAAAATAACCATGATTTAATACATACTGCCATTCCCATACTTTCTTGGCCTTCTCCATATTTGATGAATTTAAATTTATATACAAAGGTTGAGGTTCACCACGTTCAACATCAGCAACTCGATGACTTGCACTATTAGATCTCACACTTCCATTTGGATCAAATACAAGTATTATTCCTAAAAACATAAGTCCTAGAAGCAACCAACTGCATACAGAAACAATCTGAAACAAAGAAATACATAATATACAGAGGGTGATTATATTACTAGAAAAGTAAATGTTTGATCTAATATTTTTCAGTCAAGGTTTAATCAGAAGGGAAATTAGGCAGCTAACAACAAATGGAATAAAAAATAATTATAATCACCCTGTAAAATAAAATACAGTAGACTCCCTCAAATCCGCAAATGCCTAAAATCTGCACATCAAAGATGTAAACAATGAAACTTTCAGTTCAGATATAGGGATAGAATTACAGACTTTTTTATTTTTATAACATTCCATATGTAATTCTTGTTAATATGACTGAACTCATGCTTTTTCATGAAGGAAGTATAAATTTATACCAGAAAAAATCAAGATATTGCTGGATGCTGATATCACTGGTGATTGTAATCTTTTTACCAAATATATTTATGTATTATTCAAGCTTTTTTGGGCTATCAAGTCTGGCTAAACCTGAAATAAAACTTCCTTATTTTATGATTTTGATGTGAATTAATAGGGTACCTTTATGAGGCAAGTTTCACTAAATAATTCAAGAAAAACATCTCATATTTGTTATGCACATTTAATTGTACATTAATTATTTACTTGACTTTTACTTTTAATAATTTATTTTTTAAATTATCTTAATTTTTATTATTTTGCTTAATTATTTTAATATTTTACTATATTGTAAGCATTCATTATAAGTTCAATTGCATTATTACATTCAAACTACCATTTCAAAAATGTAAATAAAACAATGACTAGAAATCTGCAAAATTCTGAAATCCTCACAACTTCTGGTCCCAAGTTGTGTGGATTTGAGGGAGTCTACTGTACTGGAAATCTGTAGCTATAGCAGATGACAATGTGAATCCTCTACAACAGCATTTCTTAAAAACTGTGGTCCGCAGACTTATAGATGGGCCCAGTATTGAATTCAGACCTTTTTTCTTTCGGCAGGAATTTCTGTAGCTGTAGTTGTGAATAAATGCAGGACTAGAATTTTTAACCTAGCCCTATTATTGCACATCTTGTAGGGAAAAAAAACAGCAGCATACTTCTCATGAGAAATAGTGCATATTTCAGCTGTCTTGAAATATGTGCCATTTTCCTTATTAATGCAACTGAATTTTTCAACCACTAAAAACGGAATATATGTAATGAAAAATAAATAAGCTCTATACTATAATATATATATATATATATATATATATATATATATTTTATCTTACATTAACTAAACTTTTGTTGGGGGTCCCTGGAATGCATATCATATCAAAGGGAGTTTGCGAGATCCCAAAGTTTAAGAAACGCTGCTCTACAACATTGGTGTCCATTTCTGTAAGAATACCACGTGTATTCACGAAAATATAAAAGTTTCTGTATTTTTTTTTTTTTTTAATTCTGCATATTTTTTGCATATAGCATGAAAAAATTTCAATCAAATTTAATGTTACTTTCAGAAAAATTGATAAAATATAGTAGAAACTTCATACTACAATTAGAATATGAATATACTATATGTTTAATAAAATATGAGCATTTATTTGAAGTAATTTTTAACTGAACCTGTGCAAAGGATAACAAAAAAATTTCTCAAAAATTTGGTGAACTAACAGGACAACTTACATAAAAAGGTTTGTCGAATAACATGAAAATTAAAAAGATATCAGCAATATAGCTGAATTTCAATTGCTTTCTAAAAGTAGTTAAAAATAGGCGATTTTCCACAAATTGTTATTTTTTAAAATTTGCTTTAGTTCTCCTTGAAAGGACTCTTAGAACAATGCAACAAGTCCATTTAAAGCAAGAAAAGAATTATCAAAATCAAAGCATCAGTTCAAAAGCTACCGTAGACATACATTAAATACATACTCCTTTGCAAGAAGTCGGTTAATAAAAAATAACAATTTGTTGAAAATCCTTTATCTAGTTACTTTTAGAAACCAACTGGAATTCAGCTTACTAAATCGATATCTTTTTGAATTTGCACGATATTTGACTTGCCTTGTATAGTTGACTACTAAATTAGGATATTTTTTATTGCTGTTATTTGTATGCATACAGTTAAAATTTATTTCATACAATTGCTCATATTTTATCAAATTTTTTAGTATATTCATATTCTAATTGCAGCATATCGTTTCAGTTGCATTTTGTCAAGTTTTCTGAAAATGGTATTAAATTTGGTGAAAACTCTGCATGCTATATGAATTAAATATTTCCAACTGAGCGAAAAGATGCCCAGGCCGGGAATCGAACCCAGATCCTTGGCTTACAAAGCCAATGCTTTACCGTTTAAGCTAACTGGGCCGACAACCGGTGAACATATTTTGCTCTGATAACCTCATTGGTAATAACATCTGGTCTGTCATGTAGACAGCTCAACAGAATAAACCGCAGGTAAAAGAACTCCATATAAATGGTGCACATATAGATAAACTATTATTTTAACACAATCAAACTGATTGATAAAGTTATACGAATTTAATATTTCCAACTGAGCGAAAACTGACTGTATTAAAATAATAGTTTATCTACATGCTATATTATATTTTTTTATGAATATACATGCTATTGTTACACAAATAAACACAAGTGTTGTGGAGGACTCATATTGTCATCTGCTGCAGGTACCGTTGATTTCTAGCATTTATTTTGCAGAATGAACAAATTAATTTGAATTCAATATGTCGTTGATTCCCTAGTTATCTCTGAGACTAAATATCACGGAAAAATGTGAGCTCAAACATGTTCTTTAAATTCTTGAAGTTTCAGAAGAATATATCAAGTATTTCTCTAAATATTCTTCAATTACTGAAGACTAGCTGACACACCCAACATTGCTCAGGCCCCTGAATAACCTTAAAACACTTAAAATCAGTGTTGAATAGCACTTTGAGAAAACTTAGATCTAAAATTACAAATTAACGTTAATTTTATTTTGACATTTTAATATTACATATGTTAGGGATTATTATTGTAAAATTCTCCTTTTGGCTTTTTGAGGCACTACATGTTATTTTCTCTCACAGGCTTTTACTCTTGTAAGCCTTTTCTGCAATTATTTCCTTATAATCTTTGGCTTAATTAATAATGGAGAATTGTACAATTAGATAAGACGAAGATTAAATGTGGAACATTACATTAAATTCAGATATATTAAATAATGATTTCTGATGTTTTCAGAGGTTACATAATTATTGCCCACGAATATTTGCAGAAAATTTAGCAATTCATAACTTTTTCATTTCATTTTTCCTTTTTATATTTTAAAATCTTACTGACATATTTTACAAATAACAAAAAAATGTCACAAAATGAAAAACTAATGCTGTTTAATCCCTCATAGAGAACTAGCTAAAAGATTAAAATGAAATGAATGGTTTCAAGATATCTAAGGCATACTTGAACAAGAAGAACCACTTCTTGATGTTCACAACTATGATCTTTAGGGGTAAAAGCCCATTTTGTTCCAAATCCATTCCAAACAGCTTCAATTATCATAACCAGTAATCGTAGATACAAGATTTTTGTCAGGTGACGTCTTGGTTTATCCTACAAGAAAAAAAAAAATGAAATAAGTTATCCGACTTATTACTTTTATGAAAAAGTAAAGGAGAAATAAAATTGTTGCAAAATTTTAAACTGAATTTAAAATTGATAAGTGTAACAACTAAACTGCAAATGAAACAGCTTCATGATCAATTTAATTTGAGTGCTAAAGCACATCAATTAATGATGCCAATAAAAGTTGTAAAGAAATTGATTTTTTTTTTTTGTAACACTTACAATCTCTCAATATATTGACAATGTAACATTAATGCAGATGCCAAGTTCCCAGCTTTTGAATGCCATTATTTCTGTATAGAAATGTTTGCTTTATTTAATCAAAGAAATTTGGTAATTATTCAAAAAGAATATTTCTATATAAAAATAGTCGTATTCTAAATTCCTGAGGCTGGAAACTATGCATGAGTAAACAATGCTAAAATACAACTGATCTGCTAATATCTATGTGGAAAACACCTACAGTCCCAATTTTAGTGGTTGATTGGTATGCTTACCAATGTGTTTTCCTGCACCCAAAGGTATGAAAACATAGAGAAGTGCGTACAGGAAAACACAATAGTAAACCTGCCAATCAACTATTAAAATTGGGTCTACAGGTGGTTTCCACCAATATACAACAATGGTGCAATTTGGGCTTCAGAAAGTGAGATTTGTTTCGAATGTTATAAATGACTATGAAAACAAACCTGATGAGTTTTTATACTTCTTTATATACATATTTATGTATTTAGAAGCATTTTATTTACATATATTATTGTTTTTTATTTACAATTTACTTCTGTTTATATATAAAAAATGATAAACGGTTATATCACATAAAGTGTATAAATATTAAAAACATTGCTTGTATATATGAAACAGTTGCCAGAAAATGTTACTGAATTTCCTTCTCATTCCAAGGCCCATATACTGGAAAAGTACCATAATTTGCATACATTTTAAACCATAAGTTAGAAAATTAAGTAACTTTTATAATACTATCTCCCTTGAAGTTAAATACAATTTTGATAAATGATTTGTTTCTTAAAAATATATACCTGAACAATGGTGCCTCTTGAGCTAATCCACATGATTAGTAGATCAAGAAAAATAACAGAAGAGACACTTGCCAAGGAGTATGTCACATAAGTCTGAAGCCATTTTCCTCCATCACAAACTGTTTGGACACCTTTGTACTTCAAGTATTCAATCAAAATTACGTTAAACCTGTTAAAAGTTGAGAATAAATATTCAGCAAAAGTGTAAATACACTGATTAAAATTTACTTAAAAACATTTTGAAAATTAAGAGAAAACAAAGTATTTCAGATGAACATTTTGAACTAGACTAACGTTAAAGTAGAATTATTTTTACAACATAGATGCTAGAACTGGTCAAATAATAGTACAATAAAATATCTAAAAATAAAAACAACTGTAAGAAAATATAAACGTTATTGGCTTTTATAAGGCTCCCAAACCTTTCTATTCCACCCCTTGATAGACCAGCTCTGAATATTTTATATTTGATACAATAATAAAAACATTTATCTTCTACAATATGAAAATTTCAAATGTTGCTATTCCTGTTTTTAAGTATTTCTTTCTTTTGTTTAATTTTCTAAATAATCTCTGATAGTAGCTGATTGTTCATGTATATGTTCACAAACTCTCAACAAAATAAGAAGTATGATATGATAGAACCCACCAACATAATAACCCACCAACATAACAATTTTGATGTTGGACACAAGGCTCACAATCCACTGTTTAAAAAAATTAAATATTGAATAGGGATTGACCGAAGCAGCAATTTTGCCGAATACCGAATACCGAAGCTTCGGTCGAAGTGTACGCCGAATATTCGGTATTCGGCGACCGAATACTTGAAAATTTTTAATATGCATTTTTGCATATACTAGCTTTTTTAATAAACTTTAATTGAAATGAAATTCTCAATAATTTAATTCAGTTACATTTTTATTCTTAAATCTAATTAACAAAAAATTTAATGACTTCTTTCCACTCACAAATTTATTAACCCATCACTTTTTATTATTTTATCACTAGTCAATACCCAAAAATAACCTATGAAAGTAGTAAACTATGCAGGCTATTATTAAGGAATAAGGACTACCAGAAAAACAAAAGTTCATTCAAATAAAAAGAAACAATGTTGTTATTAAGCTGATTTACTGATTGTCTAATTATAAACATATTGATTGAATAGGAATGTTCTCAAAATACAAAAAGTATCATATCAATTTGTACATTTAACTATTTTCTATCAAATTATTGATAGATATTTATATTTTGATTAATATTTTAACACTGTGGTGATGAAGATTACAAATCTGAACGATTTTGATATAACAGTTATAAAAGCTATAGGATAAGCATTGGAGTATACTTATTGGATGTGTGTATTTTCTTTAATAACCTTAGATATACAGATATGAACTCTAATATACTTATTTGATGTGTATATTAAAGAAAATACATATTAAATAAATTTAAATTAAAAAAACTAATGTAGAAGTAATTAAAATTAAATGATAAGGGATGCATCTTCCTTACTTTTTTCTTCTTCTCTAGTTGGCAGTTGTTTTGATTTCACCCCTATGTAGACTGTTTTAGGAAGGAAAAAGTTTTTTAAAAATAAAAAATGGCCTTTGACTTGTTTTTTGTAGTGCAAGCTGAATTCTGAACTCATGCACATAATATTAAACCTCATTGTTTAGCCTATTCTACTGCTAAGTAAAAGAGAATTCTTCTAATTCTAAAAAAATACTTATCTGCAATTATTCGGCCGAATACTTAAAAGTATTCGGCCGGAGCCGAATATTCGGTTTACATGCCGAACCACCGAATACCGAATCAACTATTTGGTATTCGGTCAATCCCTAATATTGAAGATACATAGGTGAAATTTTCAACAGAATAAATTTACTTTGTATGAAATGTGATGATATCACTGGAAGAGCAGCTGGAACCAGTGCTGTAGTTGGGAAAAAAATATTTGTGGGAACGCACCTTTTCACATAGTAGATGTTGATGCTACCGCATTTTTGCTAAGCCAAAATACAATTTAAAGCATTTAGCTAAAAGCCCACCTTTTTCAAATAACAGTTATAATTATTATATTCTAGTTTTTATAGTATTGTATTTGTATAGCATCCATCTAAAAGCAATATTTAATCAATCTCATAGTAACATTTTCCATTAGGAATCAAAATATATTGAAATAACAGGAATTACTGGCGCATCTATCCTAGAAGTTTCCAAAAGAAAGATGTTGAGAGGTGTTTTCTGTGCAATCTGATTTACGACAAGCTATCTCGTCTGCAGATTTTCTTCCTGATCACTACCAAGGTTTCACGTATGATTCAGGTCAAAAAATTTTTAAGGGAGATCCTACACAGCTTATAAATATAAGTGCAACGGATCTTCTTAAAATTAGCATAAATTATAGTTTCGCTTGAAAAAAAGATTGTGCTTGTACGTTTTTTTTTTTTTTTTTTTTTTTTTTCAGTAACAAACCAAATATTTCTGGGAACGGCGTTCCCACCCAACTACAGCACTGGCTGGAACTGTACAGTAATTCAGTCAATGTCACAATCTATATTGTCAGCTTCAATCAGAAGTATAGAGTATATAGTTCAGTGCTGTTTGGTTGTCATTTCCAGAACTTCTCATAATGCCATCACATTTCACAGAATGCAAAGTAAATATGCTGAAAATCTTGATACAGTATATTATTAAAATTATGAATGAAAAACAAAGTTCAATTCAGAATGAGACATGCTCAGAATAAGTGTTTTGCAATCATAATTTCTAATATAACTGTTCTTCTAAATGGATATTATTATCCATCAATACACAAATTATTTTTTCAAACAATTTAAGAACACCATATCAGGGTTCTCGCTGCCACTCGCCATATCACGACAAAATGCTTCATTTGGCAAGTAAACGATCAATCAGATTAACCAAATTGCGAGTGGTCAAATTCTGCTCTTCTTGTGTGTGTGTATGTGCCAGTATAGTCGAGATTCTTATATTCTACAAAACAATTGATGTTGATTTAAATGTTCAATCGCACAGTGCCATTTACACTGCTCTATTTATAGAAATCCTGACTCAACACTAATTCAGTTTAGCAACAGGCAAAGACACAGGAAGTATTATGCGATAAGCATTTCTCTGTTGTCAATCATTATCTATGCTCTGGTGTTGCATCATGCAGGTAAAAACACAAACAAAAGTACTCGCATAAAGTGCCAAATAGAGAAGTTTTACTGAAATGCAGTGTTGAAATGAACTATTTACCATACTATTTATTAGTTCTATGCAAAGTGTCATTGGCCAATCAATTTTTCCTATGGGTTAAAATCAAAATCTCATAGCAATTTTTAGTGTATATATTCACTATGGTAAACAAAAGATAGCTGTTTTGAAGTTTTATTTAGACTGCTAAAAGAATGTCTGAAACATTTACTCATTTAGGAGACTTTTAGAATGTACTTAGATTTAATAGTTTCTGAAGCGGATAGTCAAATTTCTATTTTATAAGCAATTACAAATAAAATAGGTTATTTTAGAATATATTGAAAAAAGGGATACAATAAGTGGTTAAAAACAGATTTTTCAGTGTTTCATACCGAATCTATTTTGCTAACTTTTTTAAAATTTGGCTATTGTTTTTTTATTTCTTATTCGCCAAATCGCTAATGTTGGTCAAAAGCCAGCGAGAACCCTACACCCTATACAAATTCAGAAAAAATGGTAACTTCTTCATGGATGAAAAAGAATTTACTTTAATGAAAACTATTGCCAGAGGTTAGTTACTTCTCTCATAAAAGAATAAGTTTTTTAAAATGAGTGTTAATACTAAATGAGAAATAATCATTGCTTAAAAAAAAAAAAAAAAAAAAATGCTAAGAAAAAGTTTAGGGGTGATCCAAAAGATAAGTGAGAATATATAAAAGAAATAATAGTAATAATAAGAATTTCCAGTAAAATGCAGGTTTATGAAAAAGTCAATGTACACTGGCCTCCAAAAGTTAAGGTACAGGGACTGGATGCTTTCAATTGTACACGGTTTGTTGAATATCTACCAACATTATTGGCAAATTGTTCTTGAACTTCTGGGATGTAAGGAACATGTTTGATTTCATATTTCTCGGTGAAGATTTATCGGGGGTACAATTAGGGGCTAATAATAAATTTAATAATAAAATAATATTTGCGATCACCTATGTAACAGAAAAGGCTGGAAATGGTTTGTCCCTGTGGTAAATGACTATTTGGGTCCTGTTCAACGTTTGTATGCATTTGTGTAAGCATAGCACTCATATTCGGGAAGATGTTAACGTTTTTGTGAAAAATTCAAAAGTTTTTTGTTTATAGCATACAGAGTTTTCAACCAAATTTAACACACCTTTCCAAAAACCTGACAAAGAACAGTAGCAACAGTATACTGCAATCAAAACATGAATATATTGAATATTTGATGAGATATGGGCACTTGTATGAAATAATTTTTTACTGCACATGTGTGTAAGATTTCAAAATTTTTATTTCATAATTTGGTGGCCAGCTATTTTGAGTAACTTCTGTAAAAAGTCCAGTCAAATATTGTGAAAACTCAGAAAGATATAGTGAGTTGATTGAAAAGTTGTGGAAAAACCCTTGTAATAAAGCTATTTTTAGAGAGCAACTCACTATATCGCCCCTACCTTAGTGAAATTTCTCGATATTTGACTGGACATTTTAGATAAGTTGCCATAAATAGCTGACAACCAAATTATGGAATAAAAATTTTGAAATCTTCCAAGCATGCACAGTTAAAAATTATTTCATACAAAAGCTCATATCTCATTAAATATTCAATATATTCATGTTTTAATTGAAGTGTACTGTTGCTACTGTTCTTTGTCAGGTTTTCGGAAAGTTGTGTTAAATTTGCTTGAAAACTCTGTATGCTATAAACAAAAAACTTTTGAATTTTTCACAAAAACGTTAACATCTTTACGAATATGAGTGATATGCTTACACAAATGCATACAAACGTTGAACAGGACCCAAATAGTCATTTAACGCAGTGACAAATCATTTCCAGCATTTTCTGTTGCATAGCTGATCGCAAATATTACTTTAATATTAAATTTATTATTAGCCCCCTAATTGTCGGCCCAACTAAATCTTCATCAAGAAATATGAAATCAAACATGTTCTTTACATCCCAGATGTTCAAGAACAATTCGTCAATAATGTTGGTAGATATTCGACAAATCATGTGCAATCGAAAGCATCCAGTCCCGGTACCTTAACTTTTGGAGGCCAGTGTAGTATCTCTATTCTGCAAAATACAAAGTTACTACCAGTGCTGTCATTTTTATGAACACAATGTATTATTTCTTTTTTTCAATTGATACTGGAAAAATTATTGAATATAAAAAATTAAAATGAACAGTTTTTTACAGAAATGTATGATAAACATGCAGGAGCAAACAGCCAATAATAATATAAAAAGTTTATCTCCAACCCTGATTTCAAAATCAAAGATTTCTCAAAGACAAAAATTTGTAACCTTGTTAAATTAAACTCAGAAAATATATTTGTAACTCATATTCACAAGAGCTTAAACAGGGTGTCTACAGAAATTGTAAAAAAAAAGTTCCCTGATTTCTTTGACTGTCTTTATCAAACTTTCCCAATTTTCATTATTAACAATACACATACAGTAAATTTCATGTGTGCTGTTTCCTCGTATAACGTACTTATCCAGCTTGCTAATATCTCATTTGGGAGAAAAAACAAGAGGAAAACTAACTAGTATGTTGTAGCCATCACAAAACTTTCTTCTACATAAATCACGTAAATTAAATCATTTAAATAGTACAAGATATTACATCAATTTAAGCACCAATTCGTATGAAAGTATCAGATTGAAGAAAATTCATGCATTAGTTATTGAGATAGAGCTATTGTGGAAATTCTGAAAAATACAGTATAGCAGCGCCACTTGTTGAGCGATTTGCACCAAAACATAAACAGCACTAATTCATATCAAGGTATACCTGAATCTGAAGTTTGTTGACAATTCAAGCATTAGTTCTTGAGATAGAGCTATTTCAAAAATGCAGTATAACAGCACCACCTATTAAGCGATTTACACCAAAATGTATAAAACATCAATTCATGTCAAGAACTAACTGAATCTGAAGTTTGGTGAAAATCCTTGTATTAGTTCTGGAGATTGAGCTATTGTGGTAATCGTGAAAAATGCTGCATAGCAGCGCCACCTGTTGAGCGATTTACACCAAAAACTAAACAGCACTAATTTATATGCAGGTATAATTGAATCTGAAGTTTGTTGAAAATCCAAGCATTAGTTCTTGAGATAGAGCTATTGCAGAAACTGCAAAAAATGTAGCCTAGCAGCGCCACCTGTTGAGCGATTTACACCAAAATGTATAAAACTTCAAGTCATGTCAAGGACTAACTGAATCTGAAGTTTGATGAAAATCCGTGCATTAGTTCTGGATACTGAGCTATTGTGGAAATGATGAAAAATGCTGCATAGTAGCACCACCTGTTGACCTATTTTTACACCAAAACTAATCAGCACCAATTTATATCAGGGACTAACTGAATATGAATTTTTATTAAATTCCGTGTATTAGTTCTTGAGATAGAGCGCCCACAAAATTTGTGTCACATACATACATACATACATACAGACAGACAGACATTTTGTAAAAACACGTTTTTCGGAATCTCTGACCCCTAAAACGTGTAAATCCATCGAAAACCGGAAGTCGAAAATTTTCACGAATCCAATACTTTCTTCTTGTAAAGATAGAAGAAAGTAAAAATGCCTAACGTTCATAAAGTATTGGTTGATATTTGTATAAATCCCAACTCAAAATTTAGTCCAAGAACTTCATACAGTGGCCAATGGATATATATGGTGACCAGAAGTTTTCCTCATTTTCTGAATCCTAACACATATCTACATCTGATGGGATGGCTAATTGGATTAAGCTGGCCACCTGGTCAGGTTATGCTAATGTATCATTTAAAGTTTTCAAAAATGAGTAAATTGCCTTGAATATAAATGCTATCCACAGAAAATGATAAAATCTGATCACCTTAATTTATGTTAAATATCAAAAACTCATACCATGTGCAGTGCATCTTTTTAAAAATATTGTGAAAGTCTAATCAGCATGTGAAAAAATAGGATATATAAAATAGACAAATCAGTCTCGTTGGCAAGGTAAAAATGTAAATATTTTCGCTTGTAGACTAATTTCCCTGATTTTCCGAGTATTTTTACAAACTTTCCTGACTTTTCTAGATTGATAAACCTCCCTGATTTTTCCATGATTCCCTGATTTCCAGATTCTGTAGATTACCTATTAAATGCTTTGTACATGTATTCAAATAACCTTTACTCTAAGAAATACATGTTTAATACCTTGAACATGAAGGTGAAATCACTAAAGAGGAATGTGGGGCCAGATTTCTTTTTTTAAATACATGACAATAAATTACCAAGAGGTATTTATTATTTCATTGTTAGGCATATATAGACTATTTCACTGATTTATTTTGAAATTATAGTGGCACACATGTTTGTGTACCATGGCTAAACAATTACATATACAGGGTGATTCAGCTCGTCGGTGACAAACTTTAAGGATCGATAGAGCACACCTAGACGAACATTTTTGAATAGGGAATGTAGGGTCCCTGACGCGATGGTAAGGCGCTAGGCGCTTTCGAAAATTTGGGTGCCGAAATTCGAAACGTCATAAAAACTAGGGAAATGGTTAGATTTTCTTGCTTGTTGCGTCGAAATGATTCTGTTTGTTTAGACTTTCTTCAGTACCAATTTGATAAGCGTATCTCTTAAAACATGGATAAGGGGCGCTGCAGACTTTGGAGAGCTAGACAACAACTTTAAGCCCGTTATTTTGATAATTTAACACATGCTCGCCAAAGTTTATACTCTAACTTAAAGTTTGAACCCAAAAGTAGAGCCCTGCAAAAAGCGTAAGAGCCGGAATAAAATGTCAAAGTACAGGGTGGTCGAAACTCGAAGGCTCCTAGGAGATAAACAGATTTCTTGACTTATGGCATGCATTTTCATGATTCTGTTTGCTGGGGCTCTCTGAAACTCAGTTGAACGGTACAAAAAGAAACATCGATAGGGGGCGCTTTGGGCAAAAAACATAATTCGTTGACATTTCGGACGCTAACTGGAAACGGGGTGCTACGATCAGTTAGAAACAAAACAAGAGAGTAATTTACTTATCATAAGAAGCTATTAAAACTGCAGTTTGTTTGTTTTTTTTAACAAACATAGCTGGTTTCAATCATGCACAATGCGCGCAATAAAATTTACATAAGGTGCTTTTTGCTGATTTATGCAAAAGATATCGTACCATATCGATATGCAAAAGATACGTAATGCGTAGACGACAACGCGAGATGACGTAGTTGTATGCGCAGACACGTCTTTTGAACGTGCGGTACCTACTTAAGCTTCGGGTTACTTGTCTGCAGATCGGTAGTAGGATGGAACGGTACACAAACTCTGAATTGGCTGACATGCATTTGGCGTATGGCGCTGCTGGTTGTAATGGACGAGCCGCTCAGCGGTTGTACGCCGAGCGTTACCCCAACAGGCAAATCCCCTGCCATGCCTTCTTCGCTCGAGTACACCAGAGGTTGTCCACAACGGGATCTTTCGACGGAGGCAGGCCTGAACGGGAGCGATCAGTGAGCACCCCCGACAACGAAGAGGCTGTGCTTAACCTGGTTGAGGACAACCCAGGTCTTAGCACGAGAGATATCGCCAGACATGTTGGCATTTCGCAAGCAACTGCGTGGCGCATCTTACATTCCCGGAATCTGCACCCCTACCACATCCAGCGGGTGCAGTTGCTCAGAGAGCAGGATTTTGGCCCTCGAGTGGAATTCTCAAGATGGTACTTGGCGATGAGATCCAGGGATCCCCGTTTTGTAAACAGCATTTTGTTTACGGACGAGTCCACCTTCAGCCGGGAGGGAATGTGGAACGCCCACAACAGTCATGTGTGGTGTGATGAAAATCCACATGAAACCAGAAGCCGAGCAGCCCAGGAGCGTTTCTCAGTAAATGTGTGGGCCGGCATTCTGGGGGATTGCCTCATTGGCCCTTATTTGTTACCTGAACGGCTGACAGGTGGAAATTACCTGATTTTCCTGGATCAAGTGCTGCCGCAGCTTCTGGATGAGGCGCACGTACCCGAAGGTTCGCGTCGCCAGATGTGGTTCCAGCACGATGGAGCTCCGGCCCATTACACGAACGACGTGCGTCTCCATCTAAACGCAAGGTATGGCCAGCGGTGGATCGGGCGTGGGGGTCCAGTTCACTGGCCTGCCCGATCACCAGACCTCACCTGCTTGGATTTCTTCCTTTGGGGTTACCTGAAGGCCGAGGTATACCATACACCTGTCAGCAGTGCTGAAGAACTTGTGGCGCGCATTGTGGCAGCTGCAGGGCAGATCAGAGATACTCCTGGCATTGTTGGAAACACACACTCCTCAATGTGACGGAGGTGCGAAGCCTGCATCATGGCCCAAGGTCGAAATTTCGAGCATCTTCTGTAGTGTTATTTTTTGTAAATAAATTTCCAGTATCATTGATGTTTTTGGTCTAAATTTATTCAGAAGTGTTGAGCAGAGGTAGAAAATGTGTTTTCATTATTACTAACTGATCGTAGCGCCCCGTTTCCAGTTAGCGTCCGAAATGTCAACGAATTATGTTTTTTGCCCAAAGCGCCCCCTATCGATGTTTCTTTTTGTACCGTTCAACTGAGTTTCAGAGAGCCCCAGCAAACAGAATCATGAAAATGCATGCCATAAGTCAAGAAATCTGTTTGTTTATCTCTTAGGAGCCTTCGAGTTTCGACCACCCTGTACTTTGACATTTTATTCCGGCTCTTACGCTTTTTGCAGGGCTCTACTTTTGGGTTCAAACTTTAAGTTAGAGTATAAACTTTGGCGAGCATGTGTTAAATTATCAAAATAACGGGCTTAAAGTTGTTGTCTAGCTCTCCAAAGTCTGCAGCGCCCCCTATCCATGTTTTAAGAGATACGCTTATCAAATTGGTACTGAAGAAAGTCTAAACAAACAGAATCATTTCGACGCAACAAGCAAGAAAATCTAACCATTTCCCTAGTTTTTATGACGTTTCGAATTTCGGCACCCAAATTTTCGAAAGCGCCTAGCGCCTTACCATCGCGTCAGGGACCCTACATTCCCTATTCAAAAATGTTCGTCTAGGTGTGCTCTATCGATCCTTAAAGTTTGTCACCGACGAGCTGAATCACCCTGTATACAAAAACAAACAAAAAACAATTGTGCATGGAAATTTTTTCCAAAATACGACAAAAACTTAAAAAATATTAATATGATAAAATTAGCAAAATCATCACATTCATAATGTAATTTGAACTATAAAATAAGTTTACAAAATAATTGTTTTGTTCTTACTGGCTAGAATTTTATTAAAGCTTTCCAGGAAGCTGAGTTGAACTACTATAAAATGTTAATTATATATATTTAACTTTTCTATTAGATTATATATATAAAAAAAATCAATGGTCCAATTTCATAACAATAAATTGTCTTCAATGAAAATATTGAAGGCACACATTTATGTGCAATGGAACTTTGGGAAGTATCGCATGTTGTAGGGTTCAGTGTGTCAATCTGGTAAAATTGTTAGCTTTCTAAAACTTAAGGTGAATGTATGAGAAATCCCCTTTTGATACAGGGAGTAAAATTCAGGGCTGGATAGTGGGACTCCTGCCAAAAATTAAGAAACAAATTTCACCAAGTATTTTTTTTTTTTTTTTTTAGGCAAAATTTTGGCAAATGGGTTATATGTCAAATCAAAGTGTAGATTGTCCCACCATACTCCATTTACAACATGTTGGATGATTTGTGTTACACTTCTTTTATTAAAATCTAAAACCTAAGAAGAAATAAAACTACACTATATTTCTAGCATATCTGTTTTTTTGTTGTTGTTTTTTTTATGATGTTTTTTCCAAAATGATACAGGATTGGTTAAATACATAACTACATGTTGTTATCACTTAATATTTTATAAACTGTTCTAAAACTCAATAAATTTAAACTGCTATGTGGAAAAAAAAATTATTATGTTTATTTATTAAATTTCTTAGTATTCATTGGTTTCAATTACAAAAATGATGTGAAGTCCAATCTAAAATTTAAGAACAACCCTCAAAATGACAAAAATAGGGCCTTCAATTTCCATTATTAATTTTTACACTTCAATTCTTTGAGAAAGCTGCCCAATGTGAGGAAAAAAAAACAATACTACTTCATGAAGTTACTCAGGCACTGAGTATTCCTACTTTGAATGTCAACAAATTGTGATTCCTTCCATTTATAAAAGTTTGAAAGGAGTTGTCCCTTAACTTGAAAATTTGAATTTTACCCCTGTAACATTTATACAATTGCTAGAATTGTAACATACATAATTATGAAAAATAACAAATTTAATATAGTAATAAGTTCTTACCAAAAGATCCTTAAAATAATATCGGCAAATGTTGGGAATACGAAGTCATCACTTCCAATCCGCCAACGACGGTTAAACATAACAATACCAGGCATCTTTCAAAATCTGTAAGAATTTTTTAAGTTTATTTTAAAATGACATTGCTTATTTAAATATTTTAAAACTAAACAAATATTTTTGCACTTAAAAAGTTATCATTTAGTATCACATATGTTTTTCTTTTTTGAAGAAAATATTATGATATATCTAAAAATCTATCAGGGCAATAGATGTGAATTTTGCATTATCTCAGAACATAACCAAGAAGTGATTTTTTTTTTTTTTTTTCGAAAATCTTTCCCCTCCCTTTTGTGCACACACATACATATATACACTCTCTTGGGAAATAAAACCATACTTAACAATGTATCTAGTATCTGTGATATAAAGATGATGCAATTTTGAATAATGATAAATTCTGAACACTCAAAGTTAACATGAACAACACTGGTGGGTTTGCAAGTAGACAAAAAAAAAAAAAAAAAAAAAGCAATTTTAAAATTTAAAACCTTTTCAACTGATCTTTGAATAAGTAAAAAGACCTAAGTTCTAAAGAAAAATAAATAAGTAGAGGACCATTTATCCAGAATGTTTGGAGCCAGATGTATTCTGAATAACTGGTTGAGCATTAAAGCAATATCCATTTGATCAGATTTGTAGAATATATGTGGGTTGCATTGTTTCGGATGATTAATAAATTACCAAGATTAAGAATCCGATCCAATCAGATTAATTGGAGTTTGAAAGAAGGTCATTTATGGGAATCCCTTGTAAACAACAATTCTGCATAAAAATCAAAATGCCCAATATTAGGGATGCAACGAACATTCGGTTGATATTCGGTATTTGGCTTAAAAATCAAATATTCGGTTTGGCCGAATAATACAGTATTTGGTCGAACAGCTCAGCTGAATACTAAAACAAATTCATTTATATTTAGAATAAATAATACCAATTGATATACAGTATAACTTCAAAAATCCGGCATCATCCGGACCGAGACTATGCCGGATTTTTGTAGGAATGTCGAAAGTAGTAACTAGGAATATCAAAAGTAGTACTATATTCTTAATGGTGCCTTTAGCCATAATTTATTTCATTATTAAATGATAATTGTGTAAGAAAAAGAGAAAATTAAATATAAAAATAAACTTACATTAATTGATATTTTCTATGTTACAGAAAAAAAAAAATCTAATAAAGAGTGAAATTATTTCTTCTCGCGTAATTTCGGGCACATCGATGTCAATTTTGTTTGCTTAAATTTTTTTGGCCGTTCTTTAACAAGTTTTCCTTGTTTTTTATACAAATGAAGAATTTCTATTTCAGATTTATTTCGGGAACACAGTCTTGTTCTCTAAAGCAGATATTAATTCTCAAGTTAAATTTATGCATTTTTCTAATGACACCTTTTCTTCTACCTGTTGTCCATCCTTGTCTTCGGAGCTGTTACTAGCCTTATCGACAGTTCTATTTAGCACAGCATCAGAAGAGAGACTCCAAAGAACTTGTGTACTAATCTCCATGCCGTTGCTGAGCAACAGTGCAGCTCTCAGAAAATTTGTTCAGGAAATAATCACGACTGACAAATGAAAAAAATGTAGTTTTTTTTTTTTTTTCATTTTTCTTCTGATTTTGAAGTTTTTAATTCATAAACAATTGCTATTTTTCTTCTACCATAACTTGAAAGTGTAATAGAAAAAGGAAGGAAAAAGACAGTTTTGATGCCGGATTTTTGAAGTTACACTGTAATTTAAATACAGTAGAAGATCTTTATAACGCAAACCTAAAAACACAAGGTTGTGCGTTATATAGAATTTTGCGTTATATGGATCACATCATTAAATTCACTTTGTAAACATGGCCAAATATGTCTGAAACATATCAAAATACATTAGAATATCTTTATACTGCATTCCTTGTTACCAAGAGTTATCCAAACTATAAATTTTTGCATAATGTAGGTCAGACATTGTTAAATGTACTTTATAAACATGATCTAAATATAACTGACACAACCATCCCTTATATCAGACATTATCAAAAATGCTTTTTGTAATAGCATTTTTTTCAGAAAATTAGAAGATAAATTTGAAGTAATATATCAAATTTAGTCCTGTATAGAGCAGCAATATTTTACAATGAGAAAATGCAGGTGTTTTTTAACTGCAAAAATCAATGTTTACATCTAAGAAGTTGTGCGTTATATGGAGAATTGCGTTATAAAGCTCTTCCACTGTAACATAGTATCTATAGGTTTATATTTATGTATTCTGCATTAAGGAAATTTAAATGTATATGAAATTTATAATACAATTTTCTTTTAAATATTAAATGTAAATTTAATAATCATTTGAATTTTCTTAATGTGCAATACATGAAAAATATTTAAAAATTTAAAGTAAATTTAATTATTTCAATATTATATATATTATAAAAATGATTTAATTATGCTTTAGCTTTTCCGCATTTAATAGATTTTGCTTTCCCCCCCTTTAGTGGAAATTCATTTCTATCTAAGTGTGATTTATCAAAATAACTGCTGCTCATCATTTGTAAGGGCTGAAATTTGTTAACTGCTTTGTTTCTGTTAGTAGCTGAAATCTGCATGAAGCAATCCCAAAATGTGGTCTGACTCATTATGAACATCTTTGCTTGTTTGTCACATTTGCATTTGTTTCAGTTTCCGGAATCTCATTGTTTAAGATAGCAGTCATAAGTAGAATCAGTCGAGATTTTAACTTGAGATGATTTTCTTCAGAATTGTAAAAAAAAAGTGCAAGTTTAAACCTGGGGCCTAGCAAAGTTGAAATGCAAAAATGTCCATTATCATGAATATGTTTAAAGCATGTATTCATGTTTTGAGCCAGACAGTCTTTAAATGTTCCAACTACAAAAAATTCATTCCCTTCTCCCCAGGCTTTGACGAATAAAGTTTCCACCATTGGAATAACTTCTGAAATAAGTGATGCTGTTGAACTAATTTTTACTTAACTTGTTCAAAAGGAGTCACCGCTGATTTGAATTAAAACTGATTTAAATTTCGTTTTTAATTGTCTTTAAGGCTGAATATGATTAATAAAAATTGTAAGAAGATATCGATATATATTATTTTGGTTTAAATCAGAATTTATAAATTAATATTTGGCGGCCAAATAGGCTGAATATTCGGCTGTAACTTGGCTGAATATTTGGTATTCGGCCAAACCACTATTTGTTGTATCACTACCCACTATATATGCACTATATACTACACTGTCATTTTAAATCTTAGATGCATGGGTGCAGAAAATGTTTTTACTCCCAATATTTTCCCCAATCCATATGAAAATGCCCCCAAAGTTTTACGATATGTTATAGGCTTACATAAATTCTGTATTACCGTAGATATAGAAAAAAAAAATCGAAAATTTCTCAGCATACCTGCAATATATGCTATATATTATTCTGAGATTGATTTTGTGAAAGTCGCCATAAAGATCTTTGTATCTGTAGTGAAAATTTTCCTATCTCGGGAATTATGTAATGCATTGTTAAAATTGAAATCAAACATTTTTCTGCAAAATTTCCTTCAGATGGGTAAAATTTTCCAGATCCTACATCGGACATATTCTGAACCCCCGCCTCGATGCTGACATTAAGTTATACCACAATGCATGTGTTAACGTATACAGAAATGCACATGTCAAACTGGCACTTTTTTCAGAATGATTCTCAAATCAGTCAATATCAATCTGGATAACTACTTTTCTGGTTCAATGGTTTCTGGATAAACAGTTCCATACTGTATTTTGCATAAAATATAGTTGTAACATGAAAATTAATTTAGATAGCTGCTGACTTAGATATTGTTTTTTATTTATTGATATTGAAATTTTGTCTTCTAAAACATTTAAGAAGAATTTTACATTTATCAGATCTCAATAGCTTATGATAAGTGCATAAAAATGAAAAGAACGAAGATGTAGGAGATGAAATAAAAATAAATAAGTGTTTTCTGCCTATTGATAGTCAAAGGTGACGGAATAAAAATTACCATTCCATCCCTTCTAAATTGCATAAAAATTACCATTCCATCCCTTCTAAATTGCATAATTTATGTATTGCTAACTCCTTGCTGTTTTTGCAAGGTGCTCATAAACACTGCTATTGCAAAATAAGAAAGGTGATAGTACTCATTTTTTATGTATAAGAAACCACAGTCACAACCACATATTCTGTCAAAAACACAGGGTATCTCATTACAGGTCTACAATAGAAAAGTATAAAAACATGACATTTTGAGCCCCTGGAATGTTATAAGATAGTAATGATTGAGTGCAAAAACAAATTTTTTCGAAGAATGTGGTAATTTTTTCATTCTGCTTTTCAATTTTATTAGCACTTATCACAGAAAATAAAACCCTTCACTGAAATATAAATAAATTTAAGCATTTTAAAGGCCTTGTTTAAAAAATTAAGATTTTTAAATCACATACATCACATTCTACCCTATTAATTTAAAATTAAATAGCCCCAATAAATATGTTCATAATATACTGAAAAAAAAAAAAAAAAACTAAAGTGGAATCATTAATAGAATGCAAGAAAATTTTACTCTCTCCTTGTAGAAAAGGCAGCCATAAGATGGCTGCTGACACACAATTTTGTAATAGTCACTTTTTAGGTGCATTCGTAATTATATAAATGCATAGCACCTATAGTCGTCGTTCAGTCCGTCCGTCTGCATATAACAGAGCAAAAATTACCCAACCGAACGGTCTAAAATTAAATATATAATTGTTGCAGCATTTTGTCGAGTCATTTCAAATTTTATGAAAATCGGATGTATAGTTTAATTACAGGGGCGTCAAAGTTTTCTGTTACATTACGGCCAATGGGAAAAAATTATTTCAAGTGCACTTTAATGATGTTACAGCCTTTCGAACAGAATGAAAGGGATGTGCACTTATTGACGTACACTAAAATATACATTCAGTACACTATGTGGTGAAAAAAATATTTATAAAGCTAGCTATAGTATGAACGCACCTCATTTGCCACGTTTGACGTGCAATTTCCAACTTGTTTCATTTATTGGCCCTGTGGCTGACACTAATTTTGCCCTTTATGGTCATACACATAGTCAGTTTCTTTCGTTATATAAATGAAACTAAAGGTCAAAATTAGCACTAGCCACCGGCCACAGGGCCAGTAAATGAAAAAAAAGTGGCTAGTGAAAAATTGTCTATCAGCGGCCACTTTTTTTACAAGGGGATAGTAAAATTTTCTTTCATTTCATCAAGGATTCTACTTTTTTTGGTTCCAATATATTTATATTAACACATTTATTTGGGCTACTCAGTTTTAGATTAATACTTATAGAAATTTTACTGTTTAGCATTTTGAAATAAAAAAGTGGCTGCTAGTTTAAAGAAAGTGGCCACTTAAAAAATTAGTCCTACCGGCCAGTAGCTGCTAATGAAATTTCCCAATTTTGACCTATAAATGAAACAGAACTGAATATATTTCGTTCTCATAATAACTGAATGAAAAAAATAGAAAGATATACAACATTCAACCACCTAGTACTATTCTTTAAGCAATATGACAAGAAAGATTCTAGTAAAAAGATGATTATGCTAACCAATCTGTTTCAAAAAAGGGGGTAACATTTAAAATTGATAACATAAAAAAGACAAAGAAGTGCAACTCTTCATCAATTTCTTTCTACAACTGTTTATATCACCTGATAACAAATCTCAATTTTTTAATAGAGCCTGACATACAGATTGGGTCCCCAACGGCACTTCGTGAGTTTTGGAGTCTCCTACTCATTTTACTTGTCATTTGGATATTTATTGTGTAAATTTATAACTAAGACTTCACATCTTGCTAACATACTCAAGTCGCTTAGAAGATATTACAAAGGGATACAGTTGTATGGGCTCATGGGGATTGAACCCCACCAATAATTTCTAAAACAGATTTTTGTTCCCTTATAATGTAAAAAAAAAAAAAGTTTGATTTTCTAATATTTTATTGAAATTTTTAATGTAATTAAATATCATTTTAATTAAGTAATTTTAATGAGCCTTTTTCTGGACAAGTAACTTCTTTTCTTAAATTCTGCCATTTGTTTTCTTTTGTTAGATAAACAAAATTAGGAATTTCTTTCCCTGTATGTTCCACGTTAAAAAAAAAAAATAACATACTGAAAGGCGTGAATTTTTGCACCTGAAAGACGAGATAAAAACGAAAATAGGGAAAAAATCCATATTCTGAAAAAAGACATTGTTCAAAGTCAACTTTCGTTGAGATTTTTATTAAAAACGATTTGCGAATGACAGCTTATATTATTTCATAAACAAGAATGTAGATAGATTCACATTTTTAAATTGCCTAAGTTTTATTTAATTTGTAATTTAACAATATCAGATTTTGCTTAATCTCTTTAAAAGGGAATTATAAAAGCAATATTAAATTGGTAAATGATCTCTATTATACACACATTTGTGTGAAAGAGATATTCGAGTTGAGCCCTACCAATAATTTTCAAAACACAACGCCAATAGGATATTACTAAGTTTCATAAATAATTAAAATTTTTATTATATTCAATTTGCAAATAACATTTTCACATCTTAAGAAGAGCATTTTTTTGTGTAAATTAGCTAAATGGATTTGGGGCCTTCCAAATTTCACAGGGTTCCTACATAATTCATGTAAAAAAAAATCTCTGACATTTCCAGGTTTTCCCTGACCTTTCTCTGTAAAAATTCATCTTATATATTGTTGTAAAACCCTCCACAATGGACAAATTTAATCTAGATAAATGCTGGAAAAAAGTATGCACTGCATGAATTTACAATTTTTAATTATTTTTCGTATTGTTATATAGTTTGCATAAACTTTATATAAAAATTTTAGATTGGATGAATATCTAATTTAAAATTTCATTTACGACGATAATAGAGATTCTGATGGAAGTAGTTCATCAAAAATTCCCTGACTTTTTGCCTAAATTTTCGAATTCCCTGACCTGTAGGAATCCTGTTTCGGGTTCCAAGGCCAAAAATCAAACTGTTTATAAATCCTGAATCGCAAGGTCTCGGAGACTACTGACCAGGCCCCTATATACCGGGGTTAACCCAGCTGAACGGGTTTGTAATTGCCTGGAAAGCAGGGCGATGCATTGTGAGTACATACGCCAGATCACACCAACAAGCACCCGGGCCGACTATACTAAGCCAAGTTGATGAGTCTAGGTTGCTTATTGCACTTTGCAAAACTATGATTGTTGCCGCACACCACATACTTGCCATGCCAGTTGGAAAAGGGCTGGATTATTTTTGATGCCTAAAAGGTGGTAAACTTCTTAGCTGTAGAAGAGGGCAATTTTAAGGGAAAATTAAAATTAAAATGGCCGAAAAGCTAAGATTTACCGCTGTAGGGATAATTTTGGGCCGAATTGCAACGTAGACGAATCGCTGCAGAGGGAGATGGGAATAAACCCGACATCATTGCCTCAATCGTCATCCTATCTGCAGTGCCTACTGCTCGTTTGTGTTTACTTTGTTTTACTGGTTCCTTAACGTTATATCCTGTTGATTGGTACCTGCACATTGCTACTCAAGTTGATCTTGTAATTTAGAAGAATCGCAAGGTCTCATTAAATGGGAAGTAGGACTGGGCGATGTAGAAATTTCTTAAATCGATTTGTCATCCATCCAACATCGCGATTTAGTCCTAAATTGCGATTTAACACCGATTTTACATTTTAGAATACGGAAGCCTATTTTTTAATTTTTAGTAACAAAATACGATCTTTATGTGCCCCCCTCCTGTATTATTTAGTATACTTGGCTTTTAATTTGTCAAATAATTTTAAAAAGAGGTATACTTTACACAGAAAAAAGCTTTGAATGTCCAAAAACACTAGTTTTTTTTTTTTTTTTTTTTCCATTTTAAAAATTAGTGACCTATTGCAATACATTTTATAAACTCATTCTATAAGAGGTACTAATATAAAAGAAAATGATTTTTTTTTTTTTTTTTTTTTTTTTTGTCTGACTTGTTATGCATGCTACAATCTAAATTCCTTAAGGGGGGGTGGGGGCTTCCCCTAGCCCACTCAAATAGCACTTCATTGCTTACAGCCTACATACACTTTTTTTTTTTTTTTTTTTTTTTACAGACACAGATTTAAAAAGTTACTGGGGTAAAACAGAAACATATTAAAAGACTTCAATGATGAATTTAACTATTCATTTACCATGATGAGAAAAGTAGTAAAAAAAAAAAGGGGGGGGGGAGATATGAGAAATAAGATGCAATTTTATATCTTTTTAACTTTTATATTAAAATAAGATTTGTCTAACATAAATGCTGACATTTATATAGCGGATGGAGAAGGATTGAAAGTGTGACCCTTGGAGCACATCACTGAAATTGCTGATTTTTTTCATGGTTGTTGCCATCCTTTAAGATTAGTAATAAAATATAATCTTAAAATATATCTTTTTAATTATAACAAAATGTCAAAAAAGCAAAAAATCGCAGATCTGCAGACAGGGGCGTAGCTACAGATATTTTTTCGGGGGGCAGAGTTCGAAAATTTCCCAACTTGAAACAAATTCCTCCAACATTCAACTAAAGTGATATGCACAAAGTGTGTAATAATGCTAATGAAGCTTATGCATAAAAAATTCCTTTCCAAAGAAAAATTTTGAAACTAGAAATATAAAAATTCTAATTATTGGTTTGTTTAATAAAAAAAAAAAACACGCGTTTTACTTTCTTCTGTCTTTACAAGACGAAAGTATTGAATTCGTAAAAAAAATTCTACAACTGGTTTTCGACGGTTTGATACGTTTTAGAAGGTCCTGAACATGATTTGACTGTTTTTAGAAAATGTCTGTCTGTGTGAATGTGACACAAATTTTGTGGGTGCTCTATCTCAAGAACTAAAATTCGCGGAATTTTATAAAACTTTAGATTCAGTTATACCTTGATAAAAATTAATGCTGATTAGTTTTTGGTGTAAATTACCCAATAGGTGGCGCTGCTATGCTGTATTTTTCACGATTTACATGATTTTAGCGATAGTTATATCTCAAAAACTGTTGCACAGAATTTGATCAAATTTCATAACCTGTTAAATCTTGACATAATTTAATGCTTATTAGGTTTTTGTCCATATTAGGCACTGCTGTGCAGCATTTTTCACGATTTTCGCGTTAGCTATATCTGAAAAACTAATGCACGGAAATTTAGTCAAACTTCATATTCGGCTACACTTCCTTATTGGGCTTGGGTGTATACTGTATAAAGGTATCTCTTTCGAGCTCTTTGGGTTTGGAATTTTGGTTGCAGACATCTAAGAGTATGGGTGTCGAAATTCAATGATTTGTTTGAAAAATGCGATGCTTCTATCTCCTTTTTAAATGCACACAATAAAACGAATTATAAATTAAATGCACACAATTAAACCTTTAGAATTCATTTTAATGGGCATAGAATTGTTATTTAATTTTAACATTCTGATTGCAAATTTTGAAGTATTAACATGTATGGGATAGAATAAGGTTTTGGGATTGGCACATCCAAATAGTTTTCATTTAACATCAATTCTTTTGGTCTTCAAAGAAGCTAACCCTGATGAAGCTAACCTAACATCATCCAGTTTAATAAAATCCACTATTTCACTTTCACATTTTAAAAGCATTAGGCTGTCAAGTCTGTCAGGCCTCATTGTAGCTTGTAATATATATTTTTTAAATTTTTATTTGACTAAAGATTCTTTCATTAGATGCAGCGCCAAAAAGATAAGGTGCTGTGAATGGTAAGGTGGGTCATTCCACGTGAAATCAACCAATTTAAAGAAAAAGTGTTGCACCATAGTCACAGATTTTTTTTAAATTTTTATCATAGGCAGGCACAGTAATGAAACCCTCAAATCTGAAATTTAAAAATAATTTTCAGAATATTGACTGAGATATAGCCATTTGAAAATTGATCATTTTTACCAAATGGCGGCCATCTTGGATGCTATCCTTATGTCTATAAATGTCCATAACTTGACAACTAATGACTCAAATTTTATATTTCTGTACCAATTTAAAGCTATTTGTATAAAGAATGCATATATGATATTAAAACAATAGTAATTTTTTATTTTAATACTGTTTATTACATTCAAACTGAAAATATCACCCTCAAAAAATGACTTACTGTAATGGGCCATTAAAAAAATGACCCATCATAATTTTTTTTCAAACTTGCTAAAAACATTGCTCCATATGTGTACTTTAAATAGAAAAAAATTAGAGAGGTAAAATTTTTCGTTTAAAAAAAATAGCTTTTTACACATAGGATGTCACTTACTAAGCAGTGACTATCTTAAAACATGTAAATATCCCTGATTTAAGAAATAATGGCCAAAACTAAACATTTTTTAATCCCTGAATTAATGTAAAACTATAATGAAATATAATCTCATAAGTTTTTTGTAGGACCACCCTCCAATTGCTGCCCCCCCCCCCCCCAAAAAAAAAAGAAGTCATTGCTAAAAATGTATAATTGAAAAAATTTAACACTGAAGAAAATAAGAAAATAAATAAAGAATATAATGTGTAATTGTGAAAAACCTTTAAATGCAATATATATAAATGAGATTTTAGTGCAAGTACAGTATGGAACCATTTATCCAGAAACCAGTTAACCGGAAAACCAGTTATCTGGAATGATATTTCTGATAGACTGATTTCAGAATCTTTGCCGAAAAAGGTGTCATACACTGCCAGTTTGACATAGACTTTGCTTGAAACAATTGTATAATTTGATGACAACATCTAGTATTTGAAATGGAAACATATTTAGTTGTATTTTAGATGTTTTAATTTTTATGCAGAGGAAACAGGAGAATTTTTGTTCCTAAGGGATTATCATAAATTTCCTTCTTTTAAACTCTGGTTAACTTTTGATCTTTCTTGCAGTGATTTTTAATCAAAGTAATCTAATAATTTAAAATCAGAAATAATGTCACAACCACACATATTCCACAAAACTTATCAAATGGATGCTGCTTTAATGCACAACCAGTTAACCGGAAAAACCAGTTATCCGGAATACATCTGACCCCAAGCATTCCGGATAAATGGTTCTGTACTGTATAGTTCTGAAAACTATACTTGCATTGTGCAAGATGCTATTCAAAATATCCATTGGCAAAAAGAACAGGTTACAGTTCACCCCTTTCTTGCTTATACAAGGGACAGTATCACTGATACTGTGAAATCTATTCCTATGAGTTGCAATAAGCGAGCATTTAGTTCATGACACTACTACATTTTGGGCTTTTCAAAAAGTAATTGTCAATTATTTAATTTCACAAATTCCACAGATTAAATACATAAAATATTTTAGTGATGGATCATCAGCCCAATACAAAAATTATAAAAATTTTATTAATCTCTGCCATCATGAAGAAGACCATGGTAGCTGAAAGGCATTTTTTTGCCTCTTGCCACGGAAAAGGAGCTTGTGATGGAATAGGCGGCACCATAAAACGCATGGCCACCAAAGCAAGTCTTCAGCGTCCATTCAAAGATGGTATCTTAAATGCATTTGATCTGTATACATTTGCAAAAGAATATGTTAAAGGAATTGAAAGTTTTTTTATAACAAAATCTGAAATTGAAATTGCCAATAATCAGTTAGCAGATAGGTATGCAAAGGCAGATACAATCGTAGGAACAAGGGTTAATCACAGCTTTGTTCCAATAAATAAAGGCCAAATACTGGTTTCCAGGGTATCAGGCTCCTCAACAAATTTTATTGCTACTGTGAGATTTAGTGAAACCGACAAACCACAAACATTTAAAAGTGAACAATATGTTGCATGTGTATATGATGTTAATTGGTGAATTGATAAGATTTTAGATTACTGCGAGGAATTCAATGACTATAAAATTATGTTCATGCATCCTCATGGTCCTAGTTCATCATATTCATGGCCAAAATCTTCAGATGTTTGTTGGATTCCATATGAGCATATAATGAAAATAGTGTCTACCCCAATGACTGCTACAGGAAGAACATATACTGTTGTTCCAGAGGAGCATACAGCAATTCAACTCTTATTCTTAAACTTCAAGACAGATTAAATCCTTGGTAATTTTCAACAACATATTATCAAGTTCCTTTCAACAATATATTATAAAGTTATATCCATGTAAGTATCCTGTTCTTATTTTATGTAAATATGTTTCATATAAGTTTTATCTAAGTCTTACTTTTATACATATTTGATGTTTTTGTTGTACATTTGTATCACACAAGATTTGTGTACTCATTTTGTCAAGATTTGTTCATTTAAATTGAAATTGGCAGTGAACTGAATAACTATTGTCAACTCATTAATATTAATTTTTAATCTTTTGTTTGAATTCAACTGATTTACAGCTAGTATTTCTGCCATATTTCAAAAAATGTTTTATGGCTCTTTTTCCTTCTAAATATTTTCCATTATGTATATTTTTTTGAGAATTATACATATCATTTTATATGAAATAAAAATTTACTGTTATTTTAATATGTATGTGTTTTTAGTATATAATTAACTGCTGATTGGTATTTCTAAATTGAATTATTTATATATTGATGCTCATACATTAATTCATATGCCAGAAAAAAATATTTTAAACCATTATTTGTTAAACCAAAGATATTTACGGGTTTTAAGATAGTCACTGTTAGGTAAATGACATCCTATGTGTAAAAAGCTATTTTTCTTTAATGAAAAATTTTACCTCTCCAATTTTTTTTCTGTTTAAGGTATACATATGGAGCTATGTTTTTAGCAAGTTTGAAAAAAATTTATGATGGCCATTTTTTTATGGCCCATTACAGTAAGCCAATTTTTGAGGGTGATATTTTCTGTTTAAATGTAATAAACTGTATTAAAATAAAAATTTACCATTGTTTTAATATCATATATGCATTCTTTATATAAATAGCTTTAAATTGGTACTAGAAATATAAAATTTGAATCATTAGTTGTCAAGTTATGGACATTTATAGACATTGGGATAGCATCCAAGATGGCCGCCATTTGGTAAAAATGACCATTTTTTAAAAGGGTATATCTCAGTGAATATTGCGCAAATTAGTTTTAAATTTCAGATTTGAGGGTTTCACTACTATGTCTGTCTACAAAAAAAATTTAAAAAAAATCCGTGACTATGGTGCAACACCCATTGGTTGAATTCGTGTGGAATGACCCAGGTACGAGTATATAGTTTGACAGTGTGACCCAAATAGTCTTTGAATTTCATGGCATGAGTAAAAGGTTTGTTAAGTGAGTTGGGATTTGATTTATTTCTATTTGACTCTGCAAGTCATGCACATCCGGTTTTGTCATATCCACGTGGAAACATTAACTTTTCTCAGTTTGTGATACTCAAATTTGCCTTGCACAATTGTAATTTAAATATGGAATGTATTGGTGCAATATTCTCCTGATATAGGGAACATTGTCATTTAAGCCCATTACTAAATTGCCAAAATTTTCTTGTATTTCTTATAATTCCTCCCTGTAAAACTTATGTCTATCAATGTCCATTGCTATGCTATTATTTTTATCTATTCCATTTGATGAAACCGTTTTCCCACGGTGCTTTCAGAAGTCAGCTTCTTCAATCACATCCTAATATTCATAATTGTTTATGAACTTGTCTATAAGGAAATCTTTATTTCTTCAAAATTTTATTCAAGTGCAACCTGTCAGTGTTTATGTCAAACTGTATGTCAATTTTTTTCTTCAGTTGAGGGACTGGTTTCATGGTCATATTTCTGTTCCAAATTCAAATCATCCACTTTTTTACCTTTTTCATCCTCGAATGGATTTTTAGATGCTCCAAAATCTTGCATGAAAACTCTTTTCCTATTATGAAGGGTTCTTTCGTACTAAGATTTATAGTCATTTTTTAGAACAGCTTTAAACACACAACACTGGACTTTTGGTTTAAAATTTACTAAACACCTATAAATATAAATGAACAGGACATATATATATTTCCGCACACAAATAAAGGTAAAATGTGGCAAATTTATCTTAACTAACGACTTCTTATATTCACATTTGCTCATATAATGCTTTTGTCATGACAGCGAAGGGTTAGCTAATTTTCGGAGCAAAAAAATCATGAGAATGAGTAAAATATTGTCCAAAAATCGCAAGATTAGTGCAATTTGTGAAAACTCATCAAATCTTCTTGCCCAGCTGTGTTTCAAGTAGGTGACTACATTCCTTTCTGTTGTGCTACAAGTGATCTCCAATTTTCAAAAGAAGCTGCAATCCCTTTGGATCAAAATAGCTGGATTCTCTTTTGAGAGGGGAAAGGGAGGAAGGGTGAAAATTTTGAGAAAGGAACAAAGTTTTGAAGGAAATAAAGGAACTGGATAGTCAGCTATTGGTGGATAGGAATAGAGAAATTTAGGTCTGGTAGATGTATAATATTTTTGTAGAACTGAAAAATACAATGATAGATTGAGTGTGGCTGATTTCTTTTTGTATTTCTTTTGATAATTTAACTTGCTTACTGTTACAATACTCAGTCAGAAATATAATCACCAAAACAATAAAAATTTCATAATGTCTCAAAAATCCAGAATTTCCCAACTCTAAGCTCAAATTTCCCAACTTCACAAATATTGGGGGGGGGGGGGGGAGGCTCCCCCCATGGCGACGCCCCTGTCTGCAGAAAAATCTAATGAATGCCTCCTCCAGCCCTCCCTCATTCTGCCGTAAAAATAAAGTTACTTGACTCATTACAGATCTTTATTAAAGTATTTTTAATTAATTACAAAATAATAATAAAACTAAAATATTCCCATAATACCTAAACATATGAAAATTAATTTTTCATGAAAATAATGCATAAATATATAAACTAAAAATGGATGAATTTGGATATAAATAGTGAATCAATTTCAGCAAGATACTCAATCCATGTGACTGGCATTGAAATCGGATGGATGTCAAATCTGATGCATGACTATTTAAAAATATTTTAATTAATTACAGAATAATAAAAAAAGAATATGTATTAAAATATTACCCAAACATGTGAAAAATGAATGTTTCATTAAAAGATTGCATAAAAATAAAAACTGAAATTCGATGAATTTGGATTTTAAATATGAAATTTTATTCTTTTTTTTCCAACCATAAATGTGGAGCAAACATTCAAACCGTGTTTTCTCACAAAAAAATAAAAAATGAGTTATTGTTATTTTTATGAACTGTGTGTTAAATTGCACAGAAATAAATGGTATTTTTTACTAAAAAAATGTTTTCTCCGATTATAAATCAATTTTAAAACTTGACGTCTCAATCAAAGAGTGTTTCCTCCAAATCCTGCATTCAATCAAGCAGTGATTTCTCCAGTCTGCCAATCACAGTTGTCACTTAATGTGAACTTTCGAAACCTACCATACATATCACAATTGAAACGGATTGTTTTAGAAAAAAATAAGGGAACTGTTAAAGTTAAATGCTTCCAGAATTATAGATTTCAAGATCTAAATGAAGAATATGATGTAAATCTTCTTAAAAAAGGAGTTACTGTTGCCTTGTTCAAAGGGTTGTTTTAGAATATCTTCCTCTTAGCCACGCCATACCAATTGAAAAGAACAAAGATGTTAAAAAACTTTTGAAGGTAATGTATAGCGAACAGTGGCAAAATCAACCTGATGATATATTCAAATGATACAACCACATTATCCATGATTGATAAGACTGCAATTAAAAAGAGGGAGATGTGTATAACTGTCTAGATGAAGATATTGGTTTTAAAATTTGAAGTGGATTTCTGGCAAACGAGTATTTATTTAGTAAATATTTAATGAATACTACTAGGTACCATAATCTGTCATTTTATTTTAACAATAATCAACTGAAATTCGGTATTTATTCAAATAAAATAATGCTATTGTATTATTTGTGAGTTAGAACTTATTTCATTCAAAAAGCGTTTTATCCACTTGTCAAACAATCAAAACATGTTTCCTCCTCTGACTTCGGTCAAAACGTGTTTTCTCCAAATATTAAATGCATTTTATTAATTTGTTTTATGTTTAATATCTTAGGTATGCTTGCAATTCTTTCTAATAAACAGTAATAAAAATGAGAATTAAATACAAGTTATTTTCTTATTTATCAGTTTTGTGTGTTTTTTGAAAATTTGTATCTAAAGGAGAAAGCATGGTTTGCATGTTTGCTCCACAAATACTCAACCAATTTCAGAAAAAAAATATTATTAGAAAAAGAAAAATATTTCATGTGGATCACAGCCAAATAGTGATACACAAAACAATGCATGACTATACCTTTAAAATAATTTCGTTAATTGCAAAATAATAGAAAATAAAAAATAAATGTTAAAATATTACTAAAACATGTAAAAAATGAATTTTTCATCATAAGAATGCATAAAAGTATAAACTGCAAGTCGATAAGTTTGGATTTTAAATATAAAATTTTATTATTATTATTTTTAATCATATAAATGCTGAATGAATTTCAGGAAAACAATCTTTTGAAACAATGCAGGATTCTACTTTAAAACATTTTAATTACAGAATATTGGAAAATAAAAAATACATATTGCAATATTACTCAAATATGTGAACACTTAATTTATCATCAAAAGATTGCATTAGCATATAAATTGAAATTCGATGAATTTGGATTTTAAGATTTAAACATTACTTTTTCCTTTCAACTTTCCACTATATAACTTCTTAATTTCTGAAAAATACACATTCCAATCTCGTAAACTCTGAATCTTGTTTACAAAATAAATAAATTAATATCAATTCTTACTTAAATCATCGTTTTCTTAAATCGCCTTTTTCTTAAATTGGTTCCTGCTAAATCGATTTAACACCAGCTTGCCTTGTTTTCATTAAATCGTCTTTTTCTTAAATCGGAAAGCATGGAGGCTTGCGATGTTTGCTTAAATCGGATCCTCCTAAATCGATTTAACACCAGCTTGCTTTGTTTTCATTAAATCGTCTTTTTCTTAAATCGGAAAGCATGGAGGCTTGCGATGTTTGCTTAAATCGGATCGTCCTAAATCGATTTAACACCAGCTTGCCTTGTTTGTCTTAAATCGGAAAGCATTGAGGCTTGCGATGTTTCCTTAAATCGAATCCTCCTAAATCGATTTAACACCAGCTTGGCATGTAAGTGGTAGATATGTCGTAGGCTAATTAAGAAATCCGGCTCTTTGCAAACAGCCTAGGCTCTTTGCAAAGAGCCGGGCTAATTGGAGAATCAACCTCCCTTTCTCCAATTAGCCTGATATTTTTCAGGCTTATTGCAAAGAGCCTAGAAAGCGTTAGGCTAATTGAAAAATGACCACTTATTATCCGATAAAGGTGATATTTTTAGCTCACAGGCTATCAAAGCCTGAGAGCTTATGTGAACGCCGATTCTGTATGTACGTGTGTACGTACGTACGTAACACGATAACTCTTGATAGAAATATCCGATTTGCTTCAAATTTTTTTTTTCTAGGTTCATTCTGATAAGGTGCTTCCCTGATTAGTTTTTGGGGTTCATTGATTAAGGATAGAGGGGGAAAAGGGGGGCTAGTCCCCCCCCCCTTAATTTATATAAGTGGGTTTTTCATGCAGAAATATTCGATTTATTCCAAATTTGGTATACCGGTTTATTGTGTTAAGGAGCTTCCCTGATTAGATTTGGATGCTCATTATTTAAATATAAAGAGGGGAAAGGGTTGCTACCCCCCTTAATTTAGATAAATCGGTTTTTCATTATGAATTATTCGATTTGCTCCAAATTTGGTATATCGGTTTATTAAGTTAAGGAGCTGCCTTGATTAGATTTGGAGGTTCATTAGTTACATATAAAGGGAGGATAGGGGGGGGGCTACACGCCCCCCCCCCCCCCCCCCGTAATTTAGATAAATAGGTTTTTCATGCAGAAATATGCGATTTGCAATAAATTTGGTATACCGGTTAATTATGTTAAGCAGCTTCCCTGATTACATTTGGAAGATCATTATTATGTATAAAGGGGGGGAAAGGGGGCAATTGCCTCTCCCCTTAATTTAGATAATTGCGTTTTTCATGTAGAATTATTCAGTTAGAATAAATTTGGTATACTGGTTTATTATGTTAAGGAGATGGCTTGATTAGATTTGGAGGTCCATTAGTTAAATATAAAGGGAGGAAAGGGGGACTAGTCCCCCCCTTTAATTTAGGTAAGTGGGTTTTTAATGCAAAATTATTCGATTTGCTCCAAATTTGATATACCGGTTTATTATATTAAGGAGCTTCCCTGATTAGATTTGGAGGTTCATTAGTTAAGTATAAAGGGAGGAAAGGGGGGCTAGACCCCCCCCCCCCACTTTAATTTAGATAAATGGGTTTTTCATGCAGAGTTATTCGATTTGCTCCAAATTTCGTATACCGGTTTACTATGTTAAGGAGCTGCCTTGATTAGATTTGGAGATTTATTGGTTAATTATAAAGGAGGGACAGGTGCTACTGTCACCTTAATTTAGATAAATGGGTTTTTCATAAAGAATTATTCGATTTGCTTCAAATTTCATATTCCAGTTTATTACGATATGGCTTCCTTCATTTGATTTGGAGATTCATTGGTTAAGTATAAAAGGGGGGAAAAGGGGGGCGATTACCACTCCCCTTAATTTAGATAAATTGGTTTTCATGCAGAATTATCTGATTTATTTTAATTTTTTTTCAACCAGATCCGAACTTGAAGGTTCCATTTGAAGTCAACCCGAAAACCGACCACAACCAGGTTTCGGATTGAGTTCAATTAGAATTTTCAGGTTCGGATCAGGTTGCCGGTGGACGGAGATTATTTTGTCTGGCTTGCATCGGGTTATAGTTCTTTGGAATATTTTTTTCGGTTAAGATTTGGTTCGGGACGGGTTTCAGGTTGACTTCGAATGGAATTTTTAGGTTCTGGTAGCGTTGCGTGTCCACGGAAACTAATTTGTCTTGTTCGGATCCGGTTATGGATCTTTGGAATATTTTTGTCGGTTATCAGATTTGGTTCGGGATTTCGGGTTTTTTCAAATGGAACTCTCAGGTTCGGGTCGGGTTGCATGTAGACTGAAATTATTTTGTCTTGCTCGGATCGGGGTACGGTATGTTGTAATTTATTTTTCGGGTTTGGGTACGGTTATGCGTTGATAAACCTCATAAAAAGAAATTTGCCCACTTAAACTGATATGGCATTGAGCTCACAGGCTATTCATACTAATTGTACATTATACTCTTATTTCAAAGAATAATGCCCCTCGAAAAATAAATGAAGGTATTAGTCCCCGTTGCCCCCCCCCCACTTTCTACTTAACCAAAGAACCTCCAAATCTAATCAGGGAAGCTACTTAACATAATAAACTGGTATACAAAATTTGAAGCAAATCAGATAATTCTGCATGAAAAAAACCATTTCACTAAATTAAGGGGGGTGGTATTAGCTCCCCCATTTCTACCTTTATGCTTAACCAATGAGCTTTCAAATCTAATCAGAAAAGCTCCTTATTAGAATGAATCTAGAAAAAAAATTAAACTAAATTAGATAATTCTGCATGAAAACACATTTATCTAAATTAAGGGGAGGGGCAATTTCTCCCCTTTTATACTTAACCAATGAACCTCCAAATCAAATGAAGGAAGCCATATCTTAATAAACTGGTATATGAAATTTGAAGCAAATCGAATAATTTTGTATGAAAAACTCATTTATCTAAATTAAGGGGACACTAGCCCCTGTCCCTCCTTTATACTTAACTTATAAATCTCCAAATCTAATCAAGGCAGCTCCTTAACATAATAAACCGGTATACGAAATTTGGAGTAAATCGAATAACTCTGCATGAAAAACCCAATTATCTAAATTAAGGGGTGGTCTAGCCCCCCTTTCCTCCCGTTATACTTAACTAATGGACCTCCAAATCTAATCAGGGATGCTCCTTAACATAATAAACCGGTATACGAAATTTGGAGCAAATCGAATAACTCTGCATGAAAAACCCATTTATCTAAATTAAGGGGGGGGGGGGGGGGTCTAGCCCCCTTTCCTCCCTTTATACTTTACTAATGAACCTCCAAATCTAATCAGAGAAGCTCATTAACATAATAAACCGGTATACCAAATTTGGAGCAAATCGAATAATTTTGTATTAAAAACCCATTTACCTAAATTAAGGGGGGGAGGGGAATAGCCCCCCCCTTTCCTCCATTTATACTTAACTAATGAACCTCCAAATCTAATCAAGCCATCTTCTTAACATAATAAACCAGTATACCAAATTTGAGCTAATCGAATAATTCTACATGAAAAACGCATTTATCTAAATTAAGGGGAGAGGCAATTGCCCCCTTTCCCCCCTTTATCCATAATAATGATCTTCCAAATGTAATCAGGGAAGCTGCTTAACATAATTAACCAGTATACGAAATTTATAGCAAATCGCATATTTCTGCATGAAAAACCCATTTATCTAAATTACGGGGAGAAGGGGGGTAGCCCCCCTTTCCTCCCTTTATATGTAACTAATGAACTTCCAAATCTAATCAGGGAAGCTCCTTAACATAATAAACCGGTATACGAAATTTGGAGCAAATCGAATAACTCTGCATGAAAAACCCATTTATCTAAAATAAGGGGAGGGTCTAGCCCCCCTTTCCTACCTTTATACCCAACTAATGAACCTCCAAATCTAATCAGGGAAGCTCCTTTAACTTAATAAACCGGTATACCAAATTTGGAGCAACTCGAATAATTCATCATGAAAAACCGATTTATCTAAATTAAGGGTGGTAGCCCTTCTTTCCCCCCCCCCCTTTATACTTAAATATGGAGCTTCCAAATCTAATCAGGGAAGCTCCTTAACACAATAAACCGGTATACCAAATTTGGAGCAAATCGAATATTTCTGCATGAAAAACCCATTTATATAAATTAAGGGGGGGGGGGGACTAGCCCCCCTTTTCCCCCTTTATCCTTAACCAATGAACCCCAAAAAATAATCAGGGAAGCACCTTAACAGAATGAACCTAGAAAAAAAAAATTTGAAGCAAATCGGATATTTCTATCAAGAGTTATCGCGTTACGTACATACGTACGTACACACAGAATCGGCGGGCACATAAGCTCTGAGGCTTTGATAGCCTGTGAGCTAAAAATATCACCCTGATCAGATAATAAGTGGTCATTTTTCAATTAGCCTAACGCTTTCTAGGCTCTTTGCAATAAGCCTGAAAAATATCAGGCTAATTGGAAAAAGGGAGATGGATTCTCCAATTAGCCCGGCTCTCTGCAAAGAGCCTAGGCTGTTTGCAAAGAGCCGGATTTCTCAATTAGCCTACGACAGATACATCAAAGTAGATAAATCTGTTTTCCGATGTTAGCTCAGAATCAGTATTTTGTTTTAAATCGATTTAAAGCCAATGGCTAAATCGTGATTTCCGATTTTAGTTTAAATCGATTTAAGACCAATGGTTAAATCGGATTTCCGATGTAAGCTTTAAAACGATTTAAGGCCCAGGCCTAATGGGAAGTATAAAAAATTTTCACCTTTTCATCACTTTAGAGGCTTTATTATCTTACACATGTAGCTACTACTTGACAGCAAGAATTCTCTATCAAATATTCATAATGGAATAATTATTGCACAAAGCAATTAAAGTAGAGTATTAATTATACAAAAAATACCAAGATTGTATTTTTGTTGCCAAGAAAATGCAAGAGCAATGATATGAACTAATTTATTTAAATTGGCTTTAAATTGAAAAGAAAGAAAAACTGTTTTATTCTAATTTTTATGTATTAAGTATATATGTATTAAATATAATGCACTAAACAAGTTACAGTGGAACCCCGATTTTATATTTTTTACGGCACCAGAGATAAAGTAGTATGAAATGGGTAAAAATAAAATCAGGGTCAAATAGAGAAAACACTTCACAAAACAAATATATACAAAAATAAACTTAACCAATACCCAGACTTTTATAAAATCAAAAAATTTCAGCGCACATAAATATTGGGTTAAAAACTTTCTCCAAATTAATTTTTAATAAAATTACGTGTTATATTATTTTTACGGTATGAACTAAAAACAGTAATTTAAAGTAATTACCATTTAAATTAAAAATTAATATTAATTAAAGAATAATTATTTTAGTTTAAAAAAATAATAAAGCTAAAAATCTACGATAGGAAGGCAGGAGGTGATTCTGAGCAAAAAAAATTCTGAAATTCAAGGTAAATTTACTGAAAAATTACAGGACGGGGAATTCCCTTCCAACACTAATTATTTTTGTTGCTCGTCCAGTTATAACTGTTTGCGTGTTGGGTGGATTTCAGTCTAAGTGTAGATTCTTGCAAGTAGGGTTCACGTTAACCCATTAACCGCCAAAACTATAAGGGTTTAAATTTTTTTTATACAAATGATATTGGTTATTCATTTGAACATATATAACATTAATTTATAGTGGAAATAACAAAATTTTTGTTAGCTTACGAAAAATCGAGTGTTGTGTTCACGAAACGTCAGCGGAATAAGAGTAGTGATGTTTAGTGAGTTCAACTGAGCATCAGCAGGGTTTTATTGCATATTTGGGCACTGGAAGAATTTTTTAGCTTTGTTACAATTTAGACAGCAAACAATCACATTAAATGTAATTAATGTATTATTAAAATTTAATTTATTTTTACTTTCTAAATTACTGATCATATCCAGAAAACAGTTTCAAGTATCAAAATAGTCGCTACACTAATGATGTAAAACAACATCAGAAATTTATTGAAGTGAGAAACATTCTAGCTATCGCGTTATTTACAATGCAGTCTTCTGCTGTCATCGGACTTGTCGATTAACCCTTTCAGTGTCAATCGTGTATTTATGAAACCAATTTTATTTCCCAAATGCCACAATGTCACCAGAATTTTGGTAAAGTAATTTTTCTTTATTATGTAATTGTTCGTAAATTCCAGAGTCATTCATACAATTCAACATTTTAGAAATTGAAATGCTTTGCCACGGAAAGGGTTACCGGTGTTCTGTCTGTAATGGTTTTTGCATGGGGAACTTACTATGCCTTTTTGTGGCTGATCTGTTTATGGCTAACTCTTTACATTCAAAGGGAGTTTGTAAAAGGTACAAAGCAACTTCACATGTGAAATCTAAGTGAGAGTTTTTTTTTTCGAATATAATCTTTATATCTTCCCGCATTTGTCAAGGTTTTATTTTTTCTTCATTTTTTGGCTGATTCATAATAAATATTTCCATCTTTATCCACTTCAAGTCTCCATTTTTGTTTTAAATGTATGATTCGTACTACTTTTAGAAGGTACAAACTTCTTTTTTACGCACACTTCAATTTTGCCAGTAATAGCGAATGGTAAAATATCACTACCATTTTTTGATATATTATCATTTCCTTCTTCATAAAAAATTTTTCCTATCTCTGATGAAATAATGATACTATCAGTTTTGTTCCTGTCATCATTACATGAATCTTTATTAAAAATTCTTTGAAGACCTTCCTCTAACGTAAGATATCCAGTTGCAAGCGTTTCTATGAGCACGGAATAAGAAAAAATTCCACAGAGTCGAACGACACGAGTGAATAATCAAACTACCCCTTTTCCGCTAACATTGCGTAAATGCAACACCTATTTTCTCTTCCTTCTCCACTAAAACAAAAGCAACTGATTCGTTGAATGTTCTGATGTAATTTGACCTTGACTAAAAATTGATTTACTGTAAAGCTTACATTTGTCTAACTATATTTTTTCTGCGAAAACAACAATGTGAAAGTTTTCCTTTAAAAATGTTTTAAGTTTCAAACTTGTTATTAAATAGGAAAAAAAAAAAAAAACTGTTGAAAGAAAATATTTTTCTATTGAATTATTAACCATGATGTTCCCTACTTAAAAATTACTATTAATATAAAATTCGTTTGATAGCTAATTTTTTATACGCATTTATGTTGACTGTTGCGTCAACGCAACACCAGCGGTTAATGGGTTAAACGGATATTTCTAAAGTCAGTTCAGCATATTATTTCAGATTAAAAACTATAAAAAAATAATCATAGATGTTTGTATGTGTGTTGTTTTCTAAAGAGATCACTGTGTTTCTTCCGTGACCTTTTGATGAAATTTGCATTTTTACTGCGACCCTTTGACAAAAAATTGCGTTTCTTCCTCGATGCTTTAACGAATTTCGTGCTTTTTTCGCAATTCTTTGATGAAACTCATGTTTTCATGGTCCATAGTTGAAACTTGCGTTTTTTTTGCAACCCTTTGATGAAATTCTCGTTTTTCCATGACCCTTTGATGACATTCAAGTTTTTTACGCGACTCTTTATTGAAATTTGCATTTTTTCACTATCATTTGACGAAATTTGCAGTTTTTAAAAAGGAATTTGCATTTATTTCGCACCCTTTGATGCCTGTTTTTGCAGACGAAATTCACCTTAGTTTTTTTTCGTAGCCTTTGACGAAATTTGCGTTTTTTCCTCGATCCTTAGATGAAATTTGCGTTTCTTTTGCGATCCTTAGACGAAATTTCCATTTCTTTCACAATCCTTTGTAGAAATTTACATTTTTGCAGCAACCCTTTGACAAGATTTGCGTGTCTTCCATGGCCCTTCAACGAAATTTGCATTTTTCCTGCAGCCCTTTGACCAAATTTGCGATTTTCCTGCGATCCTTTGACCAAATCTGCATTTTTTCCACGATCCTTTGACGAAATTGATTTTTTACGACGACCTTTTGTCAAAATTCACAATTTTTTGGGCTGATGAATTTTTTTAATTTTCGGAAAATTCGAAACAGAAACACCCCTGTTTTTAATAGTGCGTGAACAACAGTAAATAAATAGTACATAAAAATGAGGAATATTTTAAATGTTTTGGTATTAAAAAAAAAAAAAAAAAGTTACAAAAAACAAGAATTATGTTTTTCTTTTCTAAAATTTTTTCCACAAAGCTCCGTATTTTTTAGAAAATTGTTTTATGATTACATAAGTAATGACTGAGGTTTGAGAATAAAGCAGAGTGCAAAAAATACAAATAAACGTGTTTTCTGAGTTTTAAAACCCCAATATTTTAAATGAATTAAATAAGAAAAACATTAACTAAACTTATGGTGGAAAGAAAAGATAAAGATTAAAAACAAATATTTATTAAAACTTAAAATGACGGACAATAAATGAAAAATAAATTATATTACTTACAGATTCACAATAATGAAACCATAAAACATGACATGCTGTGACTAAAATCAAATATCTTTCAACAAACTTCTTAATCGAAGTATCACTTATAAATACGGTTTCACATTTTGAAATAGATGAAGTACTCAGGACTCACGGTAAACTTCATGGCCACAATGACAAACGGTACCAATAAAACTAACGCATTAAATTAGGGATGCACCGAATAGTGATTTTGGCCGAATACCGAATACCAAATATTCGGCCTATAGGTGAACTGAATACTGAATATTCAGCTAGCTGAATAGTAACTGATAGGCCGAATATTAACTATACGGCCAAATACCGAATATTCAGCTTGTCGAATACTTTTATTATTTCAAAGTTTAAAGGCATTAAAACGTTAAATTTTAAAGCAATTTTACACAATATTTCAAACGAACTTTCATTTTGATAATCAAGAGCTTTTTTCAAGTAAACTTTATGCTGAAAAAAATCTGCTTTGAGTTATTTAAGAAGATAGTTATAAAAATTTTTTAAATAATAAAATTTTTAATTTCATGGCTTCTTCTGTGAATTAAAACAAATGAATAAAATTTTCTTAAATTCTAAAACAAACATTTTAAAATCAAAGAGAAATTCTGAAAAAATTGTACAGAATTATATATTGTTTGTTTGTCAGGAAGAGACAAAATTAAAAGTAAATAAACAATACAATCTATTCAAATTTTATATGGTGGCAACTCAGCAAGAATAACTGTTCTACTCCCTTTGATTAAGCAAGGAAGGTTTTAAATGCTTCCTAGATCGGTGTCTGGAGTGGGTGATCATTTTTAGAGATTGTAAACATTGTTCTTAAAATCTTAGCAAGAAACAGATTATTTACTGGAGTACACGTAGTTACTTATTTACACGTAGTACACTTATTTACACGTAGTTTAATAATTAATCACTCATTTTATCCTGAAAAGGGAATCTATGTTCTATCATTAATCATTCTTTCTTTTCGTATTTACTTTTTAAACTTAATAAAAGGCAGAGTAAGATATTGCAAGTTTGTTAGCAACTGTTATATAATTGGTAAATAGAAGCATTTAATTTCCCGGTGAGATATTATTACTTGGTATACTTTAAGCTATAATAATAATTTAGTATCTCCAGAAGTAACGCATTTCAAGGAATCTGTTTATACCGGATAAATCAACTGGTATCATTTCTTTGTGCAATTCAAAATTACGTTATGCATTAATCATAGGGTACTTGTAATTTCCTTTTATGCAAACCATGTCATAAATCAAAAAGTATAATTTAATTTATCATTTGGTTACAGAATCTGTTTTTATTACTCTTGATCTAAATCATTTAATGATTTATTAAAAAGGTTTGTAAGATTATTTGATGAAATGATAACATATATGTCATCAGATTTATTTTATTGTGTTTGGTTCCGTTTTCGCCAGATTGTGTCTTATTTTTATATTTTTGGTGAAAGTTTGGCGTGTTTTTCATCTAATGTATACTAAGACAACAGAACTCTGATACACGTCTGTTCATGGCAGAAGATACTACAAAATTATGTAATCAGTGACACCTCCCTGCCTTTAATTTTACCTGGCCTTACGGCTGGGAATATGTAAAGAAACCGGCAAAATAAAGAAAGTATGTTTGTGCTAAGTGGACTGCAATGACTTTACTCTTGACTGTGTTAATAATTATGCTTGAATTTCCAAAATCCAGCAAACTAAAATATTCCAGCTTCTTGGTTCACGGGATTGGAGCTGTTGGGTTCTTGCAAGGTAATGTACGCCATATACATAGCGGTCAATAATCTTTAAATCCCAAAAGGTATGGGGGTTCTTCCCGATACCATATAAGTGGTGCCTCATTTTAATGGATAATAGCTCAGTTTTAGCAAAATCAACGCAGTGAGGTGTCGGAATATTTTTTAAAAAGTGAAAGCACAACCTGTTTTAAGGAACTGTCTCATCTCCATGCATTATTTTCATTAAATGACACATGTCAAGTCCATTATTTGATCCTGCTCTTGTAATGCCTGCACGAAATGCTATCTCATTTTTGATGTCACATGCCTTTTTGATGCTCCTGTCACAGTGATATGGCTATTTAGATGCTTTATTGATTTCCCCCATCAAAGTTCAGTAGATTGTCCGGAGGTCACTAAAACTAAACTTTCCTCTTCGTCATTGTCCAGGAACGGGTGATTCTTCTTCAACCACTGGTGTTTATTCACAGGAGGAATTGTTATTTCAAGAATTTGACAATAGTTATGAAGGCAATAGTTGACTAGGCATCTATGTGGATTTTATCTAGTGTTTAATCCTCAATAGAACATCAAATAAATTTTTTTGCAGACCTCAACATAGGAGTTATAGAAAAAGAAAAAAAGGATTAATTCAAAATGGAAACATTTTTCATTTTTATGAGCGACCGAAAATTTATTGCTTTTAACATTTTATATTTTACTTTTATTCTAAATTTAAATAAATTCAGTTTTAATATAAATGGATATACATGGGATAAAATATAATTGCATTGTCATGCTCATTTTCTTTATAAAAGGTAGTTAGATATTTAGATTGTTACCTATATTCTATTTTCAAAGATAGGAATCTGATTCTTTTTATAACGTGGCAGTTAAAATTGGATATGCGAGTGAAGTTTTTTTTTTTTCCTGTTGATTCAATATGTCATTTTGGCTTATGGCAGCATCTTAACAGCTGCTATGTATAAACAAATTTTAAGTCACTCGCAATCATTTAAGGCTGTTAACTGCTCTGCTCAACAAGCGCAAAACGTTCTGACACATTTACAAATTCATTTTTTAACGGAAAGATATAAAATTGGAAAGCCTGGCCATGGAAGGGATTTGGAATTGAACTGTTTTTTCCATTTTTTGATCCATAAATTACCCATTGAGTTGTAAGCGTTTTCGATCACGTGACAAACCCGTTTTTCGCCTGCTCGAGTGATTTTTCTACTTTCGCGTGGAAATTCGGTTCAAAACGTCCACTTTGATATTATTTTCTGAAAGATTATTGCGTTGGAAAAAAAAACAGCTCGATGACATAGTTTCTGAACAACAACACCAGCTAGTTTCATGCATTTTCGAACAAAAATGAATTAAAACTTATGTCAGAAAGTTGGCCTCTGATTTGAGAACAGCCTTAATGCAGTCTCTTGTTTGTTTTTTTATCTTAAAAAAAAAAGATTATAGAAAATCTGTCATTACAGTAGGAAATTTTTTGGCTATATTGGGATAAATTATGTTCTCATTTTTAATGCTAATGAGATATTTTAAAGTTCCTACATGTATTTACAGTTGATAAGTGTATATATATTTTTTTATTACTAAATCACCAGGGATGTAACATATGGAACTTTGAGTCGATATTAGTTGTTTGTTTTTCAGGAATGTATGCAAACAGTTTATTATTATTTTGTTCGTTTTTTTTGTTCAGCATTAAATAAGGTAAAGAATAAGATCTAGGCATATATTTTTTTTGTAGATTGCATTGCAATTTTAAATCTCAATCATAAGGTAATTTTTAGTTAATAATACTACTACTAATAATATTTACCTTGCTTTTCTTTCGTCTTCATTTATATCTTCATGGTTTGTAAATGTAAGATTTTATTTTAATTTTTGCAACCCAATGTTAGACTTAATCTGGATTTCTTTGAAATTTCAATGATTTAAATGTAATCTTTTAAAATTTTATTAATGGGTGTTCAAATCTTATGTAAAATATTTTCCTAAATGCATAAAAAAAAGGTATTGTTAGGTATGCATTTCCACAGGCATTTTTTTTTTAGTTATAATTAAATTACAGATAAAATGTATTAGAATTTTATGTTCCTTCACTTTAACAAATAAATGGACGTTGAATTAAAAAACAAAAGTCCAGGACAGAGATAAATTTGTGCATTGCACAGCAGATAAAATTATATAACATAAAGAATAAAGGTAAAATTTTCTTGCTGAAGGTAATAAAATTTAGAATAAAGAAAATATTCTGATATTTTTATGCAGTTTTAAAACCGTAATAGTTGTAGTAATAATAATAATAAAACACAGTGCATATATGAGGGAGACAGAGTTCCTGGGACAAGTTCCAGATAAAAATTGCACAGTGCAGGGAGGTTTTAAAATATCAGGTAAGATTTTTGTATGTACTGCCATGTGACATTTGTTTTTTATTAATATAGATTTAATACTTTTCAAGGTATTATTGCAAGTACGTTTTAAATTTTTAAACTTATATTACACTGTTATATGTATATTCCTGTGCATAGCTAGAGTCAACCACACTTTTAAACATGTTTCACAATTTGATGTAACATTTTCATTTTTACACACACTACACACTATTGTTTTATTTTTATTCATGCATTTATATTTAATACAGTTATTTCAGTATTGAATCTTCATGGTGTACGTACGATCTTTTTAATTTAATTTTTACACGTTGTGCAGGAAACTTCTTCCAGTTGACTATTACCGCAGATGGTTAGCTGGTTGAAGATATGTTTTATGGTAAGCGTAAAAAACTGGCCACTTTCTTCATTTGCTATAGAAATTTTACCCTGCACTTACACTTTTAGATGAGTTAAATTAGTAGCATGTTAATATTAACTTTTTTTTTCTGGGTTTCCCAGACTTCCTTCAAACCTTAGTGGTTTTGAAATTTTTATTGAAATCTTATCCATACACTATATACACGTACCAGTAAGTTTACCAGTCAAGGGTAATTTTTTTATTTTATCATTGTGAAAAATTTTATTGGACAGTCTTTTGGGCACAATTGATTGTAGTTTAATGTTTACAACTCACACATAAAATTATTTGAGGAAGAAAATCTCATGTACAATATAAATTGTACTTTCATATTACTTTTTGACTTTTAGATGGTAAAATAATAGAGTTGAGAGAGTTTTTATGCTTATTATATTACAGTAATGTCATGCACAGTTATTTTTAATGTGGTAATTTTGATATGCATTTTTTTAATATTTACATAGATTTTTGGTTATACACTGGTTGACTCAATGCTAATGCAATCTACTCATAATATAAATTTTGATAGATATGTAACAGTTCATTTAATTTTAGACAATTCATTTTAATTCATTTCAACTTGTACAATTTTAAACTGTTATATTTAAAAAAAAAAAAAAAGAGTTAAAAGTTAATGTTTTTTTTTTTTTTTGCTTTTCAAAGGTGACATATTTCTTAGTTTGTTGTTTTTCATACAATATTTAAATTTTTTAATTTTACAATGTTTTATACTAGTAGATAGAAATTTTTTTTTAGTGCATCATTTTCTTGGGTCATAAATTGGTGTACCTGTTTTGTATTTTGTAGATCTATATGATTATCAATTGCACTTTCGTTGTACACGCAGTGTGTATACTAATGTTCATGGGTGCTTCAATCATACAAAGGTTATTTATACAAAGGTTTTTTTTCTTTTCTTTTGGAGTACTTATGGATGATGTTCGCATATAACGCTCCCTCACGACCTCTTCAAATACATTCGGCAGCTACAACGGTTTTTACAAAGGTATAAATTTTGCTGCATGCTATTCAGATGAAGCTTTTCGCATATATATATACATTACATGTGCAATTGTTTAGTTATTGGTCCTCGGTACAGGTTTTTGTAACATTTGGTTGTTTGTTACAGTTATGAAAACATTTCAATTTAAATTTCACTTTTTACTTTTTTTTTTTTTTTTTTTTTTTTTTAAAGGAAAGGGGTTATTCTGTCATGTAGAAATTTTACAATTTATTTTTTCCTTTTCTTGTCATTTAATATTCAGTTGTCCTAAAAATTAACGTAACTTTTATTTTGGTCCATTAATACGATTTGTTGCATCTGTTGGGTATTTTGCTGTTGCTTAATTTACAATGGTGATAAACTTTTAAAGTTTTATTTGAGCATTGGTGAATATTCATCAGATCCTGTCTTTTTGAGCAGTTTAACCGGCAGTTACTTCTTACAAAGGTTATTTACAATGGTTATTCATAAGTACTGCATGTTGGATTGTTCACTTGGATATGCAGCATTCTTTTTATTAAATGGTAATTTGAAATTATATTTAACTGTAATTAATTTATTTTGGATTCTATATCGTGTTTGACATTTCTTAATGAAAGATTCAACAGTATTTTTTTTTTTGTTTAGACTTACACATATAGTTCATGGTAATTTTGACTTTCTTGTTGTCAGAGGATTTTTGTATTCACTTTCACACGTATTTCATGGTAATTCTGACTCTCTTGTAGTCAGAGCCTGATTAACTCTATGTTGAGCCCGGGGCACACAGGCCTTGTTGGGGCCCCTTTCCTGAAAAAAGTTCATGCATCATAATTTGGACAAACAGCTCTATGTGTAGTTTACGATTTAAACCATAACTTTACGAAAAAACAATATATTACAGACATATAAAAATGCATTAAAAAATATAGAAAGGTAAAATCTCCTACACTATATGGTCTTTAGAGTGAGTAAAACTGTAAGACTGAATAAAACGTGTTAGATGCAATACCCGTTCTCAGGATTTTGAAGTTTACATTACAGATCGTGGTCGTTATTGAAAAATACTGAGGTAGTTTAACATGAATGGGAAAAATATATTTTTTTCTATGAACTACAAATGGAAATTTAGATTAATTCTTATTTTCAGAGTGCACAAAGTACATTTTGGGGCCCCCTGAAAATGTGAGGTCGGGGCACATGCACCATGTGATAATCGGGCTCTGCTTGTAGCCAGAGGTTTTTGTTTACACACACACTGTTGAGTTTTTCATTTACAAATTATACTACTGGCAGGTTTTTTTTTTTCTTTTTTTTTTAATTGTACACATGATGCCATATTGTTTATAGATGTTTTGGTTACTTTAGATTAATTCATATTGTGGACAATAAATTTTTGGGAGATATGTTACAAGATTCATAATCATTTGACAGTTTTAAATATTTAATTCGTAGTTACACTTCATGTCACACATTTTTGTATTTTGACATTTATTTGTACAGGTTTCTTAAATAAAAGTCCTTAATGGTATACAATTTCATGTCATGGAAATTATCCTACACCTATAAATACTACATGGTTTTTGGAATCTAATTTGCTGGCATTTTATGAAAAAAAAAAAAAAAAAAAAATTGTAATAATTAAAGGTTAGAGTAGTTCAGCGATATTTGTTTTAGATTTTGTTAAATGCTTTCGAACATTACACAGATACATTCGTTATTATTATTATTTTTTTTTTTTTTGCACACAAACATAATTTTTCACTAGTGGTAGGGATATGTACAAGGAAACATTAGAAGTTTTTACATATCACCATATATTTTTCACATTTTTAAAGAACTTAAATTTTTATACTTGGGTAATGTCTGGGTAACTTATGGCATACAGAGGCACCCCATTTTTTTTTTTTTTTACACAATTGCAAGAATTTTCTACGGTCAATGATTTTTTTACACACATGCTTTCTGTAGGGGAGAGTTGGGAGGAGTGGGACAGATTTCACAATTTATTTTTTAATTCACTACTTATGTTTTACCAAGAGTACAGCTTATAAAAATCTAATAGTATGTTACTTAAGCTATGCTTAAAAAATACAAACACAGTGAAATACAAACAACTGGCTTTTATTTGCATGTTTTAAAATGTTAAAATTTTTGTCCCACAGCTCCCTCACATGAGGGAGGTATGGGACGCACATGAGGAAGGAATAGGATACTGTTTGACAAAAATTAAATTAACACATATTGTATTTTGATAAGTCAACACTGAAAGCAAAGTAGGACTGGGCTCGGCTAGTACCTCAAATTATTTGTGGTTGAGGCAATTTCATTATGATATCCCTTTTCCCTACTTCACTGAAGTCATTTTCTTGTGGGAAGTGAAATTTTTCTTTTTCATCATTTTTGAATAGGATAAACTCTTTATCACTGTCTATATCCTCAACTCTGCCAATATAATAAACAACTGTCTTCTTTGTCAAAAATTTAACAAGTACAAAGTCATTTATCCTAAATTTGGATCATCAGTTAACCAATCAAATTCTTCAGCAATTTCATTATCATTGTGAGTAATCAAATCAAAAGTCTTCATCTGTAGAGTCATGCAACAAAAATTTTCCATCTATGGAATCATAAGATAATTCATTCGCTTTTTTCTGTTTCTTCCTTTTCACCTTAAGAGTTTTCTTTTTACACAATCTCTTTTGCTTTTTATTAGCAGCTATTTTTTCAATTTCTTCTTTTTCTGGTGTGTCAGTGAAGATTTTATATCTTTCCTTTTTTCTGTCTTTTTTTATAGGTTTTGTGGTGATGCTTTGGGATATGGGTGCATATAGGAAGGACCCAAAGGTGTTTAAAAATATGTCCCATTCCTCCCTCATTGATGCAATCCCATTCCTCCATCTGCTGAATAATTTTTAAAAAGGCTTAACATATATAGCATGCTACATTTAGGCTTTATTTGACTGCTAGTTTACAAACACTATATCTTTAAGTTTATTATACAATTATAATATTTTTATTTTAAATATAATTGAAAAAAATCATTAAAAGAATAAGAATTTGTACTTACTTCTGAGGTATGAAAATAAAATTTTCCCTTTTAAATACAAACAATAATACAGTTGGTGTAACCAGGGGCGTAGCTACAGATATTTTTTCGGGGGGGAGAATTCGAAGATTTCCCAACTTGAAACAAATTCTTCCAACTTTCAACTAAAGTGTGTATAATACATGTACCACAATGTGTATAATAATGATAATGAAAATTATACATAAAAAATTCCTTTCCAAAGAAAAATTTTGAAACTGGAAACATAAAAATTATAATTATTGGTTTGTTTAATAAAAAACAAACGTGCAGGTCCAGAACACGATTTGACTGTTTTTAGAACATGTCTGTCGGTGTGTATGTGACACAAATTTTGTGGTTGCTCTATCTCAAGAACTAATGTGCGGAATTTAATAAAACTTTTGATTCAGTTATATCTTGATAAGAATTAATGCTGATAAGTTTTGGTGTAAATTGCCCGAAAGGTGGCGCTGCTAAGCTGCATTTTTCACGATTTACATGATTTTAGCGATAGTTATCGCTCAAAAACTGTTGCACAGAATTTGATCAAACTTCATATTCTGTTAAACTTTGACATAATTTGGTGCTTATTAGGATTTTGTGTATATTATATAACAGGTGGCACTGCTGTGCAGTATTTTTCATGATTTTCGTGTTAGCTATATTTCAAAAACTAATGCACGGAATTTAGTTAAACTTCATATTCGGTTGCACTTCCTTATTGGGCTTGGGTGTTTACTGTCCAATGGCATCGCTTTTGTGTTCCTTGGGTTTGGAATTTTAGTTGCATCTAACAGGGTGTGTGCCGAAATTCAATGATTTGTTTGAAAAATGCGAGGCTTCTACCTCCTTTTTAAATGAACACAATTAAACGAATCTATACCTTTAGAATTCATTATTATGGGTATAGAATTATTATTTAATTTTAGCATTGTGGTTGCAAATTTTGAGGTATTAACATATATGAGATAGAGTAAAGTTTTGGGATTGGCACATCCGAGTTGTTTTCATTTAACATTAATTCTTCTTGTCTTCAAAGAAGCCAATCTGATGATTACATCATCCAGTTTAATAAAATCCACTATTTGACTTTCACATTTTAAAAGCATTAGGCTGTCAAGCCTGTCATCCCTCATTGTAGTTTGTAATATATATATTTTTTAATTTTTATTTGACTAAAGATTCTTTCATTAGATGCAACGCCATAAAGATAAGCTTCTGTGAATGTTAAGGTATGAGTATATAGTTTGACGGCATGACCCAAATAGTCTTTGAATTTCATGGCATGAGTAAAAGGTTTGTTTAAAGCTGCTATCAGATTCACCAACTTTTCGAGCAATTTTTGAGACAACTCTTGATTTCCTCCAACTTTTCGTGAAATATTGTCTCAACACCCAGTGTGATCGCAAACAGCAATATCCCCAACTTTTTATTCACAGCTCTAAAAAAGTATGCGCTAGCCGCGTCTTCCCCCCCCCCCCCCCAAATTTTCAACATTTCAGCCAATCAGAGATAAGCGATTGATACGAATAGGCGATAAACATTAACGACTGGTACTAGTAGTACTGGTTTTCCTCCAACTTGAGCAACGACAACTTTTTTCTCCCTTTGAACGGGAAAAAGTTGGGTTTAAAATCGGCTGAAAAGTTGGTGAATCGGATTGCAGCTAGTCAGTTAGGAATTGGTTTATTTCTATTTGACTCTGCAAGTCATGTACATCCGTTTCTCATATATAGGTGGAAACATTATTAACTTTTCTAAGTTAGTGATACTCAAATTTGGCTTGCACAATTGAAATTTAAATACGAAATGTATTGGTTCGATATTCTCCTGATATAGGGAACATTGTTATTTAAGACCATTACTAAATTCCCGAAATTTTCTTGTATTTCTTATAATTATTTCCTGTAAAACTTATGTGTATCAATGTTCATTGCTGTGCTATTATTTTTATCTATTCTCTTTGGTGAAACCGTTTTCCTACTGCGCTTTCGGAAGTCATCTTCTTCAGTCATATCCTAATATTCATAATTGTTTGTAAACTTGTCTATAAAGAAATCTTTATTTCTTCAAAATTCTATTCAAGTGCAACGTGTCAGCGTTACCGTGCATGTTGATTTTTTCTTCAGATGATGGACAGCTTTCATAATCATATTTCTTTCCAAATTCAAATCGTCCTCTTTTTACCTTTATCATCCTCGAATGGATTTTTAGATGTTCCAAAATCTTCCACGAAAACTCTTTTCCTATTATGAAGGGTTCTTTCGTTCTTGTATTTATTGTCATTTTTTAGAACAGCTTTAAACACACAACACTGGACTTTTGGTTTAAAATTTCACAAACACCCATAAATATAAACGAACAGGACTAATGTATATTTGGCACACACACAAATAGAAGTAAAATGTGACAAATTTATCAGAACCAACGACTTCTTACATTCACATTTGCTCATATTTTTACTCATATCATTACTCTTTTCTCCCCTTTCTTTACTGCGAAGGGTTAACTAATTTTTGTGGCAAAAAATCACAAGAATGAGTAAAATATTGTCCAAAAATCGGCAAATTAGTTAAACAATTATTGCAATTTGTGAAAACTGATCAAATCTTCTTGCCCAGCTGTGTTTCAAGTAGGTGACAACATTCCTTTCTGTTGTGATACAAGTGATCTCCAATTTTCAAAAGAAGATGCAATCCCTTTGGATTAAAATAGCTGGATTCTGTTTTAGGAGGAGAAGGTGAGGTAGGTTGGAATTTTTGAGAAAGGAACAAAGTTTTGGAGGAAATAAAGGAACTGGATAGTCAGCTATTGATGGACAGGAGTAGAGAAATTTAGATCTGGTAGATGTATAATATTTTTGTATAACTGAAAAACACAATGATAAATTGAGTGCGGCTGATTTCTTTTTGTATTTCTTTTGATAATTTAACTTGTTTACTGTTACAGTACTCAGAAACATAATCACCAAAACAAAAAAAATTTCGTAATTTTTTTTACTATTACTTTTAAAAAAGAAATTGTCACAAAAATCTAGAATTTCCCAACTCTAAGCTCAAATTTCCCAACTTCACATATATTGGGGGGGGAGGCTCCCCCCCCATACCCCCCCATGGCGACGCCCCTGGGTGTAACAATTAGAATCAAACATGAGGCTATAGATGCTCCACCTAGCGGACAAACTAGAACTAAATTCTAACAGTTATTTTGGACATAAATGCTGCTGTCCCACTCCTCCCACTGTCCCATTCCTCCCAACTCTCCCCTACTGCCATAGTGCTTAATGTAATTACTTCTTCATTTAAAACTATTGATTTTAATATTACATTTGGCAAAAAGGTTCAGTTCACATACTTTCTGAATTTTACTTTGTCATAAAATTTCACCTTATTGCCACATTTGTTTACAATTTGGTATAAAAAAAAAAAAAAAAAAAAAAAAGTGATTTGTATACATATATATATTTTTTCATCCACAGTAGCTTTTACACGCCAGCAATTGTTTTTCATTTAGTCATCTTGGTAGGATATTTTTACATTGTTGATAATTGAATGATATACACATCAGATAGTTATTTTACAGGCAAGTTTAATTGTATGAAGTTCATTTTGGTTTTTGATCTATAACTAGTGTAATTTTGTATTACATGTCACATGGACAGTACAGCACAAGGCAAATTGCTATTTTTTTGTAAGGCGATCATGTTTACATCATGTCTCTAGTTTCGGTTGGTAAAATCCACCGTTATGCAATCATATTGTATTGCCTTTATTCTTGCAAATGTTGCAAGTTAAAATATTTATGAAATCTTTTGTGCACTCTCATTTGTTTATATATATATATATATATATATATATATATATATATATATATATATATATATATATAAAGAAAAAATATTTTGATTCCAATTTTGCATTTTTGAGCTGATTTTTATTATTTAAGACATGTAAGTGGTCCCCTTTGTCATGCTGGAATTATGCATGCGTTTACTGAGACATGACTTCATTCATGATCTGCCATTTGTCAAAAGTGATACCATATAAAAATATAAAAAGTTAGTTACAGATATACAGGTATTGCTTTGAAATACCAATAGAGAACGTTTACTTTGTGTTTTGCTAATTGTTTAAAATTCTTAAAATAGATAATTTTAATGTTATGACAATAGTGATTTTTGCTCTGTAAATAAAAAGGAGACACAGATCTGGCTTTTCCATACCTATCTTTCAGTTTTTTTTTTTTTTTTTCAAAATCCAGTTGTGGCGGAGATATGTGATGTTGATCACATATAATTCACTTAAATTCCATACAAGACATTAATTATTAAACTATGTTGCTATTTTAATCAGTCACTCATTTTATCCTGAAAAGGAAATCTATGTTCTATCATTAATCATTCTTTTCGTATTTACTTTTTAAAACTTAATAAAAGGCAGAGTAAGATATTGCAAGTTTGTTAGCAACCGTTATATAATTGGTAAATAGAAGCATTTAATTTCCCGGTGAGAGATATTATTTGGTATACTTTAAGCTATAATAATAATTTAGTATCTCCAGAAGTAACGCATTTCAAGGAATTTGTTTATATTATCTCACGCCAGATAAATCAACTGGTATCATTTCTTTGTGCAATTCAAAATTACGTTATGCATTAATCATAGGGTACTTGTAATTTCCTTTTACGCAAACCATGTTATAAATCAAAAAGTATAATTTAATTTATCATTTGGTTACAGAATCTGTTTTTATTACTCTTGATCTAAATCATTTAATGATTTATTAAAAAGGTTTGTAAGATTATTTGATGAAATAATAACATATATGTCATCAGATTTATTTTATTATGTTTGGTTCAGTTTTCGCCAGATTGTGTCTTATTTTTATATTTTTGGTGAAAGTTTGGCGTGTTTTTCATCTAATGTATGCCAAGACAACAAAACTCGGATACACGTTTGTTCGTGGCAGAAGATACTACAAAATCATTATGTAATCAGTGACACCTCCGTGCCTTTAATTTTACCTGGCCTGACAGCTGGGAATATGTAAAGAAACCGGCAAAATAAAGAAAGTATGTTTGTGCTAAGTGGACTGCAATGACTTTACTCTTGACTGTGTTATTAATAATTATGCTTGAATTTCCAAGATCCAGCAAACTAAAGTATTCCAGCTTCTCGGTTCACAGGATTGGAGCTGTTGGGTTCTTGCAAGGTAATGTACGTAGCCATATACATAGTGGCCAATAATCTTTAAATCCCAAAAGGTATGAGGGTTCTTCCCAATACCATAATTGGAAAACCCAATCTTTTGCTTTTCGGGGAATACAAAGTTGATACTTTTAGATTACAATCCTGCAAGCTGTGGGATCTCGCAGGCAGCGTTTTCTCATTTACAAAATCTACCATCATTTTCGGGTAGTAATGTTGCACATAGTTTAAAAGTAATCAGTGAAAATACATAAAAAAAATACATATGCGTTGAAATGAGAACTTTCTAAAAAAGGACGGAAACTTAAATATTTCCCTTCCCTTGATCTATAACAATGGTAAAAGTTTTGCAAATCATGGGAAGAGTGTGATGAGAATAGTAAATTTACTAAATTATTTAAGCGATTTTAGACTAGCAAAGCAACTGTTTTAGAGTACTTTTTCTGTAGAAACTTTTTTATAAAGTGATATCAATTCAGCTCTTTATGGATGCATAAAGTCATTTTTTAAGGATAAAAAATACCAATTGTTTTCACAAGCAAGTATTATTTTCACATTCAAATAGCCCTATATTTCAGCATTCCAATACCCTGTAATATGTGGTACTTTTATAAAAGAACAAAAGAAGCATGAGATTTAGTTTTCAAAATTTCTATTTCCATACGGAGAGTATATTTTTGTTTTAAATATAAATGTTTCATAAACGAAGTTTACACACTGAATGTTTCTTGTGTGCGTTGAAGGAGATACCTGCTGATACCAAATTTAAAATTGCTACTTGGTTAATAATATTAATAGTAATAAAACAGTTGTAAATAAAAAGTAGTTGTTCTCAGATTGTAACAGAAATTAAATTTATGAAATTTTTAACTGACTTGATAACTAATTCATATTACATTAAGCCCTTAGCAGCACCGCGGCAACTCTATTTGACACCTGTGTGAAAAAACCTTGTTAGCTTTTCTAAAGAACCTCAGAGCATCAATGGTGATTAGAAAAAAAAATGTGGTTACTCCTAACTAATTCTGCTAAAAATAATCATAAAAAAATATGTAGGTACCAATCGACTGGAAATAATATCTACTAGTTATTGTTATGCATAAAATATGTTTCTGAAGTCATCTACTTATTAAGAATTGTACCAACTTTGAAATTTCAAACAATAACACTCATTTTTGACACCTTATTTGAGTTTCTTGGATCTAGACAGCCCGGAAAAAGGCATATTTTATATGCATTATCTTAAATCTTGATGGGATTAGAAGAGTTTAAATTTGAGTATGGTAAAGCTAAATCCATTTGAGAAACTTAATTTTTATCTTCATAAAAATTATCAGATTGATTTTTTATTAATGGATTAAAGATATACAGATTAATTATACAGATTTATTAATTAAAGATAACAGATTAATTAATTATACAGATTTATTGATTAATTAAAGGTATACAGCAGGGATGCACAACCTATGGCCCACGTGCCAAAAGTGGCCCGCGATGCCTGTTTCGTTGGCCCGCCAATCCCAAAATAGAGATTAGTTTTTTTTTTTTTTTTTTTAATTGAAAGCTTACATGTTTTTACAAAATTTTTCAACTGAGAACTGCTTGTGTTTTAAAATCAAAAACAATCGCCATCTTCATTGACTGGTTGGGGGTTCCAAAATGGCTTTAGTGCACTTTCATCCCTGCACCAGTCTCTTTAATGATGATACCTATGAATAGACCTCTCCCTATAAAATATGATTAGTTGTTTCAGAAGCAATGCAGTATTATTTTGTGAACAGAGTGACTGGCATTTTGTGCGAAGAGGTTACAATATTAAGGGTTGAGCTGTTTCTAAATGCATTGACAAAATAATTGATAAGAATTCACCTTTTCTTATCATGGATTTTTAGCTTTATTATTTTTTTAACTAAAATAATTATTCTATAATTAATATCAATTTTTAATTTGAATAGTAACTACTTTAAAACTACTGTTTTTAATTCATATCATCAAAATAATATAAAACATTATTTTATTAAACATTAAATTAATTTGCAGAAAGTTTTTGACCCAATATTTGCGTGCGCAGAAAATTTTTAGTTTTATACAAGTCTGAACCAGACCAGTTATTTTCAAAAACAGACATCTGAATTGGATTCCTGCATTGAGGTAACCCTGAATATTGCCCAGCTGATCGCTAAACGTGAAAAACCGTTTACTGATGGTGAATTTGTGAAAGATTGCTTGTTAATTGCTTCAGAGAAACTTTGTCCCGAAACAACAAATAAATTTAAAAGTTTAAATTTGAATAGGATGACTGTTCAGAGAAGAATTCAACAATTAAGTGAAGACATTGTAGATCAAGTGAAGCTTGCTGCTTCAGATTTTGAATATTTTTCACTTGCTGCTGACGAATCTACTGACATTACTGCAACAGCTCAACTCCTTGTTTTCATTCGAGGTATAAACAAGGATTTCTGCATTACAGAAGAACTTCTTGGAATGTACCCTATGGAAGGCCAAACAGTTGGCAAAGAACTTTTTCACAGTTTATTAGAATTATGAGTGTGGTCTAGTTGCAAAACCGGCCAACTCCTCAAAAATTGAAAATGTGTTTTTTCAGTTTTTTTAGTTCTAAGTAAAAGTTTCTATCATCTGGAAACGATAAACCATGCAAAAACCTGTCAATCCCTGTGTTATATGCGTTTGAAAATCACGATGTGGTGCAAAAGCGGCCAAATCCTTCAGCCGGCGAGTTTCAAAACCGGCCATCTCCATATCCGCTAGCTGACGCTTCTGCTCGACCCCACAATAACTTCTCACTTCTTGATTAGATTAATGTTATTGTGTTTTCTCTTGCCTGTGACTGCTCTCCCTTGGTGCATACAAATTTTCTAATAATTTAGCTTCGTGTTTTCTCCAACTATGGAAGTGTTTCTGGAAGAAGTGTCTACTAATCAACCAAGAAAGCGGCAAAGTGGATCTACGATGTGGTAAAGGAGAAAACCCCAAATTCAAAGGTAATGTACACCCTTTTGATAACCAGGGGTGGTTTATCATTTTTTGACGCCCTAGGCCAAAATACTTTTCTGCGCCCTCCACCCCCCCCCCCTTTCATAAAACTATAAGTGAATTTTCTTTGACAAATTTAAGAATTTTTTAATCTATTTAATTAATTAATAATACATTTAAATTTTGCTTTATAAATTTTAGTATTTTGAGGATTGTAGATTGGAAATGAATGGGCTTTTGTTACACTTAAAATCTGAGAGAATTTTGTGTTGGTGTATCGAGAAGTAGAAAAATTGTTTTAAATGTAATTATTACAAATTCATTTTTTATTTAACACTTTTCGTTAAAATTTTAAATTGTTCTTATTTCATTAAATTTAAAAACTTTAAAGTTCTTAATTTTGTGAACCCTACCTAACGTACACCCCTTGGCCATAGCCTAAGTTGCCTTATGGGTAATCCACCCTGGGTATAATATAATACATAATTGATAACATAATAACATCATAGTTAGCCTATTTTGATTAAATTAATTATCATGAAGCCATAATATTTTATTAATCTAATAACTTGCCTACGTTGATTCAGTATTCTTTTATCCCTCCAGACCGTTTTTCAGCTCAAATTGAAAGGAGATTGAAGAAAATCGAGTCCCTGATTCAGCCCGCAAAGTATGAAGAAATTTTATTTGAATATGGAACAGTTTTCAAGTCAGAAAGAGACCGACCATGATTGGAAGAAGGCCAGCAATTTCTTCCCCAAACCACCTGCACTGTGGCATTTCAAATTTGCTCCTATGAAAAAAAATTTCATAACAGAATATAAAAATAAGCTGTTGGTGCAAGGGGAGGTCTTCTACAAATCTGAGGTAGAAGTCAGAAAGTCTGTTGTCAAGAGTAAGAGAAGTATTATGAACAGCAAGCTCGAGGACGTGACTCTGGATACCGTGGTGAAGCCTCTAAAACTTCGGGATGTCCAGAACTTACTGACGAAATATTTCGGACCAAATTGGGATGTCGGCAAGCGGTTATTTTTTTTACAAAAATATATTGGCATCAGCTGCTTAAAAAGCAGAAAGCAAAGATGAAGAAAAAGACGCATGATGGACCATCATGACGAAATTTGTGAGACTATCGAAACCGATGAGATCACTAAAGTTTGAAATTGTATGCACATGTACATAGTATGATTTTTGTTTAAGTTTTTAAAATTTAATAATTTTACTTAAAATAATATCATGTCATTTAAATCATTTGTTTAGTGACATTTAAATCAGTTTTAACAGCTAGTCAGTTAGTTTTAACTGTTAGTCAGTTTTAACAATCAGTAACTGTGTAAAGGTCGTTTTACGTTAGTAACTTTCCTAAAGTTCCTTTTGTTAAATAACATTAAGTCGAACAAAACATTTGTGTATTTGTTAGAAAATGCTCTTTCGTTTCAAGAACATTCAACCAGATGGCAGCATCAGACAATCCTTTTTATTTGATCTACTGTGACAGACACTCAGAACAGTTTTTCTCTTTCCCTTATAGCAGTTGGCAGCAAAATGCTGGTGGATTAAAAATCCAATAATATTCCAAAGGAATATAATATGTTAAAAAAAAAAAAACTGCAACAAACCATAGTTCAAAATATTTCTTTGTGTTTGTAAATAGTCTTATTCATCTGTTTTGTTTTATTGTGAAGTGTGATCAGTATTGTGTCCAGCACAGGGGTGTAAAAATTTTTTGAAAATCTAGGAGCCAGCTCAAAAATCTTGGAGCCAGTTACTATCTATAACAAATTTGTAAAATGAAATTACAGTAGTTAATAATAGTACATACAAGTTACTCTTTTTAATTAAATATATCTGGCACATGACAAATTTTTCTTGTATAAAAAAGTAATGTTACATAAAATTATAAATATTGATATAAAAAAATTGGAAGTGCTGATGTAAAATACAAATAATAATCATTAAAAACTTCTTTAAACACCTCAAAAGTACAAATATGTAATTCACTTCAAGGGCTATAATATATGCCATAAATCAATACAGTTAACTTATTGTTTGTCCTATTTTGCTTTTAAATTTTTATGATGTTTATGACCGCTCATGTGTCTTGTTTCTAATGTAAAGTACCAGCGTTCAACTGCTTTTGTAGGATCAAATGCTTCTACAGAAAGTCCATTTAATTTTTTTAATAATAAATCATTTAAATTTTGTGATGTCAAAGTAGAGCAAAACTTGTTCTTGATCAAATTCATTGTGCTGAATCCTCGCTCTCAGGATGCAGTTGTCACAGGTATTACAGATACAATTTGCAGTAACTTTGATAAAATTGGAAATGTAGAATCATTTTTCATTGATTTGATCAAAAGCTCACTAAATTTCATGTCTTTGCATAGTACCTTAAACTTGTACCATTCGTCAAGAGCAATACTTTCAGTTGTTTCCAAATCAACATTCAATGTGACAAAATATTTCTGGAAATGATTTAATAATAATTTTAATAAGTCCAGTTCAGTGAGAGCGAACTTCATTTATTTTTTTTTTCTTTGCACATGGAAAAAAAAAAGAAAAGAAATCCATAAATAATCAAGCTTATAAATATGAATTATTTTTCATTTCCTAAGACATATCTAGGCGCCAGTGTCAAAAATTTAGTCGCCAGGGCGACCTGGTGCCGGGTATTTTTACACCCCTGGTCCAGCATATATTCTAGTGTATTTAATCTTCAAATAAATGTTTTTTGTTCATCCTAAGAAGAATATATTTCTATTGAAATACATCAAAACATAAAGGTAAAACTTTTAACTTTTTATTGTTTACCTATTGAGGAATTTCGTATTCATGCCTTCCATATGGAATAACATTCCAATAATCAATTATGAGACTGAAGTTATCTCAATTTTAAATATAATAATATGAAAGAAGAAAATATAATATAATTAAATTCAAAGAAATAATTATTTTCTGAATGTTGTATTTTTCACAAGTGAATGATATAAAAGAAAATTCAAAGAATTGTTCTTATTTTGAAATCAAAAGTATTGTGTATTGATAAGAAAAGAAATTATTTTGAATTTTATTTTGCCAATTTCTTATTGAAATTTTATTATACAAGTTGCAAATGTAAATTTATGTTTTAAACAAAGAATTGAACATTTAAGAACAGTTTTTCTGAAATCAAAAATAACTTCAAAAATTGTTCTCAAGAATTTTATTTTGTTCTTATTTCATCATTAGCATTATATTCGAGTTTATAATTGTTGTTTTGATGTATTAATAAGATAAAAAGTTTTATTTTCTGTGAAATAAGCAAATATTATTATATCATAATGTCTAGTATTAAAGAATCTCATTATGTTGATAAATTAACTGATGACAACTATTCAGTTTGGAAGTTCAAAATAGAACAATTGTTAATCAAAGAAGGTCTGTATGATGTTGTATTTGAACCTAAAATGGAAAATGATGATAACTGGGTAAAAAATGATAGAAATGCTAGGGCATTAATTTGTTTAAATATCTCAGATTCACAAATTGTTCATGTCAGACATGCTAAAAGTGCTAAAGAAACATATGATCAATTGAAATCTGTTCATGAAAGAGTAAATTTAACAAATAAACTTTATCTTCTTAGGAAGCTGTATTCCACTAAATATAATGAAAGTGTAAAAATGCAGGAACATTAATTCTGTCTTAGAATTAGCAGAAAAATTAAGAAGTATAGGTGAAGTAATACAAGATGATAATTTAATAGCTATTTTGCTCTGTTCCTTACCAAATTCTTACAGTACCTTTATAACTGCTATTGAAAGTAAATATGAAACAGATTTATCATTAAAATATGTTCAAAACAAATTAATTGATGAGTATCTTAGAAGAGTTGAAACTAAACAAATTTCAACAAAATTTGAATCTATTGCTTTAAAGGGTAATAGGAATAAACCAAAGCATTTGAATAAACAAAAATTTTGTTATCATTGCAAAAAGAATAATCACAACCGTGAAGATTGTTTTCACTTAAAGGCTAATAATACTAAAAAAACAAAACCAAATTTCACCCAAGATAGATCACATCAACAGTTTAAAAAACCAAACAATTTCTCTGCCTCTACTGCTAGTCAAAATGAAAATCTATCAGATTCTCAAAACTATCATGAATTAATGGAAAAATCAAATTCTTCGAGTTTTGTTATGAAATCTCAACAAAATGGAAATAAAAACAAATATTTGTCTTTATTTTATTGTTTTGTTATTGATTCAGGTGCGTCTGTTCATTTAGCCAATTCCTTGGAACTGTTCTCAGAATTAAAAAGTTCGAATAAAGATACAATTGCTAATGGAACTAAATTAACTGCAAAGGGAAAGGGTAATGTACTTTTAATATTGAAACACTTAATGGTCAAACAAATAGAGTTACATTAGATCATGTGCTTTATGTTCCCGAGTTGGATAATAATTTATTATCTGTCCAGCCTTGTACTGAGAAAGGTTTGTAACATTTAAAGATGATATATGTTTAATTAAAAAGGGCAACATCTTAGTTGCAGATGCAAAAGCTGATGAGGGGTTATACAGATTAAAAATAATACCTATAAATGAAAAGGTATATAGTGCTTCAGAAATATTACTCGTTTGTTCTAATGTCAACTGCATTCTAAAATGGCACCAAAGGCTGGGTCATAGAAATTTGGAATCCATCAAGAAAATTCAAAAGGATGATTTAGCCTTAGGTATTACTGTGAATAATTGTTCTCATACTGAATGTTCAAGTTGCATAAAAGCTAAGCTAACAGAAAAATTGTTTCCAAAAGAAACACAACACAGAAATAAAAAACCACTTGATTTGATATACCGCGACGTATGCAGTCCTGCAGAAACAAAAAGTATGGGATCAAAAAGATATTTCATTACATTTATTGATGATTACTCTCGTTATACACAAGTATATTTTATTTCTTCTAAAGATGAAGTATTTGATAAATTAAAAGAGTATGTTGCATCAACAACAAATACATTTAGATTGAAGATTAAATCCTTGCGTAGTGACAATGGAACAGAATATTGCAACGAATCTGTCAAAGACTACCTTAAAAACTTAGGAATAAATCATGAAACAACGACGCCATATTCACCGTCCCAAAATGGAGTCGCAGAAAGAAAGAATCGCTTGCTTATTGAAATGAGTAAAGCCATGCTTATAAATGCTAAATTGCGAAAAACATTTTGGACAGAAGCCATAGCTACAGCAGCCTACTTACAAAATAGATTACCTACAAAATCAACTGAAAAGACACCATATGAACTGTGGAATGGGCATAAGCCAAATTTGAGTCACCTTAAAGTATTTGGATGCAAAGCATATGTGTACGTTCATAAACAGAAGAGACAAAAATTTGACGAAAAAGCCACTGAAGGAGTCTTTGTTGGTTACGATTTAAGAAGCAAAGGATACCGAATTTATATAGGCGGTAGAAAAATAGTGATAAGCAGAACAGTGAAGTTTTTTGAAAATAAGAACTGTGAAAATGTCTCTAAAGGAAATCCTGAAGAGCGAATCTCAGATTTAATGCATTTCAATTTTTCAGAAGAAAATCTTGAAAATGATAGTGAAGCTATACGAATAGAAAATACTGCAGAAGAAATAAAAATGGATGAAAAATCAGTAGATAGCACAACAACTGAAGAAAGTGAAGATAATTTCCAGAGAAGAATATCTAATTGAAAGACTAAAGGAATTCCACCAGAAAGATATTCTTACAAAACTGAAGACAGTTATTCCAAAAATCAAGATCCTGAAACTTTTAAAGATGTTTTACAATTACCAGTAAAAGATCAACAGAAATGGATTCAAGCTATGAAGGAAGAATTTAACTCTTTAAAGGAAAATGAAGTATTTGAGCTTGTTACTTTACCCAAAGGCAAGCACGCCACTGGCTGTAAATGGGTTTACAAAACAAAACGTGATGAAAATAAAGAAGAAATAAAATGCAAAGCACGATTAGTTGACAAAGGTTTCGCTCAAAAATTAGGCACTGATTATGATGAAACCTTCTCTCCTGTCATCAAACATACAACTATTAGAGCTTTTCTGACCGGGGCAGCTTATCATAAAGCCAGAGTATTTCAAGTAGATGTTAAAACAGCCTTTCTACATGGTAAACTAGATAATGAAGAATTATACATGCATCAACCAGAAGGCTTTCATGATGAAGAAAATAAAGACAAAGTCTATAAATTAAAAAAGGCTATATATGGTCTTAAACAAGCCGCCAAGTGCTGGAATGAAGAAATAGAGAATACTCTAAAGGCATATGGATTTAAACAAAGTGAAGCTGATCCATGTTTGTTCATAAAAGAAAAATCAAAGAAGACAATTCATCTCATACTGTATGGAGATATGCTGATGAGCTCAGAAGATGAAAATGAAGTTAATGAAGTAATAAATTACTTAAAGAAATCTTATCCCATAACATCACTAGGAGAAGCAAAATACTTCTTAAGTATAGAAATTTACAGAAAAGAAGATGGAAGTTATTTACTTTCACAAAGAAGCAAAATAAATCAATTAGTTAAGGATTTTCAGCTTGAAGAAGCCAAACAAACTTATACCCCAATGGAAACTAACTCTTATAGTTTAGATAAAGAAGAAAATCTTTATCATCAAATGATAATTATAGACAAGCTATAGGAAGTCATATATTTCCTCATGCACAAGACCTGATATTACCGCTCCTACACGCATACTAAGTCGAAGATGCAATAATCCAAGACAAAAGGACTGGAATGCTGTTAAGAGTGTAATAAGATACTTAAAAACAATGAAAGACCTTGATCTCCACATTTCTTTAAAAGAATATCCTAATATAGTTGCATACTCGGGACAAGATGCTACAGACAGAAAATCCACCTCAGGAAATGTAATCTTCTTAGGCAATAGCTGCATTTCTTGGTTCTCACGAAAACAAACATGTGTGACATTATCGTCAGCAGAAGCTGAATATGTGGCACTGTCACAAGGAACTCAAGAGGTGCTATGGATCTTAAAATTATGTAAAGATCTCAATTTACAACAACATTTTCCTATTAGAATTTTTGAGGATAACCAATCTACAATTAAATTGGTTGAAAGTGAAAAATTTAAATCTTGCACTAAGCACATTGATACAAAGTATCATTACATACGAGATTTAAAAACGAAAAATGTTATAGATGTCAAATATCTATCAACAAATGAAATGATAGCAGATATAATGACGAAGCCGCTGCCAAAGGCCAAATTTGAACTTTGTAGAAACCTTATCCACCTGGTGTCAGATTCTATCACAAAACGGGAGAGATGTTAGAAAATGCTCTTTTGTTTCAAGAACATTCCACCCGATGGCAGCATCAGACAATGAGACAATCCTTTTTATTTGATCTACTGTGACAGACACTCAGAACAGTTAGTTTTTCTCCTTTCCTTATAGCAGTTGGCAGCAAAATGCTGGTGGATTAAAAATCCAATAATATTCCAAAGGAATATAATATGTTAAAAAAAAAACTGCAACAAACCATAGTTCAAAGTATTTCTTTGTGCTTGTAAATAGTCTTATTCATTTGTTTTGTTTTATTGTGAAGTGTGATCAGTATTGTGTCCAGCATATATATTATTCTAGTGTATTTAATCTTCAAATAAATGTTTTTTGTTCATCCTAAGAAGAATATATTTCTATTGAAATACATCAAAACAAAGATAAAACTTTTAACTTTTTATTGTTTACCTATTGAGGAATTTCGTATTCATGCCTTCCATATGGAATAACATTCCAACAGTATTTGCAACCCCTAAAAACCTAATGTCAAGTTAAATTTAGCAAAAATTAATTTCTGGTTTGTTGCAAAACTGGCCAAATCCAAAGTAAGTTGCAAAGGCGGCCAAATCCAAAACAAAGACCTAAATAACCCCTTCCCTTCATGTGCCTCTGCCACCTTATTTCGTGTCTTTAAATATACTGCCCTAATGACTATAAAACTGAAGAGTTTTGGTTCCAAACTTTATTTGGCTAAGTGTGGTAAAAAATCAACTTTTTCTCAAAATTTTATTTTTTGGAGATGGCCGGTTTTGCAACTAGACGACACATGTAATGGAGCTGCTTTGAATATGGACAAAATTGTTAGCATTACAACAGATGGAGCACGATCAATGACTTGTGGAATTATTGGAATGATAACTCTGCTAAAAGAACATCTGGGAGAACGTGAAATGGAGTTACTTCAATATCACTGCATCATACACCAACAAAATTTGTGTGCCAAAGAATTAGGTTATGAACAGCTAATGAAGCGTGTTTGTGAAGCAATCAACTTTACTCGTAGTAGTGCATTACGGCACAGAGAATTTAAAGAATTTTTGGCTGAATTTGAGGATATTCATAGTGATATTGTGTACTACACAGAAGTAAGGTGGCTCAGTCGCGGAAAAGCACTTAAGCCTTTTATTGAATTATTTGATCAAATTATTACGTTTCTCAAGGAGTATGGAAGGAAAACCAGGCGCTTGGAAGAAGCCAGTTTTCAGTGCGATTTAGCATTTTTAACTGATATTAAAAGTCATTTAAATGAATTGAACATCAAACTACAAGGAAAGAACCAATTCATCTTTCAGTTGGTAAACAATGTAAATGCTTTTAAAAGAAAGTTAGTGTTATTTCAACAACAGTTACGGGAAAAAGAATTTGCTCATTTCCCATATTGCAAAAAAATGAAAGAAAAATTTCCAAAGATGAAATCGGATTACGAAGATCAGGTAAAAATTTTAATCAATTCATTCCATGATAGATTTTTAGATTTTGAAAAATGGCCATTGTCAAATTGAGTTATTTTCAAATCCATTTACAGCGGATGTGAATTTGGCACCTGAAAATGCTCAATTAGAGCTCATTGACTTACAGAGCTCAGACTTTCATAAAAATGAATTCAAAGAAAAGTCATTGCTTGAATTTTATAGGAATTTGCCTAATGAATTTTCCTATTTAAAACGTAATGCATCTATGTATGCAACTATGTTTGGAAGCACCTACATATGTGAACAATCTTTTTCTATGATGACTGTCAACAAATCAAAGACTAGAAACAGGCTAACTGATGAAAACCTTTCAGCCGTTTTACATATTGCTACTGCAACTTTAGAACCAAACATAACAAAAATAGCTTCAAAAATACAATCCCAGCCATCACATTAATTGTCTCGTCTGTGAAATAATTATGTATGTATATTTGGCTTATTAAAATTAATTTATAAATGTATATATTTTCAGAATTGAGTATGTTTTCATCAAAGTGGTATATTGACTTTTTATGTTAGATTAGAAAAAAAAAATGTGTTTATAAATGCTACATTGGTCCCAGGTAAGGTACTTTTTCTGTTTTTTGGCCCGCGGGTTGAAAAAGTTTGTGCACCCCTGATATACAGATACCCAAACTTATTCCAGACTTTTTTTTCTATTCAAACTCTTTTCTTAGTTAGAAAGCTATTAATAAAGTCATTAAAATATATATATAATGAACAAACCACAATTGTTAAAACATCAATGTGTACAGCTCATTTGAATAATTAATTTTCGAGATATGGAGAAAATTTTCCTTTCCATAATTTAAGGGGGTCGTATTCTGCTATCAAAGGTATCACAGAAAAAATCATAAAATCTTACCAGAAATATTTTGTAGGGTTTTCTTTGATGTAAAGTAAGTTTTTAATAAATTTATAATACTTGTAAAATTTTACTGGTGACTAATTGGAGTCATTCCATGTCAAATCAACACACTTTTTGAAAAAATTTTACCTCACCATCTCAGATTTTAACGAATTGTGGAACATAGTTAGTACTTATATAGACTAAGAAAAATACCAAATGTTTTCAAAATATATCTATCCGTTTTGAAAATATGGCTATGTAAACTTCTCGAAAATTGTCAAAAAATGACAGTTTGACAATTTTTCAAATCATCACAGGATCCCTCCTAATTAAGATAGGAAGGTGAAAGAAGTGTCATATTGCAGCATTTTTTATGGATTTTAATATGATATGCAACATGATACAGGTTGTAAAAAAAAATAAATTCAAAATTTAAATTTTAATTTTAAAATTTAAATTGTGAAAAAAACGTTTTTTTAAAAAATTAGAGAAAGTAAGTTATATTATTGTAAAACATTACAGAAAGTTTCAAAATGGGACAACAATGGGTTCATAGGAGAAATAATTTTTTTAAAAAGTAATTTTTCATCAATTTAAAGTATGATGCAAAAAATCCATGAAAATTGTACTTTTAATGTATGTCACAGGTTGGTTGATTGATTTTTTTGACGGCCGATTATCTACTCTAGGGATCTAGGTCCAAGGAGGGGGTGCCTCCGTGAGGGGTCTTTCTAAGGGAACTTAATCTATATTTACGCATGGAAATTCATGGCTCGAAGAAAACTCTGAACGATTAGGCCGGCGGGCACGATTGTATGTCACAGGATAGAATTAAAAAAAAAAAAAGAATGTAAATTAAAAATTTTAATTTTAAAATTTCAATTGTGAAAAAAAGTTTTGATTTTCATTTTTTTAAAAAAAAATATAGAAAATAAGTTTTAAAATAGGACAACAATGAATTCATAGGAAAAATATTTTTTTAAGAAACACATTTTTCTCTTAATTTCAAGTATGATATTAAAATCCATAAAAACTGACTTTAATATGATATGCAATTGAATAAAATTTGTTAAGGAAAAAAAAATATTTTAAGTGTGATTTAAAAAAATATATATACAAACAATCATAGAAAATATGTTGTATTATTGTAAAAGAGTATACAATGTTTGAAAATGGGAGAACAAATCCATATTAAAAACAACTTTAAATGAGTATATTTTACTAAATTGGGGTTATATAGAATAAACGAAAAAAAAAAATCATAAAACAATAAAAAACTCAAAATTAATATTTAATCTGCTATAAATCAAGATTATAGGAAAGCAGCAAACGATGTTTTTATTAAATAAAATTGTTCAGTTGTTAGGTGATCTTAATGTATAATTCATATGTTTTCATACAAAATTCTACAATTTTACAAACCCTTGACAGTTTGAGACAGGCCAGACCTACAGATAAAGAGTGGTTACCAAAAAAATCCCTTGTAATTAAGATAGGAAGTTGTAAAAGTATTGCTTTGTAGAGTTTTATATGAAAACATTAATTATACATTAGTATTACCTAACAACTGAACAATTTTATTTAATAAAAACATTGTTTTCTGCTTTCCTATAATCTTGATTTATAGCAGATTAAATATTAATTTTGAATTTTTTATTGCTTTCCGATTTGGCTTAGATGCTTTATGTTCCCTCAGCCATTATTTTGAATTGTTTGGCGAATTTTTTTGGCGTGTTGGCGGTGTTATATGGATATGACAACCTCGATATGTGAAACCCCATGTGACGTGTGTGTTCTGGCAACCCCTGAGAAGCTCATTTTAGCTCAGAATTTTGTGGACGTATTTTGATATCGTGTTGTATCGTTCTGTCTTTTTATTTTTATGTTAAATTTATTAGATGTATTTGATTGACTATGCTTCCTGTAGTCCGTTTAAACGCTCTTGCTGAAGTAATTAAGAAATATGAGGAAATTTTGACAAAAAAAGGAGGTTTGTTTATAGTGTGTCTGCATATTCATAAGCCTATTTTGGAAAATGACGGTGATGTTATGACAGATATTTCGTGCTGGAGCTTTCAAGAAAGCAGATGTCTGTTAAGGTATCTTGATAATTTTATGCATATTTTACTGCTTTAAGAGTTGCTACAAAGCGAGAACTGCTGAATCCAGTAATGTTTTTTTTTCGTTTAATGTGCGCGAATCGTCATACAATGATTACTGATTGCCACTTTACCAAGTTTCGTTTTTTATGTATATTTTGCAGCTTTAAGTGTTTTTTACATTTTGAGATTGCTACAAAGCGAGAACTGCTGAATTTTGAGAATGCTACACAGCGAGAACTGCAGAATCCAATGATGTTTTTTTTTCGGTTAATATGCGCAAAGCGCTCATACAACAATTACTGATTGCTACTTTAGCGAATTTTGTTTATTATTTACATTTTATTTTCGTTAAGCCAAACATGCGTATAAACTGGTGCTTGGCGACATTTACTACTTGGCAGAAAAGGGTTTTCACGCTAAGAAAAATTCCAAGATGACGGCCCCGGGAATTTATGACATCTGTTCCTTAAAAAAAAAAAATCACACTTAAATTATTATTTTTTTTTCCTTAAAAAATTTTATTCAATTGCATATCATATTAAAGTCAGTTTTTATGGATTTTTGTATCATACTTGAAATTAAGAGAAAAATGTGTTTCTTAAAAAAATATTTTTCCCATGAATTCATTGTTGTCCCATTTTACAACTTATTTTCTATATCTTTTTGAAAAAAATTAAAATCAAAACTTTTTTTCACAATTGAAATTTTAAAATTAAAATAAAAATTTTAAATTTACGTTCTTTTGTTCAAATTCAATCCTGAGACATATATTAAAAGTAAAATTTTCATGGATTTTTTGCATCATACTTTAAATTGATGAAAAATTACTTTTAAAAAAAATTATTTTTCCTATGAACCCATTGTTGTCCCATTTTGAAACTTTCTGTAATGTTTTACAATAATATAACTTACTTTCTCTAATTTTTTGAAATTTTTTAAAAAAACGTTTTTTTCGCAATTTAAATTTTAAAATTAAAATTAAAATTTTGAATTTATTTTTTTTTACAACCTGTATCACGTTGCATATCATATTAAAATCCATAAAAAATGCTGCAATATGACACTTCTTTCACCTTCCTATCTTAATTAGGAGGGATCCTGTGATGATTTGAAAAATTGTCAAACTGTCATTTTTTGACAATTTTCGAGAAGTTTACATAGCCATATTTTCAAAACGGATAGATATATTTTGAAAAAAATTGGTATTTTTCTTAGTCTATATAAGTACTAACTGTGTGCATCAGTTCATTAAAATCTGAGATGGTGAGGTAAAATAGGTGTGTTGATTTGACATGGAATGACCCATTGAGAGATTTTGGTACTTTTTCTTTAAGATCTTCAATTTATTTTCCGAAATTTAGGGATAAACCCCTAAAACATTGCATTTTATAACTGTATTAAGTTTTAAGAAAGCATATAAGCTATATCTCTTTCCTGGCTAGAAAGGAACTCAAATAGGGTGTCAAAAGTGAATGTTGCCATTTGAAAAATCAACGTTTGTGTATTTTTTTACATGTAGAAAGCCTCCAAAGCAAAATTTATGAAAAGCATTTAATAGTAAATATTATTCCTAATCAATTGGTATCCTATGACTTTTTTATACAGTCATTTTCAAGAAAATTGGTAGGGGTGATCACTTTTTTATCTGCAAGGTGTCTACAGATACAGATAGAAGAAGAAAATGAGAAAGCTCTAGTCTTGATATCAGTAATCTACAACAAGGTAATCTGTGTTCAACTTGCTGGAGTTTTAGATGTTATATGATTTGTTTTACAAAATTGCTTGTGTAGGATTGATGGAGCTTTAAACATACGTGAAGAATATAGTGAAGTCTTCTATCCAGAGTTAGAGATATAATTTAAGCCATTATCATTTACTTGGTGCTATGCGAGTGTGTTAAACCTCGTCAAACCAGATACAACACAAGCCAGTAAAATTGACTTGATTTGCTAAATTTTTTGCGCCCTTTACACTGACCCAGTCCGACCCCGCATGGGAGTATTTAACAAGAACTTTTTTTGGTCAACCAGTTGACCTCGTGGAAACCTCTTTTGTTCTTTTGAAACCTTTTCCATGAGTGAAAGATAAAATTTTCTGAAGTACTTTGCCTAAAATGACGTATCAGGCAGGAAACGTTAAGAGTAAATGACATAGAATTGAGATACTTTTAACATTATCGGAATAGGTATTTTTTGGGACTGATGAAAAATAACGTACGAAAAGGGTTACGTAAAATCGGGATTCCACTGCACTTATCTGATATTAGCTAAACACAAAATGAAAAATATTTTATAAGGCTCCTTTATAAGGAATTTTAGTCAGTGTTAGTAAAAGCTACTAAGCTCATCAGTGCTGGGGATAAGTGTTAGGAGGGTTTCGCTAAAGGAGATTGGAGACTGGTTCAAAATTTGAAATAAAAAATAAAATAAAAAGCAAGCTTTTTTTGGAAAATCAAAGAACAGTAACCTCCAATTTCCTTCCCCAGCAGACCCCCTTAAACTGCATGCAAAAGTTTTTAAAATAGCTTTTTTATTGGTTAACAGAGCAAAAAAATATTAAATAAAATTGATGCATTGAAAATTTGACAGCAAATTCTTTCCTTAATTGTAAATCTGATGAATTGGTGAAATATCAAGGTTGGGATAAAAACATTCAGTACTTTTATGTTAGCCGTATGCAAATCTTGCCGATTTCAGCCCCCCCCCCCCCCCTCACCAATAGCAGATTTTTTTTTTTTTTTTTTTTGTAGAAATTAGAAACAATGCTACGATGTTGAAATAAAATATTTGATTTTTAGTATTTTTTATTTTGTATTTAAAGTAAAATGAATGAAAGGCATGTATTTTAAATGTATGTAATATAGGTATTTAAAACGAATCTTATTTCAAGTGAAATGAGTGAAAGGTTTATATTATAGGTGCAGCTTCACGGTCACACAAATGTGCATATTTTATAATAAAATTGATAAATTTCATTAAAAAAACCAACATGCTCGGTTTTGCACTTGCATGCTAGCACTAACACTCTAACAGGAATTCAAAAGTGGAGTATTCTTGCCAAAAAAAAAAAAAGTATCAAATCTGGTACTGTGCTGTCCTCTAAAAAAAACCCACTTTTTTAATTTCTCACTATATAAAATTTAATAAAAAATACAAAACAATTTGAAGTAGCTACATTTTCACAGCCTGTCCTGACTAAGATTTTAATGTATAGTATTTTTTTTTCTATCAATATATTACAAAATGGCAGCCAATTAAACAAGACTTTGAAAAAAACCCACTTTTTCATAAAAATAACCCACATGTAAAAACAGTTCTAGAAATCAAAATATTAAACAGCAAAGTTTTTCTTTCATTATTAATTAGTTTTAAAACAATTCTGCAAAAAAGAAAAAAATAATATTTTAATAATTGTAAATTGAAGGATTTACAAAGGAAAAATTATAAATGTAATTTTTTGCTTATTTTTTAAAAAAACTAAATAAACACTTAAGTAATTTTAAATGCTTTTATTATTGTAAATGGCATATAGAAACAGGACAAAAAGAAATTTTGACTTCTGTGATATTTTTGATTAAGTTCTAGGGTGGGGTTTTTTTAGGATACATTTTCCTGTGGGTTTTTTTTAGAGGACAGCACTTACATCTGTTCCTTTTTTATTATGAAATTTAAAATAAATTTATTTATTCTATTTAATTCACTACGCTATCTGTTTATATGCTTTACAATAAGAAATAATAGTTCAAAACTGCACTGCACCTAAGTAAAATATTTTGGCAACTAAAAAAAAAAAAAAAAAAAGACTAGATGCCATTTTCCTAGTTTCTAACCCTGTTACATATCCACTCATCACCTGTCAAATGACATTACCAAAATCAAGTAATCAGGTTTTATTTGTATGCGACAAACACTTAACAGCTCAACCTATACTATCATATAACCTTGCTGATCTTTGATGTCAACCTTGGCTGTGGACTTAATTACAGAATATCAGCTAGATAAAGCATAGACATTACTTCCTTTAATAAAGTCTGATAATAACTGTTTACAAATCATAAAACTATTTTCAGCACGTTTAATTAGTAGTTAAATAAATGATTGTTTTTATTTACACATTATTAGGAAGGAAGGGGGGGGGGAAAGCTTCAGGAAAAAAGAAAAACATTAGGAAAGAACAGAAAAAATGACTGACTGATAAATTGCTTTAAAGGGAATTTTTTTTTTTTAGATAAAGTGAACTATTTTCCTTTTATTTATGAATTAAAAATGGAAAAGACTAAAGCATGTTTTATGCATGAAGAAAAAATCCTCTCTAGAAGTTCGAAAATTGAAATTTTAACGCCACACATACTGACGAATACTAGCTACAAAGAAGTATTCCCAACATAAACAATTGCAAGAAATTTTATCTCTCAATTTTACAGAAGGTAAGATTTTTAAATATTTTGTAACAATGACCATTACATTCATATTTTTCATAAATTTATAAATTAATTTAATGTTTCCGAATGTAAATGTAAACAATATTAAATACACAATATTTTAACAACTGAACATGAAAAAGTATATGTATTATACAGCCAAAAAAATGAATTATAAGTGCTGATTTAGATGAAAATTTGATAAATCAATTTGATTTATAAAACTGAAAAAAAAATAAAACAAAAATTTAACCTTTTCTGAATCCTTTCTTCAGAAGTAAAGAAAATATGTCAAAAATCAATCGTTTAACTCATAGCATCTCTTTCATTTTTGAAGCAAAATGGAGATTTGCACAAGTATAATTTATATTTATATTGAACACTACATTTCATACGTGGCTTTTATGAAGTAGTCTGAAAAATAATTAAAGTTAAAAAACTTTAAACAGAAGACATCTGCCGCAAAAAGCTTTAACTTATGACATTTACGATTTTCGGAATTTTTCTTTGCAGCAGATGATTCTCAAGTTGAGAGAACAGGTCATTGATTTACAGAAGACGGACATTGCAAAACACATTTTCTCGAATGTCCATGGTCCACTTGCATCTCAAAATAATCTTTTAAATAAAAGAAAGATATACTAATCATATATATATATATATCATGAGTTTTCAGAAAGTCATCAACTACATTTACATCTTACTACATTGTTTTGAAATGGGAATGACTTAACAAGAAATTTTGTCGTGTTTCTTTTATCGTTTAATCACAATCAACCAACCCACCAAATAATAATTATGTCTGTCGTGATTGGATGATTTCGAAACGATGTTGTGGCTTGTTTTTATTAACAGAGAAAACTGTAAATAGTCTGTTATTTATTTATTTGTGAACTAATACTATCCTAAGTCACGAATCACAATTGTAAGGTGTTTTTTTATATGATACATTACAGTTTTATAGATTGATTCTTCCTATTACTGAAAACACACGAAATTCTTTATTTTACTTGTCCTAATTATGGATGACACTCGCATTCAGCGACGAACTCGAGCTAGATCTTACGATTTAAGACGTAAAGTGTTATTGAAAAACTTTCTGCGGGACCAAATGACTCATATTCCTGAAACTAGTACAGAATCATTTCCTAGTCCTGGAAATTCTGAAGAATCTGAGCTAAATGAAGAGGCATCGCCGATTACTGTAATCCATGCTGATTCGTATAACATTCCGAATTCATCTGAAATTGACGATGAGAGTAACATGAAAAGTAATGATGAAGATATTGATTTAACAGAAGATATTGATGTTGAAACTATTGATAGTTTTGATATTCCTGCAAAATATAAACCAACTGCTCATTCACTAAGGTTGTTTAAATTTAATGGTTTATTGAAAAGAAGACGATACGAAAGACATGAAAGGGAACTCGACAAGGCTTCAAAAAAGGCTTTTAAAGCCAAAAAATTTGGTAAAAATGCAAAAAGCCCCGTGAAAACTAGATCTTTCAAAAAGAGCTTTGAAAAAGTTTTCTATGGTCACAAAAAATACCATGAAAAATCATCTCCCAGCCACAAAACTAAAAGTTCTTCTCGATCTCTTTTTTCTTTATTCAAACATCGAAGAGAACAAAGACATGATAAAGATAATGACAGAACCAAGCGATCATCTTCAGATAATCATATTCCTAAAAATCATCCTACAAAATCTAGCTCTGTAAATCAGTCTGTACAAACTGATGATTCTTTGGCTAAGTATGAGATGAATAAAGTTCATGAATCAAACATGCGTCTTAAAGAAGAAAACAAGCTATTGTCCGAAAGCTTATCATATTTCATGTCTAATGAAACCACTCCATATCAATCACCATACAAAAATGAAAATAGCTTAATGTTTCACGATTATACACTCCCTCCTTCTGATAGTAGTCAAGCTGCCTGGAATTCAAGATATAAAGTATCCCGTTCAAATTCGTTTCACGAATTCAATGAAAGACATAAAGTATTACGAAACAACTATCGTACAAAGAGCATGAATGTCCATAATAGCCGCAATTACTTTTTAACTAGTTCCAGACCATTATTACCTTCATATACTGATGAAGTAAATACACCTCGATTAAGGAAAAGACCCATTTTGACTAATATTCCTAATAGCAGTTCCAATAGAACTATACAACGTCGTTCATCTATGCCTGAAAGAACACATCCAGAAAATAATAGATGGGTATCTCATGGTCGATCAAATAGTATGAGGTATACTCATACAAGGAAGCCCTTTTATGCTTTATCAGCTGATGCATTTTACTAATTTTTACTCATACTTTAATGCTGCAATAAATTTATGCAGACTGAAAATGGATATGTGTTGAGTTAAATATGTTTCTTATAGGTATAAGAGATATTTCTCAATTGTGGCATTTTTCCATGCTTAAAGAAATTTCAAAATTCAGAAAATAAGTTTATTTCTTCCTGTTAAGGATTTAATATGTTTTGAAACAAAATAGGATTTCATATCTTGATTATACCAGTCAGACCTTCTGATAGTGTTAAATATTTTTCTTAAATTAGTTCAAGTATGAAGAAATTGTACTAACTAGTGATTTTTTTAATTTTTTTTTTTTTTTTTTTTTTTTTTTTTTATGAAACTTATTATAAACTATTCCAACTGTTAAACAGCTGGCAAGTTTTGATAAAGTGAATGTTGAATTCTAAAATAGGCTTATCTGATTTTTTACCTCTTTCTTTTTATTCTCTTAAAATTTGGCAATAAAAAAGAGAGAAAAAATCCATCATTGCTGAGTGAGGTAGGCTGATATATTTACTAATCTTCCATAATCGGGTCAGTTATTGTTATTGAATAGTTTAGTTTGGTGTGCATTAGTATAGTTTTTTTGTGGCAACTATTTTTAATATAAATGGTACTTATAATATTCACATTAAATGATATTGTTGCCGGTATCTTTCATGTTGATGCCAATACTTGAGAGTGGATTTGATTACGGAAGATTTAACTATTGTTGTCTAAGGGATTTTTATCACATCAAATGAGATCTTAGTTATTTTTTTATTTCCTGAAAAGGTAGAAAGGAAATTTTGCAAAGGTAGTCTCTTTTTTAAATTCATTTCAGATAGAATACTGAAATTGGGAAATATTTCAGTGTTAATAATGTCTCTTTTTTAAACTGTTTTAAAAAAGTATTTTTGCAACTGTCTGCATTGTATCATTTTCACTAGTTTTGTAATTACAGTGAATTCATTTAATTACTCACTGTTATTTATTTCAGAGTACTGAATAGATGTGATTATTATTCATCTTTCTTTCTTTTTATAAAAAAGTAAAATAAAACTTTTCTAAAATTATTAGTTTTTGGAATTGAAATTTTTTTCTTTGTGTAATGGGAAATTTTATTATGATTGTATTCTAAGTTAAAGAGCAAAATTAGTTGCAGCCACCAGCCACAGATCTGTTAACACTTTTGCTGCAGCACGTGATCTGGCATCGACGCTAAAGAGCCAATCATGCGCTATAGCGTAATACAGAGTTATGTCTCAGTAGCCAGTCAGGCGTTCGACACCTGGAGGCAGATTTTGAAAAATGGGTGGCAGCCAAAGTGTTAAATGAAAAAAATGGCTATTAAAAAAAATATCTGTCAATGCCACCAGCCTTTTTTTTACTAGAAGAGAGTAAAATTCCTTACATGCCATCAATGATTCCACCTTTGCTGGTTGCTTATATGTATTAGCATATTTATTTGGACTATTTAACTTTAATATTAATAGAAATTTTAACAAAAGTTTATTGTTTAGTCTTTTAAATAAAAAAGTGGCTACTGATAAAATTGCTGCTACTAGCCACTAATATTTCCCAGTTTCTCTTTTGGTACAGGTGTCATATTTGCCCCATATTGGCGCGATTTTTTTTCGGTTGTCAATTTGGCGAAAACATTAACAGCATAAACAACATAATCCGGGTTACCACATCAAACAAAATAACGACACTTTGGCGCCAGAAAGAAATCGCGCCAATATGGGGCGAATATGACATCTGTGCCTCTCTTTTTATACCCCTTATACAGTTTCCCTTTGTATCATAACTCCAGTATGAAAAATAACTTATTGTAATATGCAAAACGTTGTTTTGAGCATATAAAACACTGGAAAAAAATCATCAAAATTAAGTATTTTTTTAAATGTTATGAATTTTTTAACGTAAAAAATATCTTTATGTATTGAATTCATCCCTATCTACTAATAGAGTGAAAAAATACAGAATCAATGTACTCGTTGGGGAGAGGCAGATAGAAAATTGTTGGAACTAAGATATGACAAATAGGAGGTGTGATGTTGTTTCAGTATCTTTTTTATTTAAAAATGCTAAACAACAAACTTTTGTTAAAATTTCTAGTAGACTGGGAGCTGACAGCACACACAATCACCTCATCGAGTTCATGGATGAAATTCTAGGATTAGTTAAATCTTGATTCGCATATTAAAACACAATCGGCCTGCCAAGTCATATCTTGGTGGAAAACCTGATTTTAGCGGCTGACTCATAGGTTTACCATTGTGTTTTCTTGCACCCAAAGATATGAAAACATGAAGGACTGGGAGCAGGAAAACACAATGGTAAACCTATGAGTCAGCCGCTAAAATCAGGTTTTCAGGTGTTTTCTGCCAAGATAGGACTTGGCAGACCGATTGCGTTTTAATATGCGAATCAAGATTTAACTAATCCTAGAATTTCATCCGTGAACTTGATGAGGTGATTGTCTGTGTTCCCAGTCAATAGTATTGATCTAAAATTAAATTGCTCAAATAATTATGGTTTTGTTTCCAAATTAAATATTATTGCTGGTTGCATTGCAATAGTTAAATTAACATATAGGGGAGACTGGGGCACAGTGGACCACTTTTGCAGTTTACATTTTTTTTCTTCTCTTTAATGGAAAGTCCAATCTGCCTGAAAATATTCTTGAACATTCCTTAAACATTTTTACATGCCTCAGAATTTTTTCAGAACATAGTTTCAAATAGATTTAAAAATAAAATAAAATAATTTGTATATGTTCTAGGGATCGACCGAAGCAGCAATTTTGCCGAATACCGAAGCTTCGGTATTCGGCAACCGAATACTTGAAACTTTTTAATACACATTTTTGCATATATTAGCTTTTTTAATAAGCTTTAATTGAAATTAAATTCTCAATAATTTAATTCAGTTACATTTTTATTCTTAAATCTAATTACACAAAAAAATTTAATGACTTCTTTCCACTCACAAATTCATTAACCCATCACTTATTTTTTATTATTTTATCACTAGTCAATACCCAAAAATAACCTATGAAAGTATTAAACTATACAGGGTATTATTAAGGATAAGGATTGTCAGAAAAACAAAAGTTCATTCAAATACAAAGAAACAATGTTGTCATTAAGCTGATTTACTGATTGTCTAAGTCTCAGTGGCGTAGCTACATATTCAGCGCCCTGGAGCAAGGAAAGTTTGTGCGCCCTCTTGTCACATGAAAAGTTCTGTGCAATTTTGTTTTCAAGTTTAAAATTTATATATTAACCTTAATTCTATTTTAAATTTTACTTTTATTTAAAAGTGAAAGTATTTTAACAACGTATTAAATACAAATAATTAAAAATAGATAATGGATAATGAAATGAATTATAATTTTTTAAGTATGGAGTACCTACGAATATTTTTTGCGAATTGGGCGGGATTTTAATTTTGAATGCACCAATGAGTCAATGCAATCTGCCGTGCTTAATATTTATTTTTTCTTTTCAAGGGTTTCGAAGCATTCTAGAATGCTAATAAAAAACACAATAGTCAATTTTTTTCGCATATGGATAAAACAGGTTTTCTGTTTTTAGTGCCAAAAAATACTACAATTCCATAAAATTCAAAATATCATAACTCGGTACATTTTGGATATAGAACATTTATTTTTATTTTACCTGTTAAAGTACGGAGAAGATTTTCCTAAATGTAACACGAATAAAAATGAAAACCTCATAATTTAAAAAATAACAATTTTGCTATAAATTACTTTTAAGAGGATGAAGAACAACTTTGAAGCCGTTCTACTATTAGAACTATATTTCTACATGGTTTGGAAAATTAACCAGACACCGCTATCCTCACTGGCTTTTCACTAATCTGAGAAATTTGGCAAATCGTCAAAGAAAAACTAGCCAAATTCAAATAATGGTAGTAATAGATTCGTCGTGAAACACTAAGAATATCAAAACACAAATATCGAGATACATAGGGAAGGTTTAATCGTGGAACAACATCATTGAGAGTGTCGCCGAAAGAAAAGAAAGATCTCTCGCAATTTGACGATTTCAGTCTTTTTTTGCCAAATGAAACGGTTTGGAGCAGTGACGATCGGCAGCGAGAACCCTGATTGACACCCTTATATATTACTTAGGATTGCAGTTTTTTCACTTTTCATCAAAATTAAAGGATAATGCGAAAAAATATGCTCACTAAGTTAATGTTGCAACAAATGCCCAATGCTGCAATTATTTATGTTAATTAAATACAATTAAACACAAAATTGCACTTCCGCACATACGTTACAGTCGGAAATATGGAAATTCGGTGATTGACAATGTGGTACGCAATGGACGTATGTTGGAATTCTGGCTGTAGTGTTGTTTAAAGTGAATGTATTGTTTGTGAGTGATCAGTATTCATTAGTTACGCCTCAAAGGCATCATTTAAGTGAAGGTCAAACGTGATGAATAATTGGTAGAATCGAGGGAAGTCAAACGCAAATGGGAGTCGCCCAAAATTTGAATATCCCTCAAATTGCCACTTGAAGAACTAGGAGCCGCTTTTTAAGTACTCTTCCGTTGATAAACAGCCAGGTCAAGGGTGATCAAGAGCACCAACTGCTACGAAGACTGTTTTCTGTCATTGTCAGCTCGAAGAAACCGCGAAGCGACTACAAGAGACTTGGTTTCAGATCTTCAGGCTGCCATAGAAACTAGACTTATCCGTTCTACTGCTGCACGAAGGCTTAAGGAGCGTGGATTGTATGCAATAAAACCAATAGTTTGTGTGCCACGCACTCCAGCTTCCAAAGACGTCGTCGTGATCAGCGGATACAAAAAGACTGGGCCCGAGTATGTTTTACTAACGAGTCCAGGTTTAGTCTGAACATTGATTCTAGATGTGTTTTAATCTGGAGAGAAGAAGGAACACGCAACTTGCCTTCCCTTGTCCGTGAAATATCCCGTTTCCACGACAGCGGTTTAATGGTTTGGAAGGGGAAATCATGAAAAAAATGGCCGCACTGAGCTGCATATCTTTCAAGGAGGCTCTGTAACCGCTCGAAGATATGTGGAGGAGGTATTGGAACTCCAAGTTAGACTGTTTAGGGGTGCTGTTGGCCCAGAGATTTTTTAATGGATGACAATGCTTGGCCGCAACGAGCATATGTGGTGTCACAATACTTGCAAACAGAAGATATCATTCGAATGGATTGGACACATTGCTCAATTAACTTGAACCCGATTGAGCATGTGTGGGATGACTTAGGGTGTGACAGTGTGTACAGTGAATTTCAGCGTACCAAATCCCTCCACGGACTCTCCAGGATCCCAAAAGTGTACTTTTAGAAGAGCATAGCAGCGACACCTGTTGGGCGATTTACACCATAAACTAAATCGCACTAATTTATATGAGGGACTAACTGAATCTGAAGTTTGCTGAAAATTCGTACATTAGTTCTTTAGATAGAGCTATCCCGATAATCATAAATAATGTAGTATAGCAGTGCCACCTGTTGGCCAATTTACACCAAAACGTAATGAGCACCAAAGTATATCAAGGACTGACTGAATCTGAAGTTTATGAAAATCTGTTTATTAGCTCTTGAGATATAGCTATTCCGGAAATAGTTAAAAATGCAACATAGCAGCGCCACCTGTTGGGCGATTTACACCAAAAAGTAATCAGCGCCAATTTATATCAAGGACTAACTGAATCAAAAGTTTTATTAAATTCCGTGCATTAGTTCTTGAGATAGAGCGTACACAAAATTTGTGTCACATACAGACTCACAGAGCGGGGGAAGAGCATGATTACGGCCCAAGCAAACTCACATTACTATATTTTGTCTTATTTAATCCTAAAATTTTGCGATTAAATAAGGTTTAATGCGTAAAAATACATTTTGATGGTGGTGAAAGTGGTGTAAGTTTGCATAGGCGATAATCAGGTTCTAAGGAGCACTGAATTAGATACTTAATTTTTTTTTCTCTATTTTTGATCAAAAAGGCTTATCAATTCTGCATTTGAGACTTGCCATATTTTCAAAATCTAAAAAACAATACGCACAAAATTTAATTTGCCGCTTCCCCCTCACCCCCATCTAAGTTTTGTCGCCGTGGGCGGATGAGGAATGTGCCTATATCCGGCTCTTATTATTGTTTTACAATTATCTGTATTGATGCATGTTTAGTTTCCACACACAAAAAAAACCCTTCAAAGGAAAAAATTTTTTTGGTTTTTTGTTTGTAAAATGGTCAATAATTTTCTTCCACTTGTCAAACTTTTTTACTTTTTTCTATCTTTACAAGAAGAAAGTATTGGATTCATGAAAATTTTCGAATTCCGGTTTTCGACGGATTTACACGTTTTAGGGGTCAGAGATTCCAAAAACATGTTTTTACAAAATGTCTGTCTGTGACTCTGTGAGTCTGTCTGTCTGTCTGTGTGTATGTGACACAAATTTTGTGGGCGCTCTATCTCAAGAACTAATGTACGGAATTGAATAAAAATTTATATTCAGCGAGTCCCTAATACAAATTGATGCTGATTAGTTTTTGGTGTAAATCGCTCAACAGGTGGCGCTGATATGCTGCATTTTTCACGATTTTCGCAATAGCTCTATCTCACGAACTACTGCACGGATTTTGATCAAACTTCAGATTTAGTTAGTCCTTGATATGAATTGGTGCTGATTACGTTTTGGTGTAAATCGCCCAACAGGTGGCGCTGTTATGATGAATTTTGCAGGATTTACACGATTTCCCTAATAGCTCTATCTTAAGAACTAACGCATGAATTTTCACCAAACTTCAGATTCAGTTAGTCCTTGATATGACTTGCTACTGATTATGTGTTGGTGTAAATCGCCCAACAGGTGGCGCTTCTGTGCTGCCTTTTTCACGATTGCCTCAATAGCTCTATCTATAGAACTACGAATTTTCATCTAACTTCAGATTTAGTTGTATGTTGACACAAGTTGTTGTTAATTAGGTTTTGGTGTTAATAACCCAATAGGTGGCGCTGTTATGCAGGAATTTTCGCGATTTTCGCTATAGCTCTATCTCAAAAACTAATGCACAGATTTTCTCCAAACTTCAGATTCAGTCAGACGTTGGCATAAATTGTTGCTGATTAGGATTTGGTATAAATCACCCAATAGGTGGCGCTGCTAGGCAGCATTTTGCTGGATTTAGACGATTTCAGCTATAGTCATATCTCAAGAACTAATGCACGGAATTTCATATCTTTAGTATCCTCATGAGATGCATAGATTGCCATTTAATTTTGGCAGTGTGACAGCGAATTTTGAAGTATTAACATGTATGAGATAGAAGAAAGTTTTGGGATTGGTAGGTCCGACTAGTTTTTTCTTCTAATCGCAAAATAACTAAATAGCAAGTCATTATTACATCGTAAATATAGGTTACATCGTAAATATAGGTTTCTCAACGGTGACTTCTTGGGCTACCATTATTTCCGTACAGTAATAATCATGATAAATTTCTAAAATATTTTCAAAAGAAATGCACCAGAAAGATTCTTTTTTGGAAATAGTGGTACACAATAAAGTGACCGATAAGAACCCTGTAAACAATTTTTGATTACTTTAAGGTTTGGAGATCTTCAACTGTCGCCCAAGGAAAAGTTACAGAAAAAAAAAAAAAACAAACAAGTAATATAAAAAATATTTTTTTAAGTCAATTCTTACTTAGGTCATGAAAGATAAATTTAATATAATCCCTTATTTAATTTTAGTTTTTGTTGCCTTAAAACGTCTCAATCTGTTGATTTTCTATAAGCAAGTAAACCCTATTGGTTTACAATGGAAGTCTATGGGAATTTGGCAAAATATTAGAGATATCGCCAAGTTGGCGTCACTTTTATATATGAGGGACTATCTAAATCTGAAGTTTGTTGAAATTCGTGCATTAGTTCTTTAGATAGAGCTATCGCGATAATCATAAATAATGTAGTATAGCAGCGCCACCTGTTGGCCGATTTACACCAAAACGTAATGAGCACCAAAGTATATCAAGGACTGACTGAATCTGAAGTTTTATGAAAATCTGTTTATTAGCTCTTGAGATATAGCTATTCCGGAAATAGTGAAAAATGCAACATAGCAGCGCCACCTGTTGGGCGATTTACACCAAAAAGTAATCAGCGCCAATTTATATCAAGGACTAACTGAATCTAAAGTTTTATTAAATTCCGTGCATTAGTTCTTGAGATAGAGCGCACACAAAATTTGTGCCACATACAGACTCACAGAGCGGGGGAAAAGCATGATTACGGCCCAAGCAAACGCACATTACTATATTTTGTCTTATTTAATCCTAAAATTTTGCGATTAAATAAGGTTTAATGCGTAAAAATACATTTCGATGGTGGTGAAAGTGGTGTAAGTTTGCATAGGCGATAATCAGGTTCTAAGGAGCACTGAATTAGATACTTAATTTTTTTTCTCTATTTTTGATCAAAAAGGCTTATCAATTCTGCATTTGAGACTTGCCATATTTTCAAAATCTAAAAAACAATACGCACAAAATTTAATTTGCCGCTTCCCCCTCATCCCCATCTAAGTTTTGTCGCCGTGGGCTGATGAGGAATGTCCCTAAATCCGGTTCTTATTATTGTTTTACAATTATCTGTATTGATGCAAGTTTAGTTTCCACACACAAAAAAAAAACCCTTCAAAGAAAAATTTTTTTTTGGTTTTTTGTTTGTAAAATGGTCAATAATTTTCTTCAACTTGTCAAACTTTTTTTTTTCTTCTAATCGCAAAATAACTAAATAGCAAGTCATTGTTGCATCGTAAATATAGGTTTCTCAACGGTGACTTCTTGGACTACCATTATCTCCGTACAGTAATAATCATGATAAATTTCTAAAATATTTTCAAAAGAAATGCACAAGAAAGATTATTTTTTGGAAATAGTGGTACACAATAAAGTGACCGAAAAGGACCCTGTAAACAATTTTTGATTACTTTAAGGTTTGGAGATCTTCAACTGTCGCCCAAGGAAAAGTTACAGAAAAAAAAAACAGAAACAAGTAATATAAAAAATATTTTTTTAATTCCTACTTAGGTCATCAAAGAAAAATTTAATATAATCCCTTATCTAATTTTAGTTTTCGTTGCCTTAAAACGTCTCAATCTGTTGATTTTCTATAAGCAAGTAAACCCTATTGGTTTACAATGGAAGCCTATGGGAATTTGGCGAAATATTAGAGATATCGCCAAGTTGGCGTCACTTTTGGCGACTCATTTTGGTCACCAAATTTGGCGATATATCACCAAGTTGGCGATAAACTTGGCGGTATTTGGTGACAGAACAGGGTACCCCCTATGGTAATCCCCCTTATAGGTATGAAGATGCATTAAATGCTGTTCAATAAACAATGGCCGCCATTTTTTCTCCCGTATAAAACTAAAATTAATTAATTAAAATTTAATTAATGAATTAATATTTGAAAAAACTGTATTAACATCAAAGTGTCATCCACTACAAGTTAAAAAAAATATTTGAACTTCAGTGGATGAATAATAAGTATTTTATTAACGATAGGGGGAGTGAAAACTAATAGTAGAAATTGAAAAGTGCCGGCTCGGCGCACAGGCGCAGGTAGATTTCAAAGTAAGTACTAATTTCAACAACAAAAACTAAATGAAGATTAGAGATGAACTCAGTTTAAAAATTTTATCTGGGTGCTTTTGAGGAGATTTTAATTTCATCTTTCTGTAAAAGCTGTTTTATTTTTCAGAATACGATAATTTTATTTTAACCGCTATGTATTCTTATTTTGTAATTGCTGTATGATTTAGTGCTATCAAAAACTTGTCAATATAAAAGTTGTAGATAAGAAGATTTATAATAAATTTAAATGGATTTGATATTTTGTGAATTGACGAAGTTATGATTTTTTTCTTCTTCAACCTCCCCCCCCCCCTCCCCTTTTTCTCTTCGTTTTTAATTTTTTTCCGGAAAAGTTGGTCCTATGAAAAACTTGTTAACATAAAAGTTGTATATATTAATAAGATTTATAATAAAGTTAAATGGATTTGATATCTTAAGAAGTGACGAAGTTATGAATTTTTTCCCCCTAAAACCCTATTTTTATCCTCTCCATTTCCACCACCCTTTGCCCGGTTTTGCCCATTTACAATCCCCGCCGAGATATTAGCCATATGATTGTTTTTGATGAGTTTGAAGATGATTCGTGCATAATTGCGACTTTTATCATGCGGACAAAATTTAGTACATGCATATAATATAAACTTTTGGGGTGGGGTGGTTCTGGGTTCATGGGATCGTATAATAAAATGTTCTGAAGAAATTTTTCAAAAGTCACACCATGGTAACGACTGCAATAGGTAGTATTTCTTACGAAATCTACATAAAAACAGGCATGCTAAAACGGTACTGGAGAAGTTACTTGAGGCTTCAATATGGTATGAATTAAAGTTGAAACTTAAAAAGAAATATTTTTTTTAACAGTGTATAAAACACGTTTCAAATCGAAATAGTTGAGGTAAAACACAAGGTTAAACATCATAGGAATATGCTAATTGCAACAAGATTCATCTATAATATATCTGATTAATAATGAAAAAATATGCAAATATTTTTACAAATCTTTATTCTGCTCTTTCTAATTTTGCACCCTTAGGATTCGTGCGCCTGGAGCAGTCTGCTCCAACTGCTCCACGGTAGCTACCCACCTGCTAAGTCTAATTATAAACATATTGAATAGCAATGTTCTCAAAATACAAAAGGTATCATATCAATTTGTACGTTTAACTATTTTCTGTCAAATTATTCATAGAATATTTATATTTCGATTAATATTTTAACATTGTGGTGATGAAGAAAAGAATTTTGATATAATGGTTATAAAAGCTATAGGATAGGCATAGGGGCATACTTATTTTATGTGTGTATTTTCTTTAATATACACCTTAGATATACAGATATAAATTCTGATATACTTATTTGATGTGTATCTTAAAGAAAATACACATTAAATAAATTTAAATTAAAAAAAAACTAATGTAGAAGTAAATAAAATGAAATGATAAGCGAAAGATGCGCACCTGCGTTACTTTTTTTTTTTTTCTCTGTTGTAGACAGTTGTTTTGATTTGACACCTATGTAAACTATTTTATGAAGGAAAAAGTTTTTTTTTTAAATTAAAAATGGCCTTTGACTTGTTTTTTGTAGTGCAGCTGAACTCTGAACTCATGCACATAATATTGAAACTCATTGTTTAGCCTATTCTACTTCTAAGTAAAAGAGAATTCTTCTACTTCGAAGAAAATACTTATCTGCAATTATTCGGCCGAAGCCGAATATTCGGTTTACATGCCGAACCACCGAATACCGAATCAACTATTCGGTATTCGGTCAATCCCTAATATGTTCATAAAGTGGACCAGTTGTGCCCCAGAAGCAGGGTACACTGAAGCACAGTGATCCATTACCATTATTAAGTAGGGGAGACCAGGGTACAGTGGTCCACTTTTGCAGTTAACATTTTTTTTCTCTTTAATGGAGAGACCAATCTACCTGAAAATATTTTTGAATATTCTTTAAACCTTTCTACATGCCTCATAATTTTCACAGAACATAATTTCCAATACATTTTTCAAAAAAAAAATTTTTACATACATTCGTGAAGTGGACCAGTGTACCCCGGAAGCGGGGTACACTGGTCCACCCACTGGGGCACAGTGGTCCACTATTAGTTATTGTCTAAAATACAATATAAGTCTATTTATAATTAATCTAATTCTTTTTTACTTCCCCTTTACCTCCAAAATAATATAATAATACAAATTTGCAAGTAGCATTTTGAAACAAAAAATATATAAAACTAAAGAATTACCAAAAAATTTATTATATTTTGAAAATAACAATATAAGATACAGGAGTGATGGCAAACAAGTTATTAATTAAGTACAAAAAAAATCAGCAAACATTAAGACAAATATGCTGATGAAAAATTTATTAGAAACTTAAAATAGTCAGGATAAAATAGTTTATTATGAGCTAACCATGTGCTCTGAAGTTATAAATAACCAATCCAGTGATGTCATCTATTACTTATTAGGCTACAGTTATATTTTTCAAAGGCAGCAAATACAAAACAAAATATTTCTTAATATGTTAGCTCTACAATGCATGATTTTCATTTCTCGCCTTCTCCCCCCCCCCCCCCCCAAAAAAAAAAAAACTGTTGTATTGAACAAGAAAACTTATTTTAAAAATAACATGTGAACTGTTATCCATAATTTAGGAGAAAACTAAAGTGTCAGATGGCTACATTATAATCTGAACAGCATTAGGGATGCACCGGATATTGATTTTGCCGGATATCGGATACCGGATATCCGAAGCTCCTTCGCCTGCCGGATTCGGATATCCGGCCCTAGATATGTTTTTAGTTATATATTGAATTATTTCTCTATATAATGTCATTTCAAAACAATAAATTACAAACATGTTTCACGCATCATTGAAACATTTTAAATGTATTGAAATATAATTTACAAAAACTATATCTCTTTGAATATCATGGCTTGCAATTCAAGCTTTCCCAGGAGGGGAGTTTGATACCCCAAATTTATAAATGCAGGGGAGTTGAACTGTTAGAAAGGGAAAAAAAATCTTTACACCTCGTTATTTTTTATATGCTGCTTAAAGAATTACATTTATACAGACATGTCAAAATACCATTGAAACAATTTAAATTAACAACTCAAGATAATTATTCAAAATTTTTATTTTATTAAAACAAAGGAACAGAATCAAGCTTTATATATATCATGTCTATTTTTCAATTTTCACCCAATGTTATGGGCAATTAACAATCAGGTTGCTAAATGAATTTCTTAATTTAGATTTTATTCCATTTTGCATACTTTAGCCTCTTTCAGAAGTTACACTTTTGACAAACAGTACAGAGCGATTTTATAACTTTAGAAATTATCGGAAACACATGGTTATGCTCTCCTAAAAAGTTTTAGAAAACTTTGCAAAATCTGATGTGCATTAATTTTTAACTTGCATGAATAATGGACATCGGTGATGGTATGTCACTTCTGAACAATTTTTTTTATTATATCCTTAATGGAATTATAGTCAAAACTGTAATCCCTGGTATTTTCGTTAATTGAACTATGCTTTACGCATTGGAATCTACGCTATGAAATCCATATCCAAAATTTGAAAAGGGAATAGTCAATTGATTTCTTCTATTACATGAGAAAAGGTTGATTTCAAAAAGTCATGTCCTAATTTCTGTTAATTGCGAGAAACAATTAGTTTGTTGTTTCTAAATATGTTTTTTTGAAGTTCATCAAAGTTTTTTTTCATGTGCACCACAAGTGTAATCTCATTTTGTTTAGTGCTGACTATTGTCCAATTTGATAGAGCTTAGTCTCCAGTGGCCGTTGCTGCCCTTTTAGTTATTTCCTATTTTGGGCAGACAGGTAAAACATCGCAAAATACGTAAAACGGTCATAGAAAAAACATTGCTGATTTCGTCAATCATGGTGAAAATAAATAAAATAATTTGTCGATTGGTTGCGAGAAAAAAACTGAAGCTCGTAGGAAATCGACAGTGGGAAAATATCACAAAATTCGTCAATCGATCATGGAAAACTATCGTGAAATTTACCAGTCCGTCACGAGCAAATACTGTGAAATTCCTCAGTCGGTCGCAGAGAAAAAATGCAAAATTTTTCAATCGGATACAGAAAAACAATCGTTACTTTCATCAGTATGTCACAAGAACAAACAGGAACATTTGCCAATTGGTCACAGAATAAAATTTCTAAATTTGTCAATTGATTGCGAAAAAAAAAAAATTATGAAATTCACCAGTCGGTCTCCAGAAATAAATCAAGAAATTCGTCAGTCGGTTTCGGAGAAAAATCGCAAAATGTTTTTGTCAGATGCAGAAAAACAAACATGAATTTTGTCAATTTGTTGTAAGAAGAAACTGTGAAATCTGCCAATTGATAGTGGAAAATATCACGAAGTTTGTCAGCCGGTCCTGAGACTTCATCATCGTTTTACAAAGAAACATTTTCGGAAAATGATTTTTTGGGAACAGGAGCCTCCCGCCCCCAATATTCTTTAGGGCACGAATCCTGCCATCCCATCTCGAAATTCAAGACATGTATCTGCCATTCAAACCGTGTAATGTATATTAATAATCTTGTATAAAAAATGTCATTTAAACATTAAAATATTCTGTTTATTTGTACAATGAAATGCTGATAATTGCTACTGGATTTGGATATGGGATTGACTATATTGATAATTGCTAATAATTAATTTGTACAATCAAATGTTGATAATTTGTGTAACAAATTTTAACCAATTAAATATGCCTATAATTATAGAGTATTTTCACAAAGAAATACATACGTTCTTTTTATAATTTAAACATAAAATATCTACTAATATACCCATGATTAAAGAGTGATTTTCTCCAAATATAGGTTTAGTTGATGCCTTTTTTCTGTTTTAATTATTTAATAGTGTTTTGCTTTGAGTCACATTTAGTTTTATTTTAAGTTAAATTACTGTGATATTTATAAGTAAAAAGAAAATTACTTTTAATTTTAAATATTTTATTTATAATAAAGTTACAAATATAACTAATTGGATGTGCCAATCCCAAAACTTTCTTCTATCTCATACGTCTTAATACTTCTAAAAGTAGTTTTAAATGTTAATACTTCGATATTATTAGTTCAATATTATACCAACTTTGATTTTGATCTAAGATTTCTGCTGGTCAATTAATCAAAATAAGAATAAGTTAATCTCAATCATGATATTTATTAAAATCAATATTTTTTTTCGTTATTCTGTTGTACATCAGCTGATTGTGAATAGCCAGCTTAGCAGGATGCGAAGTTCTCATGACTTCACGAGCCACCAATATACAGTACAAAAACTGGAAAAAATTGAGAAAATTTTACAAAAAACGCTGTCACAGTGACACCTTCTGGCGGAATATTTCCAAATTCAAGGAAAAACTGACGGCCATAGCCAAAAATATACACAAAAAATTGGTTCAATTCTAAGCTTAGTTTCATACACTTTTCGATGGTAAAATAATGGAAATAACACAAAAATCACTATTATAGCACCCCCTTCCAGCAGACTATTTTCAAATTGAAGGAAGACCAGTTGGCCATAGCCAAAAACATACCCCCAAAAATTGGTTCAATTCTATGCATAACTTCATACACTTTTCGATGGTACAAGAATGAAAATGGCACAAAAATCACTGTTACAGCGCACCCTTCTGGCGGAATATTTCTAATTTAAAGGAGAACCTGCTGGACATAGCCAAAGACATACACAAAAAATTTTGTTCGATTATATGGATAACTTATTACATATTTAACAGACACTTTTCAATAGTACAATAATGAAAATGGCACAAAAATCGCAATTACAGCAACACTCCTTTCTGACAGAATGCTTCCATATTGAAGAAGGACCTGCTGGCCACAGCCAAAAACATACACAAAAATTTGGTTCAATTTTATGCATAACTTCATACACTTTTTGATGGCACAATAATGAAAATAGCACAAAAATCACGATTACAGCGCCCCCTTCCAGTGGAATGCTCCAATATTGAAGGAGGACCAGCTGGCTATAGCCAAAAACATTCACAAAAAATTTAGTTCAATTCTATGCATAACTTCATACACTTTTTGATGGTATGATGACAGACAGACAGACATTTTGTATAAGCATGTTTTGGGATCTCTGACCCCTAAAACGTCTAAGCCCACCGAAAACCAGAAATCGAAAAAAATCTCAGTTACAATACTTTCTTCTATTGAAGATAGAAGAAAGTAAAAATAGGCCTGTTTAATTGTTAAACTTAAAAGAGAGAAAGAAAATTAATAAAGTCATACTTTAATAAACAACTTCAGATTTTGTTTCACATTCTGAAAGTAAAGGTACAATTTTCTAAAAGATGTAAACATAAATTCTTAAATTTATTATTAGTCCAGGCAATAGAGACCGTATACGGACTCTACCTAGCAAAATTAATGGTAGTACTGGAAATCGGCTTTCTAGATGTTTTTTGGGTCGCTGAATCCGAATTTGTAACTTCCCACCAAAATTTCCCCCGGCAACCTCCCAAATTTTTGTAAAAAGCCCCCCAAAAAAGGTTTTTATAAAAAAATCCCATTTTTTATTGTTTTAGTGGAAAAGTAGCTAGAAATTCAGAAAGTAGACAAAATTTCCAACAAATTAGATATATGACATTATGACTTAGGATGAAGGGGAAGGGGGGAACTGCTTCGGAACATGCGCCGCAGTGCTGCGTGGACTAAGTTGCGCAATTCCACTTAACCACTCACTCGTTTACATTCGACCTCCCATCTTCCCTCTGAACTTTTCTCTATAAGGTTTACTTTAAGATTTTTGGGTCGCTGAATCCGAACTTTTTAACTTACCCCAATTCCCCCCCCCGAAACCCCCCCATATAGTTGTTTTTAACTTAAATTTCTTATTATTTTAGGGGAAAAAGCTATTACAGAAATTCAGAAACTAGACAAAATTTGCAACAAATAGGATATATGACATTATGAAGTAGGATTAACGGGGAGAGAGGGGGCTGCCTCGGAACATTCACGCGGCGCTTACGTGCACTAAATTTTTTCAAAATCACTATATGGGGATGTTAGCTGGCTGAAATTATGGTGGGAAGTTACTTAAATTCGGCTTTCTAGATGTTTTTTGCATCTAGAAAGCCGATTTCAAGTAATACCATTAATTTTGCCAGATAAAATCCCCTATTGCCTGACTTCATCATTTAGTGCACGTAGCGCCGCAGTGCATGTTCCGAGGCAGCAATCACCCTCCCCGTTCATCCTAATTCATAATGTCATATATCCTATTTGTTGCAAATTCTGTCTAGTTTCTGAATTTTGTAATGTTTTTCCTCTAAAATAATAAGAAATTTAAGTTAAAAACAACTATTTGGAGGGGGGTTTCGGGGGGAAAGTTAAAAGTTTGGATTCAGCGACCCAAAAATCTTAAAGTAAACCTTATAGAGAAAGTTCGGAGGGAGATGGGAGGGCGAATGTAAACGTGTGAGTGGTTAAGTGGAATTGCGCAACTTAGTTTACGCAGCACCGCGCGCATGTTCCGAAGCAGATCCCCCCTTCCCCTTCATCCTAAGTCATAATGTCATATATCTAATTTGTTGGAAATTTTGTCTACTTTCTGAATTTTTAGATACTTTTTCTCTAAAACAATAAAAAAATGGAATATTTTAATAAAAACCATTTTTGGGGGGCTTTTTACCAAAATTTGGGGGGGTTCCCGACAGAAATTTTGGTGGGAAGTTACAAATTCGGATTCAGCGACCGAAAAAACATCTAGAAAGCCGATTTCCAGTACTACCATTAATTTTGCTAGGTAAAATTCCCTATTGCCTGGACTATATAGAGAGTTCAAACAGGCCCGGACTGGCCAGGTCGGCTAGTCGGCGATTGCCGAGGGCCCCCGGCACAAGGGGGCCCCGGAGGGGCCTCCAAAAAATGAATATACTAGTTTATAATTACTTATGCCAGATTACTTTGACTGTTTCCCCGTAAGTTTAACGTAATCTTACGCATTTACAATAAATTTTAAGCAGCCTGCCAGTTGGTTTTTGTGTATAGTAGCCTATGTAAGGGGGACCCCGGTGGGGGTCTCCAAAAATGGATATACCACTTCATAAGTAGTTACATCAGAATAATTTGACTGTTTTCCCGTAATCTTAAGCATTTACAATCAATTTAAACTGTTGCCAGTTGGTTTTTGTTTATGGCAGTCAATGTAAGGGCCCCTGGAGGGGGGCTTCAAAAATGGATATACTACTGCATAACTAGTTATACAAGAATAATTTGACTGTTTTCCCGTAATCTTATACGCATTTACAATCAATTTAAGCTGTTGCCAGTTGGTTTTTGTTTGTAGTAGCTTATGTAGTAGCACCGGTAGTGCCATCGTGCCGTTACATCAGAATAACTTGATTGTTTTCCCGTAATCTTACGCATTTACAATCAATTTAAGCTGTTGCCAGTTGGTTTTTGTTTATGGCAGTCAATGTAATGGGGTCCCGGGGGGGGGGCGCCAAAAATGGATATACTACCTCATAATTAGTTACATCAGAATAATTTGACTGTTTTCCCATAATCTTACACATTTATAATCAATTTTATGCGGTTGCCAGTTGGTTTTTGTTTATGACAACCTATGCAAGGGGGCCTCGGAGGGGCCTCCAAAAATGTATATACTACCTCATAACTAGTTACATCAGAATAACTTGACTGTTTCCCCGTAATGTTACACATTTATAATCAATTTTATGCGGTTGCCAGTTGGTTTTTGTTTATGACAACCTATGCGAGGGGGCTTTGGAGGGGCCTTTAAAAATGGATATTCTTCCTCATAACTAGTTACATCAGAATAATTTGACTGTTTCCCCGTAATCTTACACATTTATAATCAATTTTATGCGGTTGCCAGCTGGTTTTCGTTTATAACAACCTATGCAAGAGGGCCTCGGAGGGGCCTCCAAAAATGGATATATTATTTCATAACTAGTTACATCAGAATAATTTGAGTGTTTTCCCGTAATCTTACGCATTTACAATAAATTTTAAGCAGTTTCCAGTTCATTTTTGTTTATGGCAGCCGATGTAAGGGGGCCCCGGGAGGGCCCTCCAAAAATGGATATACTACTTCATAACTAGTTACATCAGAATAATTTGACTATTTTCCCGTAATATTATACGCATTTACAATAAATTTAAGCTGTTGCCAGTTGGTTTTTGTTTATAGTAGCTTATGTAGTAGCATCGGTAGTGCAATCGTGTAGTTACATCGGAATAACTTGATTGTTTCCCCGTAATCTTACACATTTAAAATCAATTTTATGCGGTTGCCAGTTGGTTTTTGTTTATGACAACCTATGCAAGGGGGCCTCGGAGGGGCCTCCAAAAATAGATATACTATTTCATAACTAGTTACATCAGAATAATTTGACTGTTTTCCCTTAATCTTACGCATTTACAATAAATTTTAAGCAGTTTCCAGTTCATTTTTGTTTATGGCAGACAATGTAAGGGGGCCCCGGGTGGGCCCTCCAAAAATGGATATACTACTTCATAACTAGTTACATCAGAATAATTTGACTATTTTCTCGTAATCTTATACGCATTTACAATCAATTTAAGCTATTGCCAGTTGGTTTTTGTTTATAGTAGCTTATATAGTAGTACCGGTAGTGCCATCGTGTCGCTGGCGAAACAGAGGAGGGCTGTTTATTTACCCATCGTGCTCTGTGCAGTGCTCGTAGGCTCAGGTTCAGAGCACATCGCGACACTGGCAAAGCCTCTCTACGTAGATTTACTGCACATGCTCAATTTCTGCTGAAAATAGTAACCAGGATTGGCAAGACAGCTGAAAAAAATTGCCAAAAGTTTTTTGTAATTCTTTCAATTCGATTATACTCTGCTGCATTTCGTAGGAATCTAGTTTTTAAAAAATGCTTTTATTCTGCAAATAAAAAAGTAATTTGCCCTATTTTAAGTTGTACAAACTATGACTGAGACTGTTTGAATTTAATTCCAACCTCTTAAACGTTTCTTATATACTACCACGTTGTTGCTATTCTCGCGCTTACGAAGCGAGATGTTGTTAACGCTACTATTCCTAATTTAATATGTAACTTTTGCTTATTAAACTAATATTTAACTTTAAATTGTGTCAGATAGTACTCAAGATGCAGATGTTATGGACCGGCTGCAATTTGCGTCCGCTATGTCGTTCAAGGAAAGATATATGAAAGCCTTTAGAAATAACAGTAGTCGATAATTCATCTGGATTGGCTTTGTACGAATTTATAAAATCAGACCAAGTGTGATATTGCAACATCAATTAGTGATGGGCGATTCTCGAAAATTCGACAATCGAGAAGAATCGTCATCGTAAAAAATCACAATCGATACAGCCATCGATTAATTCCTAGAATCTACAATCGAGATGTTTTACAATCGATTATAACGAGAGAGGTAAAAACAATTGTTGGAAAACTTAGCTATTATTCTGGCCGAAATTTTCGTAGTAGTGATAGGGTTTGCTCGATAATTCTGCTATCGTAATTATTTTCTCCTGATTTAGGCTTAAGGGGTTACTTCAGTCAATTGAAAAGACCTGCTCGCTAATGCTAATCTTATGGAAGAAATTTATAAAGATATCTCATTTGAATTTCAGTATTTTAAAGTGATTTTCTTTGCATTGGAATAAATTCCCTTTCTTCTTTATGAAACTGCAATGTCCAAATCACGTAACTATGGCTCATTTGATGAATCAAATAACCTATCTACTAAAACACACATACTACAATATATATTAAGACACACATACACACAAAAATAACGCCTGCATTCAACAGTTTAAAAATATGTATATATACCTTTAACCTTTCTACTGTTTAGATAACTCCAAAAAGTTTGATACAGTTTAAAGTTCCCCTAAATGTAAAATACTGTGGAATTTCTCCATTGATCGAAAACAAAAGTTTCTTTTGAAAAACGTAAGGATAGTAAGATAAAGATACCTGCCAAGAGGGAACTGCCTAACACGGAAACTGTTTTCCAGTACCTAGCGATTCCAACATGACTCTTTAAGTCTGTATCGAAATCCAAAGTAGCTACTTTATGACACATTTAAAAACTCATTTTTTATTTTAGACGCATTAGCTAGAATCGATTAGCATTTCCCTCTTTTCGATAAAGGAAAAAGGTTTGATACAAATTAAAGTTCCCTAAATGTCTAAAGTGTACCAAATGCTGTGGAATTTCTCTGTTTATCGAAAACAAGACAGCTTTATCGAAAAACGTAAGGATAACCAAACATATATAACTACTGAGAGGGAACCTGCCTAACACGGAAATTGTTTTCCAGTGCCTAGCGATTCCAACATGATTCTTCAAGTCTGTATCGAAATCCAAAGTAGCTAGTTTCTGACACATTTACTAGCTCATTTTTTATTTTATGCGCATTAGCTAGAATCGATTAGCATTTTCTTCTTTTCGATAAAGGCAGAAGGTTTGATACAAGTTAAAGTTCCCTGAATGTCTAAAGTGTGTCTAATGCTGTGGAATTTCACCGTTTATCGAGAAACATAAGGGCCACCAGATAAATATAACTGCTAAGTGGGAACCTGTCTAACACGGAAATTGTTTTCCAGTGCCTAGGGATTCCAACATGACTCTTCAAGTCTGTATCAAAATCCAAAGTAGCTAGTTTCTAACACATTTACTAGCTCATTTTTTATTTTAGGCGCATTAGCTAGAATCGATTAGCATTTTCTTCTTTTCGATAAAGGCAGAAGGTTTGATACAAGTGAAAGTTCCGGTTCCCTAAATGTCTAAAGTGAGTCTAATGCTGGTGAATTTCTCCGTTTATCGAAAACAAAGGAGTGTTATCGAAAAATAGAAAGGTAAACAGACAAATATATCCGCTAATAGGGAATTCTATAACTAAAATAAAACTTCAATGGACTTCATTTTTGGTATTTCGGATAATTTTAATCTTCCAATCCTTACCAACGTGGTATTAGATGATGGGCCAGGAAAAGGTAGAAGACACCCCCCCCCCCCCCCGAAGGGGCATTAGGCCCCAAATTGACAATAGTGCAGACCAAGGATGGAAGTTAACTTGATGTAAGAGAGGACTAGGGGAAGTTGAGAATGGTAAAAAAAAACCGAACCATTGAATAAGAAAAAAATTGAAGAAAAAGAAGAAATGGTAAAAGAACAAGTGAAGCGTGTGATTAGAGCCAGACAAATGAAGAGGGGCCCAATGGGCCACAGCTGGTCCAGAATGAGTGCCCAAATGGTCAGAATGGATCAAGAACTTAGAGAATAGTATCTACAAGGAAGAAAAACAATGAGACAAAATATTATGAAAAACAGATGAAAAATACCAATAGACTGAGGCTAAAAGTAAAATGTTTCACTGGGCGGCGTCCCCTGGTGGTAGTAAAAATAAAATTGATACGAGAAGATAGGGAAGAGTGAAAAGACTTTATTTTGTGAATTTTATAATTTTTGGACAAACAGTATACTAAAGGTTTAAAGAAACAAAACTTTAAAGCGCCCTCTTGGGGTGAAGAAGGGAGTTAAAATTAAGAAACACATGTCCATATTTTTTATTCGATTTTAGACGCAATTTGATGTTAGTCTTATAATTTTCCTATGAGTGAAAGATACCGTACCAGAGTACGAAAAAAACCACCGCTAAGTATATTCCTTTAGAGCATTTTAAGCCCAGGGGTCTAAAATTAACAGTGGATTGACAAAAGAAAGGTAGATTTAGAAAGGTTATGAAATTACCCTTATTTTAATATATTACATGAGTGGGGTAAAATAATTTTGAAAAATCCTCTTCCCTGAGGCGACACTTAAAATCTTGAAAACACATATTTTGCAGTGCAGTTTTGTTTTAACAATAGCATTCTAATATTAAGAGATATGGGACAGCTTAGGAGGGCTAAAATAAGAGAAACATTGAAAATCAAAGACAAACTGGCGCCAAATTCAATAGAAAACTTCTATATCAACAACTGAAACTCGAACTGATAACTTAAACCACTATGCCTCCTAACCCATATCGGTTAATAACAAAAGCGAATGGAAAAAACATGCACTCCTTTGGGAAATCATGACTTACACCAGAAGCGCGGTAAGTTTGATTCTTCTGAAAGCTTCCTTTCTCTCGAAGTGCGAGAGAGAGCTCTCGCACTTCCGAGATCTATTTTCTGGACGCAAACTGCTCGTTTATCTCGAGGAGACATTCTGCTCGAGGGCAAACCTCTCGCTTACTTCGAGATATCTCACCGTCTCGTTTCTCGCTCTCGGTCTCTGTTCAACATTTCATATGACATTGTCGAGAATGAGAAATCAGTTTTCGTCCTTTCTCCGAAATGTTACTCTCGATGATTGTCATTTCACGCTCAGCCAAGAAGGGCCGAGAAGAGATATCGAGGGGCAAACTGGAGAAAGAAATAGGCATGACAATGAACTGTGAAATGAAGCTTTAATTTTCAATGTTTTTCTTATTTTAGCCCTACCAAGCTGTCACATACTTGGAGCCCTCCGATAAATATTATTTATTAAATATAAAAATTTCAAAGAGGAAGGTGGGTCGGGTGAGTTCCGAGGACGTGAGAGTGGGTGGGGCGCAATTTAAAAAAAATTACCGAACTCTTCCTGTGACATATAATCGAAAAGCCCTTTGACAACTCTTTCATATTATGAACCTTTCTTCCACCGAAGGTGAAATTCGGGGGAGGGTGGGGTGGGGGCGAACAAATTTTTAAAACCGTAGCCGACTTCTATAATAAATTTAAATATCATTTTAGATGTAGGTTTTTTATGCAGTCTTCCAATAAATATTATTTATTGAACATAAAAATTTTAAAGTGGGGGCTGCGTAAATTCCGGGGCGAAAGAGTGGGCCCAAAGGGGGGGGGGGCGAGGGGGAGCAATTTTCAAACTTTTTTGGACCCGTCATGTGATATGTTATCGGAAAGCTCTCGGATGACTCTTTCATATAATGAGACTTTCTTCCTCCCCTCCCCAATTTGGCCCCCACTGCGGGGGGTAGTTTTTTCCGTTTTTATCATTTTAGATCGGATTTTTTTATGGAGCCCTCCGATAAATATTATGTATAATATATGAAATTTCAGGACACTTTTCTAAATTTAGCCAAGACCCTTCATGTAACATATCGTTGGAAAGATTTGTGACTACTTATTGATGTTATGCACTTCCGGGGGCCGTCCAACCACTTTGCCCCCCGGGGGACACTTTTCCAAATTTAGCCAAGACCCGTCTTGTGAGATATCATTTTAAAGGTCTGTGACTACTTTTTGATGTTATGCACCTCCGGTGACAGACCCCCCCCCCCACATTGCCCCCCCGGGGGACATTTTTCCAAATTTAGCCAAGACCCTTCATGTGAGATATCGTTGGAAAGGTCTGTGACTATTCATTGATGTTATGCACCTATGGTGTCCGCCCCCCCACTTTGTCCCCCCCCGGGGCACTTTTCTAAATTTAGCCAAGACCCCTCATGTGAGATATTGTTGGAAAGGTCTGTGACTACTTATTGATGTTAAGCCCCTCCAGTGACAGCCCCCCCCCCACTTTGCCCCCCGAGGGACATTTATCCAAATTTAGCCAAGACCCTTCATGTGAGATATCGTTGGAAAGGTCTGTGACTACTTATTGATGTTATGCTCCTCCGGTGTCCGTCCCCCCAACTTTGCCCCCCCGGGAAACACTTTTCCAAATTTAGCCAAGACCCCACATGTGAGATATCGTTGGAAAGGTCCGTGACTACTTATTGATATTATGCTCCTCCGGTGTCCGTCCCCCAACTTCCGGGGAGACACTTTTACAAATTTAGCCAAGACCCCACATGTGAGATATCGTTGGAAAGGTTTGTGACTACTTATTGATGTTATACACCTCCGGTGACCGCCCCCCCCCCAAATTTTCCCCCACGGGGGACACTTTTCTAAATTTAGCCGAGACCTCTCATGTGACATATTGTTGGAAAGGCCTATGACCACTTACTCATGTTATCCACCTCCCGCACCCCTCCCCCCACTTTGCATCCACGGGAAGGGCATTTTTATAAATTCAGATCCAGACCCCTCGTGTGACATATGGTTCGAAAGGCCTGAAGACCTGTGACGGCTTATTCATATTATGCAGCTACTTTGCCCCTCCGCTCACTTTGACCCCACCACCAAGAGATCTGGTCCGAGGTTCGTTCGTTTCGAGATTATATATATTTTTTCAAGATTTTGTAGTGCGTGCACACCACGCCTGCTATACGGTGTCGTATATAGCGGGTAACCTGTTCGTGATTTCATATTACAAGATTACGTATAACTTAGGGACCCGATTAAAGGAGTGGCCCACTAGCGGGCGACGTCACCTTGTCTTTATTAACACCGACTCATTCCAGTTCACCCGCAGACGATTCTTCATAAATGTATGACGTATATAATATATGATGTATAAAAGCAATTGGCAAACTGGAGTCATCGAGAAAAAATTTACACAATCGAAAAATATCGAGATGTTCATACAATCGAGACAATCGAGAGAAACATCTCGTTATCGCCCATCACTAACATCAATTATTATTTCATATTCATTTGACGGAGCAACAAATATGAAAGGCTGCTATAATGGTCTGCAAGTTTAATTCAAAAAGGAAACAAAGATTTTATTTACACTCACTGTACAGGAAACGTACTGAATTTGGTAGTAGCTGATTCAACAGTAACGTTGCTCCTAGCAGAAAACTTATTTAGGTTGGTGTAAGAATCTACCGTTTTTCTAAGCTCATCTAAAAAAAGAATGGCTGTATGGGAGAGGGAAACAAACAGCAAATGTATTGCACACGAGAAACTGCACAGGTTGCAAAAAATAGGAGCCACAAGTTGGAGGAGCAAATATAAAGCTCTTTCTTCGATTATCGATGAGGGAATTTTAAGATATGAGGAAAGTGTAAACACAGGGAATCTATTCCATTTTATTACCGTTTTAAAAGAAATATCAAATGGAATGAAGGGAAACGAATATTTTTTCCAACTGGATTAAATCATATTCAAGGCTGGAGTAGCACAGTTGAAGTTTATTCCAACAGAGCGAAAAATGTCCAGACCAGGGATCGAACCTGGATACTTGGCGTGCCGTGCCAATGCCTTACCTGTTAGGCTATCCGGACGTCAGCCAGGTATCGGTCCGGATAGCCTAACAGGTAAGGCATTGGCACGGCACGCCAAGTATCCAGGTTCGATCCCTGGTCTGGACATTTTTCGCTCTGTTGGAATAAACTTCAACTGTGCTACTCCAGCCTTGAATATATCAAATGGAAGTTTTGAATGCAAATCTAAATTCATGGCAAAACATTTGATTAATAAATAGTCTAAATTTGAAAACCTATTTATCTGCATTGTTTTACTATATTTATTTCTTCTTACATCTGCTACTTCAAATTATTTAAAAGGTCTTTTATCCCTTACTATTATAAAGTAAGGGATAAAAGGTAGGGGTATAAAGTAAGGGATAAAATACTATAAAGTAAGACTATTCTACAAACTGGAACTTGGTACAGAAACTGCTTCAACAAGTAAGGGATAAAAAGGAGCGATAAACACTTTCAGGTTCTGTATTCAAAAACAAAATGTTATGCAAGTACAGGTAATAGCAAATTAGAAGATAACAATAGTTATGTAGAAGTAGGGTAATGCCTGTTGAAAAATCAATAGACGAAGCTCCTTGAATCTCAACTGCTCAAAACTATAAATTGGTCTTTTACAGTGTTTTAGATTGTGCCAGGACAAGTATCGAAGGAAGATTTAGTCGATTGATTCCTAGTTAGAACCAAAGAAAATTAATGAAATCATAATGCTTTATATAGTTTTTTAAAGGAAGTCCTTTGTAGTATTTCTAAACTTTGTAAAGTTGAAAGAAATCAGTTATTGTTAGAGATGAAATATTTTGTAGATCAGTATGAAAGTTTTTCAATGGCTGAAAAAACTAACATTGAAAGAAAACAAGACAATCTTTGAATGGAGCTGAAGAAATCTGTGAATATGACGATGTAGAATGTGAATTTGAAGAAAGCAAAAAATTTTATGTTTACTCCTCTGACAAGAAACAATGTTTTCTGTGCTTTTCTAACTCTCACACAATCTTGAATGTTTATCAACCTGTATGCAGCTTACAAGGTCGTATAACCATACCTTGTGGGAAAGTCACCTGTGAAAGGGTGTTTTCTAAGCTTAAAATAGTTAAGAATCGACTTAGGTCTACTTTAAGCCAAGACCTTATGTCTAATCTTCTTTTCATGAATTTATAAAGAGACTTATTTTATAATTTGAATAAAGCTGTTATTATAGATGACGTAGCCAGGGTCAGTGAAGAACTGACCAAAAAGCTGTTAGGTTAGTAAGCAGCCATTCAGAATTGCATAACCTTTCTTACTTCGCTGTATCTGTACCAAGATACAGTACAGCTATTTTTCTGTTTGTTATAAAATCTATTATACAATTTGTAACAATGAAATCAAAATTAAAGAGGACATTTTTAACAATATGTTTGTTTTTTATTACCGCTATTTAGCTTTTAACACTTTACAACATAGTTGAAAAGTGTTTATGAATTCGGTTTGTCTGTCCGTCTGTCTGTTCATGCTCTAACTTGCGTAAATATATTGAGATTATCATGAAATTGATCTATATGTTATTGGGGTTTACCATGGCATGTTCGGTATTGAAAATGAAGTGTGTAACGTTTACGATTCATTTACAAGCACACTCAAAAGTATTCCATTACATGACGGTCTATGGGGAAATATCGTATGCGATGTATTTTAACAATATTATACATTTTTAAGGATATTGAAATTTGTGTATAGCACTGAGGTGTACCACAAAGCTCTTATTGTGGAATCTGATGTGCATATAATTTATTGTTAATTTACAGGGACACACAAAAGTATTTGGTTATAGTACTGAATATGAAGAATAATTGCTGTGTGTTTTCAGTTGCGATACGTGATTAAAAATTTAACTATTTTTTTGCATATTACTTGACGAATATAAGTTCTATAGATCATATACAGGGCTACACAAAAGATCTCAAGTGCATTTCCATTTACTGGCGGACATTGCTGGCTAGGAATTTTAAACTGCACGATGCATCTAATTTAACATACTTTTAGCATACATCGTAATATACGTACAAATCTATAGATCATATAGAGGGCTGCACAAAAAAATCGGATATTTTTGCGATTATTGATCGTAATTTCAGTAGTTGTAGCACTATTGTATTATGCATTTTCTAAAGTGTTCATTTAGACATTTTTCACCTTAATAAACTGCAAAGTTTATTATAGTTTCTGAATGTGTTGGAAAATATTACATAATCTTTGCTGGACGGATGATTTTTCGTTCTTGTTAATATTTACTTAGGTATTACAGTAGGATTTAGATTATTATGGCTTCGACATAGAGATTTGGTTGCCTAAAACTAAAGACATTTCCCCCTCTCATTTTTAAGTTACAAACATCTCGTAATTAGTATATTTATTTTTTCTAACATGGAACTAATTTAGTTACTGTATACAGTAACTAAACTAGTGATAAAATGATATAAATATTTATTATGAAAGTAAGTAAATTACAACAGAAGATTATTTTTTACTCAAGTGTTAGGGTGTATCAAAAGTATTTTCGTTTTTAGGATACCTCTATATCGATATGAAAGGCTACAGATGGCACTAATCTTATAATTAACGACCAGTGCAAAATGTTATATTAACCTTCTCACCGCCATGAACTGATATATCCGTTCACTAAGCTGCAGGTTTCACTGCAATAGAAGCATTATATAAATTAATATAATTCTACAGATATAATCCTGATTTGAAAGATTGAGTTCAAATTAATACTGTCAAGCATTCTATTCCTATACATATTTAAATCTTTTACATCATGTTGAAAAAATTATCTTTTTTTAGCATTTAACAAAATTAAAGAGAAAACAACATTACAATTTTACCCTTTCGATCGGCGGTCAGGGGGTTAAGAGTATATTGTCCTTCATATTATTTACGCTAATGTCTATTCTTTTATCTATTTATAGGTAATATAATGGCTGATACAAATATTGAAATATTATCCATCTTAAGAATTTATTTTAAATATGGTCATAAAGTTGCTGAAGCGTCTCGTAAAATTCGTGAAGTTGAAGGGGTGATACGATTAGCAAACGTTCAGCCCAAAACTATTGTTAATCTGGAAGCTTTGAAGCAAAGTGGAGATTAAACCAACCACCAACATACGGAAACTTTCAGAGGAGCTAGTTAGGACCGTCCAAGGATACGATATGCCAAGCTTTACATAAACTACAGAAAACGTACAAAAACTCTATATAAGTTGTTTATGAACTGACTATGCAGCAAGCAAATCACAGAGTGGAAATGTGCAAAATTCTTCTGGAAAACTTACAGGATTTGCGGTTTTTCAAACGCAAAGTGACATATGATGAGAAATGGATATATCTACGGAACCCAGATAATCGAGAAATAATTGTTGGATGTGGAACAATTAGTCCAGCATGTTACAAAACAAGCGCGGTTTGAAAAGAAGTTCATGATCAATATCTGGTGGAATTTTGAGCATGTCATTCATTTTTAAATCAGTCCACATGTTCGATCTGTCAACTCTGAAATTTACTGTGAACAGATGGACAGGATGTATGCTTCTTTGCAAATGGCTGGCTAAAAGCAAATGGCCTGCTTTAGTCAACAGAGATAGACATCTTCTCCCACAAGACAATGCAAGACCGCACACGTCTCGCAATAAACTAGAAGAGCTTGACGGAATTACCTCATTTCCCATATAGTCCGGACTTTGCTCCTTCGGTCTGCCACATGCTCCATTCTATGGCATCATGATCAACGTCTGGTGGAATTTTGAGCATGCCATTAATTTTTAAATCATTCCACATGTTCGATCTGTCAACTCTGAAATTTACTGTGAACAGATGGACAGGATGTATGTTTCTTTGCAAATGGCTGGCTAAAAGCAAATGGCTTGCATTAGTCAACAGAGAGAGACATCTTCTCCCACAAGACAATGCAAGACCGCACACATCTCGCAATAAACTAGAAGAGCTTGAAGGAATTACCTCAATTCCCATATAGCCCGGACCTTGCTCCTTCGGTCTGTCACATGTTCTATTTTATGGCATCATTTTGGGGGGCAAAGCGCTTGCATAATGTTGATGATCTGGAACGGGGTTTTCTAGGCCTTTTTTGCTTCCATATCCAAAGGTTGGTATCAAAATGGTATTGTTCAACTTTCAGGAAGATGGAAAGAAACCATAGAATTTCATGGTTTATGTATTGATGTTACGCTCTTATTTTTCGTTAAAATATTGCAACAAAGATTTCATTGTGAAATCGAAATTCATTTGATACAACCTATTATTTTCCAAGCAAAAAAATAGCTAAATGTGGTTTTTGGGCAGGTAAGCCTAATTTTCAAAAAATAAATATTCTAATATTGTATTCCCTCTAAATTTCCCGGTAAGGGGCCCCTTTTTAATCTCTAGCCGTGGGCCCCCAAAGGCGCCAGTCCGGGCCTGAGTTCAAATACCAATGTTACGAAAGCTGGTAATTCTTTAAACTTTTGAGAATTACCTTTTACTCATAAATAGTGGACTTACTTTCATATTTTGCATTATAAACAAAAGTTGTTCGGCATTGTTTGGGTCAAACGATATCTCTTCTCCTTATATATTTGCTTTGCTACGCATTGCCGGATATCCGGCAGAGAAGTCGGATATCCGACGGTATTTTGGATATTGAAAAATCAGCCGGATATCCGTTGCATCCCTAAACAGCATAATAACATGAAATTTAAAGTGTGCCAAATGGCTAATCTATGCATTTTAGGGTTAAAAAAATTGTCATTTTTCTTTGTTTACTTTATTTTATAGTTAAATAACTATTTTAAAACAATATTTCTTTATAGAGAACAAGTAATTATTAAATATTTTGAAAATTCTTCATTACAGGAGCAATATTCATTGTAGACCACTGTACCCCAGCAGTGGCCGGTCCACTGTGCCCCATGTTAAAGTTCAATACATACTGATAAAAATATTATTTAAAGTTTTCTTTTAAGAATATAAGCTTTTAAATTTAATAAAGACCAGTGTTTTACCTTTTCAGAAAAGTTGTTCTATCTTATTTATTCATAACCTTTAATTAATAAAGAAAAGTATGATGATGAAAAATTTTACTTTTAGGAGCTCAAAACAACCAGTCAGGATAAAAGGGTTCATTCTTAGCTAACGATGTGTTCTAAAGGCTATACGTAATCAATCCAGTGCTCTTATCAATTAGCCTAAAAAGAAAGCTTTAAAAATTTAAAAATAAGTAAAATATAAGGGGTGGTCCACTGTACCCTGGTCTCCCCTATATTATTTGAAATATGATATAAATTTATTTTTTATTAATCTAATCCCTCTTTATTTCCTCTTTACTGCCAAAATAACATAATAATGTAAATTTGCAAATAACATTTTAAAACAAAAGAGAAAAATTATTATATTTTGTCAATAATAATAGATACAGGAACAATTGCAAATAAGGTGAAGTTATTAAATAAAATAAAGTCATTGCAAATTAAAATTTGGAAATGAAATTTCAAAATACTTATGAGCCTGAAATACTTTGGGTCTGAGGGCGATTTTACGATAACACTGATATAAACAACAGATTAATAACCATCAAGTTTTGATTCCAAATTTGTTTTATGTTACATCTGAAATGAGAAATAAAATTTCAGAACCTGCCAGAAATTCTTTTAATAATAACAGGCTGCAGTCAATGGGATATTTTTTAAAAGCAGTAAATACAACCAAAATATTTCTTACTATGTTAAATAAATTGACATTTTTTTTAAACTTTATTTTACTTTTAAGTAATTACTTTAAAACAATATTTTTTTGTAGAGAATAAGCAATTCTTAAATTTTTGAAAATTCTGCATTACAGTAACAGAGTGGATTGTGGACCACTGTACCCCAGCGGTGGGTGGTCCACTGTGCCCCATGTTGAAGTTCAATACATTCTCATAAAAATGTTAATTAAAGCTTTCTTTTAAGACAAGTATTGTATCTTACCGTTACAAAAAAAATGATCTTATTTATCTATAACCTTTAATTACTAAATAAAGAAAAGTATGATGATGAAAAATTTTACTTTTAGGAGCTCAAAACATCCAGTCGGGATAAAATGGTTCATTCTGAGCTAACAGTGTGTTCTGAAGGTTATAAGTAATCAGTTATCCTAAAAAAAAAAGCTTTAAAAATAAATAAAATATAAGGGGTGGTCCACTGTACCCCACTCTTCGCTTTTGCAACCAGCAAAAGTGGAATCATTGATGGCATGTCAGACAATTTTACTCTCACCTTGTAGAAAATAAGGTTTATAAGACAGCCATATTTTTCATTTAGTGGGCGGTGGCTGACATTAATTTTGCCCTTTAGTTCTGTACTGTATATTATATTTTTAAGTTATGCCTGCCCCTTGTAACTCTTTTGAGCAAATAGTGTCATGTTGTCCATTGTAAAATGCAACAAGTAGAGCCAAAGGTCTCAGAAGATTTTATTTTTCTTCAGATATTCTCATATGGGATATGCTTTTCAAAGCAGCAAATTGAAATTTAAATACTTCATCAGTATACATATATAAATATATTTAATTTGTTCTAGGATCATAAACACATGTCTGTGAGGGTTATATGTCAGGGGTCAATGCAGGATTTTTTTTTTTCTTGGGGCCCATTTTTTGAAAAACGAAAGTTATTTTCGTAAAATTTATTGTACTAGCTGACCCGCCCAGTGTTGCCCGGGCCCGTAATAATATTCTTAAATGAATCTGAAATTTTTATTGCTGGTCCATACAGAGGGAGGTGGGGGTGGAGACGGTGCAAATTACCAGCAAATATTACAGCAATATATATTAAAGCAAAAATTACTATAGATTTTTTAGAAAAGTACCATCCAGCAAATTTATTTTCTAATAGAATAAAGCCTGTTTATAACGGAATCCTGCAATAAACAAACAAAAAAGTTCCAGCTTCCCTTTCTCCCCAAAAATGCTATTATGCTTAGTTCAATTTAAATAACCTGAATAAAATGGAATTTATCACTGGTCATTTTCATTTCAGTTTAAGCAGGTTTTATTGTATCTTACTTCTGGTGGGCCCGTAATAATATTCTTAAATGGACCTGAAATTTGTATCGCAGGTTTGTACAGAAAGGAGGGGGGAACAAAATTACTTTAACGTCATGACAACCTTTTGTAAATTTCTTGCTGCTGATAAATTTGCATTTCCAATACAGTGCTTTGCAGAAATTGCATGCTTTACTCAAAGTCCCACAGTTATACCCAGGAACGTTTAAATCAATAATTTGAATTTCTGAAACAACGCGTGCATGCTACGGTTATTAAGCCTATTTTAGCAATTACTTATGCCCTGTGTTTAACGATGTTCTCAATCCAATCTATTTCGATTTTCTGTTCTTAATTCGGCTTCTTCTTCACTTTTAAGCATTCACCAAGATCTTTTAAGGGCATTTCAAATGATATTTTGAAGCTCTATAATTGGAGCGAAACATGAAACCCGATCACCCTAAATCCTGCCAAAGGACTTTTACACAATAACCAATGATATGCGTTTCTCGGGCATTGCCATTAGACAATAACAAATAATCACGATTTCTGTGTCACGTACGTTAGCATAATATATATATATAGATTTTTGTGAAAAATTTATAATGAAAGTTAAAATCCAATTACTCAAATTCAAACCAAACATATATTATTAATTACTTTAAGTCCTTCTGCTGAAGTTTTCCTTTGTGGTGAACTTGTTTTCTTTTCAAATTACGTATTTTAAAACCTAACAAAATAAAAATAATTAATGAAGAGTATGTTTTATGGAATGGAATTTTATTTAAGGACCCTGTTTTGTTGAAAAAAATTTTGTGAATGGGCCCTAATCCTAATTTGGCCCCAAATTTTGCCTGGGTCATATACGGGGTTGGTATTAATCGATTACTTTTTTAATTGATTGATTAGTCGATTACAGATTCAATCGTACGAAATTGACTCCTAATTCAATTTATCATGATTGAAATTGAAAAAGTAATTGCTCTTTAAAAAGTTTTTTTATGATTTTTTCAATCTGCAGGAATTTAATCTTGATTAATTTGATCATGATTAATTTAATCCTTAATTCCATAGATAAAAATTAAATATGGCCACCCTGTTTACTTTCTTAAATTCGCTTTCATTACTACGAAATTCTTTTTACGAGTCACTATATGATTTTCCTTAATGATTATATAGGGTCACACAAAATTATTTATATAAACCGAGGTCAATATGTTTAAATTATTTAGGGGGGTTAGGGGCAATTGAAACCCACTTAATAAAACTGATATATTCTTTTAAAATTATTTTAGGCAAATAGGATCAATATTATCAATCATTTGATAGTCACAAATCGATGGCGATAGTCCCTGCTCCCTCAAAGACCATACTTCATGTCGGTGCCACAACCTTCAATGGATGCAGAAGCGAAACAGTTTTGAAATTGCGATTTTTATTATTTTGATGGGGAGAGAAACTTGAAATTTGCGTGATGGTAATTACTTAAAAGTTTTAAATGCTATGTAAGAACAGTTTCTAAAAAATTCGAAAATTAAAACGGTAAAATCAGCATAAAATGTTCTAAAAACGTCCTAAATTACGATTTCAGTGGAATTGTTAAGTATAGAAAATTTTAATTTGATGTGGATGTTACTTTTAAGACTAGTCTCAAGAACAGTTAAGAAGTTTAGATATTTAAAAGGTTGAAATGAATGACGAAAAGCGTTCAAAAAAAAGTTTAAAATTACTATTTTTGTGGAAATGTTAAGGATACAAACTCGAAATTATACACAGTTGCTACTTTTAAGACAAAAATATATGCGCCTTACACTTTTTTAAATTGAAATATAAAAAGCTGTGGAAGAAAAAGCGCCTTTTAACGGGAAATATAGAAAATTTCATAAAAATGTATTTTTTGTTCCTTCTTGAATAGCAGTAATTTTCAAGTTAAAAATAGAAAAGATTCAACTCAACTTTTTTATAAGTTTCTAGTGTAGAAACTCCTAACGGAAAAGAAAAAAAAATATATATTTAACCATACTTAATGACCCCTCCTCCTTGGAGCGATGATATGTCCCCTCCCGGAAGATTTGAGATTTTGTATTTACAATGGTCAAAAAGTGAAATCCCCCCCCCCCTCCCCTCCTCCGGAGCCACAAACATCCCTCACGGAGAAAAGTGCCTGAATTAAACACTGTTAATGACTAAAAATAAAATCTTAAGATTTGTGTACCAAGTGTATTTCCCTTAATTGCAACTCATTTAAACTTTGAAACAAAATAAACAAGTTGAAAATTGCTCGTCAAACGTGGCAAATGAGGTGCGTTCGTACTATAACTAGTTTTAAAATTATTTTTTGCACCCCATATTGTACTGAATGTATAATTTTTGCATAGTCTGATACATCATTAAAATGCACTTCCAATAATTTTTTCGGAACACTTTTGACTGTCCCTGTAATTAAACTATACATCCGATTTTCCTAAAATTTGAAATAGCTCAACAAAATTTTGCAACAATTATATCTTTAAAATTTCAGACCATTCGGAAGGCTGTAATATCATTAAAATGCACTTGCAATAATTTTTCCCATTGGCCGTAATGTAAAGAAAAACTTTTGGCTGTCCCTGTAATTAAACTATACATCCGATTTTCCTAAAATTTGAAATGGCTCGACAAAATTTTGCAACAATTATATCTTTAAAATTTCAGATCATTCGGAAGGCTCTAATACCATTAAAATCCACTTGCAATAATTTTTCCCATTGGCCGTAATGTAAAGAAAAACTTTTGACTGTCCCTGTAATTAAACTATACGTCCGATTTTCCTAAAATTTGAAATGGCTCGACAAAATTTTGCAACAATTATATCTTTAAAATTTCAGATCATTCGGAAGGCTCTAATATCATTAAAATCCACTTGCAATAATTTTTCCCATTGGCCGTAATGTAAAGAAAAACTTTTGACTGTCCCTGTAATTAAACTATACATCCGATTTTCATAAAATTTGAAATGGCTCGACAAAATTTTGCAACAATCACATATTTGAAATTTCAGACTATTCGGTTGGGTAGTTTTTGCTCTGTTACATGCGGACAGACGGACGGACTGAACGACGACTATAGGTGCTACGTATTTATATAATTACGAACGCACCTAAAAAACGATACATATATTTTTGTTGGAATTTTAATCTAATTAAATATACAGAAATGATCTATAAATATTATTTATTAAGCTTACAAATATTTTTACAGTGCACATTTACATATGTTTAGACAATTTTTAAACAGTTTAAAGAATTGAAAGGAAAAGAAAAGATTCTGCATCAGATAACTGATTTGCAGCTGCAAATTGCGTTTAATAAACGTACTAAATTACGCTAAACATACGACATTAGGGTAACATACAAAATTATGCTTATATCATAAAAATAAACTTGCAACAAACCGATGAAGAAAGTCTATCATAAAAGTGTAAGAATAAATCAAAGGGGATGTTTTGCATCTCCACCCATTCTCGCCAAAGCAAATTTTTGTAGCATATTTAGAGCAATTAATTTAATTAAAATACTCCAAAATTTTCAGGAATATTTTCACAGTACATTTACTTATTTTCCGACATATTTCAAGGATTTTAATGAATTAAAGTAAAAAAAAAAAATCTTTACGGCATAACTAATTTGTTGCAGCAAATTTTGTGCTAATAACCATACTAAATTGTTGTACATCATAAGAAACTTATAACAAGCTGAAGAAAAAAGAACATTGTATAAGCAAAATTCAACAGTTCGATGTTGGCTTTACATCATAAAATTATGAAAATAAATCAGTGGATTTGCTTTTTATCGCCCCCCCTTTCTTTTTTTTTTTTTACCAAAAAGAGCTTTCAAAATATACTGACAAACCAGTTAATTTCAATAATGTACTCATAAAATTTCATTCATGTGAAAAAAATCGAACAATGTTTAATTGTTCTTTAAACTAAATGCATGTTTGATAATAGTGTATTACTAATACAACTAATTATTTATTGATGGTACTAATTAACAAAAGTCCTTTTATGACTTTCACACTTTAAAAATCTTTTCGAAATACTCATTCTTTTTTTAAAGAGTCTTTTTTTTTTTTTTTTTGTAAAATGAGTAACTTTGCTCGATGTCTTGCAACTGAGCGTTTTATATATTAAACAGATTTAAATGGTTTCGTGAATTGGCAGAAGAGTAGCGAATTTTGATTTCGAAACAGTCTCATGTTTTTTTCAATTAAGTATTAATTTTCAAAACTATAATTTTTTTCTGTCATTTACAGTATGTAAATAGTCACTATATCATATGTATACAGTGAAATACGTTTAACACGAAAACGCTTAATATGAAAAATCGGTTAACACAAAATGATATAGCGGTCCGAACAGTATACGATGCAATTTAATACATTTTTATTCTTTTAACACTAAAAATATTCGCTTTCGAGCTAGTAAGTTTGAGTTGAAATTGGTGAATTTTGTGTTAAGGGTGTATTCGAAAAAATATTTTTTCAACCTGAACAGCTCGAAATTTTCTGAGACATTTTCAGACTCATTTTTAAAAGTAAAAACATGAAACTTGCTGGTGTGATTTCTGAAGACATGTTTAACATTCCGTGTGATTTCATTTTCAGCTCAATTAATTAGAATTTGATTTTGAAACAATTATTTTCTCAGTATGACCATTTTTTTCATTCCCAGATCGCGCGCTTCGGAAAATTCGGTTCAAAACACCAACTTTGACAGCGTTTTTTACAGTATTTTCTGCATTTATCAAAAAATCGAGAAGCACGGCACATTATGTAGTTTCTAAATAAGAGAATTTCCCAGTTTGATGCGTTTGAGAACAAAAACGAATTTTAAAATGAATCAGAAAATAAGCAGTTTGAATCGGAATACACCCTAAAACCACTGAATTTTGGGTGAAAATCAGCGAATTTCGTGTTTTTTGTAAATTAACTTATGTTTTATGAGCCCAATTGCTGAGAAATCGGTGTGAAATCAAACTGCTATTTCGCTTCAAATGAAGATGAAGTTGCTTAATGCAGTTTATGAAACAGAAGGACGAAACCTGAAATCTGCAAAAAGTTTTACATTAACAACAATAATAAAAAACAGATCCCATTATGTTAACATCTGAGCGCAGTATGTTTAAGCTTGATAGAAAACGTATGAGAACCACTGAGCATGAACATTTAGAGACAGCTTTGCTTATTTGGTTCAAACAAGCTAGATCTCAGAATGTTGAAAAAGACACCTCAAAAAAAGGTATCATTTTTTCCCTCCAAAACAATATTTTGTTTACTTGCTTTTTATCCTAATAGATGCAACTTACTAGTAGTTTAACAGAAAAACAAAATAAAATTTGACGACGTCGAAAATGTTTCTAAGTTTTGTTCTTTTTTAAAGAATCATTTAACGTGAAATTCTTTTAACACGAAAAAAATTTTCGGTCTGCTCAGTTTCGTGTTAAATGTATTTCACTATATACGAAAATCAAAATATATATATATATAAATTTACATGTGTAAATAAAATTCATAATTATGAAATAACAATAAAGTTGAACAGAAGAATTGGGAGGTATGTTTTTTAAATTTTGATAAATCTGTTAAAAATGACTAAATGCGAGTTTATACTAGATATTGGGAGAGGGAAATGTCAAAAAGGGGGGGTTGAAAATTCATCGAATTCAAAATATAATTCAGTACATTTTGGTCACACAAAGAGGATTTATCTTTGTTTGACATTTAAAATAAGAGATATTGTTTATAACAAGACATAACATACCTTAAACATCCTGTCTTCACAATTTAATCAAATTTTAACTGAGAAAATAATAAAAAAAAACACTAATTACTTTTCCCTTCCAGTTATCCGGCTCTACCCTAACAATTAGGTAGCATATGGTTATTTTTAAAGTAATTTAGGTAGGTAGGTAGTGGGGGGCTTTGGGACCTATGAGCAGCACGGCTGAGAAAGTAATTTAAATTACTCTTCATTACTACTTTCTTTTCAAACATATCATCCGTTAAATTTTGAGATGTAAATAAATTAATCATCGTAGCGAAAGAAAGCATCCTTTCTATAGCTCCAGATGATGGCATTGCTGTATTATATAACACAAATACTCTCCTTATCAACTGATAACGTTCTAGGGGGTTTACTTCTTGACACTGTTCCGAAAAAAACCCCGATATAAGGAGTTCGACTTTCTTTCAAGTCATACCGAGCCCGACCAGAAAGAGTCAAAACCGAACCAAATCCAAAATATTTAAAGAGAACTCGATCCAAGACAAGACCCGATGCAAGATCTTAGCAGCGATCAAGAGTGATTAAACCAGAAGAAGCTTGAAAAAAAGATAAAATAAAGGCCCCAAAGCCAGAACAATACATGAAGTTTTCAACCATAAATCCTTCATTAGATTGACTAATTAGATTAAGAATTGATTTAATCGTAAATAAGCAAGCGATTACAATCAAAAAATCATTGGTCATTAGTCTATGAGTAGGATTGAATTGATTTAATCGTAATCAAAGCATTGATTACATTAAAATAATCACTGATCGTTAGTCTATGAGTTGGATTGAAACTAAGCTTAATCGGTCAATCTTTAGTCATGATTAAAAAAAATAATCGTTAACTTTCAATCGTTAATCTAATTAAAATTTTGCACAACCCTGGTCGCATATATAGAAAAAACTTATTTGAAGTATAATTCATAAATTAGTGCTCATTCTAGAAAGAAAAAATCCACTAGTTCAATATAAAAAGGGTATAATTGCAAGAGAAAATGTGTTAATGAATTAAACAAAAGGCGGAGAAATTTGCATAACTAGCTCGATTAATAAGTCTTATATTTAAGTATTGTGCGGCAGCGCAATACTTATTTATTTCCAGTCTCACTTCTCAATGTTAATTTAAAAAGGAAAAGCCTATGGAAATCAGAACTTTTTCATTTTTTCTTCCAACCTTTTTGTCCCTGATGCCACTCATTTTTTATTCTTTACTAATTTTAATGATATTATAAATTTAAAGTTAAAAACGATTGCCTGACGTCAGGGTCAAAACGAATGGTAAAATGCCTTTGCATATGGGTGAATTATAACCCAGAGAGAAACATGGGCCAATTTATTTTTACATTATTCAAATATTTTTCTTAATTCCAATTTTCGTTTTTTTCATTCATTGAAAATCAACGGACATTTTTCATAGAAAATGTAGCATTTTTACTTCATTGTTGCAAAAATTTCAAAAGCCGTAATAATAATTTATTTATTTTTAGTTTAAATATTTTCACGTGAAATATTAAATTAAGCTAGTTTTTTTTTTCAAAAATTAAAAAGGTGAATATGGCGTCATAGAGGAAATAAAAAGGATATTTTCAGAATAAGTTTTTGCTTTGGTCAAGTTTATATTTTAGTAAAAAGTTTCTAATGGATAGCTATTTTTACGCAAGATAGCAAACTTAGTGGGGAATTACATAACTTAAATTTTAAAATTATTTTTTTTTCCGAGATGAGAACTATTTATACCCCAAGTTAAACTTAGGTAATAATTTTCTGATGTGTTTACATCACCCCTTGGGAGAGAAGAGGGTTTAAAAATTTAAGTAAAACTTTTATTTTTTACTGTATCACAGCTATAATATTGTTAAATATTAGCAGTAAGGATTCAACACAATTTACATTTACATTCATAGCGTTCCTGAGTGGGAAATAGGGTATCTAAATTTAAATTAATTTTTTATGTTTTGATTATAGATTTTTTACGTTCAAATTGGAAGTTTTTGTCCAAACTGCCGCAACCTGCATTACTACAGTAGTGAAACATTTTGAATTACACATTGGTAGACTACATCCCACATTGTGATGCAATACCACATACATCAACGCCTGATAATGATACTCTCCATTAATTTTGAAATGCGTTCGTCTGAGTGCAGTAGTTATTAAAAAACTTGACATATTAAACAAAAACATAATTTGAAGAACAAATTAAAAAAACAAAATTTATTTCCTACATTGCTTAAGCCCGAGAAGGGACAGATATTAAGATATTTCATTCAATTAGTTTTACATTTAATGTTAAATTTTTGTAACAAATTAGTTAAGCCAATTGAAGATTAAAAAATAAAAATAAAATTCATACAATATGATACTTAAAACACCCTAAAAAATTAGATTCCGTTCAAATGAAATCGAAATAAATCTTACTTTTTTTTAAAGTTTTGTATTTTGCATGCATCTTATTTTATGCACAATTGTCATAAACATAATGCAAAATCTGCAATACAAATATTTTCAATTAAAAATGGAAAAAGTCTAAGATTTATTTCGATTTCATTTGAACGGATTCTAATTTTTTAGGGTGTTTTAAGTATCATATTGTATGATTTTTTTTTTTTTTTTTAAATCTTCAATTGGCTTAACTAATTTGTTACAAAAATTTAACATTAAATGCAGGGTTGGGTTTTTGACGTCAAAAACTGGTTTTTGACGTCAAAAACTGGTTTTTGACATGACAAGCGTCAAAAACTGGTTTAAACTGTCATAAACTGGTTTAAACTGTCGAAAACTGGTTTAAACCGTCGAAAACTGCCAAATACATGTAACACGCTAAAACATTTTAACAATAGATAAACATTAAATAAGTCAATGATTTATGTGATCTTTTATTGAAATTTAATAATTTAAAAAATATATTATTTGCAATAAAATATTTTTTTTTTTTTTTTTTTGATTTTTCAACCAGAAGAAAATAATTTTGTACAATTAAATAATTCGGATCAATTTTACCCCGCAGCATGCTGCAGCACACCACGTGTTTAGCACATTTATTTACACCAAAAAGATTTCTGAGTTTAGAGTATATGAAGCATTACAAAATAGTTTGTCTCTTAATTGATGCTGAGCTAGTAGGACTTGATAGCAAAAGCATTGCTAGATGAGCAAGTTTTGAAGCAGGCTCATAAAGCTGTTGCATTTAGTGATACCTTTCCACCAAACAATGGAGTCCTCCCTATAGCACTGAAATAGGAAGACTGGAAAGGAGATTCTTTAGCTTCATACACAATCAGTATGGGTAAGCATCCATAAACTCTCTCCGTAGCTCAAGCACGAGCTGAATCAACTGATACAGCAGTCAACCCTTGCCCCTGATGGTTGGCATACAAAGTATAAGCCAAACAATGGTACGGTTTCATGATTTGATCCCTTCTATTATGCACTTTTTCAAAATGGGCTTACAGGAATTTTCTTTTAGATGACCGAGCCAATTTTGTTCAGTTTTAAAATCGAAAACATTTTTATATATTGAAAGAAAGCATGTTTTAAAAAGATTTTGACTTTAAGCTTTTTTTTTTTTCTTAATTACTTCTCTTATTTTGTAAATGTTTAAAATTAATAATCCAATTTCAATTTTGAATGGAATGGTTATTGCCTAGAATAGAATAACATCGATGTACATTATCTTGTTATATTTCTTGTTTTTCGCCAAAACTTTTCATTTCCAACCATACATTCCTATACAAAACATGTTTGTTTTAGTCAGCTGCACCACCCCTCCATGTTTGTCCCATGATCGTGGAAACACACCCTGTATGCTAAGATGAAATTTTATAATAGATTTTTCACTTACTTCAAGATAGGGTGCAATTATAAAAATTATGTACACACGTTTGTTTTCGATGTTCGGTGACAAAACATTTTTAATATTTTTAAAACTTAAAATGTAAATTAGTAAATTAATTTTAAGGTATTTTTTCTGTTATCGGCTGCAGGTGATAAATCGAAAAAATATTCTTTACGGCTACAACTGTAGGATACGAATAGTGTTGCCAGTCCCACTGTCACAGAAAGAGGGACGAGGAGACAAAAAAAGTAGGACAAGGGCTTCCAAATCTGGACATAAAAATACAGTAAATTCTATGAAACTGAACCTGTTTAAAACAGAATATTCCTGCCTAAAAGATTAAAAAAAATCACGATCCCTACTCACAGAATACAATACAATTAATCTTAGAAACCTATCTAAAATGAAATATTTCTCTGATCACTTGAAATTTCGTTTCAGTTTGTTTTACAGTACGAAATAAACACAATAATTAATTTTATACAGTAAAATCTGTGCAATCGGAATTGCTAGGAACGGAAATTTTCAGAGGTTTCTGATTGTACACTTACAGTGTGTGGCATTCCTTCCGTTAGGGACTATGAAATTTTTATGTTTAAGACAGGATTTCGTTATAAACAAGTTCTATTTTCACAAGTTTTACTAAACAAAATAATATAAAATCTGTAAAAAACTGAATCAATAGGGTTCAGAAAAATATTCCCTTTCAGACAGTTTTCTGTATTAGCAGGTATTCTTTCTATTCGTACTGGTATTCTTTTCGGAGAATCATAAAAAACTCCGTTATAGAGAAGTTCTGTTTTTACAAGTTTTATTGTATTGAGTTCCACTCGATCTAGACTAACCAATAGCATGCTTTAAAAGAATTTGTACATCCTGAAAAATCGGGACCTTTGTCATCCTGCACAATGGTTACACAGGACAGGTCATGGTGATTCTGTTCCGAATTTTCCGAAAAATTGGGGCAGTCATTTCCGAAAATTTTAAAAAATTGGTCATAAATCCGAAAATTCGGACATAAAATATATCGCGAATTTCGACAAATGATCGCCGAAAAAGATCAATTTCGTCAAAGGATCGCGGAAAAAACACGAATTTCATCAGAGGATCGCGAAGATAATGCAAATTTCGTTAAAGGATCGCAAATTTCGTGTAGGGAACACGAAAAGAAAAGCTAATTTTGTCAAAGAATCGCAGAAATAACGCAAATTTCGTAAAGGATCGCGAAAAAACCGCAATTTTTGTCAAAAGATCACGAAAAAAAGGCAAATGTTCGCGAAAAAAACAGCAAATTTCGTCAAAATATCGTGAAAAAACGGCAAATTTCGTCAAAAAATCGCGAAAAAAATGTAAATTTCGTCAAAAGATCGCGAAAAAACGGTAAATTTCGTCGAAAGAACGCAAATTTTGTTAAAGGGGCGCGAAAAATAACATGTAGTTAGTGCCGGAAGTGGATTTCCTCCCTCTCCCCCCACCCCCTCTGTTGTAACCTTTCAGAAAATTTGCTGTGAATTTCGGAATTTTTTTTTTTTTTTTTTTTTTTTTTTTACACAGAATCACCTCTCGGACAGGTGTTGGAGCTCTTGAAAATCGGGACACCCAGGGCCCTCACTAAGGTGAACGTTCACGAATGCTTTTACACTTCGCAAATTTGATAAAAACTATAGTAATACACTTTCTATTGATAGACTTGGCAAAAGTTACAAATCTAATTGGAAATATTATTAAACTTTTTACAAATAAGAACTATATTACGTTTTCTAATTGTGGTAACTTGGCAAAATTATAAAACTTCATTGGCAGACATCGAGAACTATCATTTTTGCTTCTCAATGAGTTGGCAAATACTGGAATTTGACTTGACAATTTAATGTCCTCTCCTTCCCCCAATAAAAAGTTTTAGAGATGACCCTGGGAATACCTGGCAACATTAGATACAAGTTACAATGCGAATGGAATTTATTTTGCGCCAAACCCTTCTGACTAAAGTATGCCAACTGGCTGTGAAACTGCAATACTAAAATATTTTGAACACTATAAAGTAAAAAATAAAGACTAGTATGTAATTTTAAAAAAGTACGCTTTTATTAATTAAGTTATGATTCTGCATTGAGAAAACAATTTAGAAATCCTGAGTAAATAAGTTAAAATAATGTTTCCCCCCCCCTCTCCTGTTGCCATATTAAAAAAAAAAAGCAAAAACTATAATTTTCCGTAAATTCACTAGGTTGCACTTTCTACCAAGCGTAAATCAGAGGGAGGAATTTTCCATAATCATCATTACCCATGCCAAATTAACGTAATGTAATGTAAATTTTTTGGAACATTAATCACAGCTAGGAAATTATACAGGATTTTAAAGGGAAACATTAAATGCTTATAAAAGAGGTTTCTTATTTTTACTTTTATACTCGTATAATTATTCATCTTTTTTTTTTATTCAGGTAGAAAAACCCAATGGAAATTTCTGTATGTGGAGTAATTTTTCCATAACACCTAGAAAATGATAAACTTTTGATATCTATTTTTTTAATATACACTATTAAAAAATAAAATATGACGATGTTTCTTAAACTGTTTTATATTTAAATTGTTCATTTATTAAACTTGGGCAGTAATTAACACCCTTTTCATAAAAAAAAAACAAGCATGTTGTTTTTCTGATTTTGTTTAAAAGCTGGATTAATAATATTTTTGAGCCTGCATTATCTATACAGACCTGCCAACTGCTACGAAAAAATCGTAGTTTCTACGCTTGGGAGCTAAAAACTACGATGTTACGAAAATCGGTCTTCAACTACGATTTTCTGCAAAAAATACACACGCTGAAAAAAATCAATTTCGTCAATCGTTCCCCCAAAAGAACACCATTTTCATAAAAGGATCGCGAAAAAACGAAGATTTCGTGAAAGAATCGCGAAAAATGCGCAAATTTGGTCAAGAGATCGTGATAAAAGCACAATTTTGTTCAAGCAGTCGCGAAAAAAGAACGCAAATTTGGTCAAGGGATCGCGAAAAAAACAGCAAATTTCGTCAAGGGATCGCGAAAAAAACGCATACATTTCGTCAAAGGATAGCAGAAAAAAACTGAATCTCGTCAAAGAATCGCAGAAAAAACGCGAATTGCGTCAAGGGATTGCGAAAAAACGCAAATTGTTCCAAGAATCGCAAAATAACGCAAATTTCGTCAAAAGATGGTAAACAAAATGCTAATTTCATCAAAGGATTGCAGAAAAAACACAAAATTCACCAAAGGATCGCGAAAAAATCCAAATTTCCTTTAAAGGATCGCAAAAAGAACGCGAATTTCTTCAAAGGACTGCGGTAACAACTCGAGTTCCGTCAAAGGCTCGCGGAAAAATTTAAATTTCATCAAAGGATCGCGAAAAAAACCCAAATTCAGTCAAAGGATCATGGAAAAAACGCGAATTTATCAAGAGATCGCAGAAAAAACTAAGAATTTCGTCAAAGGATCGCAGAAAAAAGCGAATTTCGCCGAAGCATTGCAGAAAAAACGCAAATTTCACAACAGGGTCGCGGAAAAAAACGCATAATTAGCGCCGTGAAGAAATCCCTCCTTTCCCCTGCTGTAATCTTTCAGAAAATTTTCTGTGAATTTCAGATTTTTTTTTTTTTTTTTTTTTACTCAGAATGACCCCTGCTCTCTTCAGGAAACATTACTCACAGACATACATCTATGTTTATTATTTTAACAGGCATGGTTTCTAATCTGAAAGGATATACAGAACTAACTTTTGAAAAATCGTGTTAACCCGTACCCAACCTGCAGAAATCTAAATTCAGTTCAAACCGAAAGCAATCAGAGTTAAACCGATTTGCAGCATAAAAAGTAGCCACGGGTGATTCTGTTCCGAAAAATTTAAAAAATCGTTCATCAGTCTGAAAATTCGGACATAAAAAATATCACGGAAAAAACGCAAATTTTGTCAAATGATCGCAAAAGAAACGAGATTTCGTCAAGGATTCGCGGGGAAAACGCGTATTTTTCAAAGTATCGCGAAGAAAAACGCGAACTTTGTCAAATATCGGGAAAAGAACGCAAATGTCGTCATAAGATCACGGAAAAAGCGCGAATTTCGGCAAATGATCACAGAAAAAACGCAAATTTTGTCAAAGAATCGCGAAAAAAAATGCAAACTTTGTCAAATATCGCGAAAAAACGCAAATATCGTCAAAAGATTGTTGAAAAACGCGAATTTCGACTAAATGTCGCGAAAAAACGCTAATTTCGGCAAAGGATCACAGGGAAAACGTGAATTTTTTAAAGGATCGCGAAAAAACACAAATTTTGTCAAAGATCGTGGAAAAACGCGAATTTCTTGAAAGGATCGAGAGAAAACGCAAATTTCTTCAAAAGATCACGGAAAAAATGCATAATTAGCGCCCGGAGGCAATTTCCACCCCCTCCCCCCTCTGCTGTAACCTTTCAGAAAATTTGCTGTGAATTTCAGAATTTTTTTTTTTGCTCAGAATCATCCCTAAAAGCAGCAACCAGTCAACCAATCAACCTCTAGATTGATTTGAATTTTGGGTGCTCTATTTCTCATTTTCAAAGGTTGGCAGGTCTGTCTATATAACTGATTGGTCCATTGCTCAGTTAATTTCTCTTAAGGTCAGTCAGTCAAAAAAAAAAAAAAAATGTATTCTGTCTTCTTAGAATGGCTTCTTCTTGTGGGATGATATGGAATGTAAGAAATAGGAGATTAACACCAGGAGTCGATACAGGCAAGATTTGGGGACCTTTCTCAAAAATCCCATTAATAAAACAAGCCTCTTAACAAAATTCCTCTTAAGAAAACTGGCTTCTTCACAAATTTCCTCTCAATAAAACAGGTCCCTTTACAAAATTCTTCTCAATAAAACATGTCCCTCCGCAAAATTCATTTATGAAACAAGCTTTTTTAGAAAATTATTAATAAAGTGGGTCCTTTCACAAAATTCCATTCCGTAAAAACATACTCTTCATTGTTTATTTTTATTTTGTTAGGTTTTAAAATGTGTAATTTGAAAACATAACAAATTCACCAAAAAGGAAAATTTTGCAGTAGGGCTTAAAAGTAATATTAATAAATGTTTGGCTCAAATTTGAGTAATTGGATTTCACCTTTTGTTGCAATCAGTTATTTTTTCACAAATCATAATTTTTACTTTTCATAAAATGTAAGTCCCAAGAAAAAAATTGACCCATGAACACAGAAAAAAAGAAAATAGAGATCTACAGCTTTAAATTATTAAAAATTTGAGAGTAGCAAGGCCTTTTTTTATTCTGATTGACACAATTAAAATGTTTATGCAATTATTAAGCATAATAAGGACAAGTTTTCTTTTTGATGAAATAAAAGTACTTATTACTGTGAAATGTATACTGAATGCATATCGAATACTTGGTGCTTTCCGAATGCAAACATGAGATTATATTATATGTAAAAGCTAACAAACGTTTGCATATAATGAAATCAAGACCCATTTGCATTTTCCCCAGGTATGGCTGACAAAAAATTACCAATTTTCATAGTAATAAAATTGGCTTATTGATTACTTAGCACACAGTATATAATTTTTACATTTTTATTTAAGGGCTTACATGGGTTTCGAAGGTAAAAAAAAGCAATTTTTCTCTATTTATATATATATATATATATGATAAAGAAATTATCTTATTCAAAATTTTAAGCATATGAAAGAGCAACATTTAAACGATATTTTATAAAATTTTCATTCAAAAATTTGGAAAATTCAGCCGGTGGGACTTTGTTTTCGGAGACCCCTAAAAAAAAGTGTCCTCGTGATGGTCAGGATAACTCATGATAGCGTTATCTGGAATGAAAAAAAAAAAAAAAAAAATCTGTTAGTAGATAAGTATAGCTCGTGATTGAACGAAGGATTTAAACTAGAAAACAGGAATTCTGCTTTTTCAGAATTTAGTGTCGCCCCCGATGAAAAAAAAAAAAAAAGTATATATAAATAGTACAAAACATATTTCAATTTTAAGATTTACAGCACTTTTTTTTTTATTATGTAAAATGACGTCATTCGCATTTGCTTAAGAATTGCACATTTACGATCCACTCTTAAACATCTACAGTAAAGTATGCATAGGACGTCACTATCGCGAAATAATACACAAATGCAGCAAAATATGCGGTCATTAAAGAAAGTAGATACTTAAAATTAAATATAGTTTATAATAGCTCCATGTTTTAACAGAAATCATTCGTTTATATTTTTTCAAAATAGCCCGTATTTTAATTACATTTTCTTTCGGTTGTTATGAAAAAATGGCAACAAAAAGATAAAATTAATATTTTACAACTATTTTTCCTTTACTTTCTACAGAAATGGAGTACTTCCGTTGCCAATATTAAGCAAATGGCTCCAAAAACTACAAAAAAGTTAATATTTCAAAAATAAATGGAGATGCAGTTTTCAAACAAATTGCATTTAAAAGCACTTTTTTTTTCCCCATACGACAATATAAAAATTGAAAATGTGCGATGCTTAGAAGTTAAAAGAAATTGCTATAGATTATTTAATTGTACTGCTTTGTTTTACGGCTGGCTTCTGTAAGGTAACGTTATTTTTTGGAATACACAAAATAAGCTGGGAGAAAGAAATAGCATACCGTACCGGGGGCTAATAAAAATAGAAATTTGAAATTTTGGCAGGGTTGTATGCAAAACAGTACAATTTACACTACGTATAGCCTTGTAAAATTAGTAGGAAAAAAAAAACCCTTCGTTTAATCACTAGTCAATCCTATTTTGAAGAAGTGCGCAAAAGTTCAATACGATCGGTGGATTACTTTTTAAGATATCGTGTCCACCGACTTCAAAAATACTATTTTTAGAAAAAAGCCTATTTGCTACCTGCCTAAATGACCTACCTAAAATACCTGTGTCGTTTCCGACCGGTCTAGCCTAATGAAGGGAATTTCCAAAGTCTCTGTCTCGTAGATTTTTTAATTCCGATTGAATTGAAACTTTGAGAGAATATTCTGGACCTTCCATTAGATAAAAAAACGGATTTTTTTTTCTTTTTTTAATTTTCAGACCCATATAACTCCTTAACTCAACCTGGTTTTTGAATGTAAAGATGGAATCTTGCGTCGATTTTTATCCCATCTTCTGATAGGCATGGAATTATAGAAAGTATGTACAGTCGTGGAAAAAAAAAAAAAGTAAACACCCCCTACTAACTCTTCAACAAATTATCGTAGACAGAAGTTACTGGTACCGAACGATTAGAAATAAGGTCTACTTTTAAATGATGTAGATAAAATTTGCTTAGGGGGCAATCTACATATTAAAACAAACCCAAACTTCATTTTTTTCAATGGCAATACCCAATTTTAACGAGATATTTCAAATCTTCGTTTAAAACTATGCCTAGACACCAAATTTCAAGTCATTTAAATGATAAGTTTCTGAATTATAAACATTCAAAATTTAGTGATTCTAATGTTAAATTACATTTTCATATTTTTATTTATATCTCCTGAAATTATGCTCCTAATGTGCTAATTTTTTGTGTAGCAATAATACTAATGTGCCCAAACATAAATACGCTAAATTTGCAATTTTTATAATTTTATGATATGAATTATGAAATTAATATTCGAAAAAATTATGAATTGCAACCTACAATTTTTTTGATGGATTTAGATTTATCAAGTCCTGCTCTATTAAAATCAAAAATTTCGCATTTTTCTTCCAAATAGTTTTCAAATTATGCTTAAAAAACGGCAAAATGATGGTTTAAGGGGCCGCCTATGATAGAAGTGAGTAGATATTTTGAAATTTCTTCAGCTGTCCTATTATCTAACAGGCTTCATTGACTGCTTGAGTGGTGCTTAAGGTGCCTTGATCAAGAAGGGGGCTCTCTCGGTTAACAATCCAGTACCGAACTTCAATTTGGATACAGCCCTTAAAATACGCTCGTTTTAAAATAATTAATTTCTTGGAAACTTATCGTACGAATTGCATAAAAATTTGTTTTTGGGCTAATTGAAGAGTGTAGAGTTAATTTATGCTGTAAGAATTGTGTATTGCTATTGAAAAAAAAAAAAAAAAAAAAAAAAAAAAAAGTTATGGTACGTTTTAATGTGTAGATGGCCCCCTAAGCAAATTTTTTATATACATCATTTAAAAGTAGACTTTATTTCCAATCGTTCGGTACCAGTAACTTTCTTCTACGATAATTTGTTGAGGAGTTAGTAGGGGATGTTTATTTTTTTTATTTCCACGACTGTACAATGGTGTGTTTCCCGTGACCATCATATGTTAATATTTTTAGAACTTAATCATAAATGAATACATTAATTTTAAGGCATTTTTCCGTTAGCCCGCCCACAGGCAACAAATCGCCCAATGTTCTCTGTAAAGCGTACAATTGTATAGAAGTCGAAATAATAATGGATTTAATGATGCGCCCATAAACGTTCGCCAAAATATTCCAAATGGTGGTGAAACTGCAACAATAAAACATTTTAAAGGCTAAAAAGTAGAAAATAAATTGTAAATAAAACTGAAAAGTAATATTTAAAAAAAAAAAAAAAAAAAAAAAAAAATGCTTTCAATCAGGGTTGGCTTTTTACCGGTAAAAACTGGTTTTTACCAGGACATGGTAAAAACCTGGGAAAAAAGTGGTAAAAACCTAAAGATACAATAAACTCTACTAGTTATTAAACTTTATTTGAATACTATTGATAAAAACTATTTTCATGTAATTGATGTGTTTCTGTATTGTACATATATAGAGATGGGAAATAAAGAATTAGTTCTCCAAAGCTGCTGATACAGCACTTTAATCATAAAGATTTTACCATATTTTCTATTCCCCATCTATAAATAGGAAAACATGTTTACTAGCTGTTTCACAAAGCAGGTTTTCATCCCACTTGTATTATTACCATTTCCAAGGAGTTTCTTTAAAACAAAAGATGCTTAAGCCAAATTTTGGTGGAAAGCATTAAATAACAAAGAAATAAATCCCGAATTCATATATTTAATGATGAATCTTCACACTATACCTTGTACTTCTTCACCCATAGAGCCAATTTTTTCGAACTTTTCACATATCCACAGTAAATTAAGAAATAGACTTGGTGTACAGTAAACTGTAAAGCTTGTATTTTGTTATAGAATGCTAAGCGACTCCAAAGACATAGATTGGTAAAATATACCTACTAACATTTGTACAAACTACGTTATGTGACAATTAATATGTGCAAGCATTTGGTTTTTATTAAAATGATTAAGGTTTTTAAGTGTGATAAAAGTGTAGAATTTTTCTTTTCCTTTTGCTTTAAGTAAAAATTAGTAAATTAGTCTCCATTAAGATAAATATAATAAGTGTTATAATGTGCATTCTCATAATAATAATAATAATTTTTATTTTAATAATGATATGTGTACAATATTTTTAAAATTTTGAATTTTTGTAGGAGGAAAACACTGATGAAAATTTTCCGGGTTATTTATATTTCTTAAAAACCACTATTTTTGCATAGTATTCTTTTACTTACCTAATCAGAAACTAAATTAGGTGAATATTGTTATATGGAATTATGGTATTAAATGCCGTGGAAAACTTTAACCCCTGGGTAAATGAAAAACTGGTAAATGAATTTTCATATTTAAGTGACCAAAACGTCAAACTAATAAGTTTTTTCATAGGTGGTAAAAACATGTTTTTCCAAAGACGGTAAATACCGTCCAGCCCTGATATCAATTAATAGTTTAACATTAAGGAATTTACGATCGTACGCTGAGAAATAAATTTAGAAATCCTAAAACAAATAATTTAAATAATGTTTCATTTTATCTTTCCTGTTGCCCTCTTTTAAAAAAGAAACGGGACAAAAACAGAGTTCCTATACAATTCTGGAAAAAAAAAAATTCCTTGACTTTTCCAGGTTTTCCCTGACCTTTTTCCAAAATCTCCTTGACTTTCTTCAATAAAAATTTGGCTTATATATTGTTATTGAACCTTTTAGATAAATACTAAAAAAAGTATGTGCTGTAAGAATTACCAAATTTTTAATTATTTTTCAAATTATGCTATTGTTATTAGTTTGCATAATTTTTATATAAAATATTTTAGATTAGATGAATAATTAATTCAAAATTTCTTCATTTACGATGCTTAATCGAGATTCTGATGGAAAAGTAGTACTACATCAAAAATACCCTGACCCCTTCAAATATTTAAAAAAAATGGCCTGACATTTTGCCTAAATTTTCGATTTCCCTGAGTTTTCCAGGTTTTCCCTGATCCGTAGGAACCCTGAAAAATTGTATATTTTGTAATAAATTCATTTGCTTGGACTTTCTACCAAACGTTAAAAAAAAATCGGTGATTATTTTCATAGTTAAGTTCGTTGCCCACGCCAAATATTGTAACGGAAATTTTTGGGGGAAAATTGCAGTCAAAGAGATTAAGCGTGATTTTGAAGATGAACATTGAATGCTTAAAAAAGAGAGTAGTTTAAAAACATTTTTGGTTTTATACTTATTTTTATAATGAGATCTTTATATGGAGATAGTAACTGGAAATGTTAAGAAAAGAAATGTCAGCAAATTCTTAATCAATATGGATATGCATTCTACTTGTTTATTCTATTTTGTTTCTGTTGGAAACTGCGGTTTCACAGTATCGTGGAGTTTTTTAAGAGGCTACTTCAGTCAACTGAAATGACACGCTCACTAATGATAATCCTATGGAAGAAATTTTTAAAGATATCTCGTTTGCATTCCAATATTTTTAAACAATTCTTTTTGCATTGATTAGCTGAGATCGATCTGTACAAAGGGTGTTTACTGTCTTCTATCTTCAATAGAAGAAAGTATTGTAATCGAAATTTTTTCGACTTCCCGTTTTCGACGGATTTACACGTTTTAGGTGTCAGAGATCACAAAAACATGTTTATACAAAATGTCTGTCTGTCTGTCCGTGTGTCGCCATTGTACCATCAAAAATTGTATGAAGTTATGCATAGAATTGAACCAATTTTTTTTTTTAAGTTTTTGGCTATGGCAAGCAGGTCCTCCCTGAATTTGGAAAATTTCTGCCGGTAGGGGGCGCTGTAATAGCGATTTTTGTGCATTTTGAATATTGTACCATCGAAAGGTGTATGAAGTTAAGCACAGAATTGAACCAAATTTATTGTGTATGTTTTTGGCCATGGCAAGAAGGTCCTCCCTGAATTTGGAAAATTTCCGACTGAAGGGAGCGCTGTAATAGCGATTTTTGTGCAATTTTCAATATTGTATCATCGAAAAGTGTATGAAGTTATGCTTAATTCTAATAAAAATACTAATAAGACTAATTAGTATAATGAAATATTGACATGAGATAGAAGAAAGTTTTGGGATTGGCACATCCAACTAGTTTACTTTTTCAATTATGTTTACAGACATTTTCAACTAGGACACTTTCGTTTTCGGAACCGGTCTCGAAAGTGAAAGCCTTGAAAAAAATCTGCAAACAAAATCGAAAAAGTAAAAAAGGACAGATGTAGAGATCAATATCAACTATACAATGTAAAAAAAAAAAGCATTTAAAAATAGTGAAATTCAAACGAGATATCTTTAAAAAAAATTCCATAGGATTAGCTTTAGCGTGCTAGTCTTTCCAGGTGACTGAAGTAGCTGGCCGAAGGTGGGTTTCTACAACAGTTGTACTTAAACAATATATTTAGTAACATAATATTAGAATGTTATAAATGGTGTTGCCAAGCTCAGTGTCGCAAAAAGTGGGACAACGGTTTTAAAATCGGGACATAAAAATGCAGTAAACCCTATTAAAACGAAACCTGTCCATAATGGAATCCTGTTTTAAATGTGAAAGAATCATGAACCCCACGAAAGGAATATCGTATAATTTTTCTTGCTAAGACAGGAACCTGTTTAAAACGAAGTTTATCTCCTGTCCTGTGCGATTCCGTCTTAGCAGGCTTTACTACACTAAATAAAAACAACAATCTTATACAGTGTGAAATCGGAATTGTGAAGCTTGTGAAATCGAAATCACTAGAGACTGAAACAAAATAACAATTTAGAAAGTATTATATGTCTAGTATTCCTATCGCAGAGACAATAAAAATTTTACTTTTAAAACAGAATTCCGCTATAAACAGGTTCCGTTTTTACAGAGTTATTGAACAAAGTAAAGTAAAACCCGTCACAACAGGATCGCCAGGCAGAGTAAAAAATGTCGTTTTGTACAGATTTCCTACCGTCTATAGACAGGTGAATTTTTAAGGTATTGTTTTCGAATTTTGGTGTCTACAGAAATTTAAAGAAAAAATTTCTTGATATTCCCCTGACTATCTTTATTAGACTTCCCTGATTTCCGTTATTAACAATACACATATGGTATTTTTTAATATGTGCTGCTTCTTTGTATAACACACTTATTCAGCTTGCTAATATCTCATTTTGGAGAAAAAACAAGAGAAATACATAAAAACTGCCTAATACTCATAAAGTATTGGCTGACAGTTTTATAAATCTGCACTCAACAGCTTCATATAGTCCAACAGCTTCATATAGTGGCCAATGCATATATGTTGACCAAAAAATTTCGTCATTGTATGAAGAATGTTCAATCCTAAGACATATCTACATCTGATTAGATAGCTAGTTGAATTAATCTGACCACCTGGTCAAGTTATGCTAATATATTTAAAATTTTCAAAAATGGGTAAATTGTCTTCAATATAAGCGCTATCCACAGAAAATGAGGGAATATGATCACCTTAATTTGTGTTAAATATCAAAAACTCATATCATGTGCATCTTTTAAAAATATTGGGGGCGACTAATCAACATAGGAGAAAATATGATACATCCTTAAAATAGGCGAATCAGTCTTGTTGGCAAGGTGAAAATGCAAATATTTTTGCATATAGAAAAATTTCCCTGATTTCAGAGTATTTTTACAAAATTCCCTGATCATTCGAGATTGATAAACCTCCCTGATTTCCAGATTCTGTAGACACCCTGCGACTGGACTGTAAACGTTTCCGATATAGACAGGTTCATTCTTGACGGGTTTTACTGTATTAAGTTCCACTCGGTGTAGACTAGCCAACAGTATGATACGAAAAGTAATCTTAAAGAATTTGTGTATCATGGAAAATAGGAATTTTTGGTATCCCGTGCAATGGTTACGCGGTATACAAGTCCCTAAAAATCAGGATGTCTCGCGTAAATCGGGACACCAACACTAGTCATAACTTTGTCAACCAACGTGCTGCACAATTCATAAGCGATAAAATCATTTCTTTCTTTTAACAACAGTTGACGTAATTAATTCATTTTACTTTTATTACCAGTAACGACTGACAAATTCTTTGTTTTGTATTTTTCTTCAATAATTTTGATACATTTATCTATTACTAATAGATATAATTTTGTAGCTATGACGCTTACATACTAACAGTTACATTTAAACGCCCAAAATAGTGATTTTTTTTTAGGTAGCTTTCATTACAAAAAGCTACCTATTGCAGCAGTTCGGAGGAAAGCGATTTCAAAAATTTTTGGTATATTTTCATCGATCATGACCCCCAGACCACGAAACCACCCTCCGTTCAAAAGTTGATATATATATATATATCTTATTTTTGGGCTTAAGATGGCAACTCTAAACATTATTGTTATTAATCCAGTTCCAATTTACATTTTTCCTTTCTCACACCAGATGGCAGCACAGTTATGGGTTTCACTCAGATGCTCAACTGTAGATCACATGTTAAAATAGTCTTAACTTTGTTTTCCATGCTGATATGCAGTAGTTTTGACTATTAGTATGTTATTCAGGTATTGTGCTCTAATAATTTTTAATATCCTGTATGAGGTGTATCTTTCTTTGGATCTCTTGGCTTTTTATTATCTATTTTCTGTAATGTTTGCGTTATAAGGAGCTAAATTTTGTCATTTTAGGCTTAATGCCGACAAAATTGGATGAAATAACGCATCTTCTATGAATGAACTCACAAGCTCCTCTGATGATTCTGTGAGTCATTCATAGTTTCTTATTTTACATACTTGTTTCATATGTTCATTTCTAAATCATCTTTAGAACTTTATCAATTTCTTCATATATTTGTGATTTCAAATATATATATATATCTGATCTTTGTCACACTGTAACTCTCGTATTTATGAACCGATTTAGATGTAACTTCGTGTATACATAGTGCATACCAATGCCTCGACCGAGTTCGTTGGCCAGCTTCATCTGCCATCTTGTTTAAAAATGGCGGCCATTTAAAATTAAAAAAAAAATTAAAATTTGAAATGTGGTACCAAAAAATTGAAAAATATTTTTTCTTATGTGTTTGACCTTGATACAAAGATTCCGGAGCATTTTTTGTTTCGTCTATATCTTAAAAAATGGCTGAGTTGTAGCACTTTCAATTTCTAGCTTGGCTGAAATTTTGAAACTACCTGATTTTTGTCACGCGATAACAGGCGTATTTATGAACCGATTTGGATGTAACTTAGTGTGTACATAGTACATACCAATGTCTTGATCGAGTTCGTTGGCCAGCTTCATTCGCCATCTTGTTTCAAAAGGGCTGCCATTTAAAAAAAAATTAAATTTTAAATGAATTATCAAAAAATTGAAAAATGAAAAAGATTTTTTTTATGTGTTTGACTCTGATACAAAGATTCCGGAGCAGTTTTTGTTTCGTATATATCTTTAAAAATGGTTGAATTATAGCCCTTTGAATTTCTAGCATGGCTGACATTTTGAAACGATCTGATATTTGTCACGTGATAACACGCTTATTTATTAACCTATTTCGATGTAAGAAGGCATGTGGATAGTATATCGTAATTTCTCGACCAAGTTCGCTGGCCAGCTTCATCAGCCACCTTGTTTCAAAATGGAGGCCATTAAATTAAATAAAAAGTTATATTTGAAGTGAGGTGCAAAAAAAATTCGAAATTGAAAAAGGTTTCTTTCTTAAATATTTGACCATGATGTAAGGATTCCGGAGCATTTTTTGTTTTGTCTTTATCTTAAAAAATGGCTCAGATATAGCAGGTTTCAATTTCTAATGTGGATGACATTTTGAAAATTCTGATTTTTTGCCTGCGAACGCACTTATATATATCAACCGATTCCGATGTGACAGAGCATGTGCACAGGAATTACTAAGGTCTCGACCAAGTTCACTCGTTAGCCTCATCCACCATGCTCTCTTAAAAGGGCAGGAACTTAAAGATATCGCCGAATTTGGCAACCAAATATAAGTTACTTTAAATAAAAGCAGCTTGGATAAAGCTGATTTCGGAAAATTCTCATTCATAATGATTTAGTATTGATAAAAATTAGTGTTGAATCTCCTATAATTGGTTTCCACTAAATTGAGCTTCTGGTGTTTGAATAATATGAACTTGCTTTTTTAAAAATAAGGAATATGAAAGCTACCTCTTCCTCCCGGTACTGGCCGGAAGGACTTTTTAAATTGCATGAATTTTCGCATTGCTAACTAGGCGTAAAACCAACGGAATGAAAAAGTGCCTAAGCCGAAACTCAAACCCGGGTCATTGACATAGCGCATTAATGCTCTGCCATATGAGCTACTCGGACAATACCCAGCCTGGCACCATCTTGTGCTGAATTTGTAGCACAGGAAGGAATATCTTCACGTGCCACAATCCTGTAGCAAACTTGAGACAAAATTAATCTCAGCATCAGTGAAATGATATATCATAAATATTAAACGAGCAAGCGATTTTCTCAATTATAAACAGTGCCTGATTTACGGCAGGGCATTCGGAGCACGGGCCCCTAATTTTCAGGGACCCTCAAATGCTACTGAAAGTTTTTCAGTTATTGTCCAAAATCAGATGTAGTTTTAATATCTAATGGAATTTACATTTCATTCTGCATTCTATTGTACTTTTATAACGCTGTATATTTTGTCTGAAACATCCAACTATAATTATTTTAATATAATGAATATTTTCTTTTATCTTTATCACTTTAAAAATGTGTTGTACTTTTAATTCTTATTTAATCCTTTTCCTGTTCTCTTCAGATTATTTGGGGGTTGGTGAGCGTAGCTTGCAGGCAGTAGAGTCCCCTAATATTTTAAATAATTGTAGCTTAGTGTTGTCGAAAATTTGTTATTAGTTGTTCTATACTTTATCATTCCAGATATATAGACTTGTACAGGGAAAGATAATCAACACCACACAATTTATTATAAAATCCTACTCATTTAAATTTCATAATTGTGAAATAATTATTTAAAAGTAAATTTATGATTATCATATATAAATTTTAATGGACATTTTAAAGTAGTAATTATTAAAGTCAGTAATTGTTATTTTAGTATATTAAGTATATTATATATATCATATTTAGTATATTAAGTACCTTTTTTATTTTTATTTTTTTACTCAATCCCCTTGTAAATTTTGGTGCAAGGGCCCCCACGTAAGCATCTGTGTCCAAGGCACCCAAATTTGTAAATCGGACCCTGATTATAAATGATATTGTAAATAGATCAGAAGATTTTTCAAGAACCACTCGAGCACGAGAAAGCAATCTAGCACGATTCCGAATTAAAAAAAATTAGTTTTGGCAGGGTAAAAACAAACTCAGCGCTAAAATTTCTGCTTGCTAACTGAAAAATGATCATGCGATTTACAAGAAACATGTCTCCTATACTAATTCGAGAATGGGAAAACGAACTAGCAAGGTTTCCAGTTTGGAAAATGTATTTTTGACAGGTTAAAACAACTCAGCACAGAAAATGCTGTTATATATCGAAAACGGCTCTAATAATTTTCATAAATCTTGGTCGCTATACTAATTCGGCCTCAAGAAAACTGTCTAGCTAGGTGTTTAATTCAGAAAAATTCGTTTTATATGACTAAAACAATCTTTTTACTCGAAATAATGTTATTAATAGAAAAGAATCCTGACGATTTTTATGAATTTAAATATTTTCAGAATCATTCTATAAATATGCTAACATTTCTTGATAGATAACTGCGCTTTTACTGCGTTTGATGTCATGGCGATACACCCTATCGCAAAATCATCAGCAATTTGAAAAGCAAGATAAATTTTCTTCCAAAATTAACACATCGTTGACGGAATAACTCATGTTTGCCCCCAACTATTGATATGGAAAATGATTGTTGAAGAAGAATCATTAATTTTTATAACCTCTTCGCTACCTGGGTCCACATATGTAGACCTCTGTTCTTTTCCTTATAAAAACTAAACTGTTTAATTTTTTTACATTTTGACTTCATATCTTAATAGCTGAATGTATTTTGCTTTAAAAGCATATCAATAAATGGCAACATGTATGCTGATTTTTTCATAAAATAGATGCTATTTTCATCTGAGTTTGCAAAAAGCCTTCATGACAGTGCGGCCAAGAAATTAAGAAATTTTCATAATAATTTAACTTAAATCCTTTACAATAAAATGTTTTGACGATTTGTATATTATTCATATGTTTAAAGCCCTTAACTTTGTGATTGTGTGAACTTAGGTTATTGATAATTAACCCTTTGAGAGGAAAGCAATAATGTCCCTGTAATATTGATTCTAATCGGAATAATCGAAAAATTTTATTTTAAAATAAGAAAAAATAATTTTTCAACATTTCTCCCCCAAAGTTAAAAATATAAAATTTAGTTAAAAGTTAGTTAAATAAAATTTAGTTAAAAGTTTCTGGTGCAAATCTTAATTAAATTAGGTATGATATAATGTATCCCACCGCCCCTTAAGGTGTTAAATTGATATTTTAAGGGGGATTTGTAATTTTAGATCCCTATTTGTAAACCTAAATGACTAGTCTCCTAAAGTTTCGATTTCCGAAAAGTTCTTTTTTCTGTCATCTATGATGTCATTTTGTTTGTTTAAAACCAATGAATGGGTATTTGTAGCATTATTTTAGCTTCAGTAATGAAGAGGTTAAGACATGAAAAATAGAACTTAAGGTATGTCAAACATATGACAGTACAAATTTCCCGTTATATCGAAAGTTTTATTTTACTTTGAAATGTGTTTTGTACATACTCGAATGAACGCTTCGGAATCCAAAATCTAATTTCTACATCTTTTTTCCCATCCCTCGGAAAAAAATGACATTATATTTAAAAGAACACAAGCATTTTTATATTTAAAACTGAAACATGTCATCACTTTTTTACCACTATGACATCATTTCCACATGACCATCCTAATACGACGAGCCTTTTCTATGTTTATTGAGAATAATTACATAAACGTTGAAAAAACTACCGAGCAAGGCTCGATCTACCAGGTTATCTAGACATAATTTTGTAGTTATGAATTGCAAAAACTCAGAAATATCAATATTTTGGGCGGAATTGAAATTTTTATGACGAAGAGGTTCGCTAGATTCATTCATAAATAATCATACACGATTGCTTAAATTAGTTGTATAATTCTGTAATGGCCAAGAGAAAACCCACTCTATTATTCACCTAAAACACCTAATCAAAAACAGATTTTTAAAGGATGTCATCATTTGTCAACACTTCATGAATTTCATTTCAAAACTAATAATAATTTAAATTTCATATAGGGTAACTCTAAGATGGCCATAGTTTTTAAAGATTTAAATAAAAATTCTTAGAATGCAAATACAAGAAATATTGTTGCATATTTAAAATTCTTATACATATAATCATAATATTTTATGCAAAAAATAATTAAACATTGAAAACAAAAAGTGTTAAACAAAATTGAAATGGCAGATGGCCATCTCTCCTTAAAGCCGAGGAGAGATGGCCATCCAATAAAGAAATTTAATTTAAATAGCAAAAAAATAACAAATTTCATATAGTTAATCATGAAAAACATATAGCAATTTGTAAAGATGCAGTTATATGATGGAAAAGGAGTGAAGAAAACTCGAATAAACAAAATTTGAAGTATAATTTCAATACTTCACTTTTCGTAAAATCTTACCACATGCTTGGCAAAGGTCTTGATAATTTGTACACGTTTCATGGAACCACTTCAGGTACCTTATGCATTGTATCCAGATTTTCTTTTTGGATGTGATACTGTGTTGTTTTGCGCAACCAACACAGTGATCCTCATCCAATTCTATTTACTCGGAATCTGTAGAATCTGATTAGTTAAAAGTATTTTGTTTCCTTCGCTACTGGAATTGATGTGTTTTTTTTTTTCGTGTTAATTCTAGGTTTATTACGTTAATTTAGTTTATTTATCAACTTTATCAGTTTATGTTATGAAAGTTTCTGACGTTTTGCAATATTTTCTGAAACAAACAAATCGTTAGGTCTTATTATATTATTAAAATATTTATATTAGTTAAAATTTAAATAATTATATCAATTAATATATTTATGAGCGTAAACGTTATATATTTATTTTAAATTTAATTATATTTAGTTAAAATCATTACTAAGTATAATTTTGAAATATTGATTAAAGGTGGCCATCTCTCCTAAAATTGAAGGACTGATTGTCGCCCAATTTAAAGCATCAATAGCCATTGTACGTCTTTGTTTTAGTCTTAGAAGCAAATATTAGATTATATACGTGCCTTAAAAGTCCATATAGTAAAAAATATAACTAACGTACGTACTGCAAAACATTCAGATACCTAAGTCAAAAAAAAATATCCAACCACCTATTTAATAGACATTAAAATTACACTTACTTTATATAATCGAAAAACACAACTGCACGTTGCAATAAATAAACTCGTTGAACTATTTCATGAGAACAATGCTTATATTGCAACCAATGATCAAGTTTTGGAGATATTTAGACTGGTTATCTCTCCTCTATGGCCATCTATCCTTGAGTTACCCTATTTTTTTTTTCTATTTGGCCAACAGCAGATTAGGGTTATTGCTATTCTTTTAGAATTTCACGTGATAAAATATCTTATATGATCTAAAAGAACATCATATAAGGATAATGTCAGACGAACGACTATTTACACTCTTTTTGTTTCAACATGAAAAAGAAACACCTTCGCTAACAAAGTTTCTTTTTCATGTTGAAACAAAAAGCGTGCAAATAGACGTTCGTCTGACATTAGCTTTAATGAGCAACCCTATAGTACTACGAATAGATTATAAATAGAGTTATCAGTGTCAATCGGTGGGTTGTACGTGTATCCCCATATGTATGATATATTAGTGATAGCTTGATGGTTCTTGTCTTACAATTGATATATCACGATCCTAATTGATTCATGCAAAGGTTCTGGTATTAATCGAATAACGACAGAGATTCCTCATTTTGAATTTCAGCAAAGTAGGTGCATGACGAGTCTAAGTCGTCAGATATGTACCCTAATGGTTAAGTAAGTTTTAAAAACAACTTTCTACTGTCGTTGTCGCCAACTTAAAAAAAAAAAGATAATAATAATAAAAATCAGGTATTATTCTGAAGTAATGTTGGAGAAGTTACGCGATATGACTTAAAAACTTTGTGAATATAAGTACTAATAACTTTGAAGAGTAATAAAAAGCGTTTTAATTTGTTAATTGAAGCAGCTGAGTTCCAAATAATCGTAAAATATCATACGAATATACCGATTGTAACATGGGTAATCAATAATAAATTGTTAATCAAAATAAAAATATGTACAAATATATTTTTAATTTTTTTTTTATTTTGCTCTTTCAAATTTTGCGCTCTTGTGATTCGTAAGCTTGGAGCAGTTTCTCCACAGTAGCTACGCCGTCTAGGGTTTCTATTTGTACATCAGTATGGTCAGGATGAAATATCCTTCCATTTTATATTCTGAAGTAATGTTGGAGAAGTGGTGTGGTGTAACTTAAAACTCTGTGAATACAATCAATAACTTTTAAAAGAGCAATAAGAAGCGTTTTAATGTTTTAATTGAAGCAGCTGAGATCCAAATAATCGTAAAATATCACACGAATGTACCGATTTTAACATGAGTAATCAATAATAAATTGTTAATCAAAATAAAAATATATACAAATATATTTTTTAATTTTTTTGATTTTGCTCTTTCAAATTTTGCGCCCTTGTGATCCTTCGTAAGCTTGGAGCAGTTTCCTCCACAGTAGCTACGCCGTCTAAGGTTTCTAGCAGTACATCAGCATGGTCAGGATATTTCCAAAGAAAATCCTTCCATTTTCTACTATCCACAATTTTTTTTGACTGCTTTAATAAAAGCTGAATTGCAGCTTTACATAATTTTGTGTCATTATGCTGCTGTGAAAAAAGGAAAATCTCAAAGAAGTTTTCTCTCGACATGTTCCTGATCATGTGCTTTACACACAGGTCTTTCAGATCATCAATAAGGTATTTGTCCCCCAATTTGTAGAATTCTGTACTATTATTGATATTCAGATGATCTTTATTTCCGCTATACAGATAAAGGAGAAACTTTTGAAACACAGCCACGAGTAATCAATAAAAAATTGTTAATCAAAATAAAAATATATACAAATATATTTTTTAATTTTTTTGATTTTGCTGTTTCAAATTTTGCGCCCTTGTGATCCTTCGTAAGCTTGGAGCAGTTTCCTCCACAGTAGCTACGCCGTCTAAGGTTTCTAGTAGTACATCAGCATGGTCAGGATATTTCCAAAGAAAATCCTTCCATTTTCTACTATCCACAATTTTTTTTGACTGCTTTAATAAAAGCTGAATTGCAGCTTTACATAATTTTGTGTCATTATGCTGCTGTGAAAAAAGGAAAATCTCAAAGAAGTTTTCTCTCGACATGTTCCTGATCATGTGCTTTACACACAGGTCTTTCAGATCATCAATAAGGTATTTGTCTCCCAATTTGTAGAATTCTGTACTATTATTGATATTCAGATGATCTTTATTTCCGCTATACAGATAAAGGAGAAACTTTTGAAACACAGCCATGAGTAATCAATAAAAAATTGTTAATAAAAATAAAAATATATACAAATATATTTTTTAATTTTTTTGATTTTGCTGTTTCAAATTTTGCGCCCTTGTGATCCTTCGTAAGCTTGGAGCAGTTTCCTCCACAGTAGCTACGCCGTCTAAGGTTTCTAGTAGTACATCAGCATGGTCAGGATATTTCCAAAGAAAATCCTTCCATTTTCTACTATCCACAATTTTTTTTGACTGCTTTAATAAAAGCTGAATTGCAGCTTTACATAATTTTGTGTCATTATGCTGTTGTGAAAAAAGAAAAATCTCAAAGAAGTTTTCTCTCGACATGTTCCTGATCATGTGCTTTACACACAGGTCTTTCAGATCATCAATAAGGTATTTGTCTCCCAATTTGTAGAATTCTGTACTATTATTGATATTCAGATGATCTTTATTTCCGCTATACAGATAAAGGAGAAACTTTTGAAACACAGCCACGAGTAATCAATAAAAAATTGTTAATAAAAATAAAAATATATACAAATATATTTTTTAATTTTTTTGATTTTGCTGTTTCAAATTTTGCGCCCTTGTGATCCTTCGTAAGCTTGGAGCAGTTTCCTCCACAGTAGCTACGCCGTCTAAGGTTTCTAGTAGTACATCAGCATGGTCAGGATATTTCCAAAGAAAATCCTTCCATTTTCTACTATCCACAATTTTTTTTGACTGCTTTAATAAAAGCTGAATTGCAGCTTTACATAATTTTGTGTCATTATGCTGCTGTGAAAAAAGGAAAATCTCAAAGAAGTTTTCTCTCGACATGTTCCTGATCATGTGCTTTACACACAGGTCTTTCAGATCATCAATAAGGTATTTGTCTCCCAATTTGTAGAATTCTGTACTATTATTGATATTCAGATGATCTTTATTTCCGCTATACAGATAAAGGAGAAACTTTTGAAACACAGCCATGAGTAATCAATAAAAAATTGTTAATAAAAATAAAAATATATACAAATATATTTTTTAATTTTTTTGATTTTGCTGTTTCAAATTTTGCGCCCTTGTGATCCTTCGTAAGCTTGGAGCAGTTTCCTCCACAGTAGCTACGCCGTCTAAGGTTTCTAGTAGTACATCAGCATGGTCAGGATATTTCCAAAGAAAATCCTTCCATTTTCTACTATCCACAATTTTTTTTGACTGCTTTAATAAAAGCTGAATTGCAGCTTTACATAATTTTGTGTCATTATGCTGCTGTGAAAAAAGGAAAATCTCAAAGAAGTTTTCTCTCGACATGTTCCTGATCATGTGCTTTACACACAGGTCTTTCAGATCATCAATAAGGTATTTGTCTCCCAATTTGTAGAATTCTGTACTATTATTGATATTCAGATGATCTTTATTTCCGCTATACAGATAAAGGAGAAACTTTTGAAACACAGCCATGAGTAATCAATAAAAAATTGTTAATCAAAATAAAAATATATACAAATATATTTTTTAATTTTTTTGATTTTGCTGTTTCAAATTTTGCGCCCTTGTGATCCTTCGTAAGCTTGGAGCAGTTTCCTCCACAGTAGCTACGCCGTCTAAGGTTTCTAGTAGTACATCAGCATGGTCAGGATATTTCCAAAGAAAATCCTTCCATTTTCTACTATCCACAATTTTTTTTGACTGCTTTAATAAAAGCTGAATTGCAGCTTTACATAATTTTGTGTCATTATGCTGTTGTGAAAAAAGAAAAATCTCAAAGAAGTTTTCTCTCGACATGTTCCTGATCATGTGCTTTACACACAGGTCTTTCAGATCATCAATAAGGTATTTGTCTCCCAATTTGTAGAATTCTGTACTATTATTGATATTCAGATGATCTTTATTTCCGCTATACAGATAAAGGAGAAACTTTTGAAACACAGCCACGAGTAATCAATAAAAAATTGTTAATAAAAATAAAAATATATACAAATATATTTTTTAATTTTTTTGATTTTGCTGTTTCAAATTTTGCGCCCTTGTGATCCTTCGTAAGCTTGGAGCAGTTTCCTCCACAGTAGCTACGCCGTCTAAGGTTTCTAGTAGTACATCAGCATGGTCAGGATATTTCCAAAGAAAATCCTTCCATTTTCTACTATCCACAATTTTTTTTGACTGCTTTAATAAAAGCTGAATTGCAGCTTTACATAATTTTGTGTCATTATGCTGCTGTGAAAAAAGGAAAATCTCAAAGAAGTTTTCTCTCGACATGTTCCTGATCATGTGCTTTACACACAGGTCTTTCAGATCATCAATAAGGTATTTGTCCCCCAATTTGTAGAATTCTGTACTATTATCCATATTCAGATGATCTTTATTCCCGCTATACAAATAAAAGAGAAACTCTTGAAACACAGCCGGCTCTGTGTCTGTTATAGTTATGCAGTTTTCTTCCCTATCATGTTTCATCATAGCCTTCAACACGGGTGAACGAGCTCCTAATATAATACTATGACAGTTGAACTTTTTGCACTTTACTAATAGTGTCACATCACTGTTTTCTCCAGTAAGCAGTAGTTCTTTAAAATCCATTTGAATTTTAGCTGCAAAATAAAACAAAATTACATAAAAATTTTAAAAACATTAAGAAAAATTTAAAAAAGAAAGAAGATTTAGCTTTAAACTGACTTGCATTCAGAAGTTTTGTGTATTTTAACATATTCAGTGTGGCAACGCCCCTTTTTTACAGAAAGTTGTCAGTTTTGTTAGAGTTATATAGAATAAAATAAAGAAATCGTTTTATCATTTAAATATGTCAAGTGAAATAATAAAGGTTTAAATAACACTTTTAAATAATAGCCAACTCTATATGAATTTTTATTTATTTATTTATTTTTTTTTTTGAAAAAATGTCAATTTTTACCCAAAATTTCGATTTCTGGACCCAAAACGCAGACTCAAGCCATTATATTTCAGCGGTAAAATTGCACGCAGTTGATGTACTAGTAAAGGCAACTTTTGGCACCTGCCCTTTTTTGGTAAAAAAAAAAATAATTTTTTTCGCTCCACCCTAGTGTAGAATATTCTTCTGACGGTGAAATGTCCACTGATGAGGCACCAACAGCATTATAATCCAGTTATATGTAAATCATAGACATATATACACTAGATAGATACATTAAAGTAATTAGAAAAAAATTGATATAGTTTTTTTTCTTCTAAATCTCGGTTTTTGTTCAAGAGTTATGACCCAACGGTACTTTGAAGTACCACATCAAGTAATTAGCCGTAATTTAACAGCAACAATAATAAAAAAATCTTTTATTTTTAAATGCATATTTCCTCTTATGTATCATAGTAATGCAAGTAAAAAAAGTTTCGAGGAAAAGTTTTTAAATTCATAATTTGGGATATAAAGAGTTTTAAAACGTAATAGCCCTACGTAAATGGTCTGTTTTGTGCACAATAACTCATTGTAAATAGTTCCTGTCTTCAATATACAGTGGTGGCTAAAATTGTGGACATTTTTAGATAGCTTTCATTACAAAAAGTAAAATGTTACCTTTTGCAGCCGTCCGAAGGAGAACACTTCGGGAAATTTTGCTATATTTTCGCCGATCATGACCCCCCAGATCCCAAAACCACCATCCGTTGAAATGTTGACTTATACATATGATATGCTTTCAATAGTAGGATAGAAACATATCGGTATTAAACAACAACAGTACACTCGTGATATATCTCCAACTGAGAAATCAAAGTTTGCAGTAGTGAAATCATGGTCGGAGTGGAAGATCAGGCTTACATCCCTTGGTAGTTTTCTCAGAAATAATAACTGAAGCCGTTAGATTTATCAATTATTTATTACATGACCATAAAATGTACTAATTCCACTAGTAATCGTGCTACCCATATTCGAGTCGTTGTTACGTCATAGACATAAACAGCTAGAGGTTAAACATTAGAACAACTTGGCTAAAGCACAGGAAAAGTAGCTCTCCAGGTGACAACGGGTTTTTTCAGCAATACAATAATCGTAAAAATCTAGCTCTCCAAGTGAAGTAAAGGGTTAAATACTAAAAAAAAAAAGACGCGAACGGTTACATTACGTAGCAATGACCCAATTCCATGGAAAGACGGGGAGGGGGGGGGGGACTGGACAGAATAACTCGCATAGCGATAGGATAAGATCTAAGAAAGAGGCGGAAGTGCATGACTTATATGATCGAACTTAATACCTATCAGCGGTAGCTTTATAACGTAATCAGGATGCTGGCGGCAACTTGCAACGCATTATGGAACAAAATAGAACAAATGCTATTAAATACATTCGAAAGAAAAAATAATTTAGTCTCAGAATGTCAGAATAAAATGAAAGAAATAAAGTAATTTAGTGGGTTTTATAAGAAGTATAGCTACGAACGGATTAAGGTTTTTAGAATAATACATAAATAAATATTCTGGATTAAACGAAAGGAAAAAAGACATTTAAGATATTATTATAGCGAGGTAAAAAAGGTAGATATTATAATAATTTGGAATAGTTTAACTAAGATAAAAGGGGGAATTTTTTTATTATTACATACATATATATATATATATATTCTATATATATACAAATCCATATATATATATATATATATATATATATTTATATCTGAATTTTGTCATGCTGTAACTCTCAAATTTTTGAACCGATTTGGATGAAATTTTTCATATGCATAATACATACTAATGTCTCGACCGAGTTCGTTGACCAGCTTCATCCGCCATCTTGTTTAAAAATGGAGACCATTTGAATTTTAAAATTTTTTTTATGTTTTCTAGTATTGTATACTTATAGAAAGTGTTACGTTTCACAAAAGGCAAACTCTTATGTATCATTTTAAACAGAATGTTAGGAACATTAAAAGATATTTTAAAGAGTCACACAGTGTAAGTTAACAACATAGGTCATTTTAAAGAGAAAGTTAGGAAACCTAAAAAATTCCAAACGTGTCCACAAAATTCAAATGGCCGCCATTTTGAAACAAGATGGCGGATGAAGCTGGCCAACGAACTCGGTCGAGACATTAGTGTGCACTATGAACATGAAAAATTTCCTCCAAATCGGTTCAAAAATTCGAGAGTTACAGCATGACAAAATTGAGATAAATATATATATATATATATATAAGTCAGCATTTCAACGGATGGTGGTTTTGGTATCTGGGGGTCATGATCGGCGAAAATATAGCAAAATTTCCCGAAGTGTTTTCCTTCGGACGGCTGCAAAAGGTAGCTTTTTACTTTTTGTAATGAATGCTACCTATAAAAGTGTCCACAATTTTGGCCACCCATTCATGAGTCAAGCCTTCAGTTCCATTATTGAAGTTTGTGCTTTTTTATTTTTACTACATAAATGTATTAAAATAATTACATTTTCAAATAAAAAGAATAAAATTACTTACGGCCTACTGTTGCTCCTATTCTTTTTACCTCTATGAAGAATTTCAAAGCATTTTTTAGCTTCAAAATCGAGTCCAGCTGTGAGTCGTGAAACAATCTTTCAAATATCAACATGGGACGAGGATAAATTCTTTTTGCTTTGCCGTTTGACGTAATGATTTCTTTCCCAGATTTGTCAACAATTCCTGCACGCACTATAAACTGATCCACAGTGCCGTGGCCTTTATAATAGACTCTTGGCAAAAACCATCCAAATAAGGGAAAAAGTGAGACAAACATCCATTTCTCATTATGTAATTTGAAGGAAAACTCTCGCGTAAGCACATTTCTAGGCGGTAGAATTTTTTCTATTTTCCAATATTTACGGTTTTTTCTTGTAGCTTTGCAATTCTTAAGCCGACTTGACATTTTTATTTGGGAATTTAGACTGCTTCAGTTGTGCGTTGATATATTTTACACTGTCCAAATTAGTGACTGCTTGAAATATGCGATGCCTTCAATTCCTGTAAAAATAAATAAATAAATAATTACGACAAAATATAAATTGTTAAGGGCAGTTGGAAGTCTCTATACCTACCATGTTAAATTAATGTACCTTTCCTCAGAAAGTACCAAAGATATTCACTTGAAATTTTATATATACATAATATGAATAATTCCTAATAAAGTGAAGTCAACTTTATAAATAGAGATTCTTTAGTTATTTTTTTAAAAAAATTCGGAATAAAAGCTACTCTTAAATAGCAAAAAACTTGCATGTTTCAAAGAAATTCTTTAGTTACTTTAAAAAAAAATACGGAATAAAAGCTACTTTTGAATAACAAAAAACTTGCATTTTTCCAAAGAATTTTTTTTATATAAAAATTTTGTACGAATGTTTTTAACAAAAGTTCACTTCAGATTAATCAGGGATATGTGTGACATATTCTGGAAAGATTGCAAACAATAATGTGTAGTAGTTTCTATAAAAAGGTACATCGAAGTTCAAAAAGCAATATTTTGAAAAAACTTAGTTTAAAGTTTACTTATGTAATATTTATGTATGATGCCAACAAACTGAATTACTTAAAAATTTTTAACTTCTTGTTGTCGTACAAACAAAAGTAATATACCATTCGATACGGGGAAAATAAAGGGTTCAAAATATAGGTCAAAATTGGGAAATTTCATTAGCGGCCACTGGCCGGTATGACTAATTTTTTAAGTGGCCACTTTCTTTAAACTAGCGGCCACTTTTTTATTTCAAAATGCTAAACAGTTTAATTTCTATAGCTATTAATCTAAAACTGAGTAGCCCAAATAAATACGTTAATATAAATATATTGGAACCAAAAAAAGTAGAATCCTTGATGAAATGCAAGGAAATTTTATTATCTTCTTGTAAAAAAGTGGCCGGAAGGTGGCCGCTGACAGACAATTTTTCACTAGCCACTTTTTTTCATTCACTGGCCATGTGGCCGGTGGCTAGTGCTAATTTTGACCTTTAGTTCAAAATATTAAAAAATAAAAAAAAAATAATTTTTTATACGAATTTTACTTCCAACTGCCCTTAAGAAAGCTTTCCTGTGCTACAGATTCTTAAATTGAAGTCCCCAGACTTGTATGAGAGAAACTAGCTCATGTCTGCATTAAGTTAATTAAATCAGGGTTCCCAGCAAAACATGTCAGGCAATTTCCAAACACGCATATGCACCAAACACGCATATGCAAAATCTGATTTGATATAGTAATTAATTTTTTTTAAATATATTAATTAGTAGAATGAATTTAAAAATAATATACAGTAAACTCTTTGTAAGGCGGACTCTGTGTAAGACGGAAATCTGTCTAACTTTGAACGATTTTCAAATCCCTGCGAATCCATAGACATAGAGTAAAATTTGTCTAAGGCGGAATATTGTCTACTACGGAAAAAATTTTCGGTCCCGATCGTTTCAGCCTTAGACAGTTTACTGTATTTCAAAGGCTTTAGATACATTTTTATAAAATTTACACAAAACTTAATAACAAGCAGCATTAACTGTTATAAAAATTAGAAAAAAATATTGCATTAAATAATTTACAAATCTTTTTCCTGGAATACACAATTAAATAACCTACCAAATTTTCTTTTTCAATGGAACACACAACTAAAAGCAAATGCATTATAATAACAAAGTAAATGTAGTATGTAAAAGTAGTATGTTGTGGCCATCACAAAACTTTCTTCTATATAAATCACGTCAATTAAATCATTTAAATAGTACAAGAAATTACATCAATTTAGAACCAATTCATATCAAAGTGTATCTGAATTTGAAGTTTGATAAAAATTCGTGCCTTAGTTCTTGAGATAGAGCTATAGCGGAAATTCTGAAAAATGTAGCTTAACAGCGCCACCTGTTGAGTGATTTACACCAATACATAAACAGGAATAATTGATATCCGGGTATACATGGATCTGAAGTTCGTTGAAAATCTAAGCATTAGTTCTTGAGATAGAACTATTGCGGAAATCACAAAAAACAGCATAGCAGCGCCACCTATTGAGCGATTTACACCAAACAGTATAAAATGTCAATTCATGTCAAGGACTAACTGATTCTAAAATTTTATGAAAATTCGTGCATTAGTTCTTGAGATACACCTATAGTGGAAATTCTGAAAAATACAGCATAGCAGCGCCACCTGTTGAGAGATTTATACCAAAATGTACAAAATGTCAATTCATGTCAAGGATTAACTGATTCTGAAGTTTGGGGAAAAGTATTGCATTAGTTCTTGAGATACAGCTATAATCGAAACTCTGAAAAGTGCAGCATAGCAGCGCCACCTGCTGAGCGATTTGCACCAAAACACAAGCTGCACTAATTCATATCAAAGTATACTTGAATCTGAAGTTTGATGAAAATCCAAGCATTAGTTGTTGAGACAGAGCTATTGCGGAAATCGTAAAAAATGCAGTATAGCAGCGCCACCTGTTGAGCGATTTACACCAAAATGTACAAAACTTCAATTCATGTCAAGGACTAACTGAATCTGAAGGTTGATGAAAATCCGTGCATTAGTTGTGAAGATTGAACTATTGCGGAAATCGTGAAAAAGGCTGCATAGCAGCGCCACCTGTTGAGCGATTTGCACCAAAAACTAATCAGCACCAATTTATATCAGGGGCTAACTGAATATAAATATTTATTAAATTTCGTGCATTAGTTCTTGAGATAGAGCGCCCACAAAATTTGTGTCACATACAGACAGACAGACTCACAGACAGACATTTTGTAAAAACATGTTTTTTGGAATCCCTGACCCCTAAAACGTGTAAATCCGTCGAAAACCAAAAGTCGAAAATTTTCACGAATCCAATACTTTCTTCTTGTAAAGATAGAAGAAAGTAAAAAAAGAAAGGAATAATGATTAAATAGCTTAAACTTTTACATAAAATAAATCTTATTTCTGACAAAAACTTTTAAACGCCTGAATATCAACATTTTTTACAATGCTTTTTTTTTTTCAGTGAATTTAGTTAATTCTGAATTGTTTTTTCTTCTAATTCAGCATCTTTTCTAATTTTTTTTCCTTTCTTGTCATTCTTTTACTTATTTATTTTTCTTGCTCTCTTGCCAGCTTTTTCTCATTTACTTCCTTTTCTTTATTTTACACTAACTTAAAAAATCTAATTTGTATCATTTATGGCTACTTCATACGTAAGAAAGAAGCTTTTGGTTAATATCTATAGTATCAACAGTTCTTGATTCTATGACAGCATCACAAACATGTCTCTAAATAACTACAGAATTGGCAGCAAAACACGTCTGGCTATTTCCCAGACCAAATCTCAAAAAATTCTATGATCTAATAGGCATGCAACAAAATTTGCTATTTACTTCCACAATCCTTTGACAAAATTAGCGACTTTTTTTTATTATTATTCAGTTGTTTCAGGAAATTTGCTATTGTTTCTGGAGAACATTTGACGAATTTCGCGTCTTTTTTCATTTTTCATTTTTTTTTTTTTTTTTTTTGTCAGACTTTTCTATAACTTTTTAGAAAAATATTTGTAAATTCCCTGACTTTTCTTATATATTTTAAAATTTCCCTGACTACTTTGAAATTCCTTGATTTTCCAGATTTTCCATGTCGCTGGGAACTCTGTAAATTGTGCATTTTGTTTCCTTTTCTAATTGATTCTATAAATGAGATTATTATTAATTGTTGTCAAGAACAGGAACGCTATGCAACATTTCAGTGCAATGCAATTTTTGCATCTCAAAAAATCTCACCTAATAGATCAGGGCAAGGGTGTCGAACCTATCGCACATGACAGATATATGTGTAAATCGGCGGTCGCCACTCGCCACGTGGCGATTAAAGTTGTAAAAGTGGCGATTAAAAAATCGGCTATCGATCGCCACTCGCCAAGTAGCGATTAAAAAATCTGTTATTGATCGCCAACTGAAATACAACTTTTTTCATGTAAAAACATGCATCTCTACTTTGATTACATCTAATTAGCAACCTGGTTAATTCTTTTTCCTACCAGATGCAAGCAGATTCCAACGATTTAGCTATATTTTCAATATTTCGGTTTTTCGCCATGTGCTCTCTGTTCAGTTGGATTCTTTTTTCAAGAAATACAGTTTATTCTGCAAAATATATTCATCAGCTTTGATTCCACATGCATTTCAAGTAATTTATTCCTTTTTTTTCACCGGATGCAAATGCAATTGGACTTTAACCCTTTCGGGTCTGGTGTACTATTAAGAGTATATGTCTTTTCATCGAGTATTATTTTGTCTTAACAATTACTTTTGTTACTATCTACATATAGTAATGATAGTATATGGCTATGCCTTTCTTATTATGATTTCATTTATGTTTGAACATATCAATAACAATAAAAGTTTGCTTAGATCTCTTTGCACTGTTGGTGCTTCTTTTATTTTATACATATATTTCACTCTTTAAGTTTAAAATATAGGTTACTTTTCTGCACGAATCATGTGTGATAAAAGACAAAAAACATTTGAAGTTGTAATATCTGTTAAACCCTATTGTAATACGATATTTTCCAAACGTCTCCAAAAACTCTTCATTAACCTATTATCATATAAATATGAATTGAATAGTCTACACAAAATAAGTAAATTCGTTAGAATGCAGAGAATGAGATAATATTTAAACTTCAGTAAATCTATTTGGATAGCTATGATTAACATTGTTCAAATAAAAGTAATTTTGTTCTCAAAATTGAAAAAAAATCGGACCCGAAAGGGTTAAGGACGTTGCAATATCTTCAATAGGGTAGATCAGTTAGATTATGTTTCTTCAAGAGATACTGTTTAATCCTGTGAAATACACTCACCAGCTTAGATTTCAACTATATGTAATGTGTGTAGTATGTTAACAACACATTTACTTATTAAATAAAATCGAAATAACATTTTATTGTGTTTTATTTGATTGGGTTGTTTTTAAATCTTATACAGCTGTTGGTGTTTTGATTTATTTAGTTATTTTTATATATAAAGAAAGTAACAGTAATTTGATTGATAATTGTGTTTATGAACATATCCAAAAATATATTTTAAAAAAGTTAATTTGATAATAAATTTTGTGGTTTTAAAGTAATTTTCTTGAATTTCGACTGCTCCCCTATTCTTATCACGAATAGTTGGCTGATATAAAACTGATTTATAGAAAAATATGTATATATACCACGATTATAATTTATCTAGATGTCAAGAAAGTTTGAAATATTATAGTGGCCACTAACTTTAAAAAGTGGCCACTAATGAAACTGAGTCTACCGGCCGCTGGCTACTAACTCAATTTCCCAGTTTTCACCCATATGACAGAATATTTTCAGGCCCGTGTTGATAAAGATTATAAATCAAAGTAAAATGAAACTGCACAAAATACACCAATTTAAACAAGTTGAGGTTTGTTTACATTTCTTTTTCTTAATTTTCTGAAAAACGAAGAAACTAAAATGCAACTTATTCAATTTGAATCTATTTTAATATGCATTCACTTTATATGTTTCTTGTCTGTAGGGATGTACAGTGAAACTTCCCTTTAACGGAGTCCCTCTTTAACGAAGTTTTCTACTTAACGAAATTTTCTGCTGAAGCTTGACTTTGATCGCCATTAACGTGCAAATTAATCTCCCCATTACGAAAAATGTATTCTATATAACGAAGTTTATTCCGCTTATCACAACTGAATATCTTATTGACGATGACATATTGTAAAGTGTAATGGAATGTAGTGAAAAAAGTACAGTGAGCGATGAAGATGATAATGAAGAAGAAATTGAAAGACCTTGAAAAGAAGAAATGCCAAAAGTCTTCGATACAATAAGAAGGGGATTCCAGTTTTACGAAAATATTACAGGCGAAAATTTCGGATTTTTTTTTTTTTTAATTATGAACAGTGTATTTTTTTTTTTTATAAGAAACATGCACAAAATAGTATTAGACTTTTTTAAAGTTAAGGATTTGGTATGCTGACAAAAAAAGAGAAAAGGTACGCTACACTTCAGTTTTTGTTTACTCTCTTTAGTGTATATATATATTTTTAGAGATTACTCTAATTAAAATTTTCGCATATGTCTACATTGCATTAAAAAAAGTTACTGCCCGAATTAAAATATATTTTTCATGTATTGCCATTTTAGGTGTATTTTTCATTTATGAATGCGTATTTATTTTATTATACAAATTTCATGAATTTAAGTTTATTTCTATTTATCGAATTTTCTTCATAACGAACAGGGACCGATTTACTAATTTGGGGGCCTTGGGCACAGATGCTTACGGGGCCCCACTAGCATCGATGCTTACAGGGAGAGTGAGTAAAAAAATATGTTTTGAAAAAGGTACTTACTAAGATAACCCCAATTGACTTTAATAATTACTTTAAAATATCATTAAAAATTTAAATTTCATAATTATTAATTTACTTTTAAATATTTATTGCCTAATTTTGAAATTTAAATGAGTAGAAGTTTTATAATAAATTGTGTGGTGCTGTTTTTTTTTCCTATGCAAGTCTATACAGATGGAATGATTACGTATGCAACAACTAATAATAAATTTTTCGCCATACCAAGCTACAATTATTTAAAATATTAGGAGGCTCTGTGACCTACGAGCTACGTTCACCAACGCCTAAATAATCTGACGAGAAGAGAAACAGGATTAAATAAGAATTAAAAATACAATATATTTTTAAAGTGATAAAGATAAAAGAAAATATTCACTGCACACACTGTAAAAAAAACAAAAAAAAAACGACATTTTTACTGTACAAAGTACTGTTCATCTCGCGCACAAACTCGATCACAGTGAATGTGCTGTATCTTTCTTTGGTTTCCTGACTATATTAACATGGAAAATACAGTAGCTGCGTAAAATTAACAGCACAATTTTTATGGCAATTTGGACGCCAGCAGTTTGTGCTGTAAAAAAATGCGTCCCAATTGACAGCACATTGTACTGTTAATTTTACGCAAGTACTGTATTTTCCATGTTAATATAGTCAGGAAACCAAAGAACGATACAGCACATTCACTGTGATCGAGTTTGTTCTGGCAAATCTACAGTGGTTTTTTTACAGTGTAGGGTTCCCAGCAAAACATGACTGGCAAATTGCCTGACCAAACGGGCATGTATAACGAAATTTTCTACTTATTTTTGCAATCCTTTGTCAAAATTAGCGATTTTTTTTACCGAGACTATTTGATGAATTTCGCATCATTTTTCATGTTTTGTCCAAGACTTTTCCATGACTTTTTAGAAAATATTTGTAAATTCCCTGACTTTTCCTATATATTTTGAAATTTCCCTGACTACTTTGAAATTCCATGACTTTCCAGATTTTCCCTGACTTTGCATGACGCTGGGAACCCTACTGTAATAAAATAATTAAATATGGATGCTTCAGACAAAATATACAATGTTATAAAAATACAGTACGAGCACAATAGGATATAGAATGAAACGTAAAATTCCATTATAAGTTAAAACTACATCACATTTTGGACAATAATTGAGAAACCTTCAGCAACATCTGGGGGCCCTGATTTTCAGGGGCCTTGGGCCAGTGCGCCGAATGCTCTGCCGTAAATCAGGCACTGATAAGGAAGTGTTCAAGTGTAATGATGAGACTTCGTTAAATGAAAGTTTCACTGTATTTTAGAATTTTAAATTCAATATCTTCCTGCCTACAGCAATAGGCTTTACAGACCATCCACTAATTGACGCCAGTGTTGCCAGCGGGCTACTTTTTTAAAATTCAGATTTCTTGATTGGCACCACCTTTTTTAAATGGTAAAATTCGCTTTATTTAATAACAGATTAATTAAGGCGAAAACAAGCGGAATTTTACCATTTCAAAAAAGTAGTGCCAATCAAGAAATCTAAATTTTAAACAAGTAAAAATTAAATTTAAAAATCCAAAAAACCCGACTGCGTAAAAAATGAACTAATTAATTATTTCTCATCAATGTGAAACTATTTTTTTATATTACTTACCTATTTTTCTATTTACTCGTATGGATGACCTTTAAGTTGTCTTTAATTGTTAGTTCCTATCTATAAACACTGTTTTGATGAGGCCTATAGATTTCTATGATGGTTAGAGTTGCAGTAAAGCTAGAGATCTACCTGCACAACTTCCAAGTTGCGTAATATTTAAACGGAGCTTCTGGCTGTAAAATAGTCAATGAAACATCGTCTTCATTTTGAAAGACCTATCCTATGATATGCCACTCAATAGGGTGCGTAATATTTTTTCGTCTATACCGCCATTTTGTATTTTACGGCCACCATTTTGAATTTATAAAAACAAAACCTAGCCTAGAACCATCGGGCGGTTAAGACGAATTGATAGAAACCTCATTCATTAAAATCCATCCATCCGTTCGGATGTTTCGAGGGTATAAAGAAATCCACATACCCAGATACGCGTGAAACCCATAACCCTTCTTTTCAGTCGGGTAAAAAGTAGCGCACTGGCAGAGTCAGATAATATAGACCAGGGATGGCAAACCAATGGCACGCGTGCCGAACTTGGCACGTAAGAAAACTTCTCTGGCACGCGAAGAAACTTATAGACTATATTTAGTTTATGGAGAACCATCTTTTTTTTTTTTACAAAAAGTATAGTTTTGTGTAACAGATATATAATTTACTTTAAAACAATCCATTACTTTTGAATGAATTAAGGTATAAATTTCAATGAAAGAATCTTGTAGCGCCCTTTTCTTGCCAAATCATTCAACATATAGTGATTTTCCAAATTATTTTGCTTCTTTATTAAATTTCAAAGGTTTTAATTTTGGAAATTGAATTTTAAGAGATAGTCTGCATATCAATATATACCTAATTCACACGTTTTCTACTTCAGATTAGGTTTATGTTATTTAGGTTTAGGTTTTAAGTTATTTTAGGTTTTATTATATTTAGTTTTTAATTTTGAAAATTGAATTTTAATTGTTAGTGTAAATAATTATGTATTAACTGAATCTGCTTCTACCTAAAGAACTAAAAAGGATCTGCTTCGGAAGTATACAGTAAAAAAGACCTCATTTATAGATTATTAACACGGAATTTGATGCGACATAGCTATTTTGTTGAGTAAATGCAGCGTAATAAATAAGTTAGGAATCGAATTTAGTACAACTGCAAAATATATTTCAGTAAAAATTCTATAAAAATTAACCATTGGATTTTATATACGTTAAAATGTTCCTGGCACGTTAGAAAGTTGGCACATAATAATTTTGAAATTTTTGGCACGTATACTCAAAAAGGTTCGCCACCCCTGATATAGACGAACACGCGAACACCGTTCGCAGAAAATTTTCAAAGTTTGCAGACAGTTCTGATGTTTTTTTTTTTTTTTTTTTTTTACAAATTTTTCATAAAAAATATTATTAAGACCCCAGGCTTAGTATCTGTGCGAGGCCCGTCGCAGACTTGTGAGAAGGTCTTCAGATAAAAAAGCTATCTAGAAATTATTTGTCATGTACCATGGAAGAAGCGCCGTGTCCTATATATTTTTAAAACTTAAAAATATTGGAAGTGCGGGGCTTATGCCGGAACGGCAGGTACAATGCTTTTTTCTCTCTTTTTTTGCCAGGGCCGGTAGCAGAAACAGTGCAGCACCGAAGTAGGTGCTACAGATTATTTTAGGCTTTGCAGATTAATTTAATAGATTAAAAATAAATTTTGTGTTGAAAAGTAAATGTTGATCTCTTCTAAATAAAGTTTATTTGGTTGGAAATTTTAGCGAATGTTTATGCACTTGTTTAGCATTTCTCTGCGATTTGCAGTGACTTTTTTACATTCGAAAGGGGAATTCGGTTTTAATATCTTAGTAAACATTATCCTCTTTTCAATAAAGTCTAATTCAGAAAACTGGAGGATGGGGGGGGGGGGGGGTTGAGAGCATGTAACGTAATGTGGGGGATTGGAAAGAGGACTTTTTCACTTTTGCTGTTAGTGGCGATATAGGACTTAGGAGGGGCGTGGCGTTTTTCTGCAGAAAATTTTTAAGAAATTATTTGAGTTTGCAGACAGTTTTACATTTTATCTAAGTCTGCGCACTGGCAACACTGATTGATGCTAACTGCTGAGCTATTTTGTCACCCATGTTCTCCATCGTTTTCAGTACTTTCATTTGAGAAAGCGGCTTGATTCATGGGTGTAAGTAGGATTTTTCTAAGAAGGAAATAATGAAAAATAGGTGGTACTTGACTTCGGCCACGAAAAACAGGGAAAAAAAATCAATAACATTTTCAAAAAAGAGGGATGCTTTTACTGCCCCCCCCCCCCCCCTACAAATAGTTGGAAAATGATATATTTAGATATACAGTAAATTCTGTCAAAGGCGGACTCTGTGCAATCAGGAAATCTGTCTACCGCGGAAAATTTTTCAAGACCGGAACCCAAAAAAACCCATAAAAAATAACATTAATTCTTGTTGCATAAGCTGGAATCTGTCTAACGCGGAAACGGAAATGTGTTTAGGGCCCACCGAAAGCAAAATTTTGCATAAGGCGGAAAAAAGGGTATTTCAAAAATGAAAAGCATTTCGTTTATGAAACTTTAAAACTGATATATATACGTCATATACTCAATGTCGAGAATTTTAATTAAATTCCGTTCCGTAATCGTTTTTAAAAGTTAATTTAAAGAACTAGAAACTGTTTAAATTTTAAGGAATTCATGCATTTAAAAAATGAAATAATCATTTTTTCCTATATAAATTTGAATGTAAAAGTTATTATTACTAGAAGGATGCACATTTATGAAAATATGTATTTTCTAAAGTACAATATATTATGCTTTAAGGTTGTACTCAAATTCAAAGTGATAGCTTACTGTCTCATTCCCGAAGTTATTATTTTTTGGTGTGTGTGTTTGAATGTAAACTTTAAATTTGCAGGTATTAGATCAGTACTAAGAAATTGAATAGCATTTCTTATTTATCTGTAAAGACTTTCAGAATTTCAGTTTTCAACCGATTTTCGAGTTAGGACAATCAATGAAAGATCGTCATCGGCGAGCAGTTTATTACAACTCCAGATGCAACTTTTTTTTAAATCGAAAACATACAACGCTATTTGACTGATGTATGATGCTTCATTCCAATAAATCATGTGATCAGAAAACTTGATCATTGCACGGGTTATTTGTTCTTCGTCGCTTTATCTTGTATAACTATACTAGTAAGTGAATCGTAAAAATGGCTTCAAAATCTAAACTCAATAGTGACGAACCCCGTTATAGCGAACTCGGTATATAACGAATTCTCGGATATAACGAACGAAAATTTTGGTCCCACTGTTTTCCAATTCTATTTAATGCTAATTTATCCTTTTATAGCGAACCTCCGAAATCTTAAGAATCGGTTATAACGAACATTTTTCCAGTCGACCATGATTTTTTTTTTTTTTTTTTTACTTTTCCGCAGTTGTGAAAACAGGACTTTGACTCCAATTTCATAAGAAAATCCATGCCGCTTAGTGAAACATGGTGCAAATCAGCGATAAGTATTTTTATTAAAGGGTAGAAGCAACTGCATTCTTTCTTTGTTACAATAGTCACTCTGCAGGTGTCATCCTGCTCACCAGAGTTGGGCAGTATCGAAAATACATGTATTTGAAATACATTTTCAAAATACATTTGTATTTTGTATTTTTAACTGTCTAAAGGAAAGTATTTTGGTAATGTATTTTGAAATGATTTTTCCAAGTATTTTGTATTTTGAAAATACTCAAAATACATTTCTGCCGATTTCAAGCTACTTCTTTTAAACAGCAAATCTGAGATTCACAAAAGCAAAATACGCGCCTGACTGTTTTGTTTAGTCTTAGGATTATAATGAATGCATCTGCTCTGCTGAAGCATTTTTGCTGAATGGTTACAATTCTAACGTTCTAGTTTTTATAGTTCTAACGTTGCTATGAGAATGACAAAAACTACCGTGTAATAAACAGGAAATATCATTTAGAGTTTTGTTGTGCATTCTATTTTTTTTTTTTTTTTTTTTTTTTTTAAATACGATAGAAATATATTGCAGTGTTAGTTATTTAGAAGACTGGTGAAAGAATGGCTCATCTCGCGATGTATAATGTTATCCAGTGAATTAATTAATTGCGATAGTACAGTTGCGCTGTATTAGACGGGAATTTTTTTAAAAAATAATTTCTGTTGATAATGGTGTTAAAATGTTAAGGCAAAACGCCAAATGTGTGAAACAAGTTCTACCGTTATACATTGATTGAAACATTTTTTTTTATAGCCCCTTTGTATTCATTGTATTAACGTTCGGGTATAATTTACCCCACTCGGGATATAAGGGAATTTTATTATATGTTATATTTATTGATATATTTACTATTACATATATATATATATATATATATATATATATTTATTTATTTATTTAAATAGAGTTTTACAATATAAATGATGGGGATATTCAATATGTTATGAAAATTTAAAGTCATTTTTATAAAATCACGTATTTAAGATTGGAGGAACTTTAAGATAGACCACGACGAAGAGTGATGCATTGATGACAGGCAAATTTAATTTATTAAACACTAAAAAAATATTACTAAAGCGCAGTACTAAAAGAAAGAAAAAAAAAGAAAAAACATTATTTGGTGTTATTTCCGCATATTATGATATTCCTAGGATTTAAACGAAAAAAATTAGGATGTTGTTTCTTTTATATTTCGATTTAAATTATTTCTTATTTTTTATTCATGGGAAGCACTCATATTTGCGTTGCAGTAATCGAGGCATTAACCCTTTATGTACTGAATTATGATGAAAATTTTATCTTCTAAAGCATTTTTCGTGAATTTTTGAAACTACATTAGAAGATTTACATAATCATTTAATAAATTTTAGAAGGATTTAGAAGGATTAATTAAATTTGAATTTATAGGGATTTTGCGCAATATTTATAACCCCACTCAAATCTTTTATTTTAAATATTTTTCTTAGTATTTTGTAGGATTAGGAAATGTACAAATATAATGTTCTTGCAATGGAAATATTTTCTAATTGAAAAATCCCCCCCCCCCCCCTCAACGCCGAGAAAGCTGAAAAGATGCAAAGACAAAGAAATCATCCTTAAAAAATATTACTAAAGCGCAGTACTAAAAGAAAGAAAAAAAAAAGAAAAAACATTATTTGGTGTTATTTCCGCATATTATGATATTCCTAGGATTTAAACAAAAAAAATTAGGATGTTGTTTCTTTTATATTTCGATTTAAATTATTTCTTATTTTTTATTCATGGGAAGCACTCATATTTGCGTTGCAGTAATCGAGGCATTAACCCTTTATGTACTGAATTATGATGAAAATTTTATCTTCTAAAGCATTTTCCGTGAATTTTTGAAACTACATTAGAAGATTTACATAATCATTTAATAAATTTTAGAAGGATTTAGAAGGATTAATTAAATTTGAATTTATAGGGATTTTGCGCAATATTTATAACCCCACTCAAATCTTTTATTTTAAATATTTTTCTTAGTATTTTGTAGGATTAGGAAATGTACAAATATAATGTTCTTGCAATGGAAATATTTTCTAATTGAAAAATCCCTCCCCCCCCCCCCCTCTCAACGCCGAGAAAGCTGAAAAGATGCAAAGACAAAGAAATCATCCTTTAAAAATATTTTGTTTTGTGTAACCTAAAATGCTTTTGGAACAAGATAAAGTATTGCATCTATAACTCATTCTTAACTGTATTACTTCTAATCAATGTATTAAATGAATTTTATAACAAGTTATTTTAATGACACTTATAAGTACCGTCAGTAGATAATGAATTATGTATATTTTTTAACCAACTTCCAAGAAAAGGGGGGGGGGATGCAATTCGTTTATATCTACGCATAACTCTTGAACTGATGCTTAGATTTTCAATCTCGCTCTCACTCTTCTTCTTCTTTTTTTTTTTTTTTTCTAGAAAGGTTGCAGTTTACAGGTGACAACGTTTCGATTTCACCAGGACAATAATATAAACCTTTTTTTTGGTTTTATAAGCGTTAACTTTCTTAAAAATTAAGCTATCATTACGAAATTTTAATATATGATCGTGTACTGCACGTCAAAATGAGCGATATTAAACAACTAAGGGAATTAAGTAAAATGAACGTGGATTACTGTTCCGAACCAGGTAATTAACCAGATTTTACCCGAACGCAAATCAACCCGCTGTGCCGTTTTGGTCGGGTGGAAGTTAATTTTTTCGGTGTGGGCCGGGTTCGAGTTGGCTTGGCCCTAATTCGTATTCAGGTCTTGATTCTTGCGGGACGGATTTGATACAGTACTGAAATCGTAAGAAAAGTCGCGGATTCAGTTGCAGCTTAACATTTTAATTCTAGAATAATAGTGATTTTTAAAAATATACATTTTGCGCAAAAATTGTTGGGCCGTGCCAGATTTTACGATTTTTGCATAGGCCAGACCAGGACGAGACGGACCAAACATCTTCATATGGGCTGGGTTGGGAGCGAGCTTGAAAATTTTGGACAGTGCACACCTCTATGAAGAATGAAGTTAAGCCCCGATTCGGGCCAGAAAAAAAGTAGTCAGGCCCGGATCGGAAAGGGTGATGTCGAGATCTTGCCCGGCCACAGCCTTCAGAAAAAAACCTTGCCTGACCCGGAAAGAGAAGTTCAGGCCCGGCCCCTTCAGAGTGTCGTGAATAAAAATTGGCCCGCCAGGCACTGCCTGCACAGTCCTCTAACCTTATGCACAAACTTCGTTGCTGGGCCGTGCCAGATTTTACTGATTTTTGTATAGGCCGAATCGGAGCTTAACTTCATTCTTCATCGAGGTCTGCACTATTCAAAATTTTCAAGCTCGGTCCCGACCCAGCCGATATGAAATTGTCGGGCCGGTGCGGGGCAAACATTTTCATACGGGCTGGGTCGGGACCGAGCTTGAAAATTTTGAACAGTGCAGACCTCTATGAAGAATGAAGTTAAGCCCTGATTCGGCCCGGAAAAAAGAAGTCAGGCCCGGACTGGAAAGAGTGATGTCGAGGTCCTGCCTGGCCTGAGCCGTCAGATAAAAAACGCGTGCCTGACCCGGAAAGAGTGAAGTTCAGCCCCGGCCCGAGTGTCGTGAATGAAAACTGGCCCGCCAGGCACGGCTCGCGCAGACCTCTAACCTTATGCACAAACTTTTTAAATTTTAAATGTATTTTGTATTTCGATTTTTAAAAATTCGAAAAGTATTTTGTATTTTAGGTTCTAAAACTAATGTATTTTGTATCGAAAATGACTTTTCGATGTATTTTGCCCAACTCTGCTGCTCACCCGTCAGTCATTTCCCCTTATTCCTGATCACAGCTGTGTGCAAGACTGGAGACGAAAAATCTTGGCGGTTTGTTACGGATTATACAATTAGAAATTTTTTCGACATGCAGGTCTAGCAAAGAATATTGAAGATACAAATACAACAAATGTTGAAGAAGTAAGGAATGTAGAAGAAGAGAATGATGAAAATTTACCTATCTCGATGTGGATAAAAAAGCACAAAATTTCATCATTCTGAGTTCGTGACATGCAATTGTTCGAAATATGTGATGATGAAGGCATTACATATGAAGATCCGACTTATGAAGAGATTGAGGAAGAAATTAAAGTGAATTATTCTGAAATCGATTATTCCGCATCTGATGCTGATGAAGAGGAGTACATAAATGACGAAATCCCTACAATCTCAGATGCTACAGCAGCGATGCGTGTAATTAATTAATAAGTTTTTGTGTACACAAACAGTGGAAGAAAGGGTTGTTGGAGTCATTTTATGTACTAGACAAAGAAATCAATAACATGTTTTTGAAATCACCATCACGTCAGCAGAAGATTACCATTGTATCAAAACAGTGAGCAATAATTAAAGGTAAAATGAATTTATTTCTGTTTATCTTCATTATTAGTAAATTTAATTAGTCAGTTTAATATAATCGGTTTAATATATTGTCAGTTTTATATATATTTAATATTGCCAGTTTAATATAATCGATTTTAGTCAATTTAATTCATTAATGATCATATTTAATAGATTTTATCTTTTTTTAAATACATCATTATTTAATATACACATAGCAGCTAATGAGTTATACATTTTGTGAACGCTACCATTTTTCTTAACTGTTCGGATATAGCGAACAAAACCTTCGGTCCCTTGACGTTCGTTATAACGGGGTTCGACTGTACTCTATCGCTGCAGAATAAAGTCGAAATTACCAAATTAAAAGAGAAATAATTATTCTGTCGAAGATCTTTGTATTAAGTTTAATTATGGTAAAACTCAAATTTATGATGCTATAAAAAAGAGTTGTAAACATCCAATAGAAAGAGGCAACGTGCTGTGAAAAGTGAAGACAATTATACACTGGCCTCCAAAAGTTAAGGTACGGGGACTGGATGCTTTCGATTGCACATGGTTTGTCGAATATCTACCAACATTATTGACGAATTGTTCTTGAACATCTGGGATGTAAAGAACATGCTTGATTTCATATTTCTCGATGAAGATTTAGTCGGGCCGACAATTAGGGGACTAATAATAAATTTAATAATTAAACAATATTTGCGATCAGCTATGCAACAGAAAATGCTGGAAATGGTTTGTTACTACGTTATATGACTATTTGGGTCGAGTTCAACGTTTTTGTGCATTTGTGTAAGCATATCACTCATATTCGTAAAGATGTTAACGTTTTTGTGAAAATTTCAAAAGTTTTTTGTTTATAGCATACAGAGTTTTCAACCAAATTTAACACAACTTTCCGAAAACCTGACAAAGAACAGTAGCAACAGTACACTTCAATTAAAACATGAATATATTGAATATTTGATGAGATATGGGCACGTGTATGAAATAATTTTTAACTGTGCATGCGCGGAAGATTTCAAAAATTTTATTTCATAATTTGGTAGTCAGCTATTTAGGGCAACTTATCTAAAATGTCCAGTCAAATATCGAGAAATTTCACAAAGATAGGGGCGATATAGTGAGTTGCTCCTTAAAAATAGCTTTATTATAAGGGTTTTTCCACAACTTTTCAATCAACTCACTATATTTTTCTGAGGTTTCACAATATTTGACTGGACTTTTTACAGAAGTTACCCAAAATAGCTGGCTACCAAATTATGAAATAAAAATTTTGAAATCTTACACGCATGCGCAGTTGAAAAATTATTTCATACAAGTGCCCATATCTCATCAAATATTCAATATATTCATGTTTTAATTGCAGTAGACTGTTAAATTTGGTTGAAAACTCTGTATGCTATAAACAAAAACTTTTGAATTTTTCACAAAAACGTTAACATCTTCCCGAATATGAGTGCTATGCTTACACAAATGCATACAAACGTTGAACAGGACCCAAATAGTCATTTACCACAGTGACAAACCATTTCGAGTCTTTTCTGTTACATAGGTGATCGCAAATATTATTTTATTATTAAATTTATTATTAGCCCCCTAATTGTACCCCCGATAAATCTTCACCGATAAATATGAAATCAAACATGTTCTTTACATCCCAGAAGTTCAAGAACAATTCGCCAATAATGTTGGTAGATATTCGACAAACCGTGTACAATCGAAAGCATCCAGTCCCTGTACCTTAACTTTTGGAGGCCAGTGTACATTAACTTTTTAATGTTTTTCGATTGCAAGAGTGAAAATTTTGCTTACATGTGGACTATATTTCGAAAATAAAAAAACCCGACTGCGTAGAAAAGCGAACTCATTATGTTTCATCAATGTGAAACTATTTTTTATATTACTTAGCTATTTATTTTATTTACTTGTATTGATGACTTTTAAGCTGTGTTTAATTGTTAGTTCCTATATATAAACATTGTTTTGATGAGCCTTCTAGATGTCTATGAAGGTTAGAGTTGCATTAAAGCTAGAGATCTTATCTACACAACTTCCAGGTCCAGGTTGTGTAATATTTAAACGGAGCTTCTGACTGCAAAATAGTCAATGAAACATCGTCTTCATTTTGAAAGACCTATCCAATAATATGCCACTCAATAGGGTGCGTAAAATATTTTTTTTCATTTCTACTGCCATTTTGTATTTTACGGCCGCCATTTTGAATTTATAAAAACAAAACCTAGCCTATAACCATCGGGCGGTTAAGACGAATCGATAGAGACCTCATTCATTAAAATCCATCCAGCCGGGATGTTTCGAAAGTATGAAGAAATCCACATACTCAGATATGCGTGAAATACATAACCCTTCTTGGCAGTCGGGTGAAAAAGGTAAAATGGATTTTAAAGCTTCCAGTAAATGGTTAATGAGTTTCCATAATCTACACAACTTTGTCAAGAAGCATGCTTGCTGACACACGAAAGATGTCCCACAGCACGAAATTCGGAACGGTAAGGGAAATTTATAAAATGTAGGTCCTTTGTAAAAAGAGGAAGCTAATGCCGCTGGGGTAAAACCTCCAATGAGCGTGTCACTGTTTGGCTTTTTGCGAATTTAGAGGGCAGTTTATGAAAAAGTTAGTGGTTGGGAAAGTGAAAACGACGTTACGTTTCAAGAATGTAAATGCTATTGTTAAACTGTTTTGGGGCAGTGCCGAAACTAGTATTTTTTGCACCCGGGGCAAACATGGATTTTGGCGCCCCTCCCCCCTCTTCCGCAAAGTATATTTACAAAGGTAATTTTACTAATTTCCTAATAGCCGACTTATTTTTAAATTAAAAATATATAATCATAAAATATGTAATACTAAACTACGTAATCTACAATGGCGGATCCAAGGGGGAGGTCACGAGGGTCATGACCCCCTCTTAACACCAACAAAATTAGTCTAAAGATCATTTTTAAAATGATCAGTAGAGTCTCGATTATCCGAGTCCCGCTTAACTGAGTTTCCGCTTTAAGCTAGTTATTTTCTTCTGATGTACTGATGGCTTCCATTATTATAAAACAGTCATTATAAATTAAGTGTTAGGTAAAGATGAAAGAGCAGTCGTAAAAAGTTAGAACTCTGCTTTTCTGGTCAGAATGGGGAAAAAAAAAAAAAGTCCATAATTTTTTTGATAGAAGCCATCAGAAGAAAATGATCCATTCCAAAGATGTAATACTTTATTTGGCGCCCGGGCCCCCTCTTCCCCCCCCCCCCTTTAGTTTCGGCCCTACCTTGGAGGTCTGAGAAAAAATACTGGATATCGATTGTCTTAAGGGTGTATTCGAAAACATATTTTTCCACCCTCAACAACTCGAAATTTTCTGATACATTTTCAGACTCACTTTTAAAAGTAAAAACATGAAACTTGCTGGGGTGATTTCTGAAGACATGTTTAACATGCCGTGTGATTTCATTTTCAGCTCAATTAATTAGAATTTGATTTTTAGACAATTATTTTCTCAGTATGACCATTTTTTTCATTCCCAGATCGCCCGCTTCGGAAAATTCGGTTCAAAACGCCAACTTTGACAGCGCTTTTTACAGTATTTTCTGCATTTATCAAAAAATTAAGAAGCACGGCACATTATATAGTTTCTAAATGAGAGAATTTCCCAGTTTGATGCGTTTGAGAGCAAAAATGAATTTTAAAATGAATCAGAAAATAAGCAGTTTGGATCGGAATACACCCTTAATGGAGGGGTGGCTGAAGGAGTTTAATAGACGAATGATTGAATTAAAAAAAAATTGTTGTTTCCACGATGATGCACTTTGTCACGGCGATTCAAACTGTCGAATATAACTTTACAAGTTTTTCCGGCAAATACTACTCATTGGCGCACCCACGGGGGGGGGGGGGGGGGGGGGGGAGGGACTAAGGGGGCTGAAGCCCCTCCCAGACTACACTAGATATTTAAAATTTTTAAAAATTATGAAAGAATATTATTATGTTTAATAGGTCCTTAAAAAATCAGAATTTTTGTAAAGTTTTTAATTTTCACCCATTTTTTTTTCCTCTTTTATAAATTTCATTACGAAATTCGAAATATTAGCATGTTTTAAATTTACTTAATTAAAAATGTAAGACCCCGTGTAACCTCTTGCTCTCTTTAACCTTCATAATATTATGATAATTTAATAATAAAACTTCAAATCGTTTGACTGCGAATACATTTTAAAATTACCCAAATATAGAAACACACCAAAAATTCGCAAAAACTAAGATATATTTTAGTACAGTTTTTCATTATTTAACATTTTAAAAGCATTCAAAATTAGCCCCACCAAAACTTTCCAGAGCTTCCTCTGGCTGGTTACGACTCTGCTCAAGCCAGCAGAAAAAATGTAAGTCAGGACCGGATCCGGCACGTCCCATCAAATCAAATGAAAGAAAGACAGCGCTCGGCCGCGAGCCGGCTAGATCTGGGCCTGTAAAATATGCTAGCCCCCTCCAAAGTGTAATCCTGCATGCTCCACTGATACTACTGCAGTGACACAATCAATGGATCAATGAGTTATTAAAATAATGAAACCCACCACAAAATTTATCTATTGCGGCCGATTATTGGGTCTTTCGATGATTGTTCTTCAGCCACCGGCCTGACAAACAAGTTGGAAATTGCTCGTCAAACGTGGCAAATGAGGTGCGTTCGTACTATAACTAGTTTTATAATTATTTTTGGCACCCCATATTGTACTGAATGTATATTTTTTGCGCTTCATAAGTGCATAGTCTGTAACATCATTAAAATGCACTTACAATAATTTTTACCCCATTCCCCGTAATGTAACGGAAAACTTTTGACTGTCCCTGTAATTAAACTATACATTCAATTTTCATAAAATTTGAAATGACTCGACAAAATTTTGCAGCAATTATATATTTAAAATTTCAGACCATTCGGAAGGCTGTAAAATCATTAAAATGCATTTGCAATATTTTTTTCCCATTGGCCATAATGTAACGGAAAACTTTTGGGTGTCCATGTAATTAAACTATACATCCGATTTTCATAAAATTGGAAATGGCTCGACAAAATTTTGCAGCAATTATATATTTAAAATTTCAGACCATTCGGAAGGCTGTAAAATCATTAAAATGCATTTGCAATATTTTTTTCCCATTGGCCATAATGTAACGGAAAACTTTTGGGTGTCCCTGTAATTAAACTATACATCCGATTTTCATAAAATTGGAAATGACTCGACAAAATTTTGCAGCAATTATATATTTAAAATTTCAGACCATTCGGAAGGCTGTAAAATCATTAAAATGCATTTGCAATATTTTTTTCCCATTGGCCATAATGTAACGGAAAACTTTTGGGTGTCCCTGTAATTAAACTATACATCCGATTTTCATAAAATTGGAAATGGCTCGACAAAATTTTGCAGCAATTATATATTAAAAATTTCAGATCATTCGGTCGATTAGTTTTTGCTCTGTTATATGCGGACGGACAGACAGACGGACGGACAGACAGACGGACTGAACGACGACTATAGGTGCTACGTATTTATATAATTACGAACGCACCTAAAAACATCAGTCTTTACGATGCTGTTAAATGGATTGCCGAACTTTGCTCAAAAATATCGCCTGAAAAGATTGACTGTTGTCTTAGGAAAGCAAATGAGGATGACCACGCTTCTGAAAACGTTGAAGACAGCGGTGGAATTCAAATATATTATATCAGGATGGCTTGAGAAGAATTAGGTGCCTCGAAATTATTTTTCTTGATCAGAGATATAAAAAAAAAAAAAAAAATACCGATAATAACAGACCTACGCATTAGTGCAGAATGCATAGTAAACCGGAAGAAAAAACAAGCATTGATAAAAGATTTTTTGATTTTTTAAACTGCTATGCGAAATGTGAAGTACGTAATTGTATTGGTTAAACTGAATGATTTTCATTAAATTTCAGAATTGGGGCAATTTCGTATTGGTAATATTTATTTTTGTTTTCAAATAATGTTTTTCGTAATTATTAAAAACAATAAATTTAATAATAACAACTTAATTTCATTTTAAAGAACAATACTAAAAGTTATGAACGTAAAAACACATACGATTTGCGCATTTTTTGGATGGGGGGGGGGAGGACTCTTTTGCATAAGCCGGAATATTGCCTACTACGGAAAATTTTCTCAGTCCCGACCGATTCAGCCTTAGACAGAGTTTACTGTACCTTTATTTAAATAAGAGGCATTTTAGCTAAAAGCCTTTAAGAAATCGTCCCCCCCCCTACCAATATTAATTTGTACAAGTTTTTAATTCTTATCTATTTGGTAATATTTAAGCTGTATATATGTTACCACGATGTTGGTAACACAAGTTACAATGAAGTAACACAGGGAGCTTAATTAATTTTTTCAAGCAATTATGTGGCTAAAACTTAGATGTTAAGTTTTGCATGTTTATTGAGTTAAAATGTTGCATGTTATTTTAACTCAAGAAATATGATGATTTATTATTATTATTATTACTGATATGAGTTTTTTTTAAGAAGGAAAGCCTTAGAAGCCTTAGGAAAGAATTTTTTTTTTTTTTTACCTTATGCTTCTTTTACTGTAAACAGCCAATATTATGTTGTAGCTGCCCTCTCAGTTGACATTTTAAATATATGTTAATGCAAATTACACAGTAATATAAAATTCAAAGTATCTATCCTTAAGAATTTGGAAATTATGCAAATTGATCATGTTAATTACCTTATAGAAATGACAGTGTGCAACGGACAGTATTCTCATGTCGTCACAGTGGGAATCACGTGGTGTAAAAATAGTGGCTAGTGCGTTTGTTTACCTTATTGCGTCATTGGATGCAGCAGAAATACAGGTAAATGCATTCGTAAAATACTGCAGATTTACTTTGTATGAATTATTTTCAATCAATACTTATATACAAATTAATTAAAATCCATATGTACCTATTAGCTAAAATTTAAAATTTTTATTTTATAAATAAAATGAAAAATATGCATGCCATTACTTTAAAACAGAAAAAAGAATTCCTTTATAACCCATACCTGCCCCCGAAAAGGTCTAAAACTCTTTATAAAATAAAATATAAGCATAAACTTTTTAAACACAATGCTTTTTCAATAGCGCGGTTACGAATGTTATTCCCAAGCAAATGAATTTTTGTAGCCTAGAACCCAAGGGGAGAATATGGTCCACTTTGATTCAAAAGACTATGTATCAAGTATCAGGAATGAGTATCACATTTACGCATATATATATTACAAAATCATATTTTTATAAGAGAATAACAAAAAAATAAATATATATATTGTGTAATAATACACACCATACTATTTAACAAGTAAGAAAATCCAGAACTTCTGTAAAAACCTCAACTAATTTTTCCTTCAAATCTAAGTTACCATACTTCAGATTTAATCAGGTATTTTTTTTGCCCCTTTATTAAAATAACAATAAAATTAAGCTTTCTATAATATGTACTTTTCTCTAACTGGAAACTTTATTTTTAAATATTTATTGATACCAAATAGTAATATCATATATTTGCTCTTAGCACATAAATTATTGCACGTAAACATGCAGTTATTTCATTTATTCTACTTACTAAATCTGTATTCATGGAGATTCATCAAAATATTTAATTTTCATGTTGTATTCAGCGACTTACTGAAAACATGTGCCGGTTCATATACAGGGTGCATAGAAGTGCTTATTTTTTAATAATTCTACTTCTGAATCTTGCTATGCTGTTATGGGATTGAAAACCAAAGTTAAAAAATTAAAAACAACAGAATATTCTAGTATTTTCATATACATGTTGCTGTACATGAGAAATTATCTAATTAATATATAAACACATTTTAAAGATTTTTGCATTTCTAGTGCTGAACATGTGTGCACTTTGTTACTTTGGTGTACCCAGTGTTACCGTATGTCCCCTATGTTGCCAGGATTTTTTCCTGTTTTTGTGAAATTATGAACAGCTTTTTACATTTGTGAAAAATCTAGTCATAATTTTGTGAATTGAAATTATCGCTATATTCAGATTCTTGTTTATACATTTTTAAGAAGATATATGTATGTAAAAAACATATATTTTCTTTATATAGGTAAAAGTGATAGGTCAGATTTTACTTTAAAATGATTAAATTTGTGAAAGATTCATTTTAGAGATGGAAAAATTTTGTGAAAGGTTTATTTTTAAAATAAAGAATTTTGTGAAGAGTTCTGTTTTAAGGTGAAAAGTTTTGTGAAGGGTCCTTTTTTGAGTTAAAAAAAAAAAAAAAAATGCGAAGGCTCCTTTAAAGGAACCAATTTCTTCCTGAACAGATCCCTGGTTACTGACATTTTTTTTTTTTTTTTTTAGTCTCAACAAAAAGAAAAAGAACTTTCTTAAGAATCAAATGGTTAAATATACAATGACTAATATGTATTAAGTATAACTGATATTTTATTATATTACTATACTTTTTACCTAATTATATTAAGTTTTATATTGCGAGAATACTAGAAAGGTAAAACGGGGACATAACATGTGCATTTGGTGAAAAAATAATATACATAAACAAAAGAATTATGTAGCAGTGAGAAAGAATATTAATATCAAAATGTTAAAATTGTAAAAATGCTTTTTTACGTTCATAATACAAAATGGGGAGAATATTTAAAATATGATACACTGGAGACACTTTTCATTTAATTTGTTTACGTTTCTAAATGTAGCAAATAATATATTTAAAAAAGTGTGCTGCTGATATTCAATTTCTATTCTTGAAGATGTATACCAACCTCTCTAAGGTATTTTTACTTCATTTTTAACGAAAAAAATTTTGAAAAAAAAAAATTCTCAAAAGTGACCTTTATTTTTAGAATGACCCATATCTATATAAAAATATGCAAATTGAGATCATCGGAAGTTTTTCTACTATAAAATGTGATAAAGGGTTAATTGTATATGCTTTAATTTATCGGATGTTTTTGCTTAATTGATGCATTTATTCTTCTTTAAATGTTACGTGAACGAAGTCACGGGTAACAGCTAATTATTAAATAATATTTCTTAAATTCTTGCTATTACAATATTCTTAATGGGGGAAAGGTGACACATTTATAATTAATGAGTACTATGACTATTTTTAAAATGTATATGGGAATAAACTGCATCAGTTGTATAATTTTGCCTCCCCTCCGCCCAATCACCACCACACGCACACTCACCCCAAGAAATTTTCGAAATGGCGCCCCTGGCATTTTAGTAAAAAAATAAGACTTGGATGTTTTGGTTTAGTTAATTCTAACAATAAAATATATAACAAAATGATAAATATGAGACTTACCTCAAATTATATCCAGATATTCTACAATGGAGGGAGGAAAATGTACGTAAAAGCGGAAATCTAATCACAGCTTCAACATAAACAACACTACTAACTACTACGCTAAAGAGTAAACAAGAGACACGTGCTATGCAGAGACAGACCACAGACTCAGACAAAGAAGAATACACGAGCGATTACTTCTCCCACTGGCTGGATTACCTGATTGGCCCACTGGTTTCCACATTTTAGGTGTGCCAGATTGGCCGTTTATTGCTTAAATGTTGGCGATAAGAACGTATTATATGTAAATATTTTTTACGTCAACATTTTCCCGTTTTTTTCCCGTTATTGCGAGTTTTTTCACGTATATATGTTTAACTCGTGTGTTTATTTGTGTATTTTCCTTATAAAATTTGAAACATACTTAAAATAGGGTAAACGTGCCCATAATGAACACCCCTAAGGAATTTCTTTAAAAATATATTTTTTAATTAATCATTATAGTAACTAGGGGATCGAACCCGAGCTTCTCGGGTTACAGAGTATAGGTGAAAACCATTCTTTTTTTTATTGTAATTATTTTTTTACATGTAATATATATTTTAGATTGCCCACTAACATCAAAAAGAATTTTTATCTGAAAAATATCAATTATGCAATGAAATAAAGTTTTAAATTTTATTAAAAGCGATACTTTCATATGTCAGCGCATGCCAGGAGTTATTAGCCCAAGATTTTACGACTTACGGCAGTTTTTCCGATCATTTCAGTGCTTTAAGCACGTGGTTCAATCACATGTCTGTTAAATTGTTTTCTTATTTACATTATTTTATTAATTTTTCTATAGAGGAAGTTTTAATTTTGTTATGCAACATTAGATGGAAACAAATGCTGAACTTTTTACATTTTTTAAGGGAGATTAATCTTTCGTAATCGAGCTACACGGGATAGATAAATTTAAAAATAATTCATGCTTGAAAATCTATATATTTTATGCTATCGTAGGTGGCACAGAAATCGCGAATATTTGTTAATTGTTTAATAGCAACACCTGAATGCAACGCATCTCATTGGTTATTGTGTAATATTTTTAAAAAGGGAATAACAATAAATAAATAAAAAAGTTTAATTAATAACTATAGAACAAAACAATTTATATAATTAAAAAAAAAAATAAAATAAAAGTAAATAAACAATTTATTAATAAATAAACAACAACATCCGGGCTACCATATCAAGCAAAATAACGACACTTTGGCGCCAGTTAAGTACCCCTGTGCGTATATGACATTGGCGTCAGAAAAAAGTCGCACCAACGTTGTGCGTATATGACACCTGTGCCGTCTTTTATTCATCTAATTTAAAATACAACAAATAAATAAATAAATGAAGGTACTTTTCCAGTATAGGTACTTGGCGAAATAGAGAAAAGGTCCATGGCGAGAAAAGAAATTTGGCAACGTATTTTCTGGCAACCTATTTCATCAAAATATTTTTTTCGAATAATACTACATAAAAGTTGCTATGATTGCAAAAAGTTCGTACTTTCATATTAGCTGGGCGCAATTATCGCCAATAGCATTTTTTAACTCGCCAGCAGCATTTTTTTATTTTTCGAGGTGTAAATTAAAACAATGCTTTGATGTTGAAATTGAATGGTTTATGGTATTTATTCTTTTCTTTTCTTTTTCCTTTTTTAAAGATTTTTTTTAAAGTGAAATTCGTGAATTTGAAATGTTTCAGTTTTAAATTAAAGTTATCCATTTTAAAATGAGTGAAAGGGTTATATTTTAACTTAATATTTCCATTTCTTTAGAAATATGAAAAAAATACGACGGGTACTATGTTTGGCGATTTATCACCTGTGCCCGACTAACATAAAAATACCGAGTTCTTGATTTCTCTATCAGAATCTTCCGATTTGGCGAAGGATTGAGCAAGTAAATTAAATTATGAATAAAAGTAACACAATATAATGCCTAGCATTCCATTTAAGGGAGACCAAACTGGTCGCCACGGGCAGCTAATTATTTTAAAAACCGTAATAACTCAGTCAATTGATACAATTTTCAAACACATTGCACTTGAAAGTAGATTTTTTTTCTCTATTTGAGGGTGTAAAAATTGAAAATGGCTTTGAATTGGAAACTTAAAAAATCGCTGACATAGCACGCATTGTAATTTCAATTTTTTTTTCAGTTTTTATGAGAAAACGGCAACAAAAGCTACAGTAATATATTATTTTCTTTACTCGGGGATTATTTTCCCTCTAAACCCTCCATGACTTTCAACAGAAATGGCGGACTTCCGTTGCCACAATTACAAAAAAATGTATTAAAAACTACAAAAAAAATTAATATCTCAAAATTAAATTGAGATACAGCTTTCAAACAAATTGCATTTAAAAGAGCATTTTTTTCCCTTATACAACGGTGTAAAAATTTAAAATGTGCGATGTTTAGAAGTTTAAAAATTTGCAGTAAAGAAAATTGCAAAACCGAAATTTCATTTCAAATTTCAAAGTGTTGCCATTCGCAGAATGACGTATGCGTTACGCACAGATATGTTTGTCCTTTATAATATAGATATTATAGTCCATATTTTTCAATATTATAATTATATAGCAATAAGATATACAACTCAGATATCTTTCCCATTGTGAAAAAAATTTAATTGTAATAAGAGAAATAAATCAAGCCATCTAAAAATTCAGTAATGGTTATGAAAATATTTCTAATGGACACTAACACAAAAAAAATTAACACAATAGCAACATTTGAGATAGAAATTTGCTACATTATTAAAAAAATATGATGACTTAATTTTATATTAGTTTTAAATTTAGATAAAGTGAGACAATGAAAACGTAATAAGCTTTTATTTTTATCAAATATTATCATGTGTGTGAAAAAAAAAAAATATATATTTTTTAGATGGAGTAGCTTAGAACATAAAATTTCCTGTTTGCTTATTTAGTTTACTTAGCTTTACTTAAATTTTAAACATACTAAAAACAATATTATTTAGAAGTTTTAGTTATTGATTCATGAAATCATTTGGAGACTCAGGTAAGCATTTTTAAATAAATTGAACCATAGGATTAGCAATAATTAATAAATTATTTATGAGGAAAATTTGTCATTCAATTGTTAATGCCAGTATCGCGAGATAATTATTTTAGATAGAAGATTTATAATTCTGAATTCAAGATAATTACAGTTATCAAATTAATGAAACGCTATCCGGGGGGGGGGGGGGGGTCATACCTCTGAAGTAAAAAGTATTTGATTAAAAGAACAAGATTGAAAATTCATGCAACTATAGTTCATCCATAGTTGACAATTCAACTATAGTTGAGTTGTTAAAAATATCTTGCTTTTAGCTTTGATTATTTATTCATCTCTGACAAAACATCTCCGTACATACAAGATATACATATATGATTGCATTTATAACTCGCAAATCTGCAGATCATTGCCATCAAATGTCAGACCTACATTTCTATTTTGAAATCATTTTATTTAGTATTTTAAACATTCATCCCGCAGTATCATTTCGTTCATATTAGTATTACTAATTACTATAAGTATAATATTTCAGGTAATTTAAGCCACGTGAAATACAACTAAGTAGCGCCGATACCACAGTACAATGGTTTTTTTTCTTTCTTTTTTTTTTCTTTTAAGTGGTGGGGTATTTTTTTAGCACTTTCCAACATAGTTGAAAAGTGTTTATGAATTCGGTTTGTCTGTCTGTCCGCACTCGTGTTCACAGATTACCATAAAATTGATATATGTTATTGGGGTTTACTATGCAGGGGTCTGTCCAGACTTTTCTCACAGGGTCCTGTTTTTGTGAAATTGTGAAGTTTTTGTGAAAATTCTAGTCATAATTTTGTGAATTTTAAATTATCGATGTCTTCATATTCTATCCTTTATATATAAAAAGCTAAGTAATATGCTCTTTGGTGAGTTAAACTGCTTACTTACAGGCCATATTTTATTTTAAAATGACTAAATTTGTGAAAAGTTAAATTTGAAGGTGAAAAAATTCTGTGAAAGGTCTATTTAAGAGACAAATAATTTTGTTAAGGGTCCTGTTTTGGGATAAAATGTTTTGTGAAGGGTCCTGTTTGGGGATAAAAATTTTTGTGAAGGGTCCTGTTTTAAGATAAATTATTTTGTGAAGGGTCCTTTAAAGGACCTAAAATTTTCCTAAACACATCCCTGCTATGTCATATTCATTATTGAAAATGAAGTATGTAGCATTTATGATTCATTTACAGGGACATTCAAAAGAATTACATTACATTACGGCCCATGGGGGGGGGGGGGATTGTTTACGGTATATTTAAATGATTTGAAATTTATGTATATCAATGAGATGTTCTGCAAGGCACTTACTATAGAACCAGATATACATATAATTTATCGTTCGTTTACAGGGAAACAGGGACACACAAAAGAATTTGGCTGCAATATGAAGAATAAATACTGGAAGTATACGCTTTCAGTTGTAGTACGCATTTTAAAAATTAACAATTTTTTTGGATATTACTTGATGTATATAAATTCGATATATCATATACAGTGCTACACAAAAGATCTCATTTCCATTTATTGGTGGAAATTGCTGAATGGGAATTTTCAAATGCATTTAATTGAACTAACTATGAACCTCTCGTGCAGCTGTTAATGTCGAGATTGTCGCCCCCCCCCCCCTTTTTACTTGATGTAGTCAAGAAACTTTTCCACGATTGAAAATTTTCTATTTTCGGTATATCGTATAATTTGCGTTCTTTGTTCTTTGTCAGGTGTACTGGATTCCTAAACTGTACTGTGTTTAAAATTCAATAACTTGCAAATGGGGACAATTATTAAAAGAAATTCTTGCAGGAGAGTTATGTAAGATATCAAAAGTATTTTTACAGCGGTTCTTTTGGTTTTAGTTCCAAATAGAAGAGATAAGTGGCAAGCGATAAGCGCTCAATGGAGGTCTAAACTGAAATCCCCTAGCATCATGCGCAGGAAGGAGGTTAAATATATAGAGTAGGCCCCTAAAAATAAGATTGTATTGGAAAATGAGACCCACTTTATATATTTAACCTCCTCTTTTCGCATCAGTGTTGGGCGATTTCGGTTTTGGCCTTGGTTGAGCACCTATGGCGCTAGATGTTGTCTTTATAGTGCTTGTGTGGTTATACATTGCTGGCATAATTGTCAATTCAGTATAAACTTGATTGATTTTCACGAATATGGTTTAATAAAGTATACTGCTGTAACCTGAATTGACTATAAACCTGTTTAATTCTTCAACAAATCATCGATATTTATGTTGTAATGTGAAATTGTAAAACTGCAGTATAAGAATTGAAAAAGTCATTTGTAACGTGAGCAGCTAGTGGATTTCGGATTGTACTCTCGGGATTGTACTATCACTCTAAAGCGTAAGCTGAGTTCCCGAGGTGGTCATCCCTGCTTGCAGTGCCATCTATAGTTGCTTTTGGAACTAAAGCCGGGAATCGAGGTAAAAAAAGACTACTGACATTTTACATTACCTTCTCGCAATTATTTTTAATAGCTGTCACCATTTACAGGTTATTGAATTTTAAAAACAGTCAGTCCATTTTAGGACACTCGGTATATGGAGTGCGATTGAACGAAATTGGAAAATACCTTGCTCTATGAATTTCTTCTACAATCGCTTTTCTTACTTCATTGGCAAGAAGGTTCATAATTTCATCCTGAATATATTTCGCCATTTATTTTTTTCACTTTCAATAATTTTCACTTTTGCTCTTTTTAAATTTGCTGTCGATTACATGATTTAATTTTAAACGTCTCTCAAGTTGCTTTTTAGCGAATACATGCATTCCTGTGTTCTAGAGTATTTTTATGTTCAAGAATTTTAGGATTTAATTTCTTCCACTTGAAAAACCCACAATCTGGATTGGCTAACTTTGGAGAGCGATCATGATAATTGGTGAATCATAAACAGAGAAAACTAAATACAGGGTGTCCACTCTCAATGATGTCCAATGGCTAATTCCTAAACCGTTAGTCATAGACATATAGTTCTAATTACAAAAATGTTTTAAATGAGGTAAAGAAATGTTTTTGGGTCAATAAAAGCATTAAAAAAAACGAAATTTAAGTTTTTATGCGGTCCCCGGGTCATATAAGTTATATTTAGTAAAACTTTTCTGTTATTCTGACAAGTAAGACAAAAAAAAAAAAAAGCTCCGTTATTCTACGATTAAAATTGACCTAGAAATAGCTGTTTAAAGTTGGAGCATATTTTTTGCTGCAAATTAGGGGTCGTTCACAAATTTAGTAGAAATATAATTTCGTCATATATATTAAAAAAAATTGTTGAGAGTAAAATTAACACTGCAATATTTTGTATTTTTTTTTTTAACTTTGACAATTTACGATTTGCGAAACATCCTGACATGATGGTTAAGAATTAAGTTAATTTTCGAATTCAGTGCTAAAAAATACATAAAAGTTAAAAAACACAACCATCGTAACCTTGTGTTATCTAATCTAAAACTTTTTCTTAAACTTCTTGGCGGTAAGCTATCCAAAATTTGTGTGTTATCCTGTAAAATCCTGTAAAGTATAAGTGGTAAACACCGAAATTCATAATAATATTAGATTGTCATCGGATTTATGTCAGTATGTAAAATTTAATCTCGATCGGATATTTGAAAGTGAGTTAAAGTTCTAATACAAATTTTGAACTGGAAAAACATACATACGATCGTTAAAGTTAAATAAAAACTTATAAAAGTAACATAATTTTTTGTAAAAAGAAATCATAAAAAGAAACTGTCTCAAATCCTTAGAAAATAAAACATACGTTAAAATACAATTATTTTAGCCAATCTGAAACTTAATTAACGTTAACTCAGTCGTAATACTTGTAGGAGTTTTTTCAAAGCACAGATACGCATGAAATAAGTTCTTCGAATACTTTAAGAACTTGGTACATGACCCCTCAAAGCTAGCTGATTTGTGTTCAGATGCGGGAAAGTGGTATAAGTCATGCATTTTTAAAGTTTCATAACTCGGTCAATTTTAGTGTTATATGTACGGGACTTTTTTTTGTCTTACTTGTCAGTGTAATAGGAAAATTTTACTAAATATAACTTATAGGACGGGGGACCGTATAAAAATTTCAATTTCGTTATTTAAAAAAAAATATTTTTATTGATCCAAATCATTTTTAAAATGTTTCTTTAGCTCATTTAAAACATTTTTCCAATTGGAACTATATGTCTATGACTAACGGTTTAGGAATTAGCCATTGGACACCGTTGAGAGTGGACACCCTGTATAGCGATCCCCTTAATTAAGTTATCCAAAAGGCCGCAATCACGGTTAATAATTTCTCCACAAGGTATAGTTTTATTGAACGTTAATTTGGAAAATTGTCGTCCTTCTGCAACCGCAAATTTCATGTAATCAGCATTTCCATCCTGTGCTGGACCTTTTTTTAACAGCAAAGTAATGACCGAATGACTATAAGAATGATCCCATAGTGGAATCAGAATAGGTTAGCAATTCATATTTACTGAATGTGGGAGGTGGCAAAAACTTTCGTATACGATGTAAAAGGGGCCGCAGAGTGCAAAAGTTTAAGAAACACTACAATAAGATATCACAAAAGCATATTATATAAATTTAAAAAAACAAAAAACCCGACTGCGTAAAAAGCGAACTAATTAATTATTTCTCATCAATAATCATTTTTATATTACTTACCTATTTTTTTTTTATTTACTTGTATTGATGACTTTTAAGTTGTGTTTAATTGTTAGTTGCTATCTATAAACACTGTTTTGATGAGGTCTATAGATGTCTATGAAGGTTAGAGTTGCAGTAAAGCTAGAGATCCTACCTACACAACTAACAGGTTGCGTAATATTTAACCGGAGCTTCTGACTGTAAAATAGCCAATGAAACATCCTCTTCGTTTTGAAAGACCTATCCAATGATATGCACTCAATATGGTGCGTAATTTTTTTTTCGTCTCTACCGTCATTTTGTATTTTACGGCCACATTTTGAATTTATAAAAACAAAACCTAGCTAATAACCATCGGACGGTTAAAACGAATCGATAGAGACCTCATTCATTAAAATCCATCCAGCCGTTGGGATGTTTCGAGGGTATAAAGAAATCCACATATCCAGATACGCGTGAAACACATAACCCTTCTTGGCAGCCGGGTAAAAATCACCTTCTAAAAAGCTCAATGAAAAGTAAATGTGAACGATCCAATAACTTTGAAATGAAAAATGTACATACTTTCATTGGGAAAAGGAATCCCGATATGTAAATATATACATTTTGTTTTACAAAAAAATAGAATATCGAAGAGTGGAAAAAAAAAAAAAATCTAATAAAAATGATCGACCAAAAAAAAAAAAAAAAAAAATAGTGGTACAAATTTGGCGCCCCTAAATTCTGCGCCCGGGGCGACCGCCCCCTTCTCCCCCCCCCCCTTTCGCACGGTGCTGGATACTGTATATTTTTGTTGCCATTTTCTCATAAAACCAGAAAAAAAATTTGAAATTAAAATAAGGGCTATGTCAAGAATATTGTCTGTTATTCCGTGATAATGACTTCATATGCATGCTTTTCTATAGACGAAGTTTAAGACTGTATTGTAAAAGTTGATTGCATTAGCGGATGCAAATGACGTCATTTTATAAAAAAGGCGTGTATTTTAACTCTTAAACCTGAATTATGTTTTTTAGAAGTGCGTCATTTTCACTGCCCAGCTGCTTTGAAATTCTTCGCAGGTGAAAATGCTTCACTTTTGAAAATATCGAAGTCACGCACTGACAAAACGCAATATTTTACAAAACTTTAGAGTGTCTTTATAAAAGAGAGGTGACATGAAAATAATAGCGATTTATATTACAGAAATTGACGATTCTCGCCTGGATGGATTTGCTTCGCCGAGTTTCCAAGCAAACAAATAATTCGTGGTTTAAAATAATATTATGTTCCTGAAGTGTTTGTCCAAAATTCTCTCGAATAATAAAATGCTATTCTTTAGGCCATTCTACTATAATTTTATTAAAATAACATAATTTGCTTAATTTAATTTTTCCTAATTTTATATAATCTATATACAGTCAAACCTCGTTAACATGAACACGCTTAACGTGAATTACTTTTAACATGAATTGTTTTCCTAGTCCCCTATAAAAACGATTACAAAGATTTGATACTGATAACATGAATTACTGTTAACATGAACAAAATTTTGATTCCCCTTGAGGTTCATGTTAACGAGGTTCGACTGTATTTAAAACACAAGTGTGTTTTTTAGTCATCTGCCCTGATCATTCTGCTGAACCAATTTTACTATTTTTTTTTTTTTAAACTAAAAGTTCTTTATTTGTAGATGTGATCGCACTATCTGTTTTTTTTTTTTTTTTTTTTTTTTTTTTAATATCCTCACTTTTTTATATTTTAATTTTAAAAGCATTTTATGAAATTTCTTCAAAATAGTGAAAATTAAATAGCTTTCATTATTGCAGACAAGAGAAAAACAATGCGGTATTTTTATTTTTATTCATGCTATTTTCTGATGAAAATGCGAAATTGTTGATAAAAATTGCTGTATAGGGTTTATTGGCGCAAAATCCCATTAGGAGCAGAATATTATATTAGGGCATAATAACGGAAAATGACATACTGCTTTTGAAAACACGCATTTTTCCTCATAAATTTTCCATATTGTTTTTCCTTCTGCATGTGTACTAATACTAAGTTTCAGACACTAGGCGAAATGCTTACTTAAGTGAAAATGAAGTCATATTTAAAAGAAAACGATCATTTTCTTAGATAAAACTAAACATTTTAACAAAAATGCGTCTAAAAAACGTAAACTACGAAAATTTTTACTCTCCGGAATTCAGATTAGAATCTCAAGTAAAGAGTGCGCCTGTTCACATAAAATATGTTGCTGACAATCGTGACTTCAAGTTTTGAGTTAAAATGATTTTTAAATGATCGACAAAATACAAATTTTTTAAAAGTGATGAATATGGATAGGAGAAGTGCGTACGCAAATTTTGAGAAGGTGAAAATTGCTGTTTTTCATTCCAGAATACCAACGATAAGAGCCTCAATTGATAACCGCATCCTAATAATTGATCTTTATTACATTTTACTGATTAAGTATCTATATTATAAAGAACAAGCGTATCTGTTCGTAACGCTGACGTCATTTTGCGAATGGCAACACTTCACGATAAAATTTCGGTCTTGAAATTTTCTCCACTGCAATTTTTTAATCGTCTTGACAACCGTACATTTTCAATTTTCGTCGCGTAGGGAAAAAATTTACTTTTAAGCGCAATTTGATTGTCTATGATTGTCTATGGTTTTAAAAACAATTTTAAAGCGTGAAATATTTTTTAAATTTATCTATATCGGGCGGAGCCAATATGGGGCGTATATGACATTTGTTCCAAACCTTCATATGAAAGGCGAAGGGATCATATCGTATTTGTTTATGGCATTTGATGACTTGAAATATTATAATATAGATGAAATGATAGGGATAGAATAATATTTGGCGACTTATCACCTGTGCCTGGATAACATTAAAGTATCAAAATGGCACCTAGAGTATAAAAAGCAAAGTGTTCCGCCCGGAACTGTTGATGATAGTCACATGATTTAGGCTATTGTTATAGAGATTGTTTTAAAATATCGGTTGACAAAGACTCTGAATACTTAATTCATTTTATTTTAGCTTCTTTTCAAATGTTTAACTGATCCTCTTTAATCAAAAACGAAAACAACCATTGGATGTCTTAACAGTAACTGATTCTCCGTTAAATTTTTGCAATCAAAGGGAATTGAATGGAAACCCGTTTAAAGGGAGATCTACACACCTTTTTCAGTATAATTTAATCTTCTCTAATATTTTAAAAACCCATTAGATTTTTAGATTCTGCGGTGTCTGAACGGGGGTTGGCGAGCGTAGCTTGCAGGGGGTAGAGCCCCCTAGTTTATTTATATATTTATATATTTATCTTGTTCAAATTTTCAATCGTTAATAAAATACTCACTATTCATCCTATCAAGTTGAAATAAATTTTTTAAACTTGTACTGGATGACAATAGATGTTAATACAGTTTTTTCAAATATTAATTAATCAATTAAATTTCAATTAATTAATTTTACTTTTGCATGGGAAACAAAATGGCCGCCATTGGTTATTGGAGATCAATGAATGTATTTTCAATAAGGGGTTACCATAGGGGGGACCCTGTTCTGTCGCCAAATGCCGCCAAGTTTGTCGCCAACATGGCGATATATCGCCAAATTTGACGTCCAAAATGAGTCGCCAAAAGTGACGCCAACTTGGCGATATCCATAATATTTCGCCAAATTTCCATATACTTCCATTGTAAACCTACTTGCTTATAGAAAATCAACAAATTGAGATATTTTAATGCAAAAAAAACTAATATTAGCATAAGAGATTATACTAAATTTTTCTTTGATGACCTAAGTAGGAATTGACTTTAAAAACAAAATTTTTATATTACTTGTTAAAAATTATGTTCTTTATCTTTTTTAAAACTAAAATATTTACAAGAATCTGTATTAGTCAATAAGTCAAAAAGGAAGTTTTATAATCCCACTTTGACTTTTTTTTTTGTGGGAGATTTTTTTTTAATACCGTTTTTTCTATTGCATGTTTCTGCAATTTCATGAGAAATTAACGCAAGTTCTTGACGAGGATAGAAAACAGAAATTATTTGTCTCTTTGATTTCGCAGTCTAAAGTCTAGAGAGAAGTAAAAAAAATTGAAAGGGAATGCAGATGTGAAACAGTAATTGTAAAATACGATTAGCCGGGGGAAAGGAGAGTACACAGATCCTGCCTCCTTTGAAAATGAGAAATAATAGCACAGAAAATTAAAATTAATTTGGAGTTGATTGGTTGGTTGAATTTCGTGTTTCGCGACCATATTTTAACATTCGTAAAAGGAATATGGTTGCAGTCTTTCAAATCAATATAGTAATTTTTTTCCTCTGAAAAATTTTATGCGATTTTTGGAGTTTCTTCTCATTTTGCGGAGTTCTTTTGAAACTAGGAAAAGGACCCGGTTTCATTCTTTTAACCCAGTGCAGTAAATTTTGACGAAATTCGCGATTTTATTCTGCGATCATTTCATGATATTTATAATTTTTCCCAAAATCATTTGACGAAATTCACGTCTTTTTACGCGATTTTTTTTCGAAATTCGCACTTTTCACCACTAACCTTTGACAAAATTTGTGCTTTTAACCGCGATTCTTTGACGAAATTAGCTTTTTCTTTCCGAGATCTTTTGACGAAATTCGCATTTTCTTTCTGCGATTCTTTGACGAAATTTGCTTTTTTTTTGGCGACCTATTCACGAAACTGATTTTTTTACAGGGGTCATTTGTCGAAATTCGCGATAGTTTTGTGGGACCGATCGGGAAAATTCTCGATATCTTTCCGTACCAATTATCAAAATTCTCTACTCTTCTTCGCGACTTTTTAACGAAATTTGCAACATTTTCTCGTCAATCATTTATCGAAATTTGTGATTTTTTTGCGCAATCTTTGGCGAAATTCGCAATTTCTTTTTGCACTCTTTTATTGAAATTCACGATATTTTTCACGATCGTTTAAAGAAATTCTCAAATTTTTCCAGGACCGAGTCATGAATTGATTTTGAGAAGTTCCACAAAAAAAAAGTCGCGGACTTCAATTTTTTTTTTTTAATACTCACTGAAGAATCACAAATATGTGAAAAAATTTTGAGAGCGGAAATACTACACAGCATTTTTTATTATGCGGACTTTCCTTTTCTGTGCACAAATCGCGTGATCCCGCACGTGATATCAAACCAGGCCCCTCAAAGTTCCACGCGCGCGCGTACACACACACCCAGAGGCAGACAAGCGCTTATCTTTATTTTTATAGTCGCATCATGATAATGTATTTCTTATCATCTTGACAAAATTTAGTGTATACAATAGACGCTCGATTTTGCGAACCTCTTTTTTACGAATTCTTTGTTTTTACGAACTGATGTACTGGTCCCGACCAGCATCCCATTGAACTAATGTTATTCCCATTTACGAACTTTCGATTTTATGAACACATTATATGAGTCCCAGTCTACTCGAGTTCCTATAATCGAGCGTCTACCGTATTATCATGACTTGCTTTACCTAATACATTGGATACATTCTGGGGTAAAAACATGAATTATTAATGAATATAGTAATTATTTATATGTACTTTCCTCCAAAATTTCTTGGGTGCCCCAGGTGATTCCTAAGAAGTCATGGAGTCACATTCTGAAAAATTTTCGTGTGTATGTACTGGTGTACAGCATGTATTATCTGAGATTTATCATCCGGCAAAATTTCATCTACAAGACTTTGACATAGATAATGTTAAGTTTCATGCAATGCCCTTGTGCCTGTAATGGTTTCCAGCATGATTAAAGGCCTTTTTTAATCTTTATAAGAAGTTAGGGTGCCAAAATGTTTTACACTTGTGACCGCACTTGTTAGTCACTGTCTTATTTCACTGATGCAAAGAAATTTACATATCATTTTTTTTTTACCATTAGATTTAGTTTCGATGTTTTGAACCCTTCTCACACCCCCTCACGCAAACAAAAATCGCGTTTGAGCTCTTTTTAAAAGAAAAACCACACAATTATGAATTCTAAGATGAAAACCTTTCTAAAACGGAAATACGACCGGTTTCATGGCGTTCCGTTTAAGCAGGTTTTACTATATAAGATATTGTTTGTATCCAACATATTCAGGTAAAAAAGTCTGGGCACCCCCCCGTTCAAAACGCTGGTTACGCCTATGGGAAAGTTGGTTAAATTTTTCAATGGTTAATTAAGTTATAAAAAAATATTTTTTAATATTTAATTATTAACATAATATTATTAATTAATTATTATATAATATAATTATGTGATAATATTATTATATAATAATATTATTTATATTTAAAAAATTATCATTTGTGATTAAAACTATATGCATTTTATTTTTAAAGCTGCAGTTCCAAGGAGAATATTACTATTTATAATTAAAATTTATTATAATTTTTTAAAATAAAATTAATAATATTAAAATAATTAATATTATTAATTAATAATTATATAATTATGTAATAATATTAATAACTATTATTATTAATTATTATATAACATAATTATATAATAATATTAATATAATTGTATTATTTATATTCTTTAGAATTTGTCATCTGTGATTAAAACTATATGCATTTTGTTTTTAAAGCTGCAGTTCCAGGGAGAATATTACTATTTAGATTTAAAAATTATAATATTTTTTTTAAATATAAATAATAATATTATAAAATAATATTAAAATAATAATTATTATTATTAATTAATATATAATATAATTATGTAATAATATAAAAATAATTAATATTAATTAATTATTATATAATATAATTATGTAATAATATTAATATAACTATTATTAGTATTAATTTAAAAATTGTCATTTGTCATTAACACTATATATACACTTAGTTTTTCAAGCTGCAATTCCGGGGAGAATATTACTATTTATATTAAAAATACTGTAATGATTTTTTTTAAATATAAATAATAAAAATGTTGTTATATAATTATTAATGTAATATATTATAATATAAAATTAATTATTATTATTAGTAATTACTATATAATATAATTATACAATAACATTAATATAATTATATTATTTATATTAAAAAATATATAATTTTTTAAAATATAAATAACATTTTTATATTATTATATAATTCATTAATTACTATATAATAATATTAATATAAGTATATTATTTGTATATTTTTTAAATGCTATTGTGATTAAAAAAACAAACAAAAAAACTATATACATTTTGTTTTTCAAGCTGCAGTTTTAATCCATAATAAACCTTAAAATCCGAAATCCGGGGGGTTGGGTGAGGGAGGGGTTGGATCCCCTAACTATCCCATGAATTTGTAACTGTATGCTCTTATACCTTTATGGAATATAGTCCAAAATTCTACATTACATGGGAGAAAAAAAAAATGGAAAAAATTACTTGTCTTTATTTTTGTCTTTACTACTTAAATATCATTTTAGCTGAAATTTTACACTTTAGTGTGTAATGTTAGTTTCTGGTGCAAATAAATTACAGTTTCGCAGTAGCATTAATTTGATATGTATGTGTGTGTGTGTGTGTGCGGGGGGGTGGGGGGGTGAGTTCTGTTTTTCATTTGACAAACGATCATTATAAAATATAGCGGCACAGTTAATATATTTTTTTTTTCTGGAAGAAGTTATATACTTTGAACAATCATTATTAATACAAAGTGGAAAAACGAAAAAAAAAATTGTTCATTATGTGTAAAAATATTTTGTAATGAATACGTCAAATTTAAAAACCAACGTAAAGAAAACACAAAATGTTTAGGATTAACTTAGAATTCAGTCTAAACATTTATTATTTATTTAAAATAAGCTAATTGTATAATACAAATTTAGTTATAATTAGCATATAGTCTAAATATGTATTATTATTTATTTAAAATAGTCTAATTGTATAATATAAATGAAAGAAAAATAATTGAACATTTTATAATTATTAATATTTAATAATATTTATTAAATCGATATAATAAATATATAGTAATCATTTTTATTATTAAATTAATATTGATTAAGATATAATAAATAATATAATAATAATAATATGAAAGCAGAAACAAATATTCAGTGCAATTAGTTATAAATAATCTGCATTCAAAAATATAATATTAAATTCGTATAATATAAATTTGTATTAGAAGAAAATATTTAATAAATAAGAAACTTTAAGTATACTTAGTTACAAAATATATAACGTTTAAGAAAATTAATAAAAAAAAATAACTGAAGGCAAATATTACTAAATTTGTATTTATAAATATACAAAATACATTAAATAGCATCCTTCTAAAAGCAAATTAACCCAATATTGCCTAAGTACATTCATTAAAAAGAAATTAAATAAATAATTTTATTACAAAGAGCGAAATTTAAAAAAAAAAAGAAAAAATCAATCTTTCATTCGTCTTTATTTAATAAATAAAAATTAATATTAAGTATACTTGGATATAAAAATATAGCGTTCAAAAAATTAATTAAAAAAGTATTGAAGAGATATTACTAAATCATTGTTTATAATTATACAAAATGCATTTAATGACATTCATCAGATTACCCATTATGTTGTAAAAAACGATTTTTGTTTTATTTAGTTTGTATCGTAGTTTCTCAAAACTAGTGCAAAGTCGCCAAAACTGGTTGAACAACATGCTGGATACTGAGCAACCAACAACCAATAAGATTGTCAGCTTCGGTTCGGAACGACAAACTCACTTGGAAAAAAAAAAAAAAAAAAAAAAAAAAAAATATGCGAAAATTTGCCAAATATTTTCCTATCTCAGCAGCTTGGAAAAAAAAAAAAAATGTCACCATCAAAAATTACAATATTTCCCCACGTTCGTTCGACTGATTATCTTTCATCTTTGTCCTTTTGTCTTGGAGGCATGGGAACCGATCAGTTACATAAAAGGCGTTTGTACTCGAAAGCATTGTTCATGAGGAAATTTCTTTTGCATTCTAACAGAGAGAAATTTTGGTTTCCAAATATCGACACTTCAATCATTTTCATCAATGACAAAACTTATCTCATAATTTTAATTGTAAATTTTATTTTATTGTTTCATATATTTCTGTATCACTTTGAGTTTCCTTAATATTTTTTAAGAGAAAAAAATAGTTTAATGTTAAGAGCGCAAGCAAAATATTATTAAAACTTTAATTAGAAATTTTTCTTTACTTTCATAGAATTTTTATTGAAATGTTTGAGTTGTTTTCAAAGACAGAAAATATTTTATAACTAATTCAAATAGATAAAATTATGGAAGTAATAATTTATTACGATTCGTGTTTTTGTACTTTGTATCATGAGAAAATAGCTACAAAAAATCTTCATTTAAAAAATAAATAGATTACATTTTCATATTTAAGAGTAGTTTGTGCCTTTTAATTAACCAAACATCGACTTTTTTTTTTTTTTTTTTTTTTTTTTTTTTTTAACTCACGTATATTACGGCTGTTCTCAAATTCAAACTGGATACTTACTGATACAATTCTGAATTCGCTTTCATTCATAAACGCATAATCATTTCGCATTCATAAACACATAATTCATTTTTATTTATAAACAGCAGAAGCTCTTATTCCAAAACAATCAATGGAATAGCGTTTCTCATTATTCGGGGTCTCAGGACTCTTAAAGTTTTAAAATTTTCGAAATTTTAATTTTTTTATATCATAAACTTCCATGTTTTCTGAACATTTTGATATAATTGTTATCTTGAAACTCCCATTAGAACTTAAGTTATGACTTTTAGAATGATACTCGCTCAATAGCAAAAGCGGTGTTTCCGAATCTTTGAAGTCATTTTTCTCCAAATGACGTTTTTAGGCATAACGCGCACAATATCTCAAAAACTTCTGATTCTTTTATCATGAAATTTTCAAAACATATGTTTCATGTTAGTCTATATAAACTGAACCTAAAATTTCGTTTTTATTGTAAAAATAAAATATTTTTTAGGGGGTTATATTGTTGAAATTTTCTAAATTTTGCATTAGCTAAATGCAACTTTGTATTAAAAATATAAAAATGCTTTAAATACAAATTTATTTAGGTTCAGTGTAATTATTATAATATGAAGTATAAGTAGGCACCAAAATGTTCATTCTAGTTGCAAAATTTATTTTGTAATCGTGCGCATAAGCTGTTATGCCGATTTTCTGCTCGTCAAATGTCTCACAGTTTAGAGCACCCTGTAAATGCTAATTATGCATCTTGAAATTTTTTAAATATTTACGATGAAAGAACATACTTATATCTTTCATTCCCAATTAAAATTGTGTCTTAATATCAAACACATTTTAAGATATTAAATGCTGAAAATGGTCTTTTTTTCTCTTTTTTTCCAATTTTAAGAGTCCTTAAAGGCAAAAGATGTCAGTTTTAAAAATTCTGCAAGGACCGAAGAAAGGGGTACATAATTAAATTCTCCTTTACTGTGCCACTCTTTCTTAAAAAAATAGCATAAAGCTTGAACTTTTATGTTTTTTGCTGAATCATGTTTACATGAGTATCAAAAACAAGGGACGGGAAATAGATGTATCAATAATGGACAAAAAAATCTTTTATAATTTAGCTGAAAAGCTAATTAAACAAACTTAAATTGTTAAATGCACTTACTAGAAATAGAATGTAATCTGAACAAAATTTCTATAAGTACCTGGTTTTAATTAATTTCGTGTGGTTAAAAATTTAATTAGATTACTTTGTTTTCATAACTCTGATTTTCCACTGTATTTTCTTATCAACCAAACCAAATTCACCACAAATATGTTTTTATTTTTGATTTGAATATGCGTAAAATATTTGTCATTATTGTATAATGATTTTTCAATAAAAATATTGAAGCTAATGTGCTCATTACTTTTTTCAAAAAGTCAACATGAAGTTTTAAATAATTGTTAATTATTGTATCAGAAAAGTTCTTTTTTAATGCAATTTGCACATTTTGTTAAATGTAAATTGTATAGTGCAAATTTTTGTACATTCTGTAATACAACAAGAGAGACAGTCTCAAAGATGTGCGGTTGATGCAATGCATCTAGGCCTCGCTCTTACAAGGACTTCAAATGAGACTAAAAATATTTTTCTATCTTTTGAAAGAATTGAGCTATTGAAAGAGTTTGTACTGGGGCATCGCGCCTTACGAGATCTATATGCCTTTTTTATCAGGCATTTTTCTTTTTAAATGTTTCTTGCACTTAGCCCCCTTTAAGAGGACGGTGGACGTAAAAAAGGACTTTCTTTGATTTTCATCATAGAATGACATAGAAATTCAGAGATGGGAAATTTTGTGGAAATACAGTATAACATCAAAAATCCGGCATCATCGGGACTCAGACTATGCCCGAATTTTTGAAAATTCTCGATTTTTGAAGAAACATCCAAAGTAGTAACTAGGAATATCAAAAGTAGTTCTATATTCTTAATGGCGCATTTAGCCATAATTTAATTCATTGTTGAGTGATAATTATGTAAGAAAAAGAGAAAATTAAATATTAAAAAAAACGTACTTTAATTGTTATTTTCTGTAACAGAAATAAATAAATAAATAAATTCTAATAAAGAGTGAAATTATTTCTTCTCTTGTAATTTCGGAAACATCGATGTCAACTTTGTTTGCTTAAACTTTTTTGGCCGTTCTTTAAAAAGTTTTTATTTTTTTATTTTATACAAATGAAGAATATCTATTTCGGAAATACTGTCTTGTTTTTCTAAAGCATATATTAATTCCCCAATCAAATTTATGCATTTTTCTAGTGACATTTTTTCATCTGCCGGTTGTCTATCCTCGTCTTCTGATCTGCTACTAGCATTACCAGTGTTATGTCATGCAGAACGAAATTTTGTTCCAATATTTTCACGTAAGTTGTGAAAGATTCTACTTTTTAATCAAATTCTTTAAAATGGGTAAACATTTTACTTTATTAAACGTAGCAAAAGCGTAAAAATGTAAAATTAAATGCAATATCACTTACCACCGCCGTAAATACTGTAGAAGACTATGAAGTATTAATATAGCATTGCAGTATTGCACCGAACCGTAGAACATTTATACCAGAAGTATAGCCATTTTCACCCGCACAATTCTCATTTTCGGTAAACTTTTTCCGGCACAAATATTTCATTTCTATCCATCGTCGTCACTTTTTGCATATTTAGTAATTAACTAATAATAATTAACATAAGTCTTAACTGACAAGGCATATCGTACACAGACAGTGGCGTAGCTAGAGCATTTCGTTTGGGGGGGGTGTGGAGATCGAATTTACCGAATGTTCATAGTAAATTTTGTATTTTTTTTTAAATTTTGTATTTATTTGCATTTTGTATTTATTTGTATTTTGTATTTTTTCGCATTATTTTCTTTTGAGCGAGGGGGGGGGGGGGGGTATTAGACATTTATTTATTATTTCAGCAATATATAAATAAACAGACCAAAAAATTTTAACAAAAAACTAAATAATTTCAACCATTTAAAATTTTACAAACTGGGGGGAGCGAGGGTAGTAGAAATTATGAATGGAGGGAGTGAAGTAGATAACTGCTGATTTATTTATCGTATTGCAGAATTACGAATAAAGCAGAGGAAAAAAGTAATTTTAAAGACTTTAACCCTTAACTGATCAAGTGAGGGTTTTTTTTTTTTTTTTTTTTTTTTTTTTTTGGTATTATTCACAGCAGATTTTCTTATTTTAATTCGCTACATTTTGTGGAGTGCACAAGACAAGAAATCAAATTTTGGGGTTGCATACACACCACCTCATCACGTTATTAAAAAAAAAATCACCTCATCACTTAAGGTTTAAGCTTTTCGTGCTCGATACTTTAGTGAGGGGGGAGGGGGCAAAGGTAAAAGCAGTAATTTGGGGTGAGGTGTAAAAAGACAGATTTAGACTGATTATTTATTATTGCAATAAAAATAAATTCAATAGAAAATATTTAAAAAATAATTCTTTTTTTCTTTTATTTATAACTCAAAGTTTGAAATTTGCAATACTTTTTAAATTTTAAGTTAGAAGTCTGTACGAGTAGAAATTTTCAGGCCCGGACCAGGCCAACCCATAGAAAAAAATTCGACTCGGCCCATTATAAAAATTACGCCTGAACTCGGCCAGGCCTGTCGAAAAAAATTATTGGCCTGGCCCGGCGTTATAGCAGCTAAAAGTTCAGCCTGAGACCATCCTGGCCCGGAAAAAAATGAAAATCTCGACCCAAGCCTGGGACGGCCCGAGTGAATTTTTACAAAGCATTGATTTTTACGTCGATTTGGTTAAAAATTTGTCTGTACGAGGAATTCTGATCAAAAATACTTAATCTTAGCTTTTTCTTTCTTTCTTTCTTTTTTTTTTCTTTTTCTTTTCTTTTCTTTTTTTTTTCTTTTTTTTTTTTTGTAATCTTCACTTTTATAGAGATGCCGTAGGCTGCGATACATATTTTTTTTTAATAAATCTCTATTTGTTATATGCAAATGTTTTGATTATCATTAATTTTGTTAATCCATATTCCATGTATTGGAGAATTAAAAATCTAAAAAATGCTATACAGTAAAATCTTCTAAGACGGAATTGCACAGTAAAGTAAATAAAAAGAAAATTTCCCAGTTAAACTGATGGCGTTGAGCTCACAGGCTATTCACACAAATTGTATATTATACTCTCATTTCAAAGAATAATGCCCCTCAAAAATAAATGAAGGGATTAGCCCGTGCTTCCCCCTTTATACTTAACCAAAGAACCTCCAAATCTAATCAGGGAAGCTCCTTAACATAATAAACTTGTATACCAAATTTGAAGCAAATCAGGTAATTCTGCATGAAAAAACCATTTCACTAAATTTAGGGGGGTATTAGCTCTCTTATTTCTCCCTTTATGCTGAACCAAGGAACCTTCAAATCTAATCAGAAAAGCTCCTTATCAGAATGAACCTAGAAAAAAAAAAAAAAAAAAAAAAAAAAAAACTAAATTAGATAATTCTGCATGAAAACCCATTTATCTAAATTAAGGGGAGGGGCAATTGCACCCCTTTCCCTCTTTTATACTTAACCAATGAACCTCCAAATCAAATCAACGAAGCCATATCGGAATAAAATGGTATATCAAATTTGAAGCAAATCGAATAATTCTGCATGAAAAACCCATTTATCTAAATTAAGGGGGGGGGGACTAAATTTAGGGGGGGTATTAGCTCTCTTATTTCTCCCTTTATGCTGAACCAAGGAACCTTCAAATCTAATCAGAAAAGCTCCTTATCAGAATGAACCTAGAAAAAAAAAAAAAAAAAAAAAAAAAAAAAACTAAATTAGATAATTCTGCATGAAAACCCATTTATCTAAATTAAGGGGAGGGGCAATTGCACCCCTTTCCCTCTTTTATACTTAACCAATGAACCTCCAAATCAAATCAACGAAGCCATATCGGAATAAAATGGTATATCAAATTTGAAGCAAATCGAATAATTCTGCATGAAAAACCCATTTATCTAAATTAAAGGGGGGGACTATCCCCTGTTCCCCCTTTATACTTAACCAATAAACCTCCAAATCTAATCAAGGCAGCTCCTTTATATAATAAACCGGTATACGAAATTTGAGCAAATAGAATAACTCTGCATGGAAAAACCCAACTATCTAAATTAAGGGGGTAGGCGTTCTAGCCCCCTTTCCTCCCTTTATACTTAACTAATATGCCTCCAAATCTAATCAGGGAAGCTCCTTAGCATAATAAACCGGTATACCAAATTTGGAGCAAATCGAATAATTCTGCATGAAAAACCTATTTATCTAAATTAAGGGAGGGGGTGGCTAGCTTCCTCTTCCCTTTATACTTAACTAATGAACCTCCAAATCTAATCAAAGCAGCTCCTTAACATAATATACCGGTATACCAAATTTGGAGCAAATCGAATAATTCTACATGAAAAACACATTTACCTAAATTAAGGGGGGGGGGTATCCCCCCCTTTATAGATAAGTAATGAACTTCCAAATCTAATCAGGGAAGCTGCTTAACATAATTAACCGGTATACCAAATTTGGAGCAAATCGAATATTTTTGCATAAAAACCTCATTTCTCTAAATTAAGGGGGGGGGGTTGTCCTCCCTTTATATGTAACTAATGAACCTCCAAATCTAATCAAGACAGCTCCTTAACATAATAAACCGATATACCAAATTTGGAGCAATTGAATAATTCTACATGAAAAACCCATTTATCTAAATTAAGTGGGAGACTAGCCTCCTTTTCCCCTTTATCCTTAACCAATGAACCCCAAAAACTAATCAGGGAAGCGCCTCATCAGAAGGAACCTAGAAAAAAAATGTGAAGCAAATCTGATATTTCTATCAAGAGTTATCGCGTTACGTACATACGTACATACAGAACCGGCCAGCACATAAGCTCTCAGGCTTTGATAGCCTGTGAGCTAAAAAATGCATTATTGACACGTTCCCTTTTTAGGTGCGTTCGTAATTATATAAATATGTAGCACCTATAGTCGTCGCTCAGTCCGTCTGTCCGTCCGTCCGCATATAACAGAGCAAAAACTACCCAACCGAATGGTCTGAAATTTCGAATATATGATTGCTGCAAAATTTTGTCGAGCTATTTCGAATTTTATGAAAATCGGATGCATAGTTTAATTACAGGGACAGTCAAAAGTTTTTCTTTACATTACAGCCAATGGGAAAAAATTATTGCAAGAGCATTTTAATGCTGTTACAGCCTTCCGACTGGTCTCAAATTTTAAATATATAATTATTGCAAAATTTTGTCGAGCCATTTCAAATTTTATGAAAATCGGAAGTATAGTTTAATTACAGTAAAGGTCAAAAGTTTTCCGTTACATTACAGGGAATGGGGAAAAAATATTGAAGAGCATTTTAATGATGTTACAGACTATGCACTTATGAAGTGCAAAAAAAATATGCATTCAGTACAATATGAGGAGCAAAAATAATTATAAAACTAGTTATAGTACGAACGCACCTCATTTGCCACGTTTGACGAGCAATTTCCAACTTGTTAATAGGTGTAAATGTGTTATATATTCTTTTCTCACATATTATTATATTAATTTTGCATGGATCAACACATTTTTCAGTTTAAAACAGGATTCCGTCTTAGGCAGGTTCTTTTTCACACGTATTACTACATTTTAATTTAACTGTATTTCGCTACCAGGCCACGCTGAGACAAAGATTTTCATACGGGTTGGTTGAAAACCGGGACTGAAAATTTTAGCCTGTGAAGACTTAGAAGAATGAAACCAGTCCCGGCTCGGTACAGAAACATTAATTCGGCCTGGTCAGGCCTAATTTATGTTTTGCCAAAATTATTTATTACTGACTCATTTAAGTACACATTTTTTTTTAAATTCAGAAGCATGTAATCAGCAGGCATGAGGCATAAAGTGCTTTGAAATCAAATAGCACTTTTAAATTTTCTGACAAATGTATTACATATTAAGTTATAATCAATTGCTACCTTATAATGATCTTTTGCCGATTGTCACGTTTAAAAAAAAAATCTGTTACAGACGTCAACTTTGGCACCATTTTCTGAAAGACCAGTTACCTTTATAGAAAAAAAGAGAAACGCTATTCGTTTACGAATAAGAAAGAATAGCTGCAAATTTCGTGCATTTAAAAATGAAAATTTCTTCACGAAAGTGTAAAAAAAGATGCATGTTACGATTTCAGAACAGCTTTAAATAATTTTTAAAAACCACAAAATGTGGCTAATCAAAGCTGCACTTTATTTGTACGATATTTTTTCTGTTGAATTTTTAAGCTGGAACTTGTAACATATAAAGTTATCAGAATTGAAATAGTCAAATATCATGTTGAGCAATTGAGCATTAGTATAAAAAATTAAATATTGTGATTTTAATTTGCAATAATAAAAAACAGAGTGTTGAACACAAAGATTTTTTTTCGATGGAGAAGGGGAAGGGGAGAGAGGGTAGACAGGGTGGAAAATTATTTTATTTTCCGCAAAATTTCTTTGCTTGCATTTTTTTTTGTGAGCTGTAGCGTTGATTCTGTTACACGAATTAACCTGATTCAAGTCAAAGGATTTTTTTAGAGTTTCGTTCATCTCACGAAACCCTATTCGTCTCGCTCCTCTGTCTGTCTGTCCGTCACAGAGCCCGTTCTCAGAAACTATACATGTTAGAGACTTGAAATTTTGGGTACTTATAGCTGAACACCTCACATCAAACAACAAATCATAAAATTTTGAAAAAGTTGGTAATTAACCGAATTACGGGCTAATTAACTTCTAAAATTAACCAATCCACCTTTTTAACGCAAATTCAAACGGACTTTCTCGAAAACATCCGTGTTTCTCCTAAGGGTTGCCAGTAAAATCAGCCGAATGCACGGTTACCACGGAGGAAATTAAGCCGAAAAATGAAGTGGAGATTTTAAAGCGAAATCGTATATCAGAAAATATTGGTGCGAGAAATTTGTAAATGGAATAGACAGACGCAGAAAAAAATCTACTTTCATTTGGTATAAAGTTCACATTTCTGCGATCTATATAAGTTAAAATATCCACTAAAAATCGATCGATAAAAATTTAATTTCTTTAATTGGAAAGACAAGGAAATAAAAAGATTTCAATTCGGCGGGAAAGCAGGTAGACATGACGACGCTGCGGTTTTCCATAATAGCATATTTTAATACGAAATTTTAACTTTTTTAATATTAAATTTTTTGATTAAATTTTTTGGCATCCCGATGTCAAATTTCTCGCTGATTTCATTGATACCCATATCTAAGTCCTATCTTAATTACAAGCTGAAATATTAATTATTATTTAATTAATCGGTTTATTCCTATCAAATGCATCGATTAAAATGAAGAGACGCTTATTTAACCACGAATTAAATTAGGAAATCTAATAATTTGCATAGGCTTTTTGAACAGCGATATGAGATAAGTACAGTAAATTCTGTCTAAGGCGGACTCTGTGCAAGCCGGAATTCTGTCTACCTCGGAAAATTTTTCAAGTCCCGGCGAACCCATAGAAAATAACATTAATTCTTGCTGCATAAGGCGGAATCTGTCTAACGCGGAAACGGAAAGGATTTTAAGGTCCCACCGAAACCAAAATTTTGCATAAGGCGGAAAAAAGGCTATTTTGAAAATGAGATGCATTTTGTTTATTAAACTTTAAAACAGATAAGTCAAATACTCAATGTCGAGCATGTTAGTTAAATTTCCTAACACTTTGAAAAAGTTAATTCAAAAGGACAGGAACTGTTTAAATTTTAAGGAATTTATGCGTGTGCCATTTTATTATATGCAAAATTATATTTAAAAGTTAATATTTCTAGTAGAATGAGCATTTATCAAAATATATATTTTGGAAAGTGCAATATATTATAATTTAAGGATGTACTCAAATTCAAAGTTATAGCGTTCTGTCTCATTCTCGAATTTTATTGGGGGGGGGGGGGGGGAGGGGGGTTATTTTGTGTGTGTGTGTGTGTAAACTCCCAATTCGCATGTATTACAGCAGTACTAAGAAATTGAATAGCGTTTCTCATTTATCTATAAAGACAAAAGAATTTCCGAAATTCAGTTTCCAACCGATTTTCGAGTCAGGAAAATCAATAAAAAATCATCGAATTCGAGGATTTTTTTTTTTTTTGGGGGGGGGGGGGAGCTTTTTTGCATAAGCCGGAATATTGTCTACCACGGAAAATTTTCTGAGTCGATTCCGCCTTAGACAGAGTTTACTGTATAACTCATTCATCATCAGAAAGTTTACTTCATACCACTATTTTCTAATAGTAATTTCAGGAAATATTTTGAATTATTGGTTAAGACCGCCACTCAGTCTGTTTGAAACTTTAAGATAGTTTATAACACATAGAAAAAAGTGTAAAAAAGAATGGAGTGTGATATTTCGAGGAGGGGGGGGGGGGAAGCTAGAATTATTTTTAAAATCTTAGCGTTTGTTACCGCAGCAAATATTTTAAATTCTTGTTTAAGACCGCCACCATCCCGACCCATCTATCTACGGAAAGATTGCGTAAAGGAGTTTCGTTCAGATATGCTTTTGTTAAGAATAGAGTGCATTCCCTGGTGGTAGAATGTGGAACTAACATAACGCGATTTTGTTAAAATTAGGAAGTCTAACAAGTCGATCTGTTTGAAACTTTAAGATATTTTATAACACATAAGATAAAGTGTAAGAAAGAATGACACGCGAAATTCCGGGGAGGGCGCTAGATTTCTATTTAAAAAATTAGCGTTTCTGACCGCTTTAGGTGGCTTTTTGAGGGAGTCCTGAGATATATGCTACTTATTTAATATAAAATTGTCTAAAGTTTACTTACCACTATTTCCTAATAGTAATTTCAGCAAATATCTTAATTTCTTATTAAGACCGCCACCACTTCGAGTAACATACCTACTTATAGGTTGTTTAACGGAGTTTCCTTCCGATACAGTTTTGTTAAGAATAGAGTGCGCTCCCTGGTGGTGGAATGTGGAACTAACATTTTTGTTAAAATTAGGAAATATAACAAGGCGATCTGTTTGAAATTTTACGATAGTTTATAACACATTAGAAAAAGTTTATAAAAAATGGCGCGTGAAATTTCGGGAAGGTGGGGAGAAGGGGAGGGGCAAAATATTTCTTTTTTGTTTCATACCGTTTCAGGTGCGTTTTTTGATGGAGTCCTCAGATACATGCTACTTATACTTATTAAATATAAATATGTCAAAAGTTAAATTACCACTATTTCCGAATAGTAATTTCAACAATTGTCTTAAATTCTTGCTGAAGACCGCCACCCCCTCGAGTAACATATCTACTTTCTACTAATGGGTTGTGTAAAGGAGTTTCGTTCAGATACGCTTTTGTTAAGAATACAGTGCGCTCCCTGGTGGTGGAATGTGGAATTAACAGACCGCGATTTCATTTAAAGTAGGAAATCTAACAATTCAATCTGTTTTAAACTTTAAGATACTTTATAACACACGATAATAAATTATAAAGAAGAAGGGCGCGTCGCATTTCGAGGAGGGGGGGGGTTGAGGGAGGTGCGCGAACAAAATTAGGAAATATAACTGGACGATCTGTTTGAAACTTTAATATGGCTTATAAAACATAACATAAATTTTTAAAATCAGGCCGCGTCAAAAATCATGGTGACCATCTGCCCCCCCCCCCCCCCCAAGGGAGGCACTTTTCTAAATTTGGCAGATACCCGTCATTTGATATATCGTAGCATTTTTTTTGGGGGGGGGGGGCGAACAAAATTAGGAAATATAACAAGGCGAATATGTTTGAAACTTTAACATAGTTTAGGATGTGTTTGCCAAAATTTAGAAGGTATTCCATGGCGATAAATGTACTGGACGTTTTGAAAGAAAGTGTTTTGAAAGGAATATTAAACGAAACCCTTTGTGCGATGTATGATCACACTTACCCACTTGTTTTAATTTACTTAAATTAAATTTGAGATCCTTTCATTTCAGAAAACAAAGAAAAAAATTGCTTTCAGTTTTTGCAGCAGAAAGTAAATGTATGTCTCAAAACGCCAATTAGAAGAAAGATTAATGCACTTGTCTTTAGATATCAATACAACTGATGATTTTAAAATAAGTTCAAAAACATAAATAAAAAATATCTTTTCGAACTGAATGACAAGAACCAGTGTTGCAGTCGTAAAAAACAAAGGGTATACGCTAAAGTCATGAACATTCATGGATGCAGTATACGCTAATGCTTTATTTGAGAAGCAGAGTGTATACGGTGTATATCTCCGTATACCCTCCACTACCCCGTGACAAAAACAGATCCAGATCTTAAAATATATCGTCGGTTTATATTAGGTTACAAAGGAAAAATTCCAATATTTAGTTCTCTATCTTATTTTTCTTTTAAAGCGGTTCTCGAGCTTCCTACTGAACAACGCAAAATTTTCTGACACATTTTCTGTCTCATTTTTAGGGTTCCGTACTTAAAAAGTAAAAACGGAACCATTATAAGATCACTCCTGTGTCTGTCCGTCTGTCTGTCTGTCACAGCCATTTTAATCGTAAACTATGGAACGTGGAAAGTTCAAATTCGGGGAATCATGTGGGGTATCCTGTGAAAGGTTTTGTAACGCTGAACTCAAAAATAGATTCCTTTTAATTTTAGGTATTATATTTTCAAATATATTGTTGAAAATGTAGCGCAAAAATATGCCCCCCCCCCCCATCTAATTCCGAATCTACTGAAACTAAAATTATGAAAAAATTAGAGGTAGTAGACGTTAATATAAAAGTTGCCGGAAAATTACAGCGATTACCCTAGGTCACATAGTTTTCGAGTAATTAGCATTTTTCTGTTATACACAAATTTCGATTTACGGGCATTCAGAAAAATTGTTGAGCATCGCTGAATGTACCTATCGTTGCAGAAGAATAAAAGCATTGTTGATAATGATTTTCGAAAAAAATCATCGGTAATTAGCTGAGATATTAACCCTTAAAGGTACGGTCAGTTTGGACATACACAAGGACAGGGCGGCGTACTCTATGCCTAGTTAACGACTTTTAATGATATATGTGTGTAATGTAATGTCCAGTAACAGTATAAAAGCAATAAACGTCAAATTGTTAAAAACATACTAATTTAAGGGGTCTCGGGACTCTAAAAAGTGAAAAAAATGAAAAAAAAAGACCATTTTCAACATTTAATGTCTTAAAATGTATATGATTTTAAAACACAATTTTAATTGGAATGAAAAATATAAGTATGTTCTTTCGTTTCATGTATTTAAAAAATTGCAAGATACAGAATTAGTATTTATAGGGGGCTCGAAACTGTTAGACATTTGTCGAACAAAAAATTGGCATAACAGTTTACGCGCAGGATTACAAAATAAATATTGCAATTAGAATGAAAATTTTGGTGCTTACTTATACTTCCGATTGTAATAATTTCTCTGAACTTAAATAAATTTGTATTTAAAGCATTTTTATATTTTTAATGCAATACTGCATTTAGCTAGTACAAAATTTTGAAAATTTCAACAGGAAAATCACCTAAAAAAATATTTTTTTGAACAATAAAAAGGAAATTTTAGATTCAGTTTATACAGAATAACATGGAATATATGTTTTGAAAATTTCATGAAAAAATATTCAGAAGTTTTTGAGGTATCCTGCGCGTTATACCCAAAAACGCCATTTGGGAAATAATGACTTTAAAGTTTCGGAAACGCCGCTTCAGCTATTGAGCGGGTATAATTCTAAAAGCCAAAACTTCTGTTCTAATGGGAATTTCAAGGAAACAATTATATCAAAATATTCAGAAAAGATAGGAGTTTAACATCTAAAAAAATTAAAATTTCTTAAATTTTGAAGCTTCAAGAGTCCTGCGACCACTTAATCCTTTCCGGCACGGAGTAATTCTACTTACAAACTTATGAAATAATGAACTGACACCAGAATTTATAAACGAATTTATTAGAAAATGCGAACTTGCTTATTTTCACGTACATGATAAAAGGAAAATTTTAATTAAGTATTCTTGGTGCCATTTGTCTGTTTTGGAATTAAAATTAGGTGTCCGTTTTTTAAGGACATCGTCCTCGAAATATTTAATTAGAATGAATCGCATAAATACTGTGAGATTCGCGATAGTTTGCATTGATTGTATCTCTCAATACGCCTCGAGTGACTTTAAAAGTTAATTAAATACCTATCTGGAAAAACGCGGCACTGACCAAGGCGGCGTTGCAACTTTGAGATCTCAATTCGAAGCGCGCTTAGCACAATGCCCAATTTAAAATTTGTACAAAGGTTTTGTTTTAGATACACTGTAGAAATAAAGGTTATTACTACGCTGAATTTAGTTTCATGAAATGCCAAATGAAGTTTAACTATGCACTGCCTTTATTGTCAGTACCGAATTAAGTTCATCATAAACAGATTAGGATAATATTAAAAAAAGAGTTATACGAATAGCTATATTTGATATTGTTCCATATATCTCTTTGAACTTTCATGGTATACCCGATTACACTTTTCTAATATATACAGTTATACCCACCCTACGTTATATAGTTTTTTAAAAAGTCTTAGTATTCTTTTAGCAACTTTTTTTTTTTTTTTTTTATAATAAAATTACAAATTAATGTATTTATTCTACGGAACCCTCTGTACGCGAGTAATGCTCGCACTTGACCTTTTATTAAGCATATTGGCAGGTCTGACTGTTGAAGCGGAATACAATTTTAACAAACTTGCTTTGATTTCTGTGAAATATAATATCATGATGAGAAGTGCTGGAAATTGCCACTTTTCATATTTAAACAACTATGAGGTAGACATTCCTTTATTCAGAATGCAATATATAGTATTTATACTGCGTCACTGGCCAAAATTCAGTCATTTTCAATGATATCATCACATTTAATACAAACTAAATTAATATGAAATAAATCTTGCTAAAATGTCTTCATTTACTGATAAAGTTGTGAATGAAAATTCAGTTTCGGCTTGTAGTTGCACACCCAGAATATTTGACTGAATGTATTGTAATTTTGATGGAATAAATGGAGTGAGGTGTTGTTTCTTGTTCAAAATTTTTTTGTCTTAACCACATTATCTCTGTTGAAAGTTTGTTACAATTTTTTTAGGAACAATGTGTATGTTTACAATCTCTGAAAATAATCGCCCATTCGAAACACTGATCTAAGATGCATTTAAAAACTTCCTTGCTAAATCAAAGACAGTAGAAAATTTATTCTTGCTGAGTTGTTTGTTTTAGAATTTTAAAAATATATATTCACTTGGATAACAATTCATCAGTAGAAGCTATGAAATATCAAACTTTTTTAATTAATAAAATTTTAAAATTCTCTTCTTAAATACCCCAAACCAGCTTTTTTTCATGTATAACATTTACTTGTGAAAAGTTCTTGTTTATCAATATGCAAGTTTCTGCTTTAAATATTATGTAAATTATTTTAAAATTTAACATTTTAATGCCTCTAATCTTTGAAATGTAAAAGTATTCGACCAGCCGAGTACTTGATATTTGGCCGAATAGTTACTACTCGGCTGGCCGAATATTCGGCATTCGGCCAAACAGTTAATTCGGCTAGCCGAATATTCGGTATACGGTTCGCCTGTAGGCCGAATATTCGGTAGAAAAGTTATTTTTGCTAAGTTGTTTGTTTTAGAATTAAAAAAAATATATTCACTTGGTTTAATTCCAGAAGAAGCCATGAAATATGAAACTTTTTTAATTAATAAAATTTTAAAATATTCGACCAGCCGAATATTTAGTATTTGGCCGAATAGTTACTGCTCGGCTAGCCGAATATTCGGTATTCGGTCAAAATCACTGTTCGGTACATCCTTAGTAGCTGATGTAATTTTATTACACCGTTTTAATTTTCTTTGATAAGAAAAAATTCCCGGTTTTCTCTTATTTTTGGCTTTGATAAATAGACAATACAACAGTAAAGATCTGGCGACATCCTGTCCCCTGAAAAAACCGCGAAATATCCCCCCCCCCCCGCCCTCCATAGTTTTCAGAGTCCAGCAAAACGAATTTTAACGAACAAGAAGTCTGGCCTTCTAATTTCATTTGCATTGGTCAAGGAGTGTACGCATTTACCCTCAGGGCATTTTTCTCCAGATTCCTTTCTTGAATAAAGCGAAGATATTCTCTACAGGGATACTGCATAAAAATAGGAAGAAGGTATATTTAATCTTCTAAGGGATACTGTATCATGGACACCCCCTCCTCCCTCCCCTTCTTACATACATGGAATAGCTAAAAAGTGAAATTGCAATCGACTCCGAGCGAAAAAAAAATTACATAATGCAAAGAGAAAGGTTAGTTTCCAATCAGAAAATATTTAATAATTTTAAATATTTTTTGAGATTGTTTTCTGTTTTGTATTTTTAAAAATTCTTAAAAAAAAAAAAAAAAAAAAAAAATAGAGCCAAATGATACAGTTTTTGAACGAAAGTGAAATTACCGAATGTATATGAGTTTACCGAAGTGGGGGGGTGTCGCACCCCCCCCCCCCCCTGTAGCTACGTCCCTGTACACAGATAAACATTTAATAATCATTTCACAAACACATCACAACACTTACAAACGTCGGTCACATGACACAAAAATAAACAGAACAGAATTCTCTGAAAATTAATTGTGGGAGGAAATAAACTTTGGTGCTGCCATCTACATATATTAAATTGAAGCTCAAACATGACAGTTGCCAAAAATTCAAAACGCACAATAAGCGCAGCAATTAATTAAAAATATGGTAAACTAAAGTGCAGTTGATATATGTGTGATCAGACTAGTGTAATATATACCACAAAGAAGAAACATATTAAATATAATATACTTGAGTGATACGGCTCAACAAAAAACGCTTTATACTTACAATTTATGTTTATATTTATACTTAGAAATATAAAGTTCAGAATATTAATTCGGATTTACATCATAATTTTCTCTATTTATATATTAAAAAGGAATTTCAATATTTTCTTCAAAAATGTAAACACAAAAATAATTTCATTTTGTTGTAAATGCAAACTATAAATTTCAACTAATTTAATTCAGATTTATTTTATAACATGAGCATGTGAATTAAAAGTAAAATCAGTATCTTAAGGTACAAATCTAACACAAAGAAGGACAAATTTCCCTTGAAAATAATATGGTAGCAAAAATTCCTGCTAGCTACCATTATGATCACCAATGCCCGTAGTAGCAGATCTGCTACTTTGATTTTAATTATTCATTTTACCATTAAACAAGAAAGAAAAATCATGCGCTAAGCATAGATTATGAAACACTTTCCAACACTTCCTAAATGCTTTAACAAAACTTCGTTATTTAGGGATATAAGGTAAATAAGATAACTAAGTGAACATTTTAGAAACCGCACAAAACATTTGAAAAACTGATTTCAGCAGCCATCGTCCACAGCCAAATATGTATTCCAGTTCTCTTGAACCTGCCCTGTATTTGATTTGTGCGTTGATATATATACTATATAATGGGAAAATTTAGTTCAGCAAGAAAACGCATAACAGGTTGAATTTTCTCTTTCAGCAATTTATACTTATAGATGGAAACATACTTGAATACTTTTACCCTTATTAAACGCCACTATTTAGCTAAAATTTAATTCAAACTAAAGAACTCTTAAAACTACTGAAATCACATTTCCAGAAATTATCATTTATAGATGGCCATGTATCAAATTCTTTGCGTGACCCTGTATATCATTTTATCTATATTCTACAAACATTTCTTAGTAAACTAAATGCAGTTCAGCTTAAAAATGCATATCTCATTTAAAAACCACATTTAAGCAATTTTAGCTCATACCCATTAACCCTTACGAATTCTTTTGGGTTGTCCTGCATATGAATCATATCATTTATACAAACCATATAGTATACATAAATATAGTGAAACATAAAAGCGCATATCATAATTAAAAATGTACTTCGAGCAATCATCGGTAATGTGCAGTACTTCGGATACAATATAGTATCTGAAATCTTTTGTGTGTCCCTGTAAATGCTATGCACTTCGTATTATACATGAAATAAGTTACAGTAAATCTCAGCGACGTATAACAATTTCATTAGACATGAAATAATTTAACATAATTAAAATACGCTGCAAAAAATTCCCTCCACCCTTATATCATTATGTAACGGAATTCTTTTCTATGGCCCTGTAAAGGAATAATAATTATTTGTACACCGCATATTCTGCAGCATGCACATTTTAGTGCACATCATTAATGTACATCAATTTTATTATGTTTGAAAGCGTGTAACATTATTAAAAATCATTTTAACCGATTTGTCCCCAAAGGCCGTAATGTAACGGAAAACTTTTGACTGCCCCTGTAAATGAACTAAACATGCTACAAACTTCGTTTGAAATACGGAACGTGCTATGGTAAACGTCAATAACATCCAAAAATTTCAGGGCAATCCGAGTATATTTACAGGAGTTAGAGCGCGGACAGACAAACCGAAGTCATAAACGCTTTTCAACTTTGTTGGAAAGTGTTAAAAACGAATTTGCATTGAACTTTTTTGTGCAGAGAATGGAAGTAATTCTTTCTAAACCTGTATACTTTATGTATTTAGTTTTATTTTAATAAAACATTTAAAAAATCCAGCAAAAATTTCCACTGTCAATGCCATTTTGAAATTTTTGTTAGACATGTTGCTTCAAACGTAATTCTTTTCTTATTTAATGCTACATTTGCATTCAAAATTCCCAACTAATATTATGTAAAGGTGCAATAATTGCTGTAATAACTTAAAATATACATTATTTGTGAAATTACATGCAAAAAATTAAAGCTGAACTTATGGTAGCAGATATGCTACCATGGGCATTAGAGGGTTATTGCCCACGGTTATTGCCCATTATGCTACCATGGGGTTAATTACACTAAAAAATCAATCATGAAATCTCATTAGATAATCTTCACGTAAAGTATTAATGAAGTGTTTCGTAATAAATTTGGAAAATATTCCTTTTTCCTTTAAAACGACTTAAAAATAAATCTATAAACAAAAAAAAAAGGGGGTCAGTTTTAAGTGGGTTTAAATTACACTACACATTAATTATGAAATCTCATTCGTTAATCTTAATTACACCTTTATTATTATCATCATCTGATGAACCATAATCTACCCAGTGGTTGGCTTATTGAACCAACTGTACAAATGAAAATTAAATTTCCTTCTTTAAATACATTTGCCATTTTCAGTAGGGAACATGAAATAGTGAATCTCAAGAACATATGTGAATTTCATAAAAATTCAAATATATACGGTATACTCAAATGAAAAGGCTTTGACTGTAACAACCTTGTATCTATTCGAAGTAATGCACATGTATTAGCCAATTATGTCTACGCGCCATGTTACACGTTAACTGTAACTGAAATATTCTGCAATTAAAATATCCTTTAGATATAACCGTAGTTGCATTTTGATTGTGGCAAAGCTTATATTTATGACAATAAAAGAGACAAAAGAAAACAGCATTGAATATTTATTAATTACAATTCGCATACAATTACTTGTTTGCTTGTAACTTTGTTATCAGTACATCAGTATGGTCAGGATATTTTCTAAGAAACCCCATCCATTTTTTACTATTCACAATACTTTCTGAATGTTTTAAAAAAAGCTGAGTTGCAGCTTTAGATAATACTGTATCATTGTGTTGCTGTGAAAACAAGAAAATCTCAAAAAAGTTTTCCGTTGACATGTTCGAAATCATACGCTTTACACACAGGTCTTTCAAATCGCCCATGAAGTATTTATCTCCCAGATCGTACAGTTCTGTAATATTCTTCACATTCAGATGCTTTTCACTTCCGCTATAAAGATAGAGGAGAAATTCTTCAAATACAGTCGGCGTGGAATCTGTTATAGTTATCTCTCCACAGCGTTTTTCTTTCATGTCATGTTCCAGCATCGCCTTCAACACTGGTGAGCGTGCTCCTAATATAATACTATGGCAGTTAAATTTTCTGTTTTTTACCTTTATCGTTACATCACTGTTTTCACCAGTAAATAGCAGTTCTTTGAAATCCATTTGGAATCCAGTCATAGCTGCAAAATAAAATAAAATTTCTAAATATTTTTTAAAACGTACAGAAATGTTTAAAATAGAAATAAATAAAAGTAAAAATAGGTTTTTTAAAAACACTATAACTATTCAGTGTTCATCTAGAATATCACGCGTCACTGATTACAGACCTAAAAAATTCCCGTTATAATACATTAATTTGGCGAGAGCCCTGAACTCTCTTATGAAAAATTCACTACTTCTTTTACTTAATACGTAAGCAGTGAATTTATCAAAAAATATAAATTTTAATCTGTTACTTTTCAACAGAAAGAACTATTATCAGCAACGAATTTCCTTGACTTTTCCACGTGTTTTCCCTGACTTTTCCAGGTATAGATATTATGATTTTACACCCAAAAGCTCTTAAAAGTTGTGAATTTGAGAGTGGAACTTTCACAACTGATGCTAAAGTAACAACTACTGAACTGTTAAACAAATTCTTGCAAAATTTCCAAATTGTTGAACATTTTACATGCTAAACATACACACTTTTAGCATCAGGTTCTATCAGTTTTGACCAATCTGGGGGAAATTCTTTATCACATCAGGCACAGTTAAATACGTTTTGCTTCAACATATTTTAATACAAATAAATATTCAATAAATTAAGCTATAACAAACGTTCAGTTCCAAAACAAAGATAAGTAAACAGACTGAAACATCTAATCAATCCTACAACATTCAGTACAAAGATTCACTGAAGCTGGAGTTGAAAATGGGTCATTCCATGCAAAATGAGCAAATCAGCTGTGGCACACATGTCACAGATTTTAATCAAAATCAGTCTATAAGTAGATCATATCTATTTATGAGTAAATGTAAAATAATAGATTTCTGGATTGTTCATTTAAGTATTAAAATTTACATTAAAAGTGAATGTAAAATCAAGGTATTTTCTACGTGCTTAAAATTTCAATTTCAATTATTAGCCTTAGTAATGGAAAGAATATATTAAAAATTATTTATAATTAGGAATGAATGATAATTAACAGACTGGCGTAAGTTAGTAATTGTATTTTTATTTCATATCGAGAAAAAAATTATTTTTGAAAATTTTTAAGAGAAAAAAGCAATATTTCTATTAATCCTTTACACACGAAGGACAGCCTTGACAAGCTGCAAATTGCTACACCTTATAGCTAAAAGTATATATTTGAAATATAGGAAGTTTCATTCATGCCTTTTTTATTCCTTAATGAGAAAAAAAAATAAATAGTAAAAAAGTTGAGGGTAAAATGCAATATTTCTATCACTTTTTTTTAAAGTCAAGGAAAGCTTTATTAAACTTTTAAATTGTTTTATATTACAGATAAATGTGTATACTTTAAATGCAGAAACTTTTATTCTTGCTTTCAGTTTACTTTTGCCTCAAAAGAATTTTAAATTAGAGTAGAAAGAACAGACTGAGCTGAACGAAAAACTATATATCAATTCTAAATTCAAATAAAAAAACTAGATGGCAGCACTAAATTTTTTTCCCATGCAATCGTGCAATATTTTAATATACGCGGGCGAATTCAAAGAGGTATAGCTAATGAAATGCAGAAAACATTACACATTTTGAACCCATTTTTCTTATGTTAGGAATCAAAAGGCAATCTTGAATTTTTTTAAAAGTATCATGGACTTATTAATCTTTATGTCTGTGCAATATTGTTAATGTCGGGCCTGTCCTTTATTTATGTTTTGCTTATACAGAAGAGGAAAAATCACGATTTTGTAATTTTTTTAAAAGTTTCTAAGTTTTTTTGAAGATGAAGGAAATAAATGGCCACTTTAAAACTTGGGGAATTCGATCTACATATGACATACTACATCAGGCATTAATTTCACAGAGGTTTTTTAATTCCTTTGATTTTTATAACGTTTCTAATTTTCTCAAAATTCACAAATTTTCAATTTTTGCAACCAATTTATAAATAATCATGGTGTTACTAGATTATTATAACTCAGTAAATAAGAAGATAATTTTTCAGAGTTTACAAAATTATAAAAAAAATTCCTTTCTGTTAAACAGTTTTCAAGATACAGAACTTCAAACTTGCAACTTTGGACGATTGCGCACATCTCATTCTATATCACAAGAATTTTAAATGTCCAAAACTGCTAAAAAAATTTATTTTTTGTCAAGATATTTTGTAGAGCATTACTTGAACATGAATTGAACCTGAGCATCGAATTTTATTAAAAATGGTTAGTATGTGGCCACGACATTTTTTTTATTTTTGCTCATTTTACGTGGAATGACCCAAATATGAGTTACAAGGAAGGATTGTTGAAGACCATTTATCAAAATTCGCGATTATTTGTATGTCCGAATATTCGAATAGGTGAATTTTGTAAATTTTCGTAACCAAATGCTTTAACCGTGTAGCTGCGTTTATTTATTTATTTTATTTATTTATTTATTTATTTATTTTTATCAAAATAGGTTCAAGAATTGCGCATATTTTTTATTACACATTTCATATCAGCATATATTTTAGAGTTAAAATATGTCCAAACTCTTTGTGAAAGATATTTTTTTTTGATAGAATTAGATCATAAAAAAAAAGATTTGCTGCAGAAATTGTGGGGTTGCGCAAATTTTGCTACTGTTTCGTTGGCCGTAGAAATCGTGGGATGCACAGCGAGAGGATTAAATTTTCGGAAAACTCGGAACAGAATCACCCCTGTTCCCGACATCTTACATAACCCTCCTGCAAGTATTTTTTTAATATCTGTCACCATTTGCAATTTATTGAATTTTAAAGTCAGTCAGTCCATTTTAGGACACCCGGTATATTCAGTAGCTATGGGATGATGGCTGAAAGAAGCATTTAAAAAAATTAAAGCTGGCTTCGATATGTCAGTCAGAGGTTTGTCCGTGCTGAAGTTTCGAGGCCCAAGCCCAGGTCCAACCGACATAAAAAAAAAAAAAAACTATTGGCCCGGCCCGATATAAAAGCTAAAAAATCGACTTTTAGCCCTGCCTGCATTTTGCAATTAAAATTATTCATAAAGCACGCTTACTTATGCTCATATTTTATTTTCAGATTATGTTCGAAATTCATGAATACAGAAAAACAACAATATTTAATGTCTATTTAGGCAATTATGTACATAAACACTACGCAAAAATATGACTTAGACAATTACATTCAAATGAAAATCCAGTGAGATAATCAGTTTAGAATGAAAGAAACGGATGATAAAGGAAAATCATAATTTTAAAGCTCTACAAAGAAAAAAAGTCGATTTTAAAAAATGCATCTCTGTATCTTATCAAATCAAATTAAATTCCTAAAGATTTCACTAAACAAATGTACAACACAAATATGATTAGAATTTAGAGGAGTGCATGGGTCGTGGTCGGGTCATACTTATCATACGGTCTGACACGGACCGAATGTTTAGCTTTTATTCGGGCCGAGTCCCGACCTGGAAATTTTAGTCAGTGCAGACCTCTTAGGAAAAATTAAGTCCAGACCAGGCTCGATCTGGAGGGAAAAAAAGTCTGGCCCGACCCGAATCTGCAGAAAAAAATAAGATCAGGGCACGACCCGACTCTAAAAGAGAGAAGGCCTGACTCAGCCCGAGTCTCGTGGATTTAAACTGGCGCGACCCAGGTCGGGTCGTGCTGGGCTCGAGCTCGAGCTCCGCCCCAAGTCATTTCCCGTGAGGATGCATGTCGTTTTGCAAACCTTTTATTGGCCCAAGGGGGCGGGACTCTAGATCCGCCATTGGTGACGTCACGAGAATACTGTCCGTTTGAGGTCGCGTGCATTAGTGAGTAGTAGCAATGACTAAATTTCTAGTGCATGAAATGGGCCTATTTTACACAGTTATTCTCGGGCTATTTTCGGAATGATCCTTTGCCTTTAAAATAAACGCTATTAGATTTCTTATTATTTGAATAGGATTACCAGCAAATTTTCTGCATTTTAAGAATAAAAATGAATCTTTAATTTAGTCAGAAAAGAAAAATTGTAAGCTTTTGATAAGCCTTAACAATTGCATTTTCGTTCGTTTTAATCACTCACAGACAGTGTAAGCAAGATAGATTCCAATTTCCATATACTAATTTTAAAAATTTGCATATCTTTTTTAAAGGGCCTGCATTATTGGCGGTTCGCAACTAATTTTTCAATAATGTGTAAAAAAATTGTACATTCTCTAGAAAATTTTTCATAACTAGCATTAGAGTTGGGTTGGGTTGATTTTTGACGGCCAATTATCTACACGAGGGATATAGGCCCAGGGGGGAAGTGCCCTCAGTGGGGGTCTTTCTAAGGGAACCTAATCCGTATTTACGCATGGAAAATCCACGGCTCGAAGAAAACCACGAAAACTCCGAACGATTAGGCCGACGGGCGCGATTGGGTTCGAACCCAGCACCTCCCGTCTACCAGCTTCGAGAGCAGAACCTCTCGGCCACTGGTGGGGCAACTAGCATTAGAAAGTACTTTGTCTAAACTTTAAGATGGTATAAAAATTAAAAAAATAAATACACCCATAAATAGTAGAAACAGCAGCGAAAACCGGCGATAAGTCACAATTAAAATAATAAAAATTTGTAAGAATCACCATAAAATCAAAACAATACATAGGACGCGTTTCAAGCTGGAACACACTGTGTCCCGTCATAAACACTGTCACTTCAAGTCCGTCATAAACACTGTGACCTTGCCCCCTTACGGACACGTGTTTACAGTAGCTGATGACGGGATGTTAATTTTCCAGTTTGAAACGCGTCCCATGTATTGTTTTGATTTTGTGGTGATTTTTACAAAGTTTCATTATTTTAATATAAAGATAAATACTCAAAATTGCACCTTGAATTTAGGATTACCAAGTTTTGCATTTCACCGCAAGAAACACTGAAAGCTGTTCCATTGTGTAGTGGTTTTTATAACTGTAGTTGAATCCTTTCTCCACATTAAATGGGTATGCGACATATACATTTAACGCTTTCCACTCTGCATACCCTAATTTCCTGCCTATAATCAGCGGATTATACGTTAAAAAACTTTATTTTTCTTGTAATGCGGCTTATACGCCGCCGCGGATTATCTGCGAGTTTTTTTTCTTAAGCGATACCTTCCCAAATGTCAATAAATAAAATATTTTAAACAAATTTACAAATATCTTTCTTAAGAATCAACAGATGGCGCTAACTGATTCATATTCACCGGGTGATGAGAATAATCGCTTTCGGATTCTGATTTTGATGGATTAAATTAAATTATTTTATTATCAAGAGTATCCGATTTTTCACGTCTATATAATAAATTATTAAGTATTGTTTATATTTTTGCCGTACAAGTTTGTGATGTAACATAATGGGTAAGTTTCTATTTTCATTATTATAATTTTTGAATAAATATTAAAAACAGTACAACTTATTGAATCTGCATTAATTTTCAAATGAAGTCCTTTGATTAAATTAAAACATATTTTCATTTCATATGTTTTATATTTATTTTTTATCGGGAAATATAATATTAGTGTATTCTGGGATAATGCTTGCTTGATTTTCCATATTTTTCTTGTTGTTCGGTAGATGGCACCATCACTGCAGATGTTAAAAGCATATAGACTCATTAAGACCGAATCATATTAAAATAAAAAGAAGACAATAAAACTAGTTTAATTTATTTATAATTATTTAAATAAATTATTAAGTATTGTTTATATTTTTGCCGTACAAGTTTGTGATGTAACATAACGGGTAAGTTTCTATTTTCATTATTATCATTTTTGAATAAACATTAAAAACAGTGCAACTTATTAATTCTGTGTTAATTTTTAAATGAAGACGTTTGATTAAATTAAAACATCTTTTCATTTCATATGTTTTTTATTTATTTTTTATCAGGAAATATATTAGTGTAGTCTAGCATAATGCTTGCTTGATTTTCAATATATTTCTTGTTGTTCGGTAGATGGCGCCATCACTGCATATGTTAAAAGCATATCATATAGACCAGGGTTGGCGAACCTATGGCACGCGTGCCGTAACTGGCACGCGGGAAGATATTTTTGGCACGCCGTTTATTGAAGTTCTAAATCAAAATTCAGTCAAATTTCCAAAATTCTGCACCTCTTTATTTTTTTTTATTAACACACGAGCTTTATTGAAAATAGCTTTTGTTTTCTATAATAGGTACTTGTGTACTTGTTATATCACTGAACTTCCCACTTAGAAATATTTGACCCTTACCAACTCCCCATTTCCTCGATTTCGTTATGATGGCACCTATGATTCGCATAGAAAGAGAGAAATCTGGGAAATCAAATTATTCTTTGCTGTAACATTTCTGCATAATTTAACGCGTTTTGACCTGCAGATGAGGCTTTATTTAACTTTTGCTAGAATTTGATAATTGATCTTTAATTTGTTAAAATGCAAAAGTATTAATAAAACTAATAAAGCATGACTTTTTTCATAAGTTATGAAAAAAATAATAATTTGATTGCTATAACATTTGTAAAATGAAATGAAAACTATAATTATATTTTTCTATAATTATTTCTATAGTGCGTATGTTGGTATTACCCGCAGGTATGTTAGCTATTTTAATAATCTAATAATGATATATAATTTTGACACTATTATTTACTATTATTAGAATTAAACTAACTTATAATTCGCTATTTTTTGCGGGAATGTGGGGTCGTGTGTGTGTGTGGGGGGGGGGGGGGGTGCGTTGTTGGCACGCCATATTCAGTTGAAATATTTTGGAAAAATATTGGCACGTGGATGTAAAAAGGTTCGCCGACCCTGATATAGACTCATTAAAACCGAATTATATTAAAACAAAAATCAGACAAAAAAACTAGTTTAAGGAATTTAGATTTCATTTAAAAATATGTAAATAATTTTATGTAATTAACTTGTTTAATTATAATTTTTATACTAAGTAATAATGTAATCCGTCCAAAGTTATTCTTACTTGTGTGTACTTAATAGAATTGCAAATAGCTTTGTACCGAATTTCCTATTTTTTATTTAGTTATTTATCAAGTGGTATATTAAATACAAACGTTAAAAATGAAAATATTTTACACTATATTCAATATTTTCCCCCTTGTGGCTCAATGTTAGTCCTGTGGATCTTGTAAAAAAATTTTCAAGTGAAAATTTCCCATGCGGATTATACGATGTTTTCCCCAAAATATCATGAAATTGAAACCTGCGGATTATATGCCGCAGTGGATTATAGGCAGGAAATTAGCGTAATTTATTATATTTTTTATATTTATGAAACGAATCAAGGCCGAAACTACGGGGGGGGGGGGGGGCAGGTGCCCTGGGCGCCAGAACGAAGGGGTGCCAAGTGAAGAATTATACTTTTGGAATGGATCATTTTCTTCTGATGGACTGATGGCGTCCATTATTACGAAACAGCCATTATAAATTAAGTGTTAGGTGAAGATGAAAAAAATTATGACCATATTTTCCCCCCATTCTGACCAGAAAATCAGAGTTCTAACTTTTTACGGCTGTTCTTTCATCTTCACCTAACACTTCATTTATAATGGCTGTTTCATAATAATGGAAGCCACCAGTCCATTAGAAGAAAATAACTCGGTTAAAGCGGAAACTTGGTTAAGCGGGACTTTAATGTATATTTCATTTTTAAAATGATCTTTAAAATATTTTTGTTGGTGTTCAGAGGGGAGTCATGACTCCCGTGACCTCCCCCATTGTAGATTACGTAGTTCAGTATTACCTATTTTATAATTATTATTTTAAATTTTAAAATAAGTCGGCTATTAGAAAATTATCTTTGTAAATATACTTTGCGAAAGAGGAGGGAGGGGGGGGGGGGGTAGTTGCCAAAATCTATGTTTGCCCCGGGTGCAAAAAAAGCTAGTTTCGGCTCTGAAACGAATTGCACTTTGAGATAAAAAGAATAAAATTACTTACGAAATACTGTTTTTTCACCTTTCTTCTTTATCTCCACGAAGAAGTTCAACCATTTTTTAATCTGTAAAACCGAGTCCATCTGTGAGCGGTAGATCAATTTTTCAGCTATCATTAAGCGATTTGACCCTAGGCACTTTTTGGCTTTTGACGCGATAATTTCTTTTCCAGATCTGTCAACAATTCCTACACGCACTTTAAACTGATCCACAGTGCCATGGCCTTTATAAACGAGCTTTGTCATTAGCCATCCAGAACAAAAATCTGTGTAACATAGCCATTTCTCATTATGCAATTCAAAGGAATTCTTTTGTACAAATTTGCCTGTTTTCATTTTTGGCCATAGAATATGTCGTATTCTCCATCGTTTTTCGTTTTCTCTTGTAGCTTGGGCATTTTTAAGTAGGTATGACGACATTTCTATTTGGGAATTCCGACTGCTTCAATTGTATTTTGATATATTTTGCACTCTCCAATTTAGAGACTTCTGCTAATCAAGTTAATAAGTTTGTGGCAAACATGAAACTGAAGAATAGTCCGTTCTGAAAGAAATATGCGATGATTCCAATTCCTGTAAAAGAAAAAAAAAATGAATCACAACAGAATATCTATTGTTAAGATAAATTTCCTGTGCAGCAAAGGGTTTGGAAACTGAAGTAAACATACTTGAATAACAGAAAATGTCTCATGTTAATTGTAAACTAATTGTTTAACACGTTCTACGCACGGGAGTTCATGTTCAATAACTATTAGATTTAGAAAAATATTTTTCTACTACTGTGCCTTTTTAAAAAATGAAATTTAATTTATCATGTTGCTATCGCAGCAGACGATAAAACGAAATCTTTGGAATAAGGGAATAAATAGAATAAAAAGTTTTGTTGATGTTTGTGATAAAAAAATTTTCTTTATATTTTAAAAAAGGCAATAATCAAGCGCAATTAAATTAACTCTAATTATCTGCATGCGAGGAAAAAGAATTATCGTAATACCCGCTACAGTTCCTTAGTATTGCAGCGTGGCGTACATAATATGTATATCTCACATTGCAGTAAACATTTGGAACTGGTTAGAACTCGCGCGATTACGAGTTGAACATAAAAAAGGCAAAAATTGGTCAAAAACATTTTTTTAAAAATCTATTAATTTTTTTCTAATTTTCTGCCCCAATCGTTCATGGGCTCTCTACCAGCAACCTGTGTGCCAAATTTCGTAGCCCTGCGCCCTATTTTGAGGTTACATAGACACGCGCACGGATTTTAATAGGGTAACGTTAAATCGTACATATTTTTATTTTGTACATATTCTATAAATGATTAGTATTAATTTTGAACAATAATAGAAACGTTACATATTATTTCAATGCACTGCAGTTCTTGCATCTCTAAAGAATGTCATACTTCATCAGGTGTGGCGAAGCTATAGCACGCCACAGAATATTTTCAGCTCCACCTTAATCGACGTTCTAAAACCTAGTAGAATGAAATTGCAAAAAATACATGCATTTAAATAAACTGGGGTTAGTCTAATTTTTCCTTGATTTTCTGGAAAATAATAATTAAAAAAGAATAAAAATCACGTTTTCACATTTATATTTACGTAGTTAGTCTTTCTGTTCCATTTGCAAGAATATCTTTCGTAGTCACAATTGAAAACTAAACTTGCAGCGCTACAATTCATTAACCCTTTATGTTCCAAATTATGAATTCATAAAAATTTCATCTTCTAAAGCATCTTCCGTGAATTTTTAAAACTACATTATAAAATTTACATAATCATTTAATAAATTTTAGGAGAATTTTTCAAATTAAAATTAATTTATTAAATTTGTATTTATAGGGATTTTGTACAATATTTATAGCTTTACTCAAATCTTTTATTTAATTTTAGTATTTTATAGAATTAGGAAATGTACAACTATAATGCTATTACAATAGAAATAATTCCGAACTGAAACTTTTCTCCCACAATCTTTCAACGTCAACAAAGCTGAGGAGATGCAAATGCAAAAGAAATCGTCCTTTAAAAAAATATATGTATATATATATTTAATCAATAATGCTTTTGGAATAAGATAAAGTAAAATATCTACAACTCATTCTAAAGTGTATTACTACTAATCGATGTATTAAATGAATTTTATAACAAGTTAATTTAATGGTACTTTAACCCTTTCAACTCGGGCGTCTCTTACACAAATTTTATTCGGTTGAGACCACTTTTTAAAAAGAAGTTTCCTTCCAAGTATACAATTTCAAAAATGTAGTTAAATAAGGCAAATTTTATTTTCCTTTATTACTGGTGCCAAAAACAAATTTTGTGAAGAAAGACGATCTCCAGTTAGACAGTCGTATGTCCAATATGAGTGCAAAGGGCATAAAGGGTTAGGAATCATCGCCTACCCCTACATTGCCCAATCCTGATTTTTTAACCTAACCTCATTCTATAATAACATTGGTATTGATTGTTATCAAGAACAGAAACGTTGCATAGTATTTTAATGCATCGAAATTCCTGCATCTCTAAAAAATCTTATCTTCTTGATCACTGGCATGAAAGTGGAAAATGAGAAAAAAAGGTGGAATTTCTTCCATCTATACAATGGCGCCAAACTCTTAAGTCACATTTTAACAGATAATTATACAATAAAATTAAATATAACTGTGCATTTGATACCTATTTTCTTTTTGTAACTTAGAAAGCATTAAAAATGCTAAAAGTGTAAATCTAAATATATCTGATCAACTTATGTCAAGTAGAGTGGTTAATTTTTGAAAACCAATATCATTCTGAATGGTTTGGTTGATAAAATATTTTCCCTCTTTTCAAAAGAAAATAATCTCCATGCTAAATAGATGCATGTCAAATTGATCTTTGCTTCAGAAATATATCTCCAAAAATGCATCACTGAAATTACCCAAAAGAGTTATATGGGGCAAAATATTATATTCCAAAAAGAGCCTTATGAAAACTTTCTTTCACTTTTAATATTTAAAACCAAAAAAAAAAAAAAAAAATCACTCTAGAAAGACACTTTAAACAACTTTATTTACATGACTTTCAGACGTTTGTATAATGTGATTTGATGACTCTATTGCACGGCAATCCAAAAAGAAACTCTAAAGATTTGAGCAAACAAAACGCCTGATTATAAATTTTCTCAGGCAACCCCCCCCCCCCCTCCCTCTTATTATCCTTCCAAATTTTCTTTGCATTTTTGCATCAATCTAGAGAACATCCAAAATAGCTTTAAAAAAGGTGGAATTTCTTCTTTAGGGGGAATCTTTAGGGCAAATCTTTCATGCCTGTGATCAAGAGTGGCGATGCTATAGCACGCAACAGAATATTTTTAGTTCCGCGTTGATCGAGGTTCTAAATCAAAGAACAATAAAATTACATAAAATTAAGAAGTTAAACAAACTGAGCTTAAGTATTTTTTCTCGAAAATGAACAACAACAACACACACACAAAGAAAGAAAAAATTAAAAATTACATTTTATATTTATTTTGGCATATTCTGTTTCAGCTGCAAGAATATGTTTCATAATCAATTTATGCAGTTGGAGGAGAATCCACCCTATTCGTTGTCAAATAATGTAGAAATATTTCTTTATTTGAATCATGGTAGGGGGAATATAACAAAGTTACCAAAAGCTTCTGCAATAAGTGAAGTTGTCTAAAAATTCTTAAATGATGACAACTTTATGCAAAAACAATATTTTTTTCTTAAAACTTGATTAAGGGAAAGTAGGGTAATGCCGCTTACTGTAATATCGCTAAACAGAACAGAATTGAAAACGTGCGATCGGTACCGGCCCCTAGCGAACTCCGTCTTAAGTTCCCAGTACGGATATAGTAACCCTGAACCTCCACGTTCCCGTCAAACAGATAGCGCTAAGTCACTTGATGAAAATCGTTCAAAATGAAATATTTTAAAGATGTATATATTTTTGTTGAATTTCTAAAAACATATCTTATTAGAAGACTTATAGTTTTTATCTGGATATTTAATACCTTCTGAAGGTAGAAAATATACCTAGTTCTGGCTGCCTGATATTTAAATACCTTATCATAAATGATAATAAAACACTATAATCCAAAACGTTTCTTTATCACTTTTCAGAATCTTTTAAGTATTTGTATATTTTAACAATTATAAAGTGTTTGCAATAAAAAGTTTTAAAATCTTTAACTTAATAGATATACAGTAGAACCTCTTTTATCCGAAACTCTCGGTTAACCGAAATCCATTTTTAAAGATTTTTTTTTTTTTACTATCACGTTCCTTGCGTACAAAATCCATTTTTAAAGTTTTTTATTTTATTTTTTTTTTTTTAACTATCATATTTTTTGTCTGCAAGCTGTCCTTTCCGAACTACGAGTACATCTAAATATTTTCGATCCCCTTTCTTAAAGTTCCTTTGAATTTAACTTGAGCTCCCGTAAGCTACGGAGTGGAACGAAGAAAACGAACAAAGTAGCAATTCGGAAACTTTTGAATGCTTTGCAAAAGGTTTGGCATGGTTGGAGCAGCAGAAAGACTGCAATACTGGTTAACTAATAATACTAAAAAACTCCGTGATAGAGCTTCAAAGCAAAGGCAATCGAAAGTGCGACAAACAAAACATTTTTTCAAACCCTTGTGATCTATGTAAAAAGTACTTAATTTCAAAATTAAAATTCAGGTAATTTATTCTTGTTTCTTTTTAGCTATTGCTTTATTTTTATTAAGCACTTATTACCATAATATGAAATATTGCATATATCTCTCCTGAATCTTAAAATTGAAGCGTTCTCGATTATCCGAAAATTTCAATTTTCCGAAAGAGGGTCGGTCCCAATTACTTCGGATAATCGAAGTTCTACTGTACTATTGTATTAAAATATTATGAGAGTTAGAGAGTGCTTAAGAGAATACTAGAGGGGCGGGGAGGGGGGGGGGGGCTCAGATGACAGAAAATTTTACCGGCTTGAATTTAAAATCTTCGGGGGTCTGAAAAAAGTAGCCGAACTCATCTCTACTCTGCAACGGTTCCTTAATCCCAACCAGTGCAACATGGATTTCCGAGTCCGCAAGACCGTGCAGATGGGGAATAGAGCCGGTACAAATTACCAGGGCCCGACTTCGGTCCTGTATTTTTTTTTTTTTTTTTTTAACCAGAAAAGTAGACTCGTACTTTTTTACGTAAAAATTTTAAATTAAAATAACTAATAAATAATAAAATTCAAAAGTCAGAATTTGTCTTTACAGGCTGGGCTCAGGGCCCATACTCTTGTATATGTATCAAATATCTGAAAGTTCATTTGATATATATATATATATATATAAGAAAAAGAAAAAAAAATCAACGGTGCTTCTGTTTCAAAGATGTGGCTAATTTCAGACGCACGACAGTAATCATAGGTGGAAAGTTTAAAGTAACAGGTTAAGTTTTCGAATTTAATTTCTTTCATACTTTAAACTTTTTTATTCAAAATTAGTTAATTCAATTAAAATTTAATTACGTTTTCAATATTTTAAATTTTTATTTAAAATCTTTAGATGAAAAAGTGTTACAAATGAATCATAAACTATATTACGGTAAAAGAAATGGGTCATTTTCAAAAAGTTTGCCAAAACAGCATTTAAAAAGATTAAAATTCAAAATTGTTTAAAATTAAATTTATTGTTAAAAAACAGGCTTAAAAATAATTAATCTTTTAGAATATAATAATATTCGAGCTTAATTTTTTGTGTCATTAAAGATATTTAACTTTGAAAATGAATCTCTGGCCTCCAATGTCATGAGTGTTACCGGACAAAATGATTGAATTTCTTAGTTAAGTAAAAATGATTATTTCTATAAAAGGAAAATTTTCAATTACATATGGGTCCTTTAACAAGGATACATACAAAATGAGCAAATACAATTATTTTTTTTTTTTTTTAAATTACTGTGTACATTGTCATGAGCGTTACTTTTTGGTTTTTTTTTCCACTGAACATTGTTGTAATGAAATAAAAAAAAAGTAAATTTAGAGGATATTTTTGCTGTTAAAATATGTTATTTGAAGTATTCTCTTAATTCCTATAAAAGTTATGATAAAAAATATTTTTAAATGGTAAAAATTTAAAACATTTCATGAAGTAACACTCATGACAAATGGTAACACTCTTGATAAAAAGCATTGTGTTTTTTAATACACATGTATTGAAAATGGAAAATGATAATAGATTCTATTGCCTTTCATAACAATTTGTGGACTAGGTAAAGTTATTATAATATGATTATATTCCACATATGAGATATCCTCTTTCATTAGCCCAAACATTTGGCCCTTTTTATCAGTTACCCTGAAAAACACAACTTTCAACTCTCCAACATATCGATAAGATGTTTTGTTTCTATTAAACTAACACATAAGTACCTGGTTAAAGATTATTTACACTTCCAGGTTCAGACTCACTAAATTCTGAACTATTCTCAATATCAAAAGAAGAAATCAAAGAATCATTTTGAGATTCACTGCTATAAATAGGTCCTTTTTTTCTCTTTAGATCTTGAATGTTTTTAATGTCTTTAATAAGTGAGATTTTTCTTATCGTTTCACAGCATTTACAAAATTTTCCTTCTGCCTATTTGTTTTCGTCACAAAAGGAGGAAAAATTACGATAAAAGACTTCCTCATGTTTCACTGTTATAATTTGATGGATAGAATGAGTGTATGGAACAGTTCGAAGACTAGATGATATTTGTTGTAAATAATGAACAATTTTTTCCTCTGGTACGAAAAATAGTTTCACTTTTAAATTATTGCTTTGTAGTGCATCAAATAAAGTTTCAGCATCAGGTATATTGATACCATGTGCGACAATCTGATCAGCTAATCTTTTTAAAGTTGCACAAATGACCCCTTTCCATGTTTTTTTTTTTTTTTTTTTTTTGTCTATACTGCTGACTTAATGTCCCATCTGGGGGCTTGCTGCATTCTTCCTGCCATTTGATTTACAAAATAGCACCCTCCTTGTCCCTCATCCAAAAAATCAGCACCCTTCTTGCCCCTTTCCCAAAAAATTAGCTCTTACTCTTTTTTTTTTGTATTAAAAAAATTATTGCATAGTAAAAACTTTCTCATTGTTGACTTGAAAATCCCCTGTATTTAAATATTAAAAGTGGCTTTAAATAAAACACAAAAAAAGCCAACCCCCCCCCCCCCCCCCCACAAAAAAAAAAGAACACTTTAGAATCTAAAAAGTGTCTTTAGAAAAAAAAGTGCCCTTAAGAATAAAAATGTCCTCTTAAGTATAAAAAAAGTGTCTTTTTTCAACAAGCAGAACCCTGCCTCTTTTTAACACGTTCACGCCAGCACAGTGGGTCACACTCGACTGTTTCAGAGCTGTCAAGTCTCCGACTTTTTGCACACCACTGTTATTTTAGAGCAAATGTTGTTCCTTTAAATCGCCTAATTGTTCTAATTAAATAAAACAACATTTTCTATATTAAAATACTAGTATCCAAAAAGCCAGAGACTTGCAGCTCTGAGACAGTCGAGTGTGACCCACCACACCGGCGTGAACGACCTTGGGTAAACTCTGCTAAAATAACAAAGATTATGCAGATCTTAAATGCTCTGTTCATTTTGTGTGCATTCATGCTAAATTCCACTAAAAAATTCATTAAATACTCATTTTGTCATGAGTGTTACCTTTTATAAAGTAACACTCATGACATTATTATACTTCAATGTTTTTATTCTATAATAATAATTAAAACAAAACAAATTTTTTTAGGACAAAATAAATAACCATTTTATATCATCAATTCAAAATTAAAAAAATAACATTTTAGCCTTAATTACTTTATTAAAGTAAGGTAACACTCATGATGATGAATAAAAATACTCACCTTCCTTAAAGCTTTGTTGTAAAATATCACCCTTATCAATTTTCAAATCTTCACAAAATTACACCAAGTAACATTCTACAAGTCTGTACAAGTGAAAACACACTAGATATGTACTAATGAGTAGCTCCACATATATGTAAATAATCAAAATTAAAATAGGTAACACTCATGATGCAGTTCTGGGGACAGGCCTTTACTGTTTCATATTGTCATCAGATAGTAAAAACATTTTTTTTAAAATGTAATTATAGGTTTGTTTATTGCATATACAATAGGTTGCATTCATTTTTTCAAACAAATAATGAAGATTTAATTAAAAAAAAATTAAGTTTTTGGCTGAGCAAACAAGCTAGGGACAGTCAAAAAACCACTTTTCCAGACAAGATTTGTTATTTTTTTAGCATTGAAATTCATCAGACATTTAAAATAAATGGCACATTGTACAGAAAACAGTACATAAGTTAGGATATTAATGTCCTTTTGTCTAAATAATTAAACAAATATAAAAAAATAAGCACCAAAGTCCAGGGGCGGGGTTTTGGCAAATTTTTTGAAAATGACCCAAATACATAAATAATAAAATTGTAACTATTACCGGGACACGAGGTCTCTGTGCGGCACTGGAAGTTCGCATGCATTTTTCATGAAATTTGCACACGACAGAAAAACTGTGAATGAAATCAATGTGTTGCAAGTGGGGGATTTTTCGAAAATTGTGTACAAATTTTATTGGTACAAAAATCACTGCAAATTGAAAACTTTTTTTTAACTTATTTAAACTCACTCGAATTGTATGAGTTATTTTCTGAAAAAAATATATCCAGTGCAAGCATTAATTTTTATTTTAATACCACTCTATTTTTAGGTTTCCATATGAAAAATTAAGAAACGATAAGTAGATTCAAAATACAAAAAATTATGTAACAGGCATAGATTATAAAATACTTTTCAACGCTAACAGGATATTTATGAAGAAATTTCATTTTTTCCTACAATGAAATATCTAACTAAGCAACTTAAACACCAGAGGTCGATCCAGGCAAAATTTGGGGACTATTTAGGGCCCCTTCACGAAAATTTATTTAATAAAACAAGCCCCTTCCCAGAAATGAATTTAACAAAATGGGCCCCTTCAGAAAAATGAATTTAATAAAATGGGCCCCTTCACAAAACTCCTTTTAATAAAATAAACCCCTTTACAAAAATTCCTTTTCATAGAAACTTACTACTATTTATTATTTTGTTAAATTTTAAGATGTGTGATTTGTAAATAAAACCAGTTCTCAAGAAATAAAAACTTTAACAAAAGGATTTAAAAAAGTTCTTGTTAATAAATGCCTGGTTCAAATTTGCGTAACTGGATTTGAACTTTCATTACAAAATGTTATTTTTCACAAAAATATAATGAAATTCACAAAAATATAATGAAATTCACAAAAATATAATAAAATTCACAAAAATAACTTTTATTTTTCACAAAATGAGCCCGAGGAAAAAAACCTGCATCGACCCCTGAACATATAACTCACTAAAAATCCAATTTCAGCAAATTCAGTCCATGCCAGGTAAAGTGTGAGATGTCTTCCGGGCAGCCCTATATGCGATCTATAAAATTCATACACGCCACCTGACCTAATACAGTAAAGCCAGGGGCGCCATTTTAGAACTTTCTTAGGGGGGGGGGGGCAAACATCTCATAAGGGATTCTATATAGCTAAGGGTAGGATCCAGGGAACCTACCCCCCCCCCCCCCCGCCTCCTCGTATGAGAAAAGTTTACTGACTTATGCTTATAATAACAGTAAAAACTTCGAATACGGTAACTCAGAACCAATGAAATATTTCGTTTTAACCCCTTAACGCTCGAATTAAATTACGGTTGAAAAATTCAAATTGCTTATTGCACCACTTTTACGAAAAAGAAATATTCACCTTATTTAATGACAGGAAAAACGATACTAAAATATAGCCAATTTCACTATTTTATAAAACTGGTAGGAATCAAACAATTTGAGTAAAAGACACAGCCCGTGAATATGACGGGAGCGAGAATTAAGGGGTTAAACAGGTTTTCGTCTTAGAAAGTAAAATTCTAATATATTGGAGATGATTTTTTTTTCTTTTTAGACAGGATTCTATTATAGACAGGTTTCATTTTTACAAGTATCCTCACTGACTGTGACTGTTAAACCATCCGCTCTATAGTATAGCTCTGAAACGAGATGTATTAGAGTAAAACTTGTGAAAACGAAACCTGTCTATAACAGATTTCTTTATAGAAGGGGAAAAAATAAAATTTCGTTGAAAAAACATCATACAATTATACTTGCTAAGCGAAGACCTGTTTAAATGGGGCTTTTTTCTAGTCCCTTTCGAAATTTTACTTACAAGGGCGCCATTTCATGAGTTTCCTGACGAAGAAGAAGGAAAATTTTTCTTTGAGGAACAGGGAACGTGGAAAATTGCATAACTTGCAGAACTGCACAAATCACACAGAAAGAAAATCCCACACAATAAAAAATGCTCTACGTGATTTTTACCCGACTACGGCAAAGCCAAAGGAGGGTTATGATTTTGACAGGCTATGTATGTATGTATGTATGTATGTATGTATGTATGTATGTATGTATGTTCATCTGTTCCCTCGTAACTTCTAAACCACTAATCAGAATTCGACAAATGACATATCATTAGAAGCGTCTTAATTGTCCGCTGGTTATAGGCTATATAGATTTTCACCAAATTCAATGTGGCGCCTTCTAGCGGACAAAATATACAGAGTAAAAAAATAAAGTTAAGCTAGATATGCCGTGTTTGGTATCATTTTAAAGCGCTTCACTTGTACATTTCGAATATATATATATTACTAGCATTTGCTTGTGACTTTACCTGTATTCATGGGGTACTTTTATACTTTTTCAGCGTAGTTTTTTGTCGTAGTTGGGTTTTAGTTTTTTTACTTTATCTTGTGTCTCAATAACTTCTTTCACAAGCATGTGATTATTCCACAATTTTTTTAAATTCTCGTGAAAGTCCGCGATTTTTCTTTCTTTCAAAATCAGCAAAATCAATTCGTCAATGGGTCGCAGAAATAATCGCGAATCTTGGAAAATTTGAAAAAACAGCCTCCAAAACCGTCGCTTAAAAACTAATCGAAGAAAACTAATTTCTTCAAACGACCGTAGAAAATAGCGCTAATTTCATCAGAGATCGCGAAAAGAAATACCTAATTTGTCAAATGATTGCACAAACAGAAATCTTAAATTTCGTAAAAGGATTGCGAAGAAAATCGCGAATTTCGTAAAAGAATTGCGCAAAAAATCGCGAATTTCGTCAAAAGATTGCGCAAAAAATCACGAAAATTTAGTCGAACAATCGCGCAATAAAATCGAGGAGAAATTCGTCAAACGATCGTGTAATAAGATCCAAAATTTTGTCTAACTCTCGCCTAAAAATCACAAACATTATTAGTCAGTGTCAGAAACAAAATCACGAATTTCAGTAAATGATAGTGATAAGGAACCGTGAATTTTGTCAAAAAAATCGCGAAAACAAATATCGAATTTCGTCAGTTGGTCTCGGAAAAATATTGCGATTTTCGGCAAGTGCTCGCGCGAAAAGATTTCGTATAATGCTTGTACAAAAAAAAAATCGTGAATTCCGTGAATCGATCGCGGAAAAAATCGCAAATTTCATCAGATGATCGCGAAAAAAAAAATCATGAAATTCAATCAGTCATGAGATAATCAGCCAAGGAACGTCATGAACAGGTCACGAAATTTGCAAATTTTTTGATCTATAAGCATAAGAAAATTTTCGTTAGTGATTTTCTGCAAGTAAAGGTAAAGCGTTTTCAATGTTTTTTGTAATCATGGTAAGATTACTAGCAGCACATATTTCTGATATTTCTTTTTTAAAATCTTTCCAAACTTCAACTACATCACTAATAATACAATTATTACTCTGAGCTTTGTCACATGAAATTGCAATATGTTTGAGCCTTTGGATATAATCTTCAACATTTCTTTTTAACTGCAAGTCTATGGACATTCTTAGAAATATCAGAATTGATTTTCTCTCGATTATCTTCACAAATTTTGAAAATTTGTGACCAATTGCTTATGTAAGACTCCATTGTGCCCAACATGGAATTCCACCTGACACCTGATGGTAACTCAAACTTTTTAGCAACTATTTCCCGAAGCTTTGCTGAAGCAAAATGATCATTTCGAAAATATTTAACAATATCAAAACTTGAGCTTTTATATTAGAGATTTTAATGTCTTTTGCTAGAAGATTTAAGACATGAGCTGAACATCCATAAGTTAAAATATTCATATTATGTCTCCCAATCTTTTTAAGTTCATTTCTCATCTTCATGGCAGCGTTGTCTGTTACAAAGCTGCCAATAAAACGACCATAGCGTTCCTCGACTTTATTTATGGCAATACTTGCAAGCTCACAAGATAATTAAATTCATGAGGATGGCCAGATGTATTAATTGAATCTACTAAGTAAATTTGGCCTTTACAAGATACTGTAATTCGTACAACTGGCTCATTGAGAATGTTACTCCATCTGTCAAGAGCAGCACAAACAATCTGTTCTCTTAAATCATTTTTATAAGTTTCCAGCACAGGATTCATGCACTTTGTCAAGTAATATGCCTCCTATTTCATGATGATTTGTAGCCAGGTTTTGTACTCAACACCATCCAGGGGCGTCGCCATGGGGGGGTATGGGGGGGGAGCCCCCCCCCCCCCCCCAATGTATGTGAAGTTGGGAAATTTGAACTTAGAGTTGGGAAATTCTAGATTTTTGAGACATTTTCTTTTTTAAAAGTAATAGTAAAAAAATTACAAAATTTTTATTGTTTTGGTGATTATTTTGAGTACTGCAACAGTAAACAAGTTAAATTATTAAAAGAAATACAAAAGAAATCAGCCACACTCAATCTGTCATTGTATTTTTCAGTTCTACAAAAATATTGTACATCTACCAAACCTAAATTTATCGCGACATTTCTATTTCCACCTGACTTCTGTTCTAGCGTTCTTCAGAACCTCTTCTAGCGTCCTTAGAGCCGTTCTGATCGGCTGGCCCGATTCAGATGAAGTGGCTAGACGTCCGAGCACTGTTTGCAATTTGATTGTCCATTTTTAGATGATGAAACTGCTATTTTCTGCTTGAAAGTATTCAAAAATACCTGTATAAAACAAACCTCCATCATTTCCATACTAAAAGTGTGGTTTTTTTTTTTTTTTTTTTTTTTTTTTTTTTTTTTTTTTCAAACCTTTTAAGATAAAGACTGTTTCATAATTTTCAAATGTTATTTATAAAAAAAAAAAAAAATAAACATACATAATTTATATTAAAAACGCATTGTCACTTATAAAACGCCGCAGTTGCAGGGGGATTTGCATATCTAAACCATGAAAAAAGTATAAATCCAGGGTTATTTTTGATTTATTTATTTTTGTAACCCTGATAATAAAATTATCCCTGAAAAGTAATTTTTTAGCACTGAATATGGAATTTTTAAATATGTCTCATGGAGGTATAGGAGGATTCAGTTTCAAATTCAGGGGACAGTTAGCAGGTATTCCCCCCCTCCCCCTCTCCAAAAAACAGTTTCTGAATTTTTTTTTCATGATTTAGATATGCAAATTCTTCCTGCAACTGCAACGTTTTATAAGTGAAAATACGTTTTTATTATAAATTATAATTTTTTTAATAATTTTTAATATAAATAACATTTAAAATTTATGAAACAGTCTTTATGACTCTATCTTAAAAAGTTTCGAAAAAAATGGTTTTAGTATTGAAATGACGGAGGTTTGTGTTATACAGGTATTTTTTAATACTTTCAAGTAGAAAATAGCAGATTCATCATCTAAAAATGAAAAATAATTTATTCAAATCAAACTTATGTAGCATCACAATCGAAATAGCTGAAAGCAAATATCCGAATATGTGCAAACGATTCTCGGGCGTGTGGCCACTTCATCTGGAGCTGGCCAGCCAATCAGAACAGCTCTGAAGGACGCTAGAACAGAAGTCTAGTGGAATTAGAAATGTCGCAAATTTATCTACTCCGGTCCATCAATAACTGACTAACCAGGGGATCTATTCTGGTGTCGTAGGAATGCTGAAACCGGTCGGGAAGAGCCGCCTTGGCGATTATTTGCTATTCTGGTGTAGTAGAGTCGAAATTTCGCCGGTCGGAGTGGGTTGCTTTTTTTCCGACTGCTACCTTGTGGTCGAGATCGCAGTGGGTAGGGTTCGGAAAGAATTTTTGCTCTGTTTGGAGGGTTTGGGCACTTGTTTAATATTAAAAAATAGAAAGAGGGCATAGTTTTTCAATTACCAGTGGTCGTAAATATCATGATTTCTTCAAACATATCCAACATATCAAAAATATCCAATGCTTTTTATATTTATCAGATATTTTCAAAATAGTCAACTTATTGATAATTATAAATATTTTCAGACTTAATATAAATAAGAAATTAAAATATATTGCAGTTAGCATGATAACTTAATAAAATATTATTCTAAATGTGTGTTTTTTTCTTTTTTGCTTCTCTTAAGTAACAAAATAGTAGATCAGCTAATTGAAAACAGACCCAATTTGTTAAAAAAAGCTGTAAGATTTAGTATTAAGAAAATTTTGTTGTATAAAACACAATTTGAAATACAAAATAATTTGTTTTAATTAAAAAAAATAATGAACATAATTGTAATTTTGTTGCTTTTTCAATCTCATAATGTGTTGTGCATTTTAAATTAAGGTAAACCAAAATTAGAAAAGATCATTTTAAATGAAGATGTAAATAACTTATCTAAATTAGATGGTTTATCTTTCAATGAGTGTCGTAAGAAATATTGTCTGACGTAATTATTGTCATCTAAAAATTCAGCTTCAAACGTAAAGTTTCTTTTTAGAGAAAGGGTGGGGTGGGGGGGGGGGGGTGGGGGCAAAAGTCACTATCAGAGCAAAAGTTCTATATCTACAGAACGACACCGTTAATAACAGTCGAAAAAATTCATTTACACTTGTTTTCACCTGAAAATATAAAATTTTGAAATAAAATATAAAATATCGAAAGTATCAAACGTCTTGACATTTTGAAAGAAATATCAGATATATATCATGGTATATCTCAAGGATAAGCTATTCGATTTCTAAATATACCCATATAAATATATATACTCACTGATATATATATATATATATATATATCACCGAGCCCTGTTAATTACAAAATACTATTTTCTTATTTAAAGCTCTTTTACAGATTCTTTAAAAGTTCTTTGACTCGGAAATCTGTGTATTCTTTTTTTCTTGCAAAAAATGTCAACTAATTTACTTACAAATTTAATTCAGACCGAAAAAAATACTTTCATTTTACATGGAAAGGTTTAAAGTTTAAACATGGAAAAATTTCTGAAATAAAAGCTTTTATTTCGGCCTTTTAAACAAACCAAAAGTTTCGGCAAAAAGCCAAGACAGTTCACATTTTTTTCTGTATAATATTAAAGCTGTTCTCAAATTAAAACTCCCTATTTTCTGACACATTCCTGGAATAATTTTTATTCGAAAACACAGAAAATTGGTTGATGTTGTTATTCAGAAACTGCAAACTCGAATAGCATATACCATTTTTCGATAAAGGTAAAGGATTCTTCAGAAAATGCGGTCAAAGTAGGCATTTTGAACCGAAATTATGAAAGTGACTCCCGATAAAGGTCGTCAAAAGATAACATTTGCTTATAACTCAAGATAATACGTTTATATACTTCAAAAATAAAAATACATAAAGGCGCTTTTCAACTCCTAATCACTTCAATTGTCATATCTGCTAATTTCATGCTTTTATGTTTTAAAATTAGTCTGTGTATGTACAGGGCCTGGTGAAACAAAAGAGGAGAGGATGAAGGCCTGGTATTCATTCAATGCCCCTTCCTATGCTGTCACAAAAATTAAACGTGTTCTATGTCTTAAAATAGAGATATGGATATATAAATACATATTTAGATAAATATATTACTTGTGTTTAATCTTTCCCTACTCCAATAGCAAAAAATATGCAGTATAATTTGTACAAGATCGAATTAGATTTTAAATATTATCTCTGTAAAATTCGTTCACCAAGTTTGGCACCCCCTAAAATCAAAGAGGTTCAGTGCCACGGCCCAGTTGGAAGGGTTTTTTAATCAGCCCTTGTGTTTGTGTTCCAAAATTTTGCGTTGTTAAGCGGAGAAAACATATTTTAGATCCGTTTCACAATAATAATAATAATAATAATAATTTAAAAAACATTTTATTATTTGTTTTTACATTTAATGATTTAATTGATTCTAATTATATTTTTCACAAAGAATCAAGATTTTCAGTGAATTGATAAAGATACAACAATAATTTTTCATTAGCATATTTAGTTTTTTTTTTCTTTTTTTTTTTTTTTTTTAAATAAGTAATTAAACTCATTGATGATCTCTGTAAGTATTTACAATATTAATAAATAAAATTAAGGGAAAATAAAATTTGAGAGACTTTCCTTAGAATATTTTTACTGTCACGAAAATAATTAAATCGTGGTGAATTTATAAATTAATTTAAAAAGGAAGGTAGGAGACATTTAAGTACAAAGCTAAATTAATATACTTATTATATATGCATATATTCTTTAAGTTTATTGCAGATTTGAGATTAAGAACAATTATAAGCAAACCTAGATTTTTTTTTTAATAAAGGTGAAACTAAAGTATATTTAAATATTCGGCCTAATTTATATATGTGTTTTCAGTACTGGTGTGATAAATATAATTAATTTAAAATAAAAGTGGTCTAAAGATGCAAATAAATAAAAAGCTATATAATGTTTATTATTTTTTTAAAATCCATTATATATTAGGCTTCAAATATATATGTAGAGCTTGGTAGAACCTACAACACCCCCCCCCCCCCCCCTTTATTTTTCAAAAATATTTTGAAGTCTGAAAAAAAATCTGTCTATTTCACCATAACATTTACTAATCATTTTCTGATATTAAAATAGAACAAAGTTTCTTTCAAAAAATTGATTCAATAATAATAACAAATAGTATTTTATGCATAATTAAAATACAAATGGACATTTTTTCTTAGGTCAGGAAATTTTAAACAGGTTACAGGCACGATCACGCTGATGTAAAACAATGGCATTCATTCCTTCAACTCGTTTTTCTTTTATATAGATAACCCAAACATTCTTTTCCTTTCACGTAAATAACAATAACACTTGACAAAGCAAGACAGCTGTTTCCCTCTCCCAAACATATAAAAACACGTGAGCGCTTTCATCTGATTGGCTACAACTGTGTCCGATCGCACGCAGGGGACATTCTGCGTTTCATCCTCCACTGTCGTATAACGAGGGGAGACCAGAATAGCTCTTCGCCCAGTGGTCGCTATGAGACGGCGATCCCGATTCGCGGTATTTACTCGATTACACCAGAATAGACGCCGGCGTCTATTCTGGTGTAATCGAGTAAATACCGCGAATCGGGATCGGGATCGCCGTCTCATAGCGACCGCCGGGCGATGAGCTATTCTGGTCTCCCCTCGTTATCCCATAGTGGAGGATGAAACGCAGAATATCCCCTGCGTGCGATCGGACACAGTTGTAGCCAATCAGATGAAAGCGCTCACGTGTTTTTATTTGTTTGGGAGAGGGAAACAGCTGTCTTGCTTTGTCCAATGCTATTGTTATTTACTTGAAAGGAAAAGAATGTTTGGGCTATCTATATTAAAAAAAAGAGTTGAAGGAATGAATGCCATTGTTTTACATCAGCGTGTGCGTGCCTGTAACCTGTTTAAAATTTCCTGGCCTAAGAAAAAATGTCCATTTGTATTTTTAATTATGCATAAAATACTATTTGTTATTATTATTGAATCAATTTTTTGAAAGAAACTTTGTTCTATTTTAATATCAGAAAATGATTAGTAAATGTTATGGTGAAATAGACAGATTTTTTTTCAGACTTCAAAATATTTTTGAAAAATAAAGGGGGGGGGGGGGGGTTGTAGGTTCTACCAAGCTCTACATATATATTTGAAGCCGAATATATAATGGATTAAAAAAATAAATAAATAAACATTAAATAACTTTTTATTTATTTGCATCTTTAGACCACTTTTATTTTAAATTAATTATATTTATCACACCAGCACTGAAAAAAATATATATATATAAATCAGGCCGAATATTTTACTTTAGATTTACCTTTATTTTAAAAAAAATCTAGGTTTGCTTATAATTGTTCTTAATCTCAAATCTACAATAAACTTAAAGAATATATGCATATATAATAAGTATATTAATTTAGCTTTGTACTTAAATGTCTCCCACTTTCCTTTTTAAATTAATTTATAAATTCACCACGATTTAATTATTTTCGTGACAGTAAAAATATTCTAAGGAAAGTATCTCAAATTTTATTTTCCCTTAATTTTATTTATTAATATTTTAAATACTTACAGAGATCATCAATGAGTTTTATTACTTATTTAAAAGAAAAAAAACTAAATATGCTAATGAAAAATTATTGTTGTATCTTTATCAATTCACTGAAAATCTTGGTACTTTGTGAAAAATATAATTAGAATCAATTAAATCATTAAATGTAAAAACAAATAATAAAATGTTTTTTAAATTATTATTATTATTATTGTGAAACGGATCTAAAATATATTGTTTTCTCCGCTCAACAACGCAAAATTTTCGAACACAAACACAGGGGCTAATTAAAAAACCCCTTCCAACTGGGCCGTGGCGCCGAACCTCTTTGATTTTAGGGGGGTGCCGAACTTGGTGAACAAATTTTACAGAGATAATATTTAAAATCTAATTCGATCTTGTACAAATTATACTGCATATTTTGTGCTATTAGAGTCGGGAGAGATTAAACACAAGTAATATATTTATCTAAATATATATTTATATATTCATATCTGTATTTTAAGACATAGAGCACGTTTAATTTTTTGTGACAGCATAGGAAGGGGCATTGAATGAATACCAAGCCTTCGTCCTCTCCTCTTTTGTTTCACCAGTCCCTGTACATTCACAGACTCATTTTAAAACATAAAAGCATGAAATTAGCAGATATGACAATTGAAGTGATTAGGAATTGAAAAGCGCCTTTATTTATTTTTATTTTTGAAGTATATAAATGTATTATCTTGAGTTATAAGCAATCGTTGTCTTTTGACGGCCTTTATCGGGAGTCACTTTCGTAATTTCGGTTCAAAATGCCTACTTTGCCCGCATTTTCAGAAGAATCCTTTGCCTTTATCGAAAAATGGTATATGCTATTCGAGTTCGCAGTTCCTGAATAACAACATCGAGCAATTTTCTGCGTTTTCGAATAAAAATTATTTTAGGAATGTGTCAGAAAATAGGGAGTTTTAATTTGAGAACAGCTTTAATATTATACAGAAAAAAAATGTGAACTGTCTTGTCTTTTTGCCGAAACTTTTGGTTTGTTTAAAAGGCCGAAATAAAAGCTTTTATTTCAGAAATTTTTCCATGTTTAAACTTTAAACCTTTACATGTAAAATGAAAGTATTTTTTTTCGGTCTGAATTAAATTTGTAAGTAAATTAGTTGACATTTTTTGCAAGAAAAAAAGAATACACAGATTTCCGGGTCAAAGAACTTTTAAAGAATCTGTAAAAGAGCTTTAAGTAAGAAAATAGTATTTTGTAATTAACAGGGCTCGGTGATGTATATATATATATATCAGTGAGTATATATATTTATATGGGTATATTTAGAAATCGAATAGCTTATCCTTGAGATATACCATGATATATATCCGATATTTCTTTCAAAATGTCAAGACGTTTGATACGTTCGATATTTTATATTTTATTTCAAAATTTGATATTTTCTGTGAAAACAAGTGTAAATGAATTTTTCGACTGTTATTAACGGTGTCGTTCTGTAGATATAGAACTTTTGCTCTGATTGTGACTTTTCTCCCCACCCCCTCTCTAAAAAGAAACTTTGCGTTTGAAGCTGAATTTTTAGATGACAATAATTACGTCAGACAATATTTCTTACGACACCCATTGAAAGATAAACTATCTAATTTAGATAAGTTATTTACATCTTCATTTAAAATGATCTTTTCTAATTTTGGTTTACCTCAATTTAAAATGCACAACACATTATGAGATTGAAAAAGCAACAAAATTACAATTATGTTCATTTTTTTTTAATTAAAACAAATTATTTTGTATTTCAAATTGTGTTTTATACAACAAAATTTTCTTAATACTAAATCTTACAGCTTTTTATTTTTTTTTAAAGCAAATTGGGTCTGTTTTCAATTAGTTGATCTACTATTTTGTTACTTAAGAGAAGCAAAAAAGAAAAAAACACACATTTAGAATAATATTTTATTAAGTTTTCATGCTAACTGCAATATATTTTAATTTCTTATTTATATTAAGTCTGAAAATGTTTATAATTATCAATAAGTTGACTATTTTGAAAACATCTGATAAATATAAAAAAAAATTGGATATTTTTTATATTTTTGAAGAAATCATGATATTTACTACCCCTGGTAATTGAAAAACTATGCCCTCTTTCTATTTTTTAATATTAAACAAGCGCACCAAACCCTCCAAACAGAGCAAAAATTCTTTCCGAACCCTACCCACTGCGATCTCGACCACCTGGAAGCAGTCGGTAAAAAAGCAACCCACTCCGACCGGCGAAATTTCGACTCTACTACACCAGAATAGCAAATAATCGCCAAGGCGGCTCTTCCCGACCGGTTTCAACATTCCTACCACACCAGAATAGATCCCCAGTTCCTTTATTTCCTCCAAAACTTTGTTCCTTTCTCAAAAATTTCACGCTACCTCCCCTTCTCCTCCCAAAAGAGAATCCAGCTATTTTAATCCAAAGGGATTGCAGCTTCTTTTGAAAATTGGAGATCACTTATAGCACAACAGAAAGGAATGTAGTAACCTACTTGAAACACAGCTATGGGCAAGAAGATTTGATGAGTTTTCACAACTTTTTTGACTAATTTTGCGGTTTTTGGACAATATTTTACTCATTCTCGTGATTTTTTTGCCGCAAAAATTAGTTAACCCTTCGCTTTCAAGTAAAAAGCGTTATATGAGCAAATGCGGATGTAAGAAGTCGTTAATTTAGATAAATTTGTCGCATTTTACTTTTATTTGTGTGCGGAAATATATATCAGTCCTGTTCGTTTATATTCATATGTGTTGTGTTTATAAAATTTTAAACCAAAAGTCCAGTGTTCTGTGTTTAAAGCTGTTCTGAAAAGTTACTATAAATCTCAGCACGAAGAAACCCTTCATAATAGGAAAAGTTTTCGTGCAAGATTTTGGAGGATCTAAAAATCCATTCGAGGATGAAAAAGGTAAAAAATGGACGATTTTGGAACAGAAATATGAACATGAAAGCAGTCCATCAACAGAAGAAAAAATCGACATGCACTGTAACACTGACACGTTGCACTTGAATAAAATTTTGAAGAAATAAAGATTTCCTTACAGACAAGCTCACAAACAATTATGAATATTAAGATGTGACTGAAGCTGAGTTTTGAAAGCACCGTAGGAAAACGGTTTCACCAAAGGCAACAGATAAAAATAATAGCATTGATACACATAAGTTTTACAGTAAAGAATTATAAGAAATACAAGAAAATTTCGGGAATTTAGTAATGGGCTTAAATGACAATGTTCCGTATATCAAGAGAATATTGCAGCAATGCATTCCATATTTAAATTACAATTGTGCAAGGGAAAAGTTAATAATGTTTCCACCTGGATATGAGAAACCGGATGTACATGACTTGCAGAGTCAAATAGAAATAAACCAAATCCCAACTCACTTAACAAACCTTTTACTCATGCCATGAAATTCAAAGACTATTTGGGTCGCGCCGTCAAACTATATACTCGTACCTTAACATTCACAGCAGCTTATCTTTATGGCGTTGCATCTAATGAAAGAATCTTTAGTCAAATAAAAATTTTAAAAATATATATTGCAAGCTACAATGAGGGATGACAGACTTGACAGCCTAATGCTTTTAAAATATGAAAGTGAAATAGGGAATTTTATTAAACTAAGCGGTGTTATTAACAGGTGGGCTTCTTTGAAGACCACAAGAATTAATATTAAGTGAAAACTAGTCGGATGTGCCAATCCCAAAATTTTCTTCTACTCCGTACATGTTAATGCCTCAAAATTTGCAATCACAGTGCCAAAATTAAATGACAATTCTTTGCCAATAATAACAAACTCTAAAGGTATAGATTTGTTGAATTGTGTGCAATTTAAAAGGAGATATAAGCATAGCATTTTTCAAACAAATCATTAAATTTTGGCACCCAGCCTCTTAGATGTCTGCAACCAAAATTCCTTACTCGAAGTGCACAAAAGCGATAGCTTTGGACAGTTTAGACCCAAGCCTAATAAGGATCTATTTATGTGAAAGAACTACTTATGTGGCATATGAAGTTTGACTAAATTTCGTTCATTAGTTTTTGAGATACAGCTATCGCAAAATCGTGAATAATGCTGCATAGCAGCGCCACCTGCTATATGATATACATAAAAAGATAATCTGCATCAAATTATGTCAAGGTTTAACAGAATATGACGTTTGATCAAATTCCGTGCAATAGTTTTTGAGATATATTTATCTCTAAAATCATGTAAATCGTGAAAAATGCCGCATAGCAGTGCCAACTGTTGGACGATTTACACCAAAAACAAATCAGCACCAATTTTTATCAAGGTACAGTCAAACCTCGTTAATACGAACTGTTTCCGATTGACTCGCCCAGTTGTATGTAATGTAGTTAAGTTCCGATAACACGAACTACTTTTAATACGAAAAAAAAAAGTGTCCCCTTGAATGTTCGCTTTAACGAGGTTCGACTGTATAAGTGAATCTCTAAGGTTTTATTAAATTCCGTGCATTAGTTCTTGTGTTAGAGCGCCCACAAAATTTGCATAACATATAGACAGACAGATATTTTCTAAAAACAGTCGAATCGTGTTCAGGACTTACTAAAACGTATAAATCAGTCTAAAACCGGAAGTCAAATTTTTTCACAAATCCAATACTTTCTTCTTGTAAAGGTAAAAGAAAGTAAAAAGCGTATTTATTTTTTTAGTAAACAAACCCATAATTAGAATTTTTATGTTTTCAGTTTCAGAATTTTTCTTTGGAAAGGATTTTTTTATGCAAAAGTATCATTATAATTATTACACACGTTGTGCATATCATTTTAGTCAAAAATTGGAGCAATTTGTTTCAAGTTGGGAAATTTTCGAATTCCCCCCCCCCCCCCCCCCCCGAAAAAATATCTGTCGCTACGCCCCTGACACCATCTTTCTAAATTCTCAATAATCCACACATGAAAATGATGTATTTGTTGCGTAAATAAAGCGTACAACTTAAATATCAAACGATTCTTTAATAAACATGTTTTAAACACTGTTTTAAATGTAATGTTTTAAACAACTGTTTTAAACAAAATGTTTTAAACGTAACAACCCTGATTGTTTATATATCAAGTTTTAACTAATTGAACAAAAAATAAAAACACAGGTCGCTTATAAATCTCTTCAAAAATCACTTCAGCAAGTTTTATATATATATTTTTTTTATTAAAAATGAATCTGGAATTATGCCAGAAAATTTCGAGTTGTTGAGCATGGAAAAGTATTTTTTTTAATACCGCCCTAACATGATTCTGATAAAACCAGCTATTATATAAAAATGAAATAAAAACTCGTCAAAAGCGACCAGATAAAATTGTTAAAGTGGATTTATCACTAATCATGATTTTGTTTGTGAAATTAGTATATTTGACTTCGAAATCTACCTCTGCCTGTAGGCCCGGCCGACAGGGATGTTTTTTTTTTTTTTTTTTTTTTTTTTTTGATATTGTGTTGTATCGTTCTGTCTTTTTATTTTTATGTTAAATTTATTGGATGTATTTGACTGACTATGGTTTCTGTAATCCGTTTAAACGCTTTTGCTGAAGTAATTAAGAAATATGAGGACATTTTGACAAGAAAAGTAGGTTTGTTTATAGTGTGTCAATGCGTATTCATAAGCCTATTTTGGAAAATGACGGTGATGATATGAGAAAGATTTCGTGCTGGAGCTTTCAAGAAAGCAGATGTCTGTTAAGGTATGTTGATCATTTTATGTATATTTTGCTGCTTTAAGAGTTTTTTGCATTTTGAGATTGCTAGAAAGCGAGAACTGCTGAATTTTGAGAATGCTACACCGCGAGAACTGCTGAATGCAGTGATGTTTTTTTTTCGGTTAATGTGCGCGAAGCGCTTATACAAGATTGCTGATTGCCACTTTAGCGAGTTTCATTTTTAAGTATATTTTGCTGCTTTAAGAGTTTTTTACATTTTGAGATTGATAGGAAGCGAGAACTGCTGAATTTTGAGAATGCTACACCGCGAGAACTGCTGAATTCAGTGATGTTTTGTTTTTCGGTTAATGTGCGCGAAGCGCTCATCCAAGATTACTGATTGCCACTTTAGCGAATTTTGTTTATTATTTACATTTTATTTTCGTTAAGCGAAACATGCGTATAAACCGGTGCTTGGCGACATTTACTACTTGGCGGAAAAGTGGTTTTCACGCCAAGAAAACTTCCAAGATGGCGGCCGTGGGAACTTATGACATCTGTTCCCGACGCATAAATGTAAAATGCGTATAAATGGTGCTTTACTTACACTAAAAATTAGAAATTCAATTTAAAAATGCATACCACAGAGGAAAACGCACTTCTAGAAATCATCGACCTTAGTCAGTCCTTTATGTACACTATAAATGCTACTTATTCTATACTCTTGAGAAAGCCTGTTGCAATCCATCTATACTACCATTTGTACTAATAGCATTATGTTTGGAAATATCGTAACAGCAATAAAATTGAAATGCACCCTAAACGATTTTTCTCAATAGACCGTGATGTAACAGAATTCTTCTTTTGTGTGTCCCTGCAGTGCCTGGTTTACGACAGGGCATTCGGGGGGTACCGGCTAAGTGTGATTCTGAGTAAAAAGAAAAAAAAAAATTCTGAAATTCACAGCAAATTTTCTGAAAAGTTACAGCAGAGGGGGAAATCCACTCCTGGCACTAACTATGCGTTTTTTCCGCGGCCCTTTGACGAAATTCGCGTTTTTTCGTGAACTTTTAATGAATGTTGCATTTTTTCGCGATCTTTTGGCGAAATTTTCGGTTTTCTCGCCATTTGTGGGCGAAATTTGCGTTTTTTCCCGCGATCCTTTGATGAAATTCGCGATTTTTCTGCAAACGATTGACAAAATTTATTTTTTTCGGCGACCATTTGTCGAAATTCGTGATATTTTTTATGTTCGAATTGATGCCCGATTTTTTAAAAATTTCGGAAAATTCGAACAGAATCACCCCTAGTAGAGGCTCAGGGCCCAAATGTTGCTGAAGGTTTTTCAATTGTTGTCCAAAACCTGATGTAGTAGTTTAAATCTAATGGAATATTACATTTGATGACAATATTTACAATGAAATATTACATTTAATTCTGCATTCTATTGTGTTCGTATTATATTTTTACAACATCGTATATTTTATCTGAAACATCCAAATTTAATTACATACTTTATTATACTAATTATTTTCTTTTATCTTTATCATTTAAAAAATACATTGTATTTTTAATTCTTATTCCTGTTCTCGTCAGATTATTTGGGGGCGGGGAACAAGGCCGAAACTAGGGGGGTGCAGAGGGGGCATGAGCCCGGTCGCCAGAACCAAAGGCGAAGGGCGGCGCCAAATGAAGATTTTTTTTTTTGTTGTTTCATACAAAAATGTAATATATATGAAATACAAAGAAACTCGCAAGCTATTTTTAAACCTATGGGAGCGTTCTTTTCAAATTTATGAAAGTGAAAGTAACTATTTAAAAAAAAAAATCTGCAACCAAAATCGAAAAAGTAAACACTAACCCGGTTAGAATTCAATCTCAGCTATTCTAAGCAAGAAAAAAAGAACTTTTAAAACTATTAAAATGCAAGTTAGAAATCTGAAAAAAAAAAAAAAAAAAAAACCCTCTCCCATATGTTTATCATTAGCTATCCAGGGGATCTATTCTGGTGTCGTAGGAATGCTGAAACCGGTCGGGAAGAGCCGCCTTGGCGATTATTTGCTATTCTGGTGTAGTAGAGTCGAAATTTCGCCGGTCGGAGTGGGTTGCTTTTTTTCCGACTGCTACCTTGTGGTCGAGATCGCAGTGGGTAGGGTTCGGAAAGAATTTTTGCTCTGTTTGAAGGGTTTGGGCACTTGTTTAATATTAAAAAATAGAAAGAGGGCATAGTTTTTCAATTACCAGTGGTCGTAAATATCATGATTTCTTCAAACATATCCAACATATCAAAAATATCCAATGCTTTTTATATTTATCAGATATTTTCAAAATAGTCAACTTATTGATAATTATAAATATTTTCAGACTTAATATAAATAAGAAATTAAAATATATTGCAGTTAGCATGATAACTTAATAAAATATTATTCTAAATGTGTGTTTTTTTCTTTTTTGCTTCTCTTAAGTAACAAAATAGTAGATCAGCTAATTGAAAACAGACCCAATTTGTTAAAAAAAAAAAAAAAAAAAAAAAAAAAAAAAAAGCTGTAAGATTTAGTATTAAGAAAATTTTGTTGTATAAAACACAATTTGAAATACAAAATAATTTGTTTTAATTAAAAAAAATAATGAACATAATTGTAATTTTGTTGCTTTTTCAATCTCATAATGTGTTGTGCATTTTAAATGAAGGTAAACCAAAATTAGAAAAGATCATTTTAAATGAAGATGTAAATAACTTATCTAAATTAGATGGTTTATCTTTCAATGAGTGTCGTAAGAAATATTGTCTGACGTAATTATTGTCATCTAAAAATTCAGCTTCAAACGTTTAGTTTCTTTTTAGAGAAAGGGTGGGGTGGGGGTGGGGGTGGGGGGGTGGGGGCAAAAGTTCTATATCTACAGAACGACACCGTTAATAACAGTCGAAAAATTCATTTACACTTGTTTTCACTGAAAATATAAAATTTTGAAATAAAATATAAAATATCGAAAGTATCAAACGTCTTGACATTTTGAAAGAAATATCAGATATATATCATGGTATATCTCAAGGATAAGCTATTCGATTTCTAAATATACCCATATAAATATATATACTCACTGATATATATATATATCACCGAGCCCTGTTAATTACAAAATACTATTTTCTTATTTAAAGCTCTTTTACAGATTCTTTAAAAGTTCTTTGACTCGGAAATCTGTGTATTCTTTTTTTCTTGCAAAAAATGTCAACTAATTTACTTACAAATTTAATTCAGACCGAAAAAAAATACTTTCATTTTACATGGAAAGGTTTAAAGTTTAAACATGGAAAAATTTCTGAAATAAAAGCTTTTATTTCGGCCTTTTAAACAAACCAAAAGTTTCGGCAAAAAGCCAAGACAGTTCACATTTTTTTCTGTATAATATTAAAGCTGTTCTCAAATTAAAACTCCCTATTTTCTGACACATTCCTGGAATAATTTTTATTCGAAAACACAGAAAATTGGTTGATGTTGTTATTCAGAAACTGCAAACTCGAATAGCATATACCATTTTTCGATAAAGGTAAAGGATTCTTCAGAAAATGCGGTCAAAGTAGGCATTTTGAACCGAAATTATGAAAGTGACTCCCGATAAAGGTCGTCAAAAGATAACATTTGCTTATAACTCAAGATAATACGTTTATATACTTCAAAAATAAAAATACATAAAGGCGCTTTTCAATTCCTAATCACTTCAATTGTCATATCTGCTAATTTCATGCTTTTATGTTTTAAAATTAGTCTGTGTATGTACAGGGCCTGGTGAAACAAAAGAGGAGAGGATGAAGGCCTGGTATTCATTCAATGCCCCTTCCTATGCTGTCACAAAAATGAAACGTGTTCTATGTCTTAAAATAGAGATATGGATATATAAATACATATTTAGATAAATATATTACTTGTGTTTAATCTTTCCCTACTCCAATAGCAAAAAATATGCAGTATAATTTGTACAAGATCGAATTAGATTTTAAATATTATCTCTGTAAAATTCGTTCACCAAGTTTGGCACCCCCTAAAATCAAAGAGGTTCAGTGCCACGGCCCAGTTGGAAGGGTTTTTTAATCAGCCCTTGTGTTTGTGTTCCAAAATTTTGCGTTGTTGAGCGGAGAAAACATATTTTAGATCCGTTTCACAATAATAATAATAATAATAATAATAATTTAAAAAACATTTTATTATTTGTTTTTACATTTAATGATTTAATTGATTCTAATTATATTTTTCACAAAGAATCAAGATTTTCAGTGAATTGATAAAGATACAACAATAATTTTTCATTAGCATATTTAGTTTTTTTTTTTCTTTTTTTTTTTTTTTAAATAAGTAATTAAACTCATTGATGATCTCTGTAAGTATTTAAAATATTAATAAATAAAATTAAGGGAAAATAAAATTTGAGAGACTTTCCTTAGAATATTTTTACTGTCACGAAAATAATTAAATCGTGGTGAATTTATAAATTAATTTAAAAAGGAAGGTAGGAGACATTTAAGTACAAAGCTAAATTAATATACTTATTATATATGCATATATTCTTTAAGTTTATTGCAGATTTGAGATTAAGAACAATTATAAGCAAACCTAGATTTTTTTTTTAATAAAGGTGAAACTAAAGTATATTTAAATATTCGGCCTAATTTATATATGTGTTTTCAGTACTGGTGTGATAAATATAATTAATTTAAAATAAAAGTGGTCTAAAGATGCAAATAAATAAAAAGCTATATAATGTTTATTATTTTTTTAAAATCCATTATATATTAGGCTTCAAATATATATGTAGAGCTTGGTAGAACCTACAACACCCCCCCCCCCCTTTATTTTTCAAAAATATTTTGAAGTCTGAAAAAAAATCTGTCTATTTCACCATAACATTTACTAATCATTTTCTGATATTAAAATAGAACAAAGTTTCTTTCAAAAAATTGATTCAATAATAATAACAAATAGTATTTTATGCATAATTAAAATACAAATGGACATTTTTTCTTAGGTCAGGAAATTTTAAACAGGTTACAGGCACGATCACGCTGATGTAAAGCAATGGCATTCATTCCTTCAACTCGTTTTTCTTTTATATAGATAACCCAAACATTCTTTTCCTTTCACGTAAATAACAATAACACTTGACAAAGCAAGACAGCTGTTTCCCTCTCCCAAACATATAAAAACACGTGAGCGCTTTCATCTGATTGGCTACAACTGTGTCCGATCGCACGCAAAGGACATTCTGCGTTTCATCCTCCACTGTCGTATAACGAGGGGAGACCAGAATAGCTCTTCGCCCAGTGGTCGCTATGAGACGGCGATCCCGATCCCGATTCCCGGTATTTACTCGATTACACCAGAATAGACGCCCAGTTTCTTCGCGTGACTAGTGTAGGCTCTTAACACTCAAGCTAATGTTAATCCCACGGAAGCGTTGTTTACATATTTCTTGCTAGCATTTTAATTAAGTGATTTTTATTTTTTAAGGAATCTTTTTTTTTTTTTTTTTTTTTTTTTGCATAGGGTTCTAGCGATCGATAACTTTTATTGTACGTGAGGAGGGCGGGGGGCAAAACCCATCTTTGCCCCGGGCGCAAAAAAGGCTAGTTTCGGCCCTGGGTAATCGTACCTCGTACGTGACAGAGTCCCTAATATTTTAAATAATTGTAGCTTGTAAAGGGGAAAATTAGCACTAGCCACCGGCCACAGGGCCAGTAAATGAGAAAAAGTGGCTTGTGAAAAATTGTCTATCAGCGGCCACCTTCCGACCACTTTTTACAAGGCGAGCGATAACAAAATTTTCTTGGATTTCATCAAGGATTCTACTTTTTTTTATTCCAATCTGTACTAATATTATAAAGAGGAAAAAAATGTTTATTTGTAGGAGGTAAGCTCTGGAACTACCGAACCGATTCCAAAAGTAATGGTATCAAAATGATGGTGTTTGTCCAACTTAGAACATAGGCTATATTTTATGTCGGTGTCAAGACCCCAAAGGGGTGCAAGAGCAAAAAACGTTCTAAAAATGCGATTTTTGCGTTACTGAACTGCCTAGAAATATGAAATATTAGTTATTTATAAGATAGAAATGATGTCTAAGAACAGTTCTTAAACAATTCGAAATTTAAAAGGAGTGAAAATGCACAAAAAGCGTTCTAAATGGTAGTTTCTACACAATCTCAGGAAATACCAAACCGATTTAAAAATTATTGGTGTTAAAATGATGGTGTAAACGCTTGCTCCAAGATAGGCTGTGTTTTATGTCGGTGCCACTACCTCAAAGGGGGCGCAGAAGCAAAAAACTTTCGAAAATGCGATTTTTGCGTTCCTGAAGAGCCTAGAAATATGAAATTTGGAATATTAGTTACTTATAAGATATAAATGATGTCTAAGAACAGTTCTTAAACAATTCGAAATGTGTGAAAATGCGCGAAAAGCGTTCTAAATGGTGGTTTCTACACAATCGCACGCATGAAATACCAAACCGATCTAAAAAATAATAGCGTCAAAATGATGGTGACAACCCTTGCTCCAATATAGGCTATGTTTTATGTCGGTGCCACTACCCCCAATGGGGGTGCAGGAGAAAAACGTTCTAAATTGCGGTTTTTGTGTTACGGAAGGGCCTAGAATCGTGAAATTTGGAATGGTAAGTATTATAAGGTATCAATGATCTTTAAGGACATTTCCTAAAAAAATAGAAAATTAAAAGGGGGTCAAAATGCTCTGTAAAAAACGTTCTAAATTGCGATTTCTATTCAATCTCAGGAAGTACTGAACCGATTTAAAATATAATGGTGTAAAAATGATGGTGACAGTTCTTGCTCCAAGAAAGGCTATATTTTATATCTGTTTCCACTACCCCAAAGGAGATGCAGGAGCAAAATGCGCGAAAAGCGTTCTAAATGCCGATTTGCCAGCAATATCTCAGGAAGAATCAAACTGATTTCAAACGCAATGGTAGGAAATTGAAGCTGACAGACTCTGATCTAACATAGACGCTATTTTATGCCGGTATCACTATCACTAGGACGTTGCAGGAGCATAAAGCGTTCTAAATTTCGATTTTTGTGATCGGTAGGGTCTAGCAACTTAAAATTAGGCAAGGTACATATTTATTAGATATAAATGATCTTTAAGAACAGTTTCGAAAAAATTGGAAATTTAAAAAGGGGTGAAAATGCGCGAAAAGCGTTCTAAATTGCGATTTCTACTCAATCTCAGGAAATACCAAAGCTATTTCAAAAGTAATTGTTGCAAATCAATGGTGACAGTCCCTGCTATAACGTAGGTTATACTTTATGTTACTGTCACTACCGTACCATCTGAGGGTTGCAAAAGCAAAACATGTTCTAATTTGCGTTTTTTGAACAACTGAGGGGTCTAGCACTTTGAAGTATGGCATGGTGTTTACTTACAAGATGCAACTGCTTTCTAAGAACAGTCAAAAGAAAATTCCAAATTAAAAAATATGAAGTGAGCGAAAAGCGCTATAAATTAGAATTTTTAAGCAAACTTATATAATACCAAACCGATTAAAAAAATAATGATGACAAATTGTTGGTGATAGAACCTGCTCAAACATAAGCTATATTTTATGTCTGTGTCACTACCACCAGAGGGTTGCAGGAGCTAAAAACTTTCTAAATTGCGATTTCTGTGATACTGAAAAGGCCAGAAACTTTAAATATGGCATGGTAGTTACTTATAAAATATAAATGCCCTCGAAGGACTGTCGAAAATAAATTCGAATTCAAAAGGGGAGAAGCGAAGGGAGGTGCGAAAAGCATTCTAAAAAAGTCCTAAATTACGATTTCTATGCAATTTCAGGGAATATAAACGTATTATAAAAGTAATAGTTGCGAATCAATGGTAACAGTCTCTGATCCTACACAGGGTATATTTTATGCCTATGATTCTACCACCTGGGGTTCACAGGAACAACAAACGTTCTAAAAAAGGCCTTTAAGGGGGACGTGTACCCTCCAGTTTTTGACTATGGATTTTTACTTCTTATCTTCGTAATGAAAAGATTGATACATATTCTTTACAACTGGCATTTAGTGAAATATAATATCTAAATTTTCATTTAACATGTTTTATTTTGTTATATATTCAGCAAATAATTAATAATCTTCAAATTTTTTAACTAGATGTAGTAAAATCAATCCTGTTCACATTATTACATATGTCCTGTTCACATTCCGAATTATTGAAATTAGCTTTTGCTGGTGCTGCCATCTGCCTTTCAGAAGTAAAAATAATATTCCATATAACATTTTTCCTGTACGTTTTCAATTTTAAATGCTGGTAAATAGGCTCCAAAAAATTTAATTTCGGTCTCGAAAATTCAGGTTAGTACCAAGCTTCAATATCTTTTATGAACAGCAACTATATTTCGTAGATTTAGTCAATTTATCGGTGTTTTATCATGATATTAACGAGATTACATGTTGGCGAGATTTCGGCGATTTAAAGTTTTCGGCAACCCTTTTGTTAGGGCGGGGTTTCATAGGACGCGCTGAAGATTGATTGATTGATGCTTTTGCTCTATTTGTTTTCTGTATGGAATGTATGTAGTATATTCGAACTGTTGCTACAAGAAAATGGATACTCAATTATTCAATTATCATTTAAGTTTGCAATTTGAATAGGAATTTATTTGTTTATTTATTTTTAATGTATGTTTATTTTTAATGTTGTAAAATAAGTTTTTTATCAGGCAAAGGCTCGTTGGTATTTTTTAAAAAGCCTGTCAGTAATTCCTAATCAGCATTTGTATTACAATAAAAATAATAATTATTTTTTAATCAAAGGTTTTATGGCAAGTGAACTTGTCCTCTACTTCTGTAAGTATAGTTAAACTTCTATGACAGGCCCTCCCTGATAACGGACACCTCTATTAAAGTACATTTTCCCCTATGCCTAACAATTATATATCTGTGCATTTTTACTTCTCAATAGCAGTCACTTCCGAATAGCGGACAAATTACACTCTCCCGACGTGCCCGTTATTCAAGAGTTTCTGTATTTGATTATTATTATAGTGTGGGCGCGGACGGAAAGGGGGAGGGGGGGGGGAGGTTGCGGATAAACTACCTAGTGGCGATTCTGTTCCGAATTTTCCGAAAATTTAAGGCATTCATTTTCGAAAGTTTATAAAATTCGATCATCAATCTGAAAATTCGGACATAAAAAATATCACGAATTTCGGCAAATGGTCGTCGAAAAAATTAATTTTGTCAATTGTTTGCAGAAAAAAACGTGAATTTCGTCAAAGGATCGAGAAAAAGACGCAAATTTCGAAAAAATCGCGAAAAAAGGCAAATTTCGTCAAAAGATCCCGAAAGGACCGGAAATCTCGTCAAAATATCTCGAAAAACTCAAAATTCGTCAAGGGATCGCGGAAAACGCGAATTTCGTCAAAGGGCCGCTGAAAAAACACGTATTTAGTGCCGGGAGTGGATTTCCTCCCTCCCCCCCCCCTTCCGCTGTAACTTTCAGAAAATTTTCTGGGAATTTCAGAAATATATATATATATATTTTACTCAGAATCACCCTTGAACTACCTTCTTACCCCTAGGCTAGTTTTCTTTGGGCACCCTCTCCCTTCCTTCAAAATGATATATTTCAGTGTTTTCTGGTACTAAAAAAGGAAAGCAATACTTTTAGTGTAGTTAAAAAACATTAAAATTTCATAAAACTGAAAGTGTCATAATATGACAAGTGGGGATTTTTTTTATTTCAATTCTAGATGTAGAACAACATTTCTGTAAACATAAGGTATTAGGGACCAGGGGCCATATAAAAAAATTCATATTTAAATATATATATATATATATATACAGCCCCTTATAAAACAAAAGCTTGATTTATACTCTTTTTTTACAATTGGAAGAATGTTTCATCAGCAGTTTAAACGATAATAAAAGTCACCTCTGTAATAAATTAATCACAAACTGGTAGCCGAAAAATTCCAAGACTCCGCAAAAAAAAAAAAAAAAAAAAAAAAAAAAAGAAGAAGAATAAAATGGAATTTAACAAATTACAACGACCATTTGGAGAATGATTCTTTCGAAGACTAACATTTAAGACATAAAACATCGCACGGAGTTGATCCTACATTACGTACACCATGGATTACATTTTTCGGTACTGTACATTTTTAAACTTCTGGTCATTCCTTACGTACGCCATGGATTAAACATTAATATTCCTGGACCAATTTTAAATGAAATTTCATTCTTAAATTCTAAACATTCCACAATATTACTTTTTACACTGTAGTATAGAGAAAAAAATGTACTTTTAAATGCAATTTGTTTGAAAGCTGTATCTCAATTTCTTTCTGAGTTATTTTTTTTTATAGTTTTTATTACTTTTTTGTCATAGTGGCAACAGACGTATCCATCTCAGTTGAAAGTAAAGGGAGAATACAGATTACTGTATAGACCTATCAGAAAACGAATAAAATGCGGATTTAACCAATAAACGCTTCAGATATGTTTTTGATTTCCTACCCTGACAGAGGATAATAACCATTTTCCCAAATGGTTAAAAAAAAAGAAAAAAAATTGAAAGAAAATCTTAGCACCGGGCCCTTTTCCTTCCAAAACCCTAGGCTTCAGCTTGTTTAGCCGAATGGGTAATCCGTTTTGATTAAGCCTACCAAAATAATCAAAACGACCCCCCCCCCCCTACACACACATCCTGACTAGCAAGTTATGACCTTGGTTGAAAACATTACTTAAGTAGCGGATTTTATTTATGGAACAGAGAGCAAAATATGTCTTTTTAAATAAAAGTAATTATTTTATTTTGTTCAGTAGTATGTGCAAAGATGATTCTGTTCCCAATTATCCGAAAATTTACGGCTTCCGGTTCAAAAACACTTTAAAATCGATCATCAGTCTGAAAATTCGGGATAAAAAAATACGCGATTTTTGACAGATGATCGCTGAAAAAAATGAGTTTTGTTAATCGTCCGAAGAAAAAAAAACGGCAACTTCGTCGAAGTATAGCGGAAAAAACGCAAATTTCGTCGAAGATTCCAGAGAAAAGACAATTTTGTCTAAGAATCGCAAAAAAAAAGTGAATTTTGCCGAAGGACTCGGGGAAAAACGGGAATTTTACCAAAGGGCCACTAGAAAAAACACGAATTTCTTCAAAGGTCTGCGAGGGTCTTCAAAGGTCTGCAAAGGATCGCGAAAATAATGTGAATTTCGTCGAAGGATCATGAAGAAAATGAAGTTTTTCAAAGGGGTGCTTAGAAAACACTACTTTCGTCAATGTAACTCGGAAAAAATGCGAATTTCGTCAAAAGATCGCAAAAAAGCGAATTTAATCAAAGTATCTCGGAAAAAATGCGAATTTCGTCAAAAGATCGCAAAAAAGGGCATTTAATCAAAGTATCGCAGAAAACCCGTAAATTTCTTCAAATGATCCCCTCCCCCCACCCCAATAAAAAAAAGTGAATTTCGTTAAAAGGCTGAATTAAAAAAGTTAATTTCGTCTAAGTATCGCCGGAAAAACGCGAATTTCGTCGAAGGATCATGGAAAAGTGAATTTTTCGCATGACACGAAAAAAGTAGAAAAATTCTAGAAGGGGCCGCGGGAAAAACGCGAAATTCGTCACAGGGCTGCGGAAAAACGACAAAATTCGTAAAACGGCCAAGGAAAAAAATTTGTCAAAGCACCGCGAAAAACGAGAGTTACGCCAAAGGGCTGCAGAAAAAAAGCGAATTTCGTCAAAGGACCGCGGATATAAAACGCAAATTTCGTCAAAGGATCGCGAAAAAACGGAAATTTTGTCGGCGAATTGTGAAAAAAAAATATTTTAGTCAAAATGCTGCTTAAAAAATGCTATCGTAAGGATATTAAAAACTGCTTATGCTTTCGTCAAAGTCTTGCGGAGAAAATGCGAACTTCGTCGAAGGGCCGCTAGAAAAAAATGCGGGGCCGCAGTGAAAAAGCTAATTTTATCGAAAGATCAGGAAAAGATAGCAAATTTCGTCAAAAGGCTGCGAAAAAAACGCAAAATTTGTCAAATGGCCGCAGAAAAATGCAAATTTCTTCAAAAAATCGCGAAAATGCGAATTTCGTAAAAGGGCCGTACAAAAAAAGCAAATTTCGTCAAAAGATCACGAAAAATGAGAATTTCACAAAAGGGCTGCAGAAAAAAACGCGAATCATTTGTCAAAGGGTCGCTATAAAAAAAACACGAATTTCGTCAAAAGGCTGCGGCACGAGAACGCGAATTTTGACAAAGGACCACTATCAAAAACACGAATTTCGTCAAAACGCAGCGTAAAAAACTCAAATTTCGTCGAAGGATCGCTAAAAAACGTGAATTTCGTCGGAAGATCGTGGAAAAAGAAAAGAATTTTATCAAAGTGCTGCTTAAAAAACACTGATTTCTTCAAAGTATCTAGGGAAAAAAACGCGAAATTTCTAAAAGGGTCGCGGAAAAATTCAAATTTCGTCAAAGAGTGGCGGAAGAAATGCGAATTTCGCCAAAAGGCTGAGAAAGAAATGCAAATTTTGTCAATCAGTCGTAGAAAAAACACGAATTTTTACAAAATGCTCAGGTGCAAAACGCGAATTTTGTCAAATTGTCGCCAAGAAAAACACTTATTTCGTCAAAGGGCCCTGGAAAAAAACGCAAATTTCAAAGAATCGCGAAAAGAAGATAATTTTGTCAAATGGTCGTGGATGAAATGCGAATTTCACCAAAGGGCTGTGGAAAAAAATGCGAATTTTTTCAAAGGACATATTAAAAAATACATGAATCTCGTCAAAGGGCTGAGGCAAAAACCTCCAATTTTGTAAAAGGGCAGCTAGAAAAAACAACGAATTTCGTCAAAGGGTAGCGTAAAAACGCAAATTTCGCGAAACGGTCGCGGTAAAAACATTCATTTCGTCAAAGGTTCGGGAAAAGGGGAAATTTTGTCAAAGAGTCGCGTAATAAATGCGAGTTTCGCCAAAGTGTTGCGGGAGAAAAAAAAGCGAATTTTGTATTAGTTCTTCTAGAACAAGTGGGTAAGTGTGATCATAGATCGCACAAAGGGTTTCGTTTAATATTCCTTTCAAACGTCGTTAAAAAAGCACATGCCTCCATTTTAATCTATGCATTATATAGAAATCAAACAAATTAATTAAATAATTATTAATATATCAGCTTCTAATTAAGTTAGCTCTTTGAACTGGGTATGTATGAAATCTGCGAGAGATTTCCCGTCCGGATGTCAAAAAGTTTTATAAAAAAATTTAATATTTAAAACGTTTAAATTTCGTATTAAAATAAAAACCGCAAGTGCGTCGTCATGTCTGATGAGATTAAAAACCCGTTGAAAGGAAAGTTTTAAAGCAATGATCCAATTAATGAAATAATAATTAATATCTCAGCTTCTAATTAAGCTAGGAGTTTGAACTGGGTATGTATGAAATCAGCGAAAAATTTTACGTCAGGATGTAAAACAAATTAATCTAAAAATTTAATATTTAAAAAGTTTAAATTTCGTATTAAAATATCCTCTGCTTAAATTTCTCCAGCGCCGATATGTCTGAAAGATGACAACACCTGCTTTCCGCTGAAATGAAATCTCTTTTCATTGTCTTTTCAAATACAGAAATTAAATTTTTATCGATCGATTTTTAGTGGATTTTTTGCGTTATACCCAACGCAGAAATTTGAACTTTATACCAAAATAAAGTAGAATTTTTTTGCGCGTCTTTCTGTACCTTTTACGAATTTTAGGACCAATACTTTGGGAGATGCGATTTCGCTTTTTAAATGTCCACTTCATTTATCGCTTAATTTCCTTCGTGGTAACCATACACCCGCTCATTTTACTGGCAACCCTTAGGAGAAACTCCGCTGATTTGGAGAAGGTGCGTTTGTAGCTGCGTTCAAAAGGTTGATTGGTTAATTTTAGAAGTTAATTAGCCCGTAATTCGGTTAATTACCGACTTTTTAAAAATTTTATGATTTGTTGTTTGATGTGAGGTGTTCAGCTATAAGTACCCAAAATTTCAAGTCACTAACGTGTATAGTTTCTGAGAACGGACTCTGTGACGGACAGACAGACGGACAAAGGAGTGAGACGAATGGGGTTTCGTCAGATGAACGAAACCCTAAAAAACACGAATTTCGTCAAAAGGCTGAGGAAAAACGCGAATTTTGACAAAGGAGCACTAGAAAAAAACATGAATTTCGTCAAAAGGCATCGTAAAAAACACAAATTTCGTCGAAGGATCGCGAATGCAAACGTAAATTTCGTCGGTAGTTTTTGGAAAAAAAGAATTTTGTCACAAAGCAGCTTAAAATACGCTAGTTTGTCAAAGTATTTTGGAAAAAATGCAAATCTCGTCAAATGATTGCTATAAAAAATGAGACTTTCGTCGAAAGGGTGCGGAAACACGTGAATTTCGTCAAAGGGTTGCTGAAGAAACGCAAATCACGTGAAAGGATCGCTGGAAAAATGAGAATTTCGTCAAAAGGTCGCAGAAGAAACGCGAATTTCGTCAAGGGTCTGTGGAAAAAATGCAAATCTCGTCGAAAGATCGCAAAAAAGACATGAATTTCATCGGAGGATCGTGAAAAAAAAGAATTTTATCAAAAGGAGCCGATGCTAGTTTGACAACATCAGTACAAAAATGTAACATGTCCAGCGTAGAGATCGCCATCAGACAGTTACATTGTGTCTGAGCCCAGGTTTAATTTTTTTTTCAGCAGACTCGGGCCGGGCTTATTTATTTGAACGCAGAAAGTTCAAATTGGGAGAAGTAATAAAGTCTATTGACTCACATATTTTCAGCTTATTAAACATTCATAAATATATTTAGTAAAAATTCAAAAAGGCTAATTAAGCTGCTTGAAAAAAAAAACTCTTTTATTTGCACATCGTGTAGGGCAGAGTTGGCGAACCTATGGCACGCGTGCCAGAGTTGGCACGCAAGCTAACATAAGCGCTAAAATAAGCGCTTACATTGCTTATTTATTTTCGTACATAGTCGAGCCAGACCAGAACTGGGCTTAATTGTTCCCAGGATCTGTCAGGTAGGCAATATGTTTTGTAAAAATAGTAACAGCCATAATAGAATCATTGGGAATATGTCTGGTTCTCAAATTCCCTGCTCATCAAAGCGAAACCTTCTGACAAATTTTCTGACTCATTTTTAACTATAATAGCATAAAAATAATAGGTATGACTATTGAAGCGATTTGGAAATGAACAGCATTTTCCATTCTTTGATAAATAAATTACTTATTGAGTTACAAGAGATTTTTGTCATTTGACGACAGCTTTTTTTCCTTTCCCATGCTATCGCTTCGAAAAGGAGCGATGAAGATATTATTTTCAAAATAGTGGTAGAAACAATAAAGTTTCCCTATAGAATGTGACCCCTGTGTATCGTACAATTTCAAGGTTTGGCTATCTCGTTTTCAGAGGCAAGGTATACTTGCATTCGTAAAATGTTGAAATAATTTAATAACACCAGTATTTACAAGAGAATCTATTTGAAAACAGGTAAAAGTATATTTCTGCGTACTTAATACAGGTGAAATTTTCATTATAAAATTCCGGTGCCAATGTGGCAATTAGGAATTAAAATTATGTGATGACATAATGGCATCACTGCCTCTCAAGGGGTCAAGAAATTTGGTTTGATACCACCCAATATGCTTTTTTTAAATTTTATTATGTAATTTTAATAAGGTATTCCATAATTTTCTTTATTGTGAGCAAAGAACAATGAAGAAATTTACCTCCTGTAGTAAGAGAAACTCAAAAACATTATTTATAACTATTGGGGTAACTGGATCCAGCATGGTCCAGCTACCCCGGATACATGTCCCAGTTACCCCGTCTTGAAAAATTTATGGGGTAACTGGGACACCGGGCTTACATTTGAAACATAAAGTAAATATGTATAGATACCTAATAATATTAATGTGGTTGTATGCCTAATCTTTAAAAAAAAGGATTGTTTAATAAAAGTACTTACAGGATTTTAATAAAAAGCCGAGGAAGTTCAACCATATTGACGTTGTTTAAAAAAAAAAAGAAACGTAAACTTTTGACAACCTATCACAGAAAAGTGAGAGTTGTGATTGAGTTGACACACGTTGTTTTAGGAAGTAGATGTTAAGGGGCATGTTCACAAAAGCTAAAACTTAAAAAACATCGACAGTTTTTTTATAAAATAGCCTAATGGCCCAGTTACCTCGTGGGTCCAGTTACCCCAACTAACCTTATATCTAGTTCATATTTTGTTATTTTTACAAATATACATAGCTAAATTAAATTCATTTGTCATTTTATTGCAGTGACTGTCAATTAAATTCATTTGTAAATTACAGCTTCTTAAATTCGTATAGAAAGGTAAAATACATCGCGAAAACGCTGCAGGAAAAGAAAATTATTATGTGTTAATCCATGCAAAAAATAATTGCATTATTTGTGTACTGAACGTATGTAAAAATATTTTATTGGTTATAACAGAAATAAAAAATGGATTTTATCTGTATACCGATTACCAAATTAAATTTTTCGCGTGCCAGAAAAATTAGCTTGCGTGCCAACTCTGGCACGCGTGCCATAGGTTCGCCAACTCTGCCCTACACGATGTGCAAATAAAAGAGTTTTTTTTTTCAAGCAGCTTAATTAGCCTTTTTGAATTTTTACTAAATATATTTATGAATGTTTAATAAGCTGAAAATATGTGAGTCAATAGACTTTATTACTTCTCCCAATTTGAACTTTCTGCGTTCCATAGTTTACGAGTAAAATGGCTGTGACAGACAAACAGACACAAGAGTGATCTTATAATGGTTCCGGTTTTACTTTTTAAGTACGAACCTTAAAAAAGGAAAATAAACATTTTACACACTTGATTGAAATTATAAGAATATTTCAGATACTGTGGACAGTGATAAAAGGAAATAATCCCCCTCCAATACTGGGTGTGTCGCTGAATTATATTTCAAAACATTAATGTTACTCAAAAGCGTTGTTATAATCACTAAATATATATATATATATATATTTTAATCGCCAAAATAGAGTACCGTATTTTATGGAAGAAACGCCGCAACCGTCGTAAGCGCCGCACTCCTCAAAATTGGTCTAAATAAGTTTAAAAATATCGTAAACGCCGCACCTGTGGGAACGCTACTTTTGTCGACAATGTCTCATTGACCTAACTTTAATCAATGTTTTCTGAACAGGGTAACGTGCCTCATTTTTATAATTTAGGATTCTAAAATTTTATTTAAAATATTTAAATCAGGTTTTAAATATTTTTATGTAATTTCTTTAATTAAGGAGCCGTCGATTGTCATTAAAACCATCCAGAGCGCGGGACGCGGATCCTCTCCTTAGGCACACAACATTTTTTTAAGTGGCTGTCGCAACTTAGCACACTTTTTACGTCGCATGCACTTTAGACCTTTTTTAGCTTCTACTCGAAACCCTCAAACTCTGAGTTGTTACGTTGTTAGTATCTGAGTGGAAGAGTAGTAAATTTTCTTTGTCCACCTGTATGGTTCAGTATCATCATCCGAAATGTCACAGTTTTTATAATCGGTAAAGTCAGAAAGTTTCGCGTTGTTGAGCAGGGGACTTGAGAACAGTCTTATAATAATACATTCATGGGATTAATGAATTTTTATTTTAGCCCATTTTACACGCGCGAGAAAAAAATCGTAAACGGTGTAATCGCACATGGTGTAAACGCCGCACTTGACAAAAAAATAGCTTCAAACTCGTAAACGCCGCGGCGTTTCTTCCATAAAATACGGTATATTTAAAAACAAAGAAAAAATAAGGAAATATTTTACACGCTTCATTGAAGCCATAACAATACCATAAATACTGAAAAAGTATTACATTTTCAGCTGTAAAATATCATTAAGGGGACTCGGTACCAAAAAATTTTATTTTATAACTATAACCTATATTATATTTTTAGGTTCATGTTTGAATAAAGCATAGTCATAACAGATCATAAGAAGTGTTAAATTCTCGATATAGAAGTAATATTTCTTATAAAATTGAATTTAAAAAAAATTAACAATTTGTAAATTCTTTCTTCTTTTTCATTTTTCATATTTGGGAATGGATATTTTTATCCTTTTTTCCATAAATCTAAGTATCGGATTTTTGATGAGACCAGTAGATCAGCAGAAAAAAAATTAGTGAATGCATATGGAAAAAGTGAGAAAATAACATGTTTAAAAAATAAATAAATGATCTTATAAAGCTACAAACATATCAAAAATTTGGTACTTAGTTATCCCACACAGGGTCTAAAGATACTTTTTAATAAATTTCAGACAATTTGCTTAATTATTGTAAGAAGCCTTAGCATTTCGATTAAAATGTAAATATAAAAATTTGGGAACCAAGAAAAATGAGTTTAAACATTTCCCTTACACATAAATGACATTAAATTTCATCATTATGACTTAGGTATATCTCCTTTATTATTTATCGAACCGTTCGGAAATTAGGACAGAATGCTCTAAGAATACTAAGGCACATTAAAAGAAAAAAAAAAGTATGAAATTTGACATTTTTGTCATTTTTTATCAAAATGACAGGCAGTGAGTCGCCTTAAAATAAGTTTAAAAAAAAATACTCTTTCAGCTAAAATCAATTTTCATGAACTCATGAAAAATAATATTTTGTATTGCAGCACGTTGCTACTGCGCAAGACGACATTATAATACAACATACATAAGATTATAATATTTTATCAATGACTGCAAAAATGAGACTTTATACCGAAATACAGAAACAAATTTTTTAGATTGTTTTAACACTGTTTTCTGGTCACAGTCTCTACGGTTATCTGTCACCCTCAATCTGAAAGTATGTTCCCTCTGACACCACATGCACAGAGTATGGAGATCTAATTTAAAATCTCCCTACTCTGTCCTCTGTGGCCACATGACTCCTGGTAGGGGAACAGGTCAGCATGGATTGCTTCAAAGGGATGAGCCAGCCCTGACCAAAGATAACCTGAGGCCACAGATTATATATGAGGAGGAGCTTCACCCCTTTCTTTCATTCACAAAGGAATTCGCGCTAAGCTGTTACCTTTCTTCATCGGAGATCTAGAGCGACTGATGTTCTTTTTTTTAGAAGTTTCATTTTTTTCGCGAATTTGGTATTTTTTTGTAGCCTTCAAAACCTGTATGGTTAAATTATGCATTGCGCGCCAATTTCACATGTTATTTATTTATTTATTTATTTATTATTTTTTTTTTTATTAATTTTTTTTTTTACATTGGAGAATTAATAATGGAGAATAATATATTTTATTTCTAAGAAATATTGTTATTTTACTTACACAGATTACTTAATACTATTTTCTCAATAATTTGCATTCTGTTCTTTCAAAATTAGTGCTTTATTTAATGCAATTATTTTAATTTGTTTAAATTTTATGAAATTCATTGTAATTTTTCTTTCAATTATGACACGATTTCCACTGATTGAATCACGTATCTGATTAGTGAGTGTGGTTAAACATATTAATATAGTTGGATTGTTCTGTGATTGATATATGTTATTGAGATTTTCTATGCATGTTCGTTATTGAAAAATAAAGTATGTAGCGTACATAGTTTGTTTATAGAGACACTCAAAAGTATTCCATTATATTATGGTCTATGGGAAAATGTAATTATATAAATACGTAGCACCTACAGTCGTCGTCGGGTCCGTCCGCCTGCCCGCATATAGCAGCGCAAAAACTACCCAACCGAATGGTTTGAAATTTAATATAGATAATTGTTCCAGATTTTGTCGAGTCGCTTCAAATTTTATGAAAGTCGAATCAAAACTTAAAAAGATATTATTAAAAGTTTTCTTCGTTCTATTAAATCCTATCATACGAAATTAATTCAATGATATCCCACAATAGGTAATGATTCTAGGTTGCCATGGTGATGACGTCCTATTTAAGATATAGTCATATTATTTCCGTATTACTGAATTAAATATATATAATCGTAATAAATTTTGTATTCAGGCATTTTTACATAAGAGTGCAATAGCTATAGCACCAAGATCTGACTATTTATGAAACTAGTTACAGTACGAACGCACATCATTTGTCACGTTTGACGTACAAATTCCAACTTGTTTTTCTTCTCTTGGAATATGAAAAATATTGCCAACATTTCGTTATTGATACATCATACAAAAAAGTTTTTGTAATAACTTATGCGCTCACGCACGTTATGTATCTGTAAATTTGGTGGTATCCACTATTCAGATGAAAAAGAGTAAAAATATAAAAGTGTTGGAAAATGAAAGTGTTCACTAAATATATCCAATTTTCCGGAACCCTAATATATATAGATTTTCACCTGAATGAAAAAAAAAATATTTTGGACATTTAGTTGAAAATCAATCAACCCGAACCCGGCCTGCAAAAGTCAAAAGACAATCCGAAATAATGAAAGCCAACCCGACCTGCAACTTAAAAATATAGCGCCAACCCGACCGACTTGGACTGGGGGTCCGGTCGGGTTCAGATAATAGCGCGTTACTGATCCGATGCAGAACTCTTACTTTGAATTGAGAAGAGCTACGAAATATTTTTCAATTAGTTATGGATGACATTCACAATGCAAAGCGTCCTTTCCTCTTTTTTCTGAAAAACCCCTTTGAGTTTCCAATTTCTTCTAATAGTGGTTCCACAGATTTTTACCATCTGTGATGAAATAATAAAGGTATGAAAAGAATGATTTGGACGTAGCGTAGTAGAAAAGAACCCAAGGCACAGTAATGACAAGATAGTAAGTAATCAGTTATATATGGGGCCGGTATGTGAAACGATGGTGTATGCTATTCCTTCAGCATTCAGGTTTCAAAGAATCACCCCCTGCTCACGATAAATTTTCTCTTTCTGTGATGACAGTTGTACGATTACAGTCAAGCTATATCATCAACTCATTAGTTTCAATTCTTGGTGACGCGGTAATGGAAATCTTTACAAAAGCAAAAATGCTACAAACTACACTTTGCATGGCAAGACAAATTTATTAGTAAAATGGAGAATATCCAGAGAAAGATGTATGAAAATTTTGCGATTTATTGTTTTATTCAAAAAAGTTGAGCTCAAAAAAGAAGCGGAGAATCACTAATCAACAGTTATTTTGAATAAATACTCTATGAAGGGTAAAAATATTTTGAGAACTAACCATACTGCCCCCCCCCCCCCCAACCCTTCTTCCACTTCTAGCTTTAGATCGCTATCAAATTTCTTCTTCATAAATAAATAAATATAATTTTCTGAATCTCTAAAAATTGAGGAAAAAAAAAATATGCTCATAAGAAGTAAAAAAAAAAACACTCTTTTGTAATATTTTAATGGGAATTTTGAATTTCATGAAGTTCGAAAAACTGTCTTTACAATTCTTTAATTTGGATCGCGATTATTCCACATCCACCGCTAAAATTAGGCTTGTTAGCAAGCGCGAAATAAAATTTATTGATAAATATATAAATTTACTTTGTTTCGTTTCTAAGTCATAGAAACAGGGGGGGAAAAAGGGCAGTGATATCGATTACAAAATACTTCTTACAATCTTTACGTACAAAAAATAAAGTTGAGTTAATTAAAAAACTGTAAACAGTACTTACTATACAGTTGACTTCAAACCTAATTAGAAAATCGCTGGCATCAATATCAACTCTAGAAGTAACATTTCAATTTTTATTTTATTTTATGTGTAATTTAATCCGATTTTGTATGAATTTATATTTTTATATGAAATATTCGCGAAAAATATTGATATTTAGTAGTAAATACGCTTGTAAGAAAACATGTTCTGGATTTTTTTTCACGAAGAGTCGTTTCATAGTATTATTTATGTGTACAATATTTTTAAAAGCATTGAATGAGACAGCATTTGTTAATGCTTACTTCGGTTTCATTCGGATTTTATATTTTTCAAAGGTTTATTATGTGATATGTACTGGAATACCCATGTCTTTATAGTAACCAGCTCAATTTAATAACTGTTTTTAATTATTATATTATGTATGCTTTCCTTGTCTAATAAAGTTTCCTCTACTCATGTTTTGTACACCATGGTGAATTATAAGTATTTAAACGAATACTTTTTGAACATCCATTCAACGCTGTTATTCAACCATTTTATTCGATTTTCCCTATCGTAATCAAAACCGCATGATGAATCATCTGTCATTAGACTGGAAGGAGAAAAATATATATACAGTAAATTCTGTCTAAGGTGGACTCTGTATAAGCCGGAAATCTGTCTACCGCGGAAACGGAAAGCATTTTAAGGTCCCACCGAAACCAAAATTTTGCATAAGGCGGAAAAAAGGATAATTTAAAAATGAAAAGCATTTTGTTTATTAAACTTTAAAACTGATAAGTCAAATGCTCAATGTCGTGCATGTTAGTTAAATTCCGTAACACCTTGAAAAAGTTAATTCAAAAGAACAGAAACTGTTTAAATTTAAGGAATTTATGCTTGTGCCATTTTTTCATATGCAAAATTATATTTAAAAGTTAACTTTTCTAGTAGAATGAACATTTATGAAAATATATTTTTTCGAAAGTGCAATATATTATACTTTAAGGATGTACTCAAATTTAAAGTTATAGCTTTCTATCTCATTCTCGAAGTTTATTGACGGGTTTTTGTTAGTTTTTGTGTGTGTGTGTGTGTGTAAACTTCCAATTTGCATGTATTACAGCAGTACTAAGAAATTGAATAGCGTTTCTCATTTATCTCTAAAGACAAAAGATCTTTCCGAATTTCAGTTTTCAACCGATTTTCGAGTCAGGAAAATCAATAAAAAATCATCAAATTCGAGGGCTTTTTTTTTTTTGTTTGTTTTGTTTTTTGGGTGCGGGAGGGGAAGCTTTTTTGTATAAGCCGGAATATTGTCTACCACGGAAAATTTTCTCAGTCCCCATCGATTCCGCCTTAGACAGAGTTTACTGTATAATGTCAATAAAACTTTTAATTATTTGGAGAGTGATTGCGCTTTATCTCTTTAGCTATTTTATTAGGTTTTACTGATTATGTGTAGATTTAAGACAAAGTTTTGAAACTAGAACTAATTTTTTCTTTGTTATTAAAATATAACATTTCTTTCTTTATTTATTGATAGTTAAATATCTTCTGTAATTATCATCTGATCTATACTTTTTTTTTAAATTGTCCTTGTGTCAGTATAAATTTTAAAGAAAATTTTAATTTTAAGAGGGCACAGGACCTTAAAACTTTCAAAAAATCAGTTTTCGGTTTTGTTTTATTCTGATTGTTTTAATAGTTCTCAACAATATGCAAAAAAACCCCATTCAAAAATATGCACTTTTTTCTTGAGTTATAATCATTTATTAGAAAAGGTGATAGGGAAAAGGTCATTTATAGGTGGGTATAATTGAAGGTCCGTAGATATCGAAACTTTAAAAAGCGTTTTCTCTGATTAGTAAATTTGAAGTTTGTGCGCACTGTTGCTTTCAAACTATGTAAACTACAGCTTTTGCAAAATAAACAAATGTGCGTTTCTATATAGTCTACATGTAGAACAAAAAAAAAAAAAAAAAAAAAAAAAAAACATATTTTGGTTATTTATTTGTTTGCACTTGAATTTTTTTTTTTTTTTTTTTTTTTTGTACTAAAATTGAATTTTAAACGAAACTTTTTGTGTATATTTTGGGTTTAATTTAGAAGTAGGTGTGGTACGATTCTATTTTGTTCAAAAATTGTTTTCTATATGCATAATTTAGAATTTTATCATGCGCGCAGCACTTAGATTTTATCTCACGCATTAGCAATATGAAGGTTTAAATTTAAAATTTAAATATTAATTTTGTATATACAACATTTTCTTTCTTTTTTTTTTTCCTTCTTTTTTTTTTTTTTTTTTTTTTTTTTTTTGATAATACAGTTAAGAATATATAGTTTAGGTAGAAAGGGAAAAAAATCTTAATTGCATATTATTTGCGTTTTGGTATTTTGAAAAAGGCGGTGTTTTTGATCGTTTCAAGATACTCAAAAGATAAATATCCCCTATAATATGAATTTTTTTTTTTTTTTTTTTTTTTTTCTTGTGTGTGTGTGTGTGTAAAAGTTTTCAACAGCGGACATCTGCAGGCTGCGGAATTTGTTCGATAATCGAAGGTGTCTGCTTTTGTGAGGTAAAAATAAACAAATATGTCAGGGTTGTTGATTAAAAAAGGCTGTAGCTAATTAAAGGTGTCCGATATTAGGTATCCGAGATCCAATAACCTTCATAACGGACACTTCCGAATACTGGACACCTCTATTTAGCGGTATATGATGCTTCTATATAATGCAGGGTTGGACTTTTTGCAGAAGGAGCACTTGATTAAATGTTGGGCAAACTGAACAGTGTCCCCTATTCCCTCCTCCTTCGCTTTTAGGGGCCCCAAATTAAATATTCAATTTTTGTAAAGCTTTTACTTGAAATGTGTTTCGACGTTGTACTGATTATAATCAATATTTTGAACTTTTAAAATACAATAAGATTAAAAACTAAATAAATTTTTAAAGAAATCTAAATTCAGTAAAACTTCTCAATCACGGGCACCTCGGCAACGAAATTTCCGAAAATTTAACCCTCACGCTGCGTATCCCGCGATTTCTACGGCCAACGTAAAAGTGGCAAAATTTGCGCAACCCGCGAATTCCGGAGCAAATCTTTTTTTTTTTTTTTTTTTTTTTTTTATGATTTAGTTCTATTTAAAAGAGAAACTCTTTCACAAAGATTTTGGACATATTTGAACTCTAAAATATATGCAGATTTCAAACATCTAATAAAATGCGCAATTTTTGAACCTATATTCATAATATATATATACGCAGCGAGAAAGTTAAGGCATTCTGTTACAAATATTAAAAAAATATTTCCTGAATCCGAAAATTCGGACATAACAATAATCGTGAATTTTGACAAATGGTCGCCATAAAAAATCTATTTCGTCAATTGCTCTCAGGAAATAACTTCAATTTCACCAAAGAATTGCCGGATAAATGTGAATTTGGTCAAAGGGCTACTGAAAAAACGCGCATTTCTTCAAATGATCACGGAAAAAGCGAATTTCTTCAAAAAATCGCGGAGAAAACGCAAATTTTGTAAAAATAAACGCGAATTTCGTCAAAGGATCGCGAAAAAAAACTCACATTTCATCAAATTATTCCGCGATTTTCTTCAAAGAATCGCTGAAAAAACGCGAATTTTATCAAAGGGCTGCGAAAACACGCAAATTTCGTCAAAGAGTCGTGGAAGAAATGCGAATTTTATCAAAGAGTCGTTTACAAATACAGTGGTCTCTTTAGAAAACAGCACACATACATATGTTTATTATTATAGGTATAGTTTTTAATCTGAAATAATATACCCAACTAACTTTTGAAGAAAATGGGTTAACCCAAACCCAACTTGCAGGAATCTACACTCAGCCTGAAATTGACCCGAATCGAAAACAGCTAACCCGACCCGCAACAAAAATAATTAGTGCAAAGAGGGAATTCCCCTCGCCCCCTCTCTGCTGTAACATTTCAGAATTTTTTTTTTTTTTTTTTTTTTTTTTTTTTACTGAGAATCACCCCTGATCAGGAGTTTTTTTTTTTTTTTTTTTTTTAACTGCGATTCTTAATTTTAGTTTAAAATAGCAATGGCAGATGGTATTGCAAGCAATAGGCGCTAAATCGGTGCCCGATTTAACAACTATTGTTTGCAGCGCCATATATCGCTGCTATTGTAAAGTAAAATAAAAAAATCGCAGTGAAAAATCTCCTGACATCTTACATAATCCTCCTGCAAGATTTTTTTAATTGCTGTCACCATTTGCAAGTTACTGAATTTTAAAATCAGTCAGTCCATTTCAGGACATCCGATATGTTTTTTAAGTTTCAAAGCATTCTTTAGTGAATTACAACTGATCTTAGATATAAACAGACAAGCAGTCTTGTACAAATTGGTATTTTTTACATAATCCTGAATATTAGAAAATATTATTAAATAATTGTTTGGGCGTGCCCGTTATGGAGCTTTTAGTACTGTATGTAGTTTTTATCTTAAAAAATATTTAGACTTTCTATTCAAAATTAGGGTCGGCTCGAATCCTTCTCGCAAGAGTGAAAACCCAATCTGAAACTCATCCAAACCCGAAATAATAATGTATGTTAATCTGCCCCAAACCCAATGCGCTAGGCACAGCTAAAAAGTAGAAGTCAACCCGACCCGCCTCAGAAAAGTAGAAGTCATCCGGACCTAAACCCGACCCGCCTCACCAGTGGATGAGAAGTTCTGCCCTCGAAGCTGGTAGACGGAAGGTGCTGGGTTCGAACCCAATCGCGCCCGTCGGCCTAACCGTTTCAGAGTTTTCATGGTTTTCTACGAAACCGTGGATTCCCATGCGTAAATACGGGTTAGGTTCTATTAGAAAGACCCCCATGGAGGGCACACCCATTAGGGCCTATATCTCTCGTGTTGATAATCGGCCGTCAAAAATCAACCCATCAATCAACCTAAACCCGATCCGCAGCAAAAAGGTAGATGTTAACCCGACCCGCAGCAAAATGTAGCAGTCAACCGGACTCAAACGCGACCCACAGCAAAAAAGTATAAGTTAACCCGACCAGCAGCAAAAAATAGAAGTCAACCGGACCCACATCCGACCCGCAAGAAAAAGTAGAAGTAACACGACCCGCGCATCAGATTGGAGTCTCCAAATTTCCAAAATCGCTCCCCCCCCCCCCCCCCACACACACACTTTTGAGGACTCTTTAGATCCGCCCTTGTACTGAACTTCGAATTAAAAGTTATAGAAGATAAAATTGTAAAATCAAAGCAAATGTCAATGTATTCATTTTTTAAACTCTGCAGTAATTAACGTATGTAATTAACTTTTGTTTTGATACTTATATTTTTATATTTTTTCCTAATGTGAAAAATAATTTTTAGTAACATTAATCGTTACCTATTTTCAACAATTAAAATCTAAAATTAAACATGACCTCCATTAACAGACCACCTCTCGGAGAAACCCATTTTTATTGGAACGGAACGTGGGTGTTTTAGGGAGGTTTTACTGTATTTGTTATCAGAGACGAAAAAGCGTTTTACTGATAAGCATATCTTTTCACTGTAAAAAGGCAGTGATACAACGGTATACACACCTTTGGGAACAGGTCTGGTGTAGAGAAAGACAAACTGAAATCTTTCTATCCAGCTGAAATCATCACTGGGATTGGGGAGGAAAAAGAAACTTGTATCCGTGTGGGATCCCTGCTCTGATATCAACTAATTAGTTTCAGAGGTTTCTTGGCGAGGGGCAAATCTCCACAAAGTAAGAAATGCCCAAGGCTGTATTCTCTTTCCTGATATTTGTCTGGTCAGGTTGGGGAATTTTGAGAGAACAATGATTTTAAGTCAACATGCTATGGCGGTTAAAAATATTTCCAGCACGAACACTGACTAATACTGTTTCTACCCCCTCCAGCTACGGGCTTGTCTTAAAAATGTTTTTGAAAAGATATCAATATATAAATTGTTTACTTTTATTTTTAATTAGTTGAGTTAAGAAAGCACACCTGCTTTATACAACTTACTTGAATATTGTAGTACATTAACCTATTGAAACAACATCCCGACGACATTAAACCTTATAGCTCTGGTGAAAATGACAACTGAATTATAATCTAAATATATCAAATCATGTTAATAATACAACTTCCAAGAGTATATAACTATATCTTGGACTTGTTACATGAGTACTAAATGAATGCATAATAAATAAACAGATCAAACTCATATAAAAAATTATTCTTAAATTGTGACAGATTTTTAAACATTTCTGAATACGCATGCATTTTAAAACTTTCCAAACACCTGCCATGCTCAAACTCTGGTAAAGATAGTACTCGGATTGCCATAAAATTTTTATGTTACTGAGGATTTTTATAGAATGTTCGGTAGTAAAAAAAGAAGTGAGTAGAATTTGTGGTTCGTTTACAGATACACACAAAAGAATTCTTTTACATTATGATCTATGAGGAAAAAACGTTTGCACTGCATTTTAATAATGTTATGATACATCAAACATAATGAAACTTACTGGAGTACACAAAACATTTTCTATAGATTATTTTCTATCGCAATTATCGTTCCTTTACAGAGAGACACGAAATTTGCTTACAGACACAGGAACTGATTAAAATCCATAATTGCTGGAAGTGAGTTTTCCACTGTTGGATACATTTTTATATCTTACACATTTTTATATGTTACCTAATTTTGAGTGGTATGGATTTTTAAACATATGTAAATCTTTACAACATACTTTTGCTTAACTTTTGTAACTTATGTAAACCTTTAGCAAATGTTGAAAATGGATTTTACCTCATTATGTCTTTTCAAATTGTTTATTAATATATAATTGTATAATATATAATTATATAAAACTGAAAAAAAAAAATGAAGACTCAAATGTAAACTGGCTACTTTCTGACAAATTTTTGTTCGTAAACGTATCAGACTGGCAAGTGCTCTTGTTCAAAACTGTAATCGAACTATTTTTCCGCTTTTACATAAAAGCGGAAAATAACTGAAACATAATTTTCAGAGAATGGAGTCAAACTTTGAGTTTTGAGTACGTGTTGATTATATACAGAAAAATTATTTTAGTATGTTTTTAGCCGAGTGTTGAAGTGTAAATAAATATATAGAGCAGATAATTATGTAAGCATGTCTGTCTTATTTCTACCAAAGCCATCTAATTGTATATTCTTTTAATTGATTACTTAAAACTTTGTTTATATCAGAAACAGGGAATGATTTTGTAAACTAGCATTTTTATACATTATTTATTTAATTTATTTTCTCTGCGGTTGACAGACGAATTTTTTTTTTTTTTTTTTTTTTTTTTTTTTTGCGACCGTTTGAGAAATTTGTTTCTGCGATCTTGGCAAAATTCACGGTATTTTCCCATTATTGTTTGTAGAAACTCGCGGTCTTTTCCGCGACCAATTCACGAATTAATTTTACGAAATTCCGCAAAAGAAAAAAAATATATATAACTTCCATGGAAATTAAAAAGTGTTCATGAAATAATTTAAGGAAGGTAAAATAGAGCACAGCATTTCTTATTATGCGGGATTTTACTACTTTGTGGATGGTTCACGCAATGCCGCACGTTACTTCATAGCTTGCAGCTCAAAGAAAACTTTGCCCCATAACGGAAACTCTTGAAATGCCCCCTCCTAGAGATCTGCATGGCCCGTACCCGGTCGGCAAAGTAAAGTCAAAATTTCTAACGAGCCGGCAGATTGAAGACGATTGTTTTAACGGACCGGACCGGGCAGCACAAAAAAAATCGGGCAGAATCCAAAATTACGGGCCCGGCCGTTTATTTTTTTCTTAGGTCCCGGTCCATGTCCATAAAAAGATTAAATCTTAAATGGGCCGATGTACCAGATATAGAAATTAAGCCGATAAAATACGAGGGCCGGTAGTAGACTTAAGAAGTTACTTCAATCGTGCGAAAGGCACCCGTTCGTTAATGTTAATCTTATGGGGAAAATTTTTTAAGATATCTCATTTGCATTTCAATATTCTACTTCACTTTCGGAACCGGTTTAGAAAATGAAAGAAAAATAAAATATAAATAAAATAATAAAGAATAAGAAAGTAAGAGGAAATAAAGAAAATCTGCAAAAAAAAATCTAAAAAGTAAAAAAAAAAAAAGTCTTTATAGCGATCGACCCCCAGCTTTGCAATGCAAAAAAATCTGCTAAAAATATTGCAATGCAAAAGAGAACGCAACAGTCATATAACATCATAGTCATATAATAGAGATAACAATGCAGTCAAGCGAAAAGACCCATTCATTAACGCTAATCCTATGGAAGACATTTATAAAGATATCTCGGTTCGGTCACATTTCAGTTGTTTTTAAATGATTTTTTTTTGCATGAAATAGTTGAGATCGATCTGTACAAAGGCCGTTGTTTACTTTTTCCATTTTGTTTATAGGTATTTTTATTGAGGACACTTTCATTTTCGAAACTGGTTTCGAAAGTAAAAGCATCCTTATAAAAAAAAATCTGCAATCAAAATCGAAAAAGTAAAAAATGGCCTGCATACAGACCGAGCTCAGTTATCCAATTCAAAAAAAAAAATCTTTTTAAAATATTGAAATGCGACTGAGATATCTTTATAAATTTCTTTCATAGGATTATCATTAGCGAACGAGTCTATTCGTTTGACTGAAGTAGCCTCTTAAAAAAAATTTCGCCCATTGAATTAACATTAGCGAGCAGGTCTTTTCAGATGACTGAAGTAGCCTCCTCGGGAAAGTAATTTGTGTAGAAAAAAGGATAGTAGTAATAATCAACTTTTGGTAACGGGAAATTTGGAAATATACCTTAATAAATTACAGAGAAATATTTCAAAAATCTCTTAAAATATATATATATATATATACAGCTTCAAAAGCTATGATGTTTTTAACCACCTTTTTTCTTTCGTTCTGAACATATTAATGATATTAAGGAATCTAAACTTAAATTTAAGAGTCTAATGAGTCTAAGTGTTTGTTACTGCTACGATTATGTATGTTCTAGCTCGCGAACATATAGTAATCTAAATTCTCAAATATACTGTTAAAATTTTCCATGAATATTTATGAAGTATTCCAGAAAAGAATTTCAACTGTATGTTAAGAAAAATCGGCATTTTTGGTGGAAATTGAGTCGAGTCTGATATTTTTATTTTTGCACCGGGCCAGAAAATTCCGCCTCGTGCAGACGTCTAACCACCCCCCCCCCCCCCCTGCTGAAAAAGAAAATTTTATACAAAATAAAAAAAGGTGCTCGTGCTATTTTATTTAAAAAATCGGACTTCTTTAAAAGATCCACGCTCCAGTAATTTGTATACCGTTTTTAACACTAGAAAGCCTGCGAGCAGTCATTTTGACTGCTACCACATGAATATATCTCGGTTTGAACCAGGATTTTTTTTTATAAAACTAGTTTAAAAGATGCAAAGAAAAACTAGTTAAATGGATAAGTTAATAATTTAAAATAAACATTCTGGTGTGAAATATTTTTCTAAAATTTGAGTAAAATTCTCGTCTTTCTAGTGTTAATCTGTGCTTGCCTGAACCTTGAGCCTTCTCGAAGTTAATTTGTAAGTTCCCGAAAAAATGTCATTGTACAAAGCAAAGCATCTTTTTCCTTCCAAGAGGTACATGATTGGAGATCCTAGTCGGCAGACGGTAGTTGTCGGGAAGCTCGGCTCTTCAACAACCAATCACAGTGAACCATTGAAGGAGGCTCTGCCCACAGATCGCCAACGCGCCAAGAGCAATTTCGAGCTTCCCGACGCGAGCAGAGAATGCTAGCAGCTCTGTGTCGTCGGCGTGCCCGTTCTCGCAAACATCCACATTAATGGATTTGATTCATGTATAGTAAGAAATCATTAATATTTTTTATAACATTTTAAAATTAAATATAGAAGTTTCTAAAGACACATTCGTATACGAAGTTCTTAAGAAGCGACGATTAATCGCAATAAATGTGACGATACACGTGGTCTGACTTAAGCGAGGTGGAATCGGACAAAAATCTACAATCTGTTATTAAAGAAGTTACAAATCCTCTTTAATTGAATGTGTATTGCTTTTGATATATGTTATAATTCGTATCATATACACTAGCAATATTTTTTTCAATTATGCTCAACGTGATGGCGGCTGGACAACATGACATTGGAAACGTTGTAGGCGAATTGCTGAATTCGATTCAAGATCGTATAACTTGATGTTATTGTTTTTCTAAAATTGAATAATATTTAAGTAAGGTAAGTATTTCACCTTTTTATCCATAATTTTGGAAAATATTTCTTGGTGTGAAATTCGTTTTGCATTTCCATTTATGTTAAAACTTTCATTTGCATAATGCTGATAGTAAGAATGCTTATTTCATTTTAAAAACAGATTTAGAAAGTTTATCCAATAATGTATTCAGTTATTTAATTAAATATATAAATTCTGAGCATTGACCATATCCGTCTTTTTGGTAGAATAAATCCATTCGTAAAAAATGTTACAGCAAAAATTTAAGTAATGTCATGTAAAAAAAATTAATTTGCGAAAGATTGACTGAAAAAAAAATCTAACTAAACGTAATGCTGAGCTGAAAAAAATGTCAATGAGCGCTATTCCTCTCGCTTTTTTTTTTAAATTGTTGCATGTGTGATATGTCAAAAAATAATGTTTGGTAATGTTTGCATGTGTGATATGTAAAAATCATGTTTTAATAAAACATTTTAATATATTTATATGTTATAAAAATTCAAATCCAAAATGATTGCAAAAAGAAATTCATTGAATTTTCTTCCATGCAGCATTGTAGGTAAATTTTCCATTAAGTTTCAAAAAATTTCTGTGATTTTAGAAAAAAAAAATAATAATAAAATTATTCGATTGCATTGTTTATTAATGAATTTCAAATATACACAGTGTAAATGTATCATGTTGCTATTTTATGCTTTTCTTCATTTCCGATATTGACAGGTATGAAATTTTCACCTTTTTTAAGGGATTATATAAAATTTAAATTTACAAATTATGTTCTTTAAGTTTCTTTGTAGCATACATAACGTTTTTAACATAAAACAGTAATAATATGCATAACAATATAATGACTATACATGTACACCTTTTTTTCTAGTATTTCTAATTTCATGAAATACAAAATCAAAGAGGCTAGCAAATATAATAAAAAATAAAATTAATAGCAGTGATCTAGGGCTGCCAGATTTATCTCAGAAAAAAACCGAAGATTTTTATTGGCACTAGTAAGTTTTGCTTTGATTGTGCTGTCATCTTTTTTTTATACCATGCTAAACTATGTTGAATGTCCCAATAATATTTTCGGCAACAAATTTGTTTAAAAAGAGGTTATTAATCGAATTTAATCATTATTTTCCAACTGTAGTTGTATTACATTAACTAAATTTGCACTCATATATATTTCACTATGAATGAAAAATCAATTGTAAGAACAACAGTAAATCAAAACGTCCTACACAGTTCAATGATTATGAAAATGTTAGTAATGCTAAATCCTACAAAAAAAAAAAAGTTTTTATTTAAGCATAAAGGGAGATAATAAATCAAACGTAAGATTACTAAATTAAAAAAATTATTATGCAGATACTATAGTCTATAATAATGTTAAGTTCGGATGAACTAATCCTACTCAAGAGCTTATGAATGAGCAGTTATTATGCAACTCTAAAGATTTTTGTCATCCTGATTGGAAACAAAACATTTTTATGTTTAATGTGCACGTATGTGTATATTTTTTTCGACAAAAGGTTGAATTTTAAAGCAAACTGAAAAAAAAAATCTTAAAATTATCAAAAGTAATATTTGTTAGAAAACGGAAGGAATCGTCGTACAAGGCAATTTTAAACGTATGCTGAACGATAGGTTTAGAAAAGGTTAAAAAACGTACAATCTGGTAACCCTACAGTGGTCTGTCCAGTCTTTTATTACAGGGTCAACAGCTTTTTACATTTGTGAAAAATCTAGTCATAATTCTGTGAATTTGAAATGATCATTATATTCAGGTTCTTGTTTATACATTTTTAAAAAGATATATGTATGTAAAATATACATTTTTTTTATTATTATTATTTAAAAGTGACAGGTCAGATTTTACTTTTAAATGGTTAAATTTGTGAAAAGTTCAGTTTAGAGATTAAAAAAAAAAATGTAAAAGGCCTATTTTTAAGACAAATTTGTGAAGGGTTGTTTTAAGGTGAAAAGTTTTATGAAGGGTCCTGTTTCGAGATGAAAAATTTTGTGAAGGGTGCTTTTTAATTTTCTTTTTAAAAAATATTAAACTGAAATGTAAATTTTTTTTGTGGTCATACAGGATGCACATTTTGTTTTCTTGCAACAATGTTGTTGGCTTCATTTTGATTAGCTTTGCTGATATTGTGATAAGTCTATATGAAGTTAAATCATAGACTGGTCAATGTTGAAAGATATATTAAGAGTATTCTAGTGGATCTTAATACATGTGAGTGATAAAAAAAAGGGTACACTTTATGTAAGCTTATTTTTTGGATCTTTAATATGTGTTTTTTTTTTTTTTACATTTCTGTATTGCTTTTATGCTGATATGTTAAAATTTTCTTTTATTTGGAGTTCTGACAAAAAATTCTTATTGTAGTTTATTTCACATTTGTATTCCTCATTTTTATTATAAAAAAATCAGGGGTCGATCCAGGCAAAATTTGGGGTCTATTTAGGGCCCTTTCACAAAAATCTATTTAATAAAATAGGCCCCTTCACAAAAACAAATTTAATAAAATGGGCCCCTTCACAAAAATAAATTTAATAAAATGGGCCCCTTCACAAAAATAAATTTAATAAAATGGGTCCCTTCACAAAAATAAATTTAATAAAATGGGTCCCTTCACAAAAATAAATTTAATAAAACAGGCCCCTTCACAAAATTCTTTTGAATAAAATAAGCCCCTTTTGTAACATTCTTTTTCATAAAAACTATTTTAAAATGTGTAATTTGTAAATAAAACCAGGTCACGAAAAACAAAAACTTTAGCATGAGGATTTAAAGAAGTTTTTATTAATAAATTCTTGGTTCGGATGAGTAACTGGATTTCAACTTTCGTTACAAAATTTTATTTTTCACAGAAGTATTATAAAATTCACAAAAAAAAAAAACTTTTACTTTTCACAAAATGGGCCCCAAGAATAAAAACCTGCGTCGACCCCTGAAAATTGTAGCCTTGGCAGTGGAGTACAGTCTCGTATGTTCAAAAATCTTGTACTCTCTGGATTTTGTTCTGCAGGTATTTATGAACCGGGTTGTTTCAAATTAACCTAGTGTTGGCTGTCTCACAGCCTTAGCATTCAGCAGCATAGACACAGGACTTGTTCATCTAGCCAGTTAGATCTTCCAAAATATCTTTTTATTAATCTTCTACAGTACTGACAAATTCTGATAGGCAAGGGCATAGGAACTGGGGGAGCTGTGGCTCCCCCTGCAATATTTCAGACAGGCTCAGCTCCCCCGGGAGAAATTCTCGCACCACATCTGTTTACGGTACATTGCTGAAATAAAAAATAAAGTATACTTTTTCTAGGAAATACACACAATAAACAACAAAGAGAAGAGACAGAGGTGGTGGTGAGCACACTTGTTTGTGCCTTTATCCTTTTTCTCATTGTTTACAACCCTCCCGATTTCCAGAAAAAAGGGGGTCTTATATAGGTCTACTACAAATTACCTGCACCGATAACATATTTATAAAGAGTAGGCTTTTAAAATTGATTTGTAAGTAAAACAACAGAAAGCACTTTAATTTTTGGTAAATGGAAGTGAGAGAAGCCTTAAATTTGAATATTGTATTCGGGATCGCACATAAATTATGTTTCTATGTATCAAGTATATCAATTAAAAATTATTTTAACTGGATTAAAGAGTTGGTGATCTTTTGACAATGCTTCTATTTTATACTCCTGTTTGTAAAATGTGCAACACTATGAAGGAACCCTCCAAAATGAACGAAATGATCCGCCCCACTAGCTTTCTGCAATATGCCCCGGTTCCCCCTATTTGTACAAAGTTCCTACGCCACTGCTGATAGGTGATTTTCTTCTCGTCTCCATAGAATAATATTAGTAGACAGTGGACTCTCTAAAATCTGCACATCATCACAGATGTAAACCATGAAATTTAAGTTCAGATGTAGGGGCAAAATTACAGAATTTTTTAGTTTTATATCATTCCATATGTATTTTAATATGTAATTCTGGATAATATGACTGAACTAGTGGTTTTCCTTGAAGGAAGTATAAATTTCTGGAAAAAAGCAAGCTGTTGCTGATATCGCTTCTAATCAGAATATATTTATGTATTAATCAAGCTTTTTCGGTTAGCAAGACTTTCTATTAAAGTCTTGCTAACCAAAAAAGTTCCCTGGCTTGAGTAGAATCTGAAATAAAATTTCGTTTCTTTTATGATTTTGATGTGAATATGGTACCTTTATGAGGAAAGTTTCATTGAATAATTCAAGAAAAATGTATCTCATTATATTTAGTTATACATTGTTAATTATTTACTTGACCTTTACTTTTAATAATTTAATCCTTTTTTAAATTATCTTACTTGTTATCATTTTAGTTTAGTGTTTTACTTAATTATTTTAATATTTTACTGCATTGCAAGTATATTCATTATAGTTTTGATTGTATTATTACATTCAAATTACCATTTAAAAAATGTAAATAAAGCAGTGACCAGAAATACGCCAAATTCTAAAATTCACACAACCTCTGGCCCCAAGCTGTTGCAGATTTAGAGGAGTCTGTCTTTCCAAACAATCTACCGAAAAATGCACTATGTATGATAAATGTCACAAAAAATAAATTATATCAAATTTGTCAAACTATAATATGGCATTTCCACTTGGCATGATGTAAACTGGAAAAAACTAATGGTTTTAAATATTTTCTTCTTTTGTTGTACTAACACTTATCTGCATTCTGTCTGATATTAACAAAATTTTTATCAGGAAGTAGGAAAATACAAGGACTTTTTGGGGCCTAAGCCCTTCTCATTCAAATTAAAATACTTTTTTTAAATCCTATCAGCTTTTTCAAAAACTTAATTTATATCTTCTATGTTTGATAATTTATCGATAGAACCCCCCCCCCCCTAGTATATATAGAAGCAATAAATATTGATTAAATTACTAAATATAAATCAGATCATAGGCTTAAATGACATCATCTCTTCAAGTGTTATTTATTTTAAATTTTATTTAATATTAAAAGCTTTCAACCTAGGAGGGGTTTTTTTTCATGACAATATTACTTTTATTTTGACAGGCCTTATATTTTATATCCTACTAAAATCTGAACAGCTTCAATAACAAAAAATGGAAAAGTTACCTCTTATTATAAAATGTATGCTTGTATAAAATTTGGGCACCCTTCAATAATTAGAGCTGAAAGTTATAGCCATTTTAATGTCCATTTATATTACACTTTTTTTTTGGAGGGGGGGGGGGGGGGTAGAGGGCTTTAACAAATAAATCCCCTTGCTTATAAGTATGTTTTTTTTTAAATGCTAACCTACATGAATTATAGTGAAATTTTAGTCATTTGAATGTGTTGTGTCCAGTGATGTGGGGAAGGATAAATGCCAAGTGTGTAAGTATTTATTTTTTGGTTATATACCCGTTATTAACTGAAGCCTTGGATAAATATTCAAAACTTGGGTATTTTCATATTTTGTTGTAAAATATCATAATCTTGAAATCACAGGATAGAATGTTTCAAATACGATAGCAGCTTTGAGTTTAGCTAGACAGAAATGCCTGCATGTTGTCCGATTGTGTAGCCTTGCAAACATTTTCCATTTACTATATTCTGATAATGCCAGTAAATTTAGAATTATTATTTTTAAAACAAATGCAATTGTTATAATGAGAACCATCAAACAAAGTAATCATTTGTATGCAATATTCAGTTGAATTCAAGATGAAAAATGATTCCTTGAAATTAATGGAGAAGTTATTTGCATAGTCTTTTAAACATTTAACACTCGAGTGATTTTAAAGTTTGTTTTTTCTAAGTATTTTTTGCACATAAAAAAGGGGTTTCTATAATTTTGTCTCATAATATCAAATACAGACACTTCTTAAATATAAGAGCAAAAGAAGGTTTTATTTACATTCTCATAGTGGTAATGTACGATTCAGGTAGAGTGTGCATAGCATTAACCCTTAATTGCAAAGTGATGTAAATTTCCATCACCTTTTTATTTAATTTTTAATACATAAATTAAGTTCTTACAGCCACTATATTTATATAGAAATATTAATCCTCTAAAAGTTACAAAAATATGCTACTAAATAAAGTTAAAAATGTATCTTAAGATTTCTAGTGTCTAATCCTTAATATAAAAGTAAAAAATACAATTCTAAAAGAATAATTCATGCAATTGACCACACGCAATGGGCGGAGCTCGCAATGTTTCCCACAAGCATTGGGATATTTGATTGGCTTTTGGCGAATGCTTGTGGGAAAAATCTAAAAGTTGATTAGCTATAATCCATCGTGACGTTGTATGACATCAGTAATGCTTGTGGTCCATTAAGGGTACTGTCTCTGCTGGCGAAGACACTCACGAGCTAATGCTAATCCTATGGGGAGGGATTTTTCTAATATCTCGTTTGCATTTCGACATTTTTAAATAATTTTTTTGCATTGGATAGCCGAGGTCCGTCTCTACAGCGCACCTTGGCTACTTTTTCGATTTTGGTCGCAGATATTTTTAATAAAGTTACTTTCATTTTCAAAACCGGTTCTGAAAATGAAAGTGTCATTCTAAAAAATATCTGCAACCAAAATCGAAAAAGTAACCAAGGTGCGCTGTAGAGACGGACCTCGGCTATCCAATGCAAAAAAAAATTATTTAAAAATGTCGAAATGCAAACGAGATATTAGGAAAATCCTTCCCCATAGGATTAGCATTAGCTCGTGAGAGTCTTCGACGGCAGGGACAGGACCCTTAAGGGTTAATTGTAGCACTTTGTAAACAAAGATAATGGTGGTAGACCGGGGGGGGGGGGGGGGCACAGACCATTACCTCATCGAGTTCACAGATGAAATTCTAGAATTAGGCAAAACTTGATTTGCATATTAAAATGCAACTGATCTGCCAAGTCATATCTTAGTGGAAACCACCTGCAGTCCCAATTTTAGTGGTTGATCGATAGTTTATCATTGTTTTCTCCTTTACTGAAAGGTATGAAAACATGAAGGACTAGGAGCAGAAAAACACAATGGTAAACCTACCAGTCAACCACTAAAATCGGGTTTGTGGGTGTTCTCCACTAAGCTTGGCAGACCAATTGCATTTCAATATCCAAATGGAGTTTTAATTAATCCTGGAATTTCAGCCATCCACTCTATTAGGTGATAGTTTGTGCAGCCACCTTCCAGTCTATGGTGTTCATGCTCCAATGGTGGATGAAAAGGTAAGATTATACTTGCACCCAGTCGTAATGAAAAATGAGTTGTGATACATTAACATGCATTAAACCCTTTAGAAAGCGATATTAAAAGTACACTCTGATGACAATCCATTCTCCAAGAGAACTGTAAAGGGTTTCAAATTATGACAGTTAGTGAAGAAGTTTAGCAGCTAGAGCAAAATGTTCTATTTTTAAACCAGTTGTAGAACAAATTGAATTCTTTCAATCAAGTGAACATTGGATTCATTTAGTAGTATATGAAAAACTTAACACCATAATATATTGTCTATGTAACTATTTCAACTATCTTTATTATTGCAAAAAAAAAAAACTATCATTAGTCCTCTCCATCTTGCCACAGATATTTTAAATCACATAGTGCGAGGAGCTAACAGTTGATTCAAAGAAACTTTTTAATGTCCAAATTGTCAGAATGGGAAAAAAGTAAATAGCTATCCGTATGGAAATTATGATTTTTCAATTTATATTTGTAAAAAAAAAAAAGGGTTAAAATCATCTTCAAATTACTTGTTTGAATTTCAATATTTTAAAATGATTATTTTTGCATGCGATAGCTGAAGTTGGTCGTTAATAGAGCCTTTTTTAACTTTGGTTGTAGATCTTTTTAAAATAAAGGTACTTTCCCTCTGAAACCGGTTCCCCGAGTGAAAGTACATTTTAAAAAATCTGCAACCAAAATCGAAAAAGTAAAAAATGGCCCTATTAGAAGTTGACCTTATCTATCCTATGCAAAAAAATATATTCAAATAAGAAATTTGAAAAGAACCGTGCCATAGACATAACATTAGCTTGTGAGTGTCTTCATATAACTGAAGAGTTCCCTTAAGCTGCCAGTGTTCTACCAATTGAGCTATCCTGGACAAATCTAGTGAATACAATTCACTCAAGCAACCTTTTGATAATGACATCTGGTTTGTTATCTGAAACAGTGCAACAGAGTTAATCATTAGTAATGGAAGTTTAAGTAATCATTGGATATGTAAATAAACTGTAGAAGTTGTAATTTTCCAACTGACTGAAAAAGTGTCTAGACTGGTATTTGAACCATAGACTTTGGCAGCTGCGAATGTTCTACTGACTGAGCTACCCTGGACAAATCCAGGGGACGCAGTTTGCCCAGACAACTTTTTCATGATGATATCTGGCCTGTTATCTGAAGCAGTTCAACAGAATAAATTGCAAATTATGTATGCCCAAGTAAACGTTGGATACATAATTACACTTCATTAATGCAATACAATTACTCTAATTGGTGAAAAAATCATAGGAGTTGTTCGAATGAGGGAAAAAAAAGTGTCCAGCTCAGAATTTGAACCCAAGACCTTGTCTTAAGTGGACAACACTCTACCAACTCATCTATCCTGGACAAATCCAGTGAACACAATTTACTCAGACCGCCTTGTCAGGTCTCTGACGTTAATGAGACAAATGCCTAATGATAATAACTTTATTAATTTTATTTTCTTTATCATTCTATTTATTCTGTATATCATTATCTACGTACTTGAGTTATGGACAGTGTTTCGTATTTATGGGATTAAGAGTATCACTGTGTTCATATTTGTATTGTATGAAAAGCTCTATTGCACAAAAAGAAATACTAGCAGATGTTCCTTTATATATCGGAATGCGGATAACAATAGGGAACCAGATAGTGACAAGCAAGGAGGATGAACAAAAGATAACATCCTGTAATGACCGGTCAGTGAACAAGTGGTTCTAAAGGGACATGTGGGATAAGGCATGTAGTGGAGGGTATATGCTGTATACCTTCTGGATTTTTTTAAGTGCTCCATGTACCAACTGTTTCTCAAATAAAGCTATAGCATATACTCTAGTCATTAACGTTCATGATTCTAATCTATTTCCTCTGGTTTATTTATGGCACTGCGTGGGTTGTCCTTGATTTTACGGGTGGAAACCCTGGATTCCGGCAGAAGTACCAGTAACGGAATTCAGTTTTAGGTTAGAGGTAAAGCGCATGGTTTGGAGAAACTAACTACTTGTGCTGCGGGCATAGACACAAAGTATTTTTCTTGTGAAGAGTATGAGAGTTCTGGATAAACCTGTGCACTTATCGGACTGAATAAGCCTAGTTGAGTACAGTCAATAGAGATGAGAAGAGTGTATATTTTTAATGATATGACCTATTATGTAGATAATATCTTAATGTGTAATTTAACATTTGGAAAGATTTACTATATACATGTCTATAAATGAAATTAGTGTTTTGTTGTAAATGTAAATAAATTTTCCATTCAGTATTATTTGGAGTATCTTAGTTACTAATTCCCAACCTTCTCACATCGTATCCGGTATCACTTACCTATAGCAGTAATGGCCGCCCCTCCGGGTGGTTCCGACCCGACCCCTTGAGTGGGGGAGGTGACCGGAAGCTCGGCCGAGTTCGTTGTGTACGAATGCGAGGGGGACGAATCGCCACCTCCTCGAGAGACCTGCGGTCGACAGGCCAAAGGTCCGGTGGCCACGGGTAACGGACGTTGTGCATGGGTTGCAGGGACCTTCGGGTCCATCGCGCAGGGACCCTACGCGCAACCTTCGGCAACCACGTTCTCTGGTCAAGCCGGATAGCGACAGTCCATAGGTCGATCCCGGTGCCGGTCTAAGGGCCGGGCAAAGACTAGCTAAGGCAATAGGACCCCATCCACCTATTGACTAGGAGGGAGCCTGAGGTGAGAGAGAGGGCTATGTAGTGGAAAGTCCTTGGTGACTCGCTAGTGACGACAGGGCTCGCGGAAACGCCATGCAGGGACTCCTGGAGCAACTGAAGGGCGAGGGTTACGGACAGCGCCCAGGTTACTTTTTGACTTGGGTGGCTCATCCCGCCAAGGACCTCAGCTGTAGCAGTTGGGAGCCGACCCCAAGGTGGGTGGGGTTTGGCGGTGCCCCCGTCGACCAAGGAGCGGTCGCGTGGGGAGGCCAGTATGGCTCTGGTTGCTCCATGTCGTGCCGTGACCCTTGGGAGGGGGTCGGCCGGCAGGTCCACCCTCGAACGCTATCCCCACGGGGAAACGGGCCGGAGGCTCGCCGGTAACGCGGCGGCTCTTCAAGCCTCAGAGGAACTCTTGGTCCGATCCAGGTCCTTCGTGTCTATGCGATACTGGAGTTTTCCTCGCCCAGTGATGAGGACCTAGAGATGTCTCCACCTAATTTTCGAACGCACTAACAAAAGTAGCGGTCGGTCCTTGCACGGGGTCATGGACCTCGGGCCTGGGTACCCTCGACGGCCGTGAGGTAAGGTAGTGGTGAGCGGGCTCTTGCTCGCCTCCGCTGGCTTCTTGGCCTTCGGGTCGAGTCGAGTCGGTGGGGGCGGGCGGAACTCCGTTCCATCCAACCTCCTAGCGAGGCGGGGTCTATCCCGTCTAGGTGGGACTTTCCGTGTCCGCCTGGGGTCGCTAACAGCACCTAGTATGGGCCAACTGATTCCCGGCTTGATCCATGAGGGGTTCCGTCGGTCGAGCCGGGTGGTTTGGGCACAAAGCCCGGAGCTTAGTCGCTTTACGGCTGGAGGGACTTTCCCCGTCCTCCCGGGTTTTCAAGTTAGGGTCCCTTCTCTAACTTTCCTATCGGCTGGCCCACATAAATGTCTTTGCCGGAAAATGGTAGTTGATCTTGGGGGCCTGCCGTAAATCAAATTCGGGTCGGGAAGCCTCGGTTCAGTTCGTGGGCCCAGCTTCTTTATAGGCGTCTGGTTCCTGCAGGGCTTGCGGGGTCTACCGGCTCGAGTAACCAAGTATAGGGACCACTTGGTTTTTCTAGCTGGGTGGTGAGGACTGTCGTAGCGGCCGTTCGTCTCTGTTTTGGGAATAGCCGTTGCCATGTGCGCTAGGCAGCGGCGTCGGTCTTGACCGGAGTGTGCGTGGGGTTCCGCTCTGTTAGGACTTGTCTGGTGGCGACCTTCGGGACGCGCCGCGGGGCTTGTCTCACGGGTGGTTCCTTGCGTAGACAAATGGGTTTGAAAAGAGCCTCGGACCGGAAGGCGGTCCCTCTTTTTTGGGGGGGCACCACTGTCTTACCTATAGCAGTAGTGGAAATATATCAACTAAGGAGTGTTTATTTGCATCTTTAAGTGTGGTGGACTAAAATTTGAATAATAGTTATTGTATCGTCAACAAATGACTACAAACCTTTTGAATAAATTGCAAGTAATGGAAGCCCAAGTATGTATGCATTGAATAAGTAATTATACATACATCATTAATTCAACACAATTATTCTAGTTTGTAATAAATCATAGGAGTAGTAATTTTCCAACTGAGGGAGGAAAGTGTCCTGACCGGGAATTGAACCCAGGACTTGTTTTAAACCGACAACACTCTACCAACTCAGTTATAATGGACAAATCCAGTGAACACAATTCGCTCAGATAACCTTTTGATAAAGACTTTCCCTGGGCGGCCATTTCGAGTCTGTTACCTGAAATAGTTAAACAGAATAAATCAAAAGTAATGGAACTCGAAGTAAATGTTGTTGGTGTTATTTATGACGGCCGATTATCTGCACGAGGGATATTGGCGCCCGAGGGGGAGTGCCCTCCATGGGGTCTTTCTGGGAGTACCTAACACCTATTTACGCATGGAAATCCAAGGTTCGAAGAAAACTCCGAACGATTAGGCCGACGGGCGTGATTGATTTCGAACCCAGCACCTCCCGTCTACCAGCGAAGTAAATGTTGAATATGTAATAAACTTCATTAACTCTCGTTATACTATATATTTATGCCATATTTACATAAAAGCGAGTTCTAAATTTTCGAAAAGCGAAGTTATTTTATTTAAAAGAGTAATTAATAAAATATATAAAAGCTGTATTTTTTAGTCTCATTTAAAAGGCTGTTCATGAGTGAGTTTAAAAAAGAAATCAGCGTTTAAGAGAGCCCTCCCTCTTCCTTTTGCCATACCACCACTTTGCATGCATGCGTTTTTGTTCAAAATCATTTCAGCCAAATCAATTTTATTTCTTATAGGTGGCATTTTATATAGAGACACTCTAGCAGTAGGGTGCCGCAATAAGAAAATAGTGAGATACGAGGTATAGTATTTGATTCGTTAGTCGATTGTGGACAAAAAAAAATCGCCAAGCTAATGCTTGTGAAGTTTCAATCGTATAATCGAACTCATGCAGGCGAGTATCGCCAAGTTTTGAAATAAAAAATGCCTACCAATACTACCAAAGATTGCCTCTGGGTACAGCGCCTAGAATAAATAGTGTGGAAATCTACTATCAAAGCAGCGCTAAAAAATTGTATCCCTTAAATGTGCAATGATGCTGAAATTCAATGAGCCGATCGCAGCGACATCTGCGTAATATTTTCAATGTAAACATTGTATTATAACAGCGCCTAGACCAAATCGTTTTGGAATTTTAGAAATTATCCTGCAGATGTCGCTGCGATCGACTATTTGCATTTCAACATCGTTTGAAATTTAAGGGATATAATATTTTAGCACTTTTTGAAGTACTACTGGGGTTAGGGCTCCTATAATACAGGCTGAATCGTCAAGCATTTTGTTTCCCACTTTGACCAATGAGCGATTGTTGCCCACGCGGCGTAGCCAATCGTTCTTCTCCTACCGGCAATTAAATGGCAGCGTGAGTCAGCCCGTATTGTAGGAGCCTTAACTGTGGTAAGGAAAGGGCAGCTGACGTCACTGTTGGTCGAATTGCTGTTGGTAGGGCTCCTATAATAGTATTATAGGAGCCTTAGCTGTTGGTCAGCAAGAAAAACCTGTTCATTCATTATGGCTCCTAATATACACGTAAACTTCGGTAATTTGATTGGTCTTTAACAGATTGATCTAACAGATCTATGATATGATCGAGGCTAACGAAAAAGACAGGCTACCGCGGTGGGTCCGATTATTCTTTTTTTACAGACCGCTGGAATCACGTGATGCTCAAATGCACCAATAAAGGTGTGCAAAAAGAGCATCACGTGACTCCAGCGGTCTGTAAAAAAAAGAAGAATCGGACCCACCGCGGTAGCCTGTCTTTCTCGTTAGCCTTGGGTAAAGTCCATAGGTGTGAAGAACATTTAACACTGCTCCCCTTTCGTCCAATAAACAGTCTTTTTTAGAGGTTTTTCCCAGCAGAGGCGTGGCTATTGCCATTTGTGGGTAAAGTCCATTTGTTTGGAGAAACGCACATGCCTAAGCAAAATTTGAACATCATATGTCGCCATGTAATAGAAGCACGTTACCTAGCAAGAGTGGTTAGGTATAAGCCACAGAGTAAAGAGAAATGATAGATTTGAGGTGTGGTGGCTGGGAATGACGCCGGAAATGCAGCTCTATAATTCATATTCATTACATCCGGCTCAACCCACAATAACTTGCTTTGACGTGCCTGTCAATGGACCTTATGCGAGGCTAACGAAAGAGACAGGCTACCGCGATGCATCCCACGTGTCTTTTTTTACAGACTGCTAGAGTGACGTGATGCTCTTTTCGCACACCTTCATTGGTGCATTCGAGCATCACGTGACTTCAGCGGTCTGTAAAAAAAGATATGTGGAATGCACTGCGGTAGCCAAACTTTCTCGTTAGCCTCGGACCTTATGCAGATGACGTCAGACGCCAGAGCTGGCGGTATATTCATCTGTTATTCTAGCCACTGCACCGCCAGAATGCCAGTATGCGCAGGCGCAAACACCGCTAGCAGACGACTTTAGTCTTGATCCAGGTTGAGTGCATACATTTTAACAGAAATTTTGCAAAGTTAGGAAATTTTCTTGCATACAGAACAACAATTTGAATTTATATTACAATATATCAAGTATATGCTGCTACAACAATGAATTTTTTTTGCTGTATTTTTAATCAACAAGAATTAATAACTCACACTCCATAGACTGCTATGCTGAACACTGACAGTAAATACCGCCAGCAGACGAATTTCTGCCTCGACCTCAGGTCACGTGCATAAGGTCCATTCAAACCTAAATTGCTTTTGCTTTTACCATTAGGAATTGTTATTCATTATTTGCGTGTTGACCATAGGTAGATTAAAATTTAGTTTTAAAATGACTAATATATCATTTCACAACCAAGAATTATTTGATTATTTTATCATTTATCATATGTATTTTAGTATCAATATCAGAACCATAAGTTCGAAAGGAACAAAATTTTTTGTTGAACGTTTGTTATTATCCAAAAATCGCTGTTACCATTCTTCTTTTTTGTTTAATGGATTAAATATAAACAGCTCACTTTTATTTAGAGAAATGCACAGGTGACGTCAAAGAATTCCGCCCTTATTCCACGTGCTTGTTTTATTTAGGCCAAATCAGGGCATTTGAATTTGAGCTATAACCCGCATTATATTGTAAATCGTTTTTACGGCATACTGCATATCTATTGTTTCTCTTTACTGTATGAGTATGGTACAAAGTACTATACCTACGTACTATAAGGTGGATATAAGAGAAAGTGCTATTTTTGTGACAACGTTGACTGTCATATGCATTAATTTACGGTGTTGCTGGTAGAGTGGTTTTATGAGGGTGCGTCCAATGGAGCTAACAAAAGTGACTAGTTACTTTACGTCACTGTTAGTTTCAACCAAAGACATATATCCTGTTGTTTTCAATGTAACAGTTTCAAGCCCTTGATCGCAACAGGGCCACTTTAACCATCGGGTAAACCAGGGTTCCGACTCCTTCTATATAATTCAAAAGAACGTTTCCTCCGCATAAAATAATTTTTTTTTTTTGTTCTAGATTTGTTTTTAAATGTTTCTTCGTAAGAAAAAATTGCCTATTAACTTTATTTTTTACAGACGAAATTGACATAATTGTCAGGGCTGTATAGATTTGATGATCCTGGAAGTGTGAATTAAAACAATATTTTTTGTATTATCTATATTACGTATGATACACATAATTAAAAAAATTATTAGTCAAGTAATTCAGTATACGTTGGGTAATACTAACTGCTTTGCCAAAGCCCCACGCGATGTTGCGCCGGACCTGGATCGCAATCTTTCAGTTTGTATCCACCTAATCAAAATCATCAGTTTGTCAGCCTGTATAAACATCAACGAAATCCGATTTGCAAACGCCCCACCAGTGGCCGAGAGGTTCTGCTCTCGAAGCTGGTAGACGGGAGGTGCTGGGTTCGAACCCAATCGCCCCCCATCGGCCTAATCGTTCGGAGTTTTTGGGGTTTTCTTCGAACCTTGGATTTCCAAGCGTAAATACGGGTTAGGTTCCCTTAGAAAGACCCCCACAAAGAGCCCTCCTCCCCTTTGGGCATATATCCTTCGTGTTGATAATTGGCCGTCATAAATACAAACCAAACCGATTTGCAAACAAAATGCCTATCAGTTTGTTTTCAATGAACTTTCACTTTTGTGATAAAGACAGACTTGCACACAGAGCTCTTAAAACTAGGCTCCACAATGTTTTTAACTTGCATCAGCAGTCGACAAGCTTCAGTAATGTTTCCGAAGTATACGTGACTTATTTGAACGAATACTATAAGCATGATGATGACAAGCAATTCTGACAAGATGCTATGGAATAATCAAGCATCTTCAATACAGTCTCAGCTGTGATTGAAGAACTACCAGGCCCTGACTATCGCACGGACACGAAATTTTTCATAATTTCATCTAAATTTCCATTAAAAGTCATAATTGTGTAAAAAAAGGGATATTTGAGACATTAATACGATGAAATGGCAAAATATATCTGAATGGTTAAAAGCACATTTAAAAAAATAATAGAAAAAAATAATTTATTGGAACTATTTTTCAATTTTCCGGAATACTTAATTTTTTTAGTTTACACTTTTCAGAAAAGTGTGTAATACCTAATATGTAAAAAAAAAACTAGTATCAGTAAATGAATCAATCTAAGGTGGCACAAAAATTGAAAGTGCCCTGAGCACAGAAACTTGCTAGTTGGGCCCTGAGAACTACGGCCATTTTAGAACAAAAATCGTGCCCACATGCACGGTTTGATTATTGGATGGTTATAGGACCGTCAAATTTCTGCGCAAAATCCTGCCGATGAATAAAATTTTAATTGGCACTGTATTTGTAGATTTAGGCTCTGTTCATATGACGGCGATTGGATCGCCTCTGGCCGCGTCACTAGTCCTTGACTCGCTTCTGGACAGTCAAGGACCTGTGGCCGCTACTCGTAGCTACGCAGTATTCCTCGCTGTACCCCAAAACCTTTGAAGGCCTGTTCACTCTTGCAACAACACACTGGAAGAAAAGGATATCAGCGTGCATGATTCGGGTTCGATCTTCGGATATTCCAAGCATCCCGTAAGTTTATAATTACACTGGACAATTTTAAGTGACAATAACTGCCGAAAAACGACGAACAAGGCTGGATTCTCCTTCGACAATTTTCCACACATTTCATTGGTTTCTATCTACGTTGCTCCGTTACACCACAAAAGAAACACTATGCAATATACGTACAGGATGCATACTCATACTGTGCTTAGACGTTGTAGGCCAAATTATGCAGAACCTTCATTCCAAACTTCGCGATACTCATCTGGTATCTGGGCAAGTTCAATATTCGATAATAAGATCGTAACTAAGATAGTTAGGAAACATCAGTGACGTTAGTGGAATTTGCTTTAGTCAAGAATCGTTGGAACTAATCGAATTTTATATTCCACATGCCAACACTCCCATCTCGAGGAGCACTAGTATCACTCGAATAATCGAATTTGCCCAGGTGAGTATCGCCAAGTTCTAGAATGTAGATTTGGGTTTGACATAGTTTGGACAAACGCGTCTGTTAGCTGAGAGGTTCTGCTGTCAAAGCTGACGAGAGGGAGAGGTGCTGGGTCGAACGCAATCGCGCCCGTTGACCTAAACTTTTGAAGTATTCCGTGGTTTCCTTTAAATCTTTGTAAACCCTGCGTAAATACGGGTTACGTTCCTTTTAGAAATACTTGTGAGCTCCGGAGAACACAACGAATCTAAGGCTTATATTTCTAATGTAAATATTTGGCCGTCATAAACAGCAACAAAACACAAATGCATCTGTCTAAACATAGTCTGATTATTCTACGTCGCCATTCTTGTACAGAGGCACTCTAGGCTGAACTTCAGATGGTTTCTTGAAAGATTGAGAATCAATTTGAGATTCGTTTTTGTGCTGTATGGAAAAACTTCATCCTGGCTGAGTGAACTCTTTAGTTTTATTAAAAGTATCCTGATATGGAAAGTCTATAGAGATGAGGACTTGCCCTTCAACAGTGGATTAAAAGAAGATATCGCTAAGAGAGCATGAAAGCGTGCGAAGAGTTTGTTTTAGAGTGCATAGACATATCCTCGTTGATCTATAGTGGAAAGAAAAATTGGCAAGATACTTTTCTGTAAACAAACATCTGGGCGTCAGGGAGTATCGCAGGACATTGCATGAGGCAGGAGACAAATTTTGAAATTCGATTTTGTTTCTCTTCTGTTAACAGTTAACAGGAAAGAAACAGAACTAGCTGTTTCCTTATTCACGCTTTGTGCCTCATGTCTGTGCCGGTGTACTCGCCAGGTCTGTTCCCCCTAGATATTTGAGAAAACCTTGTCAAACGTCACACAAATCAGGCAAAACAAAGAAAAAAGATCATTCACTGGCTGATGGATATCCACGAACCAACGAATGATCTTTTTTGTTTGTTTTGTCTGCTTTGTGTGACGTTTTCGTGACGCGTGTCAAGGCTTTTTCAAATATCTAGGGGTTTGATATGGCGCGCCATAAATAGACGGCTTGCACATGACGTCACATGTTCAGAAGAATCTGGCATCGCTTCATATGGCGCCCAAATATAATGCGAATGTGGTGTTCTCCATTTGGCTTATTAGCACTATAATGATAAAAATAAGAAAAATCTAAATTAAACAGAAAGACAGCACGTGCTTTTAATGGTAAACGGGGAGTTCTGACGTTCCGTGTGGGCTCCAGATGCAATACCAGATTAGAGCATCAGTCGTTGCTAATAGCAACGTGACGTCAATGCAAGTCGTCTATATTAATAAGGAGCCTAGATATGTGAGCGGTAACATATGATGCTCAGACGGTGCCAAGACAGATACGTTTGCTCAAATTATGGAAAACCTTGGCATTTCCTATTCCAAAACTTGGCGATGTCCACTTGAACGAGTTCGATTATGCCAATGAGACATAGAGAGCTTAGATATAAGAGGCGACGGAATACAGTGTAAAATGTTTGATTGGTTGAGACGATTCTGGACAGGAGCAAATCGTCAAGCATCTTGGCAGGTCTGCCGTCGCCAAGCTAATGTTTGTTAGCTTGTCATACCGCGACCAACGACATGCAAGGCCAGTTCATGTCTTTTAAAACATCACATAGAGTAGGTCATCTTTACACGATGATTGGTACAAAGCGGCGCATCCGTCGTTTTGTGCTAACCGCCGTGTAAAGATGATCCATTCCGTGTGACGTTATAGACCTGGCAGGCCATATATTTAGGGCTCCTATAATACAGGCTGAATCGTCAAGGATTTTGTTTCCCACTTAGACCAATGAGCGATTGTTGCCCACGCGGCGTGGCCAGTCATTCTTTTCCTACCGGCAATTAAATGGCGGCGTGAGCCAGCCCGGATTATAGGAGCCGTACATATAGTGTAAACGCAGCATTAAAAGTCCTGAACTGGCCTTGTATGTCGTTGGTCACGGTCATACTTAATTGAACTCGTCCAAGCAAGTATAGCCAAATTCTGGAAAATAAAAAGACTATGTTTGCCATAATTTCGACAAACGCGTGTGTATCTGTAAGAACAAACTGAGCATCATATGTTGCCTTTCTCCTATCTAGACGCACGCTAGGAGATTTGTTTTTCTTCAGAATCCAATCAAATCTTATACACTCCGCCATTCTGATGTTGAGGTAGATTATAAACACGACCAGTTATGGTTGGTAAACATGATCATGTTGAGAACAGGTACGAAGGGTTCCTCCGTATGAGAGTGGCAACATATGGGAAATAAAGATTAATTGAAACGATTTTGCACAAAAAAAAATCATCAAACATCTTTGTGACCCTGTCATTTTCGCTAAAGCTAATATTTGTTGACTTGTTTCATTCGTCTAATAGAACAGTCACCGCCCCCTAAATACAAGGCTTAAGCGCTGGCCCAACAATGGCGGCTGCCGAAGACGGATTTTTTTAACATATGTACGGTCCCTTAAATTTAGACACTAGTATTTTATAAAAGATTTCTTTGACTTGTTTAATCTTAGAAAAATAAAGCGAAAATAAACTTTTGAAAATTGTTGGTGCCAAAATCCAAGGGGCCGTACATCCTCTGAATAACATCCGCCTTCGGCAGTCTCCATTTTTTGTGTAAACGCTCAGGTATATAATTAAATGGGCGGTGTACAAGGTGGTATGCATTTTGTTAATCCACTAATTTCTGTTGATTTTTACTAGTTTTATAATAATTGGAGGATTGGGGTGACGTGGCTGAAATTGATCTATCGAATTCGTTCAGGCGAGTATTCCCAGCTGTGAAATTTGGATTTGCCATAGCTTGGACAAAACCTCCAATCTGACCATGCGCCATATCCTACTCTCTTATAAAGACACCCTATCTTATAATTACCAGGGCCTCATATACCATTTAATTTTCAAAGGTCTATATTTACTGATCGAATGGACTTTACCCACAAATGGCAACAGCCACGCCTCTGCGGGAATATACCCTCAGAAAAAGACTGTTTATTGGACGAAGGGGAAGCAGTGTTAAAATGTTCTTCACGCCTATTGGCGTTTTCTTTCTGTTTATCCGCAACTGACGTCACATGGGTAAAGTCCATTTCGCCACTCTCAAATACATAAAGACAGATTGCAAGTACACTGCGTTATTAAACATGTGCGATATTAGAAATTACAGTTTTTATAAATTGCGATATTGGAAATTACAGTTTACGCGTTTACAAACACGCGTGTATCTCTAAGCACAAACTGAGCATCATATGTCGCCTTTCTCATATCTAGGCTCCGTCACAGATTAAATATTTTACATATTATTTATGAGATATTTAATCTGTGGGCTCCGTAGTTAGACATGCTAGACGATAGTGGATATCTCTCCAAGGTGCTTGGCGATTTGCGAATCATCAGAATCGTCTCATCAAATCTTATACACTCACCCATTTTCATGCTGTGGCTGGTAAACATGATCATGTTGAGAACAAGTACGTAGGGTTCCTCCGTATGAGAGTGGCGACATATGGGAAATAAAGATTGACTGAAACGATTTTGCTCAAAAATTAATCGTCAAACATCTTTCTGAACCTGTAATCTTTGCTAAAGCTAATATTTGTTGACTTGTCTGCAGTTTCAAATGACGTCACAAATCGGTCAAACGACGCTAACGAGAAAGACAGGCTACCGCGGTGGGTCCGATTCTTCTTTTTTTACAGACCGCTGGAGTCACGTGATGCTCTTTTCGCACACTTTCATTGGTGCATTCGAGCATCACGTGACTCCAGCGGTCTGTAAAAAAAGAAGAATCGGAACCACCGCGGCAGCCTGCCTTTCTCGTTAGCCTCGTCGGTCAAATATCCGTTGAAGAGCAATTGATTGGTAGCGGAGAGGATTGTGCGAGCAGTTGGAGGTCAACCGTGCAGTTGTGATTGGCTGATAAAAAGATCATCAGCTGATTACAACTTCCTTATTGCAAATGTTTGTATCGCAGCAGACAATCGTAATTTAAAATAGTTGACGGTTTATATTAAAAGAGTTCATACATAATATGATGACTACTCTGATATTAAAACCTTCCGTAATGTAAGGTGTAGGGAAAAAAGTTGTCTTTAAATTCGTTACAAAAACAAATCGCCAAGCATCTTGAGAGTCCTTTATCGCCAAGTTAGTGCTCGTTAATGTGTATCACTAGCCCGGATAGGTATTTCCATGCTCTGGAAGATGCAAGTTTGCTATGACAGACGTTTGACTATGAATTCGATTCTGAACGCTATCGTTGTTCATTTCAATGGCAACATTTTTCTCTATTATTGTTTTCGACACTAACAATATTGAAGTCGTACAGGCAGCGCTCAGAATACGGTCCTGGTGCTGCGCGCGATCTGATTATTAAAAGATGTATGGGTGACATGGAGTAATGAAAAGAGAGGACTGGACATATCAATTTTCCACCGTGGATAGTTCTGCAGACGAAAAACGCATTCTTTCCCCACCATCCACGTCCACCATATATGACTTTCATCGATAGTAGTCCTCTGTGTAAGACGCGGCTAAATATGGCAGACGCAGACGGGAGTAGGAAAGGTATCAAGTGACCTCATTTATGAATGCTCCATCTACTGGATCTTCCTATGGCAACATACGATAAATAAATATCTGATAGGTTAAAAGGGTTTTGAACAAAAGCTTGTAATTATCTTCATCCTATTTATTTATTGAACACATACATCTGACTTTTGTGCTTGACATCAAAGTCCGCTTATAAGTCATCGTCAATATACAAGGACAAGATCACACAAGGAAATTTAAAACACTAGAGAATTACATCCGGGAGCTCCACAAGGAGTGTGCAACGGAGCCAGCGGGAGTTAAACCCACCTACGCTCTCATGTGATTAGCGGCGTGGTGCTTTAACCCCTCAACCACGGTGGGCCCTCTTCATTCTAATATTTGTTGATGAGTATCGTCAAATTCAAGAGTGTGGGCTGCTAGTTAGGACAGAAAATAACTTCTACTTCATGTAGGGTAATCAGATTTTATTTCATTACAACTCGGGACGATTTTAATCGTTTCAAGTTTGGGTTGACCCAGTTTTTCAAATAAAAAATGGTCCTAGGTATCTTTCAGATGAAACTATGATATGATATGAATATTAATAAGTATACTAGCCGGCTTCGCCCAACAGCGGGCTTCTAATTACATCGGAACCTGTTATTTATACGAACCTTAAATAAAACGAATGTCGAATTAACATGAAAATTTTCCAATAAACGAACGTGTTCGGATTTCCACTAAATACGGCACCGTATAGTGGACGTGCTGCGCACGCGCCGGCGAAATTATATGAATTTTTCCCAAAAAAGAACCTCTGACATGTGTCCCTCTGCTCCGGGCATCGTATAGGACTGCTGCAAAACCCATTAGTACCTCCTTCCACTGCTAGAGGACGCAATATGTTTCATATGAATCTCCGATACTCGTCCCTGTACCGTACGGGCGATTTAAGCACTCGAATACGGCCTCTGGTGGAGAAAAGATAACTTCTCGCTTTTAGAAAATCCCATGCAAACACATTACGTTACATGTATTTTTAATTTGTTCAAGATTACTTTTTTGTACAATTTCAGCTTTCATGTGACATTAGCGTTGTGTGTTATATGAGAAGTTAAACATTATCGAATTATTTGAAAATTTAAAACTTTCAAATGCGTTTACAATGAATAATGATTTCAATGGCACATTAGCATTAGTTAAAGGGACAATTCTCCTGTACCGACAGCTGCGATTAGCGCACTCTATAAGCCTTTTGAAGTCCCAATAGCAGGTGTGCTGTAAAATCTTCTAATTCCACCTTCTACCGCCAGGGGGTGCATTGTTCTAAACAAACCACCTTCCGAACGAAACTCAAACTCGTGTCCACGTTGCCTCCTGCATCGTTTAGCAAGCGTGCTGCTAAATCCTTTAGTTCAACTTTCTACAGCTAGAGGGCACAACATGTTTTATACGAGCATCCAACACAATTCCCGTACCTGTGGCACAATACAGCACGAGTGCTGTACACGCTCTGCAAAATCTGTTAGTTTCACTTTCCACCGCCAGAGAACGCACTCTGTTCTAAACTAAACTATATCCAAACGAAACAGGTTATTCAACCTATCCGTAGATATATTAGTTGAGGGGGCGAGGACTCGAATAAAAATTTAAGAAATTTGCTGAAATTATTATTCAGAAATAATGGTAATCATTACACATAAATTAAGACTGTGAGAGGTTATAAATGAAATCCTAATGTAATTTGGAATTAGTTTCGATGATATATGAGTAATAGAAGTTCAGTTATTAAAATATCGTTCAGTTAAGCAGAAATCCACATAGGTCGGAGGCGGGGGAGGGGAGATGGAAGCGCTCTTCAACAAATGTCTAATTAAGACTACTTAAGTACTTTGTCAAAAATTGGGACTGTCAGATGAGCCAGGAATATAAAGATTTTACTGAAATTACTATTCTAAAATAGTGGTAACTCCTACTAATAAATTAACTTTAAGACTGTATGAGATGATAATTAAGATATTAATGAATATTGGAATTAGCCTCGAAGAGGTATGAGTAACAGAAGTTGAGTTATTAAGATAGGGCTCGGTTAAGCAGAAATCGACAAAGAGGAGAGAGGAGATGAAAGTACTCTGTGACAAATGATTAAGTCTACTGCACTACTCTATCGAAAATTGAGGCTGGCAGATGGGGTAGGCATATAATTTAAAGATTTTGATGAAATTACAATTTGAATGAATTTAAATAAGTAAACTAATTGGTTTCGCCTGCTAACGGATCACTCCTTTAAAACGAATCTCTAATTTATACGCAAGTTCCCGCAGCCTGCAGCAACGTATTGCATTCATCGGGGTCCTCGAACTTATTAAATTTCAAACCGAACAAACCTCGAACCAGATCCCCGCTGCCTACGGCACCGTAATCTTCGATTCCACTGCCCAGGGATTTCCAACAGTATATCACATTAGGGGTGCCGGCAAAAGTTTGGGGAAGGGGCACGGGAAGTGCATAGTATGAATAAGTGGTCACATGGCTTTCTAACACTATATTACAGGATGAGTGTCGGCAAAATTTAGAAAAGTGTCTCTCCAGCCCACAAAGTAGGGGGAGATGCATATTATGAATGAGTGGTCACAGGCCTTTCTAATGATATATCACATGAGGGGTGTCGACAAAATTTAGAAAAGTTCTCCCCCAGGAGGAAAAGTGAGGGGAGGGACACCGGAGGTGCATCACATGAATAAGTGGCCACAGGACTTTCTAACGATGTATCACATGAGTCGGCAATGACGGCAAAAGGCGTCGGCAAAAGTTAGAAAAGTGCACCATAGTGGGGCCCCTACTATCATCACCCTTGAAATAGCCCCCTCTTTGAAATTCTTACATATCATAAATAATATTTATGGGAGGGCTCTGTAAAATAATCCAATATAAAAATGATGAAAATGCTCAGATTTAAAAAAATTTAGAAATGTACCCTCCGGGTGGGACAAATTGGGAGGGGGGCAGAAAGGTTCATAATAGGGAAGAGTGGTCCGAGGGCTTTCCGATGATACATCACGATAGGTTCGGGAAAAATTTGAAAATCTCCCCCCCCCTCCATGGGTCCACTCTCGTGCACCCTGAATACCACTCAGAATTCACACAACCACACCTCTTTGAAATTTTTATATTTAATAATTATTTAAATGAGGGATCCGCAAAAAAAAACGCATCGGAAACTATATTTATTGTATAAAACGCTATGGTTTTAAAAATGTCTTTACATGCCCCCCCCCCCCCGAAATCCAACTCCACGGTATGCTATTTCTTTCTCCCAGCTTATTGTGTGTCGACTCCAAAAATAACGTTACCTTACAGAAGCCAGCCGTAAAAAAATGCAGTACGATTAAATACTCTATAGCAATTTTTTTTAAACTTCTAAGCATCGCACATTTTCAATTTTTATACCGTTGTATTAGGGAAAAAAAGTACTTTTAAATGCAATTTGTTTGAAAACTGTATCTCCATTTACTTTTGAAATATTATTTTTTTTTTGTAGTTTTTAGCACCATTTGTTTAATTTTGGCAACTCAAGTACTCCATTTATGTAGAAAGTAAAGGGAAAGTAGTTGAAAAATAGCAATTATGTCTTTTTTTGCCATTTTATCATAACAACCGAGGGGCTGTTCAAATATTACGTAAGCATGTTTTTGACTATTTTTGACCCCCCTCCCCCTTGTCAGCAAAAATAAGCAAATCGCGAACCCCCCCTTAATAATTACGTAAGAAAATTGGACCCCCCCCCCCTACTTAAAAAAAAATTAGGACACAATACAAATTATAAAAGTCTACTCGACTAATATAACTACTAAATAATAATAAACGCTTGTTTTATTTCTTTACAATTCTATTTAAGAAAATTTCTTAGATCACAATTTTAGAAGAACTTAGCCATTTGAAAAATTTAAATTTGAACATGACAATATCTATTCCGATGCTGACCACGGCTGCTCAAGCCATTTTTCCATATCTGTTATGATATTGGTTTCCAGTTTTACTTGATTATCTTCATCGCTTACTATTCGGATTCAATCTTTATCAACTTCATCTTCATTGACCCACTCAACATCTTCCATATTTTCCACGAATTTTACGAAGCGCTTAAGTTCATTTGCTCGACGAGCAGCAATTCTCAATAGTCGTATAAGGCAGTCCTTCTCGCTTTTTTCACTCTGTTGAATTTTTTTGTGTCTGTTTGCTGACTTCTGAGATGCATGATATTGACCACAACTTCCACAAGTTCTTGCGGATAATGCGTAACTTTATGGAAGAGCAAAAATAATCATACAGCATCTTTAAAAATCCCTTTTCTGTACTATTCAGATTTAAGGCCAGACGGAGACTTAAATCTATAAATTCCCCCTCTTCACTTGCAATGATGTCATTTGACGATTGTATCATTTTAATTGGAGGAGGAATGAATCGTCCTTTTAATATACGAAATAATCCACTACGTGCAGGAGAGCAGCAATTCTTTTTTTCGCATTTTACAATTTGCAGCAAGTATTGACTTTCTTGTACGAGCTTCGAATACCAATCCAAGTCATTACCAAGAGACTCTGGTTCGACCGAATCAACATATGTGGCAGTAACGGGATAACTGTCAATGTTTAATGAGTTCCAGATATCTGCGAGAGTTTTACCAGCATATGCTAAGTTATTTTGCTCCATTTCTTCATCAGTAGTGCGACCGTTCTCATCGAGATGGGAACCATAATGGTTATGAGGGTGTATAAGACAAGACAGTTCTCGACTGAGTGGTGTCATTCGCCTTTCTACTTAATTATACGCACTTCTTCCAGGAGCATTGCACGCTATGAAAATTCCATCCAAATCATGCTTTTTGAAATGGTTAATAGCAAACGATATAACTTTCTGGTAGCGGGGATTCTTGTCTGGATCTCCATCAACCGTTACTATGATTACAGGTTTGATGAAACCCTCTTCTGTTTTCACTAATTTTTCAAAATCTTTGAGTATTAATAGAGTTTCAAAATCCTGAGCATGAGTATTTGCTGTGGAAGAACTGTGTTTCCCACTTCTTATAGCTATTAACGTTGGACCAGAATAACCTATGTATGGCTTTACTTTGACCTGCCATGCCAGGAGCAATCACAATACCAGCGTAAACACATGGAATAAGTTTGCGGCGTTCAGCGATGACCTAGTCGTGATCGCTTAAGGATACGTGATACTCCATATGCATCAGTATCATATCCTGTTTATTGGCTGCTGTAATTCCCAAAGGTACACGCGCTTTGTCATCATGTAAAAGAAGAAACACTTGCATGGATCCAAAAATTGAAGCTAAAGTTTCTAAATAATGGATGGCTATTACTGCAAATTGGGTATCAATGTGAGATCGGTGATAATCAGCCAGAATCCAAGAAAGTTTTATCGGCACTGTGGTGGCATGTCTTCGACACTCGATGGTTGAGGAATTTTTTGGAAGCAAACGAAGATATGTTCTACTCCTGCTTATTGCAAAACCAACCTTTTTCAGTTTTGCAGTCAAGTCATCGAGAGTTTTGACACTTCGGACTTGTTTCATCTCTTTGCATCTGCAGCGCTTCCAATAATAGCTATGTCTGCTATTGCTTTAAGTAATAATGGTTGTTTAAACTTGGTCTTCCTACTGATTCCCTCAAAGCTATTTTTTTTAATGTCTGGATTATCATGGCAGATTTCTCCAAGCTTTGTTCGTTTGGTGGTTCGATGTTTTCTTTGGTATTCAGCATTTTGTCGTTTCCTTTTTAAGGATTGTTTTTCCTTTTTTGAGATCACTGGAAACCTTATTTATCTGTTTTTGAATCTGACAAGGAGAGGGCCAACCTTGTTAATCACAGATTTTGATTATTTTAATATACACTGCTCAAAACAATTAAAGGATATTGCAGTTTTAGGTGGATTTTGTATCTGGTAAACTGTTTAGCTGATTGATACATGGTCGACAGACATAGTAGGTTATATGAGAATAAATTACACATGTTTGGCAGAAAAAAATGCATTTTATTGCGCATTTGTGTACTAAAGGAAAAAAAACACAATTTGTGCATATGAGAAAAAAAGAATAAGAAAAGGTGTTTTCTTCAAAGAAAATCATTTTCAGTAGAGGGTATGGTTTTCACGGGCGGCCAGCAACGTTGAACACCTTTGAGACATGGACTCAATGAGGCTATTAATGACGAGTTGGGGTATTCTGCCCCACTCTTCCAGAAGAGCTCTTTCCAGTTCTTGGAGAGCTAGTGGGGGTTGTTGGCGGCCAGAAACTCGTCTTCCTAGAGCGTCCCAAACGTGCTCGATTCGATTCATGTCTGGAAAACACGCTGGCGATTCCATTCGAACGATTCTTTCCTCGAAAAGGAAATCCTCCACCAGGTTTGCACGATGTGGCCTGCAGTTATCGTCCATTAAAATGAAGTTATCTCCGATTGCTGCAGCGTAAGGGACTACAATAGGTCTGAGGATCTCATCCCTATATTGGCGACCAGTTAGAGCTCCATCTCGAATGATGTAGAGGTCAGTGCGCCCGTCAATGGAGATGCCACCATACACCAACGCTCCTCCACCGCCAAATCTGACACTTTCGTGCACGAACGCAGGATTATTCCTACTGCCACGGTCCCTCCAGATGAAAATACGCCTATTATCCGGATGCACAGAAAAACGGGACTCGTCAGAAAACAGAATATTGCTCCATTCATTTCTCCTCCAGTTGACATGCTCGGTTGCCCACTCCCTGCGGTCGCGACGATGCTTTGATGTTAATCTAACACATACCATCGGTCGGCGAGCATACAGACCTACAGCATGGAGCCGGTTTCGGACAGTCTGAGTTGAAAGCGTGGTGCCTGTAGCCGAGCGAATGTGTTGTTGGAGAAGAGTAGCGTTCATGGTTCGGTGTCTCCGAGCTGTTAACGCTAAATACCGATCTTCATTGGGCATTGTTGCCCGTCTACGACCTTGCCCTGGTCTTCGGCCTGCACATCCACTCTCCAAAAAACGGTTCCAGATCCTGGAAATGACACTTTGTGACACTCCAATGACTTGCGCTACTTCGGCTTGAGTTTGGCCCTCTTCTAACCTACCAACAATTCTCAAAGCTTCTGAATCTGTCAAATGACTTCGCTGAGACATCGTACTCATCGAAACAAAGCAATCACTGAATGCCGATCATCCTTGTCTTCATTCTCTTTTATCCAGTTGAAAGTCAAATTTCATTCGATGCCGCTGAAGCGACGTTTTTGACGTCGAACTCAATATTTGCATACTCCACAGTTTGAAAACCAGAAAAATTTGCATTTGTGATTCTCTTTTTCTATTTTCGGCAAAAAATTTTTTGTTTATATCTTTATTTTATATAAAACTTCAAATATCCTTTAATTGTTTAGAGCAGTGTATGTTGTAGGGTATAGACCCCTTAGTCTCAGGTTCAACGGATTTTATACAATGCTCGTTATTTCTTGAGAAACCGGGGGGTCTCATATTAGTAGATGATTTAAATACTTACCTTGTAACAATAAGGACAGGTTGGGCGTAGCTCAGTTGGAACGGCGTTTGCTGGCTGATCGGCGGGCTCGGGTTCGATTCCCGAAAGAACTAAATTTTTTTTTCTTATATTTTGTTTTATAAATATACTTGTAATTATAACTTAATAATCGCATTGTCAATTAAAATTTATACTACTGTATTTCAATTATAATTTTAACCTATTTAATTTTTTTTACTTTTAACTAAATAGTTGTATAAAACATCATAAAACTGATAATTTTTTAAAAATCACTTTTAAAATGTATTTCATATATTCAGTATGTATGCAATGATATTGAACAATTGTGTCAATTCGTGATTTTAAAGAAATATCATTTATTCATTGCTTTAACAAGTGAAATCAATACGATGATACTATTACTCTGTTTTTAAAGTAACAAACATAATTATGTTAAAAATTAGCATCGGAATTAAATTACAACGGATTTTTTGCATATTAAAGATTTTTAAATTTGTAATATGTATGCTTGCACTTTCAAATATTTCGTTTTTCCCTCTATCTTTTTTCTGCTTTTTTTTATTTTATTTGAATATGTTTTATTTTATCATAAATAGATGGCACCATAACAGGTTTCTAACGATTTTGCAATTTTTATTATTCAATAATAAATCCAATTTCTTTTTAAATGTCTTTAAAGGATGAGAAATAATAGTTCAAAATAAAAAACTATAAATTTAAATTTAAATTTGTTAACATTATAATTAATATACGATATTAAAATTTTTACTTGAAATTATTAAATTATAATTACAAGTATATTTATAAAACAAAAAAATGAGAAAGACAAAAAATGTAGCGCGTTCGGGTATCGAACCCAGGCCCGCGGGTCAGCCAGCAAACGACGTACCAACTGAGCTACGCCCAATCTGCTCTTTTTGTTTCAAAGTAAGTATTTGAGTTGTGTACTAATATTAGACCCCCCGGTTTCTCAAGAACTAACGAGTGTTGCATAAAATCCGTTGAACCTGAGACTAAGTGGTCTATACCCTACAACATATATTAAAATAATCAAAATCTGTGATTAACAAGGTTGGCCCTCTCCTTGTGAGATACATTGGTTTCAATTCAATTGGGTTACATTTCATTTTTAGTAAGGTTCAAAATTTGAAAATAGTTAGAAGATTATCTGCTACGAAACTAACATATTTTTTAATTTTTTTCCCCCATGGATGCATTAATTTTTGAGTTATTTGAAAAGAAAAAATAAGGCTTAGCTTGGCTACGCCATATTTAAAAAGTAATAACTCGTTTTTTGACGTTTTTTTTAGTCTTTATTTATTCCCATACTGACCATGTTTTGCCAAGGCTACACGGTCATTTTATCTTATCTATCTTTTTTTCCAATTTTTACAAGTAATTATGTAAACTTAAAGTTATGATAAAATATATTTAAAATTTTAAGAATAATTCATTATAATTACCTTTATAAAATAATCAAGAAAGACTGATTTCTTTTTGGTTGCCTTACGCAGTTCGTCCTCAATTCTTTTTAGCACCAATACCTCTAACTCTTTGTCAGTTTTAGAAGACTTTTTGTACTGCCGCCACCAGTGGCGCAGCCACGGGAGGGGTTTGGGGGTTAAAACCCCTCCCAGAGCTAAGAAAAATTACTATAATTGCCTGCTATGTGAATCAAAACCAAAATTAATATTTAAACGTTTTGACGTTTTTCGAAATCCGCCGCTTTGAGAAATCAAACTCTATTCAACAAAGTGATTCAATTAAACGGCGAAAATTCTACTTAAAACTATGAAAGCGCATATTACATGCATTGATTTTGTGAAAATTGGTTATTTGGACTAAGTCACTTTTTCGAGACGTCTTATGCTAAAAGAATGGTCATTTCCTGCCACACAGACGCTTTGAGTTTAAGTATTATACAATGGGCCATTTCTTAATTGCACCTCTTTGTTCCATGTTCGAAACACTAATAGACCGTCGAATTTCAGAAAAAACTTGAAACATACACTTTGCAGATCTCTCTCAGTTTCAAACGCCCTGTTTTACACTTTTTGCTCCCAATTATATCTAAGACCAAGCTTTTTACGTACCCAAGTAAAAATCTTTGTAAAATAAAAATTAAAAAAGTAGTAACTATAAAGTTGTAAAAAGCTGTTTTTGATTGTGATTGAACAAATTATCGCAATCAGTGCGTCATTCGAACCATTTGTTCCTTAGGAGATCTGTACACAAATTTAAAGAATATATTCCATTAGTTAGTAATGTAGAAACGAGTAATGGTGCTTGCTCTCGCAGAAGCATTGCCACCCTTCTCAGGTAGTAAAGAAGCATTTATTGTAATTTCATTGAGTTATAGATAATATGTCTGTCAGTAGGGATTTTGAAAAGAGAGGGGTTAAATGTAAAACATTTTCTTAGACTGTATAAAACATAATTATACACAATTTTATGCTAATCATGCATTAATTTAAATTAATAAGCACATTGTTAAAAATCTGCAGTTTCAGCTTTATAGTCACTCGATATTATAGAAAACGGTTAATTGAATATATTATGGAATATTCTCATTATTTTTTATCATTCTCATTCTCATTATACCTTAAAAGTAACCACCATGTCAAAAACCAAGTTTTTATACCAACTACACTATATGGCCGAAGGTGACCGGTCACTTGCAATTTTAGACGTTTTGTTAAATATCTAGAAAAATACATGAGGAATTAACCTGAAACTGCAGGTGCGTAAATAGTATAGTATAGGTCATATATTTCCGCGAAGATTTTTTTCCCAAAAGCCTGTAGGGGACCGTCAACAAATTGAAAAGGAACGAATATCTTTTGGATAACCCTGTAAAAACGAATGTAGCAAAAGCGTTCAAACTCGAGATTATTAATAAGTGGCTTATTGTAATATATTGTGTTCATTTTTATGAGGATAGCATGTATACTCGTAGAGAAATTAAGGTTTTTATAAAAACAGTCTCAAATTTCACCAAGTTTTTTGCTTATAATTTGCAGAGTTCTTATTATAAAAAAAGTTCTTTTCAGAAAATATGACAAACAACATTGTACATAATACCCTGCAATCAGAATTAAAAAATAATAAAAATTGAATGAAAAACGAATAGGTTTACTAAAAAATGTTTCACTGCGCATGCGCGAATGCAATCAAAATATAATGTGCTTAATGTATTAGCTAGTTATATAGAGCAAGTTTTGTGAAAGTCTCAAAATCATAGCTTGAAAACTCTGAAAATTATCCTCAGTAGAATAAGCTCGAAATCCGTTGTTCCCAAAAGGAAGCAAAAAGATGAGGGGTTGTATCCAAATATAGTAGTACATGCAAAATTGTGTACGCTGTCTTGGCACTAATTAACAGATATTTGATACAACCCCTCATTTTTTTGGGGACGACGGATTTCGAGCTTATTCTATCGACGATAATTTACAGAATTTTCATTCTATGATTTTGAGACTATCACAAAACTTGCTCTATATAATTAACTAATACATTATACACATTATATTTTGATTGCATTCACGCATGCGCAGTGAAAAATTTTTTAATAAACCTCCTCATTTTTCATCCAATTTTTATTATTTTTCAATTCTGATTGCAGAGTATTATGTACAATGTTGTTTGTCATATTTTCTGAGAAGAACTTTTTTTTATATTAAGAACTTTGCACATTATAAGCAAAAAACTTGGCGAAATATGGGACTGTTTTTATAAAAACCTTAATTTCTCTGCGAGTATACATGCTATCCTCATAAAAAGGAACACAGTATATTACAATAAGCCAGTTATTAATAATCTCGAGTTTGAAGATTTTTGCTACATTAGTTTTTACAGGGTTATCCAAAAGATATTAGTTCCTTTTCAATTTGTTGGTGGTCCCCTATGGGGTTTCGGGAAAAAAATCTTCGCGGAAATATATGACCTATACTATACTGTTTACACACTTGCAGTTTCAGGTTAATTTCTCACGCATTTTTTTAGATATTTAACAAAACGTCTAAAATCGCAAATGGCCGGTCACCTTTAGCCATATAGTGTATATCGCACGAACCGCAGTTTTAGAACGTTTTTTGCTCTTGCATCCTTTTAATTTCGAAATTTTGGAAAACTGTTCTTGGTGATCATTTACGTTTCTAGGGTAACAGCCATGCCAAACTTAATGTATCTAGCTCTAACAATTCCTAATAAATCATAATTAAGGCTATATAATGCTGCTAGCATTTTGTAGGGATAATACGTAAGTAAAAAAGCGTGCAAAAAGACGTCCGTCTGACATTAGCCTTAGATCGTTTTCAGACTGTTTTCCGCTCATTTCATCCTTTTTAAATTGAATTCTCTTTTTAGGAACCGTTCTTGAGCATTTAAACATCCCAAAAGTTATCACCACGCCACATTCTAACCTTCTATACAAAATGTATCACAAAAATTGCAATTTTAGAAAGTTTTTTTTTACTCTTGCACCCTTTAAAATTTCGAATTTTTAAAAAACTGTTCAGGGCATGCATTTAAGTCTCTAAATTAACAACCATTCCAAATTCCATGTTTCTAGCCGTTGTTTTACCGATGTAAAATACAGCTTATGTTGAAACGGGTTGGGTTGGGTTGATTTTTGACGGCCAATTATCTACACGAGGGATATAGGCCCGGGGGGAGGGCCCTCCGTGGGGGTCTTTCTAAGGGAACCTAATCCGTATTAACGCATGGAAGATCCACGGCTCGAAGAAAACCACGAAAACTCCGAACGATTAGGCCGACGGGCGCGATTGGGATCGAACCCAGCACCTCCCGTCTACCAGCTTCGAGAGCAGAACCTCTCGGCCACTGGTGGGGCCTATGTTGAAACGGAGATAGTCACCATTATTTTGCCATTATTATTAAGGTTCCACTCTACGCTTAAAAAGTAAAATCGGGATTATTATAAATTCATTCGTGCGTCTTATTTTTCTGGCGGTCAGCGAGGGAGTTGAGGGCACTCGGTGTACCTAAGCGACGTAGAATCTTCCAAGGATTGTCGGTAATGATTTTCGAAAAAATGTGTTCTGTAATTTGCCGAGATATTAATTAAAAACCTATGTAGAAAACGACAGTACGGATCAAAAAAGTGTTGCTACTTTGTGACCTCCTTTCGAAGCGTGCTTGGCTCAGTGCCAAGTTTAAACTTTGTATAAGATCTTTTTTTTAGGTAAGGTGAAACATAGTGATAACCACTTTTTATTCCAACTGAATTCAATTGTTGAAGGCAAATATTAAAAAGATAATTCATACAATAATTCCAAGACATTAAAAGTCAAGTAATTTTGAGACAAAAATTGCTTATAATTCAATAAATAATTCATTTATAAGGAAAAAAAACCTTTTCGATTAAAAATCATTTCAATAATTATGTTTGAATATGCTTTTATTTTTAAAAATGAATAGAAAAGTTTCACGTTATTAAGCGTACTTTTTTTTATTCCTTGAAAATTGTCCCCTATTACATGAAATATGATTTACAAGTGACTTTTCGTGAGAATCTCTGCGACCTCTTTCCGAAGCGTGATTGGTTCTCTACCAAGTTTAAACTTTGTACGAAGTCTGTGTTTTAGAGTGAGAAATATTCAATGGTTTTCATTCCAGTAGAATTAAATTATGGCATGTGGTATTGTTACATGTACGCAAGTAAATATTATCTTTGAACAGTTCTGATATTTTGTATGGAACCCTTTGTATGAGAGTTAAGTTCGCACACGATCGATTATCTTTTTAAACCCCTACAAAAAAAAGGTTACTTTATAATATTAGTACAGGCATGACTTCAATTTGAACCCGGATATTTTTAGAGAACTTTAACAATAATAAAGATGTTTTAACGAAATTTTCAATAGATTTATGTTAGTTAATGGCAAATTCGATGTCATGTAAAGTATTGGAAGTGCACAATAAAAAAAAAAACAATAAAATACCATGTTTAATATCAACTACATTCCAAAATATGGATTACCTAATTGAGCACTAATTGGACGTAAATGATGATAAATTCCACCAATTTTCGTGATGTTGTTACATTTGACAAAAGCATGGTAAGTATATTGAAAATTTTGTTAAAATGGCTTCATTATTATTAAAGTTAAAAACAAGAATTCGAGATTGTCTTGGAATGAAATCCTGTGTATTTTTGGTTGAACAAGTGGATTGGAATTCTGTTATTTTCTATGCAAAAATTATTTGTTGGACTGTACGCTTACAACTCTTAAAGTTTGCCTCATCATCTTTAAACACTTTTTATAAATCTAACCTAGTTTGGGGTTATTTCATTGGTGCATTTTATGTTTTCTAACTCTAATACTGTAAACGCTGTTTAAATGAAACACAACCAATGTAATTGCGGGTAAAAAGCATTATGATTTGATTCATTAAAAAGACAGATTATATTAACCGGTGATTCAAAAAACCGGCGAACACCTTTATCAAAAAACTCAAAACCCCCCCTAGAACCGAATTCTGGCTGCGCCACTGACATCATTAGTTTTACATTGGATATCCTTCAAAGGTTTATCTGATGCAGACTTTTTGAAACTTTCAAAAAGTTTTTTATACAAGATTTCTCGAAATGAAGACATATTTCTGATTTTATTTATTTTAAACACCACTACACTGCAGTACTGAGAGGTAGAGGTCTGCACAGGCCGAAATTTCCAGGCCCGGGTCCGGCCCGACTCATAGAGAAAGAAATTCGGCCCGGCCCGTACAAAAAAATTATTGGCCCAGCCCGATAAAAAAGTTAAAATTCGGCCCGAGCCCGGCCCGACCCGGAAAAAAAGTTAAAATCTCGGCCCGGCCCGATTGAATTTCTACAAAACATTGATTTTTATGTCGATTTGGTGAAAGACTTGTCTCGTACGAGGAGTTCTGGCCAAAAATATGTCTTAAATATCTTTTTATGTTTATAATCTTCATTTTTATATAAGTGGCGCAGGCTGCGACATTTATTTTTTTTAATCAATCTCTATTTCTTGTATGTAAATGAATCCGTTATCATTAATATCGTTAATCCATATTCCATGTATTGAAGTGCTAAAAATCTGAAAAATGCTACACAATAAAATCTTCTAAAACGGAATTGCATAAAAAAGAAAAAAATCCGTATAGACAAGTGCCCTTCTTAGCAAGTTTTAAATGTATTATATATCCTATTCTTACGTATTAGTATATTAATTTTGTATGGATCAACACGTTTTTCAGTTTATAACAGGATTTCGTCATAGACAGGTTCCTTCTCACATGTTTTCTTATATTTTAATTTAGCTATATTTTAATAAGCGTAGAAATCTACTATTCTTTAAAAAGAATAAATTTGAATGTTTAATAGTAGAATAATAGCGATTTAAAAATGTGTACATTTTTTTCAAAATTTTTTGAGCCTGACCTAATTTTACTGACCTTTGAACAGATCAGGCTACGCCGAGACAATGATTTTCATACGGGCTGCGTCAAAACTAGGACTTAAAATTTTGGGCCTTGAAGACTTGGAATGAAACCAGTCCCGGCTCTGTACAGAAAAAAATGGGCCCGGCCCGATCCCCCAGGAAAAAAGTAAGGCCCGAACCCGGCCCGTCCCGAGCCTTCAGAAAAATGTATGGCCCGGGCCCGCCCCGAGTGCCGTGAATGAAAATAGGCCCGAGCCCGGCCCGTGCAAATCTGTACTGAGAGGTTTTCAAAACTCACGAAACACCAGACAGTAGAGCAGTCGGTCACTATGGTTATGGGGTTCAACCACTTGACAGAGGAGGGGTGGAAACAAAAAAGATAGAATTTCACTTACGTTTTGGAAGCTTTCCCGGAAAACTCATATTGTCACAATACATCATATCGCATCGGTCCATTCAATTCTATTCTATTCTATTCTCACACAATTGGAAATAGTAGTAAGTTCTCAGAGATAATAAGCCCTCATGCATCAAACATGAACAGTCACCTCTAGATAAAAGAGATCGTTTATGTTTTCCTTGTGCGGTCAAAATAGCTGACATCAGAACTTCAAGTTTAATATTCTTTTGCTATTTCTTTCTTTCAATTTGAAATTTTATAATTTTTTTTTTTACAAGTTAGAGATTCTGAAAATGTCTTACGTAAGCATCATTCAACCCCCCCCTCCCCCCTTGTCAGCAAAAATAAGCAAATCGCTAACCCCCTCCCCCCCCCCTTAGGTGCTTACGTAATATTTGAACGGCCCCCGACAGAAAATGTAATTAAAATACGTGTTATTTTTAAAAAATATAAACGATTAATTTCTGTTAGAACATGGAGCTATTATAAACTATATTTAATTTTAATTATCTATAGACGCTTTCAGTATGACGCCAGTCAGGACATTTTGGTTGGAAACTGACTCCAAACAAACGGCTGCTATGCGTCATTTGTTTTTAAATATAAATCGTGGAAAATGCTACCAGTTCATATCAAGTATTAAAACACTCAGACGTGAGATATAAGATATAGCTGCAACATACAAACAAAATAGAAAATACAACATAGCAACCATTTGTTTGGAGTCAGTTTCCAACCAAAACGTCATGACTGACGTCACGACTGAAATCGCCTAGATGAATGTTACAAACAAATGAAGGCCTATATGCAGGGCTGGGGGAATACATCATTTTACTCGCCACTTGCGAGTGGATTTTCTGACAGGGCGAGTGAATTTGTAGGCAGTATTTAAAAAACTCCATGCCAAAAACTTTATTTTTTTACTAGTTAGCTGTATTTTACAACTTTCCAAATTACTGTGATGTAAACTCGGTACTAAGTTCTATTCTTTATTAAACTTTTCTCTCGTGTATATTTTTCTTAATTTTACAGGAGAAAAATATATATGCGAAAATGTATTGCAGCAATAGTAATCAATTATTTTTGCAATCGCCTAAGTTTTATTATAACAATTTCAAACTGTACATTGCATTTTGCAGGCGGATAAAATAAATCCTTGGCTGGTAAGATTTTCTGAAAATTCCCCACCCCTGCCTATATGAATCATTAGATAGCCTTTTTTGCCGAGTTTCTTTAATGACGGCATCTTTTTGCTGCATTTGTGTATTATTTTGCGATAGTGACATCCCATGCATGCTAGATGTTTAAGAGTGGATCGTAAATGTGGAATTCTTAAGCGGATGCGAATGACGTCATTTTACATAAAATAAAAGTGTGTGCTTTAAGTAATTGAAATATGTTTTGTATTATTTATGTATACATATTTTTTGTTTCATCGGGGGCAAGACTAAATTCTGAAAAAGCAGAATTCCTGTTTTCTAGTGTTTTTCTATTCTGTTTCCCAATGCTTTCTAATGTGATGGCAAGTTATTAATTTCTATGGCATTTCCCACGGGATTACCTTGAGACATGAAAGTCCGGGTTCCCCCGATATTTCCTTTTTACACACTGCTCTTGCATCTCTGTGTGAAAAGAGTAGTTTCGGCCAACAAAAAAAATCGGAGACGGGACGCAAAAGAATAGCTCTTACGCGCCCCGTGGGACGCGTAATTTCGTCAAAAAATCGCGGAAAAAGCCGATTTTCGTCAAAGAATCGCGAAAAAAGCGCACATCTCATCAAAATATCGTGTAAAAACAGCGATTTTCGTAAAAGGGCCGCGAAAAAATAGCGTATTTGGTCAAAGGAGCGCGAAAAAATAGCAAATTTTGTAAAAAAAAAATCGCGGAAAAAAGCGCAAATTTCATCAATATTGCAAAAAAAAAAAACGCGATTTTCGTAAAAGGGCCGCGACAAATTAGCATATTTCGTTAAAAAATAGCGAAAAAATAGCGAAGTTCGTCAAAAAATCGTGGAAAAAAGTCGAATTTTGCCAAAGGATCGCGAAAAAATAGCGTATTTCGTCAAAGGATCCCCCCCGAAATAGCGATTGTCGTCAAAGGATTGCGAAAAAATAGCGTATTTCGACAAAGGATCCCCAAAAATTAGCGAATGTCGTCAAAAAATAGTGTAGAAAAGCCAATTTTCGTCAAAGGATCGCGAAAAAAGCACAAATTTCATCAAAATATCGCGGAAAAAACGCTATTTCCGTAAAAGGGCTGAGACAAAATAGTGTATTTCGTCAAAAGATCGCGAATTTCGTCAAAAATCACGGAATAAAGCCGGATTTTGTCAAAGTATCGCGGAAAAAACACGATTTTCGTGACAGGCTCCCAAAAAAATAGTCAATTTCGACAAAAGGATCGTGGAAAAAACGCGAATTTTGTCAAAGTAACGCGGAAAAAACGTGAATTTAGTCAAAGCACCAAAAAAGATGTGCAAACTAAACTTATAGGTAGAAAATTCATAAAATGGGATTTAATTTTTTTTTTAATGAGATTCTTAAAAATAATTCAGCATGATTTCAGTGTACTTTGATAATGTATTCAGTAGGTGGACCAGTGAAAAATCCCCCCCCCCCCCTCTTACTGCATTGAAATGTCTCCCGCCTTCAGAACATTTAGGATTTGATGCTTATTAATGATTTAGATGTAAATTTACCTTCCAAGGAAAATGTCTGATTCCAACACAGATCTATGCTGACAAATAATTCAATGGGAAGTATAATGAAAGCACCCATTCATTCAACAAAAAGTACACCTTTACTTAACATAAGTATTCTTTTTTTCAGCAAAAAAGTCTTGCCCCTTTTCAAAAGAAATGTGGACATTGGTATCTTCTACTCTCAAATAAGCCTTATTTTACAATTAAAATTGTATCTTGCACTTTTACTTTTAAAAAAGTAAAGAAAATTTCTCTTAGTATTTTTTAAAAATATCTTATTTGAGTGCAAATAATACTGGTTTTAATTCATTATTTAATTATTATTAAAACGATAATTAATGCATTTCATTTATCTTTTCCAAATAAACAAGTTTCATTTATTCCTTTAAAATGTAAATTATTATTGATTGGGGACCCACTTTTGTAAAAAAGGGACCCAGATTTTTGGAAATCCTGAGTCCCGGGACCCAGGTTTTATCAAGTACAGCGGCATCACTATCATCTACACAATTGTGTAGGTCAGGTCTTAAAGGGTTATGAGCATAAAATAGCTCGTTTAAGAAAATAATACAGTGAAATCTCATTACAACAAATCTCTGGGGAGCACGGATTAAATTTATTATACTAAAAAATCCGTTAAATTGAATATTTTTATAATGAAATAGGATTTTTTTTCAGCAATTCAAATATTTGTTAAACTGAAAAATTCGTATAAGTGGCATTCACTGTGACGCATTTCTACTGTATTAGTTAACATTCTTTTTCCAAGGCTAAAAGAAACTAAATCTCGATATTTTAACACAATTTCTTTACACAATCATCTGATACATCCATTATATAACATATGAAAACCAAATTTAGAGAATTAGAAGCATTTAAAAAAATAAAATCTGGTTAATATTTGCTTAGATCATGAATATTGCACCAGTGGCTTTTGCAACTAAATATCAATATTTTTGCATATATATATATATATACACAGTAGAAACCCGATATAACGCGGTTGTTGGGAGACGTGTTTCACACCCTCGTTATAGCTTAACCGCGGTATATCGGAATGGTGTCAACGATATGGTACATTGAAAACACTTACCCACCTTGTGAAATGTAATTAACTTTATCGTTCATTGAACACAAACTTAATCTTACACTGTCTTAAAAAAGTCCGTAAGTGTTGTTTGGCGAACTGAGGTGTTTCGTTTCTTTCCGGAATATTGTTTCACTCTAGCAAGATGGAGTAGATGAACACTATCTGAATCGTCTTGCCTCTCCATCCACGAAATTACCTTCGTTAAATGTGAAATGAATTCACTAACATGTGGAACGTTGTCATTCATTACCACATCATTTTCAATTTCATCATCATCATTATCCTGCTCACTGCAATTTTTAGGCGTTACAGCATCAATAATATCCTGATCTGTTTGTTAAGCGTTTTATGAAGAATATTGCTTCACTGAAATTTTAAACGCCAAATTTATCCTAAAATTGATCTTTTTTTTTTTTCAGGGGATATACTTTTCCCCACGTTAAATGCGAATTCGCGGTATATCGGACCGCGTTATTTCGGGCTTCTACTGTATATATATATATATACAGGCCTTGATAATATTATAGTTATAACTCATAAAAATTTCAAAGAGTTTCGACAATAAAAACTATTTAAAAACATAATTAATGGATCCAATGACGGTCAATGTTATATAAAAAGCCCCTATTTTTTTGGGGGGGGGGGGGGAACCAGAAGAGATTTAGATTTTTTTTCGATGTCTTAAAAATATCACTATTTTATTTGCTATTGTACAGGAGATCATTTCTGCACATGCGTTTTAAAAAGGGTCAGGCATTAAGTGACAGTTTTCTTTCTCTACCTCACCTTTTTTTTTTTCTTTACTCTGCCTTATTAAAAATACAATATTTTAAACAGGTGATTCAATGATTTTTTAAAAACCTATTTACTTTATTTAAGGAGAAGAAAATAAGAACATAACAATCAAGGTAGTGGGGCTCCCAGCATTATGTTTGTTTGGAAAGATTTTCATATTCAATTCATACAACACTGACTTTAGGTATATTTAAGGTTATTCCAGGTATTACATGCCTGGATTGTTCCAGTCTTTCGTTTAAAAATATAAATAGACCGGAATGCAAAAATCCTTACTTACCCAATAGTATGCTGCCGGCAGCAGTGGTTCCCCTACTCCAATACATTTGGATAGATACGGTACATACTCCGGTACATTTGGATAGATTTTCATTTAAATATATAAAATCCTTCTACACCTCGAAACAAGCTTTTTTCAATTTTCTTTAACTGAATTTTTTAATGCGATTTTCACAGTTTTTTCATATTGACTGTTCAAAATTAATAAAAAGAATTCAGTTTCAATAATTTAGTGCAATATAGGTCTGTGTGATGCAGGTAGGAGGCAGTCGCTGAAATATAGGGGGCCAAATTTATACTATTAACCTCGATTTTCCTACCTATTTTACTGTAAAATATACAGCGTGTATCTGAAATGCTTCAAAAAACTTAGGGGGATGATAGTACTCATCAAGATGAACAAAAAATGCAATGGAACATCGGGTCGCAAATTACGTTTAAAGGGTGATAATCGCAAAACTAATAAAAATATTGAAATCTCGCATGGTGCTTTTCTGCAGAAGTGGCTAGTAGCACGAAGCTGGTATTCCTTTCACTTTGTGTATATCCAATCAGAAAGAGATAACAAAAACTTGGAAGAAATCCAAACAAATATTTGAGCAGGAATCCACATATGCAAATTTCAGCTCGTCCGCCAGTCGTTCCTCCATAGATGTACCTATTCTGTGTAATAAAGTCAGCGGTCAACACTTTGAACAATTATTGTAAAATATTTGTTTTCTCTGGGCATCACGAGCTGTGTTGTGCCTTTTCTGTGCAATAAATAATTTTCTGGAGTGTTTCTTTCTTGTCCAGTTTGTCCATTTCCAGATGCTTTTTCACGATTTTTGCCCTTTAAACATCATTTGTTGAGACACCATGTTCCATTGCATTTTTTGTTCGTCTTCATGAGTACCATCATCCCTCTAAGTTTCTTGAAGCATTTCAGATACACCCTGTATATATATATATATATATATATCAGGAATTTTTTACCCATGAAAGTACATACATTTATCGTTTCAAAGTTATGGAACTGTACCTTAATCCACACACCAAAACAAATTTCTGACTAAGAACTTCTTCTTTTTAAAAAAATGTTTTAGGTCTTTATCTCTTTTGTTACCTTCTCTTTCCTGAGTCAGTAATTTTATTTTTGTACTAGAGATAAAAACACAACTTTCAAAATAGTATGTGGTTTCTATCTTGGAATCCAAAAGGGTTGCACTTACACTGTTGTACTGTACTGTTAGATACATTTTTTTCTACACTCAGTTCCCAAATCCTTTTTGCCCAAATATAAGTGCTCTTACATTATTTAGTTGTTTTGAATTTCTTAACTAAAATTAAACTTTTAAAGTTCCAAAATAAATGTGAAATATGTATTCAATAGAACTTTTTTCTATTTCTGCCTTTTTCAATTTTGTAACACCTGTCACAAAGAGAAGGTGGTGGCGGCGGTGCAAATTGAAACCTTGGCTCAGATGCAATTTTTCCTTCACACGGTGCTGAATCAGGGCCTGATTAACTCTAGGTGAAACCCGGGGCACACAGGCTGTATCAGGGCCCCCTTTATCTAGAAAACTATATTATAAGCATTTCAAACAGTTTTGTGTGCAATTCAAAATTTAAACTATATCTTTATAAAAATAGAATACATCACAGACGCATGTAAAAATGCATTGAAACATTATGTTAAGGTAAAATCTTCTGAAATATATGCTATTTAGTATGAGTAAAACTCTAAACCTAAGAGCCTGAAGGAAACAAGTTTGATATAATATCCGTTTTTCTCTGAATTTTGAAATTTAAATTGTATTTTATTGTCATTAGTGAAGAAAAATGCGATAGTTTAGTTTTTAGTTTGCATGAATGGTAAAAATTAATTTCTTCGGTGAACTATATTTAGAAATTACATTAATTTGTATCTTCAGATAGTGAAGAACATGTATTTTGGGGCCCCCTGGAAATGTGGGTCCGGGGCACATGCCCCTGGTATAATCGGGCTCTGTGCTGAATATAGCAAATTTTTCTCTGTAATTTTTTAACTTTTCAAAAAATGTTTATAAAATTTTTTGCATGTAATAGATATTTTTTCATATTCACAAAAAAATCTTGTTTCAATCTTTTAGCCTAATTTAGTGAAGTTTGCTTTAAGCAATTTTTTGGCATTTGTTTCCTGAACGAGAACTCTCTGTTAAAGTTTGCTAATGCTGCAATTAAATTGGAGATGGAAGAATGTAAATTGATTCCTATAGGAACGTGAACGATTGCATCAAAATAAAATATTGTAATAAGTAAGGGTTCATTTCATTTGAGAATGGAGCAGATGTCGCTCAGATGTGTATACATTTTATAAGGGAATGCATTGTCTTTGATTTCTTTTTAAATTTGTGAAAAATCAGGATATTAATATATTTTAATTTTTTTTTAATATTTTCCAAATGATTCCCCCATTCAGCAATGTAAAATTTAACTTTGGATGGCAAAACATGACTGTAATTTTTCATGCAATTTCGCTATAGAAACATATGTAAGTGTTCTCCTTGAAATGAGAACAGAGAAAATTTAAGCATGAAGCATAGATTATGAAACACTTTCATTGTTTAGTAAGGTAAAGAAAATACCCAAATAAACGATTTAGGAAACACATAGCACATTATTTCCAAACTAGATTACAGCAAGCACCATCCATAGCGAAAAATGTATTCAAATTCTTCTGTACAGCCCTGTATATGATCTATAGATTTCTATATATAATACATAGGAAGGGAAAATTTAGTTAAGAAATGCATAACCCTGTTAAAAATTCACTTTTGCCAATGGGCGGAAATGTACTTAAATTCATTTCTAAAGTCCTATATATTATCCTACTGATGTTTATACCACAAGACAAACTAAAATTAATTTTAGGCAAAAAATGCTTAAAACTACTAGACTACTACTACTTCCAGAAATTACTATGTACAGACACCAATGTATCCTGTTCTTTAGGTAGCCTTGTATATAAATTTATTTATACTCTTCAAATATAGTTCAGCTTGAAAATGAAAAACTCGGTAAAAAACACTTTTAAACAATTTACACCCATACTATATATTGCTTACGAATTCTTTTATGTAGCCTTGTATATGATTTATAAAATTTATGCACACAACATAATATACAAAAACTTAGTTAAAATTATCAACGCATACTATAACTGAAAATGCTTTTACATCAATAATCGATAATGTACAGTACTCTGCCCACAGTATCTGCTGTGCTTTCCTGTAAATTAATATTAAATACTATGTACATCATATTCTACAGCAAACATCGTGTAGTGAACCTCAGTAATATGTATCAAATTCATTATGTTTGAAATACATAAAATAATTAAAATACACTGCAAAAAGTTTTCTTTGTAGACCATTATGTAATCGAATTCTTTAGTGCAACACTTTAAATTAATGATAAATGCTTTGCACTTCATATTTTACAGAAAACATGTTTTAACACACCTTAGAAATGAATATTAGTTTAATTATGTTTGTAATAAAGGAACATGATTAAAATATATTGCAAAATATTTTTCTTTATAGAATAGATCATAATGTAATGGAATTCTTTTGAGAGTCCGTGTAAATGAACTATAAATGTACACACTTCATTTTCAATAGTGAATATGCCATAGTAATTATCATTAACATATACGAATTACATGGCACTCCGCATATACGAAAATTAAAGCACAGAAAGATGGCAGAGAAAATTGAAGTTATAAATATTTTTCAACTGTTTTCTGACTCCCCCCCCCCACCCCCTTGCTTAGTGAAGTTTCATAAAAGTAACTTTTTAGCTCACCTGGGGAGAAAAAATGAGTAAACCTTCATTTAGATTAAAAGTATTTTGATCTTTAAACTTCCTTTTATGCACATAAATAAAAAAAAGAAGAAAAAAAACACTAATGAGGAACATATAATGGTGGCTTTGTTTTCTCATATTTCACTACCAATGTTCTTGAAGGAAATATGAATTAAATAAAAGAAAGTTTTCTGCCTTCCATGTATGAAACTAGATATATTCATTAGTATACAGCAGTACCACATGCGTTTTGTGATGCATACAGATTTTTCAAAGTAGGGAAGAGTGGAAAGGAATAGGACACTTTTTACAAAAATAAGAACATTAACTTAGTTTGACACAAAAACAAAAATTTCAATTTATAGAATAGAAAATGAATATATTTCTAATGTTTTTGAACAATATGGAAACATAATTTGCAGAAACAATTTCATAATTAAAGATTTTGTAAGATTCAAATGTGTCCCATACCTCCTCACTAACAGGGAGGTATGGGACAGCTATAAAACAAAGTATGATAAGCACAAGTAGTCTAGTGTCGGCTATACAGTATAATATCTTTAATCCGGACATCTCTAATCCGGAAACTTCTGTAATCTGGACATTACGGCCCGCTTATTCGTTTTTATTTTCAATCAAAGATCATAGATGGCGCCATAGCTCATATATGAATAAATTTAAGAAAAATGAAAAACTATCTAATTTACTACTGTTTATTTTTATTTTTTTGTAATTTTAAAATTGTGAGAACTTTCTGAATTACATATGTAATTCAAATACAGATGTCATTTTTTAATATTAAGTTAAAAAAAATTCTGAATTAATGTGAATTTTACTATTTTTTTCTCTCCAAAGATGGCGTCAAAATATCAGAAAATCGGCTTTTATTTTTATTATTTCTTTTCATTATTTAACTTGTGACTTACTTCGATATTTGTAAGTACTATATATTTAATTTCTTATAAAATTAGAAATATATATCACTATTTTAAATATGTTAATGTAATTATAAAGTTATTTTTTAAATTAATTGTAAGTCATTTAAATTTCTCTCTATAATTTTTTTTTTTAGTATAGTTGCAATATTTTTCATGATATCTCTGTTATTCTTGTTATCTGTATTATTTAATGAGTATTTATAAATCAGAAATTGTAATAAAAAAATCGTATGGTTACTGTTTCTTATACTATATAAAAGATGGCGACACTGCATAAAATTTACATTATTTTTTAAAAAATATTTGTATTTTTGAGTATTTCGAATTGATTTTTCTCAATGTTTCCGATTATTTGTAATTATCAAGTTCCTGACATTTTTATATTGCCATATTAATGAGAGGTATTTATCTAAATCCATTCTAGTTTCAAAATTTCTGTAATCTGGAATTTTCTATAATCCGGAATCACCGTAATTGCGACGATTCCGGATTAAAGAAGTTATACTGTATATACAGTCTAACAAAGATTGTAAGTTGATAATGTCTGTGCCACAATATCAGATTCTAATATCTTCATTCAGGATTCCAGAATTCAGGATTGTTGGTCACAGATGACGTTAAAAAAATCATCAGTTAAATTTATTTACATTTGAAGTAAATGGATATATTAACAATGTTATAATTAACACGTTGAATGCCAAGTCTATTTTGTCTGTCTTTCCGTTTGGGCCATGAAATAAGATTCCCACTACCAGGGGTGGGAAAATGCATCATTTTACTTGCCACTGGCGAGTGAATTTTCTGCCAGGGTGAGTGACTTTTCAGGTAGTCTTTGAAAATTGCAAACTATAGAGGTATGTCAAAAAGTTTTTTTATTTGGTAGTTAGCTATATTTTTCAACTTTCCTAGTTACTGCGATGTAAACATGGTATGGAGTTCTACTTTATATTAAACTTTCATCTCTTGTTTACATTTCTTAATTTTATAGGAAAAAATATATGAAAATACATTATAGTAATAGTAACCAACTATTTTTGAGTTGCGTAATTTTGTCATAAAAATTTTCAACTGTATGTTGCATTTTACTGGCTGGTGAAATAAATCCTTGGCTGATAAGATTTTCTAGAAATTCCCCACTACACAATCAATAAGTATAAGTCACTGATGACTGACACGGCCTAAACAGAAAGTTCAGTGTCAGTCACCAGTGACTGACATGGCACTCAACGTGTTAATATATTACCCTCTAAAAATATATGCATTTTAGCAATTAACATTCATCTTATTAAAAAGAAGGAATTGGACTTGTCCCATACCTCCCTTTGCTGGAATGTCCCACTCCTCCCCACTACCTTCTTGTATAAACAAAAATGCTGCTTTTAGCTTTTAGGCTTAGTTTAAATTATGGATAATATACAGTATAATGTTCCATAAATAGGGAAACTATTACATCTTTGCATAAACAAGTCATTAATATATAGAAAGCATAAAAAGTATATGAAGCAAATTTACTTTTGATTTTGATTCTTTAAATAATCTTTTTCTGTATACAAATGCAAGCTTATGCAGATCAGCAACTTTTTTCAAATGAAGATTGGGCTACCATTGCTTCATCTAGTGTGTGATTGATGAAATGTTTAGAATGATACATAAAGAAAAAACCTACTGTCCCATTCCACTCCACTCTCCCCTACTATCTTTTCCATAATAATTAGTAGCTTATGTTAAGTGTAGGAATTAGAATTAAATGGATATAACTAATTTTTTTTTTCTCTTATTAGAATACAAGGGCGTAGGAGCCGGGGGAGCTGTGGCTCCCCCAGGAATATTTCAGACGGGCTTAGCTCCCCCGGGAGAAATTCTCGCACCACATCTGTTTACGATACATTGCTGAATTAAAAAATAAAGTATACTTTTTCTAGGAAATTCACGCAATAAACAACAAAGAAAAGAGAGAGAGGGTGTGGTGTGCACATTTGTTTGTGCCATCACCCTTTTTCTCATTGTTTACAACCCTCCCGATTTCCAGACAAAAGGGAGTCTTATAGAGGTATACTACAAATTACCAGCACAGATAACATATTTATACAGATGATTCCTATTTGATAATTTATAGAATGAGGCCTTTAAAATTGATTTGGAAGAGATTTGTAAAGAATTTGTAAGCAAAACAACAGAAAGCACTTTAATTTTTGGTAAATGGAAGTGGGAGAAGCCTTAAATTTGAATATTGTATTCAAGATCGCACATAAATTAAGTTTCTATATTTTAAGTATATCTATTAAAAATTATTTTAACTGGATTAAAGAGTTAGTGATCTTTTGATATGCTTCTATTTTATACTTCTGTTTGTGAAATGTGCAACACTATGAAAGAACGCTCCAAAATGAAAGAAATGAACCACGCCACTAGCTTTCCGCAATATGCCCCGGCTCCCTCTATTTGTACAAAGTTCCTACGCTACTGTTAGAATACACATACATAGGTTTAAATTTATGCAATTTATATTATGATAAAATATAATCATTTTAGATACTCATGAAGGTATATATTTGAATGTCCTACAGTCACATACTTATATGATTGAACAAAACTGCTGATTGTAGATTCGGGGGAAAAGATTTTTAAGTAATAAAATGAATATTCTTAAACTGGTGGTGGGCAATTCCATTGTAACAGACTAACAGTCATAGAGGGAAAAATGCCTGTACCTTATTTAAATAATATTAATTCTGTAATTATAAGATAGCTACAAGTAGCATTTGACATTAGAAGATAAATTTATATAGTTATTATGAATAAATTACTTAATGTAAATAATTATTATTAAAAAAATGGTATTGTAACAGACAAACAGGAATTACCGTGCTTTTCGGATAGCTCAATGTTTATCTGTATTATAAAACAACATACAATTTATTATAACAAAAATGTATTTTCATTCAGAGGGAGCTCATAAATGAACATCTTTCAGAAAATTTGAGTGTTGCCACAATATATTTATGAAAAATATGTCATCTTACCTGTGACAGACCAATACTGAACATCTAACAGACAAACAAATAAATACATAAAAAGAAGCTAGGTTGATTATAAAGGATTTTATTGATTTTGACTATTCAAAATTTTATAAAATGCATTGTAAATAAAAAAATATATAGGTTTAATGCTATCAGAAAAAAAAATATATACATATTACCTATTTGATGTAAAAAATGAAATACTGAAAATGGTAACATTGGCTCGGAATTGCCCTGGTACTGTTGATCATATAAATTTCTAAAAGTGATGATATATTTTTTTAATTATTCATTAAAAAAACATTTTTTAAATGAATTATTTATATTTTCAGTAGATCCTGATTTTTATTAGCATTAACAACATATAGATAGCAATTTTCTGTTTCATAAAGATCTAATTACTCTGATAAAGTTTTAAAATGTAAACAAATCAGACTTGAAATGCACGAAATAAACAAAGTTTATCAACACGAAACTTTTAATTAAAAAAATAAGAAAGCAAACATGTACAACACTTGCTTCTTTAGATCACAATGGACATGATATAACAAAGGAAATAAATTTTGTGTATTGCTATATTATGTACATAAATTATAGGAGATGAAAGATTATCTTATTTCGGCTTTGTTTTTATTTATTGTTACTTAAAAATTCTAAATCTTTTAAAACAGAACATTTTATTTTTAGTTAGAATTTTCAATCAAATATTATATCCCATCTTACAACTTATGAAAGTTTCACGAGTTTTATTAATTACCAGTATACTCTTTTAAAGCAAAATGTGACTTCATTATTATTTTACAGTCTTTTCCTAATAATAGATATAAGAAATATTAAATCCTCTTTAGAGATATATTGTAACAAACTGATCCACTGTTGTTACATCACATGAACAAAATTGAATTGAAAATAATTATCTGAAAAAATTGCATAGAATGCAGGTTGAATACACTTTGCATTGGCTGTAATATGTCTCAAAGCATCCATGGAAGAAAATGATGATAAATTAACTTTAAAAAATTCCTTAAAACATATAAACAATGCTCCTCGTAATAAATGAACGAAGGAATATTTTTTATTTACTAATTCATATAATGCAACCCTGTGCTTCAAACATCAAACATGGCTACTAGGATTCATTTATCTCACGTTGGCGAAGCTTTGGCTTCGATTTGCCGTTCTTTTACTGTGATTGGTTGTTCGAGAGCCCGAGCTTCCCGACATCTACTTTCTAGTATCCTAGTCACGTCATACAGCTGGTAGGGAATAAACTCCGCCTCCACTGAGTGATAAGATTACCAGAGGTTGGCGCGAAAGCGCTTTATTTTTTTATCTTTTTCTCTTCCTTAAAAATCTCATTTCGCCAAATTTCCGATACCCTGTTGCAATCAGAGCCATCTGTCGGAAAAATTCGACGCGACAAGCCTGTCCCTTTGCCCCTTAAAAGCTTTTTAAATTACGTTTATGTGGATAAGTAGGAAATAACAAACCGATTTCAAAATTAATGTTGGCAAATTAATGGTCACAGTTCCTATTTCAACTTAGCCCTTTATGTTGAGAGAGGTGGTAGGACTTGGAATTTGACATGATAGTTAATTTTAAGATGTAAGAAGATGGCTTCTAAAAAATTCAAAACTTCAAATGAATACTGAAATGAGTGTATTAATTGAGCATAAAAGTTTCAAAATATTTTCTAAATTATCATTTATTTAGTTTTATTAATTTAAGTCTCATTTCTGCCTAATGCAGTGTAATAATGATGTTTAGTCAAACTGTGTTTTAAATATTAATTTTTGAATTATTCCTAAAAGTAATAAGTGTCTTTTAATAAAAAAAAAACCTTTTAATAAAATGTTACCTTTTAATAAAATAAAAATTTATTTATTACCTTTTAATAAAAATTAGACATATAAATATCACTTGGCATATTTTAACTATTACGCGAGCAAAGCCGCGGGGTTTGCTAGTATATTTATATTAACATATTTATTTGGGCTATTCAGTTTTAGAATAATACTTATAGAAATTTTACTGTTTAGTATTTTTAAATAAAAAAGTGGCCATTAGTTTAAAAAAATGGCGACTTAAAAAACTAGTCCTACCGGCCAGTGGGCGCTAATGAAATTTCCCAGTTTTGACCTATAGTAGCTGGTATTTCGGAAAGTATGTAGTTGCATACTTTGTCATTCCTGATATAATATAGACTTTCATAGGAAAAGATAATCAGCACCACACAATTTATTATAAAACGTCTACTCATTTAAATTTCAAAATTGTGAAATAATTATTTAAAAGTAAATTAATGATTATCAAGTTTACTTTATAATAAATATTTTAAAGTAATTATTACAGTCAATAGTGGTTAATTTATTAAGTTACCTTTTGCGATATATTTTTTTTTTACTCAATCCCCCAGTAAATATCGGTGCAAGGGGGGGGGGGGGTTAAGCATCTGTGCCCGGGGTCCAAAATTGTAAATCGGTCCCTGAAAAAGAACTATAAATGCTACACACTTCATTTTCAATATAAACGTTCTACAGTAAGTTTCAATGCAATATAAAAATTTCATGGCAATCCAAGTATATTTACGAGATTTAGAGCAGGGACAGACAGACAAATCAAATTCATAAACACTTTTCAACTACATTTTGGAAAGTGTTAAAAAGCTAAAAAAAATCAACTCTGAGCGGAAATTAGACAATTTGAATTTCGCACCTTTCATTTTGATCTAAACGGTAAACTGCATGTTCCCTCGTGCTAAACTGCGCCGTCATTTAGAGAAAAACAAGCTTGGCTTGAAAAATAACATACCCGATACATATATAGATATATTTATCCCTCAAGAAATGCAACAAAATTTTTACTGCCAAGAAGTATGACAACACTTGCAAAAACAAATAATGAGAAAAAAAAAATTCTGGAAGCTACTTACCTGCAATTAATCTGCGCCTGTAATTGCAGCCAACGAAAGGGACAGATGCTCGTGCAACGCGCCACGTGTGTTTAGAGATAAACAACAACAACACAAGTGACAAGTGCGAGGTGCGAGGCGAGTATTGGTTCATTGTATATTCTATGCTGCTGCTGCCCTCTTCCGGCATGAAATGAAACAATATTAAGTTGAGAATTACATTTCTTATACTGGTTGGTAGAATTATTAATGAATTAGTTTATAAAGCTTTAAAAAAATTGTTAATGCAGAAAAAATAATATTTAAAATGCATTAAAAAAATACTTTTGTTACATAATTTTTTTGTATATCCGAATGTAAGGGTATAATTGCTCCTTTTATGTAACACAGTCTAAGTTTATTATTTACCAGATTTAAATTATTAAAAACTTAACAGTAGATATGATAATTGTTTTTAATAAATTGTACGATTTTTATAAGAAAATATATGTTCATGCAAGATTTATTTTAAATTACAGTAAAGTACTTTATAGCTAAAATCATTAATATTTTATTTGACTATCTTCTACTTCCACTATATCTATATACAGGGTATCCACTCTCCACGTTGTCTAATGGCTAATTCCTAAACCGTTAGTCATAGACATATAGTTCTAATTACAAAAAGTTTAATAAGGTAAGGGTCAATAAAAAAATTTCTTAAAAAGTTATGAAATTTAATTATTTATACAGTCACCTGGTCCTATTAAGTGATATTTAGTAAAAATTCCATATTGCGCTAAAAAGAAAGCCAAAAAAAAAAAAGTTCCGTTCAACCAACACTAAAATTGACAGAGTTATGAAACTTTGAAATTCATGACTTATACCATTTTTCTGCATCTGGATACATATGAGTTTGGCCGTGCTTCGAGGGGTCGTATTGAAAGAGCTTAAGTATTACATAGGCGTAACCAGCCTTTTGAACGGGGGGGTGCCCAAACTTTTTAACCTGAATATGTTGGATAGAAACAATATCTTATATAGTAAAACCTGCTTAAACAGAACCCCATGAAACCGGTCGCATTTCCGTTTTAGAAAGGTTTTCATCTTAGAATTCATAATTGTGTGGTTTTTCTTTTAAAAAGGGCTCAAACGCGATTTTTGTTTGCGTGAGGGGATGTGAGAAGAGGTTCAAATCATCGAAACTAAATCTAATGGTAAACAAAAAGATATGTAAATTTCCTTGCATCAGTGAAATAAGGCAGTGACTAACAAGTGTGGTCACAAGTGTAAAACCTTTTGGCACCCTAACTTCTTATAAAGATTAAAAAAGGCCTTTAATCATGCTGGAAACCTCTATAGGCACAAGGGCATTGCATGAGACCTAACATTATCTATATCAAAGTCTTGTAGATGAAATTTTGCCGGATGATAAATCTCAGGTAATACATGCTGACGAATACATACACACGAAAATTTTTCAGAATGTGACTCCATGACTTCTTAAGGATCACCTGGGGGACCCAAGAAATTTTGGAGGAATGTACATATAAATAATTACTATATTCATTAATAATTCATGTTTTTACCTCAGAATGTGTCCAATGTATTAGGTAAAGCAGGTCATGATAATACGGTGGACGCTCGATTATAGGAACTCGAATAGACTGGGACTTATATAATGTGTTCATAAAATGGAAAGTTCGTAAATGGGAGTAACATTAGTTCAATGGGATGCTGGTCGGGACCAGTACATCATTTCGTAAAAACAAAGAATTCGTAAAAAAGAGATTCGCAAAATCGAGCGTCTACTGTATACACTAAATTTTGTCAAGATGATAAGAAATACATTATCATGATGCGACTGTAACAATAAAGATAGGTGCTTGTCTGCCTCTGGGTGTGTGTGTGTGTGTACGCGCGCGCGCGGAACTCTTGAAAAAACAATGCAGTCCTCACAGCCGCAAGATTTGACAGGAAAGTATCTGTTTGCCTGAAGTCATGCATATCGAAGGCAATTTTTGGAATTTTTCAATTAATTTTTTATGCGAATTTTTTCAAATTAGTAAAAAGAATCCTATTTATATATTTTATCCAGTAAACTTTGTCTTCTGTTAAATAAAGTTTTTTCGAGATTTTTACAGCGATTTAACAATTTGTAACAATTTTTTTTATGTTATTTTTAGAGTTTATTTTTTCGCGTTCCTAAACGGGAATCCGGTTTACCCAATTAGTTAATTTCGTTCCCTGCTGTTTTTTAATTTTTTACGGATTTTTAATGCGATTTTTAGCGGGGTTTTTTGCACTTTGAGGCGATTTTTTGACTTTTTTTGAAACAGACAAAAACTCCCCGGTAATTTTAGCAATTGCCGTGATTAAATTCGAATTGGAAGAATGTCAAATTAGTTCTTATTAGAAAGCTGAAAATTTCATTTGGCTCGAAAAAAAAATGGCATTAATTCAGGATTCGTGTGTTTCGGGACGGAAGTGGTCGTAGTTTGGTCGAGGGTACGTTGCCGGAGGCAGAGACCCCCCCCCCCCCAAATCCTAGATCTCTTTAATTCTATGTTCGTTTAAAAAAAAGAAACCAACTAAACTCCACTAGTGATGAAGATTACTTTGAGGGGCCTGGTTTGATATAACGTGCGGGATCGCGCGATTTGTGGACAGAAAAGGAAAGTCCCGCATAATAAAAAATGCTGTGTAGTATTCGCTCTCAAAATTTTTTCACAGATTTGTGAGTATTTAAAAAAAAATTTAAAGTCCGCGATATTTTTTTTTTTTTTTTTTTTTTTTTTTTTGTGGAACTTCTCAAAATCAATTCGTGACTCGGCGATCGTGAAAAATATCGTGAATTTCAATAAAAGAGTGCAAAAAGAAATTGCGAATTTCGTCAAAGATTGCGCAAAAAAATCACAAGTTTCGATAAATGATTGACGAGAAAATGTTGCAAATTTCGTCAAAAAGTCGCGAAAAGAGTAGAGGATTTTGATAATTGGTACGGAAAGATATCGAGAATTTTCCCGATCGGTCGCGCAAAACTATCGCGAACTTCGACAAATGACCCCTGTAAAAAAAAATCAGTTTCGTGAATAGGTCGCCAAAAAAAACAAAAAAAAAAAACAAATTTCGTCAAAGGATCCCGATGAAAACGAGAATTTCGTCAAAGGATCGCAGAAAGAAAATGCGAATTTCGTCAAAAGATCGCGGAAAGAAAAAGCTAATTTCGTCAAAAGATCGCGGAAAGAAAAAGCTAATTTCGTCAAAAGATCGTGCAAAGAAATCTCGAATTTCATCGAAGGACCATGCTAAAGAAATCCCAACTTCATCAAAATATCGCGGTAAAAAATGCGAATTTCGTCAAAGGATCGCGGTTAAAAACACGAATTTTGTCAAAGGTGAAAAATGCTAATTTCGAAAAAAAATCGCGTAAAAAGACGTGAATTTCGTCAAATGATTTTGGGAAAAATTATAAATATCATGAAATGATAGCAGAATAAAATCGCGAATTTCGTCAAAATTTACTGCACTGGGCTAAAAGATTGAAACCGTGCCCTTTTCCTAGTTTCAAAAGAACTCCGCGAAACGAGAAGAAACTCCAAAAATCGCATAAAAATTTTCAGAGGAAAAAAATTACTATATTGGCTTGAAAGACTGCAACCATATTCCTTTTACGAATGTTAAAATGTGGTCGCGAAACATGAAATTCAACCAACCAATCAACTCCAGATTAATTTTAATTTTCTGTGCTATTATTTCTCATTTTCAGAGGAGGCAGGATCTGTATACCCCCACCTTTCCCCCGGCTAATCGGCTTTTACAATTACCCCGGCTTTTCCCCTCTTTTTTCCCCCGGCTTTTACAATTACTGTTTCACATCTGCATTCCCTTTCAAATTTTTTTTACTTCTTTCTAGACTTTAGACTGCGAAATCAAAGAGACAAATAATTTCTGTTTCTATCCTCGTCAAGAACTTGTGTTAATTTCTCATGAAATTGCAGAAACATGCAATAGAAAGAACGGTGTTAAAAAAAAATCTCCCACAAAAAAAAAAAAAAAAAAGTCAAAGTGGGATTATAAAACTTCCTTTTTGACTTATTGACTATTACAGATTCTTGTAAATATTTTAGTTTTAAAAAAGATAAAGAACATAATTTTTAAAAAGAACATGGATTTTTTTTTTTTCTTTTTCTTTATCATAGTTCAAAACTTAGGCTGTTAGTTTTTTGAACTACACTAATTGAACTCTGCTTTCACTTCTTTTTTCTTTTGTAGATTTCGATTTTTTTTAAATAATTGTACTTGAGTCTGCGCAAGCGGGGGGGGGGGGGGGGGGTGCCCAGCACCCAGGGCATCCCCCCTGGTTACGCCTATGTATTAGAACTTATTTCACGTGTATCTACACTTTGAAGGAAATCGTACAAGTATTACGATAGAGTTAACTTTATTAATTAAGTTTCAGAATGTTTAAAATAATTGTATTTTAACAGATGTTTTATTTTGTAGCTATTTGAGGTTTTAAAAAAAATTTAAAGATTTTAGAAAAGGCATAACACATTTGAAAACCAGATTACAGCAATTACCATCCATAATCAGAACCCAGAAATGTAGTCCAATTCTTTTGTACAACTCTGTATTTAATCTACAGATTTGTATGTATTCTACATAGTATGCTAAAACTTAATTTAGTAAGAAAATCTATAATAGATTAAAAATTCGCCTTCAAAAATTTTTACCAATAGATGGAAACATATGTGAATTGGTTTGTACAACCCTGTAAATTACCAACAGATTTTTATACTCCACATATTAAGCTAAAGTCTAATTCAGGCTAAAAGATAGATAGAACCAGTGGCACCAACTTATATGGGCCCATGGGGCGAAAGCCCACCCAATAATTTGATCTTTCTGCCCACCCAATTTTAACTCGTATTTTAATTTTTTTAATTATTTAATAGCTGAAATGAAATTTGATTTTATTAATGTTTTCAAAGTAGTTTTGTTTGAAAAATAGTAAGGTCATAAATTAGGCTTACAGGAGAACTGAAAACCCCTTCAGCGGATTTACAGTTAAATTTTTCACAAAAACAAATTTCCTGCCTATTTTGCCATTTGTTTTGATGTCTTGAATAGATAAACGACTTGGTGACTAAATGTACGCTTTTCTTGACATTTTGTTTTTTTTGTACTTTCAATACTTAGCAATTCCAATGTTATTCAAAATAAATATTAATGTATTTATAAGGAAGAACTTATAAGACTATAATTTAATAAAATTATTTATAAAATTAAAATAATTTAAAAATTTGCTTTGAAAAACAATTTAATTTCGAATTTCATCTTTAGTCATTCCATCCCCCACTTTCTCTCTCCCCACACATACACACTAAGGAAAAAAAAATATATATATATGTGTTATTTTTACTCAAACATTTTTGAGCCCACCCAATATTTTTGAAAAGTTGGCGCTACTGGTTAGAACTACTGAAATCCCACTTCCAGACATTATCAACCTTAAGAGACCATGTATCCAGTTCTTTGTGTGGCTCTGTGTATGATTTTATTTATATTATTCAAATTCTCAAAATATACTAAATGTAATTCATAATTCAATTAACAACTGCCTCTAAGCCATTCTTCACGCTGAAACTTCGCATTACTTACAAATTCTTTTGTGTAGTCCTGTATATGTTCAAAGCATTCATACACACCACATACCAAAAAAATTAGTTATAAACATGCATGCCATAAATGAATTCGCAATTCAATAGCAATTATCGCTAATAGGCAGCACTTCAGATACAGTAACTGAATCCGAATCTTTTGTGTGCCCTGCAAATGAACTATAAAAGCTATGCATACCATGTTATACAACAAGTATCTTGTAGTAAGCCTCATTCATGTTATATTAATTTCATTATATTATAAATAGTGTAATAGAACTAAAACATGCCACAAACAGTTTTTTCCCCGTATACCACTAAGTATTGAATTATTTTGTTTTGCACCCCATATTTTACAAATTATATGTAAAATTGCTTTCTTGACCACACTTTTTTGAAGTCCTTTTGCAAACTCAGATGAAAGTAAGATTCATTTTATGAGGAAATTAGCATCGATGCTGCCATACATTGGTTTGTTCAATTCCTACTATTAGTTCACACTCTCCCTATATTTATTTATTTATATATCTTGTTCGAATTTTCAATCATTAATAAAATACTTATTATTCATCCTATCAAGTTGAAATAATTTTTTTTTAACTTGTACTGGATGACAATTGATGTTAATACAGTTTTTTCAAATATTAATTCATTAATTAAATTTTAATTAATTAATTTTAGTTTTACATGGGAGACAAAATGGCGACCATTGGTTATTGAAGCATTTAATGCATCTTCATATCTATAAGGGGGGTTACCATAGGGGGGACCCTGTTCTGTCGCCAAATACAGTCAAGTTTGTCACCAACTTGGCGATATATTGCCAAATTTGGCGACCAAAATGAGTTTCCAAAAATGACGCCAACTTGACGATATCTCTAATATTTTGCCAAATTCCCATAGACTTCCATTGTAAACCTACTTGCTTATAGAAAATCAAGAAATTGAGATATTTTAATGCAACAAAAACTAATATTAGCTTAAGGGATTATATTAAATTTTTCTTTGATGACCTAAGCAGAAATTGACTTGTGCAAATTCATTTACCTCGGGTCTGAAAATGTTAAATAAAATTTGTGGGTTTGCAGGACTCTAGTTAGTAATGCTTTAATTACTAACTGTTACTTTGAACCTGTTTATCATTAATTGTTCAGATCACTAAATTTTTTCTTTCTATTAACTGTTATCCCCCTCCCCCCCATTTCAAACATTACCCCCAGTGCCACTTTGTATATGTGAACTCATAAAGAAAGAAATTCAAACATAATAAATGAAAATATTTTATTATCGATCTATAACAATGCTATAATACATTTTAATAATTAATATTCTCAAGTTTCCATTTTTCAAAATAAATATATAGTAGTCTAAAAAAGATACACAGTTTGTATTTTGAAATTTATCTAGCAACTTTATGTTGATGGTTAAATATGAATGTTAAAAAAAAAAGAAAATATATCCATCTAATGAAATTCAAATAATGAAGAAATTTCACACTTTATTTCTTACAGTCATTTGAGTTAAATGTACAAAAATAGTGGAACAGTTTTGTAAGAGAATGGCTTTGCAAACATTAATATGTTAAATGCATATCTAGTACAATATTTATAACATACACAGAAGAATTAAAAAAACTAAATTTGAAAGTACAAACATGAAAATATAACCAAAAAAAAAAAAAAAAAAAAAATCTGTCCCTTAAAAATTCTAGTTAATGCCAGTTCTTGAAAATAACACTATATACATACAGAAATAATTTTTTACATTCACTCATAAACATATGTATGTATGCATGTAAGTATACTAATCTTCAAATAAACTATTTTTAAAATACATAACTTTTTAAAAATTACAGATTTTTATGAATAAATGAGTGGAATGCAATTGGAATAATAAAAAAAAAAAAAAAAAAAAAAAAAAGAGAGAGAGAAACAGTTAATTTATTAACCATGTCTTGCATTTTTTGGTACAAAAGAATGTGAGACAAGGTTCATAAAACAATGTTAAGGAAAAATGATGCAAATAAGAAAAAAATGTATAATATTGTTCAACAAAACATAATTTATATTTTTAAAGACAAATGTAAATAGCTGGTACAGTAAAGAAGTCAACAAGTTTTGAAGCCACTTAAAGAGATTCAGATATTAACATTGAAAGTCAACAGTAAGTTTTTATCCTTACGCTTACCCTTAAGAAAAGGGATTGCTACTTTTCCGAAAGGCAGAAGAAATTTAGACTTAAAAGTCAGAAACATATCCGAGATTAACTCGAAGGATGGCAGTTTTTTTTTCTTGGGGGGGGGGGGGGATAGTTTGATATTTGGCAGAATTTTCCTGTGGACCACCTCTAAATCCACCACTGCTTATTACTATAATTATAATGAATGCATACACAATGATACCAGCTTTATTTCAATGAACCATAAGTCCATTATGACTTATCTAAACTACTATAAATAAAAATGCATTAAAAAATCTGTCAATAAAAATTAAAGAAATGGTTTTTTTAAATATACATTTTGAAGGCTCAATGACAATGCAACAACAGCTTCTTCTTCTGGTATTCATCGCATAAAAGTTTAGGTATCAAAATATGTATAAAACTCCGTGTACACTATATAGATATACTATAGATTTATGTAGTGTAACACAATTTTCAAAAATAAATAATATTTTCTTGAAAAGTATAAATAAAAGGAATTAGTACAATAAATAATAAATGTATTCTGAACAAAATCATAATTCAATATTTTTAGAGGTGGTGGTTTACACGAATGATCAAAGATAAATGCAATATTCACACACACACATATATATATATATATATATATATACTGTATATTTCACTGCATATAATCTACTCTGCTGCATACTGTACAACTATGATACAAAACTTGTATTTTTCTATTTTTAGATATATTCACCAGATTATGCAGATTCCCTTTTTTGAAAAGAAACCATGAGAAACCTATATAGCAAGAAAATATAATAAGGAGCATTAAAAAATATAATAACAAATGCAAACATAAAGATAATAAGTGGATACAAAGTGAGGACATATGCTGCTGACAAGCAGGGATTTAGTGGAGTGTATATACCTTCTGGAAATTTTTAAGGAGCTCTGTATACCCTCTGTTCGTATAAACTAGCTATGAACGTTCACGACTTTAGCATATACAGTCCAATTCTTTTACAACTACAATACTGCTGACAAACCTATCTGTTCGAATCCCCAGAGAACATTTAGAATTGTACTCTTGTTTATTCAAATAATCCCTTCTTCTCTTGTTCATTAAAACAGAAATCTTAATTCTTTATTTTTAACCTTTGATTTTTCTATTCTTCATGCATATAATGGGCACCTGTAAATGTTGATCATTTTTTTTGTTTCAAATGTGCATGTTATATATTAGAATATACGGTATATATTATAAATAATTTTTCTTAATTCAAAAAGTTTAAAATAGATGCCTATATTGTTTGTGAAAAATAAGTCATTTTTTGTCTTGGAACAAATAACATTGCTGAACCAACCAGGCATTTACACTTGTCTTAGTTTTAATTGCAGCCAACAAAAGAGATAAGCAGGAGCATTCCACTGACCTCGGTCCCTTTTCAGTCTATCTTGATCACATGGCAGTTCGATAATCAGTTGAAATCAGACTATCGTAATCATGTGACAACCAAAAGGGGGTGGAAATATCGTGGCCTGTCTCTTCGGTGGCTACATCTTAGTCATAAAACAGAAAAATTGTTGATAATATATGAACATCATACAATCACAATAAGGTTAAAAAATCAAATCTCATAAATGGTTCTTTTCTTTTCCTCTAAAGATATTTCCCTTCTCCATTCCAATTTGATATTGCAATATGTCCAATCCCCATAATTTATGTGTATTATATTAACTTGTGAATAATATTTTACTTTTATATATGTTGTCAAAATAAAGAGCAAGTAAATGCAAGATATAAAAGCATTTTTTAACTGGCTAAAAACAATTTTTCAAGAAATGAGGTGTGCATGAAATTGGATTAAAAAGGGTTAAAATATTTTATTGATCTTTTAAAGTACTTTTTATAGTTATGGATCTTTTGATGTCATTTCTAAAATTGCTACTTATTTAACAGAAACATGTACTGAAAATACCACCTGCGTTTAATTAAGCCTTTCTTCAAAATGCTGTATATTTGGTTACTGATATCGGACTGTAAATATTAACATCCCATGGTTATTAAAATGCAGATGACATCTAATCTACATTCACATAGATAAATTTTACACAAATGCATTGAAACCAACAAAACAATAGACCTTATTTTCATTATAAATTTTAATTAATACTTACAAATATTATACTATCAATATTTGCATTGCACATCTAAAATATCTTCTTTTTTTTTACCCTTTAAGTATAAGACTTCTTAGATAACAGCAACAAAACAAAAAAGAAAAATAAAATGACATGAAGAAAAAAAAAAAAATACAGAAATTAAGCAAAGTGAAAAGCACAAAGGAAGGAATGATTTTGCTTTCATAATAAAAGGTAACATGTTTGCCTTGTAATTAACTTGTTCCAAGATTGAAATTTGAAAGATGCTTAACTTAGAGAGAAATGTGCATTGAAATTTAAAGTGCTATTATACACGAAAATTTGAAGTGACAAAAATTGCTTGGAACTCATAAATTTTCCTGATTAAAACGATAACTCTCTTTCATTTTTCAAGCATATCATTGGCTGTTCGGGAAAGGGCTTTTCCCTTGTTAGTTTTCGAAGCATTAGCTTGGTTGTTACTGGTGAGTCGCTTCGTTTACAAGCGACGAAATTGCTCCGGCAAAAGATAGTTGCTCAGTTTTGAGCAACTGTTTTAAAGCCATGGGTTAACATTGAGGCATCTGGAATTAAAAGCAACTTTGACACCTCGTGTAATAGCACTTTAAAAATATGTTAGAGTATTTCTTCTTAACAAGAAGATGGGTAACATTTCATTTGGCAAGAATCTTTATGATTTAACCTCTTCAGACCTGAGGTACACAAATAAAAAACTAAACTGTTCAATTTTTTTTTTTTTTTTTTTTTTTTTTTTTTTTTTTTACATTTTTACTTTACTTCTATACAGGGTGTCTCTGAATTCATGGACCAAACTGTAAGGGAAGGTAAAGTACACATAAAGAAGCAATTTTGATATAGCAATGTGGGGTCGGAAATGAAGAGTTTTGGCGTAAAAGAAGAAATGTGAAGGAAATGAAAACAAGTGTTTTATTGACATAACAATTACAGTAAGTGTTCAAATGTGCCACCACCAACATTGATACATATCTGGCAGCATCTAGCAAGTGATTGGCACACCCTTTGGAAGATTCCAGATGTCTCATCTATAAGACACCAGCTGACTCTGATGAGGATCTCATTGCAAGACTTTCAGTCATTACTGCAAATGTTTGTGAAACACTTGGAATCTGCGAAAAGGTACAGCAATCCCTTGCTAGATGCTGCCAATGGCACATTTGAGCACTTACTGTAATTGTTATGTCAATAAAACACTTGTTTTCATTTCCTCCGCATTTCTTGTTTTTCACTGAAACTTTTCATTTCAGACTCCACATTGCTTTACCAAAATTGCTTCTTTATGTGTACTTTACCTACCCTTACAGTTTAGCCCATTAATTCGAAATTCCCTGTATAGCTGAATGTTTTTTGCTTTGGAACAAAACCAATAAATGGCAGTACTGATGGTTATTTAATCATAAAATAAATGTTATTTTCATCTGAGTTAGGAAAATGCCTTCAAGACAGTGTGACCAAGAAAGTAATAAATTTTCATAATTATTTAACTTAAAACCTTTACAATAAAAAACTTTGAGGATTTGCAGATAAATCACTTGTTAAAAGCCCTTAAATTTGTTAGTGTGAATTTAGATTATTGATGATAAAATTGATATTTTAAGGGAGCTAGTAATTTTACATTCATATTTGTAAATCTAAATTACCACTCCTCTAAAGTATCAATTTCAGGTGACATTTTGTGGGTGCAAAAGTAATGAACATGTATTTGTACAGTGCATTAAGAAATTATAAGACCACTAACGAATTGCTGCACTTCTGAAGATGAAGACACAATATGCAAATTTTTAGCATGTGTATTTAAAATTGATCATAGTATATTTTCTGTTATAATTGCTACATTAAAATGAAAGTTACATTTTATTAAAATCTTCTAATTTTTTAAAAACGTACATAAGGTGACTATTAAGAAATTATAAGACCACCTGAGGATATTAGAATATCATACTTCACATCAGAATCATTATGAAACATACACGTTTGTATATCTTGAAAGTATTCCCAAGAAGCAAAGATGCAGGTTTAGATAGTGTTATTTACGATATATTTGAACATGCTGTGGGGTAAAGAGTTGTCTGCGACCAAAGTAAGAAAAACTTGGTTTTATAAAGGTGCCGGTAAATCTGAACGAGAAGTAGCTCGGTTAATGAAACGTTCTAAAACTGTTATTCACAATGAAATAATTAGAAAAAAGGATTCAAATAAAATTAAACAATCTGGAAGAAAAAGAATTTTGACATCATGGGATGATTGACAAATATTTCAATTATCAACTCAAAGAGGTCTTTCAACTTGGGAAATTTTGAACCGTTTCAGCAAAAGAACATCACACGTAAGTTTGGAAGATTCTGAAACCAAATAGTAATGCAAAATGTATGAAATTGTTGAAAAAAACGAGGTTAATGAAACATCATAAAGAAGATAGACTTAAATGCAGGAATGTAGTGGAGGGTATACACCATGTACTCTCTGGATTTTTTTAAGAAGCTCCGTATACCCTCTGTTTTTCAAATAAAGCATTAGCATATACCCTAGCTATGAACGTTCATGATGCCAGCGTATACACTCTGCCATTCTGTATACTCTCTGCTTTTTTTACAACTACAACACTGCTTAAATGGACTAAAAATGTCATGTCATGGGACAAGAAATGGAAACAAGTGTTATTTTTAGATGAAAATTTTTTTTATCTTGACAGTCCAGATGGTTATAAACACTACAGGCATGATTTGAGGAAGGAACCAAAACAATGCTTCAGTCGACAAATTGGAGGAGGATCAATAATGGTTTGAGGAGCATTTAGTCACGATGGATTATGCAATTTAATCCGAATTTTGGGACGTATGAACTCTGTGTAATATCAGGCTACGTTATATGATCATTTGATACCGTTTGGACCTTTTTTAGGTGTTGCTAACTGGATGTTTCAGCAGGACAATTCTTCTTGCCATGTCTCTAAATCCACCCAGCAATGGTTTAAGACAAGAGGTTTTTAGACAAGAGGTCTTATAATTTGTTAACAGTGTATTTTTCAATCATTGCTTATATTTTTGTTAGCATACTTATTTATTGCATTATTCAAAATTATTGCATACTAATTTCAATAAATATGTTGTATTTTTATACCTCATGTGTTTAAACTATAATTAGAACCTTTAAAATCAAAGTGGTCTTATAATTTCTTAATGCACTGCAGTGCTAATTTAACTCCAGGTCTCAAGAGGTTAAGATAATCCCTGCTCCAAAAAGAGGAAAAAGTGCACAATTGTTTATCCAGGATCAACTATTAGTAAGTGTAGGGGGTGATATTGTTTGCTAGAAAAGTCTACTCTTCAATATTGTGCTAATATGTATAAGACATGTCTTTTTTTTCTCCTTAAAGAGTGGAAGAACAATATAAAATTATGGTATCAAAATCATCCTAAATAAAAGGTTTGTTGTTGTTTAGCAAAATTACTTTGCACCTGAAAAGTTATATCATTTCTTATCTTCAATTTCTTTATTTGGCACACTTTTAAATACAAATCGATCAAAGGATTATTTAGTTATTTAGAAACATAGTGGGAAAAAAAAAATGTTAAGAGCTTTTTATAGGCAGAACTACAGAGATTAAAAACTGTGAAAATGCTTATTATTAAATTAGTTATTGTAGGATAACAAATTACAATTCATAAGACTTTATTTTTTTGTTTTCTTACATTCACAATAACAATTTTCCCCACAAACAACAAGTATATATATATATTTTTAAAAAATCACGTAAACTATGTTAAAATTATAAATTCCTAAAAGATATTTTTGTGATCTGCTAATTTTTATTGCTCCCAAGTAGATTCAACATAATTTAACTGAAATAATTTAGAGAAGTACTAAGACTAAATGTGTACACAGACTAAATGTAAAAGTTAAATAAGAATGAAATAAATGAAAGACTAATTTAATTTAAAAATATTTCCGATTTTTCTTTTCTTTTTGTATAACTTTGCAAACTATTTATATGGTAGATATTAAACAGCTTTTTGAAAGCAATATTTTATTCACATATTCTATGTTACAATATTCAAATAATATTACCAATGAAAGCTTTTTTTTTTATTTAAATAATTTGAAAAAGAAAAGTATTTTTTAATTTGATAGCAAGTTCTTAACAAATATACAGAACTTTATAAGGCTATAAGAATTCATATTTTTTTTTTTTTTTTTTTTTTTTTTTTTTTTATAATATTAAAATAAAATAGTAACTAAAATACTGAAATAGCTGATAATATACTTTTTAGATCTACAAAGTTATTTTTTTTAAATAGCATAAAAGAAAAATAAGTATTTTATATCTAGTAAAATTTTTATGCATTTTTTAAAATGTAGATACAGATTTAAACAATAAATGCAGAAAAACAATGGATGCATGTTAAAAATATGCATATATGCTATTAAACATACATCAATTATAGAAACAAAATAGAAAGGTGTCTTCAAATCTCAAATTTTGAGAAACAGAATTAAATGCAATAGGTGTAAAACCCTTTATTTATTTAAAACTTTTGACTTAAATGTGTTTAAGAATGAAAAAGAAAACTAAAAAGAGCGAATATCCAATTTAAATATAATCAATATATCCAATAAAGTATTTCATACAAGGAGAATTTTTATTAATTTAGTCCAAAAGTTCATGTAAAAACAAAACCCCTTTTTGGGCGAATTAGATAATTCATACAAAGATGATATCAAAATGCTAAAACAGCTTCTTTAACAAGTTGTCAGAGTTGAGATGTATTTGTGATTGTTTTAAAGATATAAAACAATAAAAAAAAAGATACAAATTAATATATATATATATATATATATTTATGTATGTTATTTGATACTTGTGTGTTACCACAGAGAGCACTAGATCTTTGAGACCTTAAACATGGCAATTTTTCAACTATTATGAATTATGTTGTATTTTCCATGGTATTTTCTTCTAAGGTTTTTCTAACAATGTTACACACATGAGCAATGTGTTTTTCTATAACATAATTTTATGTTTTTTGAAAGTTGGGACTCCATGGTATGTTGTATATAATAATAGAATTACTTTTCTTTTCTAGCTTATGTGAGGAGTAAAGCATCAAGTTTTTATTACATAGCACAGGGATGGCGAACCTTTTTGAGTATGTGTGCCAAAAATTTCAAAATTATTTTATACCAAAATTCTAACATGCCAGGAACATTTTAATGTAGATAAAATCCAATAATTAATTTTTATAAAATTTTTACTTAAATATTTTTACAGTTATGCTAAATTCGATTCCTAGCTTATTATGCTGTATTTACTCAACAATATAGCCATGTTGCATCAAATTTCATATTAACACTCTATAAAAATGAGTTTTTCTTTTATTGTATTACTTCTGAATCAGATCATTTTTAGTTCTTTACTTAGAAGCAGGTTCAATAGATATATGATTATTTACACTAACAATTAAAATTCAATTTTCAAAATTAAAACCTAAAATAACTTAAATAAAGTAAACCTAATCTGAAGTAGAAAGAGTGTCAATTAGGTACATATTAATATCTAAAAATTCAATTTTCAAAATTAAAACCTTTCAAATTTGATAAAGAAGCAAAATAATTTGAAAAATCACTATGTTAAACAGTTTGGCAAGAAAATGACACTACAAGATTCTTTTATTGAAATTTATAATACCTTAAATCATTCAAAAGTAACAGATTATTTTAAAGTAAATTATATACCTGTTACACAAAACCATACTTTTTGTAAAAAAACAAACAAACATAAAATTGATAGTTCTCTATAAATTGAATATAGTCAAAGTATTTTCGCATGCCAGAGAAATTTTCTTACATGCCAAGTTCGGCACCCGTCCCATAAATTCGCCATCCCTGACATAAGAGGTACCACAAAATCAATATCACTTCAATTTCCAAAAACATTAAATACTATTTCTGAGAAAACAAACATTAAATTGCTTGTGTGTGTAGAAAATACATAAGAAAAACAGGTTTTAGATTCTCCACAAGTTAGATTTCAAAACACAGTACAGAAACCTAATATTCTGCAGAACTAACAACTGTATAGTTGTTTCTCCCCTTCGCATATTTGTTTCTGCATACATTATTTTCAAAACTTAAAGTAATTTTTTATTCAGCATATGATTTTTTTTTTTTTTAAATATACGTATATGATTGTACATAGCTGTCAACTATTCCACATTTTTGTTACCACTAATTACAAATAGAAATCTTCGCCTAATCTTGATGTGATTTAATCGCAGAATTTTGTGACTAAATAAGGTAAATATTACTACTCAGAAATAGTGATAATACACACACACACACACAAAAAGGAATAGTTCGAAGTCGCATATACATATAATAAAATCTAATGAATAAAAAAATAGTAAAAACATTTTTATGTGAGGATTTTTAGAAAATCTTACTAAAGGATACTTTTTTTTATCAACCAGCAATATACAACAATGTTCTAGTAGGCTCCAGTGTACTGTGCTTATAAGTTCCGACTAGTATTTAAATATTCACTGAAAATAAAGATACACCAGAGCTGAGCTGCTGTGAGCTCCAATGCAAATTATGCAATGAGAGGACATAACATAATTCATAATGCCCATAAAAGAATGTCCCTGCTATAAATTTTAATGGTATCGTATTGGTTCTAGGTCACAAAGAGTAGCTCAAACAGTTTTAGATAAGCATATGCGCAAGTACTACTTTGTTATTAACTGGCTTGCAGTGCCACATAAGCAAAATGGTGACTCCTGAGCATAAAGTGTTATTGTTGGGCTGAAGATTTAAAAGCTGCTAGGGCTATATAATTTCTTACTTTGAGACTTTATAAAAGATCGTGTCTATGTTCTGCTGCTACCAAATGATCTGTCAGAGTTGAGACACAGAATTGAAAAGGCTCCTTCCATGACTCCAGACTTGTTAGGTAATATCGAAAAGTGAAAAGAATTGTACCTTAGGTTGGATGTGTGAAGTATAACTAAAGGTGCACCTATTGAACATTTGTAAGAAAAACTAGTTTACCTTCTACTAGTTTCCCTTCCATTGGATGTATGATTTGTTATAAATAGTCTAAATCAAACTATTATAATATACCACTAGGGGGCTCTGCCCCCTACGAGCTACGCTCGCCAACCCCCGTGTTCAGGCACACCAAAATCCAAAAAGCATGCTAATTTGATCGGCTTTAAAAATATTGAATTAAAATTAAAAAAAAAAGTAGCAATCTCTCTGTAAACGGATTTCCATTCGTTTTCCTTGGATTGGGGATTTTTAAGACCAAATCTGCTGCTGTTAAGAGATGCAATGGCTGTTTTCGTATTTAATTTAAAAAAATTAGCGAAACATTTGAAAATAAGCTAATGTAAAATGAATTAAGTAAACAGTGTCATTGTCTCCCGGTATTTTTTAACAGCGCTATAAGATAGTTCTTTTAAATAATTCATTTTAAATGTATCGTTTCAAATCTGACGTAATTTACACCAAAGTTTTATTTCTCTTATTAATATTCACATGAAAATACTTTTGTTGCTAGAAGGAAATATTATTTGTGCTGTCTTCGAATTCACGATAATAGTTGAAAAGATTATCTCAAAATATCTCGCGCAAATATATTTTTCAATTTAAATTGTTTGCCATATTTTTTGGCCATTTTAAATATGACGTAATTTCCTCCAATTACAAGTTTTAACGCATAATGATTTTTTCATTTTAAGATTTTGTTTCTCTTTTGAAATTTAAGTGTAAATATGGTTCTTATGACGTAATTTTCCTGCTTTTAACATGTAATCATTTAATTCTAATTTTAAAGGGTTTTTTTTTCTGTTTGTAATAGTCACGTGTAGATAAATTTTTAGTTTAAAGTAAACATTATAGTTTGCGCTTTTTATACAATTGGCAACAGTTTAAATTAATAACATTTTCTAAAACTTGTAAAAAATATCTCTCGAAATGCTCAAAATTTGAATTTAAAATAGCAATAAAACCTCAAAAAATGAGTCAAATAAGAAAAATGAATGCAATTTGCACACCGGAAACGTATAAAATGATCTAAAAATGATTAAATTATCATGTATAGTTTTTGCTCCAATAAAACTTTTTTAATGGAACGATTTTGTTCAACTTTAGCATTAAATATCTCTTAAAATAATTCTTCGATTTGAAAACTGTCTGCATCAGCGTGTTTATCAAATATTTCTCTATAATACCACCAATTTTCATATATTTGTATGCAACAGTTTTTTTAATATTAACGATGAAAGGCCATGCTTAAGCATTCAAATTGGATGCCGATCTACCCGGAATATCTACGCAGATTGTCATTGGTCCATTTCCAAGTCTTTTTTTTATATATAGAATGATTGAAACTGGGACATTCTTTTATGGGCACACTGTGGTTTAGAAATCGCCATGTCTTAAAGGCTGTTAAGGTCAAATTAGGACCAAGTTTTTGTCATTTTCTTTTCACCTTTTTCCAGAAATATTGTTTAATAAAAAGTGGGATTATTTAAAAATTTTCCTTTGTTCTGGTTTAAATGTTTTGGCAACAGATTTTCATTCTGAAGTTGTTGAGCTCCCAGCAATCTGCTTACAATAACTTAGAAAATAATGAGATTATATCTGGAAGTGTGGAGATATAATGTTCAGTGATTTGAAATATGTCAAAAGTTAATAATTTGTCCTTTGAGAAAAAACTTAATTTACATTTGTTTATCATGTATGGCACAATTTTTCACATTTTAAGAAGTGTATGCAGAGCTGTTGAATCCCAGATGTAGAAAATGTCTTTATTGAGCATTTTAAAAAAAAAAAAAAAATGGGGGGGGGGGGGGCAAAAAAAACCTATACAAAATAAAATAATTGTTTTTGAAAATTTCTAATGCTAATAATTCATATAATATTTAGATTTTCAATAATTCTGACACAATGTATGTATTTGAGCACACTTATTTTTAGCCAATTCAAAAAGTGCCATTAACTATAATAAGAATTGCTTATTTAGTAAAATATATAAAAATATCATAAAACTAAGTATGAAACATCACAAAAATATTATCAAAATCTATATTTTTAATATTGTGTCATAATATCAGTAAAATTTCCCAAGTACCACTATTATTAAATCATTAAAGCACCAAAATATGTACTGTAATGATGCATGGAAATGTAAGATGAAAGGTGTGCCACAACTAGTGATATAAAAATTTCAGAATAGAATTTTTTTTTTTTTTTTTTTGGAAAAATTGGAAATTTTGAAAAAAACTATTTCTTACAAATGAAAGCCTTTCTTGCAATTATTTTTCTTAGAGATCACAAAATAAACATTTTTTTTGGCTTATACAAATTCAAAAAATTGTTTTCACTTTACATGAATATGTTACAAAAAAAAAAAAAATAATAATAAATAACATAAATGATTTTTACTATTAAAAATTTAGCCTTTCAGTTTCAGAGTTTCCAGTTTTTCTTTTTTTGCTTAACACGTTGAATGCCACGTCAGTCACCGGTGACTGACACTGGATTTTCCGTTTAGGCCATGTCAGTCATTGGTGACCGACACTTATAGACTGTGTAACGGGAATCTTATTGCATGGCCCCAACGGAAAGACAGGCAAAATAGACTTGGCATTCAACGTGTTAATTTAACAACATTTTTTGGTCTTGAGGTGTCTGGTATTTGATGCTTTACTCTATTTCATTTAATTGATATATAAATGATGTGTAGCAACATCTTTTTGCTTGATTTATTTACATGTGTTTATATTAAAAGTAACAAGTTTAAGGATCTATACTCAAGGCAAAAACAGATGAAAATAGTAAATGAAATGGATGATTTTTTTTTTTTAAAGATTTAATTTTTTGTAAGAATTTTGGGTTATAATTTTTAAATATTTCTGATGATTATATGATTATCTCTCTAAAGGCAAAGAAAGTTTACGAAATATTGATACATAACACAAAAAAAGTTTTAAAAACCTAGAAATACAGATGTGGTATACGGCAGCAAAATTGAAGGTACAGTCGTGGAAAAAAAAAAAGTAAACACCCCTACTAACTCTTCAACAAATTATCGTAGGCGGAAGTGACTGGTACCGAACGATTGGAAATAAAGTCTACTTTTAAATGATGTATATAAAGTTTGCTTAGGGGGCCATCTACATATTAAAATGAACCCAATCCTCATTTTTTTCAATGGCAATACCCAATTTTAACGAGATATTTCAAATCTTCGGTTCAAACTATGCCTAGACACCAAATTTCAAGTCATTTGAATGATAAGTTTTTGAATTATAAACATTCAAAATTTAGTGCTTCTAATGTTAAATTACATTTCGATATTTTTATTTATATCTCCTGAAGTTATACTGCTAATGAGCTATTTTTTTGTGTAGCAATAATGCTAATGTGCCCAAACATAAATACGCTGAATTTGCAATTTTTATAATTTTATTATATGAATTATAAATTATGAAATTAATATTCGAAAAAATTATGAATTGCAACCTACAATTTTTTTGATGGATTTAGATTTATTAAGCCCTGCTATATGAAAATCCGAAATTTCCCATTTTTCATCCAAATAGTTTTCAAATTATGCTTAAAAAACGGCAAAATGATGGTTTAACCCATTAAAGACGGAATTATTTTTTCTTTTTAAAATACAAAAATTACATTTCACACCACTTTTTTGGAAAAGAAAAATGTATGTTACTTTATAGCGGAATTTTTGTCATTAACCCCTTGGGGACGAGCGGCACGTATATGCATGGCACATGAAGCGCTCAGAATCCTTGTTTATCCTTACCAGTAAAATTTGCCTTATTTAATCAGTGCATTTTCTCGATTCAAGAAGACACAAATTTCTGTTTTTAAAAAACGGTGACAAAAGATTAAAAATTTCGTAAAAGGCTCCCGTCCCGAAGGGGTTAAAGAAAATTAAAATTTTTGTTATAAGTTACTGGTATTCAGACAGTAAAAGGGTTGACAGTTATGCTGTGACCATATGGTAACGCTAGTCCTTAATGGGTTAACCCATTTCTATGATAGAAGTGGGCCGTCTATGATAGAAGTGAGTAGATATTTTGAAATTTCTTCTGCTGCCCTGTTATCTAACAGGATTCATAAGGTGCCTTGATCAAGAAGGAGGCTCTCTCGGTTAACAATCCAGTACCGAACTTCAATTTGGATACCGCCCTTAAAATACGCTCGTTTTAAAATAATTAATTTCTCGGAAACTTATGGTACGAATTGCATAAAAATTTGTTTTTAGGCTAATTAAAGGGTGTAGAGTTCATTTATGCTGTCAGAATTGGGTATTGCCATTGAAAAAAATGAAGTTATGGTTCGTTTTAATATGTAGATGCCCCCCTAAGCAAATTTTATATACATCATTTAAAAGTAGACTTTATTTCCAATCGTTCGGTACTGATAACTTTCTTCTACGATAATTTGCTGAGGAGTTAGTAGGGGGTGTTTACTTTTTTTTTTCCACGACTGTACATGGCACAGTTATAATCACACTGGTAATTATTAAAACATTTCAAATATATTGAGTGATAAAATAGGTAATGCTACCATGTTTGTGATGGCCTGGGCTTTAAGGGATATGGAAAATTGCACATAGGGTAGTAAAAATAAATAAACTACTCAAATGATACTAAGTTACATTCAATTATCAACTTTACCATTTCACTAACTGGTTTTATTCATAGAATTTTGCATTTGAATTTTCATTTTTAATGAGAGATGTAGTATATTATTGTCATACAGATTATATTTCCCAAGTTAATGTTTTCATGAAGATGAAAAACATGAAGGAAAACATACCAGAATGTAGCTATTATAAAAATTTAAATATAATACTTTAATTCAAAAATAAAATTTCCAATTTTTCCAAGTGTAAATAAACCCTTGGAGAAAACTGATTTTTTTCCCACCAAGCGTTGTCACCTCTGGTCACAACTTGTCTACAGAGAAGGAATTGTGAGCATTAGGAAAAGGGTTTTTCTTGTTTAAAAATACTCTATCTAAAAATATTTACAGAAACAATATGACAAACCTAGAACACAAGGGATTTACAAAATTATTGAAAAATTACATATTTATATTTAAATATATATCTTGTTTTATCAATCCTCTAAATATGTCTAAATGCAAGGCATCTCCAAACTACACTTATAAGTCAACATGCAGACATCCTTTGAATCCAGCTCTGGGCAAGATTTATAATTTTTATATTACACAAAATGATTTTTTTATTTATTTACTTTGCTGAAAAAACACTCACAGACTTGTGGAAAAATATGTTTAGAATGGAAACTAACATACAGTCCAGTAGCAGAAAATTCTCCAAGTGTCTGCGAGAAATACTTTCAGGGGCAGAAAATAATCTGCAGGTAATGTATTTTTTAATTGAAGCATTAATTAATCAAACAATGTCTATAACCTATAACGTCTTCATGCATTTTATTCATTTTTATTAATAATAATCTTAAGTTTTTGTACCAAGTAATAAAGAGCTAAACATAATGTAAAGTGAAATAAAGGTTTGATGAAAAAAGAATCTGCAAAAGAGAAAATAAAATCTGTGACACCCGTCTCCCGTCTTGAATTTTCTGCTCCGGGACATACCTCATCATATTGCTTATTCAAATATATTATTATACTTCTGTTTTCCTCCGAATTAACTTTAACCTCACTTTAAGAAACTTTTTAAGCATGGTTACAATAAGAGTAATTATTGTTAATTTTATCAAGATAATTGTAATGAGGAAAGGGCAGCTGAATTCTCTGGAAAAATGAATGCCAGTAAACTAGCTGTCTTTATGCCCACTGTTAGACAAAAGAACTTAAACGATCTGATCAGCCCACAAACAAGTCATTTAAGATCAAACTGGTCCAAGATTGAATTGTCTGCGATATGATTGGTCTACGCCCTGATGATGATTCCTGGAATGATTGCAAGAGTAAAAATGTAATTATAAATTGGTTGATAGAAGTGTTTCTTTGTAAACAAGCCCTTTCCTTATATGCACATAAACAAACATTTGAAGAAAAATACAGCAGAATCCCATTCTTACACTTTTCTAAGCAAAAGAAAACGTATAAATTGCAAAAAATTGTAGTAGCAGTCCTCTCCAGCCTTTTCATTATCTAGCCTGCCCTTCCACCACATTATGTCAGATACTTGAGAGATTTCTATAGTTATTAAAAAAAAATTTCACTAATTTAAACTTTGGATGCATTATCACAAAGTAGAAAGTTAAACATTTTTATTCACAGACTTGTTTGGATCCAAAAACAGAAATTCTTTGATAAAATCTTCTCTCAAGCATTACAGAAACAACTTTGTGATGAATATTGAAAAGAAAATGGTTCTGCCATCTATTGCATTTCAGAAGCATTATTGAATTTCATATGGGATTTACAAGTATTTTTAAATAAACAAATTATTTCTTTTTGTTTTAGAAAACGTTACAAGGTGTCTAATTTTTGGAACAGCCAGTGCAATCTATGGATCAATAAGTAAGTTTGCCATGATTTTTTTTAGTAAATAACTACATTAGTAATATATTTTAGTAAATAAATAGTTAAGTTTTATCATTTAAAGTTTATATCATTGAAAATTTATTAAGATTACTGTAATATTGAAGAGGTTAAATCCAGTATTTTTTTTCTTCTGGTTTTGAATTTTAAATAACAAATATTGTTTATATTCTTAAAATTATTAATTAGAAAGAACCAATTTTAAAATGTACACTATTTGTATCCCTTGTGTTCTTTAATTATATGTATCATAGAAGATGATTTTTTTGTGGAATAAAACATTACATACACATCTTTAGTTAAAAAAAAAAAAAAATCATGAGTTTTAAAGATTTGAAATGTCTTTTATTAATTTGTTTTCTCTCTAGTACAAAAATAGAGGATACCATGACATATAAATAATACTTTGCATAAACATTTGATTATCAGAATCGAAAATACTATTTGATAATACAACAGGATTTTTTTTCTTTCTTTTTTATAAACACTACATGGGAAACTCTAAGCATACCAAATAGAATTGGCATGAATTAAATAAGTGGGGAAAAAAACTTGGTTTGGACGCCTCAAAATAGGAAAGAAATGAGAACAATTGTTTTGGACAGATAAAACTCAGTTCCCTATAACAAAAAAGGAATGTATAAACAAAAAGAGAAATACATATCCATTTTTTGCTACTAATTTTTTATACAGAAGATAGAATAAACTTCTGGACTATGCATTTTTTTTCTTTCATGAATCATCTGTGGTTTTTAGGTTTGTCCTGATCAGCAAATTCAAAGACTTTTATAATGCATTTTACTATCGATTCCACATTGCAATAAAAATTATAATATAGAACCAACTTTTTCTGAACACCAACATGTATACTGTGGATAGAGAAGGATTGCACAAGTCATGATGTGGTTTTCAGTGGTAGATAGTTGGCAAAGACTAAATTTCTTTAATTATTAAGAAGAATCAGGTGAAATCTGTTGTACAGTAGGTAAGCAGTAGATAGGCAAAAAATTGGTAGGTCATCTCTGTTTCTGTCATTCCATTTCACTGGTGAAAATTGTCCTTTTTTTTCCCCCTTTCTTTTTAAGCAGAAAATGCCACAAAAAAGCAAACTAAATTAAAAAATAATGAAAAAAAATTAAACCATTGATCTGCAGGGCATTTTCATCTACAATTAGGGAGACAAAAACCTGGTGTCCGGATTTCAACATACAAGTTACTGTCACATGTTTATGTTGCAGAAAAAAGTATGATTTTTTTCAGTTCAAAACAATAACTCATTTCATTTCCAATTTTAGGGTGTCCTAACATAGGTCTTTTTTCTTATTACATAATGAACTAAAATATACTAAACATTTTTTTAAACTATACAAAATTTTAAACATTTTCTTAAAAAAGACATGAATGATTTATACAATTACCAAAAAATAAAAATAATTAAAGAATCAAAGCTAATCTGTTAAAAGATATAATGGCTCAAATATGATTTAACACGATAAACATGTTTTATCATTGGTGACAACATGACAAATAAAGGAAAATAAAACATGAGCTAGAACGTCATTTTTGAAGAGAAAAAAAGAAAAAAATTGTAAGAAAACTAAATAAATAAACATATTTAGTACTAAATTGAGAGAAAAAAAAATTGGGACAGTGAAAATGCTATTAGATATATATTTTATATAACAAAGAAAAATATATTCATACATTTAACTTTTTTTTTTTACAGACTTCTATTTGTACAATGCAAAATAAAATGCTGAATTCGCTAAAAGATTACTAAAAATTACTTTAGTAGAAAATGTGCACTTTGAGTGCTAACATGCATGCTTAATAACTAAAAATGCAATGAAGACACAAGATAATTTAAATACCAAAAGTTACACTTCAGCTATTAATATAATACTATCAAGTATATTAAATCTATCAAACAACACAAGATTAAAAAAGCATTTTGAGTAATTAAGAAATGCTTTTCAGACACAGATTGAAATTTTAAATTCACACTGAACACTTTGTTTTCTGATAAAAATGTAAGTTATCTTGGTATGTGTGTGTTGTAAAAATGAGAGGAGGAAATATATGCACACTTTTATTTAAACTGACATTATGATTAAAAAAAAAAAAAAAAAAAAAATAGAATTCTCTAGAATGAGATATTCTATTAAAAATATTAATTTAAGTAACTGTACTTTTATAAAGCAATTTTAATTTTTAAAATTAATACATAAAGAATTATAATAAATATTTAAACTGTCTTGGGCAATGTAAATGTTTAATTCTTGTTTGTTTATACAAAAAACCGGAGCAGTTAATATGCAACATACTGAAAGGAGATCGGCAAACAGCTTATAATTTTTGGACCAATGTGGAAAAATTATGTGCCTTACAAAGGAAATCTTTGTAAATAGAAACATGGCTTTATAACAAACAAAGAATATTTGGAGTCAATACTTATCATTCATATACTATAGTATAAACAAAGTATTATAAAACAGATCAAACAAATTTAAGAGATTGTGGAACAGTTCAAAACAAACATACATTATCTAAAAGAAATGTGAGAAACAAGACAAAATAAAAAAATTACGATTTTATTTCATTTAAATGTCATAAAACCTTGAGTCCAATTATTTATTGGTGACTGTAACTGTTGGACTTTTTATTAAAAAGAAAAGGAAAGTTATTGACACGAAATTATGCTTGTGGATATGCACATATTTATATACATATATAAACAAAAAATTAAAGGCTAAAAGTTATTAAAAAACTATTCCAAATTCACATTCTTTCCATCTTGACTTTTTTTAAATGCTACAATTCAAAAATATTCCTCACATAAATAAGCCAAATTTATTTACATATTTTGCACATTTTTTCACCATGTTTTTAGTTTTAAAAGTTGGATTAAAAACCGGAGCAGTTAATATGCAACATACTGAAAGGAGATCGGCAAACAGCTTATAATTTTTGGACCAATGTGGAAAAATTATGTGCCTTACAAAGGAAATCTTTGTAAATAGAAACATGGCTTTATAACAAACAAAGAATATTTGGAGTCAATACTTATCATTCATATACTATAGTATAAACAAAGTATTATAAAACAGATCAAACAAATTTAAGAGATTGTGGAACAGTTCAAAACAAACATACATTATCTAAAAGAAATGTGAGAAACAAGACAAAATAAAAAAATTACGATTTTATTTCATTTAAATGTCATAAAACCTTGAGTCCAATTATTTAGTGGCGACTGTAACTGTTGGACTTTTTATTAAAAAGAAAAGGAAAGTTATTGACACGAAATTATGCTTGTGGATATGTACATATTTATATACATATATAAACAAAAAATTAAAGGCTAAAAGTTATTAAAAAACTATTCCAAATTCACATTCTTTCCATCTTGACTTTTTTTAAATGCTACAATTCAAAAATATTCCTCACATAAATAAGCCAAATTTATTTACATATTTTGCACATTTTTTCACCATGTTTTTAGTTTTAAAAGTTGGATTAAAAATACGGGAGTTTTTAATAGTATTATTTTCCTTGAAGGGCCATTTAGAATAAAAAGAGAAATTACCTTCTATAAAATAAATATAACATTTTAATAAATGACTAATTAAGATTAAATAAAATATATAACAGTTTCAAAAGTTCGTAGATAATTTATGAACTGAGGCAATATCATTTAAAAAAAAAAATTTCAGTAGCATTCTACAATATGAAAAAAAAACCTCTTTTATGCTTTGATTTCAATACAAACAAATCGACACTTATCAGAGTATTGATAATATTGCTTTATCTGTTATAATATGTACCACATGTGCATAATTGTGCTGCAGCTGAAGTTAAGAGATTGCAGACAGAAAAAAAAAAATAATAATAATTTTACTCTTAATAATCAAAATGAAATATTTGAAAAATGAAAACAATGGAGATACATACGACTTTATTATCTCAAATGATCTCATAATCTCGATGCAGAAATTATGTAAATATTTGAAATGAAACTAATTTTTTTCTTCAAAAGTATGGGGTTGTAAATTACACAAGTAAATACAATAATTTTTAATAGTTAGATTCTTTTGTAACTGCACAGGCACTCTTCCAATCATAACAACAATCATTAAGAATGGAACAGATTTGCATCAATTTATGGCAATTTTCTGATTACAAGAAACACAAACTAGTTACAAATTCTTTGACTGGTTAAAATTTGCATTCCTGTATTTCTATACAATTGATTATAAAAGGCTTTACACTGCTTTTTTAGAGTAGATTTTGTATACTTTTATTGTTGCTCAAATCCAAATTGGCTACTTTCTGGCACATTCCTAAATTATTTTTGTAAACACATAAGATTGGTAGATGCTTTTATTCATAAATTGAAAAATTGAATTTATATATATATATATATATATATAAACTAATCTTTCAGAAAATGCTGTCAAAGTAGATGTTTTGAACCAAAACACAACAGTCGATACAGATTGTTACTATACAACAATCACTTATAACTCAAAATAAGAATCAAGGGGTGCGGGAGTGGGGGGTAGGGATGTTCAATTCCAAATCACTTCAATAATTATGCTTGTAAGTGTCATGCTTTTATATTACAAAATGAGTCAAAGTTTTATATGGAAAAATATTTTTTTAGAAAACATCCTTAAAAACTTCATACCTCCTTGTATTTGTGGGATCCTATTTTATTTACTGTTGTGATCTCTCTGGGAAAATTGACAATTTCTAATATGATATTTCATGTGAATAAAATCCTATCTCTACAATTGGATTATCTCTATTGAAGAAAATCCCACTGGACTATGCATTCTGCCTGATTATTTCCCAAAATGGCAGCAGTTATAGTACAACTGGAAAATAACTTCACCCAATTTTATCCCGTATAACTGGATAAAACACTGAGATTCTAATTTAATATTTTGTGTGGACTAAAGATTTTTTCTTTCTAAGCTAGGCCAATATTTGTCACCTTCCAAAAAAATTTGATCCAAATTCATCAATCACCTTTCTTTTTAAGTGGGAAAAAAATTTTAAAGTAAAATGGCAATTTCTACAATCACACAGAGTTCTACTGCTTGAATAATATGAAAATGCAGATGTAGAAACAACAGAAAATCCCAAGAGCTTAAATGTATTTTAATTATCAGCATAAATTAGTTTTCTCTCAAAAACATCTGTTTTGTTCAAGTGTGCATACATTTTTCAATCCTCCGTGTGCATGTATGAATGGATGGAAGGACATTATTTAAAAACTTTCAGATAAAAACTCTTTTGAAAAATAGATGCCTGAAAGCAACTATTTCACTTTAATACTATCCTTTGGAAATGAAGCTTCAGTGCATCCCAAACTTGAATGAATTGCAGATGAACACTTCATGAAATGAATTTTTCTATAGAAATGATGAGTTTGTTAAAATTGTGCCAAGTGATAATTGTGTTGTGTTTAGGGGTGAAATTTGGCTGAAACTGAAAGAGTACATGCAACGAAGATAGTTATTAAAACATTTACATAAAACTAAACTTTATAAAAATATGAAAAAAACGCTTAGTATATCATGTCTTTATAAGACTTTTCTTCATTATAAATAAATGAAACAGTTGATTGTAAATGCAATTAAAAAGTAAGTAAAATAATTTGTAAATAAATTAATGTGGCTATTTAACTTTATATGTATTTTTGCTTGTTCAGGAATTTAATGATGTAAGCTTATTGTTACACTTTGGTATGATTTAGGTGAAATTAAAATATTAAAAAGTAATACAACTTGAAAGTCTACAGTTAAAATACACATATTATGTTCATGTTTAGTCATTGAAGAGTTTTAATCTTACTTTAGAAGCTATTATCAGATACTTGGAAAAATATGTAAGAAGTGTGTGAAATGTATTCCTTTAGTTAGAAAAAATAAAATAAAACCAACCGATATAAAAAGAAAATATGAGGCAAATTTTGAACTTACTTTTTAGTGTTCGTCTAAAAATTAAAATACAATTCAAGTTGGGGAAAGGAAAAAAGTATATTCATAAAACAAGAAACAAATTCTTAATTGAAAGAATGGAAAGCTTTATGTTTCTAATATTTACTTAATTTATTAACTGAACATACTTAAGAAAATAACAGTTATAATACAAATAGATTGTAGATTGCATATTGAAAATTATCATTCTATTTTTTTTGCTACTGTTCCACCAAAACGAAAAACAAAATCACCTGCAGCAGATATTTTTTTTATGAAACTCAAAAAGAAATATAAAAATACAATTTTAGACTTACTTTAACATAAAACAATTATAAGTTTGATGATTTTAGAAAAAAAAAAAAAAAATGCTAACTTCAACTTTGTGAAATTTCCTTATAAAAATATGTGCATTGAATTTATGAATGATTTAATTTTGTAATATGGAACTAGGTGAATATAGTATAACACCAAGAACAATTAAGAGAGATCTACTGACATTCAAGCTACATTTTTCAGTTTTACTTTTAAAAATAATTTTATTTTGCGTAAGTTGTTTAAAATCATAATCAAATTTTTGAATTATTAAGCATCATGTTTCTTATTTACTGTACCATAAATTAATATTTTCTTATTTCTTCCCATAAGACATGACATACTAAGAACACACATGAAAAAGATATTAGATTATTTATTATTAAAATTTTATATTTATTAAATTTGTAATGTTCATTAAACAGATACTTCTCCAGTTTTTTTTATTCAAATTATAAATAAATAAAAGTTTAAATATTTCAATACAAAAACATGCTATTTAATTAAAAAAGAAACCTCTTAAATTTGTTAAATTTAGATTAAAAAATAAATGATTAATATTCTTTATGCAAAGAATAAATAAGTCACAGTCAAGCAGTTTCAGTATAAAAGCAAGATGTTTAAATAAATAAATATGAAAAAATTCTTAACTCTTTTTTCACCACATTAATTGTACTTTGAAATTTTGAGCTATAATTTTTCCAAAATAGTAATAATACGCACGATAATCTATTTACAAATTCAAAATATTTTCTCAGAAATAAAGAATATACATATGGGTAGATTTAGATTCGATATAATATCAGATAAAAAATTTGAAAAATTAAAAATAACAAAAATTCAATAATAATAATAATAAAGAGATAATGATTTTCTTTATGCAAAGTATAATCCTGTCTCAATATAAAAACATTGTTCAATAAATAAAAAAAAAACTCCTTAAAAATTTTATTTTCCTCATATTAATTTTGTTATGAAAATTTGAGGCATTGCATTAAAAAAAAAATGCAATGATTATCTAAAATATTTACATAGTAATAAAGAATATACATATGAGAATTCGATTCTATATAAAGTCAGATATAAAATTTGAAGAACTAAAAATAACAACAGAAATTTTAAAAGTTATTAACAATTTACGTCATTGAAACTTAGTAAAAATACTAAAAGCTTAATACACGAATATGATGAAATGAAAATCAAATATACTTTTCATCATTAACACAAAAACAAACATACAGAAGCATAAACACATACATAAAGACTGCATGTTATTCAAACCATATTTTCATATTTACAGCATTTTATACATATAGCACTGATTTTTTTGCCTCGTAAACATGAGTGATAATCTTGTAAAATAAGGAATGGCAGTAAAAAAGAAATATTAGTGTATTATTAAAAAAATTGTTAATTGTTAAAAATTATAATCTTGTGATACTTAAAATTGATTAAGAATAATGAATATGTATAAAGATGTAGATTAATAGTCAAAATCATGTATAACAAATGACATTAAAACAAAACAGATTGCATAAATTGTACCTAGTATTCCATTATTCAGAGGTTGATACAGTTTTTTTTTTGGGGGGGGGGGAGGGGGGGGGGCATTTTGAGGAAAAATAAAAGTTATTTTGTTAAATTTATTTATTTTTTTTTTTTTTGTGTGTGAAAAATAACATTTTGTCACAAAAGATAAAATACAGTTTCTCAAATTCGAATTAAACATTTATTAATAATTTCTTTAAATCCTTCAGCTAAAGTTTTCCTTGTAAAGAAGCCTGTTTTATTAAATGGATTTTTGTGAAGAGGGCCTAAATAGGCCTCAAATTTTGCCTGGATTGACCTATGTTATTGTAATGGTAATCAATTCAAATTTATTTAAGTCTTAAGCCGCTATCAGATTCACCGACTTTTCGAGCAACCAACTTTACAGCTGATTTTAACCCCAACTTTTTCCAGTTGAAAGGGAGAAAAAGGTTGCAATTGTCTTTGCTAAAGTTGGAGGAAAACCTGCGAAAACCAGTACTACTAGTACCAGCTGTCAATATTTATCGCATTTTCGTATCAATCGCTTATCTCTGATTCGCTGAAATGTTGAAAGGTGGGAGGAAAAGTTGCGGCTAGGACAGACTTTTTTGAGATGCGGATAAAAAGTTGGAGAAAATCAAGAGTTGGCTCAAAAATTGCTCGAAAAGTTGGTGAATCTGATAGCGGCTTTACAGACTATATTGATGTTACCAGATTTGTCATACCTCATGTTTCTTAAAAGTAAGCAGTATCCATTTGTTACATAGATTTTGTCACTTCTGTTGAAAAGTACCGTGTTTACTCGCATAATAGTCGCAGCCCCGTTTTGAAGCAGAAAAAATCGTCAAAATATTTTCTTCGCATAAAAGTCGTAGTTGCTTATTTGACTTTTATTTAGAAAATAGAAAATCATCAGCTGTTTGTTCTCTTCCCAGAACTAGTACTCATAATGGATTCTTCTATTCTGTTACTCCCATTGACATACCAGATGGTCCCACCATTCTTCAGATACCGATTGACATTATATTAGTGATACTGATACCTTCAGTAAAAGTGATTTGTTATGAGAATTTGTCAAAATTTTCACAAAGATTATTTGTAATTTTATGTCTATAAAAATATTACCGTAAAAAAGGAAAATGGTATTTAATAAACAGCCCATAATCTGGAAACCTTTAGTAAGTAAAATTTTATTATGTGTTTTTTTTTTATACCAGTAATGTTTTAGCATTAGAGTATACAATATTGTGTAATAGATTTCCTCGCATAATAGTCGCACCTAGACTTTCACAATGAAAAAGTGCGACTATAACGCAAGTAAACACAGTATTATCGCATATACTTGTATTTCTTTTTTGAAAATAGTCAGTCATACTATTGTGCTGAAACAAAAATACAGAAGTTATTATTCTTATGTTAACTATTTACATGAAATATTGCTTAATGTCCCCCCCCCCCTTTTGTTTTTTTTTTGAGGAAGGTGAACACCATATAACATAGAAATGAAATAGAACTAAACAAATATATATTGCAGTTTTCTACTGAACACATACGAATGCACAAATTTTGAACCTCCAACATAAATGGATTACACACAATTACTTAATCTTCAATTTCCGATTCAGATGGCCTATACAGAATACTACTAAATTGGAAAAACATCCTTTTAAACTACTACTGTAGTTATTGAATTTATACACAGTGAACAGCTTTCTTGCGAAATATGATACATTGAAATTTTTGCACTATTGAATTGCAAAATTACTCCCCATGTTTACACCAACATGAGCTTGAGAGTGAACGTTCCAAACATCATACTTTAAAAATTTAAATACCAGGCATAATTGGTGGGCATAAATTTAGAAAATGACATTAGAAGTGCAATTAATACTAAACCAAAACATCAGAAATGCATTTAAAAAAGAACAAAATACATAAAATATCACACTGAAATTTGATTTTTACTTTTTAAAGATGCGTACTTAGTTTATTTTAATTTGTTTTACATTATGGTTTTGACTATTATTACATTCTGATTAATAAGCTCGAAAAAATTATGATTTTTCCATATTTATTCTTTATTTTAAAGTACATAAAATTACACATACCATTTGTTACTTCAATTATAATTTCAGAAAATATTATGTTCATTATGAAAACAAAAAATGCTCCTAACAAATATAAAAATATTTTTGAATAATGATAAAATAATTATTAAATGTATCAAACATTATAAAATCATTTATAAACATTAAAAATTAGGCAAGTTTTTCATTTTCACCCGATTTAAGAGTCAGTAATATTGCAAAAAACTATAAGGACAAATTATAATTATGAAAAGATATACAGACATGGAATGATAAGTCCTTATGACTGTGTTCTAATAGTGTGATGAATGCATCATATCATTAAAAGGGATAAAATCCGATTATGGTGGTAGGAATGCAACTATTTAGGTCACTGAAATATTTTACATTTTTCCAAGACAAATATGGTAGCTTCGTTATGAACAGTTAAACACATCTTTTAAATTCCCCATATTAAAATAGATTACAATGAAATCCTTGTTTAAATGCAATAATATTGAGTTTTATAAGTTAAAACAAAGATAATGTAACTTAGGTCTTTATAATACAATATTCATCTCAGGCAAAATATTCCATCATTAAAAATGTGCTTTTTGCAACAATTTCTTTTGAGGTTTTAAAAAAACGGAATTTGGGAGAATAACAATGGTAAATTATTAAGTAGCAAGAAGCATAACAACAACATAATAAGCAAATCATATTTAGTGCAAAATATTCCTGTTTGCATTAGTGACAATGCATTTATCACACATATATTTATGAAAAAAAGGCACATTTTTAAAAATACGAAAGATAATTGAAGTAATTTATTAAAAATACGGAAGATAATTGTAGTAATTTATGATTACCACACTTTTCAAATGTAATACAAAAAATGAAAAGAGGAAAAAACAGATGAACACACAGTTACTAAAAAAACAGATGAACACACAGTTACTAATGTAAACAAAGACTAATGACATTTTTATGAATAGTAAACATATTATTTATCAGGATTATCACTCATGTTTAATCTAAAATGTTCCTGAAAAAAAAAAAAAAAAAAAAAAAAAAATCGCTTAAAACTCCACTCATATTTATCAAATCAAGTTTGAGAAACACTGCTGTAAATATTTAAATAATGAGTTGTTTTGATTAGATTATACAATTTCCAGCACAATTCAACCTTTTATGTTATCAGACCTTTTAATCCATAAAAATGTTCATTTGACTATTTAAAAAGGCATTAATAAATTAAAATATAAGGCTTTTTCTGGAAGATTTCCATAATTGTTTTGATGCATATGATTGTGCTTTTATCCCTCATTCGACAGCAAATCCACATGTTTCTTCTATAGCTTGAGTTAGCTTTTCGTATAATTTTTCATATGTCTCGTATGGAGGGATATCGATACGATTGAAACTAAAATTGAAAAAATAAATTAATAAGAGTATGAAAATACTGCATAAAAAAATATTTCAAACTATCAATATCAAAGCCTATAAAACAAGTAAAGTACAATCTGCAGGTAGCTGTTAAACAAGGCTTTTTAATGTTCTAGAAATATTTCAAAACAGATGTGAGAAGACTAAAAAAAAGCACCTGAATAAATCTGCCTCTTGTTGGGTGGGCAAAGAAGGGAGAAGCAGAATTTTCCTGGGGAACCTTTTAGATGATTGATTTTTCATCTACTGTATATATATATATATATATATATATATATATATATGTGTATAAGTCAAAGAATTTTAGACCAAATTTGGGAGTTAAAAAGGAGTAGACTTATACAAAGTTAATGAAACAAAAATATAAGCACTTAATCAATTACCAATGTTCTGGATCTCAAGAGGCAATAGAAAGCAATCCACAGAGTTCTCAAATCGAAAAAGTTTTGTTACTTACTTTTGAAGATAAAAATTTATCCAGCAACAGCATTACACTTTTAAAATCCTTAGTCCCTGGGGTATGGACACTTATTTTTTCAAGGTAAAAATTGTGCATCCTGAAAGACCCATTGCAACTCTTTTATGCATCTTTTCAACTTTTTTATGCATCCATGCTCCAATTTTTTGCTGAAATGTTATGCTATAGTTCATCACTGACAACACTGTTATAACTGAAAGTTATCAAAATTTAGAATATTATTGATTACTTTGTGATTTCCCTTACCCCCCCCCCCCCCCTCCTATAATTTATCAGTCAAGGTTGTAGTTTACATTTACAAATAATCTTTGAAAAACATTCAAAATATATATTTTTTAAATTTAAGAATCATTAAATTGGTGTGATAAGGTTTTAAAATGGATTAAACTTAATCAATTTTAGACAATGATTCATTTTTTTAAAAACGTAGGATAAATAAAATATTCTAACTATAAAAGTACAATTAAAAAAATAGTTTATTGTAAGTAACAACTTATTACAAAAATATCTCTATCCTTGGCTTATAGAAATCAGATTTGACTTATACACAAATACATAATTTTTCTCCAAATTACACTTAACAATTCAGGTGTTGACTTTTACATGAGTACATATGGTATTATTACAAAACACAATAAACTCAGTCTAAGGTAGTATCGATTGAGAATGAGAAAAGTTTTTGCCATAGGCAATATTGCACATTAGACAGAGCATTGGAAATCAAAGGATAGATTTCCATGTTACATGCAATCCGCATTAGACAAGAGTTTTCTGTAACAGATAGAGGAGAAAAACTTTACATAATTAGTGTTAGAGATTTTAAGGCTAGTGTTGGGGAAGATAGCAGGGAAGGGTGGAAGGTAAAGGGAAAAATTCAGAAAAAAGGCAGAAAAGTAAAAAAAAAAAAAAAAATCCCTGCCGGCTCAGCCTACAGGCGCAGGTAGATTTTGAAGTTAAAAGTTAAATTTTTATTTTAAATAACGAAAGAACAAATAAATTAGTATAACATTAATAAAAATACAAATAAAATATTGAAATAAAAATCACTTGATGACGTAAACACAAGTAATTTGCTTAAAGTGAAGTGAATGTGACATTTATGATCAACCATTATTGGCATTTAATCTTATAGTTTGGCGATAGATTTTTGGTTGACGGGATAACCAAGTAATACCAATATTAGTTTTTGTTGCATTAAAATATCTCAGTTTGTTGATTTTCTGTAAGCAAGTAAACCCTATTGGTTTACAATGGAAGCCTATGGGTTGGGTTGATTTTTGACGGCCAATTATCTACACGAGGGATATAGGCCGGGGGGAGTGCCCTCCGTGGGGGTCTTTCTAAGGGAAGCCTATGGGAATTTGGTGAAATATTAGAGATATCGACAAATTGGCGGCCTTGGCCAGCGTGGATGAATTTGGCCACCTACCCTCCTTATTTTACCATGAATTCACAAAATAAATCACAGCCCTTATTTCCCGGCGGTCTGAATGTTCCTGGTTATGGCAGCGATCAAAAAGGCATGAAGACAGAGGGTGCTAAGAATAACGGGGCTCGGCTAGGCTGCCATAAGTTGATGACCTTGGCAACATATAATGGAGGATCCCTATCTTCGGAAAATCGTTTACAGGAACTTGAAGAAGAATTAGAAAGAATCAACTGGAACATCCTAGGATTATGTGAAGTAAGAAGAAAAGGAGAAGAGAAGATAGATCTTGCCAGCGGACATGTATTATACTACAGAGGCACAGAAGATGGAAGAACAAGCGGTGTAGGATTTCTGATTCATAAAAGGTGGAAGAATCACATCGTAGAATATGATAGTGCATCAGATAGAGTTGCAAGGTTAGTAATACAGGTGTCCAGAAGATACAAGCTGCAAATTACCCAAGTTTATGCACCAACAGTAAGCTATACTGATGAAGAAGTTGAGGATTTCTATGAAGAAGTAGCTTCAATGCATCAAAAGGGAAAATGCTACATAAAATTAATAATGGGAGACTGGAATGCTAGAATTAAGGAGAAAGAGAAAGGTGAGTTATCAGTAGGAAATCATGGATATGAGGTGCAAAATGAAAGAGGAAACAGATTGATTGAGTTTGCAGAATGTGAACAGTTGTATATCATGAATTCATTTTTCTAGAAAAAGCCACAAAGAAAATGGACATGGTGTTGTGCAAATGGCTCAACAAGTGAAATCGACTAGATCTTAAAAAACAAAAAGTATCTTATTCAGGATTGCAGCGTTCTCAATAACTTCAATACAGGAAGTGATCACAGGTTGGTTAGATGCAAACTGCTGTTAAATAGTAAAGTGGAAAGAATGAAGCTTTTGCAACACTCAAAGAAATCAATCGATATAATAAATCTCCAGAAACATAAAGAAGAGTTCCATTTGGAACTTAAAAACTGTTTCCAAGTACTTCAATCAACTTTAGAAGAAGAGCAAGATGTTACAGTAGTGAACAAGAAACTAACCAATACTCTACAAGATATTGCAAAGAAGATAGTCGGTGATGCACAAGTAAAGCAGACAAAGAAAATAACAGAAGAAACAAGAAGATTGATGAAGAAAAACGATCCTAAATCAAGAGTTGAATATGCTGAATTATGTAAAACGGTAAAAAAATGTGTTACAGAAGATATCAGAAAATTTAACTCTGATCTTGTCAAGAAAATTCTAGATGATAACAAAAGTTTAAAACCAGCTAGGCGCAAACTTTGTGTTGGAAGAAAAGGCATTTTTTGCACTAAAGAGGGCAGATGGAACAATCACCAAAATCAATAAAGAAATAGTACACATTGTCGAAAAATTCTATAACGATTTATATAAATGTGAAGATCAAAGGGAAATCAACCTATATGATCCACGAGAAAACTTAACAGATAACGAAGCCATAATCCCAGTGATGAGAGATGAAGTTTTACAAGCCATTAAATTTATGAAAAAAGGTAAATGCCCCGGAGAAGATGGAATTACAATCGACCTTATCAAAGAAGCAGGAGAAGAATTTGCAAAAATGCTATCCTTACTGTTTTCCAAATGTCTCAAGAAGTCAGATGTACCAGAAGATTGGAATAATGCTGTGATGGTGCTACTTTACAAGAAAGGAGAGAAGGAAAACATTAAAAACTACCGTCCGATCAGCTTACTATCAGTAATTTATAAAATTTTCACCAAAGTTTTAAAGACAAGACTTGAATCAGCTCTGGACTCAGCTCAACCTAGAGAACAAGCAGGATTCCGAAGTGGATTCAGCACAATGGATCATATCCAAACGGTAAGGGAACTCATTGAAAAACACAAGGAATACAATTTACCCTTTTGCTTTGCCTTTATTGATTATGAAAAAGCATTTGATTCGGTCTACACACCAGCAGTAGTAGAATCTCTGGAGGACATTGGTATAGACAAACCTTACATCAATATTATAAAGAAGATTTACAAGAAAGCAATAGCAACCATCCGCTTGGACAAAGGAAAAGCAAAGATCAAGCTTGGAAGAGGGGTAAGACAAGGAGACACCATTTCGCCTAAGCTTTTTACGGCTGCCTTAGAAAATATTTTCAAGAAGCTGGATTGGGAAAACAAAGGGATTAGAATAAATGGGGTGTATTTAAGTCATCTCCGATTCGCTGACGACATTTTAATTTTCAGTAACAGCCCTGAAGAAGTGGAAAATATGATAAAAGATTTGGCAGAAGCTAGCATTAATATGGGATTAAAAATAAACTTGGAAAAGACTAAGGTGATGTTCAATTCATTTGCATCAAAAAAGAAAATTGTCTACAAACACATTGAAATTAAAGAAGCGCAAAGTTATGTGTACCTTGGGCAGGAAATATCATCGGATAATAGTATCATGAATGAAATCAATAGAAGAATAAGAAATGGATGGAGTGCTTTTGGGAAGAACAATATTATTCTGAAGAGTAGCATGCCCCTTTGTTTGAAAAGAAAGGTATTTAACCAATGTGTTTTGCCTGTCCTAACTTATGGAGCAGAAACATGGACGCTAACAAAACGGATGGTACAAAGATTATACAGAGAAGTATGGAAAGATGTATGCTAAGTATAACTAGAAGAGACAGAAAAAGAATAACCTGGATAAGAAGTCAGACGAAAGTTTTTGACATCATTGAAAGAATTAAATGGTTAAAAGGGAAATGGGCTGGGCACATTGCAAAAAGACAAGACAATAGATGGAGCACAAACACCCTACAGTGGTATCCCAGAGATGTAAAACGGCCAAGAAGACGACATCAAGTAAGATGGAGTGATGAAATCAGAAAAGTAGCCGGTGTAAATTGGATGACTAAAGCACTAGACAGAAAACATTGGAAAAATCTGGGGAGACCTACATCCAGCAGTGGATTGAAAAGGGTTGTTGATGATATATATATAAACATTTTAGGTGGGGCTGGTTTTGGGTTCCTTAGGTCCTATAATGAAAAGTTATGAAGGAAATTTTCAAAAGTCACACCATGGTAACAACTGCAATAGGTAGTATTTCTTACGAAATCTACCTAAAATCAAGAGCTTTTAAAATTTTTCATTATGAGTGCTGAGGAAGAGGAAGACCAAGTAAAAATTTTAGTGGTCATGACGATTTTATTATTATTATTATTATTATTATTTATATATATATATATATATACACATATGAACAGTAATTTTACAGCACTCTTCATGGATGAAAAACATGCATGTATCTGCCAAAAATTAAAGTGCAAGTTTGCATTTTCAATGTTGGTAAACATTGCAGCTCTCTAAGCTACTTAATCAAGTAATTCAGAAGTATTGAAAGTCTTGTTTTACAACAGTTTTTAACATCTCTAGCATATTCAGTTATTGCAATATTCGAAAATTAAAATTATAAATATTACATACACTTGACATAAAAAAAAAAACTTCATAAAGATCATATTTGATAGATGCTTTTTTATGTTACTTGTTCCATGCCTTTTTTTTTTTTTTTTTTTTTTTTTTTTTTTTGGTAGAAGAATTGTTTTAAAATTTCGAAAGTTATACATTGTATAATTTTGGGTGTATGTGTAATTATAAGGCATAAACTCTTTTTACCTACTTTGCTTATTATTATCATAACAAAAGGAATTATTATGATGACAGAATAACAAATCAAAGTATGCATCATTCAACTAGTTATTTAAAGTTGGTTTAAAAAATTACAACAAAAATGCCCATAAAGTACATTTTAATGTTTAATATTTCAGAAATTTCATACATTACAATGACCTTAAATTTAAAACTGCAATTATTAATTTAAATGCAAAGGTAGATGATTTAAACTTTATTTACCATGTGTGAGCTTTTGGAAGGTTGTCAGTGGATGCATCTATTAGGTGGATAGTAAATAATCTAGGGCCAGCTGCTCCAGTAGAGCCTAAAATAAGAAGTGATATATAATTAACTTATAACATATACAACAAAAAATAAATGCATAAATTAGAGATCTCCTAGTTACTTTAAAGTGTTTAAGCAATCACCATTAAAAGAAATAAATAAAAAACCACCCGAAGATACTGCAAAATCTTTCTTTAATGAAAGTTAATGTTAAATGAAAAATGATATTTACTAAGTTACAAAACTATGATAAAGAATGATAACCAAACATTGGAAGGTAAAAAAAAATTGTAATAATACAAATGGAAGTTTCTCATGTAATTTTCAAATCTCTGATCTGTTCATCATTTAAATGCCATTATTTTAGACATTTGATAAACTAAAACATAACATTTTATACTTTTTTAAAAATTTCAATGAAGAAAAGCACACAAAGAAATTCTAATCTGATATTTTACAAATATGTATCTAGAAAATTGTAAAAAATTAAACATTAACAAAAACTTCTATGATTTCTTCATGGAGAATATTTAATACATTTCCATAAAAATCTACATGCAAAATATTTCATGCACATGATAAATATCAACCTTCACAGACAGAAATACAAAGAGCAATAATTCATTAAAGCATAGTTGTAAAATATGACATTAATACAAAGATAAATAGTGTTTTTTTATTCCCCATTTTTTTTTTTCTTTCAGTATGTTACAAACTTAAAAGAATAGCTTTAGATCAGTAAAGATAAAAGTCAAGATTGTTTTTATTTCTTTCCTTTTTACCTATATAAAACTTTATAAATAAAATTAACAAACAAACAAACAAAAAATCTTAGCCAATACAACTGAAATTCTTAAATGAAATACATAGATATTTTTTCACATATGTCTTTTTAGAACAGTAATAGCCTTTGCTTTAAGGAGTAACATCACTTTGACAGATTCAAAGTTTCAATTTTATTATTATTATTATTATTAAAATACTCTTTATAACTGTAATGGTTTTGTATTTACCCAGTACCGTGTTCATTTTGATGAAGTGTAGTCAAAACCATAGTACATAAGAAAGTTGAGCCCTTTTACACCAAGCACCTGATTTATTGTTCTTTTTCAATACATCTCTTTAAACAAAAAATCAGGTCCAGACAGGCTGAGAGACATCTTATTCCCAGCAGGAGGCCTTAATGTTAAAGTGAGCATTTTCTTCAATCCTACTTGGTTAAAGCTATTTTTAAAGATGGGTTTTTTGACCTGACACAAGTCTTACATCAGCTTTATTGGAACATTTATTGTAATTTCAACCTTTAACATTAATGGTTATTTATAATTTAATAAATGTCAGCTAGTAAAACTTTAATTAGGATTTATGCCATATCAAGTACTTATTTTGACATTAATGTGAATTTTGTCTTCTAACATAGGGATGCATAACCTGTGGCCCGCGATGGGTTAGCGTGTGGCCCGCGATTTCGTCAATTTATAACTGGAAAAAATTACAATTTTTGTTCAAAGGTCACAAGAAAAATCGTGTATTTCGTCACTTTGCCGGAGGAAAATTTGCAAATTTCGTCAGTCATTTAAGAATCGCGAATTTTGTCGATCAGGAGTGGAACAATTGCAAATTTTGTTGATAGGAGATGGAAAAATCTCGAATTTTGTCGATAAGGCGCAGCAAAATCACAAATTTCGCTGATTGGGAACGAAAAAATCGCCAATCTTGTTGATGATACGTGGAAAAATTGAAAATTTTATTGATTGGCTGCGGAAAAATCATGAGGAAAAAAACGTGAATTTCGTCAATTTGCGGCGGAAAAAAATGACCAATTTCGTCATGTTAGTTAAGAATAGCAAATTTTGTAGATTAGGAGAGGAATAACCTCAAATTTCATTGATCGGCTTTGAAAAATCGCGTGTTCGTCTGTTTATCGCGAGAAAAACATCGCGAATTTCGTCAGTTAAGAATCGCAAATTTTGCTGATCGGGCTCAGAAAAATCGCAAATGTCGTCGATCAGTCTCTCGGAAAAATCACAAATTCTTGATCGGGCATGAAAAAATCGCAAGCTTTGACTATCGGGTTCAGAAAAATCGCAAATTTCGTTGGTCGGGGTACAAAAAAATCATGAATTTTATCTAGCAGGTGCATAAAAATCGCAAATTTCATTGATCGGGCACGGAAAAATTACGAATTTTGTCAATGATGTGCGGAAAAATTGAAAATATCGTTGATCGGCAACGGAAAAATTGCAAAATTCGTTGATCGAGCACGGGGAATAAATCGCGAGTTTCGTCGATTGGGCTCCAAAAATTCGCGAATTTCGTTGGTCAGGCACGAAAAAATTGCGAATTTTGTCAATCAGGCGCAGAAAGATCGAAAATTTCGTCTATTAGGCACGGAAAAATAATGAATTTCGTCGATCAGGCGCTGAAAAAAGTGAATTTTGTAGATAGGGTGTAAAAAAATAGTGAATTCCGTCGATTGGGTGTGGAAAAATCTCGAGTTTTGTCGATTGGCTTCGGAAAAATTGCGAATTTTGTTGATCAGATGCTTAAAAATCTCAAAGTTTTTTGATTGGGCGTGGAAAAATCGTGAATTTCATTGATCAGATGCGGGAAAATATCAGATTTTGTTCATTGGCTCCACTGCTCTCGTTCATAAAGTTCACGTTTTCTAGCCACTTTCATACCTATGTTTGATTTTTAGCACTTATTAATAAAACAAAATATACTTCCCCGAATAAAGTAAAGGAATATTATCCCTCCTTTCCTTGCTATATCTGTGTTATATATACTAACATAAACTGTTGATATATCCTTGCCAACTGAATTGGATATTTTGACTGGGTAAGAAAACCTAGAGGGGCAAAATTCCCCATCCCCCTCTGAAACCATATTTTTATCTGACTATAGACCACAATTCACCTCCCCGAAATAGAATTCTCTCTGTGTTATTGATGTGGCTCTCGACGACCCAGACATTTTTGTAAGTGGTCCTTCTCTCAAAAAGGTTGTGCACCCCTATTCTAACATAATGATTTAGTTTCATTTATATGCTCTAAATCTAACAACTGTCAAAATTGGAAAAGTTAATTGCTATTTGTGGGTTTTAAGAATCATTTAATATTTATTTTAACTGAAGCTTATTATGATTTATGATTTTAAGTACTCATTTATGTTTTTTAAACACCAATCAATGTCAAAGATGTTTATAATGTTAAATTAGCTTTATATGGTAGATTTAAAGTTAGCTGGACTAGATTTCATACATAATAGCCATTAAAGACAAAATTGTGGCCAGTTTTAAGCCATCTTTCCTTAATGATACCTGTTAGTATATTATGGGGATCTTTGTATATTTATGACCAATGCAGTCTCATTACAACTACTGTGACACTTATTTGGTGGAACCGTTATGGTTATCAATAGTGAGCCATATAAAGCACTTTGGGACCAAGGATAAAATGGCCATCAGTGGCTACAAGTTCTGTGTTTATTGGGCTATATACATTTTCGTTATTATTGTTGTCATTGCAGAGAATATCAAAGATGATTTAAAAAAAAAAAAAAAAAAGATTTGCAAAGTATAATATAAAAATCTACCCTTAAGGCTGTTCTTAAATCCAAACTGGCTACTTTCAGACACATTCCTGAATGCATTTTTATTTGTAAATGCATAAATTGGTATGTGTTCTTATTACAAAATTATGAAACCCAAGTCTTTTTCTCTTTTTCAATAAAGGCAGAAAATCTTTCAGAAAATTCTATCAAAGTTGGTGTTTTAAGCCAAATTTCATGTTACAATAGCCCAATAAAGGTTGTTATAAGAAAACAAATGCTTATAACTCAAGATGTCATTCATTTATTGAAAATTGTAAAAAAACGTTTAGTTCCAAATTACATCAGTAGTCATGCTTGCAAGTGTTACATTTTTACATTTAAAAATGAGCAAACAAATATGTCAGAAAATTTTGCAATATATATATATATATATATATATTAGAACACTTTTAAAACACAATTCATCAAGAAAAAATTTGCAAGACTACTAACAAGAAAAATATACAGTATAAGTTTAGAAATTTAGAAAAATTTGAGGGATTTTTATAAAATGTTACAGAAAATAAGAATAATTCCTTTTATAATAAAAATATACGATTATGACAGATAAAAGTTCATATAATTAATACAGAAGAGTTAGAAATATAAAAAAAATTAATACATGATGGAAGATTGGAAACTTTCTACACTGTAAAAAAACTCAGAAGCGTTTCGGCAAAAGGCGGAAATGTTTCCGGAAATTTATAGAAAACGTTGTGTTCGCCCCAGTTACTTGTTATTTCGGAATCGTTACAGAAATTTTCGGAAAAATATTCAAAGCTTCGGAAGAGTTGCAGAAATCAGAAACGTTACATTCCTTAACGGAAAGGTTTCCGACTATGTACGTGTAAATTGTTGGTTACGCATGAACATCGATATCTCCGTCCGATTAATAACGTCTAATTTAATTTAATTACGTATTATATTAAAGTTGCTGTTTATGTTGTGTTTAATATATACTAAGTTAAATAATGCGTTCAAAATATATATATATATATATATATATATATATTTTTTTTTTTTTTTTCACAACGTTGTTTCATGATAGATATTTGGACCTGAATCTAGAATTTGAATATCGTCAGTGTTACTTTCAAATACATCCGCAGAGCAAGGCCGAAAATAAGGGGGGGGGGGGGGAGCATGTGCCCCGGGCGCCAGAACGAAGGGACGCCAAATGAAGGATTATACCTTTGGAATTGATCATTTTCTTCTGATGGACTGATGGCTTCCCTTATTATGAAACAATCTCTATAAATGAAGTGATAGGTGAAGATGAAAGAGCAGTCGTAAAAAGTTAGAACTCTGATTTTCTGGTTAGAATGGGGAAGAAATGGCCATTTCCCCCCCTATTCTAACCAGAAAATCAGAGTTCTAACTTTTTACGACTGCTCTTTCATCTTCACCTAACACTTCATTTATAAAGGCTGTTTCAGGTCTTGCTCCGACCTACTCCGTATTAAAATCATTGAACCGGCCCGTATAAATATCAGTAAAATTTGGCTCGCCAAGCATTGCAAAGCATGCATTTTTAAATCACTCTTATTCTACAATTAAAATTTTAAACTTATTCTTTTAAAGAACAGTGCCTATATTTCTCTGCAACGTAAGTAGAGTAAAACAAGCAAAAAGAACCTGCCTATGATGGAATCCTATCTTAACGCAAAAATGTGTTACAAATGTGTGTTAAAAATGTGTTCATGCAAAATGAATATAATAATACTTCTGAAAAGAATATAATGAATGCACAACAGACGATGTACTTGCTAAAAATGGGACCTGTCTATAAGGAAGTTTCTTCTCTCCTATGCTATTTCGCCTTAAAAGATTTTACTGAATAGTATTTTTGAGATTTTTAAGTCTCCAAGCCATGGAGTATGGATTAACGATATTAATAATAAGACATTTACATTCAAAGTGAGAATTATTAAAAAAAATATATATTGCAGCTCAAGATGCTTTTTTGTAAATAAAAAATATAAACGGGGGGGGGCGGGGGGGGTGTTAAAATATTTATTTTTTGTCAGAACTAACCATACATGACAATTTTTAACGTTATCAGCGTAAAAAAATGTATATTTTGTAGAAATTCAGTCGCGCCTTTCCGAAATTTTAGCTTTTATGCTGTGACAAGGTATAGATTTTATACTTGGCCGGGCCATTAATTTTTTGTACGGGTCGGGCCGAACTTATAGACTATATATATCAGACAGTACCGGGCCAATAATTACTGCTTTTATCTACGAACTTTTAACTTTCATGCTGCCCCCCCGCAAAAAATAAATAAATAAATAATATATATATATATATATATATATCCCATGTGTCGGGCCGCGCTCAGACTTGGAAATGTGTGCTTTGTCTCTGGAAAGTATGTAAAGCATCAAAATGTTCTTCCATAAAAAATATATAGTTTTTTATGCATAAATAAGTATCTACCAAAAACAGATTTAATGTTTTCTTGTGTCCTGCGTCATTCAAAAAACTTTCCTTTGCCTGAATTAAGTTTACTTGCATCAAAGCACGTGAGGAGCAGACGATCTTCTTATGAAGATCGGCTGTGGGGTCGTGGTTGTGACGTCACACGTAAACAAAAGAGCAGGCAGCGCCATCAGACACAGGAAAGAAGACGTTAGGCCAGCCATAATTTAAATGGCGCGAATCTGCAAATTATGTGGAATACTGTCGAATCGATTTTAAAAACATCCATATGCCTTGAAGGAAAAATGCTGTATGGTAAGTTTTATTTTCTATTTCTTTATTAATATTTGAATTTAGTACTCATTTTCTGTCATTTGTAGTTGTAGTATCAGTTGATCGAACCGAATTCAAACTCATTCATTCTATGTTTCATAACTACACATTTTCTAAGTAGTACTTTTGAAGTGTATCTGTTTATAGATATTTTTCTATTTTGCATTTATAAATTAAATTGTATTGTGTAATTGAACGAGATTTTTATCTTTTTTCTACCTGTGTGTTCGGAAATACTAAGATTTTATATAAATTGTATATATTTATTTACTTTTTTATTCGGACTACTTCTTCATTTTATGATTCATTTTCAAGTGTTATTCATAGGAGAGATGTAAATTTCCTGAGATCCCCAAAAGTTTATTTTTGGCAAGATTTTTCTTTTGCTTATTGAAGGGAGGGGGGGGGGGGGGGTAGAACCCCTTTGACAATAACAATTATTATTCACAAAATAAGGCTTCTTAGGTTTATTAAATATGTTTGTCAGTGAATTTTCATTACTTATCTGAATTTGTGATTAAATTTTGTTTTATCATTGTACCGCAAAACTTTTTAAACTGGTGCAAAAGCATGATTTAATAAACATGTGTTAATTATTTAAAATTGTAGTTTTCCTCCATCTTGAAAATTTCTGTAACACATTAAATCGGACATTTAGTCTTGGTGCCATTTAGTCTTGGTACCATTTTGAATTATTTTGCCAAGTGGTGCATGATATGGAATTTTTTCCAAACTGGGTTATGAGTTTTAGGAGTTTTTCAGTTATCATACGTAGCAAGTTTTTGACATTTGACAGTTTTATCTATGATTTAACCATGATCTGAAATAAGTTATTTTTTCAATGTGTTAGAATATCCATATATCTGTGTATAAGCTTAAATTTGTACAATTATAGTAATTTTTTAAAGTACAAGTGCAAGAAGAGTTGCTATGACATTTAGTTTTAATTGTTATTTTTTCTATTAACTAATGAAATTGTTTATTTGTAATTTTTAATTCTTTCTCCATTTACTAATTAATTCTCAGTACAGTAGACTCCCTCAAATCCATATAACTTGAGACGAGAGCTTGTGCGGATTTTAGAATTTTGTGGACAGCCCCGTGCAAAAGGGGGGGGGGGAAGGGGGCGGTCGCCCTGGGCGCGGAAATTGAGGGGCGCTAAATTTATACTACCAACGTATTTTTGTTTGCTATTGATCATTTTTGGATGATTTTTTTTCTCTCTCTTTAGGAACCACTTGTTTCTAACCTGGTTGTTAGCGATTTTTACCTTGACAATTTTCCTACTTTCTCCAACTCAATACTAACAACAGTTGAAAATGGCTAGAAAAAAAGAGAGAAAGGTTGAGAAAAATCTGTCTAAAACATCACAATCTCTCTAACAACTAACTGTAATTTTTTTCTTACGTTATTTATTTGCTTAGAATTTCTGAATTATTATAAAATTACATGTTTTAAAGTTCCGAAATAAACGCAAAATATTTATTCAATAGACTTTATTTCTGTTTCTGCACTTTATCAATTTTGTGTGCACCTGTCACAAAGAAAAAGTGAGGGGAGGGGGTGCTAGATTGAAACTTTGCCCCGGGCACAGTTTTTTCTTCGCACGGTCCTGTTTGTGGATATCTGTTCATTGCTTTGTTTACATTTTTTAAACAGTAAATTAATTTGAATTTAATTAATAATACAATCGAAATTATAAAGAATGCTCACAATATAGTAAAATATTAAAATATTTAAGTAAAATTATAAAAATTAAGATAATTTTTAAAATGGTTAAAAATATTAAAAGTAAAGGTCAAGTAAATAATAATAATGTATAATTAAATATGCGTAATAAAGATTAGATACATTTTTCTTAAATTATTCAATAAAATTTGCCTCATAAAAATACCCTACTAATCCACATCAAAATCTAAGGAAGTTTTATTTCATGTTTAGACAGACTTAATAACCCAAAAAGCTTCTATATTTTGTAAAAATATTGTGATTACCAGTAATATCAGCAATATCTTGAATTTTTTCAGAAATTAATTTATTTTTCCTTCATTAAAAAGCATGATTTCAGTAATATTAATTACACATTAAAATACGTACAGCACTGATATAAAAATAAACAAGTCTTAATTTTTTTCCTATATCTAAATTGAAAGTTTCATTGTTTACATATGCGATGATGTACTACGGATTTCAGGCATTTGCAGATTTGAGGGAGTCTACTGTATCATATAATTACAGGTTTGTTTTGAAAACTTTATAATTTTGGGTAACCATTAACCGAGAAAAAAATAGATTTTAATCAATGAAATCAGATACTTTTTAACGTCTTCATATTATCTTTGTATTTAGGAGTGGGGGGGGGGGGGGAGTATCTGAACTCTTCTTGGATTTTGAAAAATTGCTGTAATTGTATAAACCTAGACTTACACTGATACTTGTATATCCTAACCACACAGAAAAAGTACCTAGTTAAAAGCATTGTTAAATCATAGCTGAAACTGTCACATGTCAAAAACTTGTTTAAAGCCTTATTATGACTGAAAAGCGCAAAATTCAAACTCAAATGACCTGTTTTTTTACTAATGTCAAAGTCAAAAGTATTAAGAAAATTTGTTACAACAATTTAAAATGTATATATTAACCAATTGTCAATAGCTATCCTTAAGGGTGTGTAACAGTTGTTGCCCCATATCATGGCCTTGTGGACAGGAAAAAAATATTTAATAAAAAATAACTAATTTTTTTTTTTTTTTTTGGGTAGAGAAAACGTATTATTATTTATTTCTTTTACCTTAAAGTTTGAACACACTACATTTTTGCTAAGCAATAGTTTCTATGCGTCAGTTTTCAGAAGCTTGTCTACAGATCAACGGAGGAAATCCCTGACAAGATTATCACCGAACAGATTCTTTTTTTTTTTACTTTCTTCTATCTTTACAAGAAGTATTGGATTCATGAAAATTTTCGAATTCCGGTTTTTGATGGATTTACACGTTTTAAGGGTTAGAGAACCTGAAAAACATGTTTTTACAAAATGTTTGTCTGTGTGTGACACAAATTTTGTGGGTGCTCTACAGGGTTGGGTTTTTGACGTCAAAAAGTGGTTTTTGTCATGACAAGCGTCAAAAACTGGTTTAAACTGTCGAAAACTGTCATAAACTGGTTTAAACCGTCAAAAATTACCAAATACATGTAACACACTAAAACATTTTAACAATAGGTAAACATTAAATAAGTCAATGATTTATGTGATCTTTTATTGAAATTTAATAATTTAAAAAATATATTATTTGCAAAAAAATATTTTTTTTTTTTTTTTTTTTTTTTTTTTTTTTGGATTTTTCAACCAGAAGAAAATAATTTTGTATAATTAAATAATCTGGATCAATTTTACCCTGCAGCACACCACGTGTTTAGCACATTTATTTACACCCAAAAGATTTTTGAGTTTAGAGTGTATGAAGCGTTAGAAAATAGTCTGTCTCTTAATTGATTCTGAGCTAGTAGGACTTGATATCAAAAGCATTGCTAGATGAGCAAGTTTTGAAGCAGGCTCAAAAAGCTGTTGCATTTAATGATACCTTTCCACCAAGCAATGGAGTCCTCCCTATAGCACTGAAATGAGAAGACGAGAAAGGGGATTCTTTAGCTTCATACACAACCAGTATGGGTAAGCATCCATAAATTCTCTCTGTAGCTCAATTGCGAGCTGAATCAACCGATACAGCAGTCAACCCTTCCCCTGATGGTTGGGATGCAAAGTATAAGCCAAACAATGGTATGGTTTCATGATTTTATCCCTTCTATTATGCACATTTTCAATATGGGCTTCAAGGAATTTTCTTTTAGATGACCGGCCAATTTTGTTCAGTTTTAAAATCGAAAACATTTTTATACATTGAAAGAAATCATGTTTTAAAAAGATTTTGACTTTAAGCTTTTCTTTTTTTAATTATTTCTCTTATTTTGTAAATGTTTAAAATTAATAATCCAATTTCAATTTTGAATGGAATGGTTATTGCCTAGACTAGAATAACATTGATGCACATTATCTTGTTATATATACAAAAAAATCTGCACTTTTCTAAGTTTTTTTTTTTTCCCATAAAAAAAGCTACCTAATGCTTTAAGCTCTCAAAAGTAAGAGAAATTAAAACGATTTTAAGTAAGAGAAAAAATGTAGCAGCTCAGGTGAGCTTAATGTCTACTTTTTAGAAAAACAATTTTACAAAAAAAAATTTAAATAAAAATTTTACCCTGTTAAAAAGTTGTATTTAACAATAATAACTGACATATGTCAAAAACCTGCCAACCCTGTAATTATTACTAATACTATATACTAATTATACAATTACAGTAATATTGAATTTTAGATATTACATCTAATGTGTGACATTTAATGTGAAATTTTACAGATCACTGTAGTATTTGAGGTTTTTGACAAGGGGTTTTTGACATGATGGTTTAAACTGCAGTTTAAACTGTCAAAAACTGACATGTGTCAAAAACCTGCCAACCCTGGTGCTCTATCTCAAGAACTAATGAACGGAATTTAATAAAAATTTATATTCAGTTAGTCCCTGATATAAATTGGTGCTGATTAGTTTTTGGTGTAAATCGCTTAACACGTGGCACTGTTATGCTATGCAGCATTTTTCACGATTTCCACAAGAACTAAAGCATTGAATTTCATCAAACTTCATATTAAGTTAGTCCTTGACAGGAATTGATGTTTTATACATTTTTGTGTAAATCGTTCAACAGGTGGTGCTGCTGTGCTGCATTTTCTGTGATTTCTGCAATAGCCCTATCTCAAGAACTAATGCTTGGATTTTCAGCAAACTTCAGATTCAGGTATACCTTGATATGAATTACTGCTGTTTATGTTTTGGGGCAAATCGCTCAACAGGTGGCACTGCTATGCTGCATTTTTCAGAATTTTCACTATAGTTCTATCTCAATTTATTGAGATAGAACTATAGTTATAACTATAGTTATATAGTAGCGCATTAGTTATAACTAATGCACGAATTTTTATCAAATTCAGATATATTTTGATTTGAAGTGGTGCTAAATTGATGTAATTTCTCGTGTTATTTAAATGATTTAATTGACAAAATTTATATAGAAGAAAGTTTTGTGATGGCCACAACGTACTAGTTTTATTTGATGACCACACAAACTTTGGGAAAAAAGGGCCAAGGAAATGATTTACAATTTGTCAAGGATTGTTGAAATCCAGCTATAAACGCACCTTATTCCTGGGTGTGTCACTGTGTATTTCAGGTGAGCTTTTTCAAACTGTGATTGCGTTGTACAAAGAGTGTTACCAATATAAAACATACAATGTGAACTTAAAAAGTTCACTGTCTTAATTAAAAGGCGACTAAAATAATGAAAAAAGATGTTGCAAGTAAAAAATATACAATTGTTTAATTTAAATAAAATGCATATTTTTTAACTTGTAACATATTTTTTTTTTTTTTTCATTATTTTAGTTGCCTCTTAAGTAAGACAGTGAAAAAACAGTTCACATTGTATGTTTTATATTTGAATCAAGGTAAAAAATTGTGTTTAGTCTTGAGTTATTTGAGTGTTACCAATTTAGCAGATTTTTTTATTCAAAATATCTACCAGAATTTTTAAATAGTTACCTTCACTTTATTTCTAACTATGGAATATTTATCAATAAATAAAACAAAAGATACTATTAGAAATTTTGCAGCATTGGAGGGAGGGGGAAGCGCATTAACTAGTTTGAAAGGGGAAGGGATCTTATGAAAGGTCTTGCTGTTGCTAAAGCCAAGTAATTCTCTGTCCAGACTTTTATCACAGGGCCATAATTTCATGTTTGTTTTCTTTAAATACATGTTCTATTGTTTTCTTAAACTGACTGTACAATAATACCCTGACTTACGTCAGCAATTGGTTGCAAGACTAGTGATGTAAGTTGAAAACGACATAAATGCAACGGATGTCAATTTGCCAAAGATACCAGATGCCAAATATTCGGCTGCAATTTAAGCCGGATATCCGGCCATAGTATGTTTACTTTTCTACCCCTTCCTCCCAACTCAGATTAAACAATTTTAAAATATTATTTCTTTTAGTTAAACAATTAAAAATTTATTATTTTAATTTCTTATTTTATACAAAACATAAATATTGAATTTTTAATAATGATTAGAGATGTAACAATTATTCGGCCGTAGCTGAATAATCGGCCTATCTGCCGAATATTAAGTCCATTATTTGGCCAAGGTCGAATAATACTGTGAGAAACGTTTTTATATTTACACAGTAAAACTTTTTAATTTGACAATTTATTTTCATCATGTAGAATGAAAATTTTATTTGAAATTAACAAATTTTCTTCCCCTTAACCTTCATATCTTGAATGGGCTTTATCTATTCATTTTTATATAAGACAGTAATTTATCAATCATGTTAAAATTTTTATGCTGTACCAACAAGTACAAAAAGTATCTGTAATAAGCTAATGTAATCTATTAAATTTAAAGCTAATCTATTCAAAATTTTCCTAATTGGGCAATACAAGAAATTGGGCAATACAATAATTAAGTTTTTCTTTTTTGAGTAAAATGCACTTAAAAGTTAAATATAATTTAAATAATTTTTTTTAAGTGTTAGTGTTGACTCTAAGCAGCTTTAGCTGGGCACAGTGCCCCTTTTTATTTGTTTTTTGCACCCGGCGGCTCTTTTAAACCCTTCTGATGCGCCCGGCTGCCCTTTTTAACATTTCCTATTTGCCCCGTGGCAATTCAATTGATCCCGGGAAAATATCGCAAATTCTAGGGACTCTAAACAAACCGGTTCAAAATATTTTTAGTAAACAAGGTACAAGTTTAAACCCTTTTTGAAAAAAATAGGCCCTTTTTATAGAATAGTGTTTGTTCCCTTTTTGAAAAAATGTACCCTTTTTTAGAATAGTGTTATGGCCCGGCTTATAGTGTTATAGTTAGAATAGGGCCCGGCGACCCTTTTTTTCTAGAGTCAACACTAAGTGTGTTACTAATTCTTATTAAATAATAAAAGAATTACAAATACTAATTTTTTTTTAATTGGTATGTATGTTTTACATCACTATTTTCTTTTATATTTATCTGAAACTTGAAATTTATGTTGTCTAGTAATTTTAAAATTTTGTGATTATTTTAAAATGTAACAGTCAACAGCATATATAATATCAATTATAACAATACAGTACCTAAGATACGATACTATATAGTCAATATTTATTTTCCTTACAGATATTTCCTTCCCCTAAATCTGAAAACATTCACTAAACACTTCTTAAAAGTGCTTGCTGTCTGTTTGCATACCCCCCCCTCCCCCCCCCCAAAAAAGAAAGTCTTTTTTGTTAATTATGAGCTTCATAAAGTCTGCACTTGTTTCTTTCCACCATTTTAGAGGATATTCCTTTCTATCAGTAATTTTTCTTATGATATTAATGGCGGATTTTGATTATAAAGAAGAGCAATTTGGCACAGTGAAACTCTCTTAAAGGCCATGGGGGGCATAGAAAGTTTTAAGAAGGGTCCCCTAGTGCATTGAAAGGATTAAAAAGGGCCGCCGGGCACTGCACCCTTCTAAAATCGTTTAGATTCAACACTAATGTAAGCCATAATATGAAAAAAATTTTTATTCTTTTGAAGCATTCCAAAACCTTATAAAAGTGGTATGAATTTTTTGTAAAATATTGAAATATAATCTTAATAACTTGAAATATATACAGGGTGATTATAATTAAAGTTTGTTTCAAAACACTCTAAAAAACGAACCACAGATTAGAATGACATCAAAATTGAACAGAGTATCATTGAAGAAGGGGGTAAGAACATGAACCAAAAAAATGTTCCATATTTCAGCAACAGATGGCGCTGTAAGCGTCAGAATTTCGACTAAAAATGTCTGCTTCAATGCTTCGTCTGTCCACAGAATTTACCACGGCCAATGATTGTCCACTTCCATGCGAGCAAGAAATTCCAAAGCAAAACCCTCTCTTGCTGCAGGTCAGAAGGAAACAACTCCTGCACATAGCAAATTTTGTACGGATAGCATTGCAGGATGTTTCGTAGAATGTTATGCACTGTGCTCACAGACCTGTCCAATGTTCGGGCAATTCTCCGTGACTGCATGGTTGCACACTACCGCTCGACTCCTCCTGAACTGCTGTGGCTACTTCTTCAACTACCGCCAAATCACATCTTTTCCTTCCTCTACCAGACTGCACATGAAATGAACCTGTATTTTCGAATTTTTTCATCATTTTTACCAGACCCATGAAAGTCATCGGTCCAACGCCTTTTTTCATACGCTTGAGGGTCCTGAACTTCTGCAGAGCTACTGGTGCAGAATCACCATTCTTGTAATAAAGCTTGGCAAGCAGAGCGGGGTCCTTCATTGAGACACTCATGGCGAGCGTCTGAGATGCAAAATGAGGGAACTCCGTTTACCCAACGCTTTCATAACACCTGAAATGGCCGTGCGCATACCAGGTATTTTAATTTACATCTTCTGACACTTACAGCGCCATCTGTCTCTAAAATTTGGAACTATTTTTGGGTGGTGCATGTTCTTTTCCCCTCCTTCAATAATACATCGTTCAATTTTGATGTCATTCAAATCAGTGGTTCGTTTTTTAGAGCGTTTTGAAACTTAAACTTTAATTATAATCACTCTGTATTTAATGCTCTGATATTTATTACTACATCTTTATTATACATTTGTGTCTCAGAACTTGGCTATGATCTTGGCAAAATTGATCGCACTCTTGGCATAATCATAATTGCAGTAGCCTCTACAACAAAGAAGTATGAGGGAAAGCATAAAACAAATTGAATGTCAAAATGTCAAGCATAGCCAAGGGCAGCTTTATTAAAAGATGAAAAAATGTTACTTTTGGAGTGGAAAACATCTATTAGTTAGGGATAGAAAAAAACAGAACTTTTTAATTTAAAGTACTAACTGCAAATACAGACCATTAAATGGGTAATAATGCTGATATTTAATATTTTTAGATGTGATGTGAATTATGGGTCTGAATATTCATTCTTCAAATTATATTTACTTTCTTTGAATTAATAGATTTTGGTTAGCATGTACACATGCACGTGTGTAAAATTGAGATTTATGCAAAGTAATTTTGTAAAGTATATACAGGGTGTTTATAAAGTCCCGGACCCATTTTGATGTTTAATAACTCATAAAATAATAAAGATAGATAAAAATTAATAACATAAATGGTTAGATAGACTCAAAAAGTTTCATGACCCTTGTCAATGAACTTCCACATGTGCCCCCTTCGTCGCACGGAGAATATCAAGTCGATAGTCAATTTCATGCCAGGTAGCGGCAAGCATGTCGGCATCCACAGAGGCTATTGCGGTTGTAATTCTGGCTTTTAAGTCATCAGTGTTCGACACTCTCGTCCTGTAAACATTGTCCTCTACAAGTCCCCAAAGGAAAAAGTCCAGCGGCGTTATATCAGATGATCTGGGTGGCCAAGGAATTGGACCTCCTCGCCCAATCCATCTTCCTGGAAAATGGTCATTCAAAGAAGTACGAACGATGGTACCCCAATGAGGTGGTGCGCCATCTTGTTGCAAAATGACATGTGGCTGAAGCTCTTCTAGTTGTGGAAATACGAAGTTTTCCAACATTGTGTCGAACATTGATGACTTAAAAGCCAGAATTACAACCGCAATAGCCTCTGTGGGTGCCGACATGCTTGCCGCTACCTGGCGTGAAATTGACTATCGACTTGATATTCTCCGTGCGACGAAGGGGGCACACGTGGAAGTTCATTGACAAGGGTTATGAAACTTTGAGTGTATCTAACCATTTATGTTATTAATTTTAATCTATCTTTATTATTTTATGAGTTATTAAACATCAAAATGGGTCTGCGACTTTATAAACACCCTGTATAATAGGAGTAAAGTTAAAAGTTTTATAAGTATGAGTGGCCGTGATATGTTCTTGATTTGTTATTTGTATTACTAATTAGAGAACTTTATTATTTGCAACTTTTCTTATTTTTATAATTGCTAAATACATTTTATTAATTGCATGCAAAGTATAAAAATGTAAATTATGGTCCTTAATATCATCTAATTAGGTGTTTAGTTGTTCTGAAAACCTATAACTGTTGGTGGCGATTCTGTACCTTGATGAAGGAAAAGATATATAAATCCATTTTAAATAAATAATCTGATTTATTTTTAAATATTTTTTTCTTAAACCCTATATGTGACATTCTTTTATAATGTTTCACAAATTTTGTTAAATTAATTTTATTAATAAATTGATTTGCAATTTTTAACTTAATAGATCAGTGGTAAAGTAAAAATACTTATTACAAAGTTACAAAGTTAAAATTAAATGTAACAAGATCGTGTATTGTAATTTACATATTGAATATATAAGAAGCAATTGTCTTCGATAGAGAAATTAAAATATTGCAGGATTCATTTTATTTTATTGAAATAATTGTGATTGAGATTTATTTGACTAAAATGTTCAATGTTTTATCTGTATTTTACGATACAAAATTTTATTTGCATATTACCTGTTATGTAGAGTAATTTGTAAATTTAATTGTTACTTCAATCTTTTTCATTTTAGGTAGCAGCAATATAAAGTATAAAAAATGCTAAGAACATTCTCTTAAAAATGGAATATGGAGTGTCTCGCACTGTTTGTATATTATTAACATAACTATATATATATATATATATATATATATATATATACATATAAAATTAATTCTTATTGTACAATTTTTGTTTTAATAAATATTTTATTTAAGTAAACAAAGAATTTTATTTGTTATGTATTGCCATTTTTTTTACTGCTTCTCAATTTCTTATTTTATAAAGATTTCTTTCAATTTATAGCTTAAGTAATGAAAAAGGGGGGAGCTTAAAATGTTCTTTTTCTTTACTATATCTCAAATTTTGTACCAACATACGGGTTTTGAACTTTTTAAATGCAACAGAAAAAATGTCTGATAAAAAATTTATACTTACTGCTAACTAAATTTATACTTCAGGGCTAATTATCTTGCATTTTTACTTATTTAAATTTTAAATACAAAATCAGATTACAGATAGTTTATTGAAGCTTCAGTAAAGAATTAATTACAAACTTGACTCTCCCATTAATTGGGGGGGGGGGGGGATGTATAATTTCCCTCTTACAACTGATTGCAAATTAAAATTTATTGCTTTGTTAAAGATATTTCTATTTATTTTAGTTAAAAACCGTATTTTATTTCTACTTATATTTATACATTTTTTACTTTACATTTACAAATCTTCACTACATAAAAAAAAAAAAAAAACTAGAATCCAGCATTTGTGGATTTTTATTCATAAATGGTGACTATTTTTGCTGGCTTTTCAATTTAATCTTTTATAATGATTTCTTTAAGTTAAAATCTGTTATTGAATATTTATTTTAATTGCTAAAATGTGTAACAGGAAAACTTGAAAAACCAATAAAAATAGATTTATTAGACTGTTTGTGTTTCTGCTCTATCCAAGCTATTACAGGGTTCATACAGAGTTGGGAAGAAAAAATCCAAGGAGTACCCGAAAAATCCAAGGAGTCCAAAAAATTTTAAGGATTTGCCATTTTAGGTAGATTTCGTATGAAATACTACCTATTGGGATCGTTCCTATGTTGGAATTTCTGAAAAGTTTTTGCAGATCTACACCGATCATGACCTCTAGAACCCAAAACCACCCTCAGTAAAAAACTTTATCTATCTATCTATATATATATATATCACTTTCTTCTGGACACGATAACTTTCGTAATTCTGCACCAATCTCTTCCAAACTGATACATAAAATCAATGGGCATAAAATCTCGGTCAAGTTCGTTAATGGGCAAAATCGGACCAAGGGGATGGAAATAGGGAGTGGTTTTGTGAAAACAGAAACCTCCCCATAACTTCTTAATTTTTGTACATATCAAATCAGTTTAAAGTTTTTATTACTTCTAAAAATAGGGCCGAAAATTTATGTATCACAGATTTTTGATAAAATTAAAAATGGGCTCAAAGGACGCAAAAAATAAGGTTTTTGGGAGAAAAAAATTCATAACTTCGTCAATTCTCAAGATATCAAATCCAATTAATTTTATTATAAATCTCCTTAGCATTATCTACAACTTTTATATTCACAAGTTTTTGATAGAATCAATTCGTACCAAAAAAAAAAAAAAAAAAATTAAAAACGAAAACAAAAAGTGGGTTTGAAGAAGAAAAAAATCCATAACTCCGTCAATTCAAAAGATATAAAATCCCCATGAATTTATCATATATCTTCTTAATATTGTCTACAACATCTATATAGACAAGTTTTGGATAGGACCAATTCTTACAGCAAAAACAAATTAAAAATACATAGCGGTTGAAGAAAAAAATCATCTTAGTAAGGGTGTATATTCAAATCCAAACTGCTTATTTTCTGACTCATTTTACAATTCATTTTTGCTCTCAAAGGCTTCCGATTGGTACGTTTTCTTACTCAGAAACTATATAATGTACCGTAATGGTCGAATTTTTGATAGAGGCAGAATATATTTTTAAAAATGCTGTTAAAAAGGGCATTTTGAACCGAATTTACCGAAGCGGATTGTGTTGGAAAAATCATTGTATTAAGGATGCACTCAAATCCAAACTGCTTATTTTCTGATTCATTTTTAAATTCCTTTTTGCTCTCAAGCGCATTTAATTGGTAGATTCGCTTATTCAGAAACTATATAATGTACCGTAATGATCGATTTTTTGATAGAGGCAGAATATATTTCAAAAAATGTTGTCAAAGTGGGCATTTTGAACGGAATTTCCAGAAGAGATTGTGTTAGAAACGAAAAATATTGTCCTTCTGAGAAAATAATTGTTTATATATCAAGTTTTAATTAATTGAACAAAAAATAAAAACACAGGTCGCTTATAAATCTCTTCAAAAATCACGTCAGCAAGTTTCATATTTTTTTTTAATTAAAAAGGAATCTGGAATTATGCCAGAAAATTTCGAGTTGTTGAGCATGGAAAAGTATTTTTTTGAATACCGCCTTAACATGATTATATACATGTTGCTATTATATAAAATGAAAGCTATTATATAAAAATGAAATAAAAACTCGCCAAAAGCGGCCAGATAAAATTGTTAAAGTGGATTTATCTCTAATCATGATTTAGTTTTTGTTTGTGAAATTAGTATATTTGACTTCGAAATCTACCTCTGCCTGTAGGCCGGGCCGGCAGGGATTTTTTTGTTGTTGCTTTTATGTGCTGCATCGTTATGTGGTATGCACACTCCAATTTTTATTGCCCAATTTGGAGAGAAAAACATTTCAAAAACAAATTTTACTCTATTAGAATATAATTGTTAGTGCTGAAATTGCACAGTATTCACAATATATTGCTTATTGATTTCGTAAGTTTAAATACAAAATTGACAATCTACTTTTTTATGCAGTGACCAATGGTCATGTCACAGGGGTGATCTGAGTAAAAAAAAAAATCTGAAATTCACAGCAAATCTTCTGAAAAGTTACACCAGAGAGGGGGGGGGGGAGGGTGAAATCTACTCCCGACACTAGCTATGCGTTTTCTCCTTGGCTCTTTAACGAAATTCGCGTTTTTTCGCGATCTTTTGAGGAAATTTGTGGGTTTATACACGCTCTTTTGACGAAATTTGTGGGTTTTTTGCGATATTTTGACGAAATTTGTCGATTTTTCGCGATCTTTTGACGAAATTTGCTGTTTTTTCGCGATCTTTCGACGAAACTTGTGGTTTTTTTCGCGATCTTTTGACGAAATTTGTGGTTTTTTTCGAGATATGTTGACGAAATTTGTGGTTTTTTTCGCGATATTTCGACGAAATTTGTGGTTTTTTTCGCGATCTTTTGACGAAATTTGCGGGGGTTTTCACGATTATTTGACGAAATTTTCATTTTTTCGCGATCCTTTGACGAAATTGGCGTTTTCCCCGCGATCCTTTGACGAAATTGGCTATTTTTATGCAAACGATTGACAAAATTAATTTTTTTCGGCGACTAAATGTCCGAATTTTCGGATTGGTGACCGATTTTTTTAAATTTTTCGGAAATGAATGCCTTACATTATTGGAAAATTCTGACTAAAATCACCCCTAGGTCATATAAATAGAGATTAGTCACACCCTAAACACTTATTATGTTATGTATATCACATGCATGATACATCTTAAAGAAAATTTTAAAAGGCAAAAAAAAAAAGAATGCTAAATGCTATACAAGAAAAAAATATAACACGTTTTGAATTTATTCTTTTAGAACAGCGGTAATCGCTTTCTTTAAAGGTGAAATTTTGACAAATTCGCATTTTTTTCGCGATCTTATGATGGAATTCGCGTTTTTCTTTTCGCGATTTTCAGGGAGAAATTCCGTTTTTTTCGCGAGTTTCTGGCAAAATTTGCTTTTTTCCCGATCTTTTAATGGAGTTCGCGTTTTATTTTGATTGTTTAACGAATCTGACGTTTTTTTTCGCGATCTTTTGATGGAAACCGCGTGTTTTTCGCGATCCTTTGACGAAATTTGCGTGTTTATCGCGATCCTTTGACGAAATTTGCATGTTTTTCGCGATCCTTTGAGGAAATTCGCGTGTTTTTCGCAATCTTTTGGGGGAAATTCGCGTGTTTTTCGCGATTTTTTGAGGAAATTCGCGTTTTATGAGATTTTTAGAGGAAATCTGCTTTTTTTCCTCGAACTTTAACGAAATTAGCGTTTTTTCTTGATCCTTTGAGTAAATTCACGTTTTTTCGCTGTCTTTTAAGAAATTCGTGTCTTTTTAAGAAATCCGAGTTTTCCCGCGATCTGTAGGAAATATTCACGTTTTTTCACGATCCTTTGACAAAATTTACGAATTTTTCCCGCGATCGAATGACGAAATTTGACGGTATTTTTTTGGAACATATTTGCGAAAAACGCGATTTTTTCCGAGATTCTTGGCTAAATGCCAAACATCGATAAAATTTAAAATAAAGGTCGGCTAAAAGTGTCGAAAAACGGACTTTACTTACCTAATAATTGAAAAACGACCTAGTGGGAGCCCTGCTATTAAGATTACCCTGACCCAATCAATGTTGTGCTTCAGATGAATGACGTGCATAAAGGATTTACCGTGAATTTTTCAATCGTGATTTTTTTTTCCCTCGGCAGCAATATCGCTTGCGTCCGAAGCCGTGATAGAATATAAGGAGTTTCTAAGTAGTGGTTTGCTTATCTAAGTAGTTCTAAGTACTACTTGGAAATGTTTTCATTTCTAAGGAGTTTCCAAGGAGTCTAAGGAGTCTGTGCGAACCCTGTATTATTATTCATTACTAATTTATTTTGATAATGGATCTAATAGCCAAAACATGTAAACAGTCTAATAAAACTATTTTTAATGTTTTCTTCTTTTAACAATTAAAATAAATAAATGATTTCTTTAATGCATTAAAAAAAAAAAAAAAAACTTATTTTAAATTATTGGAAAAAAAAATATATATATTTTTTTTTCTGATGAAGTATTAATAAAGTAAGATAATTATAAAAATTTTAATGTTGTTTTAAGTTTTAACCTTAAAGTAAAAATCTAAAAAAAAAAAATTGTTTAAATGTGTCAGATAAATTTTTTTAATTTTGAAAGAAGTAAATTTTTCCTTTTTACTTTGTTCGTCTGAATTTCTTGTAAAATTTATTGTTTTAAAGTGAAAGTTTTTGTGTTGTAATTCCCAAATTGCAACATAAAATCTTTTTAAATTGTGACAATACTTTAGACTGTTTATGCTTTTTGTTTTTTCATGTATTAAAAAAAGGTAAATTTTCTCTATCACTAACAAATCATATTTTAAACATCTGTATCATTGAAAAAAATCTCCCATTTTATTAGCACTTATTTACTGAGATCAATGGCAGTCTTAAACATGTCATCATTGTAAGTATACTGTAGTGTAAAAGAGTACAATGGCATTAATAATGTATAAAGTACAATTGAATTCAGAAATTTAAGTACAAACTTTTATATAGTTGCAGACCTGCATTTTTTGTGATTTTGTTGTATATATTAAATTTTTTTTTTGTAGATGTAAAAATATTATTTTTTGAAAAGAGATCTACTAAAGAAAGAAAATTTAATAATAATCAGTGAAATATGTAGTGGTGTACTGAGTAGCACTTTGGCCGAGTAACCGAGTACTCGGCCACTGACTACTCGACCGAGTACCGAATACCGAGTAGTTGTGTAATAAAAAAAAAACACTGATGTGCACATAATGTGAGGTTAGGTGTTCATATGTGTGTACACATATATAAATATACCTGTGTACATATATATATATAATATGCATATATAGTATATATAAATTAACTAATTAAATTTGAAATTCATTTGTGCACCTTTTAAAGACAATTTTTGACAATTCAAAACAGTAGCGAAAAAAGGAGAATTGACACATAACAAGTACAATTATTAACCAATATAAAATTAAAACATTCTTCAACCCTCCAATTTATTCTGACACCTGAAATTTGTCTATCAAAAATTTAAATGTTTATTGGTTACTGTAACAATTCATTGAATAATGCAAAACATTTCATATTTATTTTGTAACTGTACATTATTTTCTTTTGATTAAAAATAAAACAAAGAAAAACAAAAAGAGAGGTACAAAAAGAGATACAGGCTTTCTTAACCCATTTATGAATAGCATCCCATTTTTGGGACGTTTCAAATTTTAATGCATTTGTATAATTTTCTTCTTCTTTATAACATGAAAATTGCATGAAATCATTATTTATAAGTGTCTTTATCTATAACTGAGAGATGACAGCACAAGGTGGATATTTATTTGCTTAAATTAAGGCTTTGTTCGGTGTTTATAGATTTTTAATTTTTCAAGAGGGCGAAATGTAAAAAGTAAGTTTATTTGTATTTTTTCTATCATGGACCCAAAATCGCAAGTTATAATCTTATCTTGTGGACTTTTTTGAAATACGTATTTTTTTAAATTGCGAAATTAAATGTTCAAGCTTATTTTTTATGCATTTTTGTAATGTACAAAATATAGGATTCTAGGCACAAATGGGCACATATTTTTGTTAGAAATTTAGGAGACAGTTATTTATGCAATCTCCTTTCGAAGGTATTTATGAAATAAATTGTTATTAAGTCTGCAATACGATTATTCTTATTTTATTATTAATAATAGTTATAACGTTATTAGTCTCTGCAAAGAAATAAATATTTTTTTTTTGTAGTTCATTAAAATACTAATTATAGTACATAATATACAATTTAAAAACATTTTAAATATAAATATAGGCAAAATATATAATTATGCATATTATTCTACTAGAAATACTCATACTTAGTTCTTTTACATTTTATCAAATAAATACAAAAAAAATTAAGCATAATTTTTTTTAGTATTTTTCCAGTTCATTTTGCAACATTTTAAAGTGATTTTACCAAAAAATTTGAGAACAAAAATTCAGGCACAAATGGATTAACAGAAGACTTATGTAAAACTTACACTCCATCTGCATGGTGGTGGTGGTGGTGGCGGGGGGGGGGGGGGGGGGGGGGGGGGGGAGAGAAAAAACTTTCCGATTATGTGCAACCTTGCAAAAAAATTCTTATGTGCACCTTCAACCACTGTTTATTTTGAACGTAAATTTTCAGAGGCAGGCCAAATTTATAGTAGTAAAAGAAATGCCCTGTCTACTGATAATGTAGAATGTTTGGTGTTTTTGCCCCATAATTTGAAATATAATAAATTTAATTATTAATTTTTTTATTACATTTATTGTATTTTCAGTTTTTTTTTATCCAAAATAAGTCTTTTCTGTTTTCCTATATATTTAAAAAGAACTTATTTTTATTTGTATAAATGTGAAGGTAAATTTTAATCTGGAATTATTTTATGAGGGTTTTTGTTCTTAACTTTTTCTATATTTTGTAGACATATTGTTAAATACCGAGTAAATAGTTTTATGAATTATTGCATATATTATACATTGATATTCGAATAACTTTTTACAGATCAGTTTTAAATTCATATGCTTAAAAAATGAAATTCTTACAACTACTTGGTATTGGCCGAGTATTCGGCCAAAATTTCACCGAGTACCGAGTATTTACCGAGTACTCGGTACGGCTCTAGAAATATGCATACTTTTGCTTTTATTTTTGAAGAATAAAAGTTAATTGGTTTAAGAAGATTTGGAGTCTATAAACATTTCAGAATTACTCAATTGTATTATGTATATATATAATAATTAATATAAGTAATATTTTAACAAAATATGAATGGAATATTTTTTACTTATGTAACGCGATTTCATACAGTCATATACATTTCATAAATTTTATTATTTTTAAAATGAAATGATACATTATGATATTTGGTGGGCAGTAATAAAAAATTGAAAAATATTCAGTTTGATCTTGTAAATTTCATAATGCTTCTAATGACTGGTTGTACTAACTCTTCATCAGTAGGAAAATTATTAAAAGTTTAATATCATCAGAATAAACTATGAAATCATTTTAGCTTAATACAAGACACTTGTAATCTTGTTTTAAGTTCTAAATAAAATTGTTTAAATATTTCTTTCATCTGATGTGATTTAGATTCCTTCACTTTTTATATAAAAGTGGATATGTAATTAGATTAATAAAAATATTTTGATTCTTATTACAATTGCTTATTGTAAAAAGTACTGTTTAAAAAAAATAATAATAATTAAAGGAAAAAAATGAAAATTAAAGTATAATGCAATGCTAGTTAAAGTATTTGCAAACTCTCTAAATGTTGCACTAAATTTAAACGTTAATTTTTTTTTTCCTAATCAAAATTAATTTTGACAACAGATGGTCAAACATATTTTGACCTGGACATTAAAACTAGCACACATAAGTACCGACTTCACGGAGCAAAATAGGCAGTTGGACATAATACGAACTACTAGTTTAAATAATTTTTGTCTGAATTTAATCACTGATTAATTAAGACAAAAATAACATTTAAAAATGAATAATGGAAGTTTGTCAGATTTAATCCATCACCTCCACGAAGTTGGTGCTTATTCAAATACAGCTCTGATTTCAAAGAGCAAAGTAGATTTTGGATGTGGAGAATGAAATTAATGTTTAATAATTTCATTTGATTTTTAAGTTTTTAACATTTAAAGAATCATGTGACATCAATGATTCATTGAATTTGTTTTAATGTATTGGACTCTTTTTAATTAACAAAATTTTTATGGCAACTTGAGAGAATGAAAAACTATATAAGGACTACATGCATAAACAATTTTTGTTTTATGTAAATTTAATTGAATATTCATCATTGTAGATTATATTTATTGGCAGGAGCAACTAGAATACATTTTTTTATTATTATTGTGCACAATAAGTTAGGTAAGGGAGGAACTTTTAATTAGTTTATAATTAGTGTATATATTATGACATTAGAATGCACAACAGATTTGAAAAGATTAATAATAAAATTTACTGCAGATCAAGAAATTTCATTTTTTTTTCCTTTACATTTGACATTGCAGGTGGTTTTTAGAACACAGAGTAAACATGTAAAAATTGGGTGATAAATTTAGATAATGTTTACTGTATGTCCTAAGAATCAACTGTGATATCTTTTTTTTAGCTCAAGAAAGAGAGCGCCCTCTAGCAGGGAAGATAAAAACTAAAATGAAGAGTTGGAAATTATGCATTTTCATTGATGTAGAACTAGCAAAAGTATGTCAGGTACTATTTGTATAATAAAAAGGGAAGGAAGAGTGCTCTCTACTAGAAAAGATGGGAACTAAAATGAAGTAGTGGAGAAAATAATTATACGTACAAAGTTGAAAGTTGCATAAAAAATCAGATAATTAGAAGACAAAAAAAAAAAAAAAACAAACAAACTAAGAAACACTATGTGCATTGTAAAAACAGTGTCATATGGTGGTGGGGGCAACAGTCTGCTAAATCTTAGACAAATTGTTCAAATGAAAGAGAAATTTAGGGAAATATAAGGCATAGGAGCCTAAAAAGGTAAAAACCCAGAAAGGAAAAGCAGTATAAAGGTGCGAAGGTAGGTAAATTTTTAAATGAGGTGTAAAATACCTTAATAGCTCTGAATCCCTGCTGAAAATATGCCTCCCTATTCATATGCATCATGTTATCTGCTCTAAATGCAATCCAAAATGTATAACGTGATGTTTTGAAGGTGTATATAAACATATGCCTTGAATGTGTTTCAAAAAGCGATGCGTGTGAAAAGCATTGCAAACGTATTTTACTATGCTAGAAGCACCAGGAAACACATGGGCACTTTTTTTCACATGGAAAAGTACAACATTTTTTTAGTCGGTTATTTACGTCCTGTAATGTGTAGCGGGGATTTGCAGTTTAGTTGAGAGTACAATAACTATATGTACTAAATGTATCTGAGTATAAAAAAGCTGTTTAGTGCAGCATAAATAAACTCTGCTAAGCCGTATGGGAAATAATATTAGTAGCATTGGTGATTTTCCATGTATGTAAAAAAAAAAGAAAAAAAATTGTCAATTGAAAGGGGGCCTTCAAAACAACACTCGTGTTTCTACTAAATTAAGGGATTAATGTGGTCCTGAATATAGAAGGATTAAATTCTAACCTACAATATTTGGAAATGTTGAATTAGTTGTTAGTAGATAAAATGTAGCAATTGTTTTGCTTAGAAAAGAGAATCATAGAATCATTACCAGACAAGACACATTGTCTGTTTTGCAAGAAAAAATTAAGAAACAAAACATTGATGATAGATTCAGGCCAAGGAGAATCCAATATCTTTTCATAGCTCCAGAATAATGTTACATATGTACAGACCTAGAATATATTCTAGGTATTGTATTTCTGGTATCAGGAATACTAATAGCATAAAGTAAGAAATAATAGTGACTTCTTCGGAAAATATTAGTAACATACTTGGAAATGTTATTAATAATTTCTTAAATCGTTACACTTGGATGGGAAAATCATAATATTGTTCTCGAAATGTGCTCAGAAAGCTTAATATGTTATTCAGAAATGTTCCATTCCCGGAGAAGTCGCAGAGAAATCATATTTAGAAACGTTAAGGCTCTTTATCAGTCAGACAGCAAATTCCCCTCTCAATGCTAAACCTATGGGCTTAGAATGCATCCATGTTTTTCAAATTTCTCCAAGAAAAATTAAAATTTTTGCCTTCTATTTCCTGTATGCTCTTCTTGAAGAATGTTTCTTTCATTTTTAATTGACGATATATTTTAAAAATACATTGTTAGTTTTATTTAACATGTTAAAATCTTTCTTACAACTTGCCTGCTTCACGTAGGTTTTAACACTTAAAATATAAATTTTAGAAACATTTTAGCAAATAAAAAAGAAAGATACATTCTTTAAGAAGAGCCTACAGAAAACAGATGGTAAAAAAATTAATTTTTTCGGGGGGAGAATTTGAAAAATATGGATGCATTTCAAGCCCATTGGAGAGGGAAAGTTGCGCCCTGACTGATAACAAGCCTTAAATATAAATTCAGAAACCTGATTTAACATAAGCAGAAAGGCTTCCGAAATATACAGGGACATTTCTGAAAAATGTAGAAACGGTTCCGAAGTACGCGGAATCTTTTCAGAAATGTTTCCAAATTATGTAGAGACATTTCCGAAAAATACAGGAAGTTTTCCGAAACACACAGTAATATTTCTGAAATATATAGTATGATTTTCAAAATACACTGAAACATTTACAAAAAATACAGGAAAGTTTCTGAAATATAACGGAAGGTTCCGGAATTATGCAGAAACATTTCAGAAAATTACGGGAAGGATTCCGAAATATACAGCAACATTTACGGAAAATACAGGAAAGTTTCCGAAATATAAAGAAAGGTTTCCGAATTATGCAGCAACATTTCAGAAATATACAGAAAGGTTTCCGATGTATGCAGAAACGTTACTGAATATCTGGCTGAAATATAAAGAAACGTTTCCGAAATGCACGTAAATGTTTCCAAAATACACAGAAATATTTGTGAATATTTGACCGAAATATGCGGAAACGTAACAGAACTGGTGGTCCACATTGCTGCCCCACCAGATAGAGTAACGTTTCCGAGTTTTTTTTTACAGTGTATCAAAATAAGAAGGATAACATGTATGCATTAGAATTGAAAATGTTAAATTGCTTGTCCAATCCTTGTAAAATTATAACTAAGTAATATTTATACAAAAAGAGATAATAATTGTACAAATTAGGTAGCATTCATACAGAAATTTGGGTACTTTTCGGTTAGCCGGGTGCCAGTGTTAAATTTACATACATATATACACATATATGTACATATATATATACATATGTATGTATATATTTATGCCTGTGTGTGTACATATATATATTTACATATATGTGCACATATATGTATATATGAATGTAAATATAACACTAGCGCCCGGCTAACCGAAAAGTACCGAAATTTGTATAAAATAAAAACAATCTTGGTTGACAAAAAAGTTGAAAGTGACTTAATAGACTAAAACAACACATTACTAAGAAACAGTCAATAATATAAATATTTTTGTAAATTTTATAAATATATATGCAAATATCAGATAAACTAACCTTGTAAAGCTTTAAAACCTTGTAAGGGAACTCGAGAACTACCAGTTACAAACTGTAGTAACCTCGCTCTTTGTTCTTCATTATAATAGTCGACTGTCTTCCAGAACCATTTAACAATATTAGTATCAGGATTGCAGTGCTTTAATCTAGTATTAATTTTCCAATCTTCTAAATCTATTTTACCAAGTCCTCCTATGACAAGCTAGGGATGAAAAAAGAATAAATAAAACAACTTTATCTATTTCAGAACTAACTAAAAACCAATTAAAAATAGTAAAACATATTCAATAATTAAACTTATGACCACTGTTAAATTTATATAAACATCACAACTATATTTTATTTTATTAGAAGTTGCACAAATGTACATGTATTTATTTTATAATTTATAATTTCTTGCTATATTTTATTAAAGACACCTTTCTTACACCTTTAGGACATATCAAGACTGTTTTTGTAGACACACAAATATACAAATAAAAGCAAATAAATCTTTACTTCATTATTTCTATAGAAAAGTTTAGATAATAAACAAGATATCCAGGCATTTAATCACTCTGTTAAATTAAAAATTAATTAATGAAGCAACCGTGAAAATCTGTGCAGCACTAGTTGCTTTAGGTGACTAGATATGTCACCCTTAAACATACACTATAGACTGCAACATGTTACCTGTATTCTTAATTTAATTTTTTGAAAAAATAAAAAAAACCTACTTGCAGATGGTAAAAATAAAAAAAACCTACTACCTTTTCCTTTCTAACAATCTCTTTGTTTAAAAAATATATATATTAATACTTATTGTTTAAAAAATATATATATTAATACTTATTATTTAAAAAATATATAGATAAGTAAATAAATAAAATAAATAAAAATTTGTGGAACTCATAAGGCTTTATTGTTTATTTTGTTTCAGTGATTTCCCAAAATTCATTTTAGATTTGAAGGAGATTGCGATATGGAAATTTTCGAATAGGGAATTGTAGATATCATTTCATGATTGGGCGTTGGGGCAGTGGCCCCTTGACGGGCAGTGGGATATACCCACTTAATTTTAATGAAGATTTGCACCAGAAACTTTTAATTAAGTTTTACTGGTGGAAAAAAGTTATAAAATTGCTTCATCTTATTTTGAAACAAAATTTTTCAAAAGTTTAAATGAGAATGGAACATTACAGAAAGACAATTACTTGTCCTTGAAAGAGTTAAATGAGAATAGGGTGGGGGGTTATTATTTAACCCCCTGACAGTCTTGGAAAAGGGCAAAATTGTAATGTTGTTTTCTCTTCATTTTTTTAAAATGTTAAAAAAAGATGATTCTTTCAACATTTTATAAAAAAACTTAATAACGGATATGAATACAATCCTTGGAAGTATTAATCATTGTTTAATGTATTAAAAATTCATTAAATCAATAGAATTATATTACTTTAAATATTGCTTGTATTGCAGTGAAACCTGGAGCTTAGAGAACGTATTAACTAGGGCTTGTCAATGAGGGGATTAAGACTTCCTCAGGAACTGCTGGCCAGAACTTAAAGTTTAAGATATATAAACACAATATGAGGGAGAGGGCTCTTACTCTGTTTGGAGAGATTTTCATTTAAAGATATAAATTTATATAAAATTTATTGAAAGATATAAAATCATACAAATTTTAGGTTTGGTTGAAAAAGCAATTTGGAGAGTGCATACCATACCTGGTGTATGCTGCCAAAGGCAGTGGCGTCCTTAGCTCTAGGTTTGTTTGGATAAATTTTCATTATAAAATCATAAATTTGTGTCAGTACATCGCTGAATAAAGTGGGCCCCCAAACTTTCCTTTTACTTGGAAACATTTTCATTTAAAAATATAAAATTTTTCAACACTGATTTTATGTTTAAGGTTATTATCACAGACTCTGGCAATGCTGAGCGGGTCAGCTAGTACATGAATAAAGGATAAAAATAAAAGCCTTGATATAAACATTTAGTTAAGTGCGTGAAATGAAAGTAGTTGTTAAATGTCAATACAGTTTGTTATAAGATCCAAACTACAGGGTTTGAAGCTTACAGGAGAAATTTAATTGTTCCTACCAATATTTCAAAACAATGATTATTGATTGGAAACATTGGTAGGTACAATAAAATTCTCCTTTACACTCCGCCCCCTGAAACTGAAATCAAATTTTGTTTCATTGTAATAGTCTAGTTAAAATTCTTATAATTCATATTTAATTAACTTGAAACTTTTTAAAAAACAATCTATAATAATAAGGAAAGAAGTTTGTGTGTGAGTGCGTCAACGGTGTTCTGAAGGGACCGCTGCACGTAGAGCTACAAAATTTGGGGGAAAAGGTACATAAAATCTAGCATCAGAAACCTTCTCCCTCCAACTTTAAATATTTAAATTCAAAGAAACCACCACGGCAAGTCAACGTACGCCGCCTAAAGAATCGAAATTAAAAAACACCTTCCATCCTCTACTCATATCCGTTACCAGATCGAGACCGTCTAAAAGATGGTCTTCTCGGAACCTTTCCATTCCAATACCAAAAACGCGAGAAGTCTTTTTTCCGTTTCATTACAAAATACTCTACCAACTCAAACATTTCGCACTAGCTTATTTATCTACACCACAAATTGCAATTATTTAAAGTTCTATACACAGTCCGTGATTTTATAACTCTGAAGAGTAAAACGATCTTTGCTTCATACCGATTACTTGCAATAAAATAACTGTCAAATTAAAAACGATTGACCAAAACTTTATTAGTTAATGAAAAATGAATAATAAAATATGTGTTATTTTCCAGCCAATGAATGACCAGATTTTTCTAAGGAATTGGTGTGTGATTGGTTTATTGCAAAATCGCTTCCCAGCTATTAAGCTTTATTCACTTTTTTCAGCTGCTTGTTTAGCCGCTGAAGTCTTGCAAAGACATAAAAAGCAGATCTTTGATTTATTCTCACTTTGGCGCGTTGTAATATGAGCTTATAAGCATTTAAAATAGGACATGTAAGTACATTTTTTAAGCTCGTTTTTTAATATAGAAAACAAATGTCGGAATTTTTATTTTTATTATAATTTTAATGTGTACTTCTAAAAAATAATTGTTTGACCTCTTTTTTAATACTTTGCTGGTATTGTGTTATAAATTTAACAGGGGCTTTTCATTAATCTGTTACTAAATAATGAACTATATAACAATAACATTGTTATTTATCCTAATACATTAATTAATGCCCATCTCTAGTGGATGAGTGAGTGTGTCAATGGTGTTCTGAAGGGACCGCTGCACGTAGAGCTACAAAATTTGGGGAAAAGGTACGTCTATATATGAAGTTTTGCACCTCGAAGCCCAATTTTCGATTTTTTGATTCAATTTTTTTTAATTTAATTTTTTATGCAATTTTTAGCGCTTTTTTAAATTTCGAGGCGATTTTTCCATATTAGTGAAAAGAATACGGTTTGTTTCTTTTAACCCAATATAGTAAATTTTGTTCTCTTTTCAAAAAAGTGTATTCGGAATTCGCACAGTGATTTTTGAATTTTTAGCGCATTTTTTATGCAATTACTGAACAGCAGTTAATGCGTCTTCATACTTATAAGGGGTGTTACCGTAGGGGGGGACACTGTTCTGTCGCCAAATACTGCAAAGTTTGTCACCAACTTGGTGATATAATGCCAAATTTGGCAACCAAAGTTAGTCGCTAAAAGTGATGCCAACTTGGCGATATCTCTAATATTTCTCCAAATTCCAAAAGACATCCATTGTAAACCAATAGTGATTACTTGCTTACAGAGAATCAACAAACTGAGATATTTTAATGCAATAAAAACTAATATTAACTTAAGAGGTTATATTAATTATATTTAAGGAAATCCAAGTAAATTAAATCTATAATAATAAGGAAAGAAGTTTGTGTGTGAGTGTGTCGACGATGTTCTGAAGAGACAGCTGCACGTAGATCTACAAAATTTGGGGAAAAGTTCCGTCTACATATGAAGTTTTGAAACTCGAAGCCCGATATTCGATTTTTTTCATTTGATTTTGTTTAATTTAATTTTTTATGCGATTTTTAGTGCTTTTTTAAGTTTTGAGGCGATTTTTCCACATTAGTGAAAAGAATACGGTTTCTTTCTTTTAACCCAATATAGTAAATTTTGTTCTCTTTTCAAAAAAGTTTATTCGGAATTCGTATAGCGATTTTTGAATTTTTAGTGAATTTTTTATGCGATTATTGAACAGCCTTTAATGCATCTTCATACCTATAAGAGGGTTACCGTAGGGGGGACACAGTTCTGTCGCCGAATGCCACCAAGTTTGTCGCCAACTTGGCAATATATGGCCAAATTTGGCGATCAAGATTAGTTGCCAAAAGTGACACCAACTTGGTATCTCTAATATTTCGCCAAATTCCCATAGACTTCCATTGTAAACCAATAGGGATTACTTGCTTACAAAAAATGGACAAATAGAGATACCTTATTGCAACAAAAGCTAATATTAACTTAAGGGGTTATATTAATTATATTTAAGGGAATGCAAGTAAATTAAATTATGAATAAAAGTAACATGATACGATGCTTAGCATGCTTTCCCAAACATAAATTTTAAGAGAGCCCGCAGGTGAAAGGAATTGGATTTGAAACTTTTATCCAATTACAGTAAATTTTGACTTTGGTGATTTTTGAACTTTTTGTGATTTTTAATTCGATTTCTACGTTTCTTCGCGATCTGCTCAATTTTTTGACATTCAATTTTTGGCCTATAATACCAAAGTAATTTCTGCCCTCATTTCAATAAAGTTTATTCGAATTTCGTATATCAATTTTCGAATTTTTCGGGAATTTTGTATGTGATTTTTAATGTATTTTAGCGATTTCCTACAATTTTTCCACATTAGTGAAAGGAATCAACTTTCAATCTTCGAACACAATATATTTTTCTCTTTTCGAAATTTGTGCAGCAATTTAAAATTTTTTTGCGATATCTTATTGTAATTTTCAGAGCTTTTTTGCAATTCATGATGTTTTTTGGCGTACCCGGGCAACGCCGGGCAAGTTAGCTAGTGTACAATAAAACAAGACATTTTCAACTATAGATCAAATACTATATAATTTTTCTATGCTTATAAACTTTTTAGATATATGTTAATGCAATTGACCATTAGTCTGATGGGATAAAACAATAAATACCACAGTAGAATTATTTAAAATAGATTTAATAAATATATTGTGAGAAATAGTCAATTCTGAATTCTATTGTGGGCCTTAGATATGCGCATGTAAAATCTTAGTAACTTATTAAATAAAAAGCAATTTAATCTGAAGAATATAACTGAAAGGGACAAAGAAAAAAAAGACTATTAGAAATCATTAAATCCAACCTCTAGCTCTTTTTCATCGAACGGCTTTAACAGGTGTTGTGGTATTAGTTCATTAAAACCTTTCTGTAGCGCTAGAAACTGTTGTTCAATTCCACGCATAAACCTATAATTAACATATAACCTAGAAAAGAAAAGAAAACATCACACATTTACATTGCAAAAAGGGGGTAGGGGAGAATGACTGAATCAAACATTTACAAAGATATGAAAAATCTAAGATAGATAAATGAAAATTTAAAATCAGCACTCCAAGAACGGGGGAAAAATCTATATATTTCATTAGTAATTAAAAATTTTTAAATATTTTTTGGAAACAAACAAATTTCTTTGGAACTAATTAAAAACCAAATTATATTTTTATTTATTTATTTTTTTTTAAACATACATATTTTTTTTTCTATAAAAGTATTTTAAATATTCCTCCTTGTTTAATGAAGAACTTTTACTTATAATTGAACTTGATGAAAGAAAAGGCTTAGTTTCTTTTAGTAACTAATCTTTGGAGCTGTTTCTGATAACTATTTCAATAATGTTATGTCAGTAAATCTGCATAACATCTAATACCAGAAATCTGTACAAACTGTGTTCCTGAAAAATATTTTGCATACTAATAGATGTGTAAAATTTGCAAAAAATAAAATTTATATAAAAAAGTGATAAAATACAGCAAATGTTACCACATCACGAAACTTATCTCAAAATCATGAATTTAATTCAACATACGTAATAAATACATTAAATAATGATATTCCTATACAATTGTGGACCAATTATTAAAAATTGTTACATCTTTTCATCAATTACAACTCTTCACCAATGAGTGTTTTCGATCACAGACAAATGCTATAAAATTACTGCTTCCCTGTAACGCTCGATGGAACTCGTGATCTCTTGCTTCTACAAACTTCAATTTTTAAGCATATCTCATAATATAATATATTTCTATTTAATATATAAAAACTGATTGCATCCTCACATGTTATAATTTTGTTGGTCAAATTTCTGGAGTCTTGGATTTTTGTCTATAACTGAGTTATTGTGTTCTAATCATTTTTCAATTTTTAATATCATATGTGAGGTGTATCTTTCTATCGCTTGTTTTTTTTTATCGTTTTTTTTTATCATTTACTTTTTTTTTGGTGCGCTATTAGGATATAAATTTTGTCATTTTAAACTTAATGCCGACAAAATTGGATGAAATAATGCATCTTCACTATGAATTAAATCTTCAAGCTCCTCTGATGATTCTGTGGGTTATTCATAGTTTCTTATTTTACATACTGATTTCTAATGTTCATATCTCGTTCATCTTTAGAATTTTGCCAATTTGTTCATATATTTGTGATTTCATCTTTCTTATATATATAACCGGGCGCAGAATCGTCGCAACGCTGCGACGCATGTCGCAGACTCTTGAGAAGGTCTGCAGATTATTTTTCAACTGTTAAAATTTTAAAAAAAAGTTTGCTAGAAATTATTTGCCATGTGCCATAATAATACGATCCACGCCACATGCGATTGACGAAACGCCAATTCCCTTTAAAATATAAATATTTCACGGAGAAAATACGCTATACATGCGATCGTGCAACGCCCATTATTAAATGAGTCAATCCTCGTAGGGGTGATTTCTTTAGAAGTTAAAAAAAAATCGATCATTAGTCCGAAAATTCAGACGTAAATATTACGAATTTCGACAAATGTTCGCTGAAAAAACAATTTCGTCGATCATTTGCAGTTAAAATGGTCAATTTCGTCAAAGGATCGAGAAAAAAAAACGTAAATTTCGTCAAAAGATAACGAAGAAAAAATAAAATTTTGTCATAAGATCAAGAAGGAAACGTGAATTCAGTCAAAAGGCTGCGGAAAAATAGCAACTTTCGTCAAAGGCTGGCAGAAAATGCGGCTTCCGTCAAATGATCGTGGAAAAAACACGAACTTCGTCAAAGGGCTACGGGAAAATAGCAACTTTCGTCAAAGGATTGCAGAAAAATGCAAATTTCATCAAAGGTTTGCGGAAAAAACACAAATTTCGTCAAAGGTTTGCGGAAAAAACACAAATTTCGTCAAAGGATCGAGGAAAGAACGTGCATTTTATCGAAGGATCGCTAAAAAATGAGATTTTCGTCAAAAAATCGTGGAAAATAGGCGTATTTCATCATAAGATTAAAAAAAAGCTATTTTCATCAAAGGGCTGTGGAAAAATTGCAACTTTTTCCACAAAGGGTGGCGGGAAAACGCGAGTTTCGTCAAATGATTGGGAAAAAACGTTAATTTTGACAAATGATCATGGAAAAAGCGCGAATTCTGTCAAAGGATTGTGAAAAAAACGCGAATTTTGTCACAAGATCGCAGAAAAAACACAAATTTTTTCGAAAAATCGCAGGAAAAAGCGAATTTCGTGCAAAGATCGCTAAAAAACGCGGATTTTGCTAAAAGATCAGGAAAAAACACGTATATCGACAAAAAATCGCGAATTTTTTTCAAAGGGTCGGCTGAAAAAACGCGAATTTCGTAGAAAGATCGCGAAAAAAACGCGAACATCGTTGAAAGATCGCGAAAAAAACACAAACATCGTTGAAAGATCGCGAAAAAAACACGGACATCGTCAAAAGATCGCGATAAAAAAAGGCGAACATCATCGAAAGATCGCGAAAAAACACGCATTTCGTCAAAGGATCCAGGAAAAAAAGGTGGGTTCCGTCAAAGAATCGCGAAAAAATTTGCTGCAACATTGATGTTTTCACGAGATTTTTTTTTACAGCTGAGTGGCAGGTTAAATATTAGTTCTAGCTTCACAGAAATTTTGTCAAATTTTATGAAAGATTTTTCAGATAGTGGTGTTAAAAATTTTGAGGACAAAGGTAAATTATTTAAAAAAGTACTTACCTTTTATGTTAATCACAAATACTGGGAGGGGGGGGGGGGGTGTTGAGTGCATGAGGGATTGGAAAGAGGGCAATTTTCCCTAAGTTCTGAAGACTGTTTTTAAAATTTCTACTTGTGTTGCAGACTGCAGAAAAAAATTCTGCTGCTGGGTATATATATTTTATATTAGATTAAATGTGTTTAACAAGGTATTTCAAATTTTATTTCAAAATGTATTAACTGCATCCTTTGGTATCACTTACTGTGATTTCTTAACTGTTTTATTCACCTTAATCTTTATGATATTCTGGTAGCCATGTACGTGTGGATTTTTGTAAAATACTGAAATATTAATCGGTATGGTGTTTATTATTTATATTTTATATCCTATAAATATTTAAATATGTTTTATTGATTCTTCCATTTCATATTATTTGTTTCTATTCTGCTTTCATTTTTAATCAATTCACTTGATTTTAATGGTTGTTTGGGCACAGGGGAAAATAATTTTTAGCTTTAGCTTATTTTTCCCACAGAAAACAACCATTTTGCTTATATCATCGAATTCTGTGCCCTTGATAACGTAATTCAATGTATAAGCTTTTCAATTTTTGTCGGTGTCCACTTTTTTCTTTTTCTTCCATAATAATTCTTATAATAATTTTTTTTTTTTTTAATACTTACAGCTTTAATAGTCGTAATATTTAGCTTTACATATAAAAAATGAACAGGAAAGAAAAAAAAAATAAATAATTAATTAAATTATAAAATAAATGAATAAAAATGGATGTTTATATAAGATTGTCAGATACTAAAATTCCAAATAGCCTAAAGATCACATATATAGTGCGTGAATTATCCTTATATTAGTCATAAAAAAGATAAAAAAATATGATTGTGCCAATCAAACATATAAACCGATAATTAATCATGGAATACAATGTTGAAAATAAAACACTATTAAATAGTATAGAGGAATAATAATAATAAAAACTATTTACCCAATTTTAATACATACAGTATAACATTAGTTAATCAAATAAACCAATATGCATAATAATCACTAAAAAGTTGGTATACTATTATTAATTAATATGACATTGTCCTGAGTAGACTAAATTAAAAATAAGTTAATATTGAATTTAATTAAATAAGTTAAATTTAATATGAAAAAAAAAAAAAAAAAAAAAAAAAGAGGAAAAATCACCAATTACATATAAAACATCAAATCAAACTCCATATAAAATACATATTAGAAACGTAGTTATAATACAAAAGCCCCATTTATATATATATATAAATTAACCATTGCGTATTATCCAGACAACACCACCCTCCTCTGTACTCTAACATCTACCCACCCAACCATCCTATAGTAATTGTTTATTTTTCAATTTTTAATTTTTTATAAATATTTTTAATTTTATAATTTTTTTGTAATTTTGTTTATGCATGTGTTAATTTTTTTTTTTTTTTTTTTTAATATATAGATCATGTAAGTACTAATTGTATATTAATGAATATGTGAATTTTTTTGGAAAACCATGATTTAATGCATCATAAATTAGTTTAATATTATTGTTAATTAGATGAGAAGAACATAAACATTTTATTCTATATAAATGATTAAGTAGTATATTTCGATATACAGAATGATGAAGGCAAGATTTAAAATTTGTAAATGTATTAACTTTGAATTTAAATTCTTTACGTTTATCATATAAATCAGTTATTGTTTTGTTGTCTTTTATTGTAATTTTAAGATCTAAGAAGTTAATAGTATTGTTAGATAAGAGGTTTTCCGTTAATTTTAAATTAGTGGGATAATCAACTGGAAATTGAGAAATTTTAGATTGATCAGTGGCAATTAAAATTATGTCATCAATATAACGATATAAATGGAGATTATTATTAGTAAAAGTACGTTCATAGTTATATATATATATATACAGTAGAAGAAGATCTTTATAATGCAAACTTAAAAACGTGAGGTTATGCATTATATAGAATCTAGCATTGTACAGAACACATTTCATACATCATTAAACATACCTTGTAAACGTGTCCAAATATGTCTGAAACATATCAAAATACAGTAGAGTATCTTTATATTTCATTCCCTGTTACCAGGAGTTGAGCAGATCATAAATTTTTGTATAATATACATCACCCGAAAATTTACTTTGTATACATTGTCCAAATATGCCTGGATCAAATCATTTATTATATTACTCATTTTCAAAAATTTGTACTGTAATAATAGCAATTTTGTCATTAAAAAGATCTGATTTAAGGAAGTACAGTTGAACTAGTGTATCAAATTTTGTCCTCTAGAGATCTGCAATTTTTTTACAAAGTAGGAATTAAGGTGCTACTAGACTGCAAAATTCATTGTTTACATCCGAGAAGTTATGTGTTACATGGAGAATTGCATTATAAGATCTTCTACTGTATTACAAATTCACCACTTAAAATTAAAACTAAAACTTATAGCCAGGTTTCTTACATTTACAATGTAGCAATATTATTTAGAATAACATAGCATTACATACACTCAATAAATCAATTTAGTTTTAAAGAAAGGACTAAAAAAACAACTTTTCTGCTGCACACAAAAAGCAAACTGCAAACGCAATTCTATTTATAATGTTAGTTTAGAAATTTAATTATATACTTTGAAGACATAATCCCATGATATCCACAACATTAAGAAAAACCCAGTCTCTCAAACTTTATAGAAGTCAGACATGCTTCTATATCTATGAGAAAGAAGCCAGTTTAATTACAAGAAACACTTGGCAGCCTTGCCACTGAGGCGTTTTGGTGAAACAATATTACAAAATTGGCAACAATGCTGCATAAACTCATTAATCAATATCAGGTAAAAAAATCTTCTAAATCGATAGAAATCAATATATATAAAAGAAAGTCCTAACTGGGAAGGGGGGTAATCAACACACAGCCTAAACTAATGAAACTAGAAACGTGAAAATTGGCAGAAAAATACTTATGACATAGGCGCACGCTAAAAAAGGATTTTCTAAAATTCCACCCCTGAAGGCGGTAATAAAAAGGGGAACAAACTTAAAAATGGGAGATGGGCATCGCAAATTTTCTTTTATCTTTTGCAGATTATTTTTCACCGAACCTTTACTTTGCTTCATATTATGTTTAGCTCTTTATTACTTAATACAAAAAATTAAGATTATTATTAATAGAAAATTATAAAATGCCTAAAAACACTACAGGTAAATAATTGTTTGTTTAATTAACACTTCAATTATAAAAATATTTTACCTGCAGATTATTTTTTGTCCCTGATGTATCTGTCGGAGACACTTTGAGAATTTTCTGCTACTGGGAGGAGATATTTCATATTTTTCTAATTTGGCAAAGTCTTTGGCACAAAACCTCAAATTTTCTAACATTACAAGTAATAATTCATCCATATCATTCATATTTTTACTTTTACTACAGCAACAAAAGAAATTCAAATTAAACCTTTTTGTTAATCAATTCTTCTGGTTAAAGAATTAAAATGGCTATAACAGTTAGAAAAAAAATTACAAATGCCTTGAAGGGAAAAAAACAGTTACTGATTAAAAAAAAAAAAAAAAAAAAAAAAAAAAAATACAAAGGAAAAATAGATTTAATGAGAAATTAGTATTATTATAAAATGAAAATATTTAATTTAGTATGAAAGCAATGTTCGCATGTCTTAACCCCTTGAGGGGCGGTGGGATAGATTATATCCCAACTAATTCTAATGACGATTTACACCAGAAACTTTAAAATAAATTTTACTTTTATAACGTGGAAAAAAGATGTAAAATTATTTTTCCTTATTAAAAAAAATTCTCTGAAAATTCTGGTGTGAATTCAACATTATAGAAACACAATTTCCCCTGAATGGCTTAAAAAATTTTTCATTAGAAAAGATTGGATTTGAAATAATATTTGGCAATTTATCATTTGCTCCTGGATAAAAATAAAATATGGGTATTTTTATGTTAGCTGTGCACAAATCTCGCCAATAGCATTTTTTAAACCGCCAATAGCAGTACAGTAGAAGATCTTTATAACACAAACCTAAAAAAAGCAAGGTTGTGCGTTATATAGAATTTTGCGTTATATGGATCACATCATTAAATTCACCTTGTAAACATGGCCAAATATGCCTGAAACACATCAAAATACATTAGAATATCTTTATACTGCATTGCTTGTTACCAAGAGTTATCCAAATTATAAATTTTTGCATAATATAGGTCAGACATTGTTAAATTTACTTTATAAACATGATCCAAATATAACTAACACAACCATCCGTTATATTATACATTTTCAAAAATGTTTATCGTAATAATAGCATTTTTTTTTCAGTAAAAAGGTCTTAAATTAGAAGATAAAGTTGAACTAATGTATCAAATTTAGTCCTCTAGAGAGTAGCAATATTTTACAATGTGAAAGTGCAGGTGCTTTTTAACTGCAAAAATCATTGTTTACATCTGAGAAGTTGTGCGTTATATGGAGAATTGCATTATAAAGATCTTCTACTGTATTTACATTTTGTGGATGTAAATTAGAAACAATCCTTTGATGTTGAAATAGTGCCTTAGTTTATGGTATTTTTTCCTATTAAATTTTTATTTTAGTATTTTAAATGAAATAAATGAAGGGCATGTATTTTAAATGAAATTAGTAAATGGTATATATTTAAAATTAAATGAGTGAAAGGATTATATTTTAAATGAAAATAATGAAATATGAATATGGCATGAAAATAATCTTTGTTGACTTATTAACCGTGCCTGGCTGACATAAAAGTATCAAAAAAGGTAGCTGAAGTTTTGGTTAGATAAAAGTTCAATAAAATTTTCAGTTTCATTTTTTTTTTTTTTTAATGAAATATCAGGTAATTTTTAAAGCTAGAAACATTAACTCCTTCAGCAATTAAGAATTAAATATTATTCTTACGGAGATTTAACTAATTGTGTATTATTATTCGCATAAATGCCACAATTTTGAAATCAAACTTGCGTACTGAAATACAGTTTCGATGATGAAAATTCTCAGTAGTGTAGTCATAAAAAACTAGAGGATAAACACTATAGGCAGAGGGTATAAAGTATACAGTATATATGCCATAGCTATGGAGAGTGTGCACAAGCTTAATAAATTCAGAAGGTATTCGGTATATACCTTCCACTACATCCCTCAAAGTTCTATAATCACTAATCAGGGGTTAACACAATTATGAAAGATAAATTTAACTATCTACTATATACATAAAATGTAGAGAGGAGTTTCATTCCGAAAATTTATAACTTCAGTTCTGACAAATGGATTGATGGGATTTGCATTGTTAGAGATACTTTTTTTCAGGGAAGGTTTTAGTGCTCTACTGAGTGGATTTCGATGGAACTTCACTGTCAGTTAGATAGTTTTTTACATAATATTTTATTATGTAACATGTCATTCTACATTGCTTAGTTATAGAATTATGCGTGAAAGTTCTATAATCAGGTGAACCCGATTATGAAAGATTAACCCTTTTGAAAGGTTCTACTGGACGAATTTTAATGAGACATGGATTGTTAATTTTTCAGGGATGATTTTAGTATATTACATATTGTTCTATCATTCTTTACCAAATCGTACTGCAAATGATCAACTAAAAGATTTGGGCCTCCAAATTTTGTTTGACATATTAGAAGATCTAAAATAGTAATGGCGTTCGTATCATTTTCAGCAATGCAGACAGACATTCCAGGTAAATGTCCATATTGCTTTAAAACACAAGATTATATTCACCAATATATTTTGTTTGATGAAACCGACCAGCATAGTAGGCGAAGGCTGCAAATACAATATAAGACAATTATAGTTTTTGAAGTATTTGATTAGAGACTTTCATCTGATGATATCTGTTTCATGTGATAATTATTACCAGTAAAACTAAGTGTGCATGAACCAACAAGGATGAAAGCAAATGTTATGGAACACAACAGCATCAACTTTTCTTGCAGGTGAATGGGCACTCTTCTCCCCTAGAGAATGGAGCAGTTAAAATTGTTCCGAAAGCAGTAGTCACATTATGCTGTATTTTAACCACTTCAATGGCAGCCCCTAGAAAACTTGGGGGTAACAACACAGGTTCCCTATCTCCCCAGTAACAGAAACAGTGCAGCACGGCAGCGGGCGCTGCAGATTATCTTAAACCTTGCAGATTAATCCACCAACTTAAAAAGAAATGCTGGGCTTAAAAAATAGTTGAAATTTGCTTTAAGTCTCTAGATTTATGGTATTTGTTGTATCCTTATAATTATATTTTCTTTATAAATGAAAAATTTGGCTTACTTTAAGTGTTTCTGTTATTTCTTATGATAGTAGGCTTATTGGGTCACAGATAAATTTTAGTTTGCTGCAGACTGATGCAGAAAATTCTGCTTCTGGGGCTATCTCTGCTGCCGGTGAAGTAATTAATAGCATTGAAGACACTTTTTACTAGATGTTATTTTGGTGCTTTTATGTTAGCCAGGCACAAATCTTGCCAATAGCAGTTTTTATTTTTCATTTGTGAGAAAAAAATGCTTTAAAATTGAAATAAAATGTTTTGATTTATGGTACTATTTATTATTATTATTATTATGTATTTTAAAAGAAATGAGTGAAATGCATGTATTTTAAATGCATTAAAAATTAGAATTTTAAACTAAATCAGTTAAAGGTTTATATTTTAAACATAGTTAATGCAATGTGAATGATGGCAATGGAAACAATATTTGGCAATTCATCACCTGCGCCCAGCTAACATAAAACACCATAATTTTAAGCCTTCAATTTATCTAAAAAATTCTATCATTTGAATTCTGGACAGTCCTATTTAATTAAAATTTATTTCTGAGACAAACAATAAATCAGTTTTAAAACTTGAGTCACACCTTTTTCTTTTCCCTTGAGTTAAAAAATTTCATTAAACAATTTGCTATCTTGCTGTTTTGATGCTGCTTTAACAATTAGCCTGTTATGACTGCATGTGGAATTCAAAGAAATTTTAAGTGACACTTCTTTTAATACGGATATTATAAGAAAACAGAAAGAAAACAAAACACAACTTCACTATAATCATTTGTATATAGATACCTTGAATTTGAAACCTTAAGATTTATTTAACTGTAAGTTGTAAAACATTTTCATGATAAAAGTACATAAAAAAATTAATACTGAAAATTGATGGATTTGTAACTGAAATTATGGTCCAAATAACACAAAGAATGAAATAATCTATTATATTTATGAAAATATAACAGAATATACATATGTTACTTTCAAGTTTCATAATTAAAAAACAAGACAAAACAAAAACAAATAACTACCAAACAATTTATCTCTTACCTAACATATTCACGTTTATTTTCATCAGTTACAGGAATTTCTTTGCCATTAGGTTTTAGTTCATGAACTTGTATTTGGCCAAATGAATCATGCTCTACAGAAAATGAGGTATCAATCACTGTTGTAATATTATTATCTCTGAAATGAAAATTATATTTATCATTATAAATACGTATATTATTATTATTATAAATTATTTTAACATTTTAATGACATTGCCGAAGTTGAGCTTAAAAGGATGTTTCTGCTCATGAATAAAAGTAGGATTAAAAGAGGGATATTCTTTTATATATGAGCTACAGGAGGATTTTTCATGAAGTAAAACAGAGGACATCTGACAAAAACAATGCAGTTAAAAAACAGGAACAGGCAACCATCACAAATTTAAAAAGGGGGAAGGGAGATTTATGGAACTAGAAAAATTTGTCATTAAATCTTAATCATATTTTTTAATTATGGGCAATAAAAAGAAAAAGAAAAAAAATTTATAAATATCGCAGAATTATGGAGGAGAAACCATGGACTTGATAAAAATAAAAAATAAATTTTAAAAAAGTGGAAATCTGCTGTTTGGTGTAAAAGGGATATTCTTGTAAAACATATGATGACTTAAGCACAGAAAGTTAGCAGCCAAAGCAAAAAATTAAGTTGCCACATGTCAAGTGGTGACCATGAATCTGCACTTATAATCCTGAAGGAATCATAGAAATTATATCTATGCACCCCTTCTCCCATTTTTTGCTTAAACGATGTACTATAGCCCATCCTAGGGATACATATAGTAAAGCATCTTTTGTACATACCTGAAGAGAACAATAGGAAAAGACGTACATACACAAAATAATAAAAGATAATGATGGTAACTGACGATGTATATTTTATAATATTTTAATGTTGAAAAGTTTTTGCCCTGAATTTTGAAAATAAAATAATCTGACGAGTATTCATGATTTTAACAAGCTTCATTGATATTTTAAAGGTGAGACCAATTATTAATTGTTATACTCTGAAAAGTTTCCACTGCAAAATTTTCTAAATACAAATCATATTATTGATAAGTCATTTTGCTGTCAATGAAGTAGCATAAAAAAAATCAAGCCCTACTCAGAAGTAAAATTGCAAACAAACTGCTTCTAACAGCAACAATTTCAATTTCTGTTTGGGCAACAAAGTAGTTTAGGTTGAAAGGACAACATTCACAAAACTGTACTATAGCATTTCATCTTTGTTAACATACTATGCAGTACAAAGTTATATTAAATACCCACCAAATGTAAGGATTTATGATTTTAATCGCATAGATATATGTTAGAATAAAAATACAGTCGGACCTCTATTTAACGAACCTCTATTTTACGAATTTCTCCATTTAGCGAACTTTTCCTTGGAACCAAGAACATTTTGCGAATTTCTTCGTAAAATAACCTCCAAATAGCGAAGTGCATTCTCTATTTAATGAACTTATTCTTGTGATCTAAATTTTTTTTTCTCCCTATTTCTCAAAATATTTCTGGACATTTCAAACTTATTCTTTCTTTTAACACATTTTATGATGTTCAATGGCCTTGAACTAGTTTTACCAGTCGCCTTCTTTGTCAGCAGTGAGAATTCGGTAAGTACGGAGGACGAAGACGATAGTCCCTTAGAGTAACTTAAAAAAATGTGGATACAGCTGAGAAAAAAAGAAGAAATTAACTATGATGTGCTGAATGATGATTGTATTTCACTTAATTCTGAAATTGAGACCTCGGAAAAACTATTAGAATTGGATATTTTCGACAGTGTGAAAAATAAAAACAATACAGCAATGGATTGCAATGAAAACGAATATGATGAAGATGGAAATGATCATGATGCAGGAATTAACAAAACTTCGTATGATGAAATGCTAAAATCATTTGAAACAATCCAACGCGGATTATAGTTTACAGAAAATATGCATGAAGGGGTTTTTGGTGCATTGCAAAGATGTGAAACGTATTATAAGAGAAAGCACTTTTTAAAAGGGAAAACTCAGGTAAAATGAACAGAGTTTTTCAGAAATTAAATTTAAGGACGCATCTGGTAATGCATGGTTAAAATTATTTGTTATAATAATAATGAATACGATAATGTCATTAAAATTCGTTAGATTTAATGTAAAACTATTTATATTAAACTGAAAATACAATGTGTTCCCGCACAATGTTTTGTTTTCCTCGCAGATTTTACAGATTTAAACACATAGAAAAAATGAATTGATGATAAGTATTGGTGGGTAAAATAAATAAAATATATAGATATAATTTATAAAAAAAAAGTGTGATTGATTAATTAATTTTATTAAAAATATTTAGTTTTTATGAATTTCAAATATTTTAAATGGTGAATCTCTAACGAATTTTCCATATAACGAACATTTTCCCGGGATTTAGCGACTTCGTTAAATAGAGGTTCGACTGTATATCACTTTTTTGGTAGCATTTTAACAGCAACATATAAAAGGGAATGAAAATCTAACATCATAAAGTTGCGGTTCCCAACCTGGGGTACGCTGAACCCTGGCGTGGTGGGCCTGTTGGGGGTAGATGAAAATAAATCAGTAGGTAATGACAGGAATCATAAAAATGTTAGTAAAATCACAAAATTGTTAAAAATGGCAATGTAATTTGTATCGATTTATTATATGGTTGTGATAAGAAGATTAGTAATGAAAAAAAAAAGCATGTTTGTGTTATGCAGTTGAGTGAGGGAGGCATGTTTATGAGAAATACTCCGCAATGAAAAGCCTAAGAAAGGGGTATGTGAAAGAAAAAAAAGGTTGGAAAGCACTGTCATAAAGGAATATTTTAAATTGTCATATGTAGGTATGTTTTGTGATCAGGGAAAGATTATGTATAACTGATGACTATGTATGAAAGAGAGATATATTAAAATATACTTTTACTCTCTATATACACATATATACAAAAAAACAAAGCATTTTAATTTTGGGATAATCACAAATGTAGTTATTAGAAATAAATTTTATTAAAACAAGATAAAAATGAATACTCATACAAATTGAAATTAATAAAAAATTATTACAGCATCCACTTTAAGCTCCTTTGTAGTTCAGGATCTACAGCCTCAATATCATCCAGAGTAATGGGTTTGTTCAATAGCATTTTATAAAAGGGCAATGTGAATCCACCATCTATATAATGACCATGAAACACAGCTAAACCAATCACACGGCCAACAAAATGAAAATATGAAAGATGTTCCTAGGAAAGAAAATAATTCAATAAATTGAAAATCAGTTCAAGATACAAGGTTTGAACTTTTATTAATAAATAAAAACAACAATTCCCAGCTAAAAAGATTTACTTGTTTTTCAAATTCTCATGGCAGTAAGCAAAAGTTTTCATTGTAGTATCTACAATAAACATTCCTTGACAATATTAAATTCATTCACACATTTTTCTCATCATTTTTTACATATCAAAACTACTGATATGATTTTTTTTTTCATAAGGATTTTTTATTTTAATCCCCTATGTATATGCAGGTGTGCAGAATATGTCCAATACAGCGATCTATGATCGGGGAGAATTTAAGCCATCTGGGGAAATTCTGCAAAAAAAATATACAATTTATTTCGATTTTAACAATGAATTACTTAATTCCCCGAGATAGAAAAATTTTCACCACAAATAAAAAGATTCATATGGCGACCCTCACAAAATCGATCTCGATATAATATGTACCGTATATACCTGTGCAAAATTTTGGAAAAATAAAAAAAATTTCTATACCTATGGTAATAGAGAATTTATGTAAGATAAATTCTGTAAATGGATAATAGAGTAAAATATTTGTGAAATTTTCATATGGATTAAGGGAAATGTTGGGAGTAAAAACATTTTCTGCAGCCCAGTATATATGTTAGAATAAAAAATTATCACCCTTTTTGGTAATGAAACATGCTGTAACCTTAACTTTTTTGGAGTTACAAAGCATTTTCACAGCAACATATAAAAGAGAGATACAGTAAAACCTCTGAATATCGGCCACCACTTAGACCATCATAAAGTGACTCTACTTCAAAGGTTTTTACATTATTCAGAGGGTTCCACATTTTAAAAGCTCAGAATTACATTACATTAAAATAAAAATAACTGACCAAACTTATTTTATTTTTACAGTTAAAAAACTTATTTTACACTAAATCACTTATTCACAGGTGTTTTTTTTTTTTTAAAGCATATCTCTTTCTCTAAATGCATAATCATTTCCACAGATTTGGTGTTGAATTTGTTATCATTTTGAGTTCATCATGATCGCAAATTTTTTAATTTCCCAGTTTCTCTGCAATTTTTGAGGCACTTTCCTGCAACATTGGTCCAGAAATTGGGAGATTTTTCTCTCGACAGTTCGAAAGCCATTCCGAAAGCAACTTATTAATCTCATCATAACCAGTTCTTTGACGCCTAGTTTTAGATTCGAAATTTACATATCGTGACATCTTTTCTAAATAAAAGACACTTTTTCAGAATGTCATCTATTTGGGTCCTTCTGCAATTGTATGTTTCAGTTAATGTTTGTGCACTTACACCTTTTTTGCTGTCCTGGATAACTTTCAACTTATCACTTAAAGTTAAAATTTTTCACTTTAAACTCATTCTTTTAGTGAAAAACATGTGCTACACTTAGTCAAGAAATATTGTCACACGATTCACAAAGAGTACAAATCCCCTCCACATTCTCTGCAATCTTAGTTGATGGACATAAATCATCAAGATGCATAACTGTGCTAAAAATAAACTATTTTCTTCAGATACATAAACAATATAACTCTTCAACTTAGCCATAAATCTCTTTATAGTGCTAATGAATTTAACCTTGAAAATCCTTTGATAAAGATAATGGCTTGTCCAGTGGCTAAATTAAGACTCATAAACTGCAGTGATTTATTGTTATTGTTATGTATCTTGTAATGTAAACATTTTCTTTCATTCTGAACATGTAGCTAATCCAGGAAAGAGGCACATAAAAATGCTCTCTTATTTACAATCTATATAGAGTGAATTAAATAAGTTAAAATGTTACCGCTTCTTCATTTAATCTACATAATAGGGTACGATTTCTTTAATTAAAGGAGGCATAAAAAGTTGTATTAGAGAATACAATTTTCTACAAATATAAAGTTAATAATATCATCAACTAATACGTATTGGATTAAAAGTAAAGTGTGGATTTACACCGAAATGGATAAGTATCCTGAAAAAGGGTAAGTCCCAATTTACATTACTTACTCACACCTATTTATTGCGATTCAAATCCTATCATTTACGAACAGGGTTTTGCTAAGCAACCGATAGAGATTACTAGAGAAATTTTAAGGACATCAAATAACATAATCCACTTCCACATTCTTTGGCAATCTTAGTTGTAGTTAAAGCATCTCTCTATTAAAAATAAAGTAACTACCGCTGTCACCGCCGCCGCCACCGGTTTTGAATTTTTTGTGACCGGAGGTCTTTCTTCGTTAATATTAAGAGAAATATTGCATACAAAAAAAATGAAAATCAATGGTATTATAGAGAAATGTTTGATAAACACGCTGATGCAGACAGTTTTCAAATCGAAGAATTATTTTAAGAGATATTTAATACTAAAGTTGGACAAAATCGTTCCACTAAAAAAGTTTTGTAGGAAAAAAAACTATACATGGGAATTTAATCATTTTTAGATCATTTTATACGTTTGAAGTTCCCGGTGTGCAGACTGTATTTCTTTTTTTAATTTGACTCATTTTTTGAGGTTTTATTTCTATTTTAAAATCAAATTTTCAGCATTTCAAGAGATATTTTTGACATATTTTAGAAAATGGTATTAATTTAAACTGTTGCCAACAGTATAAACAGTGCAAACAATAATGTTTGCTTCAAATTAAAAATTTATTTACACATGACTATTATAAACAGAAAAAAAAAACATTTTAAATTATAAATTAAATAATTATGTATAAAAAGCAGGAAATTATTAAAAGTTACATCATAAAAACTATATTTACACATGAATTTTAAAAGAGAAAAAGATATTGTAAAATAATAAATTCATTAACATGCGTTAGAAGTCTTAAATAGGAGAAATTACATCACATTACACTTATTACATAAAATGAACAAAAAATAATATTGCAAAATAGTGTAAATTTAGAAATTGCACGAGACATTTATTTGATATTTTGAGATTATCTTTTCAATTATTTTTGTTAGGACAGCGCAAATAATATTTCATTTCTAACAAAAGTATTTTCATGTGAATATTAAAAAGAGAAAGAATAGTTTGGTCAAAATTACGTCAGATTAAAAACGATTCATTTAAAATGTCTTATTTAAAAGAACTTTCTTTTTGCTTTGTTAAAAAATACCGGGAGACAAAGACTCTGTTTACTTAATTCATTTTATATTAGCTTATTTTGAAATGTTTTAACTGATTTTATTTCATCAAAGACGAAAACAGTCATTATATCTTTTAACAGCAGCTGATTTGGCCTTTAAATTCCCCAATCAAAGAGAAATGAATAGAAACCCGTTTATAGGGAGATCGCCACTGTTTTTTTAAAATTATAATTCAATTTTCCGAAATCTTTTTAAAGCGGATCAAATTAGAGTGCTTTCAGAGTCTGCAGTGTCTAAACGGGGGTTGGCGAGCGTAGCTCGTAGGGGCAGAGCCCCCTAGTAATGTAAAGAAGAAAAAAAAGCAAAACTGCAGGGTGGCCAATGTTCAGAATTCGTTGTTTGGAGGTTTAGTTTAATGTTATTCCCATGAAAGAGATTTGATAACACTAAAACATGACCGGTATTCGGAGGTTACTGTTGTTCGGAGTGACTGTTGTAGGAGGTTTCACTGTAATTGAAAATCTAACATCATAAAGGAATATTTTACCCTGTTATAGGTAGGAATGTTTTGCGACCAGGGAAAATTATGTATAACTGATGACTATGTGAATAATGAATATTAATTGTAGTCAATATACTAACGAAATGCAAATAAGTCTTACATAAATTTATCTTCGGCGAAAAGTGTAATTAAATCACATGAACAAAGGGTAATCTATTCACCTGGAACATCTCTCATTTGGTTCTGTTAAACAAAATGTGAGAATTTGTCCCTTTATGCTCACAGAATCAAGCTTCAACTGCAGTAGATTTTTAACCTTTTACCACTTAGCACATTTTATCTTTAAATGCTTCAGTATAAAAACATTATTAATATGAGGCAAAAATCATGAAATTTTTTTTATGATGATTCTGATTTGATAACTTTAAAATTTCGGTATTAACATTGGATAAATTGAATAACCATATGAATTTCAAAATCTATCAGTACAGCTATGCTTGAAAAAATAATACATAAAACTTTTTACCATTCATTTTTTAGAAATACTAGATAATTTACAATTTCTTTTAAAATTTTAAACTATAGTTCATTTAAAATGAAGAGAATTTAAATGGACATACAGGTTGCCAATTTAGATCAAAGAGTTCCCATTTTGCTGGGTTTTTCTTTTTTCACACCCTTTATTTAATGATTTAATAAAAATAAATTAATAAATATTTAGAGAAATTTGTTGACATACATTTAACTAAGCAAAATAAAAATTACATTCAATTGATACATTAACTGCACAAATTTAACATTTATTTTGAAAAATTGTAATTATTTTTATGTAAAGCAATGATTGTTGCTACAGAAAAGATCAATGCTTGGCTGGCATAGATTGCAGACAAACCATTACAAAATCTGCCAATTTGAATGTGCTATTATTTACTTGTTTCCCCTCTTAATTTTGAACAGACAGTATAATCCTAACAGTTAATTTTATGAATTTTTGTACATTGTCCATTTTATGATTGTGATTAAATCTATCGCACATAGAAGTTGGGAAATTTGGTTCTGGGGTAGACGAAGACAAGGTTTTTTTTGTTAACAGAATGATTCACATATTTCCTCATTTTTCCAAGCTTACCAGCAATTTTGAGCCACTCATAAAGCAATCCAAATTCAACTTTTGATCGAAATAGAGTAAAGTTTGTTTTCTTTTCAATACAGTTTATTATGAAATCATAGTGATTTTTGAATTTTTCATGATTTTAAGTCTCTATTTTGCCAAAAATGAGATGTTTGTTTTTTATCAACCAATTTATATTTGATATTTATATCCATCCAATCTTATATTTTATGCCCCTCAAAGAAACAGGATTTCGAAAAGCTATTAAACAAACAATAAGAGTTTTTTTTTTTTAAAGCTATTATTAAAAAAAGTAAGTATCTATTTTTTCTCTAAAACACAGTGAAGAAAGAGAGCAAACAGTTCCAGCATTGGTTTCCTAAATAACCCCTTTATTGTCAAAAAAAAAAAAAAAAAAATGTTACTGTGATCATGCATATGACCTTGTGGTCAAGAACTTTATTTTTTTTATTATTATTCAGTGCATAAAAAGAAAAGAGTTGAAATTTTATGTTTATTAACAGTCTAGAAATGCACCCCCATCTTGTATCCTCCCTCGGAACTCTACAGTATTCCCTTTGGAGCTGCAGAAATTCCTTCTGGAGAAAAATGTTTGAATTCAGGTATATTTAAATTTATTATCCCACGGCCGGACAATGGAGGCCAACTAGGCCAAAATAAAGAGAAATCAAATGCAACAAACTTGTCATCAGGGTTGTGGGGTCAGTGGAAAAAATGGTTGACTCTGACTAAGACTCCTATTCCGACTCCGGGCTGACAACACTAGTACTTGGACTAGGGTACTAGTGTTGCCTGTTGGTTAAAATAAGGATGGAATATAAGAAAAATAAAGCTAAAATTTCACTATTTCGGCATTGATTATCTTTTTAGGACTTCAAAAATAAAACAGAAAAAAATTATATTTTCCGCTTTATTAATTTTACAATTTCGCTCCCGCAAACCCAAAAAATCCAACTATCGAAGTCTGAAGAATATAAAATGTAAATTTTACTATTTTGGATCTAGAAAGTTCTTTGGAGAAGAAAAAGTGAAATCGTTACAATTTAGTTATTATTTTGCTCCTCCAAACTCCAAAAACTTACATGGAAAGGAGGAAAAATAAAGATGAAAATTTTATTTTGGAAATAATTTGGATCGTGTGGATTTTAATGAAATAAAAAAAAAATTGCATTTTTAAAAATAAGTTTATAATTTTGGCTTTATTTCGGGTTCTGCAGACTTGAAAAATCCGAAATTCAAAGGGTGAAAGATAACAAAATTTCACTATTTTATTGTTATTTTGAGTATCGCCGATTCAAAAAAAAAATTACTGTTTCATCTTATTTTGACTTCTGTGCACAAAAATAAATAAATAAAGGAAGGGTATTTTAGAATTTTGACTTTTAGTCATACAAAACTGGGAAAACTTGAGGTGGGGGCGGGGGGGGGACAGAAAAAGGCTTCTATTACAATGCTATACCTGGTTCTTAGTTCTTTTACCTTCAAAAATAGCACAGATTTATAATTTTCACAATAACTCTGTTAAGAGATCTGCATGAACCGAAATTTTAAAGCCCGTCCCCTAAAACGTTTGGCTGTGCTTTTATATTTATTCCCACTCCAATCATGCCTATTGCCTACTGTAAATTGCGCCTATTTTATCGGCGTAGTTTGATTCTTTCATATTGGGTTCGTCAGCCTGCTCAATTTTTTTTATCAGTCTGATCCGGCCCATTAACATAAATTGTCTTAATTCTATTTGCATGGCCTGTTTGAAAAATTGCCTTATATTTCCAGGCCTTGCGTCTTTTAAAATCTTTGTACCTCAGGTTCTATCCACAACCCCCGAAAAATATGAGGGGAAATACTTATATGCTAAATGTAAAATATCTACTACAGTTATGAATTAAAACCGTTTTCATCTATTCTGTACATATGGGTAGTACTCTGTACCAACGCCTGTATCCAATTTGTACACTGCAGTAAATCGGTCATCTTTAACTTGAGTAGCCTGATATAGTCCATAAATAACAATAAAAATTCACTTTATAGATTTAAAATTACATATAATTAGTTTAATTTCACTGTAAAATGTCTAACAAAAAAAATCTGGAGTCGGAGTCAGAGTTGGCTTGTTTTTTTAGCAACTCTGACTCCACTCTTTTGCTCAAAAAAGGGTCAGACTCAGACTTTGGAGCCTTGCTTGTTATGCCATTTTTTAAGAACACAATAATATATGTGTACGAGAAGGATAGGCAAAACAAAACTATAAAATAATAAATTTATCATAAATAATGATTAAATAAACAAAAAAGAAAAATTGCTGAACAAATCATTATACATACTGGATTGACAGAAGAATCATGATTTATTTGAAGAGTATAAATGTCGTCCCTAGTATATTGAAAAAGACCATAGTAAGGGTTGAGCATTTCGTGTGATAGTAAATACAGCCATTCTCTGAAAAATAAAGAAAATACATTTATGGAAAACACAATCTTTAAAATTATATACAATTTTTTTTTTTTTTTGACAAAATGCAAAAAACAATGTAAGGTAAAAAAAAAAATACCTGCCAGCTCGGCCTACAGGCACAGGTAGATTTCAAAGTTAAGAACTAATTTCACTAACAAAAACTAAATAAAGATTAGAGATAAACCCAGTTTAACAATTTTATCTGGCAGCTTTTGACGAGTTTCTAATTTCAATTTTCTGTAAGAGCTTGTTTAAGCAGAATCGTGTTAATACGATAATTTTTTCTTCAACACTTTTTTTTTTTTTTGGGGGGGGGGGGGGGGCATAAGAGTTAATACTATCAAAAACTTGTCAATAGAAAAGTTGTAGATGATAATATTAAGACTATTTATAATACATCTAAGCAGATTTGATATCTTGTGAATTGGCGAAGTTATGAATTTTTTTCCTCCTTTACCTTCCTCTTTTTTTTTTTTTTTTTTTTTTTTTTTTTTTTTTTTTTTTTTTTTTTTGCTGTAAGAGTTGGTCCTATCAAAAACTTGTCAATATAAAAGTTGTAGATAATATTAAGAGATTTATAAAAAATTTAAGTGGATTCGATATCTTGTCAATTTTTTTCCTCTTAAAACCTTATTTTGTTTGGTCGCTTGAACCCATTTTTAATAATATCAAAAATCTGTTATACATACATTTTTGGCCTTTTTTCTAGAACTAATGATAACTTAAACTGATTTGATATTTATTATAATTAAGAAGTTATAGTTTTTTTCTGTTTTCACAAAAACCCTCTCTATTCTACCCCCTTGGTCCGATTTTAACCATAGATGAAATTTTAAACTGGGGGTGGTTTTCGGTTCTAAGATTCATGATCAGCATAGATTTTCAAACATTTTTTAGAAATTCCAATACAGGGGAGAATGTAATAAGTAGTAATTCCTACGTAATCTACCTAAAAATAATGCTATACAAGATAAACAATTTTTTTAGAATAGTATTTTTTTATAAAGTGTTCATTATTATGTTCAAAACATTTATGATAGGAGTAATTTTCAAAATTCCTGAGTCCGATACAGTAAATACAAAGCTGATATCCATATTATAAAATTACTACATATTGTTACAACAGATATTTAAAAATCATATGATTTTACTTGTAACTTGACTTACCCTGACTTACTTGATTTTACTTGAATAATTTCAGTGAAATTCATTTGGATGTCATAAATCATCATCTAAATATGTGATTGATACGAATCGATTAGTGATAATGTCTACAAATTAATGCTATACTTATAATTTTGCTAAGGAGAGAAGAGGTGGTACAGCTACATATAGAAATTGTACCAAACTTTAAAAATTTCAGTACTAACACCTCATTATATATACAATTTCAAAATTATTTTTCAGAAAAAATATGAATTGTAACATGATTTTTTTACAGAAACAAACTTCTAGATGCTTCAAATATGCAAATGCAAAATTGCAGCTCATTTTGGCAAATAGGTTTCATGTTATGCCTTAAAAACTACCCACATCACAATCTGTACTGCAACAATTAATAAGAATTAATTTAGGATTAATTTAACATTAGGAGTTCCAAATTTAAAACCTGCATAATTATTAAACTACTTGATCAAATTACTTGCCACTTGGCGTCCTAAGCTAAAATTTACTGAAGAATATAAATATGATGCCAATATTAGATGTTAGCAGTGAAAATTTTCGAGTTTGGTATAATTTCTATATGTAAATGACCCCAAGCAAAACTTAAGTATAGGATTAATTAGTAGACATCATTGCTAACAGATTAATACAAGTCAACAATCTGCAAAAGAGTTAGTATGGTGTTTACCCCCCCCCCCCCAATAACTGTGAAAAAAAATACAAAAAATAAATAAATTAATTAATTAAAAGACTGTTCAGACAAACAACATTCAAACACTGTTCAGAAAACAGGCATGAAAGTGGGAAATAGAAAAAAAGGTGGAAAATTTTTTCCATCTTATACAATGGCACCAAACTCATAATTTAGACATATTTTAAACAGTCATTTATACAATAAAATAGAACATAACTATACGTGTGATGGTTATTTTCTTTTCATAACTTAGAAAGTATTAAAAAAAAAAAAAAGAAAAAAATTAAAGTAGCAATAAATTTATAGATTCATTGAATCAAAAAAGAAAATGGAAGACAGTTTGCTAAAAAGGTGTAAATTCAAATATATTTGATGAACTTATGTGAAGTGCAGTGATTAATTTTCCAAAACAAATATTATTCGGGATGGTTTGGCTGTTTAAGATTTTTCTCCTTGCAAAAGAAAAAAAAATCTCCATGCTAAATATAAGCAGTTCAAATGAATCTTTTACCCAAAATTGTTGTATTAATAGATTAAAATATTCTATTCAAAAAATAATCTTACAGGAACTTCCTTTCCCTTTTAAAGTCTAACAAATTTTTTACTCTGGAAAGACACTTTAAACAACTTCATTTAGATGATTTTCAGACACTTTACAATATAAGCACAACTTTCATTGGAAGGCTCTTTTGCACAGCAATTCAGAAATAAACTCCAAGGACATGAGTAGACAAAATATTTAATTAGTAAACACCCCAGATGCCCCCCCCCCCCCTCACCTCTTATAAATTTCCAATATTTTCTTTGCATTTTTGCATCCATTTAGAGAATGTTCAAAATTGCTTTTAAAAAGGAGGAACTCTTACATGCCTGAGAAAATTACATCTTATGGAATTGACAAAATCTCTATGTTTGCAAGTTTAAAATAACACACATGGTCATCCTATATCCAGAAAAATGTCAACCTCCCCCCCCCCCCCCACACACACACACACACCACCACCACCACCCACTCACCCCAAAAATAAATAAAATAGCAATTTTAAGGAAAAATTAGCATAATTCCAATTTTTACAAACCTATATTGGGATACTATCTCCTTCCACAATACAATAAAATCTAATTTTACAATAATTGCACAGTGTAATAAAATTTAATTATAATTCTGTTTTATTTTCTCCATAAAATTGCAATTAAGTGGCAATGTTAGATTAAATGCTGAAGAGTTGGGTTGGGTTGATTTCTGACGGCCAATTATCTACACGAGGGATATAGGCCCTGGGGGAGTGCCCTCCGTGGGGGTCTTTCTAAGGGAACCTAATCCGTATTAACGCATGGAAGATCCACGGCTCGAAGAAAACCACGAAAACTCCGAACGATTAGGCCGACGGGCGTGATTGGGATCGAACCCAGCACCTCCCGTCTACCAGCTTCGAGTTAAATGCTGAAGATGATATATATATATATATATATATATATATATATAAAAGCCGTTCTCTGTGTATGTCCTTTATACAAATCTTTAATTTTTGACCGATTTGCACGAAACTTGATGTACATACGTTTTAGAACGTGGAAAAGATCACTGTCTACTTTAAAAAACTATCAGACCACTATTTATCCCTTTTTTCTACCACTTCCATAATTTAACATTATAGAAATATCTCTTTTTAAATCTTTTTTAATTCAAACGTTTCTTTCCTGTTGTCAAACCCTAAAAAATGACACAATAATGTGAAAAAAATAAGGATAAAGCATGTATTTTGTTTCTATTTGCCAATAAAAATTCAGATTTCCTTGCTATATTTTTGCGTGTTTGATATTGACGTCATTCTAAACAGATAATTTACAATTTTTTTTGTATATAAAATAAAAACTTTAACTATAAGAGCGAGAAAATAGTGTAGCACTTCAATTTGAATGTTTTTTTTTTTTTAATTAAAAAATCTATTTTAATACAAACAGTCAAATTTCATGAAAACAATTTAACAAAAAGAAAAAAAGGCTAGATATGACGTCACATTCTATCAAATCTTTTCAACGTGTAATCAAGCTCACTGTAAACATATGGCTCCTATATTTTGCTTACTACTTCGATTGTATACTACAGCCATATCTTATAGCTATACGTTATCGCTAAGTGTTGTATTGGTTTAGATTTAGTGCTAACATTTTCTGTGATTTATAGCAAAAAGAGAGCGGTTATGTACATTTTCAAAAAAAAATCTTGACAGATGTCTCGATTTAAAATTTATGGAAAATGACATCATTTCATCTAACCATTGTAGATTTAATTTCAATAAAATTTCAAACATTTCAAATAAAATTTTAGTAACTACTACCTCATTTGGATGTATTTTTTTGCATTTCCCCCTGTATTGTGAAGATATTGTATACTTCTGTTACGTGCGCCAAAGAAAACATGTATTTTAATTTTAAAAGTTAAAAAAATTATCACAATGTTTCAAAAGAACATCCTTTTTCTGGATTTAAATTTCTAGAGTTCCAAAATTAAAACTAAAAATGTGAGTTTTTTCACAAACTTCAAGTTAAGGCTGTTCATAAAGTTAAGGCTGTTCTCAAATCCACAGGAGCTATTTTGTGACATATTTTTTAATTAATTTTTGTTCGGAAACGCATGAAATTGACAGGAGTTCTTATTTAGAAACTATGTAATCGAAAGATATACCTTTACCAACAAATGGAAACTAAGATCTTTCAGTTGGTGTTTTGAACTGAATTTCGGACGCAACAGTGCAATAAAGGATAAAAAACCGGCCGTCACGCAACCACAACTGCTCATAACTCGATAAGTAATTGAATTATGAAAAAAGGAAAAACTCATTTCAATTCCAAATCGCTTTAATAGTCAGGCCTACAAATTTTAAGCCTTTACGTTTAATGAGTCAAAAAATGTGTCAGAAAGTTTCGCATTGTTGAGCAGGGAACTGGAGAAGCACCTTAAGCATTTGCAGGTTAGTATTTTGTAATCAAGTTGCAAGCCAGATAGTCGCTTAAAACATAAGTCATTCTATATTGTTTTAAACAAAGGTGCATGCCATAATAGGTGTCAGGCACACTCATTAAAATAAGAATACCCTAGTGCACAGCCCCATTACCGAAAATAAACCCGTCAATATACTTAGAGATAAAAATAGTTCTGCATTTTTCATTCAGCTAATAAGACTAATCCTTCATAATTGGGTTCACATGATTATATAACTTTCCCCTATAATTCTATGACTAAGCAACGGAAAACAATATGTTACGCACTAAAATCTTCCCTAAAAAACTAATACTGCAAGTCGCATGGAAATCCGTTCTTAAGAATTCAAGTTATATCCATCCGGAACGAAATTCCCATTTGAATTTTATATACTTATCAGGTTATTTTGAGTAGTTTGATTTGATATCTGTTAAATTCATGTTTTATTTTATTTTATTTTTGGCGTTTTAATTTCGTGTGCCAATTTAGTTATTGAATATTACGCGAAAGCAAACAAATTCTGAATTATTTACAATGTTTTTGAACAATTGAGTTAATCTTTTGTATTTGGGTTGCAAGCATATTTAAAAAATATGCATGCTTAAAAATTATTTTAAAACCCATAAAAAATTCGTAAATTGAGATAAACATTACAAACAAATATCACTGAAAGTACTTTTGTTTTATATAATACGTTGGAACAATCGAATGTAACATGTTTAGACGTTAAACTGCAATAAAAGGGAAATTTGTTGTGTTAGGTTGTTGCCACCAAAAATATGATACCAGCGTTACTCATAGACATGTCTTTTCTTTATACTATTGCATTAAGTGTAAACGGGTTCATCTTTTGCAATCGGGTTGCACTCAACTTTAAAAATATCCATGCTTAAAAATTACTTTAAAATCCATTAAAATCAGAAAACTGAGGTTCAATTTTCAAACAAATTTCATTTTAGAGAACTTTTTTCTATTCGACATTGTAAAAAATGAAATTGTGTGATGTTTAAAAGTTAAAAAAATTGCAGTAAAGGCACATTTTATGGGCTACAATTTATGGGGCACAATTTATATGCACTGAAATAGTGTTTTTACTTTATAATATAGATAATACCATACAAACGAGAATTTCACTAAGTGCTGTGCGATTTGGAGGAATTTCATTTTTTCGTATTGTCAGGAAAATCACTTATTTTTTTCTTATACCCGCCAAAGAAAACGTTCATTCTGTTATTAAAGCTCAGGGATTTTACGATGGTTGCAAGACAATAATGCCATGTTTTTTGATTGTCTTTATAACGATTTGTGGATGGGAATAAACAAATTTCAGTTATTGTGATTGCCGTATTATTTCGTTTTAATTTATTTTACCTGGAAGACTTCTTATAATTGACACGGGAGAAGCTGGGTAGTTCTGCTAGTTTTTAATAACAAAATTTACAATAATGCTAGTGGTACTTGCAAACAGTATTATTTAGAGAACCCATCAGAATTCTAAGTAGAACTTGCAGAATAATACAAAACAGAGGATGGTTATAAATGAATATCCCAACTTTACAGGGCTATTAAAAGAAAGAAAAAAAAAGCACAACCATGTTGTTCATCGGAAATCAAAAATAACAGTTGAAAATTTAAATTCAACACAGTTATAAGTGTTCAATGTGAGCCCCTCGAGAAACATGAACGAAATTGAGGTGGTATGGTAACTCATCCTATACTTTTCTCAACATGATTTTTTTGTTTTGTGTGACCTCATCAAAAGATCATGTGTTTGTTTGACTGCTACAAACTGAACTTAGAACACACATATCTCAAAGAGTCACACTGGACATGCTAAATAAATTGTGGAATGAGTTACCGTACCACCTTGTATCGTTTGTGTTTCTGGAGGGGCTTACATTGAACACTTATAATTGTGTGAATTTAAACTTTCAACTGTTATTTTTCATTTCCAATTAACAACAGGGTTTTACTTTTTTGTATTCTTTTAATAGACCTGCAAAGTTGGGATATTCATTTATATTCACTCTGTATTATAACTGCAAAGCTGAAACAAGTTGCTATGGAAATCCATCATTTAATACCATCATCAAAAATTTCATTTAAAATTACATACCTGGCAACACCTCCATAATCCAGACCTTCTTCTGATCTGAACTTTACCATCAGTCTTTTTCTTAAGTCTTTAGGTCTCATTTTCATAATGAGCCTATATGATTCCTGAAAACACATTTTTTTAAAACATTGGATTAATAACAATAATTAAATTACAAGATATTATTTTTAAAAATTTAGCTTGGACACTATTGAAACATGTTCACAATCAATTTAAGTAATACAAAATAGCAATTACCTCAAAAATATCTTCTCTAGAAACTTCTAGCCTACAATGGCCTGACTGAGGTTGAAGTGCATGCAATTCTTGCCTTAGAGAAGTAAGTTTTTGAACGAGGTCACGTCTTTGTTTTGAATAGGGCATATCTGATGTAATTTCAAGTGAGGGTGCTGGTGGTAACGTTGGTGGCACTGGATTAGCTACTGGCGGCAAATTATTAGAATTAATGGCACTAGGTGGAGCGATATTGGCAGGAGGTGCTGGTGAAGTTTCACTAGGTCGACCATTTAAGATATTGGAATTATCTTCAAATCCGTTACTTCTTCGGGTACTGAACAAAAAACACATATGTGTAAATATTTTTACAAAATAATTGTAGACAAAAATAACTTTTATAATTTTTAAACTGATACGAAAAATGATGCAACAAATGTTTAATTTTACAGAACTTTACCATTAAGATTGTAAGTTTTGTTTAACTTAACTATCATGCTTTTAAAGCAACTAATTTAGTTAACATAAAAATAATTATCAAGGAGATGCATCTCTAGCATCAAAAGCAACTGATATCCTGACTGAGGATAGGAGGTAAAATTTAAAAAAAAGTTTGTTCAATTTTTGCTAGAAAAAGTTTAAATTAAAAATACAGTAAATTCTGTATAAAGCAGATTGCGTAAGACGGAATTTAACACTGAAAGGTTTTCAAGTTCCGGTGAATCCACAGAAAATAACATTAACTCAAGCTGCAAGAGACAAAATCTGCCTAACATGGAAGGGAAAGGTTTTAAGGTCCCACCAACACCAAACTTTTGCATAAGGCAGAAAAGAGAATATTTTTAAAATGAAAGGCATTTATTTGGTTGATGAAACTTTAAAACTGATAGATACATCAAATACTCACTGTCGAATCTTTCAATTAAATTTCGTAATAAATTAATACAGTTAATTCAGAAAAAACAAAAACTGTTTAAATTTTTAAGAAATGCTTCCTTATTCAATTACTTCCTATATAAATTTGCATATAAAAGTTATTGTTACTACTAAAATACATATTATGCTTTAAAGTTGTATTCAGTGACAATTTTCCGAATCAGAACAATCAAGGAAAGAATGTCATCGAAGAGCAATATATTATAACGATCCAATATATTTATAAGAAAACAAAAAAAACCTATTCAATTCTAAATAGATCCAATAGTCAAAAACTAATCTTGTTTGTTTTGATAATAGCAAAAAGTTTTTCCTTCTGGGGGAAAAAAAAAAAAAAAGATCATGCCGAGTTTTTACATTTTTCAAAATAACTGTTAAAAAATATTTATCAAAAATTCTGTGTTCATTAACAATTGCATCTTTCACATTTGTACTAAGGAAAGAATATTATTTTTTGCTTATTTTGAACTTTGAATTCTAAACATTATCTATGACAATTCGTCATTTGGTTGCCTTAACTCTTTGTCCATGTTGGAGGAGGGGAAACAACAATCGTTTACATTCTGCATGGGCCGCTGGTTTTGGGAGGAGTTATGTTTCTTTTTAAGAAATCACATGATCAAAAAACTTTCTCATTACATGTGTTATGGTATATAACTGTGTATTTGTTCATAGTCGATTATTTCCTCTAGTGATGTTAATAAGTGCATAGCAGAAAATGGCTTCAAAATCTAAACTCAATATGTTATTACTACAAGATAAAATTGAAGTTATTAATTCTTAATTGCTGGGACAAAAAATTTCGCTTAGATACTGTAAGCAGTCTCTGAGACACCAGATTAAAGGACGGATAAAAGGCTTGATTAACTCGCAGGACACTGTTTCTGTACTAAACTTTATGTACAAGACTATTATAATTAAAATTCATCTATTCAGAAATTTCTATCAATAGTACTAAAAAAACTAAATTTCACTAGAATCTATAGTTAACGGGGGCGGCTGATCACTCAGCTTCCGATTTCCCCTCACTAATGTAAAGTCTATGGGCATTTGATGCATTTGTATATTTAAAATACCTCCTCGGCAAATTAATATTTTTAACTTCTACTTTTTGTGTACACTTCCTAAAAGATGTCTCTTTTTTTCTTAGTTCTCAAAATATTCCTAAAGTACAGACTTAATTTCGTATGAAGCGTTAAAATCTTACTCACAGTTTGCCTGCTTTTAACAGATAAAATATTAAATTCAGCATATATTTTAGAAATATTTTAAAAACTAAGAAAAAAAGAGACATCCTTTAAGAAGAGTATACAGAAAAAAGACGTTAAAAATATTAATTTGCCAAGAAGATATTTTAAATATACAAATGCATCAAAAGTCCATATACTTAACATTGCGAAGGAGAATTCTGAATCTGAGTAACCAGCCCCCTTAAGTTGTAAATTGCAAGTTAAACTGTGGAAATTGAAAAAAGTACTGTTCTGAGGGATTACTAACAGCAGTTAAGGGTTAAATTAAAGAAAAATAATACTCTGAAAAAGATCTTTGTATTAAGTTTAATTAGTAAAATTCAAATTTATAATGCTATAGAAAGAAAATAAAGTTGAAAAAGAAATTTGAAAGCAGATCGTTAAACAGAAAGAGGAAAACTGTTGTGAAAAATAAAAACACTGATGAATTATACTTTTGAATGTTTTTTAATGTTGTTGTTTAAATGTTACATGAGTGAAAAAAAAAAAATCCCTATCTGAAATTCTATTTCGAGATAAGGAAAATTAATAGCCAGAAAATTAGGTAAAATGGATTTCAAGGTTTCCAGTGGATGGTTAATAAGTTTTCTCAATTGACACAACATTGCCATGAAGCAAGTTTGATAACACCTGAAAAATGTCCCACAGTAAGAAGTATAGTAATGGAAAGAAAATTTTCATCTACTGATTAAAATACATCAAGCAAAGGAAATATATAATTGGGACGACATAAGACTCTTATCGTGCACTGTCAACTAAGTCTGTTGCAAAAAGAAGACTCAAATGTCACGAAGGTAAAACTCGAAAGAGTATGTTACTGTTTTGCTCTGTATTGTATTTGGAGGGTAGTTAAAATTCTGGATATCAACCACCTTAATGGAGGAGTGTCTGCCAGAATTCAATAACTGAATGATTAAAGAAAATAGAAGAAAAAAAATTGTTTCTTAATAATGTACCTTATTTTGCTGACATCAAACTGTCAAATATACAGTTACAATTGTTGATGGCGAATGCTACTGCTCAAGGCATCATAATACCGTAAAATCCCGATTGTAAGCAATCGGGATTGATGATATCTTCAAAAGACAAGGCAGTTAAATTTGGAAGGGGGCTTATAATCGAGATTTTTAAAAAATTTATTTTAAAACCTGTTTTTATCATGAAATAAAATAAGGTAAATACAGGGTTGAGAATCTTCCATATTTTGACAGCTTTCTAATTTGTAAAAAAAAAAAAAAAAAAAAAAAAAATCCCCCCCCCCCCCCCCCCCCCAAAAAAAAGAAAATCTAAGCAAAATTTCAAAAAATTACTTTTTTTTCAAATGCACTTCTTTATTTCTTATTTTACTGCAACAATATTTAATCAATCATCTAAGACCCCCCCCCCCCTCCAAAAAAATTACTGCATCCCCCTTTGCCTCCCCCTCTATGGTACCAAACATTCATAATTTAAGCTATAAAACTTTTAAAATTTCTTAATACACAATATGCTATACAAATACACTATAGTTACAATAAATAATCTATCAGCTAAATTATTCTCTCCCTGTCTCTCCTGACTTTCATATCATAATCCTCACTCCCCCCCTCCCCCCTCACTGCATCTCATGCAGTTTAAAATCTAATTTTTTTTGCCCAATTTGTGATTTTGTAATAAAATATTTAAATAACCACCTAAATTATTTCTTACCCTACCCCCCAAAAATTGTTTTCCTTTCTTTTTTGTCCCCCCCCCCCCAACACACAGCATATTTAAAAACAAATTGTTTTTACTTTTTTTTTGGCTCTATTTAATCATAAAATTCACATGTAATTCAAGGGTTAGAACAGTCAAACTGCAGAAAAATCTTTTGCTTTCCTTCTGCATATTTAGAAATCCCGCACCCCCACACACACACCCCACCACCACTTGGGGAGAAAGGATGGAGAAAAAAATTTCAAAGAGGATGAAGATTTTAGATGAGTGATACTTGCATGAGATTATGTAGATGAGATTTTAGATCAATCACCTTGCTACAAAATACAGTTGAATCTTGAAAATCCGAACAGCCTAATTCCGGAAATCTCTAAAATCTAGACATTTTTTCTGATTTCAGTTTTATTAATCTTTAAAATAAGACTGCTGTATCTTCATATTTCTCATGAAATGCAGTTAAAATCTTTCAACTATAAACCCAAAATAAATAAACATAGATCGGGGTTGGGTTTTTGACATGACAGTGGTAAAAACCGTGTTTTTACCGGTTTATTCCGTCAAAAACCTATTATTTTCAATTTTCCTCCCAATTTATAGTTTAAGTGTAGCATTCAATACATTTGTAGATTGATTTTTTCTTGTTATTATTATTCACAATTACTTTGTTAAATTTATTTAAAAGAAAAGCATTTCCTAAATGGGAAAAATTTAAAAATACAAGAGTAAAAGGAAAGAACAATATTTGCCATAATCTCCACTAATACAAATTTTTTAACTGCAATCATTAATATTAAATGATAATAAAAGGTTATTATAATTATTAAATAATATTCAATATGCATTTTTAATAAAATACATTAAAATTATTTTAGATATGCAAAAATGCTGTTATATGGTGTGACAAAAGATGTCAAGCATGGACTGTGGTCATTGAATAAATTTGAATATTTTTAGATATGATATTTTAAAATGCATATTTTGTGTATTTCATTCTCATTATTTAAAGTGAATTGAAAGAAATAAAACATTGTATATTTTTATTACATACATATGACTGTATGAGTAAAAACCTTTTACCTTTAAAATTATTATTAAATTTACAGAGGTTCTTAGATGTTTTATTTATTTTTTAATGCAGTTAACTTTCTAATTAATGGATCTTTAGGGATCTACATTTCTGCTTAAAAATAATATTTACTTATTTACTTATTTCTTTAGTTTAAGGAAATAATAAGACTAAAATAAACTACTTAACTAAAATATAGTTAAAAATTGAGTTTTCACATGGTTTAAAGTTTAATATTGATTTGCAAATTTTAATCTTTACAAGATTTAACTTTGAAGATCAAGACTTATTCCTTTCTCCCAAAAGATGTATGTAATTCTTAACTATTAAAATATATTTTATTTCATTTATTGTTATTTAGAAATAAAAATAATCAATGAGCAATTTGGATTTAACACTTTAAGAAAACTTACTTTTGAGGAAATTTCTGAGAAAGCTATTTAGTTTTAAACAGTGTACTACATTCTGCCAAAATTTTACACATTTTTTAATCTTATACTTATGGGTTATAAAATTTCTTCAAAAAATATAATTTTTGTAGAATATGGCAAATAGCTTAAGATTATTGTAGAGATCTTCTAACAGAGATGTATAATGTATTATTCTAATGCAATTCCCTTTTGTTTTTCTCGGATGGATAAATGTACTAGAATCTTTTTAATATTGAATATTTCATGTGTATCAACTCAATACTTAAAGATAGAATGAAAAAAAAATTGTAAAAACAAGCTACTACTAAAAAATGGGTTTTTGACAGTTTTTGACATGATGGTAAAAACCATGGTAAAATCCGGTAAAAACCGTCATGCGTCAAAAACTTGCCAACCCTGACATAGATATATTCTGCTATATTTTTATAATGATTGACTGTTAATTAAAGACTTTAATTATTACGAAAACTGGAAAGTTAAAAAACGGCATAAAAAAGGGAAGACTTGATACATTGATGACTCGAAACTTCATATATTTGAATTCTAATGACCTTGACGGGCGGCACATTTGCTGATCTTGATGTGTTGTTTGTTTCAATTTTGTTTCTTTGTAAAGAACTTAGAATGCAGTAGGAAAATAAGAAAACAAGATGAGTTTTTTTTGCAATCTTTTGACAAAACTTTCGGTTTTTTTTTCCACTTCCCGCAATCTTTTGCAAAATTTGCCTTTTTTTTCAGTTCGCGATCATTTGACAAAATTTTCAATTTTTTCTGCGATTGATTGACAAAATTGATTTTTTTTTTTTTTTTGAGGGGCGATTGTTTGTCGAAATTCGTGATATTTTTCTGTGACAGACTGGCAAAATACACTATTTTTTTTCTCACTCTTTTGACGAAATTTGCAACATTTTTCCTTGATCGTTATCGAAATTCAGATCTCTTTTTTTTCACAACCTATGATAAAATTGATTTTTCTCAGCTTTTAATTGATTATTGAAATTAGCAATTTTTTACAGTGATCAGTTGAAAAAAAAATCTCTGTTCCTTAAATATGTGACAAAATTCATGCTATTTTTCCATGATTGTTTGAAGAAATTCTCTAAATATATTCTCGGAAGAATCGTGTAATTCTATATGTTATCTCAAAGCCCCCCTCCGCCCCTCATGAAACTCTAGAAATGGCACTAAACCTTCTCAGATAAAGAATTTGTGATGTAATTGCACGATTTCACTCATATTTAACATCCATTAAGATGATTTTATGTTAAGAAGTTTGTTTTATTTTCCATTTTTTTTTTTTTCCCGTGGATTTTTTTATGTCTGATTTTTCGGATTGGAGGCCGATATTTCTTTAATTTTCGGAAAATTCAGAATAAAATCAGTTCTGTATTATCTATTGTGTACTATATTTTAATTTATTGTGTTTTAATATGTATATTTAATTTCAGCATAAGTGTCATTTTTTAGTGTATCATTCCTATTTTATAACTTAATTTGGCAATTTGATCGTCGTTTATTTGCACTAGGGGAAAAAAAATGCATTTTGCATGTTATTATACTGCGATGAAAAATATTTTTTAACAGACCTCCAAAATCCAGAAAATTCGAGAATCCGGAATTGCCGCGGTCCCGCCGATTCTGAATTTTCGAGATTCAACTGTAAGAAATAGAGCATATTTTTTTACAAACTAAATTTAAGGATTTTAAACTTTGCAGGGTGGGGGTCAGAGGAGAAATATGAACTTTTGGAGAAAGGGGTGTAATTTAAATAATAGATTACTTATTTGTTGCTATTAGCAAGCAACAAATAGAACAAAAGAATTAAGATTTCCGTGATTTCAAACTTTTTGTGCTGAGGAGAGGGAGGGAGCGGACATTTTATGCAGAGGAGTGGGTGGGGTTCATTAATATTATGTGAAAACGTGTAGAAATCTGCCAAAGCAGACAAAATATTCCTTTAGATTTTGAAATAAATTTTTTCCCACAAAAAATTTTGTGAAAGAAAGGGGAAAAAATTTTGTGAAAGAAAGGGGGGGGGGGGGGGTGGAGCTTATATTTGGGAGTGTAAAATAAAATTTGCTCAAAAGTGGGAGGGGGCTTACTTTCGAGAAGGGGCTTACAATCGGGATTTTATGGTAATGATGAAAATTCACTACAAAAAATGTGTGTTGCGGTGGATTATTGCATCTTTAGATGATTACTGTTCAGCCACTGAACTGACAAAAAACATGTTTTACATGTTTTCTTGTTCAGAAATGTTGCCAGAAAAGATTGTTTGTTGTTTTGGTAAAGTTGGATTTGTAATTTCTTCTTCAGAAAATGACCAAGAATCAGCTGAACAGCTGCGAAAAAATGAGTTACTAAGTCTAATAAATGACTTAAAATGTGTACCTAGACAAGATTAACGAATCAGATTATGTATCAGCTGACAATGCAGTGTGCGGTACTGAATCTAACACTTCTGTGGATGTTTTGATACAGTTTTATCACAATGTAGAAAGTGATAGTGAGGATGAAGATTTTTGCAATTCTGAAAACATTGAAGACAGTAGTGGAATTTAAACATATCAGAGCGCCTTGAGAAGCATTAGGTACTTACAAAAAATAAAATAAAAAAAATGGTTCAAAGAAATGAAACCAATAACAACAGTCTTACAATAAACACGAAAGAATGCTTGGTAAATCGAAAGAAATGAAAAAATGATAAAAGATTACTTTACGACTCTCTAAATTTTTATGGGAAATATGAGGTATGTAATTCATTTGTTAAAGTAAATATTTTCTATTAAATTTCATAATTGAAGCAGTTTCATATTGGTACTATTTATTTAAATATCCAAATAACGTTTTTTGAAATTATTATAAACATTAAATTTAATAACAAATCTAATTTTCATTAAAAATTTCAGTTTCAAAAAATGTAATAAAAGATACAAACATAAAAACTGCTTCAACATTAGATATTCAACAAAGTGAAACTATCTCTTTAAGTTACTATGAAGTATACACAGAACATTTAGAGTGTTAAAGAATATTTGTAAGAAATTTTTAATTCAGTCTAACAAGACTTTTCAGTTCAGAAAAATCAAGAGAGTGTGATATAAATACACAGCCATTACTCAGTTTATTAAAAAAGACAAATGATGTACAGATGAGTTTTCAAGACTCACTTCAAATTATTCATGTTATCGCTTTAAATGTGTTGTTTGAATTATAAGGTTTACAAGAATAACTGGAAAAACATGAATGTCCTCAAAAATGCATAATCTAAGAGGTTTCAAAACAGGCTTTCTTAAACTATTGTTGGAGATAAGGGCCATATTGGAATCACTGCGCATCAAACAAGACAATGCATATTATTGTACTTTCAATAAACTGAATTTCCATTCTCTAGTGCAGCAGTTGTCAGCCCTTTTTACTCTCCTGTACTCATTGTTTTGGTTTTTTATATATGAATACACCCTCTCATAAGGCTGTCCCTACATATACTTAAACACAAATAAAATTGATTTTTTTAATAAGGGTTTTTATGTTAAGTTATAATGTTTTGTTGTTAGTTAAATAACCAACTCAAATTAAACTACCATCATTTATACATATTGCATTCACAGTCAATCTAATATTAAGAAATAATAAAAAAAGTATTAAAATAATTTTAAACACATTAACTCATGATGAAAGTTCATAAGAATTATTCATCTTGATATACAAGTGTTCAAATGTTGCTCAGTTACTAGGATTAGGCATATTTTCTCATTTTTCCGGATTTACGCATAAGTATCTCACTCTAAACCAAATTCTACAACTTTGTTTTTGCATTTCCATCTTTGTTGTACTTTTTTCCTTTCTGCCATTATCAATATTTTCTTGTTTTAGAAGTTAGGGAGCATTGTTCTAATACAAAACCTGATCATTTGCATAAAACATAAGAGTATAGATGAACTGACATTTACAAACTTTAATTATTTGTATGGAATAATCTGAAAAGTACATCCTTTCATATAAATAAAAAAAGTGTCCAAGATGTTCCCAGCAAGATGAATCCAGGATCATCATATAACAGGCCCAGCACAAACTGTGCAATTTATATTGGCAACCTGGACAAATGAGTGCCAAAGGATACATTAGAAATCTAAAAAAATATATGCTTTAGATAAAATAAGTCAGATACATATGGATTTATTAAGATACATTCTGTAAGTAGAAATGCAATGTTTATGTTTATATGTGTAATTGGTTGACAAAGAATGCAGCATTTTGCTCATACATGCACATCTTTAGTGCAGCCCATATCGGCACAATGCAACATAAAAAGCAATTAGTCCAAAAGCCTGTGAAATCGAAAGCCTCATCATCGTGGAATTGAAAAATGTTTATGTAAATCAATAGAAAAGTTATACTTACAAAATTAGCTAGGTATGGCAAGCCAAAAATAAGTTAATTAAATTAATTAATATTAAAAAGCTGTAATGATTTACCTATTTCACAGAAAGCTGACACTTGGCCAGCGTCCAGACACGAAATAAAGAAGCCACCAGTAAAAATTCAAAGCAAAATAAATGGGAAATTTTAACACAGGCCGCCTCCTTAACATGTATGGCAAACTTTTCTGGCCAAATAAAGTTTGTCATACCAAGTTTTCCTGAAAGAGCACAAAATTTTCTATAAAATGCTCTAAGAATGATCAAAATCCACAATGACAGTAAAACATTATAGCTTTTTAATAATAATTAATTTAAACTTATTTTCGGCTTGTCAAACCTAGCTAATTTTGTTTGTATGACTTTTTACTATCATGTTATGATAAATCATACATTTCCGTTTGTTTAATAATTTAAAATCTATTAACCATTATTTTTTTAGTTAAAGAAAAATTAATCCATTCAAAAACTTTATCTTTCCAAATAACAATGTAAAGTATCTATATTACGTTAATAATTCAAACTACTAAAATTTTATTTAAATATCTATTAAATTATTTATTTAGCAGTGATTTCTAGATTATAAACAAAAAGAAATACTCATAAAAACATGTATTTCGTTTCTACAAAATGCCGTGAAATTTTTATCTAAGTCTTTAAGATTCACCTTTTAAAATTTCTTAAATATTCATTAATTTCATTGCAAAATATATTTATTCGATTTAAATAATGATTTACTTTCAGCAGGTAAAATTTCATCTATTTTGATGCAATAGATCGTGAGTTATCCGAATTTTAAGTTTTATTTATTTTCACTACTTTTAAATCAGCGCACCATCAATTTTAAGACACACTGAGCTCACCATGATTTTGTTTCTTCAGCGATTCAAAACAATATTGTTACGTCACACAAGACGCCATTTTTGCTTGAGGGATTTGCGTTTTCATAGCAAGTTCAGTGACCGCACGGTTGAGAATTGTTTTTGGTTAATGCTGATTGCCGTTTCTGAATTTTTAGAATCCTTTTCATAAGATCCTATAGGGATTCTCTCTCTTCGGATCTGGACGTTGATGCACAAACATGCGTGCATCATCACTCTAAGAAATATTAATTTATCTAAGTGTTCAGTTATACGGGTTGAAGGCCGATTACTTTTAAATCATTTAACTTTAACTTAATAGTTAGTCAAATATTCTATCAAAATCTTCTAAGATAGCTAATTTTCGAGAGATACTGGCACCGTTTATGATGAAGAATGCGATCGTTATTATGCTGATGGAGAACACTGCAACGATTTTCTTGGGAAGATACCTGAATCACAGATAAAGGATTAATGATGCTCTGTTGTTCCAGAGAACGAACTGTAGAAAATTTTCTCACGAAGTATTGAGCAATTCCGTTACACAGTGTATTCAGATGATACAACAACTTTGAGAGGTTGATCTGTGTGTTTATGCGTCTAGAAAAGGTATAAAAACTTTCCCTCATAAATTATCGTCCCTCAGGTGTTCTTCAGAGGAGTAATAATTATTTGGTGAGTCTGAAGCAAATTCCTTGAAGAGAATTTCAATCCCAACTCTTTGTTATTCATATGAATGTTGGGAAACTCTGAATTCTTCCACATTCCACCGCTTCTTCTCTTTAAGTGTTAAAACTTTTCATCACTCTAATAGTGAACATTTGGTTCAAATGGACCTATTGCTGGATGATGTTTATTTAGTGTCTTCTATTAAAATATTACAATATAATTTTAGCATGATAAATGTACTGGGTGTCCCAAAAAGGACTGACTGATTTTAAAATTCAATAACTTGCAAACGGTGACAGATATTTAAAAAATTCTTGCAGGAGGGTTATGCATAAAGTCAAAACTTTTATTACAGTGATTTTCGATTTTAGTTCGAATTACAAACAATAGATGGCGCTGTAAGCAATAGTCGCTAAATACAGGCTCGATTTCTGGTCTTTTCTCTTGTTCCATGCTGAAAAAGGAGATGGAAATGTATTATCCGGGCCACGAAGTACCAAAAATCGAGCCTGAATTCAGCGTCTATTGATCGCAGCGGCATCTATTGTTTGTAATTCGAACTAAAATTGAAAATCACTGTAAAAAAACTTTTGACCTTATGCATAACCCTCCTGCAAGAATTTTTTAAATATCTGTCACCGTTTGCAAGTTATTGAATTTTAAAATCAGTCAGTCCTTTTTGGGACACCCGGTATGATTACTATTTCAGCAGTTGGTGTGCTTGAAATAATCATTGTTTATGATCTTTTACTAAATATTAATATTAAAGAAAATAATTAATGTTCAAAATACACAATAGGACATGAATAAATTTTGTACTCATATATTCTTAATACTTATTTAAATGTATGTAGGGTCTGTGCAGTACCCTTCTTTTTTTATGTGTCTATTTTAATAAATAATTAATCCAAGTTAATTTTGTGCATTATGTATATCTTCTATGGGTGAGTTTATTTTGCATTCTTCCTTTTCAACTTCAACTTAATTTATGCCAACTCTTACTTAATTTTAATCATTTGATTAAATTCAGTCGATTTTAAATCTTAAAATTTTTAGTTGCCAACTAATGACCACTAGACGACACGGCCATATGTAATAGCGGAATGACATTTTGAATGCCAGATCGTTTTCGTAGTTTATTAATAGTAATTTTAAATATTTCTGGTATTTAATCTGTGATCCGATATCAACATGTAACATATCATGTTACATAAAAAATTTTCAATTCCGCAATACGGATTTTTCGATGTCACAAGCTCCCGGACTAAATTAAAAAAAGAGATTAGAACAATGCACATTAGTAGAGCAATTTACACAAATAAACTACATAGCAGCTCTGGATCTATAAATAAATAATTGTAATCTGTGCACTTATGATGTCCAATTTATGTATTAAAATACATATAAATAAGCAGAGCAAAAAAAAAAGTCAAATTAATAAAGTGGATACTTTTTACTTACTTGAGCATATTTTGGACTGCTAAGCTGGTAGAGAGGCGAGGATCAGTGAATTGTGTTGTTCGATTATTATGATCAACATAGTAAACTCTGCCATTAGAGGTATGTCTCATTTCCCAGCCATTTGGAAGAGGGCCTAAATCAGCAACATTAATTCCTGCTAGATCCCTAGGCACCCGAGGGTCATGCCACGTGCTAACACCAGTAGCTACATGATAAAAATATACTTGTCCTTGTTGAGTTGTCCGGATTTCTAAAAAAAGAATACAATATTCTTTTAAAAGAAATATTAAAATATGGTCGGTAATGTTTAATTAATGGTTATATATTAGCATTCAAATTATTATGCTGCATTTGCACATGTAATTATGAATGTAAGCTTTTATGATGTTTTTTTATGATATCTTTTCATTTTGAATGAAAATTCATTTTGAAATATTTTGTCCTTAATATTGGTATCTTATATATATTTATATATACCTAGGCAGCTAAATGTTTTAGCAATCTTTTAAATATTATACGCTTAGATCCTTGCTGCAAATTGCGCATAATCTTTGTGTATTATCTATATGATTTCTACTTGTAGTTATCTGATACCTCCCTTAAGAAATTCCATTAATTTTTTCATTCTTATCATCGCAAAGTTTCATTTTATGATTTTTACCTTTCTAGTTATGTAACTTATATGTATTTTCTTGTTGTATTGTATAATTTTACACATACAGTTCTATATTGTTGGTTTATGGCGTGTAGTTAATCATTTACAATATTGCAGTTTTTGATGATGGTCAGTAATGTTTAATTAATGGTTATATATATATATATATAAGATTTTATACAGCAGCAATCTGTTACCATATAAATAGTACACAAGTGTTTTTTTTTACTAACATGAGACTGAAATGAATTTCTTTTTGTTGAGAAGTTACACTTATCGCCCCCCCCCCCCCCCCAAAGAAAGGGAGGGAGATGAAGACATTTCATAAGAATTCTATGTCTATTTAGTTCATTATAATTTTAAATTGCAACAATGTTTTTTGATGCTTCTTAAAAATAATTAAGTATGTGTTTTTAATAGATCTTAGTATGAATTCCTCACTGATTTCAAGTCATTAGTTTGGAATTATGAAGAATTTTATCTTCCGAGATGTGATTGCAAGGATTTATTAAAAAAAAAAAAAGAAATTGTTTGCATAAATTTGAGAAAGTCTTCTGTTGGTTTTTCAATAACCAAAGCTGTTGCAAATGAAGAAAATTAAAAAAAAATCACATATATATATTACATATATATATATATACTTTTTTTAATATTAATTTTCTGATTTTCAACAACTGTAATGATTGATAGACCAAGTACTATCCATGATACCAACAATTCAAAAAACATTTTTGTGGTTAATAGTGTAGATTAAAAATGCTTAGTAGAAGGGAAGATGGGAGCATTTAGTGCATTAACCACTTCACAATGAGTGTCTTTTACAGAATTTTTAGCCCTTTATCACACATTTTTCAAAATAGAAATTTTTAATAATTGAATCGGGAAATTGCCCTGGTTAAATAAGGTAAAATTTACAATTAAAAATAACTGGTGGGCATAATCAAGGATTCTGAGAATCTTATGCATCATGTATACGTGAAGCTCATCCCCAAGGGGTTAAAGAAATAAATAGTTTGGGCACATACAAGTTTCCGTAAATCACGAATCTCAAACTTAAAGAATAAATTTTAAAAAGTAAATAATAATAATTATTATTATAAAGAAAACTATATTTAAAAATTTAATTTTTATGGAACAGAAACATGGGATTTCAACAATAAAATAAGCATTATTATATTGTAATACAGTAGACGATCTTTATAACACAATTCTATTTGACGCAATTCTCCATATAACGCACAACTTCTCAGATGTAAACAATGAATTTTGCAGTTAAAAAGCACCTGCATTTCCACATTGTAAAAATATTGCTACTCTCTAGAGGACTAAATTTGATTCATTAGTTCAAATTTATCTCCTAATTTAAGAACTTTTTAATGAAAAAAATGCTATTATTACAATAAACGTTTTTGAAAATGTCTAATATAAGGGATGGTTTGGCCAGTTATATTTGGATCATGTTTATAAAGTAAATTTAACAATGTCCGACCTATATTATGCAAAAATTTATAATTAGGATAACTCTTGGTAACAAGGAATGCAGTATAAAGATATTCTAATGTATTTTGATATGTTTCAGACATATTTGGCCATATTTACTAAGTAAATTTAATAATGTGATCCATATAACGCAAAATTCTATATAACGCACAACCTTGCGTTTTTAGGTTTGCGTTATAAAGATCTTCTACTGTAGAAGATCTTTATAACGCAATTCTATATAACGCAATTCTCCATATAACGCACAACTTCTCAGATGTAAACAATGATTTTTGCAGTTAAAAAGCACCTGCATTTTCACATTGTAAAATATTGCTATTCTCTATAGGACTCAATTTGATACATTAGTTCAACTTTATCTTCTAATTAAGGACTTTTTTGCTGAAAAAAATGCTATTATTACAATAAACATTTTTGAAAATGTCTAATATAAGGGATGGTTGTGTCAGTTATATTTGGATCATGTTTATAAAGTAAATTTAACAATGCCTGACCTATGCTATGCAAATATTTATAACCTGGATAACTCTTGGTAACAAGGAATGCAGTATAAAGATATTCTAATGTATTTTGATATGTTTCAGACATATTTGGCCATGTTTACAAGGTGAATTTAATGATGTGATCCATATAACGCAAAATTCTATATAACGCACAGCCTTGCGTTTTTAGGTTTGTGTTATAAAGATCTTCTACTGTATATCACTTTCTTCTGGACACGATAACTTCCACAATTCTGCACCAATCTCTTCCAAACTGATACATAAAATCAAGGGGCATAAAATCTCGGTCAAGTTCGTTAATGGGCAAAATCGGACCAAGGGGGATGGAAATAGGGAGGGGTTTTGTGAAAACAGAAAAAAACTCCATAACTTCTTAAATTTTGTACATATCGAATCAGTTTAAAGTTTTTATTACTTCTAAAAATAGGGCCAAAAATTTATGTATCACAGATTTTTGATAAAGTTAAAAATGGGCTCAAGGGGCGGAAAAAATAGGGTTTTTGGGAGAAAAAAATTCATAACTTCGTCAATTCTCAAAATATCAAATCCAATTAATTTTATCATGAATCTCCTTAACATTATCTACAACTTTTATATTCATAAGTTTTTGATAGGACCAATTCGTACCGCAAAAAAAATTAAAAACGAAAACAAAAAGGGCATTTGAAGAAGAAAAAAATTCATAACTTCGCCAATTCTCAAGATATCAAATCCAATTAATTTTATCATGAATCTCCTTAACATTATCTACAACTTTTGTATTCACAAGTTTTTGATAGGACCAATTCGTACCACAGAAAAAAATTAAAAACGAAAACAAAAGGGCGTTTGAAGAAGAAAAAAATCCTTAACTCCGTCAATTCAAAAGATATAAAATCCCCATGAATTTATCATATATCTTCTTAATATTATCTACAACATCTATATAGACAAGTTTTGGATAGGACGAATTCTTACAGCAAAAACAAATTAAAAATACAAAGCGGTTGAAGAAAAAAATCATCGTAAGGGTGTATTCAAATCCAAACTGCTTATTTTCGGACTCATTTTACAATCCATTTTTACTCTCAAAGGCTTCCAATTGGTACCTTTTCTTATTCAGAAACTATATAATGTACTGTAATGGTCAATTTTTTGATAGAGGCAGAATATATTTTAAAACATGCTGTCAAAGTGGGCCTTTTGAACTGAATTTCCCGAAGCGGATTGTGTTGGAAAGATCATCGTATTAAGGGAGTATTCAAATCCAAACTGCTTATTTTCTGACTCATTTTTAAATTCATTTTTGCTCTCAAACGCATCCAATTGGTAGATTCGCTTATTCAGAAACTGTATAATGTACCATAATGATAGATTTTTTGACAGAGGCAGAATATATTCCAAAAAATAATGTCAAAGTGGGCATTTTGAATGGAATTTCTTGAAGAGATTGTGTTAGAAACGAAAAATATTGTCTTACTGAGAAAATAATTGTTTATATATCATGTTTTAATTAATTGAACGAAAATTAAAAACACAGGTCGCTTATAAATCTCTTCAAAAATCACATCAACAAGTTTCATGTTTTTCCTATTAAAAATGAATCTGGAGTTATGACAGAAAATTTCGAGTTGTTGAGCATGGAAAAGTATTTTTTTGAATACCGCCCTAACATGATTGTGATAAAACCAGTTATTATATAAAAATGGAATAAAAACTCATCAAAAGCGGCCAGATAAAATTGTTAAAGTGGGTTTATCCCTAATCATGTTTTGGTTTTTGTATGTGAAATTAATATACTTAACTTCGAAATCTACCTCCGCCTGTAGGCCGAGCCGGCAGTGATTTTTTCTTGATTAATTTAACACCAGTGTTTGTAATATATCATGTGTCTGTTGAAATGATTTTTCAGTAGCACTTGTTTAATTATATCAGTAGAACTAATTTAAAAAACAACAACAAAAAAATCTTTAGTTTTAACCAACATCACTGTTGTTTTAAAGCAGTTTTAAACTGTATTGTGCATCTCATCTACGTAGCACTGGTTTTCAAATACATAAAGGATGCCAGTGTAAAAGAAACAAATTATAGTAGTTCTGGTACTATTATAAATACTATTATCATTTTCAAATCTTCAGTTGTTTAAAAATTGGTATTATTTTACAATATTATCGCCCCACCCCCTTACAGTTACAGTTTTCATTTCCTGTATATGTAGTTTTTGCAGCTTTCCAGACTAAACCCAAACTATGTTTTAGTAAGATTTAAATCCTTAATATTGAAAGCAAAAACAGGTTGATTTTTCCATATGTTTAAAAGTTGTTTTCAACTAGATTTTTTGCAGAGATTTGTTTACATTTTCTTTGCAAAGTTTGTATGTATTTATATTTTTTGAAAATACATTTAGACAACTCTAAGAATCTATATTTCAAGAAAAGAAAAAAAAAAAAAAATGATACATAATTTCAACTGCATGTTATTATCAAAAGAAATTTTTCTAACAATAGTGAAAAACTAGCGAATAAAAATAAATGCATGTTTCAAATTTCACATTAAATTTTCCATCTTACCATTTTTATTTATTGGTATAATATTGAAATACTTTTGCACATGAATTTTCATTTTTAATGAGAGAAGTTGCATTTAATTATCTTACCAGAGATTTGCTTGGATTTTTTTTCGCACAATCATGTTTTTGCGAAATTGTGAACTTGTAAAAACTGTGAAGGAAATGTAAAAAATGTAACCAAAATTTTGTAATTTAGAAATTATATTTAAGTTCTTATTTAGACATTACTAAGATGGCCTTTTATACGTATAAACAGCTAGATAATAGATTGATTGGTTATTGCAGCTATTATACAACAGGTTTTTTTTTCTTTTTTTTTTTTTTTTTTTTTTACATTTGTGAAGGATTTAATTTGGAGATTGTAAAAATAATCCTGAAATGTCTATTTTTAAGAGAAAGAATTTTGTTAAAGGTCATATGTTTTAAAGAGAAAAGCTGTGAGGGATCCTTTAAGAGACTCAAACTCTTTCTAAAGAGATTCCTGCTTACAGATAAGATTTTCCATGTTAAGGTTTTCATGAGGGACACTACACATGAAAAAAATATAAATAAAAGTAACAGAATGTAGCAATTATAAAATTTTGACTACATTATTTTATAAATAAAATTTAAATTTTTCCCATTTGGAAAAATTGAAAAATAGCCCTTCGGAAAAAAACCGTTTTTTTCCAACTTTTCTGGGTTTTTTCCGAGCATTCCCATCTCTACTCATGACATTAATCTTTTTAATTCATATGCGAGTTATGCTAATATGACTTATATGAGAAGGGAGAAGCAACAAGTGAAAAATTACATCAAAATATAAGTTCTTATATATTATAGCACAAAATTAGCACTCATCACTCGCCAGGCGTCGAGTAACACTTAAAACATGGCGATTACCTTTATTGTCCTCACTCGCCAAACTCAATGGGCACCACTCGTCAAATAAGATGGTTGAAAGATCGATGCCAGGGAGGAAAGGGGTGAAATTTGTTCGGAATTTATGGCGTCCAGATCGGCGATTCTACCGAACGTAAGAAAAGAAAGTAGCAGGGGTGATTCTGTCTCGAATTTTCCGAAAATTTAAGGCATTCGGTTCCGAAAAAAAAAAGTCATCAGTCCGAAAATTCGGACATAAAAATATCGCTAATTTTGATATGGTCGTCGAAAAAAATCAATTTCATCAATCGTTCGGAGAAAAAAATCACCAATTCCATCAAAGAATCGCGAAAAAAAAAAAAACTTAAATTTCGCCCAAGGACCACGTAAAAAACGCGAATTTCGTCAAAAAATCACGGACAAAACGCAAATTTCGTGACAAGATCGTGGAAAAAATGCAAATATCGTCAAAAGATCACAGAAAAAATGCACATTTCGTCAAAGAATCGCGAAAAAGAATCACAAAATTCTTCAAAGTATCGTGGAAAAAACGCAAATTTCGGAAAAAGATCACGGAGAAAATGCAACATTCGTGACAAGATCGCGGAAAAACACAACATTCATCAAAAGATCGTGGAAAAAAATGCAAATTTCGTCAAAGGATCGCCTAAAAGAGCAACTTTCGTCAAAAAATCTCCGGGAAAAAAAAAAAAAAAAAAAGGCAAATATTTTCAAAGAATGGCGGAAAAAACTCACAAATTTCGTTAAAAGGTTACGAAAAAATGCAGATTTCGTGAAAAGATCGCGGAAAAACACAGATTTCACCAAAAGATCGCGAAAAAATGCAGATTTTGCAAAAGGTCACAAAAAAACGTGAATTTCGTCAAAAGATCGCCCCCCCCCCCCCCCCGCACGCGCGAAATGTTAAATGGTCGCAGAAAAATGCATATTACTTAGTGCCGGGGGGGGGGGGGGTGTTCCCTCTTTGCTGTAACCTTTCTGAAAATTTCCTGTGAATTTAATTCATTGCAATTAATAGTAAAAATAAAATTTTTCAGTTGAATGTAATCATATCGAATGATAAGTAATATATATATTAGTAAATTACAATGTTGATAGTTAGAAAAAACACAATTTTGTATGGAGCGTACATAACTTTGTTACTGGCCAATGGTTAAAAAAAACTGGCCAGTGAAAAAAATCATTGTATTGGCCAGTGGGTGAAAATGTTAATTTTGACCTATATTATACAGGGTGATTCAGCTCGTCGGTGACAAACTTTAAGGATCGATAGAGCACACCTAGACGAACATTTTTGAATAGGGAATGTAGGGTCCCTGACGCGATGGTAAGGCGCTAGGCGCTTTCGAAAATTTGGGTGCCAAAATTCGAAACGTCATAAAAACTAGGGAAATGGTTAGATTTTCTTGCTTGTTGTGTCGAAATGATTCTGTTTGTTTAGACTTTCTTCAGTACCAATTTGATAAGCGTATCTCTTAAAACATGGATAGGGGGCGCTGCAGACTTTGGAGAGCTAGACAACAACTTTAAGCCCGTTATTTTGATAATTTAACACATGCTCGCCAAAGTTTATACTCTAACTTAAAGTTTGAACCCAAAAGTAGAGCCCTGCAAAAAGCGTAAGAGCCGGAATAAAATGTCAAAGTACAGGGTGGTCGAAACTCGAAGGCTTCTAAGAGATAAACAAACAGATTTCTTGACTTATGGCATGCATTTTCATGATTCTGTTTGCTGGGGCTCTCTGAAACTCAGTTGAACGGTACAAAAAGAAACATCGATAGGGGGCGCTTTGGGCAAAAAACATAATTCGTTGACATTTCGGACGCTAACTGGAAACGGGGCGCTACGATCAGTTAGAAACAAAACAAGAGAGTAATTTACTTATCATAAGAAGCTACTAAAACTGCAGTTTGTTTGTTTTTTTTAACAAACATAGCTGGTTTCAATCATGCACAATGCGCGCAATAAAATTTACATAAGGTGCTTTTTGCTGATTTATGCAAAAGATATCGTACCATATCGATATGCAAAAGATACGTAATGCATAGACGACAACGCGAGATGACGTAGTTGTATGCGCAGACACGTCTTTTGAACGTGCGGTACCTACTTAAGCTTCGGGTTACTTGTCTGCAGATCGGTAGTAGGATGGAACGGTACACAAACTCTGAATTGGCTGACATGCATTTGGCGTATGGCGCTGCTGGTTGTAATGGACGAGCCGCTCAGCGGTTGTACGCCGAGCGTTACCCCAACAGGCAAATCCCCTGCCATGCCTTCTTCGCTCGAGTACACCAGAGGTTGTCCACAACGGGATCTTTCGACGGAGGCAGGCCTGAACGGCAGCGATCAGTGAGCACCCCCGACAACGAAGAGGCTGTGCTTAACCTGGTTGAGGACAACCCAGGTCTTAGCACGAGAGATATCGCCAGACATGTTGGCATTTCGCAAGCAACTGCATGGCGCATCTTACGTTCCCGGAATCTGCACCCCTACCACATCCAGCGGGTGCAGTTGCTCAGAGAGCAGGATTTTTGCCCTCGAGTGGAATTCTCAAGATGGTACTTGGCGATGAGATCCAGGGATTCCCGTTTTGTAAACAGCATTTTGTTTACGGACGAGTCCACCTTCAGCCGGGAGGGAATGTGGAACGCCCACAACAGTCATGTGTGGTGTGATGAAAATCCACATGAAACCAGAAGCCGAGCAGCCCAGGAGCGTTTCTCAGTAAATGTGTGGGCCGGCATTCTGGGGGATTGCCTCATTGGCCCTTATTTGTTACCTGAACGGCTGACAGGTGGAAATTACCTGATTTTCCTGGATCAAGTGCTGCCGCAGCTTCTGGATGAGGCGCACGTACCCGAAGGTTCGCATCGCCAGATGTGGTTCCAGCACGATGGAGCTCCGGCCCATTACACGAACGACGTGCGTCTCCATCTAAACGCAAGGTATGGCCAGCGGTGGATCGGGCGTGGGGGTCCAGTTCACTGGCCTGCCCGATCACCAGACCTCACCTGCTTGGATTTCTTCCTTTGGGGTTACCTGAAGGCCGAGGTATACCATACACCTGTCAGCAGTGCTGAAGAACTTGTGGCGCGCATTGTGGCAGCTGCAGGGCAGATCAGAGATACTCCTGGCATTGTTGGAAACACACACTCCTCAATGCGACGGAGGTGCGAAGCCTGCATCATGGCCCAAGGTCGAAATTTCGAGCATCTTCTGTAGTGTTATTTTTTGTAAATAAATTTCCAGTATCATTGATGTTTTTGGTCTAAATTTATTCAGAAGTGTTGAGCAGAGGTAGAAAATGTGTTTTCATTATTACTAACTGATCGTAGCGCCCCGTTTCCAGTTAGCGTCCGAAATGTCAACGAATTATGTTTTTTGCCCAAAGCGCCTCCTATCGATGTTTCTTTTTGTACCGTTCAACTGAGTTTCAGAGAGCCCCAGCAAACAGAATCATGAAAATGCATGCCATAAGTCAAGAAATCTGTTTGTTTATCTCTTAGGAGCCTTCGAGTTTCGACCACCCTGTACTTTGACATTTTATTCCGGCTCTTACGCTTTTTGCAGGGCTCTACTTTTGGGTTCAAACTTTAAGTTAGAGTATAAACTTTGGCGAGCATGTGTTAAATTATCAAAATAACGGGCTTAAAGTTGTTGTCTAGCTCTCCAAAGTCTGCAGCGCCCCCTATCCATGTTTTAAGAGATACGCTTATCAAATTGGTACTGAAAAAAGTCTAAACAAACAGAATCATTTCGACGCAACAAGCAAGAAAATCTAACCATTTCCCTAGTTTTTATGACGTTTCGAATTTCGGCACCCAAATTTTCGAAAGCGCCTAGCGCCTTACCATCGCGTCAGGGACCCTACATTCCCTATTCAAAAATGTTCGTCTAGGTGTGCTCTATCGATCCTTAAAGTTTGTCACCGACGAGCTGAATCACCCTGTATATGCATGTCATTTTCACCAATTAAAATATGTGTTCGGCATAAAGGCATCTCTCAATTTTTATATCATCTGAAGCAATTAACACCATATTATTATCTCATGCAGCCTCAAAGCAGAGTATGCTTAAAAGTGCGACGTACGTTGCAGAACAACGGACTTCTCTGCAGAAAATTTCAAATTATCATTTTCAAGAAAATGCACCATTCAATCGAAGGAAAAATCTTGAAATTCATCACTCAATGGCCGAAAAAAAAAAAATCTTTGATCGTCCATTTAAAAATACTGCAAAATTCATCAATTGGTTGCGTTAAAACTTGAGCAATTCATCAGTCAATCCTGAAGAACAAATCGTGAAATTCTTCAGCCTGTTGTGGAAAAACATACAAAATTCGATGAACAGTCGCAGAAAAAAAAATTCCTGATTTTCGCCAATTGGTCGAAGGTAAAAAGACCCATGATTATCTCTTCTAATCAGTCACAAGAAAAAAAAACTCAAAATTGGCTTATGGTACAAGGAAAAAATAGAGAAATTCGTCAGTGGATCGTTGGAACAAACTGCGAAAAGACCAATGGTTTTCTCTAATCGGTCGCAAGAAAAAGACTCAAAATTTGCCTATGGTACAAGGAAAAAATCGCGAAATTTGTCAGTGGATCATTGGAAGACATTCCCACAGTACATTCTTGATCAGCTGAAGTTTGTTGCAGAACATTGAAAAGTATTCTGCTTTGGGGTCATGCAGTATATAAAAGCACCTCATATAAGGTTAGTTGGGGCAACTGGGACATGATTTTACAATATGACTCTGGAGCTTCTGACAATTCAGCTTTAAAAAACTAATGTTTATTTGAATTAGAGTCTGAACTTCTGTAAATGTGTTCAGTTAGGTTCCCTCTATCAGACAGAAATGCTCAAAATTACATTTTAATATTTAAAAATATAAAAATGTGCATATTTCATCTTTCTTTCCTCATGGGTCCAGTTGCCCCAAAAAATGGGGTAACTGGACAGGAGGGTCTATGTTCCACACGCGTCCATATTTTTTCATATCGGATATCAGGTCCTGTTTGAAAAAGTGTAAACAACTTTAAAAAATTTAAACCGGGCAGATCATGTAAATTATATGTCAATAAACAGCGTTGTAAGGGAAACCTTTGCTGTTAATGTGTCTAAAAAAAGCACTAAAAGTGAAAATATTAGATTTATTTATACCAAAAACATAAAACTTAAGGAAGTACTTATGTACTTTAGTATAGATAGTAAGTATAAAAGTCATGTGGGTATTTTAAGGAAAAAAATAGCAAGGTAAATCTATGAACAAACGGCTACGTAAGTACTTAAGTACTTTATCCAGGGGTCGCATTATATAGGGAAAATTTTATTGTTCCTACTAGAACCCTTACAAAAAGGTGCAATGAAGATATTATTTTCAAAATAGTGGTAGGAACGATAAAAGTTTCCCTATAGAATGCGACCCCTGTACAATTTCAAGGTCTGGCTATCTCGCTTTCAGGGGCAAGGTACTTGCATTCGTAAAATGTTGAAACAATTTAATGACACCAATATTTACAAGAGAATCTATCTGAAAACAGGTAAAAGTATATTTTCGCGTACTTAATAAAGGTGAAATTCTCATTATAAAATTCAGGTGCCAATGTGGCAATTAGGAATTAAAATTAAGTGATGCCATAACGGCATCACCGCCTCTCAAGGGGCCAAGAAATTTGGTTTGATACCACTCAATATGCTTTTTTAAAATTTCATTACATAATTTTAATAAGGTATTCTATCATTTTCTTTATTGTGAGCAAAAAACAATGGAGAAATTTACTTCCCATAGTAAGAGAAACACACACAAAAAAATTATTTATAACTATTGGGGTAACTGGATCCAGCATGATCCAGTTACCCAAGATACATGTCCCAGTTACCACATTCTTGAAAAAATTATGGCATAACTGGGACACCGGGCTTACATTTGAAACATGAAGTAAATATGTATAGATACCTAATAATATTAATGTAGTTATATGTCTAATCTTTAAAAAAAATGATTGTTTAATAAAAGCACTTACAGTATTTTAATAATCAGCCGAGGAAGTTCAACAATATAGACGTTGTTTTTAAAAAAAGAAACGTAAATTTTTGACAACCTATCACAGCAAAGTGAGAGTTATGATTGAGTTGATACACATTGTTTTAGGAAGTAGAGATTAAGGGGCATTGTTCACAAAAGCTAAAACTTAAAAAACACCAACAGTTTTTTATAAAATAGTCTATGGCCCAGTTACCTCGTGGTTCCAGGTACCCCAACTAACCTTAGTCATTGCATAAAAATTAATTAATACAGGTAAAATACAATTGACATTAAGAGGCTACTTCAGTCATGTGAAGACACTCAGAAGCTAATGTTAAACATATGAAAGCATTCTTTTAAAATATATCATTTGCATTTCAATATTTTTATTTTATTTTTTTATTTTTTTTTTTCAATGGTGTTAGCTGATGTCAAGCTCTACAAAGAACCTTTTATTTTTTTATTTTGGCTACTTTTAAAAAAAAATTATTATTAAGGATATTTTACTTTTGGAACCAGTGATGAGACCTATGTGATTTCATTCAGTAAGGCTGAGATTTGACATTTCATGAATGTTACAATTGAAGAACAAAGTAGTGTTTTGTGCACAGAAGAATTTGCAGTTTGTACATATTTAAATAAAAATACTAACAGTGTATGGTAAAGCACCAACAAGTGGGTCTTTGTTTTTTCAACGTGACAGCAAAGCCTTTGAACAAATTTCACTGAAGAGTGGACTGAACATACAATCCAGATCAGTCTTCATGTGATTACATGTTTGGACCATTAATGTGTAAAATAAAAGTTCTGATCAGATAATCAAATGCAGTTTGTCATTAAGAATTGACTTCTTCACAAAAGATAGGATTCTCCAAGAAACATACAGACAGGGTTCATACTCTATTTGAATAACAAAATTTTCCCTGACTTTTCCAGGTTTTCCAGACCATATTTCCCTAGCTAACCACATTTCATGACATTTTTAGAAATACGAATTACAATCCTAGGTCTTAATGATTGAACTTATACAGCAAAAAAGAACATACTGATACATTAATATGAATAAAATGTAAACTTACTTCTGAAAATGAAAACCTATAAAATTGAAACTAAGAATCTATATCATACATTTGATATTTAAAATATAAAAAAAGATAAATTGAAAAAAAAAAAAAAATAAGAAATAAAATATAACTCAGATGGATTCAAAGTAACTTTTTACTCATATAATTGTATTTACATATATTAAACATTCCAATTTTTTTAGACAGTTCTGCTATTGTATCTTTATTTGTGTTGTTTCGGAAGCAGTTTCTTGTGTAAGTTTTTTGTCTTTTAACATTTTAATTTTAGTTACAGCTTCAGATTTTTTTTTTTCTGTTTTGCTTGCTTCATAATTTTTTTTTCTTCTTTTTATTTAAATATTCATGATATCACAACACATTTTTATAGCTAAAACATCTTTATGTTAAAAATGTGAATTCAGCAACAATTCTACTAGCAAGTGAAAACTCTGAAATTTTTTTGTGGACGGACCTTAAAACTGAGGAGAATCTTGACATATGATAACACATTAGGAAAAAAAAAAAAAAATCCTAACTTTTTCAGGTTTTAGAAAAAAATTGTAATTTTCTCTGACAATTCCCTGTTTTCCAGTTGCATAGGAACCCTGTACAGATCTTCAAATCAAGTAGGGGGTAGTAGTAGTAATATTAGGAGGCAATTATGCTTAAGTGACTGTAAAAAAATATCTTTTACAAATGGGTCTTTTTTCTATTAAATCTTCTTTCTTTTGTTAAAAAGCACATAGTAATCCTGATAAAAACTCAAAAAGACAAATTACCATATCCATCAGGCAGTTCAACAGCTTGATGTAGGTGATTCCTGGCAAGATAATTTCTATGCCTCGTTGATCTTCTCCTGGAGTGGCCACTACTTCCACTAACACCATTACTAATATTAGTAGAATTATTTTCAGAGTTTGTTGTGGAATTATTATTAAAATTGGAATTGTTACTATTTGAAGAGGAATTGGAAGAATTATTGCTTATAGCGTTGTTGCTTATTTGACAACTGCTAGGTCGGTTATTGTTGTGCCCATTTGTCTGCTCAATCTCATAAGCTGTCCTGTAAATAAACAAAAAAAGAAGGGAAATCTTAAAAAGTATACCAAATAAATAATTTTAATCAAAGCAATATACTTAAATGAATAAAAACAATAAAATTTGAAATAAAAATGGCTTATTTAAAATCAAATATTTAATACATAATTTTATCTTATGTGCAATTTAAAATTTATGCATCACTGACAAGTTATTTTATTATCAGAATTTCAGCTCTCCTGTTCCGTCAGGTGAAGACACTCATGAACTATGCTATATCTATCAGGAGGTTATTTGCTAATATCTCATTTGCATTTCGAGATTTTTAAATAATTTTTTTTTTTTTTTTTTCATTGAATAACTGAGGTTGATCTCTACATCGTCCCTTTTTTACTTTTTTGATTTCGGTTACAGATATAATTTATAAAGTTAGTTTCACTTTTGAAACCGGTTCCGAAAATGAAAGTGTCATCATAAAAAACATCTACAACCAAAATCGAAAAAGTAAAAAAGGAGCGATGTAGAGATTAACCTTAGCTATCAAATGAAAAATAAATAAATAAAAATGTCAAAATGCAAACGAGAAATTAGCAAATAATCTACCCATTGGTTTAGCATTAGCTCGTGAGTGTCTTTGCTTGACGGGACAGGAGCCTTAAATACTCTTATTTAACAAAATTCAATTCTACATTCACATATTAAAATAACTAGCTGCATGGTAGTGCTGTAATCATAAAATAAACAGTGGATAAATGCTATAAGCAGAGGGTATACCTAAAAAGTATAAGCTACAGTTTTATTTAAGAAACATAGTGTATGCAGTTTAAAAAAAATTCCATAAGATATATAGCATATACTGCCGTATACCCACCACTACACCACCGCTGCACAGCAGCTCAATGTTTTCCATTTACGCTGCAAGATATCTTTTGGTTTTTTGGGTAAAAATAATTCTATTTTGATAATTTATCTTTTTTTCAGTTCACAATTAGATGAACAAAGATTTACTGCCTAAGCGACAACACTAATCAAGAGAAAATGTTCACGTCTTTTTTTTTTTTTTAATGAGAATACTTTTATTTTTGGAACTGGTTCCAAAATCAAAAAGGACATTTAAAAAAAAAAAAAAAAATCTGAAACAGATTTAAAAAAGCAAAATGTATCTGGTTAGAGAATAACCTCAGCTCAATCAGATCAACCCATAACTATCCTATGCCAAAAAAAAAAAAAAAAAAAAAAAAAATTATATATATATATATACATTTAAAAATATTGAAATGCAAACAAGTAATTCAAAAAGAATGCTGCTGTTGGTTTAACATTGGCTTGTGATTGTCTTTGCATGACTAGTGTAGGCTCTTTAATTACAAAAATATAAGGCATCTTTTTAATTTTCACAGAAAATACTAAATATAATTTTTTTTTAATTACAAAAGTATAAGGCATCTTTTTAATTTTCACAGAAAATGCTAAATATATATATATATATTTTTTTCAAATATCAGTTCTCTTTTATTTACCCCTTGTACCCAATAAAGAAACTTTTAAGTTGACTTTTGTAAACAAACACATCAATTAATCAAAATTATGGAAAAACCTAGTATGTGTAAGAAGGAGGAAAAAAAAAAAAAAAACTTAACATGCAGAAAAATTATTAAAGTATTAGCAAAGGGATTTTTAATAACTTTATTTTTCAACTGGGGTGATTAAAATTAAAGCTAGACAGCAGCACATCTGTATCAATGCTAAAGAAATTTTTTATTGAACCTTTTTTTTTTTAATATATATATATATATATATATATATATATATATAATCAAATAATATAACAAAATCACAATGAATCCTCTATTTTTCATTTAAAACCAGAGGTAATAAAATTAATTCCCTTAGATAGGCAAGAACATTCCAGTTCTACAATTCAGTTATATCTGTTGTACCAGAGTTTCCCCCAGGTTTAAAAAGGGGCAGGGTGCTGCTGGTGGAAAAAAGGTCAGTTTTTTATACTTAAGCAGGGCCGTGCGAAGTGGGGGGCGAAGGGGGCAGTCGCCCCGAGCGCAAAAATTGGGGGGGCGCCAATTTTATACTACAAACCTCTTTTTTTCTTCTTTTTGTAAAAAATTGTATATTTACATATTGGGAATTTTTTTCCCAATTTAAGTAAGTACATTTTTCATTTCAAAGTTATGGCACTGACCTTTACACCCCATTGAAATACAAATTTATGGATAAGGACTTCTTTCTTTTCAAAACTTGTTTTGGGTCTTTGTCTTAATCTCTTTTGTTAACTTTCTCTTTTCTGAGTCTGTGCTTGTGACAAAAACATATACTCTCAAAATAGCATGTGGTTTCTTTCTTGGAATATAAAAGGGTTCCAAACTGTTATAATGTACTGTTAGATACATTTTTTTCTACACCCATTTTCCAGATCCCGTTTGACAAAATATAAGTGCAATTTTCTGTTAATGTTATTTAGTTTTTTGAAATTTCTGAATTAAAATTAAACCTAAAGTTTCAAAATAAATGCGAAATATGTATTCAGTAAAATTTGTTTCTATTTCTGCACTTTTTAATTTTGTGACACACACCTGTGACAAAGAAAAGTTGGGAAAGGTAGGGGCACCAAATTGAAACTTTGCCCGGGCCCAGTTTTCTCTTCGCACGCTGCTGTACTACTTTTTTAATCCTAAGATCACTTATTTCCGCATATTTCCAACTATGTTTTAACATTAAACAATATATCAATCTGTCCCATTCAAGAAAAAACCTATTTAAGTAAAAATTGGAAGGTAAATTTTGATTTTGTTCTTTTGGTAAATGAGAATGTTTTTCAGAAATTGATTAAACACTTATAGTTGAAAATTGAAAAGAAAACAAAGTTTAATACTTAAAATCCAAATTTATTGAATTTCAGTTTATATGCTAATGCATTCTTTTGTTGAAAAATTATTTTTTTCATATTTGGATAATACTAGGATATTTTTGTTTTATTTGCTATTATGCTGTAATAAATTAAAACCCTTTAAAGTAGAGTCATGCATTGGGTCATATATCACGATTTTGCTGCTGTCCGCATGGATTTATTTTTTTAGCGCATTTCTGATTCTGATATTTTTGCAATTGAGAATATTTTCTTGAAATTGATTTAGTACTTACGGTTGAAAAACTGCACCTTATTTCTTATACATCTTTCTCTCTTTTTTTCACTTTTTTTCTCATTATCGTAAGTGAATGGTTAAATTCATCATTGAATTCATGAAAATATTTATGTTGTCAGTTATGTCATACCATTTATAACAGCTAGGGGATAGCCCTGCCCTATTTACTACATTTCATAAACTTCATATATTTCTCTTTGTCCAGATGCAGATAAAAAAATAAACATTTTGTAAAATTATGGAGCATGCACTATCATGAGCAGATTAAAAACAGTTTATCCAATGTCTGAATTGAAAAATTTTGAAACAAAAAAATATTACCAGAAAATGAGAAATTGTGTAAAAATAACTAGATAATCAGTAAATATTTAATTTTATTAAAAAAGCCCTATTATATTTTAGTTACATTATAAAATATTTTGTTGACATGTATTTAGTTGCTTATAAATTCAGTTACATTCTTAAAAACGTAACTGGATAAACTTGCAATCAATTACAGATAATTTCCATCCCAATTTTAAAAATGTGATTAGAATTAGCTCATAAACAATTAGATTAACTTAAAGAAATTTTATAGAATTTAACTTAGATTAATTTGTATTGCATTACACATTAACCAAATTATATTCTGAATTCCGTATTAGACATTAACTTGTAATACATTGCAAATCAATTTAAATTATATATTTGAAAAGGTGTAGGGGAGGTAAGGGTAATTAGGATCAGGGGCAATCTGTAACAGAAAAAAAAAAAAAATTGCCATGCTAATTATTAAGTCTGACTATTATTTTACATGTGCAATTTTTTTGGAGTGAAAATGTATGTTCGTGTAGGGGAGGTAAGGGTAATTAGGATCAGGGGGTGATTGGGATCAAGGGCAATCTGTAACAGATAAAAAAAAATTACCATGCTAGTTATTAAGTCTGACTATTATTCTACATGTGCAATTTTTTTGGAGTGAAAATGTATGTTCCTGTAGAAGTAATCACTGTTTTCCCAGAACACAAAGAAAAACATTGTCCGTCAAAGTGCGAATGTTTTAGTTATAAAGGTTCAGTGTAAAAAATTGTAGGAATATAGAAATATAGCTATGGATTTTAATTTAGAAAAGGGTTGTTTTTAAGAGGAAATGGTTATGTTTTGCAACAAATGCAGCATAATGTTAAGAATCTGCATTATTCTAATTACCCCAGAAATAGCATTTTCGGGATAGATAGGATCAAAGAGTTTTTGAGTTAAGGGCAAATTAAGATCGCAAATTTAATTTTCTATTTAAATCAAATTGTGGTTTAGAACACATTTTTTAATCTTTCAGTTTTCAGATCCTTTGAAATACCCTCTAGTTAGATGTTTACATTACTGCACATTTCGTGTTAACAAAACATTTATCTTACAACTTTATTTTGTATTTATTCCAAATTTTAGCCTTGACTGCCTGTTTTAGGCCCAATTAGGCCTCAACAGTTTCAATGTAAATGAAAATTTCCTCCTTCACAGCATATGAGCTTTGACTGATCGTAAAGGAATCGTCTTCCACCATGATAATGCCCGGCCTCACACATCTTTGGTAACTCGTGGGAAATTATTAGAGCTTGTTTGGGAAGTGATGTCGCACCCTCCCTACAGCCCTGACCTGGCACCATCTGATTACCATTTATTTCGAAATTTGCAGAATTCTTTGAATGGTAAAAATTTTACAAATGACGATGACCTAAAACACTTCTTGGTTCAGTATTTGTCTGATAAGGACCAGAAGTTCTATGAACGCGGAATCATGCAGCTGGAAGAAAGATGGCAGAAGGTCCTTGAACAAAATGGAATATATATAATTGATTAAAGTTTATTCTTTGTCTTAAAAAAATGAGTTTTCTTCAATACTACAAAACCGAAATTACTTTCTTGCCAACCCAATAGTTAATAACCGGAGAGTACATAAAATGTACCACTTAAAAAAAAAAAAAAAAAAATTACAGAATTTTAAAAATGTCAAAAATTGGCAATTTTAGCATGCACAAAATTATTAATATTTCTATAAAAAATCATGCTAGAAAGTTCTGTAAACAGACTATATGATCAGTGTTGAATTCAGGAGATTGCCCACCTCAAAAGTTTCGAAATATCCCCCCCCCCCCTTCCACAAACACACACCTTTAAAGAAAAATGTCTGATTTAAAGGTTGCTTAACATGATATACAATACAAAATAGTTTTTTCAACTCAATTTCAAAAGTTTTCTTTTAAAATAACATTGATTTTTTTTTCTTTTTTCCTTTCCTTACATCTTTCACTTTTTTTCTAGAGTTATGCCAAGTTTCCAGGTGAGAAATGGTGGGATTTTGAGAAATTAATTTATGAATAAGAGTGATTTATTCAAAATTTCTGCTGATTTCCTTTATATGCTAGTTTTAAGATAAGAATTGTCTTTTTCTAATAAACTTTGTATATTTTTAATATTCACTCATATTTTAATTTCAATTGTATGCTATATTTAGTATTACTTTCATATTTTATTTTGTTTTGATTTCAACTGACTATAGCTAGTAATCACATAAAACAAGATTGCAAGCAGGAATTTTTCTTCAAGGGTGGAGGCAAGGGGCATATTTTCTTGCCAAGTATAATATATTTGAAATAAAAATTTCAAATCAATCTAAAATTTTTATCTACACCTGACAAAATAAATTTTGTACTTAAAACCAAATACATTTTCATAAAGTTTCAGCTTGACCAAAATACAACATTAAATCAGAGATATTAGTGTTGACTCTAAGCCACTTTTAGCAGTGTGCAGTGTGCAGCCTGGCATCCCTTTTTATTTCTTTTGTGCATCCAGCGACCCTTTTTAACACTTCCTATGCGCCCCGTGGCGATTCAGTTGATCACGGGAAAATATCGCAAATTCTAGGGACTCTAAACAAATCAGTTCAAAATATTTTTTGTGTACAAGGTACAAGTGTGCCCTTTTTTTAGAATAGTGTTCTTTTTTTAAAAAAACTGTACCCTTTTTTAGAGTAGTGTCCCCTTTTTGAAAAATTCCCGCTCGGTGGCCCTTTTTTTCTAGAGTCAACACTAGATATATACTGTATGTAAATGCTTCAGTTACCATTAATATCGTTAATCCCTATTCCATGTATTGGAGACTTAAACATCTGAAAACACAATACAGTAAAATCTTCTATGACAGAATCGCATAGGGGGCAAAAAAAAGGGTTATAGACAAGTTCCCTTCTTAGCTGGTGTAAATGTATTATATTTTTTTTCTCACAAACTGTTATATTCATTTTGAATGGATCAACACATTTTTCAGTTTAAAACAGAATTTTATCATAGGCAGGTTCTTTTTCAAAGGCTTTATTTACTATACTTTAATTTTACTGCCTAGAAATCTGCTGTTCTTTTTAAAAAGAATAAAATTTAAATTTAGTTGTAGAATAATGGCAATAGTAAAATACAGTAGAAGACCTTTATAACGCAAACCTAAAAACGCAAGGTTGTGCGTTATATAGAATTTTGCATTATATGGATCACTTTTCATACATCATATGGATCGCTTTTCAAAGCTATGTTTTCTGTTCCATGAATAAATTGCTCTACATAGTAAAACATTGATACCTTGAAAATTTTAATAAACAATCTTTTGATTACTAGTTAGCTGAAATGTCTGATTTTTCTGTTAGAACACTACATGAACAGATATCTTTTATTGAAAATAAAACTTTTCAAGAAGTATTGTGTATTGTCATTTGACACTTCTCTTCTGAAACTGCCAGGTTAAAAAAAAAGATAGCAGTAAAATAAACAGAAATACACATTTATCAGCTTTTTAGACTACTGAAAACATTAATCTTAAAATGGAAAATAGTTTTATAAAAGTTGCCAACCACTAAAACATTTCAACAGTCATCAGATCAGACTTAATACAAAGGGTTTTTTTTCCTAAGCTATGTTAATACGTATTACTTTTAAATGTCTAAACTAAAAATTAATTCTATGTCTTTTAAGGCATTTTTATGAGACTTTTTTAATTATATCTCAAGTAAACCTTATCTCGAATTCCCCCCCCCCCCCCCCCCCACCCTCCCCATTTTCTTGTCAGACCTAAATAGTGGATTCAATTATGCAATAGAGGACTTAAATATATCTCATTACATATTTTAGTTAATAGTAAACAGGTGCTTTACTAGCACCCAATTTTTCAATGTCCTCTTAATAGATTTCATATCTTGAGTTTCTTTTTAATTCTTAAAAAGATAACATCCCCAATCAAGAAAATTTTCTTTTACAGCTTGATTGAAATCTTAAATGTCATTTTATGTTATTAATTGTAAATAATCTGCGTTTTCTCAAAGGAAAATATTTCATTCTAAATATTGAATATTTTTTATCTTTGCTAAATTCACATGTTTTAAATTTTCTCTTTACAGCTTCAGAGATGTTCATCAACACAAGCAATTTGCATTCTACATGCATACAAACATGATCTAGACTCACTATGCCTCACAGTGACTGCTGAGATATGACTGTTAAAAGTAGAAATTATTTACATCCAATAATTTGAAAAACTTAAATTACAAAAATGAGAAAATATATTAGATTTGTCTGAGGGGGAAAAAAAAAAAAAAGTTAACAAATTGGTTTAAAGCATGTCAACCCTGCTGGTAACAGAATATAATCATAATCCAAAAACCCCAAACCCAATGTTGGAATGTAGCAAGAACAAAGCCTTACTAAACCCAATACCCATAGAGGAAAGAAAACTCACAGCCAATCATTCCTTAGCATACAGAACTAGGAGTAACAAACGGAGAGAATTACTTATATGATTATGTCATCCAGAGTCATTCTAGGCGTTTTTCGCGGGGCAGGCCGCCCTGCCTGCCTTTCTTTATGAAATTTGATGCCCAATGCCCCCACTGTCCGAAACCCCCGCCCCGCAAGCCCTGTCACTCGGAAAATCGACCGAGGGGAAAAATAGCACCCTTCAAGTTAATTTCATCGCTTATTTCAAGCAAACTCTAAACTATTTGTAAACATTATATAATGTCCTAGCCCCATTTTGCTCCTAATCTGTTCCTTTTCACCCCCCCCCCCCATCCTCATACAGACACCAGTTATTTTCAGTAAAATTCCAGCACCGATGCAGTCATAAATTTCTCTCTCTCTCTCTCTATACCCCGTTTCTCGGCCACCGTAAAAATTCAGCCGAAATAAGAAAGAAAAAAAAAAAACTCTGAAAGGTCCTTTGACGAAATTGGTGTTTTTCGCGATTTTCTGACACAATTGTTTTTTTTTGGCGAACATTTCTCAAAATTTGTGATATTTATGTCCAAATTTTCGGATTTATGACAGATTTTTTTTTTTAATTCTCGGAAAAGAATCAACCCCTGCACTGCAAAGTGTCATGAATGGGGTAAACAGGTAGTAGCAAAGACTTTTTAGGAGGGTGGGGTCAGAGGTATAAGAGTGCCATGTTTAAACCGTCATGTCAAAAACCTCAAATACTAAATTGATCTGTAAAAACTCAAATTAAATGTCACACAAGACAACATTACATGTAATATTTTAAATTCAATCTTACTGTATAGCAGTAATTAGTACATAGTAAAGTATTATTGTTAAGTACAACTTTTAAACAGGGTAAAATTTTTATTTATTTTTTTTTATTTTTTATTTTTTGTAAAATTGTGTTTTTCTAAAAAGTAGGCATTAAGCTCACCTGAGCTGTACACTTTTTCTCTCTTAAAATCATTTTAATTTCACTTACTTTTGAGAGCTTAAAGCATTAGCTAGCTTTTTTTTTTATGGGAAAAAAAAAACTTAGAAAAGTGCAGATTTTTTTGTATATATAACAAGATAATGTGCATCAATGTTATTCTAGTCTAGGCAATAACCATTCCATTCAAAATTGAAATTGGATTATTAATTTTAAACATTTACAAAATAAGAGAAGTAATTTTTTAAAATGGCTTAAAGTCAAAATCTTTTTAAAACATGCTTTCTTTCAATATATAAAAATTTTTTCGATTTTAAAACTGAACAAAATTGGTTCGGTCATCTAAAAGAAAATTCCTTTAAGCCTATATTGAAAAAGTGCATAATAGAAGGGATCAAATCATGAAACCAAACCATCGGTTGGCTTATACTTTGCATCCCAACCGTCAGGGGCAAGCGTTGACTGCTGTATCAGTTGATTCAGCTCGCGCTTGAGCTAGAGAGAGAATTTCTGGATGCTTACCCATCTGATTGTGTATGAAGCTAAAGAATCCCCTTTCCTGTCTTCTTATTTCAGTGCTATAGGGAGGACTCCATTGCTTGGTGGAAAGGTATCATTAAATGCAACAGCTTTTTGAGCCTGCTTCAAAACTTGCTCACCTAGCAATGCTTTTACTATCAAGTCCTACTAGCTCAGCATCAATTAAGAGACAGACTATTTTCTAACGCTTCATACACTCTAAACTCAAAAATCTTTTGGGTGTAAATAAATGTGCTAAACACGTGGTGTGCTGCAGCATGCTGCGGGGTAAAATTGATCCGGATTATTTAATTGTACAAAATTATTTTCTTCTGGTTGAAAAATCCAAAAAAAAAAAAAAATATTTTATTGCAAATAATATATTTTTTTAATTATTAAATTTCAATAAAAGATCACATAAATCATTGACTTATTTAATGTTTACCTATTGTTAAAATGTTTTAGCGTGTTACATGTATTTGGCAGTTTTCGACGGTTTAAACCAGTTTATGACAGTTTAAACCAGTTTTTGATGCTTGTCAAAAACCAGTTTTTGACGTCAAAAAACCAACCCTGCTTTTAAGTAAGATTGTGGACCTTTTTTAATGTTCACATTATATATTTATGTTGAATCAAGGTGAAAAATTGAGTTTCGTCTTATGATTTTAAATGTTTGTCACTTTACAAATTTATTAATTCATCATTTTTCTAAAGCTTTGCTTGTAGCTTCTGCATAACTTGGATTTTGCTTTTTTCAATAATGTGTAAAATAAATGAAAACATTAGGGAAAAAGAAAAAAAAGAGATAAAAAAACCCAGCATTTATTTATTTATTTTGTTAACCATTCGGTTTAAACCAGAGTGGTTTAAACCAAAGAACCCTGATGTTGCATATTTGCAACATACCCAAAAGTCAAAGTTACTTATACAGTGGGCCTAAAAAAAGATTTTATTTATTGCTGCAATCTTCTAATGCAGCAGTTAATCTAAATTATTCATAGAATTAACAACATATGACAATGCTCAGTTAATTTTTTATGCCAAAGTTTTATCTATTATTTGAGCAGTTTCATATTGTTATTGCTAAAACGAACTACATAAATTTTGTAAAATTAAAAGGGCAGGAGATGGCCGAAAATAGATTTTTTACAAAGGTAAATTGGCATATTTTACAATTTTGTATTAGAAAAGTGACAATATTTATGAGAAGTATGTAATTTTTTGTTTGTTTGTTGGAAATATGGCAAAAATATCTTTTAATTATTATCTTATAAATTTATTCTTATATCTTATAAACTTCTTATCTTAAAAATTTAAAAATTATCTTATAATTTTTTTAATTATTTTTTACATGCTCAAAATGATGCATTCTAAAACCAGAGTAAATATTTTTCAAATTGAAGTTGTTGAGAGACAAAGTTTAAAAAGAAAAGACAAAAAAGAAATAAAAATTGGTGCTTACACACACACACGGTGTTTTTATCATTTACTTTATTGCAAAAAATATCCATCCTTATTTTAAAAACATAAGTAAATAAAAAAAAATACAGTTTGCATAATTATAGCTACAACATATGTTAACAGAATTGCTAAAAAAAAATATATCTCCCCTTAAATAAAAATAAACTTTCAAATAAAGATAAAATGTATTGTATATGTGTGTATGGTTCACCTAGAAAGATATGCATAAAATTCCAAATATACCTTATCCAGATGATAACATAACTGATAACTTTACTATGAAAACACATGGACAGGTCAACATTATTACATGTTGACTCAAAAACATATAAATACAAAGGAGTAACTAATAACAAGCTTTAAACAGGTATTGACTCAGAATCCATATTATGATAGTAATCATATTAAATTATACAACTAGATGAATAACTAACTAAAATAAGAAGTATTGCAGGGCAAAAATTATTTATCTGATAGGGTACTTTTTAAGTTATTGTTATTGATTTCATTAGGAATTCAGAAACATCTAAAATAAATTTCTCAAAGAATCCAAGGACTGAATATTTATTTACTTATTTGCAAAATGGATAATAATGTTTCCTAGGAATTTTTATGACGATTAGAAATAAAATCAGATAGACATTTTTTTGATTAGATTCCAAAAGGCAGGTATTTTTTTTTTTTCAGTCTCTTTTTTTGGTATTTAAAGAAACTTTTAAGATTTAAAATACGGAAACTCTTCTAAATCACAAAGAGTCGATTTTCTAGTACACTTGCAATTTTTAAATAGAGAATATAAAAAGACTATAAAGTGTGCTATTTTTTTTGGACAACGGCAAGAAAGGTGCTATATTATTAACCAAATTGCAGGTGGGGAGCAGCACCCCCCTGAAGCTGTCTTAACCCTGAGCAACAATATTTTTTTTTAAATGGTATTTAGAAATTTTATTAAAAAAATAAATTCTCATAAAATATTAGTAATTAGCTCAAAAAATAATTAATTAGTACACTAAAATTTACCTAGTAGGTTTTTCCCATTGCGTAGACCTTGTAAAATGATTTACATAATAAACTCTACCTGAAGCCGTTCTTCTCTCTTCCCAACTGTAACAGAAAGGACAATTTGAAGAAATTGGATATATTCAATTTGCTAATTTGTATATTTTTAAAATGTAAGAATGTTTTATAAAGTAAATTTTAATGTATTTATCAACAAATTACAATAATAATAATAATAATAAAATTACACATTAAGACATCACCTTAGTTTTTAAACTAATATTTCCTATACCAATATTTTAACTATCTTACACAAATTTAATATATTTTTACTTTACACCAATAATACAACACGATATCTATACTAAATAACATTTTGGTAGAACAGGATGTCTATCAGATTCTTCAAACTGAGTTTCTATTGATTCATTCTTGACTTCCTTTCATACATTTCATGATACAAAGCATCTTTAATATGTTCCCTTTTTAGACATCTTTATTGGTTGGAAGTTGATTTTGTCTATCCCTAAAGCATTACCACATATTTCACAATTTTATTAGTGAGGAATACGTGAATTCTGATGCAGATTTACCTATTTCAAAAGCAACAGTACTTTATCTTTAGTATATAGAATTAATAGCATATAGAGAAATAGATAATGGAAACTGAAATCAGGACAACATCCAATAACTTGCTCCATATCTAAATTTTAATGCTGTTCTTTAAAACTTTGAAAATGATTTTATCTGTGAAATGATGAAACATGTAATGATGTGTGATGAACCACCAAATGATGAAATGTGTAGGATTTCAAAGGCTCTTGTAAAGTGGTTCTTGAGAGTGCCATAAGACTTATAAGCATGGGAAATTATACAGACACATCAGACTTTCAAGCTGAAGAACTAAACTATAAGTCACAACAAAAAATGTGACTTTTTTTGGATTGTGAGCGATTTAACAAGTGGACATTGCAATACCTAACCATAAAACACAGGCATTTGTGAATACAATGGTTAGTTGAATGATATACCAGATTGGATAATGGAATAGGGTTTTTTTCAGCAACCTTTACTTTTCTATGTGGCCAACCAATATGGCATTACTGATAAAGGACAACAAATTTTGTTGTCTTGCAACACACCAGCATTGTCATAACTTGACTAATAGCTGGAACATTCAATATGCATATTTGGAATCTTTATTACCAATCATTAAATCATTAGGCATATATATATTTTCATATTCAAATATGGAGGCATCTATCAATAAAATAATGAACAATTGCTTATCACCAGCAATGTCCATTATATATATATATATATATATACAGTGTAATCTCTGAATAACGGTTACCAGTGGAACCGGTGAAAAGTGACCGCTCTTCAGAAGTGGGTGTTATTCAGAGGTTTTATTTTTTTTAAATCATAATTACACGAATTTAAATAGAAATACACAGCCATTTAATTTTAATTAACCCTCATTGTTTAATACATTAAAAAATCGATGATTTGCAGTTGCTTTTTTTTTTCTTTTCTGCAAATATGTTTCTCTAAAGAAATAATAGTATGAGTTGTTTTGCTGTACTACTCATTATCATGATTTAATGCGAAATTTTGGATTTCACAAAGGTTCGTCAAAAATTTGGTATATGTATTAATACTCGAAATTTTGGGTGATTCTATAATCTCTTCCATTTCCCCTTCCACATCACTTTTATCTTCCTCTCTCCTATCTTCCACCATTTGCTATATGAATCAATTGTAGCAGTAAATGCCTAATCTTTGTCCAGACATACAAACTTACTGACCTTCGTGTTAGTAATACCTGCCGTTCTAAGAATATTATCTAAATTTTCCCCATCACTATTAATGTCTTCATTTTCCATGTCTAGTTTTGTGAAAAGGATTGAGTCTTTAAGAGATAAAGTGACTTTTTGTTGACATATTAAGTAAATTTTGTTTGACCTGCTTCAGATTTCAGTTTGCATATAAATATGAAATTGTTCCAGGAGCTGTTAAATTTTTTTCTCATGACTTTTGAGCGGCCGTTGTTTAGAATTCCTTATTTAGAGGTTCATACTAATGTTAATGCTATGGAACATGTTTGGTTACATCAATATGTGGCCAGTATTCAGAAGTTCTCGTTGTTTAGAAGTGACCGTTCAAGCAGGTTTCACTGTATATATATATGTAGATTTTTTTCTGCTCAAAAACATATTTCACTTCTGTTTTGCAGTGAATTTACATCATCTTTCACTGGTGCAGAAAACCTCGCCATGATTTAAAGAAGATTAGCAAAATAAACATTATGGCTTAAAGTAAAACAAGTTATAATATAGAACAATTGAGTTTTTTTCCCCTCTCTTCTTGCTCATCCATGTAGTAATTAATTCTTTTACAATAATTCTTTTATTTATTTTGAGATAGCAATTTGGATGAATAACATACAATCTATTCATTAATAAAATTTTATAAAATTCTTCCAAATCAACTAAATTAGTAAAATATAGAAAACAACAGTAGTAGTAACAATGATTGATTCCATTAATTCTTTAAATAATGAAAATAACCTTTGTTTAAAGCGTAAAATAATAATCAGTACCTAAATAGAGTCAATTTAGAAGAGACAATTAATTCTTTTACAATGACAATTTTATTTGTTTTAATATTGCAATTTGAATGAATAACATAAAATATAATCAGTAATAAAATTTTATAAAATTCTTCTAAATAAACTAAATCAATAAAATACAGAAAATAATAGGGGGAAAAATAATTCCATTAATTCTGTAAATGATGAAAATAACCTTTGTTTAAAGTGTAATCAATATCTAAATAGAGCCAATTTAGAAGAAACAATTAGTTATTTTACAATGACTATTTTATTTGTTTTGATATTGCAATTTGGATCAATAACATAAAATATATTCATTAATGTAATTTTATAAAATTCTGCTAAATAAACTAAACCAGTAAAATACAGAAAATAATAGCAAAACCAGCCGGATGTGGCAATACCAAAACTTTCTCCTATCTCATACATGTTAATACTTCCTGAAAAATGCAACATAACTGTGCCACCAGTTAGGTGATTTACACCAAAATCTAATCAGCAACAACTTATGCCAACTTCTAATTGAATTTGAAGTTTGATGAAAATCCATGCATTAGTTTTGGAGATAAAGCTATTGTGGAAATCATGAAAAGTTCTGCGTAGCAGTGGCACCTGTTGGGCAATTTACAGCAAAAAATTAGCAGGATCAATTTATATCAGGTAATAACTGAATCTAAAGTTTGATGAAAATTCAAGCATTAGTTCTTGAGATACAGCTATTGCGGAAATCATGATAAATGCAGCATAGTAGCGCCACCTATTGGGCGATATTCATCAAAAACTAAACATCACTAATTTATATCAGGGACTAACTGAATCTGAAGCTTGATGAAAATTCGTGCATTAGTTCTCGAGATAGAGCTATTGGGACAATCATGAATAATGCAGCATAGCAACGCCACCTATTGGGCGATTTACACCAAAAAGTTGTCAGCACCAAATTATATCAATGACTAACTGAATCTGAAGTTTTCTGAAAATCCGTGCTTTAGTTCTTGAGATATAACTATTGTGGAAATAATGAATAATGCAGCATAGCAGCACTGCCTGCTGAGCGATTTACACCAACAAGTAATCTGCACCAATTTATATCACAAACTAACTGAATCTAAAGTTTTATTAAATTCCATTCATTAGTTCTTAAGATAGAGTACATACAAAATTTGTGTCACCACCAGACGGACAGACAGACACTTTGTAAAAACATTTTTTCTGGGATCTCTGACCCCTAAAACGTGTAAATCCGTCGAAAACCAGAATTTGAAAATTTTCACGAATCCAATACTTTCTTCTTGCAAAGATAGAAGAAAGTAAAAAAAATAATAATTCCATTAATTCTGTAAATAATGAAAATAACCTTTGTTTAAAGTATACAATAGTAATCAATACCTAAATAGAGCCAATTTAGAAGAGACACTATTTCGTACACTACCCAAACAGAAGGATTAAAGCTAAAAGTAGTTCTAATTAAGAAGAAAATACATTTTTCTTTTTTTAAAAGAAAAGGAGTAATTTTATTTACAAACTAAACAAAATTACTGTGTTTTCTCAAACTTATACATTCAAACAAACTGTAAATGAAAATAGAAGAAACACTATTTTCTACACTACTGAAATAGAAGGATTGAAGCTAAAAGAAGTTCTAATTAAGATGAAAATACATGAAAAAGGGGGGAAAGGAGTAATTTTATTTACTAACTATGCAAATTTACTGTGTTTTCTCGAATTTATACATTCAAACAAATTGTAAATGAAAATAAGTTTAAACATGAAACACATAACTAATAATTGAAAAGAGTTATTTCATTACTGATGGGGTTGACAGGGACCACACTAAGTATTTGCTACCTTGCTAAATGCAAATAAAAGTGGTAATAAAAATTCAATTTTGGAAAAATATGTGGCGATTAATCATTTTAGTACAAAACGTTTTGTAAGTTGGAACAAATGCCACCAGTGCAATTAACACTAGAAATTATTTCACCACCTCTTGAAAACAGCAAATATATATGTTTGACATGTCTGAAGACAACAACAAATGTATTAACAGCATCTAGCAAGCAAAATATCCTTAATGCTGCATTCAGACAACACTTGCTTCAAAAACTCATAAATTATTTTCCTGGGATTTCTTTTCCAAAGGCTTTGTGGCCAATAAAAAAATAAAAGGGGATGATAAACATGTCAGGGATATCCCCTGCTGGCCTCTGACCTGTCGCCGAGTTGCAGATTTGAAAGGGAAAAATCTAAAAAGTTTTTATTAATCAACAGTGAAGAACCAGATATAAAGGCTTTTGTTTTCATTGAGCTTTTGAATGTTGGGGCACAATGGAAAACAGACATTTGTCTGTTTGATATTTTTTATTAAGTAAATGCTTATTCTTTACTATAATACATTATTTTTGAGTGCCTTATTAAGCTGATACCTTTTCTTCTTTAGATTGCGATTTTTATGAAGTTTTTTTTTTTTCATTATTTCATTTAGTTAAAATAAAATCATATAACACACACCCAGAAGAAAAGTGACAAAACTTAAACTTTTTTTTTTTAATGTATTACTGCACTAATAGGACTGACTTAGGACATCTTGCTGCAATAATGTCATAAGTATAATTATCTGGAAAAAAAACTAGATTACACTATATGTCCATTTGCCGCTACAGAAGAAGGTCAACTGTGTGTAAAAATAACTTTACTCAATCCTCCAAATCGCTAGATTACGCTATATGTCCATTTGCCACTACAGAAGAAGGTCAATTGCATGTAAAGATAGCTATTTAATCCTCCAAATCGCCTTCTATGTCTTCATTCTTAATGTTTTTATGCTTTAATACAGCTGCATGCAGAGCTAGATGCTATAATTTTATGTTTTTAAGTTTCTTGAGATTTTAAAATTTTGTAGAGATATAAAGGTGCAAATAATTTTACAACTTAACCCTTTAAGGGGCAAGTAATTGAGTCTATGTAATGTTGAACTGACACCAAAACTTTCGAAAAACTTTAGTTCAAAATAAGGAAAAGCAATTTTTCAAAATTTTTTCACCATAGGGGCCGTCCACAAATGACGTCATGCTTGGAGGGGAGGGAAGGGGTTCATGAAATTGTGACAGTTTGTGACAAAGGTTTGGGAGGCAGAGATGAGTTTGGGCTCGCTTTTCGGAGCCAGGGCCTGCTCAAGCACGAAACATATTGTGTCATCAGAGACCGAGCCTGATAGCGAAAGTATACTGAAAAAAGTATAAAGCGATAGTACTCGCGAACAATAGAAGACTGAAAATTTGCAAACCTTAAGGTAATGCTGATTGACAAGAAAATATTCATTTTGCATTAGATCTCTAAAAAAAAGTAAGAATAAATAAACATTTCAATAAAAAAATATCCTATCGGCGCCATATAAATATTTCGTCTCTCACTGTCAATTTTAAACTAAATCTCCAAATATCACAAGCTTTCTTTTAAAATAGGCGTTCTGCTAGTGCAAAAAGAAAAAAAAAAATCTGTTTTTTATTCATTCTGAACAAAATAGCATTAAAATGACTTGAAGTGGAGTAAATAATTTTTAAGGGTGAAAAAAGTTATTTTTTGTTTCTATATTAGAATAAATAAAATTGTAAATTTCAGAAAGCATGAGCCTGAGCTCATGTCAGGCCCAGGCTCGAGCTGAGCCCGTCTCATCTCTAGTGAAAGGGGGCAAGAAGAAGTGTGACATCACACATTTTGGTTAAAATAAAAGCTTTAAAAATCAGCAGATTAAATATTGAAATTAAAGTATTTTGTGTTCATAAAGTAAAGATAAGATTTAAAGCCAAATATATTAAATTCCATTATACTACTGCTTTCAATTGCTCTTTCATATTAATATTTTATTACTATTGTATATTATGTTTTTTGTTGTAAACCTTAATCTTATTTCATACAAAAAAAGTACACGAATCATTTTTATTGTAGTTATGCTCGCAAATGTCATTAAAATACATAGTTAAAAAGTTTAAAAATAAAATTTGAAATAAGATCTATAACGTAGTGCTTTGTTTCTGAACTGCAAGTATACGTTTATGTAATATAGCATGACATGTGACAAGGGTGGGTGGGGATATGGAGAAGTGTGACAAAGGAGGGGGGGGGGGGTAAAAAATATTGAGAAAAAGTTTGACATCATTTATGGACAGCCCCCAAAGTTATAAAAGTAAAATTCAGTTAAGATTTTCTGGTGTAAATCTTGATTAAAATTAGGTGGGATATAATCTATTCCACTGTCCCTCAAGGGTCAAAAGATTTTTATTATAATCAACGCATATTTTTAAAATATAACAACTTTACGTATGACTTAGCAACATACTATTTTCTATTTAAAATTTAGTTAAATAAATTATTATTTATCTTTTTTTTTCCCTGTAATTAACGTTTTTCATTTTTTTTTTATAGTTTTTTTAGATCACTTTGAGTGAAGCAAAGATAATACAAGGTCTACTGAGGGAATACTTATAAAATTATTTGATTTTTCATATAATTTAGATGCTGCCACAAGCATGATATTTATACCAACAATAAGCAATAACAACAGGAAGATTAAAGTTAGGTATAACATTAGAAAATAACAGATAAATAAAATTACATATAAGAAATGAATAAAACAGCAAATCAGCTATGCATAATAAATGCAAGAAAGTCAGAAATTTAAACAATGGGAAAATTAATCCTATGTGCATTTAAGAAATAAAATACTTCTTTTTTTTTATTTTAATAATGTAAATATTTAAGAAAAAATATACTCTTTTGCTTATTTTAATAATGAAAATATACGTTAAGTAGGGATTGTAATCCTGCAATCTGTAGGATTCCACAGTGTTTGCTATCTACCATAATTTCAGTTTTTTTTTTTTTTTTTTGCTTTATTTAATAAAACTTAGGTTAAATAAAGCACAGTTTACTATTAAGAAATTTTGGTAGACATTTTAAATAAAAATTTGAACTGAAATAATATTACTAACATTAGAAATTAAAAATATCTATCACAATTTTCAAATCTTTTGTTTTATTTAGTCATGTGAAAAGACTGTCTAACTTAATAATAAGATGAATAAATCACAAAATTCTACGTAAAAATTATGGCAGATTTTTTTTTTTTTTTTTTTTTTTTAAATACAAAAATGATATGTGCAGGATCCCACAGCTTGCTGAAATCTGTACATTTAAAGAATTAAAGAAACTACTATAGCACATTATGTAACAAGTAATTTAAAATTACTATTGTAAAATTATTACTAAGATGAATAAAAGCATGTGTAAAATAAGGTTTTTAAGCACAACTAATGATAATACAGCATGATTTGAGCATGATATTTTCTAAACAGGATACTTGCCTTTATGCAACAGTTGGAAAAAGATTAGAAATTGAAATATCAATAAATGCTTTGGATAGTAAAGGCACACAGCGTTGCATCACGATGTAATAAATCTTAAGAGTACATTAAATAAAATTTGATTTTTTGAATATAAGTCTTGGAAAGAAAAATTTCAGCTATAGAAGAAAACTGTAACAAGCTATGAAAATTAAATATTTGAAAATCAAATACTAGCTATATATCTAGTGTTAAAAATCACTAACAAAACATTTAGTAACAGATCCTTCAGTAAACAAAACATTTATTAACAGATCCTTCAGTATATATATATAAAACCCTCAAGGGCAAAGAAAATTAAATTTACATTAGAGATTGGTAAAAATTTAACATAGTAACTTTCATTTGCAGTCAATGCACATGAAGGTAATACATCCTTATAATATAATTAATAAAAAAATCTTATTTGAACATAAAAAAATTAAAATTAATTTTCTCCCTACATTAAAGAAAAAAATTATATTAAAGAAAAAAAAGAAAAAGTATATATAAGGTTAAGTATAGAACACAGAAGACGATCTTATTTGTATACCAAAGGAAAGATGTCCTTTATTATTATTATTAGTGTTTTTCCCCATTACAAAGTAAGATTGAAAACTAGTCACATGACTTATTGAATTTTTTAAATATTATCCACTATGAACCTACATAAAACTAAACAAGAAAATAAAATTATTTAGACAAGGATTTGAGTAGGGCAATTAATTATAGAAAATTTACTAGGAAGAAAGTATATATATTTTTTCTTTTTTACTTTTCCCTATCATCTTAAACCTATTCACACATCAGTCATTTTGTACACTTTTTGTATAAAATGTGTTAGAACGATGCAGTGCAGCAGCAAACACAAGGAATCCATAACAGAGTTTCTTTAATTTGTTAATTACTAACATATAGTAGAAGATAAGAACTAAGACATCCTAACTTAGCCAGAATTTTTATACAGATTTAAACGATGTTTTAAAAAGAGTATAATTTTGCAATAAGTTCTAAATAACACCACAAAGTTTCCAATATTTAGGAAGGAAAACATATTTCCATGACATACTTTGAAAATAATTGTTTGGTGAAAACTGATACTTTCTACGTAATACTACTCCAATATTTAATGTCTTCCTTTGCTTTTGATGGAAAATGCTTAAAATAATTCTGCATTTAAAAAATGACAGATTTTGAAAATTAAAACAATATTGTCAAAATTTCAATTGCTGCCCTGGACTGGAGCCAATGTGGCTTGAGTGATCATTCGTTAGAGACATGTTATGATAATTTTTTTATGTACTGAAAATAGACTTGGGGGGGAAAAATGTGTATCAATACTAGAAAAACAGTGTTTTCATATAAGCCACATACTAGTGTTTAATCATCAATTAAAGTAATCACCAAGGATTTTATGATTTAAGGCAACTTTTTTATTTATTATGAGTATTTCAGTGCTCAAAGCAAATAGTTTGATTATATATCTATTAGAACTTATGGTTCTTTTTTTTTTTTTTGAGAAATTTTATCATTATTTTTTTTATTTCCTGTTTGTTAGTTAATTAGTTTGTTGTTTTAGTCTGAAAATATTTTTATGGTAATGATTGATTGCCACGAATTTCAGGAACCTGAAATAAGATAGAGACTGTCATTCACTATTTTTAAAAAGCATATTACTCAGAAACTCTAAAATGTGACTGTTTGCAACCAATGAAGCTGTATATGAACAAAGAATGCATGGAAACTAGTTAAAATGAAACTGCGTAGCATATACAACATAATATTCATTTACTGCTGCTGTGAAGAACTAACATCAGCCAAATTCTGCCAAAAAACAACAATGAATGGCAGACAAAACAGTAGTAGATTAGAATAGTTATCTCTGGGAGCAGGGGCGGCGCCAGAACTTGCCCGACGGGGGGGCCGAATTAGTCCCTGCGCACCCAACCCGAATCCGAAAATTACATTTGAAGTCAACCCGCAACCCGATCCGAACCCGACATATTTCAATCTGCATCCGGCCCGAACCCAAAATGCTTTAACCCGCAACCCGAATAGAATCCGAAATGAAAGGAAAGTAAATAAAGTTTTAATGCAAATGTGAAAAGTAATCTATAATTAAATCTCTAATACCAATTTTATGTTTTCCATAGAAAAATGGACAAATCTGTATTCTTTAATATTCGAATATAGTAAAATGAATAGCAGACACCTTGTTAGATGGAGTAGTACATCGGGTCGGTGTCAGGCTGTACTTAATTTTCCTTTTTCGGGTCGGGATGACTCCATCTTTCTTTCTCTTGGTCGGGTTCATCCTAGAATATTTCTTGCTGTTCATATTTATGCTTTTTGCAAGTTGGGTTTTTAGGATTTTCAGAAAAAAAAAAGTTTGAGCAGAACTGTGTTTTAAATGAAAATAGATATCTATATGAATATGGATGAATATATATTCAATTTACTGCATCAGATATAAAATGTATATAAGAAATGTGATCATAGGTTATTCTCTCTATAAGAACCATTTTTTTTTTTTTTTCGTGCTCCGGCATATAAAAAATATTACCAACATTTCTTTTCTGATAAACAGAAATATGTATGTAGATTGGGAGGTGACCACTAAAGTATAAGCGTACGAATATATAAGTGTAGGAATTAAAAAACTGTTCACTAAATAGACGTGTCAGCTTTTTCGGGAGTGTCCATTGTGGAAATCTTATTACATATAGATTTTTAACCAGAAAAAATATTTTGGAGATTATTTTGAAAAATCGGATCAACCCGAACCGGACCCGCAAGAGTCAAAACCCAACCCGAACCCGACCCGCAGCAAAAAAGTAGAAGTCAACCCGACCTCGACCCACAACAAAAAAAATATAGCTCCAACCCGGGGTCGAGTCGGGTCGGATGCGAGTAAAAGCGGGTTACCCGACCCGATGCAGAACTCTAGGCCGATTTCGTATTATATATTAAAAAAGTCTCCCCGAGCCCGGGTCTGTCTCGAAGCCCGAGTTCGGTAAAATTTTCGTTCATTAAGCTCGGTCAGGGCTTAATTTTTATCTCAAGACTCGGTTCGGGCTGAGACTCAATTTTATTTTTTTAAATGTTGGGCCGGGTAGGAATTTCATTCTTCCAGGGACAAGTCTGGGTCTTGAATTTTTTCTCTAGATTCGGGCCAGACCGGGACTGTATTTTATTCTTTCGGGGCCGTATAGGATAATTTTTTTCTCACGAGTAATGTCCCGGTAACGTTCCTCCGTTATTAGCAGAGAAAATGGACGATAAAACAGCATATCTTTGTTTGTTTCTTGTTCTTTCTTTTTTGTTTGCGTTTTTTAAATAAAAGGCGGGGTATTTGGTTAATTTCTAGAGAAATTAATGAAATCCCAGCAATTTCTGAAGAAATTAATCAAATCCCCCTGGGCCAAAAATGCGAAAAAAGCAGACAGACCGTGCCGGCATGGTATGCTTGTAACAGGAAATGCGCAAGTATTTAGCTTTTATAACGGGCCGGGCAAACAATAGTTCAGCTTGATACTATGTTAATTTAAGCAATAACATAAAAAACACTCTTTGTTTACCCATTCAATTTATAAAAATACTTGCCAAACACTTTTTAATAAAGGTTAAAGTGAGCAGATGTATTTTACTATGTCTTATCTCTTCTTGAACCTTATTTCGTATAGGCGCCTAAAGATTGTGGTCAATCGAATAAACATTAAACAGAAGAGCACTTGAGTTCTAAGACAATTTATAAGGTATTCAGTAACATCCGGCTGTTCTGACGACTGTGGCTGACTTGTGATTGAATTCTCTCGTCTCAGACTAAAGAATAAAATTTTAATTTAGAGTAAAGGCCGAAACTAGCCTTTTTTGCACCCGGGGCAAGCATGGATTTTGGCGCCCCCCCCCCCCCCCCTCTTCCGCAAAGTATATTTACAAAGAGAATTTTACTAATTTTCTAATAGCCGATTTATTTAAAAATTTAAAATATGTAATACTGAACTATGTAATCTACAATGGCGGATCCAAGGGGGAGGTCACGGGGGTCATGACTCCCCTCTGAACACAAACAAAAATATTCTAAAGATCATTTTTAATATGAAATATACAGTAGAGTCCCGATTATCCGAATCCCGCTTAACCGAGTCCTGCTTAAATGAGTTTCCGCTTTCACCGAGTTATTTTCTTCTGATGGACTGATGGCTTCTATTATTATGAAACAGCCATTATAAATGAAGTGTTAGGTGAAGATGAAAGAGCAATTGTAAAAAGTTAGAACTCTGATTTTTCTGGTCAGAATGGAAAGAAAAAAAATGGTCATAAATTTTTTTTGACAAAAAAATAAATAAATAAATAAAAATAAAAATAAATGGCCACTATTTTTCTTTCCATTCTGACCAGAAAATCAGGGTTCTAACTTTTTACGACTGCTCTTTCATCTTCACCTAACACTTAATTTATAATGGCTGCTTCATAATAATAGAATCCATCAGTCCATCAGAAGAAAATGATCCATTCCAAAGGTATAATCCTTCATTTGGGGCCCGGGGAACATGCCCCCTCTGCCCCCCCCCTTAGTTTCGGCCCTGAGTAAACTCATAAAAATTTGATGTAATTTGGGCATGGTGAAAAAGCGGAACATTTAACATCCGGCGTAGTTGTTCCACGGGACGAATCCCGGGATCCCTGAAAATCGGGACATTCCGCTTAAATCTGAACATCTGGTAACATTAAGTTCACACTACAATAATTTATAAGATTCATAAGCTTTTTGCAATTCGGGTTGCTGGGTCCCAAACAAGTTTGACCCCAAGTACGTATCTGATGAAAAGAAATACAAATTTGAATATGAATGAGAATGCAATCAGTTTACTGCATGAGAAATAAAATGGTAAGAAGTGTCATAATAGATATCATCACTTTAAGAAACATTTTTTCTTCTTTCGAAATTTGGAAAATATTATCAACTTTTCGCTTTTCAGACATACAATAACATATGCATCATATTTGTGATAGTTTATGCACACCTACACGTTACATGTTTGTAGATTGGGAGGTATCCACTATTCAAAGAGGTATAAGCGTACAAATATTAAAGTGTTAGGAATTGAAAAAGTGTTCACTAAATAGAGATGTCCGTTTTTCAGACTGTATATAAATTTGAAACCTGAAAAATATTTTGGACATTCTTTTGAATAATCTGGTCAACCAGAACCCGACCTGCAAAAGTTAAGACCTAACCCGAACCCGAAACAATGAAAGTCAACACGACCCGTTGGGAAAAAGTAAGTCATCCCAACTCGAACCCGACCCGCAACAAAAATATATTACCAACCCGACCCGAACCGATGGTCGAATCGGGTGCGGATAAAATTGGATAATCCTACCTGATGCAGGACTCTAGTAGATGTTTGCATGGGCCTCGATTTCCACTTCCAGGCCCGAAAATGGCGGAATATCCCAGTGATTTAAAGAGCTTTTTCTCTTATTTTAAGAAATTTTTTTCTTTTCACTGAAAAATTTTAGAAAATCTTGTGCATCTTGTTCATGAATTTGACTTATTTTTAGATAAAAGGGATTTATAAATTCCGTTTCTAAAACGTAAAAATACTAGGCAGCAGAGCTGCCGGAACACCCATGTACATTGACGATCATGCTGCTTTATGTGTGAGTATTTCAGGTAGTTACTTGTTTTCTGTATTTTGAGGGGAAATGGGCAAATCAAAACGGAATTTTTCATGTTTAAATGAAATATAATCAAGGGAAAAAATTGTTCAATTCACAGATTATTTTAAGGATCAATTCACGGATTATTACTACAGAGTCCTGCGTGGTTTGGGTTATACCCGACCCGAACCCGGAAATTCTGTGTCCATTCAACATGAACCAGTTAAAAAAAAAAAAAAAGTTGACCCGATCCCGACAAACATCGACCCAAAATGACAGGATTCAACCCGAACCCAATACTAACACAAAATGAAAAAAATATATACATATTGTAATGGAATAATGGAAAAGTAGTCTACAATTATATCTCTAGCATCAATTATATTGTTTATGTAGAAAAAACAATATATCTGTATATGTACTCGTTGATACTCAAATAATATAGTTTTTCCTTTTAAAATATATTGAGAAATCGGGTAGAATCGAACCCATCCGCCAGAAAAAAATTAAAGTGAATCCAACTCGAAAAATAGAAGCCCCTCTCAACCGCCGCGGCGAGCGGCCCCTATTCGTCCGCAGCCCTTTATTCTTCCACTTATTCCGACTCTTTTGCGAAATCAAGGTTCGTAGGTCCCCAGCCACGTCCCGAGTGAAAAACACTCTAGCAAAAGCCAATTTGAGAAAAAAAAGGAAAATCAAAAATTGAAATCGGACAAATTTAAAAGAGAAATTACACAAATTAAAGACACCGAAAAGCGGGAGGGTAGGGCCCGGGGCGATGAAGCTACCAAACGATTCCCAGCTACTTCGAGCTCTTTATTAGTCTCGGTCGGCGGTTGGGTCAACTGCAGCGGCGAGCGGCCTCTCTTCATCCGCAGCCCTTTATTCTTCCACTTATTCTGACTCTTTTGCGGAAGCTAGGTTCTTAGGTCTCCGGCCACGTCCCGAGTAAAAGACACTCTAGCGAAAGCCAGGTTGAAAAAAGAGCCCATCAGAAAAAGTATTCTCTCCGGATCCGACTCAAACCACCAGCCGGGTTGAGTTTAGTTTGCCCAACACGATGCGGGACTCTACCCGAAACGCGATCTGAGCCAGACAAAAATTTTCATCCACCGCATTTCGACCTGAACCCGAAATACTCGAACCTCAATCAAACCCCAATTCTAAATGATGAAAAGAAAAAATACCTGTATATATATCCATATTGTAATGCAACTATGTAAAAAGTAGTCTACAATTATACTTCTAGTATCAATTTTTACTTTTAAGTGAAAAATTCAATATACATATATTCGTTAATATTCACATATATAAGTTTTTCTTCTTAAAATGAATTTTGTAAATACTTTTGACAGATCGATTCATCTCGAATCAAGAACCGTAAGTGTCATCACCCAACCCGAACCTAAAACAATTAAAGTTAACCAGACTCGAATACATTTGCCATCCAACTCGACCCCGACAAAATAATTTTCGCCCTCCGTATTCTTAACCGAGCCCGAAATACTTCGAACTTCAAACTAAGCCAACCGTAAATCCACAATGAGTAAAAATTGATCCACAATGTAATGTTATTTATGAAAAAAATAGCATATGATCATAATTTCAGAATAAATTTTACCTTTTATATTGCAAAATACACATGTAAAGAGTCATCCATGTATCAAATATGTAGATTTTTATCTGAAGGAATTTGGACTTTTTTTCTTTTCGAAAAATTGGCTTCACCTGAATCCAACCTCCGAGAATCACAATTCAATCTAGAAAGCAACTCATACCCGGAAGAATTTGTTTAGTCAATCCGACTTACAAAGAAAAAAAATGAGCTCCAACTCGACCCAACCCGACTGGGCCGAAATTCAAGTCAAAATATTTTCCCCGACGACATTGAATTTTGACCCCGACGGGTGGGGGGGGGGGGCATATGCCCCCCCGGTCTCCCCTCTGGTGCCGCCCTTGTCTGGGAGATATGGTCCCTGAAATGGCAGCAGCAAAAAAGAAAAACATTGGCATTCTCGAATTCAACAAAAAAATGTTCACAAGACTTAAAAAGACTACTCACTTTCCAATGAATTTTTGAGCAAAGGGGGGAGGTGAAATTTGTCACAAACCAAGCACAGCAATTCTTGTCATGATCCTTGATTTTACTGCTGACATATTAATGAACAAAAAAGCATATTAAAGGGTTCACAATTGATTCTGATTATTGGAAATGATTAAGTTAGAAGAACTGGAACAATCTTGTAATATTCATTATAAAGTGCACCAGAAATATAATTTCAGTGATACTGAAACTGCACACACACAGTATATAGAGCACACCTGAAAAAGCACAAAATGACAAAACAAAAAGCATAATGGAACAGCTCGAGTCCTATCTCATGGAATTTATCTGAAGAAAACGACAAACTGCAAAGGAAAAATATATGTTTGTTGTCATCCAAAAGACAATTTCTAAACATTTCTCATCCAAACCAAAAAGTATTTTTTGACAGTAAAAAGCTTCAAAGTTTGCCAATGACATGTATTTAATATGAATGTACCACAAAAAATTATGAATTGAATACATTTCAATTTTACAGGTTATACTTTGAACATTTTTTTTTAAATATTAATTTTACAATTCACATTTCATGCCATAGCATTTACAAAAATTATAAAATGAAGGTTTGAGCTTTTTAATATTATATGCGTAAAACAAATGAAAAGAAAACTATTTCCAGAAGTATAAATGAAAATTGGTGAAAGTTATTTAACATTAGCAACTCAAAACATTGAATATTTTTAATTCAAGAAATTTTCATTCAAATGCTTTCAAATTTTGGTATCTTTAAAATATTTTGTTAATAGAAGCACTGCTATTGAAAATTTAAAAAATAGCAGAAAGTTTAATTAGGAGCTTTCAAAGCATTAAATAATAGATGTCATTCCAAAACAATTTATATTAACATTTCTTTATGATGATTTACAGCAGAATTAGTAATTTGGGTGTTAATTAGTAATTTAATTGACACTTCTAATAATAATTTTTTTTTAAATGAGTTTTATCAGAATTAATTCTTTTATTGATTGTGGGAAAGAGTAAAAAATGGTTATAAAATTCAAAAAAGTTCTTTTTTTTTTCCTCCTTAAATGATAAATAGTGTTATCAAATATTTTTATATAAAAATGTTTTAAAATAAAAACTCATAGAAAAAATTGATTACAGAAAGAAAACTTGTTTTAATAACTGCAGTCTAATTCAAATGACTAAAATTGGCTGGAAAATTATTTTTGCATCTTTTAGTAAAAAGTTGAATTCACAAAACTCTCCTCATACAACTGCATGTAGGGCCCAAACAAGACAAAGTGACACTCACATAGCTGATGTTCCCTCAAAACCTCCTACTCATGTTATCGGAAAATATCCGATGTTCTCAATGTTTTAAAAAGCATTTATGTAAGGCACTACTGAGAACCAGAGTGGACTATCAGACATTTTTCTGAAAAATGAGTTTGAGGTGTTGAACAATTATATGTCATGCCATCTGTTGGCTGTAAAAAGAATTTTATTAGTTAGTAATTTTGAAATTATTTGAGTGTTGGAGTCAGCTTAACAGATGGTCCAGCGTAACTTGAATATCAAGTTGCCAGTGCAAGAGTGGATCAAGTGATTAAAATAATAAAACTTTGTAAAAAATCACCATATCGCCAGTTTTCGGTGCTGTTTCACAGTGGATCAAGTGACTTGATCTACTTTGGCACTGACAACTTAATCACCATTTGCTTGCTGAAGAAGCTTGGTCTTCTCTGACACTGATAGAACTGGCCTAAATGAGTTTGACAAAAACTTGTACAAATTTTGGAAAGCATTTTCCTCGAAATTACATCTGGCAAGGTTGGCCCACTCTGGTTCTCAATGCCTCATATATGAACATACAAATACGTATTCAGATAAATATATCCTTGTTAATAATCTCATCCTATTTTAAATGAATTAAATATTGATTATAATCAATACACAGTCAAAAACTTCTAAAAATGCTGCACACAAACCTTATACTGATACTCAGCACAGAAAATGCATCACACAACAATGATTTTAATTTCAAATTTATAATTCTGATAATATTCCAATCAGTGATAAAAAAAAAAAAATTAGATTTAGAATTTGAGTCTGTAAGTGAACTATTGTGTGATCCGGCACTCAAAAATATTTACAACGAAATACCATTGATAGAATTTTTGCTATTATGTCGACAGCAGTACCAGCTATATCTGAAAGAGCCATCAAATTTTTAATGCCTTTTGCCGCAACCTACAAGTATGGAGCAGGTTTTTCAACATAAGTTTTCCTAAAAAGTATATATAGATATCGTATATAGTAAAGAACCATTTATCCGGAATGCTTGGTGTCAGATGTATTCCGGATAACTGGTTTTTCCGATTAACTGGTTGTGCATTAAAGCAGCATCCATTTCATAAGTTTTGTGGAATATGTGTGGTTGTGGCATTATTTCTGATTTTAAATTATTAGATTACTTGCGTTAAAAATCAATGCAAGTAAGATCAAAAGTTAACCAGAGTTTAGAAGAAGGTAATCTCAGGAATAAAAATTCTTCTGTTTGCTCTGCATAAAAATTAAAACATCTAAAATAAAACTAAATATGTTTTCATTTCAAATACTAGATGTTGTCCTCAAATTACACAATTGTTTCAAGCAAAGCCTATGTTAAACTGGCAGTGTATGACACCTTTTTCTGCATAGATTCTGAAATCAGTCTATCAGAAATATCATTCCAGATAACTGGTTTTCTGGTTAACTGGTTTCTGGATAAATGGTTCCATACTGTATATAGATATCGTCTCAAAATAGCAATAGACTTAAGAATTAAATTTTCAAGTTTTTCCACAAACCTTAAAGAATACTGTTACAAAGTCACACTTTACATTAATTTATTTGAATTTTTCCTTCTATATTTTTGTAAGAGTACATGCTTTTCTAATAAAATATTAGAAAATGTAAGTGGCCTTTTAAGTTAGTTCTATTTTACCAATAGATTTATTTCTCCTATAGATATTATTACTTATACAAATGAGATAGGATACAAAATTTTAAAGGGCCACAAGGGAAAGGTATGACAGTGAAGCAGACTATCAGAAAAAGTTTGAAAAACACTACAATAAAATATAGTTTACATTAAAAGAATACTTTATAATTAATTCTCAAATGTGCCTAATGCACAGGTTTTCACTTACCCTTCTGGCAATTCATCAGGAGATAGAGATAAATTACCAAGACGGTCAACAACAACATTAACACTGCCAGAGCCGTGGCCGTCTCTGGATAACAAACTTATCACAATTTGGCCTTTAACAGGCTCTGGGTCATCCGCATGATTGCGTGTCAGATCTAGTCGTTGATCTGGAATAAAAAGAAGATATAAATATTTGTCAAGATATGAACCTAGATGTCAGTATAAAAAAATATTTAGAGCAAATGGGAAGCTGAAAAGACAGAATCCCCAGGGTTACAGTGAATCCGGATTTTAAAAAATATATTGGTTGTTAAACTTCATTAACAACAAAAAAAAAAGTGGGAAAATATTTCAAAATCTATCCTTTACATTTAATAAAATCTTTGAAACCCTAGTTTCAAATACCATAAAAAGTGCTTTAAAAATATATTTCGGTCCTGCCTGGACCATTTTCAATTTTCTACTGGTTAAGACTAGCTTTCCGCTGGGCCACTCTTCGGATCCCCCCTCCTCTTCTTCCCATATTCGCATCTTTTCGTAATCATTTCTCTCCAACCTTGCTCCACCAGTGCATGTTCCATGCTGTTGATCGCATTGTTCTCACTCACAATCTCCACGGCCTCTCTCTTTAAGTCATGATTAAAGTTTTCATAATTTGCTAATTTTTTAGTACGCTCAAATTCGATTTCCACCTTTTCCTCCGCATTGAGCCTTGCTAAAGCTGTTGTTAGTCTTCCTTTCCTTATGTCCTCCCTGTGCTCTTTTACTCTTTTTTCTATTCTTCGTTTCGTCACTCCAATATAACATTTTTCGTCCCCATTTTCGTTTTTTAGGTTGATTCTATATACTCCCGATGTTTTCATATCATCGATTCGGTCTTTTTCATTTCTTATTCTCTGAAAGATATTTTTATTAGGCTTTATTGGTATATTAATGTTATATTTCATGGCTTCCTTTTTAAGCACATTAGCTGCTCCTTTATCATACGGTATAGCTCTTGTAAAATTTCTTCGTGCATTTTGTGCGGGGGTTATGGTCGAAAGTTTTTTAATGCGCTTTTTGTATAACTTGTCCACTATATAGGTTTTAAAACCAGCTGTTTTTGCTATGGTCTTTATTGTCTTAATCTCTTCCCTTAATAACTCTTTACTGGAGCAAATTTCAATAGCTCTATTGACATAGGCTCTTAGGGCGGTCCATTTGTAACTTTTTGGTGTTTTACATTTTTCATTAATAATATGGTTAGCATTTGTAGGCTTTCTGTATACCGTTGTTCCAATTTCTTCATCTGTTCTTATTATTTTCACATCAAGGAAATTTAGGATTCCCCCTTCTTCCATTTCTAATGTGAACTTAATGCTGTTGTCCATCTCATTCATCTCCCTTAGAATCTCCTCCGGATTTTCTCCTCCTTTTATCACCGCGAAAACGTCATCTACATATCTTAACCAGGTCTTGATTTTTACGCCTTGATTGTCCAGTATTTTTGCCTCCATTATTTGTTGATGTTAACATCAACACAGGAGTTTATAAAAAAGTTCAGGGAAATAAGTATTGAAAAAGATGATGTACTTGTAAGTTTCGATGTGAAAGAACTGTATCCCTCGGTAAATACAAAGGAGATAGCGAATGCAGCAAATGAAAAACTAGAGAAAAGATTTGAGGAAAACCAAATGGCAGATGTATATGTTAGATCAAGTAACTTAGTAATAAACGAGAGTTACTTCTCATTTGATGGCTGCTTTTACAAGCAGACCAATGGCCTCCCCATGGGGTCGCCTATATCAGGCATTTTAGCTGAATTTAAATTGCGAGATCTAGAGGCAAAAATACTGGACAATCAAGGCGTAAAAATCAAGACCTGGTTAAGATATGTAGATGACGTTTTCGCGGTGATAAAAGGAGAAAATCCGGAGGAGATTCTAAGGGAGATGAATGAGATGGACAACAGCCTTAAGTTCACATTAGAAATGGAAGAAGGGGGAATCCTAAATTTCCTTGATGTGAAAATAATAAGAACAGATGAAGAAATTAGAACAACGGTATACAGAAAGCCTACAAATGCTAACCATATTATTAATGAAAAATGTAAAACACCAAAAAGTTACAAATGGACCGCCCTAAGAGCCTATGTCAATAGAGCTATTGAAATTTGCTCCAGTAAAGAGTTATTAAGGGAAGAGATTAAGACAATAAAGACCATAGCAAAAACAGCTGGTTTTAAAACCTATATAGTGGACAAGTTATACAAAAAGCGCATTAAAAAACTTTCGACCATAACCCCCACACAAAATGCACGAAGAAATTTTACAAGAGCTATACCGTATGATAAAGGAGCAGCTAATGTGCTTAAAAAGGAAGCCATGAAATATAACATTAATATACCAATAAAGCCTAATAAAAATATCTTTCAGAGAATAAGAAATGAAAAAGACCGAATCGATGATATGAAAACATCGGGAGTATATAGAATCAACCTAAAAAACGAAAATGGGGACGAAAAATGTTATATTGGAGTGACGAAACGAAGAATAGAAAAAAGAGTAAAAGAGCACAGGGAGGACATAAGGAAAGGAAGACTAACAACAGCTTTAGCAAGGCTCAATGCGGAGGAAAAGGTGGAAATCGAATTTGAGCGTACTAAAAAATTAGCAAATTATGAAAACTTTAATCATGCCTTAAAGAGAGAGGCCGTGGAGATTGTGAGTGAGAACAATGCGATCAACCGCATGGAACATGTGCTGGTGGAGCAAGGTTGGAGAGAAATGATTACGAAAAGATGCGAATATGTGAAGAAGAGGAGGGGGATCCGAAGAGTGGCCCAGCGGAAAGCTAGTCTTAACCAGTAGAAAATTGAAAATGGTCCAGGCAGGACCGAAATATATTTTTAAAGCACTTTTTATGGTATTTGAAACTAGGGTTTCAAAGATTTTATTAAATGTAAATGAAGACTGGTGTATTGTGATTATCCTATATCTATCCTTTATTCAGCAACATATTTCAAAAGATTAAATATATATATATATATATTCTATGGCTGAAGGGACTATAATTTTTTTTTGTTGTTTGTGCATGTGTGTGAAAAGTCTGGTTTTCTTAAATCGAATTTTGTAAAAGATCTTAAAAATTTTTTTTAATAAAATTTCTACTGAATTAATATTAATTACAAATTGAAAATACCCAGTTTTTTTTTTTTTTTTCTACTCCTTTCCAAAATTAATGTTCTAGTACTTTCTGGAAGTAACACATTTAAATATATCTTTTTGAATCAGCTAAAAGCTATTAAGTTTTTGAAATACTTTGTCTATCTTAGATTTCATCATATTTTAAAGTTACACTTACACATTCAGTATTTAGTAGGATAACTCTTGTTTTTTATTACAGCTTCACAGCGTCTTTTTGTTGAGAGAAATAGTGTTTGGAGTTCATCCTTTTTAATCACATGATGCCCAGAATCAATTATAGCTTCAATAAGTTGCATTTTATTAGATGGACGCTTTTTTTGTACAAGGATTTTCAAACATCGCCACAAATTTTCTATGGGATTCGGATCAGGGTTGTTTCCTGGCCAGGATAATAATTGTGTGCTTTTATTTTTAAACCATTCTTTGCATATTTTTGCCATATTGCATGGAGCTGAAACCTGCTGAAAGATAAATGGTGCTTTATTGGGGAAGAGATCCCTGATGGAAGGTATCAATTTTGGTTCCAGGACAGTTTCGATGTACAGTAAACTCTGTCTAAGGCAGAATCGATCGGGACCGAGAAAATTTTCCGTAGTTGACAATATTCCGCCTTAGACAAATTTTACTCTATGTCTATGGATTCACAGGGACTTTAAAATCTTTCCGGGTTAGACAGATTTCCGGCTTACAGAGAGTTTACTGTATTTTTTTGCATTCAGAATGCTATCAATCAGTTGAATGTGGCCCACACTATCTGCAGACATACAAAATAAGGACATTTGTTGGGTCCTTTGTAGTTGCTTGAATGCAATCAGGATGCAGCTCTTCCTCTACTCTACGTCTCGCATATTTTCGCCCATCACTACCAAACAGTGATATTTTACTATCATTGCTCCAGATTATTTGCTTCCACTGATTTTCTAACCAATTAATGTTTTCTTTTGCCCACTGAACTCGTTTTTTGCATTGCTGAAGATTTAAAAATGGTTTTTTCCTCGGAATTCTACCTTTCAGTCCAAAATCTGCTAATTTTTTGCGTATTGTTCTTGAACTAACTGAAATACCCATTGCATTCATTTCACATCTAACAGCATCTGATGAAATTCGTCTATCTTTGAGGCATATCCTTTCTACCTTTCTATCGTCAGAAGCACTAGTGCATTTTTTTTTTTTTTTTTTTTTTGGGGGGGGGGGGGGGCCTGATCTTGCCTTATTTATCACTGGTTTAGTTTCTTCATAATGTAAGCACAACTTTCATATACCTGATAAAGTGACTGATCCACCAACCTGTCTTGCAATTCCAGCATAAGAGAGACCATTTTCTCTCAATATGACAATTATGCTTCTTTTTGTAGGTGTCCAATCAGTTCTTGTTGTTGATGACACTGTTTTAAATTATTTGCATTAAGAAAAAAATAGAAATAATTAAGAAAAAAAACTTTTGTATTTAGTTACACTAGTATTCACTCTTCTGCAAAATTCATTACAGCAAAATACTGCTTTTACAAATCAAAATATACTACAGTTTAGTTACTGACATTTAACTGGTTCTCAGAACAATCAACACTTCAGCATTCATAACTAATTGTGTTTGTATTTTAGACTGAAGTAAGCGTAACTCTTTTTTGTAATGCACATAATTCTTTTAATTAAATTCTACATTTTTTTTTTTTTTTTTTTTTTTTTTAATTTGATCTATAAACATTTGTATTTAAGTGAAAATTAATATATTCTATAAGCACACAAAGATATAAAACATGAAAATTTCAAAAAATGTCCACAATTTTGGCCACCACTGTATATATTGTAATTATTTTTAATGGTTATATAAAGAGTTTAATTTTAATTTATGTTTTTTACCAAAACTTGAGAAAGAATCAAAATTTAGTTTTGGCCAGAAAAACTTGTTTTGGTCGGAGTGTAGTTTTAATCAATTTCTTGATAATCAGCAGTACACAAGCAACTACTGAACTCAGCCTCTCTTTACACTAAAAAATAAGCTGCATAAGGAGTTTGAATATGTTACTTTCCCTATGACTTTTTAAAATAAATATATCTGTCAACATAATAAAATACTTATCTAAATTAAATATCAGAGAAAGCTTTCATGCTCTATCATGACACAAAAACAATAGTGGTGCACTAACTCTCAATATGATCAGTAACTTAACAACTTTAACCCTTTCAGGGACGGTAGTATGTTCATGAAACCACTTAATTTTAATTCCAAAACGTCACATTGGCACCAGAAATTTGGTAAAATATTTTACATTTAATATGTATGTGAAATGTAGCCTTTTTCTTTATTCCAAATAAATTTGCTGGTAAATCCCGGTGCCATTCATTTATTTCAACACTTTAGCATTGAAAATGATTTGCCCCTGAAAGGGTTAAGTCAAACAATTATTTAATAAAAACATATTTTTCCACCAAAGCTCAAAATCGTCTTGACTATGATAAAAGAATGGTCCAGTTATTCCTTCTAAAGTCCACAACGTAATATATTGCAATTTGTTTTAAAAGGAAACTTTAGAAACCGTACACCAGACCAAACACATTCCAAGACAGTTTCTTCAGCTTCTCAGATATCTTTAGCAAAAGAGACATTTTTTGGAGTGAAAGAAAAACTAAAGTTCTCATTCACAAATGCCACCACTCTCTAAATGATTCATAGGTTCAAATGTTAGGAAAAAGCTGAACATCTTTATCATTCAAATCCTTCTGCTGGAAAGACTATGCACAAGGACTCATCTACTTTAATGAGGGGGGAAAAAAACCAATAAAAGTTTTTTTACAGGAACTCATTAACATTTACGTCTAAGAACTTGGATCCCGAACAAGTTTTGATGAAAGTATATCATAGGCTAAAACCCTGAACTTTAAAGATGAATCTTAACTGCCAGGAGATAAAGCTGTTAAAAACTATAATGAACCATTTCTACAAACACTTTAAGAAAGACAAATTAAATAAAAGCACTTCTAAAACATCCTCTAATAAACTGAAGAAACAAATGCAATGAATATTGAGAAACCAAAGTATATATAGGACTTGGAAATACGAAAAGTAGTTAACTACACATTGTGAAGCAATGCCCTTGCATGTCTTCTAAAACATGCCTCTGGAAGAAACAGGGTGATGATGTCTGCATATGCAAATCTCAACAGAAAAAAAAAAAAAAAAAAAAAATTGCTACCGCTATCTCTTAGTGATTGATGGCAAGAACTACTAAGAAATTGGAGGAGAGGGGTGCATTTTAATGATGTTATGATGCTTCAAACATAATGAAATCACTGCATGTCCTCTATAGATTATAGTATGCATAGCATTTATCGTTCACTTACAACACACAAGAATGTTTGGTTGACTAAGATCGATAATTGTTAGCTGGGAGTACGTTTTCTTCTATGGTACAAATTTTTTAAACAGATCTAATTTTGAGTGTATTACAGGTGTGTATAAATTCTATAGATTGCATACAGAGCTACACAAAAGACTTTGTACATATTACCAGATATGAACATGGACAGCAAATGCCAAAACTGGATTTTTACTGAGTAATGTGTTTTTTTAAGTTGCTTATTTAGATATCTTACTTCATTCTAGGAAAAAATGAAATTTCTTAATAATATCCTGTTAGTAATGGTAATAATGGTCCAGCCTTTTAATTCATTATCATGTTAGTGTTGGAAAGTGTTTTGTAATCTGTGTCGGATGCATTAATTTTTAGGTTCTCGTTTTTATGGGGTTGGTTTTTTATGGTCAATAGGAAAGTAAATCTGTGACAAATAAATAAATAGAGAAAATATAGAAAAAGAAAAAAAAACTTACAGCCAGTATCTTTTAACCTCTGAATGTTATTAGTCATAATTCGAACACAACCTAAGAACCCTGCTCCCTGTTTCTTGTGTATTTTTTTGTGATTCCATATGGATATCGTTATTGAATCATTATTTCCTATATACCTGCAAAACAATAAAAACAGTGTTAAATCTCAAAAACAACAGACATGTAATAATTATTTACTTTTGTTTATCTAATTTCAATTTTTATCTTAATTATGAGGTAAATAAAAGTACACAATTGCTGTCATTCAATTAAAGAAAAAATATCTATTGCAAATGAATATTGTTAATTTATAAAGTAACACAGACACCCACAATTTTAGCTTAAAAATTTATTTTAAAGAGCAACTTAATACATAGCCTTTTAATTGGTCATATTGTTTGTATGTATCAGAATGGTTATTTTGAATAAGTTTACTTTTAATGTATAATCTGTCTTAAAACTTTTGCAGTCAAGAACTTTTTAATTAAGCTATTCAGCGACTGCCAGTAAGTCAAATATTTTTTTACACATAACATATATGAGCTTAAAATGAACATAAATACCAAAAATTTAAACATAAAATGCTGCAAGAAAAAATATTGTATTTGATGGAATTTTAAGATTTTGTTAAAAATCAATTACAGTAGGCTCCCTCAAATCCGCACAGCTTGGGACCAGAGGTTGTGCGGATTTTAGAATTTTGCAGATTTCTGGTTATTGATTTGTTTACATTTTTGAAACATTTATTTGATTGGTAGTTAGGCAAGGGAAATTATAATGAATGCTTACAATAAAGTGAAACATTAAAATAAGTAAAATATTAAAATAACTTATTAGTTTAAAAGTAAGTAATTATTAAAATAATTATGTAAAATAAAAATTTAGAAAAATATTAAATTATTACCAATGAAATCGATTCAATTCGATTCCAAAAGTCCTATGCTGCCATCTAGTGGTGGCAAGGAGAAGAGTGTTAATGCTATTATCAGTATATATAGCTTATTGCACTCTCTGTAACTTTTTGCATTGTTATTTAGAGTCTTGAATGCTTTTCTTGTACTACTTTGTATGTTTAGAGATAAATTTGTCTATAATTTAAAAAAAAAAAAAATCTGCGAACAATAATTTTAAAATAGCGTTTCGGTTCGTGGATTTTTCCATTTCGAACCCTGGAATTTTTGATATAGATATGCTAATTTTTATCTAAATCAAAAGTAATGTAAATTTATTTAGTAATAAATCAGCTGTAATAGCCAAAAGAGAATGATTAACAAAAAATTTAGTAAAAAAACATTGCGGTAGTCGCTGATTTCGGCGCCATCTTGAATTTTGTTCCTGCAACTTAACTGTAAATTTCATTGTTTACATCTAAAAAAATACGCGGATTTTAGGGTCGCGGATTTAAGAGAGTCTACTGTACCACAAATACCAGGGTTGGCAAGTTTCTTCCAAAGTGGAAAAAACTGCGGAAAAAACCATGAAAAAAACCAGCCGGAAGAAATAGGTTTCTTCCAAATGGAAGAAACTGTTATTCTTTAATAATTTACAATATAAGTTTCAACTTTGTAAGAAACAATAAATGTATTCTTCTTATAGGTAACCTTAAGTAAATTTCATTAGACCTATACAAATTTAATTAATTATATAGGCTAAGTTAATAATTACATCATTTTTTAGACAAGATCACACATCTGTCTAAAGCTTTTCAATTATTCGCTACTTGAAGAAAAGAAATTTTATCAAAATTATACAAAATCAATTAAAAGTTACCAATTTCAATTTAACCAGCATATTTTTAAAATTATTTAGACTTCTGAAACTAGTAGTAAACAGTGCGGATCATTTACGAATGGTAGAAAGAAATTCATTTAAATAAAAGACAATGCTGTTAATTTACATCAATTTTATTAAAGTAAGTACTAATACACAATAATTAATGCATTAAAAATTTCATTAAAATCCTTATTTTTTCTTACTACAATGCAACATGGTATAACAAAACAAAAGTTTTTTAGCAGTAAGATGCTGCAATCGGTTTATCAACTTAGAATGGATGCAAAAGATGAAAAAAATTCTTTCAAGTCTTACAGAACATGAAGGAGAGTTTAAAAGCATTTCGACATACCCATAGGCATTTTTGGAACATTAATCACAGCATGCTAGATGCTAGTATAAATACTTACACTTTCATTTATTTCCTGTGTTGCACAGTATGATAAACACCTTTAAAATAATGCATTTTTATATGAAAAATAAAGAATTTGCAGTTAAAAAAAAAAAAACAAACAGAATTGGCATAATTAATGAGAAAATATCCCTCTACCTCTAAAGTTGTACAATACATCACCTGTAAATGCATGCTGAACCTGAAGTTTGTTATTAAAAAATAACTTGTTTTTCCAAAAATAATATTTGTAATATTAATTAAATTTTCCACTTTAGATTTCATATAGTTATACTTTGAGTTTAATTCTTTTACATAGTTAATATACTTTAATTTTGAGCATTTGTTTTGGTTTCTTCCATTTCTTCCACTGTCTTGGAAGAAACCTAACCCTGACAAATACACTAAAAAAATTCTTGAAAATACAGTACGACTTCAAAAATCGAGCATTCAGAAATCCGGCATCAAAACCATCTTTTCCCTTCCTTTTTTTTTTACGCTTTCAAGTTATAGGAGAAAAAAAAAATAGCAATTCGTTATGAATTAAAAACTTCAAGATTGAAAATAAAAATGCAAAAAAAGAATATTTGAACTTTTTTTTTTCATTTGTCAGAGGCGATTATTTTCTGAACAAATATTCTGGGAGCTGCTCTGTTGCTTAGCAATGGTTACAACTTTGGGAAATGCATGGCACAATATATGGCTGGAACGAAGGGGGTTTGAAAGATCATCATGAGGGGTGTGAAGAATCCAATGGGATTCACAAAAAAAGTCCCATATATTTTCAAATGAGAACTCTAGATAGGAAAAGCAATGTATAAGCATAACAGCTCAAAATATTTCTAAGTCTCAAGGTTCTGCCGGAAATGATAAAAAGAATCAATCCATCTAAACCAATCTTAAAGGTTGACGGAAAAGTAGAACGGCATGAAAAAAAAGAGGAGTTATGGAATCCCTTTTAAGTTGCAAGTTTGCCGATATTTTCCCAGGACAATTTAAAAATGAAACTAGATGCGAAATTTTCTCACGCTAGCAGAGAGGGTCTCTCTTGGCCAATGATATCGAAGTTTGTTAGGGATATCATTCAACCTAGGCTCTGAGTGGGCCGACAGATAGCCTTTGTTTTAGGAAGGTGAATTTGAACGAACAGAGAAAAGAGGGAGATGCGTTTTTGAATCCCAAGGAGAGGGCTGCTCGCTGAGTTGGGACTGCGATTTCGGAGAGGTCCGAAGGGATAGAAGTAGTCTGCCGATTCAGGCAGGATAATATTGCTCCGGTCGAGGCCGCGAGGTAAAAAGGAGTTGACAACGGATTGTTGTGCACGGGAAGCAGCGTCAGCAGTTTTCGTTACGAATTAAGGTAAAAGGACTAAACTTTTTTTGATAAAGAATCCATTAGAAGATTGGATGCCTATCTCATGCTTTGTTGAACTTATGCTTTTAAATGAACAGTGTCGTCAGCTGTAACGTACCCAGAAAATATAATATAGTTGTAATTCAAGTATAACCAAGAAATTAATTTATCTTATGTCTTTTCAATAAATTGTTTGATTTAATTATTACTTGGGCCTCCGCTTGACTGAAGTTCCACGCTACCACTTCCACATGTTAGTCGAAGGTTTTACAACTTGGTGGCAGAAGGTGGTATGCACAGCAAGGACTCTGAACATTAAAAGACTAGCTTAAGAGAAAGAGCTCCAGACACAAGACCGTGTCTAGAAAAAAAGCGACACCAGTATCATGCCGGACAGTTCCCCTAAGAAAGAGCTCCAGATGCAAGACCGTGTGCATAGGAAAACGACACCAGTATAGTGCCGGACAGTTCCCCTAAGAAAGTGCTCCAGACACAAGACTGTGCGTAGAGAAAAGTGACACCAGTATCGTGCCGGACAGTTCCCCAAAAAGGTGTTTTAGACGACATCCAGATGCAAGACTGTGTGCAGTGAAAGGAGACTACAGTGCAGTGCAGTGCCGTGCAGTACAGTTCCCGAGAGAAAATGCCCCAGCAAAACAAAAGGTAAGCTCATTATTTTGAGTGGCTCTTAATTTATTAATTAATTGAAATGTTGATAAGAAATTAATATTTTAAAGGAAAACTTTTGTTTTGAGGTAAATGAAAATTTTAAAATTGAAAAATTGGTTAGTTAAAATAGAAAATTATTAACTTATTAATTAATTATAGTACAAGGAAGCTGATACACTTTGTCATTGGTTTTAAATTTTGAAATTTTTTTAAAAATTAAGAATACAGAAAACTAGAATCAAACTAGATTCTTAAAAAAAAAAAAAAAAAAAAAAAAAAAAAGAAATTAGATGTCATGTAAGAAAAGTACCATTGTGAGGAAAGTTTGTTTGAAAAATATTTTAGAATCAATTTGGATTATTTAATGATTGATTTTCCTAAATATATACTTGTATTCAAAATAGAAAAAGCATATGAAAAGGTTGCAAGGAATGTTCAATTCTGAGTAAAATAGGGAAAATTGTTTACCTATAGCATTTGAAAATATTTTTTTTTATGTTCTATATTTTGTGTGTGTAGGGAATGTAAAAAGTGGAAAAATTATACTTTCTTTTCGAAACTAACACTAAAACGTAGAATGTCTGAAATTTATCATAGTATTGCTAATTTATTTATGTATATTGTGAATACGTTTGAAAACATTTTATAACGGTAGATAAGGTTAGAATATTCTCGGTGAAGTGTCAAATTCACATCTTCTGAGGTAGTTAAAATATATATATATATAAATAAATATATGAAGAGGGAAATCGTTAGGTTATCTTTGTAGTATCGGTAGGAATATAAAATCGATAGATAATGGCGAAAATAACGGCATTGAAATATTGCCGAAAGGCTGATCTGCAAAATTTAGCAGAGGTATTAGGAGTTCAGATAGAAGAAAGTGACATAATCGCGACGATTATCCAAAAGATAGAGAGCGCGGACGATTATGATGCCGATTTTGCATTAACGCAAGTGGGATATATAGTGAAAGATAGGGAAGATCTACTTCTTTTAGAAAGAGAGAAAAAAGAAAAAGAAGAGAAAGAAAAAGAGAGAAATTTTCAATTAGAGCAATTAAAATTAGCGCAAAATACAGGGAGGCGTAACTCGATTTCCAGTAACGGATCGGAAAGACCTAAATTAGCGCTAAAAACTATAATGCATCGTTTTGATCCAGAGCGTTCGGACATAACTCTATTTTTAAACTTGTTTGAACGACAGGCATTAAGGTCTGGGATAGAAAATGAGGATCTGGTCACGCATTTATTAGCTTTGTTGCCCGTACAGATAGCTGAATTGATCTTGCGCGAACCGACAGACCGAGTTGACAACTTTCAGCATGTGAAGTCAATCCTGTTAGCTCGTTTTAGATTGAGTGGCGAGGCTTATAGACAAAAATTAGATAAACATTTGCGAGACCAGAATAGCCCGTGGAAAGACCTCATTTTTGAACTAAATAGCTTTCTAGAAGGGTGGTTGAATGATCTTGAGGTTACTAATTTTAAAGAGTTAAAAGATTTGCTAATCACCGAACAGATTAAGAGGCGTGCTCCAGCAGAATTAAGGGAGCACTTTATAGATTCGTGGGCCAAATATAAAGATCCAGGAACACTAGCTAAGGATCTGGATGAATACGAAACTATAAAAGGGGCGTCAAAAAAATCGTGGAACAAAAAGCTAAAATTCGAAGAAAATTCGCGGGATGAGAAAATGGAAAATGAAGACGAAACGAGAGGGGGGCATTCCGAAACCAGAACTAACTGGAGAGAACGAAATATAGAGAAAGAAAGGGAAAAAATCTTTGAGCGAAAAAGGGCTATTAGGTGTTTCATTTGCTCGAGCCCAAACCATTTGAAGGTTAATTGTCCCGAAAACAAAAGAAATGGAGAGCAAATTACCAGCGTTCATCATATTAGCGGAAGTACAAATTTTGAAGAAAGTTTTAAGCCTTATCTAAGCCGCGCGCTAATCAACGGAAGGGAATGCACAACATTAAGAGACAGTGGAAGTCAATATGATGTAATTTCGAGGAGATTTATTAAAAGCAATCAATTAGAAGGTGGCACCATTCGAGTTAGACAGCCGTTAATGAACAATACTCGTCGCTTACCGACCGCCGAAGTTGTTTTAAAAATTGAAGGACTCGGGAGACTAAAAACAAAAGCTATCGTGACGGACAGAAAGACGAATTTGTCTTACTATATTTTGGGTAACAAAACTCAAAAATTAATTGATGATATTAAAAGGAAAAAAATGCAGATTTCAGATGCAGTGGTCATCCATAACATAGCGAAAGCGAAAAACGAAAACGGGAATCCATCCCGAAGGGAAGAGAATAAGATAAGAGAGGACTACTCAAAATTGACGAGCGTGAACTTGGGAGAAAGGAAGGAAATGGGAGGTACCCGGTCAAAAACGAGATATGAGAATTGGGAGGGAAGGAAGGATAATACTGTATCACCCACGAAAAAGGAAGATCAGGTTTTAGGATCGAATAAAAGAAAAAAGAAAGATGTCAAAGGGGATCATGAGATGGGTTGCCCCATACGTGAAGTCAAACTGAAAAAGGGGTTAGAAAAATCGCATCATGAGTGTGAGGATTTAACACAAGCAAATAGGGCGTGTCAAAGTATAGATAGATCGGATAATCAAAGGGATACGTCGGTGAAAATAACACTGAGAAGGAACAAAAGAGAATTTTGGTTTAGAAATAACGAGAACAAAAAGTATCTCAGGTCAGAAAATCTAGTAAAGGATTTGGACGGGAATAAAGAGCGCAAAAGTGTTATGAGACAGATTAGTCGGAGGACGGGCGACTCTAAAATGTCCCCGGCTTATTGTGTGGCGAGCGCCACAGGTAGACACGAAAAGTTGCAAAATTATCGTGTAAATAAACAAAAACCACAAGAAAAAAACGCGGAGAAAATAAATAGGTTGACAAGCGAAGATTCACGTCCGAGACACTATCCTAAATATAGAAATAGGCCTTCACATGACAGGCTCTAGCAGTTAGAAATTTAGCGCCGGATCAAGTGAGTCGAAATCGATTTAACTAAGTGTACATAAGTGAGTCGAATTCGATTTAACTAGGTGTACATATTAAATTTATCTTATTTTGTGTAAATGTCATAGTGTAAAATTTTAAATGTGTTTTGTCTTTTAAAAGTGAAATTTCATAATCAAAGGTACTCAGCATTGGTAAGTTAAATGTAAATTGTATGAAAAGTTTTTTGTGAAAAAGGTGAGTGAGATATATAAAGGAGGGCCACTCTAATATATGAGCTAACCTTTTCTTTGCAGATATTACGTCTTGCAGCCGAAATATCATTTAAAGGCGGGGGGTATTGTGAAGAATCCAATGGGATTCACAAAAAAAGTCCCATATATTTTCAAATGAGAACTCTAGATAGGAAAAGCAATGTATAAGCATAACAGCTCAAAATATTTCTAAGTCTCAAGGTTCTGCCGGAAATGATAAAAAGAATCAATCCATCTAAACCAATCTTAAAGGTTGACGGAAAAGTAGAACGGCATGAAAAAAAAGAGGAGTTATGGAATCCCTTTTAAGTTGCAAGTTTGCCGATATTTTCCCAGGACAATTTAAAAATGAAACTAGATGCGAAATTTTCTCACGCTAGCAGAGAGGGTCTCTCTTGGCCAATGATATCGAAGTTTGTTAGGGATATCATTCAACCTAGGCTCTGAGTGGGCCGACAGATAGCCTTTGTTTTAGGAAGGTGAATTTGAACGAACAGAGAAAAGAGGGAGATGCGTTTTTGAATCCCAAGGAGAGGGCTGCTCGCTGAGTTGGGACTGCGATTTCGGAGAGGTCCGAAGGGATAGAAGTAGTCTGCCGATTCAGGCAGGATAATATTGCTCCGGTCGAGGCCGCGAGGTAAAAAGGAGTTGACAACGGATTGTTGTGCACGGGAAGCAGCGTCAGCAGTTTTCGTTACGAATTAAGGTAAAAGGACTAAACTTTTTTTGATAAAGAATCCATTAGAAGATTGGATGCCTATCTCATGCTTTGTTGAACTTATGCTTTTAAATGAACAGTGTCGTCAGCTGTAACGTACCCAGAAAATATAATATAGTTGTAATTCAAGTATAACCAAGAAATTAATTTATCTTATGTCTTTTCAATAAATTGTTTGATTTAATTATTACTTGGGCCTCCGCTTGACTGAAGTTCCACGCTACCACTTCCACATGTTAGTCGAAGGTTTTACAGGGGTTTGAAAGATCTTGTGACACTGAACTCAAAAATATATTTGTTTTAATTTTAGGTTAGATATTTTCATAGATATTGTCGAAAATGTACTACCCCTCCCCCCTTTTATTCCCCAATCTACTGAAACTAAAAATATGAAAAACATTAAGGGCAGTAGAAATTTATTAAAATCTTGGAGGAAAACTATAGTGATTATCCTAGGTTTTGGAGAAAATTGCATTTTTCTGTTACACACATATCGATATGGAATGATCCAAGGATTATTGATAATAATTTTTGAAAAAATTTGGCAGAAATTAGCCAAGATATTAATTAAAAACCTATCTCGAAAAATGCGGCATAGACTTTTTGAAAATAAAAATTAATAAATGAAACAGTCACTATCAAATTTAAACAATTATTAACACAACTACATTTTAGAACTTTTTATTCATTTATTCAGAATAGTCAGTGTCAGATATATTCTGGATAAATGGTTTATTTGGATAACTGTTTGGACATTAAGGCAACACCCATTTGATAAGAATTGTATAGGTGGCTGTGTTTCTGATCAAATACAGTATACAATACAGGAACGGGAAATCAGAAAATAAAGAACATTTTTTTTTAAAAACATTTCAAAAATTTTCATCTGCTTAAAATTCGATTTTTATTCCAAAAACAATTCTTGAATTATATAAACATTCACTCTGTGAGATTCATACAGAGCACAATTGTCAATTCAGTAAAACCTCGATCCATCATTTTTCAAGGGGTGCGTGAAAAAAAGATGAATGCAGGTTAATGTCAAAACATGAACAATACAATGTTTATACATTACTAATACATGCAATGTATACAGTATACTAATAAATACTAATTTGTCATTTACTAAACTGTAAAAGAAATAAATCGAAGTTGTAGAAAATTGATATTTATTTTAAAAAATCAGTAATTTTATGTTGGGTTTTTCGTTCATTTTTTCAATTAAACAACAAATTTTCAAGGTGTACAACATTTTTTTGTAACTTCATGTGCATATATAAAAGTTCATACAATTTCAAATGCCATAATTACATCAGACTTGGCACTGGTGTAGGTTCAGCTTCATCAGCATGAGCATTATCCTCTGCTTCTTCGCCATTATTTTCATTTTTTGCATCATCACACATTTCTTCTATGCTTAGGACACCACATGTTGCAACATCTTGATCAATGGAAATATAATCTGAAAATTTCACACCAGATACATCCTCTGCTCATCGTCACCATCATCATTATTTACTTTCCCTCCTGTTGAGCGTTCTTCATAAATTTTTCACATAAAACCACATTTCATGAAACAATTCTGGATGGCTGAAGAGGTTACTTCATGCCAGAAAGTACAAAATGAATGACCTACAGAAGGTCTATTTTTGGAATAGGTTCTTTTACTTGTTCCATAAAACAAAGATTTTTTCACTAGCTTTCTCTTGCAAAATTGCTTAAAACAGTTGATTATCCCGGCATCAAGAGGTTGTCCAACGGATGTACAATTAGCTGAGAAAAAACTGACTTTGATATTTTTCAAAGACGACGTATCTGGTGAATGAGCTGAACAATTCTCAATAAATTGAATGATTTTCCTTTTCTGAAAGCCAATTAATCTATCAAAGTCATGAAGAAATTTTGTAAAAATATCATTTTTCTTCCATGATTCGGCATTTGAATGGAAGACTACTGGCAGTTTCTTTACATTCTTGAAGCATCGAGGTCTATCAGATTTACCAATAACGAGGGGTACTCTATCAGAACCGTCCTCATTTATGCATAGTAGCAATGTAAGTCTTTCTTTGGAATGTTTACCACCATGACAAGGCTCTCCTTTGAATGCTAGCGTTCTCTCTGGCAAGCATTTATTAAACAGGCCTGTTTCGACTGCATTATAGATGTCACAATCCTTGTATCCTTCTAGTAACTTCGGAAGTTTTTCGGACTACATTTCTATAGCATCAGTATTTACTACTGCAGCACTTTCGCTGCATAATTTCCCGGCGAATTTTAAAACGTGAAATCCACCCATTTGATGCAGAAAAAGTATCCATGCCATATGAGGCAGCTATTTCAAGTGCCTTCTCTCTATTTTCATCCACAGGAATATCTGATGCATAAGCCTGCTTGTAACATGTGAAGAGAAGCCTTTCCACTTTCCAACTCACTGTAAGGAGACATTTTGCTAGCGTTTCTCTTTTTTTTTTTTTTTTTTTTTGCAGAAGTTCTAAACTACTAAGTACTAAACAGCCTGCTCTATAACTTCTTTCTTTTTCAAAATTATCGAATTCAAGGTTGACACCGGAATACCCAAACGTTTAGTGATGTTAATTTTTTTCTCAAAAGGATTCTTTTCCACCTCATCTATGATGTGAAGACTTTCTTCTAAGGTTTGGATTTGTTTTGCCATTCTTAAAATTCGCAGAACGCATTGAATTGAAAGCTCACACTCTTGAAATTAAACACGTGCACTGCACACAACAGATTAGCCAGGGAAAGGTGTGGTGTTGTTTATGAAGGCCGATTATCTATATGAGGGATATAGGCCCAAAGGAGGGATGCCCTCCGCGGGGGGTCGTTCTAAGTGAACCAAACCCGTATTTACGCAAGGTTAGCCAAGGTTCGAAGAAAACCACGGAAAACTCCGAACGGTTAGGCCGACGGGCACGATTGGGTTCGAACCCAGCACCTCCAGTCTACCAGCTTTGAGAGCAGAACCTCTCAGCCACTGGTGGGACTTAGCGAGGTAAAGAATGTGGCAACTGGTTAGAGTGGATGCATCCATCCTCCCCTTTACACAGGATAGAATAACCAATTCTTCAAACAAGAACATCTGTTCCGCATTCAGTCATTTACACATACAGACATGTCAAAATATCAGCGCTAATCCTTGCTTTCCCCCCCCCCCCCCTTAAAACTGCACAAATGAGTTATTTTAGGATAAAAGAAGTAATTTCAGTTTGTATGTCATATGGATCTGTTTGACCTTCAATTTCATTCCAGTGAGGAGAAAAATTTTACAACAATGAATGTGGGAAAATGACTTTTTGAAGAACAATGCATGCAAGTTTCGTTAACTTTATTTAAATATAATTTGTGCAGGGACCATGGAAGTAAAACGATCAATGCAGGAAAATGATGGATGCAGAACGATAGATATAGATCAGGGTTTCACTGTATCTACTCTTCACTATCTTCAGTAAAATTGTTACTTTTTAAATCAGATTCTAGTTATTCTTTCAGTTCTTGTTGAAGCAATATTTCATTAACAAAATTCTGAATCTTACAAAATCGCAAGATTTCATTATTTTTTTTTTCTAGAAATATAGATATTGACATTAAGTTATGCCACGCATAATGCAATATGTCGAGCAGTAAACATGTAAAACTAACATTAAATAGCGCTTTTTCCAGGAAAGATTCAGAAGTGAATCGATTGAATACAAGATTCAGTTAACTGGTTTCTAGATAAACATTTACTTACTGTACTATTTGCAAAAGTAAATAAATACATATACTTCACATAAAATGACAATTACAAATAATTTTTTTAATGTATGTAGTGAGATTTGAACCCTGATCAACTATGTGATAGACTGGAGACATGTCTGCTCAGAAAATAGCTGCTTTCTTTATTTAACCTGTTCACAAAAACCTCAATTATCTCCTGAACTAAAGGCAGTTATAAAATCTCTTAGGTTATAGTCCATGTCAATTCAGGCAGCCAAAGAAAAAAATCTTACCTTCATAGTCTCAGAAGTTTTTGAATTGAACATATGTTAAAATTCAGGAAAAAATAAGATAACTGTATATTTTTGTTTTGCCCAAAAAAAATTCCTGGCCCGAGATACAGGCCGCCAAAGATGGCATCCCGGGCACCATTTCCCATTCGTGATTTTCGATAAAATTTTTAAAGTGCTCTATCTCTGGATAGATATTTTGTTGCGGTTTTTTTATTTTAAAAATAATATTCTTCTGTTTAAAATGATATACCCAATTTTGAAATATGTATTCAACTTTTCTTGTGGCAGGCTTTTGAAGAAAAAAAAAAATTATCAAAATAATTTTTTTTTTTTTTCAAATATGCCAATCCCAAAATTTTTTATTTCTTTACAGTTCATCAATACCATTGAGTACTACCTCCCTGTAAAGGAGAACTTCCACTTTTGATTTTGACAAGTTATACAAGGTGTATCTAAAAAGTTCGGTGAATGGAAGCATAAAACAAAACATGGAAACAAAATATCTTAACTATGTACTAAAATGAAGTGTATTAAAATATACATTCTGTAAAATATGTGGTGCAAAGAATATTAATTATTCATTTACAGATCCCCACAAAAGAATTCCATTACATAATGGTATAAGGGGAAGATTGTTTGCGGCGTATTTTAATTACGCTAAACTCTTTCACATATAATGAAATTGATATATGATGCTGAGGTTTAGAACAAGTTACTTCCTGTGTAATAGAAAGTGCACAGTATTTACAGGGACTCACAAAAGATTTCAAATACTTTACTGTATACGAAATACTGTATATTAGCGATGATTGCTAGAAGTGCATTTTTAGTTGTGATATCAGTTTTTAAATTTAACTAAATTTCTCCATTTTACGTTGTGTACATAAATGCTGTAGATCATATACAGGGGTGCACAAAAGAAATCGTAAGGGTTACTGAGTATGAACAAAAGTGGTTTAAAGGTGATTTTTAAATGGGTTATGTATTTTTATGCTAATTCCATTTAATATACTAAGATATGTTTGTAGAATATAGATAAAATGATATACAGGTCCACACAAAGAATTAGATGTATGGCCGACTATAGATGATAAACTCTGGAAGTGTGATTTCACTAGTTTTAAGCGTGTTTTAGTCTTAATTAAATATTAGCTAAATAGTGGCATGTATATAAAGAGAGTATGTAAGATACAGGGTTGTATGAAAGTATTCAAGTATGCTTCCATCTATTGATATAAATTTCTATAAGTCAAATTCCAACCTATTTATGTGCTTTTAACACTTTCCAGCATAGTTGAAAGTCTTTATGATTCGGTTTGTCTGCCCATCTGTCTGAACTCTAACTTGCAATAATATGGTTGTATTGCTGTGTAATTGATATATATTATTGACTATTGAGATTGTTTTACTATGTAATGTTCGGTAGTGAAAATAAAGTATGTATTACTTCAAATGTTATGGAATTTGAATTAAAACTTAAAAAGATATTAATAACAGTTTTTTTCATTCTATTTAAAAATCCTATAATACATAATTGATTCAATGATATACCATCATAGGTAAGGATTCTAGGTTGCCATGGTGATTAAGTCCTTTTTAAGATGGATTCATATTACTTCCATATTACTGAATTTAGTATATAGAATCATAATAAATTTTGTATTCATTCCTTTTTGCACAAGAGTGTAACACTTACTGCACCAAGATCTGAATATTTATAAAATTAGTTATAGTATGAATGCACGTCATGTGATATTGCAATTGCAATTTCTAACTTGTTTAGGATATGTAGATATATAGTAGGCTTACCTTTACAAATGTGATACAAATAAGAAAAAATTCAGTGACTTTTATAGGAACTGTATATAAACAGTTACTGTAAAATTGTCTGAATTTTTGAAATGTTTCTAAAACTTGTTAAACTCAAAAGTGGAAGCTCTCCTTTACAGTGAAGGTAGTTTCCCAATAGTACTGATCAACAGCACAAAAAATAAAAAATAAAAAATAAAAAAATCAAAATTTTTGGGACTGGCATTTTTGAAAAAAACGTTTTTATTTTTTCTGTTTTTTTTTTAATTTTTTTTTTTTTTTTCAAAAGGCTGCCACAAGAAAAGTTGAATACATATTTCAAAATTGGGTATATCATTTTAAACATTTAAACAGAAGAATATTATCTTCAAAATTAAAAAAAAGCAACAAAATATCTTGCATCGTTCTAGAGATAGAGCACTTTAAAAATTATATCGAAAATCATGAATGGGAAATGGTGCTCGGGATGCCATCTTTGGCGGCCTGTATCTCGGGCCAGGAATTTTTTTGGGCAAAACAAAAATATACAGTTATCTTACTTTTTCTTAAATTTTAACATATGTTCAATTCAAAAGCTTCTGAGACTATGAAGGTAACCCCCCTGCCTGAGTTGATATGGATTCAACCCTTAACAAAGATACATAGATGACTTAACCAATAAAAACTATTAAAATCAATGACTTGCAAGTGTGTATTACCCATTGCCAGTATAAAATAAAAATTAAAATATCACAATTAAAATATACAATTTTGTAATACTTCTTAATATAATAACTAAATTTATAACCAAAAGAGAAAAACTTACAAATCATAATGCTGATTCCATTTGGGATCAAGTGTATTTTTACAAGTATCTGTAGAATGGCACTGGCCTGATCCATCCACACTAACTTTACAAAATGGATCAGGCAGCCCTAAAACAAAAATACAGTGTTAAAGAAAAGTTATGGGAAAACAATTTTCATATTCTATTAAATTTCCTTTAAATATACTTAACATAAAAATAACAAAATTTATTAATTTATTCACAAAGTCATTCATCACTTTTTCATAACATAATTAAACTGTTTCCCTTATTTATTAGCATAAGACAACTGTGCAAAAGATGACACTTTCATTGCATTTTCTAATATGAGAAAATGCATCTTAGCATAATATAACGGCTTGGATATTCATTTTTATTAATTACAGTAGATTCCCTCAAATCCGCACATCATCACAGATTTAAATAATGAAACTTTCAGTCAAGATATAGGGGCAAAATAACAGAATTTTTTAGTTTTATATCATTCTGTATGTATTTTAATATGTAATTCTCGATAACATGACAGAAACTCATGGTTTTTCATGAAGGAATTATAAATTTATTTCTGAAAAAATCAAGATTTGCTGATATCACTGATAATCACAATCTTTTTACCAAATATATTTATGTATTAAGATTTTTTGGTTCTTAAGACTGGCTAAACCTGAAATAAAACTTTCTTACTATGATTTTGGTGTGAATTTAATAGGTTACCTTTATGAGGAAAGTTTCATTGAATAATTCAAGGAAAATATATCTCATCTAATTATACACTATTAATTATTTTCTTGACCTTTACTTTTAATAATTCAATCATTTTTAAAATTATCTTATTTTTTATCATTTTAGTTTATTACTTTACTTATTTTGATATTTTACTATATTGCAAGAATTTATTATAATTTTAATTGCATTATTACATTCGAATTACTGTTTAAAAAATGTAAACAAAGCAATGATCAGAAATCCGCACCCCACCCCCCACAAAAAAAAAAGTTTTTCGAATGTTGTTACACTTGGCAGATTTGTTTAAAACTTTAAATTATAATACAGTTTCTATTTCTGATAGACTTGGCAAAAGTTACAAATCTAATTGGGAATACAGTCGAACCTCATTATCCTGACTCTCTAATGACCTGAAAAAGTGTCATTATAAGCAGAGTGTCACGGTAACTGTAGTTGGAGAAAAATATGTTAATAAAAAGCTGTATTTTTAATTAATTTAAGACAATTTTAAATTCATAACAGACAATTTTAAATTCATAACTGTTCTTGCAGTTTTAAACAGTAAAACATTATTATTAAACAAAATAAACACAAAAACAAAATTGTAAAGAATAAAAATCAATCAGATTTAAGATGACTTGTTTTTTTCTTGTTACATGAAATATTGATGAATTAAGGTTTGCTTATGCCTAGATGTGCTTTCTATACTTCTTTTTTCACTATTATACAATGAATTGTAATCAATATTCATTGTTTCAGAAATGGATGTTAGATAATTTCTGATTGTTTCAATGCAATATAATCCTTTTGTTTTAGTTGGATGAAAAACGCTGTGTAACCACAAGAAAGCGCCACCTGACCAGAACAAAAAGACCATGACTAGACTGATACATCTATCTAGAGCTTAAGGCTCCTTAAGGCGAAGGCACTCATGAACTAGTGCTAATCCTATGGGGAGAGATTTTTCTAATATCTCATTTGCATTTCGACATTTTTAAATAATTTTTTTTTTTTTGCATTGGATAGCCGAGATCAGCCTCTACATCGCACCTTTTTTACTTTTTCGATTTTGGTTGCAGATATTCTTTTAGAATGACACTTTCATTTTCAGAACCAGTTTGGAAAGTGAAAGAAACTTTATAAAAAGTAAAAAATGTGCAATGTAGAGACGGACCTCAGCTATCCAATGCAAAAAAAAAAAAAAAATTAAAATGTTGAAATGCAAACGAGATATTAGATACCCCCCCCCCCCATAGGATTAGCATTAGCTCATGAGTGTCTTCGCCGGCAGGGACAGGAGCCTTAAGTGGGTCATTTTAGTGTATGGGTTTATTTATTCAAATAAAGGATTGAAGTAACATTTTTCATTTATCTCGATGGGTATTTTAGACACTTTTGTGAAAAGTTTGGCTAAGACATTTCTTACTGCTTAATTTCAGCGCTTATAAAATAAGTTATGAAAAATGGACAGCTTTACTTAATCGGGATATAGAGAGTTGAAAATTATTCAACGATGTAAAATCTGGAGTGTATTTACATTAAAATCCTATACAGAAAATCGAGGTTTTGAAAAACAGATGTGAAAACCGAGTGTCGGGATAACGAGTTCCGACTGTATTATTAAACATTTTACAAATAAGAACTATATTACATTTTCTAATTATGATAGCTTGGCAAAATTATAAAACTAGTTAGCAAATACTGAAATTTGACTTGGCAATTTAAGGTTCCCCCCTCCCCCCTCCCAATAAAAAGCCTTAGTGATGGACCTGTGCACAACTTCTGTGGATTTGAGGCAGACTACTGTATTATTTACAAATTGTTGTCGATTATATTAACAAATTGCCAATAACGGCAGGAAAACGGCATTGAATCAAATCAGATAAGTACATTCTGATAAGTTTTATATTAATATATATTTTACTATAACAATCATTTTTAAAATTATGTTATTTTTTATCATTTTAGTTTATTACTTTACTTAATTATTTTGATATTTTACAATATTGCAAGCATTCACTATAATTTTGATTGCATTATTACATTCAAATTACTGTTTAAAAAATGTAAACAAAGCAATGACCAGAAATCCACAAAATTCTGAAATCCGCACAATAAGGGCCCTCACTAAGCCCCCCCCCCCAAAAAAAAAATATATATATAATATAAATATATGCACAATATTATTACATGCAACATGCATTTAATGATTCGGTTATTATTGTTATATGAACTTGTTAAATAAATTTTGATTCAAAGATATTCTCTTTCTTTCTCTATATATAATAATTGTTTCATCTATCTATGGTTAATTTTTCATATGTGTCATAGTTAATAATTACAAAAAGTTTTATTATAAATATGTGTGTATGATAATCAGCGAGCAGGTTAATTGCAGTTGTATTCCAGTTCACTTTTTTTTTTTTTTAAAGCTATTTTAACGGTAGAAATTTTATTTTCTACAGTTACTTGCTCAAAAATAAATATGCCATAAAATTTGTATTATTTGACAAATTTAATAGATTAACAAGCAAAAAGCAGTTTAATACAAAATTGATATGAGTTTAGAAACACTTTTGACATTCACTGTTTTTACATACATTCATTCACACAAGTGTGTAGAGAGATAAATATGTAAAGAAAAAAAAAAGTTTGAGAATTTTCTTTCTCTTCCAAAATTTGACATGAAAAAAGTAAAAAAATAAAAATATCTATACTTACTAAACAAGTCTTTTTTGGCTAAATTTTTTGCACATAGTACTGAAAAGAAAAAAAAGTTTTTATGAGTAAACAATTGAAAAATACAGAAGTAATATAAATATGGTATCTTAGATATCAAAACACTACAGTATTGTAGCATGCAATGAATGCCACAAGTGCATAAATAAAATATAATTATTCTGGATGTTATTATTATTTTGTATAAGCAGCTTTAAATACCCTTTTTAATTCAAGTCTTACCTAGGATTCTAACCTTGAAGCCTAAATAGATTGAAGAGTTACTAAGATAAGGTTTGTTGTATTCCATGGAAGAGAGGGTCTCTTACTCTTTGTTCTGGTTATAGACTTGGTTTAGTTAAAATAAAAATTATTTTCGGTTCCGGTTTCTGTTCTCTTAAAATGACGGCTTTCGTTACGATTTCAACTTCCGGTTCGGTTTCGCATGAATAAAACAACTTTTATTTATTTTCAAGACGAATATTAAAAACCTCATATAATTGCATAATTTATTTTTTTTTTCTAAATAGCAATAACGCTAGATTAAAAAATGCTATTGTGTTAAAAAAAAAACCTTAAAAAGAAACAATTGGATGTTTCGATTCGTTTTCAGACTTGGTACTTTGGAGGAGTGTTGTCAGTCTTCAGTGTCACAAAAAGCAAAAGAAAGAAACAAAAGGGAAAAAAAGGGGGGGTGGCGGCTTTTAAATCGGAGATAAAAATATAGAAAATTATAATTAATTATACATTCTTTTAAAAATTTGTAAATTACGTAGCAGTTTTAAGATAAAGTTTATCTAAAAGCACATTTTTTGGTCTATTCTGTGCCGTAAAGACGGAAAATATGCGAAAGAAACACGGGTGTGGTAGAGGGTATGCAGTTGTATACGCCGTATACCTTCTGGGTTTTTTTTTTATTTTTTTTTTTAAGAAGTTGTTTCTAAAATAAAACTATAGCGTATACAATAGCCATAAACTTCCATGGCGTCCAACAAAAATCCGGAAAAAAAAAATCCCTTAAAACTTAATAATACTAGTAGTAGTAATAATAATAATAATAAATCTAAATCGAATTTTGAAAAAAAAAATTCTTCGAGGGATTCTTTGGTACATCTTGTAGTAGTCTCGTTCCCGATGTCGTAACGATGGCCTTATCCACCACCACTACAGTGCGAGACCTAGTGTTGCCAAATCCAATGTAAAAAAAATCGTAAAAAGCAAACAACAAAAACAAAAAGCGAGACAGAGGCTCCTAAACCTGCATAGGCGTAACCAGGGGGGGGGGGGGGTGCCCGGGCACCCAGGGCACACCCCCCCCCCACACACACACACACACGCTTTCGCAGACTCAATCAAAATTATTTAAAAAAATCGAAATCTACAAAGGAAAAAAGAAATAGAAGAAGTGAAAGCAGAGTTCAGTTAGTTTAGCAAATTAGTTTAGTTCAGAAAACTAACAGCCTAAGTTTTGAAATGCGATTAAAAAAAAAAAAAAAAAAAAAAAAGAAAGAAACCCACGTTCTTTTTTCTTTCTTTCTTTTTTTTTTTAAAGAAAATTATGTTGTTTAATTTTTTTAAAGCTAGAATATTTACAAGAATCTGTATTAGACATAGAAAGTCAAAAAGGTGGCTTTATAATCCCACTTTGACGTCTTTTGTTTGTGGGAGATTTTTAATAACGCCGTTCTTTCTATTGCATGTTTCTGCAATTTCATGAGAAATTAACGCAAGTTCTTGATGAGGATATTGGTTTCGTAGTTTAAAGTCTAGAAAGAAGCAAAAAAAAAAAAAAAAAATGAAAGGGAATGCCGATGTAAAACGATAATTCCAAAATGCAATTAGCCGGGGGAAAGGGGGGGAGGGTATACAGACCCTGCCTCCTTTGAAAATGAAAAATAATAGCACAGAAAATTCAAATTAATCTGTAGGTTCGTTGGTTTGTTAAATTTCGTGTTTCGCGGACATTTTTTGACAATCGTAAAAGGAATATGGTTGCAGTCTTTCAAGTCAATATAGTATTTTTTTTTCCTCTGAAAATTTTTATACGATTTTCAGTTTCTTCTCGTTTCGCGGCGTTCTTTTGAAAGTAGGAAAAGGAACCCGGTTTCAATCTTTTAGCCCAGTGCAGTAAATTTTGACCAAATTCGCGATTTTATTCTGCGATCATTTCATAATATTTACAATTTTCCCCCAAAATCGTCTGACGAAATTTACGTCTTTCTACGCGATTTTTTGTCAAAATCCGCACTTTTCACAGCTAACATCTGACAAAATTCGTGTTTTTTACCGCGATTCTTTGACGAAATTTGTATTTTTTACCGCGATATTTTGACGAAATTGGCATTTCTTTAGCACGATTCTTCGATGAAATTTCGCATTTTCTTTCCACGATCTTTGACGAAATTCGCGCTTTCTTTCTGCGATCCTTTGACGAAATTCTCGTTTTTACCACGATCCTTTGACGAAATTTATTTTCTGTTGCGACCGATTGACGAAACTGATTTTTTTTACAGGGAGATCGTTTGTCGAAATTCGCGATAGTTTTGCTCGACCGATCGGGAAAATTCTCGATATCTTTCAGTACCAATTAACAAAATTCTCTACTCTTTTCCGCAACATTTTGACGAAATTTGCAAAAATTTTCGTCAATCGTTTATCGAAATTCGTAATTTTCTTGCGCAATCTTTTGACGAAATTGGCGATTACTTTCTGCCCTCTTTTATCGAAATTTCCGATATTTTTCCACGATCGTTTGAAGAAATTCTCAATTTTTTTCCGGGACCGATTCACGAATTGATTTAGAGAAATTCCATAAAAGAATTACAAATCGCGGACTTCAAAATTTTTTTAAATACTCACTGAAGAATCACAGGTCTGTGAAAGAATTTGGAGGGGGGAAATACTGCACAGCATTTTTTATTATGCGGGACTTTCCTTTTCTGTGCACAAATCGCGCGATCCCGCACGTTTATTTCAAACCCTATCCCTCAAACAAAACTTCATTACTAGTGGAGTTTAGTTGGTTGTTTTTTTTTTTTAAGCGAACATAGAATTAAACAAATCTAGGATTGGGGGGGGGGGGGGCTGGCTTTAGCAACGTACTTCCCGGAAAGTAAGCTGCGACATCTTCCGTCTCGAAACAAGCGAACCGGAATTATTGCGTTTTTTATTTCGAGCAAAATTAAATATTCAGCTTTCTTAAAAGAACTTGATTCCAATTTGAATTTAATTACGGCAATTGCAAAAATTAACGGAGAGTTTTTTTCTGTTTAAAAAAAAGTCAAAAAATCGCCTCAAAGCACGAAAACCCCCGCTAAAAATCGCATTAAAAATTCGGAAAAGATTAAAAAACCACAGGGAACGAAATTAACTAATTGGGTAAAAGATTTAAGCCGGATTCCTTTTAGGAATGTCAAAAAAAAAAAAAAAATCACCGCGAAATGCGAACAAAACCATCTAAAATTAACATTAAAAAATGATTAAAAATTTTAAAATCGCTGTAAGAATCTCGAAAACACTTTATTGAAAAAAAGACAAATTTTACTGGATAAAATATTGAAATCGGATTTTTTTTACTAATTTGAAATAAATGCTTCAAAATGCGAAAAAAATCGCATAAAAAATTAATTGAAAAATTCCAGAAATTGCCTTCTATATGCATGAGTTCAGGCATACAGGTCCTGTCTAATCTTACGGCTGTGCGGGCTGCTTTGTTTTTTCAGAGTTCAGCGCGCGCGCGTACACACACACAGAGAGACAAACAAGCATCTATCTTTATTATTACAGTCGCAATATGATAGTATAATTTTTATCATCTTGATAAAATTTAGTGTATATTATCATGACCTGTTTTACCTAATATATTCGACAGATTCTGTGGTAAAAACATGAATTACCGTAATTTCCGGCCTGTAATCTGCGGATCAAACAGTTATATCCTGACCCAGAAATCTTGTTTCATAAAACGTAACTTGCTAAATCGTGATAAATATTTAACTTCAATAATGAAATAAAATTTCTGGGCCGAAACATGATTTTTTTATCCGCGGATTATAGGCTGGAAATTACGGTATTAATGAATATTATAATTATTTATATAGACTTTCCTCCAAAATTTCTTGGGTCCCTCCGGTGATCCCTAAGAAGTCATGGAGCCACATTCTGAAAAACTTTCGTGCGTATGTACTGGTGTACCGCATGTATTATCTGAGATTTATCATCCGGTAAAATTTCATCTACAAGACTTTGACTGAGATAATTTTAGATCTCATGAAGTGTTTCCCTGTGCCTATAGAAGTTTCCACCATGATTAAAGGCCTTTTTAAATCTTTATAAGAAGTTAGAGTGTCAAAAGGTTTTACACTTTGTGACCACACTTAGTCACTGTCTTATGTCACTGCTGCAAGGGACAGTTACATATCTTTTTTTTTTTTTTTTTTTTTACCAGTAGATTTAGTTTTGATGTTTTGAACCCCTTCTCATCCCTCCTCACGCAAACAAAAATCGCGTTTGAGTCCTTTAAAAAAAAAAAAATACCACACAATTATACCTCCTAAGATGAAAACCTGTCTAAAACGGAAATTTAACCAGTTTCATGGGGTTTCGTTTTAGCAGGTTTTGCTATATGAGATATTGTTTATATCCAACATGTTCAAGTTTAAAAGTCTGGGCACTCCCCCCGTTCAAAAGGCTGGTTGCGCCTATGACCTGTCAAAACAGAATCCTGTCTTAAACGTAAAAACTTCACTGTCCCTAAGATAGGAATACCATACAATTATACTTACGAAGACAAAATCCTGTTTTTCAATTTAACAGGTATAACTGTATAGTATTTCTATAGGAACAGTGAAATTTTTACTTCTAAAACAGAATTCCATTATAAAAAGATTCCACTTACACAGCACTTATGCCGTAAAACTTTTGAAAACTGAATCACTAAGAACCGCAAAAAAAGAAAAAAAAAAATCCTTTTTAGACAGGTTTTCGTTTGCGGCAAATAGGATTTTCCTTTGAAGGGACCTTAAAAGCTGTTCGTTATAGATAGGTTCCGTCTTCACAAGTTTTACTGTATTAAGTTCCACTCGATGCAGACTAACGAAGAGCATGGAAGTAAAAGAAATTTATAAGAATTTGTGCATCATGAAAAATCGGGACTTTTCGTTAAGGGTAGACCGAAACGGGTTTTTAAGAACGAAACCGAAAGTAAAACCTAATTTCGGCAATCTTCCTATTTTCGGTAAAAAATGAAAATGGGCCATTTTTTAAAAGTAATTAATACATACACAAATATACATAATTATTAATTAACTATGCGTGTTTATTAAACATACATAATTAATTATACATGTGGCCCGATTTGGCTCTCTGCGCTTCTGATCAAACCTTTTTATTTTCATATAAAATAAAATGCAATTAATTCATCAACGTCACAGAAGGATTTTCTATTTATACAAATGTCACCTCATTAAGAAATGATTTAGGTATACGTGCCTCGATTTATCTTCTATAATGATTTTTGTTAAATGACCATTTGTTGTACTAGGACTTTCTCAAGTATTCGAAACACTTTTGCGGTTTCATATTAAACACTTTCTGTTAAGTCTGCAGCTTTTAATGAGCACCTGGACAGCATCTTCAAAGTTTAGTCCTATATGCATTGCTTGCTTTATAAATTACAGTCACGTCTTGAGTCAGTCATGACTGATAATTATAAACAGTGAAGTTCATATAGCAATAAACAAAGAATGTCTCATTTGAGCCGACACAGTTCAAATCAGTGAGTAACATTGAAAATTTGAAAGAGGGAACGAGATTTTTGGAATACAAATAGTTTCGGTCCGGTCGGATTTTCGGCCGAAAACGACACCGAATTTTCGGTCGATTTCTACTTTTCGCGTCCAGCGAGGTGGTTACGCGTGACAGGTCTTCGAGCCGTTGTAAATCGGAACACTTGACAACACTACTTTGGTCATGGCACTGCTCATTCGTACATTTTAGTTCATAGATATTTTTATTAATAACAGTTTAATTCCTTTCAGCATATTTTTTATCTTTGAATAAAATTTCGACATTCCTTATATCAAAAAGGTTTTATTAAAGACCAGAAGTAAAGGCTGTCAAATGTATGGCATTTTAATTTATCTTTGGGATAATTATTTTTTTTAATTGAATTTTTAAAAATCAAAAAGATTTCCCCGATTCAATTTCGGAGCAAAAGAATAATTTAGGTTCAGTTCCAGTTTTCGTTCCATCAAAAATAACAAAAGATTTTCCAGTTTTCTGATCGGTTCAGTTTCGAAGTCCTGGCTGAAACTCATGGATGAAATTTTATTTTTCTGAATGTAAAGAGTTTTTCTTTTCTTTTCTTTTCTTTTCTTTTTTTTTTAACCATTTGGAAATGGTTGATGTTTTCGGTCGAGGATGGGGCCGAATGATGCTCGCATTTTTTTAAAAAATTTGCATTGGAATTTCATGAGACTTTAGGAAAAAGAGTACATAAAACATAGGCGTAACCAGCCTTTTGAACGGGGGGGTGCCCAGACTTCTTAACCTGAACATGTTGGATACAAGCAATATCTTATATGGTAAAACCTGCTAAAACGAAACCTCATAAAACCGGTCGAATTTCCGCTTTAGACAGGTTTTCATGTTAGAAGGTGTAATTTGTGGTATTTCTTTTAAAAAGGGCTCAAACGCGATTTTTGTTTCCGTGAGGAGGGATGAGAAGGGGTTCAAAATATCAAAGCTAAATCTAATGGTAAAAAAAAAAGATATGTAAATTTCCTTGCAGCAGTGACATAAGACAGTGAGTAAGAGTGGTGTGTAAGTGTGAAATCTTTTGGCACACTAACTTCTTATAAAGATTAAAAAAGGCCTTTAATCATGCTGGACTTATGCAGTGCTATAGGCACTGCATAAGTTCTAAAATTATCTCAATCAAATTGACCGGGAGCCGGCAGCACAGACACATGGTTCGTACGGATACCGTTATTTCTCCAGGAAAACTATCAGTATCTTTTTATAAAAAATTTCTGGTCTGCAAAATTCAAGGAGGCGTACGAGCCATGAGACAACCACTTCATCGAGCTCGAGGCTAAAATTCCAGAATTAGCTAAAACTCGATTCCCATATTAAAACGCAATCGGTCTGCCAAATCATATCTTGGTGGAAAACATCTAAAAACCGATTTTACCGGTTGACTCGTAGGTTAACCATTGTGTTTGCCTGCTTCCAGTCCGCCATGTTTTCATACCTTTGGGTACAGGAAAATGCAATGGTAAACCTACAAGTCGACCGCTAAAATCGGGTTTTTAGGTGTTTTCTACCAAGATATGACTTGGCAGACCGAATGCGTTTTAATATGGAAATAGAGTTTTAGTTAATTCTAGAATTTCAGCCTCCAACTCGATGAGGTGGTTGTCTGTGCTGCCGACTCCCGGTCTAAAAGTCTCGTAGATGAAATTTTGCGGGATCATAAATCTCAGATAGAGTATGTGGTACACCAGTACATACGTACGAAAATTTTTCAGAATGTGACTCCATGACTTCTTAAGGATCACCGGAGGAACCCAAGAAATTTTGGAGGAAAGTCTATATAAATAATTATTTTATTATTATAAATAATTATAATATTCATTAATACAATAATTTCCTGCCTATAATCTGCGGATCAAACAATCATGTTTCGATCCAGAAATTTTATTTCATTATTGAAGTTAAATATTTATCGCGATTTAACAAGTTAGATTTTATGAAACAAGATTTCTGGGTCCGAACATAATTGTTTGATCCGCGAATTATAGGCCGGGAATTACGGTAATTCATGTTTTTACCTCAGAATGTGTCGAATATATTAAGTAAAGCAAGTAATGATAATATACACTAAATTTTATCAAGATGATAAAAATTATAACTATCATGATGCGACTGTAATAATAAAGATAGGTGCTTGTCTGTCTCTCTGTGTGTGTACGCGAGCGCGCTAAACTCTGTAAAAACAATGCAGCCCGCACAGCCGTAAGATTTGACAGGACCTGTAAGCCTGAAGTCATGCATATCGAAGACAATTTCTGGAATTTTTCAATTAATGTTTTATGTAAATTTTTTCGCATTTAGCGGCATTTTTTTTCCAACTTAGTAAAAAAGAATCAGATTTCAATATTTTATCCAGTATAAACTTTGTCTATTTTCAATAAAGTGTTTTCGAGATTCTTACAGCGATTTTTTAATGTTATTTTTAGAGGGTTTTTTTCCTCATTTCGTAGTGATTTTTTTTTATATTCCTAAAAGGAATACGGTTTAAATCTTTTACCCAATTAGTTAATTTCGTTCCCTGTGGTTTTTTAATCTTTTCCGAATTTTTAATGCAATTTTTATCGGTGGTTTTCGTGCTTTGAGGAGGCGATTTTTTTTTTACTTTTTTTGAAACAGAAAAAACTCTGCGGTAATTTTTGCAATTGCCGTGATTAAATTCTAATTGGAAGAATGTCAAATCAGTTTTTATGAGGAAGCTGAAAATTTAATTTGGCTCGAAATAAAAAACGCAATAATTCAAGATTTGCTTCTTTCGAGACAGAATAGGTCGTAGCTTGTTCGGGAGTACGTTGCCGAAGGCAGTCCCCACCTCAATCCTAGAATTGTTTAATTCTACGTTCGTTAAAAAAAAAAAAGCCCAACCAACGAAACTCCACTAGTAATGAAGTTTTCTTTGAGGGACAGGTTTAGAAATAACGTGCAGGATCGCGCGATTTGCCCACAGAAAAGGAAAGTCCCGCATAATAAAAAATACTGTGCAGTATTTCCCCCTCCAAATTCTTTCACAGAACTTTGATTCTTCAGTGACTATTTTATTTTATTTTATTTATTTATTTATTTTATTTTATTCAGTCCGCGATTTTTATTTCTTTTTTGTAATTTTTCAAAGTCAATTCGTGAAGCATTCTCGGGAAAATTTGAGAATTTCTTCAAACGATTGTGGAAAAATATCGGAAATTTCGATAAAAGAGTGCAGAAAATAATCGCGAATTTCGTCAAAAGATTGCACAAAAAATTACGAATTTCGATAAACGATTGACGAAAATTTTTTCCAAATTTCAAAATGTCGCGGAAAAGAATGGAGAATTTTGTTAATTGGTACAGAAAGATATCGAGAATTTTCCCGATCAGTCGCGCAAAACTATCGCGAATTTCGACAAATTACCCCTGTAAAAAAATCAGTTTCGTCAATCGGCCGCAACAGAAAATAAATTACATCAAAGTATCGCTTTAAAAATGAGAATTTCGTCAAAGGATCGCAGAATGAAAAAGCGAATTCCGTCAAAAGATCGTAGAAAGAAAATGCTAATTTCATCGAAGGATAGTGCTAAAGAAATGCCAATTTCGTCAAAATATCGCGGTAAAAAACACGAATTTTGTCAAAGGTTAGTGGTGAAAAGTGCGGATTTCGACAAAAAATCGCGTAGAAAGACGTGAATTTCGTCAAACGATTTTGGAAAAAATTGTAAATATCATAAAATGATCGCAGAATAAAATCGCGAATTTGGCCAAAATTTACTGCACTGGGCTAAAAGATTGAAACCGGTTCATTTTCCTACTTTCAAAAGAACACCGAGAAACAAGAAGAAACTAAAAATTGCATAAAAATTTTCAGAAGAAAAAAATTACTACATTGACTTGAGAGACTGCAACCATATTCCCTTTACGAATGTCAAAAAATGATCGCGAAACACGAAATTCAACCAACCAACCAACCTCCAGATTAATTTGAATTTTCTGTGCTATTACTTTTCATTTTCAAAGGAGGCAGGATCTGTGCACTCCCTCCTCTTTCCCTCGGCTAATCGCATTTTTGAATTACCGTTTCACATCTGCATTCCCTTTCAAATTTTTTTGCTTCTTTCTAGATTTTAAACTACGAAAGCAAAGAGACAAATAGTTTTTATCCTCGTCAACAACTTGCGTTAATTTCTCATGAAATTGCAGGAACATGAAAGTACGGTGTTAAAAAAAAAAATCTCCCCCAAACAAAAGATGTCAAAGTGAGATTATAAAGCTAGCGTTTTGACTTGCTATGACTAATACAGATTCTTGTAAATATTCTAGTTTTAAAAAAGATAAACAACATAATTTTCTTAACAAAACAAAGGAGGAAACAACTGGGTAAGTCTGATCACAGATCGCACAGAGAGTTTCGTTTAATAATCCTTTCAAAACACTTTATCCTTTTGAAAAATCTGTTAGTTCCACATTTCACAACCAGGGGGCGCACTTGATTCTAAACAAACCTGTATCCGAACGAAAATCCATTTTACATACTATTCGTAGGTATATTAGCCGAGGGGATTGGGTCCATAGCACCCGAGATAAGTAGGCGCACCTGGCGGAAAAAATGGAACTAAAATATGTAATGCTATGGTGCATAATATGAAAGAATGGTCAAAGGGGTGTCGGCAAAATTTGGAAAATTTCTCCCCGGGTTAAAAGGGTGGAGGTTAGAAAAATTTCTTAAAATACACAAGTTAGAGCCCAGAGGGGTAAATAATAAAAGACTTTTTGAAAATTTTATGATTTGTCGTGTGGTCTGAGGCATTCAGCTATACGTATGCAAAATTTCATGTCACCAAATTAATTAGGAGCTCTCTTAGAAAGAATTGCTTCAAATACATATGTGGTAGCTCAAAGGGTTAAACGTAAGACTTTTTCAATATTTTATGATTTGTCGCCTGCCCTCAGGTGTTCTGCAATAAGTATGCAAAATTTCAAATCTCCAATTAAATTAGGGGCTCAGTTAGAAAGAATGACTTAAAATACACAAGCTGGAGTTGAAAGGGTTAAACATAAAACTTTTTCAAAATTTATTATTTGACGTGAGATCTGAGGTGTTGAGCTATAAGTATGCAAAATTTCACGCCTCCAACCTAAATAGGGGCTCACTAAGAAAGAATTGTTTAAAATGCACATGTGGGAGAACAAAGGGTTAAATGTACGACTTTTTCAAACTTTTATGATTTGTCGTTTGATGTGAGGTGCTCAGCTATAAGTATGCAAAATTTCGCGCCTCCAACCTAATTAGTGGCTCACTTAGAAAGAATTGTTTAAAATACACATGTGGGTCCCCAAAGAGTTAAACGTACAACATTTTCAAAATTTTATGATTTGTCGTTTGATGTGAGGTGTTCAGTTATAAGTATGCAAAATTTCACGTCTCCAAACTAATTAGGAACTCACTTAGAAAGAATTGTTTAAAATACACATGCGGGACCCCAAAGGGTTAAATGTACGACTTTTCCAAAATTTTATCATTTGTCGTATGATGTGAGGTGTTTAGCTATAAGTACCCAAAATTTCATGTCTCCAACATAATTAGGGGTTCACTTAGAATGAATTGTTTAAAGTACACGTGTGGGACCCCAAAGGGTTAAATGCACGACTTTTTTAAAATTTTATGATTTGTCGTTGGATGTGAGGTGTTCAGCTATAAGCATGCAAACTTTCACGCCTCTAACCTAATTAGGGGCTCACTTAGAAAGAATTGTTTAAAATACACATGTGGGACCCCAAAGGGTTAAACGTACGACATTTTCAAAATTTTATAATTTGTGATTTGATGTGAGGTGTTCAGCTATAAGTATGCAAAATTTCACGTCTCCAAATTAATTAGGAACTCACTTAGAAAGAATTGTTTAAAATACACATGCGGGACTCCAAAGGGTTAAATGTACGACTTTTCCAAAATTTTATCATTTGTCGTATGATGTGAGGTGTTTAGCTATAAGTACCCAAAATTTCATGTCTCCAACATAATTAGGGGTTCACTTAGAATGAATTGTTTAAAGTACACGTGTGGGACCCCAAAGGGTTAAATGCACGACTTTTTTAAAATTTTATGATTTGTCGTTGGATGTGAGGTGTTCAGCTATAAGCATGCAAACTTTCACGCCTCTAACCTAATTAGGGGCTCACTTAGAAAGAATTGTTTAAAATACACATGTGGGACCCCAAAGGGTTAAACGTACGACATTTTCAAAATTTTATAATTTGTGATTTGATGTGAGGTGTTCAGCTATAAGTATGCAAAATATCACGTCTCCAAATTAATTAGGAACTCACTTAGAAAGAATTGTTTAAAATACACATGCGGGAACCCAAAGGGTTAAATGTACGACTTTTTCAAAATTTTATCATTTGTCGTATGATGTGAGGAGTTCAGCTATAAGTACCCAAAATTTCATGTCTCCAACATAATTAGGAGCTCACTTAGAAAGGATTGTTTAAAATACACATGCCGGAGCCCAAAGGGTTAAATGTACGACTTTTTAAAAATTTTATCATTTGTCGTATGATGTGAGGTGTTCAGCTATAAGTACCCAAAATTTCATGTCTCCAACATGTATAGTTTCTGAGAACGGGCTCTGTGACGGACAGACAGACAGACAGACAGACAGACAGAGGAGCAGGACGAATAGAGTTTCGTCAGATGAACGAAACCCTAAAAAAGAACGTAGGTTTCTTTTTTATTACATTTCAAAACTTAGGCTGTAAGTTTTCTGAACTAAACTAATTTGCTCAACTAATTGATCTCTGCTTTCACTTCTTCTTCTTCTTTTTTTTTTTTTTTTTTTTTTTTTTTGTAAATTTCGATTTTTTTAAGTAATTGTGCTGGAGTCTGCGCAAGCGGGGGGGTGCCCGGGCACCCAGGGCACCCCCCCTGGTTACGCCTATGTAAAATATATTATGTATTAGAATTACTATCAGTTGGGCATTTTACGGCATCTAATCCAGTCTAACAAGAAAAACATTTCAATGAAGGTATATTTTTTCAAATTCTCTGGGATGCATCCCTCCCCCCCTTTAAAATAACGAGAAATTTAACTGACATTCGTATTTTTCTGTAATCAATACTGTAATTACGAAATCGCCAGTTAATATCGTAATAAAATTAAAGCACTAAAATAAGGGAAAAAATCAGACGTTTGAAAAGAAAGCGAAAAAAAGTCCAAGGACAAAAATATTGCTTTGTAAGTAATATTCAGCAACAACCGGTAGAAGGAGAAAAAAAATCCATATATCTTTGTTCTTTTGGTGTTTTCAAGCCTTATCATCCTTTTTGTTCTCTTATAATACACTTCCTAAAATAAAACATTAAAGCAACATAAACTATTTCAAAAGATTGAGTTGGTATTAAGTGAAACATACAACATATTCAAAAGACTTGGGATGCACCTGAAATACGACAATCTTTTAAACACCAATTTTTCCTCCCACAAAGGATGAAGGTCGTATCTTAATTCTATTCTCTCTTATTGGTTATTAATATGCAGCTAATAAAAAAAATCAATAAATTGTTCAAGCACACAAAACACTCAGGTTTATTTTAAACTTTTATGCACGTTCGGAACTTAAATTTAGTCAGGCATGAAAGCGGGAGATGGGGGAAAAAAGGTGGAAATTTTTTTCCATCTATTATAATAAGGCCAAACTCGTATAATTTAGACACATTTTAACAATTCATACAATAAAATGAATTAATTACAACTGTACATATGATTGTTATTTTCTTTTTGTAACTTAGAAAGTATTAAAAGAAAATAAATAAATAACAATGCATAAATTCATTAAATCAAAAAAGAAAATTGGAAAGTTTGCTATTTATTATTTTGAATGATTTGACTGTTTAAAACTTTACTTAAAAAAAAAAAAAAAAAAAAAAAAAAAAAAAAAAAAAAATTCTCTATGCTAAATATATGCACGCCAAATTGGTCTTTACTCCAAAAACACATTTCCAAAGCATCACTGAAATTAACCACCGACTAATTCATATAATAATAAAATATTCTATTCAAAAAAGAATCTTATGGTAACTTACTTTCCCTAGTTAAAGAACTTAATTTACATGACTTAAAATTGTAAGCTAATGACATTTATTATAAGCATCTGAAAGTTTCAGATGCTTCTAATAAAAGCTCACCTTTGATTTGATAGTACAGCAATTCAGAAACAAAGTCAAAGGATTTGAGTAAACAAAATGTCTAATTATTAAGTTTTCTAGACAACTCCCCCCCACCCCCATATACAGCTAATATTTTCTTTGCATTCTTGCATTCATCCAGAGAATTTTCAAATTTGCCTTTAAAAAGGTGGAATTCCTCTTTTAGAAGGAACTCTTTCATGCCTGTTAATACAAAAGAATTATAATACCACTATAAATAACAGAAAATTTAGATTTCTTGCAAAATACTTTGCTAACCTTGTTTAGAAAGAACAGGCGATATTACGAAGCTACGCATACAGTAAAATTTCGTTGCAACGAATCTCTGGGGAGTAGAGATTAAATTCGCTATACTGAAAAATTCTTTAAAGTGAATATTTTCATAACGGAACAGGATAGTAGGATTTTTTTTAAACAATCCAAATAATATTTGCTAAACTGAAACATTCATTAAAATGACGTTCGTTGCAACGAGATTCTACTGTATATATGAATATTTTCTCAATTATTTTTTTAGTGACAGGACAATAAAATTCAAATTAACATAACTGTCGTAGAAGAACGGTGTTTTTGACGTTTTATTTGTTAGAGCATGAAAAAAGTTTAAATATAATTCATAGGAAACCAATAAGAGTGTAGAAATAGAAATTTAAATTTTCGTAACAAAAAACAAAACTATTTTGAAACAAATTTTTTTTGACAGGATGAAGCACAATATTCGAGATATTTTTTGAAATTGGAACGTCTAAAACTAACGGTATAGTAATTAGCTACAGCATAACTAATTAATAAGATAGGTCAGAGGAGGTTATTTTATATGAATAACTTTTATATGGTTGAAAGATGTGAAAAAAGACGCTAAAGCAAATCTCTTATTTACTCATAAAAGCATAATTAATGTATTTACTTTTATTATTTTATAAGAATCGGGGAGATTAATTTCAGGATCCCTGATATATATCAACGGCTTACAGAGTTTGAATTTAGGGGCGGAATGGCGAGATTCCAGCCCAAAAAATTCCCCCACAAAAGAATATCGTGGGCGGAAGGCTCCCCCCTCCCTCCACCCTTCCAAAAAATAAAATCCTCATACTGCGAGAATTTTATTATTTATTTATTTATTTTGGAAAGGACGATTAAGTCTCGCGACCGACTAACAAATTTCGGGATACTTTCCAAGATTGACTGGCAAATTTCACAGTTTCTTCTTACCACAGATTAGAGGTCTGCACGGGCCGGAATTTCCAGGCCCGGCCCGGTGTAAAAATTGAAAGTTCGGCCCGAGCCCGGCCCGGCCCGTACAAAAATCAGTGAAAACAGGCCCGGCCCGACTCAATTTCTACAAAAAATTCCGTTTTTTCTCGACATACAATTAAGATTCTTTTAATGAATACTGCATGCATATTTACGGGAACATTTTACAGTATATTTTAAATTACTATGTGTTCGCAAAATAGAAAACACACAATAGTAAACATTAACGATTACTTACAGTGTTTTAGTCAATGTCTCTACAGACGTTTCAAAATTTAAATAAGGGTTCATTAAAAGATTATTGTAGTTTAGAATAAAGGGTTAAAAAACATAATAACTTTTGAAGCTTATAATAAAAAGTAGATTTGTGAAAATATTTCTGCCATTTTTAAGCCTTTTCTCAAATCCAAAGGAGCTACATTTTGATACATTTATGAATTCATTTCTTTTCGGAAACGCATGAGATTGGCAGGTATTCTTATTCAGAAACCATGTAAATGCCGTTTTTTTCTTAGATAAAAGTAATATATCTTTCAGAAAATACTGGCAAAGTTAGCATTTTGAATCGAATTTCCGGAAGCGATAGCACAGGAAAGGAGAAAAACGTACAGTCACGTGACAAGAGTCTCTGTTATCTCTGCACGTAATTTATGAAAAATGGAAACGCTATTCGATTCCAAATGCCTTCAATACTTAGACCTGTCAATTTTATGCCTTTATAGTTAAATATGAGTCAGAAAATGTGTCTGAAAGTTTCGCATTGTTGAGCAGTAAATATGAGAACCACCTTAAGGTACATTTCCAAAGATACTGTTAACAGAAGTTCATCATTGCTATTAATACTTTTACAAAACATAATGCCTGTCCTACACAATCCGTCCCGGCACAAGTCTGCCGATAAAATTAAACCCGGGATCAGGCATCATGTAACTGTACGATGCCGATCTCTACGAAGAACATGTTACATTTCTGTATTGATGTTGTTAAACTCGCATCGGCTCGTAACGCACATTTATACTTCTCGAAAAAGTCATATTCATTGGAAATGGCCTCGTATTTTATCTGCTTCTCTCAAATTCTTATATCGGGCCGATAGGCCCGATTAATTTTTTTTTATCGGCCCGGCCCGGCAGGCCCGTTCAATTTTTTTGCCGGTCCGGCCCGGCCCGTTGAAAAAATTGCCCTAATTCTGCCGGCCCGGCCCGTTTGAAAATTCTCCTCCATTCCGCCGGGCCGGGTACGGGCCTCGGGCCAAGCCCGGGCCCGTGCAGACCTCTACCACAGATTGACGAAATTCGAAATTGTTTTTCAGCGTTCAACTGAAAAACTTCGCGAATTTTCTGCGCGACTGATTGACCAATTTCGCGATTTTTTTCCCGCGACAGACCTACGAAATTCCCGGTTTTTCCAGAGACTGATGACGAATTTCGCGATTTTTTCCTGCGACCAATTGACAAATTTAGCGCATTTTTGAGTGACAGATTGGCGAATTTTACTGTTACTTCTTACGACAGATTGACAAATTCACGATTGTTTCCCTGCGTCGCATTGAAAAATATTGCGATTTTTTTTGTGACCCACTGACGAATTTCACGATATTTTCCCGCGACCGATTGACAAATTTTGCGATATTTTCCCGCGACCGGTTGACGAATTTCTCGATTATTCCGTGACCAACTGACGAATTTCGCAATATTTTCCCGTGACCAATTGACAAATTTGTGATATTAACCCGTGACCAATTGACGAATTTCGCGATTTTTTCCCGCGACAGATCGACGAATTATCAATTTTTCCTGAAATCGATCGATGAATTTCGCGACCGATTGGTGAATTTCTCTGTTTGTTCTTACGACATATTGACGAAATTCATGACTTTTTTCCTTGCGTCCGACTGAAAATTTTCGCGATTTTTCTCCACCGGCTGACGAATTTCATGATATTTTCCCGTGACCGACTGACGAATTTCGCGATATTTTCCCGCGACCGACTGACGAATTTCACTATATTTTCCCGCGGACGATTGACCAATTTCGCTATATTTTCCCGTGACGATGGACAAATTTTGCGATATTTTTCCGCGAACGATTGGCAAATTCTGTAATATTTTCCTGCGACTGATTGACGAATTCTGTGATATTTTCTTTTCTTGCAACCGATCGACACATTTTGTGATTTTTTTCCCCATCGACGATTTTCACGATTTTTTGCGACCGATTGACAAATTTAACGATATTTTACCCATCGAATGATTGACGAATCCGCGATTTATTTTTCTACGACCGATTTACGCATTTCGTGAGTTTTTTTACCTGTGACCGATAAAGAAATAACCAAAAGGGCAGTAACGGCCACCAGACACCGCGACGTACCAAATTGGGCTGCAATCAGCACTAAACAAAGATGAGATTAGATCTTGTAGTGCACAAGAAGGAAATTTTTTTTTGAAACTCCAAGGAAACGTATTTAGGAACAACAGATAATTTTATCTTTGCAATTCACAGAAATCAGAATTTGAGTTAACCATTTTTCGTGTAATACAAAAAATGAAGTGACGGTTTCCTTTTTAAACTTTGGACATGAGTTCAAAATTTCAATGCATAGAACCTAATTCAATCAACAAAAATACATGGGATCTCAATTTTGGTTATGATTTCATTAAGGATAAACAATTTTGTTTAGAAGGGGCTAGATTGATAATACCATCACTGATATGTATTGTTCATGCAAGTAGTTAAAAATGACGGCACATCAGATTTTGCAGTTAAAAAATTAAGGCAACATAATCATGCGTTTTCGATAATTTCCAAAGTTAAAAGTTACTCATTGCTGACAGTTCACAACTGTACCTTGTGAAAGAGGCTTCAGCACCCAAAATCGGATAAAATCTAAATTCAGAAGTTCATTTAAGGCTGTCCTCAACTGCTCTGCTCAACAAGCGCAAAACGTTTTTACACATTTAAAAATTCATTTTTTTAACGGAAAGATATAAAATTGGAAAGCCTGACCATGGATGCGATTTGGAATCGAGCTATGCTTTCCATTTTTTGATCAATAAATTACCTACTGAGTTATAAACGATTTTGATCACGTGACAAATACGTTTTTCAACCTTTCTTGAACGGTTATTCTTCTTTCACGAGGAAATTTGGTTCAAAACGCCCAAAATCTATTGCGTTTGCAGAAAAAAAAAAAAAAAAAACCAGCTCTATTACATAGTTTCTTTGTTTCTGAACAACAACACCTGCTAGTTCCATGCATTTCTGAACAAAAACAAATAAAAATTTATGTCATAAAGTTGCCCTTTTGGATTTGAGAACAGCCTTAACAATTGTTAAGTGCCCAACATTTAGTGAAAGTTGAAAAATAGATGCGGTAAATATAAAACATGACTTTCTTCATTTATAATAAAAATAAACATATTTTGAATTAACTATTCTGAGTTGTTACTTTAAATTATTTCAATGGTATTTTGTCATGTCTATATTAATGTAATTCTTTAAGTGGCACGTAAAAAATTAGTGGGGTTTAAAGATATCTTTTTCTCCCTCCCAAATAGTTAAACTCCTCTCTATTTATAAGTGTTGGCACCCCCCACCTGGGAAAATTTCAATTTCAAGCCCCGGGCTATATATGTATATATATATATATATATCGTATATTTATTTTCGAAATATCAAGGTGTTTGAAATTTTAATATATTTGAGATTTATTTTCAAAATATTATTGTGTATGATATGTTTGATAGTTTCAGTTAAAACAAGTGTAAATTAATTTTTCAGTTTTTATTGTGCCGTTCTGCAGATAAAGAACGTTTGCCTCTGGCAGTGACTTTTATAGCCAAAAGAAAAATATTTTCGGAGCATTATGTTTGCAGCTGAATTTTAAAGTGTAGAATTAATAATTATGCGGAACAGTAATATTAACTTAGAACAGTGATTAAAGGATGAACTGTTTAATTTATATAATCAGTTTTCTACAGCTTCATTAGAAAAAATCTTTTCTGATTTTGGTTTAGTTCAGTTTAAACTACACAAGAGGTTAGGGAATGAAAAAGCAGACAATCTTAAATTTATGTGGATTTTTTTTTTCTATTGAAAAATTTATTTTGTATTTAAAATTTTGTTGTATAAAACATAAAATTTACTTGAAACTGAATCCTATAGTTTATTTTTAATGAGAGTAAAAGCAAACTGTTTCTGTTTTCATTTAGTTGATTTTCAATATTGCTATAAGTGAAAAAGAAAGAAAACTACATTTAGAATATTGTTTTATTAAATTTTCATGTTAAGTGCAATATGTTTTACTTTCTAATTTATATTAAGTCTGGAAATATTTATAATCAGCAGTAAGTCAACTATTTAAAAAATAATCAGATATAAATATAAAAATATCACATATATATCAAAATATCGGATATTTTTGATATTTTCGAAAACATGATATTTACGAACCCGGATTAATTAACAACGCGATAAAATTTATACGGGAACAACCAAGAAATATTATATTGGTGCATGCATTCAAGTTATCAAACGCGACTAACCTTATGTGAGGACCCGGGCCAAAGATTTAGTTAGTGGCCTCTATGTTGTATTTATAACTTTTTAGCTTTGAAGGTGGGGCAGCTGTCCCCCATTCGCCCTTGCGATAATCAGGCCTTGCAAGTTATTTATGAACATACATACAATTTCCATATACTATCAAACTGAATGACTTCATTTTTTCTGAAGATGAATCAAAATTTAATTCTGGCAGATAAAACTCACTCTGACCTTTACTGCACTCTGATCCGAATTAAAAGAGGCAATCATATCTTATATGCTGCTTCTTAAACCAATACCAACAAAAATCAACCACTCATTTCGCAAAGGAGAAGGAAAGTACAATACCCACGTTTTCTTCAAATCCTACACTTGATTGGTTTGGAAAGCCATTGACCTCCGATTACCAAACTAACTACTAACGAATAACGGATTTTCTAAAATCTATCAAAACAAGCACGATTTGCTTCATTAAAAGTAAGCTAACTTTCGGTCCATAAGGTACATATAAATTTCAGCGAACCAAAATATGTGTGCAATACTTAGCCAACGAAGAAACAAAACATTAATCTATATCATAAAGCAACAAGTTGGAAATTGCACGTCAAACGTGGCAAATGAGGTGCGTTCGTACTATAACTAGTTTTATAAATATTCTTTGTACCGCATATTGCACTGAATGTATATTTTAGTGCTCTTCATAAGTGCATATCCATTTCATTCTGTTCTAAAGGCTGTAACATCATTAAAATGCACTTTAAATAATTTTTTCCCATTGGCCGTAATGTAACGGAAAAATTTGACTGTCCCTGTCATTAAACTATACATCCGATTTTAATAAAATTAGAAATGACTCGACAAAATTTTGCAACAATTATATATTTAAAATTTCAGACCATTCGGTTGGGTAGTTTTTGCTGTTATATGCAGACGGACGGATAGACAGACGGACTGAACGACGGCTATACGTACTTGCGTATTTATATAATTACGAATGCACCTAATAACTAAAGAAGCTTGATTGATAGATAAATATATTGGGTAAAAAGATTGTGATTACCAGTGATATCAGCAATATTTTTTTTTTTTTTTTTTTTTTTTTTTCAGAAATAAGATTTTACTTGCTTCATGGGAAAAAAAGCATGAATGAGATCAGTCATATTAACGAGAATTACATATTAAAGTACCAGCAGAATGTCATAAAACTAAAAAATTCTGTAATTTTCCCCTTACATCTGAACTGAAAGTTTCATTGTTTACATCTGCAATGATATGCGGATTTGAGGGAGTCTACTGTATATAGATTGTTTTATGTATCGCAAAGTGAAATTAAAATTTAATTCAGTTAGAAAACGCAAAAGGCAGCTAAAAACGGTTTTCTTGGAATTATCATTCATAGATAACAGTGTTTTATTTCGGCGCAATCATGCATATGAAATTATTTAAATTATACTATAGTAACATTTGTTTGAGCTAAAAAAACTCGTAGCATATAATATACTAGAATTTTAGTCAAACTTAAAAATGCGCAGCTGAAAATGCACTCACATCAATCACATCAAACACACACCAATCTCATAACAAGTTCTGTAACCGAATTCCATTGTTTGTCTTGTAAATAAACGAAAAATGACACATATCAATTTCATTATGTTTGAAAGAGTGTAGCATCACTGAAATACCCTGCAAACAATTTCCCCCTGTAGATCATAATATAACTGAATTATTTTGCATGTCCCTGTAAATGAACTACTATTATAAATGCTAGTCCATCCATATACTATAGAAAGCAGGTTGTAGTCTACCTCAGGGACGCAGTTACGTTTCATTATGTTTGAAGTAGCATAACATCATTAAATGCAACGCAAACAATTTTTTTCCATAAGCCATAATGTAACGGAATTCTTTGGTATGTTTCTGCAAATAGCTACATGTTTCATCTTCAATAGGAAACCTCAATATCGTGGAAAACCAAGTATATCTAACGAGAGTTAGAGTGCGGGTAGACACGCAAACCGAAGTCATAAAAAAACTTTTTAACTGTGTTAGAAAATGTTAAAAACGGAGTCAGCTTGATCTAACTTAGACCCACAAAAAATCTAAAAAACTAGAACTAGCCTGAACCGAAGCGATGCAAGACTCTAGTTGCAATTTTAAATACATACTATGTAAACATTTCAAACAGCAATCACCAGAGGCAGTAATTAATTCAATTTTTTTATGTGGCCCCGTAAATAAAATTACCACTGATACGAAGACCTTTTTGAAAAAGAAAAACACTATATTCGACGTGTGCGTGTGTGTATAAAGAGAGGGCGAAATATTAAAATTTTCAAATTCTAACACAGTCATTGATATTCAAACATTCACGCGGGACGAAGGCCCTAACACAACTGATTAGACATGAATAAGCGGTCCAATTAGTAGAAATGAGTGCGCTATTTATACTTCCCAAAACTCAGCCTTTCGAAACAGTCATCTCCATAAATTTTCCGATAAACTTCCAAGGTAGGAGAAATCATTCCGCTTGATAGTCGTCAAGATTTGGTCACATGCTATTTGTTTGCGTACCTGAATTTCGAAAGAATCTTTTGGCGGAAGAAAAAAAAATATAGTAAAGTAGCGAAACTTACGTTAGCAATTCGATTATTAAATGTGCAGATGCCATTTTTTTACGACATCCTGCAGTGGAAACGCGCTTATTTTTAATATTCATTATTCATTTTATGACAGAAAATTAATAGTAAAAGTTACAGATAATTGCATTATATATATAACTTAAAATTTTCTGTCAGACTCGTCATTACGGAGATATATATAAACAAATATCATGCGTCAAGCATAGATTATGAAACACTTTCCAACACATTCAGTATAATGTAACAAAACTGCACCGTTTAATAAGTTAAAATATCATGTCTCATTCAACCACATTGAAACGCATAATACATTTGAAAATACAATTTCAGCTGTTCCCATCTACAATCGGAAAATGCTGCGAATTCTTTGAGCAGCCATGTATAGGATATATAGATTTGTATTGATTAACTACATTCATGCCAAACTTTAGTTCAGTTAAGAAATACATATACCTGAGTTCCCGGTAACAGAAAGTTCGAGACGGGAGGCGGGCGTCGCAGATTTTCTTTTCTCTTTTGCAGATTGTTTTTCATCGAACCTTTATTTTGCTTCGTATTATGTTTAGCTCTTTATTACTTAATACAAAAAGTTAAGATTATTATTAATAAAAATTTATAAAATGCCTAAAAACGATACAGGTAAGTGAGTGTTTAATTAACGCTTCAGTTATAAAAATATTTTACCTGCAGATTATTTTTTGCCCCTGAAGTATCTGTCGTAGACATTTGGAGAAATTTCTGCTACTGGGCCTCAGTTGAATATTCCCTTTTAGCAACTTTCGCTCATAAGGAGCATAATATTCGAATTCTTTTGTGCAGCCCTGAATATGAGGTATAGAATTTATATCAACATGTAACATGCAAAAAAATATTTAAAGTTTAAAGCGCATACCGAATTTTAAAACGCATTTCCAGCAAATAATTCTCGAAGATATAGGCCAAAAATAACATTTTTACCCACTAGCCACGGGCAAGTACACTGATTTTTTTCACTGGCCAGTTTTTTTTAACCACTGGCCAGTAACAAAGTTATGTACACTCCATACAAAATTATGTTTTTTCTAACTATCAACATTGTAATTTATTAATGTCTTTCGCTTACTATTCGTCGATATAATTACACTCAACTAAAGAAAAAAAAAAAAAAAAAAACTGGCATTAACATGTAACAGAAAAATATAACCAAGAAATTACTGCATCCAAAATAAAAGTCAAACACATATTTGAAGATTTTTACACATACTTAATGCAATGTATAAAAGAGACAAGAAAATTGAAATATATTTTAAGAAATATTTTATTAAAATCTTAATTTTTTTATTTTTACTATTAATTGCAATGAAATAAATTCATAGCAAATTTTAAGAAAGGTTACAGCAGAGGTGGACCCCCCCCCCCCCCCCTCCACCGGCACTAACTATGCATTTTTCTGCGACCATTTAACGAATTTCGCGTTTTTTTTTCCGCGATCTTTTGATGAAATTTGTGGGTTTTTTGCGAAATTTGTGTTTTTTTCACGATTTTGTGCCGGAAGTTGCGTTTTTTCCGCGATCTTTTCACGAAATTTGCGTTTTTTCGCGATCTTTTCACGAAATTTGTGATTTATCTGCAACCTTTTCGAGAAATTTGTGTTTTATCCGCGATCTTTTGACGAAATTAGCGTTTTTACCGCGATCGTTTCACGAAATTTGCGTTTTTCCGCGATCTTTTCACGAAATTTGCGTTTTATCCGCAATCTTTTCGCGAAATTTGCGTTTTATCCGCAATCTTTTCGCGAAATTTGAGATTTATCCGTGATCTTTTGAGGAAAGTTGCGTTTTTTATCGCGATTTTTTGACGAAATTCGCATTTTTTGCATGGTCCTTGGGCGAAATTCACATTTTTTCGTTATTCTTTGACGGAATTGGTAATTTTTTTCTGCGAACAATTGATGAAATTGATTTTTTTCGTCAACTATATCGAAATTAGCGATATTTTTATGTCCGAATTTTTGGATTGATGACCGATTTTTTTTTTTTTTTTTTTTAATTTTCGGAAAATTCGGGACAGAATCGTCCCTGCTACTTTCTTTTCTTACGTTCAGAAATCGCCGATCTGGACATCGTAAATTCTGAACAAATTTCACCCCTTTCCTCCCTGGCATCGATGTTCCAACCGTCGCGTTTGGCGAGTGGTGCCCATTGAGTTTGGCGAGTGAGGACAATAAAATCAATCGCCACGTTTTAAGTGTTACTCGACGCTTGGCGAGTGGTAATTTTGTGCTATACTCGAAGACAGTACTGTAACAGATTTTTTTGTGTGTCCCAGAAAATGAACGACAAATGCTATGAATGCCCTATTCTATAGTAATCATCTTGTAGTGAAATTCTGTGATGATTTTTATCAGTTTCAATACATTTGGAATAGCGTAATTTAATTAAAATTCTCTGCAAACGATTTTCCCCATACACAATAATGTATTAGAATTGTTTTGAGTGCCCCTGTAAATGAACTACTAATTAGAGCCGTACCGAGTACTTGGTAAATACTCGGCCTACTCGGCCAATTTGCCGAGTACTCGGTACTGGGTGAAATTTTGGCCGAGTACTCGGCCAATACCGAGTAGTTGTAAGAATTTCATTTTTTAAGCATATGAATTTAAAGCTGATCTGTAAAAAGTTATTCGAATATCAATGTATAATATATACAATAATTCATAAAACTGTTTACTCGGTATTTAACACTATGTCTACAAAAAATAGAAAAAGTTAAGAACAAAAACCCTCATAAAATAATTCCAAATTAAAATTTAGTTTCACATTTATACAAATAAAAATAAGTTCTTTTTAAATATATAGGAAAACAGAAAAGAATTATTTTGGATAAAGAAACTGAAAATACAATAAATGTAATAAAAACATTAATAATTAAATTTATTGTATTTCAAAAACACCAAACATTCTACATTATCAGTAGACAGGGCATTTTCTTTTACTACTATAAATTTGGCATGCCTCTGAAAATATACGTTCAGAATAAACAGTGATTGAAGGTGCACATAAGAAATTTTTTGCAAGGTTGCACATAATCGGAAAAGTCCCCCCCCCCCCCCCAACCATGCAAATGGAGTGTCAGTTTTACATAAGTCTTCTGTTAAGAAAGCCTGTATCTCTTTTTGTACCCCTCTTTTTATTTTTAATCAAAAGAAAATAAGGTACAGTTACAAAATAAATATGAAATGTTTTGCATTAATTCAATGAAATGTTACAGTAACCAATAAACATTTTTTTTTTTTTTTTTGATAGATTTCACGTATCGGAATAAATTGGAAGTTTGAAGTTGAAGAATGTTTTAATTTTATATTGGTTAGTAATTGTACTTCTTATGTGTCAATTCTCCCTTTTTTGCTACTGTTTTAATGCTACTGTTTTGAATTGTCAAAAATTGTCTTCAAAAGGTGCACAAATAAATTTCAAATTTAATTAGTTAACTTATATATACTATATATGTATATTATATATATGTACACACAGGTATATATATATATATATATATATATATATATATATATATGTGTGTGTGTGTGTGTGTGTGTGTGTGTGTGTGTGTACACACCATATGTACACCTAAGCTCACATTATGTGCACAGCAGTTTTTTTTTTCCTTATTACATAGCTACTCGGTACTCGGCCGAGTAGTCAGTGGCTGAGTACTCGGTACTCGGCTACTCCCAAAGTACTACTCGGTACACCACTACTATTAATCCTACATACTTCATATACAATACCAAAGATGCTTTGGTGACCCTAAATAACGTTTATTAATTTCATGAAAATCCGAGTATATTTACGGGAGTTAGAGCATGGACAGGTGGCCAGACGGACAGATAAACCGAATGCATAAACACTTTTCAACTTTGTTGGAAAGTGTTAAAAAACGAATTGCATTCATTTTTCAAGATGATAGCCAAAACACCTGACCACCTATTTAAAAAAATTACCATCAATTTAGCCAAACTTAGAGAATATAAATGCTGTTCAAATTGTATTTTCTTTTCATTTCCTTTCTTACTCTTAAATGTACATTCCTTTTCCAACGTAGCTTAAAAGTGTTTATGAATTCGGTTTATCTGTCTGACTGTCCGTCTGTGCTCTAACTCGCGTCTCGGATCGCCGTGTAATTTTCATATGTTATTGTAGATCACTATTTAGACATAGAATGTTTGGAATTGAAAATGAAATAGTAGCATTTATAGTTCGTTTACAGATTTTCGGTTACACGCAAAAAAATTCAATTAGGTTAGCAGCTTTTGAAGAAGATATGATAGCCTTTCCGATCGAAAAACTTTTCCTCAGCACCCAATTTAACGGTTTTTGATGTGTTAAATATTGCTGAAAATCTGCATTTTTTAAATGAAAATATTTAAGACTAACTATTTTTTTTTTTTTTTCTGCTTTAGATTTGTTAGTTTCACGCATGCTTAAGCGTTGACCCTGATTTAAGTTAATCCTTTAGTGCATTGGGTATTCCTTAATCCGTCTTAACTTTTGTCCCAGACACATGTATAGCTTAGTGCCAATTTTGACTCATGCAAGTGGATTGCTGATATAAAGAGTTCAGTTAACAGTAAAATCTCGTTACAACGAATCTCTGGGGAGCACTGATTAAATTCGTTATACTTAAAAATCCTTAAAGCGAATATTTTTATTATGAAATAGGATAATAGGATTTTAAACAATCTGAATAATATTCGTTAAAATGAAAAATTAAAGTGACATTCGTTGTACCGAGATTCTACTGTATATACGCAGAAGAAAAACAAGTTGGAAATTGCTCGTCAAACGTGGCAAATGAGGCGCGTTCGTACTATAACTAGTTTGATAAATATTTTTTGTACCGCATAGTGTACTGACTGTATATTTTAGTGCACTTCATAAGTGCATATCCATTTTATTCTGTTCGAAAGACTGTAACTTCATTAAAATGCACTGGAAATAATTTTTCCCCGTTGGCCTTAATGTAACGGCAAACTTTTGACTGTCCCTGTAATTAAACTATACATACGACTTTCATAAAATGCGAAATGACTCGACAAAATTTTGCAACAATTATATACTTAAAATTTCAGACCATTCGAAAGGCTGTAACATCAATAAAATGCATTTGCAATAATCTTTTCCCATTGGTAGCAATGTAACGGAAAACGTTTGACTGTCCCTGTAATTAAACTATACATCCGATTTTCATAAAATATGAAATGACTCGACAAAGTTTTGCAACAATTATATATTTAAAATCAGACCATTCGGAGGGCTGTAACATCATTAAAATGCACTTGCAATGACCTTTCCCCATTGGACGTAATGTAACGGAAAACTTTTGACTATCTCTGTCATTAAACTATACATCCGATTTTCATAAAATTTGAAATGCCTCGACAAACTTTTTATAACAATTATATATTTAAAATTTCAGATCATTCGGTTGGGTAGTTTTTGCTTTGTTATATGCGGACGAACAGACAGACGGACTGAACGATGACTATAGGTGCTACGTATTTATACAATTACGAACGCATCACGTAACAAGTTGGAAATTGCTCGTCAAACGTGGCAAATGAGGTGCATTCGTACTATAACTAGTTTTATAATTATTTTTTGCACCCCATATTGTACTGAATGTATAATTTTTTGCACTTCATAAAGCGCATAGTCTGATACATCATTAAAATGCACTTCCAATATTTTTTTCCCATTCCCCGTAATGTAACGGAACACTTTTGACTGTCCCTGTAATTAAACTATACATCCGATTTTCCTAAAATTTGAAATAGCTCAACAAAATTTTGCAACAATTATATCTTTAAAATTTCAGACCATTCGGAAGGCTGTAATATCATTAAAATGCACTTGCAATAATTTTTCCCATTGGCCGTAATGTAAAGAAAAACTTTTGACTGTCCCTGTAATTAAACTATGCATCCGATTTTCCTAAAATTTGAAAGGGCTCGACAAAATTTTGCAACAGTTATATCTTTAAAATTTCAGATCATTCGGAAGGCTCTAATATCATTAAAATCCACTTGCAATAATTTTTCCCATTGGCCGTAATGTAAAGAAAAACTTTTGACTGTCCCTGTAATTAAACTATACATCCGATTTTTCTAAAATTTGAAAGGGCTCGACAAAATTTTGCAACAGTTATATCTTTAAAATTTCAGATCATTCGGAAGGCTCTCATATCATTAAAATGCACTTGCAATAATTTTTCCCATTGGCCGTAATGTAAAGAAAAACTTTTGACTGTCCCTGTAATTAAACTATACATCCGATTTTCCTAAAATTTGAAAGGGCTCGACAAAATTTTTGCAACAGTTATATCTTTAAAATTTCAGATCATTCGGAAGGCTGTAAAATCATTAAAATGCACTTGCAATAATTTTTCCCATTGGCCGTAATGTAAAGAAAAACTTTTGACTGTCCCTGTAATTAAACTATACATCCGATTTTCATAAAATTTGAAATGGCTCGACAAAATTTTGCAACAATCATATATTTGAAATTTCAGACCATTCGGTTGGGTAGTTTTTGCTCTGTTACATGCGGACAGGCGGACGGACAGACGGACGGACTGAACGACGACTATAGGTGCTACGTATTTATATAATTACGAACGCACCTAAAAAGGAGCACATACGGATATCTATTGAAATTTTAAATTCAAATTTCGAACGTAGTATGTTTCTGGACACTATACGTGATTTTATTATTTAAATAAGATATTGAAAATATGTATTTCGCTTTTAAGTATTCTGCATACTATTTCAATGTTTAATGCATACACCAAAGCAAGAAAAATATTCCAAACCATTAGACCTTAGAAACAGCAGTACCTATTGTGTTTACTATAAAGCATCGACGGAATATTTCTCTATGACATTAACCCAAAAAGAAATGAAATCAACCTATCATCCGATCAAAAACAATATGAAAAATGTTTGCAACGATGAAAATTGACTCATTCTAACAGGTGGTTAGTGCTCAAGCACAAAAGACAGAGTGATTCATGGAACAGTGTACAATTTTATTTTCCACATTCAAAATATCTACGAAAAACACGTGTTTTGTACCACGCGGACTTGTTTATATTTTCTAAGTACTACAGTTGACATTTTAATTCAATTAACTTTCATTTTAAAGAAATCACACACACAAGAGAGGAAATTTCATCTTTTAAAAATTTCTCTGAAGACAGTAGAATTTTGAAGACCAAATTATCCTGTTTTTCAAGTGATTTGAACATCTAGCCTGTAATATCTATATGTAACTAGAGCTAAAATGTTCGATTAAATGAGTAAATGAAAATAAATCCTTATTGTTGCCTAATGTTTACCAACACGATAATATAACGGAACCAACGTAAAGAAATACGAGCAATTTAAACAAAAAATATCCTATAAATATTTAAAGACTTTCGGAGAGCGGTAAAAAAAGAAGAAGATTTTATCCAAACTAGTAAAATGCAAAAAATTTGTTAAATTTAAGTGAAACTCAGTGATTTATATTAATTTCCACACATTTGAAATAGCATAATGTCACTCAAATACACTGCAAACGATTTTTCCCTATGACCATAATGGAACGGAATTGTTTTGAGCGCACCTGTAAATGAACTATAAATGCTACACACTCCATATCCAACAACGAACATGCGATAGCAAACATATATTGCATTAACATATATTAATTACCTGAAAATCCGAGTATATTTACCAGGGTTCGCAAAGCTGGGCCCAGTTCGAAAAAACCCGGTGGGTTCTTTCAGAATGGGTCCACTTGAAAAAGTCCACTGAAAAACTCAATTTTCAGATATAATTTAAAAATTTAAACAACATATAAATTTAATGAATTTAAGTCATTTCAGTTAATTTTGAAAAAATATTAATATATAAAAGCCATTACATACAAATAAAAATGTATTTCAGCACATTGAACTACTTTACTAACATAGAACCTAGTAGGCAACACACATAGTACATAATTATAGGTAAAGGTTATATCATAAGAATGTCTTTATATAAAAAATTCAAATCAATTATATTCATGGAAATAAAAGATATGTATTTTTACTTTCTTCTATCTTTACAAGAAGAAAGTATTGGATTCGTGAAAATTTTCGACTTCCAGTTCATGATTGATTTATATGTTTTAAAAAGGTCCTGAAGACAATTTGATAGTTTTTAGAAAATGACTGTCTGTATGTGAAAAAAATTTTGTGGGTGCTCTATCTCAAGAACTAATGCACAGAATTTCACAAAACTTTTACTAACACAAAACTGAGTTAGACCTTGATGTAAACTGATGCTGATTAGTTTTGGGTGTATACTGCCCAACAGGTGGTGCTGCTGTGCTGCATTTATCTCAATTTTTGCAATAGCTTTATCTCAAGAACTAATGCATGGATTTTCATAAAACTTCAGATTCAGTTACAAATTAAGTTGTTGCTTATTGAATTTTGGTGCATATCGCCCAACAGGTAGTGCTGCATTTTTCACGATTTCAGCAATAACTCTAATCTCAAGAACTAATGTACGGATTTGAATAAAAATTTAGATTCAGTTAAACCTTGATATAAACTGGTGCTGATTAGTTTTTGGTGTATATCGCCCAAGCGGTGCAGTTGTGCGGCATTTATCTCACTTTTTGCAATAGCTTTATCTCAAGAACTAATAATGCATGGATTTTCATCAAACTTCAGATTCAGTTAGATGTTGACGTAAATTATTACTGATCAAGTGTTGTTGTAAATTGAACAACAGGTGATACTTATATCTCCTTGTTAAATGCATCCAATTCAACAAATCTATATTTTACAATCCTCATGATGGGCATAAATTGCCATTTAATTTTGGCACTGTGATAGCGAATTTTGAATTATTAACATGTATGAGATAGAAGAAACTTTTGGGATTGGCACATCCGACTAGTTTACCCCTTTTTTTCTTCCTACTTATATATTTTAAATTTTAATATTCTATTCATTATTTGATTTAAAGAAAATTAACAATTTTATATCTTCTATTATATTTAAAATTAATTTGTGAGAAACACTGGCATTTAATTAATTTAAATTCATATAATTTATGCAATTTATAACTTGTAAAATAGCATTACAATTATATTGTATATAAGAGAACAATGTATTTTTTTATGTATAGTGTATATAATATATAGAAAATATAGTATACAATAATGTAATTACGCATGTATTATACTTTTGAAAAACCCCGATTTTCCCCGGGGAAAATTGGGTTTTTCATGAAAAAACCCGAAAAAACCCATGTGGGTTGGGTTTTTTCAGAAAAACCCGGTTTTTTGCGAACCCTGATATTTACGCGAGTTGGAGCGTGCACAGACAAACCGAATTTATACACACTTTTCAACTATGTTGGAAAGCGTTAATTAAAGTTTTAAAAACTTTAAATTTTGTGTGTAAGAAAAAAAAAAGGTGGGGGGGGGGGGAATAAGCGGCAATTTCGGATTGATGGGAGATTTCAGGTGGTTAATTATTGTTGCAATAAAATAACAAATAGAGCAGAAACATAAAAAAAGAACGAACAATTAAAATTTTTTAAAACTTGTTTGTGAGCCGGGGGGGGGGGGGAGAGCAATTTAATATATGACTGACTTCTTATCTTACTAAAGATTTACAAATAAGACCAAAAAAAAAAGTGATAAATTTTGTGTACTTGGAAAGAGGGAGGACATGAAGTTCGGTGGGGGGAAGGTAAAGTTTTATGATTGATTTTTTATAGTTACAATAAAAAATCAATCAGATAGAGCAAAAAAAGTTTTAAACAAATCGGAAATTGTATGTCTAACGTCGCAAATGTGGTGCGTTCATACTATAACTAGTTTTCTAAATATTCAGATCTTGGTGTAATAGCTGTTGCACTCTCATGCAAAAATGCATGAATACAAAATTTAGTACGATTCTATATACTAAATTCACCAATACGGAAATAAAAAGACTCCATCTTAAGTAGGACGTCATCACTATGGCAACCTAGGCTCATTATATTTATCATGGGATACTACTGAATTAATTACGTAGGATAGGATTTAATAGAATGAAGAAAACTTTTATTAATATCTTAAGTTTTGATTCGAGTTTCATAAAATTTGAAATGACTGGCCAAAATTCTGCAACGATTATACATACTAAATTTCAAACCATTTGGTTGTTCAGTTTTTGTTTTGTAATATGCGGACAGACGGAGACTATAGGTACTTGGTACGTACTCATATAATTACAAACACACCTAAAAAAGCAACGACTTTTAAGGTTTTAAACTTTATGAACTGACGGAGCAAATGGGGAAATGCAGATTTTTTTTCCTAATTTCGGGTGGGGGGTGGGGGGGGGGATTTTATGATCGATTATTTATATTGTTGCCATAAAGTGACAAATAGAGCAGAAAAGTTTTTAAATAATTAAAGAGTTTTAAACATTTTTTAAACTTCGTGTATTGGGTTGTGTGTGTGAGTGATGGAGGGGGGGGGGGTGATAGAGCAGAAAAAAGGGAGTTTTAAAGATTTTAAACTTTGGTATTGTGGGGTGAGCAAAAGGGTGGGGAGGGAAATTTCGGAAGAAGGGGAGGCAAGGGGTAATTTAATTGATTTTTCAAAACAGAAATTCAAATAAACACAGAAGAATTTCACGCCTAATTGAGAAATAATACGAGAGTAAAATTAAGGACTTTTAAGGATCCAAAAATTACTTTTGAAAAATGTAAGCAGTTTTAAGGACCGTACAAACCCTGTATTAGTGCTATGAAATATTTTGCATTTATAATAACGTAACTACTGTGCGTACAAAATACGTCAGACGCCTCTTCGTGCAAAAAATAAAAAAAAAAACAAGTGCCAAACGCAAGCTGATTCATTCAAGGTTATAGAAGAATTTAACAGTTATTTAAATGAACATCAAGAATGCCAAGTAATTACCACAAATAATTTACTTTTTTTCTTCCCCACCTTTTTGAATTGGTTTTTATTTCATTACAGTCAGTGGCATAAGTGACTAATTACGCGAATTTTAAAAATAAGTTCGGTCTTAGCGAGTGCATTACTTCTGAATATTTAGAGCTAAAGGTCAGTTTAATTTAATAATTAATTGCAGTTTAATTAGTTGCACTATACAAAATTTTTTATTTAACTTTCAACGTGCCTTATATTAAAAAAAAATTAAGGACCAGAAGTAAAAATTATGTCAATGGTTTGTACTTTAATGTAATGTAACTTTTAAATTATTTAAATTTTTTAAACTCGATTTTTTTTTAAATAATTTTTTTTAAGTTCAATTCCGGAATTAGAAAAAAAAAATTAAAAAGTAGATTCAGTCTTGGTTTCCGTTCAATCAGCTTCCCCCCCCCCCCCCCCCCCGGTTTGAGCCTTAAAATGTCAACCTCTAGTACAGAGAATGAGAGGCTAAATAATGTGTATATGAGGCATTCTCACATAATTTTGACTTTTAAGCTCCTGAATAATAATTTTTATTTTAGTACATATTCTTGGTTTATTATTATTTTTTTTTCTTATATTGGTAAACATTCCATTGCATGACTGTATAACAATATTAACGAGATAAATAAGTTTTGGACGATGTTGGGAGGGGGGTTTTGTCCAAACATACTACGAAATTCCTTACCGCCCAGTGTCCCTGATGCTGATTTTTAAGTTTGGAGCTTTCTAAATTTGGTTGTTGCTAAATTTGGGGCTGTCCGTATAAAAATTGTTTAAATAACAGTAATTTGATGTAATTTTTTTCTCCGAAACTACGACTATTGTTTTATATAAATATGTAGCAAAAAATTAACATGCACACATTTTTACGGTTGTATTATTTTTTTTAACTCTGTCCCTGGAATTTAGATTCTTTACCCTCCCTCTTGCTAAAATTATACAGAAAATCACTTCAGATGCAGCGAGATTTTTTTTTTTTTTTTCAAAATTTTTTCTAGAGAAAGAATGGCTAAAATTCTTTGACAGGAAACTTACTGCAGAATTTAAATTAGCATTTAAATATCAGTTTCAAGCATTGTAGCTTTATTGGTAGTCTTACCGTCCCCAAGGTTTATTGCTGCACTTTTGAGGTAAAAAAAAAAAAAAATATTTAATCCAATGTAAATAACTTTTGTTAAAAATCAATGAACATAGTGGCTATCAATTAGTCTTAACATGATTTGTCTAAAAATAGGTTGTAATTTTTCTTACCGTCCCCCCCCCCCCTTTTTTTTTTTTTTTTTTTTTTTTACCATCCCTTCCTTAACATCCATTTTAAGACAATGTTATACAAAACTTTGTACTAAAAATACTATATTGTTATTACTTTTTATTTGAATGTTCTATGGATACTATGAAAATTCATTATAAGTAAAAATTTAGAAGAAAATAAAAATTTAGAGAAGTAAAATGGTAAGGGAAATTAAACTCGCAAGTTTAACTTAAACCTCAGTTAAATAAAAAAAATTGTCGCTGCTGACCATTTTTTCTTTATTTTGAATCATTAAGGCATTCGTCTGTAAGTTTAAAATGTTATTTTATTAAGTTTAATTTCACCAGATTTTTATTCCTGAAAGTTAAAATTTTGTGAGAATGCCTCCATATATTCAATTTAGAAATGTTTCGCATCACTTAATTTACATTTCGAGACGTCTTTTAACATATTTCTACATTCACTTCAAAGATCGTCGGAGATCAAGAGAGATACCGCAAGGTATACTTTATCATAACATAGCAAGTTAAAGAAACGATATCTGTTATGTAATCCCAAAACAAATTTTACGATGAATAACTACCCTTTGTCCATTGATGACCAAAGTAACTACAGCCTTTTTAAGTCCAGCTTCAAATGAATGAAAGCGCTGGAAAGCGCAATTGGTGACCTTCAGCTTTAGTATTTCCTTTTTTAAAAACACTACTCATGGGTCGAGTCCTATAGCAACATAAAGTGTTTCATTCGGATTAGCTCATCAACGAACATACTGATCTCACAATATACGCAAAGGGTAGAATTTTGTTGCTGAAATGGAAAATCAATCTATTAGTAATGTTTATAATTAAAGATCCATCGAAACAGGTTTTTAACACAGAAAACGAAAATGTAAAAATTAAAATAATTAATATATACATAAATATACATAATTCTTAATTATACGTGTTTATTAAACACGTATAATTATTAATCAACGTGTGGCTCAAGTTGGCTCTCTGTGCCTCTGGCCAAAACTTTTTATTTTTCTATAAAATAAAATGTAATTATAATAAATCACTCATACTACAATATATATTAAAACACACATACACACATAAATAACGCCTGCATTCAACAGTTAAAGGTATATATAAATATTTTACAGACATACATACAATAAATACAATAAACCCAACTGGAGTGAAAAATTAGCCAGAGCCAGGAATCGAACCCGGGACCACTGCATTCCAGGCAGTCGCTCTAACCACTGAGCTACTCCGGCCGATGCCTGAGTCTGCAATTTCTCACTAATAAACCATGTTGGGGAAGTCACCAGCCATCTATACGAAAGCCAAGGATGACAGGACAACGATGAATAGATTTTACTATTACATCGATCTACGATAATTATAATAAATCACTCATACTACAATATATATTAATATGTGTGTTTTAATATATATTGTAGTATGAGTGATTTATTATAATTATCGTAGATCGATGTAATAGTAAAATCTATTCATCGTTGTCCTGTCATCCTTGGCTTTCGTATAGATGGCTGGTGACTTCCCCAACATGGTTTATTAGTGAGAAATTGCAGACTCAGGCATCGGCCGGAGTAGCTCAGTGGTTAGAGCGACTGCCTGGAATGCAGTGGTCCCGGGTTCGATTCCTGGCTCTGGCTAATTTTTCACTCCAGTTGGGTTTATTGTATTTATTGTATGTATGTCTGTAAAATATTTATATATACCTTTAAAATGTAATTAATTCATCAACGACACGAAATAATTTTCTAACTATACGAATTTCATCTAATTAAAAAATGTTTCAGGAATAAATACCTCGATTTATTTTTTATAATGATTTTTGTAAATAATCATCTGTTATACTAGCACTTTTTCAGAGTATTCGAAACACTTCTGCGGTTAACTAAAAAATTTCTATAACAGTTGGTCTGCAAATTTAATGAGCACGTGAAAAGCGTCTTCAAAGTTTAGACCTATATATAGGCATTGCTTGTTTTATAATTTACGCCCTGTTTTGAGTCAGTCATGACTGATAATTATAAATAGTGAAGTTCACAGCAATAAATAAAGAGTGTCTTATTTGAGCCGATACAGCTTCAAATTAACCTTTAACTGATGTCACGCGGTCTCCCAGACCCTGCGACTCACAGCTGTAAACACTTTTACAGCTTTTTACTTTTCTGTACTGAAGTTAAATAATATGAATAAAATACTTTTTTTATGCAATTTAATTCACATGCTCCAAAGAGAAGTACAACGATATTGTTAAGACAAAATTTAAGTAAATTCAACCATTTGAGTTATTTTTTTTTTATTCATTTTATTCGAGGGGTCTGAGAGACCGGATCACATCAGTTGTGTGACAAATTTTAGTCACATCAATTAAAGGTTAATGAAGTAATGTTGAAAATTTCCGAAAGAGGAAACGAGATTTTTTGAATACAGACTGTTTCGGTCCGGCCGATTTTTCGACAGCATTTTCGGTCGATCTCTATTTTTAATTACTTTTTTTTTTTTACAAAATTTAAAAATATTGCAAAATTTTCAAATACAGAGCTTTTTCTATTTTTACAGTTTTAAGAGAAAGTCTATACTAAATTTTATTTTAAAACTTAAGGTTTATATTAAATTTAAGACTGATAAATTAACTGTTATTAAAGTGTAAAATACAATGTAAAAATATTCAATGGCACAACTGACCACAAATATAACAAGCATGTCGCTATTTCTGTACCGCAGAAGGATCTTCATCAATGCAAAAAGCGAGAAAGAAAAATCATGCATCAAGCACACGCATAGACAATAAAGCAATTTTTAACACTTTCCAACATATTGCAATAAGAAATTACTTGGCGCAGTACAAATTTTGCACTTGCACTGATGACGGTACGCTATGGTTACCGAAAATAGTTTGCAACAAGAAATAAAGTGTTTTGACGCTTTAAGCGTTGTTTTTTATTTATTTATACTTTCTAAGATAGTTGAAAAAGGTTTATGAATTTCGGTTTGTCCGTCTGTCCGTGCTCTAACTCGCGTAAATATAGTCCGATTGCCACGAAATTAATATATGGATCACCCGCAAGAAAAGCGAAACATCTCGGCAAAAGTAAATTTCACAGAAAGGCAAAAGAAAATTTCAGGGGTGATTCTGGGTCAAAAAAAAAAAAAATTCTGAAATTCATAGCAAATTTTATGAAAGTTACAGCAGAGGGGAGTGTGTGTGTGTGGGGGGGGGGGATCCACTGCAGGCACTAACTATGCGTTTCTTTTCCGCGGCCACTTGACAAAATTCGCGTTTTTTCCCGATTTTTGCGTTTTTTTCACGATGATTTGACGAAATGTGAGTTTTTTTTTCGCGACCTTTTGACAAAATTTGTGGGGGTTTTTTTTCGAGACCTTTTGACGAAATTTGCGGTTTTTTCGCGATCTTTTGACGAAATTTGCGGCGGGGGGTTCTCGATCTTTTGGGGGAATTTGCGGGGTTGTGGGCGATCTTTTGAAGAAATTTCTAGTTTTTTTTTTTTTTTTCGCGATCATTTGACGAAGTTTGCAGTTTTTCGCGATCTTTTGACGAAATTTGCGGTTTATTCGCGATCTTTTCACGAAATTAGTGTATTTTCGTGATTCTTCGACGAATTTTGTGTTTTTTCCGCGATTCTTTGATGAAATTTACGTTTTTCTGCGATTCTTTGACGAAATTTGCGTTTTTTCGGCTCCCATTTGTCGAAATTCGCGATATTTTTATGTCCGAATTTTCGGATTGATGACCGATTGTTTTCAGTTTTCGGAAATGAATGCCTTAAATTTTCGGAATTTTCGGAACAAAATCACCCCTAGAAAATTTGCATTATTTTACTGTAACAGGAAATAATAGAACTTAGCTCAGCATACAGTAATAAAAACATTCATACAAGCATAAAACCCTTAAGAATGAAGACATAGAATGAGGTTTGGAAGATTAGGAAATTTTACCTCCCCACAGAATCCACCCCTCTTCTGTGGTCACAAACGGACATATATCGTAATAAAGGGATTTTCCGTATAACTAAACTTATTAAACTTTTCGTACAGCAAAACGCACATATGACAGACCTATTAGTGGAATAAAATGCAAAATGAATTTTTGCAAGATGTGTCCCTTTTCTGCGGTTAAGCGATACGTTATTCGAGTTTAATACGGCATGTTCAGTATTGAAAGTGTAGTGCGTATCATTTAAGGTTCACTTACAGGGACACTCAAAGGAATTCCATTCCATTACGGTTACGGAGAAAACCGCTTGCGGTGTACTTTACTGATATTGCACTATTTTAAACATACTGAAAATTATATAAATCACTGAGGTGTAGTAATACAAGGCGATTACTGTAGAGTATGGTGTGCATAGAATTTATCGTTCATTTACAGGGACACACAAAAGAATTTGCCACAGTACTGCTTATCAACAATAATTGCTGGAAATGCGTTTCCAGTTGTGGTACGCGTTTTCAAATTTAGCCTTTTGTTTTTTTGGCATATGAATTTATGTTTATAAATTCTATAGATCCTATACAGGACTGCACAAAAGTTCTCAAGTACATTTCTGCATATTGAAGGAAATTGCTGAATGTGGATTTTTAACTGCGCTATGCGTTTAACTGAACTAACTTTTGACATACTATGTAGTATACAGTGGCGCCAACTTATATGGACCCGTGGGGCGCGAGCCCACCCATTTAATCGCAGAAATGAAATTTAGTTTTATTGACCTTCTCGAAATAATTTTGTTCGAAAAATAGTAAGGACATTAATTAGATTTATAGGAGCACTGAAAGCCCCTTCAGCGGATGTATAATTAAGTTTCTCTCAAAAACAAATTCTTTGCATAGTTTCCAATCTGTTTTAATGTCTTAAAATGATAAAGCACTTAAGTGACTAAAATGTATGTTTTTCTTGACTTTCAGTTTTTTGCACTTTCAATAGTTAACAATTTATATTTTATTTATAATAAATATTAATGCATTTATAAGGAAGAACTTATGAGAATATAATTTAATAAAATTATTTCTTAAATTATAATAATTTTATATTTTGCTAGAAAAACATAATGAAGCTTTGAATTACCATCGTTAGTCATTCGCTTGTCCCTCGTCACACACACACGCACTAGGGGGGGGGGGGGTGTTATTGTACTAAAAAATATTTGAGCCTACCCAATACTTCTTAAAAGTTGACGCTACTGGTAGTATATGGGTCAATATCACAAAATATGAAAATTGCAGTCCGCACAATAAAATTTCTATTTAATGTTATGCAATGAAATTTTCTTTTTTACATTCTAATAAAAAATATTCTTAAAAGTATTTTCAAGAGATATTATATTCATAATAACACAAAAATAAAGCAATTAAGACTCTATTATTATTAATTCAGATTGTCATTTTCCTGGCATGTCACACTGATGATGTGTGCAAAGTGGAAGGCTTTCTGCTATCATGTACAAATATCTTTTGCAATTTTTTTTAATTTCTAATTAATAATTATACCTTATATAGCACACATATGTGGAAGGTAACAAGTTCCGTATTTTACAAATAATTTTCCATAATTAAAATATGATTGTCACTGAAAATGAATGTCATTGTCCTCGCCTGCTCATGTTAGTTCTTTATGAGGTATAAAGATGGCGCTGCAGAGTAATTCTTCTTGTTCTTGACATAGTTCAAGTCAGAAGTAGTAAAATCACTGCTACCAGCAAGATCTTTTAGATATTTCTTTGAAAATAATGTGTTTAAAGGCTTTGTAAAAATTGAGTAGACTTTTATTATGTCATTTTCCTGGCTTCTATAAATTAGAAATAAAACTGAACATTACACTGAATTTGAGGTACTATAGAGGAAACATGTTCCTTTAAACAAAATTAAAATGTAAGATCTAAAAATATAAAAAACAAGAATGTGAAAAATGTTTTAGCGTGAAATTGTCACTATCCTGGCATACATATGCCAAGAAAATGACATATAATTATAATTATATAAAATTGAACTTAAGCTCCTCAAACTTTAACAATTTTACATATAAATTCCTTTATTCAGCTCTTCAACCAACATTTTTTTTTAAAAAATTAGAAGCTTTGAAACGATTTAAATTTTCAAAATTTTTGTTTTCAAAATCTCACATTTTGTTATATTTACCCATATGTACCAATCTGTAGATCATATAACAAGACTGCACAAAAAAATCGGATTATTTTTTTCGACTATTGATGATAGTTGCAGAAATTGCGTTTCCAAATTGTTTACTGACACACCATCTTTTAACTTAATAAACTGTGAAATTTGTTACAGTACTGTGAATGTGTTGGAAAGTATTTCATAATCTATGCTGGGTGCATGATTTTTCGTTCGTATTTAATGTTACGAGAAATATTTTATATCTCCGCCAAGGTCGAACCCAACACCGGCTAAAGGATAATACCAATTATTCAGACATGCCTGTAAAAATACTTTTATGGCAAGAGTTAATAAAAGTGCAGGAAAGCCATTTTTGATATTTTGTAATTATAATAAATTTTGTGTAGTATAAAAATGTAGAACACCACAGAAAAGTATTTCATTCAGTAATAGTAATGTCTTCAAATTATTTCCGACGGGTTTGTGAAAGAACTATACATATGCATGAACTACATAACATAAAAAAATGTTGTGAAGCTGGAAAACGCATTTCAAGAAATAAATGGCTAATTTTTTCGGATTCGGTTCAGGTATTCCTGATTTTTTAAAAGAAAGCTCAGAATTGTTTCAAAGAAAAGCGGTAGATACCTGAATATTAGATAATGATTCAGTATTTAAATTTTCTTCTCTAAAAAGTAAAAGAGCTGTTAGAGAACTTTTTCACGATAGCATTATTATTATTGTTTTCTTTTTTCCATTTCAGATTTCTGGTCGAGTTTAAGAGTGGGATCGCAGGTTTATGAAAGATGTTACGTGAGGTGCGGGCTGAGATTCGGAAAAAAATTATCAGGTTCGGATTGGATTAACCCCACTTAGCCCTACAGGTCCCTTAGCTTAGGCTGGATAGACTAAATACTGACACAGAAGTAATAAATTATTTCTCTGGGCTTTCTTTTCCATAAACTCTGCGTTCAGTTGTGACTTTTTTTTGTTTCTCTCCACAGGTTTCGGAGCAAAGCGCACAAAATCAATAAAAGAAATTCTTGCCAGTAGAGGAGATAAACATGTGAGAGACCCTCCTCAACTATCGTCGCATTCTCTTGTAGCGCGACAAAAGAATGACCACATCAAAAGAGACGAAAAAAGTCCTGCACTCCGTCGCGTTTGTGTATTTCGATCTTTAGTTTTTGTACGCATCGGGTACCGAAGTAATTATGAGGGGCAAGAGTAATGGGAAGATGAGGAAATAGAAATATCGGATTGGCAGACTACCGATAAAACATTTTAAAACATGAATTTCAGTACAGTGTCTGGAGCATTTACATTTGCAAATGCCAAGCTTTTTTATAATAGACTTTTAATAATGCATTAAATTCACAAAGCAGTATGTATACTAAAACCACACGAAGATAATTTCGGACATTACTAGTACAGGTAAAATAGGGTTTTTCAGAGTCAACTAATGATCATTCACTAAAATTTGTGAAGAACTTCGTTTTGGCACTAGAAATCAAGATCCGATGAGTCCCCAAAATATAAAGTTCTTTTGCCATTTTTTAGCGGGGGGGGGGGGGGGGGCATTTATTTTAACTCAGGGAGAGGGGTGAAATCTCAAAAAAAAATTAAGTAAGACACGTGACGTGTAATTTATTATGCATTTTTTAATTTTTAATTGAATGACACAAATCCGCAAGTCGATACGATCATTTGTTACAAAGCCATTGCAGGTTTTATTAATACAAAGTCGAAAATTATACTTTAGTGTAAGTAAAATAGCTGTTTACAGCAACAGTTGATAGCCATTGACGGAAATTTGGAAAGAACTTTGTTTTGGCACTAGAATTGAAGATCCGATGAGTCCTCAAAACAACGAAGTTGTTTTAACGCGTTTCTTGCTTGGTCATTTTAACTCGGGGAGGGACTCAACTTTTTTTAAATAGGTCAAGTGTGATAGCGTTAATTATGTATTTTTTAATTCTGAATTGAAGGACACAAATCCGCAAGTCGATACGAACATTTATTACAAAGTTACGCCAGGTTTTATGAATACTAAGTCGAAAACTGTACTTTATTATTGAGCACTACTTTGTTGCATTTATTTTACGTTCAAAACATATTCTTTATATCATATTAAATCTCAAACTTTTTGAATAGCCTATAAATAGCAATAATCAAAATCAGGATCATCTGACTCTTCTTCAAGGTCATCAAAAATTCATAAAACCTATCGTAAATTTGTAACAAAAGATCATATCGACTTGCGCATGGTGTCATTTGATTCAGAATTAAACAATAAATAAACAACACCCCCACTTGACCCATTAAAAAAAAGTTACCCTCCCCCTACGAGTAAAAATGCCCCTCCCCCGTCCAAACAAACAAATAAACACGGTAAAACAACTTTATTTTTTTAGGACTCATCGGATCTTCATTCCAAGTGTCAAAACGAAGTTCTTCTCAAATTTTCGTGAATGGCCATTAGTTGTTGTTGTAAAAACCTATTTTACATGCATTAAAGTATAATTTTCGACTTCGTTTTTATAAAAAATGATCGTATCATCGACTTGCGGATGGTGTCATTCGATTCAGAATTAAAAAATACATAATACACGAAACCCCACTTGACATACTTACCCCCCCCCCCCCCCCCAAAAAAAAGAACAATATGATTAGTCGGATATTTTCTAGTGCCAAAACTAAGTTCTTTCCAAATTTTCGTGAATGGCCACTAGTTGAAGTATACTACTCAATTTCTGGTCTATTTTACCTATAAAGGATATCGACAGAATCCGGTTGGTAAAAGATGGAACGCAAGGCTTATCCTCCTCAGACCTGATGTATCCTATAGGATACACATCTTTACAATTTTTTTTTCACGTATATAAATAATGTTCAAAAAAAAGGAAATTGGTGTGTATGGAGCCTTACAGATAGCACAACTAAACAAAATAGCAATTTGTTTCTTATAATGGTTTTTTAGCGAGATACGTGTTATATTAAAATAGCTTGCAGCAAAAATGCACGAAATGTACAAAAATGAAAACGTAAATAGTTTTTCAGTAAGTTAAGATACCATTTGTAGAGTCCATTAGAAATGAAAAAATTATTAAATGTATAATTATTTCACGTTTTGTATCGTTTTTTCAATGCAATGCAAAAAAAGTAAAATAAAAAATCCTAACAAATTGTCAAAAAATGTACTTATTGGGTCCCCATGTATCATGTAATTTTATGTACAAAAAATACATTTTAAATTCTTTCGCTTTTCAATTTTTCTTAGTTATCGGTTTTTTAATATAAATTCATAACTGAAGTTAAAAAATATATATAATAAACCCTGGGCTCTGAGGAGGTTTTAAGCTTGCAAAGTTTAGCTACAGAAAAAAGAAGCAAAAGTGCTTTCTCTTCATTTGTTGTTTATTGAATAGGTAAATTGTCACTATTATTTTCTGTTTATCATCTGTTTACGTACGTATTATTAAACTCCCATTTGCACAGGGTGTTGCCGAATTCGACCGACAAATTCAGAGGGGTGATGGTAGGCATCACGAGGATGGAAAATTGCCACAGAGCATAGGGTCGCACACCAGTTATTTAGTCACAAATCCAGGATGTTTCACCGTAAATGAACTTGGTTTGGAGGTAATAATTTTAAGAAAAATAAAAATACTGCAATAAAAATGCAACGATGGGTACTTCGTTTGGTATGAAATGTGATAACATCACGAAAAGTTCTGGCAAGACAGGGTGCTCAACTTCTCACGCAATCGATGACACCGTATGAACTGGTAACCACAGTCTAAAATGTGAAGCGTCGAGTGCATATTGCTGACGCGCATAATGGAAACTTCTACCTCTTTTTTGATGTTATCACATTTACAATATAGGGGAGACCGGGGGAATGGCGACACCTTAAGGGAATTTAAATTTTTTCACCTCGAAAAAATGTTTATTTTTTAATAGCAAAAATTCTAAAGCTGAATCATGATCTTTAGTATCTGTATAAATTTAACGGTAATCATAACTGTAAAGTAAGCATACATAGAAAAATATTTTTTAAACCTCTGCACAGTGGCAGGATTACCCAGGACACTGGAGGTAATTCCGCCACTGTACCGGGGTAATGCCGCCACTCTTTAACGACCTAGTACATGCATCAAATGGATACTAGGAAACACACAACCTACTAAAAATAGTTAGAAAGCAATGTAACTGAGCAGAAGAATGGTTAAGCTTACAATTTACTTCATATTGCAAAAGTCACTCTGCTGAATCGGCTCCACTACATTAAAATGAGGCCATTTCTCACCCGATTTGCATGGCGGCGGCATTACCCCGAGAGGACAATATGACGGAAATCTCCAAGCAAAGCCGAAAGAAGAACCGAACTTGTGCAACACATTGCATCAAAATCTTGGCCAATGCATGTAGATTACGGGTCATATTATCTTAAATACCTAATGTTACAATAAAAGGTGCTTATTTCTACTCACTTGAAGCTCCAAAATAATAAGCAACTAGATGAAAACTACATTTTTCACTAGAACAAACGAACGACGTACAGCAAAGTCACTCTCACTTTAGGTACTGTTTATATTGTTGGCCGCTATAGTGCAGGCGCATTCACTATCTCAAACTGCCCTTAGTTTTTAAACTAGGTGGGGTGGCGGCATAACCCGGGTTGGCGGCATTCCCCCGGTCTCCCCTAAGTGAGCATGCCTATTAAAAGTTTCATTATAATATAGTTCAATTTTCTGAAAGTTATTACCTGCGACCCACGTTGAGTTAGGATAGAATACCTTGTATTTTTTTAATTTTTATTAAATAGGTGGTTTGCGACTTTATGTCCCATTGCAATTTTTGGCTACCACCCGTTCTGAAATTGTAGGTCGAATTCGGCAACATCCTGTATATTTTATGTTCTGTTAAACGTTTGTATTTGTCTTCATATTCGATTGTGATCTATGTTGTGGTAAATCATAATTCGTTCGTAAATCATAATCATCGTGCCTTAATCCCACACAACTAATCTTCCAAAGAAAATAAAAAACTTCTAACATTAAACCAAAAAATATTTTAATCAGAATAGTTCTGCGAAAGTACAACAATGAAGAAAAAAGTAGAAACAAGAAAAGAAAGAGAGAAAGGAGGGAGGAGGGGGGGGGGTGAATGTTTGATTTTCTATGATTGAGTAACTATTCTTTTTTTATATAAAAGATAGCATTTTCGTAGTTTGAAAAAAAAAAAAAAAAAACGTGCTGTTGCGAATATCTACGAGATAACAATCAGAATGAAGGGAGACTCGAATCCTCAATGTCCCTAATCCTAAATCTGTAAGGTTTCTCACAGTTGTTATGGAAACAATGAAATCAGCTAGTATCATGCACATTTTTTCGGGAAAAATAGGAATTTTTAAAGCAAACTTGTCAAAAGTATTCTTAAATTGAGGGAAAAGAGAAAAGATTAGGTCATATATTTTGTTTTAGTGCAGATGCTCTCTAACACATATGAGAAAAACTAAGATTTAAACAAGTTGGAAATTGCTCGTCAAACGTGGCAAATGAGGTGCGTTCGTACTATAACTAGTTTTAAAATTATTTTTTGCACCCCATATTGTACTGAATGTATAATGTTTTGCACTTCATAACGTGCATAGTCTGATACATCATTAAAATGCACTTCCAATAATTTTTTCGGAATACTTTTGACTGTCCCTGTAATTAAACTATACATCCGATTTTCCTAAAATTTGAAATAGCTCAACAAAATTTTGCAACAATTATATCTTTAAAATTTCAGACCATTCGGAAGGCTGTAATATCATTAAAATGCACTTGCAATAATTTTTCCCATTGGCCGCAATGTAAAGAAAAACTTTTGGCTGTCCCTGTAATTAAACTATACATCCGATTTTCCTAAAATTTGAAAACGCTCGACAAAATTTTGCAACAATTATATCTTTAAAATTTCAGATCATTCGGAAGGCTCTAATATCATTAAAATCCACTTGCAATAATTTTTCCCATTGGCCGTAATGTAAAGAAAAACTTTTGACTGTCCCTGTAATTAAACTATACATCCGATTTTCATAAAATTTGAAATGGCTCGACAAAATTTTGCAACAATCACATATTTGAAATTTCAGACTATTCGGTTGGGTAGTTTTTGCTCTGTTACATGCGGACAGACGGACGGACAGAACGACGACTATAGGTGCTACGTATTTATATAATTACGAACGCACCTAAAAAACAGCGGAATGCCTTACAAGAGGTGGGGTTGGGGAATAAAAAGCGACTATAGGAAAATAAATGCTTAAGGGGTCAGGTACCTTTAAAATTGTTAAACAAGTCGGAAATTGTACGTCAAACGTGGCAAATGAGGTACATTCGGACTATAACGAGTTTTATAAATATTCAGATCTTGGCGCAATAGCTGTTGCACTCTTATGCAAAAATGCATGAATACAAAATTTATCACGATTCTATATATATATATTAAATTCAGTAATACGGAAATAATAGGACTCAATCTTAAATAGGACGTCATCACCATGGCAACCTAGAACCATTACCTACCATGAGATATCATTGAATTCATTACGTACGATAGGATTTAATAGAATTAAAAAAACTTTTATTTAATATCTTTTTAAATTCCGATTCGATTTTCATAAAATTTGAAATGACTCGACAAAATTCTGAAACGATTCTATATATTAAATTACATGGTTGGGTAGTTTTTGCGCTGTTGTATGCGGACAGACAGACGGACTGGCCAGACGACAACTATAGGTGTTACGTATTTATATAATTTCGAACCCACTTAAAAATCATTTTTTTATTCAATAGCTTATATTAAAATTTGATTTTTTAGGAATATTTTAAAAGAAACCCGATTCAAAAATTCTCTTTCAAAAGGAAGTTATGTCCAAAACAGTTGGAGCTCTCTCTCTGTACCGAGGGTAATTTTATCTTTAAAATTAATTTTCTCAAAACTGTGATCTTGGGCATTGTGTGCATGATTATTGAAAAATAGCTGGATATAATTTCACGAAATTTTGACTGAAGGTATAAAACCTTATAGATGCACAAAATGACCAACTATTACACACATCTAGTAAAAAATTATGACTATTTTTATTATAAAAAATCCAAAATTGATATTTTTTCCCTCGAGAATTAATTACTATATTTTTCCAGTGTATGTCATTTTAAATATATGTATCATATCACTATTTAATAAAAAAAAATTGGCTCACTGGGAAAATTCGCAATTATGATAAATCCTGCGAGCAAGACATATCAGGCGAATTCATTTATTAGAAAATTATTAACTTTTAAATTAAATTAAAATATATATTATATATATATATATATATATATACATTCTAGACTCTTTTTCAGAATATTGTTAGAATATATCTCTTTTAATGTGTATTAAAAATTCCATATCCAAAAGTTAATCAGATGTGGAGTAACTGCAATCTATATTAAAGTCACCTTTACATGTAATTTGTCAGTTTCAATGGCACTTGACCCTTTAAAATAGAAAAAGGCTAGAAAAGCAGAAAATTGTGACTTGCGAAAGACTTTGATCCCTGCATTATAACGAGTTCACACAGACGCCTTTTCATAACCCAATGCTAATAATCATCTACAAGAACATTCTTTTTAACACACACAATCTAAAATGTGTATAAAATAAGCGCACAAACACCGAACTTTTAACCTATTAAAAATAACTTTTAGACTATTTGGCTGGTTTCTGGCTTCGGTCATCTTCTATACACTACACAACGGTTATCAGAGCGAGACTGCTGTTTAAAGTGCAATCCGAAACATTACGAAAATCGATTCAGAACCGAGATTTGAACCAGATACCTCGACTAGTAGCCAGCATAGTAACCATTAAACAAGTATGTGGGTACAATCTTATATAGCACCATTACGTTCAGGGTTCAGTGATCTATATCAATGGATATATATCTTGATATACATATCATGATATATGTCCGATATTTATTGTCAAAATATCATGAAGTTTGACATTTTCGATATTTTCATATACAGTAGAACCTCTTTTATCCGAAACTCTCGGTTAACCGAAATCCATTTTGAAAGCTTTCTTTTTTTTTACCATTACATTCCTTGAGTGCAAAATCCATTTTCAAAGCTTTTTTTTTTTTAATTTAAACTATCATATTACTTGTGTCCAAGTGGTACATATAATTATTTTCAATCCCCTTTCTTAGAGTTCCTTCGAATTTAGCTTGAGATCCCGTAAGTTGCGGAGTGGAACGAAGAAATGAACAAATTAGCAATTCTAAAGCTTTTGAATGTTTTGCAAAAGGTTTGGCATGGCTGGAGCAGCAGAAAGACTGTGATTCTGGTAAACTAATAATATTAAAAAATCTTCGTGATAGAGCTTCAAAGCAAAGGCAATCTAAACTACGAGAAACAAAACATTTTTTCAAACCCTTGTGGTAAATGTAAAAGGTTCTTAATTTCAAAATTAAAATTCAGGTAATTTATTTTTGTTTCTATTTTGTTATTGCTTTATTTTTATTAAGCACCTGTTACCACAATAAGAAATATTGCATTTATTTATCCTTAATCTTAAAATTGAAGCATTCTCGGTTATCCGAAAATTTCGATTTTCCGAAAGCAGGTCGGTCCCAATTACTTCGGATAATCGAGGTTCTACTGTATTCGACACCAATTTTCAAAATATTGAGTATGATATTTTTGATATTTTCAGCCAAAACAAGTGTAAATGAATTTTTAAACTGTTATTGATTGTGTCATTCTTTTGCTTTGGCAGGCCGTTTTTAGCTTCCCGAACACCCCCCCCCCCCCACCCCCACCCCCTTCAATAAAAAATATTTTACAAGCTTTACATTTTAAGCTGAATTTTTAAATGTAGAATGTAGAACCAATAATTACGTGGGACAATATTTACTTATAACAGCTTTTGAAAAATAAAGTGTCTAAAGAAGTAAAGAAAATAAATTGTCTATAGAGGTTATTTACAGCTTCATTAGAATCTTTTCTGGTTTTGGTTTTCTTTAGTTTATCCTACACAACATGATAGAAAATGAAAAAGCACATAAGCTTACATTTACGTTCAAATTTTTCAATAAAATCAAAATATTTTGTATGTAATTTTGTTGTATAAAACACAAAATTTTCTGGAAACTTGATAATTAATCTCATAGTTTGTTTTTTGCAAGTGTAAAAAGCAAATTGCGTTTGTTTTCAATCAGTTGAACTTCAATTTTGTTACATAAGTGAAAAAAAAAAACATTTAGATAATGTTTTATTAAGCTTTCATGCTAAATGCAATATGTTTTAGTTTCTAATTTATATAGGTCTGGAAATATTTATAATTGTCAATAAGTTGACTATTTTAAAAACATTGGATATATTTTTTATATTTTCGAAAATATGATATTTACGAACCCTGATTGCGATTAATATCAGTAGATTCCATCTTCCGAGTCTAAATATCATAAGCAAGGATTTATTTATCAGTTTTGTAATAAAAATGAAATGAAAAAGCACTGTGTGCAAAAATTGAAGACTCCTGCTTATTCGACACTGCATCGTATGACACAATAGGTTGACCGACACCCCTCAATAAATTATTCTGGTGAGCAAGTCTATGTCCTTCCGATTATCCGATGACTGCGATTTTCTGACATACCCTTGGTCCAGTGTATCTCAGATAGGGATGCACTGAATAGTTATTTTGGCCGAATACAATATGCGGCTAGCCGAATAGTAACTATTCGGCCGAATACCAAATATTCGGCTTGTCGAATAGATTTATATTTCAATGTTTAAAGACATTAAAATGTTAAATTTTAAAACAACTTTACAAAATATTTTAAACAGAAACTTTTATTTTGATAAACAAGAGCTTTTTTGTAGTAAAATGTATGCTGAAAAAAAATCGCTTTGAGATATTTAAGAAGATAGTTATAAAACTGTTTTAATTAATAATTTCTTTAATTTCATGACTTCTTCTGTGAATTAAAACAAATGAATAAAATTTTCTTAAATTATAAAAAAAAAAAATTTATAATAAAAGAAAAATTGTGAAAAAATTGGAAGAAAATTGTACAGGATCATACATTATTTATTTGTCAAGAAGAGACTAAAGTAAAAGTAAATAAATAATACAATCTATTCAAATTTTACATGGTGGCAACTCAGAAAGAATAACTGTTCTACTCCCTTTAAATGCATCCTAGATCGGTGTCTGGAGTGGGCGATTATTTTCAGAGATTGTAAACGTTGTTCTTAAAATCCTAACAAGAAACAGGTTATTTACTGGACAATGTTCAGGAACTTGCATTTGTACATAATTCCTATGAAAATCCTCGTGATTGGTTAATTTTCTTAAATAATACTTAACATTAACAAACAGCAAATAAATAATGTAAAATCATTCACTTTTATTTAAATATGATTCTGAATATCTTTATAAGTTGACTGTTAAACGTAGAAGTTGTATAAGGTTTTTAAAAATGTGTTTTAAAAGTTTTTTTTAAGTATTCGGCTCGGCCGAATATTTCGATATTCGGCCAAACCGAGTATTCGGTAGGCCGAATAGGGTATTCGGGCAAGTCGAATATTCGGTAACATGACCGAATACCGAATAGATACCGAATATTCGGTGCATCCCTAATCTCAGATAACCGAGAGTCTAACTGTATTTGGAATTTACCTTGAGGAGGTTTCAAATCTCCCGCTCAACAACGCGAAACTTTGACACATTTTCTGACTCATTTGTAAACGTAAAAGGCTTATAGAATTGGCAGTCCTGACTGATGAAACAATTAGGAGTGGTAATGAGTTTTCTATTTTCGATAAACAAATTTCTTATGGAGTTATAAGGAATCGCGGTTACGTGGCGACCGGTTTTTCTCCTTTCTCACGGTGTCGCGTACTGAAATTCGGTTCAAAATACTCACTTTGACAGATTTTCTGAAAGATCTTTTGCGTTTACCAAAAAACGGAAAACGACTTTCGATTACATAGTTTCTGAACAACAACACCTGCCAATTTCATGCGTTTCCGAACGTAAAGAAATTAAAAAATGTGTCAAAAATTAGCCCCTTTGGATTAGAGAATCCAAATAAGGAATTAAATTTACAATGTTCATTTTGAAATAAAAACATCTGTCTTTCACATCGGTATTAAAGGGACCAGAAAGGAATATTGACTTAAGTTTGATCACAGATTACAAAGCTTCTAATTACTTTAGACTTACTTCTTTTTACATTTATGTTTAATAGGGAAAAAATTTGTTAAATTGTAAAAACAGTAACAAAAGTTTTAATATTAATTGTACGACAAAATTAATATTGCAAAACTAGTTTTTCCACAATTTTGAAGTCCAGATTCCGCATTTTAGAGTAGTTATTTCTTTTTTACAATGATTATTACGTTGTCTATATTGATTATAATTGAAAAACTAGCAACAATTTGCAAGAGGAAAAAAATGCAATGAAAAATTCAGAATCCATAAAAATTGATCACACCGTTTGTTATAGCGATTTTTTTTTTTTTTCTGTTTTGTTTCGTTTTTCATATATGGGGTGATTCAGCAAGTAGTTGATCAAATAAAGTTAAGGAGTTTATTATATTTCCTTCCTTTTATATTTTGGAAGTAAACCAACATGATTGCTACAACCCTGAATGAATGTCCTATCATGGACAAAAATGAAATCCGCTGAAATTAAATAGCAACAAAATCATAAATACATAGTTTTTTTTTTATTGCCATTTTCCCGGTGGTTGATCAGGCGAAAGAAGTCAATCGAAAATCTAAAAATTAATTTTTAAAATATCATCCTTGGGCTGTTATTAACAATAATTCTTCTTAAAATATTAGTTGAAATAATTAAGATGGAAGTGGATTATTTTAACTTACCGTAAATGTCCCCAACTAATCAAAAACTAAATGCTTACACTGTCTAATAAAAAATTTAATGAAAAATGGCTTCTCTTACAGTAGACAACAATGTGACAACAGGAGTGCTAACATTCAAACAAAAATATTATGTCTAGTGCCACGTATAAAACTCATTTCCGCCTGAAATGGCGTAATATTTCAAAAAAATTGATCAACTACTGGAAGCGTATCAACTACTGGCGGGGTCACCCTAGTCTATAGATCGTACTATAACTAGTTTTATATTTATTTTTTGCACCCCATATTGTACTGAATGTATATTTTTTTGCACTTCATAAGTGCATAGTCTGTAACATCATTAAAATGCACTTGCAATATTTTTTTCCCATTGGCCGCAATGTAACGGAAAACTTTTGACTGTCCCTGTAATTAAACTATACATCCGATTTTCATAAAATGGGAAATAGCTCGACAAAATTTTGCAGCAATTATATATTTAAAATTTCAGACCATTCGGCAGGCTGTAACATCATTAAAATTCACTTGCAATAATTTTTCCCATTGGCCATAATGCAAAGAAAAACTTTTGACTGTCCCTGTAATTAAATTATACATCCGATTTTCATAAAATTTGAAATGGCTCGACAAAATTTTGCAGCAATCATACATTTAAAATTTCAGACCATTCTGTTGGGTAGTTTTTGCTCTGTTATATGCGGACGGACGGACTGAACGACGACTATAGGTGCTACGTATTTATATAATTACGAACGCGCCTAAAAATGGGGGGGGGGGGGAAACAAGTAAATCCATTAATTCGTTCAAAAGTTAGTGGCAAAATCGCTGAAAAATAGCGTTTCCAGATAGATATCCGAGTTTAAAGTTTTGCTTTCGCAGATATCGCCGGCCGGTCTGCGCGACTTCAATGTTTGCGGTTCGTACGACCGTAATTTTAGGAATTTTCTTATCAGACCAACTGTACGGTATTTTTAAAGGTTCAAACATTATAAAAAGAATAAGAATTAGGATTTTCCAAAAATCCAAACTTTCTGGTTCCCTTAATACGTTTCCGCCAAAAAAAATTATTTTTATGCCCATAAAAAATAACAATTTTAGGTGCGTTCGTAATTATATAAATACGTAGCACCTATAGTCTTCGTCTGGTCCGTCCTTTTGTCTGTCTGTTCTCATACCCAACCGAATGGTTCGAAATTTAAAATACATAATTGTTGCATAATTTTGTCGAGTCATTTGAAATTTTATGAAAATCGGATGTATGGTTCAATTACAGGGACAATCAAAAGTATTCCGTTACATTACGACCAATGGGAAAAAATTATTTCAAGTGCATTTTAATGATGTTACAGCCTTTCGAACAGAATGAAATGGATATGCACTTATGAAGTGCAGTAAAACATACATTCAGTACTACAATATGCGGTGCAAAGAATATTTATAAAACTAGTTATAGTACGAACGCACCTCACTTGTCACGTTTGACGTGCAATTTCCAACTTGATAAGTCTGGCTAAACCTTGGTTTTAAGTGTATTTTAATGATGTTACACCTTTTCGAACATAATGGAATTGATAAGCATTTATAGAAGTGCACTAAACTATGCATTCTGTAGAATATGCCGTGAAAAGAATATTTATTATTAATTTACAAGGCCACACAATCGTATAGGGGGATATATTGTTTTGGGCGTATTTTAATAGTTTAAAGGTGGTTTTTAAACGAGTTATGCATTTTTATGCTGAACTACATTTAGTACACTATGATATGTTTGTAAAATATAGATAAAATGATAAACAAGGCCATGCAAAGAATTGAATATATGGCCGTCTATGGATGATAATCTCTGAAAGTGTGATTTCAGTAGTTTTAACCCGTCAGCAGACGCGCCTACATTTGTAAGATTGGCTTCACAGTGTAATTGGGGGGGTCAGTTACCCAGCGCGTGTGCTGACGGGTTAAGTGTGTTTTAGTCTTAATTAAACTTTAGCTAAATAGTGGCGTGTACATAAAGATAGTAGGTAAAATACAGACCTGTACAAAAGTATTCAAGTATGCTTCCGTCTATTGGCAATAAATTGCTGAAAGTGAAATTTCAACCTATTATGCGTTTTTAACACGTTCCAGTTTCCAACATAGTTGAAAAGTGTTTATGAATTCTGTTTGTCTATCCGTCTGTCTGTCCAAACTCTAACTTGCGTTAATATAGTTGGATTGCTCTGTAATTGATATACACTATATTGCCATTAATGACCGGCAACATTCAATTTTAGACATTTTGTCGAATATTTAGAAATATAATTGGCAGATTCTTCTGGAATTTCAGGATTGAAAAGAACAGGTATGACATCATATTTAGCAATGCCGATTTGATAAGGGGCATTTAGGGGGCCAACAAAAAATCAAAGAAAAAAAATAATACTTGGGATCACCCTGTAAATTAAAATGCACGAAAAGATCTATCGCTACCGAATATAAATAAACAGACATTGTGCAATATGTGTATTCTTTTGTGTAAGAATAGCACGTATATTAATAGAGATATAGCGATTTATTATAAAAAATTAAAAAAATTCTTGCATGTTTTTTGCTTATAACATGTAAGGTTTTCAACCAAATTTAACTCCGGTTTCAGAAAAATTGACAAAATATAGTAGAAACAATATAGTGCAATTGGAATATAAATATATTAAATATTTTAGGAAATATGAGCAGTTGTAGGAAATAATTTTTATCTGCGCATGCGCGAACGATAACAAGGATCATTTTACATAATTTAATAGTCAACCCTATGGAGCAACTTATTTAAAAAAATCTAGTCAATATCGTAAAAATTCAGAAAGATAACGGCGTTAGAGTGAACAAATTTTTAGTTGTTCTCTAAAAGCAGCTGAATGATAAGGGATTTTCCACAAATTGTCATTTTTAATTTTCATTTTTTTATTGATGCTTTAGTTCTTCTTGGATAACCACTAGAACGAGCCTGTACCATGATCAAAAAAAGTATCAAAATCAAAGCATTTTTTTCCAAAATCTACTCGTTGATACTCACTAAATACTAACTTTTTTCTAAAAGTCAGTTAATAAAAAATGACAATTTGTGTAAAATCCCTTATCATTCAGGTTCTTTTAGAGAACAACTAAAAATTTGCTCAGTTTAACGCCGATATCTATGTGAATTCTTACTATATTTGACTAGTTTTTTTAAAATAAGTTGCTCCATAGAGTTGACTATTGAATTATGTAAAAAAATCTTTGTTATCGTTAGCGCATGCGCAGATAAAAATTATTTCATACAACTGCTCATATTTCCTAAAATATGTAATATATTTATATTCCAATTACACTATATTGTTTCTACTATATTTTGTCAATTTTTCTGAAACCGGCGTTAAATTTGGTTGAAAACCCTGCATGTTATAAGCAAAAAACATGCAAGAATTTTTTAATTTTTTTAAATAAATCGCTATATCTCTATTAATATACGTGCTATTCTTACACAAAAGAATACACATATTGCACAATGTCTGTTTATTTATATTCGGTAGCGGTAGATCATTTCGTGCATTTTATTTTACAGGGTGATCCCAAGTATTATTTTTTTTCTTTGATTTTTTGTTGGCCCCTAATTGCACCCCTTATCAAATCGACATTGCTAAATATGAGGTCATACCTGTTCTTTTCAATCCTGAAATTCCAAAAGAATCTGCCAATTATATTTCTAAATATTCGACAAAATGTCTAAAATTGAAAGTTACCGGTCATATAGTGTATGTTCTTGAGATTTACTATGCCATGTTCGGTATTGAAAATACAGTATGTTGCGTTCATAGTTTACTTACAGATACATTCAAAAGTATTCCAATATATTATGGTCTATGGGGAAATGTCGTAATTATATAAATACGTAGCACCTATAGTCGTCATCTGGTCTGTCTGCTCGCATATAGCAGCGTAAAAACTACCCATCTGATCGGTTTGAAATTTAATAATAGTATAATCGTTGCAGAAATTTGTCGAGTCATTTCAAATTTTATGAAAATCGAGTCAAAACTTATAAATATATTAATATAAGATTTCTTCATTCTATTAAATCGTATCATATGTAAATAGTTCAATGATATCCCATGATAGGTGATGATTCTAGGTTGCCATGGTGATGACGTCCTATTTAAGATGGAGCGATATTATTTCCGTATTACTGAATTTAATATTAATATATATACATATATATAAAATCCTAATGAAACGAATTTATGTAACGAATATATGAAACGCCTGAGATGTATCGATTCTTTGAATCGACTGATTAAACAATTAATTTTGTTTCACGGCGATTTCTCCTAAAATATGGAATACTTTGCGATGAAATTAACACCAAAAATCCGTGTTGATTCACAGATCTCAAAACTGGTATTAGAATTTTTAAATTCGAATTAGTTTTCGAAATATTAATTTTTTTCTAATTTTAAATACATTTTTTCTAATGATGGCAACTCAAATTTTAATCATAACAGAAATTTTTTTTTCATAATTCAGAAAAGGTTACTATTTTAAATTAATTTGGCGACGACAGTTTGGCCTCCTTTAAATCTATGCTAAGAACAATTCTTTTTTTTATTTCGTTATCATTTTATTAAATACAAAACTTTCATTTAAAAATGAAACATTTAAATTGATGGCTTTCACTTCTTTAATAAAAAAAAAAAAAAAAAAAAAAAAAAAAAAAAAAAAAAAAACACGAAAAGAAAAATATTAGACACAGCTGTCATATACGCACAGGGGTACCTAATTGGCGCACAAATGGCATTATTTTGACAGACATGGTAACCCGGCTATTGTTGTTTATTTAATAATAAATGCATATTTATTCTATAGTAATTAATTATTTTTTTGCTATTTCCTTTTGAAAATAATACAAAATAATTAAAAAATACGGTACAATGTAGTAGTTATTCCGTCACCCAATTTCGCAAATTATATAAATCGCCAAACCACTCGCCAAATTGTACAGATTGACAAAATTTTTATTTTAAATAACGAAAGAACAAATAAATTAGTATAACATTAATAAATATAAAAATAAAACGTCGAAATAAAAATCACTTGATGCGCGTAAACACGTGTAACTTGCTAAAAGTCAAGTGAATGTGACATTTACCATCAACCATTATTGACATTAAATCTTATAATTCACGATAGATTTTCTGTCGACGGGATAACTAAGTAGTACCAAAAATACATATGCAACTGGTATTCGAAAACGAGGTTTTCGCCAAATTTTCGTAAAAAAAAAAAATCATGCCAAACATGCCGTATATGACAGCTGGCGGAATATTAAATTATGTAACAAACCATGGCATTTAATTTCACCTTCAAATCAATGTTTTAATTTACCACTCGAACAAAAAAAAAAAAAAAAAATGCTAACTGGCGAGTTGAAAAAAAGATATTGGCGAGATTTGCACCCGGCTTTTTTTTCTTTCGGCACAGATGTCATATACGGCCCCATATTGGCGCGATTTTTTCTGACGCCAATGTCATATACGCAACGGGTACTTAACTGGCGCCAAAGTATCGTTATTTTGCTTGATATGGTAAGCCGGATGTTGTTGTTTATGCTGTTGATGCGTTCCCCAAATTGGCGTTGGAAAAAAATCGCGCCAATATGGGGCGTATATGACATTTGTTCCAAACCTTCATATGAAAGGCGAAAGGATCAGATCGTATTTGTTTATGGCATTTGATGACTAACTATTATAATATAGATGAAATGATGGGTATAGAATAATATTTGGCGACTTATCACCTGTGCCTGGATAACATTAAAGTATCAAAATGGCACCTAGAGTATAAAAAGCAAAGTGTTCCGCCCGGAACTGTTGATGATAGTCACATGATTTAGGCTATTGTTATATAGATTGTTTTAAAATATCGGTTGACAAAGACTCTTAATACTTAATTCATTTTATTTTAGCTTCTTTTCAAATGTTTAACTGATCCTCTTTAATCAAAAACGAATGTCTTAACAGCAACTGATTCTCCGTTAAATTTTTGCAATCAAAGGAAATTGAATGGAAACCCGTTTACAGGGAGATCTGCACAGCTTTTTCAGTATAATTTAATCTTCTCTAATATTTTTAAAACCCATTAGATTTTTAGATTCTGCGGTGTCTGAACGGGGGTTGGCGAGCGTAGCTTGCAGGGGGCAAAGCCCCCTAGTATATATATATAATCGTAATAAATTTTGTATTGATGCATTTCTGCATAAGAGTGCAACAGCTATGGCCCCAACATCTGAATATTTATAAAACTTCGTTATAGTACGAAGTACACCTCATTTGTCACGTTTGACGTACAATTTCGAACTAGTTAAACTTCTCATGATTAATAATTGCTAAAACCTAGACAACAATTCTAGATGCGCCCCTGTATCCAATTACATGCTTAACTTTTTTTTTTAACTCTCCTAAGCATCACTAAATCACGGCAAGCCAGATTTACTAACAAAAAAATGAAAGAAAAGAAAACTGCAAAGCAATGGCGCGGAGCTGTTGCGGTTGTTCATCAGTTATTAAAATGACAGTTTCAGTCACATTCTAATCCTCTCAACTATAGCCATGATTGACTTATCCAACAATTCTAACGCAAATTCCGCCTTGACCTTTCTTTCTCCAGCAATCCGAAACTACTGCTTCTTAGAACATTCTAGTTTTTCTTTAGCGGGCCTTGAATGACACACCATCGTACTGTTGCTTCACTAAAGTAAACAAGAAAAAAAAAAAAAAAACATATGCATGATTTACAATACACTTTCCTAAATTACAAGTACCACTACACTGTCTTCTTGTAATCAATATAATTGTACTGCCGAAATGATAAAACCAATAATAATGGGTATTGCTGCAAAATCTGATGTAATCACGTACGTTACTGTTTCCTATAGTTTTTCATCTTGCACCAGGTCCTTATTATCGCATGGACAAATCGGGACAATTGCCCATGGGCCCCGGACCTCAAGGGGTCCCCAAATCCATACATTAATTTATAAAATATTTACTCTTTTTTCCCAATTACAACTCTGAAAATTTTCAAATACAAAATACAAATTTCATTTTTAAAAGATTCTACTAAACTTTCTGAAAAACAAATTTCATTTTGAACTCTCAAAGCTCAATGTTTTCGCAAATATAATTTGAACCACTATTAAATAAGGTTGGTTGGTTGGTTGTGTTTATGACGGCCAATTATCAACACGAGGGATATAGGCCCTAAGGGGGAAGTGCCCTTCGTGGGGGTATTTCTAAGGGAACCTAACCCGTATTAACGCTTGGAAATCCAAGGTTCGAAGAAAACCACGAAAACTCCGAACGATTAGGCCAACGGTCGCGATTGGGTTCGAACCCAGCACTTCCCGTCTACCAGCTTCGAGAGCAGAACCTCTCGGCCACTCACTATTAAATAAGAAATAATATTTTTATTTTCATAGATTGTATTAGCAATGAACGTAAATCATGCCTAAACTTTAGTGGTTGAAAATAATCCGTTCTAATTGTCATGAGATAAATTTTTTTCCGTATTTAAAATTTTTTCTTTTAACCAAAATTGCCATCTTTTTAGATTTATTGAAAAAACTCTTTCTACTTTATGATGTAGAATGTATTTTATTTGGTATTATGTTGTGTGTAGTACGACTTAAAAAGATGTAAAAGAAAGTAACTTAACTCATATTTATATGTTAAGAGTATTTGACACTCTTCCATAAGTTGAAGTTATTAAATTCATCTTAAAGTAATATAACAAGTTGCTTAAGTTATATAAAAGAGTTTTGTTCTGTAGTAAGAAAAAAAGTATTTTTATTAATTAAGGTACTTAATTTAGAATTTGACGGAGCTAAGAATTTTCTTGTATTTAAAATCCTAGGGGTGAAAATTTTTTTTATGCATTACACATGACTCACCTTTTGCAAGAGTTCGAATGGGGCAATTAATCATGATTGGGGGCCTGTCTTGCACAGAAGGACAGTTAATAATGATTTTAAAAAACATTTGATGCTTATTAGCCAATATATTAATCTAGAAAAATGTGTCGTTGCAATCTGCTTTTGAAGAATGCTTGGCACAAAGGCGAGTCTAAATTTCGTACAAGGTCTCTGTTACAGGTAAGATAAATCATACTGATAAATAGCCATCATACGGAATAGTTTGTGCTTGAGTAAAATTTGCATTTGGCCAATTTATTTAGGTTTATAGTTTTCTTCAAATCAGATTAACTGCTCTACATTATAAAAATATCAATCTAGCACATGTGTTTCACCATGTTCTAACAATTAGGCCTAAAAATTAATATTCAAACAATTAAGTTACCCTACGTAGCCTAATATGGTTAAAGTTAATGGAAAAAGCATGCTTAAAAACATTTTATTTGTTAATTGAAAAAATAATTTTGAATTATATTTTCAATACTTGTTTGTTCTTTTAAGCAATAAGAATCTTTTGGGGTTTATATTTTCTTAATATTTTTTACCTAATTAACTACTCCACACTATAAAGATATAAATCCAGCACTTGTGTTTTACCAAGTGCTAACAGTTCAGTTAACAATTAAATTTTAAAAAAGAGATTTTATAAAAAAATATAAAAACCGAAGCCTCGGTATTCGGCAACCGAATACTTGAAACTTTTAATACGCATTTTAGCATATATTAGTTTTTTTAATGAGCTTTAATCGAAATTAAATTCTCAATAATTTAATTCAGTTACATTTTTACTTTCTTCTATCTTCAATAGAAGAAAGTATTGTAATCGAAATTTTTTTCGACTTCCGGTTTTCGACGGATTTGGATGTTTTAGGGGTCAGAGATTCCAAAAAAACATGTTTATAGAAAATGTCTGTCTGTCTGTGTGTCCGCCTGTCCGTCGCCATTGTACCATCAAAAAGTGTATGAAGTTATGTATAGAATTAAACCAAAATTTTATTATAAGTTTTAGGCTATGGCAAGCAGGTCCTCCCGGAATTTGGAAAAAAATCGCCGGTAGGTGACGCTGATATAACAATTTTTGTGCGATTTTGAATATTGTACCATCCAAAAGTGTATGGAGTTATGCATATAATTGAACCAAATTTTTAGTTTAAGTTTTTGGATATGACAAGCAGGTCCTCCCTGAATTTGGAAAAAATTCGCCGGTAGGGGGCGCTGTAAATGCGTTTTTTGTGCGATTTTGAATATTGTACCATCGAAAAGTGTATGAAGTTATGCATAGAATTGAACCAAATTTTTAGTTTAAGTTTTTGGCTATGGCAAGCAGGTCCTCCCTGAATATGAAAAAAATTCGCCGGTAGGGGGCTCTGTAATAGCGATTTTTGTGCGATTTTGAATATTGTACCGTCCAAAAGTGTATGAAGTTATGCATAGAATTAAACCAAATTTTTATTTTAAGTTTTTGGATATGGCAAGCAGGTCCTCCATGAATTTGCAAAAAATTCGCCGTTAGGGGGCGCTGTAATAGCGATTTTTGTGCGATTTTGAATATTGCACCATCGAAAAGTGTATGAAGTTATGCATAGAATTGAACCAAAAAAAAATTTAAGTTCTTGGCTATGGGAAGGAGGTCCTCCCTTAATTTGTAAAAAAATCTCTCGTAGAGGGCGCTGTAATAGCGATTTTTGTACAATTATTGTGCCATTTTGAATATTGTACCGCCGAAAAGTGTATGAAGTTATGCATAGAATTGAACCAAATTTTATGTGTTTATTTTTGGTCATGTCATGAAGGTCCTCCCTGAATTTGGAAAAATTCTGCCGGAAGGAGGCACTATAATTGCGATGTCTGTACCATTTTCATTATTGTACCATCGAAAAGTGTATGAAGTTATCCATATAATTGAACGAAATTTTTTGTGCATGTTTCTGGCTATGGCAAACAAGTCCTCCCTGAACTTGAAAAAATTCCGAAAGAAGGGGGCGCTATAATTCCGATCTCTGTGCCATTTTCATTATTGTACCATCGAACAGTGCATAAAATTATGCATACAATTGAACCAAAATGTTTGTGCTTGTTTTTGGCTTTGGCCAACAGGTTCTCCTTGAATTTGGAAATATTGCGCGGTAAGGGGGCTCCGTGCTAGCGATTTTTGTATACTTTTCTTGATTTTTCGTAGTTCTATTGTGCATCGGCGACTCATGCAGCGGCGGGAACTCGCTTCCTGCTATGCCGGCTATTCACAAACAGCTGATAAAGACAGAATAAGGAAAAATTAATAATTTTAACAAATATCATGATATAGATTAACTCGTTTTTAGTCCGTTTAATTGACTTGAGCAGAAATTTAAGATGAAAATCAAAGTTGGTATAGTATTGAACTAATAATATTGAAGTATTAACATGTGTAACTAGGTTTTGAAATATTAAGATGTATAAGATAGAAGAAAGTTTTGGGATTGGCACATCCAACTAGTTATTCTTAAATCTAATTCACAAAAATATTTAATGACTTCTTTCCACTCACAAATTCATTAACCCATCACTTTTCTTTTTTTTTTTAAATCACTAGTCAATACCCAAAAATAACCTATGAAAGTATTAAACTATACAGGGTATTTTTAAGGATAAGGATTGTCCAAAAAACAAAAGTTCATTCAAATACAAAGAAACAATGCTGTCATTAAGTTGATTTACTGATTGTCTAAGTCTAATTAATTATAAACATATTGAATATGAATGTTCTCAAATTCAAAAGGTATTATATCAATTTGTACATTTAACTATTTTCTGTCAAATTATTGATAGAATATTTATATTTTGATTAATATTTTTAACATTGTGGTGATGAAGAAAAGAAATTTGAGCGATTTTGATATAATGGTTATAAAAGCTATAGGATAGGCATAGGAGTACACTTATTTGATGTGTGTATTTTCTTTAAGATGCACCTTAGCTATACAGAGAAGAATTCTGATATACTTATTTGATGTGCATATTAAAGAAAAATCACATTAAATAAATTTAATTTTTAAAAAAAAGGCTAATGTAGAAGTAAATAAAATAACTAAGGGAAAGATGCGCATCTTCCTTACTTTTTTTTTCTGTTATAGACAGTTGTTTTGATTTCACACCTATGTAGACTATTTTAGGAAAGAAATTTTTTTTTAATTAAAAATGGCCTTTGACTTATTTTTTGTAGTGCAGCTGAACTCATGTACATAATATTGAAACTCATTGTTTAATCTGTTCTTCTGCTAAGTAAAAGAGAATTCTTCTACTTTTAAGAAAATACTTATCTGCAATTATTCGGCCGAATACTTAAAAGTATTCGGCAACCGAATACCGAACCAACTATTAGGAATTCGGTCAATGCCTAGACTGAATTTGAATTTCTAATTCTAGTTATGCTTATGCCCTACTATTCTGTAAATTCCAGTTTTCATAATCTGTGTGACAAAATGTGAAGAAAGTCTGGCCTATGTCAGCGGAACGTGTGTGCGTGAAGGGGTGGAGAGGAGAGATAATAATTCCCTCCTTACCGTTTGCATATTCTCCTAAACATCTCCAAAATCTCTCACCTTCGATTCCAATAGATTAATTTATAATGGATAGGTCAGGTCTAAAAATAAAACAACAATGGTAATTCCTAGTTATATATTAAATATAGAATTTCTAGGTTTTTAGAAAAAAAGTTATTTCGAAATATCCCGTGACAAGTTTCTTAGAAGGGTAAGGTTCCGAGGTCGGAAACAAAAAATACGACGAACTTTTGTGTATCAATAGAGTACAACATTCTCCCGTTTTAAAGGAGAGATTCACGCTCATACACTATAATATGGCCAAAGGTGACCGGTCACTTGCGTCTAGAAAAATACATGAGGAAGTAACCTGAAACTGCAGGTGTGTAAACAGTATAGTATAGGTCATATATTTCCGTGAAGATTTTTTCCTGAAACCCCATAGGAGACCGTCAACAAATTGAAAAAAAAAACGAATATCTTTTGGATAAACCTGTAAAAAGTAATGTAGCAAAAGCGTTCAAACACGAGATTATTAATAAGTGGCTTATTGTAATATACTGTGTTCATGTTTATGAGGATAGCATGTATATTAGTAGAGAAATTAAGGTTTTTATAAAAACAGTCCCAAATTTCGCCAAGTTTTTTGCTTATAATTTGCGGAGTTCTTAATATAAAAAAAAGTTCTTTTCAGAAAATATGACAAACAATATTGTACACAATACTTTGCGATCTGAATTAAAAAATAATAAAAATTGGATGAAAAATGAGCAAGTTTACTAAAAAATGTTTCACTGCGCATGCGCGAATGCAATCAAAATATAATGTGCATAATATATTAGCTAAGTATATGGAGCAACTTCTGTAAAAGTCTCAAAATCATAGCTTGAAAATTCTGAAAATAATCGTCGATAGAATAAGCTCTAAATCCGTTGTTCCCAAAAACAAGCAAAAAGATATGGGGTAGTATCCAAATATGCGTGCAATATATTGTACGTGCAATATTGTGTGCGCTATCTTAGCACTAATCAACAGATGTTTGATATAACCCCTGATCTTTTATTTTTCTCCTTAATTCCTAAATTATTTAAAAAATCAAAAGTAAATTTGTTTCCTATACTTTTTATGCTTTCTGTATATTAATTACGAATTTATGAGTAGATGTAATAGTTTCCCTATTTATGGAATTTTATACTGCATCTTATCCATAATTTAAACTAAGCCTGAAAGCAGCATTGTTATTTATAAAAGAAGTTTAACATAAAAGAAGGTAGTGCGGAGGAATGAGACATGCCAGCAGAGGGGGGAATGAGACAAGTGCTTTTTAATAAGATGTAAATTGCTAATATGCAAATATTTTTAAGAGGGTAGTATATTAATTAAAACATTGAAACTATATACATTTACTTCAAATTGTAAATAAATTAAGCTGATGATTTTTTTATGTCATCTGTGACAGAGAATCCTGAATTTTCCTTTGGGTGATGAAGATACTGGAATTTAATATTGTTTACCTGTATTATATATCCTATATATCCTGTAATTTCTAATTTTTGTTTACTGTTTACACACCTGCTGTTTCAGGTTAATTCCTCATGTATTTTTCTAGATATTTAACAAAACGTCTAAAATCGCAAGCGACCGGTCACCTTTGGCCATATAGTGTATAAACATATTAGAAATAGAAATTTCATTTAATGGAGGAAATCAAGTAAGTTCAAATGACTGGCACATGCAAGATATTTAATTTAAAAAATTTCTACTTATTCGAGGTATGTTAATTAACCCTTTGAGGGGCGGTGGGATAAAATATATCCCACCTAATTTAAACAAGATTCTCACCAGAAAATTTTTACTAAATTTTATTTTTTTAACTTTGGAGGAAAATCGTTGAAAAATTGCTTTTCCTTATTTAAAAATATTTTTTTTCGATTATTCCGGTGAGAATTCAATATTTAGAGTCATTTTTGCTTGCTCCTCAAGGAGTTAAAGAAAACAGAAGGTTGGCAAGTATGAAAGTATTTCCCCGCTGAATCATAAAAGACATCATTTGAATACAGCAAGAATCGCTCCTATAGCACACTCGGTAAGGTGTTCGTCCCCAACCCAAAGGACTCGGGACAAATCTGAAGCCGGCTAGAGATAAATATTGTAAAAATTAAATAGTAGAGCAGTTTAAATTTACTTAAAAAATTCTAATTCTTCGAAACTGAAAAAAAAAATTTACTAAGTAAAAATAAATTGAATTATTATTAAAAATAAATAAAGTTAAATAAATTTACAGAGTCTACTGTACATTTCCCGAGTAATTTCTCTGTTATTTAACAGAATCTCTGTTTTGTTTTGTTATCTCTGTAATTTTACACAAGACTTAACATAATAGATTAACATACGAATTAGATTAACTTAATAATAATAGATTAACTTAACATAATAGATCCTCTGTAATTTCACAGAAATTTTTTTACCAGTGGGTGTGTCGCAAATCAGTGGTTGAAAACTGTGGATGACATACAAAAACAAAAAAATCCTTTTTATTTTAAAGCATTTACTTATAATTCCACTTTCAATTTCTTATCCTCAAGAGCTGCCATTAATGTGGTGCTTCTTTACAACACACATTATCTTTATAATATGCCTTACAAAACATATCTTGAAGAGAATGACAATTTCTCTGAAAACAAAAGTTCAAATAATAAACAAATATTACGGATTTGAATCCCATTATTTCAACTTACAAAGCCTTTTCTGAGAAGCAATCTACCGTATAAATCGAGGGCCAGGAGTGTAGTGAAACCTTTCAAAAAATATTTTGCGCTTGGAAAGGGAGGAGAAAAAATACACAATGCAAATCACCTACTGGGATATATGTAGTAAATTCTGCTAGGTCACCTTAAATCTATTTGAATCATCAAAACAAATAAGAGTGCATATATTAAGAAAAGAAAATCAATCAGATCGGCATTTCATAATGCAATTTCAAATGAGGTAATGTGGTGGAAGTATGATTTGGGCGTTAAAGTGAAAATAAATTTGAAGAAAAAAAAATAAAATAATGATAACAAGTTAGAAATTGCTCGTCAAACGTAGCAAATGAGGTGCGTTCGTACTATAACTAGTTTTATAAATATTTTTTACATCGCATATTGTACTGAATGTATATTTTAGTGCACTTCATAAGTGCATATCCATTTCATTCTGTTCGAAAGACTGTAACATCATTAGAAAGCACTTGCAATAATTTTTTCCCATTGGCCGAAATGTAATGGAAAACTTTTGACTGTCCCTGTCTTTAAACTATACAGTCGATTTTCATAAAATTTGAAATGACTCCACAAAATGTTACAACAATTATATATTTAAAATTTCAGGTCATTCGGAAGGCTGTAACATCATTAAAATGCACATGCAATAATTTATTCCCATCGGCCGTAATGTAATGGAAAACGTTTGACTGTCCCTGTAATTAAACTATACATCCGATTTTCATAAAATTTGAAACGACTCGACAAAATTTTACAACAATTATATATTTAAAATTTCAGACCATTCGGTTGGGTAGTTATGCGGACAGACGGACTGAACGACAACTATAGGTGCTACGTATTTATATAATTACGAACGCACCTAAAAATGGGAGATATCGAAATCTGGGACGGTTTCCAAATTTCAGTTGCAGAGGGCTTTTAAATAGATTATTTTTCTCTCACCATACCTATTATAGGGCTTTTGCTAAATATTTCTAGCAGTCTTCCTATTTTTTAGGTGCGTTCGTAATTATATGAATACGTAGCACCTATAGTCGTCGTTCAGTCCGTCTGTCCGTCCGTCCGTATATAACAGAGCAAAAACTACCCAACCGACTGGTCTGAAATTTTAATTGTATAATTGTTGCAAAATTTTGTCGAGTCATTTCTAATTTCATGAAAATCGGATGCATAGTTTAATTACAGGGACAATCAAAAGTTTTCCGTTACATTACGGCCAATGGGAATAAATTATTGCAAGCGTATTTTAATGATGTTACAGCATTCCGAATGGTCTGAAATTTTAAATAAATAATTGTTGCAAAATTTTGTCGGGTCATTTCAAATTTTATGAAAACCGGATGTATAGTTTAATTACAGGGACAGTCAAAAGTTTTCCGTTACATAACGGCCAATGAGAAAAAAAATATATTTCAAGTGCATTTTAATGAGGTTACAGCCTTTCGAACAGAATGAAATGGATATGACAAGAAATTTTATAACTTGACCAGCGTTACTTTTACAAGACTAATATTCGACAGAGAGCTGTCTAAAAAATTTACTAAAGGGTCATTCCACACAAAATGAGCAAAAGTTTGAAAAAGTCGTGGCCACATAGTAACCGATTTAAATAAAATTTGGTACACAGATTGAATTCATATTCAAATACAGCATTGCAAAATATCTCGACAAAAAACAAATGTTTTTGGCAGTTCTGGACATTTAAAAAACTTAGTGACATAGAATGACATGCATGCAATCGTTCAAAGTTGGAAGTTTGAAGTTCCGTATCTTGAACATTTTTTAACATAAATTAAATCTTTTTATAATGTTTTAACTTCTGGAAAATTATCTTCATATTTATTTAGTAATAACAATTCGTTAAAGCCATGATTAATCTTAAATTAGTTGTAAAAACTGAAAATTTGTCAATTTTGAGAAAATTAAAAACGTAATAAAAATCAAAGGAATTCAAAAACATCTGTGTAATTGATGTCTGATGTACACTCATTGCCATAAAAATTTGCGCACCAAGAAAAAGACGTCCAAATGAAACGAAATTTTACACGTATAAGTACTGCTGTGATATAAGTAAGTGATTAGAAAACCAAAGAAAAAGGATCATTTATTGCAGAAAAAAGTATAAATGAACGGAAATTTTAGTACTCTGTTGGATCTCCTCTAGCGCGAATGCACGATGCGATACGAGCGGGCATTGAGGCATACAAGTTCCGTATGATGTCCTGAGACATCCCATTCCACAGTTGCTGTAAACGCGCCTCGAGTTCAACCAAACTCGTAGGGTGTCCAACTTGCCGTCCCAAACGTCCCAGATATGCTCGATTGGTGACAAATCTGGGGATCTAGCAGGCCAGAGAAGGGTGGTAATGTGGCGGAGGCAGGCTTGTGACATCCTTGCTGTGTGTGGCCGAGCATTGTCTTGCTGAAAAATGGCTCCTGGCAGCCCTGCCACGGAAGGCAACACATGTGGCTGAAGGATGTCCTGGACGTACCGCTGGGCTGTCATTGTGCCACGGATCAATATTAGGGGTGACCGTGTATCGTAAGCAATGGCACCACATACCATCACACCAGCTGTAAGACCGGTGTGTCGCTGTAAAGCGAAGGCAGCATTGAGGCGTTCGCCACGGGGCCTCCACATACGAACAAGATTGTCATCGCTGCTCAAATTGAATCTAGACTTGTCGCTGAAGACGACTTGGTTTCATTCCGTTGCAGTCCAATCCTGTCGTGAGCCACACCACTCCAAACGGAGGCGTCGGTGGGTGGGTGTCATTGGCAGCACACGTAATAGGCGCCGCGATACCAGATGTCCTTCAGCCAAGCGCCTTGCGATGGTTCGGTAAGACACAGGAGTCCGAAGTGAAGGTGCTCTCTGTGTCTGGATAGCGGCCAATGAGGCAGTTGGCTCTACGCGTGCGTTTCGTATGATGTGACGGTCTTCTCGACGACTGGCCTGTCGAGGGCGTCCCGAGCCTGGTCGCCGTGTAAATGACATCTCTTCAGCCCACTGGTCCAAACACCTCCTCACAGTAAAATCAGAACGGCCTACTTGACGAGCTACTCGCCGAGCTGATCACCCAGCTTCCATCATCCCGATGATTCTTCCCCTCTCGAACTCTGACAGCTGCTCATATTGTCTTCGATGGCTACATAACGGCATGCCTACCTCAGCGTTTCCTTTGCAAAAGAAAAGGTACACTCAGACAAGTTCTGCTTACCAGTTTTATACTCCAAGGAGGACGAAGTTCAACGCCCTCTAGTGGTATTAGCAATGTGCAATCACGCTGCATTTCTAATCATTTGCATATCTGCCTGATATGTACCTTCATGCGAAGTTTCGTTACGATTCCACAATTATTTCTTGGTGCGCAAATTTTTATGGCAATGAGTGTAGTAACATATTAAGATCGAATTGCTCAAGTTTGTAAGTTGCAATTTACTTCCTTCATCTTCAAAATAGCTTAGAAACTTTAAAAAAAAATTACAAAATCGCGATTTTTCCTCTTATATATGCTCAAAAATTAAATAAAGGAAAAGACAGGCATTAACAATATTACATAGGCATAAATATCAATAAGCCCATACGGTTAAAAAAAATTTTCAAAATTGCCTTGTGATTCCTAACATAACAAAATTGGGTTTAAAAAGGTAATATAATATTTGTCCCTTTCCACTTCAAATTTGGGCGAGTTTTTTTTTACAATATTACGAACGATAAAATAATAATAATAATAATAAATAAGTTTAGTGCTTGTCATCTACACTGATTCAGGATTAAATTATGCTTTTGTCCAATTCAATCATCTTTATACTGTAATTTAAAATATTCTTCAAGCAAAAATAAACTAAAAGCAAGAATAAAAAAATATTTTTTTAAATACACACTTTTATCTATAATGTCAAATAATTTTAAAATTTTTAAGAGCTTTCCTTCACGTTCAAACAAGTGATAGAAATATTGCATTTTACGCTCAACATTTTTCACCATTTATTTTTTTTCTCATTAAGGAATACAATGGCAAGAATGAAACTTTCAATATTTAAAATACATACTTTTAGCTATAACTTCAAATAATTTTAAAATTGTTAGAGCTTTCGTTCACGTTCAAACGAATAATAGAAATATTGCATTTTTTCCTTCAAAATTCTTCAATAATAATTTTTGTTTCTCATTACGGAGTAAAAATACAATTACTAACTTACGCCAATTTGTAACTTATTATTCATTCTTAATTAAAAATAATTTTTAATACTAGTCCTTTTAGTTCCTAAGGCTAATAAAACAAAATTGAAATTTCAAGCATGTAGACAAAACCTCGATTTTGCATCCAATTTTAATACTAAAAAAAAACAATCCTGAAATTTATTATTTTACATTTAGTCATGAATAAATGTGATCTACCTATATGCCGAGTTTCATTAGAATCTATGACATGTCAGCCACAGCTGATTTGCTCATTTTGTATGGAATGACCCTAGAGCATTTGAAAAAGATTGAAAATTGAAACACTTTTAAAAAATGATTTTTCTTACATAGAAATAACTTTTAATCCTAAATACTACCCCCATGACAACATTGTGTGATTTTCATGTAAGTTTAAAATCGAAAATTAAATTATATAAACAGAACCACGCACATAAATCTACAAAAGTCACAGTTCTAAAACGACAGGAAGGCGTGACATCTGTTTTCCAGTCATTCTGGAAAAGGACCTCAAACAGAAAGTGAGGATAGACCAGTGGGGGGAGGGGGGGGGGTATATTCCACGCTTCTAACGCTGGTCGTGCAAATGCTTCCGAACCAGTAATGTGCAGATTCCCAAAATCTGAAAAGAGCCAGCGGCTCCTAAATCCAAAAAATCCCAACAAAATATTAATATTTTGTTTTAAACTTATACACGCATACACATATATGCATGTATGTTTGTCTGTTAGAAAGGTGTTTCTATATACGTATAATTAATTAATAATTATATATATTTATGTATGCATTAATTACTTTATTTTTTGGGGAAGGGAGGCGGGGGGCAAATTCATTTTCGGAAGAAACTAGGAAGGTTACCGAAATTCGGTTTCAGTTTTTAAAGTCTGTTTCAGTCGAACACTAATAACAAATAAAGTCTGTCACTGTTGAACTAAAGTTCAAAACGCAGAAGAAATTATGTTTAAAATGTTGCTGCATAATAAACAGTGTTTAAAGATAGGTGGCATACAGGAAAAGAGAGAAATATGGTAGCAAAATTTTAGAATTTAAGCAAATAAAAGCGATGATTGGAGGTGTCATAAAAACGCTTATAAACCCTTTCCAAGGTAAAAAAAAATTACCCAGCTCAAACTGCTTTATATTTAAAAGCACAAAAATGTCAATTTTATTTAAAAACAACAAGGTTAGCACGGTTTAAACCAAGTGGTTTTAACCACGGTTTATACCAACTTTTTTTTCCCCCTCAAAAAAAAAAAAAATCCCTGCCGGCCCGGCCTACAGGCAGAGGTAGATTTCGAAGTCAAATATACTAATTTCACAAACAAAAACTAAATCATGATTATAGATAAATCCACTTTAACAATTTTATCTGGCCGCTCTTGACGAGCTTTTATTTCATTTTCATATAATAGCTGGTTTTATCAGAATCATGTTAGGGCGGTATTCAAAAAAATACTTTTCCATGCTCAACAACTCGAAATTTTCTGGCATAATTCCAGATTCATTTTTAATTAAAAAAAAATATGAAACTTGCTCACGTGATGTTTGAAGAGATTTATAAGCGACCTGTGTTTTTATTTTTTGTTCAATTAATTAAAACTTGGTATATAAACAATTATTTTCTCAGAAGGACAATATTTTTCGTTTCTAACACAATCGCTTCGGGAAATTCCGTTCAAAATGCCCACTTTGACATCATTTTTTGAAATATATTCTGCTTCTATCTAAAAATCGATTATTACGGTACATTATATAGTTTCTGAATAAGCGAATCTGCCAATTAAATGCGTTTGAGAGCAAAAATGAATTTAAAAACCAGTCAGAAAATAAGTAGTTTGGATTTAAGCGCATCCTTAATACAATGATTTTTTTAACACAATCCGCTTCGGTAAATTCGGTCCAAAATGCCCTTTTTAACAGCATTTAAAAAAATATATTCTGCCCCTATCAGAAAATCGACCATTACGGTACATTATATAGTTTCTGAGTAAGAAAACGTACCAATTGGAAGCCTTTGAGAGCAAAAATGAATTGTAAAATGAGTAAGAAAATAAGCAGTTTGGATTTGAATACACCCTTACTAAGATCATTTTTTACTTCAACCGGTATGTATTTTTAATTTGTTTTTGCTCTAAGAATTGGTCCTATCCAAAACTTGTCTATATAGATGTTGTAGACAATATTAAGAAGATATATGATAAATTCATGGGGATTTTATATCTTTTGAATTGACGGAGTTATGGATTTTTTTCTTCTTCAAACCCCTTTTTTGTTTTCGTTTTTAATTTTTTTTGCGGTACGAATTGGTCCTATCAAAAACTTGTGAATATAAAAGTTGTAGATAATGTTAAGGAGATTCATGATAAAATTAATTGGATTTGATATCTTGAGAATTGACGAAGTTATGGATTTTTTTCTTCTTCAAACGCCCTTTTTGTTTTCGTTTTTAATTTTGTTTTGCGGTACGAATTGCTCCTATCAAAAACTTGTGAATATAAAAGTTTTAGATAATGTTAAGGAGATGTGTAATAAAATTAATTGAATTTGATATCTTGAGAATTGACGAAGTTATGAATTTTTTTCTCCCAAAAACCCTATTTTTTGCGCCCCTTGAGCCCATTTTTAACTTTATCAAAAATCTGTGATACATAAATTTTTGGCCCTATTTTTAGAAGTAATAAAAACTTTAAACTGATTTGATATGTACAAAAATTAAGAAGTTATGGGGGGTTTTCTGTTTTCACAAAACCCCTCCCTATTCCCCTCCCCTTGGTCCGATTTTGCCCATTAACGAACTTGACCGAGATTTTATGCCCATTGATTTTATGTATCAGTTTGGAAGAGATTGGTGCAGAATTACGAAAGTTATCGTGTCCAGAAGAAAGTGATATATATATATATATATATATATATAGATAGATAGATAGATAGATAGATAGATAGATAGATAGATATATAAAGTTTTTTACTGAGGGTGGTTTTGGGTTCTAGGGGTCATGATCGGTGTAGATCTGCAAAAATTTTTCAGAAATTCCAACATAGGAACGATCCCAATAGGTAGTATTTCATACGAAATCTACCTAAAATAATAATAATAATAATAATAATAATAATAATAATAATAATTTTAAGAACAAATCTATAATATAATATTTGCTTTTTTTTATTATTAAAGTGTTTTAAATTATTGATATAAATAATTTCTACTTTTAACGCTTTATCTCAGCAGTGAACCTGAGATATAATGAGTCTACGCCACGTTTGTTTGTATGCATGTAAGATGAAAACAGCATGCGTTGATGACCATGTCTGATGCCCTAAAGAGTTATCTTAAAACATGTGAAATTAGCAAAGATAAAATTGTTCAATATTTAGCATAAAATATTTTCATTTAAAAAATGCAGATTATTTGCAGCAGTTAATAACATAACATAATGATCTTTAAGATTTTGGTCAAGTTGTAAAGGAAAATTTTCTTGATTGGGGAGATTATTCTTTAAGAGTTTAAAAAAGAAACTCAAAATATGAAATTTAATAAGATAGCATGCAAAAATTAAATTTTAGCTACATTTTACTACATCACTTATCTTTTTTTGGAAAATATTGCAGTTTCGGAGGCGAAGTATCAAGTCATAATACAGATAAGGTGTCAAAGCTCAACTGCTAAATGTCAGGAATGCCTTATTCTTTCAATTCTCAGCTTTCTTTTCAATAAAACTCTTAATTGCTCATTTAGTGTTCTCACAGAAAAATCAGAACGCGCCAATAACAAGTATTTCAAAGAAAATGTTTTAAATAGCAGTGGGAAAATATATTATATTGATGAGACTGCATCATAATATTTTTTATTATTAATAAAAGACTCTTGATAAGATTTTCGCGGTATCTGTCTCACTGTGTAAAGCAACTTATTCTTTTGAAATAAGAAATAGCTGTTATTAATAAATGATTTCAGTTTCCTACATAACTGACTGTAATTATTTAATTTAAATATTTTCAAATAAAGTTATATTATTTAATAATATCCGAAATGTTTCTTTTTATCCACAAATATGTATATATATCTATATGTAATAGGAAATGATATTTGAAAAAACCCGGTTTAAACCAAAGAAAACCTGGTTTAAACCAAAGAAAACCTGGTTTAAACCAAATAATTTTTTTTTTTTTTTTTTGCTGACCATGAAAAAAAAAAAAACGCATAATATTTACATATTTTAAAATTTTGTTTCAGTTTAACCATCCTCCATGTAAAACACATTAACACAGGCTACTTGGTAGAGGTTTCGAATTTGTGAGAACTTAACTTATATTCTTTTCAAGAAATGGTTTATGGGGCATTTATGTTTTTTATGCAATTATGTTTTTGCTTTTAAAAATGGAGAAAAGCTCTCACGGTCTAAGGTCTAGCGGATTAAAAACAAGATAGGAATGTTTTAGATTTTGACTGATAAAAACAATTGAGAACACCGATCCTTAGCGGATTATCGACAAGAAGCGTCATAATGGTCTAAAATATAAAATTCTTCTTTATCCATGCAATATTCTTTGCCACTGAAATACTTTTAACTCGAATGATGAAAATGACGAAAATATCGATTTTCCAATTTTTCGCCTAACATTTATTTAGACATGCCTAGTATATTCTGGCGAAGCTATGTAAAGATGCCTAGTATATTCTGGCGAAGCTACGTAAAGATTATATTATTATAAATGTGCGAAAAAGGCACTTTATTGCATCCATTTTTCTTTACAGGTATCAAAAGTTGCAATCTTAAAATTCATTTTTCTCAGCTTTATGTATTTTCACTATATCAATATGTGATCAAAATTTATAAATTTCAACAAATACATTTCAATTGATTCTTTTTTTTTTTGTGGGGGGGGGGGGGGGGGAGGGGGGTGTTAAGGCGCATTCTATAAAATTAGGAATCTGATTTTCGGGATTGGGATATATATTCCTTTATAAAGCCATTTATTAATATATCAAAAAGTTATAATAAAACGTTGAAATTAAATAAGTCGGAAATTGTTCGTTAAACGTGGCAAATGCGGTGCGTTTGTACTGTAACTAGTGGTACAATAGCTGTTGCACTCTTATGCAAAAATGCATAAATACAAAATTTATTATGATTCTATATATTAAATTCAGTAATACGAAAATAATAGGACTTCATCTTAAACAGGACGACATTGTTCGAAATTTATTTATCGTCTGCCAAGGCTCAGTGCGAGCATTTTTGTGTAAGTTTAATTTCCAAACAATGGCAACGTTCTTGTTTCTATTGACATGTAATTTTTTTCTAAGAAAGTGTAAAACCAAGAGGGTTTATAATTAAACATGTGATACAGTTCACTTTGTTATTTATTAAGTGTTGTGGGTTATTGACGAGTTGTGTTTGTTTAAATTCAACCAGCGCGCTACATAATTTTTGGTTACGTCTACCGGAGATGATATTTTTTCTTTTTGTTAATTGAGTGATAGAACGAACTTAAGATGAGTTTCGTTTTCAAGAGTAATCATGTTATCGTTCCGAAGTTGTGATGTGAAAATAAATAAAGAAGCTGCGTCATTTAAACATCTATACTATTTGGGGAGTCTTTTTTGTTAATATTATCTCATTATGACAGAATTTAAAGACATTTTAGTTAGAAAACGAGTTTTAAAAGCTACTGTCACTTAACTAGAAAATAATATTATTAGTTCGATAGATGATGCTGATTCTAGTCAGCTTGCTTTATTCGAAAATAAAATCGAAAAATTAAATGAGGAATTACATGAAAATTTTAATGCAATTTTTTCATAATGTAAAGAAGAAGGTGTAGATAATTTTGTTGATGATCAACAATCCGTACAGGATAAACTTGACAATCTTTGGTTAAGTGTTAACCGGAAAAACTCAAAATTTACTTTAAATGAATCGAATCAAAATAATAGTCTTTCTAAATCTCAAATACCTGAAGTAAGGCTCCCAAAATCGACACTTCCTACGTTTAGCGGTAATTTAGAAGAATGGATATCATTTTATGATTTATTTAAAGCTAGTGTGGATAATAATGAGAGTTTATCAGACTGTCAAAAATTGCAGTATTTGAAATCGGCATGTAAAAACAGTGCACTTAAAATTATTCAGAGTCTTCCAATATCTGATTCAAACTATAAAACAGCTTTAGAATTATTGAAGGAACGATATTCAAATAAACGTGAGTTAATTAATGCATTAATTAAGAAATTAATTGGAATGCCTTGTATTTCGGATAATGCAGTCTATTTTAGAGAGTGTAGATGTTATAAACGAATGTGTGCGTTCTTTAAGTGTACTTAAACAAGACGTTAGTGGATTTTCGGAAGTAATGATAGTTTATGCAATTACAGATAAATTAGATAAAAATACGAGATATTGGTGGGAAAGAACATTGAAAAAGGAGGAGGTGGGAACTCTTGATAATTTATTATCTTTCTTGAAGGATCACGCTAGAACCCTTCAAAACAGCAAATCCTCAGTAAGGGAAATAAAGAAAGGTAAAGTAACGATATTGTTTTCTGCTAGTAATAGTTGTTGTGTATGCAAGGAATCACATCCGTTGTATAAATGTCCTAAGTTCTTGCAGTTAAGTGTACATAAAAGAATAGAATTGATTAGAAGAAACAACTTGCGTTACAATTGTCTTTTAGATAAACACCATGCGAAAATCTGTAAGAGTTTAAGTAAATGTAAAGTGTGCCACAAGCCTCACCATACAATTTTACATCTTCCGAGAGACCTTAAATCTTGTTCAGATAGAGTAATTGAAACGCCGACTGCCTCTCTTTCTCCGAACGCACCAGAATTTCAGCCGAGACCAACTGAGTCATTAAATCAAACTTCTTGTACTAGCATCTTTGAATTTCCAAACAACTCTATGTCGGGATTACATTCATTGCAAAATAAGCAAACTCTACTTTGTACAGCAATGATTAAGGTTCGTGACTCACTGGGTAATCTTGTAAACTGTCGCGCTTTGCTGGATAGTGGCAGTGAAGACTCTTTCATAAGTGAAAATTGTATGCGCAAATTATGTTTGCCAAGGCAATCTACTAAAGTACAGATTACATGTTTAGGTTCTTATAATGCTGAATCTAATGAAGAGGTAAATTTAAATTTTACTCCCCATTTTAATTCTGAAGTGAGATTTGCCACTAGAGCATTTGTGATAAAAAGAATCGCATCAAATGTACCGTATAGCTCTATTCCTTCAAATCTTGTGAATAATTTCAATGATTTAGTTCTAGCAGACTCAATGTTCTTTGAATCAAGACCAGTAGATGTCTTATTAGGTGTTAACGCTTTCTTTACAGTGCGTAAGAGTCATTATTTTGAAAATCAGACAAGTGTTATAGTTGTATTTTTTGTTTTGCTTGACTTTTTTTTATGTTGAAGTAGATCACATTTAAAGAATAATGTGCAATTTTGAAGCCCTGAAAAAATTTTCCCTTCCCTGTAGAAAATGTCAAAGTTCAATGTTGTGACCGTCATTTTTCATGAAAAGTGAAATGCGAGTATGTTTGCAGTGCTAAAGCTTGGGAAAGCAACGACATCCCAAAATTCTTTTGTGGTGAAATATTAGTATAACACTACCTGCTTAGTAGACTGTATTCGTTTCCATGGGGCATTGTTATTTTACATTGTTATGTTGCCTCAAAATGCAATGAAAATGACGTTTTTGTCCGTTTTCCGCACGTATTTTCTTATTTAAGCAATAGTACCCCAAACTTTTTCTTATAGAATATCAAAGTGTACTACTAGGACAAGCTAAATAATATAAAACTTTACCGGAATATTGCTTGCTGTTAGCAGGAATAGTCTGTTAAATATTCAAAAATTTCAAAATAGGCAGCATTTCAATTAGTCTTTTTTCAAAACAGCATCACTGTTCAATAAAACAAAATATATCACGTAGTAGTTGGAAGTATGTACAAACACATGGAAAAGAAAAAAAAGTGGGGCCTCGTCATATTTAAAAAAAAAAAAAAAAAAAAAAAAAAATATAACAAAATTTACAAAAATTCACAATCAAAATATCCCGTTTAAATTTCCCTTTTTTTCCATTTAGAACAAGGAAGGGGAAAGAAAAAGGGATATTCCATTTTCTCATAGGGAAAAAACATAGCTAGCGGAAAGAGAAACGGGATGTTTCGTTTTCTGATAGAGAAAAAGTATGATAAATGACAGTCTTTTTTGTGACTTTTGACATTTTTTATTTATAAAAATATGACAAGACCCCACTTTTTTTTCTTTTCCATGTGTTTGTACATACTTCCAACTACTACGTGATATATTTTGTTTTATTGAACAGTGAAGCTGTTTTGAGAAAAGACTAATTGAAATGCTGCCTATTTTGAAATTTTTGAATATTTAACAGACTATTCCTGCTAACAGCAGCAATATTCCGGTAAAGTTTTATATTATTTAGCTTGTCCTAGTAGTACACGTTGATATTCTATAAGAAAAAGTTTGGGGTACTACTGCTTAAATAAGGAAATACGTGCGGAAAACGGACAAAAACGTCGTTTTCATTGCATTTTGAGGCAACATAACAATGTAAAATAACAATGCCCCATGGAAACGAATACAGTCTACTAAGCAGGTAGTGTTATACTAATATTTCACCACAAAAGAATTTTGGGATGTCGTTGCTTTCCCAAGCTTTAGCACTGCAAACATACTCGCATTTCACTTTCATGAAAAATGACGGTCGCAACCTTGAACTTTGACATTTTCTACAGGGAAGGGAAAAATTTTTCAGGGCTTCAAAATTGCACATTATTCATTAAATGTGATCTACTTTAACATAAAAAAAAATCAAGCAAAACAAAAAATACAACTATCACACTTGTCTGATTTTCAAAATAATGGCTCTTAAAGGGGAAGTTAAAAAAAAAGAGAAGAAACTCTACCCTTCGCCGTATGTTCTAAACTTGGTTGGATAATTACGGGAACTACCTCTTTTGATACAAGTCAACGTACATTTTCTGTTAATAATATTCAACTTCAACTAGAGGATTTAGTTCAAAAGTTTTGGTCTTTACATTCCATTCCTGAGCTAGTTCGAATTTCTAAGGAAGAACAAGAATGTGAAGACCATTTTAAGAGCAATTATTTTCGAAATAGTTCTGGAAGATTTCTTGTGAAACTTTCATTTAAAGATTCTCCATCGCAATTAGGTGATACTAAGGAACTGGCCATGCAGCGATTTCGTTCTTTGAAACGCAGGCTTTCAAAACAGCAGTCTATTTACGAAAACTATCGAGAGTTTATGAAGGAATATTCGGATTTGGGTCATATGGAACGTATATCCAAATCGGAAAGGATCCCTGCATTTGTTTTTTATTTACCTCATCATGCGATAATTCGTGAATCAAGTACAACGACAAAATTAAGAGTTGTTTTTGATGCCTCTGCTAAATCTACCTCTGGTGTGTCTTTGAATGATATTCTAATGGTCGGACACCGTATACAACAGGAACTTTTTCCAATTCTTTTAAGATTTAGAATTTTGCCTATTGTTGTACGCGCAGATATAGAGAAAATGTTTAGACAAATCTTGATTAATCCAGAAGATAGAGATTTTTTAAGGATTCTTTGGAGAGAGAATTCCCAGGACCCTGTAGAGGAATATCGTTTAACAACAGTCACTTATGGTACGGCATTCTGCCCCGTTTCTGTCTACAAGAGCTCTTCATCAGCTTGCCTTAGATGAGAAAAATGAATTTCCTTTGGCATCTGCAGCCGTGTTGAAAGATTTTTATATAGATGATTTTCTGTCTGGCGGCCAGAATAAGGAAGAAGTTATGGAACTAATTAGTCAATTGACATTATTAATGAAACGAGGTGGCTTTAATTTACGAAAATGGATTCAAATGCACCTGGAGTAGAGGAATATTTCTGAAGAATGTAAGGAAAGTACAAATTCATTGTTCTTGACTAATGATAGCAGGATAAAAATTTTAGGAATTCAATGGAATTTAACGGGTGATTTCTTTTGTTTCACTGCTCTAGAGCATGAGAAAAAGGACAGATATTCTAAAAGAGATATTTTGTCAGAAGTTGCAAAGGTGTTTGATCCGCTAGGCTTGCTTTCCCCCTGTGTTGTTTTCATGAAGGTACTGCTGAAAGACTTATGGAAGTTTTCACTTACCTGGGACGAGCCAATTAGTGAAGAACGTAGTAAATGTTGGACATTTTTTCGGAATGATTTAAAGGTAATTTCTAAGTTGAAAATTCCTCGATTTGTATTAGCTGCAGATAAGATAAAACTTCAAATTAATGCCTTTTGTGATGCGTCTGAAAAAGCATATTGTGCAGCAATATATATGCGTTCAGTTTCTCAGAACGAGAAAATCACCGTAAATCTTTTAACATCTAAAACTAAGGTCGCACCCATTAAGACTCAGTCAATCCCAAGGCTTGAACTTTGTTCAGCTCTTCTTTTGACAAATTTGCTAAAAGTTGTTTTGGATCACTTAAGTCTCAAGGAGAGTGAAGTATTTGCGTGGACTGATTCTAGGGTTGCGTTGGCATGGCTTTCTTCAGAGCCTCATAGATGGCAAACCTTTGTAGCGAACTGCGTTGCTAAAATCCAAGAAACACTACCTAATATTTCGTGGAATCATGTTCGCGGGCTTGAAAATCCAGCTGGCATGCTTCTGCTCCACATTTTGGTGGATTGTGGGAAGCTAACATAAAATCTGTGAAATATCATCTACGTAGAACAATGGGAAATTCACTATTTACAATCGAAGAGTTATCTACATTATTGTCACAAATTGAAGCCTGTTTGAACTCGAGACCTTTATGTCCTCTGTCGAACGATCCAAGTGATCTACAAGTCCTGACACCAGGTCATTTTTTGACTGGTGCTGCCTTGACAGCTATTCCAGAACTTGACGTTTCTGAAATTCCACCTAATAGACTTCGCCGTTGGCAATTAACCCAGAGAATATTTCAGCACTTCTGGAAGCGATGGAGTGGTGAGTATTTGTCTCAACTCCAGCGACGTCCCAAGTGGTTGCGTTCGACAGCAAATTTAAATGTTGGTGACTTAGTGCTAATTAAAAATGAACTTCTTCCTCCTCTTCAGTGGAAGTTGGGGGAAGAATTATAATTATCCAAACTTTTCCCGACCATTGACGGTCGTGTGAGAGTCGCCATAGTAAGAACTGCTGCCGGAAATTTTAAACAAGCGGTTCATAAACTCTGTCCTCTGCCCGTTCATTAACAGTAAGACATATATAACTCTTTTATTTGCACCCCTTGAAGATTTCAAGGCCGGGGGTGTATGTACGAAATTTATTTATTGTCTGCCAAGGCTCAGTGCGAGCATTTTTGTGTAAGTTTAATTTCTAAACAATGGCAACGTTCTTGTTTTTGTTGACATGTAATTTTTTTCTAAGAAAGTGTAAAACCAAGAGGTTTTATAATTAAACATGTGATACAGTTCACTTTGTTATTTATTAAGTGTTGCGAGCTATTGATGGGTTTGTGTTTGTTTAAATTCAACCGGCGCGCTACATATTTTTTTTTTTTTTTTTTTAAATAACAAAAAAATACGAAAATACTGTTCCACTCTTATGCAAAAATGCATGAATACAAAATTTATTATGATTCTATATATTAAATTCAGTAATACGAAAATAATAGGACTTCATCTTAAATAGGACGTCATCACCATGGCAACCTAGAATCAATACCTATTCTCAATACCTATTCTCTCTAATCAATACCTATACCAGTTCGCAAAAACCCGGGTTTTTCTGAAAAAACCCAACCCACATGGGTTTTTTCATGAAAAACCCAATTTTCCCCGGGGAAAATCGGGTTTTTTCAAAAGTATAATATATGCGTAATTACATTTTCGTATACTATATTTTCTATATATTATATACACTATACATAAAAAAATACATTGTTCCCTTGCATACAATATAATTGTAATGCTATTTTACAAGTTATAAATTGTATAAATTATATGAATTTAAATTAATTAAATGTCAGTGTTTCTCACAAATTAGTTTTAAATATAATAGAAGATATAAAATTGTTAATTTTGATTAAATCAAATAATGAATAGAATATTAAAATTTAAAATATATAAGTAGGAAGAAAAAAAGGGGGTAAACTAGTTAGATGTGCCAAAAGTTTCTTCTATCTCATACATGTTAATAATTCAAAATTCGCTATCACTGTGCCAAAATTAAATGACAATTTATGCTCATCATGAAGATTGTAAAATATAGATTTGTTGAATTGGATGCATTTAACAAGGAGGTATATATAAGTATCACCTGTTGTACAATTTACAACAAAACCTGATCAGTAACAGTTTATGTCAACGTCTAACTGAATCTGAAGTTTGATGAAAATCCATGCATTATTAGTTCTTGAGATAAAGCTGTTGCAAAAAGTGAGATAAATGCAGCACAACAGCACCACTGTTGGGCGATATACACCAAAAACTAATCAGAACCAGTTTAGATCAAGGTCTAACTGAATCTAAATTTTTATTCAATTCCGAACATTAGTTCTTGAGATAAGACTTATTGCTGAAATCGCAAAAAATGCTGCATAGCAGTACTACCTGTTGGGCGATATGCACCAAAATTCAATAAGCAACAACTTAACTTGTAACTGAATTTGGAGTTTTGTGAAAATCCGTGCATTAGTTCTTGAGGTAAAGCTTTTGCAAAAAATTAAGATAAATGCAGCATAGCAGCGCTACCTGTTGGGCAGTATACACCAAAAACTAATCAGCACCAGTTTACATCAAGGTCTAACTCAATCTAAAGTTTTGTGAAATTCTGTGCATTAGTTCTTGAGATAAAGCACCCACAAATTTTTTTTCACATACAGACATTTTCTAAAAACCACCAAATCATCTTCAGGACCTTTTTAAAACGTATAAATCCATCATAAACTGAAAGTCGAAATTTTTCATGAATCCAATACTTTCTTCTTGTAAAGATAGAAGAAAGTAAAAATACATATCTTTTATTTCCATGAATATAGTTGATTTGAATTTTTTTACATAAAAACATTCTTATGATATAACCTTTACCTATAATTACATACTATGTATGTTGCCTACTAGGTTCTATATTAGTAAAGTATTTCAATGTGTTGAAATACATTTTTATTTTACTTCAGATGTGTATGTAATGGCTTTTATACATAATTTTTTTTTTTTTCAAAATTAACTGAAATGTCTTAAGTTCATTAAATGTATATGTTGTTTAAATTTTTAAATTATATCTGAAAATTGAAAAAACCCACATTATGGGTTTTTCAGTGGGCTTTTTCAAGTGGGCCCATTCTGAAAAAACCCACCGGGTTTTTTCGAACTGGGCCCAGCTTTGCGAACCCTGTTATCTATCATGGGATAGCACTGAATTAATTAGGTATGATAGGATTTAATGGAATGAAAAAAAGTTTTATTAATATCTTTTAAGTTTTGATTCGATTTTCACAAAATTTGAAATGACTCGACACAATTCTGCAACGATTCTATGCTATATTAAATTTCAAACTATTTGGTTGGGTAGTTTTTGCGCTGTTGTATGCGGAGAGACAGACGACAACTACAGGTGCTACGTATTTATATAATTACGAAAACGCACCTTAAAAGCTCAAAGTGTACAGAGTGCCTTTAAAAGGGCAACAATAATAGCGAAATCCAAGGTTCGTTGATTTAAATCAGCTTGATTTTTTTTAAAAACATTGATTTAAAAAAGTTATTCTCTTAAATTATTTTAAAATAAATTCAAGATATAAACAAACATAATAATGTACTTTGGTTATTTGTATTATATAAAACTAAAATATACTAAACAGATTTTAGAAAGATAAAGCTTAATCTTTTGTAAAAAGTAAAATACAATGTAAAGTTTAAAAAGAATTCTTTCAAATTTCATTTGAATCAAATTATAAAATAATCTTGCAACAATAAGGAAATCTAAGCAGAAATATATACAGGGTGTTTATAAAGTCCCGGACCCATTTTGATGTTTAATAACTCATAAAATAATAAAGATAGATTCAAATTAATAACATAAATGGTTAGATAGACTCAAAAAGTTTCATGACCCTTGTCAATGAACTTCCACGTGTGCCCCCTTCGTCGCACGGGGAATATCAAGTCGATAGTCAATTTCACGCCAGGTAGCGGCAAGCATGTCGGCATCCACAGAGGCTATTGCGGTTGTAATTCTGGCTTTTAAGTCATCAATGTTCGACACTCTCCTCCTCCTGTAAACATTGTCCTTTACAAATCCCGAAAGGAAAAAGTCCAGCGGCGTTATATCAGGTGATCTGGGTGGCCACATGTCATTTTGCAACAAGATGGTGCACCACCTCATTGGTGTACCATCGTTCGTACTTCTTTGAATGACCATTTTCCAGGAAGATGGATTGGGCGAGGAGGTCCAATTCCTTGGCCACCCAGATCACCTGATATAACGCCGCTGGACTTTTTCCTTTGGGGATTTGTAAAGGACAATGTTTACAGGAGGAGAGTGCCGAACATTGATGACTTAAAAGCCAGAATTACAACCGCAATAGCCTCTGTGGATGCCGACATGCTTGCCGCTACCTGGCGTGAAATTGACTATCGACTTGATATTCCCCGTGCGACGAAGGGGGCACACGTGGAAGTTCATTGACAAGGGTCATGAAACTTTTTGAGTCTATCTAACCATTTATGTTATTAATTTTAATCTATCTTTATCATTTTATGAGTTATTAAACATCAAAATGGGTCCGGGACTTTATAAACATCCTGTATTATATATTGGAATATTTACTTTAGTATTTAGAAAAACTTCTGAAAGTTGAGGTAAAATAAAATTGTATGACTTTTTTTTTGCTCTCTTTGGTAGTACCTATTATATTAAAGTTTGAGCAAAATCTGAGCCATTCAATGAATTTCCGTTTGAATGTAATGTAGTGGATTTCGGTCCTTTAGAATGGTGGAGGGAACCTGTTACAGTTATCGAAAAGGCTGATACTATTAAATTGATGAATTCACGATGAACTAGCTTTTTACTGCAATAGCTTCATCTGCTTTAGTGAAACGAACGTTTATGCCTTGGGTTTAGTACATTTGAAAATTAGGAATCGACTGATAAAGCTGCTAAACTCGTTTTTCTGTACCAGCACTTTAACATGACAAAAAACAAAAGTTAACATCTTAGTTTGTTTCCAAATTTGTTTAAAAATTTTATGTCCTGCAGTTATTTGTATTTTAACTGAAATACTTGGTTAAATTAATTTTTGACATCTGATTTGTAGTTTTCCATGCATTTTGTGCAATAAAGATTTCTCCATAGCCTTAAAATGTTACCTTTTAATCATTTATGTAAATTGTGTAATATTATTAATATATATTGGTAGTACTTTTAACACGCATGTATGTGTGTGTATAATTTTTATTTTAAAAATTATAAGGAAAGTCATAAAACAATAATGCTGTGTGAGATTTTCAAAAAATCTGATTAAGAAAAAAAAGAAAAAAGATTTAAATAAAAAAAAAATCTATTTTATTTTTTTTTTAATTAAAAATCACAAACCCTGGCGAAATTACTTGAAAAAAGGCTGATATAGAAGTAACTTTTCTTCGTGAATTGCTGAAGCAATTTCGATATATTTTTAAAATAAGCTTAAGGCTCCGCTGTACAGAAATTCTCCGATCGCGAAATCCCATGTTATCCTATGGGAAAACTTTGAAGCGCGATGACTCCATTACCTAATATAATTATTAAAATACCGTTTTCACCATCAGAAAGTAGAAGTCAAATGTCGATGATGTGCGTTTTTAAAAATTATTTCCGTAAATTGTACAGAAAACATCTCTATAAACTTTGAAATTTCCATTTGATAAAATTTTATCATCTTCTTAAATGTACTTAAAATTTATGGAGATAATTTTAAAAAACGTACATCATTGACATCTGACGTCTATTTTCTGATGGTGAAAACGTTATTTTAATAATTATATTAGGTAATGAGTAATCACGCTTCAAAGATTTCCCATAGGTTAACATGGGATTTTGCGATCGGGGAGTTTCAGTGAAGCGGCCTCTTAAGGCTCCTGTCCTTGCCGGCGAAGACACTCAAGAGCTAATGCTAATCCTATGGGGAGGAATTTTTCTAATATCTCGTTTGCATTTCGACATTTTTAAATAATTTTTTCCCGTTCGATAGCCGAGGTCCGTCTCTACATTGCACCTTTTTTACTTTTTATAAAGTTTCTTTCACTTTCAAAACAGGTTCTGAAAATATAAGTTTCATTCTAAAAGAATATCTGCAACCAAAATCGAAAAAGTAATAAAAAAAGGCACGATGTAGAGACTGATCTCGGCTATCCAATGCAAAAAAAAATATTAAAAAGGTCGAAATGCAAACGAGATATTAGAAAAATCCCCTCCCCATAGGATTAGCATTAGCTCGTGAGTGTCTTCGCTGGCAGGGACAGGAGCCTTAAGGCTGTTCTTAACTGCTCTTCTCAACAAGCGCAAAATGTTTTGACACATTTACGAATACATTTTTTAACGGGAAGATATAAAATTGGAAAGCCTGGCCATGGAAGCGATTTGGAATTGAACTGCGTTTTCCATTTTCTGATCCATCAATTACCTATTGAGTTATAAGCATTTTCGATCACATGACAAACACGTTTTTCACTCGCTCTTGAGTGCTTATTCCCCGTTCGCGCGGAAACTAGGTTCAAAACGTTCCAGTTTGACACTATTTTCGGAAAGATCTATTGTGTTTGAAAAAAAAAAAAAAAAAAAAAAAAAAAAAAAAAAAAAAAAAAGGGGAAAAAACAGCTCGATGACATAGTTTCTGAACAACAGCACGAGCTAGTTTCATGCATTTTCGAACAAAAATAAATTAAAACTTATGTCAGAAAGTTGCCCTTTTGGATTTGAGAACACAATTAACAACAAAGATGAGTTCGGGCTCTTCTTTTGGAGCTCAAGCCCAATAGCAACAGTATGCAATAGAAATTTGACAATATCATTTTAAAATTATTTCAAGATCAATTTTCTCATTTAAAAAATCTCTTCTTCCATAGAAATAAGTATTAATCCCAAATATTTCCTCATGACAACGTTTCGCAAATTTTATGTTTCTGAAAACCTATTTAAAACAGCAAGTTTGTGGTTTATACCCAAGCACTGGCAAAACCTGCAAAAGCCACAATTCTTATTCTTTTAAAATATCATTGTACAGTCGTTGGATAAAAAGCAAACACCTCCTACTAATTCTGCAACAAATTATTTTAGAAGAAAGTTACTGGTACCAAACGATTGGAAATAAAGTCTACTTTTAAATGATGGATATCAAATTTGCTTAGGCGACCATCTACATATCAAAGCTAACCCAAACATTGTTTTTTTTTTTGTTGTTTGTTTTGTTTTTTTCAATAGTAATACCCAAGTTTATAAATAAATTCTACCCTTCAATTAGTCTAAATCCAAATTTTCATGAAATTCGTACGATTAGTTTCCGAGAAATTAATTACTTTAAAATGAGCCTATTTTAGGGGCTGTATCCAAATTAAAGTTCCGTACTCGATTGTTGAAATGCTAGAGAATGACTATGTCACCTCTATTAATGTATTACTTCTTGCCAATAGTACCATTTCACTCGCTTAATATGTTTCGACTATTGTCAACCCAAATATTTCAATAAAATGAGTAAAATATTTTTTTTTTTCAAATTATGCTTTTCGGGTCATCATAAACAGTCCCTTAAACCATCATTTTGACGTTTTTTAATCATAATTCGAAAACTATTTGGAATAAAAATATTGAAAATTTGCATAAAGCAGGACATAATAAATCTAAATCTATCAAAAAAAAAGTTGGTTGCAATTCATATTTTTTTCGAATATTTATTTCATATTATAAAAATTTTAAAATTACAAATTCAATGTATTTATGTTTGGGTTTTTTTGTATTATAAACACACAAAAAAATTATGACATTAGGATTTTATAATTTCAGGAAATATTAATGAAAATCGGAAAATGTAATTTAACATTAGAAGTTCTAAATTGTGAATGTTTATAATTCAAAAACTTATCATCCAAATGATTTGAAATTTCGTTTCTAGGCATATTTTGAACCGAAGATTTAAAATATAGTGTCGAAATTGGCTGTTGCCATTGAAAAAAAAAATAGATCTGGTTTTGATTTGTAGATGGTCAGTCCATATAAATTTCCCTGACTTATCCAGGTGGCTAGACACCCAGCGGATTATAGCTAATACCAAAAAATTAAAAAATAAAATTATTGAAATGGTCTCAGTTTATTCGCGAGGAAAAGGTACGTCAATATCAACTGTTTTTCAGGGGATTTCGCAACTGCTGTTGCACCTAGAGCTATACAAAATTTACCTGACTTTCCCAGTCCATATAAATTTCCCTGACTTATCCAGGTGGCTAGACACCCTGCGGATTATAGCTAATACCAAAAAATTAAAAAATAAAAATTATTGAAATGGTCTCAGTTTATTCGCGAGAAAAAGGTACGCCAATATCAACTGTTTTTCAGATGATTTCGCAACTACTGTTGCACCTAGAGGTAGACAAATGAATTTATGAGGTTAGACCTTTTCCAATACAGATAATTTTTTGGAATGAAGCATTTGCGAGTCGAAATTTCGAAATTTGTGAGTCGTTTTTTTCCCTTTCAGAATTTCTGACTAACTGACCTCAGCACGAGGCACCCACACAGTTTATTCCTTTCACCCATATTCTAAATTCACTTGTTCATGATCCTGAAGACAAGACAAGAAACCTTTTCTGCACACAACAGCGAAAAAAGTAAACATATCGGGCAAGTGGTTCATGAGTTATATCAAAAGTTAAATAAATTTTTAATTTTTAATTTTTTTAAATAAAATGTCATAGTTTTCAGAAACTTTTTATTCGAAAAGTAATCTTTATAAAAAGTTACGTTGCAGGGGGGGGGGGGGTCATTAAAATATGCCTGAATAAAGAAAATAAAATTTTGACACCCGACCCAGTAGCAGAAAATTCTCCATGTGTCTGCAACAGATACTCCAGGGGCAGAAAATAATCTGCAGGTAAAATATTTTACAATTGAAGCGTTAATCAAACGATCACTTACCTTTGACGTTATTGTGCATTTTATTCATTTTACTGATAATAATCTTAAGTTTTTGTGTTAAGTAATAAAGAGTTAAACATAATATAAAGCGAAATAAAGGTTCATTAGAAAAATAATCTGCAAACTGGAAAAGAAAATCTGCGACGCCCGTCTCCCGTCTCGAACTTTCTGCTACCGGGACACCCGACCCCCCTGAACGTTACTAAAAAGGAATTGGTTTTCTGCAAAAGCAAAACTATCGAATTATAAGTAATTATAATACCGAAAAATTAAAAAATTAAATTATTGAAATGATCTCAGTAATTCGAGAAAAAGGTACGTCAATACCAGCTGTTTTTCACGTAATTTCGCAACTACTGTTGCCCCCAGACAAATGAGTTTATGAGGTTAGACCTTCTTCCAATACAGACAATTTTTAGGAATAACGCTTCTGCGTGAGTCATGGCCCTTTCGGAATTTCTGACTAACTGACCTGAGCGCGAGGGACCCACACAATTTATTCCTCACACGCATATTCTGAATTCACTTGTTCATGATGCTAATATGACAGACACCGGTTAAATATTACATAACGATGTCCAGAACGAGTTCGCAATGCACACGAAAAAGTTAAAGAACCACTTATGCGTGTGAGACAAAGGGAGGAGGGGGGGGGGGGATATGACGACAGAAGAAAAACATGCCTATTATGATACTCTGAAGAATAGATGATGTATTTTATTTTATTAGTCAATTTACATACACAAACTCTACTTCCTCGTTGCAAACAGGAGAGTGTGTATTGTTGATATTGATAACATCTATGGGGGAGAAAAAAAAAAATGTGATTTCGCAAAACTGAGGGGTTTTTTTTTTTTCATTTTTAATAATACACTAGTATTAAGAAGCAATGATATGTGTTTATTTTTTTATGCGTTGCTGCAAACAGTGTCCTCAGTTTATAGCCTTCTATTTTAAAAAAATATAAAAAGGAAAATATATTAAAAAATTATGAACAAAATACGTAATTGAACTATAATAAGAATTTATTTTAAAAAAGTTCAATACTAATACTAGAAACTACAGTAAAAGAATTGCTGGGCTCTAATACGCCCCCCCCCCCCCAAAAAAAAAAAAAAAAATCTTTAATATCAGAAAATGTTAAAACTAGAATTAAAAAAAAAAAAAAAAAAAAAAAAAAAAAAGATGGAGGAATTTGTCACTTGGTCAATTATGAAAAAATTTAAACTGCAATTTAAATTTTAATAGATATTTTTATAGGCAAATTTGCTTCAAGAGATTGGTTCTTTCTTTTTTTTTTTTTTTTTATTCTTTATAAATGCTACAAAGGAAAATAAATAAATATAAGCACTGAAATAATCTTTGAATAAATTCAAATGAACGTCATTTTCAATTATAATGTTTTTTTAACCTCTTCAGGGACAATATTTTTACAGTGAGAAAAAAATGACTTTTTTTATTTTACGATTTATTTTTCAATTTTAAATTAATAGAAATTCAAAAAGAAAAAAAAATGGGGGAAACAATAAAAATTCACACAAAAAAAAGTAAATAAATAAATAAATAACGTCCACATTTGTGGCCGATGAGCGTTAATGGTAATTTATGAGTGAAATGATTTCTTATTTAAAAATAAATAAATAAATAAAAATAACAGTAAATTTTTTCTTACATTTCTACAAATTATAAAAAACTTAATGTATTTAATATATCTGATATTATTTTTTATCAAATATTTTGCTTAAACCTAATGACAGAAAGCACTCTTATTTTTGAATATAATATAAAAAGACTTTGTGATCAACAACTAGCCAATCCTTGGATAATTCCTGACCACTTTAAAATCCGAATTACTTTAATACTATGTAATTCCTGTACGAAATAAATGCGTCGTAAGTAAAGGGAATGAAAAGGCACCATATTCAAAGGCACCTTTAGCAGTTCTTAGAATATTAAGACGCTTGTAATCTTTAATCGGAAATTACCTCCGGTGACCCTAAACATACAACACATAGCACAGTACTTGTTGTACGCAGCCATGAGGCCTCTACGATGCAAAGGCCCTGGGTAAAAATAAATTGCAGAAAAGAGTATAAATCATAAGAAATTTAACATTGCATTTTCTTGAGAGATTCCTATCTAAAAATTTTTTGCAGGAGAAAGAGTCAAAAGCATTAATACCACCTGTGATTTAGTAGAGGGGGGGGGGGGGGCAAACACTAATGGTTTTAAAACAAAGCACCTTTTAAAATGAATTTTAAATTTATTTATTTTTAAAGCGTGTAAAAATAACGTTAGAAGGCCCACTAGATTAATTTTAACACAATTATTCTAAATGGTAAATAAATCAAATGGGTTGTAATTTTCCAAGTGGGCGAAAAATGTCCAGGCCTGGATTCGAACCAGGAATCTCTTGGCTGAAACTGCCAATGCTCTGCCAACTGAACTATCCCGGACGAATCTGGAGGAACTAATTCACCCGGCAAAACCTACTGATCACAGCATCTGGTCTGATATATGAATCAGCTCAACAGATCAACAAGGTTAGCTGGGTGAATTAAGGTTCTCCAGATTCGTCCGGGATAGCTCAATTGGCAGAGCACTAGCAGCTTCAGCCAAGAGATCCCTGGTTCGCATCATGACCTGGGCATTTTTCGCCCACTTGGAAAATTACAACTCATATTATTAGCAGGCACGCAAGAAATCCTTGAATTTTTTAGAGGGTGGTGGGACAGTTTTATCTCACCAAATTTTAATCAATATTTGTACCAAAACGTTTGAACAGAATTATACTTTTATAACTTTGGTGAAAAAGTGTTGTAAAATTGTAGTTTCTTATTTTCAGATAATTTTTTTTTCGGAAATTAATATTTATAATTATATAACAATAATTTTGATTAATTATTATTATTATATAATTTATAATAATTGAAATTCTAGTTTGTTATTGTTATAAAATTTATAGTAACTAAAATTCTGGTTTATTATTATTGTTATATAATTTATAATAATTAAAATTCTGGTGTGAATTCAACATTACAGAAACACAATTACTTGTGCTTCGGAGTTTAAGGACACCGCGTTGCAGAGCTCTGAAATCTAAACTAGAGGACGAAATTTCCGGGCACGGGTTCGGCCCGACCCACAGAAAAAAGTTCGTCCCGGAATGAAAAAAAAAATATTGCCCCGGCCCCCCCAAAAAAAATTAAAATCTCGGTCCGAGCCTGGCCCAGACGGATTGAATTTCTACAAAACATGCATTTTTATGTGGATATGGTTAAAATTTGTTTCGCACGAGGAGTCCTGACCAAAAATACTTATTTTAGCCCTTTTTTTTTTTTTTTTTTTAAATCTTCATTTTTAAAGAAGCGCAGAGGCTGCAATATTTATTTTTTTAAATGAATCTCTGTAGGTAAATGTTTCAGTTATCGTTAATATCGTTAATCCGTATTCCACGTATTGGAGACTTAAAAATCTGAAAAATGCTATACAGTAAAATCTTCTAAGACGGAATCGCATAGGGAAAAAATGCGTTATAGACAAGTTTCCTTCTTAGCCGGTGTAAATGTATTACATACTTTTCTCCCGTATTATTACATTCAGGTTGCATGGATCAATACATTTTTCAGTTTAAGACAGGATTCCGTCATGTGCAGATTCTTTTTCCGGTCTTTACTGCATTTTAATTTATTGACTAGAAATCTACTATTCTTTGAAAAGAATAAAGTTTAATTGCAGAACAATGGCGATTTAAAAATGTATGCATTTTTTGCAAACATTTTTGGGTCGGGCCAAAATTTACTGATTTTTGCACGACCAGGCCAAGACGAATCAATGATTTTCATACGGGCTGGGTCGAAACCGGGACTGAAAATTTCGGCCAGAGCAGACCTTAGGAATAATGAAGCTCGATACGAAAAAAAAATTAAGTTAGGTCCGCCTTGGTGCGATCCTTCAGAAAAATTTAAGGCCCTAGCCTGGCGCCGAAAGAATAATGACTAGGCACGGCCCGGCTCGAAAAGAGTGAAGGCTAGGACCGGCCAGCCCGAGTGTTGGGATTGAAAATAGGCCCGATCCCGGGCCGTGCTCGAGCAAGGCCATCTTGATATAATAGGTATATCAAGAAAGCCCTGGCTCAAGTCAGTGCAGACCTCTAGTCTGAACTATAGTACTGAATGTTTTTCATTCAAATGCTTTTCCACGCAGTTAGAAATATGCCTTTTCTTTGTTTATATATATATTTAAATTGTTGATTAACTAACTGTCCTCGCCTATATGTTCATGAATTTAAATTGATGACTTTGTCCTTCGAGCGGCACATAAAAATTCAAAGGACCGCAATTTGATTAAGACGAAATTTGAAGAGGCTCTTACGCAGAATATTACCTTCCGCACACAGTTACGATAATTTTGTTTATATGAGAATAGTCATTTTGTCAAGATAAATGAGTCATATAAGCAGGATATTAGATAATCTACGGTCAGACCATCGCTATTTTAAAGCAGCAATTAAAACTATTACCAAAGATGCTTCAAATACGGACATTTTGATTAAATAATAAACTTTGGTTAGTTGAAACAATCTTCAAACAAAAATCCATCAGAAAAGCAGTAAATATGCATCCCAAATTATATTAAATCCAGGGGTCTGTCCAGAATTTTCTCCCAGGGTCCTGTTTTTGAGAGACCGTGAACAACTTTTTCCATTTGTGAAAAGTCGTCATAATTTTATGAATTTGAAATAATCATTATATTCAGGTTCTTGTTTATACATAGTTAAAAAGATGTATGCATGTAAAATACACTTATATTTATTAAATATGTAAAAGTGGTGACAGATTTTACTTTTAAATGATTAAATTTTTAAAAAGTTCAGTTTAGAGATGGAAAAGTTTTGTGAAAGCTCTTTTTTGAAGGTGAAAAGTTTTGTGAAGGTTCCTGTTTGAAGGTGAAAAAAATTGTGAAAGGTCCTGTTTTGAGATAAAACATTTTGTGAAGTGTCCTTTAAAGAACCCAATTTCTTTTTAAACAGATCTCTGATTAAATCATTTGAAACATTTTGAAGAAAAGAAGAAAAAAATGATTTTATAGGGGCCAAAAATCAATGCAATCAATCCATCTTCTATTTAAAGATCCGTTTCATTTTAATCTTCTTTTCCTTCGTGTACAAATCTAAAACTGGTTGGGTTTTTGATTTAAAATTGCAGTTAATAAAAAAATAAATGAAAAAAATGTATCAGCAAATAATATTAAACATTGCAGTACGACAGCCTCGCATGGGTTACTGGTCAACATAAAAAGCAATTCAAAAATTCAATTAAATGAATTGAAATATTGAAAAATAATTTTCTACCATTTTTTTTTTTTTTTCAAAATTGATAAATATGAAAAGAAACAGCCAAAATTGCTCGTGTTTAAAGGAGTTGCTTTCCTGGACGGGGGGGAGAGAAGTAAACTTTCACCTGGATTTAAGACAGTTTTTAAACATATAAGCATAAAAAAAATACAGAAACGTAAAAATAAGAAATACAAATCTAGGCAATTAAGCTTCTACCGGCTTTTTTATACTAAAGAATTCAAACGGCGCTCTATTTTTTTCGGTCCGAGTCCCTTCTTTAATACCACGTTTAAGATAATTTTAAACAGATGAAGGTAAAAAAAAAAGAAAAATAATAATAGTTTGACACTGGGGGTTCAGGAGAGCAAAGCCCTTTGGGAAAAAAGGTTACTTTTTCTCGTAGTGTTTAAGTATTTTAAGTCACCTGGGAAGTATAAATATTATTTTTTCAATCAACAGTGATAAAGAAAATTCAGATAATTTAATTTTAAAATCCAGGACATGACTAGAGATCTGCTCGGGTCGTACCGGGGAAGAAAAAAAAAAAAAAAAAAAAAAAAAAAAAAAAAGAAAGAAAGAAAAAAAGACAAACTTTAAAATGGGCCGGGATGATACAAAAATAAACGGGACGGGTCGATAAAAAAGTTAAGCGGGTCGACTGGGCTGATTTAACAATTTTAAAAGGGTCGGATAAAGTCGACAAAATATGAACAATTTTCAATGGACCCTGCCCGTACGAGAGTACGTTACGTCTCGTACGTCTCCAGTATAACGTACGAAACGATGCTAATTTAGTTTGACTACATAAATACAGAAATTTAACATGTCGAGCGCAGGCATCTGCATAGGATAGTTACTGCTGCCCGTGGCGTGCTTAACTTTTTTTTTTTTTTTTTTCACAGACTCGGCCCACTCCGGAACGGGCCGGGCCTCGACATAATTGTTCCCAGGGCGTATCGGGCAGCCAACCCCCCCCCCTTTTTTTTTGTAAAAATTCTAGTGATAATGAACTTAACTAAAACTTTGGAAAGATACTTTAACAAATTATACAGAAATATTTTCAAAAGCCTACTTCTTTCAATCATACAACTTTAAAAGTTAGATACTTTTAACTACTTTTTTTCTATCTATTCTAAACTTTTCTTTTTATTATATATACATATATATATAAATGAGTCTTTATTTGAATATAATAGTCTAACAGTTTAAATGATCATTAATGTTGCTATTCTGTACTCTATGGCTTGTAGACACATTAATGAGAATTATATTGAAAATGTTTCGCATAAATATGTATGTAGTTTTCTTTTAAAGCATCTTAATTGTATATTAGGAAAAATCGGACTTTTTTGTACAAATTGAGCCGGGCCATGGCTGATTTCATTGATTTTTGCACGAACAGGGGCGTTATAATATAAACGAACCGGACCTTGGCCTGGAAATTTCGGCCCATGCAGACTTCTAGGCACGACCAACCCCTGCAGGAGGCGCGGACCCAGTGTGCAATGTGTGTGGCGCACACAAGGCGCCAGAGCAGTAAAAGCGCCAAAGATATCAGACGTTTATGAATCACTTTTTAAAACTATTTCTTAAATAGATTATATTAAAATACATTTTTTATTTATACTGTTTTATAGATTTAACGCTAACAAATTACTTATAACTATGGTAATTTCAGAGAAACTGATCATAGTAAAAAAAAAAAAAAAAAAAAGTTCTTTTCGCCATGTCTTATATCAGACAGTCATTCCGTCAGAAGAAAATAATTTGCAACTTTATAGTTTTTCTGCTTTTGCCTGTGACAGAAGATTGATACGATCTTTGCACTCAATGAGCCTCCGTATCAAAGATGACTTTATGTGCTAAAGGTAGTGTTCATTCTAGGTCATTTTTCAAGGGCTCAGCGCCCTGCCCTTTTTGAAATTTACAAAATGCACCCTGCCCTTTTAAAAAATAATAAAATGCACTACTAGTTGTACCCAGAGATTTCTAGTAAAACTTTTCTCCATTCCATAGAGTATTTCTAAATCCGTGTACCCAAGGACTTAGCAAAACTGACAGAATTTTCTCATTTCTTTGGGGGAGGGGGGGGGGGGGACAGGAGATTATTCAATCCTGTTGTAATTTAATTGTACTTTTTATTTTTATATCGTAAAATCATTCAAAATTAATGTTATCTTATTTATCATACTTAAAATTACATATTTTTGGACTTTTTTTTCCCTTTAACTAAATGCAATAATAATGTATAGATAATAATAATATCAGGCAATAATAATAAATAAGAGATTTTCTCTTGAAATAATGCAATTTTTAGTGAATAGCACCCTGCACTTTTTCTTTCTACAGTGAACAAACACTGCTATAGGCAAGATTTTTTTCATGCCCTCTATAAATGATCGTTTCTATAGAACTATTAATTATTACCCGGGTATTTTGTGTATTTCTCATCCTAAAAGCCCACGTAGTTTTTTAAACGATTTAGAGTCTAAGAATATTAGAATTATATCTATTTAATATTCTGATTCTAATAATGTGGAGTTTTGTGTCCGAAAATTGTAATATTTATAATAATTTCCTGCTTTCTAAATTTCTTTAACCATTTTAAAAATTAATTATGCCTTTTTTTTCTATTCAGTTTTTAGCCAATTTAAATATTAAATATTAGAACAACTTTACGAACTAATGAGTCAAACTTAAATGGTGCTTCTGAGATATGAAGCAGTTCAAAAAATATGTAGTTATGAATAAAGTTCAAAATTAATTAACAGCAAAATTTGAGCACACGCATTCCCTATTAGAGTAAAAGCAATACATATACATATAGTTTTTTTTCCCTTCAATAAATAAATAAATAATTTCGATTTTTTTTAATTTTGAAAAAGAAAATTTTAGAATGCGGATTTAAAATTTGAGTTGCACATTACAGTCCTGTGACACATCAAATTAAAAGTAAACAAACACCGAATAAAAGGACATAAACGTTACGTGAAATAGTTTTTGAGATAGAGGCATTTGAAGTAGGGATTGACCGAAGCAACAATTTTGCCGAATACCGAATACCGAAGCTTCGGTTGAAGTGTATACCGAAGCTTCGGTATTCGACAACCCAATACTTGAAACTTTTTAATACGCATTTTTACATATATTAGCTTTTTTAATAAGCTTTAATTGAAATTAAATTCTCAATAATTTAATTCAGCTACATTTTTATTCTAAAATCTAATTACACAAAAAAATTTGATGACTTCTTTCCACTCGCAAATTCATTAACCCATCACTTATTCTTTATTATTTTATCACTAGTGAATATCCAAAAATAACCTATGAAAATATTAAACTATACATGGTATTATTAAGGATAAGGATTGTCAGAAAAACAATGTTGTCATTAAGCTGGTTTACTGATTGTCTAAGTCTAATTATAAACATATTGAATAGGAATGTTCTCAAAATACAAAAGGTATTATATCAATTTGTACATTTAACTATTTTCTGTCAAATTATTCATAGAATATTTATATTTTGATTAATATTTTAACATTGTGGTGGTGAAGATAAGAAATTTAAGCGATTTTGATATAATAATTATAAAATCTATAGGATAGGCATAGGGATATACTTATTTGATGTGTGTATTTTCTTTAATATACACCTTAGATATACAGATATGAACTCTGATATACTTATTTGATGTGTATATTAAAATACACATTAAATAAATTTCAATTAAAAAAAAACTAATGTAGAAGTAAATAAAATGAAATGATAAGGGAAAGATGCGCATCTTCCTTACATTTTTTCTCTGTCGTAGACAGTTGTTTTGATTTCGCACCTATGTAGACTATTTTAGGAAGGAAAAATTTTTTTAAATAAAAAATGGCCTTTGACTTGTTTTTTGTAGTGCAGCTGAACTCTGAACTCATGCACATAATATTGGAACTCATTGTTTAGCCTATTCTACTGCTAAGTAAAAGATAATTCTTCTACTTCTAAGAAAATACTTATCTGCAATTATTCGGCCGATACTTTTAATAAGTATTCGGTATACTTTTAAGTATATATATATATATATATATATATATATATATATATATACATATATTTAAGAGACAGAATAACTGTGCAAAATATAATCAGTTTCCGAGTTACCTAGAGTCACCCCACTGGTTGATTTCACATGGAATGACCTGCACATTTTTTTTTTTTTTTTTTTTTTTTTGACTGAGGGGTAACTAATGTTTTGCATGTTACTCGTTGTGTATAATTCTACACCTCGTATACAGGGCTGCACAAAAGAATTTACCTACCATTCTCCTTTAGCGAAAATTGTTGAAGGGGAATTTCTCAGCTGCGGTATGTATTTCCTAACTGAACAGAATATTTGCATGCATGTAGTTTTATAGATACAAATCTATATATCATATACAGGGCTGCTCAAAGTAGCTGGGAATGTAGATGGGAAATGCTGATATTGGGTTTTCAAATGTGTTATGTGTTTCCAAATGGTTCAATTAGACATCATACTTCAACTTATTAAACGGTGAAGTTTCGTTACATTTGTTACATATGCTTGACGCATGATTTTCTTTCTTGTTTACGTCAATAAATTAATTATTAATACTTCTCGTTTTTCACTTATAAACACACTCACTATATATATCACTCATAAGTTTTTATAAAGTATTTTTTATTGGGAGGTGGCAATGCAATATAGGGCGCCAACTGAAATTTTCCACAGAAGCGCCGAACAGTACTGACGCGCCCCTGAACCCATTTGCCGGCGCCCGTGTAAAGGGGGCTTCTACTACAATGAAATCCCAACTGGCTAGATTTATCATCTTCGCAGGCGGAAAAGTTGCCTTACATCGAGGCTCTAATGGGAGCTGATCAAGAACATCCTGTAAGATTCATTAGCTCACCCCTGTTAACTGCAGCCATCAAAATGTCATTCACACGACTGCAGAGGATTTGGCAATGAATGGTATCGGGAACAGCTGTATGTTAGCATGTCTTATCCTTATACAAGTATGAGTATTTTAAGAACATAATTGCTTTTTATAAATAAAATGCACTTTAAATAAACTGAAAAAACGAGGACTAGCATTTGATAAGATTATTATTTAATGAAATGAAAAACTGTGTCTAATTTTTTGACAGATTTACACTTTTTCCATAGGGTGGAGGGTGGGGGGGGGGGGGACTCATTTTCCAGTCATATTTTTTCATAACTGGCATTCTCATTATTGAGGACCGGTTGCAAGAAATTCCACATCTCATTTCGTTATTTCGAAGGTTTAAAAAAAAGTTGCTTTTTTTTCCCTCGCTGATGACGACAGGTGGGTAAAGAACATTTCTAAAGCTAATTTAAAAAGAAAAAAAAAAAGAAGAAGAAGCAGGGGGATCCTTTAGTCTTGAAATGGGTCTTCCGTTACCTTAACCCTCCGCCTACCAGACGGGTCCAATGGACCCGACAGGTAAGGTACAAGCATTCAAAATTATTTTTCTCATTCAAAGAAAAAAAGATTTAAAATTCTGCAAATAAGTGACTTTTATGGAATGTTCTACTAAGGAGTCCAATGGACCTGGCAGGTACATTCAAAATAATTTTTCTCATTAAAACAAAAAGACATAATTCTGTAAAAGTGTGAATTTTTTATATTTAATGAAAAAAATCCTTTTGAATGTACCTGGTGGACCCGTCTGGAAGGCGGAGGGTTAAAACACACACACTAAATGGCCAGCTCTGTTTCTCTCTTCAATATTTTTTCGTGATGTGTCTCGAAATGTCGCTGAAAATTGCGTTACATTTTTTTAATGTTTCTAGTGATTATCTATAGAAAGTATCATCCCTTCTATTCCATTTCCCTTCCATTGGCGTTTGCTTTCATCTAACCAAAATTGACGGTAGGGAGAAGGGGACACTTAATTTGTGTGCATTTATTGAACCAAACCAGAGTCGTCATAAATCTAAAATTGTTCTGGTGTAAATTCAGAGAAAATTATAGAACTCTGCATTTTGAATATTTCGAATGCGATTTTCTTCTTTGATGTATGAAACTCATTCACAGAATCAAGGAGAAAAAAAAAAAAAAAGACAGTGACTCAGTGATGTGACACTTCGGAATCTATCGGTTTCACTTTCCCTCGCACTTTCCTCAACAGCATAAAGCTCAGTGGTGAGAAATTTCTTGAACCGGACCTCGAGGGACAGCTCATTCTACTGGTGTCATCACCATTTAATGACCCGCAGTTAAACCAGTAATCGAAAGTCTGGCGGCCTTGCACAGCAGAAAGAATATCGCAACAAAAAGCAAGCGGCGATGACTTTCCTAAATGACAAGATAATAACAGGAGCACGCAGCGATCTAGTAATTTAATCATTTTCCAAATTTACCGAATCCATTCATTCTAATTTATGCGTAACAAGAACGAATATTCACGCACCAGGCATAAATTATGAAACGCTTCCTAACATTATCAGAATAAAGAAATTTCCTTTCCTAGAATTAAGTGAGATATCTAAAGGAGTAACTTTAAAAACTCATAAAAAAATCCATTTTCAGAAATTGCTGTCCATATGCGGTAACGCGTGCGAATTCTTTTCTGCAGTCCTAAATATGATCTTTAGAATTTATATACCCCATCACGGGTTGGAAGTAGCGCACTATAAGAAGCGAAACTACAGTAGTCGCTACTTTCGACAGTAATAGTTTGGAGTGTAGCACGGCTACATTCTGAACAATGCAGTGTAGCGAGTAGCGCTATAAAAAAAATAAATAGTTGGTAGCGAAAATAGACACTACCTTTAACGCTACTTAAGGAGGAAAAAATGTGCCACTCTACAAATCATATGACAGTAACTTGCTACTTTTGAGCAAAATTTATTCTGCTGAACAATCTATATATATATTTCTCTTACGTAGCGCTAAAAAAAGGGCTGTATTTGTAGCTTGCTATTTGGCAACAGCCAAAGCGACGTTTCTTAGTGGTAGTTACGGTCACATGTCCCAAAACACTCAGCAAATCAAAATCCAGACAGGATCTCTATTTTAACGCAAACCGTTTGTATAATACATGAATGACAATTGCTATTGGTCCGTTTTACGGTGACGTAGCTTTTTTATCCAAGGTTGTATTTAGACACAGGCGAAAACGTTTTGTTTACATTTCGATAGCGTGATACGTAGCGCGTTTTATAGCGTCTTATTATAGTTTTGAATTAATTTAAGCCGTGGTTTTCAATACTATAGGCAAAATGAAAGGAGAAGGACCCCATCTGACACTAATATGCCATTTAAATTTAAACGGCGTCAATTTCCTGTTCGCCTAGCTTTCTCCATGATGATCAACAAGTCATAGCGCCAAACTTTTTATAAATGCATTTTTATTTATATTTCCAACAAAATTTTCAATTACTTTTTTATGAATTAAATTATTTTTAAATTTCATATGTTGCTTGCTCGGATCTCATAGCGGCCCAACTAAAAATATTTTTTATTTTGTTTTCACTAAGTTTTTTAATTAATTCTGTTTCCAAGGTACGTTTTTATTTATATTTTCAACAGTTTTCCATTACTTTTTTATACATTAAAAATATTTGTAAATTTAATACGTTGTAATGATTTATGATAGCACTCATTTTGGCTAGAGTTGACATAAGTAGTGGCGAGCGAGCTAAGCGAGCTGGGATCGCGTAGCGATCCCAATATGAATTGCGTAGCAATTCGTGAGGGTTGGTGAGCGTTAGCGAGCAGGGGGCTGAGCCCCCTAGTTTACAAAATTTCAGCAGCACACCTCAGCTGCAGCATATAGCAACGCATCGCATGAAGCCCGATTTTTCCCATTTACCACTAGCGGCTAAGTCAAATATACTAACCCACCAAAGGAATTCATTTTCTTGCTGGCAACGCTTATTTATTCGTTATTAGGTCTTCATGTTTTAAAACCAGATTCCTTATCATTTGGAATTGCTTTATTTACAGATCTATTTATTATTTTTATTCAGAATTGTTTTTTGTAATTTTCTTGATTATAAACAGGGATCAGTTTAGGAAGAAATTGGGCCCTTTAAAGGACCCTTCACTTTTTTATTCATTTCAAAACAGGATTCTTAACAAAAACTTTTCTCTCAAAAAAAAGGACCCTTCACTAAATTTTTCACCTTAAAACAGGACTCTTCACAAAATTCTTTGTCTTAAAAATAGACCTTTCACAAAAATGTTCCATCTCCAAACTGAACCTTTCACAAGTTTAATAATTTAAAGTAAATTCTGATCTGTCACTTTTACATTAAATGAAGAAAATATGTATATTTTACATACATATATCTTCTTTAAAATGTACGAACAAAAACTTGAATATAACGATCGTTTCAAATTCACAAATCATGTCTAGATTTTTCACAAATGGAAAAAGCTGTTCCAATCTGACAAAAACAGGACCCTGGAAGAAAAGTCTGGACTGACCCCTGATAAAATTAGACAGCATAATTAACTATCAGCCGAATTCAACACAATTAACACATTAATAGTGTATTGGAGAATTAAGTAATCTATTAGTAGATACATGTCGACGGTAATTTTATATCCCTATGCAATAATTACTGTAAGAATAATGAATAAGATTTATGTAGTTAATCCGTTTCTTCACTTTCGAGTGCAGCTTCAATCCTTTAACAAAATCTGAAAGTAGCGTAGCAGTGACTACTTTTGAAAAGCAGTTTGTAGTCGCCAGTCGCCACTTTAACAAATAATTGTAGCTGTAGTTAAATACATTTTGGACAAAGTAGTTGTAGTTCTTTACAATTAATTAATGTTTAAAACAGCGGGAAATGCACTTCAAGCAATTATCGATCATAATCAGTCCTGTAGCCAAGTTCTTTTGTCCGTCTGTGTCAATGAACGATTAATGCTATGCACTCAGTAATCTATATAAAACATGATGTAGTGCACTTCAGTTGCTTCGATATGTTTGAAGTATCATAACATCATTAAAATGCACCGCAAACGATTTTTTCACCAAAACCATAGATCATGATGCAATGGAAATGGAATTCTTTTGTGCACCCCTGTAAACGAACTATACATGCTGTTTATTCTATACTCCTAAGAAAGCATGTTTTCGCCCATCCATGCAATGCATATCAATCTCATTGTGTTCCAAATATCGTATCAATAAATGCAGCAATGGAAGAGATTTTAATTGATATTTTCTATGTTACCAAAAAAAAAAAAAAAAAAAAAAAAATCTAATAAACAGTGAAGCCATTTTTTCTCGTGTAATTTCCGAAACATCGCTGTCAATTTTATCTGCTCCGATTTTTTCGGCCGTTCTTTAAAAAGTCTTTTGGGGATTTTATACAAGTGAAAAATATCGATTACGGAAACACAGTCTTGTTTCTGTAAAGCAGATATTAAATTTCCAGTAAAATATTTGCATTTTTCAAGGGGCACCTTTTCTTGTGCCGGTTTCACGTATTCGTTCAATTGAGCTGCTACCAGCGTTATCGGCGGTTCTATTTAGCACGGCGTCAGGGATCATTGATAACAATCATTTACTTCAAAATGTAAATAAATTGAACTGGTGATTTTTTAATGTCATCTGTGACTGACAATCCTGAATTTTCCTGCCAGTGATGAAGAGTACTGGAATTTGATATTGTGACACAGACATCATCAACATACAACCTTTGTTAGTATGTATATTTAGCCAACACTAGATTATCTGTGCCTTATAGCTTTGTTTTATAGCTGTCCCATACTTCCCTGTTAGTGGGGAGTTATGCGACTTACTTTGAAATTAACAATTCCTTTAATTATAAAATTGTTTCTGCAAATTATGTTTCTATATTGTTCAAGGACATTAGAAAGTGTTTCATTTTGTATTCTACAAATTGAAATTTTTGTTTTTGTGTCAAACAAGGTTGATTTTTTTATTTTTGTAAAATGTGTCCCATTCCTTCCTATTAAAAGAAATCCCATTTCATCAAAAGTTAATATAAATTTAAACAGAAAAAACTTACATACAGTTTTTATTTTCCAACAAACCAAAGTTATACTTACTCAGTTGCTAATAATCAAAATTAGTACGAGCTGCTACAACATGTATTGTATAAATATGAAAAAGTGTTATGAACTAAATAAAAGTTGTTAACGTCTACTCTAAACCAATCCTGAAAGAAGTAAAACTGTGTGCTTTTAGTACAATATCCTTTTCACCCCGTAGCCTGATTTATTTATTATTTTATTTTATTTACGGCTTTTCCTCGTAATACTAGGGCAAGTTTAGGATTATTATTAGTTTTTAAAAGATGTTTTCCATTAACTTTTTTTTTTTTTTTTTTTTTTTTAAATGCGATCTCTAAAACTTTTCAACAAAATCCACATTATTCTGACTTAATCAAAATACAAGCAGATTTTTTTCTTTTTTTTTTTTTAACCCTTTTTAATTTTGACAAAAGTTTTACATTAAAACATTAAATGGGGGGCAAAAAGACGAACGAAGTTTTAACTATTAATGAATATTAATTTTGACAGATTCAAAAGAAGTATAAGAAAATATTAATGCTCTTTCCACCCACCTCCCCCTTTTTCTTTTTAGAAAATTTCTAACAAGAAAAGCCTCGCGATTTTGGAAAAAAAAAATGTATGTAATGTTATAAATCTGCGATAAAATAAATACGAAATTATATTCAAAAGTAAAGTTTTAAAAGAATTGGGGTCAACCAGATCTTTCATTATTAAAAGAAAAAAAAAAAAAAAATAATAATCACAAAAGAGAAGGGGAATGCATGAGATATCTTGAAGTATCACATACCTTAACCCTTTCCGGCGCAGTGGTCCCACCTCGGGACCACCTAATTTTAATTCCTAACTTACAAACGGCACCAAGAATATTTTAATAAAATTTTGCTTTTACAACGAAAGTTCAAAGTACCAAGTTTTTAATTAAAAAGTCGTTTGTATATTTCGGTGTCAGTCAATCATTTCATCATTTTACGAACAGAATTTTTCTGTGCCGGAAAGGGTTCATCTCTGAATTGCAAAATTTAATACCCATTTGTAATATGTGTGAACAGTGGCGTAGCCAGCATTTTGTTTCGAGGGGGGGGGGGGGGGGGGTCCAAAATTTTTCCTTCAGGTTATATATATAGTAAAACCTGTCAAGATGAAATCGTAAATATTGCTGGAAAATTCCGTTTTACACAGGTTTTCGTGTTATCAGGTGTATTTCTATAGTATTCTTTTCCGTAGCACGTATATAGTATTCTTTTCCATAGCGCACTTTTCCGTATACACAAGTAGATGAGTTTTATTTTTTAAAAATTGATTCAAATGAAATTTAATAAATAAACATTTGAATTGTGTAATCTTCCATAATCAGAGTGTTCTATATTATAAAAGGATATACATTCTTAACTTTTATTTTCATAATACTTTATCATTGTTCATGATGCGTAAATCACAGTTCGATATTAGACGATAGATATAATTTGTTTTAACACTAGGCAGTTTTTTTTTTTTTTTTTTTTTTTTTTTTTTTTTTTTTTAATGCATCTTTATACTTTCCAATAGTGAAACCCCTTAATTGCTCTGCAATTCATTTTTTTTACAGTGGAACAACAGCTCGGCGAAGTAGGTGTTTATATTCAGGATAAGTAAAAATCCTGATATTTCGAAAATATAAAAAATATCTAATATTTTCAAAATAGTCAACTTATTGATGATTTTAAATATTTTCAGTCTGTATATAAATTAGAAACTAAATCTGATAGCACTTAGCACGAAAACTTAAAATAATCTTTCAACTATACAAAATATATTTTTCTTTGTCTTTTTTTTTTTTTTTTTTTTTTCCAGTTATGTAACAAAATTACGATCATGTAACTGAAAATTGAACCGGTTCCAAAAGTGAACGTATCCTCAAATAAAAACAAGAACGAAAAATCATGTGTACAGCATAGATTATGAAACACTCTCCAACACATTCAGAATACTATAACAAAACGTCACAGTTTACTAAGGTGAAAAATGATGTCTAAATGAACAATTTGAAAAACGCATAACACATTTTAAAACAATATTTCTGCTATTACCATGAATATTCGTTAAAATATACGATTTTTATTATGCAGCCCTGTATATGATGTACAGATATGTATGCATAGTACATAGTATGCAAAAAGGTAGTTCAGTAAACGCATAGCACATTTGAAAATTTTTACTTAGCCATTTCCGCTAATAAACGGATGTTGTTGAGAACTTTTGTGGGACCCTGTATAGGATCTATATAATTTATACACACCAAGTAATATTTAAAAAATAGTTAAATTTAAAAACACATACCCAAACTGAAAACGCACTTTCAGCCATTATTGTTCGTAGGCTTCAATAGTTCAATTATTGCTCATTTTTTCTTCTATAGCCAAATTCTTTTGTGTGTCCCTGGAAATGAACGATAAGTTTCTATGCACACCCTATTCTATAGTAAGAAGCTTGTAGTGCACCTCAGTGACGTATATCAATTTCAATATATTTAAAATACTGTAATATCATTAAAGTACACGACTAACGATTTTTTTTTTTTTATAGACCATCATGTAGGGCCATTCCGTGCAGAGAGTAACACACATAACGCAGGCTTTAATTTTCATTTATTCAACTTTTTATTAAATTTTAATTGTGATTGTGATTTTAGGTGGTATGGTAAATAAGTTATTACCATATTTTTTAATTTAAATGTGTGGCAATAAAACTCACAGAAATATATATTTAATGTCATTACTCAAAATTTGCTTTTTTTTTTTTCTAAGTCACACAGGTAATGTTTTTTAAAAAGCTATTTAAAAAATAACTATTATATCAAAATGATAGGTTTCTGCATAAAAGAAAAAGGTAAAGTGTATATTTTTAAACAACTTTTGTTTGGATTTTTAAATAAGAAATATTAAAAATCCTTGATTAATTTTTTTTTTTTTTCCAAATGTCACACACGTAACATGGAATGGCCCTGTAACGGAATTCTTTTGAATGACCCTGTAAACAAATTGTAAATGTCCATTTCATTTTCAATACCGAACAAAGCATTGTAAACTCAATAACATATATCAGTATCATGCCAATCAAACTATATTTACGTGAGTTAAGAGTACGGAAAGACGGCAGACTGACAAACCGAATTCATGAACACCTTTCAACCCTGTTGCAAAGTGTTAAAAAAAAAAAAAAAAATCATTGAAAAATATTTAAATGCAAGCGAGAAATCTATAAAGGTCCCATCGCTCCGATTATAAGTTTAACATTAGCGTTCGAGTTTCTTTGCGTTACTAGTGTAGGCTCTAAAATTATAATTATTATTATTACTAGCGAACTTGCCCGGCGTTGCCCGGGTACGTCAAAAAACAGCAGGAATTACGAAAAAGATCTGAAAATCACAATAAGATATCGCGAAAAAATTTTAAATCGCTTCTCAAATTTTGAAAAGAAAAAAAAAATTATATATTGTGTTCGAAGATTGCAAGTGGATTCCTTTCACTAATGTGAAAAAATAGTAGATAATCGCTAAAATACACTAAAAATCACATACAAAATTCCCGAAAAATTCGAAAATTGCTATACGAAATCCGAATAAACTTTATTGAAATGAGGGCAGAATGTACTTTAGGTCAAAAATGCAATGTCAAAAAATTGCAGCAGATCGCGAAGAAACGTAAAAATCGCATTAAAAATCACAAAAAGTTCAAAAATCACGAAAGTCAAAATTTACTATAATTGGATAAAAGTTTCAAGTCAAATTCCTTTGACCCTGTGGGCTCTCTTAAAATTTATGGTTTGGAAATCATGCTAAGCATTAGATCATGTTACTTTTATTCGTAATTAATTTACTTGGACTCCCTTAAATATAATTAATATAATCCCTTAAGTTAATATTAGTTTCTGTTGCATTAAAATAACTCAATTTGTTGATTTTCTGTAAGCAAGTAAACCCTATTGTTTTACAGTGGAAGTCTATGGGAATTTGGCGAAATATTAGAGATATCGCCAAGTTGGCGTCACTTTTGGCGACTAATTTTGGTCGCCAAATTTGGCGTTATTTGGCGACAGAACTGGATCCCTCTACGGTAACCCCCCTTATAGGTATAGAGATACATTACATGCTGTTCAATAATCGCATAAAAAAATCGCTAAAGATTCAAAAATCGCTGTACGAATTCCGGATATTTTTTTTTTTTTTTTTTTTTTGAAAAGAGAACAAAATTTACTATATTAGGTTAAAAGAAAGAAACCGTATTATTTTTCCTAATGTGGAAAAATCGAATTAATATAATCCCTTAAGTTAATATTAGTTTTTGTTGCATTAAAATATTTCAATTTGTTGATTTTCTGTAAGCAAGTAATCCATATTTGTTTACAATGGAAGTCTATGGGAATTTGGCGAAATATTAGAGAGATCGCCAAGTTGGCGTCCCTTTTGGCGACTCATTTTGGTCGCCAAATTTGACGATATACTGCCAAGTGGGCGCCAAACTTGGCGGCATTTGGCGACAGAACTGTGTCCCTCTACGGTAACCTCCTTATAGTAATGGAAATACATTAAATGCTGTTAATAATTGCATAAAAATTTCGCTCAAAATTCAAAAATCGCTGCACGAATTCCGAATAAACTTTTTTCAAAAGAGAACAAAATGTACTATATTGTGTTAAAAGAAACCATATTCTTCTCACTTATATGGAAAAATCGCCTCGAAACTTAAAAAAGTGTTAAAAATCGCATAAAAAATTAAATAAAAAAAATATAATCAAAAAATCGAAAATCGGGCTTTGAGGTGCAAAACTTCATATATAGACGTACCTTTTCCCCAAATTTTGTAGCTCTACGTGCAGTGGTCTCTTCAGAACACATCGACACACTCACTCACTCACACACAAACTTCTTTCTTATTATTATAGATTACTATTATTAATATTAATTCCTTACTTCCTTAGCATCATAATTTTAATAATTTATAAGTAATGTTGCAATGTAGTCACAGGAATTTAAATAGTGATGTTATTATAGCTAGGTACAGTCGTGGAAAAAAGTAAACACCCACTACTAACTCCTCAACAAATTATCGTAGACGAAAGTTATTGGTACCGAACGATTGGAAATAAAGTCTACTTTTAAATGATGTACATAAAATTTGCTTTTTAATATGTAGATATGTATATCGTTTTAATATGTAGCAAATTTTATATGCACCGCTTAAAAGTAGACTTTATTTCCAATCGTTCGGTATCAGTAACTTTCTTCTGCGATAATTTGTTGAGGAGTTAGTAGGGGGTGTTTACTTTTTTTTTTCCCACGACTGTATATTGATTTATGTGAAACATTAATTAATGAAACATAAATATTACCAATTTATATATTAATTTTATTTAATATATCATTTACTTATATCTTTTAATATAATGGTATACATTTATTAACATATTTTTAATCATTATTTAATTATCATTTATTTATCTCTAGACAGTATTTGCTTTAAAGCTTAATCCAAGATATAAATAGCTTTTATTATATATTAGTTTTAATTCCAAAACAATATATTTTACTAATAAATTCTTAAGATGGCCAACAGAAAGAAAAAAAGCCACAATTTTTAGGACTGAATAACAATGGTGGCAACGGCCTATAGCTTTCGCTTTAATGCTCTTATACATTACTTCCAAACAGACTTGTATAAAACCAAAAACTTTCTGCGCACACAAATATCGGGTCAAAAATTTTCTGCAAATTAATTTAATGTTTAAAAATAACGTGTTATATTATTTTGACGGCATGAATTAAAAACAGTAATTTTAAAATAATTACCATTTTACATTAAAAATAAATTGATATTAATTAAATAATAATTGTTTTGGTTAAAAAAATAATAAAGCTAAAAATCCATGATAAGAAATGTTGAATTTTTATCAATTCTTTTGTCAATGCATTTAGAAACAGTCCAATCCTTAATATTGTGACCTCTTCGCACAAAATGCCAGTCACTCTGTTCACAGAAATAATGTGGCATTACTTCTGAAACAACTGAATCACATTTTATAAGGAGAGGTCCATTCATAGGTATCATCATTAAAGAATCCAATGAGTTTTTACAGCGGCCTTTTGACGAAATTCTTGTTTTTTTCTACGGTCATTTGCCGAAATTCCCGTTTTTTCCGCGATCATTTGACAAAATTCCCGTTTTTTCCGCGATCATTTGACAAAATTCCCGTTTTTCCCGCGATCATTTGACAAAATTCCGGTTTTTCGCGATCCTTTGACGAAATTCGCGTTTTGTCTGTGATCCTTTAACGAAATTGCGCATTTTTTCTGCGATCTTTTGACGAAATTCGTGTTTTTTCGCGATCCTTTGACGAAAATCGCGTTTTTTCTCGATCCTTTGACGAAATTCGCGTGCTTTTCGCGATCTTTTAACAAAATTAGCGCCTTTTCCGCTATGCTTTTACGAAATTCGTTTTTTTTTTCGGCGCTCTTTTGACGAAATTTGCGTTTTTTTCTGAGATTCTTTAACGAAATTAGCTTTTTTCGTGATTCTTTGACGAAATTAGCTTTTTTCAGCGATCTTTTCACGAAATTACGTTTTTTCCGCGGCCCTTTGAGGAAATTAGTTTTTTTTTCGCTATTTCTTTTACGAAATTTGCGTTTTTTTTTTTTTTCGCGATCCTTTAACAAAATTCGGGCTTTTCCGCTATGCTTTTACGAAATTTGTTTTTTTCCTGTGCTCCTGTGACGAAATTTGCGTTTCTGTGATTCTTTGACGAAATTATCTTTTTTTTTCACGATTCTTTGAAGAGATTCGCGTTTTTTCCGCGGTCCTTTGACGAAATTCGCATTTTTTCGAGATGCTTTGACGAAATTGGTGATTTTTACTGCGAGCGATTGACGAAATTGTTTTTTTTCGGTGATTATTTGCTGAAATTCGAATATTTTTCAGTGATATTTTTTTAGTGTCTGAATTTTCGGAATGATGGCCGATTTTTTTTTTTTTAATTTTCGGAACCGAATGCCTTAAATTTTCGGAAAATTCGGAACAGAATCACCCATAGCAAACAATAAATAAATCATACATAAAATTGGGGAATATTTTTAATTTTTCGGTATTTTTTTTTTAAGTTACAAGAACAAAAATTACGTTTTTTTTTTTTTGTTGTTGTTTTGTTTTGTTTTCCCTAAAAAAATTTCCGCAAAGTTCCGAATTTTGCGGAAAATTTTCCGCGCACGGCGTGCGTCTATATTATACAACTCTGCTTCCAAATATCGAATAATTTAAATTTTTACATCATCGAATAGAGAAAAAATGTACTTTTAAATGAAATTTTTTAGATAGCTGAGCAATTTAATGAAATTTTATGGCCTTTTAAAAATAATTAAGTATGATTTTTTTTTTTTTTTTTTTTTTTTATCTATCTCGATAATGAACGATAATGTTTGCTACAATACTAAAAAATAACTAATGACAGATAAAATGTCACAAATGGCGGAGAGCGAATTAAAAAGATCTTCCTTCCTTTTTTAAAAAAAAAACATTAATTTTCCGTAGTTGGGTCCACTTCCAAGCGTCGTCATATTGGTTGCAATGTCTTTTTACCCGACTGCCAAGAAGGGTTATGTGTTTCACGCGTATCTGGATATGTGGATTTCTTTATATCCTCGAAACATCCCAACGGCTGGATGGATTTTAATGAATGAGATCTCTATCGATTCGTCTTAACAGTCCGATGGTTATAGGCTAGGTTTTGTTTTTATAAATTCAAAATGGCGGCCGTAAAATAAAAAATGGCGGTAGAGACGAAAAAAAATTTTTACGCACCCTATTGAGTGGCCTATCATTGGATCGGTCTTTCAAAATGAAGACGATGTTTCATTGACTATTTTACACTCAGAAGCTCCGTTTAAATATTACACAACCTGGAAGATGTGTAGGTAGGATCTCTAGCTTTACTTCAACTCTTAACCATCATAGACATCTATAGGCCTCATCAAAACAGTGTTTATAGATAAGGAACTAACAATTAAACACAACTTAAAAGTCATCAATACAAGTAAATTAAAAAAAAAATAGGTAAGTAATACAAAGAATGACTTCATATTGATGAGAAATAATTAATTAGTTCGCTTTTTACGCAGTCGGGTTTTTTTTATTTTCTAAATTTAATTAAATGAATATTTTAAACAACTCTTTTGCACAAAGCCTCATTTGCTCAGATACGCTATTTGGCTATGGACCCAATTATGGAAGATTAATTATAAGATCAGATTAAAAATAAAATACGGCACTAAGTTAGGGACTAAACGAAAATCTGTCAACAAAAAACAGTTTTTCCCTCTTTTTTTTTACCAAAAAGGTTACAAATCACTTCTTTGCCTTTGGTAACAGATATCGAATTCAGAACATTAAGAAATGTTTATTTTTTTCAATTAAGAAATTTTCGTGTTTTAATTTAGAAATTGCAGATAAAATAACAAACTAAAATGCTCAAACCTTAAAAGATGACAACGCCAGTAAAAAGGACGTTAAGGCTAGTGAATACCTAAGTTAAAAATTTTTGGAACTCCGCATAGGAATTAATTTGAAAGATCTTAATTAAATATTTATAAAAAAAAAAAAAAAAAAAAAAAAAAAAAAAAAAAATTGTCAGACTCTTACAAATGTAAAACCGTATAAGATATAGCTTGTTTTGCTTTATTTTTTGCAGATTTCAAGAAACGAAAACCTAGCAAAAAATATAAATCTGGAATAAAATAAAGAATTTATTTCAAAAGTAAAGTTTAAATTGAGGTCATTCGCATCTTCCATTTTTAATAAGAAGACAAAAAGAGGAAAATGGAGATAGGTACATAAAAGCTATTGATATTTCCTCCTCTTTTATTCCTTCAATTTACTGTCCTAAAACAAACAATATTTGATGATAATTTTGTGATGCACAGCACGCTAAGTTTCGGTTAAATTTGGAGATTTGCCAAAAATTAATTTATGTTAAATAGAACGAGTGGTAAATGTGCATAACTTGATTCTGGGAAACGTGCTTTTTCTGGTGAAAATGGTGTAAAAGACCGCGGAAAAAAATATTTATACAGCAGTTCCAGTTGCATGTCGAATTTAAACACGAATAAAATTGTTAGAATTCTATGCTTTTGTCATGCACTTCAACACAAAATTTCGTGTATTTTATCAAATATTATGTTTCAACGTGACTCTAAAACTAGAGATGAAAATGCTCCGAAACGAAATGGATTTAATTATTTTTTTTTATTTATTTATTTAATTATTTTTTTTTCTTTTGGGGGTGAGGGGCAGTTTTTCCCAGAAGGGTTTATTTCCACTTGGGAAATTTTCAAATTTTATTTTTTAAATGTTACATTTATATTTTTATAATAGCTATATACTGATGTTTTTTCCTTCATGAAACATTCCATTTCCCACATTAAAACATTAACTTTGAAAATACAATCAGTAAGATAATTCACTCATTAAAAATGAAAATTCATACACAAAATGTTATCAATAATACCAATTAGTGAAAGTGATAAGGTTGATAACTTAATGTAACAAGGTAACATTTGAAAAATTCATTTATTTTTATTTTTCTGTGAGTAACTTTTCATATTCCTTAAAGCCAAAGCCATCATCATGATAGTCTATTTCTATACTATAGCGCCACCAAATCTATTTTATCGCTTAATACGTTTGAATGTTTTAAATCCAATCAGTAATGATTGTCACAATGCCTTCTAGCTTCGTAGTTTAAAATTTTGCTGTTGAATACCATCGCAGGGCATATTTCTACGTTCTGAAAACTTTTGTGTTTGTTACATACAGATTAATTGAAAACTGTCCTGGGCTCTAAATAAAATAAGATAGTATAATCGACAGAAATAGCTCAGAATTCTTGGAAAGAAATGAAATAAATTTTTAAATAAAATACAGCTGGAATTACTTACTCCGTTAGATTTTTTGAAAACATAATTACACATAAATAAATCAGTATCAAGAGAGATTGGTTGGCAGCATTTGCATACTAATTAAAGTAAATGTACAGTAAAACCTCTTAATATCAGACTCCTCGTAATCATAAAATTTGTCTGCTATTTAAAGGTAAAAACTAGAGATCGAGCGAAAATTACAATACAAAAAGTATGCCGAAAATTTCAATACAAGAAATATGCCGAAAATTACAATACAAGAAATATGCCGAAAATTACAATACAAGAAATATGCCGAAAATTACAATACAGAAAATGCAATACGAAATTTATTTAATTCGTCTACTAATAAAAGTATATGGTACTTTTCATACAAAATACTTTGCTGGATCACATTCAGTACAGCACATCGAAACTAAATATTTTTAATGGGGGTTATTTTCTCAACCATTTACACGGATTTAGCTTTTCTCCAATTAAAAAAAAAAATGGTTTTACGAAAAATTTGCAACTACAAAACACTTCTCATTGTCAGTTACAGATAGGATCACAATACATTTATTTACATTGTTCTTTTGAGAATTGTGAGATTTCCATAACAGTATTTTTTTTTGTTTGTTTGTTTGTTAATTAATCGAATTATTCTTGTAAATATTTTACAAAAAAACCAACAACCTAACTACCCATTTATTAAATCAGTTTTAGTTAAAAATCTATCTAAAAATCAAATTGTTATTATATAAGTTGTTTTGGATATCTTTAGACATTAACGATGATAGTTATTGAAGAGGAGCAAATTTCTGATTTATAACTCGGGACATAAAGGGTTAAGAAACAAATTTAGAAATCCTACAAAGCAAAATTTACATATTTTTTTTTAATAAATTCACTTGCTTGCACTTTCTACCAAACGTAACAAAAGCAGTGAATTTTTCATAATCGAGTTTGATGCTCACGCCAAATGAATGTATTGTAACGGAAATTTTTGGGGAAAAACATCAGTTACAGCCAAAAAATTAAACATAATTTTCAAGATGAACATTGAATGCCTATAAAAGAGTGTTTGTTAAAAAAATATTTTTGCTTTTATACTCATTTTTCTATTCACTAACTGTACAGTTGTGGGGGGAAAAAAAGTAAACACCCCGTACTAACTTCTCAACAAATTAACGTAGAAGAAAATTGCTGGTACCGAAGGATTGGAAATAAAGTGTACTTTTAAATGTTGTATATAAAATTTGCTTAGGGGGGCCATCTACATATTAAAACAAACCCAAACTTCATTTTTCTCAATGGCAAGACCCAATTTTAACAAGCTATTTCAAATCTTCCGTTCAAACTATGCCTAGACACCAAATTTCATGTCATTTGAATGAAAAGTTTTTGAATTATAAACATTTAAAATTTAGTGCTTCTAATGTTAAATTACATTTTCATATTTTTATTAATATCTCCTGAAATTGTACTCCTAATGTGCTAATTTTTTGTGTAGCAATAATATTATAATACCTAAACATAAATATGTTGAATTTGCAATTTTTATAATTTTATAATATGAATTATGAAATTAATATTCGAAAAAAATTATAAATTGTAACCTATAATTCTTTTGATGGATTTAGATTTATTAAGTCCTGTTTTATGGAAATCCTAAATTTCACATTTTTCTTCCAAGTAGTTTTCGAATTATGCTTAAAAAACCGCAAAAGGATGGTTTAAGGGGCCGTCTATGATAGAAGTAACTAGATATTTAGAAATTTCTTATGCTATGTAATCTAGCAGCCTTTAATGTGTCTTGAGTGGCACTTAAGATTCCTTGATCAAGAAGGGGTTCTCTCGGTCGAGTACCGAGCTTCAATTTGGATACAGCCCTTAAAATACGCTCTTTTTAAAATAATTAATTTCTCGGAAACTTATCGTACGAATTGCATAAAAATATGTTTTAAGGCTAATTGAAGGATGTAGAGTTCATTTATGCTGCCAGAAATATGTACTGCTATTGAAAAAAACAAAGTTATGGTTCGTTTTAATATGTATATGGCCCCCTAAGCAAATTTTATATACATCATTTAAAAGTAGACTTTATTTCCAGTCGCTCTGTACCAGTATCTTTCTTCTACGCTAATTTGTTGAGAAGTTAGTATGGGGTGTTTACTTTTTTTTTCCCACGACTGCACTTGTATAAAAATCCATAATAATTTCAAAGAATCCTCGAAGCACTGACAAGTTCATCTTCCTTAAAAAAAAAAAAAAAAAAAAAAAAAAAAAAAAAAAAAAAGAAAAGAAAATACTTCATTTGCCATACTGTTTTTTAGCTCCAATTTAACTATTACTTAAGGTATTTTAAGTGCATCAGTCCGGAACGACTAAATCGATGCTATTATCAGACATCAAAATCAAACGTTTTCTCTTCCAAAAAGATCTCCAACGTTTTTTCACAGTCTCATTACAGCTTAACGTGCCTTAAGGTATAAACGAGAATTCCAAGTGGGAAAAAAATGAAAACATTCACTTCTATCAAGGAAGATTTAGAGATGAGCATGCAAAAACATTCACCGATTTCCACACATAAAGTAACATGCTATGTTTATCACATGAAAGCAATTCAGTGTAGCTAAAGAAAGTTCATTTTGTTATTTTATACTAATTCTGCATGATATTGCAGATTGGAAATATCACACTATAGTTTGCTAACAAATTTAGCGCTTGTTAATAGTTTGCTAACAAATTTAGCGCTTGTTAAAGAAAATCTATAGTGATTTTAATTACACTGCACACAAAATTTTAAACACTTTTTAATACTTTCCAGCATAGTTGAAAAGTGTTTATGGATTGGGTTTGTCTGTCTGCCCGTGCTCAAACTCGCGTAAATATACTTGAAATGCCATGTAATTGATATATGTTATTGAAATTTATTATGGAATGTTCAGAATTGAAAATGAAGTGTCCATTTCAAAGACATTCAAAAGAATTCCGTTATATTATGGTCTATGTGGAAAAATCGCTCGTGGTGTATTTTACTGATGTTACACTATTTCAAACATACCGAAATTGGTATACATACCACTGAGGTGCGCTACAAGACGCTTACTATAGAACACGGTGTACATAGCCTTCATCATTCATTTACAGGTACACACAAAAGAATGCGGTTACAGTACTGTCCGTGAACAATAATTGCTGGAAATGCATTTTCAGCTGTGTTACGCGTTTTTAAATTTATTTTATTTATTTATTTGCATATTACTTATTGTGTATAAATTCTATGGATCATATACAGGATTACACAAAAGATATCGAGTAGAGAAATTCGAAATTGCTAAAGGGAATTTTTAATCGTGCTATGCGTTTCCTAACTAAGCTAAATTTTTGCATACTATGTAAAATATATACAGATCTATAGATCATGTACAGGGTTTCACAAACGAATTCGGACGTTTTCCCGACTATAGACAGTAATTTCTGAAATTGGGTTTTCAAATTTGTTATGGGTTTTCAAATTGTTTACTTAGACACAATCTTTCACCTTATTAAACTGTGAAGTTTTGTTATAGTATCCTGAATGTGTTGGAAAGTGTTTCATAATCTATGCTTGACGCAGGATTTTTCGTTCTTATTTGTTATTTGAATGAATTAAAACGATTTTAAGAAAAAAGCTATATGCTATATTCTAATATGTAATTTGACTTTTTCTTTTAGCTTTAGTTTTTGCACAAGAATGTGCAAAAATTTCAAACGATATCGCATTACTCAAAAACGAAAATGTAATTTTTTTGCCTTTTTTCTGCAGAAATTAAAAGATAACGAAAGCATCCTTTATTATAAACAAAAAATATTTTAAAATGTTTTCTAGCTTCTTCATGTACAGTAAACCTCATAAGACAAATTTTTAAAAAAACGTAAAAAACTCCGTTTTACACAGGTCTTAGCAAGTATATAACCAAACCACATTCTTTTAATCAGGAAATTTCCTTTATAAAATCAACTATAAAGTTAAAAGTCGATGAATTTTGAATTTTTAATATTACTAGGGAATCGTACCCGGGCTTCCCGGATTACAGAATATAGGTGAAAACCAACTTTTTTAATTGAAAAGTAATATTTTTTTTACGTGCAATATATTTTTTAGATTGCCCACTAAAAATAATAAAAAAGAAAAGTGCCCAGCTAAACTGATGGCATTGAGCTCACAGGCTATTCACACTAATTGTATATTATACACTTATTTTAAAGAATAATGCCCCTCAAAAAACTAAGTGAAGGGGAATTAGCCCCCGTTTCCCCCTTTATACTTAACCAGTGAACCTCCAAATCTAATCAGGGAAGCCCCTTATCATAATAAACCGGTATACCAAATTTGGAGCAAATCGAATAATCCTGCAAAAAGAACATTTATCTAAATTAAGGGGGTGGACTAGACCCCCTTTATCTTTAACCAATGAATCGCCAAAACGAATCAGGGAAGCTCCTTAACATAATAAACCGGTATACCAAATTTGGAGCAAAGTGAATAATTCTGCATGAAAAACCCGTTTATATAAATTAAGGGGGTGGCCTAGCCCCCCTTCCCCCTTTATCTTTAAACAATAAACCCCCAAAACTAATCAAGGAAGTTCCTTAACATAATAAACCGGTATACCAACTTCGGAGCAAATCGAATCATTCTGCATGAAAAACCCAATTATCTGAATTAAGGAGGTGGACTAGCCCCCCTTTTCCCCCTTTATTCTTAACCAATGACCCCCCAAAATTAATCAGGGAAGTTCCTTAACATAATAAACCGGTATACCAAATTCGGAGCAATTCGAATCATTCTGCATGAAATACCCATTTATCTGGATTAAAAGGGGTGCACTAGCCCCCTTTCCCCCCTTTATTCTTAACTAATGAACCTCCAAAACTAATCAGGGATGTTCCTTAACATAATAAACCGGTATACCAAATTCGGAGCAAATCGAATGATTCTGCATGAAAAACCCATTTTTCTGAATTAAGGGGGGGGGGGGGGGGGGGGTGGACTAACCCCGTTTTTCCCCCTTTATCCTTAACCAATGAACTCCCAAAATCAGGGATGTTCCTTAACATAATAAACCGGTATACCAAATTCGGAGCAAATTAAATGATTCTGCATGAAAAACCCATTTTTCTGAATTAAGAGGGGGACTAACCCCCTTTTCCCCCTTTATCCTTAACCAATGAACCCCCAAAACTAATCAGGGATGTTCCTTAACATAATAAACCTGTATACCAAATTCGGAGCAAATCGAATGATTCTGCAAGAAAAACCCATTTTTCTGAATTAAGGGGGGGGGGGGACTAACCCCCCTTTTCCCCCTTTATCCTTAACCAATGAACCCCCAAAACTAATCAGGGATGTTCCTTAACATAATAAACAGGTATACCAAATTCGGAGCAAATCGAATGATTCTGCATGAAAAACCCATTTTTCTGAATTAAGGGGGGGGGGGGGGGGGTGGACTAACCCCGTTTTTCCCACTTTATCCTTAACCAATGAACTCCCAAAACTAATCAGGGATGTTCCTTAACATAATAAACCGGTATACCAAATTCGGAGCAAATTAAATGAATCTGCATGAAAAACCCATTTTTCTGAATTAAGGGGGGGGGGACTAACCCCCCTTTTCCCCCTTTATCCTTAACCAATGAATCCCCAAAACTAATCAGGTATGTTCCTTAACATAATAAACCGGTATACCAAATTCGGAGCAAATCGAATGATTCTGCATGAAAAACCCATTTTTCTGAATTAAGGGGGGGGGGGTGGACTAACCCCGTTTTTCCCCCTTTATCCTTAACCAATGAACCCCCAAAACTAATCAGGGATGTTCCTTAGCATAATAAACCGGTATACCTAATTCGGAGCAAATCGAATGATTTTGCATGAAAAACCCATTTTTCTGAATTAAGGGGGGGGGGATGGACTAACCCCGTTTTTCCCCCTTTATCCTTAACCAATGAACTCCCAAAACTAATCAGGGAAGCGCCTTATCACAATGAACCTAGGAAAAAATTTTGAAGCAAATCGGATGTTTCTATCAAGAGTTATCGCGTTACGTACATACGTACGTACGTACGTACATACATACATACATACATACATACATACAGAACGGGCGGGCACATTAGCTCTCAGGCTTTGATAGCCTGTGAGCTAAAAAAGCTTTTTTCATATGAAAAATATGGATTATACAATCAAATAAACTTTTGAAATTTATCAAGAGCGATTTTTTTCGTATCAGCTGCATGCTAAGAGTTATTAGCCCAAGATTTTGCTGCTTACAGCATCCTTTTGTTTTCTGATAATTTCAGAGTTTTAAGCGCGTAGTTCAATTACATGCCTATTAAATTTGTGTTTTATTTATACTATTTTATTTATTTAATCATAGAGGAAGTTTTATTTTTGTTTATGGAATATTAGTCGTAAGACAATTATGAACACTTTCTGTTGTTTTAAGGGCAAACGAATTAATCTTTCGCAATCGAGCTCCACGCGATAGAGATAAATTGAAAAATTAACCTATCATAACTGCAATCCCCCTTTTTAAAAAACTGGTATTTAATTTGGTCCTTTTAAAATCATTTAAACTCAAAACGTGAAGTCACGATTGTCAGCAAAATCTTTGCATGTGAACAGTCGCACTCTTAACTCAAGATTCTAATCTCAGTACCGGAGAGTAAAAATTGCCGTAATTTATGTTTTTTTGACGCATTTGTATTAAAAAGTTTAGTTTTATCTAAGAACATCATCGTTTTTTTTAAATATGACGTCATTTTCACTTACTTAAGCATTTCACATAATGTCTGATACTTAGTACACATACAGAAGGAAAAGAAATATGGAAACTTTATGAGGAAAATGCGTGTTTTCAAAAGCAGTACGTAATTTTCCGTTCAAAATATTATGTCCCTAATGGGATTTTGCGCCATTAAACCCTTTACAACAATACAACAATTTTTATAAAAAATTTTGAATTTTTATCAGATAATCACAATAATAAAGATAAATAAACACCATTATTTCTCTCTTCCCTGCAGTAATGAAAGCTACCTCATTACCATCATTTTGAAGAAGTTTCATAGAATACTTTTTAAATTAAAATATAATAATGGGATATTAAAAAAAAAAAAAAAGCTAGTGCGGGCACATCTACAAATAAACAGCTTTCAGTTAAAAAAAAATATATTAGTAAATTTGGTACAGCAGAAAGCTCAGGGCAGATGACTAAAAAACATTCTTGTGTTTTAAATATATAGATTATATAAAATTATGAAAAATTAAATTAAGCAAATTTTGTTATTTTGATAAAATTACAGTAACACGTCTTAAAGAATATCAATAAAATTTTATTAGTAGAGAGAATTTTGGACAAAAACTTGGGGAACTTAATATTATTTTGATCCTCGAATTATTGCCAAGATATTCTTTGATTGCTTGTCCTCGGCGAAGAGAATTTAGAATATTTAAGAAGTGAATTATATCCATTCAAGAAGCGAATTTATCCAAGAGAGAATCATCAAGTTATGTAGTATAATTCGCTATTTTTCCTCTTCCATAAGTCACTCTTAATGTTTGTAAAACATTGCGATTTATCAGTGCGTGATTTCGATTACGTTATTTTCAAACATAAAGCATTTTCACCTGTGAAGAATTTCAAAGCAGCTGGGGTGAGAATGACGCACTTCTAGAAAACATACTTCAGTTTTAAGAATTAAAATACACGCTTTTATATATATATATATATATATATATATATATATATATATATATATATGACGTCAATTGCACCTGCTAAAGCATCCCACTTTTACGATTTCGGCTTAAACAACATCTATAGAATGGTAATGCAAACGACATCATTATCGTCGAATAATAAATACACAAACCCAGCAGAAAGCAATGACGTCCATTAAGAAGCTTGGCAAAACAATCTCGGGTATCAAATGATTTATATGACTTCATTTTTTTGTTGTTGTTGTTGTTGTTGTTTATAATAGCTCCATGTTTAATCAGAAGTCATCTATTTGCATTTTTTCAAAATTCGGAAAATGCAATTGCACACGGAATAATAAAATTGCACTGTTTCAGATTTTTTATACGAATTAAGTAAATACGGAGAAAATAAGTCACACAAATATTCTTTAAAATATATTTTGTAAAGAGAAAGTTTGTAAAGTTAAATTGCAATAAACTAAAAATCGTTTAATTGATAAATAAAAATGGAATAAAGCCAAAACTCGCCGGGTTTTACAACAGACAATATTCCTGACGTAGCACGTATTTTAATTTCAATTTTTTTTTTTTTTTTCAGTATTTATAAGAAAATGGCGACAAAAAGATACAACAATCTGCTATTTTCCTTTTTTCCCTTTACTTTCAACAGAAATCGAGTATTTCAGTTGCCACAATTACAAAAAAAGTAATAAAAACTACAAAAAAAATTAATATCTTAACATTAAATTGAGATACAGCTTTCAAACAAATTACATTTAAAAGAGCATTTTTTTTCCTTATACGACGAAGTAAAAATTTAAAATGTGCAATGTTTTGAATTTAAAAAATTTACAGTAGAGAAAATTGCAAAACCAAAATTTTATTTCAAATTTCAAAGTGTTGCCATTCGCAAAATGACGTATGCGTTACGCACAGATATGTTTGTCCTTTATAATATAGATATGCATTGGAAATTGAATTTTATGTTAAAATACTTGCATACGGAAAAAATGAACATACATTAAATTAGAAAAACGTAAAGAAGACGTTCAAGACAATTTCGTTGAGTCCCCCTTCCGGCCTTCCACTTCCAGTAAACGCTAAGACGTGGGAAACTGTTCCACTTCTTTGTTTTAAATCACATTTTCAATAACTCACATCTTATTATCATTTAAGAGATTTTTTATATACCCCACAGCAAAATAAAATAAATTTTCAGCTCCTCGATACCTTAAGGCTGACTACATGTAACTGATGAATGTTCTCAAGTAAATAGACCTTAACAATTGATAAATGTATGTTTTAAAATAATTTTTAAAAATCTGTAAAAGAGCAAAATTAGATTCCCCCCCCCCCCTCCCCTATCCCCTGGAAATCGCTGTCTTTAGCATGTTTATGCCAGGCGCTTGTCAATGAACTCTTGAGAAAATTCGTAAGAAACATTTTTATGTGAAACAAGTCGATCAAAGAAAGCCTTTTTCTACACGAAACAAAGCAGAAACTCCCCCCACCACCACTTCCTCCTCCACACACACACCCGACATAATTAGATGCATATCATCGGTAGCACACGCCGCACTTTGTTGTAAAATCAGTAGAGTATCACGGATGACACACGCCAAATTAGTTAGGTACAATCAGTAGCACAAGCCGCACGATAGTATGAATTAGCGGTGTACCGTATACACAGAAGTCATGTGCTGATTGCATAGTTGCGATCTGCTACGATTTTTGGCCAACTGTATTTTTAAATTGAAATTCTCGTCTTATTTATTGGAAGAAATCTGCGATCAAATAAGATGAAGATTTCAATTTTAAAATACTGTTGGCTAAAATTCGTAGAAATTACAGCTATGTGATTGACAGTAAGCTTAACTGATAGCACAAGCCATCTCAGTATAGTAAAAAAATTATGTACATGGCAGTGCAGCGAAAACAGAGATGTAACGCATATTCGGCCATTAATAAATGTCTGCACGCCCCGGAATTTCCAGGCCCGGCCGTGCAAAAATAAATCAGGTCCGGCCGAACTCAATTTCTACAAAAAATTCCGATTTTACTATGCGTTTGCAAGACAGAAAATACAGAATAGCAACATTAATGATTACTCAGACTCTTAAACATTCAAATAAAGATTCGTTAAAAGAATTAATGTGATTTAGAATTAAAGAAAAAAAAAAGAGGGTTAAAAACATTATAACTTTTGAAGCGGTATAGTAAAAAGTAGATTTTTGAAAATATTCCTTTGTAATTTATTAAGGTATACTTCCAATGATTCCGTTAATAGTAGTTCATTGTCGCTAATACTATCTTTACAAAATATATTGCCTGTCCAATACATCTGGGAACAATTAAATCCAGTTCCGGCCAGGCTCGCAGGAGAAAAAAATGTAAGCTTGTGATCCCGGACCGACACAAGTATTACTGAAAAAGTTAAGCCCGGTTTCAGACAGGACGTAATTGTCGGGTGCTGATCTCTACGTTGGACTGTTATATTTCTGTATTGATGTTGTCACACTAACATCGGCTCGTGTAGCACATTTATACTCATTCTCGCCAAAGTCATATACATTGAAAATGATTCATATTTTATCAGCTTCATTTAAAGTTTTATACCGGGCCCGTCGTCCTTCCTGGTTAATTTTTTTATTGGTCCGACTGGCCCATTTATTTTTTGTATCGGCCCGTTAAAAGATTTCTTTAATATAAACGTCCCAGCCCGGCCCGTTTGAAAGTTTTCCTTCATTTTGACGGCCGGCAGGGTACGAGTCTCGGGCCAAGCATGGGCCCGAGCAGATTTCTAGGCCACTAGTATTTGGTACTGAACCTATTCGGTCGTTTTGCCGAATACTGAGCGTTAGTAGGTCCAATACTTCGGCCGAATATTGTTGGAAATTTAGCCGAATAAATTCAAGATAATTTTTTGCTTTTGATTTATTTATTTATTTATTTAAGATGTCCTTTTCTCAAAAAACAACACAAAAAACAGGCAAACTGGCTGTTTTTCAACAAATTCATGAAATCATTTTCATTTTTAAATACAAAAAAATTACAACTATTCGATTTAAATACAACCAAATAGCATTCCTGTAAGGTGCTGATCTTTTAGAAAAAGGTGTCAAAGATTGTCCATTAGGGGAACAATCTATTACAATTCTAGATGAAATACATTTACAGAAAAATAAAAAAAATGCTATTCGATTCCAAAACATTTGGGCTGCCAACCTTAGCAAAAGGAAAAGAAGATATTCTTTATAGTTCAATGGGAGTAAAAACAAAGTTATTTTGATTCATTAATAAATTAAAAATATATTAACGATTCATTCAACTTAAATAAAATCATTAAGATATATAGTACATTGTTAACATTTTTTTTGCCGCAACTTATTGATGAAATTCGCAATTTTTATCAACGATCGTTTGACGATTTCGCAATACTTGCAATGATCAATTGATAAAATTCGCGATTTTTCCCCCGGGATATTCGCGTATTGTTTTTTTTTTGTTTGTTTGTTTGTTTGTTTTTTTTCCCTGTTAGCGATTGAAGAAATTCATGAATTTTTTTTTTCCGTGATATACGCGATTTCTTACTGCGAAATTCGCACTTTCTTAAAAAGTCGATTGACATAAGGAATTTATTTTATATGGAAATATGCTTGTTTTTTTTTAGTGTTTCTATTTACGTATAATGAATTAATAATTATATATAATTGTATAAGTATTAATTCAAATTTGTTGGACAGTTTCGTTTTCAACCGAAACTAGGAAGATTACCGAAATTTGGTTACGGTTCCTGTTTTAGAAACCGTACTACCTGTTTTAAAAATCTTACTTGAACACTAGTTAATATTATCACACATAATTATTGGTTCTACATTTAAAAATTCACGTTCAAACATAACGCAAAAAAATTTTGAAAAGTTTTTTTCCCCTTTAAAAAGTCAGTGTTAGAAGCAAAAGTTTTTTATATGCAAAATGATACAGTCCATAAAAGTTAAAAAATTCATTTACAATTGATTTGACAGAAAATATCATACACAATAATATTTTGAAAATATATATGAAAAATATCAAAAATCATGATATTTTGAAAATAAATATCGGATATATATCACCGAACCCTGCTAACAGCGATCAAAAATTTATATATATTGGCCCGATATATCAATATTTTGCTACCATCCCTAAGTGTAAGCCTGTTTAAATGCAAAAATCCTTAAATTTCAAGAAATAAATATTCCAAATGATTTGTTTGAATTTTTAACATATTCAGAATGCGATATTTAGTAGAATTTGGGTTGGAGTTGGAGTTTACATAGTCTTGACTCTAAGCTGCTTTAGCAGGGCGCAGCGCCCGGCGGCCCTTTTTATTTCTTTTTTGTGCTCGGCTACCCTTTTAACACTTTCTATGATCCTCGTGGCAATTCAATTGATCCCGGGTAAATATCGCAAACTCTAGGGACTCTAAACAAACCAGTTCAAAATATTTTTTGTGAACAAGGTGCAAGTTGCCCCATTTTTAGAAGTGTTCCTTTTTTGAAAAAAAAAAAAATAAATAAATAAATAAAAAATGTGCCCTTTTTTTAGAATAGTGTTCCCTTTTTGAAAAAATGTACCCTTTTTAGGTGCGTTCGTAATTATATAAATACGTAGCACCTATAGTCGTCGTTCAGTCCGTCCGTCCGTCTGTCCGTCCGTCCGTCTGTCCGCATGTAACAGAGCAAAAACTACCCAACCGAATGGTCTGAAATTTCAAATATATGATTGTTGCAAAATTTTGTCGAGCCATTTCAAATTTTATGAAAATCGGATGTATAGTTTAATTACAGGGACAGTCAAAAGTTTTTCTTTACATTACGGCCAATGGGGAAAATTATTGCAAGTGCATTTTAATGATATTAGAGCCTTCCGAATGATCTGAAATTTTAAAGATATAACTGTTGCAAAATTTTGTCGAGCCATTTCAAATTTTAGGAAAATCGGATGCATAGTTTAATTACAGGGACAGTCAAAAGTTTTTCTTTACATTACGGCCAATGGGAAAAATTATTGCAAGTGCATTTTAATGATATTACAGCCTTCCGAATGGTCTGAAATTTTAAAGATATAATTGTTGCAAAGTTTTGTTGAGCTATTTTAAATTTTAGGAAAATCGGATCTATAGTTTAATTACAGGGACAGTCAAAAGTGTTCCGTTACATTACGGGGAATGGGAAAAAATTATTGGAAGTGCATTTTAATGATGTATCAGACTATGCGCTTTATGAAGTGCAAAAAAGTATACATTCAGTACAATATGGGGTGCAAAAAATAATTATAAAACTAGTTATAGTACGAACGCACCTCATTTGCCACGTTTGACGAGCAATTTCCAACTTGTTTAGAATAGTGTTTGTCTTCTTTTTAAAAAAAGTACCCCTTTTTTAGAATAGTGTTCCCTTTTTGAAAAATTCCAGCCCGGCGGCCCTTTTTTTCTAGAGTCAACACTAAGTTTACAACAATACCGGGGAAAAAATATTAAAAATGGAAATATATAATTGGTGTTTTTAAGTGAACTTTATATGGGTCACTCACCTAAACTAGGAAAAACACATGTCGCTATCTTTTATCGTTTTGAAAATAAATACAAAAATAATTTAAGCATCTTAGTAACTTTTCTTCAGACTGATTTTTAAAAAAATAATGAAGTAGAAAAGTTGAATATAAATTTGTTTAAAAATATATAAAATGCTCAAACGTCATTATCCTGGCCTGTCACTAGAGCCACCTACATCGTTCTAAAGATTAAAAAGTAAATTAGAAAAAAAAATTGTAATAAAACTGAATTTGGGGAAACTCATAAAAAAGTGTTTTGTATCTTGGAAAATAATTTTAAATATATATATATATACAATGAATAATTATAAAATGTGTGTCACTAAAAAAAAATCCATCATTGTGCAAGAAGATTTCGTTTCACTCAATATTTTCTCCACAAATGATAGCGGCCTTTATATTTTTGCGCTGATTGCAAGAACTTTTATCTATTAACTGAGTTTGAATATTTACTTCCAGTTGGCACCATTTCTTTTTTATTAAATTGTGAAGTTCCTTTATGATTATATTTATTAAAAATAATTTTCATATCAGCTACAGAAAAGTTTTAAATAAACAGAAAATTATTAATGTTACAATATCAAATACGTGTAGAAGTTATCTCTTGAAATATGTAAACTTTAAAAGTTTTAAAGATAATGTGCTGCTTCTAATTACATTAGTTTCATCATTATCATGGGCACTTTTATCCTGGCAAATAAAAACAGGACAATGACAACAAACTAGTATAATGATGCTTGACATTTACTAAATTAACTGAAGTTTAAAAGAGCCAGGAAACAAAAATATTTTAATTAAATTTGAAAATTTAATTTTAATTATGATTTTAAGTTAGATTTCAATAACTTCATATATGTATATATTTATTTATTAACAAAACATTGTTCATTACATCAACAAACAAATTAAATTAATATCCAAATATTTAATTGGTGCTTAGTCCTTAGTATTTTATGAGATTTTTAATTAGCATTAATTTTTCAAAATAATTGATTGGCAAATAGAGGATGAAGAAAATTAAAAGAGAGAAAATATTAGGCAGTTTCTAGAAAAATGTTAAACATATCTTGTCCTGGCAAGGGAAACAGAATAAATAAAATAAACAGAAAAAAGGTTATAAATAACATTCTTATATTATAAAATATTATTCCAACTAAATTAAATGTCTTTAAAACCAATTGAAAATGTACAATAATTAAAATGCTTCACTGTATAAAAGCTTATTTTGGCTAAAAAAAGGCAATTTGGGCATAAAAAAGAAAGCTTAAAACAATAAAAGCTACCGGCGAGGTTGTTTCTAATTTCAGACAGCTTTTTGAAACCCTGCAATATAGTAATTTTTTTTATTGTTATTTTATTTTTTGATCTCAGGCCCAGACAACGCCGGCCAGGTCAGCTAGTATTCATATATATACAGGGTGATTCATAAATATCGAAACAATAGACTATCTCCTTAAATATTGCCCCTAGGGACATGCTTCCAATTGCAAAGTTTCATAAAAAAAAAGGTGCAAAATTTGATGAGATAAGTTTCAATTCCATGGGGGTCTATATGAGAAAATACAAAAATTAAATTTTTATACGGCCCCCGTCGAGAAAAATTTCCAATTAGGAAATTTTTCCTTATCCATTCCTGAATTAAACTCAAAAAACTTCATCTCGATATCTTCAAAATTCGCAGAGATATCAAAATCCAAAATTCGTGACTTACACCATTTATCCATGCCTCTGAGTGACGAGTTTATGAGTAATTTCGAATGCAAGATAGGGATCATCCACAAATTGTACATTATTAAAAGTCGATATAAGAGAGTGCCTCTCCTTTGGATATAAAATAGGCAGCGTATAGATTTTACGTTAAACCTGTTTTTAAAGTATGCTGTTGGTCTGCACTAGAAGTCTGCGCTTCGAAATATCTAGGTCCGATCCCGAACCGACTCATGGGAAAAAAAGTTCCGCCCTACCTGGAAAAAAGTTCAAATCGTAGCCTGTTCTGGCCTGACTGAATTTCTACATAGTTTTTTACATCGATATGATTAAAAGTTGTTTCATATGGAGGAGTTCTGGCCAAAAATATTTATTATATCTTTTCTTTTTTCATGTTTATAATTATTATTTTTAAAGAAGCGCCAAAAGCTGTCATTATTTGTTTTATTAATGAATCTCTATTTATATGTAAATGATTCACTTCTCCTTTAATATCGTTAATCCGTATTCCATGAGTTGGAGACAATGAAAAATGCTATAAAGTTTAAAATCTTTTAAGAAAGAATCACATAGGAAAGAAAAAAAAGGCGTTATAGACAAGTTCCCTTCTTAGGAGTTGTAAATGTACTCTTATTTTTTCCCAGGTATTATATTAATTTCTCATGGATCAACAGATTTTTCCGTTTAAGAAAGGATTCCGTCATAGGCAGATTGTTTTCACTAGTTTTACTGTATTTTAATTTTTTTGCCTTAAAATCTACTATCCTTTAAAAATGATCCTTTTAAAATATCCTTTTAAAATATGAATTTTAAAGTTTTATTGTAAAATAATGGCTATTTAAAAATACTAGGGGATCGAACCCGAGCTCCTCGGGTTACAGAGTATAGGTAAAAACAATTCTTTTTTTTCTTTTTTTTTTTAACTCTAATTATTATTCTTTTACATGTAATATATATTTTAGATTGTCCACTAACATAAAAAATAATTTTTATATGAAAAATATCAATTATGCAATCAAATAAAGTTTTAAAATTTATTAAAAACGTTACTTTCACATGCCAGGAGTTCTTAGCCCAAGATTTTGCGACTTAAGGCTGTCTTACCGATCATTTCAGTGCTTTAAGCGCGTTGTTCAATCCCATGTTTGTTAAATTTGTTTCTTATTATCATTATTTTATTTATTTTTCTATAGAGGAAGTTTTAATTTTGTTATGGGACATCAGACGGAAACAAATGCTGACATTTTTACATTGCTTTAAAAGCAAACGGATTAATATTTCATAATCGAGCTACACGTGATAGAGATACATTTAAAAATAATTCATGCTTGAAAATCTCTCTCTCTCTCTCTATATATATATATATTACGCTATCGCACGTGGCACAGAAATCTCAATTATTTGTTAATTGTTTAATGGCAACCCCCGAATGAAACGCATCTCATTGGTTATTGTGTAATAGTTTTCAAATGGGAATGACAATAAATAAAAAAAAAAGTTTAATTAATAACTATAGAAAAAACAATTTATATAATAAAAAAAATAAAAGTAAATAAACAATTTATTAATAAATAAACAACAACATCCTGGTTACCATATCAAGCAAAATAACGGCACTTTGGCGCTAGTTAAGTATCCCGGCGCGTATATGACATTGGCGTCAGAAAAAAATCGCGCCAACGTGGTGCGTATATGACATATGTGCCGTCTTTTACTTATTTATTTATTTATCGAACAACAAACATACGACTTCATCTCATTTAAAATACAATAAATAAAGGTACTTTTCCAGTATAGGTACTTGGCGAAATAGAGAAAAGGTCCATGGCGAGGAAAGAAATTTGGCAACGTACTTTCTGGCAACCTATTTAATCAAAATATTTTTTTCGAATAAAACTACATAAAAGTTGCTATGATCAGAAAGAGTTTGTACTTTAATGTTAGCTGGGCGCAATTCTCGCCAATGGCATTTTTTAACTCGCCAGCACATTTTTTTATTTTTCGAGAGGTAAATTAAAACAATGCTTTGATGTTGAAATTAAATAGTTTAAAAAAGAAAAAGAATAAATAATACCATAAAGATTTTCTTTTTAAGTGAAAGTCATGAATTTTAAACGTTTCAGTTTTAAATTAAAGCTATTCATTTTAAATAAAATGAGTGAAAGGATTATATTTTAATCATGAAATATGAAAAACGGGTACAATGTTTGGCGATTTATCACCTGTGACCGACTAACATAAATATACCGAGTTCTTGATTTCTCTATCAGAATCTTCCTGTTTGGCGAAGGATCGAGCAAGTAAATTAAATTATGAATAAAAGTAACATGATACAATGCCTAGGATACATTTAAGGGAGACCAAACTGGTCGCCACGGGCAGATAGTTATTTTAAAAACCATAATAACTCAGTCAATTAAGATACAATTTTCAAACAAATTGCATTTGAAAGTAGGTTTTTTCTCTATTTGACGGCGTAAAAATTGAAAATGCGCGATATTTAGAAATGTAAAAAATCGCTGACATAGCAAGCATTTTAATTAATTTTTTTTTTTTTTAGGTTTTATGGGAAAATGACAACAAAATATACAGTATCTCCTATTTTCGACTCTTTTCCGTTTACTTTCAATGACTTTCAATAGAAATGGGGTTCTTTTGTTGCCACGATTAGAAAAATGTTATTAAAAACTACAAAAAAATTAATATCTCAAAAATAAATTGAGATACAGCTTTCAAACATATTGCATTTAAAAGAACATTTTTTTCCTCATACAACGGTGTAAAAATTTAAAATGTGCGACGGTTAGAAGTTTAAAAATTTGCAGTAAAGAAAATTGTAAAACCAAAATTTTATTTTAAATTTCAAAGTGTTGCCATTCGCAAAATGACGTATGCGTTACGCACAGATATGTTTGTCCTTTATAATATAGATATGCATTTGTTGTAAAAGTTTTGGGGCTGAAGCAAATTTTAGTTATTTTTGCAGGATGGGGTCAGTTAGAGATAATGATTTTAATACGGGTTGTCTAGAGACCGGGACTGAAAATTTCGCCCAAGGGAGACCTAGGAATAAGGAAGGCAGTCTCGGTTCGGTATAACCAGTGGCCGAGAGGTTCTGCTCTGAAAGCTGGTAGACGGGAGGTGCTGGGTTCGAACCCAATCGCGCCCGTCGGCTAAATCGTTCGGAGTTTTCAGTGGTTTTCCTCGAACCTTGGATATCCTTGCGTAAATACGGCTTAGGTTCCCTTGGAAAGACCTCCACGGAAGGCAACCTCCCCCCCCCCCACCCCCTTCGGGCCCATATCCCTCGTGTAGATAATTGGCCGTCATAAATCACACCAACACCCGGTTCGTTATGAACAAATACGTTAGGCCCGTCATGGCCGAGTCTTCAGAAAAAAGTCGCCAATCCCGGGTCTGGCCCGGCCCTAGAATACAGACTTTTTTAACGGCCTCGGCGGGACGATAAAAAGCCTGAATTTCTAAGGGCTAAAATTATGAAAAACTATTAATCGGCATGTTAGAAAAAGCATTGTTTCAAGTTACACATTTAACAATTATTTAAGGACATTTAAATAGTACAAAAAGGAGGTGGAAACATCAAAAGTTAAACTGAATCGGAAGTTTAAGCTACAAAAAGAAATTACTTTTTCACCTGCAATTTTTTAAAAACATTTAAACAATATGATTTTTTAAAAATAAGTTATATATTTTTTTAAATAAATATTTTTAATATTTTTAAAATTAATATTTTAAAAAAGTCCTGAAGCAAAACTAAAATTATACTTTCCTCTTTAATTGAATGAAAAAAAAAAATTGAAATCCGATGAATAATGTCTCGAGTTATAAAGATTTTAAATTAAACCCGCTTAAAAAAGTACCAATCATTAAAATTTTTTAAAAACTTTATAAGAAAAATTAGGATGTGGTTTTGTTTGCAAATTATACGGTTAACCATCACAAAAAAAGAAAATAAAATCAAAATTCTAACTCAACAAATATATTTTTTATATGTTTCCTAGAACTCTTAAAGTAACATTGTTTCTAGGATTGCACGCATTTCAATTTGTGTCTAATCCCTTAAAACCTGATGAATTATTTAAACGGCCATAACTCTGCGAGTTTTTCAGATATGAAGATGCAATTTTTTGTGTTTAATTCAGGAATGGATAAGTAAAGTTTTCCTTATTCGAATTTTTACACTATGGGGGCCGTATAAAAATTTAATTTTCGTATTTTTTCAAATAGACCCCCCCCCCCCCCCATAGAGTTGCAACTTATGTCATTAAATTGTGTATCCTTTTTTTATGAAACATTGCAATTGGAAGTATAGGTCTAGGGGCAATATTTAATGAAATAGCCTAAGGTTTCGATATTTATGAATCACCCTGTATTACTTTTTGCAATAGATATCCATTGCAAACTTAAATCATATAACACTAGAATGGCCACAGCGGTCAATTTAAAACTGTTCTCTAATCTTAAAGTCAAAGAATATTTTAAAAGAATGGATGCTACTCAAAATATTAAACGGCGGAAGAATCAAAAGAAAAAAAATATCAACTTTTAAATTTGTTAAACGGCTTGACTCTGAATACAAAGAACTGTGTTGTGTGTTATATAAACATGTTACATGTTCTGTTATACAAAGAATTACATTTATTTTCTATGAAAATTATTATACCGTAAAATCTGCTAAAACGGTATCGCAAGACTCAAGAGACCGGGAGGGGGGGATTATATTTTAGGCAAGTTTCGGTCTTATCAAATACCTTGTTCCTGACAATTGTATAATATTATTTCCGGTGACACTATACAATTTCCTTTAAAGCAAGATTATGTTCAATTTTCTCAGGCTTATTCAGGGATGTATTGTTTTTAACCAGGTGGGGTATTTTTAATCATGGAAAAAAAACCTTTTTTGGTCCTAGTCAAGATATGTTTTGACCATCAGTGGACAAAACCCATTTAGGTTCGCAAAAGTACTTAAAAATTATTTTGTTAAATAATTTAGCACATTTGGAAGGGTTTGTCAAAATAACATTTAACATTATTTAATACATTTCGGAGGATTTTCAAATATTTTACTCAATACTATACTTTAATTTCCATCACTTTATAGTTTAACAGCCCAAAAAATTCTTAAGATAAGTATTTTATCTTGGAGGCACAGGACCTTTGAGATTGTCGAAAACGATCAAAAACATCACCATTTTCAAAGTACGAAAGCTCAAATAATATATAATTAAGATTTTTCTTTTTCCTTTCTGCCTAAAGTACATATACTAAAGTATATTACACAGAAAAATAAATGTTGCATTGTATATACAAAAGCAATAATTAATTTTAATTTTTAAAATTCATATCAATATTACATGAATAAAAACCATTAAGTGCTGCGCGCATATGATGAAACTGTAAATTATGCATGTAGATAACTATTTTTGTCCAAAATTGAATCACAACACACTTACCTCTAACTTAAAACCAACATATGCATAAAAAATATTGTTTAAAGTTTATTTTTAAGCCACTTTATTTTTTTATTTAAAAAAATTCGAATTTTTTAAATAAAAAAATCGTATTTTTCAAGTGCAAAAAAATATAAAAACAAAATATGTCAGTTATTTTGGTTTTAGTATGTAAACTATGAAGAAACACATATCTGGTTAAATTTTTTAAACTGTAGCCTATCCAGTTTGATAATAACAGTGTACGCAAACTCAAATTTACTAATCTGAGAAAACACTTCTTACAGTTTCAATATCTAAATATTTTCCATTATACTAGCTGTCTATAAATGATTATAACTCAAGAAATAATGCAGATTTTTGAATGCGGTTCTTTACATATTGTTCAGAAACATTTAAAGATTCAGAATAAATTTAAAACCAAAAATTGATATTTTGAAAGTTTAAAGGTCCTGTACACCCTTACCTATTGAAATATTTTTAATAATTCGTTTATATATCTAATTTTATATAAAAAGTGTAAGAAAATAAATCATAGTAAATAAAAAGCAACATTTTTAAAAATGTTATTTAGAACTCAAAAAATAATAATGGTAACAAGTGTTTCTGTATCAAGCTAAGGCGATTTTATAGTTTATTCAGGATCAGATCAAACTTGGAAAATGGAAAATACAATTCATCGGTTCGTCAAAATTCCAATTCAACAATATTTTCCAATTTTTCATTACTGCCCACCAAATGTCATAATATATTAGTTACACGTTAAGAAACTATTTTAAGATTTAGGGAGTACGTTTATGTTTAAAATGCTATTACATAAGATAAAAAAAGTTCCATCTGTATTTAGTATCTATTAAAATATGATAATATTAATTGCTACTGAATAAATATAACATAACGTGACATTGATATTCACATAAAGTTTGAACAGTTTATGTAAGCTATTGTTATTTTAATAAAGTTTCGATCATTTTAGACTGGTTAAAACCAATTCTAACCATTGCCCTGGTTAAAATTAGTGTTGGCCGTTGAAAATTATAACTGTGCTGCAATTTCAAATTAAAAAAAAACTTACAGCAAACCCTGCTAAAACGGAATCAGAATGGACCAAAAACATCCGTTTTAGACACATTTTCTTTTTGACAGGTCAGTTATTTTATTTCCGTTTAAGACAAAATTCGGGCAAAAACATGTTTTCACATGTTTTATTGCAATTGTAGAAGGTTATAGAGTGCTTTTACGCAGTAAATCTTACTAAAATGCCCAGTAGCAGAAATTTCTCCAAGTGTCTGCGACAGATACTTCAGGGCCAAAAAATAATCTGCAGGTAAAATATTTTTACAATTGAAGCGTTAATAAAGCAATCACTTGCCTGTAGCGTTTTTAGGCATTTTACAGCTTTTTATTAATAATAATCTTAACTTTTTGTGTTAAGGAATAGAGAGCTAAACAAAAAATATGAAGCAAAATAAAAGTTCGATGAAAAAGAGTCTGCAAAAGAGAAAAGAAAATATGCGACGTCCGTCTCCCGTCTCGAACTTTTTGCTACCGGGCTAAAATGGGACAGGTAGGACAGGTAAATTCCCTTTTAGTTATTTTTCCGTATTAGTAAGTATAATTGTATAGTACTATTTTTTCAGAGACCATAAAAATTTCCGTTTAAAGTAATATTACGTTATAATCCGTCTCCGTTCTTACAGATTTTACTGTATAATGACAATTGAGCAATCTTTATTAACATCATCAGATTTTGCTTTTAATTGGAAAAAATTATTGAAAAATATACTTAAACTTTCTAAGAAGGAATTTAAGAGACATATTATAAATTTCTATTTTAAATGTTTTCCGTTCTGGCAAGTATATCATCTCTTATAATTGTACTGCATTTGTCTCGTATGGGCCATGAAATTACAATTGCCTGCAACATTTGGGGTCTGTTTTTGTTTCTTTTAGCGTTTGATAATTGATTTTTATGTATTTTGTAGCGCTGAATAATCTGAAAATGAAACCATCACGCCTGAGTTTTTTTTAGCAAATCGTAAATTTCAGAGTTAAAAAGTCAAGAAATAGCGAAAATCTGACACTATAAAATAAATGAGGTGGTTGGGTTTTTTAGCTTTTGATAATCGATTCTTACGTATTTTGTGGTTCTGAATCCGATAACGACCTTTATTTTTTTTACCATCACGTCAGGATTTTTCTCAAATAGAAATTAAAAAAAAAAAAAAAAAGTCGAGAAAGATTGCGAAAATCTGATACTATAAAATAGATTTTTAAAAAAATTCATAATAATTTATTCATCTTTTGGCTTATACTACGCATTTTTACAACTAAACGTGTAAAATACTGTGTATTTAAAATTCTTACAATTTTGTTCCAGGCGTGAAAATTTCTTTGAACTGCTCACGCTCTGCCCCGCGCTGTTCCTTTTATATTTTCTATGGGGTTCATCTCGGTATCCTCTTTTATTTTGGCGGCTGGTAAGGTTGGAAATTTGTCGCAAATGTATTTAAAACATTTGTCTTCTTTTGGTAAGGCTTTGACAAATTTTTTTTTTTTTTTTTTTATCTTTAAAATTTACGATTTGCAAAAAATGCTGAACAGATGGCTTAAAATGAAGGTCATTTTCGGATTCAGCGCTATAAAATACATAAAAATCAATTATCAAAAGTTTAAAAACACGACCATCACTTCTATTTTATAGTATCAGATTTTCGCTATTTTTTTACTTTTTCTCCTTGAAATGCACGATTCGCAAAAAATCCTGATGGTATAAATGAAGGTCATTTTCGGATTCAGCGCTAAAAAATACTTAAAAATCAATTATCAACACAACCATCGCAGACTTGTGTTATCAGTTTCATACACATATATTAAAAAATAATAATAATAAAATAATAGTATGGCGGAAATTTTATGTTTCGTTATATGAAGGAGAAAATTCGAAAGAACACATCACAATGATGATATCACTGCGGCAGTTGTGATAGAAAACTTTCGTCTAAAAGCAGACAAGCATAACAGATTGCGGTACGTTACAGATGAAGCATTCCATTTAACGACCATCCATAACAAGCTTTAAAACTACTGATAAAATCTCTAAATGCGATTGAATTCCTGCATCATTTTCGTATCTAATTCACCAACGAACATTTCAGTTCTTTTCATTCCCTAGTAAATTGAAAAACTTCTTTTTAAAGATTAAAGAAAAATAAATGAAAAACCTTTCAACACCTTAAATATTTCTCTCTAAGAAAACCGGCTAAGACTTTTCTTTCTTCCAAGATTTATTATTATTTTTAAATGAAACTTTCTTATACGACGATAGGAAGTTTGAAAAAATTCATTGAAAAAAATCAGAAAATGACACAAACAATAGTAAAATCAGGGCTTAATTTCTAACAAATAAAGTACCGGAGCCCTAATATTCTGCAGTACTAACAACCGTAGCGTCCCCCCCCCCTCCCGTCACTCCAATCCGCATATTTATATTTCATACATTATTTGCAAATTCAAAGCATTTTTTTCTTTAGCAAAATAATTTTAAATATATCTATCAGCATACACTTAAAATGCATAATTATTTAATATACTTAGCTATCAACTAATCCGCTTTTTAGTTATCACTCCTTCCGAAAAGAAATCTTTGCCTAATTTTAATTTTAATTAATTGTAGAATTCTGCGATTAAATATGGTAAGGATTATGATTCGGAAATAGCGCTAACGCAAAAAAGGAATAGTTCGCCAGTTATGCCTTTTCATGAAAAAGTGAATGAAATTTATAGAAATTAATATTTATATGTTGAAGAATGGAGCAGCGTTTTTCACTTTCCTATAAAAGGTGCATATCTGAAACTATAATCGATTCCTTCCGCTTAACAATCTTTTCTGGTGAGTCCCTGAAAATCAGATTAAATTAAAAAATTGACACCGTTATCGGAAATATTCGATACGTTTATACAAAAAGGGGGAAACACTACTCGATTGCTTTTTATCAGAATAACAATGCATGGTAATTATATCTACTTATAAATGAAAGTGACTTCGTAAATGTGCATAGCAGAGCCTTAAAATGGGCAGCGTTCATAAAAAAAAAGCGCTATTGCTTTGGGCTCCGGAGCCCTGCACTTATGAGCTCCGGTGAATTCCGATCAATATTTAAATATTTACTGAAAACAGAGAAGTACCGGAGCTCAGCTCCGGTGGGCTCCGGCGCAAATTAAGCCCTGAGTAAAATGCTAAAAGAAAAGTCCTTCCGGCCAGTGCCGGGAGGAAGAGGTAGCTTTCATAATCCTTATTTAAAAAAAGCCAACTTATATCATGCAAACACACGAAGCTCAATTTAGTGGAAACCGAATATAGGAGATTCAATACTAATTTTTATCAATATAATGAATGAGAATTTCGCGAAATTAGTCAGCTTTATCCAAGCTGCTTTTCTTTAAAGTAACTTATATTTGGCTGCCAAATTCGGCAATTTCTTAAAGTGTCTGTCATTTTAAGACAACATGGTGGATGAGGCTAAGCAGTGAACTTGGTCGAGACCTTAGTAATTGCTGTGCACATGCTCACTCACATCGGAATCGGTTAATATATAGGAGTGCTGTCGCATGCAAAAAATCAGATTTTTCAAAATGTCACCCACAATAGAAATTGAAACTGCTATATCTGAGCCATTTTTTAAGGTAAAGACAAACAAAAAATGCTTCTGAATCCTTATATCAAGATCAAATACTTAAGAAAGAAACCTTTTACAATTTCTAATTTTTTTGCACCTCACTTTAAATATATATATATATTTTAATTTAATGGCCGCCATTTTGAAACAAGATGGCTGATGAATCTGGCCAGCGAACTTGGTCGAGGTGTTGATGTATACTATCCACATGCCTTCTTACATCGAAATAGGCGAATACGTGTGTTATCGCGTGACAAATACAAGATCGTTTCAAAATGTTAGCCATGCTAGAAATTCAAAGTGCTATAAATCAACCATTTTTTAAGATATCAACAAAAGAACAAATTTTCAGAAACAAAAACTGCTCCGGAATCTTTGCATCAAGGCCAAACACATAAAAAAAATCTTTTTCATTTTCCAATTTTTTAATACCTCATTTTGAATTTTAAATTTAATATTTTTTAAATGGCAACCCTTTTGAAACAAGATGGCGAATGAAGCTGGCCAACGAACTCGGTCGAGACAATGGTATGTACTATGTACAGACCAAGTTACATCCAAATAGGTTCATAAATACGCCTGTTATCGCGTGACAAAAATCAGGTCGTTTTAAAATGTCAGCCACAAGAGAAATTCAAAATGCTATTACTCAGCCATTTTTTTTTTAGATATAAACGAAAGAAAAACTGTTCCGGAATCTTTGTATTAAGGTCAAACACATACAAAAAAAATCTTTTTCATTTTCCAATTTTTTGGTATCTCATTTAAATTTTTTTATTTTTTTATTTTTTTAAATGGCCGCCATTTTGAAACAAGATGGCGGATGAAGCTGGCCAACGAACTCGGTCGAGATATTTGTATGTACTATGTACACACCAAGGTACATCCAAGTCGGTTCATAAATACGCCTGTTATTACGTGAGAAAAATCAGGACGTTTCAAAATGTCAGCCACGCTAGAAATTCAAAATGCTATAACTCAGCCATTTCTTAAGATATAGACGAAACAAAAACTGCTCCCGAATCTTTTTATCAAGGTCAAACACATAAGAAGAAAATATTTTTTCAATTTTCAATTTTTGGTACCACATTTCAAATTTAAATTTTTCTTAAAAATTTAAATGGCCGCCATTTTTAAACAAGATCGCGGGTGAAGCTGGCCAACGAACCCGGTCGAGACATTGGTATATACTATGTATAAACGAAGTTACATCCAAATCGGTTCATAAATACGCCTTTTATCGCGTGACAAAATTCAGGACGTTTCAAAATGTCAGCCACGCTAGAAATTCAAAATGCTATAACTCAGCCATTTTTTAAGATATAGACGAAACAAAAACTGCTCCGAAATCTTTGTATAAAGGTCAAATACATAAGAAAAAAATATTTTCCCATTTTCAATTTTTTGGTACCACATTTCAAATTTTAAATTTTTTAAAAATTTTTAAATGGCCGCCATTTTGAAACAAAGTGGCGGATGAAGCTGGCCAACGAACTCGGTCGAGAGACTGGTATGTACTATGTACACACCGAATTACATCCAAATCGGTTCATAAATACGCCTTTTATCGCGTGACAAAATTCAGGACGTTTCAAAATGTCAGCCACGCTAGAAATTCAAAATGCTATAACTCAGCCATTTTTTAAGATATAGACGAAACAAAAACTGCTCCGGAATCTTTGTATAAAGGTCAAATACATAAGAAAAAATATTTTTCCATTTTTAATTTTTTGGTACCACATTTCAAGTTTTCAATTTTTTTAAAAATTTTAAATGGCCGCCATTTTGAAACAAAACGGCGGATGAAGCTGGCCAACGAACTCGGTCGAGACATTGGTATGTACTATGTACACACCGAATTACATCGAAATCGGTTCATAATTACGGGAGTTACAGTGTGACATAGGTCAGATATATATATATATATATATATATATATATATATATATATATATATATCAATTTTGAACGGAGGGTGGTTTCGGGGTCTTGGGGTCATGATCGATGAAAATATACCAAAATTTTTTGAAATCGCTTTCCTCCGAACGGCTGCAATAGGTAGCTTTTTTGTAAAGAAAGCTACCTAAAATGCGAACTGGAAAGAAATTGACTAAAAAGACCATGCGTCTTGAAACTAGGATTTTTTGACCCAGGGCAAGCATGAATTTTGAAGAACCTTCCTTTCTAAAATAAGTTTTTTCGATACATTACTTTTATTTATTTTTTTTTACTTTTATTTATTTATTTTTTTTTAATGTGAAATAATTGTTAAAAAGTATATGTATTTAGAAAAATGTCGGATATGTATCAAAATATCGGATATTTCTTTTATTTTCGAAAATAACATGATATTTACGAACCTTGTCTAACTACAGATGTTAAATTTTCAAAAATTTTGAAGTGGTGGAACCTTTTTTTTGGGGGGGGGGGGGGGAGAGAGAGATTCTGGGGAAAAATTGAGGGGGGAGGGAGATTTTTTGCAGTTTTTCTTTCAATTATTATCCTTGAAAAGCGTAAATTAAACACCAGACAGCTCTATTCAGCGAAGATTTCTTCAATCCCCAACACTGACATATTTGTATGATTTTACTTCTGAATAGCGGGCACATCTGAACAGCAGACAAATTTTAAGGCCCCGGGAAGTCTAATATTAATAGGTTTTCTTTTAGTTAGTTTATAAATGTTCCCAAGCATCCTCTTCTTGATACTGGTTTATTTCTATGCATTCATATTAAAAACACATACTCAAGCGAAGTCCGAAAAAAGCAAGTAATTCCACCTAGATTTAAAAAAAGAATATTTTTTTTATTCCAAGTATTCTGCGCTATACCTTTTAAATATTCCTGGCAATTACGTCTAATTGTCTTTTTAAGATCCAAGAAAGTTTACTAATCGATATATAACCAAAACAAAAAAATTCAGAACCTAGAAATATGCACAGAAGTGCTATTCACAGAAAATTTTTAAACTGTGAAGCTATACAAGGCATTGTCAAAATAATAAATGGTCATACTACTGAGTATTTAAAATATTTCAAACATATTAAGCTATAAAATAGGTAATGCTGACCATCATGATAGTGGCGGCTGGGGCTTTAAAGGATATGAAAAACTGCACAAGATCATTCTCCCTAAAGTGTTCAATTCCAGTCACAAAGGCTTTTTCAGTATTTGGCATGAATATTTTTTAATAATTTTACGTTTTGTACTGAAAATGAAAGAAGACTGTGTTGTATGCATACATTTTTTACAGTTACTTATATTTTTTATTTCTTAGTTCACAGTATCTATGTGAGATCTTGCCTCCGTGTCATGTCACACACCCAATGTTACCAAGGAAAATGTTTGATTACTTATTTAATTGAAAAAAAAAGTTAAATAATTATTATTCTATCTACTACTATCTCAAGAGCAAAGTAACTTAGCATAGTTATTACTTGCTTTATATTTTTGTTTTCCGAGTACGAAAAGTAGTGTCACACAAATTCTCACCTCCATGAACCAAACATTAAGTTGCATTTTCATATTAATATATGGCAAAATTATCAACAGATTTTGTTTCCCATGATGCTAAAGTTAGCCATTATGTTTGCTGTTATTTTAGATTTTGTTGTAAAAAAGCAACCATGGTTATTGAAGATTCTCGCATCCGTGAACTGTAATTCAAGGTGCGACTAAATCTACAATAAGATTAGGGATTGACCGAATACCGAATAGTTGATTCGGTATTCGGTGGTTCGGCATGTAAACCGAATATTCGGCTTTGGCCGAATACTTTTAAGTATTCGGCCGAATAATTGCAGATAAGTATTTTCTTATAAGTTGAAGAATTCTCTTTAGCAGTAGAATAGGCTAAACAATGAGTTTCAATATTATGTGCATGAGTTCAGAGTTCAGCTGCACTACAAAAAATAAGTCAAAGGCCATTTTTTATTTTAAAAAAACTTTTTCCTTACTAAAATAGTCTACATAGGTGCAAAATCAAAGCAACTGTCTACAACAGAGGAAAAAAAAGTAAGTAAGATGCGCATCTTTCCCTTATCATTTAAATTCTATTTACCTCTACATGAGTTTTTTTAATTTAAATTTATTTAATGTGTATTTTCTTTAATATACACATCAGATAAGTATATCAGAGTTCATATCTGTATATCTAAGGTGTACATTAAATAAAATGCACACATCAAATAAGTATATCCCTATGCCTATCCTATAGCTTTTATAACCATTATATCAAAATCGCTCAAATTTCTTATCTTCACCACCACAATGTTAAAATATTAATCAAAATATAAATATTCTATCAATAATTTGACAGAAAATAGTTAAATGTACAAATTGATATAATACCTTTTGTATTTTGAGAACAATTCCTATTCAATATGTTTATAATTAGACTTAGACAATCAGTAAATCAGCTTAATGACAACATTGTTTCTTATTATTTGAAGGAACTTTTGTTTTTCTGGCAATCCTTATCCTTAATAATACCCTTTATAGTTTAATATTTTCATAGGTTATTTTGGGGTATTGACTAGTGATTAAATAATAAAAAATAAGTGATGGGTTAATGAATTTGTGAGTGGAAAGAAGTCATGAAATTTTTTTGTGTAATTAGATTTTAGAATAAAAATGTAACTGAATTAAATTATTGAGAATTTAATTTCAATTAAAGCTTATTAAAAAATCTAATATATGCAAAAATGCGTATTAAAAAGTTTCAAGTATTCGGTTGCCGAATACCAAAGCTTCGGTATACACTTCGACCGAAGCTTCGGTATTCGGCAAAACTGCTGCTTCGGTCAATCCCTAAATAAGATATATGCTTATATATTGCTTGTGTAATTATATCAACAGATGTTGATTTAAAGAACAAAAATAATTTTTATCGAAAAAATAAATATGTAGGCAGGGATCTGTTTAGAAGAAATTGGGTCCTTTAAAGGACCCTTCACAAAATTCTTTGTCTTAAAAATAGGGCTTTTACAAGTTTTTTCTATCTCTAAATTGAATGTTTCACTAATTTAATCATTTTAAAGTAAAATATGATCCGTTACTTTTATATATATTAAAAAAATATGTATTTTGCATATATATATATATATATATATATATATATATAAGGTTAGTTGGGGTAACTGGAACCACGAGGTAACTGGGCCATAGGCTATTTTATAAAAAACTGTTGGTGTTTTTTAAGTTTTAGCTTTTGTGAACAATGCCCCTTAATCTCTACTTCCTAAAACAACGTGTATCAACTCAATCGTAACTCTCACTTTGCTGTGATAGGTTGTCAAAAATTTACGTTTCTTTTTTTAAAAACAACGTCCATATGGTTGAACTTCCTCGCCTGATTATTAAAATACTGTAAGTACTTTTATTAAACAATCATTTTTTTAAAAGATTAGACATATAACTACATTAATATTATTCGGTATCTATACATATTTACTTCATGTTTCAAATGTAAGCCCGGTGTCCCAGTTAAATGAACCTTAGTTTTTTGAAGCTGAATTGTCAGAAGCTCCAGAGTCACATTGTAAAACTGGACCATGCTGGATCCAGTTAACCCAATAGTTATAAATAATTTTTTTGTGTTTCTCTTACTACGGGAAATAAATTTCTCCATTGTTTTTTGCTCACAATAAAGAAAATGATAGAATACCTTATTAAAATTATGTAATGAAATTTTTAAAAAAGCATATTGAGTGGTATCAAACCAAATTTCTTGGCCCCTTGAGAGGCGGCGATGCCGTTATGGAATCACTTAATTTTAATTCCTACTTGCCACATTGGCACCTGAATTTTATAATGAAAATTTCACCTTTATTAAGTACGTGAAAATATACTTTTACTTGTTTTCAGATAGATTCTCTTGTAAATATTGGTGTCATTAAATTGTTTCAACATTTTACGAATGCAAGTACCTTGCCCCTGAAAGCGAGATAGCCAGACCTTGAAATTGTACTATACACAGGGGTCGCATTCTATAGGGAAACTTTTATCGTTCCTACCACTATTTTGAAAATAATATCTTCATTGCACCTTTCTGTAAGGGTTCTGGTAGGAACAATAAAATTTTCCCTATATAATGCGACCCCTGGATAAAGTACTTAAGTACTTACGTAGCCGTTTGTTCATACATTTACCTTGCTATTTTTTTCCTTAAAATACACATGTGACTTTTATACTTAGTATCTATCTAAAGTACATAAGTACTTCCTTAAGTTTTATGTTTTTGGTGTAAATAAATCTAATATTTTCACTTTTAGTGCTTTTTTTAGACACATTGACAGCAAAGGTTTCCCTTACAACGCTATTTATTGACATATAATTTACATGATCTGCCTGGTTTAAATTTTTTTAAGTTGTTTACACTTTTTCAAACAGGACCTGATATCGGATATGAAAAAATATGAACGCGTGTGGAACATAGACCCCCCTGGTCCAGTTACCCCATTTTGGGGGGCAACTGGACCCATGAGGAAAGAAAGATGAAATATACATATTTTTATATTTTTAAATATTAAAATGTAATTTTGAGCATTTCTGTCTGATAGAGGGAACCTAACTGAACATATTTACAGAAGTTCAGACTTTAATTCAAATGAACATTAGTTTTTTGAAGCTGAATTGTCAGAAGCTCCAGAGTCACATTGTAAAATCATGTCCCAGTTGCCCCAACTAACCTTATATCTTCTTTAAAATGTATAAACAAGACCCTGAATATAACGATCATTTCAAATCCACAAAATTATGACTAGACTTTTCATAAAATGTAAAAAACTGTTCACAATTTCACAAAAACAGGACCCTGGGGGGAAAAAAGCCTGGACAGACCACTGGTAGTTTAATATTTAGAGCATGTTCTTCCCCTCCGTGATATCACATCCGTGAATGTCTCAATTTTGAAAATGTATATTACAGAGAAAAATACTTAACAAGAATTTAAAATGACTGTAAATCAAAAACCATAATTTCAAAACTTAAAAAGGGAAGAATTGAATAACATACAAAAGATGGGTGATGAAAAAAAAGCTCCAGATGGGAAATGAATTTTTTGTATTCATTCCAAATTAATTCATTATGTATTCTTATATAGAATTGCTCCGTAGTTATATATCTAATAGAATAACAGTTTTTATGCTTTATCTCACAAACATAATTGTAGCATAAAGTTCACCTCCGTGAATGATGTTAATAAAAAAACTGTGTTTCTGAAAAAAAAAAAAATAATAATAATAAATAAATAAGCATAATGTAGCAGGACCACTGCTGATTTTTACTTGCAGTAAGTGGGAAGTTTCTAAAAATGATACCATTTGTCTTAAAAAATAAAATTTTTCTACGGGAAACATTTTTATTGAAAATGTACAATTTTTGGAGAATGACCCAGATAGAACAGTAAAAATAAATGAATTTTTTTAAAGATGCTGAGTTATATTAACCCTTTGTATCATTATATCTGCAACATACCCAAAAGTCAATGTTATTCATACAGTGGGTTCTAAAAGCCGATTTTATTTATTCTATCTCCCAAATTGTTCAGAGAATTCTTAACAGAAAACGATACCGAGTTCTTTCATGCTAAAGTTTTATTTATCATTTGGACAGTTTCGCATCGTTATTGCTAAAATGACCTTTGTAAAATTAAAAAGGCTGGAAACGTCCAAAAATAGTTTTCTATAAAGTTAATTTCGTATACTTTACAATTTTGTATTGGAAAATTCACAATATTTATGAGAAATATGCCATTTTCTGTTTATTACAAAGTTGAAAAAAGTACCTTTTAGCCAATAATTTTTCATTTTTATGTTCTAAATTTGTTTTATTATTTTTTACATGCTTAAAATGACGTATTTTAACATCCGAATAAATATTTTCTAAATCGGAGTTTTTTAGTCACAAAGAGTTAATAAGTTATTTAATTAACCTTACGATTTTCTCTTATTCGAATTACTGAAATAATTTTGTATATGAATGTAGTGTTTAATTATCTTACAGATAATATTTTCCAAGTTAATGTTTTCATGTGAGATATTGAATGTTTTCTTTAAATATATATATATATGAAGGAAAAAACACCAGAATGAAGCTATTATCAACTAAATACAATATTTCAAAAACGAAATCTTTAAGTTTTTCAAATTTTCCAAGTGGAAACAAAATCCTTCAGGAAAAAAAAAAAAAACTTTTCTCGACAAATAATTTGAAGTTTTTCCCGAGCATTCCCATCTCTACTCTGAGCCCCTCCCATAATTGGTGGACGGCCACGCCACTGATTGGAAACCCCCGATCTATAAAGTTTGTGACTTCTTACCAGATCATACACTCTTTGCTGCTTCCTTTTTCGTCGTTCTCCTTTATTATCAAGAGCTAAAGCAATTGCGTGCACCCCATAAGACACGATGAAAGGCCAAATTACTATTAGCCGTTACCCTTGGCTAAGCCAGGCTTCCTTTTTCTATTGTCAAAGGATTTAATAAGCAGACTGCCGGCGCACTCAAGCAAAGTATCTTACAGAGGGTGATGCTAGACCTCCGCCTGTTGCAGAATATCATTTCAATACTGCACTGACTGGCAGAACGTAAACAATAAGGGTTGTCAACCCTAGATACATGTTTTGAGGTTTTTTTTGGATAAAAGGATCAAATCAAGAAAAAGCTAGACATGCAAAAAGAAAAACTTAACATTCCTTTTCACGATAATCGAGACTAGGGGTGCACCGGATAGTGATTTTGGACGAATACCGAATATTCGGTCTACAGGCGAACCGAATACCAAATATTCGGTTCGCCGAATAGTAACTGCTAGGCCGAATACCGAATATTCGGTTTGCCGAATAGTCACTATTCGGCCGAATACCGAATATTCGGCTTGTCGAATACTTTTATATTCCAAAGTTTAAAGGCATTAAAATATTAAATTTTGAAACAATTTTACATAATATTTAAAACAGTAACTTTTATTCTAATAAACAAGAGCTTTTTCAAGTAAACTTTGTGCTGAAAAAAATCTGCTTTGAGTTATTTAAGAGGATAGTTATAAAAAAATTTTAATTAATAAAATTTTAAATTTCGGGGCTTCTTCTGAGAATTAAAACTAGTGAATATTTTTTCTTAAATTCTAAAACAAACATTTTAAAATCAAAGAATTGTGAAAAAATTGGAAGAAAAATTTTACAGGATCATATATTATTTGCTTGTCAGGAAGAGACTAAAGTAAATAAATAATACAATCTATTCAAATTTTATAGGGTGGCAACTTAGCAAGAATAAATGTTCTACTCCCTTTGATTAACCAAGGAAGTTTTTAAATGCATCCTAGATCGGTGTCTGGAGTGGGCAATCATTTTCAGAGATTGTAAACGTTGTTCTTAAAATCTTAGCGAGAAACAGATTATTTACTGGACAATGTTCAGGAACTTGCATTTGTATATAATTAATTCCTATGAAAATACTCGTGATTGGTTAATTTTCTTAAATAATATTTAATAAACAGCAAACAAATAATGTAAAAACGTTCTCTTTTATTTAAATATGGTTCGGTTTCTAATTATTCTGAATATCTTTAAGTTTACTGTTAAACATAGAAGTTGTATAAGGTTTTTAAAAATATGTTTTAAAAGTTTTTTTAAAGTATTCGGTTCGGCCGAATATTTGGCATACCGAATAGTTTTATATTCGGCGAAACCGAATATTCGGTAACATGGCCGAATACAGAATAAATACCGAATATTTGGTGCATTCCTAAGTATCAATTCGGTATTCGGCCATATTATCGAATATTCGGTTTGGCCGAATATCAAACTATTCGGCCGAACCGAATACTTAAATAGAAAACTTTTAAAACATTTTTAAAAACCTTACACAACTACTTTTAACTGTCAATTTATAAGGATATTTCAAATAATTCGAAACAATCATATTTAAATAAAAGAGAATGATTTTACATTATTTATTTGCTGTTTGTTAAGCATCATTTAAGAAATTAACCATTAATGAGAATTTCTACAGGAATTAATGATGTACAAATACAAGTTCCTGAACATTGTCTAGTAAATAATCTGTTTCTTGCTTTTTTACATAAAAGGGTGTTTCTAAACAAAATTAGAAAATCTTTCAGTGTTGATAATAGACATCAAGACAGAATTTCTGTAAAGGAAACCATAATCGCAATCCACTTATTCAGACATAAATACAGTGTATCTCATCTCACTCGAGTTCAAATTTGCATTTTCGTTTGTTACTTTAACAATAATGAAGATATAACTATATTTTCAACAGACTTGCTTTGATTTCTGTGAAATATTATATCATGATGAGAAGTGCTGGAAATTGCCACAATCAGTGATGGAACAGCATGTACCTCATTTTGGAGCAGCAAAAATTTATTTTGGAGCAGCACAAACACTCGTTTTGGAGCATCAAAATGTGCTTTTGGTATTCTTTGACGAAATTCGCGTTTTTTCTGCAGTTCTTTGACGAAATTCGCGTTTTTCTTGCGATTCTTTGACGAAATTCATGTTTTTTCCGCGACTCTTTCACAGTCATCTTATAACCAAATTTGCATATTGTTCGCAATCTATTGACAAAATTCACATATTTTTCGCGTGTTATTCGGACTCTTTGTTGAAATCAGCGTGTTTTTCGCTATCTTTTGACAAAATTTGCGGTTTTTTGCGACCTTTTGATGAAATTTGCGTGATTTTTCCAACCTTTTGACGAAATTTGAGTTTTATTCACAATCTTTTAATGAAAGCACGTTTTTTCATGATTTTTTTATCACGTTTTGTTTTCTTTTTGACGAAGTTAGCGCTCCTTTGACAAAATTCACGTTTTTTTTTTGCGATCCTTTGACGGAATTTGCGATCTTTTGACGAGATTCGCGTGTTTTTCGCGATCTTTTGACGAAATTTGAGACCTTTTGATGAAATTTGCGGGTTTTTCTAAACAAATTAGCGTTTTCTCACGATCTTTTGACCGTGTTTTGTTCGTTTTTTGACGAAATTAGCGATCCTTTGACAAAATCCGCATGTTTTTCGCGATCTTTTGACAAAATTCGCGTGTTTTTCGCGATCTTTTGACGAAATTTGATTTTTTTTTAAAACATTTACGGATTTTACTAAATAAATTAGCATTTTTTCACGATCTTTTAACAAAATTCACGTTTTTCTCGCGATCCTTTGACGATATTCGCTTGTTTTTTGCAATCTTTCAACAAATTTTGCATGTTTTCGCGATCTTCTGACGAAATTTGCGTTTATTCGCGATCTTTTAACGAAATCACTTTTTTCACTATCTTTTGACCGCGTTTTGTTCGGTTTTTTGACGAAATTAGCGATCAGCGATTCTTTGTTAAAATTCACGTTTTTTTTTTTTTTTTTTTCGTGATCATTTGACAAACATCGGGTGCTTTTCGCGATTTTTTGACTAAATTCGCACGTTTTCGCAATCTTTTGGCGAAATTCGGGTGGAAAATGATCGATTTGGCTCAAGAATTATTAGCGAATTGGCGCAGTTGGGCGCAAATTTGTTGAAAAATTATCGTTTTGGCGCAGAAATGCGCAGCATTATAGATTTGGCGCAATTGGCGCAGCTGTTCCATCACTGCACAATTCATATCTAAACAACTATGACCTAGACATCCCTTTATTCAGAATGCAGTTGACAATATTTATACTGTGTCACTGACAATTAAATAGTATATGACCCTGTAAAGTTTTTCTTCCAAATTTTTCACAATTTCTCCTTGATTTTAACATGTTTGTTTTAGAATTTAAGGAAATTTTATTCATTTGTTCACAGATTCATCACATTCATTCATTCACAGAAGAAGCCATGAAATTTACAATTTTATTCATTAAAAAAGTTTTATAACTATCCTCTTCCTAAGTAACTCAAAGCAGATTTTTTTTTCCAGTAATAAAGTTTATTTGTAAAAAAAAAAAGCTCTTTTTTATCAGAATGTAAGTTTCAGTATTAAACATTATATAAAATTGTTTTAAAATTTGACATTTTAATGCCTTTAAACTTTGAAATATAAAAGTATTCGGCTAGCCGAATATTCGGTTAATTATTTAGTCTAACAGTTACTATTCGGTATTCGGCCAAAATCATTATTCGGTGCATCTCTAATCGAGACACATTTATTACTTTTAATAAATAGAGTTATTTAAAGGACAGTTGTTAATAAAGCTCTTTTTTTTTCGCCGAATAACGTAGTTAAAATTAGAGATCGGCCTAATATTCGGTTTCGGCCCAAAATCTGAGTTTATTTTGATCTTGTTGTGTACATCTGAGAAAAAATTCATACATTTTTCTCCTACATATATTTTAAAAATTAGCTAAAGTACTACTCAATATCGTTAAATATGTCTCATTTTGAGAATGTTAAAATGGATAATAATTTCTAGTCAAAGTATTGTCTTAATGTTAATGTTCCTGTTTTAGACAAATTTAACAAGTTGTTAAAGCTTTTGGGCATTTTTTTTTAAAACCGACCTATAACGGCTGATACATTCTTATCATATTCTTTAAGGAGGGCAACTGCTCAACCCCCCTCCCCCAGCCTTCCCAAATGGCACTCCTGTTTGGAAAGAGCCGCACATATGTATTCGCATAAAAGAGGGTAAATCTAGAAGGTATTAAAATTAAAATATTGATTAAATTCATTATTTTTTAATCATTTTTAACACTTCCCAACATAATTGAAAAGTGTTTACGAATTCGGTTTGTCTGTCTGTCTGTCCGTCCGTCCGTGCAGTAACAGGCGTAATAGATTGCCATGAAATTTACATACGTTACTGGTGTTTACTGTAGCATGTTCGGTATTGAAAATGAAGTGTGTATTATTAACGGTTTATTTCTCGGGACACTCGAAAGAATTCCGTTACATTACGGCTTATGGGTGGAAATCGTTTGCGGTGTATTTTAATGATATTACATCACTATTTTGTAGAGATGGGCAACATCGTTCCTTTTAAGGAATCGTTCCAGCCGGAATCGTTCACCGAAAGGAACGAGTTCATTGGAGTCGTTCCTTTCGGAATCGTTCCGAAAAAAAGGAACGAATCCGAGAAAAAGGAACGATTCCGAGAAAAAAGGAACGATTCCGAGAAAAAAGGAACGATTCCGAGAAAAAAAAGAACGATTTTGAAAAATAAAGGATTCCAAGGGGAAAAAACACTTCCGAGATAAAGAGAACCACATGCAATCCATAATATTTTTTACTAATTTATTTTCTTATGTACCCATCCATTTTCTTAGGCATCCAGTCGCTTTAATTTTGTAATGTTTTGGACAGATGATTTTGTTTTTAAGAGTTCATTTCATTGATCAGCGTGTGCAATTAATTTGCAGTTATTTCTAACTTTATGATTTATGATATAAAGCATAATTCCTCTTGGAAATTTAAGGGCGGTGCAAGGTCTATTCGATTTTCAGTGTAATCATTGGTTTCTCTTGAAAATATGTCGTCAAATGACCGTCCACTTATATTATTATTTTATATAGTGTGTCTTTACTCTCAACGATGTTCAGTGGCTAAGTCCTAAACCGTTAGTCATAGACCTATAGTTCCAATTACAAAAATGTTTTAAATAAGGTAAAAAATTATTCTGAAAGTCGTTTGGATCAATAAAAATATTTCTAAAAAAGTTACGAAATTTAATTTTTTTATATGGTCCTCCGCCCTATAAGAGATATTTAGTAAAAATTTCCTGTTCTCTTAAAAGAAAGACAAAAAAAGTCCCATTCATCTAACACTAAAATTCAGGAAGTTATACGAAACTTTGAAATGCAAGACTTATGCCACTTTTCTGCATCCGAATACACATGAGTTTAGCCATGCTTCTAGGGGTCGTAAACAAAGTGCTTAAAGTATTTGAAGGATTTATTTCATGTGTAGCTGCGCTTTGAAAGAAATCGTATTACGACAGATTTTTGTAAGGATTTGAAGCTGTTTCTTTTCATGATTTTTTTAACAAAAACTATGCTATTTTTATAAGCATTTATTTAACCTATTAACCGCCAAAACTATAAGTAGGAATTTTCAAATTTCTTGTTGAAAGTCGCTTGTCACCACAAATTCAGAAAGGTAATTTCCGCTTTATTAAAATATCAAAATTTCTGCCAATAAATAAGGCAATTTTTTTAATTGTAAAATAGTGGTGACAAAGTAATTAATGTAAGCATGAGCAATTATTTTGACCGTTGCGTGAACGCAACACCAGCAGGTAACGGGTTAACTTGAAACGATCGTATGTATGTCTTTCCAGTTCAAAATTTGTACTCGAAATTCAACTCACTTTAAAATATGCGATCGAGGTTAAATTTTACATATTGACGTAAATCAGATGACAATGTAATATTATTATGATTTTCAGTGCTTACCATTATGTACTTATTTTACAGGGTAACACAAAAAATTTCGGATAGATTACTGCCAACAAGTTTTCTAAAAAGTTTTAGATTAGATAACACAAGACTGCGATGGTTGTGTTTTTTTTATTTTTAAAATTATGTATTTTTAAAATTATGATTTTTATGTATTTTTTAGCACTGAATCCGAAAATTATCTTCATTTTTAACCATCATGTCAGAATTTTTCGCAACTAGTAAATTTCAAATAGTAAATTTCAAAATTGAAAAAAATAGCTAATACTATAAAATAGAGTCGATGGTTGTATTTTTTAACTTTTACGACTGATTTGTATGTGCTTTTTAGCACTGAATGTAAAAATTACCTTCATATTTAACCATCATGTTAGACTTTTTTTGTAAATGGCAAATTTCAAAGTTAAACTAGTATGTTGTGGCCATCACAAAACTTTCTTCTAAATAAATCACGTCAATTAAATCCTTTAAATAGTAAAAGAAATTACATCAATTTAGAACCAATTCGTATCAAAGTATACCTGAATTTGAAGTTTGATGAAAATTCGTGCATTACTTATTAAGATAGAGCTGTAGGGGAAATTCTGAAAAATGCAGCATAGCAGCGCCACCTGTTGAGCGATTTGCACCAAAACACAAACAGCACTAATTCATATTAAGGTATACCGGAATCTGAAGTTTGATGAAAATCGGTGCATTAGTTCTGGAGCTAGAGCTATTGTGGAAATCACAAAAATGCAGCACAGCAGCGCCACATGTTGAGCGATTTACACGAAAAGGTACAAAACATCAATTCATGTCAAGGACTAACAGAATCTGAAGTTTGATGAAAATCCGTGCATTAGTTCTGGAAATTGAGCTATTGTGGAAATCGTGAAAAATGCTGCATACCAGCGCCACCTATTGAGCGATTTACACCAAAACATAAACAGCACTAATTCATATCCAATATACCTAAATCTGAAGCTTGTTGAAAACCCAAGCATTAGTTCTTCAGATAGAGCTATTGCGGAAATCTCAAAAAACGCAGCATAGCAGCGCCACCTGTTGAGCGATTTACGCCACAAGGGGCAAAACGTCAATTCATGTCAAGCACTAACTAAATCTGAAGTTTGATGAAAATCCGTGCATTATTTCTTGAGATTGAGCTATTACGAAAATCGTGCAAATGCTGCAAAATGCAGCATAGCAGCGCCATCTGTTGGACGATTTGCACTAAAACTTTACCAGCACTAATTCATATCAAGGATTAACGGAATCTGAAGTTTTATAAAAATCCGTGCATTAGTTCTTGAGATAGAGCTTTTGCGGAAATCCTGCAAAATGCTACATAGCTACATGCCACCTGCAGGGCGATTTACACCAAAAACTAATGAAGGTCATTTTCGGATTCAATAGTAAAAAATACATAAAAATCAATTATCAAAAGTTAAAGAAATAACAATCACATCTATTTTATACTATCAGAATCAGATTTCCGAAAATTTTTCACTTTTTAGCTTTCAAATTTACGATTTGCAAAAAATCTGTATTTTGTGATAAAAAATGAAGGCCATTTTTGGATTCAGTGTGTAAAGAATCGAGGCTGTTGCTTTTCAACATTTTATTTAACGAAAATTCTATTATTTTTTTCCTGTTATATGCTTAGTACAAGCTGTATATTTTGCATTAATATTTCAGAATGATTATAGATTTCAAATTTATAATGCAATGTTAATTTTACTATCAACTATATTTTTTATATATCTGAAGATTATTTATATTTCTAGTAAATTTGTAAATGACCCCTATTTCGCAGCAAAAAATACGCTCCAAGTTGAAACAGACATTACTTCGGTCAGTTTTAGTCGTAGAATAATAGGACTTTTATTTGTCTTACTTGTAAGTGTAATAGGAAAGTTTTATTAACTATAACTTGAAGGACCGGGGGATCGTATAAAAAATTAAATTTCATAATTTTTCAAGAAATGATTCTATTGACCCAAATCACTTTTTTAAATACTTCTTTACCCCCATTTAAAACATTTTTGTAGTTGTAACTATATGGCTATGACTAACGGTTTAGGAATTAGCTATTGGACATCGTTGAGAGTGGACATCCTGTATAGGAAATTTTATTATTGCTCTGATATTTGTCACCAGGGTCTAGGAATTTTTAGTCTCATAGATTCCTCTTCAAAATCTACCTCTAGGTAATCTTAATTTCATTTTTCATTCTGAATCTCATTTTTCATTTGGATGGCCCTACTGGTTTGGACATGTAACTAGTTAAAGCAGATTACATTTTTGTTCCAGTGTCCGTACTTTCAATAACTTTATGCCCTTTATCGTCTTTCTCCTCAGCTCCCTAACTTTACGCACACAGGATATTTCGCATAATTCATCAACATTATTATCACCGCCTTCAGGATCTGGTTCAGAAGTGAAACACCCTATTCTATAGCAATCATCTTGTAGTGCAATTCAGTGATATATATCAATTTTAATGCATTTGAAATAGCTTAATGTCATTAAAATGCGCTGCAAACGATTTTTTTGTGTTGACCATAATGTAACGAAATACTTTTGAGTGCCCCTGTAAATAAACTATTAATGCTACACTCTTCATATTGAATACCAAACATCCCATGGTAAACATCATTAACATATATCAATTGCATGGGAATCCGAGTATATTTACGGGAGTTAGGTATATTACACACTGAGACCACACAACGACACAAAGCGCAACATGAAGTGCAAAAACCGGTCGAAACAAAGAACGAAGTAGTTGCAAACTTGTTTTAAACCAGTTTTTCTAGCGAATTCAAGCGACATGTCTTATGTGTCGCCTTAGTGTGTGACTTGCCTTAGAGTGTGAAGAGACGGTCTGACGAACAGACAAACCGCATTCATAAACACTAACTTTATTGGAAAGAGTTAAAAAGTAAAGCACGTTTTTGCACACTGTCTTTCCTGAGTGACTGATGTATGTCTTGTCTTTTACCCCAACATCGCTATTTGTGAACTGCTGTTAACTCCGTAGAATATAACTTACAACTTACAACAATAAACTTACAACTCTTTTTGAATCTCCAATTTCACGAGAACCTACCGAAATTTCTCTAATTTCACACCCTCATCCGCCGTCACCCTCTCTTCACTTATATGATACAGAACCTCAGTTCGGTGTGAGTGAATTGCAATGCTAATATGTTTGTTTGGATTGGGATCTTTGGAGCTTCATAACTCATGAAGTCATGGAACACTTGTGTTACACGAAAGGGTAGAAGTTCCTTCAGATGATTTGTAAACAGATTCATTAGCAGGGCTATGGCTAGTGATATTTATAAGATAATATTATATGCATTAATATTATAATATATATATATATATATATAGTAATATATATGATTTTATTCATATATAGTACATATTATCTCCGCCAAAAGATATAGTGATTCACTAAACTTATTTGAAATTTGCTAACATTTTAACTGAAAAACGGTTTATTGGTTTAATTAAATTAAACAAATTAAAAGTATGTCCATTATTATTACAGAGTGTAGTACTATATAAAGAACTATCCTTTTGACGATGTTTCGGCCGTTGAATGAAAGATATCTGTTGTAAACGTATTATAGATAATACCAACCTTAATTTTTTGAGAATTTAACTATTTTTTATTCGGAGTTAAACTTTTTATTGTCAAAACTATTTAAAATAGATAAAACATTTTGTTAAATTCGAACTTTTCAGAAAACTTTATGTAATTTAAGAAAAAAAAGAAAATAAATAAATAAATCTTCTAAGTGAAAAGAATAACAATAAGAAAGGAAAATACATAAAATTTAGTATGGTATTTGCAGTAAGTTTTACCTCAATAAAAACGGAAATTTGGTATTAGGCTTGAAACATTAAATTTAGTTTAGCATGAAGGGAGCCTTGATTTGCTCGAAATTAAACTCAGATATGTATTATCCATCACCACAGTAACAGGCATTAATCGTGGCATTGAACTCGGGATTTACGAGTATCAATAACGATCAAGAAATCTGAATTATTATAAGAAATTATTACGATAAACGATTTTTTTTGCTTTTATTTTACGTTGAATTAAAACAAAGTCACAGTTATTTAAATTCTAATTATTTAGCAAGAAATAGAAGTAAAATAACAATTGAAAAAACTGTACAAAATCACAACGTGCATTCTTTGGAAACCAATAATTAAATTCGTATATTGTAAAAATTTTAAATGCAATATTAACCTTCCGCATACCAGACCGGTGCAACAGGACCCGATAGATACATTCAAATTGATTTTTCACATTTTAAAAAATGAAAATTTTGTAAATATGTGACTTTTTCTGGAATGTTCTACTCAAAAGAATAGAACATCCCAGAAAAAATCCATATTTACAGAAATTTCAGTTTTTAAAATAAATTAGAAATATCATTATAAATGTACCTGTCGGGGCCATTGAACCCCCCTGGTAGGCGGAGGGTTAACATAAATCTATTAAACCGAAACAAGCATAAAATATGCAGCTTTATATATGTCGCAGTGTTGGAGAAAGTCCGATAATGTAGCACGCGATTTTTCTTTCCCGTTTTTATACTCAAAACGGCCATTAAGAGAGCGAACCGCGGTTAAATTATTTCAATCCCACCCACCACTGTTACTGTTATCTTATTATTATTATTAGACATTATGCTTTTTGACATATTCATTATCTTAAGAAAGAAAGAAACGTTTTACAAAAATTCCTTGTTCTAACAGATTTTACTCTATGTAATAAACCTCAATGTAAGTTGATTAAAACAACAATCTTAGGGAGTTTCGAGATTTTTTTAATCATCTTCTTCAGGAGAGAAAAACAAGACGCCAAACTCTGGAAATAAAGTGGTACTCGAGCGCTCGTAGCTGGTCATATATTTATTTTGACAAAGAGGATTCACAAATTGAAATTATGTTTGAGGAAAAAACATGAAATAGTGAAATATGCATGAAAGTGCGTAACTCTACAATTATTAAAATAATTGAAAATCAGTTATTATTATCCTATTAAAATGCAATTTTTGTGGCCTAGTGATATATTTCTTACATTATTCAAAACTGTTTCTAGTCAGATTAAAAAAAATATTTTTCACTAGTAATTAAACAAGCATTTTCTTTGTTTTTCTTAAGGCTGTTCTTAAGTGATCTGCTCAACAAGCGTAAAACGTTTTGACACATTTACAAATTCATTTTTTAACGGAAAGATATAAAATTGGAATGTTTGACCATGGAAGCGATTTGGAATCGAACTGTGTTTTCCATCTTTTGATCAGTAAATTACCTATTGAGTTATAATCGATTTTGATCACGTGACAAACATGTTTTTCACCCATTTTTGAGAAATTATGCTCTTTCGCGCGGAAATTCGGTTCAAAACGCCCACTTTGACACTATTTTCTGAAAGGCCTATTGCGTTTGCAAAAAAACGGAAAAAACAGCTCGATTACATAGTTTCTGAACAACAACACCTGTTCGTTTCATGCATTTCCGAATAAAAATAAATTAAAACTTTTGTCACAAATTTATCCTTTTGGATTTGAGAACAGCCTTAAGAATTCATTTAGAAAAAATTCATTTCGTTTGATACATTTACCAATTAGAAAATGTATAAGTGTATTAAAGTACACATGGTGTTCCATTACCCTCGGGGTCCAGTTACTCAATCGGTAAAGCACGTAAAGTTTCTGGGTTCGAATCCCATCTCGGGCACTTTTTCTCTCAGGTGTAAAAAATCCAATTCGTATAAAATATTTTTTTTAATTATTTCTTTCAGATTATTTTAGCACAAGAAGATGAAATAGTAATGTTTATTAAACGCCCTACTCCGCCCCGCACTTCAATTTCTTTTTTCTTTCTTTCTTTACTTTTCTTTTTTTTTGAGGAAGTTGGGGGGGGAGTGGCACACACATTAGAAGGATATTTTGGCAATAAAGTCAGCTTTAATAGAATCAAAATCTGTTATTTTGAAATAAAATAGCGTATTTTAATTTATTAAAACTGGCCAGTCTACAAGAAAAGAACCGATTCCCGAGGAATCGGTCCTTTTCGGAACGGTTCCTCGGATTCGGTCCTTTTTGGAACGGTTCCTCGGATTCGGTCCTTTTTGGAACGGTTCCTCGGATACGGTCCTTTTCGGAACGGTTCCTCGGATTCGGTCCTTTTTGGAACGATTCCGAAATGGACCGACTCCGAGGAATCGGTCCTTTTCGGAACGACTCCGAGGAATCGGTCCTTTTCGGAGTCGGTACATTTCGGACCGATTCCGAGGAATCGTTCCGAAAAGGACCGATTCCGTGGAGTCGTTCCTTTTCGGAATCGTTCCAAAAAGGACCGAATCCGAGGAACCGTTCCAAAAAGGACCGAATCCGAGGAACCGTTCCAAAAAGGACCGAATCCGAGGAACCGTTCCAAAAAGGACCGAATCCGAGGAGTCGTTCCAAAAAGGACCGAATCCGAGGAGTCGTTCCAAAAAGGACCGAATCCGAAAAGGACCGATTCCTTTTTACAGAATAGAATCGTTCCTTCAGTTTCACTGCCGGAATCGTTCCTTTGGAATCGTTCCTCAACAAATGACACATCTCTACTATTTTGAATACATTAAAATTTGTATATAGCACTGAGCTGTACTACAAAACGCTTACTGTAGAATAAAGGTGCGCATATAATTTATCATTCATTTACAGGGACACCTTAAAGTATTTGGCTACAGTAATGCCCGTGAAGAATAATTGCTGGAAAAGCGTTTTCAGTTGTGATACACGTTTTAAAACTTTTTTTTTTTTTTTTTGCATATTACTTAGTGTCAGGGTTCGTTGATATATATCGATGGATACATATCATGATATACATCTTGATATATATCCGATATTTATTTTTAAAATATCAAGATTTTTGATATTTTCGATATTTTCAAATTCTTGATATTTATTTTCAAAATATCAAGAAGTTTGATATTTTGTATATTTAATATTTATTTTCAAAATATCACTGAGCAAGATAATTTTTATCTTTTCTATATTCAAAGCAAGTGTCAATGAAATTTCTACCTGTTATTGACTGTGTCATTCTGTAGATAATGAACTTTAGTCTCTGGCAATGACTTTTTTAGGAACAGAAATCTTTTCCAAGCTTTATGTTTTAAACTTTTATTTTTAAATGTAGAACTAATAATTATGTGATACAGTTAATTCAAAACAGCCATTGAAAGATAAAATGTAATTTAGATAATCATTTATATATAGCCAGGATCGTTGATGTATCATCATCTTCAACCGTTTTCAATCCACTGCTGGATGTAGGTCTCCCCCCAGATTTTTCCAATGTTTCCTGTTAAGGGGGCTGATCACTCAACTTCGGAATTCTCCTCCGTAATGTTAAGTCTATGGACTTTTGATGCATTCGTATATTTAAAATATATTCTCGGGAAATCCATATTTTTGACATCTTTTTTCTGTGTACTCTTCTTAAAGGGTGTCTCTTTTTTTCTTAGTTTTCAAAATACTTCTAAAATCTATGCTGAATTTAATATTTTGTGTGTGAAAAGCGGGCGAACTGTGAGTAAGATTTTAACACTTCCTATAAAATTAAGTTTATACTTTAGAAATATTTTGAGAACTAAGAAGAAAAAGAGACATCTTTTAGGAAGTGTACAAAAAAAATAGAAGTTAAAAAAATTAATTTCCATAGGAGACATTTTAAATATACGAATGCATCAAATGCCCATGGACTTAACATTACGGAGGAGAATTCCGAATCTGAGTGACCAGCCCTCTTAAGTGCTTTAGTCATCCAATTTACACTGGCTACTTTTCTGATTCCATCACTCCATCTTACTTGAGGTCGTCTTCTTGGCCGTTTTACATCTCTGGGATACCACTGTAGGGTGTTTGTGCTCCATCTATTGCCGTGGATATATATCATAATATATAGCCGATATTTATTTTCAAAATATCAAGATTTTTTATATTTTCATATACTTGATATTTATTTTTTATATCAATGTTTCATATTTTCTACATTTGATATTTATTTTCAAAATATGAATGTGCACTAGATATTTTGATATTTTCAGTCGTATGTTGTAATATTTCAGTGTAAATGAAATGAATTTTCAACTGTTATTGACTGTGTGAATCTGATAAAGAACTTTTATCTCTTCTGGATGTGACTTTTTTAGCCAAAAAAGAAATCGAATATATTTTTCAAGCTTTGGATTTGAAGCTTTTATTTTTAAATGTCGAACTAATAATTATGTGGGGCATAATTAATTCAGAACAACCATTGAAAGATAAACTGACTAATTTAAATAAGCAGTTATATTAGAAAATAATGTTTTCTCAAGTTTTGGTTCTGTTGAGTTTAAACTATACAACATGTTAGGAAATGTGAAATAAGACATTTTATACTTTATGTTAAATTTTTTCAGTTAAAAATACTTTTTTGTATTTAAAATTTTGTTTTAAAAATATCTGATTTTTTTATACTTGATCTTGATACTGAATCCTGTAGTTAGTTTTTTTTTTTTTTTTTTTTATAAGTGTATAAAGCCAATTGTTACTGTTTTCAATTAGTTCATCTTCCATTTTGTTCTAAGCGAAAAAAATAAATAAATAATAAAGATAAATGCATTTTTAGAATATTGTTTGATTAAGTTTTCATGTTAAGTGCAATAGATTTTAGTTTCTAATCTATATTATGCTCAAAAACATTTATTATCAGCGATAAGTTGGCTGCTTTGAAAATATCGGATATTTTTTATATTTTCGAAAATATCATATTTACGAACCCTGCTTAGTGTGTATCAATTCTATAGATCCCATATAGAACTACACAAAAGATCTCAAGTGCATTTCCGTTTATAGACGGAAATTGCAACTGTGCTATGTGTTTAATTGAACAACTTTTACATACATATGTACTTTACGTTTACATACATACACACTAACTTTTAACATATGTAATATACACATGAATCAACGGATCATATACAGGGCTGCACAAAAAAAGATATTTTTTGTACTATTCATGGTAATTGCTGAAATTGTATTTTCAAATGCATTATACATTTTTCTAAGTTGTTTATTTAGACATCTTTCACCTTAAAAAATCGCAAAGTTTTGTTACTGCATTCTGAATGCGTTGGAAAGTGTTTCATAATCTATGCTGGACGCATGACTTTTCGTTCTTGTTTGTTTATAACAACTTAATTAAATATTCATTATTGAATTTGTTCTCCATTTTGACTACATTGTTAATTAATTATTGATAAATGTCTATTATTATCGGTTGACATAAAGCAGGGTTGGTAAAAAACCGGGTTTAAAAAAACTTTTTTTTTTGTTGTTGTTTAAACCAGGTTTTTAAAAATATATTTTCCTATTACAGACATGCATATTTATTGATAAAAATAAACATTGTTGGATATATAAGTAATATTACTTCATTTAAAAATAATTTAAATTAAATAATTACAATAAAAAAAATTGAAATTATTTAAAATTGAAACATTTTTAGTAAAAGTATTTTTAGTCTTATGTTCCATGAATAAAATGCTCTACATAGTGAAACATTGATACCTTGAAAATCTTAATAAACAATCTTTAGATTACTAGTACTATAAATAAATATATGGTGTAGTTTCATAAATACTATCCCCATCTAAATCACTAATCACCCATCTTTTCCATGGCTATTCAAAATAATTTCTTTGAAATATTTGCAATCTGAGATATCTGATTTTTCTGTTAGAACGCTACATGAACAATTAATTATCTTTTATTGAAAGTAAAGCTTTTATAAAGAATGGAATCATTTGAATTTAGCAGTAGGGTCTTTGCACGTTTCAAGAAGTATTGTCATTTGACACTTCTCAGAAACTGCCATGTTAAAAAAAAAAAAAAAAAAGGCAACAGTAAAATAAAAAGAAATACCTATTTACCAGCTTTTTAGACTACTGAAAACATTGATCTTAAAATGGAAAGTAGATTTATAAAAGTTGTCCTCCACTAAAACATTTAAACAGCATCAGACTTTATACACAGGACTTTTTTCTAAGCTATTTTATAATACGTATTACTTTTATATACGTCTAAACTAAAAATTGATAATATATATTTTTAGGCATTTTTATGAGACTTTTTTTTTTGTTATGTCTCATGCGAACCTTATCTCGATTTTTAGCCATTTTTTTGTCAGATCTAAATAGTGAATTCGATTATGCAATAGACGATTTAAATATCTTATTGCATATTTTAGTTTAAAGTAAACAGGTACTTCGTTAGCACCCAAGTTTTCAATGTCCTCTTATTTGACTTCATATCTTGAGTTTCTGTTATATTCTTAAGGCTGTTTGTTCTAAAATCCGAAAGGGCAACTTTATGACATAAGTTTTAATTTATTTTTGTTTGGAAATGCATGAAACTAGCAAATGCTGTTCAGAAACTATGTAATGGAACTGTGTTTTCCTTTTTTTTTGCAAACGCAATAGATCTTTCAGAAAATAGTGTCAAAGTGGCGTTTTGAACCGAATTTCCATGTGAAAGAAAAATAACTACTCAAGGAAGGTTAAAAACATCTTTGTCACGTAATCAAAATTGCTTATAACTCAATAGGTAAATTATTTATCAAAAATGGAAAAAACAGTTCGATTCCAAATCGCTTCCAGTCAGGCCTTCCAATTTTATTTTTCCGTTAAAAAATGAATTTGTAAATGTGTCAAAGCATTTTGCGCTTGTTGAGTAGAGCAGTTGAAAACAGCCTTAAAAGATAATCTTTCCAATCAAGAAAATTTTCTTTTGGAGCTTGACTGAAATCTTAAAGGTCATTTTATGTTATTAATTGTAAATAACCTGCGTTTTCTCAAAGGAAAATATTTTATTCAAAATATTGAATATTTTCAATCTATTTTATCTTTGCTACATTCACATGCTTTAAATTTTATCTTTAGAGCTTCAGATATGTTCATCAACACATGCAACTTGCATTCTACATGTATACAAATATAGCCTAGACTCACTATGTCTCATGGTGACTGCTGGGATAAGACAGTTAAAAGTAGAAATTATTTATATCAATAATTTGAAACACTTAATTTACAAAAATTAGAAAATATTATATTAGATCTTTTCTAAAAAACCAGTTGGTTAACCAATGATTTAAACCGTGCCAATCCTGCTGGTGACAGAATAAAATCAATACAAAACCCCAATCCCAATGTAGGAATAGGAATGCAAGGAAAACAAAAGCTTACTAAACCCAATAGCTATGATACAGCAAAGAAAACTCACAGCCAATCATTCATTAACATACAGAACAAAAAGTAACCAATGGAGAGAATTACTTATGATTATGTCATCATTGAGGCATATGTAATTCTTAGTAAATATCAACTAATCAAGCAATCTAAGTAGTAAAAGTGTATTTTTAGCTCAAATCTGCCATTTTGGCTATTTTTAAAAATAAAAGGCTTGAAAAAAGAAGAAAAATAACTAACTACTTGTTTTTTTTCTCCCCAGCTAATTTTAGAAAAATTAGTATGTAGTGAATAGAATTTAGAAAAATTAGTTAGTACCTGCTATGTAGATTTAAAGCTTATAAGAAAAGTTTGATTAAAAATTTTTGTCACCTTTACAAATTTATTAATTCATCACTTTTCTAAAGCTTTGCTTAAAGCTTTTGCATAATTTGGATTTTGCATTTTTCAATAATGTGTAAAATAAAAGAAAACATTAGGGAAAAAGAGAAAAAAACCACATGAAAAAAAACCATTTGGTTTAAACCAAACAAACCTGTCATAAAGTAATAAAATATAAAAGTTTAATTTATGCTTTGATTTTGTTTGAAACATACACACACATACATATATGTATATGTTTGTTTGTTAGAAAAGTGTTTCTATATACGTATAATTAATTGTACATATTTATATACGTACCATTTACTTTTCTTCAATTTCGTTTTCGGCCGAAACTGCGAATATTAGCGAAATTCAGTTTCGGTCTTAAAAACCAGTTTCGGTCGATCACTAGTTAAAAACTCCTCCCTCCTCCTCTTTTTTTAACGCTTTCCAACATAGTTGTCTACGAACTGTGGTTACTGAAAGTGAGTTTTCAGCTGTGGTACGAATTTTTAAATATAACTGGTTTTTCGCATATTACTTTTTTGTGTTTAATTCTTATCGATGATACACAGAGCTGAACAAAGATACCGCGTACATTTCCGTTTATTTACGGAAATAGATGAAGGGGAGTTTTGAACCGTGCTGTGTTTTTTAACTGAACTAAACTATAGCATATTAAGAAGTATATCATAAAAATCTATAGGACATATACAGGGTTGCACAAAAAGATATTTTCTCGACTACTGATGGTAATTGCTAAATTGTGTTTTCAAACGTGTCATGCGTTTTTTAAATTATTTACTTAGACATTATCTTTCACCTTATTATTTCTTGAAGTTTTGTTACAGTATTCTGAACATGTTGAAAAGTGCTTCATAATCTATACTTGGCGCATGACTTTTCGATCTTGTTTTAGATTATTTCTGGTTAGAAAAAGTAAATATGCGTTCGGATGTTATATATAATATAGAGTCGAATCTGTTAAAACGGAACCTATCTATGACAATTAGAGCCCGGCTAGTAAAAAATAATCCAACTACAATTTTTGCAGCAGTATCCCGGCTAGTAAAAAATAATTCAACTAGCTTTTGAAGCAGTAGCATTGCCGAGATAAAATGTATGTAATTTGGATAAAATGTATTTTTAAATGCACTGGGTACAACTGAATTTTATGGGGTTTTTTTTCTTTTTCGTGAAATGTTAAAAACATTAAAAAAAATTATTTCGAATTAATTTGCCATTACCTGAGACGTTGAAAAAAAAAAAAAAATACATTTTTAATGACGAAACATAGAAAATAAAAACAGTATTAGTAAGACGATTCGTTCAGGGGAAAAAAAGAAATTTTGGATGCAGAAAAATAGCAAAAAGTTTTTGATTTGCGTCACTGATGCATCGAAAAACTATGTCATTCAATCTCCACTTTTGACAGAAAGATAAAGATTAGCAGTAAATCAAATTTCGAGCCAAATTCAGTTTTCCCCGTCAAAAGAAGTTAGCGTAACCACCTAAATATTTTGGGAATCTAACGAGGAGAAATAAAAAATATTAAAATTTTGAAATTCTTGCTTTTATAGACAAAAAAGATATTTATACAATATCAATGGAAACGGTATCGGTAGAGATGAGTGAAACATTTCGATTCTGAAAGGTTACACTGGGGGGGGGGGGGGGGGGGGGAGATATCCTCTCTCAGCGCTATTTGTTGCATTGCAGGTCGGGTAACTCTGTTTACGGTTCCGGGTAATTTGATTTTTCAGTATATCGTTTCAGATTAAAAACTATACCTATAATAATAAACAGATGTTTCTATGTGCTGTTTTTCCCAATTCGCATTTTTGAGCGAACCTTACACAAAATTTGTGTTTTTTCCGCGGCCCTTTGACAAAATTCGCGATCCTTTGAAAAAATTAGTATTTTACCCGCAATCCTTTGACAAAATTGGCAATTTTATCTGCGAACAATTGACAAAATCGGCAATTTTTTCTGCGAACAATTGACAAAATCGGCGATTTCTTCTGCGAACAATTGACGAAATTGGCGATTTTTTCTGCGTCCGAATTTTCGGACTAATAACTGCTTTTTTTTTTTTTTAATTTTCGGAAAAATCGTATAAGAATCACCCCTGTACAACAGTTCATCAAAATTGAAATTAAAAGTTCAATTGTGCATTATAAAAGAAATCTAATCTCACTGAAAGTATTTTAATTACATCGTAATCTAAAATATCCAGAATTTAAAAAACTATCATTAAATGTTTAAATTTTTAGAAATTATTTAAATTATTATTTATCTATTTCCGAAATGATTTCACTTATATTTTTTTTACTAAACTTAATTCAGTTTTGAGTTTTTTGGTAACTAAAGAAGAAAATTCTTCAATAATTTTTTTATTGATCTGCAAGAAAATGCACTAAATATTTTTAGTAGTGAAAGAAAAAAGTGGGGGGGGGGGGGGAGAGGTTCACACAGGTTTGAATTTGGAGAGGAGGAGACTCTGGTATTCTAAAATTCACATGTATTATTTCAATTTCAATTATAGTTAGCTACCATGATACTCATCTAAAGTTTGCTGCTAACATTTATTTCCAACTTCAGATACGCTCATTGCAATGATGAATTTAGGGGAGGGGGGAAGGGGAGATATCCTCCCAGCAGCATCCAAATGTCCGCCGCCCCCCCCCTCCCCTCGATTAAAATAGTTTAGGTTTTATGGCTTTTAATGGTGGTTATACAGTACAATCCCTCTCCCCCATCTTCAGAGATTCAGAAATTCTGCCTGGATAAACTTTCTAAATTCAACACTGGTTGTTGCTTGTCAAATTTCCAAAAACTATGGATTTCTCCCCTCTAACATCTTGCACGCTGCTGGCAATACCCATAAATTGTTTACATACATCTACAACACCCCCACTCTACCAGGGGTCTGTCTAGACTTTTTTCACAGGGTCCTGTTTTTATGAAATTGTGAAGTTTTTCTTATATTTGTGAAAATTCTAGTTACAATTTTGTGAATTTAAAACTGTCGTTATATTCAAGTTCTAACCTTCATATATAAAATATCTGAGTAATATGTTATTTCATGAGTTCAGCTTTTATTTTACAGTTAGATTTTACTTTTAAAATGAATAAAGATGTGAAAGGTTCAATTTGAAGGAGGGAAAATTTTGTAAAAGGTCTATTTATAATACAAAGAATTTTGTGAAGGATCCTGTTTTAAGATAAAAAAATTGTGAAGGGTCCTTTAAACAGGGTTGCAAAAAAGACGGCTAAAATTTAAAAAAAGCCACGCCGGTGGCTTTTATTGGTTTTAACTGGCTTTTTTTGGCCAAAATTGGCTTTTATACTGTGAAGCATTTTAATTATAAATGACACGTTTTTATGTGTTTAATTAGTTTTAAAGACATTTAATTGAGGTAGAAATCAATATAACCCAATTTTTCAATAATGAAGACATTAATATTGGAATAACAGGCCATAACAATTGGGTTTCTCTGGTTTACACTGATCTTAACAGCCTTTTTTTTCATTTTTACTGGTTTATATAATTAAAAAGGACAATGGCTGCTTAGTTACATATTTTATTAACTAATTTTAAGGGAAATATGCAAGACTTATTTCTCATAAACATTTATTTAAAATCCCATAGTCATTTAATAAAAACATCATTTCTGTCTATTAAAACAGTATTATGAATAACATATGGATTAATTTGTGCATGGATATGCACTATTTTAAACAGCAACTAGCTTTTCAAAATTCTAGTTCAACAAGTTTTATTTGGAGAACTTTTTTTTAAATGTCCTGTTTATTTTATGCACTTACATGTAGTAAAATTTCCTCAAATGTTATATCCTTCCCAATTTCTCTTTCAACATTGTTCATTCTACGATTTTAATCTGTCCATATGGACATATCTGGAATAAGTTACATAACAGCTTAGTAGCAGAAAAACTTTTTACATATATCATTTTTATAATTTAGAATATCAATTGCTTATTACTGGGTATATTCTCAAGTATTATGTAAGACAATTTCAGTTATTAAATATATGCTATTTAGTTTTAATCAATTTTAAAAGTAAATATCAGTATGTAAGAATGTTTCTATTTTGATGTGTGACATTTTCTTATTCTTTCATATAATTTTTAAAATGTGTGGTATGTGTAGAGCTATAGTAAAGAATTCCAAACCAATACTTTAGAGTCTAATTTAATGTATTCTTCTGAATATTTATAATTTTTTTTTTTTTTTTTTTCTGACATAATGCCTTCATAGTTGCATTCTAGCAGTTATAAGGACTTATTTATTTGAGAAAATGTAATAGAAGTTTATATTTTTTTAGTAGAAAATATTTATAAGTGTATTAAAAATAAATTAACCCAAATTTTATATGAATTATCTATAAACCACCTTTTTTCAATTAAAGCCATCTGTTTTTAAGCGGTTAAAACCAAGAAAAGCCAGCCGTCTTTTTTTGGCCTGGCTGAAAGCCGGCAACCCTGCCTTTAAAGGACCTAGAATTTCCCTAAACATATCCCTGTCTACGTATACGTATTAGAAACAAACCTAACACAAATTTTAGAAAGTCTTGTTACAAATAATATGGTGAGATACAGTCAAGGCAGTAGCCAGAAAAATGTTTCAGAGAGGATTTGAGGCCCAGAATTTTATTTAACTTTTTTAGATTAGTTTTTCACTCATTCAATAGATGTGAGGATTAAGAGTCTTATTATGTTTTATTGTGAATTCATATAATTCAATTTAAAATGGAAATATAAGTCTTTTACATTGCAAATAAAATTATCATCTCATTTTGATGCTTCTTCGGTGATATATTGACATTAGTGTCGACCAAATTAATGTTTGAATTTTAGTACACTATACGTTGGAACAGCTAAGTTTGTAGGTATTTTAAATGACTTTCATTGCATTCTTCAAGAATTTGGGCTAAACAAGTCTGACAATTTGTATCGGTCGATTGCAGTCATTTTACAGGATTAAATTGAGGAAAATTCAAATGATTTTTAAGGACTGCTTAGAAATTACATCTATTTTTTCGACATATTAACGGAATCAAACAATAGAGATATGCCAGCATAGAATTTTGAGTTTTGGTTGAATCTTGGCTGTAGTTTATTTTTAAATTTTGACTGATAGTTAATGGCATATTTATAGTCATTCTGGCAGAAATTTCGGAGGGGTATCAAGCCCTGGTGATTCCCACCCCCCCTCCCATTGGCTACGGACTAGGACACAGTCTTACAGCAGACTACACTCTTAAGATCAGACAGCATTCTGCGAGGTTGCCTCTTTTGTCATCTTCTATCATTCTAGCAAGAGAGGAGCATTATACACAGGAGACTCCCTGACATGTTTATCACCTCCCCTTTATTTTGTTGATGACCATAAAGCCTTTTGAAAAGAAAGATTAAAGAAATAATTTATGACTTCTCATCACAGAATTGTAGAATGTGGTCTGAACGCAGCCTAACAGCCATTAGGACTTCCATTACTTTTCCCTTATCCAAATGATAATTTGTCAAATACTGATGTAATCACCACCACTGATGCTGCAACAATTTTTTATCATACAGGGGCCGATGCAGTTTTTTATTCTTGGGGCCCATTTTGTGAAAAGTAAAAGTTATTTTTGTTAATTTTATTATATTTTTGTGAAAAATAACATTTTGTAACGAAAGTTGAAATCCTGTTGCTCAAATTCGAACCAAGAATTTATTAACTAAAACCTCTTTAAATCCCCTTGCTAAAGATTGTTTTTCATGGCCTGGTTTTATTTACAAATTACACATTTTAAAACAGTTTTTATGAAAAAGAATGTTACGAAAGGGCCCTATTTTATTAAAAGGAATTTTGTGAAGGGGTCTGTTTTATTAAGTTCATTTGTGTGAAGGGGCCCATTTTATTAAATTTATTTTTGTGAAAGGGCCCATTTTATTAAATTTATTTTTGTGAAGGGACCTATTTTATTAAACAGATTTTTGTGAAAGGGCCCTAAATAGGCCCCAAATTTTGGCTGGATCGACCCCTGTCATATTCCATGCAGATTTTAAAAGAACCAACAGACCAACAATTAATTATTTTTTTATCAAGATTTTAATTATGCACAATTCTGATGAAAATTTGTGACTTCCTTACAATGGAAAAACAAGCCTTTTTTTTTTAAGAAAAACGAATTTTACCAACTAATACAATTTAAGGGAGAAAAATCATAATTTGCATTTTGGAGATTGCAGTTAATAGTAGTGTACTGTTTCTGCTGGTTTCTACAGGACAAAAAAAAAAATATTTGTAAAGGAACAATTTGTTTTTGATTTAAGGCATTGTTTATGTATGCATTAAAACATTAAATAATTTATCTAAATTAGACAGTATATCTCTCAATGACTGTTCTATGTTAATATTGTCCCACAAAATTATTGGTTCTACATTTAAAAATTCAGCTTCAAACATAAAGCTTGCAATTTTTTTTTTTTTTTTTTTTTTTTTTTTTTTTTGAGGGAGCAGCAATAGAATTGGTAAAAAAAGTCACTAGTCCCAAGGAACAGTAAACATCAGAGTTTACTGGTCCGCAGACATCGTCACTGGACCGCTACATAAAATTCTATTAAGTAGGTACCTTTAACCCTTTGAGTGACACCCCTCCCCTCCTAGATCCTTTCAGTTACCCAAAATTTTCGGCATAATAAAATGTACAACTATAATTTGTTAAACAGTATGTAAACAAAAGCTATAAAATTATTAATTATGTATTTTATTTCCGATTATTTATTTCAACTGACTGTAAGTTTTAATACAATTTTTTGTTTTTTTATTTTTTTAAATAAAATAAAATTCTGTGGTTTGTGTTTAGTTGTGGTTTTCTCTGGGGCGGGAAAATTTGTGTTTACCTGTCAGAGAGGGAAAAAAATTACTGGTCTTGCAGACCACAAAATTTTTTAAATTAGTGGTCTTATTGAATTCTTAGTGGTCTCGTACCAGCGGACCACTAAGGATTTCGAACGCTTGGGGGGGGGGGGGGTCACTGCCAGAGCAAAAGTTCTTTATCTACAGAATTACACAGTCAGTAACAGTTAAAAAATTCATTTGCACTTGTTTTGACCAGGGTTGGAAAAAAACCGGGTTTTTTTGTAAAAAAACCAAAAAAACCGGTTTATTTGGTTTAAACCAGGTTTTTTTGGTTTAAACCGGGTTTTTTAAAAATATAATTTCCTATTGCATACAGATGCATATCTGTTGCTAAAATGAACATTTTTGGATATTATGTAAGTAATATAACTTTTGTAAATATTTAAATTAAATAATTACAGTCAATTATATAGAAATTTGAAATCATTTCTAATTTAAACATAATTAGTAACAGCTATATGTCTTATGTTCAAAGTAAACTGCTCCACAGAGTGAAACATTGATATCTTGAAAATCATATGAAGAATCTTTTGATTAATAATATAATAATCAGCCAATAAACATTTGATGCAGTTTCATGAATATAATATATTATTCTGTGCTTGTTATTATTATCTTTTTAATATCCAAATACTTCTGGTTATTTTGCTTTCTGAGTGATAACTCCAAGTGTCCAAGTCAACATTTTTGGCCATTAGATTCAATAACTAACAGAAAAGATTGATTGGTATTATTGAAATGCTATAACTAGCATTCAATTTTTGCAAGCTGTGTTATTCAATTTGATATCTTAAGTTACTCTTTTAAATTCTTTAAGGATAATCTTCCCCAATCTAGAAAAATTTCTTTTACAACTTAACCAAAATCTTAAAGATCATTGTATTTTGTTATTAACTGCTGTAAATAATCTGCATTTTTAAAATGAAAATACTTTATGCTAAATATTGAATATTATTTATCTATTTTATCTTTTCTAATTTCACATGCTTTAAGAAAATTAGGGTACCAGATATGTTCATCAGCACATGCTAATTTTCATTCTACATGCATAGAAACATGACCTAGGCTCATTATGTCCCATGTTGACTGCTGAGATGAAGTGTTAAAAGTAGAAATTATTCTATCTATAATTTAAAACAATTAAATTACAAAAAAAAGAAAATATATTAGATTTTTTCTAAAAAAACCAAATGGTTTTTTTGACAAAAAACCAATTGGTTTAAACCGTGGTTTAAACCATGGTTAAAACCACTTGGTTTAAACCGTGCCAACCCTGGTTTTGACTGAAAATATAAAAAATCAGCGTTCAAAATCCTTGGTGGTCAGCTGGGCCGAGACCACTAAAAATTCAATTGGACCTCTAATTTAAAAAATTTAGCGGTCCGCAGTCGCAGGACCAGTAACCTTTTTCCCTATCTGACAGGTAAACGTAAATTTTCCCGTCCCTGAGAAAACCACAACCTAACACAAACCACAGAATTTTATTTTATTTAAAAAAATAAATAAAAAATTGCATTAAAACTTACAATCAGTTGAAATAAATAATCGGAAATAAAATACATAATTAATAATTTTATAATTTTTGTTTATGTACTGTTTATTTAATTTTTAGCAAATTACAATTTTACATTTTATTATGCTGAAAATTTTGGGTTAACTAAAAGGAAGTTTGGTTTATATTCTAGGAGGAGGAGGGAGGGGCGGTGTCACTCAAAAGGTTAAAGGTACTTAATAGAATTTTATGTAGCAGGCCAGGGACGATGTCTGTGGACCAGTAAACTCTGATGTTTACTGGTCCTTGGACCCAGTGACTTTTTTTTATCAATTCTACCGCTGAAAATATATGCAATACTTTGAAAATTAATATCAAATATATGAAACTATCAAACTTCATGATATTTTGAAAATAAATGTCGGATATACAGGGTGTCCATAATTAAACGACACTACTTTTAAGTTGTCTACAGACAAAACTATCGTTCATAAATTTGTGAAATTTGGTGAAAGACATAATAAAGGGATGGGAATTTGTTTAAACTAAAAAATATATATATAAATAAAAATAGTTCAAAATTTCGCCACCAGAGGGCTATTTTTAATAAATTAGTCATTTAGCATTACGATAGTTTAGAAATTTTCGTTATTAACTTAACCTTATTCTAAAGATAGCATTTCACATCATGTTCTTAACATTTCCCAGAACATACTGCGGTCAACTGTGGAATATGCTATCTTACAATTCCAGATGGTATCTGAAAATGATGAAAGTCATGCAGAACATGTTTGTTAATAACAAAATTTGTTAAACTATCGTAAATGTATACTAAATGTGAAATTCGTTAAAAAACGGCCTCCTATTTTTTATTTTTTTTCGCTCAAACAAATTCCCATACTTTTATTATGTCCGTCACAAAATTTCACAACATTCTGAACAATAGTTTCGTCTGTAGACACCTTTAAAATAGGGTCGAATAATTATGAACATCCTGTAAATAAAATTTCTAAGCTATCCTAATACTAAATGTGTAATTTATTAAAAATTGCCCTCTGGTGGCAAAATTTTTAACTATTTTTATTTATGTATTTTTTATCTTAAACAAATTCTCATCCCTTTAATATGTCTTTCCCAAAATTTTACAACGCTATGAGCAATAGTTTTGTCTGTAGATAACTTTAAAGTAGGGTCGTTTAATTATGGACACCCTGTATATCATGATACAGTAAACTTCCGACTTCCAATTACCCGTTACTCACGGGACTGATGGGAATGTTGGATAATCGAAAGACAATATACAAGACTGTTACTAAAATTACATTTTTATATGTTAATATATAAATAAGAATAATTAATAGTTTTTTTTTTCTATTTGTTGTGTACTTTAGTTTATACAAAGCATAACTGATAGTAAGAAATCTTTTTATCAGACAAATTTGGAATTTTGCTGAATAAATATGTAGTACCTGTAGTACCATTATACTTTTTGTTTGCATTTTACTTGTGCTTTTACCGCAGCAAGATTGCGAATTCTACAGTACTTGGATTGCATCTGATCTACTTCCTCTTGCATCTCAAACCAATTAATGCATTTAGACAGCATAACCTGCATGACTGATTCCTGGATGATCATTTCATTCCCGGTTCATCACATTCATCTGCTTTAAGTTTTTCTGGATTCAAAACAGCGTCGTGCGAAGTGAGGAGGGCAGCCGCCCCGGGCGCGGAAATTGAGGGAGTACCAAATTTATACTACAAACCTCATTTTTCTTCTTTTTAAAAAAAAAAAAAAATTATATATTTACCTATTGGGAATTTTTTCCCCAATAAAAGTACGTTCATTTTTCGTTTCAACGTTATTGTATGGTCCTTTACCCTACACCTGAATACAAATTTATTAATAAGGACTTCTTTCTTTTCAAAACTTGTTTTAGGTCTTTGTCTTAATCTCTATTGTTAACATTCTCTGAGTCTGTAATTTTCTTTCTGTGCTTAACATGTACTCTCAAAACAGCATGGGGTTTCCTTCTAAGAATACAAAAAGGTTGTAAACTGCTACTGTGCTGTTAGATACATTTTTTCTACATCCATTTCCCAGATTCTCTTTGCCAAAATATAAATGCAATTTTCTTTTTTGTTACTTACATGTTTGGAGTTTCTGGATTAAAATTAAGCATAAAGTTCCAAAATAAACGCGAAATATGTATTCAATGGCATTTATTTCTGTTTCTGCACACTTTTCAATAAAGTGTGGGGGGGCAAGGAAGGGGGGGGGGGCAAATTGAAACTTTGCCCCGGGCGCAGTTTTCTTGTCGCTGTTTTACTCAAAATACAGTCTCATTCAAGTTTGTGTGCATTTGAATTTTCGTTGTTCATTTCTGATTAAAAAAAAAAAAAAAAAATAGAAAGGTGGCTGTTAACGAAGGAAGCTGGCAGTTGATAGATTAATAGATAATCAGAAGTTTACTGTATATATCAAGATATGTACATATCCATTGATATATGATCGAACTCTGAATCCATCGATCGTAATTTTCCATTTGCACAACATTAAGTGTTCAGGAACTGTTGGCAGTTTCTTGTTCATCTGATCTCTTCCCTGGTTTGGAATGTTTGGTTATGTTTTCTTTTTTAAAACTGATTATTAATCTGCCTATTTGTTTTGTTTTATGTTTATTATTTTGTATGAAAACTAGCTGTAAACAGTTGGCATGACACATAGACATAGTTGTAGATCAACCTTCCAAAACCTAAAGCAATTGCTCAACATTATCGCTGAAAAGAAAAACTGAATTACTTAAGTAACATTTGCTAAATTTCATATGAAATACAGAGCTAGAGATTTTTTAAAGGGAATTCAAACCAAATTTATACGAGAAATGTTCATAAATTTGTGGATGTGAATTAATTAACAGGCAGTTTTATTTACTCTGTCTCATGTTTATGTTTTCAAAACAAAATGCTGATCCCAGCCAGGTGATTTACAGTACAGCTGATTTATCACATCTAACTCAAAATAATAAAGAAAAATAAAAGCTAACAATCACATTTTAAATTTCACATTACAGTTTAATCTGCTGAGGAATGTGGATATTTGCCAATAGCTCAACAGTGCATTTCATTCGCATGTTAAAAAAACACAATGAAAAAGTTACCAAAAATCTTTATGGTCTATCAAAATTATTGACCACATTCTGTTTTGGAGTGCATTTGAGCCTCACCCTTTGAGGAGATGATGAATGAGATGATTCAATAAATGAGGGAGTTTTCAGAACTCTCATAAACTTTTCAACGGAACTTTATGTTATAAATTATGAAATCAACATTCGTAACCAGTGGTGTAGTCGTAAAAAAAGCAGAGGGCGCACGCTTAAAGCAGAGGGTATACGCTCAATGCGGAGGGTATACCCTTCAGTGTATATACTATAGCTTTTTTGAGAAACAGAGGGTATACGGTGTTCCTTAAAAAAATCCAGAAGGTATACGGCGTATACCACCGTATACCCTGCACTACATCCCTGTTCGTAACACAAAATATGTTTTGTAACCCTAACAATTTTAACAGAAATTAATTCTAGTACTAACTTCAAATATGTGAATCTGAAAGTTCAGCCTATTCCGGAAAGTAGTTTTTGAATTATATTTTAAAAACTTCATGAATTTAAGCTTTTTCTATTAAAAATGCATTTAACATGAAGTCAAAATTTTCCATTTGCATAATTATTAAACTATTGCATCATTCAAATGACTTTCCATTTAGAATCCCAAGGTAAAACTTTCTGAGGCATATGAATATGATGCAAAAATTAGGTATTTGTATAGAAAATTTCAAAGATTGTTAAAATTTCAATGTGAAGATGATCCAATAAGCTTATTTTTTTAAATAATACTAAGCTTATTTTTTTTTTATATAATACTTAAAAGAAGACATAATTCCAATCTGAATGACTGTTTTTGTTTTTCTCTCTGACAATTTGCGATTGATGTGCATGAGCTATTTTAGCATTTTCTCTTTCCGTCTTAAAAAAAAAAAAATTAAAATTAAAATTAGCACTGTGCTTTCTAAGGCGCATAGTTATACCATATTTTTTAACAAAAATTTTCACAATAATTAATGTAGAAAAATATTACAAATTCTATGACTGAATGAAGAGATTGCAAACTGTGCAATTGAAGTATTAAGTAGAAATTTATTAATCTGAAATAATGGTATCAGACTCTTTGGAAATTCCAAGGAGTGCACAGACAATGCAAGGAATGCATGGACCTTGATTTTTCTTTGTAGTTAAAGTAAAATGATACAATTTTTCTATTTATGAGTACTTGTTTATTTCCCATAGTTGCAATTTTTTTTTTTTTTGCTTGTGATAGCATTAATATATTTCAATCGTATTTAAGTATTGCGCAGTAGCGCAATACTTATTTATTTCCAGTGTCACTTCTCAATGTTAATTTAACATGGAAAAGCCTATGGAGATCATAACTTTTTCATTTTTTCTTTCCACCTTTTTGTCCCTGATGCCTCTCATTTTTTATTCTTTACTAATTCTAATGATGCAGGGGTCTGTCCAGACTTTTCTCACAGGGTCCTGTTTTTGTGAAATTGTGAAGTTTTTCTTATTTTTGTGAAAATTCTAGTCACAATTTTGTGAATTTTAAATTATCGATGTCTTCATGTTTTATCCGTCATATATAAAAAGCTAAGTAATGTGCTCTTTGGTGAGTTCAACTGCTTACTTACAGGCCAGATTTTATTTTTAAATGACTAAATTTGTGAAAAGTTCAATTTGAAGGTGAAAAAAACTCAGTGAAAGGTCTATTTAAGAGACAAATAATTTTGTGAAGGGTCCTGTTTTGGGATAAAATGTTTTGTGAAGTGTCTTGTTTGGGGATAAACATTTTTGTGAAGGGTCCTGTTTTAAGATAAATTATTTTGTGAAGGGTCCTTTAAAGGACCTAAAATTTTCCTAAACATATCCCTGTGATGCTATAAATTTAAAGTATAAAAACGTTTGCCTGACGTCAGGGTCAAAACGAATGGTAAAATGCCTTTGCATATGAGTGAATTATAACCCAGAGAGAAACATGGGCCAATTTGTTTTTACATTATTCAAGTATTTTTCTTAATAATACCAATTTTCGCTTTTTTCATTGAAAATCAACGGACATTTTTCATAGAAAATGCAACATTTTTACTTCACTGTTGCAAAAATTTCAAAAGCCGTAATGATAATTTATTTCTTTTTAGTTGAAAGATTTTCATATAAAATATTAAATTGAGCTAGTTTTTTTTTTTTTTTTTTTTTTTTCAAAAATTAAAAAGGTGAATATGGCGTCATAGTGGAAATAAAAGATTTTCAGAATAAGTTTTTGCTTTGGTCAAGTTTATATTTTAGTAAAAAGTTTCTAATGGATAGCTATTTTTATGCAGGTAGTAGGGAATTACATAACTTAAACTTTAAAATGTATTTTTTTTTTTCCGAGATGAGAACTATTTAAACCCCAAGTTACACTTAGGTAATAAATTTCTGATGTGTTTACATCACCCCTTGGGAGAGAATAAGGTTTAAAAATTTTAGTAAAACTTTTATTTTTTATTTTTTACTGTATCACAGTTAAATATTAGCAGTAAGGATTCAACACAATTTACATTTACATTCATAGCGTTCCTGAGTGGGAAATAGGGTATCTAAATTTAAGTGAAGTTAATTTTTTATGTTTTGATTATAGATTTTTTGCGTTCAGATTAGAAGTTTTGTCCAAACTACCGCAACCTGCATTATTACAGTGGTGAAACATTTTGAATTACACATTGGTAAACTGCATCCCACATTGTGATGTAATACCACATACATCAAAGCCTGATGATGATACTCTCTATTAATTTTGAAATGCGTTCATCTGAGGGGCAGTAGTTATTAAAAAACTAGCTGGCTTCGCCCGCTAGCGGGCCCCTCCTTTTTTATAAAATCTCGAAAGAACGTAACTTGCCTGCGAATGAACCTTGAACCTGAAAAATTGCGTTCGAACGAAAGTCGAACCGGGTCCCCGCTGCCTTCGGCACCGTATAGCTGCACACGCACTGCAAACTCTTTTTAAAAAGCCTTTCGCTATAACTAAAGTTGAACCTGGTCCTCGCTGCCTACGGGACCTTATAGCAGGCGTGCTGCAAATTCTTTTTAAAAAGCCTATCGCGCTCGAACGAAAGTCCAACCTGGTTCACGCTACATTTTTTTATACTTTTCTTATGTGTTATAAACTGTCTTAAACTTTCAAACAGATCGCCTTGTTAGATTTCTTAATTTAAATGGAATCGCGGTCAGTTAGTTCCACATTCCACCACCAGGGAGCGCAGTGTATTCTTAGCAAAACTGTATCTGACTGAAAGTCCGTTAAACAACCTATTAGTAGATATGTTATTCGAGGTGTTTGCGGTCTTAAGCAAGAATTTAGTATATTTCCTGAAATTGCTATTCGGAAATAGTGGTAACTTAACTTTAGACATTTTCATATTTAATAAGTAGCAGTTATCTGAAGACTCCGTCAGAAAACCGAATCAGAAACGGTCAGAAAGGCAAAGGTAAAAAAAATATATATTTCGTCCCTCCTCCTCCCCCCTCCTGCCTGAAATTTCACGCGTCATTTTATATAATTTTTTTCTTATGCGTTATAAACTATCATGAAGTTTCAAACAGATCGCTTTGTTAGATTTCCTACTTTAAATGAAATCGCGGTATGTTAGTTCCACATACTTATAGGGGCAAAAATTACCGAGTTATTGTCTTTTGAAAGGAAAATTTTGCAGAAATTTGCTTTTTTCGGCCATAACTTTTTGGAGAGACATCGTAAAGCTTAGATAGCGTTATTTTCAGTTCGAAAATTTTAATACCTTTAATTTAAGGTGTATAATGTGGGGGGTATTTGCTTAACTTAAAAACTTCAATAAAAACGGTCATAACTTCATGGTCGTGCCTCGTAAGTCAAAGCTTGCATGTTAATCAGTTCGGAATTTACTTTACCATTATTTTAAGGTGTATATTGAGGTTGTGCGTAGGAAATTTAATGCGATTTCGCTTTATCTCCCAAATTGAAAGGATTTTCCTTCGATAATGAGTTGTTAATTAGCTAATAACTTCGTTAATTACCGCGGGATTTTTTCGAAACCACAAAGTCCGTTTTTCTGAGAAAACGGCGGCCCGAATCGACATATTATAAGACTCTCTGCGTTGCCTGTGAGAAAAGTAGTTCCTGCGACAGGGGCGATGTGCACAGACAGACAGTCAGACGTTTACGGACATTAATAGTAGTAGAGATGATAATGCAAAGAAATCCTATATTTTTTCATATTTCCTTAAATATCTCGGCTCCTATTGGTCGGAGAGCTTAGATCTCGCGCCAAAAGTAGCTCCAAAGCACCCAAGCAAACTTTTCCCCGCGATTATTTTGCCGTCTTCCAATTTCCTCTAACTGTGTTAGGGGCCCGGGTAGGGCCCCTTTAAAATATTTTTCGTAGTAATTTCAGCAATTATGTTAAATTATTGGTTAAGACCGCCACCCTCCTGATCCATGTATCTATGGATCAGGATCATCTATGGATCGTTCAGATACGCTTTCGTTAAGATTAGAGTGCGCTCCCTGGTGGTGGAATATGGAACTAACATAACACGATATAGCTAAAATTAGAAATCTAACAATGCGATCTGTTTGAAACTTTGAGATAGTTCATAACACTTAATAAAAAGAACTTTCCGTAGATACATGGGTCGGGAGGGTGGCGGTCCTAACCAATATTTTAAGAAATTTAGAAAAGTGCCCCTCTAGGGGGGGTGAAAAGGAGGGGATGAAAACCGAAGATGCATAACTTGAATCAACCTTCACAGACCTTTTCTATGATATATCACATGGCGGGTAACAAATAAATACAGAAAAGTGGAGGGGGGGGAACATTGGGGGATGGACACCGGAGATGCATAAACATCTCCGGCAAGAGGGGGGACAAACTGGGCTCGTTATGTCCAACAGTTTGATATGAAACACCGCTGAGTTAAGTCAAAACCAGAAGAAGTTGCAAAAGTTAACCCGTTATGGGCACGCTGAGAGGGGGAGGGGGGAAGAGAAAGATGGGGAAAAACTGGGCTCGTGATGCCCAACAGTTTGATGAGAACTCTCTCTGAGGTGGAACTTCCTACTTATAGGAGCAAAAATCACCGAGTTATTGTCTTTTGAAAAAAAATGTTTGCAAAAATTTGCTTTTTTTGGTCATTACTTTCTGGAAAGACCTCGTAAAGCTTAGTTAACATGATTTTCAGTTCGGAAATTTTAATACCTTTAATTTAAGGTGTATTATGTGGGGGTATTATCTTAAATTAAAAAGTTCAATAAAAACGGTCGTAACTTTATGGTCGTGCCTCGTATGTCTAAGCTTGTATGTTATTCAGTCCGGAATTTAATTTACCTTTATTTTAAGGTGTATGTTGAGGGGGTGCGTGGGAAATTTAATGATGTCGAGTCTCAGATTCAATTTTGAAAGGATTTTCCATCGATTATGAGTTGTTAATTAGCTAATGACGTCCGTAATTACGGCCGGATTTTCTCGAAACCGCAAACACCGTGTGTCCGAGAAAACGGCGGTGCGAATCGACATATCATAAGACACTCTGCGCGGCCCGGGAGCGAAGGAGTTCCGGTCACAAGGGCGAATGTTACACACATACATACAGACAGACGTTTACGGACATTAATAGTAGTAGAGACTTGACATATTAAACAAAAATATAATTTGAAGAACAAATTAAAAAAACAAAATTTATTTCCTACATTGTTTAAGCCCGAGAAGGGACATATATTAAGATATTTCATTCAATTAGTTCTACATGTAATGTTAAATTTTAGTATCAAATTAGTTAAGCCAATTGAAGATTAAAAAATGAAAATAAAATTCATACAATATGATACTTAAAACACCCTAAAAAATTAGATTCTGTTCAAATGAAATCGAAATAAATCTTAGACTTTTTTTTAAGTTTTGTATTTTGCATGCATCTTATCATTTTATGCACTAATTGTCATAAACATAATACAAAATCCAGAGTTTCCCCTAGGTTTAAAAAAGGGCAGGGTGCTTCTTGTAGGAAAAGGGCACTTTTGGATTCCGAAGGGCATGTTTTGGATCCTTAAGGGCGCTTTTTTTTTTTTTTTAAGGCATTCTTTTGATTTTTTAAACTACTTTTAATATTTAATAGACAGGACGCTATTTTAAAGACAGCAATGAGTCAATTTTTACTATGCAAGTAAATCTTTTAATAAACAAAGGAATAAAGGCACTTTTTCCAGCTGGGGGCAACAAGGGTGCTAATGTTTTCCATCAGGGGCAAGAAGGGTGCTATTTTGTAAATGTAAGGGCAGGCAGGGTGCAGCACCCTCCTGAAATTGTCTAGGGGAAACTCTGCAAAACAAATATTTTCAATTAAAAATGGAAGAAGTCTAAGATTTATTTTGATTTCATTTGAACGGAATTTAATTTTTTAGAGTGTTTTAAGTATCATATTGTATGAATTTTACTTTCATTTTTTAACCTTCAATTGGCTTAACTAATTTGTTACAAAAATTTAACATTAAATGTAGAACTAATTGAATGATATATCTTAATATATGTCCCTTCTCGGGCTTAAACAATGTAGGAAATAATTTTTTTTTTAATATGTTCTTAAAATTATGTTTTTGCTTAATATTATATTCATTGTTCAGATTTTATTTTTGCAATTTTTATACAGTAAACTCTGTCTAAGGCGGAATCGATCGGGATCGAGAAAATTTTCCGTAGTAAAGAATATTCCGCCTTAGACAAATTTTACTCTATGTCTATGGATTCGCAGGGACTTCAAAATCTTTCCGAGTTGACAGATTTCCGTCTTATACAGAGTCTGCCTTACAGAGAGTTTACTGTATTGTGATTGTGAACCCCCATTTAAATATCACCACTGTTTAATACCAAATTGTAATCATCTTGATTTTAATCATATAATACAACAATAACAGCGAAAATTTTTTTAAACAGTTGATTGAAAAAATATAGGAAACAATTTGAAATAAAAAATCTACAGTTTAAGCTAAAGACTAAAGAACAAAACTGGGAAACTTCATTAGCGACCAGTGGTATACCAGCTTTATAAGCGACCCACTTTCTGTAAACTAGTGCCCACCCTTTTACTTAAAAGTACTAAACATAAACTTGCATTAAAATTTCTATTAGTATTAAGCTAAAATTGAACACACCAAATAAATACGTTAATACAAACATATTGCAACAAGAAAAAAGTAGAATCCTTGCTGGAATGCAAGCAAATTTTACTCTCTCCTTGTAGGAAAGTGGCCATAAGGTTGCCACTGACAAACAATTTTTTAATAGACTTTTTTTTTTCATTTAGTGGCCCTGCAGGCGGCGGCTAGTGCTAACTTTGCCCTTCACAAAAAATAATATACTTTAGGCAGAAAGTTAAAAAGTTTAGAAAAATATTTTCAATGGTTATACATAAAAATAATAAAATGAAAAATTACCTCCAATCTTAAATTCTTCAATGCATGAGATACAGACACTTTGTTTAAACAATTATTGATTAATTTAAAAGTTTTAATTAAAAAGATAATTGACATAGTACAGTAAAATATGTCAAAGTGGAATCCATATTTTATGAAATCTTGCATTAAGAGGCTACTTCAGTCACCCGCATTCACGAATCAGGGATGTGTTTAGGAAAATTTTAGGTCCTTTAACCCTCTGGCTGTCTTGGAAAAGGGCAAAATTGTAATGTTGTTTTCTCAGCATTTTGTTTTAAACAGGGTTGCCGGCTTTTAGCCAGGCCAAAAAAAGCCGGCCGGCTTTTTTTGGTTTTAGCAGCTTAAAAAAAGCTGGCTTTAATTGAAAAAAGCCGGCTTTTATTTTTCAAAAAAGTGGTTTATAGATAATTCATATAAAATTTGGATTAATTTATTTTTAATACACTTATAAATATTTTCTACTAAAAAAATATAAGCTTCTATTAAATTTTGTCAAATAAGTCCTTATAACTGCTAGAATGCAACTGTGAAGGCACTGTCAGAAAAAAAAAAATACAGTAGAAGATCTTTATAACTATATAACGCAATTCTCCATATAATGCACAACTTTTCAGATGTAAACAATGATTTTTGCAGTTAAAAAGCACCTGCATTTTCCCATTGTAAAATATTGCTATTCTCTAGAGGACTACATTTGATATATCATTTCAACTTTATCTCCTAATTTAAGATCATTTTACTGAAAAAATGCTATTATTGCAATAAACATTTTTGAAAATGTCTTGGATGGTTGTGTCAGTTATATTTGAATCATGTTTATAAAGTAAATTTAACAATGTCTGACGTATATTATGCAAAAATTTATAATTTGGATAACTCTTGATAATAAGGAAGCAGTATAAAGCAGGGGTCGATGCAGATTTTTATTCTTGGGGCCCATCTTGCGAAAAGTAGAAGTTATTTTTTGTGAATTTTATTATATTTTTGTGAAAAATAACATTTTGTAACGAAAGTTGAAATCCAATTACTAAAATTCGAACCAAGAATTTATGAACAAAGACATTCTTTAAATCCCTTTGCTAAAGTTTTTGTTTTTTGTGATGTGGTTTTATTTACAAATTACACATTTTAAAACAGTTTTTATGAAAAAGAATGTTACGTAGAGGGTCTATTTTATTGGGCCCATTTTATTAAATTTATTTTTGTGAAGGGGCCCTAAATAGGCCCCAAATTTTGTCTAAATCGACCCCTGTAACGGTATTCTAATGAATTTTGATATGTTTCAGACATATTTGGCCATGTTTATAAGGTGAATTTAATGATGTGATCCATATAACGCACAACCTTGCGTTTTTAGACTTGTGTTATAAAGATCTTCGGTTGTATATAAATATTCAGAAGAATACATTAAATTAGACTCTAAAGTATTGGTTTGGAATTCTTTATTATAGCTCTACACATACGACGCATTTTAAAGATTATATGAAAGAATAAGAAAATGTTACACATCAAAATAGAAACATTCTTATATACTGATATTTACTTTTAAAATTGATTAAAACTAAATAGCATATATGTATTTAATAACTGAAATTATCTTATATAATACTCGAGAACACCCAGAAATAAACAATTGATATTCTAACTTATAAAAATGATATACATAAAAAGTTTTTCTGCTACTAAGCTGCTTTGTAACTTATTCCAGATATGTCCATACGGACAGATTAAAATTGTAGAATGAACAATGTTGAAAGAGAAATTAGGAAGGATATAACATTTGAGGAAATTTTAGCACATGTAAGTGCATAAAATAAAGAGAACAATTAAAAAAAAAAAAATTCCAAATAAAACTTGTTGAATAAGAATTTTGAAAAGCTAGTTGCTATTTAAAATAGTGCATATTCATGTATAAAGTAATCCATATGTTATTCTTAATACTGTTTTAATAAGGAGAAATGATGTTTTTATTAAATGACTTTATGTGTGATTTTAAATAAATGTTTATCAGAAATAAAATAAGACTTGTATATTAATATCCCTTAAAATTAGTTAATAAAACATATAACTAAGCAACCATTGTCCTTTTTAATTATATAAAGCAGTAAAAATGAAAAAAAAGTTTGTTAAGGTCAGTGTAAACCAGAGAAAGCAATTGGTATGACTTTTTATTCCAATATTAGAGAAAGCAATTGGTATGACTTTTTATTCCAATATTAATGTCTTCATTATTGAAAAATTGGGTTATATTGATTTCTACCTCAATTGAATGTCTTTAAAACTAATTAAAAAACACATAAAAATGTGACATTTATAATTAAAATGCTTCACTGTATAAAAGCCAATTTTGGCCAAAAGAAGCCAGTTAAAACCAATAAAAGCCACCGGCGTGGCTTTTATAAAATTTTAGCCGGCTTTTTTGAAACCCTGTTTAAAGGACCCTTCACAATTTTTTTTATCTTAAAACAGGACCCTTCACAAAACTTTTCATCCTAAAAAAGGGCCCTTCATAAAACTTTATTTCGAAACAGGACCCTTCACAAAATTCTTTGTATTATAAATAGACCTTTTACAAAATTTTCCCTCCTTCAAATTGAACCTTTCACACCTTTATTCATTTAAAAGTAAAATCTAACTGTAAGTAAGCAGTTTAGCTCACCAAAAAGCATATTACTTAGCTTTTTATATATGAATGATAGAACATAAAGACATCGATAATTTAAAAATTCACAAAATTATGACTAGAATTTTCACAAAAATAAAAAAAAAAACTTCACAATTTCACAAAAACAGGACCCTGTGAGAAAAGTCTGAACAGACCCTTGCGAATGCTAATCCTATGGAAGAAATTTTTAAAGATCTCGTTTGCATTTCAGCATTTTTAAAAAATTCTTTTTCCATTGGGTAGCTGAGATCGATCTGTACAAAGAGCATTTTTTTACTTTTCGACTTTACTTACAGAAATTAGGACACTTTAATTTTCGGAACCGGTTTCGAAAGTGAAAGCATCCTCTTGAAAAAAATCTGCAAACAAAATCGAAAACGTAAAAAAGGGCAGATACAGAGATCAATCTCAGCTATCCAATGCAAAAAAATCATTTAAAAATATTGAAATGCAAATGAGATATCTTAAAAAAAAAATTTCCACAGGATTAGCATTAGCGAGCAAGTCTTTCCAGGTGACTGAAGTAGACCCTTAAACAGAAAAATGTCATGATTGTAACAGAAAAAAATTCAATATACAATTACAATACAACAGACAATGTAACTGCTAAGGCAGAATCATTCCGCTGTCTTTTTCAATTTCATTTTAACAGATTTAACCATGTAGTAGGAGAGCTGTTGAACATTTTTGAGTAGGTATTTGAGGCACCCTGAAAATTTGTGCAGCACTTCTTTTGTAATGCCTGAATACAAAATCGAATGTCTGGCTGAAGGATCGTGGCCCAAAACCTGTGCCAGACACGTGTCAAGTGCCATTTTTTGACACTACCCCAAAAAAGTATTTGAGGCACGCTGAGATTGAAACAGAATAATATTTATACTTAGAAAAAAATATTTTGAAAATGACAGACACTTTAGTCGGCCCAAAAACTGTGCCAGACACGTGTCAAGTGCCATTTTTTGACTACCCAAAAAAGGTATTTGAGGCACGCTGAGATTGAGGCACAATAATATTTATGCTTAGAAAAAAATATTTTGAAAATGACAGACACTTTAGTCGGCACAAAAACTGTGCCAGACACGTGTCAAGTGCCATTTTTTGTCTGGCACAGGTTTTGGGCCACGATCCTTCAGCCAGACATTCGATTTTGTATTCAGGCATTACAAAAGAAGTGTTGCACAAATTTTCAGGGTGCCTCAAATACCTGCCCTAAAATGTTTAACAGCTCTTGGACTAATGGTATAAAATTGGAAAATATGAACACACATATTTCAGCAGCAAACTATTGGATCATATGCCCATACATATTTAAAAAGTGATAAATTTTATAAACTAACTGCTGGCTCATTTATAATAGAATCAATAAGAAAAATCTGCAAAATCCAATCACAAATTAATTTTCATCTATCAACTTCTCAAATAATTGATAATCAACAAAATCCTTAATAATGTACCTAAACTTTCCATTTTCCATGCAAAATATCTATTTATTAAAAATCTTTAAAAAAATAAATTAAAAATGCATCGACTTTATGATTACCTACTAATACTTTAAGAACTTTTAGCTAATTCTCTAAAATTTCCAGTAAATTCTGAAATTTTTTTGTGAATAGAGTTTATATTCGAAATAATCAGAGTTCATACAACAAGAACCAGTTGTTAAATTACAGAAAGTCCTGGGCGGAAAACAAAAAACGAATTTGGCAATTTCATATGATGATATTTTATATTAGCTTAAAAATGCACATCTTTTGGCGATTTATTGAAATCAGGACTTTGTACTGGAACTAGACCAAATACCATAAAAAATAGTTATTTCTGATGGAACAGAACAGAACTAACATATTTTATTTTAACCGAGCTGGAATAACCCAAATAAATTATTTGATTCAATGCGCTGAACATTAATGTAATGTATCATATTTCATGAAATTTTAAAAAATAAAATTTAGTTTATAGAAATTTTTAGTTATTTCATTTCATACAAAACATCAATTTATCATTTCTTTTCTCTAAAAATTTCTAGAGAAAATTATTTTATCTGGTTTCGATTCAACTCTAGTTTTTCAATGTTTACACACAATCCAAGAGAAAATGGATCCCTAACAAGTCAATTTTAATTTTAATTTAATAATTTTTGCAATTCATAAGTTATACATACATTTTTACTTATAACTTAGCCATAATTTAGCTTTCCACAAGATGCGACAATTTTCAATAATTAATGCAAAATGAATGTGAATGTTGTACTTTTCACAATGTGGCTGGCATAATTTTAAAATTGTTTCTCGACAAGTACTCAATACCACAACAAATGTGAACAAATTTAAAAATTAACTACAGCATTTTTTTTATTTGTTAAATATTTGATGAATGATTAGTACTTTGTTGCTGATCCTTGCAAAACTAGATAAAGTCACTTAAATGTTATTCAAGGTTATCATTTTTTAAATAAGCCAAGGTGGGGGTAGAGAAATAAGCTGAACCTTAAAAACATACATGGGTTGTGACTACAGTTGTCACATTTTAGCATGAGTTCGTAAGGGACACTAGTCAGGGAAAGAAACATTCAAGCTAAAATGTTAATCCTACGGAAATGTTGTTTACAGATTTCTTGCTTGCATTTTAATATTTTTAAATGATTTTTTTTGCATGAGGTACCTGAGGTCGATAACTTTTATTGTGCATTTGTAATTTTTCGATTTTAGTTACTATTTTTTATGTGTAGATACCTTCCCTTTTGGTACTGGTTCCAAAAATGAAACTCTCGTCATATAAAAAAAAAAAACAGTTTTCCCCTAGACAGTTTCAGGGGGGCACTGCATACGACCTGCCCTTAGGTTTACAAAATAGCACCCTTCTTGCCCTCCGTAGTAAAAAAGTGTCTTTACTCCTTTGTGATTAAAACATTAACTCATTGCTATCTTTAAAAGAGTACCCTGACTATTAAAAGTAATTTTAAAAATCAAAAGAACACTTAAAAAAAAAAAGCCCTTAAGAATCAAAAAGTGCCCTTTACCAACAAGCAGAACCCTGCCTTTTTTTAAACATGGGGGAAAACTCTGAAAAACTAACCAAAATCGAAAAAGTATGAACACACAATAAAAGTTATAGACCTCAAGTACCCTATGGAAAAAAAATCATTTAAAAATATTAAAATGCGAACAAGAAATCTATAAACAACGCTCCCATTGGATTAACATTAGTTTGAGCATTTCTTTCCATGACTGGTGTAGGGTCTTCAGGGGCTACATGAAGAAATGTGTAGGGTCTTCAGGGGCTACAGTCACATGAAGACAACTGCAAGCTAACATTAAACTTATGGAACAGTTCTTTTACAAATATATCGTATTCATCTTAATATTTGTAATTTTTTCTCTTTTTTTTTCTTCTTATACTGGATAGCTCCATGTCGATCTCTACAAAGGCCGTTTTTTACATTTGGTTGCAATTTTTTAATGAAGACACTTTCACTTCTGGTTTTGAAAATGAAAGTATTCTAAAAAACTGAAACCAAAATCGAAAAACAGTCTTTGTAAAGATTAAGCTATAAAAACTTAATGTAAAAAAAAAAATTTAAATGTTGAAATACAAAAGAGATATTTTAAAAGAAACCGCCCATAGGTTTAACATTAGCTTGTGGGTGTCTTCATATGACTTAAGTAACCCCTTGCAAAAGGTCCTAACCTGTGAAGCAGAATCATAAAGATGAATCCAGTGTAACAACTTATGGCCATCCTCGTGATCTATCCCAAACATAACTCTCTAAGGTTTTGTTTTGTACTAGATATTGTTTGACATCTAAAGTATCATATGAAATATTTAAAGTTATAGTGGTGCGAGTCACATTTTCTTAAATGCTCAAACATAAGAACTTCCATACAAGCTAAATGAATTCCGATGCAATTCAATATTCAATAAAATATCGGTACAGATGTCATATTCGCCCCATATTGGCGCGATTTTTTTCGGTTGCCAATTTGGCGAAAACATCAACAGCATAAACAACATAATCCGGGTTACCACATCAAGCAAAATAACGACACTTTGGTGCAAGTTAAGTACCTGTTGCCTATATGATATTGGCGACAGAAAAAAATCGCGCCAATATGGGGCGAATATGACATCTGTTCCAAAATATCTTTGGATGCTAGTTACAGTAGCCTTTGCGGAAGCATCACGGATTTACGTACTAACTTTCTTATTTATAGTTTGATACGTCTAAGTATCATCTATGCACTGAGCGCTAATTAAAAAAATTAGTGACTTACACTGCTATGACTTTAAATGTCTCATATAAATTCTTAATAATGCATTTTATAATAAATATCTTTATTTAATTTGGTACTGTAAACTGCATTTTGTTGACATTATTTTAAATGAAAAAATTTATTTTAATTCGTGGATGACTTGATATATTAATAAATTGATACAGATAAAACTGATATCCAACGAAATTTTATATTTTTGTTTATTTTGTTTTCTTAAATAAAAAATCAGTGAAATAATGTTAACTACGTGTAAGATCAGTTTTCATTAATGTTTAAGAATCCTTACTTTGATTGTTTTGTCATAACAACAAAAAAAACGAGATGAAGCACAAATTTCGCATGTATTAAATATAGCATAACAAATCTTATTTAACAAATATTCACATCATAATGAACCACTTAATGGGTCTAAAATTGTTTCAAGATTTTTTTTCCCTCATTGCTGAGTGAGATTTTTTTTTTCTTTCAAAGGAAGAAATTGAAGCCTGTGCGACATTCATACAAAACAAAAATTTCACACATTAAAAAAAAAAAAAAAAAAAAAAAAAAAAATGCATTCCACGATTTTGGAAATATAATTCAATAGTAAACAACATATAAAAATAATGTTTCATCTTGTTAAAGAGTATTTTACAATGCTAAGTTACATGAAAATGATAAGGTGAATGACAGTAAACAAGGATGTGTGACTGTTTATGTTTATATTGACAAAATAAATTATCACTTTTAATTAACCAAAGTGTAACATGCATATCAACTTAATTTATTTGATGATTAAGAAAAAAATCAAGGAGTAAGACCATTTAACATCGATAAATAATGTCAACAAATAACAATTTAAATAGGCGTATTACAAGATGTTTATATGCTTACTTGTTAGTCGGATCTTCATAGATCCTCCGCGCCTACTAGGCTGGTTGGACATTTTTCTAGAAGACATCAATATAAAAGAACCTAAATAATCCTAATAAAGTAAAACAAAGTACACACACAATGATAATGACGTTTATAATCCATGATTCTTGTTAAGATTCACAAAATAAACAACAATTAATGAGACAACAGCTATTACGTGACATAGCTAGCTCGTGATGGAAGAATACAAGCCTGCTAGCCGTTCCCACCTGATTGGATGACAAGTATGGTATTCTGCCGCTAAGAAAAAAAAAAAAAAAAAAAGAAAATAGTTAACTTTTAGATTTTTTAAGTTCGTTAAAATAAGTCAATTTAAAAACTATTTAAAGAAATTTTAGGAAATTAAGTACTCTTTTCACAAGTTGAGCATTCAGAAAGGAGTTAAAGCAAATGTTTTTAAATTCTGTAAAATGTTTCAAAATTGTGAATATCAGTTTTAGTTTTCTTTTCAAATTTTGAAACAATATATATAAAAAAAGAACATATAGATGCACTTACAACTAATATTATGCCATATACAAAAAAATATATATAAAAGACCGATAAAAATAATAAAATGAAGTAGTAGGAAAGAAAGCAAAATATAAGTCTATGTATTTAATTCTAGAAAAGGACATTTAATGGAGTAATGAAGCTTTTCAAATCCACTTTTTTATGTTATTTACTTGCCAACAAAAATCAACCTAAAATTCAACGAAAAAGCAATATCGTCGTCTATCGTATTTTGAATAAATTTCGGCAGATCTCTAATGTTGTTTGAGTTTTCTAATTAAAAGTCATGAGAAAATATTCTTTCTCTTTCTCTTTTTTAATCTTCCTTTCTTTTAGTATCTAATTAGTACCTAATCTCCAAGTACCTAGTCCAACTAAAAATAAATCAAAGTCCAACCTCTAATTTCATCCATAGAAATCCATTATTCTGCTTTGTAAATTGGCAACACAATAAAGTTTCCGGATCAAACTTATGAAACCGAAACCAGGCGATTTGTGTTTCCGTTTTTGAAAATAAAAAGCAAGATATTCCTTAATATACTAATACCATCAATCTTTAAGAAATACTAGTTTCAAATAATCTCCCACCAGAATGGGAAGAATTATCAATCAAAGTGGATATGAATACATATTAATGGATCTGATACAATTTGCTCTTTCAATTTTAACATTTTTATTAGGTTTCATATTTTGGCACTCTTAAATGCGCACGAAACAGCTATACTTGTAAAGAAAGTTAATTAATAATTACGAATATCCAAAATTCGCAATATATATATATATATATATAATATGGAAATTAACTGCAAGATTAAGGACTCATTCTTACAAGTACAAGGAAGGAGCAGATGAGAAAAATTTGCTTGTGCTGCCATCTAGTTTGTATATACTAAACTATTACCTTAACAATATGAATTTATACTAATTTTGCATAAATAAGAAATATTTTCAATTTTCCGTTACAAAACGCCATTTTAATTTTTTAATCAAATCTAATATAATAAAATTCCAATAATTAGCAATATTTTTTACGATTTGTGAAGGTCTGCACTGCATTGCTCCAAAATTCGTGGTGCTTTACATTTCGGTGGTACAGGGTCGAATGGGCCACAATTTTGATAATGGGAAGAGTTTTTCAATATTATATCAATATGTACTTTTAAAACTATACCAATGTGTTATTTATGTATTTTTTAATCAATCTATTAAAAGACGATCATGGCATTTCTAAACCATGAAAAACAGGAATGAACGGGAAGCGGGGTTGGGGTTGGGGGGTGGGGGGGAATAGTATCATTACCATCTCTATTGTAACAATAGAGAGATGATACTATTACCACTGGTGAAGTGAATGGGGGAGGAGGGGATTTCGGGGTTAAAACCTCTACCAAAGCATTCAAAAACTTGTAAGATAAAGATACATACATGTCTGCTAACACATACTAAACCCTTTGCTAAAAATACAATATACAATGTATAAAAAGTAAAAACAAAGATGAAGAAAAGCATAAAATGTTTACCATTCAACTGTTTCAAGTCTTCATAATGTGAATCTTTATTTCAACACAAAATTAATGAAAGAAAAATTTGGGAGCCATAGCAGTAAAGTAGTACTCTGTTACTGTTACTGTTCTCATTATTTTTTTTCTCTGAAGGTTGAAGGAGAGGCTCTTTTGTGAAATCTTTAAATACGTAAATGCTAAATTTATTATGTCTGTTTCTGTTTTTCATTACGTTGATTTTTATGTGTCATGTATTTACTAAACACTACCTTATGCATATGTAACACAACGAAATTGTTCATTTTATGAGTAACAATGGTTCAAAACCCCTCCCAGATAAGGATCCTGAATGCACTATTGATATTACCATCGGAAAAAAAATTAAAAATGCCCAGTTAAACTGATGGCATTGAGCTCACAGGATATTCACACTAATTGTACATTATACTCTTATTTCAAAGAATAATGGCCCTCGAAAAATAAAGACATCGACAAAAAAAAAAAAAAAAAAAAAAAAAAAACATTTTACTAAATTAAGGGGGTGGGTAGCTTCCCCATTGCCTTCTCTTTATACTTAACCAATGAACCTTCAAATCTAATCAGGGAAGCGCCTTAACAGAATAAACCGGCATACCAAATATGAAGCAAATTCGACAATTCGGCATGAAAACCTATTTATCTAAATTAACCCCCATATACTTAAACAATGAACCTCTAAATCTAAACAGGGAAGCGCATCATCAGAATAAACCAGTATACCAAATTTGAAGCAAATACAAAATTCTGCAATGAAAAACCCATTTATCTAAATTAAGGAGGGGACAATTCTCCTCCTTAACCAATGAAACCTTAAAACTAAGCAGGGAAGCGCCTTATCAGCAGGCGTGTAGCGGAGGGCATACGCAGGTATACGCCGTATAACTTATGCATTTTGTTTATAAGCATCGTATATCCTCTGTTTCTCAAATAAAGTAATAGCGAATACCCTAGGCATGACGTTCATGACTTTAGCGTATACCCTCTGATTTCTTTACGACTACATCACTGCTTATCAGAATGAACCTATATACCAAATTTGAAGCAAATCGGATATTTCTACCAAGAGTTATCGCTTTACGTACATATATGGAGCATTCTCACAATCTTTTGACTTTTGAGGGAAAAAATCTGACAAAATTAACTTGCTAAAATAACATTTTAATCTGATAGACGAATGCCTTAATGATTCAAAATAAAGAAAAAATGGTCAGCAGCGAAATTTTTTTTATTTAATTCAGGTTTAAGTTAAACTTACGAGTTTAATTTTCCTTACCATTTTACCCCTATAACTTTTTATTTTCTTCTAAATTTTTACTTATAATGAATTTGCATAGTACCCACAGGTAATTCAAATAAGAAATAATAACAATGTAGTACTTTTACTACAAAATTTTTGTATAACATTGTCTTAAAGGGGTGTTAAAGAAGGGACGGTAAGGTAAAAAAAAAGGGGATGGTATTGGAAAAAAGGGACGAAATGCTAAAAAAAGGGGACGGTAAGGAAAATTACCACCTATTTTTAGGAAAATCATGTTAAGACTAAGTGATAGCCACAATGTTCATCGATTTTTTGAAACAGTTGTTAAAATTTGATTAAATTAATTTTTTTTTTTAATTTACCTCGAAAAGTGCAGGAATAAACCTTGGGGACGGTGAGACTACCAATAAAGCCACGATGCTTGAAATTGATGTTTAAATGCTGATTTATATTCTACAGTAAATTTCCTGCCAAAGAATTTTAGACATTATTTCTCTAGCATATTTCTGCATGAGAAAAAACTTGAAAAAAATTCTGTGGCTGCATCTGAAATGATTTTCTGTATAATTTTAGAAGAGGGATGGTAAGGAATCTAAAACCCAGGGACAGAGTTTAAAAAATAATAACAACCCTAAAAATATGTGCAGGTTAATTTTTAGCTACACATTTATATAAAACAATAGTTCCAGTTTCAGAAAAAAATTACATCGAATTATTTTTATTGAAACATTTTTATCCAGGCAGCTAGCTCCAAACTTAAAAATCAGCGTCAGGGACACGGAACGATATAGGCGTTTTCCAGGTATTTGGACCCCCATCATCGTCCAAAACTTATTTATCTCGTTAATATTGTTGTGCAATCATGCAATGCGATGTTCCCCAGTATATAAAATAAAAAAAATCACAAAAAAGTGTATTAAAATAAAAATTATTATTCAGGACATGAAAGTCAAAAGATTGTGAGAATGCCCCATATATGTACAGTCGTGGAAAAAAAATAAATAACCCCCCCCCCCCCACTAACTCCTCAACAAATTATCGTAGAAGAAAGTTATTGGTACCGAGCGATTGGAAATAAAGTCTACTTTTAAATGACATACATAAAATTTGCTTAGGGGACCATCTACATATTAAAACGAACCATAACTTTGTTTTTTTCAATAGCAGTACACAATTCTGACAGCATAAAGGAACTCTGCAACCTTTAATTAGCCTAAAAACAAATTTTTATGCAATTCGTACCATAATTTTCTGAGAAATTAATTATTTTAAAACGAGCGTATTTTAAGGGCTGTATCCAAATTGAAGTTCGGAAATCGATTGTTAACCAAGAGAACCTCCATCTTGATCAAGGCACCTTAAGAAGTCAATGAAGCCTGCTAGATTACAGGACAGCAGAAGAAATTTCAAAATATCTACTCACTTCTATTATAGACCATCACTTCTATCTTAAACCATCCTTTTGCCGTTTTTTAAGCATAATTTGAAAACTACTTAAAAGAAAAATGTGAAATTTTTGATTTACATAAAGCAGGACTTAATAAATCTAAATCCATCAAAAAAATTGTAGGTTGCAATTCATAATTTTTTTTAATATTAATTTCATAATTCGTAATTCATATCATAAAATTATAAAAATTGCAAATTCAGCGTATTTATGCTTGGGTATATTAGTATTATTGCTAAAAAATTAGCACATTAGGAGCATAATTTCTGGAGATATAAATAAAAATATGAAAATGTAATTTAACATTAGAAGCACTAAATTTTTAATGTTTATAATTCAAAAACTTATCATTCAAATGACTTGAAATTCGATGTCTAGGCATAATTTGAACCGAAGATATGAAATATCTTGTTGAAATTGGGTATTGTCATTGAAAAAAAAATTAAGTTTGGATTCGTTTTAATATGTAGATGCCCCCCTAAGCAAATTTTATATACATCATTTAAAAGTAGACTTTATTTCCAATCGTTCGGTACCAGTAACTTTCTTCTACGATAATTTGTTCAGGAGTTAGTAGGGGTGTTTACTTTTTTTTTTTTTTCCACGACTGTACATACATTAGCTCTCAGGCTTTGATAGTTTGTGAGCTAAAAAAAAGCTTAGTTGGTCGTCTTCATACTGAAGTCATAACAGACATTGCAATTTCCAATGCGAACACCTAATTTTGACATCATATTTCGCTTTTTTGACAAATTATATTTTAGGACATCAAACGGGATGTCGTTCAGTCAAATCAGAGGCGTCGCCATTGGGGGGGGGGGGGAGTCTCCCCCTCCAATATGTGTGAACTTGGGAAATTTGAGCTTAGAGTTGGGAAATTCTAGATTTTTGAAAGATTTTTTTCTTTTTTTTTTTTTAAATAATAGTTAAAAAAATATGAAATTTTTATTGTTTTTGCTAACTGCCTCTCTCAGTTCTGCAACACTAAACAAGTTAAATTATGAAAAGAAGTACAAAAAGCAGCCAGGCTCAATTTGTCATTGTGTTTCGCTGTGCTACGAAAATAACATCCATCTACCAGACATGAATTTCCCTACTGTTGTCCATCAACAGTGTCTCTAATCTAATCCCTTTATTTATTCGAAATCTTTGTTCCTTTCTCAAAATAATATGACGGTATTTTCATATGAAGTGCGATTATGACTCGTACGTAATAGAAGACAAGAAATTTGCAAACCTTAAACTAATGCTGGTTTTCTCTAAATATATGCAATTTTTCTGGGTTTAAATCTTGCATTTACTGTATCGTTTGAAATTGCTTCCTTAACTATTCATTTAGCAACTGGGTATCTTACTATTTTCAAGCTCAATGATTCCAAGATAGGAAAATAGAAATTAATCTAGTTTTGATTTTAATTATTTAAATGAAAGAGATGCATTTAAACTTTCATTAAACAAACCAATATCTATAATTTTTATGTGTTTAGTTTCAGTATTACTTACCCATCATAAGTAGTATAGGGTAAGTCTTGTAATCGTTTTTAAAATAGAAAAAAAAAATTGACGGATTTACACGTTCCAGACACTGGAGATTCCGAAAAACATTTTTCGAAAAAAAAATTGACGTCCGTCTGTGTGTATCTAACGCTCTATCTCCCCAACAAATTGAGATAGAGACTTGAAATTTTTGTGTACTTAATATGTAATAATGGAAAGAAGCCTATTGAATATCAGTAACCTCGATTATCCGGTACTATTTTTTTCGGACTCTCGAAATATTCGTTCTGATAAAAAGTATATAAAATTTTTCGAAATTGTTTATTTTAAGGAGTGAATGTAAAAGACAATAAAAAAACATAAATTTTGCATAAAAGATGAAGTCGCTCGATAATTAGTTGCCGAGATTTTTGTAATCCTATTTTTTACACTCTTCGATTTTTCATGACCCTGTATTTCATTCAAATTTCAATTCAAATATGTATTTTAATTGAAAATAAGACGCTTAATCCGACGCAGTAAACGGTTAGTTAATATGATTATAATTTTTGGTGTTATAAGGATGTTTCTTTTACTCAATTCGGTACTACTCGGTTATCCCGTCGACCAAAAAACTAGCGCCAAATTACCGCTAAATGTCTCCAAGTTTATCGCCAAATCTGGCAATAAACAAATTTCGCCAAAAGTGACACCAATTTGGCGCTATCTTCGGTATTTCGCAAAATTCCCATAGAATCCCATTGTAGTACAATCAGGGTCCTGTTTTGTTAAAAATATTTAAATATGCGTTTAAATTTTATTTTGGAATTGCAGTGCATTTTATTAATAGTTTACACACACGTTTTATTTTCCTATTTTATATTCTGCATATCCATGATGGGTAAGTATTACGGTGGTGCTCAACGACTAGTTACTTTCTTCTATCTTTACAAGAAGAAAGTATTGGATTCGTGAAAATTTTCGACTTTCGGTTTTCGACGGATTTACACGTTTTAGGGGTCAGAGAACCCGAAAAACATGTTTTTACAAAATGTCTGTCTGTTAGTCTGTCTGTCTGTCTGTATGTGACACAAATTTTGTGGGCGCTCTATCTCAAGAACTAATGCACGGAATTTAATAAAAATTTATATTGAGTTAGTCCCTGATATAAATTGGCGCTGGTTAGTTTTTGGTGTAAATCTCTCAACATGCTATGCAGCCTTTTTCACGGTTTCCGCAATAGCTCAATCTCCAGAATCAAAGCACGGATTTTCATCAAACTTCAGATTCAGTTAGTCCTTGACATGAATTGAAGTTTTGAACATTTTGGTGTAAATCGCTCAACAGGTGGCGCTGCTATACTGCATTTTTTACAATTTCCGCAATAGCTCTATCTCAACAACTAATGCTTGGAAAATCAACAAGCTTCAGATTCAAGTATACTTTGATATAAATTAGTGCTGTTTGTGTTTTGATGCAAATCGCTCAACAGGTGGCGCTGCTATGCTACACTTTTCAGAATTTCCATTATAGCTGTATCTCAAGAACTAATGCAACAATTTTCACCAAACTTCAGAATCAGTTAATCCTTGATATGAATTGACATTTTGTACATTTTGGTGTAAATCGCTCAACAGGTGGCGCTGCTATACATCATTTTTCCCGATTTCTGCAATAGCTCTATCTCAAGAACTAATGGACACATTTTCATCAAACTTCAGATTCAGTTACTCTTTGATATGAAATGATGCTGACTACGTGTTGGTGAATATCGTCCAATAGGTGGCGCTGCTGTGCTGAATTTTGCACTATTTCCTCAATAGCTCTATCTCAAGAACTAATGCACGAATTTTCATCAAACTTCAGATTCAAGTACACCTTGATAAATGTTGATGCTGATTATGTGGTTGTATGAATCGCTCAACAGGTGGCGCTGTTATGCTGCATTTGTCATCATTTGCGCAATAACTCTATCTCAAGAACTAATGCACGGATTTCCCCCAAACTTCATATTCAGTTAGACATTGACATAAGTTGATGATAATTAGGTTCTTGTGTAAATCACCCAATAGGTCGCGCTGCTATGCTGCATTTTGATGGATTTATACGATTTTAGGGACAGTAATATCTCAAGAACTAATGCACGGAATTTCATCTTTTTAGAATCCTCATGATGAGCATAGATGCACTGTGATAATGAATTTTGAAGTATTGACAAGTATGAGATAGAAGAAAATTTTGTGATGGCCACAACATACTAGTTTTTCTTTGGAAAGGATTTTTTACGTATAAGTATCATTATCATAAACACATATTGCACTTATCATTTCAGTGGAAAATAAAGCAATTTGTTTCAAGTTAAGAAATTTTTTAATTCTGCCCCCCCCCCCCCCCAAAAAAAAAAAAAAAAAAAATTGTAGCTACGCCCCTGGTGAGTCAAGTAAAGTTATTGTGAAGATTTAAACTTTTTTGAACTCCTAATGTTAAGTTCATTCGTAAGCGTTATAAAGCAGATTGAAAAGTGGGTAATTATTTAAACGTAAATCAAAAACTACTTTGAGGAACGAGTTGTAATTTTGGATTCCCATATTTGAAGTTCTTAAAAATCATTATCTGTTAAAAAAATTAACATGTTACGATTTATATATGTATTTTTTCGACAATACAGGGTGTCCATAGTAGACCGAGAACCGGCAGCACCTCATCGAGTTCACGGATGAAATTCTATTATTAGCTAAATCTTGATTTGCATATTAAAACGCAATCGGTCTGTCAAGTCATATCTTGGTGGAAAACACCTGAAAACCCGATTTTAGCAGGTTTACCATTGGTTTTCCTGCACCAAAAGGTATGAAAACATGGAGGACTGGGAGCAGGAAAAGACAATGGTAAACCTATGAGTCAGCCGCTAAATTCGGGTTTTCAGGTGTTTTCCACCCAGATATGACTTGGTAGACCTATTGCGTTTTAATATGTGAATCAAGATTAAACTAATCCTAGAATTTCATCCGTGAACTCGATGAGGTGATTGCCTGTGCTGCCGGCTCCCGGTCTGTAATTAAACGACCCTATTTTAAAGCTGTCTACAAACGAAACTATTGTTCAGAATGTTGTGAAATTTTGTATCCGCCAAAGAGCGAATTTTTTTAACGAATTACACATTTCGTATACATTTACATTTACGATAGTTTACAAATTTTATTACAACAAACATGTTCCACATGACGGTCATCCTTTTCAGATACCATCTGGAATCGTAAGACAGCGTGTTCCACACAGGGGTGGATTTAAGGGGTCGCGATGGTCGCAATCGCGAAGGGCCCCGCATCCCAAGGGGCCCCCAAATCTTCTTTTGAGTTCAAAGAGAAATGTGACGTTTTGATAAATGGATTTTCTTAGTGTTGTTTTTTAAATTTTTCAGTTAATATTACAATATCATTTTCATGTAATAAATATAATTTTTTCTATCATTTGCTAGTCCCAGAAATGTTTTAGTTTTCCCTTATCTTTTTTTTTTTTCCTTTATAAATTATCAGGACTATGATCGTTTGTGGACGGATAGGATGAGATTCAAAGGAAACTTGGGTCTGAGCCGAAAGAAGCACTGTTAGAGACATTCTATGACGATTTAATTAAACAGATTGAGGGACTAATTAAATCATGGGCCGTCAACCTGAGGCCCCTGATTTTGGGGGCCCCACATTCGGTATGCAGTTTTCATAAAGCTGATATTTTAAGTAAATTTTTACTTTGTTACTGATTATCTATACTAATAAAGCTAAGTTTCGCCCTGTCTGTCTGTTTGTGTGCGAATGGCTAGCAAAATCTACCGCCCATAGAAGTCTGAAAATTAAGTGAGGATAGTCCAAGACAGGTCTTAATGCACCTGTGGCTCAGATTTTTGATTTTTTAAGGGCCGGGGCCTCTTTAAGTTTTTATGCACTAAATTGTTAATAACTTGTTCCCTTTTTATCCAATCATCTTCGTTTGGGGTACCTTTCTCCATTTAGTTATTCTCGCCTTTCTACTCTCCAGATTCCAGACCTCTCTCCAGATTACTCTCTTTCTACATTCTACTCCCTGACACCTTGTGGCTCGATACAGGGCCCCATCAAGTTTTTGTGTAAATAAAAGATTAATAAATTGCTTCCTTTTAATCCGATCTTCATTTTTGATATCCTTTTTCCATTTAGTTAGTCTCACATTTCTGCCTTCCAGTTTAGATCCTGGGACCCTTAGGCTGCCGTAGGATCTGGTCCAGGGCCCCTTGAACTTTTTGTGTGCCAAGAATTTATCACCCCCTGATTTTCTCACCTTCTCAGTACATAATTTTAAAGTTGAGTCTTGGACTCTTCTTCCTAGATCAACGCCCTCATATTTTTATTGGGGCCCTAGGACCCTTTTTTAAACATTTACCCAATTTTTTGTGCATTTCTTTAAAATATTATTCTATGCTTAATTGTGACTAATTGAAGATCTAAAGTGCTAAGAACTTAGATCTTTTAACAAGTTTTCATGTTAGGGCCCTGCTCTTTACTATCAGTTGACCCTTTTTGGGTTCTTTGTTATAGATCCCTTAAAAACGGTCCGATTCACTAGCTTCTTTTTTTTAAACAACTTCTTAAGTCCTCCTGCTACTACATGAATGACAGAAACATTTCCCCGACTTCAACTACCACCAATTTTGAATATTAATCTGCTTCTTGGGGCCTTTGTTGCAGCTTATTTGAAAACTATCATTCTATTACAATTTTCTTTAACATAGTTTTAGCGTCCTCCAGCTACTTTAAAACAACTAAAATAATTTCTTATACCCAACTACATTCCAGTTAAAACACTGGTTCCCAGAGCCCGGTCTTTATACCTCAGCTACCACTTTTTTCAAACATTAATCTCCTTTTTCAGCATCAACTTACGGTTACAAACTACAGCCGTAAATTAAAAATCGCGTTACTTTAAAGGTAACTTTAGATAAGGGATTTCATCCGTTTATTAAATATCGTGTTAATGTTAAAAGTAATTCGTGAAATTTACAAGGGGAGGGGGTATTTTCCACCGCTTGGGGGCGCATTCTTTCCTCGGATTCTAAGGACCCAATTTCAACAGGATTTGGTTCATTCAACTTAGATTATAATTCGGCTACTTTCTGTATTATGAAATTTTACCTTAGACTTCAGTTACCAACATTTCCTAACATTAATGATGCATTCTTTGGGCTTGATTCTACGAGGTTTGGCTCAATCAATTTGGTGTTTGATTGTCTCCGGCACGTGCGAAGCACTTCCGGTACATGTTGCCTTAGATAACGGGGACCCCAGGTTACAGGTTCGTTCGGAAATAAGTTTGTTGGGAACACTCTAGACGCTGCGGATGGCAATGGGGGCTTCCGAAATTAGGTTCATTTAAAAGAATTTCTAAAAATATAAAATCATACAAACTTGAGTTTTGTTTAAGGTTATTATTTACGGACCCCGGGCAACGCCAGGCGGGTCTGCTAGTCTATACTAATAAAATAAATTTTCGCTCTGTGTGTCTGTGTGCAATGGCTCTCAAAATCTACCGCACATAGAAGTCTGAACATTTCGATGAGGATAGTCTAAGCCAGTTCCTGATGTACCTGAGGGTCAGATTTTTAATATTTTAAGACCCAGGCCCCCTGAGCCCTTCAAGTTTTTATGCCCTAAATTTTTAATAGCTTGCCTCAATTTTATCCGATTTTCTTCGTTTTTGGGGGCCTTTCGCCATTTAGTTATTCCCCTTTCTACGTTGCAGTTAAGATCCTGGCTCCCTGGGAACCGATACAGAGTCCTGGAAGTTTCTGTGCCCTAAATTGTTAATAACTCTCCTTTTTTAATCCAATATTCGCTTTTGGTACTCTTTTCCAATTTAGTTTATCCCCAGATTCTACATTCCAGTTAAGACCCTGGCCCCCTAGGATCCGGTCCAGCGGCCCTTGAACTTTTTGTCTGCCATGCATTTTTCACTCCATAATTATGTCGCCCTCTCAATGTATAACTTTAAAGTTGTTTTTTGGATTCCTGTTCCCTGGCCAACACTCTCATATTTTTATTGGGGCCCTAAGGTCCCTTTTTTATGCATCTCCCCCCATTTTTGCGTATTTCTTTAAAATTTTATTCTAATAATTCATAGCCTGTGTTTAATTTCGTCTAATGGAAGATCTAAAGCGCAAAGTAGCCTTTGAACATGTTTTCATTTAAGAGCCCTGCTCTGAACTACCAGTTTGCCTCTTTTGCAGCTCCTATTATAGCTTCCTTAAAAATGGTCGTATTCACTAGCTTTTTTTTTCTAACAACTTCTTAGGTCCTCCAACTACTATATGAACTATAGGAAAAAATTTCTCAGACTTCAGCTACCACCATTTTGAATATCCATGGCTTTTTTGGGGCCCTTCTTTAAAAATAATCCAATTCTCTTTTACATAGTTCTTGGCTCCTCCGGCTACTTTATAAGCTACTAAAAAATTTCCTTATATCCAACTGCATTCGAGTTAAGATTGTTGTCCCCTGGGACGTGGTACAGGGTCCCTTGAAGTTTTTGTGCCCTCAATTGTTAATAATTGCCCTAGAGGTCTGCACGGGCCGGAATTTCCAGGCCCGGGCCCGGCCCGGCCCGAACGAAAGCTATCTTGGCCCGGCCCGGCCCGGTGTAAAAATTGGAAGTTCGGCCCGAGCCCGGCCCGGCCCGTTTCATTTATACAGTTCTCGGCCCGGCCCGGCCCGTGCAAAAATCAGTGAAAACAGGCCCGGCCCGGCCCGACACAATTTCTACAAAAAAAAAAAAAAAAAAAAGTTTTTTCTCAACATACAATTACGATTCTTTTAACGAATACTACATACATATTTATGGGAACATTTTACAGTATATTTTGCATTTCTATTATGTTCGCAAAAAAGAAAACACACAATAGTAAACATTAACGATTACTTACAGTGTTTTAGTCATCGTGTCTACAGACATTTCAAAATGGAAATAAGGATTCATTAAAAGATTAATGTAGTTCATCCGAATAAAGGATTAAAAACACAACTTTTGAAGCTGTATAATAAAAAGTAAATTTGTGAAAATATTTCTCTCATTTTTAAGGCTTTTCTCAAATCCAAAGGAGCTACATTTCGACACATTTATGAATTCTTTTCTTTTCGGAAACGCGTAAGATTGGCAGGTATCCTTATTCAGAAGCTATGTAAATGTCATTTTTTTTTCATAGATTAAAGCAATATATCTTTCTGAAAATACTGTCAAAGTTAGCGTTTTGAATCGAATTTCCGGAAGCAATAGCACAGGAAAGGAGAAAAACGTACAGTCACGTGACAGGAATCTCTGTTATCTCTGTTAGTAATTTATCAAATATGGAAAAAGCTGTTCGTTTCCAAATGCTTTCAATAGGCAGGCCTGTCAATTTTATACCTTTATAGTTAAAAATTTTGTCAGAAAATGTGTCTGAAAGCTTCGCATTGATGAGCAGTGAATATGAGAACCACCTTAAGGTATATTTCCAAAGATACTGTTAAGAGAAGTTCATTATTACTATTAATACTACAAAACACAATGACTGTTCTACGCATCCTGAGATCGATTAAGACCAGTTCCGTCCCGGCACGAGTCAGCTGAAAAAAATTTAAACTCGGAATCAGACATCTTGCAACTGTACGATGCCGATCTCTACGATGGACATGTTACATTTCTGTATTGATATTGTTAAACACGCATCGGTTCGTGACGCACATTTATACTTCTCGAGAAAACCATATTCATTGAAAATGGCTCGTATTTTATCTGCTTCGCTTAAATTCTTATATCGGGCCGATAGGCCCGATTAATTTTTTTGCCGGCCCGGCCCGGCCCGGCCCGTTTATTTTGTCTGTCGGCCCGGCCCGGCCCGTTGAAAAAATTGTCCTAATTCTGCCGGCCCGGCCCGGCCCGTTTGAAAATTTGCCTTCATTCCGCCGGCCCGGCCCGGCCCGCGGGTCGGGCCGGGTACGGGCCTCGGGCCAAGCCCGGGCCCGTGCAGACCTCTAAATTGCCCCCTTTTAATCCGATCTTTGTTAAAAGGAACTTTTCCATTTAGTTAATGAAGGCCCTGGCTCCCTGGGGCCCGGTCCGGAATCCCTTGAACTTTTTGTGCGCCACGCATTTTCCCTATAGCAGAAACAGTGCAGCACAGCAGCAGTGCTGCAGATTTTTTTATACCTTGCAGATCAATTCTAACAACTTTCAAAAAATTCTGGGCTAAGAAAATTAACTAAAATATAATTTTTGTCTCTAGATTTATTGTATTTTCTTCTTGTATTTTCTTTGCAAATGCAAGTTTTACTTATTTTATGGGCTACTATAATTTTTTATGATAGTAAGCTTGGCCCAGTATTCTTGGTTCGCAGATAAATTTTGGTTTGCTGCAGATTAACACAGAACATTCTGCTACTGGGCACATTTTTCACCCCCTAGTTCTGTCACTGTCAATGCATAAATTTAAAATTGAGTCTTGGACTCCTGTCCCCGGGTCAACACCCTCATATTTTTATTAGAGCACTATTGCCCTTTTTAAGCACCCCCCCTTTCTTTAAATTTTTATTCAAATGATTCATTTATACCCTATGTGTAATTTCGACTAAAAGATCTAAAGTGACTACTAGAACCTTTTAACATGTTTTTATCTCAGGACCTTGCTCAGTTGACCCCTTTTGGGCCCCCTATTATCGCGACCTTAAAAATGGTCTGATTCACTAGCTTTTTTTCTAACAACTTTTTAGGATTTCCACCTACCCCTCATATTTTTATTGGGGCCTTAGGGCCCTTTTTAAGTATTTCCCCTTATTTTTAGCGCATTTATTAAACTTTTTATTCTAATGATTAATTTGTACGTTATGTTTAATTTCGACTAATTGGAGATCTAAATAGCTAAATACTAGGACGTTTTAACGTGTTTCCATCTTAGGACCCTGCTCTCAACTATCACCTTGGCACCTTTTGATCCCCCTATTATAACTCCCTTAAAAATAGTCCGATTCACTAGCTTTTTCTTTTCTAACAACTTGTTAGGTTTTTCAGCTACTCCATGAACAACAAAAAAAATTCTCAGACTTCAGCTACCACCAATTTTAAATATTAATCGCCTTCTTGATGCCCTTGATCCGATTCTCTTGCAATTTTCTTTAATATAGTTCTAGGGTCCTCCTGCTACGTTATAAACTACTAAAAAATTTCCTTATACCCATGCTACCAATTTTTTGAATATTAATCTTCTTTTCGGCATCAACTTACGTTTATTCACTACAGTCGTAAATAAAAAATAACGCTACTGTTAAAGGTAAGTGATTAACTTCAGAGAGGTGGGGGTATTTAATCCGTAAATTAAATATTGGGTTAATGTTAAAGAGACTTTGTTAAATTTATAGATGGAGAGGGCACCTTCCACATTCTTTCCTCGGCTTTTATCGGCTTTTTATTATGAAAGTTTATATTGGACTTTTGTTACCACCATTTTCGAACATTAACGGCGCATTCTTTTCTCGGTTTCTATGGCCCGATTTCATCGAAAATTGGTTCATTCAATTTAGCTTAAGATTGTTATACATGTTTTAGTTCCATATTCTACCACTAGGGGAAGCATTATAATCTAATCTCGGGTTTTATGAGCCCGATAACTACGGGATTTGGGTCATTCAACTTGATTTTCGATTGTCTTCAGCCGTGCGGAGCACTTCGGGTATACACTACCTCAGACTATGGCAACCTAGGTCACAGGTTCGTTCAGAAAGAGACAGTGGCATAGCCAGGGAGGGGGTCCAAATGCTCTAGTACCAGTAATATTTTTAAGTTTTCTTCGTCTTGATTACTAGCACAAAATTCTCCAATTAGATAAGGCGAACTGAACTTTACAAAATCACTGATATCCAGAGCATTTGGACCCCCACCCTGGCTACGCCACTGGAAAGAGGTTTGTTGGGAACACACTCGACGCTGTCGAAGCCATTGGGGTCCCGGAAAACTAAGTTCATTTGAAAAACTCTATGATGCCAAAGGCATTAGGGCACCGATTTTCCAAAGATATAAAATCATACAAACTTGAATTTTGTTTAAGGTTATTATAACGGGCCCGGTCAACGCCGGACGGGTCAGCTAGTAATCAATATTTTATTATTGCAGAAGTTTATTATTGCATCGTAAGTGTTCATACTTTTTCCCTCTCATAAAATTCTCCACATCCAGATCAAAAATGACACACGACAATCAAATATATCATGACTGTCAAAGACAATGTCCCCCATAGTTTTCCCCAATATATATATATTTTTTCATTTTAGCAGATGTTTTGCTAATCGCAGTTGTGAAAGTGGCACTTTTACATTTTTCGGACCATTTTTTCTGGCATTCGCTAATTCACACACAATTACAAACTTATATGCAGATTAGTTAATTAAATTGGTGTTTAAAAAATATCTATCATATATATATATAATCCTAATGAAACGAATTTATGAAACGACTGATTGTATTTCACAGCTATTATTTCTAAAATATGAAATCCTTGGCGGTGAAATTAGCACCAATTGTCCGTATTGATCCGCGTATGTCAAAAATAGTATTAGAATTTTAAAATTTGATTTAGTTTTCGAGGTATTAATTTTTTTTCTAATTGTAACAATATTTTTTTAATGATGGCAACTAGATGACTCCATTTTTGTGGAAAAGAGGGAAAAATATAAGGATTATTAGATTTATTTTCCTTTTAGTCAATTTCAAATTGAAATTGAAATTATCTTTTATTTCTATCAAAAGTGAAGACAATATTGTGATAATATTTTTAATATGTGTGCAATATTTTTCTCATATTTTAGAAAAGGTTACTATTTTATATTGTTGCCAATTTTTAAAACAGCGCAAAGAACAATATTTCATTTCAATTAAAAAAATTATTTACACGTGACTATTATACGTTTGCAGGGGAAGACCCCCCTAGTATTTATATAAAAATGCAGTGCAGATGGTTATAGCCCAAGAGCCGACAGCACAAACACCTAAGTTATCAAGCACAAGAAAAAAAACCTTTATTTTATGGGAGAGTAGAAGTAGGGGAATCAGTGGCGTACCCAGGATTTTATTTCGGGGGGGGGGGGGGGCTGACTTAAATTTCCATAATGTTCTACATCTTACGAAACACGTTGAATTATGTTGTAAACAGAAATCATTTTTGCCAATAAGGCTGTAGCCAGAGGGGGGGGGGTGGGGGGGGAGGGGTGACTTTGTTCCGAATTTTCCGAAAATTTGAAAAATTCGGTCATCAGTCTGAAAATTCGGACTTCAAAAAATATCGCGACAAATGGTCGCCGAAAAAAATCAATTTTGTTCGTTCGCAGAAAAAAAATCTCCAATCTATATTATAAAGGACAAACATATCTGTGCGTAACGCATACGTCATTTTGCGAATGGCAACACTTTGAAATTTGAAATAAAATTTCGGTTTTGCAATTATATCTACGGCAATTTTTAAACTTCTAAACATCGTACATTTTAAATTTTAACACCGTCGTATAAGGAAAAAAATGCTCTTTTAAATGCAATTTGTTTCAAAGCTGTATCTCAATTTATTTTTGAGATATTAATTTTTTTGTAGCTTTTAATACAAATTTTGTAATCGTGGCAACTGAAATACTCCATTTATATTAGAAGTAAAGGGAAAATAGTCACGGTTTATTACTTTTATTGATTATATCCATATTGATGCCATTTTCACATTACAAATAAAAGTAACTTTTTTATAATTTTTGAACAGAAAATGATGTCAGACATTAAAAAAAAAACACTCATTCTTCTTCATAAATCAGTTACATTTCAATATTTTTACATTACGCTGATTCTGAGTTTGTGACACTAGGCAAAATGGTTCAGTGAGTAAAAATTATGTTATACTTAAAACAAAACGATCATTTATTTTGATAAATATTTGACCAATACTATGACAACTAAAAGCAAATTTCTGAAATTTTTTTTCTCGGGTATTGAGACTAGAACTGTTGTATGTGCGAATGTTCACATGAAAAGCTGTATCGGACAAACGTGACTTTAAGTTTGGAAATACATTCATTAATAATCTATTGCGCGTTAAAATACTTTCAAATTGTGAATTTGAGTGGTGCGTATGTAATTTATGAGAATGTGAAAATAACGTACAATTTAGATTTCATGGGGAAAAATTTTATGATGTGACAAAGCAAAATCCTTTTTATCGTTTTTTCATCCTATAAAAACAAACATAAAAGCCTCAATCGATGAATTCATCATAATTACTCATCTTGATTACTTATTCTAATAGAGTTTAATTTTTCAATAATTTAAGCAGTTCAAGTTTGTGGAAATAATATTTTGGTAATTTTAGGTTAAAAATATTTCTTTTAAGAGTGAGACACCCAATGTTAGATGAATTTTTTATTGTAATTATTTTTGTAGGTTTATTATAAATTCGATCTGACAGTTCTTTTCTAACATTTTAGTTCGTCGAATTTCGACGGGTTCCAACTCGTTTCTTTAAAGGATCAAGGAAAAAAACCGGAATTTTGTCATAGGGCCGCGGATAAAATGCGAAGTTTGTCAAAGGATCGCGAAAAAAAGGTCAATTTTCGTCAAATGCTAGCGGATGAAACGCGAATTTCGTGAAATGAGCACAGAAAAAACCCGAATTTCATCATAAGGCCTCAGAAAAAACGCGAATTTCATCAAAAAGTAAAAAAAACAAAAAAAACACGAATTTCGAAAAAAGATCTCTAAAAACACGCATTCCGTCAAAGAACTTCGGAAAAAAAGGTAATTTCGTAGGGGATCGCGAAAAAGCGCGAATTTTGTCAAAGGAAAAACGTGAATTACGTCAAAAGACCGCAGAAAAACGCAATTTTCTTCAAAAAGACGAGAGAAAAAACGCGAATTTCTTCAAAAAGCCACAGAAAAACGTTAATTTCGACGAAGGATTGCGAGAAAAAGGCGAATTTCGTCAAATGACTACAGAAAAAACGCGAATTTCGTCAAAGGGCTGCAGTCAAAACGCAAATTTCGACAAAGGGAAGCGGAAAAAACGCGAATTTCACCAAAAAGACGAGAGAAAAAGGAAAATTTCGTCAAAAAGCCGCAGAAAAAGCGCAAATTTCGACGAATGTTGCATAAAAAACCCGAATTCCGGCAAATGTCCACAGGAAAAATGCGAATTTCGACAAAGTATCGCTAAAAAAACACGCATTTCGTCAAAGGGAAGCGGAAAAACGCGAATTTGATTAAAGGATCGCAAAAAGAGAAAAAAAGTTACACACAGAAAAACGTAAATTTTATCAAAAGGCTGCGGAAAAAAGCGAATTTCGTCAAAAACCCACGGAAAAAGCTAATTTCGTCAAAGGATCTCGAAAAGAAACGCGAATTTCGTCAAAGGGCCGCAGAAAAAACGCGAATTTCATCAACAAGTCGCGGAAAAACGCGAATTTCGATAAAAGATAGCAAAAAACACGCATTCCGTCAAAGGGCTATGCAAAAAAAAGCTAATTTCATAAAGGATCGCAAAAAATGAGAATTTTGTCGTTACGGGAAAACGTGAATTTCGTCAAAAGGACGCAGAGAAACGCAAATTTCATCAAAAAGACGAGAAAAAAACACGAATTTCGTCTAAAATCCTCGGAAAAAAACGCAAAATTCGACGAATGATTCGTAAAAAAATCGGGAATTTCGTCAAATAACCTCAGAAAAAATTCGAATTTCGTCAAAAGGGGCAGAAAAAACGCAAACTTCGACAAAGGATCGCAGAAAACTCGCATTCCGTCAGAGGGAAGCGAAAAAAACGCGAATTTCGTTAAAGGATCGCAAAAAGCAGGTCACAAAGAAGGGCCAGAAAAAAATGGGAATTTCGTCAAAAGATTGCGGAAAAAAACTAATTTCGTCAAACAGCCGTGAAAAAACGCGAATTTCGTCAAAGAGCCGCAGAAAAAACGCGAATTTCATCAAAAAGACGACAAAAAAAACGCGAATTTCGTCAAAAAGCTGCGAAAAAAAACGCATATTTAGACGAAGGATTTCGTAAAAAAAACGTGAATTTAGGCAGGAATTCGCGAAAAAAAATTCGAATTTCATCAAAAACCCGCGGAAAAAACGGAAATTTCGTCGAAGGATTACGAAAAAAAAACGCGAATTGCGTCACAGATCCGCAGAAGAAACTCAAATTTCGACGAAGGATAGCGTAAAAAAAAACGCAGATTTCGTTAAAAAATCGCGAAAGAAAAACAAATTTCGACAAACGATCACTGAAAAAAAACACGAATTTTGTTAAAGATCCGCGGAAAAACGCGAATTTTAACAATGCGTCGTGTTAAAAACCTGAATTTCATCAAAGGATCGCGGAAAAAACACATACAGTTATCTATGTTTATTATTATAGGTATAGTTTTTAAACTGAAATAATATACTGTACTAACTTTTTAGAAATCTGGTTAACCCGAACCCAACTTGCAGGAACCTACACTCAGCCTGAAATTGACCTGAAATGAAAACAGAGTTAACCCGAACTACAGCAAAAATAAGCGGTGGGAAGGGATTTCCTCTCCTTCCCCCCTCTGCTGTAAGCTTTCAGAAAATTTGCTGTGAATTTCAGAATTTTCTTTTTACCAGAATCAAATCTGGGGGAGGGGGAGGGCGCGGGTTCGATCCTGAGGCCGTCCCACGTCAAAATATATTGAAAAGTGTTATTGTTTTTTTTTCTTTTTTTAATACTTTCATTGAAAAGAAAGCCAGTATAGCTTAAAATCTAGAAAATTGTTCTTCCAAACCCCGAAACTAAATTCTGGCTACGATTCTTGTTTAACAATAAATTAATATTGTAACAAACACAAAATATTTTTTGTATACATAAAATATTTTTATACACATATATAAAATAACGACTTTGTTTATTATTTGTGCATTGCACAAGTAATAATACGAATTTTAATCCGTTCCAGATGAAAAATACTGGCTGCAAAGTTAGGACAGAATAGGAAGATAAGTGTGTGTGGGGGGGGGAGGGGGGGTTACCGAACTCCAAAGATGTCTTTGCAGTCAAACAAGAAGTCACTGTGTATCTTACAGATACGAGGAAGTAATCGAGTGTTAAAAACGAAAGTTAATGAATATCATTCACAGTCAGCTCTTCCGCGCATATATGCCTGACTTCCGACTTAGCCAAAATTCTGAAGAGATTAGCTAAGGTGTCACTATGCGCAAATATGGGACTAAGAAGAAATACAAGTGCGATGCATGACAAATATATATATAATCGAATTGATCTAAAAAGTTTAAAGGATTTTTTTTTTTTTTTTACCATTTAACTCCGACCATTTTGGCAGGGAAAAGAGGCTTAGTCCCTTTAACCCTTCCCACCCCCCACCCCCATATTTCGGTATGGCATGGAGATGCGATTGGAAAATAAAGTTAATGGAAAGTTAATAAGCTACTTTTACAGTCAACTCTTCGGCACAGGATTTCCGATCTAGCCGAAATCAACATGAGATTAACTGTGGTGTTACTATGCATTAACATACTTCCGCATCGACAATCTTGGCACTCGCCGACTGTGAGAGAAATTGAAAAACTCCTTAAATTAAACTACTTTTAGGTTTGTCAAATTTACTAATAGGTCTCTTGAACTGAACATATATGTTTTCATTTATCCAGTAAAACAGGGATGGATCTATTTTTCAGTCATTTGAAAATTGACTTTGTGGTCTCAAGTAAATTTGGTCACAGTACTGAGGAGGATATTGTGTTAACGAGAAAAACAAATTCGTGGCATGCCAGAAAATAAAACAAATTTATCTGAAAAAGAAGGAATATCAGCCCTTTTTTTTCATTTCACTGCGACCTCTTCGGAGTTGAAATGGAGCTCTTACCTCACAATCCTCTTCCCCATCGACTACTTTGGGTGTATGCTGGGGCATCGCTGTGCACTAATGTATGGAACTAGACAGAATAGCTGCGTCGCAGAAAAAAAAAAATAAAAGTTTATCTCAAAAGAATGGAAAAAACAGGAGTTTTTTTTTTGTCATTTCATTTTTGATTGTTTCGAAAGGGGGCCTGTAACCACATCAGCCCCTTTACCCTCATTGGGTATACTGTGGTTTAACTGTACGCTGATATGAGACTAGCCAGAACATTTAGTTCGTTATAGTGCAGAAAACAATTGCATTAAAAATTTATCTCAAACAAAAAGAAAAAAAGATCAGCACTTTTTCTATTTCATTTTCGACTATTTTGGAAGGGGGCTGTAACCCCATCATCATCATCCCATTTCTACTTATTTGGGTATAATGTGGTGTCACTGTGCACTAATATGGAACTAAAGAGAAGAGAGCGGCTAGTCTGTTGAATGATAGGAGAAAAGAATACAAATTTATGTCAAACAGAAAGAAAAAAAGCAATATTTTTTTTTTTTTTTTTACTATTTTGGGAGGCAGAGGCCTCTCCATCAGCCGCCTCTCCTTTTTTCAGTATGCTGTAATGTCAATGTGGACTAATATGGGTTAACGGGAATGGTTATTTCGCTGTATGGCAGAGGAAAAATTGCAAATTTATCTCAAAAAAGAAGAAAAAAATAGCTTTTTTTTAAATTCATTTTCGACTATTTAGGAAGGGGACACCCCATTAGCCTCTTTCACCTCTTTGGGTATAATGTGATGTCTCTGTGCACTAGTATGGAACTAAAGAGAAGAGAGCGGCTAGTCTGTTGAATGATAGGGGAAAAATATAATACAAATTAAAAAATTCCATAAAAATACAAATTTATTTCAAACAAAAAGGAAAATATCAGCACTTTTTCATTTCATGTTCAACATTTTCGGGAGAGGCTTGTAACCCCATTAGCCCCCTACTACCTTTTTGGATATAATGTGGTGTCACTGTACACTAATATAGAACTACAGTGAAGGGAGCGGCTAGTCTGTTGAATGATAAGGGAGAAAATGCAAATTTATCTCAAACAGACAAAAAAAAATCAACACTATTTTTTCATTTCATTTTCGACTATTTCAAGAGGAAGGGGCTGTAATTTCACCAGACCCCTCCCCATTTTTGGGTATGCTGTGATATCAATTTGGACTTATATGGTGTTAACGAGAATGGCTATTTTGCTGTATCACAGAAGAAAAAATACAGATTTATCTTAAAAGAGTAAGGAAAAAACACTTTTTCATTTAATTTTTCGACTATTTCTGGTTTGGGGTGGGGGGGGGGGGCTGTAACCCCCTTTCTCTTCTTTGGTGTCAATATGGACTAATATGGAACTAAAGCGGAGGAAGTGCATAGTCTGTTGAACGATAGGGGAAAAATGCTAATTTATCTTAAACAGACAGAAAAAATTCAGTACTATATTTTCATTTCATTTTCGACCATTTCGAGAGGAGGGGGCTGAAATTCCATCAGACCCCTCCCCATCTTTGAGCATGCTGTGATATCAATGTGGACTAATATTGTGCTAACGAGAATGCCTGTTTTGCTATATAACAGAACAAAAAATTACAGATTTATCTTTAAAAAGTAAGGAAAAAACACTTTTTCATTTAATTTTTCGACTATTTCCGGAGGAGGTGGGGGGGAGGCGCTGTAACCCCGTCCGCCCCCTTTCGTTGTTGTCAATATGGACTAATATGGGACTAATGAGAATGGCTAGTCCGCTGTATGATTAAAAAAATTAAACTTTTTTGCAAAAAAGGAAGACGAAAAATCGGCACTTTTTCATATCACTTTCGAAAATTTCGGGGGGGGGGGGGGGGCTGTAGCCCCATCAGCCCCCCCCCCCCCTTGGGTACGCCCATGAGGGGAATCTAATGATCCATGTCTGCCGAAAGTGAAGTGGTGCATAAGCTAAAAATTAATACCTCCAGTAGTTCACTCGTAGGTTTATCATCGTGTTTTCCTGCTCCCAGTCCTCCATGTTTTCATACCTTTGTTTGTAGGACAAACACGATGATAAACCTACGAGTGAACCACTGGTGGTATTTATTTTTGGCTTATGCACCACTTCACTTCCGGCAGCCATGGATCATTAGATTCCCCTACTTCTACTCACCCATAAAATAAAGGTCTTTTTCTTGTGCTTGATAACATGAGTTTTTGTGCTGTCGGCTCTTGGACTGTTATAAAACAACTCGTGGAGCTTCGAATCCTTTTTAGATCCATAAAGCACTTGCCATTCTTTGAGCCAGCTGTGTAACGAAAAGGAGAAAAATATAATTTAATTTGGTTATAATGGATGAATTTATTTGATTTCTGAAATTGTTTTATTAAAACATGAAATTAAAACTGTAAGCAAGATAATGTCATGCAGTGCAGACCGCTGCAGCCCCATGCATTAAAACTCCATTACATTTAGATCTTATTTCATGAAATAAATGAGCCAAAAACGAAAAGCAGAGAAAAGAGGTTTTGAGTTAAGGCTCAGCAGATGCTAAAATATTGTCTCCTTAGTTTCTGATTAATTTTGGTTGGAATTATCATTTTATGCTCTTAAAAAATTGAAAGGAAAATAAGATACACAATTTTAGCACATTTATCCGTCGCAGTATCTAAGTTCGTGTAAAATAATCTGATGTAATTTGAATATGAAATGAATTTCGTATAATTAATCGTTAACGATTGAATACATTTTAATTTATTTGCTAGTAATTATTGTAATTAAGTTTTGAATAACTATTATTTTTAAACTAGCTGACCCGCCCGGCATTCTCCGGACCCGTGATGAATGACTCTTAAATGAACCTCAAATTTGTATGACTTTATATCTTTAACTCCATTTTGCCTGAATTTATATTTTTAAATGAAAAAATATTGAATTAAAAGTATATGCTATTTGGTATTTTATTTTCTGCGTAATTAGATTTTTTGGAGTCTATGCTTAACAAAAACGAGCGAAACCGTGACGAAACACTCAGGTTTTTACTAGGGCGAAACCGCGACGAAACACTAAAGTTTCTACAGATTTCGCAAAAAATTTCACACCATTTTATTTTGCAAAAAATATTTCTACCCGTCCGAACGTTTCATAATTTTTGTAGGATCTAAATCTAGTCTATTGAGATTCTCTAAAAAGACTGTGTACATACGGATGTTTAGTTACTTTTAGCATACACAAAATATCGTCTCCGCGACTCCGCGAGGCACGAAGTGACCCGAGTTCGCCGGTTATTTGAAAGGGTTAAAATTCATATTTTTAAAAACCGATTGCACCATCGATTAGAAGAAGATTTTATCTTTAAGAACATATTTTTGGTTTGTCGGTACCTCTAAAATTACACCCTGGAGGGGTGTTGCCATAAGGCGGAAATTCATTTTTTTTTTTTTTTTTTTTTTTTTTTTTTTGAAAAAATGACGCTTTTTGAATTTTCTTTTTCAAAAGGTTAACCGCAATACCTTTTTACTTTCTTCTATCTTTACAAGAAGAAAGTATTGGATTCATGAAAATTTTCGAATTCCGGTTTTCGACGGATTTACACGTTTTAGGGGTCAGGGATTCCAAAAAACATGTTTTTACAAAATGTCTGTCTGTGACTCTGTGAGTCTGTCTGTCTGTCTGTCTGTCTGTCTGTCTGTGTGTATGTGACACAAATTTTGTGGGCGCTCTATCTCAAGAACTAATGCACGGAATTTAATAAAAATTGATATTCAGTTAGTCCCTAATACAAATTGATGCTGATTAGTTTTTGGTGTAAATCGCTCAACAGGTGGCGCTGCTATGCTGCATTTTTCACGATTTTCGCAATAGCTCTATCTCAAGAACTAATGCACGGATTTCGATCAAACTTCAGATTTAGTTAGTCCTTGATATGAATTGATGATGATTATGTTTTGGTGTAAATCGGTCAACAGGTGGCGCTGCTATACTGCATTTTTTTAAATTTCCGCAATAGCTCTATCTCAACAACTAATGCTTGGAAAATCAACAAACTTCAGATTCAAGTATACTTTGATATAAATTAGTGCTGTTTGTGTTTTAGTGCAAATCGCTCAACAGGTGGCGCTGCTATACTGCACTTTTCAGAATTTCCATTATAGCTATATCTCAAGAACTAATGCAACAATTTTCACCAAACTTCAGAATCAGTTAATCCTTGATATGAATTGACATTTTTTTACATTTTGGTGTAAATCGCTCAACAGGTGGCGCTGCTATACAGCATTTTTCCCGATTTCTGCAATAGCTCTAACTCAAGAACTAATGGACACATTTTCATCAAACTTCAGATTCAGTTACTCTTTGATATGAAATGATGCTGACTACGTGTTGGTGAATATCGTCCAATAGGTGTCGCTGCTGTGCTGCATTTTGCACTATTTCTTCAATAGCTCTATCTCAAGAACTAATGCACGAATTTTCATCAAACTTCAGATTCAAGTACACCTTGATAAATGTTGATGCTGAGTATGTGGTTGTGTAAATCGCTCAACAGGTGGCGCTGTTATGCTGCATTTGTCATCATTTGCGCAATAACTCTATATCAAGAACTAATGCACGGATTTTCCCCAAACTTTATATTCAGTTAGACATTGACATAAGTTGATGATAATTAGCTTCTGGTGTAAATCACCCAATAGGTGGCTCTGCTATGCTGCATTTTGATGGATTTATACGATTTTAGGGACACTAATATCTCAAGAACTAATGCACGGAATTTCATCTTTTAAGAATCCTCATGATGAGCATAGATTCACTGTGATAATGAATTTTGAAGTATTGACAAGTATGATATAGAAGAAAGTTTTGTGATGACCACAACATACTAGTTTTGAATTGATTACGGGATTTGAGACATAAGGATACGATCTTTTAGAATATGTCTTCCGTTTGTAACTTTAGTAAGCGGTTTGGACGATGCAAGTTAATATGACAAAATACCCCCCCCCCCCCCCCCCGAAATTACTTCTTTTCAATGTTCATTTTCTCATGATGCGTAAATCAGGCTTGCTTTTTCCCTCTCGTATACTGAAATGAGTTTTTAATGAGAGTGCGTTGCGATTGTTAATGAATAACTCAGCTTATAAGTAGATATTTTAGAATTCTGAGTCTCAGATGTATGAGGAAAGGCCTTGGACTACCCTCACAAAAATTTTCCGCTTTGTACGTGCTGTAGATTTCGCTAGCCATCGCGAATACACACACAGAGAGCGAAATTTTCTTTTATTAGTATACATTATAAATATACCCAATTATTCAAGATGGAAGGGCCCCCAAAAAGTTCCAGTGAGAGGGGCCCCTCACTTAATAAATCCGCCCCTGGTTCCAAAGTTGACCGCAGTGTGTTCTGGGAAATGCTAAGAACATGTCGTGAAGTGCTGCCTTGAAGAGGCTACTTTGGTCAAACGAAAAGACGCCGTTCGCTAATGCTAATCTTATGGAATAAATTCATAAAGATATTTCGGTCGCATTTCAATATTTTTAAATGATTTTTTTTTTTTCATTGGATAACTGAGATCGATCTGTATGCAGGCCGTTTTTTACTTTTTCGATCTTGATTGCAGATTTTTTTTTTTTTTTTTTTTTTTCTTTTTTATGAGGATGCTTTTGCTTTCCAAACCGGTTCCGAAAATAAAAGTGTCCTCATTAAAAACAAAACACTATAATCTGAAGAAAAAAAAACTAGTTTTATCGCGTGTTTCTGGTTCTGTAAAATCTTCGTTTACAGTGAAAACCTATGGACGCAGTCAGAGGTTTTTCGCGATTTTCCAGAATTTGACTTTCTGGATAAGGCCTCATTTCTATTCATAGAATTGCCAAACTTCCGATTTTCGAATGGAAGGTCCGGTTTAATCTTCTCGCTTACTCCTCGTATGGATTTGTGAACTTAAATCTGTTCTCATGTCCAAAATTGCTGCTTTCAGACATTTTTTAATTCATTTTTGTTCGGAAACGCAGGTGTTACTATTCAGAAACTATGCAAGCGAAAGACGTTTTCCATTTTTTAATAAACGCAAAAGATCTTTCAGAAAATACGGCAAAATTGCCGTTTTGAACCGAATTTCTGGACGTGAGATAGCGAGAGAATGCACAATAAAAAGAAAAGTGCACAGTTAAACTGATGGCATTTGAGCTCACAGGCTATTCACACTAATTGTATATTATACTCTTATTTCAAAGAATAATGCCAAAAAAAAAATAAATGAAAGGGGATTAGCCCCGTTCTCACACATTAAACTTAACCAATGAACCTCCATATCTAATCAGGGAAGCACCTTAACATAATAAACCGCTATACCAAATTGGAAGCAAATCAGATAATTCTGCATGGAAAAACCATTTCGCTAAATTAAGGGGAGAGGGTGTAACCCCCTTTATACATAACTAATGAACCTCCAAATCTAATTAGGAAAGCTCCTTCTCAGAATAAAGATGGAAAAAAAATTAAAGTAAATTGGATAATTCTGCCAATTGGAAAAAACCATTTCGCTAAATTAAGGGAGAGGTCTTAGCCCCCTTTCCCCTTTTTATACTTAACCAATGAACTTCAAAATCTAATAAAAGAAGTACCGTATCGGAATAAACCGGCATATCAAATTTGAAACAAATCGATTAATTCTGCATGAAAAACCCATTTATCTAAATTAAGGGGGGGGTCTACCACCCCTTAAAACTTAACTAATAAACCTCCAAAATTAACCAAAGCAGCTCCTTAACATAATAAACAGGTGTACCAAATTTGTTGCAAATCGGATAACTCTGCATGAAAAACCCATTTATCTAAATTAAGGGAAGGGTCTAGACCCCCTTTATACTTAACTAATGAACCTCCAAATTTAATCAAGGCAGTTTCTTAACATAATGAACCGGTATACAAAATTTGGTGCAAATCGAATAATTCTGCATGAAAAACCCATTTATCTAAATTAAGGGGGGAGGTCTAGACCCCCTTTATACTTAACTAATGAACCTCCAAATCTAATCAAGGCAGCTTCTTATCATAATAAACCGGTATACCAAATTTGGAGCAAATCGAATAATTCTGCTTGGAAAACCCATTTATCTAAATAAAGGGGGGTCTAGCCCCCCTTTCCCCCTTTATAGTTAACTAATGAACCTCCAAATCTAATCAAGGCAGCTTCTTAACATAATAAACCGGTATAACACGGGGGTGTCCCACGTCCCGGTCCCAGGTTCTTTCAAGCCCATTTGTCCCTGCTCGAAACTACCCGAGAGACAAGAACCGCGTCTCGTCCCGAAGATCGCCGCCAGACAAGCCCCATCAAGGCAGCCCTCACAGAAGCTCCGAACAGATCGGCGCACTGCCCAGTGCACGTCACGCCGGTTATTCCCAAGAGAGATGATTTGATCGAATACGATAATCCTCACCACCCAGCTAGAAGAGCCAAATGGTCCCTTCTCTTGGTTACGCGACCCGGTACGCCCCGACAGCCCACAGGAACCGAACACCTATTAAGGAGACGGGCCCATAAAACTACACGAGGTTTCCCTAGCCGGAGTTGCTTTACGGAGGACTCTTAAGATCAAATACCATTTTCCGGCAATAATAAACCGGTATACCAAATTTGGAGCAAATCGAATAATTCTACATGAAAAACTCATTTATCTAAATTAAGGGAGAGAGTAGCCCCCTTCCCCCCTTTATACTTAACTAATGAACCTCCAAATCTAATCAGGGAAGCTCCTTAACATAATAAACCGATATACCAAATTTGGAGCAAATTGAATAATTCTGCATGAAAAACCCATTTATCTAAATTAAGGAGCGGACTAGCCCCGTTTCCCCCCCTTTATACTTAACCAATGAACTCCCAAAACTAATCAGGGAAGCGCCTTATCAGAATGAACCTAGAAAAAAGGTTTGAAGCAAATCGGATGTTTCTATCAAGAGTTATCGCGTTACGTACGTACAGATATACATACATACGGAACCGGCGGGCACATTAGCTCTCAGGCTTTGACAGCCTGTGAGCTAAAAACTGGTGCTCACGTGACAAAATCCTTTATAACTCAATAACTAATTTATTTATCAAAAAAATGAAAAACTCGTTTCGATTCGAAATCGCTTCCATAGTCAAGCCTGCCAATTTTATGTCTTTTTATTTAAAAATGAGTCAAAAAATGTGTCAGAAGGTTTCGCATTTGTTGAGTAAGAATTACGAAAGTTTTATCACTGAAACAGCCGTTTAATCGTTTCAAGCGCAGTGGTCCAAAGCCGCCTCAAGATAGTCTTTAGGCGGCTTTGAGTGGTCCCACGGAGGGACCGCCTAACCAGAGCCGTCCTTAGGGGTGTGCGACAGGTGCGGCCGCACAGGGCCTCGCGCTTGGGTAAAAAAAAAAAAAAAAAAGGATTTCAATTAGATAAAATAAAAAAAAAATATTTAGCCTTTGTTTTACTACAAGTTATTTATTTCACGATAAAATTTGGATATTTAAAAATGTTTCTTTATAAAATGTAAAACAATAAAATGTTATCAGTAAAATGTTAGTCGCGGACATTCGAAAGCAGAAAATATTGCTTGTAGTCGTCTAGTGTATCCCCAATCTGTTGCCATTGTTATTCATTACTTTTGTGCACGTGTTGTAAGTTGTAACGATTGTCTCAGAATATGTCGAATAAAATTTTCTCTAAAGAAAAACAGAACAAAACAAAACTCTAGGCGCCACCCTGCAGGTCTCGACCCGACAGGAGCTCTGTACTTTCCCCACTTCACTACGTCCCCTCATTACAGACACATTGGCATTAATGCAGTAGTAAATGCTGAAGCGACAGCGACAACATGTGATGAGTTTCATAATCTAGCACTTGAGTTAAAAATCAGTCAAGTCAAATTAAACTTTATAAAATCGAATTAAAATCAATAAAATCAAATTTAATTTAATATTCTTGACGCTGTTATTTCACAAGATCAGACTAGATTTTTCAAAAATTACTGAAACTTGCGAGAATATTTGTTAGGTTTCTTTGAGGGATTTTGGTATAATAGCAATCGTTTTACTCAATCAAAAATCATATTTAATAAGGGGGAAATATTATGTTTTTACATTTTACATTATTAACCCTTTAAGACCTGAAGATGTTTGGTAAAAATTAAAAGTCTATGGTGTTTAACCCTAATTAATAGGATCATATTTGATTGGAAAAATTTTCCGATGTCAGGTTACGTCTAGGGAGGATACACACACAAAGCCACATATTTTCTTAGGTTCATCTTGCATTAAAATAATCAGACAAAAATTAACAAAGAAATTTATATTCCCTCTGCTTCAAAATATTGTATTTTTCTCCTTTAAGTGTAACAAATACATTCAAACATTTATTACTTTCTTCTAACTTTACAAGAAGAAAGTATTGGTTTCATGAAAATTTTCGAATTCCAGTTTTCGACGGATTTACACGTTTTATGGGTCAGAGATTCCAAAAAACATGTTTTTACAAAATGTCTGTCTGTGAGTCTGTCTGTCTGTCTGTCTGTATGTGACACAAATTTTGTGGGCGCTCTATCTCAAGAACTAATGCACGGAATTTAATAAAAAATTATATTCAGGTAGTCCCTGATATAGATTGGTGCTGATTAGTTTTTGGTATAAATCGCCCTGCAGGTGGCGCTGCTATGTAGCATTTTGCTGGATTTCCGCAAAAGCTCTATATCAAGAACTAATGCACGGATTTTTATAAAACTTCAGATTCCGTTAGTCCTTAACATGAACGGATGCTGTTTACGTTTTGGTGCAAATCGCCCGACAGGTGGCGCTGCTATGCTGCATTTTGCAGGATTTACACTATTTTCGCAGTAGCTCTATCTCAAGAACTAATGCACACATTTTCATCAAACTTCGGATTTAGTTAGTCCTTCATATGAAATAATGCTGACTACGTGTTTGTGTAAATCGCCCAATAGGTGGCGCTGCTGTGCTGCATTTTGAACTATTTCCTTATTAGCTCTATCTCAAGAACTAATGCACGAATTTTCATCAAACTTCAGATTTAAGAATAACTTGATTAATATTGCTGCTCATTGTGTGTGGTTGCAAATCGCTCAATAGGTGGCGCTTCTAGGCTGCATTTGTCATGATTTGCGCAATACCTCTATCTCAAGAACTATAATGCACGAATTTTCCTCAAACTTCATATTCAGTTAGACGTTAACATAAGTTGGTGATAATGAGATTCTGGTGTAAATAACCCAATAGGTGGCGCTGCTATGCTGCATTTTGCTGGATTTACTAGGTTTCAGTGACAGTCATACCTCGAGAACTAATGCACGGAATTTCATATTTTTAGAATTCTCATGATGAACACAGATTGACATTTAATTTGGCACTGAGATAGTGAATTTTGAAGTATTGACATGTATGAGATAGAAGAAAGTTTTGTGATGGCCACAACATACTAGTTATTATTACTATTGTTATTTACTTCAGATTGATATATTCAGATTATCTAAGTTCAGATGAAAATTTCTTTCCAGTTTTCATATATATATCCATATGAAGGTGTTTTAGTGGTTTTTTCTCAGTCTTTTTCATATCAAAGTATAAATATATATCAAAGTTCATATGCATCATTATATTTAAACTGTCATTTTTTTTTTTTTTTTTTTTTTTTTTTTACTTTTGCTGCTGTTGTTTTTATATTTTCTAAACTTTGAAATGCATGTATATGTTTCTGAGTCATTAGTGTTGCCAGGTTCCCATATTTACACGGGACAGGGGGTTATGGAATACGTCCCGTGGTCCCATTGCACGGGACACCAAATTTTCCAATTTCTCAAAAGTGATAACCTTTTTTAAGTCTTTGCACGTATCATATATACCTTGATTCATCTCCAGTTCTTAAAACACCAAAAAAATTAAGAAAATAAGCGAAAATTGTAAATTTTTAAAGACTTGATATGTATAAATTTTAGTGTGGAATTTTCATGAATTTTTTTTTCTTATCTGCAAACAGGCTGTGTATTATACTTTCATTTTTTTAAAGTCTTATAAAATCTATATTTGAAAAGGGCATTTTAAGTTATAACATTTTAAAATTTATTATTTTCACAATTTTAAATTCAAATAAAACTGGTGCAGGTTATTAATTGTAATGTTGTAGAGGACTTGACAATGCTTTTGTTTCAGATTTTACTGATTCGAAGCAAACAGAGTATTTTGTTTATTTAAGCACAGATATATTAACGTCTGAATTCATTAAAGTTACGAGAAAACGAGAAAAACGACGCGAGAAAAAAATTAACCGGGGCCAGGAATCGAACCAGTGACTAGAAAGTACCGTGCTGTTGCTGTAACCACTAAGCTACCCTGGCCGATATCCTTGCCCGACAATTTCTCACTTTTAACCAGGGGTTATTCTATTCCGAATTTTCCGAAAATTTAAGGCATTCGGTTCCGAAAATTAAAAAAAATCTGTCATCAATCCAAAAATTCGGACATAAAATATACCACGAATTTCGACAAATGGTCGCCAAAAAAAAAAAAATCAATTTCGTCAATCGTTCGCAGAAAAAATCGCCAATTTCATCAAAGGATCGCGAAAAAAACCCTAAATTTCGTCAAAAGATCGCGAAAAACCCGCACATTTAGTAAAAAGATCGCGAAAAAAAACCGAAAATTTTGTCAAAAGATTGCGGAAAAACACATATCAAAATATCATGAAACCCCCGCAAATTTCGTCAAAAGATCGCGAAAAACCTCCCAAAAATTACGTTTTAAGATCGCGAAAAAAGCCGCAAATTTCGTCAAAAGATCGCGAAAAACACCGCAAATTTCGTCAAAGGGCTGCAGGGAAAACACACAGTTGAAGAGTTGAGTGGAAGAACATGTTATGCTACATTTTCTTCAAAATTGTTTTACCTTTTAGACGAAGGTGTTATCAGGTATTCTATCACATAGTAAAGCTAAAATACCAAAGTTCTATTTAGATTGAAGATTTAAGACATTATTATTAATATTTTAATATTTAATAATGCATATAATATTAATATTTTTTAATATTTAAAAATTAAATATGAATAAGTTTTTTTGATAGAGTTTAGAACCACACCTGTTAATATTTTAAACACATGGTATCAAACAGAAAATAAATCATTGAAATTTACAACAAAAACTTTCACATCAAATTTCCTCAAATATAATTTTTGTTACTTAACATGTTCTTCCACTTAGCTCTTCAGTTATTACGGGGAGTGGTTTCCCCCCTCTGCTGTAACCTTTCAGAAAATTTTCTGTGAATTTTTTTGAAGATTTTTTTTTTTTTTTTTACTCAGAATCAGTCAATCATTGCATCATTTTACGAACAGAATTTTTCTTTGCCGGAAAGGGTTCATCTCTGAATTGCAAAATTTAATACCCATTTGTAATATGTGTGAACAGTGGCGTAGCCAGAATTTTGTTTCGGGGGGGGGGGGGGGTCCAAAATTTTTCCTTCAGGTTATATATATAGTAAAACCTGTCAAGATGAAATCGTAAATATTGCTGGAAAATTCCGTTTTACACAGGTTTTCGTGTTATCAGGTGTATTTCTATAGTATTCTTTTCCGTAGCACGGAATATTTCTGTTTAAGACAGAATTCCGTTACAGGCAGGTTTCATTTTTACAAGTTTTGTGTGTTTATATAAATATACTTATTTATGTCATATGAATAGAATAAAAGTTGTCAAAATAGTAATTGTCTATAACAGAATCCTGTCATATCACAATATTAAAATACTACTCGCTATTATTTATATTAGAATCCTGTCTTTAACGGAAGCGTTACATGGTCTTAATATGAATTGCGATACAATTAAATTTTCTGAAAACCTGTCTGAAAGGGGATTTTCATCGTTCTTTAGTGAAACATAGTGAAACCTGTGAAAGCGGAATCTTTCTATAACGGAATCCTGTCTCAAACGGAAGAGTTTCAGAATCCCTGCGAAACGAACAATATAGATCTTATTGAGGTAGTGTATCTTAGAAGCATAATTAATTATACTTCTTTCTATGGAAGCCTGTCTAAAATGGAACTTTTTATCAGTCCCTTTGAACCTTGTCTTGACTGTGTATGTATAATAGAAGTATTTTGAGTAACTTTAAGAATTTAGGTATATCCTTATTTAATTTCTTAATTTAAAAAAAGCATGGGTAAAAAATGTAAGGCCAATATCTATAACTGCAGCTAATAATACATTGAAGTTACATTAATATTTACCAATGAAAAAGATTCACTATGATGTAAAAAGCTGAGCTTTTCTACGCTTTTTCTACGCGCTATACTTATTAAATACCAAAAAATGCTCGAAATGAAAAGTACAAATATTACCTAAACTTGTTTATGGTGATAAAACCGATGCATGCACCTTCTGACGGCGCTTTCGCATCAATAGACTTGATCAGGTCTATGGACCCCTTCGAAGGGGTTAAACTTATAGTGTGACAAGGAAAGATTACTACTTCGCAGTAAGTTTGCAGTATTTTTTGTTATTGTTTGCCGTTAGTTTGCAATAAATTTGATACAGTATGAATTTAGCTTGCACGACAAGTTAGCTGCAAGTTCAAAGTGTGGTGACTTCGGCGTTTGCGTTATCTTGCTCCAGTCCTGTTATGAACTTTCAGTCTTGTCATGCTGAGCTTTACTGCAATTTTGCAGGTTTTCAAAGCAAAACTGTTGCAAATTTTCTGCAAACTAAAAATGCTATGTGGAAGGTTTTAACTTTAAGAAAAAGATCTTACATTTTCAGCTACAGAAACTAGTAATGTAAGAAGCACACACATCAAATATAGTTCATGCTGGAAAAAGCAGTTTTGTTACAATTGTCTTATTCAGCCATAATTCTTTTGGGTTTCCACGTTTCATGTCTCGCCACTTTTGATACCATATTCGATCTAATACTTGCTTCCGACATCTGGTCGTCTTTAAGGAAGTTTGTAGTCTCAATTTTTGTAATAAGTTTATTTGTGATGGATTAGCACTATTTTGGAAGTATTAGAATGTGTAAAAAAAGGTTCGTGGTGATTTCTGTTTTTGCCAATTTATTTTAGATGGTTCGAAACAGTTTTAGAACATTCTCCAAATTCAGCAGTAAACTTTGGACGGGTCGGATTTATGCAGCTCTGAAAGGGACACTTGGGAGCTCCGTCGAAGGGGGTAGCGCCCTTCTAGAACATTAATAATCATAAAATTCCGAATCTTCCGATTGCACCCTTAAACAACTTGACAGGAGGATCAAGAATCTCACCTCTATATATTTCAGCATTCACAGTTGCACTGGTAAAAATGTGTCGGTCACTGCGGCCATTCAAAATGATATCCGTCCATACCATGATTCCACGACCTTTGTATCGATGCCTTTCACTCATGTTTGCAGCCTTATTGCGTGTGATTTTCTCCCTCCATATGGTAACACGTCTGTAGTAAATCTCTCAACAAAATCGGGATTCATCCGTAAAGAGAACCCGGCTCCAGTCCGTGGTACTCCAATGACGATGATCTCTGCATCACTTTAACCGGGCGCATTTCGCTATAAGAGTTAGTGAAGCACAAATTATGGGATTCCTTGCATGCAGCCTGTCACTCACAGTAAACCAGGATAGTCGAGTTCTTGTTGCTGCAGCAAACTCCCTGCAATCTGAACTGACGTCAATTGCCTATTTCTTTTAGCAATAGTTGACAAATTACAGTCCTGAGAGCCTGTTGTGGTGCGTTTTCTACCTTGACCTGGTTGTCTGTAGACATTATACCAGTGTCTTTAAACCGTTTCCAGATTCTTGACATGACGCCTTTGGCTATTTATAAGTCTTTACAGAGCCCTAAGAGTGTCTGTCCTGCTTCCATTCTCCCTATCGCACGCAATTTCTCAAAATTGGTCAAATGTCTTCTCGACGACATATTCCACTTACTAGAAGCAAAAATTATACCTAATTACACGTACAATCCTTAAAATTAGACTTCAAATTACCCACGTTCGCTCCTTTTCACACGTGAACCGAAAAAACGGGCTGAGGCTGAAACATTTGCATATATTTCTGTAACGAATTTTAATCCCATTGGACTACGTGATAACGTTGGCATTGAGTTACCTTTCTGGAAATTCCATTAATAGAATTAACATAAAGCACCTTTTTATGGTTGTTCCTTTAATTTTTCTCGCCAGTATATTTTGAAAGTGGTAACAAATAACCAGTCCAAAAATAAAGTTACCTTTATTAATTGCAGGCAGCAGATTTAAAGTAATTGTTAATATTGTCCGTTATAAAGTGAACAAAGTTAAGGGTCACGTAACTCAACCAATGTACCGTTATTGCGTTCGTATGAACTCGTTCTTTCCCATCATGGGCGTACCCAAGGGGGGGGGGGCTGATGGGGCTACAGCCCCCCCCCCCCCCGAAATTTTCGAAATTGATACGAAAAAATTGCTGGTTTTTTTCTTTCTTTTTTGGGAAAACTTTTCATTTTTTTTCTATCATACAGCGAAATAGCCATTCTCATTAGTGCAATATTACTCCATATTGACTCCAAAGAAGAGAAAAGGGGCTGATGGGGGTTACAGCCCCCCCTTCTCTCGAAATATTCGAAAATTAAATGAAAAAAGTGTTTTTTCCCTACTTTTTTGACAAATCTGTACCTTTTTCTTCTGTCATACAGCGAAATAGTCATTTTAGTTAATCCCATATTAGTCCACATTGACATCACAGCATGCTCAAAGATGGGGAGGGGGCTGATGGAATTACAGCCCCCTCATCTCAAAATAGTCTAAAATGAAATGAAAAAATAGTGCTGATTTTTTTTCTTTCTGCTTGAGAAAAATTTGCATTTTTCTCCTATCATTCAACAGACTCCCTTCCCTTTAGTTCCATATTAGTGCACAGTAACACTACATTATACCTAAAGATATAAAAGTGACAAATTGGGTTATAGCCCCCTCCCAAAATAGTCGAAAAATGAAATGAAAAAAATGCTTTTTTATTTTGTTTGTTTGAGATAAAATTTGTAATATTTTTTCTGTAATCCTTAGTTTTTTAGATAAATCTGTAATTTTTTTCTTTTGTCATACAGCGAAATAGCCATTCATGTTAGTGCCATGTTAGCACATTGACATCACAGCATACCGAAAGAAGGGGAGGGGGCTGATCGGATTACAGCCCCCTCCTTCAAACTAGTCGAAAATGAAATGAAAAAAAAATGCTTTTTTCCCCTTCTGTTTGAGATTAATTTGTAGTATTTCCCCTCTATCATTCAACAGACTGGCCGCTCTCTTCTCTTTAGTTCCATATTTGTACACCGTGACACCACATTATACCCAAAGAAGTGGAATGGGGTTACAGCTCCCTCCCAAAATAGTCGAAAATGAAATTTAAGAAAATGTTGAATTTTGTTTCTTTTTGTTTGAGATAAATTTGCAACTTTGTTTTCTGCAATATAACGAACTTACATTCTGGTTAGTCCCGTATTAGCACACATTTACACCACAGTATACCCAAAGAGGGGAAGGAGCTGATGGGGTGACAGGCCCCCATTCAAAATAGTCGAAAATGAAATGGAAAAGGTGCTGATTTTTTTTTTCTTATTGTTTGAGATAAATTTGTAATTTAGATTTCTGTTTTACCGCGGATTAGCCATTCTCGTTAGTCCCATGTTAGTCCACATAGACACCACAGCATACCCAAAGAAGGTGAAGGAGACTTTATTTTCGGTGGTGGGGAGAACAATGTTACAGATTTTAAGCTGCAATGACTTTCTTTTGAATGAAAGTACATTAAAAAAACCCCATTAACTCTTTCCAACTTGATTCGGTGTGGGCCGGTCTCAGAATCGGGCCCGTGCCTCTACCCCATGGATGATTCTGAGTGGAAAAAAAAAATTCTGAAATTCACAGCAAATTTTCTGAAAGGTTACAGCGGAGGGGGAAATCGCTTCCCGGCGCCAATTATTTCCGTTGCTTTTTGCGTAAACACTGTTTTCATTTCACGTTGATTTCAGGCTGAGTGTAGATTCCTGCAAGTTGGGTTCGGGTTAACCAGACTTTTAAAAAGTCAGTTCAGCATATTACCTCAGTTTAAAAACTATACCTATAATAATAAATATAGTTGTTTGTATGTGTGCTGTTTCCTAATGAGACCGCTGTGTTTTTTCCACTTTGTCTGTTACAGGTTTTATCACAACCCTTTGCCGAAATTCGCACTTTTTTCTGCGGTCCTATGACGAAATCGGCGTTTTGCCGCGGTCCTTTGACGAAACTTACGTTTTTTAGGATACTTTGACGAGATTTGCTTTTTTTACGCCGGCCTTTTCCGGAATAAGTACTTTTTCTCCCGATCCTTTGTCGAATTTCCAGTTTTTTTCCCGCAGCCTTTAGACGAAATTCGCGTTTTTTCAGCGGCCCTTGAAAGAAATTCGCATTTTCTGCAATATTTTGACGAAATTCGCGTTTTTCCGCTGTCCTTTGACGGAATAACGTTTTTTACGTGATCCTTTGTTGAAATTTGCATTTCCCGCGTCTTTTTGACGAAATTCGCGTTTTTTCTGTGACCATTTAACGACATTCGCGTTTTTTCCGCGACCCTTTGACGAAATTTGCGTGTTTTCCGCGAAATTCGCTTAAAGCTGTTCTTAACTGATCTGCTCAACAAGCGCAAAACGTTTTGACACATTTACAAATTCATTTTTAACGGAAAGATATAAAATTGGAAAGCCAGGCCGTGGAAGCGATTTGGAATTGAACTGTTTTTTCCATTTTTTTATCACTAAGTTACCTATTGAGTTATAAGCATTTTTGATCACGTGACAAACACGATTTTTGCCCTTCACGGACTGGTTTGTCTGCTTTCTTCGGGAACTACGGTTCAAGACGTCAACTTTGGCACCATTATGTGAAAGATCTATTGCGTTGTCAAAAAAAAAGGAAAAAAAACTCGATTACATAGTTTCTGAACAACAAGACCTGCTAGTTTCATGCATTTCCAAACAAAAATAAAGTAAAACTTATGTCAGAATGTTGGGGTTTTGTATTTGAGAACACTCTTAATTGAAACGGCCTTCGCGTTTTTCCGCGGCCCTTTGACGAAATTTGCGGGTTTTTTGCGATTCTTTGAGAGTCGGTTTTACTACGCGGCCTTTGTCGGAACATGTACTTTTCGCGATCCTTTGTCTGATTTCGCATTTTTTTCCGCGGGCATTTTTTTCCGCGGCACTTCGACGGAATACGCGTCTTTTTCGCGATTCTTTGTCGAATTTTGTTTTTCCCCCGCGGCTTTTAGAGGAAATTCGCGTTTTTCTGCTGTCCTTTGACGGAATACAAGTTTTTTTCACGATCCTTTGTCAAAATTTGCATTTTCCACGGTTTTTTGACGAAATTCGCGTTTTTCCCGTAGCACTTTGACGAAATTCGCGTTTTTCCCGCGATCCTTTTACGAAATTCGCGTTTTTCCCGCGATCCTTTTACGAAATTCGCGTTTTCTCCGCGATCCTGATCGACAGTTTTTTGTGATTTTCTGGCGAAATTCGTTTTTTCGGCGCGGACTTCTTCGATGGAATACGCGTCTTTTCGCGATTCTTTGTCAAAATTTGCATTTTTTCAGCGGTTTTTTGACGAAACTCGCTTTCTTTTCCGCGGCCCTCCGACGGAATACGCGTTTTTTTCGTGATCCTACGTCGAAATTTGTGCTTTTTCAGCGACTTTTTGACGAAATTCGCGTTTTTTCTGCGACTCTTTGACGAAATTCGGTTTTTTTCCGCAATCCTTTGACGAAATTCGCGTTTTTTCCACGATCCTTTTTTGAAATTCGCGTTTTTTAAAACGGCCTTCGCGTTTTTTCGCGGCTCTTTGGCGAAATTCATGGCTTTTTTGCGATGCTTTGACGAGATTCGCTTTTTCTACGCGGACTTTGTCGGAATACGAGCTTTTTCTCGCTATTCTTTGTCGAGATTCGCATTTTTTTTCCGCGGTCAAAATTTGCATTTTCTCCATGGGCCTTTGGCGAAAATCGCGATTTTTTGGAGAAATTTGCGTTTTTCCTCGGCCCTTCGACGGAATACGCGTCTTTTCGCGATCCTTTGCCAAAATTTGCAGGCCTTTTGACGAAACTAGCTTTCTTTTCCGCGGCCCTTCGACGGAATACGAATATTTTTCCTTGAACCTTCGTCGAAATTTGCTTTTTTGACGAAATTCGCGTTTTTTCCACCGTCCTTTGACGAAATTCGCGTTTTTTTGGGGGATAATTTGACGAGATTAACTTTTTCTATGCGGCCCTTTGTCGGAATACGTTCTTTCTCTCGCGATCCTTTGTCGAATTATGCGTTTTTTTTGCGGCCCTTCGATGAAATCGCGTTTTTTACAATCTTTTGACGAAATTCGCGTTTTTCGAGGCCCTTCGACGGATACGCATTTTTTTCGCAATCCTTTGACGAAATTTGCGTTTTTTGCGAAATTCGCGATTTTTTCCGCGGCTTTTTCACGAAATTTGCACATTTTTACGATCCTTTAACGAAATTCGCGTTTTTTGCAATCCTTTGACGAAATGCGCGTTTTCTCCACGGCTCTTTGATGGAATATGTTTTTTCGACATCAATTGTCGAAATTTGCGTTTTTTCCGCGATCCCTTGATGAACTTCACTTTTTTCCTGGAGTCGTTTGGCGAAATTCACGTTTTTTCAGTGGTCATTAGACGAAATTCGCGTTTCCTCGCGGTCATTAGACGAAATTCGCGTTTCCTCCGCGGTCATTTGACAAAATTTGCATTTTTTCCATGGTCATCAGACGAAATTCGCTTTTCTTCGCGGTCATTAGACGAAATTCGCGTTTCCTCCGCGGTCATTTGACAAAATTTGCATTTCCTCCGCGATCATTTGACGAAATTCGTGTTTTCTCCCCGATCCATTTACGAAATTTGATTTTTTTGCGATCCTATGACGGATTTTTTTTTAATTTTTGGAACCTCATGCCTTAAATTTTTGGAAATTTCAGAACAGAATCACCCCTGCCTATCCCCCTTTCCCCTCTCTGGCTGCGCCCCCCTCCCCCCCCATTATTGTCAAAAATTATTTCCGTTTACAACAAAATTCAACGTGTTTCGTAAGATATGGAACGTTATGGAAATTTAAGTCAGCCCTCCCCGAAATAAAATCCTGCGTACGCCACTGTTTCCCATAAGTGACGACAACAGAACCCCATCGTCCAAGATAAGTCCAAGATAAAGAAGTTTTACGTTTAATCTAGTTACAGTAAATTTGTGTAAACGGAATAGCAGGTATACTTGTATAGTTATCCTTCCGTCTCGGTACATTAAAATGTTTTTGCTTATGAGAGGATTCCGTGTTTTCAGAAAACCTGCCAAGAAGGATTCACAATTGGAGAAAGTTTCATTTCAGATACGTTTCAAACGTTAGCAAGCACAAATATATATAGTATTGCTTTCGTCGAACCTTGAATTGTTTCCCTTTGAGATAGATCATCTTCACAGATTTTCCTGTAATAGATTTATGCTCTTCAGAGATGGTGTTACAGCAGCTGTTTCCAACCTGGGGTAGCGTACCCCAGGGGGTACGTGGCGGGTCTGCTGGGGGTAAGTGAAAATAATGTCGCTAATGTCGGAAGTCACAAAAATGTTAGGAATATCAATGTAATTTGCATCGATTTATTATATGGTTGTGATAAGAAGATTACTAATGAAAAAAGCATCTTTACGTTATCTCCTTGGAAGGGGGCGTGTTTATGGAAAATGGGGGTACTCCGAAATGAAAAACCTAAGAAAGGGTACGTGAAAGAAAAAAGTTTGAGAAGTGAGAATGTTTTAGAAGTTTTAAAGAATACTGTGAAAACGGAAAGTGTTTATAACGAAAACCTGTCTAAAACGAAAAAGTTCATAGTCCCGAAGAAATACATAACTTTGAATTATACCTTCTAAGACGAACACCTCTCTAAAGCGGTATTTTTTATAGATCCTTTGTGGTTCTGTCTTAGCAGTTTTTACTGTGTATTTGTATCCATGATTCAGTAAACCAGGTCTACTTTCGGGGGGGGGGGGGAGTCCAGACCCCCTGGACACCCCCTTGGCTACACCACTGTGTGTGAAGTAGTGAAAGAACCAAACTGGACAGTTTATGCCTGGCAAAAAGTAGTGGTCAGTCTATAAAGTGATTTATTGCGTCTGGAGGAAAAACAGATGCTGACAGTCAAAAAAGTAAGACTGAAAAAAATTGAAACGGTCTTTTCCTTTGTACCATATTTTTGTAGTAAATAATTCCTTTTTAAATACTTAGATTATAAAATACTAGCAGGCTTCGGCAGCTGCGCCGGTCGATTTCTCCAAACGAACATTGAACCAAATGAAATATATCGGTCAATTTGACATATTTTAAAGCAATATGGACTTTTCCCTATAATGTCTTTCCACATTGCTGAAAACGATACGAACGCCACAGCGCTATTATATTTTCTAATGTGTCATGCAAAATTTGAGCTGTTAAGGACCAACACTTTTAGTTGATTATTTATACAGTAAAGAACCGATTATACGTCTTTCAGGGGACCATTCTAAAACGACGTATAACTGAGAAAGACGTATAATCGAAATTGTAGTCGCCTAAGGTGTAAAATCTTTGACTGTAGTAACATAATGCTGAAATCATACAAATTTAATTTTTCTATCATTTTCTGTTCTTTAAGATGTACTATATATTGAAAAAAAGTTAAAACATGGAAAAATTATTAAATAACCATTTCTAAAATTAAAAAACAAAAGTGAGAATTATCAAACATTATATCAGTTGCACACCTTGAATTACTTTTATATTCCAGTAGCAAACGTAAACTTTAATTAAGCGAATCTTTAATCGACGTCTACATGATGAGCCACTTTGAGTCTTAAGCAAAGCGTTATGTATGGAGTTAAGCTCCTGAAAAATTTTCTCACTAGTATTGTGAGAAACAAAAAAGGTTCATGTGTATCAATGTCAATGCAAGTCCATCCACTGTCCATTCTTTTCATCCCACCCTCATTACAGGTTCCACGATCACGAACTTGAAATAAGCCCTGTAGCAGTCATACATGTTCTTTGTCTTTCACTTTTCCCTAAATAATATTGCTAGCAGAAAAGAAAAAAAAGAACGAAGCTGGGGGGGGGGGGGGAATTCTGAGAAAATCGGTTACGGCATGAAAAAACGACGTATAACCGAAGTTATGCGTCATATAAACGAAACATTACAATACATAGGGATGAATCGGGACTGCACTGAAACTATGTATAAATGTAAAACACGTATAAATGAGAAACGTATAAACGGTGCTTTACTGTAGTATGATTTGGTAAAGAACAATAGAAATATACTAATACCATCTCTGAAAACTTATCTAAGTAACGATACAAGCCTTATTAAAATTCGTACAACAGACCATTCTAAAAGGCTAATCTTTCATAAACGGATTCAGGTGATTATAGAACTTTCTCCCATAATTCTATACATAGAACAGTATGCAATATACTAAAACAATACCTGAAAAATTATCTAACTACCAATGCAAGTCTCATCAAAATTCGTCCGAATAATGTAAAATTTGGCCGAGCTTGGAATAAAACTTTTTTAAAGGTTAATCTTTCATAATCGGGTTCACCTGATTATAGAAAACGCTGGTAGCAGCTCAGAGGAATGGACTAAGACTCCTATAATAGGAGCTGACGCATTCTTCCTCAATTGGCACCCGATTTGGAGCCCAGTCGAAAAACCAAGCTAATTTTCTGCCATTTAACCCTTTAAGGGGCGGTAATGCCGTATCACATATTCAAATTTTTTTAAATAAATATATTTCCGTTCAAAAAGTATCGTTAAATAGAGAAAATGCAGCTAATATCTTCTAAAATCGGCAATAGATGGCAGCACCAAAAAATAGAACAATTTAGCAGGTCAAAAAATTTTTTAATCGACACCATGTTTTCCATCTGTGTTTTTTATTCTTTTTAAAATAAAATAAAAACATAATAATAATAATAAAAAAAAATACCAGAAATCTAAGTTAACTAATCATTAAATTCTGAGAAAATCGGTTACGGCATGAAAAAACGACGTATAACCGAAGTTATGCGTCATATAAACGAAACATTACAATACATAGGGATGAATCGGGACTGCACTGAAACTATGTATAAATGTAAAACACGTATAAATGAGAAACGTATAAACGGTGCTTTACTGTAGTATGATTTGGTAAAGAACAATAGAAATATACTAATACCATCTCTGAAAACTTATCTAAGTAACGATACAAGCCTTATTAAAATTCGTACAACAGACCATTCTAAAAGGCTAATCTTTCATAAACGGATTCAGGTGATTATAGAACTTTCTCCCATAATTCTATACATAGAACAGTATGCAATATACTAAAACAATACCTGAAAAATTATCTAACTACCAATGCAAGTCTCATCAAAATTCGTCCGAATAATGTAAAATTTGGCCGAGCTTGGAATAAAACTTTTTTAAAGGTTAATCTTTCATAATCGGGTTCACCTGATTATAGAAAACGCTGGTAGCAGCTCAGAGGAATGGACTAAGACTCCTATAATAGGAGCTGACGCATTCTTCCTCAATTGGCACCCGATTTGGAGCCCAGTCGAAAAACCAAGCTAATTTTCTGCCATTTAACCCTTTAAGGGGCGGTAATGCCGTATCACATATTCAAATTTTTTTAAATAAATATATTTCCGTTCAAAAAGTATCGTTAAATAGAGAAAATGCAGCTAATTTCTTCTAAAATCGGCAATAGATGGCAGCACCAAAAAATAGAACAATTTAGCAGGTCAAAAAATTTTTTAATCGACACCATGTTTTCCATCTGTGTTTTTTATTCTTTTTAAAATAAAATAAAAACATAATAATAATAATAAAAAAAAATACCAGAAATCTAAGTTAACTAATCATTTAATGAGTTAATAACTTTATCAAAACTGTTTAACCAATCTGGTGTATTTTACAGAAAGAGCATTTATGTGATGAACTCACGGCATCACCGCCCCAGTAGGGAATTAAAATCTCCTTCCCTTTAGACACTTACTACTTCTGTTTTATTTGGATTCTGTTGGATTTGTTTTCTGTAAGGGGTGTAATATGATATGGTTAGCAGCTGTACATTCTTATCTTGGATTTGGTACCTTATTCAATTTATATTTCTGAAAAAATTAAACAAAAAAAAAATATATTTAATTTTTAAATCGGAAAAAATATTTCTAGCATATTTTATTAAAATTGCTTCATAAAAATTGAAGTCTAATAGCATTTAATGCAAATTCTACGATTTTGAAAATCGCAACAACGCTTTTCCTGGATACATTTTCACTGGATTGAATTGTCCTAGAAGGGCGGTGATGCAGTCACGGCATCACCTAGAAAGCCCCCTAAGAGGTAAGTGGAATTTTTTTTAACATAAAAATATTTCTTTAGGGGTCCAATAGATCCCAATTTTAATGTTATCTTATTAAAATTTAACTATTATAATGCAGTGCCCCTCAAAGGGTTAACAGTCAAACTGTTCGACGAAACTACGCCTAACCAGGCCGGTTACTGATTGGCGCCTTTATCGCTATTCCCGCGTGGCGCACTTGCAGTGAAAAAAAAAAAAAAAAAAAAAAAAAAAAAAAAAAAAAAAAATGTGTACGCGACAAGACAGAATGTGGAATTCTTTCATTTTCATTAAACTAATTGTGTATCGTACGTAAATATAAAAAACACTACTACTATTTACTCAAAATGTTCTTTAATTTTATTAGTTTAGTTTAGAAATTTGTATTCTTTTTAAACACAATTACTCCCTCCCCCCATTTCTTTTTGCATTTTTCTTTCTTTCTTTTATATATATTTGCTAAAATTATTGTTTAGCAAGAACTTAATTACACTTGTCCTTTAAGAAATTTAAACTATTTATGAACAATTTGAGGGTTTTTAGAAAATGTCTGTCTGTCACTCTGTGAGTCTGTATGTGACAAAAATTTTGTAGGCGCTCTATCTCAAAAACTGAATTAATTTTTTAACTGTTATTGATAGTGCTGTTCTGTAGGTAAAGAAATTTTGCTCAGGCAATGTCTTTATTCCTCCCCCCCCCCCCCTCCAATATATATATATATCATAGGCGTAACCAGCCTTTTGAACGGGGGGGGGGGGGGTGCCCAGACATTTTAACCTGAAGATGTTGGATACAAACAATATCTTATATAGTAAAACCTTCTAAAACGGAACCCCATGACACCTGCCGAATTTCCGTTTTAGAAAGAAAGGTTTTCATCTTAGAAGGTATAATTGTGTGGTACTTCTTTAATAAGGGAGGGCTCAAACGCGATTTTTGTTTGCGTGAGGAGGGATGAGAAGGGTTTGAAAACATCAAAACTAAATGTAATGGTAAAAAAAAAAGATATGTAAATCTCCTTACAGCAGTGACATAAGACAGTCACTAAGTGTGGTCACAAGTGTAAAACCTTTTGGCACCCTAACTTCTTATAAAGATTAAAAACGACCTTTAACCCTTTCCGGCACAGTGTGCCCGGGTCTGGATACTTAATTTTAATTCCAAACTTACGAACGGCACCAAGAATATTTTAGTAAAATTTTCCTTTTACAATGAATAGTTAAAGTATCATTATTTTTTTTTTTACTAAAATAAAAATCGTTTTAAAATTCCGGTGTCAGTCAATCATTTCATCTTTTTACAACAAAAATTGCCCGTGCCGGAAAGGGTTAATTATGCTGGAAACTTCTATAGGCACAGGGGAACACTTCATGAGATCTAAAGTTATCCTAGTAAAAGTCTTGTGGATGAAATTCCGCCGGATGATAAATCTCAGATAATACATGCGGTACACTAGTACATACGCACGAAAGTTTTTCAGAATGAGACTCCATGAGTTCTTAGGGGTCACCGGAGGGACCCAAGAAATTTTGTAGGAAAGTCTATATAAATAATTATTGTAATATTATAAATAATTATAATATTCATTAATACCGTAATTTCCGGTCTATAATCCGCGGATCAAAAAATCATGTTTCGACCCAGAAATTTTATTTCATTATTGAAGTTAAATATTTATCGCGATTTAAGTTTTATGCAGCGTTGGCAGATTAGGGATTTTGTCCCCATTTTGAAGAAGTTAAAACCTCTAGGGGAATTTCTTGGGGACACGTAGTTCGTGGGGAAATTTTTGGGGACTACAAAAATTTTGAGGAAAAACTTGAGGAATTTTTTTTTTTTTACTATTTTCCGTAAAGATTCCTTTTAGTCTTGTAGAAAAACTGGATCTGTCTCGAACTCAATTTTGATTTGAAAAACGAAAATACAATCCAGAAATCGAAAATATCAATCATTATTCTCTTGGATGTGGTCGTGTTCGTTGTTCTACATTACAGTTTACAGATATTACAGATAGCTTAAACCTGCACGCGACTAAATCTGCAGGACTTTAGCGGAAAATTCCTTCGTCGTACTTTAAAAAAAAAAAAAAAAAAAAAAAAAAAAATTAAATATGTGAAAAGCAGATATTTTTCTGTTATGATATACAGAAGCACATCGATTGATACAGCGAAAATACTTTGCATTATGATTATGTACTTCAGTATAGGGATGACAAAAAAATTAAAATAGCGTACCATCTCGGATTCATTTAAATCCCAACTGATAAGAGATTGTCTAAAGCTATGGAGCTAATGTATAGTCCAACATTGTGAGACAATACTTTTAAAAACAAACGTAAAATAACTTGCCACTGCAAAATATATCTCTCATTCTCTTAATGCAGCGCTACAGAATATGCATTCAGTCCAGTTTAAAAGTTTGTTTTTTGTAAATGGGGAATTTTTTCAAAAAAAGACTTGATTTGGGGAAAAATTTTGAGCTTAAATTACTTAAATATATTTTTTTTTATAGTGGTAAATTGAAAATTAAAATATTCCCTTTTTGAGTAAAAACTGAGTTGGGGACTTTTGCGGAGAAAAACACTGATTTGGGGGAAATTTCAGAAATTTTGGGGAAATTGACTTTTGACTATCTGGCAACACTGGTTTTATGAAACAAGATTTCTGGGCCCGAACATAATTGTTTGATCCGCGGATTATAGACCGGAAATTACGGTAATTCATGTTTTTACCTCAGAATGTGTCGAACATATTAGGTAAAGCAGGTCATGATAATATACACTAAATTTTATCAAGACGATAAAAACTATACTATCATGATACGACTGTAATAATAAAGATAGATGCTTGTCTGTCTCTCTGTGTATGTACGCGCGCCCGCTGAACTCTGAAAAAACAATGCAGCCCGCACAGCCGTAAGATTTGACAGGACCTGTATGACTGAACTCATGCATATCGAAGACAATTTCTGTAATTTTTCACTAATTTTTTTATGCGAATTTTTTCGCATTTCGCGGCAATTTTTTTCAAATAGTAAAAAAGAATCCGATTTTAATATTTTATCCAGTAAACTTTGTCTTCTTTTCAATAAAGTGTTTTCGAGATTCTTACTGCGATTTTTCAGTTTTTAACATTTTTTTACTGTTATTTCTAGAGGGTTTTTTTCGCATTTCGCGGTGTTTTTTTTTTTTTTTTTTTTTTTTTTTTTAACGTTTCTAAAAAGGAATCCGGTTTAAATATTTTACCCAGTTAGTTAATTTTGTTCCATGTGGTTTTTTAATCATTTCCGAATTTTTAGCGGGGGTTATCGTGCTTTGAGGATTTTTTAACTTTTTTGAAACAGAAAAACTCCCCGGTAATTTTTGCAATTGTCGTGATTAAATTCGAATTGGAATAACGTCAAATGAGTTCTTATAAGAAAGCTGACATTTTACTTTTGCTCGAAATAAAAAAAAGCAATAATTCCAGATTCGCTTGTTTCGAGACAGAAGAGGTCGTAGCTTGCTCGGGGTACGTTGCCAAAGGCAGCCCCTTCCAATCCTACATTTGTTTAATTCTATGTTCTTTAAAAAAAAAAAAAAAAAAAAAAAAAAAAAAAAAACAACGAAACTCCACTAGTAATGAAGTTTTCTTTGAGAGACAGGGTTTGAAATAACGTGTGGTATCGCGCGATTTGTGCACAGAAAAGGAAAGTCCCGCAAATGATGTGCAACATTTCCCTCCTCCAAATTCTTTCACAGATCTGTGATTCTTCAGTGAGTATTTTAAAATTTTTAAGGCCGCGATTTTTATTTCTTTTATGGAATTTCTCAAAATCAATTCGTGAATCGCCCCCAGAAAAATGTGAGAATTTCTTCAAACGATCGTGGGAAAATATCAGGAATTTCGATAAAAGAGTGCAGAAAGTAATCACCAATTTCGTCAAACTATTGCGCAAAAAAATACGAATTTCAATAAACAAGTGACGGAAACATTTTGCAAATTTCGTCCAAATGTCGCGGAAAAGAGTAGAGAATTTAATTGGTACGGTAAGATATCGAGAATTTTCCCGATCGGTCGCGCAAAAATATCGCGAATTTCGACAAATGATCTCGTCAAAAAATCAGTTACGTAAATCGGTCGCAACAGAAAATAAATTTCGTCAAAGGGTCACGGTAAAAACCAGAATTTCGTCAAGGGATCGCAGAAAGAAAGCACGAATTTTGTCAAAAGATTGTGGAAAGAAAAAGCGAATTTCATCGAAGGATCGTGCTAAAGAAATGCCAATTTCGTCAAAATATCGCGGTAAAAAATGCGAATTTCGCCAAAGGATCGCAGATAAAAGCATGAATTTTGTCAAAGGTTATTGGTGAAAAGTGCGGATTTCAACAAAAAAAAATCGCGTAGAAAGACGTGAATTTCGTCAAACGATTTTCGGAAAAAATTGTAAATATCATGAAATGATCGAAGAATAAAATCGCGAATTTGGTCAAAATTTACTGTACTGGGCTAAAAGATTGAAACCGGGTTCCTTTTCCTACTTTCAAAAGAAGGCCGCGAAACAAGAAGAAACTCTAAAAATCGTACAAAAATTTTCAGAGGAAAAAAATTACTATATTGATTGAAAGACTGCAACCATTTTCCGTTTACGAATGCCAAAAAAAATGACCACGAAATTCAACCAACTAACCAACCTCCAGATTAATTTGAATTTTCTGTGCTATTATTTGTCATTTTCAAAGGAGGCAAAGTCTGTGTACCACCCCCTTTCCCCCGGCTAATCACATTTTGGAATTATCGTTTCACATCTGCATTCGATTTCTTTTCTTTTTTTGGGGGTGGGGGGGGGGCTACTTTCTAGACTTTAAACTACGAAACCAAGGAAACAAATAGTTTCTATCCCCGTCAAGAACTTGCGTTAATTTCTCATGAAATTGCAGAAACATGCAATAGAAAGAACGGCGTTAAAAAATATCTCCCACAACAAAAGACGTCAAAATGGGATTATAAAGACACCTTTTTGACTTACTATGACTGACACAGATTCTTGTAAATATTCTAGCTTTAAAAAAGATAAACAACGTAATTTTCTTTTAAAAAAAATAAAGAAAGGAAGGAAAAAAGAACGCGGGTTTCTTTTATTATCACATTTCAAAACTTAGGCTGTTAGTTTTCAGAACTAAACTAATTGAACTCTGCTTTCACTTCTTTTTTCTTTTGTAGATTTCAATTTTGTTTAAATAATTGTGCTCGAGTCTGCGCAAGCGGGGGGTGCCCGGGCACCCCCCCCCCCTGGTTACGCCTATGTTATATACATATCCAACGTTCACATTTGAAGCTGAATTTTTAAATTAAGAACGAATAATTAATTATGTGGCTATATTTACTTAGAAGTGGTATTAAAATACTAGTTGGATGTGCTAATCCCAAAACTTTCTTCTATCTTATACATCTTAATATTTCAAAAACTAGTTACACATGTTAATACTTCAATATTATTAGTTTATTACTATACCAACTTTGATTTTCATCTTAAATTTCTGCTTCAGTCAATTAAATGAACTAAAAACGAGTTAAATTATATCATGATATTTGTTAAAATTAATAGTTTTTCCTTATTCTGTTGTTATCAGATGTTTGTGAATAGCCGGCTTAGCAGGAAGTGAGTTCTCGCATTTGCACGATCCGCCGATGGACAATAGAACTACGAAAAATCAAGAAAAGTATACAAAAATCGCCATCACAGAGCCCCATTACCGCGCGATATTTCCAAATTCAAGGAGGACCTGTTGGCCAAAGTCAAAAACATGCACAAAAAATTTGGTTCAATTGTATGCATATTTTATACAATTTTCGATTGTACAATAAAGAAAATGGTACAGACATCGTAATTATAGCGCACCCTTCCAGCGGAATTTTTCCAAATTCAGGGAGGACCTTCATGCCATGAACAAAAAGAAACACAAAAATTTTGGCTTAATTCTCTGCATAACTTCATACACTTTTCGATGGTATAATATTCAAAATGGCACGAAAATCGCTATTACAGCGCCCCCTACCCGCATTTTTTTTTCCAAATTAAGGAAGGACCTGCTTGCCATAGCCAAGAATTTAAAATAAAAATTTGGTTCAATTCTATGCATAACTTCATACCCTTTTCGATGGTACAATATGCAAAATCGCTATTACAGCGTCCCCTAGTGGCAAATTTTTTCCAAATTCAGGGAGGTGCCGCTTGTCATAGCCATAAACTTAAAATAAAAATTTGGTTCAATTCTATGCATAACTTCATACACTTTTGGATGGTACAATATTCAAAATCTCTGTTACAGCGCCCCCTACCGGCGAATGTTTTCCAAATTCAGGGAGGATCTGCCTGCAAAAGCCAAAAACTTAAAATAAAAATTTGGTTCAATTCTATACATAACTTCATACACTTTTGGATAGTACAATATTCAAATTCGCACAAAAATCGATGTGACAGCGCCCCCTACGGGCGAATTTTTTCCAAATTCAGGGAAGACCTACCTGTCATAGCCAAAAACTTAAAATAAAAATTTGGTTCAATTCTATGCATAACTTCATACACTTTTTGATCATACAATATTCAAAATCGCTGTTAAAGCGCCCTCTACCGGCGAATTTTTTCCAAATTCAGGGAGGACCTACCTGCCATATCCAAAAACTTAACATAAAAATTTGGTTCAATTCTATGCATAACTTCACACACTTTTTGATGGTACAATGGCGACAGACACACGAACAGACAGACATTTTCTATAAACATGTTTTTTGGGATCTCTGACCCCTAAAACATGTAAATCCGTCGAAAACCGGAAGTCGAAAAAAATTTCGATTACAATACTTTCTTCTGTTGAAGATAGAAATAAAATGTCTAGTTTAGATAAGTTATTTACAGTTTCATTAGAAAGAATCTTTCTAGTTTTGGTTTTGCTCAATTTAAATTGCACAACTGGTTAGGGAATGAAAAAGTAAACAAGCTGAATATTCAAAATTTTAATACAAATAAATTATTTATTGTTATTTTTATTTAAAATTTTGTTGTATAAAACATGAAATTTTCTTGCTCTTTGTGAGTATAAAAAGCAAATTATCTTCTTTTAATTTTGATAAATAAAAAATAAAATAAAAATGCATTTAAAATAAAATAAATAAGTAAACAGAGTGATATTTGTTTTTGTAAACAATAACCTATACTGGATACATAAATATAATAACTAATCAATTTTTAAAATGTTAAAAAAAAAAACTAAGCAACTGTTTCCTTACTGCCGCACTTAAAAATGCAAGTCCTTCAATACAAGTTTGTCTCTCAAATGATTATAATGTGTATACCTAGTTTAATTGGTAGCTGTAATTTTCAATAGATATTCCGAGATGTACTTTTACACTAATTTCTGCAATTGACTTGCTTTTGGTAAAATTTTATATGTTGTATCAGTGCCACTATTTGTATTCTACGTAAAGTTTAAAGAAATTACCTGGAATAATAATTAGTAATACTAATATGAAAGAAGTGAAACTGTGTTCCTTGCTCATGATTTACTCAATTTATTAATACATTGAAAAAACTAAATTATTTTATGAACTTCCAAACATTTATGATTTATAATAATTTTAAATAAGCAATTGGCTTAATTTGTCATTACATTTGAAAAAGTTATCGTACAGCAGTTTGCACTTATACTTGTAAAGAAAAATGTATTTATTTCAGCACGCTGACATCGAATAAAACATGCTGTGGTTTCTTTTCACAACCAAAAACCCTTTTCCTTGAATCAAATCCCCGGCAAGTTCAAGCAATAGAAATGCAACAACTTTTAAATGCAACAACCCCAGATCCGCCAGCTCCGACGGTAGACTGACACTGAACCGGGACCCAATATTATTGTTATTTTCCGAAACAGAATGGATATGCGTCAGCCTCTATTATAGGAGTTCTAGGGATGAGTAGCCGGCAGAAGAAAAGGTGTCACTGGAAAAATGACTTAAAATTAATACATGCTTTAGAGGAACAAGACTGTATTTCCAAAATAAATATTCTTCACTTCTATTAAATACAAGAAAAACTTGTTAAAGAACGGCCGAAAAAATTAAAGCAAATGAAACTGGCATCGATATTTTGGAAATTACACGACAAGAAATGACCACTGTTTATAAAGATTTTTTTTTTTTTTTTGTAACATAGAAAATATAAATCAAGCTTTTTTAGAATTTAAGCTTAAAAAAAAAAAAAAAAAGTATTTAATCTTTTCCTTTTCTCCCGATGCTTTAGAGGAACAAGACTGTATTTCCAAAATAAATATTCTTCACTTCTATAAAATAAAAAGAAAAAATTGTTAAAGAACGGCCGAAAAAATTAAAGCAAATAAAATTGACATTGATATTTTGGGAAATTACACGACAAGAAATGACCACTGTTTATAAAGATTTTTTTTTTTTTTTTTTTTTTTTTTTTGTAACATAGAAAATATAAATCAAGCTTTTTTAGAATTTAAGCTTAAAAAAAAAAAAAAAAAAAAAAAAAAAAAAGTATTTATTTTTTTTCCTTTTCTCCTGAAAATATACTTGGCTATGAATTAAATTATGAATAAAGGCACCATTAAGAATATCAGAAGTACTTTTAATATTCTTTCAAAAATCGAACTTAGTCTCAGTCCCGCCGCCACCATATTTTCGAAGTTATGCTGTATATAGTAGTTCTGTCGATATGATAATGTTCATTTCAAAATTAAAATTTATCGATGTCATTCTCGCTCAGCTCAATTTTGTCCTGCACGCACTCTTCTAGTAAAAGGTAAAATTATTTGATAGTTATATTGTATTTTGTTTTTTCATAATTGAATTAAAATATGCAATTTCTTTTTTAATTTTAGTTTGGGTTTAAGTATTTTGCACCTTTCGGTTGGATTCGAAAAGTAATAGTGGTCTACTGAAAAAATTTTTTTTGGGAGGACTCAAGTCACGTTAATGAAAATTAATTTGCAAGCTTTTGGTTGAATTTTAGATTCCCTTCAAGTGAAAGTTTCAGGATCAGGTCAAGTGCAGGATTCTATCTGCAGCTTTATATTATGTACAGTTGTGGGAAAAAAAAAAGTAAACACCCCCTACTAACTCTGCAACAAATTATTGCAGAAGAAAGTTTCTAGTGCCAAATGATTGGAAATAGTCTGCTTTTAAATGATGTATATAAAGTTTACTTAGGGGGCCATCTACATATCAAAACGAACCCAAACTTCTTTTTTCAAAAGCATTACCCAAGTTTGACACCATAAATAGATTATACACCCTTCAATTAGCCTAAATCCAAATTTTCATGAAATTCATATGATTATTTTCCGGGAAATTAATAATTTTAAAATGAGCATATTTTAGGGGCTGTATCCAAATTGAAGTTTGGTACTCCATTGTTGAAATGCTACAGAGTGACTCACTTCTATTAACTCATTAAAGCCGGTTGGTAAGAAAACTTGCCACATAAGGAGAAAAAAACTTTTAAATTTGAATACCAGTATTTTAGTTTGGAAATTTTCACATTATCTAATCTCAGATTTTGAGCGATTAAATAAATCAAAATTACAATGTGGAAAAAACCAGTGTCGAAGAATTAAAAGAAATGTAAAAGAAGCTCGTCCTTAATGGGTTAATGTATTATTTCTTGCCAATATAAACATCTCACTCGCTTAATGTGTTTCAATTATTGCCAGCCCAAATGTTTCATTAAAATGAGTAATATATATATATAATATATATTTCAAATTATGCTTTTCCGGACATCATAGACGGCCCCTTAAATCGTCATTTTGATGTTTTTTACTCATAAGTCGAAAACTACTTGGAAGAAAAATTTGAAATTGAGAATTTGCATAAAGCAGTAACATAATAAATAGAAATCTATCAAAAAAATTGTAGGTTGCAATTCATATTTTTTTCGAATATTAATTTCATAATTCATATAATAAAATATTTTAAATTACAAATTCAATGTATTTATGTTTTGGGTTTTTAGTATTATAATTAAACAAAAAAATTATCACATTAGGATTATAATTTCAGGAAACATTAATAAAAATATGAAAATGTAATTTAACATTAGCAGCTCTAAATTTTGAATATTTATAATTCAAAAACTTATCATCCAAATGACTTGAAATTTCATTTCAAGGCATAATTTGAACCGAAAATTTAAAATACATTGTCAAAATTGGGTGTTGCCATTGAAAAAAAACAAAGTTTGGTCTGTTTTTGATTTGTAGAGCAAATTTTATATACATCATTTAAAAGTAGACTTTATTTCCAATCGTTTGGTACCTGTAATTTTTTTCTATTATAGTTAGTTGCAGAGTTAGTAAAGGGGTGTTTACTTTTTTTTTTCCACGACTGTACCTTATTTTCTGAACAAACTAGGGATAACCTATACTTGCTCCAGAATGTGATAAGCTAAACATGCTACAATTTAGGGCTTTTCATACTATACCTGACCCAGATATGCTTTAATGAAATTGTGAGACATGACAAAATTCAAGCCTTTCATTGCTGGAATTTTGGATTACATAAAACAACAGGATAAAAATAATGAATAAAATAAAGCATAGAGAGATTCAAAAATATACTTTATTTACACAAAATCTTGCATGCCAAATTCAACATAAGAAAATTATTATTCTAATATTTAGACCATGTTAAAATGAGGATATATATATATATATATATATTAAATGGTAATTTCTTGCTTTCTTTACACTGAAACATGCAAAATAAAATAAACAATTGATAAGCATTATGCTTAGTTTATTTAAATAGTCATTCACAGGGGTGTAAAAATTTTTTGAAAATCTAGGAGCCAGTTACTATCGATAACAAATTTGTAAAATGAAATTACAGTATAAGTTAATAATAGTACATACAAGTTACTCTTTTTAATTAAATATATCTGACACATGACATAAATTTTTCTTGTATAAAAAAGTAATGCTACATAAAATTATAAATATTGACATAAAAAAAATTGGAAGTGCTGATGTAAAATACAAATAATAATCATTAAAAACTTCTTTAAACACCTCAAAAGTACAAATATGTAATTCACTTCAAGGACTATAATGTATGCCATAAATCAATACTGTTAACTTATTGTTTGCCCTCATTTGCTTTTAAATTTTTATGATGTTTATGACCGCTCATGTGCCTTGTTGTTTATGATGTAAAGCACCAGCGTTCAACTGCTTTTGTAGGATCAAATGCTTCTACAGAAGGTCCATTTAAATTTATTAATAATAAATCATTTAAATTTTGTGATGTCTAATTAGAGCGAAACTTGTTCTTGATGAAATTCATTGTGCTGAATCCTCGCTCACAGGATGCAGTTACCACAGGTATTACAGATACAATCAATTTGCAGTAACTTTGATAAAACTGGAAATTTAGAATCATTTTTCATCGATTTGATCAAAAGCTCACTAAATTTCATGTCTTTGCATAGTACCTTAAACTCGTACCATTCGTCAAGAGCAATACTTTCAGTTGTTTCTAAATCAACATTCAATGTGACAAAATATTTCTGGAAATGATTTAATAATAATTTTAATAAGTCCAGTTCAGTGAAAGAGAACTTCATTTATTTTTTTTTCTTTGTGCATGGAACAGAAAAAAAAAAAAAAAACCCCGTAAATAATCAAGGTTAGAAATATGAATTATTTTTCATTTCCTAAGACATATCTAGGTGCCAGTGTCGAAAATTTAGTCGCCCGGGCAACCTGGCGCCCAGTATTTTTACACCCCTGGTCATTCATATGGATTAAAAAGTTATTTTCAAGTATCATTAAGAAGTAATTTAAAAAAAATAGTAATAAGATTTGGTACTTTTATGTTAGGCAGACACATGTGATAAATTGTCATATATTGCTCCTATTGCCGTCATTTGTATTGCATTCATTTCAATTAAAATATAAATATTTCACTCATTTCATTTTAAAGTACATAATATTACATGCCTTTCACAGATTTCATTTAAAATACAAAAAATAACATTAAAGAGAAATCATGTGTGAAGCAAAGATTATGAATAACTTTCCAACACATTCAGAATAGTGTAATGGAATTTCACTGCTTAATAAGGTGAAAGATTGTCCAAGTAAATAATATGGAAAATGCATAACACATTTGAAAATTCAATTTCACCAACTATAGTGAAAAAAAAAATCTGAATTCTTTTGTGCAGCCCTGTATATGATCCATAGATTTGCATACATATAACATAGTATGCAAAATTTAGTTCATTTAGGAAATGCATAGCACAATTGAAAACTTTCCTTTGGCAACTTTAAGTGGAAATGTACTTGAATTCTTTAGTGTGGCTTTGAATATGATCTATAGAATTTATACAAACCAAATAGTACGCAAAAAAAAAAAAAAAAAAAAAAAAAGATACTACAATTGAAAATGCACTTCCAGCAATTATCGCTAATAGACAGTAACTGAATTCTTTTGTGTGTCCCTGTAAATGAACGATAAATGTCATGCACACCATATTTTATAGTAAGCACCCCAATGATGTATATCAAATTTAATATGTTTCAAACAGTGTAACATCATTAAAATATACTGGCAAGAGATTTTTTTGCCAAAGACAAATAAAGTAATAGAATTCTGAGTGCTCCTGTAAACAAGCTATAAATTCTGTAATACTTCATTTTCCATACCAAATATGCCATGGTAATTCTCAATAACATACATGAGTTAATACATGTCAATTCGAGTATACAGTAGACTCCCTCAAATCAGCACAGCTTGGGATCTGAGGTTGTGCGGATTTTAGAATTTTGCAGATTTTTGGTCATTGATTTGTTTACATTTTTGAAACATTAATTTGATTGGTAGTTAAGCAAGGGAAATTATAATGAATGCTTACAATAAAGTGAAACATTAAAATAAGTAAAATATTAAAATAATTTATTAGTCTAAATGTAAGTAATTATTAAAATAATTATGTAAAATAAAAATTTAGAAAAATATTAAATTATTACCGACGAAATCGATTCAATTCGATTCCAAAAGTCCTATGCTGTCATCTAGTGGTAAAGCGATCGTAAGATCAATACGTAATTATGCTATTATCAGTATATATAACTTACTGCGCTCTCTGTAACTTTATTCGTTGTTATTTAGAGTCTTGAATGCTTTTCTTATACTGTTTTGTATGTTTAGAAATAAATTTGTCTATAACTAAAAAAAAAAAAAAAAAAAAAATCTGCAAACAATAATTTTAAAATAGCGTTCCAGTTCGTGGATTTTTCTATTTCGAATACTGGAATTTTTGATGTAGATATGCTAATTTATATCCAGGGGTTTGTCCAGACTTTTCACACAGGGTCCTATTTTTGTGAAATTGTGAAGTTTTTCTTATTTTTGTGAAAATTCTTGTCATAATTTTGTGAATTTTAATTTATCGATGCCTTCATGTTCTCTCCCTCATATATAAAAAGCTAAGTAATGTGCTCTTTGGTGAGTTCAACTGCTTACTTACAGGCCAGATTTTATTTTTAAATGACTAAATTTGTGAAAAATTCAATTTGAAGGTGAAAAAAGTCTGTAAAAGGAAGGTTAAGAGACAAATAATTTTGTGAAGGGTCCTGTTTTGGGATAAAATGTTTTGTGAAGGGGGAACTACTTGCGAATACGCCCGGAGTCCGCCATCTTGTTTCTTTGTTGGTCATTTATAACCACTTTATGCTTAATTTAACAACATAAACAACAACAGACATAAACAACAACAAACATAAACAACAACAAAAATAAATAACAACAAACATAAACAACAACAAAAATAAATAACAACAAAATTAAATAAATAAATCCAAATAAACAAATTTAAAATTGGCGATGATCAACAAAGAAACAAGATGGCGGACTCCGGGTGTATTCGCAAGTAGTTCCGTGAAGGGTCCTGTTTGGGGATAAAACATTTTGTGAAAGGACCTTTAAAGGACCTAAAATTTTCCTAAACATATCCCTGATATCAAAATCAAAAGTAATGTAAATTTATTTAGTAATAAATCAGCTGTAATAACCAAAAAAGAATGATTAACAAAAAATTTAGTAAAAAAAACATTGCGGTAGTCGCTGATTTTGGCGCCATCTTGAATTTTGCTCAGCCTGCAACTTAAGTGTAAATTTCATTGTTTACATCTGAAAAAATACGTGGATTTTAGGGTCGCAGATTTAAGGGAGTCTACTGTATTTATGTGAGTTAGAGTATGGACAGACAAACCAAACTCAAACATTTTTCAACTATATTGGAAAGTGTTAAAAAAGAAAAATTACCATAAACCAAAATATTTATTTCAGCTTGAAATCATTGTTTCTAATTAACACATGTGGAAATGAAAAGCTGCTATTGGTGAGATTTGCACCTGCCTAACATAAAACTACCTAGGATTTAATGCTTTTTTTCAGAAATATTTTACAGAATGGATTTCTCTCTATTCTACTATAAGTTTAGAAATAAGTAAAGTATGTTGAGAAATACTGAAGGATAAATGCAATATTTTAAAAGGCTATTTAAGAAAATTAATGTCATATTTATATGCTATAAATTTGAATAAGATGATTTACTATCATTTTCACAAAAATCAAAGACCAATTTTACACCATATTGTCATTGATATTATTGAGGAAATATTTTTAAAAATATCTTTCAACTACAAAGTAAACAAATTTTAACAACATTGAAAAGATCTGCATTAAAATCTTATGAATTTGTCTTTATACACACAAAAAAAAGGAAGTCAAAAAAAATGTAAAACTACATTGAATTATATAATTCAAGACTACATTATTAAAACAAGTATAATGAATATTGTATTTAAAATGAATAGGATAATTTTCATAAATATTTATAATTTATATCTTTCATTAATGCATCAGATAAGTTTTCAGGAGTTATTTCTGTACCTAGAAAATTTTCAACTAATTCACGTGGAGGTCTAGAGCCGCCATACACTAATATTTCATTCCTAAATCTTCTTCCATTTTCAGAGTCAAATGGATTATGCTTGAAATATTTGTGCCATATCCATGAGGCTACAGCTCTAGACACTAGATATGAATAATACTTTGCACCATAACCAACAAGATGTCCGAATCGCAACTGCCATGCTGTATTGGGAACATGAGTTAATCCATAGTAAGATTTTTGAATATGTGCTAAAAGTTCAGTTGTGGACATATCTTGATATTGATTATTGTGGCAAGCTTGATCAAATGCAGCATAAAAAATCTGTAGTTCTGTTTCACATGCAGAAAATATTTTTTTAGCCCCCCTTAATTTATAAACCAAATCATCTGGAATAACCTCTCCTGTTTCATAATGTCTTGCAAACTTAGTGACAACTCTTGGGTCAGATGCAAAATATTCCATAAGAACAGAAGGGATTTCAGCCAAATCTGTCGAACATCTAGTACCAGTTACATGCTGGTATTTAGTTCGGGCTAGCATAGAGTGCATTGCATGGCCCATTTCGTGGAATAAATTATCAATGAGTGAATGTGTCAATAAAGATGGGGAAGACCATGATGCTTTAGGGAGATTCAACATCAGAACTACAATAGGTTTTTGATATTCACCATTACTACACATTCGACCTCCCTGGATTGTAAAATGACAGTCCTGATTTGGTTTCCTAGAACGCTCAAAAAAGTCACAATAAATATAACCTAATGTCTCATCACCTTCAGAGACTTTCAATTTTTTAATGTCATTATGCCATAATTCACCATCCAAAGTTTCTTCCACAGAGAGATTGACATTATACAATGCATTAAATATATGATTTAAACCATCCATACAAGCTCCTAATGACAAATAAGGCTTATAATCTTTAGATTGGAGATTAAATTGTTTTTCTTTAAGTTTGGACATTAAATAAGGCACATCCCATGGCATTAAGGATTTCGCATATCTGTCCTGTTCTCTTTTTAATTCTAACATGTTTTTATAATCGTCCTCAGCTTGGGGTTTAATTTTATCTCTCAAAAGCTTTAAAAATTCATAAACAAATTCAGGTGTTCCTGCAATACTTCCACGCACAGCTCGATGAGCATAAGATGGAAAATCACACATTTTGGCTAGCTCTCGTCTAGCTGTTAACAATCCATCTAACAGCTGTTGCTGGTTTTTTTCAGGATGTAGGAATATTTTGTAAGCTGCTTCTCTTAAAGCTTCATTCTTTGATTCTGAGTAAAAACTACTAACTACTATAGTGTCACCATCAGATGGAAAAAGGCTAGTAGAGGTCACTGGAAGTTGAGATTTTCGAAAAGTTCTCGGACTTAAGGTTCCTGTCATAAACTGGGAACCAACATTTAGAATAAATTCGTTATACCTAACAACTTGTTCTCTTTTTTCCTTATCTAAGTGAATACCACATTGTTCAAAGTCAAACAGAAAGAGCTTAGCAACATAGTCATCAATTGCATCTGTTGGACATACATCTCCATTCTCAATAACATATTTTAACTTATCATATAACTCGCGATTTGTGTTTAACTCTTCAACTATGCTACTAATACTCACAGAAGCTTGTTCAGCTGCTCGAGCAAATTTTTCTTCTGGATGACCGATTCTAACAAATTCTGCCATGTCAGCCACTTTACATAAAGTATCTGATAATTCATCAAATACTTGAACCATTTTCCTTGTCCTATTTTTACTAACTATTTCGTTTATAAGATCATGTGACTTAGATACAGCATTATCTTTCAATAAATAAAATCCATCTGGTACTTGCAATTCGCTATATCGAAACAAACCTGTAGATTCCCCCAAAAACTGAGCTTTAAAAGATTTTATTCTAGGTTCTTTAGCGTTAAAAGCAGATGCAAGTGTAGACCATGTAGTGAGTTTATTATTGCAGTACAAAAGATTTAATAAGGTGTGACGCTTAAAGAGATTGGACTTAATTTTCAAATACATTTCTAAGATTTACTCAATTCTTTTTTCAATAATTAAGTCTTCATAGGCGCACAATATATGGTTAAATGACTTTTAGACAGTTTGAAATAGGATAAAATTTTAGTTTTGCTTTTCGAAAACGCATCACAGTCTTTCTAATATAGTACTTCGAAAGACATCTGGCTTGAACTTACTAGAATATCTCGCTCCTCAAAGCCGTAAACAAAATTTTAAAGTAAACAGCGATTGGTTGGTTGGTTGCAAATAAATTGTATTATGATCTGCATATGCAGTTAGCAAGTAAAAACATTATTTAAATTATTGTTAAAAAAATATAAAACCAAAAAACTGTTATTTGAAAATTTCAAGCAATTTATGTCAATAAATAAACTGATTAATTAGTCACTTTGTAAATTAATATGATAGGCATAATTCAGACCATATTCAGGAACTATAATCTGAAAAACACCACAGCTGAAATGTTTACATTCTCTGCTTTCTCTTCCGTTCTCTTCTCTCTGTTCTGAAATTGAATTGCTTAAAATGTTTGTTATTTATAAAGTTATATATTCTACTTAGTCAGAATTGTGTGATCTCTATAAAGCTTGTGTTTGCTGCTTGCAGTTACCTTTTTCATATTATTTATTGGAAATAAAATATTTTATCACCAACTGTCATTTTTTCTTTCTGCTGAGATCTTTGATGTAGCCAAAAAAAATTCCCGTAAACTATGGAACAGCTAAATGATTCCTTAAAAAAGTAAGAAATAGAAATACTTAAAGTGAAGGTCTAACTATCCAATCGTATGTTTGCTCACATTGATAATTTACAAAAGCAGGAATTAGTGAATTTGTTGAAAAGTATTAAACGAACTTCCTTACAAAATTATTAAAGGCATACATATATCAAGACAGACTATTAATACAGCTTGTGGAAATGCGTAGAATTATTATATAAATTTTATTGAAAGCCATAAATTATGTTAATGTGTTTGTGCTTTTTTTTTTTTTTTAAGAGGAGGAGGGGATGAGATATTTTGATACAGTAATTTTTCTTTTGATTGCTTCAGATTTGTAATATATATTTTTAAATACGAATGTTTCTAGTTATTTTTCAACCAATTTGTTTATTTTTGAACAGTTTACTTTATTTTTGCTTATATTTTGAATGTCATTTAGCGTTTAGCAAGATTAATCTGGGAAAATGTGTGTTCTGTTTCTGTATTTCAGTGCTTATGAATGTAGTATGTACTGTGCTGTCCTCTAAAAAAAACCCACTTTTTTAATTTCTCACTATATAAAATTTAATAAAAAATACAAAACAATTTGAAGTAGCTACATTTTCACAGCCTGTCCTGACTAAGATTTTAATGTATAGTATTTTTTTTTCTATCAATATATTACAAAATGGCAGCAAATTAAACAAGACTTTGAAAAAAACCCACTTTTTTCTAAAAATAACCAACATGTAAAAACACTTCTAGAAATCAAAATATTAAACAGCAAAGTTTTTCTTTCATTATTAATTAGTTTTAAAACACAATTCTGCAAAAAAAAGGGGAAAAAAATAATATTTTAATAATTGTAAATTGAAGGATTTACAAATGAAAAATTATAAATGTAATTTTTTGCTTATTTTTAAAAAAACTAAATAAACACTTAAGTAATTTTAAATGCTTTTATTATTGTAAATGGCATATAGAAACAGGACAAAATGTAATTTTGACTTCTGTGATATTTTTGATTAAGTTCTAGGGTGGGTTTTTTTTAGGATACATTTTCCTGTGGGTTTTTTTTAGAGGACAGCACTATATGCATAGAATTAAATTAGTTTTTTCAAGCAAAGAATTATATTTAATTAATAATTTAAAAAAATATATTTTTGTGTTATTTTTCATGTCAAAAAATATTGAAATGTTTGCTAGATTTTTATAACTGGAACTAAAACTGAAAATATCTAGTTGCCATTGCCAGTAGACAATTGAAGGATAAAATTCCATACTCGGGTGCATTTTGCTTTTTTTTTTTTTTTTTCCTCCAAATTCAACATTTTGGTGAAAAAAATATTTTTTCAAAGCAAAAAGTACTTTTAACATGAATTTTTACATTTTCTGGGAAACAATCCAACATTATATGTTGTTTTAGGCTTAGATGTGTTATTATCCCTCCATCCACCATCTTGGATTTTTTTTTTGCGTGAAAACTCCTTTTCCGGCAAGTAGTAAATGTCGCCAATGGTTAAATATTGTTGATAGATTAATATAATATTAAAAAAACTGGAATATAATAATTATAACTATTAATTAAAAAACAGTTTTTAATTCACGCCCCCAAAAAAATCCAAGATGGCCGATGGAGGGATAATAACACATCTGTTTTTTAAAGAAGGGATAGTTGAATTTGTAAGCTATTTTTTTTTACCCTTCTTGGCTCCAATTCGTGTATTTTCAGTAATTTTTCTAACTCAGCTCTTAAATAAGGTACAGTGAGATTCAACCTCATTTGAAGGCTTAGCCAAAGGGGTATCTCATCGAGCCTGACATCTTGGTGGGGTCTGTTACAATTCTAGACAATTAGGGGGCATTTTCCCATCTGGGAAGGGCAGGAAATGGATTTTTTCATGGGATATTTCATTTTAAACTCCTTGGCCTATATACTACTAAGCCTCATATACTACCTTGGCCTATATACTACCCCACTCTCTTAACTCATTTTTTCACCATCTAGGGTGTGTTTAAAAGTTTTATTTTGTTCATTAATACCTTATAACTTTTTCTAGAAATTGAGAAAAAAAATTCCATAACAAATCTCAACAAACAGTATCTTCTCAGCCATTTTAATCTTTTTGTCACCAGGGGACGCTATCGAAAAAAAAGCACGAACTTCAATTTTAATCCACGATATGTCATGTACTAATACCTTAAATGGAAGGCCATGTGCCCAATAATGTTATTCTTCACCCCCCCCCCTCCTTTATCTCCACCCTCTCCCCTCTATGTCATCCTGATCTATGTAAGGATTTAATAATTATAAATTAACAATTTGGATTTATTAAAGGATAAAGTATTTTGAAAGGAATATTAAACGAAACCACCTGTGTGATCTGTAATATCACTTACTCACTTGTTCTCTCTTTTCATTAATACATTGTAAATTTTCATTAATACACTGTTTAAAGTTACTAATAGTTCACATTTTAATAAGTGGGTCTTTTCTGAATTTCTTGTGTTTCATTGGCAACATTCTTATATTTGTTTATTAGGCGTTGCTGTTACAGTTTGGCAGTAGTTTTTTTTTTTGTTTTTTTTCATGGAAAGTAAAGTTGTTGATGGGATAATGGAGAAATACCATTTTATTTATATACAGTATGGAACCAGTTATCCAGAATGATATTCCCAATTCATTGATTTCAGAAAAAAATGCCATATAGTGCCAGTTTGACATGTGTATTGCTTGATACAATACAATATGCATAGTATAACTTGATGCCAACATCTAGTACTTGAATGAAATAGAGGTATATTTAGTTAGATATTTGACATTTTGATTTTTATGCAAAGGAAACATAAGGATTTTTGTTTCCAAGATATTCCCATAAATTGACTTCTTTCAAATTCCAATTAATTTTTGATCTTGTTTGGACTGAATCTTGATTTGTGTGATCTACTAGTCAATTTGAAATCAGAATCAATGCCACAGCCACATATATTCTACCAATCTGATCAAATGGATGTTGCTTTAATGCTCATATTTTATTAGCAGAAAAACCAGTTATTCGGAATACATCTGACCCCAACCATTTCGGATAAGTGGTTCTATACTACTGTATAGACCCCTTGCATTGACGTCACATTGCTATTAGCAATGACTGATACTATAGCATCTGGAGCACAGAACTCCCTGTTTGCCGTTAAAAGCAAGTGTTATCTCTCTGTTTAGATCTTCCTTATTTTTATTATTATAGTACAAATAAGTCTAATAAATCAAATGGAGAGCACCACATTCGCCTTATATGTGGGCACCATATGAAGTAATTTCAGACATGTGACGTCATGTGCAACCCGTGTCTATATTATTTTTGATTTTTATATACAAATTATTTCAGGTCCTTTTCTAGTTTAGGGGCCTTGGCATTTAAAAAAAAGCTTGCCACAATTCAATCTTCAGAAAGTGAGGTTTGTTGCCAAATGATATAAACAGCTATGAAAACAAACCTAATAAATTGTTATTTTTGTTTATACATAAATACAGTAGAAGATCTTTATAACGCAAACCTAAAAACACAAGGTTGTGCGTTATATAGAATTTTGCGTTATATGAATCACATCATTAAATTCACTTTGTAGACATGGCCAAATATGTCTGAAACATATCAAAATACATTAGAATATCTTTATACTGCATTCCTTGTTACCACGAGTTATCCACATTATAAATTTTTGCATAATATAGGTCAGACATTTTTTAATTTACTTTATAAACATGATCCAAATATAACTGACACAACCATCCCTTATATTAGACAATTTCAAAAGTGTTTATTGTAATAATAGCATTTTTTTCAGTAAAAAGGTCTTAAATTAGAAGATAAAGTTGAACTAATGTATCGAATTCAGTACTCTAGAGAGTAGAAATATTTTACAATGTGAAAATGCAGGTGCTTTTTAACTGCAAAAATCATTGTTTACATCTGAGAAGTTGTGTGTTATATGGAGAATTGCATTATATAGAATTGCGTTATAAAGATCTTCTACTGTATCTAAATATTTTATTTATGTATATATTATTGGTTTTTATATATGCAATTTATTTTTGTTTGTATATGAAAATAGGTCAATGGCTTCTTTATGTTAAATAAATTGTGTAAATATTGAAAAAATTGCTTTTGTATATGAAATATGAAACAATGAATAGGTTGCTAGAAAATATGTTGCCAAATTTCTGTCTCTCACCAAGGCCATTTTCTCTATTTTGCCAAGGCCCCTATACTGGAAAAGTACTAAATGTTTTATTCTCTCCTTGTAGGAAAGGTAGCCATAAGGTAGCTGCTAGCAGATATTTTTTTAATAGCTACTTTTTTTATTTAGTGGGCTGGAGGCCATTGCTAATTTTGCCCTTTATGGGAAGGGTTCGTCACAGATGTGATTCACGGGTGACCCTTCAGACTTTTCTAACAGGGTCCTGTTTTTGTGAAAGTTGTGGAATTATTTTATGTTTCTGAAAAAATCTAATTGTAATTTTGTGAATATGAAATTAGCATTATATTCAGGTCCTCAAATACAATCAAAATTTAACAAGGCCCTGTTTTAATAAACAAATGTATATAAATGCATTAAATTTAGTTATATAAATTTATATGTATGCACATATCTATACTGCATATGAGGCATTCTGACAAAATTTTAACTTTCAGGAATAAAAATCTGGTGAAATTAAACTTAATACAATAACATTTTAAACTTATAGACGAATGCTTTAATGATTCAAAATAAAGAAAAAATGGTCAGCAGCGATGATTTTTTCATTTAATTGAGGTTTAAGTTAAACTTGTGAGTTTAATTTTCCTTACTATTTTACCTCTCTAACTTTTTATTTTCTTCTAAATTTTTACTTATAATGAATCTTCATAGTACAAATCATTTAAAGATAGATTGCGGAAAATCTGGATTGAGTGGATGTGTTCACCATATGCACAGAAAATAAAGGGTGGCAATTTTAAAAAAGGTGGGAATCGAAGTGTTATCGCCTCTGGTTAAAGAGGCATGGATGTCAATTCCAAGGGAGATGATTGTGAAATCATTTAAAAAGTGTGGTTTTAGCAATGAGGTATGGCACTAAGGTAGCGGTCTGCACGGGCCGGAATTTCCAGGTCCAGGCCCAACGAAAGCTATGTTGTATCCGGTATAAAAATGAAAAGTTCGGCCCAAGCCCGGCCAGCCCTTTTATATTTCCACAATTCACGGCCTGGCCCGTACAGAAGTTAGTAAAAACAGGCCCGGCCTTACTCAATTTCTACAAAAAATTCAGATTTTTCGTCACATATAATACAGATTCCTTTAAAGAGCTGCATACATATTTATGGAATAATTTTACAGTATATTTTAAAATTATGATGTGTTTCGCAACACAGAAAATGCACAATAGCAACATTAATGATTACTTAGATTCTTAGACGCTTCAACATTCAAATAAGGATTCATTAAAAATTTATGTAGTTTAGAATAAAAGAAAAAAAAAGAGGGTTAAAAACATAACTTTTGAAGCCGTGTATAGAACATGTATGAAATGTGTATGAAACAATGAATAGGTTTAGATTTATAAAAATATTTCTCTATCATTTATTAAAGCTTTTCTCAAATCCAAAGGAGCTACTTTCTGACACATTTCTGAATTCATTTATTTTTGGACACTCATAAAATTGGCAGGTGTTCTTATTCAGAAACTATGTCATCAAATGGCGTTATCCAATTTTTTATAAAGGCTATATATCTTTGAGAAAATACTGTCAAATTTAGCATTTTGAATCGAATTTCCGGAAGCGATGGCATGGGAAAGGAGAAAAACCTGCAGGCACATGACAAAAATCTCTTATATCTTGACAAGTAATTTATTTATCAAAATGGAAAACACTACTCGATTCCAAATCCCTTCCATAGTCAGGCTTGTTAATTTTATGCCTTTACAGTTAAAATGTGTCAAAGTTTCGCATTGTTGAGCAGTGAATTTGAGAACCACATTAAGGTATATTTCCAAAGATTACTTAACAGAAGTTCATTATCGCTATTGTCCCACCAGTGGCCGTCTCAAAGCTGGTAGATGGGAGGTGCTGGTTTCGAACCCAATCATACCCATCGGCCTAATTGCTCAGAGTTTTCCGTGCTTTTCTTCGAACCTTACATAAATACAGATTAGGATCTCTTAGACAGACCCCCGACGGAGGGCATCCCCTTCGGGCTGATAACCCAAGTATGTAAATAATTAGCCGTCATAAAAGACACCAACACACCATTATCGCTATTCGCTATTAATATTTTTACAAAACATACCCTACACATCCTGAGAAGAATTTAGTCCAGTTCCGGCCCGGCTCAACTATGTAGAAAAAAATGCAAGCCTGATCTCGGTCCGGCACGAGTCTGCTGAAAAAATGTTAAGCCCGAGTCAGACACCATGTAACTGTCCAATGTCGATATCTATGCTGGACATATTACTTTTCCGTATTGATGTTGTCAAACTAGCATCAGCTCGTGACGCACATTTATGCTTATTCTTGCGAAAGTCATATTCATTGAAAATAGCTCATATTTTATTAGCTTCCCTTAAATTTTTATATCGGCCTTGCCGACCCATTTAGTTTTTTTGCTGGCCCGTTGAAAAAATTGTCCTAATTCTGCCGGCCTGGGCTGTTTGAAAATTTGTCCTCATTTTGCCGGGCCAGGAACGGGCCTCAGGCCAAGCCCGGACCCGTGCAGACCTCTACACTGAGAGCAATTTTATTTTTGAAAATTCATCAGAACAAGAGCCTGATTTTTATGACGAGGAAGCAACAGGACGAGACTTCAGATAGTGATTCCGATAGTGATTCAGATAGTGATTCCGAATTTGAAAGATTCGTTTATGTTACCTTATTTTTTTTATATAATTACTTTTGCTTATTTAGTTTTTTATTAAAAATGGGATTTTAGATGTAAATTATATTGCAATATTTTAGGGTCGGCTTATACTCAGGTCAAGAATTTTACCAATACTTTTTCATTTAAAATAGGCAGGGTTGCCGGCTTTTTTTGGTTTTAACCACTTAAAAAAAGCCGGTTTTTACTTTTAAAAGTTGGTTTACAGTTAATTCACTTTAAATTTGGATCAATTAATTTTTAATATAATTTTTAATAACTATTTTCTACTAAAAAAATTATAAATTTCAATTAAATTCTGTCAAAATCTTTATAACTGCTAGAAGGCAACTGTGAAGGCATTGTCTGAAAAAAAAAATATCTATATAAATATTGAAAACAAAAAAAAAATACTATAAGTTAGACTCCTAACTGGTGTTTTGAAATTCTATGTTACATAGCTCCACAAATACTACACATTTTAAAGATTATATTTAATTAAATAATGACAAAATGTAGCACATCAAAATGGAAACATTCTTATGTGTCCATATGGAGAGATTAAGCTATAAATGTTAAAAGAGGAATTAGAAAGGATATAATATTTGAGGAAAGTTTGGTACATTAGTGTACCGTATTTTATGGAAGAAACGCCGCAGCGTTTACGAGTTTAAAAGTTGATTTTTTTCAAGTGCAACATTTACGCTATGTGCGGCGTTTACAATTTTTTTAAAATACCAACTGAGTTTCCTCAAACTAAAAATTCCTAAAAATATTTAAAATTGGATTTAAATATTTTAAATAAAACTTCAGACACCTTAAGATATTAAAAACAAGGCATCCTACACTGCTCAGAAAACTTTGATATAAGTTAGGTCAGTCAATGTGACGCTGTCGACAAAAGTAGTGTTCCGATGGATGCGGCGTTTACAACGGGTGCAGCGATTATGATATTTTTAAACTTATTCAGGCCAATTTGAGGAGTGCGGCGTTTACGATGGGTGCAACATTTCTTCCATAAAATACGGTATAAAAAATAGAGCATTTAAACAAGAACAAAAAATAAATAAATAAAAATTCTCTAAATGAAATTTTGAAAAGCTTGTTGCTAAGCATATTCATGCATATGCTATTCATAATGTTTTTAATAGTGAGACATGGTGTTTTTTATTATATGACTATGTATAATTTAAAATGTTAGAAAAAAGACTTGCATATCAATAGCTCTTAAAATTAATTAAGTAATAAAACATGTAACCATTGTTCTCTTTAATTTTTATAAAGCAGTAAAAATGAAAAAATTCAGGGGGTTAAAGGTCAGTGTAAACCAGATAAAGCAGTTGGTATGGCCGTTTTAAAATTTAGCCAACATATTTACAATTCTGAATCTGACTACAAATCCCTAGCAACACCATCTAAGTTTTATTCCAGTATTAATGTCTTCATTATTGAGAAATTGGGTTACTTATAAAACTCTAAATCAATTAAATGTCATTAAAAACACTTTAAAATGTGTAGTTTATAACTACAACGCCTCATTGTATAAAAGCCAATTATGGCCAATTTTGGTAAAAAAAAGCCAGTTAAAACCAATAAAAGCCACCGTCGTGGCTTTTTTTAATTTTAGCCGACTTTTTTACAACCCTGAAAATAGGGGGGTTGGCTTATATGCGAGTATATACGGTACTCTCTTTTTTCTCCTTCCTTCCTATATTCAACTGTGAGTTCTTTTGTATTTAATTTGTGTATGATGAAAGTAGATTTTTACAGGTAAATTAAAATTTATTTATCTGTTGTGTTTCACTTTTTTATAATTTTCTTTTTTCTATTTTTTTGCAGCGTAATACAGTTTATTTTATGCATACAAGATGCCTGTGATAACCATAGGAAATGTATGGAACATTTATGGCAGCAAGAATATACTGCATATGTTAATGAGTGGTAAATTACTATTATCATCATTATTATTTATTTATTTTACATATTTAAATTAAATATGAGAAAATAAAGCAAAAATGTTTTACTAAAGTAATATTTATCACTATCTGAATTGAAGTATTACAAATGATAAACATTTGTTAGGCTTTTATATCAATTTTATTTGATCAAATTTGTTTGTTTTCTGCAAATTTGACAGGGATAGATTTTTTTTTGTTGTCCTCAATTTTTTGTAGCATTTATTTCAAATCTTACAAAAACATTTTTAATTTTTGTATAGATAAAACTAAAAATTTAATAATGCTGCTCAACAGTATAAATTTTATGTGACTTTTTTTTTATTAGTTAAAAACTACTAAGCATTGTTTTTATTGAATAGTACTTTTAAGAATTTTTTTAAACCTATATGTAGCGAAAATTGAAATTTAGCCTTTTAATTACTTATGCAGTTAAAATTTGCTTTTCTTATTTATTTACAGCCTTAAATATTTTTTCTGATAAAGTTCCTATGTGCTTCAAAAATTTTAATAACAATAAAAGTAAAAAAAGTTTTTAAAAAGAAACTCTATTTTATAAGAATTCAATGTTTATCACGTCTTGTCTAAATTCATGACTGCAATTCATGTAATTCCAAAAACATTCTGTTACAATAAATTAATTTGTCATGAGTCCGGGATTATTGAAAATCCACTGCTTTAACTTATGCTTGATAGAAAGTAGGAACTAGTAAATTTATTTTAAACAATTATATTTGCTTTGTTTCTTTTTTTAAATATGGCAACAGTTAAGAAAAAAGCATTATTTAAACAATCACTTCAGAATCTCTGAATCGTTTTCTCAATGTAGAAAATGATGCAATGCATATTAAACTATTAAATGATCATAGAATATTTTTAAAAATGTATATTACTCTTTATTTTTAATTTATGTTTTTTACTTTTTAGTGTTTAAGCTATTTTTCTGTTGCAGTTTCAAATCCAGTTGGCATATTTTGGCAAACATAATTTGGTGTATAATTAACTGAATTGTTGTTGTAACCACAAACATTATTTGGCAATTTAATACCTGCAGGTGGCTAATGGAAAGCATGCCTTCAAATTAATTTATTAAATTATATAATTCAGTTCTAAAATCATTAAAATGTTATAAAAAATGCACCTGTGTTTAATTTTTTAATTCTAACATATCAGAAAGTGAAAGGAAAATGAATTACAAAATTCCATCTTCTCATACAAAAATCAAGTTAAGTTAAATAAAAGAGTATAAAATAGGGTGAATTCTAGGGCCCTGAACAGCAGGGCCGGTCTAAGGCATGTGCGAAGTGTGCCACCGCACAGGGCGCCTATAAAAGCACCGATAAAAATTATTTTATATTATTCTGCATTTTTTTTTCTTTTACATTTTCTATAGCTAGGCTGGATCGGAACCAGTGTTTCTTTCAGGCAAATATCGTGGAAGGTAGTGCCTCTCCGGCGCAAGACACCCCCCCCCCTCTACTCGATAAAATTTTCGAGCATACAATTCTTTTAGTGTTTAATTATTCCAATATTTATCATCTTAAACGAAAGAGGAGGGGTGCGGTCGGAGCTCAGTTGACGGAAAGAGATTAAACTATTTCTATTTTTGCTGCAGGTACACATTTGTTCCAAAATCTTCCGTCTTCAGGGATTTTGTTCAGCCGGTGCCCATGCCATATTCCTTGTATTTATGTATTGTCAGGGGCGGACTGGTATAGTTCGGCCCACCTCGCTAGGCTTATGCATTGGCCCACCAATCGACAATCCCATTTTAAAATGTTTGAATACTGACTATCAGCATGATTTTTTTTTATCCAACTCTATCAAGAAGACGTTACTCCAATTCAAGACATATCAGCATCTTTGTAATCATTTATTTTGAATTGGTAGTAATTTCATCGTGAAAAAAAAATCTTCTGTGGTGTGTTTGTACGTGTGCGTGTGTGTTGGGAAAGGGGGGATAGCTTGCTTAATTTTTATTTATTTTTTGAATATGTAAACTTTAAACAATTAAAAGGTAAACATGTAATAAATAAAAACGTTTTAATTTTCTTATGCGATTTCTGTTCAGATATTTTTATTCTTTGTATTAAAAGAAATAAAAAAAAATGGTTTGGTCGAATGGCGGGTCAATTGCGCGTTAGCATCAGCCACTGATATCGTTAGAATAGATGATGGCTACTTATGAAGGGACTCCCAGCGGGAATAGGGACATCGCTGAGCCTAACATATGTATGCACATTGTGTATGCACATTGACAACACCTAGGAACATCCATCTCTCAGCCGGAATTTGGACTCAGGTCCCTTTGCGTGGAAAGCTAACATGCTAATCTCTATGCCGCCAAAAAAACCTTAGACTTGTCTGTACGCTACATTGTAAATATTATACTAGAAAGTGTTAGTATTGACCGGAAAGAGCTGGTACTATTAAACCTGACACACTTAAATTGATTAATTTGTTATTTGAAATATCATTATTTTCATTTGTACATTTTATTTTGTTCTTTGAAATTATCAACATATATATACTTTGTACATTGATTAATGTTTGTTTAAAATATCGATATAGTACCTGAAAATTGAATAGTTTGTTTTATAGTCCCACTGCTAACTAATTAGAATGTCAGATATCTGGACAATTCTTTTGAACTTAAGGCAGCTCCATTTATTATCCAGGGACCGCGCTAAGAAATTAAGACTATTAGCCAACACATTAGCCAAATTTGAAAATCATTAGTCAAATTTATCTATTATTAGCCAGAAGTATACTATGTATATGTTATATTATGTATACATATATATATATATAATATATATATTACATATATCATATATATAATTATTATCATTAGCCTTTTCAACCCTGAAGTAGGTTTATTAAATATGTTATGTATAAGTAGCTTTTGTAGTCTTTTTTCGTGATCTTTTGACAAAATTTGTGTTTTCTTCGCGATCTTTTGATGAAAATTCGCGTTTTTTCTGCTACTCTTTGACAAAATTTGTGTATTTATTCCACGATTCTTTGTCGAAATTTGCTTTTTTCCGGCGATTCTTTTTTCAAAATTTGCAATTTTTCTGCAAATGATTGACAAAATTAATTTTTTTCGGCGACCATTTTTCAAAATTTGCGATATTTTTTATGTCCGAATTTTCGCATTGATGAACGATTTTTTAAAATTTTCGGAAATGAATGCCTTAAATTTTCGGAAAATTCGGAACAGAATCACCCCTAATTGGGCGGCCGAGAAGAAGAGGAGGAATATAATAGACTGGAAATATGGCCGTACGTGAACTCGCGCTAAAAACGGAAATTCATTTACGTTCCAAAACATAATTACAACAACAAAAGAGTCTAAAAAAATCATTCGCCAGCTTTTTCGCCATAATAATTTTTTTTCTCGCCAATTTCACGATGTATTCGCATTTGCATTTGGCGAGTAGGTGAATGGTTAGCGCGGCCCCTGATTATCTTATCATAATCGTAATCAAAAGATCATTCAACGTTGAACAGGATAAAATCATCTAACAGTTCTTGTCCTCAAGATGAACTCAAGCAATTCTTTTTAAGTCTTGAGAACACTCGTTCACAAAACACTTGAGTGCATGATAAAGTACTACTTATAAGCTATGTCCAACGTTGCATAAATACGATCATAGGCATTTAACTCCCACAATAATTCTAATGCACAAATTAGGATTTTTTTACATTTCTTATTAACTTTACAGCGATTCTAATCACCTTTAATCAATTCTTCTGAATCGTTCGTTTCTTTGCTGTAAGAGGCTGAGAGCTCACTACATAGAGATTGTTGCTGCAATGGCGACTGATTATAATCAGCATAGTGTCAGTAGTCTTTCTTAAGTTTCTCCAAGCCAGATGAACATTAAGCTCGAAGCCGCAAAGGTTGTTCGATAGCTTCATGATATATATTTGATTTTTTTTCTTTTCTTCCTGGCTTCTGCTAGTGTTCCAGTATAAGGGACGTAAGACGGCCACTCGGAAACACCGCTCTCTGCGAATTCCGCGGCGGTCAGTCAGACTAAGAGCTTCTTCAGCAAGTTCATTTAACAGTTTAACCTCATTGAAGCGACGAGGATGAAACCAGGCGATATCTTTCATGAACAAGTAATTTCCAGTAAATCGTGCATTCAATTGCGTTTCGCTATATTCTTTTTTCTGGTAGGAATCTCTCAATTTCAATGGTGTACTCCTTTTCTATTAGTCCTTCTGAAGATGTTCCTCAAACTCAGAAGCATTTTTCAGAACCATATTAAAATTATTTCTTTTGTGTAGCAGATTGGATTTTGTTAGCAGCACTTAAGTAGACCAGGCCGCTTATCTGCAGATACTTCGATGTGGGCGTAGATATATTGAATAGGTCGCTGAAAATGGTTGCTATTAATATATACTGAAACTTGCACAGTTATCAATCAGTGATCTTGCCGAAAACGATACCTGTAACGGGAAATCGTTCATTTAGGTGATACCTTGTAGGCACTTAAGCAATGTTAAAAACTTTTGCTGATCTTTAAAAGGCTTTGAAGACTCGTCAAACATGCTATGACGTGCTCGATCCTTACTCTACATCTATCACCTAGTAGCGTTTACTTTTGTAATCGGCAAAGAAGTTTATTTCCACCCACAGACCAGACTCCTTATTCACTGAAGTTCATACTTTCATTCGCTTATATGACTCTGAGCTAAACACCGCTGTAACTTGTATAAAATCCAAGAAGTCCGTTGTCAATTTGAAACATTCTGTTGCATCTCTCAAGACCAAGTTAACCAATAGTGCATATCAATGCGCATGCTGTATATTTGGATTGTGCTTTTACAGTTGTGCCTGCATATCTCCCACTCAAATTTGTTGCACCAACAGACCTTTATATCTCCCAGTCATATTTGCTGCACCATCAAAAAAAGTACCAACTGTTTGTGAAGAAGGAAATTTAAACATTTTAAGGTCTTCTTTTACTTGGAGATAGTGGACTTTCCCTGTTGTTTTGGGGGCATCAATCAATTTTAAAAAATAACCTTCACTTTACTGTGCAGCACATAGCAAACACAAAGTACCAATTGCCACATTACCGACATATCTTGAGTGAAATCTGCTTCAATACTGAATGAACCTGACTTTTTTTCTTAATCGGCAATGTTTATTTGGATCTGACGAGAGATGGGCAATTAACTTATTTATAAATGACTTGGAAAAGGAATGTAATCAACGAACCTCTTCCATGCCGTTTAGTATTTTCATTTTGTTCTTCCTTCGGCTCTATTCTAGCATTTTTCATAGTTTCTGAAGATCTTCCTTGGCTTCTCTTGATAGCTTGTGCTACATAACCGTGCAAAATTTTATCATATTTATATAGGAACATTACCAATTGTAAAAATATTGCCATGTTTAATGTCTCTATTATTCAAGTCTGTAGCTGCCTCTTCTCTTCTTACTATATAAGTTAATCCTTGCAGCTCAAGATCCTTCATCTGTAGATCTGCAGATCGTCCCTAATAAGCTCATACTTGCCTATCTTTTGTTATTAGGCAAATGTCCGAAGGCAGACACATCCCACCGAATAACTTCCCACACTTCACTGACCATATGTGCTTTTTACTTTATACCCTATCATTCGGCTTCTAAACAAAATGAGTAATTTGCACAGATCTTCCAAAGGTTGCTGATGGCCGAGGGAAAGGAGAAATTAGGACTTACCCAATCAAAAAGCAAAAAAAAAAAAAAAAAAAAAAAAAAGTATAAAAGAAAGAAAAACACTTCATGAAATAAAAAGGAAAAGAAAAATTGAATTTTATAAAAAAATTTCAAGTTTTATTAAAAAGAAAAAAAATCAAGAAATTTATTATTTTTGGCCCACTGCAGTCGTTTGGCCCAACCCCCGCGATCGCGGGGTAGCGGGGTGGGCCAGTCCGCCCCTGTGTATTGTCCAAGTTTTCCGAAATGTGGTCTGAAAGGAACACTGAGAGGAAAGTCAGTAAAAAATAACGTTATAAAAATATATAATTACGTTATAATGATGCACTGTTTCATTCATCATTAAGGATTATTTATTAGTGGAATATAATCTTTGAGCCATTACACAATAAATATTTCATAATACTGAAATTAAAATAACTGAAATTTTAAGCAAATATTGTTAATTTAAAAATAAAAAAGAACAGTGTCCAGTTAAATTCATGGTATTGAGCTTACAGGCTATTTACACTAATTGTATATCTCTTATTTCAAAGAATAATGCCCCTCAAAAAATAAATTAAGGGGAGGGATTATCCCCCCCTCTTTATAATTAACCAATGAGCCTCCAAATTTCATCAGGTAAACACCTTATCGAAATAAACCGGTATACCAAATTTGAAGCAAATCGGATCGAAAAACCCATTTATCTAAATTAAGGGGGTGTATTAGCCCCCCTTTATATTTAACCAATGAACTTTCAAATCTAATCAGGGAAGCGCCTTATCATAATAAACCGGTATACCAAATTTGAAGGAAATCGGACAGAAAACCCCATTTATCTAAATTAAGGGGGCTATTATTCCTCCGTTCCTCCCTTTAGACTTAAACAATGAACTTTCAAATCTAATCAGGGAAGCTTCTTATCAGAATTAACTGGTATACCAAATTTGAAAAAAATTTGATAATTATGCATGAAAAATCCATTTATCTAAGTTAAGGAGGCGGGGTTAGCCTTCCGTTCCCCCTTTATACTTAACCAATGAACCCCAAAAACTAATCAGAGAAGCGGCTTATCAGAATGAACCTAGAAAAAAAATGAAGCAAATCGGATGTTTCTATCAAGAGTTATCGCGTTACGTGCATACGTACATACAGAGCCGGCAGGCACATTAGCTCTCAGACTTTGATAGCCTGTGAGCTAATAAAACATTGCTGGAAATTTAACTAAAATTTTTAAAAAAAGAATTCTTTGGAATCAGATTATGTATTTGATGTTGAGTCAAAGTTTGTATAAACCGAAAGGGAATTCTATTCAGTATTAGAGAGATTCTTCATTATTTTGTGAAATAATTTGCACCTGGATACTGGAAGAACGAAATCTGCTTTGGGGTTTCTTTGGGATAATATTGTTCTAAGCCTTTTTATTATATATACAGACTTATGCCCAAGTGCAATTTTACTCTTAGTGATTTATTATTTCAAATTAACACTAAAACTACCGAAATTTGAGTCAAGTTTTATAAAAACATTTCGCACCAGAATTTTGATTTAAAACAGTTTAACTTTATTATTTAACGTTTTTCTTCTTTGTATCTTAAACTTATTTCGTAATCAAATTTCTAGTTTGAACCGAAACTTATTCATATGATATCAGTCAAAATGACGGCTCATGGTAGTTCTAGTGTTAAGCGAAAAAAATAAATTTTACAGCCCCCCCTCCTTTTTTTTAAAAATCATCTACGTTGACGAATTTTTTTTCTAAAGGATGGAGCAAAGGCTCTTTCTTGCTCCCCCCCCCCCCTCCCACCAGCCGCCATGACATGCACTTTATTATTTGTAAATCTACTAAACAGAAATTGATAGTAAGATTACTTTACCTTGGTTTCTCATTAACAGGAGCAAAGAGCTCGAGCAATGCAGAGCTGTGTAGCAATGCATTGGATGAAATAAATCTTAGATTATTCCTTTTGACACTTGCTAATAAATCTAATCCTAAAGGAATTAATTTTCTTGTTGGCAACAGTGGCGTAGCTACGTTTTTTGGCACCCGGGGAAGGAGAAAATTTTGCGCCCCCCCCCCCCCCCCCCCAAAAAAAAAAAATAACCACATTATTTTTTTTTCAAGACAAAAAAATATTTTTGGCTTCCAATGGCAGGAAAAGACAGCTCCACTCTTCCTTGTTTTTATGGATTCAGCTAATTTTATTGAAACACACAAAACTAAAATACGTGGAATTCAATTTATAGAAGATTTCTAGTTTTCGTCAATAATGAATTTGAATGAGAATTTTAAAAACTTAACGGAGCATTCATGGCTATGACAGTTGTTTTAAGCGTATGGGAGTATGTTATGTCTTATTTGTATTTTGCATCAATATTTCATTATCTTTTTGAATTCCGGTTTTGGCAACAGTTCATTCGATTCCATGAATACGAATAAATAAATGATGTTGTTTTGTAACGATGCCCTTTCATTTCCTATATTAAATACATAATAAATTGACGACAAGGTAAACTATGACTGAAATAAGCAAATTAATACGAACTCTAAATGATTTTCTACTCAAAGTAAATGCAACACCGCCGGAGAGAAATGAAAATCATTCAACCATCAAAGGTATTCTTCAAAGTCAAAAATCTTCATTTTGAATGTTACGATGAAACCTGTGAAACTTTTGATGAGTATGCTCAGCGGTTAGAAAATTATTTTCAACTAAAAGGACTTACAGATGCTTCTCCCGAAACTACGGAAGCAAAGAAGATGCTGGGGCTTATTAACTGCTTGGATTAAAAATATTATCATCTATTGTCTAATATCACCGCACCCAATTTACCCGCTTCAAAAACCTATGATGAAATCCTGCAGTTATTGAAAGACCATCTTTGTTAAAGAATAAATATCTTGACTGAGCAGCATAAGTTCTTTTGTAGAAAACAACATCCAGGTGAGTCAATAAATTCTTATGTTACTGCTTTAAAAGAACTCTCTAAAAACGCGGAATTTAAATCTAATTGTGAAAATATTGACTGTTCTAAAGGTATTATTAATCTGCTACTAAGGGCCCAATTTATTCGTGGTTTATATGATGCGGACATTCGCGAAAAAATTTTACAGCAATCAAATATTTCATTCGAACAAACTTTAGAAATTGCCTTAGCCATCGAAGCTTCAAAGATCGAAAATAAAGAAATATATAAGAGTTCATCTACAACTAATGTATATAAAGTTACAAATTCTTATTCTAAAGAAAATTACAAAAGGTTCATAGGGAGATCAAGATCCAAAGATCATCGAAGAAATTATCGTTCAGCTAGTCGAAATAAAGGAAACCTTCACTTGAAAGAGTTAGGCTTAGACAACGTTTGCTTGCACTACGGGAAAACTCATTTAACTTCACTGTGTCGAATAAAAAATAAGTTAAAGTGTAAATTTTGTTCTAAAAACGGCCATATTGAGAAGGTCTGTATATCAAAACTTATTAAGCAAAAATCTAACACTGAAAATTCAGTTCAATATTTAGATAATGCCGAGCAAGGTTCTTTTCAAATTGATCAGATATTAGACATTCGTTTAAATATGCTAGAAAATGATGATAGAATTTTTGTAATACAATTAAACAGGAAATCTGCTCGTTTTGAATGTGATTCAGGAAGCTGTGTTTGCATCATGAACATCGAGGATTTTAAACAACTTCAAGTAAATACCCCTATCCTGAAAACAAATATAGTATTTAGAAGTTATATGGGTGATATTTTCAAACCAGTTGGTGTTGTCAAAATAAACGCAAATTATAAAGGTTATTCCTGTATAGAAGAATTATATCTAGTTAACTTAAGAAAAGATGCTATCTTAGGAAGAAACTGGATTCAAAGCCTGAAAATTAATTTAAACGATTCTGATAAAGTTAATGTAAATCAAATTCCAGTTAATAATGTTAAACATTCAATCGATAATATTCTAAAGCATTATTCAGATGTCTTTGAACCGAGAGTTGGCAAGGTTCCAGATTATATATGCTCATTAAAATTGTGTGATGATGCTAAGCCAGTATATTTAAAACCACAACTTGTACCATATGCGCTAAAAGAAAAGGTAGATCTTGAATTAGATAACTTTTAGCTGATGGAATAATTGAGAAAGTAGATCATTCTGAATGGGGAACACCACTTGTAGTTATTCCTAAGTCTGATGGTTCAGTACGTTTGTGCGCTGATTACAAGGTTACTGTAAACAAACAGTTCCATGATTCAAGACACCCTATACCAAAAATAGAGGATATTTTCAATAAACTTCATGGTGGATCTTATTTTTGCACATTAGATATTTATAAAGTGTATTTACATTTAGAAGTGGATGAAGAGAGTGCGAAAGTTCAAGGAACATCTGCACATCGTGGAACATATTTAGCCAAGCGCTTATTTTTCAGAATTAAAACAGCACCTAATGAATTCCATGCATTCATAGATCAATTTGTACAAGATTTAGATGGGATAAGTGCATATTTCGATGATTTAATTATTCAAGGTAAAACATTTGAGGAATGTCTAAAGTTTTAGAAAAAGTTAGAAAATATAATCTTCATCTCAATGTTAATAAATGCAAATTCTTCGAAAAAAAAAGTGCAATATTTGGGTCATATTATCAGTTCTGAAGGACTTAGCAAATCTCCTGAAAAGGTAAAAGCCATTCAAAATGCTGCTAGACCAAAAAATGTAGATGAATTAAAGAAATTTTTAAGTCTTGTAATGCATTATTCAAAATTCATTAGCAATACCTCAACCATTCTTAGACCATTAAATGAACTTCTATGAAAAGATGTTCCATTTAGATGGATTGCTAGGTGTGAAGCTGCTTGGATAAAAGCTAGTGAAATTGCTAGTGATAAAGTTTTAATTCCATACACATCCAAATTACCTGTTATTTTAGCAACTGATGCCAGTCCATTTGGGTTATCTGGTATACTCTCTCACAGAATGCCTGATGGAAGTGAAAGGCCAATAGCATTTGCATCAAGATCCCTCACAGCTGCAGAAAGGAATTACAGCCAGTTAGACAGAGAAGCTACAGCTGTTTATTGGGCTTGTAGAAAATTCTATGACTACATATTTGGTAGAAAATTTACGTTGGTAGTAGATAACAAACCCATGATGACCCTCTTACACCCAGAAAAGAAGTTTCCCATACTATCTGCTACAAGGATGCTTCGTTATGCACATTTTTTATCAAATTTTGATTATGAAATCCAATATCGCAAGTCAACTGAACATGTCAATGTAGATTATTTATCTCGAAATCCCCTACCTATCAGTGATCAAGAAATAAGAATATCTTTTTCAAGAAAATGTAATACAACATATTTCCACAGAGACTGTGACAGCTACTACAATAAAACGAAAAACAGCTCTTGATGAAGAACTTTCAAATCTGAAAGAAAATGTTTTTGAACGGAAATGTTCGTGATCCAGAGTTAATCTTACAAGAAGGAATTTTATTTAGAGGCCAGCGAGTAATCATTCCGAAGAAACTTCAACCCACCATTCTCCAGGAACTTCATTCTACGCACGTAGGAATTGTAAAAATGAAAGCTCTTGCTAGAAATTATTGCTATAGGAAGAATATTGATTCAGATATCGAGAATTTGGTCAAGAGTTGTAAAGAATGCTGTGATGTTAAGAAAAATCCACAAAAGGCTCCTATACATAACTGGGATGCACCTACAAAAAATTGGCAGCGAGTTCATATGGATTACGCCGGACCACTAATGGGACACTTTTTCCTGTTGGTGATAGATGCTAAATCAAAGTGGCCTGAGATTTGTTCAATGAAGAAACCTCCAAATACTACATCAACTATTCATTATCTTAGAGAAATATTTAGTCAACATAGATTGCCTGAAAATTTGGTAAGTGATAATGCATCTATTTTTAAATCAAAAGAATTTATAGATTTTTGCCTCAGGAATAGTATTCGACAAAGATTTATAGCTCCTGGTCATCCAGCAACAAACGGTCAAGCAGAGAGATATTGCCAGATTTTAAAAACAAAATTGAAATGCATGCGATTCCAGTCAGGTACTCTTCAAGAAAAGTTATGCGAATTATTGTTTCGCTACAGAGCTACTCCACTTTCCTGTGGGAAAACACCTTCTGAATTAATGTTGGGGAGAAATCTTAGAACGAAGCTAGATCTTCTTAAACCTGAAACGAAAGGATATTTTAAAAATAAATCTCCTCAGCCATACTTCGACAAGTCTTTTCGAGTAGGTTCTCGAGTGCAATGTAGAAACTACACCAACTCAATTTTATGGAAATATGGAACAAAAGTTGAACGTCTGGGACAAGTCCACTACCTTATTGAATTGGACGACGGTTATATCATAAAACGGCATTATAATCAACTTTGTGCATGCGAAGTTCCAATCCAGAATCCACTTATCCTGACACCATCTCCTGTTCCTCGGAAACGACAATCCTTAACTTTCACCAATGATGTGCAGCAAAGAGAAATTCCCGTCAGATCCAAAATGTGTGCATCAAATGATAGCGAGGAAATTCAAATTAATCTGGATGCAGAGCAAGGACGTATTTATTATGTATTTAATATATGAAATGAAAGGGCATCGTAATCAACTTCGTGCATGCGAAGTTCCAATCCAGAATCCACTTATCCTGACACCATCTCCTGCTCCTCGGAAATGACCATCCATAACTTTCAGCAATGATGTGCAGCAAAGAGAAATTCCCGTCAGATCCGAAACGTGTGCATCAAATTAATCCGGATGCAGAGCAAGTTAATTCCAGAATAAGTAATCCAGATGTCAAACCTAATGCTAGCTTAAATACGACTCTTAAACTTCAACCACGCACAGATCCCACTTCATCACAACTACCTAATACAGGGTTGCGATGTTTGACCCACATACGAAAGCCTGTACAGAGACTGAATCTTTGATAAGTATCAACAGAGAACAGATTGTCTCATTGCCAGCATGTAAATTTTTTATATTGCTCAATGTTATATTATTTTTCAAATTTATTATCTTCCAGTTTATGCCTGTTCCATTAGTGGGGGAGAATTGTTATGTCTTATTTGTATTTTGCATCAATATTTCATTATCTTTTTGAATTTCGGTTTTGGCAACAGTCCATTTGATTCCATGAATACAAATAAATAAATGATGTTGTTTTGTAACAATGCCCTTTCATTTCCTATATTAAATACATAATAGAGTAGCAGCAATGAAAATAAATTTTCAAAAAACCACATTTGCTAAAACTCTTAAATTACGCCCGATTATGGGAAAAAAAATCTCCTGTTTCAAACCTGCAGCCATCCTAGAATTTTAAATTGCTATACACATCCATTTTTTAAGATAGCGGAGAAACCAAAAAATGTCCTTGAATCCTTCTATCAAGACCTAACGATTATGCAAGAAATAAATTTGCATTTAGAAATTTTTCTGTATTTTTTTTGGTTTGAAATTGTTACGGAGTCACAATTTTGAAACAGGATGGCAGATCACGATGTCCAAGGAATTTGGTCGAGATCTTAATAAAGCCTTAACATATGGTCAATCACATCCAAATCGGTTTATGAGTACGAGCGCAGTCGCATGACAATGATCAGATATCTATAGATGTACATACTATATATAGATGAAAAGGATAAGAATTAAAATCCTTTTAAAATTCAAAATTAAAATAAAATTTCATAAATTTAAATTAAATCCTTAAGTTCTTTTTCCTAACTTTAAATCTTATATTCTAAAATCCGTTTTACCCCTTGTAACTTTGTTTCACAGCATAACATTTATTACGTTCACCATTAAAATCAGGGAGTAACTGAAGGTAGAATAAGCTGATGTTTGAACAATTCTCCTTAGTTGTGGTTAAAGCCTTGTATGTCAAAGAGCCCAGTAAAATTGTGCGGGTCTTGACCATATGTCAATCAAGAGCTAATTAACCAATTAAATTAAATGGTCCTCCCAAATTTACACCGTTGGCCCCTGCTGGAATATATAAAAGACCCAACATATTAGCAAGAACGCGCAGGAAAAAGATTAGATTTTGCCCATTTGAGATGCCTGCACAACCTACGACCATGTAGGTCCCGAAATTGACGTAAATGGCTAGTGAGACATAGACATCCCATCGAACTCATGGAGATGATTGTAAGATGCAGCAGTGAAATAAATGAGTTCGGTCCACAAAGAAGTTTACGAGTAAAATTCTTTCCTTACATTAATCTTACAGTTATTCCTGACATAGATAGATATATTTTTCTCTAATGCATATGCGCTGAATTTAAGTATATATCAATATTTAACTTTTGAAATGACGTAAACAGCCATTTGTATTGGTTGCACTAGGAAGACTGAAAAATCCTACTTTGTTTTTTATAGAAGTTAAAATTTGGGGGTAGGTCGCCACACATTTTATCATTTGACTTTTGTGAATGCCAATTCGACGGAAAAATGGAATTTCCAATAAAAGAAATAATGTATTTATATGTTGTCCTTCAAGCTAAATCCATTTTGCATTGGTTCACAGAAAGCTCCCATTACAAGAAAATATTTGTATGGAATGCTAAGACACAAAAATGAACGTGAAAACCAATCTATGTGTGTGTGTGTGTGACGGAGATAGCTAGAAATATCTATCGCATGTGCAAGTCTGAAAATTTGGGTGCGGGTAGTCCAATGCTGGTCCTGATGCACATGACGCTCAGATTTCTATTTTTTTTAAAAATAATTAGCCGAGAATATTAACTAAAAACTCATCAAAAACGCGGGTTTTTTTTCACAAAATCGTTCGCACATCTGTACTTTGTTCCACAGTCGAAATGAAAGAAATTAAGAATTTTCACTAATCAACGAAAATTAAGAAAACTAATTAAGACATCAATTTGAAAATTTCAGAGCCCATCTAGACTGATATTTTACACCTGTGTATAAAATGTTTGAAAATCGGTCGGTAATTGTTCTTAATTTTTTCCATTAACTGATTGCAGTACGAAAGTTCGCAGAAAGAACCATACAGGGATGAACATTGATTAAAAATCGAACTGAGTTTGCCCACAAGGGTTTCTCCCCTTTGTTTATATTTAAAAGTATGTTTTCAGAAATATAGACTTCTTTTACCACCATTATTGAACGTTATCGGCGCATTCTTTTCTCAGATTCTATGGGCCAGACTTCAACGGGAACTGATTCCTTCAACTAACTTAGATTACGATTTTCTTGCAGGCTTTAGCTCCGCCTTGCAGTGCAAGGGGCACATTCTTATCTCGGGTTCTATGGACCTAATTTCAACTGGGTCTTGCTCATTTAACTTGGTTTTTGATTATCTTACAATTTTTAGTTCAATTTTCCATCGTCTTAGGGCATTTTTATCTGAGGTTACATGGGCCCAATTTCTGAGGAATTGTTTTCTTTCAACTCATCTTATGCTTCACTTCAGACTTTTTGACGCGTGCACAGCATGTCTGATATACAGGGACATAGGCAGCGAGGACACGTGCAGTACATAGTCCAATGCAGTTCCAAATTCACCTGACGATCAGATTATTCCGTTTTTGATAATTAGCTGAGATATTAATTAAAAACCATAATGAAAATGTCTAAATGGCATGCATTCGCCATTCTAAAGCTTTCTGACATCATTCTGAAGATGTCGTAGCATAGAAGATGCTCCCATTGGTTTTTCTTAAGTAAATATGAAAAAACAAAAAATATATCAATATTAACCTTTTCAAAGAATATTTTTGCAATGTCTTTTTGTGTTTTTTTCCTTCTGCAAAATCTTTTTATTCTAAAATGCCACTATCTATTCGAAAAATTATAAACTCTTTCAACAAAAATATAAAATATCAGCGAACACTTCTGAAGTATAAATACACAAAAGAAACTGATATATTGATACACTGTACTGATATACAAAAGAAAGAAAAATGCCACACTGTATACATATTCATTTTCCTTTTAAAAGATAGTATCCATTTAAAATATATTACTATTAACCCTTTAAAAAAATTTGTTTCCGAGACTCACTTTTGTGACTTTCTTTTCTGCGATGTTTAAAATTCTTCATCAACTTCGGAAATCAAATTACAAATATATATATATATACCAAGCCTTATCAACATTCATTTTCTTTTGAAATTACTTTTTGGTTTAAAAAAATGTTAATATTAACCCTTTCAAAAAGTTTCAGAAACTCACCTCTGCGATTTTAGTGTACCATGCTGAAGGCAGTGAGGCTCCCAACTGTAGATTCGTTTAGATAAATTTTCATTCAATAAAATCACGCAAATCCGAGAATGTAAGTTGCTGAAGGCAGTGGAACCCCCATCATTAGGTTTGTCTGAAAAGATTTTTGTTTAAATATATTAAATCATTCAATGCTGATTTTAGCTGTATTTCAGGTTATTATAGCAGCTTGGGCAACGTTGAACAGGTCAGCTAGTAGTAAATAAAATTTATTGAGCATATGATTGAGAATAAATATGTTATATACAAAAGTGACCCCTTGTTATATCACTCCTTCATATACATAGCTCAGTTTTCATACATCCTCCCCTCCCAAAAAAAAACTTCATTTTAATTACATTTTTACTTATATATTACACATAGCGTAAGGAAAATGTTCTAATCATGATAAGAAACCAGTTATGGAAACGTTGGCATATATTTGCATTTGGAGTTTCCATGAATCAGTTTTTGCTATTTTTACAATGATTTCATTCGTATCTGTGCATGTATGCATGCACATTAAAATTTTCTCACTTTTAAGGTCCCCAGAGCTCACCTTCATAAAATTAGGATCTAAGTTTTTATTTATTGTTATTTTATTATGTATTTGAACACACAGTATTCTATAAAGTATTTTGAAAGTTAAGTGGAGTGTCTCCAAATATTTTATGCAATTGTATTTAAATATTATTTATACCCAAGAACTTCCCTAAAAATTTATTTTCTTATGTGTGTAAAAACTGACAGTTTGGGGACAAACACACAGCATTTTCTTGCTTGTTGTCCTTCTTAATTTTCTAATGCAATGCACTTGGTTAGATCACATTTTTTAATTGTATTCCTGTAGATGCAATATAACAAGAATTCACTGTATTATGCATTAATTCGTGCCTTTAATTTCAGTTTTAAACTGAATTATTTGACAAAATCTGAAAGTAGCGAAGTAGTGACTACTTTTGAAAAGTTTAATACGCAATCCTGCTTAATATGGAAATTTTGTTGAGCCCCTTGAAATGCGTCTTTACCGGGTTCAGTTGTAGTTAACTACATTTTCTATAAAGTAGTTGTAGTTTGTTACAATAGAAAAGTAATTTTCTGAACACTGATTAAATGAACATCATTGAATTTGTAAGAAATTGTTTTGCTTGAATTAAACACTTTTTAATTATCTGAGAAAAAGCTTGTTATATGTTAACCTTCTGCTATTAACAGGGGTGATGCGTCATTCAGCCTCAGTTATCTAACTGAAGGACCAGCAGAAGGTTAAATTGATAGTTGCAAAGAGCTTTGTGACCCGCTATTTGGAATCCCCTATTTTAGGCTCTATAATGCTAAAGATGAAAATAAGGAATTTTGCTTAGTGGCCACTGGCCGGTAGGTTGATTTTTTTTAGTAGCCAGTCACTGGCTACTAGGAATAATTTCTTTAGTGGCCAGTAAGTACATTTATGTTTCTGAATATTTAATTAAAAAATATATGAGTTTAGAGTAAATAAGTAATTTATGTACTAAATAAAAACATTTTAATTCATATTGTTTTAATAAACAGGGGTGATTCTGAGTTAAAAAAAAAAAAATTCTGAAATTCACAGCAAATTTTCTGAAAGGTATACAACAGAGGTGGGGGGGCGGGGGGGGGGAGAAATCCACTCCCGGCACGAATTATGTTTTTTTTTCACGCCACTTTGACGAAATTTGTGTTTTTTTTGCGACCTTTTGACGAAAATTGCCGCTTTTTCGCGATATTTTGACGAAAATTGCCGTTTTTTCGCGATATTTTGGCGAAAATTGCCGTTTTTTGCGATCTTTTGGCGAAAATTGCCGTTTTTTTTGCGATCTTATGACGAAATTTGCCGCTTTTTCGCGATCTTATGACGAAATTTGCTGCTTTTTCGCGATCTTTTGATGAAAATTGACGTTTTCTCGCGATCTTTTGGCGAAAATTGCCGTTTTTTCACGATCTTATGACGAAATTTGCAGATTTTTCGCGATCTTATGACGAAATTTGCTGATCTTTCGCGATCTTATAACAATATTTGCGTTTTTTCCGCGATCGTTTGATGAAATGTGGGTTTCTTAGTGATCCATTGACGAAATTCGGTTTTTTCCGCGATCCTTTGACGAAATGTGCGGTTTTTATCGCGATCTTTTGACAAAGTCTCATTTTATCGGTGATTCTTAGACGAAATTCGCCCTATTTTCGCGATTTATTGACGAAATTCGGGTTTTTTGGTGATCCTTTGACGAAATGGGCGGGTTTTTCGCGCTCTTTTGGCAAAAGTCTCGTTTTTTTCGAAATTTTTTGACGAAATAAGCGTTTCTTTTTTTTTGCGATCTGTTGACGATGTTTGGGTTTTTTCGCGATCTTTCGACAAAATTTACGTTTTTTTCGCAATCTTTTGACGAAATGTGCGTTTTTTCGTGATCTTTCGACGAAATTCGCAGAGTTTTTTTCCGCGATTCTGTGACGAAATCCCTTTTGGAAAATCCTGCATTTGGCTGGTACTTTGCGTATTTTTAGTCGCCAGTTTTTCACGTTTAGTCGCCGAGTGGCGACTGGCGAGTGCTTATTTTCATCTTTATATAATGCCTTCCTCAAATACTTTATACTGTGTATATAATATAATACCTGTCTTGTTTAGATTAAATTTTGTTTTGTTAACTTTTTTAATTTAATTTATAGTTATGAAATTTAAATATTATGTTATTTTAGGAAACCAAGCCGCACTGAATCTAAGTTGCCTAATGTGAAGAACACTGAAGTTAAATCTCATAATGGTAAATAAATTTCAACACATTGTTTGCATTGTATAATATTAATATCAGGTGACAGCTTATGAATAATGGTAGGTAAAAGAAAATGTGTAAAAATAAAAAAAGTTTATTTTCATTATGTTACCTGAAAAAACAAAAAGGTAGTTACATGAGGTAGGTACATACATGATGAAATATATATATATTTTTAATTGGGGAACATCATTTATATAGCATTTGCTTTAAAGCAAAACAAAAAGAGTTTCTTTGAGTAATATTTTTAATAATTATTTAGATTCTGAACAAACTTTTAATATTTCTATAAAAAAAAAAAACGGTACTTTTTGGTTAGCCGGGCACCAGTATTATATATACCTACCGGGTGTCCTAAAAAGGACTGACTGATTTTAAAATTCAGTAACTTGCAAACGGTGAGAGATATTTAAAAAATTCTTGCAGGAGGGTTATGCATGAGGTCAAAAGTTTTTTTACAGTGATTTTTGATTTTAGTTCGAATTACAAAAAATAGATGGTGCTGCCATCAACAGACGCTAAATTCAGGCTCGATTTTTGGCACTTCGGGACACACTCAATACATCTTCATTTCCTTTTTCCGCATGGAAGAACAGAAAGACCAAAAAAATCGAGCCTGTATTTAGCGCCTACTGCTTACAGCGCCATCTATTTTTTGTAATTAGAACTAAAATCGAAAATCACTGTAAAAAAACTTTTGACCTCATGCATGACCCTCCTGCAAGAATTTTTAAAATATCTGTCACCGTTTGCAAGTTATTGAATTTTAAAATCAGTCAGTCCTTTTTAGGACACCCGGTATATATATCATCATCATCATCAACCGTTTTCAATCCTCTGCTGGATGTAGGTCTCCCCCAGATTTTTCCAATGTTTTCTGTCTAGTGCTTTAGTCATCCAATTTACACCGGCTACTTTTCTGATTTCATCATTCCATCTTACTTGAGGTCGTCTTCTTGGCCGTTTTACATCTTTGGGATACCACTGTAGGGTGTGCTCCATCTATTGTCTTGGCTTCTTGTAATGTGCCCAGCCCATTTCCATTTTAGCCGCTTAATTCTTTCAATGATGTCAAAAACTTTCGTCTGATTTTTTATCCAGGTTATTCTTTTTCTGTCTCTTCTTGCTATACCTAGCATTAGGGTGGTTCACAAACCTATGGGAAAAAATAAACTTTCTCGTACAGACCAGGACACCCTCTCATTTTTTTTACATCAGCCCATACTATTATTCTGGCAAAGTTTCAATGTCCTACTCCAAATAAAAGACTATGCTCAATGACTGTCAACTTTTGACTTTTGGAGATATTTATGCATTTGTAATGGAATTTTCTAAAATTTGAGGTAAAAACCAAATTATTTAAATATCTTTTATTTATATATTTACAATATTAGTAAAGGCTAACAAAATAGTTAACATTGTCAGATTTTTATATATTTTTTTTAAACAATATTAACAACTGATTTTTTGTTGTTGTCGGTAGGGAAAGTCCTATTTGCTTGAACATCTTGCAAAAGAAACTGCATATCATCCTCATCATTTGTTAAAAGTTTGTTGAATTCTTGAATCAGCTGAACACCTCTCTTAGCAGTATCGTCGACCACTCTTAGTCCTTTTACATAGTTTCTACTATTTTTATAATTGATATTGTTTTTCCATTCTTAAGGCGAAAGTTATAGAAAAGTCATAAATATTCAAACGAGAAAAGAGCTCAACAGTTCTTTTTGTTGCAAAATCTCCAAGGCAACTGCATCATCTTTCAATAAATTTGATTGCCCTCTTATATTTTGGATTGTTCATTCCTGCAATAATTTTTGCTTTCTCTTTTGTCTGTACTGTGTCTGAAAATAGGGCAAGACCAACCGATTCGTCTGAAAGGTACCACATGTGATTTTCTAGGACTTTCCTTGCTCCTAGTCCAATCTCAGAATCAATTGTCTCATATTTTCTCAGGTGTTTCCATAATTGCAAGTCAACTACAGGAGCTTCAGCTGCAAGTGGAGGTTCTATCCATGCTTTGCTGTATAGAAGACTACTGAACTGCACAAATCATGGAGAACTGTATTTCGTTCCTCTTAGTTAGATGGAAAAGTTCTGGATAATCTCGAATTTTGAAGATTTTGAAACCGTACAGGAGTTTAGCCATCCACCGAGCATGATGAATAACACCTGGTGTTCTCCAATGGTTTTTCTATGGTGGATTTCCCAAAATAGCAAGTGTCAACTTGATCATCTCTGATGACCACAGATTTACCTACAGATAAAAGACAGGCAGTGGTTGAATGTTTAAAGTCTAGTGCATTTCTTTTTCCAATTCTGTACCCGAAAATTCATTTGTTCAATTCCTTGCCAAACATTCTTAAATCTGTTGAGTGGAATTTCTGTGAAACCGGATGGTCCAAGGCTTTTAGCTCCAAGCTAAAAGCCTTTGCCAAGATTAATTCCATCACATGGTGTCGGCAGACTAACCACAATAGTTCAAGGCCAATTTTTTTCCCAAACAAATGCATATTCTTTTTACATAACCAGTGTTTACACTCGTCGTGTCAAAACATAAACCTTGAATGTTTTTCTCTACACACAACTCGTATAATAGGTTAAAAATAGAATTCATTATATTTTCTGCTGTTTCACCATCACTGAACTTCCAAGGAGCTTTTCAATACCAGCTCCTGAAACAAGTACTGGCAAGTGAAAAAACCTTTCCAAATCCAAGACATTCAGATAAAAGTTTGCCATTCCAATGGAGGACTAGAGGACAATCTGGTTTGAAATCACGAATTTCTGACTCAACATATCATTATTTTGTAGCTTTTTTTCTTAATTGTCGTATGGTGCTTCTTGAAAGAGGAAGTGCATGAAGATCATGCCCCAGAGTTGATACAATTAGAACAATCAAATGCAGATCTTCACGATCAGATGTCTTGTTACGATCTAAAGCACCACTAACATGAGATGTGAACAGTTGTATTTAGACACATCTTCTTTCTTTTCAAGATTGTAAATAAGGTTTTTCTTTATATTCAGAAAAATATCATCACCACTTCACAACATCTGATTGCGAAGTGGACTCTGAGTTTTCTGAATCAGCCATCGAATAAACATAAACAGCTGTTGATGAAGTTTCAACACCTATGACTTCTTCTTTTCGTCGTTCTTCCTGTTTTTTTCTGTTAAGAATTCTCTCTTCCTTTTTTTAAATAAATTCTCTATCTTCATTACCCAAATAAATTTTACGTCTATCCCGTTGATCTATAAGGAAATCACAATCTTCTATTATTTTTATTAGAATCAAAGCATCAACATGCTTACAAAATGGCGGCTTCTTGTGTCAGAAGTATTGCAATGTTGCCAAATGCATTAGATAGCAAAACTGTTGCTAAATAATTCAACTAAACTTTTTATTATTTATTAGGAATTATGAAAGCTTAAAACAATCAGCTTTTGTTTAAAAATTATGTATTTTAAACACATATTATCCTCAATCTATAAAACTCTAAAATTGTGTAAAATTACCAAAAAGTGTCAAAATGAAGGGTCATTGAGCATCATCTTCCTGTAGGTGTAAACAGCTACAATTTTAAGAGTGAGATACTATGGATAAATGTAAAAAAAGTAAAGGGTGCCTTGGTCTTTACCTCGAAAAATTTTTTTTTGAACCATCCTACCTAGCTTACATCTTTCCATACTTCTCTGTGTTGTTTGTAATCTTTGTACCACCCGTTTTGTTAGCGTCCATGTTTCTGCTCCATAAGTTAGCAGAGGCAAAACACATTGGTTAAATACCTTTCTTTTCAAACAAAGGGGCATGTCTTCAGAATAATATTGTTCTTTCCAAAAGCACTCCATCCATTTCTTATTCTATACTCCATATATATATATATACATACATTTATATATACACATATATATATATGCATATATATATATATGTATATATACATACATGTATATATACATACATGTATATGTACATATATATGTATATATAACACTGGTGCCCGGCTAACCGAAAAGTACCAAAATAACTTGCCAAACAATGGGATTTAATGCCAAAAAAGCATAAACCTGACGTAATGTTCACTACATCTTCGTGATTTTTGGCCAATTACCGTGGACTGTGGAAGATTGTTGGGAAAGTATATATATATATAAAGTTACAAAATGTTCACATTCCAGTGCAACGAAAAAATATTTGTAATTTAAAAAACTGGTTCTGAGTCAATTAATGTAATTTATTTATTAGAGAAATTTTCCAGAAACACTATATAAACATTTCAGTTTGTATCACAAATATCAAATAAGCAGTGTAATGAATTCAGCAAAGCACACATTGTTCTTTGACTGTGCGGTGATATATATTAATGGATATACATCCAGTATTGATTTTCAAAATATCATGTTTTTTGATATTTACATATGTATTTGATATTTATTTTCAAAATAGAATTATGATATTTTTAGTCAAAACAAGTGTAAATGAACTTTTGAGCTCTTATTGATTGTGTTGTTCTGTAGATAAAGTACTACATAAACTTTTCCAGGCTTGAGTTTGTTGTTTGACTGCAGAATGAGTGAATCATGTGAGGCAATATCAACTTTAGCATAGAACAGTCATCGAAAGATAAACTGTCTAATTTAGATAAGTTATTTACACTTTCACTTAAAAGGAATCTTTGTTGGTCTGGTTGTTGTTCAATTTAAACTATACAACATGTTAGGAATAAAAAAGCAGACAAGCTTACATTTATGTTCAAATATTTTTAATAAACTATTTTGTATTTAAAATTTTGTTCTTAATTTTTTCTTGATACTTAATCCTTTAGTTTATTTTTTGTTTTCAGTTAATTTATCTTCAATTTTGTTGTGTCCGTAAAGAAACAGACATTTAAAATAGTGTTTTATTAAGTTTTGTGTTACATGCAATATGTTTCAGTTTCTAATTTATATTGGGTACAGTTGAAGATCTTTATTTGCAAAAATTTATAATTTGGATAATTCTTGGTAACAAGGAATGCAGCATAAAGATATTCTAATGTATTTTGATATGTTTCAGACATATTTGGCCATGTTTACAAGGTGAATTTAATGATGTGATCCATATAACGCAAAATTCTATGTAACGCACAACCTTGCGTTTTTAGGTTTGCGTTATAAAGATCTTCTACTGTAATTGCAAAACTTTGTGTCCTATTTCATAGATGGCAGAAACTTGCAATTTTGACTGTGTTAATACAGTCGGACCTCGTTATCCCGACACCCGGTTTTCACGTCACTCCGCTTATCACGTCAGTTTTTCAAAGTCCTGATTTTCTGTATATGATTTTAATGTGAATAGACTCCGGATGTTACATTGTTTAATAATTTTCAACTCCGGATATCCCGACGGTTTAGGAAATTTGTCCATTTTTCATAATCATCTTATAAGCACAGAAATTAAGCGGTAAGAAATGTCTTAGGCACACTTTTCACAAAAGTGTCGAAAATACCCATTGAGATAAATGAGAAATTTTACTTTAATCCTTTATCTGAATAAATGAACCCACACACTATGAATGACCTACTTAAACTCCAGATAGACGTATCTGTCTACTGGCGGTCTTTTTGTTTTGGTCAGACATGACTTTCTTTCGCTTAAACGGCGTTTTTCATCCGACTAAAACGGAAGCATCGCATTGCATTGAAATGATCAGAAATTATTTAGCATCCATTTCTGAAACCATGAATATTGATTACAATTCATTGTATAATATTGAAAAAATAATTGTAGGAAGCACATATAGGAATAAGCAAACTTTAGTTCATCAATATTTCATGCAACAATAAAAATACAAGTCATCATAAATCTGATTTTTATTCTTTTCAATTTTGTTTTTGTGTTTATTTTGTTTAATAATAATGTTTTATTGCTTAAAACTGCAAGAGCAGTTATGAATTTAAAATTGTATTAAATTAATTAAATGTACAACTTTTTATAAACATTTTTCTCCAACTCCGGTTACTGCGACACTCCGCTTATGACGACACTTTTTTCTGGTCATTAGAGTGTCGGGATAACGAGGTTCGACTGTATTTCTTTTATAATCATTTTATTAACTGACAGTTGTAGATAGTGAACATAATGTTAAAGAAAAGTTTTTCAAATTAATTTGTGTGCAAGGTTAATATTCAAAATGCAAAGTTACATTTTCGTCATGCTATGTTATTATGAGTTTAAAAAAGGAATGAGTGTTAGACACGCAATAAAAAATATCCAGGACGTTTATTTGAATCATGCTCCTGCTCTTAAATCAGTTAAAAATTGGTTTTGTCGATTTCGAAATGGTGATTTCAATCTAAACAATAAAATTCGCTCTGGGTGACCTTCTGCCATTGATAATGACTTAATCTGTGATTTAGTGTATAATAATCCATGGATTACTACTGAAGAGATTGCTGAGAAACTAAATGTTGACATTTCAGCTGCATTTCGCCATTTAAAACAACTTGGTATGCTTCAAAACTCGATACATCAGAAATCGGGAACAGACTTTTGCAATCACGCAATACTAAGTCTGAACATATTTATAATCAGCAGTAAGTTTACTAGTTTGAAAATATCGAATATATATAAAAACAAGTGGGTAAATGTGATCACAGATCGCACAGAGGGTTTCGTTTAATATTCCTTTTAAAACACTTTATCCTTTTGCAAAATCTGTTACTTCCACATTTCGCAACCAGGGTGCGCACTCTATTCTAAACAAACCCCTATCCGAACGAAACTCTGTTTTACAATCTATCCATAGGTATATTAGTCAAGGGGATCAGGCCCATACCACCCGAGATAGGTAGGCGACTCTGGTGGTAAAAAGTGGAACTAAAATATGTAAGGCTATGGTGCATATTATGAAAGAGTTGTCAACTGTGCAATGATATATCATGTGAGGGGTATCGGCAAAAGTTAGAAAAGGGTCCCCCAGGTGAAAAGAGGGATGTTAGAAAAATTCCTTAAAATACACAAGTTAGAGCCCCGATCCCCAAAGCAGAATACTTTGCAATGTTCTGCAACAAACTTCAGCTGATTAAGAATGTTCTGCGGGAATACAAAAGGAAGACACAGGGGCATTTTCGTATAGATAAAGAAGTGTAATTGCATCTTTTATAGAAATGCAAAAGACATTTTGTAAAACGCTGGCCTACACACACGAAGGAATCTACTGCCAAATTTTGCGATTTTACCCCGATTGAATGATGAATTATGCTGGGTTTTTTTTTTCAGCAATCGACCGATGATTTTCTCAATATTTCAGATTTTTCTTTCTGTCAACTGGAGATTTTTTTTTTTTTTTTTCTCGGACACAATCGTCGAATTTTGCATTTTTTCCACCCTCAGTTGATTGAAGAATTTCGAGATATTTTCTGTAATTCACAGAAAAATTTCACAAGAATTCTATATTTTTCTTCAACCGATTGACAAAAATCTTAGTTTTTCACATGAGTACGCGACTGATCCACGAATTTAGTTTTTTTTACCGACGGCTGATTGGCAAATGTTCCAGCTTTTTCTTGCGACAGATTGGGAAAAAAGCATTAACTTTTTCCACAACAAATCAAATAATTTCCTGATTTTTCTCACAATCTTCTGATTTTATACATGACTGATAGGCGAATTTCCTTATATTTTCTTTTTACTGATTGGCAGTATTTTTTCTCTTTCTTGCGGCTGATTGGGTCGACGAATTTCCAATTTTTTCCAACAATCCACTAAAAATCTTGCAATTTTTCAGCCACAAATGATTGTTGAATTTAATGATATTTACTTTCTACCAATTGGCAAACTGTCATTTTTTCGCAACCAATTGGAAAAAATTGTGGATTTTTTCCACAGCTGATCGACGAATTTTCGATTTTCTTTCCCAACGTTACACTGACAAATTTCACCTTTTTTCTCACAACCAATTGGGAAATTTTGCGAATTTTTCCTTGTACCGATAAGCAAATTTTGCAGCAGCTTCTTGCGACCGATTGTAAAAAATAGTGCATATTCTGATCGACGAATTCCACAATATTTTCTTTCTGTTGATTAGCAGATTTTGATTGATAAAAATCCTGCTTTTTTTCTGCGGCCGATCAACTAATTATGCATTTTATCCACAACCGATCGGTGAACTTTGCGATATTTTCTTTCTGTTGATTAAAAAACTTTGGCGCTTTTTTGCAACCAATTAGCCAAATCTGTTTTTTTTTTTTTTTTTTTTTTTTTACGTCTGATCGACGAATTTCTGATTTTTCCACAATGATCCACTGACAAATTTCGCGATATTTTTCTTACCAATAGGCAAATTTTTGAAGCTTTTTCTTGAGACTGAATGGAGAAAATTGTTAGTTTTTTTCTGCTACTGATGGACAAATTTCACAGTTTCTTACGACGATCCACTGATGAATTTCTTGATTTTTTAACTGCGACAGATTTGCAAATTTCGTGATTTCTTCCTTGTATTGTAAGGAAATTTTGAGCCTTTCTCTTGCGAACGATTAGAGAAAATCATTGGTTTTTTCACAGTTTCTTATAGCGATGCACTGACAAATTTAGCTTTTTTAAAAATTATTTTACCTGCAACTGATTGGTGATAATCGTGGATTTTTTTCTGTGACTGTTCATCGAATTTTCTATGTTTTTCCACAACAAGCTAAAGAATTTCACGATTTCTTCATGATTGAGTGAAGACTTGCGTGAGTTTTTCTCGTGACCAATTGATGAATTTTACAATCTTTTTAGATGGACGATTAAAGAATTTTGTGATACACCCCCCCTTCCCACATATTGAGTGACGAATTTCGAGATTTTTCCTTCGATTGAATGGTGAATTTTCTTTAAAATGAGAATTTGAAATGTTCTGCAGAGAAGTCCGTTGTTCTGCAATGTACGTCGCACTTTTAAGCATATTTTGCTTTGGGGGCCCTGAGGAGTAAACAATATAAGACTTTTTGAAATTTTTATGATTTTTTGTGTGATTGCAAGTGTTCAACTATAATAAATATGCTAAATTTCAAGTCTCCAACTTAATTAGTGACTGAGTTACAAAAATTGCTTAAAATACACAAATTAGAGCCCAGAGGGTTAAATATAAGACTTTTTCAAAATTTTATGATTTGTCGTTTGATGTGAGGTGTTCAGCTATAAGTATGCAAAATTTCAAGTCTCCAACATATATAGTTTCTGAGAACGGGCTCTGTAACTGACAGACAGACAGAGGAGTGAGGCAAATACGGTTTTGTTAGATGAACAAATGCAGGTAACCCTACCTGATGACTCTACTCTGCATACTGCTTTTTCAAATCTCATGCATTAACAGAAATATGATTTTTTATCTGGTATTCTGAACTACTTTTAATTCTAGCAATTAGCTCCAAAATACTTATTATTTTGCCATCAAACTGGATATATTTACTGTAAACAGACATTTTTGTGAAAGCTTTATTACAGTGTTATTTTCAGATAAAATTAAAATGATATCTAAAAATGTAACATAATAAGTTTAGTAATTAAATTGAGCTTAATTTAGAAGCTTCTAATTTTATCTGATTGTGTTTTATGTTATCTATGATTTGATAAACATTTGTTATTTGCCCTTTTTGGTAATGTCTGTGTGTATTTTTCTTTAATCAAAGCTTCAAAATGTGTTCAAGTTGATTCAGAAGATAAGCTTAAAACTGAAGCAGATCTAGATCTCATTTTAGCTGATTCATTACTGGAAAAAGCCAGAAATATCCGCACAAAAAATAAGGTAACATCCAATATTTTGTATTTATTATATTACTTTGTTTTTGAATGTGTTGGAAAGAAACAAAATAATTTTTTTAAAGGAAATATTACTATTTTATTTTTCATGTCTATCATTTTTAAGCTTAAAAATTGTGCATTTTTTTTATTTTGTTGTTGTTGGCTGTTTAAATCATCAAAATAGTACTTTAATTAGTTTGTACTTGCCTAAATTTTTATGTTAAAGATTTCTTGTTAAAAATTTAGTTGTAAAATGTGTAAATTTTATATTTAGTGACAATTTGTTATGCATATTTTTGAATGAATAAATCAACGAGGTGCCATCCCTCTTGATTTTCAGCCTGACTCCCATAAGCATGCTTTTTAATGTACAGGGTGGCCATAATTAAAGTTTGTGTGTTTAAAGGACTCTACAAGCTAAACTATTTGGAATATTTTAAAGAGATTTGGTATTTATACTGTTTAGACTTTAGAGCATGCAGAAACTAGTTCTGTAACTAAAAAATAATAATTTAAGAATTTTCTGACAGATGACACTGTATACCATAAAATAAAGAAATGAATAAAAGAAAAAGTGAATTTCTGACCAGCTAAATTCTTTAATTGCAGAACTTGTTTCCCCATGCCCTAAACAGTATAAATATCATATCTTTTTAAAGTATTCCAAATAGTTTAGATTTTAGATCCCTTCAAATTCAAAACATGTGTACTTTAGTTTATTTCTGACATTTCTACTTTCCAAACACATACTGTAAGGAAAATATTGTTATAACACTGGCGCAGCGAAGGGGGGGGGGAAGTTTGGGGGTTAAAACCCCTCCCAGAGCTAAAATAATTAGTATGATTGCCGCTTATATGAATCTCTAGTTGAGCAAACTAGCCGTTTTAATGAATCAAAACCAAAGTTAATATTAAAAATTTTGGCTTATTCAGAACCCGCTGCTTTGTTGAATAAAATTCTACTTATTGGTGATTCTGTTTCGAATTTTCCGAAAATTTAAAAGAATCGGTCATCAATCTGAATATTCGGACATAAAAATATCGTGAATTTTGACAAATGGGGCCGAAAAATCACGAATTTCGTCAAATGATAGCTGAAGAAACGCAAATTTCGTCAAAGAATCACAGAAAAAACACAAAATTTCATGCAAAAATTGTGGAAAAAACACAAATTTCATCAAAGAATCGCGGAAAAAACACAAACTTTGTTCAAGAATCGCGAAACAACCACAAATTTCGTCAAAATATCACCAAAAACCCACAAATTTTGTCAAAAGATCGCGAAAAACCACAAATTTCGTCAAAAGATCGCGAAAATAACACAAATTTCGTCAACAGATCGCGAAAATAACCCGCAAATTTCATCAAAAGATTGCGAAAAAAACAGCAAATTTCGTCAACAGATCGCGAAAAAAACCTCAAATTTCGTCAAAAGATCGTGAAAAGAACACAAATTTCGTCAAAAGTCGTGAAAAAAACTGCAAATTTTGTCAAGGGATCACGAAAAACCGCAAATTTCGTCAAGGGATCACGAAAAAATACGAATTTCTTTAAGAGATCGCGAATTTCGTCAAAAGGCTGCGGAAAAAAAGCATAGTTAGTTGCCGGGTGTGGATTTCTCCCTCCACCCTAACCCTCTTCTGCTTCAACTTTTCTGAAAATTTTCTGTCAATTTCAGGATTTCTTTTTTTTTTTAAATTCAGAATCACCCCTGATTTTACTCAACAAAAGTCATTCAAGTAAATGGCGAATACTGTATTTAAAACTGTGAAAACCCAAATTACATGCGTCAGTTTTCTGAAAACTGGTCATTTGTTTTGAAAAAGGGCAGCTGTCACATTTTCAAGACACCTTAGGTTAAAAGAGTGGTCATTTCCTGCCGCACAGAAACTTTGAGTTTGAGTATTATACACTGGACAACAGTTTTTTAATTGCATTTCCTTTTATATTCCATGTTCGAAACCATAATGGAGCATCTGGAATTTAAATTCCAGAGTAAAATGTAAAAGACATGCTTTCTAGATTTCTCAAAGTTTCAAACGCCCTTTTTCCGTTTTTGCTCTCAGTTATCTCTCTAAGACCAAGTTGTGTGCATAAAAGCTTTGAAAAAGTAAGAAATACAAAAACAGTACTATAAAAATATTAACATAAAAAGCTGTTTTTGATTGTGATTTTACAGATTACAGCAATCAGTATGTCTTTTGAACCATTTGTTTCAGGGTTGGGGTACATAAATTTAAAGATTGTAGTTTATTAGTTGGTAATGTAACTTGAAAATTTCCAGGAGGTCTTGCTTTCGGGGAGATACTGTAGGAAAGAATCACGTTCCCCGTAGGAAAGAATCAGTGATTGCAATTGCATTGACATATAGATACATGATTGTGAGCAGGATTTTTTAAAGATCAACATTAAATGTGAAACCTATTCTTAGCATTAATAAAAATTACTATCTATATCTTACACACAAACTTAATCAAGTTATACAGTGAAAAAAGTAAGGTACTAGCAGAACTCTTGGCTTTGCTCGCGTAATAATTGAAATATGCCTAAATAGTGGTATTTGTAGGGCTATTTTTATTACACAAAATTATACTGCTATAATTAAAAAGATACTAACTAAGCCACAGTTTGACTAAACTTCATTATTACAAAACATTAGGCGAAAGTGTGACTTAATTCAATGAGGGGAATTAAAACTAATTCTAAATAAATAATTTAGAATGTAATTTGAAGCTTTTTGCTCCATTGCAGTTTTCATTTGAAGTTTTATTTTTTTTTAGAAATCATTCTTAGCAAGCATTTACATCTTATAAGAAATCATCATGATATATATTCCAAGCTTCAAGTATAACGGTTTACCACCCCCAACATAAAGTATAGCTTATGTTGGAACAGGAACTATCACCATCAATTTACCAATATTATTTTTGATCGGTTTTGTATTTCCTGAGATCCCATAAAAATCGTAATTTAGAAAGTTTTTAGAATGCTTTCACTCAATTTAGCCTTTTAAATGTTGAATATTTTAGAAACTGTTCTTAGAGAGTATTTACATGTTGTAAATATCTACCATGCCAAATTTTAACTTTCTATCTTTAACCCTCCGACTGTCTTGGAAAAGGGCAAAATTGTAATGTTGTTTTCACTGCATTTTGTTTTAAATGTTAAAAAAATGATTCTTTGAACATTTTATAAAAAAACTTAATAACGAATATGAATGCAATCCTTGGAAGTATTAATCATTGTTCAATGTATTAAAAATACATTAAATCAATAGAATAATATTACTTTAAATATTGCTTGTATTGCAGTGAAACCTGGAGCTTAGTGAACGTATTAACACGGGCTTGTCAGTGAGGGGGTTAACAAATCCATAGAAATCAAAATTCAGATTGTTTTTCGTTCATTTCACTCTTTTGAATTTCGATTTTCTTATAAACTATTCTTACAGAGCCTTTATATCTTATAAGTAACTACCATGCCAAATTTATAGTTTCTAGCCCCTTCAATATCTCAAAAATAGCAATTTTAGAGTTTGTGCTCCTGCAGCCTCCTGGTAGCAGTGGCACCGACATAAAATATACCCTATATTCGAGCTGGTACTGTTACCATTAATTTGCAATCATTATGTTTGAAATCGATTTGTTATTTCCTGAGATTTCATAGAAATCGTAATTTAGAATATTTTTAGAACGCTTTTTGCTCATTTCACCCTTTTAAATTTGTAATTTTAGAAACTGACCATAAAGATCATTTACATCTTATTCGTACCTACAGCGCCAAATTTCAAGTTTCTATCTTTAACAATTAATTTAGAAAGCTTTTAGAACTCTTTTCACGCATTTTTAACCCTTTTAAATTTCGATTTTTTTTATAAACAGTTCTTAGAGAGCATTTACATCTTATAAGTAACTATCATGACAAATTTCAAGTTTTTACGACCTTCAGTAACACAAATATTGCATATTTAGAACGTGACTTGCCCTTGCTATCCCTTGGGGGTAGTGCCTGCCACCGGCATAAAATATAGCCTATGTTGAAACAAGGACTGTCACCATCGGTTTGCCATCATTACTTTTGAAATTGGTTCGATAGTTCCAGAAATTACTCCCTACAAACACACAAACATTGCTTCTTTATAATATTAGTATAGATATTCAAGTGGAATCCAGATATTTTTTGAGATCTATAATGATAATGAAGATAGTTTAACGAAATTTTCAATAAATTTGCATTGTTTTCCCTTTATGCGAAATTCGATGTCACTTAAAGTGCTTGTAGTGCTCAGTAATTCAGTCAACTATACTGTGCTTAGTATGTTAACTACATTCCAAAATATAGAATACTTAATTCAGCACTGTTTGGACGTGGATAATTATAAATTCCTACAATTCTCGCGATTCATTACATGGACACAAAGCAAGGTAAGTCTATCGAAAATTTTGCTGAAATTGCTTCATTATTAATTCCTAAAATGTTGAAATAAGAGAATGACATCGTAATTTACAAACAAATTTATTTTTAAATAAGAAAGAGCTAGATTTCACATATATAATAAACGTGAAATTTTTTCATGAAAATTCTGGTGCCGTTGTGGCGTTTGTGAATTAAAATTATGTGGTTTTATAAACATACCACCACCCCTCAAAAGGTTGAACAAGAATTTGGAATTGTCTTGGAGTGAAACCCTATGCATTTTTTGACTAAAAAATTGGATTGCAACCACCGTATGTTTTCCGATGAACCACCCGATGATATTTCATACAAAACATGTTTGTTGTACTGCGTTATTTCATCTTTTAAAATTTGTCTATAATTTTTTTAAACATAAATCTAACATAGTTTTGTGTTATTTCATTGATGCATTTTAAGTTTTGTAACTCTAATATTGTAAACGCTGTTTAAATGAATCATAACCAGCATATCTGCTGATTCTAATATCCGAGAAAAAAAAGCATTATGATTTCATTCATTAAATAGACTGATTCGATTAGCCGCTGATTCAATTAACAGGCAACCACCGTTATCAACAACTCACCCCCCCCCCCCCCCTCTAGAGCCGAATTCTGGCTGCGCCACTGGTTATAATAATTTGTGTGTGAGAAGGAATGAGCAAGATCACTCACGGACAATACTTCCAATTGATCTCCTATATGGTGAATATGTTATAGATCACTGTTGCAAGAACTATATAGATTTTATAGAAATCGGCGGCAAGACTGGGTATTTATTCTATTTCTAAACCATTTTGCAGCTGATTCTATAGAACAATCCCCAAAGAAATGTGGCAGAGTGTAAGTGATAAATATTGTGGCAATGTAAGCAAACATGAGTAGGGAAGAGGTATTGTCTCCAGCTTCAAAACAGGAAATCCACCGTTCAAACCCAGCTGATTCCATTATGTCAAAAATTTATAATTCCCACACCCTTTACTTTCTAAATAATGGATATGTACACTAGGGCGGAGCGTAACAATGTTTTTTTCGAAATTCTTTTCCCGCTAGCGCGGAAAAGTTGTCGAATGGTCTCAGAAATATACTCACAAATTTTTAAAATAATCAATAAATATCTCCCAGTTCCAGTTTAGGGTCTAAGTATGCACTTTTAGCCGAAAATGTTGTAAATTTTCACATTTCAGTAACATTTTTAACTTCCAACTTTTCCTTCGAGCTAGCGCGGAAAAGTTGAAAGAATATATAAGGAACATAAGTCTAAAACTTTAGAGCAATTAATAAATATCTCCTGGTTCCAGTTTGGGGTCAAAATATGGAAAATTAGCCGAAAATAATGAAAATTTTCACATTTTAGTGATTTTTTAAATTTTTCATTTTCTATTCCCGCTAGCACAGAAAAGTTGGAAATATATACAAGAAAGATAGGTGCAAAATTTTAGAATAATCAATAAATATCTTCCGATTCCCCTTTGGGTTCTAAATATGAGAAATAATGCAAAAGTGAAGAAAATTTAGGGGTCGAAATATAGATAAAAAATGGAAAACTTTTGAACAAAAATTTATTTATGGAAGCTTTAAACATTTCTTTTTACAAAATTAGAAATTCATAAATAATAATTAGGAACATTAAACAACAAATCTTATTATTCATGCAATACACAGACTTTGTATAACTAAGTGTATTTGGAGTTCCAGAATAAAAGTTGCATATATGCATTAAATGCATTTCATTCACTTGTTTCTATATTTTTTACTTTATACTGGCTTTTGGTTTTAAACTATGGCATGGCATGCCTTGACTCTATTCTGGATATGATGTAGCCATTACGCTTTTTCTCTCAGATGACTGCAAGGGAATCTTCTGTTGTCAGTTTTACTCCTCTTTCAACACATTGAGTGTGGCATGAAAAGTTTGTTTCCCAATGGCGATACCGGATATTCACCAGATTTTATCAGTTGCATTATGTGTTCGTTCGACAAGTGAGTGGTATTTGGAGGTTCCGGTAGTTGGTAATTCTGCCAGTCTATGAGATCCACATAACATTTAGCTTTAAAGTTAAGTGCAGGAATTTGGAACATGCGAACTCCTGCTATCGATTTTCCTCTTGCTTTCAAAATCCTAAGTTCTCGCACATTCTGGTTTGGGTCAACAATCATTGCAAGGATTATTGTTTCAGGATGACCAAAATTACCATTTCTCTGGGGGACACGATCCACAACTAGCTTCAGATCATCTGTAAGATAACGTGAAGTTAGAACTATTTTCCGAAAATTTCGTGCTCCATCTGTGCAATTAGCGATTTGATTGTGAACCACGCAGGTGCATAAACTTTTATGATAAACTCAGTCAATGATAAACTTACAATCAAATCGCATGCCAATTGCACAGATGAAGCACGAAATCTTTGGAAAACAATTCAAGCTTCACGTTATCTTGCAGATGATCTGGAGCTAGTTGTGGATCGCGTCATCCAGAGAAATGGTTACTTTTTTCCTCCTGAATCAATAATAATCCTTGCAATGCTTGTCAACCCAAATCACAATGTGTGAGAACTTGCGCTACGTAGGATTTTGAAAGCAAGGGAAAAAACGAGAGCAGGAGTTCGTGTGTTCCAAATTCCTGCCTTTAACTTTAAAGCTAGATCTCATGTGGATCTTATAGACTGCCAGAATTACCAACTAACGGAACCTCCAATTACCACTCACTTGTCGAACGAACACATGAAGAAATGTTTAAAGCTTCCATAAATAAATTTGTATGCAAATGTTTTCCATTTTTTCTATACTTTGACCCCTAAATTTTCTTCTTTTTTGCATAATTTTTCCTATTTAGGCCCCCAAAGGGGAGCCGGAAGATATTTATTGATCATTCTAAAATTTTGCACTTATCATTCTTGTATATTTTATCAACTTTTCCGTGCTAGCGGGAATAGAAAATCAAAAATTTAAAAAATCACTAAAATGTGAAAAATTACACCATTTTCGGCTAATTTTCCATATTTAGACCCCAAAGTGGAACCGAAGATATTTATTAATTGCTCTAAAATTCTGGACTTATTTTTCTCATATATTCTTTCAATTTTTCCGCGCTAGCAAGAAAATGTCGGGGGTTAAAAATATTACTGAAATGTGAAAATGTACAACATTTTCGGTTAAAATTGCATATTTAGACCTTAAACTGGAACCGGAAGCTATTTATTGATTATTTTGAAATTTTGTGAGTATATTTGTGAGGCCATTCCACAACTTTTCCACGCTAGCGGCAGGGGGTGGCGCCAGAACTTGCCCGACGGGGGGGGGGGGGCACAGTATCCCCGACAGGGGTGCCGAATTCATAATATATATTAGAGGTGTCCACAAGCCCGGGCCTGTCCCGAATAGTGTTAAATTCAGACACTTTTCTCTGGGGGGGGGGGGGATTGCACTTTTGACCATTAAAAACACAAAATCTCAAATCTTCCGGGGGGGGGGGGGGGAGATCTCATTGCTCTGAGGGGGGGGGCACCCCTTCAATTCAACACTGGTCCCGAAGCCCGAGATCGGTAAAAGTTTATTTCATTAAACTCGAGCCAGTCTCGGGCTAAATTTTAGATTTTGAAAAGTTGGTCCGGGCCTGAACTTCAACCTTCCCGGGACACATCCGGGTCTTAAATTTTTTCTGTAGATTCGGGACAGACCAGACTGTATTCACTGGACTTCAGAATTTTTTCCAGCATGGTCATGTCGCGGTAACTTTTCTCCTTTATTAGTGGAGTAAATGAACAATAAAACATTTCTTTTTTTTTTTCATTTTTTAAATAACAGATGGAATATGTTGGTTAATCACGAGAAAAACATAAAATTTTCGTGTTTTGGCATATCCCGAAACGCGCAGATCTCTAACATTCACAGTGCGATTTAAATTAGAGATGAATTGCAGAGGGACAAAAGATTTTTATTTGAAATATAAATTTTGAAACCTGTCAAAGAATATTGTAGATAAATAAAGTGAAAAAAAGCTCTTAAAGTTATTTTTGAAGCACCTCCCTAGTCACCTAGTTTTTATAGGCGGACGAATCCGCAAGAGAAAGTTTCCACATTTTAGTATTACCCGAAAGAAAAAACTCTGCTTCGTACTCTTCTTCATCTTCCACCCAGCAAATCCGACCTGAACCCGACAACAAATTTTCTGTTGATCCTAAACCGAAACTCTTCAACCCGAACCCAACTCGACACAATAAAGCTATATAACGTAATACAGTTATGAAAAGATAGTCTGCAATCATCTCTAATATGAATTCTGTCTTTTATGTAGAAAATAAACATTTAAAGTGGTTTTTTAGGCAGATTTTTTAAGAATATCCGTATCCCCCTCTGTTTCTCAAATAAAGCATTAGCGTATACCCTAACTATGAACGTTCATGATGTCAGCGTATACCCTCTGCCTATATTGTATGGCTCGTAAGTAGTGTTGTCAGGTCTAGTATCTCAAAAAATCAGGACATCATAAACACTACAATAAAATCTGTTAAAATGGAACCAGTGTAATGGAATTTATGCTTTAAATTGAAAATTTTCGCGATATCGCTAAAACAGTACTATGCAATTATAACAGATCAATGTACTTTCTAAGATTAAAACCTGTCTAAATTGGAAAGTTCTCCTGATTCTTTGTCGTTCCATCTTAACAGGCTGCTGAATTAAATAGCTTCCTTTCTTCGTATTGAATGTATGTGAATTATACTTTATCCATAAAGGAATGGTGTGAAATTAATTAGTCAAACTAGAGTTTTTAAAATAATTAACAGTAATTTTATGACAATAATGCTCACTTCATAAATACCGCATTTTATTTTTTTCGTTATTTTGCATTTCAGTCGTTTTCAAAAAAGTAGACTACATATTTATTACGTAGGTACACTCTCAAGAAAACATTTCGTCAAACGTAAAAAGCACAGGCAACAAGTTTCTATTATTTGAAAAAAATTGAGCTTCAGTTAGCGAACTTTTTCTGTTTTGGAGCAAAAAAGACATACGTAAAAAATCAGTTTCTAACACAAAAAAGTAACATGCAGCACAGTTATGGGAACAAACCTGTGATTTGACGAAAATGCAGCTTCAGGTAATTTTTACGTTAGATTAATGAATTTTCTGTATTTTGGGGGGAAATGGGCAAATCAAAACAGAATTTTCGTATTTCGATATTAATAATAATAAAAGCAATTGAAGAAACACCTGCAACTCACATATTTTTTTTTAGAGTGTACATTGATCGAAACCAGCCAGCGTGTTCCTCTAACTTCTGATAAGATACAGAATTTAAATCTGAGACTAAAACTGAAATACAAAATTCTCAAGAAAAATGTAAGCTAAAGGAAAACTTGTCAAATAGCTTAGTAGGTAAAAGTTCATTATTTCAATATCAGCTCAAGCTTAAAACAAAATTTTGTTGATGTAAAAAAAAAAAAAAAATCTTTGAATGTATGCTTATTTTGAAACAGCCAAAGTTTCAGAGGTCTGCATGGGCCGGGCCTATTTTCATTCATGGCACCCAGGCCTAGTAACTACTCTTTCCGGGCCGGGCTCGGGCCTTACTTTTTTCTGAAGGATCGGGCCGGGCTTAACTTCCTTTTTCCGTACTGAGACAGAACAGGTTTCATTCTTCCTAGGTCTTCATAAGCCGATATTTTCAGTCCCGATCTAGGTCTAGCCCATATGAAAATCATTGTCTCGGCAAAGCCTAGTCCGTGCAAAAATCAGTAAAATTTGGTCCAGCCCAAAAATTTTTGCAAAAAGTATATATATTTTTAAATCAGCATTCTACAATTAAACATTAAAATTTATTCGTTTTGAAGAATAGTAGATTTCTAGGTAATAATATTAAAATACAATAAAATGCGTGAAAAAGAACCTGCCTATCACGGAATCCTGTCTTATACTTAAAAATTCATTGATCCATGCAAAATTAATATACTAATATGTGAGAAAAGAATATAATACATTTACACCTGCTAAGAAGGGAACTTGTTTATAACACATTATTTTTCTTTCAGAGACGATTCCGTCTTAGAAGATTTTACAGTACAGCATTTTTCAGATTTTAAGTCTTCAATACATAATTTTTCGATTAACGATATTAATAATAGCTGAAACATTTACATAAAAATAGAGATTCATTTAAAAAATGTATATCACAACCTTTTGCGCATCTTTAAAAATTAAGATTATAAACATGAAAAAAAAAAAAGATAAAATAAGTATTTTTGGTCAGAACTCCTCCTTTTATCAAAATCAAAGTAAAAATACATGTTTTGTAGAAATTCTGTCGGGCTGGGTCGGACTCGGGCCGAGATTTTAACTGTTTGCCGGGCCAGGTTCGGGGTGAACTTTTAGCTTTTATATCAGGCCGAACTTTTAAAGTTATTAATTAAAATATTTTAGTCTAATAATACAATCAAGTTTAAATTATCAAATAAAGTTGGTATTCTGATTTACACAAATTTTTTAAATTCCTAAATACGAACCTACGACCCTAAACACGAATTGTTAATTACATTTATAAAATGAGATTCTACTGTATATTGAAATTAATGAACAAAGAAGGAATTTTTTAGTTTGATACTAAGTCAGCTTGAATAATTATACAAAATTCTCTTTTTATTTACTCATTCATTTATAAAAAATTACTTACCCTACGCTTTTTAATAAGAAGATCGAAGCAAGCAGATGAATTTCCACGTCTTGTCTCTTCTTGAAATCGTATTTCTTTTATTAGGCGTCTTAAGTTTGTGGTCAATCAAATAAACATTGAACAGGAGTGCGCATGACTTATAGACAAAATGTATAAGTTTTTCGGTAACATCCGGCCGTTGTGACGAGAGACTTTAACAGACATGTGGTTAAATTCTTAAATTTTCTGGTCGCAGACTAAGGAATAAAATTTTAATTTAGATTAAACTCTTAAAATATCAGCGGCAAGCTTATCCGTGGGCCAGGTTTTCTACAAACTAACCTAAGATCTTCTTTAAAAAACTAACCTGCACCTGACTCGAAACGACTCGGGTCGTGTGCAGGAAAAATCGGGTTACCCGACCCGATGCAGGACTCTACACTCAAGTTAAAAAAATTTCCCCAACGACGACTAAATTTGACCCCGAGGGGGGGGGCATATGCCCCCCCGGAACCCCCTCTGGCGCCGCCCTTGGCTAGCGGGAAAAGAATTTCAAAAAGAACGATTTTTATGCTCCGCCCTAATGTACACCAGTGTTCAGAAAGTCAAGTGAAGTCTCTACCGATTTTTTTTTTTTATAACGAAATATAGCTGTTTATAGTCAACTTTCTTTAATTAGTTGCTTTAATTCTTCCTAATACCCTGTTCACACTGTATGCTAAAAATATCTTAGACCGCCAGCTTTTAAGGGGCACCCTCCCAGAATTGGATGCCTATTCACATTGAAAAACTTACCTAAGATATCTCAGTGAGCGTCACTGTGTCTGTGATCTGAACAAAAGTAAAGTATGCGCATGCACTTAAAATAGAAACAGCCGCAACAGCCAATCAGTGAAAGCAAAGCTTCATAGCCAACGAGAGTGAGTGGTAGTTCCTGTATATAGCCAAAGCAAGTCGAAACTCACTGAGAGAGTTTGTGGAACTCTCTCAGAGAGTTTGGCAGCCTGAGATATCTTAAGGTATCCAGTGCGAACAGAGTATTACTCACTGTTGCCTCAGAGCAACATAATATTAAACATGATGTCTTCATAAAATATATGAAATTTATTTATATATCTCATTTAAAGTAATATATTAAAATTCTTTCCTGCATTATTGCTTTGAATGTGATATATAAATAAACTTCTAATAATTTATGAATATATCTTTTTTAATATTATGTTGCTCTGGGGCAACAGTGAGTAAGAAAGGGTTAAAGCATCTAATTAAAGAAAGCTGACCATAAATTGCTAGTTTGCATATCACTTAAAATTTTAAGAGTCGGCCAGTTTGAGACAATAACCGAGATATTTAAAAATAGGCCAGTAAAAATAGGATTTTTCTAACCGAAAATTCGCGGAAAGATGAAAATTGTTTTAATCACTTTGTTTTACATCCAAATGAAGGGATTTGAAGTTTGTCCCATTTTTCCTGTTGAGCTTTAGACGTGGCACCACAGAAACATCAACATTTTCAGACTTTTTTAAGTATTTCGCAAATAACTCAAAAAACGTTCACTCTACAGAAACAGTTCTAACTTATAAATTGTAGACCATAAAATTCTGCGTCGATTGAGTACCACAGACTAAAAATTCCCCCAAAAATAAGCGAGATATGATAGATCAAAAAAGTACTTTTTTCCAATTTTTTCTAAAAAATCTCATAAATTTGTTTTTTGAAGTTCTCATGTATAAAATGTTAGAGAACAATATAATAATAACAGAAAATCAAGAAAATTAGTTTATTTAAAAAAAATTAGTGTATAAGCAATGGGGATAAAATCAACTCAAGTTACTTGAGGGAAGCACAGGGAAATCGAGCTTGGAGCATTTTTTTGCTGGACCTTGAACTGCCCCATTCTTCTTGCTCCTGCACATGGAAGGCACCCTTGCCTATATCTACTTTTTCGTCGTATCCGGTTTGTGAGTCTTCTTCTTCTGCGGTATTTGTGCACGACACACCTTTACAGTGGTAACATATAATTGAGCATTTAACACCATTCTTCCTACAAGAACATAAACTGCCTTTGCACATTTACATGACATAGTGTTTAGAAGCTCTGGTGTTCCTGCTATATCGTTTGTGGTGATTGGAAGTATACCATGTTTGAATGACTTCCAACCCCAATCAGTGGGATTCATCACCCTTCCATTCCAGATATTGATCTGAAGAAAAACTCTGTATGAATGTTATTTGGCTACATCTTCAGTTGGCGGCAGAGAAGCGAGGTTAAATTGGGTCTTCATAAGATGTTTTGCAAATGTGTTGTATTGCAATTCGTGCAGTGTTGTGGATTCGTCATACTGGCATTGTATAAGGTGGCAATAAATTTCTTCCCCACATCGCTTACTTCTTCAGGCGTAGCATATTGGTTATTAAAGACAGCTGGAACAACCTGTAGGTGAGCATGATTTTCCAAAAGATTGAAGAATTTCAGTTTGCCCTGATTGAAGAAGACCGATGTAGAATCACAGCCACTAAAAGCATGTAGGAATAGGACGTTTTTCTTCAATCGACGAGTACTTGAAACTTAATGGTGAATATAAAACATTGCCCGACTGTCCTTTCCCAGGTTTCAAGAAGTATATTGTGGATGAGTTGGGAATAAATGTAGTCAAAAGCACAAGCAGATCAATATCTTCCCCAACTATGATGACACGTTCTGACTGCTGATCAAGTTGGATGGATTCCATTACGATGCTAGTATCTGCACAATCGACAGCTTGTTTTACAGTAAAATTGTGTTGCTCCCATTTTTCAATGAGCATTTTTATTAAACGGCATTTATTCCCTTCATTTGCAAGGAAGTGCTCTTTTTTGCATTGTGAGCGTCGTATTTTCGTTAAAGTCAACACTTCTTGCAATGTATTTATTTTTTCGACGGAAGCGCTCATTAGACTTGGTGCCATGTTCTGACGATTCTTCTGGGGAACCATCAAAAACAATTGTTGCAGTTTTACCATAGTTGTTTTTCAAATATCCAATGTACTTGTAAATAATAGAAGAGAACTTTTCTCTTAGCTCCCAATTCACTCGATGAAGGAGGAAGCCACCATCAGTCACATGAACAGTTTTTATGATTTGTTCTAAATTATTAAGGGGGGTGAACAAATTGTAAAATACCGACTTTCGCGTTTTCCTCATCCCAAAGTTATCAAACAGAGAAGTCGGAAATGGAGCCAGTTCATATTCAAAGAACTTTCTAAGTTCTTCCTCTAATTTCTTGCGAAAAGAAATTCGGCGAAAAATAGTCTCTGGATCGACGGATACCTCCTCATCATGAATTTTAACAGCACACGTAAAGCTTTTCATTGGAGTTACTAGATTGGATCTCTTGAATTTCACATGGCCAAAATCACCACCAATGACATTTTTTATATTTGCAACTCCAATCTCTTTGGCTAGATGACAATTTATTTTATTGCCACCAATCACTCCTGTACTCAGACACTATTAGTGTTTGTTTAATGTAACACTAGGATTGGGTTAAGGTTTCAAAATTGTAATCATAAGCGCAAATATACGTGTGAGTACATTTTATTCGGTTACATGAGCACTTCAAAAAACCAATTTTCTGAGATTTTTTAGAAAAAATTGGAAAATTACACTTTTTTGATCTATCATATCTCGCTTATTTTTGATGGAATTTTTAGTCTGTGGTACCCAATCAACGCAGAATTTTATGGTCTACAATTTATAAATTAGAACTGTTTCTGTAGAACGGTTTTTGAGTTATTTGCAAAATACTGAGAAAGGTCCGAATTTGTTTAGGTTTTTGTGGTGCCACGTCTGAAGCTCACCAGGAAAGATGGGACAAGCTTCAAATCCCTTCCTTTGGATGAAAATAAAGTGATTAAAACGATTTCCAGCTATCTGCGAATTTTTGCATAAAACGGCCCTTTTTTGAGCTAATTTTACTGGATTAAAAGGGCTTTAAATTATTTAGTTTCAGGGTGGTAGATGTCAATTTGCGAGTCGACTTTTAACTCACTGTTGTATAATTTGTGAGTCATTTTGAATTTTCTGGAAATAACTCAGAAAATGCAAGTAAATGAGACTCCTTCTTTGAAAATATCAAGTTTAATACAGTAGCCTCCCGCTTAACCGGCCTAAACGAGACCGAGGATTAGCCGGTTAAGAAAAAAAATGGTTAAACTGGAGAAGTAGAAAAAATTAAATAAGTAACTGCATATTTAATTAATTAAATGTGTAGGATGCATTTAGTTTCTTCATTTGCGTAGTTTTAAAAATTTGCATATTTTTTATGTTTTGTGAAATGAATACTAGTTGTATTTAACTGAATTGAAATAAAAATTATCACTAATGACTAATAATGAACAGTATTTAGCACAAATTAAATTGTTGAAAATCTTGTCACATACCTTTATAAGAAGTTGAAATTATTCTACATTATGTAAATTTGAGTTAATTAACCATAAAGAAATGAGAACCGAAATTTTCCTTTCTGAATTTTGTGTGATGTTGGGGAAAAAAATCGACTGGTTAAAGCGGAGTTCTGGTTAAGCGGAGGCCGGTTAAGAGGAAGGCTACTATACTATGTTGCTTTTAGGGAATAGTGAGAATGGAGGAACTAGGAACTTAGAGAGGCTTGATAGGGATGAAAGCTATCTTGGTCTGATATTTTCTATTAAAAAAAGAACACTGTAAATGTAGTTAGCTCTTTTGGTAAACCAGAAGATGCTGACAGAATTATTAAATATAAAGAACTCTCAAAAACTGCAATTAATCTATTAAGATGGCACACAGCTGTGTAAAATGTCCAGATTTTCAGCATTATTATCAAAACAAAAATTTAGATCTATTTTCAGTGATGATATTCCAATAAATATTTCATTAGCAAATATGAGACTGCTTAACAATTTTCATATACAAAAGTTCAGTGGAACCTAAACATGGCAACATTCAGTGCTATTAGAGGCATTTAATAAGTAATGAACCAAAGACTGACATATCCACAGTCAAAATTGTAGAAACCTTTTTTGAAAGAGTGTATTTTTGAGGTTTGATGGCTCATGTTTATATAATACCTTAAAATTATATATCAGTGGAAAGATAACTTAATCAAAAAGTAATGAAATAAATTTTGTTCAATTATTAGAATTTTATCAAAAGTTATAGAAAAAAAGAGAGAGAGATAGAAGCACAACTTGCTTTAAGTTAACATGAAGAGGTTAACATAGAATTTCCTTTATTTGAATGCAGCCAATGATCCTGAGTGTTTAGAGGGCTAATCAGACATCATCTTGTTTTGGCAGTGAGTCAGTCAAGTAACAGTAGATTCAACTGCTGTAGTCATGTTTTAGAAGACATTTGAGGACTGTAAGGACGACATTTTTCACTGCATTATGTCAGTGGCGTAGGAACTTTGCACAAATAGGGGGAGCTGGGACATATAGTGGGAAGCTAGTGGCGAGGATCATTTCATTCATAATTTCATTCTTTTCAGAGGATTCCTTCATAGTGTTGCCCTTTTCACAAACAGGAGTATAAAATAGGAGCATATCAAAAGATCACCAACTCTTTAATCCAATTAAAATAATTTTTATTAGATATATTTGATACGTATAAACTTAATTTATGGACTACCCCGAACACAATATTCTAATTCAAAGCTTCTACCACTCCCATTTACCTAAAGTTAAAGTCCTTTCTGTTGTTTTGCTTATAAATTCTTTACAAATCTTTTTCAAATCAATTGTAAAGTCCTCCTCTTTATAAATATGCAATAGCATCAAATGGTTTAGTCTCTGTTGACCCATTGTTGTTCGGAGGTGTGTTTGAAGCCGGCGAAGAGCACTGAAAGATCTCGCAGCTGTCGCTACTGATGTCGGAATAGCCAAAATAAATTCTGCCAAAAGGTAAACTTCAGAAAATAATATTTTCACTAATTCCTCCCATGACATAATTTTAATTGCGATCGACAACGCATTTCTGTCAGTTCCGTCCAGGATTAGTGTTGGTAGAAGCATCAACTGAGCAGAAAGATTTGTCAAGTTATAATTATCAGCATGCATTCCAAGCTTTTGTTTCAGATCTTCTGAAGTGGTTGAATCTGTGTCCATGAATTTGGATACGACTTTATGAGAGAGTCAAAAGTTTTTTGATCAAATCGTTTTTTTAATTTATTGGTAGTAAGGTCCAGTGCTTCTCTGAAATTTACTCGCAATTTTTCTTCTTGTCCAAGTTGTGCTGGTGCGAGGGATGGCTTGTCTGTTCATATCTTATTGGAACTATCTTTCGTCTGGAGACGCTCATCATTTTCATTTCCAAATTTAATGTGGACACTTTTCTCTCCCATTTCTTGAAGAGAGTTTCGAAATGGCTATACTCTCTCATATGTTGTATGGTTTCTTCTAACGTTGAAACGGCATTCTTGACGCTTGAGGCAGAAAATTCAGTTGTTTGCAGAATTTTCGCCAAGATTTCGTAAGAACCAAAAAGTTCCTTTGGCCATGTTCATGCCAACAAATGTCTTGCATTTTTTCAAGTTTCTTATGAAACTTTTAACTGCAGTCTTTTTCTCACGACGTAGTGCTGTTGGATCTTCAATAATGCATCAAGAATCTCTAAACTCTTGGATAATTTTCCATGAGTCTCGATATTGCAGCAAATCGAACTGCCCATCTGGTCGTGCAGAGAGGAAGCAACTGCTTTGGTTTAAAGTTTATGTTTCTTTCTTCTTCATTGTTAGTTGGGCAAAGAACGATCTTCTTGTAGACATTTCCGTTTGGACGATTCTGTAATCAGATTCAATATCGTCTTGATCAAACTTAAGGAATCTGCAATTAATCTATTGGAACGTGCCTTCTTGCAGTGCAAGGTCCAAGGAATGGTTTGCACAATGTACAAAAAAAGACTTTGGTTAAAACTCCTTGAACCTTGTTTAGACGCCTTGCATGATACCACTAATATTATCGGCTCCGTCTCAACAATGTCCACGAAATTTATTTAGATCGATGTTGCAACGTCGAAGTACGTCCTTTATAACTTTAGTTAGTGTTTTCCCTGTAGTATCAAGAGCATTGAATAGTCCTAAAAACTTGTCCTCCATTTTCCCCAAATGTTTCGCCAAGTATCGATCCTTCATTTTTTCTAGCAGTGCACGTTGCATTGAGTGTGCCAAAATTTCATTCTGAATGTCCGGGCTGGTCCATTTATCGCACTTGGACAACCATGATTCAATTTCTGCACAAATTGTTCCCAATTCTTGCAGATAGATGTACAAATTTCCATCATTATTGTTGGCGTGGCCCTGAAGAGGCTGGCCTGTTCTTGCTAGTTAGCTAATATCCGTCATAATGTATCGAAGTGCTTTTTTTGCCTTAATTTGGTCCGACTTCAGTTTTGTGTTCAATAGATTGGATACTGGTGTACCTTTCTCTAAAGATAAAAGTTTTGCTTCAATATTTTTTTTATATAAACTTTTTCCGTGTTTTTTCAGTTTCTCTAGAGCCCTCTTCCAGTTTCAAATTCGAGAATCCACAAATACTTATCTTCTTTATTTGAAGAAATCGACAGTTTCTTAAAATTATCTGAAATACAGGTGTAACACGACAGAGTATCCTTTGCAGTGTTATAGTGTAGCCATGTAAATTTTTCAAACCATCCATGCTGACAACTGTGGTCAGCTGAAAAACTATCAGTTTCTTGAGGAAATTTAAAATTCTTTCGGGGTATAAAGGGCGGCCCTTGGTTGTCTGATAATTTATAATGAGCAGAATTTCAGAAATTCTAGATGAACATTTTACTTACCTTAGTCTTGTTAATTACTGTAATGTCTGGAGCATCAGCATCACTTTCCATACGAGTATTATCCATATTCCTACTTCAAAATGACTCACGCTTACCGCCTTTTGTGATCAGACGGCCACGACACGCAAATTGCATCAAAACAAAATAAGATTAAGAACTGATCTTTGGAATGTTGCCACTCGCCAAAATATAAGATCACCACATCCACACACCCCTAATAAACACCAAGGGACAATAAAGCGAGCTCGAGGCGGGAAGGGAGGGGAAACACCCTTATCGGTGCAGGTAATTTATAGTAAACCTATAAGACCCCATTTTTTTCTGGGAGTTGAAGATGGTTGTAAACAATGCTCACCACCTCCTCTATCTCTTCTCTTTGTTGTTTATTGTGTGAATTTCCTTGAAAAAGTAGACTTTATTTTTTAATTCAACAATGTATCGTAAACAGATGTGGTGCGAGAATTTCTTCCGGGGGAGCTGAGCATGTCTGAAATATTCCAGGGGGAGCCACTGCTCCCCCAGCTCCCTCTGTTCCTACGCCTATGCATTATGTGATTGATTAGAGTTGGATGTAAAACATTAGAAAATTAAAGAAATGGCAAAAAGAGTTGACTGCTTACTTAGAAAGCCATGTAAAATAATACTATTAAATGAACAAGGTTACAGTTATGAAGAAGTTAAAAGGCAAATTAGTATTTCTAAATTTTTGGAGTGGTATAAGGAGACTGTGTCACACAAAACCAAATTGGTAAAGGCAGGAAAAGGTGTACAATACAATAGCAATTAATGATTGAAGAATTAAGAGACTGTACATAAGTTCCAGAAGAAAATCACCTGGATGTATACAAGGTGAATTGGCGAAAGCCAGTATGATGTTGAGTGCAAGGCCTATTCAGCACAGACTGCAAGGATTTTATTTAAATTGAATTCCCCAAAAGAAAACCAGTTTTATCTCTCCAACAAAAGTTGAAAAGATTAAACTAGGCTAAAACTCATGTTAAGTGGATTGTGGAGCAATAGGACAGTGTTATTTGGTCTGACAAGACCAGAATATCCATGTTTGATAGTGATGTTATAAAGTGCTTAAGGAGAAGAATCAGAGAAAATTTGCATCCCAATTACTTTACACACACTGTGAAGCATCCAGTCAATGTTATGATATGTAATTGTATGATATCAAAAGGTTTGGGGAGAATTTGTGAGATTAATGGAATATGAATGCCTTAAAAGAATCCCAACTGAAGCTTTCTGCATGTGATTTTATTGAAAGTTAATAAAGCATTTGTATTTCCACAGGATTCAGTGCCATGTCATTTATCAAAGTGTACAAATAAGTGGTTTTGAGATAGTTATATCTCAATGTTGGAATGGCTCGAGAATAGCCCAAACCTTAACCAAATGAAAACCTATGGAGTCGACTAAATACATTTCTTGCACAGAAGCACACTTTATTCACTTTTACTTATTCCTGACAAACAAATAATATATGGTCCTGTATTATTTTTCACAATTTCTCTTTGATTTTAAAATGTTTATTTTAGAATTTAAGAAAATTTCATTCATTTGTTTTAATTCTAAGCCATGAAATTAAAAATTTTTATAACTATCCTCTTCTTAAATAACTCAAAGCACATTTTTCTCAGCATAAAGTTTACTTGAAAAAAAGCTCTTGTTTATTAGAATAAATGTTTGTGTTTTAAATATTATATAAAATTGTTTTAAAATTTTAAATTTTAATGGCTTTAAACTTTGAAATATAAAAGTATTCGACAAGCCGAATATTCGGTATTCGGCCTGGCAGTTATGATTCGGTTAGCCGAATATTCGGTTAGCCGAATATTCGGTATTCAGTTCGCCTGTTGGCTGAATATTCGGTATTCGGCCAAAATCACTATTCGGTGCATCCCTAGTCCTTGGAAAGATTAAAGAAATGGTGCCAACTTATTAGAATCAGGGATTATTAGAAGATTCAGGGATGTAGTAGAAGTTGTATGATGTATACCTTCTGATTAACTCTGTATATCCTCCCTAGCTATAGTATATATTTTCTGGTCTATACACCCTGTTTGTAGCGTATACCCTCTGGTTTTTTTATGACCGCACCACTGACAAGGAGACGGCAAGTGTGTGGGGTATCCAAATGGAAGCAAGGTTTTGTGTGCAAATAGTACTCAGTAAAAGAACTCAGATGACCAAATCATAGCGCACGCTACTCAGTAGTTATTGAGAAGAAAAAAAATTAACTTTATTTTTTGTGTGTGTGTTCACACACAAAACACACCCTTTCAGGCGCAGGAAAATTCTGTTCGTAAAATGGGGAAGTCATTGACTGACACAAGAATTTTCAAATGAATTTCTTAGAAAATAAAAACTCGCTATTTTGCACGTTCATTACAAACGCATAGTTTTATTAAAATATTGTTGATGCCATTTGTCAGTTTTGGAGTTAAGATTAGGTGGCTAGACCGTGTAGTCACAGTGTCTAACTAACTGTAAGAGAATTAATCATAACAAGTTATCATACAGTAATAAAAGAAAAAAAATTTCAATTTAATTTTTTTCCCTCAATAACTACTGAGTAGTGCATGCTATGATTTGGTCATCTGAGTTCTCTTACTGAGTACTATTTACACACAAAACCTTGCTTTGATTTGGATACCCCACACCCTTGCCATCTCCTTGTGAGAGAAATTAATATCCTTGACAGACAATGATCGATGTTGTGCATGTAACTATGCCACTGATGTCATTATAGCCCTCTTGTTTCAATTTGTTTAACATATGAATCTGCAGACAGAAGCCATTTATCTAATAATATACAAAAAGAAATAATTTAATTAATATTTGTAATCGAAAACAATTTTTGTTATACACATGCAAACAAGCATAATAGTTCATCAAATTTGTTTTCATAGTTCTTATATCATTTGGAAACAAATCTTGCTTTCTTAAGCACAGATTGTACCAACATCATTTTTAAAAGTGCCAAGGCCCCTATAAAAGGCAAGTATTGGAATATTAATTATTGTGTGTGGTATCTCTAAATGATTTTTTTTTATAGCTACAAAATGTAATTTACTTACATTAATTTTTCTAGATATGTATGTACTTGAATAAATGATTTTGTGTTATTTTAATAGAATTATGTTTCTTAAATTAAGTTTTATTATATTTCAGAAACTTGTGAATGGTCTCGTTGACTCTAAAATCTTATCAGCATTCCCCATTGATAAAGTTGTCACTTCTTCAGCAAACTGCGATCTAAAACAAGTACCTGAAAAAATTAAATCTAGAATTAAATTGCCTCAGAGCAAAAGTGATATCATGATTAACAGTCGCAAAAGTTATATTGTTCCAAGATCTAAATCAGCAAGTATACCTCTTATGCCAAAAACATCTAAAATATTATGTGACAGTAAAAGTTACTCTGCATTATCACCAAAGACTAGTGTTGTGACGCATACTAACAGTAAAAGTAATAAAATGTCTAAAAGTTTTGCTGTTATCTCAAGTAATGATTTAGATCAACTTAAAAATCTACAACTGAATCTTCCATCTTGCCATAACTCCAAAGCTAAAAAGGCGACTCTGTCTTCAGGTAATTCATTCTTTTAATTTTCAAAATAGACCAGGCTGTTATAGAAATGCTAGATTTGATGATAAAAATTTTAAACAACCCTAACTTAACAGAAAGAAACAAGCCATGAAAGTTCAGTGCAGTTTTGGAGAAATCTACTTTTAGTAAATGTGATATTCTAACTATTGGTAATATGATGCAAAGAGTAAAGAAATTGTGACTAAAAAAGTAATAAGGTTAATGAATAGCAAAAATTGCAATGCTACTTGTTTCAGTAAAAAATATACTTTTTTCTTTTCTTTTTTTTTTTCAGATTAAAATAGTGAAGAGTGATATTCTTTTATGAAAACAAAAAAATAAACAGGTGGCTAAAATTATGAGGAAAAAAATGTTTAGGGAATGAGTAAATTAAAAAAGTTTTTGTATTATATTTGAAAGTAAAAGTATAAAATATGAATATAAAATATATAATAATTCAATCTTCTTCAAAAATTAGGAGCTTTAGAATCTTACTTTCAATACAGTTCTTTTGTAGAGTCAAAGGGCTTCCCAACTGAAGATTGTGCAAAACACAGATTGAAGATAACTTTTTAAAATTGAATGGGTCATTTTGAAAAGGGGTCAACTTGACCCCTTTTCAACATATTTAACATACATACTTCCATATTATTGATAAATAAGATATTTTTTTAATTAAACTTTACACTAAAAAAATATGTATATTCATACTTTGAATTTTTATTTAAGAGGATAGTTTTAAAGCTTTTTTAATTGATAAATTTTTTAATTTCATGGATTCTTCTGTGAATTAAAACAAATGAATAAAATTTTCTTATATTCTAAAGCAAATATTTTAAAATCAAAGAGAAATTTGAAGGAATTGGAAGAAAAAAAACTTTACAGTCAAATACTATGACAGTCACATAGTATGTTTATTCATCAGGAATGAACTGGAGTAAAAAATAAATAAATAATACAATCTATTCAAATGATCGCAACTCAGCTAAAATTAATAGCGTTCTTGTTCGTTTTGACTAAGCAAGGAAGTTTTAAAATGTACAGTTTTAATGTTGGGCAATCATTTTTAGAGCTATGAAATAGATAAAGTCTTCTAAAACCTTGGAACAAACGTTCAGGGGTGATAATGTGGTCAAGAGAAACATTCTTTGAATAAGAAACATCCCAATCCGCTTATTCTTACAAAAATATAAGGTGTGTCACTACAAGCTGAAACAGAATTTTCTTTCTCAACTTTAACAGTTATAAAGGTATTTTAGTGAGATGTGCATCATAATAATTTTGATAGTATATAATGGTATGATATAATTGAATGTGATTGAATTTTGGCTAGTGACACACTATAAGTACTGTCAACTGCATTCCGAACAAAGGAATGTCTATCTCAGTGTTGTTTAGACATAAATGGTGGCAATTTTCAGCATTTCTTGCCATGTCATCCTATTTCGCAAAAATCAAAGTAGTTAAGTTAAAAATATATTTAAAATATCTTCATTATTGTTATACAATATAGGATCTGTTATCCAGAATGCTTGGGCCCTGCACTATTCTGGATAAGAGGTTCTTCCGTAATTCGGAACACTTTACTATAAGTATTTAGAATAGTACAAAATAACAGTATGAAATGTATAAAATATGAATAATATATGTAAATACACAATTATGAATTTGTTAATTTAATAACTTATTTCCACAAAATAAACATTCTAAATTACTATTAAAAAAAAAGAAAAAAAAAAAAAAAACTAACACATAAGATTTGGGAGCAGAATCCTTTGATTTGGATTTTTCGAACATTTTTTTAAAGATTGGTTCCTTATAGCACTAATAACTAACTAACTATAGCTCCTCTCTTGCACTAATTGATTCTGTATACTGACATGATTTGCTGTTCATGGAAGTAACTTCTTTGTTGTTTTCTACAAGTCAGTTGTTCGGTTGAAAAATGTCAGTAGCGCATTTGATATTTCTTTACCCACCTCATTCTGTTGGTCATCATCATCACTTCCATTAGACATACCATTTGACATTATGTCACAAATCTCACTGCCAGTATCTGATGATTTATGGGAGTATCATCATTAGTAATTAGATAATCTTTCATTGAATCTTGATCCAACAATTGAGCTTCTGAAAATGAAATTTCTTTAGCTTAGTCCAGCAGATTTGTAATAATTTCCTTCTCCTTGGAAATTTTAATATCTTCAATTTCATGCTGATTTGACCATAAAAAATATTGCAAATGACCACAAATTGTATCGACCACGGATGAGTGCATATCTGTCTTCTGTATCCCATGCTTGATGTAAAATACATCTTATTTTTTACGTTTATGAAATAAAACAAATTATTTTCAAGTTATTTTGCATTCTGGTTTTCGGAGCATTCCAGATAATGGGTCCCATACTGTGGTAACAAACAAAAATGCAAGTTTGACCTGGAGTGAAATATGCTGTATTTTTGACTGAATAAGGTGGATTGTGATCCTGGTTTCCCTGATAAGAATTGTCTTGATGTCTATTATCACCTCTGAAAGTTTTTTCCATTTTATTTAAAAACACTCTTGTGAAAAAGCAAGACATAGCTTATTTACCAGACAATATTCAGACATTTGTACATCATTAATTCCTATGAAAATCTTCATTAATTAATAGATACTTTTCGAATAGCAAATAAATAATGTAAAAGCATTCTCTTTTATTTAAATATAATGCTATTTCTAATTATTCTGAACCCTGTGGCAGAAATTTTTAAAGCTTTCTGCGACGAGTCTCATAAACATCAAATTTTTTCTGCAATGTGAAATTAGTTAACAGTAGAAAGAAATGACAAATTCATTCATAACACAATCAGAAAAAAAGATACTGAATATTTCATAAACCAGGTATTATTGTTTTTTATATTTAATGGTCTTATCTGTTTTTAAACTGTATGTAAAAGAAACCCAAAATCCTGAATTTAATGAATCAACATGAGGAATTATTCAGCACATTTGCAGTAATTTTTTATAATAAGTAATTTGTCTCAAAAACATATGTTATTATGTTTTCAAAATATAATTACATAATTATCAAGGAGTTATTTAGTGGCATAAAAAATTTAATCTTATACAAACTTCAAATGGAACTTTGCTAACTTTAATACTTTTTACTTTAAATGAAAATACAGTCCTAAAAAGTAACATTTTTATCAGTTACGTTTAATGGCTCCAGGATGTAACTTTTCTGCAAAGGGCTGTTCCCTTTCTGCGACAATGTCGCCGTGTCTCTGTGTTTCTGCTACGGGGATTCTGAATATCTTTATTAATTGACAGTTGAAAGTAGAAGTTGTTTTAAGGTTTTAAAAAATAGTTTTTAAGGGGACAGTTTACCTGAAAATTGGTCAAAAAATCGTTTTCTTTTTTTAATATTAAATAAAAACTTGTTTAATTGTGAATATTTTGACACCTCATTTTTACCCACACGGCAATTGTATCGCAAAATATTGTAAATTTTGTTAATACACCAAGTACAATTAGCCACACAAATTCAAACTTTAAATGGCATTTTTTCCATGTTCATATTTTCTTCACTTTCCAGTTTTAAAAATGCTCTGGCTTTTTTTGTATTTGAGATAGAGATTTAAACCTTTTTGTGCATGTTTTTTATTATATATGTAATAAATCTGCACATGGAATTAACCTTCAGGTTTTTTGTTATTTTTTTAAAAAATAAAAGTGTATGGAGATATGTTAGATTTCATCGTTTTACACTATATATATCAGTAAAAAAGTTATATTAAAAATAAGATTAGATGTATCTAAAAATCCATGTTCAGTCTTGTAAAGCATATTTGAAAATCTTTAAAAAAAAGAGGGGTGGTGGGGGGCAAAAATATCAATATTTAAAAAAGTAGTAGGGGTTTTAAAAAATTCAAATTTTTTTTAACCTTTTAAAATTTTTAATTAAATATATAGTTTTTTTTTTTTTTTTTTTTTTTTTTCAAAATGTACCTTTAATTAAACATTGAAATGCAGTGAATTCATATTTTTTGAAATGAACAAAATTGTTGAAAAGGTTAACTGTTCCCTTAAAAGGTTTTTTAAGTATTTGGTTTGGCCGAATACTTTCATATTCGGCTTAACGGAATATTTGGTAGTATGGCTAAATACCGAATATTCTGTGTATCCCTACTCAGTGTCCATAGTCAAGAAAACAGGACTGGGCACTGTAAGCCATGATCGTTAATAAATTGTAGCGCCACAGTTTTAGGTTTAGTTTTAGTCTTAAAAAAGGGGATAGTGTGGAGAGGGAAATGCAAAAGTGTTTGTTTCATGTAAAACACAAGAAAAAACTTAAAAAAATTATTTAAATACTTTTTAAACTTATTTAAAAAATATATATATCTTTTTTTTTTTTTTTTTTTTTTTGTACTGATGAGATCATTTTTAAATAAGACTGATATAAGAAATAATTATACAATTAAAAAAACTGAAAATTAAAATTCACCCATATTTTATATAAATAAATAATAGTAATATAGTTTATTTATTTATTTTTAAGTGAATTTTGAATTATTTTGTTCAAGAAGAAAAGATACCTCGTGAATGAAGTAATGAATGTTATAAACTTGTATGAATGAAAGTAGTGAATTAAATAAGGCTAACTTGTACTATATTGTAAAGTATAGTAATTTAATTTTTTTAATCCCTTGTATAAATGCATCTTAAAACATTCTAATAAATACAGTAGATGATTATACAAGGTCTTAAAAACTTGTACATTTCATTGTTATGTAATTTATTCTTTTATTTTATAGTTTTAACAAAAATTAGCATTTTTAAAAATGTAATTGCATTAGTGCATTTTTTATTCATGAAACATATCTTTAGATTCACTTTCTGTGCCCTTCCACTCCCCTTCCCCAATAATAGAATTAGAGTATGATTATGGCTTGTTATCACTCAGACTTCAAATCCTCGTCTCCAATGTGAAATTTATGGCCATATAATGCATTTGTGTTTTTTAAAATTTTCATCAGAAAATAACATTTTTCAATTTTTTTCTGTATGTTTTTGTTTTACTTAAATGTTGTTTCTTTCTCATCGAATTATTGAGTTATGAAAGAAGCAAGTATGTTTGCAGCAGTATTGTATTATTTACAGCTCATCAGCCTCTCTAAGATTTTAACATTAAAAAAAAATATGTATTCTAGAAATATAGTCATAATATCAATTAGACTGCAAAGAAAAAATAAATAAATAAAAAGGGTGTTTAAGAAGAATATGGTGCAAAAAAAAATGAAAAATCCTATCTTCTGATAAGAAATTTGAACATGAATGCGCGCTATGGTCATAAGTTTAACATTTACAAAGGAAGTTTTGGCTGATAATAAGCCTTAAAAGGTTAGTTATTTAATTTATTTTATGTTAATCGGATCTCAAATTCCTCTTGCTAATGTTAAACTTGTGGGAATCTGGGAATATGCATTCTTATTTTTAAAATATCTCATAAGGAAATTAATATTTTTGACTTCTTTTTTCTGTGTACTCTTGTTAAAGAATTTCTTCTTCTTCTCTTTTTTCAGTTTTCAGAATAACTCTAAAACGTATGCTTAGTTTTATCTGAAGTGTTAAAATCTTATTCTCACCTCGTACAATTGTAACACATAAAATATTAAGCATTTTAGAAATATTTTGATAACTAAGGAGAAAAAAAGAGACATCGTTAAGGAGAATACACAGGAAAAAAAAAACCTCAAACATATTAATTTCCTTAGATGATATTTTAATAATAAGAATGTGTTCCACTTCCATAGGTTTAACATTAGTAAGGGGAATTTGAGATCTGACTGACCAACCTCCTTAACAGATGCAGTTGTTTACTGACATCTTTTATTCTATATTAATTTTGCTTAATACATTTCTTTATTTTATTGTAATGAAATCAGCCCTATATTTGTATGCCAGTACTTGAGTTTCATTTATGTATCACCCAGATTAGATGCACCTGAAATTAGAAATCGAATTTCTTCTCATCCCTCCTCTACTGAATTTCAAAGTCTGATGAAAGGTATGTGGAATGTAAATATTCTTGTTAGCAAAGTATTCAATGAAATGTTCAACAAAATTGAGTAATAATTTATGATAGTAATTATAATTTATTAAAATCATTCATTAAATAAATAGTTCTTAATGAAATATCTGTATTCTTAGATATGTTGATTTTTGTTAACATGTATTTGTTTCATAAAGATGCCACCCATTCTGAAGCAGTTTTAAAATATTTAAAAGCAATGATCTAAAATCCACAAATTTTAGAAAATCTGCAAAGTCCTTGGTCCCATGGTGTGTGGATTTTTAAGAGTGTGTAGTAATGCAGCAATTTTCCAAAGATTGTTAAAGTTGCAATTTCATCTTTATTTGATATGCATAGCTTTATTCATATTTTTTGTGCAATTTATAGCCAATAATTTATTTTATGTTTGTAAAGAGATCAGGCTCCACATCCAACGTCAATAATTTAAAAAATTGAAGATAATTACGGGTCTGACACGCCAAACTTAGATGATCTTGAAGAAAACTTAGCAATGTTAGAACAAAAAGCCAGTGATTATTTAAAAGAAGAAGACAGCAAAATTTTATCATTAATTGATGATTTATCTGAAGTTGAAAAAGATGCTAAAGCGTCGGCAGAGTACCAGGAAAAAATTACACTCTGGAAGTTAAGAGGAAATAAGAAACTAAAACAAAAAGATTAAAAAGACCCCCCCCCCCCCCCTGTATGTCCCGCAAATAATAGGTGCATAGAATTTCCGAATACGGTAAAACTGCCAACACTTAAAATCGAGAAATATTATTGAGATATTAAGCTGTTCCAGAATTTCTAGAATTCAGTTAAAACAGCGGTACATGACAATGAACGCCTGTCAAATATTGAGAAAATGAATTATTTATTCAGTTATTTAGGTGGGAGTGCGTATAATTCTATATCGGGTTTTGCGTTATCTGATAAAAATTACATAGAAGCCGTGGACGTACTTAAAAAACAGTTTGGTAGAAAAGATTTAATTATTACCAGTCATATTAATACATTGTTAACTTTAAAACTGGTAGCAAAATCACATGACTTCACGTCATTACGTAAATTATATGACATTATTCAAACCCAGATTCGGAGTCTCAAGTCATTAGAAATGGAATCGGATAGTTTTGACGCACTTCTGACTCCCATAATTTTAAAAGCATTACCATATAGTTTATCTCTGGAATTTAGTAAAGAAAGTTTCAAAAACTCTGAATCCAATTACGGCGTGGATAAATTATTATCATTTATCCAAAATGAATTGGAAGGAAGAGAAAAACAGAATCAAATAATTAATGTCTCTTCTGATTTTTCAAGGCCAAAACAATCAGATTTATTACCTGAATTTAGACAAAAGATTAACAAAACATTTGGCGTCAGTGTATCTCAAGTGTTTACCGGAAAGAGTGTTTGTTTATTCTGCAAGGCAGTTAATCAGCATTTAACTGAAAATTGTGACAGATAGTCAATTAAGGAAAGAATTAATAAATTGAAAGCTGAGAGCAGATGTTTCGCGTGCTTGAAGCGAAAACACGTAATTAAAGATTGTACCGCAAAAACTAAATGTAGGCTGTGTTTCAAATTACACCACGTGTCAATTTGTAATTCTTTAGTTGGGAAGGGTGATAAATCAGAAAAAGAGAAAAATGAAAATGTGCTGTCAGCTACAGTAATGTCGCAAAATGTATTTGATTTAGGGCAGGTGCGAGAAAAGAAAAAATTAATTGAACCACTTCAGATTATAGACTTAGAATTTGAGAATAAAATTTTGCAAAGTGTGCTTGATAGTGGTACTCAGATTTCAATTATCAAGAGTGATTGTGTACCGGAGCATTTTAGAGTGCCATACGGATCAATTATACTTAAATCAGTTTTCGGACACTAGTTAAGAGCACCGTTAATAAACATTCCACTAAGCATAGCGGCTGATAAATTACATTGCAGGGTGTTCCCAAAAATAGTAATAACATGCGTGATGGTTGATAATTTAATTAATGATCTACTGTTATCTTTAAATGTTCATAAGGAATTAAGCATGATAAGCGAATATAATGAACCCAACACCACAATAAATGATTGTAGTACTATAAATTTACCCTGTATGAGAGAAAACAACACGATAGATTTAGATTTAGTTTGTGCTGCTACAGAGGCCGGACAGATTAAAACAGGAAATGAAGACGAGAATATTGATAGCGACTGTAATAAAAATACCGGCAATTTCACGAATGACTCGAAAAAATTTAAATGGGAACAAAAGAGGGATGCATCACTAAATCAGTGTTGGACAGATGCCAAAAATGAGCATAATAATTATTTTGTTCAGGACGATCTGTTATATCATCGTGACAAAATATTAGGGGAAATAGTACATCAGTTGCTCGTACCCGAGCCGCGTAGAAAGCAGTTGCTAGAGCTCGCTCATTCAAGTCCTTGGGGTGGACATTTAAGAAAACGAAAGACCACCCAAAGATTAAAATACTCTTTTTTTTGGCCTGGGATTAAGACAGATGTGAGCGAGTTTTGAAACAAATGTTTGTCCTGTCAGTTTCGAGCGAAAGCAAATAAATTCGATAATGTACTGATAACCCCAGTTACTCGTCCTGACGAGGCGATGCAGATTATAAATATAGTCATTATAGGCCCAATAGAACCGGCTAGTGGAGGATACAAGTACGTACTAATCGCGGTAGACCAGTGCATGCATTGGCCGGAAGCGGTCTGTTTGCGAAATCCACTTGCGATGCCCTTTTACAGATATTTTCACGGACTGGAATTCCCAAATTAATAGCTAGCAATCAGGGTAGAAACTTCACTTTGGCCCCCACGAAGGAATTTATGAAACATTTAGGATACATCCCCATGGTTTTTCGTTCCGGGGTACGCACAGTCAAACAGATTAGTTGAAAGATGGAATGGGGTACTTAAAGGAATGATACACCATAGTTATAAGAGAAAATGCTAGAAGTTGGCATAAACACATACTCTTTTTGTTGTGAGCATACAGGGAGGTGCCAAATACTACAATGGACGTTAGTCCATTCCAGATGTTATATGGTAGGCTTCCAACTGGTCCTCTTTCCATATTAAAATCATCCTGGATTAACGAGGCACCTTTACCAATTGGTCAGTTAGGCTTTGTTACCAATTACTTAAACGACCTGAAAATAAAGTTAGAAAAAGCAGCCGAGCATGCCGGAATTTCTTGCAAGGATCAGCAGCAGGCTTACGCTTATTATCACAACAGGAAAGCTAGACAAAGAATTTAAACCGAATGATCAAGTTATTGTAGTAATTCTGGACAGTAATCACAAAATATACGCTAGGTGGACAGCACCAGCTACAATACTCGAAAAGAAATCTCCCTATAGTTATTTAGTACAATTGCCAGATAATAGTATAAAGCATTTACACGCGAATAAAATCAGAGAATTAAAAGCTCAGACAACACACATAGGCGTCATCTATAATGATGATATAGATTTTGGTGAGATTGAAAACATCTCACGGATTACTACAGACGATCTGAATAATCTTCACCAAAAATTACACCTGGACCATGTAACAGAAGATGAGAGGGAGCAACTGATTAGCGTATTACGTAGACACTCCAACCTTCAGTCGGGAATCCCTAAAATTGCAAATGTAGGAGAACATCGAATTAAATTAAAACCCGATAACCAACCAAAATGTCAGAAGCCCTATAGAATCCCAGAGGCACTCAAAAGTGAAGTCGACAGACAAATCGAAGAATTATTAAGTTTAGGACTGATCGAGCACTTGGAGGGTGAATATGCTCACCCGATTGTATGTGTAGCCAAAAAAGACTCCTCAGTCAGATTATGCGTTGATTATCGATATTTAAACTCCCAGACAGAAGTCGACTCATTCCCTATGACTAACGCTATGGACTTGCTCTACAAGGTCGCTCCAGCGAAATTCATCAGCCTGTTGGACTTACTGAAAGGGTACTGGCAGATAAGATTAAGTGAAGACTCCAAACATTTAACGTCTTTCGTCACACACCGAGGACAGTATTCCTTCGTAGTCATGCCATTTGGGCTATGTAACGCAGCAGCCACCGTTCAAAGGTCCATGAATCGCACTTTAGTCCAACATAAAGAATACGCCGAAATGTATATAGATGACGTGGTAGTTTTTCTGATAACTGGACCGATCATCTTAAACATCTAGATGCTGTTCTGACAACCCTCGAAGAAGCAAACCTGATGGTAAATTTTCAGAAATGCATGTTTGCACGATCCCAGATAAAGTTTCTAGGACATGTGGTAGGATCAGGCAGACATGCTCCTGATCCAGAGAAGGTAGCAGCTATCCAAAATTTAGAAGTGCCAAAATCCAAGAAAGATGTCAGAAGCTTATTAGGTCTTCTCTCCTATTATAGGTCTTATATCTCGACATTCTCTGAAATAGCCCACCCATTGATTGAACTTACAAAAAACATGCTCCTAATGAAATTACCTGGACTGAGCAGTGTGAAACAGCTTTCCGCGATCTGAAGCAGGCAATCAGCCAAGCACCAATTTGTTATTCCCCGAACTTTACAAAACCCTTCATCATACATGCAGATGCTTCATCGTACGCGATAGGTGCTTGCCTATCTCAAAAAGATGAAAATGACCAAGAACATCCCATTGCTTTCATTAGCAAAAAGCTATCGAAATGCCAAGAACGTTATGCCACTATAGAGAAGGAAGCCTATGCGGTTATCTTCGCTCTAAAAATTTTTGAGCATTATATATATGGCTCGCAAGTGACTGTTGTGAGTGACCACAACCCTTTGAAATTCTTAACAGACTGTGTATCCCAAAGTGCACGCCTTCAAAGTTGGGCTCTGGCATTGCAGCGATTTCAAGCCCACATATCCTATCGACGTGGAAAACTCTACACTAATGCAGACTTTAAGTAGACTATATGCCTCACACTGGACTTAAACGAAAGAGACTTCGCCTTTCAAAAAACTCACCATAAAATTTGATTTATTTTGTTTGTGATCATATGTACCTTCAAGACTTTTCTTGAATATGACTCTATTGGACATTAGTTGATTGAACATTATCATTTGAACTTTAAAATATTTATTCTAGAACTTTAACGTATTAATACTAGTATCATAATCTCATATTCCATAGTATCTTAGTTTTTTTTTTTTTAGTTATCTTTATGTTAAGTAAGCATTGTAATTTTGATTTTTATTGATAGTGTGTTTATTAAAATGTTTATAGAGATTCACTAGATTTTGATTAGTCTTTAAAGACTAAATCAAAACTTCGAATGGGGGAGGTGTGATGTTTGTGCACGCCCTCTCACATATAGAAGCACCCTCTGTGGCCGAAAGAGGAGAAACAGAGCAGAACCTGGAATGGCTTCACCTAAGAAGGTGATCCATAAATACTGAGAACGGCTTTGGCTACTGCCAGCCGTAAAGAGTCAAAATGCAACTATAAGATTTGCTTGATATGATTTAGTGTCATGTGTCAATTTGTTTGTGCTAGTCTGTGTTCACCGTGCCGTCCTATGTGTCAAATAAATATATGTGATGTTTAAATAATTCGCCAATCTTTTGAGAGAAATGCCCACACATGACCATCCGGTCGTTCTTACATCTTTTTTTTTTTCAAAGGAATCATCTACTTTCACTTAGAGAAAGGTAGCAGAAGTTTTATATTATGAATGTCAATCTGAGGGGGGGAGGGGAGTCACTTATAACCAAAAATCAAGTAATTTTGATTTATTGAAGCTACGTTTAAGAATTTTGTCATAAAAATTAAATCATTTCTTCTTTCTTTTTCATTGCAAAGTAAAACAATATTCCATTTTGTAATTCCTTACCATCATTTAAAACACACTTCTCAAATTTTCAGAAAATAGTATTTCAAGCCTTCAATTGGTCCAAAATCCTCACAGATCTATGATTTTCAATCTGCTTTTACTGTTTTTATTAAATTCTCCTCTGCTTTTTTTAGTTGTTTTTTTTACTGCTTTTATAGAGTTCCCTGACATTTTTTTCCCTGTGAAATGGCCTATTTTGACACAATACTCCTGATTTCTAGTCTGACACCTGTCTGTACACTTTACAACATGTTCCTCTTGACTGTTTGTTTTTCTGAAAGAAATGTAATCATTTCCAGTCATCTCTTTTGGATGTTTTGTTTTCATCCTTGTTTAATGTTATCCATGATAGACCTGTCTATTCTAAGATAATTTTCATCAACAAAATTTTCAAGAAAGATTAATTTAGGAAAAAAATTAAAGGTGATATAATACAACCTGTAGTTGAAAAGAAAAGTCCTTCCAACCTGTATCTGGAAAAAGTAGCTTCACTATTTTCTTGGTATTAAGATTTTAGCTAATTTTACACAAAAACAGGAAGCAAAAAAAAAAAAAAAAAAAAAAAGATTTATTCTCAGCTTTCATAAATACTAAATTTGAATGAGAATTTCGCCCAATTATTCACCTATACCAAAGTTTTATGGTAGATTTATAGTACCGTAATTTCGGGTAGATAAGCCGCCCTGGCGTATACGCCGCTACGTCCGAAAATGGTAAAAAAACCCTGAAATTCCATCGTATTCGCCGCACTGGCGCATAAGCCGCACTTATTGAAAGTGGTGTATGTACTACTATAGACGCCATATTGAAGATTTTCGCGCATTTTTTAAAACCATTTTTAAAATTAGAATTTTAAATTTAATTCAAATAATGAAAATAAATAAATAAATAACTTTTGGTTTGTGAATTTATCCAATTGCATCGCACATTTCAGCCTTGGATCGGCAAGTAGAAATATATTTTATGGAATTCTTATAAAACATAACGCTAGTATTACAAATAACACTATTTTTTATTCGAATCCATCAATTAAATAACACAACGTGAAATTCCGAAAATAAGTAATGATAAATAATCATTTTGACAACATGAACTATTGGCAAAAGTTGGGAGAGACGTATAAAGAGATTTTTTTTAAAAAATCCCTTCACTACTAACTGTAAACTGTTGACCAATTAAAACATTGGCCAAACAGAGTTGCTGTGGTTAATGTGGAAGACTTAAGACACCAGCTCTAAAACAAATTCATTTTATTTGAAGCAAGATGATATGATTACAGACAATATAACAGCTGTACTTCGCCGTCAAATCATAATATAAAATTAAATTAATATCCAATGATTCTACATTATGACAAGTTATACATACAAACATACAATAATTCACCAGCTACTAATCCAAAATCAGTCCAGACCTTTATACACCCGGTAACAGCAATTGTTTTGCATAAAAACTGTTGCCAATCGATAGATACAAACTTACTCAGAATACATCCGAAACTCCGATCATGCGAACGCAACTTAAACGCCATTGGCTGCAAACTATGACGTCACAAGTCAGCCGTTCACGGCGAAAGATGAGATACCGAAAACACTGTTACTGACAGTTACTCAGTAACGGCACTTGCCTCAAAAGCTAATACGCATGAATGAAAATGCCGGTCGTTTCGGATGTAAACAAGAACAAGAGAGGGTGAAAAATAAACGTGCATCAATAGGAAGTAAATACTTTAAAGCTTTATCATTCAAGTTAAACTTCACTGAATGTTTAAATAAACAATTGATGCATAACAATCGGCCTCCTTTTTCACCATCTCTTGAGCTTTACAAAAATATGGAAAAGGTACAAAAAATTACAAATACATGAAAAATTCAAAAAGTTCAAAAATGTAAAACTTCAAAAAGTTCAACAACAAAAAGGTTACACTTTAAATTCAAAAACAACAATCTGATCAATGTCAGGTCATATAAGACTTTATTGGCAAGGCATTGACCAGAGTGAAGAACATTGTAATGAAAAACTATAACCCCCCAATAAAACTTTAAATATCAAAAATACTTTTACAAAATTTCAATAACTGCTCTTTAATCTGTGGCTTTGTGAAGCTGTCTGCAAGATTAAATTTACTAGCAATATATCTAAGTTTAAAAACTTTATCAAAAACTAGATTTCTAAGAAAAAGATACTTTATGTGAATATGTTTGGTTTTCTGATTTTCAAAAGGAGAATTAGAAAAGGCTATTGCAGCTTGGTTATCACAGAACAGAGTACAATCCCTCAAGTTCAAGTTAAGCACCTCATTTAGCAAAACATTTTTGACCCAAATTAATTCTTTTGCAGCTTCAGTTAAACTGACATATTCAGCTTCCATGGTAGAAAGACTTATACATTTTTGTTTAAAAGTCTTCCATGATATGGGCGTTTCATCCAGAAACAAAATATACCCACCCATAGAAACACGATCGTCTCTGTTTGCTGCAAAATCTGAATCTGAATAACATGAAAGATTTAATTGACTGACTCTGGATAACTCAAGTTTATATTCTTTAGTATATTTTAAATAACCTAACAATTTTAGTAAACTATTCCAGTGAGTAATTCCAGGATTTGATTGAAATTGGGATAATAAATTAACTGCATACATTATATCAGGTCTAGTTCTCCCAGCTATAAAAGACAAACATCCTATAAGATTTCTGTATGGAAACCTAGACATAATTTCTATTTCTTCCTTAATGGAAGGTGAATCTTGCTTTGACAAAACCAAGCCCTTGGGAATAGGTACAGAGCTTATAGGAAATTTAAATTCTGCAAACATTTCACAAACTTTCTTAATATACGAGGTTTGGTGAATGTACAGGTGATTTCCTATCTCTTCAAACTCTATGCCCAATAGCTTTCTGGTTGTCCCCATAATTTTTAAATTAAAATGTTTTTGCAGCAAATTTAACCCATAATCCAAATCATCTTGAGTTTTACCAAAAAGAACCATATCGTCAACATAAAGTAAAAGAATCAATCTGGACTGAAACATGTATACACAATTACACCAATCGAGTTTATGAAAATCTAATTTGGATAAAACATCATCCACTTCAAAGAACCACTGTCTGCCAGATTGATGCAGACCATAAATGGCCTTATTCAACTTACAAACTTTATTTCTTTCTTTAATAAAACCCTCAGGTTGGTGCATGTATACAGTCTCATCCAGATTAGCATAAAGATAAGCGTTGTTGACATCTACCTGGACATTAACCCATTTTAACAGACATGAAAATATGGCAAAGAATAATCTAACTAGTGAAAAACTTATGACTGGACTGAAAACTTCCTCATAATTTTCTCCTTTAACTTGGTTGAAACCTTTTGCTACCAATCTAGCCTTATACCTCACTATTTCATTTTTCTCGTTCCTTTTTAAGGTATACACCCAACGGTTACCAAGAATCTTAGCATCTTTTGGTGGTATCACAAGATCCCATACATTACGCTCATGCATAACATTTAACTCTTGGTTCATTGCGTCCCTCCAATTTGATGCTTCAGGTGTTTTAATGGCTTGATTGTAGGTTTGAGGAATTTTAATTTCAGTTAAGTTGGCCTCACCTATATTTAAAAGATTAGTTACTTTACCAGATTCTTTATTTTTACTGCTAAAATCAAACAAGTTTTTATCACATTCTATTTTATTTGTTTTACAATAATCTATTAATTCATTAAAAGATCTAATTCTAGTATTTGTTCCTTCTATGCCATAATAAATGTCTGTTTTATCCCTTCCTGTTTTACGTGTTACTGCCTTACGGGTCCATGGAATAGATCTACAAGGTTTTAAACTAAACCGCTCTGAACTCTGGTCTTGATCTGACACACTAACTCTTTCAATGTCATTCCCCAATTGAGGTGTATTCTCAGGTTCATCAAAAATATCTCCATCTTCTGGAAAGTCAAAAAGTGAAAAATTAAATTTTTGTTCTTTTAGTTTTGAAACGATATCTACCCCCCTTTTAGTTTCATCAAACTTAACGTTAATAGTTTCAACAACTTTATTTTCCTCTATTAACCAAATTCGGTAGCCTTTTGTTGTATGAGCATACCCACACATGATCCCTAGTTTAGCTCGCATATCAAGCTTCCTTCTGACCTGCCTGGGCACTCCAACATATGCTACACAACCAAACTTTTTAAAGCGAGAAACCGAGGGTTTTCTGCCTGAATACATCTCAAAAGGGGTCTGTTTATTTTGTTTGTGACAAACCCTATTCCAGGTATATGAAAAACAATGTAAGACTTCAGCCCAAAATTTTTGACACAAGCCACTAGCATTGAGAAGAGTTTTTATACCATCAAGAGCAGTTAAATTGAAACGCTCCGCAATGCCATTCATTTCTGGGCTATACGGATTCGTTTTCTCGTGACCAATTCCCTGCTTTTCTAAAAAATTCTCAAAATCTTTGTTACAAAACTCCATGCCACCATCAGTTCTGATAGAAATTATTTTCTTATTTAAGTACCTTTCGGCCCTACTCTGGAATTTCAAAAACGTCTGAAATACATCAGACTTATTCCTGATGGTGTACACAGTAACAAAACGAGAAAAATCATCAATGATGGTAAAAAAATATCTACTCCCCCCATGTGATGTCACCTGTAAAGGCCCGCACAAATCCATGTGCAAGAGCTCCAGAGCAGTTTTAGACCTTACTTTATTTATTGCCCTAAATGATGTTCTTTTAGATTTTGCAAGTTTACAGGAGATGCAATCCTCGGCCAACTTTGACAGCTTTGGAAGTCCTTTAACACTTTCATTTTTACATGTGTTAATTAAGTATTCATTATTTACATGGCAAAATCTTTCGTGCCATAATTCATTCAAATTAATTTTTTCAGAATGATTAGCTGAAATGTCAGCCGAGTTGCTTTCTCCTTTACACATGGAATTATAATGAGAAGGTTTTAAAAAATACAAATCATTTTTTCTAACTGCATAAAATAACCAATTCCATTCTTTGTCATATACTACAAGTTTACTTTTACTACCTACAAAATTTGCTCCTAACTTTTCAAGCTTACTGCCAGACAAGAGATTCCTTCGTAAATTTGGATTATATAAAACATTTTTTAAAATAATCTGATTAAAACTGCCATCTTTACATTTTACAAAAAAATTTACAGTACCCTTTCCCTGAACAGGACTTTCTTTTTCTCCAACAGCAAGTGACATCTGCATATTTGAAACAGGTTCAAAATCCAAAAACAAATTTTTGTTATTGCAAAAATGAGCCGTAGCAGCTGTGTCAAAGACCCAGCTACCACTTTGGCCAAAGTCAGATGAATTAGCTTCATATGGAGAAATTTCAATTAAACTAGCCTCTTGTTCAGAGAAAGTACATTTTACATTATTACATTTTACTTTATCACAATTTACATTACTACATTTTACATTCCTACATTTTAATTCAATATTACTAGTTTCTGAAAATTTATTTTTAAATTGAGAATTTCTAGAATGAGAGCCTTTAGGTTGATAATTTTTAGATTGACCTTTAAGTTTACAATTAGCAATTAAGTGACCATAAGATTTACAACAATAACAAGGACCTATTAATTTACTTTGCTTAACATTCTTATTTTTAGAAAATTTACTTTGATTTACATAATTGTCAGATTTATAAGAAGATTTACCTGTTTTACATTCAGCTATTTCACCAGAAAAAGCAACATTATCTGCAAGATCTCTTTTTGCTAATTTCAGGCGGTTCTCCTCTAGCAGCAACTCCGATTCAATCTTGTCTGGAACAAATTCGGTATCTGGCCAACGATAAATCGCTTGTACTGTTGATTGGAACTCCTCTGGTAAACTCCGGATCATCTGATAACCCAAATACAGAGGCTGTAAAGTATGTCCAACTTCCCGAAGTCGTTCAGCAGCTTGCTTCACTCGGCAGAGGAAAAGGCCAAGATTCTCACTGGGATTATATCGGACACTAAAAAACTCATCCAGCAGATGTATCACTCGGGCTCTTGTAGTTGGTTCAAAATGATCTTTTAAAATTCTCCAGGCAGCAGCTCCACTAGTTGTACCAGCGATTAAAGGCTTAAACTCAGGCGATAAGGTCTGATAGATTATTGTATACGACCTAGCTTTTCTTAAATTCATCTCGCTTCTTTCCCTCCAAGTCAACTGGTCTGTTACAGGAACTGTTTTATCATCTTTCCCTGCTTCCGGTTCCGACGATTCCCCTGTTTCTTTCACCTCACTTTCTGGATCAGGATTCTCAATGTAGTCCCATGCTCCAAAATGCATTAACAGGACTTTCACTTCTATCTTCCATGTTTCCCAATTCGTGGAGGTCAAAAGAGCAATGTTAGATAATTCCATCTTTAACACGGCCTCCGTCGAAGCAATTGTAAACACACTTCAACAATGTTGGTAAGGTTCACAAAAAAACATCCGAAGAATTGACGAAAACATTACGAAAGTCCATGGGAGACGTCAAAAAAATTCATAACAAACGTCGCCAAAAAAAAAACGTCATTCAGAAACATCTGAACTCCAGCAAAGAGGCACATCTTTTAAGAAACAGGAAAAGTTCATCAGCGCTTAGCAGAAAAAAAACATTTTCTTCACTTCCACAGGGCCACTGGGCCCATAACCTGTTGACCAATTAAAACATTGGCCAAACAGAGTTGCTGTGGTTAATGTGGAAGACTTAAGACACCAGCTCTAAAACAAATTCATTTTATTTGAAGCAAGATGATATGATTACAGACAATATAACAGCTGTACTTCGCCGTCAAATCATAATATAAAAATAAATTAATATCCAATGATTCTACATTATGACAAGTTATACATACAAACATACAATAATTCACGAAGCTACTAATCCAAAATCAGTCCAGACCTTTATACACCCGGTAACAGCAATTGTTTTGCATAAAAACTGTTGCCAATCGATAGATACAAACTTACTCAGAATACATCCGAAACTCCGATCATGCGAACGCAACTTAAACGCCATTGGCTGCAAACTATGACGTCACAAGTCAGCCGTTCACGGCGAAAGATGAGATACCGAAAACACTGTTACTGACAGTTACTCAGTAACGGCACTTGCCTCAAAAGCTAATACGCATGAATGAAAATGCCGGTCGTTTCGGATGTAAACAAGAACAAGAGAGGGTGAAAAATAAACGTGCATCAATAGGAAGTAAATACTTTAAAGCTTTATCATTCAAGTTAAACTTCACTGAATGTTTAAATAAACAATTGATGCATAACATAAACATTAATGTCTATTAACAGAAATTAATTGGTACTCGATTTGATATATTCTGTAAATATTTAAAATAAAATGTTCTAAGAAAGTTTTAAAATAAACAAAAATTAAATACATGCGTTCATTATTGAAAATAAAAAAATACAACATTCGCAAATGCGCACACTTAAAGAAAACAAGAGAATCTACTTTCTTTTCTATTAAAACGCCGCGAAAAAGGATTCTTTAAATGTGTCAGCGACTTCACTTTCCGTAAGTGCAGTAAAAAGAAATTATTGAGCTGCAAGCAAACAGAAAAAATAATTTAAAAGAAAAAAATGAAAAGCAAAACCCGTTTTTTCTTAGCTATTAGAAAAAAAAAAAAATCTCTATTATTAATTGTCCGATTTTGTTCAAATTTTCAGCAAGTTGCAATAACAGTAAATTAGGCTGTGTAACAAAATTTTATTAAAATATAAAAAGTTATTAGAAAATTACAGCACTCCCCATAACCCCTAGTTTATGAAAAAGAAAAGAGCCATCTGTAGTTGTTTATTCAACTCTGTGGTGGAGTGGAAAGTTGAACGTCATCAGAATGAGATCATTATCGATGAGTGTGTTCAAGCTGCACGCACGCGAGCTCAGGAGACAGGAACATGGAGTGGGTCAATATCATGGATGGAGTAACACGTATTGTGTTCAGGAACAGATCATGGATTTGATTAATTATGGTACTAATTATAAAGATATTTTGTTGCAAAAGTAACGTGTGCTAGATGGCTGAATGGATAAGGCAGTGAACTCGAGACTAGGGATTCTGGGTTCGAATCCTTCCAGTCCCACATTGTATCATAATTTTTTTTGTTTTGTTTATTGGTTGTTTTATATTTTTCATAATGAATAAGATATTTTTGAGGAAGATATATTTTTTATTTTTATTATACAGAGGCACGTGTATTTTTATTATAATAATAAAATACTTATTTAAATGTGAGAAAATGAGGTATTTCGAGATGAAAGTTTTACATCTGAACGTCTTTTAAATATTCAAAGCTTCGTTTCTAAGTGATTATATATATAGTATGTATATGTATAATGATATAAACATTAAGCAAATCCAAATGAAAAAATAATATATATTGTGCGAAAATATCCTAGGATAATTCCTTGATTTTCTTCTTTTTTTTTTTTTTTTTGAGTACTTTAGTAGTGAATTTTTATCGAGACTAGGCTGGAAATCATATTTTACTTTGAACATTATAAAAATAAAATGTAATAGTCGTAGATTATTTTAACTAAAAATATCTGTACATATATTTTTTAAAGAGATAAAATATAGAGGTTTGCTGTCTAGTCTTGTAGTGAATAAAGTATGATTAGAATGTTTACAAATTTTTTACTGAAAGTATAAGTAAGTATTTTGCTTATACTAACAGAATTTTGAATGCCATTTATTTCTCATGTTTTATGATGTATTTTGGCCTCTTATCCACACGGTATTAAAATATGCAATCATAAAATAAGAAATATATATATTAAAACCTTCTCTGAAAAATTGTCTAACTAACAGTGCAAATTCCATTGAAATCCATCCAGTATAGTAGATTACAAACAAATCTCATATGTTGATATCACAATCTTAGTTTACTAACAGCATTCTATTTATCACGGAAGATATAAATCAACTGATAAATTATTTTTAAATAAATAAAAAGAAAATTGTTAAAAAGTTAAAATTTTTAGATCACCAGTTGAATTCTTAAATTGTATCAATCAACCTACCAAACAACGCACAATCATGTGATCAAATCGCCCACACAATTTTTTTGAGCAACTTGGGCGGATTTTGTGTGCGGTTGGTTAACTAATTTTAAATTCTAAATAGGCTAAAGTAGATAGAGAAGGTCACGTGATGTCTTTCCCGACTATTTTATATTTTATCTGAGTGTACATAGGCATGTATTTCTGTTACGAAAACCATGTTTTGGAAGGATAAAGAAATATAGTCATTGGTTTTACCTTTTTTGAACCATTAAAAATAATGAAATAACTGAATTATTTTAAAATTCCTTTCTTCGATAAGACCTACTCCATGGCATAAACTTCTGAGCGCGTGCGCGGCGCGAACTGCACTTCTGAACACACTCTTTGAGTAATATGTTTCGTTATGCAGAAAGAAACCATGCATAGATTTTTTTTCTTTTTTAATGAAATAAAAAAGAACTTCCCAATACTTTTTTTAAATGGTTGTTATTTCTAATCGGTGAAACATTTTTAATATTGTTTTTCAGATTTTCACTCTATAATATTACATGATCTGATTTATTTTTTTTTTCTGGAAAAAATCGTTTTTACTTCGTATACGCCGCACCGGCAGATAAGCCGCAAAAGGTAAAATTTAACTTTTAAACACGTATAAGCCGCGGCTTATCTACCCGAAATTACGGTACTATATTTTTGGTTGAGTTTGTTCAGAATTTAATGCTAGCAGGATATGAACATGTAATTTTATTCTGAGTTGGGAAAAAATGGTTGCAACAATGAAAGATAAATTGGTAAAAACCACATTCACTAAACCTCATAATTTTTTTAATTTATGTTATTATTGTCTTGTTACACAATGTCAGCCACTTTAGAATTTCAAACTAATGTATCTCAACTATTTTTTAAGATAAAAAGAAAACAAAAAATGCTTCATAATCTTTGTATCAAGGCACAAAAAATAAATTTAGATTTCCATTTTTTTTTTGTATATTTTTTAGTTTCAAATCTTAAAGTGGCTGCCATTTTGAAACAAGATGGCAGACCAAGCTGGCCAACAAACTCTGTCGAGATCTTTGTAAGTCTAATACACATGCTTAGTTACACTTGTGGATAAAAAAAAAGTAAACACCCCTTACTAACTCTGCAAAAAATTATCATAGAAGAAAGTTACTTGTACCACACAATTGATAATAAAGTGTACTTTTAACTGATGTATGTAAAATTTGCTTAGGGGGCCATCTACATATTAAAACAAACCACCATAACTTCGTTTTTTCCAATAGCAGCACACAATTCTGACAGCATAAATGAACTCTACACTCTTCAATTAACCTAAAAACAAATTTTTACATAATTCGTACAATAAGTTTCCGAGAAATTAATTATTTTAAAACAAGCTTGTTTTAGGGGCTGTAGCACAGTTGAAGCTTGGTACTCGATTGTTAACCGAGAGAGCCCTCTTCTTGATCAAGGCATCTTAAGCGCCACTCAAGCAGTCATTGAAGACAGCTAGATTAAGACATAGCAGAAGAAATTTCAAAATATCTAGTCACTTCTATCATAGACTTCTATCTTAAACCATCATTTTGCCGTTTTTTAAGCATAATTTGAAAACTACCTGGAAGAAAAATGTGAAATTTTGGATTTCCATAAAGCAGGTCTTAATAAATCTAAATACATAAAAAAAAAAAAAAAAAAATGTAGGTTGCAATTCATAACTTTTTCGAATATTAATTTCATAATTTATATCATAAAATTATAAAAATTGCAAATTCAATGTATTTATGTTTGAGTATTTTAGTATTGCTACACAAAAAATTAGCACATTAGGGGTATAATTTCAGGAGATATTGATAAAAATATGAAAATGTAATTTAACATTAGAAGCACTAAATTTTGAATGGTTATAATTCAAAAACTTATCATTCAAATGACTTGAAATTTGATGTCTAGGCATAGTTTTAACCGAAGATTTGAAATATCTTGTTAAAATTGGCTATTGCCATTGAAAAAAAAGGAAGTTTGGGTTCGTTTTAATATGTAGATGGCCCCCTAAGCAAATTTTATATACATCATTTAAAAGTAGACTTTATTTCCAATCGTTCGGTACCAGTAACTTTCTTCTACGATAATTTGTTGAGGAGTTAGTAGGGGGTGTTTATTATTTTTTTTCTACGACTGTACATCCAAATGAGTTTATAAATATGAGTGTTATTGCTTGAAAAAGATCATATATATGTATTATATAAATCAACATTTGAACAGAGCGTGTTTTATGGTTTGGGGGTCATAATCTGTGATAATATACTGAAATTTTCCAGAATTGTTTTCCTCTGGATGGCTGCAATAGGTAACGTCTTTTTTTTTTGTAATGTAAGCTACCTAAAATAGTGAAATTTCAATACAGTAATTTGATTTATTTACCATGTTATGGTAGAAAATAACAGGATTTCCAGTACTACAATATTTAGTTCACAATTATGTACTGTGTTCCTTATAAATTTCTTACATACTATTGAGAAACATGTGTATGCAACAGTTTGAGAAATCCTTGTATAATGTATACATATAAGTTGTGAAATTTGGGTATAATAACAAAAAATTCAAATTTTAAATACGTGTTTATTATATTTTTCTTTAGTTCTTCTTGTTTTGTATGCATCAGTTAATGATTGCTAGGAATTTTACTTTTGAAATTTGTACCCCGAGTTTTGCACATCATATCTATTTTTAACCTAATAAAGTTCATTCTTTTTTAGATAGACTAAATGACATTTCATGTGAGGTGAAGCTGAAAACGTGGTATCCATTTTTAAGCTCTAAAAGTAAATATATATTCACATTTGTTTGGTTTTTGTTATCATATTTTATCTTAAGTTTTGTCTTACAATCTGTCTTATTCCTCTTAACATATTTTGTCTTTAAAAATTCTTCTAAAATATTTGATTACCTAAATAATAAAAATAATACCTATCAAAATTATATGCTTAACCCCATTTTCTCGCCTTTTTTTTTTTTTTTTTAATGGTTAGATTTTGTGTAGCATATTGTATGATTAAGAAAATATCTTTTCTTAATTTACTATGGGTAAAAAAAAAAAAGAGAGAGAGAGAAAGAGCGAGAAAAGAAAAATCTGTAATGCTGTTTGTTCTTGGCTTTAGCTTTTAGCTTACAATTATAAATTATCAGGGTTCGGTGATACATACAAATGGATGTGTATCATGATATATCCAATATTTATTTTCAAAATATCATGAAATTTGATATTAAGTATTTAATATATATTTTTAAATATGATTTTTTTTCAGACAAAACAAGTGTAAATGAATTTTTTAACTGTTATTGATTGCGTTGTTTGGATTTTTACACTGGCAGTGACTTTTTTAGACCCTTCCCCCCTAAAAAACAACTTTTCTAGTTTTTACGTTTGAAGATAAATTTTTAAATGTAGAACCAATAATTGTGTGGGAAAATATTTACTTAGAAGTATAGCTACCTTACTTCTCATAAGTAGGGGGCCACAATATTTAATGACAGACTCATCACTCCAAAATTAGATCCGCCACTCTAAGATTTAGTATAAAACTTTTTAATAGAACATATAAAAGATACAAGGATATGGCATTTAACACGATTATGTACAATTATAATACATATGTACAGACTTTAGGAACTTCAGGAGAAATCTGCTGATTCGAAAAAAAAACATTTTATCATTTCCCGCTTCTCATAAAACTCCGGAAGAAAAAAACAAGCAAGCAGCTTGTATTTCACACCTTCTACATTGCATGCCGTAGTGTAAAAAAACTAACACAAGGGATGATGGGATAAAACTATTTAGCAGCCACTATAATAAGGAACTTTTGTCTAGTGATGCCATCTAGTGTAGCAATATTTAAATATTTGTTACATCCTCCTCCTTTGGTTCCTTAGATGTCTCGGCAAGGGACAAGGAATATTTTTCTTTGGCCTACCACGTTTCCTGAGTGGAATAATTGGTTGGTCGGTAACATTGTTGCACGTTTTAGGGCACATGTATGGTAAGTTCCTAAGGCAACTTCAAGAGCTTGTAAACTCGCAACTTCATAGGAAGTAGGTGAGCACTGTGTGAGCACTACATAGTGTCCGTCACGTCGAGGATTGAATTTGGCGGTTCTTTTCTGACCAGCCTCGCTAACAAGATGGAGCTCTACCCATACATGGTCACCAGGAGAATACTGAGGTCCTTCTATCCGTCTTCTGTCCACATACTGTTTTCTTTTATGTTGTTCGACTAAATCTTTCACTGGCTTAGTGTATTTAGCAAATTTGTTTGGTTTCGTGTTTATATCTATGGAGACTCTACCGATTTCACAGGAGCGCGAGGTGGCTTCTCCCCTTGGCTGAAAGATGGTTTCATACCTTTTCAGCAAGTAATTTAATTCTGACTTCTGGCCAGAACATTCAAGAGGCTTTGGAACAGGATCTGCAAAACCTTTATATGAGGATATGATATCTTTATATGAGGCATATCGCCGAAGTACCAACGTTTGTTCTTAACGTCTGGTACAAACCCTGATTTATCAAGAAAGTCTCTTCCTAAAAGGGTTCTGTTTCCTTTAGCTTTAGGTAACACAATAAAATTTGTACGAAATTTTCTTCCTTCAATTTCTACAGTAACAGTTGTGGTCAAACTGTCTTCTTTTGACCGCTGGCCATTCGCTAAAGACTTGTTCAGAGAAGTCTTCTGAAACTTTGCACCTTTTTCTTTTAACACAGAACACAACGATTCATTAGTCAGGCTGTGACTAGATCCGGTATCTACGCAGGCTTTGCCATAGACGCCATTAATTTTCAGGTTTTCTGTGGTTAAAGGTGTAGTTGTGGTTGAGCATGTGCATATCTGGATTTGCTCAAACTGAGAAGATTCAGTTTTTATCACAGGGTTGTAAGTAGGGCACTTAGCATGAATAAATCTGGGAGCACCACAACCATAACATTTCAAGGCTGGCCGATCTTCAATCAGTGGTGAGGGATTCATTTTTAAATGAGTTATTAAAAGAGCTCGATGGTACGGTCTCTTTTGGTTTTGACCAGTTTTTATTTTTCTGGTGGATTTCCATTACTTTGGATTTTAAGGGATTTTCTCTTAGGACATCATAAGCATCTAGCTTGTCTACTAATGCATTTGGATCATTCAAATCAGCCCAAATGTCTAAGAAATGTTTTCTATGCTGTGAGGAGCATCTTCTCTTTAATTTGTCAGATAAAATAGGACTTTTTAAATCTTTGAACGAAGTTATGTTGAGCTCAGATAGCCAACCTTCAAAGTATGTTCTAAGTTCGAAAAAATAATCTTTCCAGGTACTTTCTGGAATTTTCTTGTGCTGAACGAACAGGATTCTAAATTTTTCAGCGGTCAATTTGAATCGTTTCAACAACGTCGCCTTGATGTGTTGGTAGTCCTGGGCCTTTTCTTCCAGTTCCCTAGCAATGAGTCTAGCAATATCACTAGGTAAAGCACTTATGAGGTACGTAACCTAATTTTTTCTGGGGCCCCTAGAACCTCTAACTGTCACTCACACAGCACTAAGAAGATGTTCATATCATCTTATTTGGGCGAACACGGGGAATCAATTTTTGTAGATCGATTCGCGGTTTTTCGTAAGCGCATCTAATATTTTCTACCTCTGAGTTAGATGCCGAAGCCGGATGGGCAAGGCGTAATTTTTCGAGTTTGAAAGTCCGTTCATGCTCTAAATTTTCTTGTTTGATTTTACGTTGTTCTTGTTCAAAAACACGTTGATTTTCTACATCTAAGCGCTCTTGTTCAGTTTTTCTATTCTCGACTATAGTTGTAAATAAGTTTTTAGTTTAATCCTCCTTGTAATCAGCATGCGTAGTAATTATATTACGTAAATCGACCATTTTCATTTCTTCAGTGGCAGTTAAGCCTAACTCATTGCAAAGGACACGTAGATCCTCTTTTTTGTCCTTTCCAAAAAAACACCATTTTGTTTAAATTTAACAAAACTAACAACCAAAATAAAATTTTGATTTAATAATTCCACTTCGAGAACTAGAATTTAAATTTAAAATTTCAAGAACAAAATTTTAGATTTTTCTACGTAAACTTATCCTTACACTCAGTTATTTCTTCTTTACAGAAATCATAACACACAAAAAAAAATATATACATTCAAAATACAATACAGTCGAACTTGGATAATTCGAACGTCTTTAATTCGAATTCGTGGATAATTCGAAGTTTTTTGTCAGTCCTTTGAAACTTGTATTCAGTTAATGCTAAAAAATCTTGGTTATTTCGAAGTCCAACTTCTTTAATTCGAAGATTTTACCATTTCAAAAATGACAAAATCTAGTTTCAATGCAGTTTATTTGAAAAGTGACCGGGTTATTTTCAGCTATTGTGGAAAATTGTTTAGGGAAGAAAAGGGGGTTGGAGAATATTCTTACCTGTTCTAGGAAACAGAGCAGGGATAAAGGGAGGAGGAACATAGACCACCCGTACCTGTCCTTGGATACGTGTGGTCCCCGCCCTTTCCCTTGTAAGTGACACATGGTACTCTCGCCACTGACGCCAATGCGATAAATCATAGATGACACATGTTGCAATTCCTTCGAAACCAGGACTGTAGTCGCTTGAGTTTTCTTCATTGTGCTTTTAGTTTTTGTGGTGAGACAGGGTTCATACGGTGCTTAAAAGTGCTTGAATTTTTAAGGGAGAAAAAAGGTCCTTGAAAGTGCTTGAATTTGTTTAAATTTTAATAAAGGTACTTAATTTTCATTACTTTTTTTTTATAGGTGCTTAATTTTTTTTTTTTTTTTTTATTCACATGTTCAAAATAATGTAAAAGTTGCAAATGTTAAAAAAAAATAAATAAATAAAAGTTTATTAATCATGCGAAAATATTTGGTATGAGATTGTTTTCCTTTCAGGAGGTCAGAGTTCGAGCATTTGTACTTCGGTTTGTTGCCTTCTCCCTTCCCTCTCTAGGATTAAGTTTTACAAAAGAAAATTAAAAGACTTGTTGCTACTGCCAATCTCAAGATTGGAAATTCCTCCAAAGTAAATCCCCTCCCAATTGACAAAACGGTGATGTGGACCACATAAACTGTAAAAGAAAAAGAGGCTGAAGTTTTAGAAAAAAAAAAATAGAAAATTCAGTTAAAGAGTGCTGTGTTAACACTGTGAAAAAAGTCTATTTAAAATGCAATAAATTATTTATTCATGCTGAAATATGCAAATTTTTCTATTTTGTGAGTGTTTAATATACCTTTTTCAAAAGGATTTATTGCATGTTTTGAAATTAAGGCAAGTTGTGAAAAAAATTCATTTAGTTTTTGTAAAATTTTAAATTGTGTATTAACTAGTTGTGGTTCTGTTCCGAAAGTTTAAGGCATTCATTTCTAAAAATTAAAAAATCGGTGATTAATCAAAAAATTAAGACGTAAAAAATATCACGAATTTCAACAAATGGTTGCCGAAAAAAATTAATTTTGTCACTAGTTTGCAGAAAAATCACGAATTTTTTCAAAGGATCGCACAAAAACACAAAATTTGTCAAAGAATCACAGTAAAAACGCGAATTTCGTCAAGGGGTTGCGAAAAAAAATGCAAATTTCATCCAAGAATTGTGGAAAAACCCACAAATTTCGTCCAAGAATTGTGGAAAAACTCACAAATTTCGTCCAAGAATTGTGGAAAAACCCACAAATTTCATCCAAGAATCGTGAAAAAACCCACAAATTTTATCAAAAAATCACGAAAAAACTCACAAAATTCATCAAAAAATCACGAAACCCCCACAAAATTCGTCAAAAAATCGCAAAAAACCCACAAATTTCATCGAAAGATCACGGAAAAAACCACATTTTGTTGAAAGATCGCGAAAACCCCGTAAATTTTGTTGAAAGATCATGAAACCCCCGTAAATTTTGTCAAAAGATCCCGAAAATCCGGTAAATTTGGCAAAACCCCCCATAAATTTTGTTGAAAGATCTTGAAAATCCTGTAAATTTTGTCAAAAGATCACGAAAATCCAGTAAATTTTGCAAAAACCCCCATAAATTTTCTGAAAAGATCGTGATAAACCCCTTAAATTTTCTCAAAAGATCGCGAAAAAAAAACAAATTCCGTCAAAAAAAAAACACATATTTCGTCGAAAGATTGAAAAAAGGTATACGGTGAATTCTTGATAAGTCGAAGTTTACAAGTAGTCCCGACCCCTTTATTACACATCAATGTTAAACTTTCTCATTTTGTTGACGTATACATCTTTTAAGTCTATTTTTTTTTTCAGAAAGACAAATAACAGTAATTGGACTAATTTCTTAAGTTTTCAGCCAAAGCTCAAAACTGCTGACACTTTCTGCAGATAAAACTTTTCTGAACTCCTTCGTGGCCTTTAAAAGGATGCTATTTTTACTTCCCACCTTGGACAGTGAGAAGAGTATGCGAGTTTGCAATTTCGGTGGCAATTGTTCCCCCTCCCCCATTCATTTGTCCTTTACGTATTCCCTTTTCTCAACTCTGAGGTGGCTTAATGTATTCTAATTTGTCAAATTTCTCACGCTTTTATGGAAGGATTTTTTTTCTTTTTTATCTTTCGATTCCATTATTGAGATTTCATTCGGGTTCTTTGTTTTAATGTTGAGTCTTGTCATTTTAGTGTTTATTGCTTTCACATCGTGATACATTTTTAGTTGGGTTTTTTAAAATGTCGAAGCGGAAATTAGAAATTCTTACTTTAGAACAAAAAGTAAATTTGATAAAAGATATTGAAAACAATCGTAATTTAATGAAAAAGATTGATACCCTGAAATATGGTATCCCTCGTAACTCTCTATCTACCATACTCAAAGATAAAGAATGCATTTTCAAAAGTCGTAAGTCAAGTGTCAACCCAAAGTGCAAAAGGATGAATACGTGTGCCTTCCAAGATATCGAAATAGACCTCGTAAAGTGGTTTACATCTTGCAATACACAGAAGAGTGTAATTCCTTTAAGTGGTAGGATGTTACATGAAAATGCTTTGGATTTCATAAAATTATTGAATGTGGCAGGATTCCCTGCAAGCACAGGATGAATGGGAAAATTTAAAGCCTGATACAACATTGTGTTTCGGACATTAGACACTGAAGCAAAAGATGTGTCTGATACGCTGTGTGATGAATGGAAGAGTTTCATTACCCAAACTTCTTGCAGGCTATAGTTGGGACGAAGTTTGCAATATGGATGAAATGTAGACCTGCCAACTGCTACGAAAAAATCGTAGTTGCTACGATTTGGACCAATAAACTACGATGCTACGAAAATCGGTCTTACAGTACGATTTTTTTCAAAAAACACAAACGCATGTTTTGTTTCTAGCTTCGATTTTTATCCTGCGCAGCATATTTTTCAGGAGTGATTCTGCTCCAAAATTTCAAAGTATTCATTTCCGAGAAATCGCGAATTTCGACAAAAGACCGTATAAAAATATCAATTTCGTCAATTGTTCGCAGAAGAAAATAAATTTCGTCAAAGGATCGTGGTAAAAAAGTAAATTTTGTTAAAATATCGCAGAAAGAAAACTCGAATTTCGTCAAAAGATCAGTAAGAAAATGCAAATTTCATCGAAAGATCACTAAGAAAACGCAAATTTTACCAAAAGATCGCGGAAAGAAAACACTAATTTTGTCAAAGGATCATCGTAAAAAACACAAAATTCGTCAAAGGATCACGGTAAAAAATTGGAATTTCGTCAAAAGTTCGTGGTAAAAAATGCAGATTTCAACAAAGAATTGTGATAGAAAAATGTGAATTACGTTTGTGGGAAAAAAATTGTGAATATCCTGAAATGATCGCGGGAAAAAATAGTGAATTTCGTCAAAATTTACTGCACTGGGCTAAAAGAATTGGAACCCGGCTCTTTTTGCAAATGTAAAAAAAAAAAAAGCTTCGAAACCAGAAGAAACTAACAATAGAATAAAAATTTTCACATGAAAAAATTTACTATATTGAGTTGAAAGACTGAAACCGTATTCCTTTTACGAATGTCAAAAGATTGCTGTAAAACATGAAAAACCAACCAACCAACCAACCAACCAACCTCCACATTAATTTTACTTTTGTGTGCTACGATTTTGCATTTTCAAAGGTTGGCAGGTCTGGAAATGGGAGATTTTTACAAATGTTTTCCTAAAAAGACAATGATGTTTAAGGGATAATCATGTCTGGGTGGAAAGTTAAGTAAAGAACGTTTAAATGTGCTTGTCTGAGCAAATGCTCCTGGAACAAAAAAATTACTTTTACTGGTCATCGCTAAATACAAAAATCCTCGCTGTTTCAAACATAAAAAGTCACTTCCGGTAGAGTAAAGATCCAATAACGAGGTTTGGATGACACTGATATTGTTCGAGGAGTACATCAGAAATTTAGATGTAGTGTTTCATGCAAAAAAGCATAAAATGTTGATCTTCGTTGATCCGTGTACAGCTCATGATCAACTTTTGAACTTGAAATCTATCAAGTTAGAATTTCTCCCTTCTAACACAACTTCTAAACTACAACCAGCAGACCATGGAATAATTAAATGTTTAAAACATTCCTACAGAAAAGTGTGGAAAGCAATCGAAGATGACGAAAATGGAATAAATCAAAAGTATGATGTGTTAGAAGCAATTAGACTGATTTCAAGTCCCTGGAACAACGACGTGAATCGAATCACTATCAAAAATTGCTCAGTAGATGTGGCTTCTTTGCAAGCAATGCGCACTCAAATGTTGTGAATGAAAATCTACACGATCAAGTTATTTCTGAAGATGACGATAATGAGTTTTTGGATATTGACGAAAATGTAGCAGTTTGCAGAGAAATCAGTGCTTCAGATATAGTTGAAGCAATGAAAAAGGTGGAGAACTATTCTGAGTTTGAGGATGATGAGGAAGTAAATTGCGTTTCACCTCCAAACAATGAACAAGCACATGCGGCAATGACACTACAGCAATATCTTGAAAGTAGAGACGGCGTGGACGATTCTCTTTTTGCTTGTATACATGCTTTCTGACATGTGAAAGGCAAAAAAGTTTCTTTAAACAGTCATAATTAACAATTTTTTTCGGAAAACTTGATTTGTAAGTACCTTATAGGTAGCATTAAATTATATATCTCTTTAGCGCTCATTTTGCAGACTCCGTTATTACAGCATAATTGCAATTCCTATGTATATTATTGAATTATTTTTAATATATTTTCTGCATGTATTTAAGGATTTTTGATAAGTCGAACTTACGATAACTCGAATATTTTTGTCGGTCCCTTCGAATTCGACTTATCAAGAATTCACTGTATTTCGTCAAAAGATCGCATAAAAAACTGCATATTTCTTCAAAAGTTTGCGAAAATACCGCATATTTTGTCAAAATATTGTGAAAAAATTGCAAATTTCATCAAAAGATCACGATAAAACCACAAATTTTGTCAAAAGATCGTGAAAAAAACTCCACAAATTTTGTCAAAAGATCGTGAAAAAACCCCCACAAATTTTGTCAAAAGATTGTGAAAAAAACCCCACAAATTTTGTTAAAAGATCGTGCAAAAAACCCACAAATTTTGTCAAAAGATTATGGAAAGAAACACACAAATTTCGTCAAAAGATCCTAAAAAAAAAAAAGTTATCAAAAAATCACGAAAAAACCTCAAGTTTTGTCAAAAGATCACGTAAAAAAACGCAAATTTTGTCAAAAGATCACGAAAAAATGCAAATTTTGTCAAGGGATCTCGGGGGGGGGGGGGGGGGGGGGACCCGCAAATTTTGTTAAAAAATCATGAAAAACATGAATTTTGTTAAAATTAAGTGGTTTCCCCATCCCCCCACTTTGTTGTAACTTTTCAGAAAATTTCCTGTGAATTTCAGATTTTTTTTTACTCAGAATCACCCTTGATTAATATCATAACAATGCAAAATTATCAAGTGTCTACTTTGTCTAGTGTTAGCACAAATGACTTTCAAGGCAGAATGCAAAAAGATTTTCTTTATTTTTTGAAGACTTTCTCATAACATTTCACATTTAAGCCTTTGCTACTGTATGTTATGTATGGCATTCGCCTAAAAACATGTGAAAATGAAAAATAATTTTTTTTTTCTCTAGATACTTTTGTAGTATGGTATTTTGTAGCATTAAAGTTTTCATTTCATGAAAGGTGCTTGAAATTTGGGTGATGTGCTTGAATTTTATCATGGAAAAAGGGTATGAACCCTGGTGAGAGTTCAGTGCAAGAATGTCGTTGAGTAAGCCCCGTGTCCCATATAAAACCTTATCTTTCGATGAAAAAATTGCTGTGATTCGTGAGGTAGGAAAGGGTGTAAAGAAGAAATGCATCATCGCAAAAGATTATGGAATAACACCTAACACTCTGTCGACCTTTTTGAAGAATAAAGAAAAAATTTGGAAATCTAATCCAAATCGCAAACAAGCTAAAGAACCTAATAATCCTGATGTGGACGAGTGTGTCTTGAAGTGGTTTAAGCAAGTGCGGGACAAAAACATCCCTCTCAGTGGAACTCTTGTTCGTGCAAAAGCGGAAGAATTTGCTGTCAGCTTAGGAAACAACAACTTCAAAGCAAGCTCCGGATGGTTAGACGGATTTAAGGAAAGAAATGAAATTTCCTTTAAATCTGTGTATGGTGAAAGTGTGGACCAAGATGCACCACATGAGTGGAAAGAAAAAATTGTTTAAATCATTGAGCATACACAGGACAGAGACATTTTTAATCTCGACGAAACTGGACTTTTTTTCAAATGTACCCCTGCAAAGACTTTGGATTTTAAAGGTGAAAAATGTAGTGGAGGAAAACGCAGTAAAGACCGCATAACCCTACTTGTGGTAGCAAACATGGACGGCACTGAGAAGTTACCTTTACTGATGATTGGAAAAATCAAGAAATGCAAGGTGTTTTAATAATGTCAAAACAAAGCCTATAGAATATTGTTCTAACACGAAAGCATGGATGACGGCGAAACTTTTTGAAGAATGGCTGCTAGGTCTCAATCGCACGTACCAAAGAAAAAGGAGAAAAATAATCCTGTTTATTGATAACTGTACGGCTCATAAATCGATACCCACTATGGAAAATGTCACGGTTGAATTTTTTCTTCCAAACATGACCTCAGTGGTGCAACCAATGGATCAAGGCATCATTAAAAATTTGAAGCATTTCTGCAGATGCCTAGTCATTCAACACCTCCTTACTGAATCTTCCCAAAAGCTTCCCATTACCCTCCTCGATGCATCAAGAATGTGTTTAAATGCATGGTCCAAAGTGAGCCAAAAAACAATAGCAAATTGTTTCCGGAAAGCAGGATTCATCAGGAACACTGTCCATAGCGAGCTTTTACATGAAGAAAATTGACCTCCCCTAGTTGCATGGGAAGACAGCATACCATTTGATGATTACGTCGACATTGGTAAAAACATAGACATTTGTGGAGAGCTAGCTGAAACAGATATTCTATCCAAAGTTCTAAACAATAAGAACATTGCAACAGAAGACGATGAAGACATTGAAGATGAGGTAGAAGAACAGAGGCCGATTTCAACTTCAAGTGAGGCAGTCTTTCATCTAGCGGAATATCGTCGTTATGTAGAAGGACAATCTAACGTGAGTGAAGCTGTGTTTCGAGCTGTAGATATCCTTGAAGATTTTGTTTAAAAAAAATCATGTAAGCTCTTTAAAGAAATCTTAAATACCTTAATATTTTAAAAAGCTGTAGTTTTTTTATTTAAAATTAATAAACATATTTTTTTCACATTTTTTGTTGCGATTGATTATTTTACAATATAAAAATAAATTGTTTTGGATAATTCGAAGTTTTGCATTGGTCCCTTGCACTTCGAATTATCCAAATTCGACTGTATAAATATAAATGCAAATTACTATAATATCACAAAATATAAAATTTTATTTATTTAACTCTTTCCTTTGGAAGGTAAACCGAAATTGAACTATTTCAATTTATCGTTATGTAATACGATATTACTATAATTTTAAGAAAACACAAAAAAATTCTATAACTTCAATATTAACTCTCAAAATAAAACAAAACTAAATTATTATTACACAGTTCTTAACTTTCAATTTCTTTTAAGAAAAAAAAATAATATTACGTTAAACAAGAATATTTAAAAACTTTCTTCTCAAAAGAACACTTTCTATTTTGGTTCTAAGAACACAATTATTCAAAATTAATTAAAATTACTTTACTAGCAAAATAATTCAAAATTGTTCTCAAAAGAACACAATTTACTTTTGTTCCGGGAAACAAAATTCTCTTTTTTTTTTTTAAACCTTTTAAAACAAATTCAAATTTAAATGTTTAACCTATAAGAAAACTTATTCTTATAAAAGTTCTGTTCAGAACTTAATTTCGTCATTACATAAATCAACGTTATTCAAAACGAAACTCAACTTACTAAGAAAAAAAATATTTATTGTATCTTAAATATCTGTCAAACGATACCATTTTAATAAAATACAGTTTATTAAATTCAAAACAAAAAGTTTTTTCAAATTAGAATACAAAATATAATTTTCACATCAGTAAGTAAAATATATCTTAACAGAACAAATTTTGTTCTTAAATTACCTTTAACCTAAATTGATCAAAGGTTTTTACTTTCAGAATTTAAATTCTTACAGAAAACTTTTACATTATCTAAGATTTCAAACTTCAGAACATTTTTACCTCGCCTGTATGTCATTGACAAAACAGACACAATTAATTTTCTTAATGAGAAAATACTGTACTTGCAATACTATCTTAAACAATTTTAACATCAAAATTTAATAACATAAAATAAATAATATAAGAATGCAATACACAAAATTCACTAAAATAAAATTACACACTTATCTTTGGATAGCTGCTACATGCATCCATATTTTTATAAGCTTTCAAGCAGTAAAACTTATTTAAGAATAATGTACTCTCTGTTACCCAGGTCGACGTTCGGTTTACAGAAGTATTATGACATTTTCACACATATATATGAAGCTCATGTAGACCAAACATCTTACGTGGATCATATCTCCCTTCAAAATTTTGGAGAACAAAAGGCATCTAAATTTGCCTGCTGAAATCAGAAGTAACGTCTGAACAGAAGATGCTAAAACACTACTTTTTCTTCCTCAAAGCACCAGCCATTGTAGCACACCATTTGTAGAATACAGCACTGCGTATTAAGCACCATCTTTCTTTACTCGGTCGGTCGTAGATTCAGGGCCCAAGGTTGGGAAAGCCATTTTATAGCTACCTTACTTCTCATAAGCAGGGGACCACAATATTTAATGACGGACTCATCACTCCAAAATTAGATCTGCCACTCTAAGATTTAGTACAAAACTTTTTAATAGATCATATAAAAGATACAAGGATATGGCATTTAACACGATTATGTACAATTATAATACATATGTACAGACTTTAGGAACTTCAGGAGAAATCCGCTGATTCGAAAAAAAAAACATTTTATCATTTCCCGCTTCTCATAAAACTCCGGAAGGAAAAAACAAGCAAGCAGCTTGTATTTCACACTTTCTACATTGCGTGCCGTAGAACTCTCTGTGTAAAAAAAACTAACGCAAGGGATGATGGGATAAAACTATTTAGCAGCCGCTATAATAAGGAACTTTCGTCTAGTGCTGCCATCTAGTGTAGCAATATTTAAATATTTGTTACAGACGAATTATTGAATGATTAACTGTCTAATTTAGATAATAAGTTATTTACAGCTTCATTAGAAATAATCTTTTCTGGTTTTGTTCAGTTTAAACTGCACAAGTTAGGGGATGAAAAAGCAGACCAGCTTACATTTATGTTGAAATTTTTCAATAAAAAAAAATTATTTTGTATTTAAAATTTTGTTGCATAAAGCATAAAATTTTCTTGATACTTAGTAATAAATCCTATAGTTTGTTTTTGGTGAGTGTAAAAAGCAAAAATTGTGTATGTTTTCAATTAATTGATTTTGAATTTTTTCACTAAACTTATCAGGGGCAAATAGAGATTGTTCCTGGCTCCAATTTGCAGTTTGTAGCATTTCGATATCTAAAATAGTTTTTGAAAAAAAAGAGGAAAACTTGGAGAATCATTCAATCTTTCAATACTCAAAAATATGATAACTAATTGATCAGTTTTAAGCGATTGAAAGGTTTAATTAAGATTTATAAATGATAATTCTGGCTATAATCTGCAGTTTGTTGCATTCCAGTATCTAAAATAGATCCCAGTGGCAGAAACACCGCGACACGGCGACATAGTCGCGGACACAAAAAATCTTTTGCGGACAATTATTGTCTGTACTAATGATTGTCCGCACTAATGAAGTCATTTAAAAAAATTTTTTCCCCCGCAAAAAGCACGTAAAAAGTGTGACTTTTGGCAAAAGATCGCGTAGTAATCGCGAATTTCGGCAAAAGGTCGCGTAGTAATCGCGAATTTCGGCAAAAGATCGCGTAAAAAGTGCGAATTTTGGCAAAAGATCGCGTAAAAAGCGCGAATTTCGGCAAAAGATCGCGTAAAAAGCGTGAATTTCGAAAAAGATTGTGTAAAAAGCGCGAATTTCGGAAAAGGATCGTGAAACAAAGGCGAATTTTGTCAAAGGATCACGAACAAAACGCAAATTTCGTCAAAGGATCGCGGACAAAACGCAAATTTCGTCAAAGGATTGCAGACACAATGCAAATTTCATCAAAAGATCGCGGAAAATGCGAATTACGTCAGAGGATCATGAAAAAACGCAAATTTCATCAAAGGATCGTGGAAAAGTACGAATTTCGTCAAAGGATCGCGGAACAAACGCGAATTTCGTCATAGGATTGTGGAAAAAACTCGATTGTCGTCAAAAGATCGCAAAAAAACCCTGCAAATTTCGTCCAAAAATTGCGGGAAAAACGCGAAATTTGTCAAAAAGCCATGGAGAAAACGTGAATTTCACCGAAGAATTACAAAAAAAAAAAAAAAAAAAAATAATTTCCTCAAAAGGGCGCAGAAAAGAAAAATTCAAATTTTGTCAAGAAATCACGAAAAAAACGAAAATTTCATCCAAAAATTGTGGAAAAAGCGGTAAATTCGTCAAAAAGACTTAAAAAACGTGATTTTCACCAAAGAATTACAAAAAAATAATTTCTTCAAAAGGTCGCAGATTTCATTCAAGGGTTTTAGAAAAAACTCAGTGCTTTTCGCACTTGAGGCCTCTGAAGCTTCCGAAGGTTTTTAAAAGCATCGTTATTGCCTATGGTGTGGTTCTGCTTATCCTTCATACTTTAGAAATTCTACAAGAAGTTAGATGATGAAAAGTTATAAGCAAAATTAATGAGAATGCATCATGCTTACCATGTTTTTAATAGAATGATAAAATATTCCTAGCTTAATTTATTATTTATTCACTAAAATGACATACAAAATTTGCAGACAGATTATGAAATTTTAAAAGATTGTCGCAGACAGCTACAAAACTTTCTGCCACTGGGAAATAGATTATGGGAAAAGAGGGAAATAATACCAGGAGAATCAGTCAAATAAAGAATTTTTCTTTGCTCAAAAACTCAAACCAATTGATCAATTTTAAGGAGTTTTATGATGATTTTTGTTACTTGTAGAAGTTTTTTTAATTTCCATGTTATTTTAAAAAAAATAATAATATTGAAAAGAAAAAAAAATTCCACTAATTATAATTCATTTAATAGTTTAACACGTTGGCGGCGGGTGTTGAAGGGTGTTCGACACTAGCGCCCCTCTCCAAATGGCGGCCGTCGACGACCCTTCGACACCTATTAATGCTGTTTCAATTCATTCTATATCTGTCTAGCCAACTGGTAACATCTTTAAATTTTTCCCTAGCCTTCTTAATGAGTTTTGCTTGATACCTGTGCTACCTGCCACCGGATTTTTTCCAGGCAAAAATATAAAAATCGGCAAAACTTGTTATGGAGCATTTATAGCATTGCATTAAGATTAAATTTCAACGAAAAAAACTTTCAGCCACAACGAATGATTTCACCTCATACGGCTTAGCCGCCAAAGCGTTAATGCAAATTTTGGTTTTCAAATATTTTTAGATTTTTCTCCTATAAAAATATTTTGAGTATCTCTTACTTTATATCTAAAAATATTTTACTGTTACATACTTATTTTTGGTATTTTTTATATACAATTATTAATAAGAAAAAATATTTTAATCCTTCACTGTTTTGTATCAAATGTGATACATGCCTATGAATGATGCATATTTTACCTTGTGACATGCATTTTCACTGTGTGGGTATTTCTCTAAATCAGGAGCAGTCAGGCAGTATTAAAGGAATCAATATAGCTTATTGATTTGCTCAGTATTATACAGGGTGATTCATAATGAATGGGCCAAATAGAATAGCGTAGTGTGACTGCCGTAATGGATTTATTCAGCCGAAACAAATTTATTCTGCAACTACAATTATACAAGTTTTATTTGGCAACAGGAAAAAATCATCGAATGACGACCTCACTGCTAAAGGCACTGTTAAACAAAATGTCATCCATGCAGGAGAAAGCGCACTGCGTTTTCGAATATGCCAAAACCTCCTCGGTAACTGTTATGCAAAGACATTTTCGCACGGAATTTCGTAAACAACCACCGCATCGGCATAATATAAGCAGGTGGGTGAAGCAGTTCCAGGATACCGGCTGCTTATGCAAGAACAAAAGCCCAAGACGAAAAGAAACAAAACCTGAAGTGGTTGAAAGAATTCGTGATTCGTTTTTACGGAGTCCCTCAAAATCAACGCGACAAGTTACCGAGGAAGTTTTGGCATATTTGAAAACGCAGTATGCTTTCTCCTGCATGGACGACATTTTATTTAACAGCACCTCTAGAGGCGAGTTCGTCATTCGATGATTTTTCCCTATTGCCAAATAAAACTTGTATAATTGTAGTTGTAGAATAAATTTGTTTCGGCTGAATAAATCCATTACGGCAGTCACACTGCGCTATTCTTTTTGGCCCATTTATTATGAATTACCCTGTATATCTCATGTTACAAAAACCTAAAAGTGTCAATTAGGTGTTAATAAAAAAATTTCTTAAAAAAAAAACAACTCTCAAAGATAGAAAGTGAAATATTATAATTAAATTAGGGTTTTTAAAAAATTAGAATAGGCTTGTATCTCATCATTTAAAATAAATAAATTGCACTTTAGCTACTTCATTACCACAAACAATAAAATTCAAAACTTTGACTGAAAATTTGAAACAATATTTAAAAAATATTTTCCCTTTTTTAAATCATTCATATACAGTAAAATCTGTCCAAAACAGAATCGCTATTGACCGGGTGAAAAAAAAAGTCTTTGACAGGTTTCCCCTTTGTAAGTATAATTGCATCTGTTGTTACCTTGGAATTTTTTTTGTTTAAGACAGGTAGACAGACAGACAGTGAGACAGATAAAGGTCACTGTAATATCAAATAGTTTTTTAAGATACTAAACAATAACTGGTCAAGTGCGAGTATTACTCGTACATACAATACATATATGAATTAGTAACTGGGCATTGCATTACACAAATATATCATTAAAAGTTATCTAGGCTTTAAAAGCCGATGACGCATAGAGTACACCGCCCGTGTCTTTGTTGTATGTATATACAAACCATCCATGTCTTTAAGGGTTAATATCTTGGCTAATTACTGACATTTTTTTCAAAAACCGTTATCAACAATCCTTTTATGCTTCTACGACGATGGGTACCTCCAGCGCTCCTCGACTTCTTTGCTGAACACCTGCAATTTGAAATTTGTGTGTAACGGAAAAATGTGATTTTCTCAAAAACTATGTGTCTTATTATAATTACAATAGTTTTCCTGCAAGGTTTAAATTAACTTCTACTATCCCTATTTTTTTTCATAATTTTAGTTTCAGTAGATTCGGAAATAGAGGGGGGGGGGGAACATATTTTTGCATAAGAAATGTATTTTTGAGTTCGGCATTATGAAAGCTTTCACGTGATATGCAAAGAAAAGATTTTTTCCCCCAACTAATGTAATTAGCCCGTCTGCATTTTCCCTAAATATATTATGAATGGTTAATAATCTATAGATATGTGAGTCAATAGTACTATTACTTCAGCCAGTTTTAACTTTCCACGTTGTCAATAGCCTTTATTGCTTCAGCCAATTTTAACCTTTCACATTCCATAGTTTATGAGTAAAATGGCTGTGACAGACGGGCACACAGACACAGGAGGGATCTTATAATGGTTACATTTTTACTTTTTAAGTACAGAACCCTAAAAATTATGAAATAAAGAGTTTTAACTAACATATAATGTAAAAGTTTCTTTTATTTTTTAACAGCTGTAATCCTTATATCATAAAATTATTGGCATTGTATTTTTCTATGATCTTATATATCTGCATTTAATATTGTTTTGAAAATTTTCTTTTCCTTGTGTGTTTGTAGGTGATGCATTTCTAACAACAATTAGATGCAGTTCACTTTCTTCAATAAAGAAAGTTTACAGTATTTTATATAACATTCAAGAAATAATGATATGGATTGACCTACTACATTTATTAGAAACTGAGATTTGTCCAAATTTAATTGTGGATGTGACTGATGTGTAAGTTTTTTAAACATTCTTTCTTATTACATGCACTTGTAACCATACTTTTGATACATAAGTAATAAAAAAATTCTTGAATGTATTTATAAATTGTTTCATTTATAAACCAATAAATATACATCAAAATCAGACATTTAACAAAATCACACAAAATGCAAGATAAAAGAACATTAAAATATTTTGAGCTTTATCAAAACATACAAGTAACTTACAGCTGAAACATGCATTCAGCGTCACAGGAGTGCCACATATTCGGGAGGATCCTTGTAATTTCATAAACCAGCTTTCAAGGAACACATGACTTATATAATTGTTGCAATTTGACTTGATTATTTTTATATTTTTAAAATTTGGAACATGATTAGTTTCTAGTGAGTGATTTACAACCTTCAATTGTAAACTCCCACTCCTATATGCAAGTTTATGCTCTTTTAAGCAGATATCACACTTACATCCAGTTTCACCAATATACACTAAATTACTGTCCTTACATGGAATACTGTAAATAACACAAGCAACTCAAAAAAAGGGGGAAGGGGGGTATCTTCTGCTTGAAATTGCAAATTATGTTTTTCATAACATTTTGTGGTTTATAAGCAGTATTGATATTGATTGATTTAAATAAGGAGACTTCATATGTCAATACTGCTTATAAACCACAAAATGTTATGAAAGATATAATTTGTAATTTCAAACAAAAGATTCCCCCTTTTCTAGTTAGTGTTGTTATTTATACTATTCCATTTAAGTACTGTTATTTGGTGTATATTGGTGAAACACTGCATATGTGTAATATCTGCTTAAAAGAGCATAAACTTGCATATAGGAATAAAAGTTTACAATCTAAGCTTGTAAATCAATCTCTAGAAACTGATCCTGTTCCAGATTTTGAAAATGTAAAAATAATCAAGTCAAATTGCAACGATTATATAAGCTGTGTGTTCCTTGAAGATTGGTTTATGATTTGGTTGATTTGTATGATTGGTTTATGTTATGACTGGTTTGGTTTATGAAATTACAAAGATCCCCACTCAATGAAGTTATTTTGGACTTTTTTTGGAAACAATTTTTTGGGCTGATAATGCAATTTTCCATGTCAGTAGTTTTGTCAATAGACATAACTTTTTTTACAATTTTTTTTTCCTATGTCGTTTTCTACAATTTCTTAATTTTCTGTTTCTATAGGATAGAAGTGTACCTAATTTTATTTCCGTCATTAATGTAAATATACATGTTGGTTTAATTTTGGCACTGTTGGACTTTTTAACACCATGAAAATTTACATAGGAATTTTTTGACTGAATGAATTTTTACCATGCTGATATGTGCAGATTAAGGTAGTGTGAAGAATTTCATTTTACAACTGCGCAATAACTATAACTTGAAAAATTTAACTGTATGCTTAGGGTCAGTGACCTGGATCCGAACAATTTTTGATGCTCCAGCTCCAGCTCCGCTCCTAGAGAAAATACTGTGGCTCCGGCTCCGGCTCCAACTCGGCTCCGACTTTGCGCTTTTGAGTTGCAGATTTTAATTTACACGTTTAATTTTTTGCTCACAAATACTTTCTACCTTCATTAAAGATCTGACAAAATGCATTTTTCTTCTCATCAAACTTCAAATGCTTGTTCAGAAAGTATGACATCTTTTAGCTTTTGCTTTTAAAATAGAAAGTTTGGTGGAATTTTAAACACAAAAATCTTAAATTTCTTCTACACTTTTCAAACAGCCAAAATTGTACAACTACACATGCAAACAACAGGCGGCCATATTTGTTTTCGAATAGTGTTGTCACTTAGTTCAAGTAGAAAGTAGAAGTAAAGTAGTGTTACCATGTTTCGAGAAGGTTTCCTAGGTACTAATAATAATAATAAAAACCTAAAAAATGATATAATTAAAATACTGAATAATGATGTGATGTATGTAATTAAAATATTTTAAGCCTAGAAATTTAAAAGACTGAAAAAAAAAAAGGATTTAAAAGAATATTAAAAACTAAAGGAGCCCTGGAGCTGGGGAAAATTTAGAGCTCCAGCTCCGGCTCCAGGGATAACACAGCTCCGGAGCGCTCCGGCTCCGGGCTCCAGCTCCAGCTCCGGGTCCCTGCTTAGGGTCATTATCTTGTTAAAATATAAATTTCAAATGAAGTGCTAAAGGTCTAAATTTTGGGTGCTTCATTTAAGATTATTTTTAATATATTCAGCTATTTCATTTTATCTATGAATTTATCATAAATAAAAGTAAACTTTCCATCCCCTTTAGAACAGGCAGCCCCTCGCATGAACCATATCATTTTTATGTTTCACAGTGAGAAAAAAGATGCTTTGGGGAAGAAGTTTACAGTTATGTTTTTGCCAAATATTTTGATCATCATTCTCAAAATGAATTTTGTTATTGTTTTAATGAATAATATTTGATTCTGAGTGTTTTGAGACTTCTTTTTTGCTCTCGATTTGCAATAGAAATAAGTTTTTTCCTCCAGCTATATGACCCATGTAATTTCTTTTTCTTCAAATCTTTTATCATAACCACTTCTTCAATTTTTGTAACAATCATTTTGAAATATTTTTTTGTTACGTTTTCTTCCTTTTTCAATTTTTTTTTCAATTGCTCCAGTCTTTTAATTCTTTGGAATATTTTTTGTGTGCATCTATTACTTCACTGAATTTCCATTGCAATTAATTTAAAATTTGAAAAATTTATCTTCTCTGAACATCTGATGCACAAATTTTGGGATTTCCACAAACATTTCAATTCTAGAGCTCATTTTGATAATAAATTTATTTATTTTTACTTGAAAATGAAAGTTTAGTATCTTACGATAACAAAACTATTATATTGATTCCTTTTTAAAAGATTTTAGAAATCTTTTTTTTTTTTTTTTTTTTTAATGGAGTGTATACTTAATTTTATGACTCTGAAATTTGTAACTTCCACATAAAAATTATGTTAACTGAAATATTATTGGTTCTTGACTAATTTTTAGCCTAGTACTTTAGAAAAAAGTTATAATAAATGCTGCATACTAGTTTTTTTTTCATACTTTTAGAGTTATATCCATCAGAAATTCTGTTGACTCCTTAGTTCCATGCAGTGGCGAGGAATTCAATCATTTTACTCACCACTGGCAAGTGGATTATCTGTCAAATCGGGTGAATTGTTAGGCAGTCTTTTAAAAACTTATACCTTAGAAAATATGCTTTTTACTTAGATACATTTTGCAACTCTTCAAATTACTGCGATATAAATATGATAGCTAAGTTCTATCTTATACTAAACTTTCTTCTGTTGTATATACAGTTGAAGATCTTTATAATGCAATTCTATATAACGCAATTCTCCATATAACGCACAACTCCTCAGATGTAAACAATGATTTTTGCAGTTAAAAAACACCTGCATTTTCACATTGTAAAATATTGCTACTCTCTAGAGGACTAAATTTGATACATTAGTTCAACTTTATCTTCTAATTTAAGACCTTTTTACTGAAAAAAATGCTATTATTACAATAAACATTTTTGAAAATGTCTAATATAAGGGATGGTTGTGTCAGTTATATTTGGATTATGTTTATAAAGTAAATTTAACAATGTCTGATTTATATTATGCAAAAATTTATAATTTGGATAACTCTTGGTAACAAGGAATGCAGTATAAAGATATTCTAATGCACTTTGATATGTTTCAGACATATTGGCCATGTTTACAAGGTGAATTTAATGATGTGATCCATATAACGCAAAATTCTATGTAACACACAACCTTGCGTTTTTAGGTTTGCGTTATAAAGATCTTCTACTGTATTTCTTAATTTTATAGAAAAAAATTACAAAAATGTAATGTAGTAATAGCAATGAATTATTTTTGCCCTTACTTTCTGTCATTACAGTTTTCAACTGTATGTTGATTCTTGCTGGCTGGTAAGATTTTCTGAAAATCTCCCACCCCTGCTTCCATGGTCTGTTGGCATTCATTTTTAACTACAATCAATTATGTTTCTTAATGCTCTGTGATTTTTCACAGACTGTGATTGCTCTCAGAATGTCTCTTGATTTCTAGAATTCTTAGCTTAATGTGTGATTGTTTTGCGATAATTCCTGATGATTTGAAATTCTGGTTTACTTTTTCAGTAAACAGCCTTTTTTTTTATATAAAAATTTGGAAATAATCTTATGAGGTGTATTAATGTTTTAACATTTACAAAAACTTTTAAGGTCTCTTTTTGTAGTTATAATCAAAGTTAAATAATTTAAGAATAAAATTTGTATTTCTTTAATTTAAATTTGTAGTGATTTCTTGAATTTTTAAATCAGGTAATAAATGTTTCTGGTTTTGTATAATTAGAAGTGATAGGAACATTTGTCTAGCCCAGGGGTCGGCAAGTAATGTTAAGTGGGGTCCGAATGCTTTTGAAAAATTTTATAGGGGTCCAGAGAAAAAAACACATAAGTAATTTAACTACTTATTGGTATTAATTTTTTTTACATACTGTAATGTGACTCTGGGTTATGTAAATTGGAGTGTGAAATTCAATTGAAAATTCAAATTTAACTAAAATAATTCCAATTCACAAACTCAAAATCACACCACAGCCGGTCGTAATAATGGAAGTCATTGACAAAGCTTGCTGATTAATTACTAAGGGGTACGTAAAATGATTCAAAGTTAATTTTCACTTGTACACGTTGCTGCAAAAATAAAAAATAAAGAACACTCACCCCCAGTTGAAGCAAATGAAGACTCACTTGAATAAACACTAAAATTTTTATTCAATGGAAACACATATATATATATATTAATGAATGATGATTAGGTGGATCCACCTATTTTTCTTATAATATATCGTAATAGGATGTTAGCATACTTTTTACAAAAAAGCAATTGTATTGCATCTATAAATAGATATAACTCTATTACATATTAAAATATTTCGGTTAAATAATATTATTTGAATGTGGTAAAGATTTAAAAAAAAAAAAAAAAAAAAAAAGATACAAGATGATAGTCTCTAATTAAATGAGAAATTATAGATTGGAAGAAATGTCCTCCATAATTCACTTCACAATTAAGGTTTTGTTCAACAATTATTGTTCAAGAAAGGAATTTAGGTAAGTTCGAATACTGTTGAAAGGTAAATGCGGGGATCGAAGATATTTAATGAACACTCGAATGATGTACACTATAGTAATTGACGATATTTAATGGACGCTTCATCGCAAGTTTAACATCAGATTCGTAGTAGGAATGAAAAAGACATCAAGAATTCCACAATTTGCTTGAGGATGATGGAAATGCTTAATAAGAACTTTTATGAAGAAGTCTATTTATTCATGATGTATGTGTTGGCTAAAAAGCAGCCATAAGTTGAAGTCACGCGTCTGGCAGGGATATTTTAAAAGTTGCTGAGGAACATTCCGTGTAAGTCGGCACGATCTCACGTTCGATTATGTCTTCAACAGGGAATAGTGATAATTCGCAGAATCAATTAATCCGCATGATATTGTGTATGAAAATCAGTGAAATTTTCCATCTGAACATTTAAATTGAAACATTAATGGTACGTATGCACCTGAAGAAACGTCAAACGATAGCGAGAGCCAAAGTAACGTAGAATGATTGCGATGGCTTCCTTCCGATGCGCTCTCTCTCGCTGACGGCCAAGGCACATTTCCGCGGCCCCGGCTGCTCAAGCAAACCGTATTCAACGATGTTTCTCCGATGAGTGATTTTTCCCAGAGCTTAATTTAAAAAATCCAAAAGCCATAACGAAGTGCTCCAGCCAATATGAGCCGAGTATTCACCAAGCTTTGACGTCGCGCATCTCACGGAGGTCCCTCTTTGGAATGTTGATTACTTTTCCACGCTACTCCAAGCATCCGCTTTTTGAACATGGCGTCTTTTGCCGAAGGGGAATACCCTTTTTCTGGTTGTTTTTCTCGTTCTTTCAAAATGTCAGAACAGAGATTCTCATAGCGTTGCGTGCCAAAATCAAGAATGAAAAAGATAGAAAAAACATTTTAGCGTATTTCAGCTAAAGTATTTAACCCAAGTTGCTGAAAATTTCACAATCGGCTGGAAATAAATATTTCTATCCATAGAATATATTTAAAAAGGGAAATATTAATAAATAAAAGTTTTCTATTTTTAATATTTTAGACTTAGAAAATGACGAAATGTTTACAAATTTCGTGATGTATGTTGAAGGAAAAAGCTGAAAGTTAAATTAGTGAAACATAATAATATACAAATTGCACTTAATGAATCTTAATAAAAGATAATGTTTACATTAGAAAAAAAAGAAAATATTGAATTATTTATTACTTAAATTTTACTTATAAGGTTATAACTTGGGATTTGAAATCAGGTGTTTGAAAATGCTAATTTAAGTTATAAAGGGGAAATAAATTATATTATTTAAATTAGTTGGAATGGGAAATGATGCATTATATTTTTTATGATGCAACACATACACATACATATAATATAAAATATAAAAGTAAGATATTTGTCCTAAAAAATTACTACTTACACACGTATATGTTCTGAAAATTTTTACATACACATAATATAACAAAAAAAGCAGGTATTTGTTGAAAAATTAATGCAAAAAATTACACTTGCGTCTTGAGCAAGTTTTTTATAGTTTGCTTCATATGGTGAACAGCTAATGCGAAGAGTGTCTTCAAGGTGGGTGTCCCTTAATCGCTCCAATGCAGTATTTTGCCTTTCACATCATAGAAACTATGCATCACTAATAAAAATTCTAATTAATCATGCTGCTACTTGTAAGATATAAGAAACATTGATAAGGCTATTACTCAAACGTATCTATTATGCTTAAATATTAATAAATTATTTATTCAAATTGAAAATTTTTGGCAGTCCACGCTTCGACATTCTGTGGTCCGGATGTGGACCGCAGTCAGCCTGTTGCCGACTGTGGGTCTAGCCTTTTGCTGGGCTTGAAATACAATGCAGGATGGCAGGATTGACATCCGGAATTTTGAAATTTCTACCCAAGAGAATTTCACACTCAGAATACAGCTGCCCAAAAACTTTCACAAATTTTTACAGAATTTGCTCTTTTTGGAACAACAATTAAGAAGCAATCTAATGACTACTATGAAATTCGGACCAGAAAGCTATATTGAAACCATTCCCTATTGAACATTGAACCCCATAGGAACTAATACAACTTTCTGAGTAGTGATTTTTCCGAGTGAAAATGTGTTTAGGCCACTGGCCAGGAATCCAACTCAGACCTTTGGCTTTAATTGCTAATGCTCTGCTTCCGATTGAGCTATCTGGATGAGATCCCAGTCAACACAATATTTACCCAGAAACCATTCAGTTGTGTAGTCGTAAAAAAACAAAACAATGAATATATGCTATAGGCAGAGGCTACACTAGAGCTATGAACGTTTATGGCCAGAGTATAATACACTATAGCTTTAATTGAGAAACAGAGGGTATACAGAGATTCTTAAAAATTCCACATAGCATATGCCATACACCTCTGTATATCCTCCACTATATCCCTGAAACCATTTGGTAAAGACATCTGTTCTGTTATTTTAAGGAACCCCAATAAACTTTGGATATGAGAGGATATTATTAGAGTTCCTGTATCTGAGGTTCATTCTGTCAAACTGTTTAAAATAACATCAGATGTCCTTACCAAGTGGTTTCTGAGTGAATATTGTGTTGTCTGGGATTGGGATGTCGTTCAGATAGTGCAACTGGAAGAGCATTGGCAATTAAAGCCAAAGGTAAGGGTTTGAGTCCCGGCCTGGATACATTTTCACTTAGTTGGAAAAATTACTACTCTTATGATTTATTTACCAATCGGTTGATTGTGTTGAAATAATTAAAGTGCATTACAACTTTCTTTAAAAAATTATGAAAAACTTAAAAAAAAAGACAAAATCACCAGCATGAAAACTCACCTCATCAGTAAATAAAACCATTCCTGAAGGGCACATAACATCTGGTTAAAATTTAAAAGTAGAAATATACATTTTTTTTCTTACAATGTAAACATTCAGTGAAATTAAAAATTAAGCAAATCACATTCAATTATTGACTTCATTTCTTTCAATGGTATTTTGTCAAATTTTTATGGATTTTTTTTTTTTACCACATTTGTGTACATTTTATTGTGTAATATTTAAAATTAAAATTTTTTTTTTCCTTTTCTAGGAACAGCTTAAGAGTATTTAGTTATCTTCGCAGTATACATCATCCTAATTTGAAGAGAATACCTATTGTATTTCCCATTAAGCAGAAGTAAAATTTATTGCTGTAGTTATAATTTATATTGGAATTATTTCACAAGATTGAACTTGGGCTTATTTTTCTTTGTACTTGTTTAATAGCACAATGAAATATCAAATGTCAAACATATATATATATATATCGCAGCCTGCAGCATTACATAACTAGAATCCTGCCACATCTTAAGAAAAATCATGTTATTAGAAATTTTCTAAAGTCATATTTTTTACTAGACACACAAATTAGAACTTTGTGACATGAAATATGTAAAATATATACATATTGTAACCAGGATCTGGCAGATCTTAGCTAATTCAAATTAAACTGACTGGCTGGCTTTTTTTTTCTGGGGGGGGGGGGGTAACCACTTAAAAAAGTTCTTTAATTAAATAAGGATAGGTGTTTATGTTAGGAGGAGAAGTTAGTTGAAATTTCATTCTAGGAAAAACATATGAGAAATATTTTTGCATCTAATTTTAGAACTAAAAGCAACAACAAAAAATGTTAAAAGCACTTAAATTTTCAAAATGATTATGTATTAAAAATATGTACACATTATTCTAATATTGTTTTCAATAATTAAAATTGTTTTATTAGGTAACTGAATATATGACTTTAATTTTTATGGAAGAAAACAGAACTGTTACATATCAATAAAATCCCTAAAATTAGTTAAAGTTAAAGCAATTATCATTCAAATTTAAAGTGCATTAATTTATATAATGTATATAAATATAATTTGTGTACACATATTGTATAAAATATTTGTATTTAAAGTCAATAACATAAAAGTAAAAGAGTAAAAGATCAATTAGAACAAAATAAACATTTAGTATGACTTTTTAAATATGTACCCTCTTTTTTAAAAAACTACAAATCACTGTCATGCACATTTTATTCCATTAGCAATAATTTTAATATTGAAAAGTAATGTTATTTTATTAAATTCTCTCAAAATAAAATGACTTTTAAATTAGCCAAGTAATATAATAAAAATGTTCTATGTGGCATAGACAATAACATAAAAGAAAGGCAATAATAGCTTAAAAAGCTAGAGTTAAAACCAATAAAAGCCACAAGTATAACTAATTCAAATTTTTCGGCTTTTTTGGTACCCTGATGATAACCCTATTAAGCAATGAGACACAGTCACTGTAAGTTCGATTTTTATTGCATTTATTTCAGAAGATGAAATTGGTAATTCTCAGGAAAAATGAAATCTATTGTACAGCAACGTTTATTTATTAGAGTACTGTCACTTTTCAACAAAATCATACAATTTTCTAATGTAACTATTTTTATTAGAAACATGAAATAGAATTTTGTGGCAAAAAACATTTTCTATGATGCATTCAAAGAATGAACTTAATGCAGCAGTTCTTAATCTATGATCTGCAGCGTATCTTCAGGAGATCCATAAGGGTCTCACATTAAATGTAGTTTTTCACTTATCTAAAATTAAAAAAAAATTATGTAAATAACCTAAAGGGAAAAAAATTTAAAAATACAATATAATTAGTTTCTATTAATCTATGATCTGCAGCGTATCTTCAGGAGATCCATAAGGGTCTCACATTAAATGTAGTTTTTCACTTATCTAAAATTAAAAAAAAAAAATTATGTAAATAACCTAAAGGGAAAAAAATTTAAAAATACAATATAATTAGTTTCTATATTTTTGTTAGTTTATATGTCCTTAGCTTATATTCGAAATCCTAAAGAATGTGAATACAGCAGAGTCTCTCTTATCCAATATAAACAAACTGGCAGAATGTCTGATAATACGGAGGGATTTTAAAAAAGCCTATTAAGTGTCAAACTACATTATAATTTTACAAATTATCGTTTAATTAATTTTACACATCATATTTTATAACAAATCAACAGAAAGAAAAAATAGTGCTTATATAAAAAAAAATTGGCATCCTTGTCTGCTATCCCAATGATTGTCGTTTCTTTGCTACCAAGTCTCACCATCTTTGAGGCATCATTATGTCCATCCCCTTAGCTTCTCCTTGTTGCTCAATGTATTTTTTGGAGGTTCCTAAAGCTTTAACTCTATCATTATGCAAGATTCTGAGAGGGTCAGTAGTTAAAGCTAGATCATAAATTTCGTTGCCATCGCTAATGGCAAGAACAACAATTTCTTTATCAGTTATTTTATACTGATTGCCTTTATTCATCCAACTTTTAACTTCTTGCAAAGATGCATTCTCAGATCAAGGGATACTTTGGACTAAAAAGAGAATGCTTTCTTTGATTTCATCTTGCTTTCTGTTTCATAACTTTGTCTTCAACTTCACATAACAGCTTCATCCGTAATTTGGCATTGTTGTAGCCCTTAAGTCAGTCCAGGCCTTAGCAACCAAATAAGCACCTACCTTTTAAATTGATGGGTTTCAATTTTTCAATCATGTGTTTCCCTTTTCAAATTTTTCTGCCATTGTCAATAGTACCTTCCCGCAATATCATTTTAAAATATATTTATTTTTGAGCATCAGATAAGACAGAATGTTGGATAAACAGAGATCAGTGAGTGAGATTCTACTGTAATTTTAGTTTTAAATCCTGGGGGTCACCAAAGACAATGAAAATACTAAAAAGGCTCTGTGGTGACTAAGATATTAAGAACTGCTAACCTAGTGTATTTCCTATTAAGTAATGAATCATCATTGTCGTATGATTTTATTGCAGACAATCAAATTTGTATATCAGAAGGAAAAAAATCCATTGTATAGTTGAATTTAGCAGTTAGGATCCTACCAGACTTCAAGGAAATCATGATTATTATTAAAAATTTTTGTAGCCAATGTTTTTACTGGAAACTTGAATAAAAATGTTGTTAAAAAGAAAACTTACATAGCATTCTGCTGTTCAATATTATTTTTTAGCCAGTTTAATGCATTTTGTATACTAGCAAGTATGGAAAGTAAAAGATATCTCTGAAGATAAATTAATTAAAAACTCTGTGCCAAAATTTTGTTGTGATACTGAATTACCCAGTTTCTCCATTCTTAATGCTATGATTGAAAATAACATTTTGTGATAAAGTTAGAGCAATGCGATATTTTAATTGTTTTATGAATACATTTGAGTACTTTAAAATGACTTTATCATAATAGTATTTATGCCTTAAACAATTTTGACTCAAGCAGAGCATGAACATTAATCATCAGACATTTTTTTTTTTTATTATTATTACCGTAGTTACAGCTAGACGACCCACAAAATAAATGCCTGGAGTTCAATGTCAGGCTGACCACTTGATTGGAACACGTGCTGTATAACATCTTAGGCTCATAGTCACAAAAGCAGAAATTGGCACCATAGGCTATAATCTTACATGGATTATAGTGCTATGGTTTAGATCTAGTGTAGTTTTTGATAATAAGCACTCAATGCTGACTTTGAACAATGGTCAGGTGCTGTGAATATCTGTGAAGGCTGCAAGGCACTTAGAAAGCAAAGTAAGGATCATTGAAAACTTAAAAAGAGTTTTCTGGACTGGTGAATATTGCACCATGCCAAATTGGCTTAAAATCACCACTAAGCACCTTACATAGTTTGGTGTAATGCAAACCCATTGATATAAGTTATATCTATCATACAAAAAAAAAATCATGGCCACACCACTTGTTGGGTGATATACACCAAATCTAATCACCATACATTTATGGTCAGGTCCAACTAAATATGAAGTTTTATGGAAGTCTTGTGTGACACACACACAATCGTCTAAAAATAATCAAATTATATTCAGGATATTCTCAAATGTGTAAATCCGTCAAAAATTGGAAGTTGAAAATTTCCACAAATCCAATTTTTTCATCTTATGAATATTCAAAAGTGAAAACTTTGATTTTTATTTTGTAAAATATGTTATCCTATATCTCAGTTTGTTATAAATTATATATTTGAAATTTTCAAAAAAGAACTGTCTGTAAATGTCAATCCATCAAGTTCAGTTTTATTTAGTATTTATCTTTATATGATGCCAATGACAATGTAGTCTGTTATACATAATTAAATAATGTAACCTAAAAGAAAATATTAATTGAAAAATTTTTAAATTATAATTCTTCTTTCTTTTAACTTATTTATGAACATAAAGTGTATTATAATATTGTTGATAGTGTGGTTTGATATTCACCTGTTTCCAAGTTGTAAACTTTGATATGTGACTCTTTAGTATTGAATGGGAAGCTGAAAAAATACAGTAAAACCTATGAAAATGGAAACTTCTGTAACAGAATAATGTTTTAAAAGATAGAAATCTGTCTAAAACAGGCTTTTTTTCCCAGTCCCTAATAATTCTGTTTTTCTAGATTTTACTGTAAATATATACCTCAATATCTATTTTGGACTGAAGAATCAACAGATATCTGTACAGATCTGTATATGTAAACATGCCAAGGTGTCTGCTAGTTTGTACATATCTATCAAATAAGTGATGACTTGTTTGACTTATACTTTTTCTGCTAAACTTTTATGCAGGGCCGTAACTAGGGGAGAGCGAGGAAGGCATGTTCGCTGAATACCAGAGTAAAAAAAAGGCTGCAAAAGATCTGCTACATAATTCAGTTAAAAAGTATAAAGAACAAAATTTTGGAAAAAAAAAAAGTTATCCAATCAGAAAACTCAAAGTAAAAATGTATTCCTTTGTGAATTTTACAGTCTTTGCTGTGAACAGGGCCTGTTTTACCATTTGGTGACCACCTAGGGGTGCCAGAACAAATATTTTTTTTTTTACAATTGATCTTTAAAATGCAAGTTAATAAAAATTATTGAAAATATTTTACTCTTTTTTGGGAATTTTAATATTGCTTTCTTAATGTTGTTGAAATTTTATTATTTTGGATGTGTTACACGTGATTATACACATAGTAAGTACTTTTCATAAGATATGCATGAATTTCGTCATCCAGAAGTGCTATGTACACTTGCACCAGTCTTGGCTTTGAAACTCTTTTGAAAGATAATAAAAAAAAAAGGTTACAAGTGACTACAGTCTGAGGAAAAGAAAATCCCCCAAAAATCATTTCTAATTTTTGCGTGTCTTTTCAGTGAGAACCCTATTTTTCCATTTACCAAATTTGGAATGTCAAAAATAAAATTGCCATAAGGTGTTAGATGTGAATTTTCCATGGTCCTAAAATTAAGTACCGTATTTTCCGGGAATAACGCCGTGGCGTTAAACTAGATTTTTCTGGTTTGAAAACAAAAATGCAGCCAATAACTAGGTGCGGCTTGTAAATAGTACCAAATTTACTGCCGATCTTTATTTAAAAATTTGGAAATCTGATTTAAAAAAAATAATCCATGATCTTATGTCGTATTTCTGAAAAGAAAAATGTCTCGCACAGCAGAAAGGTATCAATGTGTTTACAAACAATGCAATTTTCATGAGCAAAAAACTGTGCTTTGTCCGGGCATCGCATCCAATCACAATAGTTCTCCTCACGTTCGCCTAACATCTTGCCATGCCATATAAGGAATACCTCCTTCCACTTTCTCCCTCGTTCATTCTTCGCCAGCTCCGATAAAGCTACAGGAAAACTATTTTACTCTGTGTTCATAATTACCTTCAGCATTAAAAAAATATGTATACTCACATTTGGCAACATCTCGTTTAATCTTAAACACAATCAAGCGAGCAAGCCCGACGTTCCAACAAAACATAGGAGATCCGATCTGCCGACTCGCTTTTTTGATAACTTCACGAATGATGCAGGGGATTTCATACACACCGATCAAAGTTTCTCACTTGAAATTTAAAAATTATTCTACTGTGATACTGTGGACAAAGATTTTGATGGATTTTCAAATGTATAACATTAATTATTCGTTGCTACTGTGTTATTATTTTATTCCATTTGTTAAAATAAATAACGTTGATAAGGGAATTAATTGTTCAATTAATTAAAAGATAAATTATTTATTTAAGTTCAAAATGTTTAATTTTATGTCCGCCAATTAATAATTTTAATTAATTGCACTTGGTATGTTTTTTATAACGTATGTGACGTTATAGATAGTGCGGCGATAAACTAGGGGTTTTTTTGTTTTGTTTTCTAAGTAACTGCGGCGTTATTCTCGGAAGATACGGTACTCATTTTCTGTTAATTTTAAAATATGCTATGATATCGGAATCATATATTAGTACAATTTCCCTTTTCCTTTTATTTGCCATCTTAAAAAGTCCCTTTTCATTTAATTTAACTTGTTCGTTTTATTCAAAAACATAATTTTATCGCAATATGCTTTTAAGATAACTAATTTTCTTTTAAATATATCCCCTCGTTGTTGCCTTGCAATATGCTCCCTCATCCATCTGCCCATTATGATAAAAAGTAAGATAATAAAGAAGAACTTAAATTAGTTTTATTGTGCACCCGTCAAATTCAATGCCAAGTCCTTATTTGGTCATGTCTGGTCAGCACACACACTCTCTAACGATTTTCTCCAGATGTAAAAATTTGCTTGCATCTACTCTTTTACTCCCTTGCTATTCCCAACATACTTCTGAGATGCCAACATTCTTTACTATGTATTTTTCCTGGCCTCTGCAAAAATATAAAGATTACCATGTATGTTTTATACAAATGCCCGCCTAAAAACCTTGGCTATCTTCATGAGCCCCTGTATTATCTAGGTATAGCACACTTATTCAAAATTCCTTTCTCTACACTCCATGTATTTTTCCTGACCCCTGCAAAAATATAAAGATTACTATATACGTCTTATCTGAGCACCCATCTGAAAACCTCGGTATTTTCATGAGCCCCTGTATTGTCTGGGTATAGCACATCTATTCAAAATTCCTTTCTCCACACTTTAATAAACTGTGGCAATATACGAACCAAATTATAGAATGCTGATTATATATAGAATGCACTGATTATAGAATGCTTCAGAGAAGTATGCCTATTGGCGATACTGTTCTCACTGATGTGATTTGACACACTCTCTCGTTGGTTGCTGCTCCTATCAGGCTGTCACTTCATGGCCCCCTCATCTCTAAAAGACCACCAATAAAACTTTCAAATGACATTGAACCTGTTCATCCTTATTTCATGGCAATTCAACATCAACTTCATATATTACCATTATTTTTCTCAACTAAAATCTACATTACATATGCGTAATTTGAAAGTGAAAAACTGCCAAATTTGAGAAAATGTAATAATTGCATTACTTAGATATCTCCTAGTCGAAACATTAGCCCTCCCCATCTCAATAGATCAGTCATGTAGGCTTGAACTTAAATGAAAATCTGATAATTTACAGTCAGAACTACTATCTGGAAATAGATTGGACTATTTCTGGGTACATGCCTACGTATATTAATTTATGCATTTTAATTATGTGAAGACCTCCCTAGAAATTGCCCTTTTAGTTCTATGTAGTATGATTGATGTAACCGTTATACTTAATTACATACTATACAAATTACTAAAAAAACACCTTTATCAACTCTCACAATGGAGTGAGTCAAAAGTATGAACCCCGAGTAAATAAATCTTAGTTTCGGCCTTGCATTTCATGGTTACAAAGTTTCCATTTAACTATTTTGAATTGTTATTATACATTTATTTCCTCTCATTCTTTTGCTTTTCAAACATCTTTGTTTTCAGTTTTACCAGAGCTCAAGGTTTCATTGAGTGTAATTACAGAAATGTTTGTTCAAATGTTTTGTTATTGTTTTCTTAGCTTTGTGTTGTTATCATTCTATTTAATAATATATTAGTTTAATAAACAACTTGTTCAAAACTGTTTGATGCATCTTTCCTTAAACAATAAAAAAATATTTTTTTTATTTTACTTGTGCTTGTTTTTCAAAATAATGAATTACATTATAAATATAAATTGTAATTTTCCAACTGGGCAAAAAATGTCAGACCAGGATTGGAACCAGGGATGTCTTGGCTGAACCTGTCAATCCTCTGCTGTCTGAGCTATCCCGGCCAAATCTGGAGGACCTAATTCACCCAGCTAACCTTACTGATCATAGCATTTGATCTGATATTTGAATCAGCTCAACAGAATAAATTGCAGGTTATGGAACTCCAGTAAATGCTGGATACGTAATTACATTAGATTAATTTCAACACAATTATTCTAATTGGTAAATAATTCAAATAAATTGTAACTGGGCGACGAATCCTGGCCCAGACATTTTTCGCCAAGTTGGTAAATTACTATTTATATGAATTATTTATCAATTAGAATAATTGTGTTGAAATTAATCTAGTGCATTATAAATACCTAATGCATGAAAAACGATGCATAAAAAAGTCATATATAACTGTTTCATATAGCAGCATGCTATATTATCATAAAGGTGAAGCCAGAATAGTAGTTTGGTTTCTGCTAACCTCCTGATACTGCTTTTTTTGTACTGAAGAAAAGACTTTAAAATTGAAAAAGGCGCAAGTTGGTTTCATTGCAATTATTTGTTTTCAGTATATTTTCCAGTAGTTCTATATATATATTATTCACTCCTTATAGCATTATAGCCCAGTGGTAGGGGAGCAAAAAAAGGCCGAATTCGGAATTAATTAGGGGAAAGCTGGAAATTGCTTTAATCCATTTATTTTAGGTCTAGAATGAATATACTAAGTTTTCCCCTCGTAGTAGGTAAGCGTTAGAAAATATGTACAGATTTATAGTCAAAAAACAGGTTTTTTTAAGTACCATAAAAATATTTAAAAAAAAACTAACTCTATCAAAAACATTGTCAATACAAATGTTGTAGAGCTTAAAATTCTGAATAAAAACACTTAATATTTTTGTTGAACATTAAGCTCACAATTCTACTTCAAAATTTAGCCTAAATCACTGATCAAGAGCTTGAAACCAGAACAGGCCCGGTTATCAGTCCACCCTGCTTCTAATTTTTATATACATGTATTTTTTTTTTTAATTTATTGAGTCATTTACGATGTTTTTGTAATTATTTTAGTTCATTATTTTGGATAATTTGAGAATTACGGTTTAACCTCTTGATTACGGGCCTAGTGGTAGGGGATGAAAAAAAGGCACAAATTCGAAATTAATTTGGTGAAAGCTAGAAATTGTTTTAATCCCTTCGACATAGGTCGTAAATTAGCAAAAATACATGTATATAAAAATTGGAAGCAGTGTGGACTGATAACTTGGTCTCACTTGGCTTCAGCCTGGGATTAGCGATTAAGGTAAACATTTGAAATAGAATTGAGGCCTTATTACTGAACAGAAATATTAATGTAGGTACTCATTTTATTTAGAATTTTAGGTTTTACAACATTTGTATTGACAATTTTTTTTAACAGAGTTAGCTGTTTTGGAGATATTGTTAAGTTAACTTGTCTCCCCTGGCTTCAAGCTCTTGATTAGCAATTAAGGCAAAATTTTGAAATAGAATTGCGACCTTAATTACGAACAAAAATATTAATGTGGGTACTCGTTTTATTAACAATTTTAAGCTCCACAACAGTTGTACTGACAATATTTGGATAGAGTTAGCTGTTTTGAGATATTGTTAAGGTAACTTTGTCTCTTTTGGCTTCAAACTCTCGATTAGCAATTAAGGTAAAATTTTGAAATAGAGCTTAAAATTCTGAATGAAATGAGTACCATCATTAATATTTTTGTTCAACATTAAGGTCTCAATTCTATTTCAAAATTTTTCAAATCTAGAGCTTGAAGCCAGGAGAGACCAAGTTAACTTAACAATATCTCAAAAATGCGGTCTTAATGTTGAACAAAAATATTATTATGGGTACTCATTTTATTTAGAATTTTAAGCTCTACAACATTTGTATTGACAACATTTTTGATAGAGTTAGCTGTTTTGAGATATTGTTAAGTTAACTTGGTCTCTTCTGGTTTCAAACTCTTGATTAGTGATTAAGGCAAAATTTTTAAATGGAATTGCGACCTTAATATTAAACAAAAATATTAATGTGGGTACTCATTTTATTCAGAATTTTAAGCTCTATAACATTTGTATTGACAAAGTTTTTGATAGAGTTAGTTATTTTGAGATATTGTTAAGGTACTTAAAAAAAAACATGTTTTTCGAAAATAAATATGTGCATATTTTCTAACGTTCACAAAATACGAGGAAGAAAACATAGTACATTCATTTTAGACCTAAACTGAAGGGATTAAAATAATTTCCAGTTTTCCCCTAATTAATTCTGAGTTCAACCCCCTGACCACGAGGCCAAAACTTTGAAGTAGAATTGTGACCTTAATGTTCAACAAAAATATTAAGTGTAGGTACTTATTTTACTCAGTATTTTAAGCTCTACAACATTTGTACTGACAATGTTTTTGATAGAGTTAGTTATTTTGCGATATTGTTATGGTGTTTTAAAAAAACATGTTTTTTTACTATAAATCTATACATATTTCCTAACGCTCACCTAGTAGGAGGGGGAAAACATAGCATATTCATTCTAGACCTAAACTAAAGGGATTAAAACAATTTCCAGCTTCCCCCTAATTAATTCTGAATTCAACCCCCTAACCACTGGGCTGTTAAGGTATTTGCATTTATTAATTTACTTTAGTAGTATTTTTATTAGCTATATTTGTATTATAAGAGTAAGTAATTAGGATGAGTGAAGCAAATCGTCTACTAAAATTACATTTTGTTGTACACTTTACAAAAAACTATTCAGTATTTAGTCAGTGTTTTTCGACAGTAATTTCTGTCTCATTTAATGCCCATATTACACTTAAATTTACTTATACCTATATTTCAGGCATTATAGTAGCCACTAGTATAGACACTTTTATTTCAACTGCGTAGCTGCCATTGTCCTTGATACTCGGTACCAGTTCTAATATTTAGTCAGTGTTTTTCGACAGTAATTTCTGTCGTAATTTCTGTCGACAGTAATTTCTGTAAAAGTGTCTATACTAGTGGCTACTATAATGCCTGAAATATAGGTATAAGTAAATTTAAAAAAAAAAAAAAAAAAAACTATTCAGTATTTTGACTTTAAATTAAACATAAAAATAAATTATGACCTGTAGATTTGCACAATGTTATTTTTTTACAGAATAACCTTAACAAAATTATTATTTTAATTAATTTATTTTACATGTTTTTCCATTACGGACGCATTTTTGCAAATAAGAAATGAAACACGTATATTTTAAGAAAAAAAAAAATAAATCAATTGCTGAAACATCAATGAAGGCTTACTGTAGAGACACGAAAAGTTTTGGTTTTCATATGTTAGTCTGTTGCCTGTCTGTTTTGCAATAACTGCCGCAAAAAGCATCCGATTAGCTTGAAATAAATTGGGAATGTCTGTGAGGTATCCAGACTTAGCTGTATAGTTTTTGGTTAAATTTGGTTCATTCGTTCGGAAAATATGGAACATTTAATTTTGCTTCATAATGCTTTTCTATTGCAAGTCAGACGATTTTCAAATTTTCATTTGTTAAAACAAAATGACACATTTAATTAATGGATTTAAATGTTAATTTATGGATACTAAAATTTCTAAATAAGGATTTTAAATTATTTCTATTATTTTGAATTTTTATCAATAAATTTGTCAGATTTTTTTGATTACATGTATAATTTTTAACGAAACTTTATACATGATTTCCAATAATATAAAATATTTTGTTTCATCAATTTACATGTTTGACATGATACACATTTATTTTTCTTTCTTTTGTCCGTTGCCTAGTGACTGCATTTCGTAGCCTATAAAGAAAATTATTTAAATAATCCTAAGTATGAAATATTAAGAAAAAAATCTGGCTGGGGTAAATGAAAGATTAGTTAATCTTTCATACTAATACGTATGGTCTTAAATCTAGTTTTGCGTCAAATATGAACTAAGTTAAAATTACGGTTTTAATTTGAATGTAGATACTATTAAAAAGCTATCACAAAACTATTTTACAGCGCCAAATTGGATGCGATTTATGCAATTAATAGTGTATACGATATGGAATGATTATCCAGTAGATTTAAAGGTCTCCAAATGTGCTTATTTTGGGTAATTTTAGTATGTTGTTGCTAGCGAGTATATTAGGATGTAATTAAACTAATGTTTCAACATGCTAAAAATAATAAAAAGTACATTTAATCGCATATAAATGCTTTTTAACACTTTTCAACATAGATGAATAATGTTTATGACTTCGGTTTGTCTGTCTGCTACCTGCCGTCATCTGTCCGTGCTAAGACCGGTATTGAAAATAAAGTGTGTAGCATACATAGCTCAATTACAGGGACACTCTAAAGTATTTCATTACATTATGGTCTATGGGAAAAAATCATTTGCAGTGTATTTCAATATTGTTACACAATTTTAAACGTAATGAAACTTACATACATTATTAAGGTGCACTAGAACATGGTTATCATAAAATATCTTATGTGTATCGTACAGATAACTCAATCAAATATATTCATTATATTACGGTCTATGAAGAAAATTATTTTGCGCCGTATTTTAATGATAGTACTTTATTTCAAACATAATAAAATTGATATGGATTTCTGAGATGCATTAAAACAGCCGCTCTGAAGTATAAGGGTGCAAAGCATATATCATTTTTTACTGGCTCAAACAAAAGAAGTGGGTTATATAATGCGGGTCTACGGGGAAGAACTTTTTGCAATGTATTTTAATTGTGTTGCACCATTTCAAACATTATGAAATTGATATACATTACTGAGATTTACTACAAGAAGCTTGCAATTGAATATGTTTTGCATCGCATTTATCATTCATTTACAGGGTCACAAAGAATTTGGATACAATACTGTATCCGAAGTATTGTTTATTAGGGATGATTGCTAAAGAGCGTTTTCGATTATGGTATATGTTTCAAGGTTAATTAATTTTTACTTACTATTTGGTGTAAATAAATTATATAGACCATATACAGGACTGCACAAAAGAATTCGTAAGCATTACTGAGAATGATTTCAGAGTATATATATATTTTTTTAATTTAAGTTATGCATTTTCAAGCTCAGCTACATTTAATACTTAATAACAGATGTTTGTAAAATTTAAATAGAATCATTAAGTTAATATGTGCCGCGTATAAAAATCTTCACATAATATACAGAGCTATAGAAAAGAATTCATGTACGTTTCTATCTATGGGTAGAAAATACTAAAATTGAATTTTAATCTCCGATATGCTTTTTCTAACTAAACTAAATTTTAGCAAACTATGTAGAATATATGCAAACATATAGATCATATACAGAGATGCACAAAAGTATGTTACGGCGAAATTTTCTTTGATTATTCAAGAAGTTTTGATAATTGTTTCATAATCTATGCTTGACGCATGATTTTCTTTCTTGTTAATAAACTGATCTCAGAATATCAAAAGATATGCCTTTCAAAATTAAAAAGAATGGGATAAAATAAATCAGGTTCAGAGATGTCCCTTCTTATTAGAGTACCTCATTTCAATAAATCTGTGATCTAATGATTTTTGTTTTTTTAAGTTCATTTTTTTAATGCTGCAATAAATTTTTTTTTATCTATATTGATCTTGATAAAGTTGGTGATTTCGCGTATATAAGTTGTACATCAGTTTATTAACTCTTTAATCGTCCTGCCCGATACTTTCACGGTCAAAATACCCGTGAATGTATCGGACGTGCCGATTAAGGCTAATGTCAGATGAACGCCTATTTCCAAGTGTTTTGTTTGAGCATGCAAAAGTAACCCCTGTTAGCTAAAGTGTTTCTTTTTCATGTTGAAACAAAAAGCGTGCAAATAGACGTTCATCTGACTTTAGCCTAAGGGATAAACGGTGTTTATATACCTTTAAGTATACTTTTTTCACTTTTATCATGCTATAATTTTAGTTTAATGATAAGTTATTTTTCTTATGTAATTTTACAAAATCTAATTAGATAAGATCCTTACATCTATGACCATGAAAAAGTTTTTCTGAAAGAAATTTCTTTTAAATATTAGATTTTTAAATTCGATATAATAGATTCAGTTTAATTAAATATTTCTGTTTGGATATTGAGATAACATAAAATCCTTGTTCAAACTCTTGCTTATCCTAAAATAATCACAGTGTAAAACGAAATCTGAGCTATACTATAACCATTAGCCACAATCATTAGGAAATTACTTATTTAAATTTAATGAGAAAATGAGGGTAAACGTACTTCCTCATCTAAAAAAATACCAAACTAAGCCGTTCGTCAGCATTTCAGAATATCATTATCACACTGTGTATAATTTATCGCTTCTATTATCCGAAACCTTCCAAGAATTTTATATTCTTATAAATAAAATATTTATGTAATTAAAAGAATAATAATAAAATGCAGATTGAAGGATGTTGAATTTTATGCAAAAAGAGATTAAAACACAATGACTTGCAGAGCTGACATTGAGGCTCCTGATCTACAAATTTACTATTTATAGATAGAATCATGATTCATTAAATAAAAAAATATATTTTCATTATTCCGCCAAAATATCTCAAAAACTGTTTTTTAAATTTAATTAAGGAAATAAATATTTTTTGGACTTGATAGAAATAAAATATGATCTGTAGATTCTGACAATATTATTTTTTTGTCGATTGATTTAACAAAAAATATTTTTTATTATTTTGTTGAATATATTTTTCCATTATACGGATTTATTTTATGTAAACGATAATGAGACCTGCGTATTTCTCGCAGTAAATAAAAATCATACAGTCAGTAAAAATAAATAAAGTCATAAATGATTATGTACATGAAATATTATGGTTGCATCAAAATTTCTCATTTTTCTTTGCGAAGTTCGAAATATTTTAAATATTGAAAATAACTGCAGAATTTATATTTCAAACTGTAAAACAACATTAAACTTTCTTATATTAAAAGTGTATGTTATTTAAGAGGATAATATACATTTTAATATGATACTTTATTAAGATTGGTTGGAAATGGTGCATATTTTGGTACTCATTCCTTTTAAACATTTAACATTTTCAGGATTTCTTTTATGAAATTTTTAAAATACTTTTTTAATGAAAATTATAGCATATTTTTAATGAATTAAACTTTGCGAAAATTTAATTATTTACATTCAATTGTAAAAGTATTTTTGAGGTTAACAATTCAAATACACAATTTATTCTTATTATGTGAAATCATTTACGCAGACGTTACTTACACATTTTAAAAGAATTATATTATGATTTTTTTTTTTTTTTTGTAAAGTGGCAACAAAGGTTGAATAATAACAATAATATAATAAGTTAATAATTCTTAGTATCAACGAGAGCAGATTTCAAATGTTTTTCCAGAAAATAGGATTTTGAAGAAGTAACTTTCTTCAAGCTCTCTTCGAATATATTATTCTAAGATTGCTATCAAAGATTATTTGATGTAAATTACAGATTGGAAACATACCTATTTCAAACCATTTGAGAAAACATTTTGTAAAATTTTGCTTTGAAAATATTTTTTTATTTATACCAGTCTTATAACGTAAATAAAAAATTCTGAGGAAATTCTTAATTATTTGGCTGAATTTACATTCCTAAAATTAAAATGCGCCAAAACATAAAATAATGATGCAAAAATAATATAAAAAAATATTGTTACTTTCAAATATTTATCTTATCAAATAATGCTTCGCGAATCCAAACAAAGTATGGCTTTTGCTAGTTTTAATTTTGCTTTTAATACTTGATGCCTCTACACACTGAAATTGATATTTATTTAAATTGTTTTTAAATTTTAACCCTCCGAGCGTCTTGAGGGCTTTCCTCGATTTTCATAAAAATGCTTATAAGAATAATCTTGATTAAAATTTTCTTTCCCTGTTTTTTTTTTAAAATACACTTCATGTCCTTTTATTTGATAGACATCTTGAAATACAATTCTGTTGAAAATATTTTTGTCTACAACAGATTAAAGTTGTGTTTGGGAAATGGAAAAATACGTCCAAACTGCTCAGAGGGTCACTGTACAGGACTTGCAAAAATAATTTAAAATATGAGATTCCGAAACCCCATTAGAAAAAAAATGTGGATCAAACTATTGAAAATTTGCTTTTTTTTTTTAGAGCAATTAGAACATTACATTTAAATGTTTTTGCTTTCAAATAAGTATCAGTTGGTTTATAATAGTATTTTATAAATTTTAGAAAATTATTCCGTGTTGTTGATGATTTAATTACATTTTATTTTATATGAAAATATGTTTAATAAAGGATTTCTTCTTAAAGGATGTCTCTTTTCTTTTTTTTCTTAGTTGCCAAAATATTTCTAAATATATATACATAATTTTAGGGGAAGTTTTAAAATCTTACTCACAGTTTGTCAGCTTTTAACATATAAAATATTAAATTTGTCAGCTTTTAAGACAAAATATTAAATTAAGCATAGATTTTAAAAATATTTTTAGAACTAAGAAAAAAAGAGACATCCTTTAATAAGAGTATACAGAAAAAAGAAGCTAAAAATATTAATTTTTTAAGAAGATATCTTAAGTATACGAATGCATTCTAAGTTCATAGGTTTAACATTAGCGAGGGGAATTCAGAAGTTGACTAATTAACAGCCTTAACAATTATGAAGATATTGTAACAATATTTTCAACACATCCATTTCATTGAAATATGATGACATGTAGAGAATTGCTGGAATGCCACCATTCATATCCAAGTAACACTTTAACATTCCATTACTCAGAATGCATCTGACAATACCTACTGTGTCACTGACAAAAATTCAGTCATTTCAAATTGTGTTCATCGAGATGAACATTTCATAGAAAAAAGTTAATATGATACAAATCTCGATAAAATATCTTCATTATTATTAAAGTTGTGAACGAAAATTCGGTTTCAGCTTGTAGGGACACACCTGTATTTTGATGGAATAAGTGGATTGATATGTTGGTTTCCTGTACAAAAAAAAAGTTATCTCCCCTGTTTGTTTCAAGATTTTAGGAACACTGAAAATGATCACTCACTCCAGAATGAATAATCCTCCGAAGAAACCAAAGAAAACTCCCTTGCTAAAATCAAAAGGAACAGGAAAGTTATTCTTGTTGAGTTACCACCATTTGTATTATTATTTAGTCTTTTCCTGAAAAATAAATACTATATGACCGTGAAATTTTCCTTTTAATTCCTTCAAAATTTATTTTCGGTTACAAAATACTTACTTTAGAATGTAAGAATTTTACCTTTTTTACGGAAGAAGGCATAAAGTTTAGTTTTAAGACATTGATTTAAAAATACTGTGGCATAAGGTAGGGATGCACCAAATAGTGATTTTGGCCAAATACTAAATATTCGACACACAGGTAAAACCAAATATTCTTAAGAATATAATTATCTTCTTAAATAATAACATTTCAAATGAAAATCAAATTTCAAAGTAATTGCTTACAATTACTTTGTAGCAATTACTTTGAAATTTGATTTTCATTTGAAATATTGTATGCAAGGTGAATGTTTATCTCTGGAATAATTTCCATGTTAATATAAATAATAACTTGAAGCATAGATTTTTTTTGTGTGTAAAGTTTACTTGTAAAAAGAACCTCTTTATCAAAATGGAAGTATTTGTATTAAATATTATGTAAAATTGTTTTAAAATTTAAATTAATTCCTTTATAATCTGAAATATAGGAGTATTCGTCCAAATAGTTACTATTCGGCTAGCTGAATATTCGGTATTTGGTTTACCTGTGTGCCAAATATTCCGTATTTAGCTAAAATCACTATTCGGTGCATCCTTATCTTATACCACAGTACTTTTAAATCAGTGTACCCAAAAGCTTGCAAAAATCAGACCTTCCTTATTTCTTTACGAAAAACACAGATCATTAAATCATGTTTTTAGGTGCGTTTGTGATTATATAAATACGTAGCAACTATAGTCGTCTGTCTGCGTATAACAGCACATAAACTACCCAACCAAATGGTTTGAAATTTAATATATAGAATCATTGCAGAATTTTGTTGAACCATTTCAAATTTTATGAAAATCGAATCAAAATTTAAAAAGATATTAATAAAAGTTTTCTTCATTCTATTAAATCCTAATGCATAATTAATTCAATTCAATGATATCTCATGATTCTAGGTTGCCATGGTGATTATGTTATCAATGTTTAAAAATTCTTTTTATACATTTGAAATGATATACATTTATTATTCGCATATTTTACTAATTTAAATGAAGAGAAATCAATATTCTATTGTACATGAAATAACTTTATATCAAATATGCTAGGAAACTATTAAAAATTATTTAAAAATATACCTTTTTTGTTACATGCTGCATTCAACAATGTCTTCCTGCGCTTATCCCATGTACGGGAAGGGATAAACAGAACTTCTTATCAACAAAACATATGACCAACATTCTTTCCTATTTTTTTTTTATTAGTAAACATAACAAGTATCACTTCAAACCTGGTTTTTCTAACAACGCATTATATGCACATATGGCAGAAGAATAGGAATGCCAAACTTAGGAACTTTTTCATATTTTGAAATAAAATGATTTTATAACTATTTAATGGTTTTAATAATACCTTTGTATTTTCATAAAAATCATTAACAGGCTAAGAAAAAAGTTCGCAGACTATTTTGACATAAAGAAAAAGTTACCAAAAAAAAGGAAAATTTTGGTTGAATTAAAAATGGTAACTATATCAAAAGACAAACCCCCTCCTCTCTAAAGTGATAACGTTATACAGGGTTACCAGCAAAACTTAGTCTGACAATTTCACTGATTTTCCATGACCAAACATGTATACAACAAAATTCGCTATTTATGTAAGCAATCCTTTGACAAAAGTAGCGATTTTTTTCTGCAATCGTTCTTTGAATTTCTTGATTTTTTAAAAATTATTATTACTTTTTATTGCAGCCCCCCCCCTTAAAAAAAAAAAAAGACCATTTGATAAATTTCGCATCATCTTTCATTTTTTTTTTCCCAGACTTTTTTTTAAATATTTGTAAATTCCCTGACTTTTCCTACATATTTTTTTTGTTTTCCCTGACTACTTTGAAATTCCCCGATTTTCCATGTCGCTGGGAATCCTGTTATATATGTACAGCCCCTAACCATCTATTGTATTATCATCTTGAAACCTGAAATTAAAATAACACTATAAATACACACATTCATTGCTTTTTGCACAAACAAAATGACACCATAGATGACATAAAGAGACCATTTTTCTGAAATTTATATTTTAGTGGACTGGTCATTTAGGCTCACAAACATGATTCTAAAATTATTAGCCCCCTTAAAATATCAATTCAATCATCAATAACCCAAATTTACGCAACTGCAAATCTAAGGTCTTTAATAACAAGTGAATGATCTATTCCTCAAATTTTTTTTATTGCAAAGGGTTCAAATTAAATAATTAAGGAAATTTCTTACTTTCTTGGCCAGACTGTCTTCAAGGCATTTTGCAAACTCTGATGAAAATAAGATTTATTTTATGCAGAAATAAGCATCAGTGATGCCATTTATTAATTTTGTCCTGAAGCAATAAACATTCAGCTATATAGAAGTAAATAAAAAAAAAAAAAAAAACAGTTTAATTTTTATGAGGAAAAGAATAAAGGTAGGGTAGGTCCACATTTGTTAACCTTATGTCTGAACAGGTTAGTCTTTTCATCATGAAATTTGTTTGTTTAATGCAAGATTCTACAATATACAGGTGGAAAGGGGAATTCCATTTTAACTTCTCAGTAAGCTTGCAGTAATTTTTTGCATAAGCAGGTTGTACTTTTACCAAATAGTAGTTAAAGTGTAAAAATTATCCCTTTTGTAAAATTTACCAATGTTCACTTGCTGAAATTTTAAAATAAACAATTTCATAGATTTTAATTGCTTCCATTTAATCACAAATCTTCTGAATATTTTAGAATGAACTCACTGCTCCAGATTATTTTATCAATGAATGGAACATGCACTGATATCTTAAATAAAACAGTAACAATTTTCTGAGTATAATATTTATTTTAAAAGCAGATTTTGCACATTACAAAACAATTACATTTTAATTGGAAGCTTTTACAGAGAAACAATGAGTTTAAAAAGTTTAATGCAATAGATTTATAAAGCTTTTCATGGGCCATTTCTTTGGTACTGATATTAAAATCACAATCGCACATTTGAAATATTTTAAACTTTCTGTGTATTACAAATCATACCTTCAAATCTCTTGCATGATTTACAGAAGTAAGTAGAATATTTTGGTACTTTTATGTTAGGTGGGCACAAACCTCGCCAATAGCAGCTTTTATTTTATTTTATTTTATTTTTTTGTGCGTGTGCGTGTAATTTAGAACTAATGCCTTTATATTGAAATAAAATAGTTTTATTTGTGATATTTCTTTCTTGCTTGCTTTTCTCTTTTTTTTTTTATGAAATTGGTGAAAGAAATGATTTTTAAATATAATGAACATGGGTGCAAGACCGAAATCAGTCTCAGGACAGATTCCAGTCTTAGAGAGATTTTTAACTGATAATAAATTCTACTTTTTGCACTTAAATAATAGCTATTTTACTATCAAAAACTTTTAATCACTTTCTTTTATTGTAAGAGATCAATTTTTAGCGATTATTCCTAGTACCCAGAAAAATTTTAGTCTTAGCTTGGATGGACTTCTTGCACCCATGGAAATGAATGAAATGTTTATATTTTAAATCAAATGAATGCAGTATGAATGATGGCAATGGGAACAACATTTGGCAATTTATCACTGACACCCGGCTAACATAAAAGACCAGTATTTAAAAAAAAAAAATTATTTTCCAGTTGTTATAAAATTTGACCAAAGCCTTAGTATTTTAAAAATAAACAAAAAAGTTAATGCATTTAACCTTTTCACGCATGATAACCTCTCATATGAGATTGTACTGAGAAACAAACCATAACTGTGCATAATTTATTTTTTTATCTTTTCATCACTTATAAACCTAATGTAAAGTTTAATAATGCTTGTAAAATACAGTAATAGATGATAGAATCATTTCCTTTTTAAATATTCAATTGGAACATCTGCATTTGATGAATTTGTATATGTTTTTCATTCGTTTTAGAATAATTCATGCATGAAAAGGTCAATTTTAATTAAGGATTAATGAATCCTTTTACAGGCTGTATTCAGATTATTTTACTTATTTGCATATTTCATTTTCTACTGCTTTAATTCAAAGATATGGGTCATTCTCCGATATTAGTAAATTTTGGCCTTTAAATAAAGATAACACCTCAGTAACATTTTTATCATTAAGCTTATTTTATAACTAAACAGTTTCAACTGAAAGCTTAGGGGCTACTTATTCTAAAAGCAGTCCCAAACCTTTTTTTTTATAATTCATTCATCAAAATTAAATACATATTTCAACAGCATAAACTTTGTAATGACATTTACAACTTTAGTCCCACCCACCCCTTAAATATTAAAATTATTTTGTTCTTGTTCACATCGTACTGCTTGAAAAGAAATGTTAACAAACAATGTAAAATTTTATGGTTTACTTGCTTAATTCACCTTAAAAAAAAACCAAGGACATAAAATTTACATTAATTTGAAAATGACTCATATCAATCATTAAAATGAATATAAAATATTATATAATTATTATTATATTTGTTATTTTAAATATGTAAATTTTAAGTACTCCTAACAACCAATTTTTCTATTTTATGTAAATTTTTAGGTTGTGCAATATAAAAAATGACAATCACAGATGCAAGAAGCCCATCCAAACAAAAACTGAAAATTTTTCTAAATATTGAGTATAATCAAATGGAGATGGATTAGAAGATTTCTTTTGTCTTGCTTTACGGCTAAAAATGAATTTATTACAATTTTAAAGCTTCTGCTAGTAAAACCACTATTATTTCAATGTATAAAGTATCAGTCGAACATCTTTCCAAGACTGACATCAATCCTGACACTGAAAGTCCTGCACCCCTGATGACAATAAAGGCAATTTTTATTATTTTTTGTGCACTCCTCTTTTTGTACTGAAATGTAATTTCTGTTTTAAAAAAATTAAGCCATATTTCTATTTTAACTATTAATTAAGTCCATATAAATTTAAATTTTTATTGATTTTTCAATTTAACGTTCCAATTGGGAACATTAACTGTAAAGTGATAAGCATATCATTTAATAGAATAAACAACAGACATCTCAATAAAGTGGATTTTCCAGATTACTAAAATAAAATGGATTTTTTCTCTTCAAAATCATTTTACTGACATGATATACCAATAATTTAACATTTTCATATTCTATATTTTTAATAATAATAATCAGTGCATTTTTCTAGAAAAAAAAGCTAAGGATACCTTGACAATAAAATCACCATTCTAGACATTTCAACAACACTTTTCTTTACTTATTATAAGCTTTTCTTACTTACTAAAAGCTTCTTTATTACTTATTTACTTATTATTATTTTTTTTAAGCTTATAGTAAGTTCAAATATAAATATTTTTGTTGTAAACAAACTAAATATAAAACTTAACATCATATTACTTTGTGAAGCTGCTTTAGTGGGAATTTCAAAATTTTTATTTTCTTTTATTAGATTCACAAAATGTTTAAGGATACGTGTATTCTTACATTACTTTCTCCCAGAAAAAATGCACTGATTATACTACTACAAATTTGTTTAAAATAAACTAGTTATGATTTATATCTGACAGAAAATACTACAATAGTAACAGAAAATTGCATTATTTAAGAATAAAAATTTGCTCATAGCAACAGTCATAAAGTTTTAAAAAGCCATCAAGTTATTCAATCTGAAAATTTACATATTAGACTAAATATCACTGACTGATCACAAAAGAGATGAGTAATCTAGTTTTGAAATTTTTTACCAACCAGTGGCACTACAGTTGAGGATAAAATAACAGAATATATTAAAAAATCATGATAAATACAGGCTTAGTCAAAATTATGCACTTAACTAGTAATACTTTTTTCTTCAGAATGCATGTCGACAACAATGGACAAAAAGCATCTACTTTGCATTATGTATATGTAAATATACAGTAGAGTCTCTAAAATCCGCAATCCTCCGAAATCCACATGCATTTGAAAACATAAAAAATGAAATTTGAAGATAAGAAGTATTCTATATAATCTTAATTCCAAATATCAGTGAATTAAAATAAAATTATTTTTAACATAAATTTCTGAGAAAATAGTAATGACACAGGATACAAATAAAGTACTTTTATTTCACAGAAACTTACACACAACAAAATGTAAAACAATAGAAATCGATGAGAAATGTAAACAAGCCCAGAAAAGTTTTAGTAGTGGCACTATCTATCGGCCTCTATGGAAAGTTGCAAATTAATTTATTTTATATTTCATGCAAGGCTTTAATTAATGCATGGCATAAAATATGGCCTGGCTCTTTATTTATCAAAAATATGGATGAAGATTTAGATTTTCAGTTAACCTTACCATAAGCTAAAGCATCTCAACTATTGAATTATGTAAAAAAATTAAGCCAGGTTCACAAGAACTTTTAAAGAAGAAATTGCTGAATGGATGAATAATAAAGGTGGAAGTCTTGGTAAATCATGTTGCAAATGAAGAAATTATTCCTTCAATAATCAACCCACCTGAAGATAGTGAAACTAAGTCTGACAGTGACTGTGAGGAAAAAAATAAAGCTCGAAGAAGGTTTGGTTTTAGATGAAATTTTTCTGAAGTTCTTGGAGCAGCAGAGTTGTGTAGACAACAGGAAATAATGACTGTTTATAGAATTCAAAAGAAACTTCATCAAGATAAAATGAAAGTTCTCAAGCAATTGACTATACAAGAAATGTTTAAAATTTGTAATAAAAAATAATTTTGGGTATTAAAACGATAATGTACAGGTAAATAAAAGGGCAATTTAATAGTATAGGCAATAATATTCAATAATAAGTACAGGCAAATTTTGATTTGCTTAAATTGAATTATTACATGCTCTTCTTATAAATGGATACAGGTAAAGAAAAAAAAATAAATCATTTAAATCAGTATCTGCAAAACTCTAAAATCTGCAAAATTCTAAAATCCACACAGCTTCTGGTCCCAAGCTGTGCGGATTTTTGAGATTCTACTGTAAAATGTTTTCCCTTTTATGTGATAACAATTTTGACTAACACTGCATATCAAAATGCAAAAGTATGAGAAAAAATCAGGAGATTTCGCAAGTCTAAAGAGTGGTAGGACGGAAAATTTACTTTACTTTTTCATGTACATGTGCACACTGATTTGAATTCTATCTTTTTTTAAATAGAACATTTTTTCAAATGAATTTACTCTATCAAAATATAATAGTTAATACTAAAATTGCACAGTATTGAAAATTTATTACTTCATGGTTTCACAAGTTTTAATACAAAATTGCTGCCCAATGGTTTTAAGCAGGAGCCAATGGGCATACATACAGTACAGAAGCCATTCAAATCACAAATATTCATGTATTATACGGATCAGGATAAATGTACTTTGGAGAAAAAAACTACATAGCATAGACATGAAAAAAATAATATATATATATATGGATTGCAACGTACTTTAGAATAGATGTTTTAATCTGGGAATTTCACAATTTATAATTTTTTTTAAATTTTTTGAATAAATCTACTAAAGCACTTTTATGATAAAATTTATGCAAATTGAGTTACATAAAATTGAGCAAAGGGCAACAAACTTAAAAGTCATAATTTATTTTTAAATGCTCAGCATCTTTTAATAAACATAAATGAATACAATACCTAACCATACTAAAAACAATGCGATTGTTATATACATTAATTCATTTTTTTAAAAATGCATATTTGTAAATATTTTTCTTTACTGTTTTCAATAAAAATGGACTATAATATGCTAAAAGGACTAATGCATGAGTAAGAGGGAAAATTCATGTAAATTATATTTACATAACATTGAACAAACTGTATGTGTTCTGGATTTAAAAAATATAATTTATTTTTAAAATGTTCAGCATTTTTTTATTCTTACAAATGAACACAATAAATCATTCTTTAAAAAGTTCATTCTTCATATATATATTAATAATTGTTTTTTAAGTATATATTTGTCTTAAATATTGAATTTTCTCTGTTCAATACAGATGAACTGATAAACGTCACTATTTCATAAAAAGCAGGAAACTTTACATCAATTGTGACACATAATACTGAACAAGGAATATGTGGCAAAAACTACGTTTTTAAAAATTATAATTTTTTTTTTTTAATGTTCAGTATTTTTTTTTATTATATACATATGAATACAAATCTAATTACCATTAGAAGAAAGTTAATTCTTTATATACATTAATTTACTTTTCAAAAAGCATAATTTAAATTTATATATTTTGCTTTCCAAATTCAATACAGATGACATTTATCCCCCCCCCCCTTTTCCCCCAGTTAATACCTGTTAAAACAGATTTGTACAGAACCATGAAAAAAAGTTTTCGTTTTAGAGGGGTTGGCGTCTTATGGGTATATGGTATTTACGCTGGGACCATAAAATTTTTCTGTTTAAGACAGTATTGCGTTATAGGCAGATTCCATTTTCACAGGTTATACTGCACATACATACAAACGAATACCATGCTTAATCATTCTTCAAAAATCTTATATATTTATAACATATTTCTACAGAAAGTAGATGGATGCCATATGATGCAATTATTACACATTTAGGAAAAATAGTTCATAAATCATTAAAGCATATAAATCAAGAAGAAAATGTATTTATAAAAAAATCATATTTTCATTAAGCATGAAAATAAAATCACAGTTAAACATATAATTGTAATCAAACATATAATCATACTCAACAATATATAAAAAAGGAATATATGTAAGTTTATTTTAAACATGCTCAGTATTATATATATATATATGCATACATGCATACAAATGTATGTACTGCCTGAAAAAAGTTCTCTTTATATACATCAATTCATTTTTGAAAAATAATATTATACTTATCTTAAACATTTTGCCCCCAATAAAGATTAACTACCACATCACACAATGATCAATTCATAAATGAGTAGAAAGACACACTTTACAGATGTCTTTTAGGTCACTAACAATAAATCAGGAAATATATAATATATAATCAAATTATATTCTCATTAAGCATAAAAATAAAATCATAGACAAATACAATCAGGGTATTCATTTTTGAAAAATCTTATATTTATCTTAAACATTTTGCATTCAATAAAGATGAACTATCACGTGGTACAACAATTAATTCACAAATGAGTAGAAAGACACATTTACAGATGCCTTTTAGGTCACAAATCAATAAATTGCAATATATATATATATATATATATATATATAATAAAATTATATTCTCATTAAGCATAAAAATAAAATAATAATTAAACATAATCAGGGTTTGTTTACTTCCACTTTACAAGTAAATCCCTGAAAATTTAAAGTTGTGATTTATAAACTTTACAACAGCGAGTCAACAATTTACTTGCAAATTAACACTATCCCCTGGAAGGAAAATACAGTAAACTCTGTCTAAGGCGGAATCGATCGGGACCGAGAAAAGTTTCCGTAGTAGACAATATTCCGCTTTAGACAAATTTTACTCTATGTCTATGGATTCATAGGGACTTGAAAATCTTTCCGATTTAGGCAGATTTCCGTCTTACACAGAGTCTGCCTTACAGAGAGTTTACTGTAATTAAAATGTTCTTTTCAGAAAATATCTCAATGTCATCTCTTCAAAATCCCATTCCTGTTGCTGCCCTCTTACTAGCAATAAAAACAATTGAAAATGCTAGATATGATATTAGAAGGAGAAGTCTTTCTAAAAATGCAATAGTATTTGTGAATTTGTTCCAATATTTTTATTTTTAAAATTAATCTTTGACATCTGACCTTATCTGTGTCAAAACCTTTGAGTATGCGTGACCAAACTATCACATGTTTTTCATAAAAGCCATTGAGGATTTTCAGAAAATGAGAAATAGGCAAAAGTAATGTTACAATTTTCATTTTAATAATTCTTATTTATTTATGGCAGGTGATAGTGAAATTCTCTAATTGCAGTAATCATTAATATGCAACATACCAGTGTTATAATATACAGTTTTTTTTTTTGTTTTTTTTTAACTATTATTTATTTATTTATATTTTTTTCATGGTTGTTAAAAACAGACTCATGATTTTTCTCAACTAATTTACATATTCTCTTTAGCTAACTTATGATTTTATAATTAGAGAGTCCGGCTGACTTGTAAATTTGAAAGGGAAACAGGAACCCTCATAACACGTAATACTTGACAATATACATAAAAAATAAATGTATGTAAACATTTGTCATGTAAAAAATAAATACATCAGTTTTACACAAAGTACATAGCTTTATAGAATTCACCAGTGAGTCGTATTGATTCCATTACGGATGCAGGCAAAGGTTGTAGATGATCACTACCACCAGATGAATCACTGCCCCCAGATAAGTCTTCTAGTGCCGCTTCCATATGCTGACGGGCCCTATATGCAGCCAGATCAGCATAAGCAACTGGTACTGGTATTGATATACTCTTGGTACAGCGGGCATATGTGTGACATAATTGATATGTCATTTTCTGAAGGTCATCAGCTGTGAATTTGTTGTCATCTTCTAATACCGTATAATGGCTGGGTCTGCTTGTACCTGGTAATTAAAAACAGGACTTAATAATTTATTGACTATCACACCATTTACATAGATTATAGCAGGGTGTCTATTTCAGATCAGCAACAAATTTCCCTGACCTTCTCAGATATCAAGATTTTGTGATGTTATACACAAAAAGTCTTAAAAGTTGTGAATTTGAGGGTGAAATTTTCACAATTGATTTTGAATTAACAACTACTGAATAGTTAAACAAATTCTTACAATATTTGCAAATTGTTGAATATTTTACCTGCTAAACATACAAACTTTTAGCATCAGGTTCTATCCATTTTGTCCAATCAGGATGAAATTCTTATCACATCAGTCACAGTCAAATAAAGATTGCTGCAACATATTTTAATACAAATAATAAATATTCAATAAATTAAGCTAACAAATGTTCAGTTCCAAAGCAAAGATAAGTAAACAGACTGAAAAATCTAATCAATCCTACAATATTCAGTACAAAGTTTCAGTGAAGCTTGAGTTAAAAATTTCTGAGTAACAAGAAAGGATTGAAAAGGGATAGACAAAATTATTTGCACAACAGGTTGAAATACTCTTTACAGATTTATAAAGAGCAAAATTTGATTTCCCTGGCACTGCAATTTCAAATCCTTAATTTTATAATAGTGTTGACTCTAAGCCGCTTTAGCAGGGTGCAATCTCTGCATCTCTACAGTGATAACATTCTTAGCACAATACTAATAAAAAAACATTTTTAAAATACAGCCCAGGTGAGTCTAATTTGAGTTCTTTTGGGGGTTAAATAGTATTTTTTACTATTTTTACTATATTTAATAGCACACATTATTAATTTTTAATATCTTTTGAATTTGCATTTATTTTGTATTATTATTAAATCTAATTTGTTTCTAAATTCTGTATTTTTTTTTCACGTATTTATTTATATGTACATTATATTTTTTTAGAAAGACAAACTTCTTTCAAAAGGCCTTGCACATTTATTATTTTTTATGGTGTTAAAAGTTATTTTGCCCTTATTGGTTCACACCAGTTTTTCCATTATTTTAGCAGAGCTCACTATCTGGTATTGAGCAATTATCAGCCTTGTGATAACCAGTGCAATGAGCACAAACAAGCAAGGCTAAATTTACATTGATGTACCATGTGACTCAACCGCTAACAATGAAAGCACCTAATAATGACAAAGCATTTTCTAATCTGGCAGCTAATCCAGCGGCGCCAATTTATAGGGGCCCATGGGGCACGAGCCCACCCCAATAATTTGATCTCTCCACCCACCCAGTTTCAATTGATTTAATTCATGATTTATTTTTTTAAATATTTAATCGCTGAGATGAAATTTGGTTTTATTACCATTCTTAAAATAGTTTTGTTTGAAAGGGCATCAATTAGACCAAAGGAGCACTAAAGACCCCTTAAAGTTCTCATGAAAACAAATTTCCTGCTTTTTTTTGCTATCTGTTTTGATGTCTTGAATTGATAAAGCACTTAGGTGACTAAAATATATGCTTTTCTTGACATTCAGTTTTTTACACATTCAAATGTTAGCAATTCTAATGTTATTTAAAATAAATATTAATGTATTTTATAAGGGAGAATTTATAAGAATATCGTTTAATAAAATTAAAAAAATTATAATTAAATTAGTATAATTTAAAAATTTGCTTAGAAAAAATTTAATTTCGAATTATTTTTAGTCATTGACTCCTCCCCTCTCTCTCTCCACACACAGACACACTAAGAGAAAAAAAAATGTGTTATTTTACTAAAAACATTTTCAGCTCAGCCCACCCAATATTTTCGAAAAGTTGGCGCTACTGAGCAAATTACACCAAAACATAAACTTTGTGATATGAGGATGAGGTTCGATGTGTTAACTGACAACAGGTTAATGACCAAATGGGACTTATACTCATCATTGCGATCTACCAGGACCTTAATAATCTTATAATTAGTGGAGGGGCCGACTTGACCCTTCAGAGCTGGAGTAACAACCTTGTCAAGATATTTCTGCAATGGCATTTTTTCAACTACAACATGTGAAGAGGGTATACTTTTGGGACACCAAAGATTATGATCCAAGACGTTTTTGGTTGTTTTTCAACTATGGTTACCAATTGCAGTTTAGTCTTGAGAATAATCAAGTCCTCTCTGTCTTTGCAGTTAAAATGAAAAGTTTCTATTTTTAAGAGGTGAACTATCAACCACTTGTAGAAGAGTGGCCATATTGAGCCCGCTAACACTTTTTCGAATTTCTCCCAAAGTTGAAGGAAGTGGAGCTCCAACTCTAGGTTCAATTCAATAGATTTTCATTTAAACCAGGCTCGGATTGGCCCGCCGCCATCCAGGAAAAACTTTGCACCGCTAAGTGCCTAAGCCACACCAGTATTTCCCCCTCGTTGTACACATGCATTCTGACTAGAATACTAAATTTCGAGAATTCGTTTTGGGAATAATCATCAGTCAACAGACAGACAGCACAAGCAAGGTATTTTTTATTATAACAAAGAAATTAAAAATACATCAAAACAATTTCAGGATTCGAAACCAAAGTAGGCATCTTTGCAAGTGATTGAGAAAGAAAACATGTATTCAGGGAAAGCTTTAGTAGCCACGGTGCCCTGGGCTGGATTTTTTTAATTGCTTCTTTGAATGATATCTTTTAGGTTTTAACCAAATATTTCACATATTTTCAGTCCCTTTTTTTAAATACCTTGTCCCTCCCTCCACCTTTAAAGCCGGACCTGAATACATCTATAATTAAAACCGTGCTTTTTGAAAACAACTTGGGAAAAGAAAAAAATATCAGACAAAAGGCAGAAAGACTTTTTGTGGGGATTTTGTTCTTGATCGGAAAACATGAGCTTACTTTTCGAAGAAGACAAACTTGATGACACTTCTGAATTATATTCCTGCAAAATGTGGAATCCAACGGCCAGCGTTTTTTTATTCACAAAATCTACACCATAATCTTCAGTTAGTAATCTTTGCTTTATTTAATGACATACTTTCCGTGGTTAAATAATTATTAAGAAACTTTAGAGTGTATTTTAAATTAAAAAATGTTTAATTTAATCATGGAAAAATCTATCATTAAATAAAGCGATGATTATAATGAGAAATTATGATAGGTTTTTTTAATAACAAAACGCTGGCCACAAGATCTTGCAACTGCCAGGAATACAATCCCCTGCATTTCTCTCAATTGTCGAAACTTAAATATTTTCCTCGATCTCTAATTATGATAACAATTTTGCAAATCCTGGGAAGAGTGTGTTGAGGAGTGAATTTAGTAAATTATTTTTGTGATTTTAGACTAATAAAGCAAATTCTTTGGTGTATCTTTTTTTATAAAAGGCTTTTTAATAGTGAAATATCAATTCATCATTTTATGGGTACATAAAGCCAATTTTAAGGATAAAAAGTGTCTCTTCTTACAAGATACCAAACTCGGAAATGTAATTGCTGTCAGATTCAGAAATTGAATTTATCTCATTTTTAACTGGCTGATAACTAATTCTTATCATGTTAAAGAAATAAAAAGGTTGAAGCCCTTAGCAGCACCGTAGAATCTCTATTTGACGCCTAGTTGCACATCAATTTTCAGTGCATCAATCGTGATAAGTGGAATAAAAGTGGCTACCCCTTACTAATTCCTCTAAAAATAATCATAAAAAAATCATCTCTAGGAACCAATAGACTGGGAATAATGCCTACCAATTATTGTTATGCATAAAGCATAAATTATGTTTCCGAAGTCATCGACATTTTAAAAATTGTACCAACTTTGAATTTTCGGTACTTTTCGGTTAGCCAGGCGCCAGTGTTATATATACATATGTATGTATATCTATCTATACATATATATGTATATTTATACATACATAGAAGCTATATGTATACATATATATGTGTGTGTGTGTATATACACATATATATGTATATATAGATATACATATATATGCACATTTAACACTGGTGCCCGGCTAACCGAAAAGTACCGAATTTTCAAACAGTAACACCCACTTTTGATACCTTATACGTCTTCCCATATCTCGGTAAATAAAAAGGGGTGGTTTGTTTAGTGATGATAGTAATTAAACAACCTATCATGCAGCACGAATAAGGTCAAAATTTTCTTTAAGCTTTCTTTTTTTTCTTTTCGTTTTAACAATTTAGTAGCTGTTCAGTTATCTAACTTTAGCTTGTGCAGCATTTAAGGTTTGTCTTTCAACAAAATGGCAAAACGAAAGAAATTTTGCTTGTCTTTCAAAGTGAATGTTATTAAAAAAATTGATGAAAATACTTCAACTACTGAAAAAGCTTTAGCTGATCATTTTCAAATTCCTGAGTCAACTTTAAAATGAGTTTTTTTTTTTTTTTTTTTTTTTTTTTTTTTTTTTTTAAAGGAAGTAATTCTACCTGCCTGAAAAAGCTTTTTTTAAAATTCATCGGCAAAAACAAACATCTATTAAGGATTATTTTGAAAGGAAATAAATTGTTATTAGGTATGTTACACTTTCTGTTTTCTTTGTATAGTTAAAGTAATTACCAAACCATTATAAATACCAACATATAATCTTTAGAAACTTTCTTATTCATGCTTTCATTGCAATTTATGCTGCATTTTAGAAGTTGAAAAGATTTTTTTTACTTATGCGTCTCTCTATGCCGTCACACACAATAAAAGTTATCGATCACAGTTACCCTAGGCAAAAAAAGAAAAAACCCTTAAAAAATAAAAATCATTTAATAATAATTAAAACGCTAGCAAGAAATATGTAAACAACACTCTCATAAGATTAACATTAGCTTGAGTATTAAGAACCTGGAGTGTGAAGAAACTGGATCACTAATGTTAAACCTATGGCAGCATTCTTTTAAAAATTTCTCACTAATAGATTTAAATGATTTTTTTTCTTGCTTAAAATAGCTGAGATTGAATTCTCACCGGGTTAGTGTTTACTTTTTTGATTTTGGTTGCTGATTTTTTTTTAAAGTTACTTTTACTTTCACAAATTTGAAAAGAACGCTCCCATAGGTTTAACATTAGCTTGCAAGTTTCATTGTACTTCATATATATATATACATTTTTGTATGAAATGACAAACAAAATCTTCATTTGGCACTCCACTCCCCCTACACCTTTCATTCTGGCACCCGGGGCACATGCCCCCTCTGTACCCCCTAGTTTTGGTCCTGTATGAGTCATCTGTTACAAGTTAAGCTGTGTTCAACTTACTGGAACTTTCAGATATTTGATTATTTGTTTTAGAAAATTGTGTAACATTCTGTAGATTTTATGGAACTTTAAACACGCATGTGGAATATAACGAAGTCTTCTATTTAGACTTCTAGAGATATAATATTAAGCCACTTTCATATTTGGTGCTATGCGAATGTATTAAACCTTGTCCAGCTAAATACAACACAAGCAAGTAAAATTGATGCGAGTTAATTTAAATATTTTTGCACCCTCTGAAAATCCAAGGTCTGCATCCTTTTTCTCTGGCTCAGTCCGACCCTGATTTAAACATATAAAATCATACAAATTTGAGGGCTGGCGAAGGCACAGGAGTCCCTAACATTAAGTATATTTGGACAGATGTTCATTTAAAAATATAAAATTGTACGATTATGATTTCAAAGGCCATTTTCTCTATCTCGCTAAGGGTCTCATAACAGGGAAGTACTGAATTTTCTAACTGTATGCTTGCATCAGCTAGCTGTCCAGTAAGAAAAAAAAAATATGTGTAATTAGATGACCATTTGAGAAATTAATACTGTTATTTAGAAAAATATTTTAATTTCATAGCAATTCGAGCTATTTTTCAGAAACAGAAAATGTTGATATTAATTTTTTTTTTTTTTTGTATATCCTTATTTAAAAATACATAAACAAAAATTGCATGCAATACAACTTTTTTTATATGTAAAATGCCTTAATAGTCAGGGTTGCTGGCTTTTAGCCGGGCCAAAAAAAGCCGGCTGTCTTTTTGTTGGTTTTAGCCACTTAAAAAAAGCCGACTTTAATTGAAAAAAGCCGGCTTTTATTTTTCAAAAAGGGGGTTTATAGATAACTCATATAAAATTAGGATTACTTTATTTTTAATACTTATAAATATTTTCTACCAAAAAAATATAAATTTTTATTAAATTTTGTCAAATAAATAAATCCTTATAACTGCTAGAATGCAACTGTGAAGGCATTATGTCAGAAAAAAAATTATAAATATTCAGAAGAATATATTAAATTAGACTCCAAAGTATTGGTTTGGAATTCTTTATCATAGTTCTACACATACAACACATTTTAAAGATTATATGAAAGAATAAGAAAATATCACACATCAAAATAGAAACATTCTTACATACTGATATTTACTTTTAAAATTGATTAAAACTAAATAGCATATATGTATTTAATAGCTGAAATTATCTTATATAATACTTGAGAACAAACACCCAGTAATAAGCAATTGATATTCTAGCTTATAAAAATGATATAGTAAAAAGGTTTTCTGCTACTAAGTTGTTATGTAACTTATTCCAGATATGTCCATACAGACAGATTAAAATCGTAGAATGAACAATGTTGAAAGAGAAATTAAGAAGGATGTAACATTTGAGGTAATTTTAGTACATGTAAGTGTGCATAAAATAAAGAGAACAATTAAAAAAATTCTCCACATAAAACTTGTTGAATTGGAATTTTGAAAAGCTAGTTGCTATTTAAAAGTGCATATTCATGCATAAATTAATGCATATGTTATTCATAATACTGTTTTAATAAAGAGAAATGATGTTTTTATTGAATGACTTTATGTGTGGTTTCAAGTAAATGTTTATGAGAAATAAAACAAGACTTGTATATTAATATCCCTTAAAATTATTTAATAAAATATATAACTAAGCAACCATTGTCATTTTTAATCATAAAAAGCAGTAAAAATGAAAAAAAAAGGTGTTAAGGTCAGTAGAAACCAGAGAAAGCAATTAGTAAGGTCTTTTTTTCCAATATTAATGTCTTCATTATATTGAAAAATTGGGTTATATTGATTTCTACTTCTACCTCAATTAAATGCCTTTAAAACTAATTAAAAAACACATAAAAATGTGTCATTTATAATTAAAATGCTTCACTGTATAAAAGCCAATTTTGGCCAAAAAAATCTGGTTAAAACCAATAAAAGCCACCGGTGTGGCTTTTTTGCAACCCAGTTAATAGTTCATCTAAAGTTTGTAGCAATCAGTCAAATTTAATGAAAGTTAGAGTGCAGTGTAGACAGAGAATCAAACATGCCATTTTTGAATTTTAATTAAAATTGCATGGGACAACCATGAAAACCAGAACTTTCTATTAAAAAAAATAAAAAAAATGTAGAATTACTAAAATTGGAGTAATTCATTCAAAAGATTTCAATAATCCAGGGCAGATATTGCGGAAAAAAGCATTTTCCCCATTTTTAAATATATCAAAAATTATAACATTTAAAAGTATTATAACTTAGTAAATTTTCAGTTTGGTCATAGAAAAATGGAATTTTACTGTATTACATGTTAGAGCATGAAAATTATTTTAAAAATATAACTTAAAAGAGGTAGGGGGTTATACATAAATAACGTTATCACCATTTTGCAAATTTTGTACCCCCTCCCCCCCCCTTTCGATATCATACGTTATACATATATTCGTTGAACCCACCCCACCCCCTGCCCGAAGATATTATTATCGATGTCTAAATTTTTTTTTTTACATTCTTTTTCTTTCTGTTTATATACGTTTGCAGTGATATACACATATGATTATTCATTTATTAGTCGCATAGTTTACGGATTCAAAAAGTCAATAAAATTTAAATGCATAAAACAAATTTATATCAAATAACATCTAAAAGAGTTAGTTACTATTTAAAAGTACAGTAGGGGAAGACAAGGTACAATGAAACAAAATTTACAATTTTTTTTTTCCTATCCACAATTTTGCATGCTCAAAAATATAATTAATGCATATTTTTAATCTTGTATTTTCCCCATCTAAATAAATTTTTATTAGGTTCTAAACAATATCTTTATGCTTGAAAAATAACAAAAAATAACTGTCTTACAGTGTTTCATTGTACCCCGTATGCCGGGGTACAATGAAACACATGCTGGGGTACAATGAAACACTCCAAATGATGGAAGCAATTTTCACCCAGTATACTTTATTTTATGAAAAATGAGATAAATACAAAAACAAAACTTGATTAATAAGAAACTTGATAAAAATATTATAGTCCAAGATGAAAAATAAGAAAATTCTATTAGTTTAAGAAATACCTTTCATTTTATATTAAACTGGCTCAAGTCAGTTTCAAAAATTAGCATTTCTGCTTATACTTCAGTTGCTGCTGAAGGAATATGGGGTGGTAGTTTTAAGGTAAGGTTCTTTAAAAAAAAAAAAAATTAAAACTAGGTTTGAGTTTTTTTTATATCAAGTACTTCACATTTGACTTCATTTAAATGTATGATTTCTCCAACGGTATATATTTCCTTATGTTTCCATTTATACGGATACTACTAGTGCCATACATGTTGTGTGTGGATATCTCATTCTTAGTACCTCGATGACCAGCTGGGCCTGGAAAAAAAATCTGGATCATCATCAGAGTCTGTAGCAGGCAAAGTTTGTTTTTAAAACAATCCCTTCTTAGCTTTTTTTCTCTTTCTATTTTTTAGTTGCTTAACAAGAGCATTTTCTACTGACCTGGCTAGAACAAAACTTTTTTTTTTTTTTTGTTTTCCTACTCTTACTTCTAATATAATCTATTTACTACTTTTATTACTATAATAAAACATGTTTCATTGTACCCCGTCTGCAAGTGTTTCATTGTACCCCGCACTGAGGTTACTAAATAAAAATTTATTTTCAAACTTCTAATATTTATTTTTTTTAGTTTGGTTTTGGAGGTATGAAGACAACAACCCAAAGATAACAATGTATAGAAAAAATAATTATTACATATAACAACAAGGAAAAAGAAGCAAAATTACTTTTAGTAAAGAAAGTTACTTTCAATGGTGTAAAAGCAATAATCTTCTATCGCTACTGTTGTAGAAGTGTGAATGTATCCAAATCACATCAGTAATTGGAACATATAGTTGTATAACATATATAATAAACTGCAACTCTCTATGACAAATTTGATTGATTTTACAAGTAATGTTTCATTGTACCCCTTGTTTCATTGTACCCTGTCTTCCCCTATACTCTCGATTATCCGTGCGCGGATTATCTGTACTCATTCGGACTCACAATTTTTTTTTAAAGAGAAACGTTTTCACACTTACCATGCATGTAAAATCGCTGTTGATGTGAATTAGAATCTTGTCCGGTTTAGCTGATAGTATTGTGAAGTGCGTAGAGGTAAAATCAAACATTTTGGGGCCCATTTGATGGGTAGGTTAAATTTGATTCATGATGTTAAAACACTACCAAATTTTTGGAAGCAATATTCCTTATTGGATGCAGTATATGGAATATCAGCAGTATGGTCAAAGATAAAATCGTCTACGTTATCATGATCGTGGAAAAATATCATACCGCTTGATGAACAATCTTCTTCAGATATTCAAGAAGGGTATGAAAATATTAGTATTCTTGAACAAGCAAGGAATTATAAGGTTTCTAAAATCTTGATGAAAAAAATTTAGAAAATGGGTTTCAAAAGGATGCATGTGAGCCTGGCTTCCAGTATTTGACAGATAAATGCATCGTTTCTAACTGTGTTGTTTAATCTAATAGTGATGATAGTACTGATGCAGAAGATGTAATAAATGATGGAAATAACAATTTCTCATTCTACTGTTCTACAATCTGCAGAAACTTTGTTAGACTATATGGGATGAAGAGGATTTGATTACGGTGGCATTACTGCGGTTCTTAAAGTATGTGCCGATATAAGACAAGAGATAAACAAACATCAGAAGCAAAGATTCATTTCAGATTTTTTTTAAGCAGTAAATATTAAAAGGAAAATTCCTAGTTTGATGTAATACAGCATGCAGTGGTAAGTAATTTCTATATTTTTGCACTGGATGTAGATTTTTTCTTTAATAAAAAGGAGTTTTTGGATTATCCATGTTTTTTGATTGTCCGTGCGACCTCTCCTGGTGATTAACACGGATAATTGGGAGTACACTGTACTTAATAATAGCTTATTCTTACATAATGCATTCATCAGTAATATTATTTTATTGCACTTGCCCTTTCCGGGGAAGGGTAAAAGCAAAATTTGTCAACAAAGCAGTGGATAACCTTATTTCTTTTTCTTTAGTGGTAAACGCAAGTATCATTTCCAACATACTATGATCTTGGTTTCACTACGCTAACAAGCAAATTATATGTGCACACATGACAGAAGAACGGAAATGTCAAACATTGGGAGTTGCGGTATTGCAAATTTTGGAATGAAATAATTTTATAAACATTTAATGGCTTTAATAATAGCTTTGTATTTTCATAAAAACATACAAAAATAATAATATATAAAAGGTAACAGACTATTTGGATCTAAAGAAAAAGTTACTCAAAAAAGAAATGTTTGATTGGACCAAAATGATAACAATATCAAAAAGCTAACTCCCCTTCCCCTAGAAATATTTAACGATATCAAGGGCCAGACCCCCCTTCCCCCTAAAGTGACAACTTTATATATGCACAGCCCCTAGAGACCGCATAGAAATTCTAATTTCAGTACCTGTAAGCAGATGTGTTTAAATAATGTGCTGTTCTATTCATGTGAACCTGATATTAGTATAAAAGTATTGCTATGCCTTGGTGATGCAGCTAACCCTATAATTCATATAGGACAATTCCACAGAAAATTATCATTTTGGGGGAGGAAATAAAATTTATAATATATTTACTTTAAGTGTATGATTGGAAAAGTTGATCTTTTTATATTCTATAATAAAATCCTAATAAAAAGGCATTGTAAATTACTGCTTACAAACTAAGCTAACTACATTTTTGTCTTTGTAAAGTCATAATGTGACGTCAGTTACACAATAAAAGTTACACCAGTTACACATGTAAATGCCATTTTTTTCTTCTTTATTATTCAGAAATTAATTAAACAAGTTACTGTTATAATTTGGCATTACTTAGTAACGGGGTAGTTTTGATAATTTTTACACGTCAATGAAGGCAGAAAAAATGTTTGTATATTTATATTGTAATTTTTGGGACTAAAAGAGAGATTGAAATAATCTGCAGGTATTTGGGTATTAACAGTGGTGTAGCTAGGGGGGGGGGGGGGGGAGCGCCCCAGGCACTGAGGCCAAGGGGCACCAATTTGAGAGAGGTTTAAACCGAAATTATCCCACACATTTTGACAATAAATAAGAATTGTTGATTTTTTTGTGTCTGCGTCTGTGTGTGAATGTTTTTTTTAGTAAGATATTTTGTTATATCCAAATAATGAAGAACGAAAAAGCTTCTGTAAATGTTTCTAGAGATGGCTTAACACACTTCGTACCTAAGATAATTATGTACCTGAATTGAGGTGCAAAGTGATTAAACAAGGGGTGCCAAATTTTGAGGATCTTTAAACCGAAATTATTTCACAAACTTTTAAAATAAATAAGAATTGTTGACATTTTTTTCGTGTGTGTGTGCGTGTGAAAGTTTTGAAGAAATTCATTGAAGGTGGGAGAAATGGAGAGATCCATAATTGGGCGATTCCATGCGGAGAGTCACACACGTAACGCAGGCTTTAATTTGCATTTATTCAATTATTTATTATATTTTAATGTTAATTCTGATTTTAGGTGGTATGGTAAATAAGTTATTAACATATTTTTTGGTTTAAATGTGTGTAAGTAAAACTCACAGAAATATATCATTTAATTTCATACTCAAAATGTGCTTTTTTTCTGAAGTAGAAAAAAAGTACATTTTGAGTAATGAAATTAAATGATATACTTCTGTAAATTTTATTGCCACACATTTAAATTTAAAAATATGCTAATAACTTATTTACCATACCACTTAAAATCAGAATTAACATTAAAATTTAATAAATAATTGAATAAATGCAAATTAAAGCCTGCGTTATGTGTGTGACACTCTCCAAGGAATCGCCCAATTGTCAATCGATGATGTAGGTTTCTAACTGTCTAGCCTCCAGTTTATAAATCAAAAGGCCTGTTGCCGACTTGGTGTTACATTCCTGGTATCAAAGAGAACATTGTTCATTTGTATACTAACAGCCCCGCTAGTCAATTTTTCCAAACAAACCGCGAATGATTAAAACCTCTATTCATATTAAAATTTAAAAATGTATAAAGAATATTTCAAAATGAACATCTGGGATGGGTACCCACTGTCTTCGGCAGCATAGACCAGACCTCTTACACACGCTTCTCTAACCACTAAAAACATACATTTAAATTTATCTCTTTCAAAATGAATTTCCGGCATGGGTTCCTCTTCCTGCATGCTCGTATAGCAGGCGTGTTGCACACGTGGCGAAAAATCTGAAGAGAATCATAAGATGTGTTGAAAGAAAAAAATTCCGCAGAAATCGGGCCCATGAAACCTCAGATAAAAATGCCCACTGGCGGTGGATGGTAGAACTATAAATTGTAAGACAATCGAAAACCAAGTTGAATGAGCAAAGTCCAGTTGAAATTGGGTCTATAGAACCTGAGATAGGAGTGCGCCTCCTGCACTGGAAGATGGAGCTAAAAACTGCAAGAAAATCGTAAGCTAAGTTGAATAAATCAATTCCCCTTGAAGTCTGGCCGATAGAATCCGAGAAAAGAATGCACCATTAATGTTCGATAATGGTAGTAAAAGAAGTCTATATTTTGGAAAACATACTTTTAAATGTCAATAAATGGGGAAAACCCTCATAGAGGAAGGAGATAGGGGGAGGGGGGTGCAAAATTTCTTCCTGTCCTGGGCACCAAAAAACATAGCTACGCCACTGAGTATTAAGTCCTTAGTAAGGAATATTTTAAATTGTAAAAATTTGTTCTAGCTTTATTAGTAAATTTTCTGCATAGTTTTGAAATCAAAATTCGATGATCAAATGTTACGTCAGTTATGATGGAATTGCCCTATATGGTCATTCATAATCCAGGAATATGCATAATTTGAAAATCAGTACTTTAGTTGAAGAGGAAAATGAAAAATGGAATACTCACCTTTCATTCCAAGATGACTGCACAGGAAAAAATCAAATTTTAAAGGATCAATTACTCCACTGTCAACTGTAGTTCCAGGGGGTATATTTTTGGGGGTACCAGCACCATCCTTTTCATTTTCAGGCATGAAACGAACGTGATGACGTTTCCGTACCACAATAAATGTAATACCAGGTTTATAATCTCCTGGTAAACTCATACAGGCTTCTCTAATGCATTTAACTTCATGATCATGAACTGCATCAAACTGGCCTTCACTTACACCATCTCGGTAAAAGATTATTTTTTCAGGTTTCTTTCCATTAGTATGTTTATAAAATGCTTTCAGAAGCTCCAAGATCATTTCCTTTAAATCCAGTATGATCTCTACTGCTTGCTTTTTTTCATCCATGTTCTTCTGAGCTCGAACACTCACAGCATATTTAGACAGTTTCATATCTAAACTGCAAACACAAGCAGCCAAAGACGGTTTTACACCTTCTGAAACCCCTGGATGGTTTACATCAGCTCCGATGATAATTATAGGCTTGGAAAAAACAGGTGGTAATTCCTTATACACAAGACTGTTATTTTCACCTCCAGCTTTTGCATTAATTTTCTGGCAAATATTACCAACCAACTGTGGATTACATTTTCTCTGATCAAGTACATTGCCTTCCTTGACGCACTGTGTACTTAAACCAACAACTGTTTCAGCAGCTTGTTTGATTTTTCCATAAATGAGTTTATCAGTTGCAGGTAGAACGAATACAGCTAATTCAGCTTTATATTTACTTTTCATGTCCAGAAGAAGACTTCTCATATCAATTCTGGAAGGATCGGTTGCATGGACAAATGTTGGATTATCAATTGACATGCCTAATTCTTTGCCTATTTTTATTAGCAGTGATTTAAAATTATTTAAACCATCTACTTTGACACGAGGAGTAAAACTAAACAGTACCCATGATTTTATAATAGCTCCAGTTAAAAATCTTCTTTGTCTCATATTCCAAGAGCCGTTGAAAGGCTTTGTTTCCCCATCTTTATAACGCACAGTCGGAGAGTCAAGAACTCGTCCTTCACAATGTATTGGATCTTTACCTACTTCCACACCGAACTGTCGAACATGAGTGTCATTATTGAATTCTGGATTTTCAGCAATTTTTCTTATATCAGCAAATCTGTCTCTTGGATTAGCAGCTGTGAATGTAATCATTTCACTTGTTTGTTTTGGATCCAGTTTTTTCTTAGAATGCTGTCCTGCAACAATTTCACAAACTTCTATCGGAATGTAAGTTTTCTTTTTTTCAGGCTGAACTTGCAAACAGGGTAAATTTGGATAGTCCAAGGTTCTTCCGTAACGTTCCTTGAAATATGCAGCAACCGTCTTTTTGTACGTTTTTCCATTTTCTGTTAATTCAAATTCCAAATTATGGGCATTTTCTTTGGTCAGTCTCACAATGCGGTATTTTCTCTTATAATTCTTCAGATGTGTTACTTCAACCCTAATATTTTTTAATTTACTGTTGAGTCTCTTTATATCTAGAGCCGATAAGTATTGTCTTCGTCTCAGATCATTCGTACTCATATTCAAAACTTCAGCAATAAACTGTATAACTGGGCCTTTGCTGTAAAACGATGTAGCTGTTCGATTCAAATTAACCATTGGCCCCCACTCTCCTAAGCGAATGCTTTGATGGTATCCAAACCAGATTTCCAAACCACCTCCAAGGGGATGCTGATCACGGGGATTCGTCGGAGGATAAAAGAAAGAACGACCAATAGGAGTAAACTGCAAACATGGTCCTTGTCGCAAAATAGTTTCTAGTGCCATAACACTTTCCTGCGGCACAGAACTAACTGTTTTTTTATAAAATGCATGCAGCATATCTAAACTGATAGCACAAGTGCCATCCTCTTTATAAGCTGGTTTTGTTTGCACAATATATATCTCTTGTCGAGGGTTATCTGGGCTACTGTCGTCTTCATTCGGCATCACCACTTCACATTTTATAGGAAAGTTTCCTCTCAGTGGATCCCTAGAATAGATGTTCTTCTGTCCATCATACACAGCATACACATTCTTGAATGCCGCATTTGTTTCCAACATCAATTTTATAACTTCACGATTCCTCTTGGTGCTTAAACAACGGTATTTTTTATCATCTTCCTCGCCAGGTACAAGGTTAGTACTCTGTTCTTCAGATCCCTGCTTTTGTTTTTTAGTTACAGTTACATCGTAATGATACACATTACCACTGGGAATTTTCAGTTTAAAACAATTTGAAACTAGTTTTATGCGTTTTCCTAAAGTTCCTTTGCCCGGTCGATCTGGAAATTTTGTAAAAGCCAGTTTTCTTTTAAATGACATGCCAAGATCCTCTGGATTAATATGTCGCACTTTTGGTTCAGATGCCCTTTGAGGTACAAGTGCGCTAGCTTCTTCCACCACTGGGACTTGAGTCTGTGGTTCTGGTATGCTTGTTGATGGTGGTGATCCTATAACGAAAGAAGAAAGTTAAATTAACATTAATGAAAAAGTTGGCTCAAAGGAAAACAGTAGAAAAATTTCTATACAATGATGAAAAATTCTTGTAGATTGATCATATTTTAATGATATTTATACAATAGAAAAAATATCCTACTCAATAATAATTGTCATGTCATAATTTTTATTTCATTTTGTATAAGATTTTTCTCTTCCTTTGGTATTTATATACATTCAGAGCACCTTTTTTTTTTTTTTTGAAAAAAAATTACATGGATACAAATTAATAATTTTTTATTTAAATTTTAGTATATATATGTGTCAGGATGGGCAAAAACACAGCTCAGTAGATTTTTTTTTCAGAGTTTTGTGGGGGTTTTTTTTTGTTTTGTAACAGGATGCATACAATTAATAAGATGAGTAAAAAAAAAAAAAAAAATGCTAACCCTTTATTAATATAAAAAAAAAATTTAATTAATTTTAAAATTTGTAATGTTTTAAAAGATATTTTATGACTGAGTTGAAAGGAAATTCTGAAAAGTTAATATAATAAACATTCTGGTTTCTCTGTCTTTTACACATGAAAATTAGATTTAAATAGTCAGTGACAAAACTAGACTAAATTTCATCCAGGGCAAGTTAGTGGATTGGCGCCCTCCTCCCCACGAATATTTTAAAAGAAACTCTGAATAAATAATGAATGAACGTAATTAAAGTGAATACAAATAAAAATTCAATTTAAATAGTTAGTCTCAGTGATGAACCTAGACTAAATTTCATCCGGGACAAGATAGAATTGGCAACTTCCTTCCCACGAACATTTTAGAAGAAAATCTGAATAAATAATGACTGCATGTAATTAAAGTGAAACATTATTCACATATATCTATATACAGTACAAAGTCTTAAATCCAGATTTCCGAAATTTGGAATTCTTCAAAATCCGGACATTTCCTTAATCAGCCTTTTTTTTTTTTTTTTTTTTTTTTTTTACAAAACTTATAGTGAATGCCCCCCCTCCCCCCCCCCCCAAAAAAAACTAGAAAAAATGCTAAAAATTACATAAAAAATTGCTGCAGAAACTTAAAAAATCACAGGAGAAAATTTACTATATCATGCTAAAAGTTTGAAACCAAATTCTTTTTACAAATGTCAAATGATTGCCACAAAACATGGAAAATATCTAAAGATCGCATTAAAAAAATTGCGAATTATTAAAAAAAAGCTGTACGAATTCTGAATAAACTTTTCTGAAAAGAAACATTTATTTTAGTGGGTTTAGATTAAACGGATTCCTTTTACTAATGTGTAAAAATCGCCGCAAATAAAAGAGCTAGAAATTCTAAAATCACAGAGAGCAAAATTTATTATAGTGGGCTAAAACATTGTAACCAGCAATAAATTACCGTGCGACGTGGAAAAAAAAAAAACTTGTTGGACAACATTTACTATATTAGGGTAAAAGAATGAAACCGAATTCTTTTTATGAATGTCAAAATATCGTTGTGGGGAGCAAAAAAACTCTAAAATCACATAAAAAAATTCATGAAAAATGCAAAAATCACTGTATAAATTTCGAATAAACCTTATTAAAATGAGATCAACAATTACTATACTGGGTTAAAAGATTGAAGCTGGACTCCTTTTACTAATATGGAAAAATCATCTTAAGAGTTAAAAATTGCATAGACAATTTGTTGTAATTGTGATAAATGCTTTTTTTAATATTTTTTGAAAAATATATTCCTTTATTAAAATATCTTCTTCAGTATGATCTTTTTTTAGTATGAAAATGGTTCGTAAATAACTCACGGGGTGAAGGAAGGGGGGGGGGGGGGGGGGGGAGATCAATTTTCTTTCTTTCTTTTCTTCAGACAAATAAACAGCAGGTGATCCAAAATTAGGAAGAGTCTGAAGACTTCGGATTTTGGATTTTAAGTAAGACTGATTTTGTCTGATATGAGCAGGTGCAAGGATCATTTTATGGTGCTTTTCTTTTGCCAAATGAAGTGGGTAACCTGTTTTGAACCGATTTCATTTCAAAGAAACGTTGAGCAAAGTTGATACGGCTGAGTAGCCTGAAAGTGGAATTCTGATTCTTAAAAGAGAGTGTGAATTCGAACCCCATTCCTAGCATAAGAAACTTATCTGATATTGTTAGTTTTCTTATAACTAAGTTCAATAATGTTAATTTTACAATACTTCAGGAGAAAAAGTTATAGAATTTGTTTTTTCTTCGTTATTATTAAGTAATTCTTTTTAATTTTTTCTGAACATATTTTTTAATTGATAATTTTGTAATTTAAATTTTTAATTGAAAGTTTTGGTGTGTAACTATCGATCAAATAAATCAAAATTATCTACAATTTTTGGTACATTTTTTACTATAATTGATCAGAGCATTTATACTTAGAGCATGCACAGTGCATGTTAAATTTGTTACGGCACACTATTGCTACTTTCCTCTCCGGCAGCCAGTAGTAAAGACAGATGACATTGCAGGGAAACCAGTTTTTAGTATTTCATATGTTTTAAATCATTTGAAGATTTACCCTTTTTAAAAGCTTTCTGACTTACTGAATTCTTTTGTATTAATATGCAGGGGTGCAGAAAATGTTTCTACTACCAACATTTCCCCCAATCTGCATAAAAATTTCCCCAAAATTTTACGGTATGTTATAGGTAAATGCTGAATTACCGTAGGTATAGAAAATTTATTTTTCCAATATTTCTCAACTTATGCGTGAGTATATATGGCAGGGGTGATTCCGAGTGAAAAAAAAAATTTCTGAAATTCACAGCAAATTTTCTCAAAGGTTACAGCAGAGTGGAGGAAGAGGGGGAAATCCCCTGCCAGCACTATGTTTTTTTCGCTGCTCATTGATGAATTTTGCGTTTTATCGCGATCTTTTGATGACATTTGCATTTTTTGCGATCTTTTGACGAAATTTGCGGTTATTTCGCGATCTTTTGACGAGTTTTGTGGTTATTTCGCCTTCCTTTTGACGAAATTCGTCATTATTTCGCCCTCTTTTGACGAAATTCGCGATTCTTTGGCGAAATTCTTGGTTGTTTTGTCATCTTTTGATGGATTCGCGGTTGTTTTGCAATCGTTTGACTACATTTGCGGGTTTTTTCGCGATCTTTAGACAAAATTTGCGTTTTTTGCGATCTTTTAACGAAATTTGTGTTTTTTTCGATCTTTTAACGAAATTTGAGTTTATTTGGCGATCTTTTAACGAGATTTGCGGTTATTTCGTCCCTTTTGACGAAATGCGCGGTTGTTTCGTGATTTTTTGACCAAATTTGCGGGATTTTTTCGCGTTCCTTTGACGAAAATCGCGGTTATTTTGCCCCTTTTGACGAAATTCGCGGTTGTTACGCGATCTTTAGACAAAATTTGCGTTTTTGCGATCTTTTAACGAAATTTGAGTTTATTTGGCGATCTTTTAACGAAATTTGCGGTTATTTCGTCCCTTTTGACGAAATGCGCGGTTGTTTCGCGATCTTTTGACCAAATTTGCGGGATTTTTTCGCGTTCCTTTGACGAAATTCGCGGTTATTTCGGAATGTTTTGACGAAAATCGCGGTTATTTTGCCCCTTTTGCCGAAATTCGCGGTTGTTACGCGATCATTGGACGAAATTTGCGGTTGTTTCCCGAGCTTTCGACGAAATTTGAGTTTCTTTCTCGATCTTTTGACTAAATTTGCGATTGTTTCGCGATGTTTTGACGAAATTTGCGGTTGTTTCGCGATCTTTTGACAAAATTTGCAATTTTTTGACGAAATGTACGTTTATTTCGGGAACTTTTGACAAAATTTGCTGTTCTTTCGCGATCTTTTGACGAAATTTGCGGTTGATTCGCAATCAGTTGACGAAATTTGCGATTGATTCGCGATCAGTTGATGAAATTTGCGATTGATTCGCGATCAGTTGACGAAATTTGCGATTGATTCGCGATCAGTTGACGAAATTTGTGGTTGCTTCGCCATCTTTTGACAAAATTTGCAGTTGTTTCGCGATATTTTGACGAAATTTGCGGTTATTTTGCGATCTTATGACGAAATTCGCGTTTTTTCCGTACTTCTTGAACAAAATTTGCGGTATTTTTATGTCCGAATTTTCAGATTGATGACCGATTTTTTTTCAATTTTCGGAACCGAATGCCCTAAATTTTCGGAAAATTCGGAACAAAATCAGCCCTGATATACGGTGCATATTATTTTGAGATCGATTTTGTGAAGATCACTATACGGATCTTTTTATTTGTAGTGAAATTTTTCTATCTCGGGGAGTTATGCAATTCGTTGTTAAAATCGAAATCAATTGTATATGTTTCTTCAAAATTTCCCCCGATCCTAGATCGCCGGATCGGACATATTCTGCACCCCTGTTAATATGAAGCACTAACAAAAATAAAAAGATAAACTATTGTTGCCAATTCTAAAGCAGCACAAATAAAAAATTCCTTTCTAGCAACAAAAGTATTTTCGTGCAAATATTAAAAAGATAAAGAAAACTTTAAAATACTAATCAATTCATTAATATGCATTAAAAGCAGTAAATAGAAGAAATTATGCCATATTTAAAATAACCAAATAATAATGTTGCAAAACAGTTTAAATTTAAAAACATATTTACATGAAACATGTATTTCATATTTTGAGATGATCTTTCTAACTATTGTTGTTTATTCTAAAATAGCATAAATAACATTTTCTTTCTAACAACAAAAGTACTTTCACATAAATATTAAAAAGAGAAAGAAAACTTTGGTGAAAATTACATCATATTTAAAACAATACTGTTTAAAATAATTTACTTATAGCATTGTTAAAAAAATACCTGCAGGCAAAGACTCTGTGTACTTCAAATGTTTAACTGATCTTATTTAATCAAACATTAAAACAGCCACTAGATATTTAACAGCAGCTGATCTGGCTTTATTATTCCCTCAATCAAAGGGAAATGAATGCAAACTCATTTACAAAGAGTTCGCCACTGTTTTTTTTTTTTAAATTATAGTTTGATCTTTCACAAAGCCGATCAAATTAGCACGTTTTAAGAATTTGTGGTGTCTCAATGAGTGTTGGCGAGCGTAGCTCATAGGGGGCAGAGCCCCCTAGTTAAGAAAAATAATAAAATATATTTGCTTAAAAATATGGTATTTCAATCTCACTTAACTCAGCTTTACAGGCTTTACTTGTGGCTATGGGGGCAAGAAGTTCATTCCAATTGAAACGGAAAACTTTTTTTGAATATTCGGTATAGGTGCAGATTCACAGTCGCCAGTTGCCACGTGACAACTAGATTTTTTGATGTGGCCACTAACTTTCAGTATCTAAGTTGCCATAGTTTTTTTAAAGATAATTTTTCTTCTAGAAAAACAAATATACGATGGAGGTGTATTTTGATTTCTATAGTGCAAAATAATCTCACACATTCACAGTTTTTTTTTGTGTGTACACTTGTATGACAAAATCAAAATAAGAAATATTGTTTTCCTAATATTCCTCATTACCATGATTGCTTAGCTTATACATATTTTTTATAACTGTATCTTATCTTGCCCAATTTTATCTTCTGACTGTACATAGTTTAAGATTTATATTATACTTAATTTATATCCAAATTAAAAGAATTGTATGATTAAATTAAATACACACATTTGATTTAATTAGCCTTTGTGCTTATAAAATAAATAAATTTGTTGTACATGGGTATATATTAAATAGATTATTTTTCACTTTGAATTCTTGAGTTTCTTGTTTATTTTTTCTAATATAAATGCTACTGTTTTTAAGTGTTTGTTTCACAATGTGGTTAAGTTCATTTTTTTAATATCTGCTTCATCATCACATGATTTTCAGATGCTCATAAATTACAAATAAGATTAAATCTAGTAGTCAGAAAAAAATTCTAGTCGGCAGTTAAAAATAATTACCCCCTTCCCCTCTCTTTCTCCAGCATTGACTTTCAAAAAGCATAAAAGTTTTTTATGAATTAATTGAGAAAAATTAAAAACAAGCACAGCCTAGAATTATTAGTTACATAGTTTAGAAAGATAATATAAACTAAGTTTTCTAGTAAACTTATCAAAATTATTTATTTCTGAAAAACGGAAGGAAATACTGTAAAGACTAAATTAACTGGCATGTTCAGGAAATGAAGATAGCTTCAAATTTCCAGATAGCTGAGTGTACAAAAATCTCTATCTGACAAGTCGAGCATAGATGAAATAGTAAAGCAGGAAAACAATTTTTTGTCTATTTTCATGTTGAGGTCAGTCAAATAATTCTGATTTTATTATTTTAAAATTTACATTTGACGAAGTTATTTTTGCTAAATTAAGAATAAAAAATTAAATATTTTTTGTTTGAGTATACATTCTAAGTTTATTTCTTAATACAGTCGAACCCGGTTAAGACGCGTTTCAAGGGAGTGGACCAAAGTCGCGTATTAAGCGGGATCGCGTATTAAACGTGATTTGGATAATGTTTCAGAAACTGGGCTTATTTACCCATCTAATCGTCTAAGTGAACTTTAGAGCTTTCATTTATAAGTTTATGGTCAAAAATTGTGTCTTATACATATATTTAGATTTAAATTTAATTGTTCCAACTTTACTCAGTGCATCTTTTTATAGGACCGACTGGAATAATAGCTGAAAATAAATATGGATTCAAACATGGCTTTATTGTCGTTAATAAGTGGACAACAACCAAACATAAAACAACAAAAAATAATTTTTCTGTTAGACTATTTTTTTTTAACAGAAAGAATAAAAATATTAAATTTTGAAGCACAATCCTTTTGTTAAAATCATATTTAGTACTTGTGATAATGAGTACCAATATAATCTGTCCTTCTTTTTAATGTAAGAAAAAACTATCCTTATTAATTTTTGTGTAAGAAATAGTGTTAGCACAGCAAAAGTAAAGAAATCATAAAAGAATTAAATAACCACAGTCGTATTTGCTTAATCTTTGCGAGTTTCTTTCCTTTTTTTTTTTTTTTTTTTGTCTATAACATGCATTATAAAATATAGTAGTAATATAAAGTACATTTAAAAACTCACAAACAACAGGTATAATCATCTTTAATCATAATAATTTTATGACGTTTCTGAGCATTATGAATTCCTCTACTACAATAAAAAAAAAAATACGAGAGACAGAGAATCTTAGATCACGAGATAAAAGAAGAATTGCAATGTTGCAAATTTAGAGGGCTTTTAACCCCTTAATTCTCGCTCCCGTCATATTCTCGGTCTGTGTCTTTTACTCAAATTGTTTGATTCCCACCAGTTTTATAAAATAGTGAAATTGGCTATATTTTAGTATCGTTTTTCCTGTCATTAAATAAGGTGAATATTTCTTTTTCATAAAAGTGGTGCCAATAAGCAATTTTAATTTTTTAACCGTAATTTAATCCGAGCGTTAAGGGGTTAATTCCAATCCTATTCGTATATTTTCGATTAGTAATGTTCTCTTTAATTAATCTGTTATTAAATAAAGTAAATATTAGTATACAGAAACAGTGTTTTTATCTGAATAAAAAAATCCGCTAAATTGGAAACACTGGAGAAGAGAGAAGGAATTCGCATCTTCACCAATGAATTCGCGTCTTAAACGTGATTTTTTGCACCACAGGACCGAAAATCTATCGCGTATTAAGCGGGATCGCGTAATAACCGTTCGCGTCTTAAACGTGATATTTTTGTATTAGTCTTATGGGCGATGTTCAAGGGATCGGAAAAAATACGCGTATTAAGCGGGATCGCGTATTAACCGTGAGCGTCTTAACCGGGTTCCACTGTATTTTGTAACATTGCAACATTTATAATGAGATATTGTATGAGAATTTTAATTTAACATTGTGGCTGAGTAACAGATGCTGCCCCCCCCTACCCCTCTTGATAGAAATTGTAAGCAAATAATTGTTGTAAACATATTGATAGTGAAAAAATTATCTTATTTATATACATAAGCTACCTCGAATAATAAAAATCTTTATGTGCTTATAAAATAAATCCCAATATGAAAAATATAAAAACAAATTGTATTTTCAAAATAACTCAAGAGTTATTAAGTTATATGCAGGGTTGGGGAAATACATCATTTTACTCGCCACTGGCAAGTGAATTTTCTGTCAGGGCGAGTGAATTTTTAGGTTGTTTTTCAAAAATGCAAACTATAGAGATATGCCAAAATCTTCATTGTTTTTACTACGTCGATATATTTTGCAATTTTTCAGATTATTGTAATGTAAACATGGTACTAAGTTATATTCTGTACTAAAATTTTGTCTCTTGTATACATTTCTTAATTTTATATAACAAGAATGTAAAAATGCATTGTAGTAATAGTAATTGTTAGCTATTTTTGCAATAGTGTAAATTTTATCATAACAATTTTCAACTGTATGTTGCATTTTGCTGGCTGGTAAAATAAATCCTTAGCTGGTAAAATTTTCTGAAAATTCCCCCACCCCTGGTTATATGCATTGCTAAAATTCTACCGTGCCAGTATTATGTAATCAGAATCAGCAGCCAGTTGGTTGAGAAAAAGTTTTATTTTGATACAAGAATTTGAGGATAAATTAAAAAACAAAAAAAGAAAACAAATGTATACCCTTTTAAAGTGCAATGATTGATTTTCTACTTATTTAAAGTCCAGACATTTGGATATATAAGAAACCCTCACTTTTTCTTGACGTTAAACCCACATAATACAGACAATCATATTTCTGCAAATATTTACACCACAAATTCTCATACTCAAATGCAGTAGAGCCATTTAAAGGGTTTTTTTTTTTTTTTTTTTTTTGAGCGCGTGTGTGTGTGTGTGTTAGGGGGACGGAGCAAAGTTTTCATGGGAGTCGGAGTTTGCAATAGCATGCGGGATGGTGTGAGAAGTAGAAGTGTGTGTCTTAGAAATTGAAACGTACTCGGAATTAAACAGCATTAGAAATTTAAAAAGTACAACTCTATCACATTATATGCAATTTCAGATATACTATGCATTTAAAAGCATTGAAATGCAGACAAGAAATTTATTGAGAACACTTTCATTGATTTAACATTAGTATGGGAATGACTTATGCTGCTGTGTGTAGGCTCTCAATTAAAAGAAAACAGAATTACTCACATCAATTATTAATAGAATTTTTCTTTTTGAGTTTAGCTTTAGAAAAATATCCAGCATTTGTGTTAAATCTAGATTTCCCCAAAGGTTTAAAGAGGGGATGGTACTGCTGGTGGGGAAAGGGCACTTTTTTATTCATAAGGGCATTTTTTGGATTCTTAAGTATGCTTTTTAGATTCTTAGAGGTACTTTTTTTTTTCAAAAAAAAAAAAAAAAGGATATTCTTTAGATTTTTAAACTACTTTTAACATTTAAAAGTCAGGGCACACTTTTCAGGAAATGAGGAGTCAATTTTTACTATGCAAGCAAGTTTATTAATATGAAAAGGAATAAGGGCACTCTTTTGACTGGAGGGGGGGGCAAGAAGAGTGCTAATTTTTTGGAAGAGAGGCAAGAAGAGTACTTTTTTGTAAATCAAAGGGCAGGCAGGGTACAGCATCCTGCTGAAAACTCTGTTGAATCATTACTTAATCCCAACAATGCTAAGAAGATAGTTTATTTTGATGTCATATGTTTGTTGCTAGTAGTAAACGTTGTGTTAATTTAGCGATAACAAATATGAAAAAATTATTTACCTTGCCAATTGTACACAGAAATTTCTTTTATTGTGTATTTTTCAAAGGGAACACAAAATTAGAAACTTTTTATAGAGATTGGACACTAGTACATCAAAAGTTTTTGAAATACAGTGGCTGAGGTATTAAAAAAAAAAAAAAACATGGACATGACAAAATGTTATCCATTTCAATTCCAAAATAGTCTTAGTGCAACAACTTATTTAATGTTCAGTCTCCATGAAGAATCGCTACACAAAACGTATTAATTAGGTCTCTGCGATAAGCATGTTAGTATTGAAATTCAACCATTCTTATTTTAGAATAAATTGCACACATTATATTCAAACATAAAAATAATGTCTTAAAAAAATCCATTTTATAAAAATAAACATCTTACCATTTTTATTCTTTCCTTTAACCTTTCCATTTCCATTGCCATTCATCTTTTTATTTCCATTTCCGCGAGACGACATTGTGTCCTCTAAAGAAAAAAGTATAACTTGAAATACTTTGCCACACAAAATTAATTTTAACATTTAAAATGATACAGGAAAATCAAATGTCACATATCTATCTACAAACAATTACAATCAGAGCTCAAGGTAATGAAGATAATTAGAATTAAGATTATAAAAGCCAAATTAAAGAAAAAGAAAGAGAGAAATCAGATTATTTATAATTGAATGCAGCAATAATTTAGCACATTGTCCTTTTTATCTTTACAGTTAATGAAACTTCACTCTAATTTTACTAGTATATATTATTTTTTTCAAAATAAAAATACAGTAAACATCCTCTAATCCGGCACCCTGTGGTCTGGCATGCTGGATAACCTGGCACAACTTTCTGAAGCACAAATAAATCTAGAAGAAATAAAAGAGTAGGTTGAAACAGATTTGGATGAGCTGACAGAGAAAATTTTGACAGATGAGGCCATCATTCAGAGCAGGCAAGTCAAACTCATTTACCACTGCGGGCCAAATTAAGCATTATATGCTAAGCCGCAGGCCGTATTAAAAAAAAAAAGATAATAATATTACCATTGCACAGAATAAAATTTGTCTGTACAAGACACAGCCATGTTAAATAAATTTTAATGAAAAGTTCCAACATTAAGTACATAAAAATAGCAAATAAAGCCTTTGTGCAACAATATTAAAAAGCAGAAAAACCAATGTTTAAAATGCACAAATAATATATGAAAAGCAGCAAACAGCTGTTTCGAATCTACTAGCAAGATTCTTCTTCAATGCAAGATAGGGAAAAAGGAACAGCGTGCTAGAATATGCATGCCAGCGTGCTAGGGTGTTGACTCAGCCTTGCTTTTTCTAGCACGCTGTTCCCTTTTCCCTATCTTGCACTGAAGAAGAATCTTGCTAGTAGATTCGAAACAGCTGTTTGCTGCTTTTCATATATTATTTGTGCATTTTAAACGTTGGTTTTTCTGCTTTTTAATATTAAGTACATAGTAAGTTTATACTAATTTTTCGAAAAAACACTCACATTTACTTTAACAACAACAAAAAAAAATTAATTGAATATTATACTTTGCGTTTATTTTAAAAATTGCTTATACACGCTAATCTAGATTTAGCATACGCATAGCTGTCAATCTTCTGTGTTTTCTCAAAGTAAAAAATAAATAAATAAATAAATATACTTTGAATTAGAAAATCTATTTAATAAAACATGTCATATATAATAGCTATTCTTTTTATTTCATTTATTAAATACATTTCCTGGTTCAAATTATTTTATTTGACTTGAAAAATAACAAAAGGTTGCATATTGTATTTCAAAAAATTAGTCAACTGATGAATAATTACAGAAATTTGGAAACTCCGCATCCAAGGCGCTAATATGGAATCGTGCTGAAATTTGATTAGCTACAGTCATAAATTCTGAACAACAATTTGAACATAAATCATTAGAGGTGAGGGAAACAGATTAAACTGATTTTTATGATTCAAAAATCTTCTTTTGAAATAATTTTTTTATACATTTTTTAAAAATTTCTACTCTGATGATTTTTGTAATAATGCAATCCGATATGTCCCTGGAAAAACTCGACTGATGGCAGGCACTAGACAAAGGATAATTAAATAAATATAAAATGGCAAAGGCTTCGTGGGCCATAGATAAATGGTCGCCAGGCCAGTTGTGGCCCGCAGACCACATGTTTGACATGCCTGATTCAGAGTGTTATCAAAATAAACCCAACAGACTCCAAAGGCATTGACTTTGACTCTGATGAAGATGATGTGGTCAAGTCAAACAACATCAGTTGGAACCAAACAGCTGATGCCTTGAATACATTTATCAACTTTTTTGATGGCAGCCTTTAATTCAATGGTTTAGAAATTATGAAACTACACATCATACGATATGGCTTCCTAAAAAAAAAAAAAGAAGAAAGAATACTACTACAAAAAAAAACTGATATTTGAGATTTGTTTAAGATGGCTTCTACGAGTAGGCCTACTATATGTAGGGCTATGTTTTTATTTTACAGTCATGTACATATATTGTACTTTACATTATTGAGTTTTTTTTTTTTTATCCTATTCAAGCTGTTTAAAGAATAAAAAACATGTTTTATTGCCATTTTTTGTTTAATTCTAATTTTCCCAACATTCATCCTGTAATCCAGAAAATTTCATAATCCGACATGTTTCAAGTTCCGAACGTGCCAGATTAGAGAATGTTTGCTGTAATAAGAAAAGTTGGGAAGAGTAAAAAAAACAAAAATGAGAATTTTTTTCATTGTTCCCCTATGTATATAAAAATAGATAAATGGTTTCTTTATATAAATAAATTTTATAAACATCGAAAAAATTGCTTGTGTACTATATGAAAGAGTAAACAGGTTGCCAGACAATATGCATGAAAAATTTCCTTCTCACGTCAAGCCCATTTTTTCGATCTCACCAAGACCCCTATACTGGAAATGTACCCCAAAACATTATGTTAATTGAAATAGTTACTCCTATTAACCCATCAGCACACGCACTGGGATAAAATCTACCCCAATCAAATTTTTTCTTTAAAAAAAAGGATACATTTTTTTAGGACGCTTCTGATCTGCCTTGTACCTGTCAAGGTCAAGGTCTATAATGGGTGATTGAAGCAATGTAATTTCTTTGTTTGCTAGGAGGGAAGTTATGTATCTCTTGGGATTAAGAAATCCTGCACATGCAGAAACGTTTAATTTCGATCCGTTTATTTCTTGTGGGATAACATACACTAAAATAATTTTATTGAATGACTAACATAAAAGCTACTTGTATATATTGATGAAAGGGTATTTAAATGTAATTACAGTCGGACCTCTATTTAACAAAGTCGCTAAATCCCGAAAAAAAGTTCATTATGTGGAAAAATTCGTTAAATAGAGATGAACCGTTTTAAATACTTTAAACTACACAAAACAGATTTTTTATTCATAAACACTAAACATTATTAAAAAACTTAACTAATCACACTTTTTTTTTATAAATCATATTAATTTTTTTTATTATTATTTATTTTACCCATCAAAAAGAAATCTGTAAGGACAACCAGAATTGGAAATGGGAACCTTGAATTAATCTTGTATATTGTCCGGAAATACACTGTATTTTCAGTTTTAAGAAAATATTTACATTAACATTAATGAATTTTGATGACATTATCATATTTATTATAACAAGTAATTTTAAGCATTGTATTACTGCATGCGTCCTTAAATTTAATTACTGAAACTTATTTACTACAGAACAGCCCTTTTGAGTGTGAAAGGGGGATATTGAAAGTTTGCATTTCCTGGATGGAGTGCAAAGAATGACAGGGATTTTACTGCTCTCGTTGAGTTAGACACCTGGTAAAACTAATTCAAGGTTATTGAGCATTATAAAATGTGTATAAGAAAGAATAATTTTGAAGTGTCCAGAAATATTTTGAGAAATAGGGAGAAAAAAAAAAAATTATATCATAAGAAAAAGTTCGTTAAATAGAGAATACACTTCGCTATTTGGAGGTTATTTTACGAAGAAATTCTCAAAATGTTGTTGGTTCCGAGAAAAAGTTCGTAAAATAGAGAAATTCGCAAAATAGAGGTTCGTTAAATAGAGGTCCGACTGTAATATCAATTTTGTGAAATAATTCATCTTTTAAGGTGTAAAACAAATCATTTGAATATTTTCTACTATAAAAAAATCTGATTTTTACAGAAACTGCTACAAAATCTGAAAATAAATATGAAAAGCATGATTTTTTCCCTAAAAGAAGTACAGTAGACTCCCTTAAATCCGGAAACGTCTAAAATCTGCACATCATCACAGATGTAAACAATGAAACTTCCAGTTCAGATATAGAGGCAAATTACAGATTTTTTTAGTTTTATATCATTCTGTGGGTATTTTAATATGTAATTATCGATAATATGACTGAAGTCGTGGTTTTTCATGAAGGAAGTATAAATTTATTTCTTAAAAAAATCAAGATATTGCTGATAATTATAATCTGTTTGCCAAATATATTTATGTATTAATCAAGCTTTTTTGGTTATTAAGACTGGCTAAACCTGAAATAAAACTCCCTTACTTTATGATTTTTATGTGAATTAATAGAGTACCTTTATGAGGAAAGTTTTATTGAATAATTCAAGGAAAATGTATCTCATCTTTATTATGCATATTTAATTTAGTGATGCAACGAATAGTGGTTTGGCCGAATAACCGAATACCGAATATTCGGCCAAGTTGCAGCCGAATATTCGGCCTATTCGGCCGCCGAATAATGAACTTATTTTGGCCTAAAAACAAAATATGGTATGCACTATATGCACAATTCTTGTATATTTCACATTTAAAATGTATTGTTTTCTTTAAAAAAATTATTTATATACAAATTTTTAATTTTTTAAAGCATTATTTTACTCTGAAAAAATATTCGGCCATGTTCGGCCTAAAAATTGCCTCAATAATATAATTCAGACACCCCCCCCCCCCCAAAAAAAAAAAAAAAAAAAAAAAAAAAAAAAAATTCTTAGCAAAAGTTCCTCATCAGGTACTGTCTAGTTACATTTTAATAGATATTATATGTGTTGTTGCTACATTTTAAAATAATGACAAAATTTTAAAAGTACTAGGAAACATAAGTTTCAGCTTCCAGATGAAATAAAATAAAAAATAAGAAATCTTAATATCTTAAGAAAAACCACTGATAGAAAGGGTGAAAGGAATATCCTCTAAAATGGTGGAAAGAAATCACTATAGACTTTATTAAGATCACAATTAACAAAATTTTTATTTATCTTTATTATTATTATTTTTTTTTATTTGCTGTCAGCAGTGAAGCCTCTTTAGAAAGTGCGCCTCAATGTGAAGAGTAAAAGAAATTAGTAATTTTCTTTTCCAGCCACTACTAGAAAGACAACAGCGTCCTTTGGGGTGGTGGGCGAAAAATTCGGAAGACTTTCTAAATGTTTCACAATTAGCCAAAAAGTACCTTTCTGCACCAGGAAGTACCATATATAGTGAGAGGTTATTTTCAGAAACAGGTAACATTTACGGGGGAAAAAAAAAAGAAAGAGTATCATCTGAGAATGCTGATTATTATTATTTCTGCATCACAATCTACGTTTATTGAAAACATTTTAACTGTTTTTTAAAGCATTACAATGCTATTCTTGAAAAAAATATCTAAAACGTAAATGCATACTAATTAAAAGAATTTAGTATTTACATTTCTTTCATTATTTAATAAGAAATAGTAACAGACTTAAAAAAAATCACTTAAATTATATTTCACTTTTATGCGTATTTTACTAAAACAAACAAACAAAAAACAAAACAAAAAAACAACAACAAAAAAAAACCTTAACTATTGCAACATATACGACTTAAATATCTTATACATATAATACATCTATATCTAATCAATCATATATTTATGTTCTTTATAGGTATAATTCAAAATATTATTGAAAGAAATATTTTTTTATGTAACAAGGGTTAAATGTTAAACTTCCCATTATGATTTAAAAAAAAAAAAAAAAAAAAAAAAAAAAAAAAAATTGAATTAGCTTGTTACAGCTGTATTAAAACAATTTTGAATAGATTAATTTTAAATTTAACAGATTATGTTAGCTTATTACAGATACTTTTTGTACTTACTGATACAGCATAATTTTTTTTTTAACATGATTCCTAAATTAACCTCTTATATAAAAATGGGTAGATAAAATCCATTCGGAGAATGAAAGTTAACGGTAAAAAAAGTGATAGTTAATTTCAAATAAAATTTTCATTATATATGATGAATATAAATTGTCAAATTAAAAAGTTATACTGTGTAAATATAAAAACATTTATTACAGTGTATTATTCGGCCAAGGCCGAATAATGGACTTGATATTCGGCCGAAGCCGAATATTCGGCAGACAGGCCGAATATTCGTTGCATCTCTAATTTAATTATACATTACTGTAAAAGCACTTATTTTCGCGAGGCTTTAATTTTTGTGAGTTTCGCGAGCCCGTCGTAATCGCGAAAATTTAAGCCTTGCGAAATATACATTTTTTTCGCCTCAAATAATAATGAAAAATCAGAAATATTTCACTTTCGAAATCTAATGATTATAGTTACTTAAATAAGAAATAAGTACAAAAATTTCTTGGATATTTACAACTATTTCTTGAATATCATACAACTACTTCTTGAATAAAAACAATAATACAACTAATAGAATGCAGCTCATTCACTTACAATATTTATACCAGCTTCTTTGAAGCCATTTATTTTTAGAGCGATGGGGAGAGGGAGGGGGGGAAGAACTTTTCTGACAAAAGGAAGTTTCTTAAATTGCCTTATGCAAAAGGGGTTCTGTTTAGGTAGTTTTGGAATTTTTCAACTTTCGGTTCAGTTCATATAAAATTCGCGAATTTTTCAGCACGCGAAATCACCAATATCTTCATTTTCACGAAAATAAGTGCTTTTACAGTATTAATTATTTAACTTGGCTTTTACTTTTAATAATTTAATCATTTTTAAAATTATCTTACTTTTTATCATTTTAGTTTATTATTTAATTATTTTAATATTTTACTATATTGCGAGCATTCATTATAACTTTGATTGCATTATTATATTCAAATTATTGTTTAAAAATCTAAATGAAGTAATGACCAGAAATCCGCAAAATTCTAAAATCTGCACAACCTCTGGTCCCAAGCTGTGCGGATTTGTGGGAATCTACTGTAGTACCTGCTGATGCATTTTACAATATACAGCAGTAGATTTGTTTTTAAAACACATTTAGCCAAAAACATAATGGAAGACAAAATGGGGTGAGATTTATCCCATGCATGTAGTAACATAATGGAAAGGGGTGCATGTGCTGACAAGTTAATCTTCAAAATTTTTCAAGTTGATCAATTCCATTTGAAAAGATCATATAATTTTTTTTTTAACCCTCCGAGCGCCTTGCAAAAGGGTAAAATTGTAATGTTGTTTCTTTGCATTTTGTTTTAAATGCTAAGATAATATGATTCTTTCAACATTATAAAAAAAACTCAATTACAAATATGAATGTAATCCTTGAGAGTATTAATCATTCTTCAATGTATTTAAAATTCATTAAATCTATAGAATTATATTATCTGAAATATCGCTTGTATTGCTGTGAAAACTGGAGCTTAGTGAACGGGATATTACGTCCCAAACACTTAGAGGGTTAAATATATATATATATCTATTTTAATGAATGGGAGGATTATTTCATTAAAATAACCTTATCCCTACCTCATTTTGAATAACAACTGTAAATCATAATTTACATTGCCTACATAATCTAAACAGGTAAAGAATTAAACCTTATTTCAACATTTTTGGTACATTCTATATAGAAAAAGCAATAGAATACAGCAAAATAAACTAACAATACACAGGGATGCATAAATTTAAACTTTCTAAGACTTTTAATGTTTTAAAACTACCAATTAAAACATTAGCAAAATGCTGCTGCAAAAATGTGATCTTGATACTTTTTGTCTTCAGAAATGACATTGAAATTCTTTTTTACTTATGTATAATTGCTCTTCTAACATGTCTCTTATTACAGGTAAGAAAAATCTTGCATTTTTAACAGCTTAACTAATTTTCGCAAAAAAATGTATCAAATGGCCACTCATGAAAAAAAATTAATTGGGTATTTTTCTAGTATGGGGGCTTTGACACCTTTTTTTTTTTAAAAAAAAAAAAAGCTTGGCACAATTTGTGCTTCATAAAGTAAGATTTGTTGCCCATATGTCATAAGCAGCTATGAAAACAAACCTGATGAACTTTTATGCTTGTTTACTATGTATATTTCTATATATATATAAACATTTATATAGACTTTTATTCACGATAGCAGGAAGTTTGAGACGGGAGACGGGCATCACAGATTTTCTTTTCTCTTTTGCAGATTCTTTTTCATTGAAGCTTTATTTTGCTTTATATATTATGTTTAGCTTTTTATTACTTAATACAAAAAGCTAAGATTATTATTTAAAAAAAATTATAAAATGCCTAAAAAAGCTACAGGTAAGTGATTGTTTGATTAATTAACACTTCAATTGTAAAAATATTTTACCTGCATGTTATTTTTTGCTCCTGAAGTATCTGTCGTAGACACTTGGAGAAATTTTTGCTACTGGGCTTTTATTATTGTTTTTGTTTTATATACAAGTTATTTCTATTTTTATATAAAAATAGATAATGCCTTGTTTATATTAAGTAAATTGTATAAAAATTGCTTGCATAAAGGAAATAGCAAATAGCTTGTCAGAAAATGGCATGAAAAATGTCTTCTTGTCAAGCTCATTTTCTCTATCTTGCCAAGTATCACCCTGGATACCTTGGATTGTTGATACTAGAAAAGTACCGTTAATTGTGTCCATTGATAGGTTAAAACTGGCAAAAGTTATGCAGTATATATACTTCAACACCTTATACATACCTGTTATTTCAGCTCATCACTTTCGATAATTATCATTTGGAGTTGATTTATATATTTATAATGTTTAAGGCAATGTATTAGGCATTTTGTAAAAGTATATGTACTGCCATGTTTTTATAATTACTTTTTTGTTCAATAAATGTAACATGTAACTAATTTGAAAAATTTAGTGGTCCGCAGAACCAGTAACTTTTTCCCCTGTCCCCTCTCTTACAGGTAAACGTAAATTTCCCCATCCCTGAGAAAACCGCAACCAAACACAAATCACACGATAATAAATAAAAATTGCATTAAACCTTACTCAGCTGAAATAAATAATGAAAAATAAAATATCTAATTAATAATTTTATAGTTTTTCTTTATGCATTGTTTATTTAATTTTTAGTGCATAATTTTACATTTTATTATGATGAAAATTTTGGATAACTGTAAAGGAAGTTTGGTTTATATTCTAGGAGGCAGGAGGGGGCAGACTTGTATAAAACCCAAAACTTTCTGCGCACATAAATATTGGGTCAAAAACTTTCTGCAAATTAATTTAATGTTTAATAAAATAACGTGTTATATTACTTTGACGGTATGAATTTTAAACAGTAGTTTTAAATAATTACTGTTTAAATTAAAAATTAATTAATATTAATTATAGAATAATTATGTTGGCTAAAAAAATAATAAAGCTAAAAATCTATAATAAAGGAGGAGTGAATTCTTATCAGTTATTTTATCAATGCATTTAGAAACAGCCCAATTCTTAATATAGTGACCTTTTCTCACAAAATGCAATAATGGACATTGCTTCTGAAACAACTGAATCACATTTTGTAAGGAGAGGTCCATTCATGGGTATCATCATTAAAAAGACCGATGAGTTTTTATTGCAGCCTTTTAACGTAATTTTCATTTTTTCCGTGATCATTTGGTGAAATTTCCGTTTTTCCGCGATTTTTTGACGACATTTGCTCTTTTTTCGCAATTGTTTGACGAAATTCGCGCTTTTTCTCCTGTCCTTTGACAAAATTCGTGCTTTTTCCGCTATGCTTTTACGAAATTCGTTTTTTCCTGTGCTTTTTTTGGATGAAATTTGCTTTTTTCTGCGATTCTTTGATGAAATTATCTTTTTTTTCCACGATCCTTTGACGATAATCGTGTTTTTTTTCTGTGGCCTTTTGAGGAAATTCGTGTTTTTTTTTTCACGATCCTTTGACGAAATGCGTGCTTTTTCCGTGGCCCTTTTACGAAATGTGTTTCTTTCGCGATCCTTTAACGAAATTAGTTTTTCCGCAATCCTTTTACGAAATTAGCGTTTTACTTTACGATCCTTTGACAAAATTCGTGCTTTTTCCGCTATGCTTTTACGAAATTCATTTTTTTCCTGCGCTTCTTTGGCGTAAATTGCGTTTTTTCTGGCAATTCTTTGACAAAAAAAAAAAAAAAATCCACGATTCTTTAAGGAAATTCGCGTTTTTTTTTTTTTTTTTTCACGGTCCTTTAATGAAATTCGTGTTTTTTCCCGCGATGCTTCGACAAAATTTGGCATTTTTTCTGCGAACGATTGACGGAATTGGTTTATTTTCGGCGACCATTTACTGGAATCTGCAGTACATTTCAGTGATATTTGTTTATGTCTGAATTTTCAGACTGATAGCCGATTTTCTTTTTTTTTAATTTTCGGAATCGAATGCCTTAAATTTTCGGAAAATTCGGAACAGAATCACCCCCTGGCAAACAGTAAATAAATCGTACATAAAATTGGGGGAATATTTTTAATTTTTCGGTATTTCATGTATTGCTCAAACGGTTTGCGTTAAAAGAGAGATCCTGTCTGGATTTTGATTTGCTGAGTGGGTTGGGACATGTGACCGTAACTACCACTGAGAAACGTCGCTTTTGCTGTTGCCAAATAGCAAGCTACAAATATAGCCCTTTTTTAGCGCTACGTAAGAGAAATATATATATATAGATTAGCCAATTGAATAAGTTTTTTTTTTTTTTTTTTTGAAATAAATTTAAACAAGCTTTTCTACAATCTTGATGATTTAGTGAATGTTATTTTACTTTAAAATGTGTAGTTTTAAAATTATACTTTTAATTTTTTTTTTTTTAATCTGGTTTAAATTTAACAAATCACAAACCCTGGTTAATATTTTATTACATGATTAGGACAGTCTCAATTAGCATATTCAAGGTTAATAAATCTATTTAGCTACATATCGCAAATTATGATTTCTCTCTCAACTTTGAGTTATCTATTTAAGGCGATCCCTGATTATACACAGACATATAACACAATAAATATTTTTTTGGTAACACATAATTTGCTACAGAAATTTAACATGGTAAATATTTTTTTGGTAACACATAATTTGCTACAGAAATTTAACATGGTAAATATTTTTTTGGTAACACATATATTGTTATCTAACATAAAATATCTATATCATAATTCAAAATATCATAAATAATTTATTTTAAAATACTAAAATTTTATTTAGATTGAAATTGTTTAAAATACATTTACACTTTTTTGCATTTTACAATGTTTTTAAATATCTTATCAATATATTAAAGGTTAATTAACCTATTTCACATAAAACTCAGAAAACAACAACCACGATTTATTGTTTAATTTTGTGCCATCTAAATTATACTATTGATTCAATACACTTTATGACAAAAATTTTTAGTATAGAAAATATTTTATAACCAGGATTGTTAAAAATCATGATTTAAAATAAATAAATGGATTTTTTTAATTAATATTATTTGTGTACTATGTACATACTTGTTTATTCTCTCGAATGATTCATTTAAAACCATATTATTTTACTATTAAATTTAAATTGTTATACATATGTGTTGTGTATATAAATTTCTAGTTAATTTAAAAATTATTAAAGTTTTCAATAATGTATTACTCCATAATGGGGTAGATGTGCCAGTAATGGACACCCCTTGATGTTTTTCGTTCATAAAAAAATAACTAATAAATATTTAGCTTTAATTATTTTTTTTATAATCCTCCCTTGCATGTTTTATAAAACTGGGTTATTGTTGATACTTTTAATCAAACCAATCAGGAACCAGAAAATAATGTTTCAAAGTTTCACTGTTTTTCTGTGAAAATCTTAATGAAGAGGCTAAGAGCTGGCTTCGTTTAATTAATTTATATATTATTTATTTTCTTGCAAAATTTGAATGTTTTTGTTTGAGTAGCAATAGAAAACTTAGAATTTCATATACTAACGGCCATTTACAAAATTTCATTTATTTTTAAGATTTTAAGAGGGGGTGTCCATTACTGGGATGGTTAATTAGTCACCTTCCAGTAATGGATACCCCATGTAGACATTGCTAAAAATGCAATTTCAGTAATGTTTATAGTGCATAAAATATTTTGACTTAACTGCAAACTTAAATAATCAAATTTAATTTTTTAATTATACTTACTAGAGATTGACCGAAGCAGCAATTTTGCCGAATACTTGAAACTTTTGAATACGCAATTTTGTATATATTAGCTTTTTTAATAAGCTTTAATGGAAATTAAATTCTCAATAATTTAATTCAGTTACATTTTTATTCTTAAATCTAATTACACAAAAAAATTTAATGACTTCTTTCCACTCACAAATTCATTAAAACATCACTTATTTTTTATTATTTTATCACTAGTCAATACCCAAAAATAACCTATGAAAGTATTAAACTATACAGGGTATTATTAAGGATAAGGATTGTCAGGAAAACAAAAGTTCATTCAAATACAAAGAAACAATGTTGTCATTAAGCTGATTTACTGATTGTCTAAGTCTAGACATATTGAATAGGAATGTTCTCAAAATACAAAATGTATCATATTAATTTGTACATTTAACTATTTTCTGTCAAATTATTCATAGAATATTTATATTTCGATTAATATTTTAACATTGTGGTGATGAAGAAAAGAAATTTGAGCGATTTTGATATAATGGTTATAAAAGCTATAGGATAGGCATAGGGGTATACTTATTTGATGAGTGTATATTTTCTTTAATATGCACCTTAGATATACAGGTATGAACTCTGATATACTTATTTGATGTGTATATTAAAGAAAATACACATTAAATAAATTTAAATAAAAAAAAAACTAATGTAGAAGTAAATAAAGTTAAATGATAAGGGAAAGATGTGCATCTTCCTTACTTTTTTTTCTCTCTGTTGTAGACAGTTGTATTGATTTCACACCTATGTAGACTATTTTAGGAAGGAAAAAATTTCTTTTAATTAAAAATTGCTTTTGACTTGTTTTTTGTAGTGCAGCTGAACTCGGAACTCAAGCACATAATATTGAAACTCATTATTTAGCCTATTCTTCTGCTAAGTAAAAGATAATTCTTCTACGTCTAAGAAAATACTTATCTGCAATTATTCGGCTGAATACTTTTAAGTATTCGGTTTACATGCTGAACCACCAAATACCGAATCCGGTATTCGGTCAATCCCGAATACTTACCAAAATGTAATAACACAAAAACTTTTATGAATAGCTTCTTTTAAGTTATTTTATGTGATTAATGAAATTTCAATATTTTATTCTTTTTTTTTTTTTTTTAATGTATATGTACCATGCATATTTTAAATAATCTGGAAATCAAACCAGACAGGAAGCAGAAAATATTGTTTAAGAGCACAGTCAAAGAGGGGCTCATGGGGCTTAATCCCTCTCTGTTTAAGTAAAAACAGTAAAGTTGCAGAAGCTATTAAAAATCTATTTTCTGTCTTAAATGTTTCCTTATTCACCTTTTACAGAACAAAAAAAAAAAGTAATATTAATGAAAGTTATAGGTAATATGAAACTAGTAAATCAGCAGATCAGTGGCCTCAAACATCAGTTCTACAGTTTTTTTTTTTTTTTTTTTTTTTTTTGAAGTTATTTATTTAGTATTTAAAATATTCAACTTACAATATCATTTTTTTCATATTTGTAATATTAATTATTATAAATGATACATCAAGTAGTCTCTGGAAGATTGTTAAAAATAGCGAGACAGAACTAAACCAGGGTTGGCAAGTTTCTGCCAGAGTGGTTAAAACCAGCAGTTATAACCGGTTAAAACCGGCATGGCAGAAACTAGTTTCTGCCAGTAAGTGGCAAAAACTGGCAGAAACTCAGAAATAATATTAATAAGAACTTTAATGTGCAATGATTCTTAATTCCTACATGTATTTGATGTGTAAACAATTACATTAAAATTAAAGATTATGAATGTTATTCAAAGTTGTAAAAAAGTTTCAAAATTATCATATAAATATACTTTGTGTATAAAATAATAGGTACTAATTTTTTTTTTCACTTGAAAAACAGAAATTTTCAATGGTAGTCTGATGCTGTACAAGTTTAACTATTTTATATTATTGTTTAGAGTTGAATTTTTATTTAAAAGTAAACAAAGAAATTTACAAAAAAATCTGTGATATTTTAACAAATGTATTTTTCAGAGTATTTTTAAATAAATAATGCAATGCAATAACTTAAAGATTATGATTCTTGTGAAAATATATAAGTAAATAATTGAAGCACAATAAATAACAGAAAAAAAATTTAATGAAATATCTTGCACAATTATTTTACAATATTGAAAGAACAAAATTGCCACTCAAATATACTATTATTACTTTTTCCACAGAACATTCATAGCATAGGACAAAATTTTGCTAATCTTTCTGAACACACTGTTTCTTTGTTTTGAATGAAAGAAAAGTTTGAAAATATTCTTTCAAGACTATCATTACTTGCTGGCAATGTCATTATTGAGGATGCAAATTTGAAAAATCCTCATTTTCACCAGTATTCGTTTTTAAAGATGACCACCACATAGAAGGTAAGGGCAAGACATTTTCTAGGGCTTCCTTGGAGAAATATGTTTCTGAGGCAGGAGTCTATTTTGCTTCAAAGGATATTATATGTGGCACAAAATTGGGATTAATATCAGAAAGCAATTTCCTTGCCTTTTCTTTATGCTCATATGTCAATTTTGATCCCATATATTTAGGATGAAATAAATAAGTTAGCATATGGTAGTCGGTTATTACTGTATCAAATCTGCTTTGAACCTTTGTAGTTGCTTGTTTTGTAAGTGCAAAATGTGGTTGGAACATTTTCAACTAACAGTCTTAATAAAAAAGCTAAAATCTTTAACAACGATTTTATGCACATATAACATACAGACACGGCAAAAATATCCGATATAATCGTTTTTTGTTGTGTCTGTACGTTGTTTGTGCGTAAAATCATTGTTAAAGATTTTAGCTTTTTTACTAAAATTCGCACAAAGTTTGATCTATGCTTATAACAGTCTTAAATTGAAAAAATAAAAAGTCAGATTTGTTCCTTTGAATACTGTATTTAAATGAAATGTTTTTTAAATTCATGGAATTACAAGATCCGCATATAACTATAACATTTCTATGAGAGATAATTTATAGTGTTATTATTAAATTAATACGTTAAATTACAGAAAATTATTTTGAGCAAGTATTGAATATTTTTCTTTTCTTTTCATTGTTTAATTTGAAATAAGTATTGGATATAGTTTTGTATTTGATTTTTAAACTGAAATTTTAAAATACTCTAATAATTGTTTACATATAAAATTATATAACCATACTATAACAAAAATTTTATCTGTTACATTACTCATTTTTTCTAATACAAATCTATTTATTTTTTAATTAAAACTACCCACAATATTTCATTTGTTATTTATACGGAATAAAATGTACTTAAGAAATTTAATACTAGTAAAAAAGTCTCATATTATGTCATGAAATGTGTTTATGCCAGTTGTTGCCAGTTTCTGCCGGTTAAAACCAGTTTCTGCCACTGGCAAGGCAGAAACCCTTTTTTGCCGGCAAATAGCCAGCCCTGAACTAAACACTGATATTCCAAAACTTTTTTTTTTTTTAATTACCTTTTAAATCCTTCACTGTTTCAATAATTTGACAGCTGTAATTGCCTGACATTTAGTATTTTAAACTATTCATCTAAAATAATTAAAACATCGATCTTCTTATAATTACAATAACTGATGCAAACAGTAAATGATTATCACAAATATTTTATCAATTACTGGTATCCTAATTGTTAAATTTATTTGAAAATAACTATTTTGTCATTAAATTCTGGCTCTAAATACAGTAATAAAAACAATGATATTTATTACTTTTTATGGGGCATCCATTACTGGGCAAGAGGGTGTCCATTACTGGGTTTTTGGGTGTTTTGATATATTTCTGTTATTTAAAATTAAATTTTGATTCATATTGGGAAATGAGACTATAAGAATGGTTAAATATTGTTGATAGGTTAATATAATATTGAAAAAACTGGAATATAATAATTATAACTATTAATAAAAAAATAAATTTAAAAGAAGTTCCTTAAGAGTGTCCATTACTGGCACATCTACCCTATATAATAATAATAAATATATAATATAATCAATCACATAATGAAGGCAGCAAAGAATGCTAAATATAATGTGTATTTCAACTGATTCTGATTCACTAATGTTATCTTTATCACATAGATTGCAAATTTCTTAATGTTTTTTTCACTCTTGCCACAATCCCCATCATTTCTATACTACATGATTTGCATATTATTTGGCTTTCACACACTTTCCAGAAATAATATCCTTTTCTTTAAAATAAAGCTATATTGGACCTTTCTTTCTGCCAGCCAATTTTTTTTTTACATAAAATACTTAAAAGCTCTCTGTACTGTACCTCGTACAGGAAAAATCCACAAATGCTTAAAATCCACATGGCAGATGTAAAGAATTAAAATTTCAGTGGCTTAGATGCGGTATATTCCCAGATGGCTGCCATCTTGGATATTTTGAGATTTCTTGGCGATTTTATGTTGGCGATGTTTATCGATATGTGGAACCCCGTGTGATGTGTATGTTCAGGCATGACGTGTTCTGGCAATCCCGTTTTTCATTTGAGATTGTGTTGCGAGTATGCGAGAAGGCCGTTTTTGCTTGTGAAATCTTGTTGTATGCTTCTGTCAATTATTTTTATGTTAAATTTATTGGATGTATTTGATTGAATATAGGTTTTGTAGCCCGTTTAAACGCTCTTGCTGAATTAATTAAGAAATATGAGGAAATTTTGATGAATAAAGGAGGTTTGTTTACAGTGCGTATTCTATTTTGGCAAATGACGGTGATACTAGCAGGTATTTCGTGCTTGAGCTTTCAAGAAAGCAGATGTCTGTTAAGGTATGTTGATAATTTTATGTATATTTTGTTGCCTTACGAGTTTTTGTACATCTTGAGATTGCTATACGGCGAGAACTGCTGAATTTTGAGATAGCTACACAGCGAGAACTGCTGAATACAGTGAGGTTTTTTTTTCAGTTAATGAGCGTCTAGCGTTCATACGACGTTTAGTGATTGCCACTTTAACGAGTTTTGTTTATTATTTACATTTTATTTTCGTTAAACATAACATGAGTATAAAACCGGTGCATGGCGACATTTACTACTTGGTGGAAAAAGGGTTTTCATGCCAAGAAAAATTCCAAGATGGCGGCCCCGGGAATTTATGACATCAGTTCCCTTTCAGTTCAGATATAGGTTTTATTGTTAGGGGAGAGGGGGCACCTTTGAACATTTTTTTGAAAAATCCACATATTTCTTACTTGAATTATATTTATTGAATTTTAAATATTTTGTGAGAGAATTGATGTAATTCTGCATGATATGAAATAAAAAATTACTGTTTTTCAAATAAATTAAATATGTTGTGAGGCTTTAAAAAACTGAAAGTTTTCTGTTCAAACCTGTCCCATGTAGGTGTACCTTTGAACAAGCTAGGGGCATCTTTGAACAAATAAACAAAACAGAGTTTCCCCTAGACAGTTCAGTTTCAGGAGGGTGCTGCACCCTGCCTGCCCTTACATTTACAAAATAACACCCTTCTTGCCCCTGATGGAAAACATTAGCACCCTTGTTGCCCCCAGCTGGAAAAAGTGCCTTTACTCCTTTGTTGATTAAAAGATTTACTTGTATAGTAAAAATTGACTCATTGCTGTCTTTAAAATAGCGTCCTGTCTATTAAATATTAAAAGTAGTTTAAAAAATCAAAAGAATGCCTTTAAAAATTAAAAAAAAAAGTCCCCTTAAGAATCCAAAACATGCCCTTCGGAATCCAAAAGTGCCCTTTTCCTACAAGAAGCACCCTGCCCTTTTTTAAACCTAGGGGAAACTCTGACAAAATATGAAAATATTGACAGTTTTTATTAAAAACTGTGTATCTTTCCAAAATATAAAATAATAAGAATAAAATTACACAATTACATTAAACTGAAATTAGTATTTTTTATTATTTAACCAAATTTGCATCCGTAAAAGCACATTGTTGAGATAGAACAGAGTATCCCTCCAATTATGTTTAATTGTAGCATCTTCTTTATAAAATACCCTTAAAATCAACAAAACTGATATCTGATGCCTCTGGAAAATATATCATATGTTCTCTTTTATGAAGAAACCTAACATTAAGCAACGTAATGAAAAGTTCTTTTTGCATGAAATTGAACTAAAATGAAATCATTTACATTCAAATTGTTATAGAAAATGGATAAAACCCTGTTTTATGAAATCCACAAATAATGTTTACAATTGTAAATGAAACAGTATAGGGCAGGGTTGGGTTTTTGACGTCAAAAACTGGTTTTTGATATGACAAGCGTCAAAAACTGGTTTAAACTGTCATAAACTGGTTTAAACCGTCGAAAACTGCCAAATACATGTAACGCGCTAAAACATTTTAATAATAGGTAAACATTAAATAAGTCAATGATTTAAGTGATCTTTTATTGAATTTAATAATTTAAAAAATATATTTTTTGCAATAAAATAATTTTTTTTTTGGATTTTTCAACCAGAAGAAAATAAATTTGTACAATTAAATAATCCGGATCAATTTTACCCTGCAGCATGCTGCAGCACACCACGTGTTTAGCACATTTATTTACACACAAAAGATTTTTGAATTTAGAGTGTATGAAGCGTTAGAAAATAGTCTGTCTCTTAATTGATACTGAGCTAGTAGGACTTGATAGCAAAAGCATTGCTAGATGAGCAAGTTTTGAAGCAGGCTCAAAAAGCTGTTGCATTTAATGATACCTTTCCACCAAGCAATGGAGTCCTCCCTATAGCACTGAAATAAGAAGAGGGAAAGCGGATTCTTTAGCTTCATACACAATCAGTATGGGTAAACATCCATAAGCTCTCTGTAGCTCAAGCACGAGTTGAATCAACTGATACAGCAGTCAACCCTTGCCCCTGATGGTTGGGATGCGAAGTATAAGCCAAACAATGGTATGGTTTCATGATTTGATCCCTTCTATTATGCACTTTTTCAATATGGGATTAAAGGAATTTTCTTTTAGATGACCGAGCCAATTTTGTTCAGTTTTAAAATCGAAAACATTTTTATATATTGAAAGAAAGCATGTTTTAAAAAGATTTTGACTTTAAGCTTTTTTTTTTTAATTACTTCTCTTATTTTGTAAATGTTTAAAATTTATAATCCAATTTCAATTTTGAATGGAATGGTTATTGCCTAGACTAGAATAACATTGATGCACATTATCTTGTTATATATACAAAAAAATCTGCACTTTTCTAAGTTTTTTTTTCCCATAAAAAAAGCTAGCTAATGCTTTAAGCTCTCAAAAGTAAGCGAAATTAAAATGATTTTAAGTAAGAGAAAAAATGTACAACTCAGGTGAGCTTAATGTCTACTTTTTAGAAAAACACAATTTTACAAAAAAAAATTTAAAAAAAATTTTACCCTGTTAAAAAGTTGTACTTAACAATAATACTTTACTAATTACTGATATACAGTAAGAGTGAATTTAAAATATTACATGTAATGTTGTCATGTGTAACATTTAATTTGAATTTTTACAGATCAATTTAGTATTTTAGGTTTTTGACAAGAAGTTTTTGACATGACGGTTTAAACTATGGTTTAAACCCGACATAAACTGACACATGTCAAAATCCTGCCAACCCTGTAATTATTACTAATACTATACTAATTATACAATTACAGTAATAGTGAATTTTAAATATTACATCTAATGTGTGACATTTAACGTGAAATTTTACAGATCACTGTAAGTATTTGAGGTTTTTGACAGGACAGTTTAAACCACAGTTTAAACCATCAAAAACTGACACGTGTCAAAAACCTGCCAACCCTGGTATAGGGTTTGTTAGACAAATCTGCTACATCATGAATTTTTGTTGTGTGTCCTGAATTTGCCTGTAGTTGAAGCCCTGCATCAATACAACTTTCATATTAAGTATAATAACACTTAATTAATCTCTTAATTTTCATATTTAAAAAAATAAATTCAACAATAATAATATTTAGAATACGATACATCTATATCACTTTACTTCATAGTTTTGTTCAAAGGTGCTCCAACTTTTCCATTCAATGGTGCCCCATCACATGAAGTTTAACATTACAACTATTTACTCAATTGGGTTTGAGAATTTAAATAAAAGAAACCGTTTAAGTTAAAGCTAACAACTTATTTAGGTATTAAATAGAAAATTATAATTTTTGGGATACAAGATTATCAACAAAAAGCTTACAACTTTATGTTGTTAAGTTTAGATTCAAGAAAGCAAATATACATATCTTGCTTAGACAGTAGTGTGCATTCAAAATAGTAAAGCTTTGTATTCTTGTTACACTGAAGCAGTAGTACTGTGCTGCCGTATATATTTAAAATATATAATTTATTTAAAGAAAAATATTTACAGTGTTCAAAGGTACCCCCCTCTCCCTATATCATTCGGTATGTATTTCAATATGTATCTCTCGTTAATATGACTGAACTCATGCTTTCTCATGAAGGAAGCATAAATTTATTTCTTAAAATGTTCCAGATATTCTTGATATCACTAGTGGTCAGAATCTTTTTATCAAATATATTTATGTATTAATCAAGCTTATTTGGTTATTAAATCTGGTTAAACCTGAAATAAAACTCCATTACTTTATGATTTTGATGTGAATTTGTAGTGTACCTTTATGAGGCTTCATTGAATAATTCAAGAAAAATTTATCTCATCTTTATTATACATATTTAATTAAGCATTATTAATTGTTTATTTGACCTTTACTTCTAATAATTTATATTAATTTTTATCATGATACTTAATTAGTTTAATATTTTATTATATATTGTAAGCATTCATTATAATTTCAATTGCATTATTTATTACATTCAAATTACTGTTTAAAAAATGTAAACAAAGCAATGACCAGAAATCCACAAAGTTCTAAAATCTGCACAACCTCTGGTCCCAAATTGTACACATTGGAGGGAGTCTACTGTATTAGTACATGGTATTCTTGTCAAAACTTGTGATTCACAAAACAATTACCACATGCAAAGTAATCATAACTATAAAGTGAAGCTATCAATTGTCAAATTGTAAGTGTTATGCAGGCCTTAGCCATTGACTATTTCAGCCATCAATCATGCTCACTTGACAGTAGGAGTTACTGCTTAGCTTAGAAATAAGATAAAATAACATGTTTTATCTTTTTTTCCATTGCAATAAAGTAAGCAATGAATTCCAGGAAAAGAAAGGGGAGAGAGATAAGTCACAGGGATTAAAGTATTTTCAGTCATAGAATAAACATGAAATTGCAATTCTATAATTCTAAGTTAGAAAAAGTCTAAATATTTATTAATTAATATATTATAATTAGTCCATGTGCGGATCATATTAAATGATCAGTACATCAACCATCACTATATGGGATATTGCAGTTTGCTTAAAAAAGCAACATAAGCTTGTGAATTATATATATTCTACTTTAGAGGAAGTAACTCTCCACTGAAAATATTAATATATGAAATAGATTTAATTTTAGCTTCTAACTTGCGAAAATGAAGTGATCATCCAGGAAATAAAAAAGTTTTTAATCAGTGCTGTATTTACATTCATAAAATAATATTTTCAATTTATAAAACTTTCATTTAAAGTTATTAAAAGGCAATTTTTAATCGGTACTTTTCCGTTATACGGACACCATTGTCGCCAAGCATAATAGTTGGTGCAAAATGAAAATTGCGTGAATTGAAACATTTGAAAAAGAAAAGAAAAAACATTGTCGATAGTAAAGTGAGCATTTTAAAAATACAACCAAATCACAATATAAGCAAAATATTAAAAATATAAGTAAAAAAAAAAGTTTAAAAATATAAGCAAATCGCAATGTTTCGCATGGTTTACAATAAAAATCCTTTTCATGATCAGGGTTGAAATAATTGGCGCGCATTAGCATACATTTTGGCATTGTGTCCGCATAACGGAAAAGTACCTTTTAATCTGACCTGAATCATGACTTTTATTTAACTTTCATAAAATAATTTCAATTTATGAAAATTATATTTAATGTTTCTAAAAGGTAATTTTTAATCTGACATTAATAAAGACTTTTATTTTACTTCCATAAAATAATACTTAGTATTTTCAATTTATAAAAATTTTATTTTGTGTTATTAAAAGGCAATTTTTAATCTGACATGAATAATGACTTTCATAAAAAAATAGTATTTTCAATTAATAAAAAAATTATTTAACCTTATTAAAAGGTAATTTTTAATCTGGCATGAATAATAGCTTTTATTTTACTTTCATAAAATTAATAGTATTTTCAATTTATAAAAATTTTATTTAGCATTATTAAAAGGCAATTTTAAATCTGATATGAATGATGACTTTTATTTTTACTTCCATAAAATAATAGTTCTTTCAATTTATAAAAATGTTATTTAAGATTATTAATAGGCAATTTTTAACCTGACATGAATGACGACTTTAATTTCACTTTCATAAAAAATAGTATTTTCAATCAGGGTTGTTAAAAATCATGATTTTTTTTTTAAAAATCTGATTTATTTGATTTAAATTGGATTTTTAAAATTTAAATCAGATTTTTTTTAATAATATTATTTGTGTACTTATTTATGTAGGTGTATGCATTTATTTATTTTTCCTGTATAGATTTACACATTTCTATTAATTTCATTACATTTCCTAGATAAGAATTAAAAATATTTTAAATAAAAATTAAAAATTGTTGCAATTTTTTTTTTTAATTCACTTGAAACTTAAACTTGTTATATGTACAGAGTTTCACCCAGGTTTAAAAAAGGGCAGGGTGCTGCTTGTGGGAGAAGGGCACTTTTGGATTCCGAAGGGCATGTTTTGGATTCTTAAAGGCATTTCTTGAAATTTTTAAAGGCATTCTTTTGATTTATAAAACTACTTTTCAATATTTAATAGACAGAACACTATTTTAAAGACAGCAATGAGTCAATTTTTACTATGCAAGTAAATTTTTTAATATACAAAGGAGTAAAGGCACTTTTTTCAGGTGGGGGTAACAAGGGAGCTAATTTTTTAACTGAGGGGCTGAGGGGGGGGGGGCTATTTTGTAAACCTAAGGGCAGGCAGGGTACAGCACCCTACTGAAACTGCCTGGTGGGGGAAACTCTGTACATATGCATGTTCTGCATATAAATTTCTAGTTAAAGTTATTTATTTTTCATTAATGTATTATTCCAATAATATATATAATATATAAACACATAATAAATGGAAAAAAGAATTTTAAATGTATATGTGTATTCCATCCATTGCTGTTTCAGATTAACTAATGTTATCTTTATCACATAGACTGCAAGTTTCTTTGTGTTTTTACAATCTTGCCATATGCCATAATACCCATCATTTTATCACTACACTATTTGCAGATAGCTATATTACACCTTTTCCAAAAATAGTTTTTTTTTTTTTTTTTTGTAAAATAAAGCCACATTGGATCTTTCTTTCTGCAAACCATTTTTCTTATGTATCCACAAATCCAAAAGCTCTCTGTAACTATGCCTAGAATTAGCAAATGACATTATTGTTTTATCTTGTGATTCACACTATACTATACTAATCTAATGATTGACAATACAGCAACCAGATCAAAACAATTGTCAGTGTTATCTTGCCCTCAGCTGTTGAGAATTTCATCAATCAATCATGCCTACTGGAATGACTGCTTAACTTAGAAATAACAGGGATTTGTTTAGGAAGAATTTAGAATTAGATCCTTTAAAGGTCCCTTTCACAATTTTTTAAATATTTAGACAGGACCCTTCATGTAAATTTTCATCTTAAAACAGGGCCGTTTACAAAATTCTTTGTCTTCAAAATAGACGTTCCCTGAACTTTTTTGTTGCCAAACTTAAACTTTCACAAATTATTTATTTTAAAGAAAAATTTAACCTGTCACAAAACAGTTCACGTCAACAAAGTATGTATTACATACTTTTTTTTATTATTATTATAAAGAAACGATCTTGTTAAAAACATAAACGAGAACCTATATATAATGATGTATTCAAATTTACAAAATTGTGATTAGATTTTTCGATAAAAAAAACTTCACAAAAACAGGACACATAAATCCTGGACAGACCCATGAATAAGGTACAGTAATATTCCTTATATTTTCAATTGCAAAAAGAATGAATTCTATGAAAAGTAAGGAAAAAGGGATTAGTCACAGATGTTAGTATTTCCAGTTATAGAAGAAAAATGAAATTGGAATTCTATAATTCTGTGTTAGACAAATAGTCGAAATATTTATTATGTTATAATCCAAGTATTGATCATATTATTTGATCAATATATGAATCACCAACATGTGGGATAAAGTTATTTGCAGGTCTAAGCAACTAAGCATAAAACAAATTCGTGAATTGTGTGTAATCTGCTTAAGAGAAAGTAACTCTGCACTGAAAGTACTATTATATTAAATACTTTATTTTAAATAGATTTAACTATAGCTTAAGCATTTAACTTTCAAAAATGAGAGAGCATTTATCAGTATTTTTGGGGAATGCACTATGGATTGATAATATTTTAATACAATTGCATTTACTTTCATAAATAATAGTATTTTGAACTTATAAAATTTTTATTTAAAGTTATTTAAAGGTAATTTTTAATCTGAAATGAATGATGACTTTTCTTATAACATAAATGATGAATTCGATTCTTATTTAACTTGTAAACATCAATGTTAAAAAAAACTGATTTAAATCGAAGATTAAAAAAAAATCATTTGACTTAAATCATGATTTAAATCAAACAACCTTGTTTTCAATTTACAAAAAATTTATTTATACATTATTAAAAGGTGTCATTTTTAATCTGACACGAATGACTTTTACTTTCATAAAATAATAGTATTTTTAATTAAAAAAAATAATAATAACCTTATTAAAAGATAATTTAATCTGACATAAATAATACCTTTTATTTTACTTTCATAAAATAATAGTATTTTCCAATTATAAAAATTTTACTTAACGTTATTAAAAGGTAATTTTTAATCAGACTTGAATAATTACTTTTATTTTACTTTCATAAAATAATAGTACTTTTAATTTATAAAAATTTTACTAAACGTTATTAAAAGGCACTTTTTAATCTGACATGAATAATGACTTTTATTTCACTTCTCATAAAAATTTTCAATTTATAAAATTTTATTTTAACATTATTTTAAAAGGTAATGAGTCATTTTTAATCAGACATGAATAATGACTTTCATAAAATATTTGTATTTTCAATTTATAAAAAAAGTATTTAACCATATTAAAAAGTAATTTTTAATCTGACAGTAAGATGACTTTTATTTGAATATGAATGATGAATTTCATTCTTATTCAGCCTGTTCGTGTTCATCAATGTTAAATTAAATGATTTAAATAAAAAGATTTAACAAAAATTAATTTTATTTAAATTAGGGTGTCAACGATTTTAATCAGTTGATTTAAATCATGATTTTAATCAACCAATTTAAAAAAAAAATCATTGATTTAAATCAAAAATTTTCTAAATGTTTAAAATGTCAAAAAAGGTATTAAATTCTAACATGAACATAATTTGAAAGTTTCTAACGGTATTTTTACTTATGAATAAACAAAAAAAAAGAGCTTTAAATAATTGTTTCTAAGCTTAATTCATGAGTATTGTAAAAAATTAAAAACAGTTAAGTTTGTAAAAAGCATTGTTTTTAAGTTTTTATCCAAATTAAAACAGTTTCATTTAAAAATGATATTTAAATCTAATATAATTTGCAATGTCATAATTTCCTTTAGATAATCAATTTATGCATTATTTTATATAAAATACACATAGCAAGTGTAGTACATTTCTACAAGACAAGGAATAAATACTGTAAAAGCACTTATTTTCGCGAGCCCATCGTAATCGGGAAAATTTAAGCCTCGCGAAATTTTTTTTTCGCCTCAAATAATAATAAAAAATCTGAAATTCTTCACTTATCCGAAATTTAATGATTACAGTTACTTAAATAAGAAATAAGTAAACAAATCTCTTGAATACTTACAATTATTTCTTGAATACTATTCAACTATTTCATGAATAAAAACAATAATACACCTAATAGAATGCAGCTCATTGACTTACAATATTTATACCAGCTTCTTTGAAACCATTCAAAATTATCACATGCTTGGCTTTTAACACCGTTAAATGTGCACACAAGCCAAGAAGAATAAATCGGTTTTAGTCGCGATATTCACAGGTCCACATATTCTTCTTCCTCTAAAAATTTAAGCAAAGGGGGTTCTATTTAGGTAGTTTAGGAATTTTTCAACTTTCGGTTTTGTTCATATGAAATTCGCGAAATTTTCAGCTCGCGAAATCACCGATATCCTATAGCACAAAATTAGCACTCGCCAGGCATCGAGTAACACTTAAAATGTGGCGATTAACTTTATTGTCCTCACTCGCCAAACGCGATGGTTGAAAGATCGGTGCCAGGAAGGAAAGGGGTGAAATCCGTCCGGCCAAATCGGCGATTCTTCCGAATGTAAGAAAAGAAAGTAGCAGGGGTGATTTTGTCTCGAATTTTCCAAAAATGTTTTTTTGGTTCCGAAAAAATAAACGGTCATCAGCCCGAAAATTCGGACAGAAAAATATCGCTAATTTTGATATGGTCGCCGAAAAAAATCAATTTCGTCAATCGTTCGTAGAAAAAATTCACCAATTCCGTCAAAGAATCGCGAAAAAACGTGAATTTCGCCCAAAGACCACGTAAAAAACGTGAATTAAGTCAAAACATCGCGGGAAAAAATATAGGTCAAAATTAACATTTTTACCCACTGGCCACAGGCCAGTACACTGATTTTTTTCACTGGCCAGTTTTTTTTAACCACTGGCCAGTAACAAAGTTATGTACGCTCCATACAAAATTGTGTTTTTTCTAACTATCAACATTGTAATTTACTAATATATATTACCATTCGATATGATTACACTCAACTGAAAAATTGCATTTATACTACAGTAGAGCGCCGCTAATCCGCGAACCTGTAGTCCGCGAAGGCCTGTAATCCGCGAACAATTTATGAATGTAAACAAAAAAATTGAATTCTTGTAAAGTGTTTCAGTAGTGACAAAATTTTCAAATTTTAAATTTTTTTATACCAAATTTCACATTTTCCTTGCCTCTGTATTTAATATTATATACTATATAACATTCTTCTTGAAAGATTAAATTAATAGTACATTTAATTATTATTTTATTTATTTATATTTATTCATGCAATACTTGAAAAATACAATTTTAACTCTTATGAAAAAGTATTTACTTTTAATGATAGAAAATGCTTTCATAGACAATGAATTTCATAATTTATTTTTTTTTTTCAGTAAATCGTAATTATAAGATAGGAAAACACATAAAAAAAATAATGCATTTCTTACATTTGAACTCTTATTAATGATGTATTACAATGTAAAAATCTTAAACATCTGTTACTGTTTATTTCCAATAGATGGCGCAACCAGATATGTATCAAATAATAATAATGCTATAATATCGATCTTTTTTGCAAAGTAATTATGAAAGTAGTATTTAAATGGTAACTAAAATTATAAAATCAAGATTTTTTTTTTTACTATCTTCATGACATTATTATGATTACTGATTTTTAATTTGCTTATTTCTGATGTTTGCTTTTTAGACTATTTTTAAAAAATCCCAATTCTTTTGTCAACAAAAGTTACCAGATTCTTTAATCTTAAATTTACTAAGGATTTTAATTCCTATCCTTCAACCCTACAAAATTATGAATAGAAATTTGAAAGCTAATATTATTAGGATTATTTTCATAGGAAATACCAAAATAAAAACTTTTTAGTACTCATTGGTAACAATAGACGGCGACACCAGACATCTACTACACGAATTTTCTTGTAGACAAAATTGACAATAAAAATTTTGTGGGTCTTGTATTTATTATTTTTTCAAGTATTATTCATAAATAGATTATTTAAAATTATTCATATATTATAACAAAATAATACACTGCAATTATATTATAGTTATATTATTTTAGAAAGAAAATGGAATAAAAAAAAAAAAAATCCTATGAAAATTATTGCTCATTTCATCAGACCAGAATTATTTGATTTTTAAAAAGCAACAAAGCTTTGTTACTCAACAAGAACTTATTACTACACATAAACTTCAAGATAAAATTCAACAATATAAATAAAATGTCTTAAAACAAACAATTATTGATGCCATGTTTAAAAAATAATAAATTATTATTATTATTAAATAGTTTTTACTTTATTTATACATTAAAATGTGTAATTTATTTATTTTAAAGAATTAACAATCTAAATTTGTTCAAAAGATGAATTAAAAAAAATGTAAACAAAGATTAAATAGACATGACCTGTAATCCGCAAAAAGTCTCTCATCCGCACAACCCTTGGAACAAAGCTTTGCGGATTACAGGCTTTCTACTGTATTAATTCCAATGAAATAAATTCACAGGAAATTTTCAGGAAGGTTACAGCAGAGGGATCCCCCCCCCCCCCCCTCATCACTAACTAATGCATTTTTCTGCGACCATTTAACGAATTTCGTGTTTTTTTCGCGATCTTTTGACAAAATTCACGTTTTTTCTTGACTTTTTGCAAAATCTGCGTTTTTTCGCAATCTTTTGACGAAATCTGCATTTTTTCCACGATCTTTTCACAAAATTGCATTTTTCTGTTATCTTTTAACGAAATTTGTGAGTTTTTTCGCCATCCTTTGAAAATATTTACATTTTTTTCAAGATCTTTTGACGAAATTTGTGTTTTTTCCGCGATCTTTTCGTGAAATTTGCATTTTTTTTCACGATCTTTTGACGAAAGTTGCGTTCTTTCTGCGATCTTTTCACGAAATTTGCGTTTTTTCCACGATCTTTTGACGAAAGTTGCGTTTTCTCCGCAATCTTTTCACAAAATTTACGTTTCTTCCGCAACCTTTTCACGAAATTTGCGTTTTTTCTGCGATCTTTTCTCGAAATTTGTGTTTTTCCACGATCTTTTGACGAAATGCACGTTTTTCTGCGATTTTGTCACGAAAGTTGTGTTTTCTCCGGTATTTTTTCACGAAATTTGCGTTTTTCCACGATCTTTTCACGCATTTTGAAGAATTTTGTGATTCTTTTTCGCGATTCTTTGTCGAAATTTGCATTTTTTCTGCGATCTTTTCACGAAATTTGTGTTTTTTCTGTGATTTTTTGACAAAATTTGCGTTTTTCCATGATCTTGTCCTGAAAGTTGCGTTTTCTCCGTGATCTTTTCACGAAATTTGCGTTTTTCCGCGATACTTTGAAGAATGTTGTGATTCTTTGTTGCGATTCTTTGTCGAAATTTGTGTTTTTCCGCGATCTTTTCATGAAATTTGTGTTTTTTCTGCGATTTTTTGACGAAATTTGTGTTATGCCACGATCTCGTCACAAAAGTTGCGTTTTCTCCCCGATCTTTTCACGAAATTTGCATTTTTTCCGCGATGTTTTGACGTAATTCGCGTTTTTTACATGGTCTTTGGGCGAAATTCACGTTTTTTCGTGATTCTTTGACGGAATTGGTGATTTTTTTCTACGAACGATTGACGAAATTGATTTTTTTCAGCGACCATATCAAAATTAGCGATATTTTTATGTCTGAATTTTCGGACTGATGACATTTTTTTTTTTTTTTTTTGGAACCGAATGCTTTTAACTTTCGGAAAATTCAAGACAGATTCACCCCTGCTACTTTCTTTTCTTACGTTCGAGAGAATTGCCGATTTGGACGCCGTAAATTCCGAACGAATTTCCCCCCTGGCATCGATCTTTCAACCATCGCGTTTGGCGAGTGGTGCCCATTGAGTTTGGCGAGTGAGAACAATAAAGTTAATCGCCACATTTTAAGTGTTACTCGACGCCTGGCGAGTGCTAATTTTGTGCTATAGGAAAAAACGCAAATTTCGTGAAAAGATCGCGGAGAAAACACAACTTTCGTGACAAGATCATGGAAAAACACAAATTTCGTGAAAAGATCACGGAAAAAATGCAAATTTCGACAAAAAATCGCAAAAAATAATCACAAAATTCTTCAAAGTATCACGGAAAAACGTAAAGATCGCGGAAAATGCAAATTTCGTGACAAGATCGCGAATTTCGTGAAAAGATCGCGCACAAAACGCAAAATTCGTGAAAAGGTCGCTATAAAATGCAAAATTCGTAAAAAAAATCAAGGAAAAAATGCAAAATTTGTGAAAATATCACAGAGAAAATGTAAAATTTGTGACAAAATCGCAGAAAAGATGCAAATTTCGCCAAAAGATCGCAGAAAAAGCGCAAATTTCGACAAAGGATCGCGAAAAAGAATCACAAAAATTTTCGAAGTATTGCGGTAAAACGCAAATTTCGTGAAAAGATCGCGGATAAAACGCAAAATTCGGGAAAAGATCATGAAAAAACGCAAATTTTATGAAAAGATCGCGGAAAAAGCGTAAATTTTGTGAAAACATCGCGGAAAAAACGCAAATATTTCGTTAAAAGATTACAAAAAACACAATTTTGTGAAAAGATCGCTGAGAAAACGTAGATTTCATTAAAAGATTGCAAAAAACGCAGATTTTGAAAAAGGTCACGAAAAAACGTGAATTTCGTCAAAAGATCGCGAAATTCTTTAAATGGTCGCAGGAAAATGCATATTAGTTAGTGCCGAGGAAGAGGGGGGGGGTGTCCCCCTCTGCTGTAACCTTTCTAAAAATTTCCTGTTAAATTATTTCATTGCAATTAATAGTAAAAATAAAATTTTTCAGTTAAGTGTAATGATATCGAATGGTAAGTAATACATATTAGTAAATTACAATGTTGATAGTTAGAAAAAACACAATTTTGTATGGGGCGTACCTAACTTTGTTACTGGCCAGTGGTTAAAAAAAAATGGCCACTGAAAAAAATCAGTGTACTGGCCAGTGGACAGTGGGTAAAAATGTTAATTTTGACCTATACGATATCTTCATTTTCACGAAAATAAGTGCTTTTACAGTAGTAATTAATAGCAATCTCAAGTTAAAGAAAATGAAAGAATGACATCTGCTCAACAGCTAAATTGCAAATGAAAGCATAAGAGAAAAAGAAATAATTGGTATAAAAATGCTAAGCACAGCAAGAGCTTCTTCGGTATAGGTTGAATAAATGATTGAAAAGGCAGCAAAACTTTTCTTAAAAAGAAAAAAAAAAATTGAACCATTGAAAGCTAATAAGGCTTAGATGCCGTATGTTCCATCCGCCGTTGTTGTTTTGAAATGCTTGGCGATTTTTTGTTAGCGTGTTGACGGTGGTTATGGATATGGCAACCTCGATATGTTGAATGTCATGTGACGTGTCATTCTGGCAACCGAGAAGTTAATGTTGGAATATTGTGAATGTATTTTGATATCGTATTGTATAGTTCTGCGTTTTTATTTTTATGTGAAATTTATTGAATGTATTTGATTAACTATGTTTTCTGTAGTCCGTTTAAACGCTGTTGTTGAAATAATTAGGAAATATGAGGAAATTTTGACAAGAAAAGAAGGTTTGTTTATAGTTTGTGAATACGTATTGATAAGCCTATTTAGGAAAATGTCGGCGATAATATTTCGAGCTGGATCTTTCAAGAAAGCAGATGTTTGTTAAGGTATGTTGATAATTTTATGTATTTTACTGCTTTTGAGTTTTTTACATTTTGTGATTGCTAGAAAGCGAGAATTGCTGAATTTTGAGAATTCTATATCGCGAGAAATGCTGAATTCGGCGATATTTTTTTTCGGAAAATGTGCTTGCTGGTTGCCATTTTAGCGAATTTTGTTTTTTATGTGTATTTTTGCTTTAAAAGTTTTTTATATTTTGAGATTGCTAGAAAGCGAAAACTGCTGAATTTTGAGAATGCTATATCACGAGAAATGCTGAATTCGGCGATGTTTTTTCTTTGGAAAATGTGCGCGAAGCGCACATACAACGATTACTGGTTGCCATTTTAGCGAATTTTGTTTTTTATGTGTACTTTTGCTTTAAAAGTTTTTATATTATGAGATTGCTAGAAAGCGGAAACTGCTGAATTTTGAGAATGCTACACCTCGAGAAGTGTTGAATGCAGTGATGTTTTTTTTCGGAAAATGTGCGCGAAGCGCACATACAAGGATTACTGGTTGCCATTTTAGCGAATTTTGTTTATTATTTACATTTTATTTTCGTTAAGCCAAACATGCGTATAAACCGGTGCTTGGCGACATTTACTACTTGGCAGAAAAAGGGTTTTCATGCCAAGAAAATTCCAAGATGGCGGCTGGGGGGAACTTATGACATCTGTTTCGCTAATAATCCACACTGAGAGGAAATAATGCTGGTAGTTAAATATTTTGCGGATTTCAGATATAAGAGGCTAACTTATATTCAGACTTGTATAAAAACAAAAACTTTCCGCATACATAAATATTAGGTCAAAAATTTTCTGCAAATTAATGTTTAATAAAATTACGTGTTATATTATTTTGACGATATGAATTAAAAATCATAGCTTAAAATAATTGTTATTTAAATTTAAAAATAATTAATATTAATTAAAGAATAATCATTTTAATTTAAAAATAATAAAGCAAAAATCAATGATAGGAAGGTGAATTCTTTTCAATTATTTTGTCAATGGTATGATCCATGTCAATTCAGGCAGCCAAAGAAAAAATCTTACCTTCATAGTCTCAGAAGTTTTTGAATTGAACATATGTTAAAATTCAATAAAAAATAAGATACTTGTATATTTTGGTTTTGCCCAAAAAAATTTCTGGTCCGAGATACAGGTCGCCAAAGATGGCATCCCACCATTTCCAATTCGCCATTTTCGATAAAAATTTTAAAGTGCTCTATCTCTAGAACGGTGCAAGATATTTTGTTTCGGTTTTTTTTATTTTAAAGATAATATTCTTCTGTTTAAAATGATATACCCAATTTTGAAAAATGTATTCAACTTTTCTTGTGGCAACCTTTTGAAAAAAAAATTTTTTTTCAAAAAAAAATTTTTTTTTTGAAAATGCCAATCCTAAAAATTTTGATTTTTTTGCTGTTGATCAATACCATTGGGAACTATCTTCACTGTAAAGGAGAACTTCCACTTTTGAGTTTAACAAATTTTAGAAACATTTTAAAAATTCAGAGAATTTTACAGGAACTGTATACATACAGTTCCAGTAAAAGTCACTGAATTTTTGCTTATTTGTATCATATTTGTAAGGATAAGCCTACTATATATCCTAAACAAGTTAGAAATTGCAATATCAAATGTGGCAAATGAGGTGCGTGCATAGTATTAACTAGTTTTATAAATATTCAGATCTTGGTGCAATAAGTGTTACACTCTTGGGCAAAAAGGCATGAATACAAAATTTACTATAATACCATATATTAAATTCAGTAATATGGAAGTAATATGAATCTATCTTAAAAGGACTTAATCGCCATGGCAACCTAGAATCATTGCATATCATGGTATATCATTGAATCAATTATGTATTATAGGATTTTTAAATAGAATGAAGAAAACTTTTATTAATGTCTTTTATGTTTTAAGATTTTCATAGCATTTGAAGTGATACATACTTTATTGCAGAGGTTTACAAAAAATTACTTCCTGTGTCATAAAAAGTGCATAGTGTTTACAGGGACACACAAAAGATTTCGGATACTTTACCTTATTGGAAATACTGTACATTAGCGATGATTGCTGGAGGTGCATTTTTAGTTGCGATATGAGTTTTTAAATTTAATTAAATATTTCCATATTATGTTGTGTGTATAAAGGCTGTACATCATATACAGGGCTACACAAAAGAAATCGTAAGGGTATTGCTGGAAGTGCATTTTTAGTTGTGTTTGAGTTTTGAAGTTTAACTAAATTTTTCCATGTTACGTTGTGTGCATAAATGCTGTAGATCATACACAGGTCTACACAAAAGAAATCTTAAGGGTTTACTGAGTATGAATGAAAGTAGCTTAAAGGTGATTTTTAAATGAGTTATGCATTTTACACTGAACTACATTTAGTATACTAAGATATGTTTGGAGAATATAGATAAAATGATATACAGGTCCACACAAAGAATTAGATACATGGCCGTCTATGGATGATAATCTCTGGAAGTGTGGTTTCACTGGTTTTAAGGATGTTTTAATCTTAATTAAATATTAGCTAAATAGTGGCATGTATATAAAGATAGTAGGTAAAATACAGGGTTGTATGAAAGTACTCAAGTATGCTTCCGTCTATTGACATAAATTTCTAAGTCAAATTCCGACCTATTTATGTGTTTTTAACAATTTCCAACATAGTTGAAAGTCTTTATGGATTCGATTTGTCTGCCCATCTGTCTGAACTCTAACTTGTATTAATATAATTTGTATTGCTGTGTAATTGATAAATGTTATTGAGATTGTTTTACTATGTTCAGTATTGAAAATAAAGTATGTATCACTTCAAATGCTATGAAAATCAAATTAAAACATAAAAGACATTAATAAAAGTTTTCTTCGTTCTATTTAAAAATCCTATAATACATAATTGATTCAATGATATACCATGATAGGCAATGATTCTAGGTTGCCATGGCGATTAAGTCCTTTTAAGATGAATTCATATTACTTCCGTATTACTGAATTTAATATGTAGAATCATAATAAATTTTGTATTCATGCCCTTTTTGCCCAAGAGTGTAACTTATTGCACCAAGATCTGAATATTTATAAAACTAGTTATAGTACGCACGCACCTCATTTGCCACATTTGATATTGCAATTTCTAACTTGTTTAGGATACATAGTAGGCTTATCCATACAAATATGATACAAATAAGCAAAAATTCAGTGACTTTTACTGGAACTGTATATATACAGTTCCTGTAAAATTCTCTGAATTTTTTAAATGTTTCTAAAATTTGTTAAACTCAAAAGTGGAAGTTCTCCCTTACAGTGAAGATAGTTCCCAATGGTATTGATCAACAGCAAAAAAATCAAAATTTTTAGGATTGGCATTTTCGAAAAAAAAAAATGTTTTAAAAAAAAAAATTTTTTTTTCAAAAGGTTGCCACAAGAAAAGTTGAATACATTTTTCAAAATTGGGTATATCATTTTAAACAGAAGAATATTATCTTTAAAATAAAATAAACCGCAACAAAATATCTTGCACCGTTCTAGAAATAGAGCACTTTAAAATTTTTATCGAAAATTGTGAATGAGAAAGGATGCCGGGGATGTCATCTTTGGCGGCCTGTATCTCGGGCCAGGAATTTTCTTGGGCAAAATGAAAATATACAAGTATCTTACTTTTTCTTAAATTTTAGCATATGTTGAATTCAAAAACTTCTGAGACTATGAAGGTAACCCCCCCTGCCTGAGTTGATATGGATTCAGCCCAATGTATTTAGAAACAACCCAATCCTTAAGATTGTGATCTCTTCGCACAAAATGCTAGTCACTCTTATAACACTACGAAATTATTCTATTTAACAGCCGTTGCCAGTCTAAATTGTCACTGCAGCCACCGACGGAAAACCGATCGGCGACAAGTTTTAGTCTATGTAAAATAGAAGTAAAAGGGTCTGTGATGTCACAACAATGTTTTGAGTTTTAAACTTTGAATTGTGGACAAACAATATATAAATTGTATATAAAATTGGGGAATATTTTAAATTTTTGGTATTAAAAAAAGTTAAAAAAAAACAAAACATATGTTTTTGTAACTTTTTTCCGCAAAGTCCCGAATTTTTCTGAAAATTTTCCGCGCACAGCGTTCGCATCTATATTATACAACTCTGCTTATATTTATTCTATATGAATGGGTTTAACTCATTTTCATAATATTTTTGGTTAGCATACACATACATGTGTGTAAGTTTAGATTTTGGTAGTTTACAGTAATTTTCCTAAATACAAATGCAAAACAAACTGCAAATAATATTTGTTAGTTTTGTTATTTGTGCTATTAATGAAATTACTTATTTGCAGTTTTTATTAATTCTGTAATTGCTTATACTGTTTCTTCTAGGCCTTTTTTTTTAAGGTGCCGCACCATGCCCCTTTTGAAATTGGCAAAATGCACCCTGTCTTGAAGAAAAAAAAAATGGTTGAAATTCACCTGTAGTTGTAGCCAGAGATTTCTTGTAAAAAACTTCCCGATTCAATTGTATTTTTCAATTTGCTATTCATAAAATTATTAAAAATTAAGGACACTTTATTTATCATACTAAAAATTCTTTTTTTTTTTCTTATATCATTACTAAATACAGTGAATTCTCGATAAGTCGAAGTCAGATAAGTCGAATATTTGTTTAAGTCAAAGTTTACACGAAGTCCCGGCCCCTTTGTTACAATTCAATATTAAACTTTCTCATTCTGCCGAAGTCTACATCTTTTAAGTCGATTTTTTTCCGATAGAGAAAAAACAATTAATTCGACTAATTTCTTAATCTTTCAGCCACAGCTAAAAAATACTTGCACTTTCTATTAGTTAAAACTGCACTTCTTCGCCGGCTTTGAAAGGCGCTGTTTTTATTTCCTACATCAGTCAGTGTGGAGTCTTTGCGAGTTTGGAATTTCAGCTGAAATCGCCCCATCCCCCCACCCCATTCATTTACGCATTCCCTTTTCTCAACATCTATTCTTTGGAAACAGAGCAGGTGGCTAAGTGAATTCTAACTGGTCAAATTTTCCAAGCTTTTATGCAAGGATTTTTTTTTTTTTTTTCGATTCTATTGAGATTTCATTGAAGTTCATTACTTTAATGTTGAGTCTTGTCATTTTAGTGTTTATTGCTTTCACATCGTGATACGTTTTCTGTTGGGTCTTTCAAAATGTCAAAGCAGAAATTACACATTCTTACTTTAGAACGAAAAGTAAATTTGATAAAAGATATTGAAGACTATCCTAATTTAAAGAAAAAAGATATAGCCCTGAAATATGGTATCCCTCCGAACACGCTATCTACTATACTGAAAGATAAGGAAAGCACTTTCAAAAGACATAAGTCAAGTATCAACCCAAAGTGCAAAAGGATGAAGACGTGTGCCTTCCCAGATATCGAAACAGCCCTCGTAAAATGGTTTACATATTACAGGACACATAGGGGTGTAATTCCTTTAAGTGGTACGATGTTACGTGAGAAAGCTTTGGATTTCCGCAAAATTATTGAATGTGGAAGGCTTCACTGCAAGCACGGGGTGGCTTGAAAATTTTAAAGCCAGACACATCGTGTTTCGGACATTACATGGTGAAGTAAAAGATGTGTCCGATGCACTGTGTGATGAACGGAAGACAGTTTCATTACCCAAACTTCTTGCAGGTTACAGCGCGGACGACGTTTTCAATATCGATGAAATGGGACTTTTTTACAAATGTTTTCCTAACAAAACGATGATGTTTAAGGGGGAATCATGTTCCGGTGGAAAGCTAAGTAAAGAACGTCCTTATCGGAGCAAATGCTTCTGCAACAGAAAAATTACCTTTACTGGTCATCGGTAAATACAAAAATCCTCGCTGTTTCAAACATAAAAAGTCACTTCTCGAACAGTACAGATCTAATGACAAAGCTTGGATGACACTAATATTGTTCGAGGAATACATCAGAAATTTGGATGTAGTGTTTCATGCAAAAAAGCGTAAAGTGTTGATCTTCGCTGATCAGTGTACAGCTCACAGTCAACTTTTGAACTTGAAATCTATCAAGTTAGAATTTCTCCCTTCTAACACAACATCTAAGCTACAACCAGCAGACCAGGGAATAATTAAATCTTTAAAGCATTCCTACAGAAAACGTCTAGGTGAAGGCAATCGAGGATGAATCAAAAGTGTGATGTGTTAGAAGCAATTAGACTAATTTCGAGTGCCTGGAGCAACGATGTGAAACAAATCACTATCAAAAATTGCTTCAGTAGATCTGGCTCCTTTGCAAGCAATGCGGACTCATGTGTTGTGAATGAAAATCTACAAGATCAAGTTATTTCTGAAGATGACGATACTGAGTTTTTGAATATTGACAAAAATGTTGCAATTTGCGGAGAACTTATTGATTCAGATATAGTTGAAGCACTAAAAAAGGTGGAGAATGATCCTGAATCTGAAAAAGATGACGAGGAAGTAAATTGCGATTCACCACCAAATAATCCAGAAGCACATGCAGCAATGACGACACTACAGCAATATCTCGAAAGTAGAGACGGTGTGGACGATTCTCTATTCCTTTGTTTACAAAATGTGAGCAACTTTCTAACCCGTGAAAGACAAAAAAGTTCCTTCAAGAAGTCATCATTAACAAGCTTTTTTCACAAAATTTGAGTTTGTAAGTACCATATATTATGTACTATTAAATTGTATTTTCCTTTAGTGCTCATTTTGCCAGACTCCTTTATTACAGTATAATTTCAATTCTTATCTATAAGATTGAATTATTTTTTATATTTTTTCTGCATGTATTTAAGGATTTTCGATAAGTCGAACTTACGATAACTCGAATATTTTTGCCAGTCCCTTCGAATTCGACTTATCGAGAATTCACTGTACATTACTAATATATTTCCTCATGAAATAGTGCCCTTTTTTGGAACTAGCATCCTGTCCATTTTTTTTCTAAAATGAATACTACATTATTATTGTTTTAATAATTAAGGTTTAAAAATGTATATGTTCCTAATTAGAGAGTTAATTTTTTAATAATTATTAATTTGAAGTAGTGTTAACTATTTAATATAAAATGCAGTTAATAATTGTAATAATTAAGGTTTAAAAATGTATAATATGTTCCTAATTAGAGAGTTAGGGGAGAGTGTTGTACCTTGGGACAGGGTCGGACTGGGCCAGGCAAAAGGGCGCAGACCTTGGATTTTCAGAGGGCGCAAAAATTTTAACGAACACAAGTCAATTTTACATGCTTGTGCTGTAGTATCTGATTTAACAAGGTTTAACACATTCGCACAGTACCAAGTATGAAAATGGCTTATTATATCTATTTTTCTAAAACGAATAATGTAATATCTAAAAATTCCAGCAAGTTGAACATAGATTTGCCTGTAATAGGTGACTGATTCATATAACATAAAGTTTTTTTATTAAAAAAATCTATCATATTTTTAAATATTGTCTTTATTCAATGATAGATTTTGTCGTGATTAGATTAAACAATCTTTTTAAATACATACAAGTTTTTCTAATAGGTACTTTACCATGAAAAGTATGTAATTAAATAAAGAGAAGATTAGTATTAACCGAAAGTTGTGGTGTAAATTCTGTGAATGGAAAAACGGTGGCCGCAAGTTTTCACAGCCTGCAGGATTGCAATCTAGAAGTGTCATCAAATTTTTATTCCTCGAAAAGAAAGATCATATATTTTTTGATCAGCAATAAAAACAACACAGAAAGTTTTTTTGCTTTCTGATACATCTTTCTTTCTTTTCTCAAGCTGTTTTCAAAAAACACGGTTTCAAATATAGGTGCATTCAGGGCCGACTTTAAAGGGGATGGAGAAACAAGGTACTACAAGCAGAAGGAATGAAAATATACAAAATATTTCGTTAAAATTAAATTCTATAATATATCATTCAAAGAACTGATGACAAAAAATCTAGCCCAGGGCGCCATGGCTATTAAAGCTTTCCCTGGATGCATGTTTTCACTCTCAATCTCACTTTGATTTTCGATTCTATCTTTAATTTCTTTGCGATAATAAAAAATAGTGCTGTTTGTCTATGAACTGGTTGTTACTACCTAAACGAATTCTCGAAATTTAGTAGATTAGTCAAAATGTACAATGAGCTAAAAATATTGGTGCGGCTTAGGGCGCGAATTTTTTCCTTACGAGGGCGCACCGGCCCTCGGGCCGATGGGCCAGTCCGAGCCTGCCTTGGGACAATTTTCACATTTTAATTTTTTACTTCGATGATTATAATCAAATTTAAAAGCAACATTTCAATACACCAACATATTTCTCCATAATATAATTTTAGAAATTCAGACAGTTTGAAAATAAAAAAATGCCATTCATTTAAAGTAGGTAAGGCAAACTGTTTCAAGGTACAACATCCTGTTGTACCTTGGGACATACTGCATAATTCAGAGAATAGGCATATAACTCATCAATAATTTTATACAATAACTAATACAATATTTTGTACAATAACAATAACTAATTTTATGCCAACAAACAAAATTTTTTTTTTTCAAGGAAATAGAGAATGAAACTCAAGTTCAAGATCCAAAATAAAGTTGAGTTGTTTTATTTATTGCATTTCACATGATGTGAAATTTTCTGTAAAATAAGTAATAAAAATACTTTTATTTATCCAAATTATTACGAACCACGTATTTCTTGTACCACTGTACATGTCCCAAGGTACAACACATTTTACTGTCCCGAGGTACAATCACCACACGGTTTAAATAAAATCAAAATGGCGGTAAATCTAGAAGAACTATCATTATTTTCTCATACCCAAAACATTTAAAAATCTTCTCTTTTATAAAAAAATAAATTGCAGTTGACTTGTTGTAGAAATACATGGGAAAAAAATGAAGTTAGAATGGAGGAAAATATTTACTTTGGACTAATGAAATTTATTTTTTTCACCTAGCTGTTAAAATTCGATGCTTCTGATGTTGTCTGTTATTATGATGAGATCTGTTGGTTATAGGTCACTATTAGAAATACACAAAAGATAACTGTTGCCAATAGTTTATTAGAAATTGTCAATGTCCCAAGGTACAAGCGTCCCAAGGTACGACACTCTCCCCTAATTTTTTAATAATTATTAATTTGAAGTAGTGTTAACTATTTAATATAAAATGCAGTTAATAATTTTAATGAATGTTAAATATCACTAATACTTATAAAGTTTTACATAATTATTACAATAATAATGTATATAACCTTATTGTATGATACTACCTAATGAAACTACTAATTTGCAGTTTTTATAATTTCTGTAATTACTAACTAATAATTATAATTTTATTAATTAAAGTGTAAAAACATAGATTATGTTAGCAATTAATGGTTTAATTGTTTTGGAAACCTAAAACTCTTGGTAGCTATTCAGTATTTGAACGCTGGGAAAAAAATCATAATAATCTGATTTACATTTTAAAAAATGTGATTTAAATAAAAAAAAAACTTTTTTTTTTTATTTTAAAAAAAAAATCATGATTTTTTTTACACCTTAATTTAAATCAAATAACCCAGTCTATAACAAATCAATATCAAAAGATTTTTCTGATCGTATAATAGTCACATGAGAAATTTTGTGCACTATACTATATATCATGAAAAACTGCACTGTTTATTAATGTTCAAAGCAAATTTGTCATTAAAAGCAATTAACAACTTAATATATATATGTTTAACAAAAGCTAAAATTGTGATGGATTTGGTAATCAGATTTTCATTTTTCTATATGTCACACATAAAGTGATGATATTGATATTTACATAATCAGATGTGAAATGTCTACAGAAGATGCATTTATGTACATTTTCTACTTTAATGGGATTTAACTATATAAAAATTTTCTAAATCGAAATTTTAATTTCTTCATGTCCAAAGTCCAATTGTATCTGCGATGCAGTAAAATTAGCATCAGATGTTTTTAAATGATCAGAAAAATGAAAAATAAACAGTATTCGACTTTATTAGTTTCTATAGTTTAACTTTAAATAATGATTTATTTCTTTAAAAAGAAGATCATGAGGAAATAGGCTTACTTTTGATAAGATGATAAGCAACACTTAAAAACGACGATCCACGTCTAAAACAATGAATAAATCTCTTAAAAAATCACGATAACTTCTCAAATGTTGAAAATTTCAGAACTCGGATTTTAATTTAATGATTGGTATGCAGACAATCTATATAATATTTATGCGGCACAATACAAGCTGTTACTTAAAAAAATTTGTAAACAACAATAGCAATAATTTTTCAGACCGCCATCTTCCAGGTTGACTGGTTTTTGGCTCTTGCATTACCCAGACTCATTTCAACGCTTGCTAACATTGGTTGAGCAGTGTCACGTGTTTACCACGCTATTTTAGCTCCCCTTTCCACCTTTCTTCCCTCCCTCTACAGGTGTAAAAAATAAACACGTCAGTTTGTGACTGAACAGCTTGAATTTTTGCAGGACCAGACCAAGCTGAACTTCAACTGGTAAGTAATGAAAATTTCTTTTAATATGTAATATTTTTTTTTGTTTTATTCGAACTTTATTGTGAATTTATATTAAGCTTAAAAAAAGAATCATTTGCATTTTCCTAATTTAAATTAAATGTATTCAGCATACATATATATAGATTGATTTAAAATAAAACCTCTTTACAGAATTTGGATATATATTGTATATATATAATGAAATTGAGTTTTTTTTTTCTTCTTTCAAAAGTTATTATGAAATTACGTTAGTTTAAAAAGAAGAATCAACATTTCTCAATTTAAATTATGTGTTAAATGTATTTATTATTATTATTTTTTTTTTTTTTTTAAGAAAAACTTAGATACATAGTACATCTAAATGCTCTATATAGATTTTTTTTTTTTTTCAATCAAACTTTACTGTGAGTTTATATTAATCTAAAAAATCAATCTTTTTTTTTTTTCAATTTAAGTTAAATATTAAATCTATTCAATATAAATATTTATATATATAAAATTTAAAATATATAATATACAAATAAGTTCAATAGAATAGTTTTTATGTTACATTCAAACTGTACTGTGAGTTATATTAAGTTAAAAAAGAAGAAGAAGAAATATTTTTCCAATTTAAATTAAATATTAACTATATATAATATAAATATATTTATAAAAGGCTCTACATATATAAATTCTATGTTTAACATGAAGTGTAGATATATTTTTTGCTTCATTTAATCTTTTACTGTGGTTTCATGCTAATAATAATAATTAAAAAAAAAAGGAAAAAATATTTTTTCAAATTAAATTAAAAGGTAACTATATTTAATATAAATATTTATATATAAAAAGCTCTACATATATAAATTCTGTATTGTATAAAGTGAACTTGGATATATTTTTTATTTTATTTAAACTTTACTGTGAGTTCATGTTAATTATAAAAAATAAATATTTTTCTAATTTAAATTAAATATTAACTGCATGTAATATAAATATTTCTATATAAAATTCTCCCTCTATATATATCTAGCATCTATGTTGTGTTAATGGATGTCTATATATATATGTTTCATTACAACTTTACTGTGAGTTCATGTTAATGAAAAGAAAAAAAAAATACTTTTAAAATTTAAATTACATATAAACTATACCTAATATAAATATGAACATATAAAAAGCTCTACATATATAAATTCTAAAGTGAATATATTTTTTGTTTCATTCAAACACTTTATTTAGAGTTAATGTTAAGTTTAAAAATAATCAATGTGTATATACATTAAATTCAATGTAAATAAAAATTTTCAGATGACATTAAAGTGAATACCTTTTCTAGAATCACCTAAAATCTGGGGGGAGGGGGGGTGGATTACACTAAAGAAAACTAATTGTAAATGTAAATAGTAATAACAGTAACGTAATATAATACAATGATTTGTGTAATATCTTAAATGATGTGAATTAATGCTGCTTCATCACTAAAAAAGAAAAATGAAAACTTTTGTTCTGTTTTATTTAATAAGAATCACAAATATGTAAATATATTTTGGCAGAGTACCTTCTGTTTTGCTTTAAAAACAACAATATACATTTAAAACTCAAATACACCTTTGCTAATAACAATTTATATACATGAAAATTTAATTGTTATTACTCCTTTTGAACTTATAAATGTGGCATTTTAAGGCAATTTAACTGTTTATTATTCCGTTATAAATGTGGCATTTTATGAAAATCCAACATTTTTAATGTAATACCAATAGAGCCATGCGAGTCTTTCGCACGGTGATCTTTGTTATTATTTGCTTTTACATTTTTCATTATTTTATTAACTGCAATTTTTAATCAAACAACATGTTTCAACAAAATGAGTGTGTCATGTAGTTAACAATTATATTTTGTATCAAACCTCATTTATCATATACTTTTTATATGTGCATAGAATATTCTGTGGACGACAGAAATAGTACGTATGATATATTTTAAAGTTTTACAATATAAATGCGTTGTTTTTCACACGTCGAGAGAGATCAGCGTGTCGCATTTATTTACGCTACCCGCGGACTACGGAGATGCGCCATAGAAAAGGGGAATCCCCCTTTTTAAAAACTAAAACTGAAACTTTATTCAGCGGGTATGACGTAATAACACGTGGTATTTATTACAAACCAAAACCAACAGCTGCGGGGGGTGGTAGTTCACTGAAAATAAAATGTTATTTTGACCTTGAATATCTATTTTGTTTTGTTGTTAAAAACGAGAAGAAAAAAAAGTAACTCGAGATATATTTTAATTTCCATCTAAATCAACTTTAGGATTTCTTAAAATTTAATTATCATGTTTCGCAAAGTTATAAAATTTTAGATTTTTAATATTTGATATTATATTTAATTTTTTTTTCAATCTGCTAAAAAATGTTAAAGAATATTTTGAAATGTTTTCTCGCTGTTTTAATATCAAATTTGGGGATAAATCTCTGGGGATGGCCAGCATGAAAAATTTTGTCTAAATCTGGATAAAAAATTCACATTTTTTTTTAGAAATAACAAAAAATGATTTAATATTATGATAAATAAATTACTTAATTTAAAAAAAATGCTAAAGTAGGTATGTGATCACAGATCGCACAAAGATTTTTGTTTAATGTTCCTTTCAAAACACTTTATACTCTAATTAATAAATCCAAATTGCTAATTTATAATTATTAAATCCTTACATAGATCGTAGGACCAATAATTATAAAAGGAAGTTATTAAGTATATATATATATATTAAACATAAATAAATAAAATTCAGAACTCCTAATTTTAAATTCTGGAATTTTTAAATTTTAGCGGAGATTTAAATAAAATTTTAATTTCTTAAAAAAAAAAAATGAAACGAAATTTAAAATGCTGAAATTTCTCAAGAATTTAGTAGATGTTAGAGCAAAATTGAAAATTTATTTTTTTCTCAAAACAAAACAAATTGTTTAAACGAAATTTAACATGCTTTCCGTATGAAAGACAATTTCAGTAAAAAAAAAAAAAAAATTATGATCATGCGCTTTAGGGGGCTCTTCACTCAATTATAAACACCAGTTCGCTAATGTTAAACCTACGGGCAGGTTGTTTTCGAATTTCTCGTTTATATTTGAATATTTCTAAACGACTTTTTTTTGCATAGGATAACTGAAATCGATCTCTAATAGGCTATCTTAAATGGGTGGATCAGGGATTTTATTTTCACGTTCTCTCATGCGTTCTCTTTCACGGATATTTATATGTGTGTTCTATTTCGTAAATACAGTAAAAACTGAAAAGGTACCGCTGAAGACCGATTAAAAAAAATACATCTTAGCAAGTAACTTTCTATGGCATTCCTTCCTGCAGGACAATGACTTTTTACGTTAGACTGGTTTTATAATATTTACGTGTGCATAGTTATAGTGGTTCTGTATTAAATATGCATCCTTCATTAATTTGCGAAAAAATACTAAAACAGCATCTATGCTTATACCCAGTACCAACCACCAATTTTTAAAAAATATTGGGTGGACTCAAAATTTTTTGAGTAAAGTAACAGATAGGGGAGAATGGGGAGGAATGGGACACTTTTTACATAAATAAGAAAATCAACTTTGTTTGACACAAAAATTTTGATATATAGAATACAAAATGAAACACTTTCTAATGTCCTTGAACAATATAGAAATATAATTTGCAGAAACAATTTTATAATTAAAGAAATTGTAAATTTCAAAATGTGTCCCATACCTCCCCACTAACAGGGATGTATGGGACAGCTATAAAACAATGTATGATAAGGCATAAGTTGTCTAGTGTTGTCTATATATACAGCCTAACAAAGATTGCAGGTTCATAATGTCTGTTTTACAATATCAAATTCCATTACCTTCATCACTGGAAGGAAAATTCACGATTGTCATTCAGAGATGACATTAAAAAGTCATCAGTTTTATTTCATATTAGCAATTTACATTCATCTTATTAAAAAGAAGGAATTAGACATGTCCCGTTCCTCCCTCTACCTTCTTTTATGTTAAACTTCTTGTATAAACAAAAATGCTGCTTTTAAACATAGTTTAAATTAGGGATAATATACAGTATAATGTTCCATAAATGAGGAAACTATTGCATCTACGCATAAACAAGTCATTAATATACAAAAAAAACATAAAAAGTATATGAAGAAGCAAATTTACATTTGATTCTTGGAATAATCTTTTTCTTTCTACAATCGAAACCTTATGCAGACCAGCTGCTATTCTTAGCTGAAGCTTGGGGTACCATTGCTTCATCTAATGTGTAATTGATGAAATGGTTAGTATGATACATAAAGAGAAAAACCTACTGTCCCATTCCACCCCACTCTTCCCTACATGTTTTTCTCTTATTGCGTGTGTACAGATAAGAGAAATAAAATTATTTTGAGAACGCGAATAAAACCAAATTTTATTTCACCGATTAAATAATAAATGAATAACGAAATAAATCAATGGAAATTCAGGGATTGATCGAGACAAAATTTGGGGCTTATTTAGGGCCCTTTCACAAAAATCTATTTAATAAAATAGGCCCCTTCACATAAATAAATTTAATAAAATGGGCCCCTTCATAAAAATAAATTTAATAAAATGGGCCCTTCACAAAAATGAACGTAATAAAATGGGCCAATTCACAAAAATTAACTTAATAAAACAGCCCCTTCACAAAAATCCTTTTAATAAAATAGGCCCCCCTACGTAACATTCTTTTTCATAAAAACTGTTTTAAAATGTGTAATTTGTAAGTAAAACCAGGTCACGAAAAACAAAAACTTTAGCAAGGGGATTTAAAGAATGATTTTGTTCATAAATTCTTGGTTTGAATTTGAGTAACTGGATTTCAACTTTCGTTGCAAAATGTTATTTTTCACAAAAATATAATAAAATTCACAAAAATAACTTATACTATTCACAAAATGGGCCCCAAGAACCTGCATCGACCCCTGCAATTGGGTGGGCTCAGATATCAAAATATTGGGTGGGTTCGCGCCCCACGGGCCCAAATAAGTTGGCACCACTGCTTATACCGTATTTATTCATGTATAATACGCACCCCTTTTTGATTGAGAAAAACGAGAAAAAAAAATCGTCTCGTGTATAATACGTACAATATATAGTATTCTGAAGGCAGAGATTTGAAGAAATTTCTGTAAAACTCATGACTTATTTAACAGAACTTTTAACCTAAATTTCCGTAATTACTACTGTATTTAACTTATAATAAAATACCATAAAATTAAGTTTTCCCAATATGTACTGTTCTCGCATATCCCGTGTGTACAGCCCCCCACCCCCACCCAAAAAAAAAAAAAAAAAAAAACGTTCGCGAATACTGTTACACTTGGCAAAATTACAAACTTAGTTGATAAATTTGTTTAAAACTTTAATAAAAACTATAATACACTTACTATTTCTGATAGACAAGGCAGAAGTCAAAGAACTAATTGGGAATATTATTAAACTTTTTACAAATAAGAACTATATTATATTTTCTAATTGTGGTAGCTTTCAAGATTATAAAACTAGTCGGCAAATACTCAAATTTGACTTGGCAATTTTTTTGGCCCTCCGCCCCCCCCCCCCCCCTTTCCCTGAATACAAAGTCTTAGCGCGCTTTTTATTCCTACATAGTTGGAACAAATACACGCGGGTAAATAATACGTTAATTTGAAAAGCTTAATTGTGTATTGCTCTTATATATTACTTATGTGACGTGCTTTGAAAATCTAGCCATCCGATCTAATATTATTAAAAAGTTTTACATAAATAACGTTTATTTGAAAAGTTGTTGTTTTTTTTTCCTTTGAAAGTCTGTCTGCCCTTTGATGCATGCGGCATGGAAAAGGGAAAACCCCCGTTCAGAAACTGAAACTGTTTTCAGCAGATATGACGTGGATCACGTGATATGAGTTACAAACAAAACATCGACTGCAGCCGCAGCGTCTGCGTCTGTCTGTTTTGGAAAAGGGCACCACAGTGTAAAAAAGGTTTAGAAGTAGTCCAGGCAATAGAGGCCGTATAGGGACTCTACCTAGCAAAATTAATGGTAGTACTGGAAATCAGCTTTCTAGATGTTTTTTGGGTCGCTGAATCCAAATTAGTAACTTCCCACCAAAATTTCCCCCGGCAACCCCCCCAAATTTTGGTAAAAAGCCCCCCAAAAAAGGTTTTTATTAAAAAATTCCATTGTTTTTATTATTTTAGGGGAAAAGTAGCTAGAAATTCAGAAAGTAGACAAATTAGATATATCATATTATGATTTAGGATGAAGGGGAAGGGGGGATCTGCCTCGGAACATGCGCCGCAGTGCTGCGTGGACTAAGTTGCGCAATTCCATTTAACCACTCACACGTTTACATTAGCCCTCCCATCTTCCCTCCGAACTTTCTCTATAAGGTTTACTTTAAGTTTTTTGGGTCGCTGAATCCGAATTTTCAACTTACCCCCAAAATCCCCCCCCCCAAATAGTTGTTTTTAACTTAAATTTCTTATTGTTTTAGGGGAAAAGCATTGCGAAATTCAGAAACTAGACAAAATTTGCAACAACTAGGATATATGACATTATGACGTAGGATAAACGGGGAGAGAGGGGGCTACCTCAGAACATTCCCCGCGCGCTTTTCTCAAAAACCAAATTTTTTCAAAAAATCAATTTTTTGGGGGGTGAAATTTTGGTGGGAAGTTACAAATTCGGATTCAGCGACCCAAAAAACATCTAGAAAGTCGATTTCCAGTACTACCATTAATTTTGCCAGATAAAATCCCCTATTGCCTGGACTTCATCATTTAGTGCACGTAGCGCCGCAGTGCATGTTCCGAGGCAGCCCTCACCCTCCCCGTTCATCCTAATTCATAATGTCATATATCCTATTTGTTGCAAATTTTGTCTAGTTTCTGAATTTCGTAATGCTTTTCCCCTAAAATAATAAGAAATTTAAGTTAAAAACAACTATTTGGTGGGGGGGGGTTCGGGGGGGAAAGTTAAAAATTCGGATTCAGCGACCCAAAAAACTTAAAGTAAACCTTATAGAGAAAGTTCGGAGGGGAGATGGGAGGGCGAATGTAAACGTGTGAGTGGTAAAGTGGAATTGCGCAACTTAGTTTACGCAGCACCGCGCGCATGTTCCGAGGCAGATCCCTTCTTCCCCTTCATCCTAAGTCATAATGTCATGTATCTAATTTGTTGGAAATTTTGTCTACTTTCTGAATTTCTAGATACTTTTTCTCTAAAATAATAAAAAAAATGATTTTTTTAATAAACTTTTTGGGGGGCTTTTTACCAAAATTTGGGGAGGTTGCCGGGGGAAATTTTGGTGGGAAGTTACAAATTCGGATTCAGCGACCCAAAAAACATCTAGAAAGCCGATTTCCAGTACTACCATTAATTTTGCTAGGTAAAATTCCCTATTGCCTGGACTAAAGAAGACAGAAATATTTGCGAATTTTATCGTTTGTTTAAAAAATAACTTTGTGGCTGAAACTTTCCTGTTTTCTCCAGCCATGGGCTTTGTAAAAATTGGAGCATCTATAGGACCCTTTCACAGAATTCACCTCAATAAAAGCAAACTTTGCGTTAGTTATTAGGGTTTCGTTCATCTGACGAAACCCTATTCGTCTCGCTCCTATGTCTGTCCGTCACAGAGCCCGTTCTCAGAAACTATGTATGTTGGAGACTTGAAATTTTACATACTTATAGCTGAACACCTTACATCAAACGACAAATCATAAAATTTTAAAAAAGTCTTATATTTAACTTTCTGGGCTCTAACTTGCGTATTTTAAGCTTTTTTTTTTTCTCACTGAACCCCTAATTAAGTTGAAGACTTGAAATTTTGCATAATTATAGCTGAACACTTGCGATCACACGACAAATCATAAAAATTTCAAAAAGTCTTATAGTTACCCCTCCGGTCTCTAACTTGTGTATTTTAAGCAATTTTTCTAACCTCCCCCCATTGCACCCGGTGGGTATCTAACTTTTGCCGGACACCCCTTTGACCACTCTTTCATATTATGCACATAGTCTTACATCTTTCAGTTCCACTTTGTACCGCCAGGGGGCGCTTACCTATCTCGCGTGCTATGGGCCCGATCCCCTCGACTTAGAAGTCTGCACGGGCCGGAATTTCCAGGCCCGGGCCGGTGTAAAAATTAAAAGTTCGGCCCGGCCGTTTGCATTTTTACAGTTCTCGGCGCGGCCCGTACAAAAATCACTGAAAACAGGCCCGCCCGCCCCGACAAAATTTCTACAAAAAAAAAAATCCGTTTTTTCTCAACCTACAATTAAGATTCTTTTAATGAATACTACATACATATTTATGGGAACATTTTACAGTATATTTTAGATTACTATGATGTTCGCAAAACAGAAAACACACAATAGTAAACATTAACGATTACTTAGTGTTTTAGTCATCGTGTGTCTACAGACATTTCAAAATTCAAATAACGATTCATTAAAAGATTAATGTAGTTAAGAATAAAAGATTAAAAACATGATAACTTTTGAAGCTGTATAATAAAAAGTAGATTTGTGAAAATATTTTTCTCATTTTTAAGAGTTTTCTCATATCCAAAGGAGCTGCATTTCGACACATTTATGAATTCATTTCTTTTCGGAAACGCGTAAGATTGGCAGGTATTCTTATTCAGATGCTATGTAAATGTCGGTTTTTTTTTTAAAATAGTTAAAAGCAATATATCTTTCTTAAAATGCTGCCAAAGTTAGCGTTTTCAATCGAGTTTCCGGAAGCGATAGCACAGGAAAGGAGAAGAACGTACAGTCACGTGACAAGAATCTCTGTAAGTAATTTATCAAATATGGAAAAGTAATTTATCAAATATGGAAAAAGCTATTCGTTTCCAAATGCCTTCAATAGTCAGGCCTGTCAATTTTATGCCTTTATAGTTAAAAATTAGTCAGAAAATGTGTCTGAAAGTTTCGCATTGTTGAGCAGTGAATATGAGAACCACCTTAAGGTATATTTCCAAATATACTGTTAAGAGAAGTTCATTATCACTACTAATCCTTCTATATATATAAAAAAGTTTTGATTTGGAAATCGACCAATGAAAATCTGCGTAGATATTCCGGGTAGACAGACTTGTATAAAACCAAAAACTTTCTGCGCACGCAAATATTGGGTCAAAAACTTACTGCAAATTAAATTAATGTTTAATAAAATAATGTGTTACATTATTTTGACGATATTAATTAAAAACAGTAGTTTTAAAGTAATTTCCATTTAAATTAAAAATTAATCGATATTAATTAAAGTATAATTATTTTAGTTGAAAAAAAATAATAAAAATAAAAATCCATGATAAGAAAAGGGGAATTGTTATCAATTATTTTGTCAATGCATTTAGAAACAGCCCAATCCTTAACAGGGCTTGAATTTCAGGGCGGGATGGCGGGATTCGCGCCCAAAATTTTGAAATCCCGCCCAAAAGAATATCGTGGGCGGGAGGCTCCCGTCCAAAAAATCTCACGATTTTTCTGAAAATTTTGCATTTTGAAATTACGATCAACTACTCCCGCGAACGCCATACGAATTTCACGATATTTTCGCGCGACACATTTGCGGTTTTTTTACCGCGAAAGATCGTTGAAATTCACAAATTTTTCATGCGACCGATAGACAAATTTCTTTATTTTTTTCTCGAGATCGGTTGACAAGTGTCCGCGACCGATTGGTGAATTCAGAGGTGATTCTGTTCCAAATGTTCCGAAAATTTAAGGCATTAGTTTCCGAAAATTATGAAAAATCTGACATCAGTTCAGCAGAAAAATATTGCAAATTTCGAAAAATGATCACCGAAAAAATAAATTTCGCCAATCGTTCGAGGAAAAAATCGCCAATTTCGTCGCAAAAGATCGCGAAAAAAACCTCGAAATTCATTAAAGGATCGCGAAAAAAGCGAATTTCGTCAGAGGATCGTGGAAAAATGCAAATTTCATCAAAGGATTGCGAATAAACGCGAATTTAATCAAAGGACCGCTGAAAAAAACGTTGTCAAAGGATCGCCGAAAAAACGCGCATTTCGTCAAAAGATTGCGGAAAAAATGCGAATTTTGACAAAGGATGGCGAAAAAACGTGCATTTCGTCAAAGGATCGCGAAAAAAACGCGAATTTCATCATAGGATCGCGAATTTCGACAAAGATCGGGAAAAAACGGGAATTTCGTCAAAAGCTCGACAAAACGCAATTTTTGTCAAAAGGTCGCGGAAAAAACGCGAAATTTTGTGATCGAATTGTGAGCGAAATTGATCTGTGGGTGGAATTCACTTGTTTTTCGCGATCTTTTGTAGAAATTTACAGGGTTTTTTTTTTTATCTTTTGACCGCGTTTTGTTCATTTTTTCACGAAACTAGCGATCCTTTGAGAAAATTCACGTTTTTTTTCGCGATCGTTCGACGAAATTCACGTGTTTTTTCCGGTATTTTGACGAAAGCTGCTGTTTGTTTCGCGACCTTTTGACGAAATTCGCGTTTTTTCGCGATCTTTTGACAGCGTTTTTTTTTTTTTTTTTTTTTTTTTTTTTACGAAATTCCCACTGTTTTCGTGATCATTTGACTAATATGGCGTGTTTTTTGCGATATTTTGATAAAATTCGCAAGTTTTTCGATTTTGACAAAATCCACGTGCTTTTCGCGATCTTTTGATCGCGGTTTTTTCATTTTTTGACGAAATTATCTTTTTTCTTTCAAGATCCTTTAAAAAAATTCGCGTTTTTTTCTGCGGTCCTTTGACGAAATTCACGTTTTTTCCGCGATGCTTTGACGAAAGTGGTGATTTTTTTCTGCGAACGATTGACGAAATTGTTTTTTTCGGCGACCATTTGTTGAAATTCGCAATATTTTTAAGTGATATTTTTTTATGCCTGAATTTTCGGGCTGATGGCCGATTTTTTTTTAATTTTCGGAACCGAATGCCTTAAATTTTCGGAAAATTCGGAACAGAACTACCCCTGGCAAACAATAAATAAATCATACATAAAATTGGGAAATATTTCTAATATTTCGGTATTTATTTATTTATTTTTTTTTTTTTTTTAAGTTACAAAAAAAAATTACCTTTTTTTTTTTTTTTTTTCAAAAAAATTTTCCGCAAAGTTCCGAATTTAGCGGAAAACTTTCCGCGCACGGCGTGCGCGTGTGCGTCTATATTATGCAACTCTGCGGGTAGATCGGCATCCAATTTGAATGCTTAAGCATGGCTTTCATCGTTAATATTAAAAAAACTGTTGCATACAAAAATATGAAAATCGGTGGTATTATAGAGAAATGTTTGATAAACACGCTGATGCAGACAGTTTTCAAATCGAAGAATTATTTTAAGAGATATTTACTGTTAAAGTTGGACAAAATCATTCCATTAAAAAAGTTTTATTGGAGCAAAAACTATACATGAGAATTTAATCATTTTATACGTTATAAGTTCTCGGTGTGCAGATTGCATTTATTTTTCTTATTTGACTCATTTTTTCAGGTTTTATTTCTATTTTAAATTAAAATTTTCAGCATTTCGAGAAATATTTTTTACAAATTTTAGAAAATGTTATTAATTTAAACTGTTGCCAATGGTATAAACAGCGCAAACAATAATGTTTACTTCAAATTAAAAATTTATTTACACGTGACTATTACAAACAGAAAAAGAAAAAAGCTTTAAAATTAGAATTAAATGATTACATGTTAAAAGCAGGAAAATTACGTCATAAGAACCATATTTACACTTGAATTTTAAAAGAGAAACAAAATCTTAAAATTAAAAAAAATCATTATTATGCGTTAAAACTTGTAAATGGAGGAAATTATGTCATATTTAAAATGGCCAAAAAATATGGCAAAACAATTTAAATTGAAAAATATATTTGCGCGAGATATTTTGAGATTATCTTTTCAACTATTATCGTGAATTCGAAGACAGCGCAAATAATATTTCCTAACAACAAAAGTATTTTCACGTGAATATTAATAATACTTTGACAATATTAATATACTTTGATAATATTAATAATACTAGACAAATAAAACTTTGGTGTAAATTACGTCAGATTTGAAACGATACATTTAAAATGAATTATTTAAAAGAACTATCTTATAGCGCTGTTAAAAAACACCGGGAGACAATAGATCAGTTTCAACCACGTGATCACAAACCTTGCAACAACCCGTGGCAACCAGTCTTGGTGGGCAAACAAATAATACAGTACTCCATACTCCTACTTCTATTCTACTTCGGTCGCAATACGAACCACTTTGTTCTTGTTTAGTAAATTTTTCTTTTTCTAACTTTTGCCATCTAATTTAGTGCAAGTTTTTAACCTTAACGAAATAAAATGTCTTCAAAATATTATGAAGAATTGGACACAAATGTCATATACGTACCATATTGGCGCGATTTTTTTCTGACGCCAATGTCATATACGCAACGGGTACTTAACTGGCACCAATGTGTCGATATTTTGCTTGATACGGTAACCCGGATATCGTTGTTTATGCTGTTGATGCTTTCGCCAAATTGGAGTCAGAAAAATATCGCGCCAATATGGTGCGCATATGACATCTGTGCCAAGACTTGAATGATACTAAAACTAAGGAACAATATGTTTCCAAAATTAGTGTTATTTCCGGTGTAGATCCATATAGTTTGAAAAAAAAAATGATTTGAAGAAATATGTAGCGGATTTACCCGACGTCAGTTATTTTAACATCGTAAACTATTTAGTTTATGGGCAAAGTTTTTATATTGAGAAAGACTTCAGGTATTATAAAAGCCTTGAATCTTATAAAAAATTTACCTGTAACTGGGTAAGAGAAGTGCATTCTTTGAAAATCGGAGATTTTCATCTTGTTACTGGAAAAGTAAACATACATTTCTGTGCATGAATTAATAACAAATTCCATGTGATTGTGATTTCATTCATAATAAAAATCGCAAAATTAATTCACAAAATATTGCGATGATAACCATCTCTGTCGCCTTTCTTCACACAACTTTTTTCTCATAATATTATCTGTCTTTGGAATGTCTGGTAATCTATAATAGGATTTATTATGTTCCCTGTTCGAACGATTACCGTACATATTTACACAAGTCGCTGGCATGGTGATGCCAATAAATGTGATAATTTACGTGATAACACCTGCAAGAAGATATCACAATAATGTAAATAATCGCTCACAAAACCTTTGAAATATAGGCTCAGATTTATAAAGTGATTTATAATGTTTCACAACAAAAACAACAGCAATATGATTCACGACGACCGATGTGAAAGTACAAGTCAAAGAAAACTACCAATGTTATTTGTTTGCCCCCCCCCCCGCCCCCCAAGTTTTTCTCTAGAAGTCACGTGCTTAGAGCCGTGACGTCAGCTGAAACTGATCTATGACACTGTTTACTTAATTCATTTTACATTAGCTTATTTTCAAATGTTTAACTAATTTTTTTAATTAAATACGAAAACAGACATTGTATCTCTTAACAGCAGCAGATTTGGTCTTAAAAAATCCTCAATTCAAGTAAAACGAATCGAAACCCGTTTACAGAGAGGTCGCTACTGTTTTTCAATATTTTAAAAGCCGATAAAATTAGCGTGCTTTTTGGATTTTGGTGTGCCTGAACGGTAGTTAGAGCGTAGCTCGTAGGGGGCAGAGCCCCCTAGTACTACAAAACATAATGACAGTCCTACACCTACACACCTTGAGATCGAAGGCTAGTTCCGTCCCGGCACGAGTCTGCTGAAAAAATTAAACTCGAAATCAGACATGTTGTAACTGTACGATGCCGATCTCTTCGACGGACATGTTACATTTCTGTATTGATGTTGTTAAACTCGCATCGGCTCGTGACGCACGTTTATACGATACGTCTCGTGAAAATCATCTTCATTGGAAATGGCTCGTATTTTATCTGCTTCGCTTGAATTCTTATATCGGGCCGATAGCCCCGATTAATTTTTTTATCGGCCCGGCCCTGCAGTCCCGTTCAATCTTTTCGCCGGCCCGTTGAAAAAATTGTCCTAATTCTGCCGGCCCGGCCCGTTTGAAAATTCGTCTCCATCCCGCTGGGCCGGGTACGGGCCAAGCCCGGGCACGTGCAGACCTCTACCTCGACTAATATATCTACGGATAGGTTGTAAAACGGAGTTTCGTTCGGATAGAGGTTTGTGTAGAATAGAGTGCTCTCCCTGGTTGCGAAATGTGGAACTAACAGATTTTGAAAAAAGATAGTGTTTTGAAAGGAATATTAAACGAAACCCTCTGTGCGATCTGTGATCACACTTACCCACTTGTTTTTATTTTATTAGGATTTGAATTGTGTAATTTCCAAACAAATTCACCAGAAAGAAAAACTTTAGCAGGGGGACTTAGGAAGGTTTTTATTAATAAATGAATCGTTTGAATTTGGATTATGTGATTTGATCTTTCGTTACAAAACTTTTGTTTTTCACAAAAATATAGTAAAATTCATAAAAATAACTTATTTTTTTCTTTTTCGCAAAATGCGGTCCCAAGAAAGAAAATTGTTCTTAGTTATTTCAATAGACGGTTTCAGTCATGACGTTTTGCTTGAAAACGGACTCCAAATAAACGGTTGTTATGGTGAATTTTCTACTTTGTTTGTATATTATAGCTATATCTTATACCTATATCTCACAGCTAAGTGTTTTTATACTTTATAGGCAGTGATAACATTTTCTAAGATTTATATTTAATAAGAAATGAAGCATAGCAACCGTCACACTGTGAAAGCGTCTATAAAAATTGTAAGCAGTGATGAATTCAGGGGGTGAACCGAGTTGGGACTTGGGAGCACCCTCCCACACGCACGAAGCTGCAAATTCCTTTTCAGACAAAAATGTCTGAATTCACTGATTCCAAACAACTGTATTTACTAAACAAGTAAACTAGTTATAAATAACCTTAATTTTATTAAAACCTACGCTCTTTTGTATAAGATTTGCTTATTCTGGTTACCATCTGGTGAAAAAGTAAAATTTAATTACTTCAGCATTGTTCTAAGAGTTGAAGAGTGATGTGAAGTGACGATATTGGGTTCGCAATTTTTGAGTTCTGTTAGGTGAAATTATAAAATAAAGTGTGTGTTAAATATAGTCCGCTGCAATGTCTGTGAACATTCCTATATAAATAATGCGTATTCTAAAGTGTTTACTAGACGCCATCTTCCACTTTATTTATTGTTTTATCAAAGTATACTGAATGTGTTGGAGACTATTTCACAATTTTTGTTTTCTGTTTTAAATTTTATCGGGTTTTTTACACTATCTGGGTGAATAGTGTGTCGGCCTGGGCTTCGTCCACGTAGTTCATGTGATAGAATTTTGTGATTTTAAGCCAAAAAAGTTCTGGGTATTACTCTCTGTTCGGACATTTTTTCATTCACTAGTGATCATCCCCAACTGACAGTTCTGCAGTTTTACGAGAGTGGTATTGTTCGAAAAGCTCGTCACGAAGGTCAAGAAATGTACGTACTACTCCCGTACCTAATAGTTCATGAAATATTCGCAGTGGACAATTAAAAAAGAAAAGATTTGAAAACTGTTTAACGAATTAGTGGTCTTTAAGATAATTAAGTTATTACGTGGGAAAAGAATTAAATTGGCGAAAATTACGTTTTGAAATCAATTAGAATTTTGGAAATGAATATTTGAAGATAAAATATAGTAAATTAAATGTTAAAAAGATTAAGATAGACATATTTAAAATATATCATATTTATTTACTTATTTTTATTTATTTTTTAATATCAGATTAAAATAGTGCATAAAATTACTGGAATATTATAGTATTAGGATTTTGAGTGTACCATATATAATATGATTTAATAAAGCAAATAATTTGATAACACTGAATTGATTGCAGTTAATATAATGTGACACTAATAATTCAAAAAAGTATAAAAAAGTCGCATAATTAAGGACTTGAATTATACCCCTCCCCGATAAGAACTATCTAAAAATCTAGCCCTGAGGAGACGAGTTTTCCTATGATCAAGTTGTACGCAGCTGAGATACAATTGATAATAAAAAAAATCCCTCAAGTATTTTTAAAATTAACCAAAGTACTCATTAACGATAGTCACCGTCAGAAGTCTCACCTTCAGAAAGTTCGAATAGTAAAGCTTTAGGATTTTTTTTTTTTTTTTTTCATAATTATTAATTTCCATGCATATGTTTTTATTGCAATCAAATCTGATAAATAATTTTTAGCGTTTGAGCAATTTTTTAATTTTTGTTTGAGTGACATTTGATGATTGATCCCCAGCCCCCCTCAAATGGCGCCCCCTGTTCTGATAATTTTAAAATAAAAAAATTACGATGTGTCGCACAATTTTAAATAAATTCCAGCTGATTAATACAAGTCGAGAAACACGGAGTTAAAGTCAGCTATTTTTAGTCTAACGTATCTTATTATGTTATCTTATCTCGTTTGAAGGGCATCGCAAGTTTCTTTAATTTATTAAACTGAACATTTTTAAAAAGTTTGTTTAGGAATAACTCGAGACATCCTGTTTCATTTATTGGATTTTGGAATAATCCTGTCCCAGCTATTGCAGACTTTTTGCTTATATGAGGTATTGAATTTCATTAAACACTTCTTAATGGAACATTTCCCCTAATAAATATTGAATATTTTTTCGTTGATATGCATATATGTTTTTTATGTCTTCTAATAAATAATGTTAAATCAAAATAATTTTGTTCTCTACACTTGTCTGACTACATCTGGATGGGGTTTACTTTTCTCATAGCTCGTTTTTTTGTATTATATTGACATTGTTTCTCTCACTTTTTAGTGTTTTTAGTTTATTTACCTTGGCGCACCATGTCTCTTAAGAGATTTTGCGCCATAAAATCTCATACAACCAACCGATCGGGCCCGTCGGCCTAATCGTTCGGAGTTTTCGTGGTTTTCTTCGAACCTTGGTTCTCCAAGCGTTAATATGGGTTATGTTCCCATAGAAAGACCCCCACGAAGGCCTATATCCCTCGTGTTGATAATTGGCCGACATAAATGCAACCATACAACCAACCAACCAAAATAATTCTGAAAAAAAATGTTTAAGTATATAAGTGAACTAAATAGGGGTCTGACCAGACTTTTATCACAGGGCCCTGTTTTTGTGAAATTGTGAAGTTTTTTTTTTTTGTGAAAATTCTAATCATAATTTTGTGAATTTTAAATTATCGCTGTCTTCATATTCTATCCTTCATACATAAAAAGCTAAGTAATATGCTCTTTGGTGAGTTAAAGTGCTTATTTACAGGCCAGATTTTATTTTTAAATGACTAAATTTGTGAAAAGTTAAATTTGAAGGTGAAAACACTGTTAAAGGTCTATTTAAGAGACAAATAATTTTGTGAAGGGTCCTGTTTTGGGATAAAATGTTTTGTGAAGGGTCCTGTTTGGGAATAAAAAAATTTATGAAAGGTCCTGTTTTAAGATAAATTATTTTGTGAAGGGTCCTTTTAAAGGACCTAAACTTTGCCTAAACATATCCCTGCTAAAAAAAAAAAAAAAAAAAAAAAAAAAAAAAATTAGCAATTGTATTTTTGTGAAAATTAGGATATTGTTGAAAGATTCTTTGCAAGCTTTATTAATGAATATTATTTATGTAAAAAGTATACATCAGTAGGTAACACGCCTCGCTGCATCTGTGAAAATGAAAAGATGGTGCGTGTAGCTACTTAATTCAAATCAGGGTTAGCGATTTATTTAATAAAAATCAAAATCGATTTTTTAATTTAAATGAATTTTTTTTAATAAAAATCAAAATAATCGATTTTTTTTTTATTTAAATCAGATATTTTTGATTTAAATAAATTTTTTTGATTTTTTTTTTTTTTAAATCTCACACAATATTATTGTTTTATGACTTTTCTTTTAATTTATAAAATAAGTTATATACAAACACACACACATGCATGTTATAAATATTACCAATTTATATTAAAATTATTACACATTTTACATAAATGATTAAAAGGTAACATTTTAGGCTATGGAAAAATATTTATTACACAAAATGCATGGAAAACTACATATCAGATGTCAAAAATTGATTTAACCATAAGTATTTTACTTAAAATAAAAATAACTGCAGGACATAAAAATTTTAAACAAATTTGGAAGCAAACTAAGATATTAATTTTTGTTTTGTTAAAGTGCTGGTACAGAAAAACGAGTTTAGCAGCTTTATCAGTTGATTCCTAATTTTCGAATGTACCAAACCAAAGGCAGAAAACATTCATTCTACTGAAGCAGATGAAGTTATTACAGTAAAAAGCTAGTTGGTCATGAATTCTGTAAGTTTTTTAGTATCAGCTTTTTCGATAACTGTAACAGGTATCTTCCACCATTCTAAAGGACCGAGATCCACTATATTAGATTCAAACGAAAATTCATGGAATGTTTCAGATTTTGCTCAAACTTTAGTATAATGGGTATCACCAAAGTAGAGCTCACAAAGTCATACAATTCTATTTTACCTCAACTTTCAGAAGCTTTTTTAAATACTAACAAGTAAATATTCCAATATATAATATATATTCCTGCTTCGATTTCGTTACTCTTGCAAGATCATTTTATAATTTGGTTCAAATGAAATTTGAAAGCATTTTTAAACTTTACATTGTACTTTACTTTTTTGCAAAGATTAAGCTTTATCTTTCTAAAAGCTGTTTGATTATTTGTATTATATTAAACTAAAGTATGTATATTAAACAAGGGTCTGTCCAGGCTTTTCTCACAAGGTCCTGTTTTTGTGAAATTGTGACGTTTTTCTTATATTTGTGAAAATTCTAGTCATAATTTCGTGAATTTTAAATTATCGATGTATTCAGGTTCTATCCTTCATAAATAAAAAAAGCTAAGTAATATGCTCTTTGAGTTCAACTGTTTATTTACAGGCCAGATTTTACTTTTAAATGATTAGATTTGTGAAAAGTTCAATTTGAAGGTGGAAAAATTCTGTGAAAGGTCTATTTAAGACAAATAATTTTGTGAAGGGTCCTGTTTGGGGATAAAATGTTTTGTGAAGGGTCCTTGAAAGGACCTAAAATTTTCCTAAACATATCCCTGTTAAAGTACATTATTAAGTTTGTTTACAGCTTGAATTTATTTAAAAATAATTTAAAAGAAACTGATTTAAATCTATGATTTTTTCTTAAATTTGATTTAAATCGTGATTTTAATCAGATTAAAATCAAGCTGATTTAAATCAACGAACCCTAATTCAAATATGTTACCCTGTGACAGATTATCGTTTTTAGGCCGTTATTTCTTGATGTATATTTTCAATGATATTATGGGTTTTCTAGCTACACTAAATTATAGCATATTATGTGTTGCGTATATCATCTGTAGTTCTTATAAAGTGCTGTCGAAAACAATTCAGTTGCCATTATAAACTGAAATTATTTTTAAATATGTTCCACATTTTAAAAAAATTGTGTATTGCTCTTATATATTACTTATAAATGTGACATTTTATGAAAATCTTGCCATCCAATCTAATATTATTACAAAGTTTTACATAGATATGCATTGAAAAGGGAAAATCACTGTTTCGAAACTGAAACTCTTTTCAGTGGATATGATATAATTTCACGTGATACTGCAGCGTAGGGCTCCTTTCATAGGCGTAGAGTTATATGGGCCCGTGGAGCTCGGGACCCTCCAATAATTTTTTCAGATGGGCTATATTTTTTTACGCCAACTGACATAGAAAAAAACTCAGATTTTGGAATTTCATATAATTTACAAAAGTTTTTAGCTTAGGGGAGACTAGGCAGGGTTGACCCACTTTTTGCAAAATTATTTTTTATTTTTTAAATATTGAACTTAGAATAAAGTTTTATATATCATTTTATTCGTTATACAATCAGTTATCAAAATAAAATTGCTACATAAGTGTAATATATAGGAAATTTGAAAAATTACTGATTTTAATAATGAGAAAATAATGGGTGAAGAATCCTCACATATGGGAGGCTTGACCCACTATATGGGAGGCTTGACCCACTATATGGGAGGCTTGACCCACTATATGGGAGGCTTGACCCACTATATGGGAGGCTTGACCCACTATATGGGAGGCTTGACCCACTATATGAAAGGCTTGACCCACTTTGTTTTATATATTGAAATATTTGTGAAGCGAAATAAAATCAGTTTAAAAAAAGCTAAATAACTGTATGCTATATGCTTTAATTATTATAAAAAATGTTTTTGAAAATATGATGCTTAAACAAACCTGTTTAGACACAATTGCAAGTCAGAGGAAAAATTTTTTGTTTTAAACAGGATTTTGTCTGAGCAGGTATAAGTGTACAGCAGGGAAAATGAAACTTTAAAATTTAAGACAGTATTCCGCTAGAGACAAATACCGTTTTCATAGGATTTCATGCGTTATTATGTTCGGATTTAGAAGCCACTGTCCCACTTTTTTTTTGTCTCCTTATCCTACTTTTTGTGACATTCGATCTGACAATTCTAGTTGTCACATAGTTTGGCTTCATCTCACTCTATTCATCATGGTGAAATTTGTCTGCATACCTTCCTAAAGTTTTTCGATCAATGCTATGTTCTTTTACATCCGCATGAGTACTTAACTTATCATTAACATCTTTTAACCCTTTCAGGGCAAAGTACTTTCAGTACTAAAATGTTGAAATAAATCACTACTGGTACCGGAATATACGAACAAATTTATTTGGAAATATGAAAAAGGCTATATTTCACTCACATATTAAATGGAAAAGACTTTAGCAAAATTCTGGTGCCGCTGTGGCGTTTGGGAATTGCAATTAAGTGGTTTCATAAACAAACCACTGCCTCTGAAGCGGTTAAGCCTGTTGCTTTCGTATTTTCTCGTCTTTTCCACTGTTTCTATTTAAATGGGTAAGTAATATTTAAATGGAAAAAAGTTCCTATCAACTTTCTCATTTATATTGCATTAATTCTTTTCGTGCACTGAATACTATAGCAATTTCTCACATCTTTCTTTAATCAGTTTAAATTTTTTTCTTTTCCATCACCCCATTTTACTGTAGTTTTACAGAATAAATTTACAATCATTTTTATATATAGTTCGTCTCATAAGTAAATGGACAAGCGATTTTTTTTAAATAACAGCTCAAAATATGAAGCCATAATCACGAAAAAAATAATAAGCATATGGAATTATAATTTATGTTTGTTACAACAACGAAATACAGTATAGGTTTTACAGAATTTTTGTAAAAAAATAAAATTTAAAATAAGCTGTCCCAAAAATATATGGACAATGAAGAGAATTGCTTTTATTTCCAGCGTATCAAAAGAAATTATATTTTCTGCGTTCTGTATATGTGAAGTACCCACTGCGAAATATAAAATCACTGCTCATTCTTCAATTATAAAATAGTGAAAAAATGCCTGGCAACGTTCAATTCTCTGCTGTCGATATAGCTAAAATTTGGCGTTTAAAGACTCAAATGTTAAAATTTCTGATATTGCTAAACACATAAAGAGTAACAGATACGGAATTTATGAAATTTTATCAAAAAGTGACAATGCGATTGCAAAACAACGTTCGGGTCCACCAAAAACAGCAACTCTATGACAAGCCAGAGAGATTTTTCGAGCAGTTTCAATCCAAAAGAAGTTTGTTCGTGAAATTTCGAAGACTTTAGCGTTTCCTATTACGAGATCTATTTTTCACCGTTGCATACAGATATGAAAAATCCATAAATATCGCAGAACGTGCGCGGAATCTATGCTGAAAGTGCACCATAGAAATGCACGCGTTCTTTGAACTAAAAAACACACGCCTTGGGAAGATGAATTGTTAAGTGTTTCTTGAGTGACGAAAACAAAACCAATTTGGATGGGCCTAGTGGCTGGGTATACCATCGGCATGATCTGCGACTTAAATCTCGGGTGTTCTTTAGTTGACAACAAGGAGGGGATTATCTCATCGTGTGGGGCGCGATTTGTTTCAATGGAACAACGTATATTGCTTTTCTTAATGGTCGACAGTGCTCTGAGGATTAATAAATTGTCCTTAAAAGCAATCTACTTCCATTTGGAAACATTTTAGGAAGGAAAAACTGAAAATCCCAAGAGAACAATGCGTCGATTCACACCTGCCACTCAACAACAGATTGGTTTACGCAGAATCAAGTGACTGCTATAGACTGGCCAGCCAACAGCCCAGACCTAAATCCATATGAAAACCTTTGGGGAGTACTTGCACGAGATTTGTATGCTCATGGTCGTCAGTTTTCTACTATTCAGGAATTAAAGCAGCAAGTAGAGCAGAATTGGGTCTCTTTGCAGCCACACATTCTCCACACATTATTTTGGACCATACTTGATAAAGTTTTCATGATAATTCAAAGGAACGGATCGAAAATTTGAATTTAAATGCAAAATTCTCGAAAAGTCCATATATTTTTGGGACAGCCTATTTTGATTTTTATTTTTTTACAAAAATTCTGTAAAACCTATTCTGTATTTCTTTGTTGTCACAAACTTGTATTATGATTACATATGCTTATTATTTTTTTCGTGATTATGGCTTCATTGTTTGAACTATTATTTCAAAAAATCGCATGTCTATATACTTTTGGGACGCACTATATAACCATTAATCTTTCATTATGCACAGTATATAATAAAAAGATTTCCAAAACCCCTTAATTAACACATTGCCGTCGGTCAATTTTTATCAAATCTGAATTTTAATACAATAAAAGCTCCTCCCTGTTCTGAAAATCTTTTGAAAATTGGTTTTCTAGATAGGTTTCCGAAATTTATGCATCGGTAAATATCTTTCAACGAATTTAATATAAAATGTCTTACAATCTAAAAAAATATGAACAACATGATATAAATGCATTTTCTGTAAGATAGAAGCCACGCCCTTAGTCAATGATGTTTTTTGAATGAAAACCGGAATTCTCGTTTCCCTTCGTGAATGCGTTACGGGAGCCTTGGACATCTGGTCAACCCTCCCTCACACTGACTGGGTCAATCCTCCCCACATAGTCCTTTTCTAAATAATAGCACATTGTTATGTTAAGCCTAACTTACTGTATAATCTTTATACCTGGAGTGAAAGCTCAATATTTCTGCATTTCTTAAAACCTACTTACTTAAATTTCTATGATATATTTTATCTGAAAAAAGCTTACAAAGTATTTCTAAAAAACACAACTTTTAGGTTGAAAACTCTTCACAACTGATTTTTACACAACTATTTCGATTATCAGTAAGAAACAGAGATTGATGTTTAAGCGTTCCAGTAGCTTTGGTTCACACCTATTGATAAAACTCTGAAATTCTTTTAAATATGAAAACTGATGGGTGGGTCAAGCCTCCCGTATGGTCAACCCTCCCTAGTCTCCCCTATAATGTTTTCAATGGATAATTGTTATTTCCCTAAATTCGCTGTTTACTTTTATTCTTTGTAAACAAATAAAAAACTGGAAAATTTTAGCGTGGCGTATGGGGATAACTGAGTACTCTCCATGGCGGGGTTTTCTTCCTTCTTTGGACACTGGGCATGGGATGGGCACACTTTCTGGGAAGAATTTCTTTTTCTGATTCGGCGTCATAGACATAGGGCAATAAAATCACATTTTTAACGGACAACAAATAGTGTCCGATATGATCTGATTAAAGCACAGATAAGATGGTTCGCCGTTTCCCGAACCTACAAAGAAAGTGACTCAATTTACGAGCTTTTAAGAACTCGGGAGGGAGGGGGGGAGAGGATTTAAGTTTTGTTGCAAAGGATGAAACTAGAAAAGCCAGGAAGAATCACCAGTGTCTCCAAAACAAAGAATATAAAGGGAGAAATTCTTTGTCTCTAAATCATGCATAAAGCTCATATTTATTAAAATAGTCCAAATTTATCAAGCGGTCTCTCTGTATAGCAAATGACGATTCACCAGGATCTGATAACAATAAACAGTACATATTCAGTTGTTCTTATTCAGGCCGAGCAAGAAACCCATTTGATTCGATTTTCGTAATATTTTCAAACTTTTCGATGTTCATATAAAAGTATCTATCTGTACATGTGCATTCATGGCAAACACAGCAGGGCCACTTTTTCGTGCGCAACCCTGTAGTATTTATATTATGCATTTATACACTAACTAGCTGACATGCCCGGCGTCGTCTGGTCCGTCAAAAAATAGCACAAAACACGAAAAAACTGAAAAAATCGCGAAAAATTAAAAAAGAAAAAAAAAGCTGCAGGAATTCCAAATAAATTTAAATGTAAAGAAAGCAAAATTTACTATTTTGGGCTAGAAGATAACCGTATTCCTTTTACTAATTTGGAAAAATTGTAGCGAATCGCGAGAAAACTCTAAAAATTAAAAAAAAATCGCAGATGGCAAAATTTTGTTATTATGGGCTAAAAGATTAAAACAGGATTCCTTTTACGAATGTAGAAAAATCAACGCGGAATGCAAAAAATTTCTAAACAATGCATAACAATTCGCAAAAAATTCAGAAATCGCTGTACGAATTTCGAATAAACTTTATTGAAAATATAACAAAATTTATTATATTGGGCTAAAAGTTTGACGCCCAATTCCCTTTTACGAATGTCAGAAGTTAGCAGCGGAACTCTAAACAGCGCATTAAAAATCGATAAAAAATAAAAAATAGCAGAAGAAAGAAATTACAACAGCGTGTTACAAGTTTGAAACGAATTTTTTTTTATAAAGTTAAAAAAAAAGGTACGGAACGCATAAAAACGCTAAAAATCGTGTTGACTTGTCAGAAATCGCGGAAGAGAAAATTTGCTATATTAAGCTGAAAGTTTGAAACCGAAAAAATATTATATGCCAAAAAATCGCTACGGAATACGAAAAAAAAAACGCAAACGAACGAAAAAAGAGCATTAAAAAATTCAAAAATCGCTGAGAACACAATTCACTATAGGGAACTAAAACATTAATCGGAATTTTTTCACGAATGTAAAAAAAAAATTTCCACGGAATGCAAAAAATCGCAATAAAAATCTCTCAAAGTGAACAAAATTTACTAAATTAGACTAAAAGTTTAAACCTGAATTCCTGTTACCAATGTAAAAATGTCATTGCGAAACGCGAAAAACCGCTGAAAATTGCAATAAAAAGCGCTAAAAATTCTAAAAGTCCCAAAGGCTAAAAATTACTAGAAGTGCTCTAAAACATTTTAACCGGAATTCTTTCACGAGTGTCAAAACTCGTTGCGAAAAATCGCAAAAACTCGCATTAAAAATCGGATTAAAAATTCAAAAATTTCGGAGGACAAAATTTACTGTATAATGCTAAAAATTTGAAACCGAATTCCTTTTATCAAAAAAAAAAAAAAAAAAAAAAAAAAACGCTGCGAAACATGAAATAACGCTAAAAATTGCAGACAAATATTTGCGAAAAGTTCAAAAATCGCTGTACAAATTCCGAATAAACTTCTTTGAAAAGAGGACAAAATTTACTATATTATAGCGCTAAAAGATTGAAGTCGGATTTATTTTAATAATTTAAAAAAAAAAAAACGCCTCGAACCGTGAAAAAGCGTTAAAAATTATATTGAAAAGTATTCAAAAAATTTGAAAGCGGGCTTTGGGGTGCTTAACTAAATACATAGTTACCTTCATACTAAATTTTGTATTTCTGCGTGCAGCGGTTTTTTCAGAACATAGCCGACAGACAGACAAACTTCTCTCCTTATTATTATAGACTAGCTTACCCGCCCGTCGTTGCCCGTGCCCATGATACTAACCTTTAATAAAGCGAAAATTTGTATGATGCCGTTAATCCGATTTTGTCCGAATTTGTATTTTTAAACGAAAAAAATCTCCAAAAAAATTGACTTTTAATGGTAGCGTTCGTAAGAAGTCATTTTCTGTTTTTCACACACGGTCGTTTCATAATAATAATTATTATTTTTAAATAGTTTCTTTTGTTCCGAACTCTTTAAAAAATTTATCGTTATAAATATAACAGTTTCTCAGCCCGTGTAAAATTTTCGTGAAAAAAAAAATATTGATATCTACTTCTAAAAGACATTTTTTCTTCCTTTTTATTCTCTTCTATCTTTGCAAGAAGAAAGCAGTGGAAGAAAATTTTCGAATTCCGGTTTTCCACGGATTTACACTTTTTAGCGGTCACAGATTCCGAAAAACATGTTTTTACAAAATGACTATCTATGAATCTGTCTGTGAGTTTGTCTATATGTGGCATAAATTTTTTGGGCGCTCTATCTCAGGAACTAATGCACGGAATTTAATAAAACTTTAGGATCATTTAGTCCCTGATATAAATTGGTGCTGAATAGTTGTTGGTGCAAATAGCATTATAGCTCAAAAATTAATGCACAGATTTTCATAAAACATCAGATTCTGTTAGTCCTTGATATTGTTTGGTGCTGATTGATTTTTGGTGTAAATTGCTCAATAGGTGGCGTTGCTATGATGCATTATTCACGATTTCCGCAATAGCCTCAAGAATTATCAGATTTTCATCAAACTTCAGATTCAGTAATATCTTGATATTATTTCGTGCTGATTACGTTTTCGTGTAAATCGTCCAACAGGTTTCGCTGCTATACTGAATTTTTCATACGATTTCCGCAATAGCTCTTTCTCAAGAACTAATGTACGTACTTTCATCAAACTTCAGATTAGGTTAGTCTGTGATATAAAATGGTGCTGATTACTTTTTGGTGTAAATTGGCCAACAGGTGGCGCTGCAATACAGAATTTTTCATGATTTTCATAATAGCTTTATCTTAAAAACTAATGCATAAATTTTCATCAAACTTCAAATTCAGTTAGATGTTGATGTATGTTGTTCTTTATTACGTTTCGGTGTAAATCGCGCAATAGAGGGCGCTGCTATGCCCCTTTTTTACGATTTCCGCAATTATGCTGTCTCAAAAACTAATACACGGAATTTTATCAGACTTCATATTCTGTTACACTTTCACATAAATCGAACTTTTTTTAGGCTTGGATGTATAGAGTGCAACTGGTGTCGCTTTTATGCTCTTTGAGTAGAGAATTTTTCTTGCAGACATCTAAGAGGGTGGATGCCAAAATTCAATTGTTTGTTTCAAAGATGCGATGCTTATATCTCCTTTTAAAATGCACACAATTTAATGAACCTGTATCTTTAGAATCCTTATGATTAAGATGAGCATAGATTGTCATTTAATTTTGGCACTGTGATAACTAATTTTGAAGTATTAACATGTATGAGATAGAAGAAAGTTTTGGGATTGTCACATTCGGCTAGTTTTTCTTGTTTTCGCGTCGGGTACAACAACAAAAAAATAGTTTTCGTCGTCCGAACTGTCCGAAATTTAATATGTTATAAATACGTATAACTGTACCCGTGTACTCCATAAAATTTCATGAAAAACATGCATATTTAATAGTGAAAACGTGTGCGGAAGCCAAGCAAAACCGCGCCGAAACCGTTTTTTTTATCTTTTTCGTCTAAATTTTCTAAGATTTTTTTTTTTTTTAAATACTTCTATTCGTTCGAACATTACGAAATTTTTGTACAAGGTGTAAATCCAGTCTGTCGAAATGCTTTAAAAAGATTGTGAAAAAAAGATAGTCTCGTCACGGTGAAGCGCGAAGTGACCTGGGGTTGCGAGTTTGTTTAAAGAATTAAAATTAGTCTTTTAGAAAACCGATTGCGCCGGCTTCAAGAACAAGATCTTTGTTTTAAAGGCGTATTTCTTGTGAATCGGTACCTCCAAAATTGAGCCTTGAGTAAGCGTTGGCGAAAGGGAGAAGAAGTCGACTGAGAAATCCTTTATTGAACAAAAGTTTCAAAGAGCTAAGAACATAGGCGTAACCAGCCTTTTGAACGGGGGGGTGCCCAGACTTTTTAACCTGAACATGTTGGATACAAACAATATCTTATATAGTAAAACCTGCTAAAACGAATCCCATAAAACCGATCGAATTCCGTTTTAGACAGTTTTCCATCTTAGAAGGTTTAATTGTGTGGTATTTCTTTTAAAAAGGTCTCAAACGCATTTTTTGTTTGCGTGAGGTGCGTTGAGAAGGGGTTTAAAACATTAAAACTAAATCTAATGGTAAAGAAAAAGGTATGTAAATCTCCTTGCAGCAGTGAAGTAAGACAGTGACTAAGTGTGGTCACAAGTGTAAAAACTTTTGGCATCCTAACTTCTTATAAAGATTAAAAAAGGCCTTTAATCATGCTGGAAACTTCTATAGCCACAGGGGAATACTGCATGAGATCTAAAATTATCTCAGTCTTGTAGATGAAATTTTGCCGGATGATAAATCTCAGATAATACATGCGATACATCAGTACATGCGCACGAATTTTTTTCAGAATGTGACTCCATGACTTCTTAGGGATCACCGGAGGGACCCTAATATAGAAGATATTCATTAATAGTGTAATTTCCTGCCTATAATCCACGGCTCAAACAATCATGTTTCGACCCAGAAATTTTATTTCATTATTTAAGTTAAATATTTATCGCGATTTAATAAGTTACGTTTTATGAAACAAGATTTCTGGGTCTGAACCTAATTGTTTGATCCGCAGATTATAAGCTGGAAATGACGGTAATTCAGATTTTTTATTTCAGAGTGTATCGAATATATTAGGTAAAGCAGATCAGGATAATATGCACTAAATTTTATCAAGATGATAAAAATTATACTATCATGATGCGACTGTAAATAATAAAGATAGGCGCTTGTCTGTCTCTGTGTGTGCGTACGCGCGCGCGCTGAGCTCTGAAAATACAATGCAGCCTGCACCCGTAAGATTTGACAGGACCTGTATGCCTGTACTCATGCATATAGAAGACAATTTCTGGAATTTTTCAATTAATTTTTTATGCGAATTTTTTCGCATTTTGCGGCAATTTTTTCAAATAAGTAAAAAAAGAATCCAATTTCAATATTTTACCCAGCAAACTTTGTCTTCTTTTTTTCAATAAAGTGTTTTCGAGATTCTTACAGCGATTTTTCAATTTTTTAATGTTATCTTTAGAGGGTTTTTTTTTTCGCATTTCGCGGTGATTTTTTTTTTTTTTTTTGACATTCCTAAAACGAATCCGGTTTAAATCTTTTACCCAATTAGTTAATTTCGTTCCCTGTGGTTTTTTAATCTTTTCCGAATTTTTAATGCTCTTTCTAGCAGGGGTTTTCGTGCTTTGAGGCGATTTTTTGACATTTTTTGAAACAGAAAAAATTCTCTGGTAAGTTTTGCGATTGCCGTGATTAAATTCGAATTGAAATAATGCCAAATCAGCTCTTATAAGAAAGCTGAAAATTTAATTTTGCTCGAAATAGAAAGCGCAATAATTCAAGATTCGCTTGTTTCGAGGCAGAAGAGGTCGTAGCTTGCTCGGGAGTACGTTGCCGAAGGCAGTCCCCCCCCCCCCCCCAATCCTAAATTTGTTTAATTCTATGTTCGTTTAAAAAAATACAACCACTTCTCTAGTAATAAAGTTTTCTTTCAGGGACAGGGTTTGAAATAACGCACGGGATCGCGCGATTTGTGCACAGAAAAGGAAAGTCTCTCATAATAAAAAATGCTGGGCAGTATTTTCCCCTTCACATTCTTTCACAGACCTGTGATTCTTCAGTGGGTATTTAAAAAAAAATTAGGTCCGCGATTTTTATTTATTTTATGGAATTTCTCAAAATCAGTTCGTGAATCAGTCACGGAAAAAATTGAGAATTTCTTCAAACGATGGTGGAAAAATATCAGGAATTTCGATAAAAGAGTGCAGAAAGTAATCGCCAATTTCGTTTAAAGATTGCGCGAAAAAATTACGAATTTGATAAAGCATTGACGAATTTTTTTTTTTCAAATTTCGTCAAAATGTTGCGGAAAAGAGTAGAGAATTTTGTTAATTGGTATGGAAAGATATCGAGAATTTTTTCCGAAAGGTTGCGCAATACTATCTCGAATTTCGACGAATGATCTCTCTGTAAAAATATCAGTTTCGTCAATCGGTCGCAACAGAAAATAAAAAAAAAGTCATTTAACAAATTACAACGACCATTTGGAAAATGATTTTTTTCAAAGACTAAAATTCAAGACATAAAATAATCGCACGAAGTTGATCACGTACGCCATGGATTAAATATTAACATTCCTATACCCATCATGAACAAATTTTAAAAGAAATTTCAGTTTTACAATTTTCGGTACTGTAAATTTTTAAACTTCTACGGAGCTGGTCATACATTACGTACGCGATGGATTAAACATTAAAATACCTGGACCAATTTTAAATGAAATTTCATTTTTAAACTTCTAAACATCCCGCAATATTACTTTTTACATCGTCGTATAGAGGGGAAAAAAATGTGCTTTTAAATGCAACTTGTTTGAAAGCTGTATCTCAATTTGTTTCTGAGTTATTATATATATATATATATATATATATATATATATATATATTGCAGTTTTTATTACTTTTTCGTCATAGTGGCAACAGAAGTATCCATCTCTGTTGAAAGTAAAGGGAAAATACAGATTAATGTGTAGACCAATCAGAAAACGAATAAAATGCGGGATTCAACTAATAAAACGCTTCAGATATGTTTTTGATTTCCTACCCTGACCGAGGACAGTAACTATTTTCCCAAATGGTTAATAAATTTCGTCAAAGGATTGCGGTAAAAACGAGAATTTCGTCAAAGGATCGCAGAAAGAAAGCGCAAATTTCGTCAAAAGGTTACGGAAAGAAAAAGATCATCAAAAGATCGTGGAAAGAAAACGCGAATTTCATCGAAGGATCGCGTGCTAAAGAAATGCCAATTTCGTCAAAATATTTCGGTAAAAAATGCGAATTTCGTCAAAGGATAGCGGTAAAAAACACGAATTTTGTCAAAGTTAAGTGGTGAAAAGTGCGGATTTCGACAAAAAATCGCGTAGAAAAACGTTAATTTCGTCATTCGATTTTGGGGGAAAATTGTAAATATCATGAAATGATCACAGAATAAAATCGCGAATTTGTCAAAATTTACTGCACTGGGCTAAAAGGTTGAAACAGGTTTCCTTTTCCTACTTTCAAAAGAACGTCGCGAAAGGAGAAAAAACTCTAAAAATCGTATACAAATTTTCAGAGGGAAAAAATTACTATATTGACTTGAAAGACTGCAAACATATTCCTTTCAAGAATGTCAAAAAAATGGCCACGAAACACTAAATTCAACCAACCAACCAACCTGCAGATTAATTTGAATTTTCTGTGCTATTATTTTTCATTTACAAAAAGGCAGGGTATGTGAACACCCCCCCCCCCCCCTTTACCTCGCATAATCGAAATTTGGAATTATCGTTTCACATTTGCATCCCCTTTCAATTTTTTTGTTTGCTTCTTTCTTGACTTTAAACTACCAAAGCAAAGAGACAAATAGTTTCTATCCTCGTCAAGAACTTGCGTTAATTTCTCATCAAATTGCAGAAACATGCAATAGAAAGAACGGCGTTAAAAACATCTTCCACAGACAAAGGACGGCAAAGTGGGATTATAAAGCCACCTTTTTGAATTACTATGACTAATACAGATTCTTGCAAATATTCTAGTTTTAAAAAAGATAAACAACATAATTTTCTTTAAAAAGAAAAAAAAAAAAAAAAAAAAAAAAAAGAACGTGGGTTTCTTTTTTTATCACATTTCAAAACTTAGCCGTTTAGTTTTCTGAACTAAACTATTTGAACTCTGCTTTCACTTTTTTTTTTTTTTTTGTAGATTTCGATTTTTTTTAATAATTGTGCTCGAGTCTGCGGAAACGGGGGGGTGCCCGGGCACCCAGGGCACCCCCCCTGGTTACGCCTATGTAAGAACCATATTTTTTTAACTGATTGCGGCGTTTGAGACGTAAAAGTACGAACTATAAGAATATGTCCTCCGTTTTTCCGAATTTTAAACGGCAGGCTGATGAGCATTAAAACAAAACGGCCAAAAGAAAATGTATTTAGTTCTTCCTTCCTTTCCTCTCGAAAAGCAGGTTCTGGTCATGCACGAGCGCGCCTCCGCCAATTTTCAAAAAAAGATCTCTTTTTGATGAGTTTTTAATTAATATCTCGGCCAATTATCAAAAAATTAAAAATGTGAGCCTCAGGGGCATCCATACCTGCAATGAACTATTCTCATGTACATTTTCAGACCTCTGCGGGCAGTAGATTTTCCTAGCCATCGGCAATAAACACACAAACAGCGATCTTGTCTTTTATTATTAGACATATAGATATTTATGATATATGTAGAGTAAAATCAAAATCTGTCAAAATGGAACCTGTCTATGGCATAATCCTGCCTTAAATGGAAACTTTCCATGCTCCAGAAGGAAAGATTGCCGTAAAATTTTACTTAATTAGCCAAAAACCTGTCTTAAACGGAATATTTTTTCGGTCGCTTACGATTACTTTTACAAAAGGTTTTACTGTATGGATATGGATATAAGGTTAGCCTGTGTAAACGGAACCCGTCTATTACGAAATCTTGTCTAATGGCAAACATTTCATGATCCATCGAAAGGAACTCATTGAATTTTTACCTGCTAAGGTAACGAACCTGTATAAAATGAAAATTAAATTTTCAGCGGTTATTTGTAATTTTACATTAGCAGGTTTTGCTATTTTGTAATCATTACTTAGAAAGTTTAATCCCTGTTCCAGGGGGCGGTAGACCCCCTCCCCCTTGCCTGCGCCACTGGCTGAGCCCCTCCAATAATTTTGAAAACTCTACGCCTATGGCTTCTTTAACACAGATTATTATAGCCAATTTAAATTATATCAACAAATCATCTTAAATGCCGTTTCCTTAGTCAAAAGTTTTTTTTTTTTTTTTTTTTTTTTTTTTTTTTTTTAACATGTAGTCCTTATTTGTGCTACAGTGTTTCATGCGTTTCCTAAAGCGTCAACATTAATAACACTTTATTCTAAATTAAGTTTGCACTATATATTTTTACAGTTAAAAGAAAATAAAGTTTTCGTATTGAGCAAAAGACTGTAATAATTAGAGAAAATCTCCTAATTATTTTTTATTTAGAATTTGGAAATTCTGAATTTTTATATTACAACGTTTTATACTTATTATATAACTAATACTGCTTTTTTTAGTACCTATCTTTTTTGTGGAAAAAATTGGCACACGAAATTTGTACACTACTATATCCAAGCAACAAACTTCGCTACCTATTTTTACAACATTGGCAATAGAAATCTACCACGAACTTTATTGTTCGGAAATAGTGGCGTTAAAAATTTTTGGTAACATATCTTCCGATACAAACGTTCAACCCATACTAATAATATTAAATTTATGTTGCTTTGTTATTCTACTTTGTTATTTTACTATTTTAATTATGCATTTTTAAGTGTGTTGCGGCCCGCCTAACGTCGGAAACGCTTGTTTGCGGCCCGCGAGAAAAAAAATGTTTAGCATGGCTGATCTAGAAGCAAAAGATCTTTCACAAATCCTGCCAAATTTGGCGTTTTGAACCAATTTTCGGAAGCGACAGCACGAGAAATGGATGTCTTGAGACAGCAATAGTTTATAACTTAAAACTCTTACAAACCATTTATATGTAAAAAAAAAAAAAAAATTAATAATAATAATTAAGTAAGTAAATAGTATTTTTTTAATACTAGAAAACGGGAATTCTGCTTTTCCAGAATTTAGTGTCGCCCCCCGATGAAAAATATTTATGTATATAAATATAGATAGTACAAAAGTAATTTCAGTTTTAAGACTTAAAACACACGCTTTTATTTTATATAAAATGACGTCATTCGCATCCGCTGAAGAATTGCACATTTACGACCCAGTCTTTAAACATCATCTGCAGAAAAGTATGCATATGACGTCAATATCGCTGAATAATACACAAATCCAGCAAAAACCGATGTTGTCATACAAGAAACTCGACACAAAAAACGGCTATCTAATGATTCATGTGCCCTCTTCTTTTGTTTGTAACATTAATATAGATACTTAAAATTAAATATAGTTTATAATAGCTCCATGTTTTATTAGAAATCATTCATTTATATATTTTTTCAAAATAGCATGTATTTCAATTACATTTTTTTTTCAGTTGTTACGGGAAAATGGTGACAAAAAGGTATAATTACTATTTTTCAACTATTTTTCCTTTACTTTCTACAAAAATGGAGGTTGCCCCCCCCCCCCCCCCCCAAAAAAAAAGCCTTACAAATTACAAAAAAAAAAAAAAAAAAAAAATTAATATCTCAAAAATAAATTGAGATGCAATTTTCAAACAAATTGCATTTAAAAGTACTTTTTTCCGTATACGACGGTATAAAAATTGACAATGTGCGATGCTTAGAAGTTTAAAAAATTGCAATAGAGATTATCAGTATTTAACAGTACAATGATGCATCTGCTTTATTTTATGGCTGGCTTCTGTAACGGAATATTATTATTTAGAGACGACATGCTGGCCAAAAGAAAGAGCATATCGGGGGGGGGGGGGGGGGGGCTAAAAAAAACGCTATTCGATTCCAAACCACTGATACGATTGAATGGATTTCAAATTATGCCTGTTAATTTTATGCTTTCATTTTTAATGAGCCCGCGAATGCGTTAAGCAAGAATATATATATTTATTTATACACATTTTATTAGCCCCCGATATGCTATTTCTTTCGGGCAGCAATTAAAATGTCGTCACCAAAACATAACGTTCCGTTATAGCCAGCCGTAAAAAATAAAAAAAATAAAAAGTATCATTGTATGGTTAGATACGGATAATCTCTACTGCAATTTTTTTTAACTTCTAAGCATCGCACAGTTTCAATTTTTATACCGTCGTATAGGGAGAAAAGTACTTTTAAATGCAATTTGTTTGAAAACTGCATCTCAATTTATTTTTGAGATATTAATTTTTTTTTGTAGTTTTTAACGTCATTTCTTTAATGTTGGCAGCAGAATTATCCCATTTCTGTAGAAAGTAAAGGACAAATAGTTGGAAAATAGTAGATTATTACATCTTTTTGCTACCATTTTCCCATAACAACTGAAAAAAAAAATGTAATTAAAATACGTGCTATTTTGAAAAAATATAAATGAATGGTTTCTGATAAAACATAGAGTTATTATAAACTATATGTAATAAGTATCCATATTAATGTCCCAAACAAATGAAGGCATATGCATCATTAGATCTCTTTTTGCTGGAATTGTGTATTATTCTGCGATAGTGACGTCCTATGCATATTTTTCGTGGTGTTTTCTTATATTGGATCGTAAATGTGGAATTCTGCGTATGCGAATGACGTCATTTTATAAGTATAAAATAAAAGCGTGGTTTTTAAGTCTTAAAACTGAAATATGTTTTGTACTATATCTATATTTATATGCATTCATTTTTTTTTTTTTTTTCATCGGGGGCGACACTAAATTCTGAAAAAGCAGAATTCCTGTTTTCTAGCGTTTTTATTTATTTATCATTTTTTGAGAACCCTTTTAATATTTTGTTCACCGGCAATTTAATATGAAACTGCTCTTACATTACGTTTTTTTCTATCACTATTTTTTAATAAAAATTCTCAGCTTATTAAATGCAGTTAAATAAAGTGAAGATTCAAAAATTGTAGTAACAAAAAATGCATAAAAAATGGTAGCTATACAAACAAGAACGTCCTAAGTAAACAATGTGTTATGAAATGGTTGACATTTCTCAAATAAAAATAAAGGCAAACGCTATAATTATATACAGCATTAAGATTTGTAAATGGGAAAACTATGCAATACTAAATTGTAAGATAGATAACTTTTATCTTATTTGGAAAACTTCCTATTAAAAAAAAAAGTTTCTTATTTGGTTTGTGCCATAACACGTCAGAGCCAATCCAATCACATTTTAAGGTCACGTGGTCTATTGGATTCGCTGATTTGTTGCTTATTTATTTTGTTTAGAACAGTTTTTTTGTTTTACAAGATCGGCAGCTGTTTCTTGAGCGATAGAGATTGATTTTGCATTGCTTGTCGTTATTTATTATCTGTTGTTTTGTTCTATATTTTATCGTAGAGTTCAACTTTTGATTTATTTAAAGCTCTGGCCAAAGTAGACCAAGTTATTATCGTGAAATCCGGAAAATACAAAAGTCCTTCTAGAAAGAACTCTGTAATTGTAGTTCTAAGATTGATTTTTTTTTTTTTCAACTTGTCAAAGAACTGATAATAAAATAATGAGCAGCGAGGATGACATTTATATTTTATATGAATCCTGTGAAAAAGGGGGTAAGTGTTGTCAAATTTTTGTTAATTACGTTTATATGTAAAAGTGATTTTTTATTTTCGAATTCGATCCTTATGTTTGATATTGTTTTTTTCTATACAAATACTTATTTACCAAATGTGCTTGTTTTATTAATCTGTCATTGTATATAATAAAATTGAGTTTCTTTTTTTAAACAGTTAATTGTGGCAGATGAATTTTTGCTTTTGGATAAGTAAAAGCATTGTGAATTAGCATTTGGCAGTGGTCTAAACATTTTCCTTTTTGCTAAACAAAACGAAACTTTCTCTTTCTGAGACATCTATAAAATCAGTTTCATTCCTGTGTGCGTAAAAATTTCAGGTATTCCTATTCAATTGTCTGAGAATCGAACAGCGTTTATGTTTACTTTATTTTCCCATATATGTTAAAGCTCACATTATTACAGCCGATTGTTATTTGATGTGAGGTCCACCTCCCATTTGACTAACACAAGCTTAGTGGGCAAACTTAGTAAATTTCTTTTTTTTTTTTTTTTCAAAAAATATACAGTGAAACGTATGAAAATGGAATCACGAGGGGGGGGGGGGGGGTAAGCTGTTTTAGTTTTCCGTTTTAGCAGATATAATTAATTGTCTTATTACTTCCGTTCGGATCGTAAAAATTTCCCGTTTTAGACAGGTTCCGTTTTCACAGATGTTACTGTAATGCATTTTCTGGTTAATCAGACACAGTTGAAAATAGAAATATATTTAAACTATATTAAAATTGATATTTTAATTTTTTATGTTTACCAAATTTTAACTGACTGGTGTTTTTTGTAATATTTTAAACACTTCGATACTAATTAGGCTGTCAACGATTTTAATAAAATTGATTAAATCACGATTTTAAAAGAAAGCTTTAAATAATAGTTTCTAAGCTTAATTTCTTTGGCTTTTAAAACATTAATTATAGTAAGTTTATAAAAAGCAAGTTTTTAACTGGCATAAAAAGCATTTCATTTAAAAAAGTTTAAATTTGCAATGTTATAATTTCCTTTAAAAATAATCAAATTATTGATTCTTTTATATAAATTAAACACATATGGGTTGAAGGCTTTCAGTCTGTCCTGAGACTGCTTTTAGTTTTGGAAAGATTTTTGACTAATAGTAATAGTAAATTAGGGGAGAGTGGTAATGAATGGGCCAATTTTTGGTTTGTAATTTTTGTAATTTTTTCTGATAATTTTTTTTTTTTTTTTTTTTTTTTTTTTTTTTTGGCTCAGAATTGGCTCTCCAGTTACTTTACTTATTTTATTATATAAAAAAAGTCATAAAAATTGGATTAGAAAATGTCTATAATGAATGATAATAGAAAATAAAAATATAGAAATTTGGCCCATTCATCCCCACCCATGGGGCTGAATGGGCCACTAAATGAATGCAATGAAAAAATGTGGAATTAATCTTTTATTCACCAAATATGGCAATATGAATGGCACTTGACATGATACGATCAAAAGCATATTGAAATAGTAAGTAATACACAATGCTTATCAGAATTTATAAACATCAAAAGTGATATTATTAAATCGCGTAATTGTAGCAGAAAAATGACAAAATAAGGAGATTATAAGAAACAACATAAAATTAATAGGTAATACGCATTATGATTTAACGAAATTTATATTTTTCAAAATTAATATTAAACGACATGGTTGTAACACGGTTGAACTGCCTATTAATTGACTATTTAGTGTAAATTTCTGGTATTTATTCTACCAATCAGATTCAGAATATAAACAGTTATTCTAGTTTTATATCAAATGGGGAAATACTGGTAGGTGTGGTCAACAACTGGACAGTTCACCTTAATCATTTATATAATTTAACTTACGTTTCTAATAAATAACTAATACTTCTTAGGGTGAAAATGGGCAAATTATTTTTTAGACATTCTAACTAGACAGTAATTTAATCTAAATCCATGACAGCCAGTTATGTTTCATATTGAAGAGAAAATTAGAAAAAAAAGAAAAACCATATTTTAATGATCAGGCAAAGGTATTTCATGATTACTATTCATGACCATAATATAATGGCCCATTCAGCCCCACATATACTTCTGGAATATATTCAGGTTTTTTTTACTACATGAAATTCAAATAACATCTAAATACTACATCCTAAAATTAGTTTACAGCCCAATAGCAGAAAATTCTTCAAGTGTCTGCGACAGATCTTTCAGCGACTGAAAATAATCTGTAGGTAAAATGTTACAAATGAACCCTTTATAAATTAATCATTTACTTTTAAGGTCTTTAAGCATTTTACTCATTTTTATTAATAATAATCTTAAGTTTTAGTAATAAATAATAAAGAACTAAGCATAGTATAAAGTTGGGAAAAGATCCAATGGAAAAAAAAAAAATCTGCAAAAGGGAAAAGAATATCTGCGACGCACGTCTCCCGTCTGGAACTTTCTGCTACCGGGGTTTACAGATATCCAAAGACTTGTTAATACACATATCTGCAATGAAATAATAGATATTTTTTCACTTATTTTACTGAAAAGGGAAAAAATTTACTTTTCAATCAGATTCTTGACCATCCATAATGGCTTCTCCCAAACAAGGGAAAATTTTATGAATGTGGTAGAGCAAATAGCTACAATAGGTGGCATCTAAAATAATTTTATGCAAATACTTTTTCATATTTTGTTAATGGCCCATTCATCCCCATGGCCCATTCATTACCACTCTCCCCTATATATTGAAATAATAGAATTTTCTAGCAAAAACGTTTACCACACCTTTTTTTTTTTTTTTTTTTCTTTTTGTAAACGATACATTTTTAGCCATAAAGGCAATAGAATCTTCTATCCCATCCTCATTGGATTATACCTAATACTTGAAAAAGTTTTGAGTCTTGCACCCACATAAGCGTTGCAAGTATAATATTTTCTACAAGTAAAAGAATAAATAGCCAGTACCTTATTTCTACTTAATTTGCTATATAATAAATTTATTCAAAAATGGAGCTAAACAGGAATAAAAGAATGGCATCTTATCTGCTCGACAGATATTGTAAAAGAAAGTACAGTAGAACCTCGATTATCCGAAGTAATTGGGGCTGACCATCTTTCGGAAAATCAAAATTTTCGGATAATCGAGAATGCTTCAATTTTAAGTTTAAGGAGAAATATATGCAATATTATGTATTGTGGTAACAAGTGCTTAATAAAAATAAAGCAATAACAAAATAGAAACAAGAATAAATTACTTGAATTTTAATTTTGAATTGGAGTACCTTTTACATATATCACAAGCGTTTGAAAAATGTTTTGCTTATCGCAGTTTCGATTGCCTTTGCTTTGAAGCTCTGTCATGGAGTTTTTCAATATTATTAGCTCACCAGTATGACAGTCTTTCTGCTGTTCCAGCCATGCCAAACTTTTTGCAAAACATTCAAAAGCTTCAGAATTGCTAATTTGTTCGTTTTCTTCGTTCCACTCCGCAGCTTACGGAAGCTCAAATTAAATTCAAAGGAACTCTAAGAAAGTCCTTCCGGCCAGTGCCGGGAGGAAGAGGTAGCTTTCACAATCCTTATTTAAAAAAAGCCAACTTATATCATGCAAACACACGAAGCTCAATTTAGTGGAAACCGAATATAGGAGATTCAATACTAATTTTTATCAATATAATGAATGAGAATTTCGCGAAATTAGTCAGCTTTATCCAAGCTGCTTTTCTTTAAAGTAACTTATATTTGGCTGCCAAATTCGGAAATTTCTTAAAGTGCCTGTCATTTTAAGACAACATGGTGGATGAGGCTAAGCAGTGAACTTGGTCGAGACCTTCGTAATTGCTGTGCACATGCTCACTCACATCGGAATCGGTTAATATATAGGAGTGCTGTCGCATGCAAAAAATCAGATTTTTCAAAATGTCACCCACAATAGAAATTGAAACTGCTATATCTGAGGCATTTTTTAAGGTAAAGACAAACAAAAAATGCTCCTGAATCCTTATATCAAGATCAAATACTTAAGAAAGAAACCTTTTTCAATTTCTATTTCTTTTGCACCTCACTTTAAATATATATATATTTTTTAATTTAATGGCCGCCATTTTGAAACAAGATGGCTGATGAATCTGGCCAGCGAACTTGGTCGAGGTGTTGATGTATACTATCCACATGCCTTCTTACATCGAAATAGGCGAATACGTGTGTTATCGCGTGACAAATACAAGATCGTTTCAAAATGTTAGCCATGCTAGAAATTCAAAGTGCTATAAATCAACCATTTTTTAAGATATCAACAAAAGAACAAATTTTCAGAAACAAAAACTGCTCCGGAATCTTTGTATCAAGGCCAAACACATAAAAAAAAATCTTTTTAATTTTCCAATTTTTTAATACCTCATTTTGAATTTTAAATTTAATTATTTTAATGGCAACCCTTTTGAAACAAGATGGCGAATGAAGCTGGCCAACGAACTCGATCGAGACATTGGTATGTACTATGTACAGACCAAGTTACATCCAAATAGGTTCATAAATACGCCTGTTATCGCGTGACAAAAATCAGGTCGTTTTAAAATGTCAGCCACAAGAGAAATTCAAAATGCTATTACTCAGCCATTTTTTTTTAGATATAGACGAAAGAAAAACTGTTCCGGAATCTTTGTATTAAGGTCAAACACATACAAAAAAAATCTTTTTCATTTTCCAATTTTTTGGTATCTCATTTAAATGTTTTTATTTTTTTATTTCTTTAAATGGCCGCCATTTTTAAACAAGATGGCGGATGAAGCTGGCCAACGAACTCGGTCGAGATATTTGTATGTACTATGTACACACCAAGGTACATCCAAGTCGGTTCATAAATACGCCTGTTATTACGTGAGAAAAATCAGGACGTTTCAAAATGTCAGCCACGCTAGAAATTCAAAATGCTATAACTCAGCCATTTCTTAAGATATAGACGAAACAAAAACTGCTCCCGAATTTTTTTATCAAGGTCAAACACATAAGAAGAAAATATTTTTTCAATTTTCAATTTTTGGTACCACATTTCAAATTTAAATTTTTCTTAAAAATTTAAATGGCCGCCATTTTTAAACAAGATGGCGGGTGAAGCTGGCCAACGAACCCGGTCGAGACATTGGTATGTAATATGTATAAACGAAGTTACATCCAAATCGGTTCATAAATACGCCTTTTATCGCGTGACAAAATTCAGGACGTTTCAAAATGTCAGCCACGCTAGAAATTCAAAATGCTATAACTCAGCCATTTTTTAAGATATAGACGAAAAATAAACTGCTCCGAAATATTTGTATAAAGGTCAAATACATAAGAAAAAAATATTTTTCCATTTTCAATTTTTTGGTACCACATTTCAAATTTTAAATTTTTAAAAAAAATTTAAATGGCCGCCATTTTGAAACAAAATGGCGGATGAAGCTGGCCAACGAACTCGGTCGAGAGATTGGTATGTACTATGTACACACCGAATTACATCCAAATCGGTTCATAAATACGCCTTTTATCGCGTGACAAATTTCAGGACGTTTCAAAATGTCAGCCACGCTAGAAATTCAAAATGCTATAACTCAGCCATTTTTTAAGATATACACGAAATAAAAACTGCTCCGGAATCTTTGTATAAAGGTAAAATACATAAGAAAAAATATTTTTCCATTTTCAATTTTTTGGTACCACATTTCAATTTTTAAATTTTTAAAAAAATTTTAAATGGCCGCCATTTTGAAACAAAACGGCGGATGAAGCTGGCCAACGAACTCGGTCGAGACATTGGTATGTACTATGTACACACCGAATTACATCGAAATCGGTTCATAATTACGGGAGTTACAGTGTGACATAGGTCAGATATATATATATATATATATATATATATATATATATATATATATATATATATATATATATATATCAATTTTGAACGGAGGGTGGTTTCGGGGTCTGGGGGTCATGATTGATGAAAATATACCAAAATTTTTTGAAATCTCTTTCCTCCGAACGGCTGCAATAGGTAGCTTTTTTGTAAAGAAAGCTACCTAAAAGAGGATCGAAAATATTTATATGCACTCGAAGTTCAAAGGAACTCTAAGAAAGAGGATCGAAAATATTTATATGCACTCGAAGTTCGGAAAGAACTGCTTGCACACAAGGAATATGATAGTTTAAAAAAAAAAAAAAAAGGCTTTCAAAATGGATTTTACACACAAGGAATGTGATAGTAAAAAAAAAAAAAAAAAAAAAAAAAAAAAGATTTAAAAGTAGATTTCGGTTAACCGAGAGTTTCGGATAAAAGAGGTTCTACTGTATAAGAGAAAAAGAACTAATTGGTATAAAAATGTTAAGAACAAGCAAAAGCTTTTCGATTAGAGGTTGAATATGAAAATATATATGTATTTAAACTCATGTAAACCAAATAAAAAAAATTAGGATTGAAAAAGCAGCAAAACTTTTTGGAAACACTGAAGGCTAATAATCCCCACCGAGTGGTAATAATTTTGTTATTTAAATAATAATTTGGGAATTTCAGATTTAACTGTATGTGTGTATGAATGATTGTAACTCGTTTTCATATTTTTTGTATTAGTTATTAGTATATAGCGGAGATTGAGCTGGAATGGGGCAGTAGGTTTTTCTCGTTATGGTAGCCTTCTAAACATTTGATCAATCACACACAGTGGCGTAGCTAAGGGGGGCGGCCGCCCCGGGCGCCGAAGCCAAGGGGTGCCAAATTGAGAGAGAGGTTTAAACCAAAATTATCCAACATATTTTGACAATAAATAAAGATTGTGAATTTTTTAATTTTTTTTTTGTGTGTGTGAATGTATTCTTTAGTAAGAAATTTTGTTATATATATAATGAAGAAAGAAAAAGCTTCTGTAAATGCTTCTAGGGATGGCTTAACACACTTCGTACCTAAGATAATTATGTACCTCAATTGAGGCGCAAAGTGATAAAACAAGGGGCACCAAATTAAGAGGAGCTTTAAACCGAAATTATGTCACATACTTTGAAAATAAATAAGAACTGTTGGCATGTTCGTCCCTGTGTGTGTGAAAGTTTTGAAGAAATTCAGTGGAGATGGAGGGAATGGAGAGTTCCATAATTGTCAATCGATGATGTAGGTTTCTAACTGTCTAGCCTCCAGTTTATAAATCAAAAGGCCTGTTGGAGACTTGGCGTTACATGTCTTGTATCAAAAAGAACATTGTTCATTTATATACTAGCTGACCCGCCGATCGATTTTTCCAAACGAACCACGAATGATTAAGACCTCTATTAAAATTAAAAAATATAACGAATCTGTCAAAATCAACGTCTAGGATGGGTCCGCACTGTCTTCAGCAACGTAGACCAGACCTCCTACGCACGCTTCTCTAACCACTAAAAACCTATATTCAAATTTATCTCTTTTAAAATGAATCTCAGGCATGGGTCCCTCTTTCTGCGTCCCCGTATAGCAGGCGTGCGACGTACGCGCCGAAAAATCGGAAAATAATCGCAAGATGGGTTGAAAGAAAAAAATTCCTCAGAAATCGGGCTCATGAAACCTCAGATAAAAATGCCCGCTGACGGTGGAAGGTAGAACTATAAACTGTAAGACAATCGAAAACCAAGTTGAATGAACAAAGTCCAGGTGAAATTGGGTCTATAGAACCAGAGATAAGAATGCGTCCCCAGCACTAGAAGCAGGGCTGGCCCGAGATCATTTTAACGCCCGTGCGAGCATTCGCTTGAGCGCCCCCCCCCTCCCCCCAACCCCTGTTAAAAATATTTGGCCTTTTTTGCAATTTTTTAAATATTCGTAAACTATTCGTATACAAACTTTTATGCATGCTATTCTTAATTATTTAAGATATCATTTAAAAAGAGTAAAAAATAGATAAAAGTATCTATATTCAATCCTGTCTTTGAGATCTTAGTTTTATAGTAAATATCAACCTCAATATGTAACATTGTGATTAAAAAAAGAAACACAACGCATTATGCTATAATATAGGAAGCAAAAATAATAATACTTATTAATTTATTGAAAGAAGAAACTTCATTATAATTATAAAAATAGTTATCTTTATTATTTGGAATACTATCTACAGTCAACAGAGTAAGTACTGAATAGCACTAATGCAAGATGAAAACTATCACTTTGTCTTGTTATTTAGTTTACAGGAAGCGTAAATGAATTTTATATTTGGTGAAATGTGGGTTTTAAAATCTTTAAAAAATCGATTTTTTGTTTTTCATACATTATTTTTTTTATATAATTCTGGATCAAGCAAAACAAGTTGCATAAGCATATTCAAATTATAAACGAATCAATTTGAAATTAAAAATGAGTACGTTAAGACAGACAACAAATTAATAACTTACAAGGACAGGGTCCGAGGTTGGTCTCACGGAATCCAGCGATCCTTTGTACATTGATAGAGTATTGTCAATAGATAAACATATCAATAGGATAAAGTGCAATATTCAGGGGGGTCGTTAAAAACGAGCCCCAAAGTTCACCCAATTGACTCTTTAGTATATAATCGGATAAATTAAGCTCCTCTGCGACAGGCTCGATAGCACAGTTGGCAGCGCGCCAGACTTCTAATTTTCGTTTTTACGGATATCTGCAGGTTCGATCCTCCAACGAGAATTTTTTCCCCCCGACAAAATAATGATAAATTATTTTGAACCGCAATTAAAAAATATATATATAATTATTTAAATGTAAGACAAATATAAATATTGGCGCATTCACACATATTTATTTATTTACAGAGAGAGACAGTTTTATTGCATCCTTATGGATATAATGAAAAAAAAAGCAAGAATCTTATGCAGTATATACGTATTTTTTTTGCATTCAACATTTTTGTAAATTTTATATTTAGTTTTATTTACAATCATTTATATTTATTTTACAATTACTTACATATATTTCACAATGACGTACACTTATTTTACACTTATTTAAATTTATTTTACATTTCTGTCTATACTATGTACTTAAATAATAAATGTATTCTATTAAAATTAAGGTTCTGATTACGGGCAGGAACCGGGATGATAATTATCATAAAAACATATGAAACAGAAACTTTTGCGACAGCGTGCACGAATAATAAAAGAAGTGTTTTTACAGGAACAAGGCGTTTTAAAAAGATCATTTGGAAAACACACTTCATTGACATTCATAAATATTATTCTTTTATGTGAAAGTTTCGATGCATGCCAGTCGTATTTTATCATGTTACAAAATATAGGTGAAGAGAGTTGATAATGCACAATTGAATGAATTTTTATACAATCCTAGCGAGAATTAATTTCTCTTTTCTGTTCAATTAAACAATTACAATTTTGTAAGCGCTTAATCATATTTTTCACCTGCCTATAAAAATAAACGTCACCTGGTTTTACCAAAGCTGTGCTTCAACTATAAGTTTTTCTATCACAAAGTAGTTCTAGATTATTGTGAAAAAGTTCATTCCCGATAAGCTTGGCTTCACAAGAAATAGCGTCTGAAGACTCCGATGAAATTAAATTATTTTCAGAGAGTAACTTTGCGTAATACACGACTACATCTTTTAATAGCAATTTTGATGATTCGCTATTAATTGTGTATTATGAAATTCGCTTTTCAATATTTGTAAATTTAGAAGCTTCTTCACTAGTCATTTTTTACAAAATAACTTTTTTCATTAATTATGACACTATAATAAAGAACAACGTCTAATCACTTCAAAACTTTAAAAACAAAATGCCGTACTCATTCGCTCTGCGGCAGATGGGTGCTTAAATTTCAACAAAAGAAAGGTAAACATTTTAAACCCACCCTTTTCATTTTCTATAGCGTACTTGTTTTGCTTAAAAACCACCTGCAAATCCACGTACAAGGTTTTTAACTGAAAACAGTTATTCTAATTCCAAACATGAGATCCCATGATAAAAAATAATTATGTTTTAAAAATTAAAAAAATTAAAAAAAATATTATAACATTTTAAATTGACAAGATAAAAGTAAAATAGCATATTTTAATTTTATGTAGCGTATTTTAATTTACTTTGCTGAAAACAACAGGTAATTCATAGAAAAGTCTTAAAATAAATGTGAATAAAATTAAATTTTGTCGACTGAATAATTCAGTTATTTTCCTTCCCCCCCCCCCTCCATTAGATCCATAAAGCGGCAATATCTCTGTAAATTAATAAGCACATAATATATATAAGTGTGTGTGTGCGTGCAGAAGCATATTTTTATGAATATTTGTCTAACTTTAAATAATTAGATATATATTTTTTAATTATGGTTTGAAAATAACTCATCATTATTTTGTCTGAAAAAAAAAAAAAAACTTGTTGGAGTACAGAACCCGCAGACGTCCCAGAAGAAGAAAGTTAAAAGTCTGGCGCGCTGCCAACTGTACTACCGAGCCTCTTGCGAGCAAGAGTAATTTATCCGGTTATATACTAAAGAGTCAATAATGGGTGAACTTTGGGGCTCGTTTTTTACGACCCTCCTGAATATTGCACTTTATCCTGTTGATATGTTTATCTATTAACTATACTCTATCAATGTACAAAGGATCGCTGGATTCCGTGAGACCAACCTCGGACCCTCTCCTTGTTAGTGTTGCGCTTCCTCCAAAACTATATTTTTGCTACTTGTATACATTTTAAATAATAATAAAAGTAATAGTTTCGTTGGCAAACAGATAATTTCTTTTGAATAGGTGTGTATAAAATGATTACAACTACATTCTCAACTACGTTTGTGTCAATTAAATGGCGGAATTTTTATTTTTTGGGCTAGAATATCCTTTTTAAGGTTTATCGCAATAAAGAAAACACGTTCTAATTGAAACAAATAAATTTTAAGTCTTTTAAGTTGTAGAAAAATTTCTATAATCATCCACTATAATCATCTTATACATATCTGTAGAAAACAAATTATGTATATTTCAAAACAATTTTTTACAATGTACACTAGTCGGGTATGCCAATCCTAAACGTTCTTCTATATCTCATTCATGTTAATACTTCAAAATTCTCTAGCACACTCTGAAAATTAAATGGTAATCTATGCCCATCATGAGGATTCTAAAGATATGAAATTCTGTGCATTAGCTCTTGAGATACGACTATCACTAAAATCGCGTAAATGAGGCAAAATGCAGCATATCAGCGCCACCGGTTAGGTTATTTACTCATCGAAATCTAATCATCAACAACTTATGTTAACTTCTAGCTGAACCTGAAGTTTGATGAAAATCCCTGCATTAGTTTTTGAGATAGAGCTATTGTGGAAATTGTAAAAAATTCCACATAGCAGCGCCACCTGTTGGGCGATTTACACCAAACACTAATTAGGACCAATTTATACTAGGGACTAATTGCATCCGAAGCTTGATAAAAATTCAGGAATTAGTTCTTTTTATTGCAGAAATCGGGAAAAATGCAGCACAGCAGCGCCACCTGTTGGGCGATTTACACCAAAAACTAAACAGCACTAATTTATATCAGGGTCTAACTGAATCTGAAGTTTGATGAAAATTAGTGCATTAGTTCTTGAGATAAAGGTATTGCGATAATCATGAATAATGCAGCCTAGCAGCGCCACCTGTTTTGCGATTTTCACCAAAATGTAATCTTGAATTATATCAAGGGCTAACTGAATCTGAAGTTTTATGAAATTACGTGCATTAGTTCTTGAGATATAGCTATTACGGAAATCGTGAAAAATGCAGCACAGAAGCGCCACCTGTTGGGCGATTTATATCAAAAAATAATCAGAACCAGTTTATATCAAGGTCTAACTGAATTTAAAGTTTTGGGAAATTCCGTGCATTTGTTCGTGAGATACAGTGCCCACAAAAGTTTTTGTCACACGCAGACTCAGTGACCGACAGACATTTTCTAAAAACCATCAAATCGTGTTCCGGACACTCTAAAACGTATAAATCCGTCGAAAACCGAAAGTCGAAAATTATCACGAATCCAATACTTTCTTCTTGTAAAGATAGAAGAAAGTAACAAGTAGTGAAAGCCCATGTAAAGTTGAAATTCAATTTGAATCTGCCTAACACTAGATCAGCCGGAAATTTTACTCAAGTATTATAAAACTATTTTATACAAGAATTTTTATTTAAAAATATTTAACTTATTTCTTTACTTATTTCTCCGTAGTGCATATTTAACTTATTTTTAAAAAAAAATTCTGATTCGAATCGAAATATTTTCATTTTTTACCGGTCAAAATGACCGCTATGGCGGTTCAAATGTTAAAGTAAACATTATTAATTTCAAATTGACCCGGATCTAATTTGAATATTTTCATGCAGTCTCTTTTTATTGATTCAAAAATTTAAAAATATATCAAAAATAAGAAAACTGATTTTTTTAAATTTTTAACACTAAAAAAACCGGGAATTTTACTCAAGTTTTATAAAAATATTTGTCACCAGAATTTTTATTCAAAACTGTTTAACTTATTTATAGTCCAGGCAATAGGGAATTTTACCTAGCAAAATTAATGGTAGTACTGGAAATCGGCTTTCTAGATGTTTTTTGGGTCGCTGAATCCGAATTTGTAACTTCCCACCAAAATTTCCCCCGGCAACCTCCCCAAATTTTGCTAAAAAGCCGCCCAAAAAAGGTTTTTATTAAAAGAATCAATTTTTTTATTGTTTTAGAGAAAGAGTATCTAGAAATTCACAAAGTAGACAAAATTTCCAACAAATTAGATACATGACATTATTACTTATGATGAAGGGGAAGGGGGGATCTGCCTCAGAACATGCGCACGGTGCTGCGTAAACTAAGTTGCGCAGTTTCACTTAACCACTCGCACGTTTACATTCGCCCTCCCATCTCCCCTCCGAACTTTCTTTATAAGGTTTACTTTAAGATTTTTGGGTCGCTGAATCCGAATTTTTAACTTTCCCCCAAAAATTTCCCCCCCAAATAGTTGTTTTTAACTTAAATTTCTTATTGTTTTAGGGGAAAAGCATTACGAAATTCAGAAACTAGACAAAATTTACAACAAATAAGATATATGACATTATGAATTAGGATGAACGGGGAGGGTGAGGGCTGCCTCGGAACATGCACTGCAGCGCTACGTGCACTAAATGATGAAGTCCAGGCAATAGGGGATTTTATCTAGCAAAATTAATGGTAGTACTGGAAATCGGCTTTCTAGATGTTTGTTGGGTCGCTGAATCCGAATTTGTAACTTCCCACCAAAATTTCACCTACAACCCCCCAAAAAATTGATTTTTTGAAAAAATTTGGTTTTTGAGAAAAGCGCGCGGGGAATGTTCCGAGGCAGCCTTCTCTCTCCCCGTTTATCCTACGTCATAATGTCCTTATCCTATTTGTTGCAAATTTTGTCTAGTTTCTGAATTTCGTAATGCTTTTCCCCTAAAACAATAAGAAATTTAAGTTAAAAACAAAAATTTGGGGGGTAAGTTAAAAATTCGGATTCAGCGACCCAAAAAACTTAAAGTAAACCTTATAGAGAAAGTTCGGAGGGAAGATGGGAGGGCTAATGTAAACGTGTGAGTGGTTAAGTGGAATTGCGCAACTTAGTTCACGCACCACTGCGGCGCATGTTCCGAGGCAGATCCCCCCTTCCCCTTCATCCTAAGTCATAATGTCATATATCTAATTTGTTGCAAATTTTATCTACTTTCTGAATTTCTAGCTACTTTTCCCCTAAAACAATAAAAAAAATGGAATTGTTTAATAAAAACCTTTTTTGTGGGGCTTTTTACCAAAATTTGGGGGGGTTGCCGGGGGAAATTTTGGTGGGAAGTTACAAATTCGGATTCAGCAACCCAAAAAACATCTAGAAAGCCGATTTCCAGCACTACCATTAATTTTGCTAAGTAGAGTCCCTATACGGTCTCTATTGCCTGGACTATTATCTAAAATTTTTCTTGTTATTTGTCTTTCAAATTTATTTTATAAAGAAATTTCTGGTTTGAACCGAAATATATTAATTTGATAGATGACCCCTCACGGTCCTTTTAATCTTAAAACTGATCGTGATCTGATCACTACTTTTAAATGTTGAATTCTGAAAAGGATTCACTTATTAGAATAAAAATTTCCGATAGATTAGTAAACTCATTTAACTCTTGAAAAAATTCATTTAAAAATAAAATATTGCCTTTAAAATAAATAAGGTATGAACACTGATTCTGAATTGCTGTATATAGGATATGTTCATGGTCAAGTAGGAACATGGTGCAGAACCATTAAAGTTTCGTTCTCAAAAACGCTTTGTATCCATTTTATCGACCTCGAAAGTTTAAATGATTCTTACCCAGAGTCGGAGGCGAACGTCAAACCTGTGGTGTGGGTGTGTAATACACTAACCACTAAGCCACCGGCCATCAATGAAGTATGCGTTTAACTCTGTCACACGGATTGATCACCTAATTTTAATTCCAAAACTGACAAAAGGCACCAGTATCATTTTTGCAACATTTTGCTTTTACAATGAAAGTGTAGAAAAGCAAGTTTTTATTTTCTGAAAAATTCGTTTATAAATTCTGGTATTAGTCAATTATTTCATCATTTTACGAACAGAATTTTTCTGCTCCTGAAAGGGTTAACATAGGATGGTAGACAGTGGATACTGGATAATTTTTTCCCCCAGCAATAACAATTTTGTTTCCTTTCAAACTGATTTTTAGAGGATTGCAAGATACTTTAAAGAAACTTTAAGACCTCCTTAAATATGGCGTCTCCCCCCCCCCCCCCCCTTTCATCATTTTGAGCCTCCTTTTAGGTATGCGAATACGATATACCTAATTATGTAAAGTACAAAATGAGTTTGAGCCATTTCTAGAAACATTTAGAGAAGCTTTTCCTTTCTTCATTATTTGGATATAATAAAATATTTTACAAAAGAATATACGCTCATACACAAGAAAAAAAGGTCTACAATTCTATTTTATCGTCAAAATCGTTTATCGAGATAATTCTATTTATAGACTCCCTAAATTTGGCGCCCCTCATCTGCGGTGCGATTAATTAGTTGAAAGAAATTGGCATTCCATAAGGAAGCGGTAGAGTCATTGCGACGGATCTGAATAGCTAGTGGTCTTTTTCCATTTTCAAAGAAAGTAATGGGTCGTTCGGAAAGTCGTGTCCGTTTGGGAAAATCTATTCTTACAGGAAAATTCTGCCCGGTAATTATTAGACATTAAATATCGGGATCAATATCTAATAATTAAATGATTAATTTTCCGTACGGATTGATTTTCCCAACACGACACGACTTTCCGAACGACCCGATAATTTGAGTCTTTATCTTACAGGGATTTCTGTTTAAAAACGTATCCCCAAGTTCTTCCGATAAGTTACTCTGAAATTATTTCTTTGCATTCTGCTCAAATAAAGAATACAGAAGTCGCTGCGTGTGAAAATTTGGCCCCTTTAAGGACAAAGAAGGCCCGGGCCTTCTGAGCAGGGGCCCCTGCTCAACAGATCCATAGACCCGCCAGATGATTCCAATCTGATTACAGAGAATTTTAAAAATGAAAAAAAAAAAAGCTCGTAGAATCAAAAATTATTTATCGGTGCTCGTTACCCCTTCCGCCGGTTGACGCCCCGTGCGGTCGCATACTTCGCACACCCCTTAGGCCGGCCCTGACTAGAAGATGGAGCTAAAAACTGCAAGAAAATCGTAAGCTAAGTTGAATAAATCAATTCCCGTTGAAATCTGGCCAATAGAATCCGAGAAAAGAATGCGTCGTTAACGTTCGATAATGGTGGTAAAAAGTCTATATTTTGGAAAACATACTTTTAAATGTAAATAAAGGGAGCAAGCCCTCGTAGAGGAATTCTTAACACATATCACGAGACTCTTGCCACAAAACACATTAATAATCTTCGATTAAATTGATAAAATGCTTTTAAATTATGTTTTTAGCTTTGGCAACGTTTAATAATTAAGTTGATTGTCAACATGTCATAATCTCCGATCCATTGATTTTCAGACATTAAATGGAGGGGTTGGCCGTAAAGGAGATCTCTTTTTTTTTAGTTCGATTTTTAAAGAACCTTACTGTACGGTTCTTTCTCGAACTTTTGTACTGTCGCCGTCAATTTTTTGAAAAAATAAAGTTACCGACCCCAAAATAAGAAATCTGAGCCTCATTTGCATCAGGATCTGCCTTGTACTAACCTCACCCATTTTTTCAGACTTACACGTGCAGTAGATGTTTCTAGCCATTTCCTTCACACACACACACACACACATACACACACACACACACACAAAGATTGGTTTTCACACTGATTTTTGTGTTCTTAGCATTCCATAAGAATATTTTCATGTAATGGGGGCTTCTGCGAACCAATGCAAAATGGATTATTTTAGCTGAAAGAAAAACAAGTAAAGATATTTTGTCTTTATTGGAAATTCCATTTTTCCGTCGAATTAGCATTGAGAAAAGCCATAAATTGTTGGCAACCTAACACAAATAGCATATATAGTGTAGAAATCGGCTATCCCTGTAATACTTAAAAAAGCGCTAAAATATTGTATCCTTAAATGTGCAACGATGCTACTGCAATATAAAGATAGCAGCGACATCTGCAGGATATTTTCTGCAACTGCAAGATATTGCTAGTCTATACAATGTACAAAAATCCCGCAGATGTCGTGCGATCGACACTTGGGATTTTAGCAGTATCGTCGCACCTTTAAGGGATACAAATTTTTAGCATTGTTTGGATAGTATATTTCCATACTAGGTATTCTAGACGCTGTAACACAAATTTTCCCTTTTTAAATCTTATGAAAAACAAAGCAGGACTTTTCAGTCTTCCTACTACGACTAGTACAAAATATCTGCTTTAAAAGTTAAATATATTTCATATATTCTTAAATTCAGAGCATGTGCATTAGAGAAAGCTATATCTATATCTATCAATATGATATGTAAGGAATAACTGGGGGATTAATTAGGGTAAAGAATTTACTCGGGAACCTCTTTAACCAAACTCGTTAGTTCGATCGGATGTCCCTCGCTCCCTCGAGCCATTTGCGTCAATTTCGAGAACTACATGGTCGTTGGTTGCACGCACCTCGAACGGACAAAATCTAATCTTTTTCGTGCTCGTTCTTGCGAGGCTTTAACCTCAAACGAAATAGAATTGTTCAAACGTCAGCATTTTCTATCTTAAGTTACTCTCTGATTTTAATGATGAACGTAATAAATATTATGCTGGGGAAAAAACTTACGAGTGGTAAAACGGATTATAGAATATAAGATTTAAGTTAGGAAAACGAATTTAAGGATCTTAATTTATATTTTTGAAATTTAATTTAAATTTTGAATTTTAAAAGGATTTTAATTCTTATCCCTTTCATCTATATCTATAGTAAATATCTCTCTACATAGATAAGATCATTGTCATGCGACTGCACTCGTATTTATAAACCGATTTGGATGTGATTAAGGATTTATTAAGATCTCGACCAAATTCGTTGGACATCTTAATCGCCACCTTGTTTCAAAATGGCGGCCCTTAAAGGGTGTATTCGAAAAAATATTTTTTCCACCCTCAACAGCTCGAAATTTTCTGAGACATTTTCAGACTCATTTTTAAAAGTAAAAACATGAAACTTGCTGGGGTGATTTCAGAAGACATGTTTAACATGCCGTGTGATTTCATTTTCAGCTCAATTAATTAGAATGTGATTTTTAAACAATTATTTTCTCAGTATGACCCTTTTTTTCAGATCGCCCGCTTCGGAAAATTCGGTTCAAAACGCCAACTTTGACAGCGTTTTTTACAGTATTTTCTGCATTGATCAAAAAATTAAGAAGCGCCGCACATTATATAGTTTCTAAATAAGAGAATTTCCAAGTTTGATGCGTTTGAGAGCAAAAATGAATTTTAAAATGAATCGGAAAATAAGCAGTTTGGATCGGAATACACCCTTAAAGATTTCAAACTAAAGAAAAATATATACAAAAAATTATAAATGCAAGTCTATTTCTTGCATAATCGTTAGGTCTTGATAGAAGGATTCTAGAACAGTTTTTGGTTTTCTTTTTATCTTAAAAATGGATGAGTAGAGCAATTTGAAATTCTAGGGTGGCTGTCATTTTGAAAAGGAGATTTTTTCCCATAATCGTGCATAATGAGTTTTAGAAAATGTGTTCTTTGTAAATTTATTTTCACTGTTGCTACTCCCATACGCTTAAAACAACAGTCATATTCATGAACGTTCCGCTAAGTTTTTAAAATTCCCATTCAAATTCAGTATTGATGAAAACTAGAAATCTTTTTTTTTATAATCGGGTTCCACGCATTTTTGTTTCGTATGTTTGAGCTGAATCCTTAAAAACAAGGAAGAATGGAGCTGCCTTTTCTTCTCGGTATAAGCCAAAAGACTTTTTTTTTTGTCTTGAAGAAAAATAATGTGGTTAAGTTATGTATTTAGGAGGGGGGGGGGGGGGCAAAATTTCTTCTTGCCCCGGGCGCCAAAAAACGTAGCTACGCCACTGATCACACAATAGATAAAGCAGTGGTAGCCAGGGTTGCCGGCTTTTTTTGGTTTTAACCACTTGAAAAAAGCCAGCTTTTATTTTGTAAAGTTGGTTTACAGTTAATTCATTTTAAATTTGGATCAATTCATTTTTAATACAGTTATAAATATTTTCTAATAAAAAAAAATTATAGATTTCTATTAAATTTTGTCAAATAAATAAGTCTTTATAGCTTCTAAAAGGCATTATGTCTAAAAATATATATATATAAACACTGAAAAGAATATAAGTTAGGCTCCAAACTGGTGTTTTGAAATTCTATATTACATAACTCCACATATACTACGCATTTTAAAGATTACATTTAATTAATGACAAAATGTAGCACATCAAAATGGAAACATTCTTATGTGTCCATATGGAGAGATTAAGTTATAAATGTTAAAAGAGAAAGGATGTAATATTTGAGGAGAGTGGTACATAAGTGTATAAAAAATAGAGCATTTAAACAAGAAAAACAAAAAATTCTCTAAATAAAATTTTGAAAAGTTTGTTGCTAAGCATATTCATGCACATGTATAGGTCAAAATTAACATTTTTACCCACTGGCCACTAGCCAGTACGCTGATTTTTTTCACTGGCCAGTAACAAAGTTACGTACGCTCCATACAAAATTGTGTTTTTTCTAATTATCAACATTGTAATATTCTAATATATATTACTTACAATTCGATATGATTACACTCAACTGAAAAATTTTATTTTTACTATTAATTGCAATGAAATAAATTCACAGGAAAATTTCAGAAAGGTTACTGCAGAGGGGGTCCCCCCTCCCTCGGCACTAATATGCATTTTTCTGCGACCAGTTAACGAATTTCGCGATCTTTTGACGAAATTCATGTTTTTTCGTGAGCTTTTGCAAAATCTGCGTTTTTTCGTGATCTTTTGACGAAATCTGCGTTTTTTCCACGATCTTTTCACAAAATTGCGTTTTTTTTTTTGTAATCTTTTAACTAAATTTGTGGGGTTTTTTCGCCATTCTTTGAAAATATTTGGATTTTTTTTTCAAGATTTTTTGACGAATTTTGCGTTTATAGGCGATCTTTTGACGAAATTTGCGTTTTTTCCGCAATCTTTTCGTGAAATTTGCGTTTTTTCACGATCTTTTGTCGAAAGTTGCGTTTTTTCCGCGATCTTTTCACGAAATTTGCGTTTTTTTCCGCGATCTTTTCTCGAAATTTGTGCTTTTTCTGCGATCTTTTGACGAAATTTGCGTTTTTTCCGCGATCTTTTCTCGAAATTTGTGTTTTTCGGCGATATTTTGACGAAATTTGTGTTTTTTCCGCGATCTTGACACGACAGTTGCGTTCTCTCCGCGATCTTTTCACGAAATTTGCGTTTTTTCCGTGATCTTTTAACGAATTTTGCGTTTTTCCGCGATACTCTGAAGAATTTTGTGATTCTTTTTCGCGATTCTTTGTCGAAATTTGCGTTTTCCGCGATCTTTTCACGAAATTTGTGTTTTTCCGCTATCTTTTCACGAATTTTGCGTTTTTTCCGCGATCTTTTCACGAAGTTTTCGTTTTTCCTGCTATACTTTGAAGAATTTAGTCATTCTTTTTCGCGATCTTTTGACGAAATTTACGTTTTTTCCGCGATCTTGTCACGAAATTTGCGTTTTTCCGCGATCTTTTCACGAATTTTGCGTTTGTTCCGCGACCTTTTCACGAATTTTGCGTGTTATCCGCGATCTTTTCACGAAATTTGCGTTTTTCGTGATCTTTTAACGAAATTTGCGTTTTTCCGCGATACTCTGAAGAATTTTGTGATTCTTTTTCGCGATTCTTTGTCGAAATTTGCGTTTTTCCGCGATCTTTTCACGAAATTTGTGTTTTTCCGCGATACTTTGGAGAATTTTATGACTCTTTTTCGCGATTCTTTGTCGAAATTTGTGTTTTTTCCGCGTTTTTTTGACGAAATTTGAGTTTTTCGCGATGTTTTGACGTAATTCTCGTTTTTTACGTGGTCCTTGGGCGAAATTCACGTTTTTTTCGCGATTCTTTGACGGAATTGATTTTTTTTTCTACGAACGATTCACGAAATTGATTTTTTTCTGCGACCATATCGAAATTAGCGATATTTTTATGTCCGAATTTTCGGACTGATGACCTTTTTTTTTTTTTTTTTCCCGGAAACGAATGCCTTAAATTTTCGGAAAATTCGGAACAGAATCACCCCTGCTACTTTCTTATGTTCGGGAAAATCGCCGATTTGGACGCCGTAAATTCCGAACGAATTTCATCCCTTTCCTCCCTGAAATCGATCTTTCAACCATCGCGTTTGGCGAGTGGTGCCCAATGAGTTTGGCGAGTGAGGAAAATAAAGTTAGCTGCCACGTTTTAAGTGTTACTCGACGCGTGGCGAGTGCTAATTTTGTGCTATATGCACATGCTATTCATAATGCTTTTAATAGTGAGAAATGGTGTTTTTATTAATATGACTATGTATAATTTTAAATGTTTACTAGAAATAAAATAAGACTTGTATATTAATAGCTCTTAAAATTAAGTAATAAAACATGTAACTAAGTAACCATTGTCCTCTAATGTCCCCAAAACAGAATATGCTTAAAAGTGCGGCATACGTCGCAGAACAATGAGATGTGCTGCAGAACATTTCAAGACAAATGTTACTTTTTTTTTCTTCTTTAAAAAAAAAAAAAAAAAAAAAAATTGATGTGAAAGCAAAAAGAATTCGGGGGGGGGGGGGGGGGGCTACTACTTTCGCGTTGTGTTCGAATCTATTTACACTCTATTCCAACTCAACTTGGCAGCACTGTGAAAGGTAGAAACAGTAACATTCCGCCTTGAAAAGTAGTTCTCCGTTATTTTTTAATCTTAAATGGTGAAAATGCATACAAATTTATATGATTATGTTTATAAATTACAAATTTCGGTATTTTGAAGCATATATTTAATGTAATTTCTCTGTTAAAAGTATTTAATTTAAAAGTATTTTGTATTTAAAGCGAACGTATAAAGTAAAAATCTTGGCGTAAAAAACTTTCCTTTGGCGAGGAACAATTCTTCAAGGTTAAATATCTGGCGCACTTTAATGCTCTGCTACTCCACGCATTCTTATTGTTCTTATGAACAGGGATGTAGTGGAGGGTATACGGGGGTATACGCCGTATACCCTCTGGATTTTTTTAAGGAACACCGTATACCCTCTGTTTCTCAAGAAAGCTATAGTATATGTACGCTAGGGTATACCCTCTGCCTTGAGCGTATACCCTCTGCTTAGAACGTATACCCTCTGTTTTTTTTACGACTACACCCCTGCTTATGAATAGTTTTAATAATACTCGCTGTTTGCTTTCGCTTTTACTTTTCTTTTTAACGTGTTCATAGTTTTTAGGGTTTCGTTCATCTCACGAAACCCTATTCGTATCGCTCCTCTGTCTGTCTGTCTGTCCGTCTGTCTGTCTGTCTGTCCGTCACAGAGCCCGTTCTCAGAAACTACACATGTTGGAGATTTGAAATTTTGCATACTTATAGATGACCACCACACATCATACGACAAATCATAAAATTTTGAAAAAGTCGTACATTTAACCCTTTGGGCTCCCACATGTGTATTTTAAACAATTCTTTCTAAGTGAGTCCCTAATTAAGTTGCAGGCATGAAATTTTGCGTCCTTATAGATGGACACCTCAGATCAAACGACAAATCATAAAATTTGGAAAAAGTCATTCATTTAACCCTTTAGGCTCCCACATGTGTATTTTAAACAATTCTTTCTATGTGAACCTCTAATTACATTGGAGGCGTGAAATTTTGCATACTTATAGCTGAATACCTCACATCAAAGGACAAATCATAAAATTTTGAAAAAGTCGTACATTTAACCCTTTGGGCTCCCACATGTGTATATTAAGCAATTCTTTCTATGTGAACCTCTAATTAGATTGGAGGCGTGAAATTTTGCATACTTATAGCTGAATACCTCACATCAAACGACAAACTATAAAATTTTGAAAAAGTCGTACATTTAACCCTTTGGGCTCCCACATGTGTATTTTAAACAATTCTTTCTAAGTGAGTCCCTAATTAAGTTGCAGGCATGAAATTTTGCGTCCTTATAGATGGACACCTCAGATCAAACGACAAATCATAAAATTTGGAAAAAGTCATTCATTTAACCCTTTAGGCTCCCACATGTGTATTTTAAACAATTCTTTCTATGTGAACCTCTAATTACATTGGAGGCGTGAAATTTTGCATACTTATAGCTGAATACCTCACATCAAAGGACAAATCATAAAATTTTGAAAAAGTCGTACATTTAACCCTTTGGGCTCCCACATGTGTATATTAAGCAATTCTTTCTATGTGAACCTCTAATTAGATTGGAGGCGTGAAATTTTGCATACTTATAGCTGAATACCTCACATCAAACGACAAACTATAAAATTTTGAAAAAGTCGTACATTTAACCCTTTGGGCTCTCACATGTGTATTTTAAACAATTCTTTCTAAGTGAACCCTAATTAGGTTGGAGGAGTGAAATTTTGCATACTTATAGCTGAATACCTCACATCACACGACAAATCATAAAATTTTGAAAAAGTCGTACATTTAACCCTTTGGGCTGCCCCATGTGTATTTCAAACAATTATTTCTATGTGAGCCTCTATTTAGGTTGGAGGTGTTAAATTTTGCATAATTATAGCTGAACACCTCACATCAAATGACAAACCGTAAAATTTTGAAAAAGTCGTACATTTAACCTTTTGGGCTCCCACATGTGTACTTTAAACAATTCTTTCTAAGTGACACCCTATTTACGTTGGAGGTGTGAAAATTGGCATACTTATAGCTGAACACCTCACATCAAATGACAAACCATAAAATTTTGAAAAGTCGTACATTTAACCCCTTGGGCTCCCACATGTGTATTTTAAACAATTCTTTCTAAATGAGCTCCTAATTTGACTGGAGGCGTGAAATTTTGCATACTTATAGCTGAGCACCTCGCATCAAACGACAAATCATAAAATTTTCAAAAAGTCGTACATTTAAGCTTTTGGGTTCCTACATGTGTATTTTAAACAATTCTTTCTAAGTGACACTTTATTTAGGTTGGAGGCGTGAAATTTTGCATACTAGCTGAACAGCATCATGCGACAAATCATAAAAATTTGAAAAAGTCGTGCATTTAACCCTTTGGGCTCCCACATGCGTGTTTTAAGCAATTCTTCCTAACTGAGCCCCTTATTAAATTGGAGATTTGAAATTTTGCATGCTTATTATAGCAGAACACCTGATGCCAGGCGACAAATTATAAAATGTTGAAAAAGTCTTACATTTAACCCTTTGAGCTACCACATATGTATTTTAAGCAATTCTTTCTAAGAGAGCCCCTAATTAAGTTGGAGACATGAATTTTTGCATACGTATAGCTGAATACCTCAGACCACACGACAAATCATAAAATTTTCAAAAAGTCTTATATTATTTACTCATCCGTGCTGTAACGTATATTTTAAGCAATTATTCTAACCTCCGCCCTTTTCACCCGGGGAGCACTTTTCCAACTTTTGCCGACACCCCTTTGACCATTCTTTCATATTATGCACCATAGCCTTACATATTTGAGTTCCACTTTTTACCGCCAGAGGCGCCTACTTATCTCGGGTGCTATGGGCCCAATCCCTTCGACTAATATATATACGGATAGTATGTAAAACTGAGTTTCGTTCGGATAGAGATTTGTTTAGAATAGAGTGCGCCCCTGGTTGCGAAATGCGGAACTAACAGATTTTTCAAAAGGGTAAAGTGTTTTGAAATGAATATTAAACGAAACCCTCTGTGCGATCTGTGATCACACTTACCCACTTGTTTATTTTTACTGTTAATTATTGTTATTATTTATTCGTTTATTAACTGAGTATTTCTAAAATTTGTTACATAGTTAAATATTTATTTGAATCATACTTATTTGAATTATAACATAGGAATTTGTTACATAGTTAAATATTTATTTGAATTATAACATGTCTGATAAAGCATTATCTCCATCCACGCTTTACAGACCTTCAAGGCGAGGAAAGTCAGTCAAAAGTGCAGCTCGAAAAAATATATTAAATGTTTATTCCAGACTTCGTCAAGAAAATCCCCAACATTCAATTAATGAAATCGTAGAGGAAGTTTCCCAACTTACAGGTGTTTCGAAAAGAACAATTTTTCGTTTGAAAAAAGAGAAAAAGGCATCTAGCCCTACACCCGGAAAGAAACGACCTGGTGCAGTGGGTAAACTCAGAAGGCTGGGAAAATATGACGAATTCACGTTATCTTGCATTCGACGAAAAATCCATAGTTTTTTTCGCAGAAATGACATACCAACTTTGGATAAAGTTTTACAAGTTGTAAACGATGATAAAGAAATTTTTTCGAAAAATATTAGCCGGACCAAATTGTACAGAATATTAAAAGATTCGGGATTCTTTTTTGAAAAACGAAAAAGAGAGGCAGCTCTTCTTGAGAGGCAAGATATTATTTTGTGGCGCAGAAACTATTTGAGAAAAATTACAGAGTATAAGAAAAAAAAAATGCTTCTATTTATTATCTTGATGAAACATGGGTAAATGATGGGCATACTCAGAGTCCCCCCCCCCCCCCCCCCGCAAAAAAAAAAGGTAAAAAAAGGTTATTTGTAGAGATCGACCTCAGCTATCCAACGCAAAAGTAAAAAAAAAATAATTTAAAAATACTGAAATGCAAACGAGATATTATTTTTTTTTTTTCTCCATAGGATTAGAATTAGCAAGCGGGTGTTTTTGCGTGAGTGAAATAGTCCCTTAATTTTCAGCAGTGTTAACAATTTAATATTAAATGCAGTTTTTAATTACACTGCTCAAAACAATTAAAGGATATTGCAGTTTTAGGTGGATTTTGTATCTGGTAAACTGTTTAGCTGATTGATACATGGTCGACAGACATAGTAGGTTATATGAGAATAAATTACACATGTTTGGCAAAGAAAAATGCATTTTATTGCGCATTTGTGTACTAAAGGAAAAAAACACAATTTGTGCATATGAGAAAAAAAGAATAAGAAAAGGTGTTTTCTTCAAAGAAAATCATTTTCAGTAGGGGCATGGTTTCCACGGGCGGCCAGCAACGTTGAACACCTTTGAGGCATGGACTCAATGAGGCTATTAATGTCGAGTTGGGGTATTCTGCCCCACTCTTCCAGAAGAGCTCTTTCCAGTTCTTGGAGAGTTTGTGGGGGTTGTAAGGGCCAGAAACTCGTCCTCCTAGAGCGTCCCAAACGTGCTCGATTGGATTCATGTCTGGAGAACACGCTGGCCATTCCATTCGAACGATTCCTTCCTCGAAAAGGAAATCCTCCACCAGGTTTGCACGATGTGGCCTGCAGTTATCGTCCATTAAAATGAAGTTATCTCCGATTGCTGCAGCGTAAGGGACTACAATAGGTCTGAGGATCTCATCCCTATATCGGCGATCAAGAGCTCCATCTCGAATGATGTAGAGGTCAGTGCGCCCGTCAATGGAGATGCCACCATACACCAACACTCCTCCACCGCCAAATCTGACACTTTCGTGCACGAACGCAGGATTATTCGTACTGCCACGGTCCCTCCAGATGAAAATACGCCTATTATCCGAATGCACAGAAAAACGGGACTCGTCAGAAAACAGAATATTGCTCCATTCATTTCTCCTCCAGTTGACATGCTCGGTTGCCCACTCCCTGCGGTCGCGACGATGCCTTGATGCTAATCTAACACATACCATCGGTCGGCGAGCATACAGACCTACAGCCTGGAGCCGGTTTCGGACAGTCTGAGTTGAAATCGTGGTGCCTGTAGCCGAGCGAAGGTGTTGTTGGAGAAGAGTAGCGTTCATGGTTCGGCGTCTCCGAGCTGTTAACGCTAAATACCGATCTTCATTGGGCGTTGTTGCCCGTCTACGACCTTGCCCTGGTCTTCGGCCTGCACATCCACTCTCCAAAAAACGGTTCCAGATCCTGGAAATGACACTTTGTGACACTCCAATGGCTTGCGCTACTTCGGCTTGAGTTTGGCCCCCTTCTAACCTACCAACAATTCTCAAAGCTTCTGAATCTGTCAAATGACTTCGCTGAGACATCGTACTCATCGAAACAAAGCAATCACTGAATGCCGATCATCCTTGTCTTCATTCTCTTTTATCCAGTTGAAAGTCAAATTTCATTCGCTGCCGCTGAAGCGACGTTTTTGACGTCGAACTCAAAATTTGCATACTCCACAGTTTGAAAACCAGAAAAATTTGCATTTGTGATTCTCTTCTTCTATTTTCGGCAAAAAAAATTTCGTTTATATCTTTATTTTATATAAAACTTCAAATATCCTTTAATTGTTTTGAGCAGTGTATTTAAAAATCAGCTTATTTTGATTTAAAAAAAATCATGACTTTTTTACACCCTAATATCTATAATTAAAAATGTACATTAAAAATGAGACGGGTTCAGTGTGAGATATAGCCTTTTCCGAATTTCTGTCAGAGGTTTTGGTATAAATAACAAATTTTCTGTTTTAAATAGATTTCCGGATAATTTGGTTTTAATCTTTTAACCCAATATAGATAATACTGTTTTGTTTTCAGTAAATTTCATTCGGAATTCGTATAGCGATTTTTTAAATTTTCTCGATTTTTTTAATCTGATTTTTAAATTTTTTTTGCTTTTTGCGGCAATTTTTTGACATTTGTAAGAGGAATTCTTTTGCCCTTCGCGATTTTAAATTTCTTAGACAGTTTTTGATGCGATTTTTTTCTTTCCGATGTGATTTTTTCAACATCAGTACGTGGAATTCGACTTCAAATTTTTAGTTTAAAACAGTAAATTTTGAAATTTTTTTAATAAAGTTTTTCCACAATTCGTGCACCCTTTTTTAAAATTTTCGCTATTTAAAAAATTTTTTCGCATTTTGCGGGCCGGGCGACGTCGGTCGGATTAGCTAATATAATATAAGATAGTACTAAAATCAGTCTAAAAAATGTAAAAATAAGAAAAGAATAATAATGCAATTCGTTATTTTAATAGATTATATAATTAATTTCATAGGAACTTCAAAACGTACAGATTTTTGCACACGCATTATACTTTTCCGCCAAAATGGCGCTTTTCCTTGGTTACTAGTGATCCTTTGCTCTTCAAGCAAACCCTGGTTGCTACGGCAACGGCTGCGATTCGGCATTCGTAGCATAACCAACGCTGCCAACTTAAGGTGGAATCAAGTATAGGAAGAAATAAGAATGTCGCGCGGCAATCAATCTTTCTCCCTCCCTCCTATTTCATCACCTACTTTCTGAATAACTAGTGATTTCTTTCCGAACGGGAGTTTTCTTCCGCGCGTGGTCAAAGAACGAAGCTGGGAAAGTTTTTCACTAAAGCTTAAAAGCTGGGAATCGCGAAAAAACGTGAATTTCGCCCAAGGACAACGTAAAAAACTCGAATTACGTCAAAACATCGCGGAAAAAAAGCAAATTTCGTGAAAAGATCGCGGAAAAAACGAAAATTTCGACCAAGAATCGCGAAAAAACATTACAAAATTCTTGAAAGTATCGCGGAAAAACGCAAAATTCGTGAAAAGATCGCGGATAAAACGCAATTTTTGACAAAGATTCGCGAAAAAGAATCACCAAATTCTTCAAAGTAACGCGGAAAAACGCAAAATTCGTGAGCAGATCGCGGAAAAATGCAATTTTCGACAAAGAATCACAAAATTGTTCTAAGTATCGCGGAAAAACGCAAATTTCGTGAAAAGATCGCGGAGAAAACTCAATTTTCGTGAGAAAATCACGGGAAAAAACGCAAATTTCGTCAAAAGATCGTGGAAAAACACAAATTTCGAGAGAAGATCGCGGAAAAAACGCAAAATTCGACAAAGAATCGCGAAAAAAAAAATCACAAAATTCTTCAAAGTATCGCGGGAAAACGCAAATTTTGTGAAAAGAGCGCGGAAAAACGCAAATTTTGTGAAAAGAGCGCGGAAAAACGCAAAATTCGTGAAAAGAACGTGGAAAAACGCAAAATTCGTGAAAAGATTGCGGAAAAAACACAAATTTCGACAAAGAATCGCCAAATTCTTCAAAGCATCGCGGATAAAACGCAAAATTCATGAAAAGATCCCGGAAAAATCGCAAATTTCGTCAAAAGATTGCGGAGAAAACGCAACTTTCGTCACAAAATCGCGGAAAAAACACAAATTTCGTCACAAGATCGCAGAAAAACACAAATTTCGAAAAAAGATAGTGGAAAAAACACAAATTTCGAGAAAAGATCGCGGAAAAAAACGCAAATTTCGTGAAAAAATCGTGGAGAAAACGTAAATTTCGTCAAAAGATCGCGGGAAAAATGCAGATTTCTTGAAAAGATCGCGGAAAAAACGCAACTTTCGTCAAAAGATCGTGAAAAAACACGAATTTTACGAAAAGATTGTGAAAAAAACGCAAATTTCACGAAAAGATTGCGGAAAAACACAAATTTCATCAAAAGATCGCAGAAAAAACGCAAATTTCGTCAAAAAAGCGCCTGAAAACGCAAATTTCGTCAAATCTTGAAACAAAATGCAAATATTTTCAGAGAATGGCGAAAAAAACTCACAAATTTCGTTAAAAAATTACAAAAAAAAGAAATTTTGTGAAAAGATCGCGGAAAAAACGCAGATTTCGTCAAAAGATCGTGAAAAAACGCAGATTTTGCAAAAGGTCACGAAAAAACGTGAATTTCGTCAAAAGATCGCGAAAAAAATGCGAAATTCATTAAATGGTCGCAGAAAAATGCATATTAGTTAGTGCCGAAGGGAGGGTGTGTCCAGTGGCATAGCTACATTTTCAGCACCCTGGAGCAAGTAAAGTTTGTGCGCCCTCTTGTCACTCGAAAAAGTTCTGCGCAATTTTATTTTGAAGTTTAAAATTTAAATACTATTCTTAATTTTATTTAATCCTTTCACCGTCCGAGGGTTTTCCTGTATTTTTATAAAAAGGCTTGTAAATTCCATGATATATATATTAATTAATCGCAATTTGATGCTATAATATCTTTAATATCACTTCTTTCTATATCAGGGTTGCCGGCTTTTAGCCAGGCCAAAAAAAACCGGCCGGCTTTTTTTGGTTTTAACCACTTAAAAAAAGCCGGCTTTTATTTTTAAAAGTTGGTTTACAGCTAATTTGTTTTAAATTTTTATCAATTAATTTTTAATACACTTATAAATATTTTCTACTAAAAAGATTATAAATTTCTATTAAATTTTGTCAAATAAAAAAGTCTTTATAACTACTAGAAGGCAACTGTGAATGCATTATGTCTGGAAAAAAAAAAAAAAAAAATTATATATATTGAAAAGGACATAAGTTAGACTCCAAACTGGTATTTTGAAATTCTATATTACATAGCTCCACATATACTACACATTTTAAAGATTATATTTAATTAAAATTAAAACAATGACAAAATGTAGCACATCAAAATTGAAACATTCTTGTGTGTCTATATGGAGAGATTGAGCTATGTATGTTAAAAGAGAAATTAGAAAGGATATGATATTTGAGGAGAGTTTGGTACGTCAGTGTATAAAAAATAGAGCATTTAAACAGGAAAAAAATATATATATCCGAATTAAATTTTGAAAATCTTGTTGCTAAGCATATTCATGCAAATGCTATTCATAATGTTTTTAATAGTGAGAAATGGTGTTTTTATTACATGACTATGTATAATTTTAAATGTTTATTAGAAATAAAATAAAACTTGTATATTAATAGCTCTTAAAATTAAGTAATAAAACATGTAACTAAGTAACCATTGTCCTCTTCAGTTTTATAAAGCTGTAAAAATGAAGAAATTGGGGGGGGGGGGGTAGTTAAAGGTCAGTGTAAGCAACATAAACAAGTTGGTATGCCCTTTTAAAATTTAGCTGACATATTTGCAATTCTGACTACAAATCACTAGCAAAACCATCTAAGTTTTATTCCAGTATTAATGTCTTCATTATTCAGAAATTGGATTACTTATTAAACTCCAGATCAATTAAATGTCATTAAAACTAATTAAAAATACTTTAAAATGTATAGTTTATAATTACAATGCTTCACTTTATGAAAGCCAATTATGGCCAAAAAAGGCCAATTTTGGCCAAAAAAAGCCGGTTAAAACCAATAAAAGCCCCCGGCGTGGCTTTTTTAAATTTTAGCCGGCTTTTTTGCAACCCTGTTCTATATATGGTTCAAAATAAAATTCTGTTTAAAATATTTGTGTCTACAGCCATTTTAACATGATTTCTAGAAACGGAAAAATCCGGGCCAGCCGGTTAAAGGGTTTTAATATCTTACTTTTATTTGAATGTCAAAGTATTTTAACAACGTATTAAATACAAACAATTAAAAATAAATAATGAATAATGAAATGAATTATAATTCTTTAAGTACCTACCAATTATTTCTGCGAACTGGGAGAGATTTTTGTTTTAAATGCGCCACTGGGCCAGTACAATCTGTCACCCTTGATACACTATATGGCCAAAGGTGACCGGCCACTTGCGATTTTTGACGTTTTCTTAAATATCCAGAAAAATACATGAGGAATTATCCTGAAACTCCAGGTGTGTAAACAGAATAGTACATGTCATATATTTCCGTGAAGATTTTTTCCGGAAACCACATAGGGGACCGTCAACAAATTGAATAAGAACGAATACGGTCACCCGGGGTAATTCCTGATCAAAAAGCATCAACATCTAATTATTATATAAACTATTAAAGGTATTGTTCCCAATTTTTTTGTGGAATAAACCCCCTATGATGGCTATATTATAAAATGCTTACTTAAATATATATGCACTTATAGTTAAAATAATTATAATTTTTAAATGACCAAGAATTACCCCGGAAATGGGGGTAATTCTTGGTCACTTCTGGGGTAATTATCGGTCAGCATCCTTTTTCATGTAAATAAAGTAGTACAGTTAATTTTTTTATGACTGAGTAATCAAATAAGTAGAATCAATCTTCTAAAAGTTTTGTTCATCTCATAATTGTGAAATAATAAAAGCATAGACTTTGTTTTGGGCATAAATACAAAGTTATTTGATGTGCAAAAGACTCTTGTACATTTTATCAAACATTAATTAGCCAAAGGATTTTTATGCATTTTTACAACATTTATAAGCAGTATTTATTACTTCATTAGTATTCATTGTCAATGGATTTATTAATAACTTGCAAATTTATTGGTCCATAAAAAATATAACTGAATGTTTGCTATCAATTTTATTTTGCTTAGGTCAACTGAAGTTTTTGACTCCCTTTTCAAGAAATTTTCAATACAGACCTTTAATATAATACACAGCATAATAATTAGGTTCCTCTATTGCATTAAGTATATTTTATGCACTATTTTGGCATTTTGTAAATGAGATAGTATTTCTACTTAAATTGTTCAGTCATAGAGTGTGTCTTATTCTCTGAGCACTTACTCTTTTCTTCTTTTAAAAGTATGTAATATAGTAGAGGGAAATTTTATAATATTTTTTTAAAGACTGTGATATATTATATAATTAGTTGAAATAAAATAATTAAGAATTCAAGAATGGCAATGATCTGTTGTAAAATGTGTAAATATCAAGATCGATGTTCTGCAGAAATTTGAGTAGCAGTTTTGAATATAATTTTTTTTTTAATATTCAATTTCAACTAAATGAATAATTAAGGCACATATTTCAAAGCAAAGGATTCAAAGTACCTTTGAGATTTTTTACAGTTTTATAAATTGTTATTTTTATAACAAAAGCGAAAATGATCAAGAATTATTTCAGAAATTCAGTGACCAGGAATTATCACGGGTGACTCTACTTTATTAAGAACTACAATTAACTAAAATGTGGTGAACAATGTGGTTGCAGTTAATTCTCAAAGGGTTTGCGATAATTAAAATTGCTAAATATGACAATAAAAAGGAATTAAATGATGATAAAAACATTGACCAGGAATTACCCCAGTGACCAAGATTTACCCCAGATACATGGGGCAATATTTGACCAACTTCTGTAAATTATTTAAAATAATATAAAAAATTTCAAGACTATTTTTTAATAGCTAAAGTAGTTGGTAATTGAACCAAAAAGAAAGAAAAGTAAAATATTTAAAATTTGAGTTGTAACAAAGATCTTTGTAAAAATGTATCATAACTAAGGCCAATGTTATTTTACAGAAATTTAACAAGCCATTTCAAAAAGATTTTTTTTTTTTCAAAATAAATAAACAATAAATTCCAATGAGGGTAGTTCAGAGTACCTCTATGATTTTTTTCATTTTGGTGAAGCGTTCTTAAAACATAAAAAGGACCGTGACCAGGAATTACCCCAGAAACTTGCTGACCAGGAATTACCCCGGGTGACCCTATCTTTTGGACAACTCTGTAAAAACTTATGTTGCAAAAGCGTTCAAACTCTAGATTATGATTAAGTGCCTTATTGTAATAAATTTTGTTCATTTTTATGAGAATAGCATGTATATTCGTAGAGAAATTAAAGTTTTTATAAAATTTTATAAAAATATATAAAAAAAATTTTATAAAAATAATCCCAAATTTTGCCAAGTTTCTTTGCTTATAATTTGTAGAGTTCTTAATATTAAAAAAAAAAAGTTCTTTTCAGAAAATATGACAAATAACACTGTACACAATACCCTGCAATCAGAATGAAAAAATAATAAAAATGTATGAAAAATGAGCAGTTTTACTAAATACTGATTCACTGCGCATGCCCGAGTGTAAACAAAATATAATTTGCGTAATGTATAGAGCTAAATGTATAGAGAAACATTTGTGAGAATCTCAAAAATATAGTTTGAAAAGTCTGAAAATTATCGTTTATAGAATAGGCTCAAAATCCGTTATTCCAAAAAGGAAGTAAAAAGATGAGGGGCTGTATCAAAATACAGAAGTACGTGCAATATTTTGTATGCTATACTGGCACTAATCAATGGATATAAGGATACAACCCCTCATCTTTTTGCTTCATTTTGGAAACAACGCATTTTGAGCTTATGTTATCAACGATAATTTTCAGAATTTTTAAGCTATGTTTTTGAGACTTTTACAAAAGTTGCTCTATACATTTAGCTAACACATTATGCACATTATATTTTGTTTACATTCGGGCATGTGCAGTGAATCATTATTTAGTAAAACTGCTCATTTTTCATGCATTTTTATTATTTTTTCATTCTGATTACAGGGTATTGTGTACAATGTTATTTGTCATATTTTCTGAAAAGAACTTTTTTTATATTAAGAACTCTACAAATTATAAGCAAAAAACTTGGCAAAATTTGGGACTCTTTTTATAAAAACTTTAATTTCTCTACGAATATACATGCTATTCTCATAAAAATGAACACAATTTATTACAATAAGGCACTTAATCCTAATCTACAGTTTGAACGCTTTTGCTACATTAATTTTTACAGGGTTGTCCAAAAGATATTCGTTCTTTTTCAATTTGTTGACGGTCCCCTGTGGGGTTTCGGGAAAAAAAAATCTTCATGGAAATATATGACCTGTACTATTCTGTTTACACACCTGGAGTTTCAGGATAATTCCTCATGTATTTTTCTAGATATTTAAGAAAACGTTAAAAATCGCAAGTGGCCGGTCACCTTTGGCCATATAGTGTATCTCTTTTTCTTTTCAAGGGTTTCGCATTGTAAAAAAAAAAAAAAAAAAAAAAAAAAAAAAAAAAAAAAAAAAAAAAACACGCGATAGTCAAGATTTTTATTTATTTTTTTACTTTCCGCATATGGATGAAACACGTTTTTTTATTTTTAGTGTCAAAAAATACTAAAATTCCATAAAATTGAAAGTATCATAACTCGATAAGTTTTGGTCGTTCAAAAAAGAATTTTTTATTATTTTACCTGTTAAAGTACGGAGAAGATTTTTCTAAATATAGCGTATAGAATTTAGGGACCGAATAAAAATGTAAGCCTCGTAACTTTTAAAAAATAGCTATTTTGACATAAACTACTTTTAAGATTATGAAAAACAACTTTGAAACTTTTTTACTATTGAAAATATATTTCTACAGCTAATGGTTTAGAGAATTAGCCAATGGACAATGATAAAAGTTGTCACCGGCGTTCTCACTGGCTTTTGACTAATCTGAACAACTTGGCTAATCGCAAAAGAAAAACTAGTCAAATTCAAATAATAGTAGTAATAGATTCTTCGTGAATCTCTAAGAATATCAAAACACAAATAATGAGTTATACAGCAAAGGTTTAATCGCACAATAACATCATCGGAAATATCGCCGAAGCTTTTGCAATTCGATCTCTTGCAATTTGGCGATCTTTTTCTTGCAAATTAAACATTTTGGCGCAGTGGTGAACGGCAGCGAGAACATTGATTCACTCACAACCTTATACATTACTCAAGATTGCAGTTTTCACTTTCCATACACATTCAATGTAAGGTAGGAAATAGGAAAGCACAGTAAAAATAGCAACAATGGTATAATTTTACACTTTCATATACTTTGAATCTGTTCTCACAATTTTTACAGTCATTCATATGTATGCGTGTAAATTAGAATTTCCTCGTGCTTTCAGATTTCCATAGCATGATTTGGTGCGTTTTTGATGATGTCGGCAGGTATGTTATAAATCTGTCTCAAGAATTTTATTAATTTTCGAAGAAATCGCCCGGCGGATTTGGAATCTAAACCATTTTTCAAACATTCAGTGACGACAACTGATAAATATTTTCTCTTCTATCTCAATTAAATTATTCTTATTGCTCATATATTTATACAACAACGTTTCATCACGCATACAGTGGCGGCTTGTGTGTGTGTGACAAGAGGTTCACAATCCCTTTACTATACCAGTAATTTCATTAAAAAAAATTCTCCTTTCAAAAAAGCGTAGAAAATCCCACGATTAAAATAGATCAAATTTTATATACCAATATTGTAAAAAAGTGCTTGAGAACACCTAAAGAGCCGCTACTGCACGAAGATTAGAACTCGGTCGCTGTGGCTGTCAAATGCTCAGACCTTGGATTTTTGAAGGGTGCAACGTTTTAGAAACTCATTACTTAACCACCTTACTTAGAAACCAATAATATCCATTACGATCCCAGTTTTTCTTTCTGGGGATACTTTCAATTTCAGAATCGGATCCGAAATTGAAAGTGTTCTTAGAAATAAAAATCCCTGCCGGCTCTCACAGGCAGATTTCGAAGTTGAGTACTAATTTCACCAACAAAAACTAAATCAAGATAGATATAAATCCAGTTTAACAATTTTATCTGGCCACTTTTGAGGAGTTTTTAATTTCATTTATCTGTAAGGGCTGGTTTTTATCAGAATCATGTTAATACCATAATTTTTTTCTTCAACCCTTTTTTTTTTTCCTATAAGAGTTGGTCCTATCAAAAACTTGTCACTATAAAAGTTTTAGATAAGATTTAGAAGATTTATAATAAATTTAAGTGGATTTGATATCTTGTGAATTGACGAAGTTATGAATTTTTTTCTTCTTAAAGCACTATTTTTTTTCGCTCCCTGAGCCCATTTTTAATGATATCAAAAATCTGTCACACCTAAATTTTTTACCCTTTTCCGCAGAAGTAATAATAACTTTAAACTGATTTGATATGTATTATAATTAAGAAGTTAGAGTTTTTTCTGTTTTCACAAAAAACCCCTCTATTTCCAACCCCTTGGTCTGATTTTGCCCATTACCGAGCTTGACCGAGATTTTCTGCCCCTTGACTTTTTGTATCAGTTTGGAAGAGATTTGTGCAGAATTATGGAAGTTATCGTGTCATAAAAAAAAGTGATATAGATGGGTAGATAAAGTTTTGAACTGCGGATGATTTGGGGTTCTATGGGTCATGATCGGCGTAGATCTGCAAAAATGTTTCAGAAGTTACAACATAGGGGAGAATGTAATAGGTAGTATTTCTTATGAAATCTACCTAATAATAATTTAAAAAATCGAAACAGTATAAAGATAATCGTTTAGACATCAACCTCAGATATCCTATGAAAAAAAATTACAAATATTGAAATGTAAAAGAAAAATTTGTAAAGAATTAACCAAAACATAGCTGCCAACTTTTACGCTTTCCTCTTACCACTAAAATATTATAATAAATGTTGTCTTATTTATTCGTCGAAATCTTTTGATTAAACAAAACGAAAATCTCTATTAAATTTTAGTGGTAGCAAGAAAGCGTAAAAATTGGCAGCTATGCCAAAAAGCCATTGGTTTAACATTTAGCTTGCGAGTGACTGGTGTTGGATTCTAAGTACACAGAATTTTAGTACTGAATAAAAAAGTTATGATTAATTAAATCTATTTTAAACTTTTTTCGCAGTGGGAGTATAAAAAATCTTAATGCTGCTAGTCATATTAAGAAACTTGCAAATATTATTAATTTGATTTTAAAGCAAAGTATCTTTAAAAAAGATTTTTATGTAGTAAACTCTGTCTGAAGCTACGTGTAAGACAGATTACTGTATTAGGCAGAATGTACTGTATTTAAAAAAAAAAAACCCTAGCAACAGGGTATAATCAAAGGGGCGCAAAAAGAGCATTCAAAGGGCGCCGCTTTGAACAGTACTGTTCTAACATATATACGAGTTCTAATTATCACATTTATAGTTGGGATGCACCGGATATCGGATATCCGAAGCGCCTTTGCCTGCCGGATTCGGATATCCGGCACTAGATATGTTTTTAGTTATATGGTGAATTATTTCTTTATATAATGCCATCTCGGAACAATAAATTACAAACATGTTTCACACATCATTAAAACATTTTAAATGTATTGAAATATAATTTATAAAAACTATATATCTTTGAATATCAGGGCTTGAAATTCAAGTTTTCCCAGGAGGAAAGTTTCCCACCCAACATTTATAAATGCAGGGGAGAAAGCCCCCCTCCCTGTTAGAAAGGGAAAAAAATCTTTAAACCCCACTATATTTTAGGCGCCCTGTACCTGCCATTCAAGCCCTGTAATGCATATTAATAATGTTGTATAAAAAATTTAATTTAAACATTAAAATATTCTGTTTATTTGTACAATGAAATGCTGATAATTGCTATTGGATTTGGATATGGGATTGACTATATTGATAATTGCTTATAATTAATTAATTTGTACAATGAAATACTGATAATTTGTACAACAAAATTTAACCAATTAATATGCTTATAATTGTGGAGTATTTTCACAAAGAAATACATTCTTTTTATAATTTAAACATAAAATATCTGCTAATATTATACCCATGATCAGAGTTATTTTCTCCAAACATAGGTTTAGTTGATGGCTTTTTTCTGTTTTAATTATTTAATACTGTTTTGCTTTAAGTCATTTAGTTTTATTTTAAGTTAAATTACTTTGATATTTATAAGTAAAAGGAAAATCATTTTTAATTTTAAATATTTATAATGAAGTTACAAAAATAACTAGTTGGACGTGCCAACCCCAAAACTTTCTTCTATCTCATACATATTATCTTAATATTTCAAAAAGTAGTTCCAAATGTTATTAGTTCAATATTATACCAACTTAGATTTTGATCTAAAATTTCTGCTCCAGTCATTAATCACAATAAGTTAATCTCGATCATGATATTTATTAAAACCAATAATTTGTTCATTATTCTGTTGTATATCAGCCATTTGTGAATAGCCAGCTTAGTAGGATGCAAAGTTCCCGTCGCTTCACAAGCCGCCTATATGCAGTACAAAAAACTGCGATAAATCGAGAAAATTTTACAAAAATCGCTGCTACAATGCCCCCTTCTGGTGGAATATTTCCAAAGGAGAAACTGCTGGCCATAGCCAAAAATATACACAAAAAATTGGTTCAATTGTATGCTTAGCTTCATACACTTTTCGATGCTAAAATAATGAAAATAACACAAAAATCACTATTATAGTGCCCCCTTCCAGCGGAATATTTTCAAACTGAAATAGGACCTGCTGGCCATAGCCAAAAACATACCCCTAAAGATTGGTTCAATTCTATGCATAACTTCATACACTTTTCGATGGTACAAGAATGAAAGTGGCAAAAAAATCGCTATTACAGCGCCCCCTTCTGGCAGAACATTTCTAATTTAAAAGGAAAACCTACTGGAGATAGCTTAAAACATACACAAAAATTTTTGTTCAATTATATGGATAACTTCATATACTTTTTGATGGTATAATAATGAAAATGGCACAAAAATTGCATTTACAGCACCCCCTTCCGGCAGAATGCTTCCATATTGAAGAAGGACCTGCTGGTCACAGCCAAAAACATGCACAAAAAATTTGGTTCAATTCTTTGCATAACTTCATACACTTTTCAATGATACAATAATGAAAATGGCACAAAAATAGCGATTACGGCACTCCCTTCCAGTGGAATATTAACATATTGAAGGAGGGCCAGCTAGCTATAGCCAAAAACATTCACAAAAAATTTGGTTCAGTTCTATACATAGCTAACTTTATACAATTTTTGATGGTATGATGGCGGCACACAGACAGACATTTTGTATAAACATGTTTTGGGATCTCTAACCCCTAAAACGTCTAATCCGTCGAAAACTGGAAATAAAAAAAAATTCAATTACAATACTTTCTTCTCTTGAAGGTAGAAGAAAGTAAAAATAGGCCTGTTTAATAGTTAAACTTAAAAGAAAGAAGGAAAATTAATAAAGTCATACTTTAATAAACAACTTCAAATTTTGTTTTACTTTCTGAAAGTAAAGGTACAATTTTCTAAAAGATGTAAATGGTAATTCTTAAATTTATTATAAAAAGTTCAAATATAAATGTTAGGAAATCTGGTAATTCTTTAACCCCTTAACCTACAATGACGGGCATAGCCCGCGTACGATGATCGAGCCAAATGTAAATTCTTCTTACCACTAAAATTTCACAGTAAATATAGTTTAATTTAATCGGCGAAATTCCATGATTAAACAAGGCGAAAATCTCTATTAAATTTTAGTGGTAGCTATGGATTTGCCAAACCGTGGAGCTGTTAAAAGTAAATCGTAGGTTAAGGGGTTAACAGTGTGGCCCGAACTGGATTCGGGCAAGAACACTTTGCTTGCTTCGTTATTAAAAGCATTTTGATACCACTAATTTGTAACTGTAAATTTATCTTTATTGATTGTCAGATATTTTTCGATTAAGTAAGGTAAATATTTTAGTATGGAAAAAGTGGTGTCCAGACCGATTTTTAATTTTTTTGTAAGAAAACAAATGTCACTGTTAAGGGGTTAAACATTTGAGAATTACCTTTTTGCTCATAAATAGTGAACTTACTTTCATATTTTGCATTATAAACAAAAGTTGTTCGGCATTGTTTGAGGTCAAACGATTTCTCTTATCCTTATATATTCGCTTTGCTGCACTCTGCCGGATATCCGGCAGAGAGGTCGGATATCCGACGGTATTTCGGATATTGGAAAATCAACCTGATATCGGATATCCGTTGCATCCCTAATTTATAGACAATATTGAAACAGTCCCGTTTTCATATTAAAATGTAATTTTTAACAGAAAAGAGTATTTGACTTACCTTTTCTTTGCCGAAAACATTGTTTATAAATATTTTTGTGCATCAAGTGCAAAAATTAATACAATAAAAATTTATATAGGGGAAATTACAATCATAGCACTGTACGAATACACGGCGCCTAGACATTTCAAACAAATATTTTATAAATTATTTTACAAAAAATTAAATAAAATACGTATATATATTTTGAAATAGAGGCGACGCTCTTTGGTGCCATAGACAGGTTAAAAATTCTTGAGGCAGATCATGTCGCCAAAAAAAAAAAAAGCTTTACTTGAGAAAGGGCACAGTTTTACCTGGTTTAGGGCGCACCGACCCGCAGATCAGTTGCCCGGCGGGCCAGTCTGTGACTTAAATTTAAGTAAAATCTTTTTTGTTATTTATAGGTTTTGTTTCAGCAGGGGCAGAATCAATATTTGTTGAAAATTATGTCATTAGAAAAAGGTTTACGTTTTATGAATGAAAATGCGGAAATATTTCACCTTTGTATAAAATTAGGATCGGAGTTTTTATTCATTGTCATACTGTTTTGAACACACAGTATTTCTGTAAACTGTTCGGAAAGTTGAGTGGGGTAACTCCAGATTTTTTTTTTCTTTTATAATTCGAAAATTTATTGACTAGCAGTGATGGAACAGTGGCGCAGCCATTGAACGATTTTCACCACTAAATTTTTATAGTATTCCTCGACTTCGAAAATCTCAGAAATTCTGTCCTGAAGTTAAATGAAGAATAGTAATACATTTTTCTGGTGTAAATTGACTCTTTGCTGCTACACTGTTCCATCACTGGACTAGTAATTGATATCGGATGGTGGTGTTGTGACAGGGGAAGGGCGCAGAGACTGATCACGGCCTAGGGAAACTCACATTACTAATTTCGAAAAATATGTTTTGCTTTATTTAATCCTAAAATTCTGCGAATAAATAAGGTTTAGAAAAATACTTTCCCAAAAAAGTGGTGTAAATTTGAATAGGTGATGCTCAGGTCTTACGGAACACTGCATTTTTTATGCTTAAATTTTTCTCTCTTTTTGAAGGAAAATGCTTATTAATTCTGCATTTGATACGTCATATTTTTAAAATCTTAAAAACAATACGCACAACTTTTAGTTTGCCGCCCCCATCTAAATTTAGTCACCGTGGGCTGAAGTGGAATATGGCTAATTCCAGCTCTTATTTCCTGTGAATTTATTTCATTGCAATTAATAGTAAAAATAAAATTTTTCAGTTGAGTGTTATCATATCGAATGGCAAGTAATATATTTTAGTAAATTACAATGTTGATAGTTAGAAAAAACACAATTTTGTATGGAGCGTACATAACTTTGTTACTGGCCAGTGAAAAAAATCTGTGTACTGGCCAGTGGGTAAAAATGTTAATTTTGACCTATACTGGTTAGAGAAGATATTCCTGTATCCTGGGACCCTATGCACAGACTAGAGTTGGTTCAGGTACATTCAGATAGTAAAATTGTGGAAGATTCCTTAGCACTTATCAATACTTGCATGGAAGAATTCATGTGGGGGAAATCATTTGAAAGTTTAAATAAATGTGCAGATGAACTGTAAATGTTTCTCTGCAAGCCTAAAATTTTTAAAACTTTGAAATTTGTTTCTCATGCTTTTGATGTTTTTCAAACATTCCTAAATGACTTCAAGGCATTAGTCGCAGCCTCTGATAAAACAGAAAATGCAAGTCTGAGGGACAAACTTTTATCAAAAAGAAATATCTTCTGTATAATAGCTGATATAATTTCGGTACTTGCTACCATGTTAAAATGTATTTAGGTAACAGATCTTCTTCCTTGGGAGTATACAGATTTAATTACAAATCTAAATTGTTATTTGCTAAACATCAAATCCCATCTGATAACCCTTCATAATTGTGTGAGATTGTGCAACAATTTATTGATATTGTCAGATCATTGCCAAAATGTTTTTTCAAAAATACAATACTTTCATGGCACATGTTTTCAGAAGAAAGTACTTTCCAAGGAGTACCTCTGCCAGACCTTCCAATAAGTAGCAAAATGTTCAGGTCTACTACTGATAATTCTAGTATATCGTATTTTATCAGTGACATCAAAGATATAGTGCAATATATTGATACACTGCATCAATACAGTGTCTATTTTGGACAAAGCACAGAACTTGATGAGATCATCAAAGCAACAAAATATTTATTCAATTTTGAATATCTGATTTTTCCACGTTCAGATGTAACAAACAAAATCTTGGATCTTTCCAATTTTTTAGAAATTCTGAATGTACTTCCTTGTGTTCCTCCCTCCAAAGAGGAAGGGAAAGAGCTGTATTTTGAATACACTGTATTTCTTGATTGGGTTTACGAAACTGTCAAAAAGTGCCAGGAGAGTGAAACATATTTTCAAAATAAGACCATGTTAAAAAATGCTGTGAATACTTTAAAATCAGAGATCCCGAAATTAACCAGTTTTCTAACTAAAATTTTGTCTATTTCAGTATCTGAAGCTATATGCGAATCATGGGGGGGGGGGGGGGTCTACAATCGATAAAAAATTTTCTAAAAGGCCCAATACAGCTGATGGGAATGAAACGACCATTGGTACAACAGACAAACATATGTTTATTTATACGAATGGACCTCCATCTGAACATAAATCTGTTAGGATACTTGTAAAAGCTGTCCTTATAACTATGTATGGACCAAATTTTCAAAGACATTTTCTTCATAAAAGTAATATGTCTAAATTTCTCACTTCCAAAGTCAATAACTTCTGTGTCAATGCCATGATTCTAGAAATAAATCTTGCCTCCAGAATATGTTTCTTTTGTTTGACAGTGTTTTACGAAACACATCTTTAGCATTTTCATAAAAGATGAAATTACATCCTTACATATGTATATAAACATCAATCCCCCCTTTTTTCCCCATTGCGCTTGCAGAACATTTTTGATCATCTGAAATTCCGTTGCAGAACATTGCAAAGAATTCTGCTTTGGGGTCTAATTTTATAATCAGTAAAAATGAAAAAATTGGCAGTTGGTATGGCCCTTTTAAAATTTAGCTGACATATTAGCAATTCTGACTACTAATCACTAGCAAAACCATCTAAGTTTTATTGCAGTATTAATGTCCTCATTATTGAGAAATTGGGTTACTTATTAAACTCTAAATCAATTAAATGTCATTAAAACTAATTAAAAACACTTTAAAATGGGCAGTTTATAATTACGATGCTTCATTGTATAAAAGCCAATTATGGCCAAAAAAGGCCAATTTTGGCCAAAAAAGCCGGTTAAAACCAATAAAAACCACTGGTCTGGCTTTTTTAAATTTTAGCCGGCTTTTTTGCAACCCTGGTGGTAGCCCAAGCTTCTGTTGAAAAAAGTTGCTGATCTGCAAGTTTACAATTTGTATAAAGAAAAAGATTATTTCAAGAACCAAAAGTAAATTTGTTTCAGGTACTTTTTAATGCTGCTGTATATTAATGACTTGTTTATGCGTAGATGTAATAGTTTTCCTATTTATACAACATTGTACTGTATATTATCCATAATTTAAACTAAGCTTAAAAGCAGCATTAATGTTTAACATATAGAAGGTAGTGTGTGTGTTTGGGGGGAGGGGGGGGGACATGGCAGCAAAGGGAGGAATGGCACAAGTCCAATTCCTCCTTTTAATAAGATAAATGTAAATTACTAATAATGTGCAAATATATATTTTAATGAAAAAGATTAAATTTTAAGAAATAACTGAAAGATTGAACAGAAAATATTTTAAAACTTAAGCCCGAGACATAAATTAAACAAGGAAAGAAAACAAAAAAAGAAATACTTAAATATTATGCCAAGAAAGCAGAAATAAATTATACAGGAATAATTGGAGCTGTAGAGGATAATTTTGGTTTTAATGTGCAATTGATAAGAAAAAAGAATAACTGGAGATTTCATTTTCCTTGACAACTTGACATAAGCTATCTTGAGAAGGCAGATATTCTGTTAAAATTGTCAGCTCTACAAATAATTGCTCAGACAATCTGGTTACTATTTGCATTTCAAATAGATTTATCAACCTACAATCTTCGTTAGACTAAATATGTAGTGACTATTTGTACCTTATCTGTGTTTTATAGCTGTCCCATACCTCCCTGTTAGTAGGGGGCTATGGGACACATTTTTGAAACTTACAATTTCTTTAATTATAAAATTGTTTCTGCAAATTATGTTTTTATATTGTTCAAGGACTTTATAAAGTTTTTCCCTAAGTATTCTATAAATTGAATTTTTTTTTTGTTTTTGTATCAAGCAAAGTTGATTTTCTTATTTTTGTAAAAAGTGTCGCATTCCTCTCCACACTCCCCTACACATATATGTCTATCTTTTGTTGCCATATTATATGTTAAAAAAGAAGCAGAGCAGAAATCATAAAAGGAATAGAAAAGTGTTGGAGTTTTTGACGTGGCATAGGTTTAAACCTTATTTTAACCAGTTCATACCTTAAAAACACTAATATTTAAATCTCAGAACAAAAAAGAAAAAATGCTGTTAATATAACAAGATACAGTGTTACTTTTGTTTAATGATAGTGCACTTCAGTTTTGGTATGCATTGAATTGTTATAATAAAATATGAAATTGTAATTTTTTTTCATTTATGGCTAAATTTCCAAATTTTTTAAATGGAATTTTAGTGTGGTTTTTTGCATGCTTGGTTGAGTACCTTATTTAAAAAAATCCCTGCCGGCCCGGCCTACAGGCAGAGGTAGATTTCGAAGTCAAATATACTAATTTCACAAACAAAAACTAAATCATGATTAGAGATAAATCCACTTTAACAATTTTATCTGGCCGCTTTTGACGAGTTTTTATTTCATTTTTATATAATAGCTGGTTTTATAAGAATCATGTTAGGGCGGTATTCAAAAAAATACTTTTCCATGCTCAACAACTCGACATTTTCTGGCATAATTCCAGATTCATTTTTAATATAAAAAAAATATGAAACTTGCTGACGTGATTTTTGAAGAGATTTATAAGCGACCTGTGTTTTTTTTTGTTCAATTAATTAAAACTTGATATATAAACAATTATTTTCTCAGAAGAACAATATTTTTCGTTTCTAACACAATCGCTTCGGGAAATTCCGTTCAAAATGCCCACTTTGACATCATTTTTTGAAATATATTCTGCCTCTATCCAAAAATAGATCATTACAGTACATTATATAGTTTCTGAATAAGCGAATCTACCAATTAAATGCGTTTGAAAGCAAAAATGAATTTAAAAATGAGTCAGAAAATAAGCAGTTTGGATTTGAGTGACAATGGTTTTTCCAACACAATCCACTTCGGCAGATTCGGTTCAAAGTGCCCTTTTTAACAGCATTTTAAAAAAATATATTCTGCCTCTATCAAACAATCGACCATTACGGTAGTTTATATAGTTTCTGAGTAAGAAAACGTACCAATTGGAAGCCTTTGAGAGCAAAAATGAATTGTAAAATGAGTCAGAAAATAAGCAGTTTGGATTTGAATACACCCTTACTAAGATGATTTTTTTTCGTCAACCGCTATGTATTTTTAATTTGTTTTGCTATAAGAATTGGTCCTATCCAAAACTTGTATATATAGATGTTGTAGACAAAATTAAGAAGATATATGATAAATTCATGGGAATTTTATATCTTTTGAATTGACGGAGTTAGGGAATTTTTTCTTCTTCAAACCCCCTTTTTGTTTTCGTTTTTAATTTTTTTTTTTTTTGCGGTACGAATTGGTTCTATCAAAAACTTGTGAATATAAAAGTTGTAGATAATGTTAAGGAGATTTATAATAAAATTAATTGGATTTGATATATTGAGAATTGACGAAGTTATGATTTTTTTTCTCCCAAAAACCTTATTTTTTTCGCCTCTTGAGCCCATTTTTAACTTTATCAAAAATCTGTGATACATAAATTTTTGACCCTATTTTTAGAAGTAATAAAAACTTTAAACTGATTTGATATGTACTAAAATTAAGAAGTTATGGGGGGGGGGGGGTTCTGTTTTCACAAAACCCCTCCCTATTTCCATCCCCTTGGTCCGATTTTGCCCATTAACGAACTTGACCGAGATTTTATGGCCATTGATTTTATGTATCAGTTTGGAAGAGATTGGTGCAGAATTACGAAAGTTATCGTGTCCAGAAGAAAGTGATATATATATATATAGATAGATAGATAGATATATAAAGTTTTTTACTGAGGGAGGTTTTGGGTTCTAGGGGTCATGATCGGTGTAGATCTGCAAAAATTTTTCAGAAATTCCAACATAGGAACGATCCCAATAGGTAGTATTTCATACGAAATCTACCTAAAAAAATATATACATATATATATATATATATATATATATATATATATATATATATATCAGGGTTGCAAAAAAGCCGGCTAAAATTTAAAAAAGCCAGGCCGGTGGCTTTTATTGGTTTTAACCGTCTTTTTTTGGCCAAAATTGGCTTTTTTTGGCCATAATTGGCCTTTATACAATAAAGCATTGTAATTATAAACTACACATTTTAAAGTGTTTTTAATTAGTTTTAATGACATTTAATTGATTTACAGTTTAATAAGTAACCCAATTTCTCAATAATGAGGACATTAATACTGGAATAAAACTTAGATGATTTTGCCAGTGATTTGTATTCAGAATTGCAAATATGTCAGCTAAATTTTAAAAGAGCCATACCAACTGCCATTTTTTTTCATTTTTACTGCTTTATAAAATTAAAGATTGACAATGGTTATTTAGTTATATGTTTTATTACTTAATTTTAAGAGCTATTAATATACAAGTCTTATTTTATTTCTGGCAAACATTTAAAATTATACATAGTCATATTAATAAAAACACCACAATTTCTCACTATTAAAAACATTATGAATAGCATATGCATGAATATGCATAGCAACAAGCTTTTCAAAATTTTATTTTGAGAAAATTTTTTTTTCTTGTTTAAATGCTCTATTTTTTATACACTTATGTACCACTCTCCTCAAATAAAACAGCTTTTCTAATTCCTCGTTTCCATTTTGATGTGTTAAATTTTGTCATTAAGGCTGTTAAACCCAAAAGGGCAACTTTCTGACATAAGTTTTAATTTATTTTTGTCCAGAAATGCATGAAACTAGCAGATGTTGTTGTTCAGAAACTATGTAATTGCACTGTTTTTTCTGGGTTTTTTTGCAAACACTATAGATTTTTCAGAAAATAGTGTCAAAGTGAGCGTTTTTAACCGAATTTCCGCACAAAAGAAGAAACCACTCAGAAAAGGGTGAAAAAACATGTTTGTCACGTGATCAAAATCTCTTTATAACTCAATAGATAATTGATGGATCAAAAAATGGAAACAGTTCGATTCCAAATCGCTTCCATGGTCAGGCTTTCGAATTTTACATCTTTCCATTAAAAAATGAATTTGTAAATGTGTCAAAACATTTTGCGCTTGTTGAGCAGAGCAGTTAAGAACAGTTTTAATTAAATATAATCTTTAAAATGTGTAGTATATGTGGAGCTATATAATATAGAATTTCAAAACACCAGTTCGGAGCCTAACTTATATCCTTTTCAATGTTTATATACATTTTTTTTTCAGACATAATGCGTTCACAGTTGTCTTCTAGAAGTTATAAAGACTTAATTATTTGATAAAATTTAATAGAAATCTATTATTTTTTTTTAGTAGAAAATATTTATAAGTGTATTAAAAATTAATTGATCCAAATTTAAAACAAATTTACTGTAAACCAACTTTAAAAAATAAAAACTGGCTTTTTTCAATAAAAGCCGGCTTTTTTTAAGTGGTTAAAACCAAAAAAAGCCAGCCGGCTTTTTTTGGCCTGGCTAAAAGCCAGCAACCCTGATATATATATATATATATTGGGAAGAACAATATTATTCTGAAGAGTAGCATGCCCCTGTGTTTGAAAAGAAAGGTATTTAACCAATGTGTTTTGCCTGCGCTAACATATGGTGCAGAAACATGGACGCTAACAAAACGGATGGTACAAAGATTACAAACAACACAGAGCAGTATGGAAAGATGTATGCTAGGTATAACTAGAAGAGACAGAAAAAGAATAACCTGGATAAGAAGTCAGACGAAAGTTTTTGACATCATTGAAAGAATTAAACGGCTAAAATGGAAATGGGCTGGGCACATCGCAAGAAGACAAGACAATAGATGGAGCACAAACACCCTACAGTGGTATCCCAGAGATGTAAAACGGCCAAGAAGACGACATCAAGTAAGATGGAGTGATGAAATCAGAAAAGTAGCCGGTGTAAATTGGATGACTAAAGCACTAGACAGGAAACATTGGAAAAATCTGGGAGAGACCTACATCCAGCAGTGGATTGAAAACGGTTGATGATGATGATGATATATATATATATATAGCCTATAATAGAATTATTTCAAGCAAGAAAAACTGGTTTTGTAGCAATACAGTTTTGTATTGGAAAATATCTTTGAATTTGTTGTCCAGTAAAACCTCCCTAAAGCGACCACGTTCCGCTTCAATAAAAATTGGTCGCTCTGAGAGGTGGTCTCTTAATGGTGGTCATGTTTAATCGTTGAAAAAAGGTAACAATTAATGTTACTAAAATTTATTTTTCACAGTAGGAAAAAATATGAAAATTTAAGTATCGGAACGAAAGTTAATTAGTGCAAAGTTTAAAAAATGAATATATACATTGATGTTTGCTTTAATTTTACGTTTTTTGGGGGGGACGGGAACAAATTATGACCATTTCATTAATTTATCTATTTCTTTGAGTTTCCTGACAGAATAGGGCAAAGGAGTTTATTGATCGTCATCCTTACTTTGTCATCAGAGTTCAATTCATTGTCTAAAAAGACACAGAGGTTTAAACACTTAAAAGTTACCGGAATAAATAAAAATTCTAAATTTAGTTTAGAAGTTTGATGAGTAATGCGCTCTCCTGAATTATTATTCTAATAAAACCTTCTTCAAGCGACCAGGAAAAAACGGAATTTGTTCCATTTTCTTCAAAGAAATGGGTCGCTCATGGAGGGAGTTCAACTGGGGGGGGGGGGGGGGGTCTTTGAATAGAGGTAAAATTAGTATTGAGCCTATGGGAATAAATTTCGTTCCATGGAAAAATGGTCGTTCAAGGAGGTGGTTGCACAGGGAGGTTTCACTGTATTATCTTAAAGAGAGTGGACGCCCTCATTAGATACCAATTGTGGTGGATTACTTTCCGCTTCTAGCCATAAAAAAAATAAAAAAAACTTAAACAATTTACCCATATTCAAAACATTACATTAAATCTATATAATTTTAATTACTACTTAATTTAGTGTCTAATTATATTTTTGTCATGATTTTGTGAGTCGCATTTCCCAATGTGAACCTAAATTTAATTGCAAATAACAGAAAAAAAAAATCAAAACACCCAAAATTCCAGTAATGTTACACCCTTAGTTCCAGTAACGGACACCCTACAAAAAGTAATGCATATAACTGTTTTTATGATTTTATTTAGAACCAGAAATTAATGAAAGCATACTAATTACTAATAAAACAAAATAGTTTTTTACAAAAAATTATAAAGCACAAATTCAACCTATAAAAGTAGATTTCAATAGAGCCAAAATTATTTTCCATACAAGTAACCACCAAGAAGCTATCATAAGAGAATCTCTGGAAATAATATCAAATAAAGAAATAGTTTGTAACGATATATTATCATATGATATCCACGCAGTCTGGAAAGAATTAATAAATAGTTAATAAATCTGTACTTTGCGATAAAAGAATAGCATTTATGCCCCCCCCCCCTTATTTTCCTATCCACCCTTGAAGTGAAATGGTCTGTACCGGACAAGGCTGGAGACGCGGAGACAGAACAACTGCTAGTTTTTCACTGAGGATGACCGAGTAAGTGTCGGTCGAAAACGTTATGAATTTTAAATGACTTTAATGTTTTTAAAGGATTTTATCATACTTGACACCTGTAAGCAATATATTTACATTTTGTGTATCTTATATATGTTAATTATAAATCAAGGTGAATTGTGCACTAAAATTTTAACTTTCTATTAAATTAGTATTTTTTAGTTTTTAGTGTAAATAGCTCGACAGGTGGCGCTTCTATACTCCATTTTTCACGATTGCGCAATAGCTGTATCCCAAGAACTAATGCATGAATTTTCATCAAAATTCAGATTCAGTTAGTCCCTGATATAAATTAGACCTTAGTTTTTGGAGTAAATCGCCCAACAGATGGCGCTGCTATACATAATTTTTTACGATTTCTGCAGTAGCTCTATTTCAAAAAAATGATGCACAGATTTTCATTAAACTTCAGATTCAGTTAGAAGTTGACATGAGTTGCTGATTAGATTTTGGTGAAAATCGCCTAACCGGTGGCGCTGATATGCTGCATTTTTCAAGAAGTATTAACATGTTGATGTATGAAATAGAGGAAAGTTTTGGGATTGCCACACCCGACTAGTTCCCATATAGCACATGTGCCTCCCCAGGACATCCCTGAGGATGCAGAAAATTGTCGCCAGGAGGTCCTCAGGAACAGAAAATGTCCGCCTTGCAGCATCCTGGAGAGCTCCCCAAGACATCCTTTAGGGACCTCCCCGGAAGGTTCTGGGGAAGATTTTAGGAAGTGATACTGGAGGGCTTTGGGAAGCTTCAAGGTCATTTAATATTCCACAAAAAATTTTGAAGCTATGGTTTAAAGTAATTAATGTAAAACAATTTAATTATTTTTTCAGAAATAAATACGATCTTTTTAAAACTATTTATCAGATAGATTCGCGTGTAACAGGCAATTACAATTATCAAGCACGCACTCGGAATTACATGAATACAGCTTTTAGGAACAAATTTCTTACCTTCATTCTGCCTTCCGGGGTTTGATCCAGGGTAAAGATCTGCACGGGCCGGGCTCGGGCCTATTTTCATTCACGGCACTCGGGCCGGGCCCGGGCCTTACTTTTTTCTGAAGTCTCGGGCCGGGCCTGGCTCGGGCCTTACTTTTTTCCTGAAGGTTCGGGCCGGGCCTAACTTATTTTTTTCTGCACACACCCGGGTACTGGTTTCATTCCTAATCTTCATGGCCCAAAATTTTCATTCCTAGTTTTCACCCACCCCGTATGAAAATCATTGTCTCGGAATGGCCTGGTCCATTCAAAGATGAGTAAAATTAGGCTTGGCACAAATTTTTTGTCAAAAAATGCATAAATTTTTAAATCGCCATTATTCAACAATTAAACATTCAAATTCATTCTTTTTAAAGAGTAGTTAGATTTCTACACTTATTAAAATATAGTTAAATTAAAATATAGTAAAACGTGTGAAAAAGAACCTGTCTATGACGGAATCTTGTTTTAAACTGAAAAACGTGTTGATCCATGCAAAATTAATATACTACTTAATACTACGTAAGAAAATTATGAAAATTAATAACAAACAAAATGAATATACTACGTAAGAAAATAATATATAATACATTTACACTTGCTAAGAAGGGAACTTGTCTATAACGCATTTTTTTTCTCTTCTATGCAATTCAGTCTTAGATTTTACTGCGTAGCATTTTTCAGATATTTAACACTTCAATACGTGGACTATGGATTAACAATATTAATGATAACTGAAACATTTACATACAAGTAATAGAGATTCATTAAAAAAATAAATATCGCACCCTGCGGCACTTCTATAAAAATGAAGATTATAAACATGAAAAGAAAAGTTAAGATAAATATTTTTGGCTTGATCTCCTCGTACGAGAAAATATTTTAACCAAATCGACATAAAAATCAATGTTTTGTAGAAATTCACTCCGGCCGAGATTTTAACTTTTTTTCGGGCCGGACCGAGCTCGGGCCGAACTTTTTAACCGAGCCGGGCCAATAAATGTTTTTCTACGGGCCGGGCCGGGACGGGCTCGGGCCGAACTTTCAACTTTTTTACCGGGCCGAATTTTTTTTCTCAGAGTCGGGCCGGGTCCAGGCCTGGAAATGTCAGCCCGTGCAGACCTCTAATTCAAGGTACTTACGAACACCAGACGCGCGCTCTATCCATTATGCTACAGGGCCGTTGAACAAGAGATGTTTCTAAGGTATTGATTCAGTATTTTTCCCCTCTTTTGAAACTCAAAACTAGAAAATATCCATATTTTATGTGCTTCGTATAAGCCGGAATTACCTAACTTTTATTGCAAATTTAAATGCATAGCCTTTTTTATATATTCAATGTAAATTTATAAGTAAAAAAAAAAAAAAAAGGCTTATCAATAATTATTTAAGATAACATAAATGTCTTTCAATTTTCAAATTCCTACATGAAATTATAGTTTTAAATGACAATAATATTGTTTTAGCTTTCCATATTTAAAATCCATTGAAATCATTCTGTACTTAGAAAATTCATTCTGTACTATTTTTCATACATTTAATGATGCTAAATATTTCTGAGGATATCTTGCAGCATAATTTAATTTAATTTAATAAAAATAATATTTCCAGAGATTTAAAATTCAAAATACGGATACTTTGATTTAAAATATGAATTCTTTTTATGATAACCAAACAATAAAATTCCAATTGAGAGAATCCTTTCAGAGCAAATATTTCTCTCTCTCTCTCTTTTACTTACAGAAACTTTAGTCGACTTTTTTTACGCTTTGTAAAAAGCCCTCTTATTAAAAAAATACGTAAATTTTACTCTGTTTCTTTTTTAAGAGGAGGGGGGGGGGATTTAAACATTATTTAAACCATCTTTTTGGAATTTCTACACTGATTTTTCAACGTATAATCACAAATCATGAAACTATTAACTGTTAAAAGCATATTTTAAAAATTATATTTCAAAATTAACATTTCTGCTTATAATTTATTTTCGACTTTTTACTATTTAAAATAGTTCATTGTTGCAGTTTCACAGCGATTTGGCACATTCTGGCTAGCATTTATAGACGCTTCATTAAATCCATTGTTTATCATACTCCCATACCATTGTAAGAGTTGCAGATGTTTGGCGATTTACCACCTGTCGCGGGCGAATTGAAAAAGGCTTTAAAATCAATTTATTATTTTATAATAACGTTATAAAAACATTAAAATGCTGTATTGTCATCAAAAACACATTTTTGTACAAACTTGTAAAATTGTGTCATATCAGGATCTGGGATGAAAATAGATTGCAATATTCCATCATTACAATGAAAAAACAGGCTGAATTGCATAAAAATAGAAACTATTACAGATCTTTATTTTATAAGCGAATTATTTTGTATAAATCCCAAACTAAATAAATAATTTTTTTCTTTTTTTTTTTTAGAAACCTTTGAATTAAAAAATCCTCTTTAAAAAATTCTGACACATGTGGGCAAATGCTTTCGCTTAATTATTTCAAAAATGGGTTTTGTTCAAATTCTTGGAATAACCTTCTTTTTTTACTTTCTTCTATCTTTACAAGAAGAAAGTATTGGTTTCATGAAAATTTTCGAATTCCAGTTTTCGACGGATTTACACGTTTTATGAGTCAGAGATTCCAAAAGACATGTTTTTACAAAATGTCTGTCTGTGAGTCTGTCTGTCTGTCTGTCTGTCCGTCTGTCTGTCTGTATGTGACACAAATTTTGTGGGCGCTCTATCTCAAGAACTAATGGACGAAATTTCACAAAACTTCATATTTAGTTAGACCTTGATATAAACTGGAACTGATTAGTTTTTGGTGAATATCGCCCAACAGGTGGCGCTGCTATGCGGCATTTTTAACGATTTCCACAATAGCTGTATCTCAAGAACTACTGCACGGATTTTCATAAAACTTCAGATTCAGTTAGTCCTGGATATAGTTTGGTGCTGATTACTTTTTTGTGAAAATCGCCCAACAGGTGGCGCTGGTATGCTGCATTGTTCATGATTATCGCAATAGCTCTAACTCAAGAAAAAATGCACGAATTTTCATCAAACTTCGGATTCAGTTAGTCCCTGATATAAATTAGTGCTGCTTAATTTTTGGTGCAAATCGCCCTACAGGTGGCGCTGCTGTGCTGCATTTTTCACGATTTCCACAAGAGGTGTATCTCAAGAACTATTGCACGGATTTTCATCAAACTTCAGATTTAGTTAGTCCTTGACATGAATTGATGTATAAATTAGTGCTGTTTAAAATTTTTAGTGTAAATCGCTCAACAGGTGGCGCTTCTGTGCTGCATTTTTCACGATTTCCACAAGAGCTGTATCTCAAGAACTATTGCACGGATTTTCATCAAACTTCAGATTTAGTTAGTCCTTGACATGAATTGATGTATAAATTAGTGCTGTTTAATTTTTGATGTAAATCGCTCAACAGGTGGCGCTGCTATGCTGTATTTTTTGCGATTTCCGCAATAGCTTTATCTCAAGAACTAATGCTTGGATTTTCAACAAACTTCAGATTCAGGTATGCCTTGATATCGTTTAGTGCTATTTACTTTTGGTGTAAATAGCTCAACAGGTGGCGCTGCTATGCTGCATTTTTTCAGAATTTCCGCTATAGCTCTATCTCAAGAACTAATGCGCGAATTTTCATCCAACTTCAAATTCAGATATACTTTGATATGAATTGGTGCTAAATCGTTGTTATTTCTTGTACTATTTAAATGATTTAATTGACGTGATTTATATAGAAGAAAGTTTTGTGATGGCCACAACATACTAGTTTTTTTTTCCTTTCAAAAACTTTCTTTCGCAGGTATTATGTACTTTCAGCAAACATGCACTCACATTCTCAGCTGACAAAATTGATTGGGGGCGGATCCGCTCTATTCAGAGTCAACTGGTAATCCAGTTATAATATTCTCCCTGACACCTAGCTAGGGATTATCTCAGAGAAAAGATACTTGAAGAGATATGAGAAGTCTGTCGGACATATGCATGCTAAAAGAATGGAGTTAGTTCCATGGCTAAAAGAGAAAAGAAGTTCCGTGAAAAATAATCTTTTATTGATATACGAAACTAAAAATTTGCTAAATAGGAAATATGTTTCTTAAATGGAAGTTTTAACCCTCTCTCTCTATATATAACGCAAAATACACCTCACTTTAAAATTCTACAGAAATATTTGTTATTTAGGAAATAGAGAGAAATATTTATCTATTTTCTGAATCTATAATGTTATTTATATTTCTGAAGTTCTTTAAATGGAGACTTCACTTTTATTATTGAGGGGGAAAAATAATATTATGTATGGCAATTTAAAAAAGATAATAGAAAAATAATTAATTGATAAGTCAAACTTATATTTAAAAAATAAATTAAAGATAAAATAAAACAAAATATGGTTAAACCTCCAGAACTGACACTTCTATTTAGTTAACATTTTCTCATTCCCAACACCTGTATAAAGTATACCAGATGAGCTTATCTTAGCGGTACTGCCCAGGCCCGGGATAATAATCTGAATTAAACCTTAATTTTGCATGAATTTATATCTTTTAACCGATTTTGTAAGAATGTATTTTTTTGTAACAGAAAATCTTTGCAAAAGAAACTCGTGTCGGGGGGGGGGGGGGGTGCAGCTCAATATTTATATATTTTTTAATGAAATATGCCATTTTAACGTGAAATGCATTCACTTTAAGTTGGTGTTATATGTTATATGCTGAGATAAAAAATTTCTCATCGCGACAGTTTTGTTTTTCTTAAATGCAGGGTTTGATAAGTATGTTAGCTAATTTTCAAAAAAATGAAAAATCTTAGCCTCTGGTGCATCAGGACTCGATTTACACTATTTTTACAAAAATAATTTTAGACGGCTGCTTACAAACAAACACACGGTAAGGATATATTATTTTCTTTGTATAGATACCTTTACCTCTAAATGCCGGAAAAATAAGTGGTCCAGAACTGTCTTCCATTTAGAGGTTTTAGTGTATTTATTTAGAAACTTACTATTTGGTTAATTTAAACAAGTTAAATTAATTAATTAATAAAAAATTAATAACAATAAAAAAGAAAAATACATTGTTATTTATTGAAAATGGTGTAATGATAAGCAGTATTTGTCCGACCGCGACCCGTGCACTTCTCTAAATTCTTATCTCCGAGCCCAAGTTGGTCTGGCATTTTACTAATTTGTTATTCGTAAAAAATATCATTTGTTTAGCGAAATCTTTAAAAATTTAATTTGATTTAATAAGTTACACAGATGCATTTTTAAAAATCTACTTTTTTTTTCTTTTTACAGCTTTAAAATTGTGTTTTTCTTTTATCATCCATTTCTTTCATTCTAAATTGATTTTCATTTGAATGCATTTGTCTAAGTAATGATTTTTATGTAGTGTTTATGTATATAATTGCCTAAATAATCATTAATATTAATGTTTTTATGTATTCATGAATTTCGAACATAATCTAAAATAAAATATGAGCATAATAAGTAAATGTGCTTTATGAATAATTTTAATTGCAAAATGCAGGCTGGGCTGGAGTCAATTTTTTAGTTTTTATACCGGGCCGGGCCAATAATATTTTTTATATGGGTCGAACCTGGAAATTTCAGCCCGGCTAAATCTCTAACTGACATATCGAAGCCAGCTCTAATTTTTTTTTTTTTAATGCTTCTTTCAGCCATCATCCCTTAGCTACTGAATAAACCGGGTGTCCTAAAATGGACTGACTGATTTTAAATACAATTCATTAACTTGCAAATGGCGACAGCTATTAAAAAAAATACTTGAAGGAGCGTTATGTAAGATGTCAGGAGCAGGGGGGATTCTGTTCCGAATTTTCCGAAAATTTAACCCTCTCGCTGCGCATCCCGCAATTTCATATATATATATATATATATATATATATACACAGCGAGATGGTTAACCCTTAATTGCATAGTGATGTAAATTTCCATCAACTTTTTATTTAATTTTTAATACATAAATTAAGTTCTTACAACCACTATATTTATATAGAAATATTAATTCTCTAAAATTACAAAAATATGCTATTAAATAAAGTTAAAATCTATTTTAAGATTTCTGGTGTCTTATCCTTAATATAAAAATAAAAAACACAATTCTAAAAGAATAATTCATGCAATTAAGGGATAAGGCATTCGGTTCCAAAAATTAAAAAAATTCACCAATCCGAAAATTCGGATATAAAAATAATCGTGAGTTTTGACCAAAAAAAGTCGCCATAAAAAATCTATTTCGTCAATCGTTCGCAGGAAATAACTTTTCAATTTCGTCAAAGAATCGCGGGATAAACGTAAATTTGGTCAAAGAACAAAGGAAAAAACGCGAAACTCTTGAAATGACCACGGAAAACGCAGATTTCTTCAAAGGATCGCATAAAAAACGCGAATTTTGTAAAAAAAAAAAAAAAAAAAAAACCGCGAATTTCGTCAAAGGATCGCGAAAAAATTTGTTTTATCAAAGAAACGCGAATTACATCAAAGGGTCGCAAAAGAAACGCGAATTTCGTCAAAGGGTCTCGAAAAAACTCACATTTCGTCAAAAGATCGCGGAGAAAACGCGAATTTCTTCAAAGAATCACGGAAAAAGCTAATTTCGTAAAAGAATCTCTTAAAAAACGCGATTTTCGTCAAAGGATCGCGGACAAAACGAGAATTTTGTTAAAGTGTCGCGGGAAAAAAACGCGAATTTTATCAAAGGGGGCTACAAAATTACCCTAATTTCGTCAAAAGGTTGCAGAAAAAACGTAAATTTCGTCAAGGGGCAATGGGAGAAATGCGAATTTCATCAAACGGCTACGGAAAAACGCGAATTTTATAAAAGCGCTGCAAAAACATGCAAATTAAATGTAAGAATGTATTTTTTTGTAACAGAAAATCTTTGCAAAAGAAACTCGTGTCGGGGGGGGGGGGGGGTTGCAGCTCAATATTTATATATTTTTTAATGAAATATGCCATTTTAACGTGAAATGCATTCACTTTAAGTTGGTGTTATATGTTATATGCTGAGATAAAAAATTTCTCATCGCGACAGTTTTGTTTTTCTTAAATGCAGGGTTTGATAAGTATGTTAGCTAATTTTCAAAAAAATGAAAAATCTTAACCTCTGGTGCATCAGGACTCGATTTACACTATTTTTACAAAAATAATTTTAGACGGCTGCTTACAAACAAACACACGGTAAGGATATATTATTTTCTTTGTATAGATACCTTTACCTCTAAATGCCGGAAAAATAAGTGGTCCAGAACTGTCTTCCATTTAGAGGTTTTAGTGTATTTATTTAGAAACTTATTATTTGGTTAATTTAAACAAGTTAAATTGATTACTTAATTAATAAAAAATTAATAACAATAAAAAAGAAAAATACATTGTTATTTATTGAAAATTAATAAAAGAATGATAAATAGGCAAAATTTGCTTTAAAAGACATACAGTATTATTTAAAATATGAATTAACTGAAATATTGAATTAAATATTTTAATTTAACTAAAATGATTAAAAGTTGTTGCAATAATTAAAAATAATTACAATTTATTGACAATTCTCTAATTTGCTAAAAAATAATAAATCGAATAATTAACAATATGAAACAAACTCATTAAAAATCGATCCCGATCAAATTGAATTCACTTTATTTTAATAAAAAGCAATTGAGTATAAAAAAAATAAGTTTAATAAAAAGCAATTGTACTCCAGAATCACTCATGAGATGGCGCCAGCACTGAGACTTCCTAAATACTTCCCCAGGAATGACTTTCCAGGTACTTCCCCAAGAACGACTTCCTAGGTACTTCCCCAGGAATGCTTTCCCAGGTACTTCTCCAGGAATGCTTTCCCAGGTACTTCCCCAGGAATGCTTTCCCAGGCACTTCCCCAGGAATGCTTTCCCAGGCACTTCCCCAGGAATGCTTTCCCAGGCACTTCCCCAGGAATGCTTTCCCAGGCACTTCCCCAGGAATGCTTTCCCAGGCACTTCCCCAGGAATGCTTTCCCAGGCACTTCCCCAGGAATGCTTTCCCAGGCACTTCCCCAGGAATGCTTTCCCAGGCACTTCCCCAGGAATGCTTTCCCAGGTACTTCCCCAGGAATAGCTTCCCAGGTACTTCCCCAGGACTGACGTCCTCGGACATTGCTCCGTAGGACGCCACTGGGAGCTCACTCCAGAGGAGATCTTAAAAGTCTATTCCTAAGAAAGTCCCCATTTTGTCATTTTAGTATCAGGAGGAATTTGGGATGACTTGGAGCTCCTGGGGAAGTTTTCGGGAGCTTTCGTGCTATATGGGTTACTAATGTCATTATTTACCATTATATGCATCCCTTAAATTGGTGATGCACAACCTGTGAACCGCGAATTTCGTCAATTTATAACTGGAAAATAATTGCAATTTTTGTCCATAGATCGCTAGAAAAAAATCGTGAATTTCGTCATTTGCCGCGAAAGAATTGAAAATTTCGTCCGCCAGGTAAGAATCGTGAATTTCTTTGATCGGGTGTGGGAAAATAGCGAATTTTGTCGACGAGACTCGGAAAAATCGCGAATTTGGCTGATCGGACACAAAAAATCGTGAATTTTGTCGATCAGACGCGGAAAAATCGCAAATTTCGTTGATCAAGCACTGAAATATCTCGAATTTTGTCGATGAAGCGCGAAAAAATTGTAAGTTTGACCGATCGGGTGCAGAAAAATCGCGAGTTTTGTCGACCAGGTGCGTAAAAATCACAAATTTAGTTGACTGGCACGAAAAAGTCGTCAATTTTGTTGATGATGCGCAGAGATATTGCAAATTTTGTTCATCGGCTGCGAAAAAATCGTGAGTTTCGTCAATCACGAGAAAAAAGCGCGAATTTCGCCAATTTTCCGCGGAAAAAAATTGGCATGAATTTCGCCGATAGGTGCGGAAAAACACGTGTTTCGTCTGTTTATCGCGACTTTTGTGAATTTGCTGCGGGCAAATTGCAAATTTCATCAGAGTCAGTTAAGAATCGCGAATATCGTTGATCAGGGGCGGAAAAATCGCAAATTTCGTCGATCAGGCGCGGAAAAATCGCGAGTGTTGTCGATCGGGTTCCGAAAAATCGGGAATTTTGTCTATCAAGCGAGGTAAAATCGCAAATTTCGCTAATCTGGCACGGAAAAATAGCGCAAAATTTCTGTATGATGCGCATGCGCAGAAAATTGAAAATTTCGATGATCAATCACTGAAAAATCGCGAACTTTGTCGATGAGGCGCGAAAAAACTGTAATTTTGACCGATGGAGCACAGAAAAATCGCGAATTTCGATGGTCGAGCACGGGAAAATCGCGAATTTTGTCGATCAGGTGCGTAAAAATTATAAATTTCGATGACTGGCACGAAAAAAATCTTCAATTTTGTTTATGATGCGCAGAAATATTGCAAATTTTGTTGATCGGCTGCGAAAAAATCGTGAGTTTCTTCACTCACGTGAAAAAATCGCGAATTTCGTCATTTTCCGCGGGAAAAAATTGTCAAGAATTTCGTCGATCGGGTGCGGAAAAATCGCGTGTTTCGTCTGTATCGCGAATTTCGTTAATTTTCTGCGGGGAAAATTGCAAATTTTATCAGAGTCAGTTAAGAATCGCGAATATTGTTGATCGGGGGCTGAAAAATCGCAAATTTCGTCGATCAGGAGCGGAAAATTAGATATTTCCTCGATCAGGCGCGGAAAAATCGCAAGTGTTGTCTATCTGGTTCCGAAAAATCGCGAATTTAATTGGTCTGGCACGAAAAAAATCGCGAATTTTGTAGATAAAGCGAGGAAAAACCGCAAATCTTAATCAGTTTAAAAAAAAGGCGCACAATTTCTCTATTCTGATGCGCATGTGTGCAAAATTGAAAATTTCGTTGATCGGCTGAGGAAAAATCGCTATTTTCGTCAGTTTATCGTGAGAAAAAAGCGCGAATTTCGTCAATTTGTCGCGGGGGAAAATTGCAAATTTCGTCAGGATTAGTTAAGAATCACGAATTTCGTTGATAGAACGCGGAAAAATCGCGAATTTTGTCGATCATGTGCGGAAAAATCGCAGATATCGTCGATCATATGCGGAAAAATCGCAAATTTCGTCTATCATGTGCGAAAAAAATCGCAAATTTCGCTGATCGAAATGCAGAAAAATCGCGAATTTCGTTGATCACGCGCGGAAAAATCGCAAATTTTGTTGATAGCCTCCTCATCCCCCCCCCCCCTTCGTTCATGAAGTTAGCATTTTTTTTAAGCACAAGCCACCTTCATGCAATGGCGGATCTAGGGGGGGGGGGCGAGGGGCGATCCCCCCCCCCTTGGGCAAATAAAGGGTTTGAAAAACGGCATTATGCATCCTCACGGGAAATGACTCGGGGCGAAGCTCGAATCTGACGCGACCCGACCCGGGTTGCGGCATTTTAAAACCACGAGACCCGGCCTGGGTAAGGTCTGCTCTCTTTTAGAGTCGGGCCGTGCCCTGATTTTAAATTTTTCTGAAAATTCGTGTCGAGCCAGACTTATTTTTCTTCCAGGTCGAGCGTGGCCTGGATCAGGGTTGCGGGAAAAATGAACGATTCCTATTCCGACTCCGCGAATGTTAACAGATCCGATTCCGACTCTTTCGCCCAAAAATGGGCCTGACTCCGACTCCGACAACGCAGCCCTGCTTGTAAAATGAACGACTGCAACTCCGACTCCGTGAATTTAAACAGAACCGACTCCGACTCTTTCGCTCAAAAATAGGCCTGACTCCGACTCCGCAGCCCTGGCCTGGACTTCATTCTTCTAAATTAAAGATAAAATAAAACAAAATATGGTTAAACCTCCAGAACTGACACTTCTATTTAGTTAACATTTTCTCATTCCCAACACCTGTATAAAGTATACCAGATGAGCTTATCTTAGCGGTACTGCCCAGCCCCGGGATAATAATCTGAATTAAACCTTAATTTTGCATGAATTTATATCTTTTAACCGATTTTGTAAGAATGTATTTTTTTGTAACAGAAAATCTTTGCAAAAGAAACTCGTGTCGGGGGGGGGGGGGGGTGCAGCTCAATATTTATATATTTTTTAATGAAATATGCCATTTTAACGTGAAATGCATTCACTTTAAGTTGGTGTTATATGTTATATGCTGAGATAAAAAATTTCTCATCGCGACAGTTTTGTTTTTCTTAAATGCAGGGTTTGATAAGTATGTTAGCTAATTTTCAAAAAAATGAAAAATCTTAGCCTCTGGTGCATCAGGACTCGATTTACACTATTTTTACAAAAATAATTTTAGACGGCTGCTTACAAACAAACACACGGTAAGGATATATTATTTTCTTTGTATAGATACCTTTACCTCTAAATGCCGGAAAAATAAGTGGTCCAGAACTGTCTTCCATTTAGAGGTTTTAGTGTATTTATTTAGAAACTTACTATTTGGTTAATTTAAACAAGTTAAATTAATTAATTAATAAAAAATTAATAACAATAAAAAAGAAAAATACATTGTTATTTATTGAAAATGGTGTAATGATAAGCAGTATTTGTCCGACCGCGACCCGTGCACTTCTCTAAATTCTTATCTCCGAGCCCAAGTTGGTCTGGCATTTTACTAATTTGTTATTCGTAAAAAATATCATTTGTTTAGCGAAATCTTTAAAAATTTAATTTGATTTAATAAGTTACACAGATGCATTTTTAAAAATCTACTTTTTTTTTCTTTTTACAGCTTTAAAATTGTGTTTTTCTTTTATCATCCATTTCTTTCATTCTAAATTGATTTTCATTTGAATGCATTTGTCTAAGTAATGATTTTTATGTAGTGTTTATGTATATAATTGCCTAAATAATCATTAATATTAATGTTTTTATGTATTCATGAATTTCGAACATAATCTAAAATAAAATATGAGCATAATAAGTAAATGTGCTTTATGAATAATTTTAATTGCAAAATGCAGGCTGGGCTGGAGTCAATTTTTTAGTTTTTATACCGGGCCGGGCCAATAATATTTTTTATATGGGTCGAACCTGGAAATTTCAGCCCGGCTAAATCTCTAACTGACATATCGAAGCCAGCTCTAATTTTTTTTTTTTTAATGCTTCTTTCAGCCATCATCCCTTAGCTACTGAATAAACCGGGTGTCCTAAAATGGACTGACTGATTTTAAATACAATTCATTAACTTGCAAATGGCGACAGCTATTAAAAAAAATACTTGAAGGAGCGTTATGTAAGATGTCAGGAGCAGGGGGGATTCTGTTCCGAATTTTCCGAAAATTTAACCCTCTCGCTGCGCATCCCGCAATTTCATATATATATATATATATATATATATATACACAGCGAGATGGTTAACCCTTAATTGCATAGTGATGTAAATTTCCATCAACTTTTTATTTAATTTTTAATACATAAATTAAGTTCTTACAACCACTATATTTATATAGAAATATTAATTCTCTAAAATTACAAAAATATGCTATTAAATAAAGTTAAAATCTATTTTAAGATTTCTGGTGTCTTATCCTTAATATAAAAATAAAAAACACAATTCTAAAAGAATAATTCATGCAATTAAGGGATAAGGCATTCGGTTCCAAAAATTAAAAAAATTCACCAATCCGAAAATTCGGATATAAAAATAATCGTGAGTTTTGACCAAAAAAAGTCGCCATAAAAAATCTATTTCGTCAATCGTTCGCAGGAAATAACTTTTCAATTTCGTCAAAGAATCGCGGGATAAACGTAAATTTGGTCAAAGAACAAAGGAAAAAACGCGAAACTCTTGAAATGACCACGGAAAACGCAGATTTCTTCAAAGGATCGCATAAAAAACGCGAATTTTGTAAAAAAAAAAAAAAAAAAAAAACCGCGAATTTCGTCAAAGGATCGCGAAAAAATTTGTTTTATCAAAGAAACGCGAATTACATCAAAGGGTCGCAAAAGAAACGCGAATTTCGTCAAAGGGTCTCGAAAAAACTCACATTTCGTCAAAAGATCGCGGAGAAAACGCGAATTTCTTCAAAGAATCACGGAAAAAGCTAATTTCGTAAAAGAATCTCTTAAAAAACGCGATTTTCGTCAAAGGATCGCGGACAAAACGAGAATTTTGTTAAAGTGTCGCGGGAAAAAAACGCGAATTTTATCAAAGGGGGCTACAAAATTACCCTAATTTCGTCAAAAGGTTGCAGAAAAAACGTAAATTTCGTCAAGGGGCAATGGGAGAAATGCGAATTTCATCAAACGGCTACGGAAAAACGCGAATTTTATAAAAGCGCTGCAAAAACATGCAAATTAAATGTAAGAATGTATTTTTTTGTAACAGAAAATCTTTGCAAAAGAAACTCGTGTCGGGGGGGGGGGGGGGTTGCAGCTCAATATTTATATATTTTTTAATGAAATATGCCATTTTAACGTGAAATGCATTCACTTTAAGTTGGTGTTATATGTTATATGCTGAGATAAAAAATTTCTCATCGCGACAGTTTTGTTTTTCTTAAATGCAGGGTTTGATAAGTATGTTAGCTAATTTTCAAAAAAATGAAAAATCTTAACCTCTGGTGCATCAGGACTCGATTTACACTATTTTTACAAAAATAATTTTAGACGGCTGCTTACAAACAAACACACGGTAAGGATATATTATTTTCTTTGTATAGATACCTTTACCTCTAAATGCCGGAAAAATAAGTGGTCCAGAACTGTCTTCCATTTAGAGGTTTTAGTGTATTTATTTAGAAACTTATTATTTGGTTAATTTAAACAAGTTAAATTGATTACTTAATTAATAAAAAATTAATAACAATAAAAAAGAAAAATACATTGTTATTTATTGAAAATTAATAAAAGAATGATAAATAGGCAAAATTTGCTTTAAAAGACATACAGTATTATTTAAAATATGAATTAACTGAAATATTGAATTAAATATTTTAATTTAACTAAAATGATTAAAAGTTGTTGCAATAATTAAAAATAATTACAATTTATTGACAATTCTCTAATTTGCTAAAAAATAATAAATCGAATAATTAACAATATGAAACAAACTCATTAAAAATCGATCCCGATCAAATTGAATTCACTTTATTTTAATAAAAAGCAATTGAGTATAAAAAAAATAAGTTTAATAAAAAGCAATTGTACTCCAGAATCACTCATGAGATGGCGCCAGCACTGAGACTTCCTAAATACTTCCCCAGGAATGACTTTCCAGGTACTTCCCCAAGAACGACTTCCTAGGTACTTCCCCAGGAATGCTTTCCCAGGTACTTCTCCAGGAATGCTTTCCCAGGTACTTCCCCAGGAATGCTTTCCCAGGCACTTCCCCAGGAATGCTTTCCCAGGCACTTCCCCAGGAATGCTTTCCCAGGCACTTCCCCAGGAATGCTTTCCCAGGCACTTCCCCAGGAATGCTTTCCCAGGCACTTCCCCAGGAATGCTTTCCCAGGCACTTCCCCAGGAATGCTTTCCCAGGCACTTCCCCAGGAATGCTTTCCCAGGCACTTCCCCAGGAATGCTTTCCCAGGCACTTCCCCAGGAATGCTTTCCCAGGTACTTCCCCAGGAATAGCTTCCCAGGTACTTCCCCAGGACTGACGTCCTCGGACATTGCTCCGTAGGACGCCACTGGGAGCTCACTCCAGAGGAGATCTTAAAAGTCTATTCCTAAGAAAGTCCCCATTTTGTCATTTTAGTATCAGGAGGAATTTGGGATGACTTGGAGCTCCTGGGGAAGTTTTCGGGAGCTTTCGTGCTATATGGGTTACTAATGTCATTATTTACCATTATATGCATCCCTTAAATTGGTGATGCACAACCTGTGAACCGCGAATTTCGTCAATTTATAACTGGAAAATAATTGCAATTTTTGTCCATAGATCGCTAGAAAAAAATCGTGAATTTCGTCATTTGCCGCGAAAGAATTGAAAATTTCGTCCGCCAGGTAAGAATCGTGAATTTCTTTGATCGGGTGTGGGAAAATAGCGAATTTTGTCGACGAGACTCGGAAAAATCGCGAATTTGGCTGATCGGACACAAAAAATCGTGAATTTTGTCGATCAGACGCGGAAAAATCGCAAATTTCGTTGATCAAGCACTGAAATATCTCGAATTTTGTCGATGAAGCGCGAAAAAATTGTAAGTTTGACCGATCGGGTGCAGAAAAATCGCGAGTTTTGTCGACCAGGTGCGTAAAAATCACAAATTTAGTTGACTGGCACGAAAAAGTCGTCAATTTTGTTGATGATGCGCAGAGATATTGCAAATTTTGTTCATCGGCTGCGAAAAAATCGTGAGTTTCGTCAATCACGAGAAAAAAGCGCGAATTTCGCCAATTTTCCGCGGAAAAAAATTGGCATGAATTTCGCCGATAGGTGCGGAAAAACACGTGTTTCGTCTGTTTATCGCGACTTTTGTGAATTTGCTGCGGGCAAATTGCAAATTTCATCAGAGTCAGTTAAGAATCGCGAATATCGTTGATCAGGGGCGGAAAAATCGCAAATTTCGTCGATCAGGCGCGGAAAAATCGCGAGTGTTGTCGATCGGGTTCCGAAAAATCGGGAATTTTGTCTATCAAGCGAGGTAAAATCGCAAATTTCGCTAATCTGGCACGGAAAAATAGCGCAAAATTTCTGTATGATGCGCATGCGCAGAAAATTGAAAATTTCGATGATCAATCACTGAAAAATCGCGAACTTTGTCGATGAGGCGCGAAAAAACTGTAATTTTGACCGATGGAGCACAGAAAAATCGCGAATTTCGATGGTCGAGCACGGGAAAATCGCGAATTTTGTCGATCAGGTGCGTAAAAATTATAAATTTCGATGACTGGCACGAAAAAAATCTTCAATTTTGTTTATGATGCGCAGAAATATTGCAAATTTTGTTGATCGGCTGCGAAAAAATCGTGAGTTTCTTCACTCACGTGAAAAAATCGCGAATTTCGTCATTTTCCGCGGGAAAAAATTGTCAAGAATTTCGTCGATCGGGTGCGGAAAAATCGCGTGTTTCGTCTGTATCGCGAATTTCGTTAATTTTCTGCGGGGAAAATTGCAAATTTTATCAGAGTCAGTTAAGAATCGCGAATATTGTTGATCGGGGGCTGAAAAATCGCAAATTTCGTCGATCAGGAGCGGAAAATTAGATATTTCCTCGATCAGGCGCGGAAAAATCGCAAGTGTTGTCTATCTGGTTCCGAAAAATCGCGAATTTAATTGGTCTGGCACGAAAAAAATCGCGAATTTTGTAGATAAAGCGAGGAAAAACCGCAAATCTTAATCAGTTTAAAAAAAAGGCGCACAATTTCTCTATTCTGATGCGCATGTGTGCAAAATTGAAAATTTCGTTGATCGGCTGAGGAAAAATCGCTATTTTCGTCAGTTTATCGTGAGAAAAAAGCGCGAATTTCGTCAATTTGTCGCGGGGGAAAATTGCAAATTTCGTCAGGATTAGTTAAGAATCACGAATTTCGTTGATAGAACGCGGAAAAATCGCGAATTTTGTCGATCATGTGCGGAAAAATCGCAGATATCGTCGATCATATGCGGAAAAATCGCAAATTTCGTCTATCATGTGCGAAAAAAATCGCAAATTTCGCTGATCGAAATGCAGAAAAATCGCGAATTTCGTTGATCACGCGCGGAAAAATCGCAAATTTTGTTGATAGCCTCCTCATCCCCCCCCCCCTTCGTTCATGAAGTTCGCATTTTTTTTAAGCACAAGCCACCTTCATGCAATGGCGGATCTAGGGGGGGGGCGAGGGGCGATCCCCCCCCTTGGGCAAATAAAGGGTTTGAAAAACGGCATTATGCATCCTCACGGGAAATGACTCGGGGCGAAGCTCGAATCTGACGCGACCCGACCCGGGTTGCGGCATTTTAAAACCACGAGACCCGGCCTGGGTAAGGTCTGCTCTCTTTTAGAGTCGGGCCGTGCCCTGATTTTAAATTTTTCTGAAAATTCGTGTCGAGCCAGACTTATTTTTCTTCCAGGTCGAGCGTGGCCTGGATCAGGGTTGCGGGAAAAATGAACGATTCCTATTCCGACTCCGCGAATGTTAACAGATCCGATTCCGACTCTTTCGCCCAAAAATGGGCCTGACTCCGACTCCGACAACGCAGCCCTGCTTGTAAAATGAACGACTGCAACTCCGACTCCGTGAATTTAAACAGAACCGACTCCGACTCTTTCGCTCAAAAATAGGCCTGACTCCGACTCCGCAGCCCTGGCCTGGACTTCATTCTTCTAAATTAAAGATAAAATAAAACAAAATATGGTTAAACCTCCAGAACTGACACTTCTATTTAGTTAACATTTTCTCATTCCCAACACCTGTATAAAGTATACCAGATGAGCTTATCTTAGCGGTACTGCCCAGGCCCGGGATAATAATCTGAATTAAACCTTAATTTTGCATGAATTTATATCTTTTAACCGATTTTGTAAGAATGTATTTTTTTGTAACAGAAAATCTTTGCAAAAGAAACTCGTGTCGGGGGGGGGGGGGGGGGGGGTGCAGCTCAATATTTATATATTTTTTAATGAAATATGCCATTTTAACGTGAAATGCATTCACTTTAAGTTGGTGTTATATGTTATATGCTGAGATAAAAAATTTCTCATCGCGACAGTTTTGTTTTTCTTAAATGCAGGGTTTGATAAGTATGTTAGCTAATTTTCAAAAAAATGAAAAATCTTAGCCTCTGGTGCATCAGGACTCGATTTACACTATTTTTACAAAAATAATTTTAGACGGCTGCTTACAAACAAACACACGGTAAGGATATATTATTTTCTTTGTATAGATACCTTTACCTCTAAATGCCGGAAAAATAAGTGGTCCAGAACTGTCTTCCATTTAGAGGTTTTAGTGTATTTATTTAGAAACTTACTATTTGGTTAATTTAAACAAGTTAAATTAATTAATTAATAAAAAATTAATAACAATAAAAAAGAAAAATACATTGTTATTTATTGAAAATGGTGTAATGATAAGCAGTATTTGTCCGACCGCGACCCGTGCACTTCTCTAAATTCTTATCTCCGAGCCCAAGTTGGTCTGGCATTTTACTAATTTGTTATTCGTAAAAAATATCATTTGTTTAGCGAAATCTTTAAAAATTTAATTTGATTTAATAAGTTACACAGATGCATTTTTAAAAATCTACTTTTTTTTTCTTTTTACAGCTTTAAAATTGTGTTTTTCTTTTATCATCCATTTCTTTCATTCTAAATTGATTTTCATTTGAATGCATTTGTCTAAGTAATGATTTTTATGTAGTGTTTATGTATATAATTGCCTAAATAATCATTAATATTAATGTTTTTATGTATTCATGAATTTCGAACATAATCTAAAATAAAATATGAGCATAATAAGTAAATGTGCTTTATGAATAATTTTAATTGCAAAATGCAGGCTGGGCTGGAGTCAATTTTTTAGTTTTTATACCGGGCCGGGCCAATAATATTTTTTATATGGGTCGAACCTGGAAATTTCAGCCCGGCTAAATCTCTAACTGACATATCGAAGCCAGCTCTAATTTTTTTTTTTTTTAATGCTTCTTTCAGCCATCATCCCTTAGCTACTGAATAAACCGGGTGTCCTAAAATGGACTGACTGATTTTAAATACAATTCATTAACTTGCAAATGGCGACAGCTATTAAAAAAAATACTTGAAGGAGCGTTATGTAAGATGTCAGGAGCAGGGGGGATTCTGTTCCGAATTTTCCGAAAATTTAACCCTCTCGCTGCGCATCCCGCAATTTCATATATATATATATATATATACGCAGCGAGATGGTTAACCCTTAATTGCATAGTGATGTAAATTTCCATCAACTTTTTATTTAATTTTTAATACATAAATTAAGTTCTTACAACCACTATATTTATATAGAAATATTAATTCTCTAAAATTACAAAAATATGCTATTAAATAAAGTTAAAATCTATTTTAAGATTTCTGGTGTCTTATCCTTAATATAAAAATAAAAAACACAATTCTAAAAGAATAATTCATGCAATTAAGGGTTAAGACATTCGGTTCCAAAAATTAAAAAAATTCACCAATCCGAAAATTCGGATATAAAAATAATCGTGAATTTTGACAAAAAAAGTCGCCATAAAAAATCTATTTCGTCAATCGTTCGCAGGAAATAACTTTTCAATTTCGTCAAAGAATCGCGGGATAAACGTAAATTTGGTCAAAGAGCCAAGGAAAAAACGCGAAATTCTTGAAATGACCATGGAAAACGCAGATTTCTTCAAAGGATCGCATAAAACACGCGAATTTTGTAAAAAAAAAAAAAAAAAACCGCGAATTTCGTCTAAGGATCGCGAAAAAATTCGTTTTATCAAAGAAACGCGAATTACATCAAAGGGTCGCAAAAGAAACGCGAATTTCGTCAAAGGGTCTCGAAAAAACTCACATTTCGTCAAAAGATCGCGGAGAAAACGCGAATTTCTTCAAAGAATCACGGAAAAAGCTAATTTCGTAAAAGAATCTCTTAAAAAACGCGATTTTCGTCAAAGGATCGCGGACAAAACGAGAATTTTGTTAGTGTCGCGGGAAAAAAACGCGAATTTTATCAAAGGGGGCTACAAAATTACCCTAATTTCGTCAAAAGGTTGCAGAAAAAACGTAAATTTCGTCAAAGGGCAATGGGAGAAATGCGAATTTCATCAAACGGCTACGGAAAAACGCGAATTTTATAAAAGCGCTGCAAAAACATGCAAATTTCATCAAAGAGTCGTGGAAGAAATGCGAATTTTATCAAAGAGTCGTGGAAAAATACAGTGGTCGCTTTAGAAAACAGCACACATGCCTATGATTATTGTTATAGGTATAGTTTTTAATCTGAAATAATATACCGAACTAACTTTTGAAGAAAACGGGTTAACCCAAACCCAACTTGCAGGGATGTACACTCAGCCTGAAATCGACCCGTATCGAAAACAGCTAACCCGACCTGATAATTAGTGCCAGGAGGAAATTCCCCCCGCACCCTCTCTGCTGTAACATCTCAGATTTTTTTTTTTTACTAAGAATCATCCCTGATCAGGAGTTTTTTTTTACTGCGATTCTTAATTTTAGTTTAAAATAGCAACGACAGACGGCGCTGCAAGCAATAGGCGCTAAATAGGTGCCAAATTTAACAACTAATGTTTGCAGCACAATATATCGCTGCTATTGTAAAGTAAAATCAAGAATCGGACTGAAAAATCACCTGGCATCTTACATAATCTTCCTGCAAGATTTTTTTAAATTGCTGTCACCATTTGCAAGTTGAATTTTAAAATCAGTCAGTCCATTTTAAGACACCCGATATGTTTTTTAACAAGTTTCAAAGCATTCTTTAGTGAATTACAACTGATCTTTAGCTATAGAGAGGCAAGCAGTCTTATACAAATTAGTATTTTTTACATAATCCTGAAGATTAAAAAGTATTATTAAATAATTGTTTGGGCGTGCCCGTTATGGAGCTTTTACTGTATGTAGTTTTTATCTTAAAAAATATTTAGACTCTTTTCAAAATTAGGGTTGGCCCGAATTCTTCTCGTTAGAGTGAAAACCCAATCTGAAACTGATCCAAACCCGAAATAATGTATGTCAATCTGCCCGAAACCCAACGCGCTAGACGCAGCTAAAAAGTAGAAGTCAACCCGACCCGCAGCAGAAAAGTAGAAGTCAACCGGACCTAGACCCGACCTGCAGCAAAAAAGTAGATGTTAACCCGACCCGCAGCAAAAAGTAGAAGTCAACCGGGCCCAAACGCGACCCACAGCAAAAAAAGTATAAGTTAATACGACCAGCAGCAAAAAACAGAAGTCAACCGGACCCAAACCCGACCCGCAGCAAAAAGTAGAAGTAACACGACCCGCAGTGAAAAAAATGAGCCCCGACCCGCGCATCAGATTGGAGTCTCCGAATTTCCAAAATCGCCCCTCCCCCCCCCTTGAGGACTCTCCAGATCCGCCCTTGCCTTCATGCCTATGTTTGTTTTTTAGCACTTTTAATTTTAAAAAATTTACTCCCCCGAAAAAAGTCAAGTAATATGATCACTACAAATAATAACTACAAATAAATTGTTTACTAAAAAGGTGCATAAAAATTTATTAAAATATACCGTTACAAAATGAATGAACTGGTCTTCAAAACTTAAAAACCATTAATGTTAAAATCATAATGAAACAGAAAAAGATGATTCCCGAGATCTTTCGATCGCGTTAGCGATCATTTTCAAAGGATACTTTCACTGGAATGTCGCATTCACTGGCCTATTTATACACCAGTCTGGGAAAAAGGGTCAGTCTATTATTTGTTGGGGGTGTCTATGAAGTTGTTTCGTTCCAATGCTGAAGTGTTAGATATTTTCAAAATGTTAAACCAGATTTGAGGTATATCATAAGACAAAACATCATTACATACATTATTTTCTTTACTTAAAATTTCCAACGATTCCCTAATTCTTAAAGTATAATGATCAGATGTAGGTAAAATAACTCTTGCTTTTTCAAAATCTATTTTTAAATTTTGGCGTTGATTCAATCTGCAATGTGCTGTAGACGGTCGGTTAAACTTGATATCTCTCATGTGCTCCCCCAATCTTTCTTTAAATTTTCGAGTGGTCATACCTATGTAGTTTAACTCCTTCTGATTTTCCGTTTGAAATGGGATAGAATAAACACCTGCAATTTCCTTATTAGGTATGGGATCAATTTTCTTTTCAATTAGAGCTTTTAGTTTTGTAGGAGGTTTGGCTATTAAATTGATATCAAATTTCCTTAAAGCGTATTTTAATCTTTCATATAATCTTGGTACGTAATCGAAGGTACAGATTCTAAGTTCTCTCTTGTCTATTCTTTCTTTTTGATTTTTCTGCTTTATTTCATAAATTAATTTATTTATGTGCTGAGGGGAAAATCCGTTTTCTACTGCAATGTGTTTAATTGTATTTAATTCATTTTGTAGGTACTTTTCACTGCAAATATCAAAGGCTCGTTTTACGTAAAATCTGTAAGCCGCAATTTTATATTTGAAAGGGGAGTTACAGTCATAAGAGTTACAGTTAGTTTTTTAATATTATCACTCCTTCTAAATAATCCTTGCTATATCTCTATTGTATATACAAACGTAAACTGTTGATATATCCTTGCCAACTGAATTGGATATGTTGACTGGGTAGAGGAGCCTAGAGGGGTGCCCCCCCCCCCCTCTGAAACCATAATTTTTTCTGATTATAGGCTACAGATCACCTCCCCGAAACAGAATTCTCTCCGTGTTACTGATGTGGCCCTCGACAACCCAGAAATTTTTGTAAGTGGCCCTTCTCTTAAAAAGGTTGTGCACCCCTACCTTAAATGCTATTTAAGATGGCATTGTTATAATTTGCTTGATAAATTAATGTTTTTAACTTTAAAATATCTTGCAAATGTGGTTTGTCATTCATGGTTGTGTTGAAGACTATTAATAAAAAAGAATCATAAAGATAATGAAGGCCGTGAGTCTACACTACAAATGTCCTATCTGTACTAATAAAACAAAGTTTCGCTCTGTCTGCGTGCGATGGCTAGCAAAACCTACGGCACGTACGAGGTTCAAACTTTTTGTGAGGGTAGTCGAATGCCTCTCCTGGTGCACCTGATTTTCAGAATTTTAAAATTCTAATAAATAGTTGAGAAATTAATTAAAAATCTCAAATTAAAAGAATGGAAAAGTATTCATAACTCAGCAAAAGCATAGATTTTTATCAAACCGCAGAGAATTTCTTCGAAAACTCGAAGAGAGGGGGGGGGGGGTGCAGTTAATAGAATTACAGCGCTGCTACAAGGTAAATGTACTGGGTCTTTTTAAAAAGGGTTGTATCTCAAATTCTACTGGGCCTAAAAACTCGAAAATTGAACAGACGCGAAAAAAAATCCCCTTTCAGAAATTCTAAAAATTATTCCGGTACGTTTTCGGAAGTACGTTTTTTCTGACGCCAATGTCATATACGCACTGGGTACTTAACTGGCGCCAAAGTGTCGTTATTTTGCTTGATATGGTAACCCATATATAGATGATATAGTAACGAGGTTTTCGCCAAATTGGCGTCTGAAAAAATTGCGCCAATATGGGGGCGTATATAACATCTGCGCCATCTTTTATTTCCTTCGAAAGAATGGTTCGAAATCTCTCCCATGGACGCAAGGTGTTCATTGCGGACAACCGACGCCTTTCGATGGTGGACATTTTCGAACGAATATAAAAATTATAGATTTAATTTTTATGCATTCAGATGTAGAATGTTTCGCTGATTTCAGATTTGTAAATTTCTTCGCGGTCGCTCAATTACAACCTTAGATATTATTATTTCATTAAATGGATGATTCCTTTCAAACTCTCAATTTACAAGCCAGTCTTTCGAAACCACAAATGATTTTTATACTAGGATCCTTTGGAACGCCGTCAATTTTTTTCAAATACACCATTTAGCTATTTTAAAGTTATGCATCTGTTCTAGCCCTATATTTAAACGCTGTTTAATAATATCTAAATTTTATAAAAATCGATCCGCAAGTTTTTTATAAAAAATTCGATTTTTAAAAAGGAAAAGAGATGCTTTGTTGAAACGCGAATTTGTAAAAATTAAGGAAACTGACTAACCGATCGATTTAGAAGTTTCAGATACAGTCGGACCTTTATTTAACGAAGTCGCTAAATCCCGAAAAAAAGTTCGTTATATGGAAAATTCGTTAAATAGAGAGTCATCTTTTAAAATATTTTAAACTACATAAAACATATTTTAAGCTCATAAACATTAATTATAATTTAAAAAAAAGTAATTAATCACACTTTTTTACTTTCTTCTATCTTTACAAGAAGAAAGTATTGGATTCATGAAAATTTTCGAATTCCGGTTTTCGACGGATTTACACGTTTTAGGGGTCAGAGATTCCAAAAAACATGTTTTTACAAAATGTCTGTCTGTGACTCTGTGAGTCTGTCTGTCTGTCTGTGTGTATGTGACACAAATTTTGTGGGCGCTCTATCTCAAGAACTAATGCACGGAATTTAATAAAAATTGATATTCAGTGAGTCCCTAATACAAATTGATGCTGATTAGTTTTTGGGGTAAATCGCTCAACAGGTGGCGCTGCTATGCCGCATTTTTCACGATTTTCGCAATAGCTCTATCTGAAGAACTAATGCACGGATTTCGATCAAACTTCAGATTTAGTTAGTCCTTGATATGAATTGATGATTATTACGTTTTGGTGTAAATCGTCTAACAGGTGGCGCTGTTATGATGAATTTTGCAGGATTTACACGATTTCTCCAATAGCTCTATCTCAAGAACTAATGCACGGATTTCGATCAAACTTCAGATTTACTTAGTTCTTGATATGAATTGATGATGATTACGTTTTGGTGTAAATCGTCCAACAGGTGGCGCTGTTATGATGAATTTTGCAGGATTTATACACGATTTCCCCAATAGCTCTATCTTAGAACTAACGCACGGATTTTCATCAAACTTCAGATTCAGTTAGTCCTTGATATGACTTGCTACTGATTATGTGTTGGTGTAAATCGCCCAACAGGTGGCGCTTCTCTGCTGCCTTTTTCACGATTGCCTCAATAGCTCTATCAATAGAACTAATGGACGAATTTTCATCTAACTTCAGATTTAGTTGTATGTTGACACAAGTTGTTGTTAATTAGGTTTTGGTGTTAATCACCCAATAGGTGGCGCTGCTATGCAGGAATTTTCACGATTTTCGTTATTGCTCTATATAAAAAACTAATGTACGGATTTTCTCCAAACTTCAGATTCAGTCAGAGGTTGACATAAATTGTTGCTGATTAGGATTTGATATAAATCACCCAATAGGTGGCGCTGCTAGGCAGCATTTTGCTGAATTTAGACGATTTCAGCGATAGTCATTTCTCAAGAACAAACGCACGGAATTTAAAATCGTTAGAATCCTGATGAGATGCATAGATTGCCATTTAATTTTGGCAGTGTGATAGCGGATTTTGAAGTATTAACATGTATGAGATAGAAGAAAGTTTTGGGATTGGTACATCCGACTAGTTATAAATTATATCTATTTGTGTTATATATTTTACCCATCAAAAAGAAATCTGCAAGGGAAATAAGAATATAACAAAACGTCTGAAAATACATTGTATTTTCAGTTTTTAAAAAATTTTACATTAAAATCACGATTTTTTATTATGGTCGATAAGCTGTTTGGAGGAATACCAAATTTTAAAGCAATATTATTTTTCTTCACGCCTTTATCCACTTCATAAAGATTTTTTTTCTTTTATGCCAAGCACTTTCGCTTTGACATTTTCGATCTAAAACAACGAAATTACCAGCACGACTGAATGATCTAGAAAACGACAGACTCTAGTTAAGGCTGTTCTTAACCGCTCTGCTCAACAAGCGCAAAACGTTTTGACACATTTAGAAATTCATTTTTTAACGAAAAGAAATATAAAATTGGAAAGCCTAGCCATGGAAGCGATTTGGAATCGAACTGTTTTTTCCATTTTTTGATCAATCAATTACCTATTGAGTTATAAGCCATTTTGATCACGTGGCAAACACGTTTTTCGCTTGCTCTTGAGTTCTCTTTCTCCCTCCGCGGTTCAAAACGCCCACTTTGACTCTATTTTCTGAAAGATCTATTGCGTTTGCAAAAAAATGGAAAAAACAGATCAATTACATAGTTTCTGAACAACACCAGCTAGTTTCATGCATTTTCGAACAAAAATAAATTAAAACTTAATGTCAGAAAGTTGCCCTTTTCGATTTCAGAACAGCCTTAAAGGACACGAAGCAGGCACTTCTTGGATGGAAAGCAAAGAATCACAGCGATTTTACTGCTCTCGGTGAGTTAGGTGCCTGGTAAGACCTGTTCATGTTTATTGATCATCATAAAATGTGTTAAAAGAAAGAATAAGTTTCAATTGTCCAGTAATATTTTGACAAATAGGGAGAAAAAATTCTTGATCCCAAGAAAAAGTTCGTTAAATAGAGAATGGACTTCGCTATTTGGAGGTTATTTTACGAAGAAATTCGCGAAATGTTCTTGGTCCCAAGGAAAAGTTCGTAAAATAGAGAAATTCGCAAAATAAAGGTTCGTTAAATAGAGGTCCGACTGTAGTTAATATCACGTAATAAAAGTTTTAAAAAGTAGGGTGTGATAAAAAAAATATTTTTTCCTTTTTTTTGGGGGGGGGGGGGGGGGGGGCGATCAAATATTTAAAACCGTACTGTTTTCTACCGCTTTAGATGCGGATTTTTGACGGAGCCCTGTTATTAATATTACTTATTTAATATAAAAATTTCAAAAGTGTACATACCAGTATTTTTTAATAGTAATTTCAGCAAACATCTTAAATTCTGGCTTAAGTCCGCCACCCACCCCCTTGACTGATATAGCTACGGGTAGGTTGTTTAACGGAGTTTCGTTCAGAAATAGTTTTGCCTAGACGTGCGGGGTGATGCAAACACGACACGAAACAACGCCACACTGAGCAAGAGAATGCGTGGATCGAACCTTTACTCCTTTATTTACGGAAAATACAGCGAGGTTACGTGTGTAAACCGACGAAAATCAAGACATATTTTTCGCGGAAAAAATGAACGAAAACCGAAACCGTTGATAACCGAAGTGAACGAAATCCGAGGTATTACTCTATGTCTATAGTAAAGTAGAGATTCAGGATATCCCAAAACAAGTATCCATCAAAAGACGCAAGTTGAAAATTTTCACGAATTGAGTACATTCTCTCACTTTTCAGCTTCATTATTTTAAGTGGCTTCCACTGTATAGCTGTCTGTGAGGAATATTTTTATCTTATCTACTTTATTATCTAATATATAAAATTGAAAATTTGTCTGTCTGTAATTCTATGTGGATTTGTATATATACAAATCCACAATTTGGAAGCCAGAATTCTGAAATGTTACGTACATATGTATTAGAATACGTCCGAGGCAACTAAAGTAATTCGGAATCGGAATAACTTATAGTTAATTTTTAATTAATAAAAAACCACAAATTTAACAGCAATTTCCAATCAAATTTAAACATTTTTCGTTATAGCTGTTGCCAGCAATTAAAAATCCACAATAAAATTCTTACCACAACCATTACTTTTCTATTGCAAGATTTCCATGTGAAAAAACGAAATGAATGGTTTGACGAATTTTTTTAAAAAAAAGGGAATATTACATCATAACTTTTCTGCTGCAAGATATTCACGTGAAAAATGAAAGTAAAACAAATAGTTTGACGAATTAAAAACAAAAGTGAATGTACGTCATAATTTTTCTGTTTTATGATTTCCATGTGAAAAATTATAATTATTTACTTAATTTGACGAATTTAAAAAATGGAATATTATGCCATATTGGAAATATAAAGGGCGTGGTGAATATATATATATAACGTCATATAAGTGTGCAAAAATGTATTGAAGCATGATAAAAACTCGATTATGGAAATATTGGCGTATTTTAACATTATTGCTCCAATGATGAATGGAAATAAGTCCATTTATAGACGTATTATTTTGCGTCTGTTATATACATATATCCATTTTTAGATTGGGTTTTCATTTAATTCATGTGTACAGCACTTCGACTGTTTTTTGTATGTTAAATTTTGAAATTTATTTTTCAAAACAAACATTCTTAAAATTCCGGGTAACGCCGGATTACTTTAGCTGGTATCCTTATATATGTATTTATTTCTCATGGTTTTTATTTTTTCTTTTCAGATGAAATGCCGTCGAAAAGGGGACGAAAAGGAAGAGGTAAATAATTTATAATACATTTTCGCTTTCATTAATGAGAACAAGATAAAGTAAAAAAACTAAAACCCAACTACGACAAAAAACTACGCTGAAAAAGTATAAAAGTACCCCATGAATACAGGTAAAGTCACAAGCAAATGCTAGTAATATATAGATATATTCAAAATGTACAAGTAAAGCGCTTTTGAATGATACCAAACACGGCATATTTATCTTAACTTTATTTTTTGACGTATGACGCTTCCAGTATTTGGTAGTAGTGACGCACATATCCGTCGATGGCAGCAAATGGGTAATGGACCGATTAGTGGATGAGGTCGTTAGTGTAATGTGTAAATGTGTAATGTAGATTGAAGGTTTCATGTATTAAGATGACCTAGGAAGATTTCTTAATCTATCTAATTCTGCTAACGATTGACTGTCATGTGGATTTTTAAGCAACTTATTATGATCCAAGGCACTTATAAACAAACCCTCTATGGTTTTGACTCTACTGAGAGCGACATAGGCCTGTCCTTTAGCAAACAATGACTTTCCTAGATCGATAACTGCTTTATCCAGAGTACAACCTTGTAATTTATGTACAGTACAACCCCAAGAAAGAATCAGCGGGAGCATTTTACGCTGAATTTTCCCAGACCCCCTCAAGCCGTCAAATTCAGTGAGGCAAGGCTCGATTCTGACAAGTCCGTTAATATCGGCTTTTATGGATGCGTCGTCAAATTGTATGAGAACAGCGCTTGGCTGTTCTCCCTGTTCCAACTGATCGCGCCGAAGAGCAGGCCATTCAAAGGCCTTCACCACTCCCATCGCTCCGTTTACTAAACCCTGGTTTACATTCAAATTTCTACGAAGCATTACTCTGGAGCCGATTCCCAGTTCGATACTGTTTATTATACCCCCAGTCTTATTGGGGTCACTAGGTAAATGCTCAGGTTTCGGGGTCTGTCCGTATGTCTTCGATTCAGTAGATGTATCTATTGCTGTGATGGTGTACATTTTAGTAAGTAATGTTAAACGTTCCGACATCTTGGTGTTATATGCCTCTACCTGTTTCAAAGTGGGATATATATGTACTATTTCATCATAATCGTTTGTTTCATTAGTTATTTTTCTTGTGTCTAACGTGGCCAGTTGTTCTAAGGTCAGTTTGCCTACTCTGATATTGTTCAAAAGATCAACGAAAGTGTTATCGTTGGCTTGGCGCATATTTTGGCTCAATTCACAGAAATCAAACATCCTCCACAAGTGTGGTTCATGTACATGATGTTCCGGCTGCTTGAAGCAATACGCGCCCCCAAGTGTAGCAGCAACCGGGGGTAGCTGCATGAGATCGCCAAAAGCTAGAACGTTGACACCTCCGAAGACTCGGTCGTTCTGTTTAAGCTCTTGTAGCCTCAGGTGAATATTTCTTAGTGTAGAATAGGGCACCATTGAGACCTCGTCTATTATAACCCACTTGATATTTCTCCATTTATTTCTTTCCCTTTGCAGACGATCTCCGGTCAGCGGCCTCAAGGTAACTGTTCGGCCCTTTTCAATAGGCAATACAAAAGTACTGTGTAAAGTGCATCCTCCGACTAGTCGGGCAGCAACACCAGTTGGTGCCGTGACTATGACACTTGTATTTGAGGATAGTCTTCGAATTTGTTCAACCAGCAGTTTTAGAGTGAAACTTTTGCCGCTTCCAGCTCCGCCAGTAATGAACATTAGGAGTGATCTTTGTTGGTCATCAGTATTTGTTCGTAATTTGTCACATACTTTGGTGAACAACTGTTTTTGATCGTAGTTTAAGGAATTGACTCCCCTCAAAAAATCCTCATCAGACATAATGTTTACTACCATATTGTCTTCAAAATCATCTTCTTGAATATTAATGTGATGAAATGGATTTTGTAATATTGAAGTCTGATTCGTGGCGCTATTATTGGCACACATGTCGACTGCTTGTTCAGCAGCTAGTCGTCGAAGGGCATCTTGTATTTCGTTTTCCCAACGAGATAATAGCTCATTATCATACCCAGAATGAAGTGGTCTTAAAAGACCACGTTTCGCCAAGAAAGCATCTTTAGCATTGTCGTACCCCTCTAACAGCTCACATTCACTACGGAAGGGACAATGCGTAACTAGCAAACTGTAATAGTACGCTTCAGGGTCGGAGTCAGCGGTGTAATATCGAGTTCGTAGAACTGCTGGCCGTGATCGTTTCTTCATTCTACCCATTCTATTCAGCAAATTTATTATTGGCTCTTGGTTTTCAGTTTCTTGCTCATAGGCATCAGCATCTCCATCGTCATCGTCTTGATAAGTAATAGAACTTATCGGCTCATAATTGACAGCGAACTCACCGAGACTCAATTCTTCTAAGTTCCGTGGTCGACTTTCATATCGTTCGAATATATTTTTGCAAGGCTCAACTGTATCCGAATCAAAACGTAACATCCTGTACCTGAGCTCAGGCTTGCATGTGTTAACGAATGTTGACTTCCTGGAGCTGTCGCGTAACTTCAGGTGGCACAGCCTGTATGCACACTCCGGCGCTGACACTTGACGATGATTCATCAAACAATTCTGAACGGCAAATATCTGCTGGCCAAAATTTCCTCCTCTTTCTCTAACTCTATAAAGCGCTTCTGCTATTGCGGTTTGCAGGTTCGCTGGTTCCGATTTCGCGATATATTTAGCGATATAATACGCAACGCCAAGAGCTGAAACCACAGGCTGTATGTCAATATTAGCACCCCACAATCGTAGTAGTGTTGCATTGTAATTATTAATCATAGATTCTTCCGAGCGTCTCTTTAATATATAAAATTTTCCACCATTTGAAGTAGCTTGGTTGTCATCCAATATTACTGTTCTTTCTGAGCTTCGTTTTGGAAACCCAAATCTACATGAATTTGGACTTCTATAACTGTAACATGTATGTGTGTGTCTGTGAGTTTGAAGTCTGGTGACAAGATCTTTTAATTCTGAATCGTTTTCAGGTATTTCGCAGGTAATTATATTTTCAAGCAGATTAATTCCTTCTGGCGAATTGAAATCGGGCATATCTTTACACCAAACAATCATATGTATATGTGGAGATCCCCTTAATTGAAATTCAACCCGCCACCAGAAATCAACCAGTTCATGACCCAATATATAATTCGATTTGCTTTTTAATACTCGCATAAGAGCATTAAACCTGAACATAAACTGGCGCGACAGGGTTACTGGATACGATTCCACTAATCTTAGCTTTTCATCATAAGTCAGATCGTCGATAGGAAAATCAGGCCTACCATCTGCCACCAAGAGAGCTTTTAACATGTCCCGCCAATTCAAATCATTACAGGATAATGTAAGATAGAAATGGGGTGGCCCTAAGTTTCTGACCATGGCCATTAGCTCTGTAAAAGCCCTGTGCCAGTAGGAAGAAGTCCCTCGTATGTTTCTCATACATAAATGTATATTTTGTATAAGATCCTCCGGCTGTATCCCATCTTGTCGAAGTCTTCCACAAACAGATACATTCTGGCGTGCTCTTAACAATTCTACTGCAGACAGAGCATAAAATAGGTATTCTATTTTTTGAAATCGTTTGTCGCTTCCCATAACTCTAGTCTGAAAGTAGTCCAATGGGGTTATTTTGTGTTGCCTTTCTTCATGTAATCCATTATTTCCATCAGGGAAGAGTCTAACCCATGCTAATTCCTCAGCTCTTTTTTCTACAAGGAGGCTTATAGGAGGAGCTGTCTTTCTCCGAATATCGTATACTGGGAGGGGTGTATCGTTACCTACAGGATTATTTATGACATCAATTAAATTAGGTATCTGGTACTCGTTAGCCATCAACATTGTGACGTTTATTTGGCCATTATTAGTTAAGGATCTGGCAGTGATGTCATCGTTGCAATGACCATTAACGGAGTCATGTTCGCTATCGGTGGTTTCATGTGGACATACGTTTGATGGTGTCATGTTGTTGACAGATACGTTTACAGACGTTATGCAATACTGGAGGTTTCTGCGTCCTCTTGTCATAAGGACAACAGGTAGGTGCTCAGCGAGAGATTCAATAGTACTGAACATCATTAACATTGCACAACCTCTAGTTGATGCGACAAATCCTTTAGGTCCCCTTGAATGGGAATCAAACAGGTAATACGACGTATCATGTTTAATTACAGAGATTGATATCTCTGTTTCTGCGGTGATTATGCCTGCATTCTTCTCAATAGTCAGGAAAAAGTGCCGTAGACCTTCTAATAAGCTCGAAAAATATCCTTCTAGCACATCTACTGTTGGGTTAATTAGTCCTGTTATACAATCTATGTCAAAATCAAGTGTATAAGACATATTTGCGATGACTAACTCCGGGAGCAATTCTTCGGTGTTTAAATAATTTGGTTGTATTGGCAAGCTCCTTAGACACTGGGAGTAATATGCATCACCAAATATTAACACCCGATCAATGTCCGAAGCGTCCCATTGCGACAGATCTTTGGTGGAAGAATAAGCTATAGCAACTGCTGCATTTGCAGTGCATTGTTTCCCCCTACTGTCGGAAGAAAACATGTCACTTCCTTGATTAAAAGAACCTCTAAGAATTTTTCGGTCTGAATTAATAACTTTAAAATGTTGATGTGGCTCTCGGTTATGATTAACTGTTGTTGGCGGTATTTCAATTATATGCTCATCATTCATTGAATTTTGTAGGTGTTCAAAGTTAAGAGTAACGCCTCTATAGAGATGATTGTTGTTTACAAGCCAATTTAAAGCTGCACGTAGGTTGTCTAAATTCACTCTATATTCCCTGACCCTATCAACATTTTCTAATGTTTCGATGACAACAGTGAGACCGCACTGTTCAATCGCCAGTGGTAGTTGTTCCGTGATTTCTTCAACTTGTTGAGCAAACAACACAGCCTGCCCTTTAAACCCTTTTTGTCCGAAATGTCCTCCCAGTTTTATTATTTTAACAAACGGTATAATCCTTGATACAAGCCTTATTTCAACTTCAGATAAAGCTACTAATTGTTGAGGAGGTTCCGGAACTGTCATTTTATTCCAAAAAGCCGTTGACGGAACTTTATTACGACTTATAGAATTGGCACATCGATTACAGGCTGTTATTCTTTGTGGAGTGTTAGGCGGGAAAAGATTATTAGATGTTATATTTTTTACTTGATTTTTGTATAGTGTTTTTTTACAAATATAACATGTTTTGTCCGATACCTCCGAAATTGCCCTATCAAACTCGTCCTTGTCTGTTTCGAACAAAATTCTTCGAGCTCGGTAGGTTCTAGATGTATTTATCTGCATGGATTGAAGTCGTATCTCTCTTGATGTTGGAGTTTCGTTAGCACGAATTTCTGAAGCATGATTGCTCATCGACTCAAGTCGTGATTGCCTAGTAGACGGGGATTCTAGATCACGCATTTCAGAGGCATGATTACGCATGTTTTCCAAACGTGATTGTCTAGTCGACGGAGACTCTTGATCACGCATTTGAGAGGCATGATTACACATATTTTCCAAACGTGATTGTCTAGTCGACGGAGACTCTTGAGCACGCATTTGAGAGGCATGATTACACATATTTTCCAATCGTGATTGTCTAGTCGACGGAGACTCTTGAGCACGCATTTGAGAGGCATGATTACACATATTTTCCAAACGTGATTGTCTAGTCGACGGAGACTCTTGATCACGCATTTGAGAGGCATGATTACACATATTTTCCAAACGTGTTTGTCTAGTCGACGGAGACTCTTGAGCACGCATTTGAGAGGCATGATTACACATATTTTCCAAACGTGATTGTCTAGTCGACGGAGACTCTTGATCACGCATTTGAGAGGCATGATTACACATATTTTCCAAACGTGTTTGTCGAGTCGACGGAGATTCTAGATTACGTACTTGAGAAGCATGATCTTTCATTGACTTGAGTCGAAGTATTTTTGAAGTGGGAGTTTCTAAGCTTCGGGTTTCGGAAGCATGTGTCTTTAACGAATAAAGTCGCTGTGATCGAGAATTTTGAGATTCTTGCGATCTTATCTGAGCAATGTAGTTTTTTGCTTTATGTAAACGTATGATTTTTTTTTGAGAAGTTTCTTTCTCACGAAGATTATCAGCCCGTTTTTTAGCATTCCAACGATTTTCCACTTTAGAATGTTCGGACTGCGTTTTCCTACGATTTTTCTGATAATCTTTGTCTTTTATTCTTCTAAATTCAGTAATATCTGGGGATTCATTTTTTCTTGTCTCAGAAATGCGTGAAGCTTTTTTTGTTTTCCTTGATAAAGCCATTTTTTAAAAGCTTTTATTTTATACCTAAAATAATGAAACTAAATGTTAATATTTATAGCTCTATTTATTTACACTAGATTTACTAACCTAACTCAAACTAAATTGTTTTTGTTTATAGACCTATACTTATTATACTACTTCTTATTTCTATACTTACTAACTATACTATACTACTAACTTTTACTGCTATTTCGTAGACTATATAAACCTGGTACTTTTGGTGCAATACCAGCAAAATTATTTTTATTTATTTAATCCGACAAAATTTAAACAGTGTATCGAAGTAGGATGGCTGTGGTTGCTTCCCTGCGTTACCGGGTACACAACGTGACAACGAATAGGCAAATAGATACACACGCACATATAACAACATAAGCCCGAAGGCATATAATGCAGAGGACATTTTTATGGGAGTTTTAGCCAGTTATCAAACTGTTTCCGCCTTCACCGCGTGGAGGTACTCCCAGCTTATGTCGTTTACATTAGTGCATTAAATTATTCTATTAACGTTCACGCTGCTCTACATTACAGTTCCCGTGATCCGCGCTTTACTCTTATCGCTCATTTTTTTTAAACATCTTCAAAGCAGTCTTGTAATTATGTATAAGCATATAAATACTGGTGAAGCTCTTTCAAGTAATACCAAACACATTACATATATTTTTATTTTATACTTTTTGTCCGCTAGAGGGCATAATAGTAAATTTGGTGACAAACTTTATAGCTCACAACCAACAGAATATCAAGATCAAGACCCTTCTAATGGCACTGCAGTGGTCTTATTCTGATTACTAAGTACCAAAGAAATTAAGAACGAAAAGATGTGAATTATATGCAATTAGCCCATAAATGCAAGTAAAGTCACAAGCAAATGCTAGTAATATATATATATTCGAAATGTACAAGTGAAGCGCTTTAAAATGATACCAAACACGGCATATCTAGCTTAACTTTATTTTTTTACTCTGTATATTTTGTCCGCTAGAAGGCGCCACATTGAATTTGGTGAAAATCTATATAGCCTATAACCAGCGGACAATTAAGACGCTTCTAATGATATGTCATTTGTCGAATTCTGATTAGTGGTTTAGAAGTTACGAGGGAACAGATGAACATACATACATACATACATACATACATACATACATACATACATACATAGCCTGTCAAAATCATAACCCTCCTTTGGCTTTGCCGTAGTCGGGTAATAAAAAGAATGTTCTTTGTTATTATAACTGAATTTTTCGTAGACGTAGAATAAATTTTTGTGGGATGTATATACAGTGTTTTCCAAAACCATCAAATCGTGCTTCAGGACCTTCTAAAACGTATAAATCCATCGAAAACTGGAAGTCGAATTTTTTCGCGAATCCAATACTTTCTTCTTGTAAAGATAGAAGAAAGTAAAAAAGTAAATAAAACCTCAATTCGATTTTATGTAGGCGTTAATATTCAGAGGAATATCGTGCGTGGTATATTTAAAAAATTAAAATTTATTTAAATATTTTAATATAATTTATTTTAATGTTCTAATATACAATTTTAGAAACATTAAGCACCCCCGTTGTTACTAATTCCACCATAAATAATAACGTATCAAAATGAGACTGGCAATAGTCGATAATGCCATGGGTCTACTTTAATTTTATATTTTAAAAATTTTTCTTAGGGGAATTTTATACTTTTTTTCTCCATATTAAAATGAATTGAAAATTTTTCAGTAGTGACCTCAAAGTTTGACACAATGAAATAATTGTAGCTGCTGATTATTCTGCCAAAGTAGACAAAATATTATCTCCTGTAGAGGTCTGCACGGCTCGAACGAAAGCTATCTTGATCCGGCCCATTCTAAAAACTAAAAGTTCGGCCCGACCAGTACAAAAATCAATAACATCAGAACAGGCTCAACCCGACTCAATTTCTACAACAACAACAACAAAATAAAAAACGATTTTTTAAACATACAATTAAGATTTTTTTTTTTTTAATTATACCGCAGCCATATTTATGGAAATTTTTAGATTAGTTACTAAATACGATTATTAATAGTTAAATGAGTGCGGTTTTAAATAAGGATTATGAAAAAAACACCCGTGTTTTTTCGGGTTTGGGCAAAATCAAGCCAACCCTGATAACAGAATCCTGCCTTAAACGGAACAAAAATTGGTAATTCTGCTTGGAATTGGCTTTGATGAAGATTAGCGTAGTTTTCTTTTTATGCAATTCCCTGCAAATAGGAAAAAAAATTTGATAGCCATTAAAAATGTCTAGTTTCCTTTAAGCATATAATTTTTTATAACGGACTAATGAAGAAAGTTGTGAAATTCGTTTGTGTGCCTCCCACCCACCTCCCACCCCACCTATGTACAGTAGATTCCCTCAAATCCGCACAGCTTGCGACTAGAGGATGTGTAGATATTGGAATTTTGCAGATTTCTGGTCATTGTTTGTTTACATTTTTTAAATAGTAATTTGAATGTAATTATGCTCTCGAAATTATAATGAGTGCTTACAATAAAAAAAATATTAAAATAATTAAGTAAATAAAGTAAAATAAGAATATTTAAAAAATGATTAAAATATTAAAAGTGAAAGCCACGTAAATAATTAATAATCCATAACTAAATATGCATAATAATGATGAGATAATTTTTTCATGAATTCAGTGAAACGCGCCTCATAAAGGTTAACAAATAATTTACATAAAAATCGAAAAATAACGAAGTTTTATTTCACAAACTTAATAGCCAAAAAAGCTTGATTATTTAATAACTGTATTTTGTAAACAGATAAATTTATACTTTGTTCATGTGTAGGGGAGAGCATGGTACAGTGGACTTGAGTACACAGTGGACCACACCCCTTATATTTTACTTAATTTTAACGCTTTTCTTTTAGGCTAATTGATAACAGCACTGGATTGATTACTTATAGCCTTCAGAACACATTGTGTTAGCTCAGAATGAACCCTTTTATCTTGACTGGTTGTTTTGAGCTCCTAAAAGTAAAATTTTTCATCATACTTTTCTTTATTGAGTAATTAAAGGTTATGGATAAATAAGATAAAACAACTTTTTTGAAAAGGTAAGACACTGGTCTTTATTTAATTTAAAAGTTTATATGCTTAAAAGAAAACTTTAAATAATATTTTTATGAGCATGCATTGAACTTCAACATGGGGCACAGTGGACCGCCCACTGCTGAGGTACAGTGGTCCGCAATGAATATTGCTCCTGTAACGAAGAATTTTCCAAATATTTAATAATTGCTTATTCTCTATAAAGAAATATTGTTTTAAAATAGTTATTTAACTATAAAATAAAGTAAACAAAGAAAAATGACAATTTATTTAACCTTACAATGCATAGAGTAGCCATTTAGCACACTTTAAATTTCATGTTGTATGTTGTTCAGATTATAATGTAGCCATCTGACATTTAAGTTTTCTCCTAAATTATGGATAACAGTTCATGTGTAATTTTTTAAATAAATTTTCTTGTTCAATAAAGCAGTTTTTTTTTTTTTTTTTTTGGGGGGGGGGGGGGGGGAGAGAAATGAAAATCATGCATTGTAGAGTTATTAACATAGTAAGAAATCTTTTGTTTTGTATTTACTGCCTTTGAAAAATATAACTGTAAGCCTAATAAGTAATAGATGACCTCACTGGATTGGCTATTTATAGCTTCAGAGCACATGGTTAGCTCATAATGAACTATTTTATCCTGACTATTTTGAGCTTCTAATAAATTTTTCATCATCATATTTGTCTTAATGTTTGCTGATCTTTTTGTACTTAATTACTTATTTGCAATCACTCCTGTATCTTATATTGTTATTGTTAAAATATAATAAAATTTTTGATAATTCTTTAGTTTTATGTTTTTTGTTTCAAAATACTACTTGCAAATTTGTATTATTATATTATTTTGGAGGTAAAAGGGAAATAAAAAAGAATTAGATTCATTATAAATAGATTTATATTGTATTTTAGACGATAACTAATAGTGAACCACTGTGCCCCAGTGGGTGGACCAGTGTACCCCGGATCCGGGGCACACTGGTCCACTTTACGGGTGTACATAAAAAAAAAAAAAAAAAAAAAAAAAAAATGAAAAATGTATTGGGAACTATGTTCTGCAAAAATTATGATGCATGTAGAAAGGTTTAAAGAATATTCAAAAATATTTTCAGGTAGATTGGTCTCTTTGTTAAAGAGAAAAAAAAAAAAGTAACTGCGAAAGTGGACCACTGTACCCTGGTCTCCCCTATAGAAAGATTAAAAAAAAAAAATCTTGACTTTTTCCCCCTTACGTCTTAACTGCAAGTTTAATTGTTTTTACACCTGCAACAATGGGTGGATTTAAGGGAGTCTACTGTATATCACGCATAACAAGGAGATGCTCCAATTCATTTTTTTTTTCTTTCTTTAAAGGTCTCGTTCTACAGGTGATCCCATATCAGCTTCATTATCATCTAAGATGTTTTTGCATGTTTGTTTCTTGTTTTGTTTTTTTTAACTTTATGGAGTTTAACTTTCATAAAAATTAACCAATCGTCACAAATAATTGAAAGACAAATCGAAGAAAATCTGTTTATGTAAGGGGGGGGGGGGGAGGACTTTGATTGAATTACTATTTGAAAAGATGGAGTGATCTATTATTTTTTAATACTTTCCAACATAGTTAAAAATTGTTTATGAATTCGGTTTGTAAAGCCGTCCGCATTCTAACTCGCGTAAACATACTCGGATTTTCATGCAATTGATATACGTTAATGATGTTTACCATGGTATGGGTCAGTATTGAATATGAAGTGTGTAGCATTAATAGTTCATTTACAGGGGCACTCAAAAGAACTCCGTTCGTTACATTACAGTATGTGGGGGGGGGGGGGGGGGGGGAATTGTTTGCAGTGTATTTTAATGACATTATGCGATTTAAAGTGTATTAAAATTGATATAAATCACAGAATTATTTCACTACAAGATGATTACTATAGAATAGGGCATTCATAGCATTTATCTTTCATTTACACACAAAGGAAATCGGTTACAGTATTTTCTTTGAGCAATAATTGCTGGAAGTGCGTTTTCAATTTTGGTAATGCGCTTTTAAATGTAACCAATTTTTTGCATGCGACTCGTGTATAAATTCTGTACCTCGCATACAGGGCTGCAGAAAAGAATTCGCGTACCATTCTCCTTATGGACGGAAATTGCTGAAGGGGAATTTTCAACTGTGATATGTATTTCCTAACTGAACTAAATGTTTGCATGCATGTAGCTCACAGATACAAATTTATGTATCATATACAGGTTTGCTCAAAGAATTCTGATAATTATCTAATTGTAGATGGGTTTGTCAAATGTGTCACGCGTTTCCAAATGGCTCAGCTAGACATCATAATCCAACTTATTGAACGGTGAAGTTTTGTTACATAATTCTGTGTATGTTGGAAGGTGTTTCCTAATCTATACTTGACACGTGATTTTTTTTCCTTTCATGTTTATTTATTAAACCAAACAATTTTTTCCGAATTCTATTCTTTATTCTGAAATGCATTCTATTTATTCTATTACTACTATTTTTCTTTCTCTTTTTTTTTTTTTACAGGAAGAGGAATACCTCCTGTTAGATCTCCAGAATATACCCCTCCTGGACAAGAAAGTTCTCAAATTAAGCAGGGAAGTGGAGGCCGCGGTCGAGGCAAAACTGGAAGAACTTTTTCATCCTTTGAAGAATTTCAAAAAGTTTATGGAATTCGTACGGCCGAAGAGTCACGAGATCACCCGGCTTCTATGCCATCAACTTCTGGATACAAAAAACAACAAAGCGGACATAAAATAGCCCCTGAAGATATTGGGTTGAAATTCAGGGATGAATCGCACAGAAGTCATGCATATCAGTCCGAAAAATCACATGATTACGAACCTTCTATGTCTGCAGCAAAAGAATACCGTAAACCCCCCGTAGATATTCGCTTTAAATCTAAAGAAAAACCATCGGATGAGTCATATAGAAGCTATAATTATCAAACCGGAAAATCACGTGATTGTAAACCATCTTCTGTGCATGGAACTTCAGCCAGAGATTATCGTAAAGGGCACTCTGAAAATATTGGATTCAAAAACGAATCTCATACACATTCTTCCGAAAGATCACGCGATTTTGAATCTTCGACTTCAGATGACAGATCACCCGATTACGAATCTTCGACTACAGATGAAGAATATCGTGAAGGGCATACAACAGCCTCTAGAGATATTGGATTCAAAATTAAACAAGATGAATTGCACAGATATCCTTCCGAAAAATCCCGCGATTACGAACCTTCGATTTCAACCAAAGAATATCGCAAAGGAGATAAAGCAGGTTCTGAAGATACCGGATTAAAAATTAAACGGGATGATTCATATAGAGTTTCAATTCCTGCCGAAATATCACACGATTACGAACCTTGTTCTGTGCCTTCGACCTCTGCATCCAAAGAATATCGTAAAGAACATAAAGTTAACCCTGAAGATATTGGACTTAAATTCAAAGACAAATCATCAGAGGCGTCTTTTTTTCCAAAGCGACCTGGATTGGGAAAAGAAGGCAGACCTATAAAAGTAATTTCAAATTTATATCCTATTGAGTTTCCTACCGGTTGTGCTTACCACTATGATGTTGAAGTGTTCGATACTAATCAACGTAAACAAGATCCAGGACATAAAAAATACCAATGCTTAAATACTAAAAAAAATCGAGAAGTTATTTCATATATGTTGCACAACTCTCCGGTTTTTAAACGAGTTTGTGGTGCATTTGACGGAAAAAAAAATTTACTTACTAGAGAAAAATTGAATATTGATCTGCCTTTCTCTTGTTCAGTTACGTTGCCAAGTGAAAAGCTCGACAAACAGGGTAATCCGCAGTGTGATAATTTTAAAGTTGAAATTAAATCTCTTGTTTCTAGAATAAATCTAGACTCTATAAATGCTTTTTACAAAAGACGATCGAATGTTCTGCCTCAGGATGCAATAATGGCAATAGAAATAATTCTTCGTCATGGCCCTTGTCTAAAATTCACTCCTATTGGTCGTTGTTTTTTCTTTCCTCCCGATATCGGCAGTTTAACCCCGTTCGGAGGTGGTTTAGAAATATGGTTTGGGTACCATCAGAGTATTCGATTGAGTCAGTGGTGTCCTACGGTCAATCTCGACGTCTCAGCTACTACATTTTGGGAAGCAGGTCCTGTAATAGATTACATCGCTGAGTATATGAATATGAGTGTTAGCAACTTACGCAATTTACGATGTTTGAATAGAAATCAAGTAAGAGGAATTAATCGGAAACTGAAACAAAGGCAAATTAAAGTTACACACTTATCATACGGAAGAAGATATCGTATACTGAGATTAAGGGATATAAGTGCAAATCAAGAATACATAGAAATAAAGGACAAAAGAGATAATGTAACTCGAATGACTGTGGCGCAATACTTCAAGGACACTTATAGAAAAGATTTAGAATTTGGAAATCTTCCTTGCGTACAAGTTCAACCCGAAAAGAAAAATATATTTATGCCCATTGAAGTATGTGAATTTTTACAAGGACAACATTATAAAGGGGACCTCACCCAAGCTCAAAGAACCAAAATGATACAATTTACTTCCAACCCTCCACATGAAAGGTTTAGAAAAATTCAGGACATTGTACATAATAAAGCTAATTTCAGTAAAGATAAGACTGCAAAAGGTTTCGGATTAGAAGTTTCAAATCGGCCTCTGATTGCAGATGCTAGAGTTCTCGACTCACCGAGTTTGATGTACAAAGACAAGTTTGATTCTGAAAAAGAAATTCTTCCTCGAAATGGCTCATGGGATGTACGAGGAACTCAATTTGTTCAAGCAGCTAAAATTTCCAGCTGGGTATTGATAAGCTTTCAAAGAGATCGCAATTTAGACGCGTTTGCTGCGGTTTTAAAGGACATAGGCAGAAATTTAGGTTTGAAAATTGGCGACCCTTCCGACATTATCATTGAGAATACGGATTGCGATAAAGAAAGGCTGTTTGGCAATTTGAAGAAAAGAAAAATTGAATTAGCTGTTATTGTTATACCTTATTTGGATGAAAGAGAGGAGAAATTGCTTTATGCAGAAATCAAGAAAGCCGCTGAAACTGTGATCGGTTTAGCAACACAGTGTATTAAAGCAGAAAGATTAAAAGACATGAGTAGAAAGCGCTGGCCTCAAATAGCTAGTAACTTATGTTTAAAAATTAATGCAAAATTAGGTGGTGAAAACCACTCGTTGTTCCAGCGTGATATACCATCAATTTTGTGCAAGCCGGTCATTATCATAGGCGCTGATGTCAACCATCCAGCCCCAACGCAGCCAAATCAACCTTCTATAGCAGCTTGTGTCGGAAGTTTGGACTGTTTTGGTAAGCGATTTGCAGTGAGCATTCGGGCGCAAGTAAATTCCAATGCTCAGAAAAAGAAGGTCGAACAAATACTTGAATTAGAAAATATGGTTCACGACCTTTTACTTGAATTTTATCGGCATACGAGGCGTCAGAAACCTGAAAAAATCATTTTTTATAGAGATGGTGTTAGTGAAGGGGAGTTAGTAGCTGTAAAAAACGAAGAAGTTCTTTGCATAAGGAAAGCATGCAGAAGGTTGGATAAAGAATATCAACCCGGTATTACCGTGATTGTTGTACAGAAAAGGCATCATGTCCGCTTCAAGCCTTCCAGTCGAGAAGATGGCGTTGGACCAAAAGGCAATCTCCCGCCAGGAACTGTGATCGATACTAAAGTCACCCACCCAGTGAATTTTGACTTCTTTTTATGCAGCCAGTATGGTCTTCAAGGTAAGTAGTGATTCATTTTTACCCTACTATCATAACCCTAATCGCACACTTATTCGTATAGTGACACAACTTAAAGGTTTTTGAAATTAATATGAATGGATCAAACAAACATCTTTCCACCAGTCATTAAAAGCCTGTTTAAATATAACTCCATTCTAAAAAGAAAATGTAAACTAACATTCCTGCTGCCGTAATTAAATTTATTGTGATCATTTCACTTTCTTGGCATGTTCCGCAAAAAAACTTTTTCATATAAAAACATGAAAACTGGTAGTTCTATAGAAAAATGTACGATGTACGTTGAAGCAGCAATATTTTTAAATCTAAGAATTATTTTAAATGCTGTTTATTGTTGAAATCTATAAGGCAATTCAGTCATGTAAATTTTATAGCATCAAAACCTGTGCTTAGCAATTTAATTTAACCATCTTTTTGCAGGCATATACCTACTTGGTTGTTGTGTGTACTGTCCAATCATTTTTCAAATTTGTTTAATTTTAGAAGTTTCTTTTTTCTAATTTTTAATCAAAATTCCATTATCTGAATAAAAATTTAAATCATAGTTTGAAATAGCCGCTTTTATCTATTGTTGCCAGATTTTAAAAAGCCCAAATAATATTTCCAAACGCTTTTCAACTGAAAAAATGTATTTACACATGAATATTAAAAAAAAAAAAAAAAAAAAAAAAATTAAATAACACTGATAAACAAATTTTAACGAACTTTTGTTTCTCTATATACATTGGGTGTTTCTTATAGATTTCAAGCTGCTGAAAAAGAATATGTTTGTAAAAATTTTCTATCACCCTCCAATTTTGAGAAATTTCATTTATACGTTTAGGAGTATGTAGGCATCGTATAGGCATTATAATTATATTACATTATTCTCTCACATGCGTTTGATTCACACAAACATTCTTTTTTCTTATTACAACGATAGAAGACACAGCAAGAGAGTAGAAACAGATGTCCCCCTAATAAATTTTATGTTAGCGACCTTGAACAGACAGCGCTAGCCGCCCCCACAGTATTTGGCTTTAACGCAAATCCGTGACAGTTGAAACTTATCTTTCGGGGCGAGTCGAGTGTACTTCTATTTCTTTGTTCTGTAAGACTTTTTAATTAAATTTTGATTATAATTAACCTATTTTCCTCTAAAATATATGAAAAATGTCTAGAGGATGCGTTAATGAACCCGATTCTTTTTGCTATGTGTGCGGGGAGCTAACTTTGAAAAAGCATCGATGCGCTTTCACGCCGCTAATAAAGACTGCCTATCACATGTACTTTGGGTGTAAAGTAGGTGAACAAGATAAGAAATGGGCACCTCATTCTTGTTGTACACAGTGGTGTAGTCGTAAAAAAAAAGAGGGTATACGTTCTAAGCAGAGGGTATACGCTTAAGGCAAATGGTATACCCTAGTGTATATATACTATGGCTTTTTTGAGAAACAGAGGGTATACGGTATTCCTTCAAAAAATCCAGAGGGTATACGGCGTATACCCCCGTATACCTTCCACTACACCCCTGGTTGTACACGATGTGCTACAAACCTCCGGGCGTGGATGAAAGGTACAAGAAAGAGTATGCCCTTTGTTATACCCATGATATGGCGCGAGCCGAAGGAACATATAACTGACTTCTACTTTTGTATTAGAAAAATTAAAGGATTATCTGCAAGAAGTAAACATAAAATTAAGTACCCGAACTTAGATTCAGCAATGCGACCAGTATTACCTAATGATGATTTACCAATACCGAAACCTCCAGAGAATTTTACATATGACGATGCAGCAGTAGGAATGGAAATTGATGAATCTGAAACATCTGATATAAACTATTCTCCTGGCATAAATGAAAAACCACACCTAATTACTCAAGAAGACTTAAATGATCTTGTAAGAGACTTAAATTTATAAAAGAAAAACTCAGAATTACTTGGATCAAGATTGTAAGGTTGGAATCTCCTGAAAAACAATACAAAGATATCTATTTATCGAGATCGACATAAGAAATATCGACATTTTTTTTCAAGAAAATGTGATTTATGCTATTGTAATGATATAAGTGGTTTAATGTCTGCTTTAAATTGTCAATATAACTCGGAACAATGGCGATTGTTAATCGATGGTTCGAAAACCAGCTTGAAGGCTGTGCTTCTTCATAATGGAAATGCCCTGCCGTCTATTCCAATAGCATATTCTTGCATAATGAAAGAGTCTTATGAAAATATGAAGATACTGCTTCAGGAAATTGATTACTCACATCATGATTGGAATATATGTGCGGATTTTAAAGTAATTGCCATTCTTATTGGTATGCAACAAGGTTATACAAAATATTGCTGTTTCCTATGCGATTGGGATAGCAGAGCAAAGCATGAGCATTATATCCAAAAGAAGTGGCCAGAGCGCAAACAATATATTGCAGGTGAAAAAATATCCAAAACGTTCCTCTAATCGATAAAAAGAAAGTTATTCTTCCACCTTTACACATAAAGTTGGGATTGATGAAGAATTTCGTTAAAGCTATGAATAAAGAAGGTCGTGGATTTCAATATCTGCAAGAACAATTTCCATCGCGAAGCTATGCAAAAATTAAGGAAGGTATTTTTGTTGGCCCACAAATTAGACACCTTATGAAGGACAAAAATTTTGATGATACATTAAGTGATTTAGAAAAAGCAGCATGGGTCGATTTTAAAAATGTTGTGACACATTTCTTAGGAAATCATCGAAGTTCTAGCTATGAAACATTAATTAAAGACATGTTATAGAGTTACAAAGATTTCGGATGTTCAATGTTGTTGAAAATTCACTTTTTAGCATCTCATCTCAATTTTCCCCCCGAAAATATGGAAGCTGTGAGCGACGAGCATGGAGAGTGCTTCTACCAGGATATTTCTGCAATGGAAAGCCAATAACAAAGCAGGTGGACTCCTAATATGTTCGGAGATTATTGTTGGAACCTTATTAGGGAAGCTAGTGATTGTGCCTATAAGAGAGCATCCACAGATAAGACAATTACCGCTACATAAAGTATGAAATTTCTTATTAATATCATTTCTTTTTACAAAAATTCTTCTACATTTTTCTGAAACTTTATAAACAATGGATATTTTCAGTGTTTTAAATATTAATTTTAAGCTTTATAAGTGTTTATTTAAAAGTTAGTCATTACTAAAATACCAAATGAGGATTTTCATAAGCTATATGTGTTGAATAAATACTATAAAATTCAGATTTTCAAATTTTAAAAATCTGTGGGTGATGGAAACTTTTTAATGGCGTATTCTTTCACAGCACCACCTAAAATATAAAAGTCACCACATACTTAGTTAGAAACAGAAACCTTGTTTATCAGTGTAATTGAAGTATTACGTGCAAAAAGCATTTAATTGTGAAAACGACTTTTTTTACTTAATCATTTTATACAAGTTGATTATCAAATGTAGTGTAATTGACCTTGCTTAATCAATCCCGAAAACAACTGCGGCCTGGGGGTATCGAAAAATCCCCCCCTCCCAGAAAGGTAAATGAATGGCAACCCGATTAGAAAAAATCGCCACTGGTCGTGATAATATCATTAAATCTTCCGTAATAGGGTTAATCTTTCTTAAGTAGAGCAAATTGGCGTGTTTTTAAAGTGTGTATGATTTGAGCGGGGTGTTGGCGAGCATAGTAGCAAAAGTTCAAATAATCAGTGAATGCTCAAATGTGGCTTATGTCGAAAAAATAAGTTACGCTTCTGCCTTTTTTCTGAAAAACTTGAGTTGCGCCACTTCACGATAGTCGAGGCTAACGAAAAAGAAAGGCTACCGCGGTGCTTTACGCGTAAATTTTTTTACCGACCGCTGGAGTCACGTGATGCCCGAATGCACCAATACAGATGTACGAAAAGAGCATCGCGTCACTAGCGCAGACCTGCCACTGCTACGAAAAGATCGTAGTTGCTACGATTTTGACCTATAAACTACGATGCTACGAAAATCGGTCTTAAACTACGATTTTTGCAAAAAACAAACAAACGTACTTTTTGTTTCTAGTTGCGATTTTTATCGCACGTAGCATATTTTTCAAGAGTGATTCTGTTCCGAAATTTCCCAACTTTCAAAGTATTCATTTTATTCATTTCCGAAGGTTTAAAATAATTGGCGATTAGTCCGAAAATTTGGACATTAAAAAATGCTCATGGGAAAAAAAAAATATGTCCTGCAAAACAAACTTCTTAACATAAAACACTAACAACGATTGAATCGTGTTTCTATAAATATTTATACAGGAATTGCATTCCTTAGAAACAATGGTGTTATTTTAAGAATTTCTGGAGGGAGGGGGATTCTTTGAGGGGAAAGGTTTGAAATAGTGTGCAAAATCAAAGGATCGTGGTAAAAACGTGAATTTTGTCAAAATATCGCAGAAAGAAAACGCGAATTTCGTCAAAAAACCAGTAAGAAAATGCAAATTTCATCGAAAGCTCATTAAGAAAACGCAAATTTCACCGAAAGATCGCAGAAAGGAAACACTAATTTCGTCAAAGGTTCGTGGTAAAAAACATAAAATTCGTCAAAGGATCGCGGTAAAAAGTTCTAATTTCGTCAAAAGTTCATGGTAAAAAGTGCGGATCTCAACAAAGAATCGTGATAGAAAAATGTGAATTACAATTGTAGGGGGAAATTGTGAATATCCTGAAATGATCGCGGGAAAAAAATTGCGAATTTCGTCAAAATTTATTGCACCTGGCTAAAAAATTGGAACCAGGCTCCTTTTACAAATGTAAAGAAACGTTACGAAACGAAAAGAAACTCTAAAAATCGTATCATATAAAAATTTTCAGAGGAAAAAATTTACTATATTGAGTTGAAAGACCTTATTTCTTTTATGAATGTCAAAAGATGGTTGTGAAACACGAAAAACCAATCAACCAACTTCCAGATTAACTTTAATTTTGTGTGCTACGATTTCTCGTTTTCAAAGGTTGGCAGGTCTGCTAGCGGTCTGCAAAAAAAAGTGGAATGCAGCGCCTGTTTTTTTTTTTTCGTTAGCCTCGACGATAGTGTTGCGAATTTTGTGGATATTTTTTTTAATTCACATTGTCTTAATTCACTTTTGTAGGAAAAAGAGAAACTGTAATCGGTATCTCAGTGAGAGCAATTGCAAATGTTATGATACTATATGGCCAAAAGTAGCCGGACCCTTTCGATTTTAGACGTTTAGTCAAATATCTAGAGAAATACTTGGCAAAATATTCTGAATTTCGGGAATATAAAGAATGTTTGACCTCATTATTATTAATTATTTTTTTGAAGATATTAGACTGGGAGGCTGCTGCACAAACCATCATCATCTTTTCGAGTAGGCGGCTGAAATTCCAGGATTAGAAAGAACTGGATTAGCATATTAAAATGCAACTGGTCTGACAAGTCCTATCTTGGTAGAAACTACCTGCAGATCCGATTTTAGTGGTTGATCGGTAGGTTTATCATTGTGTTTTCATGCACCTAAAGGTATAAAAGCATAGAAGACTGGAAGCAGGAAAAGACAATGGTAAACCTACCAGTCAACCACTAAAATCGGTTTTGCATGTGTTTCCCACTAAGATATGGCAGACCAGTTGCATTTTAAAGTGCTAATCGAGTTTTAACTGATCCTGGAATTTCAGCCGTCAACTCGACGAGGTGATGGTTTGTGCAACCGCATCACGGTCTATATCATGATCTCAAAGCAATTAAGGGACAAACAACAAATCCTTCTATATATAAAAAAAGTTTTGATTTGGAAATGGACCAATGAAAATCTGCGTAGATCATCCGGGTATACTCCTAGTAGATCGGCATCCATATTTTTTATGACCAGGGGTCTTTCTTCGTTAGTATTAAGAAAACTGTTTCATGCAAAAATATGAAAATCGGTCGTATTATAGAGACATGTTTGATAAATACGCTGATGCAGACAGTTTTTAAATCGAATTATTATTTTAAGAGATATTTAATGTTAAAGATGGTCAAAATCGTTCCATTAAAGTTTTATAGGAGAAAAACTATACATAGGAATTTAAACATTTTTAGATCATTTTATACAATGGAAGTTCCCGATGTGCAGACTGCAATTATCTTTTTAATTTGACTCATTTTTTGAGGATTTATTTCCATTTTAAATTAAAATTTTCAGCATTTCGAGAGATATTTTTCACACATTTTAGAAAAGGACAATTATTTTAAACTGTTGCCAATTTTAAAAACAGCGCAAAGAATAATATTTAATTCAAATAGAAAAATTATCTACACGTGGCTATTATAAACAGAAAAAACTTTCAAATTAAAAATAAGTGATTACGTGTTAAAAATCAGGAAAATATTGAAAATTACATCATAAAAACTACAGTTACACGTGAATTTTAAAAGGGAAAGAAAATTTTTAAATACTTAATTCATTATTATGCATTAAAAGTCACAAATGAAGGAAATTACGTCATATTTAAAAAGGCCAAATAAATAAAAGTTGGCAAAACACTTTAAATTAAAAAATATATTTGCACGAGACCTTTATTTCGTAGTTTGAGATAATCTTTTCAACTATTATCATGAATTCTAAGACAGCGCAAATAATATTTCCTTTCTAACAACAAAAGTATTTTCATGTGAATATTAAAAAGAGGAAGGAAACTTTGGTGAAAATTACGTCAGATTTAAAACTATACATTTAAAAGAACTTTCTCATAGCGCTGTTAAAAAGTACCGAGAGACAAAAGACTCTGTGTACTTAATTCATTTTACATTAGCTTACTTTCAAATTTTTAACTAATTTTTAACACTTTCCAACAAAGTTGAAAAGTGTTATTGATTTCGGTTTGTCTGTTCGCGCTCTAACTCTCGTAAATATACTCGGATCGCACTGAAATTTTTGGTTATTGAAGTTTAGCCTAGCACGAACCCTATTTCAAATGAAGTTTGTAGCATGTTCAGTTCATTTACAGGGACAGTCAAAAGTATTCCGTTACATTACGGCCAATGGAAAAAAATCATTTCAAATGAATTTTAAAGATGTTACACCCTTTCAAACATAATAAAAAATATATGCATTTTCGAAGTGCACTAAAATATGCAGAATATTATAGCATATGCGGTGCAACGAATAGTTACTATTCATTTACAGGGCTACACAAAAGAATTCCATTACAAATGGTATTAGGAGAAATTGTTTGCGGCGTATTTTAATTATACAAATTCATATATAATAAAATTGATATACGTCGGTGAGGCTTACTTAAGTTATTTCATGTATAAAATACGAAGTGCATAGCATTTACAGGAACATACAAAACATTTCAGACAAGTATTTTCTATCCGAAGTACTGTATATTAGCGGCGATGGCAGGGAATGCATTTTTAATTATGATATGCGCTTTTAAGTTTCACTATATTTATGTATACTATATGGTGTGTGTAAATGTTATAGTTGATATACAGGGATACGCAAAAGAATTCGTAAAGGTTACTGAGTATGACCGTAAATTACTGAAAGGGGGGGGGGGGGGTTAAAATGTGTTATGCTGAACTGCATGTAGTTTTCTATGAAATGTTTGTAGAATATAGATAAAATGATATATAGGGCCACGCAAAGAATTGGATACATGGCTGCCTATAGACGATAAATTCTGGAAATGCGATTTCAGTAGTTTTAAGAGTGATTTAGTTTGAATTAAAGTTTAGATAAATAGTGGCGTGTAATAAAGGTTCTAGGTAAACAACAGGGCTGAACAAAAGTATTCAAGTATGTTTCCATTTATTAGTATAAATTGCTGAAAGAGAAATTTCAACCTGTTATGCGTTTTCTTGCTAAACTAAATTTTCTATTATATAGTATATATATCAGCCTACAGATCAAATACAGGGCTCTTCGGAAGAATTGGAATAAATATTTGGCTATGGATGGTAACTGCTGAAATCGGTTTTTTAAATGTTTACAGACCTGCCAACTGCTACGAAAAAACCGTAGTTGCTACGATTTGGACCTATAAACTACGATGCTACGAAAATCGGTCTTAAACTACGATTTTTTGCAAAAAAAACGCATTTTTTGTTTCTAATTGCGATTTTTATCCCGCGCAGCATATTTTACAGGAATGATTCTGTTCCAAAATTTCAAAGTATTCATTTCCGAAAGTTTTAAAAAATTTGTCATTAATCCGAAAATTCGGACATTAAAAAATGCTCCTGGGCTGCAAAACAAACTTCTTAACATAAAACCCTCTTTATGTATATCAACCACAAGTGAATCGTTTTTCTGTAAATATTTATACAGCAATTCCCTTCCTTAGAAACAGGGATGCCATTTTAAGAATTTCTGGAGACGGGGGGGTGGGGATCTTTCAGGGCAAGATTTGAAATAGTGTGCAAAATCGCACGATTTGTACTATTTATTATTAAACATTTCGATTTTGTGTGGTAAAAAACACAAAATTCGTCAAAAGTTCGTGGTAAAAAGTGCAGATTTCAACAAAGAATCGTGATAGAAAAATGTGAATTACGATTGTGGGGAAAAAATTGTGAATATCCTGAAATGGTCGCGGGAAAAAAAAATTCGAGAATTTCGTCAAAATTTACATAACTGGGCTAAAAAATTGGAACCAGGCTTCTTTTACAAATGTAAAAAAAATGCTGCAAAACGAGAAGAAACTTTAAATGTCGTATAAAAATTTTCAGAGGAAAAAAATTACTATATTGAGTTGAAAGACTGAAACCTTATTCCTTTTACGAATGTCAAAAGATGGCTCCGAAACACGAAAAACCAACCAACCAACCAACCAACCTCCAGTTTAATTTCAATAGTCTGAGCTACGATTTCTCATTTTCAAAAGTTGGCAGGTCTGTGTTTAGTTAGTTATCTTATTTACCTTATTTCCCTAAATAACGAAGTTTTGTTAAAGCTTTCAGGGGTGTTGGAAAGTGTTTCATAATCTATGCCGTACGCATGATTTTTCTTTCTTATTTTTAGCCATTGTATCTCTTAGCAGCGGCTGATTTCGTCTTAAAAATCTCCAATCAAAGGAAAATGAATGAAAACCCGTTTACAGGGAGACCGTCACTGTTTTCTAAAATTATAATTCAATCTTTTTAAGGCCGATGAAATTAGCATGCTTTTAGAATCTGCGGTGTCTGAACGGGGGTTGGCGAGCGTAGCTCGTAGGGGGCAGAGCCCCCTAGTTGGATAAAAAAATATTTGCGGTTATCCTGTAAAATAAATTATCTGTAGCTATAGCACAGGATTATGTCCGGAAATTTCTACATGTTTTATGTATATAGCGAGCATGGTTTTCAACCAAATTTATGGAAACTTTACAAAGTACAGTAGCAACAATGTACTACACTTCAAACATAAATATCATTTGTATAAAATATTTTTTAACTGCATATGCGCGAAAGATTTTTGCATAATTTAATAGTCAACTGTACAGGGCAACTCATATAAAAAAAAAAAGTACAATATCCTGAAAATTCAGGAAGATACCGATGAACTGTTGCTTTCTAAAAGAACCTGAATGATAAGGAATTTTCCACAAATTGTGATTTTTCATTTAAAAAAAAATAATTTTTTTATTGCTTTAGTTCACCTTGTGAGAGTAATCACAACGAGTCCATTCCAAATAAATAAATAAAAAGTTCAAAATCGAAATAATCGTTTTAAAGCTAGGCACAGATTTGACTCATTTGTTGGAAGTTGGTTAATAAAGTATGATAATTTGTGTAAAATTCTTAACTTAGGAATGTCGCTGCAAATATTTTTTTTTATTTAATTTGTTGTTTGTCTCCTAATTGCCCTCGTCCTCAAACCTTTGCTGAAAATATGAGATCGAACATGTTCTTTATACTCCCGAAATTCCATAATTTGCCATAATTAATTTAATTAAAAAACATATTTTCGGCTTGTCAAACCTAGGCATACCTAACTCACTTTGTTCATATTACTTTTTACTATCGATTTACATTTAAAAAAAAAAAATTAATTGCGTGATCACGGTACCTTTCGATGTCACCGATCCCGGGCTATAAGCAATTTTTTGTCACATAAAAATTTAGCCCAAACTAGGGCCGAAACTAAATGGGGGGGGGGGCAGAGGGGGCATGTGCCCCGGGCGCCAGAACGAAGGGCGTCAAATGAAGGATTATACCTTTGGAATGGATCATTTTCTTCTGATGGACTGATGGCTTCCATTATTATGAAACAGCCCTTATAAATGTAGTGTTAGGTGAAGATGAAAGAGCAGTCGTAAAAAGTTAGAACTCTGATTTTCTGCTCAGAATAAAAAAAAAAAAAAAAAAGCCGTAATTTTTTTATTTTTTTTTTTTCATTCTGAGCAGAAAATCAGTTCTAACTTTTTACGGCTGCTCTTTCATCTTCACCTAACACTACATTTATAAGGGCTGTTTCATAATAATGGAAGCGATCAGTCCATCAGAAGAAAATAACTCGGTTAAAGCGGAAACTCGGATAAGCGGGACGCTTCTGTATATTTCATTTAAAAAATGATCTTTAGAATATTTTTGTTGGTGTTCAGAGGGAGGTCATGACCCCCTTGGATCCGCCATTGTAGATTAAGTAGTTCAATATTACATATTTTAAAATAAGTCGGCTATTAGAAAATTAGTAAAATTCTCTTTGTAAATATACTTTGCGGAAGAGGGGGGGGGGGAGCCAAAATCCATGTTTTCGGTGCAAAAAAGGCTAGTTTCGGCCCTGACGTTGTATACGATTTCAAATTACAGTTTTAAGTCTACATGTTGCAATATCGTCAAATGAAAGAATTTCTATTAAATTTCTAGGTACCAGCAGACCTAGTCACTACCTTGTGGTTGAAGATGACAACAAGTTCACGGCCGATGATCTTCAGAAGCTGACTTTCCAGATGTGTCACATGTATGTGCGTTGCACAAAAAGTATTTCAATACCCGCTCCGGTTGCTTATGCGGATCTTGTTGCCTATCGAGCTCGAAAACATCTCGACTGCAAGAGAGGAGACGATTCAAGTTCCAGTGACTGTTCACGTAGCTACAGATTAACTCAAGAAGATATTGACGCTATAACAGTAGTTGATGGCCTTAAAGATTCCATGTATTTTGTGTGAGAGGTTTGTTCCCACCGGTGTGACAAACCAATATTCCATTCATTGTAAATATATCCAGTGTAAGGCCGATATTGGTTAAATATTCTTTTTACTATGGAAATACAATGAAATGCCTATATTTAAGAAATATTGACTTTATTGGTTAATATTGGTGCAATATTGACAAAATGTAAAGATCTCATTACTAGTGTACATATTTCTTACCAATATTAAGCCAAGAAGTAGCATATTGCTTTCCTTCTAGTGTATATAAATGTACTTTTGAATGTGAATTCTACTGGTTGTTTGTAAACCAGGGTTGTAATTTGTCCAGGACAGTGGTCAAAACTGATTTTATCCGTATAACACTAGTCATAATTGGTTTTAACCAGTCAAAATTGACTGTTACATAACTTTAGCTTACATAAATTGCTCAAACTGTATATTTATGTAAGACATTAATGTCATATTATATATATATATATATATATATATATTTACTTATTAATATTTTAATAATTATAAAATTTATAGGTTTTTTTTTTTCTTTCAAGTTCTTATACAGGAAGATATATTTCGAAAATCTTTAGATGCAACACATTAAGTAACACATTACACTATTTGGTGGATAGTAATGAAAAATGGGAAAATATTAATTTTAAATTTGTGGATTTCATAATGCACCTGATAAATGGTTGTGCTAATTCTTTATTAGTAGAAAGATTATTTCCCAAGTTTGATCTCATCAATAAACTATGAAATCGTCTTAGTTTAATACAACACCACATGTAATCGTTTTTTCAGTTCTAAAATAAAAACTTAAAAATGTTTTTGCTTAATGTGGTTTAGTTTCCCTCGCTTTTTATACAAAAGTAAATATATATAATCAAATATTAAAAATATTTCAATACTATTTTCATAATTGCTTTTCTTTAAAAAAAATTGTTCTGTTAAATTTTAAGGTAATGAAAATTGAAGTATAGTACTATTTGCAGCACTTCTAAATGTTGTACTATAAGTATTGTTAAACATTATTTTAACAAACCCTTCCAAATATCACTATAAAAAATAAATACTAAGACTTTAATTTAACACTAAAACAACATTAAGATAAAATTAAAATAGACGTAAACAATTGTAAAAGAATTTTGCAATTATTTAATCTTTTGCAATTGTTTGATATTGATGCTTTTACTGATGAGGCGCTATATTTAAAGCACAAAAAGTGAACGAAAATGTCCAAAAAAAATTGTAAGTTATTAGTACATACATATACATCATTCTTTATTGATTATACGTGTTTGTTAAACATACATAATTATTAATCAATTATACGTGTGGCCTAAGTTGGCTCGCTGTGCCTCTGACCAAAACTTTTTATTTTCATATAAAATAAAATTTAAATAATACATCAACGACTCAGAATGATTTTCTAATTATACGAATATCATCTAATTAAAATATGCTTTAGGTATACATATCTCGCTTTATCTTTTATAATGATTTTTGTAAATGTTCATCTGTTATACTAGCACTTTCTCAAAGAGTATTTGAAACACTTCTACGGTTTCAAACTAAAAAAATTCTATTACTGTTAAGTCTGCAACCTTTAATGAGCACATGAAAAGCTTCTTTAAAGTTTTGTCATATAGCATTGCTTGCTTTATAATTTGTACTCACGTCTTGAGTCAGTGATGACTGACTAAACAGTGAAGTTCATACCAATACAGCTCAAATCAATGAGTAATGTGGAAAATTTCCGAAAGAAGAAATGAGATTTTTGGAATACTTTCGGTCGAATTTCGGTGCGGCTGAATTTTCGAGAGCATTTTCGCCGGAATTTCGTTTTCGACAAATATCTGATTTTGGGCCGAAAAAAAACGAAAACCGAATTTTCGGTCGATCTCTAATTTTAATGTATCTTTGTTTTAGTGTTTTTAAATTAAAGTATTATATTTATTATATATTTTTATAGTGATATGTAGGAATTTAGACATAGAATGTTTATATATGTAAAAGTTATATTATTACACACTTCCTATATTATTATATCATTCCTAATTATAATTATTATACCCAAATGTACCAAATTTATCATTTAACAAAATAAATGTTCATTTATTTTCCCAGTCAAAATTAGTTTTGACTACTGAATAATCAAAAACATATTTTGACCGTAACGGTTAAAACCAGTTCCATGGTTAAAACCAGTGCAACCCTGATATTAATCTAAGGTATAGCATATAGTTTTGCTACTAGTATATATTATCTGTTTTTAAAAATGAATTATACGGGTTGTTTGTAAGCATTAGAAAAGATTGTCCCTATGGTGTATCTATTTTTATAGATACTATATAAGCCAAGTTTCCCTTATTTTTCATATCCCCTTCTCTTTTATATTCAGACATTGTATATTTGAAAAATACATACAATAATTTCATAAAAAATAATAAATTGGACCAAAATTTCTATTTAGAATTAACATTGAAAAGCTAAATCTGTTTTATTATGTAATAATCAGATGCATATATATATATATAATATATATATATATATATATTTTATCTTGTTGTAAATATAGCATGATTTGGCAATGACCATAAGTATTTGAATGCTTAGAATTAGGCTATTAATGTCAAAGAAAATACTTTTTAGATTATTTTATTTCCTTGCTATAATATCTATATAGATTTTTTTTCTATTTAGAAAGTTAATACATATCCATTTAGAAAACATGTCTGTTTTACCCCTCTCCTCTATTTTTATAACTTTTAGGTTTATCTGTGTGTTTTAACCCTTTATGCCCCAAGTTATGAATTAAGGCGGTTATCAAATTCCTGCTCGACGAACTTAAAACTTGAGACATTTTTAAACGTAAAGGCATAAAATTGGCAGACCTTACTTTTTTAAACTATTTAAAATCGAATGGTTTTGAAAAATAATTTATCGAGTTATAAGCAATTGCTCTCGAGTGATGACCGGTTTTTTCCTTTCCCGCGCTGGCTCGTCCAGAAATTCTGTTCAAAACGCTAAATTTGACAGTATTTTCTAAATGATCTTCTGTCTATATCAAAAAATAGAAAAGATCATTCGGTTACATAGTTTCTGAATAGGAACGCCTGCCAGTTAAATGTGTTTCTGAACAAAAATAAATTCAGAAATGTGTCTGAAAGTAGCTCCTTTGGATTTGAAAACAGCCTTTAATGAAACATTTACCTTCTGAACATTTTTCCTGAATCTTTTAAAACTCATTAAAAGATTTGTGCAATTATTACACATTTTTTTTTTTTAAGATTTTGTCTCTTAAAGTTTATAAACTAAATGTTTATTTATAGGAGTTTTATTCGATATTTACAATTGTACTCAAATCATTTTTTTAAAATATTGTTTTTTAACTCTATATAGATTTAGAAAATGCATAAATACATTGTCCTGACATATAAATATAGAATTTTTTCGGAACTGCAATTTTCAAATCCATGTTTTTTAATATATTTAAAACTAAACAGGTAGACCGGGAGGCAGCAGTGCACACAATCACCTCATCGAGTTCACGGCTGAAAGTCCAGAATTAGTTAAAACTCGATTCGCATATTAACCCTTTAACTGCCGCGGAGGTATATATACGACTTTAGAGAACGCCGACATATAATATAAAAACCACAAACTGTCAGGCTAATCTTCACCAACAAAGCCGTGTTCTGCACACTTATAACATGTTTATTTTATTTTTGTTATTTCAGAAAACCAATCACCGTCTTATTTAATTGCAGAATTATGTTATTAAATAAGGCAACGGAGATCGCGTCAGATTTCGTCGGCAGTTAAGGGGTTAAAACGCAATCGGTCTGCCAAGTCGTATCTTTGTGGAAAACACCTGAATACCCGATTTTAGTGTTTGACTCGTAGGTTTACCATTGTGTTTTCCTGCACCCAAAAGCATGAAAACACGGAGGAATGGGAGCTGGAAAACACAATGGTAATCCTACGAATCAACTGCTAAAATCGGGTTTTCCACCAAGATATGACTTGGCAGACCGATTGCGTTTTAATATGCAAATCGAGTTTTAACTAATTCTGGAATTTCAGCCGTGACCTCGATGAAATGATTGTTTTTGCTGCCGCCTAAAGGTCTAAGATAAATTAAAGAAATTAACCACTTATTTTTTAACACATTTTTTAAATGATACTTTAAAGTACTCTTGGAGCATAAAGGATTAAACTGTACAGTAACTCAAAATATGTCTCTAGAAAAATTTTCCTTTCTTTATCCGTCCAAAATTTGCAGGAATGGATATGAAGAGTTTATAGCCCATAATGGGTGCCGGCAAGGGTCTCAGGGGAGGTCATAAAACTATATCTTATAACTAATCTATATATTAGCTAAATTTTATTTACATCAGATTAATTTAATATATATATATATATATATATATTATTATTCACAAGGGACTTATAATAATTCAACACTGAAAGAAAAAAAAAAATTCGTCAAAAAGGAGGGGGAAGAGGGGAAAAAATTGTCTTTGACGAAATAAGAAAAGATGTATACATATATTAATATTTGTTACATTGAAAATTAATCTTAAAGTATTGTTTTTTATGTTGATATGTTTAAGATTTTTCTTATATGGAAGGGGGTACTCTATCGATTTTTTTTAATTTACAAAACGCTAGTTTATTAAAGGTTTGAATAATCGCCATTTTTGGCAATCGCATTTTCACTTAACAATTAATTTCAGAAACGGCAGTTTGGCGCGATTTTAATAATGACAGAGGGTAGACTGCGGACCACCACACACGTCTGTTTCAAATTCTTGGCCCCCCTGGATTTCATTTTCCCGGCGCCCATGCAACGCAGAAATCTCATATTTAAATATGCCTTATCGGGAAATCTTGATCATATTCATTATATTTATTTATTTATTTCTGACTAAGAATCTCGACCAACTTTAATTTATTTGAAACTAAATTATTTGTAACAAAGAAATCTCCATCATTTATTTATTTCATTTCGACATGAGTTTTAATGACGGTTTGTAATTTTTAGAAACCAGTGCTTTTATTAAATGTGAGTACGATTTTTTACTATTTTTACACTGTCTTTAAAACTTTATGTAATATATTTAGCGTAATTTTGTACGCAATTAATAAAGCTTTGCTGATAATTTCTGTAATTATTTTAATTTCCATGCTTGTCTTTTTGTCTCTGTTCAAATATACCTATGAACTATATAAGGTAACTATGATGTTCTGTGATTTTTCCCTGTGACAAATGCGTGGAAAAATTACTGTATGCCATCTCTAAATTGGAGTTTGTCATTTAACTGTTAGAATTTATTTTTTTTTATTTAAAATTTACATATTTTATATATAAATTAATTATATGCCATCTTTAAATTATAGATTGTCAGATTTAGTTAAAAGAATTTGTTCGATGTCTTTTGATTTCAAAGGTATATTTATACATATACTTATATATAACATGCCATTGGGAAATTACAGAACTTTTATGTTTCATAACGAACAGTTAAAAAAATCATAATCAGATTTTTAAATTTTCCAATACTTCTACAAATCTTAAGCGGGGCATGATTATCCAAAAGGCACGTGAAGCAGGTGCTTCCTTTCTAAAATTTAAGAGAGCCCCAAAATGACTGTGAAATGGGTCCACTAACTGCCATTATTTAATCAAATTGCATTTTTTATTAACCATTTGGAAAAATGGTTATTGTTCTCGTCAGGGTAGGAAATCAAAAGCATATCTGAAGGTTTTTATTGGTTTAATCCGCATTTTATTCGTGTTCTGATTGGTCTATACAGTAATCTGTATTTCCCTTTACTTTCAACAGGATGGATACCTTCTGTTGCCACTATGACAAAAAGTAATAAAAACAACTACAAAAAAAAAAAAAAAACTCAGAAACAAATTGAGATACAGCTTTCAAACAAGTTGCATTTAAAAGTACATTTTTTTCTCTATACGACGGTGTAAAAAGTAATAGTGTGGGATGTTTAGAAGTTTAAGAAATTTCATTTAAAATTGGCCGTCAGATTTCTTGGAAATCTGACGATGGAAAAGCCTTTTCCCGAACAGCCAATGAAATGCTTGGATAATACATAAGTTTCAGGTGGTGGATATTACGTACGAGTTGCAGGCGATTTCTGTTGCTTGGAATTTTTACGTGTAATAACACTATTAATGTTTAATTCATGGCGTACGTAATGTATGGTCAACTCCGTGCGATTTTTTGTCTTAAATTTTAGTCTTTGAAAAAATCATTTTACAAATGGTCGTTGTAATTTGTTAAATTGCTTTTTTTTTCTTTTTTTTTTTTTTTTTTTTTAAGAAGGGGAATTTGTCTCATGTAAAAGGAAATCCCCTCACTATTTCTGGGAACTTATTTAACCTAGAATGGGATCAATAGAATGTTAATTAATCATATAGCATACTGATGTGCTGGTTAGAAAATACCCGGGTAATTGAGCCTGTATCTTCTAAATATATCTAAAGTAAATACAGTACAGGACCCATTATTCGGAATCCTAAAATCCGGAAAAAAAATTATTCGAAAATTTTAGATTCCTAATTTTATTTCAACCTATTGTTTCAATGTGTAATCACTAAAATATGTTACTTCAGTGGCTGGGGAACTCGGAGTCCCCCCCCCCCCCCCAAAAAAAAAAAAGAGAAAAAAAATTTTCTGTCAAATTTTAGTTTAAAATTAATTTATACAGTAATACCTCGACTTACGTCAGCAATTCGTTTCAAGACTAGCGACGTAAGTCGAGGTACATTTAGATAAGCAAAAAAGGGATAAGTAATAAAAATTCGCAGAAATCTAATGAACATATTCTATTGTATTTAGAGATTATGTTACATACATATAACATTAGCAAAAAAAAAAAAAAAAATAGTTTTCAATACAAGAATTTGGAATAAATCAATAAGTTGGTCAATAGTTTGATCAATAATACAATTTACTATTCTTCTAGCTGCCCCGTTCGAGTATTTGAGGATGTGAGTATTCTAAGCTATTTCTAGTAACTTCGTTTGTCACTATCACTTGACTGTCGCGGGAAACTTTCCCTTCATAGAACCAAAAGTTCAAAGTGCGTCTTAATTAAGGATTTTTTTTTTTTTCCAGGTCAGACGGCGTAAATGCGGGAGGACGTAAGTCGGGGTATTACTGTATTACGATTGGGGGGAAAAATCGTCAGATATTTCGTCCCCTACCCCTCAGTCCGAAACAATATTATGGCTACAACATTTTGTTACTTGAATACACATACATAATAGCAGAGTTCTATTTATTTGCTTGTGCCCTTTCTTCCTTCTGACGCATTTTAGAACGATCTGTTTCCAGATTTTTTCCCGGTGGAATTTCGCGAAAACGATTTAAAATTGGTCATGGAAAAACTTTTCTGCATAATCAGCAAAATCCTCCAAATTTTGTTAAAAAAATTCGCCATCCAATATTTATTCATTGTTACCATTGATTAGTGCAGTAATTACTGTTTATTTATTTTTTTTTTATGCAAAAGGTAAGTTTTTATTCTTATCTTACATGTGATTCTTTCAATTTTCTTATTTTTGTTTTTGAAAAACACCGTCGTAATTCCGGACTTCAGCGGGGGAGGGTTCCGAATTTATTTAAGAAATAAGATTTATTAAAAATATTGATCAAAATTTATGTAAATTATGCAGCTGTAAAGAAAAAAAAACTGTAGAGACTGTAGATAATAAAATATTAGTTACCAATTTTATTTTTTTATGTATTCATTGTTACCATTGAATAGTACAGGAATTTTGATTAAATAATTTTAAAAAATGCAAATGGTAAGTTTTATTTATATTCTACGTGGGATTGTTTGAATGTTATTTTTATGTTTTTGAAAAATTTCGGGGGGACCCGAAATCAGGAAAATATCAAAATCCGGCAGGAGTGATTCTGTTCCGAAAAATTAAGGCAGTCATTTCCGAAAATTAAAAAAAAAACGCTCTTAAATCCTAAAATTCGGACACAAAATATATCGCGAATTTCGACAAATGATAGCCGAATAAGATCAATTTCGCCAATCGGTCTAAGAAAAATCGCCAAGGATCGCGGGAAAAACGCGACTTTTGTCAGAGAATCGCGAAAATAACGCAAATTTCGTTAAAGGATCGCGAATTGCGTCTAGGGATCACGAAAAAAAAGCTAATTTCGTCAAAGGATCGCGGAAAAAAACGCAAATTTCGTTAAAGATCGCGAAAAAAAAGCAAATTTCGTCAAAAGATCGCGAAAAAACGGCAAATTTTGTCAAAGGGGTGCGAAAAAAAAAACACGCAGTTAGTGCCGAGAGTGGATTCTCCCCCCCCCCCCCCCCCTCCTTGTTGTAAGCTTTCAGAAAATTTGCTGTGAATTTTAGAATTATTTTTTTTTTTTACACAGAATCACCCCCTAACCTCCAAGGATTCCGGATAATAGGTCCTGCGCTGTATAGGAACTTAAAAAAAAAAAAAAAAAAGCTGATTAATGAAGTATACGTGAACTATATATCTTGATATAGATCCGATATTTATTTTTAAAATATCATGAAGTTTGATATTTTCATATATTTGATATTTATTTTCAAAATACTGTGCAAGATATTTTCAGTCAAAACAAGTGCAAATGAATTTGTTAATTGTTATTGACTGTGTCTTTCTGTAGGTTAGAACTTTTGGTTTAGCAGTGACTTTTTTTAGCCTCTGCCTGCCTTTCTCTAAAAAAAGGCAGGCAATCTTTTCCAAGGATTGATTTGAAACTGAATTTTTAAATGTAAATCCAATAATTATGTAGGACAATATTTGCTTAAACCAGCTATAGGAAGATAAACTGTCTAATTTAGGGAAGTTATTTACAGCTTCATTTGAATCTCTTTTGATTTTCTTCAGTTTAAACTGGACAGCAGGTTAGGGATTAAAAAGCACACAAGCTTACATTTATGTTCAGATTTTTTCAACAGAAATAACTTATTTTGTATACAAATTTGTTGTATAAAGCATAAATTTTTCTTGAAACTTGATAATAAATCCTATAGATGTTTCTTTAAGTTTTCATGTTATGTGCAATGTCTTTTACTTTTTAATTTATATTCTGAAAATATTATCACCAATATATATAATCATCAATAATGTTTAATAATTTATAATTATCAATAAGTTGATTATTTTGAAAAATCTTATTATATATCAAAAATATCAGATATATATCAAATTATCGGATATTTTTGAAAATATCATGATATTTACGAACCCTGGTCATAATCAACAATGTTCTTTGGGTAAGAAAGGTCCACCTGATTTGTCCAGGGGCGTCGCCAGGGGGGGGGGGGTGAGCCCCCCCTCCCCACCCCAATATATGTGAAGTTGGGAAATTTGAGTTTAGAGTTGGGAAATTCTAGATTTTTGTGACAATTTCTTTTTAAAAGTAATAGTAAAAAAATTACGAAATTTTTATTGTTTTGGTGATTATGTTTCTGGGTACTGTAACAGTAAACAAGTTAAATTATCAAAAGAAATACAAAAAGAAATCAGCCGCACTCAATTTATCATTGTGTTTTTCAGTTATACAAAAATATTAAACATCTACCAGACCTAAATTTCTCTACTCCTGTCCATCCTGACTATTCAGTTCCTTTATTTCCTCCAAAACTTTGTTCCTTTCTCAAAAATTTCACCCTCCTAAAACAGAATCCAGCTATTTTAATCCAAAGGGATTGCATCTTCTTTTGAAAATTGGAGATCACTTGTATCACAACAGAGAGGAATGTAGTCACCTACTTGAAACACAGCTGGGCAAGAAGATTTGATGAGTTTTCATAAATTGTAGTAATTTTGTTAACTAATTTGCCGATTTTTGGACAATATTTTACTCATTTTTGTGATTTTTTGCCACAAAAATTAGTTACTAACCCTTCGCAGTAAAGAAAAGGGCGTTATATGAGCAAATGTGAATGTAAGAAGTCGATAAATTTGTCACATTTTACTTTTATTTGTGTGTCTGCGAAATATACATTAGTCCTGTTCGTTTATATTTATGGGTGTTTGTGAAATTTTAAACCAAAAGTCCAGTGTTGTGTGTTTAAAGCTGTTCTAAAAAATGACTATATATACCAGAACGAAAGAATCCTTCATAATAGGAAAAGAATTTTCGTGGAAGATTTTGGAACATCTAAAAATCCATTCGAGGATGATAAAGGTAAAAAAAGGACGATTTTAATTTGGAAAGAAATATGATTATGAAAGCTGTCCATCATCTGAAGAAAAAATCGACATGCACGGTAACGCTGACACATTGCACTTGAATAAAATTTTGAAGAAATAAAGATTTCTTTATAGACAAGTTCACAAACAATTATGAATATTAGGATATGACTGAAGAAGCTGACTTCCGAAAGCGCGGTAGGAAAACGGTTTCACCAAAGAGAATAGATAAAAATAATAGCACAGCAATGAACATTGATAAACATAAGTTTTACAGGAAATAATTATAAGAAATACAAGAAAATTTTGGCAAATTAGTAATGAGCTTAAATGACAAATGTTCCCTATATCAGGAGAACATTGCACCATTACATTTCATATTTAAATTTCAATTGTGCAAGGCAAATTTGAGTATCACTAACTTAGAAAAGTTAATGTTTCCACCTGTATATGAGAAACGGATGTACATGACTTGCAGAGTCAAATAGAAATAAACCAAATCCTAACTGACTTGCTGCTATCCGATTCACCAACTTTTCAGCCGATTTTAAACCCAACTTTTTCCCATTCAAAGGGAGAAAAAGGTTGTCGTTGCTCAAGTTGGAGGAAAACCAGTACTACTAGTACCAGTCGTTAATATTTATTGCCTATTCGTATCAATCGCTTATCTCTGATTGGCTGAAATGTTGAAAGTTGGGGGGAAAAGGCGCGGCTAGCGCATACCTTTTTAGAGCTGTGGATAAAAAGTTGGGAATATTGCTGTTTGCTATCACACTGGTTGTCGAGACAATATTTCACGAAAAGTTGGAGGAAATCAAGAGCTGGCTCAAAAATTGCTCAAAAAGATTGTGAATCTGATAGCAGCTTTAAACAAACCTTTTACTCATGCCATGAAATTCAAAGACTATTTGGGTCATGCCGTCAAACTATATACTCATATCTTAACATTCACAGAAGCTTATCTTTATGGCGTTACATCTAATGAAAGAATCTTTAGTCAAATAAAAATTTAAAGAAATATATATTATAAACTACAATGAGGGATGACAGGCTTGACAGCCTAATGCTTTTAAAATGTGACAGTCAAATAGTGAATTTTATTAAACTGGATGACGTTATCATCAGGTTGGCTTGTTTGAAGACAAGAAGAATTAATGTTAAATGAAAACAATTCGGATGTGCCAATCCCAAAACTTTATTCTATCCCATATATGTTAATACCTCAAAATTTGCAACCACAATGCTAAAATTAAATAATAATTCTATGCCCATAATAATGAATTCTAAAGGTATAGATTCGTTTAATTGTGTTCATTTAAAAAGGAGATAGAAGCCTCGCATTTTTCAAACAAATCATTGAATTTCGGCACACACCCTGTTAGATGCAACCAAAATTCCAAACCCAAAGAACACAAAAGTCATACCTTTGGACAGTAAACACCCAAGCCCAATAAGGAAGTGCAACTGAATATGAAGTTTGACTAAATTCCGTGCATTAGTTTTTCAGATATAGCTAACGCGAAAATCGTGAAAAATACTGCAAAGCAGTGACACCTGTTGTATAATATACACAAAATCCTAATAAGCACCAAATTATGTCAAGGTTTAACAGAATATGAGGTTTGATCAAATTCCGTGCAACAGTTTTTGAGCGATAAATATCGGTAAAATCCTGCAAATCGTGAAAAATGCAGCTTAGCAGCGCCACCTTTCGGGCGATTTACACCAAAAACTTATCAGCATTAATTCTTATCAAGATATAACTGAATCAAAAGTTTTATTAAATTCCGCACATTAGTTCTTGAGATAGAGCAACCACAAAATTTGTGTCGCATACACACAGACAGACATTTTCTAAAAACAGTCAAATCGTGTTCTGGACCTGGATGTTTGTTTTTTATTAAACAAACCAATAATTAGATTTTTTATGTTTCCAGTTTCAAAATTTTTCTTTGGAAAGGAATTTTTTATGCATAATTTTCATTATCATTATTATACACATTGTGGTACATGTATTGTACACACTTTAGTTGAAAGTTGGAAGAATTTGTTTCAAGTTGGGAAATTTTCGAATTCTCCCCCCCCCCCCCCGAAAAAATACCTGTAGCTACGCCCCTGTGTCCATGATAGCTCAATTGGTAGAGCATTGGCAACTTACGCTAAAGGTGCCTGGTTTGAATCCTGACCTGGACACTTTTTCACTCATTTCGAAAACTACAACTCGTATCTTTAAATCATTTACATTATTAAAACACGCGGGAAGCAGGAGTTCTGCTTTTTTAGAATTTAGTGCCTCCCCCGATTTGAAATATACATGGTGTGTTCACAAAGTTTCAAGACTGGTCCTAGAATGCAAAAGTTATTAAACATTTTTGTACAACGAACTAAAATTATTCGAAATATGATCCTTGGGCATCAACACACCGCTGCCAGCGTTTTTTCCATTGTTCAAATGCTCCCTGGAAGTCTTCGCGGGCAAGGCTGTTATGGGACCTCGTCGAAGCTGGAATTGTGAATCCCTGGAATCGTGCCGAATCGCTTCCCTTTCAGGTCTTTCTTGATCCGGAGGAATAAAAAAAAGTTGCTGGGAGCAAGGTGGGGGCTGTAGGGAGGCTTGTGCAGGATTGCCACGTTAAACTTAGCCAAAAATTTGGCGACTGCGAGCGACGTGTAAGAGGGCACATTGTCGTGGTGTACAACCCAATCGTCGCTGGCGGCTGGGTGGACGCGCCGGGTGAAGTCTGTTTTACGCTGGAATGCACCATCATTTGAAGGATAGAGTACGGCGCGCACGCCCAGACATCAGAGATGATTGGAGTGTTCACCACGACAATGCACCCTATCACTCGCCGCTGCCGAAGTTTTGGCTAAGTTTAACGTAGAAATACTGCCTGCTAGCCCCCTATAGCCCCGACCTTGCTCCCGGTGACTTTTTTTGTTCCCCCGATCAAGAAAGACCTGAAAGGAAAGTGATTTGACAGGATTCCAGCGATCCAGAGAGCCTATGAATAATGGAAAAAACGCTGGCAGTAGTGTGTTGATGCCCAAGGGTCATATTTCGAAGAATTTTAGTTCGCTGTACAAAAATGTTTAATAAATTTTGTATTCTCAGACCAGTCTTGAAACTTTGTGAACACACCTTGTATATGTAACATTTGCTTAAAACCTGCCATCATGCGAATCGCAGCAGTACGGTTGTAAACTACTTATACAATCCACCATTGCAGGTAGATACTATGCCATAGAAAATTCACTCGTATATCTCACCAACTAAAGTATTAAAAATGCAGTCGCCATGGTCAGTAGGAAGGCAATGATTTGATGAAATCGTGGGAAATTTCCATAAATAACAACAGAAACGTGATGGGAATCCGCAATTTATTGAAGGCAAGTAAATTTATGCAATTCCACTAACATAGGAGTATTCATTTCGAGTAAGGTCACATATATTAAGATGAATATAGACTCAGAAGCATCATCACAACTTAAAGACAAAAAAACTCTCCCAGTGACGTGGACTTTTTAAGCCAAGCAAAAATCGTACAATATTTGCGCTCCAAGAGAATGTAACGGTATAAATACTCGCAAAAAGTAAACGCGTAAGCATACAGAGGCTAAAAACAAGGAGATCCCGTCAAGAATAAGAGACGGGAGGCTGCGCATGTGATTCGATCAACTCAGGGGCGGGGAAACGTGACATAGCTGACAGCACTTAATAACTGCCGGTGGTAGCTTTATTCAGGAAACAGGATGCTTGCAAGGCCTTATGGGATATGGAACGATTAAGAAAAATGATATTTAATAAACATTCGAAAGAAAAAAGAATTTGTCGGAATAAAAAAGAAATAAAGTAATTGAAATAAAAAAAAATAAAGTAATTTAGTGGGCTTTATAAAGAAGTATAACTATGAACAGATTAATGTTTTTAGAATAATAAATAAAAGAATACGCTGGATTAAAGGCATAAAATAAAAAGGGTAATTAAGATATTATTATAAGACAGGTAAAAAGGGGTAGATATTATAAGAATTTGGAATAGCTTAACTAAGATAAAAGGGCGAAAATTTTTATTATCATATATATATATATTACGAAGTGGAACCCGTCAAATTTCGACGAATGAAAATCTTTAAGAAGAAACCGTTTCATTAATTTATAATAAACCTACAAAATTAGTTACAATAAAAAATGCATCTTACATTGGTTAAGTCTAACTCTCCAAAAAAATATATTATTTTAACCTAAAAGTCACTGCTCTTCTATAAAGACTCTCTAAATTTTTGTAAAACTGTGCGTTTTATCAGAGTGTGATTTCAATTTCATTATTTTCAAAAGTGAAGCAAACATTTCCACCTGTGAAGAATTCCAAAACTGCTGGAGTGAAAATGATGCACTTCTACAAAACATATTTCAGTTTTAAGACTTAAAATACACGCTTTTATTTTATATAAAATGGCATCATTTGCATGCGCCGAAGAATTCCACATTTACGATCCAATCTTAAGGGGTTCGGGACACAAAAATCTCCAAATTTTCTAAAAAAAACTTTTATTGCATAAAAAATTTCTGTTTTTTCTGCTTAAAATGACGTTTAAATCATGTTTCTATCTTAATTCGAACAGGAAATATTAATTTTTTTTTTTTGATTTGTTTTCAAAATTTAGCTTTCAAGCAGTGGTTGACATGGAAACGACTTCTTGGTAAAATGCGTTTTTCTTCATGATGGCTTTTTTCCCCATTTCCCGTATTTAAATCGTTATAAGTCAAGAACGGTTAAAGATAAATGGTTCAAACATTTGGAACATGTCTTTTTCAATTATTTTACTTTAATTTTGATTCAGCAAATTAGAAAAATAATATTTATTTTTGAAAATATGATTTTTTATTTTTAAGTTACGCCATTTTTTTTTACATTAAATATTTTTATTTTTTATTAAATTAATATTTTTAAAAATGCTGAATCAAAATACCCCGTTAATACGCGAATTAAGGGATCGACCAAAATTCGCGTATTAAACGTGTTCGCATATTAAGCGAAGGTGCCAATTTTCGTCCAGTGGTCCACCTAATAACAACCTATACGTATAAAACACACCTTTTTGACAATTTTTTGCGTTTTTAAGACATAAAATGACACTTTATTTGTTTTAATCATTATGTGGTAATAAGCACACAGGAACATTTGAAAGCTGGAAATTCAAATAAGTGTTATTATTGTCTTGGGTAAAAATCTAAGAAGTCTTTTCAAATTTAGATTTATTATGTATGACATATAAAATGGATCAAAACGAACACAGAAATGTCTGTTAACCATGTTAACTAAAACTAATGTTAACAAAATTAAAATCCTTGTTAGCTATACAGAACAAATAGGGAACAGTGTTGATAATATTAAAAAAATATATAAAAAACAAAAGTTAAAATTTAATAAAGTCAATAATTTTATAAAAATTACATTTTGGCAAAATGGCTAGAGGATCTGTCCAGGAAGTAATGACACTGATTCCATAAAATTCGTTTATTTGAAGATAATTTTGCAAACACTTAATATTCTTCAAAATAGCCTCCTCCTGTATTAATACACCTTTGCCAATCTCTCTGCAACCCATTTATGTCCGCCTGGAAATCTTCAACTGGAATGATGTTCCGAACAGGCGTTACGTTTTTCTGAAAGTTCTTCAGATTGTCAAAACGATGACCTTTTAAGCTGGATTTTTACCGGGGGATTAAAAAAAAGTCCGGCTGTGACAGATCGGGTCTGTACGATAGTTGTGAAAGCGTTGTAACGCTTTGTTTTAAAAGGGATTGAATCACTTTGAAGGAACCAGCTTGGCACAAATTTTCCGTTCTTCCGTGACGATTTCATGCATAATCGATTTTGTAAGTCGCAACGTATCCGTAATCATTCGGACACTCATCCAATGATCAGAGTCAAAAAGCACTTTAAATTTAGTCACATTTTCTGAAGTTTGAGAACGTGATGGACGCCCAGCGTGCTGTTCTTCATCGACGTCCTCACTTCCGTATTTCAAGGATTTGTGCCACCGAAACACTTGAACTTTGGACAAAGAATCCTTCCCGTAAGCTTCTTGCAACATGTCAAGCGTCTCAGTAGCCAATTTGTTTAGCTTTACACACATAGCGTATCGTATCGCTGCTCCACACTCCTCTGAATTCTGAAAACCTAACGCCACTTTCAAACACCTGCTGTTTCCGTGCGCTGCAAAGGCCCAAAGCCAACTGACTTCCGCTATAGACTTTGTAGCTTACATTTCTCACCTCACGTACCGCCCACAAACTCCGGCCCTTTGGTATTGTGCTTGGCGCGTAAAAACCAGTCTCATTATTTCCTGAACAGACCCTGTATAAATTTTGGCCTGTTTGACATGCGATCGCGTTGTTTTCCGTTCTATTCAGGTGATGGCAAAGCTTGCTCGTCGAGAGTTTTTTGTCCAGTGACGATGCATATGTCTGAAGAAACTGAAGTCATCCATAACTTTGGAGAATGGGGATGGGGGCCGGACGCGCTGGTTCATCATCTTCTTCCTCCTCATCCAGTTTATCAGTCGCAGTTACATCAGCTATGATGTCATACAAACTTCTGAGCTCGGAGGTGACTAGATCTTTGTCGATATTAATGAACGTGTCTAAATCGACAAAATCTTCTCCTTCAGTTTCTTGTGTGCCCAGCCAGTCTTCTACAACAATAGGGTGGAAGGTTGGCTCTTAGTAAATTATGCCCTCGCTACTTCCGAAACCTGCTTTGCAAAAACAATTTGCAATCGTCGTTTGTGTGACCCTCTCCCATGCTGCGGTAAGCATGTGCCTAGCGTTGAGGACTGTAATAGGACGACACTCATGGCAAGAATGGTTGCTGCCGTGTTCCATTTAGTGAAGGTATCGTCGTACTAGGCGAGTCTTCTAATTTACTTTGGCGCTGTTAATTATTCCCTGGCCCATTGGCTGAGTGACACTGATAGCATTTGGAGGTAGAAATTCTTCTTGAACGTTCTTCTGGCCTTCGTTATCTTTTGGATGCGCAGGACAGTTGTCTTTTTCCATATGCCGGATAATATTATGAACCCTTGTTGAAAAAGGTTGCCCATCATCCACGCTCTGGGCTGACTTTAGTACAGGAAGGGAAGATTCTTGACATTTTTAAAGCATCGCGGGTTGCGCGATTTCCCTATGACCGTAGCTTTAAGTTGTCTGATAGATCAGAGTTGGCAGCGAGCAAAAGAGTAAGACGGTCATTGGTTTACCCCATGACATGTTTCTCCTTTCATAGCCATTGTTTTCTTGAGTGCCATTTTGTAAATAAAAAAGAAATTCGTCCACGTTGTAAATATCATGGCTTGAGTAGTTTTTTACAAGCTACGGAAGCACACTTGTTTTCCAAAAATCGACGTCGTCATTGTTGACAGCAGCTGACTCACCGCTCACTTGCTTGAATTTTATTCCGTGGAGAGCTTTAAATCGATTAAGCCATTCACCCATTTGAGGCATTGAAATCCAGCAATCCCATTTTTGCAGCGACTTCAGAAGCTTTATCTTGGATTAACAGGCCGTTTATTGGGATATTCGTAGAGCGCATTTGAACAAACCACTAGTGAATTGTCTTCTCCATGTTCTCCAACTTGGCGGTTTTTATTTTCTTGTTTTTTGTTCCCCCAACAACAGCTTGGTTAACGAGGGCATCCCCCTTCTTTAACAAAACTCTTAAAGCTGACTCCGAATAAGCCTTTTTCTTTAGCGAACGCAGACTTTTTAGAGACATCCTGGGCATCGTACTGATTTATAATTTGTAGCTTCTCGGAGATGAACGGAGAGCCATTGTCAGCCATCTCAGAGCCATTGTTTCAGGGCCGAAACTAGGGGGGGGGGGGGCAGAGGGGGCACGTGCCCCGGGCGCCGCTTTAACAGGAGGTGAAGGGGGCGCCAAAATGAAGGTTTTGTTTGACGTTTGACACAAGAATGTATATATATAATGAAATTTGTATAAAAATGTCTCGCAGCTGGAAAATTTAAAAGGAAAACTGAACCAAATGCATTAAACTTTACAAATAGATAAAAAGATTCATTACAATACAAAATTTCAAAGTATCATGCCTATGCGTTTGCTTTCTATCTTTTAAATCACTTCCTGTGAGGAGAATCCGACATCCGAGGGAGAATCATTACCGTTTTTCAAGGTCAGTCTCTATTGTGGACACCCTACTGTCCACTACGGGTAACTACCAAAGGAGAAGTGACCCCTCAGTCTGATTTTTCTTCTAGATAAAAAAATTCCATGAAAGCTGCTTGTATTTTTTCCGCTGAACAGTGTTGAGCTTCCTTTCTTTCTTCTTCTTCTTCTTTTTTTTTTTTTCCGTCTTGCCATGGGCGCTGACTGCCCAGGACAACGGGAAGGGGAATGCACAGAGTAAAATTCTTAGTAAAACCTTTCTTTTTTAGATATCGACCTCATTTAGACTATGCAAAAAAAAAAAGTTTAAAAAGATTACAATGCAATTCTTTTCAATAACTTTTCAAAGATTTTAATGGATCAATGTTTGACAAAGTTGATTACGTAGTTCAGTTTTATATATTTTAAATTTAAAAATAAGTTGTCTGTTAGATGTTTAGTAAAATTCTTTTTTGTAAATTTACTTTGTGGTGAGGGGGTGGGGGGGGCGCCAAAATCCATGTTTGCCCCGGGCGCCAAAAAGGCTAGTTTCGGCCCTGCATTGTTTTAATATGTTTTTCTTCTTCCGCCATGGTATAGAATAGATTATAAATTTCAAAGCACAGGTGGATATCGTAGACTAGATTCTATCGATAACGACAAGCGACCCTCTTCCTTTTTGAGATATTATAGCACTGACCAGGTAGCGAATGGGAAGACTTGCGTGATTAATCTGCGATTGTAGCGCAGTCTATCGGCTCGCCACCGCTCTAAGTTAGGGGAGAGCGTCACATAGTTTCTCATTCGTGGTGGGAAAAGTTCGCTTTTTGCTTCTTATCGGAGAAGACCTCTTTAGACTCTTTTCTGGTACGGAAAAACAGAATTTTCCTTATTTTACAATGCCTTCGTTAGCAGTAAAATTTTCTCTTCACTCTACCTGGCCTGTTTCACTATACAAAATAATCGAGGCCGAGAAATAATTTTCCTTTAAAAGGGAGAGGTTGAAATTGATATTTTTAGTATAGCTATTCATGGTTGCATTAAATTTTGACAGTAAAAAGCATTCATAGTTTAAAAAATTGTCGTATAAAATGCTTGGGAAAATATTCCCTCTAAAACCACGTCTGTTTCGAACCAACCCCATTCGCGTATTAAACGTAGGTTTTTCTTGCCAGGGACTCATAAATTTTCGCGTATTAAACGGGTTCGCGTATTAAGCAGGGAGCGTATTAACGGAGTTCGACTGTATTTCTGTGCATTTAAATGAAAAAAAAATTGAAATTCTACAAATAATATTTCGGATTATAACGATTTTTAATTACCCCACTTTTTAAATATTTTTTTTTTTTAAATATATGAGAAGTTTTATCATGTGATTTTGTTTACAAATAACATGATTAACCATCATAAAAAAACATCGAAATTTTAACTCAATAAATAAAAATTATTTTAAATTGTATCCCGGACCCCCTTAAACAACATCTATGGAAAAGTATGCATAGGACGTCACTGTCGCGGAATAATACTTAAGAGGCCACACTAGTCACTCAAAAAGACCAGGATAATAATGTTAATCCTATGGGGAAGTTATTTTAAAATATCTTGTTTGAATTTTAATATTTTATATGATTTTTTTTTTCATATAATAGCTGAGGGCGATCTACATCGGGGCTAGTTTTTACTTTTTTGATTTTGATTATAGATTTTTTTTATATTAGGATAGTTTCAATTTCAGAACCGGTTCCGAAAGTGAAAGTATTTTTTAAAGAAATCGGAAGCCAAAATCGAAAAAATAAAAACTAGCCCTAGATCGTCCTCAGCTATCCTATGCAAAAAAAAAAAAAAAAAAAAAAAAAAAAATCATTTAAAAAATATTAAAACCCATTCGAGAAATTTGAAAATAACTTCCCCATAGGATTAACATTATCATCCGGGTCTTTTTGAGTGACTAGTGTGGCCTCTTAAACCCAGCAACAATCGATGTGGTAAACTCGACGAAAAAAAAATCGGCTATCTAATAATTCACATGCCTTCCTTTTTGTAACATTAATATAGATACTTAAAACTGCATATAGGCTTTAAAAAGAAACTCCATATTTTATCAGAAATCATTCATTTATATATTTTTTAAAAGTAGCACGTATTTTAACTACAATTTCTTTTTCAGTTATGAGAAAATGGCAACAAAAGATAATCTACTATTTTCCCTTTACTTTCTACAGAAATGGGGTACTTCAGTTGCCTCCATTACAGACATGGCATTTAAAGCTGAAAATAATAATAATAATAGTAATATCTCAAAAATAAATTGAAATGCAGTTTTCAGACAAATTGCTGTTAAAAGTACTTTTTCCCTCTATACGAAGCTGTAAAGAATGAAAATGTGCGATGCTTAGAATAAGAAAAAAAATGCTGTAGAGATTATCAGTATTTAACCGTACAATGATACATCTGCTTCGTTTTACGGCTGGCTTATGTAACGGAACTCTTTTTTTTTTTTTTAATTGACGACACTTCAATTGTTACCCGAGAAAAAAAAAATAGCATATCGGGCGTGGGGGGCTGAAAAGAAAAGTTTCTTTAATTAGTCTCAAGGTGCAAACCGCATTCCGATAGGACAATTTATTATTTTCTTATAGTTTTTTGAAGGGAGTTATGAAACACCCTGTATGTTAAAACTATCAGATACACTCAACATTATCCATAAGTGTTGTTTTTCACTCTAAAAATGAATTGAATAATAAATTATCTCTAACAACTACGCACTGCGTGACCACAACCTGTTTAAAGTTTCTCAAACTAAAACCAATCGTTAATTGTTCTTTCTAAACTAAAATCTCCCGGTGTATCCGCATCTATTTATGTGGAAATTCTTCACTTGCACTGTCGGTTTAAATTGCATTTATCGATATTTTGCTTTGGCAACTTTTTCCTATCAAGTAAGTACGTATTATTTTTTACTCAGCTGTATATTTAAAAAAGCTATTAGAATAGAAATGCTATTTTTTATAATGTGCAATAAATTTATACAGTAAGGAATTAAAATGTTGCTGTGATGAATATTAGAACCGTAGTGTTCAGTGCTGAACTGATTAAGAATTAAATATAAGATTTTAGTTATTCTGTTTTTTGACAGATGGCAGCACTATGCATTCTGTGCTGTTGTGCAATCTTAATTATGACATCATCAGTGATTTGATGTTTGGTTTTCCTGAGAGTGTGGCATGGAAAATGTTGCTCCTGTTGCATTATTGTCTTTCTTTATTCTATTTGATTATCTGCACCCAGTTTAGGCAGGGGATATATTTTTGTAATGTAATTTAAGGCTTTCATGTGATGAAAGCATACTAATTAGAGTGTTAATTTTAACTAGAGAAATTTGATTCTGAAACCAGAACTGTATGTTTCATTGTGTGTTAAGTTTTCGTGAATGTCAAGATTTGTTTTTGTGTTGTGAAATAAAATTAAGAAAATTTCAAGGATTTCTTTCTTCAAATTCTCTACATAAAGAAAATTGGAGGCACCGGCGAGATATGTGAGTACTTGCTTTGTTTTGAAATTGTTCTTTGATGCTAAAGCTTAATTTTTCTACTGAAGTTGCATTTAGCAAGATATTATTTTAGAATATGAGAACAATTTAGTATCTTCTTTATTGAATTGATAAAATAAGAAAAAATAGTATTCTACAATATTATGTTTTGATAGTTCTTGAAAAAGAAAATTGTTCTCAAGATTATTATGATTTATTTACTTGTTGTTCTCAAGAACATTATGATTTATTTGCTTGAAATATTTGAATATTTAATTATTATGGTGAATTATTATTTTACATTGAAGAATTTTGAAGATTTTTAATTTTATGCACATTTGAGAACAGAAAATTCTATTGTTTGTATGAAAGAATAATTATGAACATTTTATAGTAGTTCTGTTTTTGACTTTGATTTGTTCTGTTTTTGAATTTAATTCAGTTACTTCTGTTTTTGAACTTAATTTGATTAGTTTTGTTTTGAAGCAATTCTGATTACTTTTGATTTTGAAGTAATTTTGATTAGTTTTGTTTTCAAGTTATCTGATTAATTTTATTTTGGAAATTATTCTGCTTATAAGTTATTGTGTAAAATGGAGGATTATGAGAAAAAATCTGCTCAAATTAAAATTGAGAGAGGTAGGGTGAAAGGCTCTGTAACTAGATTAGAGAATAGTTTTGATAATGTGAATACTAAGAATGAAATTTTGATTAGATTACAAAGATTAGATGATTTACTTAAAGAGTTCTTAAGATTAGATTCTTGTTTAAATGATGATGATTCTGAATTAGCAGAATTTGAAGACAGGTATTTTCAGTTAAAAACTAAATATCAAAACAAACTAGATTCTTTGAATCCTTCAGAAGTTGTCAATGTTGCAACACACAATTCTGTGCAAGGTTCTTCTGTTACTATTCCTAATCAATGTAATATTAGACTACCAAAATTGAATATTCCAGTATTTTCTGGAAAGTTTTCAGAATGGACAAATTTTAAGGATATGTTTGTTTCCACTGTCCATTCACAAGTAGGTTTAAGTAACATTCAGAAATTCCAGTATCTTAAAGGGTTACTTTCTGAAGAACCAGCTACATTAATTAAGCATATTCCCCTTTCTAATGAATCTTATCAAGAAGCTTGGGAAAAGTTGTTAAATCGATATGATAAAAAGAAACAAATTGTTAATTCTTTGATTAAATTATTTTTAGAACAAAAATCAGTTCTGCATCCTAATAGCATAAATATAAGAAATTTGCTGAATACTAGTGATGAAGTTATTAGGGGTTTGAAAGCTGTTGGTGATGAAGCTACAAATAGAGACCCATGGTTAATATATTTGTTATTTCAAAAACTTGATCCGGAAAGCCGAAGACTTTGGTCCATTGAAAGTACAGAAAATGAATTTCCTACTTTGAAAGAATTTTTTGATTTCTTAAGTGTAAGATGTTCTTCTTTAGAGCTCATCTCTAACAATGAAAGTGATGTGAAACATTCCAAAAGTTCAAATTTTGTTGGTTCCAAGTACAGTTCTAATGATAAGCAATCAAAGGTGTGCTTAAAGTGTCAAGGAATACATCCGCTCTATAAATGTATTAAATTTAAATCCATGGATGTTGTTGCTCGAAAGAACTTTATTAAGCGTAATAACTGTTGCTTTTTATGTTTAAACTCTCATAAAGTTAAGGAATGTCCAAATTCTCATTTGAAATGCTTTAAATGTGAAAGTAAACATAATACACTCTTACATGAAGAGAATAAAAGTAATAATGCTTGCACTGCTAAGTTTGAAAATAAAGTTTTTCCAAATTCATCTGAGAATAAAAACCACCATTCAAATAAAGAATTTGTACAGGAGTCAACATCTCACGAATTACAAATTAATTCTAGTGCTTCTTTCAATAATTCAAAATGTGTTTCTTTCCTACCTACTGCTAAAGTTCTCTTATATAATAATGAAAATAAACCTTACTCTTTTAGAGCTCTACTCGATTCTGGTTCGGAATGTTCTTTTGTTAGTGAAAATGTCATAAGAACTTTAGGGTTAAAAAGAAAGAATGACAGAATTCGATTAAATGGAATTGCTGGAGTATTGGCTGGGCAAACTCGTGGTTCAGTAACTCTTACAGTAGGTTCAAAGCTTTCTACCGAGTCCTTAAAGGTTCAGGCATACATCCTGCCTAAAGTGACATCTCAATTACCTGCAGAATTACTTGATACGAAAAATATAGAGTATCTTAAAAATATTACGTTAGCAGATGAAGATTTCATGAAACCACAAGAATGTGATATTATTTTGGGATCTGACTGTTTCTTTACTATTTTAAGATATGGTAGAATTGTTAGTACCGAGAATGAGCTAATTGCCCAAAACACTATGTTTGGTTGGGTGGTAGCCGGGAAATTGGAACCTAAATGTAAATATTCTTCTAGTATTCAATCCCATTTTCTTAGTGTTGAAAACGAATCCAATGTTGATCTATTATTACAAAAATTTTGGCAAGCAGAAGAAATAGATGTTAATAAACCCCATTTGTCTGAGGAAGAAGAATTTTGTGAACAACATTTTTGTTCAACTTACAAGGTAACACCAGAAGGTAGATTTGAAGTTAAATTGCCAGTTTATAAAGATGTGATGTCATTAGGTGATTCTAAATCCATGGCAGTGTCACGTTTGTTTTCTATGGAGAGAAAATTTCAATTTGATAAAAATTTTGAAAATGAGTATAGAAATTTTATGAAGCAATATGAAGACCTTTGTCATATGACACTTATCGACAAAAACTCAAATCCTGCAAGCAACAAAGTATATTATCTTCCACATCATTCTGTTATAAAAAGCGACTCTATTTCAACAAAGTTACGTGTGGTGTTTGATGGTTCATGCAAACCTCCTAATGCTAATTCGTTAAATTCTGTTTTAGCTGTTGGACAAATTCCTCAACCAAATCTTTTTACCATTTTGATAAGATTTAGAGCAAATCCTATTGCTTTTACCGCTGATATTCAGCAGATGTATAGACAAGTTTTGATTGCTCCAGAAGATCAAGATTTACAGCGTATTGTTTGGCGTGACTCAGCATACTCAGCTATAAAGGAATACAGGCTACGAACTATTACATATGGTACATCATCAGCTCCATTTTTAGCTACTCGTTGCCTATTTCAAATTGGAAAAGATATTGAAAGGGATGATCCTGTAACAGCCTCAATAATTAAAGATAGTTTCTACATTGATGATTGTATGTCCGGTTCAATCTCAAGTGAAGAGTCTATTAGAATTATTGAAAAACTTTCACTGGCTTTAGAAAATAGAGGTTTTCATTTACGGAAGTGGAGATCTAATTCTTCTGATGTAGTGAATCATTTATCTTCAAATTCTCTTGAGTCAACAAATTTAGAAATTCATCCTGATGACTGTTCCAAAGCCTTAGGGCTTATTTGGGATTCTTCAAATGATGTTTTTGTCTTTAAAGTTAATTTACAATTTGATGATAACATAACTAAAAGAAAATTTCTTTCACAATCTGCCAAATTATTTGATCCATTAGGATTTTTGGCTCCATGTACTGTCTCTATAAAAATGTTTTACCAGCAATTATGGTTGATGAAGTTAGACTGGGATACTGCTCTTCCTGAAAATTTCCAAGCAAATTGGAAGAAATTCCAAGAGGAATTTGAACAAGTTTGCTCTATTAGAATTTTCCGATGGATCCAAGTTTCCAGTAAAGAGCTCATTTTACATGGATTTAGCGATGCATCAGAATCAGCATATGCCGCCATCATATATGTGGTTCAACCTGGTGAAGTGAAGTCAAAGGTGACCATTTTAGTTGCTAAAAGCAAGGTAGCACCCCTTAAATCAGTTTCCATTCCAAGGCTGGAGCTCAATGGTGCTTTACTACTTTCCAGACTATATTCTGCATTAGTGACTATTTTGAATACCTTCATTATTAAGTTTTATGCTTGGACCGACTCGCAAGTAGTTCTATCATGGCTGTCATCTCATCCTAGGTGTTGGAAACCTTATGTGGCCAATAGAACCTCAGAAATTCTAGACTCTGTTCCATCTGACTGTTGGAGGTATGTTCCAGGCAAGGAAAATCCAGCTGACATTGCTTCTAGAGGTTTATCTCCTAAGGATCTTCCCGATTGTTCCCTTTGGTGGGAGGGCCCAAAGTGGCTTTCTTTAAGTCAAGAACACTGGCCTGAACAACCTCAAATAAAAACTAATTTAGACACTGTAAATAAAGAGAAAAAGAACTCTAAATTTTGTTTTCCAGTAACTGTGAATAATTCTTTGATTGATTTACTTTTTGAAAAATATTCTTCTTTTACTAAAATTGTTGATGTTTTAGCTTTTTGTATTAGGTTTGTGAGAAACTGCAAACAGAAAGTTGGCAAAATGAACACCAGTCCTTTGAGTAAAGGTAAATTTCTTCCTTTATCGACAAACGAAAGAAGACATTCAGGTAATTTGATTATTTCTTATATTCAGCAGCTATATTTCGCAGATGAAATTAGTTGTATTAGATCAAACAGACCAGTTTCTAAAAAAAAGTTCTCTTTTTTCACTTTGTCCTTTTATTGATAGTGATGGTTTACTTAGGGTGGGAGGTAGGCTAAGAAATTCACCCCTCCAGTACAATGCAAAACATCCTGTCATTTTGCCAACTCAACATAAATTAAGTGTGTTAATTGTTAAATATTTTCATGTTATGCATTTTCATGCTGGGTTAAATTTGTTAATGGGTATCATTAGACAGAGTTATTGGATTGTACGTGCCAAGAAGATAATTAAAAATTGTATTCATAAATGTGTTACCTGCTGTAGATATAGAGCAGCTTCTTCCAAACAGTTAATGGGAGATCTTCCTCTTAACAGAGTCACTCCTAACAGGCCATTTTCTGCATGTGGAATCGATTATGCAGGGCCTATTAATATTTTGAAATATCGAGGTAGAGGAGCGAAAACTACTAAACGCTATATTGTTCTATTTGTTTGTTTTGCAACTAAAGCTCTACATTTAGAGTTGGTGAGTGATTTAACCTCCGAGGCATTTATTGCTTCATTAAACAGATTTTGCTCTCGAAGAGGAGCTCCTCAACATGTGTATAGTGATAATGCCACAACATTTGTAGGTGCTAAAAGGCAACTCTCAGATTTATATAAATTTATTTGTTCAATTGAAAGAAATGAAAAAATTTGTTATTTTTTGTCTCAAAGAAACATTGAGTGGCATATGATTCCTCCAGTGAGTCCGCATTTTGGTGGACTGTGGGAAGCCGCTGTTCGTTCTGTAAAATTTCATATCAAACGTGTAATTGGAAATACTAATCTAACTTTTGAGGAACTTTATACATTTTTAACTCAAATTGAAGCCATCTTGAATTCTAGACCATTAGTGGCAATTGATAGTGATAACAATTCAGATGGTATAAATATATTGACTCCATCTCATTTTTTAACTGGTGATGTCATAACTTCCCCAGCTGAACCTTTAAATGAGGAAAATTTGTCTTTACGATCTCGTTGGGATATTGTACAAAAATTGAAATTATGTTTTTGGAAAAGGTGGAGTATTGATTATTTGAGTACTCTGCAAAATAGAAAAAAATGGAGAGTAAATACTGAAAAATTTAAAGTAAATGATGTAGTAATTTTGAAAGAGGATAATGTTCCTCCTTCTGTTTGGCCATTAGGCAAAATTATTGAAATTCATCCAGGTAAGGATGGTATAGTCCGTGTAGTAACTGTTAAAACCGCTTGGGGTATTTTTAAAAGACCTATTGTAAAACTTTGTTACTTCCTTTGCATCAAGAATAGCTTCTTGATGGGTGGGAGTATGTTCAGTGCTGAACTGATTAAGAATTAAATATAAGATTTTAGTTATTCTGTTTTTTGACAGATGGCAGCACTATGCATTCTGTGCTGTTGTGCAATCTTAATTATGACATCATCAGTGATTTGATGTTTGGTTTTCCTGAGAGTGTGGCATGGAAAATGTTGCTCCTGCTGCATTATTGTCTTTCTTTATTCTATTTGATTATCTGCACCCAGTTTAGGCAGGGGATATATTTTTGTAATGTAATTTAAGGCTTTCATGTGATGAAAGCATACTAATTAGAGTGTTAATTTTAACTAGAGAAATTTGATTCTGAAACCAGAACTGTATGTTTCATTGTGTGTTAAGTTTTCGTGAATGTCAAGATTTGTTTTTGTGTTGTGAAATAAAATTAAGAAAATTTCAAGGATTTCTTTCTTCAAATTCTCTACACGTAGTTTTTTAAAGTACGGTGAAATAGTCCTGCAGCAGGTCGGTTAACACGATTTTAACCGAGCCGCGTCGGGTTGACGTAAATTTTTTTTTTTCATTGTTGATCGGGTTCGGAAGACCCGATTTTTCGAAAAAAAAAAAATCAGAGGAAAAAGATATGTGTATGAACGTTAATGGGTATATATGTGTTAATTTTTAAATATAAAATTGATATTAGCGATATAATTGTAGACAATTTTCCCATTATTGTATTGAAATATGGATTAATTTTCTTCCCTTTCGTGTTCGAGTTTAACCCTTTATACTCCGATGGTACTTTAAAATACCATTAAAATAACTTGTTATAGAATTCATTTAATACATCGATACAGTTTGGAATGAGTTATAGATATACTTTACCTTATCTTGCTCCAAAAGCGTTATGGGTTGCACAAAATAAAAATATTTTTAAAAGGATGATTTCAGGGGCGCCATTTGAGGGGGGCTGGGGGGGGCAATAGCCCCCCCCCCCAAGGAATTTGATATTTCAGAAAATTTATCAACCATCAAATGTAGGGATACACCGAATAGTGATTTTGGCTGAATACCGAATGCCGAATATTTGGCCTACAGGTAAACCGAATACCGAATATTCGGCCAGCAGAATAGTAACTGTTAGGCTGAATACCGAATATTCGGCTGGCCAAATACTTTTATATCTCAGTGTTTAACATTAAATAGTTAAATTTTAAACAATTTTTTATAATATTTAGCACAGATACTTCAATTTTGACAAACAAGACTATTTTTATAAGTAAATTTTGTACTAAAAAAAGTATGTTTTGGGTTGTTATTTAAGAAGAGGAGGGTTTAAAAAAATTTTAAATAACAAAATTTAAATTCCGTGACTTCAATTAATTCAAACAAATGAAAAGAATTCCCTCATACTGAACAAGAAGCAACATATCATTCCACTTTTTTTCATCAAAAATGAAAGGTGTACAAGCCGTAGCAGAATTTTTGTTTATAGCTGTATAAAAACGAAGCTATTTTAGCGAAATTTGCATCACATTAATTTGCTTGTATAGAATGTGATGATATCCTTGGAAGAGACTGGATTTTGGCCAGTGGTATAGTTAGTATAAGTATTGTTAGCTGCATTCTTAATAAAATAATGTCTAGCTCAGCGCTGTTTAGATATGAATGGTTGCTATTTCCAGCACTTCTAGTCGTGTTATCATATTTCACAGAAATTAAAGTAACTCTGTTGACAATATAGTTACAATACCTTCATTATTGTTAAAGTAATAAAAGAAAATTAAAGTTTGACTTGGGGATACATTGTATTTAAGGCTGAATAAGTGAATTGCGATCCTGATTTACTGGACAAATATTTGCCTGTTTTGATGCTTATTATTACTCCTGAAATTTTCTTCCATTTTGTTTCCATACACCTTGTTTGCGAAAAAGCAAGAAACGGAGTATTTACCAGACAATGCTCAGTAACTTGCATTTCCACATTTATTAATTCCCATGAACAAATGACATGTCATTAATAGTTAATTTTTTTAAATGACATTTTTAAAACAACAAATAAATAATATAAAATCATTCTCTTTTATTTGAAGATTCTAATTATTCTGAATATCTTTATTAATTGACAGTTAAAAGTAGAAGTTGTGTAACGTTTTAAAAGATATTTTAAAGAGGTTTTTTAAGTATTCGTCAAACCGAATAGTTTGATATTCGGCCTAACCGAATATTCGTTAGTATGGCCGAATACTGAATAGATACCGAATATTCTGTGCATCCCTAATCAAATGTCAGACTCAAACAAATATTAGAAAATTGCTCAAACTCTAAAATAACTCATCAGATTTTATTGCAGTAAAAACATATGCATTAAATAAATGCTTATGCATAGAAATTAATAATTATCAAAAAAATTTCCTAAAGCCTTACTATTCGAACTCCCTCAAGGTGAGACATATACATATATCTTTAATGAGTACTTTGGTTAATTTTAAAAATGCATGTGAATTTTTTTTTTTTTTTTCAATCAGTTGCTTCTCAGCTGTGTGTAAATTGCTCATGGGAAAACCCGTCAAAATCATTGACACAACAATCACAATGATTTTCTTCTAGCCAATTCTCGAATAAGCGCAAAGAAAATAATAACATTTAAATCCCACTGATGACGGTCTTGTAATGGCTGAAAACGTTCTGGGTTTTTCTAATGTATTTTAAATAATTTTAAATTATATGTATGCACATGAAAGTAATTCTTGTGCATTTATTTGTGCTTTTTATATGAATATTAATTATAAATTTTACCTTTTCTGAAGAAAAATGAAGATATATACATAGTATTCATTAATGTCAAATATGTAGTTACAGATCACAAAATTTGCAAATTTCGTGACCTATTCATGACGTTCGTTGGCTGATTATCTCATGACTGATTGAATTTCATGATTTTTTTTTTCGCGATCATCTGACGAAATTTGCGATTTTTTCCGCGATCGATTCACGGAATTCATGATTTTTTTCTAAAAGCGTTATACGAAATGGATTTTCTTCGCGCAAGCACTTGCCGAAATTCACAATATTTTTCCGCGACCAACTGACGAAATTCGATATTTGTTTTCGTGATTTTTGTGACAAAATTCACGATTCCTTATCACTATCATTTATTGAAATTCGTGATTTTGTTTCTGCCGCCGACTAATGATATTTGTCATTTTTTTGCGCGAGAGTTAGGCAAAATTTTGGACCTTATTACGCGATCGTTTGACGAATTTCTCCTCGATTTTATTGCGCGATTGTTTGGCTAAATTTTCGTGATTTTTTGCGCAATCTTTTGACGAAATTCGCATTTTTTTTTTCAATCCTTTTACGAAATTCGCGATTTTTTTCGAAATCCTTTTACGAAATTCAAGATTTCTGTTTGTGCAATCATTTGACGAAATCTGTATTTCCTTTCGCGATCTCTGATGAAATTAGCGATATTTTCCACGGTCGTTTGAAGAAATTAGCGATTTTTTAAGCAACCATTTTGATACTTTTTTTTTTCAAAATTTCCAAGATTCGCGATTTTTTTCTGCGACCCATTGACGAATTGATTTTGCGGATTTTGAAAGAAAGTAAAATCGCGCACTTTCACGAAAATTTTAAAAAAATTGTGGAATAATCACATGCTTGTAAAAGAAGTTATGGAGACAAAATCACGTAGAGCATGTTTTATTGTTCACGATTTTTTTTTTTTTTTTCTGTGTGATTTGTGCAGTTCTGTAAGTTGTGCAATTTTCCACGTTCCCTGCTCCTCAAAGAGAAATTTTCCTTGTCCTTCGTCAGAAAACTCATGAAATGGCGCCCCTGTAAGTAAAACTTCGAAAGGGACTAGAAAAAAGCTCCATTTAAACAGGTTTCCGTCTTAGCAAGTAGAATTGCATGATATTTTTTCAACGAAATTTGATTTTTTCCCCTTCTAGAAAGAAATCTGTTATAGACAGGTTTCGTTTTCACAAGTTTTACTCTAATACATCTCTTTTCAGAGCTATAATATAGAGCGGATGGTTTAACAGCCAGTGAGGATACCTGTAAAAAAGAAACCTGTCTATAATAGAATCTTGTCTAAAAAGAAAAAAAAAAACATGTCTAATATATTAAATTTTTACCTTCTAAGACGGAAACCTGTCTAAAGCGAAATATTTCATTGGTTCTGAGTTTCCGCATTCGAAGTTTTTTTGTTATTGTAAGCATAAGTCGTTTCTCATACGGGGGGGGGGGGGTGGGGGTCAGACACCCCCTGGATCCTACCCTTAGCTATATAGCATCCCTCAAAGAATGTTTGCCCCCCCCCCCCCCAAGAAAGTACTGAAATGACGCCCCTGGATGATTTCTATTGTATTTGTACCTCTTCAGCTTTCTTGACGTTGAAAGATTGTGAGGGGAAAGTTCGGAATTATTTTTCATCGTAAGAGCATTATTAGCCCCCGGTATGCTATTTCTTTCTCTCAGCTTATTTTGTCTCAAATAAATAATGTTACCTTGTATACGCCAGCCGTAAAACAAAAGCCTATGTTTCATTGCGCGATTAAATACTCTACAGCATTTTTAAAAACTTCTAAGCATCGCACATTTTCAATGTTTATACCGTCGTATTGGAAAAAAAAAGCACTTTTTAATGCAATTTGTTTGAAAACTGCATCTCCATTTGTTTTGGAAATATTAATTATTTTGTAGTTTTTAGCGACATTTGTTTCATTTTGGCATCTCAAGTACTCCATTTCTGTAGAAAGTAAAGAAAAAATTGTTGAAAAATAGCAATTATATCTTTTTGTTGCCTTTTTCTCATAAAAATTGAAAAAAAAAATTAATTAAAATACGTGCTATTTTGAGAAAAATATAAATGAAGGATTTATGATAAAACATGGAGCTGTTATAAACTATACTTAATTTTAAGTATCTATATTAATGCAAATGACGTCATTTTACATAAAATAAAAGCGTGTGCTAAGTCTTAAAATTGAAATTTGTTTTGCAGTTGAGTCTCGATTATCCGAGTCCCGCTTAACCGAGTTATTTTCTTCTGATGGACTGGTGGCTTCTATTATTAGGAAATAGCCATTCTAAATGAAGCGTTAGGTGCAGACGAAAGAGCAGTCGTAAAAAGTTAGAACTCTGATTTCCTGGTCAGAATGGAAAAAAAAAATTATGGCCATTTTTTTTTTTCCATTCTGACCAGAAAATCAGAGTTCTAACTTTTTACTAGGGGTGTGTCCGATCCGGCGATCTAGGATCGGGGGAAATTTTTCAGAAACATATACAATTGATTTCGATTTTAACAACGAATTCCATAATTCCCTAAGATAGAACAATTTCAGTACAAATAAAAATATCCGTATGGCGACCTTCACAAACTCGATCTCAGAATAATATGTACCGTATATCTATCAGGGGTGATTATGTTGAGAATTTTCCGAAAGTTTAAGACATTCGGTTCCGAAAAAAAAAAAAAAAAAAGCTCATCTGAAAATTCGGACATAAAAATACCGCGAATTTTGGCGAAGAATAACGGAAAAACGCGAATTTCGTCACAAGGTCGCAAAATAACCGCACATTTCGTCAGAAGATCGCGAAAGAACCGCAAATTTCGTCAAAAGATCGCGAAAGAACCGCAGGTTTCTTCAAAAGATTGCGAAATAACCGCAGGTTTCGTCAAAAGATCGTGAAATGAACGCAAATTTTGTCAAAAGATCGCAAAATAAATGCACATTTCGCCAAAAGATCGCGAAACAATCGCAAATTTTGTCAAAAGATCACAAAACAACCTCGCATTTCGTCAAAAGATCACAAAACAACCTCGAATTTCGTCAAAAGATCGCAAAACAACCGCGATTTTCGTCAAAACATGGCAAAATAACCGCGATTTTCGTCAAAACAGGGCGAATAACCTATTTCGTCAAAGAAAAGCGAAAAAACCCGCAAATTTCGTCAAAAGATCGCGAAATGAACGTAAATTTACTCAAAAGATTGCGAACCAACCGCGCATTTCGTCAAAAGGGCCGAAATAACCGCAAATTTCGTCAAAAGATCGCGAAAAAACGCGAATTGCGTCAAAAGATCCATGAAAAATGCATAGTGTTGGGAGTGGATTTCCCTCACTCTGCTGTAACCTTTCAGAAAATTTGCTGTGAATTTTAGGAAATTCTTTTCACTCAGAATCACCCCTGCCATATATACTCGCGCATCAGTTGAGAAACATTTGAAATATAAATTTTCTATATCTACGGTAATACAGCACTTACCTATAACCTACCATAAAACTTTGGGGAAATTTTCGTGTGGATTGGGGGAAATGTTGGGAGTAGAAACATTTTCTGCACCCCTGCTTTTTACGACTGCTCTTTTGTCTTCACCTAACGCTTCATTTATAATGGCTGTTTCATAATAATAGAAGCCACCAGTCAAACAGAAGAAAATGAAGTAATGGAAATGCCGGGGGCGACACTAAATTCTGAAAAAGCGGAATTCCTGTTCTCTAGTATTTGTACATTTCCTCATTCTATAATGCTAAAAAAAAAAAAAAAAAAAAAAAAAAGATTTTAAATAAAAGACTTTAGTGGAGTTATAAATATTGCACAAAATCCGTATAAATTCAAATTTAATTAATTAGGATGAGCGAAGCGAATCCTCTACTAGGCTACACAAGTTACATTTTGTCGTACACTTTACAAAAAATCTATTCAGTATTTTGACTTGAAATTAAACATAAAAATAAATTATGATCTGTAGATTTGCACATTTTTTTTTTTTTTTTCAGAATAACCTTTAAAAAATAATTATTTTATTTAATTTATTTTACATGTTTTTCCATTACGGACGCATTTTCGCAAATAAAAAATAAACCACGCATATTTTCAGGAGAAAACATAAATCATAGAGTTAGTAATTATTGGTAGAATCATGATTAATTAAACAGTTTCACGATTTCTCTTATGAAATTTTTAAAATACCTTTTTTATGAAAATTATAGCATATTTTTAATGAATTAAAATTTGGGAAAATTCAATTATTTACATTCAATTATGAAAATATTTTTCAGTGTTAAGAATACAAAGTGGCAACAAAAGAATTGTAAACAAATAAAATTAATTGTTAAATTGGTTAAATTCGTTACATCATAAATAAAAAATACCAAGGAAATTCTTAATTATTTGGCTGAATTTACATTTCTAAAATTAAAATGCACGAAAACATAAAATAACGTTTTTGCTTAATAAAGATGCAAAAATAATATAAAAAATATTGCTACTTTCAAATATTTATCTTATTAAATAATGCTTCGCGCGATCCAAACAAAGCATGGCTTTTGCTAGTTAATTTTAATTGGCAAAATCCTTTTAAAATTTATTAAATGATTGTGTAAATTTTCTAATGTAGCTTCAAAAATTCACGAAAAATACTTTAGAAGATGAAATTTTCATGAATTCATAATTTGGGACATAAAGGGTTATGTAGTTCTAGTTCGGGTTGTTGTGTGTGTCGTATTTCGGCTGACGATTTTTTTAAATTTATTTATTTGTTTTTATCGGGTTTCGGGTTAATTTGAAATAGAATCTTCGTGTTCGGTTTACTATAGAGTTCCTCGCACAGGACTCTACAATGAAACTCCATGTAATTAATATGTCCTGAACACAATCCGAATAGGTGTCATCCGTTGTTTATGTCATGCATGTTTTGGGGCGTTTTTATCCTTCCTCCCCTTATGTGACAGACTGTCCTACTCAGGGTTCGTTGATATATATCAATGGATATATATATCTTGATATATATCCGATATTTATTTTTAAAATATTGCGGTTTTTTTTATATTCTCATATATTTTAGTCTTATTTTCAAAATATCAAGATGTTTGATATTTTATATATTTTATATTTATTTTCAAAATATCACTGTGCAAGATAATTTTGATATTTTCGGTCAAAACAAGTGTAAATGAAATTTTGAACTGTTATTGATTGTGCCATTCTGTAGATGAAGAACTTTTGCACTGTAAAAAAAATGTCCTGAAATTAACAGGTGTTATCCTGTGAATTTTCCCTTTTTTAACTGAAAAATTCCGTTTTAGATAAAACTGTTACTTTTCCTGGAATTTCAGGAAATGTTCCGTTTTCTGTTGGCCTTGAACTCTGAGTTTCCGTATCTGGGAGTAGACGCATCAAAAACGGAATATCTCCGTACAAGAACTCCGGCGACAGCCATGTTGATTTTATGTTATTATCGGTTATCAATGTTCGGGTTACGTTTTGAATGGATTTCTGCGATCATTTGAGGTCATACTGACTTTTAGCTGCAGCAAAAAACCACACTAATAATAAACAACGTTGATTAATAGTTCGAGAGAAGAAGAGAACTGAAAGCACCTTCATACCGACCTTGAAAGCAGTTTGCCTTCCTGCGATCAGCACTTTGTTTTGTTTATAGTGATTTCCTGATTTTTTTATTACTCCATGTTTCCGTTACAATTGTGAAAAAAAAGGTAAGTTATTCAGCTTTATTTTGCAATTATTTTTTATAATGAATGTTGTATTTATTTTAAATAAATGTTTGTTTTACATAAAACCTTGTTTATTTCTGCGATTGCACGTTAGGCCTACATTCTAGATCGGCGGGTATAATGTTTTCATTCTTAGGAGGGAAAGGTGATTTTTGTTTTCTCTACACATATAAAAAAAAAGGTTAACACTAGTATAAAGGATTTTCTCATGCATGTTTGCTAATTTGGGTTATCATTAACAATCTTTACCAGCGAGGAAGCAGAAAATGTTTAATCTTCTTTCGATGAAAATTTTACTGGGAATTATTTTTACTTAACTATTTTATATCTTTATTTACTTGCAATATATATATATATTTAATAGTAGTAGACTATGAATTTTGTGTGCAGATAGCATGTTTAATGTAAAGAGGGACACGTGTTTTCATATTTTATAAGGAAAGCTTTTTTTTTCCTTCCCGAAAAATCTTTTTTTCCCCCTAATTTTTACTGAAAAATAAATAAAACTTTTTTTCTTTAATCGCCTAAGTTTATTGAATTTTTAACAACTATTTTTTAATTACTGTTATAATTATCATATTCCAGTTTTTTCTATATTGTATTACTCTATCAATATTTAGCCATCCTCATTTTCCATTCCCCATCCATTTTCCATTAATATACCAAATACATACATTTTCAGAAATACATCAAAATTTCAGTAATGGAACACCCAATGAAAAGTACTACCGAATTGTTCTTGTGATTGCATTTGTTACCAAAATGTAATAAAAGTACACTAGTAAAATTATTTTACAATATATTTAACAAATAGAGTATCAATAATTGATATTTTAGTTAATGTAGATGGATCTAGTTTAAAATACCAAATATCAAGCAATTACAGCTAATTCGAAAATTTAAGTGTAAAGAAATTCTTATTAATACCTCTTATTTTATAAATTATATTTTCATATTTTCTTTGTACATTATTTTACTAATACAACTAACACAATAATATTTTATTGTCTAAAGTAAAATTCCTGTTTACACCGCATATAAGGTCACCACCCCCCTTATATGGTCAATGACCATTAAACTTATTTAAAGGTATCTATGCGGTTTGAAAGAAATCGTACAACTATTACGATTCGAGTTAACTTTAGTAGTTAAGTTTCAGATTAGTTAAAAGAATTGTATTTTAACATATGTTGCATATTGTAAGGATTTGAGGCTATGATTTCTTTTAACAAAAATTATGTTATTTTCATACGGTTTTATTTAACTTGCAACGATCGTCTTTCCAGTCTAAAATTTGTACGCGAACTTTAACTAACTTTCAAATGTCCGATCAAAGTTAAAATTTTATATACTGACTTAAATCCGCTTACAATGTAATATTATTATGATTTTCGACACTTACATACTTATATTAGAGGATAACACAAAAAAATTCGGATGGATTACCGTCAACAAGTTTAAGAAATGGTTTTAGATTAGATAACATAAACCTGCGATGGTTGTATTTTTTAACTTTTATAACTACGTTTTATGTATTTGTTAACGCTAAATACAAAAATTACCTTCATTTGTAATCATCATGTCAGGATTTTTCGCAAATAGTAAATTTCAACGTTAAAAAATAGCGAAAAATAGATGTAAGACTTTTTTATTCCGTTTAATTTTAATTCAATAATTTATTCAATTTTGTGGCGGCTTATCCTGGGTCTCTTACAGCTAAACAGCTCAGGGGTCCAACGAGGTTGGGAGGGGAGGGGGGATATATTTTAATTTTGAGTTTTTTAACTTTGAAATTTGCGATTTGAGAAAAATCCTGGAGTGATGGTTTAAAATGAAGGTCATTTTCGGATTCACCGCTAAAAAATACATGTGAATCAATTTTCAAAAGCTAAAAAGCGTGGCACAACGCAAAATTTGAAAGACGGTGTAATCTAACGGCATTTTAAAATATGTATCATTTTTAGGGTTTCGTTCATCTGACGAACCCTATTCGTCTCGCTCCTCTGTCTGTCTGTCCGTCTGTCACAGAGCCCGTTCTCGGAAACTATACATGTTGGAGACATGAAATTTTGGGTACTTATAGCTGAACACATCACATCATACGACAAATGATAAAATTTTGAAAAAGTCGTACATTTAACCCTTTGGGCTCCCGCATGTGTATTTTAAACAATTCTTTCTAAGTGAGCCCCTAATTAGGTTGGAGGCGTGAAATTTTCCATACTTGTAGCTGATCACCTCACATCAAACGACAAATCGTAAAATTTTGACAATGTCGTACGTTTAACAACCTTTGGGGTCCCGCATGTGTATTTTAAACAATTCTTTCTAAGTGAGTCCCTAATTAGGTTGGAGGAGTGAAATTTTGCATACTTATTGCTGAACACCTCGCATCAAACGAAAAATCATAAAATTTTGAAAAAGTCGTACATTTAACCCTTTGGGCTCCCGCATGTGTTTCTTAAACAATTCTTTCTAAGTGAGCTCCTAATTAGTTTGGAGGCGTGAAATTTTGCATACTTAGAGCTGAACATCTCACATCAAACGGCAAATCATAAAATTTTTGAAAATGTCGTACGTTTTACCCTTTGGGGTCCCACATGTGTATTTTAAACAATACTTTCTAAGTGGGCTCCTAATTAGTTTGGAGGCGTGAAATTTTGCATCCTTATAGCTGAACACCTCACATCAAACGACAATCATAAAACTTTGAAAATGTCGTACGTTTAACCCTTTGGGGTCCCACATGTGTATTTTAAACAATACTTTCTAAGTGGGCTCCTAATTAGTTTGGAGGCGTGAAATTTTGCATCCTTATAGCTGAACACCTCACATCAAACGACAATCATAAAACTTTGAAAATGTCGTACGTTTAACCCTTTGGGGTCCCACATGTGTATTTTAAACAATTCTTTCTAAGTGAGTTAACCTCACTTGAAAACCTTGTTCACTGAGTAAACCTAATTATGTTGGAGACATGAAGTTTTGGGTACTTATAGCTGAACACCTCACATCATACGACAAATGATAAAATTTTCAAAAAGTCGTACATTTAACCTTTTGTGCTCCCACATATGTATTTTAAACAATTCTTTCTAAGTGAGTCCCTATTTAGGTTGGAGGCGTGAAATTTTGCATACTAATAGCTCAACACCTCAGATCACACGTCAAATAATAAATTTTGAAAAAGTTTTATGTTTAACCCTTTTAACTCCAGCATGTATATTTTAAGCAATTCTTTCTAACCGAGCCCCTAATTAAATTGGAGATTTGAAATTTTGCATACTTATTTCAGAACACTTGAGGCCAGACGACAAATCATAAAATCTTGAAAAAGTCTTACTTTTAACCCTTTGAGCTATCACATATGTATTTGAAGCAATTCTTTCTAAGAGAGCCCCTAATTAAGTTGGAGACATGAAATTCTGCATATGTATAGCTGAATGCCTCAGACCACACGACAAATCATAAAATTTTCAAAAAGTCTTATATTATTTACCCCTCTTTGGCTCTAACTTGTGTATTTTAAGCAATTTTTCTAACCTCCGCCCTTTTAACCTGAGGAGAAATTTTCCAACTTTAGCCGGCACCCCTTTGACCATTCTTTCATATTATGCACCATAGCCTTTCATATTTTAGTTCCATTTTTTTCCGCCAGGTGCGCCTACTTATCTCGGGTGCTATGGGCCCAATCCCCTCGACTAATATATCCACGGCAGTGGCGTGGCGTCCGGTCATCGCTGGATGCGGCGATGACCAAGCAATATTTTAAAACTCTTAATAAGCTTTTAAAGCTCTACGATCCAGTTTTAGCAGAACATTTGGAGTTCATGTATAAGTGAAGGTAAGATTTAAAGTTTCTTTTTTGAACATTCAACCATTGAATTTTAGAGTTAATAATTTTTCACCACAAACTTAAATAATTGCGATGACCACCGAAAATTTTCACGCCACGCCACTGATCCACGGATAGTATGTAAAACGGATTTTCGTTCGGATACAGGTTTGTTTAGAATCAAGTGCGCCCCCTGGTTGTGAAATGTGGAACTAACAGATTTTTCAAAAGTATAAAGTGTTTTGAAAGGAATATTAAACGAAACCCTCTGTGCGATCTGTGATCACACTTACCCACTTGTTGTAATGAATTGACGCTGTTGCTTTTCATCCTTTTACTTAACAAAAACTGTTATTTTTATCCTCTTATATGTTCAGTACAAATTGCATATTTTGCAGTAATATGTCAGAATGATTAAAGATTTCAAATTTATATTCAAATGCTAATTTTACTCTCAACCATTTCTTTAATATATCTGACGAAATTATATTTCTATAAAATTTGTGAATGACCCCTAATTTGCAGCAAAAAATATGCTCCAACTTTAAACAGCTATTATTCTCTCAATTTTAATCGTAGAATGACGGGACTTTTTTTGCCTTACTTTTCAGTGTAACAGGAAAATTTAACTAAATATAACTTATAGGACCGGGGGACCGTATAAAAATTTAGATTATGCAATTATTCGCTAAATTGCTTTTTCGCTTCAAACTTTTTTTATCTTGACTCTGCATCTAATTTTAACCACTTTTGTAATTGGAAGTATGCATCTAGGACCAGTGGTTGCGAAAATAAAGGTCGGCCAGGTTATACGTGGACACACTATATATATGTGTGTGTGAAATGTAGAAAGTGAAAGATAAGAATTTAATTGTAAAAAGAGTGGTTATGTATTGTAATAATCATAAAAGAATCAATTGGAACATCTGAAAATACCCGTCCCAAATGGTAGATCAATTTCTTTATAAATGCAGTGCAGCTTCAGGGGTCGATCCAGGCAAAATTTAGGACCCTTTCACAAAAATCTATTTAATAAAATGGACCCGCTTCATAAAAAACAATTTAATAAAATGGGCCCCTTCACAAAAATAAATTTAATAAAATGGGCCCCTTCACAAATATGAACTTAATAAAACAGGCCCCTTCACAACATTCCTTTTAATAAAATAGGCTCCTTCGCAAAATTATTTTTCATAAAAACTGTTTTAAAATGCGTAATTTTGTAAATAAAACGAGTGAAAAACAAAAACTTTAGAAAAGGGATGTAAAGATGTTTTTGTTAATAAATTTTTGGTTCGAATTTGAGTAATTGGATTTCATCTTCCGTTACAAAATGTTTAATAAAATTCACAAAAAGTAAATTCTAGTTTTCACAAAATGGGCTTCAAGAATAAAAGCTGCATCGACTCCTGAGCTTGATCATTAAGCAAACATATTTTTTTTTTCCGAAATTAATTTTTATGTAATGGTGTGTATTCTAACCCTTATATGTGAGAGTATCAGTTATTGTAAGTCATCTTAAGTTTTTTTTTTTTTTTTTTTTGAGGGGAGGGGGGGGGGGGTCTGTTATTATTGCCTGCAGCTTTTCTTATATGACAAAAGGCTGCTGTAAAATAAAATAAAAGTTATAACTGTGGCAGAGTTCCCCCTTGGTTTAAAAAAGGGCAGGGCGCTGCCGGTGAGAAAAGGGCACGTTTTTTATTTTTAAGGGCATGTTTTGGATTCTTTAGAGCACTTTTTTGATTTTTAAAGTCACTTTTAATATTTAAAACTTAGATATCTCTTTTCAAAACAGCTTTGAATCAGATTTTACTATGTAAGCAAATTTTTTAATGCAAAAGAGAATAAAAGGCACTTTTTTTAATGGAGAGGCAAGAAGGGTGCTAATTCTTTTGATGAGGGGCAAGAGGGGTGCTATATTGTAAACCAAAAGGCAGATTGGGTGCAACACCCTCCTGAAACTGCCTGGGGGAGACTCTGCTGTGGTAATTGTATATCATATATCTTTTTACATTGTTTTAACTTTATCAGTGTCTTTTATTATAAACTTTCCTATTCTCATTTTTCAGAATCTTTGTCGATATTAATCCGGATAAAGGTAACAAAGAAAAGAACCTAGGGTGAAAGAGAAAAGAAATAATATGGTTGCCAAGCCAGTTAAAAATCTTGTGAATGGACTTAGAGACTTTGAATGTCATTTTAATTTGTGATGCAACAATCAATAATTTTTTTGTTTTATTTAGTGTTTTCTTTACTGCTAATTTTATATTTACCTCATATTTTTAATGTAATTTGGTATCACCAGGATAATTATGATTATGATCTTGTTTCTCACAAATGCCATTGTTAAGAATTAAGGAAGTAAAGAAATTACTGTGAATTTATTAGGATATTTCTCATCTTGTACGGTGATACAAGAAGTCTAAATTTTGTATTTTGAAATAGTTGCATTTTCATTTGTATATTAATCTGTATGCATTCAGTTATTATGTTTTTTTGTTACAAGCGCTGTCTTAATACTATGTGTATAATTAAGCAATCTAGAGTTTTCATGAATTTAAGATGTACCAAATGAAAATGTAATATTGCATTTAAGAAACATGGTCTTCAGGAAAAATTATTTTGTGTGTGGGTGAATATTTAAGATAGAACAATTTTAAAATTCTTTGTTTATATTTTTAAAGATTTAGAAAATTTTCATTACTTGATAATAAAGTCGGCATTTACCAGGGTTCTTCAAAAGTTAATTTGAAAACAAGGCAGTTTTAGCAGCAGAGAAATCGATGTCATACTGATATTTCTTCACTTGAATTGGCTGTCTGTATCTGATATTGATTCTAACGTTGCAAATAAAAGTGATACAAATAATAGTGATATTTTAAAATAAAATTAAAATGCTTTACTATATATATATTTACATATTAACTTTCTGATAATGTGAATTTCAACCTGAACCTTTCAACATGCAAAGATAAATACAGTTGTAAATGATTACGGAAAATGTAAAGTTCAGAACTGACTGTAATTTTAAAAAATGTTGCTTTTTAAAATGAAAGAAAATTTTTAAAAATAAAATTTGCTTTTATTTAATTAAAAGGATTAGGAGCTATTATATTTTTAAGGCAGTTCTTCATATCCATAAAAGTCGACGAAATGTTTTGACTCAGTTAAAATTAACTGAAATCAAAATGAGTTTTTTCCTTCTTTTTTATAATTGAATTGAGTTATAAACAATTATAAAAAATCCTTTAAATTTACTCCCAGAAAATGAGTTTTTTAATGACAACAACAATGAATGAAAAAATGTCATATCTCAGACACTTTGGATTTGAGGAAAGGCCGTCAGAAAAGTTATTTTATAATTTACACAAGGTTTAATATACAACTGGTCTGCCAAGTCATGTGGATGGAAAGCACCTGAAAACCTAATTTTAGTGGTTGACTGGTAAGTTTACTTTTGTGTTTCCTGATCCCATTTTTCTATGTTTTCGTATCTTTGGCTTCAGAAAAATTACTATAATAATCCTATGTACCTACTGCTAAAATCGAGAATGAGGGTGTTTTTCACTGAGATATGATTTGGCAGACCAGTGGCATTTTAATCTGCTAATCTAGATAGTTTGAACCATGAACTTGATGAGGTGATGGTTCGTGCAACCGCCTCTCAGTCTATTGCAACTAGCAAGAACACAGTTGAAAATTATTCTAAAAAAAATATCACTTACTGCAATGTATTTTTATAATTTTTAAGAAAGCTTAGTATAGGATAGAACTTTGTGACGTGTTTATATTGTGGTAATTTAAAGTTGCAAAATATAACTAATAAGTAAAAGTTTTTGGCATATCTTATATAACATGAAGTTTTTCAAGGATTACCTAAAAATACACTTGCCGTGTAAGAAAATCTACTCTCTTATAGGAAGTAAAATGCATTTCTCTATTGAATATATAGCATAAATCTGGATAACTGTATAACTTCTGTAGTTATTGCAGCATATTCTCATTGGTGTATATGTCTGAATCAATCAATTTGCCAAAATTATATATGGCCAAAATGTTTTACTTATTTTGTTTCTGTTATGGAGAAATTTGAAAAAAAAAAAAAAAAAAAAAAAAGTTGAACTTATACTGTCAGATTTCACATTTAAAACTTAGAAAATGCATTAAACATAAAAAAGCGATAATTTTTCAAGCTATGTTTTTTTTAAAGGGCAAATGTCAAAACAGTTTATTCATTATTAGAGCAATTATGCTATATCCCCCTCCCCTCTTTACAATGTGTTCTGTTTATGTAAGTAAATGCAAAGCGAATTGTAGATAGTAAATCAAAATACTTAAAAATATTTTCACCAAAACTGCTTTTATATGCAATTGAAATGTAAAGTTTTAATAATTTTTCAAAATATTTCTCTAAATATGAAAAGAAATTAAAATCGTCAGTTATTTTATTACACTTGTAGCACATGTGTGAAAAGATTTTTATTGTTTTTAAATATATTTATATGCACATAAATAATCAAAGAAAATGCTTCTATGCAGTTCAGTAAATTATACATAAGCACAAGAAAAGGGCAACAATTAGCATATTCAACTCTTCCATTACAAGTAATTGCGTTTCTACAGTGTTGAATTCACACCAAAATCACCAGGGGCAACAGAATTTGTGACAATGGAAAACAGCTGATATGTATGTATCTCCCCCCCCCCCCCCAATCTAAATATTGCAAATTATATTGCCAAAAATAAGTAAAATAATTAGTTCTTGAGTAAATATGTACACAAATATCAGCTGCAATGTTGGTGACATCTCTATTTTACCTCTAATTTTTAAACCAATGAATGTGTAATGTGTACATTCTAATAAAATTAATATTTTCAACTTTTTTTCTCTGCTTTTTTTCTTGAATAGCTTTTTTTCTTTTTGTTGTCTTAATATTTCAAATACATAATTTTATTTGAGTGTTACTGTAATTTGATATTTTAATACATGCAATTATTATTTTAGAAATATTTTGACAAACATTCTTTAAGAAAAGTACACAGAAAAAATTGGTTACAAATACTAGTTATTTACCGACATAAATACGAATCTATTATGTGGCAATAGGTTTCGATCAGTAAGGAGAAATTTCAAAATGTCAGTTTGTAAAATGGAAAATAACCATGATTAAATCTAAAATTTGTTTCAGGAATGGAAAATTTCATTCTGAAAAACAATATTTGTCTCCAAACCGAAGTATTTCAGTCTCCAAAACGGAGCATTTCGGTCTCCAAAACGGAGCATTTCAGTCTCCGAAACGGACCTTTGCAGTCTACGAAACAGAACTTTGCAGTCTACAAAACGGAACTTTGCAGTCTACAAAACGGAACTTTGCAGTCTACAATACGGAAAAGTCTTGTAACTGAATTTCTGTGATTTAACGGAAAAGATACGGCAACTCTGCTGCCAGAACCTTTTCCGTTTTTTTACTGGAGTTTGTTTTTACAGTGTGTCTCTGACAGTGATTTTTTTTTTTTTTTTTTTTTTTTTTTTTTTTTAGCCAAAGAAGAAGAAAACCAAATATTGTTTCCAAGCTTTGTTTAAAGCAGTGGTTCCCAACGTGGGGCGTACGCCCCACCAGGGGGCAATTTGACCTTCTAGGGGGGGACAATTCAAAATTTCTTACTTACTCATTCACTATAAGTTTCTTTTGTCTTTTTGGGGATAAGTAGTGTTGTAGGCTAAAAAAATATGGAATACAAGCAAAATTTAATAAATCAGTTTTTTATTGAATTTTTAAAATATTCTGTATCAAAATTTTAAAATAGATTTAACACCAGAATAATTATGCGAATAATTTTCAAAAATATTTTGATATCTTTTAAAGTATTAAAACCCACTATAATTTTTCTGGTGATGAATTTTAAAATTTTTCGTGACGTTTTCCATTATTTATTAAATGCGTTTTCTACTTCTATTCGCTAATACAATTATCGATATTGGGAAAAGGAAAACAGAGAGAATGTGTTATGCGAAATAATGGCTACTTAATTTGATAAAGATGCGAATATTAAAATACTTCTTGTGTATTGTGTTATCCATATAAAGAAAAGTCAGTGTCCAAAGCTTTTCCGCCAACTCTTAATAAGCTACAAGAATTCATTATAAAATGTATGAGTTTTTCAGTTTTAACGTTAAATGTAAGTGTTTATTTAAGTTACTTGGGAAGATAAAAATGCAGACCATGTAACACTTTTCTTTAACATTGAGTTTAATTGGAAAAGTACAACATAACTCGTTTTGGCATGTAGGCAAAGATGTATAATCTCATTGCATTTATGAAATTATGTTAAAAACACATTTGTGGTAGAAGATTCACCTGTTTGATAAGTTAAAAAATATGAAATGAATAGATTTTATTAAGGCTCTATTACACTTCCACCGTGTGAATAGAGTTCATGTTTAAAAAATGAGACATAATTTACATATTAGGGTGGGGGGGGGGCGGAGGACATAATGACTTTACGGATGCTTTGGTGGGGCGTGGCCAATAGAAGGTTGGGAACCACTGGTTTAAAGCTTTTGTTTTTTAATGTAGAACTAATAATTATGTGAGACAATAAATTCAGAACAGTCATTGAAAAATAAACTGTCTAATTGAAATAATCGGCTATATACGTCTTCATTAGAAAAGAATCTTTTCTAATTTTGGTTTAGTTGAGTCTAAACTGTACAACATATTAGGGAATAAAAAATAAGGCAAGCTTACATCAGTGGCGGCTGGTGGATTATATTTAAAGGGGTTCACAATCGCAATGTAAGAAATACAAAAATATAATTTGTAGGAAGGACATAACATAAAAGTTAAAATACATTTGCGCAATATTGAATTCAAGAGTTGTTTTTCTCTGGATGAAATTTTGCTGTTCCGAGAAAGACAATATGGATTTCGGGGGGAGGGGGGGGGGGGCTTTCAAGGAGGAATTCCGCTTTCCTGCCGGGTTTCCCCATTGGCGTAAACCAGTCCCGTAGCTAGACGATGCTTCCAGGTCGGGCAAATGTTTTTCCAAGAGGGGCAAAATATTTTCTTAATTTGTTTTAGTCTTTTACGATCTTTTAAAATATATATTAAGTATTTAGTATAAGTTTATAGTGCTTGCCAATGTAGTTAAAAAGCGATATTCTCTCATCTCGCTGTCTAGCCATTCCATAAACTATTTTTCGTAAATATGAATTTCCACAAAAAATTCCGTTTCAGGCAACTTTCCATCTTAGCAGGCATAACTGGAGTGCTGAATTTAGACACTTTTATTCGGGAGGAATTACTGATGCTCCCGGAGTGGTAGAACAGTATGGAGTGGATGAGAATTGCCCTTCTACAACTTTAATAAGAGCAAAATGACAAAGCTTCTGGGAGTGACATTTCGATGCTCAGGGGAGAACCCACTTCCCGGGTTGCCCCCCTGAATTCGTTACTTATTGTATGATATTCCTCTCAACGAGACCATGAAATGCTCTCATGTAAGACATTATTTTGTTATAGACAAGTTCCATTTACGCAGGTTTTTCAGAATTTATAGAATATTATATAATTTAAAATTTAATATAAAGAAGGACCTGTTAATTACGTTAATAACGTTATTTACAAAATAGGTAACCCTCTCACAACTAAATATCAATATATTTTCACCAATTTTTTTACGCCTGCTTCAAAACCATAATATGTGTTTATAACTAATAACAATTTCAAACAGTTTGGATAATAGAAAAAAAGTCTTCTTACCAGCGTCTTACCAGTAAATATCAATATTTCCACGAATCTTGTGTACAGGCCTTGAACCCATTATATTTATGGGTCATAAAAATTTCAAAGCGTTTGGACAAAAGAACTATTTTTAAAAAATATTAAATTTCTGATGATAACAAAAAATCCGCCCCCTTTAAAATTCTGAATCTTTTTTTTTTTTTTTTTTTTTTTTTTTGAAACCGGAAAAATAAACACTTTCAAAAATACTTTCTTCAATTCACGGAAGTATTCCTGGCAGCACTGCTGCCGGTATATATCCGAGAATCGAAGAAATTTCAGTTCTTTTTTTTTTTCGTTCTATGACACAAAATTTCCGTAATCTAAAAAAATGAGTTTTTTTTATAAAAAATACGTCTCTCGCGTTCTTCCGTGGATCCGCTTGGACTTGAACCCGAACCAGAGCGTCCCGAATCGAGCACCTTATCCACTAGGCCGGCGAGCATTTGGCAGAAGGCGAGTTTAGAATGGAGATATGGGTGTCTTGAAATGGGGGCTTGGTAAGGCTTGTTAAATTTTTCGTTCAGAAAGCTTGGAAATTTAAACTTAATTGTAGGAACATTTTGTCGTTATGAAATAATGGCTGATGTTTTAACACTTATAGAATAATAGAGGATAAAAATTATTACATAGTAGACACATTTTTAATAAATCATAATTTGATTGTTAGATGTAAAATATGAATATTATATTTTTAATTAAATTCTAGAAGAAATGGTTGCTTTCTTGAATAAAATCATTTTTTTAAGGCTGTTCTCACATCCAAAAGGACAACTTTATGTCATAAGTTTTAATTTATTTTTGTTCGGAAATGCATGAAACTAGAAGGTGTTGTTGTTCAGGAGCTATGTAATCGAGCTGTTTTTATCGGTTTTTTGCAAACGCAATAGATCTTTCAGAAAATAATGTCAAAGTTGTCATTTTGAACCGAAGTTCCCGAAAAAAGCAGAAAAACCAGTCAGCAAAGGGAGAAAAACGATTTTGTCACATGATCAAAATCGCTTATAACTCAATAGGTAATTTATTGATCAAAAAATGGAAAACACAGTTCGATTCCAAATCGCTTCCATAATCAGGCTTTCCAATTTTACATCTTTCCGTTAAAAAATTAATTTGTAAATGTGTCAAAACGTTTTGCGCTTGTTGAGCAGAGCAGTTAAGAACAGCTTTAACTTCATTGAACTACTATATTTATTTTTAACGTGTTCTTTTAGAAAATATTTTACATGCGAATATATTTTTTTATACTCTAAAAAATAAATTGCGAATAAGTTTAAATGAATGAGAAAATTGCTGCTTTATTAAATTCAAAAGCATTATTTTTGTTGTTTTTAAATAAATTAAATATTTTAATGTATTGAATTTTCGATTTTTCATTGAAGAAATAAATTTGAACTTTGGTATTAATACAGCCAATACGCATGCATGCAAAGGCTAAAAGGAATTTTCCCTCTTTTTTAGACATCTGTGAAGAATTAAAAAGCATGTTTACTAGGAACATACATTTTTTTTAATTTATTTATTTATTTATTTATTTATTTTTTTTAGTGACGAATAATTTAGCGTATAAAGACGAATTTTTTTGACAGTGTATACTGTTTTCCTGTTTCTTACCTGTTTTCACTGATTTTTGTACGGGCAGGGCTCGGGCCGAACTTTTAATTTTGACACCGGGCCGGGCCAAGATAGCTTTCGTTCGGGCCGGGTCTGGAAGTTCCGCCCCGTGCAGATCTTTAATCTGAGACACAATCCTTTAAAGCTCAAGATTCGAAGCATTTGTCAAAAAATGAAAAATGGTATTCGATTCTAAATTAATTCAATAATTTTGTCTGCCAATGTCATGCTTTTATATTTGAAAATAAATCCATGAACACAATAAAGTTTCGCAAAGCCGAGCAAAAAAAAAAAAAAAAAAAAAAAAAAAAAATTACAATCAACCTTAAGTGATTATTGATTGTAAATTGTAGCTATAAATTAAGGAAATACTAAATAAAAATGAGTATTTCATAGCTTTAAAATATTAATGCTCGTTTAGTATTTTTGTTAATTTTTCAATTTATATTTCCATTTCACAATCTTACATTTATTTCCCCTTTTTCATAGAGAAACTATGTGACTGATTTGGATATTTGTAGGAAGAATACAAAACAAGTAAAAAGTAGAATAAATAACGTAGGGGCGGGAAGCACCAGAAGAAACAAACACTTTTTGTACTTCTAAAAAGGATAAAATTAATTTCTTTAATATTCTCATTTCTAAATTACATTTATATCACTTAATTAAATAAAAATTATATAAAATATTCAAATAATAAAATATTAAATTCAAATAATCATAGATGACATTAACAATGTAATTATAAAACCCCTTTACTCTGAAAAGCACTTTCAAGATATTGCGATTCTGTGTGACACTGATTTTACAAACTTTATAGTTTATAATAGTGTCAAGAAAGCTTTTAAAGAATATTTTAAACTTTTGTTGAAAAGCCCCAAAAGTAAGATAGTGAAGCTGAAGTTAACAGTCAACAAAACCACATGAATGTAACACATGATAGGTGCATATTTTGTGGAACCTATCCTGTCAAGCCATAAAATAGGTAGCCAACTGCAACTGAAAATCCATCCCCGTACCTGATTACAATAATAACACAATAACAATAATAACATGTATGACAGTTGTACAAAGAAAACGATTTTTGCGGATATCAGTTAATGAGTTTGAGGAAAGGAGTAAGAGGTTAATCTCTAAACACGATTTTTCTCTAAAATCTGTAGTTTGACACTTTGGGGAGGCGGTAAGGTAAATTTCTACAAAGCAAGAAAACGAAAAATGTCCTACAGCTCTTGGAATGAAAGAAAGAAAAAAAAGTCTTCACAACTGAATTTTTTGTTTAAATTGTTTTGTTTGAATTGAGAAGTTTTAGGGATGGATGTCTGATAGTTAAGTTAAGGTCTATTCTAAAAGAAAGTTTTAATTATTATTATTTTTTTTTTAATTTAATTTGATTTTTTTTTTTTTTTTTTTTTTTTTTTTTTTTTTTTTGCTGAGGCAAAGGAAAGTTTGGAAATTTAATGTGTCGATCAGAGTGTCCAGTCAATTGTGCTAGGTCGGGCAAATATTTTTCCAGGTCGGGCAACGCCGACCTGGCCCCCACCTAGCTACGGGCCTGGTTCTTAGTTTTATTATTATATGTAAGAAGTAGTTACAAACAGTTAACATGAAAGTTAGAAAAATTAATATTTCGGAACTAGAAAGATACTGCTTACACTTAATTTACAAAAATTGTAGTTGAATTTTGTAGTTGAACATTCAAAGGTAAATTGTAGGCAATATTGTGATTCTACGTTCTGTTGTAGAAAATAAAATGGTACCAGCTTTTCCATGTATGGATGTTTTTTTATTTCTTTTAGTTGCAAAATTTTAAATTTATGAAAACAAAAATTCAGTGATGAATTCAGTTTACGCCAGGCCCGTAGCTAGGTGGGGGCCAGGTCGGGCGTTGCCCGAAAAATATTTGCCCGACCTAGCACAATTGACTGGACACTCTGATCGACACATTAAATTTCCAAACTTTCCTTTGCCTCAGCAAAAAAAAAAAAAAAAAAAAAAAAAAAAAAAAAAAAAATTAAATTAAATTAAAAAATAAATAAATAATTAATTAAAACTTTCTCTTAGAATAGACCTTAACTTAACTATCAGACATCCATCCCTAAAACTTCTCAATTCAAACGAAACAATTTAAACAAAAAATTCAGTTGTGAAGACTTTTTTTTTCTTTCTTTCATTCCAAGAGCTGTAGGACATTTTTCGTTTTCTTGCTTTGTAGAAATTTACCTTACCGCCTCCCCAAAGTGTCAAACTACAGATTTTAGAGAAAAATCGTGTTTAGAGATTAACCTCTTACTCCTTTCCTCAAACTCATTAACTGATATCCGCAAAAATCGTTTTCTTTGTACAACTGTCATACATGTTATTATTGTTATTGTGTTATTATTGTAATCAGGTACGGGGATGGATTTTCAGTTGCAGTTGGCTACCTATTTTATGGCTTGACAGGATAGGTTCCACAAAATATGCACCTATCATGTGTTACATTCATGTGGTTTTGTTGACTGTTAACTTCAGCTTCACTATCTTACTTTTGGGGCTTTTCAACAAAAGTTTAAAATATTCTTTAAAAGCTTTCTTGACACTATTATAAACTATAAAGTTTGTAAAATCAGTGTCACACAGAATCGCAATATCTTGAAAGTGCTTTTCAGAGTAAAGGGGTTTTATAATTACATTGTTAATGTCATCTATGATTATTTGAATTTAATATTTTATTATTTGAATATTTTATATAATTTTTATTTAATTAAGTGATATAAATGTAATTTAGAAATGAGAATATTAAAGAAATTAATTTTATCCTTTTTAGAAGTACAAAAAGTGTTTGTTTCTTCTGGTGCTTCCCGCCCCTACGTTATTTATTCTAATTTTTACTTGTTTTGTATTCTTCCTACAAATATCCAAATCAGTCACATAGTTTCTCTATGAAAAAGGGGAAATAAATGTAAGATTGTGAAATGGAAATATAAATTGAAAAATTAACAAAAATACTAAACGAGCATTAATATTTTAAAGCTATGAAATACTCATTTTTATTTAGTATTTCCTTAATTTATAGCTACAATTTACAATCAATAATCACTTAAGGTTGATTGTAATTTTTTTTTTTTTTTTTTTTTTTTTTTTTTTTTTTGCTCGGCTTTGCGAAACTTTATTGTGTTCATGGATTTATTTTCAAATATAAAAGCATGACATTGGCAGACAAAATTATTGAATTAATTTAGAATCGAATACCATTTTTCATTTTTTGACAAATGCTTCGAATCTTGAGCTTTAAAGGATTGTGTCTCAGATTAAAGATCTGCACGGGGCGGAACTTCCAGACCCGGCCCGAACGAAAGCTATCTTGGCCCGGCCCGGTGTCAAAATTAAAAGTTCGGCCCGAGCCCTGCCCGTACAAAAATCAGTGAAAACAGGTAAGAAACAGGAAACAGTATACACTGTCAAAAAAATTCGTCTTTATACGCTAAATTATTCGTCACTAAAAAAAATAAATAAATAAATAAATAAATAAATTAAAAAAAATGTATGCTCCTAGTAAACATGCTTTTTAATTCTTCACAGATGTCTAAAAAAGAGGGAAAATTCCTTTTAGCCTTTGCATGCATGCGTATTGGCTGTATTAATACCAAAGTTCAAATTTATTTCTTCAATGAAAAATCGAAAATTCAATACATTAAAATATTTAATTTATTTAAAAACAACAAAAATAATGCTTTTGAATTTAATAAAGCAGCAATTTTCTCATTCATTTAAACTTATTCGCAATTTATTTTTTAGAGTATAAAAAAATATATTCGCATGTAAAATATTTTCTAAAAGAACACGTTAAAAATAAATATAGTAGTTCAATGAAGTTAAAGCTGTTCTTAACTGCTCTGCTCAACAAGCGCAAAACGTTTTGACACATTTACAAATTAATTTTTTAACGGAAAGATGTAAAATTGGAAAGCCTGATTATGGAAGCGATTTGGAATCGAACTGTGTTTTCCATTTTTTGATCAATAAATTACCTATTGAGTTATAAGCGATTTTGATCATGTGACAAAATCGTTTTTCTCCCTTTGCTGACTGGTTTTTCTGCTTTTTTCGGGAACTTCGGTTCAAAATGACAACTTTGACATTATTTTCTGAAAGATCTATTGCGTTTGCAAAAAACCGATAAAAACAGATCGATTACATAGCTCCTGAACAACAACACCTTCTAGTTTCATGCATTTCCGAACAAAAATAAATTAAAACTTATGACATAAAGTTGTCCTTTTGGATGTGAGAACAACCTTTAAAAATTGATTTTATTCAAGAAAGCAACCATTTCTTCTAGAACTTAATTAAAAATATAATATTCATATTTTACATCTAACAATCAAATTATGATTTATTAAAAATGTGTCTACTATGTAATAATTTTTATCCTCTATTATTCTATAAGTGTTAAAACATCAGCCATTATTTCATAACGACAAAATGTTCCTACAATTAAGTTTAAATTTCCAAGCTTTCTGAACGAAAAATTTAACAAGCCTTACCAAGCCCCCATTTCAAGAAACCCATATCTCCATTCTAAACTCGCCTTCTGCCAAATGCTCGCCGGCCTAGTGGATAAGGTGCTCGATTCGGGACGCTCTGGTTCGGGTTCAAATCCAAGTGGATCCACGGAAGAACGCGAGAGACGTATTTTTTATTAAAAAAAAACTCCTTTTTTTAGATTAAACTGTTTTTAAACTGTTTGAAATTGTTATTAGTTATAAACACATATTATGGTTTTGAAGCAGGCGTAAAAAAATTGGTGAAAATATATTGATATTTAGTTGTGAGAGGGTTACCTATTTTGTAAATAACGTTATTAACGTAATTAACAGGTCCTTCTTTATATTAAATTTTAAATTATATAATATTCCATAAATTCTGAAAAACCTGCGTAAATGGAACTTGTCTATAACAAAATAATGTCTTACATAAGAGCATTTCATGGTCTCGTTGAGAGGAATATCATACAATAAGTAACGAATTCAGGGGGCAACCCGGGAAGTGGGTTCCCCCCTGAGCATCGAAATGTCACTCCCAGAAGCTTTGTCATTTTGCTCTTATTAAAGTTGTAGAAGGGCAATTCCCATCCACTCCATACTGTTCTACCACTCCGGGAGCATCAGTAATTCCTCCCGAATAAAAGTGTCTAAATTCAGCACTCCAGTTATGCCTGCTAAGATGGAAAGTTGCCTGAAACGGAATTTTTTGTGGAAATTCATATTTACGAAAAATAGTTTATGGAATGGCTAGACAGCGAGATGAGAGAATATCGCTTTTTAACTGCATTGGCAAGCGCTATAAACTTATACTAAATACTTAATATATATTTTTAAAAGATCGTAAAAGACTAAAACAAATTAAGAAAATATTTTGCCCCTCTTGGAAAAACATTTGCCCGACCTGGAAGCATCGTCTAGCTACGGGACTGCTAAGAACAATAGAAACAGACAGATTAAGAATTATTAAAATAAATATTCAACTATTTTTGAAATCACAAGAGAAATCAAAATGTGCAAGAAAATTACCGCTAAAAATGCAATGCTACCTCATGTTGAAGGTTATGCGAAAGGAAGGCTCTAAGCAAGGCGTCTCCCTGGCCTTCGTCTCTCCCGTTCTCGTCCGCATAAGCTTATTTTGAAGAGCATTTCTCCGCTCGCACGTGCTATCAAGAAAAGACTGGGCGCACTCGGTGTTGAAAACTTTCGAATTTTCTTCAGTAAGGGTTTGTTATGGTTGTATCTAAAGAAAAAGAAAGGGGTAGGGGGGCGCGAGTGAATGATACTCATAATTGGAGATTGACCAAAAATTATATATATTTTTTATAATTATTTTATTTAATTTGTTAAATTATTTCTTCAATTTCCTTTGGGGGTTCACGTGCTCATGTGCGCCAATGGAGGAGCCGCCACTGGCTTACATTTATTTATTTTAAAATTTTCCAATTAAAAAAAAAAATATTTTGTATTTAAAATTTTGTTTGATAAATTTCTAATTTTTTGATACCAGTGGCGCATTAGTTCTTGAGATAGAGTGCCCACAAAATTTTTGTCACATGCAGACAGACTCACAGGCAGACTTACAGACAGACATTTTCTAAAACCCATCAAATCATGTCCAGGACCTTCTAAAAGGTATAAATCTATCGAAAACCGGAAGTCAAAATTTTTTCACAAATCCAATACTACTTTCTTTCCATAAGAAAGTAATAACAAATTGTCGCATTGCAATGTATTTTTCACTATAAAACTTGTAATGTCAGATTTTTGAGGCAAAAAAAGAATGTAGTTAAATTTGCTATGAACTATTTTTGCTAAAAAAAAATCCTACCATTTGATAAGACTAATGATGCAAATCGCATCCCGATACGACAATTTGTTATTATTTTTGTGTGTGTGTGAATTTTTGAAATGCAAACGGACTTATTAAAATCCCATACTCGTATATGAAAAACAATACGCTCAACCTTCCCCATAAATGTCTTTTATTTCTTTCTAAAAATGAATTAAATAACAAATTACCTGAAGCAACTGCGTAACAGAACCTGTTGCGTTTCTCAAACTAAAACTAACCGATAACAGCGTTTTCAAAAACAAAATCTTACTTTCCGGCGGTATCACATGATATCCGCATCTATTTTTAACGTGAGATTTCTCTACAACATTATCGGTTTAGATTGTGTTTATCAATGTCATGCTGTTACATCTTTTTCCAGTCAAGAAAAGTATTATTTATCATTCAGCTGTCAAAAAAATTGATTATTAGAATTAGGGATGCATCAAATATTCGGTATGTATCGGCTATACTACCTAATATTCGGTTAGGCCTAATATTAAAATATTCTGTCTGCCGAATATTCGGTTTGTCTGAATATCAAAATATGCGGCCAAATCGTATATTTAAATGTGTTAATGCTTTAAAAAATATTTTTTGAACCCTTAGATACCTTCTATTTTAAACTGTCAATAAATGAAGACATTCAGAATAATTACTAAAAAGAATCTACTATCTATCTAGCTATCTATCTGTCTATATTATAAAGGACAAACGTGTCTGTGCGTAACGCTGACATCCTTTTGACGGTGGCATCAACAGACGATTAAATTTAATTTTTATTGCAATTTTTTAACTTTCTAAATATTGCACATTTTCAAATTTCACACAGTAGAACAGGAAAAAAAATGTACTTTCAAAGGCAATTTGTTTGAAAACTGTATCGCAATTTATTTGAAAACCGTATTCCAATTTACTCAATTTTGATTGTTTTAAAATTAATTTTCAACCATGAATTTTTTTTTCAAACTTATCTCTATCCGTGCAGACGATTACGAAAGATAAATCCGTTTTGCACACAAATTAATATAAATAACTCATCATTAGATTCTAGCTTAACGAAATTAAAACATTCATCCATAACGATAATAAGCTCTAAAAGCTTAATACCATTAGAGATATCGCTGAGGAAAACGGCTTTTCAACAATCCTCATCAATAAACTTATCTATGAATTCCGTTTTCATGACAATATCAAAAAAAGAAAACCATAAAGAAATGATATACAAAAAGTTTAACTATTTCCCTGGTCTGTACGAAAAATTAGGATATGCTCTACTGAAACACAATGTAAATTTAAAAGCCTGTCCACCAAGAAAATTAAAAGAGTTAATTTGTACGAAAATAGATCCAACACCGAAAGATGAATTAGCTGGTGTATATACCATTCCTTTTAGAACTGGCAGCAATAGACTAATGGAGTACATCGGAATGGCCAAAAGAAAACTCAAAGAAAGAATAAAAGAACATAAAGCAGATATAAAATTTTGTCGTCAATCCACAGCTCTCTCTCGTAAAGTTTCAATCCTAATATCGCAATAGATTTTGATCATGCAAAAATCATATTCCCAACATCCAATTATTACGCATCCACTATAAGAGAATCCATAAAAATCCTATATAAAAACAATCAAGTATGTAACGACGCCCTATCGTACAATATCCCCAGTTTATGGTTCAATATCCTGAAAACCGGAGCAAAGTGACGTATTAAAATTTAAAGTACGGAAGTTAAATATTTTCTTCTATCCATGGAAAGTGACGTATGAGAAACAGAGTGATGTCATAAAATAAATGGAACTGCAATTATTAATAATAATAATAATATATATTTCCTCTAATTAAATTCAATCCAAGAAACTGCTACTTCTATTTTCAACTCTAGTAATTATTGGCTCTCTCATTTTCAAAACAAAGTGACGTATTTGTATAAATAAACAACATTTAGTTATTAAGATATTCGCTGATGATGAGCCTGGAAGGCTTGAAAGTACTAAGAAGTTTTAAATAAAATGCATATTTTAAAGTTGTTGTAACATCTTTTTCATTACTTTACTCGCCTTTTAAATAAGACTGTGAACCTTTTTAATGTTCACATTATTTATTTTATCTTGAATCAAGGTGAAAAATTTCGTTTCGTCTTATGATTTTATTTGGTACGTCAATTATTTTGTGCAGACCTGTATATGAGGTATAGAAATTATATACAACAAGAAAAATGCCAAAAATTAGTTAAGGGTGTTCTCAAATCCAAAAGGGCAACTTTCTGACATAAGTTTTAATTTATTTTTGTTCGGAAATGCATGAAACTAGCTGGTGTTGTTGTTCAGAAACTATGTAATTGAGCTGTTTTTTCCAATTTTATGCAAACGCAATAGATCTTTCAGAAAAGAGTGTCAAAATAGGCGTTTTGAACAGAATTTCCGCGCGAAGGAAGAATGAGCACTCAAGAGCGATCGGAAAACGTGTTTGTCATGTGATTAAAATCGATTATAACTCAATAGGTAATTGATTGATCAAAAAATGGAAAAAACAGTTAAATTCCAAATCGCTTCCAGGGCCAGGCTTTCCAATTTTATACCTTTCCGTTAAAAAATGAATTTGCAAATGTGTCAAAACGTTTTGCGCTTGTTGAGCCGAGCATTTGAGAACAACCTTATAAATTTAAAACCGCATGCCGAAATGGAAAGCGCACTTCCAGCAATTATACTCTGCAAACGATTTTTCTCCATCACTATAATATAATGGAATACTTTTGAGTGCCCCTGTAAATGAACTATTACTTCCACACACTTCATATACAATACTAAACATGCCATGGTGACCCTAAATAAAGTTTATCAATTGCAGGAAAATCCGAGTATATTTACAGGAATTAGAGCGTGGACAGACGGCCAGACAAACCGAATGCATTAACACTTTTCTACTTTGTTGGAAAGTTTTAAAAATGATATTTTCTGATGCGGAACTTAAAAAAAATATATAAAACATGCTTTTTTCAATAATTTCTTATTAAATATTAATTTTTAGTGCAGTTAAATAGTTTCTTGATTATGAATAAGAACAGTTTGAAGTTTATAATAGAGATTTTTTTTTAAATACATATCTTCGAAGTATTTTTCTTTAATCATGAAAAGTAGCAAATACCCTCAGTCCAGAGGAAGATATGCGGTTGAAACAACTCAGACCTCAAGGTGTTAAAATTGATGAAATATTATCAACATTGTCATTTTTTAGAAACTGAAACTAAAGATAAACTACCTGATGCAACTGCGTGTCAGAACCTGTGCAAGGTTTATCAAACTGAAACATGCAATAATTACGTTTCCAAAACCTAAACTTAAATTTCCGGTGATAACTTATCATATCCGCTACTACTATTTAATGTCCCGACTACTACAACTCTTCAGATTAAGTTTATCGATTCTTTGCTGTTGCTTATTTCCAATTTCGTAAGTATTATTTTTTTTTTTTTTTTTTTGCTACAGAAGAATTATTGTCAGAATGTTATTCATTTAACCCTTTATATCCTGACGGTGCTTTTAAGGACATTTGGAGAAAATTCCCTGTAAAATTTATTTAATTCGTCTACTAATCAGGGCTCGAAATGTACCGGAGCAAACAGGAACGATGAAATTGTACAAAATATTGTTCCTGTTGGTGAAAGTATGGAAAATATTGTTCCGGTTCTTGGAATTATTAAAAAATATTATTACAGTTTCATAAATATAGCTTACTATGCTCTCTGTAACGTTTTTTTCTTATTATTTAGAATCTTGAATGCATTTTTTTAATTGGTTTTTCTACAGTTAAATAGAAATTTTCCATGCAGTAAAGTCCCGATTATCCGAGTTAATAGGGACCTAGCTCACCTCGGATAAGCAAAAAACTCGTTTAAGGCAGATTTACATAAATCGTCACCAACTCAGGAGATGAAATATAAATTTTCACTTAATTCATTCAGTTTTATGGTATATTAGTAACATTTCTTTGATGTAGATTTCCGTTAATTTTAAGAAATACGGGGAATGAAATTGTTTATTTGAAAAGGCCCTTGATAGTTTTTTGTTTGTTAACTGTCAATTTTGCTGCAGTTTTTTTTTTTTTTTTTTTTTTTTTTTTCTGCAGTATTACGCTACTGCATAGCTGCCAATTTCTAAGATTTTTTTCTTACCTCTAAAACTTACCAGTAAATTTTGCCTAATTCAATCTTCGGAATCTAACAATTGTCAACGATTAAATATGGCAAAAATTTGTATTCAATTTTAGAGGTAACAAAACCGTACACATTGGCAGCTATATGATTCTGTTAGCATCATGAAAATTGCAGGTGTAGCCTCTTCTTTCTGCTCAAAATATTAAATAGTTTTTTCAATCGAACTTATACCTTTGGAATGGATCATTTTCTTCTGATGGACTGATGGATTTCATTATTATGAAACAGCCATTGTAAGTGAAGTTTTAAAAAAATTATGGCCATTTTTTCCCCATTCTGACCAGAAAATCAGAGTTCTAACTTTTTTATGGCTGCGTTTTCATCTTCACCTAACACTTCATTTATAATGGCTGTTTCATAATAATGGAAGCCATCGGTCCATCAGGAGAAAATAACTCGGTTAAAGCGGAAACTCGATGAAGCGGGACTCGGATAATCGGGACTTTACTGTACTTAAAAAAAAAAAAAAAAAAAAAAAAAAAAAAAAAAAGTAACACAATAATTTTGAATTTACCCTTTTCGAGCCCTGCTACTAATAAATGTAGATTGCACTTTCCATACAAAATAATTTGCTCAATCCTATTTAGAAATCACAGTGAAACAGTCGAAGCTAAATATTTTTTAATGGTTGTTTTCTCAACCATTTACCTTGGTGCAACTTTTATCCTATTACAAAATGTTATACGAAAAATTTGCAACTACAAAACACTTCTCTGTTACAGAGAGGATCACAATCCATTTATCTGCACTGTTCTTATAAGAATTGTGATATTTCCATAACAGTATTTTTTGTTAATTAATCTAATTATTCTTGCTAATATTTTGCAAAAAGAGCTCTCGCTACCGATTTATTAACCCATTAAAGCCGGAATTATTTTCCTCTTTAAAATGCAAAACTTGCCTTTCACACAAGTTTTTTTTAAATAGAAATTTCTGTTTGATTTTATAACGAAGTTTAAGACAACAAATAAAGATAATGTTTCCGTTAAAAAATACTGGTATACAAGCAAAAAAAATGCCTGAAAAATTTCCGGTACCATGTGGTACCGCTAGGCTTTTATGGGTTAAATCAGTTTTAATAAAAAAAAATCTAAAATTCAAATTATTATTATATATGTTGTTCTGGAGATCCTAGACATTAACGTAAATAAATACTCAGGTGAAGCAATTTTTTTATTTAAAATTCAGGATATAAAGGGTTAAATTTAATAGATTAGGTACGTTTGTTTAAATCGATTAAAATATTTAAAACTATTTAATTCACTCTTATTAAAATTTAATTAATTTGTACCATTTTAATTAAAACAGCATTCAAAATAGTGCAATTTTTGTGTTAGAATAAAAATTATGATTTTAAAAAAAAACTTCAGTTATTATATATATAGCATAGTAGGGTATGGTTATTTTTTTCGGGCTAGGGACTTTAAAAATTATATTTCATTTTTTACGTTATTCCTACAATAAATCCCTCAGAGAAATGTTCTATAGCTATACCATAAATTAGTTTGATGAATATTTGAAAATAAATTCAATTTACTAAAAACTTTAAAAAAAATTTAAGCTATTTGTTAGACCTTTTTAACACTTTTCAACAAAGTGAAAAGTGTTTATGAATTCGGTTTGTCTGTCCGTCCGTGCTCTAACTCGCGTAAATGTAGTCCGATTGCTATGAAATTGATAGATGTTATTGGGTATCACTGTCACATGTTCGGTATTGAGTATGAAGTGCGTATAGCATTTATGGTTCATTTGCAGAGACACTAAGAATTCCGTTACATTACGGTCTATGCGGAAAAATCGTTTGCGGTGTATTCTAATAATATTACAGTATTTTAAAGATACAGTAGAGCCCCGCTAAGCCGAACACCGCTAATCCGAAATCCTGGTTAGTCCGAACTGATTTTATTTTCGAAAATTATACTTGAACAGATTAACTGAAAACATTAACTTACGAAATTTTCCGGATTAAAAGATGAATGTAAGGAAAAATGTGTAGAAGTTAGAATAAAACAAAAAAATGGCAGTAAAGTAAGTTTTTTATTCTTTAAATAGCTTAAATAGAATTTTAAAAAATACTCAGTAATATGAAAGTACAATATATATACACGAATATAAAATGAAAACGTGCACTGTAGGCCTACTCGTAGAATCCATCTTCAAAAAATCTCGATTATCAGTTTGTTTACCAGTCGCTATAAAATTATTTTTTTTAAATGCAAAAAGTATTTAATTCAGATGATAAAAATTAATTTTTCCTTTCAACAGTTTGATTTCACAAATTATCCACAGAAATGTTTTTTTCTTCCCTCCTCGTCGACATGGTGACTGAGCTATTTATAGATTCGAGATTTTGTAATATAGATTCGTGCTATTACGTAATTAGTCATTCTGAAGTTCTATTGGGTTATTATAAACATCAGGAGTGATTAAACAAGGAATACTATCTTTTTTCCGAAAGTCGTGCCGGATTGTCCAGCACGCCGGACCTTAGGATGCCGTATTAGTGGATGTTTATTGTACTACTGAGTACTTATAACTTGCATTTTTTTAGCACTTATCTTTTTCTTTTTTATTTTCATCGGAATTTCGGATAATCCGAATTTTTTGTAATCCGAACAGGCACCGGTCCCAATTAGTTCGGATTAGCGGGGTTCTACTGTACTGAAATTTATATACAGTAGATTTCCGTTACAACGAATTCCATTACAACGAAAAATCCTGTTACAACGAAATTTGACAAATCCCCTTTTCAAATTGCATTAGCCTTAATGTATTAAAAATTCCGATGTAACGAAGTGCATTTTTTTTTAGGAATTCCGTTACAACGAAAAATCTTCATCGAGCTCTTTTTTTCTTTTTTTGAGATGATCTCTGGTTCGTGGCAAGAAATTAGCCAGAAAGCAATTTCTAACTGTTGGAAACATGCCCGGTTAACTGTGACCGAAGAAAATGAATCAGAAATTTTAGATTTGGATGAATCCTCTGAGTTAAACTCAATTTGGAAGTTGGAAGGCTGCCAAAAAATTAACTTCAGTCTCTGATCAGGTGGATTTGGAGGATTTCTTATCTGTGGATGACAATATTCAAATATGCTCGAAAGTGTCTAGTGAAAATATGATTTTGTCCATTAAAAGTACATTAGACCGACAAAATTACGAATGCAGTGATGGCGATATTGATGTTACCGACGCTTCAAAAGTTACAGCTTCGGGAGCTCTTTCATGCTTAGAGAAAATGCGTGCTTTTTTTTCTCATCAAAAGAATGTTCCAGGAGGTATTTTCTCACATTCATTCGTTGCACACGTTTTTGTTATCATCAACTAACACATTTCTTTGTACAAAACTAAATCACAGATTTTCTACAATAATGTGCTACTAAGTAAAGGTTAGTCCGTAATTTTGTATTTTTAAACTTGAATTTTATTTTACTAACTTTTTATATGTTAATTTAACTAGTCTTCCATTAAAATCTTCTATAAGGAAAGGTAAATTTATCTTACATAACTAGTTTACGTGTAAATGTAATTCATTAGATAAATAGAAGTAATTCCGTTACAACAAAAAAATCGTTATAACGAAATATTTTAGCGGTCCCGTGGAGTTCGTTGTAACGGAAATCAACTGTATATCACTGAGGTGAACAACACGACGCTTACTGTAGAATAAGGTGTGCATAGAACATATCATTCATTTACAGGGACACAAAAGAATTTGGCTACAGAAGAAATTGAACTATTGAAACCTATATGAACAATAATTGCCTGAAGTGCGTTTTAAGCGTTTTTAAATTGAACTATTTTTTTTTAAATATTATTTGGTGTAGATAAATTCTATAGATCATATGCAGGGATGGATAAAATTTCTCAAGTACATTTCTGTTTATTCACGGAAATGGCTGAATGGAAATTTTCAACTGTGGTATTTGTTTCAATGAACTAACGTTTAGCATACTATGTAGTATACATACAAATCCATAGATCATATACAGGGGAAACACAAAAAAACGGATATTTTTCTGACTATTAATTGTAATAGCAGAAATTGGGTTTCTCTATAATGCGTTATGAGTGCTTCAAATTGTTTATTTATACATCATATTTTACATTAATAAACTGCGAAGTTTTGTTACTGTATTCTAAATGTGTTGGAAAGTGTTACATAATCTATGCTGAACGCATGATTTTTCGTTCTTGTTTTTAATGCCCCCGGTGTTTCAATCTTCAAAATGCTTTCTCCGTTTTCAGCACTTTTACAAGGTATTTATGACTCTGGTTTGTCTAGTCGTCTCTCTGTCTGGTCGTGCTTTAAGGCGCATCCCACACTAATGCATCACTAAGGCGACACATAAGACATGTCGCTTGAATTCGCTGGAAAAACTTGTTTAAAACAGGTTTGAAACAACTTCGTTCTTTGTTTCGACCGGTTTTTGCGCTACATGTCGCTTGTCGTCTCAGTGTGGGATGCGCCTAACTCGTGTAAAATATAATCAGATTGTCATGTAATTAATATATGTTATTGAGGTTTACTATGGAATGAAAGTATTAAAAATGACGTGTGTAGCTTTTATAGTTCGTTTACAGGAAGCATACTGTTATATTATGGTATATGGGAGAAATTCGTTTGCAAAGTATTTTAGTGATGTTACGCTATTTCAAACACATTCAAATTGATCTACAGCACTGAGGTGCACTGCAAGAGGCTTACTACATATTATGAGGTGTAGCATTTATCGTTCATTTACATCATTCATTTATCGTTCATTACACAAAAGAATCCGGTTATAGTACTGTCTATGAGCGATAATTGCTGCAAGTGCATTTTCATTTGCTGTATGAATTTTTAAATTTGACTAATTTTTTGCGTATTACTTGGTATGTATAAATTCTATAGTTGAATATCTCGAGTACACTTTCGATTATTGACAGAAATTTCTGAAGGGGATCTTTCAACTGTGTTATGCGCTTTCAATAACTCAACTAAATTTAAACCTACTATCTATACTAATAAAAGAAAGTTTCGCTCTGTGTGCGTGTCTGTTTATGTGTCTGTCTGTTCGCGATGGCTATGGCTGCCAAACTCTCGGCGCGTACGAGTCTCAAAATTTTTGTGAAACTAGCTCAAAGGGTCTCATGATGCACCTGAGATTCAAAACTTTAAAATTCTAATAATTAGTTGAGAAATTAATTATACCCCCCTCCAAAATTAAAAGAATGGAAAGTATTCATAATTGAACAAAAGCATGGATTTTTATCAAACCGCAGAAAATGTCTTCGAAAACTCGAAGAAAGGGGAAGGGGTTAATAGAATTACAGTGCTGCTAGGGAGATAAATGTGCTGGGCCTTTTTAAAGAAGTCTGTATCTTAAATTCTACCGGGACAAAAAACTCGAAAATTGCACAGCCAGATGCACAAAAAATTCCCCTTTCAGAAATTCTAAAAAAAAATTTCATACTCCTGTAAAAAGTCGAAAAATCCGTTTATAAAATCTCTTTTTTAAAAATCTCTTTTTTTAATTATAAAATTCCGTTCAAAGAAACACAGATTTTTGAGAAATCTTTCATAGCGAGAGCAGGTGTTTCAAAGGCAGACAACTGTCGCCGGTGGGTAGTGGCATTTATGGACGACCTGTAAAATTTTTAAAATATTGAATTTATAGATTTAATTTTTATGCCTCTGTGTGTCATTTTTTTCGCTGATTACGAATTACGAATATCTAAATTTCGCTACAATCGGTTAATTAAAAACTTAGGAATTAGCTATTATTTCTTTAATTGGATAATTCCTTTGAAAACTTCATTTTAAAAGTCAGACACGTGGTATGGAATATAAAACCATAGGTACTTTTTAGACTAGCATTCTTTTGAAGTGTATGAAATTTTTAAAAATACAGCAGTTTGATATTTTGAATTTATGCTGAATGAACTTATGCTATGAAAAAGCATTTTTTTTTTCTTTTGCTGATTACGAATATCTAAATTTCGCTACGATCGGTTAATTAAAAACTTAGGAATTAATTATTATTTCATTAATTGGATAATTCCTTTGAAAACTTCATTTTAAAAGTCAGACACGTGGTATGGAATAAAAACAACAGGTACTTTTTAGACTAGCATTCTTTTGAAGTGTATGAATTTTTTTCTTTAAATACAGCCTTTTGATATTTTAAACTTATGCTGATGAACTTATGCTATGAAAAAGCATTTTTTTGCTGATTACGAATATCTCAATTTCGCTACGATCGGTTAATTAAAAACTTGGGAATTAATTATTATTTCCTTAATTGGATAAGTCCTTTGAAAACTTCATTTTAAAAGTCAGACACGTGGTATGGAATAAAAACCACAGGTACTTTTTAGACTAGCAGTCTTTTGAAGTGTATGGAATTTTTAAAAATACAGCATTTTGATATTTTAAACTTATGCATCTGTGCCTAATTTTTCTCGCTGATTACGAAAATCTAATTTTCTTAAAAATTGAAAAGTAACTTTTTATTTTACCGAAAAATCGATTTATAAAAAGGAAAGGAAAGGCCCGGCAACGGCACAGTATTTGAATCTAAGCATCCCCCCACTAATTATCTTTATTTTACTTGCGAATTTTCGGATCGATTTTAAAGTTTCAAGTATTTGATAACACTTAAAAATTTTAATGAAAGAGGCGGGGTTGAATTTCGTGGGGAGAGGGGGGGGGGGATAAATTTCTGAAATCGTGCAGTTTTGTACAAAAGCGTTTGCCCACTAATTATTATTTCACGTCCGATTTTTTGGATCGATTTCAACATTTGCGATATTTGATAACACTTTAAAATTTTAACCCTTTGTGCCACCCCAAGTGCCACGCTGCTAGAGGAAAGTAGAAATTTAAATATATATATATACTAGCAAACTTGCCCGGTGTTGCCCGGGTACGTCAAAAAACAGCAGGAATTACGAAAAAGCTCTGAAAATCACAATATGATATCGCGAAAAAATTTTACATCGCTTCTTAAATTCTGAAAAGAGAAAATATATATATATATATTATGTTCGAAGATTGCAAGTTGATTCTTTTCACTAATGTGGAAAAATAGTAGCAAATCGCTAAAATACACAAAAAATCACATACAAAATTCCCGAAAAATTCGAAAATTTCTATACGAAATCCGAATAAACATTATTGAAATGAGGGCAGAATGTACTTTAGGTCAAAAATGGAATATCAAAAAATTGCAGCATATCGCGAAAAAACGTAAAAAGCGCATTAAAAATCACAAAAAGTTCAAAAATCACGGAAGTCAAAATTTATTATAATTGGATAGAAGTTTCAAATCTAATTCCTTTGACCTGTGGGATCTCTTAAAATTTATGTTTTGGAAATCATGCTAAGCATTAGATCATGTTACTTTTATTCGTAATTAATTTACTTGGACTCTCTTAAATATAATTAATATAATCCCTTAAGTTAATATTAGTTTTTGTTGCATTAAAATATCTCAATTTGTTGATTTTCTGTAAGCAAGTAGACCCTATTGTTTTACAGTGGAAGTCTATGGGAATTTGGCGAAATATTAGAGATATCGCCAGGTTGGCGTCACTTTTGGCGACTCATTTTGGTCGCCAAATTTGGCGATATATCGCCAAGTTGGCGACAAACTTGGCGTTATTTGGCGACCGAACTGGATCCCCCCTACGGTAACCCCCCCTTATAGGTATGGACATGCATTATATGCTGTTCAATAATCGCATAAAAAATTCGCTAGAAATTCAAAAATCGCTGCACGAATTCCGAATACACTTTTTTGAAAAGAGAACAAAATTTACTATATTGGGTTAAAAGAAAGAAACTGTATTATTTTACCTAATGTGAAAAAATCGAATTGATATAATCCCTTAAGTAAATATTAGTTTTTGTTGCATTAAAGTATCTCAATTTGTTGATTTTCTATAAGAAAGTAATCCATATTGGTTTACAATGGAAGTCTATGGGAATTTGGCAAAATATTAGAGATATCGCCAAGTTGGCGTCACTTTTGGCGAGTCATTTTGGTCGCCAAATTTGGCGATATACCGCCAAGTTGGCGATAAACTTGGCTGCATTTGGCGACAGAACTGTGTCCCTCTATGGCAACCTCCTTATAGGTATGGAAATGCATTAAATGCTGTTCAATAATTGCATAAAAAATTCGCTAAAAATTCAAAAATCGCTCCACGAATTCCGAATATGCTTTTTTGAAAAGAGAACAAAATGTACTATATTGGGTTAAAAGAAAGAAACCATATTCTTCTCACTTGTATGGAAAAATCGCCTCAAAACTTAAAAAAGTGTTAAAAATCGCATAAAAAATTAAATTAAAAAAATCTAATCAAAAAATCGAAAATCGGGCTTCGAGGTGCAAAACTTCATATATAGACGTACCTTTTCCCCAAATTTTGTAGCTCTACGTGCAGTGGTCTCTTCAGAACACCGTCGACACACTCACTCATTCACTCACACACAAACTTCTTTCCTTTTTATTATAGATATTTCTTAGTTAAATTCGGAACATTTTATTTACGAAAAGTATTTCAAAAACAAACAAACAAAAAAAATGCAATTTAACAAATTACAACGACCATTTCGAAAATGAGTTTTTCAAAGACTAAAATTTAAGACATAAAAAATCGCACGGAGTTGATCATACATTACGTACGCCATGGATTACATTTTTCGGTACTGTAAATTTTTAAACTTCTACGGAGCTGGTCATACATTACGTACGCCATGGATTAAACATTAATATTCCTAGACCCATTTTAAATGAAATTTCATTCTTAAACTTCTAAACATCCCACAATATTACTTTTTACACCGTTGTATAGAGAAAAAAATATACTTTTAAATGCAATTTGTTTGAAAGCTGTATCTCAATTTGTTTCTGAGTTATTAATTTTTTTTTTGTGTAATTTTTATTACTTTTTTGTCATAGTGGCAACAGAAGTATCCATCTCTGATGAAAGTAAAAAGAAAATACAGATTACTGTATAGACCCATCAGAAAACGAATAAAATGCGGGATTCAACTAATAAAACGCTTCAGATATGTTTTTAATTTCCTACCCTGGCCGAGGACAATAATCATTTTCCCAAATGGTTAATAAATGTAATAATTCCAATAAATATTATAATTTCAACATAAAGTGGCAATAAACAAGAATCGATAAGTATGAAAGAGATCGTATTTTTTAGATTTCTTATAAACACACGTGCGGAATAAAAAAACTATAAACAAGAATCGACAAGCATGAAATAGAGATCGTATTAGTTCATGCGTGAGCCAGGAGCGCGATCGCGTTCCTGGCATTTTCGGCCAATGTATTGAGGAGCGCGATCGCGTTCCTGGCATTTTCGTCCAGTGTATTGAGGAGCGCGATCGCGCTTCTTGGCACTCAAAGTGTTAAAGACGGTGGGAGAGTTGAATTTCGGGTGTGGGAGGGGGCCGGATAATTTTTCTTAAAACCGTAGCGTTTTCTACAATAAGTATCCTTTATATGTTCTTTTCTGAAGGAGACCTCCGATAAATATTATTTATTAAATATAAAAATTTCAAAGAGGGGGATGGGTAAATTCCAGGTGCGCGAGAGTGGACCTACGGGGGAGCGGGTTACTATTTCAGACAAAATCGAGTTAAAGATATAAAATCATAAAAATTTAAGGTTCATTTAAAAATATTACCATAGGCTCGGTCGACGTCGGGCGGGTCAGCTAGTGTACTATATATATAAATCTATTTATCATATACATAGTTTAACAGAAAAATTTGATACTTTTCCGAATATAGACGATAATTGTTGAATTTGACAGTTTTTAAATATATTATGCATTTCCTATATTGTTTATTTAGATATCTTGTTTCACTTTACTAGACGGTGAAGTTTCATTACAGTATTCTGAATGTGTTGGAAAGTGCTTCATAATCTATGCTTGACTCATGATTTTTCTTTCTTGTTTCGTTTTATTTCTTGAAAAGACTTTATTTAAAAAAGAGAGAGAGAGTATTCCAATTCCAACCCGGTTAAGATTTTAAATTAAGATTTTAAATTCTGTGGGATTTGGAGGGGGGAGAGAGGCATGAAAAAAGAAGAATTGGGAAGGGATTAATAATTTAGAGCAGTGTTTCTGAACTTGTGTGCCGCGAGCAGGGTTGTTATGATTTTGCCCGACCCAAAAAACCCGGGTGGGTTTTTTCTGAAAAAACCCACTTGAAAAAACCCAGGAAAAAACCCAAGTGGATTTTTTCAAAATTTCAACTTTAAATTGCATATAATATATTTATATTACATATATATTGTAATATATTTCTTAATATCAGTACACCACTCATAAAGTTTATCACCATCACCCCCATACCACAATGAAAATAATGTCCCAATTATACCCATGACAATTTTTAAAAGAAATAATTGTTACTTAATTTTCTGTAAGTATGTGTCGTGACTATCACGAACATAAACAAAGTTTTTTAGATTAAAAAAATACTTTGATATATAATCCATTTTATGTTATACAATGGAAACTCATAACAAAATACCATATATGCTGAGAATCCTAATTATGTAGACATGTAGAATTACTTGGTTTATTCTATTAATTAGTAATAATAAAAAATACTTTGATATATAATCCATTTTATGTTATACAATGGAAACTCATAACAAAATACCATATATGCTGAGAATCCTAATTATGTAGACATGTAGAATTACTTGGTTTATTCTATTAATTAGTAATAATAAAAAATACTTACTTTACAAAAAATATTTTTTCCCAGTACAATGAATTTTGTTATATCCAGTTTCAATTGTATAAAACTTTGCTTAGCTTAATTAAATATAAACTACCACAGCAACTTAATTTAATAACAACACAAACTGATCAAATAATCATTAATTTATTCACATTCATTCAATAAAAAACAATTTCATTTATATCAATCACCATTCTGTCTCAGCACCTTTTGACTTTAAATATTTATACACTTTTACTAATTTTTTTGCTTTTTCGCAACCAAGTTTATTTCTGAGTTTGGACCACACCAGACCAAAAGTAGAAAATATTCTTTCGATTGATGCTGATGTAGATGTAGTAGTGTGGAGGTCTTCTAAAAATTTGCAAAAATCTGTATTTAGAAGCTTATATATTTCAGATTTACAACCCATCAATTTCCACCACTTTTTGGATTCAATGGATTCAATGACACTTTGAGAAAACATAGATTCTGGATAATAATCAGTATCTTTTATTTGGAACATCTTGAAAGAGACATCAAAAGCAGGATTCAATTTTTCTATAAGCTGTTCAGCTAAATTTTCTTGCTGCTATGTCAATCTTTTTCCTTGTAAGGCAGGATCTGTAATATTCGCAATAAAGTGAAATGGAGTAAGAGCTTCTTCAAATCGATGTTTTATGCAATCTTTATATGAAGACAGTTCTTTACTTTCCATTACACAATCCAAATTTCTACTGTTTGCCCAAGAGTACAACTATCAGTTTGCAACTTATCAAGTGCTTTAGCAATAACAGATAACTGTGCCTGAAGGTTTACACACTCTCGATATAACCCTTTGTTATCCAAAAAAGTTAAAATATTTGTATCTATATCATCTTTATGTTCAATTGATATTTCTATATATTTCTGATAGTTGAATATGAACGATGAAAGGCAAGCTTCTTCAGAATTCCATCTTGTTTCATTGGGCAGTTGCGGTTTGTGCCCTTTTTTCTCAATCAACCACCCATGTGGTCTATTGTGGTTCCTGAAAAATTTTTGAATTTCAACTACATATTTCATCAAACTTTTAGGAGTGATTTCTTTGGCAACAAGGTTCATATAATGTGCCGAGCAACCAAAGGCTAGAATATGCGGATGTTTTTCAGTTATCATATCTCGAAATTTCTTCATTTTATTTTCATTATCGCAGCATACAGCAAATATATTTTTATCATACTTTTGTTTAAATTCACTAATAACCTTTTCAGCTATTTCTGCACAAAATTTAGCAGTTTTCTTTTCGAATCCACAATCTATAGCGTCCAACAAATGTGTACTTTTGCCAGTATGAATACTTACTGCAATAATGGAATCATTACTTGTGTTGGACCACCCATCCAACATTAAAGTAATAACGGCATTTGTTAATTTATCTTCCATTAGCAAATCAACTGACTTGTTAGCCTCATCCAATAATTGTCCAGCTAACCTTTGTCTGTTAGGAGGAACATACCCCGGACGCAAAGCACTAATCATTTCTTTAAATGCATAACTATCAGCCACATTAAAAGCTATATTATTAGCATAAAAAAATTCTGATATTTTCTGATCAAGAATTTTCTTTTGATGATCTGATGTTTTAATTGCATACTCGCCCATTGATCTTTGGCGCTTTTGTTTTGATGGCTGAAGAATATCAACATCTATTAGACCATCAGAATCAGTGGCCTCAAGAATGTTATCTTCAGATTTCATTTTCCTTGAAATAAATGTATCAGCAATTAATGAAAGTTCATCGTTATCACTATTACACAGATGAGAGGAATTGGCTTCAAATTTCTTGCACTTACTCATATGAGAACGAATTCTTTCAATTTTTGCGCTTATTATACTATCACAGTTTTTACAAGTCACTTATATGTTTGTTGTCTTATTTACCATTGTCCACTCAACAGATTGTTTTCTTCCACTTCCTTCTGCTTTTCCCATGGTTAAATATATATACTATACTATACCATAAATTATATAGAAGTTTGATATTTAAAACACATACAAAAAAAAAAAAAACTGAATTTAATCAAAATATATTTGTAACAAACAAAGTAGCCAAATGAAACTGTCACTGTAGCAAGACTTGGGAGATATTTTTTAGTCAACTGAAAGTGCAAGTAAATTCAGACCAGTTTCAGAGAGAGACTGAAATGCAATAGAAATCTTTCAAACTAGTTACTCCAGTTTCAAAAGAAAAGGGATTATGGAAGGGGAGTTGGAGATGTATGATACAGTCCCGTTCTTGGAAATTCTTCCTCATTGTCCTGAAGTATAAGAAGGAGAGGACCAGTACAACTCAAAGGGGAGGGAGGGAAGTTTATATTGTTATGTTCTTGAAAATTCTTCCTTATTGTCCTTTCAGTTTTTCAGTAAGTGGGGAGAAGAATGCTTTGAAAAGAGAAAATGAAAAATTCCTATTTACCCCAGGCTAAGGGAATGTTACTATGCCTAAGAAAGAGTATAGCAACACATTTTGGAAGGCAAACAATTCAAAAGAAAAAAACAATCTTGCAATCTATCAGTAATCAATGTGTTTCAAAATTCAATTTTGAACAAAAATTAACTTTTTCTAGCGAAAATATTTATTATATATAGGCAATCACTTCAATTAAAATGAATAAAAATACTTTATCCTTAACAAAATATTAGTTTAAAAGTTCTGATTCAGCACTAGTTTTAGTACAGTACTTTAATGATAGTTTTATTGTTAAAATTATTACTAATAATCAATTTATCTAAAAGCAAAGCATAATTTTGATTATTGCCATTAATTATATATATTTGTAATCAATTAGCTACTATAAATTTTTTTTCAAACATTCTGAACCACCTCCTATAACACCACAAAAACCTGCAAAACCCCCCAAAAACCCTGAAAACCCCCCAAAAACCCTGAAAAATCCCGGGCTTTTAACAACCCTGGCCGCGAGGTGTTTTGACAAATAATTAAAAATGTATGGTGTCGTATCAAGGATACGACTCCATACACCATTTCTATTTATGATGTGCTTAACACCGTAACTGTTCCATTTTTTTGACACCATAAATTAAAAATAGGGGCAAAACACCACTTTTTCCTTGCTAAAATATTTATACAATCAAAAAATATCTGACAATTAATAAAGAGAAATTTAAAGTTACAAGTTAGTGGTATCAAAAAGCTTATAGTAACGAAGCAAGCAAAGTCTTCTTGCCCGAAATTTGCTCGGGCAAAACAGTTAAGTCGTTAAAACTTAAAAACTATTTTCCTTCGCTTTCAGTTGACGAATATGAATGATTAACGAACTCGTTTGTAATTTGCAAGACACCAAATTTGACAACAGAAAAAGAACAGCTCATTGTTCTAAAAAACGATAAGTTTTACCTTTCAACAATCTTCGAGAAAAATTTGGATGAGTTTTGGCTTTCTGTCAGAAATATGTACCCCACAATCAGCTTGAAAGCTATTAAAATTCCTCTGCCTTTTGCATCTTCATGGTTCTGTGAATTTGGATTTTCAGCATTGACAGAAATCAAGTCCAAAAAGCGGGAAGACTTTTAAAAGTTAACAATGAAATGCGAACGTGTCTGGCTACTTTAGAACCTCGTATTTAATTTGTTCAAGAAAACACGTCTCCCACTGAATACATTTTGTAAATAAATATATAATTTTTTTGCACCATGCAACTTTTACATTTTCTATATTCAGGTGTGCCGCAAATAATTCCTGATATTTTTATTTTGCCGAAAACCAAAAATTGGTTGAAAAACTCGGATTTAGAGGGTTATTTAAATATTGTTGCAACAGAATCACAAATAAAACAGGCATTTTCAGAATCTAGCAATCTTCATGAGATGACCGTGGTGGGAAAAGGGGGAAAAGCAGAGTGTTTAGGAGGAGGGCATAATTTAGATCAGGGCTGTCCAGCCCGGCGCCCGAGGGTACCATGGTGCCCTTTGAAGGATTTCGTGGAGCCCCTTGAAGGATTTCTTGGCGCCCTTTTGAATGTTTCAAAAAGTTTTTATCAATTAATAGCTTAATATTAATTAATTTACGAATATACGTTGAAAAATCAGTTTAGAAATGCTAAAATGATAGTTTAGAGAACGCTTTATTTTTTCTTTCCTGTTGTCGTATCTTAATATATATATATTATAATAAATTCACTTGCTTGCGCTTTCTAGCAAGGGTAAAAAAAAAGCAGTGAATATTTTCATTACCGAGTTCGGTGTCCACGCCATATAAATGTATCGTAACGAAATTTTTAAGGAAAAAAAATATGAATTGCACTCAAGCAATGAGGCATGATTTTCAAACTAAACATTGAATGCTTAAAAAAGAGTGTTTTTAAAATACTATTTTCCCTTTTATATTTAATTATATTTCTTCATTAATTTTATTTAATCTTCATACTCTCTTTTATCTAGATAAAATGGAAGAAAGAAGAGGAAGGGGTAAATATACAGTTATTGATTTTTACAATTAATTTTTTTTTATGTGCTTATCTTACTTGTGAAAAGACATTGTGACTTTGAAGCGTTCGTACATTGTATTTATTTGGATGGAAATACATTAACGATAAAGCAATCTCTTTGTGAGAATTTTAAGACATAAGCTAAAATCTTTAACAACGTTTAAACGCACAAATACGTACAGTACCATGACACAAAAATTCACATTCGGCCGTTTCGGGGATTCTTGGATCCCCTTTCTCAGTGCGGGAAAAAAAAAAAAATTCCAAGAATCCTCGAAACGGCCGTATGTGAGTTTTTGTGTCATGGTATTGCACGTACTTATGAATTTAAACGTTGTTAAAGGTTTTAGCTTATGTACAGTCGTGGAAAAAAAAAGTAATATAAAAGTAAGCTATCAAAGCCTGAGAGCTAATGTGCCCGCAGGTTCTGTATGTATGTATGTATGTACGTAACGCGATAACTCTTAATAGAAATATCTGATTTGCTTCAAATTTTTTTCTAGGTTCATTCTCATAAGGCGCTTCCCTGATTAGTTTTGGGGGTTCATTGGTTAAGTATAAAGGGGGTACGGGGGCTACTCCCCCCTTAACTTAGATAAATGCGTTTTTCATGCAGAATTGTCAGATATACTTCAATTTTGCTATACCGGTTAATTCTGATAAGGCGCTTCCCTGATTAGATTTGGAGGTTCATTGTTTAAGTATAAAGGGGGTCGGGGGTAATACCCCTTAATTTAGAAAAAAGTCTTTTCTTATCCGATTTGCTTCAAATTTGTTGTACCGGTTTATAATGATAAGGCGCTTCTCTAATTAGATTTGGAGGTTCATTGTTTAAGTATAAAGTAGGATCGAGGGGGAAATACTTTCTTAATTTAGATAAATGGGTTTTCCTATCCGATTTGCTTCAAATTTGATATACTGGTTTATTCTGATAAGGCGTTTCTCTGATGGGATGTGGAGACTCATTGGTTAAGTATAAAGATGTGAAACAGGGGGGGGGGTCTAATCCCCCACTTAATTTATTTTACGAAAGGAGTAAAATAGTTCTTTGAATAAGAGTATAATATACAATTAATTTGAATAGACTGTGAGCTCAGTCCCATCAGTTTAACTGGGCACTTTTCTTTTTTAGCGCACAGGCTATCAAAGCCTGAGAGCTTATATGCCCGGCGGTTCTGTATGTACGTACGTGTGTACGTATGTACGTAACGCGATAACTCTTGATAGAAACATCCCATTTGCTTCAATTTTTTTTTCTAGTTTCATTCTGATAAGGCGCTTCCCTGATTAGTTTTTGGGATTCATTGGTTAAGGATAAAGGGGGAAAAGGAGGGCTAGTCCACCCCCTCCTTAATTTAGATCAATGGGTTTTTCATGCAGAATTATTCGATTTGCTCCAAATTTGGTATACCGGTTTATTATGTTAAGGAGCTTCCTTGATTCGTTTTGGAGGTTCATTGGTTAAGGATAAAGGGGGTTGGTCCCCCCCCCCCCTTAATTCGGATAAATGGGTTTTTCATGCAGAATTATTCGATTTGCCCCAAATTTGGTATACCGGTTTATTATGTTAAGGAGCTTCCCTGATTGGATTTGGAGGTTCATTGGTAAGGGGGTTCATAAAGGGGGAAACGGGGGCTAATCCCCCTTCACTTATTTTTTCGAGGGGCATTATTCTTTAAAATAAGAGTATAATATACAATTAGTGTGAATAGCCTGTGAGCTCAATGCCATCAGTTTAGCTGGGCACTTTTCTTTTTTATTATTAATTAATCTAATTATTCTTGTAAATATGTTTAAAAAAAACTCTAACTACCGATTTATTATATCAGTTTTATTTAAAAATCTATCTAAAAATCAAATTGTTATTATCTAAGTTATTTGGTATATGTTCAGACATTAACGAAGATAATTATTGAAGAGGAGAACATTTCTGATTTATAATTCGGAAATAAAGGGTTAAAATCAACCCAAACCAGGCAAGGAAAAAAAATTCGTCAACACGAAATCTTTAACATTTGGCTCCCCTTTAACGAAAATCCGGTGTACATTCATGAGGGCCGTCTTCAATGACTGCCCTGCATTAGTCAGGCTCTGGTCAAAAAGACGTGAATTAAAAAAATACAGTCGGACCCGGTTAAGATGCTCACGGTTAATACGCGGATTTTTTTTAGCATCGCCCATAAGACTACTGCAAAAATATCACGTTTAATACGCGGACGGTTATTACGCGATCCCGCTTAAAACGCGATAAAGTCCCTCAACTTGAGGGACGGATACCCTCAAGACAAAAAATTTCGCTTAATACGCAAATTCATAGACCAAGATGCGAATTCCTTCTCTCTTCTCCAGTGTTGCCAATTTAGAAGGATTTTTCTATTCATATATCTACCACTATTTCCAAATACTTCACCTTATTGAATGACCGATTAATTAAAGCTAATATTACGAATCGGAAATAGTGGCGTATGCTTGAATAAACAAATCACGCAGAATTAGCAATACTGGAACTCGTATTTGATCCCGTCTCATATCAGATAACCAAGAATGTTTGTGCGGTTTTCATCAGACATAAAAAACCACAAAACTATTAAACACTTATTTTATTCTTCGAAATAGTCACCATTGGCTTGAATTACATGTCCCCATCGAGACATAAGCTTATAAATGCCGTTTTTGAAAAAATATTCTTTTTAGAGAGCAAAAATTGTGTAATAGCCTTCGTGACATCATCTCAGTTTCGGAATTGCTGTTCCCGCAGGTAGTTATCCATCGCCAAAAACAGGTAATAGTACGATGAGGCGACGTCCGGAGAGTAAGGTGAATGATGCCAAACTTACCAGTTCAGTGTTTTGATCACGCGCTTGGCCGCGTTCGCCGTATGAAAAGTCTAGCATTATCGTGGAGGAGGAGAACTCCTCCCCTGTTGACCATCGCTGACTACTTTTGAAGCACAGCAGCTGAAACCCTTTGCAAGTGTAACGAGTAGACGTTGGTTTTGATGGTTTTCCCGTTTTCTAATTCGAAGTGAACTTATACCATCGCTGGCCCACCAAACATCCAGCATTATCTTTTTTTGATGAATGTCCGGTTTGGCGGCCAATGAGACGAAACCAGAAGTTGACCAATGATATGTTTTCTCTTCCGAATATCGTACATGACCCATTTTTCGTCACATGTCAATATTTAGTCCAGGAACGAGGCTTTGTTGTGGCGTGACAGCGATGAAAAGCAGATTTTAAACCGTCGGAGCTTGTTCCCTGCGAACCCTTTTGCTGCGTTTCCACGTCATTCCAAGATTATGTAGATGCGATCGGATGGTTTTGTCAGATAATCAAAGCCTGTGTGTAAGCTCCTGGAAGATTTCATGAGGGATTTCTTGATTTCTTACTCCAGCTGGAATTTGTCTGTGGTGGATGGATGACCAACACGGAGCTTGTGTTCGAGGCTCGGACAAAAATCGGCTGAACCACATTTGAGCAGTCCCTTCACCCACTGTCCGCCAAGTCCCTTCAAACGCGGAGCATATTCTACAAGCGGGACTCGTAGCCTAATTGGGACTCGTAGAGCAAAATAGGCCTCAAAACCCCTTTGTCAACACCAGGACCCGATTAACCTCTGACACCATAGGAAGCACAGTGTCATCTCGGGACCCCCCTTCCATTCCAGAAGAATTTCTTAAATTTTTCCGAAAAAAAAAAATATCCGGAAACTCACCAATGCTATACATATTATTCGAAAGAGAGTCTCAGTTGAGTTCTCATATATTTCATTAAACAACTTTTTTTTTTATGTCCCCCTATATATGAGTATAAGCACAGAAAGTAGATACAGTAAAAAAAATATGAATAAATTATTTTGCATAGTATTAGCATAAATATGCTACTTGGATATAAAGGTTAAAATTCAGTATGATGCACAACATAAAACATCAATATTTTGAAATACACTGCTTAAAACAATGAAAGGATATTTGAAGTTTTATATAAAATAAAGATATAAACGAAATTTTTTTTCCCGAAAATAGAAGAAGAGAATCACAAATGCAAATTTTTCTGGTTTTCAAACTGTGGAGTATGCAAATTTTGAGTTCGACGTCAAAAACGTCGCTTCAGCGGCAGCGAATGAAATTTGACTTTCAACTGGATAAAAGAGAATGAAGACAAGGATGATCGGCATTCAGTGATTGTTTTGTTTCGATGAGTACGATGTCTCAGCGAAGTCATTTGACAGATTCAGAAGCTTTGAGAATTGTTGGTAGGTTAGAAGGGGGCCAAACTCAAGCCGAAGTAGCGCAAGCCATTGGAGTGTCACAAAGTGTCATTTCCAGGATCTGGAACCGTTTTTTGGAGAGTGGATGTGCAGGCCGAAGACCAGGGCAAGGTCGTAGATGGGCAACAACGCCCAATGAAGATCGGTATTTAGCGTTAACAGCTCGGAGACACCGAACCATGAACGCTACTCTTCTCCAACAACACCTTCGCTCGGCTACAGGCACCACGATTTCAACTCAGACTGTCCGAAACCGGCTCCATGCTGTAGGTCTGTATGCTCGCCGACCGATTGTATGTGTTAGATTAACATCAAGGCATCGTCGCGACCGCAGGGAGTGGGCAACCGAGCATGTCAACTGGAGGAGAAATGAATGGAGCAATATTCTGTTTTCTGACGAGTCCCGTTTTTCTGTGCATCCGGATAATAGGCGTATTTTCATCTGGAGGGACCGTGGCAGTAGGAATAATCCTGCGTTCGTGCACGAAAGTGTCAGATTTGGCGGTGGAGGAGTGTTGGCGTATGGTGGCATCTCCATTGACGGGCGCACTGACCTCTACATCATTCGAGATGGAGCTCTGACTGGTCGCCGATATAGGGATGAGATCCTCAGACCTATTGTAGTCCCTTACGCTGCAGCAATCGGAGATAACTTCATTTTAATGGCCGATAACTGCAGGCCACATCGTGCAAACCTGGTGGAGGATTTCCTTTTCGAGGTAGGAATCGTTCGAATGGAATGGCCAGCGTGTTCTCCAGACATGAATCCAATCGAGCACGTTTGGGACGCTCTAGGAAGACGAGTTTCTGGCCGCCAACATCCCCCACAAACTCTCCAAGAACTGGAAAGAGCTCTTCTGGAAGAGTGGGCCAGAATACCCCAACTCGTCATTAATAGCCTCATTGAGTCCATGCCTCAAAGGTGTTCAACGTTGCTGGCCGCCCGTGGAAACCATACCCCCTACTGAAAATGATTTTCTTTGAAGAAAACACCTTTTCTTATTCTTTTTTTCTCATACGCACAAATTGTGTTTTTTTCCTTTAGTACACAAATGCGCAATAAAATGCATTTTTTTCTGACAAACATGTGTAATTTATTCTCATATAACCTACTATGTCTGTCGACCATGTATCAATCAGCTAAACAGTTTACCAGATACAAAATCCACCTAAAACTGCAATATCCTTTAATTGTTTTGAGCAGTGTACTTCCTTAAATTTTGGCAATCGTTTAAATTATTAATTTTTTATGTTGTGCATACAAGCCAAATTCCATATGTAAAATAAACATATATCTAACAGAATGGCCAATCTACATAACTGTGATCATGTGTGGTTGAAAACTGTAAAATTAATTTGTTATGAAAGGTATTTTTATGAAACACTTTTTTAAAACTATATATGTGTATAAATGAGTTAATAATTTGAAAAGAAAGTAAATAGAATTCTGGAATGGAATTAATTCAGTATGAAATTTCGGGCCCCTTCACTGTTTTCAAGGGAAGCACGTGCTTTATGTACCTATTCGGTAATCAGGGCCTGGTCAACACCATTCTTTCAAAGGTTGCACTGCCTACAAAATTGATAGCGAAACCTGTGATGCGCTGATCAACTCTCTAGTGAATGAGACTTCAAGGGAATACGAGGCTAACGAAAAAGACAGGCTACTGCGGTGCATCCCGCGTGTCTTTTTTTGCAGACCGCTAGAGTGACGTGATACTCTTTTCTCACACCTTCATTGGTGCATTCGAGCTTCACTTGACTCCAGCGGTCTGTAAAAAAAGGTACATGGAATGCACCGCGGTATAGCCCGTCTTTCTCGATAGCCTCGAAATGTGCACATATGACGTCATCAGAATCAGTTTGACCACACCTGTACGACAAAAGTAACTGTTCTCAAAAACCGCACGAACTTTCTTGGTTACCTGATAATATTCTTTGTCTCTCACTTTGTGTATGTTTTTACTGAAGTAGAGAAAGATAGAGGGATTTTTTTCGCTTTCTGCTATTTATTCTTCCATCTTTGCGTGGTGTATGTTGTCAGTTTTTGTTTTTTCCTCTTTTACACATGTAGTAAATAAAGCTTCCCTAGTACAGTGTGGTTTTAAATACAATGGAAGAGAAAATGAAATGTTCTTTCGTTTCAATTTCTATTTTACTTTCTCCTCATATATTCATGTCCGGTGAATTACTTGCAATAAAAGTTTCATGGAGTCAAGTCTTCCCTTTTTGTGTTGTCGAATTTTAGTAACTTTACAGTTAATATGAAGACTAGTCAAGGGCGTAAGAACCGGGGGAGCTGGGGTTCGCCCTAGAATATTTCAGACGGGCTCAGCTCCCCCGGGAGAAATTCTCGCACCGCATCTGTTTACAATACATTGCTGAATTAAAAAATAAAGTATCTCTATAATAATAGCCTAAGTCATATGACTCTCATCAATAGTTCCGGGCTGACCGCTTCGCTTTTTATATGCCAGGTCACCATTTTTTACTTTTCGCGTGGTAAATTAAAACAATGCTTTGATATTGAAATTAAAAGTCATGGTTTTTGGTATTATTTATTATTTTTCTTTTCTTTTTCTTAAAAAAGGGAAAGAAAAAGTGAAAGTCATGAATTTCAAATTAAAATTGTGTATTTTAAATAAAATGAGTGAAATTATTATATTTTAGATGAATTTAATGAAATATGAAAAAATGCGATTGGAAAGACAATGTTTGATGATTTATCACTTGTGCTTGGCTAGCATAAAAAGGTACTACTTAGTTATACCGTCAACCCATTTCGCCAAATTATACAAATTGAGATAATTTTTATTTTAAATAGCGAAAGAACAAATAAATTAGTATAACATTAATAAAAATACAAATAAAACGTCGAAATAAAAATAACTTGATGACGTAAACACGTGTAACTTGCTTAAAAACAAGCAAATATGACATTTACGATCAACCATTATTGATATTTAATCTTATAGTTTGGCGATATATTTTTGGTCGACGGGATAACCAAGTAGTACCCATAAAAATACGGAGTTCTTGATTTCTGTACTAGAACCTTCTGATTTGGAGAAGTATTGAGAAAGTAAATTAAATTTTGGATAAAAGTAACATGGTACAATGCTTAGCACACATCTAACGGAGACCAAACTGGTCGCCAAGGGCGGCTAGTACTTAATAAACAACAAAGAGAAGAGAGAGAGGGGGGTGGGAGCACACTTGTTTGTTTGTGCCTTCACCCTTTTTCTCATTGTTTACAACCCTCCCGATTTCCAGAAAAAAACGGGGTATTATATAGGGCTGTACAACGCTGGGCACGGGTCAGACGGACAATAGAATTCTCCCCAGCTTTAAATGCCCCCTAAGCTACGGCGCACGAGTAGGGTTACTGTATTAGCAGTTTATCCCTCGTTTGGTTAACTGAATATTATTTATTATATAGAAAATAATCAACATATAGGATTGGTCCCGCCAGAAAACGAATTAGAAAAGAAAATCGCGTACAAAATAAATATTTATTTTTAAAATTGTACCTTCTCTTTATTAATAAATATTTCATGTTTATTAATATACTGGACAAGAACAAGTTCCAAAAAAGATTTATTTAAGATAATCTGCAATTAAAAAAAATATTATTGTTTAGATGTGCTTGGGTTACATAATATAGAATTGTATGCAATAAGTAAAATGCAAGTATTTTGATTATGATTTTATTAAAATGAATATTACAGTTTTCTATTTTGAAAATTTGATACATCTCAAATTTATAATTTGTGTGCATATATATATATATATGTGTGTGTGTGTGTGTGTGTGTGTGTGTGTTTACAATTGTCAAGAGAATAAAAAAGATGCTTAAATTATTTAGAAAACATAACTTTTTATTAGTTTTGTTTTTGAGAAAAAAATTTCAACGTCTGGTTTTTGTAACATATAGTTATATAGATTTTTTGTAAATAATTCTAAGAGAATTATACATAAAAATTGAATATGTCAAATAATTTGTACATTTTAATATCATTTTTAGCAATTTCGTTTTTAAAATTTTCTTTTAACTCATTTAATATGTTTTATAATACGCTATATGAATCCCTTTATTTTCCCCTTACTCCACATTTAGTAAGAGAATAAGTAATAAAAAAGAAAAGTGCCCAGCTAAACTGATGGCATTGAGCTCACAGACTATTCACACTAATTGTATATTATACTCTTATTTTAAAGAATAATGCTACTCAAAAAAATAAGTGAAGGGGAATTAGCCCCCGTTTCCCCCTTTATACTTAACCAGTGAACCTCCAAATCTAATCAGGGAAGCTCCTTATCATAATAAACCGGTATACCAAATTTGGAGCAAATCGAATAATCTTGCAAAAAAAACAAAAAAAAAAAACATTTATCTAAATTAAGGGGGTGGACTAACCCCCTTTATCCTTAACCAATTAATCGCCAAAACGAATCAGGGAAGCTCCTTAACATAATAAACCGGTATACCAAATTCGGAGCAAATCGAATCATTCTGCATGAAAAACACATTTATCTGAATTAAGGGGGGTGGACTAACCCCGTTTTTCCCCTTTATCCTTAACCAATGAACTCCCAAAACTAATCAGGGAAGTTCCTTAACATAATAAACCGGTATACCAAATTCGGAGCAAATCGAATGATTCTGCATGAAAAACCCATTTATCTGAATTAAGGGGGTGGACTAACCCCCCTTTTCCCCCTTTATCCTTAACCAATGAACCCCCAAAACTAATCAGGGAAGTTCCTTAACATAATAAACCGGTATACCAAATTCGGAGCAAATTGAATGATTCTGCATGAAAAACCCATTTATCTGAATTAAGGGGGGTGGACTAACCCCGTTTTTCCCCCTTTACCCTTAATCAATGAACCCCCAAAACTAATCAGGGAAGTTCCTTAACATAATAAACCGCAACATAATAAACAACATAATAAACCGCAATCGTAAGATAGCATGTTCCACAGTTGACCACAGTGTGTTCTGGGAAATGCTTAGGAAGATGTCGTGAAATGCTGTCTTTAGAATAAGGTTAAGTTAATAAATAAAATTTCTAAACTATCGTAATGCTAAATGCGTAAATGCCTTTATTAAAAATCGCTCTCTGGTGACGAAATTTTGAACTATTTTTATTTATATTTTTTTTTTAGCTTAAACAAATTCTCATCCCTTTATTATGTATTTCACAAAATCTCACAACTTTATGAATAATAGTTTTGTCTGTAGACAACTTTAAAGTAGGGTCAACAAAAATTATAAGTTGAGTTAAATAAAAGAGTGTAATTATTAAAGTAAGTAATGTGCGCATTTGTAAACTGTAATACTGTGCGTTCTTCGTGCAGAAATTGCGTATCCTTCCGATGCGATAGACCAATTAGTTTCTGTTTCCGGTTTTGCTTACAATGACATCACGTGCACATTTTTTTATAATATTTTGGCAAATAGGTTACTCTAATAAATTATCTAGTTTGTAATTTACATTCATATAGTCCTTCGTTAAACATTTTGTTTATTAATAATTATTTACTTTTACAGGGAGAGAGCCCTGCAACAGACCATACCGAAATAATCCTCGAGGCCAGTCACATGGTCAAAGCAACCAGTCACGTAGGAATTACCATAATTTTAATGGTAATGATCACATATCACCACAATCAGAATTTTTTTCAAAAGGTGTTACTGATTCTCAATATGAAGATACATCAAGTTCTCTTCAGCCTGAAACTTTACCATCAACTACTAATCAAAAGATCAAAATGCGAACTGCTCATCCTGAAGAATTAGGAATTGAGGTGAAAGGAAGATCACCAGTTGCTTCTTTTTTACCCAGAAAGCCTGAAAAGCCAGGTAATCTAGGACGAAGAATACGGGTTATTTCGAACTGTTTCCCAATAGAAATTCCAAGTGGTTATGTGTACCACTATGATATAAAAATTGAGAAACGCACAATTGATGCAAAGTCTGAACTAAAAACAACAACTAATGATGATGGTAATTCCGAATCTGAGACAACAGCCATAGCTGATGACGATAATGACAGCTCAGAATCTGGGACAACAGTCGCAGTTTATAATGGTGGTAGTTTAGAACCTGAGACAACAGCCACCTCTGATAATCAAAACAATTCAGAATCTGGAGCAAATACCGAAGCTTCTGACCACAAGAAGTACAAGTGCTTGAACACTAGAACATTTAGAAAAGTTTTAGCACACATGATAGACAATGAAGACATATTTAGTGGTTTATATCCATCATTTGATGGTAAAAGTAACCTATACACTAGACAAGAACTGGAAACAGACTTTCCTTTAAAATGTGAAGTAATTTTGGCAAATGAAAATTTTCGTGATCCTCAACAATTGAGACAAGATATTTACGACGTTACGGTGCAACCTGTTAAAAAACACAACACTATATCTTGTGCTATTAATCTTGATTCAGTCCAATCCTTTTTTGAAGGGAAAACGAATTCAGTCCCAGAAGAAGCTATGATGGCAGTAGAAACAATTCTACGACAAACTCCTTGCCTACATCTTACTCCAATTGGTCGTTCCTTTTTTTATTCTCCGAATCCAAGTAATATGAAACCAATTGGAGGTGGAATCGAAGTATGGCTTGGGTATCATCAAAGTACTCTAATTGGGCAGTGGGAACCGACTGTTAACATCGATATCGCCGCAACTACTTTTTTAAGTGAAGGTCCAATCTTGAATTATTTTGCAGATGCTATTGGCGTGAGCATCGACGGTTTACGCAGAATACCTTTCGTTGAAGAAAAACACAGAAAGAAAATCAGTCACCAGTTAGCAAACAAAGAAATACGATCGACTCACTTGAAATATCGCCACCGTATCATAGAATTAACTGATGTTAGTGCAAATAATAAGTTGATTCAGGACAAAGAACTGAGTGTTGCTGACTATTTTAAACAGAAATATAACATTATATTGAAATATCCGAACCTTCCTTGCTTACGAGTTAAGCCTGAAAACAAGGACGTGTGTTTACCCCTGGAAGTCTGTGAATTTACACCTGGACAGCACTATAGATCAGAGTTAACACCAAGCCAAAAATCTAACATGATTAGTTTTACAACGGTTTCAGCAGTTAATCGGTTTCGGAAAATCGATGACATAGTAAAGACAGCAAACTTTAATAACGATAAATGCGTTCAGGAATTCGATTTAAAAGTGTCTAGCACGCCATTAGAGTTAGATGGAAGGGTACTTTACCCACCAAATTTGATGTATGCTGAGGGAGAAAAAATTTCACCGAAGAAAGGCTCGTGGAATATGAAAGATGTACAATTTCTAAAAGGCGGGGTAATTTCTCGTTGGATGTTAGTAAGTTTCCGATACCATGAAAACCTAAGAAAATTTGCTAACCTCTTAGCGGATACTGGCAAAAAGATGGGTATAAAAATTAACCGCAATTTCGAACAGAAAATTGTTGATATTGATGTCGACATACAAGCATTGCTTTCAAAAGCGAAGAAGCAAGTTGATTTAGTCGTAATAGTTATACCTCAAGTAAAAGATTACGAAAATAAACGAATTTACGCAGGTATTAAAAAAGCAGCAGAAACTTTAATTGGCTTGTCTACACAGTGTGTAAAAGAAGAGAGATTAGAAGACATGAAAAGTGTTCTGCCGATAGTGAGAAATTTATGTTTGAAAATTAATGCCAAAACAGGGGGTGAAAATTATACTTTGATGATGTGCGAAACTCCAAAAATTCTATGGACACCTGTGATCATTATCGGAGCCGATGTTAGTCATCCAGCACCAACTGAAACAAACAATTTAAACAAACCCAAACAACTTTCCATTGCAGCTTGCGTTGGAAGTCTCGATAGCGTCTGTAAACGATTTGCAGCGACTGTTAGACTACAGCCCAAGACAAAAAGAGATACGAGCAGAACTGAAGAAATAATTTGCAGCTTGGAAGATATGACTGAAGAAATTTTGAAAAAGTTCTATCGTTATACGGGCGGAAAGAAACCCGAGAAAATTATACTTTACAGAGATGGTGTTAGCGAAGGTGAATTTGCAGCTGTGAAAAATCGCGAAGTCGTTAGTGTAAGAAAGGCCTGCAAGAGATTACCGGGTAACTATGAACCTGGTATAACTTTTATTGTTGTGCAGAAAAGACATCATAGACGGTTCACAACTAAAGATCCAAGAGATGGAATTAACGGAGACGTCCCAGAGGGATTTGTAGCAGATACTGTTGTAACACATAAATTGAATTGCGATTTTTATTTAAAGAGTCAAGCAGTGAAAAAAGGTAATTTATTTTTAAATATATCTTTATACATTTAGTGTCATTAACAGTTGCTAAATGAGTTATAGTGTTATCTCTCCACCTGTTTCGTCAAAATTGCATATACTCGATTTCAAAAATATTTTCAATGCAGATTTGCCAGAGATACTACCTTTCTTTTCACGGCGCGTCCCGCTTTTTGTTGTTGTTGTTTAAAAGTTCTGCGCGGGACACTCAATTTCGCGATTTTTCTTAATATAAATCGTTCAGGCCCGTAACGCATAGCACATATAATTTGTTTTTGAGCAGCCAGTGGGTAAAATTGTTGTTCGACTAATTTAATGTTTTAAAACCATCTGTTAAGGGACTATACTTATGAAACGTTGTCAGCTTTTTGGTAATTTTGGACCCCCTCCCCCCCCTTACGACATCATACGTTATCGTTCCTCGAGCACCCCCCCACCCCCACCTCCCTAATAATATCGTTATCAATGTCTAATTTTTTTTCAATTATTTCCTTTGTTTGCAGTGATATACAGATATGGTTATACATTTATAATTTGCATACTTTATTGATTCAAATGAAGAGAAATCAATAAAATATACGTATTATATATGAAATACACTTTATATCAAAAGAAATGTAAACGAAATAGTTACTATTTAATAGTATTTAATAATAGATTTTTCTTACATAATGCATTCGACAGCAATATATAATACCTGCTTGCACTTGCCCCACACGGCGAGGAGGAGGGGGAGGGGGGGGGGCATGCAGAAATTTGTATCAACAAAACAGACGGACAAAATTCTTTCTTTTTTTTTACTGGTAAACACAAGTATCCTGGTTTCTTGAAGAGCGGATTATATATGCATACACATATGACAGAAGAATAGTAATGCCAAACGTTGAGGTATTCCATATTTTAGAATTAAATAATTTTTTAATCATTTAACGATTTTAATAATAACTTTGTATTTTCATAAAAACAGATAACAGATTAAATAAAGATTGCTGGCTATTTTGATGTAAAGAACAAGTTACAAATAAAAAGAGAAAATTTTGGTTGGATCAAAAAGGATAACGATATCAAAAGACAAATCCCCCCTCCCCCTAGAGATATCTTACGATAACATATGCCAGACCCTCCCCCCCCTCCGCCCTAAAGTGATAACGTTATATATGCACAGTCCCTAAGGCAGGGTTGGCGAACTCTTTTTTTTGTCGCGTGCCAATTTTTTTCAAAAAATATTTTACATGACCTTAACGTGCCAACTATATAACAAATTTAGTGGATTGAAAAATAATGAATCAAAAGTACTTGAAAATTACTTATTAAGATTTTTTTAATATGGATAACACACATGTAAGTATTACACTGTAATAACTATAGAAACACTTATATTTTAGAAATTAATTTAAAAAATAATTTGATTAATTATGTTGTATCTTGGATGAAAAACAATTAATATCATTTTAATGCTCAGTTAATTTTAACAGAATGCAAGCTAAAATGGATTCACCTGACAACTGTTCTCTGTTGGATTTTTTATATTATTCATTTGAGAAAATAATGACTCACAGGTATAAATAGTAGGAAAATTTATTAAAATGAAAAAAAAGGCAGTTTATATTTAAATAGTTCTCAAATTAATTTTCAAGTTGCCATAATTTACCATTGGCATTTTTATTAATACATATAATAATCTTTCTTTTTCGGCAGTTTTCAAATATTTTCTTTGTTTTATAAATTTTCGAACCATATTGAATAAGATTAAAATTCTTCAACTTCCAATTAATAGAATTTAGAATCAAACCAGGTCATCAAATTCGTGTATTTTGAGTAAAATCACTGTATCCTGAGTTAGAGACATAATCAACGGCCACGCCAAAATTATTCTCTCGCGTGCCAAAAATGGCACGCGTGCCATAGGTTCGCCGACCCTGCCCTAAGGGAATAGTTCAGTCAATCTCAAATTTCCCTCGCTAATTTTAAACACCTATGGGAGTGCCGCATTTTGGACATCTTTTTAATGAATCCTCTTCTTAAAGGTACTTTCTTTCTCTCTTTTTTAACACTTTCCAACATAGTTGAAACGTGTTTATGAATTCGGCTTATCAGTCTGTGCTCTAACTCGCGTAAATATACAGTGCGATTACCATGAAATTGATGTATGGGGTTTACTATGGCATGCTCGGTATTGAAAATTAAGTGTGTAGCATTTACAGGGACACCCAAAATAATTCCGTTACATTACGGTCTATGAGGGAAAATAGTTTGCGGTGTATTTTAATGATATTACACTATTTTAAACATATGGAAATTGATATGTATCACTGAAGTGTACTGCAAGGTTCATACTATAGAGCGTGGTGAGCATAGAATTTATCGTTCATTTACGGGGGAACACGAAAGAAATTGGTTACAGAAGAAAAAAAAAAAGCAATTTAACAAATTACAACGACCATTTGGAAAATGATTTTTTCAAAGACTAAAATTTAAGACATAAAAAATAGCGCGGAGTTGATCCTACATTACGTACGCCGTGAATTAAACATTAATAGTGTTATGACACGTAAAAATTGCCAGCGACAGAAATCGCCAGCGACTCGTACGTATTATCCACCTGAAACTTACGTATTATCCAAGCATTTCATTGGCTTTTCCATCGTCAGATTTCCAAGAAATCTGACGACCCATTTTAAATGAAATTTCATTCTTAAACTTCTAAACATCCCACAATATTACTTTTTATATCGTCGTATAGAGAAAAAAAAATTTACTTTTAAATGCAATTTATTTGAAAGTTGTATCTCAATTTGCTTCTGAGTTATTCATTTTTTTTTTTTGTAGTTTTTATTACTTTTTTGTCATAGTGGCAACACTCTGTTGTCCATCTCTGTTGAAAGTAAAGGGAAATACAGATTACTGTATAGACCAATCAGAAAACGAATAAAATAATGATTAAACCAATAAAAACCTTCAGATATGCTTTTGGTTTCCTACCTACCCTGATGAGGACAATAACCATTTTTCCAAATGGTTAATAAACGATAATTGAACTATTGAAGCCTGCGAACAATAATTGCTGAAAGTGAATTTTCAGTTGTGGTTTGCGTTTTTAATTTTTTTTTTTTTTTTTTTAATATTACTTGATGTGTATAAATTCTGTAGATCCTATACAGGGCTGCACAAAAGTTTCCAACAACATCCGTTTATTGGCGGAAATGGCTGAACGGAAATTTTCTACTGTGCTATTCGTTTAACTGAACTAACTTTTAGCATACTTTGTAGTATACATACTTATCTATAGTTCATATTCTGGGCTGCACAAAAAGATTGTATATTTTCCCGACTACTCATTGTAATATCAGAAATTGGGCTTTCAAATGCATTATACGTTTTCCAAATTGTTCATTTACACATCATCTTTCACCTTATAGTAAACTGCGAAGTTTTGTTATAGTATTCTGAATGTGTTGGAAAGTGTTTCATAATCTATGCCGTACGCATAATTTTTCTCGTTTTTTTTTTTTTTTTTTTTTTTTTTTGGTCAAAATATTTTTAAAATATATGCTTAATTTTATCTGAAATGTTAAAATCTTACTAGCAGCTTGTACGATTTTAACACAAACGAATAAAATATCAAATTAAGCACATATTTTAAAAATATTTTGACAATTAAGGAATAACAAGTAATATAAAAATTTTGTTTTTAAAGTCAATTCCTGCTTAGGTCATCAAAGAAAAATTTAATATAATCCCTTAAGCTAACATTAGTTTTTGTTGCATTAAAATATCTCAATTTCTTGATTTTCTATAAGCAAGTAGGTTTACAATGGAAATCTGTGGTAATTTGGCGAAATATTAGAGATATCGCCAAGTTGGCGTCACTTTTGGCGATTCATTTTGGTCGCCAAATTGGGCGATATATCGTCAAGTTGGAAAAGAACTTGGCGAGTTACAGAGCTCAAGTGCTTTTCAAAAAACTATTTTTACTTTTGTACTTGTTATTTTCAATTTATATTAGATGTAAATTTCCAACTGGGCGAAAAATGTCCGGACCAGGATTTTTTTCTCCCAGTTGGAAATTTACATCTAATATGATTTGTTTACCAATTAGAATCATTGTGTTAAAATTAATCTAGTGTATTTTCAATTTATTTTATTGACTTCACATGCTTAAAATTCCCGATTTGGTAAAATTAGCAAAATCTGGCAACCTTGTTTTAATGTGAAACGGTCTTCTATACGAAGTAGGTGGTTTAATACACCCTGTCCCAAAAATGTAAACACAAGCGTGAAATGCCGTTTCTAAAAAAATAAAAATTAAAGAAAAACTGAGAATGAAATCAATATATGTTATGAGAATTATTATAAACGTTCGAGGAGATTCCATTTAGAATTAATTCATCTCTCTATTTTAAAAAAGGGTAACTAAGCTGTCACCACCTTGAATGATTACACCTTAAATGATTTTTTTTTTTTTTTTTTTTTTTTTTTTTGGCTAATATTGAGAAAACTACTGCATACACAAAAGTATTAAAATTGGTAGTATTATGCAGAAATGATGCGCCGATACAGACAGTTTTAAATCAAAAAATTAATGATAACGTTTGTCAAAATAGTTTCGTTAAAATTTTTTATAGAAACAAAAACTATGCATAGGAATTTAATCGTTTTTTTTTAAGGATATGCATCACAAGCTTGCGTTGAGCAGACTGCATTTATTTTTTTAATTTGACAGATTTTTTGAGGCTTTTTCTTTTCAATTTTTTTATGAAAATTTTCATCATTTCAATAAATATTTTTTTCACGTTTAGGAAAAGTCATTATTTTAATTTGTTGCCAATTGTAAAAACAGCTCAAAGAATACTACTATATCCTTCAACTAAAAATGTATTTGCACGTGACTATTAAAAGCTCTTTAAAATAAGAATTAAATAATCACGTGATAAAAGCAGGAAAATGTTGAAAATTGCGCCATAAAAATTACATTTACATTTAAATATTGAAATAGAAAGCAAATTTAAAAATAATTACATTAATATGTGTTAAAAGCAGTAAATGGGAGAAATTACATCATACGTAAAATGGTCAAATAATAATGTTGCCAAACAGTTTAAAAATATATTTACACGAGACATTTATTTCTTATTTCAAGATGATCTTTTAAACTATTGTTGCCAATTCTAAGACAGCGCAAATAATAATATTCCCGTTCTAACAACAAAAGTATTTTCACATAAATATAAAAAAGAGAAAGAAAAGTTTAGTGAAAATTATGTATCATTTAAGACGATACATTTAAAATGTTTCATTTAAGGCAATTTTCTTATAGCGTTGTTACAAATTGACTGAAGACAATGACTTTGTTTGATTAGTTCATTTTATATAAGCTGATTTTCAAATGCTGTTTACTGATCTTATTTAATCAATCACGAAAATAGCCATTAGATATCTGACCAGCAGCTAATTCGGATTTAAAATACCGCAGTCTAATGGAAATGAATGGAAACTGGTTTACAGGGAGATTTCCACTGGTTGTTTAATTACAATTCAATCTCCCTAATATTTTAAAAGAATATCAAATTAGCGTTATTTTAGAGTCTGTGATGTCTGAACTGAGGTTGACAAGCGTAGCTCGTAGGGGACAGAGCCGCGACCCTCGACATCACCGGTGATATCGAGGGTCGCGACAGAGCTCCCTTAGTATTTTTTTTTTTGGGGGGGGGGGTAGAAGGGGGGGGTGATATTTATTTTAAGGAATCACAAAATAGGGTGACCTATAATTATAGACATTAAAATGTTTTATGGATGAGTTTTAAAATTTAACAACATACTTATGAATGATAAAACTTAATAGTGTTTCTACTATGTTTATCAGGGCCTGACAACGCAGGGGCATGCGGGGCAGCTGCCCCGAAGCCACGAAGAAAACCACGAAAACTCCGAACGATTAGGCCGACGGGCGCGATTGGGATCGAACCCAGCACCTCCCGTCTACCAGCTTCGAGAGCAGAACCTCTCGGCCACTGTATTTACAAAATGGAATTTCACAGATCGTAATTTAAATTGTTTTTTTATTTTGTGATATTTATAATTTCATCCTTCCTGATTTCACAAAAAAATTTTTTAATTCATAAATTTAATTAAAATATCACTGTAATCTCACACATCTGTCATATGTTGCTTTCTGTTTAAAAGAATTTGTCATAATCTGAAATTTTATACCAAAGTGCTTTAGGGCATCATGAGGAATGCAGTAATAATATAACAAGTATTGAAATTTGTTGCTATTGTTATTAAACGCATGCCACCACTTGCCTTTCCATATGATGGAATCACTTAAATGTATGTTGATTGAATACAAAGTTTAAGTTAAGTAGAAAAGTATTAACACAAATAGCCAATAATGCCTGAAAGAACTATATTTACATTTTAACAGCTCAAATTTATCCTTATATTCCTATAATTGAAAAAAAAAAGTGTATTCTATAGTTTCTTAAGTTGTGCTATTCTTTATAATAGATGTGAATAATACTCAGTATGAAATTTATGTATACATACAATAGGTATGAAGTTTAGTTTTTTATCACTTCAGCATAATTCACGGAACATTTCAAAAAATAGAAGGGGGCCCGTCGAATAATGTTTGCCCCCCAGTCTAAGTCGAGCCCTGATGTTTATCCCTTCAAATGCACGATCTTCCATTGAAATTATCAAATTTTGCATAAATTGTACACACAGTTCATAGTATGCTAGCTCAATCGCTGTTTTTTTTTTCTTTTTTATCTTGTTTTGTCTCCTAGATCGAAAAATATTGGCTACCATTTTTTCAACCTTTCCGTTTTAGCTTCTCTTATTCTGCAAGATGCCTAATGGCTAATTTGTAAACCGTTAGTCATAGACATATAGTTCCAGTTACAAAAATGTTTTAAATGTGGTAAAAAATCATTTTTAAAGTCGTTTTGATCGACAAAAACATTTCTTAAGCAGTGACGAAATTTATACGGTCCTTCGGTCTTATAAGTGATATTTAGTAAAAATTTCCTATTGCACTAAAAAGTTCGGCAAAAAAGTCCCATTCATCAAATCTAAAATTGACCGAGTTATGAAACTTTGAACTGCATGACTTATACCAATTTTTTTCATCTGAACATAGATGAGTTGTGCAATGCTTCGAAGGATCTTGCGCAAAGAAAGCTCTTTAAGTATTATAAGGATTTATTTCGCGCGTACATTTCTGCATCGCGATCGAAGGGAGTCACTTCGAGCAAGTTTTAAGTTAACTTTAATTTTAGATAATCTAATAGCATTTTAAAACATCTATCATTTTGTAAAGAATTGAGATTGTTGCTTTTCATCATTTCAGTTAACAAAAAATCAGTTATTTTTTAGCTTATATTTTTAGAACAAATTGTATATTTTTCTTTAATATATGTCAGAATGAAAACAGATTTCAAATTTATATTGTAATGATAATTTTACTATGAACTATTATTTTTTTTATATCTGGCGATTATTTATATTTCTAGAAAATTTGTGAGTAACCCCTATTTCGTAGCAAAAAAGATGCTTCAACTTTAAACAGCTGTAACTCGATCAGTTTTAAACGTAGAAGAATGAGACATTTTTTTACATTACTTCTTAGTGTAATAGGATATTTTTACTAAATATCACTTGCAGGACCGGGGGACCGTTAAAAAAATTTAATTTCGTATTTTTTTTTTTTAAGAATTGTTTTCCTTAACATCAATCGCTTTTAACCTCTTCAGTTCCGAAGCTAAAATAATAATACAAATGCTTATTCATTGGTTTCTTCCAAACAAAATGACATCGTAAATGACAGAAAAAATATCTTTTCTGAAACTGATCTCTTAGGAGCTTAGTCATTTAGGTTCAAAAATAGGGATCTAAAACTACAAACCCCCTTAAAACATCAATTTAACAACCATTAACCTAAATTAATGCAATCACAAATTTAAGAGCTTTAAACAAGTAAATAATCTACAAATCCTCAAAAATTTTTATTGAAAACGATTTAAGTTAAATACTTATGAAAATTTCTCACTTTCTGGTCATATTGTCTGTTGGGCATTTTTAGACATTTTTCAAACTCAGGTGAAAATAACAATTATTTTATGTGGGAATCAGCTTAGATGCTGCCATTTATTAGTTTGCTTTGAACGCAAAAAACATTCAGCTATTAAGAAGTGATGTGAAAATGTAAAAAATTCGGACATTTTAATTTTTATAAGGAAAAGAACAGAGGTCCCCGTTTGGGAACGTAGGGACCGAAGAGGTTTAAATACTTCTTAACTTCATTTAAAACGTTTTTTGTAATTGGAAATATATGTCTGTGAGATGACTAACGGTTTAGGAATTAGCCACTAGACACCGTTGAGAGTGGACACTAGGGTGGTCACAAGATATATGGGAAAAATTTATTTTTATATTTTCTTATTGGGGGACCCCTCTAAAAGTTACCAGATAGTTAGAAAATGAGATTGGCAAAGTTTCAGCTCAATTGAATAATATTAACCCGTGCCTCATCAAGGTTGAATTCATGAAAAATTGTGATTTTTGACGAAAATTTGTAGTTTTTATTACTTTAAGTGAAAACTGTTTGTCTTAGAAGCCTAATTCTTGTTTTATTTAATAGAAAATATTGTAGCCTTGAACTTTCATTCTCATCAAAACTTATATTTAATGCCATTTAGTATTTTTCAAGTCAACTCGTGAACCATACCCTCGAACTCTGCATTTTTGAAAAACAAGTGAAAAATGACAGATGAATAATTTTGATTACTTTTGATATCTTTTTTTTGTATTGTTTGCATTAAAAGGCAAAAGAAATTGAACAATTTTTGTAACTTTAAAAATATTTCATCAATTATAGCTAATTATATTAGTTATCTAGTTCTGCACCTGTAAAGAAAGAGCTCCTCAATTTGTATTGCAATTGAAGCGCATTTAAACGAAACATCTGAATTTCTCTTCTTATTACAGGACATTAATGTTTCTTAGGTTGTTTTTGTTACCTACTAGCGTTATCTAGTTAGTTTTATTCATTCCGGCACCCTCCCTCCCTTTCGGTATGATGGCAGAAATGCAAGATTTTTTTTAAATTAGCCGCACATGCCTCATCAAATCACCGATACCAAGTAATTGTCAAGTTTTGCGTATTTTATTTTATAATCTTTGCCAAGTGAAACTGAACACCGGAGAATTACAGTACACCCACCAGTTAACCACATACTTTAATTTTAAGTTGAATTTTAATACGACTCCGCAAACAACTATTTCGAAAATAAAGAACTGAGCTCATTAAAAACAGATTTAAAATTTCGATTTAGAAGGTGCTGTTGTTCACTGGGATGGAAAACTGCTTCCTCATTTTTTGAATAAAGAAAATATAGAGAGGATAGTAGTTTTGACTTGTTGTGGAGATGAAGAACAGTTAATAGTAGTTCCTCAGTTTGAAAATAGTATCGAAATAATACAGGCAAAAGCTGTATTTATCAGCAATTGAAGAGTAGGAGGAATTTGGTAAAATCCAGGCAATGCGTTTTGATACCACTGCAGTAAAAAATGTTCGCCTCAGAGCAACCTGCATTTTGCTTTAGCTGTTATTAAAGGAAATATTTTCTATATTTACCATGTCGCTACCATAATTTAGAAATTACCCTAAAAGCTGTTTTTGATTGCGAAATGGACACAATTACTGCCCCTCAGCCAGATATTAAAAAAAAATCAGATTGGGTGGTCTAAGTTAGTTCAGACTAAGTATAAAAATGCTATTGAAGATGAAATATTAGATACAAAACACTTAATTCAGAAGAAATTTCAAGTTTTCATACAGAACATTTAAAAAAGGAACAGCACAGGGATGATTATACAGAATTTATCCAACATTGTGTAATTTTTATAAGACATCTTCCTCCAAAAGACTTTTTTCAGAGCACTTGGTACTATTCATCATTCCAGATAGATGGCACTGGTCATTTATTCTCTCAAAATATACCTTTTCAGGGTTCAGCTCTTATTATCAAATTTAGAAAAAGAAGGTATTAGAGACATTTGCTTATTTAAAAGAAATATTTATTGTCAAATCGTAGTTCATTGCTCCCACTCTCAATCAAGACCTGCAATTATTAAAATCACTTGTTGACTACAGAAAAATTGATAAATAGGGTACAGACAAAGCATTCACTAAAATGATAATCTGCCTTTGGTATCTTAATAAGGATCAAGTTGCATTTTCATTTTTAGATGATACTTTGGGAAAAAAGTTAAAATAAGCATAGCTATAAAATTAAAGTCATTTGAAGAAGAAAATGATGATGATGATGATAGGAATGTAAGAACAACAAAAGATTTTAATGAAGTGGATTATTTATTGAACAAAGAAGTTGGTGTTTTTGTTTCATCTCAAACTGTAAATTTTAAGAGATTTTATATTAATATGCAATTTTTAAATACCGATCCAAATGCATGATGTGAAAATAAACATTATTTGAAAGCAGAAAAAATAGTGAATGGTTTCAAGGTTGTCAATGAGAAGGGAATAAAATTAATCTGAAATTTCGATTCCTGTTTAATAAAAAACGAAGAACAAAAACAGTTTCTGCTAAAAGTTGTATCTGAATGTAGAAAAACTTGTCAAGTCACTTCAAAAGCAACCTTATCTAAGCCATTACCATCTTACTGTGAAAATTGTAGCGGATAATATTTTCTTTTTTTATAATGCTTCCTTTCTTGTAACACAACTTTAATAATAAAACACATTTGAACATTATTTATTCTCATTTTTATACTTTCTTTGCCCCTTTTTTTCTTTTAATTCTTTAAATTTAGATTTAGATTTCTTTCATTTACGTTTGATTTTTTTAAAATTAAACCCTTTACTATGTACAAAATGAAAACAGAAAGGTGAAAAGTAGATGAAAAAGAATGTTGCAATGTTTTTCGTATTTTCATAAAAAGTCAATTTTTAGGATTCAGATCGAGTCTGGTCCTGAAAAATGCGCATATGTTTAAATTTATAATTTTTTTACAAAAAAGTGGTGTGTGGTTCTTCAAGGCAAAAACATTTTTTTATGAAATGAGACCAGCATTATATTTCTAAGTTCAATTGTGTTCCCTTCGTGAAGTAAAAACAGTATTTTTTTGCGAAAAATTACGTTTTTTTCAAACTTTGACCTGAATGTGGCACGGGTTAATATTATCCAAATGAGCTGAAACTTTGCCAATCTCATTTTCTAGCCGATTGGCAACTTTTTGGGGGGTCCCCCCAAAAAATTCAAAAATTGATTTCTTGTGACCACCCTAGTGGACACCCTGTTTCTGCTGTTTCTAAAGGTTTAAAACGCTTTTCGTAATTGTTAATAACTCGGAAGAGATTATTGTATAGTTATATTATATTTTTCTAGATTAAGAAACATCTCTATTTTTTTACAGTGTGAATCCTGTATTATCCCTTTTCATTTTACAATAATATATAATCATCCAATGAAGCATTTTATAAAAATATTTTATCATTTTCAGGTACAAGTCGACCAAGCTACTACACCGTAATTGAAGATGATAACGATTTTTCTGCCAATGATCTTCAGAAAATGACGTATCACTTTTGCCACATGTATGTCCGTTGCACAAAAAGTATCTCTGTCCCAGCGCCAGTACAATATGCTCATCTTGTTGCAGACAGAGCACGGAAGTATTTGTACGGAAGGATGGGAAGCAACTGCAGTAATTCGTCTGATAAGCGTGTACCAACTCTACAAGATATCTATAAAGAAATTAATGTACTTGATGATTTTAAGGGTTCAATGTATTTCGTGTAAATGGTTATTGGGACGAACTTAACGAGTTCTCTTACACTGTATATATATTTGTGTAGTACATCTTATAAAAAAAAACTAAGTGCAGAATTTATATTTCACTGCAATAAATGGTTTTGTGGCTCATCAATATCAAACTTGCTTTACAACAAATGGTGCCTTTTTTGTAGTACATCTTGCAAAAAAACTATTGAATGTTTTAGAGTGAAATTACACTGCTGCAACAAGCGGTACGCTTTTGTGTCACAGCAATATTGAAATTTCACCGCAACAAAAGGTGCATTTTTGTGATTCATAATTCATATGTATTGAAATTACACCGCAACAACGGATAAACTTTTGGGATTTATCAACATTGAATTTGCGCCGCAACAAATGGTGTAATTTTTACAATACGCCTTGCAAAAAAGCTGTTGAATGCTTTTAAGTGGAAATTCCACTGCAAGGAATGGTGCACTTTTGTGGGACCCCAGAACTGAAATTGCACCGCAATAAAGGGCGCACTTTTGTGATTCACTAGTATTGAAATTGCACTGCAATAAACAGTACACTTTTGTGGTATGACATAATTTTAAAAACATTGCAACAAATGTTTGCATCTTTGTGGTTCATTATTATTTTAATTACAATGAAGCAAATGGTGAACTTTTGTGACATAACTTTAAAAAAAAAAAAAGAAAGAAAAATTTTGAATGTTTAGAATTGAAATTGCATTTCAAAACATGGTACATTTTTATATTTCATCAGTGTTGAAAATACACCAGAGCAAATGTTGCATTTCTGTGATATGCCAGTTTAGAAATTTTTTTTTTTTAATGATGCGCTTTTGTTTGTGATATCTATTACAAAAAAAAAGCTGTATTACATGTTTAGAACTGAATTAAAGAGATTGAAATTTTGATTAAAATTTATTTATTACTTCCAGAAATGCATCATAACTCAGATTCATGTGTTATAAGAAAAAAAGAGAGCAGCAATTTCAATAAATATATTATGTGTTATGAAAATAATTCTTTATATGTATATATTATGTTATTTGTTGATGATTTTACATGTGTGTAATAAAAATGTTATATTACCCTAGCTGAGATTTTCTTTTCTTATTTGGCATTAATTTATACCATGTTAAGTAATATTTACTAGCAAAACCAGCGGCTTTGCACACGTAGTTGGTGAAATAGGCCAAGTATTATTTTTGTAAGAACCAAACGAACATCTTAAAAACACAATAAAACATACATAAATGCGCCAGGCCTTTCGAAAGAGCTTAGTCTTTCCTCATCAGGCGCAAAGAAGACGTCCTTCTACTTTGGAAGCAGGAGTAAGACTGAAATAAAAGATAAGGGAAAAGAACAAATTGAAGAAACAGCCAAAAGGAAAGCAGGAAAAATCAGCCAATCACACAAGAACACAACCCAATCAGAAGAACAAAGCATAGAAAAAGAATTATGAAGCAAACTGAATAAAAACAAAGTCAAAAATTAAAGGAAAACACACAAAAATATAAAATAGATAATAATAATAAAAGAAAAAATATAAAATAAATGCAGTAAAATATAAATATAAATGAAAAAATTAATTAATTAATTAAAAATTATAAAATATAGTAATATAAAATAAATAAATAAATAATAATAATTACAATAAGAAAACAAGAATTATTTATTATTATACATTTTTTTATATTACTAGGGGGCTCTGCCCCCTACGAGCTACGCTCGTCAACCCCCGTTCAGACACCGTAAGCTCTAATTGCACGCTAATTTGATCGGCTTTAAAAAGATTTCGGAAGATTGAATTATAATTTAAAAAACAATGGCGATCTCCCTATAAACGATTTCTATTCATTTCTCTTTGACTGGGGATTTTTAAGGCCAAATCCGCTGCGGTACTACTTGATTAACCCGTCGACCAATTTCGCCAAATTATATAAATCGCCAAAGCACTCGCCAAATTATACAAATTGACGTCATTTTTATTTTAAATAACGAAAGAACAAATAAATTAGTGCAACATTAATAAAAATACAAATAAAACGTCGAAATAAAAATAACTTGATGACGTAGACACGTGTAACTTATTTAAAGTCAAGTTAATGTGGCATTTACGATCAACCATTATTGACATTTAATCTTATAGTTTGGCGAATGATAGATTTTTAGTCGACGGGATAACAAAGTAGTACCAAAAATACATATGTCAATCGCTGTTTTCGTCTTTGATTAAGTAAAATAAGATAAACATTTCAAAATAAGCTAATATAAAAGGAATTAAGTAAACAGAATCTTTGTCTCCCGGTATTTTTTAACAAAGCGAAAAGAAAGTTCTTTTAAATAAGACATTTTAAATTAATCGTTTTTAATCTGATGTAATTTTGACCAAACTATTCTTTCTCTTTTTAATATTCACGTGAAAATACTTGTGTTAGAAATGAAATATTATTTGCGCTTTCCTAACAAAAATAGTTGAAAAGTATCCTCTCAAAATATCAAATAAATGTCTAGCGCAATTTCTAAATTTAAACCGTTTTGCAATATTATTTGGTGTTCATTTTATGTAATAACTGTAATGTAACGTAAATATGACGTAATTTCTGCTATTTAAGACTTCTAACGCATGTTAATAAATTTATTATTTTACAAATTCCTTTCTCTCTTAAAATTCACGTGTAATTATAGTTTTTATGACGTAATTTTTAATAAGTTCCTGCTTTTTGTACATAATTATTTAATTCTAATTCCAAATGTTTTTTTCTGTTTATAATAGTCACGTGTAAATAAATTTTTAATTTATTACACGTATAAATATATATATATATATATATTTTTTTTTTTTTTTGAAGCAAACATTATTGTTTCCGCTGTTTATATAGTTGGCAACAGTTTAAATTAATATCACTTTCTAAAATCTGTAAAAAATATCTCTAGAAATCCTGAAAATTTGAATTTAAAATAGAAATAAAACCTCAAAAAATTAGCCAAATTAAAAAAAAGAAAACAGTCTGCACACCGGAAACTTCAAACGTATAAAATGATCTAAAAATGATTAAATTCCTATGTACAGTTTTTGCTCCTATAAAACTTTTTTAATGGAACGATTTTGTCTAACTTTGGCATTAAATATCTCTTAAAATAATTCTTCGATTTGAAAACTGTCTGCATCAGCGTGTTTATCAAACATTTCTGTATAATACTACCGATTTTCATATTTTTGTATGCATTATTTTTCTTAATATTAACAAAGAAAGACCTCCGGTCACAAAAAATTCAAAACCGGCGGCGGCGGCGGCGGCGGCGGCGGTGACAGCGGTAGTTACTTTTTTTTAGAATAGAGAGATTATGCTATTTTATTTCATATTTTTAAATTTATTTGTTTATTCATTTATATTTTTATTTAACTGGATTTATTTTATATTTTTTCTTTTATTATTATTATCTATTTTAATTTTCTGTGTGTTTTACTTTAATTTTTGACGTGTTTTTATTCAATTTGTTTCATAATTCTTTTTCTACTCAATGTTCATCTGATTGGGTTATGTTCTTGTGTGCTTGGCTGTTTCCTCGACTTGTTCTTTTCCCTTATCTTTCATTTCAATCTTGCTTCTGTTTCCATAGTAGAAGCAGTGGCGTAGCCAAGGGGGGGGGGGGTCCGGACCCCCCCCCCCCCCCGAAAGTAGACCTGGTTTACTGAATCATGGATACCTGCTAAGACAGAATCACAAAGGATGTATAAAAATTCCGCTTTAGGGAGGTGTTCGTCTTAGAAGGTATAATTCAAAGGTATGTCTTTCTTCGGGACTATGAACTTTTCCGTTTTAGGCAGGTTTCCGTTATAAATACTTTCCGTTTTCACAGTATCCCTTAAAACGGCTAAAACGTACGCACTTCCCAAACTTTTTTCTTTCAAGTACCCCTTTCTTAGGTTTTTCATTTCGGAGTACCCCCATTGCTCATAAACACGCCCCCCTCCCCCCTTCACTCAAGGAGCTAACGTAAACATGCTTATTTTCATTAGTAATCTTCTTATCACAACCATATAATAAATCGATGCAAATTACATTGATATTCCTAACATTTTTGCGACTTCCGCCATTACCGATAATATTTTCACATACCCCCAGCAGACCCGTCACGTACCCCTAGGGGTACGCTACCCCAGGTTGGAAATCGCTGCTATAACACAACCTCTGAAGAGCATAAATCTATGTGAAGATCACCTATCTCAAAGGAAAACAATTCAAGGTTCTACGAAAACAACACTATGTATTTGTGCTTGCTAACGTTTGAAACCTATCTGAAATGAAACTTGTTCCAATTATGAATCCTTCTTGGCAGGTTTTCTGAAAACACGGAATCCTCTCATAAACAAAAATATTTTATTGTCCCGAGACGAAAGGATAACTATGCAAGTATACCTGCTATTCCGTTTACACAAATTTACTGTAACTAGATTAAACATAAAACTTCCTTATCTTGGACTTCGATGGGGTTCTGTTGTCGACACTTTTGGGAAAGAACGAGTTTATACGAACGCAATAACGGTACATTGGTTGAGTTTCGTGACCCTTGCCTTTGTTCACTTTATAGCGGACAATATTAACAATTACTTTAAATCTGCTGCCTGCAATTAATAAAAGTAACTTTATTTTTGGACTGGTTATTTGTTACCACTTTCAAAATATACTGGCGAGAAAAATTAATAGAATAACCATAAAAAGGTGCTTTATGTTAATTCTATTAAGGGAACTTCCAGAAAGGTAACTCAATGTCAACATTATCACGAAGCCCAATGGGATTAACATTCGCTACAGAAATATATGCAAATTTTTCAGCCTCAGCCTGTTCTTTCGGTTCACGTGTGAAAAGGAGCGCACGTGGGTAATTTGAAGTCTATTTTTAAGGATTGTACGTGTAATTAGGTAAAACTTTAACTTCTAGTAGGTGGAATATGTTGTCCAGAAGATATTTGACCGATTTTGAGAAACTGCGTGCGATAGGGAGAATGGAAGCAGGACAGACACTCTTAGGGTTCTGCAAAGACTTAAAAATAGCCAAAAGCGTCATGTCAAGAATCCGGAAACGGTTTAAAGACACTGGTATAATGGCCACAAACAACCAGGTCAAGGTAGAAAACGCACCACAATAGGCTCTCAGGACTATAATTTGCCAACGATTGCTAAAAGAAATAGGCAATTGACGTCAATTCAGATTGTAGGGAGTTTGCTGCAGCAACAAGAACTCGACTATCCTGGAATACTGTGAGTGACAGGCTGCATGCAAGGAAACCCATGATTTGTGTCTCACTAACTCCGGTAGCGAAATGCGCCCGGTTAAAGTAGTGCAGAGATCATCGTCATTGGAGTACCATGGACTGGAGCCGAGTTCTCTTTACCGATGAATCCCGATTTTGTTTAGATAGTTACTGCAGACGTGTTACCATATGGAGGGAGAAAATCACACGCAATAAGACTGGAAACATCCGTGAAAGGCATCGATACAAAGGTCGTGGAATCATGGTATGGAGGGACATCATTTTGAATGGCCGCAGTGACCGACATATTTTTACCAGTGCAACTGTGAATGCTGAAATATACAGAGATGAGGTTCTTGATCATCCTGTCAAGTTGTTTAAGGGTGCAATCGGAATATTCGGAATTTTATGATTATTAATGGTTTAGAATGGAGCTACCACCTTCCACGGAACTCTTAAGTGTCCCTCCCAGAGCTGCATAAATCCGACTCGTCCGAAGCTTACTGCTGAACTTGGAGAGAGTTCTAAAATAGTTTCGAACCATCTAAAATAAAATGGCTGAGAAGTACAAAAACAGAAATCACCATGAACCACTTTTTACACATTCTAATGCTTCCAAAAAAGTGCTAATCTATCACAAATAAACTTATTACAAAAATTTAACTTCCTTAAAGACGACCAGATATCGGAAGCAACTATTAGATCGAATATGGTGTCAAAAGTGCGAGACATGAAACATGGAAACCCAAAAGATTATGGCTGAATAAGACAATTGTAACAAAACTGCTTTTTCCAGCCCGAACTATATTTGATGTGTTTGCTTCTTAAATTACTAGTTTCTGTAGCTGAAAATGCAAGATATTTTTCTTAAAGTTAAAACCTTCCCACATAGCATTTTTAGTTTGCAGAAAATTTGCAACAGTCTTGCTTTGAAAACCTGCGAAGTTGCAGTAAGCTCAGCATGTAAAGACTGAAAGTTCATAACAAGACTGCAGCAAGATAACACAAACGCCGAAGTCACCACACTTTGAACTTGCAGCTAACTTGTCGTGCAAGTTAAATTCATAACTGTATCAAATTTATTGCAAACTAACGACAAACAAGTAATCAAAAATACTGCAAACTTACTGCAAAGTAGTAATATTTCCATGTCCACTATAAGTTTAACCCCTTCGAAGGGGTCCATAGACCTGATCAAGTCTATTGATGCGAAAGCGCCGTCAGAAGGTGCATGCAACGGTTTTATCACCATAAACAAATTTAGGTAATATTTGTACTTTTCATTTTGAGCATTTTTTGGTATTTAATAAGTATAGCGTTTAGAAAAAGGGGTGCCTACGGAATAAAATTTCTGCGTATGTGATGATTGTCTATTATCTCAACAGATTAATTTTTTGCTTTTGTCACTTTCGTTCGTAAAGACAGTCTTGCATCAATTTCAGAACAAACTACTCATGCAAGTGGGTGATGGTATACCTTGCGGGAGATTTGCTGTGAATTTCTCAATTCAAATTTATCACGGCAAGATAATATCAGAAAAAATCAAACTCGCTGCTAATGGATTAAGTAAAATAATGCTATAAAAAGTGATAAAATATCTTTATTAAGATTGACAATCGTTTCGTCGCACCAACGGCGACATTTTCAAAATCATTCACGATAGAAAATATTTTCACATAATTTAAAAACAATAAACATAGTAAACAATGTCACGAGACATGATGCATAATGAAAAACATTGCAAGCATAAAATTAAATTAGTTATTTGTGAGCGTGGATTAATTTTTATATAATTTAACAAAACAATAACATGGTAAACAATGTCACGAGACAACATGCATAATGGAAAACATTGTAAAACATAAAATAAAAATAAAATTATCTTGGCTATTTGCGAGAGTGGATTAATTTTTACTATTGTTATTAAAATTACATAGCATCTCTTTCCAAATTTTAGGTAAAAATTTTTGCTGCTAATGTTCATGCTATCTGGGTTATCTCAAAAACTCCCATAGGCAGCGCGGTGTATCGCATGAACGGCTCATGCATATGACACTTATGTGAAATCATTATCGAATATCTATTACAGCAAAAGTTCTTAATTCAATGGCAAGAAATTAAACATGGAAATTGCTGTTTTAAACTTAACCACTTGATCCTAACTTTATTGTAGGCATATGTTATGTAATATGAAACTTGATTTAACCCATTCGCTGCCAAAACTATAAAGTAAGAATTTTCAAATTTTTTGTTAAAAGTCGTTTGCTACCACAAATTCAGAAAGGTAAATTTCGCTTTACTAATACAGTGAAATTTCTGCCAATAAATGAGGCAATTTTTTTAATTCTAAAATAGTGGTGACAAAGTAATTAATAAATTAAAGCCACGAGTATACTCGTGGATGACAGCGAATGGGTTAATTAAATTTAACTCTTCAGAATGCGCTCAGCTTTTTACATCATAGTGAATATTTTTCATTGGTAAATATTAATGTAACTTCAATGTATTATTAGTTGCAGTTATAGAGATTGGCCTTACATTTTTTATCCATGCTTTTTTTTAAAATTAAGAAATTAAATAAGGATATACCTAAATTCTTAAAGTTACTCGAAATACTTCTATTATACATACACAGTCAAGACAAGATTACAAGGGACTGGTAAAAAGCTCCATTTTAGACAGGCTTCCATAGAAAGAAGTGTGATTAATTATACTTCTAAGGTACACTACTTCAATAAGATCTATTGTTCGTTTCGCAGGGATTCTGAAACTCTTCCGTTCGATACAAGATTCCGTTATAGAAAGATTCCGCTTTCACAGGCTTCACTATGTTTCACTAAAGAACGATGAAAATCCCCTTTCAGATGGGTTTTCAGCTAATTTAATTGTATCGCAATTCATATTAAGACCATGTAACGCTTCGGTTAAAGACAGGATTCTGTTATAGACAATTACTATTTTGACAAGTTTTATTCTATTCATATGACATAAATATGTATATTTATATAAGTACACAAAACTTGTAAAAGTGGAACCTGCCTATAACGGAATTCTGTCTTAAACAGAAATGTTCCATAGTGCTACGGAAAAGAATACTATACAAATACACTTGATAACACAAAAACCTGTGTAAAACGGAATTTTCCAGCAATATTTACGATTTCATCTTGACAGGTTTTATTATATATATAACCTGAAGGAAAATTTTTGGACCCCCCCCCCCCCCCCCCCCGAAACGAAATCCTGGCTACGCCACTGAGTAGAAGCACGTCTTCTTTGCGCCTGATGAAGAAAGACTAAGTTCTTAGTCTACCTTTCGAAAGACTAAGACTCCTTCGAAAGGCTTGGCGCATTTATATATATATATATATATATATATATTTATGGTGTTTTTAAGAAGTTCCTTTGGTTCTTACTGTTTCACACCAGTTTTTACTTATATTAATTTCGTGTTTTGTGAATTGCAAGTAAAAACCAGCAACAGTTTGTTTAAAATGTAAAATTGGTCTGTTTCCCAAAATTCCACACATAATACATCTTTCTGTAATGTAAGTTAATTTTTTGTAAAATTACTATGCTTTAGACCGTTGTCCTGTTTATAGAACAGCTAATTACTTAAAAAATTAAAAACCTTTTTTCCAAATTTTGCTTTTATATGTTTAATTACACCATATTAATGATAAAATCGAAGTTTTAAAATTTTTCACAAATATTTATTTGTTGCGGTCCAATATGGGTTAAATAAATTAAACATTTTTCGTAGTCAACGTAAATATCTTGCAATAAGCACTGGTTAAAAGTAAATTTTCCTACCATTTTATTTTGAAGCAAATTAAATGTTCGAATTTGAAATATAGTTTAAACATATTTTCGACATTTTGAAAATATTTGCAAAATTAATCTCAAGGCTCAAAGGAATCCCCAAAACCCTAGATGTTTAAAAATAAAATAAAAAATATATAAAGTACTCGTAGAGGCCCCCCCCCCCAAAAAAAAAAGAAAAAAAACGAAATGTTCCCAGTTTCCAAATTAATAAATAAATCGCTACCAATAAAAGTGTGTCCAATTAAAAATTCAAAAATTATTGTTTCTCATATTGTTTCCTTATTAAGAGGGAAGGAGAGCGATCAGGAAGGAATGCTTCCCCCCCCCCTCCCCTAGAATTTAAATTAAATTTTGTTGCTATTAAAAAAGCTATTCAACAAAAGAAGGTCGTTTATACTGACCATCAAAATTTGGCGCCTGGCCGCAGAAAATACTTTGGGCCCTAATCGTAGGTTATCACATTTTTACAAATACTGTGAATAAGAAGTGAATGAATATAACTATTACTAAATGCACCCATGTAAATGAAAGACTGAGAATTAAGCTGAATTATTCAATTCCTACTATTAGTTCACACTCTCCCTATATTTATTTATTTATTTATTTATATATCTTGTTCAAATTTTCAATCGTTAATAAAATACTTATTATTCATCCTGTCAAGTTGAAATAATTTTTTTTAAAACTTGTATTGGATGACAATTGATGTTAATACAGTTTTTTCAACTATTAATTCACTAGCGAACTTGCCCGGGGTTGCCCGGGTACGTCAAAAAACAGCAGGAATTACGAAAAAGCTCTGAAAATCACAATAAGATATCGCGAAAATTTTTTAAATCGCTTCTCAAATTCTGAAAAGAGAATATATATATATATATTATGTTCGAAGATTGCAAGTTCATTCCTTTCACTAATGTGAAAAAATAGTAGCAAATCTCTAAAATACACTAAAAATCACATACAAAATTCCCGAAATATTCGAAAATTGCTATACGAAATCCGAATAAACTTTATTGAAATGAGGCAGAATGTACTTTAGTTCAAAAATGGAATGTCAAAAAATTGCAGCAGATCGCGAAGAAACGTAAAAAGCGCATTAAAAATCACAAAACGTTCAAAAATCACGAAAGTTAAAATTTATTATAATTGGATAAAAGTTTCAAATCCAATTCCTTTGACCTGTCGACTCTCTTAAAATTTATGTTTTGGAAATCATGCTAAGCATTAAATCACGTTACTTTCATTCGTAATTAATTTACTTGGACTCCCTTAAATATAATTAATATAATCCCTTAAGTTAATATTAGTTTTTGTTGCATTAAAATATCTCAATTTGTTTATTTTCTGTAAGCGAGTAAACCCTATTGTTTTACAGTGGAAGTATGGGAATTTGGTGAAATATTAGAGATATCGCCAAGTTGGCGTCACTTTTGGCGACTAATTTTGATCGCCAAATTTGTCGATATATCGCCAAGTTGGCGACAAACTGGACGTTATTTGGCGACAGAACTGGATCCCGCCCCACCCCCCCCCTACGGTAACCCCCTTATAGGTATGGACATGCATTACATGCTGTTCAATAATCGCATAAAAAATTCGCTAAAAATTCAAAATTTGCTGCACGAATTCCGAATAAACTTTTTTGAAAAGAGAACAAAATTTGCTATATTGGGTTAAAAGAAAGAAACTATATTCTTTTTCCTAATGTGGAAAAATCGAATTAATATAATCCCTTAAGTTAATATTAGTTTTTGTTGAATTAAAATATCTCAATTTGTTGATTTTCTGTAAGAAAGTAATCCATATTGGTTTACAATGGAAGTCTATGGGAATTTGGCGAAATATTAGAGATATCGCCAAGTTGGCGTCACTTTTCGCGACTCATTTTTGTCACCAAATTTGGCGATATACCGCCAACTTGGCGACAAACTTAGCTGCACTTGGCGACAGAACTATGTCCCTCTACGGCAACCTCCTTATAGGTATGGAAATGCATTAAATACTGTTCAATAATTGCATAAAAAATTCGCTAAAAATTCAAAAATCGCTGCACGAATTCCGAATAAACTTTTTTGAAAAGAGAACAAAATTTACTACATTGGGTTAAAAGAAAGAAACCATATTCTTCTCACTTATATGGAAAAATCGCCGCAAAACACAAAAAAAGTTAAAAATCGCATAAAAAATCGCATAAAAAAAATCTAACCAAAAAATCGAAAATCGGGTTTCGAGGTGTAAAGCTTCATATATAGACGTACCTTTTATCCCAAATTTTGTAGCTCTACGTGCAGTGGTCTCTTCAGAACACCGTCGACACACTCACTCACTCACTCACACACAGACTTCTTTCTTTATTATTATAGAAAGACTAGGGGGCTCTGCCCCCTGCAAGCTACGCTCGCCAACTCCCGTTCAGACACCGCAGAATCTGAAAATCTAAAAATCTAATGGGTTTTAAAAATATTAGAGAAGATTAAATTATACTGAAAAAGCTGTGCAGATCTCCCTGTAAACGGGTTTTCATTCAATTTCCTTTGATTGCAAAAATTTAACGGAGAATCAGTTGCTGTTAAGACATCCAATGGTTGTTTTCGTTTTTGATTAAAGAGGATCAGTTAAACATTTGAAAAGAAGCTAAAATAAAATGAATTAAGCATTCAGAGTCTTTGTCAACCGATATTTTAAAACAATCTATAACAATAGCCTAAATCATGTGACTATCATCAACAGTTCCGGGCGGAACACTTTGCTTTTTATACCCTAGGTGCCATTTTGATACTTTAATGTTATCCAGGCACAGGTGATAAGTCGCCAAATATTATTCCATCCCCATCATTTCATCTATATTATAATAGTTCAAGTCATCAAATGCCATAAACAAATACGATCTGATCCCTTCGCCTTTCATATGAAAGTTTGGAACAAATGTCATATACGCCCCATACTGGCGCGATTTTTTTCCAACGCCAATTTGGGGAACGCATCAACAGCATAAACAACAACATCCGGCTTACCATATCAAGCAAAATAACGATACTTTGGCGCCAGTTAAGTACCCGTTGCGTATATGACATTGGCGTCAGAAAAAAATCGCGCCAATATGGGGCCGTATATGACATTTGTGCAGAAAGAAAAAAAAGCCGGGTGCAAATCTCGCCAATATCTTTTTTTCAACTCGCCATTTAGCATTTTTTTTATTGTTCGAGTGGTAAATTAAAACATTGATTTGGAGTTGAAATTAAATGTCATGGTTTGTTACATAATTTAATATTTCGCCAGATGTCATATACGCACCGCATGTTTGGCATGCTTTTTTTTTTTTTTTTTTTTTTTTTTTACGAAAATTTGGCGAAAGCCTCGTTTTCGAATACCAGTTACATATGTATTTTTGGTACTACTTAGTTATCCCGTCGACAAAAAATCTATCGCGAACTACAAGATTAAATGTCAATAATGCTTGATCGTAAATGTCACATTCACTTGACTTTTAGCAAGTTACACGTGTTTGCGTCATCAAGTGATTTTCATTTTGACGTTTTATTTTTATATTTATTAATGTTATACTAATTTATTTGTTCTTTCGTTATTTAAAATAAAAATTTTGTCAATCTGTACAATTTGGCGAGTGGTTTGGCGATTTATATAATTTGCGAAATTGGGTGACGGAATAACTACTACATTGTACCGTATTTTTTAAATATTTTCTATTATTTTCAAAAGGAAATAGCAAAAAAAATAATTAATTACCATAGAACAAAATAATTTATATAAATTTAAAAAAGAAATAAAAGTAAATATACATTTATTATTAAATAAACAACAATAGCCGGGTTACCATGTCTATCAAAATAATGCCATTAGTGCGCCTATTATGTACCCCGGTGCGTATATGACATCTGTGTCTAATATTTTTCTTTTCGTTTTGATTTTTTTTTAAAAAATGAAGTGAAAGCCATCAATTTAAATGTTTCATTTTTAAATGAAAGTTTTGTATTTAATAAAATGATAACGAAATACAAAAAAAGCATTGTTCTTAGCATAGATTTAAAGGAGGCCCAACTGTCGCCAAATTAATTTAAAATAGTAACCTTTTCTGAATTATGAAAAAAAAAATTCTGTTATGATTAAAATGTGAGTTGCCATAATTAGAAAAAATGTATTTAAAATTAGAAAAAAATTAATATTTCGAAAACTAATTCGAATTTTAAAATTCTAATACCAGTTTTGAGATCTGTGGATCAACACGGATTTTTGGTGTTAATTTCATCGCAAAGTATTCCATATTTTAGGAGAAATCGCCGTGAAACAAAATCAGTTGTTTAATCGGTCGATTCAAAGAATCGATACATTTCAGGCGTTTCATATATTCGTTTCATAAATTCGTTTCATTAGGATTTTATATATATAGGGTAGATTAATTAAATTTTAATTAATTAACTTTAGTTTTACAGGGGAGACAAAATGGTGGCCATTGGTTATTGAAGCATTTAATGCATCTTCATACCTATAAGGGGGTTTACCATAGGGGTGCCCTGTTCTGTCACCAAATACCGCCAAGTTTGTCGCCAACTTGGCGATATTTCTAATATTACGCCAAATTCCCATAGACTTCCATTGTAAACCTACTTGCTTATAGAAAATCAACAAATTGAGATATTTTAATCCTTTCCTTCTATATATAAAAAAAGTTTTGATTTGGAAATGGGCCAATAAAAGTCTGCGTAGATATTCCCGGTAGATCAGCATCCAATTTGAATACTTAAGCATGGCCTTTCTTCGTTAATATTAAAAAAACTGTTGCATACAAAAATATCATAATCGGTAGTATTATAGAGAAATGTTTGATAATCACGTTGATGTAGATAGTTTTCAAATCGAAGAATTATTTTATGATATATTTAAGGCTAAAGTTGGACAAAATCGTTCCATTAAAAGAGTTTTATTGGAGCAAAAACTATACATGAGAATCTAATCATTTTTAGATCATTTTATACGTTATAAGTTCCCAGTGTGCAGATTGCATTTATTTTTTTTTTGACTAATTTTTTAGGTTTTATTTCTATTTTAAATTCAAATTTTCAGCATTTCGAGAGATATTTTTTACAATTTTAGAAAATGTTATTAATTTAAACTGTTGCCAACTGTATAAACAGCGCAAACAATAATGTTTACTTCAAATTAAAAATTTATTTACACGTGACTATTATAAACAGAAAAAAAACTTTAAAATTAGAATTAAATGCAGGAAAAGCAGGAAAATTACGTCATAAGAACCATATTTACACTTGAGTTTTAAAAGAGAAACAAAATGTTAAAATAAAAAAAAATCCTTATTATGCGTTAAAACTTGTAAATGGAGGAAATTACGTCATATTTAAAATGGACAAAAAATATGGCTAAACAATTCAAATTAAAAAATATATTTGCGCGAGACATTTATTTGATATTTTCAGATAATCTTTTCAACTATTATCGTGAATTTGAAGACAGTGCAAATAATATTTCTTTCTAACAACAAAAGTATTTTCACGTGAATATTAATAAGAGAAATAAAACTTTGGTGTAAATTACGTCAGATTTAAAACGATACATTTAAAATGAATTACTTAAAAGAACTATCTTATAGCGCTGTTAAAAAATACCGAAAGACAATGACACTGTTTACTTAATTCCTTCTACATTAGCTTATTTTCAAATGTGTAACTATTTTTTTTAATTAAATACGAAAGCAGCCATTGTATATTTTAACAGCAGCAGATTTGGTCTTGAAAATCCTCAATCCGAGGAAAACGAATGGAAACCCGTTTACAGAGAGATTACTACTGTTTTTTGTTGTTGTTGTTTTTTTTTTTTTTTTATTTAATTCAATATTTTTAAAGCCGATCAAATTAGCGTGCTTTTTGATTTTGGTGTGCCTGAACGGGGGGTTGGCGAGCGTAGCTCGTAGGGGGCAGAGCCCCCTAGTGCAACAAAAACTAATATTAGCTTAAGGGATTATATTAAATTTTTCTTTGATGACCTAAGTAGGAATTGACTTTAAAAACAAGATTTTCATATTACTTGTTATTGTTGAAATTTCTTCATAAAAAAATAACTTGGCAATCTCAAATATGATGTTAAATAAACATGAACTAATGCAGCACGAGCTAGAAAAACATACGTGTTTAAAAAAATGCGATTTTATAGATGAAATAGTCATAAAATTAAAACATCCATCTGAAAGTTTAAAACATTTATATAGCAGCAGAAATATTTTGAAGGCACATGACAAAATGATAGCCTTTAATATGCAGAAAAAAATACACATACACTTATGATGTCACTGACAATTTTAATCTACACAAATTGGGTAATGAATCTAGAAATTTTTAATTTCTTGTTACATCAAGATGTTTTACAATAAAATTCATTCGGGACACCAAAAATGTTTCGCCTTTAAATCTGTGGTCCCTGGGAAAGTGCCTCGCGTAACTTGCTAGTAATCGAAAGTTGGGACCGAAAATAGAAAAATTGATGAAAAAATATTTTTATTTGAGATTGTCCTAAATATTAAGTTATTGTCAAACACAGGGCCGAATTAAGGTGGGGGGCTACGGGGGCTGCAGGAGCCCGGGCCCCAACTTGAGAGGGACCCTTCAGCAGTGGCTTAAGTTGTATCAAAGTTTCGTTTTAAAAATTACTTAATTTCTAAAAAAAATTTCTAAAATGATAAAAGTATTCTTAAATGGCGAAAAAAAGTCATGTTTCAAGTGTCAACCTCCATTACCTTTTACTTTTGCAATTTTAAAGTTTCGCGAGTCCGATAATAACTGTTGCTAAGGCATCCTTTTTAGTATATTTTTACCCTCAGAGCCCGATCAAGCTGAAGTTGAGCCCAGGGCCTGTTAAAAAGTTGTGCCCCCCTACCTCCCTATTCCCGGCGACACTTTCAGGAAAAAAGTAGGTTTATTTGATGAGTTAGCAAAGTTGTTTGGGTGAAAGTTTCAAGCTTACAAAAAAAATTTAACAAAAATAATCAAGAAAATGAATTACCGCCCACTTTCTCAAATAAGCATTTGTATAATTTATAAACATCTATGATCCACAGTTTATGTTGCAGAATAAATGAGGACGTCTTTTTCAAAACTCGCCTTGTCCAAAATCATAAAAGTTGTGTTTTCACTAACTGTCTAGTAATCATTTTAAACTATAATTCTGACATTGTAAAATCCTCGTTTACATTGAAACCAAAAGACACAGTATGCAGTTTTTGGCATTTTCCCCAAATTTGATTTTCTGGATACGGCAAGTTTTGAAAATTATAGGTACTCTCGAATTGAAAAGGACTTTTACAGAAAAATTAAATACGGAGGTTTTTTATTACAGTAAAACTTTGTTTTTATGTCAGGGACCAAAATATAAAATGCAAACAGTGTAAAAACATAAATTGTGAGAAAATACACACAAATTTGTGGGCCCCTGAAATTGGTGGGCCCAGGGCCGAGGCCCCGGAGGCCCGTGCATTAATTAGGCCCTGTTTACCCTCTTTAAGCAAAAGCAGAAAAACATCTTTATTCTATTTCCTTCTTCTGCCTCAAAAACACATGTACTTAGTTTAAAGTTTTCCAAGAAATTACCAATGAGCACAGGACTGCCCCCCTCCCCCCTCCCACTGTCTGAAATCTACACTTCCGATCTTCCGAATGACATTGACCATTCAACAGTATTTTGCGTAAGTGACCATAACGAATTGTTTTATATCTTTTCCTCTCAAAAGAGACAAAGAAGTGGTGCGGTTTTTTTTCAAAGGGTGTGTTTTTTCATAAATTTTTACTTTAATATTATTAGAAGATTTTAGGAAATGTTCTTAGCACTTTAGATCTACAATTAATTGAAATTAAGCATAGGGTATGAATTAATCATTAGAATAAAGTTTTAAAGAAATGCGCAAAAATGGGGGGAATGGTTAAAAGAGAGCCCTGGGGTCGCAATAAAAATATGAGGGTATTGGTCCGTGGAGAGGAGTCCATGACTTAACTCTAAAATTTTGCATTGAGAATGTGAGAAAAATAGGGTGTGAAAAAAGCATGCCACATGAAAAGTTTAAGGGTCCCCGAATCGGACCCTAGGGTGTCCCAGGATTTCAACTGGAAGCTAGAAACGGGTGAATAACTAAATGGCTGGTTGGTTGTATTTATGTCGGCCAATTATCAGCACGTGGGATATAGGCCCTAAGGGGGGAGTGCCTTCCGTGGAGGTCTTTCTAAGGGAACCTAACCCGTATTAACGCTTGGAGAACCAAGGTTCGAAGAAAACCACGAAAACTCCGAACGATTAGGCCGACGGGCGCGATTGGGATCGAACCCAGCACCTCCCGTTTACCAGCTTCGAGAGCAGAACCTCTCGGCCACTGGTGGGGCAATAACTAAATGGAAAAAAAGTTATAAAAATGAAGATTGGATTAAGAGGGGAGGGGGCATTTTTTTAACAATTTATGGAGCAAAAACTTCAAGAGGCCCTGTACCGGGATCCAAGGGGCCAGGGGCTTAACTGGCATGTAGTTGGGTATAAAGATACTTTTTAGTAATTTTTAAAGTAATCAGAGGGCGCTAGAACTATGTTAAAGAAAATTGCAAGCAATTCGGATCATTTTTAAAGCTGCACCAAGGGCCTCAAGGAGGAGATTAATATTTAAAATTGGTGGTAGCTGAAGTCTGAGAATTTTTTTTTTTTTTTTTTGTAGTTCATGTAATAGCTGGAGGACCTAAAGAGTTGTTTAAAAAAAAAAACTAGTGAATCGGACGATTTTTAAGGAAGCTGTAATGGGGGGAGGGCAAAAGGGGGCAATTGATAGTTAAGAGCACGGTCCTAACTTGAAAACATGCTAAAATGACGTTTTCACTATGTTTTCCTAACATGAAAACATGCTAGTACTTAGTGTTTTAGATCTTCAATTAGTCAAAACTAAGCATAGGGTTAAGCTAAATAATGCTATAAAAAGTGATAAAATATCTTTATGTAGATTGACGAACGTTTCATCGCACAAACGGCAACATTTTCAAAATCATTCATGATAGAAATACTTTCACAAAATTTAAAAACAATAACTTGGTAAACAGTGTCACGAGACATCATGCATAATGAAAACCAGTGCAAATATAAAATAAACTAAAATGAAATCGGATATTTGTGAGCGTGGATTAATTTTTACTATTGTTACTAAAATTGCATATCATGGCTTCCCAAATTTTAGGTAAATAAACTGACACTGAATTATTACAAATATTCTCTCTGCGTAAAAATATCTGTATTGATTCCCGGATAATGGATGGTAAATAAAATCTTGATGGATAAATTATTCTGCTATTATTAAAATCGATCTGTAAAATGTCACCGTTTGTGCGATGAAACGTTCGTCAATCTAAATAAAGATATTTTATCACTTTTTATAGCATTATTTAGCTTAATCTGTTTATAAGTGATTATTATGCGTGTTGTTCTAAGCATAAGGTATGAATTAATCATTATAATAATATTTTAAAGAAATGCGCAAAAATCAAGGGGTGTTGTAATACTTTAAACAGGGCCTTAGGGTTCCAGTAAAAATTATGAGGGTGTTGGTCCGGGAAGAAGAGTCCAAGATTCAACTTTAAAACAATGCACTGAGAAGGTGAGGAAATTAGGGGTGGGTGGGAATGCAATGCATGGTGCACAAGAAATTCAAGGGGCGCCTACGGGACCATAAAGGGGCCCAGGTCTTAACTGAAATGTAGAAACGTGAGAATAACTAAATGGGAAAAAGGATCCCAAAAAGGAAGATCGGATTAAAGGGAAGCAATTTATTAACAATTTAGGGCACAAAAGCCTCAAGGGCTTAACCGGTTCCCAGACGGCGAGGGTCTTAACTGAAATGTAGAAATGGAGGAATAACTAAATGGAGATATAGCCCCAAAAAGGAAGGAAATCGGATAAAATGGGTCAAGTTATTAACAATTTAGGGCATAAAAAACCTAAAGAGGCCCTTAATAAATTAAAAATGTGTGCCCCAAGTACATCAGGACCTGTCTTGGACTATCCTCACCTAAATTTTCAGATCTATACATGTGACAGATTTCGCTAGCCATCGCGAACAGACACACACACGCACACAGAGCGAAGCTTTCTTTTATTAGTACAGATTTCATTATTTAAGTAGCTTACACACATCCTTATTTTATTAAAATTTCCATATTCATGCAATTTTCCTTTTGCACCATTTACTAAAACTCAATACGTATGGGTTAAATTGTTTAAAATGCTTACATTAATTTATTTAGGGTAGTCCCCAAATTCCCAGCTCAACAAGTAAAACTTACTGATGCATTTTCAGACAAATTTTAAACGGTTATAAAATTTGACAGGTGTGACTATTGAAGTGATTTGGAATCGAATAACGATTTCCATTTTTTTTTTTTTTATAAATAAATTACTTAAGTAATAAGCAATACTTGTCACGTGACGACTGGTTTTACCCCTTTCTCGTGCTGCCGCGTCCGGAAATTTGGTTCGAAACACTTAATTTGACAATATTTTCTGAAAGATCTACTGCCTTTATCAAAAAATGGGAAACACCATTCGATTACATAGTTTCTGAATAAGAACACGTGCCAATTTTATGCACTTCCGAACAAAAATGAATTCAGAAATGTGTCAGAAAGTAGATCCTTTGAATTTGAGAACAGCCTTAATAAGATTTATCATATTTTGCACAAAATTGACTTATTTCATTAAAAATGAAAAATTTTAGCACATATATTTAGAACTTTTAATTCATTGTCAAGATACGGATTGAACTAGCAAAGTAAATTTTCTAAAAATTTTGAAGTGTTGAATTTTTTTAAAATCAAGAAAAATTGTGTTTTCGTAATAAAAATTTATCTCACAGTTATAACCAGCTTACTTTCCATAAGTAGACGCTACAATCTTTTATCAATCGACTCATCACTTCAGAAAAGAAACGCCACTCTATGCTTTAGTACAAAGTAAGGTTTAATGAATCTCAGTACTTATAAGACATATTATTTACAGGAATACTGTACATATTTACATCGCCAAAACTCAGAAGAAATTCGCTGATTGCAAAACATTTTATCATTTCCCGCCTCTCATTAAAAGCTCCGGGGGGGGGGGGGGTGGAATCAAGCAAGCAGCTTGTATTTCGAATACCTCTACATTCTGCGTCTCAAAAACAATCTCCCTGCGTAAAAGCTAATCCGCAATGAATTATGGGAAAACCTATTTGGCAGCCCGCTAAACTATCGTGTGCTGCCATCTAGTGTATCGGTATTTAAATATTTGTTACATCCTCCCCCTCTGGTTCCTTAGACGTCTCGGCAAGGGACCACGAACATTTTTCTTTGGCCTAACACGTTTCCTGAGTGGAATAACTGGTTGGTCGGCAACACTGTTACAACGTTTTAGGACAGATGTATGGTAAGTTCCTAAGGGAACTTCAGGAGCTTGTAAACTGGCAACTTCATAGGAAGTGGGTGAGCGCTATGTGAGCACTACATAGGGTCCGTCACGTTGAGGACTGAATTTGGCGGTTCTTTTCTGACCAGCCTTGCTAACAGGATTGATTTCTACCCATACATGGTCACCAGGATAATACTGAGGTCCTTCTATCCGTCTTCTGTCCACATACTGTTTTCTTTTGCGTTGTTCGACTAAATCTTTCACTTGCTTAGTGAATTTAGCAAATTTGTTTGGTTTCGGGTTTATCTCAATGGAGACTGTACCGGATTTCACAGGAGCGCGGGGTGGCTCCTCTCCCTGGCTGAAAGAGGGGGTCATACCCTTTCAGCAAGTAATTTAATTATGACTTCTGGCCAGAACATTCAAGAGACTTTGGAACAGGATCAGCAAAACCATACTTTATATGTGGCATATCGCCGAAGTACCAACGTTCGTTCTTAACGTCTAGTACAAACCCTAATTTATCAAGAAAGTCTCTTCCTAAAAGGGTTCTGTTCCCTTTAGCTTTAGGTAACACAATAAAATCTGTACGAAATTTTCTTCCTTCAATTTCTACAGTAACAGTCGTGGTCAAACTGTCTTCTTTTGACCGTTGGCCATTTGCTACGGACATGTTCAGAGAGGTCCTCTGAAACTTTGCACCTTTTTCTTTTAACACAGATTACAACGATTCATTAGCCAGGCTGTGACTAGATCCGGTATCTACGCAGGCTGTGCCATAGACGCCATTAATTTTCAGGTTTACTGTGGTTAAAGGCGTGGTTGTGGTTGAGCATGTGCAGTGCATTGTGCATATTTGGATTTGCTCAAACTGAGAAGATTCAGTTTTTATCACGGGGTTGCAAGTAGGGCGCTTAGCACGAATAAATCCGGGAGCACCACAACCATAACATTTGAAGGCTGGGCGACCTTCAATCAGTGGTGAGGGATTCACCTTTCCGTTGTCTGACGGGGTTGTCTCCCCCCGGGATTCCACTTATATTCTAAAGCGAAAGCTGGGTTCCCGGGGCGGTCATCCCTGTCATCCCTGTCTGACGGGGTTGTCTCCTTTGAGTAGAAGGATTCATTTTGAAATGTTTTATTAGAAAAGTTCGAGGGTACGGTCTCTTTCTGTTTTAACTAGATTTTATATTTCTGGTGGATTTCCACTTCTTTGGATGTTACGGGATTTACCATTAGAACATCGTAAGTATCGAGCTTCTCTACTAATGCATTTAGACCATTTAAATCAGTCCAAACGTCTAAGAAATGTTCTCTATGCTGTGGGGAGCACCTTTTCTTTAATTTGTCAGATAAAATAAGATTTTTCAAATCTTCGAATGAAGTTATGTTGAGTTCAGATAGCCAACCTTCAAAGTATGTTCTAAGCTCGAAAAAATAGTCTTTCCAGGTACTTTCTGGAATTTTCTTGTGCTAAACGAACAGGATTCTAAATTTTTTAGCGGTCAATTTGAATCGTTTCAACAACATCGCCTTGATGTGTTGGTTAGTCCTGGGCCTTTTCTTCCGGTTCCCTAGCAATGAGTCTAGCAATATCACTAGGTAAAGCACTTATGAGGTACGTAACCCAGTTTTCTTCCGGAACCCCTAGGACCTTTAACTGTCGCTCACACAGCACTAAGAAGATGTTCATATCATCTTCGTTTGGGCGAAAACGGGGAATCAATTTTTGCAGGTCCATTCGCGGTTTTTCGTAAGTGCACCTATTATTTTCTAACTCCGAGTTAGATTCCGAAGTCGGATGGGTAAGGCGTAATTTTTCGATTTCGAAAGTCCGTTCGCGCTCTAAATTTTCTTGTTCGATTTTAAGCTGATTTTCTAAATCTAAGCGCGTTCAGTTTTTCTATTCTCAACTATAGTGGTAAGTAAGTTTTTTGTATACTCTTCCTCGTAATCAGCGTGCGTAGTAATTAAATTACGTAAATCGACCATTTTCATTTCTTCAGTGGCTGTTAAGCCTAATTCATCGCAAAGGACACGTAGATCCTCTTTTTTGCCCTTCCCAAAAAATGCCATTTTGTTTAAATTTAACAAAACTAACAACCAAAATAAAATTTTGATTTAAAAAATTCACTTCAAGAACTAGAATTTGGATTTAAAATTTCAAGCAAAATTTTCAAGAACAAGAATTTCAATTTAAATTCAAGGACAAAATTTTAGATTTTTCTACGCAAACCTATCCTTACACTCAGGGATTTCTTCTTTACAGAAATCATAACACGCTAAAAAATTATGTATATATTCAAAATACAATATAAATATAAATGCAAATTAATATAATATCACAAAATATAAAACTTTATTTATCCTAACTCTATTAAACTCTTTCCTTCGGAACGTAACCCAAAATTGAACTATTTCAATTTATCGTTACGTAATACGATATTACTATACTTTTAAGAAAACACACACACAAAAAAAAATCTATAACTTCAATATTAACTCTCAAAATAAAACAAAACTAAATTATTATTACACAGTTCTTAACTTTCAATTTCTTTTAAGAAAAGAAAAGAAAAAAAATAATATTACGTTAAGCAAGAACTTATAAAAACTTTCTTCTCAAAAGCACCCTTTCTATTTTTGTTCTAAGAACACAATTGTTCAAAATTAATTAAAATTACTTTACTAGCAAAATAATTCAAAATTGTTCTCAAAAGAACACAATTTACTTTTGTTCCGGAAAACAAAATTCATTCTCTTTTTTTTTTCTTTTTTTTTAAACCTTTTAAAACAAATTCAAATTTAAATGTTTAACCTATAAGAAAACTTATTCTTATAAAAGTTCTGTTCAGAACTTAATTTCGTCATTTCATAAATCAACGTTATTCAAAACGAAATTCAACTTATTAAGAAAAAAAAATATTTATTCTATCGTGAATATCTGTCAAACGATACCATTTTAATAAAATACAGTTTATTAAATTAATAAACGGCCAAGTGCGAGCATAAAAAGAAAAAAAAAAAAAAAAAAAAAGTTGCTAAAAGAATACTAAGACTTTGTAAAAAACTATACAACGTAGGGTTGGGTATAACTGTACATATTAGAAAAGTGTAAATGGGTATACCATGAAAGTTCAAAGAGATATAGAACCCAAATAATATCAAATATAGCTATTCGTATAACTCTTTTTTTAATATTCATAAGCTAATATTAGTTTTTGTTGCATTGAAATTTCTCAATTTGTTGATTTTGTGCAAGCAAGTAAACCCTATTGGATTTCAACGGATGTCTATTGGAAATTCGGCGAAATACTGGAAATAGCATCAAGTTGGCGTCACTTTTGGCGACTAATTTTGGTTTCCAAATTTGGCGATGTATCGCCAAGTTGGCGACAAACGGCGACGTTTGGCGACAGAGCCGCCCCATTGGTAACCCCCCCCCCCCCTTATAGCGTCAGAAAGCTCTGACCAATCAAGTGCATTACGCGGTATCTACGAAGATTTTCATTGGTCCATTTCCAAATCGTTACTTTTTTTTTTATTTATAGAAGGATAATTGTTGTAAAATTTTGTCGAGTCATTTTAAATTTTATGAAAATCGGAAGTACGGTTTAATTACAGTGACAGTCAAAAGTTTTCCGTTACATTACGGCCAATGGTAATAAATTATTGCAAGTGCATTTTAATGATGTTACAGCCTTCCGAATGGACTGAAATTTTAAATATATAATTACTGCAAAATTTTGTCGAGTCATTTCAAATTTTATGAAAATCGGATGCATGGTTTAATGACATTAACAGTCAAAAGTTTTCCGTTACATGACGGCCAATGGGAAAAAAATTATTTCAAGCGCATTTTAATGATGTTACAGCCTTTCAAACAGAATGAAATGGATATGCACTTACTGAAGTGCACTAAAATATACATGCAGTACAATATGCGGCGCAAAAAATATTTATAAAACTAGTTATAGTACGAACGCACCTCATTTGCCACGTTTGACGACCAATTTCCAACTTGTTTAATTTTCTGGAAGATTTAATTTTTTGAGTTCACACTTCAAATAAGTGTGTAATATGTAAAAAAAACCTAGTATCAGTAAATCAACCAATCTAAGGGAGCACGAAAAATTGAAAGTGCCCTGGGCACAGAAATTTCAGTCGGACCCTGACTCCCAGTCCTCCTTGTTTTTGCTTTCATACCTTTGGGTGCAGGAAAACACAATGGTAAACCTACGACCTGCGAGTCAACCGCTAAAATCGGGTTTTCGTTTTCAGTATAGGTGCAGATTCACGGTCGCCAGTCGCCAAGTGGCGACTAACTTTCGGCGTCTGAGTCGCCTTGCTTTTTATAGGGATACCCCCTTTTCGCCGAATGATTTTCGGATTATTTTTTTTTCTTATCAATCGCGGGATTATGTCTCCTCCATATCCCCGCGATATTATTACTTTTTTTCTTTTTTTCTTATTGTCCATAATTAAAAAATATGATTAAACATGGATGCCACATTTCCGCGGAATAGTAAATTTGGTATTTTCTTTTTAAAAACTAGGGGGCTCGGCCCCCTACGAGCTACGCTCGCCAACCCCCGTCCAGACACCGCAGGCTCTAAATGCACGCTAATTTGATCGGCTTTAAAAAGATTTCGAAAGATTGAATTATAATTTAAAAAACAGTGGCGATCTCCCTATAAACGAATTTCTATTCATTTCTCTTTGATTGGGGAATTTTAACGCCAAATCCGCTGCGGTACTACTTGATTATCCCGTCGACCAATTTCGCCAAATTATATAAATCGCCAAACCACTCGCCAAATTATACAAATTGACATAATTTTTATTTTAAATAACGAAAGAACAAATAAATTCGTACAACATTAATAAAAATACAAATAAAACGTCGAAATAAAAATAACTTGGTGACGTAGACACGTGTAACAACATTTCAAAATAAGCTAATATAAAAGGAATTAAATAAACAGAGTCTTTGTCTCCTGGTACAGTACCGGACCTCAAATCCGGAATCCTAAAATCCGGACGACCCAAAATCCGGAATGGAAAAAAGAAAACTGAAATTCTGCGATGATCTCGAATAAATATTTCGTAAAAATGTCCATAGATGGCGCTACGTGCGCGCGTAACACAGTGCCTAGCTCAACAATTTTATTTTATTGCAATGTTTTTCATTCATTAGTTTTAATCCAAATTTTCTAACAGAATTATCGTAGTTAGTGTGTGCACACATTTTAAATTTATTTTAAAAAGATACCCTTTTCTTCATTTATATAGAAAATGTAAAAAGAATAAATAAATAACCACAAGAAAGAATTATTTTTAAAAAGGTTCGTAGAATATATTTATAATATTTATATGTAAAAATATTTTACAACGCCCTCCCTCCACTTTTAATATGTTCAACAAATTTCATTTTTCAAAAAAATTCTGTTTGCAAGCACCGTACCAAAAAATTCTTTTCTTTAACTCAAAGAGAAAAACAAAATCTATGCAAAGTTCCTTTCTCCATAACAAAACAAGCTGTCCACCGAAAGCTAATGATCACATTCTGATAACGTTGACTTTCCACTTCACGCAGTTAAATAAACATGTTGAATAAGCAAAACAAACAGCGGATAGATATGTCGTTTTTCTTTACTTTCTTTTCATCTAGTGGCCTTTTTTTTTTTTCAGAGGTACCCTAGCTTTCTAATAACTTATCATAATTTAATAAAAATTTGTTACGCAAGCTGATTCACTATTATTGTAACTTGCTGAAAATTTGAAAGAAATTCGTCAATTAGCCTAATTCGGTTCTCGCAAACAACGGTATATTTTCATTTTCTAAAAAATGTTTTTATGTTCCTAATAATGTGCAGACTTGTATAAAACCAAAAACTTTCTGCGCACATAAATATTGGGTCAAAAATTTTCTGCAAATTAATTTAATGTTTAATAAAATAACGTGTTATGTTACTTTGACGGTATGAATTTTAAACAGTAGTTTCAAAATAATTACGAAAATATTATAATTAAATATCATAAATAATTTAATTTAATTTAAAATGCATTAATATTAATTACAGAATAATTATGTTGGCTAAAAAATTATAAAGCTAAAAATCCATGATAAGAAGATCCATGAATCCATATAATTCTTGTCAGTTATTTTGCCAATGCATTTAGAAACAGCCCAATCCTTAATATTTTGACCTCTTCTCACAAAATGCAATAATGGATCATTGCTTCTGAAACAATTGAATCGCATTTTGTAAGGAGAGGTCCATTCATATAGGTATAATCATTAAAGAGACAGATGATTTTTTATTGCGGTATTTTGACGAAATTCTCATTTTTTCCACGATCATTTAGCGAAATTTTCGATTTTCCGCGACATTTGCGGGTTTTTTCGCGATTCTTTGACGACATTTGCGCTTTTTTTCTCTTATCCTTTGACGAAATTTGCATTTTTCGCGATCTTTTGACGAAATTCAAGCTTTTTTCGCGTTCTTTTGACGAAATTCGCGCTTTTTTTTTTCGTGATATTTTTGACGAAATTCGCGTTTTTTCGCGATCCTTTAACGAAATTAAATTTTTTCCGCGGTTGTTTGACAAAATTTGCATTTTTTCGCACTTTTGACAAAATTCGTGCTTTTTCCGCTATGCTTTTGCGAAATTTGTTTTTTTTTACGTATTTTTGGATGAAATTTGTTTTTTTCGCGACCCTTTGACGATATTCGCGTTTTTTCTGTGGCCTTTTGAGGAAATTCGTGTTTCTTTCGCGATCCTTTAACGAAATTAGTTTTTTTCCGCGATTATTTTACGAAATTTGCGTTTTTTTTTCACGAACCTTTGACAAAATTCGCGCTTTTTCCGCCATGCTTTTATGAAATTCGCGCTTTTTCCGCCATGCTTTTATAAAATTCGTTTTTTATCCTGCGCTTCTTTGACGTAATTTGCATTTTTTCTGCGATTCCTTGATAAAAGAATATTTTTTTCCCACGATTCTTTAAAGAAATTCGCGTTTTCTCCGCGGTCCTTTAATGAAATTCGCGTTTTTTCCGCGATGTTTTGACAAAAGTGGGTATTTTTTCTGCGAACGATTGGCGGAATTGGTTTATTTTTGGCGACCATTTGTTAAAATCCGCAATATATTTCAGTGATATTTTTTATATTTGAATTTTTGACTGACGGCCGATTTGTTTTAATTTTCGGGACCGAATGCCTTAAATTTTCGGAAAATTCGGAACAGAATCAACCCTGTCAAACAATAAATAAATCGTACATAAAATTGGGGAACATTTTTAATTTTTCGGTATTAAAGAACAAAATTTACTTTTTTTTTTCTCTAAGAAATTTTCCGCAAAGTTCCGAACTTTGCGGAAAATTTTCCGCGCACGGCGTGCGCGCGTGCGTCTATATTATACAACTCTGATAATGTGATGTGCAGGATTAAAAAAATTGTTATCCTTATTTTAAATTATTTTTTTTTAATTTATGTTTATGTTTGTTTACTTATACCTCATATGACAATCCGCGATATAGATTCCTAGGCCTAACTCGCGAGCAACAACGCATTTTCATTTTCTAAAAAATGCTTTAATATTTCTAAAAATATGCAGTAATAGTATTTTTTTTTAAACTTATTTTTATTTTGAATTACTTTTTGTAATTTGTATTTTTGGTTTTATTTACACTAAGCCTAACATGGCAATTCGCGGTATAGATTGCTTCGTGGCATGTAAAATTTTGCCAAGAGCATGTACTGTATCTGTTTATTTATTGTTTTGGTTGAGGACCTAAAATCCGGAAAATTCCGAAATCCGGAACGGCCGCGGTCCCGACCAGTCCGGATTTGAGGTCCGGTACTGTATTTTTTAACAAAGCGAAAAGAAAGTTCTTTTAAATGAGACATTTTAAATTAATCGTTTTTAATCTGACGTAATTTTTACCAAGCTATTCTTTCTCTTTTAAATAATCGCGTGAAAGTACTTTTGTTAGCAATGAAATATTATTTGCGCTTTCCTGACAAAAATAGTTGAAAATATCCTCTCAAAATATTAAATAAATGTCTAGCGCAATTTCTAAATTTAAACTTTTTTGCAATATTATTTTGTGTTCATTTTATGTAATAACTATAATGTGACATAAATATGACGTAATTTCTCCTAAGACTTCTAACGCATGTTAATGAATTTATTATTTTACAATATCCTTTCTCTTTTAAAATTCACGTGTATACTTTTTATGACTAATTTTTAATAAGTTCCTGCTTTTTATACATAATTATTTAATTCTAATTTGAAAGTTTTTTTCCTGTTTATAAAAGTCACGTGTAAATAAATTTTTAATTTGAAGCAAACATTATTGCTTGCGCTTTTTATAAAGTTGGCAACAGTTTAAATTAGTACAATTTTCTGAAATCTGTAAAAAATATCTCTAGAAATGCTGAAAATTTGAATTTAAAATAGAAATAAAACCTGAAAAAATGAGTCAAAATAAAAAAAATTAATGCAATCTGCACTCCGGCAAATTATAACGCATAAAATGATCTAAAAATGATTACACTGCCATGTATAGTTTTTGCTGCTATAAAACTTTTTTAGTGGAACGATTTTGTCCAACTTTAGCATTAAATACCTCTTAAAATAATTCTTCAATTTGAAAACTGTCTGCATCAGCGTGTTTATCAAACATTTCTGTATAAAACCACTGATTTTCATATTTTTGTATGCATTATTTTTCTCAATATTAACGGAGAAAGACATCCGGTCACAAAAAATTCAAAACCGGCGGCGGCGGCGGCGGTGACAGCGGTAGTTACTTTTTTTTAGGATAGAGAGACTACGATGTCTGCGGGATCGGAAAAAAATGACGTTTGATGTGCGCCGCGAATTAATTCAACAGCAGTGGTAACACAGTTAGCTTGCGACGCAAAAAAATTCGAGCCGAGAAAAAAATACGTTTGGACCCCACTCATTAAATTTGTAGCTCTGGGATTGTTCAGATATGTTCTTACTGGTAGCACTAGGACTAGGCACTAGACTATTCTAGAATTTTCGGCATGTGATTTTTCAACGAATTAGCAGACCTCGAATTGCTATTTATTTAATTAGCAGATTTCCGCAAAATCAATTCGTCAGTCGATAATGAACTTTGTGAAAACCGTCCTGGAAGAATCCAGCAACTTTCGTCGATCGCTAACCAAATAAAACCATGAATTTCATCAATCGTTCACGAAATAAAACTGCAAATATCGTTAATCTGTCGTGAAATAAACCGTGATTTTCGTCAATCGGTCGATAGAAAAAAACACGATTTTCATCAATCAGTCGATAGAAAAAAATACTATTTTTGTCAGTCGGTCGACAGAAAAAAATGCGAATTTTGTCAATCGGTCAAAGGGGGAAAAAAGAGGCAAATTCCATCATTCCGTCCCGAAAAAAACCGCAAATATCAACAATCGAAAGAATTGAATTTCGTGAACCGGTCGGAGAGAAATCGGGAATATCGCCCATTTCTTTCGCGATCATTTGACGAAATTTGTGAGAGGTTTTTTACGATTCTTTGACAAAATTAGCGTTTTTTCCGCAGCCCTTTGATGAAATCAGTGATTTTTTTTTTCGTAATCATTTGAGAAAATTTGCGCTTTTTTCCGGGATTCTTTGACGAAATTCGCATTTTTTTTCGCGATCCTATGGAAATTCCGGTTTTTCGCGATTCTTTGACAAAATTTGCGTTTTTTTCGCGATTCTTTGACGAAAATCTTGTGTGTTCTTCAAAAATAAGTGTTTGAATTATATTTTGATTTTTATAGTGCAAAATAATAATCGCACTTTCTCATTTTTTTTTATATATATACCCTTGTAAGACAAAATGAAAATAAGAAATATTATTTTCCTAATATTCTAGACTACCGTGATTGCTTAGCTTATGCGTATTTTTTTTATCCTATATCTTGCCCAACTTTATATTCTGAACTGTACATAGTTTAAAATTTATATTACACTTAATTTAATTAATTAAATTACCAAATTAAAAGAATTTTGTGATTAAATTAAATGTACACATTTGACATATTTAGTCCATGTTTTGTTGTATATGTATATACATTATACAAATTATTTTTCACTTTGAACTCCTGAGTTTTTTCCCATATAAACAAAGCGATATAAGTAAGCGTCCCATCTTAAATGGGTGAGGTAACCGCAAGATTAAAGGCGAGGTCACATCAATCATCGCACGCCACGTAGCGGACGGGGTGAACTACAGAAAGATGCCTAACTGTTTTCTTCTTTATGGATAATCTATTAATTGCACATCTATAAAATAACTGCGCAAGCGCAAACGCCGTGTTTTCATTTGTTTGTAGCATTTATATTCTGACAGTTTATTTCTATTAATTTTTGTTCGTGTTTTTTGACTTATTTATTATAGTTAATTATTTAAATAAAAACAGTTCTTTTTTAGAATTAATATTATTTGTTAAAATGGCAAAATGTTAACCATCAAATAACTGTAGTTTTCGAAATTGAAAGAAAATTCTTTTTTATTATAGAATTCAGATCTCTCCTTTTCCAAAGAGTAAAACAAGTTACCGTATATACTCGCGTATAAGTCGAGGAATTTCTGACAATTTTCGGTAAGCAAATTTGGGGGATCGACTTATACGCGGCTCAGTTAAAAAAGAAAAACAATAAACTTCGAATACTGTAAAGTTATGGCTTTTTATGTGTATGAATAAAAAAATAATACATAAAATATAAAAATAATAATAATTTATCATTTAAAAAAAATTTCAATCATTTCTTTTTGTTTACTTACTACCTTTTCACATTGGCAAGTGAAATATTTGGGTTGATTTTGTGCAAAATTGAAGTAAAAAGTTAGGGGGTCGACTTATACGCGGGTTTTTGATTTTTTCCAGAATTTGCATTCGAAAGTTAGGGGGTCGACTTATACGCGAGTATATACGGTAGTTACGTATTTTAACTTTAATTTATATAATATATATATATTATTTAATATATATTATCAAATGTTGTTGATTTAAATACGCTCGATTTTAATTATTTTCTTTTAATGAAATGAAAAATGACGCATAAAAATTAGTAAGTAATTAATGCGTAAAGATTGAATTATATAGTTTTATTTTTTATTCAATTCTTGATGTGCTAAAGTTATAAAAAATGATATATACGGTTCAATTCCAGATGAAAATACAATGTTTATCAAGGTTTAGAATATGTATAGAATTTAATAACAAATAAAATATTCAATTTTAAGTCCTTTTCTTCGTTTATCAAGCGTAGACGATACATCGAAAACTTATTCCAATACCCTTTTGATCGTATTGTATTTATGTTATTTAAGTTACAAATAGTTCATTTTTTTAATTTAAAATTCATTTCATTTTATATTCAGAATCCATTTAATTTAAAACGCATGCATTAAATGTTAGCATGCTATTAAACGAGCAAGTATTGTTAATTTAGTATTTGTTTAAATATTTTGCGAGTCCAGACAATAACTACAAAAATTTTCCTAAAATCGCCAGATTAGATTTTTTTTTTCTTTTGAAGCAGACAAAGCCACTTAAAGAATCCCTGTTAAAAATTCTATTACGAATTTCAGATTGTTACTTACGCACAGAAGATGAATCTTGTTTACCAGATATATTGCAAAATATCTTTGTTACAGCTTGTTTTGATAAAAATATGTGTATTTTAAAAAAAGTCGCAATGTCATTTTAGTTTAACCTCTTGGGGACGAGTGGCACGTATACGTGGCGCGTGAAGCGTTCAGAATCCTTGTTTTCCCTCACCAGTAAAATTTTACTGTAAAATTTGCCTTATTTAATCAGCGCATTTTCCCGATTCAAGAAGACACAAATTTCTGTTTTTAAAAAACGGTGACAAAAGATTAAAAATTTTGTAAAAGGCTCTCGTCGCGAAGGTGTTAAGGGCTAAAGGCAGTAATGCTTTCGTAGCATTAGTGCTTTTCTCCCGAAATTAAAATGACTAATTGCGACTATTTTTTTAAATGCACATAATTTTATCAAAACAAACTGTAATAAAAATATTTTGCAATAAAACTGGGAAACAAGATTCATCTTCCAAGTGAGTAAAGATTCAGAAGAGATGTGCAGGTAGTAGATATTCTGTGATATATGACGTCATACTGAAAACCCGCGTATTTGCATTATTCACCCCGTCCACCAGATGGCGCAGCTGTGTCAATATACTCCAGATTCCAGTATTGGCATTGTACGCTTACTTATATCACTTTGCCATATAAACGTTATTGCTTTTGCGCAATTTTTTCACAATGTGGCGACTGGAATTTTTTGGGTTTAGGAGCCAGTGGCTCCTTAAAAATTTTGGGAATCTGCACCTATAGTTTTCATGTGTTTTCCACCAAGATATGACTTGGCAGACCGATTGCGTTTTAATATGCGAATCGAGTTTTAAGTAATTCTAGAATTTCAGCCGTGAACTCGATGCGGTGATTGTCTGTGCTGCAGCCTCCCGGTCTATAAGCTACAATGATTTTATTTTAAATGAAAGTACGTATACGAAAGAACCCATTAACATTTTTCAACTTATTTCGGGCTGTGTATGGGGCAGGGGCGGATCCAGAGACTCGTTTTGGCTGGGGGGGGGGGGCAATACCGAATGATATATAATCAACACAGTCATAGTTCTGTTGGTTAAATCATTCCTTGCAGTTAATTATTATATGAATATGAAATAATTAATACTATTTAAAATTACTATACTCTCGATTATCCAACGTTCAATTAACCGACACATTCGGTTAACCAACCCTCTTATTATGTAAGCCTCCTCTCCTCAAAATATGGCTTATTGTTACTTGTTGTGTCGAAAAATTAAAAATGTTATCATAGGATTTATTTATTAAATGTCTTATTTTTATTCTTTTCATTTTTACTATTTTACTCTGGTGTACCGTTAATAAAATTAAACTTAAATAACTAATCTTAATCTAAATGAGGAGAACTTTGAGTTCATTTTCTACACATTTTATTATACGATACGGACAGCATACATGCAATCACAGGACATATAAAAACTTAAACTTTAAATTCTGACGGAGCTGGCTCGCTCCTCGCTGGTCCAAACGAACACGACCGTCCTCGGTCGCTTCAAAAACACATCTCATCTCCACGGGCCCCTCTTCGAGAGTTCAGTCTACCTTAATTGGCAACCACGTGGTACTCTGATTCATCTTATTAAAAAATTTAGGTCTTCAAGTGCCAGTCAGCCCTTCTCAATTTATTTACATCATTAAAATCAGTTTAGAACTTTCCCAGATAGCATGAACATTAGCAGCAAGATTGATTTCCTCTGATATTATCTTGCCGTGACAAATTTAAATTGAGAAATTCGCATCAAATTTCTCGCAAGGTATACCATCCCCCACTTGCATGAGTAGTTTGTTGTGAAACTGATAGCAACACTGTCATTAAAATCCCTCTGTTGAAAGAATAGACAATCAAGACATACGCAGAAATTAGAGAAATTTTATTCGGATGGCACCGCTTTTTCTAAACGCTATACTTATCAAATACCAAAAACGGTTCGCATTGAATGGTACAAATATTACACCAACTTGTTTATGGTGATGAAAACGATGCATGCGCCTTCTGCCGTGTGTTCGCATCACTAACCCTGATCGGGTCTTTGGACCCCTCCGTGGGAGTTAAACTTATAGTGTAACAGTTGTAAACAGATAGTCGGGCGAGGAAAGATTACTATTTTGCTGTAAACTTGCAGTATTTTTGATTACTTGTTTACCGTTAATTTGCAATAAATTTGATACAGCATGAATTTAACTTGCACGACAAGTTAGCTGCAAGTTCAAAGTGTGGTGACTTCGACGTTTGCGTTACCTTGCTGCAGTCTTGTTTTGAACTTTCATTCTTGTCATGCTGAGCTTGTTGCAACTTTGCAAGTTTTCAAAGCAAGAATGCTGCTAATTTTCTGCAAATTGAAAATGCTATCTGGGTTACATCTGGATTTCGTGAAGGCATTGACATGTGAATTTATAGTTTAGGCATCTGGAGGACCCAATTAAAAGTGTTTATTACGTTACGTGGTCATCTGGGAGCTCAGATGAAACGTCACACTGGTAATTATTTATCTTATCGGTTTATTCAAAAAAGCGGCTGAATAAAAATTTCAAGGAGGCTTAATATCCTTGAAAAGTCAAAATGTGTCATCTAAGCGGTGCGCATACTTCTTCATAATCTACTTATTATTAGTCCATCAAGGTTAAAATTTGTTACTGAGACCCGGGTCTGTTTCCCTAGCTTCTCGACAAGAGGTAGAAAGACAGCAAAAAATAGTAAACCAAACAATGAACGGTGGATGACAGTAGAGCGGCATTTTCTATTCAAATCACCTAGAAAGCCTTTCATTAAGTAAATACATAAAGGAAGAACTGATTTACCAAGTAGGCTTTAAAGAAATTAACACACCATATGCATTTTAGCTTTTAACTAAGACATAATCTTTTTTGTGTTCATTCATCAAATAACCCTTGAAATTCACCAATGTGTGTGGCAATAGCAGTACATTTTTTAAAACATTAGTGGCTTTTTCAGAAAACATTAAGATACTTGAAGTTTTAAAAGGTCCTTTCTTTTTCTTGTTTTTTTCTTTCTTTGGAAATTGTTACGAATCCCATTCTTTTCTCAAACAAAAGAGCTCTGAGCAAAAATACAGAAATTAGAAGTGCAGCTTCTTTGAAAATATGAAAAAGTTTCCACACTTTAAAGGGCATAACGGTGTCAATTTTCTGTTGTAGAAATTCAACAAAAGGTACACGAAGTGGCATCATCCCCACCTCAACCCACAGTGTCAAAAATTATGGCGCCATATTCCTTTTGACAGGACATAATCCTTTTTTATTCATTAATTGTCGAAACGTAAGTGAGTTTTACCATTGACATCCGAAAAGTGTTTGGATTTGTTTGCTTGACTGCCTGTTCCGCGAAAACTGCCGTTAAAAGCGTTGGATTTATATCTTGGGGGGGGAGACGAACGCCCCGATCGCCCCCCCCCCCTGGATCCGCGCCTCGTGGAATCTCCTCCTTGCGCTAAATATGCGTTTTTTTCACGGCCCTTAGATAAAATCTCGCGTTTTTTTCAGCGATTCTTTAGCGAAATTCGCGTATTTTTTCGCAATTCTTTGACGAAATTCGCATTTTTTCCGAGATTTCTTGACGAAATTTGCGCTTTTTTCGCTATCGCTTGACGAAATTAGCGTTTTATCCACGATTCTTTTACGAAATTTGCGTTCTTTCGCGATTCTCTGGCGAAATTCGCGTTTTTTGACGCAATTTGCCTTTTTTCTGCGATTCCTTGGCAAAATTCGCTTTTTTCTGCGATCCTTTGACAAAATTCGCTTTTTCTGCGATCCTGTGACAAAATTTCTGTGTTTTTCGTGGTCCTTTGAGGAAATGCGCGTTTCCGCGATTCTTTAATGAAATTGGCGTTTTTTGTTCGATCCTTTGATGAAATTCGCGATTCTTTGGCGATTTTTTTCTGCGAACGATTGACGAAATTGATTTTTTTTGAGGCCATTTGTTTGAATTCGCGATAAGCGGTGGATTTATATTTTTTTTGCCCCCCCCCCGTGGTTCCGCGCCTGGTATGTGGAAATTGGGGGGGGGGGGTGCTTGGGATCGAGATCGACCCCGCCGTTTTTTTCTGGATATGGCCTTATTGTCAAACATGATTTCTGTTTGCAACGCAATTCAACGTGTTTTCTAAGACTCAGAGCATTCTTAAAATTTTAGCCCCCCCTCCCCACGAAATTAAATCCTGGATACGCCCCAGTCCCGTGTTTATATAAAAGGATGTGTACGTTTCGTATGCACGTTGTAAAATTAAAATTATTAGAGCTACTGATGGCTTACTGACTACTGAAGTGCACTGCTACTACCGCTACTGAAGTGCACTGCAGTTCATGTAACTCGATTAGTGAAGACTAGTGAGGCCTTGTAACCAAGGGCGGCGCTAGTGGGGGTCCGGGACATAGAAGTCTAAATGTAATTTTCGTGAGGAAAAATATTTTAATTTGGTAGCATCGGGCCGACGGCCGAGTAACCCGCACACGACCCGACCTGGCTCGTGTCAAGTTTAGTGCAGGTGGGTTTTTAAAAAATAACCCGAGGTTAGTTTATTAAAAAGAAAAACGTCCCACGGTCAGGCTGCCGCTTAATACTTTTTCTTTTGAAGTCGAGAATCTTAATCTTATAATTATTTCGGTTTTCGGGTTGAGTTGTCATACCAGCGCGTCGGTTCGATTTAACCTGTTTTTGAAAAAAATTAATCCTGCATTGAATCGAGAAATCCGATTTTACGGACATTGACAGTAATATAGCGCCTAGAATATATAGTGTGGAAATTGGCTATCCCTGTAATACTTAAAAAAGTGCTAAAATATTGTATCTCTTAAATGTGCAACGATGCTGCTCAAATATACAGATCGCAGCGACATCTGCAGGATGTTTTCTACAACTGCAAGATATTGCTAGTCTATACAATGTCCCTAAAATCCCGCAGATGCCGCTGCGATCGATACTTGGGATTTTAGCTGTATCGTCGCACATTTAAGGGATACAAATTTTTAACGTTGTTTGGATAGCATATTTCCACACTAGGTATTCTAGACGCTGTAAAGCTGCGTTTTCACTGGTCTACCCAAGGTCTAACTTACCTAACTTTTTACCTAAGCACAAGATTTTACGTCGTTAGAACGCGATTTTGTACACTGTTAAAAATATCATGAAAAATTACCTCTGTTTTTCAAGGCTATCTATTTTCTGACCAATGAGAACGCTTCATAGATGTGTATGTAGTGTTCTCATTGGTCAGAAAATAGAGAGCCTTTAAAAACAGAGGTAATTTTTCACGATAGTTTTAACAGTGTAGTTTGATTCGTGATGAATCCTAAGCATGGTTTACCCAAGCGCAGCCAATTAAAATAGAGTATTTTGATAATAATGGCGGTGTTGTCAATTTACTAAGTGGTATTTATGTTTTATATCGTTTTATTTATTTAAAATTATTCTGTTTTTACGTCCAAGAATAATCTATTTTTTGTGATTGAAGCAAAATGGTAAATTTTATTAACATGTTGGATAAATATCCACTTTTATTATTGTCTTTTAATTTAATAAATTGTGAGTAATCCATATGGATTGTATATGGATAAATATCGCTATTTTTGGTAATCATTCAGATGCATTTTATTAATATTAGAATACTAATTATATAATTCTTTTAAGGATTTTGTTTCAGATATAAGAATGAAGATATGTCCAGTTCTCAAAATTATTTTATTTTTATTGAGCTTTAATAGCATACAAAGAATAAAAGTATTTTTTAAGAATATTTGTTTCTTAAAATGAATTACTTGCTTCATTGATTATATTAGGTAACTTGATAGGGTATTTAAATTTCCCTTTACTCACTTAAAATAATTGTAAGTGTTAAGAAGGATATTGTTTACTGTAGCCCATTGATATTTAAATGGAAAATTAGTTACAGGCAAACTTCAATCCAGTTTTGCTAATAGTAGGTACTTGATTATGCATGTTTAAGAGAGCATGTAAACAAAGTTTCTATAAAATAAACAAGCCATTGTATTTTCCTGTTCCCTTTTAAGCAAGACAGATCCGATTGCAAAACAGTTTGCTCTTTACTCCTTTTCAGATATTTACTTGTGAACTTTGTCATGTAAAGAAAATACTGCTGATCTACTTATTTATTTTATTTTTAATACATTTCACCTGTAGATGTGTTATCTTTCTTTTTGTTGTTAAAATTAATGCTGAAGCTTTTATGAAGATTTATAACCTTGTATGAAGTTTAAATCAATTGAGAGATATTCAAACCATGTGTAGCTTTTCTATGTGCCCATTTCGAAGAATTTGTACACATTACCATCCAATTCGATAGGCAGTTATAAATGCCTATTCAATGCATTTTAAATTAAATCATACCAAAATAATAGGAGATTCTCCATTTGAAATATATATTTATTAAATTTTGTTTAAATTGTTATTTAAGCGCATTTCTTTTATAAGTATAGCTACAGATTTATCTTACAGCATAGGCATAGATCATCAGTTTAAATGTACCTATTTATCTATTAAAGTAAAAAAATTATTTATTCTAAAATGTATTGACATCGTTGGTAAATAACGGATGGCTGATATTGAATAAAACATATTTAATTGTAAAACCATTTAAAATACAAAGCTAAAAACTAGGTTAAAATAATACAACCTGACAATTACATAACTGGCAAAGACTGGCGCGCGCTCCTCTGGAACAGCTGATAATATAAACATTCTGAACACATCACAAGTCTAGTTGTTTGATGCTACTGCCGGTTACAATAAATAAATATATGGAGTAAAGGAAACATGGAGTATAGGAAAATAACAGTTCAATACATAACAGTTCGTCTCCCCAAAGTTTAAACATAGTCCCTCAAATAGTCAGGCGCCCTCCTTGCACGTTCAGACCGTCTCAGCACTGGCGGAATGTTCACTGGCTCTACTCTTGGTGATTTAGCTGGAGATCTCACCACAGCAGTTGGACTCTCAGGCAGCACTCCTGGAACACTCTCTAATCCAGGCGAGGAAATTACTTCAGGCACCACTTCGGAAGAACCACTAGACGTTACTTCAGTCGTGGACTCACAAGGAATTTTAGGACCCGACGCAGCTCTACCTTCCATTGTGGAACTTTGAAAATTTTCAGTCTTTCTAAATCTCAGCTGATCAACATGTCGATGGTGATTTTGACCTTCTGTCGACACAACTTCATATGTAACAGGTCCTTTAGCTGCCGCCACTGTGCCTGGTATCCATTTGTCTCCTCGGGAATAATTTCTAATGTATATTGGATCTCCTGTAGAAAACTTCTTTGTCACCACACCTCTGCCTTGCCTTTCGGAAACACAACTGGCAGGATGCAATTGACTCAAAACTGTTTTCAACTTGCGTTTCATCAGCATCTCAGCTGGAGTTATCCCTGTCGTTGAATGAGGAATGGTACGAAGCCCAACAACATACGACATAGTCTTGTATGCCAATCACCCTCAGAGATTCGACGTAAATTTTGCTTGATCACTTGAACCTGCCTTTTTACCTGTCCATTTGAAGACGGGTGATAAGGGGGAGTAAAGACGAGTCTAATGCCATTTCTCAAAGTAAACTGCTGCAATTCCTCAGATCCAAAAGCTCGGCCCTTATCAGAAACCAAAATATCTGGTATACCATGAATAGAAAAAATTTCACGCAGCTCGTGGATCACTGTCGCAGAATTCAAATTGGGGATAATTTTAACTTCAGGCCATTTTGAGTAAGCATCCACCTAAATAAAAAATAATTTGCCATGAAATGGACCCGCAAAATCAACATGTATCCTGGACCATGGTCTAGACGTAGAAAACCAACCGTCAGACATTGTTTTCGCCGGCTCATTTCTGGTAATCTGGCATCTGTGACATTTGTTCACTAGATCTTCAATATTCCTATCCAAACCTGACCACCACACATAACCTCGGGCAATTGCCTTGGTCAACACAATTCCTTGGTGTGTGGCATGTAAAAAAGATAAAACATTTTGACGAAAACAAGCAGGAACAACCACTCTTGATCCCCACAGAATACAATCTTGAAAAATTGACAATTCGTTCTGTCTGCGATTATATGCTTCAAATGACTTGACTCGTTCACCAAGCCAACAATGTAGTATCCAAAATTTGACCTGCGACAACTCTGGATCATTCTGGGTTGCACGTGCAATATCCTTGGCCGTCAGAAGACTCTCCCTTTCAGACACTTCAAACATCAGAACATCAGCTGGGTCTGGGAAACCTGACTCAGAAGCGTCAACTGGCAAGCGGCTCAGTGCATCAGCGTTACCCATTTTATTGCCTGAACGATGTCGCAACTCATAGTTGTAACCCTGCAGCATAAGTTTCCACCGTAACATTCTTGGAGAAATCATCACAGGCATGACCGAATTTGGTTTAAAAAGTCCCAAGAGAGGTTTATGGTCAGTCAAGATAGCGAAAGATCGCCCTGCCAAAAACTGATGAAACTTCTGCACTCCAAATATAATCGCCAAAGCTTCTCGATCAATCTGGGCATAGTTCCTCTCAGGCATTCGCAAGGTTCTGGATCCGTAGGCAACCGGCAATTCCACACCATCCTCCATAACGTGTGATAAAACAGCTCCTACTCCATAAGGCGAAGCATCGCAGACCAAAACCAAAGGCTTCTTAGGGTCATAGTGTACCAAAACTGCATCGGACCTCAGCAAATCCTTCACCTTCTGGAATGTCTTTCCCTGTGGTCCACACCACTTCCATGCACTGCCCTGGTCCAAAAGTCGGTGCAAAGGTTCCAAATTCGTCGACTTCTGTGGCAAAAACCTCTCATAAAAATTATATAACCCTAAAAATGACTGTAGCTCTTTCTTATTTCGGGGAGCAGGTGCATTTTTGATCGCCAAAATTTTATCATATGTTGGATGGATACCAGATCCGTCAACTTGAAATCCCAAGAATTTAACTGACTTTGCTCCGATGTGACACTTGGTCCGATTCAACTTTAATCCAGCTTTCTGAAGACGCTCAAGCATCTGACACAAACGTTTAGAGTGGTCAGTGGAATTCGATCCCCCAACAATGACATCATCGAGCAAAGTTGCAACCCCAGGAATGTCAGCCAGCAAAACATCCATTGTGCGTTGAAAAATAGCCGGAGCTGCCGCTATACCAAAAGGAAGTCTTCTGACTCTAACTCTATACAACCCTTTAGGCGTGTTCAAAGTCAAAAGATCAGCTGACTGTTCATCCACCCTGAGTTGCAAATAGGCGTAAGACAAGTCTAATTTAGAAAAAATAGTACAACCCGAAAGTTTACTGAAAACCTCATTGGCCGTTGGCAGTGGGTACGACACTTTTTGTAAAACTTTGTTAACTGTGGCCGAATAATCCCATCTGGCCCTTTCTCTTCAAAACTGGAACAATGGGAGTTGCCCAACTTGAAAACTGAACCCTCTCGATGATACCAGAAGCCTCTTGACGATGCAATTCCTTCTCCACCTTTTCCCGTAAAGAGAATGGAACTGACCTGGCCTTTAAAAAAATTGGAGCTGTATCTGGAAGCATGGGAATATTCACTGGTGGACGATTGTAGACCCCAATTCCTTCATCAAAAAGTCCTGGAAACTGGAAAAAGATATCTTCAGACTCCACATGATTAATGTGTGACTCGATACCCAGGGCCTCGAACCAGTTCCTTCCCATCAAACTTGGGCCATTTCCTTTAATTACCAATACAGGTAAAACCACTTTTCGATTACCATGCTCCACCTGGGCCGAAAAAGTTCTCAATACCACCAGTGGTTGCCTTGACCATGTTCTCAAAACTAAATCTTCATTTGACAACTGGCATTTATTTGAAAAAATTTTTTGATAAGTATCTTCACCAATTATTGAATGACCTGCCCCTGTATCAATTTGCATCTCCAATTCTTGACCCTCAACAGTGACCACCAAACTGTACACCCGATTCGCAGGAAAAGAATAAAATAAATCTTCATCCAACTGTGGCACCGACTGGTTGATTAACAAATTCTGGTTCCTATGCTTTTGTTTATTTCCCTGCTGCGTTCCCGGTTTTTTTTCTATATGCTTTGGTTATATAGGCTCTCTCAAGATGTCCTAATTTGGACCAAAAATTGCATTTAGCATTTTTAAACTTACAAACATCTGCTGTGTGCGCGCCTGAACATCGATAGCATTGTATCCTTTTGAACTTCCCCTTTAAATCAGGCGTATTCTTATGCTGAAAACCAGCCATGTTCTTTTTTGCATCGCTGTACAAAGCCTGTGCATTACTCGATGTATTTCGGATCTCCGTTACACTTCGCTGTGCCACTTCACTAGCGAGAGCCATATCCACTGCTTTCTTAAAAGTTAACGTCGGCCCTTCCTCGAAAAGACGATGTTGTAAACCCTGGTCATGCACGCCACACGCAATCCGGTCACGGAGCCTATCTTCCAAATCCGAAAATTTACAGGTGTCGCTCAGTCGCCGTAATTCCGCAATATAAGCAGTCATTGATTCATTCGGACGCTGGTCTCGCTTATTAAACTGGTATCGCTCCACAATTGGATTTGGCGCAGGAGAAAAATGCTCATCTAATTTTGCAATTATATCGTTATATGCAGCAGCTTCTAATGTATCTGGTTTAACGAGTGAATCCGCAATGGAAAAAGTAGTGTCGCCACACACTGTCAAAAATATATACTTCTTACGAGCCTCCGCAATATCATTAGCCTTGAAATAAAAATCTAACTTCTGCTTATACAACTTCCACGAAGTACCGATAACGTAATTTTCTATCTGGCCAAATTTAGCCATATTTCCGGAGTGTCCAGCAAAAAAAAACTACTAAATTCTTCTTAAATACTGGAATAAACTTGCTGGGTTACGTAAATACTTCGTATACTGGCACGAAAGGTTTTTTAACAATTCCTCAAAACATCGCACTGCGCCGTCAAAATTAAGCCTAACTAGCTTCCCGCTCGTCGCCATTAAAATGTATTGACATCGTGGGTAAATAACGGATGGCTGATATTGAATAAAACATATTTAATTGTAAAACCATTTAAAACACAAAGCTAAAAACTAGGTTAAAATAATACAACCTGACAATTACATAACTGGCAAAGACTGGCGCGCGCTCCACTGGAACAGTTGATAATGAGTGTGTTCAGAAGTGCATTTCGCGCCGCGCGCGCGCTCAGAAGTTTATGTCATGGAGTAGGTCTTATCGAAGAAAGGAATTTTAACATAATTCAATTATTTCATTATTTTTAATGGTTCAAAAAAGGTAAAACCAACGACTATATTTCTTTATCCTTCGAAAACATGGTTTTCGTAACAGGACTACATGCCTATGTTCACTCAGATAAAATCTAAAATAGTCGGGAAAAACATCACGTGACCTTCTTTATCTACTTTAGCCCATTTAGCATTTAAAATTAGTTAACCAACCGCGCACAAACTCCGCTCAAGCTGCTCAAAAAAATTGTGTGGGCGATTTGATCACGTGATTGTGCGTTTTCTGCTTATGTGTTATTGGTTGTGCTTTGTTTGGTAGGTTGATTGATACAATTTAAGAATTCGACTGGTGATCTAAAAATTTTAACAATTTTCTTTTTATTTATTTAAAAATGATTTATCAGTTGATTTATAACTTCTGTGATAAATAGAATGCTGTTAGTAAACCAAGATTGGGATATCAACATATGAGATTTGTTTGTAATCTATTATACTGGATGGATTTCAATGGAATTTGCACTGTTAGTTAGACAGTTTTTCAGAGAAGGTTTTAATATATATATTTCTTATTTTATGATTGCATATTTTAATACCGTGTGGATAACAGACCAAAATACATCATAAAACATGAGAAATAAATGACATTAGAAATTCTGTTAGTATAAGCAAAATACTTACTTATACTTTCAGTAGAAAATTTATAAACATTCTAATCATACTTTATTCACTACAAAACTAGACAGCAGACCTATATATTTTATCTCTTTAAAAAATATATCTACAGATATTTTTAGTTAAAATAATCTACAACTATTACATTTTATTTTTATAATGTTCAAAGTAAAATATGATTTCCAGCCTAGTCTCGGTAAAAATTCACTCGTAAAATATTCAAAAAAAAAAAAAAAAAAAAAAAAAAATCAAGGAATTATCCTACGTGCAAAAGGATATTTTTGAACAATATAGTATATTATTTTTTCATTTGGATTTGCTTAATGTTTATATCATTATACATATAATCACTTAGAAACGAAACTTTAAATATTTAAAAGGCGTTCAGATGTAAAACTTTCATCTCGAAATACCTCATTTTCTCACATTTAAATAGATATTTTATTATTATAATAAAAATACACGTGCCTCTGTATAATAAAAATAAAAAATATATTTTCATCAAAAATATCTTATTCATTATGAAAAATATAAAATAACCAATAAACAAAACAAAAAAAAATGTGATTATAATGTGTGACTGGAAGGATTCGAACCCAGAACCCCTAGTCTCGAGTTCACTGCCTTATCCATTCAGCCATCTAGCACACGTTCCTTTTGCAACAAAATATCTTTATAATTAGCACCATATTAATCAAATCCATGATCTGTTCCTGAACACACTACGTGTTATTCCATCCATGATATTTACCCACTCCATGTTCCTGTCTCCTGAGCTCGCGCGCGTAGCGCGCGTGCAGCCTGAACGGCCTGAACACACTCAATATAAACATTCTGAACACATCACAAGTTTAGTTGTTTGGTGCTACTGCCGGTTACAATAAATAAATATATGGAGTAAAGGAAACATGGAGTTAAGGAAAATAACAGTTCAATACATAACATATTCATTTATTTATTTTTTCAAAAAGCATTTACTTATTATTCTTACTATTTTTGAAAATGGAATTCGTTATCAAAAAATAAAATGCTCTCTGTGGAAGATTCTTTGATTTGAATCTATATGTTTGAGTGTATATTAAAGTGTTAGACAAATCATGAATTCATGATATATATATAAATTCAGTGGTCAAAATAATATGTTAGAAGTAATGAAAGTATAGTAGGCCCTAGTTTTGTCATTGTTTGTTGTGTAATATAATTTTGCGAGTAATGTAATAAAAAAAACTAGTTTGTAACTAGCATCAATTTATTTTTGACGTTACATCCAGAAATTGTATATATCAATCAATACGAAGTATACCAGTGGAGATAAGCGTCTGGCGGATCAGTTCGTGTCGGGATAGAGATAGATCTTCAAATTTGAATGCTTTCAGAAAATCACAGGTGTGTAGTTTTACTGTATAATAAGTGACTACCATTAGTGATCGTCTGCAAGCAACTGGAATTTGTCTAGTTCCCTTCTACTTTTACAAGGATTGTGGATTCTTCTTTGCATCGAAAAATTTCAAAACAGAAGATTAAAAAAAATCTGTGAGTATGGCAGGACTCCCACTTCTATGTCAAAAGAGGAGACAATAAAATAAGTTTATTAAATTAACATCAAAAATAATATTTGTGCTCCCTACAAACTACTAGTTTTATTTTAATTACATTACTCATTAAATTACATTTTCCAAAAATAACATGCTACACTGCAAACTATGAGAACACAATAAGAAAAGTAAGTACAAAAATTATTTAGCTGAAAATATTTTTAAATACCCATAAGTAAAACTGTAAATATAATGTGAAATAAACATTTATATGTTTCAGTCTGGGGCATAAATAAAATCTGCCGCTAAGTAAAAAAAAAGTGTGGGCCAGCCTTACGTATATCCCCATCTTGTTTGTTACCAGGGCAATTGTACTATTTTATTTTATTTTATAAGATGAAAAAAAAGGGGGGGGGATATGTTTTTAGATGATAATATTTTTTAGAGGTTTTTTTTAAGTAAAAAAGTGTTCTTAAAAGATGCAAAAAGGGTTTGTTGTTTATATTCATATGAGACTAAGTGTTTTTGAAAGTAAAACGAAAAAAAAAAAAAAAGCATTTTTAAAAGATAGAGAGTTTGTTGTTTTAAGACGACAAAGTGATTTTTTCCCCTTATGCTAATTATATTTATTGTCATCAGAGCAGTTACATGATACAGTTGGTATGATTTAAAATTAAGTATCGACCGAAACTGAAACTTGTTAAATTTTTACTCTTCGATTGCTTTTTAGTCTTATTGTTTTGTTAATAATTGTGAATGCAGAAAAAAAAAGAAAAATTTAAATGAGACGTCTTTGTTTATCTTTAGGAAAATTTTAAAAATTAGATTGAAAACAGTGATTTATAAAGCATGTAACGTGCAAAAGAAAAAAAAACCTAAATATACAAACTGTCAACAACAACACTGAAACAACATTGCATACTTAAATAAACTGTCACATTGTATTAACCTAAATAAACAAACCGCCCGTAGCAAATAATTTTAAAAAAATTAATGATAAGATAATCTTTCAAAAATTAAAATTATGACAGAAACATTTTTATAATAAGAGGTAAAGATTTTAAAGTCCACCAGAACAATTTTAGGTATGTGCAGGTAAGACAAATTTCTGCAACTTTTAAAGGATTAATATAACTGTTTTTGTATTTAAATGTAGTTTTATTAAAGTCTTCTGACAGTTGATGGAATTTAGGCCTAATTTAAGTAGAAGCATGTGTAATTTTATGAATCATTGCTTAGGGATAAAATTCTTTTATGAGATTTTTCTTAATGTCACAATGGCACAGATGTCATATACGCTCCATATTGGCGCTATTTTTTTCTAACGCCAATGTCATATACGCAACGGGTGCTTAATTGGCACGAAAGTGTCGTTATTTTGCTTGATATGGTAACCCGGATGTTGTTGTTTATGCTGTTGATGTTTTCGCCAAATTGACGTCGAAAAACAATCGCGCCAATATGGGATGCCAATATGGCCAATATGACATCTGTGCCATTAGAAATTATATACTATTTTAATAAATGTATATAATCAGCTATTTTCAGTTTCCCATATTTGATTTTGAGTAGTACTTCAGTAAAAAATCAGCATTTAACGTTTGAATCAAATATTTATTTATTTTTGTTTTATATTTTGCCTTTCATTTTTTTAAATATTAATATGTTTAGAGTGCTTTTATTTTTTTTTAATATAATTATGCTTAAGATATTTTGATTTAAAATGTTGAAGCTTGCCTTTTGTGAATCTATATTACTACTTTATCCTAAAACTTGATGAAAATTTAATGTAAAATGTAAACAAAAGAACTGTTTTGCAGTATTGTTATTAAAATATCATGCAATAAACTTATTCCAATAAGCATTTTAAGTGTTTTTTCATAATTAGCATTCTGTAATAAATATCTTGATGGTACAGTAGCATAACTATTTCGGTTTTTGTCTAATGGTTTCAAACAAGTATACTTAAATTTCTTAGCTAGTTGGTTATTCATTTGTAAATAATATTTGCTTTTCAAAAATTAATTTCTGTATATGTATGCATGTATTAGATTATTTTCTCTCTTCTAATTTGCTAGTTGCTTTAGCTGCTACAGTTGATGATATTTTTGCATAAGAAATTTGTTTTAATGAATTGTATTTGATTAAAAGTGTATAAATAATATTTTGGTGTTCTTGTGGTATTCACTTTAAATATGCGTTGATAGATATGGCTGCAATGAAGTCGGGGTATAAAATTTCTCTTTTTTAACAAATGTTTAAAACTGTGTTTATTTTTATACAGTATATCTGTTATTATCGTTTACCAACAGTTAATAACTGTTAGTTTTAGAAGTGTGGTTCTAATTACAAAAATCTTTTAAATTTTGTTCTGCATCATATAAAAATCGATTAATGTTAAAATAATTAATTTTTAAATAGTTAAGAAATTGCAAATTTTATACAATGTCTGGGTCCCATAAGTTTTATTTTGAAAAAGGTTTTCCATGTTCTTAGTAAAACAGCAAACAATTCATTCTTGTATGATCAAAACTTACTGAGTTATGATACTTTGAATTTTGTGAATTTTCAATGTTTCAGTCACACTAAATGGGAAAAATATGTTTTTAGTGCCAGAAAAACTGACAATGGATGAAATCCAAAGCATCATAACTTAGTAAATTTTTGTCTCACAAAAATTAAGTTTTTAACCACAAACGGGTTTAATGGTGTGGATTCATTTCAATAGAAAACAGCAACTATAAATACTTAGTCCCAAAATTATTTCAAACATTTTGTTTAAATATCTTCTAATTAAAACATCCATTGACATCATATGCAGCGATTAGTTATAACAAAAATAACAGGTTGTTTGAACCTGTTACCTGTGCAAGTGTGAAACAATGGAACCTATTAGCCCAAATTATTTCTATTTCCCATCTCTACTGTAATCCAGAATTTTCAAAATATTTAATAATCGTTTATTCTCTACAAAAAAATATTGTTTTAAAGTAATTAAAGTTTTAACAGCAAAATAAAATAAACAAAGAAAAATGCCAATTTATTTAATATAGTAAGAAATATTTTGATTTGTATTTACTGCTTTTAAAAAATATAAAAGTATCCTATTGACTGTAGCCTGTTATTACAAAAAGAATTTCTGGCAGGTTCTGAAATTTTATTACTCATTTTAGATGTAACATAAACCAAAAATTTGGAATTAAAACTTTATGGTTATTAATCTGTTGTTTATATCAGTGTTATCGTAAAATCGCCCTCAGACCCAAAAGTATTTCAGGAACATTTCAGGCTCAAAAGTTTTTTAGAGTTTCATTCGCAAATTTTAATGTGAGATGACTTAATAATTTTTTTTTTATAATTTTTCTTGGTGATATATAATTTTTCTTAATGATATATAACTTTTCTTAATTATGTTATTTTGGAAGTAAAGGGAAAATAAAGAAGGATTAGATTAATAAAAAAATAAATTTATTTTGTATTTCAAATGATACTTAATAGTGGACCACTGTGTTCCAGTGGGTGGACCAGTGTTTCCCGCTTGCGGGGCACACTGGTCCACTTTATGAACATATACAAATAATTGTTTTTTGAAAAATGTATTTGAAACTATGTTCTGAAAAAAGTCTGAGGTGTGAAAAAAAAATGTAAACAGCAAAATTGGTCTACTGTGCCCCAGTCTCTCCAATATGATGCACCTTGGGATACATCATACACAAGATATGCCTAGTGAACTTTTATTCGAAATATGGCAAGGATTAGAAATTTAGAATTAAAAAAAATAAATAAATAAAAAATGCAGCAATTCATGCTGACAATATTCAGAAAGCTGCTGCAAAAATTTTATCAAGTGAATATTGTCTTTTAGGAAAGCTGCTGCAGTTTAAAATGTTAGTAAGACCACTCTGAATTATCATATTAGTACTTTTTAAAAATGTGAACAGCCAAATTTTAAATTCTAGTATATATCAAAGATACAAAGTCGAAAAATATTCACCGATGATGAGGAAGGAAAGTTGGTAGACTACATTTTACAAGCTTCGAAATATCACTATGGGCAACAATTAATGATTCGCGTACCCTTGCTTATGAATATGCTTCAGCAAATAAAAAGAACATTCCTTCAAATTGGGAGCATAAAAAAAAGAAAAAAAACTGGGAAGGAATACAAAGACCGCATATTCCTTGCATCCCTAAAATTTAGAAAATTTACATTAGTTATCTTTGTCAGTTTAAATAAATTTCTCTTCCTGAATAAACAATTCCGTGTATATTGTAATTCAATTATTGAACTTTTCACATCTATTTTTAACTGTCCCAAGGTGTCCCACCAGATGGGACACCTTAGGACACAGCACAAGTTCAATAAATATATTTTTTTAATTTTCCTATAATGGTTATAATATCAAAAGCTATTTAATACTGTAGGCAAAGGTTAAAAGATTTCTTTAGATTGAAGATATCCTCTTCATCGAAGAGGAAATATATTATTTTTAGATAAAGAGTAACTATTCTGTGCATAAAAAGTACATGTGACTACTTTTCCTAAAAATTAGTGTGCCAACGGACTTTACCCACGAATGGCAACAGCCATGCCTCTGCGGGTATTTTCCCTCCGAAAAACACTGTTTATTGGACAAAGGGGAAGCAGTGTTAAAATGTTCTTCAGGCCTATTGGTGTTTTTTCTTCTTTTTACCCGCGGTTGACGTCACACGGGTAAAGTCCACTGAAATATTAACTTGTACATAAAAGCAGGGCCTTTATTTCTGAAAAAATGTTTAGCGAACATTCAGTTTGACACAATAACATCATTTTCGAAGTCTGTCTTTGGGTAACTTTAGTTCTGAGTACTATTTTAAAGACTAAAAAAAAAAAAAAAAAAAAAAAAAAAAAAAAAAAAAAAATCAAAATTTATAATATTTTACTATATAGCGGCAACCAAGATAATTGCAAAGTTATCTCATATATACAACCAGTGATGTAGTCGTAAACAAACCAGGGGATATACACTCAAGGCAGAGAGAATACGCTATAGTACTTTTGAGAAACACAGGGTACACGGTATTCCTTAAAAAAATCCAGAAGGTATGCAATGTATACCCGCCACTACAACCCTGTTTACAATAGTAAAATCTTATTTATGTTTTATGATATTTAAATGTAAATATAAGCTTGGCAAACTCGTAACTACAACCTTGGCGTAATTACGAGGACCGCTATAATGAGAAAATACCTTTTATTTTTATTTTCCTTCATATTCACAAAATTTTTATGAGACCCCTGCCCCCCTCCCTCACTTTGTATTTTTAAAAATAAGCATAGGCTGTATTTTCATTAAACCTATGAATTTGTTTTTTCTTTTTACTCTCTTTTATTGAATTTGCTTTAAGTATGTCAAGATGGGATTTTATAATTGTTTTTTTCAAAAGTGATGTACACATGTGTGCTTCTGTTGACAATAATTATAAAGTAATAAAATTAATTTTAAGGCATTTTTCTTTTAGCCACATGTAATAAACCTTTAGTGGGGAAAAACAATAAAAACTTTCGATTATTTTTTATACAAAATATTTACTGTTAAACATAACAAGTGCAGACAACAATTATTTGTTTATAATTGACAGCTGATCGATTGATTGATTATCGGAGCTTAGGCTCGATATAGAAGCCGTAAAGTAGACGCTTGCGCAGTAAAAACTTGCCTTTGATTGGTTGGCGTAAGGGTTTATGTGTAACCAGTGAAAACGCTCTTAGGTTAAGGTTTTGGATCGCTAGGGTTTTTTAGGTTGTTACGACGACCAGTGAAAACGCACCTTTACATTACTAAATCCGCCCCGAACTATAGCGCCTAGAATATATAGTGTGGAAATCGGCTATCCCTGTAATACTTAAAAAAGCGCTAAAATATTGTATCTCTTAAATGTGCAACGATGCTGCTGAAATATGAAGATCGCAGAGACATCTGCAGAATATTGCTAATCTATACAATGTAATACTAATAATACTAAAATCCCGCAGATGTCGCTGCGATCGACACTTGGAATTTTAGCAGTATCGTCGCACATTTAAGGGATACAAATTTTTAGCATTGTTTGGATAGCATATTTCCACACTACACTACAGCGCCTAGAAGATACAGTGTGGAAAACGGCTACAAAATAGTGCTAAAAAATTGAATCCCATAAATGCTGAATATCAAGATGTCGATCGTAGCGCCATCGTAGTGATTAAAAAACGATAGTCAATCTAAAAGAGATTCTTTAACCTATTTCTCGTCATTCCTTAACTAAATTAGCTTATAACAGACCAAAATATCTTATATTTATAGTTTCCGATATTAAACATTCTATAATTTTTGAAAACACAGTGTTTATATTGAAAAGAGTTACGAGATGGCGCTCGTATCAGCATATTGCCGCTGAGCATTGTTGGAGATTTATGGGATACAAGTTTTTAGCACTTTTTAAAGCATTATAGGAATAGCCGTTTTCCACACTGTATCTTCTAGGCACTGTAACTACACTGTTAAAAATATCGTGAAAAATTACCTCTGTTTACAAAGGCTATCTATTTTCTGACCAATGAGAACTCTACATAAACGCCTATGGATCGTTCTCATTGGTCAGAAAATAGATAGCCTTTAAAAACAGAGACAATTTTTCACGATATTTTTAACAGTGTAGGTATTCTAGACGCTGTACTAGCAATATCTTGCAGTTGTAGAAAATATCCTGCAGATGTCGCTGCGATCTGTATATTTCAGCAGCATCGTTGCACATTTAAGGGATACAATATTTTAGCACTTTTTTAAAGTATTACAGGGACAGCCAATTTCCATACTATATACTCTAGGCGCTATAATCTGAGATCTACTTTTTTACAGCGTCTAGAATATATAATGTGGAAATCTGCTGTCCAAACACCACTAAAAAGTTGTATCCCTTAAATGTGCAATGATGCTGAAATCTAGGGAGCCGATCGCAGCGACATCTGCGATATATTTTCAAATTTCAAAGTAAACAAAAACAAAAACAAAGTAAACATTCACTAATTTTTTTTCGCTGCGGTTGGATTCGGATCGAGTTTGCTCGATCGTTTCTGGTTCAAATCATCGGTTTCGGAATTTTATTTTGGTTTTTTTAACTACGGGCACTGAGTCGCATATATAAGAATACCTTAATGGACTTTACCCACGAATGGCAACAGCCACACCCCTGCGGGTATATACCCCAGAAAAAGACTCTTTATTGGACGAAGCGGAAGCAGTGTTAAAATGTTCTTCACGCCTATTGGCGTTTCTCCTCTGTGTACCTGCGGCTGACGTCACATGGGTTAAGTCCGAGGCCAACGAGAAAGACAGGCTACCGCGGTGGGTCCGATTCTTCTTTTTTTACAGACCGCTGGAGTCACGTGATGCTCGAATGCACCAATGAAGGTGTGCGAAAAGAGCATCACATGACTCTAGCGGTCTGTAAAAAAAGAAGAATCGGACCCACCGCGGTAGCCTGTCTTTCTCGTTAGCCTCGGGTTAAGTCCGAGGCCAACGAGAAAGAAAGGCTACCGCGCTGGGTCCGATTCTTCTTTTTTACAGACCGCTGGAGTCACGTGATGCTCGTAGCGCCATCGTAGTGATTTAAAAACGATAGTCATTCTAAAAGAGACTCTTTAACCTATTTCACGTCATTCCTTAACTAAATTAGTTTATAACAGACTAAAATATCTTATGGTGTTATTACACGAGGAGTCAAAGACGCTTGAAATCCCAGGAGTCTAGCGACAACAGCCGCCTCACAGCCCGTCTTTTCCAAGCATTTCATTGGCTGTTCCGAAAAAGGCTTTTCTATTATCAGATTTCCAAGCATTTGATTGGCTGTTACTGGCGAGTCGCTTCGCTCTCAGGCGTCAAAGACGCCCGACAGAAAAAAGACGCTCGCTCTCCAAGCGACTCCCCTGGATCCATACGATAACATGGAGACGCCTGGAATCTGAAGCGACTTTGACCCCTCGTGTAATAACACCATTATATTTATAGTTTCCGATATTTAACATTCTATAATTTTTGAAAACACAGGGTTTATTTTGAAAAGAGTTACAAGATGGCGCTCGTATCAGCATATTGCCGCTGAGCATTGTTGGAGATTTATGGGATACAAATTTTTAGCACTTTTTAAAGCATTATAGGAATAGCCGTTTTCAAAGACTTTTAAGATACTAGACTGGCAATTCTTCGGCCACTCCCATTCAAAAGCATGGCAGCCATCTGAAATGATTTGAAGTAAATTGAAACACCTGAACCACGAGGTTTGTACGTCAATTGTGAGTTATTTACCATTAAGTGCTATAGCTAGATGAGCTTAAAAATTTAATTTTATCAATATATATGAAGTTTATGGCATATTTTTTACATGAAGCTATTTTTTATATCTAAATATGCGTTATAAATATTGAATTTTCAGAAATAAAGTTAAATAAGGCGATTTATTAATAATTTTATGGATGATATGTTTGAAAAAGAGTATCTAATTTTAACATGCCTTATGAACCGAAATAAAAGCGAAATATATATGGAAACAGATTGTTAAAGATTATAATCCCACCTTTTTTTAAGTTTGACTTACAAAAGTAACTGGTAGGGAAGTTTAGTTTAAAGGTAGTAACTGTAATATAATATAGTAATTTATAAAATTTTAAATTACGTGTAAAGAAATCTACATTTTTTAAACTAATTTTTTAAGCAAAAAGGTAATTAAAAAAATGCATATGAACGAAAGTAACACTATATTTTTTTATCTTTGGAGGATGTTTATTGATATACTTACTTGCTATACGAAATAAACAAAAAAATTAATGAATAATAAAGTATTTTTTTTAAAAAAAGGCCTAAATGAAATAGGGTAGACTAATACTTAATGATCCGCAATAAAAAAATACGCTGATAAAAGCATTTTCTTAGGTAAATTAAAATATAAAACATATATACTGCCGTACAACAGCTGTGATCAAAAATCCTCAGTTAAACTGACAGTTTGCCGGTCTATGTATCTTAAGGTGCGTTTTCACTGGTCGACCCAAGGTCTAACTTAGCTAACTTTTTACCTAAGCACAAGATTTTACGTCGTTAGAACGTGATTTTGAAGGAATGATCTCGGTTCAATCCTAAGCACCGCTTACCCAAGCGCAGCCAATTAAAAAAGAGCTTTTTTATAGTAATGGCGGCGTTGTGAATGTACGAAGTAATATTTATACTTTATAGCGTTGTATTTACTTAAAATTTTTCCTTTTTTTACGTCAAAGAGGAATCTATTTTTGGTGATTGAAGCAAAATGGTAAGTTTTATTGACATGTTGAATAGATATCATCTTTTATTATTGTCTTTTAATTTAATAAAAGTGTTTTTTTAATAATATTTGTTTCTTTAAATGAATTACTTGCTTCATTGATTATATTTGGTTACCTAATAGGGTATTTCTGATCTATGTAGATTTATATTTCCCTTTGCTCACTTAAAATAATTGTAAGTGTTAAGAAGGATATTGTTTACTGTAGCTCATTGATATTTAAATGGAAAATTAATTACAGGCAAACTTCAATCCAGTTTTGCTTATTATAGGTAATTAATCCTGCATGTTTAAGCAAGCATGTAAACAAAATTTCTATAAAATAAATAAGCCAATGTATTTTGTATTTTCCTGTTCTCTTTTAAGCAAGAAAGATCAGATTGCAAAACAGTTTGCTCTTTACTCCTTCTTAGATATTTACTTGTGAACTTTGTCATGTAAAAAAAAACCCTGCTGATCTATTTTTTATTTTATTTTTAATGCATTTCACCTACAGATATGCTATCTTTCTTTTTGTTGTTAAGATTAATGTTGAAACTTTTATGAAGATTTATAACTTTGTATGAAGTTTAAATCAATTGAGAGATATTCAGACCATATGTAGCTTTTCTATGTGCCCATTTCGAAAAATTTGTACACGTTACCGTTCCAATTCGATACATATTCCAATAAATGCCTATTCAATGTATTTTAAGTTAAATCAGCATGTCTTGTTAGCGATGGAGTGATTATTTTCATTGATTGAAAAAGTATTCATACCTAAAATCTGCCACTAAGCAAAAAAAAAAGTGTGGACCAGCCTTACATATTATCCCCATCTTGTTTGTTACCAGAACAATTACACTAATTGGTTTTATTGTAAAAGATGAAAAAAAAGCTGGTTGGGGGGGGGGGGGGGATATGTTTTTATGTATTAAATGTTTCTAGTGTTTTCTTTTTGGAAGTAAAAAAGTGTTCTTAAAAGATGCAAAAGGGGTTTGTTGTTTCTATTCATATGAATGAGACTAAGTGTTTGAAAGTAAAAAAAAAAAAAAAAAAGCATTTTTAAAAGATAAAAAGTTTGTTTTAAGACGACAAAGTGTTTTTGTTTTGTTTTTCTTAATTATATTTAGTGTCATCAGAGCAATTACGTGATACAGTTGGTATGATTTAAAATTAAGTATTGACCGAAACTGAAATTTGTTAAATCTTGATTCTTCAATTGCTTTTTACTCTTATTGTTTTGTTAATAATTATGAATACAGAGAAAAGGAATAATTTAAATGTGAAGTCACATTGCAAATAATGTTTTTAAAGAAATTAGTGGTATGGTAATCTTTCAAAAATTAAAAGGAGATTATAATACATCTGTTCCAATTAAAATTATGACAGAAACTTTCTTATAATTAGATGTGAGTATTTTATATGTATAATAAACTTAATCTTTTGCAGAAAGATTTTAAAGTCCACCAGAACAATTTTAAGCTTGTGCAGGTAGGACTTTAAAGGATTAATATAACTGTTTATGTATTTAAATGCAGTTTTATTAAAGTCTTGTAACAGTTGATGGAATTTAGACCTAATCTAAGTGGAAGCATGTGTAATTTTATAAATCATTGCTTAGGGATAAAATTATTTTATGAGGTTTTTGTTAATGTTACAAATGATACTATTTTAATAAATATATATAATCAGCTATTTTCAGTTTCCCATATTTGATTTTGAGTAGTACTTTAATAAAAAATTGACATTTACCGTTTAAATCAAATATTTATTTATTTTTGTGTTATATTTTGTGCTTAGTGTACGTATTCACCTTCAACCGTTTTTTGTGTTGAGGCCTTTTGTGAATCTATATTACAACTTTATCCTAAAACTTGATAAAAATGTAATGTAAACAAAAGAACTATTTTGCAGTATCGTATCTTTTTTAAAATATGATGCAATAAATTTATTCTAATATTTATAGCATTTTAAGTGTTTTTTCATAATTAGCATTCTGTAATAAATATTTAGATGATATAGTGGCAAAACTATATCTAAATTTGGCTATAAGCATACTTAAATTTCTCAATTAATAATTAGTTAGTCATTAGTAAATAATATTAGCTTTTTAAAAACTATATCTGTATATGTATGCATGTATTAATTTTTTTTCTCTTTTAATTTGCTAGTTCTTTAGCTGCTTCAGTTGATGATAGAAATGCAACAAGGATGGTATGTGTTAAGCTGTGCTATGATCTCTTCATCAGCAGCATCAATTATTGTCCTAACATGATGATGATCGATGTAAAAAGAGCTAAGTCAACTAATATCTAGTTGAGTTGCAGCTTGTTGGCTCCTTACTCCTGTGTTGGCCCGTTGGAATGCGCCTGGGAGACTATTAGGTTAGAAATAATCTTTTAGTCTTTTAGATGCAAACTTGCAGGCTAAAACACATTTTGTATGCAGCATGGAAGCTACACTACTTTTTTATATTCATGTATTGCCTATCTTTATGAAAAGTAAGTCACTTATTGTTTTTTTTTTTTTGTGTGTTCTATTATGTAGGTAATAGTAAATTCTATTTAATGTTTTCTGATTTAAGACATTAATTTTTAAAGAATTTAGTAATTATCAATTGCTGAAATTTAAATTGGAACAAACACTTAGATTAAAATAAAGACTATAATATAAAATTAATTTATTGTTTAGGGAAACATGCTGATATAAGCATAAAAATTTAAAGCACCTTTTTATTGGCATACTCGGATTAGTGTTGACTGTAGAAAAAAAGGGATTCCACGCGGGAATTTTTAAAAAAGGACACTCATATATCTTGTTCACAAAAATATTTTGAATTGTGGTTTGTTTAGAGTCCTTTTTTTATCAATGAAATTTTGCTATGTTTTCCCCCAACTAATTGACAAATTTCTTTTTTTTCTTACTGACTGATAAATTTCACAAATTTTTCCGATGACTGAATGACGATTTAGGCAATTTTTCCCCATAACTGATTGACTAATTTTGCGATATTTTATTTCTACCAATTGGCGAAATTTGCGGGTTTTTTCTTGCAACTGATTTGCAAAACTCGTGATTTTTTTAATATACAGTTGATGGATGAATTTTGATGAGTTTCACTGCAGCCAATCGAAGAGTTTAATTATTTTTTTCCGTAAACAGTTTGTGAATTTTTTAATTTTCCCCCACGACTTACTAGTGAAACTTTCAAGTTTTCTTTTCATGCGATCGATGGACGAACTAAGCATTTTTTTTCCGTGGCTGAATGAAGAATTTTGCGATTTTTTCCCTCCCATAACCGACTGACGATTTTTTTTTTTCTTCACTCAACCGATTGACAAATCTTACAGTTAAATTGAAAGGGAGCATCAAAAATTGCAGTATGGAATACCGGGTATATAAAATAATTAAAAAGGTGTACCGGGCACAAACACTAGTTAAAGGGCTGCCAGATGGATAAATTAATTAAAAAGTGATGCTGAGGGTTGCGTCTGCCAAATTGGTCTAGAGTCAACACTACATTTAGAATAGAATATTTATGAATAATGTGGATGTGAAAACAAAAATTATAAAAGCGGCATTGACAGAAATATTCGGTTATTTTCCTTTAGATGCACACTACTTTGCACTGAATCATGCAAATGTTGGCACAGAATTAGTAGAAATATATGGCTGTACATATCGCTCGTGGTCTGCAATAGTGGCACAACTCAAAAAATACGAATTTTGAGTTAATGCGCTCTCCAGCATTGCAGATTGGTATTCTTTCCAGCTCAGCAACAGCGGCATATTTTGTAGTTCAGTATTTCATCAACAGATGGCAGAAGTGCCACTGTTGCCTTATATATGATATAATCTGAATGCATCATCATATTTATCATCAATATAATACGGGATATGAGGATACTTTTTTTTGCATTATTATTAATTGAACCCTTACGGAGTCATTTAGTACTACTTAACACTTATGACAACAATGAATCGTGTAAATTTTGCATTTCATTACAAGGCGAAACTTCAAACCCATTAATCTCAGAAACTGATTTTTTGAGTTGTGCCACTATTGCAGCCCATGAGCGATATAATAATATATCATGCATTCACCATTTTTTTACTTTTTTGGTTTTGGTTGCTGATTTTTTAATTAATTTACTTTCACTTTAGGAATCGGTTCCAAAAGTAAAAATGTCCTCTTAAAAAAAAAAAATAAACTGCAAGCAAAATATCGAAAAAATAAAAGAGTCGAATGTAGAAAATGACAGGCTATCCAATAAAATATATATATATATCGAGATGCAAATAATATTTAAAAAAAAAAATCTTCCCATAGGTTTAACATTAGCTTGTGAGTGTCTTCGCATGAAAGGATGGGAGCCTTAACCTTTTGATCATACTGATGTATTTAAAAAAACTAAGAAAGATGAAATTAGTTTGCAACTTTTAATAATTTTAAAAGAAATGGATGGAGTAAAGTGTCTTTTTTGCTTATTTTTAAGTATCAGAATTGAATTTCTTTGAAACGAGAGTATACTCTTCCAGAAAATTTTCCTTGAATGTAAAATTAAAACATTTCTTTCATTATGGTGTTTATTTTTCATACCATTTAAAATATTTTCATACTATAGTACTTTATAAATAAGAATAATACATATATAGATATCTAAAATTATCATAACATGTTTCTTTAGATCGAAGACATCCTCTTAATCAAAGAAGAAATATATTATTTTGACATAAAAAGAAATTTTTTTTTAAATCTAGAAGACAAGCAAATACGAAGCTATTATTATGGTTGGTTGGTTGTGTTTATGACGGCCAATTATCAGCACGAGGGATATAGGCCCAAAGGGAGGGGGGTCTTTCTAAGGGAACCTAACCCGTATTTACATTTGGAAAACTAAGGTTCGAAGAAAACTCCGAACGATTAGGCCGACGGACGTGATTGGGATCGAACCCAGCACTTCCCGTCTACTAGCTTTGAGAGCAGAACCTCTCGGCCACTGGCGGGGCGCTACTATTATGATCTCCATCATTCACAAAACCAATACTATAGGATACTCCCGTTTTATTATCCTCATTGCTATTACCAAGAGTAGACTCGTCTTACCTAATACTCCAGATTTGTAAAAATGATGTACACCTGAGTTCTTCTTTTGGCAATAAATTTTAGTATTTTTAGGAACTTAATTATTAAATATTAAATTAATTTTAATGCGTTTTTATATTAGAGTCACAGGTGACAAATCACCAAATATTCTTTATGGTTATAATAACAGCAGAGTTAATTATGCATCAAACCACGCCATTAAAATATGCCATGTGGCTGTGAAACTGTAACAATGAAATATTTTAAACAATTTAAAGGTAAGAAATGAAATATAAATAAAAAATAAAGAGATCATTTTTAATTACAAAAATAAAGAAATATTTTTTTTTAATCTGCTTTTATCAATTAATAATTTATTATTAAGTAAATTATAATTAAACTTTGAAAAAATAATTTAAAGAAATTCTCAATTCATAGTTTAAAAAATGTTTTTTTCGCCTTTTCTATTGTCATATCTGAAAAAAAGAGAGAGAAAAAATAATTTTTTTAATAAATTCAGTAGTTCATGCTTTCTACCAAGTCAAAGTGGTGAATTTTCCATAATTAGTCATGCCAAATTAATGTATTGTAACAGAAGTTTTTTGAACCAACATGAATTACAGTCCTGAAATTAAGCATGATACTTATAAAGGTTTAATGTTTATAAAAGAGCAGTTTAAATTTAAAAAAAAAATCTTTTATACTTATTTAGTAGCAACTATCATAGTTTAACATTTAAACTGACTGAGAGGCAACACAACATGTTTTATTGGCATGTTATGGTTGGAGATATATTAATTAGTAAAATCATTGTTATGCAATTGACTCGATTGTTCAAATTCACAACATTTTCGGGTACTTTATGTCAGTCAAGCACGTGAGCAGGGGCGTGCCTAGCGGGGGGGTGTTGGGGGTGTAACACCCCCCCACTTATTTGGAAGAGTTGGTAAAATTTAGAATAGTCGGAAAGTTAACCCCCTGACCGCTGAGTAAAAGGGCAAAATTGTAATGCTGTTTTCTCTTTAATTATGTTTTTAATGATAAAAAAAAGATGTTTTTTCCAACATGATATAATTTTTTTTATTAAGTATAGGTATATAAGCCTTGAAGGTATTACTCATAACCTTATCTTTTTAAACTGGATTATGTCTGTATAATTATATCAATTTAAATAATGCTTCCATTGCAGTGAAACCTGCAGCTTAGTGAACGGATATATCAGTTTGCGGCAGTGAGAAGGTTAAGAACACACCTTGCAAAAAGTACCCTCTTCCGTCGTCAGTATCATTTCAATTCTCTGTTGTCCGTCTTTAAAGGGGAAAAGAAAGAACTTTTCAAGGAAGATTGTGTATGATTCAGTGTAGGAGGGAGGGGTTGCCAGATAGTGGAGGTGATAGATATAGAGAGAGAATCGCGTTTCTGAGAATTTGAGACTTTCGTGAAAGGAAGGGGGAGGGGGTGGTTGTTGCAATCTCTATTGTAAGTTTTCCCATGTAGCATCTTTAATTGTTCCCTTCTGCTATGGACTGATTCTTAGAATTTGGTGACCTCTTGGCTCTGGATTTGGCGCTAGTTGTTTGAGGTTGCTGCATTTAAAAGATGAAGTCACGGACATAGAAGAAGAGCGATTTGCAAAAGTTTGTTTTTGTCGCATGATGGCGGGTAATTCAGTGAAAATTTTATGCACACACTGCGATCGCGAAGACACACATTTCACAGAAAAAAATAAATTTATATCGCCATATAAGAAAATTTCATCCGAATGAAAACATCGACCTCCGGAAAGGGAAACGGATTCAATGTACAATATGTAGATATTTCTACATTTCTATTAGAGGCCTGCATAGTCATATTCAAACAGATCATCCAGATGTAGAATTATCTTTTGAAAAGGCTCCTGTATAGCCCCTCTCCCCCCACCCCCCTTCTACAGTCAGTTGGAATATCGCTTTCCCAAGCTCATGCACAGTCTTACGACACCACGTCATCAATGTCCGGCCGCATTTTAGACTGCCAATCAAAACACTTCAAAAATAGCTTGTAGATCTATCTTATACATACCCTGCCTCGCGCATAAAGTGAATTTATGTGTTGAACTGGCGTGCGAAGAAAGCAACATAATAAAATATTTCTACGACAGTATTCAGGATCTCTATAACTTCATTTCACTGAGTACAAGGCGATTCGGCATACTGAGAGAGAAAATTGAAGTTCTTCAGAAGAGTCTTACCTTGAAATCTTTGTCGAAGACAAGATGGACTATGTGAGCGGATTGAGTCAGAGATATTTTATCGTCCTATGATGCCCTCATCCATACTCTGCAAATTATTTCTGAAGACATGAAGGTTGACAAGGATGCTCGAGCTAAGGTGGCAGGGTCAAGAAGCAAAATGATGTCATACGATTTCATTGCTTCTTTACTTGCAATGAAAACAATTATGTTTAAGAGAAAGTTAGCAACAGAGCAATTGCAACTTGAAGACCTGAACATTTTAGAGAGAACCGTCATAATGCAAAAAACTTACGAAAGCATTCAGAAACTCCGGAATGATGACGCGGCGGCAATAATGAACATCATTAAGGAAGCTGATAACATCTGTGAGACACATGGAATAAATCAAGATTATGAGTTCAATTTGCGCGGCACAGGTGACGGAGGCCTCCATCGAAGATCGACGAAAATCCTGAAACTGCAGTTCTATTTACACGACAGAATTATTTTAAAGCAGAAATTTTAAAGGTGGTAGATTGGCTTACAACTTCATTTGGAGACATACCTAAGTCGGTATTTGAGAAAGTTAAACCACTGGCCTGTCTCCTTCCATCAAGGATCAAGTATAGCTCTACCGAGGACATTTCTAAATTATGTCAATTATTCCCTGATGATCTCAAAGATATAGATAACTTCGAATGTGAAATTGATCTCATGTCCTCAGAAATAGCTAATTCTGAATCCGATACAATTGGCGCAGCAGCGCAAAAACTTGTGGGGAAGGCTCATTTGTATCCTAACCTTTTTTTGGCCTACAAGTTGGCCTTTATTATTCCAGTAACATTGGCATGTAATGAAAGAAGTTTCAGCAGGTTAAGTTAGTAAAAAATTACTTGCGTATCACCATGTCGGAAGAGCGACTGGACGAACTAATGCTATTAACCTGTGAAACAGACATAACTGACATGTTGGATTTAGACAGTGTAGCTGGAAAATGGGATAATCTGAAGGATAGGTGGGAGATAATTTAAAAATGCAGAAGGATAATTTTTAGTCTCTTATACTAATATATATCTTATTTTTAGCAAGCAAGATTTGTCTTTTTTATGTATTTTAAAATTTATACACTTACATTTCACAACAGCATGAGGTTTTATTTATAGAAACATAAATTTCGAAGTACATCAATATTCTTAAATTGTTACTTTTGAGAACTGGTTAATGTACGGTACATCCGTACACATTTCCTTTTAAATCTTAAGCAGAATCCTAATTAATAACAGGATTCTCAACTCTACTTATATAATAAAATAATTTAAAAAATATTACACATACTGAATAACAGCATTTAATTTCGACTGTGGTTAAGGAGAATGCAGGTGAACACTTAAGACATTTAGTGATTTTTATGAATTCACAGTATTGTAGAACAGTTGACTCCGTCACTGAGGGGGGGGGGGCTATCACAAAGCCTTTCTCACCCCCCCCCCGATCTTGCAGTCGGCAAAATTCAGTTCACACCCCCCCACTAAAACAGCCTTCGGCACGCCCCTGCACGTGAGATAAACCAGGGCTGAAACTAGCCTTTCTTCACCTGGCATAAACATAGATTTTGCTCCCCCCCCCCTTTCCCGGTCTCCGCAAAGTCAATTTACAAAGAGAATTTTAATTCTAATAGCCGACTTATTTGAAATTTAAAATATGTAAAAAAAAAAAAAATACATAATACTAAATTACATAATCAACTTTGTCAAATATCGATCCATTAAAATCTTGAAAATGAAATCCAAAGGAAGTGACATGAAGAAACTCGTAAGATAATGTTAAACTTATAAGAGCATTCTTTTTAAATTTCTCACTTGCATTTTAATATTTTTAAATGATTTTTTCTGTTTGGGATAGCTGAGGTTGATCCCTAACTGGGTAAATGTTTACTTTTTTAATTTTGGTTTCAGCTTTATATATATATATACAAAGTTACTTTCACTTTTTGAACTGGTTCCGAAAGCGAAAATAGCCTCATAAAAAAAAAAAAAAACTGCAACCAAAATAAAAAATGTACAACCTAACAAAGTTAAAGGTCAAACTCAGCTACCTAAAGAAAAAAAATCATTTAAAAATATTAAAATGCAAGCAAGAAATTTGAAAAGAATGCTCCCATATTTAACATTAGTTTGCAAGTCTCTTCACGTGACTAATGTAGGTTCTTTAGAAATCAAAAACCAAAATGCAGTTGGCAACCCCTTCGTTTTTCGTTCTGTCACCCAGGGCACATGCCCCCTCTAGTTTCGGCCCTGAGATAAACCATTAAATATTATTCCTATTGTCATCATTTGTATTCATTTCTTTTAAAATATAAACCTCTCATTCATTTTATTTGAAATACAAATTTTTCCTTTAAAATACATATATTACATACATTTAAAATATGTGCCTTTCACTTATTTCATTAAAAAAAGGAATAAAATAATAATAATGAGAAATAATACAACGAACCAAAATATGTTATTTTAACTTTAATACATTGTTTCTAATTTACACAAGTGAAAACTAAAAAGTATTATTGCCGAAGGGAAAAATAATTGCAAGATTTGCTTCCAACTAACATAAAAGTACCTTTTATGTTAGTTTGTGTTTAACGTTATGTTAGTCATGTGTATGTCAAAGATTTATACCCCTTTATTCTTCTTTATAAAAGAAGCCCCCTCACAAAATTATTTTTCATAAAAGCGACTTCACAGAATAAGAAAAAATAGTTGGAATTTAAAATGTGTAATTTGCAAACAAAACAAGCTCACGAGAATAATATAGCAGAAGGACATTTAAAAAAGGATTATTAAATGTTTACTTTGAATTTAAACAACTGAATTCAGTTTTTCTTTACAAAAATTTATTTTTCTCAATTCAATAACAAAAGAGGGTTTACCCTCCCACCCCCCAAGAAAAAACTTGTATCGAAGGCTTGCATCCTTGACGTGAAATCATAAAGTAAAACTTACAATTTTAAGTACATTTATTTTGCATTTTACTGTGAATTTTTTTTTCCTTGGGGAGGGGGGTCACAAAAAGTAGATGTAACTATATTGGATAATTTTATATTGTTGTGATATGGTAAGAGAATCTGCCAGTGTATCTAAATGCTAGTCTCACATAGGCATAGAGTTGTATGTGCTCATGAATCCCGAGTCCCACCACTAATTTCTAAAATAGATTCTTTTTTACTCTTATATAAAAAAGGTTTTATTTTTTTTATTTCATGCTATTTTATTTAAGCTTTAAAGAAGTTTTTTCACAGATATTTTTTTTCCTTGAATTTTGCTACTCTTTTCTTCTTTTTATTTTGTTACAGAGATAAACATTATTAGAAATTTTTAATCCTCTAAATTTTCCATTCTTTAAAAATTATAATAAAATTTTAAACGTTTGAACTTTTGTAAAAAACTAAAATAGAAAAAAAAATCCATATTTCAAAAAAATAATAAAATAAAAATAAACATTCTTAAATGTTAACTTTTCTTGTGATTTATGAAAAACGATTCACAAATAACAGTGAGTACATCCCTTCATAGTGTAAGTATGTCTCCCAAGCGGGTCTGAACATTGTCTTAACGTTTTATTTAATTTGTGATTTATTTAACAAATTTCACTGAATTTTTTGAAAAGGGAATTCAAAAAGCAACATTAAATTTGTGTCGATCTCTATTACACATACACGTACTTGTGTGAAAAATAATTTATTCAATGTGCTTTTAAATGCATAAATCATAGTGACTTAGTGTTTTTATTTAATTTAGGAATATAACTCCATTGCTACAATTTGAAGTTTGGTTAAACAATGATTTGTGGGTGCTTTTAAAGCCCGTTAGTGGAGAAAACAGTCAAAACTTTCGATTAATTTCTATACAAAATATTTTCTACTAACAATGACAACAGCAACAAACAATTATTTGTTTACAATTGACATGACATCTGAAATCTGAGTCTGCCACTTTAACGACAAACGCCATTGACTTTTGGCACTCTGCCAGGTTAGTTACCTCGTAGGTTATGGCAACTTAGAAAAGATAGGGTTGATAGCTAGTGTGATTTATCTTTCTTTTGGCAGAAAAATATTTTATGTTTATGTAGAATATATAGGCTAAGTTCGTTTTGTTGCAAGTTTGCAAATAAAATGCTTTATTCAAATCCGAATAAACTAAACCGAGATTTTTTTTTTTTTTTTTTATGTCATTCACTCCCTGTTTTGTTTTGTTTTTAATCTTTTACGGCTAGGCTAATATATAAATTTAAAGCTGATGAAACCAGTATTTCATCACAAGGATACCTATTTACTGTGCTTAAATTGTGAATTATTAGTAGTAGTATTTTGTTGTCATGTATAATATACTTACAGTTCTTAGAATTATTCATATGTCCATGCTCATATTAGGATGCGACGCAATTTAATAGTAATAAAACTCTTATCAGATTGTATTAAGTTTATTAAAAGTTGGTGTGTTATGAAACTGTCTGTATAAAAATAGTACTGTTTAACATATGAAGACTTGTTATTCATTAGCCGTCGTTTAAAAAAAATAAAAGAAATATTGTTAGTTAATTATACCCCCTTCCCTCCCCCCTTATTTTTTTAATAATATCACAATGAGAAAAAGTATTTTCAGTGTTGTTATATATGTTGGAGTTATTGAGATATGTAAGCAGGGCTCTACTAACAGGGAAAAATATGGTAGCCAGCCAAAAATTTCTGTGCTTTAGTAAAACAATTACTTCCTTCTCACTTTGTTAGATTTGGCTTTTCTTTTTATTTGGATTTTTTTTTTTTAAATACTAAAATTACTATTTTATGAATTAATTGAAAAAGTATAATCATGAGCAGAGTAATGCTATATCTTGAAACACTTTAACTCTTCAACTCAGTTAATAAATTAATTCAGAAAGTTATTATATAAAGTTTCTCAACAAAACTTATAAAAATATAATTCAGAGAAAAAGAGGGTAATTTGGCAAGAAAATCAAAGTTTTCAATATTAATGTTTAGCTCTTTTAATGTAAAATAATTTATTGCATATTTGACAACAAACAGAGGTTTCAAAGTGTAAAATTTTTATGAACAATGGGGGGGGGGGGACATAAAAAGTTGGTAGGAACATTAGCTGCTGCCATGAGTAGGCAGTATTTGAGGCACTCAATTTTCTCCCTTTTTTTATGCATTTAGACATTGATAATTAAGTATAGTCATCCTTAAAAGAAAAATATCTTACCATAGTAAGTGCCATTTAAATGCAAGTGAAAAAGAAAAGTACATTAGTTGAATAGTACTGATTTTATTCTCAATTAAATAAGTTGGGGAGGGGGGGGGGGATTTAAATGAATATAAAAAAGAAATTCGATACAACTGAGAAATGTATAGCTGCTATGATTTTTAGCTACCAGTAATTGTGAAAGTCTTCATATTATTTAAATTTAATTGCAGATATCTACAATTAAATAAGGAAAAAATTTCCATACAAAATTAGTGGTGATCAAACATCATAGTAATTTGTCTCTATGCAAATGTGACATTTTTTAAAGTACAGTAGACTCCCTTAAATCTGCAACCCTAAAATCTGCACATTATCACAGATATAAACAATGAAACTTTCAATTCAGATGTAGTGGCAAAATTACAAAATTTGTTAGTTTTATATCATTCAATTTGTATTTTAATATATAATTCTCATTAATATGACTAAAACATGTAGTTTTCAAGAAAGAAGTATAAATTTATTTTTGAAAAAAATGACGATATTGCTGATATCACTGGTAATCACAATCTTTTTACCAAATATATTTGTGTATTTAATCAATCTTTTTTAGTTATTAAGACTGGTTTTAAACTGAAATAAAACTTCCTTACTTTATGATTTTAGGTGAATTTATAGGTGTTGTTATGAGGTTATATAGGTGTTTTCATTGAAAAATTCACAGAAAATGTACCACATTTTTATTATGCATATTTAGTTATACATTATTAATTATTTACTTGATGTTTACCTTTAATAATTTAATCATTTTTTAAAATGTCTTACTTTTTATCATTTTAGTTTATTAATTTACTTAATTATTTTAATGTTTTACTCTATGGCAAGCATATTTATAATTTTGATTGCATTATTATATTCAAACTACTGTTTTAAAAAAGTAAACAAAACAATGACCAGAAATCTGCAAAATTGTAAAATCTGCATTGGTCCCAAGCTGTGCAGATTTGAGGCAATCTTCTGTAATATCATTAGTACTATTAAAGGTACTTGTATATTATCCCAAAACCACTTTCAATTAAAGAAAACTGTCCTCAAACAATGATTTAATTTTCATAATACTAGATGTCAAATATGATGTTGAATGCAATATTAGCACATGATGTATGTATTGCAATTTTATTTATTTTTTGGAAATGTCAATTTAGTTTTCTAATGAAGGTTACAATTTATTTGCTTTTTTGCTTGTTTTCACTCACATTTTTGAAGAAAAAAATTATGATCCAAATTTTAATAATTTTCGGTCCTCATAATTTCAAAACTTTAACTAGACCAAGGACGGCGAACCTATGGTATGCGTGCCACTTTTGGCACGGCATTGCTGTGACTCTAAATGAAAACAAAGTGGGATCACACAAAATCCCGATTGATCTTTTCTAATTTCGATCAAATGTTTTTAACTGTGCCATATAATATTCCAATCTAATTAATTATAGTCTCAATTTTTTATTCGAACAAAGACGATATTTGAAAACTATTCTATAAGAATTGGCTATTAGAGATTAGTAATTTCTGATGGTAAAGTTATGGCAACTTTGAATTTATTTCAGAGCTATTCAAAGAAACTGAAGTTTGCTAGTGTAACAGTTTTTCTGCCTATCTATGCTTTGCTTTCGAATCACTCACTGTTTTCACAAATGAATAATATCAAACTAAAAAAAAAAAGCACTTGTCAGATAAATCTGGTTCAGTTTGCATTAAAATTAACCTGATATTAAGATGTGACAACAGAAATCAAATTACATCGCATTACTTCTTTTTTCTGAAATATATTTATTGCCATAATTATTATAGTGTAATATCTACAAGTATGTTCATCTTTTTTAAATCTTAATAGAAAATTTTAGACCATTATTTTTCTACCTACTAAATTTTTTTTGTGTTTTTTGTTGGACCGTCATGGTCATGTAAAATATTTTTTGTTCAAATTTGGCACGTGTCAACAGAAAGGTTCGCCACCCTTGAACTAGACTGTAGCTACTAAATATTTTGGTACTTTTTGGTTAGCCGAGCATCAGTGTTATATATATATATATATATATATATATATATAGGGCAGATGTGCCAGTAATGGACACCCTTAAGGAATTTCTTTAAAAATTTATTTTTTTATTAATAGTTATAATTATTATATTCCAGTTTTTTCAATATTATATTAATCTATCAACAATATTTAACCATTCTTATAACCTCATTTCCCCATATGAATAGAAATTTAATTTTAAATAACAGAAATATATCAAAAGCCCAGTAGTGGACACCCTCTGGCCCAGTAATGGACACCCCATAAAAAATAATAAATATAATTGTCTTTATGACTGTATTTAGAACCAGAGTTTAATGAATACATACTAAGGAAACAAAATAGTTATTTTTAAATAAATTTAACAATTAGGATACCAGTAATTAATAAAATATTTGTGATAATCATACTGTTTGTATCAATTATTGTAATTATCAGAAGATCGATGTTTTAATTATTTTAGATGGATAGTTTAAAATACTAAATATCAGACAATTACAGCTATCAAATTATTGAAACAGTGGGGGATTTTAAAGGTAATTTAAAAAAAAAAGTTTTTGAATATTAGTGTTTAGTTTTGTCTCACTATTTTTAACAATTAATCTTCCAGAGACTACTTGATATATCATTTATAATAATTAATATTATAAATATGAAAGAAATGATATTGTGAGTTGAATATTTTAAATACTAAATAAAATAATTTCAAAATAAAACTGTAGAATTGATGTTTGAGGTCACTGATCTGCAGATTCAGTAGTTTCATGAATATTACCTATAACTTTCATTAATATTACAATTTTTTTCTTTTGTCAGAGATGAATAGGGAAGCATTTAAGACAGAAAATAGATTTTTAATAACTTCTATAACTTAATTGTTTTTATTTAAACAGGGAGGAATGAGCCCCTCTTTGACTGTGCTCTTAAACAATATTTTCTGTTTCCTGGCTGGTTTGATTGCCAGATTATAAAATATGCAAGGTACATCTACATAAAAAAAATAATAAATAAATAAAATAAAATATTGAAATTTTATTAATCCATATAAAATAACTTGAAAGCAGCTATTTATAAAAGTTTTAGTGCTATTACATTTTGGTAAGTATAATTTAAAAATTAAATTTGATTATTTAGGTTTGCAGTTAAGTCAAAATATTTTATGCACTATAAGCATTACTGAAATTGCATTTTTAGCAATGTTTACATGGGGTGTCCATTACTGGAAAATGACTCATTAACCATCCCAGTAATGGACACCCCCTCTTAAAACATTAAAAATAAATGAAATTTTGTAAATGGCCATTAGTATATAAAATTATAAGTTTTCCATTGCTACTGAAACAAAAACATTCAAATTTTGCAAAAAAATAAATAATATATAACTTAATTAAACGAAGTCAGCTCTTAGCCTCTTTATTAAGATTTTCATAGAAAAACAGCGAAACTTTGAAACATTATTTTCTGCTTCCTGATTGGTTTGATTAAAAGTGTCAACAATAACACAGTTTTATAAAACATGCAAGGAGGAATTATTAAAAAAATAATTAAAGCTAAATATTTATTAGTTTTTTTTTTAATGAACTAAAAACTTCAAGGGGTGTCCATTACTGGCACATCTACCCTATATATACATACATATATGTATATACAGTAGAGTCTCAAAAATCTGCACAGCTTGAGACCAGAGTCTGTGTGGATTTTAGAGTTTTGCAGATTCTAGTTTAAATGATTTATTTTTTCAACTTACCTGCATCCATTTACAAAAAGAGCATAATAATTCAAATTAAACTTGGATCTCTTTTATTTATCTGTACATTATTATTTTAATACTCCAAATTATGTTTATTACTTTTAAATATTTCTTGTACAGTCCTTTGTTTGAGAACTTTCATTTTATCTTGATAAAGTTTCTTTTGAATTTTGTAAACAGCCATTATTTCCTATTGATTTATATGACTCTGCTGCTCCAAGAACTTACGAGAAATTTCACCAAAAACCAAAGCTTTTCCAAACTTTTTTTTTCTCGCAATCACTGTCAGACTCAATTTCACTGTCTTCAGCTGGGTTCATTATCATTATTGGAGACATAATTTCTATACCTACAACATAATTTACCAAAATTTCATCTTTATTGTTCACCCATTCAACAATTTCTTCTTCTTTGAAAAGCTCTTGTAAATCTGTTTTGAAATTTTTTGAATAATTCAGATGCTTTAGCTTGAGGTAAGGTTAACTGAAAATTTGAAAAATCTGTATCTTCATCCTGATTTTCAATAAAGAGTCAGACCATATTTTATGCCATGCATCAATTAAATAAATACAGTCTTTTATGCTAAATATTTTTTGGAACTTATCTGTTGTTTTAAATGACAAATCGGCATTAATATGCTGCTATAAAAAATTCATTTGTACTGACATTTTATACTCTATGGATATATACCCTGATCCATAAAAGCTTTTAATTTTTTAAATGTCCTGTGTCTTTACTATTTTCCCATAAATTTACGTTAAAAACAACTTTATTTTTGTTCACTGACATTTAGAATAAAGATTATAAAGAATCTTCTTAACTCCTATTTTCACTGTTTACATTTCGAAATGCATGCAGATTTTAGAGACTCTACTGTATATACATATATATGTATATATATACAATATATGTATCAAGGCTAGAAAAATTTGAAAAACTTTACATACCCAGTCAAGCATGTCGTAGAAAAAAAATAGATGCCCGAATTAAAAAATTTACCCAACTTTATGCATTTCTAAATTCTGTGGCTGTAATCTGTAATGTTAAAGCTTGTAAATACAGTAGACTCCCTCAAATCTGCATAGCATGGGACCAAAGGTTGTGCGGATTTCTGGTCATTGCTTTGTTTACATCTTTTAAACAGTAATTGAATGTAATAATGCAATCAAAATTATAATTCATGCTTACAGTATAGTAAAATTTTAAAATTATTGAAAGTAAAGGTCAAGTAAATAATTAATAATGTATAATTAAATATGCATAATAAAGATGAGATACATTTTTCTTGAATTATTCAATGAAACTTGTCTCATAGAGGTACCCTACTAATTCACATCAAAATCGTAAAATAAGAGTTTTATTTCAGGTTTAGCCAGACCTAATAAACAAAAAAGCTTGATTAATACATAAATATATTTTGTAAAAAAATTGTATATACCAATGATATCAGCATTATCTTGATTTTTTCGGAAGTAAATTTATACTTCCTTCTTAAAAAACATGAATTCAGTCATATTAACGAAAATTACATATTAAAATATATACGGAATGATATAAAAATAAAAAAGTCTGTAATTTTGTCCCTATATCTGAACTGAAAGTTTCATTATTTACATCTTCAATGATGAGCGGATTATATGGGTTTGTTGATTTTATAATTGTGGATTTGAGGGAATTTACTGTATAACATAATCTATAAAACAGTAAAGGATACACCAAGTATTTTTTATTCAAGGTAATATGGAACTCTTATAATTCAAAGATTTTTAAATAAATTATTCTCATTTAATAAATGAGTCGAAATATTTTTTGTGAAATGGTAAGTATTAATATTTTTTAACAGTTTATGAGATTACACGATCAGAAAGTTTAAAATGACCATTAATAGTGTTTTCTTTTTCCATACTTTTAATGACGAAGCTTATGGAGCTTCGAAAGACTCAAAAACATTTGCGTCTTTTGACTGTCCGTTTTTCCATGCTTTAAAAACTGCAGAATGGCCTTTATATGCTATTTTGTGAAGTTCACTATGGTTTTTAATTAATATCTCGGTTAATGAATAAAAAAAGGAAATATCTGAGCTTTAAGTACATTAGGACCTGACGTGGACTATCCTCATCCAAATTTTCTGTCCTGTATGTGCGATAGATTTCGATAGTCATTGCAGAAACATATATGGAAAAGCATTTTTCTTAAATTAGTACAGATTACATGCTAAAGCTTTTAATTAAAAAAATTAAATACAAAATCATTAATTAAAAAATATATATGGGATGGTAACTTTTCCTTAATAATACTAATAGGCTGGATGGCGGCAACAAAAATGATTAAGTTGTCGAGTTTAAATCGTAATGTAGGACAAGATTATTTGTGGTAGATGAAGAACGACTGGTCTGCCTTGGCATTTCTTTTTTTGTTATAATGTGAGCAACAGCAGGTGCCAAATCGTCAGTGTGGTGTCACTATTACACTGAGTTAAAAAATGAAATTGGTGCCAAATAAAAGTTAAATACAGTATTTTGAAAATATTTTTGTAGGACTAAAATTTATGACAAAATATGATGTCATATATTACTATTGACATCCAATAAGCATAATATTTTACATTTCATTGCCCTGTATGTTACTACTGTATCTACTTTCAAGATGAACTAATGGTGTTGGAAATGTTTATTAACATTATTGAAAAATTAACTTATCTGACGTGGCACGAGATGAGTAGAACCAATTTTCTAATTTGATACTATTATTACATTATCGAGTTATGGTCTAAAATTTTAACACATTGAAAATAGCGATAAGTACAAGACAAATATTTCAGTGTGCCTCGTGCTATCTTGGTACTATATGAGCAGAGAGAGGTGCCAATTCTACATTTTTACGGTACTATCATATCATTGAGTTATGGCATGAAATTTTAACACATAGAAGAAATTGATTAGTTCAATACAAATTTTCAGTCTGCCTCGTGATATCTTCATACAAGATGAGTAAAGCAGGGTGCCAATTTTAAATTTAGGCAGTACTGTCGATATCATTAATGTGTTAAAATTTCAGGCCATAACTCAATGATCTCATAGCACCACCTAAATAAAAAATTGGTGCTCTGCTGTGCTCATTTCGTATCAAAATATGAGACACACTGAAATATTTGTATTGTACTTACAGTTATCTTTAAATTATCTGCCTACGTTTGGAGTAAAATGTACAGTAATTAATAAATACACGTATTTTGTAGTTCAATTGTAATACAAAATGATGAAAAAACAAACACCTACCAATATCTTCACAACCTTTTAAAAAATTGGGGGGGGGGGGGGTGCTATTTATTTTAGCAAAATTTCATGTTTATCCCAGACAGCAAACGTTCAATTCAATTGAAATAATTTCAATTTCCTTTCTATTACACTTACCTGTGCACTGAACTATACTAGCTGTGGGGAAAAAAGGCCGTTCAAGGCCAAACATCCTCTTTTCATTTCCCCTTTGTTGTCATGGCATTAGAGGACGCCAGTCCCTTGTCCTTTTTTTTCACCTCACTTCTGCAAAACAAATTTACCCCTGCAAGAGTATGAGTTACTGCAGTATTTGAAGACTCTTTTTGTCGTAACACCAATCTTGATTTTCTTAAAGCGAATCAATTGTTCCGCTGATTTTATAAGACTTGTTTGTAAAGCTATTTGTAGTTAGAAATATGGATAGATTTTTAGGTGACAGATTAATGGTGTTATTATTTTTTTTATTTAATTAATAATTTGTAATTGTAACTTTATTATTAATTTAAATTAATTATAAATTCAAATAATTTGTGATTTTCTATGACATGCAATGTTATCTGCATTTGTATATGCATGAAGTTTTCTATTATTTTAATTTAAGTGAAAAAAATGAACACACAAACATACGCATATATATATGTGTGTGTTATTTTCTTATAAATTACATTATACACTATTACTATCTTGTAATCATCTTTCTGTCTCAGTAATGACCCAAAAATCGATATAAAATAGCAAATTCAGAGCATTTTCTGAAAAATACTTTGCATTTAAAAAGAGAACGAAAATCAATTGAAATCTGAATAAGAATAGCTTCATGTATTAGGCTTTTATGGGTGAAACTGTTTTCATGAGTTTGGCGAGTAATATATTTAGATTTGAATCCGAGAATTTTACATCTGCATGACCAGCATCCTTAAAATAACAACAAAAATTCAACGAACAAAAAAAAAACGGGGGTGACGGGGGAGGGGGGGGTGAAAACATGGTTCAATCAAATCACGCCACTTCAAATGGAAGGATGCAAAATTATTCTTTATAATCTATAGTAGTAAATTATAGTCTAAAATAATTCCTGCTCTTAGAGGGGAGTCAATGCGTGCTATGAACTATCTGGGTTTTTTTCTCTTTTGATTTTCTGAAAAATACAAGCAAATTAAAATAGCTCTTCCATTCATTAAAATCTATTTCATGAATGAAGCGAGTAATACGTTCAGATTTGAATCCGGGAATTTGAGCTCTCATTGACCAACACGTCTTAAACAACAATCACAAATAAAAGATTTTGCAGGGGGGGGGGGGGGGTAAACGTGGCTTAATTAAATTATTCTGCTTCGTTTGCCTTGAAATCTTCTGGAGGGGGGGGGGGGGGGAGGGCATTTATGTATACTTTCAATTATGTGTTTTAATGTGATACTTTTTTTTTTGCCTTCGGGAAGGCTAAGTCCTTAAAAGGACTTTTTTCTAGCCCGTTAAAGGGCTTTAAAAAAAATAATAATAATAATTCTTCAATTAGAAAACAGTCGATTGGAAGTATAATCACTCAACATTCAAATTCACTAGAGCTACTTTCGCTGTCATCCTGCAGATTTATTAAATTGTTGGGTGACTTCATTTTCATTTGTCAGGCCCAATTTGGCAAAATCTTCCTGCAACTCTTCGGAATGCTTGACACAATTTTTCCAGTTTTCCACGGTAACATGAGAAAGAGCCTCCTCGAACTGTCGCCTTACATCCTTTATTTTAAATGTATTCTTTTTTTTTTTTTTTTTTTTTTTTTGAAACTTTTCCTTTTGCCTGAGCCATATAATTCATTAACTCAATTGGATTGTACTGGCAGTGATAAGGTGGAAGCCGCACTACCTCATGTCCCATTTCATATGCAAAAACATCCGATTCATACATTTTGTATTTTTCTTTGTGCATTTTAACAATACTCAACAATTCAGGAACAATAGTGTTTGAATCATGTATAATACCTTTCCTTTCCAACCAAGCTATAATATCTGATTTTCGCTTTTTTGTGGATGGAATTTTTTCTAAATGATTAGAATGATAGCTGGCATTGTCTATTACTATGACACTGGGTTCTTCAAGTCCTCTCAGTAAATTTACAAACCATTCTCTAAATACGTTGCTATTCATTTCGTGATGGTAATCTTTTGTAGAGCTTGACTCGCTTGACTGGAAAATTAAATCAGTTCCTTCGATAAAGCCATGTTGAGCTGATCCGGAATGACAGATGATCATCCTGGACCCTTTTCCTGTCGGTACTTTAAGACCACCAGAATTTTTTGAATCTTGCCGTACATGACTCTTTGAGTGATTTTGATTCACCCAAGGCCAAGTTTCACCTAAATATATAACTGGACGCAGTGGAGACTCTTTTCTGATATTGTACATTTTTCTAAGAAATTTAATGCGTGCAGCTACGATGTCATTTCTCTCCATCAAAATTTTTCTGCTGTCATTGCCCTTTTTATATTTGTAGACCATATCTGTTAATATGGTCCACACAGACTTTGCACATCCAGAGAAGTCTATTTTTTGTTCCAAAACTTTTTTTAAATTTTCGCAAGTTGATTTATTTCTGCTATCACAATATTCTTTAACAGTGCGACATACGACTTTTTTGTTAAAATCATCTAATACTGTTACACGTTTTACGCGCGAAACTTTTTTTTAGGCGATGAAAATGACAGATTTTCTAAGCTGGAGTCTGCAATAGTATTATTAGCTTCAGCACAGATCCTTCTAACTGTACGAAGAGATACGCCACATGCTTTAGAAGTAGCTTCTTGTGTCTGCATAAATATATCTTTGATTTTTGCATCAGGATTGGAAGCAACGAGCTCTTTAAAATAGTTGTACGCATTATAAATAACCATCTTCGATTGTTTTCTAATATCAGGACTGGCTGCCATAATTAAAAGAAAACAAAAGGTAGAGAAAATGGAAGAAAGCAATGTAATCAAACAAAGGATGGGGTAATACTGCTCAACAGGATCTCTCAAACGGTGTAGGGAAAAAGATGAGCAGTCAATCGGTCATGTGGCTGTAACCATAGTTACTAACCTTAGATAAGTATAGATCTTAGATAAGTATAGTAACCTTAGATAAGGACTGAGGAGTGACCAACGAAAGGGGGGGGGGGGTTGTCCTTGAAAAGTCAATTTTTTATTCGGCGACTATAGATATTTTATAATATCTTTAAAATTAACTGAAATATGTCAAAAAATACTTTTTTTATTCAAAATTATCAATTTTTTTTATATTTGAGTACCTATAAAATAGTTACATTATTGCATAGAGCTTGAATTCTAGTTCAGAACACAGTGAGTAACATGGAAAGCATTTTGAGAAAATTTCACTGAGGTATGTTTAAAACATTTTCACGTGCTGCGTGCTGTTAATAAACTTTTCCTGCAGCATTAGTTCATATTGAAAGTAGATACCTTAATAATATATAATGTAAAATATTATGTTCTTTGGATGTCAATAGTAATATATGACATTATGTTTTGTCATGAATTTTAGCCTACTGGGCGTTTCTACCAAGATATGACCAGGCAGACCAAAAAAAAAAATTTAATACTATATTTAACCTTTAATTTGACACCAATTTCATCTCGTAACACGATGATATAATCATTTTTGACGCCGCCATCCACTGTATAATAGAGAAAAATAAAGTTCTGTAACTTTTCGCCTTGAAATAAAAATAATTTACATTGAACTGAATTATAAGAACGTTCATCATATCTGAGAAACATCTTATTCTTGTAGTGTTTCGAACCCATATTCCCCGAGAACCAGAATACCTCTTTCTAGTGCCTTAGACCAGTTGGCCATTTGAAATTTGCGTAATGTCCCTCTGAAATGGAACCAGTTCAAAACTGGTTTCCTTCTCCGTTCAACGTCAAAAAAGCACCGTAAAAGTACTTTAAAGAAGGTTTAAGTTAAAAAAAAAAAACTGTTTTTAAAGCATATCAGAGGTGTTTCCCAGAGTTCCATAATAAAGAGGCATGCTGTGCACGGAAAATGTTTTGCAAAATTCGGAACTTGGTGCGAAAAAAATTTAGGAAAGAAGAACATAATTTTTGTTTTTCAATCTTTTATTTAAATACAGTAAACTCCCGACTATCCGGCCTAATGTGGCAGAAGGGTAGGCCGTATAACAAAAATCCGGATAGGCCGGAGTTCTATAAAAATTTATTCACTTCCTGCCCTTTCTTCCATTATATTAAAAACGCATGTTACACATTTTTCGATAAATTTTATATATACAGTGCATACAATTTCAAAATAAGTAAAACATTAACGTAAAACGTGAGCCTAATTTGTAAAAAAAAATAGTAAATCTTATTTTACTGTTTATTAATAAATGATTTCACAAATATGAAAATTTATGAATAAGATAAAAGTGAAAACTTAGTTTTTGAAAAAATTCTTGCTAGATGACTGCTTCTCCCTTTTAACCCTATCCACGACCCTCTTCGTTTATCACCCATTTCGTTAATCTTCAATAAATAAACACGATGCACACCAAAAGACTATACGAAAATAACCAGGATAAGCAGAAAATAACATCCGCACTTCTGAAAATAACATCCGTTGCACAACTGACGAAACAGGTTATGAAGCCTTACCCCCCCCCCCCTCCCTTCAGGTCTGTCTCTGCTATTGCATTTGCAATCCCTTCTTGCTCTTTCCTGTCGTGAGTTAGCACTTTCCTACGGACTGGAACTTGCCTGTCTCGGCCGCTTGCAACATTTCTCATTTTTTTACTAGGCCGGATAGTTGGGAGTTTACTGTACCAAAAAATTAAAAATATTCCCCAGTTTTATGTACGATTTATTTACTGTTCGCGCACAATTTTAAAATCGGGGCTGTTTTTGTTCCGATTTTTCCGAAAATAATTTAAGGCATTCGGTTCCAAAAATTTAAAAAATTCGTCAGTCCGAAAGTTCGGATACGAAAAACCGGAAATTTTGACAAATGGTAGCCATAAAAAAATTCATTTCGTCAAGCGTTCGCAGAAAAATCTCAAATTTCGTCAAAGGATCACGGAAAAAACGCAAATTTCGTCAAATGATCGCGGAAAAAACGCAAATTTCGTTAAATGATCTCGTAAAAGACGCGAATTTCAACAATGGATCGCGGAAAAAAACGCGAATTTCATCAAAGGGATGCGAAAAAACGAAAATTTCGACAAAAGACCACAAAAAACGCGAATTTCGTCAAAGAACCGCGATAAAAACGCGACATTTCGTCAAATGATCTCGTGAAAAAATGCGAAATTTGTCAAGGGATCGCGAAAAAAAGCAAATTTCGTCAAAGGACAGCAAGAAAAACTCGAATTACGTCAAATGATTGAGGAAAATGCAAATTTCGTTAAAGGGTCTCGTAAGAGACGCGAATGTCAACAATGGATCGCGGAATAAACGCGAATTTCATCAAAGCATTGCGGAATAAACGCGGATTTCGTTAAAGGGTCGCAAAAAGTGCGAATTTCTTCAAATGATCGCGGGAAAAAACGCGAATTTCGTCAAAGCATTGTGGAATAAACGCGGATTTCGTCAAAGGGTCGCGTAAAAAGCACGAGTTTCGTCAAAGGGTCGCGGAAAAAACACAGTGTGGTCTCTAGGAAACAGCACACATACAAACATTTATAATTATTATAGATATAGTTTTTAATCCGAAATAATATACTACTGAACTAACTTTTGAAAAATCAGGTTAATCCGAACCCAATTTGCAGGAAAATACACTCTGCCTGAAATCCACCCGACCAGAAACAGTTAACTGGACCAGCAGCAAAAAACTTCCATTACAGGGATAGCCGATTTCCACACTATAGCGCCTAGAATTTATAGTTTGGAAATCGGCTATACCTTTAACACTTGAAAAAGCGCTAAAATATTGTATCCCTTAAATGTGCAACGATGCTATTGAAATATAAAAATCGCAGCGACATCTGCTGGATATTTGCTACAACTGTAAGATTTTGCTAGTCAATGTAATAGAGGTCTGCACGGGCCGACATTTCCTGTCCCGGGCCCGGGCCCGACTCAGAGGAAAGAAAATTTGGCCCGGCCCGGCCCGTACAAAAAAAATATTGGCCCGGTAAAAAAGTTGAAAGTTCGGCCCGGCCCGAAAAAAAGTTAAAATCTCGGCCCAAGTGAATTTCTACAAAACATTGATTTTTATGTCGATTTGGTTAAAAGTTTTTCTCGTACGAGGAGATCAAGGCAAAAATATTTATCTTAATTTTTCTTTTCATGCTCATAATCTTCAGTGCCGCAGGGTGCGATATTTATTTTTTTAATGAATCTATTTCTTGTATGTAAATGTTTCAGTTATCATTAATATTGTTAATCCATATTCCATGTATTAAAGTGTTAAATATCTGAAAAATGCTATACAGTAAAATCTAAGACTGAATTGCATTGAAAAATAAAAAAATGCGTTATAGATAAGTTCCCTTCTTAGCAAGTGTAAATGTATTATATACTATTTTCTTACGTAGTATGTCAATTTTGTTTATTATTAATTTTTATAATTTTCTTACGTAGTATTAAGTATTATATTAATTTTACATGGATCAACACGTTTTTCAGTTTAAAACAAGATTCCGTCATAGACAGGTTCTTTCCTTACACGTTTCACTATATTTTAATTTAACTATATTTTAATAAGTGTAGAAATCTACTACTCTTTAAAAAGAATGAATTTGAATGTTTAATTGTAGAATAATGGCGATTTAAAAATGTATGCATTTTTTGACAAAAAAATTGTGCCAAACCTAATTGTACTGACCTTTGAATGGACCAGGCCATTTCGAGACAATGATTTTCATACTGAGTGGGTGAAAACTAGGAATGAAAATTTTTAGCAATGAAGATTAGGAATGAAACCAGTACCAGGGTATGTGCAGAAAAAATAAGTTAGGCCCGGCCCGGCCCGAACCTTCAGGAAAAAAGTAAGGCCCGAGCCAGGCCCGGCCCGAGACTTCAGAAAAAAGTAAGGCCCGGCCCGAGTGCCATGAATGAAAATAGGCCCGGGGGCCGGGCTTTGGGCCACGGGCCGGCCCGTGCAAATCTCTACAATGTAATACGAAAATCCCGCAGATGTCGCTGCGATCGACAGTTGGGATTTTCGCAGTATCGTCGCACATTTAAGGGATAAAATTTTTTAGCATTGTTTGGATAGCATATTTCCACATTAGATATTCTAAGCGCTATAATTAGGGCTCCTATAACACTTTATAGGAGTATTATAGGAGCCTTAGCTATAATGATAACAAGGTAGTTTGTCAGCAATATCTTAATCACGTGACTGCTAAGAAGGGAGGGAGTATCATGGTCTGGCCTCATTCATTGAATGTGGTCAAGCAAATGGATCTTATGCACGTGACCTGAGGTCGAGGCTAAAATTCGTTTGGTGGCGGTATTTAGCATAGCAATCTATGCAGTGTGAGTTATTAAGGCTTGTTTGTTAAAAATACCGCAAAACAATTCTTTGTTGTAGCAGCATATACTTAATATTTTGTAATATAAATTCAAAATGTTGTTCTGTATTCTAGAAAATTCCTAAAAAATGTAAGCACTCAACCTGGGTCAAGGCTAAAGTCGTCTGCTAGCGGTGTTTGCGCCTGCGCATACTGGCATTCTAGTGGTGCAGTGGCTAGAATAACAGATTAACATACCGCCAGCTCTGGCGAGGCTAACGAAGAAGACAGGCTACCGCGGTGGGTCCGATTCTTCTTTTTTTACAGACTGCTGGAGTCACGTGATGCTCGAATGCACCAATGAAGGTGTGCGAAAAGAGCATCACGTGACTCCAGCGGTCTGTAAAAAAAGAAGAATCGGACCCACCGCGGTAGCCTGTCTTTCTCGTTAGCCTCGCAGCTCTGGCGTCTGACGTCATCTGAATAAGGCGCGAGGCTAACGAGAAAGACAGGCTACCGCGGTGGGTCCGATTCTTCTTTTTTTACAGACTGCTGGAGTCACGTGATGCTCGAATGCACCAATGAAGGTGTGCTAAAAGAGCATCACGTGACTCCAGCGGTCTGTAAAAAAAGAAGAATCGGAGCCACCGCGGTAGCCTGTCTTTCTCGTTAGCCTCGCAGCTCTGGCGTCTGACGTCATCTGAATAAGGCGCGAGGCTAACGAGAAAGACAGGCTACCGCGGTGGGTCCGATTCTTCTTTTTTTACAGACTGCTGGAGTCACGTGATGCTCGAATGCACCAATGAAGGTGTGCTAAAAGAGCATCACGTGACTCCAGCGGTCTGTAAAAAAAGAAGAATCGGAGCCACCGCGGTAGCCTGTCTTTCTCGTTAGCCTCGCAGCTCTGGCGTCTGACGTCATCTGAATAAGGCGCGAGGCTAACGAGAAAGACAGGCTACCGCGGTGGGTCCGATTCTTCTTTTTTTACAGACTGCTGGAGTCACGTGATGCTCGAATGCACCAATGAAGGTGTGCTAAAAGAGCATCACGTGACTCCAGCGGTCTGTAAAAAAAGAAGAATCGGAGCCACCGCGGTAGCCTGTCTTTCTCGTTAGCCTCGCAGCTCTGGCGTCTGACGTCATCTGAATAAGGCGCGAGGCTAACGAGAAAGACAGGCTACCGCGGTGGGTCCGATTCTTCTTTTTTTACAGACTGCTGGAGTCACGTGATGCTCGAATGCACCAATGAAGGTGTGCTAAAAGAGCATCACGTGACTCCAGCGGTCTGTAAAAAAAGAAGAATCGGAGCCACCGCGGTAGCCTGTCTTTCTCGTTAGCCTCGCAGCTCTGGCGTCTGACGTCATCTGAATAAGGCGCGAGGCTAACGAGAAAGACAGGCTACCGCGGTGGGTCCGATTCTTCTTTTTTTACAGACCGCTGGAGTCACGTGATGCTCGAATGCACCAATGAAAGTGTGCTAAAAGAGCATCACGTGACTCCAGCGGTCTGTAAAAAAAGAAGAATCGGAGCCACCGCGGTAGCCTGTCTTTCTCGTTAGCCTCGAATAAGGCGCGTCACACACCAGAGAGACGCGACAATAATCGTGAGACATGAGGCAAATTCTGCTGTTCAAACCGGTTTTTTCTTTGTTAACAGGGTGAAATTGTCGCATGCCTCAAGCTTTTCTGCCGCATGTCTCCCTGGTGTGTGGCGCGCCAAAGGCCCATTGGTTGCTATGGTGAAATCAGCTAATTGCAATGACAAGATAGATCATCTAGGGAAATGCACTAAAAGTAAATTATCGACTTTGACAAGAATAGTTTTGTTGAAAAAATGACGATAGATCTACCTTTCAGAGTTGAAATTTCGCTAAAATGACCAGAATCTTCTAAATTTTGAAGTTCTGTAAACTTTACATTTGAGTCCCATTGTAAACTCTTGTCACCTTTTAAGTAACGTCCGATTGGTTTAAGAAAAGACTGCCCAAATTATTAGTCTCAATTAAGAATGCAATATGCTGATGATAAGATGTCTAAACGCAACGTACTGTATACCACGGAGTGGATCTTCTTTACACGGCCGGCGATCGGCACAAAACGCCACTTTGTACCAATCATCGTGCAAAGATGATCTACTCCGCGTGATGTTTTAAACGTCATGAACTGGCCTTGTATGTCGTTGGTCACGGTCTAAGAAGCAGGGGTATAGCGCCTAGAATACATAGTGTAGAAATCAGCCATCCCTGTAATACTTTAAAAAGCGCTAAAATATTGTATCCCTTAAATGTACAATAATACTGCTGCAATATGCAGATCGCAGCGACATCTGCAGGATATTTTCTACAACTGCAAGACATTGCTAGTCTATACAATGTAATACTAGTAATATGAAAATTCGGCAGATGTCGCTGCGATCGACACTTGGAATTTTAGCAGTATCGTAGCGCATTTAAGGGATACAAATTTTTAGCACTGTTTGGATAGCATATTTCTACACTAGGTATTCTAGGCGCTGTAGCAGGGGAGCCGTTTGGGCAAGGCTAGGGGGATAAAATTTGATTGATCAAGACGATTTTGGACAAAAACTTGGCGAATTTACTATTAGTCACAAAAACCTACGTTATCAAGCACAAGAAAAAAAACTATTTTATGGGAGAGTAGAAGTTGGGGAATATAATGATCCATATCTACCGGAAGTGAAGTGGTGTATAAGCTAAAAATTAATACCACCAATGGTTGACTCGTAGGTTTATCATTGTGTTTGTCCTATAACTATCGTCCATGTTTTCATACCTTTGTTTGTAGAACAAACATGTTAAATTTGAGCGATATCTCGCCAATTTTGGTTGTCCTTGGCGACCTTCCCTTTCCTGGCGTAGGTTGTGCGCGCTTTCGCCAGTACACCGATGTAATTCATGTTGATATGGCGTGCGTTTGTTACCGTCCACTTTTTAAGCACTTTTTCTTTAATTAAAAGGCATAATCCAGATGGTTATTGAGTAACCAATTCTTTATTTAACATTACTATCAAAATCTCAATGATAAACCTACGAGTCAACCACTGGTGGTATTAATTTTTGGCTTATGCACCACTTCACTTCCAGCAGACAGGGATCATTATTAGATTTCCCTACTTCTACTCTTCCATAAAATAAAGGTTTTTTCTTGTGCTTGATAACATAGGTTTTTGTTAAGGCTTCTATAATCCGGGCTGACTCACGCCGTCATTTAATTGCCGGTAGAAGAAGAACGATTGGCTACGCCTCGTGGGCAACAATCGCTCATTGGTCTAAGTGGGAAACAAAATGCTTGACGATTTAGCCTGTTTTATAAGAGCCCTAGTTTTTGTGTTGTCAGCTCTTGGGCGATATCACTTACTTGAAAAGCTTGTCGTCATTCCCAAGTTAATGTTTGTTTGTCTAACTCGTTCAGATGAGTATCAGGACGTTCTGTACACCTGGGTTGCCATATTTTGGACAAAAACGTTTATCTAGGTTCTGTGCCTATGTCAGCATCTTTGGACATTTATGGAATAGCTGATTGCCACACTATATATATGTATGTATATTTCCTGGCTGACTTTTGTCTACGAATGGTGATGTTAATCAATTTTTGGAATCGAGAGCGAGACGACATGATCCATTCGGATTGAAGCAGAATGTGCCATATATGGTGAGTACTACTTCTACCAATTAAAAATTTGCCATTGTACCATATGTCGACATTACCGTCGGACCCGAAGCTAACGAGAAACAGACTTCCACGACCAACGACATACAAGGCTAGTTAATGACCAGGGGTGTAGCGGAGGGTATACGCCGGGTATGGGAGTAGGTATGGCCGGGTAGTGGAGGGTATACCTTCTGGGTTTTTTTATGAAGCTCCGTATACCCTCTGTTTCTCATATAAAGCTACAGCGTATATCCTAGGCATGAAGTTGATGACTTTAGCGTATATACTCTGTTTTTTTACGACTACATCACGGTTCATGACGTAAAATGATGGGCACGCCGCTTTGTACCAACCATCGTGTAAAGATAATCTATTCTCTGTGTGACGTTTTAAAAAATCATAAACTGGCTCTGTATGTCGTTAGAGAAGGCTTTACGCCTCTCTTTTTTTTAGACTATTTGAATAACGTGATGCTCGAATACAGGAGCATAATTAGAGCACCACGTGGTTCTAGCTGTCTAACCAGCGCAAAACTAGATACCGGGCTTGCTCATTCATTATCATGACGCCAGAAGCTGTGGCTGGCCGCGACCAACGAAATACACAGTCAATTTATACGTTTAAAACGTAACATGGAGTGGATCGATTACACGGCGGTTGGTACAAAGCGGCGCTCCCGTCGTTGATAGGGATCAACCACCATTTGTAGCCCCATATTACAGCGTCTAGAATATATAGTGTAGAAATCGACTATCCCAGTGATACTTTTAAATGTCAAACGATGCTGAAATCCAATGAGTCGATCACAGCGATATCTGAAAGACATTTTCTAAAACCCCAAGACGATTTGGTCTAGACGCTGTTTTAATACAATGGTAGCTTTGAAATTTGAAAATATATCTCAGATGTCGCTGCGATCGGCTTCCTGGATTTCAGCATCATTGCACATTTAAGGGATACAACTTTTTAGCGCTGTTTGGATAGCAATTTCCACACTATAGAGCAGTTCACTTCACGTGACTTCTACCGTAACACAATGAAAAAGCTGTAGGACACACAAATAGAAAAAAGCATTGCTAAAGGTAGCGATAGTTGTCCTACAGCAGCAGCAAAAACCTGTTCGTGACGTCACTTTGCACATCTCCGAGGCTAACGAGAAAGACAGGCTACCGCGGTGGGTCCTATTCTTTTTTTTACAGACCGCTGGAGTCACGTGATGCTCGAATGCACCAATGAAGGTGTGCGAAAAGAGCATCACGTGACTCCAGCGGCCTGTAAAAAAAGAAGAATCGGAGCCACCGCGGTAGCCTGTCTTTCTCGTTAGCCTCGGCACATCTCTATATATTCTAGACGCAGTACCCATACAGCACAATAACGTCCTGAGCACATACGATAAGCGTCATATATAGGATATAGCCTCGTCCGTTGGACATAATACAATATCCCATCGTTATCCTGAGAACATCCGGTGGGAAACAAAAAGAGACACCTAATCACGCCCTGATGGACGCCATTTTCAGCCATTAATAGGATGACAGAAGGACGTGATAAAATGAATAGAATTGTGCATCCTCTGCTCGTCCAGCATGCGGTATTCATAGGGTCAGTAGCGGACGCTTTAAATAAAACTATTTAAAAAAATTAGCAGAGGGGAGGGTAATGGGCTTTACCCATGTGACGTCAAAGTAGGTATAGAAAAGAAAAACACCAATAAGCGTGCAGAATTTTTTAATGTTGCTTCTCCTTCGTCCAATAAACAGTCATTTTCGGAGGCTATATACCTACAAAGGCGTAGCTACAGCGTCTAGAATACATAGTGTGGAAACATGCTATCCAAACAACGCTAAAAATTTGCATCCTTTAAATGTGTGACGATACCGCTAAAATCCCAAGTGTCGATTGCAGCTACATCTGCGGGATTTTCATATCCTGCAGATGTCGCTGCGATCTTTATATTTCAGCAGCATCGTTGCACATTTAAGGGATACAATATTTTAGCACTTTTTTAAGTATTACAGGGATAGCCAATTTCCACACTATATATTCTAGGCGCTGTATCGTGGCTTTTGCCATTCCTGGGTAAAGTCCATTGTACACTTAAAAATCTGCAGCATTTGCTGCATAGTCACGCTCTCGCTTTTATAGGAAAATGTTATTTGACTATATTATGGAACATTCTCATTGGTCAGAATAGAGACATTCTATAAATGTGGTGGAGTGACTATGCAGCAAATGCTACATATTTTTAACTGTGTACCACGCTGGTTTTCCTAATAAACCGGGAGGCGGCAGTATGGACAATCACCTCATCGAGTTCACGGACTTAAAACTGGATTCGCATATTAAAGCGCACTCGGTTTGCCGAGCCCTATCTTGGTGGGAAACCCGATTTTGGCAGTTGACCATTGTGCTTTCCAGTACGAAAACATGGAGCAGTAAAACACAATGGTAACCTACGAGTCAACCGATAAAATCGGGTTTTCAACCAAGATAGGACTCGGCAAACCGAGTGCGCTTTAATATGCGAATCCAGCTTTAAGTCCGTGAACTCGATGAGGTGATTGTTTGTCCTGCCACCTGCCGGTCTATAAGTGAGGCCTCGGATTTCTATTAATCTTATTAGACTGGGAGGCGGCTGCACAAATCATCACCTAATCGAGTAGATAGCTGGAATTCAAGTAGACAGAACTCAATTCGCATATTAAAATGCAACGGGTCTGCCAAGTCCTATCTCGATGAAAAACACTTGCAAATCGGATTCTAGTGGCAGATTGGTAGGTTCAACATTGTGTATTCTTGCAATCAAAAGTATCAAAACATGGAGGATTGGGAGCCCGGAAAACACAACGGTAAACCTACCAACCCACTACTAAAATCGGGTTTGCAGGTGTTTTCCTGCCAAGAAATTGACGGCAGTCTAGTTGCATTTTAATATGCGAATCAAATTCTGTCTAATACTGAAATTTCCGCCTTCAACTCGATGAGGTGATGGTCTGTGCAGTCGTCTCTCGGTCTAGACCTTAAACTGTGCAGCGGCTTACACTGAAACATTTCTATTAAAAAATAATGCTAGTCTGGGCAATTGCTGTCAGGTACCACTATTTTTTAAAGAAATATTGCAGTGTACACCAATGTGCAAGACAAAATTAAAAAAAATCCGAAGATCATTTAGAAAAGACAAGTGGGGGCAATTGCACCCCCCATTATTCGGATTTTTTAAATCTTATATATTTCTTTATTAAAAAAATATTTTGTTAGATTTCTTTCGATATGATTATGTTTCCTGTTGTTTTTCGCAAATATAGGAATTATCCCATATGAATATATTATAATAAAATTATTTATTTGAAAATAAGTCTGAAAAATGAATGTACGAAAAATACTAGTTCATTTCAAGCGAAAAATCATATATACAGGGTGTTTCTACGATCATGGGACAAACTTGGAGAGGTGGTGTAGCTGGTTGAATCAAACATGTTTTATGTAGGAACGTGTGGTCAGAAATGAAAAGTTTTGGCGAAAAACAAGAAATGCAGAGGAAATGTAAACAAACGTTTTATTGACATAGCAATTAAAGTAAGTGCTCAAATGTGCCACTGGCAGCGTCTAGCAAGTGAGTGGCGTACGTTTTCACAGATTCCAAGTGTTTCACGAACATTTGCAGCAACGATTGAAAGTCTTGAAATGAGAATGAGATCCTCATCAGAGTCAACTGGTATCGTCAAAGGGTACTTGCTAGATGTATGTATCTATGTTGGTGGTGCCACATTTGAGCACTTACTGCAATTATTATGTCAATAAAACACTTGTTTCAATTACATCCACATTTATTGTTTTTCGACAAAACTTTTAATTTCCGACCTTCCATTGCTTCTTTATGTGTATTTTACGTTCCCTTAAAGTTTGTCCCATGATCGTAGAAACATCCTGTTGTCAACATCCCTTTCTTCAACTAATAAGTAGGGTACGATGAATTATCATTATTATCACTGGATAGGATTCTTTGCCCATATCTGATATAGCATACTGAATTTTCTTAATATCGCACATTATTTCTGATTTCATCATCAGACATCTACTTTCTAATGAAAATCTTATTTCGAAAAATATTAGAAAATGAATCGCCATCTAATTCAGTTTTCTCATAAGTTAGCATTGGATTTAATGATCATGCTGGAACCGTGGAGTGGCCTCTTAAGGCTATACTCAAATTCCCTGCTCAACAACACAAAACTGACATATTTTCAAATTCATTTTTAAACATAACAGCATGAAACTGGTGAACATTTAAGGGATTTGGAATCAAATAGCATTTTCCATTTTTTGATAAGTTACAAGCAATTGTTATATGATAGGTTTTTCTGCTTTCCCGCATTGGTGCAATGTTTGATCACAGTAGTAACTCAACTTATGTCAGCAATTCATTTCAAGACTAGCGACGTAAGTCGAGGTACATCTAGATAAGCAAAAAAGGGATAAGTAATAAAAATTCTCCAAAATCTAATAAACATATTCTATCATATTTGGAGATTATTGTTACATACATTTACAAGGGCGTAGGAACTGGGAGAGCTGTCGCTCCCCCTGGAATATTTCAGACGGGCTCAGTTCCCCCGGGAGAAATTCTCGCGCCACATCTGTTTATTTTTTAATTCAGCAATGTATCGTAAAGTATATTTTTTCTAGGAAATTCACACAATAAACAACAAAGAGAAGAGAGAGAGGGGGGTGGTGAGCACACTTGTTTGTGCCTTCACCCTTTTTCTCATTGTTTACAACCCTCTCGATTCCCAGAAAAAAGGGGGTCTTATATAGGTCTACTACAAATTACCTGCTCCGATAACATATTTATAAAGAGGAGGCCTTTAAAATTGATTTGGAAGAGATTTGTAAAGAATTTGTAAGCAAAACAACAGAAAGCACTTTAATTTTTGGTAAATGGAAGTGGGAGAAACCTTAAATTTGAATATTGTATTCGGGATCACACATAAATTAAGTTTCTATGTATCAAGTATAGCTATTAAAAAATATTTTAACTGGATTAACGAGTTGGTGATCTTTTGATATGCTTCTATTTTATACTTCTGTTTGTGAAACGTGCAGCACTATGAAGGAACCCCCCAAAATGAACGAAATGATCTGCGCCACTAGCTCTCTGCAATATGCCCCGGCTCCCCCTGTTTGTACAAAGTCCCTACGCCACTGTACATTTAACAATTTAACATTAGCAAAAAACGCTTTTGCAATACAAAAATTTGGAATAAATCAATGAATTGTTAACTTGCAATTTATTGTTCCTCTAGCTGCCTTGTTAGAGTCAGAGTATACGAAAAAATTTTTTGTAAAGAAGTTTGAACTGACAAATTTTTCTTTTTTACTTTTAGAAGCTCTTTTTAACAGCAGAGTGAATTTTCTAAGCTTTTTTTATTTGTTTCTCGCTATCACTTGACTGTCATGGGTAAGTTTCCCTTCATAGAACCAAAAGTCTTCAAAAAAGTTCATTAAGGAATTTTTTTGTCCAGGCCAGATGACATAAATACGGGGTGACGTAAGTTGTAGCACTACTGTATATATAGTTTCTTAATAAGAAAGCCTTCCAATTTTGTCCTTGTCAAATAAAAGTAAATGAAAAAATGTGTAAGAAAATAGTTCCTTTGGATTTGCTTGCTAAAAAATCTTGCTATCCTTAATTTTGGTGAGCAATGGCAAATCTAGCACCTTTTTCTTTTTTTTTTTTTTTTTTGCAAAAGGTATTTAGGCATCCCCAGAATATTCTGGTATATTTGTATAAAGATCAAATAAAGAATTGTGAAAAGGCTTTTTACTACATCCATTTCCCTTTAAATACTTTTTCTTAATTTGTTTTTTACATTTTCAAATTTTAACATAAGTATTGTATGTTGCAAATTAAAATATTTACTTTCATACAGCCATTTAAAAATGCGTCAAAAAATATTGTTAAATATTCAAATAAAAAAAAAATAGTTTAAAAAGCACAGAATTATCTTAATTTTGCAGTTCCATTACTAAAGACATGATTTTTTTTTTTTTTTTTTATATATAAATTTGAAAAGCTTAATGCATCTCAATTCATTTAACAAAATGTCCCAATACTAATGCTATATTAAATTGTTATTTTGTAATAAAAATTTGTTAAATCAAATAGCTGATGCTTCATAACATTAAATTTTTGCAAAACAAATAGAAATTATCTAGCAGAAATGTATTAATTCATTTTAATTTAGTTCACAATATTGCAGGCAAAGAAGAAAAAAAAACTTGGAGAAAAGAGGTGTCCTTTTTTTATATATATAAATATCCTCTTCGGACCTGGAGTATCCTATAGGATACACATCTTTACCATTTTTTCCCTGCATATAAATAATGATAAAAAAATGAGAATGGTGTGAATGGAATCTTAAAAGATAATCAAACTAAAGCAAAATAGCAATTTGTTTCTTATAGTGCTGTTTTCGACCATAAAATGGGATTTAAAAATGACTTGCAGCAAAAATGAGCGAAGTATACAAAAATGAAAAGTAAATCATTTTTTATATGTTAAAATACCAGATGTAAAGTCCATTAAAAATAAAAATTTATTAAATGCATAATTACTTCATATTTTTCATTATTTTTTCCATGCAAAACAAAAAAAAATATCCTAATAAATTGTCAAAAAATGTACTTATTGAGTCCAGCGTGTCTTATATGATATATCAAATTTTATGTACAAAAAATTAATTTTTTTTTTTGCTTTTCAATCTTTCTTAGTTATCACTTTGAGAATATAAATTCATAACTGAAATAAAAAAATATATGAAAATAAACCCTGGGGTCTGAAGAGGATATACACAAGATAATTAAATGAACAAGTCTTATCAATAGATTGTATAAATCCTTTCATTCAAAATTTTAATTATTAAAATAAATGATATTCCCCTCTCCCAGGAATATTTTATAGATTTAGGATGAATTTAATATCCAAATGACAGTGTACACAAACAGCTTATCAGCTTTCAGTACAGAATTTACCTCCACCCTTTCCCTTTTAGAATATACAAAGTAAAACTATATTAAAGAGTAAATCAGGATACTTATTTTTAAAACAAACTTAAAAAGTAAATCGGGAGATTTATTTTTAAAACAAACACTACAATAACTCAAAAGAAAATGAAAAATGTTTCTAATAAGTTTCCTTGTATGAGCTCTATATGTCTAATAAATTTCTCACATTGAAAATTTATATTTTATAATAAATGATGCTTCTGAAATTTTATTTAACGTTATTTTTACCAGCACATAGTTAATATTTTGTTGTAAAGTGTCTAATTTTCACACATTAGAAAATATTTTCAGACTCATTCATTCTAAATCTAAAATTCCTTAAAACATGAATTTCTTTTTCAAGCTACAAAAAGCAAATACAGAATTTCTAATTTTTATTTGGCTTTTGAAAATATATTTCAGTATTTTAAATGTTACAAATTGTGCTGTATTATTTTATGATACAGTTATAATTTCACATGTTATATTATGTCTCTGCTGAAAAATTCTTTACAAGCCAAGCATCTGAAAGTAGAAAAAAAAAAAGATATTGCATTAATAAATTCTGTCTATTTTAATGCATAGCTGGCAGATTTCTTGTTTATTTATTTTCAAATCAAGTGAACATATTTCAACCAGAAATTTTATTTAATGAATGAAAAGATAACTACTTACATAGAAAGAATGAATGAAAAAACTTTCTAGGTCAAAGTATGTATATTTGAAGGAACAATTTTGAAGTATGTATGTTTTGGAAAATGGAAGGTTGACAGATATGATAATGTGAGCATAAAATTCTTTAGTTTAATCAAGCAGAAAATGTTTTTTATCAGCAGAACTTGTTGAAATCATTGTGAGATGAATAATAATTTGGGTAGACAAAATCATGAAGATAAACAATCATTGTGTTAAACAAAATAAAAAGCGTAATAATTCACTTCAAGGTGAAAAGTTTTTGTATAGAAAACAAACAAAAGCTGCCACCTATTGAGCCAAAATTTACAGGGTGTCTCATTTCAAGCACAGCCTAAATTTTCACTTTAGCAAAAACAAAGATATTGAAATGATACTTTCCCAGGTTTACTTTTGGTGTTTTTAAAATTAAATAAGGATTAAAATTAGCAGAGATTAAAAAAGTGCACGGTGGGAACTTAGGCTTTACATCCTTAGACCTATTGAATTAAAAAGTTATAAAACCTGTAAATTAAATATTAAATTCAAACAACTATAAAGATAAATGTATGGTGGTGAAATAAATACAAGTATGTATAAAAACATGACTAACGTTTATTAAATCGAAAACATAAAAATGTAAAATGATAAATAAAATTTAATATATCAAAAACAATACTTTAAACTTCCATTAGCTATAATAAATTCCCATTGATTGACACAATTACTTGTATAATATAAAGCTTCCTAAAATCTATTTCACAAAGATAAACAATAAATTAAATGAATCAACCTCATGGCATTGGAAAATGACTGATGAAATATTATCATTAAGTGGCACAATACTCAAGTGTTCCACATGTCATATTTAAATTCTGCATTGTTATAAGAAAATGTAAACTTTGGGGGGAGAAATGTTTCTGAAATGTGCAGTATCGGAGACGAGTTAAAGAAGTAATCCATTAATGTCAAAAAGTATATTCTCAGTTAGAACATCATAAACTGTAGATGTAGAAATAAACATTGGTTTTTACTCAACAACAGCTGCCAACAAGATGACTCGCAATCCATATTGTTTCTTACGAAACAAATTAAACAACAGAGTCCAGAGTTCTAAATTAAATTACCAGCAACTGTAATAAAAAATACTCATTGTCCACATTAAACGTAAAGAAAAATAACTAGATTTTTAATAAAACGAAGAACTGAAACAGAACTTTAAGTAACATCAGTCGTCAATACACCATACAATCTCCAAAACACCAATTTTTTAGTAAGACAATTGCATGAAAGAAACATCAGGTAAAGAAAGTGCAAAACAAATTATCTGCCGAACATCTCATAAGATTATTGGTGGCTCCATCAGGGATGCACCTTTCTGCATCATGGAAAGATGTGTGGCGACCTATCAGTAGTCTTGTAAGGTAAATGACAATAACTTTGTCTTCCAGGCAGAGTTATTTGCTATCCTGACTGCTGTAAACAGAGTTATTCAAGATCTTAACTTCCATGAGTGACAGTCTATCTTACCTAGAGGATAAACATGCACCTAGGACAAACAATTCTTAAAACATTTATCCGAACTCAGTCCTATGTAACCACATTTAGCATTTACCTGGAAAGTATAAAAAAATATAGTTTTCACATGAAAAACTCTGCATTTTTTAATAGAACAATTGTAAACAATAATTAAAAGAAATAAATAAGTGCCTCCTCTTTTTATATCCGGGCTTGGACCGGCGTTGGCAGAGTAACACTCAAACATTCATTCACACACATACTTGCCAACTTTTTAAAAGAAAAAGTAAAATATTGGGAAGAATATTTCATTTTTTAAGTACTTACAAATTGTTAAATGATACACAGGTGACCATTATAAAGATATTTCATATGAAAACTTGTGTAACACTCTTTAAGAAAAAAATTAAAAGACATAGCTTTTTACATTTAAATTTTGCTTTTTAAAGAAGAAATTAACAACAAATAGTGAAAATTAAATGATTTCTTGTAATGTCATTTGACAATGAAACATGAACTCATTTTTTAGTGATAAAACATTCAGCACTTAATATTATTAAAAGTAACTAGCTGGCTTTGTCTGCTAGCAGGCCCCTCCTTTCAAACAAATCTTTAATTTATACGTAAATCTCAAACCAAGTCGCCACTATCTATGACATCATATAGCAAGCGTGTTGCACACACACTGCAAATAAATGTTTTTATCAAGGTCTCTGAACTCATATCAAATCTCACATTGAACGAACCTCAAACTGGGTTCCCAAATTATTATTATTAGCCAAAAATTATGCCCAATAGCGACTGTAACTGAAACCCATTTGTTGTTAAATGAATTGCAGTCTTGGTAAAAGATTAAATCAGGGAGCGTACACATTTCTTTAAATAAAAATCAAGGACTTAAGTACTTTCAAGGACCAAAACCAAAAAAATTTAAGGACCTACATGTTAAATATACTAATAAATTATACTATGCATTTTTGAATAAAAAGTTTAATTATAGTCTAAATACAAGTTTTAAACATTCAAATGGACAGAAACCGGGAGGGGGGGGGGGGGAGATTCAGCGTGTGGCAGTAGCAATTTAGAAAATTTTTAAATAACAAATACAGCAGAAGAAAAAACTAGTCAGATGTGTCAAACCCAAAACTTTCTTTTATCTCATACATCTTAATACTTCAAAATTCCCTATCACAGTGCCAAAATTAAATGACAATCTTTGCTCATCATGAGGATTCTAAATATATGAAATTCTGTGCACTAGTTTTTGAGATATGACTATTGCTAAAATAGCAGTATCATGTAAATCCTGCAAAATGCAGCGGTCAGCTGTTGGGTGATTTACATCAAAACCTAATCAGCAACAGTTTATGTCAACGTCTAACTGAATCTGAAGTTTGATGAAAATCTGTGCATTAGTTTTTAAGAAGAGCTATTGCTAATTTTTAAATCATGAAAAATGCAGCACAGCAGCGCCACCTGTTGGGCGATTTACACCAAAAAATAATCAACATCAACTTGTGTTAACGTCTAACTGAATCTGAAGTTAGATGAAAATTCGTGCATTAACTCTTGAGATAGTTAATAGAACTATTGCAGAAATTATAAAAAATACAGCATAGCAGCGCCACCGGTAGGGTGATTTACACCAAGACGTAATCAGCACCAATTCATATGAAGGACTATCTGAATCTGAAATTTGAGGAAAATCCGTGCTTTAGCTCTTGAGATAGAGCTATTGTGAAAATCAAAAACTACTCAGCCCCAATTTATATCAAGGGCTAACTGAATATAAATCTTTTTTAAATTCTGTCCATTAGTTTGATACAGAACTCCCAGAAAATCTTTGTCATCTTCAGACATTTCGTAAAAACATGTTTTTCGGGATCTCATACCCCCTAAAACGTGTAAAACTGTTGAAAACCAGAAGTCAAAAATTTTTATAAATCCAATACTTTCTTCTTGTAAAGACTGAAGTAAGAAAAAAGGAAATCTAAAGATTCTAAACTTAGCATTTAGGAGGGGGAGAAAAGCAGGGATTGGGAGGAAATCCAAAAATTAGGAAGGGATAATTAAGATGATTAATTATATTGCCACTTCAAAATGTAGGGGAGAAGCAAAGTATTTTTTTTTTGGGGGGGGGGGGGGGGGAGGGCGGTTGATTAGATGATTATTTATCGTTACTATAGAGTTACAACTAGGTCAGAAAAAAAAATATTAAATAGTTTCAATGGTTTTTAACTTTGTATACTTTTTACAGGGAAAGCAGAAAAAAATTAGGGAAGAGGAAGGATTTAGACGAACGATTATTTATTGTTGGAATAAAGAGACAAAACAGAACATTAAAAAAAAAAATAAAAAATTTGTAAGCTGGGGATGCCAAATGAACAAAGCAGAATTTTTTTTCTTTTTTTTGCGGGGGGGGGGGGGGGGGGTAAAAAAAGGTTGCTAAGATGATTGCTTAGTTATTCACCATTACTTAAGATCTACTATTGGAACAGAAAAAGAAAGACTAGAAGTTTTAAAGACTAGATTTTATGTGGCAGGAAAGAATTAGAAGGGAGGGGAGATGGGAGGCAATTTCGATGTGTGAAACTTAAAAAAATAATTGTTGTTACAGTTAAAAAAAAATAAATAAATAAAAAAAATAGAGGAAATTAAATTTAAAAGGTTTCAAGACTTAAACTTGAGAGCAAATTAGGAGATGGGCAAATTTTATAGGTGGGAAGGATAGGAAGTGCATTAGATGATTAATTATTTATCATTACTAAAGCTTTATAATTAAATCAGAAAAAAAATAAATAAAATTAAACAGTTTTAAAGACTAAATTTTGTGTGCAAGGAAAATGGGAATATGGGCGGCGATTTTGGATTCAAGAAAGTCTTCAAATGGTTAACTATTGTTATAATAAAATAACAAATATAGAAGGGGGAAAAAATAAACGAACACTTTAAATTTTTTTTAATTTTGTGAGTTGGGGGGGGGGGGGTCAAAGGGGAGAAGCGAAATTTTTTTATTGGGGGTGGGGGAGTTTAACAGATGACTAATAATTTACCTTACTAAAAATTTACAAATAGAGCAAAAAATTTTTTAATTAAACAGTTTAAAAGACTTTAAATTTTTATGTTTGGGAAGGGGGGGAAGAGGAAATGTCAATTTTAGTGGGGGAAGTAGTAAAACTCTATGATCGATTACTTATTGTTACAATAAAGTAACAGATACAACAGAAAAGGTTTAAAAAAAAGCAATAATTTTTAAGGTTTTCAACTTTATGAGCTTAATTTTTTTAGGGAGGGAGGGAGTTTATTAGATGACTTATTATTTATTTACCTAACTAAAAAATTACAAATGTGTAAAAAGCAAAAAAAAATTAAGCAGTTTTAAGACTTCTGTGTGCTCTTTAAGCGGGGGGAAGGGGAAAGGTAAAATGCCAATTTCGGGTGGGAAAAGAAGGGAGGAGAAATCTTCATGATCGATTATTTATTGTGACAATAAAATGACAAATGGAGCAAAATTTTTTAAATTATAATTATTAAACAGTTTTAAAGAGTTTTTAAATTTTGAATACTGGAAAAGGGGGGGGGGGAGAGAAAAATGGAGAAGAAAAAATTTGGAGAGGGTGAAATTCAGATGAAATGAATGTGATAAAATGAACTGTTAATGAAATTTAGGTTTGACTATTTATTCACTTTAAAGTAACAAATAGAGTAGAGAAAGTTTACAAAAATTAAGTATTAAAGATTTTAAACCTTGGTATTGTAGAAGGGGTAGCAAAAGGGGAAAATGTTATTTCGGAAGAAAGGGGAGATTAAGATTTACTTTTAAATCAGAAATTCAAAGAAATACAGAGTAAACAAGAGTAAAATTAAGCACTTTTTGTAGATTTTGCATGAAAATAAGTGCTTTTAAGGACTAAAAATTCCTTTTGAAATATATAAGCACTTTTAAGGACTTTCAAGGACCATACAAACCCTGTAAATTGTTTTTCGTTTCTTTGTTAATGAGACTGTAATTAGCTTATATATCTGGTAATTAGGGCAGAATTCTCTCGAAGCTGAAATCCCTGGGTATCCAGATTTTTTCCCGTGTTTTGATTCTTTTCCCATCTATATACTCCACCGGAGAAGAAAGTAGTTCCCATCACAAACAGTCAGCCAGCCAGACATTTACGAACATTAATAGTATTGATTCGAAAATAATTTATAATTTAAGTGGGAGATGGTATTTGGGGAAAATTTTGCAAAAAAGTGTAGAGATAGTCAAAAAACATAAATTTCACAGTTAAAATGCAAAAATGGCAAGTATGCACAGAAAATAGCTATCATTTACACTCAGGCATAGATAATATAGAATACATCAGCAATAAGGAAAATGAAAGAAATAAAAATAACTGATGACAAAGTATAACCATGTTTAAACAATATTTAGTAAGAGTTCAAACATTATACATTAGAATTGTAATATTAGGTTTTCAAAAATAAATTTTCTAAAAATTATGGGGTCAAAAGGATCCTTTAAATTAAGATTTTGTATTTTTTGGTAAGCGTAATAGCATATAAAAACACCACAATTCATATTATCTTTTTGTAAAATATGTGGAGGATAATATATTGGCCATTTATGAACTGAACAAAATTGTTTAAGACATCATGCCAACTATCAATAACATAATTATAAGAAGAATCCCTACAATTCAAATGTAATGGGTCATAAAATTCAAATGTATGTTCTTTCAAATTAGCTACAATCAACACCCAATGTGATTTAAGACTAAACGGAATAAATAAATATTCTTTCGACCTGATACTATTCAAGTAATTAGCATTCAGAACTTTAGAATGGAAAATTGAAAGTGTAATAAATGGACTAATAACCATATAATTATCACAACCATGTAATATTTTAAACAAAAATGCTTCTATTACAGCATCATATAGCCAAAAAACTTGTTTAAAAAAATTGGAAATTTTAAAGTGTACAGGAACAAAAAACGTTCTGAAATTGCGATTTCTGTAGCATAGCTGTTATAGAAGCTTGTAATTTTTCATGGTGGTTACTTTTACGATATAATATGCTTGCTAAGAACAATTTCTAAAAAAATCAAAACTTTTAATACAGAAATTTTTGAATTATCGGTAGCAATATAATATTTCCTCTAATAAAAATAGGTACACAGATACTACTTAGCATATTTCAACAATTACGCGAATAGTAACAGAAAATCTATATAACATTTTATTTGGAAATAATCCCTGTGACATAAGAACAAAAAAATAAGGAAAACAATAAATAAATTAAAAGGTAACAAAAATCAGTTCTTACCTGAAACTATAAAGAATATCAATTCGAAAAACTGATTAATTAAACAAAATAATAGATTTTCAAAATGCTAAATTGCTATCAATAAACGTGAATGGGTATAGCACACGAGCGATAAGCAATTCAGCATATTATTACAAATGCATTACGCCAACGACGTGCCACTTTGGTTATTCGCTAGCCAAAACGAAATTATCGCCAAGTTAGTGACCTACGTCATCAATGACGTAGGTCACTAACCTGTGGGAGGCGTGGCCTGCGTTTGTCTCCATTCTGTAAAACTCCTGAAATCTGATCGATCTGTAGACAGTAAAGCCGTAAAGTAGACGCTTGCGCAGTAAAAACTTGCGTTTGATTGGTTGGCGTAAGGCTTTTATTTGAAACCAGTGAAAACGCTCTTAGGTTAAGGTTCTGGATCACTAGGGTTTTTTAGGTCGTTAGAACGACCAGTGAAAACGCACCTTTAAAGGTCTTTGGCCGTTTTCCACACTGTATCTTCTAGGCGCTGTACTAGCAATCTCTTGCAGTTGTAGAAAATATCCTGCAGATGTCGCTGCGATCTTCATATTTCAGCAGCATCGTTGCACATTTAAGGGATACAATATTTTAGCGCTTTTTTAAGTATTACAGAGACATAGATTAACATACAAGATCGGAAATGGACTCTATTCAGGTGACGTCAGACGCCAGAGCTGGTGGTACAGCGCCTAGAAGATACAGTGTGGAAAACGGCTATTCCTATAATGCTTTAAAAAGTGCTAAAAACTTGTATCCCATAAATCTCCAACAATGCTCAGCGGCAATATGCTGATACGAGCGCCATCTCGTAACTCTTTTCAATATAACCTGTGTTTTCAAAAATTATAGAATGTTAAATATCGGAAACTATAAATATAAGATATTTTACTCTGTTATAAGCTAATTTTGTTAAGGAATGACGTGAAATAGGTTAAAGAGTCTCTTTTAGAATGACTATCGTTTTTAAATCACTACGATGGCGCTACGATCGACATCTTGTTATTCAGCATCGTTGTACATTTATGGGATTCAATTTTTTAGCACTATTTTGTAGCCGTTTTCCACACTGTATCTTCTAGGCGCTGTACTGGTGGTATGATGATCTGTTTATTCTAGTTACTGCACCGGCAGAATACCAGTATGCGCAGGCGCAAAAACCGCTAGCAGACGACTTTAGTCTTGACCCAGGTTGAATGCATATGTTTTAACTGAAAATTTGCAAACTTAGGAAATTTTCTCGCATAAAGAACAACATTTTGAATTTAGATTACAATATATTAAGTATATGCTGCTGCATCAAAGAATTCTTTTGCGGTATTTTTAACAAACAAGCATTAATAACTCACACTCCATAGACTGCAATGCCAAACACCGCCAGCAGACGAATTTTAGCCTCAACCTCAGGTCGCGTGCATAAGGTCCCTGGTAATGCGATTGCGATAGTAGCGCTTTTAGTAAAAATGGGGAAGAAACTACCCATCCTTGTGATATTTTTATTATTGAGTATATACCTTATTATGATCTTTCTTTTTTTAATGTTGCATGTTTACGTTTTCAATAGAATTTTACACCGATACATGAACATAGAATAGATATTCTATTTTATATATCTAATATCTATTCTATGTTCATGCACGGATATAGGATCTTCTTTTTTTTTTTTTTTACATGATGAGTGAACGATTTAAGTGCAACGAAAACCAAGGTAAAAATTTCGCTTGAACGCTATCTATCAAAAGCAATGGTGTAATATAAAAATACGAAATATTGTACTCTACAAGTCCCGGAAAATTTTTATACCCGATGTTTTATTAATTTATGAAGTTCAACGTATTAAACAATCGTTACAACAATCTTTTAAAATTTACGCATTTTAACTTTCTTACAGATAAAATAAAAATATTGTTTTTAATGTAAATAACGTACAACCTATTCAATAATATTTATAATATTAACATATAAGAAATAATAATAAAATTACAGATGGGAAAAAATCCGGGGTTTTCTTTTATATTATTACTCTAATTATCATTTTGTAAGTTAAAAGTGAACGATACAGGTACGAAAAAAAAAGCAGCTAAATAAATAAACCATAAATACATCGTCCAAAGCGATATAAATAAGCGTACAATGTCAATACTGGAATCTGGAGTATATTGACACTGACGTCATATATGACAGAATATCTACTATCTGCGCATCTCTTGTGCATATTTTCTGAATCTTTACTTACTTATGGAAGATAAATCTTGCTTACCAGATTTATTGCAAAATATTTTTATTACAGCTTGTTTTATTAAAATTATGTACATTTAAAAAAACATAGTTGCAATATCATTTTAATTTCGGGAGAAAAACACTAATGCTACGGAAGCATTACTGCCTTTTGCCCTTAAACTAAAATGACATTGCGGCTTTTTTTTTTTTTAAATACACATATTTTTATCAAAACAAGCTGTAACAAAAATATTTTGCAATAAATCTGGCAAACAAGATTCATCTTCTGTGAGTAAGTAATAATCTGAAATTCGTAATTGAATGTTTAACAGGGATGGCTTTGTCTGTTTCAAATATATATATATATATATATATAATCTGGCGATTTTAGGAAAATTATTGAAGTTATTGCCGAGACTCGCAAAATATTTAAACAAATAAATGAACAACACTTGCTCGTTTAATGGTACAAAATTTAATGCAAGCATTTTTAAAGTGATTCGGAATATAAAATGAAATGAGTTTTAAATTAAATGAATGAAATATTTGTTAGTTAAATAGACGGGTTGCACATGACGCCACATGTCTGAAATCGCTTCCTTTGGCGCCCAAATATAAGGCGAATATGGTGCTCTCCATTTGATTTTTTAGACTTATTTGCACTATAATAATTAAAATAAGGAAGCTCTAAATTAAAGAGAAAGATAACACGTGCTTTTAAGGGCAAACGGGGAGTTCTGTGCTCCACGTGTGTGCTCCAGAAGCTATAGTATCAATCGTTGCTAATAGCAACGTGACGTCAATGCAAGGGGTCTATAAGATGATTGCAATGCTGTTAAGAGAATATTGGAAATTTATCGTTTGCGCATAAAAAGCGAACAAAAGGACTTAAAATTGAATATTTTATTTATGATTAAATTCTATACACATTCTAAACATTTATAAACCTTGCATTCTCATCGGAAATACAACCGTGTATATCATTTTTTATCACTTTAGCACATCAAGAATTGAGTAAAAAATAAGACTACAAAATTCAATCTTTACACATTCTAATTTTTATAAGTCATTTTTCATTTCATTAAAAGAAAATAATTAAAATCGAGCGTATTTAAATCAACAACATTTGATAATATATATTAAATAATATTTTATCTTTTTTAATAAATTAAAGTTAAAATACGTAACTAACTTGTTTTATTCTTTGGAAAAGGACAGATATGAATTTTACAAGAAAAATAATTTTCTTACAATTTCGAAAACTACAGTTATTCGATGGCCAACATTTTGCCATTTTAACAAATAATATTAGTTCTAAGCAGAATTGTTTTTATTTAAATTAACTATAATAAATAAGTCAAAAAACACGAATAAAAATTAATAGAATATTCTGTTACCGTCAGAATATAAGTGCTACAAATAAATGAAAACACGACTTTTGCGCAATTAATAGATTATCCATAAAGAAGAAAACCGTTAGGCATCTTTCTGTAGTTCGGCTATCTCTCCCATTTAAGATAGGACACTTACTTATATCGCTTTGTACATCGTCTGCCTCTCTTGCTGTCTCTACTTCGTTTTAGGAAAGAATAGATATTCAAAACATAGAGCGTAAACATATTTCTTCAACATAGGTAAATTTCGGTGACTTGTTAATTCTTCCCCCTTGTCGGTAGTGACTCTAGTACTGTTGCCATTACAGATTTTGCCGTAAATGTCCGATCAGGATGTCAGTCTATGTACAGGGATAGTCGATTTCCACACATATATTCTAGGCGCTATATCTAGGTTGTGGAGAAAGATTCGGAGGAGCTTTTGCCGGGAGTAAAACCTGTTTTGCGCGCATCTCTGCCCTCCATCACTTGACGGAGGGCAGAAATGTAGGCTTCAAGAAAAGGTTACCAAATTGGGGTCTACTTATATGAGAAGTCTGTGGAGTAGAAGTAGACATAACAATCTTCTTCAGTGGAAAATGTTGATGCCGAAAAGCGAGTTCTTTCCCCTTTCACCTGAGTCCGAAATATTTGACTTTGACTGATAGACAGTCCAATCAATAGTCTCCAGTGCAAGACACAGCTAAATCAGCGCCCCGTAGAGGGCGGGGGGGGGGGGTACTTTAGTCTTTAGTGGGCACTGGTTAATTGTGGCAGACGAGAAAGGAAGGTAGCAACGGAATCAAATCGACTTTACCCACGAATGGCAATAGCTGCGCCTCTGCGGGGAAAAACACAGTGGTGGGATTCAGCCGGTTCGCACCGGTTCGGTAGAACCGGTTGCTAATTTGTGTTGAGTTCGGCGAACCGGTTGTTAAAATGATACTTCAAATGCAAAAATCGCATTTACATTAATTTGCGTTCTTTAAATGTTTATCTGCACAACATTGTTTTCTAGGCATAACTCCGTGATAAGTCCTGATTAATTTCATTTAATAAAATAATATTCCATTATGAACAATAATATATTTTTTCTTCATTAATGTTATAAGAGAAAATTCGACTTAAAAAAACGAAATTGGGGTAAATTTTGGTAACTAAATTGACGGCCCTAGGCTAATAGTAGTTATTTGGCAAGGTTATTAAAAATGACACTAACTACTTATCTATACTAATAAAAGAAAGTTTTGCCCTGTCTGTGTGTGTGCGATGACTAGAAAAATCTAAGGCACGTACGAGACTGAAAATTTTTGTGAAGCTAGCTCAAAATGCCTCCAGATGCACCTGAGACACAGAATTTTAAATTTCTAATAATTAGTTGAGTTATTAATTAAAACTCGCAACTCACTCTCATTAAAAATTCAACTCGGCCCTTGCGAGGAAGAAAAACTCTGGCGCACGCACAGAAGCCTTATTTATGCATCAGTTGAAAATGAAGAACGAAAAGAAGAAATTTCGGGGTATTTTGTCATTCTTTATTAACTTACATCGGCCAAACCGCTTAGTAAAGTTTGAAATGAAAGACATTCTGAAAGATCTACGTCTCAAATGTCGCAATCAATTAAAAATATCGCAGTTAACCGCTTGAAAAACAATTTTCAAAAGGGGCATTTTTCCAAAAAGCTTTTTCCCCTTTATTGCAACGCCCCTCCAGAGCGCAATTTTGGAGGTACCGCCAAACCAAAAATATGTTCTTAAAGTGAAACCCTCTTCTAATCGATAGTGCAATTGCTTTAAAACAAATATGAATTTTAACCCTTTGAAATACACCGGTAAACGCAGGTCATTTCGCGCCTCACGAAGACGATGTTTTTTCTACGCTAAAAATAACTGAACATCCGAAAACACAATCATTTTAGAGCATCTCAATAAACCAGATTTACATCACCTACAAAAATTTTGAAACGTTCGAAGGGGTAGAAATATTTCTTACAAAATAAAATGTGTGAAAATCTCGACGAAACCAGTAAACATCTGAGAGTTTCATCGGGGTTTCGCTCCTTCAAGGCGAAATTTTACAGCTACTGACAAACCAATAATATGTTCGTAAATCTGAAACCACCTTCTTATCGATGGGACAATCGGTTTTTTAAAATAGGAATTTTAACCTTTACGAATACACCGGCAAATACAGGTCATTTTGCGCCTCACCGGAGACAATATTTTTCTACGGTAAAAGTAGTTAAACGACCGCGTTTGAACACAATCTTTTAATAGTATCTCAAATTGAGATGGTATTGAGATTCTCAATAGATCAGATTTGCATCCTCTACAAAAATTTTGAAGCATTCGGACGGGTAGAAATATTTTTTATAAAATAAAATATGTGAAAGTTCGAAATCAATGAAAACCTGAGTTTTTCTTCGCGGCTTCGCTCGCTTTCGGTGCGCATAGACTCCACAAATCAAATTGCGCAGAAAGTAAAGTACCAAATAGCATATACTTTCAATTCAATATTTTTTCATTTAAAAATATAAAGTCAGATATACAAATTTCAGGTTAATTTAAGGGGGTCATTCATCACGGGTCCGGTAAACGCTATTATTCGAATAAACGGTTCTTTGCTTTGGCACGGAATGTTCCCTGTTATCACTGATCCATAGCTAATACTTAGATCGTCAGATTTAGATATAGACTTCCAACTGCACATTTTTTACATTGTTCTTCATATCTTAGAAGTTATTTAAATGAAAGCAGTTATTTTCGTAAATGTAACAAATCCAAAATTTTGATAAATTTTTCGAGTCCTATAAGTTAAATTTTGAATTTTTTTTTTTCAGCTCTAGTAAATGAAAAAACATTTTATGATCTAAACTTGCCGAATCATGATACTTTTTATTTTACGAATTTCCAGAGTTGTCTGGCATGTTTTTTCTGTACTAAGAAATGGTAAAAATTCCTAAAATTTCTAAATGTCATAACTCGAGAACATTTGGTCGGGCAAAAATTTGTCTCACTTGCTATAGCATGGATAATAATTTTCTAAATATGTTATATACAACTTTAGGTCATGAACATGGGTTAATTCTTAAACTTACATTTCTGCTATTTTTATATTATATTTTCAGGGCTTAATTTGCGCCGGAGCGCATGGGAGCCCACCGGAGCTTAGCTCCGATATTTCTCTGTTTTTAATAAATATTTAAATATTGTTCGGAATTCACAGGAGCTCATAAATACAGGGCTCCGGAGCCCAGTGCAATAGCGCTTCCGAAAAATGGAAGCCTAAATTCCCCTTTCCTTTCCTTTCCATCTCCAAGCTTTTGCATTCTTTGTTATCAGAACACTTATATGTGACGTAAGGAGATGTTTCAACTCAATTTTTATATCAGTATTTAAGCTTGGGCTGGTTCAAGCATAATCTGAATTACATTCAAAATTTTATTTATTCATGCATAGGGGAAAAATTCTCTTTAAAAATTACGTATTCTATTTTATTTCAAATCATTTTAATGTTGTTTTGGTCAGAATAAAGAGAAACTGGAATCGTATTTTTTTTATTCTATTTGCAAATTTATGTCTGGTATTGATGGCGGCGACGTGTTGATACGGCGCCAATCAAGAGACTGAACAATGAATTTGCTTAAAGTTCAATTTTCTTTTGTGACATTACGATAACTTTTAATTGCCTGGTTTATTTTATTTTTTGATTTATATATCGAACCTGAAAAGAATATTTTCTGTTTTTAGTCAATGGGCATCAGCTTGGGGTTTTGTTTGTTTGACGTTTTTAGTCTTCTATTTTGTACAAGTATAAAAATCACGTTAGTGATTTTTCTGTTTATTTTGTAACATGAACGATGTCCACGCTAAGGCTCTGCCTCTGCAGATTTACAAAGTTTGCTTTCATTTGTAAGTAGATATAATTGTCATTTATCGTTATTCTGATAGAAAGCAATCGAGCAGTGTTATCTCTTTTTCTATAAAAGCATCGAATCTTTCCGATAAGGGTGTCAAAATGTTCATTTAATCTGATTTTCAGGAACTAACCACGAAAGATTTTTATGCCGAAGAAATCGATTATAGTTTAAGGTAAGCATATTCTATAGGAAATTGAAAACGCTGTTCCATTCTTCTGCATATGAATATTAATTTCCGTAAATTTCATTCATTTTTTTTTATAAAAATGCACAGCTGCGAACTATTCTTTTTTTTGTGTGTGTGTGTGTGTGTGTGTGTTGTGTGTGTTAACACTATTTCTGAATCATAATCCTTATCATATTTAATCGCAGAGTTATTCAGTTAATTAACTTTAAAATTAGACAAAGATTTCTATTCGGAAGGAATGATAAATAAAAACAGAAATAGTTGACAACTAAGTATACGCTGATAGATATATTTAAAATTTTTATTTTGCTAAAGAAAAAAAATGCTTTAAATTTTGCAAATAATGCACGAAATATATGCAGATTGGAGTGACGGGGAAGGGGGGGGGGAGCACACTACGGTTGTTAGCATTGCAGAATGTTAGGGCTCCAGTACTTTTTTGTTTCAAATTAAGCCCCGATTGTTTTTCACTACATACAGTCATATATCTCGATGTGAAATCTTCGGTTCGCCCAGAAAAATTGGGTAACCAATTGTGATTGTAGTAAATCTCACAGTAACCGAAATAAATCTCAGCAGCTTGATCAGGGACCCGACGCTCCCTCTCAGACTCTGGTTGAGAGTCGGGAGGAGTGGATGTGGTCTACCCTTCGGGATTGCACTAACACTCTAAAGCGAAAGCTGAGTTCCCGAGGTGGTCATCGCTGTCATCGCTGCATTTTCTGATAGAAATTATGATCAGGGTTTTATGATTGCTGAATATTTATTAACGTCCTTTTACAGGGTAACATGTTTCAGGATTTTTTTTCTCTGTACCAAAGGATCAAATATTTTTTTAAACAATGTTCTTATAATATTGGAAAGTGTTTCATAATCTATGTGTGATGCTTCCTTTTTATTTCATTTTTGTACATCAAAAATCATTCGAGCAGCGAACCGGTTGTTAAATTATTTGAATCCCACCACTGGAAAAACCCTCCGAAAAAACTTGTTTATTGGACGAAGGGGGAGCAGTGCTAAAATGTTTTTCAGGCCTATTGGTGTTTTTCTTCGATTTACCCGCAGCTGACGTCACATGGGTAAAGTTCATTACGTCACTTATGTGGACTGGGGAAAATTCAGACATACCAAGCTTGTTTGGCTTGGCGATCCTCTTTTGTCCAGAATCGTTTCCTCAACCAATGAACGTCTGTCCCCGTCACGTCTCTCCTCCGGGAGTGCAACTGTCTCAGCCTGTCCCAGTACTCTTTTCTATCCTCCTCGGTCTCTCCGTTTTTTCGTTTGTATAAATCGATTTTCTTTTCGATTATTTATTCGAACTTTATCATGATATTTTCCTAACAAAAGTTTTGGTTATTGTTACTGTTCTGTACCGCTACTCTTATCAGAACGTGTGGTGTGAAATGTGTTAATATTTTGTTACTGGGAATCCCCTTTGTTGATTGTGCTTTATTGATTGTTCTCTAGTTTTGGTAAGATATTTTTCATATTATTTATTATGTTTAAGATTCATGTTATTTTGAATTTAAATTTCATTCGTTTGGATTAGTTGTTTTTCTGAATGTTATGGTTTCGTTTTAGCTTCTCTAGAACATTAAAGTTTTTATATGAAATTAGACTAAGATTAGGTGTTAAACTATCATGATTTTTTTAAAAAATAAACTTTCATTTCAATGTTTTGTTTGTATATATTATTTAACGCGTGTTTCTTTGAATGAAGTTCCCTATATTCTCTTTTATTTTGCAGATGACATGCCTCCTAAACGAGGTCGTGGAAGAGGTAAGTACTTTTACATCATATAACATTCCTTTTTCTAAATCTTTTTTAATTATTATTAGTTTTAAATCCATATTATTCTTTGTCAATAATGAGTTGAAGCTGTATCTGTGTAGATAAATTTTAGTCATTGTCATGTTTTTAAAAATGATTTTGTGTCTCAAAAAATGTAAATTTTACTCATTGTCATGCTTTTTAAAGGGATTGTGTCTCAAAAACTTTTCAATTGTTATAATTATGTTATCTGCTGCATATGATAGTTAAATTGGAACAAATCTAAATAAAATTGTTTGACTTGAAAGATGCATTCATCTATAGCAGGGTTGCGAACAGGGTCTCAAACTATGGTACACATATCAGACTGGTACGCGAAGCTCTGTTTACTGGCACATGAAAGTCCAATACTGGTGTGTGAAATGAAATAAAAAATACAACAATAATAATAGATTGCTGGAATCCACGTTCAAAAAGATGAATGTAACAGAATTTTGGTTGGTGAGAAAAGATGTACCTATAATATTCGTAAAAGCTCTAAAATTCTTGCTTATTTTTAGCACGACCCATCTTTGTGAGTGAGCTTTCTCTTCACTTTATATAAAAAAAATACAGGAATAAACAAATCATCGAATCTGACTTACGTATAAAACTGATTGAACCAGACTTGAGGAAGTTGTGTTTGATAAAGCAAGCACACCCTTATCATTAGCAATACAAGGGAATAAATAGAGTCACCCTACTGTATATGTATATTAATTTACGCCAATATTTCCTTAAGGCTGTTCTCAACTCGAAAAGGGCAACTTTATGACATAAGTTTTAATTCATTTTTTGTTCGGAGATGCAAGATACTAGCAGGTGTTGTTGTTCAGAAACTATGTAAATGAACTGTTTTTTCAGAAAATGGTGTCAAAGTGGGAGTTTTGAACTGAACTTCTGTACGAAAGAAGAAAAAACACTCAATGGAGGGTGAATAACGTGTTTGTCACGTGATCAAAATCGCTTCTAACTCAATAGGTAATTTATTGATCAAAAAATGGAAGACACAGTTTGATTCCAAATTGCTTCTATTGTCTGCAGGGTTGGGTTTTTGACATGACAAGCGTCAAAAACTGGTTTAAACTGTCATAAATTAGTTTAAACAGTCAAAAACTACATGTAACACGCTAAAACATTTTAACAATAGATAAACATTAAATAAGTCAATGGTTTATGTGATCTTTTATTGAAATTTAATAATTTAAAAAATATATTATTTGCAGCAAATTTTTTTTTTTTTTTTTTCAAACCAGAAGAAAATAATTTTGTACAATTAAATAATCCGGATCAATTTTACCCCACAGCATGCTGCAGCACACCACTTGTTTAGCACATTTATTTACACCCAAAAGATTTTTGAGTTTAGAGTGTATGAAGCGTTAGAAAATAGTCTGTCTCTTAATTGATGCTGAGCTAGTAGGACTTGATAGCAAAAGCATTGCTAGTTGAGCAAGTTTTGAAGCAGGCTCAAAAAGCTGTTGCATTTAGTGATACCTTTCTACCAAACAATGGAGTCCTCCCTATAGCACAGAAATAAGAAGACTGGAAAGGGGATTCTTTAGCTTCATACACAATCAGTATGGGTAAGCATCCATAAACTCTCTCTGTAGCCCAAGCGCGAGCTGAATCAACTGATACAGCAGTCAACCTTTGCCCCTGATGGTTGGGATGCAAAGTATAAGCCAAACAATGGTATGGTTTCATGATTTGATCCCTTCTATTATGCACTTTTTCAATATGAGCTTACAGGAATTTTCTTTTAGATGACTGAGCCAATTTTGTTCAGTTTTAAAATCGAAAACATTTTTATATATTGAAAGAAAGCATGTTTTAAAAAGATTTTGACTTTAAGCTTTTTTTTTTTTTTTATTACTTCTCTTATTTTGTAAATGTTTAAAATTAATAATCCAATTTCAATTTTGAATGGAATGGTTATTGCCTAGACTAGAATAACATTGATGCACATTATCTTGTTATCAGGGCTTAATTTCTAACGAAAAAAGTACCGGAGCCCTAATATTCTGCAGTTATAAAACCGTAGCTTCCCCCCACCTTCCACCGACGTCACTTCAATACATATATTTATATTTCATAAATTGTTTGCAAAATTTGTAGCAACTTTTTTTTCTTTATTAAAATTAAAGTTTTAAATATATCTAGCTGCATATGTGCTTAACTGTCAACTATTCCACTTTTTAGTTTATCACTCCTTCCGAATAGAAATCTTTACCTAATTTTAATGTTAATTAGTTGCAGAATTCTGCAATTAAAAAAAAGGTAAGGATTATGATTAGGAAACAGGGTTAATACCAAGCAGGAATTGCTCGCAGCATGCATATATATAATATATAATGAATGAATAACTAGCAAAAACATTTACGAGAAAAATTTTCAGAAAATCATACGTGCCGTTTCATGTCCATCTGCTACGTGTGCGGCACTCTACTTTACATATAAGTGTTTTGATAGAAAATAATGTAGAAACTTGGAGATAGGAGGGAAAGAAAAGGGTAATTTAGGCATCGGTTTTTCAGAATCTCTATTACACTGGGCTCCGGAGCCCTGTATTTATGAGCTCCGGTGAATTCTGTCCAATGTTTAAATATTTACTAAAAACAGAGAAGAGCCGGAGCTGAGCTCCGGTGGGCTCCGGCGCAAATTAAGCCCTGCTTGTTATATATACAAAAAAATCTACGGCTAAGATGTGTTATTATCCCACCCTCCGTGATGTTGAGTATTTGGCGATTTTTATCGCTCTGGCAACCCCGGCGTTTGGTGTCTAGTAACTTATTATGGCAACCCCCTTTTTTACGACGCGAGAGCGTGAACATTCATTTCACTGCCGGGTGTCGTTGCAGACGGTTGCTTGACTCTTGTACCAGATACCCTTTGATATCGTGTTCTATGGCTGTCTTTTTATTTTTATGTTAAATTTATTGGATGTATTTCATTGACTATAGTTTCTGTAGTCCGTTTAAACGCTCTTGCTGAAGTACTTAAGAAATATTTGGAAATTTTGACATGAAAGGGGGGTTTGTTTAAATCGTGTCAATGCGTATTAAGCCTATTTTAGAAAATGACGGTGGTGTTATATTTTGTGCTGTAGGTTTCAAGAAAGATGTCTGTTAAGGTATGTTGATAATTTTATGTATATTTTGTTGCTTTAAGAGTTTTTTACATTTTGAGATTGCTACAAAACGAGAACTACTGAATTTTGAGAATGCTATATCGCGAAAAATGCTGAATTCGGCGATGTTTTTTTTTTGGTAAATGAGCGCGAAGCGCTCATACAACTATTGCTGATTGCCACTTTAGCGAGTTTCGTTTTTTAGGTATATTTTGCTGTTTTAAGAGTTTTTTACATTTTGAGATTGCTACAAGACGAGAACTGCTGAATTTTGAGAATGCTATATCGCGAGAAATGCTGAATTTGGCGATGTTTTTTTCCGTTAAATGTGCGCGAAGCGGTCATACAAGGATTACTGATTGCCAGTTTAGCGAATTTTGTTTATTATTTACATTTTATTTTCGTTGAGCCAAACATGTGTATAAACGGGTGCTTGGCGACATTTACTACTTGGCAGAAAAGGGGTTTCCTCGCCAAAAAAATCCAAGATGGCGGAGGGTGGGATAATAACACATCTGTTCCCATTTAATGTGAAATTTTACAGATCACTGTAAGTATTTGAGGTTTTTGACATGACGGTTTAAACCGCAGTTTAAACTGTCAAAAACCTGCCAACCCTGATTGTCAGGCCTTCCAATTTTATATCTTTCTGTTAAAAAATGAATTCTTAAATATGTCCAAACATTTTGCACTTGTTGAGCAGAGCAGTTTACAGTATTTTGCTAATGTACATACAGGCAAAGCTCTTTAATCCGCACAAGTTGTGACCAAAGGTTGTGCAGATTACGGAATATTGCGGATTATAGATTATATGTCATTTTCTTATTTCTGGTTACTATTTTAATTCCATATTCAGTATAACACAAAAAGAAAAATATGAAATACAGGCAAAGTTCTTTAATCTGTACAAGTTGGGACCAAAGGTTGAGCAGATTACAGAATATTACAAATTATGAAGTATTATGGATTATATGTTCATTTTCTTATTTTTGGTCACTATTTTAATTCCATATTCAGTATAACAGGAAAAGAAAAATATGAAATATAATATAATTAATTTAATATGCTATCTCAAAAAAATGCATTTTTCAAATTCTTTTATTAAAAAAATTATTATAGGGTAGATGTACCAGTTTTGGCCACATTTAGAGAAAATTTGAAATAGAAATTTTACATTTCTTGATCGATTGAAGCATATTAAATCATAATAACATCATTCTTTAGTAAATTTAATTGTCTTTCTGTTAACTATAATGACTTTCTACAGAATATTTTAGATTGTGAGTAATAACTCATCAAGTAATTTATTCCAATTTGTACCAGTTTTGGCCACCCCCTGTACCAGTTTTGGCCACCCCCTACACCAGTTTTGGCCATCTCTATGCACCAGTTTTGGCCACTCCAATATCATGTAGTTTAACAAACATTTTAATGGATAATAAGTAAAAATAAAGCATTTTTATGCAACATCTATTTTACCACCATATATATGTTTGCTGTATTAAGAGAATTTTGCAAATTTCTTTATGAATTGATAAAAACATCAAATAAAATATACTTATGTTGATTTTAACTGAAAATTTCAATTAAAAAACAAAAAAATATATTTAAATTTGATTAATAAAAGGGACAACAGTGCCTATAGGACATAAAGATTAACTATTTAATGAGTTTTATAATTATTCATGGATTGTGACCTGTTTAGAACACTTGAATCTTCTTCAAAGAGTTATATTTCTTGAAAGCATTTTCTGATTTTTGTTTGATTTTCATCAAAAAGTTATGAAATCATCTTTTGATTTATATTAGCTTGTGCCTTATTTAAATACCTTGCTTCTTTGCAAGTTATTTCAGGGTGTGATTTCAGAAGCAAATCATACCATTTCATACCTGGTCTTCCATTTTGAAATGGAGTTTCTATCTTGACGGCTACAAATTTTCTGGGCAGAAAAAGTTATTCCATTTTTATAGGAAATAGTATTCTGACAATATCTAAAATCCACTTTTCTAATTGATTTTTAACTTCAATTCCTAGTACCTAGATCTACTACTTGAGATTCAACATTATTAGAGGAAAGTGGTGTCCGTCCTACAAACTTCTGATGTAAGGCAAGAACGGGTTACTCCAAAACTTTGCTAGCTTGTAGTGCTGGCATTACATTTTGAATGGCCTTAATTCTACTTCCTATCTTAGAGCAGTGTTCCCTCTAGGCCATTTTTTAATAGCACAGAATCTCTTTTAAACTTGGTAAAAGGAATCCTGTTTTTTTTTTTTTTTTTTTTTTTTTTTTTAAATAATGTGAAATACATTCTTACTTGTAGGGTAGATGCTCCAGTTTTGGCCACTGTACCAGTTTTGGCCACATTGGATCAATTTGTCCAATATTTAGCCTGTGAATTGATGCTAACAAATAATATGCATTCTTACACTTTAAGCAAACTCTCTTTTATCATTTACAATATCATTTGTTTATTTTTTGATAAAATGTGACTTGCAAAAAAAAAAAAAAAATAAATGTGTGAAACTATAGTGTGTGCTTACATTTATTAAGATTTTTGCTTAGCTGACAAGTTTTCAGAATCTTTCAACATTAGGCACCAGGATTCGTTGATATATATCAATGGATATATATCATGATATATATCCGATATTTATTTTTAAAATATCAAGATTTTTGATATTTTCGATACTTTTAAATTCTTGATATTTATTTTCAAAATATCAAGATGTTTGATATTTTGTATATTTGATATTTATTTTTAGAATATCAATGTGTAAGATAATTTTGATATTTTTTTTTCAGTCAAAACAAGTGTAAAGGAAATTTTCAACTGTTATTGACTGTGCCATTCTGTAGATAAAAAAACTTTTGTCTCTGGCAGTGACTTTTTTTAGGCAAAGAATATAAATTTTTTACAAATATCTTTTCTAAGCTTTATGTTCGAAACTTTTATTTTTAAATGTAGAACTAATAATTATGAGAGACAATTAATTCGGAACAGCCATTGAAAGAGAAACTGTAATTTACATAATCATTTATAAACAGCATTATTAGAAAAGAATATTCTGATTTTGGTTTAATTGAGTCTAAACTGTACTACAGGTTAGAGAATAAACAATAAGACAAGCTTACATTTATGTTAAAATTCTTCAATTAAAAAAAAAAAAAAAACTAATTTGTATTTAAAATTTTATTTTATAAAATATAAAACTTTTTCGATACTTGATACAAATACGATAGTTTATATACATATGCAAAATGTATCTGTTTTCAATTAGTACATTTTCAGTTTTGTTCTAAGTAAAAAAAAAAAAAAAAGATATGCATTTTAGAATGCCATTGTTTAAGTTTAGTATGTTAATTGCAATATGTTTTAGTTTCTAATTTATATTATGCTTGAAAATATTAATTATCAGCAGTAAGTTGACCATTTTGAAAATATCGGATATATATCAAAAATATCAGATATATATCGAAAATATCGGATATATATCAAATAGGGATGCAACGGATATCCGGCATATCCGGCTGATTTTTCAATATCCGAAATACCGTCGGATATCCGAATCACAATCACCGGATATCCGACTTCTCTGCCGGATATCCGGCAGAGTGCGCAGCAAAGCGAATATATAAGGGTTACAGAAATCGTTTGACCCCAAACAATGCCGAACAATTTTGTTTATAATGTAAAATATGAAAGTAAGTTCTCTATTCATGAGTAAAAGGTAATTCTCAAAAGTTTAAAGAATTGCCAGCTTTCCTAACATTGATATTTGAACTCTTTATAATAAATTTAAGAATTTACGTTTACTTCGTTTAGAAAATTGTACCTTTATTTTCAGAGTGTAAAACAAAATTTGAAGTTGTTTATTAAAGTATGACTTTAATTTTCTTTCTTTCTTTTAAGTTTAACAATTAAACAGGCAACTAAACAAACAATTAAACAGGATTTTTAGAAGAAAATATTGTAATAGAATTTTTTTCGATTTCTGGTTTTCGACATTTAGATGTTTTAGGGGTCAGATATCCCAAAACATGTTTATACAAAATGTCTGTCTGTCCGTATGTCGCCATCGTACCATCGAAAAGTGAATAAAGTTATGCATAGAATTGAACCATTTTTTTGTGAATGTTTTTGGCTATAGCCAGGCGGCCCTCCTTCAATATGGAAACATTCCACTGGAAAAGGGGGGGGGGGCACGGTAATCGCATTTTTGTGCCATTTTCATTATTGTACCATCGAAAAGTGTATGAAGTTATCCATATAATTGAACAAAATTTTTTGTATTTGTTTTTGGCTATGTCCAGCAGGTTCTCCTTAAATAAGAAATATTCTGCCAGAATGGGGATATTTCCAATAATAGCAATTTTTGCCATGGTAATAAAGTTATGCATAGAATTGAACCATTTTTTTTGCGAATGTTTTTGGCTATAGCCAGGCGGCCCTCCTTCAATATGGAAACATTCCACTGGAAGGGGGGGGGGGGCGCTGTAATAGCGATTTTTGTGCCACTTTCATTCTTATACCATCGAAAAGTGTATGAAGTTATGTATAGAATTGAACCAATTTTTCGGGGGTATGTTTTTGGCTATGGCCAGCAGGTCCTTCTTCAATTTGAAAATATTCTGCTGGAAGGGGGGTGCTATAATACGGATTTTTGTGTTATTTTCATTATTTTACCATTGAAAAGTGTATGAAGTTAAGCATAGAATTGAACCAATTTTGTGGTGTATATTTTTGACTATGGCCAACAGTTTCTCCTTGAATTTGGAAATATTCCACCAGAAGGTGGCACTGTAACAGAGATTTTGATAAATTTTCTGGATTTTTCGCAGTTTTTTTTTTTTTTTTATTGTATATTGGCGGCTCATGAAGCGAAGGGAACTTCGCATCCTGCTAAGCTGGCTATTCACAAACAGCTGATGTACAACAGAATAACGAAAAAATTTTTGATTTTAATAAATATGATTGAGATTAACTTATTCTGATTAATTGACTGAAGCAGAAATTTTAGACCAAATTCAAAGTTGGTATAATATTGAACTAATAATATTGAAGTATTAATATTTGGAACTACTTTTTGAAATATTAAGATGTATGAGATAGAAGAAAGTTTTGTGATTGGCAAATCCAACTAGTTGTTTTTGTAACTTCATTATAAATATTTAAAATTAAAAGTAATTTTCTTTTTACTTTTAAATATACAAATAATTTAACTTGAAATAAAACTTAAAATGACTTAGAGCAAAAACAATATTAAATAATTAAAACAGAAAAAGGACATCAACTAAACCTATGTTTGGAGAAAATAACTCTTTAATCATGGGTATATTAGTAGATATTTTATGTTTAAATTATAAAAAGAAAGTATGTAGTATTTCTTTGTGAAAATACTCTACAATTATACACATATTAATTGGTTAAAATTTGTTGTACAAATTATCAGCATTTCATTGTTCAAATTAATTATTAGCAATTATCGATATAGGCAATCCTATATTCAAATCCAGTAGCAATTATCAGCATTTCATTGTACAAATAAACAGAATACTTTAATGTTTAAATTACATTTTTTATGCAATATTATTAATATACATTACAGGGCTTGAATTTCGAAGCGGGATGGCAGGATTTGTGCCCTATTTATTATGCCCTATTGTGAGTGAGCAGCTCCTGTTTCCAAAAAATCATTTTCTGAAAATATTTCTTTGTAAAACGACGAGCAAGTCTCAGCACCGACTGACAAATTTCGTGATATTTTCTACTATCGATGGGCAGATTTCACAGTTTCTTCTTACGACAGATTGACAAAATTCATGGTTGTTTTTCTGCATCTGACTGAAAAATTTTGCGCTTTTTCTCCACGACCGACTGACGAATTTCACAATTTTTTCTAGAGACCGATCGATGAATTCCATAATTTTTTTTTTCCTCGAGATCAATTGATAAATATAGCAATTTTATTCTGTGACCGATTGGCTAATTTCCCTGTTTGTTCTAGCGACATACTGATGAAAGTAATGATTGTTTTTCTGCATCCGACTGAAAATTTTTGCGTTTTTTCTCTGTGACCAGCTGAGGAATTTCACGATATTTGCTCATGACAGATCGATTGACGAATTTTGTGAAATTTTCCCGCTGCCGATTTCCCCTGCACTTCAGTTTTCTTCTTGCAACCGGTCGACAAATTTTTTATTTATTTTGACCATGATTGACGAAATCGGCGATTTTTTTTTTTTTTTTTTTTTTTTTTTTTTTTTTTTTATGACCGATTTATGTATTTTGCAATGTTTTTTCCCTATGCCCAAAATAGCAAATAACTAAAAGGGCAGTAATGGCCACCGGAGATCGAGCCCTACCAAATTGGCCAATAGTCAGCACTCAACAAAATGAGATTACACTTGTGGTGCGGTGCACATGAAGAAAAAAAAATTTGGTTGAACTTAAAAAAACATGTTTAGAAATAACAAACTAGTTGATTCTTGCAATTCACAGATTAGGACATGACTTTTTGAAATCAACCTTTTATCATGTAATAGAAAAAAACTGACTATTTCCTTTTCAAACTTTGGATATGGATTTAAAATTACAATGCATAGAACATAGTTCAATTAATAAAAATACCAGGGACTACAGTTTTGACTATAATTCCATTAAGGATATAATAAAACAAGTTTGTTCGGAAGTGACATACAATCACCGTAGGATATTGACAATAGAATCACCGATATGCATTATTCATGCATTTTTAACTTACTGTTAAAAATTAATGCACATCAGATTTTGCAAAGTTTTCTAAATTTTTTTAACAGAGCATAACCATGCGTTTCCGATAATTTCTAAAGTTATAAAAGTTGGTCTGTGCTGTTTGTCAAAAGTGTAACTTGTGAAAGAGGCTAAATCATGCAAAATGGAATAAAATCTAAATTAAGAAATTCATTTAGGAACCCAATTGTTAATTGCCCATAACATTAGGTGAAAGTTGTGAAAGATAGACATGGTATATATATAAGACTTGATTCTGTTCCTTTGTTTTAATTAAAATAAACATTTTGGATAATTATCTTGAGTTGTTAATTTAAATTATTTTAATGGTATTTTGTCATGCCTGTATAAATGTAATTCTTTAAGTGGCACATAAAAAATAACGGGTTTAAAGATTTTTTTTTTCCCTTCTAACAGTTCAACTCCCCTCCTGGGGAAAACTTGAATTTCAAGCCCTGATATTCAAAGAGTTTTAAATTTTTGTAAATTATATTTCAATGCATTTAAAATGTTTTAATGATGTGTGATGCTTGTAATTTATTGTTCTGAGATGGCGTTATATAAGGAAATAATTCACCATATAACTAAAAACACATCTAGTGCCGGATATCCGAATCCGGCAGGCAAAGAAGCTTCGGATATCCGGCAAAATCAATATCCGGTGCATCCCTAATATCAAAATATCGGATATTTTTGATATTTTCGAAAATATCATGATATTTACGAACTCTGTTAGGCACTTATTGGATTCTGTTTGTTCTGAAACAAATTGCTATTAGGTTTTCTGAGGTAAGCTTTCTCTGTACTGCAATTTTACAATTAAATTAATTATTTTAACAGTTTAATGGGGGATGGCCAAAACTGGTGCATTAAATTTGCTATATGTACCAGTTATGGCCATTGGGGTGGCCAAAAAGGGTACAACATATGTTCCACTTTTGGCCACATGATTCATTATAGAGGGAATTTTATCCATTTAATAAATTTAAGAACATTTGGATGAATCAAAATCAATTTAGTTTTGTTTTGTATAGTAATGGCTTCAATAATTTAAAAAAAAAAAACAAGGCTAATGGCGGTTCTATAAAAGAGATTTTGTTATTCTCTGTCCAATAGATAATAATTCACTTTAGAAAGGACATTGTGCTAGTCACTAAAGAATGACATTGCTAAAGAAAATATAGTATAGTGTTTAGTATCGATAAAACAAAAGGGGAGGTGATATGTAATGTTTAGCTATGTTAAATAAACTAAAACATAAATTTTGAAAGATTTTACAACTTATAAATTAAAAAGTTCAATAAAATTATAGCATGATTTAATTGCTTCTATTTTCCCTAAAGAAATGAAGAAGTTCTATATTTTTTGCAATATTTCAGGCACATGGATTTAGAAATACTAAATATTGTTAAAATCTTCATTAGAGATATCTAAATACAAGTAAGAATGTATTTCACATTATTTAAAAAGAAGAGGATTCATTTTAACAAGTTTAAAAGAGATTCTGTGCTCTTAAAAAATGGCCTAGAGGGAACACTGCTCTAAGATGGGAAGTAAAATTAAAACCATTCAAAATGTAATGCCAGCACTACAAGCTAACAAAGTTTTGGAGTAACCTGTTCTTGCCTTACAAGTTTGCAGGACGGACACCACTTTTCTCTAATGTTGAATCTCAAGTAGTAAATCTAGGAGTAAAAGTAAGTACTAGGAATTGAAGTTAAAAATCAATTAGAAAAGTGGATTTTAGATATTGTCAGAATACTATTTCCTATAAAAATGGAACAACTTTTAAGATTCTGTCCAAATAATTGTAGCCGGCAAGATAGGAACTCCATTTCAAGATGGAAGACCAGCAGGGCTGCGGAGTCGGAGTCGGAGTGATTTTTCGGTGAAAAGAGTCGGAGTCGCTAAAAATATGCCGACTCCGACTCCAAACTTTTTGCTGAACAGTTTGAAGTGAAACAAAAAATAAAACCAATTACGCTTAATTTTAAATTTATGAACGGAATTATTATTTTATTTTTTTTAACTCTATAGGGTAACTCTGGGAGTCGCCGCATACGGAATAGATGCCGCACCCCTTGTATTTCTTGTAATTTTCGATAGATGGTCGTCAGACGCACAGTATAGGTGCGCAGTGAGATTATTTTAACCAGTGTATAGCGTGAATCCCATTTCGATGTTTACTTGTAGAAGTACAATCCTTAATTTGACGTAAGTGCATGATTTCAGTGTCCAAAATTTTAAACACGTTATGTTAAATACTTTTCATACACTAATTACTAAATGCAACATGATTTCGAAGTCAAAACTAAGTATAGCGTTTGTATAGAGTACTGTGCGTATGTTTACGCCATTCCCCTTAGCGATGACAGGTAACTGTGATGGCCGACAAGTGCACCATGCAAAATGGGATACATGCCGCACTGGTGTTCCGGCATACATGCCACAGTTTCTTTTGTACGGGATGATTAAGTGTTATTAACTTTTCCTTTTCTTTTCGCATAGACTAACCATGTTAGGCATGTTATTAAGTTTACTAAAACCGAAGGAGAAAAAGGGGAAAATTAAAAGTAAGAAGCGCACGAAAAATGCATGTCAAGATGATAATAATGAAAAATTGGATTACGCGTAACGCAGACGTTCTTTGCAAACTACTCCAAAAAAGAGGAAGTGTAATTGGCTTCGTTGCATCATGTGTTTAAATGTAGTTACATAAAGACTGTACTTTTTCGACATTTTTTCTGTAGATTGTAGTCGACAAAACAGGTCCCTTAACCCATTCGGGACCATAGGTGCATATAAGCACTTTCATAAAGAGCTTACAAAATTTATTTATGGCACCAGTAAAAAAAAAAGTAATATTTGCTTTGTTTAATTAGAGTATTTTCATGATTATTCAAGTAAAGGTAACTTCTTTTTAAAAAGTGGTACCAACCGAATAAAATGTGTGTAAAAGCCAACGGTCCCGAAAGGGTTAACAAATAAATTATGTAAACACAATTTCACTTTTTTCTTTTCCCTTTCTAATACATTGATGTTATGTTGTGGAAATAACAATTAAAATTTAATGCAAAAATAATAAGTCGATAATTCTAATAGTGAAAGTAGTCAACAATTATTAATTTGAATCTGTTAATGCGTTTCATTGTACTCATTTAGTTATTACAACGTTAATTATAGCCCAGATATGAATATTTTTTTAAATATTTTTATTTATAATTTCGTTCTGTTCTTATTATAAGCGCGGCATAACTACCGCACAAGTGCGGCGTCTCAGCCTGAATGTACGGGTGACGCGCCGCAGTGTAATGTTTTAGAAAAAAATTGTTAAAAAATATTAATAATCTGTTAGGTAGCTTTCTTTACAAAAAGCTACCTATTGCAGTCGTTCGGAGGAAAGCGATTTCAAAAAATTTTGGTATATTTTCATCGATCATGACCCCCAGAACCCGAAACCACCCTCCGTTTAAAATTGATATATATATATATATATATCAATGCTTTCATTTTTAATCAATTCACTTGATTTTAGTGGTTGTTCGGGCACAGGGGAAAATAATTTTTAGCTTTAGCTTATTTTTCCCACAGAAAACAACCATTTTGCTTATATCATTGAATTCTGTGCCCTTGATAACGTAATTCAATGTATAAGCTTTTCATTTTTTGTCGGTGTCCACTTTTTTCTTTTTTCTTCCATAATAATTCTTATAATAATTTTTTTTTTTTTTTTAATACTTACAGCTTTAATTCATAATAATTGACGGTGGTAGGTTATGTTCAATTAATGGTTATATATATATATATATATATATATCTGACCTATGTCACACTGTAACTCTCGTATTTATGAACCGATTTGGATGTAATTCGGTGTGTACATAGTACATACCAATGTCTTGACCGAGTTCGTTGGCCAGCTTCATCCGCCATTTTGTTTCAAAATGGCGGCCATTTAAATTTTTAAAAAAATTTTAAAATTTGAAATGTGGTACCAAAAAATTGAAAATGGAAAAATATTTTTTCTTATGTATTTGACCTTTATACAAAGACTCCGTAGCAGTTTTTGTTTCGTCTATATTTTAAAAAATGGCTGAGTTATAGCATTTTCAATTTCTAGCGAAGCTGACATTTTGAAACGTCCTGAATTTTGTCACGCGATAAAAGGCGTATTTATGAACCGATTTGGATGTAACTTCGTTTATACATAGTACATACCAATGTCTCGAACGAGTTCGTTGGCCAGCTTCATCCGCCATCTTGTTTAAAAATGGCGGCCATTTAAAATTTTAAGAAAAATTTAAATTTGAAATGTGGTAGCTGAAAATTGAAAAAATATTTTTTTCTTATGTGTTTGACCTTGATAAAAAGATTCGGGAGTAGTTTTTGTTTCGTCTATATCTTAAAAAATGGCTGAGTTATAGCATTTTGAATTTCTAGCGTGGCTGACATTTTGAAACGTCCTGATTTTTGCCACGTGATAACAGACGTATTTATGAACCGATTTGGATGTACCTTGGTGTGTACATAGTACATACAAATAACTCAACCGAGTTCGTTGACCAACTTCATTCACCATCTTGTTTCAAAATGGTGGCCATTTAAAAAAATTAAAAAAAATAAATTTAAAATGAGATACCAAAAAATTGGAAAATGAAAAAGGTTTTTTTTGTATGTGTTTGACCTTAATACAAAGATTCCGGAACAGGTTTTGTTTTGTCTACATCTAAAAAAATGGCTCAGTTATAACATTTTGAATTTCTATTGTGTCTGACATTTTAAAATGACCTGATTTTTGTCACGCAATAACAGGCGTATTTATGAACCGATTTGAATGTAACTTGGTCTGTACATAGTACATACCAATGTCTCGACCGACTTCGTTGGCCAGCTTCATTCGCCATCTTGTTTCAAAAGGGTTGCCATTTTTTAAAAAAAATGTAATTTAAAATTTAAAATGAGGTATTAAAAAATTGGAAAATGAAAAAGATTTTTTTTATGTCTTTGGCCTTGATACAAAGATTCTGGAGCAGTTTTTGTTTCTGAAAATTTGTTCTTTTGTTTATATCTTAAAAATGTTTGAGTTATAGCACTTTGAATTTCTAGCATGGCTAACATTTTGAAACGATCTTGTATTTGTCATGCGATACCACACTTATTCGCCTATTTCGATGGAAGAAGGCATGTGGATAGTATACATCAATATCTCGACCAAGTTCGCTGGCCAGCTTCATCAGCCATCTTGTTTCAAAATGGCGGCCATTAAATTAAAAAAAAAATTATATTTAAAGTGAGGTGCAAAAAAATTAGAAATTGAAAAAGGTTTCTTTCTTAAGTATTTGACCTTGATATAAGGATTCAGGAGCATTATTTGTTTGTCTTTATCTTAAAAAATGGCTCAGATATAGCAGTTTCAATTTCTAAAATGGGTGACATTTTGAAAAATCTGATTTTTTGCCTGCGACAGCACTCGTATATATCAACCGATTCCGATATGAGTGAGCATGTGCACAGCAATTACTAAGGTCTCGACCAAGTTCACTGGTTAGCCTCATCTACCATGTTGTCTTAAAATGGCAGGCACTTTAAGAAATCGCCGAATTTGGCAGCCGAATATAAGTGACTTTAAATAAAAGCAGCTTGGATAAAGCTGACTAATTTCGCGAAATTCTCATTCATAATGATTTAGTATTGATAAAAATTAGTATTGAATCTCCTACATTCGGTTTCCACTTAATTGAGCTTCGTGTGTTTGAATAATATAAGTTGGCTTTTTAAAAATAAGGAATATGAAAGCTACCTCTTCCTCTCGGCACTGGCCGGAAGGACTTTTTTGAATTTTTTTTATCGCACTACACACGTTGTATATTTACCATTAAATAGCACAGCATGATTTTGTTTTATTTTATGTCTAGCATGGGACTTTATATACAAATTCAAAAAAATGTGCGGCATAAATCCCGGAATTACCCTACATTAATAAATATTTAGTTATTTTTCAGTTTATTGACATGTACATTACAGGCATATCTACTCTATTTATAGATATATAACCCATATAATCCGACTGGCAGGATTTCCTACCAAGCATTATAGACAGTTTAGCGCTTAAAAAAAAATTAAATTGTTCGGTTGGCATCAGTTTTTTGAAATAATAATTTTCCCCTTACTTGAAGAATAATGTATTAGATGAAAGGAATATTACTCTTAAAGTGCCGAATAATTATCCTCACATTATAAAAATGTAGTTATCTACATTTGAAGTTTGTAATGCCTGTATTTATAATTTACAGTTTATATACCAATTTCAGACATTAATTCATACTTTAAAGACAATTTTAGTCCCTGTAATATATACAGGTCTGTTTCCATAAAATATATTTGATGTAACATTAGAAAATTTATATTAGACATCACATTTAAAAAAAACCAAAAGAATTTTTAATGCGGCATTTAACATATATTTTTTAAATGTATTTTATAGAAACAGACCTGTATATATTACAGTGATTAAAATTGTCTTTAAAGTATGAATTAATGTCTGAAATTGGTATATAAACTGTAAATTATAAATACAGGCATTACAATCTCAAATGTAGATAACTACATTTTTATAATATGAGGATAATTACTCGGCACTTTAAGAGTAATATTCCTTTCATCTAATATATCATTCTTCAAGTAAGGGGGAAATTATTATTTCAGAAAACTGGTACCAACCGAACAATTTTTTTTTAAAGCGCTAAACTGCCTATAATGCTTGGCAGGAAATCCTGCCAGTCGGATTATATGGGTTATATATCTATAAATAGGGTAGATGTGCCAGTAATGGACATATTTAAGGAATTTCTCTAAAAATTGTTTTTTTAAGTAATAGTTATGTGTATTATATTCTAGTTTTTTCAATATTACATTAATTTATCAATGACATTTAACCATTCCCATAGTCTCATTTCCCAATATGAATCAAAATTTAACTGCCAATATGAAGCTAAATTGTAAATTTAGCAGAAATATATCAAAACCCCTAAAATGCCAGTAATGGACACCCTTTGTTCCAGTAATGGACACCCTCTATTCCAGTAATGGGCACCCTCTATTCCAGTAATGGACACCCCATAAAAAGTAATAAATATAATTGTTTTTATTACTGTATTTAGAACTAATTGCACGAAATTTTCGGCCGAAAATAGAAATATTACCGAAATTCGGTTTCTGTTTTGATTTCGGTCGATCCTTAATCTTAATTACTATTTAATTTTGAACACTTTTTCAATTTGCATTATCTATATATCTCCAAAAGGTAAAAAATTAAAGCGCATTTCAATCTTTTTGAGAAACCCTGTGTGTATGCCGGAGTCGGAGTCGGTCATTTTTCCTACCGACTCCGCAGCCCTGAAGACCAGGCATGAAATGGTATGATTTGCTTCTGAAATCATACCCTAAAATAACTTGCAAAGAAGCAGGGTACATAAATAAGGCACAAGCTAATATAAATCAAAAGATGATTTCAAGAAGTATAACTTTTTGATGAGAATCAAACCAAAATCAGAAAATGCTTTCACGAAATATAACTTTTGATGAAGATTCAAGTGTTCTAAACAAGCCACAATCCATGAATAATTATAAAACTGATTAAATAGTTAATCTTTATATCCTATAGGCACTGTTGTCCCTTTTATGAATCAAATTTAAATATATTTTTTGTTTTTTAATTGAAATTTTCAGTTAAAATCAACATAAGTATATTTTACTTGATGTTTTTATTCAATTCATAAAGAAATTTGCAAAATTATCTTATTACAGCAAACAAATATATGTGTGGTAAAATATATGTTGCATAAAAAATGCTTTATTTTTACTTATTATCAATTAAAATGTTTGTTAAACTACATGATATTGGAGTGGCCAAAACTGGTACAAATTGGAATAATTAACTTGATGAGTTATTACTCACAATCTAAAATATTCTGCAGAAAGTCATTATAGTTAACAGAAAGACAATTAAATTTATTAAAGAATGATGTTATTATGATTTAATATGCTTCAATCGGTCAAAAACTGTAAAATTTCTATTTCAAATTTTCTCTAAAGGCGGCCAAAACTGGTGCATCTACCCTATTTAGATATCTCTAGTAAAGATTTTCACAATATTTAGTATTTCTAAATCCGTGTGCCTGAAATATTGCAAAAATTATGGAACTTCTTCATTTCTTTAGGAATAATACAAGCAATTAAATCATGCTATAATTTTATTGAACTTTTTAATTTGTAAGTTGTAAAATCTTTCAAAATTTATGTTTTAGTTTATTTATCATATCTAAACATTACATATAATACTATATTTTCTTTAGCAATGTCCTTCTTTCTAAAGTGAATTATCTATTGGACAGAGAATAACAAAATCTCTTTTATAAGAACTGCCATTAGCCTTGCTTTTATTATTATTGAAGCCATTACTATAAAAAACAAAATTAAATTGATTTTTCCAGATGTTCTTAAATTTATTAAATGGCTAAAATTCCCTCTATAATGAAACATGTGGCCAAAAGTGAAACATAATGTTGTACCTTTTTTTGGCCACCCCCATGGCCATAACTGGTACATATATCAAATTTCATGCACCAGTTTTGGCCACCCCCCATTAAACTGTTAAAATAATTAAATTAAATGTAAAATTGCAGTAGCGAGAAAGCTTACCTCATAAAACCTAATAGCAATTTGTTTCAGAACAAATAGAGCCCAATAAGTGCCTAATGTTGAAAGATTCTGAAAATTTGTCAGCTAAGCAAAAATCTTAATACATGTAAGCACACACTACAGTTTCACACATTTATTTTTTTTTTTTTGCAAGTCATATTTTATCAAAAAATAAACAAATGATATTGTAAATGATAAAAGAGAGCTTGCTTAAAATGTAAGAATGCCTATTATTTGTTAGCATTAATTCACAGGCTAAATATTGGACAAATTGACCCAATGTGGCCAAAACTGGTGCATCTACCCTATTTACTTTTATACTTAAATTTTTCAGATATTTCTTTTAAAAAATCCTTTTTGGATCAAGAATTTGTTTAATTGTTTACATTCATTAAGCTATGCGAATTATAGAAAATTGCAGCTTATGGGTGTGTGCATTATGGATCCTTGACTGTATTATTAAAATGTAATGATGATACTACCTTTTATATGAATGTTAGTATAAAGACGTACCATAAGTAACAATTTAGTAATATAATCCAGGGTTGGTAAAAAAAAAACGATTTTTTTCAAAAAAAAACAAACAAAAAACCCGTTTTTTTTTTTTTTTTTTTTGTTTAAACTGGGTTTTTTTTTAAATAAGTTTTCCTATTACATATACATTCATATTTATTGATAAAAATAAACATCGTTGGATATATAAGTAATATAACTTAATCTAAAAATAATTTAAATTAAATAATTGCAATCAATCATGTAGAAAATTGAAATCATTTAATATTTAAACATTTTTTAGTAAAAGCTATTTTATGTTCCATGAATAAAATGCTCTACATAGAGAAACATTGATACCTCGAAAATCTCAATAAACAATCTTTTAATTACTAGTAGTACTATAAATAAATATATGATGTAGTTTCATAAATATAATATACTTTCCCATGGCTATTCAAAATAATTTCTTTGAAATATTTGCAATCTGAGATATCTGATGTTTCTGTTCGAACACTATAGGACAATCATTATCTTTTATTGAAAGTAAAGCTTTTTATAAAGAATTCCGAGAATGATTTGAATTTAGCAGTAGAGTCTTTACACGTTTCAAGAAGTTATTGTGTATTGTCATTTGACACTTCTCCTCTGAAACTGCCAGGTAAAAAAGAAAGAAAAGGCGACAGTAAAATAAACAGAAATGCCTATTTACCAGCTTTTTAGACTACTGAAAACATTTATCTTAAAATGGAAAGTAGATTTATAAAAGTTTTCATCCACTAAAACATTTAAACAGCCATCAGACTTAATACACAGGCTTTTTTTCTGAGCTATGTTATAATAGACAGGGCTTGAAATTCAATTTTTTAGAGGAGGGGAGTCTCCCTACCAACATTTATAAATGGAGGGGAGTTGAGCTGTTTGGGAGAAAGGAAAAAAATCTTTAAAACCCACTGTTATTTTACGTGCTATTTAAAGAATTACATTAATACATACAAGCAAAAATTGAAGCGTTTTAAATCAACAACTCAGAATAATTATGTAAAATGCTTTTTAATTTAAATAAGAAAGAAAGTCAAGTTTTTATACAGTTTATTTTTCAATTTTCAACTAAATTTCAAGGGTCCTCCCTTAGACTAAACTCGCGTTTTTCTGCGATCCTATGGCGAAAATCGCATTTTTTCCCGCTATCTTTGATGAAATTAGCGCTTTTTTCGCGATCGTTTGACGAAACTTGCTTTTTTTTTTGCGATCCTTTGATGAAACTCTCATTTTTTTTCGCTATATTTTGACGAAACTCTCGTTTTTTTCTCTAATCTTTGACGAAAGTTGCGTTTTTTGCTATCCTTTGACGAAATTTGCATTTTCTTTTGCGATCTTATGACGAAATTTGCATTTTTTCCGTGATCCTTTGACGAAATTTGCGTTTTGATCGCAATCCTTTAATGAAATTTTGCATCTTATTCGGAATTATTTGACGAAATAAGTATTTTTTCCGCGATGCTTTGTGACGAAATTGATTTTCGGGCGACCATTAGTCGAAATTCGCGATATTTTTCCATTATATTTTTTAATGTCCGAATTTTCAGACTGATAGCCGTTTTTTCATAATTTTCCGAACCGAATGCCGTAAGTTTTCGGAAAATTTACAACTGAATCACCCCTGAATTTGCCAATCAGTCACGGAAAATAATGCGAAACTTATCAATTGATCTCGGGGGGAAAAAATCGTGAAATTTTTCTGCCCGTCGCAGGAAAAATCGTGAATTTCAACGATCATTTGGGGTAAAAACTCGCAAATTATGTCGATCGGTTGTGCAAAAATATCACGAAATTTGCAGTCATTCGCAGGAGTTGATTGTAGTTTCAAAATGCAAAATATTTACAGAAATGGGGAAATTTTTTGGGCGGGATCCTCCCGCCCACGATATTCTTTAGGGCGGGATTTAAAAATTTTGGGTGTGAATCCCACCATCCCGCCCTGAAATTCATGCCCTGATAGATAATACTTTTAAATGTTTAAACTAAAAATTAATAATATATCTTATTAGGCATTTTTATGAGACTTTTTCTATTATGTCTCAAGCAAACCTTAATCTCTATTTTCTCCCATTTTTTTTTTGTCAGATCTGAATAGTGGATTCGATTATGCAATTGACGATTTAAATATATCTTATTGCATATTTTAGTTTTAGCATGTTTAGTAACAGGTGCTTCGCTAGCACCCAATTTTTGCACCCAATTTTGTCACTACAGTGTCCTCTTATTCGACTTCATATCTTAAGTTTTTTTTTTTTTTTTTAAGGCTGTTCTCAAATATGAAAGGGCAACTTTATGACATAAGTTTTAATTTATTTTTGTTCGGAAATACATGAAACTAGCAGTTGCTGTTGTTCAGAAACTATGTAATCAAACGGTGTTTTCAGTTTTTTTTTTTTTTTTCTTGCAGCCGCAATAGATCTTTCAGAAAATGTTGTTAAAGTGGGCGTTTTGAACTGAATTTTCGTATGAAAGAAGAATAACCACTCAAGGAAGGTTAAAAACATCTTTGTCACTTGATCAAAATTGCTTACAGCTCAATAGGTAATTAATTTATCAAAAATGGAAAACACAGATTCCAAATAGCTTCCATAGTCAGTCCTTCCAATTTTATATCTTTCTGTTAAAAAATGAATTTGTACATCTGTCAAAGCGTTTCGTGCTTGTTGAGAAGAACAGTTGAGAACAGCCCTAAATGATAATCTCCCCAATCAAGAAAATTTTCTTTTACAGCTTGACTGAAATCTTAAAGGTAATTTTATGTTATTAATTATAAATAATCTACGTTTTCTCAAAGGAAAATATTTTATTCAAAATATTGAATATTTTTAATCTATTTTATCTTTGCTAAATTCACCTGTTTTAAATTTTCTCTTTAGAGCTTCAAATATGTTCATCAACACATGCAATTTGCATTCTACATGCATACAAATATAACCTAGACTCACTATGTCTCACGGTGACTGCTGGGATAAGACTGTTAAAAGTAGAAATTATTTATATCCAATAATTTAAAAAAACTTAAATTTCAAAAATGAGAAAATATTAGATTAGATTTTTTCTAAAAAAACAGTTGGTTAACTAATTGATTTAAACCGTGACAACCCTGATGGTAACAGAATAAAAACATAATGCAAAACCCCAATCCCAATGTAAAAATGCAAGAAAAACAAAGGCTTACTAAACCCAATAGCCATACAGCAAAGAAAACTCACAGCCAATCATTCATTAGCATACAAAACAAAGAGTAACCAATGGAGAGAATTACTTATGATTATGTCATCATTGAGGCATAATGCAATCCTTAGTAAAACTTAACTAATCAAGCAATCTAAATAGTAAAAATGTATTTTTAGCTCAAACCTGCCATTTTGGCTACTTTTAAAAATAAAAGGCTTAAAAAAAAAAGAAGAAAGAAAGCTAACTACTTGTTACAAATTTATTAATTCATCATTTTTCTAAAGCTTTGCTTGTAGCTTCTGCATAACTTTGATTTTGCATTTTTCAATAATGTGTAAAATAAATGCAAACATTAGGGGAAAAGATAAAAAAAAAACAGCATGGTTTTTTTTAAAAAACCATTTGGTTTAAACCAAACAACCCTGGTAATCAATCATGCAGTTAAATGCAGTAAAATCGGCTCAGATGGAAGCACAAAGTATAAACTTCTATTTAGTGGCACGTCTGTCTAAAAGTTTGGGAACCCCTGATCTATAGGATGGGATACCTTCCTTGTAAAATAAATAAAATGCAATGATGTCTATCGCAATAACAGAGCTCTATGCATTTGCGGCCATAAATTGTTAGAAAGATAATCTGAAAAAAAAAAAAAAACATGCAATCATGTAAAATTTCTCAGCCTCATAAATGAGAATGCAGGTTTTCTTTGAATCATGTAACAAAAAAATATACAATTTCATTGATATGGAAAAAATACACAAAATTAAATCAAATGGCATAGCATTTAATGAAATTTTATTTTGTAGGATGTTATTTTTAAATAAAAACTTACATTTTCATATAACAACTACTTGGCACCCGATTTGATGCCGTTTTGAAAGGTGGAGATAAATGCTCCAAGTCTGGAGGCTAATCGACGATTTTCTTTTCTTTTTGTGATATGTTTGTTATGTTATCAAGTGATTCTTAATTCGATGGTTATCTGTATTTTTAATGATGTTTTACTGATTTATTATTTCTTTAATTAATTAAAGCAACAATTATACCATTAAACAGTGATGTCATAATATTAAAAGAGTCGACTGACGTCACAAACGTTTAAGCACCAGCTGACAGGGATAATTACGAAAAATAATATTAAATGAAGTGTTTATATGTGTGTTAGTGATCGATGCTTTGACGAGATTAATGAGGTTGCTGCATAAAGTGATTTTGTTTTGTTTTTATGTGTGTGAAACATTCATATGTGAGTTAGTGAATGTGGTTTTGATCAAGAAAAACAGCTTAAAGTCAAGAAAACTTTTAATTTTACGTAACCATTTTGTACATACTGATTTTCAAATATGGAATTGATCATAATTGTAGAAACATCTGTAACGAAAGCGATGTATGCCGCACTGAACCCTAGGGTGCACAGATTTAAAATTGTGTTTATTACCGATAAAATAAAATACAAAACAGTGAAAGGTAATATATGAAAAAATTAAATTCGTTACTTTAAGTTTCAGATTTAATACAAATTTTGAGGCCTTGCCATTTTATTTACCAACTTCTATCAAAGAAGTTAGAACAATATATTTTTTTTTAAATTTATGTCTATGTCCAGGCATAACTTTTTAGCAAGGCAAGCTCCGATTTCGAAAATTATTATACTAGCAGACCTGCCCGACGTTGCCCGGGGTCTGTAAATAATAACCTTAAACGAAACTCAAGTTTGTAGGATTTTATATCTTTTGAAATTCTTATAAATGAACCTAATTTTGGAAGCCCCTATTGCCTTTCGCAATGTCTAGAGTGTTCCCAGCAAACTTCTTTCTGAACGAACCTGTAAACTGGGTCCCCATTACCTACGGCAGCATGTGCCGGAAGTGCTACCTCCGCACATGCCGTGGACAATTGAAAACCAAGTTGAGTGAGCCAAACCTCGTAGTAATCAAGCCCATAGAATAAAAAAAAAAAAATGCATCATTAATGTTAGAAAATGTTGGTAACTGAAGTCTATGGTAAAATTTCATAATACAGAAAGTAGCTGAATTGTAATCTAAGTTGAATGAACCAAATCTCTTTGAAATTAGGTCCTTAGAATCCGAGGAAAGAATGTGACCCCAAGCAGTGGAAGGTGCCCCCTCCCCTTGTAAATTTCACGAATTACTTTTAACATTAACACGATATTTAATAACTAGGGATGAAATCTCTTATCTAAAGTTACCTTTAAAGTAATGCGATTTTTTATTTACGGCTGTAGTTTGTAAACGTAAGTTGATGCTGAAAAAAGAGATTAATGTTTTAAAAAAGTGGTAGTTGAGGTATAAAGAAAGACCCAGCCCTGAGGGCCAGGGAATGTAGTTGGGTATAAGAAAATTTTTTAGTAGTTTTAATCCTTTCACCGTCCGAGGGTTTTCCTGTATTTTTATAAGAATGCTTGTAAATTCCAGGATATGTATATTTACTAATCGCAGATAGATGCTATAATATCCTTAATATCACTTCTTTCTATATATGGTTTCAAAATAAAATTCTGCTTAAAATATTTTTGTCTACAGCCATTTTAACATGATTTTCTAGAAACGGAAAAATCCGGGCCAGCCAGTTAAAGAGTTAAAATAGCTAAAGGGCGCTGTAACTTTGTTAAAGAAAATTGTAACAGAATCGGATAGTTTTTAAATAAGCTGCAACAAAGGCCCCAAAAAAGGAGATCCATATTCAAAACTGATGGTAGCTGAAGTCTGGGAATTTTTTTTGTCATTCATGTAGTAGCAGGAGGACTTAAGAAATTGTTTAAAAAAAGCTAGTGAATTGGACCGTTTTTAAGGGACCTATAACCAAAGGGCCCAAAGAAGGCCAACTGATATACCAGGCATGAAAGAGTTCCTCCTAAAGGAGGAATTCCACCTTTTTAAAAGCAAATTTGGACATTCTCTGGATTGATGCAAAGAAAACATTAGAAGCATATTGGAGGGCGGGGGGGGGGGGGTCTAAAAAACTTAATAATTAGACATTTTGCCTACTCAAATCCTTGGAGTTTGTTTCTGAATTGCTGCACTATCAAATCAAAGGCGAGCTTTTATTATAAGTATCTGGAAGTCATGTAAATTAATTTATTTAACTAGGGAAAGGAAGTTTCCATAAGATGCTTTTTGGAATAGAGTATCTTATTCTATTTATAAAATACTTCTGGGTAATTTCCATGATACTTTTTTGAAATGTATTTCTTTACAACAGTCAAATCAATCAGAATAAGACATTTATTTTAAAAAATTAATCTCTGTACTTCACATAAGTTCATCAGATACATTTGGATGGATGTATACTTTTAGCAAACTGTTTCCAATTTTCTTATTGTTATTTATTTATTTTTTCTTTTAATACTTTTTAAGTTACAAAAAGAAAATAACAATCATATGTACAGTTATAATTCATTTTATTGTAATGAACAAATGTGTCTAAATTGTACTAGTTTGGCCTTATTGTACAGATGGGAAAAAATCTCCACCTTTTTTTTCCAATTCCCACTTTCATGCCTGATATACAGAGCAGGGCTCTAAAATGAAAACTTGTTAAAAGGTCTAAATTCTTAGCACTTCAGATCTTCAATTAGTCTAAATTAAGCATAGGGTATGAATTAATCATTAGAATAAAATTTTAAAGAAATGCGCAAAAAAAATGGAAGGAAATGCTTAAAACACTGCCCTAGGGTCCAGTAAAAAGGTGTTGGCCCAAGGAGAAAAGTGCAAGACTCAATTTTAAAGTTTTGCATTGAGAATACGAGAAAATTAGATGATGAAAAATGCATGGGCCCCCGGACCGGGTCCTGTAGAACCTAAGGTGCCCCAAGATTTTAACTGGAATAAAGAAACGGGAGAATACCTGAATGAAAAAATGGTTCCAAAAATAAAGATCATATTAAGAGGAGGCAATTCATTAACAATTTATGGTGCAAAAACTTTAAGGTGCCCTGTACCGGCCCCCAAGGGGCCAGGGACTTAAGTGACATGCAGTTGCATATAAAGATAATTTTTAGTAGTTTTTAAAGTAGTCAGAGGATGCTAGAAATATATTAAAGAAAATTGCAAGCAATTCCGATCATTTTTAAAGAAGGTGCACCAAGGACCCCAAGAAGGCGATTAATATTTAAAATTGGTGGTAGCTAAAGTCTGATTTTTTTTTTTTTTGTCATTCATGTAGTTGCTGGAGAACTTAAGAAGTTATTAAAAAAAAAAGTTAGTGAATCGGACAATTTTAAAAGGAGTATCAGGGCTTGAAATGTGCCAGAGCAAACCGGAACGATGTTCCGATTCGTGCAATTGTGACAAATATTGTTCCAGTTCGTGAAAGTATGGAAAATATTGTTCCGGTTTGTGGAATTATTAAAAAATATTATTACAGTTTCATACATGTAGCTTACTATGCTCTCTGTAACGTTTTTTTTTCTTATTATTTTGAATCTTGAATGCATTTTTTTAAATTAGTGTTTCTACGGTTAAATATAAATTTGCTATACAGAAAAGTCCCGATTATCCGAGCTAATATTAGAGATGCACCGAATAGTGATTTCGGCTGAATACCAAATATTCGGCCAACAGGCAAACCGAATACCGAATATTCAGCTAGCCGAATAGTAACTGCTAGGCCGAATACCGAATATTCGGCTTGTCGAATACTTTTATATTTCAAAGTTTAAAGGCATTAAAATGTTAAATTTTAAAACAATTTTACATAATATTTAAAACAGAAACTTTTATTCTAATAAACAAGAGCTTTTTTCAAATAAACTTTATGCTGAAAAAAATCTGCTTTGAGTTATTTAAGAGGATAGTTATAAAAAAAATTTTAATTAATAAAATTTTTAATTTCATGGCTTCTTCTGAGAATTAAAACAAATGAATAAAATTTTCTTAAATTCTAAAACTTAAATTCTTAAAATCAAAGAGAAATTGTGAAAAAACTGGAAGAAAAATTGTACAGGATCATATATTTGCTTGTCAAGAAGAGACTAAAAGTAAAAAATAAATAATACAATCGATTCAAATTTTATATGGTGGCAACTTAGCAAGAATAACTGTTCTACTCCCTTTGATAAAGCAAGGAAGTTTTTAAATGCATCCTAGATCAGTGTTTGGAGTGGGCAATCATTTTCAGAGGTTGTAAACGTTGTTCTTAAAATCTTAGCAAGAAACAGATTATTTGCTGGACAATGTTGAAGAACTTGCATTTGTACATAATTAATTCCTATGAAAATCCTCATGATTGGTTAATTTTCTTAAATAATACTTAACAAACAGCAAATAAATAATGTAAAAACATTCTCTTTTATTTAAATATGATTCTTTTTCTAATTAGTCTGAATATCTTTATAAGTTGACTGTTAAATAGAAGTTGTATAAGGTTTTAAAAAATATGTTTTAAAAGTTTTTTTTAAGTATTCGGTTCGGCTGAATATTCGGTGTGCCGAATAATTTGCTATCCAGCATACCGAATAGTTTGATATTCGGCCAAACTAAATATTCGGCAACATGGCCGAATACCGAATATTCGGTCCATCCCTAGTTAATATGGACCAAGCTCACATCAGATAAGCAAAAAACTCGTATAAATCATATTTACACAAATCGTCACCAACTAAGGAGATGAAATTTAAATTTTCACTTAATTCATTAATTTTTAGGGTACTAGTAACATTTCTTTGATGTGCATTTCCCTTACTTTTAAGAAATACGGGGAATGAAATTGTTTATTTGAAAAAGCCCTTGATAGTTTTTTGTTTGTTGAATGTCAATTTTGCTGCAGTTCTTTTTTTTTTTGTTCTTCTGCAGTATTACGCTATTGCATAGCTACCAATTTCTAAAAATTTTTTTTCTTACCTCTAAAACTTACCTGTAAAGTTTGCTTAATTCAATTGCCGAAATCTAACAATTGTCAACGATTAAATAGGGCAAAAATTTTTATTCAATTTTAGAGGTAACAAAACCAGGGTTGTAAAAAACCCGGGTTTTTTAGAAAAAACCCAGCCCGGGCGGGTTTTATTAAAAAACCCGGGTTAAATGGGCAATTTTCCCTGGGTAAATTAAATTGCCAAAATGTGGACGATGATTCCACCTTCCTCACAAATAATAATCTTCAGAATTGCCACTGTATAGGGAAAACTAAAAAATCTGAGGGAATTTAAAAATGAGTATTAAAAACAAGGAATTTTACTAAACTTTGGTACTTTGCAAAATTTATCCGTTGAAATTTTGAAAATTCTCAGAGGAATTACCCTGGGAAAATTTAATATTTTGCTCATTAAAGCACAAGAAATTTGATTGCCGAAATAAGTGCCAATCCTGATCTCAAATACAATCTTTGTGAACACTTCATAGTCTAATAGATGGGAAAGACTTCATAGTCTTAATAATGATCTCACCATTTTTCTCTGTTCTTAAAATACATATATAGATATGATCACTTTAATTTAAATAATAAACAAAGGTACTTCTTAGTTATCCTGTCGACCACTTTCGCCAAATTTAACTCATTGACATAATTTTTATTTTAAATAACAAAAGATCAAATAAATTAGTAAAACATTAATAAAAATACAAATAAAACTTTGAATTAATGGTTTTATTGGCATTTAATCTTACAATTAATTAATTAATGGCAACCATTATTGGCATTTAATCTTACAATTTGGGGACAGTAATTTGGTCAACGGGATAACTAAGAAGTACCCAAAACAAATTTTAAATTGCAAAGCTATCAATTGTGTGTTTTCCAATTGTTTCCAATCTAAAAGTGCAAGTAAATTAATACAAATATATTTTCCAAGATTCAAAGAAGTGAATAAATAAAACAAAATAACCATAAACTGTTAACAATTACATCATCTGTTCTTTTCCAGAAATATATTTTAAAAAACCCGGGTTTTTTACCTGGGCTTTTTATAAAAAACCCAGCCCGGGCGGGCAGCTGGGCGGGTACCCGGGCAGCTACCCACTACAACCCTGAACAAAACTGTACAAATTGGCAGCTATGTGATTCTATTAGTGTCTTGAAAATTGCAGGAGTAGCCTCTTCTGTTAGGTGAAGAAGAAAGAGCAGTCGTAAAAAGTTAGAACTCTGATTTTCTGGTCAGAATGCGGGGAAAAATGGCCATCATTTTTTTTATTTTTTTTTCAAAACCAGAAAATCTTAGTTTACATTAATGATCTTGTCATATTGTTGTCAAGGCAAACATTTTTCTTCGATATGGAAATGTAACAATTCAAGGTCAGATTTCTATAAGTATCTTACATCATCCCTTGTGTTAAGAAAATGACTCAAAATTTTCCGAGTGATGTCTGTTTGTTGATGAAGTTGATGCTTGAAAGCTATGAACACACACTTTAAAAAATTGTTCTGTCAAAGATTTAGTCACAGCTGAATGTTATCAAAACTTAATATTCCATTATAAGACTATTTTAACTTTATTTTAAAATACAAATTAGCCTTCTATTTGACAATATATTAAACATTAAATACAATAATTAAATCCTATTCTGCCAAGTGTTTGGCCATGGTTACGACAAAGCAGACCAGCAGCATTATAATACAGTAGAAGATCTTTATAACGCAATTCTATATAACGCAATTCTCCATATAACGCACAACTTCTCAGATGTAAACAATGATTTTTGCAGTTAAAAAGCACCTGCACTTTCACATTGTAAAATATTGCTACTCTCTAGAGGGCTAAATTTGATACATTAGTTCAACTGTATCTTCTAATTTAAGACCTTTTTACTGAAAAAATGCTATTATTAGAATAAACATTTTTGAAAATGTCTAATATAAGGGATGGTTGTGTCAGTTATATTTGGATCATGTTTATAAAGTAAATTTAACAATGTCTGACCTATATTATGCAAAAATTTATAATTTGGATAACTCTTAGTAACAAGGAATGCAGTATAAAGATATTCTAATGTATTTTGATGTGTTTCAGACATATTTGGCCATGTTTACAAGGTGAATTTAATGATGTGATCCATATAACGCAAAATTCTATATAACGCACAACCTTGTGTTTTTAGGTTTGCGTTATAAAGATCTTCTACTGTATATAATCATGGGTGCAAGACCTTTAGTCTCAGGACTAGGGATTGACCGAAGCAGCAATTTTGCCGAATACCGAATACCGAAGCTTCGGTCAAAGTGTCAACCGAATATTCGGTATTCGGCAACCGAATACTTAAAAATTTTTAATACACATTTTTGCATATATTAGTTTTTTTAATAAACTTTAAATAACATTAAATTCTTAATTTAATTCAGTTACATTTTTATTCTTAAATCTAATTACACACACACACACACACACACACACACACACACACAAAAAAAAAAAAAAAAAAAAAAAAAAAAAAAATAATGACTTCTTTCCACACATTCATTAACCCATCACTTATTAGCTCACAGGCTATCAAAGCCTGAGAGCTAATGTGCCCGCCCGTTCTGTATGTATGTAACGCGATAACTCTTGATAGAAACATCCGATTTGCTTCAAAATTTTTTCCTAGGTTCATTGTGATAAGGTGCTTCCCTGATTAGTTTTGGGAGTTCATTGGTTAAGGATAAAGGGGGAAAAACGGGGTTAGTCCACCTCTCTTAATTCAGAAAAATGGGTTTTTCATGCAGAATCATTCGATTTGCTCCAAATTTGGTATACCGGTTTATTATGTTAAGGAACACCCCTGATTAGTTTTGGGGTTCATTGGTTAAGGATAAAGGGGGAAAATGGGGGTTAGTCCACCCCCCTTAATTCAGAAAAATAGGTTTTTCATGCAGAATCATTCGATTTGCTCCGAATTTGGTATACCGGTTTATTATGTTAAGGAACTTCCCTGATTAGTTTTGGGAGTTCATTGGTTAAGGATAAAGGGGGAAAACGGGGTTAGTCCACCCCCCCACCCCCCTAATTCAGATAAATGGGTTTTTCATGCAGAATGATTCGATTTGCTCCGAATTTGGTATACCGGTTTATTATGTTAAGGAACTTCCCTGATTAGTTTTAGGGGTTCATTGGTTAAGGATAAAGGGGTGAAAACAGGGTTAGTCCACCCCTCTTAATTTAGATAAATGGATTTTTCATGCAGAATGATTCGATTTGCTCCGAATTTGGTATACCGGTTTATTATGTTAAGGAGCTTCCCTGATTCGTTTTGGCGATTCATTGGTTAAGGATAAAGGGGGGCTAGTCCACCCCCTTAATTTAGATAAATGTTTTTTTTTTTTTTTTTGCAAGATTATTCGATTTGCTCCAAATTTGGTATACCGGTTTATTATGATAAGGAGCTTCCCTGATTAGATTTGGAGGTTCACTGGCTAAGTATAAAGGGGGAAACGGGGGCTAATTCCCCTTCACTTATTTTTTTGAGTGGCATTATTCTTTAAAATAAGAATATAATATACAATTAGTGTGAATAGTCTGTGAGCTCAATGCCATCAGTTTAGCTGGGCACTTTTCTTTTTTCTTATTTTATCACTAGTCAATACCTAAAATAACCTATGAAAATATTAAACTATACAGGCTATTATTAAGGATAAGAATTGTCAGAAAAACGAAAGTTCATTCAAATAAAAAGAAACAATGTTGTCAAAGCTGATTTACTGATTGTCTAACTATAAACATATTGAATATGAATGTTTTCAAATACAAAAGGTATCATATCAATATGTACATTTAACTATATTTTCTGTCAAATTACTGATACATATTTATATTTTGATTAATATTTTAACATTGTGATGATGAAGATAACAAATTTGAGCGATTTTAATTTAATGATTATAAAAGCTATAGCTTAGGCATAGGGATATACTTATTTGATGGGTATATTAAAGAAAATATACATTAAATAAATTTAAATTAAGGAAACTAATGTAGAAATAATTAAAATTAAATGTTAAGGGAAAGATGCCCATCTTCCTTACTTTTTTTTCTCTAATGTAGACAGTTGTTTTGATTTCACCGCTATGTAGACTATTTTAGAAAGGAAAAAGTTTTTTTTTTTAATTAAAAATGGCTTTTGACTTGTTTTTTGTTGTGCAGACAATATTAAAACTCATTGTTTAGCCTATTCTACTTCTAAGTAAAAGAGAATTTTTACTTCTAAAGAAAATACTTATCCATAATTATTCGGCCGAATACTTTTAAGTATTCGGCCGAAGCCGAATATTCGGTTTACATGCCGAACCACCGAATACCGAATCGACTATTCGGTATTCGGTCAATCCCTACTCAGGACTGATTTCAGTCTTGGACATATTTTTGACGGATAGTAAATTCTACTTTATATGCTTAAATTATGGCAGTTTTACTATTAAGCACTTTCTTTTATTGCAAGAAATCAATTTTTAGCCATAATGCAAGACATAATCCTCTAGCCTATTTTCATTTGGTTTTTCCTAATACTCAGAAAAGTTTTCAGTCTTGGCTTAGATGGACTTCTTGCACCCATGTATATAATATTATAATGCTACACAGGGCTTGAATTTCAGGGCGGGACGGCAGGATTCGCGCCCAACAGTTTGAAATCCCACCCAAAAGAATATCGTGGGCTGGAGGCTGCCGCCCCAAAAAAAAATACCCCTTTCCGAAAAATTTTGCATTTTGAAACTACGATCAACAACCGCGAAAACTTTGCAAATTTTGTGATTTTTTTCGCGCGACCAATTGACACATTTTGGGCATTTTTTATTTCGCGATTTTTTTTACCGAGATCGATTGATAAGTTTCGAGTTATTTTCCGAGACCGATTGGCAAATTCAGGGGTGATTCTGTACCAAATGTTCCAAAAATTTAAATCATTCGGTTCCGAAATTTATCAAAAATCAGTCATCAGTCCGAAAATTCGGACATAAAAAATATAATTGAAAAAATCATGAATTTCGACAAATGGTCGCCGAGAAAATTAATTTCGTCACGGAAAAAAACGCTATTTTGTCAAAGGTTCGCAAATAAAATGCAAATTATCCCGAAAATAACGCGATTTTCGGCAAAGGATCACAGGAAAAATGCAATTTTTTGGTTCAGAATTGCAAAAAAACACGACTTTCGGCATAGCATCGCGAAAAAATGCAACTTTCGTCAAAGAATCGCGGTAAAAAATGCACGTTTCGTCAAACGATCGCAGAGAAAACGCGAATTTCACCAAACGATCATGAAAAAGTGCAAATTTCTTCAAAGAACCGTGAAAAAACTGAAATTTTGTCAAATAATCACGAAAAAAGCGCAAATTTCATCAAAGAAACTCTGAGAAAAATGCAAATTTCGCCAAAGGGTAGCGAAAAAAAAAAAAAAACGCAAGTTTCGTGAAAAGATAGTGGGGAAAATGCAAATTTCGTCAGAGGATAGCGAAAAAAAAAACGCAATTTCCGCCAAAGGATCGCAGGAAAAACACGCATTTCGTCAAAGAATCACAGGAAAAACGCGAGTTTCGTCAAAGGTCCACTAATAAAACTCGAATTTTGTCAGAGGATTGTGAAAAAATGTGAATTTCATCAAAAGATCGTGAAAAAACATAAATTTCTTCAAATGATCGTGGAAAAAATGCGAATTTCGTTAAAGGATCGCGAAAAAATGCGAATTTCGTCAAAGGGTCACGAAAAAAAAACGCGAATTTCATCAAAAGATCTCGAAAAAACGCAAATTTCTTCAAATGATCATGGAAAAAACGCGAAATTCGACTAAAGATCGTGAAAAAACACGAATTTCGCCAAAGAATTGCGGGAAAAAACTTGAATTTTTTCAAAGAATCGCATAAAAACGCGACTTTTGTAAAAAATTCACAGGAAAATCGCGAATTTCATCTAAGGGCCGTGGAAAAAACGCAGCGGCCTTTAGAAAAAAGCACAAATATAAATATCTATGTATTTTATTATAGGTATAGTTTTTAATCTGAAATAATATACTCAACTAACTTTTGAAAAATTCGGTTTAACCCGAATCCAACTTGCATTAATCTACATTCAGCCTGAAATCGACCCAAACCAAAACGAAGTTTACTCGACCTGCAACAAAAATAATTATTGCCGGGAGAGGATTTCCCCCTCGCGCCTCCCCCTTTAATTCATAGAAATTAGGACTTGACAATTTAAAGTTAACCTAGATTTCTTTTGTAATAGAAGAAATGAATCGACAGTTTTCATTTCAAATTTTGGACTTTAAAATTTGAATGTATAGTAGCTTGTTCAGTCAAAGAAAATATCAGGAAGTTAAGTTTTGACTATAATTCCATAAAAAATATAATAAAACAATTTCATTCAGAAATAGATATTTATGATGACATCTCCGAATATGTTCATGCTAATAGTTAAAAATGAAAACAAGTCAGATATTGCAAAATTTTCTGAAATTTTTTAAGAGAGCTAACCATACATTTCTGGTAATTTGCAAAGTTATAAGTGTTGTGCTTGTGCTTTCTGTCACAAGTTTAACCTTGTAAAAGAGGATTCAGGGCCCAAAATCGAAAAAAATAAAAATTCTGAAATTTGTTTAACAACCCCCATTGTTATAGACGCATGTCATTTGGTTGAAAATTGAAAAGTAGACTATATAAAAGCTTGACTTTCTTCCTTTTTTAAATAAAAGAACATTTTGCATAATTATTCTGAATTGTTGATTTAAATTGATTCAGTGGTACTCTGTCATGTCTGTATGAATGTAATTCTTTAAATAACATGTAAAATAACAGTGGGTTTTAAACATTTTTTTCTCCCTCCCAAGCAGCTCAACTCCCCTCCATTTACAAATCTTGGGAGGGAGATTTCCCCTCCTAGGAAAAATTGAATTTCAAACCCTGCTACGTGAAGGTAATGTTTTCCGTATTTTGTTATTCTTGTATGACATAACTTAGGATGAACATCTAATTTTTGGCTTAAGCTGTTCTTCACGTTTGGCAGACCTGGACCGCTGGGGTACCCTTATTCCTATTCTTACTTGAAACATTTTTTCTTGTATCTCATAGCATAAGTTTTCATACAGTTGTCTCTTCATCTATAATATCCCGGATTCTTTTAGATTTTGCTGTATTTATGATTAACTATAAAATTATTTGTAATTTTCATTATAATTTGATTTTCCTAAAAGTTTTTATATTTTTAAGGGAGAGGAGCTCCACCAAGACAAGATCAAGATACTACTCCTGGACAGCAAAGACCCTATCAGCCACAAAGAGATCAACGTAGAGAGGAACCGCCAAGAGATAGATATCAGACTTATAGAGATGAACCGCCAAGAGATAGATATCAAGCTTATAGAGATGAACCACAGAGAGATCAGCCTCCATCTCAACCAACAAGTCCTCCTCCTGGATTTTTTTCTCCTCCCCCGACGAGACAGGTTGAAGAGCCTGTGAGATCAGTTCCTGGTCCATCTAAACCAAAAACTCGAACTGTACATCCTGAGGAACTTGGAATAGAGCTAAAACATAAGCTAACTATCACTCCTGCTCTTCCTAGACGACCTGAAATTGGCAATATGGGTCGACGTATAAAGTTGACTTCAAATTGTTTTCCAATTAAAGTTCCAAGTGGTTATGTGTTTCATTATGATGTAGATATAGTTAGCAAAAGAAGAAATCCAGAGTCTGAAGCAAAAGCTGCTGCTAATTTACCACCTGGAGCTGATAAAAAAGATAAAAAGTACCGCTGTTTAAGTACTAAGAAGAATAGAGAAATAATAGCTTTGATGCTGGATACTGATAAGAATTTTAAAAATGTATTTGCTGCATATGATGGTCAAAAAAATATGTACACCAGGAAAGAATTAAATGTTTATTTTCCTCTGAAATGTAATGTTGTTATACCTGATGAAAATCCTGGTAATCCTAATGATCCACGAGGACCAAGAGAAGATATTTTTGAAGTAACAATAAAACCAGTTAAGAAAAAAGATAGTGATTCTTGTGCTATTAATTTGGATACCCTTCATGCATTATTTGATAATAGAACAAGCTCAGTCCCACAAGAGACAATAATGGCCTTGGAAACCATACTTCGACATGGACCATGTTTAAGATTTACCCCTATTGGGCGTTCCTTTTTCTATCCACCAGATCCTCAAGATTTGCATCCTCTCGGCGGTGGTCGAGAAATTTGGTTTGGTTATCATCAAAGTCTTCGATTGGGTCAGTGGAAACCTATGGTAAATTTAGATATTACAGCTACTACATTTTACCAGAAAGGCCCAGTTTTAAATTATATTGCTGAATTTATGAATACAACTGTTGATGAATTACGCAGAAGACCACAGATTACTGATTCAGATATTAAGAGAATGAGCAATGAACTTAAGAGCATGCGAATTGAAACTAATCATTTAAGAAATTACAAAAGAAAATATCGTATTATAAGATTGCTCAGAGAAAACGCAAATAAACTGGAATTTACTCTAACAGTTAATGACAGACCAGTTAAAACAACAGTAGCAGCATATTTTAAACAGCAGCATAACATGGATTTGCAATTTCCGCATTTACCTTGTTTGCAAGTTAATCCAGAAAATAAGAAGGTTTATCTTCCTATCGAAGTATGTGATATGATTGAAGGGCAGCATTGCAAAAAGAAGTTAGAAGAAAGACAGAATGCTGATATGATAAAATTTACAGCTCGTGCTCCTAGAGATAGATTTAATGAGATTAAACAGATTGTAAATAGAGCAAATTTTAGCAGAGACCCTTATGTAAGAGAGTTTGGCTTAGAAGTTTCTCGCGAACCTCTAAGTTTAGAAGGGCGTGTACTGGATGCACCAAATGTTAGATATAAAAATCAAAATATCAAACCAAAAGATGGATCGTGGGATTTGCGGTCGACTCAGTTTTTTAAAGGTGCTGAAATTATTAATTGGGTTTTAATTAGCTTTTCTATGCCTAGGTTCTGTACAGATCAAAACTTAAATAAATTTGCAAAAATGTTGGTTGATATAGGAAGAGAAACTGGTATTCAAATTGAAAGACCAGCACTTGTTAACACATACGATAGTCGAAGAAGTGATATGAAGAGATTGCTTGCGGAAATGAAAAATAAATACAATGCTCATTTGGCCGTAGTAGTTGTTCCCAGTAGAAATAAAAGCATTTATGGTGACATCAAACAAGCAGCTGAAACAGTAGTTGGTTTGACTACACAATGTGTTAAAGATGATAATGTTGTAAAGAAGTGCAATCCATCTTTAGTTAGTAATTTATGTCAGAAAATAAATGCTAAGATGGGAGGTGTGAACAGTGCACTAACCCCTGGAGAAACACCACCCATTATGAGAAAACCAGTTATAATAATTGGTGCCGATGTTACTCATCCTGGTCCATCCCATGACATTAAACCTTCTTTAGCTGCATGCGTTGGAAGCTTAGATGCTTTTCCATGTCGTTACGCTGTAGTATGCAGAGCTCAAACGAATGTGGATGAAAAAAAGCAAGCAATTGAAATAATTTTAGATCTTAAAAACATGGTCACAGAGCTTTTAAAGGAATTTTATCGTCGTACAAATGGCAAAAAGCCAGAAAAAATTATATTTTATAGAGATGGAGTTAGTGAAGGACAGTTTGAAAAGGTTAGAGATCATGAAGTTAAATGCATCAGAGAAGCGTGCCGAACTCTGCATGAAGACTATCAGCCAGGAATAACTTTCATTGTTGTCCAGAAGAGGCATCATACTCGTTTTATGCCATTTGATCATCGAGATGGAGTTGGTAGAATGAAAAATATCCCACCTGGGACAACAGTGGATACAGTTGTAACCCATCCGCTGAATTTCGACTTCTTTTTATGCAGTCATTTTGGCCTGCAAGGTGTGTTTTATTTTGCTTACCCCTTTTTAATACAGTGAAACTTCCATTTAATGAAGTCTCATCGTTACACTGAAACACTTCGTTATGAATGAAATTCGTAATAATAAAATACCAGTGATGGAACAGCTGCTCCAATTGTGCCAAATCGATAATGCTGCGCATTTCTGCACCGAAATGATCATTTTCCAACAAAATTGCGCCGAACTGCGCGAATTCGATAATAATTCTTGAGCCAAACCGATCATTTTCCATCCGAATTTCGCCAAAAGATTGCGAAAAACATGCGAATTTGTTCAAAAGATCACGAAAAACACGCGATGTTTGTCAAATGATCACGAAAAAAAAAACGTGAATTTTAACAAAGGATCGCTAATTTCGTCAAAAAAAAGGAACAAAATGCGGTCAAAAGATCGCGAAAAAATGTGATTTCGTTAAAAGATCGCGAATAAAACACAAATTTCGTCAGAAGATTGTAAAAAACACGCGAATTTTGTCAAAGGATCGCGAGAAAAACGTGAATTTTGTCAAAGGATTGCTAATTTCGTCAAAGAACAAACAAAACACGGTCAAAAGATCGTGAAAAAATGCTTTTATTTAAAAGATAAAGAAAAAACCGCAAATTTCATCTAAAGGTGTAAAATTTCGTTAAACATGGTTCGTACGCTTTGGAAAAAATAGAAAAAGTGCTGGAAAAAAAAAGATTCATTTTCAAGGAATGAAAAATGCTGGGAAAAAAAGTATTCATTTTCAAGGAATGAAAAGTGCTGAAAAATATCGCGAACTTCGGCAAATTGTTGCCGAAAAATATGAATTTCAACAATCGTTCGCATTAAAAAATCGGTAATTTCGCCAAAGGATCGCTTTAAAAAAGCGAATTTCGTTTAAAGATCGCGGAAAAAACGCCAATTTCGTCGAAAGGTCGTGGAAAAAAACGCGTATTTCGTCAAAGACTAGAGAAATAATCCGAATTTCGACAAAAGATATCGAATAAAGCGCAAATTTCGTCAGAGGATCGGAAAACACGCGAATTGCATTAAAAGATCAATGAAAATACGCGCGTTTTCATCAAAGGATAACGCGCAAAAAACGCAAATTTCGACAAAGGATCGTAAAAAAAAAACACAAATTTCGATCAAAGATCGCAAAAAATTGCGAATTTCTTCAAAGGATCGTGCAGGGGTGATTCTGTTCCGAATTTTCCGAAAATTTAGGGCATTCATTTCCGAAAATTTAAAAAAATCGGTCATCAATCCGAAAATTCGACCATAAAAAATCGCGAATTTCGACAAACGGTCGTCAAAAAAAAAAAAAAAAAAAAAAAAATTGCCAATCGTTTTCAGAGAAAACGCAGATTTCGCCAAAGGATCGCGGAAAAAACGCAAATTTCGTCAAAGGATCACGAAAAAAAATTGCAAATTTCGTCCAAGAAACGCAGGTAAAACTGCAAATTTCGTGGAAAGATCGCAAGAAGATCATGAAAAAAACAGAAAATTTCGTCAAAAGATCGAGAAAAAACCCGAAAATTTCGTCAAAAGATCGCGAAAAAATCCGAAAATTTCGGCAAAAGATCGCGAAAAAATCCGAAAATTTCGTCAAAAAATCGCGAACAACCGAAAATTTCGTCAAAAAATCGCGAGAAAACGGCATATTTCGTCGAAAGTTCGCGAAAAAACGGCAAATTTCATCGAAAGATCGCGAAAAAAGTGAATTTCGTCAGAGAGCTGCAGAAAAAACGCATAGTTAGTGTCGGGAGTGGATTTCCGCCTCTCCCCATCTGCTGTAACTTTTCAGAAAATTTGAGGTAAATTTCAGATTTTTTTTTTTTTTTTACTCAGAATCACCCCTAGGATCGCAGAAATAATTCAAATTTCTTCGAAGGATCGCAAAATAAACACAGAATTCGTCAAAGGATCGTGGGAAAAGCGCGATCTGCATTAAAAGATCGTAGAAAAACTCTTAATTTCTTCAATGGATTGCAGAAAATAGGGAAATTTCATCGAAAGGTTACGAAAAAAGACTAAATTTGTCTAAATTTGTCACGGTCAAAAGATCGTGAAAAAATGCTTTTATTTAAAAGATAAAGAAAAAACCGCAAATTTCATCTAAAGGTGTAAAATTTCGTTAAAACATGGTTCGTACGCTTTGGAAAAAATAGAAAAAGTGCTGGAAAAAAAAAAGATTCATTTTCAAGGAATGAAAAATGCTGGGGAAAAAAGTATTCATTTTCAAGGAATGAAAAGTGCTGAAAAATATCGCGAACTTCGGCAAATTGTTGCCGAAAAATATGAATTTCAACAATCGTTCGCATTAAAAAATCGGTAATTTCGCCAAAGGATCGCTTTAAAAAAGCGAATTTCGTTTAAAGATCGCGGAAAAAACGCCAATTTCGTCGAAAGGTCGTGGGAAAAAACGCGTATTTCGTCAAAGACTAGAGAAATAATCCGAATTTCGACAAAAGATATCGAACAAAGCGCAAATTTCGTCAGAGGATCGGAAAACACGCGAATTGCATTAAAAGATCAATGAAAATACGCGCGTTTTCATCAAAGGATCGCGCAAAAAACGCATATTTCGACAAAGGATCGTAAAAAAAAACACAAATTTCGATCAAAGATCGCAAAAAATTGCGAATTTCTTCAAAGGATCGTGCAGGGGTGATTCTGTTCCGAATTTTCCGAAAATTTAGGGCATTCATTTCCGAAAATTTAAAAAAATCTGTCATCAATCCGAAAATTCGGCCATAAAAAATCGCAAATTTCGACAAACGGTCGTCAAAAAAAAAATAAATTTTGCCAATCGTTTTCAGAGAAAACGCAGATTTCGCCAAAGGATCGCGGAAAAAACGCAAATTTCGTCAAAGGATCACGAAAAAAAATTGCAAATTTCGTCCAAGAAACGCAGGAAAAACTGCAAATTTCGTGGAAAGATCGCAAGAAGATCATGAAAAAACCAGAAAATTTCGTCAAAAGATCGCGAAAAACCCGAAAATTTCGTCAAAAGATCGCGAAAAAATCCGAAAATTTCGGCAAAAGATCGCGAAAAAATCCGAAAATTTCGTCAAAAAATCGCGAAAAAATCCGAAAATTTCGTCAAAAAATCGCGAACAACCGAAAATTTCGTCAAAAAATCGCGAGAAAACGGCATATTTCGTCGAAAGTTCGCGAAAAAACGGCAAATTTCATCGAAAGATCGCGAAAAAAGCGAATTTCGTCAGAGAGCTGCAGAAAAAACGCATAGTTAGTGTCGGGAGTGGATTTCCGCCTCTCCCCATCTGCTGTAACTTTTCAGAAAATTTGAGGTAAATTTCAGATTTTTTTTTTTTTTTTTTTACTCAGAATCACCCCTAGGATCGCAGAAATAATGCAAATTTCTTCAAAGGATCGCAAAATAAACACAGAATTCGTCAAAGGATCGTGGGAAAAGCGCGATCTGCATTAAAAGATCGTAGAAAAAACTCTTCAATGGATTGCAGAAAATAGGGAAATTTCATCGAAAGGTTACGAAAAAAGACTAAATTTGTCTCGAAAAAAACGCATAGCCAGTGCCGGGAGGGCATTTACCCCTTCTGCTATCTGCTTAGTCTTTCAGAAAATTTGCTGTGAATTTTAGAATTTTTTAAACTCGGAATCACCCTTGAAAATTTCATAAACTATACGTTGAAAAAAAATCACGAATTTCTTCAATCTAAAAAAAAAATTGCAAATTTTAACAATCCGTTGGGGAAAAATAACACAAAATTCGCCCATTAGTCATTGATAAAAAATGCAAATTTCGTCAGTTTGTCAAAAAAATCGCAAAATTCGTCAGTTTGATGCCGATTTCATATATAGCTCCCCCCCCCCCCCCCCAAACATAGTTAATCAATCATTTTAAAAAAAATAATAAAAATCTGTCATTTATAAAAATCGCGAATGTTGTCAATCAGTTAAAACTTCACCGAATTATATTTATTCGAAATTTTTCACTGTGTAACTGATAAAAAAAATTTATTTCCTTTTTATAAATTCATTTAAAAAAATCTATTGTATTTTAAAATTAAAAGTAAATTATCTATCCTTAGGTTTGAGAATTCAGAGAATATTTATTAAAAAGTATATTGTTCACAACTTCAGAAATGCTAATGTATGGCTCGTGATGAGTGTTCAGAATTCCTAAAATTTAACTGGTTTACTCCTGTTTTCTGCTCTTGTAGTGATACCATACCTTTTATTTATTTTTTATTTATTTATTTTATTTATTTTTTGGCACTTAAAGAAAAGAAAATCAAGCTCTGTTGTCTTAACTTTTTATTATATATGAAATTTCTTCCCATGGTACCTTAATAAGTTAAAACACATTATTCTTTAAAAAAATTTTAACAATGTCTTGAAAATGCCTGTTTTAAAAATTAAAAGATTTGACAAGATTTCTTTAAAATAGATAATCAATGGGGTGGCTATTTTCCCTATATGTTATTCTACGCCATTTTTATGCATGTATCTAAACAGTCCTTGAATAGTGCTTGAATTTTATTTGTTCTCGAGTGTATGAACCATGTTAAAAGATCGCAAAAAACACGAGATTTTCGTCAAAAGATTGCGAATAACACGTGAATTTCGTCAAAGGATCGCGGAAAAAACGTGAATTTTGTCAAAGGATCGCAAACTTCGTCAAAAAGCGAACAAAACGCTGTTAAAAGGTCGTGACAAAATGCAATTTCGTTAAAAGATTGCTAAAAAAACGCGAATTTCATCAACATGTCGCGAAAAACACGTGAATTTCGTCAAAAGATCGCGAAAAAAACGTGAATTTTGTCAAAGGATCGCTAACTTCATCAAAAAGCGAACAAAACGCTATTAAAAGATCGTGACAAAATGCGATTTCGTTAAAAGATTGTGGAAAAAACATGAATTTCATCAAAATGTCGCGAAAAACACGCGAATTTCGTCAACGGAACACGAGAAAAAAGTGAATTTTGTCAAAGTATAGGTAACTTCGTCAAACAAACAAAACATGGTAAAAAGGTCGTGAAAAACGGTACTTTAGTTAAAATATCGCGAAAAAACCCCAGCAAATTTTATCAAAAAGTCTCAAATTTCGTCAAAAGATCGTGAAATACACGATATTTTCGTCAAAAGGTTGCGAAAAACGTCAAAGGATCACGAAAAAAACGTGCATTTTGCCAAAGGATTGCTAATTTCGAAGCACTGTCAAAGGATCGTGAAAAAACGCTACTTTCGTTAAAATATCGCGAAAAAACCTGCAAATTTCGTCAAAAGATCGCGAAAAACACGCGAATTTTGTCAAAGGATCGCTAATTTCATTAAAAAAACGAACAAAACGGGGTCAAAAGATTGAGAAAAAAACGCGAATTTCGTTAACACCTCGTTCGAGAAACTGCTAATTTTGACAAAAGATTTTGAAAAACATTCTAATTTCGAAAAAAAAACAAGCAAATTTCATCAAAAGGTCTCAAATTTCGTCAAAAGATCGCGAAATACACGATATTTTCATCAAAAGGTCACGAAAAACGTCAAAGGATCACGAAAAAAATGTGAATTTTGCCAAAGGATAGCTAATTTCGTCAAAAAAACGAACAAAGCACGGTCAAAGGATCGTGAAAAAACACTACTTTCGTTAAAATATCGCAAAAAACCCTGCAAATTTCGTCAAAAGATCGCGAAAAACACGCGAATTTTGTCAAAGGATCGCTAATTTCGTCAAAAAAAGAAACAAAACGGGGTCAAAAGATTGAGAAAAAACGCGAATTTCGTTAACACCTCGTTCGAAAAACTGCTAATTTTGACAAAAGATTTTGGAAACATTCTAATTTCGAAAAAAAAAACAAGCAAATTTCATCAAAAGGTCTCAAATTTCGTCAAAAGATAGCGAAATACACGATATTTTCATCAAAAGGTCACGAAAAACGTCAAAGGATCACGAAAAAAATGTGAATTTTGCCAAAGGATAGCTAATTTCGTCAAAAAAACGAACAAAGCACGGTCAAAGGATCGTGAAAAAACACTACTTTCGTTAAAATATCGCAAAAAACCCTGCAAATTTCGTCAAAAGATCGCGAAAAACACGCGAATTTTGTCAAAGGATCGCTAATTTCGTCAAAAAAAGAAACAAAACGGGGTCAAAAGATTGAGAAAAAAAGCGAATTTCGTTAACACATCGTGGAAAAAACTGCGAAAAACCGTTAATTTTGACAAAAGTTTTCGAAAAACTCAAATTTCGTCAAAAGATAGCTAAAAATACGAGAATTTTGTCAAAAAATTGCGAATAGTATGCAAATTTGGTCAAAAGATCGCGAAAAACACGCAAATTTCGTCAAAGGATTGCAAAAAAACTCTGATTTTGTGAAAGAGTTGCAGTAAAAACGCTAATTTCATCAAAGATTTGCAGGAAAATGGCGAATTTCGTTAAAGGTTCGCAGACAAACGCGAACTTCATCAAAGAATTGTTGAAAAAAGCGAATTTCGTCAAAGAATACCAAAATGACATTTTGATGCTCCAAAATAGTTATTTTCTGCTCCAAAACGGCTTTATGCTGCTCCAAAATAGTTATTTTCTGCTCCAAAGTGGCTTTTTGCTGCTCCAAAATGAGGCCCATGCTGTTCCATCACTGAAATACACATGCATAAAAAGAAAAATACACATAAAATGGAAATATTGGGAAAATGTATTTTAATTAGGACAGTAACTTTTTTTATGCAATGTAGACATATGAGAAATATTTAATCAGTATAATGTCTAAAAAAGTCACTTAATAAAGAGAGGAAAACAAAAACTAACGCCTAGCATACTTTTTCTCTTTTTTTCTCAGTATTCCAAATTCTTTACTTTAAAAAAGTCTGTAATATTTCTTTGTACAGGTTTCTTATGAAAAAAATACACTGTTCATAAAAATGTTCATACTTTTGCAAGTATCCGATCAGTTTATCTGTAATATTTTCGTGAAACTGGAATCCCCCCCACCCCCTTATTGAAATCGAAGGCTAACACTAGAACGCCCAGAAATTTTGCTCAAGTTTCATAAAAATAGCTCTCTCCAGAATTTTTATTTAAAATTATTTAACTGATTAATTTAACGTAATTCTGCGTCACTTAAATTTAGCTTATTTTAAGAAAAAAATTCTGGTTCCAATGGACATTTAATCATGTGGTCGGAGTCGAATCGACTCCTTCCGGTCGTTCTAGTGTTAAAATTTCGGCACAGATGTCATATTCGCCCCATGTTGGCGTGATTTTTTTCTGACGCCAATGTCATATACGCAATGTATACTTAACCGGCGCCAAAGTGTCATTATTTTGCTTGATTTGGTAACCCGGATGTTGTTTATGCTGTTGATGTTTTCGCCAAATCAGCGTCGGAAAAATAATGTGCCAATATGGGGCGAATATGACATCTGTGCCAAAATTTCTTCTTTTGAATGGAAAGGATTAAATAAATAATTTCCTTTTTATACAATCTGCTGAAATAAATTCATACATCCATCGCAACAGCAACCTCTCCTTTTGAATGTTGGACACACATGAAAGTGAAATAAACTGTGTTATATAGAATATATTTTTCGTAATATAGAGATATATTAATGGTGTTCAAAGTCAAGGTTCAGCAGAAAATTTCGTTAAGTAGAAAACTTCGTTAAATAGGGACTCCGTTAAAGGGAAGTTCTACTATATTTTGTTTGATGAGATTTAAAAATTGGGTCATTTTAATTTTACTCTCATATTTTCATTTTTAGTAAAATGATTTTTTTCCTTTTACATTTTGGCCGCAATAATTGCATTTTGTAGCTGTTTAAGGTTTAAAACAAAATAAATAACTGAAAGCATAGCTTAACAGGATTCATAAATATCATATTTTTGAAAATATCCAAAATATCTGATATTTTGATATATATATATCCATTATCCAATATTTTCAAAAAAATCAACTTATTTCTGATAATAAATATTTTTAAGCATAATATAAATTAGAAACTAAAACATATTGCACTTAACACGAAAACTTAATGAAAGAATATTATAAAAAATGCATTTTTCTTTAACTGTTCTTTTTCACTTAGAACAAAATTATTGAAGATAGACTAATTGAAAACAAAAAATTTTCTTTTATACACTAATAAGAAAAAAAAAAAAAACTATAAGATTCAGTATCAAAAAATCAGAAATTTATAAAACGAAATACTTTATTTAGAGAATCGTTATATATAAATAATGTAAGCTTGTCTTTTTTTTTTTTTTTTAACTGTAGCGAACATGTTGGACAGTTTGGCTTCAAATGAACCAAAAGCAGAAAAGATTCTTTTCGAATAAAGCTATATGTAACTGATTACTTAAATTCGACAGTTTATCTTTCAATTTTTCATTTAAAAATAAAAATTTTCAAGCATAAAGCTTGGAGAGGATATTTGTTTTTTTCTTTGGCTAAAAAGTCACTATCAGAGACAAAACTTCTTTGTGCATAGAATAACACAGCCAATAACAGTTGAAAATTTCATTTACACTTTTTTGAATGAAAATAAAAAAATATCTTGTATATGTACCATGGTATTTTGAAAATAAATATCAAATACTTTGATATTTTGGAAATAAACATAAGTATATGAAAATATAAAAAATCTTGATATTTTCAAAATAAATATTGGATATATATATCGTGTAAAAATTGTGACTCTTGATACCAGGCGACTAGTTGCTCTTATAGTTATAAGAACGAGCAACCGAACAACTCTTTACCGCTAGGTTTAATAGATGGCTTCCTTAGCCAAGTCACTCCAATCTACATTACATGAATTTGTTGGTAATAGCTGAGATCGGCTAAGTCCAATTGAAACACAAGTATTCGTTTTGCTGCCGTATTATTAATCTGATGGTCAGGGCATAAGTGTAATAAGGCAATGAATTTAGCAATCTGGTAGTTTCTTCAGAAAATCAGAGCCAATTGTCATTATAAAATGTTTATTCATTAAAACATGAAAACATAAACAATTCCCACATTATAAGAAAATTCATAGAGCTCTAGGGTTGGAGCATGAATCGCTGCATCATGCTATAAGGTCTTAAAAAGCAAATTTAGAATTCTACTAGGCTGTTAGACACCGGGTAACATTGTTGGAAACACTTGAACAAGATAAAAATCTGAGCTCTGAAGTCACAGCATGTGTGTTTTGTTAGCATTCGCATAGGGTGACAGATTTTGACGTAATACAGAGAGGAACCAATCGGTGAAAGATGCACTTCGAGCAGCGTTGGCTAAATTAATGGCATAAGAGAGGGAGTGGTCTAGGAGAATGAATCCCAGACCTTGTAAAGTAGGGATTTTGAGGTAAAAAGTCTAGCGTCTTGAAGGCATGGGAAACTAAATTTGTGGAATTTAAGATTAGAAATAAAAATAGCAAAATGGTTTTTAAAAACATTCGAAAATAAACTAGCTTCTCTCAGAATATTATTGCTGATAAAATTTTATGCAAGGATTAAAAGTTTTAGATTTAAAGGCAATGAGCTAGGAATAAATAATAGATATTATTAAGAAATAGGGAAATAATGAATGTGCCAGAAACTTGGAATAATTTAAATGAATATTGCAAGGTAAAATTTTTATATAACATATATATGTATATAACATATGTGTATAACATATATAACACTGGTGCCCAGCTAACCGAAAAGTACCTTTAATTTTCTTATGTTTTACATACAACTGTAATATCAAGCCCACAAAGCACTGACAAATGTTTTCCTCAGAGTCCTCAAATATCTTCCAAAACATGACAACAACAGTTGAATTGTACTGTTACCTGATTGATTTACTGCCAAACTAAGATGACACCTGACACTCATGCTCATTAGCAGCATTCAAATAAAGGAAAACTACTTCATGTTAACCTAAGAAAGTTGTTTCTTTTTGTTTATTTGCCTGCAACTTTTGATTAAATACTAATAATTGAACAAAATTTATTTCATGACATTCTTTCTTAAATTATCTTTGAGTGATGTACATAATTTTATGGTATTACTTAAACAGAAATTGGTGCTATGAGTTATCAAACCTCAAATGTTTTCTTTTTCAAAAAGGTTTTTACAGTTTTGGCCGCTACTGTACATGAAATTTCATTCCATAATCAGTATAATTTTAATTATCACTAATTTTAAATTTCTGTTAATGAAAAGAAGCTTGTTTTGTCTTCCCACACTGAGATATCCACTGAGCTCCATAATAGTACGGAGAGCTAACTCACCGATCCACTTTTTGCTGCCACCGCATCACACTTTCAATGCACGTAACTAATGAGTCCTGCACTTTTCTTAATATAAGAAGCATTTTTTCAAACTTATCTGCTTACTTTTTATTAATTTTGGTTATTTTCAGGGCTTCGGAGTCAGAGTCAGGCCCATTTTTTGAGCGAAAGAGTCGGATCTGTTAAAATTGTCGTAGTCGTCCATTTTACAAGCAGTGCTGTGGAATCGGAGTCAAGAGTCAGAGGCAGGCCTATTTTTGAGCAAAAGAGTCTGAGTCAGATCCGTTAAAATTCCCATAGTCGGAACCGTCATTTTTTTCCCACCGACTCCACAGCCCTGGTTATTTTTACAACTTTTAGATATTTCTATGAGTAATACTTAACAAATTTTTCCTTCTTTTTTGCTGAGCTTACTTAAAATTTCATTTTTAATTAATATCAAATTAAAAATTTGCGATGAATTTATATAAATTCTGTAGTTTTTTCAATAAAAAATATGTATCTGTGAAAATTGTAGTAATTTCGTTCTATTTTTTAAAAGAAAATCCAATTTGATCCACCCCATACTATTCTATGGGAGGTATGTTTTGCCAAAAATTTTCTTCGGAAAACCTTTGAGCGGACCGCTGGATTCAATGTATAATGTATCAGAATAGGGTGTCAGTGGAGCTATCATTCCTACTGGGGAGAGAGAAATTCATCAGGGCAACTAGACAATTTTTGTCCTCAAACTGCCAGGGTTATAAATTGCCTGTGCCCTTTTTATGTCAGCCAGGTGCTGGTGATAAATTGCCAAACATTGTTCCCATTGCCATTGTTTGTATTGCATTCATTTAATTAAAAATATAAACCTTTTACTTGTATTTAAAATACATATCTTATGTACATTTAAAGTAAAAAATATATATATAAGAAATAAACAAAAACATTTTATTTCAACATCAAAGCATTATCTTTAATTTACACTTCCTGCTATTGGTGAGTGGAGGAAAAAGTTCTATTGGTGAGATTTGCATCTGCTAACAAAGAAGTGCTGTTTACTGATTTTGTTATTTATAATTATCTCTTTTAATAGGTACTAGTCGACCAAGTCACTACACTGTCATTGAAGATGACAATGATTTCACAGCCAATGATCTTCAAAAATTGACTTATTATCTGTGCCATACTTATGTGCGCTGCACAAAAAGCATATCAACACCAGCACCTGTGGCTTATGCTCATCTTGCAGCATACCGTGCTCGTCAACATTATATGTCTCAAATTGAAGAGTCTACTACTAGCAGTGATACCTCTACATCAGGTGCTTATCATGCATTGTCACAAGCGATTGTTGATGCAATTAAAGTGAAAGATGACTTAAAACACACAATGTACTTTGTCTGAACCATACATTTTATTTCACTCTCCCTTCCTCCTTAAAATATATATGTATATTGTTTTTATATTATGTTGATTGCATTTGGAAAAAAATTATCTAAATCTGTGTGTTGTATAAACACAGCAACTAAATACATTTCACAATCATGACTATTATTTATATTGAGTTTTAAAAGATCTAGCTGCGATATACATTTTGAAAATGTAATAGAGGGATGTTTGTTGGTCAAAATTCAAACAATTTTCTGAATTTTTCAAACATTATATTTTCTCAGTATATAGTTTTATTTTTTTGTTAGCTGTAATTTGAAGTATTCTTTTAGCTTCTTGATTTTTGTTTGTTTTTTAAAGCATAAAAAAAATATTTGTTAGTGGTTACTTTGTCATAATTATTTTCCTCATGTTATGTTTATGTTAATAACTTCTGATTTACTTGTTCTACTTCATTTGATTTGTTATATAGTAAAAGATATTTTAATTAGTATATAAAATGTGAATTTTATGCTTAAAGCAATTTCATGGTTATTTAAATTTTAAAAAGTGGAACATAGCCACTTATTATGAAAGATTTCAGATAATTATCATTATATTTGATGTGTAACTTCTAGCATAAAATGTAAAGGGGGGGGGGGGGGCTGAAATAAAATACTCATTAAATATAATGAAGTCATAACTGAAAACACATAATTTTTTTAATTTTCTTTATTTGGGAACATATATCTGAAAGCTACTTTATTTGGCAAATCTTGGTGGAATAGTAAAAGTAGCAGTAAGGTCTACCTAGGAATTAATACAAGGCTGATTTGTCAAAGGCTAGTATATGTAAAACATCTTCTGCTGGCAAGTTTTTTATTTACAGATATGTATATGTAATTAATATAGAAGTTTATAAAAATTACATTTCAACTGTAAAATGGATTTTAAGTTATGACATTTAATGAGTAAAAATTTCTCTGTTTGAAAAGCAGTTTATATATTGAATCTAGCATTATTTTAAACAATGAGATGGAGTATTAAGAAATTTAATATTCCATAAAAGTATATTTTCTTAGTTGGCTGAAACTGTAGGCAATTCATCTATGAAGTGAATCACAATTGTCATTTCAAAATAGAATGATTCATATTGATATGTTCATTTTAAGTGCTATAAGTGATCAATAAGAAGGAATAATTTATATTTTCATGTTTAATATTATTTTGATGGTACTTGCTTATTATCATGCCTTTCCTCCCCCATGTCGAATATGTTTACTTGTTGGATATATTTTCTGATTGTTATATTTAAGCGATTTTTGTTTATATTGCATTAATGTCATCAGTAATATAAAGTTTTATTTTGTGTCCATTTTTGTATATTCAACTCTGAGATAAATATTCCTTAGGAAGATAATACATCTTCCTTGTGTGCAGCTAAAAACATTGTTTCATAATTTATTTTAAAAAAGAAACAACAATAAACAGGTACATCAGTAAAAGAATACAACAACCAAATACATTTGATGTATTTGTAATGCACATGAATATTCTTTAAAACATTTATCGGTTGATTAGGGCTGCTAGCCAATTTGTTGATTGGAAACTGGTATCATATTTTGTGGATGCCATGTTAATAAACAAGTATTATTTTGATATATATATTTTTTAAACTCTTTCACCCTTACATATAGTTCTGTAATATTTTTCAAGCAAATATAGCTTTAAATTTTATTTATTTTTAAATATACCTTGTGAAGTAGAATTATGTGTCAGAGTTTTTTCAGGACATTTTAGTTTGAAAAAATATTAAAAGTAATAATCTTTTTGTTTCAAAATCTTTTAAAAAAATACCTTTATTAAAATGAAAGTCAAAACTAAGAAAGAATGGTCAGAATTTTTTTCATATGAAAGACTCCAGACTACCCAAATTACGTTGTTGTGTTTTGACAATGATGGAAGTTAGTTAAATATATTTCATGATTCAGTTTGGCAAAATATTTTTTGAAAGATGAATGTTGTATCTTAAAAAGTTTAATAAAAATTATCATTGAACAAAAAAATGAATGCATATTTTTGTAAGTAGGGAATTGATATTGTCGAAGAGTTTACTAGAAACAAACACTTTTAAAGAAATTAATTTGTTTTGTTAATGGCCAACTTTTGAATTTGTGTATTTGAACATGTTGGGAAGTATGCTGTAAATTCATGTAAATCAAGAAATTATTTTGCTTTTGTCTCAAGTATAGACTTCATATTTCCACCCCCTTTCACACATAGCTGAATGTTATATGAAAAATGTATTTAATGAATTATAATAGAATTAACATACCTGTACCTGTTTAATTTCCCTTGTTAAAATATTTCTCTGTTGTTTCAGAAATTAAAATTTAAGTAAGTTATTCTGCTGCCTTAAATGTATAGTGAGGGAATAAGTTTTTGTGTAAAATTGGTTAAAACTGAGCTGCAACAATTAGTATTGTTTTTTATACCAGTTAATAGAAAAGAATAACAACAACAACAGATTGTTTTTAGTAAAAGTATTATATAAAATAATTTGTGTAACCTCTTGCATTTTAGTTTAATGAAATTTTTTTGGAGGTTAGTCATGTCAAGTCCTAAATTCATTGTCAGTATTTAGATGTTTTTTTATTATTATAATGATCATAAGTTGTATGTATATAATTATTTTGAAAAAGGAATCATTAATTAATGAAAATATGTATTACAAAGGGAAGCTTTCAACTTGTTTTAATATTTGGGATAAAATTATAGTATGTCAAGGGAAATTTTGTATAAGCTCCTGCTTTTCATATTTTGTTTTATATTTTCATTTTTGTAACAGGATTTTTGAGCTTTATTTTGAAAAAAAAAAAGAAGTGGACTGGAGCATAAGATCATCGAGGAATTACTTGTGTTTTAAATGCAAATAAACTTTCTTTTGTTATGCTACATGTTTAAAAAAAATAATGATAATAATAATTGGGTGGTATTTTTTTTAGTTTTCTTGCGAAAAGCTATAAACATTATAAAATAGTGGAGTGACTTTTCTAATTATGTGTCTGCCTCTGAAAATCTGTATTGAAATGTATTTTTATTACTTGAGAATTTTTTTCTCTTGATTATCTGCATTATAAGGGGTCATCCATTAATTGAATCTGTCATTTTGAAAAGGTGTCCTCTCTGCATAGGAGTTGATCCTTTCGCATTTTCTGCAAATATTAATTTTATGCAAAAAAGAACAAAAAGTTATACATGATTGATTATTCACACTGATTTAAATATTATAAAACCCTTAAGATCTTGTGTGCACTTACTTTAATATGTAGGATTTTCAAAGTGAAAGAAAAATCTACTTTATTCAACCTGAATAAAAATATATACTTTTTAAATGAATTCATTAAACTGCTCGACAATAATTCCTACCTAATTCCTAATTTTTCATATTACAGATGTGATGCCACAACATGTTAATCCCCCCCCCCCCCCTCTCCTGCTCTTGTCATATTTTTTGGTAGCCCTTCTTGAGTGGTGACATAATTAATAGATGACCCCTAAGATTTCTTTATCAAACTTGTCTGAGACTTTTAAGTTATGTTGCTTCCTGCTATAGGCATCCCTCATCTTTGATATACTGTCAAGCTTCTGTCTCTTTTTTTTCTTCTCAAGTCAAATGCACTATTTTTTTAAAATTGTTCAAAAAATGTTTATTTGACTTGGGAGAGGGGGGGTGGAAAGGAAGAATGGTTGGCAGCTATTATAGTAGTAAAAATTATTTATTTTCATTTGAAGACACGTTTTAATTGCTTTAGCTTGTCCTTTTTTATTTAAGCTAACAAAGTCTCCAATTTCACAAATAGCATAAAATTCATCTTGCAGTTAATTATCTATTTTCTTTCCCTTTGGATAAGTTAGAAAATTTAGATGAAAATATGTCTGTGTTCATTATATAGCATAAAATTTTTTGAATTTGAATTCTTCATATAGTAAATTGATGACATATTAAGATTCCAAATCTTTGAATTATTCAAGTAAATTGTTTGAAAATTTGATTCACATTCCGTACTTTAATATTGTTTCAAATATAATTTCACAGATAATAAATATGTTTGAATTATCCAAATTTTAATTGTAGTCCACTGTATCTTCTCTATCTCTCTTTTTACATACTTGCTATTTGTAATCTTGCTATTGTGTATACTAATATTTTTATATATTTACTTACAGGTAATTTTTTTTCCTTGTCAGCTTTTGTTATTTAAAGTTATATTTACTTTAATTGCCAATTAGTAGCAGCTGCTTTTTTCTATGCTGAAATACTAATTATTTTTCATGAATGTTTTTTAGTATAATCTGTAAATTTTTATATACATTTTTTTGCTTTGTCTGTGTAAACTACATTTCTTTCTTTTTTATCATGTAATTTTTGTTTTGCTTATTATATTGCACAATGTTATAGACTATATAAGATAACATTTTTTGACTTATCCTTGAATCAACTATATTGAGCATAATATGCATCAATATAAAGTCTTTTTTTTTCTTTTTTCTACCCCCACAGAACAAATTCAGTTGCAGTCTTACTTTTTCCTAAAAAATTTGAAATATTAAAGCTTGAACAACTTTTACTTTTATTTTATATGCAAAGTGAAATGGTTATTTCATGCTATATGTGGCTATTAATTGAAAGTAAACTAACTTCAATAACTTAAAAATATATACTAGTAAATCTGCAGATCAGGAGCCTCAACGTCAGCTCTGCAAGTCACTGTTTTTAGACACACTTTGGTAATATTCAATTTCATGCAAACCGCAATTTAAAGTTTTCAAATTATGTAATTATTTATAAGAATAAAAAATACGAAGTTTTCAGACATTAGAAGCATTAAATTAAAAACGTTGTTATGGAAGGATATTTTGAAATAATTTTCATGAGCTACTAATTCTGATATTTTTTTAAATAATAAAACAGATTTCTTCAGGGGGGGGGGGGGGGCTCCGCCTCCTGAACTCCCCGTGGTTTCATTAATTTACATATGTAACTTTTTATTTATTGCGCTAATGGTTATCGCAAATCTTAAATTTCTTTTTATACTTCCGAGCCTTAATTTTCAATACTGGTGGTCAGAAAATGATTCACATTGACGCAATTATATTAAAAGTTTAGGTTTTATGAATGAAAATATAATTTCCTTTTAAAAATAAAATAATTTTCATTCATATTTTCTGAAATGAGACGGCATTAAGAAGTAACACTCGTCATAAAATATTTTTTTAGGTAATCTAGTTAATGCTTGGTTTTTAAGAATGAGAATATTTATTTCCCAATACAATGACAGCGATAATTTCGACAGCGATAATTTTGCGGTGTAAAATTTTGACATTTACTATATATTTGATTTTCAAAAGTTTTTTTTTTTTTTCTCATTGAAATTTTCGATTAAAAATTAACATTTCTGTTAGCTGTGTGCAGACGATAAACCATGAGATATTAGTAACATTTCTTTTAATAATAAGAATTAATATCATAACACAAGCCCTTTTTATTTCAACCTCAAAGCATATTAGTTTTATTTTTGATATATGAGATCAAATTCACCTTCTTTTCGTATTTTAGTTTTATTTCCAATATGAAGACGTATTCATGTCTATTTTTTATTTCATTTTCCTCTTGCACATGAAAATCTTTCAAATCAAAATTAACTGTTTAGGATAAATTATTATTCTGGGATAGGATTTTCTTGGCAACGGTAAAAAAAAAAAAAAAAAAAAAAAAAAAAAGATTGTTAAATTTATAGCAAAATGTCAATTTATTCCTTATGAAAATAATGAACTTCTTAATTTAAAAGAAAAAATATTTGAACAAAATAAGCAGAACATAGTCTTTCTTTATTTCTGGGGTAAATTTCATCTATATGTAAAGTCACAAAGGCATTAATTCGTCCCTTTTGACTTTGATTGATTTGAAACAATTACAAATACTTTCACATTTACGATATTTTTAGGTGTAGTTCCGTCGCTAGGCAACAGTTAAAAGAAAATAAAACAATGAAATATGTGCTTTGAAAAAAAGTAAATTTATAAAAAGATATATTATTGGAACACATATATAAAATACCTCCATAAGTTAAACACCGAATTTAAAAACTCTGACAAATGTATACACAAAATTTCAAACTAATATGAATAATGTATGGTTCTAATTAGAAATTACATCATCCATAATTTACTATTTAAATCCTTCAATCATATGAGCCATTTCCTTTCAACAAATAAAAATGGAAAAATCGTCTGAATTGCTATAGGAAAGCATTAAGTCGCAAAATAAAATGTTCTATATATTCCGAACGCATGAACCAAATTTAACCAAAAACTATACAGCTAAATCCGGGGATTTTACCAACATGCATACTTAATTTTAAGCTAATTGGATGCTTTTTACGGCAGTTATCGCGGAACAGACGGACAGACAGACAGACAGACAGACAGACAAACGGAAACCAAAACTTTTCGTGTCTCCACAGTAAGCCTTCACTGACGTTTCGGCAATAAAATTAAAGTAATTTTTCTAGTTGAAATATTAAAAGATGATGCATTGAGAATTAACAATCCCTTTTCCTTCCACCCCCACCTCCTTTTTTAAAAAGATACTTCATTATTATTGTTATTATTTTTTAAGATACTTCATACTGAAGCACATTTAAATTCACTATTGGTAATACAAAATGATATAAATAAAGACAGTCTCCATAATTTTCTTTAAATTATAAACTCTAACAAAACTCTGGTAAATTTTCATAATTTTTACGTAAAATAAATATGACCGATAGATTCATTAACTTGATTCTAGAATAAAAGTCAAAATTTGTTGCGCTTTGTTAATAAAAATGTAACATTTTATGTAATTATATAAAAAATAAGATAAACTTCTTTTTTTCAATTTATCTAAATTTATTTTTATGTAATGTGGCAAGATGTTATGTAAAATTGATATTGTTATGCAAAATATATTCTTATTTGACTATGCTGTGTTTTTTATTATTTTTTTCAATTATTTTACTTTTTGTATTTTTAGAAAGAACAGAAAGTTCAAATAGCATTTTAAGAAAGTGCTTCTTTTGAGATAGTCTTCAGTGTGTAATTTTTCAATATATTTTATATAAAAAATAAAAATAAATTAATTATATGTCTGTTTAAATACCTAATTTGTAACACTTTTTTGTAGGTACAGTCCTTGGGGTAGGGGTGATTCTTGTCCAAATTTTCCGAAAATTTAAGGCATTCATTCCCTAAAATTTAAAAAAATCGGTCAGCAATCCGAAAATTCGGACATAAAAATATCGCGAATTTCGACAAATGGTCACCGAAAAAAATAAATTTAGTTAATCGTTTGCAGAAAAATCGCCAATTTCGTCAAAAGATTGCGGGAAAAACGCAAATTTTGTCAAAAGATCGCGGGAAAAACGACAAATTTCGTTAAAAGGTCGCGAAAAACGGACAAATTTCGTCAAAAGATCGTGAAAAAATGGCAAATTTCGTCAAAGGGCCGCGGAAAATCGCGAATTTTGTCAAAGGGCTGCGGGAAAAAAAGCATAGCTAGTGTCGGGAGTGGATTTTCACCTCCCCCTTCCCCCTCTCTACTGTAACTTTTCAGAAAATTTGCTGTGAATTTCAGAATTTTTTTTTTACTCAGAATAACTCCTGCCTTGGGTGAGGGGGGGGGGGGGGGGGTGATTACCCATACAAACTGTTGCAAATCATTGTATAAAAATACATCTGATACCAATCGATTAGTAATAACATCCTTTACCCCCCCCCCCCCCTCTCCCACGTACCTGATTCAAATTGTTAGTAATAATATTGATAAAGTCTTGAATCATCAAAAAGCTGGGAAATTCCGATTACCCTCCCAAATAAAGAAAGATTAGTGTATATCGGCGAAACAAAGAGAAAATTCTCAGAAAGGTTGAAAGATCACAAGCGGGATATTTCACAATCTAAACTTAATACAGCTCTCGCAAGGTTTTGTTTTGCTAATGAGGGGGGCAGAGTTATCTTTGAAGAAGCAAGAATCATTATTCCTTGCAAGAATCCATACCTAAACAAAATTTTAGAATCCATTAGGATTATAAAGCTTAGACAGCACACCTGTAACGATAATTTATCCTACAACATTCATAAAATTTGGCACAATATGTTATAAACAGTTTTTGAGTCAGTTCCATTTCCCCCCCCCTCTTCCATAGCTGGTTTGGTTTTCTCCTTTTTGTTGTTTTTGTTACCTTGGCAACTTTGTGACGTTTGGTGAGCCCTCTGGACAAGGTCGTCAGTGACTCTGAGATGTTTGCCTCCATTCTTGAAAAACTTTTAGACTTGTATGTGATATGTAAACTTGTGTGTCATCCTGAAGATGTTCGCAGAAGCGAAACGAAACGTTGATATTTTAACCATTTAGCAAAGTGTATTTTATTTTAAATACGATATTTTTAGATCTATTTTAATTTTCTGGTGTGTATTATTTTGTATTTCTGGTCAGTATATACGAATTAAAAAAAAATCTATTAAATTCAAAACACTGTTCTTTGCATATATGCAAAGCTGCGCACTAAAGGGTTAAGATACCCAGAAGTTGTGAAACAAAACCTGTACTCCACATTTAAATGTTTCCTATCAGTGAATATGGTGGCAGTAAGAAACATCCCCCCCCCCCCTTTCTCTGAACAAAATTATGGTAATAGGGTTGGTAGCAGGGCTCGAAATGGAAAAATTCACGAACCGGAACGCTATTTCAAAATTATTGTCGACTTATTATTATTATTATTATTATTTTAAGTACAGTAAAGTCCCGCCTAACTGAGTTTCTGCTTTGACCGAGTTATTTTCTTCTGTTGGATTGATAGCTTCCGTTATTATGAAACAGCCATTATAAAAGAAGTTTTAGGTGAAGATGAAAGAGCAGGCGTAAAAAGTTAGAACTCTGATTTTCTGGTCAGAATGGGAAAAAAAAAATTAAAAAATTATGGACAGTAGAGTCCCGATTATCCCAGTCCTGCTAGTTTTAGAATTTAAAAAAAAATCTTAGAAATTGTTAGGTATACAATAGCGTACTACTACAGAAAAGTTGACATTCAACAAACAAAAAACTATCAAGGGATTTTTCAAAGAAACAGTTTCATTCCCCGTTTTTCTTAAAAGTAACGGAAATGTACATCAAAGAAATGTTACTAGTACCATAAAAATGAATGAATTAAGTGAAAATTTATATTTCATCTCCTTAGTTGGTGACGATTTGTGTAAATCCGGTTTATACGAGTTTTTTGCTTATCGGGGGTGAGCTTGGTCCAAATTAACTCGGATAATCGGGACTTATACTGTACTTATACTGTATAGCAAATTTATATTTAACCATAGAAAAAAAATTTCATTCAAAATTCTAAATAATTAGAAAAAAACTTTACAGAGAGCATATGACACTGTAATAATGTTTTTTAATAATTCCACGAACCGGAACAATGTTTTCCATACTTTCACGAACTGGAACAATATTTGTCACAATTTCACAAACCGGAACATCGTTCCGGTTTGCTCCAGTACATTTCGAACCCTGTGTCCTGATTCTGCCCTTCTCGGAACGGGTTACTTTCTCGTAATGCGCCGACGAAGTGATATTTTCCAATTGCCCCTAACGTGTTGGAATTTTTTCCTATTCACCGGGGTTGCTTCGTCGTAATTCATCCCGACTGCTATCAGCAGCCGGAAAGGATTACTTGTGTCAGTTTAAGATGGTGTTTATATATGCATCTCTTGTAAATGAGAATAGATAGACCTAATTTTTGTTAAATGTATATTCGCATTGTACTATTATTATTATTATTATTCAGTTTTGTTAGGTTCATTACTAGAAATAGTTTTACCTTAAATTAATTGTGGGTAAAGCATAGTTTTTCAATTATTTGGCTAATATTGCTTGTATTTTAAAACATATATATATAAAAAAAATCTTTATGCTAAAATATATTTTTGAGATTAAAACTTATTGCACTAATCCAAAAGTGCAATTACAAATAATTTTTGTTTAAATAATCCCTTGATTTTGATCTAAACAATAAAAAATATATAATTGTTAATGTAACATAATTATGAGTGAAACTTAATTTTCCAATTATTTGGCTGATATAGCTTGTCTTTTAAAGCTTGTATTCAAAATAATAATAATAATCCTAAATAATACATTTGAGAAGATTAAAACTTATTGTACTAATTCAAAAATGTAATTACAAATACTTTTTGTATAAATTTCTTGATTTTACTCTAAATAATAATAAATATTATATCATTGTAAATGTAAGATAATCACGACTGAAGCATAATTTTTGAATTATATTTGACTGATATAGCTTGTATTTAAAAAAAAAAAAAAAAACCTTCATGCTGAAATATATTTTTGAGAAGATTAAAACTTGTTGTAATCCAAAAGTATAATTACAAATAGTTTTTGCTTAAATCCGTTTATTTTATTCAAATAATAAAAATTAAAATATAAATGTAAAATAATTATGAGAAAGCATAAAGTTTCAATTAATTGGCCTAGAGATTTACCATAGCTTGTATTTTAAAAGTTGTATACATAAAAAAAAGCTTGTATTAAAAAAGTTAGTATAATAAAGTGTAATTACATAAAAAAAAAAAAAACCTTCATGGTAAAATATGTTTTTGAGAAGATTAAACTTGCTGTATTAATTCAAGAGAGTATTTACAAATAGTTTTTGTTTAAATAATTCCTTGATTTTGCTTTAAATAACAATAAAAAATTATGTAATTGTAAAATAATTATGAGTATGCATTATTTTTCAATTATTTGGCTGATATAACTTGTATTTTAAAACTTGTAAAAAAAAAATAAATAAATAAAAATAAAAAAAGAAAGCTTGTATTGAAAAAGTTAGTTTAATAAAGTGTACTCACATAAAAAAAAGACTTTATGATAAATTTATATTTGAATTAATTCAGTAAGTTTTAATCTTCACAAAAGAGTAATTACAAATAGTTTTTCTTTAAATAATCCCTCGATTTTAATCTAAATATTAATAAAAATTATATACCGTATATACTCTATATACCGTATATAAGCTTAAACTATTTTGAAACCTATTCACATCAATTCAGTGATACTTAAAAAGATAAAATTCTTTCAAAAATCCATTCAGACATTATTTACAAGGGTAAACAACTTCTTAGACTGCTAAAATATAGTACTTCTTTGTATTGTAGGACTTTTAAGAAAGATATCTAGAAGCATTCTCAAGTTGGACTCTTTTTTAAAAAGGGGATTAAAATACTGAAAGGAATATATTGAAGAGTTTTTTGTCACAAGAGAAAATGTGAAATGGGTGCAAAACAATTATAGGGACATTGAGCTTTGTTTGTCAGTCACTTGGAAATGACCATTGTCCGCTTTTATCTCTCATGTAATTACTTAAAAGACTGAAAAAACAATCGCAGTAGTCTGTGATTTTTTTTTTTTTACTTTCTCGTATATAAGTCGATCCCCCATTTTCAACTCCCAAATTTTGTGTAAAATTCTTCGACTTATATACGAGTATATACGGTAATTGTGAATGTAAAATAATTATTATGCGTGAAACATAATTTTTCAATTATTTGGCTGATATAGCTTGTATTTTAAAGCTTATATCGAAAAAATAAAAACCTTCATGCTAATATATTTTTTAGAAGATTAAAAATTGTACTAATTTAAAAGTGTAATTGCAAATAGTTTTTGTTTAAATAATCCCTTAATTTTACTCTAAGTAATATTAAAAATTATATAATTTTATCTTAAAACTTCGTAAAGATTATTTATAACTCACCACCTATTAAAACTTTACACACTGTTTATAGCGATATTATATAATTCACTTTATATTAATATATAAAAAATCAATATCATAGTGCCAATTAAAGGTCTCTTTTTAAAGGGGTCGCACGTAAACACACATGTTCGAGTTTCAGATAAATAAAGAGACCACATGTGTCCTTGGAAGCGATTGGTCGAAATTCTACAGAGGGTCTAGTCGGAACTCGTTAACCTTGTAATTGAGAGGTCAAACGCTGCTCCCCTATTCCGTTTGGGGCAGAATTGGAATTTGTTGAACATCGGTATGGTATACGTGAACGGGTGGTTTCCTACTCGGTTTGTTCCGTTAAGGGCAGAATCAGGACACTGGTTGGTAGAATAGAATGTATTCGAGTTTAAAATATGTGTGTGAATTACCTTTAATTTGCCTCGGCAAAGTGTTTTTTTTTCTTTTGTGCCATTGTTTTCCTGAATATTGGGAAACAGTTGGACTTATATTTACAGTTCCATGTGAACGTAGATTTTCATCTACAAATCTTATTTCACGCTAAGCTCCAGGATGATATATTAGATATTAAATATAACATTAATTCGTAGGTGTTATTACTAAACTAAAGGTCTGCACGCGCCAGATTTTCTAGGCCCAGCCCGTAATCAATCAGTGAAAGCAGGCCCGGCCCGACATATAATTAAGATTCCTTTAAAGAATACAGCATACATATTTATGGGATAATTTTACAGTATATTTTTAAATTGCGATGTTTGCGCATGACAAAATATATACAGTAGCAACTTTAATGATTACTTATACTTATATTCTTAAACGTTTCAACATTCAAATAAAGATTCATTAAAACATTAGTGCAGTTTAGAATTTAAAAAAAAGGAGGGTTTAAAACATCATAACTTTTGAAGCTGTATAATAAAAAGTAGATTTGTGAAAATATTTCTCTGTCATTTATTAAGGTTTTTCTCAAATCCAAAGGAGCTACATTCTGCTACATTTCTGAATTCATTTCTTTTCGGAAACGCATAAAATTGGCAGGAGTTCTTATTCAGAAACTATGTAATAGAATGACGTTATCCATTTTTTGATAAAGGCAATATAATATGTCTGAGAAAATACTATCAAAGTTAGTCTTTTGAATCCAGTTTCCGGAAGCGACAGCACGGGAAAGGAGAACAACCTGCAGCCACGTGACAAGAATCTCTTATAACTCGACAAGTAATTTATTTATCAAAAATGCAAAACGTTATTCGATTCCAAATCCCTTCAACAGTCAGGCTTGTCAATTTTATGCCTTTACAGTTAAAATTTACTAAGAAAAAGTGTCAAAGTTTCACGTTGTTGAGCAGTGAATTTGAGAACCACCTTAAGGTATATTTCCAAAGATTAAGTTAACAGATATGTTCATTATTGCTATTAATATTTTTACAGAACATATTGCTTGCCCTACACATCCTGAGAAAAATGAAGTCCAGTTCCGGACTGGCTTGACAATGTAAAAAAAAAATGCAAGCCTTATCTCAGCCCGGCACGGGTCTGCTGAAAAAAAAGAAAAAAAAAAAAAAATGAAGCCCAAGTCAGACACCATGTAACAAACCGATGCCAATCTCTACGCTGGACATATTACATTTTTGTATTGATCTTGTCAAACTAACATCGGCTCGTGACGTACATTTATACTTAATCGCGCGAAAGTCGTGTTAATTGAAAATAGCTCATATTTTATCCGTTTCGTCTAAATTTTTAACGGCCCGATAATTATCTACCCGGCCCGGTCCGACTGGCCCATTCAATTTTTTTTTCGGCCCGGCCCGGGCCCGTGCAGACCTCTATACTAAATTGAGAAGTGGTGAAAAATTTATTTAAGCATTTCATGAAAGTTAAAACATGAAATTGTTTTTCTTAGAGATTGACCGAAGCAGCAATTTTGCCGAATATTCGGTATTCGGCAACCGAATACTAAATTTTTTTAATACACATTTTTGCATATAATAGCTTAAATTCTTAATAATTTAATTTAGTAACATTTTTATTCTTAAATATAATTCTACACAAACACAAAAAAACTTAATGACTTCTTTCCACTCACGAATTTTTTAATCCATCACTTATTTTTTATTATTTTATCACTAGTCAGTACCCAAAATAACCTGTGAAAATGAAAGTATTAAACTATGTAGGCTGTTATCAAGGATAAGGATTGTCAGAAAAACAAAAGTTTATTCAAATAAAAAGAAACAATGTTGTCATTAAGCTGATTTACTGATTGTTTAATTATTTTACCAGCATATTGAATAGAAAGAATGTTCTAAAATACAAAAGGTATATAAACTTGTACATTTAACTATGTCAAATTATTGATACATATTTATATTTTGATTAATTGCATTATATTTTAATAACATTGTGGTGTGGATGATAACAAATATGAGCTATTTTAACTTATAAAATTCTATGCTAGTCATTTAAAAGTAGCAATTTGTATTGGTTTTCGATGGGTACATAAGTTTTAATATACTTTAATATAAATTTCATGAGATAGTTTGCCATAATTTATAATTAAGTTTCGGTGAGGGATAAACACTATCCTTTATATTTGCTGACATAGAAATTTCGTATGGTAAAAAATATTCATAATTCTATTAAATAAAGGTCTGTACTACCAGTTAAATAATCTAGATTTGACAGCATGTTTGAAACAGTGAAGCTGGATTAAAAATTAAAATAACGATGCTGATAATACAGTCGAACCTCTATTTAACGAAGTCGCTAAATCCTGAAAAAAAGTTCGTTATATGAAAAATTCGTTAAATAGAGATTCACCTTTTAAAACACTTTAAACTACATAAAACAGATTTAAAATTCATGAACACTAAATATTTTTACTAAAAGTAATTAATCACATTTTTCTTATAAATTATATCGATTTGTTTTATTTATTTTACCCACTAATATTCATCATCAACACCTTTTTTCTATGTGTTTAAATCTTTGAAATCTGCAAGGAAAACAAAACATTGTCCGGGAATACACTGTATTTTCTATTAGTAAATAGTTTTACATAAAAATTAACGAATTTTAATGACCTTATCGTATTTATTATTATAACAAATAATTTTAACCATTAATTAACATATGCGTTCTTAAATTTAGTTTCTGAAAAACTCTGTTAATTTTGTCTGAGATTTTTCTTTTAAAAAGTGCTTTCTCTCATAATACGTCCCGCATCTTTGCAATGCACCAAAAACACCTTTGTGCGTATTTTCTTCTAACTATAATCCTCGTCGGATTGTTTCAAATGATTTTAGCATTTCATCATACAAAGTTTTGTTAATTCCTGCATCATGACCATTTCCATCATCATCATATTCGTCTCATCGCAATTCATTGCTGTATTGTTTTTATTTTTCACACTGTCGAAAATATCCAATTCGGATAGTATTTCCGAGGTCTCAATTTCAGAATTAAGTGAAATAGAATCATCAATCAGCACATCATGGTTAATTTCTTCTTTTTTTCTCACTGTATCCACATTTTTTAAAGTTACTCTAAGGGGTTATCGTCTTCGTCATCCGTTCTTACCGAATTCTCTCTGTTGACAAAGAAGGTGCCTGGTAAAACCAGTTCAAGGCCATTGAACATCATAAAATGTGTTTAAAGAAAGAATAAGTCTGAAATGACCAGAAATATTTTGAGAAATGAGGAGAAAAAAAAAATTTAGATCACAAGAAAAAGTTCGTTAAATAGAGAATGCACTTCGCTATTTGGAGGTTATTTTACGAAGAAATTCGCAAAATGTTCTTGGTTCCAAGGAAAAGTTCGCAAATATAGAGAAATTCTCAAAATAGAGGTTCGTTAAATAGAGGTCCGACTGTGATACCATACCACATCTGATACTATGATTAGCTATCCCTCCCGGCGCGGTGTTGCCCAGCCCGTCATAATAACCTTAAGTAAATCAATTTTTTATCATTTTATATTTTTAACCCGATTTTTCATAAATTTAAATCTTAAAATGAAAAATTCGCGAATATTGATAATTAGTGGTAAAGGGCTCGTAATAAGACTTTTTTTTTTCTTTTCAGCGTCGTTTCATAGTTAAAGAAAAAAAAAAAAAAGTCTTTTCGACCGAATTATCTGAAATATTAATCGCTATAAATATATCTTAAGTCCTCTTTAAAATTTCGTGAAAAAAAATAGGCATGTTTAGTAGTGAAAACATCATGAGCCGAATCAGTCCGCGTTTTAGCGTTTTCATTGAAAATTTTCGAATTCTTTTTTTTTTTTTTTTTTTTTAATACTACTTGTTCGAAATTTTTGTAGGTGATGTAAGTTTGTAAATACGGTTTGCCAAAATGATATAGTATCGAAATACCGACGTTTAGTCATATTAGAAATATTAATCTCTTCCGAGAAAAGAAATCATAAATCTCCTCAAGTAATTATTATTACATCCTGTGTTTTAAAAATATCAATAACTGTCTACACCTCACAATTCCCAAATCATTCTAAAGAAATATTACTTCCTGATTACTTCCAACAAATCATCTAAATAAACATTTATTTTTCAATGCCGAAAAACTTCTCAAGGACATTTCAATTAAAATGCGTAATAACTAATGTTTAAATGAAGTGTTCTTTCCAGGTATAAATAAACTTTATTATGGACTAAAAGACATCAAACTAAATACAGTAGAACCTCTTTTAACCGAAATCCATTTTTAAAACTTTTAGATAGCTTTCTTTACAAAAATCTACCTATTGCAGCCGTTCGGAGGAAAGCGATTTCAAAAAATTTTGGTATATTTTCATCGGTCATGACCCCCAGACCCCGAAACCACCCTCCGTTCAAAATTGATAGATATATATATCAATATATAGATATATATATATACAGTAAACTCTGTCTAAGGCGGAATCGATCGGGACTGAGAAAAATTTCCGTGGTAGACAATATTCCGGCTTATGCAAAAAAAAAACCCCTCCCCCCCCATCACCACCACCAAAAAAAAAAAAAAAAAATCCCTCTAATTTGATGATTTTTTATTGATTTTCCTGACTCGAAAATCGGTTGAAAACTGAAATGCGGAAAGATCTTTTGTCTTTATAGATAAATGAGAAACGCTATTCAATTTCTTAGTAATGCTGTAATGCATGCGAATTGGAAGTTTATACACACACACACACACACACAAAAAAAAAAAAAAAAAAAAAAAAAAAAAAACCAATAAACTTCGAGAATGAGACAGAACGCTCAACTACAAGGTATAACTTTGAATTTGAGTACATCCTTAAAGTATAATATTGCACTTTCGAAAATATATATTTTGATAAATGTTCATTCTACTAGAAATATTAACTTTTAAATATAATTTTGCATATGAAAAAATGGCACAAGCATTAATTCCTTAAAATTTAAACAGTTTCTATCCTTTTGAATTAACTTTTTCAAAGTGTTACGGAATTTAACTAACATGCACGACATTGAGTATTTGACTTATCAGTTTTAAAGTTTAATAAACAAAATGCTTTCATTTTTAAATTATCCTTTTTTCCGCCTTATGCAAAATTTTGGTTTCGGTGGGACCTTAAAATGCTTTCCGTTTCCGCGTTAGACAGATTCCGCCTTATGCAGCATGAATTAATGTAATTTTCTATGGGTTCGCCGGGACTTGAAAAATTTTCCGCGGTAGACAGATTTCCGGCTGATACAGAGTCCGCCTTAGACAGAATTTACTGTATATCTGAACTATGTCACACTGTAACTCTCGTATTTATGAACCGATTTGGATGTAATTCGGTGTGTACATAGTACATACCAATGTCTCGACCGAGTTCGTTGGCCAGCTTCATTCGCCATCTTGTTTCAAAAGGGTTACCATTTAAAAAAAAAAATGTAATTTAAAATTTAAAATGAGGTATTAAAAAATTGGAAAATGAAAAAGATTTTTTTTATGTGTTTGGCCTTGATACAAAGATTCTGGAGCAGTTTTTTTTTTCTGAAAATTTGTTCTTTTGTTTATATCTTAAAAAGTGGTTGAATTATAGCACTTTGAATTTCTATCATGGCTAACACTTTGAAACGATCTTGTATTTGTCTGGCGATACCACACGTATTCGCCTATTTCGATGGAAGAAGGCATGTGGATAGTATACATCAATATCTCGACCAAGTTCGCTGGCCAGCTTCATCAGCCATCTTGTTTCAAAATGGCGGCCATTAAATTAAAAAATATATATATTTAAAGTGAGGTGCAAAAAAATTAGAAATTGAAAAAGGTTTCTTTCTTAAGTATTTGATCTTGATATAAGGATTCAGGAGCATTTTTTGTTTGTCTTTATCTTAAAAAATGGCTCAGATATAGCAGTTTCAATTTCTAACGTGGGTGACATTTTGAAAAATCTGATTTTTTGCCTGCGACAGCACTCGTATATATCAACCGATTCCGATGTGAGTGAGCATGTGCACAGCAATTACTAAGGTCTCGACCAAGTTCACTGGTTAGCCTCATCCACCATGTTGTCTTAAAATGGCAGGCACTTTAAGAAATCGCCGAATTTGGCAACCAAATATAAGTTACTTTAAATAAAAGCAGCTTGGATAAAGCTGACTAATTTTGCGAAATTCTCATTCATAATGATTTAGTATTGATAAAAATTAGTATTGAATCTCCTACATTCGGTTTCCACTTAATTGAGCTTCGTGTGTTTGAATAATATAAGTTGACTTTTTTTTAAATAAGGAATATGAAAGCTACCTCTTCCTCCCGGCACTGGCCGGAAGGACTGTTTTTTTTTTTTTTTACTACCACAATCCTTGTGTGCAAAATTCATTTTGGAAGTTTTTTTTTTTTTAAACTATATATTCCTTGTCTGCAAGCGGTCCTTTCCGAACTAGGAGTACATATAAATACTTTATATCCCCTTTCTTAGAGTTCCTTTGAATTTAACTTCAGCTCCCGTAAGCTGCGGAGTGGGACGAAGAGAACGAACAAATTAGTAATTCTGGAGCTTTTGAATGTTTGCAAAAGGTTTGGCATGGCTGGAGCAGCAGGAAGACTGTGTGATACTGGTGAACTAATAATATTAAAAACTCCGTGATAGAGCTTCAAAGCAAAGGCCGACGAAACTGCAAGGAAAAAAAAACATTTTTTCAAACTCTTGTGATATATGTAAAAGGAGCTTAATTTCGAAAATAACATTCAGGTAATTTATTCTTGTTTCTATTTTGATAATGCTTTATTTTTATTAAGCACTTGTTACCATAATAAGAAATATTGCATATATTTCTCCATAATATTAAAATAGAAGCATTCTCAATTATCCGAAAATTTCGATTTTCCGAAAAATGGACGGTCCCAATTACTCCGGATAATCGAGGTTCTACTGTAACAATTTATGACTTTTAACAAACCCATTATTTACGCAGATATTTTATATGTATTATTTTTTTTCCTTATGTGGTTGAACCGTAATCCAGAATGAAAGGAGCTGTTTTGTTGTGCAACAAAATGAGTAAAATACTTATTAAAACTTTTCTATATACAGTCGAACCTCTATTTAACGAAGACGCTAAATCCCGGAAAAAAATTCGTTATAGGGAAAATTCGTTCAATAGAGACTCACCTTTTAAAATACTTTAAACTACATAAAAAAGATTTTAAATTCATAAACACTAAATGTTTTTACTAAAAGTAATTAACCACATTTTTTTTATAAATTATATCGATTTGTTTTATTTATTTTGCCCACCAATATCCATCATCAATTCATTTTTTCTATGCGTTTAAATCTTTGAAATCTGCAAGGAAAACAAAACATTGTCCGGGAATACACTGTATTTTCTGTATAAAGTAAATAGTTTTACATTAAAATTAACGAATTTTAATGACATTATCGTATTTATTATTTTTATAACATATAATTTTAACCATACATTAACATATGCGTCCTTAAATTTAATTTCTGAAAAACTGTTAATTTTGCCTGAGTTTTTTCTTTTAAAAAGTGCTTTCTTTCATAATACGTCTCGCATCTTTGCAATGCACCAAAAACACCTTCGTGCGTATTTTCTTCTAACTATAATCCGCGTCGGATTGTTTCAAATGATTTTAGCATTTCATCATACAAAATTTTTTTAATTCCTGCATCATGACCATTTCCATCATCATCATATTCGTCTCATCGCAATTCATTGCTGTATTGTTTTTATTTTTCACACTGTCGAAAATATCCAATTCGGATAGTATTTCCGAGGTCTCAATTTCAGAATTAAGTGAAATAGAATCATCAATCAGCACATCATGGTTAATTTCTTCTTTTTTTCTCACTGTATCCACATTTTTTTAAGTTACTCTAAGGGGTTATCGTCTTCGTCCTCCGTTCTTACCGAATTCTCTCTGTTGACAAAGAAGGTGCCTGGTAAAACCAGTTCAAGGCCATTGAACATCATAAAATGTGTTTAAAGAAAGAATAAGTCTGAAATGACCAGAAATATTTTGAGAAATGAGGAGAAAAAAAAATTTAGATCACAAGAAAAAGTTCGTTAAATAGAGAATGCACTTCGCTATTTGGAGGTTATTTTACGAAGAAATTCGCAAAATGTTCTTGGTTCCAAGGAAAAGTTCGCAAATATAGAGAAATTCTCAAAATAGAGGTTCGTTAAATAGAGGTCCGACTGTAATACCATACCACATCTGATACTATGATTAGCTATCCCTCCCGGCGCGGTGTTGCCCAGCCCGTCATAATAACCTTAAGTAAATCAATTTTTTATCATTTTATATTTTTAACCCGATTTTTCATAAATTTATATCTTAAAATGAAAAATTCGCGAATATTGATAATTAGTGGTAAAGGGCTCGTAATAAGACTTTTTTTTTTTTTCTTTTCAGCGTCGTTTCATAGTTAAAGAAAAAAAAAAAAGTCTTTTCGACCGAATTATCTGAAATATTAATCGCTATAAATATATCTTAAGTCCTCTTTAAAATTTCGTGAAAAAAAATAGGCATGTTTAGTAGTGAAAACATCATGAGCCGAATCAGTCCGCGTTTTAGCGTTTTCATTGAAAATTTTCGAATCCTTTTTTTTTTTTTTTTTTTTTTAATACTACTTGTTCGAAATTTTTGTAGGTGATGTAAGTTTGTAAATCCGGTTTGCCAAAATGATATAGTATCGAAATACCGACGTTTAGTCATATTAGAAATATTAATCTCTTCCGAGAAAAGAAATCATAAATCTCCTCAAGTAATTATTATTACATCCTGTGTTTAAAAATATCAATAACTGTCTACACCTCACAATTCCCAAATCATTCTAAAGAAATATTACTTCCTGATTACTTCCAACAAATCATCTAAATAAACATTTATTTTTCAATGCCGAAAAACTTCTCAAGGACATTTCAATTAAAGTGCGTAATAACTAATGTTTAAATGAAGTGTTCTTTCCAGGTATAAATAAACTTTATTATGGACTAAAAGACATCAAACTAAATACAGTAGAACCTCTTTTAACCGAAATCCATTTTTAAAACTTTTAGGTAGCTTTCTTTACAAAAATCTACCTATTGCAGCCGTTCGGAGAAAAGCGATTTCAAAAAATTTTGGTATATTTTCATCGGTCATGACCCCCAGACCCCGAAACCACCCTCCGTTCAAAATTGATATATATATATATATATATATATATATATATATATATATATATATCAATATATAGATATATATATCTGAACTATGTCACACTGTAACTCTCGTATTTATGAACCGATTTGGATCTAATTCGGTGTGTACATAGTACATACCAATGTCTCGACCGAGTTAGTTGGCCAGCTTCATCCGCCATTTTGTTTCAAAATGGCGGCCATTTAAAATTTTTAAAGAAAAATTTAAATTTGAAATGTGGTACCAAAAAATTGAAAATGGAAAAATATTTTTTTCCTATGTATTTGACCTTTATACAAAGACTCCGTAGCAGTTTTTGTTTCGTCTGTATCCTAAAAAATGGTTGAGTTATAGCATTTTGAATTTCTAGCGAAGCTGACATTTTGAAACGTCCTGAATTTTGTCACGCGATAAAACGCATATTTATGAACCGATTTGGATGTAACTTCGTTTATACATAGTACAGACCAATGTCTCGACCGAGTTCGTTGGCCAGCTTCATCCGCCATTTTGTTTAAAAATGGCGGCCATTTAAAATTTTAAGAAAAATTTAAATTTGAAATGTGGTACCAAAAAATTGAAAATTGAAAAAATATTTTTTTCTTATGTGATTGACCTCGATAAAAAGATTCGGGAGCAGTTTTTGTTTCGTCTATACCTTAAAAAATGGCTGAGTTATAGCATTTTGAATTTCTAGTGTGGCTGACATTTTGAAACGCCCTGATTTTTGCCACGTGATAACAGACGTATTTATGATTCGATTTGGATGTACCTTGGTGTGTACATAGTACATACAAATAACTCAACCGAGTTCGTCGGCCAGCTTCATCCGCCATCTTGTTTCAAAATGGCGGCCATTTAAAAAAAAAAATTAATTAAATTTAAAATGAGATACCAAAAAATTGGAAAATGAAAAAGAGTTTTTTCGTATGTGTTTGACCTTGATACAAAGATTCCGGAACAGGTTTTGTTTCGTCTATATCTAAAAAAAATGGCTGAGTTATAACATTTTGAATTTTTATTGAGGCTGACATTTTAAAACGACCTGATTTTTGTCACGCGATAACAGGCGTATTTATGAACCGATTTGAATGTAACTTGGTCTGTACATAGTACATACCAATGTCTCGACCGAGTTCGTTGGCCAGCTTCATTCGCCATCTTGTTTCAAAAGGGTTACCATTTAAAAAAAAAAAATGTAATTTAAAATTTAAAATGAGGTATTAAAAAATTGGAAAATGAAAAAGATTTTTTTTATGTGTTTGGCCTTGATACAAAGATTCTGGAGCAGTTTTTTTTTCTGAAAATTTGTTCTTTTGTTTATATCATAAAAAGTGGTTGAATTATAGCACTTTGAATTTCTATCATGGCTAACACTTTGAAACGATCTTGTATTTGTCTCGCGATACCACACGTATTCGCCTATTTCGATGGAAGAAGGCATGTGGATAGTATACATCAATATCTCGACCAAGTTCGCTGGCCAGCTTCGTCAGCCATCTTCTTTCAAAATGGCGGCCATTAAATTAAAAAATATATATATTTAAAGTGAGGTGCAAAAAAATTAGAAATTGAAAAAGGTTTCTTTCTTAAGTATTTGACCTTGATATAAGGATTCAGGAGCATTTTTTGTTTGTCTTTATCTTAAAAAATGGCTCAGATATAGCAGTTTCAATTTCTAACGTGGGTGACATTTTGAAAAATCTGATTTTTTGCCTGCGACAGCACTCGTATATATCAACCGATTCCGATGTGAGTGAGCATGTGCACAGCAATTACTAAGGTCTCGACCAAGTTCACTGGTTAGCCTCATCCACCATGTTGTCTTAAAATGGCAGGCACTTTAAGAAATCGCCGAATTTGGCAGCCAAATATAAGTTACTTTAAATAAAAGCAGCTTGGATAAAGCTGACTAATTTTGCGAAATTCTCATTCATAATGATTTAGTATTGATAAAAATTAGTATTGAATCTCCTACATTCGGTTTCCACTTAATTGAGCTTCGTGTGTTTGAATAACATAAGTTGACTTTTTTTAAAATAAGGAATATGAAAGCTACCTCTTCCTCCTGGCACTGGCCGGAAGGACTGTTTTTTTTTACTATCACAATCCTTGTGTGCAAAATTCATTTTGGAAGTTTTTTTTTTTTAAACTATATATTCCTTGTCTGCAAGCGGTCCTTTCCGAACTAGGAGTACATATAAATACTTTATATCCCCTTTCTTAGAGTTCCTTTGAATTTAACTTCAGCTCCCGTAAGCTGCGGAGTGGGACGAAGAGAACGAACAAATTAGCAATTCTGAAGCTTTTGAATGTTTGCAAAAGGTTTGGCATGGCTGGAGCAGCAGGAAGACTATGTGATACTGGTGAACTAATAATATTAAAAACTCCGTGATAGAGCTTCAAAGCAAAGGCCGACGAAACTGCAAGGGATAAAAAAACATTTTTTCAAACTCTTGTGATATATGTAAAAGGAGCTTAATTTCGAAAATAACATTCAGGTAATTTATTCTTGTTTCTATTTTGATAATGCTTTATTTTTATTAAGCACTTGTTACCATAATAAGAAATATTGCATATATTTCTCCTTAATATTAAAATAGAAGCATTCTCGATTTTCCGAAAGATGGACGGTCCCAATTACTCCGGATAATCGAGGTTCTACTGTAACAATTTATGACTTTTAACAAACCCATTATTTACGCAGATATTTTATATGTATTATTTTTTTTCCTTATGTAGTTGAACCGTAATCCAGAATGAAAGGAGCTGTTTTGTTGTGCAACAAAATGAGTAAAATACTTATTAAAACTTTTCTATATACAGTCGAACCTCTATTTAACGAAGTCGCTAAATCCCGGAAAAAAATTCGTTATAGGGAAAATTCGTTCAATAGAGACTCACCTTTTAAAATACTTTAAACTACATAAAACAGATTTTAAATTCATAAACACTAAATGTTTTTACTAAAAGTAATTAACCACATTTTTTTTTATAAATTATATCGATTTGTTTTATTTATTTTGCCCACCAATATCCATCATCAATTCATTTTTTCTATGCGTTTAAATCTTTGAAATCTGCAAGGAAAACAAAACATTGTCCGGGAATACACTGTATTTTCTGTATAAAGTAAATAGTTTTACATTAAAATTAACGAATTTTAATGACTTATCGTATTTGTTATTTTTATAACATATAATTTTAACCATACATTAACATATGCGTCCTTAAATTTAATTTCTGAAAAACTGTTAATTTTGCCTGAGTTTTTTCTTTTAAAAAGTGCTTTCTTTCATAATACGTCTCGCATCTTTGCAATCCACTAAAAATCCCTTCATGCGTATTTTCTTCTAACTATAATCCGCGTCGGATTCTTTCAAATGATTTTAGCATTTCATCATACGAAGTTTTGTTAATTCCTGCATCATGTTCATTTCCAACATCATCATATTCGTCTTCATGATAATTCATTGCTGTATTGTTTTTATTTTTCACGCTGTCGAAAATATCCAATTCGGATAGTGTTTCCGAGGTCTCAATTTCAGAATTAAGTGAAATACAATCATCAATCAGCACATCATGGTGAATTTTGAACATCATAAAATGTGTTTAAACAAAGAATAAGTTTGAAATGTCCAGAAATATTTTGAGAAATGGGGAGAAAAAAAAAATTAGATCACAAGAAAAAGTTCGTTAAATAGAGAATGCACTTCGCTATTTGGAGGTTATTTTACGAAGAAATTCGCAAAATGTTCTTGGTTCCAAGGAAAAGTTCGCAAAATAGAGGTCCTACTGTATACAGGGTGTCCGTAATTAAACGACCCTACTTTAAAGCTGTCTACAGATGAAACTATTGGTCAGTAAGGCAAAAGAATGGGAATTTGTTTGAGCGAAAAAAAAATTTTAGTTCAAAATTTTGCCACCAGGGGCTTTTTGTAGTGAATTACACATTTTAAAAAAATTTTACACCTTTTTTTTTCTCCGATTAAATAAGGAAAGGGTAGCTGACGTCACTGTTGGTCAACAAGAAAAACCTGTTCATTCATTATGACTCCTACTATACACATGAATGAACTCCGGGAATTTGATTGGTCTTTAACAGATCTATTATATGATTCGCCTACGTCGCCAAGTTGATTTCCTGCGATGATCGATGTTATGATAGATTGGTTGACGGAAGAGTTTGTTTGTAAACATGCCCTTTCCTTATAAGACAAATATACAGACCGCCCCTAATAAGAATAAAGCGTAAAGACTTATACAAATTATTCGTGTTCGAATTGAACAGACCGTACAAACTCTGAAAAAAAAAAAAAAAAAAAAAAAAAATCCGCCTACAACAGCGGGCATTTTTTTTCTCAGAGTTCAGGCCTAGTATTCAGTGGGCGGTGACTAAATGACTATAAGGATATCTTTTTTTATTTTTTTGCTCAAACAAATTCCCATTCCTTCTTTATGTCCGACTCAAAATTTCACAACTTTCTGATCAATAGTTTCGTGTTTAGACAATTTTTAAGTAGGGTCGTTTAATTATGGGCACCCTGTATTTTTAAGGTTAGTGCCGTGCAGAAAATACACAACATAATTTAAATGTTTAAGCAATAACATGTGTTATAACCTGGATAATACCACTGGATTATTAAATAAAAGTATAATGAAATCCTGAACTACAAAGAATACACGATAAGTTTGAAGTGAAAATTGGGCAAAAGAATAAAAGGTAAGCGATACTTTCTTACCTAATTTATTGGTGTGAAAATAAAGTTGCAAATATTATTTGATAAAATATTCATCATGATTAGATGCAAAAGCGTTTAGCGCTACAGAGCAAATGTATTACGATTTTTTATTTCAAGTTACATTTAAGTAAGCCACACACTGAACGACTCATGCAATATATTGCTCGACTTCGAATGGGGGGGGGGGGTTGAAACAGCCCCCAAAACAGGTTTGAAACAGCTTTCTTCTTTGTATCTGTTTCTCCTCCTAAGTAGCACTTTACTTTCCTTCTGTCGCCTCAGGGTGCGGCCTGCCTTAGGGAACTAAAAGATTGCCTTCGGGAGGCGCGAACTGATTTGCTTGTTTCGAAAGGGTTAAAATTCGTGTTTTTCAAAACTGACTGCACCGTCAAAGAGAAGATCCGGCTTTAAATAGATATTTTTATGAGTCTGTACCTCTGAAATCGAGCTCCAGGAGAAGGTCGTCGAAAGGGAGAAAAAAAAATAAAAGCGGAAACGACCCTTTATTATTATTTTTTTTTTCAACGTTATTTTTTCTAACTGATTGCGGAGTTTAAGACGTAAAAGTACGAAATTTAAGAACATGTCTTCCTTGTTTCCATATCCCGAACGGTTCGACCGCTGGGCGCTAAAGCAATCGGAAAAAAGCAGAGACCAAGCAGGCACGTGCCTCCGCCAATTTGCAGTAAAAAATCGCTTTTTATGAGTTTTCTCGGCTAAATATCGGAAAAATAAATACATAAGCCTCAGTTGCATCAGGACCTGCCTTAGACTATCCTCGCACAAATTTTCAAATCTCTGCACGCAGTAGATTTTCTTAGCCACCGTCAACAGACACACACAGACGATTCTGGATGTGAATCGCCGAGCTAGTGGTTAGGGGGTTGAATTCGGAATTAATTAGGAGAAAGCTGGAAATTGTTTTAATCCCTTCTGTTTAGGTCTAGAATGAATATGCTATGTTTCCCCCCTCGTACTAGTTGAACGTTAAGTGGGTAAGTGTGATCACAGATCGCACAGAGGGTTTTGTTTAATATTCCTTTCAAAACACTTTATCCTTTTGAAAAATATGTTAGTTCCATATTTCGCAACCAGGGGCTCACTCTGTTCTAAACAAACCTCTATCCGAACGAAACTCCGTTTTACATACTATCCGTACATATATTAGTCGAAGGGATTAGGCCCATAGCACCCGAGATAAGTAGGCACCCCTGGCTGTAAAAAGTGGAACTAAAATATGTAAGGCTATGGTGCATAATATAAAAGAATGATCAAAAGGGGTGTCGGCAAAAGTTGGAAAAGTGCTCCCCCGGTGAAAAGGGCGGAGCTTAGAAAAATTGCTCAAAATATACAAGTTACAGCACGGAGGAGTAAATAATATAAGACTTTTTGAAAATTTTATGATTTGTCGTGTGGTCTGACTTATTCAGCTATACATATGCAAAAATTCATGTCTCCAAATTAATTAGGGGCTCTCTTAGAAAGAATTGCTTCAAATACATATGTGGTAGCTCAAAGGGTTAAACGTAAGACTTGTTCAAGATTTTATGATTTGTCGCCTGGCCTCAGGTGTTCTGCTATAAGTATGCAAAATTTCAAATCTCCAATTTAATAAGGGGCTCAGTTAGAAAGAATAGCTTGAAATACGCTTGTGGGAGCCCAAAGGGTTAAATGTACGACTTTTTCAAAATTTTATGGTTTGTCATTTAATGTGAGGTGTTCAGCTATAAGTATGCAAAATTTCACATCTCCAACATAAATAGGGTGTTACTTAGAAAGAATTGTTTAAAATACACATGTGGGAGCCCAAAAGGTTAAATGTACGATTTTTTCAAAATTTTATGGTTTTTCGTTTGATGTGAGGTGTTCAGCTATATGTATGCAAAATTTCACGCCTCCAACCTAATAAGGGGCTGACTTAGAAAGAATTGTTTAAAATACACATGTGGGAGCCCAAAGGGTTAAATGTACGACTTTTTCAAAATTTTATGGTTTGTCATTTGATGTGAGGTGTTCAGCTATAAGTATGCAAAATTTCACATCTCCAATCTAAATAGGGTGTTACTTAGAAAGAATTGTTTAAAATACACATGTGGGAGCCCAAAAGGTTAAATGTACGACTTTTTCAAAATTTTATGATTTGTCGTTTGATGTGAAGTGCTCAGCTATAAGTATGCAAAGTTTCACGCCTCCAACCTAATTAGAGGCTCACATAGAAATAATTGTTTAAAATACATATGTTGGAGCCCAAAGGTTCAAATGTACGACTTTTTCAAAATTTTATGATTTGTCGTTTGATCTGAGGTGTCCATCTATAAGTACGCTAAATTTCATGCCTGCAACCTAATTAGGGACTGACTTAGAAAGAATTGCTTAAAATACACATGTGGGAGCCCAAAGGGTTAAATGTGCGAATTTTTGAAAATTATAGGATTTGTCGTTTGATGTGTGGTGTTCGTCTATAAGTATGCAAAATTTCAAGTCTCCAACATGTATAGTTTCTGAGAACGGGCTCTGTGACGGACAGACAGACAGAGGAGCGAGGCGAATAGGGTTTCGTCAGATGAACGAAACCCTAAAAAACACGTTTTTTTTTGCATACCATAACAATATCTCAAAACAACTAACTCTGACAAAAACATTGTCCATACAAATGTTGTAGAACTTAAAATTCTGAGTAAAATGAGTACCTACACTTAATATTTTTGTCGAACATTAAGGTCACAATTCTATTTTAAAGTTTTAGACCCGTGCTCAGGGGGTTGAACTGAGAATTAATTTAGAGAAAACTGAAAATTGTTTTAATCCCTTCAGTTTAGGTCTAAAATGAACGCACTATGTTTTCTTCCTCGTACCTGGGTGAATGTTAGAAAATATATAGATATGTATTTTCGAAAAACACGTTTTTTCTTAAAATTACCTTAACAATATCTCCAAACAGCTAACTCTATAAAAAACATTGTCAATACAAATGTTGTAGAGATTAAAATTCTGAATAAAATGAGTACCATCATTAATATTTTTGTTCAACATTAAGGTCGCAATTCTATTTCAAAATTTTTCAAATCAAGAGCTTGAAGCCAGGAGAGACCTACCATGTTAACTTCAGGGATGTAGTGGAGGGTATACGGGGGTATACGACGTATACCCTCTGGATTTTTTTAAGGAATACCGTATACCCTCTGTTTCTCAAGAAAGCTATAGTATACATATACTAGGGTATACCCCCTGCCTTGAGCGTATACCCTCTATTTTTTTTTTTACGACTACACCACTGGTTAACTTAACAATATCTCAAAACAGCTAACTCTATAAAAAACATTGTCAATACAAAAGTTGTAGAGCCTAGAATTCTGAATAAAATGAGTACTTACACTTAATATTTTTGTTCAATATTAAGACCGCAAATTTGAGATATTGTTAAGTTAACTTGGGGTGTGTTCAAGATGCATGCGGGCTGCGCGCGCGAGCTTAGGAGACAGGAACGTGGAGTGGGTTAATATCATGGATGGAATAACACGTAGTGTGTTCAGGAACAGATCATGGATTTGATTAATTATGGTGCTAATTATAAAGATATTTTGTTGCGAAAAGAACGTGTGCTAGATGGCTGAATGGATAAGGCAGTGAACTCGAGACTAGGGATTCTGGGTTCGAATCCTTCCAGTCCCACATTGTGTCATAATTTTTTTTGTTTTGTTTATTGGTTGTTTTATATTTTTCATAATGAATAAGATATTTTTGATGAAGATATATTTTTTATTTTTATTATACAGAGGCATGTGTATTTTTATTATAATAATAAAATACTTATTTAAATGTGAGAAAATGAGGTATTTCGAGATGAAAGTTTTACATCTGAACGCTTTTTAAATATTCAAAGTTTCGTTGCTAAGTGATTATGTATGTAGTATGTATATGTATAACGATATAAACATTAAGCAAATCCAAATGAAAAAATAATATATATTGTGCGAAAATACCCTGCGCGTAAAATAATTCCTTGATTTTCTTTTTCTTTTTTTTTTTTTTTGAGTACTTTAGGAGTGAATTTTTATCGAACTAGGCTGGAAATCATATTTTACTTTGAACATTATAAAAATAAAATGTAATAGTTGTAGATTATTTTAACTAAAAATATCTGTACATATATTTTTTAAAGAGATAAAATATAGAGGTTTGCTGTCTAGTCTTGTAGTGAATAAAGTATGATTAGAATGTTTACAAATTTTTTACTGAAAGTTATAAGTAAGTATTTTGCTTATACTAACAGAATTTTGAATGCCATTTATTTCTCATGTTTTATGATGTATTTTGGTCTATTAAAATATGCAATCATAAAATAAGAAATATATATATTAAAACCTTCCCTAAAAATCTGTCTAACTAACAGTGCAAATTCCATTGAAATCCATCCAGTATAGTAGATTACAAACAAATCTCATATGTTGATATCACAATCTTGGTTTACTAACAGCATTCTATTTGTCACGGAAGATATAAATCAACTGATAAATCATTTTTAAATAAATAAATGAAAATTATTAAAAAGTTAAAATTTTTAGATCACCAGTTGAATTCTTAAATTGTATCAATCAACCTACCAAACAATTGTTTGGTATTAACCATTGTGCTTTAAAGCACAACCAATAAAACATAAGCACAAAACGCACAATCACGTGATCAAGTCGCCCACACAATTTTTTTGAGCAGCTCGCGCGGAGTTTGTGTGCGGTTGGTTAACTAATTTTAATTGCTTAAATGGGCTAAAGTAGATAAAGAAGGTCACGTGATGTTTTCCCCTACTATTTTAGATTTTATCTGAGTGAACATAGGCATGTATTTCTGTTACGAAAACCATGTTTTGGAAGGATAAAGAAATATAGTCGTTGGTTTTCCTTTTTTTGAACCATAAAAGTAATGAAATAATTGAATTATTTTAAAATTCCTTTCTTCGATAAGACCTACTCCATGGCATAAACTTCTGAACGCGCGCGCGGCGCGAACTGCACTTCTGAACACACTCTTGGTCTCTCCTGGCTTCAAGCTCTTGATTTGAAAAATTTTGAAGTATAATTGCGACCTTAATGTTGAACAAAAATATTAATGATGGTACTCATTTTATTCAGAATTTTAAGCTCTACAACATTTGTATTAACTGTTTTTTTAATAGAGTTAGCTGTTTGGAGATATTGTTAAGGTAATTAAAAAAAAAAAAAACGTGTTTTCCGAAAATAAATATGTACATATTTTCTAACATTTACCGAAGTAAAAGGAAATATAGTACGTTCATTTTAGACCTAAATTGAAGGGATTAAAACAATTTCCAGTTTTCTCCTAATTAATTCTGAGTTCAACCCCATGACCACGGGTCTAAAACTTTAAAGTAGAATTGTGACCTTAATGTTCAACAAAAATATTAAGTGTAGGTACTCATTTTACACAGAATTTTAAGCTCTACAACATTTGTACTTTCAATGTTTTTGAAGAGTTAGCTGTTTTGAGATATTGTTATGGTATTTAAAAAACGTGTTTTTTGACTATAAATCTGTACATATTTTCTAACGCTCACATACTACGAGGGGGAAAACTTAGCATATTCATTCTAGACCTGAACTAAATGGATTAAAACAATTACCTTCTTTCCCCTAATTAATTAAGAGTTCGGCCTTGTTTTCCTCTCCTACCACTGGGCTACAACTCCCAAGTTCTAGTCTACGTTTGCCATAGTTTGGGAACAGTGTCTAGTGTGTGGAAATCCACAGACTTCTAATATAAGTAGACTCCAAATCGGCAACCTTTTCTTGTCTCCTACATCTCTGCCCTCCATCACGTGATGGAGGGCAGATTTAGCGCGCCAAACCGGTTTTTCTCCTCGGAATCTCTCTCTAGATTCCCGCCGGAACATCGTCTGTCAGCGTTTGTCTTGAGTTGACCGCACTTTTGCTTTGCCAATAAAGGGATTACCGTCAATATACGGCACCCTTTTGGCGATGAAAGCAAAAGATGTTGGGGTCAAAACTTTCCCGAAAGAGCAATGGAATTGGGAGTCTACTTATATTAGAAGTCTGTGTGGAAATCAGCTTGCTAAAATATTGGATCCCTTAAATGTCAAACGATACTGAAATCTAATGAGTCGATCACAGCGACATCTGCAAGATATTTCTAAAACTCCAAGACGATATGATGGTCTAGACCATAATATAACTGGACGCAGAAATGGCAACCTTTTCTTGAGGCACATATCATGCTCCCCACCATCACGTGATGGTGGAGAGAATGCGCGCCAAACCGGTTTTTCCCGCATCTCACCAAGACCTATTTTGTCTGCGTTCGTTTTGGAGCGTTTCTTTTATCACGAGATTGAAAGCGGAAAATTGCCAAGAAAGGGATCACCACCAAAAAATGATACCCTTTTGGCGATGAAATCTCCGACATGAGTGCATCAAGGTTCCACGGATGAGAACAATGGGATTCGCTCTCTATTCAATTCCTCCTCTAAGGTCTAGACGCTGTTAATAATACGATGTTTACATTGAATTTTGAAAATATTTCGGAGATGTCGCTGCGATCGGCTCTTTGGATATCAGCATCATTGCACATTTAAGGGATACGCATTTTTTGCACTGTTTTGGATAGCAGATTTCCACACAATTTGTTCTAGGCGCTGTAGTTTGGGCAAACGGTTCTGAGCATCATCTGAGCACGCTCACATCGAGGAACGCAAGGGTGCAGGAAACGAGAAAAGAACTTTTTTTAATAGTTAAATAGTTACTGTCGACAGTCGACACTATTTGTTAAAGTGTCTTCTTTCTAGACCAGTGTTGAATGTAGATAACTTTTCTGGGTAGGATTTCTGCAGTTTTGGAGGCGGGAAGATAGCACTTATAGGCCAGTAATAAGTATAAAATACTAAATCTTCCTGGAGGAAGTTGTCTCCTCTGGGACACCTTCTAAATTAAGCATTGTTTCCAGATTCAGGCATAAGGCGAGATCTCACCAGGAGCGTAGCTACAAATATTTTTTTGGAGGGGGGGGGGGGGGGGGGGAGAATTAAAAAATTTCCCAACTTGAAACAAATTGCTTTATTTTCCAACTAAAATGATATGTGCAATGTGTATTTAATGATAATGATACTTATACGTTAAAAAAATTCTTTCCAAAGAAAAATACTGAAACTAAAAACATAAAAAGTATAATTATTAATTCAAATAATGAAAGTTTTTGTCTTCTATTGTGTACGAGTCATACTCGTACTTCATACAGGATTCGCACGAGTCCTTGAATTTCTAGATTAAAAAAATCTTCCGTACTAGTATTTTCTTATAGAAAATATATACTTCAATAAGGTGAAATTTCGCGCGTTTAAGCTAGATTTCTATAAAATTTATTATAGAAAGCTTATTTTTCTATAAAAAATACTGATATTTGGCCTTGAAAATAACGGTATCCATACGAATGCTGTTCATATGAAAATAGCCTCATGATTTTTTGAGAAAGGAACAAATATTTAGGGAAATAGATTAGAGACAGTGTTGATGTACAAAAGTAGGGAAATTCAGGTCTGGTAGAGTGGTAGATGTGCATGATATTTTCGTATCACAGAAAAACACAATGACAAATTAAGTCTGCTTCTTTTTGTATTTCTTTTGAAAATTTAACTAGTTTACTGTTACAGAACTCAGAAAGGTAGTCAGCAAAACAATAAAAAAATTCTAATTTTTTTACTTTTTATTTAAAAAAAAGTTGTTTCAAAATTCTAGAATTTTCCAACTCTGAGTTCAAATTTCCCAAGTTCACATATATTGGAGGGGGAGGCTCTCCCCCATAACTCCCCCATCGCGACGCCTCTGGATCTCACATCTCACTTTTGCCATAGACTTCTCATATAAATGGACTTAGAAATAGCATTCCTTTTTTGAAGCCGGGATCAATGCCCACCGTCACGTGATGGTGGGTAGAGAAAACGCGCCAAACCGGTTTTTCTCCTCCGGTTCCCCCTGAAACGTTCTTGCGTCGGCGTTTCTCTCGCATGAATCAAATCCGTCAGTTGCCAATAAGGAGATCACCGCCAAAAAAGACAACCTTTTGGCAATGAAAGCGGAAACATGTTAGCTTCAAGTTCTGATCGAAAGAACAATGGGATTCGGCCTCTACTTCGTATCTTTACTCTGAGACTTTTGCCGTACAAAAATTATTTTAGAAAAATCTTCAGTTAAATTTGCGGTTTTTGAAGATCCTTTATTCATGTGCTGCCATCTATTATTGTAATTTTGCAGGTGGTAATTTAAAAGATCACTGCAACTGCTACACTTTAGTTTAACAATTTCTATCGGCGATGGAGGTTTGCGCGAAATTGGAATTATTTTTAGAAGAACACGAATTAACCAACATATCCGAAACAGCTAAAAGTAAAATAACAGAAAAATTTGATAGTTTAATCCAGACAATCGCCGATTTACGAAATGAAAAATCAGAGCTTAATGCTGTTTTAGGTACGTATTACAGTGTCGCTATTTTAATCCTTATGGTCCTATGTCATAAACTTTAAATAATTTATAAAATGTCAATGAATTTTCAATGGTTTAATGATTTATTAGTCACTTTTATATATTGACAAGCTTTTAGTAAACTTCTTAGCTATCTTCTTCAGATTATTGTGTTCATCCATCTATTGTTTACATTACTAGGGTATAAAGTTTTTCAATTATAGCGTGTTTGCGATTTTACCCAGGTTCATTAATTACTCATTTTTTTTTTTTTTGTTTTAACCTATTACTCCATGTTCATTTATAATGTTAGGTGTTTAGGTTTATTTACCAATAAATTTTAAATTGTTGCGCAATGTTGCTGTTTTATTTTCATGTTTATCAAGCTTTACATTCCATTATTAAGATCATCTGCATTATAATTTAAATTTTGAACTGTACACACTGAGAGATGCATGACAGTATGATACAGGTGATGCGTATTAAATAATAATCGCACTAGTCATGCGAGTTGAAAGGTAATAAAACATTAAAGGTACTTTTAATGATAGTACTTGACATAATTTTCTGACGAGTATTTTTAAAAAGTTATAAAATTTTGCTACTTTTTTTTAAAACTTGTTTTATACTGTTTAAATCATTCTGATCTCTCCTGTTTTTAAAAATCTGTGTATCCCATTTAAGTATGTTATTGCAGCCTCTGTACAAATGAAAATCAGCTTTAACCACTTGCCACTCTTCATTGTCAGGCATCGGGTGTCTATCCAGACAAAATTTGGGTCCCATTTAGGGGGCCCCTTTACAAAAATCCATTTAATAAAACAGGCTCTTTCACAAAATTCCTTTTAATAGAACATGCACCTTCACAAAAATTTATTCTATTAAAACATACTCTTCATTATCTTTATATTGTTAGGTTTTAAAATGTGTAAATTGCAAAGAAAACAAATTCACCAGAAAGTTAAACTTTAGCAGGAGGACATAAAGAAGTCATTATTAATAAATGCTTGGTTAAGATTTCAGTAACTGGATTTCATATTTTGTTACCAAAAGTTACGGTACAATCCCAGAACAGGCGAGACACCCTGTTTTGCGACTTTTCTGACAAGTGCCAAACACCCCGCATACACCAACCAGTGATGCCTCTGTACTTGAAAAAACCTGGGTCCCCGGGACCCAGGATTTCCAAAAATATGGGTCCTTTTTTTACAAAAGCGGGTCCCCATCAATAATAATTTATATTTTAAAGGAAAATGAAACTTGTTTATTTGGAAAAGATAAATGAAATGCATTAATTATTGTTTTAATAATAATTAAATAATGAATTAAAACCAGTATTATTTGCACTCAAATAAGATATTTTTAAAAAATATTAAGAGAAATTTTCTTTACTTTTTTAAAAGTAAAAATGCAAGAGGCAATTTTAATTGTAAAATAATGTTTATTTGAGAGTAGAAGATACCAAGTTCCACTAACAAGTATCACTAATGTTCGCATTTCTTTTAAAAATGGGCAAGACAGGTTTATTGAAAAAGATATTTTTGCTGAAAAAAAGAATACTTATGTTAAGTAAAGGTGTACTTTTTGTTGAATGAATAGGCGCTTTCATTATGCTTCCCATTGAATTATTTGTCAGCATAGATCTGTGTTGGAATCAGATATTTTCCTTGGATGGGAAATTTACATCTAAATCATTAATAAACATCAAATCCTAAATGTTCTGAAGGTGGGAGACATTTCAATGCAGTAAGAAGAAGGGGGGGGGGGGGGGGGGGATTTTTCACTGGTCCACACAGGGTTGCCGGCTTTTAGCCAGGCCAAAAAAAGCCGGCCGGCTTTTTTTGGTTTTAACCACTTAAAAAAAGCCGGCTTTTATTTTTTTAAGTTGGTTTACAGTTAATTTGTTTTAAATTTGGATCAATTAATTTTTAATACACTTATAAGTATTTTCTACTAAAAAAATGATAGATTTCTATTAAATTTTGTCAAATAAATAAGTCTATAACTTCTAGAAGGCAAATGTGAAGGCATTATGTCTGGAAAAAAAAAAAAAAAAAAAAAAAAAAAATATAAACATTGAAAATAATATAAGTTAGGCTCCAAACTAGTATTTTGAAATTCTATATTACATAGCTCAACATACACTACACATTTTAAAGATTATATTTAATTAATGACAAAATGTAGCACATCAAAATGGAAACATTCTTGTGTGTCCTTATTGAGAGATTAAGTTATAAATGTTAAAAGAGAAATTAGAAAGGATATAATATTTGAGGAGATTGGTACATAAGTGTATAAAAAATAGAGCATTTAAACAAGAAGAAAAAATTCTCTAAATAAAATTTTGAAAAGCTTGTTGTTAAGCATATTCATGCATATGCTGTTCGCAATGTTTTTAATAGTGAGAAATGGTGTTTTTATTAATATGACTATGTATAATTTTAAATGTTTACTAGAAATAAAATAAGACTTGTATATTAATAGCTGTTAAAATTAAGTAATAAAACATGTAACTAAGTAACCATTGTCCTCTTTAATTTTATAAAGCAGTAAAACTGAAAAAATTGGCAGTTGGCATGGCCCTTTTAAAATTTAGCTGACATATTTGCAATTCTGACTATAAATCACTAGCAAAACCATCTAAGTTTTATTCCAGTATTAATGTCTTCATTATTGAGAAATTGGGTTACTTATTAAACTCTAAATCAATTAAATGTCATTAAAACTAATTAAAAACACTTTCAAATGTGTAGTTTATAATTATAATGCTTCATTGTATAAAAGCCAATTATGGCCAAAAAAGGCCAATTTTGGCCAAAAAAAGCCGGTTAAAACCAATAAAAGCCACCGGCCTGGCTTTTTTTAATTTTAGCCGGCTTTTTTGCAACCCTGGGTCCACCTAATGAATACATTATCAAAGTACACTGAAATCATTCTGTATTTTTAAGAATCTCATTAAAAAAAAAAAATTAAATTCCATTTTATGAATTTTCTACCTATAAGTTTAGTTTGCACATCTTTTTTGGTGCTTTGACTAAATTCACGTTTTTTCCGCGATCCTTTTGTCGAAATTTGCTTTTTTTTTCGCGAGCCTGTAAATTTGGTTTATAAATGATTTAATGTAAAAACCATCATTCTAAGTTGCTACGGGAGTTCTAAAATTAGGTGAACTCGATTATGAAAGATTTCAAGTCAACTAATTAAATGCACAGTAAGTTAGATAATATTTCAGGGATTTTTTCAATATTTATCATATCATTCTGTGTTGTTTATTTACGGAGCTATGCTGAAAAAGTTCTCAGTGGTACAGTAAAGAAATTTGGAAGATATACGCTACAGAGATAGGGTATACAGTAGACTCCCTCAAATCCGCACAGCTTGGGACCAGAGGTTGTGCGGATTTTAGAATTTTGCGGATTTCTGGTCATTTATTTGTTTACATTTTTGAACATTAATTTGATTGGTAGTTGAGCAATGGAAATTATAATGAATGGTTACAATAAAGTGAAACATTAAAATAATTAAGTAAAATATTAAAATAATTTATTAGTTTAAAAGTAAGTAATTATTAAATAAAATAATTATGCAAAATAAAAAATTTAGAAAAATATTAAAAATTAAGTCATGTAAATAATAATTAAGATACAATACTAAATGCACATATAAATATACAATATAATATAAATATAAAATAATATATAAATAACACTAAATACAAACATACAATACTAAATATACATAATAATGAGGAAAAATAAATTTTTCTTATTTTTTTTTTACGAACTTTACTTATTTTTTTATTTTATATTTTTGAAACATGGATAAAATGGTTGTTTGTTTAATTTTTTGTTTCGTTCTTTTGTTATTGCATCCTGAAGCTGCTGATGATTCATTATCTGTTGCTCCGATATAAAGCTCTGCTGCTTCAGGAAGCTCAAATATTTTTCTCCTATGGCTAGACTTTCTTCAAGATTAATTTTTTCAAGTTCTTCATCAGATTTAGTTTCTGATGAAGAATCTGCATCAATAACGAAATTTTATGCCATGTTTATCCAGATTTAATAAACGAAAAAGCTTGATTAATTAAAAAATATTTTGGAAAACGATCACGATCGCCGATGATATTAGCGCCATCTTTATTTATTTCGGAAATAAATGCGTATTTTCTTTATGAAAAAACTTGAGTTCAGTCATATTAATCAGAATTACAAATTAAAATACGTACATAAAATTAAAAATAAATAAATAAAAATCATTAGATTAAAACCAGTGTTGAATTCAGGAGGTGGCCTAGGGGGACATTCCTCCCCGGAGCAATGAGATGCTCCCCCTCAGAAGATTTGAGATTGTGTTTTCAATGGTCAAAAAGTGCAATCCCCCCATCCCCGGAACCACAGAAATCCCTCCCGGAAAAAAGTGTCTGAATTCAACATTGATGAAAACTGACGTCGATACCTCTTTTCACGCTGCGATCTCAAAACGAAACTTATATCTTATTTGCCATCTTCCGTTGCTTCGCGCATTCGCTCCGCGCATTTCCTCTTTCTCAAGATTTTTCTCAGTTGCCTATACGCACAGATAAGAGATAAGCGCTTTTCTGTATATACAAAACAGGGCCATTAGATTTTTTTCGGAAGTAAATTCATATTTTTCTTCATAAAAAAGCTTGCATTTAGTCGTATTAATCAGAATTACATATTAAAATGTGTACGTAATATTAAAAAAATAATAAATATTGAAACACGAGGAAACGAACGGAAGAAAAGTAAACAATTCCACTACAGTTTACACTTGCTAATATTCTACAGAAAATACAATAAAGGGGAATTTTTCAAGGCTCGAAATGTACTGGAACAAATCGGAGCGATATTCTGGTTCTTGAAATTATGATAAATGAAGTTCCGATTCGTAAAATTATGGTAAATATCGTTCCGTTTCATACTTTTATTGAAACATTGTTACTGTTTAATATAGCTTATTGCGCTCTCTGTTACTGTTTTCATTGTTATTTAGAGCCTTGAATGTTTTTTTTTTTTTTTTAATTGCTTTGTATGTTTAGAAATAAATTTGTCTATACTTTAAAAAAAAAAAAAAAATCGGCAAAAATAATTTTTTCTGTTTCGTAGATTTTTCCATTTCGAGCCCTGGAATTTTTGATATAGATATGCTAATTTATATAAAAATCAAAAGTAACATAAACTTATTTAGTAATAAATCAGCTGTAATAGCCAAAAGAGAATAATTAACAGAAAATTGAGTAAAAAAAACATGGCGGTAGTCGCTGATTTCGGCACCATCTTGAATTTTGTGCCTGCATCTTAACTGTAAATTTCACTGTTTACATCTGAAAAAATACGCGGATTTTAGGCGTTCGCGGATTTTAGGGTCGCGGACTGGAGGGAGTCTACTGTATTAGAGAGTATATATGCTATAGTTATGGAAGATGAGCTGAGTTCCTTAAAAAATTCAGAAGGGATGCAGTATATACCTACCCCTAGCTCCCTGAGAGTTCTATAATCAGGTTAATGCGATTATGAAAGTAATCAGTGATGCCGTTGTACTTGAAAAAACCTGGGACCCAGGATTTCCAAAAATCTGGGTCCCTTTTTTATAAAAGCGGGTCCCCATCAATAATAATTTATATTTTAAAGGAATAAATGAAACTAGTTAATTTGGAAAAGATAAATGAAATGCATTAATTATTGTTTTAACAATAATTAAATAATGAATTAAAACCAGTATTATTTGCACTGAAATAAGACATTTTAAAAAAATATTAAGAGAAATTTTCTTTACTTTTTTAAAAGTAAAAATGCAAGATACAATTTTAATTGTAAAATAATGTTTATTTGAGAGTAGAAGATACCAAGTTCCACTAACAAGTATCACTAATGTTCGCATTCTTTTAAAAAGGGGCAAGACGGGTTTATTGAAAGAGATATTTTTGCCGAAAAAAAGAATACTTATGTTAAGTAAAGGTGTACTTTTTGTTGAATGAATGGGTGCTTTCATTATACTTCCCATTGAATTATTTGTCAGCATAGATCTGTGTTGGAATCAGACATTTTCCTTGGAACGGAAATTTACATCTAAATCACTAATAAGCATCAAATCTTAAATGTTCTGAAGACGGGAGATATTTCAATGCAGTAAGAGCGAGGGGGGGGGGATTTTTTACTGGTCCAGCTACTGAATGTATTATCAAAGTACACTGAAATCATGCTGTATTTTTAAGAATCTCATTAAAAAGAATTAAATCTCATTTTAGGAATTTTCTACCTATAAGTTTAGTTTGCACATCTTTTTGGTGCTTTGACTAAATTCATGTTATTTCCACCTTACTTTGACGAAATTCGCGTTTTTCCGCAATCCTTTTGTTGAAATTCGCTATTTTTTCGCGAGCCTGTCACGAAAATAGTGTTTTTTCTCGCGATACTTTGACAAAATTCTGCTTTATTCTGCAATTTTTTGACGAAATTCGCTATTTTTTCGCGATCTTTTGACGAAATACACTATTTTGTCTCAGCCCTTTTACGAAAATAGCATTTTTTCCGCGATATTTTCATGAAATTTGTGCTTTTTTCACGATCATTTGACGAAAATCGGCTTTTTTATGTTATTTTTTGACAACATTTGCTATTTTTTGGGGATCCTTTGACGAAAAACGCTATTTTTTCCTGATCTTTTGACGAAAATCGGCTTTTTTTCCGCGATTTTTTGACGAAATTCGCTATTTTTTCGCGATCTTTTAACGAAATACGCTAATTTGTTGCGGCCCTGTTACAAAAATCGCGTTTTTTCGCAATATTTTGATGAAATTTGCACTTGATTCAGCAATATTTTCATGAAATTTGCGCTTATTTTCGCGATTTTTTGACGAAATTCGCTTTTTTTCGCGATGCTTTGACGAAATGCGCTATTTTTTCGCGGCCCTTTTAAGAAAATTGCTGCTTTTGCGCGATATTTTGATGAGATTTGCGCTTTTTTCGCGATTCCTTGACGAAAATCGTCTGTTTTCCGCAATTTTTTGACGGAATTTACGCGTCCCATGGGACGCGTAAGAACTATTTTTTTGCATCCCGTCTCCGATTTTTCGCGTAATTTACGTGCTATAGCGCGTCTGCGGCTTCCCTGGTCATATTTAACTATCTTAATATATATATAATACAAAGAGAAATTTCATTCCGGCCGCTTATATTTTGAGGGGTTGTTCTCTACAATACTTGCAAATTTGGCCAAGCAGTCTGACTTGAATGATACATACGTAAATTTTCATGAAAAGTAGATAAATGGTAAGCAATTAGCCAATTATTGAAGATTTTAATAGCAGCAGAAATCGTTTAAAAAATTTGACTTAACAAAAAATAAAATAAAAATTTTTAAAGTGAGGGAATGATGAAACAGATATGAGGGAATGATTGTTTACAAAACAAGTTAATTAACACATTATTTTTAATATGAATTGATACAATAAAATAGTATTATAATAGTATAAAATAAAATTAAATAGATGAAAACTGATGATCTATTATCACATGGCTGAGGGGGCTCAGTCTTTCTTTCCCCATAAGATGTGTGGTAATTATATTCATCTTTTTACTTTCTTCTATCATTACAAGAAGAAATTATTGGATTCGTGAAAATTTTCGAATTCCGGTTTTCGACAGATTTACATGTTTTAGAGGTCAGAGATCCCGAAAAAAAAAAATAATTATTTTACAAATACAAAGTCTCTGTCTGTCTGTATGTGACAGAAATTTTGTGGGCACTCTATCTCAAGGACTAATGGAAGGAATTGAATAAGACTTTAGATTCAGTTAGTTCCCAATATAAATTGGGGCTGATTACTTTTTGGTGTAAATTGCCCAACAGGTGGCACTGCTATCATACATTTTTCACGATTTCCACAATTGCTATATCTCTAGAACTAATGCTCGGATTTTCATAAAACTTCAGATTCAGTTAGTACATTGATATAATTTGGTGCTTATTACTTTTTGGGGTAAATCACCCAACAGGTGGCGCTTATATACTAACATTATTCATGATTATTGCAATAACTATATCTCAAGAACTAATGCTCGCATTTTTACCAAACTTAAGATTCAGTTAGTCTCTGATATAAATTGGTCCTGATTAGTTTTTGGTGTAAATCGCCCAACAGGTGGCGCTGATACGCAGAATTTTTAATGATTTCTGGAATAGCTATCTCAAAAACTAATGTACTACAGATTTTCATCAAACTTCAGATTAAGATAGACTTGACATAAGTTGTTGCTGATTAGAGTTTAATGTAAATCACCTAACCGATGGTGCTGCTAAGCTGCATTTTTCAGGAAGTATTAACATGTGTGAGTTTTGGGATTGCCACATCTGACTAGTTTTGGTTTGGTTAATTATAGTTTGTGTTTCCCAGATCCATTTCTTCAGCTTTAATAAACTTGTTTCATCCTCAGTAGTTTATAAAATTAAGTTGCTTTTACAATTCTCACACTTCCTTTGAAGGCAGGTTATATTATTTTTCTCACAACATAATTCTAGTAATACATCAGGTGTTTTAAAATTTATTATTCCTGTTTCATTAAGTTTTAATACAATTATTTTTATGTTGAATGAGCTTCACAAGCAGCTGTATCTCTTTCTTCAACATTAGGTTTTTTCACCTAAAGTGGTTTCAGGCGACAGAATGATGAATAACTCAAAACATAATTAACTTCTTTGAGAAACTTCTTGTATAAATATTTATGTGTCTCGCATAAAAGCCTTCTTTTGTTTATTTTGCTTTTTGAGGTATAATCTTTTTTTCGTGGACAAAATTTTTAGCAAAAATTTAATATATCCTGTTTAACTTTATTAAATAGCTAATTGCCTCTCTTACGATAAGTAAAGAGATAAGCTTCCTTGCTAGCAATATACTTCAAGCTTCGATATCTAAGAATATATATATATATATTTTGTCATATGTAGCAATCTGTATTTTTTCAAAATACTTCCCTTAAAATTCTGTAGTACATTTGTCTACTTTTTTGACTCTTTCCCATATTGCTAAAAGTTGATGCCAATGCTGTGTAAAGAATGTCTCCAAATAAAAGCTTTTTCTAATTTTGGATGATACGTCTTTATTTCCAGTTATTTTTTTCTTTTAGGAGTTAACTTTTAGATGTTTAAAAAAAAAAATTAAGTAAGGCTTGGTAATACTTTTTGTATTTTGATTATCTCCTTTTGCAGCTTTACAGTTGAACTTTTAATGACTGATTTTCTGGAAACAGTTTTGTTCTACCACGTCTAATTCTTTTCTCTAAGCACTCTGCCTTGAAAAAGGACATTCAGCCTCAGAACCACTAAAACTTGAGAAATCTGTGTTACCACTATTTGATGGAGTCTGGGGAGAAAGAAATTGCTCAATCTTCTTATTTTTCTTAATATTTTCTCTATAATTTTTTAAATTTTTCTTCCACTGTTTCCCTTTTTTGACATTGTTGTCTAGAACTCATTTCCTTTACACTTTTAACTTGGCCTTTCTCTTTTTTATAAAATATTTCAGTTATAAAATATTCAGTCTTTTTTATAAAATAAAATATTTCAGTTTTTCAAGCTTCAAAGGATTATTTTTCATTTTCTCTCCTAAGATTTTTTAAAACTCAATATATTTTAATTGCATAAAAAATGTAAAATTCTAATCAACACTATTCTACGTATATGCATAATTTTTCACTAAAGCTACTCTGGCGTATTTATAAATTTCTCCAAGAACAGTTAAATAAAATGTTTTGGTTAGTTTGAGCCACACAAATTTAAGAAATAACATGCTATTAGTATAAATTTTAAGCAGGAAAACTAAATCCATCATTTAAACAGAAAGCACATCATTCCCTCACTCATCTTGTCATTCCCTCATAATGGTAAATGTGAGGGAATGACAAGTGAGGGAATGATGAAATAAGATATTTTTACTAATTGTAGGAAAAAATGCAAAATTATGAAGAAATCCAAACTGTTTCCTTGAAGAGCAACACTTAATATATAATGTATGATAAAATTAAAATTTTTGATATTTACAAAAAAATTAGTATTCTGTGTGAGGGAATGACTGCTAATAAAAATGCTTCCAGATATACCGACTGAAAAAAAATTCTGAAAAATTAACAAAATTTTACACCACCAATTTATGTTGCTGGACTGACAAGTGCTCAAAATGGCTTCTTCTCTGTGAAGAATTCTACACTGCTACTGCTCTTTAGTGGTAGATATTTGAGATAATAGCAATGTGTGAGGGAATGATGGTCTAACATAGGGAAACATATAATTGATTGAATAGACTATATAATAATTGTAAAAAATAATATTTTTATTATTTTTTGTAATGTACCAAATAAGAACTTTATTTTGCTTAGGGTATTTTTAATTATTTTTATTTCTGGATGGAAAGAAATAGGCAATAATCTATGGTAGTACAGGTGGGGGAAAGGTGAGGGAATGATGTTTGCATGATACATATTACATTTTTAAATACTAAATTTATTTATTTTTAAATTTTACCTTCTGTCCCTAATAAAGTATGTTTAGATCTTCTAATAAAAATAAAAATAAATAAAAATGTAATGAAATTAAGAGCATTTATATGACTGGGAAGCACTTTTTGCACTATTGCAGAGAATAACCCTTCTGCTTAATAGATTTTGGCGGGACTTACATTGTTAGTTAGATAATTTTTCAGAAAAGATGTTAGCATGAAAAATAACTTTCTACGTTGCTTAGTTAAATAATTATGGGGAAAATTCTAAATCAGATGAACCCAATTTTGAAAGATTTGCTTTTTTTAAAGGTTCCACTGAATGAATTTTTATGGGATTTAAACTGTTAATTAGATCTTTTTTAGGGAAGGTTTCGGTATATTTTCCAGTTTAAAAGATTCTGCTAAGTGGATTTCGATGCAACTTGATCGGTTAGTTAATGTTTCAGTGAATGTTTTAGTATAAAGCACATATCATTTGCTGTTGCTTGGTTGTTAGGTTGCTTGATTATAGAATTATAGATGAAAGTTCTAGAATCAGGCGAACACAATTATTATGAACGATCAGCCTTTTCAATAAGTCCAATTAACAGATTCTGATGAGACTTGCATTGATAATTTTTCATGAACGCTTTTAGTATTTTACTTATTGTTCTACTGTTTTTTACCGAATCCTACACTAACAGATCAACTAAAGAAATTGGTCCTTAACAGTCTAAATTTTGTATGACTCAAAAGATATAATAGCGTAATGACATTCATATTGATTTCAGCAATTCGGTTGGATACACCAGGTAAATGTCCATATTGCTTTAAAACGCATGATCAAATTCACACATATATTTTGTTTCATTCAAGATTTCTTTAGAAAAATCGACCAGCGTAGCGGGCGAAGGCAGCTAGTAATAACATATAAGTGATTAGAAGTACAGTAGACTCCTTCAAATCTGCAGAGGTTGTGCGGATTTTAGAGTTTTGCAGATTTCTGGTCATTGCTTTTACATTTTTTAAACAATAATTTGAATGTAGGGAAAGACTGGGTACAATGAAACATTACTTGTAAAATCAATCAAATTTGTCATAGAGAGTTGCAGTTTATTTTATATTTATGTCCTGCTTTATGCGTCATTCCATGGTACCTTATGTTACATTTATAGGAATTGACTTCAATAATTTTAGTAATATAGCACCAAAAATAGAAATCAAAATATAAAGTTGACATAATTTGTTAATTAAACCTATTAAAAGCTCAATTCAGATGAAATTTATCTAATTTTTGTGTTATTTATTGAACTCTGTTATATTTATTTATTATATTTATTATATTTATATATTTATTGAACTCTGGCAGTTATATTTATTATGTAACTGACATCACTGAAAAAGGGAACATAATATACCATAAAAAATAAAATTTTCATTCTCATTTTCTAGATAATTTTCATTCAAATTGAGCTTTGGATAAGTTTAATTAATTAACAAATGATGTCAACTTCACATTTGAATAATTTTTGGGTTATATTACTAAAATTACTGCAGTAAATTGTTATAAATGTAACGGAAGTTACCATGGGATGATCCTTATGCGAATTCTCAGTTTCAAATTTTTCTTTCAAGTAATTGTCGAATTATCATTAAAAAACGGCATAATGGTGGTTTAAGGGTGATGCTATGATGTGCAGAAAAGCATAATTTGAAAAAATATATTTTACTCATTTTATTGAAATATTTGGGCTGGCAATAGTCAAAACATATTAAGCGCAAGAAATAATGCATTAATAGAAGTGGCATAGTTATCAAGTAGCCTTTCTACAATAGAGTACCATAACTTCAATTTGGATACCATACAACCCCTACAATATGCTCATTTTAAAATAATTAATTTCTTGGAAACTAATCGTACAAATTTCATGCAAATTTGGATTTGGGATAATTGAAGGGTGTCAAACTTGGGTATTACTACTGAAAAAAAACCAAACCAAAACAAAGTTTGTGTTCGTTTTGATATGTAGATGACCACCTAAGAAAATTTTATATACATCAATTAAAAGTAGACTTTATTTCCAATTGTTTAGTGCTTGTAACTTTCTCCTTCGATAATTTGTTGCAGAGTTAGCAGGGAGTGTTCACTTTTTTTTTTCCACGACTGTATATAATGAAAAAATGGAAAGAAAGCGTATGCTATGATTTTTCTTTTTGTATGCCTCAGCAGCAGCATTCTCTGTGTCTGTCTGCAGCAAACTAAAATTTATCTGTGGCCCTAACCCATAAAATAAACAAAACTTTCATTTACAAAGTAAATACAACCAGCATAATAATCTAGAGATTAGTGATGCAACGAATAGTGGTTTGGCCGAATATACGGCCGCTGAATGTTAATTCATGAATTCTGATTTACACCAAATAATATGTATCGATTTCTTCATACAATTTTTTATTAAACATATTCAGCCTTAACCCCCTCACTGACAAGCCCGTGTTAATACGTTCACTAAGCTCCTGGTTTCACAGCAATACAAGCAATATTTATAGTAATATAATTCTATTGATTTAATGTATTTTTAATGCATCGAACAATGATTAATACTTCCAAGGATTGCATTCATATTCGTTATTAAGTTTTTTTATAAAATGTTCAAAGAATCATTTTTTTAGCATTTAAAACAAAATGCATAAAAAACAACATTACAATTTTGCCCTTTACCAAGACAGTCGGAGGGTTAAAGATAATTAAAAACAAAATTTAAATTAGTTTTAATTCAAATCAATGGTTGCTCTTAGAGAAGTGTTTAAGTTCATTGAAGCCTTTCGAACAAGTTACTGTAAAAATTAGTTCAACAACCTCACTTATTTCGGAAGTTATTCCAATGGTGGAAACTTTAATCGTCAAAGCCTGAAGAAGGGAATGAATTTTTTGGTGTTGGAACACTTAAATACTGTCTGGCTCAAAACATGAATGCACGCTTTAAACATATTCATAATGGACATTTTTGCATTTCAACTTTGCTAGACCCTAGGTTTAAACTTGCTTTTTTTTTATATATAGCTGAAGAAAATAATCTCAACTTAAAATCTCGCTGATTCTACCTATGACTGCTGTCTCAAACAATGAGATTCCTGAAACTGAAACAAATGCAAATGGGACAGAAACAAGCAAAGATGTTCATAATAAGTCAAAGACCACATTTTGGGATTGCTTCATGCAGATTTCAACTACTAACAAAAACAAAACAGTTAACAAATTTCAGCCCTTACAAATGACGTGTAGCAGTTATTTTGATAAATCTCTCGTCTCTTAGATGAAAATTGAAAATGAATATCCACTAAACTGATGGAAAGTAAATTCTATTGAATGTGCAATACTTAGCATAATTAAATCATTTTTATAATGTATATAAAATTCAAATAATTAAATTTACTTTAAATATTTAAATAATTTTAAATATTAAAATTATTATTTAATATTTTTATTATAATTTTAATATTTTTTATATGATTATTTAATATATATTATTAATATTTTAAAATAACATTTTTCATGTATTGCACGTTAAGAAAGTTGAAATGATTATTAATTTTTTTTTTTTTATATTTGAAATAAAATTGTATTATAAATTTAATAAACATTTAATTTTCCTTAATGTGTAACACATAAATATAAACCTATAGGTATGTTATTTAAAATTTATCAATCGATATTATTTATTGTAAATATAAATGATTTTGTTTTAGTATTCGGCTGAGCTATTTGACCGAATATCAACCGGATATTCGTTGCATCCCTACTAGAGATATAGAATAAATTTTCGCAAATTTTCTAGACCCAGCATATCTTTTTAAACTGTTAATTACCAAGATAAAAAATAATCTGTCACAGCATTTGTTGCCATGCTGCATTGTTTCTACTTCTGTGCTTTATGCTATTTTTAAATCTTTTACTGAAGTATATGCTATGCATTAAAATAAAATATTTCCGTTTTTAAATTGTTACAAAATTTTCAATGTAATTATTCCAAAAAAGTATACAGTATAACTTCTTTAATCCAGATTCATTGTGATTTCCGGATTACAGAAGTTTTGAAACTAAAATGCATTTAGATAAGTAATAGCTGTCATAATTATGGCAATACAAAAATGTAAGGGACTTGATAATTTAAAATAATAAAAAAATAATTACATATATTTTATGCAGTGTCATCATCTGTTGTAAATTACCAAAAACAATAACCATACGATTTTTTAAAAATTAAGATTTCTGATTTATAAATAGTACCCGATAAATAATAGAAATCACAAGAATAACAGACATATCAACAAAAATATTGAAACTATTTTCTAAAACTCCAAAAAGTTTAGTGACAAATTTAAATAAGACGTACAATTAATTTAAAATATAACTTTATAATTACATTAACATATTTAAAATAGTGATATATAAGGCTAATGTAAAAAAAAAAAAAAATTAAATATCTAGTACCTACGAGTACAAATATCAAAGTAAGTCACAAATTAAATATTTAAAAAAAATAATAATAAAATCTGATTTCACAATGTTTTGGTGCCATCTTCTTATCTTTGGAGAAATAAAAATAGTAAAATTAACATTAATCCTAAATTTTTACAACTTAATATTAAAAAAGACATCTATATTAATTACAAATGTAATTCAGAAAGTTCTTACAATTTAAAAAAAAAAAAAAAAAGTCATAAATTAGGTAGTCTTCATTTTTCTAATCATTTTCTGAAATTCATTCATATGTGTTATGGTGCCATCTAATCTTTAATTGAAAATAAAAATGAATAAATGTACTAAAATGTCCAGATTACAGAAGTTTCTGGATGAGAGATGTCCACATTAAAGTTGTTGTACTGTATAAATTTTTTTTTTCATAATATTTTCTATTTATAAATGTCTGCAAATGTGAAACTGAAATTACTTATATATGTACATTTTTTTTTTTTTTTTTTTTTTAGAGAGACAACAGTTTGAGTTTGAAAAGGAAATTTCTGCTTCTCAACAACAGTTAGAAACATGTACAGAATCCTGTACAAAGCTAAAGCAGCGCATTGTAGAATTAGGTAATATGATTTTCTGAGATTCTTTGATACATTTTATTTTTCAGAAATTTTTGTTTTGTTTTGACTTATTTACCTTTCCATCTTTATTTGGGGGTTAACAAAACCTGTTGCCGAACAGCTTGATTTTAATGCCAGTAATGGATGAGCATGACATCACATTCACTGTTATTGCAAGTTTGTCGAGGTCGACTGCAAGCCAGTTAATTTTTGTAATGAAGGATATGAGTTAGTTTCTATTTCTCTGCTTTTCTCTAGGTTTTGAAAAATATTACAAAGATTTGATACTTTTGCCTACAAAACAGGATACAGGGAAGTATTTTCAGGATAACAATATTCTATCATGAAAAACATGGGCAATTATATTCATGATAGGTAGCTTCCTACTTCTTCGTTTTAAGATTTTAACTAACTTTGCTTGAAACACTAAATTAAAATGCAAAGAACCCAATTAGAGAAGATTTATTCTAAGTTTTTCTCAATACTGAATTTGAATGAGAATTTCGCCAAAATCATTCAAATTAATCAGCTTTAGCCAAGTTGGCTTCATTTATCTACAAATGAAACTAGTCGGATGTACCAATCCCAAAACTTTCTTCTATCTCATGCATGTTACTATTTCAAAATTTGCTATCACACTGCCAAAATTAAATGGCAATCTATGCCCTTCATCAGTATTCTAAAGATATGAAATTCTGTGCATTAATTCTTGAGATATGACTATCGCTGAAATCGTGTAAATCCAGCAAAATGCAGCCTATCAGCATCACCTATTGAGTGATTTATACCAAAACCTAATCAGCAACAACTTATGTCAATGTCTGACTGAATCTGAAGTTTTGAAAAAATCCATGCATTAGTTTTTGAGATAGAGCTATTGCGAAAATCATGAAAATTTCAGTATAGCAGTGCCACCTATTGGGCGATTAACACCAAAACCTAATCAGCAACAACTTGACGTCTTAACTAAATCTGAAGTTAGGTGAAAATTCTTAAGATAGAAAATTGCAGGAATAGCGAAAAAGGCAGCACAGTAGCGCCACCTGTTGAGAAATTTACACCAGCACGTAATCAGCACCAAGTCATATCAAGGACTAACTGAATCTGAAGTTTGATGAAAATCCGTGCATTAGTTCTTGAGATGAGCTATTGCGGAAATTGTTTAAATCCTGCAAAATACAGCATAGTAGTGCCACCTGTTGGGCGATTTATATCAAAAACTAATCAGCATCCATTTATATTAGGGACTACCTGAATATAAATTTTTATTATATTCCGTGCATTTAAGTATTGCGCGGCAGCTCAATACTTATTTATTTCCAGTGTCACTTCTCAATGTTAATTTAACATAGAAAAGCCTATGGAGATCATAACTTTTTCATTTTTTCTTCCCACCTGTTTGTCCCTGATGCCACTCATTTTTAATTCTTTGCTAATTCTAATAATATTTTGAATTCAAAGTGTAAAAACATTTGCCAGATGTCAGGATCAAAACTGATCATAAAATGCCTTTGCATATAGGTGGATTATAATCTAGAGAGTAACATGGGCTAATTTTTATTTACATTATTCAAATATTTTTCTTAATTCCAAATTTCGCTTTTTTCATTGAGAATCAACAGACATTTTCTAATAAAATTTAACATTTTTCCTTCATTGTTGTAAGTAATTCAAAAGCCGTAATAATAATTTGCCTATTTTTAGTTGAATGATTTTCACATGAAACATGAAACTGAAATAGTTTTTTTTTTTTTTTTTAAGAATTAAAAAGATGAATAGATGAATATGACGTCATAGTGGGAAAAAAATGACATTTTCAAGCAGATTTTCTAAGTTCTGATTCTAATTTTTTGACCAAATTGCAACAACCTGCATTACTGCACTGGTGAAACATTTTGAATTATACATAGGTAAATTGCATCACAAGTGATGCAATATCGCACAAATCAAAGCCTGATGATGATACCCTCCATTCATTTTGAAATGTGTTTGTCTGAGGGCAGTAGTTATTAAAAAACTTGACATATTAAACAAAAACCTAATTTGCAGAACAAATTAAAAAACAAAATTTATTTCCTAAATTGTTTAAGCCCGAGAAGGGGCAGATATTAAGATATTTCATTCAATTCGTTCTACATTTAATGTTAAATTTTTGTAACAAATAAGCTAAACCAATTGAATATTAAAAAATAAAGATGAAATTCATACAATATAATGCTTTAAACACCTATATACTTAGATTCCATTCAAATGAAATCGAAATAAATCTTAGACTTTTTCCATTTTTATGTTGTAAATATTTGTACTACAGATTTTGCATTATGTTTATGACGATTGTACATAATATGATAAGGTGCATGCAAAATACAAAACTTTAAAAAAAGTCTAAGATTTATTTCGATTTTATTTTAACGGAATCTAAGTATATAGGTGTTTAAAGCATTATATTGTATGAATTTCATTTTTATTTTTTAATGTTCAATTGGTTTAACTTAATTGTTATAAAAATTTAACATTAAATGTAGAACGAATTGAATGAAATATCTTAATATCTGCCCCTTCTCAGGCTTAAACAATTTAGGAAATAAATTTTGTTTAATTTGTTCTGCTAGGTTTTTGTTTAATTACTTCTTGAGATAGTGCCCACAAAATTTGTGTCACATACAGACATTTTGTAAAAACATGTTTTTCGGGCTACTCCTAAAGCGTGTAAATCCGTTGAAAACAGACAGTCGAAAATTTTCAAGAATCCAATACTTTCTTCTGGTAACGATAGAAGAAAGTAAAAACAATGGCACTGCATTATGAAAAATTGTGTCAAGTAAATGTCTTGTATTTTTTTCAATTCCTACCATTAGTTCACACTCTCCCTATATATATCTTGTTCAAATTTTCAATCGTTAATAAAATACTTATTATTCATCCATTCAAGTTCATATACACTTTTTTAAACTTGTAGTGGATGACACTTGATGTTAATACAGTTTTTTCAAATATTAATTTATTAATTAAATTTAATTAATTTTAGTTTTATATGGGAGAAAAAATTGTGGCTATTGGTTTTTGAACAGCATTTAATGCATCTCCATAAGGGGGGGGGGGGGGACCCTGTTCTGTCACCAAATACCACCAAGTTTATTGCCAACTTGGCAATATATGGCCAAATTTGGTGACCAAAATGAGTTGTCAAAAGTGACGCCAACTTGGCGATGTCTCTAATATTTTGCCAAATTCCTATAACTTCTTTATAAATCAATAGGGTTTATTTGCTTATAGAAAATCAACAAATTGAGATATTTTAATGCAACAAAAACTAATATTAGCTTAAGGGATTATTTTAAATTTTTCTTTGATGATCTAAGTAGGAATTGACTTAAAAAAAGTTTTTATATTACTTGTTCTGTTAGATGCACACCACTTCGTGCCAAGTGCATATCATGGCATGAAAGCTAACAAAGGTGTCTTTTGCAAATAATTACAAAAGTGTATGCAGAAGCTAATTTATGTAGGAGATAGAAATGGTAGTATTAATGACATTTGTGTAGTTAAAATGATGCCTATTTTATTAAATACAATATACAGAGAAAATTTGCGAAGAATAAAAATAATTAATTTTTGCTACTTGATCCACATTAAGTTGATGGTTTATTTAGCATTGCTGAAAATGTCTGACATTTTCTTTTGATGAGAGTAGGTCTACTTAAATTCAAGTAAATGTAATTCACAGAAATCTGTGCAAAACCCAGAAGTATGGAAATCACAATAGTTGTTAAAGGAAGGTTTTTGAAATGAAGTTTTTGTGTGTATATATTTTATTTTTTGATCATAGAGCATCCTGATGGCCTTAAATAAAGAATCATATTTTTGCGAACACGTCTCACAATATGAATAATACCTTTTTAGAATTTAATTTCATTCGTTATTCGGATTAGTTTTCATTCATTTTTTTTTACCACTGGCCAGTAACAAAGTAACTTTGGAACACTTCATGCAAAATTGTATTTTTTCTAACTATCAACATTGTAATTTACTAATATCTTTTAGTTACCATTCGATAGATAGGGTTACACTCAACTGAAAAAAAAACTGGTATTTGAAGATATTTAGACATGCTTAATGCAATGTATAAAAGAGATAAGAAAATGAAAATTTATTTTAAGAATTATTTTAATAAAATCTTGAATCTACTAAAAAACAACTTTTCAAAAGTAAAAAAAAGCCAAGCAAAAAAAAAAAAAGAAAAAAGGTGAAAGTTGTGGCTAAAAAATAGTGTGATATCAAATTTCCAAGCTTATATTACGATATTTATTTAACATTTTTTGATAAACATTTACCATATGTAAGTCGAGTACCTAAGTATACGTTCATAGAAAGCCTTTTTTCCTTTACTAAATACATCATAACGTGTTTCTGAAAATTTATTTTTTTTAAATTATGCATGATGGTCTTGGCGGCCATCTTTCCATATTTTACACAAATTTCTAAGCACACAAGTTCATTGTTAAGATTGGAAGTTCGAAATTGTTACTAATGGAAACCTTTTATTCTTTTAATTTATGGAAATGAGTGCCTAAAAATTTCTGTCTTAAAATAAAGCTGAAGTAACTTCAGGTTTCCTCTTGTGATTCTCTTTTTTCGGGGGGGGGGGGGGGGGGGTTATTTAATTAGTTAAAGCAGTAAAAATCAATTTCTTCTTTCAAAATAAAAAACTTTCTTAATTTATCTGTCTGTAGCTAAAACTAGAAGTTCGAAATTCTTAATAATGCAAATATGTTACGAGCTTGAGTGCTTAGAAATTTGTGTAAAATATGGAAAGATGCCGCCAAGCCCATCATACATAATTAAAAAAAATTTAATTTTCAGAAACACGTTATGATGTATTTAGTAAAGCAGAAAAGGCTTTCTATCAACGTATACTTAGGTACTCGACTTACATATGGTAAATTTTTATCAAAAAATGCTATATAAGTACCGTAATATAAGCTTGGAAATTTGATATCACGCTATTTTTTAGCCACAACTTTCACCTTTTTTCTTTTTTTTTGCTTGGCTTTTTTTTACTTTTGAAAAGTTGTTTTTTAGTAGATATCAGTTCTTTTATTAAAACAAATTATATATAATTGAAATAATTCTACTAGCTCAAATTAAAATTAGTCCTTGTATAACCTTTATAAGCAGGGAGCAAACACAATAGTATTCATTTTGTTTACCTATCATTCATTTTTTAGAGTGATTAATAATTTAAAAGTAAGGAAAATCAATTTCTTCTTTCAAAGTATCAGTCTTTCTTAATTTATATCTCCTTAAAATTTTCTACGAAAGATGAAAATTTAGTAAAAAACAGAGTCGAAATAAAATATATATTTGCAGTTAGTCTGTCAGTTAATTGTTTTTTCTAACTTTTTTTTTGCTGACGGTTTTGCAAAATAAATTTACCTTTACAAATACCTACGGTTAATCCGAGAATGAAACCCCGCAGGCATCTAAAGAATCGAAGATGTGTAAATCTAGCAATTCTAGACATAATAAAGGAACATTTTTGATAAAAATCTAAAAATTTAAAGATATAAACTGTACATATAACTTCATCTTCATTTAGATCGTGTTATAGAGAAGAAAGAATAAATATGTAATTGTACTCAAGTCTGTTTTTTCATACCTATTTGCATACATGTGAGGATATTAATTTACTATAAAATTTCCCCTAAATTGATTATCTTTAATAGTCTATTATTAAAGCCGCATATACATTAGAAATAAATATTTTTCGGTTAAAAATTGCCTGAAATCTATAGTCTTATCATTCGTCAAATTTGTTTTATGGTTTTTTTAATACCCAGACTCTTTTTCTGAATTCTGACAAAAGATCACAGACATATTGAAATTATCCAAATTCTTATATCTTTCTATCGTATTTCCTGTTTTGAGGGGGGTGGGTGTGAGGAAGAGCCCTTAACAACTTCGTTTTGTTCTCAGAATTCTGAATTATTCATTCAAAAGATCTACATACATAAGTCTTGTTGCAGAATTTTCATTAGCTAAGTGTTGCATCAAGTTATACATCATGTGAATCTATTAAATTACTTTTGTGAAATACTAGATGGGAGCCATTGATATTTCCAGACCATTTGCCTACATTTTAAACTTGAGTCATTTACTACTATTCATTAATTTTCTGTACAAATTAAAGAAGTCGTTGTTTCCATGCCAACTGTACTTTTCACTATTGCTTGCTTGTTTGTTTGTTTGCTTTATTAAACACATACATCATATTAGAGATGCAACGATTATTCGGCCAAAGCCGAATAATCGGCCCATTCGGCCTATACACTGAATATTCGGCCGAAGCCGAATATCAAGTCCATTATTCGGCCAAGGCCGAATAATACTGTAAGAACTTTTTTTTTTTTTTAATTTACACACTAAAACTTTTTAATTTGGCAATTTATTTTCATCATGTATAATGAAAATTTTATTTGAAATTAACTAACACTTTTTTCCCCTTAACTTTCATACCCTGAATTGGTTTTATCTACCCATTTTTATATAACAGAGTAATTTAGGAATCATGTTAAAATTTTTATGCTGTATCAATAAGTACAAAAAGTCTGTAATAAGCTAACATAAGCTATTCAATTTAAAATTAAACTATTCAAAATTTTCCTAATAGAGCAATACAAGGAAATTCTAATTTTTTAAGGCTAATGGGAAGTTTAATATTTATCCCTTGTTATTGTTACATAAAAAAATATTTCTTTCAGTGATATTTTTAATTAGATTTATAAAGAACATAAATATTACGGTAGATTAAGTATAGATGTATTGTATGTAGTATAACATAAATATGTAAGTTGTATATGCTTCAATATTTAAGTTGTTGTTTTTTTTCTGAGTTTTTTGTTAGTAAAATGCTCTTAAATTTAAATGTAATTTAAGTAATTTTATTAAGTGTGTTACTATTTCTTATTGAATAATAAAAGAAATGTAAGTACTAAATTCTTTTAATCAAGTAGTATATATGTATGTTTTTATTTTACATCACTATTTAATTTTGATTTTCTATTACCTAAAACTTAAATTTTTGTTGTCTAGTACTTTTAAAATTTTGTGATTATTTTAAAATGTAACAGCAACAATGTACCTAATATCTATTAAATTGTAACAATACACTAACTACAATACTACATAGTCAATATTTTAAAATTTATTTTCCTTACAGATATTTCCTTCCTTTAAATCTGAAATCATTCACTATACACTTCTTAATAGTCTGATGACATAGCAAAACAATATGTGACTTTTTTGTTAATTGTGAGCTTTATAAAGTCTACACTAATTTCTTTCCACAATTTCGGAGGACATACCTTTCTGTCAGTGATTTTTCTTAAGATATTAAAATTTCTTATGTTTATTTTCTTTCATATGAAAGTTGAAATTTATGTTTTGTAATACTTTTTAAATGTAACATTAACATACATAATATCTACTAAAATGTAACTAGAGAGTAACTGATGAGGAACTTTTGCTAAGATTTTTTTTAAAGGGGGGGGGGGGGATTGTATTATTGAGGCAATTTTTAGACCAAACATAGCCAAATATTTTTTCAGAATAAAATAATGCTTTAAAAATTAAATTTGCATATAAATAATTTTTTAAAAAGAAAATAACCTATTTTAATTGTGAAATATACAAGAATTGTGCATATAATGCATAATATATTTTGATTTTAGACAAAAATGACTTCATTATTCAAATGACTGTTTGGAATTCAACATTGTTGTACATTTAAGGGATTCACTATTTCCGCGCTTTTTTAAGTATTGCTGAGATAGTCGATTTCTACAACATATAATCTAGGCCTATAACGGAGCTATAGTGTCTAGAAGATATAGTTTAAAAATCGGCTTATTAAAAAGGTGCTAAAAAATTGTATCCCATAAATGTTGAACGAGGCTGAACGATGAATGTCGATCACAGCGACATATGGTAATTCCAACGTAACTATTTCAAAAGACATCAATTGAGAAAACGTTTCGCTCAGAGAAGATCTAGAAAATGTTGCTGCTATCAACATATGTCATTCAGTATTTTTCAATATTTATGGGATTCAATTTTTAGCAATTTTTAAAGTATTACTGGAATAGCCGGTTTCCACACCATGACCGTGATCTAGGTAGATTTTTCTGTTATCGCAACGAGATTGACCAATCAGAAGCCAGAATTTTTGCTGACTTTTCACTGTTTGCAAAAATGTACCTGGATCCCGGCCTATATTTCTAGACGTTATAACTGAGCTCAGGAATAGTACAGAAAGCAAACTCCATATTTTGATACATTAAGGCCGGGATCCAATTAGGAACAAGTGTGTCGCTATAACGAAGTAGCGACATACGACCAATAAAGGTTTGTTGGTAGAAGTGATAAAAACAAATCATTAAAGGTCTTTGCGAGCGTGTCATTATCGTCAGGCTAATGCATATTGAATTATTTCCCTAGTCTAATAAAGCTCGTCCATGCGCATATCGTCTAATGGAGGATATTCCAAATATAGGTTCAAGGCTGAAAAAGTCACGTGGTACTGGCAATTTACCTAAAGACCCTGTGACAGAATGTGCGCGACGCTGCGACGGGCGTCGCAGACTTTTCAGGGCTCCTGCAGACTAAAAAAAAGTATCTCGAATTTCAACAAATGATCGCCGAAAAAAAAATCTTCGTTAATCGTTTGCAGAAAAAAACGTCAATTTTGCGAAAGGATCGCGGAAAAAATGCAAATATTATTAAAGAATCGGGAAAAAACGCAAATTTTGTTAAAGGATCGCAAAAAACTCGAATTTCGCCAAAACATAGCTAAAAAAATGCTAATTTTGTCAAAGGATCGCACAAAGCGCAAATTTTGCGAAGAATCGCAAATTTTGTTAAAGAATCGCGGATAGAACTTGAATTTATTAAAAGAATTCCGGAAAAACGCGGATTTCTTTAAAGAATCGCGGGAAAAATGCGAATTTCTTCAAAGGATCGCGAAAACACGCAAGTTTTGTGAAATACCGGGGAAAAACGCAAATTTCGTCAAACGATAGCAAACAAACGTGCATTTCGTCAAAAGATCGCAGTGGAAAAACGGGAAATTTGTTAAAGGATCGCAGAAAAAAACGCAAAATTCATAAAGGATCGTGGTAAAAAGGCGAATTTCTTCAAAGAATCGCGAGAAAAATAAATAAATTAGGTTATATTATAATTAAAATGTAGGTATATTTTTATAATGTTAATCAGTAAGAATCCTATTTATTTTAACGCTTATAATGTTCTTGTTCATAATAAGAAAATTGAAACATGCTACTCCCGCAGACAATTTTCACTTCACTAAATTGCTGTCGCAGACACAACCATAATTTTCTGCCACTGGGCCTAAAGAACTTCTAACTGATGAGAAGGGGAACGGGAAACTACTACTGCTTTCACCCGTGAACTGTTTCATTGGCTAGCGGGGATTTACATTACGTCGACGGAGCCTTCCCTTCTTTACGTTAGACTTTTTGCCTTGACCACGTGATCATAACGTAGATAGAATATCCTCTATTCAAGAAAGTGGACTGCTGTACTATAGCGCCTAGAATATATAGTGTGAAAATTGGCTATCCCTGTAATACTTAAAATGTGCTAAAATATTGTATCCCTTAAATGTGCAACGATGCTGGTGAAATATACAGATCACAGCGACATTTGCAGGATATTTTCTCAAACTGCAAGATATTGCTAGTCTATACAATGTAATACTAAATCCCGCAGATGTCGCTGTGATCGATACTTGGGATTTTAGCTGTATCGTCGCACATTTAAGGGATACAAATTTTTAGCGTTGTTTGGACAGCATATTTCCACACAAGGTATTCTAGACGCTGTAGCCGTACTTTCGGCAAAAACTTGAAATGAGCATGCCTCCTGTGCATATATCACCACTCTTATGTATAAAGGCTCTCTGTTATGGTGTTGATTCTGAGCGCTCTTTGTTAAATTTCTATATTTGTGTTTTAGAGAAAGCAATACAGAAAAGTACTGTTACTATGGAAACAACAACTTCTGTAATATCGAAATGTATAGCAAAGTAGTTCAGAATCAGTGCCTTAAATAGTTTCGAATATGTATTGTTGTTATGACAATCAATACCCTTCCTGGATGTGGAGAGGGCCTATATCCCACGTGTTGATAATCTGCCGTCATAAACACAAACCAAAACCAAACCTGGATGTGGAAATGCAAAATTGTTCAACATAATGGAGGATATTCCATCTACATTTTGATCACGTGGTCAAGGTAATAACTTCTATCGTAAAGAAGGGAAGGCTCCGTAGACGTGTAATGTAAATCCCCGTTGGCCAATGAAACGGTTCATGAGGCAAAGTAGTAGTATCTTCCCTTCTTATCAGTTAGAAGTTCCTTGGGTAAATTACCGGTATCACGTGACTTTATTCAGCCTCGAACCCATATTTGGAATATCCTCCATTGGGCGCAATCTAGATAGATTTTTGGCTGTTAGAGAAACGAGATTCATCAGTCAGAAGTCGGCATTTTTGTGAACTTTTCGTTGTTTGCAGAAATGCAGGCTATTGATTGGTGAATCTCGTTTCGCTAACAGCGAAAAATCTATCTGGATCCTAGCCTACATTTCTACAAACATTGCACTTCATCCATGGCACTAAAAAAATGACTCAAAACTTTCATGATATAGGCCGGTATCCAGAAACAACAAATATTCTCAAACATGCAGGCTTCTGATTGGTCAAACTCATTTCGCTAACAGCGAAAAATCTATCTGAATCTCAGCCATAGTTTTCTTGGATGAAATCAATGCAAAAGGATAATATAAAAGAAAAGTATAAGATTTCTAAAATGTTTTGGCGGGTTTATCGCTATTTGGCATAATTTGTAGACTTTAGAATTAACAGTTTTTCGCTAATTATGATTAGAAAATTTGTTTTTAAAGCTGAATTTTATAAAAGCACTTAGATTGAGTAAATATCTGTCCAAAAATTCAATACTTACTTTTTTCTGTCCATTATTTAAGTCTCTACCTCGATTGAAACATAAGGTGTGACGAAAAAAATAAATCTGTCATTTTCAGTATCTCGAAGTTATTTTAAAAAATCTATATCTCTGTTTATAATTAATTTATGAGGATGCATTTGATCTCAAATTGAAGATCTTCTTGATTAGGCCCTTCTGGTTTTGGTTTTATTTTTCTGTGATGATTGGTTCTTTTGATATGGGATATTTTACGCTGCCATGTTTGGTCGATTTAACATGGAGAAGTTGTCTTCAGTATAATAAGCAGTTACGGTGTCTTGCCATTATTCTTCGCGTTTGTTAGTTTGGCGGGGTTAGCATTTTTTTTTTCAACTTTGCTTGGCAGAACGACCGTCCTGCTTGATATTGTAGTTTTACTATTAATTGCATAGGAATATAGTATTACAAAAAGTGTTATTTTTGACACTGTTTATCATTCACATTAGGTCTTTGTGACCTAACAGTCTTTCCACCAAAGTTTTATTACTGCAGCAGGATCATATTCATTTAATTGCGTTTTAGATAGTTTAACCCCTAGATTTAACCAGTGTATCTAAGATAAACTTTTGTCCCTTAGTGTTTTTCACACGACTCCACACTCTCTCCACTTCAGCATTGCTTCAAGCAATTGTTATCAAAATCTCAACAATGTATGTAAGGATTTTTTTTTTTTAATTTATCAGTTTTTAGTTAACAAATCAAATAACGATATGGATGGCCGAAAGTGCAATTAACCTCCCTCCCTCCCAATTCTCCAAGGAAAGAGAGGTTTGTGACCTTGGAACCAATAAGAATTGGTTACCTTCTTACCAGGGAAGGGATGATTGTGAGTTTTAAAAAAACATTCTGAAATACACAACAAATTTTGTGAAAGGTTACAGTAGAGGGAAGGAAGGGAGAATCGCTCCTAGCACTAACTATGCTTTTTTTCTGTGACCCTTTGACGAAATTCACGTTTTTTTTTTTCGCCATCATTTAACGAAATTCGTATTTTTTCAGCTGTACTTTGACAAAATTTGCATTTTTTTGCGATCTTTTGACAATTTTTTATTTTCTCCCGCCATTCTTTGAAGAAATTTTCGGGGTTTTTTGCGGTTTTTTTGACGAAATTTGTTTTTTTTCATGGTCCTTTGGAATTTTTTTTTTTCGTGGTCCTTTGGAGAATTTTTTTTTTTTTTCGTGATCCTTTGGAGAATTTTGGGTTTTTTTTTGTGGTCCTTAGGAGAATTTTTTTTTTTTTTTTGTGGTCCTTTGGAGATTTTTTTACGGTCCTTTGGAAATTTTTTTTTTTCTGCGGTCCTTTAGAGATTTTTTTTTTTTCCGCAGTCTTTTGGAGAAATTTGTTTTTTTCGCAGTCCTTTGGAGAATTTTTTTGTTTCTTTCGGTCCTTGGGAGAATTTTTTTGTTTTTTCGCGGTCCTTTGGAGAATTTTTTTTCCCGCGGTCCTTTGGAGAATTTTTTTTTTTTTACGGTCCTTTGGAGAATTTTTTTTTTCGCGGTCCTTTGGAGAATTTTTTTTTTCGCAGTCCTTTGGAGAATTTTTTTTATTTCGCAGTCCTTTGGAGAATTTTTTTTTTTCGCAGTCCTTTGAAGAATTTTTTTTTTTCGCAGTCCTTTGGAGAATTTTGTTTTTTTTTCAGCAGTCCTTTGGAGAATTTTGTCTTTTTCGTGGTCTTTTGGAGAATTTTGTGTTTTTTGCAATTCTTTGAGAAAATTTGTGTTTTTCTCGCGATTATTTGACGAAATTCACGTTTTTTATGTGATCCTTGGACAAAATTTGCATTTTTCTGCGATTCTTTGACGAAATTGGTGATTTTTTTTCTGCAAATGATTGACGAAATTGTTTTTTTAGGCAACCATGTTGAAACTAGTGGTATTTTTTATGTCCGAGCTTTTGGACTAATGACCGATTTAAAAAAAATTTTTAGGAATATCTTAAGTTTTTGGAAAAGAATCACCCCTGCTACATTCTTTTCTTACGTTTGGGATAATCGCCGATCTGAACACAGTAAATTCTAAACGAATTTCATCCCTTTCTCCCTGGTATTAACACATCTTTCAACCATCGCGTTTGGTTTAAAAAAAAAATATATATATATATACATACATATATGATGTTTTTTATTATGATATCTTTTCATTTTGAATGAAAATTCATTTTGAAATATTTTGTCCTTAATATTGGTATCTTATATATATTTATATATACCTAGGCAGCTAAATGTTTTAGCAATCTTTTAAATATTATACGCTTAGATCCTTGCTGCAAATTGCGCATAATCTTTGTGTATTATCTATATGATTTCTACTTGTAGTTATCTGATACCTCCCTTAGGAAATTCCATTAATTTTTTCATTCTTATCATCGCAAAATTTCATTTTATGATTTTACCTTTCTAGTTATGTAACTTATATGTATTTTATGTTGTTGGTTTATGGCGGTAGTCAATCATTCACAATATTGCAGTTTTTGATGATGGTCGGTAATGTTTAATTAATGGTTATATATATATATATATATATATATATATATTTATATTGATGATTATGTGAAAAAACAAGGAGTGTAATTATTTTTTTCCTTCTAATTTTAACTCGAATGCTATGAAACTTTGATTTTAACTTAAATATTCAATGCATCATTTAAAAAGTAGTAATGTATTAAGTGTGCATTGTTCTTGGCTAAATATTTTTTTAGTTTATGTTATGGATGTGAAAGATTTTCTTTGGTTTAAACAGTCGTAATTATTGAACAACTAAATTTTATGCTTCGGTTTAATGTTTAAAGAAGTCTGAAATATTACCCTTTTCACTATCAGGTCAACAGAAATTTGAACAAAGTTTTGTTAGTATATAATCAATCATGATCCCTCTCATGTAATTGATAAGTTTTATCTAGTCAACATGTTTTTTAAATGAAAAAATATCTTTGTAGGAATTGTAAAGGATTGCTTCTATAAATTGTAAAAGCTATAGAAGTTCGAAATCAATATTCATTTTTTCTTTGTCTGTTGTTGCAAAGCTGTTATATATATGTGAGTTACAAAGCAACCTTTAATGTAAAAATGTTGTATTTAATTATTATAGGTTAAGTTTATAAATTGTAGGTTCAACTTTTTAATGTTCACAGGGGCGGGGAAATGCATCATTTTACTCGCCACTGGCGTGTGAATTTTTAGGTAGGTAGTCTTTGAAAACTGCAAACTGTAGAGATATGCAAAAAAAAATTTTTTTCTTTAGTAATTATATTTTTTAATTTTCCTAATTACTGCGATGTAAACATGGTACTAATACTAAGTTCAATTTTATATGAAATTTTCAACTCTTGTATATATTTCTTAATTTTACAGGGGAAAAAAAAAAATGCATTATAGTAATAGTAACCAACTATTTTTGAGTTGCGTAAATTTTATCAAAAAAATTTTCAACTGTACGTTGCATGGCTGGTGAAATAAATCTTTGCCTGGTAAGATTTTCTAGAAATTCCCCACTCCTGAATATTCATATGCAACTATTATTATTAAATGACATTACCAAATAAAGTAAGGAATTAAGAAAAGCATAGTTAGTTTTTATCTCCATCAAACTCTATAAGTTTATTCACAAAGCAGTTGTTTTTACCTGTACTCCAAATTAATATTAATGAAATACAAAATTAATTTTCTGATTTAAGCCTGTTCTATTACTTAAAAAGTTATATTTGTTGTATATTTTTTAATTCAGCCTTTTTTTTCAGTTTTTGCTGGTTTTTAGCAGGTTTTTTTTCAATTTTCACCATTGTTCTGGCAAAAATACCAATTTGCCATCAAAATTACCAACCCTAAATAATTAATCCTTGTCTGTTTTTCATATCTGATGATATAAGAAAACTCCTACACTGCTTCATTTGTTCTTAAAAATTCTTCTGCATACACAGAAAGTTGTGTATAACTTTAACAGTTTTCAGTGCATCATATTATTTCCAGGCATGACCAAACTAACAAATCGAGGAATCGTGAATAGAATCAGTGGTTTTGAGTAAATGTAATAAGTTCGAGTATTGAAATAAATAATGAATTCTAAATTTAAAATTTAAAATACGGATCTATGAAGGAGCAATGTATAAAGTTTAATTTTGATAGAATAGTTCAAATTGTAGTCGACTTAAGTGGGTTTTGATAAAATATGTTAAGTTAGTGAGCTAAGTTAACATTATACCAATCATATGAATAATCATTGTTGACTTACAAGATAGTTGAGCTATCTTAGTTCTTCTGTTTCATTAGACAAATAACATTTGTCTTGTGTTAATATTTTTCCATGCAGTGTTTATTTAAAGTGATTTTGTTATTTATGATTTTTAACTTTAAGGTAAGTCTAATTATTCTGAATTATTTCTGGTGTGATTCATCCCGTTTCCTCTTTTTTCTCTTTTAGAGGAAAATTTAAATTCTGTTCAAAAGCAATGGCGAGATTTGCAGAAGACTCATGATTCATCTATGTTGGAACTAGTAAGTATTTGTTATGCTTTAGAAAAAATCAACATTTGTAAAGCTGTAATATATTTCATGTTATGACAAATTAATTTCTATGATGTGTATCTTAATGTCTTTCTGTGGCTGCAATTTTATGCAACTCTGTCAACTCTTTATAAAGATGGTGATAAGAATTAAATATATATGAAAAGCAACTACATTTACTAATTTAAAATTATAGGCTAATAAAGTGGTACTCTTTGTTCACCAAAAGCGTCACTCTCCTATAGCGTCTTATTATTTATCTGGCTCTGTATTTCAATACAGTAGACTCTCTCAAATCCGCACAGATTGGGACCAGAGGTTGTGTTGGCGCCGAAATTCATCTGACAAATAAATTTTCAAAATCCAAGTGAGATGGGAGAGCAATTAGGTTAAATAGTTTATTAAATAAAACTGAAATAGCATGTAAATTCTATTCATCATTAGAAGTTAATAATTGTTCCATAATAGTAATTCTCCGTATTTAACAGAGCCAATACAAAAAAAAAATGTGTTCTCTGCTTGGTTGCAGAGTCAGGACTTCCACTATACACTCTGTATTAAACAGAGCCATGATTTAACAATTGGCATCTCTGATTACAGAGTCAGGACATGTTACATGTTCTCTGCTTGGTTACAGAGTCAAGACTAACCATTTTAAAAATGATACATATTATATAAAATAAACATTAAAATAAAAATTACAATATGCAGTTATAAATCTTCTAAATAGCTATAATATTCATTTAAATGACATCCAAGTAATTATAAAACTAATAAATCACCATCAATTCAAAATTATTATAAAGTAAATAAATCTATATTACATGACCTTGAAATCATAATGTTACTCATAAATATTGATTCAGGGTTATAAACAATTTAGATAAACAGATTAGATTTTTTCTGTCAAAAGAAATCAGTTTTATAATTATATTTCGCAATATGAAAGATAAACAGAGTTAAATTATAAACAAATAAATTTGAGGGCATTTACGCCGTAACATCCTCCGCCTCCATGAACGGAGTTCATCGAACAATTATAACTTACCAAATTTCCACTATCACATACTAAATAATCAAATATTAAATACAAAATTAAAATATTACCTTAAATGTTAAGTATAACTAAAATGAAATGCAATTAAATCCTACTACTTCTATAAAAAACAGTTTCTGGAACAACTAAAAATAGAAAAAGACATTAATATACAAAATAGTTCAGAAAGTTACAAAAATTAGACATAGAAAAAAATAATAATAATAAAGTTAGTTAAAATAAAGTAAAGTTCTAGTCCAACGGTAGAAGAGACAGTTTTGTGATTGGCCGTTTCAGTTCACCAGTAGAAGTCTTTATTTTTACTACACGAACAATGTTATCATCCCCAGGAAATAGTTCAATTATTCTGCCCAATTTCCACCTTAATGGGGGCTGGTTTTCTTCCTTTATCAACACCAAGTCATTGATTTTTAAGTTCGGGTTGCTTCTAAACCACTTTGTACGTTGCTGCAATTGTGAGAGATAGTCTGACGACCACCTTTTCCAAAAACTTTGGAAAATCTTTTGTAGCAATTTCAAACGTTCCAAAGGAGTTACATAGGTAGAGGAGATATCAGGCTCAGGTAAGGAGGTCAAGGGCGCTCCTATAATAAAATGTCCTGGCGTCAGAGCCGTAAAGTCATTTGGATCAGAAGACTCAGCGACAAGCGGTCTTGAATTTAAGCATGACTCAATTTGTGCAATTAAGGTCAAAAATTCTTCATAAGTTAAAATCTGATCACCAATTGTTCTCTTCAAATGATTTTTCATTTGTTTTATTCCCGCTTCCCAAAGGCCTCCAAAGTGAGGGGCGGAAGGTGGGTTGAATTTCCATACTATCATTTCGTCAGTAAGATACTTGTGCAATTTTTCATCAGAAGCAATTTGAGACATCATTCTCTTTATTTCGCGGTCTGCCCCTACAAAATTTGTACCTCTGTCGGAAAATATTTCTAGAGGTTTTCCACGTCGAGCCACGAATCTTTTCAATGAGGCTAGAAAGGTTTCAGTTGTAAGATCAGTGACTAATTCAAGATGGATAGCTTTTGTTACGAAACAAACATACAGACAAACATAATGTTTAAAGGGTTTCACACCACGTCCCTTACGAGGTTTGATCAAAAAGGGGCCGGCTAAGTCGACTCCTACTCTTGAAAATACTCGAGCTTGTGTCACGCGTGCTGATGGCAGATTTCCCATCAACTGAGATGAAAGGTGTGATGAATTTCTGAAACATTTCATACATTTCCTTATTTCTCTTTTCACAGCTTCTTTAGCATTAATTATCCAAAATTTTTGTCGAATTGCTGAAATTGTCAATTGAGTCCCGCTATGAAGATGTTTCTCATGAAAATACTTTATTATCAAGTCTGTAACATGATGCCTTTTAGGGAGAATGATTTGATGTTTTTGATATTCAGACAAGTTTGCATTTTTTAGCCTACCTCCAACACGAAGAATATCATTTTCGTCAAGAAATGGATGTAAAGGAAGGAGTTTGCTTTTAGAATTTAGGATCTTTCTGGATTTTAGAATTTTCAGTTCGTCTCCGAATTCATGGTTTTGAATTAATTTCACAATAGCATTTGTTGCCCTTTCAAGTTCTGGAACAGTCAAAAAACCATAGACTCGTTCAGATGGGCATGTACTATTTTTGATGAATCTGAGGCACCAAGCCGTAATTCGTTTTAATTTAGACCAGGATGAAAATTTAAATAAAAGCTCAAATTCTGGAATATTTTGGGATATGGAGCAAACAAACGTTTTACGTTGTTCTTGCAAGACCTCTTCATCAGGTAGATTAGGTTGAGTTTCAGGGGGAAATACTGGTAACGATTCTTCCTTCAGCCAGCTAGGACCATGTAACCATACCTCGTTATTAATCAATTCAGATGCAGAGCAACCACGAGAGAGAACATCTGCAGGATTTTCCTTTCCTTTACAAAATTTCCATTGTACAGGAGCAACAAGTTCCTGAATTTCGCGTACGCGGTTTGCCACAAAGGGCTTCCAGTTGTTAGCACTTCCTTTAATCCAGTGCAAGGTAATTTGGGAGTCACTTAGACAAAATATATTTTCATTCACAATTTTAAATATTTCCTTTAAATAATTCGCTAATCTTGCAGCCGTAAGTGCTCCAAGAAGTTCGATGCGCGGCAATGTAATTTTCTTGAGAGGCGCTATTCTCGACTTTGCTATTACAAATGAAGTTTCACAAGAAGAAGAATCACGTAAATAAGCCACTGACCCATACCCCTTTAAACTAGCATCAGAAAATATGAAAAGTTGAGCGGTTTCAGGATTTAATTTTGGGATAGTTACAAAATATTTTCTAAGAATTTCAAAATTTACCAAGTCTTTTATTTCATTATGCCATTTTCTGAATTTTCCAGTTAAAGAATCTGGTAATGTAGAATCCCAGTCAATTCCATGTTCCCAGAGTTCTTGCATTAAAAATTTAATTCTTATCACGAAAGGGGAAATGAGTCCAATAGGATCATAAATTTTTGCCACAGTTTGTAAAACAATACGTTTGGTAATAATTTTATGGTCAAATTCTACTAAAAGTGGTTGTATGTCTATTTTCAAGGTATCACTTTCTGTTATCCATATAATTCCCAATACCTTCGAAAGATTTTGTTCAAGAGTGTCTTCCTCAAAGTTTATTCCATGTTCCTTCCATAAAAATTTTAAATCGGAAGAATTGGTTTTAAATTTTCTGAGTTTCATATTGGCCTCACTCAATATCTTCTCTGCACCGTTTGATAAAACAAAAGCTTCATTTACTGAATCAGCTCCATGAAACAGGTCATCAACGTATAAGGAAGTATCCAGCATATTAACTATTTTTCCAAACAAATCTTTATACCCCTCAATGTGATGTTTGATGGTTGCAGAAAGGAAAAAGGGTGAAGTTGTTACACCAAAAGTTACACGGGTCATGCGAAAAACCTTCAAAATGGGATTGTTACTAGTGATATTGTCAAACCACAGGAACCTCAAAAAATTTCTATCTTCTTGTTGTATCTGGATTTGCAAGAATGCCTTTTCTATATCGGCCAAGAAAGCAATTTTGTGGAGACGGAATTTTAAAATAATGTCCAATATGTTAGGATTTAGATTGGGCCCAGGAAATAAGCACTCGTTTAACGATTTTGCCCCCTTATCTTTGGATGACGCATCAAAAACAATTCTTACTTTAGTTGTCGATTTATCTTCCCTTATTACTGGTCTGTGAGGCATGTAATACGTGTTTATTTCATCTTTATTAAACTCACATTCTTCAATTATACCCAAACCACATTGTTCATTTAATATTTTCTCATATTCCTTAAGTAACCATTCATTTTTGCGCAATTTTGATTTTAATCCCCAAAGTCTATGTTTAGCTACATCAAAATTGGATTCCAATTCATTTTTATTTACTTTCCACAAAAGTTTAGTTTCATATCTTCCATTTACAAAATTTAAATTATCATTAAATAAATCAAGAGCATCTAAATCCTTTTGTGAAAATAATTCATTTTTACTATCACAAATACCCAAAGACTCTAGTTTCCAAAACTTTTGCAAATCAAAATTTTCTATTTCATTAACAGATACAAGATGAGCATTAACTGTTTCGTTACCTTTAGAGTTTATTTTTCCCACTATTGTGTACCCAAAAAGTGTATTAGCTACATATAAATGGTCATTAATTTCTTCAACGACACCTCTCTGAACATTCCAGAAATAATCAGCTCCAAGTAAAATTTGTACTTCGGATTCCTCGGGCGTAGGGTCGGCTAACCTCCATCTTTTACTTTCAATGTATTTTATAACTAGAGGGTCAGAATTGGGAACCTTCAATGTTGTTGCACTTATCAAATCGGTAGCTAGCACCTCAACATCTATAAAACGATGATAATTCATTTTACTTCGCAATTTAATTTTAAAAACATCATATTCTTCTTCGCGACCTTGATCCATGCCAAAAGCGAATACAGTTAAATGTTCTTTTCTTAAAACAGGCAAATTTAATTCACGAGCTAATGCTTTTGTTATGAAGCTTTTTTCGCTTGCAGAATCAAGTAATAATCGAACTACCTTTGATTTAGAATTACCTTGAGCAGTTACACAACATGTTTGCAATAAAACAGCATGCTTAGAATTTCTAAAATTACAATGAGAATTAGATACAACTGTTTGATTTTGTTTTTCATTAATTTCCGGTTTCAAACTTTTCTTAAAGCAAAATAATTTGTTATGTTCAGTGCTTTTACAATTTAGACATGGCTTTAATTTTATGCGGCATTGCGAAGATAAATGCGATTTCAAAAAGCATTTGTAACATCTACCCTCCTTACGTAACATTAATCTTTTCTTATCATCAGCTAAATTTTTACACTCGGAAGATAAATGATCATTACCTTTGCAAAATACACAAAAAACTTTAATAGTGGCATTTAAGGTATTAGCATGTTGATATTTATTTGATGTTTTCTTTTCACGAAATTCAGTTTTATTTTTATGTACAAAAGAAGAGGATGCATCATTTTTAGAACTTGTCATTGACAAAGCCTTTTCTCTACATTCTATTTCACATTTCAGAAAGGCAATTAGATCGGTTACATCTGACTCTTTGCTAGTATCACGTTTTCTATGATATTCAATCACTAATTCATGGGGCAATAGCTTTAGCAAAATAGGATTTAGCAATTGTCCATAAGAACTGGATGTTACCCCCAAATTTCTTAAACTTCTAATATTAACTTCGCACATGTCATGCAATCTTCTTAATGCATTTAAATTTGAACAATTTTTAACTGGTTCCATATTTAATAAATTAGTCATGTGTTTATTAATAATAACATCAACCTTACCAAAACGGTCCTTTAATAAATCAATACAAGTATCATAATTTTGTTCTGTCAAAGGAAACCCTTCTACCACATTATAGGCCCGATTACATAACAAGGATTTTAGATAAGCGAATTTTTCTATCTTAGATAGTGATTTATTCTGGTGTATCGATGTTTCAAAACAGTTAAAAAATTCGACCCATTCTTCGATTTCACCAGAAAATTTTGGAACATTTAATTTAGGCAATTTCATGGCAGAACTCGTTTCTGTTCCACTAGCAGAACCATTCAATGAATTTACATGACTAGTTGCTATCATAGAAACATTATCCTTTTTACATTTTCTTAATCTATTTTTAATTTTAAATTTAGCACTGATCAATTGGTCAGTGTACTTTTCACTATTAGCAATGTCTTTTTCATATTCTTTTAAGTCGGATATTTGAGCTTCAATATCACGATTCAAACTTTGGAAAGCCGTTTCTTTTAAGAGAAATATTTCTTGAAGCTCTAATAATTCATCGGTTTTCGTATTATCAATGTCATCATTTAATAATGTTTCTAATTTTGTAATTAATTTCGTGAAACTCATTCGTTCAACAGAACGTTTTGCTTTCAGCTTTTCAAGATTTTCCATTTTAAATAAAGAATAATTCTTATTTTAAAACATTAACCATTCATAGAAAATGAAAAAAATATTTTCTTACCTGTTAATTCCAGGTAATGTAGATGGCATGTCGTAATCCAAATGGCACAATAATAATTCCACACTAATCACAGGTTGAAATATAAATCACACACTAATCACATGTTGAAAAATAAATCATAGTTGATAATCACAAATCTCTTTCACAATAGCTCACTATTATTTCCAAAAAATGTTTCGCGGGTTACTCGGCACCAAAAATAAATGTTGGCGCCGAAATTCATCTGACAAATAAATTTTCAAAATCCAAGTGAGATGGGAGAGCAATTAGGTTAAATAGTTTATTAAATAAAACTGAAATAGCATGTAAATTCTATTCATCATTAGAAGTTAATAATTGTTCCATAATAGTAATTCTCCGTATTTAACAGAGCCAATATAAAAAAAAATGTGTTCTCTGCTTGGTTGCAGAGTCAGGACTTCCACTATACACTCTGTATTAAACAGAGCCATGATTTAACAATTGGCATCTCTGATTACAGAGTCAGGACATGTTACATGTTCTCTGCTTGGTTACAGAGTCAAGACTAACCATTTTAAAAATGATACATATTATATAAAATAAACATTAAAATAAAAATTACAATATGCAGTTATAAATCTTCTAAATAGCTATAATATTCATTTAAATGACATCCAAGTAATTATAAAACTAATAAATCACCATCAATTCAAAATTATTATAAAGTAAATAAATCTATATTACATGACCTTGAAATCATAATGTTACTCATAAATATTGATTCAGGGTTATAAACAATTTAGATAAACAGATTAGATTTTTTCTGTCAAAAGAAATCAGTTTTATAATTATATTTCGCAATATGAAAGATAAACAGAGTTAAATTATAAACAAATAAATTTGAGGGCATTTACGCCGTAACAGGTTGTGTGGATTTTGGGTCATTGTTTTGTTTACATTTTTTAAACAGTAATTTAAATGTAATAATGCAATCAAAATTATAATGAATGTTTACAATATAGTGAATTATTAAGATAATTAAGTAAAGTAATAAACTAAAATCATAAAAATTAACAATTTTAAAAATTATTAAAAGTAAAGGTCAAGTAAATAATAATAATGTATAATTAAATATGTATAATAAAGATAAGATACATATTAATTCACATCAAAATCATAAAGTAAGGAAGTTTTATTTCAGGTTTAGCCAGTCTTAATAACCAAAAACGCTTGATTAATACATAAATATATTTGATAAAAAGCTTGCAATTACCAGTGATATCATCAATATCTTGATTTTTTTCCAGAAATAAATTCATACTTCCTTCATGAAAAATTACAAGTTCAGTCATATTATTGAGAATTACATATTAAAAATATAGGTCAAAATTAACATTTTTACCCACTGGCCATTGGCCAGTACACTGATTTTTTTCATTGGCCAGTTTTTTTTAACCACTGGCCAGCAACAAAGTTATGTACGCTCCATACAAAATTGTGTTTTTTCTAACTATCAACATTGTAATTTACTAATATATATTACTTGCCATTAGATATGATTACACCTCAAATGAAAAATTTTATTTTTACTATTAATTGCAATGAAATAAATTCACAGGAAATTTTCAGAAAGGTTACAGTAGAGGGGGATCCCACACCCCCTCGGCACTAACTAATATGCATTTTTCTGCGACCATTTAACGAATTTCGCGTTTTTTTCGCGATCTTTTGACGAAATTCACGTTTCTTCGTGACCTTTTGCAAAATCTGTTTTTTCCGCGATCTTTTCACAAAATTGCGTTTTTTAAAAAAAATCTTTTAACGAAATTTCTGGGGGTTTTTCGCCATTTTTTGAAAATATTTGCATTTTTTTTTTCAAGATTTTTTGACGAAATTTGCGTTTTTAGGCGATCATTTGATGAAATTTGTGTTTTTTTTCACAATCTTTTCGTGAAATTTGCGTTTCCTTCATCTTTTGACGAAAGTTGCGTTTTCCGCAATCTTTTCACGAAATTTTTCGTCTTTTCCACGATCTTGTGATGAAAGTTGCGTTTTCTCCGCGATCTTTTCAGGAAAATTACGTTTTTTTCCGCGATTTTTTTCTCGAAATTTGTTTTTTTTCCGCTATTTTTTGGCGAAATTTGCGTTTTTTCCGCGATCTTTTTTTGAACTTTGTGTTTTTCCGCGATCTTTTGATGAAAGTTGAGTTTTTTTCCGCGATCTTTTGACAAAATTTGCGTTTTTTCCGTGATTTTGCCTCGAAAGTTGTGTTTTATCAGCGATCTTTTCACGAAATTTGTGTTTTTCCGCGATACTTTGAAGAAATTTATTATTTTTCGCGATTCTTTGTCGAAATTTGTGTTTTTTCCGCGATCTTTTCTCGAAATTTGTTTTTTCCGCCATCTTTTCACGAATTTCGCGTTTTAACCGCGATCTTTGATGAAATTTGCGTTTTTTACCGCGATTATGTCACGAAGGTTGCGTTTTTTCTGCGATCTTTTCACGATATTTGCGTTTTTTCTGCGATCTTTTCACGATATTTGCGTTTTTTCCGCGATCTTTTCACGAATTTCGAGTTTTTTCTGCCATCTTTTCACGAATTTCGCGTTTTAACCGCGATCTTTTCCCGAAATTTGCGCTTTTCAGCGATCTTTCATGAAATTTGCGTTTTATCCGCGATCTTTTCACGAATTTTGCGTTTTATCCGCGATCTTTTCACGAATTTTGCGTTTTATCCGCGATCTTTTCACGAATTTTGCGTTTTATCCGCGATCTTTTCACGAATTTTGCGTTTTATCCGCGATCTTTTCACGAATTTTGCGTTTTATCCGCGATCTTTTCACGAATTTTGCGTTTTATCCGCGATCTTTTCACGAATTTTGCGTTTTATCCGCGATCTTTTCACGAATTTTGCGTTTTACCCGCGATCTTTTCACGAATTTTGCGTTTTACCCGCGATCTTTTCACGAATTTTGCGTTTTATCCGCGATCTTTTCACGAATTTTGCGTTTTATCCGCGATCTTTTCACGAATTTTGCGTTTTATCCGCGATCTTTTCACGAATTTTGCGTTTTATCCGCGATCTTTTCACGAATTTTGCGTTTTATCCGCGATCTTTTCACGAATTTTGCGTTTTATCCGCGATCTTTTCACGAATTTTGCGTTTTATCCGCGATCTTTTCACGAATTTTGCGTTTTATCCGCGATCTTTTCACGAATTTTGCGTTTTCTGCGATACTTTGAAGAATTTTGTGATTCTTTTTCGCGATTCTTTGTCGAAATTTGCGTTTTTTCTGTGATTTTTTTTTTGACAAAATTTGCGTTTTTCCAGGATCTTGTCATGAAGGTTGCGTTTTCTCTGTGATGTTTTGACGTAATTTGCATTTTTTACGTGGCCCTTGGCCGAAATTCACGTTTCTTCGTGATTCTTTGACGGAATTTGTGATTTTTTCTACGAACAATTGACGAAATTGATTTTTTTTGGCGACTATATGGAAATTAGCGATATTTTTATGTCTGAATTTTCGGACTGATGACCATTTTTGTAACCGAATGCCTTAAATTTTCGGAAAATTCGAGACAGAATCCCCCCTGCTACTTTCTTTTCTTACATTCGGGAGAATCGCCGATTTGGACGCCGCAAATTCCGAACGAATTTCACCCCTTTCCTCCCTGGCATCGATCTTTTAACCTTCGCGCTTGGCGAGTGAGGACAATAAAGTTAATCGCCACGTTTTAAGTGTTACTCGACGCCTGGTGAGTGGCGAGTGCTAATTTTGTGCTATATATTAAAATACATATGGCATGATATAAAACTAAAATTTTTTGTAATTTTGCCCCTACAGCTGAACTAAAAGTTTCATTGTTTACATCTGCGATGATGTGCAGATTTTAGGCATTTGTGGATTTTAGGGAGTCTACTGTATCTGACTGGAATTATTATTAAAAAATGAAAGTAGTATGAAATATATATTATATAAAGCAAAAACATGTCCATCATTAAAGCTGACATGTCGTTTGTGGCAATGTAAGTAATCCATTTCCTCTTTTTTTTTTTTTTCTCCAAATTAATTCTAAACATTGCATAATTTAATTTTTAGTTTTACGCTATCAAACATGGGTAAAAATGTACCTTCAAATATAATTCGTTTGGAACCTTATTTCAGTTTACTGATTTTATGATTTTTAAAATAATTTTTAAGCAATATTAAAAATAAAATCTATTTCACAACTTAATTACTGAAGATGACCTGCTTGCACTTCAAACTGCATTAAATAGTTAGTTCAGCTTTTGTTTCTGACTAATATATTCCATAATGAAATTAACGCTTCATCAATAAATAAGTACTCAAATAAAATATAAACAAAACACAAATTTAACAAATATTTAGTCAAACTTTGTGGCTAAATACTGAAATAATCAGAATGCGAAATACTGCTGTAAGTCGCAAAATCGTTAGGGATTTCTTCAGCTATTAACTTCTGGCTTGCGGCTAATGTTATAGTATCACATTTAATAAATTTCAAAACTGTATTTGAGTTGTGTTTGAATAAACATCGTTGATGTTTTTCATATAAAAATGCTGTAATTAAATAAATTTTTAAAAAAATGTAGTTATTTTAACTAAAAAGATTGCACAATCAGGTAAAGCTGCCGTGGTGTTAGAAATGGAAAACTTTTGAAAGTATGGTACAGGAGTTCAAACCTGACAAATAAGGAGGCCAATACATGCCACTTCTCGTGTACTTACAATGATCCAAGGCAATGAAATGTTCATTGAGGAAATGAAAGATGTTCATTGAGGAAATGAAAGATGTTCAAGGTAGTTGGGTACCATCCTGCATGAACCACATGGTTCATTCAAGGCATTTTGTATCTCCGAAAATTAAAGCAGTATGTCTAAATAGAGTGCTGCAATAATCGTTTGATGGCGAAAAAAAATCAGAGGCCTTTTGTTGGATACAGCAGCCCAAACCATGACTTTTGGGGGATTTGGAGGTTATAGTACAGAAGCATGGAGATTTTCTGTTCCCCTAATGTGATAGTTCTGCTTATAGGCAAAGCTATACAGGAAAAAATATGCTTAATCGGAGAACCAAATGTTTCCCACATCGATCTCACCAGCAACTAGCTGCTGTTGCATAACATTTGCGAACATGCCTCGTGTGAATTTATGGCAGCAGCACTAAAGGGCTGGCAGGTGTAAATCCAGTATGGAAATATCTTGGAGGCTGCATAATACAGCGAGTGGACATCCCTCATAGTCCAGACTGAGCTGCAGTATGCCGAACGGAATTTCGGGGCCGTTGTTGGATCATTTGCTGAACAACTTGAACAATCCCCTCTGTAACTGCCGTATGTGGCCATTCAACTTTTCAGCACAATCATTAACATTTTCACTCTGTTGAAAAATTTGAAACAGAACCATTGTTGTATCCCTTTTCTATCCTTTTGTGACATTAAACTTCCTCTCCAAGTTTTGCCTTCTTTCAACAATACTATGGTCCAGGTGGTGGAATTCCAAGACAAGAAATATCCTTTATTCTAACAAATAAACCATTTCTTCACAGCAACATGTAATCTCCGAGCAGCACACTCTAACAAAGGATGACGAAGTTCAGAGTGTAAGTCTCACAAAGTGTTTATCTATAGCTCTCTCTTAGATCTCTTGCAATGTCATCTGTTGGCAAACTTTGTAACTAAATTTGAAATTCTGCGTGAATGAAAATTTATTGCTTTCCGAAGTAGAATGCTGCCAGTGGCGTAGCCAAGGAGGGGGGGGGGGTTCCGGAAAGTAGACCTGGTTTACTGAATCATGGATACAAATACAACAGTAAAAACTGCTAAGACAGAATCACAAAGGATCTATAAAAAATTCTGCTTTAGAGAGGTGTTCGTCTTAGAAGGTATAATTCAAAGGTATGTCTTTCTTCGGGACTATGAACTTTTCCGTTTTTGGCAGATTTTCATTATAAATACTTTCTTTTTTCACAGTATCCCTTAAAACTGCTAAAACGTACTCACTTCCCAAACATTTTCTTTCATGTACCCCTTTCTTAGGTTTTTCTTTTCGGAGTACCCCCCATTTCCCATAAGCATGCCCCCCTCTCCAGCCCCTCCACTCAAGAAGATAAAGTAAACATGCTTTTTTTTTCATTAGTAATCTTCTTATCACAACCATAGAATAAATTGATGCAAATTACATTGATATTCGTAACATTTTTGTGACTTCCGCCATTACCTATATTATTTTCACATACCCCTAGCAGAAGGTGCATGCATCGGTTCATCGCCATAAACAAATTTAGGTAATATTTGTACTTTTCAGTTCAAGCATTTTTTGGTATTTAATAAGTATAGCGTTTAGAAAAAGCGGTGCCTACCGAATAAAATTTCTGCATATGTGCTGATTGTCTGTTATCTCAACAGATGGATTTTTTGCTTTTGTCACTTTCGTGAATTAAAGACAGTCTTGCATCAGTTTCACAACAAACTATTCATGCAAGTGGGTGATGGTATACCTTGCGGGAGATTTGCTGTGAATTTTTCAATTCAAATTTGTCACAGCAAGATAATATCAGAAAAAATCAAACTTGCTGCTAATGTTCATGCTATCTGGATTGTCTCAAAAACTCTCATGGGGAGCGCGGTGGATCGCATGAACGGCTCATGCAATTGACACTTATGTGAAATCATTATCCAATATCTATTACAGGACAAGTTCTTAATTCAATGCCAAGAAATTAAACATGGAAATTGCTGTTTTAAACTTAACCACTTGGTCCTAACTTTATTGTAGGCAAATGTTACGTAATATGAAACTTGATTTAACCCATTCGCTGCCAAAACTATAAAGTAAGAATTTTAAATTTTTTTGTTAAAAGTCGTTTGCTACCACAAATTCAGAAAGGTAAATTTTGCTTTACTAATACAGCGAAATTTCTGCCTGTAAATGAGGCAATTTTTTTAATTCTAAAATAGTGGTGACAAAGTAATTAATAAATTAAAGCCACGAGTATACTCGTGGATGACAGCGAATGGGTTAATTAAATTTAACTCTTCAGTATGTGCTCAGCTTTTTACATCATAGTAAATCTTTTTCATTGGTAAATATTAATGTAACTTCAATGTATTATTAGTTGTAGTTAGAGATTGGCCTTACATTTTTTATCCATGCTTTTTTTTAAATTAAGAAATTAAATAAGAATATACCTAAATTCTTAAAGTTACTTGAAATACTTCTATTATAATACACAGTCAAGACAAGATTGCAAGGGACTGGTAAAAAGCTCCATTTTAGACAGTCTTCCATAGAAAGAAGTGTAATTAATTATGCTTTTAAGGTACACTACCTCAATAAGATCTATTGTTCGTTTTGCAGGGATTCTGAAACTCTTCCGTCTGAGACAGGATTCCGTTACAGAAAGATTCCGCTTTCACAGGCTATGTTTCACTAAAGAACAATGAAAATCCCCTTTCAGACATGTTTTCAACAAATTTAATTCTATCGCAATTCATATTAAGACCATGTAACGGTTCCGTTAAAGACAGGATTCTCTTATAGACAATTACTATTTTGACAAGCTTTATTCTATTCATATGACATAAATAAGTATATTTATATAAATACACAGAACTTGTAAAAATGGAACCTGCCTATAACGGAATTCTGTCTTGAACAGAAATGTTCCATAGTGCTACAAAAAAGAATACTATACAAATACACCTGATAACACGAAAACCTGTGCAAAACAGAATTTTTCAGCATTATTTACGATTTTATCTTGACAGGTTTTACTACATATATAACCTGAAAGAAAAATTCTGGACCTCTCCCGAAATGAAATCCTGGCTACGCCACTGAATACGGCATCAAATGGCACATTTCTATCACTTTCCATTTTCTTTTATTTTTCAAATGTACAGTCCTTTTTGGGACACCCGGTATAAGCAAATATTTTTCAAGATTATTTTAATTTAAAAGATCTATTTTAATTTCTAAAAGTGTATGAAGGTACTTTTTTGCATGAAAAATTATTGCAGTGTAATACTGATGTATTTAACAAATATTTTAAAATCTCTTGATTTTGTTTTACAGCAAGCTACAAAGAGAGATAATGAGCTACTTCACCAGGAAAAGAAAAATTTAGCTGAACAGTTAGAAAAAAGAAGGGCTGAAATAGAAAAAATTAATGGTTTGTATTATTTATTCAGAAAAAGTTAGTAATATTTCATTTTTTCAACATGAAGATTTATTCTAATGTTTGATTGGCTAACTATTTTCAGCTTATGGTCAAGTACCTGAGCTTGAGTTTAAGTAAAAGCTTCGCTTTTGATTACCCCCTCCCCTCCCTTTCCCGCAGAAAAAAGGACTTAACTTTGTCATCTATAAAAAACTTCTTCATATTGTTTTATAACACCATCGGCATGTAATATTCTCCAATACCTGCTTCAAAAATCCATTGATTAAACTTTTCTAAATACAGCAAAATCTGTGAAAACAGAACTTGTATAATAGAATTTTATTTTAAATAGAAAAATTTCATGGATGGTTGGGAAGAATATCATACAAATTATACTTATTCTGATGGAAGCTCCACTAAAATAGATTTTTTTGCTAGTCCGTAGTGATTTTGTTTCCAGAAATTTTATTGTAGATGCTATTTATGTTTTAAAAAAATTGCTTCAGCTAGGCACTATATATAAAGATATAGCATATATTAAATATAACATATTTTAAATTTATTCTAAATTTTTCTACATTTATTTTATTATATTTCACATCTATGATTTTTTTCATTTTGACAATGCACCAGTAATATTTCTCTTTTCAATGTCTTCAAATTTGGAACATTTTATTCTGATCTAGATTTTTGCAGAAGTTTTTTTTGCATGTTTTTTGACATAGTGACATGTTACCTATATCTAGTAGAAATGAATATGAGATAATTATCCAAGATCCACGGATATTAACACACATCATATATGCACAGATTTCTCTTGCTTTATAAAGTTTTCAGTGTGGTATTTTTTTTTTTTCCAAACAATCCCTTGATTGATGTCAGGGCAATTTTAATTAGTGCTCAAACCATGAAACAGCAATTGCATTTTGCCAGCCAAAACAAGCAGAATTGTAATGAAAATAAAATAAAAATGAGGCAAAAATTGTGACCAATGGTGCAGCAATAAGACATAGGTCTTTATTATGCAGAACTGAACTTAAAATCCCCTTTTTAATGTTTCTTGATTGTCACTTATTAAATTGGCACACAATTTAATAGAAGTTCATGTAAATTAGATAAATTTTATTTCAAAAAGTTCAAACCTAGCTGTATTCATTTTCTAGTGATAACACGTCAAACACAATATTTTAGTACATTATTGTTGTTTATTCATGTATATTGGGTTTTAAGAAAGTTGTCTGTGGATCTATTGTAGTTTTATCGATTGAATGCATGTTGTGATTAGTGTAGTGATGTCGCAAGATCAATTAGGAATACCTGTGTGTGTATCTGAAATATCACAACATTCTCAAATTTCATTTATTTTTTCTCTGAATTTTTTCTTCTCGATATTATTAAAGAAAAGGGAGTTCTTTTCAATTTTTGATTCTTAATTCTCCCATTTGTGTATGATAATTGTGTTGTCTTATAATGATTTTATATATATGTGTGCATATATGTAGATATCTATATAATTTATCTTTTTCTAATTTTAGCTGATATAAAAAGTCTGTTGGATCAGACAACAGCTGCAAATGAAGCTAAATTTGAAGCTATTGCTACAGCAGAGGAAGCTAAAATGAGAGAATCTAATTTACAGGTTAATTTTTTAACTATTCAGATCTTAATTTCTAATAATTTTTAGGTATACTTATATAATCTTATTCATCCATCAGGGGTCAATCCAGGCAAAATTTGAGACCTGTTTTAGGACGCCTTCCCAAAAATCCATTTAATAAAACTGCCTCCTTCACAAAATTCCTTTCAATAAAACTGGCCCCTTCACAAAATTCCTTTCAATAAAACTGGCCCCTTCACAAAATTCCTTTTAATGAAACAGGCCCTTTCACAAAATTCCTTTTAATGAAACAGGCCCCTTCACAAAGTTCCATTTGATAAAACATACTTTTCATTGATTATTTCAATTAAAATGTTTAATATTTAAACAAAATAAACTCATAAAGGAAAGTTTTAGCAGAATTCAAAGTTATTATTAATAAACATTTGGTTTAAATTTGAGAAACTGTATTTCATTTTTTGTGATAAAATGTTATTTTTTGCCAAAAAAAAAAAAAAAAATTCACAAAAATAGCTTTTATTTTTCACAAAATGGGCCCCAAGAAAAAAAACCTGTATCGACCCCTGTCCATAATCTTAGTATAAATAAGTATTTGACAGTATTTGTACATATTCATAATGCAACAATTAGTAAAGCAAGTTTTCAATTTAATATTTGAGGAAACGAGTTTCAAAGCTTGCCTTAGTTAGAAAATAAAATTTTGGGAAATCACGAAAAACCTATGTGTTTATTGGTTTTACAATGCCAGAAATACACAATTAAATTAGTTATTTTTGCGGATTGTGTTTTTTCGATGCAGGTTTACCAGTAGAATAGATTGATAGAATAAACTTGATTTTTACTTTCTTCTATCTTCAATAGAAGAAAGTATTGTAATCGAAATTTTTTTTTACTTCTGGTTTTCGACGGATTTACACGTTTTAGGGGTCAGATATCCCCCAAAACCTGTTTGTGAAAAATGTCTGCCTGTCCATCTGTCCGTGTGTCTGTCGCCATTGTACCATCAAAAAGTGTATGAAGTTATGCATAGAATTGAATCAAATTTTTTGTGTTTGTTTTTGGTCATGGCACGAAGGCCCTGCCTGAATTTGGAAAAATTCTGCCAGAAGGGGGCGCTATAATTGCGATGTCTGTACAATTTTGATTATTGTACCATCGAAAAGTGTATGAAGTTATGCATAGAATTGAACTAATTTTTTTTTGTAAAAGTTTTTGGCTATATCAAGCAGGTCCTCCCTTAATTTGGAAAAAATCGGCCGGAAGGGGGCACTGTAATAGCAATTTTTGTGCGATTTTGATTAATGTACCATCGACAAGTGTATGAAGTTATGCATAGAATTGAACCAAATTTTTTGTGTATGTTTTTGGTCTTGGCACGAAGGTCCTCTCTGAATTTGAAAAAATTCTGCCGGAAGGGAGTGCTATTTAATTGCGATGTCTGTACCATTTTCATTATTGTACCATCGAAAAGTGTATGAAGTTATGTATAGAATTGAACCAAATTTTTTGTGTATGTTTCTGACTATGGCAAGCAAGTCCTCCCTGAATTTCAAAAAAATCTGCCGGAAGGGGGCGCTGTATTAGTGATGTCTGTGCCATTTTCATTATTGTACCATAGAAAACTGTATAAAATTATGTATAGAACTGAACCAAATTTTTTGTGTATGTATAAGGCTATGATGGTCAGTAGGTCCTCCCTGAAGTTGAAAAAATTCTGCCAGAAAAGGGCACTATAATTGCAATGTCTGTGCCATTTTCATTATCGTACCATCGGAAAGTGTATGAAGTTATGCATAGAATTGAACCAAATCTTTTGTGCATGTTTTTGGCTTTGGCCAACAGGTCCTCTTTGAATTTTGGAAATATTGCGTGGTAAAGGGGCTCTGTGATAGCGTTTTTTTTAATACTTTTCTTGGTTTTATTGTCCCTCGGCGGATCATGCAGCGGCAGGAACTCGCTTCCTGCTAAGCTGGCTATTTGCAAACAGCTGATAACGACAGAATAAGGAAAAACTATTAATTTTAACAAATATCATGATATGGATTAACTCGTTTTTAGTCCGTTTAATTGACTGAAGCAGAAATTTAAGATGAAAATCAAAGTTGGTATAGTATTGAACTAATAATATTGAAGTATTAACATGTGTAACTACTTTTTGAAATATTAAGATGTATAACATAGAAGAAAGTTTTGGGATTGGCACATCCAACTCTACTTTAAATTTTGGATAAGGCGAGTTTTGAAACTCACATTCTCATTTGTATTGGTGTTTAAAAACATATCTTACCATTTTAGGTACTATTAAAGTTAATACTGGAAACATTCCATAAAATCTGAAAGTACATCATGAAAGAAATTAGTATAGGTGTAGCAATAAATACTATATTGTCTTTGAAATATCTTCCCTAGCATAATATGTGGGTTGTTCTCTACAATACTTGCAAATTTGGCCAGCAGTCTGACATGAATGATGCATATGTAAATTTTCATAAAAATTAGATAAATGGTAAGAAATCAGTCAATTATTGAAAATTTTAATAGCAACAGAAATTGTTTTAAAAATTTGACTTAACAAAAAAAATAAAATAAAAATTTGTGGAAAAAATAAAATAAAAAATGTGAGGGAATGACAAGTGAGGGAATGATGAAATAAGACATTTTTACTAGTTGTAGGGGAAAAATGCAAAATTATGAAGAAATCCAAACTGTTTCCTTTAAGAGAAACACTTAATATATAATGTATGATAAAATTAAAATTTTTGATATTTACAAAAAAATTAATATTCTGTGTGAGGGAATGACTGCTAATAAAAACACTTCCGGATATACTGACTAAAAAAAAAATCTGTAAAATTAACAAAATCTTACACCACCAATTTATGTTGCTGGACTGACAAGTGCTCAAAATAGCTTCTTCTCTGTGAAGGATGCTAGACTGCTACTGCTCATTAGTGGTAGATATTTGAGATAATAGCAATGTGTGAGGGAATGATGGTCTAACATGGGGAAACATATAATTGATTGAGTAGACTATGTAATAATAGTAAAAATTAATATTTTTATTATTTTTTGTAATGTATCAAATAAGAACTTTATTTTGCTTAGGGTATTTTTAATTATTTTTATTTCTGGATGGAAAGAAATAGGCAATAAAATATGGTAGTACAGGTGGGGGAAAGGTGAGGGAATGATGTTTGCATGATATATATTATATTTTTAAATACTAAATTTATTTATTTTTAAATTTTACTTTCTGCCCCTAATAAACTATGTTTAGATCTTTTAATAAAAATAAAAATAAATAAAAATGTAATAAAATTAAGAGCATTTATATGGCTGGGAAGCACTTTTTGCACTATTGCAGAGAATAACCCATGTATGCAGCAGTCTCATGTTTTAGATCTCCTTTTAAAAACAGTGGCGAAAATATCTCATATGGTACTTGGCTGATCATTGTGAAATAATGTCAGTGTCTTTTTGATTTTCTATCCCCCTACAAAAATTTTTCATTATCAACGTCCAGTCTAATTTTGATGTTGATGCAAGTATATTTAGATAGCTATCATGTTGACAAAAATGTAATTTTTCACGAAAAGCTGAAGCTGTTCTCTGGCGGTTTACCAAGTAGAAATTCAATTTGTGTTGAAATTACTGTATGTGATAGAATTAATAGCTGTGAAATATCTTTCATTTTGAAGATTTTTTTTTTAAAAGTGAAAGTCTGTATAATTCACTCCTTTTTAAATGCTTTGCTTCAAGTTTATATTTTGTTATGTTTTGCACCACTAATACTTTATTTACTTTGTTGAATAAAGAATGTCCATTTCTACAAAAAAGCCAATAGTTTTCTTATTGCGTACTTTATTTGTTTAAAAAAGTATTTTACACTTAAATTATGTTATGAGGGGGTGTGAGTTTGTTTATAAAAGAAGTGTTTTTCTTTCAGCATCAAGTAACCCGACTTGAACAAGAAAAGGAGTTACTTACCAGACAGATAGCTGATCTGAATGCAGAGCTTACAGAAAAGAATCACGAAATTCATACACTGAAGAGGGAGAAAGCAAATAATCTTTTAGATCTCAAGACGCAACTTGAAAATCGAGCAGACGAGGTGTGTATTTTTTATCTATGACTTGATGTTTGTTTTAAAATTCAGTAAAACCTGTCAAAACAAACGTGTTTAATGGAATCCTGCTTTAAGGTTCTTAGTCAACTTCTAAATTTCCCTCGCTAATATTAACTCTGTGGGCATGTGATGCATCCGTATATTTAAAATATTTCCTCAGGATCTCAATATTTAAATTTTTCTTCTGTGTACTCTTTTTAAAGGATGTCTCTTTTTTGCTTAGTTGTCAAAATGTTTCTAAAATATACTATATACTTAATTTTGTATGAAGTGTGATCTTATCCAGTTTGTCAGCTTTTTAACATATGAAATATTAAGCATAGATTTTATAAATATTTTTAGAACTACCAAAAAAAAAAAAAAAAAAAAAAACCTTTTTAAGAAGAGTACAAAGACATAAGGAGTTAAAAATATAAATTTTCTGAAGAGATATTTTAAATACAAGAATGTATTCTGTGTCCACAGACTTAACATTAATGAGGGGAATTTGGAAATTGAATAACAGCCTTTAGAGACTTGGTAGCATTTTGTCTTGCCTTGAAAGATTGTTGGGTTAAAGAATGCTGGAATTGCCTTACAAAATGTTGAAAATTTTGGGAAAAGTTTCCTTTTTACTATCCTTATTGTACAATTGGTTTATTTTACATGTAATTTTTATATCCGTACTTTCTTATGATTATTTATTTCACTAGGGGGCTCGGCCCCCTACGAGCTACGCTCACCAACCCCCGTCCAGACATCGCAGACTCTAAATGCACGCTAATTTGATCGGCTTTAAAAAGATTTCGAAAGATTGAATTATAATTTAAAAAACAGTGGCTATCTCCCTATAAATGAATTTCTATTCATTTCTCTTTGATTGGGGAATTTTAACGCCGAATCCGCTGCGGTACTACTTGATTATCCTGTCGACCAATTTCGCCAAATTATATAAATCGCCAAACCACTCGCCAAATTATACAAACTGGTATAATTTTTATTTTAAATAACGAAAGAACAAATAAATTCGTACAACATTAATAAAAAACACAAATAAAACGTCGAAATAAAAATAACTTGATGACACGTATACACATGTAACAACATTTCAAAATAAGCTAATATAGATGGAATTAAGTAAAGAGTCTTTGTCTCCTGGTATTTTTTAACAAAGCGAAAAGAAAGTTCTTTTAAATGAGACATTTTAAATTAATTCTCAAAATATCAAATAAATGTCTAGCGCAATTTCTAAATTTAAACTTTTTTGCAATATTATTTTGTGTTCATTTTATGTAATAACTATAATGTGACGTAAATATGACGTAATTTCTCTTAAGACTTCTAACGCATGTTAATGAATTTATTATTTTACAATATCCTTTCTCTTTTAAAATTCACGTGTATACTTTTTATGACGTAATTTTTAATAAGTTCCTGCTTTTTATACGTAATTATTTAATTCTAATTTGAAAGTTTTTTTCCTGTTTATAATAGTCACGTGTAAATAAATTTTTAATTTGAAGCAAACATTATTGCTTACGCTTTTTATACAGTTGGCAACAGTTTAAATTAGTACAATTTTCTGAAATCTGTAAAAAATATCTCTAGAAATGCTGAAAATTTGAATTTAAAATAGAAATAAAACCTGAAAAAATGAGTCAAAATAAAAAAATTAATGCAATCTGCACTCCGGCAAATTCTAACGCATAAAATGATCTAAAAATGATTACACTGCCATGCATAGTTTTTGCTGCTATAAAACTTTTTTAGTGGAACGATTTTGTCCAACTTTATCATTAAATAACTCTTAAAATAATTCTTCGATTTGAAAACTGTCTGCATCAGCGTGTTTATCAAACATTTCTGTATAAAACCACCGATTTTCATATTTTTGTATGCATTATTTTTGTTAATATTAACGAAGAAAGGCCTCTGGTCACAAAAAAATCAAAACCGGCGGCGGCGGTGACAGCGGTAGTTACTTTTTTTTTAGAATAGAGAGATTCTGTAAAACATAATTTGTGATGTTGTTCAAAGAATGGCGTAAGTAATGAATTTTTAATAAGTTCTTCTGAGTTTTGTTTCTCATGACATATTTTATTTTAACTTGTTTTAGTTGGGTAATAAGTAAGCTAAATTAAAATAAATCCTTTTTAAGGGAATCTAATTAGAGATGAAACAATTTCAGCCCAGGCCTGACTTGGGCTCTGTTTATTCTAATTGTTGTACTCAGACCGATTCTTTCTGAAACCGGAAAATTTTATTGATGAATAGAAAAAATTAAAATAACTCCCCCCCCCCCTTAAAATTTACTTATTCCTTTTCAAGTCATTGTATTGCTATTTTGATCAGAATGAAGTTGGAACAGAAATTGTCAAAACATGGGAAAATTTGTCATATTTGTCATATTTGTATATTTCCGGCAACGATTTGTTGATATGGCGTTAAAGAAAGTGATGCGAACAATGAATTTGTTTTTAGTTAAATTTTCGTTTATGATAGAAGTTATTTTTTAATTGAATCGTTTACTTAATTTTTTTATTTAGCGCAAAGAGAATGTTTTCTTCTGCTTTTAGTCGACCAGAATTAGCTTGAGGTTTGTGAATATTTTAGTTATCTGTTGTACACAAATCAAAATCACTCTTCATATGAAAATAACTTTAGTGATTATCATTATTGTATCTATTATGAACTCTGCTGGAGCTGTACACTGCGCATTTACGAATTCTCTTTCAATTGTAAGTAACTATAATTACCATGTTATTCTGAATTCTGATCGAAAGCAATTGAACAGTGTTTCCTCTTTTCCTATAAAAGCATCAGAGTTTTCATATTTTTAATTTAAGCTTATTTCACGTCAATCGTGAAAGATTGTTATGAGGAAAGAATGAATTATACATAGAATGACACAAAATGTATAACGCTTCCGGGGTTGAACTCATCCGTTTCCTGATAATCCAAACGCGGCCACGTTAGGCTTAAGCATTCCAATGCCGTATTTGCCGACTGCCTTATTTAATCTATCTATTTGTTGTGTAACATATTCTTCTTCAATTTTTCTCAAACCTTCAAAAAGTATACAATTATAACGCTTTAAGATCTAATTTAAAAATAACCAGATACCAACAACACGGTTCCGATGTATACAAGCGATTACCGTTGCCATTCATAAGCACAAATTACAAATCCAAAAACAAATGAATGACTCTTTCAGCTATTCATTAAATGCTCTTAAAATATTTTGCAAAAGCATATTAATATTTTGAAATACGTTTTTCACTTTTGTTTACATTTATTTACAGTTTGAATTCAGTATACACGGTTAAAAATATCGCGAAAAATTACCTCTGTTTTTCAAGGCTATCTATTTTCTGACCAATGAGAACACTTTATGGTGTTCAGTGAATATAGCTATATTCGGTGATTCATTCCCGTGAATTATTTTGTACCGGATTAACGTTTCCTTTCTAAAAACAAACGTATTTCAAATTATTTAAAAGCTTTATTATGGTTTTACAAATATTTTAAGAGCAAAATCGGATGTCGACCGTATTTTTAATGATTCGTTCAAAGAGTCATTCAATTGCTTCTGGATTTGGAATTTGTGTTGTACATGTGGCATTACGACACGCGAGTGATTGTTGATTTGATTTTCAATCTTAAAACGTTGAGTAAAACGTGCTTTCTTTTCCACTATTCGCAAAAGTTACATTTTTAGACAGATTATTCAAAATAAATTAATATTTATGCGATTACATTCAATTATCTAATATTCTGTTGCGATAACTTTAGTTTAAATTAGATTGGTAGCTTTATCTATCCCTATATGAAAATAAACAAACAATTGATTCATTCGTCTTGAACTTATTATATTAAAACAAACGTTTATATGCTCTGTTGCGCCATCTGTCGGTAGTTAAAAAAAGAAACTTTCTTTTTAAAATGTTTTTTGAATTCTGAAGACATTGGGGGGGAAAATGAATATTTCTTATAAAATGAAATTAGAATATCAGAAATATGTAATGCCGTGTATTACATACATACATATATATATGTATATAGTATATCAATGCATTATTATAATAAATAAAATTTTGTATTTTGTAGGGAAAATAAATTTGTAATTTAATAACAGAATTTGGGAAAATAAATTGTTAATGTAATTAATACTTGCAATTTACTTATGTGATAAAAGATGATTTTTAATTATCAAAATTTATTACAGGTTTCTTTTATGCATGTTTAAAAAAAATCGGGATTTTCTCTGTTCAACTTTTTAAAATTTAAGTTATATAATTATTATTTTGGCAATTAATAAAAACAAATAAACTTTCTGTTGGAATTGTCTTTTATTTTACCACATACCATCAGATAAAATAGTTAATTGATAATATGTTTTAAAATAACATTATTAGTACTAATTTGAATGTTTTTGTGAAATATTTCTTCAAATTTTGTGAGTGAAGTTCATTTGCATACTTTATATCAGTATTTTACCAATTCAATTAATAATTTTCTTGCCAATTAAATTTCAATGAAAAATGGGCTGTTTTTACTTTACCCCACCTGACCCTATAGTCCGACAAGACAAAATTTATTACTTCACAATTCTTTTTATAATGCAATGCTATATAATTTTTTTGAAAATGCAAACACGTCATTCTGACGGGCTATATTCTAATTATATTTAAAGATGTATACATTTTATAGAAGATTGTAAAACGTTGTTAGATTCTTTAGCATATAAATAGTAATTTCTGCAAATTTCATGCATTTATTCATAAAACACACTTTGTTAACATGCCCATAAGATTTGCTTGTTAAGGGAGAAAAAAAATTTGAGAATCCCTTTAAGTATGAAGTATTTTTGGTACTAAACTTCTCTCTTGATAATATCAAATTTAAATTTTCATTTAACTGTTCTATGTAACAAGCTGTTTAAAAATATATATTTACTGTATTACTGGGGGGGAGGGAGGGGATGGCCTGAGCCAAAGCACCGCGACCAGGGGTCTATTGTTCTATCCTCCAAAAATAAAAGAGGAAAATATCCTCACTTAGTCCCTAAATAGACCAGTATCTGACATAAAATTTAGCAGACGTTTGATAAGAATATCCTGAATAAATTTCCCATAGCTCAGTCAGATGTCGACCCATGTGTTCGAAATGGTAAGCAGCATATGCCTCACAATTACAGAGCACATGTAAAGCAGTCACCTCTTCATACTTATAACCCCTACAAAGAGGGTCATTAACCACCTTCATAATACTAAGGTGTCCATTAAGTTTACAGTGTCCTGTTAGCAGTTCTACCATATTTCTTAGACTATTCCTTCTGAGCCCAATGAGTTTCTTTGCCCTTTTACTAGGGCATCCGCTATTGAGCTCGTTTGCTTCTCTGTCCGCTTGAGTCAAGCCATTCTTGATATTGCTGCTCTCTTAAAATTCTAAAAACAGTAGTTCTAATGCAGTCCTTGTCCTTAGAAATGTCAATAGCTGTTTCTGGTTCAATAAATGGAGTAACTGACCCTTTCCTTGCTAGACTATCAGCAAGCTCATTACCCAGGATGCCAGTATGACCAGGTACCCAATGTATAGCAACATCATTACCATTACTGGCAAGCCTGCTCAAAGAGCAGCAACACTCCCAAACAATCCTAGAAGTAATTGTATGTTTCTGTAAGGCAAGCAATGCTGCTTGACTGTCAGAGTAGATATTGACGGACAGACCACTATACCACTTCTCAATGCAAATGTAACAACACATAAGTATTGCATAGACCTCTGCCTGAAAGACAGTGTAACTACCTGGCGGGTAAAAGAGAGATGTACCATCAGCTGGGCAGCAAACCCCAGCTCCCGTACCAGTATTCATCTTGGAACCATCGGTAAACCAGATCATACCAGTCTTAAGCTCCATTACAGAGTCTCCCATTCAGCTCTAGAGTGAAGACTAACTCTGAACGACTTATCAAATACATGCTTTAAAGGCATGCCGTCATCCTTCGTGATAAGGATCGGCTGCTTACTGATTTTACAGTTAAGCTTACCCCAAGTAAGATGCCTTGAGTAACTCTGTCACTGCTCATGTAAAATGAGTCTATAAGAGCAGAACAATGCTTCTGCTCAATAATCATATGCAGTGGGTACATACCCAACAGCAGCTCCATAGCAGATGTAGGTGTTGTTCTAAGTACACCTGTCATGGACAAGTAGATCATCCTCTGCAGCTTTGCTAATTCTGACTTGGCAATGTCAGTTATTGTTCTTGACCACCAAGCTATACTGCAATAATTGATCATAGGGCAGATCACCAAATTGTATATCCACCAGATCACTTTTGGACTGAGCCCCCACGTTTTGCCAATAGCATTTCTGCATGACCAGAAAATCTTTTTGGCCTTATTGATGCAGTAATCCATGTGGCTCTTCCAACACTCGAAATAGACCATCTCATCGAAATAGACCCCCAGATACTTACTCCTTTGAGCAACTCAAAGTGCACCCATAAAACAAAATCTCATTGAAATTGATTTTTTCTTAGTGAAAGCAAAGTGTCTTTTCTGGGTTAACAGAAAGACCAACATCCCTGCACCACCGCTCCACCTTTTTAAGGATATTATTGAGGATGTCTGAAAGAATATTTTCAAACTTACCTATAATGATAACAATATCATCAGCATACCCAATACAGTATGCACCATGCAGATGTATTTCAATAAGGAGTCCATCCACCACCAAATACCAAAGTACAGGAGAAAGTACCCCGTCCTGTGGGCAGACCTTCTTTGCCTTAACACGAATTGCATCCCCCAACAACTCAGCATGGATAGATCTATCCCTGAGCAGACAGTTGATCCAATTCACGGTTACATTATCCGCACCCCTGTTGGCCAATGCCCTAAGGATGACATCCGTGGATACCTTATCAAAGGCACCCTCAATATCAAGAAAGACTGCAAAAGCAGTTTCATTTGCCTTAAAACTTTTCTCAAGAACAAAGGAAAGGTTATAAAGAGCAGTGTCAGTTGACCTGCCAGCCTGATAGGCATGCTGGGAGCTCGAGAGTGGCTTTACACTCAAGATGTGTTCCCTTATGTGCCTATCCATTAACTTTTCCAACGTCTTAAGTATGAATGATGTTAAACTAATTGGTCGGAAAGATTTTGCTTCAAAATATGTGTCTTTCCCAGGTTTGGGGATAAAGACCACCTTGGTATGTCTCCATGCATTTGGAATGTATCCGAAAGCGAGACATACATTGTAAATCTGACTAAGCACTGGGACTAAAATCATTTTCCCCTTTTGTAACAAAACAGGTACGATTCCATCCATACCCCGGAGTCTTGTAAGGGTCAAACGAATCGATAGCCCACATGATCCTGTTGTGAGTGATGATATCACCAGCAAGATTCCAGCACTTCCTACTGCTACTAAAAGCAGCACGTGTGCCTGGAGCTACATCTGGGTCACCACTGGTGGAATCAGGGAAATGAATCCTCATCATTTCTGAGAGAATCTCCTTTCCTGTTTCAGCATACTGCCCATTCGCCAATTTGATGGCATTCAGACTGGAACTTCTATCCCTAGCCATAATTCTCATAAGCTTAGCACTAGTAGAGACATCATTAATACCACCACAGAAGTTTTTCCAAGAGTCATGCTTGGACTTCCTCATGGCCTTATTATATGTGGTGAGTGCAGACTTATATTGCTGCCAGTCACCACCCTTTTTGGCTTTATTAAAAGCCGTGCAGGTAATTTTCCTGAGTTTGTTAAGCTCAGAAGACCACCAAGGCACAGGCCTTGGGGAGCTAGCAACAGGAGGTTTACAGTTATTATAATATGATTAGAGAATGGCCTGTTGCACTGAGTCAACAGCCAACTCCACGTCCAAAGAATTATTATAACTTAGCCTTACCCTTTAAAGAAAGGATCCTTTCTTCAAGCTCCCTGCAGTAAGAATGCCAGTTTTTTTCCTGGCATTCCTCTTCATCATTGCTGGTCCAGTTATCCCTGCAATGTTGAACATGATTAGTCGGTGATCTGATAATGAAATAACATCTGACACCCTCCAATCTCTAATGATGTCATAGCAGTTTCTGCTGCAGAAAGTGACATCAAGAACCTCCCTCCCATTTTTAGTAATAAAGGTTGGCTCATTCCCCCTATTGAGAATATACAGGTTATAAACCAAAATATATTCTAAGAGGTCATCTCCCTGTTTGTTGCAGTCTGTGCTACCCCAAACAGTATGATGTGCATTTGCATCACACCCGAACATTAACTTGTGCCCCTTCCGAGAACAGTAATCCATGAGAGCTTTTGCCTCACTAGAAAGAGGGTCCTGTTTCTCAAATGGAAGATTAGAAGACGAGATAATTATCTTATCAGGCCTATTCTCACCCTGAAAATCCACCTTGACAGCAACGCAGTCACCACTCAGGTAGTTCACCATATTAATTGCATTTAGCAATTGCATTTAGCCTGACATAATAATTTTTAGGGCTAACATAAATGCAAGCTCTCGGCCTGAGAGAGGTTCTATCATAGTAAAGCCTGTCCTTTCTACATCCTAGACCAAGAATGTTGCCATTCCCAGTCCAGGGCTCCTGAATAAGTTCAATATCAACCTTCCCTTCAGAGATCATCTTTCCTAAAGTGGCAGATGAACGCTTACTGTGATGGAGGTTGATCTGAACTATCTTTAAATGGGTCATCTGGTTTATTTATGACAACCACTCTGTCCTCCTCAGAGGTAACCATATCCTCAGAGTCCTCAGCCAACAGTTGTTCCACTTCATCCAAAAACATGGAGGGGGAGTTATGTTGGACAGAAATATTTTCAAGTTTAGCATTTTTTTCTTTAATACTACTTGTTTCACTTACCTGAGAGGAAGTTTCTGTAGCCAGAGCTTCAGCCTTCTTCTCTCTCATCTTCTTAGCATTTGGATTATTCAAAATTTTGAATGATCCCTATCAAGGCCAGTATACACCTTGTAGTCAGCTCTTTTTATGGCTTCAGAGGCAACAACATCAACTTGAAAGATCCAACGGGTGGACTGGGGTTCTGTAACATGGTCCAGAACACGCCAGTCACCCGTCTTCAACTCCGGGTTATATCTGTTGAGCCTCTTGAGCAGCACAATGGAATCTTTGGTGTACACATCCCTTGTCTTGAAAGTCACCTTGACTGGTTTCGGCATCTCATTCATGGCAAGTACCTTGAGGGGGAATACCCTCAAAGATGGTAGCATTGCCTTGATATGAGGTCCTAATCCCGTCCTCAGTAGCATCTCCTTCATAAGTAAAGATTAAGGCTCCATTAACAAGCCTGGAGTCATTTATAAGAGGAGAGGGCTTATTATCAGGAGTCTCATCAACACATCTGATGACATCCCTCGAGATTATGTCTACCTCTTCCTGTGTCAGCCTGGCCACTGGGAAGTTCCTTAACCACTGCTAACTTCCTAGTTGCTGCTACAGCGGCAAAGGACCTTTGGACATCCTCCTTAGGCCTTTTTGCTGTTGCCAACATCTTAGGTGAAGGTGTCAATTCTGTCACCTTCCTCTTACTTCCACTTTCCCTCGAACCCTTCGATGGAGCATTTGCAGTGTTGGTTTCCACCTCCTCCCGCTTCTGCTTCCTCTGTCGGTTTCTTTTTTAGGTTTTATTACTTTTGGCCCTACTGTAGTGGTTCCAGAATGTTCCCCACCTAGGTGGGTTCCACCTCCGTCTCCACTAACAGTCATGCCAATTTCCTCCTTCTGACATACTGCACTTTTCTCCGAAGAGTGAAGCACAGTCTTAGATTGGGTTTCACTAAAAGTGACCCCCAATCCTTGTTTTCCATTTTTCCCACTATTACAACCACCGCCGACCTGAAAACTCAATACCATTTCCCAATCAGCCAGAGTTGTAACCATAAGAAAATATAATATCCGTAAACTTCCAGTTCGCCACTACCCTCGCATAAGTAGTGGTTCCCCACTCTTTCCTAACGTGTTCAGAGTAACCTCCGGAGGCATTCGTGAACTGGAGATTCCGTTGCCACTTATAGTGTGTACCAGGTACACAGGTGTCTGGCAAGCCAGAGAGGATTTCTCACTATGAGCTGGCCCCCGCTCCCCCAGCCTAACACTACCGAGAGACTTCACTTCTGGGACCGTTTTCTAAAAAACGTTCCTTAAAAACGATATTATGGTAGCGATAGCACACCACTTCTCTCCCCCACACTGCATTCAAACTGGCGACCTTTCCCACACCCGACTGGATGCCACTAGGCAGAGCCCGGAAAGCTGGTACTGGGTCCCCATAAGTTCAAATGCCAAATGGGGAAGATCGGTATTGATACTATCATAACCAGGAAGTAACAAACTGAAAAAAAAAAGAATAAAAAGAGTGAAACAAAGAAGAAACGGATAGACAACTAAAATGAGAAGAATAAGGAAAAAAAAAAAAAAAAAAGATAACTCAGGAGTCTGGGGTCGCAAAACCCGTGAATACCTAAAGAAGGTATCCCCCTGGGGGTAAAATTTATATTACTTTTGAAACAATTTTTAAATATTATACATTTTTTTTTCTATTGTATATATTTTGAATCGGGCTCAGGATCTGATGACACAAAATGTTTCAGTTCAGATTTAAAATCGTCTGTCTTGGGCAGGCCCATGCTCTGAAAAAAAAAAAGAGCCCGAACTCAAATTTAAATCTGATTCATATAATGTAATGCCAAAAATTTTTTTAGAACACAAATAGACTGACGTAATTTAATATATAGCACTGAATGTATCTACTATATTCTAATAAGGTGACATTCAGTGGGCTCACATTTTAAAATGGAAGATAAATAATTTATTAAAGAAATAATATTTGAAGAAAATAAAAATGAAATAATAAGGAAAATATGAAAGAAATTAAGAAAGGAAAATATTATTAAATAACTTATAAAAAGAAAAACAATGAAATTAATAAGGTAGTCCCTGAAGTAAAAATTAAAGCAATTTCTTGATACCAAAATAGATCTTTCTCTGCTTATCTCTGTGAAACTTTTTTATTATGATGCATTCAGATAATCATGTTTATTTATAAAAGCTTGAAACTTGTATGTTTGATTAATGAAAGGATTTGGAGTCTTTTTTTTTTTTTTTTTTTCGATAAATGTGAATGGATTATCGATTGTTCCCTATAACAACTGTTTTTGGATTGATGTCTTTTGAGACATCAATTGACTTAAAAGATAAACTGTGACATTAATTCTAAAAGTATCCTTTTTACCTTTACAGAAAAAAGAAAAACGCTATTTCATTTCTTAGTATCTGAATAAGAATGAAGACAAAAATGACTTTACAAAAATATATTTAAATGATATAATACAAAGTATTCATATACATTTTGAAAATCCTTACTATCTTTTCTTTTAACAATATTAAGAATTATATGGATATTTATAATATCATTATGAACTGTATTTAGAAGTTATTTGGTGAAGTAGTTTAGCAATTATGCAAGCTTAAAGTTTTGGGACTCCTAATGTTAAATTCATTTATAATTAATGCAAAACCCATTGTAATATGGGTAGTTTCTTCAGCATGACTCAAAAACTACTTGTCAAAATGAATTGTAATTTTGAATTATATTTGAAGATTCTAGAAATAGATTTCTGTTAGTCATAGGTTACAATTCATTTCTTTAAATACATTAATATATGTGTGAGCTGTAACTTATGAATCTTTTATCAGAAATCTATTTCTAGAAGCTTCAAATATGCAACACGGAGGCAAATATATAAAAACAGCAAATAAAGCCAATGTGCAAGAATATTAAAAGGGAGAAAACCAACGTTTAAAAATGCACAAATAATACATAAAAAACAGCAAACAGCTGTTTTGAATCCACAAGCGAGATTAGTCTTCAGTGTGACAGAGAGCAAGAAAAAAAAAAAGAGCAAGGCTGGGCTCAGCCCTGCTTCTTCTAGCACACTGTGCATTGCTCTCTGTCATACTGAAGAAGAATCTTTGCTTATGGATTCAAAACAGTTGTTTGTTGCTTTAATATTTTTCTTGGCGACTATACATACACTGATTTACATAATTTTCTGGTTATTTATTAAAAATAAGGACTCTAAGGTCTCCAGAACTAAACTGAACTTTCCTTTCATAGGGTCCTTTCATAGAAACCTTTCATAGGGTTCTGAGGCATTGAATTTTAAAAATCATTGATTTTCGTAATCACACTGACAAATAGTTAAAGTCATTGATAATCATCAAAACTTATTAGTTTGGGGTAAAAAGTTTAATTTTAAGCTGAAATTTTGTTTATATAATATGATTACTGTTTTATGGTGTCTCAAACCTTTTATGTTTATTTTGTTTTTAATTTTAGTATATAGAAATTTATCTGTGTGTTGTATTAAACAACTTGGCTGTTGTCTGAAAAAGACTGTAATAGCTTAGTGATATTGAAATCATAGGATATATGTATGTATAAAGCCATTATAAAACATAAATTTATCATTTACAAATGGGGGAAATGAAAATCAAAAATGAAGTTGAACCTTTTATAAAAAATATCCAAAAGTAAATAATAAGTGAGATAAGAAGTAGTAAAACATTGAATATTATTGAAATATTTATATTATAAACATTCAAATATTATATATATATGTGTGTGTGTATTTGTCAGTTTCTTAATTTTAAATTTTACAGCTTCATCTATTACAAAAGAAACTCGATGTCTTAAAAGAGAACATGGAAGAAAAAGATAATAGAATTGAAGCCCTTGCAGAAAAAATAAGGCAGCTTAATCAGTCACATAGTAAAGCTGAAGAACAATTTAACTTGGAACTAAATGCTCAAACTAAACTAATTGAATTACACAAGGTAAGAAAATGCATGAGATTAAAACATCTCTTTATTTATATTCTTACTCTAAAATTTATTTATTTTTTAGATTGTTATTGGCTTTTTGTGCATTGGTGCAATGTTCAATTTAGACATTCTCAGGCGAGGGAGATTTCTGTACACATAGTGGAAGAAATATTTCCCTTTAAATGTTCATTTGGCTTTGTGAAACTTACAGGTTGTCTAGCCACAGGGAAAAAGTCATGGAAATTTACCATTTCTGAGAGGAAAAAGTCAGGAAAATTTGAAATTTCTGAGAAAAAGTCAGAGAAATTTTAAACTTTTTGAAAAAAAATTCAGGAAAAGCTTTCTGATTATGAATGTAATCACAACATCTCCCAAAATTCCTTCTTTCAGATCTTCATTTCCTCCCAATGCGTAAATAGGACATCTGTGCACATCCGAGCGATTTTTCCCTCTCGGAAAAACAGATATGAGTTTCTAATGAGAGTTCTTTGCAATTTTTAATTAATAACTCAGCTAATTATTTGAAATTAAAAATTCTGAGGAGAGGCCTTGGACTAACTTCTCACAAATTTCCAGCCTTGTGTTTGCCATAGATTTTGCTAGCCATCACAGACAGATGGGGGGAGGAGGGCAGGGTTGTAAAAAACCCAGCCTGGGTGGGTTTTATTAAAAAACCCGTGTTAAATGGGCAATTTTCCTTGGGTAAATTGGGTTAAAATGCCAAAATGTGGAATCCCAAATAATAATCTTCAGGGTTGCCACTGTATAGGGAAAACTAAAAAAAGTGAGGGAATTTAAAAATGAATATTAAAACAAGAAATGTTACTAAATTTTGGTACTTTGAAGAATTTATCCATTGAAATTTTGAAAATTCTCAGAGGAATTACTCAGGGAAAATTTAATTTTTTGCTTATAGTCCAGGCAATAGACCGTATAGGGGCTCTACCTAGCAAAATTCATGGTAGTTCTGGAAAAAGGCTTACTATATGTTTTTTGGGTCGCTGAATCCGAATTTTTAACTTCCCACCAAAATTTCCCCCGGCAACCCCCCAAATTTTTGTAAAATGCCCCCCAAATAAGGTTTTTATTAAAAAAATCAAATTTTTATTGTTTTAGGGAAAAGTATCTAGCAATTCAGAAAGTAGACAAAATTTGCAACAAATTAGATATATGACATTATGACTTAGGGGAAGGGGGGATCTGCCTCGCAACATGCGCACAGTGCTGCATGGACTAAGTTGCGCAATTCCACTTAACCACTCACACGTTTACATTCGCCCTCCCATCTCCCCTCCGAACTTTCCTTATAAAGGTTTACTTTAAGTTTTTTGGGTTGCTGAATTCGAATTTTTAACTTACCCCCAAAATAGTTATTAACTTAAATTTCTTATTGTTTTAGGGGAAAAGTATTACAAAATTCAGAAACTAGACAAAATTTGCAACAAATAGGATATATGACATTATGACGTAGGATGAACGGGGAGGGGGAGGGCTGCCTCTGAACATGCACTGCGGCGCTACGTGCACTAAGTTATGAAGTCCAGGCAATAGTGGATTTTACCTGGAAAAATTAATACTAGTTCTGGATTTCGACTCACTTTCGTTTTTTGGGTCGCTGAATCCGAATTTGTAACTTCCCACCAAAATTTCCCCCGGCAACCCCGTAAAATTTTTTGAAAAAATTTGGTTTTTGAGAAAAGCGCGTGGGGAATGTTCCGAGGCAGCCCCCTCTCTCCCCATTTATCCTACGTTATAATGTCATATATCCTATTTGTTGCAAATTTTGCCTAGTTTCTGAATTTAGTAATGCTTTTCCCCTAAAGCAATAAGAAATTTAAGTTAATAACTATTTTGGGGGGTTTTCGGGGGGGGGGGATTTTGGGGGTAAGTTAAAAATTCGGATTCAGCGACCCAAAAAACTTAAAGTAAACCTTTATAAGGAAAGTTCAGAGGGGAGATGGGAGGGCGAATGTAAACGTGTGAGTGGTTAAGTGGAATTGTGCAACTTAGTCCATGCAGCACCGTGCGCATGTTGCGAGGCAGATCCCCCCTTCCCCTTCATCCTAAGTCATAATGTCATATATCTAATTTGTTGCAAATTTTGTCTATTTTCTGAATTTCTAGATACTTTTTCCCTAAAACAATAAAAAAATTGTTTTTTTTTTTAATAAAAACCTTTTTTGGGGGCTTTTTACCAAAATTTGGGTGGATTGCCAGGGGAAATTTTGGTGGGAAGTTACAAATTCGGATTCAGCGACCCAAAAAAACATAAAGTAAGCCGATTTCCAGAACTACCATTAATTTTGCTAGGTAAAATTCCCTATTGCCTGAACTATTAGGAAAGCGCAAGGAATTTGATTGCCGAAATAAGTGGCAATCCTAATCTCAAATACAATCTTTGTGGTATCTTTGGTGTATACAATCTTCATAGTCTAATAGATGGGAATGACTTCATAATCTTAATAAGATCTTAATATTTTTCTCTGCTCTTAAAATACATATATATATACATATATATATAACCAATAATTAAACATAACCTACCACCATCAAAAACCGTAATATTATGAATAAAAGCTGTAAGTATATATAAAAAAAAAAGATTAAATTATTTATAAGAATTATTATGGAAGAAAAATAAGAAAGTGGACACCGACAAATAATGGAAATGCTTATATATTGAATTACGTTTTCAAGGGCACAGAATTCAATGATATAAGCAAAATGGTTGTTTTCTGTGGGAAAAATAAGCTAAAGCTAAAAGTTATTTTCCCCTGTGCCCTAACAACCATTAAAATCAAGTGAATTGATTAAAAATGAAAACAGAATAGAAACAAATAATATGAATTGGAAAAAACAATAAAACCTATTTAAATATTTATAGGATATAAAATGAAATAATAAACACCAAACCGATTAATATTTTAGAATAAATCCACGCTCACATGGCATCCATATCGTAAAGATTAAGGTTAATAAAACAGTTAAGAAATCACAGTAATTGATACCATAGGATGCAGTTAATACATATTGAAATAAATGTTAAATAACTTTTAATATAATATAAAATAATATAAATAGAAATAATTACATAATTAAAATGCACTATTAAATTAATTAAAAACCGTTAAACAATATCGTCAAAATTTAGCTAAAAATTCCCCCTGGTGTAGTAAATTATAACTGAAATGTTGCTGAAAGAAGTAAATCTAGAACTTATCGAAAAAAAAAACACAAATTGTGGTGCTGCCATCTAGTATTACATTTATGATTTAATTGTCAAAAGACTTGCTTCAGTTATAAGCAATTGAATGTAACAATTGTTTTATTAACAGCAAAACCAAAAATATCCTTATATATAGATAATTATAAACTGAATAAAAATCACACAATGTATTTAAAAAAAAAAAAAAAAAACTATTGTTAATAAAATTTAAAAAGCATACAAAATATTCTATTAGCAAATTTATTTAAACTACACTAAGAATTTAAATAATTCTAGAACATCGATAAAATATAGCATATAGCTATATGCTATAAAACAGAATAAATTCATTAATAATTAATATAAATAATTATTAAAAATATAAAAATCTTTAATAAAAACTATTATATATAAGATAATTATAAAATGAACAGGAAATAAAAAACATATGGTAGTATAAAGAAGGTGAACTGATACTTAAATTCCAATTACCTAAAAAGCACAAATATAGTGTGTGGATTATTTTATACATCCATAAAAATCCTAAAAGTATGAATGTGGGACATTCAAAAACAATAAACCGATAATAAATTATATAACACTAGGTGAAAATAAATAAATATTAAAATATTAATAAGAATAGAGGAATAATAATAAATATAATTACCCAATTTTAATCCATACAGTATAACTTTATTTATATTAAATATACTTATATGTATATTAATCACTATAAAAATGGCATACTATTAGTAATTAATATGATATTGTCCTTATTAAATTAAAATTTATAACAAATGAATGTAAATAAGATTAAACAATAATAAAGCTAATAATTAATGAAATTCACCAATTACATATAAAATATCAAAACAACATCCTTATAAAATACGTATTAAAAATATAGTAATAATACAAAAGCCCCATTTTATATATATATATATATATATATATATATATATATAAATTAACCATTGCGTATTATCCAGACAACACCACCCTCCTCCGTACTCTAACATCTAGTATATATATATATGATCCCTTTAATTTAAATAACAAACAAATTTTAAATTGTAAGGCTATCAATTGTATGCTATTTAATAATAAAATATAAATATAACTTTTAAAAAAACCTTGCTCCTTTGAAATTATCATAAGATTAGCAAATATATGTTATATGTTGATAAAAAATATCTTGCAACAAAAATTTTTCTTATATGTATATACAGGGTGTCCACTCTCAATGGCGTCCAATGGCTAATTCCTAAACCGTTAGTCATAGACATATAATTCCAATTACAAAAATGTTTTAATTTGAAGCAAAGAAATATTTTAAAAGCGATTTGGGTCAATAAAAACATTTCTTAAAAAATTACGAAATTTAAGTTTTTATTATGGCTCCCGGTCCTATAAGTTATATTTAGTAAAATTTTCCTATTACACTGACAAGATAGACAAAAAAAAGTCCCTTTCATATAACACTAAAATTGACTGAGTTATGAAACTTTAGAAATGCATGACTTAAACCACTTTTCTTTATCTGAACACAAATGAGTTTGGCCATGCTTTGAGGGGTCATATCCTAAGTGCTTAAAGTATTTGAAGAACTTTTCATGTATATCTGCACTTTGAAAAAAAATAGTACAAGTGTTACGATTGAGTTAACTTATATTAAGTTTCAGATTGGCTAAAATTATTGTATTTTAACAGATGTTTTATTTTGTAAGGATTTGAGACTATTTCTTTTAACAAATATTATGTTATTTCATTTAACTTCAACGATCATATGTATGTTTTCCCAGTTCAAAATTTGTAGTCGAAATTTAACTCACTTTCAAATATCCAATTGAGATTAAATTTGACATGTATACTGACATAAATCGGATGACAAACTAATATTATTATGATTTTCGGTGGTTATCATTCATACTTATTTTACAGGATAACACAAAAAAATTTAAATAGATTACTGCCAAGAAGTTTAAAAAAAAGTTTTAGATTAGATAACACAAGACTGTGATGGTTGTGTTTTTAACTTTTATGTATTTTTTAGCACTGAATTCAAGAATTACCTTAATTTCTAACCATCATCTCAGGATGTTTTGCAAATCATAAATTGTCAAAGTTAAAAAATAACAAAAATCAAATACTATAAAATAGAGGAGACGGCTGAGTTTTTAAACTTTTGATAATTGATTTGTATGTTTTTTTTAGCACTGAATCTGAAAATGACCTTCATTTTTAACCATCACATTATAATTTTTCTGCAAAATGTAAATGTCAAAGTTAAAATATAGCAAAAATCTGATACTATAAAACAAATGTAAAAGTTTTTTTTATTTAATTTTACTGACGTGATAGTTAAAAATGAAGGTCATTTTCGAATTCAGCGGTAAAAAATGATACTATAAAACAGATGTAAAACTTTTTTTTATTTAATTTTCCTTACAAGATGGTTAAAATAGTTCATTTTCGGATTCAGCAGTAAAAAGTACATAAAATAATTTAATAAATATAATAAGTTTAGTAAATATAATACTCTTGAAGCTAACTGAAAAGCTTAAATTTATGTTTTAAGTTAAAAGCTAAAACATTTTAAAATTATAGGGTTCCCAATCTAAAAGTGCAAGTAAATTAGTACAAATATATTTTCTAAGGTTCAAAGAAGTGAATAAATAAAACAAAATAACCATAAACAACAAATACATCATTTGTTCCTTTCCAGAAATATATAAAAAAAACCCTGGGCTTTTTAAACGGATTTTTTATAAAAAAACCCAGCCCGGGCAGGTACCCAGGCAGCTACCCACTGCAACCCTGGAGGAGGAGGCAGGGGCACGCAGGCAAAACAAAACTTTCTTTTATTAGTATAAATCTGCTCCAACATCATCTAAACGCATATTTCACTCAATTCTCATCCCATTATTCTTTCACATAAGATTTTTTCCTCTTACAATATTGTATTCTAAATATGTATCCATATTCTACATATTTATGGTTTATTTGAGAAGTTATTTTCATTGCAGCAATTACCAAATAATAGTTCAATAATATTATGCAAATACCTTCTAGATGTTCTTTATTAAATATTTTTTAATCAAAGAAGGTATGTGAAAAAGTAGTTATTATAAAACGTAAAAATAATGTGAATCGGTTTATATTTGTATCTTCAGTCGTTTTATGCAAACAATTTAATGAAGTCGAAAGGTAATTTGTAACTATTTTGCATTCTTTTTATTCTCATCACCAAATATACTTGTATGTACTTAAAATGTATGCATGTGAAAGAACAGTGATGCAGCTAGACCTGTTTGAAATTTGCATCTCTAGAATTTGGACATTACCAAAATTAGCCTATTTTTATAAGTGTGACCTTTTACGTAGAAATGAGACAAATGTAGCAGATTTAATAGAAAATATCTTAAGGTTGTTATAATTTTTTCTGCCTTTGAGGAATAAAACTTTATTTTGGATACATTGTACTTTCTTATTTTGCACAGTTTACTTTTTTTTTTGCATGCATTATATTGCATAGCATATCTGTGCCATCACAAGTGCATATATGCAAAATAAAGTTAATTTGTTATAATGAAATTAAGTGCGTATAGTTTTACAGTGAAACCTCCCTGTGCGACCACCTCCCTGAACGACCATTTTTTCATGGAACGAAATTTATTCCCATAGGCGCAATACTAATTTTACTTCCATTCGGAGACCATCCCAGTTGAACTCACTCCATGAGCGACCAATTTCTTTGAAGAAAATTAAACAAATTCTGTTTTTTTTCTGGTCGCTTGAAGAAGGTTTTATTAGAAAAATAATTCCGGAGAGCGCATTATTCATAAAACTTCTAAACTAAGTTTTGGATTTTTTTTTATTCGTGTAACTTTTAAGTGTTTAAACCCCTTTGTGCCTTTTTAGGCAATGAATTTAACTCTGATGACAAATTAAGAATGATGGTCAATAAACTCCTCTGCCCTATTCCGTCAGGAAATTCTCAAAGAAATACACAAATTAATGAAATCGTCATTATTTGTTCCCTTAAATTTATTTACTGAACTTTGAAATAAAAGTTATAAAAGATAAAACCGTAAAATCAAAGTAAACGTCAATGTATTAATTTTTTAAAGTCAGCAGTGATTAACTTATTTTATTAACTGTTGTTTTGATACTTAAATTCTCATATTTTTTCCTAATGTGAAAAATAAATTTTAGTAACATTGTTATCTTTTTCTAACAATTAAAATCTAGATTTAAACATGACCTCCATTAAGAGACCACCTCTTGGAGTGACCAATTTTTATTGGAACAGAACGTGGTCGCTTTAGGTAGGTTTTACTGTATTTGAATTCTAGCAATGAGGAGGAATTTAAAATCTTGATTTCTTTACTTTGAAATTATTGCCCAACTCTGAGTGCAAGTCAGGGTTAAACTCGTATATTTCTTTTAGCTTCAAACTATTTAAATTCAAACTTTAATTATCTCTTTTTGTGTTTAAAATGTATTTACATGCTGAGTTTAAGCTTATTTTATTTTAGAAAGCCAGTGAAGATAACCAGAAACGTGTTCAGGAATTAATGAGAGCATTTGAAGAGGCACAAAAGCTATTGAAAGAATCTAATGATGCATGTGAAGAAATAGAAAAACATTGTCAGAATGTTGAAAATCAGTATAAAGAACAACTTGAAGAGAAGCAGAGTCAAATATCAACGTTAAAAGAAGAATTAAGAAAAGCAAAAGATGTTACCAGTTGTAAGTTGCCATTTTATAACTTTTATTTTCTATACGTATTCACTTCCTATCCTAACAAATATGAAATCAAATAAAGACTTGTGCATTTTTTACTGTAACTTTCAAACGAACTATTTGGCCTTTGTTGTAGCTATTTTTAACATATGTATCAAGTTTATAAATATTTAGAGATGTAAAATATTCATTTTTTGTACTGGGGACCAGGGTTGTTACGTTTAAAACATTTTGTTTAAAACAGTTGTTTAAAACATGTTTAAAACATTACATTTAAAACAATGTTTAAAACATGTTTATTAAAGAATCGTTTGATATTCAAGTTGCACGCTTTATTTACGCAACAAATACATCATTTTCATGTGTGGATCTTCAGAATTTAAAAAGATGGTGTTAAGTATAAAACCTGGCTACAAACCACCAAATCATCATGAAATAGGAGGCATATTACTTGACAAAGTGCATGAATCTGTGCTGGAAACTTATAAAAATGATTTAAGAGAACAAATTGTTTGTGCTGCTCTTGACAGATGGAGTAACATTCACAATGAGCCAGTTGTAGGAATTACAGTATCTTGTAAAGGCCAAATTTACCTAGTAGATTCAATTAATACACCTAACCATCCTCATGAATTTAATTATCTTTGTGAGCTTGCAAGTATTGCCATAAATAAAGTAGAGGAACACTATGGTTGTTTTATTGGCAGCTTTGTAACAGACAATGCTGCCATGAAGATGAGAAATGAGCTTTAAAAGATTGAGAGACATATGAATATTTTTGTTGTGTGTTTGTAATACCTTCCTCTCAATAGATGGCGCCTCTACTGAGCGTTTGTTGCGATCGGAGATCGCCAGTGATTGCAGTTGTGCGCTAGTCGCTATGTAGTGAGGTTGTTCTTATTCCAATAAAGCTATGTTAGTTTATCCTAGAATCACGGCATCTGTTCCACAACTTTAGTAAGCCCTAAAGTTATATCATTGGCGATGAAATGCGATTCGATGTTAAAAGAAGAGAATTTTTTTTTTTCTCTCTTCCTTGATTGGAATGACGCCGCCGATCTTTGCCGCGCCGTGTTAACCCTAACACACAGTCGCCGGTAGCAGCGCATGCCGCCGTACGAAGCCTAACGCATTGGTGCGTATTTTTTGCATAAGATGGGCTCTTTTGGGCAGATTAAAGAGTACGATTCATCAGCAGAATCGTGGACTTTGTACACGGAAAGACTGGAACAGTTTTTTATAGCTAATGGGATCGATCAAGCAGATTGAAAAAGGGCTATTTTTCTAACTGTCGTTGGCCCAACTACCTATGCCTTAATACGTAATCTCCTTTTGCCTGCGGCACCAAATACGAAGACTCTGGAGGAAATAAGTCAAGTTCTGAATTCGCACTTTGATCCAGCGCCGTCAGAGATCGTTGAGAGATATAAATTCAATAGCAGAGTGCGACGCGCTGGCGAATCAGTCGCCAATTTCATCGCGGAGTTACGCAGCTTGGCTAAGCACTGTAATTACGGCGGATCTCTCGATGAAATGCTGCGAGATCGGATCGTTTGCGGGATCCAAGATGAAAGTATCCAGAGGAAACTCCTATCTGAAAGCCAGTTAACCCTAACGAGGGCTCCAGAAATCGCGGTAACTATGGAGACTGTGGCCAGGGACGCTAGCAACCTATGGATGACGCCCGGATCCGGCTCTGAAGTAAATAAAATTCATTTAAAGAAGAATATTGTACCCAAAAGTCAGAATTCTCGTGTTTCAATGCAAAATACCGAAAAATGTAATCCATGTGGAGGTAATCACGTGTCCAGCGAATGCCGTTTTAAAAATTCAACTTGCCATGCGTGTAAGAAAATTGGCCACATTGCTAAAGTTTGCCAATCTAAGAAGAAAGATTCTGGAGTTCGGGTGCATAATGTGCAAGTGGAGGAGGCTGAAAATAAAGTACCTGTAACTTACACACTATTCAACATCTCAGGGATGGAAGAAACCTTGCCACCTGCTAGAGTTGAGTGTCTACTCCAAGGTAAGCCATTCGTTTTTGAAGTGGATTCAGGTGCCTCCTTTTCTCTAATGCCTTTAAATGAATTTAATGAAGTAAAAGAGTATTTTCCTGCTTTGGAGCAAACCTCAATTAAGCTAAATTCTTATACTGAGCATCCTATCGAAGTGATTGGTATGACTCAAGTTGAAGTGTCCTTATGAAGCTAAGTCTCACTCATTACCGTTGATGGTTGTTGGACAAGGAAGTATTAATTTAGCAGGCCGTAACTGGATTTATCCATTGCAATTAATGAATGTTTTTAAAAATATAAACCATCCTTATGCCATAAACAATCTGCCAACTTCTGAATTGTTGTTCCAGAACCTTTTAGAAAGATTTAAAGATCTATTTTCACCAGAATTAGGTCTTGTGAAAGATGTCAAGGTGCATTTAATTAAAAAAGTTTCTGCAACTCCAAAATTTTTTAAGGCACGTCCAATACCGTATGCTCTGGTAGACAAAGTTGACCAAGAGATAGTTCGGCTGGTTCAAGCAGGCATTCTTGAACCAGTGAAGACCGCTGAGTCTGCAGTGCCAATTGTACCTGTGTTGAAGCGTGTTGAAGCATCAGGATATGCGGAGATTTCAAATTAACGACGAACAAGATGACTGAATTAGAGCAGTATCCACTTCCTAACATCGAAGACTTATTTGCCCAGCTGTCAGGCAGTCGTTTTCTCTAAATTGGACTTCCGTGATGCCTACTGCCAGTTACAACTGGATGAAGAGTCAAAAGATCTAGTCATCATTAACACACATAAAGGACTGTTCCGGTATACCAGAATACCTTTCGGAGTAGCCTCTGCTCCAGCTGTGTTCCAGAGAGAAATTGATAAAATTCTGTATGGTCTGAAGGCTGCTTGCTATCTTGATGATGTTTTAGTGTTCGGAAAAGATGAAGCTGAACATTTACAGAACTTGACGGCTGTTCTAACGCAGTTACAGGAAGCTGGTATGAAACTCAACCCTGACAAATGCAAATTTTTGAAGACTTCAGTTGAATATCTTGGTCATCGGATTGATAGTAAAGGACTTCATCCGCTAGAGTCTAAAGTCGAAGCAGTTGTCAATACACCAGATCCGAAGAATAAGGATGAACTACGTTCCTTCATCGGATTGATTACTTACTATGCTAAGTTCCTGCCAAACATGGCCACTTTGTTAGCGCCATTATATGAGCTCTTAAAAGATAAAACCAAATGGAAATGGGATAAATTACAGAAAGAAGCTTTCTCTAAAGTGAAAGAAACCTTACGAAATTCATTACTGCTGATAAATTTTGACAATAAGAAGGAAGTTGTGTTGGCTTGTGACGCCAGTCCCTATGGTCTTGGAGCTGTATTATCTCATGTAACCGAAGATGGTGATCGTCCAATAGCTTTTGCGTCACGTTCCTTAACTGACGCTGAAAAGAATTACAGCCACGTAGAAAAGGAAGCTCTATATCTGGTCTTTGGCGTAATAAAATTTCGTAAATACCTGTTAGGATGAACATTCACATTACTTACTGATCATCGTCCCTTAGTTAATCTCCTTTCTGCAGACAAGCCTGTTCCAGTTGTGGCTGCTGTGCAAATTCAACGTTGGGCTTTGACCCTTGCAGCATATTCATACACTATCAAATACAGAAAGGGTAGTTTGCATACTAATGCAGATGCTTGCAGTCGGCTGCCCTTAAATACGAAGCATCCTGATCTGCCAGCTCCGACAGAGTCAGTGTTGTTGTTGACACAGTTAGACGACACTCCAGTGACGAGGCATCTGATTGCAACAGAAATTAACAAATGTCCTGATCTACGCAAGCTAAAATCTTACATCTTAAACGGCTTTTCGAAGAAAATTGAGCAAAATCTGCACCCTTTTCTAAGAGTAAAAGATGAATTATCTTTTGAAGGAGACATCATTTTCAGGGGCTCACGTGTATTTATTCCACCAAAATTTAAGAAAATCATACTAGATGAGTTTCATTCATCTCACCAAGGCATAACGGCTATAAAGGCCCATGCTCGTTCCAGTGTTTGGTGGCCAGGATTAGATAATGATCTTGAAGCAAGAGTGAAGGGTTGTGTTATTTGACAGCAAAATGCTTCAGCACCTCCAGCAAAGTACTCTTCTTGGCCTGTGCCAGAACAAGCATGGGAGCGGATCCACATTGACCATGCGGGTCCAGTGGAAGGCCACATGTTGCTAGTAATCGTGGATGCCAAAACAAAGTGGTTAGAAGTGGCACAAGTCTCAAGTACAGCATCTTGTGTAACCATAATGGTGTTACGTAGCCTGTTTTCTCGTTTTGGCATTCCCAAAAGTCTGGTCAGCGACAATGGCCCTGGTTTCAGCAGTGCAGAATTTGGTGAATTTTTAGCTAACAATGGCATTTCCGAGGTTAAAACACCACCATACCATCCACGTTCGAATGGTTTAGCTGAACGAGCTTTCCGTACAGTCAAATCAGCCCTGAAGAAAACGACTGGAGGGACTTTCGCAGAGAGGCTCTCTCGATTCCTTTTCAACTACCGCAATACACCATCGGCAGCGACGGGAATATCTCCAGCCATGGCAATGTTCGGTCGACCTCTTCGAACACGGCTGGACCTAATTTGAGATCCTGTGACCCAGACATGTGAGACGAAAGAGACAGGGTCAAAGAAAATTTCAGAGGGCACTCCAGTTTGGGTGCGTGCATTTGGTCGTGGCCCACCATGGGTTGCTGGCAATATTTTACGTCCATTGGGAAAAGTTATGTGTGAGGTTGCAACCCCCATGGGAAACTGGACTCGACACATTGACCAGTTAAGGCTCAGACAGGAAGAGCTGACTAGTGAAATTCCTACTTCACTTAAGTTACCAGCTCCTGCTGCACCACAATCAGAATCTGCTGACTTACAGACTGAAGTACCCACTTGCGCTCCCAAACCTCCTGTGCTCTCCTCAGAGGTAAGTTCTACAGGCGTAGTGAGCAAGTCGCCTGCAGAACCCCCAGTGCTATCACCACAAGTGCTCACTCGTGATGAAAATAGTACTCCATTGATTAGACGTTCAAAACGTGTAAGAGTAAAACCAGTACGTCTCCAGTTATAAACTGACAAACTGTTCGTTAGTTTTTGAACTGTTCTCTGTGAAATACTGTTACATCTAAAATTATAGACTGACAAACTGTTCGTTGGTTTTTGAACTGTTTTCCTTAAAAGACTTTTGTTTTGAACTGTCTATATGTAATGACGTTTATATCTTGTACTTTCTTTAAGGAGGGAGGGAATGTTGTGTGTTTGTAATACCTTCCTCTCAATAGATGGCGCCTCTACTGAGCGTTTGTTGCGATCAGAGATCGCCAGTGATCGCAGTTGTGCGCTAGTCGCTATATAGTGAGATTGTTCTTATTCCAATAAAGCTATGTTAGTTTATCCTAGAATCACGGCGTCTGTTCCACAACTTTAGTAAGCCCTAAAATTATATCAATTTTAACTTATGGATGTTCAGCTCATGTCTTAAATAGGGCTGGGCGATGTCTAAAATGAAATATCGTGATAAATCGGCAGCTTTATATCACGATATTCTGATATATCGATATTGCGACATATGAACAAAAAAATATATGTACATTTATAATATATGTATAACTTCAATATACATTATATATTTTATTAAGGATTAAAAAAAAAAATATATATATATATATCATTCTCAAATAGATTAATAAAAAACTATGTATAAATAAGCAAATCTAAATAAATAAATGCTAAAAGTAACTAGTAGGATGTGTTAATGGCAAAAATTTCTTCTATTTCTATGTGTTATTACTTCAAAATTCGCTATCACAGAGGCAAAATTAAATAACAATCTATGCCCATCATGAATATTCTAAAGATATAGGTGCACTTAATTCTATGCAGTTAAAAGGAAATATAAGCATCGCATCTTTCAAACAAATCATTGAATTTCAGCACCAACCTTATTAGATGTCTGTATCCAAAATTCCTAATCTAAAAATCATAAAAGCAATACCTGTTGGACAGTATACACCCAAGCTTAAGAAGGATCTACTTATGTGAAACCGTAACAGAATAAGGTGTTTGATTAAAATTCGTGCATTAGTTTTTGAGATACAGATATCGCTAAAATTGTGGAAAATGTAGCATAGCAGCGCCACCTATTGGACGATTAACACTAACACTTAATCAGCAACAAGTTATGTCAACGTCTGTCTGAATTTGAAATGTTATGAAAATACGTGTGATAATTCTTGAGAAAAAGCTATAGCGGAAATTTTGAAAAATACAGCATAACAGCGCCACTTATGGGCTATAAACACCAAACACTAATCAGTAAAATTTATGTCTATGTCTAAGTCTAACTGAATCTGAAGTTTGATAAATATCAGCGCATTAGTTCTTCAGACAGAGCTATTGCGAAAATCGTGAAAACTCAGCATAGTAGCTCCGCCTGTTGGGCCATTTACACCAAGAACTAATCAGCACCAATTTACAAGGTATAACTGAATTTGAAATCTGACAAAAATCCGTGCATTAGTTTTTGAGATAAAGTTATTGCGGATATTGTAAAAAATGCACCTACCTGTCAAGTAATTTACACTAATTTATAACGAGATATAAAAGAATCTAAAATTTTGTTAAATTCCGTGCATTAGTTCTTGAGATAGAGCGCCTACAAAATTTGTGTTACAAAGAGACAGACAAAGCTTTTTAAAAATAGTCAGATCGTGTTCAAGACTTTCTAAACATATAAATCGGTCGAAACCCGGATGACAAAATTTTCATGAATCCAATATTTTCTTCTTGTAAAGATAGTAGAAAGTAAAAGAACTAAAAAAAAAAAAAAAAAATCGTTAACAGAGGGAGAAAAATAATAGTTTGGTTAAAGTCAATTTTTGAATTGTTTATATTTTATAATTGTTAAATAATATTTATATTGCTGTTGTGCTGTTATGCTTAAAATTGTCTTACTATGCATCGGCGTCCCCGACAAAAGCTCTTAGTTTATTTTATTTCATTTTTATATTCTCCATTTTTTTTTTTTTGAGAAAAATAAAACTCTGCGTGATCTGCGAATCATAATCAAATGTGTTTCAAAATTTACCTTCCCCTTAATTTCATTTTTCCATCGTCCATGTATGCTGTGTACATGAACCGCAATAATTAACTTTTTGGACTCTGGCGTCTCTTACACAAATTTTATTCGGTCGGCACCACTTTTATAAAAGAAGTTTCCTTCAAGTACACAATTTCAAAAATGCTAAGATTAAGTAAGGAAATTTTATTATCCTTTATTACAGGTGCCAAAAACAAATTTTGAAAGGAAAGATGGTGTCGCCACAGCGGTGATTGTGACGTGAATATTAGAATATTCACAAATTGTTGTGATCGTATTTTGGAATTAGTTTGTTGTAAAAAATTCTTCTTTTAGAAATCGAGACAATAACCCTACACTTAGTTCTTTTAGGTCATTTTAAAAGGAGAAAATTGAAAAGATCTTACTTGAAACAAGCAGTGTTGAGGAAGAGACAGGAACTACACTTTCTTGAGATTAAATCAATCTTTATTTAAGTATATTTTTAGGTGAAGATGAATAATTTTCAATTTTGATCACCCGTAAATTGTTCTTGAAAATACCAGCACTTAGATTAAAAAAAATTCTGAGAGAATATCGCATATGAACTGAACATATGAACACTGAAGAACAAAAACTTCGTTGATAAAAAATGGCACAACTACAACCAGATATCGACATCGTTGTTTCGGACATCCCGTCAGAACTTTAACTGCCTAAAAAAATTAAGGGAGACAGTATATAAACATCGCTACGGGGCCCGCAAAAGTAATTAAGCGAGAGGTTTAAAACAATTGACCAAATTCAAAAGCCACCGGTATTCGGAAAACAAATGAGAAAGCGAAACCAAAAGTAACACAATCTAATTTGTTCGTGAAACGAAACGTCACTCGTTTGAAATCATAGCAAGCGCCCGTTTTCTACTGAGCATGCGCACACTTACAGCCTCGGATGAAACACGGAGAGAAAAGGGAAGGGAAGAATAATGAATGAATGGCGTGCGTATGCAAGCACTGGGGGAAAGCCAACTTACAGGTCTACGCTAAGGTTGTCAGCGAGAGAGACGGGAGAAAAAAGAAAAGAAACAACAACAAAAAAAAAGCACTGCCGCGACACCGTCACAGATGCAGACCGGTGAATAGGTGGAAAAAAATGTGAGATTTCATCTCACAATACCCCCCAACGTCGAATAAAATTTTGATGTGCCAGACAGATGTAAAAAGGTGACCTTTTGCATCAGGATGGGAAAATCAAAATTTTGAAAGCCAATTAACAAGCCCTAAAAATAAAATGTGGTGATCAAAAAGGAAAAAGAGAAGGAAAAGGAATACATAAATGTTACATCAATGTAGTATATACAATATAAATATGTACATTTAGAATGAGTATTCCAGTTATTTACATGTGGCATGCCATAAAAATAATTGTGCACGTAGTATATCTTTAAAAAGATCTCATATCAAAAAAATATTAAACATTAATATTTCACCAAAAAAAGCAAACAACTTTGCTGTCAAGAGATATCATGAAACATGTATTATTCGAATAATATAAAATAACAGTTGCAACTATAATAAGTAAAATTGGTCGACCAAGAGTATTATAGAATAACTTACATCTTCAGCTATTCAAGTTTTCATCAATCAAAGTATCTCATAAATCAAGAGTACTAGTATAATTTGTTTACTCATTGAAGATATTTATATAGCTACTCACTACCATTAACATATTAGATAAAATGTATATCAAAATAATATCAACAACAGTAAACAACACGTATAATCTCTAAAATAAAAAAAGTCAACATCAATATATTACTCTTCAACAAAAATATTTAACATAATTACTCAAAATTCATCAACCTAGGTATGGTACATATATATATATATATATTGCTGTATGAAAATAAAAAAAAAGTGGAGATCTCCAAAAAAGAAAAAAATTAAAAATATACTATCAAAATCATTATACATTTCTATGTAATAAGCTTGATCATGTCAATTTATAAAAGAGAAACATGGTACCAAAAAAAAAATAAAAAGGAATAGACAGATAACCTAGAACAGATATTACCATCATGTTTTTGCTAAAATTAAATGAAACTTACTAGAACTTAGAATACTAGGTGAACAAACTATTGCCTTAACATCATCACATTGTCAGGTGCAACTACTCATAAACCTAAAAATAAATACAAAAAAAATTAACTATTAATATTTATGAAAATACATATTTAAATGCAAATATTAATGTCTTTTTCGTAAATTATAGTTGTGGGGTAGAGGTGTAATTGGATGAGGACTTTGCAACACTAAGTGTTGTTGGCGTTTCTGTACAAGTATTACTCTATTAATGTTTATTGTAAAAGGCTTGTCCAGTTCATCTTCTAAAACCCTAACAGAAAGAAGCACATCTGAAATTACATTTATCACAACATAAGGACCAATGTTTCTTGGCTTAAATGCATCATTAGTTCTAATGTAAACGATATCACCACACTGGAACTTTCGTAGATGAGCACGTTTATGTTGACGTTGATTACGTAACTGTTGAGCCTCTTTCATGTTTCCATAAACTTTCTGGTACACATGTTTCATTGTTGACATATGCTGATAGTAATCGTACGGATATGATAACGCTTCCAGATCAGGATAATCGAAAAGATCAAAAATATTGGATACAGATCTGCCAAAATGCAGAAAAGATGGTGAGTATCCAGTTGAAGAATGTATTGTGTCGTTATATAAGCTTTTATGTATCATTAGGGACTGTTGAAAATTATATCCCTCCTGAGCTAATGTAGCAATTGATGACTTAATGCTGGTATTTATTCTCTCTGATGATCCTTGCGTTTGAGGATGCCCAGAGGATGAATGAACAATACTGATCTTGAGGCTCTCCGTAAAATTATCAAATACTTGTGAATTAAATTGAGGGCCCAGATCAGACATTAAAGAAGCCGGACGACCATAGGTGGTGATGTAGTTGGTCAGGGATTTAACAACAGACTGAGCAGTAGCAATCTTGATCGGGTATAACTCTATATGTTTTGAGAAATGATCCAGGAATGTCAGCACATAAAATTTATTCGAAAAAGGGCCTAGGAAATCCATTGAGACGAGCTCACCAGGTTTAGAAGGAATGAACATCTCTTGTAATGGTGCTGCAGGTATTCTTCGTGGTTTATGTCTAACGCATAACTCACAGGACAGAACAAAATTTTTTGTATCTTTATAAATTCCTGACCAGTAAAATTTTTTGAGTAGTCTTCTATAAGTATTTCCAATACCGAAGTGAGGCATATGGCAAATATGCAAGATTTTTGACTTTAAAATATGAGGCACAATAATTTTAATATGTGGTGAATTTTCAGGTTGTAAGAATTTACGTTTTATCATAAGTAAACCTGTATCAGGATGAATAAAATAATTTTTGAACTTAGGATTAGGTTTATCTGAAGTTATGGAGTCAATTATTTTCATTATTTTAGGATCCTTACGCTGTTCACAGAGGAATGTGGACTCAGAAATTTCCATTTTGGGGTCTTGAGATTGTTGGTTTTGATCATCTATGTGATGCAACTCAATAGTTGGTGACTTTATAGTGACTGGAAGAATATTTTTATCTCTTATTAAAGCAGGGTTAGTGTTAAGATCTTGAGAATTATTTGTAAAATCTTCACGAGAGAAATAATCTGCTAACACATTACTCTCGCCTTTAAGATATTGAAAGGTGAAATCATAATTGTAAAAGTCAACCAACCATCTCTTAGTCAGATCAACTGGTGAACTAGTAGACTTATAATGTTCAATAGGTTTGCTGTCACTTAAAATCGTAAAATGTCTATTATACAGAAAAAATTTAAATGCATTAATTGATTTCACAATTGCCATCAATTCTAGCTTCAGAGCAGGATATTTTCTTTCTGAAGGAGATAAAGATTTACTAAAATAACTCACAGGTAGTAGATGACCATTTCGCTTTTGTAGAAGGACACCGGAAATAGCTATACCACTTGCATCTGTATTGAGATAAAATGGTTTGGACCAATCAGGTAAGGAGAGAAAAGGTTTTGAGAAAAAAATGTTTTGAACTTCTGTAAAAATTTTATTATGATCTGGCGTCCATGTAAAAGGAACCTTTGGAGAGGTAAGTTTAATTAGTGGATCCATAAGTTTAGAATATTTGGGAATAAGTCTGCGATAAAAACCACATAGACCAATAAATCTTTTTAAGTGTTTCTTAGTTTTTGGAGCTGGAAAAGATGTAATTTTGGTTATATTAGAAGACACTGGTTGGATAGTATGATTCTGCAAATGAAAACCAAGGTAATCTATGGCTGTTTGATGAAATTTGCATTTAGCAGGAGACAAGGTAAGGTTATGTTTCTGTAAAATTGAAAACAAAACATCTAATTTGTGAATCATTTCTTGAAATGAATCACCAGCAACAATAATGTCATCCTGATATGCATAAACACCTTGTAATTTACTTTCTTCGATTATTGCATCAATTAACATTTGAAATGAAGAGGCTGCGGATCTGAGTCCAAACATTAAACGAGAAAAGCTATAAGTACCCCATTCGGTAGTAAAAGAGAGTTTCTTGCGAAATTCTTCTGGGAGATTTATCTGATGATATGCAGATGGAAAATCTAATGTGGTGAAGTATTTAAATTTAGAAATATTGTTAATAATAGTATCAATTCTAGGTAATGGATAAGAAGAACTACGAATCATAGTATTAATTAATCTTAGATCCAGTGCCATTCGAAATTTTCGTTTTTCATTTGGAGAGGATGCTTTCTTTTTAACCATAAGCATTGGACATGCCCATTCGGAAATACTTCTTTCAATAATTCCTGCATCAACTAACGTGTCCAACTGCTGTTTTGCCTCTTCTTGGATAGATTGTGGCACAGGGAAGGGCAGGGTCTTAACAGGAACATCTGAGATAAACTGGATATGAGGTATAACTCTGTCCGTTTGACCCAAAGATTTCAAGGAAGAAGAAAACACCGTATCATATTTAGTTAATAAATTTTGTAATTCTGTTTTCTGATATGGAAGTAGATGATTTAGGCTAAAATTACTAAGTTTAAACTCTGATTTTCTTAACTTTAAAATGTCAGTAGAAGCTTGAATTAAATTAATTTCATGGGGAGAACTAATATTTTGAGTATCAAAATCTTCTTGAATTTCATCTATCTCGTGAATTGTTCCCAAAACTGAATCTTTATTAATGTGAATGGGTTCTTCAGCATTATTAGTGATAGGAATATAAAAGTAACTACTGGGGTTTTTAGCATTTTTAGATTTCGAGCTAAGTTCTGCAGAAATTATGGATTGATATGCACAAGTTGGTAATTCATACTCCTTTGGTTCAAACAAAAATTGATCACAAGAATGAAAGGAAGACACCGCAGGTACATATACAGTACTGTCAGGTGGAATAACGACTTTCTTTCTTGAATAACAAGAATTATTTGAAGGAAGAGAACTATGTACTTTATTATTGGAATTAACAGACACTGATACATTTTTATTGGAAGATTCAGGTAGAGACCTTTTTGAGTTAAAGTGTTGACTTGTAAATCCTGTGTTTGATCAACCTCTTGAGCAGAAACAGAGTCTAAGATGTCAAGTAGGTTATTATTTATCTTAATTTGGCTATTATGTAGATCAATAACAACTCTATGAGATTTCAAAAAATCAAAGCCAAGGATACCAACAAACTTAGAATCTTCAGGAATATCAATGAGAAAAAAGGAATGTTTGTAGAAAAATTTCCCTATCTTAAATGACAAGTTTATACAACCAGAACAAATAACAGCAGAATTTACCGTGGTAATTTTTACATTTGAAGCAATTCTGCTATAATGTACATGCTGTTTTATACGTTGAAAATAATATTTTGATAATAGAGAAATGCTTGCACCTGAATCGAGAAGAAAATTTGCAGGATTCTTGTTAATAGTTAATTGAATAATTGGAAGGGTAGGTTGATCAACTTCCGCATGGAGAAGAAATTCGATGGACTCAACAAAGATTATGTCATTTTCAGATGAGGTTGTTTGTATAGCAGAGTTTGCAAAAAGTGGAATTTCTTTATTTGTTTGACTAGCAACTGATTTCACAAGTCTCTGAGATGAAATCGGATAGTTAATTTTAGTCAATGGAGACCGCGGTACAATAATATCATTCTGGACTTGAAAAGGCGTAAAGTCACGACTTAAGGCAGAAAAATCATTAAAGGACGGAAGTTGAGTATTTATGTCTGGAGATAACTCTTGAAAACATTCAGGAGTTATGTTTGAATTATAGAATGTTCTTTCACATTGAAAAACGGGAACAGGAAGGTCTTTAACAGAATTTACATTATTGAAAGAGACAGCTTGAGAGTTATACTGTGGAGAAAAATGACACAGGGGTGAAGCAGCTCCACACCCACTTCTCCCCAAATCGTGTCAGTACCTATGAGGATTTTTATTTGAGTAGTTCTGACGGGAGGTCGAAACTTTAGAGGAAGAATGTCGAGAGTCGGGTGAATGTGGTTTATCATCTGAGGAGTTGTGATGCCGTTTTTTAAAAGATGCTTGTTTTGATTTGGAAGTTAAATTTGATTTCAATTTGAAACATCTGTTTGCTGAATGTCCAGGTCTTGTGCACCACTGGCAAATAATTTGTTTATACGAATGTTTGAAATGATGACCAAGTCTTATGTTTCTGGAAGAATTGTGCCTGGACTCTGTATCGCAAGATGAGTTATCATCTGAAGTAGCTGTGTGAGGTTTGTTACACACCTCCGATGAGTCCGCAGAATGACTGTTATGAGACAGAGAATCATCAGGTTGTTCATGTAAGTTATGTAACATACTGTATGAAGGTGGAACCGAATTAGAAATTATAGGTGCTTGAACAGAATCAAGAATCTCTTGATATGAAGCAGCAGCTTCAATCATTTTGTCAAACGAATCTATGTGTTGTGTAAGAATGTGAACTTTTAAATTATTAGGGATGAGATCAGTGAATTTTGATATTAGAATCTGTTCAATGGAGGGATCAGGCAACTGAGGAAAATGTTTACGAACAACATCATCCAACCTTGTAGCAAAATTCCGGATAGATTCTGAAGGTAGAAACTTTATACTATTGTATTTAAGAGCAATGGAGGTAGCTGACTCAGTCTTAAAATGTTTTCTAAAAATATCAAACAAGTCTTCAGGAGAAGTTGCCTTTTTACATGCATTAGAGGAAACATAAAATTTTAATGCCTGATCAGAGAGTTTAGATTTGAGGAAAATAAGTGCCTGTTCATTACTCCAGTTAGAATAAGAAATGGTCGCTTTAACTTGCTCAGCAAAAAAATCTAAAAGTTCGGGATCACCCGAAAAAGGTGTCACTATTATTCTTAGAGGTTTAATTTTTGACGTCATGATGAATAAATACAACGAAATTCAAAAATAATGCAATAATTCAAACAAACAGCATTCAAATAAATTACTAATCTCAACAATATATAAATACATCAATAGTTCTAATAAATTGTGCCTTAATATTTGCCATATGCCCCTTCAAACAATGTAAAATTATAGGTCATTGTAAAAATATTTGCATACTAAGAACAAAAATATCTTCTATCACTTCATACAATCGAAAGAAAAATCATGCTCTGCAAAAATAAAAGGAGATATTTCCTACCATTTACTTCTCAGAACAGAAAAAAATCTCTTCAAAGTACATAAAAATGAGCAATTTGTTCCCCAAATACAAATATAAGTTCAACAAAATAATATATTGAAATAAACTCTTCAAAAAAAGTAACAGCTTCAGACTAAAATATTAAAATATCACAGCATTATAACATATTATTATTATTATTATTTTTAAATTAAATAAGTATTTCTGTCTCTCATAATTCCATGGTGCATTTTTCAAGAATTTCTCCAAAGTCGGCACCAAGAATTGTGACGTGAATATTAGAATATTCACAAATTGTTGTGATCGTATTTTGGAATTAGTTTGTTGTAAAAAATTCTTCTTTTAGAAATGGAGACAATAACCCTACACTTAGTTCTTTTAGGTCATTTTAAAAGGAGAAAATTGAAAAGATCTTACTTGAAACAAGCAGTGTTGAGGGAGAGACAGGAACTACACTTTCTTGAGATTAAATCAATCTTTATTTAAGTATATTTTTAGGTGAAGATGAATAATTTTCAATTTTGATCACCCGTAAATTGTTCTTGAAAATACCAGCACTTAGATTAAAAAAAATTCCGAGAGAATATCGCATATGAACTGAACATATGAACACTGAAGAACAAAAACTTCGTTGATAAAAAATGGCACAACTACAACCAGATATCGACATCGTTGTTTCGGACATCCCGTCAGAACTTTAACTGCCTAAAAAAATTAAGGGAGACAGTATATAAACATCGCTATGGGGCCCGCAAAAGTAATTAAGCGAGAGGTTTAAAACAATTGACCAAATTCAAAAGCCACCGGTATTCGGAAAACAAATGAGAAAGCGAAACCAAAAGTAACGCAATCTAATTTGTTCGTGAAACGAAACGTCACTCGTTTGAAATCATAGCAAGCGCCCGTTTTCTACTGAGCATGCGCACACTTACAGCCTCGGATGAAACACGTTGAGAAAAGGGAAGGGAAGAATAATGAATGAATGGCGTGCGTATGCAAGCACTGGGGGAAAGCCAACTTACAGGTCTACGCTAAGGTTGTCAGCGAGAGAGACGGGAGAAAAAAGAAAAGAAACAAAAAAAAAAAAAAAAGCACTGCCGCGACACCGTCACAGATGCAGACCGGTGAATAGGTGGAAAAAAATGTGAGATTTCATCTCACAGTGACAACGGAGTGCAAAGGGTTAAATAACTTTATGCAATAGCGGATAAGGATTTTAATGAGTTACTGTCACTTTCAACTAATTTCTTGCTATTACATTTAAAAAATCCATGAAATTTTTGCGTGAAATAATATTTTTTTGAGAACAGCCCTAAGAGTTTAAACTTAAAAATTCTGAATTAAAAAATATTTTTTTTCTTAACCTTTAAGACTATCTTTTATGCTTGTTCTATCGGGGAACTTGGATGAGGATCTCCTACGTTTCGACCAATGTCCGCTAAATAAGAAAAAAAAACTCCCCCCCCCCCCCCACACACACACACACCGAACAATTTACGTCTTTCCTCTTTTGATTGTCAGTACACAAACTTTAACTGCTTAATTTTTCTGCCCTGTTTGTTATTTTGAATTCTAGTGACATTAAATAAATATTGACATCTAAATATTCTCCCCCACTCCCCACAAACAAACAATGACAGAGGCAGTAAATACCAAATACTCACATATGTCAATTTTTAAAAGAAACTACCAGGAGAAAAAAAAAAACGAGCTTCAGAGAAGTAAAAATATCTGCATAAAAAAAGAACCTGGAATAAACATTAATATATATTGCTATGGAAGTATTATTTCATTTGTCCAATTAAATCCACTGTTGCAAATAAAATGTAATATTTCATTTATTTATCTCCCTGATTCACATATTGTTCATTAACAACGAACAAATATTCATTCAAAACCGCTGAACCAGATTGAAGATAAAACAAACAATATCATTTGCTGTCGGCAACTACATGAGAAAAACCAGCTGTATCATATTTATCGCCCGTCATCTGAACCTGAACACCGAAACTATCACTTTTTCCCGTTTTGAAAAACCGTTTACGCTGAGAGAAATCACAGTGTAATACCATGATAATACCATGATAGTATCATGCTTATCGAAAACTGAGGGTTCGGTTAATATCACGGTTGAAGCTGGGAGAATCTTGAGGAGTGATCATGGTTTAGGGTGAGACGTATCATGATGATCGAAACCGATTATTCAGTATTTAATGTCATCATGGTTTAGGCAGGGATAAAATACTCCATTAGTATCATGGTCATTGTAATAACCTGCGGTTTAGAATGGTAGAATTTTGAGTACTCGAAGTTGAAAAAGCGCCGATTGCAGTTTAATGAAAAAGTATGATAATCGTGGTTTACACCACGATTATGATAATCATGGTTTACACCACGATTATGATAATCGCGGTTTACATCACGATTACGATAATCGCGGTTTACATCACGATTACGAGAATCGTGATGTACCGTTGTATAGGATTTTTTGATATCGTCATCGCGATTTATAATTTATATCGATTTTATCGATGTATCGCCCAGCCCTAGTCTTAAATCGACTAGCAAAAGACATTAAAATCTCTAATTTAAAAGCTCAAGTTTTGATATTGTTAAATATTTTTGAAATGATCATTTTGCTTCAGCAAAGCTTGAGGAAACAGTTGCTAAAAAGCTTGAGTTACCATCAGGTGTCAGGTGGAATTCCATGTTGGACACAATGGAGTCTTACATAAGCAATTGGTCACAAATTTTGAAAATTTGTGAAGATAATCGAGAGAAAATCAATTCTGATATTTCTAAGAAAGTCTATAGACTTGCAGTTAAAAAGAAATGTTGAAAATTATATCCAAAGGCTCAAACATATTGCAATTTCATGTGACAAAGCTCAGAGTAATAATTGTATTATTAGTGATGTAGTTGAAGTTTGGAAAGATTTAAAAAAAGAAACGTCAGAAATATGTGCTGCTAGTAATCTTATCATGATTACAAAAAACATTGAAAAAGCCATAGAAGACAGATATGAAATGGCCATGACATCTGTATATTTCTTTGCAGACATTACTGATCCACGCTTTAAAGGAGAATCACTTACAATTGATGAGACAGAAAAAGGCATGAACCTTGCAGCCGAATTATGTCCTGAACTAATTCCTATAATTAGAAACTATAAAGCTAAGTCAGCTCCATTCTCCAGTTATATGTTTGACGCTATTAATAATAATGCCAAAAAAAAAAAAAAAAAAAAAAAAAGATGTGCTGTCAGCTACCAATCATAAATTCGCTGTTCACGAATCAAAGTGCACAATTTTGTAGAAATAACACCTTTATCTTGGTGGATAAGCCTTGAAAAACACGTTGATAAAAATCATGCTGATCACAAAACAATTACATACATCTGTGTGGATAGTTTAGAAAGAGTTTTCGACTTTTGGCTTTGTGCCGAGCAAAACTAGAAACCAGTTAGGTGTTGATAAGGTTGCCAAGCTTGTTACAATTTTTAAGAACTTAATAATTAGATGTTTTAGTTTAGAATAAAAAATTAATTGTTAATTAATGTTTGGCATTTATTAAATAATTTTTTTCCTATTTACTGTTTTTAGAAAATATTTTCATTCTTTATATTTAATTTAATAATTTTTGTTCGCTTTAATCAAAATTGTGCTGTTGAATAAGAAAAAAACGTTTTAAACAAAAAAAAACACGTTTTTTGTTTTTTTCTAAAAAAAATGTTTTTTTCCAACCCTGCTGGGGACTAAGACTGGGTGATGTCTAGAATTAAATATCATGATAAATCGACACATTTATATCATGATATTCCGATATATAGATATTGCGACTGTTATGCCATAAAAAGTATAACATAGCATTTCTCCTTATAAAACAATTTAAGTATTTCATTTAATAATAATTATCCCTTAAATTTTAATATTTGAAAATATAGACGGCTCTGACATTATTTATCTTTCCAATGATCTTTATTTACTTTTAAAATTCAAAGTTGAATACATTTTTGATATATTTCATATAAAAATGCTTTTGGGTGTTGTTAAGGGGCTAACAAAATAAAATAATAATAAAAAAATATTATAAACTAATGAAATATATTAAATGTAAAAAAATTATCAAAGTTAAGAAAAGTCTTTGTTCTGTAACCTGGTAAGCCTTGATTCATTGGATCACCTCGTTTTTATAGTATTGTGTAAATGAATAGCCATTTCTGATAAATTATAAGCGTTTTGCAAAAAGCTTAAAATGCTTCAACGTTGATTATGAAGAATTCAGATTTTTTATTCCCCATTTCATTTTTAAACAATTGGTATTTTTGATTGTTAAACTAAAAATATCTTCTTTATTTATTATATATTTTGATTTTTGGTTCTTATGGTATAAATTTAGTTTGTATTGTATTCATGCTTGCAATTTAGCCTTCTCAGCGATAGAACAGCTGCACCAATTGCTCCAATTGCGCCAAATCGATAATGCTGCGCATTTCTGTGCCAAAACGATCATTTTTCAACAAAATTGCGCCCAACTGCGCCAATTCAATAATAATTCTTGAGCCAAATCGATCATTTCCCACCCGAATTTCGCCAAAAGATTGCGAAAAACATGCGAATTTGGTCAAAAGATCGCTAATTTCATCAAAAAATGAACAAAACGCGGTCAAAAGATCGCGAAAAAAACGTGATTTTGTTAAAAGATCGCGAATAAAACTCAAGTTTCACCAGAAGGTCACGAAAAGACGCAAATTTTGTCGAAAGATCGGGAAAAACATGCGAATTTCGTCAAATGATCACAAGAGAAACGTGAATTTTGTCTAAAGATCGCTAATTTCGTCAAAAAACGAACAAAACACGGTCAAAACATCGTGAAAAAGTCCAATTTATTTAAAAAATAGAGAAAAAAACCACAAATTTCATCAAAAGGTCTCAAATTTCGACAAAAGATCGCGAAAAACACGCGAATTTGTTTCAAAAGATCGCGAATAACATGTGAATTTCGTCAAATGATCGCGAAAAAAACCGTGAATTTTCTCAAAGGAGCGCTAACTTCGTCAAAACACGGTCAAAAAATCACGAAAAAAAAGCTACTTTCGTTAAAATATCACGAAAAAAAAAAAACGCAAATTTCATCAAAAGGTAGCTAAAAACTAGCGAATTTCGTCAAAAGATCGTGAAAAACACGCGAATTTTGTCAAAGGATTGCGAGAAAAAACGTGAATTTTGTCAAACGATTGCCAATTTCGCCAAAAAAGAAAAAAAAGCGATCAAAAGTTCGTAAAAAAACTTTTTCGTTAAAATATCGCGAAAAAAAAACACCCACAGATTTCATCATCGCGAATAAAACGCAAATTTCGTCAAAAGATTGCGAATAAAATGCAAATTTCGTCAAAAGATCGCAAAAAACACGCGAATTTCGTCGAAGGATCGCGAAAAAAAGTGTGAATTTTGCCAAAGGCTAGCTAACTTCGTCAAAAAACGAACAAAACACTGTCAAAAGATTGTGAGAAAATGCTACTTTCGTTAAAATATCACTAAAAAAACGCAAATTGCATCAAAAGGTCACAAAAAAACATTTTGTGAAAAGATCGCTAATTTCGTCAAAAAACGAACAAAACGGGGACAAAAGATTGTGAAAAAAACGCGAATTTCATTAAAAGATTGTGAAAAAAACGCGAATTTCATTAAAAGATTGTGAAAAAAACGCGAATTTCATTAAAAGATTGTGAAAAAAACGCGAATTTCATTAAAAGATTGTGAAAAAAACGCGAATTTCATTAAAAGATTGTGAAAAAAAACGCGAATTTCATTAAAAGATCGTGGAAAAAAACCCCACAAATTTCATCAAAAGGTCGCAAAAAACTGCAAATTTTGTTAAAAGTTCGCGGAAAACCGCAAATTTCCTCAAGATTTCGAAAAACGTGCTAAATTCGTCAAAAGATAGCGCAAAAACATGCTACATTCATCAAAAGAGAGCGAAAAACATGCTGATTTCAACAAAGGGTCTGAATAACACGCAAAAAATACGCGAATTTTGTCAAAGGATTTCAAAAGAATGCGAATTTTGTGAAAGAGTCGCGGAAAAAACGCGATTTTCGTCAAAGAATTGCAGAAAAAACATGAATTTCGTCAAAGAATACCAAAATGACGTTTTGATGCTCCAAAATGTGCATTTTTGCTGCTCTAAAATAGTTATTTTCTGCTTCAAAATGGCTTTTTGCTGCTCCAAAATAGTTATTTTCTGCTCCAAAATGAGCATTTTTGCTGCTCCAAAATGGCTTTTTACTGCTCTAAAATGAGGTTGATGCTGTTCCATCACTGCCTTCTGAATATTTGGGGAAAAAATAGGCTATGCAAGAATTATGTCCGGACCACTGAACCCACCTGTAAATATGTAGGATTACCAAAATACATATAAACTACATACAATGAGTATACTAATAAATAATGCAATGTAATCCATGCAAAATAAAAATAAAAAATTAGATTGTTATGATTAGACACTTGTTTTTATTATCTTCAATTATTGTGTACCTGATATGCAAATGAACAAATATTGTTTTTGGATCCAATGAAGACCCATCTTCGTAATTGAAAGGTTGAAGTAAATGCCTATAAAGTAGTAACTGTATGTGGGAATGTTTTGTATATATTTTTTTTTGTGTACTCTTGTTTATATAGATTTACTGGATTTCTATATTTCCCAATTTCATTTGCAGCTATGAACAAAGATGCCATTGAGAAAATTTTTCCAATTGCCGCTGCAACAAGTAAAGTCCTTCATTCTGGTATGACCCTTACAGAGCTTTATGTTGAATACACTAAAGTGCAAGAAGAACTGCAACAACAGAAAGCTGAAAATCATAATCTTACACAAGAACTGAAGCAGATAGTCACTGTAAGCCCTTTTTATTTTATTTGGAAGTAAATGATGCATTTTATAAAAATTCCCTTAAATAACTTTTTTAACATGCAGGATACATATAAGTTGCTAATGAGTTTTTTACTTTGTTTCGTACACACAGACATGTCAATTTTTAAAATGATGAATTTTAGGACTTATAAGCACCTTATTCTTTAAAAAAATATTATAAACTTAGAACTTTTTTGGCATAGTAGTTAAATATTTATTAAATGTTTTTGGCATTCATTGGATTTTAAATATACTTAACTTAAACTAAAAAAAAAATTTCAATTTTTTTTTTTTTTGAGATCAGAAGTATAGTTTTTAGTAGTAACTAGATAGTATCCGTCAAGATTTGACGGTAAATAACTTGAATGTTTCGTTAGAAAAATTCTTGAATTTTTAATTAGTTGCTTTTACATTAATTATTGAAATCGTGACAAATTTCCATATCGCGTAAGCGATTTCTATTTCTTTAAGGCGATAGAGGGTACTGTCAGCCAAACCTATTCAATGAAGTCTAACAATTTTAAGTTTATAATTTACAACCAAATATGCTTGCTTTTTATCAGAAATTTTCCTAAAAATATTGGGTAGAAAATTTATTAATAATAAGCAGCCTTGTTTTGTTTCTTTATAAGAATAAAAGAAATATTCTAGTGACTTTGTTTTACTTTGAAAATCATCAAAATATTTTTTTTTTTCAAATTATGTTAATGGCAGAGATAAATTATGTTAATGGCAGAGATAAATTATGTTAATGGTAGAGATTTGATTTAGATTAAATCCGAAAACATATAATTTTCAGCTGAGCTTTAAAGTATTTCTTAAAACTATACAGATCAAAACACAGAGCATACTTTAAAAGGTGTGCATAGAATTGAATCCATTGAAAGATTCAATTGAAAATTTTTATGCTACTAATTTCTCTCAAGGTATGGAGATTTTTGCTAAGCATTATCTAGTTTTGGCTATAGGAGGAATGATGATGATTTCAAATCTCTCCCTTTTCTAATAAGTTTATTTTTTTTCCAGTGTACAATGTATGCATTTTGTAAGCATGTTCAATACATTTGAAAATATATTTTTTTGTAATAAATAATCTTTTTACATATTTGAATTTTTTTTCTAGGAAATTGAAGAGAAAACTCCTTTGATAAATCAGAGAATGTTAGAGTATGAAAAATCAAAGGAAACAATATCATGTTTGAAAAGTCAACTTGCCAATACTTTAGTGGTTAGTACTTAAATTTTAACTTATCATTTTTCAATTCCTACTATTAGTTCACACTGTCCCTATATTTATTTATTTATATATATATCTTGTTCAAATTTTCAATCATTAATAAAATACTTATTATTCATCCTATCAAGTTGAAATAAATTTTTTTAAACTTATACTGGATGACAATTGATGTTAATAGTTTTTTTAAAATTATTAATTAATTAAATTTTAATTTTAGTTTTACATGGGAGACAAAATGGCGGCCATTGGTTACTGAAGCATTTAATGCATCTTCATATCTATAAGGGGGGTTACCATAGGAGGACCCTGTTCTGTCACCAAATACCTCCAAGTTTGTCGCCAACTTGGCAATACATTGTCAAATTTGGCGACCAAAATGAGTCATCAAAAGTGACGCCAGCTTGGCGATATCTCTAATATTTCGCCAAATACCCATAGACTTCCATTGTAAACCAACTTGCTTATAGAAAATCAACAAATTGAGATATTTTATTGCAACAAAAACTAATATTAGCTTAAGGGATTATATTAAATTTCTCTTTGGTGACCTAAGTAGGAATTGACTTTAAAAACAAAATTTTTATATTGCTTGTTATTAATGTAAAGGCACTCGTGGATCACTAAAAGATTAATTTAATATGTCATATGGCAAATTATAAATTAAACTTGTACTTTTCAATAAGACTTTTTTTTACCTAAAAGGAAAATTTTAAACTGTTTACTTAATGGAACTTTTCTAGCTATTTGTTTTATGAAAAACTACCAGCTGGGAAGACAGAGATATGCATGCTTGGTTAAAATTATCTTTGTGTTCTACTCTATTTATACTAATAAAAGAACAAGTGTGTTTGTGTGAGTGAGAGAGAGAGCTAACGAAATTAAATTAACGAGGTTGAAATTCTTTGTGAAAACAGTCGAAGGTCTCTCCTAATGTACCTTGGGTCTCAGAATTTTAAAATTCTAATTAATAGCTGAATAATTTACAATCGCAACTCACTTTCATCATAAAGTCATTTATTTATTCTCCTATGGAGGAAGTATGTGTGCATACGCCCAAACTCTTTAACGCATCAGGAACTAGCGAAGAAACATTTTCGACTGATTTCTGTTTTTTTAAATGCAAATTGACAAAACCGTTCGGTACAGTTAAAATTGAAAGACATAAAAAAAAGATTCCAAAAAATCAGACACTTACGTCTCAAATGATGCAATAAATTTTAAAAAATGTCTCAGTTAACCCCTTGAAAGAAAATTCTGAAAAAGGGTTCTTTTTCAAAAAAAGTCCCCCCCCCCCCCCTTTCCCCTTATTGCAGCACCTCTCCAGGATGCAATTTTAAAGGTACTGACAAACCAAAAGTATGCTTATAAAGCTGAAACCTTCTTCAAATTGGTGGTGTATTTGGTTTTTAAAAATATGAATTTTTAACCCTTTCAAATACACTGTCAAACACAGGTCACTTTGCACCTCATGGAGAGGATATTTTTTCTGTGCTAAAAGTAACTAAACATCCTCCCACAATCTCTTTAGAGCAACTCAATAGATCAGATTTACATCCCCTACAAAAATTTCAAAATGTTCGGACTGGTAGAACATTTTTCACAAAATAAAATGTGTGAAAACTAAGATTTCGGTTAAACGTTTTCTCTCTTAAATATGCTTTTTTTTTGTGAAATTTAAAAGAAAAGGCTTGGCTTTAGTTATATTTACGATCCATTAAAATTTCAGAATTTGGACAATAATAACTATCTATGTTGTTACGCAATGAAACCAACGTAAAAAAGGAAAAAGAAATCATTCACGCTTCGATAGGGAACAGAACCTTAATTTACTCACTTCATCGTGATGTCTAGTGTAATCGTCTAACGCGTTGGTTTTCTGTACGAAAGGTCTCAGTTTCGAAATTCGGTAGGACTGAATAGAAATTTGAATTAAAATATACATTTTTGCAATTTTAAGGATTTCATTCTTCTTTTAAGATATTAAACTGAAAAAACTTCTGCATTTGTAAATCAATGTGGCAATAAGTAAATAAATATATACAGTAAATATTGTTAACTTTAAAGCAATTGAATTATTAAAAGAAAAGAAACTACACTTAAATGAATCGAATTATAAAAAAAAAATTACTACATTTTATAAATCTCATTGTTCATCGTATTTAATTAAAAGAAGTTTTGTATTTTTTTTTTTTACAATTTTAAGGGTTTCTAATTATATATATATAAAAAAAAAAACTACATTTTACATTGTCTTATCTATTTAATTAAAAAATTACAATTTAAGGATTTCTAATTATTCTTAAAAAAAAAAAAATCTACATTTTACATTGTCCTATTCATTTAATTAAAAAATGTGTAGTATTTTTTTTTCTCAATTTTAATGGTATTTTTTAATCTACACCAGCCATACTCAACCTTTGGCCCGGTGGTATTTTATGTGCGGTGCGGCCCAAGACACATAATCATTAATCCATATTTATAAAATTAAGTTGTGCATGAAAAATACTACTTACGACCTTTACTATTGTTTTACTTATTTTCAAAGACAAAATTTGTCTAATATTTTTAATTCATTTAAAACTATGTTAAAGCATCTTAAATGCTGTTTTCTTATTCAAAAGTTCTTTTTATATGTACTCTCATTTGTGCTACAATGTTGCAATCTTCAACACTAAACAAACTTTATTCCAAATTAATTGGATTTTCACTGTATATTTTTACAATTAAAATAAAATAACTTTTGCATTGGGCAAAAGATTTATTTATTAAAGAAAATCAGATTTTTTTTTCTTTAGAACTTTGACATTCTACATATTTACATTATAACGTTTTATGTGTATTATATAGCTAATACTAATTTTTTGAGTTGAACGTTTATTGCGGAAAAAATTGTCACCAAAATATTTATACCCTATTTCCAAACAACAAACTTTGCAGCCTATTTTTACAGCATTTGCAATAAAGATCTACCACGAAGTTTATTGTTCATAAATACTGCTGTTAAAATTTTTTGGTAACATTTTTTCTGCGACAAACATTTAATCCTGACAGTATTAACTTTGTTGTATTGCTCTGTGCGGTCTGCCTAACGTCTCAAACATATGTTTGTGGCCAGCGAGGAAAAAAGGTTGAGTATGGGTGATCTATATCAATAAAAACAATTATTTCACTTATAAAAACCCTCGCTAGATGGCACCAAAAGAAAACTGTCTAAAGAATAAAGATGTAAAATGATACAAATTTGGCAATACAAAGAGTTTGCACGTTATGGTAATAATTCCAATACAGCCCCCCCTCCCCCCCCCTGCCCTCCCAGAAGTAAGATACAATAAAACCGGCTTAGACAGAAACGCAAACAAATAGTGATAAATTCCATTTTATGCAGTCTCTTTAATTTAAAAAAAAAAGCATAATTGCTTTTTTTTTTTTTGAAAGGGGAAGCTGAAATATTTTTTTTTTCAGTTTATTGCACGATTCCATTATAAACAGGCTTTACTGTAATAGAAAATAAATTTGCTGGATAGTACCTTTTTTTAAGAATCTATATAGAAGTACAGTGGACTCTCTCTATTCTGAACACGCATGGGACCGACCAAAAATGTTCAGATTATAGGGGTGTTCATTATAGAGGGAGAGTGGGAAATAAATGCATTACTACTACTACGATTAAGTTTATAGACTGTATAAAATGCCAATTACCGAGATGGACGAGCTGAATTTAGGTTTGGCGGCGAGTGCAATTTCAAACTGAATACAGTCGAACCTGTAATCTACCGTCTCTTTTTGTAATTAAAAAAGTTTTACAAAACATACATATATACAATATATTACTTAAAAACAAAATCGGTACATTATTTAACAAACTGAGTAATTTTAGTTTGTTTTTGCATTATGCATGCTTGTGCAGTGTACATGTTAGCCAGTTGTTTAACCCCTTAATTCTCGTTCCCGTGATATTCGCGGACTGCATCTTTTATTCAGATTGTTTGATTCCCACCAGTTTTATAAAATAGTGTAATTGGATTCATTATGGTATCATTTTACCTGTCATTAAATAAGGTGAATATTTCTTTTCCAAAAAACTGGTGCCAATAAGCAATTTGATTTTTTAAACTGTAATTTAATGCGACCGTTAAGGGGTTAAAAAGTGGAAAGACTTCGGGTGATGTTCAGTTGCATAGTTCAACAGGTCTTGAATCCCTTGCCCATATTGCTTGAAGGTAAGAGTCCTTCTAGTTTCATCGGTCTATTCTGGCTTTACGTTTTCTTCACTATCATCTTCCTCTTCAACGATGCTGTTATCGCAAACTGGAAGGCTTCCGTCGGCTCCGAGATAAGCTCCAGGTTCAATTTCAGTATGGACCATTTGGAGAATTGACCCCAAGTCACCCACACCTGTTGCTTCTTATTCCTTTATAAGAATTGCTCATTCTCACATTGGAATCCAGGTTTGTAGAAGCAGCTTTGGAATGCGTAGGAAGTTACTTCATTCCAAGTTGTTGATATCCAATGGACATCATCCATAACATTCACCTTCTTCGTTGGTTTGGTTGCCTTCAAAAAATGGATTCAGTAGTGAGCTTTAAAGGTCTTGATTACTCCTTTATCCAGTTGTTGGATTATAGAAGTACAATTCGGTGGTCAGGAACTTCAGACTCACGTTGCTTAGCTGCATGTTTGTGTGTGATCTGGCATTATTCACAAAAAGAAGAATTTTTCTCTTTCTCTCTTCATCATCTCGTTACTGCCCTCCAATCATTGTGAGAAATTTGTGAATGTCATCATGGCTGTTCAATTTGATTTATAGTGCACAGGCAATGATGCGATTTTCACATTTTAGAAACATCGTAGTTTCTCACTTTTTCCGATCACAAGTGGTAAGAGCTTCTCACAAATAAAACTGGCACTGAGCATCACGACAAGTCTTTCTTTTGACATTTTATAGCCCACGCCTTTCTTGCTTGCTTCTGTTAGGGTTTTATTTGGAAGACCGGTTTCGTTGGCATTGAAAATGTTAACCGCGTCGAAATCCTTCAATATATCCTGAAGATTTCTTTCCATTCCTTCACAGTGTTGATACTTACGTCTGCAGCTTCACCAGTGATTATTTTGAATTCGATGTTATGCCGATTTTTGAAGCGAGTCAACCATCCTTCTTATGCCTTGATTTCCATTATTTTCTCCTTTTCTGTAAAATTAAGAGCAATCTTCTTTAGCAGGGGTCTAGTACAAGAAGATTCTTCATTCTCATTTGGCAATAAAACTTCAGACGCAATTGTTTATGTTCTTGTTTCTCATTTTCTTTTCGAAAATTCTACAGTTAGAGGAATTTTCATTTGATTTGTTCAAAAGCGATTATAATTTCTTTCTCTTTCTTGCTCATGGTGTTGATTTAACCTACTGAGATTCCAAACTCACATGCAATTTTCCTTTGGCTTGCGTTTGATTTTAATTTTTGAACAACTTCGTATTTCTCCTAAAGCTTCAGTTCTTACCGTTTTTCTACTTATTTCTAATATAGCTGCATAAGTGCAATGCTTCTTACCCTGCAACTGTAGAGAAACGGCGAACAAAAATTTACCATTGCCGAGCAAAAGGAAGAAAGAAACAGTAGCGATAATCCCCATGGAGGTGTGCGGAAAAGAAACCATAATCCTTTTTTAGCCACTCCCTCTAATACCTGTTGGCTTTTATCTGTCACTGGGCGCGGGGTCTTTCTGTTGCATAATCTTTCTATTTTTATCTCGGCTCGGGAGAGGGGGACTCTCCTGAAATGAGTTTTTACATTATTATTGTTTTGTTTTTTTTGTTTGTTTTTTTGTTTTTTTCTTTTTTTTTTGTATCCCTTTGCATAAAAATTGATTGTTTTGTTCATTTCATTTATCTGAATAACATGATTTACTTTTTGTGAAATGACAACAGTTTTATATCTGGACTTTTTTGTTTATTAAAAATATAAGAATGTTCTAGCTAGTTTAGATGTAGAGCATGTAAAGGCGTACCTGTTTGAAAAATATTCTTTCAAATTCTTTTTTTTTTTTTTTTTTTTTTTTTTTTTTGTTATAACATATGTTTTGTTAATTGAAGATTTTATCTCAATTATTCAAACAAATTACAGCATCGAGTAGATGCTTAAAATCTGGCAATGATTTTGTCTGTTTATTTTTAAATCGAGTTTATTGAAAATTTTATTCTTCTGCAACAATTCCCAGAATTTTTAATTACAAACACACGTTCAGTTTAGAGAGAGGCGGAGTGGAATGGGGATCAAAAGTAGCGTTCATAATAGCGAGGTGTTCACATTAGAGAGTGTTCAGAATATAGAGAGTTCATCTTATGTTAAGTCTATGGAGTTTCGCCGGGACCGTCGGAATGTGTTCATAATACCGAGGTGTTCACATTAGAGAGTGTTCAGATAGAGAGAGTCCACTGTATTTGTTTGCAATTTTATTATTTATTTTCAGTATTGCAGTTTATGATGTATTTGTAATTACTTTTTCATCTAAAAGTTTTAAATAAAAATTTAAAATATTGAAAACATAAATTTTAATTGAATTCATCAATTGAATAAAAGAGTTTAAATTATTAGAATAAAAGAGTTTAAAGTGTGAGAATAAAAGAGTTTAAAGTGTGAGACAAATAAAAATTAAAAACCTAAAACTGTGACTTTATATAACGTTCCAACTGAACCAGAGTTCGGACCTGGTAATTTGCACTGTCTCTACCCCCCCCCCCCCCCTTCTGTACGGACCTGCAATACAAATTTCAGGTTCATTTAAGAATATTACGGGCTTGTGCAATACCGGGTGTGGCAGCTAGTATAGCAATAAATTCTTGCTATATTATTGCTATAAAGAATTTTATTTTATAACAATATTACTTACAGAAATAATCAATATGTACATATTTCTAAATTGTACATTATTCAAGTGGCAAGTTCTATGTACCCTGATTGTTTGAATTCTCTTTTCGAGAATTTTCTATAAACTGGTTGGTTGAACCATGTATCTTGGCTTCTGTTGGGAATTTTTATCATATTCAGGATCATGTCTTCATGATGTATCATGATCATGTCTTCAGATCTTGAAAGCCAAATATTGCTAACTTTGGTTCTAAGCATGTGTTGAGAAAGTTCTATGTACCCTGATTTGTTGCATTCTGTGGACTCTGTTTGGTTGAATCGTGTATCTTGACTCCTATTAGGGTTTTCTAAAAACCTAAATATCGCCAAATTTGGCAACATTCGTTTATTTGGCACCAAGCATGTACTTTGCCATTGGTAATCTTGAAAGTCAATTTTCCCACCAAATCTCACCAATGTCACCCATATTTCACCAAATATTGCCAAATTTGACAAAATGTTGCTTTCTTTTACTGCCAACTGTTCAACAACTTAATAACTGTTTCAATCTTCATTCCCATTAAAATGAATTTACCTGTAGTGATCCCCAAAATGACTCGCCTCACTACCAAACTTTCTCGAACATGTGACCTAGCCCCAATGGTCTTCTTGTCAGAACGGCAGGATATAAAATTTAGTCAAAGTAATTCAAGTTGTTTTTTAGATAAAATTTGCATATATATACACACACACACAGACACAAGGCCTGTTTGTATTATAATTTAATCTAGTAGATGCTGTTTAATGGTATAGTTATTGTTATCAATTTTGTAATGCTATCAAAATCACCCAGGGCAGACCACTTGTATTCACTTTTATGCTGAAATCAATCTTTTCTATTTGACCAGTTCTGAAAAGTGTGCAATTGGAAGTGAAGTTCTATTAAGCCCAATCAAAGCATGCAATTGAATATGTATACTAGAATTAAAAATTGCCTTTGTTAGGGCAGTATTCTGTGAAGTTGAAACCGGAAGAAGTTATTTTTCTTCCTTTTCTCATATTTCTATGAACATTCTTATAGCAATTTAAGCGTATCCGAAGAATTGTTCCCCACAAGAAAATCTTATAAATACACTCACATGGTTATCACAAATATGAGCTTTTCTTCTTTTACTTCATTCTGTTAGGAGCTGAAAAGCATCTCTGACATGATGCAGTAAAAAAAGGTAATGTCAGTCCAATGATAAGTTTTCTTCTAGAAACATTTATGATGCTTTATTTCAGATATAAATTTGGAAAAGTCTATCATTGACAAATGTTTGTATTAACTAGCCATTTCTTAATTTTATATTCCTGAAAATATTTTCTGAAATGTTTTGGTTCTAGCCATAACTTGGTTGAATATTTAATTTTTTTCAAAAATGTTGATGAATAATTTTACCCTTTGACATTTATTCAATGAGTGAAAACTGCTCTAAATGGGTAAATTACTCCTCTTTGTGAGTAATAGTTAATATTGGTTGTGAAGTTCTTTTTAGTTTTAATTTATTTCTTTAAAAAATCTTATAAGATGTTTATTGTGAAAGGGTGAATTATTTTACATTTGTCAATTGCATTGTAATCAGCATTATAATGGTTTGGACTTCAATAAATTATAAATTTAAAGTTTTCTCTGCTATAGCATTTCAGCTGTATTTATATATTTATATCTTATATTATAATGCATAACAATAATGCAAAACAAATTTTGCATTCTTCAGTGAATACAAGTGTCATCCTTATAATTAGTTTTAATCGACACCACCCCCCCCCCTTATTTATTCAATTCCTACTATTAGTTCACACTCTCCCTATATTTATTTATTTATATTTATTTATTTATTTATATATTTATCTTGTTCAAATTTTCAATCGTTAATAAAATACTCATTATTCATATCAAGTTGAAATAAATTTATTTGAACTTGTACTGGATGACAATTGATGTTAATACAGTTTTTTCAAATATTAATTTATTAATTAAATTTTAATTAATTATAGTTTTGCATGGGAAACAAAATGGCGGCCATTGGTTATTGAAGGGCAATGAAAGTATTTTCAATAAGGGGTTACCATAGGGGGGGACCCTGTTCTGTTGCCAACTTTGTCACCAACTTGGCGATATATCGCCAAATTTGGCGGTCAAAATAAGTCACCAAAAGTGACGCCAACTTGGCGATATTTCTAATATTTCGCCGAATTCCATTGTAAACCTACTTGCTTATAGAAAATCAACAGATTGAGATATTTTAATGCAACAAAAACTAATATTAGCTTAAGGGATTATATTAAATTTTTCTTTGATGACCTAAGTAGGAATTGACTTTAAAAACAAAATTTTTATATTACTTGTTTATTTTTAATCTGCCATTGTTCATGGTCATATTTTATGTATTTTAAATTTAGTACTTTATTAATTTGTTATTGTTCAAAACATCTTGCAGTTTGTTTTTTAAATTAATTTTTAAATGAAAATTTTAGGACTATGAAAAAATACTTGAAGAACGAAATGATGCCAAGAGAATTTGTAATTTAGCTGAAAGGGAAAATTCACGATTAAAAACTCAAGTCATGGATTTGAATCGACAGGTATTTCAATAATTTTTATTTTATTTCTATATAAATATATAGACAATCCATGTATTTTTACGCAACACAAAATTTTTTTAATGCACTTAGTAAAAATATTTTGATTTTTATGTTTCGTTATGTTAGTAGTTTTAGATTGGTGGTTTTGTCTTTTGTCTTAATATTGAATGTTTTTAAATATAATTTCTTATTTAAACTAATGCCTCAATAAGAGTTAGTATCCAGCTTGAGATTTGAACTCAGGATCTTGGCTTGAGCTGCTACTGTTCTACCAAACAAGCTACAGTTTGGCTATTTTTAGAAAATGCCAGGCTTTGTGTGTTATACAATTTTTTGAGGCCTGTGTAACTTAAGAAATAATGTGCAGAATTTCGTAGATATCGTCCAACAATGGTTTCACTGTGTTTTTCACAATTTCCATGATAGCTATTACAAAATCTGTTAGATGAAATTGCACCAAATTTAATTTGTAAGATGCTTTATTAATTATTTTTTTTTTTTTTTTTGTAGTTCTATACCAATCAGGAAAAAAAAAAAAAAAAAAATGAAACCGTTACTAAGATTATCAAGATTCAAGACCAAATTGCTATAGATTCCAGAAAACATGTACGATTTCATCTTTGCTTGAGTTATAATATGCAAAAAAATTACAAGATTATGGCTGTCGTACATTAAAATATGAAAAATAATGGGAATATAGACAAAAGCAATATTGAACTATAGTTCTAAAGTAAGACTTCGCACCATTTTTTTTTTTCCCCGATAACAAAATCTTAGCATGGAAAAAAAGATTGAAGCTAGTTATATAAAATTTTCATCTTTTATGTAGCGCTGTTTTTAATTTTTTCTTTTTGTCAAGCGGATTTCAGAAATTGTCCATAGACATTAGGGAATCAAAAGTTAATTTGGCAGATGGATTAAAGATATGGATCAACACTATAACCTCTACATTATCTTCTTATTTACCCCTCTTGATTTCTCTTTGGGGTTATATCAAAGATGGTCTTAGACACACGAAGTTTGTGATATTTAAACATTGAAGAGTACTTCTTCATTAGGCATACACACATAGCAGGGTTGGCATTTTTGCCAGGACAGTGGCAAAAACTGAAAAAAAACAGGGCAAAAATGGAAAAAATGGCAAATTCTTATTTTTCTTTAATGTATAAGGTATCTATAAGGTAATAATCATAATGGTATAAACAATTAAAATTAATAATGTATCATTTAATATCTTTATTTAATTTGCTTGGGGAGGGGGGGAGGGGAGGGGGGGGCTACCATTTTTTTTTTTTTTTTTTTTTTTCAGGGAAGGATGAGAAATAATTTACGTGGTTATATAAATATTTTTTACAACAAAGTTACAAATTGAGCAGAAAAAGAAAAATTAAAGAATTATAAAGATTTTAAACTGCATGAGATGCAGGGTGGTGTGGGCAGGATGTTCATGATATGAAGGTGGGTGTGAGGGACAGGGGGAGAGAAGCAGAGATTTTGGAGGAGGGGATAATTTAAATGATATAGTATTCATTTGTTTGTTACTATAGTGTATTAAACAGGTCAGAAAAGAAATTTAAAACCAAAAGCTTTATAGATAATAAATTATGCATGTTTGATACCAGAGGGGGAGGGGGAAACAGTTTTCAGGGGGGGGGGGGAGGACTTAGATTATTGATTAAATATTGTTGCAATAAATAAAATAACAAATAAAGAAGTAAGTTCGAAAAAGAAAAGTTTTAAAAATTTGCTTAGAGGTTTTTGTTGGGAGATTTTTTTTTTGGGGGGGGGGGGGGGGGATTTGTATGTTTATTTTACAAATCGAAAATCTACCGAAATATGGAAGATTCTTGCCTCTGTATTTGCCTTATTTACTTGTAAATTAATGGTAAAAAATGGTTTTTAATGATATTTTTTTTTTTTAAGAAATCTCGATTATAAGTCCTCCTTCCAAAGATAACTTTTTTTTTTTTTTTGAAAGAGGGAGAGCTTACAATCTGAATTTTACAGTAGTGAAAAAAGAGCTCCGGTCACAAAAAAATAATTTATGGCAGCAGCTGGGACAGCGTTATTTTTTTTTTTTTTTTTTTTTAGAATAGAGAGAAAGATTTTTTACGTATGTCCTATTCTCCTCAAAACATGAAAAGTCCGTGAAAGCTTAAAATTTCATGAAATTCTCTAGCCAAAAGGTGGTTTTTTTTTTTTTTTTAAAATAGTAGAAATATCTGTTCCAATCACAAGTGGTTTTCGGCAACTTGTTGCCTGTAAATTTTATGTTTGGCAAAATGTTCTTTGATAGTATGTAATAATTGCGTTTTTCCAAAAACAACTGAAATATAAATACAATGCAATATTTATAAAGTGAGCTTTATTGTCATGAAATTGCTGTTATTTCAAAAACTAGTTTCACATTAATTTCACACCATGCCCTTATGGATTAAGTTTAATTCACATACATTCAAACTACTTAATACAGCACCCTGTTAAAATGGAACTACAAAGGATAGGAAGAAATTTCCATTTTAGGCAGGTTTTAATCTTAGCAAGTATACTGTTTCTTTATAATTGAAGAGCTTGGATGATAAAGGTGGTAAGGGACACAGTCGTCATTTTTGTGAACCCGAACCCACAGAAAGAAAATTCATCATCTATAATCGAAAAAAGAAAATTAGGAACAATCCGACCTGATGTATGATTCTGTTCAGCGATCCCAATGTGTCTGCTATTCAGAGATTGTACTATATTTAAATATATATAGAATATAGATTTGTCCAATATTCTATATAAAAGATAAAATTGGTGTTGGAGATATATTGATTACTTTTCATGATTGCAGTAAAACATGATTCACTTTCCTTTCAGTTTGGGTTGGGTTGCAGGTTGAAGTATTTCGGGTTTGGGTCACTGAAAATTATTTTGGCCTATTCGGGTTGAGAAAATTTTTTTTGGCAGGGTCAGGTTGGGTTGCAGGTTGTGGCTTCAAAAAAAAATTTTCGTATTCATGTGCAGGACTTTAATCAGGACCTGTCTTGGACAATCCTCATCCAAATTTTCAGACTTCAACCTGCTGTAGTTTTCGCTAGCCCTTGCACCCAGGCATATGCTCAAACTCTCTTCTTTTATTAGTATAAATTTCAAATGCATAAAATTATTGAATTCAGATAATAATTATTATTTCGTATATTTGAGAATTTTTTTTTTTATATCAGCATGTGTAAGGTCAACTACTTCCTCAAACTAAATAACATTTTCTTATAATTTAATGTGCAGTAATTAGGAAATATTCCATAGAAAATAATTTTGAGTCGCCCAAATTAAATTAAGATTATTACTTCAACCTAATTAATTTATATTATAAAATATTGTTTCATATATTTAAAATGATCAACATGACACTAGGATAACAGCTGTTGTGTTTACAGTTACAGAAGGAACGTTGGACAACACATGGGCAGAAATAAAATACTGCCTTGAAATTCTCTGAGCTACAAAGGAGGCAGTTGTTGAAATCTACTTATTGTTCTTATTTTAAACATGTAAACTCAATTGCTGAATTTACAATTTACTCAAATATCTAAGTGTAATAGTTTTTCTGCAATAATTTTTTTTAAATCCGTGAAATATTTTAGGCTCAATCTGTATTTTGATCTTTTATTTTAGTTTTGAATATTTTAAATGGTGTGCAGTGCTTTTTTTTTTTTTTATTCTCTCATCACTAATTCCATTTTAAATTCAAAGAAATGCTCTATGCTTATTATTGATAGTTGAAGTGTGTAGTGGAAGAAGATGCTATGTAACATAAATTAAATTTTGAGAAAATTGATGCGCAAAATCTTTGTAAATTTTATGGGTTTGTTTTTTTCTTGATAGTATGTATTTAAAATGTTAACAGGTACTAAACTTTTTCAGTAAAACTTATTACAATTTAATTTTTAGGTATGAAAAATTATTAATATTATGTAAATTGTTAAATATAAAAATATGCATAATAAATGTCTCAAATCTTCAATACTATATAGAATCCTTGTATTTTAGCTTTGCCGTATGACATATTGGAAAAAGAAACCTTCATCCATAATAATAAAGCAATTTTTGAGAAAAATGTGATATTTTCCACTAAGCTCTTCAATTGTTGGTGTGTAACTGGTAACTACTGAAACTAATATGGTAGAATAACATAAAATATTTTCAAATGCCTATGGCTATTAAACTGTTTTATTGTTGGAAATTTACTGCACTTTTTAATAATTTTAGGCTAACTAAAGTTTTTAGCATGTTTAAAGCTGTGCTTACTGGTTACAGTGTGAGTTAAATAGTCAAAATCTAACAAAATTTGTTTTTTTCTCTCTCTCATATAATTTCAGACTATTTTAATGTATAGCTAAAAACGTGCCTGCTCTACCAACACCCCTACATAAGGGAAAAAGCTGTGACACGCTTTGTTCCGAAATCATGAAACGTCACACCAAGCAGGGAAAAGAAAGAAAAAAATTTGAAAAACTTGCATATTTAGATTTTCTTGGCTCATAGAATTATCGATTATTAAAAAAACTAAAAACTTAACCTGTGGCTCAGGGTTCGATTTAAGCGGTATCGCATCGCAATTTGCGATTCAAATTTAACTAAGATGCGATCCAAGAAATGCATTAAATCGCAATCATTGCGATGCATATTTCCCACACCCTTTGTTATGTCATGTACACTTAAAGCAGGGATGCCGCGGACGCGATATAGAGCGTAAATTACGCGAAAAATCGGATATGGGACGCAAAAAAATAGCTCTTACGCGTCCCGTGGGACGCGTAATTTCATGAAAAAATCGCGGAAAACAGGCGATTTTTGTCAAAGAATCGCGAAAAAAGCGTAAATCTCATCAAAATATCGCGCAAAAGCAGCGATTTTCGTAAAAGGGCCGCGACAAATTAGCGTATTTCGTTAAAAGATCTCGAAAAAATAGCGAATTTCGTCAAAAAATCGCGGGAAAAAAGCTGAATTTTGTCAAAGGATCGCGAAAAAAGCGCAAATTTCATCAAAAAATTGCGGAAAAAAGCCGATTTTCGTCAAAGGATCGCGAAAAAATAGTTGTTTTTCATCAAAGGATCCCCCAAAAATAGCAAATGTCGTCAAAAAATAACGTAAAAAAGCTGATTTTCGTCAAAGGATCGCGAAAAAAGCACAAATTTTGTGAAAATATAGCGGAAAAAACGCTATTTTCGTAAAAGGGCTGAAACAAAATAGTGTATTTCGACAAAAGATTGCGAAAAAATAGCAAATTTCGTCAAAAATCGCGGAATAAAGCCGAATTTTGTCAAAGTATCGCGGAAAAAAACACGATTTTCGTGACAGACTCGCGAAAAAATAGCGAATTTCAACAAAAGGATCGCGGAAAAATGCGAATTTCGTCAAAGTAACGCGGAAAAAACGTGAATTTAGTCAAAGCACCAAAAAAGATGTGCAAACTAAACTTATAGGTAGAAAATTCATAAAATGGGATTTAATTTCTTTTTTATGAGATTCTTAAAAATACAGCATGATTCCAGTGTACTTTGATAATATTTATATTCCTTAGGTGGACCAGTAAAAATCCCCCCTCCCCCCTCGTTCTTACTGCATTGAAATGTCTCCCGCCTTCAGAACATTTAAGATTTGATGCTTATTAGTGATTTAGATATAAATTTCCCTTCCAAGGAAAATGTCTGATTCCAACACAGATCTATGCTGACAAATAATTCAATGGGAAGTATAATAATGAAAGCACCCATTCATTCAACGAAAAGTATACCTTTACTTAACATAAGTGTTCTTTTTTTCAGCAAAAATATCTTTTTCAATAAACCTGCCTTGCCTCTTTTTAAAAGAATGCGAACATTAGTGATACTTGTTAGTGGAACTTGGTATCTTCTACTCTCAAATAAACATTATTTTACAAGTAAAATTGTATCTTGCATTTTTACTTTTAAAAAAGTAAAGAAAATTTATCTTAATATTTTTTTAAAAATATCTTATTTGAGTGCAAATAATGCTGGTTTTAATTCATTATTTAATTATTGTTAAAACAATAATTAATGCATTTCATTTATCTTAATAAACAATTTTCATTTATTCCTTTAAAATATAAATTATTATTGATGGGGACCCGCTTTTGTAAAAAAGGGACCCAGATTTTTGGAAATCCTGTGTCCCCGGGGACCCAGGTTTTTTCAAGTACAGCGGCATCACTGCTTAAAGTTAAAATTTAAAGGTGTTTTTACACGACATACGTTGTGTTTTCACCCTCCCCAGGTATTTATTTACAATGGAAGTACAGCGAGGAAGTACGCTTAAAAAAATTGTTGTAAATTTTCAAGATTTAAAAGTTACGTTAGCTATTTTTTACTTGCTATACAAAAGTGTCTTAACTGCTATTCAAAACTGACTTTGTATAGCAGTTACTGCTATGCAACTTTCTTTTTCTAAATCGACCCCTGCTGTGGCTGTACGATCCATGAAGGATTAGGGCCTACAGCACCCAACTTTGTTTACTTGACCCTGGGCCCCAAGGTGCTATGCAGCATGTGTCCCGGCCAGGTGGTCAACCCAACGCGAGACCCTCGGTGTTTAGATCCCAAGCAAGCTCGGTGCTCATTTTATCGACCACAAAGGCATGAAAGGCTGAGTAAACCTTGCCCAGCTGGGAGCAGAACTCGCGACGTCAGACAGGCGTGCTGACCACTACGCTACTGGGCTTCATTATTAATTATTAGTAAATAATAATTCCATGAGCTAACGAAATCGAAACATAAAAGTTGTTTGAATTTTTTTTCTTTCTTTTTCCTGCTTGGTGTGACGTTTCATGGCACCAGAACAAAGCGTGTCATGGCTTTCTCCCTTGTCTAGGGGGCATTGGCTCTACCCAAATTTTAATGTATTTTCTTTTTTTTTTCTTTTTAACTAAGGATTTATTAGTAACTTGGTATAGTTACACAAAATAGTCAAATAAATATAAATATGTAAAAATATTTTGAGAGTCATGGCTAAGTAATATTTTGAATAAATTTTTTAAACTTATTTTTATTATCTGTGTATTTTAACTAGGTTCAAGTTCTTCTGAAGGAAGTAGAAGAAGCAAGAGGTGGTCGCATTCGTCATGACAACAGCAAAACTCAAAGAGAGAATATTGTATCTTCTAGTGATGAGATTACTGCAGATAAAATAATTTCTCGACATTTAGTTACTTTTAGGTAAGTTGTATTTGTTGTTTTTTATTTCGTTTTAAAACTAATATATAACATTCTGTATTCCATTAAATTTATAAACTTGTTTATTTTTTTTGTAGAGATATAGAAGAAATACAAACTAAAAATCAGAAATTATTGGCTGTTATTAGAGACTTGAGTCAACAGCATGAAGAGTTAGAGAAAAAAATCTCTTCTGAATTGTAAGCAATTTATCAATTTTTTAAATTATGTAATGCAATGTTGAAAAGTTAATGTAATTATTATAGTATTTTAAATAATTAAAATAGTGCTAAGTAAATGAAATAATAAAATAAAATTATTTAAACTATGTTTTTATCCAAAATATCAATATTTTGAAAAACCAAATTCTTTTATTTACTTCTATATTCATAAGAAGAATGTATGAAAATTTTTGTCTTCTGTTTTTTGATAGATTTATACATTTTGGTATATTCTAAATACAAATTGACTGTTTTTGATCCTATGTTTTTCTGTGTGTCTTGCTTATTTCTGAATACTGTGACTCAAGCACTGATGCACAAAATTCCGCAATATTTCATATTTTATTTGAACTGTGATTAAATTAGTGCTGATAGATTTTTGTGTATATTTCTCAACAGTTGGATGTTGCTATGCTATGCTTTTTATATTTTTTTATCTCGTGATAGATACATTTCAGTATCTGTGAGATGCAATTGCACCAAACTTAACCCTTTGTGACTGAACGACTTTGACTTGAGAATTATTTACTCATATGTTGAAATAGATCATTTTAAGCATGTAAAAAATAATACAAAAATTTTGAACATAAAAATACATATATATATTGACTAAAAGGTACTTTTTTTCACATCTGCAATAAACAGAAAAATACTAACTTCTCATAAATATTTTATAAAGTGTACAAACTTGCATTAAAAAAAAAAAAAAAAAAAAAAAAAAAAAATTGGATGTCTCCAGCATTGTTTAATTCTTCAACATTCATAAAGCTTGTTTTAACAATAACTTAACAATACGATACTGCTCAAATAATAAATAAAATTTTGGCATGAAAAAATAACTATCACATCTGTTCAGAATTACATGAACAATTTATATTAATTGCTGTGTTCGGAGATAGCAGTAATAAATAAAATTGATTATTAAAATCCACTGTATAAGTGACATTGATTTTTGGGTATGTTGGAGAAATGCAGTGTGGTGATACAAAGGTTTGCTAGGTAAAATGTTCATTATATGAAAATTTCCAAAACCATCAACAGAAAGCTAAAAAAAAAAACATTTACTGTAGCTTTCATCAAGGACAGTAGAAACCATGACAAATTATTTAAAAAATTAGGTCTGATTTAAATATGCTGTATTAACCACTTCAGCTTTTGCCCTGAATAAGTCGAGGGTAAAAGCACTATTTCCCTATACATGCTGCTGGTGAAGTGGTTAAGATAAGGACCTTTTGTGTTTTCAGTGTTCACTGAGCTGCAAAAAATAACATTTTCAAAATTAACAATTGCCTAATACATAGCTGCCAACTCTTCCGATTTTTTCAGAATTCTTCCGAAAAATCGGCATGTTTTCCGATTTTACGCACGTAATGCATTTTCTTCCGCTTTTCGTCATTTTCTTCAGATTTTCGGCCTTTTCTTACGCTTTTTACACGAGTTTGGTCAAAGGATCGCAGAGAAACCCCGAAATTTCGCCGAATGTTCGCGGGAAAGATGCAAATGTCGTCGGAAGATCGCATGAAAAACAAGAATTTACCCAAAAGAGCGCGTAAAAACAAGAATTCCGTGAAATGATCGCAAAAAAACGCAAATTTCGTCAAAAGATCGCGTGAAAACGCTATTTCCGTAAAAAAACAACGCGTAAGAACGTGAATTCCGTTAAAGAATCGTGGAAAAAACGTGTGTTTCGTCAGAAGATCGCGGAAAAAAACTCAAATTTCACCGATTGATCGCCGGAAAAGAACCCAAATTTCGCCGAACGATCGCGGGAAAGACTCGAATTTCGTGAAAAGATAGCATAAACAACGCGTAGGGGTTATTCTGGTCCAAATTTTCCGAATATGTAAGGCATTCATTTCTGAAAATTGAAAAAAAAATCTCACCAATTCGAAAATTCGGATATAAAAAATATCGCGAATTTCGACAAATGTTCGCCGAAAAAAATAAATTTTGTCTATCGTTTGCAGAAAAATCGCCAATTTCGTCAAAGAATCGCGTAAAAAACGCAAATTTCGTCAAAAGATCGCGGAAAAACGGCAGATTTCCTCAAAAGATTGTGAAAAAACGGCACATTTCGTCAAAAATCGCGAAAAAACGGCACATTTCGTCAAAAGATCGCGAAAAAATGGCACATTTCGTCAAAAGATCGCGAAAACACCCACAAATTTTACCAAAAGATCGCGAATTTCATCAAAGGGCCGCGGAAAAAACGCATAGCTAGTGTCGGTAGTTGACCCCCCCCCCCTCTGCTATAACTTTTCAGAAAATTTGCTGTGAATTTCAGAATTTTTTTTCACTTATCACCCTCAAAAAAAAAAAAAAAAAAAAGGTGTTAGGAGGCAGAAGTTTTAAGTGTCTTTTAATGTGAAAGGTAGGAAATCTATGAATGTTCAAAAGGAAAAAAGAAATAAGTAGTTTTTAATATATTCAAGTTTTCTTTTTATCATAATATATATATTGTGTAATTGCAAATTAGTGAATATTTTATTTGAGTCTCTCTTTCAAATTTGTTTATTTATAAGGATTCAGTTGTTTTTTAGTCCTTACTGAAAGTGTTATAAAACTTAAAAAATCTTCTGATTTCTTCTGATTTTTCATGAAAATCTTCTGATTTTTTGTCCAAAATCTTCTGAGTTTTACCGAAATTTAGTTGGCAAGTATGCTAATAAGTAGAATAAGCTACCTGGACAAACCTTCCTTATTTGACAAAAAAAATTAGGTAAAAAAGGTAAAATCGTCCAATTTTAATCTTTTTTATAGGGGAACATGGAAAAAAGTGGGTATTTTATAAATCTGCTCCAGAAAGCCTGAAAATACACACTTGATTTAATCCTGAAAATAATACCACTGTGTTACTGAAATATTTATAAAATGTTATCGAAAAAAGTTTTGTGGTGGCTACAGCATACAAGTTTTATTAGTGTCATTTAGTGTGTCATTAAATTTAAAACATTAGATGAAAAATAACATACATAAATTATCACATAGTAATTACAGTGGAACCACAATAGTTTGATTCATGGACAATACAGCAATAATTTGGCATTTATTATTCACATGGTTGGTAAGTACAATGTTAACATCAATGAAGAAGTAACTCTCTAATTCAACACATTTTAGCAGAAACCTGCTGGTCTACCACAGTTTAAATAATTCTACTGTAACTAATCTAGAAGAGAATGGGTTAAGGATTTTTGAATACCAGTATTTCTGAATAATACAGGGTAGCTACAGATTCTGGAAATCGGGGAGGTTTGTGAATCTGGAAAAGTCATGGAATTTCGTAAAAATACTTGAAAATCAGCAAAATTTAACTATACGCAAAAATATTTGTTTTCGTCTTGCCAATCAGACTTATTCATCAACAAACAGGCAATATTTAAGCCAATAATAGGATGCGATTGTGCAATTTTTATGTTTTTCTCAGAAATGAGATAATAGCAAGCTGGATAAGTGTGTTATACAAAGAAGCAGTATACAGTGAAATACGTTTAACACGAAAACGCTTAAAATGAAAAATCGGTTAACACAAAATGATATAGTGGTCCGGACAGTATACTATGCAATTTAATACATATTTTTTCTTTTAACATGAAACAAAAATCGTTTAATATGAAAAAAAAATTCGCTTTCAACCTAGTTAGTTTGAGTTGAAATTGGTGAATTTTGTGTTAAAACCACTGAATTTTAAGTGAACATTAGTGAATTTAGTGTTTTTTTTTTTTTTTTGTAAATTAACTTATGTTTTATGATCACAATGGCTGAGAAATCAGTGCAAAAACTAATTGCCATTTCGCTTCAAATGAAGATGAAGCTGTTAATGCAGTTGATGAAATAGGACAAAAACAGAGATCTCCAAAAGGTTTGGCGTTGCCAATTCTACTTCAATGATAATAAAAACCAGGGATCACATTACGTTAATGTTTGAGCGCAGTATGTTTAAGACAGAGAGAAAACGTATGAGAACCGCTAAGCATGAAGATTTAGAGACAGCTTTGCTTATTTGATTCAAACAAGCTAGATCTCAGAATGCTGAAAAAGACACTTCAAAAAAAGATACAGTATGGGACCTCAAATCCGGACTGGCTGGGACCGTGATTGTTCCGGATTTCGGAATTTTCCGGATTTCAGGTCCTTAACCAAAACAATAAATAAACAGATACAGTAGATGCCCACGGCAAAATTTTACATGTTGCGAAGCAGTCTATATCGCGAATTGCCATGTTTGGCTTAGAGTAAATAAACAGTCAAAAATGCAAATTACAAAAAATAACTGAAAATAAGGATAAGGTTTTTTTTTTAATGCATCATATTCTTAGGAATATTAAAGCATCTTTTAGAAAATGCGTCGTTGTTCACGAGAGCCGAGTTAGGCCTAGGAATCTATATCAATTGCCGTGTAGGGCTTAGTTTGAGTAAACAGACAAAAACAAATTACACAAAAAGAATTTCAAATAAGAATATTTTTTAAATCCTGCACATTATTAGCAACATTAAAACATCTTTTAGAAAATGAAAATGCGTCGTTGTTCATGAGAGCCTAGCAAGGTCTATGAATCTATATCGGGAATTGCAGTATTAGACTCAGTGAAAATAAAGAGAGAAACATTTAAATTTTTAAAATAAAATGTTCCAAGAAAGTTTTAAAATAAACAAAAACAAGAGGAAATCTATTCAAACTCTATTCTTTTCGTATAAAAAGGACTTCGTAAATGTGTTATTAAGTTCGCATTGCACGAGAAAGAAATTATTGAGTTGCAAGCAAACAGAAAAAAAGAGCAAAACCAGTTTTGTCCCTCTATTAAAAAAATAATTATCTCCATTGCTAATTGACTAATTTCTTTCAAATTTTCAGCAAGTGGCAATAATAGTAAATTAGCCTGTGTAACAAATTTTTATTAAAATATAATGTACCTCTAAAAAAAGGCCACTATAGAATAACTGCAAAGAAAAACGAGATATATATCTGCGGTTTGTTTTGTTTATTTAACTCTGTGAAGTGGGAAGTCAACGTTATCAGAATGAGATCATCAGCTTTGGACGGATAGTATGTTTTGTCACGCAGAAAGTAACCATGCATAGATATTTTTTTCCCCTTTGAGTTAAAGAAAAAATATCTTTTGTACGGTGCTTACAAACAGAATTTTTTCGAAAAATGAAATTTGTTGAACATTTGAAGGAGAGGGGGGGGGGGGGGAGATAGCAAAACAACTTTACATATAAATGTTGTAAATATATTCTATGCATCTTTTAAAAATAGTTCTTCCTTCTGGTTATTTATTTGTTCTTTTTGTATTTTCTATTAAATGAAGAACAAGATTTCTTTTTAAAATAAATTTAAAATATGTGCACACACTAACTTTTCTAACTCTGTCAGCAAATAGTATTTAGATTAAAACTATAATATAAAAACATTGCAACAAACTTATTCAGTTGAGTGCAGTTGTTTAGTCTTGCTTAGTTTGAAACTGTGTTACGTATGCGCGTAGCGCCATCTATGGGCGTTTTCCGGAATTATTTGTTCCGTCTCATCGCGGAATTTCAGATTTCTTTATTTATTCCGGATTTTGGGTCGTCCGGATTTTAGGATTCCGGATTTGAGGTCCTGTACTGTATCTGAATTTTTCCCAAAAAACAATTTTTTTTTTTTTTTTACTTTTTTTATCCCAATGGATGCAACCTACTAATAGTTTAACAGGAAATCAAAATAAAATTTGACGATGTCGAAAATATTTGAGTTTTTTACGAATCTCTTAACGCGAAATTCTGTTAACACGAAAATTTTTTTTTGGTCCCTTCAATTTCGTGTTAAACGTATTTCACTGTACATTAAAAAATACCGTATCTTTATTGTTAATAAAGGAAATCGGGCAAATCAGGGATCTTTTTTTTGCAATTTCTGTTGCCATCTTGTAGTAATTATTTACCTTATTTAATCACCAATTTCTGTCATTAAAGAAAGCAAATATTACTAATTGGAAATATTGGTATTTAGAATACTAGAATACAATAATTTTCACTAACCTTTCGAAGCTGCTATTTTGTTGATAAACTATTTCTAATTAAAATTTGCTTCTTTAATCTAACTTAACTTCCTGTTTTACTCAAAATCACTTCTGTTGTATTCAAGGGTCATTTTCTCGGCTTGTTCTTTCTCAGTTATAACTTCCTGATCTAGAAAGAAATAGAATAAGCTCGTATATTATAAGTCATTGAGCTATTTAAAAATTGTAATATTTAGTAATAATAGTAAATCCGGTACTTGTATGTTATCAGTGACAGAAAACATACATCACAAAAAAATGTTGCCAGTCATAAATTGTATTTATTGTTGCAAATTGCCAATAATGCAAAACAATAATTTAGCATACATATTAAATACCTAATACCAGACTGTCAGCTTTTGGTGATAAAAGGTATTTACAATAAAAATTAGCCTAATACAGTCAAACTTTGTTAATACGAGAAGCAAAAGAATTATAAAAGTCCTTGTATTAACTGTTGCTCGTAAAATGTGTGAAGAATAAAAATTTTAAAAACATACACATAATTAAATTACTATTGTTAATTTAACTAATTATTTTAATGCTAAAATTATCACACAGTTAACATAAAATATTCAGTCTTACCTTTTTGAGTGTCATTTTCTATAGATGGATCTTTTCTTTAGATAAATTCATAGTACTGAAGTCAGTGCTTATAAGGAACTAGTAATTCCAAAGGACATAAATGATATACAGTAATGCGACTATTCACTTCCCTTTTACCTGGAAAAACTCTGATAACATTGCAATAAATTGCAATTTTCACGCTATTGATTTCACACATCCTTTTTATTTTAACAGTGCAATAAGAAACATTAATATGGCCCAGAATCTGGGATTTAAGGAAATAAACAAAAGATTTCTTCTATGCTTCTACTTATAAATCTTACAAAAAGGCAGTTTTTGAAATGTCCTTATCTTCCCTTTTTTTCACTCCTTTGCAATTTCTTGGATGAGGGTTAGAACTTCTCGAAAACAAAAGAAATGCACAAATTGACATAATAAATGAAACGATATAGAAAGAGAAAAAATGGCTTTAGAATGATCTCCTTCAAATTCAGGTTAACAATTTAACTTGATTGACTTTTTTGTTGAAAGTTTCTGTACAGTTACTGATTCTCACAGCTTCAATAAATGAGGTTGAAATTATGTCTGCTAAAACTGATAAATCACTACATTTTGACGGACAGTTATAATGTAGAAATACACACATTGGATAAAAAATTAGAACCCTTATGTTTAAATGATAATGGTTAATTTTTACAGTGATAATGGTACTATATGTGGTAGTTAAAAAAATTTATAAGCTGATCAAGAAGGACATACTGTAAATTATTTATGATAATTGAGCTACTTCATGATTGTTGCTTTTGCAGATTGTATGATGGATCGAAATAAAATTGTAACCAACTGGCAGAAAAGAGCAATTGCCAGTGTATTGCCAGTTTTCAGACAGTGAAAAAGAACACAGTTGATATCAAATCTGCATGTGAACAGTGAATTGTGGTAGGAAAAAAAAAAATCGCTGATTGAGATCATCGAAGGTTGCCATGTTATGTGCTGATAAATCGATTTGCATTCGGAAATTGCTGTAAAACGTAAATACTGAGCTGCACATTCCAATTTCTGAGTGAACTTTGGAGAGGGAATTTCATAATATATACATATGGAGCATCCCATAAATTACGCACACTAAAGCATGGACACAAAAAGGTATGTCTGCAACAGGCTAAATTTCGTAAAAACTGGACTCAAGAGGACTAGAAAAGACCCATATGTGTTGAGTTTTGTTTTTTATAGGTCTTATCCGATCGCTATGCGAGTTCTTCTGTTCTTTCCATCTTTCCACGGAATTGGTTCATTGCTATGTAATGTAACCGTTCACATCTTTTTTTTTTTTTTTAATATCTAACCTTTTACATTCATTTAGAGAGCTAGATTTTTACGAATATTGCATTGCTGAAAAAACCCTCTGTCACCTGGAGAGCTACTTTTCCTGTGTTTTCGTCAAGTTGTTCTAATGTTTAACATCTAGCAATTTATGTTTACAATGTAACAAATACCCTAGCAGGGGTAACACGATTACTAGTGGAATTAGTACATTTTATGGTCATCTAATAAATAATCGATGAATCTAATGGCTTCAATTATTATTTCTGGGAAAACTACCAAGGGATGTAGGCCTGATCTTCCATTCCGACCATGATTTCACCTGCAAACTTTGATTTCTAAGTTGGGAATATATCACTAGGTCACCATTGCTGCTTAATAACGATGTTTCTATCCTACTATTGAAAGCATATCATATATGTATTATCACTGAGAGAATAATGTTCAATAAGAAAGGGATTTATTTCCTCTAACCTACTTTTTGCCAAAAATAAAGTTCAAATGATCAGATGTTATGCTCGTATTATCCACCATCCTGCTTTTATAGCTCATAAAAAGCATCTAAATTTTAACGCAGTTTAAATGATCACCATTCTTAATGTGCAACTTGCTCATTTTAACCACACTCATATTTTTCATTCTCGACCATTGAAAATCAATAAAACCTCAAATCTTCTGTGGGGAGGGAGGGGGTAAATATTACGCAGGCTGCTCCCTGAATTTATTACTGACCTGGAGTGAAGTAGGTTGAAAATATCTTTCCTAGCTTTTTAGATTTGCATTTCTAAGATAGTGAATGAGAAACATGAATTGCAAAGAATATAGCTAAAGAATTGGGATAAAATTAGAATAAAATGACATCCCAAAAAATGCAAACTGCCTGGTAATTCAGTAATCAAAAGTAAAATATTTTTTAACCTTAATTCTAAATGGGAAAAAAAAAATTGAATATCCATCAAGCTCATAATAAAAATGTACTAAGTTGAAGTGCACGCTAAAATTAAACTTAGCAAAAATCTGCTTAATAGAACTGTAAATTCAGTACTAATCTCATATTCACATAATTCAGATCTAAATGTCATAAATATTAGGGTCAGGTGGGGTAAAATGGGTATAAAATTCACTGTTTTTAGATGTTCAGTTAAAATTTTCTGATAAATGCTAAATAGTTAAAACTTTTTGTGGTATTTTCTTTACATTGCACATTCTTGGAATGAAAATACACTATTTTTATGTATTAGGCTACAAAAGTTTTTCTACAACAAGACTTTTAATAAATATATGTTTGCTGTACCCATTTTACCCCATGCAGGTGAAAATGGGTATAGTGTGGGGTAAAATGGGTATATAAAAATTTAGCAATAAATACTATATAAATAGATTTACCAGAAATTGTATAATGAAGTAATGTGGAAAACAATGTTATATAAGTCATAAAAAATGTCAACGTTTTTATTTTAATATGAAATTTAAGTTAATAGATAAACAAGAAACTTTACTATGAATCAAGCTTAGTTGCAAATGAAAACATTTTCTGTCTACTTTTTTTCAACTCGTATTCTCACTCTGTTACATTATGAGCATTAAAAGTCTATCAAAAGCATAATGACCCAAATTATTAAATGTTGGTTCATTTAATGGTTCTATTACCTGCTTTTTTTGTTTGTTTTTTTCAATATGATCTGCGAGAATGTCCATTGTTACTCTTGTTACCATTAGAGCACAGTTTTGGAAAAACTTCCAATTACTTTACTATAAAATATAATTAGGTTAAAATGGATATAACCAGTTAAATACTATTGTTTTCCACTCTCATTAAAATATATCTAATTTGTAACAAAATTTTGATTTATTATATAGGCAAATAAAATGCTTTTAATTTCAAATTAAATATATTTTACGTGAGTGAAACACAAAGTAGATATTTAACTAATAATATCAATTTTTCTCTTAATAATAAAATAACGAGGTATTTCTGAAGATTTGCTCTAATGGTCACAAGAATAACGAATGGACGTACCCCTGATTCTTCAGCATCTGGGAAAACATAAAATGCAACCAATCTTACTTTTCCAAGAATTTTACTTCATATTAGTGTTTCATTTTCTTCAATATTAGTAATTTTGCCAGTGAATTCTTTGTTTGTCTTTTTTCCAAAATAATGCATTTTCAATCATGCATTTATTTTTACTTCGGGGATATCTTCCACACATTATAATCTAATTTGAGCCTCATTTAACACTTTTCTTCTTCTTGTCCATTTTAACTTTTTTGGTGCTCCGATTATCAGAGTCATTTTTTAACTGTTCCATAATGCCTTTATTTGTTAGAACTTCATGTGCTTTTGCTTGGACATGCTTATGTTTCAGCTTTGAAGTTTTTACTAAGATTATTTGGAGATGTGACAGATTGATACGTGTCGAGAAAGCAAGGATGTGTCAAAAACAGCCACGCTGCTGTTATTTTTAGCAACAATTTTGGTTTTCAATTTCCCAACTCTTTCGACTATCCCTTTTTAAAATTTCACATCCAATCAGCACCAGATATACTGATGGAATATTTCTAGAAATGAGCAATAACTTGACTAAAATATGTACATTGAATTTCAAGTCTTTCTGATCTTGAGAAAAACGCATTGTGCATTATATAAAAAATTTAAAGTATTTTTAAAACTTATTCTAGTCTAATTCTAGTAAAATAAAGAATTTTATTCAGAAAAGTTCTATATAGCACTCTAAAAATACAAAAAACGCTAAGCCTAACACTATACCCATTTTACCCCATTTATAAGATTTAAGATAAAAGAACAAAAACAAAAGACAATTTATTGTTTTTAATTTGGAAAAATATTAGAAGTGCTTAATGAATAAAATGAGATCAAACAAATGAGTTTATATCAAATATTATGAACTGCAGGAAGAAGTTTAATCAGACTACATGTGGCATGAAATTGTCCTTAAACGGTTTTACTGTTGCCACTCAAACAGAACTAACTATAAAAACAAAAATAAAGTAGGAAAAAAAAGCTTAAACAGCAATCATATATAATTTTGAAAACTATAAATATCTTAAAGTTTTAAAAAATTAAACAATATTTTTTAACTACCCATTTTACCCCACCTGACCCTACCTTTACAAAATATCTTAATTAATATTAGATTTTTTGACAATTGGCACTTAACATGGCTTGTTTTAAACATAAGGATTTTTAGAATTGATACTTGTTTAATTATGGTGATTTGAAAATATCATTTCATTCATCGTTAATTTGTACATTTCATGCCAAAATTCATTTTAAACAAACTTTTTTATTAAACTATTTCAGTTGCAATTACTATTGAAAATTGCTGAGCTCAGATTTTTAATCTCCTCAAAATATTGTAGTTAGACATAAGAATTTTATTGTGTTCTTATAATGATCTGTGGCTTTTCATCTTCTACCAAACTTTTATGAAAGTACTTTGTTTGTAGCAAAACCCTGTTATTATTACTTTTTTAAATGAAACAATCCCAGAATGTAATGGACACAGCTCCTTACATCAAATGTTAAAGTTAATTATTCTTTAAGGTTCAAAAGAGAGGGGGTAAAAAAAGTTTTCTCTTTTAGCAGTTATTCATTTTCTGCATTAAAATATATTTTGTCTTTTCATCTGTTTTATTAATTTTATTATATTCATAAAACTTTGTTGATATTTACTTTTATTAACTTTTTAATACATCTGAACTTTCTTTTGGACAGTTACAAGGAATTAAATTAAATTCAAATGTTTTAAAAAGGTTTTCAGATATCCTTTCAAACATGCCAAGATAAACTAAAGAAAAGTGATTATTTTTCACAGTGTTGAAATCTAGCTCAATGAAAAACTGCTGAGGCATTCTCAAATGTATAAGTTTTAAAAATGTAAACTGTCTTGAAGTAGTTGGAAGAAACTTAATGTGATATCGCTTGTGAGTAAATGAATATTTCCATCGCTGTTGTAAATGAACATTTCAAAAACATGAAACAAGGGCATGCAGAATGTTATTTGATGGACTCTTGCACCAGTTGAAGCATCTGTTAATCAACTTGAAAAAGCCATTGTTGACTCATTTTAAAATTTTTGTCAATTATGAGGTTTCTGAAATAAGTTAATCCGTTAATATGTTCCATGTTTGTTGCAGTTATTTTAATAGCATTTAACACAAGATGACAATTTTGTTTAAAAAAAAAACTTTTAAATTTTGTTTTTGAATGTTAATATAAATTTGACTGCCAAATTAAAAATTTTCTTGAATATTAGTGAAATATGCTATTTTTTTAACATGTCTTTCCTTTAATAGTTTTTTTAGTTATATTACCATTTCCTTTCTTTTTATTACAGAACTGAAAAATTCCAAAAGGATATTCAAAATTTAAGTGCACAACTTGAAGATTTACAACAAAAACGCAACAAGCAGGCTGAAATGTTAGAAACTATTATAAGACAAAGAGACATGTATAGAGTCTTACTTACAAGTCAAGGTTTTTCTGAGGTATATTTTTAAGAGTGTTCTCAAATTTTAAATTCTACAGTATTTTTGGCTTGTAAATTAATTTGCTTGTATTTTATTTTTCTAGTCTTTGCTTGGACAACCAGAAGGTTCCTTGTCTATGTTGCAGAATAGCTCAAAGCTTTCTTCTGGTGATCCCCGCCTTGAAGAAACCAAAAGTGCTATGACTCAACTTCAAGCTGAGTTTAATAACTACAAAAAAGAAAAATGTGAAAATGAAAGGTATTACATGCATATTTCTTGACCTCTTACCCATCACATCATGAACTACTTGTCAAATTCATTTGAAATTTTTATGTTGATAAGTTAATTTGTCTTCAATCACCCACTTTGTGTTTTTCTGACAAACTGAGCATCTTCCTTGAGTAGTAGATGACACACAGTGACTGCTGGATTAGCTTGAAATGCCCATACTTCACAATGGAAATCCAAATGGCTTATGGTTTCCTTTCAGCCTACTGCATGATAATCCAGTCTCCAATCAGCAACAACAGCCTTATTCAGTCTCTTTGCACCACCTTTTTTTTTATAGTTGAAATACTGCATGGTATGATGCAAGCAAACAATCCAAAATCAACACCACCCACATTTTGGTTATGGGCCATTCCATGTCAAATCACCCAGAATTTTCTAAAAATGACATCCACCACCTTCAATTTTGATAAACTTTGGTGTATTTGTAGAATTTTTAATGCTGATTCCAAAAATGTCAATCATATTGAAATTGATCAAACGGTTTGTGAGTTATGAGCTTTTAAATGTCTTCCAAGATGGCCGATTTGCCATCCTTTCCACTTTTTGATTATCCTTTCCATTTTACATCCGCTATGTCGATGACTGCTTTGCATTATTGAACCCTGATGATCTTAATCTTACTAATATTCTCGATATTATGAATTCTATAGATGAACATATTCAGTTCACTTTCGAACTCGAAAATAACAGTCGTTTGCCCTTTCTTGATGTTATGGTTTTCCGCGAAAATAATTTGTTTCACACTACTGTTTACCGTAAACCATTCACAGTATCCTTACACCCACATTGCCTTTCATCCCATCCACCTAATCAAAAGTTGGCTGCCTTTAACAGTTATGTTTACAGGGCTTTAAATATTTGTTCTTCTGACAGTTTACTAAAAACAGAATTAGACTACATTAAATCCATTGCCATTGATCGAGGTTTTACAGCTGAAATCGTCGATTCCATTCATAACAAACTAAGTAAACGTACAAAACCCAGGGCTAATACTGTCGGTAATGAAAATTTAATTATACTCCCATATTTTCCGAAAATAAGCCATCAAATTTCTAAAATCTTGTCAAAATTTGACTTTAAAGTAGTTTATACTCCTTTTAATAAAATTGAATTCACAAATCTGAAACATCCTATTGATAGTTTTTCAAATTGGGGTATTTACAGGATATTTTGCGAATGCAACAAAATGTACATTGGTCAAACGAAGCGTGCCTTTAAGATCCGTTTGGGGGAGCATAAAACTTGCGTTAAAAATTGTGATATTAAACGTTCCGCTATTGCCAACCACTGCTGGTCCAACAACCATAATTTAAAATTTTCCGAAGCCTCCATAATACAGAAATGTACTTCAATCTATGATCTGGACTTCTGGGAAGCTTATCACATATGGAAAAATTCAAACAGTTTAGTTAACGATTTATCCAGTACGCCCAATTTTTCAAAGATATGATTTAATTTTCTAAAATTCTCTCCACTCCCTCCCCTCCCTTTTTCTCCTTCTAAGTTTGGACTCTTCCAGAGCAATTGGATGATTTTGATTGGTCTCCCTGAATATGCACGTGAGATCAACTCCGTAGCTGTTTGTCAGCCGTATGTCGCATTTCACCGTTGGCAGTAGAGCTGAAAGGTACGCTTTTCTGACTCTCTGTCCACCTCCCCCACCCCCTTTTTTACACAATGTTTTAGTTTTAATTTAACTTTTATTTTAAGCACTGATGAGGAAACCTTAGAGGTTTTGAAACAGCTGTATGCTTTTAAACACATTTTATTTGTGTCCTTATATGTTGTTTCTTTTTCTTAATAGAAGTATTTTCCTAACAAATTGAAATCTATTGCAAAGTTTCAGTAAATTATAAGTAAAAAAGAAATAATGGGAAAAATTCTACAAATAGTCACATTTTATAGCAAAATCATACTTGTATATAATACAAAATATAATTTAAAAAGAAATACATTAAGTAAATATTATCGTACTTTAAAATTATACAAAATAACATTTAGCACATACACAGTAAAAATGCTATTGAAAATATATCTACATCAATAACAATTAAAAATAAAGATAATTAATAAAATTTGTTCTCTTTATATTTCAATTTAATTTCGCTCTAATTTTAAGTTTTGCCCACTTGGTGCTTATTAAAGCACTGGATGCATCACCAAGTTTATATATTCTACCATTTGTAGTGTTGATGTCACATGCACAAAGGATATGACTGAAAGGCACAATACAACTGTCATTTTCTGTCCAATAATTCGAAGATGATGGACCATTGTGGATGCATGAATTTAACAGTTGTATCTCCTTCTTATTTGTGGACTTTTGACACTAAGCCTGTATACCAATTCCATTCATACATACATGCTACATAACTTTTAAGAGATGGAATGTCCAATGTCTCTTTAATATTCCTATCAAAAGATGAACAAACAGAAAAATTTTCAACAGTATTTATTCTTTTTCCCCTTATTAATAAGTATTCTGTAGATCGATAATAATGCATACTGCATGTTCCAGGAACTGTCGTAGCATCCAATGAGACATGTTGTTGCGCAGTTTTAACATCCCACTTTTTGTGATGATAAAAAATGTTATACCATCAATGTTTTGTCTGCAATATTCATACATCATAGCCACATTTGCAATTTGATCATGCAACGGCCATTGCAGACTTGCTTTTGTCACAAGTCTTTTAACAGTCCCCCCACCCCCACCCCATCGCAAACAGATTTTCCATGACTTGTAGCAAAAAAGCTCCATTTTGCTTTTATTCCACCAAAATCATGTTCATGGGTACAAAAATGTTTCTCAATTTTAATATTGGGCAGTAGAGTCACCAGTAAAATATTCTACATTTGTAGCTAAGATATACTTATTATTTAAATGCTGCATGATTAATTTTTGAATCTGATAAACCATTGGTACATCATGGTCCATATCATCTGAAAGCATGCAAAGGCTTTCACTTTTTAAGCTGCTTCCATTTTTTTGCTTTACATAGAATGCAACTGTATGTAAAGTGTTATAAAATGCAACATCTCTAGTAGTAAATAATCTCAATTTTATTATTTATTTATCTTCCTCAATCTTAAATTAATATTTATTCATTTTAAACTCAACTTCAAATCTAGAAAATTCTCTTCAAAATATTTAAGTTTCCTCTTAATAAAGTTATTCTAAATTTTATTTATTTTCATCAATCAAACTTAAATTCTATCTTTCAATCATTCATTAAAATATATTAAACTAAACAATAACAATAATGTGTAAACGAAGTTTTGCGTTCGTGTTTACTTTTCCGAAAAGATCGTGATTCTACATTTTTTATAAGTTTAAGACAACGAAAATAAAAATAATTTATTTTTTAATATTGCATGCTCAATCTATAATCAATAGAGTATATTTTTCTGATCAATTTGATATAAGTTGCAGAAAAGTCCGTCAACAAATATTGGAGATATTTAATTTAACGTTTTCTGCATTTTTCTATTTTTAAATATTGGCGCGATGCTTTCTGTCCGCCATTGATAATGTTAGGAAATATATTTATATTTCCCTCCTATTCTTATCGTTCCATTCAACCTCTTTCATTCAACCTTTAACTTTCTATTTAATTTATCTTTATATAACTCTCTTTAAGTAATTTCATAATTGTCTTTAAATAAAATATAATTTAAATACTTATTTACCATTCACTCATTTAAGTTTCAATAAACTAAGTTTCTATATTTAAACAATTTTTCATTATCTTTATTTCAGTGTTTAAACATTACGTTATAATAAATATACTTTCTTTATTTTTATTATCTTTACCTTGAATCACTTCTGCATAATCTATTTCCTTGGGCATCTGTATTTACTTATCAGCCACGTTCTTGCCGGCATTACGTAACCTCTTTCAGCTTGTCAACAGACATCGTTAGTTCAATCTCGTAAAGTGAGAAGTTACGATGACCATTGCCAGATGGCGTTGCTTGTTCAGTACACGTGTCTATCTCTAGTGGCTGATCGCTATTGGTTCGTTTTTCCCGGGATTGTTCGAGATGCCGGAAGTGGCGTTTGACTTGGCGATCGGAAGTCACGTGAGGGGGCGTTGTCGGCAAAGGGAGTGAGCTATTTATATCGTAGGAGCGAGCTCATTGATAGCTTCGTTTTTCCTTTAGATACCTAGTTGCATGTTGGCTGCATAATGTTTACGCTTACTGTTTTTAAGATAGAGGATGGAATGTGATATGCTGGATATAAGATAATGGTGTCAGTTTTACTTAGTAGCTTTTAATGTAATACTCTTGCTTTTTCATTTGATATGGAGACTGAGTACAGAATTAACAATGTCAACGTAGTGCTGGATATCGCTGGATGAAAGATGGTTAACAAGCAATAACTTTTGGTATTGAAGAATACGCCTGAATATATCCATCGAATCTCTTTTAGTTTTTCCTAGCGTACAGATAGCGGGCCATCGGCGACATGTCAGTTAGTTTGTCTTTATTTATTTTATTTGAAATAGAATACTTTTCTTTACAGTAACTTTCTCTCCCTCTTTAAAAGATAATTTGGTTTGAATTATTTACGGTAATTATGTAAATGGAGATTAATCTAGTCAGCTTCCTTTTAGTAAGTGGATTGTGAACTGTAGGGTTGTGAATTGGTTCCAAAGGGGCCAGGGACGTTTTTCCCGTCTTGATGCTGCAGATCGGTCGTAGCAATAGTGGTTCGAGACCTACGCCTTCTGGAAATATGTGCGAGGTACTTGGAGTTGTTATTGACTGGCAGTGTTGGGATTTTTGCAATTCCTTTGAGATCCTACAGACGGATTTCGCTAGGGGATCTCTGGAGAGGCTTGCTGCAGTTTATGATTTCATTTATGTCCCTTTTTCATGTTTGCTTTAGTTCTCCTATATTTTTTTTAGCTTCTAGTGGCAGTATGAAGTATTTGGAGAATTGTATTAAGCTTTTGAATATAATGAAGTTTGACTTGACTTTAAGTGACAAATCTTTTATGGAGAGAAAGATAATTTTAATGTGATTAATGGAAGATAAATCTTTTGCTATTCATAATGTTTTAAAGATAATTTGATATTTTCTCTATTTAAAGTTTAATGCTATTTAAAGTTAATTGAAGATAAGTAAAGTAATTGGAGTAAAAAAATTTAAACAAGTTTCTTTTTTTAATATTTTTTTGCTTTGAAATAGTTTTTAGCTTTTGGTGCTCTGGTTCATTAAACATTGATATAGAGTGATGTTTCTCTGCACGGTATTACACCAAGTGCTTATGTTAATTGGATGCTTAAGAGAACTTGAGAACTTATGTCGATTGTTTATACATCTACTTTTATCGTTATGATTTTTAGTTTCATTTTTGTTTTTATTTAAATTTGTTTAATAAAATTGTTATTTGTTTTTAAATCTGTTTGGTCATTCTTTCAAAATACTTTCTAGAATATTTCAGACTTTACAAATTTCTTGGGTAAACAGTTTCAGCTTAAACGCTCCATATGCGTATTATGCTTTGCTTCCTTTTTAAATCCATTCCAATTACCTTTGTTAATTGGATAACAAGGTTATGGGCCTCTTTCTGTTTTTGCCCAAATTAAAAATACTTTTCATTGGAAATCCTGTTCTGTATTTTTTTATTCAGTTTTGTTTCTGAAATACTTGATTGCAAATGGCTCACCATGAGTGGAGTTGTGAGAGAGCTTTGCGATGGGGGGGCCATATGAGAATGCATTAGTGTCTGTGAAGTTTTAAAGGACATTAAAGTTTTTGAAAGGATTTAATGGTTGAAGGTTTCGCAGTAGATATAAATTTTTAGAGAAACCTTTTTAATTAATGGTAATCTATATTTGAAGTTTACTATTTCTTTTAACATGTCGTCCGGTGGCTTTGCTGTTGGCTGCTGGTAATAGTTTTCACTAGTAAGAAGAGAATTTATATTGGGAAATTCTTTCAAGTGTTTAAAGTTTATGACCGTTCTTTTAAGACGTTGATTTCGTGTGTCTTCTGTGAAAGAAAGAGCTATTTAGTGATCTGAAGATTCCAGCTTGATGCCAGTTTGTCTTTATCGAATAAATTAAGTAGGGATGGCCAGTTGTGATCTTGGTGTTATCATGGTGCTTGATCCTTCGTCTTTTGTCTAGTGTTGTAAGAGAAGCGCAGTGGTCCGCGTCCTGGGCCACATTTTTCTGTATACTTTTTCATCTCATCTGTATAACTGATAAGGGCATTTTTGAAAAGGATGAATACTCATCTTATAAATGTGATAAGTGGACATATTCTTTTAGACCTTCATCTTTTAACGTTTTTGAGAAAGTGCATCGATTTTTATCGGTCTATGGAAATGTTAGATGAAGATTATACCAAGGGAGCATTACTCGTCTGTAAATTAGTTTAAGAATATTTAGTTTTATTTTTAAGATTTAGAGTCAGATATACTGAATTTTTTTTTAAATGATTTGATAAGTTAAATATGCAAAAAAAAAATTTTTAAAGACTTGTTTTGATTGATCAGTTTGAGAATGTTTAATTTTTTTTGGGAAAATTTTTTTGAATTTTTAGAAGTAAGCCGAAGTATTAATAGAATTTTTAATTAGCTTAATATCTATGATGGTGGAAATGAAGTACTTGTCTCTCTTTGAGATTCAGGAGTTTAAAGATTTTTTTTTTTTTAGCCTGTAGAAGTTTAGGAGTTTAAATTGTTGAGAATATTAAAAACATAACTGTGATATTTTTATAGAAACAATAATTTTTAGATAAACTTATTTATGTTTTTAATTAGGTTATTTCTGAATTTTCAATGGTAAAGATTGGAGTACATTGATTTACTATACTAGAACTTAATGGTCATATTATGCAGGAATAGTTAATAAACCTGTTTACAGTTTCTGTCCTTTCTAAAGTTTAACATTTGCTTTAATTGATAGTTTAAATTAATGTTCATTATCTTTTATATTATTTTTTTTTTAGAGGGGGGAATTCATTTCTAAATGTTAATTCTTATTTCTTATATAATTTGAAATATAAATTTTTTTTTGGAGTCCAAAAAGTTTAGAATCTGTAAACTTTTGATTTCAATAGGTATTTATCTCTATTTTTAGGTTTTAAGAGAATTGCCTTGAATATTGAGTCATGAGTTTTGCACTATGGTGCTGTTAGATTTAAATGTAGGACTTCCAGATAATTTTTTTTATTTCTAATTTTTACCTCCTCTATTGTTTGTTAATTTATAGAGTTTAATTTATGCTGTATGATAACTGTTATTTAAATTTTATTACAGACTTTTGATTGTTTAATGATATTTAAATATTTGATTACTTTTGTTCTGTTTAACTAATAGAATTTTTAGGTGCATTACTATGAAAATGTTTCCCCAGGTTAGGTAATCATTGAAATTCAATGCTAATGAGATTTGCAGTTTAAATTGTCATTTTTGAGAAAACCATATGTGTAATAGAATCTCATGGATAATGGCTGAAGTTTAATGTGGATTGATTTGGCAAATTGAATTATCATTTATAAAGGGGGAAATTATAACAGTAAACATTTTTGTGGGATATGTTGGAGAAATGTTAGAAATTTTTGAGGTAATTGCACCCATTTTTTTAGGTATTGCTAACTTTTATTTATATATCCGAAGGAATGTTGAGACTGTGGCAGGTTATGTAAATGTGAGTAAATCTTTCTGTTAGTGACCATGTTGTGAATTAGTGTGTGCCAGTATTCAATTGAATTGACCCTGGTTAAATTTTCTATTGGAGTCGTATAGCTGCATTTAAATTTTTAGTTTAAGGAATGCGAAAGCTATACTCAATGGATTATATCCATTTTTGGGAGATTGTTAAAGTTATGTAATTTGACTCGTTTGATATGCTTCAGGGGGTGAAATTTTTGTATTGATGAGACAGCCTGTACAGTAAAGAAATGCCTGATGATAATGAGTAATAGAGATTGGATCTTGTTTAATTAACTTTTGAGAATTGCTACCTTTAATGCTTGACTTAATTTTTATGGCTCATTTATATATAGTGTTAGAATGTGTATTGTTATATACATATTGTGTTAGAAGTAGAGCTTTCTTTTTAAGAGTTGAGCGGTGAATAAAAGGGGGTATTTTTATCATCGTTTTAGATTTTCAATCTTCTGCTTGAAGAATTAAGTAAATGATTTGCATACAAATTAGGTATGTTGTTTAATTGGCTTGTCTGTGATTCAAGATTAGTTTTGGTCTGGATAATTCTTCTGGGATCTCTGATTATGAGAAGATATTTCTCTGGGATCGGTATTGTTAATCATGCTCCATTCTTCAAGATAAGTTGTATGTAAAAGTAGGATTGTTGATGTATTAGTCTCTATATTCCTGAATTATTGAATCTGACACTACTCATATCCATGTCTTCTTCGTTGGGTATGAAAGGATTGTATGAAAACCTTGGCCAAGGTAATGGATATGAATGAATGCATGCTTTTCGCATATAGTGTTGTATGGATTTAGTTTATAAGGATTCTGTCACAAATAAATTTTTAAATTTTTTTTGCAGGATATCTTGGATATAGAGTAGTTATGAATTTTTGTCTGTCTTTTACGGTTAATGGAGCATGAGTTGACTTTGTCCAGATGATATTGTTTTAGTTGAATTGAATCTGTAAGAAATGGTTCTTGGATCTGGAGGTTAGTGTTAGAAGTGAATTTTGTTTCGCCTTACCTGGAGTGTGCTATATTTGAGTCTAGTATATAGTTAAGGGTCAAAGGGGTTAGGATATGTATCTTAATACTGGTATAAATCATTAAAGTGTAAGATTAGGTGTATTAAGGTATTGACTTAATTTTTCAAATGTTATGATACATGTATAGAAATACTGGGTAAATTGATGAATTGTTAGAATCAATTTTTAATTATTAAAGTGTTAGAATATTTTTAAAGAATTTTTGAATTCTGAATATTAAAGTGTTAGAATTTAAGTGTGTTAGAATTAAAAATTGAAATTTTTAAAAATCAAGATTCTGCTCTCCTTGTGGTCTAAGAATTTTTTTAATGTGTAATACTTGCTTATGTAAGACTGTATGTTTTCCTGGACCAGATGTGCTTAGATGATGTTTTTAAGATGTCCATATGTTAGCCACATGTACATTATTTTATATCTATAGGTATTGTGTTGTGTATAATTTATATTGTTTTATTTTTTTGCAGTTTTTGTGTATGGACTGGAGCCCAAAAGTTTTTAGTCTTTTTCAGCCTTTATGTAAGTTGACTTGGTATATAGGTGTTGTATTAGAGTGGTGGATAATAGATGCCATGGACGGATTGGTCAGATAGTTGCAGTTGTGGTCAAGTATATTATAGTTGAATCTTTGTTGCAGTTCCAATGGTTGGATGTAAATGGTAGCCAAGGTGTACCAGTGTGTGGGTTTTTCGTGTAAGATAGCCTCTTTCTGGTATATGGGTTTGTAACTTAGTGAGTTTTTCATGGAAATGATAAGAGGGGGGGCTTTTGTTAGGAAATATATTTATATTTCCCTCCTATTCTTATCGTTCCATTCAACCTCTTTCATTCAACCTTTAACTTTCTATTTAATTTATCTTTATATAACTCTCTTTAAGTAATTTCATAATTGTCTTTAAATAAAATATAATTTAAATACTTATTTACCATTCACTCATTTAAGTTTCAATAAACTAAGTTTCTATATTTAAACAATTTTTCATTATCTTTATTTCAGTGTTTAAACATTACGTTATAATAAATATACTTTCTTTATTTTTATTATCTTTACCTTGAATCACTTCTGCATAATCTATTTCCTTGGGCATCTGTATTTACTTATCAGCCACGTTCTTGCCGGCATTACGTAACCTCTTTCAGCTTGTCAACAGACATCGTTAGTTCAATCTCGTAAAGTGAGAAGTTACGATGACCATTGCCAGATGGCGTTGCTTGTTCAGTACACGTGTCTATCTCTAGTGGCTGATCGCTATTGGTTCGTTTTTCCCGGGATTGTTCGAGATGCCGGAAGTGGCGTTTGACTTGGCGATCGGAAGTCACGTGAGGGGGCGTTGTCGGCAAAGGGAGTGAGCTATTTATATCGTAGGAGCGAGCTCATTGATAGCTTCGTTTTTCCTTTAGATACCTAGTTGCATGTTGGCTGCATAATGTTTACGCTTACTGTTTTTAAGATAGAGGATGGAATGTGATATGCTGGATATAAGATAATGGTGTCAGTTTTACTTAGTAGCTTTTAATGTAATACTCTTGCTTTTTCATTTGATATGGAGACTGAGTACAGAATTAACAATGTCAACGTAGTGCTGGATATCGCTGGATGAAAGATGGTTAACAAGCAATAACTTTTGGTATTGAAGAATACGCCTGAATATATCCATCGAATCTCTTTTAGTTTTTCCTAGCGTACAGATAGCGGGCCATCGGCGACATGTCAGTTAGTTTGTCTTTATTTATTTTATTTGAAATAGAATACTTTTCTTTACAGTAACTTTCTCTCCCTCTTTAAAAGATAATTTGGTTTGAATTATTTACGGTAATTATGTAAATGGAGATTAATCTAGTCAGCTTCCTTTTAGTAAGTGGATTGTGAACTGTAGGGTTGTGAATTGGTTCCAAAGGGGCCAGGGACGTTTTTCCCGTCTTGATGCTGCAGATCGGTCGTAGCAATAGTGGTTCGAGACCTACGCCTTCTGGAAATATGTGCGAGGTACTTGGAGTTGTTATTGACTGGCAGTGTTGGGATTTTTGCAATTCCTTTGAGATCCTACAGACGGATTTCGCTAGGGGATCTCTGGAGAGGCTTGCTGCAGTTTATGATTTCATTTATGTCCCTTTTTCATGTTTGCTTTAGTTCTCCTATATTTTTTTTAGCTTCTAGTGGCAGTATGAAGTATTTGGAGAATTGTATTAAGCTTTTGAATATAATGAAGTTTGACTTGACTTTAAGTGACAAATCTTTTATGGAGAGAAAGATAATTTTAATGTGATTAATGGAAGATAAATCTTTTGCTATTCATAATGTTTTAAAGATAATTTGATATTTTCTCTATTTAAAGTTTAATGCTATTTAAAGTTAATTGAAGATAAGTAAAGTAATTGGAGTAAAAAATTTAAACAAGTTTCTTTTTTTAATATTTTTTTGCTTTGAAATAGTTTTTAGCTTTTGGTGCTCTGGTTCATTAAACATTGATATAGAGTGATGTTTCTCTGCACGGTATTACACCAAGTGCTTATGTTAATTGGATGCTTAAGAGAACTTGAGAACTTATGTCGATTGTTTATACATCTACTTTTATCGTTATGATTTTTAGTTTCATTTTTGTTTTTATTTAAATTTGTTTAATAAAATTGTTATTTGTTTTTAAATCTGTTTGGTCATTCTTTCAAAATACTTTCTAGAATATTTCAGACTTTACAAATTTCTTGGGTAAACAGTTTCAGCTTAAACGCTCCATATGCGTATTATGCTTTGCTTCCTTTTTAAATCCATTCCAATTACCTTTGTTAATTGGATAACAGATAAAAGGATGCATTTCTGCGCCATTTTTTTTGTACAATTCGGTGACATCGCGAGACACCCACGCGTATAGTTCATTGAACTCATGCGTTCCCGGATGGACGCGCGGTACTTGAATGCATCGGATTGGTCATTTTCAAATTCTTACACATTCTTTCAGGCTGAGATCTGTTTTGAGTCTGTCATTCTGGGGATTAAGCAGACAGACGTTGGCGTGGGAGCTTGGCGTAGCTTCGGCTGCGACCAGGCAGAAGGAGAGTTAAATGTGCTGGAAGAAGGAGTGACGTTTTATTTGAAGATTATCATCAATCCAAGAAAATGAAATTGTTCGTAATTTAGATGAAATTAACTACGGTTAAGGATTTACACATTCAATGATTAATGCTCAAACTTGATTCTCTGGACACCGATAATCCAAGAGCGGTCGGGGAACATCATGTACATGGATTCAACAAAATAGCTCATCCCAAGTTCCGACAGGAGATCCATCCCAATGTTATTTAATTCCAACATTGTGAAATATATTTATTGATTCTCTGTGCTAACCTGATTATTTCTACTTCATCTTAATTTGCGTTATCATAGTGAAATGTAATTTTGTACGCTCGATTCTACTGCCTTCATCTCATACATCTAAAATAGAAATATTTGACGGACTAAGTGCTAACGGTAATTCCGGACTTGAACATTGAAAGATTTGTGGTTCCTGCTAAATTTCCTTTCGAAACTACCAAAGTGTTAAAGACTCAACGAAAGTAATACTAACGTTAAATTCCGAACTTTGAACATTGAGAGAACTTTATTTCTGTTGGATATCCTCTTTAAAACTAACAAAATATTAATTGAAAAAATAGCCATATATCTATTGAGTACATCTCAATAAGTGAATATGAAAATATGATTTTTATGTATTAATCAATAGTGATTACCTCGATCCATCTCCTCCTCCCCCCCCTTGTTTTTTTTAATTCCGGAATTCGAATATCTGTAACTCATGTTTAAATAAATGTTTGATGATGTCATCTATATTTTAGTGATTATTTATTCCATTTTCACACACACAAGAGTTGGGTGAGTAATTTATGCTTTCTTTATTTATCAATTCTCAACAATTAAATGTTGTATAATTAATAATTAGGTAGATGGCTTTAATTCTATTTTCATTTTAACGCAATGTCTATCCACTTGACTTTCAGGCCGGTATGCGTCTTTGGATAGAGGGATTTCATACCTTAAGCTTTTAACTTAATTCTACTAATTCAATAATTTTAATTTCTTAAATATTGCCAATTTAAAAAATTTTATTTCATTAACTTTAAATCCCTTTCTCCAACTACGCGTATCATAAAGTACAGCAACCAGGCATCCAATGGTAGCTGTTGCGCTTCGTCTTGCAATACAAAAGAAAAGTTCTCACTAAAATCCATTTGTATGAGAGCCTCATGACTAGTAAGATCTTTTTTTCAAATAAATGCTTTGGGACTTGGATATATGTGTATGGGGTACGAGCTTTTCAATCTTTTTAAGAATAAAATGGATGAAATCGTCCAGAGTAGATTGTATGTGATGTTAATTATATTCTGTCAGTTGATACCCACTGTTTATATTCAATTGCATCTTCAGGATCAAAATCTGGAAATTTTAACTTTAAAAAAATCTTCAAGAACATCTTTCTTGGGACATTTGCTGCATATATGTAACATACAATTTGTATTGTTGTATTGTGTTGTAATTGTATCTGCAAACCAATTTCTGGATTAAGTCTTCATATTTTTCTTCAATCCCTGTTGTTGCAATAAGCAACTGAACTTTTTGATGTATTGTATACCTACATGCAGACAGAATGTGTGCCAGAACTTCCAACTAAGACACAGTGCTTATGTCGCAGGTCAGTAAACTTTGAAAACCCAATTTTATTATTGATAGGAAATTTCAATCGAAATTGGATATACAGTTAATTTAGATTACAAAGGAGAAACCTTTTTTTGAACATGGGCGGACATTTCTTTTAGGCTGACCGTATCTCCCTGACCAGGCATGAGACATGAAAATTCATTATCTTCATGAAATTCTTTCACAGATTTTATAGTGTCTTCCCAAGTATAAAGTCTATACTTGGTACTCAGTTACACTAAAGGTTTCAATTATTTTCTTTCTTGAACATCATGACTCAGGAATCAAAGTTAGCAACTGAATTTTTTCTCTGGCACTAATTTGTGGAAACTTTTCTTTCACCATCTCCATTAATCTTTCGAATTCTGAAGCTTTTCTTTTGATTCACATTATCTTCATCAGAGCTACTGTTTACACTCTGAAGAACGTTGTGTTCCAAATCAAGGATGCAAGCAACCTTCTTTCGCAAAGCAATTTTCATTTGCTGTAATTTTCTTTCTCCAGCAGACACTTTCCTGAGTGCAGAAATTGCATGTAACCTTAGTGGTGAACTTCCATTAAGCTTTACGTGATATTTTTCTTTCTGATCCATGTTTGATGTAATTTCTTCAGAAAAATCAGTGGACTGACACAAGTTTTTCTGTTCTTTCACATATACTTCCAGCAAAGCTCTTGCTTTTTTCCCTACAGGTTGAACATAGTTTCTTACCAGGAATGGCATCATTACGTAGCTTATGCCTGTAATTCTTTGCTTGATCCACACTTATCACATGTAAGGATACTTTTCTTGGTCTTGTTAGGATGAAGATTAAATAAATGAAAAAATTACTGTTGCTGAATTTACATATGCAGAAAGTGTTCTCTGTGAGCAAAGCATATTGTTGAGTTTTCGCTATCTTCTAAATTGCATCTTAATGCAAGAAGTTCTTTATTTTTGGTGGATAACTCATTGCGATGGTGGATAGCTTGAGGATTATTTAAATCACAATTTAGATTATTAATATTTAAACTAATATTGTACATTTTTTGTTTATCCATAAGAAAACATCTAACTTAATACAACAAAGCAGCATCATTTATAGTTATAAGATCAAAAGAGAAACTTTAATCTTTTTTTAACAGATTGGCATAACAAGTTGTAAAATTCTGTTTAATCTGGTTGGTTGAAAAAATCTTCTGGGAAGTAATTTTAGTCCGATTCGTTAAAAATCCCTTTCTGGTAAGTACATCTATCTGGTTGGTTGAAAAAACCCCTTCTGGCAAACCAAAGTGATATTATTGGTTAAAATTCTGTCTTCTGGAAAGTTCTGGTAATAAATTAACCCAATCAGATAATTTTAGCAATTAGAAATTTCATTTTTGGACAGCAATTTTTGATTTATAATTCAACAATAATTACAGCTTTAATGTTATTTACATTTAAAAAATGAACCAAAGTGAAATAAAGTATGTACATTTTTTTTATTTTGAACTAAATTTTTAAATCGCCCATTAAAATTTTTTTAGCAGGTATCAAAACACACTTTGAGCTGCAATATTAATACAACAGAGTTAATTTTTTTACTAATTATATTTATTTTGAATGTAGATATATTTTTAATAGTATTTTTACCGTGTATGTGCTAAATGTTATTTTGTATAATTTTGAAGTAAGATAATTTTTACTAATTGTATTTAGTTAACAATTGTAATTTTATCATTTTGTATAATATACAAGTATGATTTTGCTATAAAATGTGACAATTTATAGAATTTTTTTCCATCATTTCTTTTTTATTTAAAATTTACTGAAACTTTGCAATAGATTTCAATTTGTCATGAAAATACTTCTATGTCTTGCAGGAATTCGTTATTAGCATTCTTATTTATAATTCCTGAGGGATTTCCCTTCTTTTTAGCCACATTAAAAAAATATAATATGTTTATGAAAGATAAAACCTTACCAAACTTTTAGATATAAATATGTATGATACTTCTGGTAATAAAAGAAATATCAACATTATCTTGTACTTTCCGTTACTTATGGAAGTCGGTAAAATTGAAATTCTTCTTTAAATAAAAAACCTACAAACTGCCCATTAAAATTTTTTTATCAAGCATCAAAACACACTTTGAGCTGTCTATTTATGCAATTAGATGAAAATTGAAGGGGGAACGATGGGGGGGAATTGGCCATTGAAGTTATACCATTTTTTAATTAAAAAAATGGCAAAAAGTCATTTTCTGACAGCATTTTAATGGAATAAATTGCACAAAAATCTGTTTAGATGAAAGTTTACTTTATTCTGAACAGAACAAAAAAAAATTTGAAAGTTCTAGCTTAAACCTGAAAGAAGTTATAGACCTTTATGTTGTCACATGTGCCATTCAAAATGGCGGCAAATCAGCCATCTTGGAAGACATTTAAAAGCTCATATCTGACAAACCGTTTCATCAATTTCAATATGATTGACATTTTTGGAATCTGCATTAAAAACTCTGCAAATTCACTGAATTTTATCAAAATTGGTGATGGTGGGTGCCATGCCCTGGGTGATTTGACATGGAATAACCCTTATGCAACCTAATCGTTCGAAGTTCAACTCTTTGTTTAAATTTTTGAGAATATCTTATTACATTTTGAGTTGGCAATGTTTCTTTCCAGTTTGATGTAACAGTTAAAACATTGTTGTCATCGCATCATACACATGCAACATTACTATCAACATAATGATCAAAATCACTTCATTCTGGTTCGTCCAATTCGCTTGTAGATTTTAGCAAACATTTCTTGGTACATTTGTTGTGAATTGTGTTAATGGCTCTAAAACATTTTTCTTGCAGTGTCAGAAGCTATAAATACAATGAAAAATAGTTGTCAGTGTAGAGTGTATGATGCTGTGCATTTGTGACAACTGAGGCTAAATTTAAATTGACAACATTGGTTCCAAGAGAGCATTCAGAAATTGTAGCTGGATCATTTGCTGCAGCTGCTCCAGCATGATTTTCTCCAACAGTTTTGAAAATGGATAGTCATCAATCATATTTTATATCTAAACCAAATTGGTTTACAACTAATAAATATTTCCCAACTATGATGACCATAATATGGTAACCATGAATTCAACATTTCTCAGGTTTTCACAAAACCCACCATCGAATTTTTGAGGATAAAAAATGGTAAAATGGTGCTATTTTAGCAGTTTTTCATTGTTCCAGATTAAAGTTGTCAAATAAGTGAAAATATGTCTTCAATTCTCAAAATCTTTTATGCAGCACATAGTTTTTGGCATGGTGTTATTCGACAAATCTTCAGCAGTAGACCAATAAGGATCTTTTTGGGGGACTCGATGGTATACACTGAAAATCAGTATACCATAAAATCAAATGCATTTGCATTTGTTTTAATACTGGACAATTTTTGCTGTTCATATAAGTTTGTCATTTCAGCTAAATGGAACAAGTATTTTGGATCAATAATCTTTGTTATATTCTAATCGACGTAATCTAAATATTCATTTCAAATCAAATCCAGTGTTAACTAAATAGTTCAAAGTATCTAATTCAACAAATAATCAACAGTTTTTATGGCACAAAACATACATTTAATAACAAAACGGAACATAAAAAATCTATCAGGCGACATTTGACGCATTACATCTAGAGAATTCTAACATCAACATTAGATTAATTCGTTTCAGTACAGAAGTGGGCAGTTCAAACAGAGCATGTGCTGGCTAATTAGCTCTTTAGACAATTAGCCAGAACAATCTTTGGAAAAATTTCAAATTGTGCCTTTGTCACTAAAACAGGACAGGCTTGAGCTAATGGCTATGGGTGCCTTTGTTCAGAATAACATCAAAATTGTCTCTCCTTTTCCAGCATGGTATAAATTTGTCTACCCTTGCAGTTTTCTTGGCAATCTAGCCAAAGCTTCATCATCTGAGTCTGATGCTTCAATTTCAGATTCAGAGTTTAACTTTAATTCTGAAAGAATATTAATTTGCCCATCACCACATACATTACCTGGATCTCTGCTATCCAATTGATTTTAATAAATTTTTTCAATGTCAGATGCTTTTGTTCTATGCTTTGGTGGTAAAATATGATTCAGAGGCCAAAGGTGAACCTGAAATTGATATATATATAAAAAGCATCTTCAATTGTAATATATCCTTTAACAGACATTTCCCAATAACAATAATAAGAAAAAAACATTGTATAAAAATACCCTAACCTGCCAGAGGCTCCACATGTGGAACATAAAACAAAAACTACGAAGATAAATCAATTATAAATGAAAATGTATAAAAAAAGCTTTATGCAATATAATAATCATCATCAAAGCCACAGCACACACATTTCTATTCTAAATCATAGAAAGAGTAAAAGACAGTCTACTAAATGTATGTTTTTAATTACATTTCAACAGACACCAAATCGGGAACCACAAACAATTATTAAATAATACTTTGTAATATGTTGAAACATGTTTTTCAAAAAGATATATTTAAAATTTCAAGCAGATTAAACAAATACTTAAACAGTTACATTGTCACAAAGCTGATGTCTTATTTGTGGAATGTTGGCAGATAACGACTATTGAAATTTAGTTCATTCTTGATTGTACTATTTAATTATTTTGAATTTCCAGTTCGATAAAATATCTTGTATAAGATTTCAACAATTATTTTTACTGAAATTAGCTTTTTTTAACCATCCTTAGAGATGTAAAATTTCCAAATATTTTAAAGTAGTTGAGGGAAAAAAGTTTTAGAAATTTTGGGAAAATTGATTTTTTACAAATAAGGTTTTTTTCTTTTGCAATTATATTTTCTTAAGAAATATAAAATATTAACCATTTTTACTAATTTTTGTGCTCTTTTTTATGTGAATAAATGTTAAAAAAAAGAAAGAAATTAATTATAAATGAAATTAGTTTTTTCAAGTTTTTCCAAATGGATCCTTTCAAAACCTGTTTTTTTGAGGGAAAGCTTTTTACCGCAAAATTTTTCTTTCTTGAGCATTCCCATTTCTAGTCATTCTGGCTTTTTCTGAGGTTGATGATGAAATGTGGATAAATCCTGAACAAAAACTAAGAGGGGATACTAAGTAAAGTACTCCTTCAAGTATAAAATTAGGGGGAGGACAGCATAGATAGTTTTAAACCATTCCTTTAGAAAATGCAAATAAATTTTTATTTTTTTTAATTCTGTTTACCATAATTTTTATTTAACTTTTTATCATTTTATTTTTATTCTACTTTTTATTTGACAGCATAGATAGTTTTAAACCATTCCTTTAGCAAATGCAAATAATTTTTTTTTAAATTCTGTTTACCATAATTTTTATTTAACTTTTTATCATGCCCATAGTTCAGCTTTTCCAGTGAACTTCACCTTTCATTTGTTTATAATAAACCAGAATATATATTATTAAAATATACTTAAATTGGAGTAATTTACTGCAATAAAATTTGTAAAACAGGAACTTGTTTATAATGTAGTCCTACCTGAATAAGAAATTTTTCTTTGTTCTGGCAGAAAGAATACCACTCAATCATACTTGCTAAGAAGGAAACCTGTCTGTCTAAGGGATTTTTTTTTTCTGGCCTCTTGCGATTCTGCTTTCACGAGTTTTATTGCACTTATCTTTTGCAATGGATAGGAAAATAAATAAATTGGTATCAAAAATAAATACATATTTTTTCCCTTTGAAATTTTTATTTGTAAATTATAAGTGAATTGCTAGTAAATTATAAATAAATGTGTGAATACAATGAATGAATAATATAAAATTAAAAAATAGCTTGATTCTCTCTGACAGTGGCATCACAATTTTTCACATCTATATGGCAAATTCAAAGGATATGAAGCATTTTATTTAGCATGATCCTTATTGCTATTTTTTTTTTTTTTTTGCATAAATTGTAATTACCACTTATTTCTAATATTTTTCTTTTCTTTTGCCATAAACAATTACGGGCTGATCCCTTCGCTTTTCATAAGAGAGGTTTTGACTTTGATTAAAGAATCAAAATTATTTTTTCGAATAAAACTACATAAGTTGCCATGATCGCAAAGAATTCTTGCTATTTTTCAAGTGGTAAATTAAAACGGTACTACTTGATTATCCCAACGACAAAAAATCTATTGCCAAATTATAAGATAAAATGCCACTAATGGTTGATCGTAAATGTCACATTCACTTGACTTTCAGGAAGTTGCACATGTTTACGCCATCAAGGGATTTTTATTTTGATGGTTTATTTGTATTTTTATTAATGTTATACTAATTTATTTGTTCTTTCGTTATTTGAAATAAAAATTATGTCAATTTGTAAAATTTGGCGATTTATATAATTTGGCAAAATTGGTTGACGGGATAACTAAGTAGTACCATTAAAACATTACTTTGAAATTAAATGTCATGATTTGCTGCATTATTTAATATTTGGTACAGATGTCATATACACACCATGTTTCGTGTGATTTTTTTTTTTTTTCTCATGACAATTTGGCGAAAACCTCGTTTTCGAATACCAGTTACATGTGTATTTTTAAATTATTTTCTATTATTTTTAAAATGAAATAACAATAAATAAAAAAAAGTTTAATTAATGACTATAGAACAAAGCAGTTCATGACAACTTTTTTAAATAAAAAGAAAATAAATGTAAATAAACGTTTATTAATAAATAAACAACAATAGCCGGGTTACCATGTCAGGCAAAATAACGCCAATTAGGTAGTCATTGGGGGCCACCGTAATACTTACCCATCATGGATATACATAATATAAAATATGAAAATAAAACATGTGATACATGCTAAGCATTGTATCATGTTACTTTATTCATAATTTACTTGTACTACCTTAAATATAATTAATAAGGGATTCCTTAATATAATTAATATAATCCCTTATTACTTTTTGTTGCATTAAAATATCTCAATTTGTTGATTTTCTGTAAGCAAGTAAACACTAGGTTTACAATGGAAGTCTGGGAATTTGGCGAAATATTAGAGATACCGCCAATTTGGCTTCACTTTTGGTGACTAATTTTGATCGCCAAATTTGACGTTATATCGCCAGGTTGGTGACAAATTTGGTGACAGAACAGGGTCCTCCCTATGGTAACCCCCTTATAGGTTTGGAGATGTATTAAATGCTTGACATTTACGATAAGCCATTATTGGCATTTAATCTTATAGTTTGGCGATAGTTTTTTAGTCGGCGGAATAATCGAGTAGTACCGAATTGCATTAAAAAAAATCCTTATAACTTGAAAAATTATAATCATATTAACTAACAATTTACTGCGTTGGATTAAGCGTCTCATTTCCAATTAAAATATATCTTTGAATTGAAATTTGAATGAAATACAGGGTCATGAAAAATCGAAAAGGGTGAAAAATACGAGTACAAATATCTCGGCAACTAATTATCCGATCAACTTCATTCTTGATGCAAAATTTATGTTTTTCTATTGTCTTTTATATTCACTCCTTCAAATAAAAAATTTCGAAAATTTTTGTATACCTTTTATCAGAACGAATATTTCGAGAGTCCGAAAAAAATAGTTCCGGATAATCAAGGTTACTGATATTCAATAGGCTTCTTCCCATTGTTACTTCCTAAGTACACACCGAATTTCAAGTCTATTATCTCAATTTGTTTGGGAGATAGAGCGTTTAGACACACACACACCCAGACGGACGGCAATTTTTTTTTCTAAAAATATGGTTTTCGGAATATCCAGTGTCTGAAACGTGTAAATCCGTCAAAAATTTTTTCTGGATTTTTAAAACGATTACAAGACTTACTCTATACTACGTATGATGGGTAAGTAAAAAAAAAAAAAAAAAAAAAAGTGCAACATGAGAAATGTTTGGTGATTTATTACCTGCGTTGCTCCAGCATAAAGTACAGAGTTCTTGATTTCTCTATCAGTATCTTCTGATTTGGCGAAAGATTGTTCAACTAAATTGAATTATGAATAAAATTAACATGATACATTTCTCAGCATACATTTAAGGGAGACCAAACTGGTCGCTGAATTAGTTTAAAATAATAACCTTTTCTAAAATATGAAAAAAAATATCTGTTATGATTAAAATTTGAGTTGCCATCATTAGAGAAAGTGTTTAGAAAAAAGTTATTTCTAATATTAATTCGAATTTAAAAATTCTAATACCAGTTTTGAGATCTGCGGATCAATATGGATTTTTGGTGTTAATTTCATCGCATAATATTCCATATTTTAAGAGAAATCACCCTGAAACATAATCAGTTGTTTAATCAGTCATTTCATTAGGATTTTATATATATGTAGATTTTTTTCTCATAAACTAATTCATTAATTGTAAAATCAATCCCTAATTTTACTAAGTACACTATATTGAGGATACAAAAAATAACGGAGTGATATAACAAATATTTGTTGAAGTTTTAGTGTTTTAAACACAGTAATGCATAGACGCCAACATTGTACAGACTGTATCAGGAGTAAACCAGTTAAATTTCAGGAGAAAATGTTCACGTTTCAGGAGTCATTTCAGGAATTGCACGTAGTTTTTTACAAGCTATATTTTTTACAAATATTCTCAGTCCTCTTGCAGCTTTTGCATTTATCAACACAAACTTAATTTAAATAAAGGTTACTTAATTTACTTTTACTTTTAATGTATTAATAATTTTTTATAATAAATTTATAAAAATGGAATTTTTTTTTTATCCCTACAGAGCAAAAAATCCGCGATTGATATAACATTGTGAAATTATGACTATTTTTTCCCTTACAAAAATATAGACTTTTTTCTGCGACCAATTAACAAAATTCGCGATTTTTCGCCGAGATTGACTGACGAAAATCGCGATTTTTTGCCGCGCCTGACGGACGAAAATCGCGATGTTCTGCCGCGACTTGCAGACTAAAATCGCGATGTTTTGCGCGATTTGCAGACGAAAATCGCGATGTTTTGCCGCGACTGACATACGAAAATCGCGATGTTTTGTCGCGACTGACATACGAAAATCGCGATGTTTTGCCGCGACTGACATACGAAAATCGCGATGTTTTGCCGCGACTGACATACGAAAATCGCGATGTTTTGCCGCGACTGACATACGAAAATCGCGATGTTTTGCCGCGACTGACATATGAAAATCGCGATGTTTTTTACCGCGACTGACATACGAAAATCGCGATGTTTTGCCGCGACTGACAGACGAAAATCGCGACTGATAGACTGAAATCGCGATGTTTTGCCGTGACTGACTGAAGAGAATCGCGATTTTTTGCCGCGACTGACGAAAATCTCGATTTTTTGCCGACCAGAATTTTTTCCCTGACCAGGGGTGATTCTGAGTAAAAAAAAAAAATCTGAAATTCATAGCAAATTTTCTGAAAGGTTACAGCAGAGGAGTGAGGGGGGAATCCACTCCCGGCACTAACTATATGTTTTTTCTGTGCCCCTTTGACAAAATTAGTGTTCTTTCGCGATCCTTTGACGAAATTTCCATTATTCGTTATGTTTTTGACGAAATTTGCTTTTTTTCACAATTTTTTTGACGAAATTTACAGGTTTTTTTTCGTGATCATTTGACGAAACTCTCGTTTTCCCCGCGATCCTTCAGCGAAATTGGCAATGTTTTTTTATGAACAATTGAGGAAATTGATTATTTTGATGGAATTGATTATCGTTGAAATTTGCTCTATTTTTAATTTCCGGACTGATGACCGATTATTTTAATTTTCGGAACCGAATGCCCAGTAGCGATTTTTTGCCACAACTGACTGACGAAAAGCGCGAATTGTTGCCGCGACTGACTGACGAAAACAGCGATTTTTTGCCACAACTAATTGACCAAAACAGCAATTTTTTGCCGCAACTCATTGACCAAAACAACAATTTTTTGCTGTGAATGACTAACGGAATTTGTGATTTTTTTTTGCGCAGCGCAGCGAGTGATTGACAAAATTCACGATTTTTTTCTTTGACCGATTACCGGTCTTCAGGATATTTTTTCCTCAACGGCTTAACGCAATTCGCAATATTTTGCCGCAGCTGACAGCCGAAATTAAGAGTGTTTTGCAGAGTGAAAAAAATCATGATTTTTATCAACGACCTATTGATGAATTTCACGATTATTTGCAGCGATTGATTGACAAAAGACAAAGTTGCAACTTTTTTCAACGATCGTTTGGCGAAATTTGCGATTTTCTGTCACCAGCGATTGTAAAAATTCACGGTTTTATCGACTAATAGACAATTTTCGCGATGTACTTCAACGATCGATTGACGAAATTCGTGATTTTTGCCGTGATCGATCGAAGAAATTCACGATTTTTTTTTGCCTCAAATTTTCATATTTTCTACTTTATTACTGTACTTCCATATTTTATCCTACATTTCCGGAGAAACTCCGGAATTTCCGGAGATATTGGCATCTATGAGTAATGTATCAAAAAGCAGCAAACTTTAAAATTCTTAAAAAAAAAAAAAAAAAAAAAAGCTAAATTTTTACACAATTTTTTTTTTTTCCTTGTCATGTGTATGTAATAAGCAAATGTACATCAGTAAAAAAATTCTTCAAAGTTCTTTCAAAGGGTACCGAGTCCCCTTAAGGTAATTCAAACTTGTGTTGTGGTTATTTTTTACAGTCAAGGAAATTTTTATTATTACAGTTAGTTACTTTCTGGAACCTTTTCTTCCCTTAAAGGCTTTTAAATTAGACTGAATTGTTGAAATTATGTGAAAGTATTTTTTATAAGAATTGAGTGGTGCTGTATGTTTACTTCTCATCAATTTATCTAATTAGGGTTTCATTCATCTGACGAAACCCTATTCGTCTCACTTCTTTGTCTGTCTGTCTGTCCGTCACAGAGCCCGTTCTCAGAAACTATACATGTTAGAGATTTGAAATTTTGGGTACTTATAGCTGAACACCTCACATCAAACAACAAATCATAAAATTTTGAAAAAGTTGGTAATTAACTGAATTACGGGCTAATTAACTTCTAAAATTAACCAATCCACCTTTTTAACGCAGATTCAAATGAACTTTCTCCAAATCATCCGTGTTTCTCCTGAGGGTTGCCAGTAAAATCAGCCGATGCATGGTTACCACTGAGGAAATTAAGCCGAAAAATGAAGTGGGCATTTTAAATCGAAATCGCATATCAGAACATATTGGTCCGAGAAATTTGTAAATGGAATAGACAGACACAGAAAAAAATCTACTTTCATTTGGTATAAAGTTCACATTTCTGCGATGTGTATAAGTTAAAATATCCATTAAAAATCGATCGATAAAAATTTATTTTCTTTAATTGGAAAGACAAGGAAAAAAGATTTCAATTCAAAAGATTTCAAAGCAGGTAGACATGACGACGCTGCGGTTTTTCTTAATAGCATATTTTAATACGGAATTTTAACTTTTTAAATATTAAATTTTTTGATTAAATTTTATGGCATCCCGATGTCAAATTTCTCGCTGATTTTATTGATACCTATTTCTAAGTCCTATCTTAATTACAAGCTGAAATATTAATTATTATTTAATTAATCGGTTTAACTCGCAGAAGAATAAATGTCGGTAACTCCCACATGTGTATTCTAAACAATTCTTTCTAAGTGAGCCCCTAATTATGTTGGAGACATGAAATTTTGGTTACTTATAGCTGGACACCTCACATCAAACAACAAGTGATAAAATTTTGGAAAAAGTCGTACATTTAACCCTTTGGGCTCCCACATGTGTATTTTAAACAATTCTTTGTAAGTGAGCCCCTAATTATGTTGGAGACATGAAATTTTCAGTACTTATAGCTGAACACCTCACATCATACGACAAATCATAAAATTTTGAAAAAGTCGTACATTTAACCCTTTGGGCTCCCACATGTGTATTTTAAACAATTCTTTCTAAGTGAGCCCCTAATTATGTTGGAGGCGCGAAATTCTGCATACTTATAGCTGAACACCACACATCATACGACAAATCAAAATTTTGAAAAAGTCGTACATTTAACCTTTTGGGCTCCCACATGTGTATTTTAAACAATTCTTTCTTAGGTTGGAGATGTGAAATTTTGCATACTTATAGCTGAACACCTCACATCAAATGACAAACCATAAAATTTTGAAAAAGTCGTACATTTAACCCTTTGGGCTCCCACATGTCTATTTTAAACAATTCTTTCTAAGTAACACCCTATTTAGATTGGAGATGTGAAATTTTGCATACTTATAGCTGAACACCTCACATCAAATGACAAACCATAAAATTTTAAAAAAGTCGTACATTTAACCCTTTGGGCTCCTGCATGTGTATTTTAAACAATTATTTCTAAGTGAGCCCTAATTAAATTGGAGATTTTAAATTTTGCATACTTATAGCAGAACACCTGAGGCCAAGCGACAAATCATAAAATCTTGAAAATGTCTTACGTTTAACCCTTTGAGCTACCACATATGTATTTGAAGCAATTCTTTCTAAGAGAGCCCCTAATTAAGTTGGAGACATGAAATTTTGCATACATATAGCTGAATACCTCAGACCACACGACAAATCATAAAATCTTCAAAAAGTTTTATATTATTTACCTCTCCGGGCTCTAGCTTGTGTATTTTAAGTAATTTTTCTAACATCCGCCCTTTTAACCAGGGGAGAAATTTTCCAACTTTTGCCGACACCCCTTTGACCCTTCTTTCATATTGTGCACCATAGCCTTACATATTTTAGTTCCATTTTTTACCGCCAGGTGCGCCTACTGATCTCAGGTGCTATGGGCCCAATCCCCTCGACTAATATATCTGCGGATAGTATGTAAAACGGGATTTCGTTCGGATAGATGTTTGTTTAGAATTGAGTGTGCCCCCTGGTTGCGAAATGTGGAAGTAATAGATTTTTCAAAAAGATAAAGTGGTTTGAAAGGAATATTAAACGAAACCCTCTGTGCGATCTATGATCACACTTACCCACTTGTTTTATTTAATATTAGTAGACTAATTATTTTGTTATTCTATTAAATTTTTGAGTTATTTTTTATGTTGGTAATAACAAACTCATTTACTTTTTTAGACTGCTCAACGAACATCTTGACAAGATGCGTAATGAAATGTCTGATTTAAAGATTCAAAATGCTAAGCTTGCATCCCAGGTATATGTTTTAAAATTATTTTTTAATTCAAATGTTTGGATAAAACCTGAGGCTTTTTATAGCTACTTCATCAAATTTAATTATTATATTCTATAAAGTTCATCATGGAAAGTCATTTAATTAATGATTGCAGCCAGTCCCCGATTTAACCACCCCTCAATTTAATGATTTTTTTTTTTTTAAGTCTGATGGAGAATAATATAACCTAATTTAACAAAATATTTAACCAACTAAAAAAAATTAATGTCTTTTTTCAGCTAGAAAAATATAATTTGTTATAGGTTTTTAATTTGCATTCAGTTTTTCAGAATGCAAAATAGCTTTGATTTTAACCAGTACATTTTTTTAAAAAACTTTCGGGAAGGATAAAGACCCATTATCGATAACTGATCTCTAAATGTCACTTGCCACTCAACATTGAAAATCACGTGTGGTGCACCTGACAACGGCCAAACTCGATTCTTCCCCTTCCTTATACGGCCTTCACAATCATCCCTTTGTTTTGGAATCGTTAATGGACTACAGACGGCACGAATACCCACTGTAAATAATGCTTATTAAGTGTTACTTTCACACATAAAAATACGAAAAATGTCTCTGTATATGTGTTTTTAAAGGTATAGATAACATACGTATGTTTTGCCTCTGCGTTTTTTAAACTACAAACAGGAAAACTGAAGGATTTGGAGATAAAAATAAATAAATACAATGCTTTAAGCATAAGCAACTGAAAATGTATTAAATAATATGCTAGTATAACATGAAAAGCAAAGATTATAAGTAAATTTCTGCATTTAATTATGTTTAAATTATTGATTGCTTGAAACATTGAGAATTCTGACCATAAAATATCCTTCCAGTAAAAATTTTTAAAAATAAAATTTACTTTAAAAATATTTAGAAAATTAACCAAAACTTTTTCAAAAAACAAATTCTTCTCAAATTAGGATAACTACCATTTATTTTTTTTGCTTGAGACTTCTGATGTAAAATATAGGTATATAAAGTTGATTGCGGACAACTTTCGATAATTGTAAACATTAGAGGTACTGAAAATGAAGTGTACAGGGAAATAGAAAAATAATAATTATAGATTTCTAAAATTTAGAATAAGAAAAAAATAAAAAATAGGGAGCATTATAAAATCAAATATTTGAATTTTAGGCAGTCATAGTATTAAAAAAAAAAAAAAAAAAAGACAAATAGAATCATGCATAAAAGATCACGGAAATAATGCAAACTTCTTCAAAGGATCACGAAAAAACACGAATTTCTTCAAAGGATCTCCCGGGGGGGTGGGGGGGGGGAGACGCGATTTCCTTCAAAGGATTGTGGGGAGGAAAAAAAAAAGAAAGGCGATTTCCTTCAAAGGATCGCAGGAAAAAAGATAATTTCATCAAAGGGTCGCAAAAAAACACAAATTTTGACAAAGGATTGCAGAAAAAACACTCATTTCGTCAAAAGATCGTGGGGAATACACAAATTTCTGTTAAAGGATTGCGAAAAAATGCAAATTTCTGTTAAAGGATTGCGAAAAAATGCAAATTTCTGTTAAAGGATCGTTTAAAAAACAAACGTGAATTTCATCAAAGGATCACAGGAAAATGCAAAATTCGTTAAAGGATTGTAGAAAAAAACGTGAATTTCATCAAAGGATCACAATAAAACACTAATTTCATCAAAGGATTGTGAAAAAAATACCCGCAAATTTCTGTCAAAAGGTCGCAGGAAAAACGTGAATTTCATCGAAGGATTGTAGAAAAATGTGAATTTCATCAAAGGATCCTGTAAAAAGCGTGAATTTTGTCCCAAGATCTTGAGGGAAAAAAACTGGAAATTTCTGTTAAAGGATAGCAGAAAAACTTCGCATAATTATATCAATTCCAAATTTTTTGTTGTGTAACTGAAAATAAAATTTTTATTCCTTTTTATAAATTCATTTTTTAAAAAATCATTTGTATTTAAAAAGTAAAAATATAAAATTATTTTTGTATGCATACAGAGCATATTTATTAAAAATATTAAAAAGTATAACTTGTAAAAAATTGTGTGCAACTCCTTAAATGTTACTGTTTGATTTCTGATGGGTGTTCAGAATTTCTAAAATTCTACTAGTTTACTCCTGATTTCTATCCTCAGTGATACATTCTCTTATTTTTTTGCACTTAAAGAAAAAGAAATGAAACTCTGTTTTCTTAACTTTTTATTATATGTGAAATTGTTTTTCTTTCCGTATTACCTTGCTAATTTAGACATTATTCTTTAAAAATTCTCTAATAATAATATGTCTGGAAAATGTCTTTTATAAAAATTAAAAGATCTCAAAGTTTTTTTTTTTGAAATAAGTAATTAATGTGATGACTGTTTTCCTTATGTGTTATTCTATGCCCTTTTTATACGTGTAATATTACATGTATCTAAATAGTCCTTGAGTAGGGCTGGAATAGTCCTTGACAAGTGATTGAATTTTAGTTGTACTCAAGTGTATAAACCATGTAGAAGAAATGACAAAAAAAAAAAAAAAGCAATTTAACAAATTACAACCATCATTTGGAAAATGATTTTTCAAAGACTAAAATTTAAGACATAAAAAAATAGCACGGAGTTGATTCTACATTACGTATGCCATGAATTATATATATAATGGTGCAAAGTGTATAACGCTTCTGGACCTTGATAATCTTTTGTTAAAATCAGCCATTTTATCTCGGCCGCCATGTTAGGCTTAAGCATTCCGATGCCATATTATAAGTCCAACAACTGCTTTATTTAATCTACGTTGTATAACATCTATCCTTCTTCAGTTTTTAAAACCTTCAAAAACTATAAAATCATCATATATATTAAAACGCAAAGGTAAAATTTTAAGTAGACCCATTTCGGGACATCTGCACATGCATCAACCCTGTTCAATTTAGAGGGACTGAGAAGGAGTTCTCAGTGGCTGAGCGGTCTAAAGCAGCAGTTTAAAGCACCGATATTTTGTAGTTGATACCAGGTTCGAACCCAAGTACCGGCAAAATGATTTTTGTAATATTTTTCGCGATAAGTTATTTCAATAATGACATATTTTATTAGGACGAGAAGTTATATGATTTTTATTTTATTATTATTATTTGAATGCTTTATAATTAAATAAAATTTAACGCTGAACAATATTTAAAATAATAATAATAAGAATTTTATATTTAAAATATTTAAGCTAAAATATTTTTAATGTCAAATCAATCAATTAAATAAATTGAGCTGATCTACAATTTTTGTTATATCTTCTGACCATTATCAAGAATTTATGTGTGTGTGTGTCAGAAAGAAAAGCTTGCCTTTCTTTTCCTTAAAAAAAGAAAATGGAAAGAAAGAAAGATATTCATATAAGAACTATTAAAAAATTACCTTGATATCCATTGTTTAATATTTAAAAAATGTATGAAAATGTAAAATAAAATTCAAGTAATAAAAATTATATGCTGCACCAAGTTTCAAATTTGGACTTTTGGCTTTTAGAGAATGAGACTGATAAAAATAAAATTCATGGCAGCTTTTAATGGTCACGTAATTAAAAAATCATAATAAATAAATAAAAATAAATACTGTTATTTTTTCGAAAAAAAAAATTAGACCATAGTAAATAAAAATAAAAACCCACTATTTTTAGTTAAATTTCTGGTAAAAAGAAGCATAATTGGTTGTAATTTACAAAGTTAAAATTCTGTGACTTCATTGAATAGGTTTGGCTGACTGTACCCTCTATCGCTTTAAAGAAATAGGAATCACTTATGCAATGTAGAAATTTGTCACAATTTCAGTAATTAATTTAAAAGCAATTCATTAAAAATTCAAGAATTTTTCCAATGAAACATTCAAGTTATTTACCGTCAAATCTTGACGGGTACCACCTAGTTAAACATTAATAGTGTTATTCCACGTAAAAGTTGCAAGCGACCGAAATCGCCTGCGACTCGTACATATTATCCACCTGAAACTTAAGTTTTATCCAAGCATTTCATTGGCTGTTCGGGAAAAGGCTTTTCCATCATCAGATTTCTTGGAAATCTGATGGCCAATTTTAAATGAAATTTATTTCTTAAACTTCTAAACATCCCACAATATTACTTTTTATATCGTCGTATAGAGAAAAAAATGTACTTTTAAATGCAATCTGTTTGAAAGCTGTATCTCAATTTGCTTCTGAGTTATTAATTTTTTTGTAGTTTTTATTACTTTTTTGTCATAGTGGCAACACTCTGTTGTCCATCTCTGTTGAAAGTAAAGGGAAGTACATATTACTGTATAGACCAATCAGAAAACGAATAAATTGCAGATTAAACCAATAAAAAGCTTCAGATATGCTTTTAATTTCCTACCCTGACAAGGACAATAACCATTTTTCCAAATGGTTAAAAAAAAAAAAAAAATAATAATAATAATTTGCATTTTATTCTTTTACCTTAAAAAAAAAAAAAAAAAAACCTCATTTTAATATGATTAATTTTTATTTTGTTAAAGGTTTAACACCATGCCAACTAATGAAGTTATGAATTTTTTTCTTTTTAAATCACTATTTTTTTTAACCCCTGAGAATACTTTTAAAGATATCAAAAACCTTTCAAACAAAAGTTTTTGGTACTTTACAGTGATGGAACAGCTGCGCCAATTGCGCCAAATCGATAATGCTGCGCATTTCTGCACCAAAACTATCGTTTTTCAACAAAATTGCGCCCAACTGCACCAATTCGATAATAATTCTTGAGCCAAATCGATCATTTTCCACTCGAATTTCGAAAAAAATATTGCGATAAACATGCGAATTTGGTCAAAAGAAAGCGAAAAACACGCGATGTTTCTCAAATGATCACGGGGAAAAAAAAAAAACGTGAATTTTAACAAAGGATCGCTAATTTCGTCAAAAACGAACAGAACGCGGTCAAAAGATCGTGGAAAAACGTGATTTCGTTTAAAGATCGCGAATAAAACGCAGATTTCGTCAGAAGATCGTGAAAACACGCAAATTTTGTCGAAAGATCGCGAAAAACACGCGAATTTTGCCAAAAGATTTTGCAAAACACGCGAATTTTGCCAAAAGATTTTGCAAAACACGCGAATTTTGTCGAAAGATCTTGCAAAACACGCGAATTTTGTCGAAAGATTTTGCAAAACACGCGAATTCCGTCGAAAGATTTTGCAAAACACGCGAATTCCGTCGAAAGATCTTGCAAAACACGTGAATTCCGTCGAAAGATCTTGCAAAACACGTGAATTCCGTCGAAAGATCTTGCAAAACACGTGAATTCCGTCGAAAGATCTTGCAAAACACGCGAATTCCGTCGAAAGATCTTGCAAAACACGCGAATTCTGTCGAAAGATCGCGAAAAAACGTGAATTTCTCAATGGATCGCGAGGAAAACGTGAATTTTGTCAAAGAATCCCTAATTTCATCCAAAAACGAACAAAACACGGCCAAAAGATCGTGAAAAAACGCTAATTTATTTAAAAGATAGTGAAAAAACCGCAAATTTCATCAAAAGGTCGCAAATTTCGACTAAAGATCACGAAAAACACGAGATTTTCGTCAAAAGATCGCGAATAACACGCAAATTTCGTCAAAGGATCGCGAAACAAATCTTGATTTTGTCAAAGGAGCGCTAACATTGTCAAAATACGGTCAAAAGGTCGTGAAAAAACGCTGCTTTCGTTAAAATATTGCGATAAAAAACAGCAAATTTCATCAAAAGGTCGCAAAAAGCACGCGAATTTCGTAAAAAGATCGCTAAAAACACGCGAATTTTGTCAAAGGATCGTGAGAAAAACGTGAATTTTGTCAAAAGATCGCTAATTTCCTCAAAAAACGAACAAAACGGGGTCAGGGGTCAAAGGATCGTGAAAAAACACTTACTTCCGTTAAAATATGGCGAATAAAACGCAAATTTCGTCAAAAGATCGCAAAAAATATGCGAATTTCGTCAAAGAATCACAAAAAAAAACATGAATTTTGTCAAAGGATAGCTAATTTCGTCAAAAAAAAAAAAAAAACTGTTAAAAAACCATAAAAGTAAAAACGCTAATTTCGTTAAAATATCGCGAAAAAAACCTGCCAATTTCATCAAAAGGTCGCAAAAAACACGCGAATTTTGTCAAAGGATCGCGGAAAAAAAAAAACAAAACGTGAATTTTGTCAAAGGATCGCTAATTTCGTCAAAAAACGGGCTCAAAAAATTAGGAAAAAACACAAATTTCGTTTAAAGATCGCAGAAAAATACAAATTTCATCAAAAGTTCACAAAAAACTGCAAATTTCATCATAAGATTTCGAAAAACGTGCTAATTTCATCAAAAGATAGCGAAAAACACACTGATTTCAACTAAGAGCCTGAATAACATTTGAAAAATACGCGAATTTTGTCAAAGGACTGCGGAAAAAAGCGAATTTTGTGAAAGAGTCGTAGAAAAAATGCGAATTCCGTCAAAGAATCGCAGGAAAAACGCAAATTTCGTCAAAGAATTGCAGAAAAAACGGGAATTTCGTCAAAGAATTCCAAAATGACAGTTTGATGCTCCAAAATAGCTATTTTCTGCTCCAAAGTAGCTTTTTGCTGCGCTAAAATAGTTATTTTCTACTCCAAAATGAGCATTTTTGCCGTTCCAAAATGGCTTTTTGCTGCTCCAAAATGAGGTCCATGCTGTTCCATCACTGACTTTAAGTTGTAATGTCAGTGGTTTAAGGTGCTCTCCCACCCCTTATTATTAGTACTAGTATTAATTTCATTTTTCTGTATAAGTTTTTTTACTATTTTAGTTTTCCAGAAATGTTTAATATAATATTTGCTGTATAATAACCTATTTGATATATATGCACATCAATGAACTTTGATTTCTTGGTATTGGGAGGGGGGTGGGGTGATCTGCTCAACATTTATTAGTTATCTGCTATTTTATTTTATTTCAGGACTTAAAATTCTAATGTTTTTTTATCTTTTTTATTTTTATAGTGTGAATATTCTGAAGAACGTGTAAAGCTGCTTCAGTCAAATCTGGAGACATATAAAAAAGAGTACACGTCATTTAAAGAGAAAAACCGACAACATAGCTCAATGATCATACAACATCAACAGACCATCAATAGCCTCAGACAGGTAGTTTAATCAAAATATTTTTGATATATATTGTTTTATTATCAAAGTTGCCATGCAACAGAAAAAAACCTAAAAAAAGGGGAGGGGGATGTTTAAAGTAAAGGGTATTCTATAATTATCTTTATAAAACTTCAGGCTCAGGGTACGTTGAATCTTTTCACCTCTTCTGTGCATATATGCATTCTATTTTAATATGTCACACAAAAAAAAAAAAAAATATATATATATTTTAAATATTCCGTGGTACTTAAAAAAAGAAAAGAAATATTTATTGGCAAAATGCAGCTGAAAACATTTACATTCTTTCCTTATATTTTTACTCCTGCTGTTGTCCTCTTATGGTAAGGCATTTTAAATTTGCAGTAAAAAAAGGAAAAGATGTAAACAAACATGAAATCAACCTCCAAGAACTATATATTTTCTTAACCAAAGATACTGTTATAACTAGAAGGGTATTTTAAATATGTGGATTTTTTTTACATCTGAGGAAACCAGGATGGCTTTTTATAAGTTCAGAAAAAACAGAAAAGTGAAACCAAATTAAAAACCCTCAAACCAACATGAAATCGAACTTTAGAATATATTCATTTGAAATAGTAACCAAGTAGACCTGTGTCACTGCAATATTTCAATTTATTTTCTGATACATTTTTCATTAATTTATGATTAACTGCAATTTTTTAAATCAAACCACTTTGAAATAGGAGTACTATGTCTAAAGCCTGTTCAAAAGCATTTCGTATAATATCCCATTCATTGTTGTGCATTTTGTACGTGCATAGAAATAGGGATGTTGACATCAAATAATATGTATGATATACTTAATCTGAAAGTATAATGCATAGTTGCAAACTTGTACGGTTTGGCCGTAAAATGTACAGATTTTGTACTAAGTGTACGGTTTTACAGATGAACAGTACTATTATATGGTTTTGCACGTGGAAAAAACGATTGCAGAAAAATGTGAATTTTGTGAAAGGATTGCACAATAAAAAGGCAATTTTGCCAAAGGATCATGGAAAAAACTCTGATTTCATCAAAAGATCGCTGAAAAAATTCAGATTTCATCAAAAGATCGCAGAAAAAACGCAGATTTCGTCAAAAGATCGGGAAAAAAAAAAAAAACTCCACAAATTTCGTCGAAAGATTGTAGGGGAAAACAGCAAATTTTGTCAAAAGATTGTAGGGAAAAATGCAAATTTTGTGAAAGAAACGCAGAAAAAAATGGCAATTTTGCCAAAGGATTGTAGGAAAAATGCCGATTTCGTGAAAGGGTCGCGGAAAAAAACGCTGATTTTGTCAAAGGATCGTGAAAATAATGCCGATTTCGTCAAAGGATCGCAAGAAAAATGCCGGTTTTGTCAAAAGATCACAGAGAAAACGCCAATTTCGTCAAAGGTCTGCGTAAGAAATGCATAATTAGTGCCGGTAGGACTCACTCTATTCCATCTGCTGTATACTTTCAGAAAATTTGTTGTGAATTTCAGAAATTTTTGTTTTACTCAGAAATCACCCCTGAATTGAAGAGAATATAGTAGAGTTTGTTTGTTTAATTCAATCATTCTATACGATTTATTTTTCAGTTATTATTTTGGTATTAGGTAAAAGGGATATAAAGGACCATCGTAGATCGCAAAATAGCCAGATTTCCCAGGAAAAAAAACAAAAAAAAAACAGAATAATTTCACTATGAAATTTGCCGATTTCTTAAATTCCGAAGATCGTGGGAAGGCAGTCACAAGTGCGGAGTGTTTATTTGTGAAGTTCATCTTAGAACACAATCTCCTACTATCTATTGCAGATCATGCAGGACAGCTTTTCAAAAACATTTTCAAAGAATGAAATTGCAAAAACATTTTCTTGTGCATGTTTTTATTGTCCCCCCCACCCCCCTCGAAAAAAAAAATAAAACAAAAAAACTTTATGAATATAGTATAGAAAATATTGTTATGAAATGATATTACATTTTTTTCAATGTATATGCATATGTTATGCATTTTTAAGACTGGAAGAATATGTTGTAAAAATTGTAAAGTTATCAAAATTGACATGTTGGCAAGTATGATAATAAAGTTTCAGTATGCAATGTGAGATGTGGCAAAAAATCCTATCCAATGGTACCTCATTTATCGTTGTATGCTACATATTAGTTGAGAAAAAGGGATGTTGACAGCAGAAATTATATATATATATATATATATATATATAATGTATTATTTCTGCTGCCAATATATATATTTATTTTAAAAGACTGTTGCAATTGGGGAAACATACCATGAGTAAGTTGGTGTTTTTTTTGGTTTGTTGCATTTCCAGTCTGCATTTGCTGATCACAGTTTAAAACGGCAGAAAAAGTGAAAAGTAATGTTTTTTGAAATAGTAGTTATTGCCATAAAATTCTGATTGTAAGTCCCCCTCCAACCCATCTACTTTTAAGTAGTTGATTTTTTTCTGTTCCCAAATATAAGCCCCCCCCCCCCCCCTCTTCACATTGTTTTTGTGGAAAAAATTTATTTAAAAATCCAAATAAAACAATTCTGCACTTTTGAGGCATCTGCTATTTAGAGATTTCACTGTATTATAACATTATTTATTATAAATAAGTACAAATTAAATCTTGGGAAGTATTTTTATTTCCTCCAATTAGTAACTATGTTGATAGATGTAGACTGCCAGTGATATAGGATCCCACCCCAATGTTGAAAAAAGTTGCTTATCACTACACTATATGGTTAACATAGGATTGTTATAAACATTGAAACTTGTGTATGTTCAGTTCATGCATTTAATGATGCATCTGTACATGTTTACACACTGATTTTCAAAGGAAGTGTTATTACACAAGGAAGTGTGTTACATTAAGTTAACAGCGATAAAATATAATTTTATTGATTTTACTATTATTTCTTGTTGCATCATTATCTGATTATTTCTTATGAATTATTGCTTATATAATTTTTAAAATAATTTTTCAGGACTTAATGGTAGCACAAGAAAAACTTGCAAAGTCTGATGTGACGATTGAGAATTTAAAAGCAGAGCGTGATTTATTAAAAGGTGTTGAAGCTCGCCTTTTACAAGAGAAAGAATCTATTATGAAAGAACAGCAACATCAATCTCGCTTAATGGCAAACTTGCAAGCAGTTCAGGTATAATATATTAAAATCTAAGATTTTATTATTATTGTCGACTGTTTTGATCCTTCTGTTATTTTATTCATCTCGGATTCAAATTTATTTTCTGTCTATGCATTTTTTTCTAACTTAGTATGTAAAAATCTCATTTTTTTTTTCTTCTTTGATCAAGAAACTGTTTTGTTTATACCGGGTGTCCCAAAAAGGACTGACTGATTTTAAAATTCAACAACTTGCAAACGATGACAGATATTTAAAAAATTCTTGCAGGAGGGTTATGCATAAGGTCAAAAGTTTTTTTACAGTGATTTTCGATTTTAGTTCGAATTACAAACAATAGATGGCGCTGTAAGCAATAGTCGCTAGAGATGGAAATGTATTATCCGGGCCACGAAGTACCAAAAATCGAGCCTGAATTCAGCGTCTATTGATCGCAGCGCCATCTATTGTTTGTAATTCGAACTAAAATTAAAAATCACTGTAAAAAAACTTTTGACCTTATGCATAACCCTCCTGCAAGAATTTTTTAAATATCTGTCATCGTTTGCAAGTTGTTGAATTTTAAAATCAGTCAGTCCTTTTTGGGACACCCGGTATATGTGAATTCTGTGCCCTTGATAACGTAATTTACAATACAAGCACTATTTTGTATCCATAATCGTGTTTTCTTTTTTTTTCCTTTTTAATTTTCATAAGGTATTATATTGGACTGTACAATTTAACTAATATTTGGATTATGTGGTGTTTGTGATTTCATAATTATTGGTAAATTTCATTTGTTTACAATGGATTATATCCAAACTCATTGAAAAACATAAGGAATATAATTTTCCTCTTTGCCTTGCCTTTATTAATTATAAAAAAGCATTTGATTCGGTCTACATATGAGCAGTAATTGAATCTCTGGAGGACATTATGATATTGATGTAAGGTTTGTCTATACCAAAGAAGATTTACAAGAAAGCAACAGCAACCATCCATTTGGACAAATGAATAGCGAAGATCAAGCTTGGAAGAAGGGTAAGACAAGGAGACATCATTTCGCCTGAGCTTTTTACAGCTGTCTTAGAAAATATTTTCAAGAAGCTGGATAGGAAAAACAAAGGGATTAGAATAAATGAATAAATGGATATTTAAGTCATCTCCGATTCACTGACGACATTTTAATTTCCAGTAACAGCCCTGAAGAATTGGAAAATATGCTAAAAGATTTGGCAGAACCTAGCATTAATGTGGGATTAAAAATAAATTTGGAAAAGACTGAAGTGATGTTCAATTCATTTGCAATTTGCATCAAAAAAGAAAATTGTCTACAACAACACTGAGATTAAGGAAGTTAAAAGTTATGTATACCTTGGGCAGGAAATATCATCGGATAATAGTATCATGAATGAAATCAATAGAAGAATTAGAAATGGATGGAGTGCTTTTGAAAAGAACAATATTATTCTGAAGAGTAACATGCCTCTTTGTTTGAAAAGAGAGGTGTTTTGCCTGTACTAACTTATGGAGCAGAAACATGGATGCTAACAAAACGAATAGTGCAAAGATTACAAACAACATGGAGAAGTATGAAAAGATGTATGCTAAGTATAACTAGAAGAGACAGAAAGAGAATAATCTGGATAAGAAGTCAGACAAAAGTTTTTGACATCATTGAAAGAATTTAACGGCTAAAATGGAAATGGGCTGGGCATATTGCAAGAAGACAAGACAATAGATGGAGCACAAACACCCTACAATGGTATCCCAGAGTAAAACGGCCAAGAAGACGACCTCAAGTAAGATGGAGTGATGAAATCTGAAGAGTGGCCTGTGTTAACTGGATTGCTAAAGCACCAGGCAGGAAACATTGGAAAAATTTGTGAGAGACCTACATCCATCAGTGGATTGAAAATAGTTGATCATATATATATAATTACAACATAAAACAATATTATGAAATTTAGTCGCTGTTATGACTATGTCGTACCTACCGTTACTCTAGGCAGACACACATGTGGTAGGTAAAACTATCTACCTGAAGAATGTTAAAAACATAGTAAAAAAAAAACATTCATCCGACAATGGTATAATTTAACCTTTCAATATTAAGCAGGCAGGAAGTAGATATAAAAGGAAATTTACAGCTGTTATAGAAGATTATTTAAAACAGTCTTGTTTATATTTAAATTAAAGAAATTTATTAATTGCACTTAAATTTGACATCATTAAATGGTTATATACTTTTAAATTATTACATTGTGTAAAAAATTGAAATAGGTGTCCTTTGCAGAAAAAAAAAGTACCTTAGGAAAGATAAATTCTATGTTTAAGGCAATTACATCCTAATTTAGGGAGTGCTACATTCCCCATCTTTCAAACTGTAGTCTCCAGCGATACCGTACATCCAGCTCGTCTTCCCGAGTATTCAGTCTTCTCCTCTGATCTCCAGGTGTACAGCTTTTGCAGCTTGCTTGCCCATGTGTTCGCAGTCCGCTCCTCCCCCACTCAAGACATGCCGATTCACAGAGTTCCTCTGATCGATCAAGCAAAAATCTTCTTGCCCCTCCAATTTTTCCTCCTTTTATTGTCGAGCCATGTCACAGATCAACATGTGTGTACAAAAATGTGTTAATATTATAAATAAGAAATAAGTTTGTAAATATTACTTTTTAAATAAAAACGCTTTACGTTTCAATTAAAACCTTTTCCATATTTTGTATAAATCTTTCTTTCAGAAACATAATTTGAAATTTCTTACTTAGTGTTCGTGCATGACAATTCATTACCATGGCCCATGGAAAACCACGTGCATCCATAATTATTGCGATAATTAAAAATTATATATTTTTATTCAAGATAACTCTGAAAACAATTTATATATAATGATAATTATCTATTTAACCACATATTTCTATAAATAAATTAAGAATTAACTATTTTAATTATTTTTAAAACATCACAGTATTAAATTTTACATTATATGTTATTCAAAAATTTGCAAGAGAAAAGTATTTACATTGGTGGGTGCCAAGCCAATAAAAAAAAAAAAAAAAAAAAAAACACTTCCTCAAATCATTAATTGAACATTACATTTATTATTTTTTTCTAATAAGATGGAATAATTTGAAACTATTACCTGGCAAAAGGTATAGATTTCCCAAAAGTTAAATTATCTTCTGGCTCTTTAAGTTTGATTTTAACTTTTAACTAACTTTTAAAAACTAAAAATATCAACATAACAGTTGCATAGCTTCCATGTTTTTCTTTTTCCCAAGGAAGTTTAATGTTTTTTAGGTAGATTTCGTAAGAAATACTACCTATTGCAGTCGTTACCATGGTGCGACTTTTGAAAAATTCCTTCATAACTTTTCATTATAGGACCCCAGGAACCCAAAACCACCCCAACCTAAAAAGTTTATATATATATATAAACACATATATACACTGCTGGCTACACAAAATGCAACACCAAGAAGGAACAGAGATATCACAGCGAAATTTATTTGGCAGATAACATGCTATACAAAGATCAAACGATTAAAATTACAGCCTCTTGTGACGCGTGGATGATGACAAAATCAGTAGTTAGAGTAGCCGCCATTGTTGGCTATAACCGTGTCCACACGCCTCGGCATAGAATGAAAGAGGCTTTGGATGTCTCTTTGGGGTACAGCAGTGAATGCGACTTCCACATATTGCCAACGTTGATCTGGTGCAACAGCGGGTGGTGTATTCCGGGCCAGTCAATTTGCAGGCATGGACCACACGTTTTCGATTGGCGATAGATTGGGAGAACAAGCAGGCCAAGGAAGCAATTCAATCTGATGGGTAAAGAAGAACTCTTGAACATTGCGTGTCACCTGTGGTCGCACATTATCCTGTTGGAATATGGCTGATGGCAAGCGCTGAATGTATGGGAGGACCACGGGCTCCAACACCTCAGAGATGTAGCGCTGGCTGTTCAGTGTACCGGCATTGCGTGCTAGAGGGTTGCGGCAGTGAAATCCAATACCACCCCAAGCCATGGTACCGGGTGCAGGACCAGTGTGGCGATGCATATTGCAACAGTTCAGCAGCCTCTCACCACGGTGCCTCCAAACTCGAATTCGACCATCATGATGTTGCAGGCAGAAGCGGGATTCGACAGTAAACACAATCTCGTTCCATTCCATTGTCCATGCCCGCCGTTCCTCTCACCATTCGCGGCAGAAACGCCTGTGGTTTCCAGTCAGGGGTAAACGAAGCAATGGACGCCTTGCAGACATTCCACTCTGCTGCAAACGGCGTCGAATGCCACGAGCGGACACTGAATGTTGCGTAGCAGACTGAATTTGCTGTGCTATGGTTCGTGATGTGGCTGCGTAATCCATCACTGCCATGCGCACAATCCGCCTGTCATCACGGGCAGGGGTGCAACGCGATGGCTGAGATTGGCACCGTCGGTCCGTCGTTTCCTCCTGCATCCAGCGATTACAGATCTGCATCGCAGTTGCTTGGTTTCGTCCAAGATGTTCACCGATTTCTCTGAAGGATAATCCGCAATCCCTATAGGCTAGTATTCTTCCTCGGTCGAATTCCGAAACTTGGTCAAAAGATGCTCGATGTCTTCCACAAGGCATAGGTAAACAGCTTACGCAAAAAAACGCACGAATAAACAATTACCGTACTTCAAATCGCCAATCTGTTCTCCCCTTATATAGCATTTGCGAGTGGCGCTACGGTCGCCCGTGATGTGCGTCTGTGCTGCAATGCTAATGATTTGCATTTTTCATTACCGCAAACGCATTATGTAAATTTCATATGAGTTGCATGCTTCCTTCAGGGTGTTGCATTTTGTGTGGCCGGCCAGCAGTGTATATATATATATATATATATATATATATATATATATATATATATATATATATAATATATGTCGCAGTTATGCACAGATTGTCTTCAAACTCGCCAAACACATTGAGATGGCTAATATCTCGGCGGGGATTGCAAATGAGAAAAATCGGCCCAAGGCAGTGGAAATGGGGGAGGGTTAAAAATTTTGAATATCGCCTAACATGATTCTGAGAAAACCAGCTCTTACAGAACAATGAGAGGAAAATTCAAACATTTTTCATTATAGCAGTTGCCAACAATTACAAAAAAAAATCACATTAAAATTCTTACCACAACAATTGCTTTTCTATTGCAAGATTTCCACGTGAAAAATAAAAATCTATAGGGGAGAGGGGGCACATGGGAACAATTTTTACATTTTTGACTATTTCTCAAAATTGTTATGAGCTGTTGAACCAAAAATTAATTTATATGAATATTTACAATTTGTTTGTTCTTTTGGTGAAACTTTTGGATGCATTTATCAAGAATTTCTAACTTATATCATCATTCTAAAAATTGCCTAAATTTGTTCACATGTGCCCCGGTGGAGGTGTAGTTGTGAACATACCTGGGGCACATGTGTTTATCCATAAATAAGACAAAAATATTTTGTGAATAAAAACTGTGATAAAACTAATTAGATGCCCTCTTTCTAGTTGTGTAAATAATCAATAAATGTTTCAACATAAATACAAGAAATTATTCGTAAAATTGTACACTAATATACCTACTCCTTTTGAGTCACTTTTAATTGTAATCTAACTTCCAGTAAATTAAAACTGTGAAGCAATCCTAAAAACATTGAATTTATAGCTCAATGTTTGACAAGGGTAATTAAATTTTAAACTAAAAAAAAAAAAAAAATGCATTCACAGTATAGGTGCAGATTTATGGTCGCCATTCACTACGTGGCGACTAAATTTTTTGTTGTGGTGACTAACTTTCAGTGTCTTAGTTGCCAGAGATCAATTTTCAGTGTTCCTAATCCCCGTCACGGAATTTTTATATTTTTTTTTCTTTTGCAAATAGAAAAGCACCTGCTCTTTTCACTGGCCGAGATCAAGTATGACATTGATAAAAAGTAAGGGAATTTTTGCGATCTCAGTTACCGTCGTGAACGCTGCCCCTGTGATGTACTGCTTTCTTGTCGAACATTATGTTCGAATATAATTCTTCGCATGTCCGCTCCACTATAAAGCTTAGCAGCTGTGAAGTCGGAACCTTTTGGACAACAGCGAAAGCAAGCATTTCTTCAAATGTTTCGTCTGAAACCCAGAGTTGAAATTGTTATATCGTAGATCAGAGGTGATGTATTAACTCATGCCAGAAGGTAGATAGAAATATTAATGTAGGTTTAATAGTATCAGACAACTTCACTACATGACGGCAAGAACAAGACTGCCGATCGAACGGCGATCTGCCGATTACAGAAGCACGCTGCAGAGGCGCCATTTGTCGTGAACAAGACAGAGCATAAATATAATCATAATGGAAATAAATACTCCTTTACTGCAGACCGGTTTACTGCAGACAATCCAACGTTCCCAATACGATGGAGATTATTGAGTCAGAAAGATAGAGGATTCTGAACTCCAAAGAAAAAAGAACAAAAAGAAAAAGAAACTTGCATGAAAAAATATTTAACGCGAGGTATATTCTTGCTCTGTAAATGTTTTCTGCAAGTATGAGATTTTTATAGTGCAAAATAATCTTACACATTCCAAAATTTTTTTACATGTATACTTTTATATGACAAAATCAAAATAAGAAATAGTTTTTCTAATATTTCTCATTATCATGACTGCTTAGCTTATACACATTTTGTTATTCAACTGTATCTTGTCCAACTTTATCTTACGATTTTTTCAGATTTATATTATACTTTTTTAATATCAAAGTTTCAAGAATTTTAGGTTTAAATTAAATATACACATTTGTTGTAATTAGTCTGTATTTTGTTGTACATGTCTATTTATTAATTAAACTATTTTCAGACCTGCCAACTGCTACGAAAAAATCGTAATTGCTATGATTTGGACCTATAAACTACGATGCTTTGAAAATCGGTCTTAAACTACAATTTTTTGAAAAAAACACAAACTCATTTTTTGTTTCTAGTTGCGATTTTTATCCGCCACAGCATATTTTTCAGGAGTGATTCTGTTGTGAAATTTCCAAAATTTCAAAGTATCCATTTCCGAAAGTTTAAAAAAATTGGCCATTAGTCCGAAAATTCGGACATTAAAAAATGCTCATGGAAAAACACAAATCTGGGCTGCAAAACAAACTTCTTAACATAAAAACATTCTCTTTATGTATATTAACCACAAGTGAATCGTGTTTCTGTAACTATTTATACAGGAATTCGCTTCTTTAGAAACAAGGTGCCATTTTAAGAATTTCTGAAAAGAAGGGGGAGGGGCTCTTTGAGGGGCAAGGTTTGAAATAGTGTGCAAAATCGCACGATTTGCGATAAACTACCGCGAATTTCGACAAATGACAGTATAAAAAAAATCAATTTCGTCAATTGGTCGCAGAAGAAAATTTCGTCAAAGGATCGTGGTAAAAGCGCAGTGTTGATTTGAGGTTTTGTGTTTTCAATGGTGTGAATTTTGTCAAAATATCGCAGAAAGAAAGCGCGAATTTCGTCAAAAGATCAGTAAGAAAATGCATATTTCATCGAAAGATCAGTAAGAAAATGCATATTTCATCGAAAGATCAGTAAGAAAATGCAAATTTCAGCGAAAGACCAGTAAGAAAATGCAAATTTCAGCGAAAGACCAGTAAGAAAATGCAAATTTCAGCAAAAGACCAGTAAGAAAATGCAAATTTCAGCGAAAGACCAGTAAGAAAATGCAAATTTCAGCGAAAGACCAGTAAGAAAATGCAAATTTCAGCGAAAGACCAGTAAGAAAATGCAAATTTCAGCGAAAGACCAGTAAGAAAATGCAAATTTCAGCGAAAGACCAGTAAGAAAATGCAAATTTCAGCGAAAGACCAGTAAGAAAATGCAAATTTCAGCGAAAGACCAGAAAGAAAATGCAAATTTCAGCGAAAGATGTAAGCAAATGCAAATTTCAGCGAAAGACCAGTAAGAAAATGCAAATTTCAGCGAAAGACCAGAAAGAAAATGCAAATTTCAGCGAAAGACCAGAAAGAAAATGCAAATTTCATCGAAAGACCAGTAAGAAAATGCAAATTTCAGCGAAAGACCAGAAAGAAAATGCAAATTTCATCGAAAGACCAGTATGAAAACGCAAATTTTCACCGAAAGATTGCAGAAAGAAAACACTAATTTCGTCAAAAGTTCATGGTAAAAAGTGCGGATTTCTACAAAGAATCGTGATAGAAAAATGTGAATTACGATTGCAGAAAAATTGTGAATATCCTGAAATGATCGCAGGAAAAAAATCCCGAATTTCGTCTAAATTTACTGCTTTGGGCTAAAAAAATTGAAACCAGGCTCCTTTTACAAATGTTAAAAAAAAAAAAAAAAAAAAAAAAAAAAAAAGTTGCGAAACTAAAAGAAACTCTAAAAATTGTATAAAAATTTTCAAAGGAAAAAATTTACTATATTGAGTTGAAGGACTGAAACCATATTCCTTTTACGAATGTCAAAAGATGGCTGTGTAACACAAAAAACCAATCAACCAACCTCCAGATTAATTTAAATTTTGTGTGCTACGATTTCTCATTTTCAAGTCTGTATTTTTCATTTTGAATTCCTGAGGTTTTTTTTTTTTTTTTTGATTTTTCCATATAAGCACTATTGTTTTATGAGTTTGTTTCACAATGTGGCCACTAGATTTTTGTTAGGAGCCAAAGTGGCAACTGGGCTTTTGTGGTTTAGGAGCCACTGGCTCCTTAAAAATTTTGGGAATCTGCACCTATAATTCACAGACTTTAAAAAGTACACTTGTGAACTGTTCACATCTGCCCCCATATGTTCTGTTCACAAGTGCCCCATCTATCAACTTCAGCCTAACTTATAAAAAAAAGATATTTTTTATTTAAATAAGGAAACAAAACTTTTTGTAGACTTACCTGATTAATGCCACCATAGAATGCAATGCTTATATTCTACTTTAAAAAATGTCTTGAATGAACTTTTACTTCAAAGACTTTTTTACTTCACACCTTCTAAAACAAACAAATTAACCAGAAATCAAAATGGCTTATTGTTCTGAAAATTCAGTCAAAAGATGGTACCAGTACTACCATCTGTTGATATTTTTTTATTTCAAATTAACTGAGTGAAACATGCACTGTTCACATGTACCCCCCTCTCCTCTCTATATATATTACGCTATCGTATCTCCATACATAAGTTTGTCGCCAAATTTGTCGACCAAAATGAGCTGCCAAAAGGGCTGCAAACTTGGCGATATCTCTAATATTTCGCCAAATTCCCATAGACTTCCATTGTAAACCAATAGGATTCACTTGCTTACAGAAAATCAACAAATTGAGATATTTTAATGCAACAAAAACCAATACTGGTAGTACTTGGTTATCCCGTTGACCAAAAATCTATCGCCAAACTATAAGATTAAATGCCAATAATGGTTGATTGTACATGTCACATTCACTTGACTTTAAGCAAATTACACGTGTTTACATTGAAATTAATATACTTAACTTCTAAATCTACCTGCGCCTGTAGGCCGAGGCAACAGGATTTTTAGTTGTCTTTCTGTTTTTCTTTTTTTAATCATACTTTTAACTGATGATATTGGTTAACTACAACCAAAACTAACTACATCCCTGCTGTTCAACTTGCAAAAAAATTATTGCATTATCAAGCTAAACTGTTTTATTTAGTACTATAGAGATTTTGAAGTCTGTGGTACTGAAGTAATGTCATCAGAATTCTTTTTAAATGCCGATTCATTTATTTTTTCAGTTAGAAATCATTTAAAAACTTGCCTCTATAAATTTTATTTACACACTAGTGTTATAGGTCAAAATTGGGGAATTTCATTAGCGGCCACTGGCCGGTAGGACTAATTTTTAAAGTGGCCACTTTCTTTAAACTAGCGGCCACTTTTTTATTTCAAAATGCTAAACAGTAAAATTTCTATAAGTATTAATCTAAAACTGAGTAGCCCAAATAAACATGTTAATATAAATATACTGGAACCAAAAAAAAAATAGAATCCTTGATGAAATGCAAGAAAATGTTATTATCTCCTTGTAAAAAAGTGGCCGGAAGGTGGCCGCTGATAGACAGTTTTTCACTAGCCACTTTTTTTCATCTACTGGCCCTGTGGCCGGTGGCTAGTGCTAATTTTGACCTTTAACTAGTGTATAAAACATATTTAAGCACATAAACAAAATCTGCCAGTAAGAATTTTTTTTTACTCTTTGCCCAAATATACACGACAATAATAGGCAGTTCATAATACACATCAATACCCTTCAGTGTCTGTGTATTTATGGATTTGTAGTTCACACAAGCTTTTACTGGATGTATATGCACGTCTGCAATGGTCAAATTAAAATTGATACTGCATTTTCAATATCAATTGATTTACTGCAGTTTAATTAAAATATTTTGCTTTAGTTTTGTTTTATGTTTTATTAAAATATGATCAGTTTTCGATTGAACTTGATTCTGATGAGTATCTAGCTCAAATTTTAATGCATTAAAAATTTGTGTGAATTTGTCTATGTATTAAACTATATGTAATTTCATTTATGTGAAAAACTATTTTATATTCTGGAAATTCTTTTTTTTGTGCAAGTAATATGTTATGGATGTATATTTTTAGAACAATTTGGAGCGTATAGAATCAGAAACAAAAAGAAATCTCCAATACCAAGTTGAAAAATTTGAGAAAGAAAATTCCATATTAAAAACTAAGTTGGACAATGCCAATGAAGAATATCGTTCAGCTGTAAAGATTTGGGAGGTATAATTATTCTAATTTTTATGCCTTTCTTTCATTTTGCTGCAATCTTGATTTTAAGCAAAATATTAAAAAATATGATTTGAAAACTTTATAATTTTATAATCGATATATTGATTCAGTGATGGAACAGCTGCGCCAATTGCACCAAATCGATAATGCTGCACATTTCTGCGCCAAAACGATCATTTTTCAACAAAATTGCGCCCAACTGCGCCAATTAAATAATTCTTGAGCCAAATCGATCATTTTCCACCCGAATTTTGCCAAAAGATTGCGAAAAACATGCGAATTTGGTCAAAAGATCGCGAAAAACACGCAATGTTTCTCAAATGATCACGAAAAAAAAGTTAATTTTAACAAAGGACCGCTAATTTCGTCAAAAAACGAACAAAACGTGGTCAAAAGATCCCGAAAAAAAGTGATTTCGTTAAAAGAATGCGAATAAAACGCAAATTTTGTCAAAAGATCGGGAAAAACACGCGAATTTTGTCAAAGGATCGCGAGAAAAAACATGAATTTTGTCAAACGATCGCTAATTCGGTCAAAAAATGAACAAAACGGGGTCAAAAGATCGTGAAAAAACGCTTTTTCGTTAAAATAGCGTGGGAAAAAATCCCGCAAATTTCATCAAGAGCGCGAATAAAACGCAAATTTCGTCAAAAGATCGCAAAAAACACGCGAATTTCGTCAAAGCATCACGGGGAAAAAAAAAAAAAAAAAAAAAAAAGTGAATTTTGCCAAAGGATAGCTAACTTCGTCAAAAGCGAACAAAACACTGTCAAAAGATCGTGAAAAAAACGCTACTTTCGTTAAAATATCGCTAAAAAACTAAATTTCATCAAAAGGTCGCAAAAAACATGCGAATTTCGTCAAAAGATCGCAAAAAACACGCGAATTTTGTCAAAGGATTGCGGAAAAAACGTGAATTTTGTCAAAGGATCGCGGAAAAAACGTGAATTTTGTCAAAGGATCACTAATTTCGTCAAAAAACAAACAAAATGAGGTCAAAAGATTGTGAAAAAATGCGAATTTCATTAAAAGATCGCAGGAAAAACAACAAATTTCCTCAAAAGGTCGCAAAAAACCTCAAATTTCGTCAAAAGATTTCGAAAAACTCGCTGATTTCAACAAAGGGTCCGAAAAAATGCGAATTTCATCAAAGGATTGCAAAAGAATGCGAATTTTGTGAAAGAGTTGTGGAAAAAACGCGACTTTCGTCAAAGAATTGCAGAAAAAACGCGACTTTCGTCAAAGAATTGCAGAAAAAACGTGAATTTCGTCAACGAATACCAAAATGATGTTTTGATGCTCCAAAATAGTTATTTTCTGCTCCAAAATGAGCCTTTTTGCTGCTCTAAAATAGTTATTTTCTGCTCGAAAGTGGCTTTTTGCTGCTCCAAAATGGCTTTTTTCTGCTCCAAAATGAGGTCCGTGCTGTTCCATCACTGATTGATTTCTAAAAATTTGTTTTTATCAATGGTACAGAAGTATATGAAAACAATGTATATTAAAATATTCAACCTTTTAAACACTTTTAAGCATAATTAAAAAGTGTGTTTAAATGTATCAAACGCGTTACTGTCAATATTGCTACATGTGATTGTGAAACTGCTTTAATAGGTTATTGGTGGGATTGGTAACTTCAAAATTTCATCAAATTCTGTAATATTCTATACAATGGATTCAAAGTATTATGTCTTCAAAATAACATATTTAAAAATACAGTTTACTATTTATTTTCGTGTGTAATTAAAATCTGCTGGATTTAAAGTTTATTTTAATTCTATTAAAATCTGGAAAAAAAAGGTACTTGAAATTTTTTTTTTTTTTTTTTTTTTTTTTTTAAATTTTTATCTTTGTATATGTAATTTCAATGTTTCAAAAATAGGGTAATGTCAAACTTTCACAACATAATAGTCAAAATTAACTTACGCAATGATTACGATTAGTGAGATAAAGTGACAGAAAGGTTCAATTTAAATTTTTTCACCAAATAGAAAAAGAAGAGATTTGACTTTTCACTGGTCACTTTTTGAGAGTTTTTGAAAATTTCATTTTGTAGTATCTAATAGAAGTAAACAACATTTTCTGCATTCCTTTAAGAGCATTTTTCATTTTCAAATTTTGTTCCTATCTAATTGATAAAATTGTACTTAAATGTTGAATACTATATTAATTCAAGTTAATGTCACATTAAAGTTCATGTAATAGGATAATTTATTAGAAGAGTGAATTTTGTTAACCCCTTTCTTCTCAATTCTGGAAGAAAAATGCTCCCTGAGGACAGCGTACTCCGAAGTCCGATGTCTTTTACTAAAATGATGTTTAGGCTTACCTCTGATAATGCTAAGCTATTCTTTAAAAAATCACAAAAATTGTATTTTTTGTTCAAACCAAAGTGTTTATATGTACAACAGAAATTGTAACATTCTTCATTATACTGACAAATCTCGACTAAATATCAATATTAAACTTTAGTAAAGATATGATTTATGGGCATTTTAAACAACAGAAAAAAAAAGGGATGTTAAAATAATTTAATCTTTTATCATGAAAATATACTTTAAAATATTGCACATTATTAATAAAGATTTCCATTTTAGGTAAAAATCATTAACGTTTCAAAGCTTATGAAAAATTTCAAAACACAGATCAATGCTAAATTCAGTGTTGCATTCTAGTAATTAGTAACCTTTTTATTTTATATTTCAAATTTTAATTGCTTAAAAGGTGTATATCCAACAGAGTCAAAAAGTGTCCAATCTGTATAGCGCATCGAAGTTCTTCTACCAACTGTGAACCACTTGGAACGATACCTAGCCTGGAATATTTTTCCATGAGCCAACTTTGGGGCAAACACGAAACTAAAGAGAATCCAGCATCTATGAAATTGAATAAATCTATATAATACTTGGAAAAAAAAAAAAAAAAAATTCTTTAGAAAATTTCCCGCGCCTTGCAGAATTTTCTACAGGGAAAAAGAAAGAAAAAAAAATCCAAGTATTATATAGATTTATTCAATTTCATCGATGCTGGATTCTCTTTAGTTTTGTTTGCCCCAGAGCCGGTGGCTCACGGGAAAAATATTCCATCTTTTGCTGTGGTTATAGCCTTGCCAACTGTAATAATGTTGATGTCAGGATCGCAGATTAAATATCAGAAAGAGAAATTAAAATTATTATTAAAACATTACTGAAAATATCTGGTAATCAAAATGCCATTCCGTCATCACATATGGCCATGATTGTGTAATAGCATGTCTGAAAAAACACTATTTGGCAACCAGAGTATTTTTAAGATTAAAAATTAAATATAATCATTAAATAAGAAAAATGTTGCCATCAATTACATCCGACCCGGAAGCTGAAAAATAAAAGAATAAATAACTCACCCGGAGATGAAAGGTACTGTAGACAAATTCTTTATTTATATATAATTTAAATGCATTGAATGAGTAAAATTAAATAATGATAGTGGTAGATGAAATTACTTTCCTGGCCAGGAATAGAACAGACATTTGTAGCAACGCAAACGTATTTTAAGATCGTGTTACTCTAAGCAGACAATCCTTTTAAAATTGATGAAGTTTTTGTTGATAGATGATATGAGAGTTCATCATTGCAAACTTATTTTACTGTCCGAATTTTTATTTCGTGTCTATAGTTCAGTTAGTCCTGTATTGAGGAAAGTTTAGTAGAAAACAGGTTGAAGATAAGCTGGAGGATTCATTCTGTTACTGAAAAAACTCTGAGTTGAAATGGTCTTAACAAATGGTTGGATGCACTGCTGTGGCTATACTATTGTCTTGGAGGAACTTTGTAGATTGTCCCAAAGGGATCTTTGAAGCTTGACAGTTGAATTTTAAGATGAAAAAACAGCAGGTAGTTATTATAATAATGCCATATCTTTCACTCAATAAAAGGGGCAGATTCTAAGACAACACATATGCTGCGGTCTGAACGACACCTTTTTCAAAGAGATGTTGTATTAAACCATATGTGGCTAACAGATATTTAGAAGGAATGCAGAAGAAGACATCTGCCTGAATTTGTTGAATCAGATCGATGAAGGAAAAAAAGTTGCCTTTTTCGCTCGGGATTCTATATGGACTGAGGCCGAAGCCCCAGCCGCACAACCTCATCCTAGCATTACATTACTGCAAGTGAAATTGACAAAAAGCAGATGGCCCCCCCAAAAAATCGTTGCACTGACGCTAAAATCAAATTAGCCAATCAGCATCCAGCACGTACGCATTTGCGTCTGTTCATTAACTACGATCGCGCACTTATCTCCGCAATCCAAATACTTGGGCCAACACTATCTCACAAATGACAGCATCAATAACGATTTTCATCGCAATCATATTTGCATTCCTTTCACATTCCAGAGTCGCCGGGATATCTCTGCCTGATACGCATTCAAGATGGAGGACAGAGTGATGCCACGATGTTGTTTTCATCCTGAAAAGAAACTAAAACTAGTTGGATGTACCAATCCCAAAACTTTCTTCTATCTCATACATATTAATACTTGAAAATTTGCTATCACACTGTCAAAATTAAACGGAAATCTATGCCATGCCCATCATGAGGATTCTAAAGATATGAAATTCCGTGCATTAGTTCTTGAGGTATGGCTTTGAAATCGTGTAAATCCAGCAAAATTCAGCCTAGCAGCGCCACCTATTGGGTGATTTACACCTATGTTACACCAAAACCGCCAAGCAACCACTTATGTCAAAGTCTAACTGAATCTGAAGTTTGGGGAAAATCTGTGCATTAGTTTTTGACATAGAGTTATTGCGAAAATCATGAAAATTCCAGCATAGCATCACCACCTATTGGACGATTAACACCAAAACCTAATCAGCAACAACTTGTGTTAACATCTAACTAAATCTGAAGTTAGATGAAAATTCGTGCATTAGTTTTTGAGACAGAGCTATTGCGGGAATCGTGCAAAATGCAGCACAGCAGCGCCACTTGTCGAGCGATTTACACCAACACATAATCAACATAAAGTCATATCAAAGACTAAACTGAATCTGAAGTTTCATGAAAATCCGTGCATTAGTACTTGAGATAGAGCCATTGCGGAAATCGTAAAAAATGCAGCATAGCAGCGCCATCTGTTGAGCGATTTGCACAAAAACCTAATCAGCATAAATTTGTATCAGGGACTAACTGGATATAAATTTTTATTAAATTCCGTGCATTAGTTCTTGAGATAGAGCGCCCACAAAATTTGTGTCACACACAGACAGACATTTTGTAAAAACATGTTTTTCGGGTTCTCTGACCCCTAAAACGTGTAAATCAGTCGAAAACCGGAATTCGAAAATTTTCATGAATCCAATACTTTCTTCTTGTAAAGGTAGAAGAAAGTAAAAAATGGAGATTTGCGGCGGAAAAAAAAGTGAGTCGCGGGACTTTCTAAACTGACAGAAGAGATTAAATATTGTAATACGGTTATCTCGCAAAATTACGGTTTAAAATTAATGAAATTTTGGCAATCGCTTAGAATTAAATAGCAGCATCTAATAAAAATGGTTTGGGAATAAAATAATTAAATAACTTTTTAAATTTAGATTTTCAGAAGTTAGCCATTATTAGAAATGTATTGAAAGTTACTTTAACGTACGATATTCTGCAATGTTTATATTATAAAAAGACTTTACATTATTAGAATATTTAAACGTTGTTAAAATATTTAATTACATATAATAATGTCTATTACTGTAAATAATTATTAATTATGAATTTATTAACGGAATATAAATTATTTAAAATGCTTTTTATTTATTTAATTAATACATTTTTAAAAGTTATTTTTGTACTTATATATTGAAATTTAAATAGGAAAATAATGCAGAAGATAAATTAATAAACTTAATGAGGGAAAATGTAACATCAACATATGATAGTGAGAAGTGCCAGTCTGGGTATTGTCTAAGTAGTTCAGTTAGTAGTGTTAGGCAAACGGACCCTTTTCTCATCCCTGTACATATCCCTATCATAACAGTTCACTTTTACTTTTTATTTACAAGTATAATTAATTCATTATCTTTATTTAAATACACTTTATTTAGTTCCACTTACCTTTATTCTGTTATTTCCAAGCTTTAGTTCCTGGCTTTAAGTTTCTTTCTTTACTCCATATACTTTATTTATGTTTCACTTTGCTATCGTAAGAGCCGGCATTTAGCACACGTTTTCGCCCGTGACGCAATACTTCCGAAATCTTCTGATCCAACTGAGGAGTTATTACGAATGAACACGAGATGGCATTAGTCATCCGGTCGTTCGTTTTGCATATGACGTTTCGTCCTTTCTTCCATTAGCGTTTCAGAGATCAAGGATGTAACTTCCGGGCTGCGTCGCAGTTGCTTTTCCTGTGTGGTTGGATGATATAAATATGCTCTCATTCAACGTGATATATATGCGTTTTCAGTCCGTGCTGTTATATGGTGAAGTCTCTTTCTGTTTATTTTTTTTTTTGGCTAGTTGAAAAGATGTTGCTGTTCTTCTTCATATGTCTCGAGTCTCCTTATGGTTTTTAATGCTGAACAAGATTATTTTTATTGTCCACTTGGAATTTGACTTTTAAACAAAAGAATGTTTTAGCGGGCTGCCTTTATTTTTCATCGATGGTGACTTGAGTGATTTTTTGCCGTGGAAAGATGCAGGGTTGTTTTTCTCAACGATATATAAGAAGAAAATTAACTTTACAAGTGAACGTGTAATCCGTATTGGTAATATCGTTTTCCTGGAAGATGTTGACTTAATTTTACCGGGACTTTAGTTTTTTTTGCATCTGTTGACCTTTGGTCGTTTTGATGGATACGGAGGTGGTTCGTGAAGGTTAAGTTTAGTTTTTCATGTAAATGTAATTTATGAAGTACATCGTAATCATGGAAATATGATCATTAAATATGAAGGACTCTGGTTCACTAATATAATTATTTAATAGTGTCATGAAGTTATGTTTTAAGAGCATGTTAGTTTCATTTGTAAGAGTAAGACATTAGTATATATATATATAATTGTTTTATCATTCTGTTTTTAAAGTATATTTAATCGAATAATAAACGTTAGTTGTCTTTTAAATCTAGTTTATTTCTTTAACCACCACAAATGCTTTTCTATTTCAGCTGTTTAAATTTCTTTTTAAAGTTAAATAGTAATTGAATATTTATCAATATAATTTGTTTTGACGAGGTTTAGGGATTCTTTCAGCTTTCGCGTTTCCAGCTGCTAATGTGACTCTGCTACTTGTGTTAGACTTTACTTTTGTAATTTCAACAAGTAGACCGTTGATGCGCTATATGGATGACCTGGGTTCGAGTCCCGGCTTGGACATTTTTTCACTCTGTTGGCTGTCTGCCTTTTAAGAAATAAAAATTTTAAATAATATTGCTAGGCGTGAGAAATTTTCTACAGAAAAAATTTCATCATTCTTAGAAATAGTTCTATCATTGTTAAATATAAGCAACCAATTGTAAGAATATCTGAATTTGTATCTTCAAATACTCTGTTCCTTTCCTTATTCTACTAACTAGAGCATTTATCAAGTCTCCTTATATCAAAAGATGAAACTGGTTTAAGTAACCCATTTTCAAATTCTGAACATAAATAATCAAGAAAGAACAAGAAAGAGAACATGTACTTCTGATCATTGTGTTTCTTTATAATCTTGAGAAACAAAAGCCTAACAATAAATTGATCAGTTGTGTGTGTGTGTGTGTGTGTGTGAGGGGGTGTACAAGCAGTTTTAAGATTTAAATACAGTAGAACCCCGCTAATCCAAACTAATTGGGACCAATCAGTGTTCGGATTACAAAAAATTGATTACCCAAAATTCTGATAAAAATGGAAAAGAAAAATATGCGTGCTTAAAACAAAAAAAGTAAGTTATAAGTACTCCGTAGTACAGTAAGCATCCTTAATCCAGCATCCTAAGGTCCGGTATGGTGGATAATTCGGCATGACTTTCGAAAAAAAAAAAATAGTATTTCTTCTTTCATTGGATTATTATAAATATCAAGAGTCATTAAACTTCAGAATGAGGAATTACATAACAAACCATTGCAAATGGTTCAAAATCACGAATCTTTAAATAGCTCAGGCACCACATCGACAAGGGGGAAGAAAAAAACATTTCTGTTGATAATTTTCAAAATCAAACTGTTAAAAGGAAAAATAATTTTTTATCATCTGAATTAAATAGTTTTTGCATTTTAGAAAAGAATTTTACAGTGAAAGACAAACTGATATTCTAGATTTTTTTAAGATGGCTTCTATGAGTAAGCCTATAGTTTACGTTTTCATTTTATAATCATAATTCATTTTATTATGTTGTACTTTTACACTAGTGAGTATTTTTTTTCTATTCACTTAATTTATTAAAGTATAATTAGAATATAAAATCCGTTCACATTAACCAGAATTTCAGATTAGCGGGGTTCTACTGTATTTCTTATTTGAATATGTCAAATTGTTGCATTGTGTCAATGCAGCATATATGAGCTGTATGCTCAAAAGCAGCATTGGACTCAGAGAGGTAGATTTAAGAATATGCTTGTACACATATGCAGTGTTGCCCATAAAGGGCTACTGGCACAGACTTCTAATATAAGTAGACTCCCAATTCCATAGTTCTTTCAGGAAAGTTTTGACTCCAACATCTTTTGCTTTCATCGCCAAAAGGGTGCCGTATTTTGGCGGTAATCCCTTTATTGGCAAAACAAAAGTGCGGTCAACTCAAGACAAACGCTGACAGACGATGTTTCAGCGGGAATCTGGAGAGAGATTCTGAGGAGAAAAACTGGTTTGGCGCGCTAAATCTGCCTTCCATCACGTGATGGAGGGCAGCGATGTAGGAGACAAGAAAAGGTTGCCGATTTGGAGCCTACTTATATTAGAAGTCTGTGGCTATTGGCTTCCACAAAAGAGTCGGTATAAGAGTACAACTGCTGCAGTGAACATCCTCCTTCCGTCTGCAGCCCTTTACTCTACTGTTATTCAGACTCTTTTTGTAGAATATAATATAAAAATTTGTAGAATATAAGTAGAATATAATATAAGAATTTGTAGAATATAAGTCCGACATATAAAGACAACATATAAAGATAAATGATATTTTTCCAAGACCTGCAATTTTTTTTTTTTTTAAATCTGTTCTCGTGTTTTTTATGAGCTATTTTATACCTAAAAATTTTAATTGTCCTTTTTATTAAATTTTTAAAATGCTTTCTTCTGTGTATTTCTCTATAGAAACAAAATAAAGAATTGCAGCAGAAAATTGATTCTGAAGTAGAACAGAATCGTAAATTGCATGAAGATTTAGTTGATGCTTATTCACAAGTTCATGCCCTGAAACAAGAGGTGAAAAGATTAATTTTATTTATGTATTTTTAAGTTAATTTATATGTTATTGATTTTAAGGTAATATGGATATTATATTATAATGATCAATTTTAATAAGAACCATTTTTCTTTTGCAGTTATTAAATGCAAAATCTCAGATTCATTCTACACCTGAAAAAGCAAGTGTTGAAACAAGTGAGTCATATTTCTGCTATTAATTTGTATAGATTAGGGCGGTGATTCTTAACTTTTATTTGCCCATTGTCATTGCTATAGCCTCTATAATGCTATGTATTACTGTAACTTTTGGAATATATTTCTATTAATGTATAATTAAGAGATCAACATCACATTTTTATCTTAATATCTTTAATGCCCTTGTCTTATTGTTAAATGTGATCTCGGAGTCATAGATTGAGTACAAGAGAAATATGAAAATATTTCAAATTGATGACTATTACCTGATGAGAATAATAGTACAGTACTCAAAATATAATTTCATTACCACACTTGCTATGACATAAAGTTTAATTAACTTTCATAAGGCAACTATAAAATTAGATATTTCCTTTTTTAATTAGATAACTTAGTCATTCATATTTATAGAATTAGATAATGTTTAATGTTATATTCTTGTATAAAATATTTTTTATACTCGTTTAATGTTGCCAATATTCAATTATACGAAGAATGTAAAAAAAAGTAAATCACTCTCCCAGAGATGACGAAGACGTAAATTTGGGCCAGATTTTTTTATTTATCTGGAACACACAATCTTTTAAGAGTGGATGGCCATCCTATCAGCAAAATAATTATTATAATTTAATTTACCATGGTTAGCAGCACAATAGACAATTATATTGGAATATTTATGTAATTTAATCTTGATACTGATGATGAAACAGTCATTCACAGATTGTTCTTTTTTATATTCAAAATGATCGTAGATAGTCACACCACCTGAAACACCTAAGGTACCAAAATTTGTTGTTTATCTTATTCTTATAGAAGTTATATTAATTGAGTTCTAATAATTATTATGACATCTATTTTGAAATTAATCGTAGAAGAACTCTGAAAAAGTATCCTATATTTGTAGAATTCTATATGAAAAATCTATTAGATGATGTTCGGAAAAATAGGTTGACTTACAATAAGTGAAAAAGTATGAATTTTCATCAAAAATCGACATTAAGATAGCTACTGGAGGCTTGAAAAAGGTATCTAATGATTAGTAGAAGCAAGAATTCAGCGACCAGCGGCATTAGCATAGCTGCTGGATGCTAGAAGGATGTATCCAAGAATCAGTGTAGAGGCAGGAAATCTCAGCAAAAATCAGCATTAAGACAACTGCTAGACACCTGATAACTGCATCTCGATTGGTAGATGAAGCAAGAAATCTCATTGAAAATCTGTATTAGGATAGTTGATCTTGAGATAAAATATAAAAATAAACATAGTATTTTAAACACGTAATAAATTCAGGTTCTATTATGATTTGTTAATTTCTGGGTGAAGATATCTGACATTAAAGTTAGTACTTTAATTATATGTGCTCCATCCTTTAAATTAGGTAAAGTGCTGTAGTTATTTCAGGATTTCGTCAATTCAGAGTCTCCACTACACGAAGTATACTTTTTGCTGTCTGCTGTAGACTGCCTCATCTCCTCGTCTGTTACAGAAACCGAGCCCCTGCCACTTGTTTACTTCCAACGTCTATTTCCTCAAAAGTGAAGACAGATGAAATCCAGCAGTCAAAATCTGTTGAAGAGACTCATTCCGAATTAACCAGTGAACATCTCCCAATTACGCATTCACAGTAACGAACGTGCATTTATGGTAGCAAACGAAGTTAACCGGCACAAAAATTATCATGAACAAAATCAACGATAACTATTTTCATCGTCACTATATCTGCGTGTCTTTGAATTCCACATCATGCAGAATGTCTTGGAATGCGTATTGTTTCAAGATGGAGGATTTTATGATGTCAAGTTGTTGTTTTCTACCTAGGGAGGAAGAGAAAATATGGTGATTTTTCATTTATAAAATGGCGTAGTGGGATATTAAAGAAGGGACATTAAGTAAATTGTGTAATTCAGATATCTTATGAAGTTATGATAAAAAATTGATGAAATTCTGGCAATCACTTGGAAATAATTATTAGAATCGAATTAATTTAGTTCGGAAGTGAAATTATATTAAATAACTTTTAAAAAGCTAATTTTCAAAAGTTTGTTAACATTAGATGCATTATTGAGTTATTATTATTCATTTACATAGGAAATAAGTATAAAATTATTTTCTGCCATATTCTGTTTGTCTTTGCTGCCTACGTTTTGAGTTTCTCTCGTGTAGGAAGAAATAGAAAAGAAAAGGAATTTGTTTTTGGATATTTCTTCTTTTATGTATGTGGTCAACTTTTTTTCATTGCATATGGTGGTTAAAACATATTGGATTTCTAGATGTGAGAAGTTTTCTGACATAACCTTTAGCTTTGAAAGCAATAAAATCAAGAAGTGGGATTAAGATTTGACATTGGTAAAACCTGCCAGATGTTCTGTGATGCAATAAATTTAGCTACAAGTGTTTAAGGTAATTCTGGGGATTATTAAAGGTTAAAATGCCAGCGTTACTTAATTATTACATTTGTATCATTACGCCGAGCATAGTGGATTTTTAACCAATTAGCCCTGTGTGACAAAGTAATATATTGATGAGAGGCCGTGAATAAGATAAATTGAGTTGCAGTAAAAATATGTTGAGAATAAACATAAGTGGCGAGAATAGAGTGATCGTATAGCAAAAATGATAAGGTTGACTTGCAATAAAAATAAAAGGAATGGTCTTACTTAAATGACAACAGTAGACACATTGAAGAGACAGCAGTTATAAAAAATCTTTATTCGTTGTTTCACTTGAGAGGTGGAAGGCAATCAGGAGAAGTAGGTCACTGTACACATCAGAAGAACGTTCCACGTAGAATTATTAAAACTTGGAAGTAATTCCATGATAAAGATGATTACTGGTTAAAATCATTTTTTAAAGAAGGTCTTGATGATAAAAAATCCGAAATAAAATATGCGTTAAATTAAAAAAAAACCAGAGACCGAAGATAAACTTTTAGATAAAGATAATAGCTATTGAAGAACATCGCTCTTTGAATTTAGGCGCAAGGCCCGAAATTCAAACGACAAGTCACGTTGTCAAAAATAATACATACTTTCGTAAATCTTAAAATCTGATCCGATCTTAAAATCTTGAAATCTGTTAAAAAAAACTGGCTGCATTCATATATATACTACATAAAAGGGGTTTACAAAACTACATGCAGAAATGATTTAAATCTATTTGTTAAATTAAATTTACGTATTATGATTAAATCGTATGAAAACAGAGAAAAGAGAAATGAAACTTTACAAGGAGAGAATGAAGCTCTAATTCGCCAAGCGAAGACACACCCCAATATGACGCAGTCGACGTCACTTGCAACACACCCTGGTTCTAAAAATAGATCAGGAAGAGGGGGAAAATCTGAAATCAAAACTTATCTGCTGGATGCAGTAAAAAGGAAAGAGAAAAAGCAATTTGAACGATGTTTTGCGTTGAAAATAAATAGTTTAAAATGTGAGATAATAATGCTACATTACAATTTAAAAAATAAATAATAAATGTGATTACTACATCACATTACCCCCATTTGCCGAACAAAATTTTGGATGACCAAAAGGTGAAAAAGGTAAATCTTGAAAGAGCTTTTTCATCAAAGGGAAAACAAAATTTTAAAAGCCAAGGAGCAAAAAAATGTAGAATAAAATTTAAGTTAAGATTTAAAAGTCATAATAAAAATTTTAAGTGCATTTGCACAATCAGGGAACGTACATGTACAGTGACCTAAAGAGAAAGAAAAAGAATATACATCAAGTAGTACATTCAAATTTCAATAGTATACATAACATGATAGTATACAATAATATTAAGCCCCATTGCAATCACAGGCAAAGAAAGGCACCTTCCTGTGTAAAATGATCTCTATAAATTAAAATATTATTCTTTTAATATTTTAAAATTTTATAAATCCAAAAGCTAAATAAATTTTTAGCCAAAAGAGACCACAAAAAAAAAATTTGATTTCAATAAGTTAAAAAATAAGGTACACTTATGAATCAAAATTTATAAAGTTGCAAAAGTAAAGCAACATAAAGTCAGAAGTACCCTCTCTAAATATACTCTGACTGCCTAGGAAAAATAAATCATAAATTGAAACATTCGAAATGAAAAATCATTTCTACTAATCAATTTTTTTATAATATTGAAACATTCAAAATGAGCAAGTCATTTCTGCTAATCAATTTCCTCACATATTGAAACATTCAAAATGAACAAGTCATTTCTACTAATCAATTTTTTCATATATTGAAACATTCAAAATGAACAAGTCATTTCTACTAATCAATTTCTGCATATTTATAAAAATAAATTGCAATGAGAAAGTCGAGAATATTTTACTTTTATATTCCGACAACCTAGGACTTAAATTTCATTAATCATAATAATAGTTTAAAAAAAAATTGTCATAATCAGGAAAAAATTTAAATTACCAAACAAGTGTACCATAAAAATATTTAGTTTAATTCCTTCAATAATTTACTAATAAAATTTAAATTTAAGTTTCTATGCCTGTAAAAAAAATATTTTAAATTAACTTTAAACAACAGTTGAAATTAAATTAAAGAGCTGCAAAAATTTAAAAAATATTGTAGAGTAAACAGACAATCCTTCATGATACCATGGCCAGTGGACACATTCAGGAACTCTGTAAACACATTTATACAAAACACAAAAATACAGCAGACTCCAATGCGCATAAGAGACCTCTGAGATCTTGTGCAAAATACTTAATTAAATAATCAGCATAGAAAAAGAAAAAAAAATAGTGTACTTTACAGATGTAAAGAAGCTCTTGGTATAAACCACAAATGGTTGGATATGAATAGTACTGTGAACTATTCAAACACGTAGATTTGTTGTAAAAGGCACAGCTAGCAACAAGATTATCACCAACTATGAATATTTAGTAGAATATGGTGAGTATACTTTGAAGGAAAAAAATCGGTAGACACTGCTGGCAAAAAGAAGACAATGCATGGTGGTACATTTAGGAGTAACACTGCACTTAAGGATGATATAAACACATACACCATGATGAGTAGAGGACAAGATCGGTAGTCAAAATCGGTAGTGAAGAAGCACTTTTTAATTATGATTCTTAGAGAATTGTTGAAGATTCACTGACGAACACTTCAAAAAAAGATGCGCTGGTAAATATGTTCACTAAGAACTTTGTGCTTTTCTTCGTATAAAAGGTGCAAATAAAAATTTTCTTCATTAAAAAAAAATATATCTTCATGATCAATTTAAAATAATTTCTTGCATAAAATTGAAAAAGTGAGGCATATGGCAGATTAAAAATTTTGAAGCAATTGGGTTATGAACTAAGGAAAAGGCACTATACTAATAATTGACATATAAAAATCTTCAGAAATAAGCAAATAAACAAACATTCTTGAGCTTAAACATTTTCTGTAATTCAAATAACATTAAATTTTATAAATATTTGTAGAATATGGTATAATGTAGAAGTCAAACATTTTGAATGCGAGGATGAAACTTTGCCGCTTACTCCTACGTAAGGATGAAAATTTTCCACTCACAAGTAAACGTTGACTAGGAAAATATACTGTTTATGAAAAAATAATATATATACTGATTTAGCTTCAAAACCAACTTCAAAAACACACTGGAGAAGATCAGAAAAAATATGGATATTTTACTACATAAATTACTGAGAATTCACCAGGAACATCAAAGCTGAAAATGGAGCACAAATGTTTATTGGTTGCTGTAAATGAGGAACAGATTTTTTTTTTTTTTTCTGCAGGTATGTATTATAATATTTTCAGTACTTTCAGAACAACATTTCCATACACCAGAGAAGCGTTTCAAAAAATGGATTAATAACAACACTCTTGAAGGCAACTTCAGTAGGTAAGCAAATGTGAATAAGAAAGATGAGTAAAACTATTGTCATTTTAAATCATGTAGAATAAAAATTTTTCAAATTATTTCAGTCATGAGGATGATACAGGAGAATGAATTTTTTTTATTTCTTCTTTAAGCAAAAAAAAAAAAAATGTGTCATTAAATTTTGATGAAGCCACATAATTCTGGAAAATTGAAGCACTGAGAGTTACGATGAGAACAGTTTGTAGAAAGCAAACAGAGTTCTTGAAATTTAATTTAGTAAAAGAACACTGCACTCACCAAACACCAAAATCGATATTAGCAGTCAAATCGTGCACTAGATGACAAAAATATCTTGAGAATAAAAGTGGAAGGTGGTACAAGCAAGTTAGATATATTTTTTATAAAAAGTTATTGAAGGTATTTTTGGAACAAAAATTATAAATTAATATATTTAAAAGCAGAGAAGACTTCAAAGAAAATTATGCAGGATATATTAACAACTACGAATTTCATGAAGAACTTCAGCTCCTTTGCAAGTAATAGATGAGAACAACTTCAGTAAAATAATTTAAACTTTAATAATTATCACAGATTCCAAGGGGAAAAAAATAATTTGCTTCAATAAATATCTTAATTTTCATAATATATCTTCAAATTCATTAAATATTTTACTTCAATATATTAGTGCCATAAAATCAAATTTTAAAAAAAACCCAATATGAGAATAGAAAAACCATAGCCTCTTGTTAAATAAATTTGTTCTTAAAATCTGAGAACAATTTTTAGAATTCATTTCAGAATTTCAAAATTCATTAAAGATTTTCTTATTATATAAATATCTTGTAATGCACCATAAGAATAAATAAATTAGAGAATAAATAAATTAGAGAATAAATAAATAAATTTCTTGATTTTTAAAATAATATTTCATTCTTCAAAAATTTAAAAACAGCAATAATTTTGTCAAGACATATCTCAAAATGAAAACCAGTAACGGAATTTTTTTTTTTTTTAATTATACTATGCTCAAAAATTTAAAATCATTAAGTATTGCAAATAGAACTTGAGAACAAAATTTTCATTACGATGTTTGATCAATCTTCAGCCGTTAAAAAAGCAAAATGTTCCATCTGAGAACAACAGAATATTATAATTTTCTTAAAATACCATATTAAAAAAATAATAATTTTTAACAATTTATTTGAATTTACGTCAGTATTTTTCTATAAAAGTAACAAATCTTCAAAATTTTATGCAAAAGAAAATACATTCAGGAACAAAATTTCTTCTAAGATTAAAAACTTACGTTTTCTTTTTATAAGAACAGAAAATATTGCAAAAAAGAATAACAGCAATTTTAATGCTAAAACATTTTCAGAATTCCATTAAAAAGAGCAGTTCATCTATTTGAGAAGAAATTTTTTTTTTTTTTTTTTTTTTTTTAAATGCATCAATCGTCAAAAATACGGCGAAAAAGTACAGTTATTATTTAAGGCATTGCGTTGTAATCAAAAAGCAACAACGCCGAAATGTTCTTTTTTTGTCACGGAAATCAAATGTGACGAAGTTAATAATTTAAAAGATGCCGTGAATAAGATAAATTGAGTTGCAGTAAAAATATGTTGAGAATAAACATAAGTGGCGAGAATAGAGTGATCGTATAGCAAAAATGATAAGGTTGACTTGCAATAAAAATAAAAGGAATGGTCTTACTTAAATGACAACAGTAGACACATTGAAGAGACAGCAGTTATAAAAAATCTTTATTCGTTGTTTCACTTGAGAGGTGGAAGGCAATCAGGAGAAGTAGGTCACTGTACACATCAGAAGAACGTTCCACGTAGAATTATTAAAACTTGGAAGTAATTCCATGATAAAGATGATTACTGGTTAAAATCATTTTTTAAAGAAGGTCTTGATGATAAAAAATCCGAAATAAAATATGCGTTAAATTAAAAAAAAACCAGAGACCGAAGATAAACTTTTAGATAAAGATAATAGCTATTGAAGAACATCGCTCTTTGAATTTAGGCGCAAGGCCCGAAATTCAAACGACAAGTCACGTTGTCAAAAATAATACATGCTTTCGTAAATCTTAAAATCTGATCCGATCTTAAAATCTTGAAATCTGTTAAAAAAAACTGGCTGCATTCATATATATACTACATAAAAGGGATTTACAAAACTACATGCAGAAATGATTTAAATCTATTTGTTAAATTAAATTTACGTATTATGATTAAATCGTATGAAAACAGAGAAAAGAGAAATGAAACTTTACAAGGAGAGAATGAAGCTCTAATTCGCCAAGCGAAGACACACCCCAATATGACGCGGTCGACGTCACTTGCAACACACCCTGGTTCTAAAAATAGATCAGGAAGAGGGGGAAAATCTGAAATCAAAACTTATCTGCTGGATGCAGTAAAAAGGAAAGAGAAAAAGCAATTTGAACGATGTTTTGCGTTGAAAATAAATAGTTTAAAATGTGAGATAATAATGCTACATTACAATTTAAAAAATAAATAATAAATGTGATTACTACATCACACCCTGAGGCAATTTCTACTTGGTGTTTGGTTTCCCCCTGCCCCACCCTAAATTTTTAACAATTAACTTTCTCACTCTACTCTCTCTATTCTTTTATCTAATGGACACTTTAGCCTATTTTGTGAAAAGCTGGCTTACACGCCTAAAAATGACAGCCCGCATCCCGAAGTTCGGAAAATAAGGTATCTCCCTCCTGACTCTATTCTAGGCCTGAATCTTCTGTAGGAGCGAGTAACTAATACACAGGGAGGAACATTCTCTTTCTTGCTTTTATTTTGATGAGGATGCCCATCTACTGAAATGCTAGTGAAAGACTATATATAGAATAATGGGAGTCTTCTCTCTCTTTTAGGGAGATGTTGATGTTGAATTCCCGGATTGTGTAAAAGGGATATAAGGAGCAGTCGGTTTCTGTCTTGAGTTAGCTATAAAAAAAAGAAAGAAAATTGTGTTCATAAAAGAACGTTGAAGTATATGTAATTTCTTTTTTAAATATTTTATATAGGGGAGAGTTGGGATGAATGGGATGTATTTTGTTTTTGTCTTACTTAAAAAGTATTGCGTCTAGAAATCCTTACTTAAGCTATTGTGATATTGACGTCACTTTCTAAAGTTGAAAAGCTATCATTTCTCTAACTATAATAATTTAGAAAATATAATTTTCTGAGGCATATGAACTTGTGAAAATATTTTACACTCTGTTTGATCCTTTTGTAGCTTCTGTAGACCCTATATTTAGTAATAACTTAAATTAACATGGAAATTATCTCTTTTACTAACAATAAAGTAGTTCTTAATAATACAGTCAACCACGGTAAAATGAATCTTCAATAGACAGAATTTTTGCTTTTCTACATTTAAAGTTAAGTTATTGTATAAGATATCTGTAGTATACCATGTGCATGTGGCTGGTCTCAGATTGTAAAAATTAAGGTTAAATTGAAAATTGATAATTAATAAATTAGTTAATTAATGAAGATATCAAATTAGGAATACTAAAAATATTAAATTTATAAAATAATTATTTTTTTTTGTGAAATTAATACTGGAATTGATAAAATGTAAGTAAATTTAGAACTGCATATTTTTGAGAGATTGTTTACTAAATGAAGCTTTGTTTTTAACTTACGATTAATGTTACTAACAGAGATATTTTATTACTCTAGTTCTTAGAAGGAAATGCTGCATTTCATAACATGTAGTAAATTGAAAGAACCAAAAATTTTGTTTGTTATATCTAAAGATTTGCTATAACTCCAGGTTCACTATAGTGAAGTTTGACTGTATCATGTTTTATCTATGCTTATCTAATTGAAAAGTTTTTCTTTTATAAAAAGTGCACTTTTTGAGACTTTTTTATAAATTAGCAAATAGCTACTTAAGTAAAATTAAATAAAGTTACATCACTGCAGTGTCATTTATTTTTCAGGCAAAACACTCCAGAAAACTCCCCAAACTCTAAATCAGTCGCAAGCAGCTGAGATCAAGCTGTTAAAAGAACAGCTTAATGAAAGTCAACAAAAATTGAAAAGTATGTTTTATTATTACTTTTTACATATGTCACTTTAAGCTTAGTCTATGAAAAATGCTTCATGTATATATAAAAATTGTGTATTTTTAATAACAGTTTCATAGGCTTTACTTAAATATTGGTATTATCATGTATATTTTATTTATTTGATTTTATTAATTCACTATTGTTAACCCTTTCCTGACGAGTGTCATGTCACATAAAGTTCTCAGAATCCTTGATTTTTCCCACCAGTTATTTTTTATTGTAAATTTTGCCTTTTTTAATTGGGGCATTTTCCCAGATCAATTAGGCAAAAATTTCCATTTTAAAAAACCGGTGGTATAAGATTAAAAATTCTGTAGAAGACTCTCGCTGCAAAGGGGTTAAAGAAATAAAAATGAGTTTAATGAAATATAAATGATGGTAAAATAAACATAAATAAGTGTTAATTTTGTCATCATTTTTCTGTATGTCAATTTATTATAACAAATTTAATGTGACATTTTAGCACTTTCAAAGCAGTTTTCTGCCCCTCCCTTTTACAAATTTTGATTTTGAAAGGCATTAAAAGAGTGATTATATTTTTATATGTAAATTGGATGAAGAATTTATTATTAATTCTTTTGTCATAATCATATTTTTGCTATCACTGTATTCGATCATATAAATTTAAGTAGATTCAATTAATAATGTGCGAAAACCATAATCTGTCTTTCATTTGAGACTTTATGTCAGCTCTTTTAGAGATATCCCATCTTTTTTTCAATTTAAAGAAGAAAAAAAAAGATCAAACTGTCTTTTCATACCTTTTTATGACATATATCAAATTTCTTTCCATGTTATAGATGTGCCATATTACTGAGTTAAAATACTTTATTCTTTCAAGATTTTCTAATATTGTCTTGAAAATACCTTTTAAAATTTCTATGAAATCAACAGGCAATGTGGTAATTATTTTCTTAATGCAAGTATCTAGAGCCCTTGAAAAACTGCATAGATTTTTTAATTTTAAAATAATTTAAAAAATATATTTTAACGAAATTATTCAAGTAAAAGTTATTTAAATAAAATTTAAAAAATCTGAATATTTTTAAATTACTTTATTTCATAAATTTAGCAGGTGTATCAATAAATATTTTTAAAAGCAAAAAATTCTTTAAAATATATTTAAAATGCTGAAATAATTCAGTAAAAATCCATATTAATCTTTAACTTTTCAGAAACTCACTAGATGGCGGCAAAAAAGAACGCTATCATATATTAAAATTCGAAATAAAAAGAAAAATACACCTTTTAATTCTGCAATAATGCATATAGTAACTTAAAAAATTGTCAATAAGAAGTATATTTTTTCAAAAAAATTGCCATAGGTGGCAGCATCAAACAAGTTAATCGTGAGAATTCAATATTTATTCCTCTGACCATTAATCAGTTTTTAAAGGTTTAATTCTTTTTATGTTTTTCTTCTTAATTTTTTTTTTGTTGGGGGGGGGGGGGGGGGGACAATACTTCGCAAATTCATTCTTAAAAAGAAATTCCAAATTAAATCCAAAAATTTAAAAAGAAATTCCTCTAAAATAATTACAAATTTAAGTTAAAAAAATCTCTATGCAATTCAGTTTTTAAAATGTTTATTCTTTTTTTGGGGGGAGGGGGGAAGAAGTAATACATAATACTTCACAAATTTGCTTTAAAAAAGAAATTCTGCCAGGAAAAAAAAAAAAAAAAATACAAATTTAAGTTTGAAAAATTTCAACTTAAACCGGCAGGATTTGAACTCCCAACCTTCTGAATATGAACCCATACCAACTGGGCTATAACTTCAATGAATGAATTGGCTGAAATTAAGATTATGTAATGTCCCAGAAATGGTAAATTCATATGAACTCTAATAATATAAGAATTTTTCAAAATTTTATGATTTTGGGAAGGGCATGTGGTATTCAGCTCTATGTAAAAAAAAAAAAAAATAATAAAATAAAGCCTGAAACTTAAATAGTTTCAGAGTACGATCTGTGACAGACAGACGGACAGACAGAGAAGCGAGATTAATGACTGGAGAAACCAGTTAAAAAATGAAACTATTTCTGGTTTAAAGCGAGTATGTCTAGACACACCTGAGATTGAAAAATGTAATCTAATTCCACCAGGCTTCAATCTGGAGGGAAAAAAATTACTTTAAACCTTAGCGTCAGCTGAAATAAATAATCGGAAATAAAATGTCTAATTAATAATTTTATTGTTTATGTGTTGCTGTTTAATTTTTAACAAATTATAATTTTACATTTTATTATGCTGAAAATTGTGGATAACTGCAATGTAAGTTTGGTTTAATATTCTAAGGGTGGGGTGGGGGCACTTAAAGGGTTAAAGGGACTTAATAGAATTTTATGTAGTGGATTAGTAAATTCTCATGCTTACTGGCCCTTGGGACCAGGGACCCTTTTTAAATCAATTCTAACGTTGCCTTATCATTTATATAACTTAAAAAAGCACTCACAAAATGAAATCTCTTATTTATATGAAGCCTTATTTTTACATACAAGTAAGTCAAAATAATTTGATATGTTTTTTAAGGCTTCAATTATTATGTTCGATGAAAGGAGTAGCATTCATTTCATCATATCTTGACAATAAAGCTTAACATCTGATTTATTGTAGATACTGTGACACTTCTTTTCTATTATCATTGTTTATTATCTTGTTTCAGTTGTTTATATTTTTCATTTTTCTTGTTGCTGATCATGATTCTATAATATTTTCAGGTCTCCATGAAAAATTGGACATTACAAATAAAAGCTCTGAACAATACTTGAATATGTGTCGAGATTTAGAAATTAGGGTCAAGGAACTAGATGAGGTTTGTAATTTATATGCAACTTCTGTAAAGTAGCTTGATTACAATTGAAGAGCCTAGTGGAAGATATGTTATGCAATAAAAATGAAATTGCGGGAAAATTAAGTGAAAGCTTTTTGTTATAATTTTTTTCCCCCTTGGTAGCATATATTTAATAGGTTAACAGGCATTACTAAACTCTCTAAAAAAAATTATAAACATTTAATTTTTAAATATAAAAAAATATTATTTGAATTATCTAATATTAAATGTTAATGAATAATGTATGAAATCTTAGACTAATTACAATCTAGCTATTTTAGTTTTATCATGTGACAGAACATCTAATAACACCTTCATCGAAAAAATAAAACATTTTCAGAAAATGTAACATAACATTTTCTTCCACTAAGCTTTTCAAATTATTTGTGAATTTAACTTTCTCGTGCATCATAATCTCATATGAAGTTGTAAAACAGCTATCAGAGAACTGTGCTTATTTTATTCCTTTATTACATATAAACCTCATTTTAATTTCAATAATACTTGCGATATACAGTAGTAAATGGCAGAAACATTTTCTTTTTGAATATTCAGTTTGAAAATTCACCTTTGACGAATTTGTACCTGTTCTACATACGAGATTTCCCCCCAAAAATTTTTGTTATTAAATCTAAAAAAAAAAGTGAGCAAAAATGTTATTTTATTTTCCACTTTGTGTTAAGGTGACCAAAGTTTAAATTATTGCATGCGTGCGCATTCACACACACACACACACACAAAAAAGAAACAATATTTAATAGATATTAACTTTTAATGCATGTAAATTTAGTATGACATTTGTTTTGTAATAAGTGTAAGATCTTTAAAAAATACAATTTTATTTTAACTCTCTAATAATTCATTTTAAATTTAAGTGCAAAATATTTTTTTTCAACCATGAAAAAGTTCTTGCTATTTGTTATGTGTGCAACAAGAATATCAATAAATTAAGGCATTCACGCTAGATTTTTAACTAACATTGCAAAAATCTTTAAAAGCCTTATTAAATAATATTAAATCAATAAAATTTTAGTTTTATATTTAATTTTTTTTAATTCAAAAAGAGTTATTTATAAAATTATTTTAAATCATTCTCTACTTCAAATTAATGTAAAAATCTATTCACATACCAGTGTTTTCTTTTAAGAAAAATATCTGAATGAGATCTTAAACATGTTATATGAATTTGAGAATCATACATTTAAAAATACATTTTGAATGACATAATGAAATTTTGTTGGCTGATTAACTAAAATTGCTGGGCAAACTACTGAATGAAGTTACTTTGCTGAAAACATAATTGCATGTTTTTAACAAAATGTTTACTGTGTTATTGAGACTAATGAAATATATTTTATTACTAGGGAGTTTTCTCCTTTCTCGCTGATAATTGCCAACTTCTGAAATCATGCGTTAAGCACTGCTGTAAAATCGAAGCAAATGGAAGAATAACAGAACAAAAAGAAAATCACAAAACAATTTATTATATTAATTTCTACTATTAAAAAAAGTTCTTTTATATTGCATTATTATTTTTCACTTTTTTTCTGATTTACTTACCAAGTATGCATTCTTAAGATATTTCAATAAAGATAGTGGTTTTACTTATCATTATGTCCAGAAAATATGTCCATTGAATGTGACATCATATTTACACAAAACACACACACACCAACCATAGGAGCCATTTCACATTTCCAAGATTAGTGTGTCATTCACTACAAGTGATTATTATCACTACAAGTGATTGCCAAGATTAGTGTATCATTCTGAACAATATTTTACATATCATGCATTTTTCATTTCATGTTAAATATAAAATTTCATTATCTCAAGAAAGAAAAGAAGAAAATGTAATTATATAATGCAATCTTATGCTTAAAATTTTAATTCTCCAGTTTAATATATATAAAAAAAAAAGTTTATATTATTGTAACAAAAAATGAGGGACAAAGAAAACCCCTATGTTTTAGTGAAAGTTCAGCATTTTTTTTTTTCATTGAAAAGTATTAGAAAACACCTAAAACAATGTTAAATTTTTTTTTTTTTTTTTGCAGGTTTGTGTTATTTTTCAAATATACTCGTACATAATCAGAAAACATTTATATGTATAAGGTAAATGCATTCAAACAAAAGTTTTTTCAAATTTAGCTCATACAGATGCTATGTAAGCATATTATGTACCATATCTTATTCATACAATTTTACAGTTAATTTTATTTATATATTAGTTGGCTCATTTGATGTTGCCCTGGCTGATGATAACCTTAATCAGCCCCAAAATCAGCATTGAAAACCTTTTTATATTTTTAGACGAAAATCTTTCCAAATGAACATTATTGCCTTCAGTAGTATACGTCCTTGAATTTGTATGATTTTATATTTTTAAATGAAAATCTATCCAAACGAATCCAGAGTTGGTCTCCACTGCCTTTGGCAGCATACGCCATGTGTGCTATGCGCGGTCCATTTTGATTATATGTTTTTAAACTAAAGTTTTTCCAAACAAAAAGAGTTTAGGTGTTCCAGTTCCTTTATAAAACATACCCTATTTGTAGGAAATTATATTTTTAAACGAAAATCTTTCCCAAACAAAAATGTAATCCAAACAAACCTAGAGTTGTGGGTCCCTCTGCCTTCGGCAGCTTACACTCAGGCGTACTACTTATGCTCCAACCTGTTTTTACAAATTAACCTCAAATTTGTATGGTTTTATATGTGTAAATGAAATTCTTTCCAAATGAGGTTGAGGGTCCCATTGCCTTTGATGGTTGAAATAAATTGCAATAAATCAAGTTTCAATTGATTGTAGATTAACGGCCATAGCCAGCGCAACTTTATCTTAAGTGCTTATTACACGTAGAAATTGCAAGAAACAAAAATCGCCTGCAACTTGTCAGTTTTCCCGTAACATCTGTACCACTTTTTTCGTTTTCCAATCAATTCATTGGCTATTCGGGAAAAGGCTTTTCCGTTGTTAATTTTCCAATCATTTCATTGGCTGTTACTGGCAACTAGCTTCATTTCAGGTGTCAAAATCGTTCTGACACAAAATAGTTGCTTGCTCTCCAAGCGACTTTTGGAGCTATCGGGATAACATGGAGACTCCTGGAATTAGAGGCAACTTTGACGCCTCATGTAATAGCACTTTTACTGAAGGCTGCTTTCATGCATGCTATGCACGCTGCTGTCGATTTTTGAAAATAAAACTTTAATTTTTATATTTTAATCTAAAATCTTTCCAAACAAACCTTGTGTTGTGAGCCCCATTGTCTTTGGCAGTGTACACTGGGCGTGCTACAGTAATGAAAAGAAAATAATAGTAATAAGATTTTAAATAATTGATAGGAGAAACTACATTTTAAATGATTATTAATTTAAATGGGTTTATAAAATTGAAATATGAATATAAATTAATATTTAGTTACACGCTCCTACTGGCTGTTAAAAGTTTTAAAAAAATCTTATGGTGATTTAAAAAACTGTAAATAAAATAAAAATTGCATTGTTTTGGGAGGTAAATAAAATTGTAAATATTGATTAACAGAATTCCTAAGTGCTAAATTCTGATTATATGTGTATATTTTAAACATTTAATTGTAAAAGTTATATAAATAAAAATAATCATGTCGGAATTAAAGTACAATAAAGTTTTCTTAAACATCCTTAAAAGAACTTGTTATTAAATGATCGCACAGTACACAGAAATTAAAATACACTTCTTGAATGAAGATAGAAATTACTTATTTTATTATATTGAAAATACAGTAAATTCTGTCTGGTCACGAAAATTTTCCACCATAGATAATATTCCACCTTATGTAAATTGCAAAATAGCCCCTCCCCTCCATAAAAAAAAATTAAAAACAATGCACAAGCCATATATTTTTTTACATTCGTAATCTTTAGTAGTACCGTTCTTTAAGATGAAAATTTAATGAAATTAAACTTTATAGTAAATTTATTGTTTTTAAAAATCTTGAAAAACATTATTTGAACACTGAAATAAATAGTACAGATTTGAAATATTTTGAGTTATGGAATTTAATGAAGATCATTCACTTTAACAAACACAATTACTTACCTTATCTTTCAGATAGTAGTTTAGAGAGTAGGAAAACAATCTTTTATTGAAATTTGTTTTTTCTTCCGGTTTATTAAACATTTTTCAGTAACACATTGCAAGTCTGTTAGTATTAGTATAATTGTTTTTTCTTCCGGTTTATTAAATATTCTTCAGTAACACATTGTAAGTCTATTAATATCAGTATAATTTCTTCATTTCTTTGAATAAGAAAGAATTTTTCTAGGCACTTAATACTTCTCAAGCCATCCTGATGTGGTTAAATTCCACTGCTGTCTTCCATAGAATCGCGGTCATCTTTATTTTCACTAACACTTTCCTCATCAAGATATAGCTGTATCAAAATGTCCAGAGAAGTGTTAGCTTCGGTAGTACACACACAGTGCATTGTCAGCTGATACATATTCCGCTTCATTAATCTTTTCATGACTATTTTCACATTTTAAATCATTTATTAACTCTTTCTCCTAACTGTTCAGCTGATTCTTGCTCATTTTCTGAGGAAGAAATTACAAATTCTGCTTTCTTAAAGCAACGATGAATATTTCCGGTGACATTTCGGAGTAAGTTTTGGCAATTATTAGTTCGTCATTTGCATTATTAATTCTAGAGATCAGAAAAAAGTCATAATTATATCAATTGATTTAAAAGTCAAAGCATTATGTGAGACAAGTTTTGTAAATTGGATCAGAGTATTAAAATTCAGTGATTTACAAATTGTAGATTACGATTACAGTATAACGTAAAAAATCGGGCATCATCGGGACCGAGACTAAGCCAGGCTTTTGAAAATTCTGGATTTCTGAAATTTAATTTATAACAAAGTGATAATTATGTGACAAGAAAAGAAAACTAAAAAAAAAAAAAAAAAAAAAAAACTTGAAATTTTCTTTGTTACTAAAGAACAACAACAAAAAATTCTAATATACAGGGAAATTTTTCCTTCATGAGTGGTTTGTTGCTTTAACACATCTCTGTAGCCCTTCAGAGACATCACTTTTTGTATAAAATTCGGAAAAGATGACTTTAATGCCAGTTTTTTGAAGTCTCATTCTGACTGTCGAATATTATTTCTAATTAGGATGCATCAATCTTTCTTAATAGCAGCTCTCAAAACTTGTAAGATCACATCCAGATTTGGCACTTGCTTCAATAGAATTTTAATATGTATCTTGTCATAGAATTGCAATGAAGATCTATGTAATGCTTACTACAGAACTTCGTAATCAACTTCTCTGGAAAGACATGATTTTCAAAGGCCATCCCAACAGACACCCATACACACAAATGCCTTTCTTTTATTAATTTTTTTAAACATTGTATTTCACTCTATACATACAAAGAAATTATTTCAACTGTATTGTAATTTTATTTTTAAATATGCTATCTTCCATTCTTGGGTTTTTTGACAGTACTGGCATTTTGTTAGTGTTCACTCTAGAAACTAAAAAGGCAGGGTGCTAGCCACTGATAAAGGCACAACTAAAGCAGAAAAAAGGGCATTATTTTGAGTGAAAAAAAAATTATTTTGTTAAGTAACGATAAAAGTTATACAATATTTAATAATCTCTTCTGTTTTTCGTAAAGAATTAAGAAAGGTCTATTATTTTTGCAAGCTTTTGGCTGCATTAATTTAAGAATACTTTGTTAGTGGAGAAGAGTTTTACACTTGCACACTAATTATGTTTTATAATAGTTATCGAACGAGGAACACAACTGCTTATTATTTATATAACACACAGTTTATACCATATGATTTCTGGCACAGATGTCATATTCGCCCCATATTGGCACGATTTGTTTTCGGTTGCCGATTTGGCGAAAACATCAACAGCATAAACAATATAATCCGGGTTATCACATCAAGCAAAATAACGATACTTTGGCGTCAGTTAAGTACCCGTTGCGTATATGACATTGGCGTCAGAAAAAAATCGCGCCAATATGGGGCGAATATGACATCTGTGCCTGATTTTTTTGTATTGTAATTAATTTTTTTTTGTTTAAAAGTATTCAAAACAAAATAAATTTAAATAATTAAATGTCTCCCCCATTATTCTTAATTTTTCTTGACATACTAACTTTTCATTTTTTCTTCTGTCTTCATTAGATTAATAAACAGCTTCAAGAATCTATGAATACTGCATTGAATTCCAGTAAAGAAGGTAACTCTTCTCTTTTTATACATCAACTTGGTTTTTGTATGTAAAAAGGGAATTTTGTAATCTATTTTTCACTTACTTCCTGACTTCTTCTCGCCGACTTCTTCACTTGCTTCCTGCCAGAATTATAAAAATTTTGTACACAGATCTGTTTCCAATGACAATACGGTTTAATATTTTTAGAATTCAATTATAAATTAATACATTAATTTTAAAGCATTTTCCCATTAGCCGGAAACAGGTAATAAATCATCAAATATTCTGTATGGTTATAATTGTATATGAATTATAACAACAATGGATTTAAATTGTGTTAAGCCAAGCTGGCCAAAACAGGCCAACTGGTTGTGAAACTGCAATAACAAAATATTTTAAAGATAAAAAATTAGAAAATATAAAAAATTAAACAAAAACCTAATTTGCAGAACAAGTTTAAAAAACAAAATTTATTTCCTAAATTTTTTAAGCTAGAGAAGGGGCAGATATTAAGATATTTCATTCAATTCGTTCTACATTTAATGTTAAATTTTTGTAACAAATAAGTTAAACCAACTGAACATTAAAAAATAAAAATGAAATTCATACAATATAATACTTTAAACATCTACCGTATTTTCGGGTATATAGCCCGCACCCCTAAATCGAGCAGTACCATAAAAAAGTTCGTGTATAAGCCGCGGAGCTGCATCGTTGTATAGCCTGCGGGCTGTACATCATCTACGAATGTATATTTCGACCAGGGTTTACGCCGCATGTGAAATTTCCGCGGTAATCGCGAATGGCATGCTAAACAGAAACACATTAATAAGAATTAAGAAATCATAAAAATGAAATTATTAATTAGAAATAAATAATTTAAATGCAAAATTCAAAATTATTAATATAATTTAAATAATATAAATACGAAAAAATACACAAATTGCATGAAATTTGCAGCTTAAATTCCGGCATATGGCGTGCATTATTACCTTGGTATATCGCGAATGATTTTGCAACAAAAAATTAATTAAACTGAAATTTTAAAAACCACAAGCACCGAAATTACAGGGCTCCCACTAGATCCATTTTTTTGCTTCAAGTCTGTATTGGTCTGTTTTTTCATTGTTAGGTCCGTAAAGTCCGTTTTTTGACACTTTTAACCAACTTTTATTTAAAACTTTCCGATGTTTGGCATTTAGCAGAGCATCGCGGAAAAATCGCGCTTTTCGCAAATATATTCCAAAAAATACCATTAAATTTCGTTAATCGATCACGAAAAGAATCGCCAATTTTGTCAAAGGATTGCGAAAAGGCGCAAATTTCTCCAAAAGATCGTGAATTTCGTTAAAAGATCGAAAAAAACGCGGTCAAAAGATAGGAGAAAAAAAAAAAAAAAAAAAAAAAAAGCTGTCAAAAGATCGCAAAAAAGACTAATTACAAAAGATTGTGAAAAAAAAACAAAAGTTTTGTCAAAGAATAGCCAAAAACGCGTTTTTCGTCAAAAGGTCTTAAATTACAGCAAAGGATAGCGAAAAACACGCAAATTTCGGCAAAAGAGCGCGAAAAAAAACGAGAATTTTGTAAAAAGATCGTGCGATCTTTTGTAAAAAGATAGCGTTTTTGGAAAAAAATGTGAATTTCATCAAAAGATCTCTCAATAAAACGCAAGTTTTGTCAAAGAATCGCAGAAAAGGCGATTTTTGCCAAAAGGTGGCAAAAAACACGCGAATTTTGGCAAAAGGTCTCTCAATAAAATGCAAATTTCGCCAAAAAATCGAAAAAACATGTGAATTTCGTCAAAGGATCGCGAAAAAACGTGAATTTCGTCAAAAGATTGCGAGAAGAACGCGAATTTCATCAAAATATCGCGAAAAAAAACTGTCAAAAGATTGCGGAAAAAACACTAATTTCGTCAAAAAAATCGGAAAAAAAAAAAAAAAAAAAAAACTAATTTTGTCAAAAGATTTTAAAAACTTTAATTTCGTCAAGAGATAGTGAAAAACATACAAATTTCATCAAAGGATCCCGAAAAACACACAAATTCCTTTAAATAGTCGTGGAAAAATTCGTGAAATTCAATCTGTCTTAGAAGGTTTGTAATCTCTACCAATAACAATGGCTTTAAGATAATGAATTTCAGAATTTGAATCGGAGCAAGCGCTTTCTTTACAACAAATTATACTTTGAACATTTATTAATTAGTGACAATTGAAGGAAAGGAGGGTTTCCTTGCCTATTTTATTTTACGATTTGCGAAAATAGTTTCCTTTTGATCTCTTTTTTTACAAAATATGTGCTCCCTTTTGGTCCCCTTTTTTACTACACAAGTTGAGTGGGAGCTCTGGAAGTATGAAATTATTAATTTGATAGAAATAATATAAGTACGATATTAAAAATTAATAATTCATTATAAATAATATTTAAAAGAAAAAATCCCGTTAAAATTGAGTAAACTTTTCTATACACTAAAGAGCGTCTTGAGAACGATTGGGCGTTAGCAATCTCAACTTTAAGTATCTTAAATAGCGTGCTCGAACGACATTAAAATGACGACGTGCTAAAATGACATTTATTTTCACAGTGCCATATATTAAAATTATTTACAAATATATAATAAACGTATTATTTTTAATATTTAGCGCTATGTACAAATAAGATAACGTTATCACATCCCTTTTCGTCAATTGAATAAGATATAAAAATTCTCATTTTAATAATTCCTAAAAGAATCTGTAGATCGGGAATGCAGATGTTTTGGATTTTTTTAAGTGGGGGGGGGGGGAATTAAAAAGAAACCTCGCACAATGATTCATCGAGAATTTTAAACTCATTTTTAAACGGAAAAGCATGGAATCTGCTGGCATATCTATCAAAGTGATTTGAAATCGAATGCGTTTTTCCATTTTCGATAAATGTATTATATCCTAAGTTATAAGCGATTGCTATTTGATGATGACCTTTCCCGAACTGTCTCATCTGGAAATTCAGTTAAAAAATCAACTTTCAGCATTTTCTAAATGTTTTTTCCCTTATCAAAAACTGAAAAACGTTGTTCGGCTTCGTTAAGTATTAATAAATGCGGCAATAGTTTTATACATTTAAAATTAAAAATGACTTATAGTGAATGCAGCTGTTATTTATGTGTGTATGCGTGTTTTATAATAAAGTTATCAGAAACAAAACAAAACTTTTTATTTAATTCGAATCAGTTTTATTTAATTCCAATCAATGTGCAAGAAATTTCATGACCTACTTTTATTATTTCTTTGCACGTGGAGCGATAAGGATTATAAACATTATATGATTCATGCTAACCTATACGAAAAGATATCACGTGCGATCCTAAAGCTATTTTCTTTTTTTTCCCCTTCTTCTATCGCTCTGTTTGGAACTTTTTAGCTGTCAGAATCTCGAAAAAAATAAATATAGATTTCAATTAGAAGATTGCATTTATACACGAAGTGATTACCAAGAAAAAAAAAAAATACTTACCATCACTGTGCTGTTTCTTAAATACAAGATGATTTAACAATGCAATTTAATCGGATTTATTTTATGGTCGTTTTTGAGAATATTTGGCGTTATTGTAGATGTTTTAAAAATACTTCTTGCATGAACATTTAAAAGTTATATTTTATATTTATTTCAATAACTTGGTACAGAATTGAATCCTGCATTGGCCGGGTAATCGGATAGTACCCGAACCCGACTAAAGTTCGGGTCGGGTTGGCAGGATTTTTTTTTTTCTTTCTTTTGACGTGGGTCGGGTTGGAATTTGATTCGTTCGAGTTAACTTTTTTTTTCTCTCCAAAAGATGATGCTGAATATTTATTAAAATGGTAAAAGCCAAAATAATTTGATACAAGAAAAACATAATTATAGACTACTTTTCCGTAAATGCATTAAAATATGGATTAATTTTCCTTCATTTTAGTTTCTGGTTTTAATATTTTGGTTGACAAAATTTGTTCTTGTCGGGTCTCGAGTTGACTTTAAGTAGAATTTTCGGATTCGGATAGGATACAATCCGGACCTTGCAGTTCAAGTTCAGAGTAGAGTCCAACATTTGATCTTATAATCTAATTTTACCTGCTATTGTTTTGTTATGGATAGAGGGGGGGGAAATGTATTTTTTCTAGAAAAAATACATTTTTTACAAATAGATTATTTTCTTAGAAAATATGGAATATTAAGCATTTAAAAAAAAATTATATCCACTAATTTGTTTTATGTATCCTATGAATATTGTTTTAAATCATTTTTATAGGATTTTCACTTAAAACGTACACATTAGATATCTGCATGGACCTGGTTAATCTCTTTTTATTAGACTCGGGCCGGACCGCGATCGAGCTTAATTTTTATCTGCGGTCGCTCAGGGCCGGGACTGGAGAACTTTTTTTTTTTTTTCGGGGCCATGCTAAACCGGCAGGTTTTTGCGAAAATAACAGTGAAATTTTTCCTTTGTTCGACGAAATCTTTTGAAATTTATTTCATTTTATTAAATTATAGAGAAATATATTTTAAAAAATCTTTCTAGAACTTCAAAATTATTTTTTCTTAAATATTTTTTTTCCATTTTAAACTACATTATATTTCTAATGAGTTATCATTTAAATAAATTTCTCTAAGTAATCAATAATGTTGCCATTCCATATTTCATAGATTGTGGACATACTAGTTTAAGCTGCAAAATGTCCGCATGAGTATGTAAAAAATATATCTTAAATAATTTTATTTATAGGATCCCGGACTTGATTTAATTGATTTTTCTTGGCTGGGTGGGCCAAATTTTTAGCATAAATGGTTCAAGTTTAGACCAGGCAGGGCCAATATATTTCGATCGCCTGGGTCTAAAAATTTCGGATCACCCACATTATTTTAAAATCTCATTAATATGAAATTTCTCATCTTTGGTATCTGAATTTTTGGGAGTGAAAAAAAAAAATTTAATTGCGCGTAAACGCCGCATCGCTTCAAATTTCAATTTAAAACACGTAAACACCACGGCGTTTCTTCCGTAAATTACGGTACTAAAATCTTTTTTTTAAAAAATAATTCCATAATAATAAAACCAGATTTTAACTTATTTATTATTATCATTATTTTTAATCTGGAAAAAAAGTCACTTTTTTTTTTTCCTTTAAAAATAACAAAATTATTGTCAGGGGTAATTCAAGAAATATTTTCGTTTTTCTACGCCCCACCAGTGGCCGAGAGGTTCTGCTCTCAAAAGCTGGTAGACGGGAGGTCCTGGGTTCGAACCCAATCATGCCCGTCGGCCTAATCGTTCGGAGTTTTCTTCTAAACTTGAATTTTTGTGCGCAAATACGGGTTAGGTTCCGTTAGAAAGACCCCCACGGAGGGCATCTCCACCTCTCCGGGCCCATTTCGTAGATAATTAGCTATCATAAGCAACACAATACACAAATTTTTCCACAATATTTTTTTTTCATGTCAAAAAGTAAATGTAATTATTGTGCTAATTGCATACATTTCTGGCAAACATTAAATACCATTTATCTCAGTTTAATTTTTTGAATTGCAGCAGCAGATAATAAGTAAATTATCACAACAGTAACTTTGAGAGAACTGGATGTAATATACAACTGGAGCCATTAATGGCATTTTACCTTCTAGAAAATATGTTATTATTATTTTAAACAATAATTACTATAAGTAATATAAAACTACTGTATAAAAAGGCACACAGTATTTCGCTCAAAAATATTTATTTTAATCACTGGAATCGGAAAATCCTTCAAAATTGGAAGTTTCCGAGTCCGTCATAAACAAACCAATAATATCTCTATTTCCAAAGACAGAAATAAATAATAATAGCATTTAAACAGTAAAAAAACATTACAAACACGGGGAAATTCTTTAAATTTTGTGGCATAGCGAAAAAAATTAAAAAAAATTTTCGAGTTTAAAAATTATAGAAAAATCACGATTTTCCGTTTCTTTAAAAAAAAAAAAAAACTTTGTATAGTCCGCACCGTGTATAAGCCGCAGCAGCTGTTCCAAATGTTTTTTTCTTGTATAACCCGCGGGCTATACACCCGAAAATACGGTATATACTTAGATTCCATTCAAATGAAATCGAAATAAATCGTAGACTTTTTTTTAAAGTTTTATATTTTGTATGTATCTTACCATATTATGTGCAATCGTCATAAACATAATGCAAAATCTACAGTACAAATATTTACAACTTAAAAATAGAAAAAAGTCTAAGATTTATTTCGATTTCATTTGAACGGAATCTAAGTATATAGATGTTTAAAGTATTATATTGTATGAATTTCATTTTTATTTTTTAATGTTCAATTTGTTTAACTTATTTGTTACAAAAATTTAACATTAAATGTAGAACGAATTGAATGAAATATCTTAATATCTGCCCCTTCTCGGGCTTAAACAATTTAGGAAATAAATTTTGTTTTTTAAACTTGTTCTGTAAATTAGGTTTTTGTTTAATATGTCTAGTTCAGACGAACACATTTCAAAATTAATGGGGGTATCATCATCACGTTTTGATTTATGAGATATCGCATCACCATTTGTGATGCAATTTACCTATGTATAATTCAAAATGTTTCACCAGTGCAGTAATGACGGGTTGCTGTACTTTGGTCAAAAAATTACAATCTGAACTTAAAAAATCTGCTTGAAAATGTCATTTTTTTTTTTTCCACTATGACGCCATATTCATCTTCTATTTAATTCTTTAAAAAAAACTATTTCAGTTTCATGTTTCACGTGAAAATCATTCAACTAAAAATAGACAAATTATTATTACGGCTTTTGAATTATTTACAACAATGAAGGAAAAATATTAAATTTTATTAGAAAATGTTCGTTGATTCTCAATGAAAAAGCGAAATTTGGAATTAAGAAAAATATTTGAATAATGTAAATAAAAGTTAGCCCATGTTGCTCTCTGGATTATAATCCATCTATATGCAAAGGCATTTTATGATCCATTTTGACCCTCACGTCAGGCAAATGTTTTTACACTTTGAATTTATAATATTATTAGAATTAGCAAAGAATTAACAATTTGTTGCATCAGGGACGAAAAGGTGGGAAGTAAAAATGAAAAATTTATGAGCTCCATAGGCTTTTCTATGTTAAATTAACATTGAGAAGTGACACTGGAAATAAGTATTGCACTGCCGCGCAATACTTAAATAAAGAATGCAATATTTAAAAAAAAAAAAAAAAATGCTTTAATTAATAGATAGGTAGTTTCATATTAAATTATGATCATGCATTTAGAAATCCTAAAATGATAGTTTTAATAATGCCTTTTTTCCTTTCCTGTTACCGTATCTTAAAGAAACAGCAAAAATTATAATTTTTAGGGTTTCCGTACTTAAAAAGTAAAAACGGAACCATTATAAGATCACTCCTGTGTCTTTCTGTCACAGCCATTTTACTCATAAACCATGGAACATGGAAAGTTACTTGCATTGAAAATAAACTTTATATTTCTTATCAAATGTAATTAATATGCAAGTAATATACAATGCCATGTACTACATATATTAATTACATCATTGCAGATAAAATTTTGATTTTTAGCATTGTAAAATTTGAACATAACCTTGGAGTGAAAACAAAATTGTAATTTAATAAGAGAATGTGAAAAAATATTCTCATACTAATGCAATCATAACATTTTATATTTCATAACACCTTGGGGGGGGGGGGGGGGAGGAATCATTTTATTTATAATGCAAACAAAATTCTTAAAAACACGGATCAAAATATAAATTCTATCAAAGGTATCATAACAAAAGAAAATTCCATTTTATTTATATGGAACGAAATTTTAAAATTACATAACGAAAACAATTTAAAAATGATCTCTAATTGCATCGTAACGTCCTTTCATTGCCGAGAGATGGCGCCAAAACAGTGTTGAAATAAAGCGTAGTTCTTACTCTGTGAGTGTAGTTCATACATGGAACCTTGTTTTATTATGTCTTGTTTAATAATTAATTCAGTTTTTTCACAAAACATACGTTGATATGTAAAAGTGGAAAACGCATTTCAAAATATTTAGAGGCTTTAATATGCTTTTACAAATATTGTAAGAGCTGAATCGGATGTTAAATGGTATTTTTTTAATGAAACGATCAAAGAGTCGTTCATTTCTTTCTAGATTTGGAATTTGTGCTTATGAAGTGCAACAGTATTCGTTTGTTTATATCGATAATCTGATATTGGTATCTGGGTATTTTTAAATTAGAACTTAAATCATTGTAATTGTATAGTTTTTGAAGCTTTTAGAGAAAATGGATAAGAATAGATGTGATACAACATGGATTAATATTAAGTGGAACAATTGCCTTATTCACGGGATGGGAATGCTTAAACCTAACATGGCCGCAATATTTTTTCCGAGGATGAGCACGATTATCAGGGTCCAGATGAGTTCACTCCGGAACTGTTATACACTTAGCGCTATTATATGTATAATCCATAAATATATTTAGTAAAATTATTGAGGGGCTAATTAAGATACTTGAAAAAAATAATTTTTTCTTTGAATATCGTGTCGGGTATCGTGCAAAAGCTTTCATAACACGAAACTCAAAAATACATTTCTTTTTAATTTTAGGTATTATATTTTCAAAGATATCATTGAAAATGTAGCGCAAAAATATGTTCCTCCCATCTAATTTTGAATCTATTGAAACTAAAATTATGAAAAAATTTGAGGTAGTAGACGTTAATTTAAACCTTGCAGGAAAATTTAGCTGTTACTCTAGGTCACATAGTTTTAAAGAAAAATCGCAGTTTTCCTTTACACACAAATTTCTATTTACGGCCATTCAGCAAAAGTGTTGAGCAGCGCTGGAGACACCTATCGTAGCAGAAGTATAAAAGCATTGTGAATTAGGATTAAAAAAAAAAAAAAAAAAAAAAAAAGACTAATTAGCCGAGATATTAATTCTTAAAGTTACGGATGTTTGTACATACATAATGACAGGGGCGGCGTACTCTATGTACCATCGGCTTTTAAAGCCTAGTTAACAAATTTTAATGATATATATGTGTAATGCAATGTCCAGTAGCAGTATAGGAGCAATAAATGTCAAATTGTTAAAAACAGATTAATTTAATTAGAATTTATCACATAAATAGTATGGGATTCGTGACTAGTGTCGAGTGGATCTCTCAATACGCCTCGAGTGACTTTAAAAGTTAATTAAAAACCTATCTAGAAAAGTGCGGCACGGACCAAGGAAGCATTGCAAATTTGCAACCTCCTTTCGAAGCACGCTTAGCACAATTCCAAATTTAAACTTTGAACAAATGTTTTGTTTTAGCTACACTGTAGAAAGAAATGTTATTACTACGCTGAATTTACTTTTATGAAATGCCAAATGAAGTTTAAATATGCACTGCTTTTATTGTCAGTACTGAATTAAGTTCATTATACACAGATTAGGATAATATTAAAAAATGAGTTATACATAATATCTATATTTGATATTATTTAGGTTCCATATCTTTTTGAACTTTCATGGTATATCCATTTACACTATATCCAATTCTACGTTGTGTTGTTTTTTTTTTTTGCAAAGTCTTAGTATTCTTTTAGAAATGCTTTTTTTAATAATACAATTACTAATTCATATATTTATTCTACGGAATCCTCTGTGTGTGAGTAATACTCACAGTTTATTTGAAATTCATTAGCTCACCCTTTCTACCATGTGTAAAAAATGGCACTGAATTTTCCGTAATCAGGTTTGGTGCCCACTCCACATTAATCTGTTGTAAAGGAAATTTTTTAAAAATATTGCATTGCAGTTAATTATGAAATTAGGCATGATTTTCAAGATAAATATTGTATACGTATAAAAAAGTGTTTAATAATAATTTAAAAAACCTTTTTAACTTTTATACCCATTTTAATCTTCAAGGTTTATACATTTAAAGAGTTTGCAGTTTTCATGTTTTATGTTATGTATTATTGGTATTTATTTCCATTTTAGCTCAATCCTCATTGGAAAAAAATCTAGAAGGTATGGAGAAAACCAATCGGGAATTAATTGAGGAAAATATGAAGCTCAGTCAAAATTCTGGAAATCAAGTAAGAGTTTAAGTGAAATTTTTTTCCGATTTGTCATTGTGTTGAAAAGTTATTAGTTAAACCATTGTTTCATCCCTTTAAAATTTAATTTCTGTTTTTACATGTTCTTAGAAAGCTTAGACACCTTAAAGTAATTTGCGTATCAGTGTTCCACATTTTTCTTCTCTGAAAATTTCAATTTTTTAAAGACTTTCATGATGAGAAGGTACATGTTAAAAGCAATCCTAATACCAGTTCTCAACTTTTTAGCTTCAACTATTTCTAGAGAATTTTTGATGAAATGCCATTTTTTTAAGAAGTTGCTGTCTGTGGTGACCTGTTTGGTTATCTCCATAAGCATAGCATGCATTAAGAATTCAATTCAATTTAGTTTAGTGATACACATGTAGTTTAAGTGTAGGTTTAGACCTAAGCATTATTGAATGCATTGATCTTCTGTAACCAAGTTACCCACCAACTAAGTTATTTTAGTCCATGTGGTTTGATGTAAAATGTTTTTATGACAACTTTATTGATGTCTTTGTCAATGACATTATTTGGTTACCAAATTGTTGCTGTGATTGTTCTTATCGCTAATGCTTGGTATTCAACCCAATTATGAAAGAATAATCACAAAATAGATTTATTTTGTGTAATAGTTCCCAGAAAACTTTAATCTTTATTCCATAATTAACTGTTTTCCTGTAGTCATGTGTAGAGTTGTACATAAGAAAATATGAGTGATATACCTGACCATTTATATAGAAGCAATATGGCACAGTTTCTGTATAATTTTACTTTATACATAAAAGTATACATTTTTTTATCTTTCTTGTAATCATCTCAGTTAGACATTTTATTTTATATTGCGTTGTTCAGAAAGCTCTGTGTTTTTTGTAGATACACATTTCAGTTGCAATTTGGTCATTTTATTGTTTGAAAATAAACTTTTCTGGCCAGGAAGAGGAAGTTCGAAAAATAGGAAAATGATTAGCATCTATTGTGTTCATTGTAGTTTAATTGCATTTTTTAAAATTTCGTTAATTTTGAAACTGGCCACTTCTTATCAAATGGGCAAAGTTTACAAGTTACAGAGTAATTGCCACTGACTTGTTCGATAATTTTAAAATACCTATTATATGCTGACCAGATAGTTTAGTTTTGTTTTTCTGTCATAATTTCAATTCCAAAAGAAAAAACCTGTCATTAGAACATAAGATCTACAGTCAATGAAAAAATCTGAGATTTGTTGCTGACATTCACAAGTTGTTGCACAAAACACATTTTGTACAAAAGAAGTGTTATGATCTAGTGATTAGAAAAATGGCATTTTTTCCTTTTTTCCTGAAGTAGCGTGAAAGCTCGCTACAAACTACTCGGAAAAGTAGAGACTACTGTAGTTTTGCTGTTTGTAGCTCCCTACTTCTGATGCCCGATCAGCCTACATGGCCAGCCAACAGGAAGTCAGTTTATTATAGCTTTTGTTTGCTGTCAAGATTAGAATAATTTTTTCTTAAATATATTATTGGTAATATGTTTTCTTATTACTTAATTTACTAATTTCTTAATAACATATGAGTTTTGATTTTTTTCTCCTGTAAATTTAGGTTGATGAACTGCAGAAAAAAGTTGTGGAGCTTAATAAGTCATTAGAAGACTATAAAAACCAAGCAGAAGCATCTAAAAAAATTGCTGATCAAGCAAGAGTTGATTGTCAAAATCAGATGAAGCTCATGGAAGATGTATGTAGCTAATATAGATATATATATTCTTATTTATTTTTATTCGTTTTCTTTTAAATTCCTTTTAATTTAATTTTTTAACATTTTTAGGTTCAAGAAAAGTATGAAAGAGAATTAATGCTTCATGCTCAAAGTATGCAAACGATGACTGCATTAAAGGAAGAAGTAAGTATATTTTACAAATCTTATATCTGATATTGAATTAAATGTATCACTTTGGGTTCTATATATTATAAGGGAGTTGAAGTGTTATTTCAGAAATCTTTGAATATAAATTTTTAACTTTTTTGTTGGAGTTCTTGAAAATATATTTAAAAATTGATAAAAACTTACTAATTGAGTTTTGGCTTGTAAGTTCTGTGTCTCTTTAAGATATAATAAAAATGCAACATTATATAAATATTTATTAGCTTAGTTATTTATAATATAAACAAATATTTTGTAACAATATATTATATTTATAACCCCCACCACCCTCCCTCTTTCCTGAGTTAAGAAATGACCTAGCTTAACATTAATTTTTTTGTTGCCTTTTTGAAATTGAAAAATTTTGAGTTTTACTTATTATTAATTAAATAAGTGATTTGTTTATTCTCGTTATCTTTAAATAAGAAAGTCATGGGTAATAGATAAGAGCTCATTTCTTTTAATTGTAATTATATTGTTTTCAGAATTTCAAATTCCCTTGGTAATCGTTTATGCATTTTCAAAATTAAGATATTCTCCTTTAATAAAATTAACATACATAAATTTTGTAAACAGAATTTACTACTATTAAACATAGCCTTATTGTAGCTTTTTCCAAATCTGATTTTTTGGATAATTTTAAAATCATTGGAAGTTTGCCATCTGCAATTCTTTAAAGACCATGAAAAGGTATGCATGTGAATAAAGTGTGATAAAAATAAAAGAAACCAGTTTATAATTGAAAAAAGGGAGAAAACAAAACTCTATTATTTCAGAATTTGACTTGTGCTCATTTTCAGGCTAGTACTAAGTTGCTTTAAACAGAGAATGTTTTTTACCTGTTGCTAAAAAGCTGAATTTTTCTCGTGAGTGAAGCAGTTCAAAGCAGCATCCAAAAGATATTGAAAAATCTATATACAAATTTGTATTTTTTTCATATAACCAGGAGTATGATCTGCATTTTGGTGAATTACCCCTCTTTTTAAAAATTTCCTTTAAATTTCACTTTATTTCCTTCTCCTACAGTGTACATACCAACCTTTAGAACTCTATATTAAAAAAAAATATGTCCCCCCCCCCCCCCCCTCTTATTTGTTATTTTGTTGTAAAAATAAATAATTACTTTCCTCGAGAAATTTGTTTTCCTTTTGCCTCCCTCAAAAGAAGGCCTATAGATATGGGAGTAAAGAGTTCTAGATATGGAAGTGAAGAAGAAAAAGATCCCCCCCCCCCCACCCTTTTTCTTTTTTTAAAAAGACTTTTTTTTACATTTACACATGAGGAAAATATATAAATAAGAATTCCTTATGTATTGAAATAGTGTGTTCTGTTAAAGTATGAAATGTAGAGTACAGCAACATTAATATAAACAGCATTTCAATCTAAAATGCATTATAATTTATGGAAACAAATATTTTTCCTTCAAAATTTTGAACAATAGTTTTAACAATTTCCATATTTAGTATCAGATCCCCCCCCCCCCCCTCATTCTTATGCAGGTGTATAATAGATTTTGGTTAGGTAATTTCCAGGGTGCGTAGTGGTCCTTACAAGGTCCTTATTTTCAGTGCCGGTCAAAATTAGCAGAAAAAATCGCGAATTTGATGAAAAAAATGTTAGAATGTCGAAACATCTCTGAAATAGATAATTCTGTCAATTTGTGGCTGGAAAAAAATTATTAATTTTGGCAATTGGTCACACAAGATAACCACGAAATTCGTCAAACTATCGAACAAAATAAATCTAATTTCATGAAAAGATCGTGGGAAAAAATCACAATTTTTGTCAAAAGATTACGTAAATAGAGAATTTCATCACCCAGTCACTGAGAATAATAATAATGAATTTGGTCAAACGATCGTGACAACAATCATTATTTTTATCAATCGGTTGCAGGAAAAATTTGTGAATTTCGTCAATTGGTTATTTAAAAAAAAAATTTCGCATTTCGTGAAACAATCGCAGAAAAAATTGCATTTTTTGTCAAAAAATCATGGAAATAGGAAATTTTGTCAGTCGGTCACTGAAAATAATCGTGAATTTCATCAATCAGATGTGCAAAAAAAATCTCAATTAGTCATGATCGATCAAAATAATTAGCAAAATTTGTCAATTCATCAAGGGAAAAAATTACAAATTTCTTCAAACAATCGTATGAAAAAAAATCTGAATTCCAACAGCCAATCATGGGAAATATCTTGAATTTTGTAAAAACAATTGTGAAAAACATTCTGAATTTCGTCTGTTGGTCATAGGAAAATGTGAATTTCTCTTTAAGATCCCAGAAAATAATCACTATTTTAATCAAAAGCTCATGGAAACAGAGAATTTTATCACTCCGTGGCTTTAAAAAAAAATCATCAAACAGAGCAAAAAAAAAAAAAAAAAAAAAAAAAAAAAAAATTGCGAATAACCTCAAACTGTTGAGCAAAATAAATTGCAAATATCGACAGACGATTGAGCAAAATAAATTGCGAATATCGTCAAATGATCAACCAAAATAAGTTGCAAATATCGTCAATCGATTGGCCAGAATAAGTCGCAAATATTGTCAAACAATCGACCAAAATAAATTGTAAATATTGTCAAACAATCGACCAAAATAAATCATAAATATCATCAAACAATCAATCAAAATGAGTCACAAATATCGTCAAACGATTGACCAAAATGAGTCACAAATATTGTAACGATTGCCCGAAATGAGTCACGAATATCGTCAAATGATCGACCAAAATGAATTGCGAATATCATCAAATGATCAACAATCGACCAAAATAAATCTATTTTCATACACTGGTTGCAGGAAAAAAATTACAGATTTCGTCGATAGTTCATAAGGAAAAAAAAAACTTATTTTGTCAAATGATCAAGGAAAAGAAAATTCATTTTATGTCAAAATATTGCAGAAGTAGACTATTTTGTTAGTCAAACACTTTGCGAATTTTGCCAATTGGTCACACAAAAAAAAATCACAAAATAAACAATCAATCAAAACAATTAGCGAATTTTGTCAAACAATCGTAAAAAAACATCATGAATTTCGTCAAATGATCATGAAAAATGTTGGGAATTTCATCAAACGATCCTGAAGAACATTGCGAATTTCGTTCTTTTTCAAAATATCGCGTAAATAAAGAATTTTGTCAATCAATCACATAAAAAAATAGCTATTTGTCAGATGATTAAGCAAAATTTCTTGAAATTCAACAAACGATCGTGGAAAAAATTATGAAATTCATCAACTAATTGTGGGAAAAATCGCGAATTTCATTAGAAGATTGAGAATTTTATTTGGGGGGGGGGGGGGGGGGGAAATCACAAATTTCGGCAAACGATAGTGTAAAACATTGCGAATTTAGTCTGATGGATGCAGGAAAAAATAGCAAATTTCGTCATAAAAAAAAAATCGTGAATTTTGCCAATCTGTACCATAAAAAAAAAAAAAAAAAGAAATTGTGAAATTTATCAAAAATTTCTTCAATTGGTTGCATAAGAAAATCTTGAAATTACATCAAACAAGCATAAAAATTCAATAGACCACGAATATCTTCAATTGGTCACAAAATTTGCGTACAGATAAAAATATTTTCATTGACTTTCTGTTATACCATTTAATAAACCAAATGATTTGATATGTCTTCAATAAAAAAAAATAATTAAGAACTTGAAGTAAAAATCCCTCTAAATTTGGACAATAGGTGGAATTTCCACCCACACATACACCTCTTAAAATTCAATAACTAATTTCAAACCCTGGATATTACAGATTTAATTATAGACTACTTTACGATATGATTAATTTTCCTTTATTTTTAGGATTTTGGATTCAGCTTTAAATATTCTGCCTTCGAGGTTTTCGGATTTCAAATTGGCAAAAGTTTTTTTTGTTCAGATTCAACCTGACTTGCTCAGGACTGAGTCTCGAGTCTGCACACCCAAAAGTAAAGCTGAAGTTCTAAAACTTTGCATGTTTCTTTCATGAAAATGAAGTCCAATATAACATACAGTAAAAACTGTAAATTTGACCACCCTTGTAAGTTGACCACCTGTCTATGTTGACCTCTGTTGTCAGGAACTAAATTTATCCTATACAAAACTGTAAGACAAACCCTTTCTAACCTGGCCACCTGTCTATCTTGTATCTTGAGCACTAAAATTATTCAAATTTGACTAGAACTATTATAAAACTAGCCGCCCTTGGCGACCAGTTTGGTCTCCATTAGATGAGTGCTAAGCATTGTATCATGTTATTTTTATGCAAAAATTAATTTACTTTCTCAATACTTCTCCAAATCAGAAGTTTCTAGTAGAGAAATCAAGAACTCCGTATTTTTATGGGTACTACTTGACTATCCTGTCGACCAAAAATCTGTCGCCAAACGATAAGATTAAATATATATAAGACCAATAATGGTTGATCATAAATGTCACATTTGCTTGACTTTAAGCAAGTTACACATGTTTACATCATCAAGTTATTTTTATTTCGACGTTTTATTTGTATTTTTGTTAATGTTATACTAATTTATTTGTTCTTTCGCTATTTAAAGTAAAAATTATGTCAATTTGTATAATTTGGCGAAATTGGTCTACGGTATAACCATGCCTGTTTGTGTTCCGGGGAATCCCCGGAATTCCGGGGATTTGATAAAACATCCCCCGGAAATTTCAGAGTTAGACAGGCATGAGATTCTTATACGATTTTCCGCTTTTTGTCGTTTTTGATTTTTTGCCGTTTCTCGCATTGATGATTCGTTCCGAAATTAGAAGAAAATCGGTCATCAGTCCGAAAATTCGGGCACAAAATATCACAAATTTCGACAAGTGATCGCCGAAAAAACAATTCCGTCAATCGTTCGCAGAAAAAAATAGCCAATTTTGAAAACTATCGCGAAAAAAACGCAATTTCGTCAAAGGATCGCAGAAAACCCCTGCAAATTTCGTCATAGAATCGCGAAGAAACAGCTGATTTCGTCAAAGGGTTGCGGAAAACTGGCAACTTTTGTCAAAGGATCGCAAAAAAAACACGAATTTCGTCGAAACATCGCGAAAAAACACGAATTCTGCCGAAAGCTCACGAAAAGACGCACATTTCGTCTAAGGATCACGAAAAAACTTGGAATTTTGCCAAAAGTGTTTCCCAAAATATGCAAAATAAGACATTTGCATAAAATACCGCGAAACGGACAGTTAATTACCTGGACGAATCACAGCCTAGCAAACGTCAACTAAAGACGAAGCGTCGTGCATCTCCGGAACGACAGCGCCATCTATAGAACCTGAAAAATGGAAGTTTCCTTCCAAAGAGCAACCGTGAGATAACTCAACTCGCCGATTGAGAACGTAAACATCTCGACAGTCGCCGGGAAAACGTGTTCTCTGCAGGGTGGACGACAAGATGATGAAATGGGGTTTTAAAACTTAAAATAAGCAGTTGGTATGCTAAAAATAACTTAAAAGAATTAAACATTTCCAACATTGCCCCCCTTCGTACACTCTGACAGAGAACAGCCTAAAAAAAAACTTTCAAAAGGGTAAGTTATGCCAAACGTAAATTTTGAATTTTGACATAAAATTTCTTGAAATACAAACTTACAAAAACAGTTTAATGAAAATTTAAACATTTTACTTATAATACATACATTAACGATTTAAGTTTTTGAGAAAAAAAAAAAAAAATCGGCAAGTTGCCGAAGCCTAAAAGAAAACACTTTAAACTTGCAAACTTTTAAAGATGATAATGCATTACGATTTTAACACTAAATTTAAAGTTATTAAATTTCAATTGAAAGATTAAAAAAACTTAGCATTTATGCAAATATCTTAAAATTGTATAAACACATTTGCAAACAGTTTAATACATAAAAATAAAAGTTCATATTAAGTCCTGATTCACTTGAAACAGTCTTAAATGTCCATTGGACAGCAGTCACTCATCGGTAAACAGTTCAGTAGTGAAAGCTTTCAAAGAGATTTTTGTTACTGGCTTTGTTAAACAATCAGCTAAATTCTGTGAAGATTGGACATATTTCAACTCGAACATATTGTCGAACACTAGATTTCTTAGAAAATGGTAGCGTATATCTATATGCTTTGTTCGAGCATTTTCGATAGGTGATTTTGAAAAGTCGATAGCAGCTTTATTATCACACAGTAATGTATATTCAGTACAGTCTTGGTTGATTAATTTTGATTTGATAGTTTCTTCCAGAACTCTTCTTATCCAAATCATTTCCTTTGCTGCTTCACTTAATGAGATGTATTCCGCTTCCATCGTAGATAACGATACGCATTTTTGCTTGAAACTTCGCCAAATGATTGGAGCTTTGTCGACAAACATCATAACTCCACTCATGGATACTCTGTCATCTCTGTTAGATGCATAGTCAGCATCACTATAGCACGTCACTTTTAGAGATGTCACATTTGATAAATTTAATTTGAAATTTTTAGTGGCTTGCACATAGCCTAGAAGTTTAAGTAGACCTAGCCAATGGATCATGCTTGGGTTTTCTTGAAATTGGCTGAAAAGATTTATTGCAAAAGCAATATCCGGCCTTGTCCGGCTTGCTAAAAATGCTAAACATCCTACTAAATTTCTGTAGGGGTATTTCTCCATCTCAGTTATTTCTTCTCCAGTTTTAGGACAGTCGGTCTTTGAATAAATTATGCCTTTTTCAATAGGTAACGATATTATTGGAATTTTATACTTTGAGTAAATTTTACAAATTTTTTCAATGTATTCTCTCTGATGGATATATAATTTCTTATTTTCATTTTCAAATTCAACGCCAAGCAGTCTCTTGGTTTTTCCTAGGAGTTTAAGGTCAAACTTTGTTTTCAGGAGTTCTATAATTTCCTTTATATGTTCAGCTGTCTTTCCAAATATAATTATGTCGTCTACATATAGGAGTAGTAAGATTCTTCTCTTAAAAATAAATACACAATTTGTCCATTCTAACCTGGTGAAGGCTAATTCTTCTAAAACATCTTGGATCTCAAAGTACCATTGCCTCCCACTCTGGTGGAGTCCATAGATAGCTTTTTTCAAGAGACAAACATAATCTGGATACTTTTGGCTTTGAAATCCCTTTGGTTGATACATGACTATTCTTTCTTGCAATTTTGCATAAAGATATGCACATTTGATGTCTAGTTGTTGGTGGAGCCAACCAAAAAGTCCAACTAGAATAGTGAAAAACAATCTAATGATGGCGAAATTTACTACAGGGCTATATACTTCTTCATAGGATTCTCCTTTTTTCTGGCTAAAGCCTTTCGCAACCAATCTTGCTTTATATCTTATAATTTTTTCTTCTTCGTTTTTCTTGATAGTATACACCCATCGATTATGTATAATCTTCTCACCATCTTTCCTTGGAATTAATTCCCATACTTTTCGCTGCTCCATCATTTTGATTTCTTCTTGCATGGCCTTCATCCATTCTTCCTTTTGGTTAGACTCGACAGCTTCTTTAAATGATCTAGGAATTTCCACTTCTATGCAATTGGCTTCTAAATCTGTGTCAGATTCTTCACTAATGTCAGACAATTTGTTTTCAGTTATAGGTTCAGCTCTTGGTTCGGGTCCTGAATATTTATCTTTTCCAGAAAAACTAAAGAAATTCGGATCATATCTTATATTGTTCTTCAAGCAGTACCTCTTCACATTTGGATGTGATCTAAGAATTAAATTTTTACCTTCAATTTTGTAGTAGATGTCTGTTCTTGAACAATCTCTTCTTTCCTTCGCTTCTCTGATCCACTTTATACTTTTACACGGAATTTGATCATCTTCAGAATCAGTACTTGATTCTTCGTTATTTTGATATTGATTCATGGTCTCGACTTCTGAATCTACTTCAGATTTTGATGGTACTTTTGGAGTTTCTACATGTTCAATTGCTCTGCGGCTTCCTCCATGGCTAATCTCACCTTTACCTTCGTTACTTTTTACCTTTGGGTCCAGCTTCGCTCCACTTCGGAGCTTTGCTTCTTTCCTTCTACTGTTTGAGTTTTGTTTCTTCTCTTCTCTTATACCAAACTCCTCATCAAAAGATACATTTATTGTTTCGATGACTCGACCCAACTCTGGAATCCATATTCTATAGCCTTTAGTTTGATGTGCATACCCAACTAAAAATCCTTTCTTCGTTCTCATGTCAAACTTTTTTCTTTGTTGTTTTGGTATTCCAACATATGCAATGCTTCCAAACTTCTTTAAATGGCTCACTGATGGTTTTCTTCCACAAAAATATTCAAATGGGGTTTTCGCTTGACCTTTTCTGGCTACTCGGTTCCATACATATACAAAACAGCAAAGTGCTTCTGCCCAAAATTTTTCGTCCATTTTGCTACTTTTCAGCATGGCTTTTATAGCATCTACTGCTGTGTAATTAAATCGTTCTGCGAGTCCGTTTTGTTCTGGTGTATATGGATTCGTCTTCTGGTGTTGTATGCCCTCTTTTTCTAAATGAACTTTAAACTTATCGTTGACAAATTCTTTACCATTGTCAGTCCTTATAGCTATTACTTTCTTCCCTAAAAACCTCTCATTCCTTTTCTGAAATTTTAAGAAACAATCAAATGCTTCACTTTTATGTTGAATAGGATAAGCAGTCACCTTCTTTGAGTAATCATCTATAATCGTTAGAAAATATTCAGATCCTCCGAGTGAATATGTTGGCATTGGTCCACAGACGTCCATATGTAGTAATTGCAATGGTTTGTTTGTTCTTCCTCCTTCTTGAGATTGGAAAGATACTCTTCTTGTTTTGGCAATTTTGCACGATTCGCAGCGCAATTCCTGATATTTCAACTTCGGTAATCCTTTTACCTTTTCATGCTGAGATGTATTGACAATGTACTGGTTATTTATGTGGCAGTATCTCTGATGCCATTTATCTAGTTCTGTTGCATTCGAAGTTATAGCATTATTTTCGACATAAGTGGCAGATTGTGGGTATGTAGGTTTCACGCTGTACAGTCCATTTTTTCTATACGCTGAAAACATTTCTTCACCTTTTTCGTCAAATAAGGTTATTTTGCCATTCTTTCCTACAAATTTAGAACCCTTCTTCTCACATACTGCACCTGAAATTAAGTTTCTTCTTAACTTTGGAGAGTACATTACATTATGTAATCGTATTTCATTAACTCTTCCATTTACTCTGAAATTTACATCTACGCTTCCCATTCCTTCAATAGGACTAGTTACTTCGCCTACAGCGAGAGTCATTTTAGTATTGTTAACCGGTTTGTACGTTACAAACAAGTCTTTGTTGTTACAAAAATGACTTGACGCACCGGTGTCAAACACCCAATTGAATTTATCTTGAAAGTTGTTATTCTGACCAAAATTAGCTTCTGTCACGTAACTTTTTCGTTTTGCATTTTTAGGGTTACTTCTACAATTAACAGCCCTATGACCTGGTTTGCCACATTTGAAACAATTCTGATTTTGGTGTTTATCTCTTTTTCGGACTTCTTTGGGTTTTATTAACTTTATTTCTAATGCCGATTTTTCCCCTTTAAGTGAATCTTTTCTACTTTGCTTTAAACGATCCTCTTCTAATATTAACTCATCTAATACCTTGTTAAAGGTAAAGTCTTTTTTATCCCATCTATAAATGGCTTGCACGATACCAGAAAAAGTGTCTGGAAGGAATCTAATCAGCTGGTAAGTTTTGACAATTTCGGGTAATTCTATTTCCGTATCCCCCATACTTTCTAAAATTTCTTTAAGTCTTGCTCCATACAGTCCTATTGCTTCGTTGGGATCATAAGTACAATTAAAGTAGGCATCCAAAATACCAATAGATCTTCCCCGCGTTGCTGGCTGGAAGTGAACTTTAAGTCTTTCCCAGGCTTCTGACGCAACCTTAGTATCACGAATCAGTGGCTTTAAATCTTTACTAATATTTAAATATATTGTACTATAGGCCTGATTCTTTTTAATTTCAAAATCGCGCTTCTCTTTAGGAGTTGCATCTTCTTTAAGTTTTAAATCTTTATTACTAACATGTTCATATGCCCCTTTGTCCATTAAAAGTGCTGTCACATCATCTTTCCAGGTGGCATAGTTATAATTGTTAAGTTTATCTATTTCCATCTTTAGTTTTTAGAGCCCCCCTATCTTTAAGCTTTTAGAACTTTTAACTTTAACACCATCTCTAAATTAAATACTTAATATGGGCAAAAAGAGTGGCCCATAACCGATGTTTCCCAAAATATGGAAAAACATACTCTTTCTACTCATAAATTATCTGAAAAATGTAAAGTATGAAAGGTGGGTGGTGTTGATTAATGACAAAGATTTTAAAAGCAAACACATTTATTAGAAACTAAAAGAGACATTAACTTTAGACAGAGCTCTACTAGAGCTAAGAACATTGTTTCAAAAGAATACCCATTACAATCCAATGTTCGTTCAAGATGAGAACGAACTGATACTTGCATGTGAGAGCAAGCACCCATCTCTGAAATTTGTACAGGTATATATACACCTCTAAAATAAGACATTTGCATAAAATACCGCGAAACGGACAGTTAATTACCTGGACGAATCACAGCCTAGCAAACGTCAACTAAAGACGAAGCGTCGTGCATCTCCGGAATGACAGCGCCATCTATAGAACCTGAAAAATGGAAGTTTCCTTCCAAAGAGCAACCGTGAGATAACTCAACTCGCCGATTGAGAACGTAAACATCTCGACAGTCGCCGGGAAAACGTGTTCTCTGCAGGGTGGACGACAAGATGATGAAATGGGGTTTTAAAACTTAAAATAAGCAGTTGGTATGCTAAAAATAACTTAAAAGAATTAAACATTTCCAACAAAAAGATCGCTTAAAAAACACTAATTTTGTCAAAAAATCGCAAAAAAAAGTGAATTCTATGTCAAAGAATCACGTAAAAAACACTAATTTCGTCAAAAAATCGCAAAAAAAAGTGAATTCTATGTCAAAGAATCACGTAAAAAACACTAATTTCGTCAAAAAATCGCAAAAAAAAGTGAATTCTATGTCAAAGAATCACGTAACAAACGTGAATTCTGTCTAAGGATCGCGGAAAAAACGCAAATTTCGTCTAAGGATAGCGGAAAAAAAGCGAATTCTGTCAAGCGACCGCAAAAAACGCGAATTTCGTCAAAAGATTTCGGAATAAACGCCTATTCTCAAAAAGATCGCAGAAACAATGGGAATTTTGTCAAAAGATCACGAAATAAACTGTAATTTCGTCAAAAGATCGCGGAAAAAAACCTGATTTGCGTCAAAAGATCGCAGAAAAAACCGATTTGCGTCAGAAAATCGCAGAAGAAATGCGCATTTCGTCAAAAGATCGCAGAAAAAAAACCGGGAATTCCGTCAAATCGCGGGAAAAACGCAAATTTTGTCAAAGGATCGCAGAAAAACGTAAAGTTTGTCAAAGGATCGCAGAAAAATGCAAAGTTTGTTAAACGATCGCAATTTCTGTCAAAGGATCGCAGGCAAAACGCTAATTTTGTCAAAGGATCGCGGGAAAAACGGTAATTTCGTCAAAAGATCGCCGAAAAATGCGAATTTTGTAAAAAAAAGATCGCCAAAAAACGCAAATTTTGTAAAAAAGATCGCGGAATAAAAGCGAATTTTATATAAAAGATTGCGGAAAAACACAAATTTTGTTAAAAGATTGCCGAAAAAACGGGAATTTCGTCTGAAGATCGTCGAAAAAACGGGAATTTCATCTGAAGATCGCCGAAAAAAGGGAATTTCGTCTGAAGATCACCGAAAAAATACGAATTTCGTCTAAAGATCGCCGAAAAACGCGAATTTTGTCTAAAGATTGCCGAAAAAAATGGGAATTTTGTCAAAAGATCACCGAAAAACGCAAATTTCGTCTAAAGATCACCGAAAAAAACGGTAATATTGTCTAAAGATTGTGGAAAAATAGGAATTTTGTCAAAAGGTTGTGGAAGAAACGGGAATTTCGTTAAAAGTTCGTGGTTGCGTGACGCCGTGAAAGTTCAGCCTTTTTTTTTCAGGGGATTTTATCAAGTGCTACAAACAGCCATGTATAACTAAGCAGTACCTTTGTATGTTAGCCAGGCGCGAGTGATAAATCATCAAACATTGCCTTTCCAATCGCATTTTTTCATATTTCATTAAAAAAATTAATCTAAAATATAATAATTTCACTCATTTTATTTAAAATACATAATTTTATTTTGAAATTCATGACTTTCGCTTTTCTTTCCATTTTTTAAGAAAAAGAAAAGAAAAATAATAAATAATACCAAAAACCATGACTTTTAATTTCAATAGCAAAGCATTGTTTTCATGTACCACGCGAAAATAAAAAATGTAAAAAATGGTCACCTGCATATAAAAAGCGAAGCGGTCTGCCCGGAGCTATTGATGACAATCGCATGACTTAGGCTATTATTATAGAGATCTAAAAAGCTAACAAATCATGAATTTTAAAAAAAGTAACTCCACGAAATTTTCTATTTTTTTTTTTTTTTTTCTTTTTAACTAGAATTTCTAAAAAGGTGAAATAGTTATTAACCTGGGAAATGCTTTTAGCAGTGATAAGTGTAGGTAAATAATTCAAGCCTTATCTATTCTCACATTATTGCTCTTGTGGATTTGGCTTTTCAACCTCCCCCTCCATTCTAGGATTCTAGTTTTCTTTCTTTTATTTCCTATTCTCTTATCATTCCTTCCCTTCTTTCAATAACCGCAGGTGCTAGTTGGTAAGCAGAAATATTTTTTTAATGTTTTTTATAAATTATGTGTAATATGTGATATGTAATATGTGTTATAAACTAGTATAGTTTGAAAATCCCTAATTGGCTGTATATTGGCTGTTTAAAAAAAGAAAAAAAAAATAGTTGTAACACTAATTAATTTTAAAATTGATACAAAACTATTAATTCATTCTTGTAGTTAATCTTTTCTTTTATAAGGTGTTAGAAATATGCATGGTAATACAATATTATTTTAAAGTCCTGTCAATAAATAACAATTTTGTGTGAAAAAATGATATGATATGAATATTACATAAAAAAAAAAAGTAAATTTATCATCACCCTTTATAAGTTGACCACTGAAGTGCGGCACCACAAGTGGTCAACTTAGACAGGTTTTACTGTAGTAAAATCCCTATAGGGCATAAATGCAAATTCTGAGTCATATTTCCATACTAGTTTAGTTCTACAAACAGTATTTTAGTTTAAAAAAAAAAAAAAAAAAAAAAAAGTACATGAGAATCAGTTTTTATATTTTTTGTAGAATTATCCTTTTATGTGCGAAATGGGTGTGTATGTTTGCACATATAAACACACACATACAAAGATAGGAGTCTCCTATTTTGAATTCTTAAGAATGTACACACACACACATTCAATTTCTGAGGATTTTATGCCTTAAAAACACTTAACTAATCTCCACCTTAAAGAATTGTCATACTGCTATTTATCATACTGAAAGGTTGGCAGATCTGAATAACCTCTAATAAAAAATCGATTGTGCTTAGTTTTTTCTTCAAGGTTGAATAGATAATGATGTGCATGTGTGCATAAATGGAAGCTTATTTTTCCTCTAAAAATGTGCTTTTAAAGTGCTTACAGGTGCTTATTTTTAGAACTAAAATGTTGCTATTCACCTTGATTTTTTATATTCTGATTTTTGTTCTAATATGTTTCGTATGTATTTATTTTTATTTTATAAATTAATCTCCTAGCACCAGTCTTGTTCTGTAAAATTTGAGAAGTTAAGAGAAGAGTCCAAAGTAGCCGAGCAAGCACTTAAAGAAAGCAAAGAATCTTGGTCTCGACAAGAGGAAATCTTAGTAAAGGAAAATGAAGCTTTGAAACAGCGACTGGCTGATTTAGAGACATGCAACCGTAATCTACATGAACAGCTTGACTTGGTAATAATTTTATTTAGAAACTCCTTTAACACTTAATGGGAAATTTCCTTTGTTTATAATTCACAATTCATAAATTGTAGATTTCAGTATTTGTAATAACTAAGACAGTCTAAAATCTAATATACCTACTAATACCTCAAATTGACAATACCATGTAAACTTCTTTTTAAGTTGTTCTTTTTTTCTCTTTGTATTTGTTTGTGAAACAATTATTTTATCATTAATTTCATATTTTTATATTTTATATTTTTCAGTGAATTAGTTTTATTCTTCCTTCCTAAAAAGTTTAGCTAAATTGTTAAGTAAACCTTGATATTTCATAATTTTATAGATTACATTTTTAATTATGAAAGTTAAGTATATTACTAATTTATAATTGTTTGGTATAATTCACTGATGGATATTTTGCTAGTTTATTATTAATTAGGTATCCTTTTATAAATTTGTTTCAGGGCAAATTTTGTGAGTAATTTTCATAAATCTTGCATGTCAATGGTGGTGGGGAGAATGTACATCTGACGATTAAGAAAAACTTTGAAAGTAATTTATGATGTCACTATGCTGCATTCTAAGGGCATCAGTAATGTAGTTAGTTAATAAAAGTGTTAGATAATAAAAAGTTATCATTGATATCTTACTTAAAAGATATCAATTTCTTTTAACAATAGAGGAAGAGGAGAAAATTTGGTAAAAATAATTTTTTGAGTGACATAAATATTTAAAGATTAAAATTCCAAAAAGAGGTGTAAAATTAATTTTAGACATGTTAAAAACAATGGAAAGTTCATTGCATAAATATCAAAATGAAAAATAAATAAAAATTTAGTCACCCATTTAAAAAAGGAGATTGTATTAAAATGAATCTTTTAGCGGTATGTTGGAATACAGGTATAGAAAATAATTAATGAATTTTAGTTATAACAGTTTAACCCTCTGATTGCCGTGTAAAAGGACAAAATTGTAATGTTTTTTTTAATGCTAAAAAAAAGGATAATTTTTCCAGCCTGATATAAAAAACTTAATTACCCCCACCCCACACCCCTATTATTATCCGAAGTGGCACTTAGGAATCTGAAGAATGTTATTTACAGGAGACAAAAGGACCAGATGCCTGTTAAAATTGTCTCACTGTAAAAAAAAAAAAAAAAAAGTTGGCTATTGAATATGAAGTTAACATTTTATTTCGATAAAAATGGGTCGAATTTTGCATTGGAATAGATGAAATTAAAAAGAAAAATAAGAATTTGAATAAGACTGTTAAAATAAAATAGATTAAAAGATTATTATTAATAATTTTGAATTTAAATTATTTATTTAATAATTGGAAAAATTATTTATTTAAAATTATAATAAAGTTTAAAAGATCTTTGAAAGTAATGAGCGTAGATGTAAATATTTGAGATCGTTAGAACTAATTAAGAAAATAATTAAAATTAAGATTTTAATTAAGGAGTAATCTTTTTTAAAAGTCCAAATATTAATGTTTTATAACTAATTTTTAATATATTTAAATATTTTCTTATCTTTTTTTTTCTGTTATATCAGACAATAACACTAAATTATAATATCAAAATCAGTAAAAAATATTTATTCAGGAATCTCTCTATTCTAAAAAAAAAAGTAACTAACACTGTCACTGCCGCCGCCGGTTTTGAATTTTTTGTGACTGGAGGTCTTTCTTCGTTAATATTAAGAAAAATATTGCATACAAAAATATGAAAATGGGTGGTATTATAGAGAAAGGTTTGATAAACATGCTGATGCAGACAGTTATGAAATCAAAGAATTATTTTCAGATATATTTAATGTTAAAGTTGGTCAAAATTGTTCCATTAAAAAAGTTTTATAGGAGCAAGAACTATACATAGGAATTTAATCATTTTTAGATCATTTTATACATTAAAAGTTCCTGGTGTGCAGACTGCATTTATTTTTTTTTTAATTTGACTCATTTTTTGAAGTTTTATTTTTATTTTAAATTCAAATTTTCAGCATTTCGAGAGATATTTTTTATAACTTTTAGAAAAGGGTATTATTTTAAATTGTTGCCAAATTAAAAAACAGCGCAAAGAATAATATTTCCTTCAAATTAAAATTTATTTACATGTGACTATTGTAAACAGAAAAAAACTTTCAAATGAGAATTAAATGGTTATGTATTAAAAGCAAGAAAATATTGATAATTTCATCATAAAAACTATAGTTACACATGAATTTTAAAAGAGAAAGAAAATTGTAAAATAATGAATTCATTAATATGCGTTAAAAAACGTAAATGGAGGAAATTGTCATATTTAAAATTGTCAAACAGTTTAAATTTAAAAATATACTTGCACGAGACATTTATTTCATATTTTGAGATAATCTTTTAAAACTAATCTATATATATATATTACGCTATCGTATGTGGCACAGAAATCGCGATTATTTGTTAATTGATTAATGGAAACTCATCTCATTGGTTATTGAACAGCATTTAATGCATCTCCATAACTATAAGGGGGGGGGGGGGTTACCATAGGGGGACCCTGTTCTGTCGCCAAAAGAGACACCAACTTAGCGATATCTCTAATATCTCGCCAAATTCTCATAGACTTCCATTATAAACCAATAGGGTTTACTTGCTTACAGAAAATCAACAAATTGAGATGTTTTGAATCAATGAACCAATGTAGATTGTTTGGTTACAAATGGTTGCCCCGCTTTTTGGATTTCACACAAGAAGGGTTAAATCCCATATAAAAATTTAGCAGAGTGCTCTTGGCAGGATAAATTAAGTTTTGCATGAAAACTTGGAAAGTATTGTTGAAATAAGAACTTTGAATAAGAGTAAGTTGTAGAAGTGTTGAAATACTTCAACTGAGTAATTTGTGTAAAAAATATGTGCATATGCAATTTCATGACTCATATATAACATTTTGTTTTCAGTGAAAAGGTAAGTGTAATTTGAATTGTACTTACAGCAATATGCTAGAGTGAAGAATCAGGAGATTTCCATGAAAACATCTTTATTGGCACTAACATACAGGAACTTTGCTTTGTTCCAAAATCAAATTGACGAACATTTGAAGACAATAATTTGCCTGAACTCAATGAACACCTCTTTATTAATCAACATAAGTAACTTTGAAAAATGAGCAACTTGCAGTATACTTTAAACATCTTTATTACTGACTTAAATTAATATTTCTACGCTTAAACTTCTCCATACTACTAGACAATTATGCTTTTAAGTCTTTTAGATTCTTAAAATTATGTCGGCACTTCGCCATATACTACAAAATACTAGATGAAACTTCATCAACAAGAAGATACCAGACACCTGAAATGTGAAATCGCTGTCTTTTTAAATCAGGACGAAAACCTATCGGCCAATCAGACTTGACTATGCAATTTGCATAAGTCGGAAGATAATTAACTTTTTATTTGAATAATATTTAATAAATATTACGATGACTTTAGAAAAACTACTTTAATATAAAAATGACTTTAAAAAAATGTTTTTATATGTTAATTAAATTCAAATACTTATATAAAAAAAAAAAAATGAATACGAGCGAATGCGATCGCAAGTGAAATCGCCATAAGCGGTCCACGACTGAAACACGATACGCAACCACTCAACCGTGGCGATAAAAACGTAAACAAACGCTGAAAGAGCGGCAACGAAAAGAAAATATGGTGTAGTTGAGTTCAGGTAAACTTTACAAATGGATTAATGAAAAATAGAAATTAAAAATGCTTGGGAATAACTTTTCCACAGAACTCATTTTTAATTTTCTGCTATAAAGTTCGTTACAAAAGTTTTTGTAAAATTGCAAGATCAAAAAAAGGTTTTTTTTTTTTTTTTTCCGTAGAAAGTTCATCACCATAAAAAAACTTCTCTAAATCTTAGAAAGGAGTCCTTTACGAGCGATTTTGTCAGTATATCAGCATAGTTCTCTTTTGACATGACATGCTTAATATCGAAGAGGTCTTTGTTATACCAGTCTCTTATAAACTTATACTTAAGATCAATGTAGCGATTCTTTATGGTGTCAGCTTGTTTGGTAAAGGAGATGACAGCAGTATTATCACAAAAAAGAATTGGATGTTTAATAATAACAGTGTCCAAATCAAAACTTTTCTGAATTTCAATTAGAGACATGTTTAAGAACTTTAAATCTTTTACAGCTTCTGTAGCTGCAATTATTTCTGCCTCCATTGGACTCAAGGCTACGCAATTTTGTTTAGTTACCCTCCAGGTTACTGGAATACATATTATTCACGAAGGCAATGTAGCCATGATTTCCAGTCAGTTGTGTCACTTGCCCGAGAAACGTCGACGTAGACGGCCTGCTGGATTGGAGGGTCAGATTGTGCCAACTTTAATCCCAAAGATTTTGTCGAAGAGAGATACATCAGGATTTGCAGGAGTGCCTTGTAGTGCAACAGGTTATGGCTTTCAGTGAATTGCGAAAGTGCAGCAACAGGCCATCCAATGTCTGGACGGCATCGATGAGCAATGTATTGTAGACATCCCAGCAAGTTTCTGTATGACAGTTTCTCAGGAAATTCATCATCTTCAGCAACTGGAACAGTAATATATTCAGGAGGAGAAGGAAGAGATATATTAGTAAAATCAGGGACATCAAACTTCTTTAAACACTTTTCAATATAATGTTCACAGTTAACATTAACTATTTCATCCTCTTCTATTTTAAAATTGATACCTAGTAACATTGAAATAGGACATAAATTTTAACTTCATAAATGGATTCAATTAACTGTACTACTTCTTTTAAAACTTCATCATTTTTCGCAAAAATAGGAAAATCATCCACATACACTATAACTATTGCTTGACTTTTATAGGAGTATGCACAAGTTAACCCTTGTACTTCACTGAATCCATTTGTAATTAACTTACTATGCAAATCATTGTACCAACATCTTCCAGCTTGGTGAAGCCCATAGATGGCTTTCTTTAACTTTAAAACACAGTGTTCTTTCTCTGGAATAGTATAATCTTCAGGTTGTTTGATGCAAATCTCTTTATCAATATCCCCATATAAGTATGCACATTTAACATCAAGAAGACAATGCACCCAATTCAATATTCTAATGAAAAAAGCTGTGAAAAGATGAATAAGTGTAAAATTTACTACTGGACTGAAAGTGTCATTGTAATCTAAACCTTCTCTCTGATTGTTACCTAGTGCAACTAAACGTGCTTTAAATATGCAATTCTTCCCTTCACTATTTTCTTTTACGGTATGAACCCATTTGGTTCCTATAACTTTTTGACCAACTTTTGGGACAGGTGTCCAAACGTATCAATCTAGCATGGTTTGGATCTCTTGATCCATTGCCTCCTTCCATCTTTGTGACTCTGGAAGTCGTTTTTCCTTTGTCAGGTTTTGTGGTACAATTATTTCAGTTAGGAGTGCTTCTTCAGCTAATTCACTTTTAGGTTCCCTATCTAGCTTTAATGGGGTCTTCATATGAATTTCCTAATAAGAAATTAGCCACAGTATCGTTTAATATGATTTTATGCATCTTACAATATTCTCTTAATTCTTGTTGCGATCTTAAACTGGAACCAGTAGGAGATAATATATATATATATATATATATATATATGTATATGTATGTATATATAATATACACACAGTCAGTATCAGTTATATGGTCACCCATGTGGTCCAAAAAAATGACCTTATAAAAGCGGTGTGACCTTATATGCGGTGTAATCAGTAATTTTAACTTAAAACAAAAAAATATTATTAATAGGTTAGTTATACTAGTAAAATAATGTACAAAAAAGCTATGAAGATATAATTTATAAAAGAAGTATGAAAAAGAATTGCTTTACACTTAAATTTTCGAATTGAAGAGTATACTTGCAGTGTTAAAAATAATCTTTACGGAGGTTTGTTTCTTTTTTATCGTAGTTGTTAACCCAATGAAGGGAAGTGGTTCATTTTTAGACCACCTTATTTTCAAACATAAATGCCATATTGACACCAGAATTAAGCAATTAAAATTTCCTTTTATTAAGTGTGAAAATAAAAACAATTTTAAAATTTGGTAATAAATTCTGTTGTCAATCAATCATTTCAGCATTTTACGAGTAGAAATCCTTTGCCCTGAATAGGTTAAAACTACTTTTTCTTATTCACGAATAGTTTTAAAATATTCTGCTGTGCCTTTGGGATTGACAAAAAGGATCTGGGGATATTTAGTGCTTGTAGAGCTTCTTCTTGCGTTGTCTGTTCAGCTTTGGATTCACTGTCATTGTCATCGTTTCCATCAGTGTTTATCTTTAAAACTTCTGAAATGATGTCTGGTAAGGAAGCTTCGCCATGGACTTTACCCATGTCACATTAGCTTCGGGTATATAGAAGAAAAACACCAATAGGCGTCAGGATCATTTTAAGACAGCTTCCCCTTCTGCAATAATGTCTTTTTTGGAGGGTACATACCCACAGAGGCGTGACTGTTGCCACTCGTGTGTAACTTCATTAGTAGCGACCTCATTGTCAACAACTGCATATGTCAGTTCGTCTTGCATTGTGTAAACTGCATTCCGTAGCTTTTGTGCAACTTCAAGTAGCGGCACATCATCATTATCATCGTCTTCGAACGATAATTCTTTATATTCTAGAAAGCAAGCATGTTTAAAGCCATTTTCAATGGTTTTCTTTGATACCATATTCCAACTCACAGGCACTCGAAATTTCTTTTTTTGTTCAATTGCAGCAGTGAAATCTTTTAGAAGCAGCTTTTCATAATTTATCTTAAAATTTGGAATAATCCCATAGCTGTGCCATACTAGAGCAGTTTCGAGGCAAGAAAACAAGTTGACTCAAATTTAAATTGGGAATCATGAAACGGGCAGTACAGTTGTCTGTGATTATAGTCACTTTTCTTTTTGTGTCTGTCCAAATAATACCCAAATGACGAAATTCTTTTTTCCAAATCTTGTTGTCATCCAAGCCTTTTGGTTTGTATCCTAAGATACAGGTACAGATTTGCAATTCTTCAAACAACGAGGCTTGAGAGATTTACCAATAGCTAATGGAGTCAATTTCTCTGAGCCATCCATATTCGCTGATAATAAAACGGCCAATCTTTCTCTGTTTTTATTTCCACCGCTACATTTTTCGTTCTTAAACGTAACAGTTATATCGGAAGAAACATGAAAAAATAGACCACATTTATCAAAATTAAAAACATCACAAGATTTGTACAAATAAGAATGTCACTTAACAAGTTAATACCGATTCCTTCGATTATTTTACTTGTACACGATCATAAACAGCAGCAGATTCACCACACATCTTTTTAAAAGTAAGATTGTACCGTAAGTTAAACCTTTGTAACTACACGTTGCTGAAAATAAAATTCAGGTTTCCAGTTCAGCAGCATTTTCTAAAACTTTTATTTTAAGATAATCCATGATATGGGAACATTCTGCGACCTGTATATTTTATCCAAGTAAAAAAGATCTTTCTCAACATTCGCAAATGATGAAACATGTTGTCGCTTTTTCTTTTAATTGATCACATCTTCTGCGTAACAAGATTTGGACCCCAAGACATTATTCAATGTTGTTCTGGTTATTCTTTGAGTCTTCTCGAAAGCTGCTTTTGATAGATTCGATTTTTCAGTGTTCGCTATCAATTTCTTTTCTTCCTCAATTGTCATATTTTTCATTTTGTTGGTATGTTGTATTCATAAGCGAACACTTTACACTCCATCAATAAGTAATGAACAATACTAAAAACTAAAAACTCGTGACTTTCCTTTTTCTTCCTTTCTTTCCTTTACAATTCTTTCTGTCGCAAGGTTTGATGGAATGTTTTCCAAGAATCGGTACCTAAGGCGATAGTTGAGGAAGAAGTCCACAGAGTTTTGGAAACTCTTACCGACAGAGGAGAGTAAATGTCGATAAAAAATGTCAACTGGCGTTTCTTTTCCATACGGAAGTTCGTACTCGTGGTTTTTAACAAAAGGACAAGAGAATTAACAATGGAACAGGGGAAAGATTTACTAAAAGGAAAGGTTTTCCTCCTTCAGGATGCCCATTCACTTCCTTTTAAAGCTTTAAAAATAAAATCCCCGCGTGATTATAACAAAGAGGTCGATGAAGATAGTTGAATGATGCATCTGTTCGGACCTTTACACCTTAAAAAAAGGAAGGAAAAAGCATAAAACTGTACGACATTTTGCAATAAAATGAGAGACACAATGTGACCATATATCCGATAGTAACCATTAGAATCTGACCATATAAGTGGTGTATTTTAATACATAAAACCTATTCAGTCAGTCCAGACTTACGAAAAGTGACCATATAAGTGGGGTGACCTTATAAGCTGGTGACCATATATCTGGTACTGACTGTATATATATATATATATATATTTTTTTTTTTAAAAAAGCTGTAATATCTTCTTAACATTTGGCTTTTGCTTTGTAAACTTCAGTTTAATAGATGTTTGTGTTTGCTTCCCTCCACTTCTTGGCAGATCTTCAAATTTGTTTTTTACCCTTCAATACCCTTATTTATGCAAAAATAGTTTTAAAATAAGTTTTTAATTAATTGTCCTAGTGATAGTTAGTCTTATGTGTGTTTATAAGAAGCCATTCTTAAAGTTTATTGCCATATTTAATGACCAGGTGATTTCTGGTTCAAAAGAGGTTTAATGGAATGTTTAAATTCCTACTTTTAAATGCTCATACACATGTATGACTACAAATTTTGCTTGATATGTTGTTTTTAATGTTATTAGTCATATATAGTAATTTCTGTGTTTCAGAATGGCAAAGTTTTGTATAATGTTACTAACTGAAAGATTAACTAATATTCTCTTTTTGTAGCAAAAATAATTTTTTTAAAGTTGTACAACAGACTTAAATCAATATAATGCTGGAATTGAATTTATGCGACTTATTGTCATGTCGTCCTGTAAATCCCATTTAACCCCTGGTGACGACTTGCATTTTCCAAATTTTTTTTTAAGTAATTGTTTATCTCTAGTCAAAATTCTGTTAATGGTTATCGCTCATAGTGCCTTTTTCTAAATTTTGAAAAAATGTTCTCTCTCATTCAAAATTTTGCAGTTCAAAATTTTTCTTTCCCATTCAAAATTTTTCAAATTTTCTGTCTTCCGGGTGTATGTCACACTGTGAACATGCCATTCTGTCACATCTGCAAATCGGCATTTGCATGTGCCAATATCTTCCCTTTTTAAACTTAAATTTAGCCTTTTTTCGTAATTTTCCTCCATTATTTGTTTCAATGTTCCCATTATTCGGCATTTGTTATTCCCTGTCATTTGACACATCCCTTTTAATCCTACGGTGATCCCTTCAATTTTCGATCTACCGTTCGTTAGATCGCCTATTTTATTTTCAAGTCACTTCTACTTGCAATTCATATCGGGTGCCATTACTGGCTGCCGTGGGAGAGAAAGGTTCCTTCTTCTCTCGTCTGCCATTCGGAGCGTTCCACTTTCTCTTGCTTATTGCCCTTTTTGGCGTGATGTGCCGACATGCTCTTTGGCATTGTGCATACACTGCTTATCTGCTTCGTGCACGCTGGTTGGCTACTGTCGCAGGTCGACCTGCCAATCTGGTGTGCGTTTGGGCTTATTGGAATTCACCAGGCAGATTTTCAGTCAGTATTACCTGAGACATTAAGTGTGTTGCATCGTAAAAAGTTCGAGTTCGCCCTTATATGGGGGAATGCTGCATGGCTTCCCGGCGTAAGTCGCATTATTTTATTGCCCGTTTTTTACGTTTCTTAGATAGTGAGACTGTCCTAAAGTTGATGACTCCGGAGTGAAAAATAAAAACTTTTGTTTAACCTCACTACCTGGTGTACTCATTGTCCCAGCGATGCCTGCCTAATTGAATTGTTTTGAACAGCCTCCGATTGTTATCCAGCTATCTTCATTATTTTGGTAAGAATGTCATATCTTTTTCTTCCTATATGCAACTGCCAAGATGAAATGATTTTACTATGTGGATGAAACGAAAGTGAGCTTCGCCTGTGTTATGGGCACTTCGCATGCTGCATGTGGATGTCAGGGTTAGCCCTTGCACGTGTTACAGTAATAATAAGACTGTACGCTGTTTCTTCAATTGTGATAATATGTTTCATGATAGTTTGACATATGCAAAATGACTTAACTTTTATGATAATATAAAAGCTTGTATCTTCAATGTAAAAATTCTATATATCACACTTACTTGAATCTAAGATGCACTTGTTTCTTCGAAAATCAAACCTTTTTAACTAGGCACATCTTGAAATCAAAGACAAATGACAATACTTTAAAAAGTGTGCAGTATATATGGAAATCTTATTTATTCCTCTTTATTACATTGTACGGATAACATGAACTCTGCCTTTTTCTTAGCTCAAGCTCACTGACTAAAATCAGCCTTACTTTCCATACTTATCTGTAGAGCACTTCCTTTTTATATCATTTTGCCTTTATGTACTGCATTCTGTGCCAAACAGGGAAACAGAACTGAACTACTTGTAGAAGCTGTACCCAGTGGCAGAAACACCGCGATACGGCGACATAGTCGCGGACACAAATAATCTTTTGCGGACAATTATTGTCTGCAACTTTCGGACAATTTTTCCCGCGTAAAAAGTGTGAATTTTAGCAAAAGATCGCCTGAAAAGCGCGAATTTCGGCAAAAGATCTCATAAAAAGCGCGAATTTCGAAAAAAGATCGCGTAAAAAGCGCAAATTTCGGCAAAAGGTCGTATTAATGGTGTGAATATCGGCAAAAGATCGCGTAAAAAGTGTGAATTTCCGCAAAAAATCTCGTTAAAAGCTTTAATTTCAGCAAAAAATCGTCTTAAAAGCGTGAATTTTGGCAAAAGTTCGGGTAAAAAACGTGAATTTTGGCAAAACATCGCGTAAAAAGTGTGTCGCGTTAATTTCGGTAAAAGATCGGGTAAAAGCGTGAATTTCGACAAAAGATCGCGTAAAAAGCGCGAATTTCGGCAAAAAATGGCGTTAATGGCGTGAATTTCGGCAAAAGATCGCGTAAAAAGCTCGAATTTTGGAAAAGGATCGTGAAACAAACGCAAATTTCGTCAAAGGATCGTGAAATAAACGCAAATTTCGTCAAAGGATCGTGAAATAAATGCGAATTTTGCCAAAGGATGGCGAATAAAACGCAAATTTCGGCAAAGGATTGCGAACAAAACGCAAATTTCATCAAAGGATCGAGGACACAATGCAAATTTCATCAAAGGATTGCGGAAAATGCGAATTATGTCAGATTGTCATGAAAAAACGCAAATTTCATCAAAGGATCGCAGAACAGATGTGAATTTCGTCATAGGAGTGTGGAAAAAACGCGAATATTGTCAAAAGATAGCAAGGGGGGAAAAATCCGCAAATTTCGTCCAAAAATTGCGGGAAAAACACGAAATTTGTCAAAAAGCCATGGACAAAACGTGAATTTCACCGAAGAATTACAAAAAAAAAAAAAATACTTTCCTCAAAAGGACGCAGAAAAGAAAAAATCGAATTTTGTCAAGAAATCACGAGAAAAATGCAAATTTTGTCCAAAAATTGCGGAAAAATCGATAAATTCGTCAAAAAGCCATGGAAAAACGTTAATTTCACCAAAGAATTACAATAAAATAATTTCCTCAAAAGCTGCAGATTTCATTCAGGGGTTTTAGAAAAAACTTGCTTTTCGCGCTTGAGGGCTCTGAAGCTTCCGAAGGTTTTTAAAAGCATCGTTATTGCCTATGTGTGATTCTGCTTATCCTTCACACTTTAGAAATTCTACAAGAAGTTAGATGATGAAATGCTATAAGCAAAATTAATGAGAATGCATCATGCTTACCATGTTTTAAATAGAACGATAAAAAATTCCTAGCTTAATTTATTATTTATTCATTAAAATGACATGCAAAATTTGCAGACAGATTATGAAATTTTAAAAACTTGTCGCAGACAGGTACAAAACTTTCTGCCACTGGGAAGCTGTAGAATGACTTCTCAATTTCAAGTGCTTGATGGGTATTGAAATAGACCTTCCTTTAAGGCAATAATTCACTAACATTATAATGGCTAACACTGAGAAACACAGAACTAACAAAAACTGGACATTCCTTTCATTTTTTTCATTCAAAGGCTTTCATTCTCGGCCGTAGCATATTAGATTTAGATGCGCAGGAGTTCATTCCCAACTTCCTGATAATTTAGTTAAATGGCTTTTTTGCAAGAATTAAATTTCTAATGCAGTGGATAATAATGTGCTTTAATCATAACACTTTAAAATATATGATGATTATGCACGTTAAAAATGTAATTAAATGAAGCAGATAGCGCGTGTGGAAACTTTTGGCTGGGAAAAGGGTTATCCTGAAAGTGAATATGTAGAAATTGTATTGTGATCTTCATGAAGGCAAAGTAAAACGTATGCAGATTAAACAAAATAAAGACAGTTTATTTTTCCTTGATTCCAAACACAGACTTGACATCAATAGTAAAAAGCAGCATTCATTTTAAACAGACATTTTTGTAGGCCTTGATGACAACGTTTCACATATCAGAACCGACATTGTTATTTGTAAATATCACAGACTTTGAACTTTAAGATAAAACATAATTAAACAGATAAAAGCTAATATATAACATCCAGAACGTGGTCCAGCCACGTTCAGTAACTTGAAATATTTCTTCCATTAGAGGAAGATAAAAGTGCACTTTATTAAGATTGGAATCGCGTATTTATATGAAAATGGTCGGATTGAAAACGTCGTTTCAGATGAACGAACCAATCAGAGAACGGCATCGAATCGATGCAAAGCAAGATTCGATGAAAAGATTCGATTTGAGAACGATATTCTAAGTCGCCATCTGGCGGGAGAAATATCGTCACGGAAGTTGAAACGTAGTCGAAAGAAAGTTTTTGCCGGTGAAGTACGGTAATGAAATGAAATTAAAAACGGCAAAATGGTATGAATTACTATGAATGTTAAAAGAGTCAGGGAAACTTTTATTACAGCTGGATATTGTCTAGAATCAATAGAGAGGGTAAGTAAAAGTTTAAGAAATATTTATTACTGTCTTTATTTAAGAAATAAATAAATGTAAATAAAGTAAATAAATGACAATGAACTCAAAAATAAAATGAAGTTTGTGAAATGAGGTTTTATGACAGGAGATGATAAGAGGCAATGAGAAATACAGTGTTTGTATCTCTATCAAATGCCCCCCCCCCCTCTCATTGTCTCTTAAAAGAGATAACTTGTGAAAACAAGTAAACTCAAAGACGAAGGATTTTAAAAAAAATCCAAAGATTATCACCAAACAGCATCTTCACAAAATTTTAAGTTTAACAACATAAAACTATAAAAAAACTAGATAATAATAAAGGACAATAAACTGGAAGGGTTTTTTAAACTTGAAAAATTATAACTTTAAAGTGCAAACCTGAAACACTACACCTAAAAAAAATTTAAATGCCCCCCCAATATGAGGACTTGAAAAATGGTTCAATTTTGAACCTCAAAAATTGAAACAACCTAAATGGTTGAAAAAGTGAAGTTTGAACTTCATTAACAAGTTTAAAGAGAAGTTTTAAATACTTCAAAAAGATTAACTAGGAAAAATTTAACAAATTTTAACAATTTAACTAGGAAAGTTTAACAATTGATGATCTCAACAATTTAAATTGAAAAATGAAGTAGTAATGCATGGAGAACTTGCTGGATAAAAGAAAATGCTCCAATTAATGAAAGCTTGTTGGCTATAAGGTACACCTTCTAAGTCCAAGACCAGAGGTCGACGTAATCCCGACAGAAGGTTTAAAAAGGTCCAACAATGTTAAATGCAAAAATTCTCACACAGTTACTTAAAGAAAAAGATGAATACGTACCAATTCAAAAATCTAACAATTTCCAATTTGGAAATGTCAGCATCAGCTCAATATGACAACTTGATCACAATGTTACATTAAATACAATTCTTTATTACAATTATATAAAAAAAGTTATGTAGATAATTAAACAGTTAACGATGATTCATATTCCAGACATCTAGGCTCAAGAGACAGGAACTAACGGCTCTTACAAACTAACTAGCTTACATATTCATAAATGAATAAATGGCTCATTCATACAACTCACAGTCTTCTGGTGCACCAGAATCAATTAAACCACATAAAAAGGATGGCGCTCTAGATGCCTAGGATGAACAAAGCAAGAATTAATAATATGCATAAAATAAATTTCAATGTATAAGCACAGTTAATCACAATAATGGAGGTTTTTCAAATATTAAAAACTGTTATGTAAAATAAACCTCTTTAAAAAAAAAATTCTTTAAAACTTATGACATGATCAAGTGACGCTGATGATATAAAAAAAAATGCATACAGGCAAATTAACAAAGTTAAGTAGCAAGCGTCTACACCAATCCTTTAACACTTGTGAATAACAATTTCAGAAGGTACAGTGTAGCGACAGAAAGCTTGAAAAAAAAACAATTTTTACAATTTAATTCACCATAATAGCATTTAATGAGGTACGATTTATGAAAAATTTATATATGAATGAGATACTTTAAACTTAAAACATATTTAGCTTAAAATTAACATTACATCAGAAAAATTAACTTTAAGAAGCTCATCTCACCAACATTCCAAACTCAGAAACCGAATTAACATTTAATAACAAGGAAACCCTCGGCAAAGTGGTTTAAACAAAATGCATCTGGACTCCAAATCCCCGCCCCCCCCCCTCGTAAGCGGGGAATCTTGAGAATTGTTGGAAGGACCTGAGATAACCTCAGGTGCAACTTCTACAACATAATCTCGATTACCCTCAGCATTAGAAGAGAGGGGCAGAATCATTGGGGCCCAGTGCAGCTCCACTGTGCCAAAAGTCCCCCCCGAGACAACGAAAAATATTACATGATCTCACTCCGGTTTCTAGATCCTCTGGGAGCAACCGGTGATATGTCAGGAGAGTCATCACAGGAATCAGCATAGGAGTCGGTGAAGGAATCAGCAGATGATGAATCAGTGCAACGTCTTTCTGATGAGCAATACCGGTGACGATGACGATGGCGAGAACCCGATCTTTCTGTAGAACTGCGACGTCTATAAGGCACAGGAGAAACATTTCTTGAACACTGAGGGCTACCTGGGACTCTGGCATAACAATTTATTTGTAGATGCCCTGGTTTGCCGCACCTCCAGCATCTTCTACGTTGAATCTTACGAAAAGTAGATTTTTGTTTCACCGAAGATTGCTTTTCACCCGTTTTATAAGTATTGGAAATGTTAACATATGTTGCACCATCTTTGTCACATAATTTTTGACGGGTCTCTTCAGCTACTAATTCGTCGACGATGAGGTCAAATTTAAAACTATCATCTGGCCTGGCCAAAACTTGCTGTACTAATGTGTCATATTTTGATGGAAGGAAACGTAGAAACTGATAGCTGAGATAATTCTCGGAAAAATTTTTATCAATTTGTTTAATTTCCATGAATATTTTCTTCAGCCTTGTTGCAAATAAATTCATTGTTTCCCCATGTCGTATCCTTTCCTCCATCAAACTATTGAAGACTGTCATATGGTGGGTGCGGGAGTCTGGATGAAAATTTTTGTGAAGGCGTTCCCATGCATCTACTGGTTCAGAACAATCTGCTATTAATCGCTTGAACTCAGGTTCAATGTTAAGGTAAATCAGCGATAGAACCTTATTTGCACGGGTTTTAAATTTTTCGACGTCTTCAGCAGTGACTGTGGTACTTACTTCAGGGATACTCTGTTTTTTCTCAACAATTTCCCATAGGCCCTTTTCAAGTAGTAGATATTTCATATCACAGCTCCATGTGGAATAATTTCTGGAGCTCAGCTTATCAATTATGTTAGTGGCCATTTTTGGGAAAAGAGGAAAAATTTTCAAAATTTAATGAGGAAAAAAAACTTTTAGTAACCACAGTATGACTGCCCCCCCCCCACTTAATGATCAGCTCTTCTTCCTCTGTCAAGCACTTGTTTGGAAAAAAAAAAATTACTAATTTTTAACATAAAAGTTTCATAATGTTAAATCATAAAAATAACAGTCTATTGTCATAATAAATTGTAATGAAAAACGGAAAAAAAAAAATTCGGAAATCAGCAAAACTACTTGATAAATAATACAGAGTTCAGCAATCAAAAATTAAAGTTCAGCTTTAACAGGTGAAAGGTCAGCAGAATTAACTCAAAATTTCAGTAAACTAAAATAAATCTTCTTGGTATCTTCTATAAAAACTGCAAATTAAAGTTATTTCAAAACAAACTGAATCACAAGTCGGCAAAATCAAAACGGCAAAGTTCGTAAATCAGGAAAGTAAAAGTTCGTAAAAATAAACCAATTATTCATTAAACTAAATTAAATCTTCATAAAACTGCATAATTTTTCTTGATTATTGCAAATAATAACTGAAAAGCAACATATTTCGTAATTAAACTGCAACTTAAAAATGTAAACAAAACGTAAAGATCGCTCACTTGACTGAAAACTTCCACTTTTTCAAACTTCTTCAGGCTTTCCCTTTCTTTCCACCATAACCCTTTAATGTGCTTTAATCATAACACTTTAAAATATATGATGATTATGCACGTTAAAAATGTAATTAAATGAAGCAGATAGCGCGTGTGGAAACTTTTGGCTGGGAAAAGGGTTATCCTGAAAGTGAATATGTAGAAATTGTATTGTGATCTTCATGAAGGCAAAGTAAAACGTATGCAGATTAAACAAAATAAAGACAGTTTATTTTTCCTTGATTCCAAACACAGACTTGACATCAATAGTAAAAAGCAGCATTCATTTTAAACAGACATTTTTGTAGGCCTTGATGACAACGTTTCACATATCAGAACCGACATTGTTATTTGTAAATATCACAGACTTTGAACTTTAAGATAAAACATAATTAAACAGATAAAAGCTAATATATAACATCCAGAACGTGGTCCAGCCACGTTCAGTAACTTGAAATATTTCTTCCATTAGAGGAAGATAAAAGTGCACTTTATTAAGATTGGAATCGCGTATTTATATGAAAATGGTCGGATTGAAAACGTCGTTTCAGATGAACGAACCAATCAGAGAACGGCATCGAATCGATGCAAAGCAAGATTCGATGAAAAGATTCGATTTGAGAACGATATTCTAAGTCGCCATCTGGCGGGAGAAATATCGTCACGGAAGTTGAAACGTAGTCGAAAGAAAGTTTTTGCCGGTGAAGTACGGTAATGAAATGAAATTAAAAACGGCAAAATGGTATGAATTACTATGAATGTTAAAAGAGTCAGGGAAACTTTTATTACAGCTGGATATTGTCTAGAATCAATAGAGAGGGTAAGTAAAAGTTTAAGAAATATTTATTACTGTCTTTATTTAAGAAATAAATAAATGTAAATAAAGTAAATAAATGACAATGAACTCAAAAATAAAATGAAGTTTGTGAAATGAGGTTTTATGACAGGAGATGATAAGAGGCAATGAGAAATACAGTGTTTGTATCTCTATCAGATAAAACAGAAAATGGCACTATCCTTGGTCAATCCAATAATAAAGCTACATTCGAAAGGAAAAATGAAGATTTTTGTCATAAAATTGAGAATGTAGACAGAGAGTTGTCTATGAGCAATGTATGCCCATCCAGAGAAATCTTGAATTAGATAAAATTAAACTTTTATTTACCATGTCTTAGTCTCAATTTTATTTTTCTTTAACGTTTTCTTGCATGTTTGTTGTATGCAAGTTTTAAAAGAAAATCCCCATTTTCATGGCTAAGGAACAAGGTGCACCTTAGATTAGAGTAAATTGACTAGATGTTCATAAAATAAGTATGTTTCATTTAGAAGTTATTTTGTTAAACTCTTAGTTTTTTTGTTTTTTTCCCATCCAGTAATTGTTTACTTTCCCATGAACTTCTTTTTGTTGTAAATATACATATTGCCAATCAGCCTTACTTAACGCTAATAAGCAATAAATAGGGCATAAGAACATGCCCTAAAGAATAATCTTCATGAATTTCAAGAGCTTCACGTTATTCTTAATTTAAATCAAAGTTGGGAGAGCTTAAATGAAAACTTCACGATTCATGTAAAATCACATTAAAATAATCAAGCATATTTCACAAGAAAGTGGCGCAGGTGTTCTTCAGTACAAATCCAAGTCAAGCACAGGATGATTAAAAACTTTGTTAATTCTATATTTACACTTTTAAATATATACATTATATACAGCGAAAACATTTGGATAATATTTGTTATTCCTCACTAGGAATTCAAGATAATTTCTTTTATATGTTCAAGAATATTTATTTCTCCCTTTTCGGAAGATCAAGAAATACACAGCCAGCATGCTGCTTTCGAGATTCACATTCACAATAACTAAACTAAAAAAGAGAAGAGTAAAAAATGTTTTCAAATATCAATTCTCTTGAAGGTCACGTGATCCTTTGCGGTGCCTAAGCAGTCTGGCTGACTGCTCGAGAGAGGGTTGCAAAATATTCCACAAACTCCCCCCCGATGAACAAGGGTTCATCAAAATGGGGATTCAAACAATTAAAGTAGAAATAAAAATTATTCTAAAAAATCATCAGTTACATAAATACAATACAAAATCAAAATATATACTTACATACCGGACTTCAATAAAATAAAACAATTTAGAAAATTTGAGAACAAGTTTCTGCTATTAAAAATAGAAAGAACAGTTTAAATCTATACAACCTTTTCTAGAATATTCAATGCAAAAAAAATTAAACTAAAAATTAGAAATATTATCAAACAAGAAACATTTTTTTTTTTTTTAAGTGAAAAAAATAAAAATCTTTTTTTAAAGTCAATAACAAAAAGAGTTCAAGATTTGTTTTAAAAATCAAATGTCAATGAGAGTTTTTTTGAGTCTCTTAATAACATCAAAGGTTTTTTTCAGTTCTAAATTAAGCAAAAAAATTAATAGGTCTTTTAATGATGGGATTATTTGTCTTCAGTTCATAAGACCCTGTCTTTTTAAATCTCTGTCCACAAATACTCAACTTCCAGAAAGTTCTTGATACATGTTCATATATGCATAAGAATCACATCATATATTTCAAAGTCAGAAGTTTTATTCTGGTCGGTGTAGTGAGCAGATTGTAAGTTGAGAAGGCACTCATTTTTCAAGCGCTTCCAAAAATGACTCAGAAGAGTCTCGCGCAAACGGAAGCGTTTCACTAAGGATTCCTTGGTTGCAGGTAAACACAAGATATGCTCTAGAGTTGCTATAACTAGTTGACCAGGGCGAATGCTAAATTTCTTGGAGATTGCACGTTTGTTTAGGATTGATTTTATGCACTGTCTAGATTTTAAAATCCAAAACTTTTTATGAGTTTGTACTAATGTACTGGACACTCCTGAATGAAAAACTTTTTCATGTGCATCTTTCACGATTATTTCGGCAAGTTTATGTTTTGCAGGAATCACAACAGGACGTTTTTCATAAAATGAGGAATCAGACTTTTGTAACCGTCCTCGTACCAACAGCAAAACTTCATCTGACAACATAGGATTTAACTGTAGAAGATTCAATTCTTTAGGGATACTCTTGCTACATTTCAAGTATTTTGTAACTTCAGGAAAACTTTCTTCCTGCACTAGCTTTAACCAAAAATTTTCAGCATGTAACATTTTCGCAGCTGATAATTCAGAAAATTTTCTTTTTCTACCTTTAATTTTATATTAGAAATAAATCTAAATAGCCATGCAGTTACTCGATACAATTTCTTTAGGGAGCTATACTTTTCAAGATTAAAAATGGGAATTTCATCAGATTTATTTGTTTGAACAGCACAAGAAATGGTTGCTGCTTTTCGAGACTTTTCTTCAGAAACACCAGGTAATTGTGTTGCAGCAATTTTAACACTAGACCACTGATCTTCGGGCAAGGAAAGAAATTCAGGAACATACACATCAGGAAAAATACGCAATTGGAGATGCTCCTTTTCCATGATCAGGTTGCTAAAATACTGCCAGGGAATTTTCAAGTGTGCGAGATACGGGATTTCTCAAAGCCAATTTTGCCAATTATTTTCTAGTTCACCACAAAAACTTTCATCCCATAATATTCTCATTATCCATAAATATTGTAAGAGGCATTTGATGCTAATAACAAAAGGGGCAATATATCCGACTGGATCAAATAACATAGTTTCAATTTTCAAAACATTGCGTTTAGTAGAAGAATCATTATTTAATTTTTCTAATAAGGGTCGTAATTCTAGTCCTAATTTATCTTCTGTATTGTTCCAGATCAATCCTAAAATTTTCAAGGAAGTATTTGGGGGTTCGAAACTCGAAACAGGAATGTTTTCATCATCTAAAACATTAGAATTAAAGTTAGGGACATGATACAAACATTCGTTTAATGATAGATAATCATCATATTTGGAAGAAGCATCATGGACTATGTGCATTTTTGTTGTAGTTTTGTCGTCACGGATAACAGGACTGTGTGGCACGTAATAGGAATTATTAGAATGTTTCTCGGTGCACAATTCTATTACACCCTTATTAAACTGCTCTAGCAAAATGGAGCTATATTCCTTAATTAAAGAATCGTTTTTCAAGAATTTATTTTCTAAACTAGAAAACCGCTTCTTGGCTACTTCAAGATTATTTCTAAGCAATTCACGAGAATTTTTCCACAATAATTTTGTTTCATAACGCCCATTTACGAATTTTAAATTTTCTTTAAATTCTTTTATTACCTCATGATCGGTAATGTTCTTTTCATTGCTTTCAGCAATGCCAATAGCTTCTAGATCCCAAAATGCTTTCAGTTGAGTATTTATATTTTCAACTGAAACACGCAAACAAGCTACTTCTTTTTTATTCGACTCTATCTGCCCTTGCACCGTATGACCGAAAATAGTTTCTGCAACGTATAATTCTTTTGTCAATTTTCACTCGATTCCCTTTAATATTTTCCACAAAAAGTCGGACCCTAGCAAAATATTTATTTCCTGTTCAAGACCTATATCAGCAGGTTTAAAGCCTCTTGTTCTCATTATGTCTAGAAGTTCTGGTTCTAGGGTTTTCGCAGAAGCTCCAGTTATATTATCAACCACAAGTGCTTCGATATTTATCGAGTTAATAGGTTGCACAACACTGGATAATTCAAGAGCAACTACTTCATAACAAGATTCATAAGGGCGTCTCCGCTCAAAAGGATAAACTAATAAATTTTCTCTTCGCAATGGCTTCAATTTTAATTTTTGTACTAGAGATCTCTTCACGAAGCATTTTTCTGAACCACTATCACATAAAACGCGAGCCAACAAGCATTGTTTACCAGCAGACACAGAAACTGTACAAGTCTGCAATAATGTTGCTTTATTTTGTTTATATTTTTGTTCCGACATCATAGATACAATTGCACCTTTCTTTTCTTTTTCAGGATTTTCTTTTGCTGTTTCTTTAAAACAAAACAAATGACTATGGGTTGTGTTACCACATTTGGAACAAGGGTTAATTTTTGTTCTACAATTAATTGATAAATGGGACTTGTAAAAGCATTTGTAACAGCGACCTTCTTTCTTTAATTTATATCGTTTTTGTTCGTCGGTGAATTTCGAACAATTTAGTCCTACATGATCAGAAGACTTGCAAAATATGCAAAACTGTTTTGTAGCTGTATTTAAAGCAGCAGCTGAAGGTATATTTTTTTTTGAGGAAAATTTTGATATTTACTTGAAGAATTTTCATATTTGGTTTTAGAATTTTCATAAGCTTTGCTTTGGGAATTGTTTACTAAATTAGTAGCTTCAGGACATCTTAATTCCGTTTTAATAAAATTTATTAAATCGGTGACTTCACAGTCCTTATCTGGGTCACGTTTCCGATGGAAATCTAGTATCAAATTTTCGGGTAATAATCTTAATAATAAGGGTAGTAATAAATGGTCGTAGGAGCCTGATGTTACCCCTAACGCATCAAGATTTCTCATAGAAGTTTCAATATTATCGTACAGCTTCCTTAAAGAAGTAACATTGTTAGAGGATTTTACTGGCTCAAGATTCAGGATTTTGTTCATATAACAGTTTGATATTTTCCCGCTTCCCATACCTCTCTTCTAACAATTTTAAACAAGTAGAATAATTTTGATCTGTCAGTTCAAAACCAGATACAATATTATATGCAGGACCAGACAACAAGGATTTGAGATATTGGAATTTTTCAATTTTTGATAACGATTCGTTTGAATCTATTGCACTAGTAAATAAATTAAAAAATTCTAAGAACTGGCTTGCATCACCAGAAAATTTTTCTATGTTAAGTTTAGGAAGCTTCACTGCCGAAACTGGTTTACTTCCGATTTTTGAACCGTTACTTGATTCTAATAAAACTTTTGGTTCAGTTTCGATTTTACATTTTTTTAAGTCTCATCTTAATTTTAAATTTCAAACTTGATATTTTTTCAGAATATTCTTCTACCGATTTTAGTTCTTTTTCATATTCAGTTTTTCCCTGAATTAGCTCATCTATTTCGGAATCTAATTCCTTTAGTAGAGCTTCCTTTTCATTTACGAGCTCTAACGATTCCATTAAAGAATCGCAATCAGTTTTATCAATATCAACAGATAATGATGTATCACCTTTTGTGATTAATTTTGTAACTGCTGTGCGAACAGTAGCTCTTTTACTTTTAAGCTTATCAGGCTTATCCATTTTTAAAATTTATTTCAATTTTTAAAAAAAAAATTATCATGAGAAAGCGTTATTTTCAATAAATCAAGAGTCAATAGTCATGCAGAATAATAAAGGTATTTCTTACCTTTTTTCCCGGGTTTCGGCACCAAAAAAATAAAGAATAATCTTCATGAATTTCAAGAGCTTCACGTTATTCTTAATTTAAATCAAAGTTGGGAGAGCTTAAATGAAAACTTCACGTTCCATGTAAAATCACATTAAAATAATCAAGCGTATTTTACAAGAAAGTGGCGCAGGTGTTCTTCAGTACAAATCCAAGTCAAGCACAGGATGATTAAAAACTTTGTTAATTCTATATTTACACTTTTAAATATATACATTATATACAGCGAAAACATTTGGATAATATTTGTTATTCCTCACTAGGAATTCAAGATAATTTCTTTTATATGTTCAAGAATATTTATTTCTCCCTTTTCAGAAGATCAAGAAATACACAGCCAGCATGCTGCTTTCGAGATTCACATTCACAATAACTAAACTAAAAAAGGGAAGAGTAAAAAATGTTTTCAAATATCAATTCTCTCGAAGGTCACGTGATCCTTCGCGGCACCTAAGCAGTCTGGCTGACTGCTCGAGAGAGGGTTGCAAAATATTCCACATGCTCATAATATCTTTCTTTAGTTAATATAATTCTTACTCATTTTAAAGAAGTAAATATTTAAAGGTGTGATATAGATACATATATACAATCACTATCTTTTTGCTCAAATCCAACTGTTCTTTTCCCACATTTAGATTTTTTTTTTTTTTTTTTTTTTTTTGAGTTGTCATAAATAAATTCTAATGCACCACAAATTGTAATTTTGGAGTCATCAAACCACACCTTCTTTTTAAATAGATATTACCGGGTGTCCCAAAAAGGACTGACTGATTTTAAAATTCAATAACTTGCAAACGGTGACAGATATTAAAAAAATTCTTGCAGGAGGGTTATGCATAAGGTCAAAAGTTTTATTACAGTGATTTTCAATTTTAGTTCGATTTACAAACAATAGATGGCGCTGTAAGCAATAGTCGCTAAATACAGGCTCGATTTCTAGTCCTTTCTCTTGTTCCATGCTGAAAAAGGAGATGGAAATGTATTATCCGGGCCACGAAGAACCAAAAATCGAGCCTGAATTCAGCGTCTATTGATCGCAGCGCCATCTATTGTTTGTAATTCGAACTAAAATTGAAAATCACTGTAAAAAAACTTTTGACCTTATGCATAACCCTCCTGCAAGAATTTTTTAAATATCTGTCACCGTTTGCAAGTTATTGAATTTTAAAATCAGTCAGTCCTTTTTGGGACACCCGGTAGCTTGTCCCAGTTTCTTACATTGCCATTGTTTATTCATTTATATAAATGGAAGAGAAAAACAGAGAAATAGCCATTAACATGTTATTCATTACAAAAACTAAACTGGCTTATCCATAAAATAAATGAAAACTGAATTAATATGTACTTTGTGTATGATGTGTATGACATCATGCGTATTCGTAATTGATGTTAAATCATACTGTTTCACAACAAATTTCATTTACTTTAAATGGTCAATAGGATTGTAAATAAGTACCATTTTTTTTTTTTTTCTCTGATTGTGTCATAAAGTAATAATTACTTATTGTAATTTTCAGATGGGAACTCAAATGGCTGCTTTACAATCTAAAAATTGGGATGAGACTCCTTATGCCTCAATACAATCTGATCTTAAAGATACTAAGCATTTATTACAAGTTATTCAGTAAGTTAAGATTTTCTGTTTAAAAAAATATCCAAACTGTATTTTTATATTTAGAAATTCAATTAAATCAATTCAATTCAATACGTTGTAATGAATATTTAATTGAATTAAATATAACTGTGTTTTTATATTTAGAAATCCTTGTGGGGTCTCAAGCTTTTAGGTTTAGTTGTACATTATAATTCAGTTTTTCTAATGTAATATGTCTTTATATGTGCTAAGACAAAATCAACCCTGCGTATGTTCCCTGGGAAAAGTAAAAATGTGTGTAGATGCTTAAACTTAAATCTTAATTTTATAAATATTTTATTCAGCTCTTTAAAGAAATAAACCAGAGTTATTCATATTATCTGAGTGAGCTCAAAACTAAAATATTATATCAGGTAATCAGATAAAACATTTTGTATTTATGTCCGTGTTCCCCCACCACTGAAGTAACATATTTTAGTGGTTACACATTGAAATACAATGGACTGAAGAAAAAAAATTAGGAGTCTGTAAAATTTTTGAAAAAGTACGAAATTCCGAAATTTTAGTAAAAATTTATAAATTTAAAAAATTTTCAAATAATTTTTTTTCCGGATTTGAGGTCCTTCCAGATTTTGGAATTCTGGATAATGGGTCCTATACTGTATCTGCAAACAACATTAGTCAAACCAGAATGTCATCTTGTTTATTCCGTTAAAGTTATAGTAAAAAGTGATCAAAGATAGCACAAGGAAAAAAAAAATAATCATATTTTAACCTGCATTAGAGGATGACGGCACTCACTTATGGGACAAAGAAAAATATATTGAAGACTTATAAAATGAAATTTAATCTAATATAACAAAACTTAGCTTTTAAGCTACGCATGAAACACACTGCTTTGATTGATCAATGTCTTTTTTTTTTTTTTCAAAACATTTCAATTTTGCTTTTTAATCATAAATATAAATAAATCCGTCCGGGAACATCTACACTTTATCTTATTTGTACTACTTATTTTTTATAATCATTGTTGAGCATGACATAATGCAGTATTTTATGTTTGTGGTAACACTGATTTGAAAAAATCTTTTTATTTCATTTTTGAAAACGATACTGATTTAATTTTTAATTAACTGCAATTTTTAATCAAAAAACATTAAGAAAATGTGAGTGTACTATGTCAGAAGCCAGTTGAAAAACCTTTCCAGTGATACCTTGATCATGGTTGTGTGCTTTGTAAATATATAGAAAAAGGGATGTTGACAATATGTATAATATGATTATATTTCATACTGAAGATTCAATTCAGTAGGACATATTATTTGCATCATACATTTAAATAAACTATTCACCTGAAAATTGACAGCTCTCAAATTGGACTAAACAGCTTGGCACTTGCAGATTCTCGGATGTGACGTTATTTGGGTGCTTCTAAAATATATATTGATGAGAATTTTCACCAAATGAATACTTTTCCCAATTTCCCTCTGTTGAAGAATCATAACTGGAAATTGGCATTGATGATATTTAAGATATCTTATAAAACCTTTTGAAGATAACTGAGAATCTGTGGATGGATGACATCATATTATAGTGAGAGTCAACTGAAGTCTTAATCTAAATTCACAGATCTCTACCCTACTCCCTGAATGCAGATTGATGTATTTAAAACTATCGTGTACTGAGTTTTTAGTATCAGGTTTATGGAGATGGAATGAAAACAAGTAATATTAACCCATTAAAGCCTAGTGGTACCATATGGTACCAGAAAAGTTTCAACCATCGTTTTGTTTGAATACCAGTATTTTTAAAGGGAAACATTATCTTTATTTGATGACTTAAACTGTGTTATAAAATCAAACAAAAATTGCTATTTTTAAAAATCTGATGTGAAATGCAAGTTTTGCATTTTAAAGAGAAAAATAATTCTGGCTTTAATGGGTTAATAAATCCAAATGTAGATTTTTCCTTTCTTTTCAATATACTTGACATGGAATATATGCTGATAAACTTTTGTCGGCTGAACTGATAGCAGTCGACCCCGTATACAAACATACTTTTTTTCACTCTTTTAATTTTTCGGCAATATTATTTGGAGTTTTAGAGCTTGGAATGGCAACAGCTGAATAACAGAGCTTATAGAAACAGTTTTCAAATAAAAGAAATGTTATAATAAAACACTCATACTACAATATATATATTAAAACACACATAAATAACGCCTGCATTCAACAGTTAAAGGTATATATAAATATTATACAGACATACAATTGTGTTTATTGTTTGTATGTCTGTATAATATTTATATATACCTTTAAAAGAAATGTTGATTGTGTGTGGTTGGTATGTTTTGGTATACACCAATGATAGAATTGAATGAACTGAAAAAATAAGGTGGAGGATTTCTGATAGAAGTTAGCCTAATAGGAAGTTAAAACCTGTTTTGCCTGAGGAAGAAACACAAAAACAGAATTCCGCAATTTTTATGCAGCTGTTTTGAAATTTGTAAAAGAAACAAATTTTGTCTGTCTGCTAAGCTTAAAATTAATTAAAATGCATGAAAATAAATGGGAAATAATTGGAAACTAAATTAATTTACTAAAAAAATTTTAATTGAAAGTAAAATAATGTTAATTGTGACTTTGAATACAAATAATTAATTTTGAAATTTTGAAGTTATGATAAGTCGCAGCTCAATTAAAATTAAGGGATGCCTATTTAATGTGATGTAATTATTTATTATAATTAATTTAGAGTTTATAAAGCTGAAATTGATTATTTTCAATATTCAAATAAATTAAAAGATTGCTGTAGTAGAAATTCACTGAATTAAGGATTTTGTTGGCCTTCACAAATTATTTAATAAAATAAAAAATATTAGAAATCCTGATTCAGTAGAAATGTAATTTAAATTATTAGAAATAATGAGATGATTAAATATAATTAATATTATGATTATAAAATAAATATTAAGATTTTTGAGCTGAATTCAAAAATATAAAGAAATGTTACATACACTTTGTAACATTTTTTAATTATTTTTTTGTTATGACTAATTTCTGAATCATTAAGTTATTTATGTATATTTTGTTTGTATATATCTGTTTGATAAATATTCATGAAAATATTGTTCCGTGAAGTACAATGAATTGTTAAATTATATTTCACAGATTTATTAAAAAGGAAAAAGAAATTGCTTGCACCCAATTTGATGTAGTGCAGTCTGAGAATGTTAGATTGAATTTAAAATTAGAACAAATGACAAACGAATTGAATGAGGCCAAAGCTGAACTGAAAGAAGTTTTGAGTAATTTCCAGGTAATATTTACTTCTCTCCTTTTAAATTTCATTAAGTTAAGGGGTGGTGTTTAAATAGTAAAAATCTTCTTGTTCTAATTGGTCTTTATTGAATGTTTTTTAAATATTTTATTGCTTTTACTTGATCTATCAGCCCTGGATAACATTTGTTATTAATTTTTCCTTTCGTTTTCATAAAAAGAATTTATTAGAAATTTGTATTTCATAGTATAGTAATTTTGCTAGATTTTCAATTTCCTGAAATCCCCCCCCCCCCCCCCCAATTTACACTTGTTTTAATTTTATCCAGTGCATTCACAGCATCTGTGCTGTTTTTCTTTTCTTTTTCTCCCTTTTAATTTCTTTTTATTAATGTTCAATTTCTGAAACATGTAGCATGGCATTAGATTATTTTAAACTAAACTTTTAAACTAAATAATTATTTTAAAGCAAATTAATCTAACAGATTAAAAAAAAAAACCCTGAATAGTTCAGGCAGCATTTTTTTTTACATTGTTTACAGTAATAGTAAATAAGGAATATATATGAGTTTATTTTCATTTTGTTTTCACTTTTTCAATAACTATTAGCTGTAAATTCAGTTTTGAGTGCAGCAATTTTTTCTGTACATTGTTTATATTCACCAGATATTTATTTGTAAATATATATTTTAGTTATTTGAGTTACTATCATTTTCTATGATAGTAGTCAAGGTACAATAGCTTTTGAAATCACTGATAAATTTTGGTTTGGTAACATATAAAACAATGAGAGCTTTTGTATAGTATTAAATAATTTAAACTTGATTGGGGATCACTATTTTTTATTTATTTAAGGCTGTTCGCAACTGCTCTGCTCAACAAGTGCAAAACATTTTTACACATTTACAAATTAGTTTTTTAATGGAAAGATATAAAATTGGAAAGCCTTACCATGGAAGCGATTTGGAATCGAACTGTGTTTTCCATTTTTTTATCAATAAATTACCTATTGAGTTATAAGTGATTCTGATCACGTGACAAGATGTTTTTCTCCCACTGCTGACTGATTTTTCTGCTTTTTTTCGGGAACTTCGGTTCAAAATGTCCACTTTGACACCATTTTCTGAAAGATCTATAACGTTTGCAAAAAAAAAAAAAAAAAAAAAAACAGTTCGATTACATAGTTTCTGAACAACACCTGCTAGTTTCATGCATTTCCAAACAAAAATAAATTAAAACTTATGTCATAAAGTTGCCCTTTTGGATTTGAGAACAGCCTTAAATGAATTCGGAATTTGTTAAAAATATAATTATATGATTATTCGTAGGCTATATATTTTTACTTTATTCTAGGCCAAAGCAGCTAGTGAAGCACAACATTCTGAGCTTTTGAAGAAAGTTGAGATGTTGAATCTTTTATCTGAAAGTAACAATCTTTTAAGAATGGAAAAAGAATCCCTTTCAGCAGCAAAGTCAAGATTGGAAACTCAGGTACTTATATAAGTAAAATTTTCTCATTGTGTATTTAAATAAAACAGGGTTGTAGCATTTCAAAATGTCGTCTTGAGGTTACAGAGATCATATTTCTAATTAAATGTATCGTAGAGTGAAACAGCACCGAAGACTGGCGATATGAAACAATTAAAATAATAAATCTTTGTAAAAAACCACCATAAAATAAAAACAATGTGTCCTATGTATTGTTTTTGTTTTATGGTGATTTTTTACAAAGATTTATTATTTTAATTTAAATGTATCATGTCCACCATTCTAGTTTCATAAAGTCAATAATTTTTATAAAGCAGAAAAATATTTAAAAAATTTAATGGAAATGGCTACCCTGAAAATCATTTATTCTGTAAGTATCAGACTAAAATAATACTTGAAAATAAAATTACTAGTTACTAACCAGTTAACCCTTTTGTTTTTTAGTCATTTTTTTTTTGCAATTTCAATTTTTACTAAACTGAAATGTATTTAGCGCCCATATGTAGATTATGTCTGTTAATCTAAGAATAATAGAAGGCCTCAGGTGATAAAGGTGGTATATGACAAAATGAAAAAAAAAAAAAAAATTTTTTTTCATGTGATTGTAGATAATTAATGGTCCTCTACATCTGTGAAATTTCTATTTGAAAAAAAACTAATACTCGGAGATTTTAATCGATAAATGAGCCATTTGACAATAAGCACAAATAGATATTTGGAACTTTACACAGCTCATTTTCCCAAAATGTTGATTGTGTAACTTACCCTTTTTATCATCATCTGATCTCTTCAATTGTTAAAACTTCCTAAGTAAAATAAATACTAAATTCAAGGAATTTAAAAAAAAGTTTAATGTAAATCATGTGTAATGTAAGAAGCAAATTTAATGTAAATCATGAGAAGAAAGGTGTTTGGTTTATTTTACTTAATTTCCCCCCCCCCCTTTTTTAGGTTTTTATTAATATAAATACTCTTTTAGAGTACTACTAGTATATATCCCCATCAAAAATGATGGAATGTTGATCTGCGTTTCATTTTCATAAGACTTCACACAAACAAACAGAATGAAGATTTTATTATTGAAGGGTTTGTATTGTAGAAAAGTACATTTTAAAAATGACAAATGATTTCTGCAAGTACAAATAAGGATATTTTTTTTTACCCAATATTCAATTTTGGAAAGAGTTCAACAATTGGACAAAACAAACAGCAGTATTTATTGCAACAATAATAATAATTAGCAAAGTGAAACGCAATTTCTGTAGGTTTCACAAAACATTAAAATTAAATATTCAATGTGTTAAAGGTTTTTTTTTTTTTTTTTTTTTTTTTTTTTTTATAAAAATGAAGGAATCTCAATAATGAATGGCTCAATAAATCGCTTTCCATTAGCGGTGGATCAAGGCAGGGAGATAGAGATATTGTATTAGATATTCTGTGGGATTACTCATCTATAGAGTTTTATGTTTACGTTTCATAAACAAAAGAATCTTTTGTTAAAATTGTAGTTTTTTTTTTTTTTTTTTTTTTTTTTACATACACACTGCATATTTTAATAGAAAATATGCAGAACGCATTGATTTAATTCAAGATAAATTTTTAAAAGCTTCAACTATATAACTTTAAAATTTCATTCAGTATACATAAAACCAAAAGTTACCAATTATCATTATTTCTTTCACAAAATTTTAATTTTATTAATTTTTAAGAACTTAGCTTATATCCATTTAAAATTAGCTTGCATTGTAAATAAAATTTATATTTCATATCAAATATAATTAATATGTAAGGAATAATACAATACCATGTTATGTACTACATATATTAATGATACCAATGCAGATAAAATTTCGATTTTTAACATAACATTTGAGCATAACTTTGGAGTGAAAACAAAAATGTAATTTTATAAGTGAAAAAATAATTTTCGGCCATACTAATGCAATCATTATAACATCGATCTTATATTTTAATTACTTCTAGGGGGGGAAAAAACTCATTTTTAATGCAAACAACAACAAAAAAAAAAAAAATAAATAAAAATAAGCGTTAAGCTCTAATGTTAAATAAATGTTAAGCTCTTTAAAATTAATAAAACTAAATTAAAATTCTATCAAAGAAATAGTAATAATAATAATATTCATTTTATTTATATTGAATGAAATTTTAAAATTATATAAACAAATCATTAAAAATTAATCTCGAATTATATCATTAAGTCCTGCATTTTTTTTATTTATTTTATTTTTTTATATATAAGAAACTCAAATTTCAGTCAAAAATCCGTTCATTTATATTGATTGCTGATGTATGGCGCCAAAACAATGTTCAAAAATAGATGGAATTTTATGTAAAGCTCAAACCGAGAGCGTTAGTGTAGCAAATACAGCTTGTACTTCTGGACAATTAACTCCATTTTTCACAAAATCATGAGTTGATATGAAAAAGGGAAAAACGCATTTCAAAATACAGTGAAACCCCGATCTATCGTTCCTGCATCCATCATTTTCCCGCTTTGATCATTTTTTTTCTATGGTCCCTGCACAAATTATATTTAAATAATGAACAAAACCCGCAAACATCGTTCTTCAAAAAGTGTTTTTCCGCATTCATCGTTGTAAATTTTTTCTCCTCACCGAAATGAAATTAAAGGTCAAGGGGATCCATATGACATACAAACTGCAATTACTTCTTTTATCCTAAAGTAACTCATTTGTACTGTTTTAGGGCGGGGTGCAGGGATTACTGAAATTTAGGGATTATATTTCCATAGATCAAAATGTTGCGACATGCGGTGTCCTAGGCATAGAAGAAATGTGTGATGGTGCAAAAAGTAAAAATAATGGCGAAGAAGCAGATGATAATGTTCATGTCAATGAAGCTGAGTCTACACCAGTGCCAAGTCTGTCTCATGCAATTACGTCATTTGAAAGTGCACGAACTTTTATATATTCACATGAAATTACAGAAAATTTCCAGAAAAATGTTGTACATCTTGAAAATTTGTTGTTTAATTTAAAAAAGGAACGAAAAACCCAACATAAAATTACTGCTTTTTAAAAATAAATATCAATTTTCTACAACTTCTATTTATTTATTTTACAGTTTGGCAAGTAACAAATTAGTATTTATTAGTATACTGTATACAATGTATGTATTAGAAATGCACAAAGGTTGGTTTTTTTTCGTGTTTTGATGTTAACACATATTAATCATTTTCCCACATCCATTGTTTTTTTTCACGTACCCCTTGAAAAACGATGGATCGAGGTTCTACTGTATTAAAAGGCTTTTAATATGCTTTTACAAATATTTTAATAGCTGAATCAGATGTTAACCTTTATTTTTTTATGAAATGCTGTAAACACTGTAAGAGTCGTTCATTTTCTTTTCCTTCTAAATTTAGAATTTGTAGATCTAAATGGCAACAGTATTCGTTTATTTACATCTGGTTATCTGTTACTTATAATAGCTGGTTATCCGTTATTTTTAATTTATAATTTAAAAGTTATAATTGGATAGTTTTTGTAGGTTTTAGAGAAAATAAAGAAGAATACATATGATGCAAAGCAGATTGTGTATATTTTCATTAGTTGAATAATCGGCAAAGTTACAGCCTTTTGAATACTCATGCCTAACATGGCCGCAATGAGTTGCTTTTCTCGAGTATGAGTCTGAGTGGTCGGTGCTGGAATCGTCACCTTAGCGTATTACATAAATAGGTTACAATTTTATCATCTTTCCTATGAGCCTGTAAATAAATAGTTTTGTAAATACACTTATAAAAAAAAATCTTAACAAGGTAAAGATATTCTTGAAACTAGGCTTTTCTTACTATGTCATTTCTGTTAGCCAGACAGTTTAAATGGTTTGAAAATTTAGAATACATCATATGTAATACAGTCTATTTTTACACCAGTTTTTCCAAGTAATGATCTAATACATCAATTGGATTTAATGTATTAGAAGTGTCATGTATAGTGAGTTTTATTGTTATTGGTGGAGAAAAATATTTTTTAAACTGTTAATTTGCATTTTATTTTGATTAGGTACATGAGTTGGAAGAAAAATTACAGCCTCTTATTGAAAAAGAAAGAGAATTAATCCAGCAAAATGAAATGTTAGCTGCTGAAAATAGTGCCTTAAGAGCTGAAGTTAAGAGTTGGCAGTCTAGAACAAACCAGTTGCTTGAACAATCTCACAGAATTGGACCACAAGAATACAAAAACATGGTGTAAGTATTTATAAATAGATTTTGCTGTCACCAATGCTTTTTACTTTGTATATTCTATTAAATTTTGGTTTTTAAAAGTATATTAGTAAAGTTTTTAAAAACATAAAAAAACATTTTGTGAATATTTATACAGCAAGATTTTATTTAAGCCATCATTCACTTAAACAGTCATTTTCAAGTCCTCGCCAAAGAGGTAGTATTAAAAAAATTAATAAACAGTCACTTGAAAAATATGGGACTCTATCAAATAATCACTTTCAACTCATCCTCAAAGAAGTTGGAACTAGATAGAAGGATAATAATAAGCCCGATTAGCTCCGAAGAAAGCTGAGGATTCTGGGATACGGTGGACCCTCAAACTGCCTTGCAACCCTGCTGACATTGGCGATTGGCGATAACTTGGCATTTCCTTTATCTCTCGCTCTGATTCGTATTGCTATTGTATTATTCCGCCATTGTGTAGCACCTGCCAAATATTTTTGCTGTCAACAAGATTTTCCTTTTTCTTTATTTTTATCACAATGATTTGTTGTAAAATGTGTAAAAATCAAGATTGATGTTTTGCAGAAATTTGAGTAGCAGTTTTGAATATAATTTTTTTTTAAATATTTAATTTCAACTAAATGAATAATTAAGTCATATATTTCAAAGCAAAGGATTAAAAATATCTTTGAGATTTTTTACAGTTTCATAAATTGTTATTTTTATAACAAAAGCGAAAATGATCAAGAATTACCTCAGAAACTCAGTGACCAGGAATTACCATGGGTGACTCTACTTTATTAAGAACTACAATTAATTAAAATGTGGTGAACAGTGTGGTTTCAATTAATTCTCAAAGGTTTTGCGACAATTAAAATCACTAAATATGACAATAAAAAGGAATTAAAAGATGATAAAAACATTGACCAGGAATTGCCCCAGTGACCAAGATTTACCCCAGATACATGGGGCAATATTTGACCAACTTCTGTAAATTATTTAAAATAGTATAAAAAATTCCAAGACTATTTTTTAATAGCTAAAGTAGTTGGTAATTGAACCAAAAAGAAAGAAAACAAAAATATTTAAAATCTGAGTTGTGACAAAGATCTTTGTAAAAATGTATCATAACTAAGGCCAATGTTATTTTACAGAAATTTAACACGCCATTTCCAAAAGATTTTTTTTTCAAAATAAATAAACAATAAACTCATAATTAAGTAATAAATTCCAATGAGGATAGTTTAGAGTACCTCTATGATTTTTTTCATTTTGGTGAAGCGTTCTTAAAACATAAAAAGGACTGTGACCAGGAATTACCCCGGGTGACCCTATATTAAAGTTTCTCTTTTTAAAGAAAAGTATCTTAATGTAATATAACTGTATAATTTTTAAATAAATGTGTAATATATATTAAAAATATCTTTAACTGCCTCTAAGATTTTGTAAAATGTAATATTCCTTAAGTTATCCGAAATTTTACTACTCGCCATGAATTAAAACTAAACACATTATGTACATACACTACAAGCTAGTACTAACTGCAGGGCTACCACAGGCTTGCACCAGTATTTTTCTAATATAAATTTTGAAGTATACTTCTCTTGCAAATGTTGTCAAAGTGTGTGTTAATGATTTTTGTTTAGAGAAAGTGGTGCCAGTTAGAATTAAAAACTAGTCGCATGTGGCAGCCCTGTAGCTGTAGCATTGTGATTTAATTAAAACCTAATTTAATTGCATATTTACTGAATACATTTTTTTTTCATAACTACGTAAACTCAGTAGCTGTTCTTATTTAAAAACAATGAAATCTAGTTGCACTTGTTATTTTGAATTGGATTTCCAGATGCAAAAATGAAGAAAGCTCTTTATAAGGCAGCAATGAGTAATAATTTGAGATATCTAAAAATAATAAAAATCTATTTGATCACAAATCATTTATATTGAATATACTAGTTTCATGCTATTTTGTTTTTGAGTCTATGAATGTATCAGAAAGTTTTAAACTGCATTAACATAAGTAAATAAATGCAGTCAGGAAAGTGATTCTGGACATCAAGGCTGCAGAACGGAATTGAGAAATAACCAATTTTTGAAACAGATGTGCTTGTGCAGCCTATATCAGGTTTAATAAAAATGGTCTACCAAAAAAAAAAAAAAAAAAAAAAGTTAAACTAAGATTTTTTTTTTTTTTCAGAATTTCCCTTAAAAACAATTTTTAAAACAGAAATTTAACAGTAAAAATCATTAAATGCTTATTAAAATTACCTAACACAGGCATAAAAGAGTTGAAGAAATTTTAGACATTCTCTGAATTAAAAGACTAAATAAATCAATTCTCTCAATTGATTTTCAAAAATACTGGAAGCATGTAAGAGAGAGAGGGGGGGGGGGGATCTGGAAAATTTAATAACTGGATATTTGTCTATTCAAGTCCTTCTTTCTAAATTGCTGTGCCCCCACCCCCTCCCCACAGAAAAAGGGGATGAGCTTATAAGCATCTGAAAGTCATCTAAATGGATTTATTTAAAAGCTCTTTCCAGAGTGAAGTTTTTTAGACTTTAAAAATGAAAGGATGTTTTCATAAGGTTAATGAAAATGATACATATAGTTATATTTCATTTTAATGTATAAATAACTTTTAAAATGTGTCTAATTTCCTGTCCTAGTACAGATGGAAAAAAATTCTGCCTTTTTAAATATTTCCCAATTTCATGCCTACTATCAGAAATTTTGAAAAAGAACCAAAACAATATCTTTTTTATGAAGCCACTTGTGAAGAATAAATTTCCTTCACCCCCCCCCCCCCCCTAAAAAAAATCAAGGGAGATGATATATGCAAATCTTGTAACAGAATATTCATTCAAATTAAAGTACTTATTACATCTTTGAAATTGTTTTTTTAGTTATTTCGAATAAATGTTATAGAAGCACAATCTAAGGTGACCTATTTATAACTTGGGTTCAATGTACAACTGAATATAATATTTAAAAATTTCGTAAATAAATTCGGTAAAATTTATTTAAACTGGGAGGGGGGGGGGGGAGACGTATGCGTTTATTTTTATAAGTTGCTGTATTTTGTATATAAGCTTTTTAATAATAAAGTTAAAAAATATATGTCAAATTTAAACTGATTCTCCCATTTAAAATAAATTAGATCTATTGGAAATATCTAGTATAAATATAAAAGCAGCCGATTAATATTATTTTTAAAAAGTCTTAATTCTCTATAGTTAATTTCAAGATACATAGCTGTTAAAACAAATTTGAAACGATAGTTATCAAACGTTCGTTTCCACCGCTACGTCAAATAATCTAATCTACAGTAAACAAACACAATATCACGTTCTTTTCAACTCTGTGATGAAACGTTAAAAAGAACAAAATGTCGAGTGTAAGAAGGGCCAAATAAGCGATAAGCGCGCCAAACTATTGCCATTCTCTCAGGGAATTCTGGGAAATGGGGGACCCTCAAAGAAATCCGGTGGCATCGAGTCCTCTCCCTGCTTTTAATGGGAAAGGGGTTTGTTTCCCTTCCATGTATTCCTTCTTCCATGCTCATCCTCCCTCCCTCCTACAAAAGATGGCTGCAAAATGATAGAAGAAACTAGGGATGTTATGAATATTCGGCCATAATTTAGTATTCAGCACTTTTGTTGAATATCTGTGATAGAATCTTGTTGGATATTTAGCCAAATAAATTCAGGATATATTTTTTCTTTTTCTTTTTTTCTTTTTTTTTTTTTTTTTCCTCTTTTTTATACAATGGTTTTCTAAAATCCAAATTGGCTATTATCTGACATTCACAAAGCAATTTTCATTCTTAAATGCACAAGTTTCATCTTTTGTAATTAAGATGTTAAAAAAGTAAATAGATTTTTTTTATAAGGGCTAAAGGTCATTCATCTAAATTGTTCTCCCAATTTTACTTTTGTAGTTCTTATTTCCGTTCCTAGTGCAGGTTTTTTAAAAATTGGTTATAGGTTTTGCATTCTTCAAATTCACACTTCCTAAAGTTTTGGCTTATTATTACTCCTAAATTTATATCTAAATTTTACTAAATTTTTATCAATGGTAAGTTCAAGGGTGGCCAAGGTATTATTATCCCTAGAGCATTAAAATTCTGTTTGGGATTTTATGCTTATTAGTGGTCTAGAAGTGCAACTTCTCTCCAGAACTCTGTAGTGTTCTTCCCTACTGCCAGAGCTGTATAAATACCACCCAGAGAAAAGTGTCTGAATTACACATTGCCTAAATTTAATTTTAAAAGTAAATTTAATATTTGGAGTTTAAAAAATGTTTGTACAAAAAATTATAATAATAATAATTATAGTTGATATGTTTTTAATTTTACAAGTAAGTTTCTTAAAAGTAGTACAACATAATTTGTGTCATATTTTAGAAAATCCATTAAGAACGCTATATTCTTGAGAACTCTGTTATTTATACGTTTTTTGTACTGAAGTTGTATGCTTTTTAACATTTTCCAAAATAGTTCAAAAGTATGTATAAATTCTGTTTTTTTTTGGTCGTCTGTCTGCCCATACTCTAACTCGCGTATAAATACTTTGATTACCATGCAATTTATATATGTTATTAAGAGTTACCATGGCATGTTTTGCATTGAAAATGAAGTGTGTGGCATTTATAGTTCATTTACACACACTCAAAAGAATTTCCGTACATTGTGGTGTATGGTAAAAAAATTGTTTGCAATGTATTTTAATGGTGTGACGATGTGAGACTGTTTCAAACACATTGAAGTTAAAATATATAACTGAGGTGCCAGAGTTTCCCCCAGACAGTTTCAGGAGGGTGCTGCACCCTGCCTGCCCTTAGGTTTACAAAATAGCACTCCTCTTGCCCCTCATTAAAAAAATTAGCTCCCTTGTTGGCCCCACCTGAAAAAAGTGTCTTTACTCCTTTCTTTATTAAAAAATTTACTTGCATAGTAAAATATGACTCATTGCTGTCTTTAAAATAGTGTTCTGTCTATTAAATATTAAAAAGTAGTTTTAAAAATCAAAAGTATGCCTTTAAAAATTTCAAGAAATGTCCTTAAGAATCCAAATCATCCCGTTCGGAATCCAAAAGTGCCCTTTTCCCACAAGCAGCACCCTGCCCTTTTTTAAACCTAGGGGAAACTCTGGAGGTGCACTACAAGATGCTTACTGTAGAATATGGTGTGCATAGCATTTATTGTTCATTTACAGGAACACACAAAAGAATTCAGTTACAGTTCTGTCTAACAGCGATAATTTCTGGAAGTGTGTTTTCAATTATAGTATGTGGTTTTAAATTTAACCATTTTTTGTATATTTGGTGTGTAAAATTCTATACATCATATACTGGGTTGCACAAAAGAATAACTTATTGGTGTAAATTGCTGAAGGGTATTTTTCAACTGTTATAGGTTTCCTAATTGAACTAAATTTTGGAATACTGTATAGTGTATATCGATCATGTACAGGGCTACACAAAGGAATTCAGATGTTTTTCTGACTATTGATGGCAATTGCTGTAATTTGGTTTTCAAATCTGCTATGTGTTTTACAAATTGTTTACATAGGCATCATCTTTCACATTATTAAGTAGGTGAAATTTTGTTACAGTATATTGAATGTGTTGGAAATTGTTTCATAATCATGCTTGAGACATGATTTTTCTTTCTTGTTTGGCTTTGTTTATTCTCAGTGCCTTTTTAAAAATGATCAAATCTTAATTAGTAAGATACATGCATCATTTTAGTATATTCACCTAAAGACATATATCTTGTGTGGTTAAAGTTACTACTGCTACAATAGTTCTTTTAGATATATTCTTGTAGCTAATGCGAGCTATGTTATAGCTATTGTGAACAGCTAATGAAAACCTGATTTCTAGAAAAAATTATCTGTGATTGTATGGTAGATTGGTTCAAAATTAAAAAAAAATCATTTCAAACTAGCACAAATGATTTTTACAGTTTTGAAATAGAAGAAAAACTCATAACACCATAAGTTATAAGCATTTTGTTGTTTCACAATTTTTTTTTTTTTTTTTTTTTCCACCCAACAAACTTTTTAATTTAAATTATTTTTCTGCTCTTTCTGGTCCTTAAAATAGTTGTATATTAGAATGATTTTGACTGTTTAATATTTATTTTGCATTACTTTCTTTAATCTCATGTTCACTAGAAAGATATAATTCGAGTAGAACCTGTAAAAACAGAATCTCTGTATAATGCAATTTCCTCTTTTAAAATGAACAAAAAAGTCATTGTCCCAAGGAAGAAATATGCAAATTATACCTACCTAAATGAAAAACTCTGTAAAATGGATTTTCTTTCCAGTCATTTGTCATTCGGATTCTGTCTTATCTGGTTTTTCTGTATGTAAAACAGTTTGTCCATTTATATACCTTTTAAGAATCCCAGTAATACAGAACCTCTCTTCGACAAAATTCCTACCAATGCAATTGTTATGATATAAATAAGTTATTCCCTAAAAATTAAATTAGCCTATTCATATCTATTTCTTTTTATGTTATCACTGTTTACTCAAAGAGACTTAATCAAATGTGTGTATCTTAAATTGTAAATGTATAATTGCAAGCTATGGCAAAATTACTTAAGCTTCGTATGTTACTTTTATTTCAAATCTAGTAGAGAGATGGAAGAACTGAAAAGTCAGAAAACTAGACTTGCAGAAGAATTACAGAAGAAACAAGCAGAAGTGTCTCAGTTTATGGCCAACATTACTGCTCTTAAAAAAGAACTTGAAGCTTCAAAAAATATCACTAAGGAGAAAACTGCTGAAGTTGCAAAACTGACCAAAGATATTGCTGAACATAACAAGACTATGTTACAGGTATGTTGTTTAAACAAATTTTGTGTTTTAGATGTATTATTTTGATATTGCTACTTTCTGCCAGTATCTTTTGAATAGTCCATAGAGGTTTTATTTCTTTTTTTTTTTAATTATTAAATTTGTTAGCAACAAAGTCATATTTCTTTCACTAGATACATTTTGTATTCATTAGAAATGTGTGGCCCATTTCTGGACTCCTGCTATATAATTGGCTGCTATTTTTATTGCTCATACTTTTATTGTTTTTAAATTCTGCATAATTTCTATCTTATCATCGAAGAGGAAAATGTAATTTTTTGAAAATTTGTTGCTCAATTTAGTAACTTCTCATTTGAGATAGGAAAAACAAATACTTTTTTGTTAAAAGGTTCCGTCGTTGCACCACCAGTTTTGTAACAGGTTACAATAACTTATTAATTTTGTAACTCATTATCAGAACCTAGAAGTTTTTTTGAAATTTGCGTCTTTAGGGATTTTCTTTTTTTTCAACTTTTTTGTAATGTAGTGCATTTTTATAAATTTTGGATAAATATTTGTACTTTATTATTTTTATTTTTACTTTTGGGTTTCTTTTTTGAAATATTAATATTTGAAAAAGATTCTAAGAACAGATTTAAAATGCAGAGTTAAAATTTACGAATCATCAAAACAAACTTTAGAACATAAGCAGGGAAGATAAGGAAATACTAAATAGTATTGTATCTTTATTAAAAAGAGATTATCATCTAGATTTTATATTCAATATCATCTTTTTTATTACTGTAGCGTCTTACTTTTATATTAACACAACCCATCTTATTGTATGTTTTGAGCCAAATTAAGAAACATACCTACATTTGAAAACATATATAAAGAAAAAGTACAAAAGATTTTTGTTTTTATAGTTTCATTCAAAACTCTGCGATTTAATGTCTCCAATTCAATATCTAGAACAAGCCTCGATTTTTTTAGGATGAAAATTCACATATTCATGTAAATTTACCACTTGTAAAGTCATCTGCTTAATAATTACACCATTCAATAGATTTATTTATCTCACTTGTTTGTAACTTAAAAAAATTTTTTTGAGGGTTCCTTAATCTTTAATATGAGTGATCATAAACATACTTATCCAATAACATAAAAAAGGGATGGTTTAATATCTAACAAAAATGACCAAATTGGAGTAATTTTATAATTTTTTTACTTATGACATTATATAATACCACTGTTTATAAATCTTCAATTAACAAGATGGTTCATACTAACATATTTTACTCTTGTAACAAAATGACTGCCTTCCCTTATTTTTATAGCATATAGATGGCGCTGTTGCCACTGTCGGCAAAATATCCTGAGATATTTTGCCAAACATGAAGTGATGAAGTGAAGTGAATGTATGTAATCATGATTGCGCGGGTTTAAGTAGAGTTTTCGGCGTGTGTTCGAAGTGTGTCTCCCCTAGAGATGTTTTTATGGAAATATGTATGTTCCAAAGTTATTTTGCGCTTTTCGCGAATCTGTATATATTTTGTGTGTAATTGTTATTAAAATGTGATTGTTTAAGTGTCGCACGAGTTAATCCTAACCCACAACGACACAAAATGACGCCCAACGTGAAAAAATCTTCTTCAAAAACGAAATAAAAAGGAACCGCTATACCAGGTTCAAAATATTGTCATCCGGACAATAATGACAGTGGATAATTGTGTATTTGTCATCCTGACAAAGTAAGTGATTAAAAAGAATCTCCAAATTCTAAAGTTTGAGAAACCATTCTCAATTCTGTGAATGTGAAAGCCTAATTTCAAGAAAAGCGTTTTCCTTCTATAGTGTATTGCCGCCCTGGCAAACGAGTAAAAAGAATCAGCTAGATTCGTAATTGTGTGAAATCATCATTTCAAGAATATGGTAAAAGGAAAAAAGAACCACTTCGGTTCTAATGTGTGCATTCTTTTTGATATTAAATCAAGTAATTAGTGCCATCCTTATGGAATAATTATTTGTGGGGTATGCTTCAAGCTTCAAAGTTCTCAAGGCGAAAGTGTGCTGTTAAAAGTGAAAAAAAAAAAAAAAATCTGAGTTTGTTACATAATTGCTGTTTGTGATCATCGAATACTCGTTACACAATTCTAAAATGTTTTCAGAATAACTTTCAGTGTTCTGCTATCGCCGATATTCTGTGTGTTTAAAAGAAATCTGAAACTGTCACGTGACCACCGAAGAATGATTATCTAAAGATAAATTTTGTTTTCTTACTGGTAAAAAGTTGAAATTTTTTTTTTCTGTTTATTGCTGGCCAGCTGGTGGTTTATTTATTTTTAAATGCTGTTTTATGTATGTGGTTTTTTTTTTGTTTTGTTTTTGTTCTTTTGAGTATTATGAAAGATTAATTTTCTGAAAAAGAGATTTATATAATTTCTTTTGGTAATATTTTTTTCTTTTCTTTTTTCAATGCAATATTATTTGAGTAAGTCAATTTTATGATTATTTGTTCTAACTGTGCACAGCGTAGTATATTAGAAAAGTGATTTCAGTAATTGTCAATAATTATTTAGAATGTTGTTAATTTTAAAGAAGTAAGTAAGTACTTTATTTTGATATTTTTGTTGCTTTCATATTTATTTGTGAATGAAAAATTTTTTCACATCAAATTATCGATGGTATTTCATATACTTAAAATTTTATGATTTAAATATTTCTGACAGTTTTATACGGTAAGTTATATTAGAAAAAAAAAAGTTGCATATTAACTGATTATAATATTTTTGCATTAATATTTACATGAGCTCATGTTTAATTAGAGATAGATTTTGGTATGGTATTAAATTATTTTTTGTATGTTTCATCAATTGTTTATGAAAGTTTATGCATATTTACTTGTAAGGGGAAGGTAGTTATTTTGTTATTTGATTATTTAATGGGTCAAGTATTGCATATAATTTTGTAATTTAAGCATAAATTTAATTGATTTGAGGAAAAATGGCGTTTCTTTCTAAAAGGAAAAAAATCGATTTATATAATTTGGCTACCGAATTAGAGCTTCAGGTAGATGCAGATGATAAAATAGTAGTCTTGCATGAAAAAATTATGAAGTGCGCCCTTTTTAAAGACGATGAACAATTTGTACAAGAGGCATTGATTGCTATCATGGAAGATAGAAAAAAACAAGAGAGCATAGAAGAACAAAGGGTTGAGGACAAACGTATCGCAGAGGAAAGAGCTTATGAGTTAGAAAAACTTAAGCTGCAAGCTCAAAACCATACCGCGACAACTGTCCCACAAAATCAAATGGACCAGATGCGTATAGATATTAAAAACATCCTACCACCATTTAATCCGGAAAAAGATAATATGTCGTTGTTCTTGACAAAGTTTGAACTTCAAATGAAAATGTTAAATGTCTCCAAAGATTTTTGGGTCTCACAATTAGTCGCCGTACTTCCGAATGACATTGCTAAACTTTTAGCAAGAGAGCCTGAAGAAATGTTCAAAAACTATGCACATATTCGTGACATACTGTTAAAAAGATTTAAATTAACAGCGGAGAAGTTTAGGGTATTATTTAGCCGACATCAAAAAAGAGAGAATTCTACTTGGAAAGATTTTTACTTTGAAATTAGAAATTATTTTGAAGGTTGGTTATCCGAATTAGAAGTTAATTCATTTGAAAAGCTCTCAGAACTAATAATCGCTGATCAGATTAAAAAAAGGTGCCCACCAGAATATAAAAATCATTATTTAGATGGTTGGGACAAACTAAATGACCCTGTCTTGTTGGCCGAAAAGCTTGACATATACAGGGATGAGAATTTTCCGTCTTTTGGCGGATTTCCGCTTTTTTGTTATTTCAAGGAGTTTCCGCTTTTTTTTACCTCGAAATTCCGCCTTTTTTCCTCGGATTCCGTATTTTTTCTCCTACAAAATTTTGTTTTCCGAAATTTTTACTTTCCTATCGATTCCGCTTTTCTTCCGATTTCGAAAAAACATTCAAAGGTGATGAAAAAACGACAAATTTTGTCAAAAGATCGCGAAAAAGTGACAAATTTTGTCAAAAAATCGCGAAAAAGTGACAAATTTTGTCAAAAGATCGCGAAAAAGTGACAAATTTTGTCAAAAGATCACGAAAAAGCGGCAAATTTTGTTAAAAGATCGCGAAAAAGCGGTAAATGTCACCAAAAGATCGCAAAAAACTACAAATATCGTCAGAAGATCACAAACGGCAAATTTCGTCCAAAGATCGCGATAAAAAGGTCAAATTTCGCCAAAAGATCGCGAAAAAGCGGCAAATTTCGTCAAAAGATCGCCTAAAAGCAGAAAATTTCGTCAAAAAATCGCAAAAAAGCAGAAAATTTTGTCAAAAGATCGCGAAAAAAGCAAAATTTTGTCAAAAGATCGCGAAAAAAGCAAAATTTTGTCAAAATATCGCAAAAAAGCGTTAAATTTCGTCAAAATGGCGCGAAAAATACATGCATTTAGTGCTTTTAGTGTATCCTCCCCTTCCCCCCTCTTTTGTAACCTTTCAGAAATTTTTCTGTGAATTTCAAATTTTTTTTTCTTTACTCAGAATCGCTCCTGATTCAGAATTCACATTAAGCTGGCTGTAGGTCCTGGTCCAATTAGCCCGTGTGACCAAAAATAATTAACCATTGTGATTTTCATCAAGTTTTTCATATTTTTTGCTAAAAAATTTATTAAAATTATGACACACAAAAACTCTATTCTTAATTAAATTTCTTTTTCAGCAGCGGTCATGATTCTGATAAGTCGAGCATTTCATACGACCTACACTCAGTGTTTTAAGAGCTGTGTGTAATTTGGCTATTTTCACTCCTGTAATGTAGTATACAGGTTTGTGCGCTTGTCTCCATTTGCCCGGAAATCAGACCCTGGTTTTATTTCTTAAAGTATCTTTCACGGATAAAATGTGGTACAATTTTTTGTTTGCACATGGTTTCAGTCTTTTTGCTTTTTTGCAATTCTCATCCCTGCATATATGAAAATATTAGACCCCCTTTTCAAAAATCAGCAAGTAATTCAAAATCGCGTGAAACACAGAAACATGTTTTGTCAAAAAATTCAAATGGTCAGGAATTCTGGAAAAATCAGGTAACCAAAAATGAAGCTAGCGAACATTTTGGAAATTTCAAAAATACTTCTCCTACCTCAAAATATACGAATTCACGCTTTGTAAACGATGATAAGCGTCCAGTTATAAGCTGCTATCGCTGTGGGAAACAAGGTTTTGTCAAAGCAAAATGTCCTAATTGTTCCCCATCTACGCAAGTAAAATCAGCAAATTTTAGTTCCCTACATCTCCAGTCTTGTTATATTAATACACAGGCAACACCTATGTTGTATATTAAGGTAAATGGTATTACAGGTGTAGCTTGCGCAGATACCAGAGCTACACATTCCATTGCTGGGGAAATGTTGTTCAAGCTTCTCTGTGACCAAGGAACTTCGTTCGAAGAGACCAGTGTAAACATAACGCTCGCTGATGGCATATGAAAAGAAACTAACGTTCTTCAAGCAACAATCACTGTTGAAATAGAAGGTCGTAGAACTAATACAACGATTTTTGCGTTACCCGAAGCTACCGGAAATAGAACATTGTTAGGCATAGATTTTTTGAATAAAATGGGGATTGTGTTGGATATGCGAAGCCAAAGTTGGTATTTCCAGAACAATCCAAGATATAAATTTCCTTTTGTTGATGATCCTTTCAAAACAACACCTGAAATCTCAACACCAAATGTCAAAGTTAACACAGTTATGTTAAGAGAAAATGAAGGTCCAAACCTATCTACAATACAACGAAAGAGACTTAATGACTTGCGTGAAAAATTTTCCAATACCTTTCAACCAGGGGGAGAAGCAACACCCGTCGTCGAACATCGCATAAACACTAGAGAACATTGTCCAATATCATTACCACCGTACAGGTTATCACCAGCTAAGAAAGAGTTGTTGAAAACAGAAATTGATGATCTTCTTGCCAAAGGAATTATTGAGCAATGCGAATCTCCATATTCTGCACCAATCGTGCTCATTCCTAAGCCAAATGGTAGTGTACGTCTATGTGTAGACTACAGGAAGCTCAATGAGGTGACTATACCGGATACCTATCCACTTCCTCGTATGGATGATCTTCTACATCAGGCAAAGACTGCCCAGTTCATGACCACTCTGGATCTGAATGCTGGCTACCATCAGGTGAGTGTCTATGGGCCTGATCGTGATAAAACTGCTTTTGTATGTCCTCTTGGAACATACCGCTTTCGAAGAATGCCTTTTGGACTCCGTAACGCTCCTGCAACGTTTCAGAGGACGATGGATAACTTTCGCAACGGACTCCCAGATGTAAATATTCTCTCTTACCTTGATGACCTCATTATTTTATCATCAAGTTTTGAACAACATCTATCTGATCTTGAAGCTGTTTTTTAAAGATTAGACAAATGGAAACTTTCTGCAAATCGAGAAAAATGCAACTTTGCATGTACCAGAGTAAAGTACTTAGGACACTGGATCACTCCAAATGGCCTAGAAGTTGATCCTGGGAAAATTGATGCTATTGTGAGGATCCCACCTCCCAAGAATATAAAACAACTGCAATCGTTTCTGCAGACATGTTCATGGTATCGCCGTTTTACAAGAATTTGCAGAAATATCCAGACCACTTAGTAACCTCACTAAGAAGAATGTTGAATGGCATTGGGGTGCCGATGAAGAAAATGCATTTCAAACCTTGAAGCAATGCCTGGTTTCAGCACCAATATTGAAACAGGCTGATGAAACAATTCTTCACCATTCGAACCGATGCAAGCAATTATGCTCTTGGAGCAGTACTTCTCCAGGGTAAAGGTGCGGAAAAGCATCCGATTGAGTACGCCAGTAGATTACTTACTCCTGCAGAACGCAACTATCACACCACGGAACGGGAAGCTCTTGCTGTTGTCTGGGCTCTTAATAAATTCAGAGGATACATCGATGGAACAGAAGTTACTGTGGCATCCGACCACCAGCCTCTCCGATGGCTCATGAGCTTAAAGTCCCCTTCTGGAAGACTTGCCAGATGGGCTTTACAGTTGCAAGAATTTAATCTGAAAATAGAATACATTCCAGGTAAAGCGAACGTCATAGCTGACATGCTTTCTCGTCCTGCGTGTGATCATATCAGTAAAGAAGATTGTGATATTTGCACCATAATGATTGATATCCCTGCTAAAATGCCTAGTAATCTACGTGCTGAACAAATGAAAGATGAAGAATTAAAGAAAATTATTAAAAGTTTCGAAGATGAAGAAAAAACTCTAGACTACACTAACTGGACTGAACGTGGTTATGTTATGAACCAAGGAGTTTTATACAGGTATTCCCCAACTTCGGAATCTGAAGAAGCACAACTAGTAGTTCCCTCACATGAAAGGGAGAAAATTTTAAAAGAACACCATGACTCACCTACGGCTGGTCACTACGGTGCTGAAGGTACATTTAATAGAATATCCAAAAGATATTATTGGATTGGAATGCGTTCATACATTGCAGATTACGTCAAACATTGTGCTGAATGTAATAGGTATAAACCTTCTAATAAAAAACCATCCGGTTTGTTACAAACACCAGTGTATTCACAACGATTTGAAGTTCTATCAATTGATCTTTTTGGCCCTTTACCAAAAAGTAAGAATGGTAAAAGATGGATATTCCTAGTGGAAGACTGTGCAACAAGATGGGTTGAACTATTTGCCCTTACAGAAGCTACTGCAGCACAGTGTGCAACTACGTTGCTCGAAGAAGTTATCCTTAGATATGGTCTACCCAGACTTATAATATGTGATAACGGACCACAATTTGTTAGTAGTGTAATGCAACAACTTTGTTTTCTTTTAGGTATCAAACAAAACCCAACTCCCATATGTCATCCTCAGGCAAACCCTGTGGAGAGAAAAAATAGAGATCTCAAGCCGAGATTGGCTATATTAGTAGAGAATGACCACTGTTCATGAGAAGAGAAACTTCCAACAATATGTTTTACAATGAATACTGCTAAGTGTGACACCACTGGAGAAACAGCAGCATTTTTCCAATTTGGGAGAGAATTAAGAACGACAGACGATGTTCAACACTACATTCGTGCTGTAATTCACAATGACAACTTTGTACCTGAAATTACACCATACCTCAAGAAATTTGCAAACTTCACCAAAGACATTAAGGACAAACATGAAGCCAAGCAAGATCAAAGAAAGAAATACGCTGACCGTAAAAGAAAACCAGGACATTGTTTTGCTCCAGGAGACAAGGTTTGGGTTGACTTACATCCAGTAAGTAAAGCCTCTAGCAATAAAACTGCAAAGTTCATGCCTAAACGTGACGGACCATACATTATTTTAACTCAAAAATCACCCACCACATTTGTTATAGCAAGCATGGACAATCCAAATGAACCGCTTGCTACATGTCATACGTCAGCTTTGAAACTGTGTAATGACTCTGACACTATGCCTATTGCACCTATTAGGAAACATGGCAGACCACCTAAAAAAGTTACTGGTTCCTCACCGGGACGTCCGCAGAACCAGAGGGGGAGGTTGTAACAAAATGACTGCCTTCCCTTATTTTTATAGCATATAGATGGTGCTCTTGCCACTGTCGGCAAAATATCCTGAGATATTTTGCCAAACATGAAGTGATGAAGTGAATGTATGTAATCATGATTGCGCGGGTTTAAGTAGAGCTTTTGGCGTGTGTTCGAAATGTATCTCCCCTAGAGATGTTTTTATGGAAATATGTATGTTCCAAAGTTATTTTGCGCTTTTCGCGAATCTGTATATATTTTGTGTATAATTGTTATTAAAATGTGATTGTTTAAGTGTCGCACGAGTTAATCCTAACCCACAACGACACACTCTATGTATACCCAAACCTTTTTATTTTCCACACTTAAAAGTATATATATATACCGGGTGTCCCAAAAAGGACTGACTGATTTTAAAATTCAATAACTTGTAAACGGTGACAGATATTTAAAAAATTCTTGCAGGAGGGTTATGCATAAGGTCAAAAGTTTTTTTACAGTGATTTTCAATTTTAGTTCGAATTACAAACAATAGATGGCGCTGCGATCGATAGACGCTAAATTCAGGCTCGATTTTTGGTACTTCGTGGCCCGGATAATACATTTCCATCTCCTTTTTCCGCATAGAACAAGAAAAAGGACCAAACATGGAGCCTGTATTTAGCGACTATTGCTTACAGCGCCATCTTTTGAGTGTAATTCGAACTAAAATCGAAAATCACTGTAATAAAACTTTTGACCTTATGCATAAACCTCCTGCAAGAATTTTTTAAATATCTGTCACCGTTTGCAAGTTATTGAATTTTAAAATCAGTCAGTCCTTTTTGGGACACCCGGTACATACATATACATATATTTTATTTATATTTTTTAATTGATTACAGCTTTTCTAAGATTTTACAAATGTCCCTATAAAATACAAATCTTTTATCTCTATTAGATTTAATTCAGAAATTTTGTTTTCTATCTCTCATAATAACACAAAATTAATTAAAAAAAAATAGCTCTAGCCACACTCGTGTGTGATATTAGCAGACTTGTCCTTCTTGAACTTTCAATGCACAATAGAAAAAATTACTTTTCCAACGCCTCAAAACATCTCTGACCACCAAATCACCTGCAATTCTAACTTAGAGCAATGAAATTAAAAATCCCTTCCCTCTTGCAAGTTTAAAATTATCTCATATTACCAGCCTTGATAAACAATGCTTTGAAAGCATGTTACGACATTTCCTTCAAAATTAATAAATTATAAATAGCTCTCAATTAATTAGAAATAATAATCCAATTTCAAATAACTTATTTTTCTAATTTTCTTAATTTATCATATTTATTTCAAATATTTAATTAATAAATTATCATTTAAGAAAATTTTCTTTCATTAATAGATTAATATTCTTCAATATTACGATATATTAGGTTTTTCATTTTCAAACTTTTTGAAAATCGGACATTTGCAAGTCTTCAAAGTTAAAATTTTTATCTAACAAATAATTAAATTTCTTGGATTCTATATTTATTCAATAGATAAAAATATTTCTTAGTTAAAATTTCATCAAAATCAGATAAAAAAAAAAAAAAAATAAAGCAGTTAAGTGAAAAAAATGTTACTTCTATTATTTAAATATGGTGCATACGGAATTCTGATATTCTATGCATTGTTATTTTAACTTCTCTTGTAAACATATTTCGATGCATTCATGTAGCAAGCTCCTCCTTATTTGAATTGCGTGCATACGTGACCAAGGTCACCTTTCATTTTTAGGTGCGTTCGTAATTATATAAATACGTAGCACCTATAGTCGTCGTTCAGTCCGTCCGTCTGTCCGTCTGTCTGTCCGTCCGTCTGTCCGTCCGTCTGTCCGCATGTAACAGAGCAAAAACTACCCAACCGAATGGTCTGAAATTTCAAATATATGATTGTTGCAAAATTTTGTCGAGCCATTTCAAATTTTATGAAAATCGAATGTATAGTTTAATTACAGGGACAGTCAAAAGTTTTTCTTTACATTACGGCCAATGGGAAAAATTATTGCAAGTGCATTTTAATGATATGAGAGCCTTCCGAATGATCTGAAATTTTAAAGATATAACTGTTGCAAAATTTTGTCGAGCCCTTTGAAATTTTAGAAAAATCGGATGTATAGTTTAATTACAGGGACAGTCAAAAGTTTTTCTTTACATTACGGCCAATGGGAAAAATTATTGCAAGTGCATTTTAATGATATTACAGCCTTCCGAATGGTCTGAAATTTTAAAGATATAATTGTTGCAAAATTTTGTTGAGCTATTTCAAATTTCAGGAAAATCGGATGTATAGTTTAATTACAGGGACAGTCAAAAGTGTTCGGGGAATGGAAAAAAAATTATTGGGAGTGCATTTTAATGATGTTAAAGACTATGCACTTTATGAAGTGCAACAAAATATACATTCAGTACAATATGGGGTGCAAAAAATAATTATAAAACTAGTTATAGTACGAACGCACCTCATTTGCCACGTTTGACGAGCAATTTCCAACTTGTTCTGTAAGAGACTGTCGTTCTCTTAGTGGATAGCAAAAGTTTTTAGGTGCTTCGATTGGCTATAACAGATCTGTCGAGTTTTTGGCACAAAGGTGAATCTGAAAAACTCATTACAAGTAAAAATGTAGCCGTTGGTGAAGGTGGTATGGCAACTTGGTCCGTTAATTTGATCAGGTTTCTGCCCATAAGATGACTTAATGGTGGGAGAACGCAGATGTGACTTGGATGCAAGATTCTTCTGAAAAATATTTTTTTCCATGGGTATGATGAAATGTTCTATCAAGCAAATGATTTCTTTAACATTGGGATATAATATTTTCACATCATCTAATGGTATTGCATGTCTATGCTACAAATCGTTCTGCATTTTTATTCTGCTCATATGTTCATACCATGGCTTGCTGATACAGTATCAGCAAAAGATGAATGTGACTTCTTCATCAATAAAGTTTCTTACTCAATGTTTCATAATAGTAAACAAAGTCTTCAGTTCCTAAATCCTCTAAATTTTGACAACATATCTTTTTCTTATTAGTTCTTAATCTTAGTGCAATTTTATAATATATATGTCCATAGATATCCATGCTGCTGAAACTAAAATCTATACATTGTGCTTAAACTATCTGCAATCCAATAATAAAACTCTAGTACATTTAAAGAAACTAACTGCAAACAAAGAACATGTGATACTGCTTAAGAACTTTAAATGTTTGTTGACCGTAGGGTTTAAGGAACTTTTTATTCAAATAATTTGAACAATATCTGTTAAAGTAGAACATTTTCTTCAATATTTATGTGAAATATAATCTATCACATTTTGCTTTGCATTATTAAATTTGTGATTGTCATCAAAATTATTCAATTCACAATGGATATACAAAAGGTTTTTGAATATGATTGTTGGTTTGGGAAATCAATAAAAATGTGTGTGTGTGCACGCGCACATGCAGGTATTATTAATTGAATCATCACAAGGAAAAAATATAGAATAAACAAGTTGTGCGTTCATATTTGGTTTATTTTTTGCTACATTTATACACACAGATGAGATCTATAACTGGGTGAGTCATTGTTTCATTTTAGTTTTATCTATTTTATTTAAAATAATAATAAATTATCATAATATTACAATAAAGAAAATTACTATAAGAAAATATTATATTGGTGAAATTGATTTATTCTTATGTTTTTTTACTACTGCTTATTGATCACTAATTCTCTTTATATTTTTGAGATTTGTCTGATAGCTTTAATCTTTTGTTTACTTTTGTTGCCGATTTCCGGCATTTCAGTATAAAGTTATATCTTTTTTACAATATATAACTGCTTTATTTATAGTTGTACATTGCCAGTAACTGCAATCTGTCAGACAGGTGATACTTTTTCTTTGCATTAAAACTGAAAGAACTGCTGATTTCATGATGGAGTGAACTTAATATTGAAACGTTTAGCAGACAACATTGAATAACTTTTGCACAGGCATATCACTACTAATAGGTAATTTTTATTCCAAACAACAGAAACAAGGACAGGAATTTTCGCCTGACAGATGAAATCTGTTTGGACATCTCTGTTTAGACTATTCATGTATATGGGGATGGGTGAGCTAGTACATAGGGTGAGTAGGTAATGAAATGACAATGATTTAGACAACTGCCTTTTTTTTAATTCATACAACAGTTGAATGTTTTTTGTGCAAAAGTAGGATTTTTTAAAAGTATTGTTTTCTTGTCTCTTTTGTGATATTGGTATTATATTTTTCACCTTTTTCTTAGAGGGTTATTACAAGCTAGAAAAGATTTTGCAATTTTATTTTCATCTCAATATAAAGTTTGTGTTTTTAAAAATTTTTCCCCACTTTTTGCAAGAGAGAGGGGTAAATCATTCAAAATTAATAGGGAGTTTTTGATAATCCGTTACTAAAATACTGCAAAGCAATAGCAGTGTTACTTTTACTGTTATGTTAAATAACACCGACTTCTACTTTTCATCAATTTTATAAGTTTAAGGGAAAAAGAAGAAAAATCCCAACATCTATTTGCTGCAATGATGTAGAGGAGTGGCAGACTTACCACAATTTTCAATTGGTTGTCCAGAGCAAATAATAAAATAACCATAATATATTATTGCATTTTTTTTACTAAACTGAATCTGTCGATGAAAAGACAGATTTTCATTCTATGTTGAACATAAAATTAATATAAAGTTAAATTATAAAGATACACTGTGTCGCAATAAGCTCATTGTATTTCAATTTTTACTTTTGATTTCTTAATTTCTCACTATACAGTTATTTGCTGAGTTTTTACAGTTTTTAGCAAAAAGAAAATGCTTATATTGGTCTTTAACATATATATTACACTTATTAAACAATGAATTACACCCGAGAAATAGTAAATCTGAAATTTAAGAATTATTGCTCTTTAACATTATCCAAATTAAATTTTCAAAATTTTCTTTAAGGTAAAGAAAATTGGTCGAAAATACAAGACACAGTTTGATGAATTAAAAGTTAAATATGATGAGTTGGAAGCTAAAAGTAAATCCATTGAGTCAACTAGTCAAGAACAGATTGTACAGGAAATGCAGAAAAAACTGGAAGAGAGTGAGAAAAATATTAAGGAATTGAAAGAAGAAATAGAGAAGGAAAAAGAGGTATTTTTTTTTAAACTTATAATTCTTTTAATTTCTTTTCTGCTCATATTATATGTCCAGAAGCACATTTTCTGCTAATGAAGTGGTTGTCTTCTTGGTCCCCAAATTTTATCCTGTCAATTTTGCATTTTTGAAACATCCAGAACCGTGTAAATATAGTGTATATATATATATAGAGAGAGAGAGAGAGAGGGGAGGGGGGGACAAAAATTCTTTTCATATAAATATCAACATTTAAAAATAAGTATTTCATTTTACCACTTTTCTTTTATAGCCCAGTGGTTAGGGGGTTGAATTCGGAATTAATTAGGGGAAAGCTGGAAATTGTTTTAACCCCTTCAGTTTAGGTCTAGAATGAATATGCTATGTTTTCCCCCTCGTACTATGTGAGTGTTAGGAAATATGTATAGATTTATAGTAAAAAAATACGTTAAAAAAAAAATACCATAACAGTATCGCAAAACAACTAACTCTATTAAAAACATTGTCAGCACATGTGTTGTAGAGTTTAAAATTCTGAGTAAAATGAGTACCTACACTTAATATTTTTGTTGAATATTAAGGTCACAATTCTACTTCAAAGTTTTAGCCCAGTGGTCAGGGGGTTGGACTCAGAATTAATTAGGGGAAAACAAGAAATTGTTTTAATCCCTTCAGTTTAGATTTAAAATGAACGTACTATGTTTTCTTCCTCGTACTTGGTGAACGTTAGAAAATATGTACATATTTATTTTTGAAAAACATGGCTTTTTTTTAATTACCTTAACGTCTCAAAACAGCTAACTCTATCAAACATATTGTCAATACAAATGTTGTAGATCTTAAAATTCTGAATAAAATGAGTACCCACATTAATGTTTTTGTTTAACATTAAGGTCGTAATTCTATTTCAAAATTTTGCCTTAATCGCTAATCAACAGTTTGAAGCCAGGAGAGACCAAGTTAATTTAACAAAAATCTCAAAACAACTAACTTTATCAAAAACATTGTCTATAGAGCTTAAAATTCTGAATAAAATGAGTACCCACATTAATAATTTTGTTTAACATTAAGGTCGCAATCAGTGGTGGGATTCAAATAATTTAACAACCGGTTCGCTGCCGAATGAATTTTGATGTAAGATCATGAAATGAAAATGAAGCATCACATAGATTATGAAACACTTTCTAATATTATATAAGAACATTGTTATAAAACTTTGATATTTTGGTATAGAAAAAAAAATTCTGAAACATGTTTCCTAGTGAAGGGACGTAATTTATTTAATAAACTAGCTGACCCGGCCGGTGTTGCCCATGCTCGTGATAACTTTAAGTGACACTCAAAGTTGTATGATTTTATAACTTTAATTCCATTTTGTCTGAAGTTATATTTTTAAATAAGAAAATGGTGAAAAAATACTGAATTGAAAGTATATGCTATTTGGTATTTTATTTTCTGTGTAATTTGATTTCTGGAGTCTATGACAGAAAGCGAGCGAAACAGCAACGAAACATGCAGATTTTTACTGATTTCTTCGAAATTTTCACACATTTTATTTTGTAAAAATATTTTTACCTGTTTGAACTTTTCAAAATTTTAATTGATGATGTGAATCTCATCTATTGAGATGCTCTAAAAAGTTAGTATTTAGTTACGGTGTTTAGATGGACGTTTAGTTACTTTTAATGTAGCAAAAATGTCGTCTACGTGAAGCGCGAAGTGACCTGCATTTGACAGTATATTTGTAAGGGTTGAAAATAATATATTTTTTTTATTCGATAGCACCACACATTAAAAGAAGGTTTCTACTTTAAGAGCATATTTTTGGTTTCTCAGTACCTCTAAAATTGCATCCTATAGAGACGTTACTATAAGGGTGAAAAAGACCCTTTTTGAACTTATTCTTTCGAAGGGTTAACTGCGATATTTTTTAAATTGATTGCGGCATTTGAAACTTAAGAGTGTGATCTTTTAGAATATGTCTTCCGTTTTCAACTTTACCAAGTGGTTTGGCCGATGGAAGTTAATAAATCATGACAAAATATCACCCAAAATTCCTTTTTTGCTCCCGATACATAAATAGGGCATCTGCACACGTGCGAGCATTTTTTACCTCTCGGAAGAACAGAGATGAGTTTTTAATGAGAGTTCTTTGTAATTTTTAATCAATAACTCAGCTAATTATTAGAAATTTAAAAATTCTGAGTCCCAGGTGCACCAAGAGTGGCCTTAAACTAACCTCTCACAAATTTTCGGCTTTGTATGTGCTGTAGATTTTGCTTGCCATCGCGTGCACACATACACACAGAGAGAGAGAGAAACTTTTATCAGTATAGATATTCCGAAATCCTGAAAGTTTGATCAAAATTTCTATCAGAAAATGCATCAAAGCAGTATAATACAATAAAGATGATACAAAAATAGCAGAAATTTAAGCTTAAGAACTCACTTATGTTCATGATCTAAAATTGTAATCAGCTAGATATTTAAATAACTATAACTATAATTATAACTATAACTAACTATAGCAAGAGCTTCGGATATTAATGAAGTTTCTAACGTCGTGAGAATACTATCTCACTGAATGTCAACCATTCATTTTTAAATTCTTGTGCTGGTGATAAATGCTTGTAATTTCTCATAGTTAATCTCGATAAAGTCGCCCTTGTGAGTGGTAAGTGCTTGATATCTGGATATTTTTAATGCGAGTATTGTGCTAGGTTTTGTCACCAAAGCCACAAATTTGGCCTATTCATCAATGTCGTCTTCTTTAATTAGACTTAAATAACTCTAAAATTATTTTTGTAGTAACAATAATGCGCACGAGAAGAAGATATATCTGGAAATTTTGTATCAATAATAAAATTTAGCTTGGTTTAAAAACATTCAACATCTTTTAAGAACCTTTCATTCAATAACTGCCCATGGATAACAATTGCTGATGAAATAAATGCATCAGCTCACTATACATTTTCGGATTGAAAGCAGCAAAAATAAACTCGAGTTGTTTTGCGTATCCTGCGACTTATAGTGAGAAAATAACTTTATATTTATGACGTTGAAAGTTAAAAAAAGTATTTAAAAAGTTAGTATATTTTTTCATATAGTTAACACTTAAACAAAACAATAAAGGATGTAGAAAAAACTAGGTTATTGTATAGAAAACAGTTTTAAAATATTAAATAACTTGTGTTATTTGAGATATCTACATATAGCTTCTTGATAAATGTCCACACTCAGTTTTCTTTGTCTTTACTCGAACATTATTGGATGTGTACTTCTTTCTTAATGTAAATTCATAGTATAGGAACCTATTCTTTTAGAGCTTTTTAGCCAATTCGACTAATCTTTATTATGTTTGATACATTAGAGTTTGTCGACTTCACTTCTCTGACCATATTATGTCCATCTTTGAAAACCTCTTTTTCATTTCTGTTGAACTTGCAGCAATTATTCTGACAATATATTTAACCTTTTGCATACTTTACAAAACTTCCATAGTTTTGAAAAAATATTAAAAATATAGTCAATAAATCCTCAATAATCATTAATATTAATTATAAGTGTCACTAATTATAAATAATAATTCTTCAGCTGCTTTCAATGGAAGTATTACTTTACTACTCCAATATTTCAGAGAAAAAACTGTAGTTTATTGCTATATTCAAATTCACTACAACTTGTTTTTAAATGTTCAGAATTCAGTAGCCTAATATTTTTTTTTTAATTCGTTACGTTGTTTTTAAAAAACATGCTCCCTAGCTCCTAAAGCACATATGATCTTTTGCTAGATTAATATTTTTTCAAGTTTCTGAAGTCATAAAACCCCTATCGGTTTTCTTTTGCATATGCTTTTTTCTTCCAAAATATTTCGAGCATTTTAATAAATTTGATAAGTTTTCATCTTTTATGATGCTTATTCTTCTTGTTCGCAGTGCTTTTGAAAGACGAGCAATTTCATTTAAAATATACAGTCATCAAGGCAATATCAGTTATAAAATACGTAGGGCGTCCCTTCTTATCGCTGACCAAGAATTAATTCCTAAATCGTTAAATTTAGAATAATTCTGATTTAAGAAATATTTCAAATGCAGTTCTTCTTTATCTTAGAAACCGTTTTTTCTTTAGAAAAAAGTTTAAAATGTATGCTGTCCTGTGGGCCTTATAACATATTTAGAAAAACATCCATATAACAAGTGAGACAAATTTTTGTGCGAAAGAACCTTCTCGAGTTATGATATTTTGAATTTTAAGAATTTCTTAGCATTTTTTGGTACAAAAAACGGGCCAGGCATCGCTGGAAAGTCGTAAAATACCAAATATCAAGACTCGGCAAGTTCAGACCTTACAGTGTTTTTTGATTTGTTAAAATGTTATCACACGATGCGTCAAAGTTGCCGTTACTTTCAGACAACATCATGTTAAAACTAAGGCTTCAAAAAGTTTCACTATTTAGTGAGCAATGTTGCCTGTAACAGCCAATCAAATGCTTGGAAGACTGACGGGAAAAAGCCTCTTCCTGAACAGCTAGTGAAATGCTTGGAAAACTAATGAGTCGTAGGCAGTTCTTGTCGCTTCAAATTTTCCCATGTTATAGCACTTTTAGAGCATGGAATATGTTTTTCTAAATATAACTTATAAGACTTAAGATGTTAAAATTTGTTACATTTACGAAGATAACTACTTTGATTTAAATGTCTTTAAACACATAAAGAACAATATTAAAAAAAAAAAAAAAAATGCATTTGAAAGTATACCACTAAATCTAACGATTTAACTATTAACTATTGATCATGAATCTCAGGGAACGTTCCGTATGTTTTCAAAAGAAGCAGAAAAGCAAAGTACCTTTTATTCGAATATAAATAATTATTGTAAAGTTAATAAGCATGCCATATAACTAGAATTAGCCTGGGCTACTGACTTGGATTCTTCAAATCTTCAAAATTTCATTTTTTTAAGTTGAATTTGCTTCTTTACAGGGCTGATGAAAAAATATATAGTACTTTTTGCGAATGAAACAAGTCAGAACATGTCACAGTGTTATATTTAGAAAATGCTGTTGTGCAGATAAACCTTTAAAGAAAGTAGGTAAATGGTATTTAAAGTATAGTAGTAGGTTTTGGCATTTAAAGTATAATTTTAACAACCAGTTCACTGATCTCAGCATGAATTAACCGGTTCTACTGAACCGGTGCAAACCGGCTGAATTCCACCACTGGTCGCAATTCTATTTAAAAATTTTACCTTAATTGCTAATCAAAAGTTTGAAGCCAGGAGAGGCCAATTTACCTTAACAATATCTCAAAACATCTAACTCTATCAAAATATTGTCAGTACAACTATTGTAGCGCTTAAAATTCTTAATAAAATGAGTACCCACATTAATATTTTTGTTTATAATTAAGGTCGCAATTCTATTTTAAAATTTTGCCTTAATCGGTAATTAAGAACTTGAAGCCAGGAGAGACCAAGTTAACTTAACAATATTACAAAGTAGCTAACTCTGTCAAAAAATTGCCAATACAAATGTTATAGAGCCTAAAATTCTGAATAAAATGAGTACCCACATTAATATTTTTTGTTTAATATTAACCCTAGAACTACCGGAAATTTTACTCAAGTTTTATAAAAACATTCTACACCAGAATTTTTACTTAAAACTATTTAATTTGTTTATTTAACTTATTATTGTCTGATTTATACATTTAGTTTGTTTTGAAGAAATTTCTGGTTTGAATAAATATTTTGAATGTACATGTCGGGTCCATTGGACCCTTCTGGTAGACAGAGGGTTAAGGGAGCAATTCTATTTTAAAAGTTTGCTTTAATCAATAATCAACAATTTGAAGCCAGGAGAGATCAAGTTATCAGTCCACATTGCTTCCAATTTTTATATACATGCATTTTTGTTAATTTCCAACCTATGTCGAAGGGATTAAAATAATTTTTAGCTTTCCCCAAAGTAATTTCGCATTCAGCCTTTTTTTTCATCTCCTACCACTGGGCTCGTAATCAAGAGATTAAACCGTAATTCTTAAAATGTCCAAAATAATGAGATAAAATAATTACAAAAACATCATAAATGCCTCAATTAAAAATACATGTATATAAAAATTAGGAGCAGGGTGGACTGATAACCAGGTCTGTTCTGGCTTCAAGCTCTTGATTAGAGATATAGGCTAAACTCTGAAGTAGAATTGTGAGCTTAATGTTCAACAAAAATATTAAGTGTGGGTACTCATTTTATTCATAATTTTAAGCTCTACAACATTTGTACTGACAATGTTTTTGAGTTAGTTTTCTTTTTAGATACTAGGGGACTCGGCCCCCTACGAGCTACGCTCGCCAACCCCCGTCCAGACACCGCAGACTCTAAATGCACGCTAATTTGATCGGCTTTAAAAAGATTTCAAAAGATTGAATTATAATTTAAAAAACAGTGGCGATCTCCCTATAAACGAATTTCTATTCATTTCTCTTTGATTGGGGAATTTTAACGCCAAATCCGCTGCGGTACTACTTGATTATCCTGTCGACCAATTTCGCCAAATTATACAAATTGATATAATTTTTATTTTAAATAACAAAAGAACAAATAAATTCGTACAACATTAATAAAAACACAAATAAAACGTCGAAATAAAAATAACTTGATGACGTATACACGTGTAACAACATTTTAAAATAAGCTAATATAAAAGGAATTAAGTAAAGAGAGTCTTTGTCTCCTGGTATTTTTTAACAAAGCGAAAAGAAAGTTCTTTTAAATGAGACATTTTAAATTAATTCTCAAAATATCAAATAAATGTCTAGCGCAATTTCTAAATTTAAACTTTTTTGCAATAGTATTTTGTGTTCATTTTATGTAATAACTATAATGTGACGTAAATATGACGTAATTTCTCCTAAGACTTCTAACGCATGTTAATGAATTTATTATTTTACAATATCCTTTCTCTTTTAAAATTCACGTGTATACTTTTTATGACGTAATTTTTAATAAAATCCTGCTTTTTATACGTAATTATTTAATTCTAATTTGAAAGTTTTTTTCTTGTTTATAATAGTCACGTGTAAATAAATTTTTAATTTGAAGCAAACATTATTGCTTGCGCTTTTTATACAGTTGGCAACAGTTTAAATTAGTACAATTTTCTGAAATCTGTAAAAAACATCTCTAGAAATGCTGAAAATTTGAATTTAAAATAGAAATAAAACCTGAAAAAATGAGTCAAAATAAAAAAATTAATGCAATCTGCACTCCGGCAAATTCTAACGCATAAAATGATCTAAAAATGATTACACTGCTATGTATAGTTTTTGCTGCTATAAAACTTTTTTAGTGGATCGATTTTGTCCAACTTTAGCATTAAATAACTCTTAAAATAATTCTTCGATTTGAAAACTGTGTGCATCAGCGTGTTTATCAAACATTTCTGTATAAAACCACCGATTTTCATATTTTTGTATGCATTATTTTTGTTAATATTAACGAAGAAAGGCCTCCGGTCACAAAAAAATCAAAACCGGCGGCGGTGACAGCGGTAGTTACTTTTTTTTAGAATAGAGAGATTGTTATGGTATTTTTAAAAAAGCGCTTTTTGACTATAAATCTATACATGTTTCCTAACGCTCATTTAGTATGAGGGGAAAACATAGCATATTCATTCTAGTCCTAAACTAAATGGATTAAAACAATTTCCAGCTTTCCCCTAATTAATTCTGAATTCTGCCTTTTTTTTGCTCCCCTACCACTGGTCTATTAATGTTAAAGCAAAGTATAAAAAATTTATTTTCGTAAAGATAGTTTTTTTTTCTTTTCCCTTTTTTAAATATATATATATATATATATATAATTACTAATAGTATGCCATTCTTATAGTGAATAATATACATATAAGTATGTTTAATATAAATATAGTTATACTGTATGCATTAAAATTGGGTAGTTATTTTTATTATTATTCCTCTATTCTTTTTAATATTTATTATCGGTTTAATGTTTTTGAATGTCCCACATTCATACTTTATGGATTTTTATGGATGTCTGAAAATAATCCACATTCTATATTTGTGCTTTTTAAGTAATGGGAATTTAAGTATCATTTAACTTTCTATATACTTCCACATGTTTTTTATTTCCTGTTCATTTTATAAATATCTTGTATATAATTCATTAAAAAATAATTTTTATATTATTTTTAATAATTATTTTTATTAATTATTACTGAATTTATTTTGTTTTATAGCATATAGCTATATGCTATATATTATCAATGTTCTAGAATTATTTAAATTCTTAGTTTAGTTTAAATAAGTTAGCTAATAGAATATTGTATGCTTTTAAATTTTATTAACAATAGTTTTTAAATACATTGTGTGGTTTATATTAGGTTTATAATTCTCTATATATAAGGATATGTTTGGTTTTGCTGTTTAAACAGTTATTTACATTCAAATGCTTACAAATATTTATCTTGCGATAGATGTTTAATATAAGTAATAATAGATGGCAGCACCAAATTTGTCTCTTTAAGATAGCTCTAATTTTTAATTTTTCTAGCTCCATTTCAGTTATAATTTATACACCAGGGGGTATTTTTAGCTAAATTTTGACGATATTGTTAAACTGTTATTAATTAATTTAATAGTGCATTTTAAATAATGTAATTAATATCTATTTATTTTATATTAGATTAAATGTGTTTTACAAGGTATTTCAAATTTTATTTCAAAATGTATTAACTGCATCCTTTGGTATCATTTACTGTGATTTCTTAACTGTTTTATTCACCTTAATCTTTTTGATATACTGGTAGACATGTGCGCATGGATTTTCGTAAAATACTGAAATATTAATCGGTATGGTGTTTATTATTTATATTTTATATCCTATAAATATTTAAATACGTTTTATTGATTCTTCCATTTCATATTATTTGTTTCTATTCTGCTTTCATTTTTAATCAATTCACTTGATTTTAGTGGTTGTTCGGGCACAGGGGAAAATAATTTTTAGCTTTAGCTTATTTTTCCCACAGAAAACAACCATTTTGCTTATATCATTGAATTCTGTGCCCTTGATAACGTAATTCAATGTATAAGCTTTTCAATTTTTGTCGGTGTCCACTTTTTTCTTTTTTCTTCCATAATAATTCTTATAATAATTTTTTTTTTTTTTTTTTTTAATACTTACAGCTTTAATTCATAATAATTGACGGTGGTAGGTTATGCTTAATTAATGGTTATATATATATATATATATAATACAGTCGAGTCTCTATATAACGAAATCCATTGTTCCAGTAAAAAATTCGTTATATAGAGAATGTGTAAAAATTTCTATTTAATGTGCAAATTTTGAACAAAAATTATTTTTGAGGTGTTTAATTAAGAATTTGAAATGTTTAATTATAAATATTAACCTAATATTGTATTTCTTAATTATTTAAACAGTTTCAAAAAAGAGAACCGACACTTATTTGATACCATAATAAAAATCACATAAGGAAAACTTACATTAATTTTAGACGAAGAAATCTGTAATTTTTCGCTGTTTTGATTTCAAAATTGTTACACTCTCGAAAAAATATTCACACTTTAGCAAGGAATGAAAAATTGTATGGAACATTTTCCTTCATTTGAAATCCTCTCCTTATAAGATCAAAAGAACTCATCATTTCATTGTGTGATGTTTTTTTCTCTTATTGTATGTTTTCGTTTTCATGCTCATTGTCACTCTCACCGTCACTGTTCATACACTGCTTAAAATAACACTATCAGTAGGATACTGCGCAATAGTGAGATTGCCATCCACTTCCAAAAAATCCGAGAGGGTAGCATTTTCTTTGACATTTCCGCGTTCCTTAATTAATTTGCATTTCTCTTTTACGTCTATTAAAGCCACATCTTCTTTGTCCTCAGAATCTGCATTATTCTCCAGTTTAGAAAAGCCGGCCTTTTTGAAGAAATTGTGAATCGTTTTTTCAGTCCATCAAATCTCAAAGCTTTATAAAATTCCGCAATACACTTTCTAAGACTAATGATGCCTTGGGTGGAATCATTTTTTTCAGTAGCTATGATGCAGTTTTTCTCCACAGTTTTGTGAGAGCTGGACAATTGTCAATAAGCAAAACAATTTTTTGGCGTTGTTTTCTCATTTGATTAAGTGCTCACGCCTTTAAAACGCTGAGGAGATTTACTTTTCCCAATGACTAGCATCTTTAATTTTTCTTTCCCTGTCAAGTTAGCGCACAGCAGAATAGTTTTGTTTGCAGCCAAAACATTTATCTTCTTTAAAGGGCAGAGTCTTGTTTGGGAGACACTTGTAAAAGAGACCTGTTTCGTCAGCATTGAAAATGTTCTCAGGTGAATTTATTCAGGAGTTCTCTTTTAGAATTGCTGCTACTTTAAGACTCCAGTTCTCACATGCTGTCACTGGAGCATCCACACTTTCATCTCAGATAGTTTTCTGTAATAACCCATGTCTTTTCTTGAACTTTTCTAGCCAACCAATGCTGGCTTGGAAGTCAGAGTGCCCAAGAGATGAAGCATATTCTAAAGCCTTTTCTAAAATCATTGGTCCCGAAAGTGGTAGATTCCGGTCCCTTATCCCTTTAATCAACTTAAACATTGCTTCGTCTAAGTCCTTGTATTGGCACGTCCTCTTTCTTTTTCGCGTCGAACCAAGATCCGAATTCTGCTCAGTGATTGACTCTCTGTTTTTTATGATTGTTGATAGTGCCTGAATCCCAAACTTTTTTGCCACATCTTTTTTTTTTTTTTTTTTTTTTTTTTTTTTTTTTTTTTTTTTTTCAGTCCCTTATCGATTTCTTTCAAAATCTTCACTTTATCACAGAGTTATGCAGTTCCTAGGAGACATTTTTTCCAGAAGCAGTAAAAAAACGCACTCAGACAGATTAAGTTTTGCGAATCATTCACATTAAAGAAAGCCAGAAACAATTGCGAATTAAAACGGCCTATAGAGGCTCTGCTCGCAGCCTTCGGTACAGGAAAATTGTCCCTTTAATTTCCCTTTAACTAATGCTAAAGTGCCATTGAAATAATTCTTTATTGTAAATGCATTTGAAAGTTTGACATTCAAATTCGGATAACTTTTACTTTTTCATATAAGACAGAACACAAATGTCACAGGAAATCTGAAATTGTGCAAAAGAACAATCATTCTGAACAAATTTAAAATGCATGTAATGCAATGTGCTTGCACAGCACTATCCTGAAGCGAGAAGTTACATCTTTTCTCCTCCAGATGGCGTGTTTGAGTGCTTGAATCGCTAATAAACATCTACTCTAACTGTAAGGGTTGAGAGCTTTAGTTTGGATAGATGACAATGTGTTTTAAGTTATGACAGTGATCTGCTCTCACGGCTGCAGCTGTCGAAGGAGAATTTCCCATTCAGCCAATAGCGTGCTTGCACATTCTTTCCCACCCGCTTTTTTATGAAGTGCATCAGGGCACGTGTCTTGCCAGTGGATCTCGTAAGCTTTCTGGTAGTGAATACATTGCGAATATCGACTTGTGCTTGATTAAAAGAGAGTATATTTTTCTAATTTAACCTTCTGAATGATCTTCGATGTCATTCACCTTAAACTTCAATTACCTCTCTGATCCCGCTCTTATATGTGTAACAATCCAAATGACGCTGTTTTAAGAAGGATTTTGGAAGATGTGTGGGAGGTGGGGCGGGGGATGAATTCGTTGGACATAGAGAACAAGGAGATTCAAGGTAGAAAAGTAAGATAAAAAATCAGCACTGAACGATAAATCAAGAATCAGAGATGGAAAATTGATTCCATGTGATTTGGAAGCTTTTTTAAAACTGAATAAATAAAGAACATTTTATGGAAAATTTCGTTATATGGAGATAGGTATTTCGCTATATGGAGACTGTTTTTAATGAGATCACGGGATAAGGGGACTGTTCCTACTAAAAATTCGTTATATAGAGAAATTCGATGTATGGAGTTTCGTTATATAGAGACTCGACTGTATATATGTAATGATTGCATCCCGGTCTCTTCCTTTCATGACATTTCGTGGAGTTTTGAGTTGCTTAGAAGTATTCATGGCTGAGAGTGGTATAGCAGTGTTCTTGTTTATTCTTTTCTGTTCATAAATCCTGGTGAAAACAAGTCCAGCTGCGGGACTAACAGTCCCCAATTATTCAAGGAAAATGTCAGTTGAGCGATGTAGTTTCATTGCATGTTGGTAAGAAAGAGCAAGCCACAAAAACTTCCTCTTCAGCATATATAAAGGGTAATTCACATTATTTCTGCCAGAGAACAGACTTATTCATAAAAGGAGGAAACTTAAGTTTTATTGGCTAAGACTATTTTTAATGATGGATTTTCTAATAATATTCAGGTCTTGCATCACCCAGACCTAATTCCAATTTAAATGCTAAATATTACTCACGAGGCACTCATAGTCTGAAGTGTCAAACCAGACAAAAGTTAATCATGATTTATTGCCCACCAATTTTCCACCTTGACACCAATTAAACCAACACATCCACCCTGATTTATTGCTCAGAAATTAATCCCTTATTGTTTATCATTCCATTCTCAAATCATCTAGCATATCCTGAAAAACCCAGTCTGTTTATGCCATAAATATAAGGATGCTTTACCTTCCGTTCATGAGAGAGTCACTACTTTTATAATTATTTTAAGATAGTCTATGTTCCATGATGCCTGTCTTATGTCAACAAAGGATAATTTTTTTTTCCAACTTTGTTTCATAAATATCAATCAGCATCAAAGATTTCCATGATGAAGAAAATATTTTTATTTATTTGCTCCAAGAGTCCATGAAAAACAATTTGGTCCTCCTGATTTAAAAATTAATTTAAATTTTGAATTGCAAAAAAGCTTTATCTTTTAAAAAGGGGTTTATTTTTATTTACTTATTTTTATCCTCTCATATCCCCCGTTTATGCCATAAATATAATGATGCTCCCCCCCCCTCCCCCCCCAACCCCTCCCCTCCCAAAAAAAAGTTCGTATCTGCCTATCTTACCCTACCTTGCTCATGTTTTTTATAAATTTGAATTTCATGTAGCTTATTCCATTAAATGGTGTATTTTTAATTTTGGAAGGAAGTTGAATTGTGCTGAATGTTATTTACATTTATTAATAATTTTATGTAGGGAAATATTACATTACAGTAAATCTTGTTTGTTCATAGAGGCCTGTCCTAATTTCAGGGTCTAACATTTTTTCTATATTTCTGGAAACTTTTAAATATTTTTTACAGTTACTCTTAACAGTTTCAGGGTTTTGTAGAAGAAAAGTAATTAAATTGCTAAAATGTTAAAATGATTGAATTTTACCAGATTTTATGAAAAATTGGTTTTCCTCATGGAAATTTCAGAAAATCTGGTATAAGAGCTTTTGAGGTAGTTTATTAATTATAATAAAAATTAATCCTTAATTAGGACTTTAATTACAGCCACACCCCTTTTTCGCATAATTTTTCTTAAGGCTGCAAACATCCCTGATATATAAAATATTTTGTGCTGAAGTATGTCCTTAAAATTGTAAGATTTTGAAAATAGACATGTTATGCATCTGCGATAGTTATTTTATTTTTAAAATAGTTTTCCTTTTCAGTCTGCTTTATTGTCCAAACAAGCACAGAGTAAAGCCAGTGAAAAAGAAGAAAGAGCAATAAAATTGCTTACACAATTTAGACAAAAATTTGCTCAAGTTAATAGTATGTATATTTCATTCTATAAATATTAAATACATTAAAATAAATTTTCTAAGGTGTAGAATAACTTAATGATTTGCTCTGATATTTTTTTGTGTTTTAGGTCAGAAGGAGGCATTATCTGAAGAAAAGAAAAAATCAATGAAAGAAAAAGAGGAATTGAAGACTCAGTTAAATCGTTTAATGGCTTTGCGTAAGTAATGTTAAATTCATTCAAGCTTTATTCTTCTTCCCCCCCCCCCACTAGAATCCTGCACATGTTGGGTTGTACTTGACCCTAAACCCAAAAATTTCATTTGAAATCAACCTGTCCCGATACTTTTCGGCAACCCAACCCGAATCAGACGTATTCCAACCCGCTCCTCGAAATGAAAGTTAGTCATTTTTTAATGCAATTGTGAAAAGCAGTTGGCAGTTTTATCTCTAACACCTATTTTCTTTTATATAGAAAAATGGACAAATCTATATTCTTTAGTATTCAAATGTAGTAAACCTTCTGAACAGCAGGCGCATCCGGTTTGTTCGATAGTGTCCTGCATCAAGTCGGGTTGTCCCTAATTTTCTTTTTAGGTAGATTTCGTATGAAATACTACCTATTGGGATCGTTCCTATGTTGGAATTTCTGAAAAATTTTTGCAGATCTACACCGATCATGACCCCTAGAACCCAAAACCACCCTCAGTAAAAAACTTTATCTATCTATCTATATATATCACTTTCTTCTGGACACGATAACTTTCGTAATTCTGCACCAATCTCTTCCAAACTGATACATAAAATCAATGGGCATAAAATCTCGGTCAAGTTCGTTAATGGGCAAAATCGGACCAAGGGGAGGGAAATAGGGAGTGGTTTTGTGAAAACAGAAAACCCCCCATAACTTCTTAATTTTTGTACATATCAAATCAGTTTAAAGTTTTTATTACTTCTAAAAATAGGGCCAAAAATTTATGTATCACAGATTTTTGATAAAGTTAAAAATGGGCTCATGGGGCGCAAAAAATAGGGTTTTTGGGAGAAAAAAATTCATAACTTCGTCAATTCTCAAGATATCAAATTCAATTAATTTTATTATAAATCTCCTTAACATTATCTAAAACTTTTATATTCACAAGTTTTTGATAGAAGCACTTCGTACTGCAAAAAAAATTAAAAATGAAAACAAAAAGGGCGTTTGAAGAAGAAAAAAATCCATAACTTCGTCAATTCTCAAGATATCAAATCCAATTAATTTTATCATGAATCTCCTTAACATTATCTACAACTTTTATATTCACAAGTTTTTGATAGGACCAATTCGTACCACAAAAAAAAAAAATTAAAAATGAAAACAAAAAGGGGGTTTGAAGAAGAAAAAAATCCATAACTCCGTCAATTCAAAAGATATAAAATCCCCATGAATTTATCATATATCTTCTTAATATTGTCTACAACATCTATATAGACAAGTTTTGGATAGGACCAATTCTTAGAGCAAAAACAAATTAAAAATACATACCGGTTGAAGTAAAAAATGATCTTAGTAAGGGTGTATTCAAATCCAAACTGCTTATTTTCTGACTCATTTTACAATTCATTTTTGCTCTCAAAGACTTCCAATTGGTACGTTTTCTTACTCAGAAACTATATAATGTACCGTAATGGTCGATTTTCTGATAGGGGCAGAATATATTTTTTTAAATGCTGTTAAAAAGGGCATTTTGAACCGAATTTACCGAAGCGGATTGTGTTAGAAATATCATTATATTAAGGATACGCTTAAATCCAAACTGCTTATTTTCTGACTGGTTTTTAAATTCATTTTTGCTCTCAAACGCATTTAATTGGTAGATTCGCTTATTCAGAAATTATATAATGTACCATAATAATCGATTTTTAGATAGAGGCAGAATATATTTCAAAAAATGATGTCAAAGTGGGCATTTTGAACGGAATTTCCCGAAGCGATTGTGTTAGAAACGAAAAATATTGTCCTTCTGAGAAAATAATTGTTTATGTATCAAGTTTTAATTAATTGAACAAAAAATAAAAACACAGGTCGCTTATAAATCTCTTCAAAAATCACGTCAGCAAGTTTCATATTTTTTTTTAATTAAAAATTAATCTGGAATTATGCCAGAAAATTTCGAGTTGTTGAGCATGGAAAAGTATTTTTTTGAATACCGCCCTAACATGATTCTGATAAAACCAGCTATTATATGAAAATGAAATAAAAACTCGTCAAGAGCGGCCAGATAAAATTGTTAAAGTGGATTTATCTATAATCATGATTTAGTTTTTGTTTGTGAAATTAGTATATTTGACTTTGAAATCTACCTCTGCCTGTAGGCCGGGCCGGCAGGGATTTTTTCAGGTTGGGATGACTCAAATTTTCTGTTTGCCTGCCATATTTAGTTTTTTTTTTCCTTTTGCAAGTTGTGTTGGAATTTTTGTAAAAAGTTTGCGCTGAACTATGTTTAGGATGAAAATAAATACGTACTTGAATATGAATGCGTATATATTCAATTAACTGCTTGAGAAATAAAATGTATACACGAAATGCAATCATAGATTTTGTTTCTTTAAGAACCCTTTATCTTCTCTGGGAATATGAAAAATATTACCAACTAGGGCTGAACAATATCAGAAATTTAATATCGCAATATATTATCTAGTTAATATTGATATTGATGATATATTGCGATAGCTACCATAAAGTGTGGGAATAGAAAAATTGCTAATTTTAAAAGATAAATGGCATGGTAGCAGCAATTTAGGTACAAATAGGGGTGCCGGAATGACTTTTTAAAAAGCCATGGTGATTCAAAACTTTTTTTTTCCCCTCATTTTTTGTGCGAGAAAAAAACTATTCAAATTCTATTCCTTTTAAATATAAAAAGGTGTTTGTGAATGTGTCAACAAGTTTGTGTCACTTACGTGCAAAAAAACAAAAACAAAATAAAACAAACACAAGCAAACAAAAAAAGAAAAAGAATGAAAATTCAAACTCTCTTATTTTTTTTCCCCTTACTGTAAATTGGCCGATTTCTTTCAAATTTTCAGCAAATTGAAATAATAGTAAATTAGGCTATTTAACAAATTTTTATTTTAATGTAATCGGTTATTAGAAAGTTACAACGACTGCCAAAAATGCCCACTTTACAGAAACTGCAAAGAAATGTAGGAAACTATCTGTGGTTTGTTTTTTATTTATTCACCTCATTCTGTAAAATCGAAAGTCGAATGTTTACACAATCAGATCATCAACCTTGGATGGATAATATGTTTTGCTATGCAGAAAGAAACCATGGATGGATTTTTTTGTGTGGTGAGCGTGCAACCAGCAGATCACGAAGCTGCAGAACAGTTTGTAGAAAAAATTCTCTGTTAAAATATCTGCTTTAATATTATCGATTTTTAGTATTGAAAATACATTCTTGACGTAAATAACACACTTTTTTTGCGAGGGGGGGTGGGGGGGGTGGTAGATTAATTTTTTTGTCAAATAAACTGAAAGTTTTCCAAAATTCAGAATCGTCGAGGTCTGGAGGGTTCCGGATTTTGGATTTTGTACTGTACTAAGCTTTGAAGGTTATGAAGAGACTTTTAAAAAGCATGCATTACCAGATTCATACGATATACACTTTTGCCATCTATTAGTAAAACGGAACTTACTTTTGCATGGAGCCAATACAATAAAATCTTCTTAATGGATGCTCCTGAATAGCAGACACCTCTATTTAGAGAACACTTTTCCAACACTTATATATTTATTTGCTTTTTTCTTTGAATAGTGGACACTCACAAATCTACACACATGAAATGTGTATGTGCGTAAACTATCACAAGTACGATATGTGTGTTTTGTGTTATCAAACATCAAATGTTGGTAATATTTTTCATATTCTGAAAGAAGAGTGAAGGGCTCTTATAATTTATGATCACCTTTCTTTTGTACATTTTATTTCTCATGCAGTAAATTGAATGTATATTCATTCATATTTAAATATGTATGTTTTTTCATTTGAATCATATTTTTGGTCAAACTTTTTGTGAAAATCCCAACAATAGACTTGCAAAAACCTAAATCTGACCGTAAGGAACATTGTAGAGTGAACATGATTCGCAGAAAGAAAATTAGTCACCCCAACCCAACCTGATAAAAGAAATTAGGGACAACCGACCCAATGCAGTATTCTATTTTTCAAATAAAAATTATCCTTGGTAATATTAATACATTGAGCACTTACAAATTTTGTGAAAATAAGCAACAATCTAAAGTAAGTGCTTAATTTTATTCTTGTATTATTTCTTAATCATGGATGAAACTCTTCTTCATTTTTTTGAATTTCTGACTTAAAAATAAATCTCCCCCCCCCCCCCCTCTCCCCTTGCCTCTCCTTCTTCCCAAATTTCACTTCCTTCTTTTGCTCCTTCCTCTGCAGTACCAAAGTTTAAAACCTTTAAAACTTAATTTTTGTAAACTTTTTCTACTCTGTTACTTTATAGCGAATAAATAATCAGTCCTAAATTTCATTGACAATTCATTTCATTAAAATTTCCTCTGAATTTCACCCTCTCAAAATTTTGCTTCCCCATTTTGTCCCCCCCCTCTCCCCTCACACACACTGTACTCAAAGTTTAAAAACTCTTTAAAACTGTTTCATAAAGAAAAATAATACTCTGCTCTATTTTCCATTTTATTGTCATTGTCAGAATAAATAATCGATCATGAAGATTTCGCTTCCCACCTGAAATTGGCCTTTTCCCTTTGCTTCGTCTTCCCTTCCATTTAAAGAGTACTTGCATTTTTTTTTACTATTTCCGCAATAGCTCTAACTCAAGAATTAAGGCATGAATTTTCATCGAACTTCAGATTCATGTATACAATGATAAATATTGTAAACGTTTTGGCATAAATCATCCGAGGGGTGTGTGACGAAGTAGATTTAAATGTTGAGAATAAACAAAAGTGGCGAAAATAGAGTGATCGTATAGCTAAGATGATAAGGCTGACTTACAGTAAAAATAAATAGGAATAGTCTTACTTAAATGACAACAGTAGACACATTGAAGAGACAGCAGTTATAAAAAATCTTCTTTATTAGTTGTTTCACTTGAGAGGTGGAAGGCAATTAGGAGAAGTAGGTCACCGTACACATCAGAAGGACGTTCCACGTAGAATTATTAAAAACTTGGAAGTAATTCCATGATAAAGATGATTACTGGTTAAAATCATTTTTTAAAGAAGGTCTTGATGATAAAAAGTCCGAAATCAAACATGCGTTAACTTAAAAAAAAACCAGAGACCGAAGATAAACTTTTAGATAAAGATAATAGCTATTGAAGAACATCGCTCTTTGAATTTAGGCGCAAGGCCCGAAATTCAAACGACAAGTCACGTTGTCAAAAATAATACATACTTTCGTAAATCTTAAAATCTGATCCGATCTTAAAATCTTGAAATCTGTTAAAAAACTGGCTGCATTGATATATATACTACATAAAAGGGGTTTACAAAACTACCTCCAGAAATGATTTAAATCTATTTGTTAAAATTAAATTTACGTATTATGATTAAATCGTATGAAAACAGAGAAAAGAGAAACGAAACTTTACACGGAGAGAATGAAGCTCTAATTCGCCAAGCGAAGACACACCCCAATATGACGCGGTCGACGTCACTTGCAACACACCCTGGTTCTAAAAATAGATCAGGAAGAGGGGGAAAAATCTGAAATCAAAACTTATCTGCTGCATGCAGTAAAAAGGAGAGAAAAAAAAGTGATTTGAACGATGTTTTGCGTTGAAAATAAATAGTTTAAAACATGAGATAATAATGCTGCATTACAATTTAAAAAATAAATAATAAATGTGATTGCTACATCACATTACCCCCATTTGCCGAACAAAATTTTGGATGACCAAAAGGTGAAAAAGGTAAATCTTGAAAGAGCTTTTTCAACAAAGGGAAAACAAAATTTTAAAAGACAAGGAGCAAAAAAATGTAGAATAAAATTTAAGTTAAATTTAAAAGTCATAATAAAAATTTTAAGTGCATGTGCACATTTAGGGAACGTAAATGTACAGTGACCTAAAGAGAAAGAAAAAGAATATACATCAAGTAGTACATTCAAATTTCAATAGTATACATAACATAGTATACAATAATAATAATAAGCCCCATTGCAATCAAAGGCAAAGAAAGGCACCTTCCTGTGTAAAATGATCTCTATAAATTAAAATATTACTCTTTTAATATTTTAAAATTTTATAAATCCAAAAGCTAAATAATTTTTTTAGCCGAAAGAGACCACAAAAAAAAATTTGAATTCAATAAGTTAGAAATAAGGTACACTTATGAATCAAAATTTACAAAGTTGCAAAAGTAAAGCAACAAAAAGTCAGAAGTACCCTCTCTAAATATTCTGACTGCCTAGGAAAATAAATCATAAATTGATACATTCGAAATGAAAATCATTTCTACTAATCAATTTCCTCATATATTGAAACATTCAAAATGAATAAATAAATCATTTCTACTAATCAATTTTCTCATATATTGAAACATTCAAAATGAACAAGTCATTTCTACTAATCAATTTTCTCATAAATATTGAAACATTCAAAATGAATAAATAAATCATTTCTACTAATCAATTTTCTGCATATTTATAAAAATAAATTGCAATGAGAAAGTCGAGAATATTTTACTTTTATATTCCGACAACCTAGGACTTAAATTTCATCAATCATAATAATAGTTTAAAAAAATTGTCATAATCAGGAAAAAATTTAAATTACCAAACAAGTGTACCATAAAAAATATTTAGTTTAATTCCTTCAATAATTTAATAGTAAAATTTAAATTTCTATGCTTGTAAAAAAAATATTTTAAATTAACTTTAAACAACAGTTGAAATTAAATTAAAGAGCTGCAAAAATTTAAAAAATATTGTAGAGTAAACAGACAATCCTTCATGATACCTTGATCAGTGGACACATTCAGGAACTCTGTAAACACATTTATACAAAACACAAAAATACAGCAGACTCCAATGTGCATAAGAGACTTGTGAAATCTTGTGCAAGAGATAATCAAATAATTCAGCATAGAAAAAGAAAAAAAAATAGTGTATTTTACAGATGTAAAGAAGCTCTTGGTATAAACCACAAATGGTTGGATATGAATAGTACTGTGAACTATTCAAACACTTCTATTTTGTTGAAAAAAAGGCACAGTTAGCACAACAACACATCACCAATTATGAATATTTAGCAGAATATGGTGAATAAATATACTTTGAAGGAAAAATCGGTAGACACTGCTGGCAAAAAGAAGACAATGCATGGTGGTACATTTAGGAGTAACACTTCACTTAAGGATGATATAAACACATACACCATGATGAGTAGAGGACAAGCTCGATAGTCAAAATCGGTAGTGAAGAAGCACTTTAAAAAATATATATATATATAATTTCTTAGAGAATTGTTGAAGATTCACTGATGAACACTTCAAAAAAAGATGCGCTGGTAAATATTTTCACTAAGAACTTGTGCTTTTCTTCGTATAAAAGGTGCAAATAAAAATTTTCTTCATTTAAAAAAATATCTTCATGATCAATTTAAAATAATTTTGCATAAATTGAAAAAGTGAGGCATATGGCAGATTAAAAATTTTGAAGCAATTGGGTTATGAAATAAGGAAAAGGCACTATAATAATAATAATTGACATATAAAAATCTTCAGAAATAAGTAAATAAACAAACACTCTTGAGCTTAAACATTTTCTGTAATTCAAATAACAGTAAATTTTATAAATATTTGTGGAATATGGTATAATGTAGAAGTCAAACACTTCCAATGCGAGGATGAAACTTTGCCGCTTACCCCTACGTAAGGATGAAAATTTTCCGCTCACAAGTAAACGTTGACTGGGAAATTCTATTGTTTATGAAAAAATAATATATATACTGATTTAGCTTCAAAACCAACTTCGAAAACACACAGGAGAAGATCAGAAAAAATATGGATATTTTACTACATAAATTACTGAGAATTCACCAGGAACATCAAAGCCGAAAATGGAGCACAAATCTTTATTGGTTGTTGTAAATGAGGAACAGAATTTTTTTTCTGCAGGTATGTATTATAATATTTTCAGTACTTTCAGAACAACATTTCCACACACTAGAGAAGCGTTTCAAAAAATGGATTAATAACAACACTCTTGAAGGCAACTTCAGTAGGTAAGCAAATGTGAATAAGAAAGATGAGTAAAACTATTGTCATTTTAGATCAGACATCAATTTCAGTCATGAGGATGATACAGGAGGATGAATTTTTTTTTTAATTTCTTCTTTAAGCAAAAAAAAATATGTCATTAAATTTTGATGAAGCCACATAATTCTGGAAAATTGAAGCACTGACAGTTACGATGAGAACAGTTTGTAGAAAGCAAACAGAGTTCTTGAAATTTTATAAAGGAACACTGCACTCACCAAACACCAAAATCGATATTAGCAGTCAAATCGTGCACTAGATGACAAAAATATCTTGAGAATAAAAGTGGGAGGTGGTACAAGCAAGTTAGATATATTTTTTATAAAAAGTTATTGAAGGTATTTTTGGAACAAAAATTATAATTTGATATATTTAAAGGCAGAGAAGACTTCAAAAAAAATTATGCAGGATATATACAGCTACGAATTTCATGAAGAACTTCAGCTCCTTTGCAAGTAATAGATAAGAACAACTTCAGTAAAATAATTTAAACTTCAATAATTATCACAGATTCAAAGGGGAAAAAAATAATTTGCTTCAATAAATATCTTAATTTTCATAATATATCTTCAAATTCATTAAATATTTTATTTCAAATATATTAGTGCCATAAAATAAAATTTAAAAAACCAATATGAGAATAAGTATAAAAACCATAGCCTCTTGTTAAATAAATTTGTTCTTAAAATCAGAGAACAATTTTTAGAATTCATTTTAGAATTTCAAAATTCATTAAAGATTTTCTATTATAAATATCTTTTAATGCACCATAAGAATAAATAAATTAGAGAATAAATAAATAAATTTCTTGATTTTTAAAATAATATTTCATTCTTCAATTAAAAACAGCAATAATTTTGTCAAGACATATCTTAAAATGAAAACCAGTAAAGGATTTTTTTTTTTTAAATTATAGTATGCTCAAAAATTTAAAATCATGGAATAAGTATTGCAAATAAAAACTTGAGAACAAAAATTTCATTACGATGTTTGATCGATCTTCAGCCGTTAAAACAGCAAAATGTTCCATCTGAGAACAGCAGAATATTATAGTTTTCTTAAAATTCCATTAAAAAATAATAATTTTAAAACAATTTATTTGAATTTCTTTCATTATATTTCAATAAAGCAAATCTTCAAAATTTTATGCAAAAGGAAATTCAGTTAGGAATAATTTTCAGGAACAAAATTTCTTCTAAGATTAAAAAAGATTACGTTTTCTTTTTATAAGAACAGAAAACATTGCAAAAAAGAATAACAGCAATTATAATGCTAAAACATTTTCAGAATTCCATTTTAAAAAAAAAGCAGTTCTATTTGAGAACAAAAATTTTCTTTAAAAAGAATGCATCAATCGTCAAAAATACGGCGAAAAAATACAGTCATTAAGTTATTTTTTAAGGCATTACGTTGTGATCAAAAAGCAATAACGCCGAAATGTTCTTTTTTGTCACGGAAACCAAATGTGACGAAGTAGATTTAAATGTTGAGAATAAACAAAAGTGGCGAAAATAGAGTGATCGTATAGCTAAGATGATAAGGCTGACTTACAGTAAAAATAAATAGGAATAGTCTTACTTAAATGACAACAGTAGACACATTGAAGAGACAGCAGTTATAAAAAATCTTCTTTATTAGTTGTTTCACTTGAGAGGTGGAAGGCAATTAGGAGAAGTAGGTCACCGTACACATCAGAAGGACGTTCCACGTAGAATTATTAAAAACTTGGAAGTAATTCCATGATAAAGATGATTACTGGTTAAAATCATTTTTTAAAGAAGGTCTTGATGATAAAAAGTCCGAAATCAAACATGCGTTAACTTAAAAAAAAACCAGAGACCGAAGATAAACTTTTAGATAAAGATAATAGCTATTGAAGAACATCGCTCTTTGAATTTAGGCGCAAGGCCCGAAATTCAAACGACAAGTCACGTTGTCAAAAATAATACATACTTTCGTAAATCTTAAAATCTGATCCGATCTTAAAATCTTGAAATCTGTTAAAAAACTGGCTGCATTGATATATATACTACATAAAAGGGGTTTACAAAACTACCTCCAGAAATGATTTAAATCTATTTGTTAAAATTAAATTTACGTATTATGATTAAATCGTATGAAAACAGAGAAAAGAGAAACGAAACTTTACACGGAGAGAATGAAGCTCTAATTCGCCAAGCGAAGACACACCCCAATATGACGCGGTCGACGTCACTTGCAACACACCCTGGTTCTAAAAATAGATCAGGAAGAGGGGGAAAAATCTGAAATCAAAACTTATCTGCTGCATGCAGTAAAAAGGAGAGAAAAAAAAGTGATTTGAACGATGTTTTGCGTTGAAAATAAATAGTTTAAAACATGAGATAATAATGCTGCATTACAATTTAAAAAATAAATAATAAATGTGATTGCTACATCACAGGGTGGAGCTGCAATCCTGCCTTTATGATTTCTGCAATAGCTTTGTCTCAAGAACTAATGCATGACTTTTCATCAAACTTCAGATTCAGGTATATCTTGATAAATATTGGTGCTGATTAGGTTTTGGTATAAATCACCCAACAGGTGGCGCTGCCATGCTGCATTGCAGGATTTACATGATTTTAGCAATAAGTCATATCTCAAGAACTAATGCACGGAATTTTATATCTTCAGAATCCTCATGATGAGCATAGATTGCCATTTCATTTTGATACTCTGATAGCGAATTTTAAAGTATTAGCCATGGGTGCAAGACCTTCAGTCTCCAGACTGACTACAGTCTTGGAAACATTTTTTACTCATAGTAAATTATACTTTACATAAACTAGTAAATCTGCAGATCAGGAGCCTCAACGTCAGATCTGCAATTCATTGTTTTTAGGCACACTCTAGTAATATTCAATTTCCTGCAAACTGCAATTTAAAGTTTTCAAATTACGTAATTATTTATAAGAATAAAAAATACGAAGTTTTCAGACAGTAGAAGCGTTAAATTAAAAACGTTGTTATGGAAGGATACTTTGAATTTTCATGAGCTACTAATTCTGGTATTTTTTGTAAATAATAAAGTATTCAGGGGAGCTCCGCACCCTCCGTGGTCTCATTAATTTACATATGTAACTTTTTATTGATTGCGCTAATGATTATGGTAAATCTTTTTACACTTCCGAGCCTTATTCTTCAATACTGGTGGGAAGAAAAGGATTTACATTGACGCAATTATATTAAAAGTTTAGGTTTTACGAACGAAAATGTAATTTCCTTTTAAAGATAAAAAAATTTTCATTCATATTTTCTGAAATGAGGCGGCATTAAGAACTAACACTCGTGAAAAAATATTTTTTCAGGCAATCTAGTTAATGTTTGTTTTTAAGAATGAAAATATTTATTTCCTGATACAATGACGTCCTTTTCGACAGCGATAATTTTGTGGTGCATAATTTTGACATTTACTATCAATTTGCTTTTCAAAAGTTTTTTTTTTCTTATTGAAATTTTTGATTAAAAATTAAATATTTCTGTTAGTTGCGTCCAGACGATAAACCGTGAGATATTAGTAACGTTTTTTTAATGATAAGAATTAATATCATAACACAAGCCCCATTTATTTTAACCTCAAAGCGTATTTGTTTTATTTTTGATATATGCGATCAAATTCACCTTTCCTTTGCTAGGAAACAGTTAAAAGAAAATTAAGACAATGAAATATGTGATTGAAAAAAGTAAATTAAAAAAAGAAAATATTTTATATTATTGGAACACATATATAAAATCCCTCCATAAGATATACACCGAATTTAAAAACTCTGACAAATGTATACACAAAATTTCAAACTAATATGAATAATGTATGGTTCTAATTAGGAAATTCCATCATCCATAATTTATCATTTAAATCTTTCAATCATATGAGCCATTTCCTTTCAACAAATAAAAATGGAAAAATCATCTGAATTGCTATAGGAAAGCATTAAGGCGGAAAATAAAATGTTCTATATATTCCGAACGAATGAACCAAATTTAATCAAAAACTATACAGCTAAATCTGGTGACCTCACGAACATGCATCCTTAATTTCAAGCTAATCGGACGCTTTTTACGGCAGTTATCGTGGGACAGACAGACTAACAAACAAACAGACAGACGGAAACCAAAACTTTTCGGGTCTCCACAGTAAGCCTTCACTGACGTTTCGGCAAAAATAATGGCAATTTTACTAGCAAAAACTTTTAATTGTCCTTTTTATTGTAAAACATCTATTTTTAGCCCTAAAGCAATTCAATACAGATCTTCTAACCCATCTCCATTGGGTGGAGATTAGTATTCGGAAAAGTTTTCAGCCTTGGCTTGTGTGGAATTCTTGCACCCATGGTATTAGCATGTATGAAATAGAAAAAAGTTTTTTGAGATTCCCACATCCAACTAGTTTTTTCTTCTGCTGTATCTGTTATTTTAAAATTTTCTAAATTTCTACTGCCACTTGCTGAAATTCCCCCCCCCCCCCCTGTTTGGCTATTTGAATGTTTAAAACTTTTATTTACAAAAATGACTCTTTATTAAAAAATGCATATTATAATTTATTAGTTTATTTAATTTGTACGTCCTTATATTTTTTTGGTTTTGGTCCTTGAAAGTCCTTGATTTTTATTTAAAGAAATGTGTACGAACCCTGTTTAAGAAAGAAGGAAAGAAAATATATTTCTTGGACATAGAAATTTATAGTTTAGAATTTAGAAAATTAAAAACAACCTATGAATTAAGATAAAGGAATTGACTGTTACCAAATAAAACTGTTTCTTATTGAATAATAATAAAAAAAAAGGCAAAAATAAAGTTCTGCTCACATTTATGATTGATAGTTTTAAAACTCTTTTGATAAAGCCTTTGAGAGATATGACAATAAAATAATTTTGTTTCACATTTAATTAAAATCTTTAAATATTCAAAGCTAAGAAATAGACAAAATAATTTTAAAGTAACAAATTTATAGAATAAAAATCTTATAAAGCAAAATCTTCCTATTTTGACTGAAAACTGATCCTCCTTCAACGAAGTGCAGCTTTTTAAAACAGTAAATGATATTAAAATACCAATTAAAGTTTTTGTGCAGGAATATTAAAAAGCAGTAAACCAACATTTAAAATGCACAAATAATGTGTGAAGAGCAGCAAACAGCTGTTTCGAATCTACAGCGAGATTCTTCTTCAGTGCAAGATAGGGAAAAAGGAACAGCGTGCTAGATAAAGCAAGGCTGAGCAAAATGATAGATAGAGATGCGCTGCCTTATATGTCCTATGCGGGTAGCGAAAGCGCCAGAAACAACCAATGAGAGAGAAGCAGTGGAAACGACTCGGTGGACAAATAGCGACATCTACCGGAGAAGGACAGAAAAAGAAACCAAAAAAGAGAAAATTAAATTAATGCTTTCCAAATACTTGGAAAATCTGGAGTACTAGATAAGCCATTGACTAAACAGTGAGAATTTTTAATGATGTGGTAAGCTTCCCAAAAATCAAGATCAAGGTTAGAAGAACATTTTTGGATAATGGTGGCTGAGGAAAAATCGAACCTATGTTGAGAAGACCAAGAATGTTGAGCAATAGAACGTTTGAGCTCCTGATTTTTAACATAACCTTCATGCTCTTTTAAACGAAATCTGGGCAGTATAAGAAAGGCCACACTGGCAAGAGATTTGGTAAATACCCCAGTTATCTAGGTGATCAACGGGGTGTTTGAGATTTGAAAATGTAATTTTATTAACAGGAGAAAAAATAACATTAAAATCAAACCTTCTTAAGATTTTAGCAACTTGCTGACTGATTTTAGGAAAAAATGGTAACACAACTGAAGTATTAGAGTTGAAATTAGAATGCTTTTCAGAATGGACGGATTTCGTCAATTTCTTATATAAATAGAATCAATTATATTAGAGGAATAACTACGATCAACAGCAATAGCTTTGAGGTAATTAAGTTCAGCACTAAGTAACTAAGGAGTGGAACAAATATTGGTAGCCCCAAAAACAAAAGTATTGAAAGCAGCGAATTTCTGGTTAAGGGGATGAGAAGAATGACTGTGAGGTGGGAGACTGACAGCAAAAGGTTTACGAAAGACGGTAGTCTGAAAGCCATTTTCACAACGAATAACAAGGGCATCGAGGAAAGAAAGACAGTTATTGGTCTCAATTACAATATTTTTTTTTTATATTCCTGCACAAAGGCTTTAATTGCTATTTTAATGTATTCGGCTTTAACAGGCCTTTATTCCTCTGTGATTTTTTTCTTTTTCTCCGCAATGTCTCAAATCAATAGGTTTTGTAATTTACGATTAAACTAGTTGGATGTGCCAATCCCAAAACTTTCTTCTATCTTATACATCTTAATATTTCAAAACCTAGTTACACGTGTTAATACTTCAATATTATTAGTTCAATACTATACCAACTTTGATTTTCATCTTAAATTTCTGCTCAAGTCAATTAAACGGGCTAAAAACGAGTTAATCTATATCATGATATTTGTTAAAATTATTAATTTTTCCTTATTCTGTCGTTATCAGCTGTTTGCGAATAGCCGGCATAGCACGAAGCGAGTTCCTGCCGCTGCATGAGCCGCCGATGCACAATAGAACTACGAAAAATCAAGAAAAGTATACAAAAATCGCTAGCACGGAGCCCCTTTACCGCGCAATATTTCCAAATTCAAGGAGAACCTGTTGGCCAAAGCCAAAAACAAGCACAAACATTTTGGCTCAATTGTATGCATAATTTTATACGCTGTTCGATGGTACAATAATGAAAAAGGCACAGAGATCGGAATTATAGCGCCCCCTTCTTTCGGAATTTTTTCAAGTTCAGGGAGGACTTGTTTGCCATAGCCAGAAACATGCACAAAAAATTTGGTTCAATTATATGGATAACTTCATACACTTTTCGATGCTACAATAATGAAAATGGTACAGACATCGTAATTATAGTGCCCCCTTCCGGCAGAATTTTTCCAAATTCAGGGAGGACCTTCGTGACATGACCAAAAATAAACACATAAAATTTGGTTCAGTTCTATGCATAACTTCATACACTTTTCGGCGGTACAATATTCAAAATGGCACAAAAATTGTACAAAAATCGCTATTACAGTGCCCCCTACCGGCGAATTTTTTCCAAATTCAGGGAGGACCTGCTTGCCATAGCCAAAAACTTAAAATTTTTTTTGGTTCAATTCTGTGCATAACTTCATACACTTTTCGATGGTGCAATATTCAAAATCGCACAAAAATCGCTATTACAGCGCCCCCTAAGGGCGAATTTTTTGCAAATTCATGGAGGACCTGCTTGCCATATCCAAAAAATTAAAATAAAAATTTGGTTTAATTCTATGCATAACTTCATACACTTTTGGACGGTACAATATTCAAAATCGCACAAAAATCGCTATTACAGCACCCCCTACTGGCGAATTTTTTCCAAATTCAGGGAGGACCTGCTTGGCATAGCCAAAAACTTAAAATAAAAATTTGGTTTAATTCTATGCATTACTTCATACACTTTTGGACGGTACAATATTCAAAATCGCACAAAAATCGCTATTATAGTGCCCCCTACCGGCGAATTTTTTCCAAATTCAGGGAGGACCTGCTTGCCATAGCCAAAAACTTAAAATAAAAATTTGGTTTAATTCTATGCATAACTTCATACACTTTTCGATGGTACAATATTCAAAATCGCACAAAAAACGCATTTACAGCGCCCCCTAGCGGCGAATTTTTTCCAAATTCAGGGAGGACCTGCTTGTCATATCCAAAAACTTAAACTAAAAATTTGGTTCAATTCTATGCATAACTCCATACACTTTTGGATGGTACAATATTCAAAATCGCACAAAAATTGTTATATCAGCGCCCCCTACCGGCGAATTTTTTCCAAATTCCGGGAGGACCTGCTTGCCATAGCCAAAAACTTATAATAAAATTTTGGTTTAATTCTATACATAACTTCATACACTTTTTGATGGTACAATGGCGACAGACAGACAGACAGACGGACGGACAGACGGACACACATACAGACAGACATTTTCTATAAACATGTTTTTTGGAATCTCTGCCCCCTAAAACATGCAAATCCGTCGAAAACCGGAAGTCGAAAAAAATTTCGATTACAATACTTTCTTCTATTGAAGATAGAAGAAAGTAAAAAAACGCATTTACAGCGCCCCCTAGCGGCGAATTTTTTCCAAATTCAGGGAGGACCTGCTTGCCATAGCCAAAAACTTATAATAAAATTTTGGTTTAATTCTATACATAACTTCATACACTTTTTGATGGTACAATGACGACGGACAGACGGACGGATGGACAGACGGACACACAGACAGACAGACATTTTCTATAAACATGTTTTTTGGAATCTCTGCCCCCTAAAACATGCAAATCCGTCGAAAACCGGAAGTCGAAAAAAATTTCGATTACAATACTTTCTTCTATTGAAGATAGAAGAAAGTAAAAAAGTACAGGTTTTTGGAACACTTACATTTCCTTCTTGACTGTAGGCGTAAGAAGGTTATTCCTAATTTCATTTCTATGCGTTGTAATTTATTTTCTTCTAATAGAATTGACAAGGTCTTATTTCGTTCTAAATTAGCTCTTTTAAGAGCTTTGATTCAAGAGACTCGCCATAAAATTGCTCATATAGAGCACGAGTTATATTCCTTACATATCAGCCTCGCTAATTCTACACCTGATTTTGAGTTTATAGACAGAAGGTCATGGAGTAGAGTTCTCACAGCTTCTTCTGTTCATTGTTCAGTTTTAAAGAAGAAATTTAATGCACTTTGTAAAAGTTCTGTCGTTAATAAGTCCAGCAATTTGCCTGTTGTTAACCAAAATGTTGTTGTCAATCTTTCTAGTGTTTCTTTAAGTGACAATCAGCTCGATGCTCTCAAATTGAATAACAATTTCTCTGTCTCTGCTATTACTTCTTTACCTAATCTAATTGCTCCTATTGAAAGGGCCTTTTAGCATAGCGCTCTATCTTCTTCTCAAAAAGAGTCCATCAGGCATCTCATTGCCAATACTGTTGATTTCAATTCTAATGTTTATAAGCCCAATCTTAAAAATCCAGTTAAACAATGTCTGAAAAATTTGCGTTCTGATCCAAACTTAATCATTACTAAGGCTGATAAAAGTGGTTGAATTGTTCTTCTCTGACAAATCTTCATATTTGGAAAAATCCCATAAATTAATTAAAGATGGTCCTTATGTAGACATCCGCAAAGACCCTTCCACTAGTGAAATTAACTCTATTAAGTCTGCCATCAAGTCTTCTTCCATTATTCCTGCTAACTTTAAGAAGTCTCTTATTCCATCTATTGCGCATTGTGCCAGGTTTTATGCTGTAACTTAGGTCCATAAACCTGAGATTCCTTTTAGACCTATTGTCTCTAGTATCGGTACAGCTTCTTATAAGCTTGCCAAATATTTAGTTTCTGTTTTTTCCCCACTTTTGAGCAGTAACTGTTTCACTGTTAAGAATTCTTTTGATTTTGTTGAAAAACTTCATAATTTTAAGCCACAGGGTCACATGATGGTTTCTTTTGATGTTAAATCATTATTTACAAATGTTCCGGTTGAAAGGGCTTTAGATTGTCTCAAGAACAGGCTTTGTGAATTCCATTTCTCTTATTTTGAAATCGAGGAACTTATCCTTCTCACTCGCTCTCGCTTGTCGCAAAATACTTTTGTTTTCAATGGTAATTTCTTCTGTATGATTGATCGTTTGGCTATGGGTAATTCTCTTAGTCCTATTTTATGCGATATTTATATGCACTATTTTGAGGTCAAACTTTTTGAAATTTTAAAATTTCCGTTCTATGTTCGTTATGTTGATGATGTTTATGTCCTGGTTGAAATAAATTCGGATATTAATCATATTCTCTCTATTATGAATTCCATTGATCCCTGCATTCAATTTACCTCTGAAATTGAGAAAAATAACTGTCTTTCTTTCCTCGATGTCCTTGTTATTCGTTGTGAAAATGGCTTTCAGACTACCGTCTTTCGTAAACCTTTTGTTGTCAGTCTCCCACCTCACAGTCATTCTTCTCATCCCCTTAACCAGAAATTCGCTGCTTTCAATACTTTTGTTTTTCGGGCTACCAATATTTGTTCCACTCCTCAGTTACTTAGTGCTGAACTTAATTACCTCAAAGCTATTGCTGTTGATCGTTGTTATTCCTCTAATATTATTGATTCTATTTATAAGAAATTGACGAAATCCGTCCATTCTGAAAAGCATTCTAATTTCAACTCTAATACTTCAGTTGTGTTACCATTTTTTCCTAAAATCAGTCAGCAAGTTGCTAAAATCTTAAGAAGGTTTGATTTTAATGTTATTTTTTCTCCTGTTAATAAAATTACTTTTTCAAATCTTAAACACCCCGTTGATCACCTAGATAACTGGGGTATTTACCAAATCTCTTGCCAGTGTGGTCTTTCTTATATTGGCCAGACTAAACGTACTCTTAGATTCCGTTTAAAAGAGCATGAAGGTTATGTTAACAAGGGGGTAAGTGTGATCATACATCGCACAAAGGGTTTCGTTTAATATTCCTTTCAAAACACTTTCTTTCAAAACGTCCAGTACATTTATCGCCATGGAATACCTTCTAAATTTTGGCAAGCACATCCTAAACTATGTTAAAGTTTCAAACATATTCGCCTTGTTATATTTCCTAATTTTGTCCCCCCCCCCCCCCAACGCTACGATATATCACATGACGGGTATCTGCCAAATTTAGAAAAGTGCCCCCCTTGGGGGGGGGGGGGGGGCAGATGGTCACCATGATTTTTGACGCGGCCTGATTTTAAAAATTTATGTTATGTTTTATAAGCCATATTAAAGTTCCAAACAGATCGTCCAGTTATATTTCCTAATTTTGTTCGCGCACCTCCCTCAACCCCCCCCTCCTCGAAATGCGATGCGCCCTTCTTCTTTATAATTTATTATCGTGTGTTATAAAGTATCTTAAAGTTTAAAACAGATTGAATTGTTAGATTTCCTACTTTAAATGAAATCGCGGTCTGTTAATTCCACATTCCACCACCAGGGAGTGCACTGTATTCTTAACAAAAGCGTATCTGAACGAAACTCCTTTACACAACCCATTAGTAGATATGTTACTCGAGGGGGTGGGGGTCTTCAGCAAGAATTTAAGATAATTGTTGAAATTACTATTCGGAAATAGTGGTAATTTAACTTTTGACATATTTATATTTAATAAGTATAAGTAGCATGTATCGGAAGACTCCATCAAAAAATGCACCTGAAACGGTATGAAACAAAAAAGAAATATTTTGCCCCTCCCCCTCTCCCCACCTTCCCGAAATTTCATGCGCCATTTTTTATAAACTTTTTCTAATGTGTTATAAACTATCGTAAAATTTCAAACAGATCGCCTTGTTATATTTTCTAATTTTAACAAAAATGTTAGTTCCACATTCCACCACCAGGGAGCGCACTCTATTCTTAACAAAACTGTATCGGAAGGAAACTCCGTTAAACAACCTATAAGTAGATATGTTACTCGAGGTGGTGGCGGTCTTAATAAGAAATTAAGATATTTGCTGAAATTACTATTAGGAAATAGTGGTAACTAAACTTTAGACAATTTTATATTAAATAAGTAGCATATATCTCAGGACTCCCTCAAAAAGTCACCTAAAGCGGTCAGAAACGCTAATTTTTTAAATAGAAATCTAGCGACCCCCCCCCCCCCCCTCCCCGGAATTTCGCGTGTCATTCTTTCTTACACTTTATCTTATGTGTTATAAAATATTTTAAAATTTCAAACAGATCGACTTGTTAGATTTCCTAATTTTAACAAAATCGCGTTTTGTTAGTTCCACATTCCACCACCAGGGAATGCACTCTATTCTTAACAAAAATCTTTCCGTAGATAGATGGGTTGGGATGGTGGTGGTCTTAAACAAGAATTTAAAATATTTGCTGCGGTAACAAACGCTAAGATTTTAAAAATAATTCTAGCTCCCCCCCCCCTCCTCGAAATATCACACTCCATTCTTTTTTACACTTTTTTCTATGTGTTATAAACTATCTTAAAGTTTCAAACAGACTGAGTGGCGGTCTTAACCAATAATTCAAAATATTTCCTGAAATTACTATTAGAAAATAGTGGTATGAAGTAAACTTTCTGATGATGAATGAGTTATACTTATCTCATATCGCTGTTCAAAAAGCCCAGGTAAATTATTAGATTTCCTAATTTAAGTTAATTCGTGGTTAAATAAGCGCGTCTCTTCATTTTAATCGACGCATTTGATAGGAATAAACCGATTAATTAAATAATAATTTCAGCTTGTAATTAAGATAGGACTTAGATATGGGTATCAATGAAATCAGCGAGAAATTTGACATCGGGATGCCAAAAAATTTAATCAAAAAATTTAATATTTAAAAAGTTAAAATTTCGTATTAAAATGTGGTATTATGGAAAACCGCAGCGTCATCATGTCTACCTGCTTTCCCGCCGAATTGAAATCTTTTTATTTCCTTGTCTTTCCAATTAAAGAAATTAAATTTTTATAGATCGATTTTTAGTGGATATTTTAACTTATACACATCGCAGAAATGTGAACTTTATACCAAATGAAAGTAGATTTTTTTCTGCGTCTGTCTATTCCATTTACAAATTTCTCGGACCAATATTTTCTGATATACGATTTCGCTTTAAAATCTCCACTTCATTTTTCGGCTTAATTTCCTCCGTGGTAACCGTGCATTCGGCTGATTTTACTGGCAACCCTTAGGAGAAACACGGATGATTTCGAGAAAGTCCGTTTGAATTTGCGTTAAAAAGGTGGATTGGTTAATTTTATAAGTTAATTAGCCCGTAATTCGGTTAATTACCAACTTTTTCAAAATTTTATGATTTGTTGTTTGATGTGAGGTGTTCAGCTATAAGTACCTGAAATTTCAAGTCTCTAACATGTATAGTTTCTGAGAACGGGCTCTGTGACGGACAGACAGACAGAGGAGCGAGACGAATAGGGTTTCGTGAGATGAACGAAACCCTAAAAATCAGGAGCTCAAACGTTCTTCTATTGCTCAACATTCTTAGTCTTCTCAACATAGGTTCGATTTTTCCTCAGCCACCATTATCCAAAAATGTTCTTCTAACCTTGATCTTGATGTTTGGGAAGCTTACCACATCATTAAAAATTCTCACTCTTTAGTCAATGACTTATTTAGTACTCCAGATTTTCCAAGTATTTGGAAAGCATTAATTTAATTTCCTCTTTTTTGGTTTCTTTTTCTGTCCTTCCCCGGTAGATGTCGCTACTTGTCCACCCAGTCGTTTCCACTGCTTCTCTCTCATTGGTTGTTTCTGGCGCTTTTGCTCCCCACATAGGGTATATAAGGCAGCGCGTCTCTGTCTATCATTTTGCTCAGCCTTGCTTTATCTAGCACGCTGTTCCTTTTTCCCTATCTTGCACTGATGAAGAATCTCGCTGTAGATTCGAAACAGCTATTTGCTACTTTTCATGCATTATTTGTGCGTTTTAAACATTGGTTTACTGCTTTTTAGTAAATGATATTATTAGACCTAAATTAGGAATAACTGTATGCTTGACAGCAACTTTCAATACATTAAATTTGATTTTTCATATTTTGCGATTCTTTTAAAATGTTTATATTTTTTCTGCTTTTTACAACTTCCTATTTTATTATTTTTAATTCCCCATTTTATTTTTCTGGGAAAAAGTTGCTTTTGGATTTGTTTTCATTAACATTGATTGTCAATAGAAATTGTTTGCACGAGGTGTCAAATAGAATTGCTACAGCACTGTTTAGAATAAGTATGAAATTTTTATTATATTCTTTAAAATGAAAAATGTCACTTTTAATAAAACTCCTAAATGACAAAGTTTGACATTTTTTAAAAATTAGTTTTTAATAACATGGTGGCCAGTCAACCTGAAAGTCAGAGAAAACTAGGAAAAGTCACAAAATTTTACAACAATGGAAAAAGTCAGAATTTTGATTGAAATCTGGCTATTTCAATGCACTTCTGAAATTGACCATTCACCACATGATTTCATGGAACAGGAAGACATCTTTTATGCATTTTATAAAATTTGTAAAAGGTGACACTTAAAAAATGATTCACCTCTTACCAAAATTGATATTTTTCAAAGCAAGTAAAACAACCTCGTTTTATTTTTAGGCTAATCAAGCAAAATACAAAATTTAATGTATAATAGGTCAAATATAATTTTCTGAAAGGTGTATTGTTTGTATATTAAAGAAGCAATTTTTTTTTTTAAAAAAAAGTAACACATAGGAAAGTAGAGTTAAATGATCTGGAAACGTCAGGATAAATGTTGTGGGAAAGTCAAAGAAAATGAAAAAGTTCAAATGCTGGCCACCTAGATAAAATAAAACCTGCTAAACTTGTATTGAAAAAAAAAAAGAAAAAACTGTTAAAATGTTCAATAAACAGATTTCTGTTTTATCATTCATACTGTCTAACTGTATTATTTTCACCAGAATTCGTTATAGAGTTGAGGATTCTGTATTAGGATATTGTTTTCTTGGGTTTTATAAGGAGTCTAAAATTGCTTTGAAGATACCAAAAATTGACAACCAAAAATAGTTTTTAATTATTTCAAAATTGTAATAAGCTTGCTGGGCATTTAAGACTTCACGTTTTATTATGATATATTTGCTTTATGTGGTTAATCTTTTTTTTTTCTTCTTTCACTCAGAGGAAGAACACACTGTGACTATTGCACGCCTTGAGAAAGAGCTGAGGAATACTAAAGAACTGCACAACTCTGAAAGAGATTATTTACAGAAGCAGTATGATGACTTGTTCCAAAAAGTAAATTTAAAGCTTTAATAAGTTTTATCATGTTAATGTTATAGGTCTTGTAATCATAATTAGTTTTGGTTGTCAAAGTTGCATACCTTTATATCATAATAACCCCACTTTGAAAAATAAGTTTCTTCTTGTTTATTGGGCTGACTAAGCTCTGTCTGATTGTACTGATTGACTTCTTCTTTCTTGGCCGACTGAGATGGCAGACCAGGTCTTTAAGGCACTGAACAAAGAGAGTATAACTTCTGTTTAAAGCTGTTCTCAAATCCAAAGGGGCCACTTTCTGACACATTTTAAAATTCAGTTTTGTGCAGAAACACATGAAAATGATAGGTGTTGTTATTCAGAAACTATGTATCAAATAGCATTTTCCATTTTTTGGTAAACATTTCCGGAAGTGATTTCGAGAGAAAGGCGAAAAACCTGTCTACTGATCAAAATCACTTATAACTCTAAGTAGTTTGTCCAAAAATATAAAACTCATTTAGTTCCAAATCGCTTCAATGGTCATGTCTGCCAATTTTGTGCCTTTCATTTAAAAATGTGTCAGTAAGTTTTGCATTTGTTGAGCTGGTAATTTGAGAATTGCCTTAATAAGCATCATAGGGGTAGAAGACTGATTTTGCCACAGTATTTCCTCCTATAATTTTGATCCTTACTAGACCAGATTAGGAGAAACTCCTGCCTTGGTACCTCTTTTCTATCATAAGTATCCTAAAAATATTACTTAACTTATCCTACCATTATAAATTTAAAAAAATTAAAAGAAAATGTGTTAAAGATTTGAATATTTTTTATCTCAATTTTTGGCCAAAATTAAATATTCCTTATTAATATTATGAGTTTTTTGATACACACATACAAAAAAAAAAAAAAAAAAAAAATTGTATATAGAATGTGTTTAACTGGATGAATGGATAACTACTCCAAAAAGTTCAGCTTTATAGCTTTAATGCAAGCTGGAGCCAATATGTATTTAACTATGCAACAAATCTATTTTTGGATGCCAGCAATTTTCTTAATTCATTAAAAAAAAAATAAATAAAAAAATTCAACTATCACATGTAACTGTTGAAACACACAAGTGAAAATTTGTTTTGAATAAATAACATAAATAACATCTTCTATTGAGATTTCTTTTAATGATTTGTATATGTTGATTTTAATATTTGTAGGAATACACGTGAATAATATTAAATTAAAATTAGTAGCATTGATAATACAGTATGTTGCCTTTATGCTACACGGTGGTGTTATGGTAGGGAGTCGTTTTGTATTTGGTTATTTGGTATGTTGTTTATAGATTTTAGCATTTTGAGAATTGAAATTTTATTTTTGTGTGGTTATTAATTTTTTGGTCAGTAATAGTTCTGATTTTATTTGAATTTTGGGGAGGGAGGATGAATTTAGCAGCTATTAAGCTATTGTAATGCCACATAATAAAAAGATGTTTTATATGGTTAGAAAATAAAAGCTGGCTCTAGTTTTGCACTGTTTCAGTTGTCTAACTTTAGTAAAATTAATGTTGAAATGTTATTTGATTGTGTTATTGAAATTGTAATAGTCAGGGTTGTAAAAAACCCAACCCGGGCGGGTTTTATTAAAAACCCTGGGTTTTGGGGGGAAAATGGGAGAAAATAAAATTTATTCTTCTTTACAAAGTAACAATATGTAACACATGTATATATATGTTTATATTTTTTATTATGCTTGAAGATACATTGTTTAATAAACATTAGAAACGTTATTTAATTAAATTAATTATTCTGCTTGAAATTGAGTGTTTCCAAATATTTGCATATATTACCAGAAAGCAACTGTGTTTGAATTTTAAGTATGGAAGCAGAAAAATAAGACAGCTTGTGGATATACTAATGAGTTTGAAGTAAAATTAATATTTTATTAAATTATTAATTAAATTATTATTAATCCTTTTAATCTTCAAATAAAAGTCATTGATAAAATTATATGTAATTTACTAAAATACACAAATGTAAGTTTGTTGTTGGTTATATTTTAGTTATTAGAGAAGGTTTTCTTTTTGGTAATCTTACTTTCTTATATTACCAATAAAATTAAACTTTTAAATTTTTACTTTGGGAATATATTCTATTAATTATTTTTAGAATATACTTTTTTATTTAGATATAAAAAAGAATTACATAGACAGAAAAATTAAATAGATATTTTAAAAACATACTACAAAAATTTGCTCTGATAATGAAAAGAGAATGGTCTTAACACAAAAAAACTTAGAAAACAGATTTGAGGAATGAAGGAGTGAAAATCAATGGGAAAAAAACTTGATTGTTTATGGTTATGCTGCCCATTATTTAAGTCTAGTAGAAAATTATGTTTCACCAAGAGTAATATTAAAACACATAGTTGAAATTCAGCGGTACTTACGGAATCATCATCAGCCTTCAGGATGGCTTTTAGAAAAAAAAAAAAGGTATAAAGTCACAACTGCCAAATTCTACATTGATAGCTTTTTAAAGAACTATACAATAATACATGAAATATGCATTGAACACAAAAATGACATTGATAAAGATATCATCCAGATAATGAATATTGCAGCACTTTACATGGAAACTATAAATCTTTAACAGCATCTGCGCTTAGTATCTACTGCACTGGATAATTTTCAAAAGGATAATTGTTGTCTAAGAGAAGTCGTACATATTTGGTCAACTTTACTGGAAGATGAAGTACTTGTTCCATTTAAAGATTCAATCCAGAAACGATATAATCAGTGTATAATACCTGCTCATGTGACAGCTTATCTAGCTCATCCCAAATATAAAGAAAGAAAATTGTCAAGTACTGAAGAAGAATAGCTTTAGAATGGCTGAGGAACATTAACAGTGAATATGTAATACTGTTAATGTCACTACAAATAACAGATAATGAATAATTCAAAATCAATGTTACACCCTAGTGTCACAGTTGTATTTACCCCCATCTAAATGGTGGAAAATAACGGCAAAAAAGCTGAAAATTCAATTGGTCTTCTGAAGCAAGATTTTTGTTACTATATGGCATTGTTAAATTCATTACCTGCTAGTTCTGTATCAGTTGAGTATCTTTTTTCAACTTTTGGCCTTGTTCAAAATAAACTTTTTAATAGATTAGATAATAAAAAAACAGAAAAACTAGTTAAGTGTCACCAATTATTGAAAAGTCCAAATGAAGAAGATTAGTAAACATCATAAAATTTGCAGTTTGAATTTTTGTACTGTGTAAAAATTTCTTGTGTATTATAAAAAGTCAATATCATTAAAGTAAAGTATCTTATTTTTTCATATTTAATTTCAAGAAATATGTTTTCGTAGATGTTAAATATACTTTTCTTTATTACTTTGCACAGTTATTTTCTTTTTACAATTATATTACCATTTTTTTCCTTGCTCCATCAATTTCAATTTAAAGAATACTCACTGCATATGAAAATAAATCTAATAAATATTGTATGATAGTTGATAGCGAAGATTTTGTGCAAGTATGTTTATATGTAAAAGAAACATTACATTGTTGTATTTTTTCGTTCAAAAAGTACTTAATATTACAAAATGTTGTTTTATTTGATAAAAACCCATTTCCCCCCAAAACCGTGGGTTTTTTAAGCTAAAAAACCCAGCCCAGTGGGGAAAATGGGTATCTACCCAGGCAGCAAATCTGACAACCCTGGTAATAGTGCTTAAAAAAATAATAATATCCACTCTAATTCTTAAATTCCATTTAATTTGTCATGTAAATATTTGTCAGTTTTATGTGTTGTGGAAGTCTTGTCTGTAAACAGAAACTATCATGAAATGTGAAACTTGCATAACATACTCATAATGTTTTGAACTATGCCATTACCTAGATGCACGTACAATCCAACCCGATTAAGAGTCATTTCAAGAAAGTGAATAGAAGCGGGATCACATATTAAGCGTGATTTGTATAATGTTGCAGAAACTGAGCTTATTTACATATATAATTGTCTAAATAAACTTTAGAGCTTTCATTTATATGTTTATGGTGAAAAATTGTCTTTTACATATACAGTAAACATCCTTTAATCCGGCATGTTTGAGACTTGAAGTATGCCGGATTATGAAAATTTCCGGATTACAGAATGAATGTCAGGAAAAATGTGTAGAAGTTAGAATTAAACAAAAAATGACAGTATAACATGTTTTTTATTCTTTAATAAGCTTGAATAGAAAAAAAAAATACTCAATAATGTAAAGCACAACATGAACATATATAAGTACATAACTATTAAATGAAAAAGTGCACTATAGATCTATACAGTAGAAGACATCTTAAATAAATCTTGGATATGAGGTTGTTTTGCAATAGTCTTGTTTTTTTTTTTTTTTTTTTTTTAATAGACCATTTCGTATGATGTGAAGTAATAGGTGGTGACCCTAGACACATGCCGACATACTATGTCCGGCACAATGCCTATCCAGGGGCGAAGCTACTGGGGGGGCATAAGGGGGTGTCTCATCCCCCCAGTGCCGGCAACTGTGATCACAGTCGGCAAATTCTAGGTAGTCAGTATCGATCGATACAATTCTGACACAGTCGATTTTTTCCAATTTTCTACGTTTTTTCTGAAAACATACACTAAAAAACACCAATCCTTAGCATTTGTCTTAATTTCTTTCGAAAATCCGAAGTTTGCCCTTCCTTTTTTCGACTTCGCGCGACCGCTGAAAATAAATTGAGAAAGAACCAGGAGAGAGTAGTTTCTCAATATGCAAAGGGGTCTTTCTCAGAGTCCACAGCAGTTTCGTATGGTTCTGAACATCTAGATGATCGACTAGCACTGAAGATGATGACGACTTCGGTGAAGGCATTCATATTAATCGTGGTGTATTGAAACGTGCTGGACAATTGAATCATTCAGTCGATTGTTTAAACGATTGCAAGCCCATTATTGAAAAATTGACCCAATCTGATGAATTAAGTGTTTTCTTGTTACTTAAGGAGACCATAGATATAATTGACAGGAAAAAGAAAATTGTTCGTCGTCAAATATTTATAGTAAAATCGTTAAAGAAATCGAGCAGAACCGTGGAAAGGTTAGCATTACTGAAAGTGGGAACGATTCCATCATTGAACATGACCCAGGAAAAAGGTCTAAAATGAAGTCAAACAATCAGAGACATATTTGGTCAGTTTAAGTCCGTATCAGCCAAAACTCAGCGTATATCCGATAAATGGTTCCATCCCGCAAGATAGACAGCGACATTTTAACATCACTTGTTACAAAAGAGCATCCGTTTTTGGAATATAGCACAGAACTCAATGCTATTTTTTTTGCCTATTTCATGAAGGGCCTAGGAGAGAGAAAATACAAAATGCTTCACTTGAGAGTGGTGTAAACAAAGTACACAAAATGAAGAGCTTAAGGTAAAGAAAAAAAACAGAAAGTTCGCACAACATTTCTCTTCCAACTCCCACCAAATTTTCCGTTTCCTATTTTGTCAGTTCATAATGACACATAATCCCTTACTAGACGAGAGCAAGCGCAAACAAATTATTTTGGAAGAGCAACAGCAACATATTGCATTCAGCACTGAAATTGTAGCAATCTTGATGGACATTACGCAAGTGCAACGGAGACAAGGTCTAGTTGCGGAAGTGGCAAAGATGAAAATGGAAACTTTTGGCTAATTGTGAAATTAATTTCCAGACATAACCCACAACTGAGGAAATGTTTGAGGACACATGTTTCAGGCCAAATCACATAACTTACTTTTCCGCTTCATCCCAAAACGGAGATGATTGAATTTCTTGTTACAGAAGTGTGTAAAACGATAGTCAGAGATATTCAAGAAGCATAATTTTATGGAATTATGGCAGATACGACTCCAGATGTTCGCAACATGATCGATCAGCTGTTGTGTTGAAATATGTTGACAAAGAGGGAAAACTCCGATCAGCTTTTGGAAGTTGTAAAAGAAATCTATAAAACCAATGCCGACCTTGCATGCTAGAAATCGCACATCCTTACGAATGAGCTCGAAATAGAACAGGTAGTTTTCCAGTCATACTGTTTTACAAGCAGCATGTCTGGGGAATTCAACAGCACTTAGGACTAGGAGGCGTTTTCAGAAATTGTGGGTCAAATTGGGCAATATATTCCTTGCCAATGTCACAGACTCAACACTTTCGCTTCGCATATCTGCAATGCCAGAAATATTATAGGCGATGTTTTCGACAAGGATGTTCAGTACAAGTGCAAGTTAGTTACTGAAAAAATGAAGTCGAAGACTCTTAAAATAGACGCTACGAAAATACCAAAGACATGAATCAAATCATTAGAAGCAATCAACAATGACAATGAAAATATGAATAGGGAAATATAGAGTGCGGTTCTCTATTAAACCAAGTAAGGTGTTGATCCATTAAATGAATTTGCTATGCATTATCGACGAAGATTGGCACCAAAGAAGTTAGACGGTAATTGAAACAACCTCTTTGATCCCAAATTTCTAATGTTCTAACGCATGGAATTTCAGAAGGTACTGGATACCCTTACAGAGATGAAAACTGAAAGTCTCAATTCTTTCATCAGCATAATTACACCACTGGATAAAATTATATATCCTCCCATTACAAGAAAGAAATAAAAACTAAATCTGGTTAAGAAAGCAGAAAATTTCTTCATGAAACATTGGCAATTCCTGATATGGAAGCATTACATGCTGAGATGAAAGTTTTGTTAGACTTCTGTGCAGAGGCTGAAAGAATGGACGATATTTACATGAAAATAGAACCTTTGAGATACATTCTGCCGCTTCTGAACCACGTCAATCGTCTGGCTTTAACTTCTCCAGTCACAGTTGCCTCGAATGAAAGAACAATGTACAGATGTGTGAAAATTATTAGAATAATTGTGAAATTTATAATAAAATCTTGTTATATTAAAGAAAAATAAATTATTTTAAAAATATTGATACATTTAATATTTAGTGTGCATCTCCTTATTTTTTATTAAAGATTCGGTATTGGCATACTTTGTATGAGTTTTTGGCAATTAATTTGTATTTCGTTGTCATGGTGCCATCTTTGGATGAGTCTTTCTATCAAACCAATCTTGTTTGTGATGCTAAATTTCTTTAATTTTTTCTTTACAATGGCATCAAAGATTCTCTATAGGGATCACATCTGGACTGTTTCCAGGCCATGAAAGAGTTTTCTTTAATTAAAAATTAAAGAAATGCAACATCACAAACAAGAATGGTCTAATAGAAACACTCATCCAAATTTGGCATCATGACAATGAAATACAAATTAATTGCTAAAAGCAAAAACTCGTACAAAGTATGCCAAGACGCATCAAATTTTTAATAAAAAACAAGGGGATGCATACTAAATATTAAATTATCAATATTTTTTAAACAATGTATTATTTCTTTTCTATAACAAGATTTTAATGTAAATTTTACAATTATTCTAATTTTCACACCTCTGTAAATTAAAAATTGTGAAAAAAAATCTAAGAACAACAATGACCAATCCACGTTTGAATATACTCATGATGCTTACGTTTGAGAAAGATATTTTGAAATACCTAGATTTGAGCACAGTCGTAAATAATGGTGAGTCTAAAAAAATGGTGAGTTAAAATGCATGTTATGCAATGGATGAACAAAGATGTAATTAAAATAAGTTTTGATTTAATCATTTTTTATGTAAATATAAATAAGCTGATTCTGTATAAGTTCCAAGTATAGCATCGTACTGAAAACTTCAACTTGTTTAATTGATCCGAATTGCAGATTTCCATCTGCGCATTCAGTAAAAAATATCAAAATATTTTACGGGAATATTTACAACAATGTAACGTAACTGAAGGGGTGGTATGTCTATCTTTAAATCTATCTTATATTTTCCTAAATATTCTAAAGTAAAGTCTATGAGTATTCGACGTTATAAAGTGAAAAATTTAATCTCGATGGGTTAATAATGTTGATTTTTATAGAGAACATACCGGGTTTACTAAAATGGATTGACTGATTTTAAAATTCAATAACTTGGTCATGGTGGCAGCTCTTTTAAAAAATTCTTGCAGGAGGGTTATGTAAGATGTCTGGAGTTTTTTTATAGCGATTCTCAATTTTAGTTTAAAACAGCAGCTATACATGGCACTGCTAACAATAGGTGCTAAATCGGGGCCTGATTTTTTGTTTCTCTTCTCCTTCAGTATTGATGCGAAAGAAGGAGGTTAAATATATGGAGTGGTTCTCTGTTGCCAATGCAGTTATGTTCTTAGGGGCCCACTGCATATATTTAATCTCCTTTTTTCACACCAATATTGAGAAAAGAGAGAGACCAAAAATCGGGCCCCTATTTAGCACCTATTGCTAGCAGCGCCATCTATCGCCTCTATTTTAAACTAAAATCGATAATCGCAGTAAAAAATTCCTGACATCTTGCATACCCTTCCTGCAAGAATTTAATTTTATAGCTGTCACCATTTGCAAGTTATTTTAAAATCAGTCAGTCCATTTTAGGACACCGGGTAGATGCATACATACAGACACAGAAATGTACTTTTAAAGATATATATATACATATTTAAGTTAGTCGGCAAAATCGTCATATACGCCCCCCTAATGAATTCTGCTTAAATACGCCCCTGTGCCTATCAATTGCGAATTCTGATTTTTTGTATGTTTTGTCCGATATAAATTTGTATATACTCTGAAAATTCATTAAAATTATTTTATCTTTCGCAAAAATAAAACAAACATTTGAATATAATGATTCACATTCATTATTTATTATTTGATAACTGATGTCAATTTCCGTTTCAAGTCGAGCAATCTTTTCTAAAATGGTAAAAATATTTAATTCTGATGATAAAAATTTATTTTTCATTTCAACAGTTTCGCAAATTATCCACAGAAATGTTTTTTCTCACCCCTGTTCCAGCAGATTATTATAAACACTACTTGTCATTGAACAAGAAATACTATTTTTTTTTTAAAGTCATGCCGGACCGTAGGACGCCGGATTAAAGGATGTTTACTGTACTTAGTCTAAAGTTTAACTGTATTCAACTTTAACTCATTCATACTTTTTATAAGACCGACTGAAATAACTGAAAATAAATATTGATTCAAACATGGCTTTATTGTCAATTAATATGTTACAACCAAATATAAAACAACAAAATTATTTTCCTGCTAGACTAGTTTGTTTTTTACACAGTGAATAAATATTAAATCTATGAAGTAAACCCAGTTATTAAAGTCATATTTAGTACTTGTGATAATGAGTACCATTATAATTTGTCATCCATTTTTAATATAGTTAGAAAAACTACCCTTATTAATGTTCATGTAAAAAATATTGATAGCATAGCAAAAAGTAAATAAAACAATGAAAATATAAAAGAATTATATTAATGAAGGTTGTATTTGTTTAATCTTTTCAAGTTTTATTTTTTTGTCTATAACATGCATTATAAAACATATTGATGATTCAATGCACATTTAAAACCTCGCTAACACAACAGAAATAATCATCTCTGGTCATAATAATTTGTATGATGTATCTGATCATCCTGAACTCGTCTCTCTCTACAACAATTAAAATATACATGAAACGAGAGACAAAGAATGTTAGGACGTGGGATCAGAGAAGAATTGCAGTGTTTCTAATTTAAGTATATATAAAAAAAAAGTCATACCTGCCACTATTTCAGATTAGTAATGTTCATCTTAATTTGTTATTAAATGAAGCAAGCATTACTATTCAAAAGTAGTGGTTTAAAAAAAATCTGTTAAATTGGCATTACTGGAAAAGACAAACTATTTGCATCTTGATCTATAAGTGCACATCTTTAGAGTGATTTTTTTGCCTCAAAGGGCTGAAAATTTATTGCATAATAACCTCTTGCGTAATAAATGAGATATATTTGCATTAGCCGTATGGGCAATGTTCAAGGGTTTGGAAAATATCTCCGTATTAAGCAAGATCTTATATTAACTGTGAGCATCTTAAGCGGGTCTGACTGTATATGTATGTATATATATATATATATATATATTCACATTTTTGATTATAATTTGAATTGTTTTATAATGGTGTATATATATATATATATATATATATACAGTAGAACTCCAGTTATCCATTCAGGTAATTGGATTTTTTCCGATAAAAAGTAATTAATTACTGTATGTATGTTGGAGATGGGAGAAAAAAACTATTTTTAAAGAAAAAGAGCTTTTAATAAATTAAATGTAAAGGCAACTCTTTCACATATTAAGCATACTTTCAAGTGTTGTACATTAGTACAGTATGTACGTACCATGAAATGAAAGTCATTGCTTGCTGAACATCTCGGTCAAAGTAAGAAGTTTGACAGCCTTCATCCGTTTTCGGGCAGCCAAGTCGCGCATCTGCTTGACAGTGAGAAGCTGCATGTGGTCACACTCAGGCTAATGTTCCATCCACTTCAACACAGTTTCAAAGCCGGCAAATGCTTCAGTAGCTGATGGTCCTGTATTTGCTTCAACTTCAACATTAAGGTCATATTCTTCTTCCAAACTTTCAATATTTATAATCATGCCTTTGCAAAATGCAGTATGTATCCATCTCTTTTTTTTTTTTCCTGAAAGCGATTTGGATAGTCAGAGTTCGGATAATTGGAGTTCTACTGTATATATAACAATTTTATAATAGCAAGTAACATAGCAGGATTTAAACAAGCTGCATAACATAAGTGTTATGTAATATACATATTATGTATTACATAATAAGTGCTATGTAGTATACATATGTATTACATAAATGTAAATACATCTTTATGTTAAATTTTGAATTGATTTAAACCGAAGCAAGTAATTTTTTAAAAATATATTTTACAATAATTCATATTTTTTTAAGGTTACTTTGCCTGGGAAACAGCTTATTAAACCAAATATTGGCGAAAGGGCAAGGTAAGAATTTTTATATGCTTTTTACTTAACTTATTCATTGTTGCTATAGTCAAATTATTTGCTGTCAATTTTTAAAAACGAAAACTAATTCAAATTAATCCTATGAGGCCTTTCTACACTTAATAAGAGAGAAAAAAAAAGTGCCCTTAAGACCACATGGCCAAAGTGAAAATTTCTATGGTGATCATAATAGATTTGAAATAATGTGTATATTACATGAAGCTGGCTAATTCCCTTTTAGGTAGATTTCGTAAGAAATACCGCCTATTGCAGTCGTTACCTTGGTGCGACTTTTGAAAAATTCCTTCATAACTTTTCATTATATGATCCCAGGAACCCAAAACCACCCCCACCTAAAAAGTTTATATATATATATATATAATGTGTGTGTATCTACTAAATTTTGTCCACACGATAAAAGTTGCAATTATGCATGGATCGTCTACAAACTTGCCAAAAACATTGAGATGGTTAATATATCGGCAGGGATTGCAAATGGGCAAACCAGCTGTTACAGAAAAATGACAGGAAACAATGAACATTTTTCGTTATAGCAGTTGCCAACAATATACAATAAAATTCTCACCTCAACAATTACTTTTCTATTGCAAGATTTCCATGTGAAATTGAAAATGAAATAAATAGTTTGACGAATTGAATATTACGTCAAAAGTTTTCTAGAGCAAAAGTTCCATGTGAGAACTGAAAATGAAATAAATGGTTCGACAAATAAAAAAAAAAAAAAAAAAAAAAAAAAAAAATTCATATTGAAAATATAATGGACTTCAGCAGGTGAATATGTAACGTCATGTGAGTTTGAAAAAACGCATTAAAACATGATAAAAACCTGACTATGGAAATATTAACATATTTTAACATTTTGAGGTTCTCTGAATTTGTTTTCGCCATTTTTAAACCTATTCCATGTATATATGTGAGTGTATTCGTGTATATTACAATTTTCACATAAAGTTTAGGTCCCTAGAGCTCATTCTTAGGGAAGAAACTGGGTTTATTTCGAATCTTGATTTAGGTTTTGTTACTGAAATTAGTTCTTAACTTCAAAATCTAACTCCGCATGTAGGCCAAGCTGGCAGGTTTTTTTTTTTTTTTTTTTCTCCAATTCATTGCTGATCTGGCTGTTTTGATAAATCTTAAATTTTCCAATCTGTAAAAGGCAATATCCAAATTATACATTTATTATACATTTATATATTATACTAGTAAAACTTGTGGCTTTGCGCACATAGTTGTTCAAATATGCATGACTTAATTAATAAGAAAATCTAAAATTAATTCCAAGTAAATCATAATTTAATATGTACTCTATATGGCCATTAATAATTGCACACTTTCAATTTTAGACATTTTGTCGAACATTCGAAAATATACTTGTCGGATAGCATCAGTAAAAAATGAAAAAAAAAAAATTAATATTTTGGCTTGTTTAGAAAGTATATTTAGTGTGAATTTACGTTTTAAAAATAGCCACCATGTCAAATTTAAAGTTTTTAGCCCCAGCAGCATCTCAAAATTTTTTTTCATTCTACACTCTTTTTTTAAAATTTCGAATTTTGTAAAAACTGTTCTGTGCAAGCATTTAGATCTTAAACATAACAGACATGTCAAGTTTTAAGTTTCTGTCCGTAACAATTCTAAATAAATCATAATTTAGAAGGTTTTCCACTCATTTCCCCCTTGAATTTTCAAATTTTAATAAACTGTTTATACAGAGTATCTGCATCTTAGAAGTGACTACTTTACTAAATTTCAAATTTCTAACCCTAACAATTCCAACTAAATTATAGATAAAATGTTTTTCTCTCATTTCACTCTTTTAAATTTCGATGTTTTTATAAAACTTACTTAGTGAGTGTTTACATCTTAAAAGTAACTACCATTCCAAATTTCAAGTTTCTATACCAATTGTATTGCATAAATTACAATTTTAGATATGCTTTTTTTTCCTGCAGCCTTTTAAATTTCAAAATTTTTAAAAATTGTTCTGGGAAAGTATTTATGCCCTTAATGTAACAACTATGCCAAATTTCAAGTTTCTAGCCCTATAAGTTCCAAAGAAATCGTAATTTAGAATGCTTTCAGAACATTTTACCTTCATTTTATCTTTTGTAAATTTAGAATTTTCTAGTAACCGTTCTTAGTAGGCATTTACATCTTAAAACTAACCACCATGCCAAATTCCAAGCTCATATACCAACTGTATAACATAAATCACAATTTAAAAACATTTTTTGCTTCTGCACCCTTTTAAAGTTCAGTTTTGTAAAAAAAACTGTTTTGGCCGAGATTTTACATCTCTAAAGTGACAGTTATACCAAATTTTAAGTTTCTAACTCTAACAGTTCCAAGCAAATTGTAATTTAGAACATTTTTTGAACGTTTCGTGCTCATTTCACCCTTTTCAACTTTTCAGAAACCATTCATAGAAAGTATTTATATCTTAAAAGTAACTACCACGCACCAAATTTCTCATCCCAACAGTTTCACAGAAATTGCAATTTTGGAATGTTTTTTTGCTCCTGCACCCTCTTGGGAAGTCTTTGTACTGAAATAAATTATAGCCTATGTTCCCTCTTTTCTTTTTGTAGTAAATCGATCTTATTCTATTGCAGTTAGATAAATATATCCAATCTTTATCAATTGTAACTACATATTTCTATTTTTCACCTGCGAAATAATTTTCATGCAACAATCTGTATGCTGAGAAACAAGTTTTCACATCATGTGGTGAACAAAAAAAATCTTTAGGATATTATTAATTGGTGAATATCATTTTTAGGATATTAGGTGGTGAATATCTTTTTTAAAGCTTTAAACAGGATTATATATTTTTGCTTATAGTAGTGAATATAGAGATGTTTAAAGATTTTGCGATAGTTCTTTGAATGGGTTAGATTTTCTTTTAAAACATGAGATGTGAGATATAATCTGTGACCATACCTTTGTTGGGTACACATTTTATCTTTTTATCAGTCAGATGTAAGTTTGACATTGCCAGGGTGTCTACAGAATCTGGAAATCATGGAAAAATCAGGGAGGTTTATCAGTCTGGAAAAATCAGGGAACTTTGTAAAAATACTCGAAAATCAATGAAATTTATCTATATGTGAAAATATTTGCATTTTCACCTTGCCAGCGAGACTGGTTCGTCAGTTTTATATACCATATTTTTTCACATTCTGATTAGTCTTTCCCAGTATTTTAAAAAGATGCACATGGTATGAGTTTTTGATAGATTTAATGCAAATTAAGGTGATCAGATGTCAAGGTGATCATTTTCTGTAGATAGCGCTGATATTGAAGGCAATTTACTCATTTTCAAAATTTTTAAATGATACGTTAGCATAACCTGAGCAAGTGGCCAGCTTAATCCAATTAGCTATCCCGTCAGATGTCTTAGAATTGAATATTTTTCAGAAAATGAGGAAATTTTCTGGTCACCCTTATATCCACTGGCCACTATATGAAGTTAAATTAAGTTTTGAGTTTGGATTTATAAAACTATCAACCAATACTTAATAAATATTAGGCAATTTTTATGTTTTTCTCTTGTTTTTTCTCCCAAATAGGATATTAGCAAGCTGGATAAGTGTATTATACGAGGAATCAGCATACATGGAAAAAATACTGTATATATACTGTTAATAATGGAAATCAGGAAGTCTGATAGAGATGGTCAGGGAAATCATGGAAAAATCAGGGAACTTTTTTTTAGAATTTCTGTAGACACCCTGATTGCTTTCCTTTTTTATTAATTAGTCTTTTATTTTATAAATAGAAATTTTAAAACCATGTTTTTCACACTTTTTTTTTTTAAATAATTGAATAAGAATGTGTTCATTAAGCACAGATACATAGACTTCGATCCATTCTTTATTTTCCAGCAACATTTTCAAACAAAGAATGTTTTTAATGATGATATTAGGATTTTATAGGCAATAATTAAGCCCTATTCTGAATTGATGTCATATAGTGTCCCCCCCCCCCCCTATATTTAAATCTGAGAGAAAGTAAAAAATTGTTACAAAAATGTGTAAACACCCTCTGTATTCCTTATGGAAGATGCAATGGTTTCTTTCATGTAATGGATCTGTCTTATAAATGTAGTTTTAATATTTTCATCTTTCCCTTTTTTTTTTTCCTGTGACCTTAAAAAGTATCTTTTTGCATTTGAAATGTGTGGCAGGAGGGCACTTTTGCTTGTGTGTATGTGTATGTGAATGTTATTAGATTAGTATTACTATATATACCGTAAAATCCTGATTGTAAGCCCCCCCCCCTCCTTTTTTTTTTTTCAAAAGCGAAAGAAGATCATTTTGGGAGGGTGCTTATAATCGAGATTTTTCTTTAAAATATCATTATAACCCTTTTTTTACCAGTACATGAGGCAAATATAGGTGTGAGAATTTTCTGCAGATTTCCATTTTGAAGAAAAAAAAACTGAATGACACCCCCCCCCCCCCCCCCCCCTTAAAATATCTCCCAGCAAGAAACCCCTAAGCAAAATTTAAAAAGTTTAATTTTTTTTTTTTCAAATTTACTTCTTTAATTGTTATTTTACTGTAGCAATCTATACAATAAAAGTGCAAAGCATGTGATTGTCATCAACAGATCCAGGCTGATCGCTTCATTTTGTATATGGGGCATTCTCACAATCTTTTGACTTTCGGGAATAAAAATCTGGTGAAATTAAACTTGCTAAAACAACATTTTAATCTGATAGACCTTAATGATTCAGAATAAAGAAAATATGGTCAGCAGCGAAATTTTTTTTATTTAACTGAAGTTTAAGTTAAACTTGCGAGTTTAATTTTCCTTACCATTTTACCACTATAACTTTCTATTTTCTTCTAAATTTTTATTTATAATGAATTTGCATAGTGCCCGCAGGACATTCAAATAAGAAATAATAAAAATGTAGTACATTTAATACAGAATTTTTGTATAACATTGTCTTAATGGGGTGTTAAAGAAGGGACGGTAAGTTTAAAAAAATGGGACGGTATAGGAAAAAAGGACGAAATGGGAAAAAAAGGGACAGTAAGGATGGAACAGTAAAGAAAATTACCACCTATTTTTAGGCAAATCATGTTAAGACTAAGTGATAGCCACAATGTTCATTGATTTTTAGAAACAGTTGGTAACATTGGATTAAATTAAATTTTTTTTTTTAAATTTACCTCGAAAAGTGCAGGAATAAACCTTGGGGATAGTAAGACTACCAATAAAGCCACGATCTTGAAATTGATATTTAACTGCTGATTTAAATTCTGCAGTAAATTTCCTGTCAAAGAATTTTAGACATTATTTCTCTAGCATACTTCTGCATGAGAAAAAACTTGAAAAAAGTTCTGTGGCTGCATCTGAAGTGATTTTCTGTATAAGTTTAGCAAGAGAGACAGTAAGGATGAAAAACCCAGGGACAGAGTTCAAAAAATAATATCAACCGTAAAAATGTGTGCAGGTTTATGTTTTGCTACATATTTATATAAAACAATTGTCTAGAAAAAAATTACATCGAATTACAGTAGAACCTCGATTATCCGGAGTAATTGGGATCGACCCTCTTTCAGATAATCGAGAATGGTTCAATTTTACGATTGAGGAGAAATATAAGTAATACTTCTTATTATGGTAACAAGTGTTTATTGAAAATCAAGCAATAGCAAAATAGAAACAAGAATAATAAATTTCCTGAATTTTAATTTTGAAATTAAGTTCCTTTTACATGTATCACAAGAATTGGAAAAAATGTTTTGTTTGTCGCCGTTTCGATTGCCTTTGCTTTGAAGCTCTATCACGAAGTTTTTTAATATTATTAGTTCACCACTATCACAGTCTTTCTACTGCTCCAGCCATGCCAAACCTTTTGCAAAACGTTCAAAAGCTTCAGAATGGCTAATTTGTTCGTTTTCTTCGTTCCACTTACGGGAGCTCAAGTTAAATTCAAAAGAACTCTAAGAAAGGAGATCGAAAATATTTATATGTACTCGTAGTTCGGAAAGGCCAGCCTGTACACAAGGAATATGATAGTTTAAAAAAAAAAAAACTTTCAAAATGGATTTTTGCACACAGGGAATGTGGTAATAAAAAAAAGAGCTTTGAAAGGATTTCGGTTAACCGAGAGTTTCGGTTAAAAGAGTTTCAGATAAAAGAGGTTCTACTGGACTTTTATTGAAACAATTTCATACAGACAGCTCCAAACTTAAAAATCAGCATCAGGGATACTGGACGGTATAGGAGTTTTCCTGGTATTTTGACCCCCAACATCGTCCAAAACTTATTTATCTCGTTAATATTGTTTTGCAATGGGGTGTTCCCGAGTATATGAAAAAAAAAAAAGTATTAAAATAAAAATTATTATTCAGGGACATAAAAGTCAAAAAATTGTGAGAATGCCCATATGCCAAGAGGTAATTTTGGCACTTTAATGTTAACAGGGCACAGGTGATAAATTGCCAAATATTGTTCCATCGCTATCATTTTATTTCAAATATAAACTTATCACTCAATTTAAAATATATAATTTCCATTTTAAACACACAAATTTAAAATAAATAGTATGTCAGATAAATTTAAAATACATGTTAAAATACAGATTAATTTAAAATACACTTCTTTCATCTGTAATAATAGAAACCTAACCCATGTGACTGTTACAACCAAATACAGGCTGACTGCTTCGCTTTTCATATGTTAAGCGGCCATTTTTAATCAAAATTATTTTTTCCAATAAAACCCTATAAAAGTTAAATTTTTCGAAAGATCATTCAAAAATAATTAATGTTTAAGTGATAAATTACATTCAAATATGGTTATATTCTGAGATTATTTCAGTTGAAATTAGGCTGGTGATTCAATATCTCATTCCATCAAAGTAAACAAACTATAGCGATTCGTCCATTGTGGCAATTAAAAAAATTAAGCCATGAAGGCAATCATTCGTAAAGAGAGTTCTGATGAGAGGAATTGAAAATAATTAACTTGATTGTGATTTTTATAGCTGTCAAACCATGAGGCAAAATACAACTTTATTCGTGACATTCACCTATAAACCAGTGAAATAAATTTTAGCTTTAAAATTGAGCTCGCTCTTCATTGAACATGAATAATTTATTATTATTATTATTTAATCGTATCAAAACAACTTATTTGCTATATTTTGAAAAGATACCATTTTTTACAATATAACTCACATTTCCCGTTGTTGCTGAAGTGGATTTTACCATTTAGCACCTAGCTGAGGATGAAACAGCTGCATCAAAATTGTAACATGGGATTATACATAAACTTTTTCTTTTCTTCTTTTGTTAGATCCAGACTATGAACATTTCTCAGCAATTTTTAAAAATTTAAATCTTAAATTCACAGTAATTTTGTTGAATCTGCCACAGGATCTCGCCATAGGTGTCGTATTAGCTAAAATGCACTAATAGGCAAAGGAGCCAATTATGGAAGATTACTTACTTAATGTGTTGAAATCTCCACGTTAGTGAATATATTACAACTGATAAGCAGACGGACATGAAGCAAAATGCCTAAGTGAGTTTTTGACAAGAAATATGAAATACAAAGCATAAAAAAATATACGAAATGCTGTCATGATCTTAAAGAATTTGATTTTTTGGTCAGAATCTTCCGATTTGGTGAAGGATTAAGCAAATAAATTAAATTATAAATAAAACTAGCATGTTGCAATGCTTAGCATACATTTAAGGGCGACTAAACTGGTTGCCAGAAGCAGCTAGTATTTAATAAACAATCTAAGCCTCCCTCTCGCAAAACACTGCTTCTCACTTAGCTCCCCACCTTTCTGGAATCAAACATGTATTATTTAACCTATAAAACATTTTAATTTTAAAATTCTTTTCTGACTTGTTTAATACACTATAGTAAACAAATAAATAAATAATACATCATCTAAATTATCCCCTTCTCAACTACAAAAATTTCAAAACATTCGTACAGGTAGAGAAATTTTTTACAAGATAAAATGTGCGAAAATTTCGACAATCATTAAAAACCTGGGTGTTTTGTTGCGGTAAAAAAACTCTTCTTACAATCCATTTTACCACTAAATATTAATATTTTTTCATGATTTTTTTCAACCAGGATATGAAAACATTGACTCCTAAAAAATTCAAAGAGTTTACATGATAATGACAATTTTTTAAAGCATTTAAAATACTGGAAGACCCCTGCAACTCCCTCCCTTTTCTGGCATATTTGAAAATTACTCATAGACTCTAAAGATCAAATTTGAAAAGAAAATACCAAATAGCATATAATTTCAACTCTCTTTGAAACACTGGAAAACATTTAAAAAAAAATACGAAAATTAACCTTTTGAAAAAAATTCATTCCCCAAAGTCACTTTCTATTTTTTCTAGGATTAACATTGCGTACATTTTTATTTAAAAAATACATTTAATTTTTATTACTATATACTTACCTTTTAGCTAATGATCGAGTATAGATTTGGTTCAGGTATAATCAGATTTAAGGGTGAAAAAATTAGTTTGAAATCAAAAAATTTCACTCAGGATTTCAATGTGGAAAAAGAAAAAATACATAGTCATGCGTAAAACAGAGATTTTTTACAACTGAATATCAATATTTTAACACACAAATTATGCAGTCGTCAGAAACATATTTATAACTCAGAAATTTGGTTCAGAGAATATAACATAGGAGGGATATAATTAATTCCAATTTCAAAAGTTTTGTCCTATATTCCATCCATCAGAAGAAAAAAAAAATAATAGAAAAAGCACTCTTTTTACAACTCAATATCAATATCTTAGCATGAAAGTTATACGCAGGCTTTGGACAACAAGAAATGCATTTTTTAAATGTAGAATACCCCCCTCCCCTCTTCCTGTTGCAGTTATTTCGACCCCTTTTATAAGTTTTTAAACTGGTTTTTCACACAGTCAGTGGACACATTGTATATAACATATCTAAATCTTTAAGCATTTGGACAATTATAGGTTGTGAATTTTTTTTTTAATTTTTGTAAAGAAAAAAAAAATAGTAACGAAAGGTGAAATCCTGTAACTCATTCAAACCAGGCGTTTATTAAGAATACCTTCTTTAAACCTTTTCGCTAAAATTTTCAATCTTTTTTTTCAGGAAATTTTTACACGGGCTGCAAAAACATTATATTTATAATCAACAAAAATTTCAAAGAGTTCGGACAAGAACTATTTTTTTTTCCCCTCTTTATTATTATGAAATGATCAAATGTGAAAAAACAAGAAAATGACTTCTTATGAGTGCTTTTACCTGTAAAAAACATTTTTTTTTTAATCTGATTTTTTTCATTTAAAAATATAAATTCAGACAAAATGGAGTTAAAAATAAAAAATCATACAAATTTGAGGTTCATTTAAGGTTATTAGGGGCCTGGGCAACGCCAGACAGTCAGGTAGTATATATATATATATATATATATATATATATATATATATATATATATACAATATATATATATATATATACAATATATAAAATATCTATGCACTATATGGCAAAAGGTGACCGGTCACTTGTGATTTTAAATGTTTTGTTAAATATCTAGAAAAAAATACATGAGGAATTAACTAAAACTCCAGGTGTGTAAACAGTCACATATTTATGCAAAGATTTTTTTCCCGAAATCCCTTAGGGGACTGTCAACAAATTGAGAAAGAACGAATATCTTTTGGATAACTCTGTAAAAAGTAATGTAGCAAAAGCATTCAAACTCAAGATTATTAATAAGTGGGTTATTGTAATATACTGTGTTCATTTTTATGAGGATAGCATATATACTCATAGAAAAATTAAGGTTTTTATAAAAACAGTCCCAAATTTCACCAATTTTTTTGCTTATAATTTGCAGAGTTCTTAATATATATATATAAAAAAGTTCTTTTCAGAAAATATGACAAACATTGTACACAATACTCTGCAATCGGAATTAAAAAATAAGAATTGGATGAAAAATGAGCAGGTTTACTAAAAAATGTTTCATTGTGCATGCGTGAATGCAATCAAAATATAATTTGCATAATGTATTAGCTAAATATACAGAGCAACTTTTGTGAAAGTCTCAAAATCATAGCTTGAAAATTCTGAAAATTATCATCGATAGAATAAGCTTGAAATCCGTTGTTCCCAAAAAGAAGCAAAAATATGAGGGATTGGTTGTATCAAATATCTGTTGATTAGTGCCAAGATAGCGTACACAATATTGCACATACTGCTATATTTGGATACAACCCCTCATCTTTTTACTTCCGTTTGGGAACAACAGATTTCGAGCTTATTCTATCGACAATAACTTTCAGAATTTTCAAAAATGTTTTTTCTTTTAAACGTTTTGCTTTGAGTTGTGGATTCTGGAGCATTTTTTATTTCACTGCTTGCTATCTTAAAAAACAGCTGAGATATAACAGTTTAAAATTTTGGGGAGGCTGATGTTTTGAAACAAGACAGCAGAATTCCTCTTTAAATGAGTTTAATTTTTGAGTGACCCATTGGTGAGCATGGTTTCTCACAAATTTTCTTCCAATCTTGTAATCATTGTACCAATTCTCATAAAACTATATATTCATATCCACAGCAACATTCTCGTCAAGCTTTGTGACTGACACTTGGCAAAATATCTTCCAAAAATAAATTGCCGTAAATGAAGCCAGCTTGGCTATAGCTGACATATTTGATGAAATTCAGATTCAGTATTGACAAAATCTTTTATTATTGGTTTCTTATAATGAGCTCTAATTTCCATTACTACCGTCCCTTACAAAATGTTTTATGCTTTTCCAATAATTTTAAATTATTTTTTTTTAAATAGACTAAAGGCCAATGCTTGCCATTTTTTTCTATTCCACGTAATTGTGAAACATTTTCCAAAATACATGCTTTTTAATAATCAAGAATAAATGCAAGTAAATGTTTGACTACAAGGGAGGGAAGGGGACCTTTTTTTTTAAGAATTGTAGTTTAATTTTTTTAACATTTCTTCTGTATCATTTGTTTTAGTGGCAGTGGAACAGAGCCTCTTACAGCTAATATTAAACCATTAACTTCTCCTTCAACCTCGGGTGTGAGTGCTAGTCTTCGACATTCACCTCATCCACTTGCTGCTGCTTCAGTTTCTCGGCCAACACCTACTGCAAGTATACGTCCTATGGCAATAGGAACTGTATCTCCTGCTACTCCTACACAAACTAGAATGGCTACAGTATTGCCCACAACAGCTACACCGTCTCATACAGAAGAAGGTTCTCATTCCTTTTCATGCATTAAGATTTTTCTTTATAATAAAACATGTCTATTGAGTTTCCCATATTTTTCTTTTAATCATATTTTTCTTTTTCTTTTTTCTTTTTTTATATTCTCTTGTTCTTAAAGGTTATTTCTATTTTTTTTTCTTTTGTAAAATTAGTTTTGATCAAAAAGCGTACATAATAAGTGGAAAATGTAATATAATTAACTATAATTGTTATTACAGTCCAGTGGCAAAACCATGGTAAACCCTATTTTGAAATAAAAAAAAAAAAAAAATATGTAATTGTATTTTCATTTTTTAAAAGTATGTCTATAAAATTATGCTATAACAGTCAAGTTTTTATAATAATGTCATTTTCAACTTCAATGACATTTTTTGCTTTTACATGATTTAATATTAACAAATTCATTTATTGCAATTAAATGTTTGACATTAAGATTAATAATGTGCCTCAAATTTTTACAGTTGACAAATTTACTTAATAAAAATTCTAAATAATTTATTCAATGCAAAAAATATAAAGGTGTATGTTCTTTCACAGGGAAAAAAATATCAAGGGAATGCGACTCTAAATAATAAAAAAGTGCCATGATTTATTTTTAAATAGGATCATCTGAGTTCTGAAAAATACTTTTTAAATATGCACACCAAATTTTTATAAAAAAAAAAAATCATTTTTGTTTCTTTAAAAGTATATCAGGTATGATTATGTTCCGGGTGTAACCCAGATTTCCAAGTTCTTCTATTGACCTTACCGATCTTATAAGATCATTATGTTTAATGGAAAAACCAAATTGAAACTGAAAATGTGCTGTAAAAGTTTTTAAAAAATTCACCAAATAATAGTGATAAACATTTTACTTATACAGAGACTAATTGGTACGTTTTAAATAACAGTGGGTATTATTCAATTCTTATGATATTTAATTTTCATGCAGTTACAGTATCAGTAGTGATGTAAGTTGATATCAGTATTTTGCATCAATAATTTTTAGGGCTTTTCCTTTTGTGGCACAAACACCCCTGGTCTATATACATATTCTTTACTGTCATGCTTTTCCTAAAAAAAAAAAAATAATAATAATAATAATTTCATCAAATTACATAACATTTTGTTAAGATTTTAATGTGCATTAATTTCAGGTTCAGTAAAGTAATAAATTGAATCTGGAAGCTTCTAACCTATTAGTTTTATAGATTTCCAAAAATTTGTAAAACAGAATTCTGTTCTTGATTCTTTCATTTATTGCATTAGACTCATGTTTTTTATGGAAGGGCTCGAAATTTAAATAATTTAGTAATGAATGTGTGTTGGGAGAAGAGGGAGCTGGGATAGATTAATATAAATCTTGCTAACATAAACAATCCTAATTTTAATCTTTCCTGGAAGTATGTGGATAATCTGTTATGGAAATATGTGGGATTCTCTTCATATTATATTCAATGCAATTTGCTATGACTGTAGTACAAACTTTCTTAGTAAGTGGCATAATAAACTCAATTGTCTTATGTCCAAACCAGCCTTGCTCTATTGAAATATGCATTTTCTGTTCTTTCTAAATTATAAATAACTAGGGGGCTCAGCATAATAAACTCAATTGTCTTATGTCCAAACCAGCCTGGCTCTATTGAAATATGCATTTTCTGTTTTTTCTAAATTATAAATAACTAGTGGGCTCAGCCCCCTGCTCGCAAACCTCCATGAATTGCTACGCAATTCATATTGGGATCGCTACGTGATCCCAGCTCACTTCGCTCGCTCGTCACTATTTATGTCAACTCTAGCCAGAATGAGTGCTATCATAAATCATTACAACGTATTAAATTTACAAATCTTTTTAATGTATAAAAAAGTAATGGAAAACTTTGTTGAAAATGTAAATAAAAAGGTACCTTGGAAAGAGAATTAATTTAAAACCTTAGTGAAAACACAATAAAAAAATATTTTTAGTTGGGCCACTATGCGATCCGAGCAAGCAACATATAAAATTTCCAAATATTTTAATTCATAAAAAAATAATTAAAAATTTTGTTGAAAATATAAATAAAAATGCATTTAATGAAAAGTTTGGCGCTGTGACTTGTTGATCATCATTGAGAAAGCTAAGCGAACAGGAAATTGACGCCGTTTAATTTTAAATGGCATGTTAGTATCAGATTGGGGTCCTTCTCCTTTCATTTTGCCTATAGTAGTGAAAATCACGGTTTAAATGAATTTAAAACTATAATAAGAAGCTATAAAATATGCTATGTATCATTCTATCGAACTGTAAACAAAACGTTTTTGCCTGTGTCTAAATACAACCTTAGATCAAAAAGCTGATTCGCTGAATTCCTCACATCACCATAAAACAGACCAATAGCAATTGTCATTCCTGTATTGCTCAAACGGTTTGCGTTAAGAGAGATTCTGTCTGGATTTTGATTTGCTGAGTGGGTTGGGACATGTGACCTTAACTTACCACTGAGTCGCTTTGGCTATTGCCAAATAGAAAGGTACAAATACAGCCCTTTTTTAGCGTTACATAAGACTATATATATATATATATATATATATATATTAGATGCCTTATAAATTTTTTTTGGTTAACTTGATAGAGTTCACCATAGTACTTACTGTAAACATCACCAGAGATCGTGTTTCTATCCAGATCAGGCAGACTGGTTTTACATGGGAGATACTGTATTTGTAAAATTTGAATTTCATGCATGCTGCATATTGAAGTTTAATATCTTTTTTATTCAAATCTTAGAATCTGGATTTTCGACTTCTGCTACTCCTGCTGTATCAGTTCCTTATCCTGCAACTGCTACTGTAGCTCCAACAACAATGGCAGTTACAGTTTCTCCTGTAATTTCAGATGTATCTGCACCTGAAAGAGATGTATCAGGTATTTTTGTTTCCTTTTGTGTTATTGTACTGAAGTTCGTCAGATGTATTTATATTTACACCTTTAGCAAACTGTCTTCAACTTTCTTTTTTCATTCAATGAACCTATAAATTTATTGTTAGCTTAAATTTGATTTTCGTTTTTAATACTTTCTAAGTTACGAAAAGAAAATATCGATCATACTTACAGTTATATTTCATTTTATTGTATAAATAATTGCTAAAATGTGTGTAATTTATAAAAGTTGTGTGCAATGTATAGATGGAAAAAATGTCATCATTTTTTTCCTATTTACCACTTTTATGCCTGATGCGATCAGATATTAATTTTTTTGAATCGGGTAATAAATGAAACAATTTCCTAAAAGGGAAAATAAATATTAGATTTGTTTTCTTAAATGTGCTACTCCCTTCCCATAGATTGTCGATTTTGTTTTAAGTGAATCTTTTATCAGCCCTGGCAGTGTACAAATTAGCAAACCTGTTATTAGGCAAAGTTCATGAAAAAATAAAAATTGAATATTTGAGAATATTTTTAATTTAAAAATATCGTGAAATTTGCTCAAAAAATTATATGTAATATTCCTCATATAAGTGATCTAAAAGCCACAGATTGGCATAAAGGACAATTTTGTTTATTATACATGAAAAAAATTCAAATATTGTTGGTATGTAACAATTGTAAACCAAAGTATTATTCATTTATATTAATGAGCATGTTTCTTTTAATAGTAATTGTAAAAATACAGTGTTCATGCAGAAAATCATGCTGATTTATGCATTTACCATTTAAGAACTCAAAAGGAAGTTTCAGAGTTAAAATTCTCTATTGCAAGAAATATTTTTTACTGAGACTGTTGTTATGTTTCACAGCATTTAAATATAAAATATAATAACGAAAAAACAAAGTTGTGTTGCAGCTGTAAAGTTTCCTCTAGACCAGTGGTTCCCAACGTGGGGCGTACGCCCCACTGGGGGGCAATTTGACTTTCTAGGGGGGCAATTCCAAATTTGTTACTCATTCGCTATCAGTTTCTTTTGTCTTTCTTTTATTAAAATGTAATGTTGCAGACGAAAAATAAGTGTGATTCAAGCAAAATTAAAAAAATTAGTTTTTATTCGTTAATTTTTAAAATGTTCCTAATGAAAAGTTTAAAATAGATTTATCACCAGAATAGCTATACGAATAATTTTTAACATCGTTTTTTGCAACTAAATTTCACTATGCATTTTCTGTGACTGATTTTAAAATTTTTCGTAATGCTTTCGAGTATTTAGTAAATAAGCTTTCTACTGTTATTTGCTCTGTTATATGTCACACGCAAATTCTTTTACACGGGAAACTACTTAAAAGTATATATAAATTTGACTGTCTTGAACATATTTTAACCTACAAAACATATGAAATATCTGAACAAGGTACTATCTACTGTGTAAAACTTATAAATCTTAAATAGCATTAGAAAAGGAAATGGGTAGATAGTAAATATCATCAATGTCTATAATGCAGTATAAATAAATTTACACGATGACGTATACATTTGAAATTTTAAAATGAAATATTCAATGGAAGATAACCAACGATATTGGGAAAGAAAATCAGAAAAATGTGTTATGGGGAATAATGGTTAGTTAAATTTAGTAAAGATGAGAGTCTTGAAATGCTTCTTGTGTATTGTGATATTCGCAGAAAGAAAATTTAGTGTTCAAAATTTTTCTACCAACTCTTAATAAGTTGCAAAAATGAATTATAAAATATGTGACTGTTATCAATCTTGAAGTTAAATGTTTTTGGCACAAAGGCGAAGATGTATAATCTCATTGCATTTATAAAAATATGTAAAAAAAAACATTTGTGACAGAAGATTGACAATTTGATAAGTTAAATAATGTGAAATGAATTGTTATTGTTAAGGCTCTATTACGCTTCCATTGTGTGAATAGAGTTTTTTTTTTTTTTTAAATAAGATATAATTTACAGATTAAGATGTGGAGGGATGGGGGGACATAGTGACTTTGCAGAGGCTTTGGTGGGTCTTGGCCAATAAAAGGTTGGGAACCACTGCTCTAGACAATTTAAAGTAGGGTACTGCTTTTAAGATAAAAAATTAGTAACTTTCTTTCCCTTTGTCATAAAAAAACAAACAAACAAAACAAATTGTGCCCTTACTCTCTTTTAGTATTATAAAATTGTGCACTGAATATGTGTTTGATAGTTCTCATTCAAACATGTGAGATCCCAAAATCGTAATCGCTTCCCATTATTGATCAGTTTAAAGCAACCAGTATGTCTGTAGAATACAAAGTCAATGACATGACTATAGCGTGTAGTTATATTAAAAGTGCCTTTCTCAATCAGCATCACACTGCCTTTTTTATAAATCTGGAAAAGCTCTGTGTTACAGTTTAATAGAATTATATATTATCTAATTATTTTCTGTTGTAACACAATGTAATTAAAAAAAATATTTAAAATGTTTTTTGTTTATTTATTTTTCATTAAGAGAGTTCTGAAGCCCTCCAAGCTCATGTCATTGGCATACAAGTAGCACCTTCTCCTGTTACTGCTCTTGTTGCTCCCAGAATTGATATTACAGGTAATTGTTCATTTGATTATTTTCAAACTAACACATTTTCTGTAAATTTATTTTTAAATATTTTAAATGTTTGTCCATCATATATTATCGTGGAAAGTTTGACAATCTTCGTGAGCCTTTGCTTATCAATTTTAAAGCCTTTTTCTTAGGATCTCCCATATCCACTAGGATTAGTGTTCTTTAATAGCTAACAACAAAACTATCTGATTTATATATAATCAGATTAAACATAAAATTATATTAAAAAAATGGGTTATGATTTCAAAATTTTGCATTGGACAGCTGATAAAGTTCGTTGTAGATGGTGCCTGTCAATCCTTCATGACGTAGTACCGGATGAGTCTATTAATTCTCGAACGATCAAACAGTTATCATGAGAAAGTGTTGTTTGCAATATTTACAGCTCTTTTAGCTTTTTGGCTTATTTTTTTTCTTTAGTAGCGTAGCGTTTTTTTTCTAAATTATTATGTACCAATGCAGTTGTTCATGAGTTCCTACATGAGTCGCTATGCTTCTGTTTATCTCAGTCGAAGTTGATTAGTCGATTTGTCCGAGTGCTTCGATGTTTAAGCAAAAATGGAATTCCTTGCGAATTCCTGAGCATTGGGATGGTAGAAGTAGCCAGGAATTGTGGGGAAAAGAGGAAAAGGCCCCAGAGCCATACATTGCTCTTTTTTTCTTATATAAATTAGTCAAATCAAAACAAATTGAGATAGGATCAAAAAAGTTAATAAAAATAGAAGTTTGCAGTAAAAATAACAAATTTTGAAAAGAAAACGGCAAGGATTTGATGGCTAACTTCATCAGCCAATGAGGAAGTGAAGCGCAACGAATCAAAACTGTAAATTATTATATCATAATTTTCACTATTTCAATGAAACTACCATTTTGCAGGGATGGCCAGAGATAATTTTTTTTTTAAATAATTTTTATGAATTCTTTTAGTTTGTAAGATTTAGTTTGTTTAATATGAGTTTTGTTGCAAGAACATTTCTTTGTAAATTAACTTCCTGGAAAATAAATAAATAAATAAATAAAAGCTTCAGAATATTGACGAAAAAATATGCACATTGCTTGCCTAACAATTTTTTTTTTAATCTTGTAGTTTAAATTATGCAGCATCTCACAGAAATTCTTTGAACATCAAAGCATTAAATGTCCTAAATTTAATAAACTGGAGCATTGGTAGGTTATGATTGAATTAAAAACGTGTGTTTATTCGCTGCCGTAAATGCATTTTTTTTTGGCTGGAGCAGTTTCTCAGCTAATAGAAGGAAAACTATTGCATCTATAATCATAAAGAAAGAAGTTTGTGTGTGAGTGAGTGTGTTGACGGTGTTCTGAAGAGTAGAGCTACAAAATTTCGGGAAAAGGTACATCTATATATGAAGTTTTGCACCTCGAAGCCCGATTTTAGATTTTTTTTATTTAATTTTTTATGCAATTTTTAGCACTTTTTTAAGTTTTGAGGCGATTTTTAAATATAAATGAAAAGAATATGGTTTCTTTCTTTTAACCCGATATAGTAAATTTTGTTCTCTTTTCAAAAAAGTTTATTCGGAATTCGTGAAGCGATTTTTGAATTTTTAGCGAATTTTTTATGCAATTATTGAACAGCATTTAATGCATTTCCATACGCATAAGGAGGGACGCAGTTCTGTTGCCAAATGCCACCAAGTATGTTGCCAACTTTGCGGTATCTCGCCAAATTTGGCAGCCAAAATGAGTCGCCAAAGTGACGCCAACTTGACGATATGTCTAATATTTCGCCAAATTCCCATAGACATCCATTGTAAACCAATATGGATTACTTGCTTACAGAAAATTCGACAAATTGAAATATTTTAATGCAACAAAAACTAATATTAACTTAAGGGATTATATTAATTCGATTTTTCCACATTAGGAAAAAGAATACGGTTTCTTTCTTTTAACCCAATATAGTAAATTTTGTTCTCTTTTCAAAAAAGTTTATCCGGAATTCGTACAGCGATTTTTGAATTTTTAGCGAATTTTTTATGTGTTTATTGAACAGCATGTAATCCATTTCCATACCTATAAGGGGGGGGGGGGGTTACCGTAGGGGGGATCCAGTTCTGTTGCCAAATAACGCTAAGTTTATCACCAACGTGCCGATATATCGCCAAATTTGGCGACCAAAATTAGTCACCAAAAGTGATGCCAACTTGGCGATATCTCTAATATTTCGCCCAAATTCCCATAGACTTCCACTGTAAAGCAATAGGGTTTACTTGCTTACAGAAAATCAACAAATTGAGATATTTTAATGCAACAGAAACTAATATTAACTTAAGGGATTAATTATATTTAAGGGGTCCAAGTAAATTAATTACGAATAAAAGTAACATGATCTAATGCTTAGCATGATTTCCAAAACATAAATTTTAAGAGAGCCCGCATGTCAAAAGAATTAGATTTGAAACTTTTATTCAATTATAGTAAATTTTGACTTTCGTTATTTTTGAATTTTTTTTTATTTTTAATGCGATTTTTACGTTTCTTCGCGATCTGCTGCAATTTTTTGACATTCCATTTTTGACCTAAAGTACATTCTGCCCTCATTTCAATGAAGTTTATTCAGATTTCGTATAGCAATTTTCGAATTTTTCGGGAATTTTGTATGTGATTTTTAGTGTATTTTAGCGATTTGCTACTATTTTTCCACATTAGTGAAAGGAATCAACTTGCAATCTTCGAACACAATATATAATTTTTTTTTTTCTCTTTTCAAAATTTCAGAAGCGATTTAAAATTTTTTTCGCGATATCTTATTGTGATTTTCAGAGCTTTTTCATAATTCCTGCTGTTTTTTGACGTACTCGGGCAACGCTGGGCAAGTTCGCTAGTATAAAAATGTGAAAATTAGTAGTTTTATAAAGAAATGTTCAATAAATATGCTGAAGCAGGCTTTTAAACCAGAGGATTATTTTAAGGACTATTTAATGTTGGAGTCAGTTAAAATAGTTCCGTTTAGATTAGGATAAAAATCTATGCACAGCCATTTATTTATTTCTAACGGGTACATACTTGATGAGCTTTTGGCGTGCAGTGTGCAATCATTTTTAAATTTGCCTACTTTTTGAGAGGTTTTTTTTTTTTTCAATTTTTATTCATATAATTTCATTATTTCAGTAGAGATTTATTTCACATTTCGAAAAAGTCTTTTTTTATTGTTGCCAAATTTTAAAACAGTGCAAGAAATATTTTATTCAGTTAAAGAATGTGTTTACACATGAATATTAAAAAGATAAAGAAAACTTTGGTAAAAATTACGTCATATTTAAAATGTGAAATACATTGTAGAGAAATATGAAATATTATCAAAATTTATAGTTTCAAATTATTAAATTACAGTGACCTCTCACTTATACGATTTTCAGGGGACTGTAGAAAAAAGTCGTATAAGCGAGAGTCCGCTTTATTATACATGTTTCAAACTATATGCATTAATTATTTTACCTACATTAAATACGATACGTTTTCAGTACTAAGAACTTATTTTAACAAAATTTATAAAATCTATTAAAAAATAAATCATAAAATATTTTTAAGAAAGTTCACAAAATAGTTCACTTACCCACTGTGTTTATTTTAAAGATTTACAAATCAGGTTTTCTCAAAAAAAAAAAAAATGATATAAGGTCTCTGTTGTCGACAAAAAGAGGAAACGTTTTTTTCAAAGTCTAATAAAGTTTTAAAGCTATTTTGGGTATAATCATTTTGATGGATATAATTCGTTAACGTATTTAAAGCAGCACTTGCTTCTGAAAAATTTACAGCAGCAGGAACGCTGCTTTCATCTTCGTCATCTCCCTCGCTCACGTCTTCATTATTGATAAACACTACCAATAGTGAAAGGATAAAGGTATGAAAACATAAATGATTTATTCTTTAAAGATTATAAAAATGAATTCTTGAGTTAGAAATGTAAAATTGCCTGATCCGTTTAATGTGTCGTATAAGTGAGAGCAGTCGAATAACTGAGAGATGTTTAGTACTATTTTCCATAAAGTGTGGATGGGACCTAGAGAATTCAATGTATAACCGAGAGAACCGTATAAGTGAGAGGTCACTGTATAAAGTTCAGAAGGTTTGGGACTAATTTCGTTCGTTACGGGTCAGGTTGAATCTGTTAATTTTCAAATGGCAATCCAATATATATATATGAAACGATAAAAGCTAAGCCCCTTTGTAAAATCCCTTTTTTTGTCCCTTTTTAAATTTTAAATTTAGAAATTAAAATTAAAACTTTTAAAATGCTTTTGTAATTGTCTCAGTTGATTGAATGAAGTTGCCCCTGTTAAGTCAGTTTTCCCGCATCGCATTTTATAACTTTCAAAGATCGTTTTGGCACATCTCATAAGAATACTTTTGCTGAATAAGTGCAATTTGTAAGTCTTGCTGCATTCGATCGGCCAAACTCAAACTACAGCCTTTATCCCGGGCAGTCAATCATTCAGCTAACGACCAATTATAGTTTAAAGACGCCTCCTTTGACTTCAACGGCCCCTAGCTGGAATAATGCGAAATACAGCATATTTATACCGATGCACAGGTCCACGGACAGAGCTTTTTACCATCAAAAGAATGCACTAACTCCACGTCACTCGGCTCTCTTAAGTATCGCTTGGCGGTACACAATTCCCAAGCCCGATGCCCATAAAGTAAAGTAGCAGCTCTCAAGCCAAAAGGGGCCTGATTTCTCAAAAGGATGTAACAAAGGAACAATAAATCAGGTCCCCGGAAAAACTGTGTCTTTATTGGAACAACTACTGTCTTAATCTGACTTTGAGTTCCCGGATACCACTCACGGACTGCGACTACCTAAATATGCTAGAAGTTCCGAGGGTTCGCTCAGAAATCGGCATGCACGCGTCCGCGGTTCGCGCCCCGGCCCCCATCGGTCGGGCACTGACCGACGCCACGACAGAAGATCCATAACTGGAGTAGCGGCTAATTCGTTACATATATATATATATATATATATATATACAGTCGAACCTCCTTATCTCGACACTCTAATGATCAGAAAAAAGTGTTGTCATAAGCGGAGTGTTGCGGTAACCGCAGTTGGTGAAAAATATGTTTATAAAAAACTGTATTTTTCACTAATTTAAGACAATTTTAAATTAATAACTGTTCTTGAAATTTTAAACAATAAAACATTATTATTAAACAGAATAAACACAAAAACAATTGAAAAGAATGAAAATCAGATTTATGACTTGTTTTTTTAATTGTTATATGAAATATTGATGAATGAAGGTTTGCTTATCCGCGAAATGTGCTTCCTACAATTCTTTTTTCAATATTATGCAATGAATTGTAATCAATATTAGTTGTTTCAGAAATGGATGTTAGATAATTTCTGATCGTTTCAATGCAATGCAGTGCTTCGGATTTAGTCAGGTGAAAAATGCCGTGTAACCACAAAAAAGCGCCGCCTGACCAGAACAAAGACCATGAGTAGGCTGATACTTGTATCTGGAGCTTAAGTGGGTGATTCATCTTGTGTGGGTTATTTATTCAGATAAAGGATTGATGTAAATTTTATCATTTATCTCAATGGGTATTTTAGACACTTTCGTGAAAAGTTTGGCTAAGACATTCCTCATTGCTTAATTTCCGTGTTCATTAGATGGATTTTGAAAAAAGGTTAATTTTCCTAAACCGTCGGAATATCCGGAGTTGCAAATTATTCAATGATGTAAAATCCAGATTTTATTTACATTAAAATCATATACAGAAATTCGGCTGACATGATAAGCGAAGTGATGTGAAAACCAGGTGCCAGGATAACGAGGTCGACTGTATTTTTCAAATTAAGAATTATATAGTATTTGAATATGAATGAATATGTATATGTTTATGTTCTAAATCATAAAATTGATAATAAAAATACAATTCTTGATTATCTATCTATATAATAAAAGCCTAGGACTTAATCGAAATTATTTTTAAAAATAAAACTGCATAAAAATCATTCAAGCATTGCCCGACCGCAAATTCACAAACACTCAACGTCCCAGCATTCTTGACGCCAAACCTTGTGGCCAAGCACTTTGGCGAAAAAATGAACTTCGACGTGCATATGTACATGCTGCATTCTGTTTCTTGTACCATAGTTCAAAGTTTGCATGTGCGAATATTTATATCCGCTTTATATGAATACATTTAAGAAAAAACATTTTGAACATTTAAGGAAAAAAAAAAAGGGAATAATTTTCTTTCATTTTGTGTTGGGGCAAGGAATTTTTTTGTGAGTTTAAGGAAATTAAGGAAATTTTTTTTGACTTCAAATAGAATTTTCAGGCAACCCAACCTGTGCAGACCAGTGAAAGATTTTTGGTTTGAGTTTTGTGTACCAATTTTTTTAAATAAAGGCCATAATATTTCTTGAGATTCCTTCTTTGTTTGCTGTATTGTTCGAAGCGATATTCCAGTAGCAATTATCGCAAGTACAGCATTCTTTTGTACTTGTGATAAAGGAAACAAAAGTTTCTGTGCATTTGCTTCTTTTTCAAAAAACTTTTGTGACATTATTCACAATGATCCTTTCCTTCGAATGAATTGATTTTTCTTCTGGCAGCATTTCGGCTTTTTAAGTATATAACAATTTACTTTATACAAATAGCAATTTGTTGTGAAAACAACAGTTAAAAAATAATAATAATAATAATAAAGAAGTAATAAAGAGATTAATAAAAGATAGAAACATAGTACACTGCTTACGGATAGAAGAAAAAACAGGTATCTTTCGAGAGCAGCCGCCATACAATATCGGGAGGGGTAATTGGCGATTTTTCTTGTCTTAAAGCAACCCTTCCTCCCAACCCATTCTGCCATCTTCGAAGTGGACTTTTCTTTCAAAAAGGAGGCACCAACTACCATTTCCTGACCTATGGACTATATTAAACTTTGTGTTATATAATATCTATCAGCATTTTAAAAGAAAATGCAAATACAATAAGAAGAAAAGAAAAAATCCAGAATCGTCATGATGTTTTTATACATTTGGATTTTCTGGATTATTGGTAATTAAAAAGAAAAAAAAAAAAAAAAACTTATAAACTTACTGTAAAAAACTTAAATTATAAAAAAGAAAAATTAATTTTGCTGTCATCTACTTGGTGCAGCCAACTAAATGACCTCATTTTAAGCAAATGTTGCAAAAGCTTTAGGGCAACAAGTTGAAATATATTTTGAACGATTGACTCAGCACTGCCCGACTGCAAATTCACAAACACTCAACGTCCCAGCATTCTTGACGCCAAACCTTGTGGCCAAGCACTTTGGCGAAAAAATGAACTTCGACGTGCATATGTACATGCTGCATTCTGTTTCTTGTACCATAGTTCAAAGTTTGCATGTGCGAATATTTATATCCGCTTTATATGAATATATTTTGGATATGCAGACCTGCCAACTGTTACGAAAAAATTGTAGTTTCTACGATTTGGACCTATAAACTACGATGCTACGAAAATCGGTCTTAAACTACGATTTTTTTTGAAAAAGCACACATGCATTTTTTGTTTCTAGTTCCGACTTTTAGCCCGCACAGCATATTTTTCAGGAGTGATTCTCTTCTGAAATCAAAGTATTTGTTTCCGAAAGTTTTAAAAAATTGGTCATTAGTCCGAAAATTCGGACATTAAAAAATGCTCGTGGGAGGAAAAAAAATCTGAACTGCAAAACAAACAAACCCTCTTTATGTATATTAACCACGGGTAAATCGGTTTCTGTAAATATTTATGCAGGAATTCCCTTCCTTAAAAACAGGGATGCCATTTTAAGTGTCTCTTGAAGGGGAGGGGGTCTTTCAAGGGCATGGTTTCAAATAGTGTGCGGAATCGCGCAATTAGCACACGGAAAAGGAAAGTCCTGCATAATGAAAAATGCTGTGCAGTATTTCCCCCTGCAAATTCTTCCACAGACCTATGATTCTGCGAGTATATTTTGAAATTTCTGGAAGTCCGTGATTTTTTTTTTCTTTTATGGAATTTTCCAAATTAATTCGTGAATCGATCGCAGAAAAAATTGATAATTTCTTCAAACGATCGTATAAAAATATCGGGTGTTTCGTCAGAGATCTCAGAAACAAATAGTGATTATCGACAATTGGTCACTAATTAAAATTGTTAATTTTGTTAAGAGTTCAAAAAGAAATTGCAAATTTCGTCAAGAGATTGCACAAAAAATCATGAATTTCGATAAACTAAATAAATATTGCAAATTTCGTCAAAAGGTTGCGGAAACGAACAGTGTATTTTGTTAATTGACTGCGAAAAGATATCGAAATTTTTGCCGATCAGTTTCGATAAACTATATCGAATTTCGACAAATGACCGCGTAAAAAAAAAAAATAAATTTTGTCAATCGGTCGCAGTAGAAAATAAATTTTGTCGAAGAATCGTAGTAAAAACGTGAATTTTGTCAAAATATCGCAGAAAGAGAACTCGAATTTCGTCAAAAGATCAGTAAGGAAATGCAAATTTCATCGAAAGATCAGTAAGAAAACGAAAAATTGGCTGCAAACCAACCAACCAACCTCCAGATTAATTTTAATTTTGTGTGCTACGATTTCTCATTTTCAAAGGTTGGCAGGTCTGGATATGCTAATATAGAGTTAAGAGAGGTTTTTTTCCCCTTTTGCAGATTGTCTACACAAATTATCTTATTGATTATATACAATTATCTACCCTATCTATATTATAAAGGACAAACATATCTGTGCGTAACGCATACGTCATTCTGCGAATGGCAACGCTTTGGAATTTGAAATAAAATTTTGGTTTTGCAATTTTCTCTACTGCAAATTTTTAAACTTCTAAACATCGCACATTTTAAATTTTTACACCACCGTATAACGAAAAAAATGCTCTTTTAAATGCAAGTTGTTTGAAAGTTGTATCTCAATTTAATTTTGAGATATTAATTTTTTTATAGTTTTTCGTACCAATTTTGTAATTGTGGCAACTCCATTTCTATTAAAAGTAAAGGGAAAATAATCATGGTTTATTTATTTTTATTGATTATATCCTTATTGATGCCATTTTCACATTGCAAATAAAAGTAACTTTTTTCTAATTTTTGAACAGAAAATGACGTCAGCCATTAAAAGAAAACAGGCATTCTTCTTCATAAATCAAAAGATTGAAGAAGATATTTCAATATTTTTACATTACGCTGATACGGAATTTTAGACGCTAGGCAAAATGATTCAGTGAGTAAAAATGTCATATTTAAAACAAAACGATCATTTTCTTTGAAAAAACTAAATATTTGACCAATACTATGGAATCTAAAGGCAAATATCTGAATGGTAAATTTTCGCGGGTACTGAGATTAGAACTTAAATTTTATGCGAATGTTCACATGAAAAGTTGTATCAGACAAACGTGACTTTAAGTTTGGAAATACATTCATAAATAAAGTATTGCGCGTTAAAATACGTTTAAATTGTGAATTGGAGTGGTGCGTATGCAAATGTTGAGAATTTGAAAATAACGTACAGTTTAGCTTTTATGGGGGAAAATTTTATGATGTGACAAAGCAAAGTCCTTTTCACTGATTTTTCATCCCGTAAAAATAAACCTAAGAGCCTCAATCGATAACTTGAACATAATTACTTATATTGATTACGTATCTAATACAGTTTAACTTTCCAATAATTTAAGTAGTTGAAGTTTTTGGAAATAATATTTTGGTAATTTTAGGTTAAAAACATTATTTGTTTTAAGAGCAAGATGAGTTTTTTATTGTGATTATTTTTATAGGTTTATTATAAATTCGATTTAACAGTTCCATTCAAAATATTTTAATTCGTCGAATTTCGACGGGTTCCAACTCGTATATATAAAATCCTAATGAAACGAATTTATGAAACGAATATATGAAATGCCTGAAATGTACCGATTCTTTGAATCGACTGATTAAACAACTGATTTTGTTTCACGGCGATTTCTCCACAAAATATGGAATACTTTGCGATGAAATTACAACAAAAATCCGTGTTGATCCACAGATCTCAAAACTGGTATTAGAATTTTTAAATTCGAATTAGTTTTCAAAATATTAATTTTTTTCTAATTTTAAATACATTTTTTCTAATGATGGCAACTCAAATTTTAATCAAAACAGAAATTTGTTTTTCATAATTCAGAAAAGGTTACTATTTTAAATTAATTTGGCGACAGTTGGGCCTCCTTTAAATCTATGCTAAGAACAATGCTTTTTTTGTATTTCGTTATCATTTTATTAAATACAAAACTTTCATTTAAAAATGAAACATTTAAATTGATGGCTTTCACTTCTTTTATATATATATATATATATATATATATATATATATATATATATATATATATATATATATATATATAAAAGGAAAGAAAAATATTAGGCACAGATATATATGCACCGGGGTACCTAATTAGCGCACATATGGCATTATTTTGATAGACATGGTAACCCGGCTATTGTTGTTTATTTAATAATAAATGTATATTTACTTTTATTTCTTTTTAAAATTTATATATATTATTTTGTTCTATAGTAATTAATTATTTTTTTGCTATTTCCTTTTGAAAATAATAGAAAATAATTAAAAAATACGGTTCAATGTAGTAGTTATTCCGTCACCCAATTTCGCAAATTATATAAATCGCCAAACAACTCGCCAAATCGTACAGATTGACAAAATTTTTATTTTAAATAACGAAAGAACAAATAAATTAGCATAACATTAATAAATATAAAAATAAAACGTCGAAATAAAAATCACTTGAGGACGTAAACACGTGTAACTTGCTAAAAGTCAAGTGAATGTGACATTTACGATCAAGCATTATTGACATTTAATCTTATAGTTCGCGATACATTTTTTGTCGACGGGATAACTAAGTAGTACCAAAAATACATATGTAACTGATATTCAAAAACGAGGTTTTCGCCAAATTTTCGTAAAAAAAAAAAAAAATCATGCCAAACATGCGGTGCGTATATGACATCTGGCGAAATATTAAATTATGTAATAAACCATGACATTTAATTTCAACTTCAAATCAATGTTTTAATTTACCACTCGAACAATAAAAAAAATGCTAACTGGCGAGTTGAAAAAAAGATATTGGCGATATTTGCACCCGGCTTTTTTTTCTTTCGGCACAGATATGTCATATACGGCCCCATATTGGCGCGATTTTTTTCTGACGCCAATGTCATATACGCAACGGGTACTTAATTGGCACCAAAGTATCGTTATTTTGCTTGATATGGTAAGCCAGATGTTGTTGTTTATGCTGTTGATCCGTTCCCCAAATTGGCGTTGGAAAAAAATCGCGCCATTATGTATATGACATTTGTTCCAAACCTTCATATGAAAGGCGAAGGGATCAGATCATATTTGTTTATGGTATTTGATGACTTGATCTATTATAATATAGATGAAATGATGGGGATAGAATAATATTTGTCGACTTATCACCTGTGCCTGGATAACATTAAAGTATCAAAATGGCACCTAGAGTATAAAAAGAAAAGTGTTCTGCCCGGAACTGTTGATGATAGTCACATGATTTAGGCTATTGTTATAGAGATTGTTTTAAAATATCCGTTGACAAAGACTCTGAATACTTAATTCATTTTATTTTAGCTTCTTTTCAAATGTTTAACTGATCCTCTTTAATCAAAAATGAAAACAACCATTGGATGTCTTAACAGCAACTGATTCTCCGTTAAATTTTTGCAATCAAAGGGAATTGAATGGAAACCCGTTTACAGGGAGATCTGCACAGCTTTTTCAGTATAATTTAATCTTCTCTAATATTTTTAAAACCCATTAGATTTTTAGATTCTGCGGTGTCTGAACGGGGGTTGGCGAGCGTAGCTTGCAGGGGGCAGAGGCCCCTAGTATTACTCTAATATTGATGCTGTTACAATAAAATAAGATTACCATTACAAAGAAAGGATGGCACTGAAAAGTTTAAACTGCATGTTTCTAGCTTTATGAAGGTATAATAGTTGACATAGTTAATCAAGATATATCAACATAGTTGAAAAGTGTTTACGATCTTAGTTTGCCATGTAGTTTTCGGGGTTTACTATGGAACAATGATTGTTGGAAGTGCGTTTTCAAGTGTGGTATGCATTTTTAAACATTTTTTTTTTCTTTGCATATTACTTGATGTATATGTCGTAGGCTAATTGGAGAATCCATCTCCCTTTTTGCAATTAGCCTGATATTTTTCAAGCTTATTGCAAAGAGCCTAGAAAGTGTTAGGCTAATTGAAGAATGACCACTTATTATCCGACCAGGGTGATATTTTCAGCTCACAGGCTATCAAAGCCTGAGAGCTTATGTGCCTGCCGATTCTGTATGTACGTGTGTACGTTCATAAGTATGTACGTAACGCGATAACTCTTGATAGAAATATCTGATTTGCTTCAAATTTTTTTTTTCTAGGTTCATTCTGATAAGGTGCTTCCCTGATTAATTTTTGGGGTTCATTGGTTAAGGATAAAGGGGAAAAGAGGGGCTAGTCCCTCCCCCTTAATTTATATAAATGGGTTTTTCATGCAGAAATATTCGATTTGCTCCAAATTTGGTATACCGGTTTATTGTGTTAAGGAGCTTCCCCGATTAGATTTGGAAGCTCATTATTTAAGTATAAAGGGGGGGGGGAAATGGGGGCTATCACCCCTGTAATTTAGATAAATGGGTTTTTCATGCAGAAATATGCGATTTGCTATAAACTTAGTATACCGGTTAATTATGTTAAGCAGCTTCCCTGATTACATTTGGAAGATCATTATTATGTATAAAGGGGGGAAAGGGGGGCAATTGCCTCTCCCCTTAATTTAGATAAATGCGTTTTTCATGTAGAATTATTCGATTAGCTCAAATTTGGTATACTGGTTTATTATGTTAAGGAGATGGCTTGATTAGATTTAAGGGTTCATTAGTTAAGTATAAAGGGAGGAAAGGGGAGGTAGCCCCCCCCCCTTAATTTAGGTAAATGGGTTTTTAATGCAAAATTATTCGATTTGCTCAAATTTTGGTATACCGATTTATTATGTTAAGGAGCTTCCCTGATTAGATTTGGAGGTTCATTAGTTAAGTATAATGGGAGGAAAGGGGGGCTAGACCCCCCCCCCCCCTTTAATTTAGATAAATGGGTTTTTCATGCAGAGTTATTCGATTTGCTCCAAATTTTGTATACCGGTTTATTATGTTAAGGAGATGGCTTGATTAGATTTAAAGGTTCATTAGTTAAGTATAAAGGGAGGAAAGGGGAGGTAGCCCCCCCCCCTTAATTTAGGTAAATGGGTTTTTAATGCAAAATTATTCGATTTGCTCAAATTTTGGTATACCGATTTATTATGTTAAGGAGCTTCCCTGATTAGATTTGGAGGTTCATTAGTTAAGTATAATGGGAGGAAAGGGGGGCTAGACCCCCCCCCCCTTTAATTTAGATAAATGGGTTTTTCATGCAGAGTTATTCGATTTGCTCCAAATTTTGTATACCGGTTTATTATGTTAAGGAGCTGCCTTGATTAGATTTGGAGATTTATTGGTTAAGTATAAAGGAGGGACAGGGGCTAGTGTCCCCTTAATTTAGATAAATGGGTTTTTCATACAGAATTATTCGATTTGCTTCAAATTTGATGTACCAGTTTATTACGAAATGGCTTCCTTCATTTGATTTGGAGGTTCATTGGTTAAGTATAAAAGGCGGAAAGGGGACAATTGTCCCTCCCCTTATTTAGATAAATGTGTTTTCATGCAGAATTATCTAATTTAGTTTAATTTTTTTTCTAGGTTCATTCTAATAAGGAGCTTTTCTGGTTAGATTTGAAAATTCATTAGTTTAGCATAAAGGGAGAAATGGGGCAGCTAATTCCCCCCCCCCCCCCCTTAATTTAGTGAAATTGTTTTTTCATGCAGAATTATCTGATTTGCTTCAAATTTGGTATACCAGTTTATTATGTTAAGTAGCTTCCCTGATTAGATTTGGAGGTTCTTTGGTTAAATAGAAAGGGGGGCAACGGGGACTAATACCTTCATTTATTTTTCGAGGGGCATTATTCTTTGAAATAAGAGTATAATATACAATTAGTGTTAATAGCCTGTGAGCTCAATGCCATCAGTTTAACTGGGCATTTTTCTTTTTATTATGTTTATTAACGCATAACCCTACCCAAACCTGAAAAATAAATTACAACAGACCGTACCCCGATCCGAGCAAGACAAAATAATTTCAGTCTACATGCAACCCGACCCGAACCTGAGAGTTCCATTTGAAAAAACCCGAAATCCCGAACCAAATCTGATAACCGACAAAAATATTCCAAAGATCCATAACCGGATCCGAACAAAACAAATTAGTTTCCATGGACACGCAACGCTACCAAAACCTAAAAATTCCATTCGAAGTCAACCTGAAACCCGTCCCGAACCAAATCTTAACCGACAAAAATATTCCAAAGAACTATAACCCGATGCAAGCCAGACAAAATAATCTCCGTCCACCAGCAACCCGATCAGAACCTGAAAGTTCTAATTGAGCTCAATCCGAAACTTGGTTGTGGTCGGTTTTCGGGTTGACTTCAAATGGAACCTTCAAGTTCGGATCCGGTTGAAAAAAAATTAAACTAAATCAGATAATTCTGCATGAAAACCCATTTATCTAAATTAAGGGGAGGGGCAATTGCCCCCCTTTCTCCCCTTTTATACCTAACCAAAGGACCTCCATATCAATGAAGGAAGCCATATCGTAATAAACTGGTATATCAAATTTGAAGCAAATCGAATAATTCTGTATGCAAAACCCATTTATCTAAATTAAGGGGACACTAGCCCCTGTCCCTGCTTTATACTTAACCAATAAATCTGCAAATCTAATCAAGGCAGCTCCTTAACATAATAAACCGGTATACGAAATTTGGAGCAAATCGAATAACTCTGTATGAAAAACCCATTTATCTAAGTAAAGGGGGGGGGGTGTCTAGCCCCCCTTTCCTCCCTTTATACTTAACTAATGAACTTCCAAATATAATCAGGGAAGGTCCTTAACATAATAAACCGGTATACAAAATTTCGAGCAGATCGAATAACTCTGCATGAAAAACCCATTTACTTAAATTAGGGGTGGTGCCCCCCCCCCCCCTTTTCCTCCCTTTATATTTAACTAATGAACCTCCAAATTTAATCAAGCCATCTCCTTAACATAATAAACCAGTATACCAAATTTGAGCTAATCGAATAATTCTACATGAAAAACGCATTTATCTAAATTAAGGGGAGATGCAATTGCCCCCCTTTCCCCCCTCTATACATAATAATAATCTTCCAAATGTAATCAGGGAAGCTGCTTAACATAATTAACCGGTATACCAAATTTATTGCAAATCGCATATTTCTGGATGAAAAACCCATTTACTTAAATTAGGGGTGGTGCCCCCCCCCTTTCCTCCCTTTATATATAACTAATGAACCTCCAAATTTAATCAAGCCATCTCCTTAACATAATAAACCAGTATACCAAATTTGGAGCAAATCTAATAATTCATCATGAAAAACCGATTTATCTAAATTAAGGGGGGTAGCCCCCCTTTCCTCCCTTTATACTTAAATAATGAACTTCCAAATCTAATCAGGAGAGCTCCTTAACACAATAAACCGGTATACCAAATTTGGAGCAAATCGAATATTTCTGCATGAAAAACCCATTTATATAAATTAAGGGGGGGGGGACTAGCCCCCTTTTCCCCCTTTATCCTTAACCAATGAACAACAAAACCTAATCAGGGAAGCACCTTATCAGAATGAACCTAGAAAAAAAAATTTGAAGCAAATCGGATGTTTCTATCAAGAGTTATCGTGTTGCGTACATACGTATGTACGTACGTACACACGTACATACAGAATCGGCGGGCACATAAGCTCTCAGTCTTTGATAGCCTGTGAGGTAAAAATATCACTCTGATCGGATAATAAGTGGTCATTTTTCAATTAGCCTAACGCTTTCTAGGCTCTTTGCAATAAGCCTGAAAAATATCAGGCTAACTGGAAAAAGGGAGATGGATTCTCCAATTAGGCCGTCTCTTTGCAAAGAGCCTAGGCTGTTTGCAAAGAGCCGGATTTCTCAATTAGCCTATGACATTTTCGTTTATTGGCAGAAAGTTTTAATGGGGATTTTTCAACTGTGTTCCATAAAAATCTATAGATCATATACAGGGCTGCACACAAAAAATCAGATGTTTTTCAGACAGTTGATGGTAATTGCAGAAATTGCCTTTTTAAATGCGTTATCGTTTTTCAAATTGTTTATTTAGATATCATCTTTCAGCTTAATAAACTGTGAAATTTTGTTACAGTTGTTTATTCTCAATGTGTTGGAAGGTGTTGCATGATCTATGACGGATGCAAGATTTTTCGTTCTTGTTTATTTTTGAATTAATTTTCCAAAAATTATAGATTTATTTTTATACAATTTGTTAAGCACTGATATTATGAAGTACATTCTAAAGGAATAATACAGAGCTGCAAGATTACCTCAAATACTACAATAATGAGCATGGTTAGATTTTTACTTTTTCAAATTCATCATAATTAAGTATATACTTTATAAAAATAAATTTGATAGTAGTTCATAAAAGAAGAGTAATTGAGCATCCTATTAATGGATACTGGCCTTAAAATCTTTAAACACAATTTTGTAAATGGCAGTACATAAAATTTAAAGTTTTCTATTTCTGTGGGGAAAAAATGTCAATTTTCTGCTTCGTGATTGGTTTAATCAAGATAGTAAACAATAAAATCATTACAGCGTACAAGGAAAAGTTATGAAAAACAATTAATAGCTAAATTTTTATTTCCTATTTTTTTTAATGAACTTTGAGGAGTGGGGAGGATGTCCATTATTGAATATTTTTAACCTGTAATCAATAAGCAACAAAGCACTTATCTTAGTATACTCTCAACTAATAACTAAGATAATTATAGTGAATTTTCATTTATTTATGGTGATCATTTAAAGAAAGGCCAAAGTTATAGAGTGGGTCTATAAGATTAAATATTTCACTTGTTCACAATATACAGTAGAAGATCTTTATAACGCAAACCTAAAAACACATGGTTGTGCGTTATATAGAATTTTGCGTTATATGGATCACATCATTAAATTCACCTTGTAAACATGGCCAAATATGTCTGAAACATATCAAAATACATTTGAATATCTTTATACTGCATTCCTTGTTACCATGAGTTATCCGCATTATAAATTTTTGCATAATATAGGTCAGACATATTTTAATTTACTTTATAAACATGATCCAAATATAACTGACACAACCATCCCTTATATTAGACATTTTCAAAAATGTTTATTGTAATAATAGCATTTTTTTCATTAAAAAGCTCTTAAATTAGGAGATAAAGTTGAACTAATGTATCAAATTGAGTCCTCTAGAGAGTAGCAATACTTTTTACAATGTGGAAATGCAGGTGCTTTTTAACTGCAAAATTCATTGTTTACATCTGAGAAGTTGTGCGTTATATGGAGAATTGCGTTATAAAGATCTTCTACTGTATATACATGCATATATTCAGCTCATGCATTATTCAAAAGACAACTGTTGCAATGTATTTTGTGTGCTGACATTAGATGGCAGCACATGATACATCTAAAACTCCATAAATAAATACTTTAGCTTCGGAGAAGAAAGGTCAGACTTCTTATAGAGCATACACTTATAAGATTAAATACTTCACTTGTTCATAATGCAAATATAATTATTTAGAAGATGAAATAAGCATTTATTATTTCGCATTCATATTCTTGAGTCTTCCGTAAGCAAGAAATATGCAATCAAATGGGCAAAATATCGAAGGTCGAAATTAGCTTCAGACTTGCATGCGCATGGAAGTTCATTTTCTCGCCAAAGCACTTGGCTACAGGGTTTGGCGTCAAGAGTGCTGGGACATTGAGTGATTGTGAATTTGCTGCCCGGCCCATGATAATATTCTTAAATAAACCTTAAATTTATATGATTTTATATCTGCTGCGGCCTGCTCAATGCTCAAATGATTTATCAAACAGCTGCCAGATAGTAAATGCTTCAAAAATTAAAATTGTCAATTAATGTATATTTGTTAATTGTCAATAGATAATAATTGTTAATATTCGTTAATTAGATATTTAAATTTGTTGTTAAAAAATAAGCATAGGTGTGTTAATTTCAATAATGGTAATAAAAGCAATATTAAAAAATATGTAACATCCCTTAAAAATTACTCGTGTACTTTTATTGAATTGTGATGAAAATTTGACAGCAAAATGCAAATAAATGTATACTATGGAAATGAAAAAGTTAATAATTAAGGAGAATTTAGGAGGGGGGAGGGGGATGATTGCTAACACATTTTTTAAAATGTTTTGAAGGAAGATTAATTTTTGTTTACATTGATAATTTTGCGATATAGTGTATCAATTTTTATAGCAGATTTTAATATATAGAATTATTTTTTTGTGGAATTAAATAACAGAATTAATTTGTTTTAACTAAGATCTTTAGCCCTTTTTTAAAGAGGAAGTTAATAAGGTGAGTATTTTACTTTGAATTATGAATATTTAACATTTGGAAGATCTCTATTCAAATTTAGAATAATTTTTAAGGGAAGATGTACAATTTGTAATATTATTTATGTCAGACCTTTAGCATATGTATTTTGTTTACTTACATTTTTCTCATTTGGGTGTTCAAATAATTCTATATGCATTGTTGGAAATCACTCTCAATTAATGCAAATGATAAAATGAGGCTTTTGAGTGAATTCAGGATACTTTCACTGCCCCACTACACTTTATTAAATCGAAAGCAAACATAACATATTACCCATGGATATTAAAACATCAGGTTCTCTGTTAAACAGTAGAAAATTCTATGACTTTTAAAGGAAAATCTGTGCACTCAACAGATGTGATCAGAATTGTCCTAAGCTGTGTTTTATACTAGGAAAAGTCGATACTAGAAAGACACTGTGTGGTGAAAAAAGGGATACAAGTTATCTTCGGATCTGTTATGGTCTTAGCTTTTACTGGCTTTGCAAATTATTAATATTGATGACAGAACAGTTTTTAGATTTAACACATTCTGTTTTTTTATTTGCCAGGTCATTCCCCCACTCTATATATTGTACCTCTTGATTATTGACACTTTATTGATAATTAGTTGATATATATATAATATTTTAAATGCGTCTTTGCAATATAGTTTTAACAATTTGGCGTAACGATGATATACTTTATGTGGTAAAACTGGTGAAACTAAATAATAAGCAAAACTCTTTTTTGTAATAAATTCTTAGACTCTGAGTGTATTTATAACAGATTTTTAGCTGAAGTTAGAATAGGGTTGTTTAGCTATTTATTCCTTACTTTGTATTATTTATATATGGTTTTTGGCTTTCTTTTTACAGAAGTATCTGTAGAACCAGTTCCAGCAGATTCTCCTGCTCCAACCACATCAGTTATTGTTTCTCCACCTGCAACACAGGTTGTTGCTCCTACGGTAAAGAGAGCCAGAGAAGAAAGTCCTGGGTAAGTCAAATTATTTAGTATTCATAGAGTAAAGCAATCATAACTCACTTTTGTCTTCATTTTGTGTTAATTTGTATTTTTTTTTTTAAGCTGGATATTAAGTATTTTTTTCATATGTTTATAGATCTGTCGATCCAGATGAAAACTCTTTGAAACGTGTTAGAATGGTTTCAGAGGGCAGTCAAACAAATCAGCATCCCACAACTTCATCTGTTGCTGGGGCTTCAAATGTTGCAGTTGTCCCAGCTGCTCAGATTGCTCCCCGGCTTCAAGAAACACCAGCTGCAGAAAGCCATGTTCCTGTTCAAAGTGTTTCTGAAGTTAAAGATACACCAGTAGCTGTTATTGCTTCTTCTGCTCAACCTTCTACTAGTTCTGCAGTTGATGGTAAATTCTTTACTTAGAGATTACACATGTTACTATATATTTAATCACTTTTTGAATGACTATAAACTTAATAATGATGCAAATATTTTTTTTTTTTTTTTTTTGTAAATTTATCCCTATAACAGTAATTTAATTTTAACTGAAGAAACAACTATTAAATGTTTTCTTAAATGGTAAGTGTTTTTTATCTGCACTGACTACTCCCTCTTCCTCCCTCTCCACACACTCCACTAACCCTATTAAACCTAATATTAATTGTAAAATAAAAAATCAAAGTGTAAACGATTAAAATATTTTTAACTATGGAATTTTTTCATATTGAATATACCAGTTCCGCCACTATATTGATTAACGAAAGAGAACGTAGTGTTTCATTTACTAAATTTATATTATAAAACTATTTCCTGAACTTGTTTTTCCCATGGCCGGTTCACTCTCATACCTCCCCTTCACAACCTTTTAAAAAATTTTAATACCCCATTTTTTACAGGTTATAATATGTATAAATAAAATAAAACTGATGTAAAAGACCACATACAATGTTCAAATATTTTAATAAAATTAATTTCTCTTTCAAAAATGTAAAAATATATATATATATACAAACCAATTAATGTTAACAATATTCTTTTCGTTTGTAGACAATTTGTTTGTTTAGTTTTTACACCCGACTCTATGTTCAGTTGGTTTCTGTATTTATTTTTTTGGAATACCAGTGTTAAAATACAGTACACTCCCTCTAATCCGCACAGGTTGGGACCAAGGGTTTTGCGGATTATAGAATTTTGCAGATTATAGGTCATTTCTTTGTTTACATTCTAATATTTGGAATTTATCAATAAATGTAGGAATCATATTGCAAATAAATAACACAGACATGAAAGAAAATACTTTTTTATGTATAAAAAGCTACATTCAATATTAAGAATACATTTAAATGATATAATAATACAAAGTTAATGGAAAACATTTCTATTTATTTTTATATTGTATCAAACATCACAGGAATAGTGGTTTGCTTAATAGTTTTTAATTTATGCAATGCTGTTTAATCTTGGAAGTCTTTAAGAGTCAGGATTTCTTAATCAGTAACAAAAGTTTGTTTTTCTAAAAAACTAAGATATTCATCCTCAAGAGCTAACCCCTCTTTGAAAGAAATTTTATCTTATATAGCCAGCGAATGTGTTCAGAATATAGCAGTCTAATAGTTATTTATGAGATACATAAAACATTTACTTCTAATGAATTCAGAAACGCATTAAAAATTCCTTAATAAATTCATCAGTGCAGTCAACTTTTATTATGATCAAAGTGTATGTTATCTTGCTTGAAAAAGGGAGATTTTAACTGTTTGTTTACAACTAAAAAATAGTGTGGATTATAGGCGTTTGTGAATTATAGGGTTGTGGATTAGAGGGAGTGGACTGTACTTGCTTAACACTTATAGGTTGTGGCAAAAGGAATTAAATTTTTTTTTTTTTTTTTTTTTTTTTTTTTTTTTTTTTTTCAGATAAAGCTTGGTATTGCTATTGATGAGATGAACAAACATTTATCAGTAGTATTCGGTCTGTCATTGATTTCCGAATCACATGATTATTCCATTTCTGTCTGATTCAATCCCATTTCATCTGGATTTTGTGATTCTGACCTCCCTATTTATAGAGTTTCCATGAAATAAGGGTTAAGCAGTCTTCAGATTAATCTTCATAATCGCTATAAACATTTATTGAATGCTTTTTTATTTAATGAGAAAACAAAAATGCTGAACATGACTCTTTCCAGACTTTTTTTTTAATGTTGTACCAGGTTGCATCCCAGCATTTGGGAAACACTGTTATAAAAGATTTTAAATATATCTCTGAATTGTGTACTTACTATTTCTTTTCAGAATCTGTTGTTCCCTCTACAGAAGTTCCTGAAACTGAAATTCTGGAAGATGATGAGAAAGAAGATCAGAATATTGAGGTTTGTCCTTTGCTTTGTTTTGATATAATTTTTCATATTTATACTATTAACAGAACAAATCGTTCTGTGTGTGTGCGATGGCTAGCGAAAGCTACTGCACGCAGAAGTCTGAAAATTTAGGTGTGAATAGTCTTTGACAGGTCCTGATACATCTGAGGCTCAGATTTTTAATTTTTAAGGGCTGGGGCCCCTAGGCCCCTTTAAGTTTTTACGCACTAAATTGTTAATAACACACTTCTTTTATATCCGATCTTCTTCGCTTTTGAGGAGAAATTCTCCTTTCAGTTTCTACCCCATTTCTGCATTTCAGTTAAGACTGGCACTCTTGGGGCCCCAGTACAGGGCCCCTTGAAGTTTTAGTGCACTAAATTGTTAATAAATTGTTTCCTTTTAATTCAATCTTCATTTCTGGGATCCTTTTTTTATTTAGTTATTATCCCATTTTTACATTCCAGTTAAAACCTTGGGCCCGTTTAGGGTCCCGTAAAGCCCGTTCAAACTTCCTTAAACTTTTTGTGCACCATGCATTTTTCACCTCCTCAGAGCTTAATTTTAAAGTTGAGTTTTGGACTCATCTCCCTAGACTCCCAGTTACAGAAAATTCTACAGGTGTCTGCGACAGATATTTCAGGGACAAGAAATAATCTGCAGGTAAAATATTTTTGCAGTTGAAGCGTTAATTAATCAAACAAATCACTTACCTGTAGCGTTTTTATGCATTTTCAGGGTTCGTGCATGCTCCTTAGACTCTTTGGAAACTCCTTAGAAATGAAAACATTCCCAAGTAGTACTTAGAACTACTTAGATAAGCAAACCACTACTTGGAAACTCCTTATATTCTATTGCGGCTTCGGACGCAAGCGATATTGCTGCCGAGGAAAAAAAATCATGATTGAAAAATGCACAGTAAATCCTTTACGCACATCATTCATCTGAAGCACAACATTGATTGGGTAGGGTAATGTTATTAGCAGGGCTCCCACTAGGTCCGTTTTTCAATTATTAGGTCCGTAAAGTCCGTTTTTCGACAATGTTAGCCGACCTTTATTTTAAATTTTATCGATGTTTGACATTTAGCCAAGAATCTTGGAAAAATCGCGTTTTTCGCAAATATGTTCCAAAAAAAAAAAATACCGTCAAATTTCGTAAATCGATCGCGGAAAAATTTCGTAAATTTTGTCAAAGTGGGAAAATTCGGATTTCTTAAAAAGACGTGAATTTCTTAAAAGACAGCGAAAAAACGCGAATTTACGCAAAGGATCACGAAAAAACGAGAATTTCGTTAAAGATTGAGAAAAAAAGCAGATTTCCTCAAAAGATCGCATAAAACGCAAATTCCCTAAAAAAGAGCGAAAAAATGCGAATTTCCTCAAAAGATCACGAAAAACACGCGAATTTCCTCAAAAGATCACGAAAAAAAAAACGCGAATTTCCTCAAAAGATCACGAAAAAAAACGCGAATTTCCTCAAAAGATCACGAAAAAAAACGCAAATTTCCTCAAAAGATCACGAAAAAAAAACGCGAATTTCCTCAAAAGATCACGAAAAAAAAAACGCGAATTTCCTCAAAAGATCACGAAAAAAAAAAACGCGAATTTCCTCAAAAGATCACGAAAAAAAAAAACGCGAATTTCCTCAAAAGATCACGAAAAAAAAAAACGCGAATTTCCTCAAAAGATCACGAAAAAAAAAACGCGAATTTCCTCAAAAGATCACGAAAAAAAAAAACGCGAATTTCCTCAAAAGATCACGAAAAAAAAAAACGCGAATTTCCTCAAAAGATCACGAAAAAAAAAAACGCGAATTTCCTCAAAAGATCACGAAAAAAAAAAACGCGAATTTCCTCAAAAGATCACGAAAAAAAAAACGCGAATTTCCTCAAAAGATCACGAAAAAAACGCGAATTTCCTCAAAAGATCACGAAAAAAACGCGAATTTCCTCAAAAAAAACGCGAATATCACGAAAAAAACGCGAATTTCCTCAAAAGATCACGAAAAAAACGCGAATTTCCTCAAAAAAACGCGAATATCACGAAAAAAACGCGAATTTCCTCAAAAGATCGCGAAAAAAACGCGAATATCGCGAAAAACGCGCGAATTTCCTCAAGAGATCGCGAAAAACGCGCGAATTTCCTCAAGAGATCGCGAAAAACGCGCGAATTTCCTCAAGAGATCGCGAAAAACGCGCGAATTTCTTCAAAGGATTGCGAAAAACACACGGTTTCCATCAAAAGATCGTGAAAAAAAAAAAAAAAAAAACGTTAGTTTCGTCAAACGATCGAAATAAAACACGAATTTTCCCAGAAGATCGCGAAAAACTCACAAATTTCGTCAAAGGACCTCGAGAAACACTCGGTTTCCATCAAAAGATCGCGAAAAAACTCAAATTCGTTAAACAATTGAAATAAAACGCGAATTCCATTAAAAGATCGCGAAAAAAAGCGAATTACCGAACGGCAAATTTCGTCAAAAGATCGCGGAAAATCGACAAATTTCGTCAAAAGATCGCGAAAAATCGACAAATTTTGTCAAAATATCGCGAAAAATCGACAAATTTCGTCAAAAGATCGCGAAAAATCGACAAATTTCGTCAAAAGATCGCGAAAATCGACAAATTTCTTCTACAGAGCGCGTAAAACCCCACAAATTTCATCAAAAGATCGCGAAAAAACGCGAATTTCGTCAAAGAGCCACGGATAAAACGCATAGCTAGTGTCGGGAGTGGATTTCCCCCTCCACCCCTCTCTGGTGTAACTTTTCAAAAGATTTCCTGTGAATTTCCTCAGAATCACCCCTGTGACATGACCATTGGTCACTGCATAAAAAAGTAGATTGTCAGTTTTGTATTTAAACTTACGAAATCAATAAGAAATATATTGTGAATACTGTGCAATTTCAGCACTAACAATTAGGTTCTAATAGAGTAAAATTTGTTTTTGAACAAAAAGACGAAAATTTCGTCAAAGGATCTCGAGAAACACTCAGTTTCCATCAAAAGATCGCGAAAAAACTCAGATTCGTTAAACAATTGAAATAAAACGCGAATTCCATTAAAAGATCGCGAAAAAGAGCGAATTACCGGACGGCAAATTTCGTCAAAAGATCACGAAAAATCGACAAATTTCTTCTAAAGAGCACATAAAACCCCACAAATTTCATCAAAAGATCGCGCAAACACACAAATTTTGTCAAAAGATCGTGAAAAAAACTCTACAATTTTCGTCAAGCTCGCGAAAAACCCCACAAATTTCGTCAAAAGATCGCGAAAAAACACGAATTTCGTCAAAGAGCCACGGAGAAAACGCATAGCTAGTGTCGGGAGTGGATTTCCCCCTCCCCTCTCTGGTGTAACTTTTCAAAAGAATTCCTGTGAATTTGAGAATTTTTTTTTTACTCAGAATCACCCCTGTGACATGACCATTGGTCACTGCATAAAAAAGTAGATTGTCAGTTTTGTATTTAAACTTATGAAATCAATAAGAAATATATTGTGAATACTGTGCAATTTCAGCACTAACAATTAGGTTCTAATAGAGTAAAATTTGTTTTTGAAATGTTTTTCTCTCCAAATTGGGCATTAAAAATTGGAGTGTGCATACTACATAACGGTGCAGCCCATAAAAACATCGACAAAAAAAAAAAAAAAGGCAAATCCTTAAAATTTTTTGGACTCCTTGGATTTTTTGGGTTCTCCTTAGATTTTTTCTTCCCAACTCTGTATGAACCCTGATTTTATAAATTTATAATAATCTTAAGTTTTTGTATTAAGTAATAAAAAACTAAACATAATATAAAGCAAAATAAAGGTTTGAAGGAAAAGAATCTGCAAAAGAGAGAAGAAAATATGCAACGCTCGTCTCCTGTCTTGAACTTTCTGCTTCCGGGCCTAGACTAACACCCTCATATTTTTATTGGGGGCCTAGGGCCCTTTTTAAAGAATTTCCCCATTTTTTTAAAATTATATTCTAATGATTAATTCATACCCTATGCTTAATTTTGATTAATCGAAGATCTAAAACGCTAAGTACTAAAACGTTTTAACATGTTTTCATGTTAGGGCCTTGCTCTCAACTATTTTTTGGGCTCCATATTATAACTCCCTTAAAAATGGTCCGATTCAATAGCTTTTTTTTTTTTTCTAATAATTTTTTAGGTTCTTCAGCTACTACATCAACAAAAAAAAAAATTAGACTTCAGTTACCACTAATTTTGAATATTAATTGCCTTCTTGCGGCCCTTGGTGCAGTTTTTCTTTAAAAATGATCGGAATTGTTTGCAATTTTCTTTAACATATTTCTAGCATCCTCTGACTACTTTAAAAACTACTAAATTGTACCTTTATACCCTACTGCATGCCACTTGAGTCCCTGCCCCCTTGGGGCCCGATACAGGTCCCCTTAAAGTTTTTGCCCTATAAATTGTTAATAAATTGCCCCCTCTTAATTCGATCTTCATTTTTGGAACCCTTTTTCCATTTAGTTATTCTCTCATTTCTATATTCTAGTTAAAATCCTGAGGCACCTTAGGGTCCCGTTGGGCCCTATCCGGAGCCCCTTGAACTTTTTGTATGCCATGCATTTTTCACTCCCTAGTTTTCTCACCTTTTCAGTACATAATTTTAAAATTGAATCTGGAACTTTTCTCCTTACACCAACATAACATATTTTTGTTGGGGCCCCAGGGCCCATTTTTAAGCATTTACTAAATTTTTTTGCATTTCTTTAAAATACCATTCTAATGATTAATTCATACCCTATACACTTATTTTGACTAATTGAAGATCTAAAACGCTAAGTTCTGAAGCATTTTGAAATGTTTTCAGGTTAGGACCCTGCTCTCAACTAACACTTGGACCCTTTTGGGCCCCCTATTATAGCTCCCTTAAAAATGATCCGATTCATTAGCTTTTTTTTTTCTAATAACTTCTTAGGTTCTCCAGCTACTACATGAATGACAAAAAAAAATTTCAGACTTCAGTTACAACCAATTTTGAATATTAATCGCCTTCTTGGGGCCCTTGGTGCAGCTTCTTTAAAAATGATCGGAATTGCTTGCAATTTTCTTCAACATATTTTTAGCATCCTCTGACTACTTTAAAAACTACTAAAAAGTATCTTTATATGCAACTAATGCCACTTAAGTCTCTGGACCCTTGGGGACCGGTACAGGGCCCCTTAAACTTTTTGCACCATAAATTGTTAATAAATTGTCTCCTCTTAATTCGATCTTCATTTTTAGAACCCTTTTTCCATGTAGTTATTTTCCCGTTTATTTATTCCAGTTAAAATCCTGGAGTACCCTATGGTTTCATAGGGCCCGATCCAGGGCACCTTGAACTTTTTGTGCTGCATGCATATTTCACCACTTAATTTTCTTGGATTCTCAATGCAAAATTTTAAAATTGAGTCTTGCACTCTTCACCTCGGACCAACACTCTCTTATTTTTAATGGACTTTAGGGCCCTGTTTTAAGCATTTCCTCTCATTTTTTGCGCATTTCTTTAAAATTTTATTCTAATGATTAATTTATATCCTATGCGTAATTTTGACTAATTGAAGATCTAAAGTTCTAAGAACTTAGACTTTTTAACAAGTTTTCATGTTAGGGCCGTGCTCTTTACTATCAGTAAGTTTTCATGTTAGGGCCGTGCTTTTTACTATCAGTTGGCCCTCTTTGGGCAGTTTGTTACATTGTTACTGGTCCCTTAAAAACAGTTCGAATCACTAGCTTTTTTTTTTTTTTTTTTTTTTTTTAAACAACTTCTTAAGTCCTCCTGCTAATACATGAATGACAAAAAAATTTCTCAGACTTCAGCTACTACTAATTTTGAATATTAATCTCCTCCTTGAGACCTTTGTTGCAGCTTTTTTAAAAACTATCTGACTCTATTACAATTTTCTTTAATATAGTTTCAATGTCCTCCAGCTGCTTTATTAAAAAAAATTTCTCATACCCAACTACATTCCAGTTAAGATCCTGGTCATCAAGGCCCAATCTTTCTTTATACCTCAGCTACGACTTTTTCTAAACATTAATCTCCTTTTTCAGCATCAACTTACGTTTACTCACTACAGTACATGCGTAAATTAAAAATCGCATTACCTTAAAAGTAACTTTAGATAAGGGATTTCATCTGTTTATTAAATATCATGTTAACATTAAAAAAAAAATCATGAAATTTACAAGGGGAGGGGCATCTTCCACCGCTTGGAGGCACATTCTTTCTTCGGATTCAAAGGACCCAATTTCAATGGGATTTGTTTATTCAACTTGGATTGCAATTTAGCTACTTTCTGTATTATGAAATTTTATCTTAGACTTCAGTTACCAACATTTTCTAACGTTAATGATGCATTCTTTTTTAAAAATTCTATGGGCTTGATTACTACGAGGTTTGGCTCACACAACTTGGTTTTTGATTGTCTCTGGCACGTGTGGAGCACTTTCGGTACATGCTGCCTTAGGTAGCAGGATCCTGGTTACAGGTTCGTTTGGAAGGAAATTTGTTGGGAATACAATACACTAGACACTGCAGAAGGCAATGTTAGCCCTTAGGTTCATTTAAAAGAATTTCAAAAGATATAGAATCATACAAACTTGAGTTTTGTTTAAGATTATTTACAGACCCCGGGCAACGCCCGGTGGGTCTGCTAGTAATTGTATAAAATAAGCCAGGTTGCATGGTTTTTTTCTTCTGTATGGAATTGTGATATTGATTATTGTACTTTGTACAGGATTTTCTTGCCTTTTTAACGTTTTTTTTTCTCCTTCATGAACAATACTAAGTTGAATTGCATATTATATACATATCGATACAATAATTTTTATTTTTTAATAACAAAAAAGGTTTTTATACTATTCCATATTAAATTTATTTGGCAATTTCTGTTTCAGTTTCAGCACCAGCGTTTTCCTTAATATTATCAATGGTTTCAGACATCCTTATAATATTATAAATGTCAATGTGTGTCCGAATGTTTGAATGAAGTCAGCATCTAAACGGATGAATTAATGCTTTTGTATTTTTCTGATATAGATGGATTACAACCCAGAAATGAACATAGGCTATAGTTTATTTAATTTATTCAAATAATTATCTTAATAATTCAAAATTTCATTCTTTTTCATACAGAATCAATTGACATTTTCCCGATAAATTTAACCATCTTTCTTTCTTGTTGCCAAGAAAAACTAAATCTAGAATAATAATTTCTCCTCGACAATTAAAAATTAAAATAAAAAGAATTCAAAAGAAAAGAAATATGACGTCATACTTGAAACAAAAAATGGGGTATTTTTTATTATGCATGAAGGATGAATATCGGTTACGTTAATAAGGGGTTTTCTGCCAAAAATGGTGTCATAATTAGAAGGAAAAAGAATGAAAAAGAATAATATTATTAAGAAAGTTATTCGATTGGAAAAATATGACGTCAAATTTGAAATAAAACAGGTATTTCCAAATATTCGTTAAAAATACAATGGGCATCAATATCAGTAACTAATGAAAATAGATAAATAATGACGTCACATCAAAACGAATAACAGAAATATTTTTTACAAATGGACACTATTCTCGCTTTTGATTCGAGGCTATAAAAACCGCTATTTTACCAATTGTGACGTCACAGGAATACTGACTGTCCATATTGATTAAAAAGTTTGAATGTAAGTTGCATACAAATGAGTTTTCTTTTCAAAATTCACGTTATGATTATCAGAAAATATTTTTGGTGGAAAAAAGGGGAATTAAAGCGGATTAATATATTTTTTGACGCTATTTCCCCATTAAAATTAAAAAGAATTGAATTTCAATTAGTATAAATGGTGCAAAAACTTGATTAAATTAAATTTTCCAAAATTGAAAACATATTTACACACATCGAAACTTCATGAATGAATTTATTCCACAGAAACAAAAATCGTTTGTCGACATATTGACGCAACCAAGGAGTAAATATAACTTCTGTGCATTTAAGTTGATAGTTATTGCCCACTATTCATACGAATTAAAATTAAAATCAAGACTCCCTTATCAGGAGGCCTTGATTAAAATAATCATATACTATTTTAATTGATTAATTTTAAAAGATGGCAGTTAAAACATGTCACAAAGGCGTTTTTAGTAAAAGCTTTTATCGGTTAAAAATGATGTAATATTTTTTCATGGAAAGCATTAATTTTAATACGAAAACATTAACATAGATTTATTTTAATTTCGTCAAAGCGATGTCGTCTTCATTACACCAGCTTCGAAAGTTAAAACGAAATCTTAAAATAACAATATACTTTTCAAAAATAAAACTTTGTATCAAAAGTCGCATTCTTTGAAAATGAAATTTTAGCTTACATTTTAAATACATTTTCTTACATGAAATTTAGTAAATTTAATAAAAATAATTTTTCAATGTTTTTCTAAATGTACAATAATATTGGATTTCATTAATCGGTTTCCCTTTTTTTAAAATAAATTGCATAGTTTTAAATGATTCATGAAGTGTAAGAATATATATATATATTTATTTATTCCGACAAGTAGCATTCCGTAGGAAAAACTAACCTAGTGTCGTCATATTTTAAATCATGAAACTAATGCCGGGCGGACGTCTTTTTGCACGTTTTTTTCCTCACGTATATGCCGCTAGCATTGTGTAGGGATAATACGCAAGGAAAAAAGCGTGCAAAAGACGTTCGTCTAACATTAGTTTTAGCTGCTTTTCTTTCAGAAAATATTAGCATTTTATAGCAGTTTTTATACAAAATGGCGTGATTTGCACAGAATTTAAAATCGCAAATATATAAGTTTAACATCCTTTTACAGTACAATCTCCCATAACACTGGTTTCAATAAAATTTAATAAATGGCACAGGAAAAGTCAACTTAAAAAAGTTTAGCAAGTAATTTCAATTTGAGATTAGGCTTTACATGTGACATCATTTACGTGTACACAAGAGCCAAAACCTTAACTAAGCAATAAATTTGCCTTTCACTTCACATCCCTCTAATGTATAAAGGCACCGTGTTTATCGAAAAGCGCAAAGGAAGAAGGGAAATTTTCTTTAGATTTTAAATTATCGAAATCTATAGTTAAAAATCTCTCTGAAACACAATCTGTCACTGTTACCCCATTGGAGCATATTCCTGCAAATTTCAAAGGTTTCATAAGCCAAAATTACAACACACAATAGATATGAAAATGTTTATTCATAATTGTGGTGCTTTTACATAAATTGATTTATTCCTCGAAAACAATAAGTTAACTCTATTGCTTTAATAATAAGTATTTAGGCTCAAGAGTCTTTGGAGCGAGGTAAACATTTTGATATTATTGGTAGATCTAGAGCTCATAAAAGTGTGGTACTATGAAATTAAAATGTAATAAATATTTGAAAGTTAAAGATATTTCCCGTGCTCTTATATTTATTTTTCAACTTTGATTATTTTTTTACTTTGAACTTTGATTATTTTATCACCATGTTTGATTATTTTTTTAATACCATTTATCTTTTTTTTTTCCTCTTCCAAAATGTGATTTTTTGGAATATAACCTTATAATGGTGCATGTTGATTTTTCGCTTATTCTAATCATATCAAAGTCACGTCTGAAGTGACCTACTAATAACCACTTTCCTTTAAAATTCTTTATTAATATATATCTTTAAATAATATTTTTTGTCTCGAAAACATAAAATAAATCAATATCCTTGAACGGAATAAATATAAAATAGAATAAATATAAAATAGAATAAATATAAATAATAAAATAGAATAACAGAGATGTAAATTTATTCCTCATTTAATCTTAGAAAAGGTGTGTGAAATTTCATGCTCACAAAAGAAATTTAAATGGTTCTATATACATAAACAAAAATAAGCAAATTGGGATCATCAGAAGCGTTTCTACTATAAAATGTGATAAAAGGTTAATTATATATGCTTTTAAATATCGAAATTTTTTGCTTAATTGATGAATTTCTTCTTCTTTAAATGTTACGTGAACGCAGTCACGGGTAACAGCTAGTAAGGAAAAAACAAACTTATTTTGTCATGTATTTCAAAAATTAACCTACTCCGTTTCTTGACTATAGTGACCAAGACTGTTACAAAATATGATTATATCAATAAAATAATTGATACATAATTACAGCTATATAATTACATTAATAAATATTAAATAACTAGTGTAAATGCCCGTCCTAGGACGGTGGGTAAAAATTGTGTTTTTCACTTAAAACTTGAAAACTGATTAAAAAAAATAATTGACACTATGGAAGCGTTTAGATGAGCAAAGTTCGGCTAGTTTATATTCTAATAAACACACAATTAGCATTTACAATATTTCTGGGTAAACCAGGTTTTCCGGCTAATATACTACTATAACAAAATTAAGATTTCTTAATAAAACAAAAATTTAATAAATATGCAATAAAAGTGCGTAATTAAAACAGTCTGCTGCAACTATTGAAATAATACTATTTTTTTAATAACACTTTGAAATTGTATTTTATCGTTTACCCCCCCCCCCCCACTAATTTTCACTTAAAATGAATTTAGACATCCATAGAGTATATGAAGCAGAAGGATATGCTGGACTTGATAAAAAACTAAATTTTTTAATTATCATAAAACCAACTCTAACTGAAACAATAAGCATAAATTCAACTGGTACAAAAATAAAATAGAATAAAACAGCGCTGATTTGGCACAAACTAAAGTCCTGTGGAAATTAGGTTATGTCCAACCTGTACCTGCAATATCTATTTAAAGTCAACCTGCAAACCCAACTTGGACCCCCCCCCCCCCCCCCCAAAAAAAAAAAAAAAAAAAAAATGGCATACAGCACAAATTTGACAACAAAATCAAACTTTTGTTGATTTCCAATAAACAGGTTTGTATCATCCCGTAATAAAGAAATGGCAAATGGGAAGGATTGCACGTTGTAAACTTTCAATTTTAAAATAGAAGGAAAGATCCTGGAAAAAATCATTGTATTGAAAATATGCTGGAAAAATTCATAGCAATAACAATATGGTGAATATTTAGGATTATGCAGAGAATTATAGATTATGTGGAATTCTGCATTTTCTACATTCACATAATTAAATAATCAAGTCCTAATTAAATAATAGAGTCCTAATCATAAAATAATTAAATAATCAAAAGTTCATTCCCCTTAACATATTTTTTTCTCCAATTTCATTAACTTTTAAATGTTCAACTTTTTGATAATCTGAATCAACTTCTCTTTTGATGTAAGTCTATTTGACTGCTTAGATCTATTAAATCAAGTCTTATTAATTTTCTTTGACTTGTTGTCTTTTTGTTTGATACAGTGGGAAGCTCAGGATGATGTTAAAATAGAAGATGAATATGAAGCTGAAGAGGGTATGGAAGAAGAAGCTGTAATTATTGATGAAAATGAGGAACTAGAAGATGATGTTGAGCAAATGCAAGGAATTGATGCTGTAAGTTTAGAACATGCACCAGCAATAAATTTTTTAGATTTATTTATTTTAACAATAGAGTTTTTTATTTTATGTACATTTAAAATTTTTAGTCAGATACATTTTAACATCAGGAAAATATAATATCTTAAAATGAAACTGTGAAAAACATCCCAATCGTAAAACACCCCATCTTATTTATTTTATCATGCTTTAATTGCTAATTTGATAAATGTTTAAGTTATTAATCATTATTTTTTAATCATTAACAAGTTTTTATTGTTCTCTATGCCATCATTGTCCAATGCAGAGCCTGCTTGTGCCATGGCACCTCTTAGAATATTTCTTATTACTAGCTTTAAAAAATAATAAAAATTCATATTAAAAGATTATTTGCTGTTGAATCAATTAATGTTTCCATGTTTTTATTAATACAGATAGAATTACTGGTTTTGCCTCCTTTTAAATTCTCCCCCTCTTCAATTTTTTGAGATACTCCTTAAATAAATGTATTGCTAAATTTACAGTGATTTTATATTTTTTGCTGCAATTTTTTTGCACATTAGTCCATTTCATCATAGAACTTTATAACCTCTAATATGAGACCAACGAGTATCATGTAGATGTGTGTATATTATTACTATTACTGTAGTTAGATAATATTTTTGAATGTTTCCAATTTTATGGTTAAAGCGCCCTTCGTTGTTTGTCACCAGCTCAGTTGTGCATGTGCCCATGCTTATTGAAAAGTTAGGCAGGTCTCTAGACAGCCAGTTTCAGTGTAGTGTAATAACAATGTTAATTACTTGTGCTGGAAAGACGTGCCGTGCCACACATCTCAAGATGTCTTTGTGAATTGGATGCATAGCTGCTATGTCCTCATGCCGCTATTTTTCATTAGTAATCTTCATCTAATTTGATGAAGGGAATCCTGCATTTAAATAACATTAAGATTACTAATAAAATACAAGACTTGGCATCTATGTAACTAATTCACAAACACACTCTGATGTGCATGATACATCTTTCCAGTGCAAGTGATTAAAAGCTTGTTACAAGTAGTACTTTCAATTTCTATAATTTGCATTTCTGTGGTTACTGATAAAAACTATAATATTGTATGCGATTCGCACAAAAGTAAAACAACTCCCTTTTTAAACCATAGAATTGTTACTAAAAAGTGATTCGTTTTAATAACATTTTAAAGTTTCATTCATAAGATGCAGCATTAAATGATTTTCATAATGCAAAACAGAGGTCTGCATGTTCTTAAAAATTAATAATTTTCTATATCAAAGCTAATTTTTCTAAGAAAAGTCTCCCTACCAACATTTGTCAGTGGTAGGGAGTAGAAATGTTTGGGATGGAGAACAGGGGGCTGGGGGGGTGTATCTTAAGAAGCTTTTAAAATTAACTATAAATATTAACTAACTAACACACAACAAAATACCCTTGAAAGAATTTGTAAATCATTCAGAATAACAATGCTAAATGTTTATTTTCCGTTTTAGAAAATCTTTATACACATGTACATTTAAATGTTAACCAAATGTTATATGCCCTTCCCATTTGGATATCATCCAGCTTTTCTAGCTTTGAATGATGCATTCTTTATATCCGTTCACCATATTCTTTTGGGTGAGATTTAACATTTTGGCTGAAAATCCTGCAGCCCTGAAAATTTGTATAAAAAAAGCATTTATGAAATTTGAGTTGGGCATAAAAGGTATTTAAGACATTTGCTGTTGATTTATATACTTTTATAGAAACATCATAAATGTCATTTGGTTACGTAACATTTTTTATCCGTAGTCCTATCTGTGTTACAGTAGTGTATATATTTTTGAAACAGATGTGTTTGTGGTATTCAGAAAAAAATAAATTAAAATTAACCTGGGGGAGGGGGGGGGGAATTAAACTTTTGCCAATAAACTGTTATTTGTGGCAATTGTAGCTTCTTTTCCAAATATCAAAAGTAAAAAAAAATGAGATTTCAATTTTGTTTTATAATTGTTCTTTTTTTTTTTTCACACCCTGTATCTATTTTTATGTGCAATTCTTTAAAATCAAAATTATTATTTTTAAATCTCGTACTTTTAACTTACTTTAAAAATTTGTCTACATAATATAAGTAACATTTCTGTGTTTCTTATTAACTGAATTTTATTATATTTAGATTCTAAATTTATTAAAATCGAAGCTTATTTTTGTAATTTTAAATTTCTTTAATTTTTAATTGTTTTTGTTTGTTAATGCGCTGAAAATGTTATTGAAAATTGATCGTAATTACGAAACTATGAGGAAATTTTGTTTTGAAATATGGCAATCACTTTCAAAATTTTAAAACATTAACTTTTTTAAAGTGCCGATAAAATCACTTTAGTTTTGAAAGTAACCGTCATATTCGTTTATCGGTATAGTTTCATATTGGCGATCATACTATTTTATCATGTTACATATTTATTTTATAGCTATACTGACACTGAGCTAATTATTTTTGTTATCTTAATATTATTATTTCCTTTATTTATTCCGTTATTATATAAGTGTAGTTTGGTGTGGCAGATCTAATCTCATAAACATATGTTTATAGCCCGCAAGAAAAAAGGTGCCCCCTTCTCTTACGACCTTTGAGTTTTTAAAAGTTGTATTTTCAAAAATGAATTCCTGTATTTAAAAAGGCCTATTATAAATCATTAGTTTATTCTATTTGTAGGTCCCTAATTTCTTTTGTTTTGATCCTTGAAAGTCCTTTATTTGTATCTAAAGAAATAGTACTAATCCTGGAATATGTTTATTTTCCATATTATTTTATATATATATATGTGACGATGTGACAGCATGCAGTAGGCATTATTGAAATTATGGGGGTTTCCATTCATAAACAGCACAGGCGTTTCAGGCCAATAATGGTTGTTGTGAATAAAAGACTTGGGGAACATTAAAATGCAGTTGATTGATAGTAATCCACTTTATTGACATTCTCATAATTTGACTTTAGGGGGGAAATGCTCCACTCCACCGATGATAAAAAATATGAAGTTTGCTTTCATCAAAATTAGCTTAAAAGCCGCTCCATTTCTCGGTTTGAAATCCATTTCGCTTCATTATGCTACCAGACTATTATAACATTTGTAAATTCACTAAATCTCACGCAAAGTTCTTAAAAGCTCAACAACATCTCAACAAAATCGCACCAAATCTCTCTGAAGAATCCTTACCAATGATCAATGCAGGTTGTTTTGAAGTGCCCTTGTATCCGACTAGCTGATTCTATTTATACTACCTCGCTGAATGATTGTTCCAGAATATTCCATATTCTTGCATCTAGACGCGTCAAGTGTAAACAAACTTTAGTCTCTGTTGTTGAGATTGCGCTAAAAATAGCTTTTCTCTCATCAGACGATTTTTAATAAAAAGAAAAATGAATTTATTTCTGCGTAAGTTTTAAAGCATTGAAATATTAGTTGGCACCTGGATATGTTAAGTAAAAGAATGAATTGAAATAAGTAGTTTTTTTAGATGGGATAGTAATATTTTATCAGTTAAAGATTTTAGGGGAATATGATATACCGGGATTTAATAGCGGATTTTAATAGGAATTTAAATGATAAAAGGTTTCATTAAAGAAATATAAATAGTTAGAGCCATTTTTAGATTTGCGCGATTTGGAATAAATATTATTATATGGATCAGGATCTTATAGAGATTAATAGACTAGGGTTTTAATTTAATAAGCCGGTATAATAAACAGAATATTACTGAAAAAGGAAAATTTATATAAAATACTTTTAAACTTGGTGAAAAAATTTAAATTTTGTAATATATATATATATATATAATTTGTACAAAAACCATACTTTAAAATAATTTTTTTTATTATGTACATTTTTAATTTGACGGAGGCATTTTTAAAATTTAGAAATCTCCTGATGATGAAGATATGGCTGAAGAACAGCAAGAAGAGGAAATGGCAGAGCAACCCACTACAAGTAGCACAGATGTTGGTATGTGATTTAATATGTTTCCACTTCTCTGGTACATTTTTTATGTGCTATTTCTGAAGATATTTATAAAAACATTAAATTTGATTATTTATGTTTATCGTTCAGTTTATTATTGTTCTTGAACATTCAAATTATAGTGGTTTACTGTTTTAATAAGTTTTAAAAGGTGAATTCTGATTGAAATTGAATTTGTATATAATTTCATCTTTTAGTGTTGTTACCTTTTACGTAATTTAAGAAAGTATAAATGTTACGTTTAGGTGTATGATAGGTTTATTCGTTTTACAACTGAAAATAAATTTATTATCTTCTGCTAGAATAGATAATAGATTTCATGTTAATCTTATTGCTACTTGTTGTTGATTTCTGACTAATATTCAGTTTTAGCACTTTTTTTTTTTACAAGAAGATTTTGAGCTATTTTTTCTTTTACAAAGTAGGCTTTTACATCACAGAATATTAAGCATATAATAATTTAGCTTTGATTTTGAGACTTATGTTCTGCCAATGTTGCTTTTTGTTTAACCATAAATCTCTGCATTGTAAAATGATTCTACTAAAGTGCAGATACTAAATCAAATAGGGAAAAAGAATGGAATTGTCAAAAGTTATAAATTTTTAAATATAGTTACAATAGATATATGGCAAACATACTGCATTCAGCCAGTATGCTAAATGTTATGATTATTTGCCAGTACATTTGGCGCAAAATTGTAAAGCCACATACTATGCTTTTATTGTTCATTAACTCATTGTTTAAATTTCCAGATTATAAAGCCAATAGTTTAATCTTGTAAAATACAATGCATTAATTTATTAAACTAAAATTAATGTACTTATATTTATTTCAAATTATGTTTCTAAATCTATACAAGGACAATCGTAAAGTGAACAAACATAAGTGAACAACTGAAACTATTCATAGAATACATACCTGAATGTATGCGTAGCAGACTCAATTAAAAAGGCAAAAGTAAAATGGGAAATAAGAGAAAAAAAAAACCTTTTTTGCTGTGTTAATAGCAAGCAAGAAGAAATTTTCTGTTCTCACAATACAAAACTTGTTTTTATATGGTGCAGTGACAGAGAGAAGGAAGTTCAAGAACAAAGGTAAAGATATTGAAGAAAACCTTCTGCTACAAATGTATTGATATTACTAATTTTGTTTTTATTAATAAGTTCTTATATTAGTAGCAACTAGTGTGCATAGGTTGAGTTGTACCTGACTCAAACTAAAAAATTCTTAGTCGAAACTGAACTCAACAACAACAAATTCATGAATCTCATACTTAACCCCAAAATGACTATAAATGGAAAAAAATAAATCCATATTTTAATACAATTACAGATAAGTATTTATACCTCTAATACCAGAACATTTAAAGTCAAACCGACCCCAAAACAAACTAGCCGGATGTGGCGCTCCCAAAACTTTCTTTTATCTCATACATGTTAATACTTCCTGAAAAATGCAGCATAGTAGCGCCACCAGTTAAGTGATTTACACCAAAATTTAATCAGCAACAACTTATGTGAACTTCTAACTGAACCTGAAATTTGATGAAAATCCGTGCATTAGTTTCCGAGATAGAGCTATTGCAGAAATCATAAATTATTCTGCATAGAAATGCTACCTGTTGGGTGATTTACTCCAAAAGCTAATCAGGACCAATTTATATCAGGGACTAACTGAATCTAAAGTTTGATGAAAATTTGTGCATTAGTCCTTGAGATACTCTTATTGCGGAAATCGTGATAAAGGCAGCCTAGCAGCGCCATCTGTTGGGCGATTTACACTAAAAACTAAAGAGCACTAATTTATATCAGGGACTAACTGAATCTGAAGTTTGGTAAAAATTAAAATTCGTGCATTGGTTCTTGAGATAGAGCTATTGCGATAATCATGAATAATGCCGCATAGCAGCGTCACCTGTTGGGTGATTTACACTAAAAAGTAATCAGCAACAAATTATATCAAGGACTAATGGGATCTGAAATTTTATAATAATCTGTGCTTTAGTTTTTGAAATAGCTATTGCGGAAATCGTGAAACATGCAGCATAGCAGCGCCACCTGTTGGGCAATTTACACCAAAAACTAATCAGCCCTAGTTTATATCAGGGACTAACTGAATTTAAAGTTTTATTAAATTCCGTGCATTAGTTTTTGAGATAGAACGTCCACAAAATTTGTGTCACACACACACACACACAGAGACTCACTGACAGACATTTTGTAAAAACATGTTTTCTGGGTTCACTGACCAATAAAATGTGTAAATCCGCTGAAAACCGGAATTCGAAAATTTTCATGAATCCAATACTTTCTTCTTGTAAAGATAGAAGAAAGTAAAAACATTAACCTGAAATGCGGGTCAGGTTATGTTCGGATAAAAACAGGTTACCTGATCTGATGCTGGATTCTATTAGCATATAGCTAGAACATGTTTTCTATTACCACAACACAAAACATCTTTTAAGTGGTAAAGCAATAAGAGGTAATGAGAGGAGTTTTCAGCCTGCATGTATTTTAAATGTATAAAGTTATAAATTTTTCTCATAAAAATAATTTATTAATTTTGAGCTAATGCTGACATAAGTATTGATTTAAAATGATGTAATTACAATATTGGTTCTGAAACTGAAACAATAATAAAATAATTGTTGATAGAAAATTAAAAAATAAGATTAAAAAAAATATTTATAATATTAGCTAATATAACCCACATCTAATTTCTTTAAAAAGAGAGAGATTGAAACATATTGCGACCAGATGGCCAGATTCTGGGTGCAAATTATGCTGTCTATCTAGTGCCCAGTATTGAGCCAAATTGACATCAGTTTCATCTCTACTTTTAAAACCATTTATTAACTTTTGCATATCCTTGCACATTGTAAATAAATAGTGGTTGTGTAAAAATGGGGATAAATAACATGAATATGACACCATAGCAAAATATTTTATTTTCATGGATGAAAAGGATTTCATCTTCTAATAATGTGATTTTTACCTCTTGAACCACCATTCTGCCATTTGGAAATTAGGTCTATTTATGTAATCATTTCAAAATAAGAGGCAAATTACAAAATTGTGTAATAATTGGTATTTTGTCTTTGGAAATGAGAAGTTCTGTAATTTTTGCAGGCTCTTAGGTACCAAGATTAGAAAAACAGTGTTTTGAGAGATCTCTGGATACACCTTAGAACATATTTTACTATTTTTAAAAAGGGCAGGTTTCTGCACCTTTAAAATTTGCCTAGAGAGAACACTAGTTTTATGAATACCAATACAATTTCATTTAAATATGATGTCATTTTAATAGCTGGAAGCATGCTTCTGATTGGTGGATAATCCTGCATGGATTGGGTACCAGATCCAGACACGTAATTTTTGTTTAAAATGCCCCTCCCCCCACCCACCCAAAAAAAAAAGTAAAATAAAATAAATAATAAATAAATAAAGGTTGAACATAATACACTTCAACCAAAGCTTGAATTGAAAGAAAATCTGTATTTTAATACAGTTATGGAAAATAGTCTACAATTATTTCTCTAATATTAGTTTTATCTTTTGTATATAAAAAGGAACACATATACACTGATTAATGTTGAAATATATAGTTTTTCATTTGAAAAATATCCAGGACTTCCTTTCGGAAAATCAGGTCAATCTGATCCTGACCCAAAAGAGTCAAAACCTAACCCAAACTTGACCATTTTAAATCAGTCCAACCAAAACTGTGTCATTTTGGGTTCGGATAAAATTGGCTTACTGATCTGATACATGACTCTTGGTGGTAAATTGTGATCCAGCAAATTGAATTCTATGTTTCTGAGGAAAAAAAAAACCCTTTAATGTTTCAGATATTCTGGATACTACATCTGATGTTCAAATGGATGCTGATAGTAGTAGTTTGCAAGCTGTTTCTACAGAACAGTGTATGGCACCTCCAGCCTATCCACCTACTATTGAAGTTAATAGGCCAGATACTACTGCTGCACCTATAGAAAATGTTTCACCTAGTCCGTCTACTGTACAGAGTACTCCTGTAGGACCTAGACTTGATCGTCAACCTCCTGTGCCAAGTCAGCGTTTAACTTTTATTATTCCTGTAAGAATCTTATTCTGTTTTATAAGATACTGTGTGTCTTGTTTAAGTGTTTTCTTCTTTTATTGTTAACCATTGGTCTTTACGAATGAACTGAACTTTCTAAAAGCTCTGGGATGGCACTGGTAAAAAAAAAAAAAAATAGCAGTTTAAGAGAGATGTGAGGATAGAAAAGAAACTACAATTAATATTGTATATAATTTGCCCAAATGAAAAGGAGACTGCAATCATGTCTAAAGAATAATTGAATTACAGAAGCTTTTAATTCCACAATATTATAATTACAGTTAATGTACACTATATATTTCCATTAATTTGAAACATTTCGTCAAATATTTTAAAATATACTTGTCGGATTCTTCTGGAACTTCAGGATTATAAAGATTGTTTCACCTCATATTTATCAACGTCGATTTGATAAGGAACACAATTAGGTGGCCAACAAAAAATTAAAGAAAAATAATATTTAGGATCATCCTGCAAAATAAAAATGCATGAAACAATCTATCACCACAGCATAAAGATATATGTATTCATTTGTGTAAGAATAGCACTTATATTCATGGAGATCTACGAATTTTTTTAAAAAGTTGAAAAAAAATTCTTGCATATTTTTTGCTTAGATCATGCAGGGTTTTCAACTAAATTTAATACAAGGTTCAGAAAATGTGACAAAATGTAATAAAAACAAAGTAGAGCAGTTGGAATATAAATGTATTAAATATTTAATGAAATATGAGCAGTTGTATGAAATATTTGTTATCTGTGTATGTACAAATCAAATGATATCTAAGATTTTCTTTATGATTTTATAGTCGACTCTGAAGCAACTCAAATAAAAAATCCACTCCAGTATTGTAAAAATTCAGAAAGATATCGGCAATAGAGTGAGCTGATTTTTTAGTTGCTCTCTAAAATTAGCTGAATGAGATTGTCCATAAATTCACATTTTTTATTTTCATTTTTTACTAATGCTTTAATTCGTCTTTAAAAACTACCAGACTGAACCTATTTCAAGGAAAAAAAAAAAAGTCTCAAAATCGAAGCATGCATTCCAAATCTACTCATTGACATTCATTAAATACTGACTCTTTTGCTGAAAAAGAGACAATGAAAAATGGCAATTTGTGGAAAATCCCTTATCATTCAGCTGCTTTTAGAGAGCAAATAAAAATCAGCTCACTCTATCGCCAATATCGTTCTGAAATTTCATGATATTTGACTGATTTATGAGTTGCTCCATAGAGTTCACTATTAAATCATGAAAAAAAAAAGGTCTTATATCATTTGCGCATGCACAGATAAAAAATATTTCATTCAACTTCTCATGTTTCATCAAATATTTAATATATTCCAAGTACACTATATTGTTTGTTACATTTTGCCAAATTTTCTAAAACTGGTGTTAAATTTGGTTGAAAATCCTGCATGTCATAAGCAAGCAAAAAACATGCAAGAATTTTTTGAAAGGCTATACCTCCATGAATGTACATGCTATTCTTACAGAAATGAATACACATATTGCACAATAGCGTTAAGCAAAAAAAATGAATATTTTTTTCACAAAAAACAGGTAGGTGCCAAAAGTTGCCTATATACAAGTACATTAACTGTGTGCTATTTTACTGCTGAAAAAATGGCGTGGGTCTGCGCTTTTGGTCCAAAAGTCATAATTTTAGGTAAAATTTGACATTTTTTTCCAAAAAAAAAAAAAAATTCCTTCAGGGCTGGTTATTAAAAGTTTTATTTAAACCTTTATTATTGAATACTTAACATATTTAAACGATAAAACAATATCTTTATTTTGTAAAACTGACAACTTTCAGTAAAATAAAGGCGATGCAGTTTTGTTGTTGCAGACAACAAATTGTCGTTTTGAACACAGCTCTTACCTAGTTGCTTTTGAAACTACCCAGGACATACCACCTGAAGGAAGCCGCATATCATGTCCTACCCATGCCTAGCTCGATCACTCTACCATCTGAGCACAATGTTTTATTTATACATTGAATTGTGATTTTTTTTAATCAAAGTCTGGCATTTGTTTTACATGTACCTAGTCCTTCTCTTCTTTGTATCCACAGACATTGGATGATGCTGCTGTGACTTCCTTCAAGTATATTTCTACTGCTTGTGTAAGAGAAGGTAAGCAGAGTAATACAGTAGAGATGTTATTAATGGAATCTATTCAGCTGCCTATTATCTTCACCAAAATTGCATCCAATTAAAGCATAGCGATTGGGAGTTCTGTTCCAACAACAATTTTCCAATAAATTGGATTTCTATAATTATTTGCTTCAAATTTGATTTGTTAATATTACAGATTTGCGTATGGCATCATTCACTGTCCTCTTGCATCTATTATGTGCTGAACAGCTAGCTGTTTAATGTAATGACGATCGTCAGAAAGCATTTCAATCAGAATATGCTCTGCATGTGCAAAACAACCATTGTCCTAAATAACTTTTTTCAGTATTTGTTTTATGCCGTTTTTTGTGTTTAGTAGCCGAGTAAATTCCCATTAGTTTTTAGATCCCTTCTTTAGATGTGGATTATATTTGAAACCATCCTGGGCCACAAACTTTGCGAGTGAATGTGGACTCTGATGGCAATGAATGCTCATTTATACACAGAGAATTCTATTCGCTGTTGTGAGCGGTTTTTCATGGGGCAAGTTTAGAATGGTCCATTACAATGGATCATATCAGGACCTTGGAAGAGAAAGGGCGAATCCTGAAATTTTGTGTTGGGAAATCAAGCTCAAAGTTTTGCAAGTAGTGTTATAGAATAGGGTACTACTTACTTTAGCTTGACACTGTGAGAATACTAAGGGCGAACCAGGGCAAAATGACTTACCTACTTGTTGCCTACATCTATATGACATGGAAAAAGCAAAAAAGGAAAAAAAAATCGATTTTTTGAGTCCTCCTTTTCTTTTCCGAGCTCCTGAGTTACATTCATTCCAGTGAATTTATTGAGTCATTTATTAGACAAGGTCAATGGGAAGATTTCTAACCCACATGGTTTCGCCAGACCAATAGGGAAATCTTTGTCCATGTGCCATTCACTTCCTATTGCAATTTTTCAACCTACAGAAAGTAATTTTGAAAAATTATTTCCTGAAATTGAGAAAAGTCTACTCAGCACAGACCAGAAATACCTGCTGGACATCTGCTGAGCTATTTCATGAGGATATTGCTCGGAAGAACTAGCAAATAGGAATTCAGGAAACTTGTCTCGACAAAAGATAGCTCACAAAGGCGAATAAAATTTTTCCACCTCTATATAAGCACTGATTGACCATCAGAGTATGTATGTTCACTCACAAAATATGTAATCTAAGTTTATACCCCGGGATGGTTTTCACCCATCTAAAGAATGCATCTAAAAACTTTTGGGAAATTACTCAACTACTAAACAACACAAAAAAACACATAAAACAAATACTAAAAAAGTTATTTAGAACAATGGTTGCTTTGCACACCGAGAGCAAATTCTGATTGCAATGCTCTTTGACGATCACCATCACATTAAACAGCTAACTTCTCAGCGTATAATAAATGCAAGAGGTAGAATAAATGATGACATACTCAAATTTGAAATGCCTACAATCAATTTTTAAGCAGATCATTATATAAAAAATCTAGTTGATTGAAAAAATGTTGTGGTAACAGAACTCCCAATCACTACACAATAATTGGATGCAATTTTGGTGAAGATAATAGACGGCTGAATAGATTCCATTAATAACATCTCCACTGCATTACTCTGCTTGCCTTCTCTTACGCAAGCAGTAGAAATATACGTGAATGAGGTCACAGCAGCAGCAGCCAATGTCTGTTGATACATAAAGAGATGGACTCGATTGATACATAGAAAAGAGGTCGGTTTCAGGTTGGCTTTTTTACTCTTGTGGGTCGGGTTCGTGTTGACCTGCATGTGGAAGAATGTGGAAAATATATTTTCCCGTTAAAAGCCTATATAAACTGCAGATCAAAGTTTCACAAAAGCAAAATGTATGCCTGTCTGTTTTGTATTTAGTCATCCTTTCACCAGTCTTCGAAATAACAAACTGCATTATATTTTTATCGTATTTTAAAAATACAATATGCAGCAAAACTCAAAATGGTACTTCCTGTCTATCAAGTGAATAATTTAATTGTGGTGATACGCGATGCAGTATGTTAGACAGGAAAATTTTCAAAATAATAACTGCTGATAAACTAAAGGCAGATGGCCACTTGTGTAAAACAAGGTGTATCGTTATAAATGGAACTTTTGAAACCGCAACTAATTTTAAAGCATATTTAAAGATTAGATTTTTTGTTTTATACCATTTAGAGTCCTGCATCGGGTCGGGTCAAAGGTTTTACTATAGTTGAATATTAAAGAATATAGATTTGTTCATTCTTCTCTGTAAAACATAAAAATGATATTAGAGAATTAGAGGTCTGCACGGGCCGCCCCGTCCCGTCCCGTCCAAAACTTAAAAGTTCGGCCCTAGCCTGGCAAGACCCGTTTATAATTTTATCAGCTTCGTCTAAATATTTATATCGGGCCGGTAGACCGGCTTAATTGTAGCTATCGGCCCGGCCTGGCAGGGCTGTTCATTTTTCTTGCCGGCCCGGACCCTTTTTTTTTTGTTTATCAGCCTGGCCCGTTGAAAAAACTGCCCTAATAAAGCGGCCTGGCCAGTTTGAAATTTTGCCGACCCGCCGCGGCCCGAGGGTCGGACTGGTGCAGACCTCTATTAGAGATACGTAGATAATTTTTCATAACGGTATTAAAACTGGATTTACTTTCCTTACATTGCGGGTTTGGGTCAGGTTGCGGGTTGCTGAAAATTATTTTTGTGTGTTCGGGTCAGGTTGCGGGTTGACTTAAAATGGAATCTGTGGGTTTGGGTCGGGTAAAACGTGACCCGCGCAGGACTCTAGTCTGGTGGTTGGGGCGGGTGCAAGATGAACTACAGCCACGTTGTATATCCTGGGTAGTTTTGAAAGCAACTAGGTATGAGCTGTATTCAAAATAATTCGTTGTGTGCTCCAATAGTGGCAACGCCCTTTTTTAGGTGCGTTCGTAATTATATAAATACGTAGCACCTATAGTCGTCGCTCAGTCCGTCTGTCCGCATGTAACAGAGCAAAAACTACCCAACCGAATAGTCTGAAATTTCAAATATGTGATTGTTGCACAATTTTGTCGAGCCATTTCAAATTTTATGAAAATCGGATGTATAGTTTAATTACAGGGACAGTCAAAAGTTTTTCTTTACATTACGGCCAATGGGAAAAATTATTGCAAGTGGATTTTAATGATATTAGAGCCTTCCGAATGATCTGAAATTTTAAAGATATAATTGTTGCAAAATTTTGTCGAGCCATTTCAAATTTTAGGAAAATCGGACGTATAGTTTAATTACAGGGACAGTCAAAAGTTTTTCTTTACATTACGGCCAATGGGAAAAATTATTGCAAGTGGATTTTAATGGTATTAGAGCCTTACGAATGATCTGAAATTTTAAAGATATAATTGTTGCAAGATTTTGTCGAGCCATTTCAAATTTTAGGAAAATCGGATGTATAGTTTAATTACAGGGACAGCCAAAAGTGTTCCGAAAAAATTATTGGAAGTGCATTTTAATGATGTATCAGACTATGCACGTTATGAAGTGCAAAAAATTATACATTCAGTACAATATGGGGTGCAAAAAATAATTTTAAAACTAGTTATAGTACGAACGCACCTCATTTGCCACGTTTGACGAGCAATTTCCAACTTGTTTCTGCAAGTTGTCAGTTTTGCTCCAATTATACAGAATAAACATATCCTTTTGTCGTTTAAATATGTTAAGTATTTAATAACAAAAGGTTTAAATAACCAAAACAGCTCAATGGTAATTTTTTGAAAAAATGTAAAATTTTACCCAAAATTTCAACTTTTGGACCAAAAGCGCAGACCTTAGCCATTTTTTTTTTAACCGGTAAAATTGAACGCAGTTGATGTACTAGTATAAAGGCAACTTTTGCCGTTTTTGGTAAAAAAAAATTCATTTTTTTCACTGCACCCTATTGTACAGTATCACATATTTGTATACTGTAGTGGTAGATCATTTTGTGCATTTTATTTTACAGGGTGGTCCCAAATATATATTTTTTATGTTTTGTTGGCCTCCTCATTATGCTCCTTTTCAAATCGATGTTGATAAATATGAGGTTAAACATATTCTTTATAATCCTGAAGTTTAAGAAGAATCCGATAAGTATATCTTTTTTTGCATATTTTTTTATACATGTTTAACCACCCTGAATTCAAATAAAAATATATTTTCTATTTAATTTTAATGAAAAAAAAATCAATAAAGTTATAATGCATAAAGGTAAAATAAACCCAATTGTCATGACGTCACAGTAAATACGAATATTTATTCACTTATAAAAGCAAAGTACACACGCAGAAATATTTTTACCGATATTTAACCTACAAATTAAAAAAATATGCATCCAAAAGCCACATCTCGGAATATTTTTAAGTATTTCGCAATTCTCTGCAACAATGTAAGTAATCCATTGTTTGGATGAATTTGTATTGGAATCATTACACTGTGTTTTATTATGTAGATTATCATTAAAATCTAAAGAATTATGCAAAAGTATTTATAGTTACTACTTGCCGTTGCAGTTTGATTAATAATTTTGGTATTAATTACTTATTTCATCAAATCATTTTGTTTATTTTTATTCATATTTGTAAATGACATTAAGAAATATAGATTTTTATTTTGTTTGATTATGATGAATACTTAAAAAAAAGTTAAATTTGTCATTGCAGTATGTAATGCGGTTCTGGATAAGAGGATTAAAAAATTAATTTAAATAAATAAATAGTAATTCAAATTTTTAAGTTTGAGTTTGAATAATAATTAACTCATCAATTCCATGCCCAGAAACACAATACAGGTGTGATATATAATGGCAGACATAAGATGTAATAAGATTATCAATTTTTTTTTTTTTTCAAAGATAGCCTGAAATCATGTATATCAATAAAATAATAAGTGGAAAGTTAAAATTTATTGATTTGTTATATGATTATTAAATTGAGTATATAATCTTATATTTATAGATAAGTATTTATTATATGTATTTACCTGAAACCATTACTTTATTCATCACTTTTGAATAAATAAAAGAGAAAGAAAACTCACCTAAACTGTAGTGAAGAATAAATCAAACCTCCATTGAGAAACACAGTACTTTTATTTTATAATAATATATATATATATATATATATATATATACTAAGGGGCTCTGCCCCCTGCAAGCTACGCTCGCCAACCAGACATTGCAGAATCTAAAAACATGCTAATCTGATAGGTTTTAAAAATATTAGAGAAGATTAAATTATACTGAAAAAAGCTGTGCAGATCTCCCTGTAAACGGGTTTCCATTCAATTCCCTTTGATTGAAAAAATTTAAGGGCAAATCAGTTGCTGTTAAGACATCCAATAGTTATTTTCGTTTTTTATTAAAGAGGATCAGTTAAGCATTTGAAAAGAAGCTTAAATAAAATGAATTAAGTATACACAGTCTTTGTCTCCTGGTTTTTAAAAACAATCTCTATAACAATAGCTTAAGTCATGTGGCTATCATCAACAGTTCCGGGCGGACCACTTTGCTTTTTATACTCTAGGGTGCCATTTTGGTACTTTAACGTTAGCCAGGCACAGGTGATAAGTCACCAAATATTATTCTATCGCCATCATTTCATCTATATTATAATAGTTTAAGTCATCAACTGCCATAAACAAATACGGTCTGAATTCTTCGTGTCTGTGAGTTCTTTTTGTGTGTGTGTGTGTAAACTACCAATTCGCATGTATTACAGCAGTACTAAGAAATTGAGTAGCGTTTCTCATTTATCTATAAAGACAAAAGAAGTTATGAAAGTTTGGCACAGTCATATACACCCCAAACTGGCGCGATTTTTCTCCGACGCCAATTTGGAGAACGCTTCAACAGCATAAACAACAACATCCGGCTTACCATATCAAGCAAAATAACGATACTTTGGCGTCAGATAAAAACCGTGCCAATATGGGGCCATAAGTTTTCCATTTTGATTAAAAAATCAAAAATTTTTTTTCAAGTAAAACTACATAAAAGTTGCCATGGTTGCAAAGAATTCTTGGTACTGTTACACTAGCCGGATGCAAATCTCGCCAATAGCTTTTTTTCGATTCTCCAGTTAGCATTTCCCCCCCCCCCTCCCCCCCGAGTGGTAATATTTGGCCAGACGTCATACACAATGCAGGTTTGGCATGATTTTTACGAAAATTTGGCAAAAACCTCATCTTCAAATACCATACATATGCATTTTTGGTATTACTTCGTTATCCCGTCGACCAAAAATGTATCTCCAAACTATAAGATTAAATGCCAATAATGGTTGATCATAAATGTCACATTCACTTGACTTTAAGCAAGTTACACATGTTTACGGCATCAAGTGATTTTTATTTTGACGTTTTATTTGTATATTTATCAATGTTATACTAATTTATTTATTTTTTCGTTATTTAAAATAAAAATTATGTCATTTTGTATAATTTGGCGAAATTGGTCGACGGAATAACTAATTAATTATTTTCTAAAGGAAAAAAAAAATAACTATAGAAAAAAATAATTTATATAATTTAAAAAAAGAAATAAAAGTTGTAAATAAACAACAATAGCCGGGTTACCATGTCGATCACAATAATGTCATTTTGACCTCGGTGCGTAGTTAACATCTGTGCCTAATTTTTTTCTTTTCGTTTTTTTAAAAACAAAGAAAGAAGTGAAAGCCATCAATTTTAAATGAAAGTTGTGTATTTTAAATAAGATGAATGATAGGATTATATTTTAAATGAAATTAATGAAATATTAAAAAAATGCGACAGGGAAAGATGTTAAGCGAATTATCACCTGCATCTCGCTAACATAAAAGTATCGTCAGAATTTATTTCTCTATCAGAATCTTTCGATTTGGCGAAAAATTGTTCAAGTAAATTGAATTATGAATAAAAGTAGAATGGTACATTTCTTAGCATACATTTAAGGGAGGCCAAACTGGTCGCCAAATTAGTTTAAAATAATAATCTTTTCTGAAATATGAAAAAAAAAAATATCTGTTATGATTGAAATTTGAGTTGCCATCATTAGAAAAAAGTATTTAATATTTCGAAAACTAATTCGAATTTAAAAATTCTAATACCAGTTTTGAGATTTGCAGATCAATACAGATTTTGGGTGTTAATTTCATCACAAAGTATTCCATATTTTAGGAGAAATCGCCGTGAAACATAATCAGTTGTTTAATCAGTCATTTCAAAGAATCGCTACATAAATTCGTTTCATATACCGTTTCATAAATTCGTTTCATTAGGATTTTATATATATAGGGTAGATATAACTACTCAATGAGTGGATCCACTCATTTAATGCATCTCTTTGATAGGCAAATATTATAGAATTTTCAATGAATAGACGTTTACTTTTTTATATGCGACATATGTTCATAATATACTTATAGGACATGAACAATAAAAACAATGAATTATGAATATTAATAATTACTACTTCTTATTATTAACGATTTTGATTGAAATAGTGGTTGTTCTTTAACCTTCTGAGGGGCAAGCAATTGCGTTTGTGTAATGCTAAATTGCCACCTGAAATTTGGAAAAATTATTTTTCTAAATAAGGAAAAGCAATTTTTCAATTATTTTCCCTCAAAGTTATAAAAGTAAAGCTTAGTTAAAAGTTTCTGGTGCAAATCTTAATTAAACTTAGGTGGGATATAATGTATCCCACTGCCCTTCAAGGGGCTAAGACATAAAGTTTTGGAAAGTTATTAGTATATAGTTATTTGATGTAGGACGGTATGAAAATTAATAAATATTCAGCCATTTATTTTCCAGCTTGTGATAGTTCTTTATGATATCAAGTTTTGGAAAGTTATTAAAATACAAATATACGATATAGGATAGGATGAAAACCATTAAATATTCAGTTATTTATGTTTCGGATAGTGATAGTTCTTCAAGATATAAAGTTTACGATAGTTATTAGAAGGCAATTAATCGATGTAAAACAGGGTGAAAAATAATAAAAACCCATAACAAACCATAATGATGGAACCAGATTAAAAGTACTTTTTGGAGCTATGACGAATAAAAATGGCTATAATCCAGATGATTATTTTAAAAGCTTGGATTGTAAATTTGAATAAACGAAAAATCACTGTAAACCAGTGTAGATTCACCAATGCAGCGCAGCAAGTTCAAGACTTCTAAGTTGGATTTGTCAAACGAAGAGACTTAGTCTTAAATTAAGTATTTTATAAATATCGGCAATATTTCTGGTCACACCTTTAAATTGAATAGTTGATAGTAAGCTTTGTCTTGTTAAATATGAGAACGGACTTAGCATCACCAGTCATCATCCACAAACAAAGGCATCTGTTCGTCTGAAAAAAAAATTCTACTTGAATCAAGAAAGGGCTACAGCCCTCACCGGCCGGTAGACACGTCCTAACGATCCAAGTCGCAGGCATCGATTGATTCCTTCCAGAGAGCTCGTTCAAACTCAAAAAAAGGCTATTCAAGACCTCACCAGCCAATCAGGTCTCTGTATTCCGTATCGTCTGATGTCACACATTTCATGTAAGTTCGTTCCAGGATAGCCAGTCACATAAGGACGCTTGGCCCAGGACTCATTTTGAGCGTAATGGCATCTATTTTGAAGAGAAAAAACAGTCTCGATGTTATTTTGCTCACTGCCAGAAAATGTCGAAACCAGAGAATTACACTGCGTCGCACACTTAGATTTGAGATGCAGAATATAGAAAAAAGGATTTTTGCGTATTTCTGCTAAAGTATTTATCGAAAATGGCTGAAAATTTTGCAATAATCTGAAAATAAACATTTTTATCCATTAAAAGAAGATCTATATAAAGAAGAAATATTGATAAATAAAAGTTTTAGATTCTTAATATTTAGATTTAGAAAATAATGTTATATTTACAAAAGATCACGATGTTTTTGAAAGAAAATCCGAAAGTTAAATTATTGAAAAAGAATATCATTTTTGTTGCATTTAATAAATCTTAATAAATGATAGTTTACATTAAAATATTAGAGAATATTGTAATATTTTTTATTTTAATTTAATTTATAACGTTATGATTTGAGATTAGCATTTTTAAGCCTCTAAATTCTAATTTAAGTTGTAAGAGATAAATTATACTATTTAAATTATTTTGAATTGGAAATGATGCATTATATTTTTTATGATGCAATATAGTATATCTTTCAGTAGCTTCTGAGAGCTAGTTAATAAACTTCTTTCTATGGAATAGTTAATATAAATTTTTCCCATCCTCCACCAATAAAGCAGCATTTAAACAAAAATATTGTTAATAATTTTGTCATGCATAAAAATAGTCTTCTTAATTATCTTGTGCACACGTTATTTAAAATAATTTCTCATTTCATATGCATTTCCTCTTGTTTTTTTTTTCTGCAATCTCATGCCTGAATATAAGAGTAATTGATGAGGATAGTGCAAGCCTTGATTTTAGTATGTTTAAAAGTAAAGCAAAGATACAGGCTTAAGGTTTGCTGACAAAGAAAATTCTTTAGATGCTAATTCTAGATTTTCATTTGATATGTAACAAATATTCGGTCATTGCTTGGTATTTGGCCTATTTGGTTAGCCGAATGCTGGATGTCAGTTGTCCAGATACTTTGGCTGAATATCTGTAGCCAGAATATTTTTGATATTTGGCCAATTTTTATTTTTTTTTTCCTTTTGCTATGCTTTTCTGAAATCCAAACTTGACACTTTCTGGCAGATATATTGTCATTTTCATGTTTAAATTCCCAAAACAAAATTTGCTGGTATTCTTATTTACACTCTAAGAAGTCAAATGGTATTTCTTATTTAACTCTGCATTAGTTGCATGTGCATCTCTGTGAGACTGTGATACATGCCAGAATTCTCTTCTTCTAAGTTTTGAACCAAGTAGATTAAGAACCAGTAGCTTCTTTTACTTTCCTCTCATACTGGTAGGAGAAAGGTAGAGTGACCTATAGGTTTTGAAATCTACTTGGTACTTGGTTTAAAACTTGCAAGAGGAAAATAACTGCTTGTATGACAGAGATACATTTTCGACTAATGCTGGGTTAAAGGTTAAGAATATTTTAGAAAATGGTGCTAAAGTTAGAGATAAGCAGATTTTAAAAACACAATTTTTGAGGAATAATTGGTTATAAATGTAATACGTTTATAGTGAAATGAAAAATGCTATGCTATTCTAAAGCACTTAAATGTATGTCTGTGAATTTCATGCACATAGGAAAATAAATTTGCTAATCTCCTAAGAAGGTTTGCATTGTTCACCAGTATCATTATTATTATTATTTTCAAAAACAGCTTTAAATATATTTAATTAAAAATATTACAGAATAATACTTCAATATATTAAAAAATCTCTTAATATCAATTTTAAATTGTATATAAGTTAAATTCTTAGCTTAAGTTTGTAATAAGTACAAATATTTATGTTATATAAATAAAAATGTTTTTTTGCATATTTGCATTGTGCATTTAAAGAAGCACTGTAGCTTTAATTAATAAAATGCATATTATTGACCCGTGGCGAGTTGACACTTGGGAAACACCTTCTGTTAGAAGAGTCTATTTTATAGAAGGTATGCTAGTTGAAACTGGAGAGGAGAAATAATACCGTGATTTGGGGGATTTATAATTCTCTGCAAAGAGTAAGATCTTGTAAATGAAATGTTTTGTGCCAGTAATTTCTACATCTCTCCACAAAAACTTGTTTTCTCACCTTTGGTTAGTTGTGTTTTATTTTTCTATTTGTCTTTTAATTTATCTTGAAACAGTAGAGGAAAAAATAAGAGGTTGTTTAAAGGAGGAGAAAATTAAATTTGATGAAAAAATGCATAAAATTGAGCTTTTGAAAATTATATTTACTAATTGCGCCATTTAAAAAATGTATTGATAAATTATTAAAATGCCATGGCCATGATGTCATCAGGTTTCCTCCTTATTGTGATACGAACCCTATTGAATTGGTTTGGGATACCATAAAACACTACATTCATGTAAGGAATACAAAGTCAGAACCTAGTTGTCAAACTCTTAAGAAATTGACAGGTGAAACAATTGAAAGCATTAAAGAAGACTGGAAAAAGAACTGCCAGTATGTTTAACCGCAAAATAAATAAATATTAAGGGAATTATATTATGAGTAGATATAAGAATTTCACTCTGGAATAACTGTATGTAACTTATTACAACGTATCTCAACAAGTAAGAAAAGATTGTCAAAAACAGATTCTAATGATGCCTTTAATATATTGTTACAAAAATAGTTTTGAATAAAGAAAAAATAAACAGTACACTAGATTAAAATTATTGCTCTAGCAATAGACATTCATACATTATATTATTACATAAATAAAAATTTTAGGTCATACTGAATAGAATTATGTATATAGCAATTATTTTTGTGTTATATTTAAATTGAAATAATCAATTGTAAAGCAATAAATTATTTTTTGTTTTCTCAGATCTCTTTATAAATACACTTTATGATAATAAATATCATGCTAAATCTGTTTATGTTTGCACTGTCTAGATATGATATGTGCCTGTAAGTATTAAATTTACATTTGTATTAAGCTTTTCATAACATCCTTATATAGGGTCAAGGATCAAACTTTGAGGAAGGTGATGACAGTATAGTACCATCTACTCCAACTTTATATGTTCCAAGGCGAACTGATGGATTTGCTGAGGCTGTCAGGTAATTCAGCTGCTTTGTAGTCTGAAATACTTTTTCTCTTATAAAATACTAATAGGGTCAAAAATCTGAATTCCAAATTATTATATTGAATTCTTTAATTTTGAATATATATACATAAATCTAAGTAAATGTTGAAGTGATAAAGTTAAGAAAGCTAAATACCTATAATACAAAAATGCTTTTAATTTATTGTTAAATGCATACTCTAGTGAATATATCGGATGTTTCAAAAATGTTTAGCTGGTTTTGTTTGATAAATGTATGAGATAAATATATTAATATTTAAAATGATGTATTCACATTCACAAAATAAAAATTTATTAAGCACAAAATATTTTTCGTAAAAAGTATAAAAAAGGTTTTAAAACGGTTTTATTTTTTCACATAAGTGCAACATCAATCTATCTATATTATAAAGGACAAACATATCTGTGCGTAATGCATACGTCATTTTGCGAATGGCAACACTTTGAAATTTGAAATGAAATTTCGTTTTTGCAATTATATCTGCGGCAAATTTTTAAACTTCTAAACATCGCACATTTTAAATTTTAACACTGTCGTATAAGGAAATAATGCTCTTTTAAATGCAATTTGTTTGAAAGCTGTACCTCAATTTATTTTTGAGATATTAATTTTTTTGTATTTTTAATACAAATTTTGTAATCGTGGCAACTAAAGTACTCCATTTATATTGAAAGTAAAGGGAAAATAGTCATGGTTTATTATTTTTATTGATTATATCCTTATTGATGCCATTTTCACATTACAAATAAAAGTAACTTTTTTTATAATTTTTGAACAGAAAATGATGTCAGACATTTAAAAAAAAAAAAAAAGAAAAAAAAAAAAAACAAAAAAAAACACGCATTCTTCTTCATAAATCAGTTTCATTTCAATATTTTTACATTACGCTGATACTGAGTTTGAGACACTAGGCAAAATGATTCAGTGAGTAAAAATTATGTCATATTTAAAACAAAACGATCATTTATTTTGATAAAACTAAATATTTGACCAATATTAAATGGCCAATACTATGACAAATTTCTGTTTTTTTTTTCCCAGCCGGTATTGAGATAAGAACTTAAAGTTTGTGCGAAAGTTCACATGAAAAGTTGTATCGCACAAACGTGACTTTAAGTTTGGAAATACATTCATTAATTGGATCATGGAAATACATTCAACTATTGCGCGTTAAAATACTTTCAAATTGTGAATTTGAGTGGTGCGTATGTAAATTAGGGGAATGTGAAAATAACACACAATTTAGATTTCATGGGGGAAAATTTTATGATGTGACAAAGCGAAATCCTTTTTACTGATTTTTCATCACATAAAAACAAACGTAAAAGCCTCAATCGATAAATTCATCATAATTACTCATCTTGATTACGTATTCTAATAATTTTTTCTAATAATCATTTAATTTTTCAATAATTTCAGCAGTTGAAGTTTGTGGAAATAATATTTTGGTAATTTTCGGTTAAAAATATTATTTGTTTTAAGAGTGAGACAACCAATGTTAGATAATTTTTTTATTGTAATTATTTTTGTAGGTTTATCATAAATTCGATCTGACAGTTCGTTTGTGACATCTTAGTTCGTTGAATTTCGACGGGTTCCAACTCGTATATTTAAAAGACTAGGCTGTTTTTTTAGTCATCAGCGCTGAGTTTTCTACTGAACCAATTTTGATAATTATTTTTTTAAACGAAAGCTGTTCATTAGTAAATGTGCCCATTCTAGCTATTTTTTAATTTATTTCTATTTTTAATTTAAAAAACTTTTTATGGTATTTCTTCAAAATGGTGGCAGTCAGGTTAAGCTTCTCTCTATATATAAATTTATTTTGCTTTATCACATTTCACCAATCAGAAGCGTGATTTCATCAGTGTATGTGTCATCGTATTTAAAAGAAAAATTGTTTTCATAAAATTTAACCATAATAAAATGATTGTGTGTAATTATGCACCAATCACAGAAGAACACAGATTATTTACTTGGAAATAATATTAAGTAATCTATGTAAATAAAATAACAGAAAATAATCTATGATTAAAAAGTAATATCTAAAGCGAAATGTTTCTGATGAGGAAAATGACGTCATTCAGAAAACACATAAATTTTCTCCATCAATATAAGATTGTACAATTCAGATGCAGCCGATGCGTGTAGGGAAAGCTTTCACATCCCGCGATTTTGTGGATCATTGAAATGAAGGAAAGAGCGCATACTGACTCACGCACAGTTTTCCTGATGCAGGTCCTGCTTGTCTTTTATAGCAATACTCTATAAATTTAGTATTAGCTAAAATTTTTGTTAAGCAATGTTACTGCTTGGCCAATTTTCAAAAACTTTTATTTACATTCTACAGAAATAAAACAATATAATATAAAAGAACTGTTACTGGGGGGTGAAAGATCTGGATTTAGAGGGGTGAAGAAATATATTAAAAAAGAGCAAGTGACTGAAAATCTTGTATTTATGTAGCCTTAATACTTAGTGTGCTTTTAGATTTTGCTTAATTCATATTTTGTCATTTTTAGTTCTCCACATGTTCCTCAAGTTAGATTCTTGTTTAGCAGTTCCGATAGTTCTCCTACTCAACAAGGTTATACACATTCACAATTGGCTAGTCAAGGAGGTAATGTTTATATCTTTATGTTCTATGATAACTTTGTTTTTATAATATTTGTAATGTTTTAGTTGTTTTTAAGCCTAGAGGAAGAAGAGTATTAATTAAATGTCTTGCACTCTGAACTATTTTAGAAATTATTCTTTAGCACTCATAAAATGAAGTTGAATTTTGAAACAAAACACAGCCAACAATAAAGGATACATTTGAAAATTAGAAAAACTTTTAAAATTTAATATATTTAAATTAAGCAAACTTTTTGTCACTATTTTATTTTTAGCATATAACCTATCCAGAAACAATGGTTACAATTTCATGAACTTGCTTTAAATGAGTTCACTGTGAAGAAATGTATAATTGGGAGCTTGAATTGAATTGTGTATGAAATAAACGATTCACCATTTTGGGAAAATATAAAAATCCCTTTGAAGCAATGAGGAGGCTCAATGGTGGTTTTGTTTAGATGGGCTATAAAGTTGGGAAATGATGCAATCTTGTATGTAGAGTAGTGATAAGAGATTAAAGAATGAAATAAGTTGGAATCAAAAAATCTATTTCTAGCACATTTTAAAGTAGTATAGCTGTTTAATCCATCATAAATCTTCTCTTTGGGGATCCCAGCTACTCTTTGAATTAGATGTGTTTAAAATTGCCTTGTGACTGCAATATTTAAAAAATATTTGAACATTCTGTACCTTTTTTTTAATATTTGTGTGATAAAACAATATTTTGTCTTTTATTACATTGGCAAATATACGTCAAAATTGTAGCAATACCAAAATGTGAGTCTTTTGTAGCAATAAGACCTTTGATTGTCAGTAATTTTCCACAATTGTTTTTCTCTTTTGAAAAATTTCTCAGCAATGTAAGATGATTAAATTTTCTGGATTGTACTTATTATATGGTAAAGCAACATTAAGATTATGGTAAGTGTTGACATTTCTGGAATTGAGTATACTAGAATCATGGATGAAAGTTTTCCATCCTGTGACAGAGTTCAGTTTTCTTTACATTTTGGAAGATGGAATGTGACAGAAAAAATTTTATTATCTCTGGCTAGACGTACTTTTTTTTAAAATAAATATTACTTCAGGTTTTTCATATATATTAATGTAGCTTTTATAAATTTGTTTTGCATATGTGTTATGTTATATATAAATTATATACAGGGCTACTATAAAAGATTCATTTTCGAAATGCTGTATATTCAAAAGTATTACATCTACAAATATGCGTGATACATGAAAATAACCATGAACTCACAATGTACTATGTGAATCAGATGGCAGCACGAGTTCAGTATCTTCTAAAATGGAAGCAAAGCAAGAAAAGAGTTTTGTGCATTAGAATGAGCGGGATGATTCAAATTCGTCATTGAAACATTCAAGTTCATCAATACCTGAACAGTGAACTTTTGCATCGCTGGGTGGATCAGGCATGTAGGTAAGGATTATCTCACTTTGTTCTCTTTGCTCCTCAGGTCACCTGATTTAACACTTTCTTCCTTTGGGGAAAATTAATAACCTTGTTTATGTACTCCCACTACCAAAAACATCAGAAGAGCTCAGGGAACTAATCAATATTGTAGTGATGACTAAATAGGATGATGCTATAAAATGTGTGGAACAATTTCAACTGCCGCCTGGACATATGTCATGTAATCCAGGAGGTGAATAGAACATTTGTAGAGTGTGCAGAAAACTTGGTGAGTTTTCTGTTTTCTTTCTTACAATCACTTGTATTTGTACTTGTAATACTTTTCAATGTATAGCTTTTTAAAAATGAATGAATCTTTATAGCAGTCCTGTACATTTTATCCGAGTTTTATGGAAACCTATTATCTAAATTTCAGTCCTGTGAAAATTTCTAATTTTCACCCATGACTAAATTCAAAACTTTCTTTTTCTTTCTTTTTCCCTTTTTCTCTTGCACATGTTCAAAAGCAACAAAAAATTTTAATTACTAAAAATTACATTTGAGTATCTCTCTTTTTAAAGCTCTTGGTGTTGATGACACTAGGATGGACTTATTTGATGAAGGTAGCAATAGAACTGTACCTTCTACACCCCTGCAAGTCTCACCACCAGGTAAACAAGTTATATCATAATAATTTTTGGTGCAGGAAATTTTTTAAAACTTAAAAATGGTAGATTAAGTGTTCACATTTAGTAAATAAAGTAGATAACTTTGTCACCATAAATTTTATGGTTTTATCAACAGTTTTCTATTTTATTTATCTATCGCTAGCTCGTAGGTGCTTTTTTACTACTTAAAGTTTAGAGTTTGTCAAAATATCATAATACTAGGCATTTTTTTTTCTTTTTTTTTAAATTTAAACAAAGTTATGGATTTATCATATAAAATTATTTAAAAAAAAATAAATGAGCCAGTTTAAATAATTGGGTATTTTTTTTTATTATAAATGCTTCTGAAATGTACATATCTAAATAATTATAATATATATATTTTTTTCTTCATGAAATTATTGCAAACAAATAGATCGAAATTTTGTGAGATGAAGAGCCTTGTTGCTTAAAGAATTTTTTAATGCCTTGTTGCCTAAAAAAGGTTTATTAATTAAAATGAAAGCTTGAAATGTGTTGCACTTTTCTTTTCAAAATGAAATGCTTTGTTAATTTCTTTTATAAAAATAAGACAATAGAAAATAGAAAAATAGTCCAAACAATTTATTATAATAAATACCTGAAATTTCATAACATCAACAAATAAGATTAAATTGTGATTAAATTTAATGTTTTGACAAACTAAAAACAAAAGAAAAACCTCTCTTTTTCTTGCCCCTCTTTTTAAAAATCAAATTTCTACTTAATGTAATATAAAATATTATCTGTACACACATTAACTACAATAAAATAATGTACACAAACAAAGCTGTTTCTCTGCCTGAGACTCTCTGATTTTTCATTTTTTTTATAATTATCCAAGATGTTAATTAAAAACTCTTATCTAATGCAAGTGAATGCTTTGATTGCCTTTAGTTCACTGTTATGATCACTTTCATACATATCTGGAGAAAACATTTTCCACAGAGTTTAAAATCACTATCGCTCAGTGTCTGAAAATAAAGACACTTGTGAATACCATACCTTTTCGGTACCGATGGTACTTTTCATTCAAAAAAAATAAAATTATTTTCTGAAGGTGTTTTTCGTATTTTCAGTTTTTGTGCAATTTAAAACCACTATAGCCCCCTTATGGAGTTAGGAGTTATATATAAAGCTTCTTAAAAACACAGACATTTAAATGTTACTTTTGTACTACTAAGGGTATCTTTCATAAAAAAAAAGAGTATTGAGTATCCCCCCCCCCCCTCCCCACAATAAAAAAAAAAAAATATTTTCTGAAGGTAATTTTTAGATTGCCAGCCATGTAGCCTCGATAGAAATAGAAAAAAATAAAATAAAACTCACAGATAGACAGGGACCCGGAGCTGGAGCTGGAGCCCGGAGCCGGAGCGCTCCGGAGCTGTGTTTTCCCTGGAGCTGGAGCCGGAGCTGGAGCTCTAAATTTTCCCCAGCTCCAGGGCTCCTTTAGTTTTTAATATTCTTTTAAATCTTTTTTTTTTTTCAGTCTTTTAAATTTCTAGGCTTAAAATATTTTAATTACAGTAGAAGATCTTTACAATGCGATTCTATATAATGCAATTCTCCATATAACGCACAACTTCTCAGATGTAAACAATGAATTTTGCAGGTAAGAAGCACCTGAAATCCCACATCGTAAAAATTGCTACTCTCTAGAAAACTACATTTGCAACATTAATTCAACTTTATCTCCTTAATTCAAAACTTTTTAATGAAAAAAAATTGCTATTATTACAATAAATATTATATTTTTGGAAATGAGTAATATAATGAATGATTGGGTCCAGGTATAGTTGGACCATGTTTATAAAATAAACAATATAAAATGATCATATAATGCAAAAATTTATAATTTGGATAATTCCTGGTGACAAGAAGTGCAGTATAAAGATACTCTAATGTATTTTGGTATGTTTCAGATTTATATGGTCGTGTTTATAAGGTAAATTTAATGTTGTGTGAAATATGATCCATATAATGCAAAATTCTATATAACGCACAACCTTGCGTTTTTAGGTTTGCATTATAAAGATCTTCTACTGTACATCATTAATCAGTATTTTAATTATATCATTTTTTAGGTTTTTATTATTATTATTAGTACCTAGGAAACCTTCTCGAAACATGGTAACACTACTTTACTTCTACTTTCTACTTGAACTAAGTGACAACACTATTCGAAAACAAATATGGCCGCCTGTTGTTTGCATGTGTAGTTGTACAATTTTGGCTGTTTGAAAAGTGTAGAAGAAATTTAAGATTTTTGTGTTTAAAATTCCACCAAACTTTCTATTTTAAAAGCAAAAGCTAAAAGATGTCATACTTTCTGAACAAGCATTTGAAGTTTGGTGAGAAGAAAAATGCATTTTGTCAGACCTTTAATGAAGGTAGAAAGTATTTGTGAGCAAAAAATTAAACATGTAAATTAAAATCTGCAACTCAAAAGCGTGAAGTCGGAGCCGAGTTGGAGCCGGAGCTGGAGCCACAGTATTTTCTCTAGGAGCGGAGCTGGAGCTGGAGCATCAAAAATTGTTCGGCTCCGGGTCACTGCAGATAGATGTACCTTTCTGTGGCCTGGACAATACAGAGCAGGCTTTCTAGTAGTAAAAGTATAACATAATTTTTAAAATAAATATAAAATGTCATATTTTCATGTCAGAAAAGAAATTAATCCAAATATTACATACCAGTTTTAACATACTTAAAAAAAAATATTATGAGCTTTTATCAAACAAAAAACTGTGCTGGGGGTTGATACACAAAAAGCATTTAAATTAAAAATAAATTAATATGAACAAAGAATTAGTATAAATTTCAAATTTGAACTATTTCGAAGCTGCAGTTATTTAATTAAAAATCATCTGCTGCCAACTGTTGTGTTGTACAATATCACACCATAGTTCAAACCAGGATGCCATGGTTGCTAAAGTTGCCCCATCTTACATTTATATGGCCATATTGCAGCCCTATGAATAGAACTCTTCTATAAAATGATAATTAAATTGCTGAGGAAAAATATATAAATAATTAGAAAGGGAAAAAGTTCAATGGTCATATTTTAAAATATTTCTAAAACCCTTGTTTTAGAAATTTGTTCAGATTTCTGGGTAAAAAATAAATGTAGTTCCATAATTTTTTTTATCATATAATTGCTTTGGAAAGCTGCAATAATCTTAATTCATGAGATTCAACCTCCATCCCCCTCCCCTTCTTTAATTGGCCTTTGCTATCTTGTTTACATTCTTGTTCTCACTTACAGTATATATCCTTTATATGAAGAATATTGAAAAATAGTTGACAGTAGGAATTCTGATGACAAATATAATGAAGATTGAATGAATGAAGATCATTATAATTATTGCAGACTAATTGTTTTTATGCAACTTTCAAGAAAAATCTATAAAATAAGTTAAACATATTTGTTACGTTTTGGAAATATTTTGCATTTTCCTTTAATTTTTATACAGTTTTCTCTATTTTTTGGATAACTGCAATAAAAAAATGAGTAATATTCCTGGCCAGAGTTCCGCAAGTAAGGTTGCCACATCACCATTGGCGACTAAAATATTTTAACTGGTGACTGGCAGCATCAACATATGATCTAATGATGATTCATTTGAATGGTTTACTTAATTACTAAACCAGAGAAAGATATAGATATGTGGTACTTTGTATTTAAATACCAGACATACACAATGACATATGCTGGTAGTTAAGAAGTAAAAATTTTAAAAACGTAGATTTTGAAGAATAATATGGAAAAGGTGTTTGCAAAACTCTTATATAACTTAAAATGCCATAAAGCTGACACTTTAAGAGTATTGGTCAGTGGTTTGTCTTAGAAATACCTTTCAATGCAATTTTTTTTCTAAAATATAGTTTTTAGTATAAAACATTTGTTTTCTTATGATGTTGCATATTTTATTCAATCAAACTTGTATATTTTTATTCTTTTAGAATTATAATTTTTATATGTAAAATATTATTTTAATTAAAATTGTATTGAATTTGTTAAACTGTATCATTTAATTTCATTATTGCATAAATTTTCTTGTTGAAAATTTTCTATGAATTGCTATTTTAGAAGTTACAGAACCTGAAATACAGGAACCCAGTACTGAATCAGTTCCTACAATTGAAATAACACCTGCTGTTGAAATAAAAATAGAATTAGTTGAAGAATCAGTTGGAACAAGTGCTGAATCTTCTAGTACATCAAAGTAAGTGCTATTGATTGAAACATGTAAAAGTTTTATATATGATATTTAAATCTTTTTTGAAGATCTTATTGAAATGTATTTATGTATCAGTTGTCATTTATTATCTCTGTTTTTTAAATGTAGATTATAATTGTGATAGTTTTAAAAGAAAGAAATATATTTTTCAGCATGCATAAGTAAAGTTTTATTTAAAGTATGGTAAATTTATGAGCAACTTTCTTCTCTTTTTGTTTTCCCCATGTGGTAAAGGTTTTTGAAGTAAAAACAAAATAAAAGAAAAAGATCACATAAAAGATTCAAATAAATAAATAAAAAGTATATTTTATAGTTTCAGTTGGCGTAAAGAATAATTTGTTTGTCTAACATCACTTTAAAATGTTGATGTTTAGTCTTCTTTTATTGAAGTTACTTCATTGAGCTAAAATTGTTTATTCTTAAAAAAATTTTCTTTTTCATTTTTGAATATGTTAGATCTCCAAGTTACCTATGAATTATACCTCTGGAGGTGTCTTGCCAGGTGAAGGTCTTGTCATCTGATCAAGATTCTAAATTACGAGATCAACTTGAGTATCAATGCACAGGTGCCAAACACCAAGGTATAAATGTTAAGTAACCGGCATAAAAAGTACATAACTAAGCAGTAGGCACTGCCGATAGGAAGAAGAACTAGGTAATCAACAGGCTTATTGCCCCTATGAGGTGATTAGGCGTTCACCCATCCTGATACCAGGTACCAAACCCGTTCAGCTAAGGTAACCTGGCAGGTAGGGGCCTGTCGTCGGTTAGAAAGAAAAAAGAATATGTTAGATTTGATTAAAATGTATTTGATTTTAATAATGAAATATTTGGACTGATTCCACTTGATCTTCTGACACATTACAGAAACTATGTATTCAAATAAATTGTAGTATAAAAATAAATAAAAAGATTTTAATTTTACAAAGTTAAAATGTTTCCTCTTATTAAAATGATCTTATCTTCTAAAAAAATATCACTTTCATTTATAAAACCAGAACCTACAAAGTTCCTATCTTTCCTGTCTTTTGAGATGTTGACCTTTTTTTCCTGCTTTTTTGCTATTTTCTCATGGAATGTTTAAACTTTTATAATTATACCAAGTACTCCGAGTTGCATGAAGTTTATCGAGAAATCATTACAGAAGTATGGAAGGTGACTGAAAATTTCCCTATTTTACTGGTTTTGGCAAATTTTTCATTAAAGTTCAATGGTTCAGAATAATTTCCAAAAATATGCGAATATCATTTACTTAGTAAAAAGAATGTGTTTATACCAGTACACAGGATTACATTGAGATTTCCAGACACAAAATTAAAATCAAATTCAGAATGTTTATTTAAATACGTCAAAGCCAGATTTTTTATTTTCTAAATCAGAATTATTTATACTGACCTATCATTAGCTCAAAATGTATTGTGACAAAATTATATGGAAGATTTAAAAAAAAAAAAAATCATTCTTTCCTTTCCTATTTTAAGGAGGCCAAAAACATATCTCGGAACCTATCAGGGCTTATGAGAAAAAACTTTGTAGGATGGTGAATCTCGAAACATAATGGATATGGAGGATTTTTTCAAAACTTGATCCTCTTTTATTCCTTCCGGTGGAAAAATTGTAGGTCAGAATCTATTGTAGTGTTAGAGAACTTTGCAAAATGATGAATCTCAGGGCATAATTTTGTATCTAGATTTTGTTTCTGAAATGTAATTCTGACAATTAATTTATGCATAAAAGCACATCTCAAAATCTATCAAGGTCTTAGGGGAAAAATGTCAATGTTAAATCTCAAGACTACGCTGTAACAAGATATGGAAATTTTATTTTAAACTAATCCTCTTGCCTCCTTCATAGGACAAAATTGTGCCTCAGAATTTTGAACCAATAAAAATATTTAATTGAATAATTGAGTGAAAAATGAAAGATCAATTTTTTGAAAGTGTTCTTGTGTTGTGTGTGATGGAGGGTGTCACAAAATGGTTTAGATACCCAACCCATTGGCCAATTTCTATGGAAATGTACAGTTTTTTGTGATAATGGCCTGTAACATATTCACCGAATGAGAGTTCAATTGATAGCATAGTTTATGTACAATTGCATTCAATCACACACATACAAATTGATATCATCGAAAAAATAACAAAATGGACTGGGGACCAGGAAATTAAAAAGAAAAATTTCAACATACATACATATGGAATCATTGTAAAAATTACAAAAATGGATTCAAGAAGCCTCAAAATGTAAAAATATACCAATGTTTCCATAATCTGGATTACAATACTTTCCTTACACTACATGTGTATGGAAAGTTAAAAGTGAGTTTGATAAGCTTTTTAGACAAATGAAAATTCAAATTTATTAATTAATGTTTTGGATACAGTAAATAGTAAATCAATTTAAAGCAATAAAATGGGAGAAAAATCTACATATATATTTCTCTTGCGTGGCGCTAAAAAAGGGCTGAATTTGTAGTTTGCCGTTTGGCAACGATCGCAGTAACACCATTAATTCCACCAATCATAAGCGTGATTTCTCCACTTAAACTCGCGTCATGTTTAAAAGAAAAAAATTCAATGGTTTTCATAAAATGTAAACATATGAAATCGATTCGTATAATTATGCACTAATCGCATAAGAACGGAACACAGATTATTTATTGAGAAATAATATTAAGTAATCTGTGTAAATAAAATGACAGTGAATAATGTTTCATAGTAAGCAATATGGAAAACGAAATATTCCCAATGAAGATAACAACGTCATTCGAAAAACAACAGATGCATTTTCATCCATGAATTAAAATATTTTACTAGAACTGTGTCAGTGATGAAATCTTATTCCTGATCCTTATTCCTACATACAAATAGACTGGACTCTTGCTATTTATTTAAAGATCCTTGCTATACACGAAATAAAATATATCTGAAATTTACATACTTTCCAAATAATTAAAATCAATATTTAAGGAAACTCAGGAATTTTAAAACAATTGCTTAAATGATGCTTTAATCTCGGAAGCGATGAATTGTTCTGATGGTGAAAATGATGTTATATTTGAAAGAACAGATTCCTTCTCATATGGACTCCAAAAGTATTATGGCACACAGTAGAATTGTTTCAAATAAACAACCGATTTCTGGGAATGTTTTCCATAGAGTGAAGGCGTTATCTCCCGGAAACTGACAACATGAGCGTTATAGTCTATATAAAACTGAAATATTTTAGTACCATTTTGTCAATATTTCGTCATATTCACTGGCCTTTATAATTCAATGATAAAATGAATGGCATAATGTTACAATGATTTATGCCTATTGGTAGCACCAAATAAATGCATTTTTAATTGTGATTTCAATGAAGTTTTCAATTACTGATTTTTTACCTTAAATTTTTTTGAAAAATTCATAAACTAAATGGATTTATGGTAGTACTCATTATGGCTAGAGCTGCGGCAAAAAGTGTCGAGTAAGCAAAGCGAGCTGGGAACACGTAGCGGTTCCAGCGTTAATTTGTGTCGCAGCTTACTGAGGTTGGCGATCATTAGTGAGCAGGGGGCAGAGCCCGCTAGTAAAAATAAAATAACTGTAAATTCACTGGAGCTCAAAACTCAGAATGTAGGCTAATGAGCTTCCTTAACCTTTTTTTCCTCCTCTGGACAGAAGGATTTAAGGTAAGAATTTTTGATATAGATACACAAAGTGTTTTTTAAAAAATTCAATAATAGTGGCATTGTGTTAGTATTAGCACGGGCTGTGTGGAGAAATGTTTGCCAACGTTTTCAGTCAAATTGTTAAAAGTCAAACATTTTGGGTGGAAGAAAGTGCCTAAGCCTAGTATTTTGTGCAGGAGCTTATAGTTTTATATCTTTTAACATTCATGCTATGTTTTTTTTATACAATTTTTATAATACAGTTACATCTTGATTTAATGATTATAAGGGGCACCAAGAAAATAATTGTTAAATTGGGGGAAAGTATTAGATAAATCATGGGCTCATAAAAGTGGGTTATGATATATATTTTTAAATTATATTTTCCTGTTAGAGCATTAAATATACGCTTTCTACGCAATTTTTTTTTTATTTTTTTAATATAATTGCATTGTTTTATCCTTTAGTCAATGGCATGCCTTTTACCATTTTAAAATAATTATATGAATGTCATCTATATAAAAAGCCATTACCGATGCAGCATTTACTTCAAGTAAAATAACTTTTGCTATTTTATCATGTCCTGTAGCAGAATTTTGAACAAAATTCATGAATAATCTGTATTTTTCACACAAGAAGTGAGACTTATAACTCACATTATCTGCAAATAAAAGATTTTGATTTTGTGATGTCAAATTGATCTTTGATATTTCTTCATACCAAATTCTTTATTAACCATTTGTCGATAAATAAAGAAAACAATCGAAAGAAAAAGTTGATATTTCTTATAACTAAAAAGCATTTAAAATTCATCTAAAATTTCGTTAAATAGGGGAAAAACAATACTGTCCTTCTATTTAAAGATGATTTTGATGAAAGGATCATTTAACACAGAAATAAAAGTATGTGAATACGGACATTTAAAATGTATCTTCAAATTGAGGAAATTATTAAACTAGGTATCGCTAAACCAGGTTTATACAGTATATGCTTTGCCTTTTGATTATTTATAAAGTTTTTATTTAACATTTACTAGAGTAATATATGATTATGAATAATTTATTTCTAGAGATCTTTCTGAATCTCCTAGTCCCAGTGTTGAACTTTCTAAAGATGAATCCAAACAAGATACTTCTGAGCAAAAAGTTGAAGCATCGACTACTGAATCTATTGTTCCATTGGAAGGTGATTTTGTGTTTAAAATATTATGCTACTAAGATGTGCCACTAGTTTGTAAAATTGGGAGGATAAGGAGGCTTATGAACATATTTTCAAACTGTTTAAGAAATTATAAAAGCTTGATGTTAATATGTCACTTTCTTTTGTGTGTGATATACACATGTAAATTTTTTTTTCACTTATGTGTTATAAGATATTCTCAGTTTAAATTCTTCTTCATACCAAATCATATGTAGCAATACCACAATTATGTTCTATAACTTAATCAATAATGAGCCTAAAAATCTCTGAACACATTCATTTTGTTATAATGTGAAATTATAAAAAGTTGTTTGTAGAAATTACAGATAATCTGTTCTTATGATTTTTATTGATTTCCTGGAATTTCAAATAATTTGTCCAGAAATTGAAATTTTATTCCCCTCCCCCTTCCTCCTCCTTCTCTCCACACACATTTCTTCTTAATAGTTGAGTTTTTCTATTTGCTTGATAATTTTTATTCTGTAGATTTGCGATGAATAATGGTAAATTTTTACTTCAAAATAGAGGGAAAGTTAAATATTTTCTTTTCTTTATTTCTTCTCAAAATGTATTAAGTTTTCTTCAAAATAGAAAAGAAAAATGGGCAGTTAAGATGGATCTTTTTACAACTATATTGATTTTACTTGACTAATAAATTTTATACCACTTTCTTTTCACTGGCTCTGTTGCATTTGTTCACATGTGTGTAATTTATATTATATTATGCTTTCTTTTTTTTAATGCCATTTCACATATATTTTAGAAAATAAAGCAAATTCAGAAAGTGAAAATCAAAGCTCTGAAAGTTCAGTTAAACCTGATGATAGTCAAGATTCTGATCAACAAAGCAAGGGTATATATTTTAATTGCTGATTAAATTATATGTTGCATATTGTGAAAATTTATCATGCAGAATTTATTCTTGTTGTTTTTTCACTTATTTAAATATTTTTGTTTCTTTTCAAATACAGCTTTTCTATATTTTTGTGAAAATTAGTATTTTTGACTTCGTCAGGGCTACCAGCGACATGGATATTCAGGGAATTTCAAAGTAGTCAGGGAAATTTTAAAATGTATAGGAAAAGTCAGGAAATTTACAAATATTTTCTAAAAAGTCTGGAAAAAAAAAAAAAAGAAAAATGGTGCAAAATTCATCAAATGGTCTCAAGAAAAAAATTGCTTTTTTCAGCCAATGACTGCAGAAAAATCAGATATATTTAAACAATATTAAAGACTTGAATTATCACTTTGCTAACTGAGCGTAAACCAACAGAATGAAGAATGTTCAAGCCGGGAATCGAACCCGGGCCCCTGGAATAGGACGATGCCCAGCTTGGCATCTCTCACTGTCTTTAATATTCAGTAATTTCACTGCTGAAAAGTAGTTGAAAAAAATTAATTAAATTGTATATTCACCGATGCTGGGTTCATTTGCGTCTCATGTTACGCCGCAAGATTGTGTGCTGACCTTTCCATCTAATAGCTGTGGTAGCAGTCTTACTGATATATGTGAGTGAGAGATGCCAAGCTGGGCATCGTCCTCGTGGCTTAGTGGTAGAGCACTGGGGCGCTATTCCTGGGGCCCGGAATCGATTACCGGCTTGGAAATTTTTTATTCTGTTGGTTTGCACTTAGTTAGCAAAGTGATAATTCGTCTTTAATATTCAATAATTTCAAGCGTAATTTCACTGCTGAAAAGTAGTTGAAAAAAATTAATTATATTGTATTTAAACATCCATCGCAGAAAAAAATCGCTAATTTTGTCAAAGGATTGTGGAAATAAATATTCGAATTTCATTGCATGCCTGTTTGGTCATGGAATTTAAGATTTGGTCAGGGAAATTGCCAGACATGTTTTGCTGGAAACCCTGTTTGTATTTTTCATATAGTAAAAATTTGCTATGTTCAAGACAAAATGATTGTAGGTTTTTTTTTTTTTTATGGCATTTATTCAAAATTTATATATTACTTTGTGCTATTATAGCTTTGTAATTTTTTTTTATCAGTATCTGTTGATGCAGTAAATGCAATAAAATATCATTACTCTTCACCTTTATTAATATTTTCTGAATAAATAAGTAAATAAAAATACATTTTAAAAAGTTTATTTTTTTCTCACACTTTTATTTGAGTATTACTTAAATTCTTTGATTTTAGCTGTTTAATTAAATTTTAAATAATTATTTATAAAAAATTAATTATCTTGGGAAGAAGAAAACATGTCTGGCAAATTCCCTGGCTTTCCCTAACTAAATCTCAAAACATTCTCTGACCAAATGGCATACAACGAAATTTGCTATTTATTTCTGCAATCATTTGTCAAAATTAGCGATTTTTTTCTGCAAAGAATTTCTCGATTTTTTTTTTAGTCATTGTTTGATGAATTTTGTGATTTTAAAGCATAAAAGCATATCTTTATGAGATGAATTGTTCATGAGATGTTTAATCATCTAAACTGCTACAATCTAAATAAGAAGTAGCTGAAAGTTTTTGTTAAGAGAGTTTATCTTTCTTTCAAAATATGCTCCATGTCAGGATGCCCAGCGTTATGGAAATGCGGGGAATTTCAAAGTAGTCAGGGAAATTTCAAAACATTAAGAAAAGTTGGTGAATTTAATATTTTCTAAAGTCTTTGAGAAAAAATGAAAAATGACATGAAATTTATCAAATAGCCTTGGGAAAAAAATCACAAAATTCATCAAACAATCGCGAAAAATAAATTAATTTAAAAAAATCGAGAAATTTGAAGAACAGTCGTAGAATAAAAATGCTAATTTTGACAAAGGATTGCAAAAATAAGTAGCAAATTTTGTTGTATGCCATTTGGTCAGAGAATGTTTTGAGATTTAGTTAGGGAAAGCCAGGGAATTTGCCAGACATGTTTTGCTGGGAACCCTGCATGTAGAAATTGTGCATTCCTAATTAAAATTTTTAAAATGATTAGATTCCAAAACTTTTCTCACTTTAACTGTTAAAGTTTGATATCTTGTAATTCAATGAAAACCAAGGCATTTTGAGATACAGTAAATGATTTAAATTGAGTTTACTTCTCAAGGAATACAAAACTGCTTTCAGATATTATTAACAATTTAAGTTAGATTTTTGTCTTGTAGAAATTGTTTTAATTCAATTTTGCATGCACAAAATGATCATTTGAAAATTTCACAGCAGAAAAATACTGACTATGAAATTTTTTACATTTGTCTACCTGTCCAGAATAATGAATAGTATATTTTTTAAAAGTTGTATGACAATGTAAAAATAAAACTTTCCTAAGTTGTACTGTTCTAAAGCCATATATGGAAAAGCCTTATCAAGAAAGCTTGATAATGTATTGCATTAGATAAAAACAGTACATTATATGCATGTATACTTTCCTGAAAATAAATTAATTCTCTGTTTTATATTAGGATATTTTGTTTTTAACAGGAAGACTTTGTGTCGAATATTATTTTTTTCTTTTATGTAATCTGAATGAAACAATTTTGCCAAAGGTTTGTTACTATTTTGAAGGAAAGAAGGAAAAAAATAAATCTTATGTTTTTAAAAGTAGGTGTAAGCTGAGTTTTCTGTAATATTGGCTGTTGGCTAATGAGGTGTAAAATCAGAACTGCAGACTGGTCATTCTGTTCATATTTAATAAGGTCAATTTTTGAAGATTAAGGATTTTTTAGTGGGTTTTACTGCACTTTGATTCATTGATACATAATTGGGAAAATTGGAAATTTTGAGTAGTTTCAGGCCTGACTTTTTGTGTTTTATGAAATAGAAGTTTCTTTTAAACTCATTATAAAAGCTAAAGAAAGAACAAAAATTTTAAACAAATGGATTCTTCTTTAAGCATAAATAGTTCTTATGCTATTCTAAACACATTTACAAGATTGTATCTTGTTTTGTTTTAAAAAGTTTGATAACAAAGGTTTGATTCAATTAATCTAAGATTTAAGTAGTAACTGCTCTACTATTTTGTTCCAGACAATTTTGTGTTAACTTCATTAGCATTAATCAAATTTTAAAAAGGGGAAGAAAGAGCTGTATTACTTAGTAGCTATTTTTAGCTACATTAACTTCAAGATTTTTTTCTAAGGGTAAAATGATCAAAATTAAATCCTGCAGTTAGGTTTGGGGTCTTATAGCCAGTTTTTGCACATGAAGGCTAAACAGTTTGAGAGGATCATTTAAAGTTCAGTTCAACCCACTCTAAATGTGTCCTGAAAATGTATTTGAATCTGTCTCCTCTTGACTAATAGCAAGAACTTTCCAATTATTAGACAAACATGCAGGCATTAAATGTTTGGGAAATCTTATAAAAATAGTAATGTTTATCATATTAAGCTATAGGATTAAAGTTTGATCTGGGACTTTTCATTATAATAAAAAATGGGTATGCTAAACTGAATGGATTAAGTACAAAATTAACATTTATGTGAAGGGTAATTTCTTGATAACTTAAGTTTATTGTAGTTAGTATGATTTATCTATATTATCTATTAAGTATTATGTTTCTTGAAAACATATGTTCTTTGCTAGGATTTTATGAGCTTGTGAAAATATACAACTTAAAACCATGTTTTTTAACAATATGATGATGATTTATTTTATTCTAATGATACACAGATTAAAAAAAAAACCTTGTACAATTTAATTTTTTTTAGGTTGCAGAAAAAAAAATCTCAAATTTTGTCAGACAAATGCAGAAATTAATTGCAAATTTGGACAAATGATTGCAGAATGAAATCACGAATTTCATCGATCACCCAAGTAAAAAAATCACGAATTTCATTAATCGGTCTTGGAAAAAAATCGCAAATTTTGTCAATCAATTGCAGAAATTAATCGTGAATTTCGTCAAATGGTTTAATTGAGAATTTTGTCAAACGGTCGCCAAAAAGATAAATCTGTTGACATTGTGATGTATTGTCTTTCTTAGCCAAAAAACTGTTTGCATAACGTAATCTGATAGTTTATTATCATCAAACACTGATAAAATTATTTTGATATGAAAACCTTAGATTATAAACATTTTTCTTCAAACCTTAGATTATACGCATTTTTTTTAAATTAGTTTTTTAAATAAAAATTCTTTGACAGAAAATTTTATTTTTGAATTGCATGTTTAATTTTTTAGTTTTAAATTAACATGTTAAGTAATCATTCTATGTATATATACATAGAATAATAAATTTTCTTAGTTTTGAATTTAAAATAATGCAAATCCTGCTAAATGATATGTCATAAATTTTTCAAAGAATTTGGTCATATTCAGTCACATCTTCTAAGAAAAAATTTCGTAATTTTTTTAAACAAAAATAATTAGGAATAAAAAACTTCTTGTAAATGAATCTTTGTTAAAAATGATTTTGTGTAAAGAAAACTCTTTTTTGATGTATTATGATATAAGAGGAAGATTTTTTGCTGTATCTTAAATTCAGTACTTATCCGGGCTAGGAAGATGGTTTGCCAAAAATGGTTGTCAATTGCCAATTGTGCTTATTGTTGCCAATCGTATTCAAAACAGTAATTTAATATAACATTCTTTAAAATGGTAAATAATATTAAAAGTTAAAATAACACAAGCTGTAATTTATACATTTAATAAACACGTAACATCAGGTTGGCTGCTTTTAGCAATAAAATATAGTTATGGTGGTAACTCAGGTGGTTTTCAGTGGGATGTTAAGACTGAATATACTATACATCCCATATAGAATATAATATATAAATCTTATACACATGCTTTATCTATGAATGCAATATAAATATGTATATCTATGATTTTGCGTTGCAAGTCCCAAGTTAAACTTCCGGCTGGGCAAGGTTCACACAACCTTTCATTCCTTCGGGTTCGATACAATGAATACCAAGCTTGCTTGGGAACTAAACACTGAAGGTCTTGCATTAGGCTGTCCACCTGACCAGGATATATGCTGTATAGCACCTCTGGTCCCAAGGTCAAGTAAATCAGGTTGGACACTGTATGCCGAGATCCTTTATGGATCGTAAAGCCACAGGTTTAGTTTATATCTATTCTGTATCATAATATATAAATACTTTTGCAATTGCGTTTGATATGACAACTATATAATATTCACTGTGCAGTTACAATAAGGAAAGAAAACAATTAGGGTTACTGTAATTAGTATCAAAGTTACTGAAATTTAAAAAATTTAAACTGAATACCACATATATATTTTAGATGGTGGTAGTACACAGTCATCACAACGTAAAAAAATTGTATGGAAAGAAACAGATACTCCTGTAGCAGAAGACACACCTGAATCTGCCAGTACCTCTGCACCACCAGTTACATTAACAACTGTTAGAGGAGGACGACCACCACGTGCACGTCGTGCACGTTTTGCTACTGCAGCAGCATACAGTACTAGAGGCCGTGGTGATACAACGTGGGTTGCACGTGGAAGAGGGCGGCCTGCCAGAAGACGTACCATGTATTGAGTGCCTAAAATAAACTTTTTCGAGGTTTTGACGACAAGTGGTTGCAAAACATTGTTATTATTTTTCATATTCTGTGTAAATTTTGCATTGATGGCAATGAGAGAGATGTTAATAAAAATTTTAAACTAAATAACGGTCTTATTGCTTATTGTGAGTTTACTGTATAATGAAAGTTATTCTATGTTTTTCCGTGACAAAATGTAAAAAACATCTTTCAAAAAATTTTGTAATGAAAGAGCTTAAAATTTTGAAATATTGAATTACATTTATTTCCCTTCCGCTGAATTGTTTTGCTTTAATCTTCAGTTCTCACAATTTTTAATCATGCATTTTTTTTTATGGGTTTTTAAAATGGTCTTCAAATTTGCACATTTTACATTCTTATTCAATTGAGCTTTTTTATTTTCTGTTTTTCTTAAAAATAATCTCAAATAATTACAAACAATATTTAAATTTGAAAGAAATTAATCTGTAAATGTAGTTAAATATTTTAATTTGCGTAATCTTTAACTTCTACTTCCTCCTTTTTAGTTAGAGTATTTTAAATCTGAGTAAACACCCAGTTCATTAAATTTAACTTAAATCTGCATTTGCAGGAGCTGCTGATTTTTTTTCATTCTGAAAAGTTTTAGGAATTACTTTTTTTTTGTTTAATTTTTTAAAAATCTTTTATAAAATTTATCAGTTTTCAACATTTTTACTCTTTTTGTTTTAACTCACTGGTGTAGTATCATACAAATAAACTTATTATGTTTTTCTAATTTGTATTTCTTACTGTTTTTTTTTTTTTCTCCTTAAAATATTGTCATATTGCATCATATTATATTAATATACTAAAGATGATTTAACCTTTAAAAAATGCCATATTTTTTGCATTTGATATTTGCACAAAACATTTTAACAATAATTTTTAAAATATTTTATATCAAATGCATAATATAAATGTTTTATGTACAGATATTTTGTATCAGTTTATTTCACAATGTGGCATGAAAGTTATATGGCATTCTCAACTTTGTGCATTCTATTTTGACTTGAGTGAAATTCAAAGGTTTGTATATAAATTTTGATGGACTTATTTCTGCAAACTGAAAGATGTTGATGCAATTCAAAACTATAATGAACTTTCAAACATATAAGCCTTACTAGCAATTTTGTATTGTAACCGATTACCTGGTCTCACAATTCGAAGATTAATTAATTGCAACAGCATTTCTATGATCCTAGGTTCATAATCAGCTTATTAAATAAGACATTTCTTTAGACAGCAAGCACTCAAGGATTTTTGTAACATTTAATGTCTCACTCTTGTTTAGATTGTTGAGGTCACATCATATATATATGTACATCATTTACACAGAGCAATATTTGCACTAGGACTAACCCTAGAATAAACCCTATCTTTCCAAATCATTATTAGTATTGCACAAAAATAAAACATTCTGTACCTGGCAGCATATCTAGTCTGGACTCCTGTCGAAGACTGGGAGAAATCTCTCAGCTTGCATGCAAAAGAGGGAATGTCTAGATACCAATTGGTGCTGTCACCTATTGGGGTAATATTCAATTATTTATAAAGTTATTACATTCTTCCTGGTTTTTTAGATGTCTCGACAAGGGACCAATAACATTTTTCTTGGGTCTACCACATTTCTGGAGCAGAGCAACTGGTTGGTCAGTAACATTGTTACAAAGTTTTAAGGCAGAGAAATGGAAAAACCATGATCTCAAACCTCGTGTATTAAGTAATTGCTAAGTATATTCTTCAATGCAATTCAGATGTTTAATAATGAAATTACACAGATCTTTTCTTCAAGGGTGCTTCGCAGCCCAACTTGTCTCAAAAAATTTTTAAATCCTTTTGCCAAATATTGCATTTTTATTTAAATTTAGCAAATTAACAAACAAAATAAATTAGCAAAATAAAATTTTGATTTGGAAAGTTCAACTCTTAGAATAAGAAGTTTTTTGAGAAGAAGAGTTTTTGTGTGAACTTAATCCAACATATCAGGATTTCTTTATATAGATATCATGCACAATAAAATACTCAAAACAGTATAAATACAAATGCAGTTTGCTGAAATATCACTAATATAAAAATTTTCAGCTTATTTCACATATATTTCAAAACAAAATCATCTTTGGACAGGTAAACAAATATCGTACTAGTTTGTGTTTATCATTAGGTCATACGATACTATCATAATTACGAGAACACAAAATAATTATACAATTTTTAATATTAACTCTTAATCAAAATTTTTAAAAATAAAACAGCATTTCTGTGATTCTAGGTTTGAACCAGCCTATTAAATAAGACATTTCTTTAGACAGCAAGTACTCAGGATTTTTCTAAAAGACTTTTAATGTCTCATTCTTGGTTATATTGTTGAGGTCACATCACAACATGTGTATCTATATACATGATTTAGATTGAGAAATATTTACACTAGGAATAACTAGAGAAGAAACCCTATCTTCCCAAATCATTATTAGTGTTGTGCACAATTAAAACATTCTGTACCTGACAGCATGTCTTGTCTGTTCTTCTGGTAAACATTTGGAAAAATTTCTCAGCGCATGCACGAAAGGAAATGTGTGGATGCTGATTAGTGTTCCCACCTACTTGGATAATGGTTTAGCTATTTACATCTGTTATAGTATGACAGTTCAGAGAGAGAGATAAGAATTTCGATATTGTTACTAAAGCAAAGAGTAAGTTTAAGCCTAACATTAGCTAGGACTTTCGAGAAAACGTTTTGCTTGCTAAAACAGTTGTTGTGCTAAACAGTGTTCTATTCAGACATTTTCTTCCATGAGGAATTTGTGTGGCTCTGATGAGTGATAATATAAAGTTCCACCAGGGAAATATACATTCTGCACATTACTAAGTATAAAATCTCAAATCTACCAGGTAGGGTGTGGTGCTGAATTCATCACTGGTTTTAACTAGTTTGTTTTCACAGGTTTTACTGTATTTCACAGGATATTAAGAAGTCCATTAAAAAAGTGGATATATATATATATATATACAGGGTGTGATATGTTACGTATCGCCGACCTTTAATTTCTTAACTGTTGGTTGTAGACATGTAGTTCCAATTACAAAAATGTTTCAAATAAGGTAAATGTACATGTTGTGGCATTATTTAAAGTAAGAAATCAATTTTATAAAAATTACAAAACCTAACTTTTTATACGGTCCCCCAGTCCCTATAGTTATATTTAGTAAGTTTACACATATCATAACAGATATAACACAAAGTTTGACATCTGTGCGACAAAAATTGACACAGTTATTAAATTTCAAAGTTTGAGATTTTTGCACATGATTTTGTCTTTCATTGAGAGATCAGTTAAAAGATGAATTAAAGTAATTTGAGATCAAAATCAGGGTGCAATGTCCTTTTTATGGCGAAACCACCTTTAGCCAGTATCGCCAAATCGGGGAGTCGTCAAAGACTGTTATTTCATATACAAATGTGAGCTAACTTTTATGGGTTGAACAGCATTCAACCATCAAAGTAGGTAGAATCGACAACTGGAAAATAAAACATGCTCACTAAGGACTAGATAAATGGCAGCAGAATGCAAGCGACCAGCCAAGCTATAACGAGCATAAAAATTGGGATTATATAAATTACAATAGCACCTCAGCGTCACACGTTCGGGATAAAACACGTGCCATCTATCAGTGGACATGCTAGTCAGCGCTGAAAATCCTGATGACAAGCTACACATACATGCAGTATGCGGAAATGATACTTATATATTGTGAATGTCAAAGGAATGCCAGAGAGGCTGCGAGTGTTTATTCAGAACATTTCCCTAAGCATCTACTTCTACATACAATGCATGAATAACAGATGCATTGCACCATCCTAGAGAGACCAGCTCTGCTGCACCACGACCCAGAACAACCCAGTAGCAGAAACAGTGCAGCATGGCAGTGGGCGCTGCAGATTAATCCACGAGCTTAAAAAGAGATACTGAGCTTAAAAAATTGCTGAAATTTACTTTGTCTCTAGATTTATGGTATTTGTTATCCTTTTATTATAATTTGCATTTATAAAGGTATTTTGCTTATTTTATGGGTATATATTATTTCTTATGATAGTAAGCTTAGTCTAGCATTGTTAGGTCACAGATAAATTTTAGTTTGCTACAGACTGATACAGAAAATTCTGCTTCTGAGCAGAACAAGTAGACGGGCAAGGTGTAATGTTCGAGTGACACCAGAGGAGGTGCTGGCATACGCCCTTTTAATTCCTCAACTGAGCACGGTGGAAATAAGTGAGGCATGTGCTCAGCGTGTCTGGCATTTGTTACATGCACATGATGCGCATCCATACCATCCAGCACTGGTGCAAGCATTGATACTGGGTGACCATGCACAACGATTTGATTATTGTAATTTCATGCTCAACACCTTAGAGGAAAATCCATTGTTCCTTTGTGACATTCTGTGGACAGATGAGTCTATGTTTACATGGGGTGGCATTGTGAATGTACACAACGTGAATTACTGGTTTGTGGAAAACCTCCACATCGCCCGCACAGTACGACACGTGTGATGCGGTATATGAGGAACCCAGAATTTCGGACCCATCTTCTACGATGGGACCTTAACGGGCGATCGTTACCTGCTACAAAACACGGTACGTGACTGGTACGAAGAGCTGCCTCTCTGACATGCATGTCGGATGTGGTTTCAACGTGATGGGGCTTTCCCTGCATAAAACACCAAACGTCCAGGCATATCTGGCAACTGCATTCGCCAGACATGTCTCCCATGGACTTCTACCTCTGGGGTTACATCAAGGCATAGGTCTATGTGACTGAGACCACTTCTCTGGTTTATCTGAAGCAGCGCATCATCCTTGATTGTCACGCAGTTTGCACACCTGCTATGCTCTAACATGCCCAGGACTCAGTACTGTTACGCATTCAATTGTACATTGCCACCAGTGGAGAACACTTTGAGCAGTATCTCTAGTAGATTCCAGTGTTTGATGTACTATTCATTTTTTATAGTAGGCCGTTTTCTGATATTATAATAAATTTATATTTATTTTTCTGTTTAATTTCAATATTTCATTCTTAGCTTTGTATATGATCCCTAAAAGTCAGCTCAAATTTTTAGATGAAATAACCCTCTTTGGTGGTACCCCGATTTGACGATACCGGCTAAAAGGACGTTGTACCCTGATTTTGATCTCGAATTACTTTAATTCACACTTTAACTGATCCCTCAATGAAAGAAACTAGTTGGATGTGCCAATCCCAAAACTTTCTTCTATCTTATACATCTTAATATTTCAAAACCTATTTGCACATGTTAATACTTCAATATTATTAGTTCAATACTATACCAACTTTGATTTTCATCTTAAATTTCTGCTCCAGTCAATTAAACGGACTAAAAACGAGTTAATCTGTATCATGATATTTGTTAAAATTATTCATACTTCCTTATTCTGTTGTTATCAGGTGTTTGCGAATAGCCGGCTTAGCAGAAAGAGAGTTCCCGTCGCTGCACGAGCCGCCGATGCACAATAGAACAACGAAAAATCAAGAAAAGTATACAAAAATCGCTATCACAGAGCCCCTTTACCGCGCAATAGTTCCAAATTCAAGGAGGACCTGTTGGCTAAATCCAAAAATATACTCAAAAAATTTTGGTTCAATTGTATGCACAATTTTATACACTGTTCGATGGTACAGGAATGAAAATGGCACAGCGATCGCAATTATAGCGCCGCCTTCTGGCAGATTTTGTTTAAGTTCAGGGAGGACTTGCTTGCCGTAGCCAGAAACATACACAAAAAATTTGATTCAATTATATGCATAACTTCATACACTTCTCGATGTTACAATAATGAAAATGGTACAGACATCGCAATTATAGCGCCCCCTACCAGCAGAATTTTTCCAAATTCTGGGAGGACCTTCGTGCCATGACCAAAAACAAACACAAATTTGGTTCAATTCTATGCATAACTTCATACACTTTTCGATGGTACAATATTCAGAATGGCACAAAAATCGAAGAAAAATCGCTATTACAGCTCCCCCTACCAGCGATTTTTTTACAAATTTAGGGAGGTTCTCCTTGCCATAGCCAAGAACTTAAAATTATTTTTTGGTTCAATTCTATGCACAACTTCATACACTTTTCGATGGTACAATATTCAAAATCGCTGTTACAGTGCCCTCAACCGGCGATTTTTTCCAAATTCAGGGAGGACCTGCTTGCCATATCCAAAAACTTAAAATAAAAATTTGGTTCAATTCTATGCATAACTTCATACATTTTTGGATGGTACAATATTCAAAATCTCACAAAAATCGCTATTACAGCGCCCCCTACCGGCGAATTTTTTGAAAATTCAGGGAGGACCTGCTTGCCACAGCCAAAAACGTAAAATAAAAATTTGGTTCAATTCTATGCATAAATTCATACACTTTTGGATGGTACAATATTCAAAATCGCACAAAAATCACTATTACAGCGACCCCTACCGGCGATTTTTTTCCAAATTCAGGGATAACCTACTTGCCATATCCAAAAACTTAAAATAAAAATTTGGTACAATTCTATGCATAACTTCATACACTTTTAGATGGTACAATATTCAAAATCGCACAAAATTCGCTATTACAGCGCCCCCTACTGGCGAATTTTTTCCAAATTCATGGAGGACCTGCTTGCCATAGCCAAAAACTTAAAATAAAAATTTGGTTCAATTCTATGCATAACTTCATACACTTTTTGATGGTACAATGGCGACGGACACACGGACAGACAGACATTTTCTATAAACATGTTTTTTGGAATCTCTGACCCCTAAAACGTGTAAATCCGTCGAAAACCGGAAGTCGGAAAAAATTTCGATTACAATACTTTCTTCCATTAAAGATAGAAGAAAGTGAAAATCATGTGCGAAAATCTCAAACTTTGAAATTTAATAACTTTGTCAATTTTTGTAGTACAGATGTCAAATTTTTTGTTATATCTGTTATCATATGTGTAAACTTTTACTAAATGTAACTATAGGGACTGGAGGACCGTATAAAAAGTTAGCTTTCATAATTTTTATGAAATTGATTTTTTACTTTAAATAATGCCACAACATGAATATTTACCTCATTTGAAACATTTTTATAATTGGAACTATATGTGTAAGACTAATGGTTGAGAAAATGAAAGGTCGCAATAGATCACATATTGCACCCTGTATATTAATGTTCTAAAACTAGTAAAATTCTAAGGTCGACAAACAATCTTATCCCAAGTTTTTGTTTTTTAAAGAATTTATTAGTTTTATATTTACCATTTCTTTTCCCTGAAGAAAGTCGGCCACCTGATTTTATGTATAAAATCTTTTTATTTTATTTTGGTATGTTGGCATCTTCGTATGTAATATACACATACAGATTTGTGCATTATCCTGAATAATTGCTTGGAAGTCAGAAAATAGAAAGACAAATTCCTTGGAATTTGTCTTCCCATATATGACTCAAAAAATGTTCTTTGAGCATTGTTTCTCATTATCTTGAAGATGATTAGTTACAAAATAGTATTGAACATATTAAAGCATTGTCCCTGAAACTGGACCTAGAAAACAAAATACCAGGCTGTGTAAAAAAGTTCTTCATAGTGTTATTCTGTTTTGAAGTTGTACAAAATATAGAATATAAATACATATATCTATATTAATATTACAAGGAAATAAATTTTGTTTGTTTATTTCGTAGGAGGTAATCTCTGGAACTACCGAACCGATTTGAAACGCAATGGTATCAAAATGATTGTGTTAGTCCCCATTCGAACATAGGCTGTATGTTATGTTCATGCTAATAACCCAAAAGGGGGTGCAGGAGCAAAAAACATTCTAAAAATGCGATTTTTGTGTTATTGAAGGGCCTAGAAACATGAAATTTGACATGGTAGTTACTTATAAGAAATGACCTCTAAAAATGTTTCCTAAAAGAATCGAAATTTAAAAAGGGTGAAAGTGCGTGAAAAGCGTTCTAAAAAACATTCTAAATTGAGATTTCTACGCAATCTCAGGCAGTATCAAACCGGTTTCAAAAATAGTGGTTGGAAATTGATGATGAAAGTACCTGTTACAACTTTGGCTATATTTCATGTTGTTTTCGCTATCACCTGAGGGTTGCAGGAGCAAAAAATGTTCTAAATTGCGTTTTTGTGATACTGAGGGATCTAACATTTTGAAATTTGGCGTGATAATTACATAAAAGACGCAAATGCTTTCTAAGAACCGTCAGAAGAAAATTCTAAATTTAAAAGGATGAAGTCAGCGAAAAGCGTTCTAAATACGATTTTGTATGCAATCTTGTGAAATACCTAACCGATGTCAAAAATAATGGTTGCAAATTGTTGGTGATAGAACTTGCTGAAACATAAGCTATATTTTATATCGGTGCCACTACCACCAGAGGGTTGCAGGAGCAAAAAACATTCAAAATTGCGATTTCTGTGGTACTGAAGAGGCTAGAAACTTTAAATATGGCATGGGGGTTACTTATAAAATATAAATGCCTTCTAAGAACAGTCGAAAATAAATTCGAAATGTAAAAGGGGCGAAGCGAAGGGAAGGAGCGAAAAGCGTTCGAAAAAGTCCTAATTTACGATTTCTATGCTATCTCAGTGAAATAATAAACCGATTATAAAAGTAATAGTTGTGAAGTCTTTGATCCTACACAGGCTATATTTTACGTCAGTGCCACTACCACTTGGGGTTGGCATGAACAACAAGCGTTCAAAATAAGCCCTTAAAAACTTTCTAAATTACGTTTTCTATGGAATATTAGGAAATACCAAACCGTTTTCAAAATTAATTTTGGCAAATTAATGGTGATAGTCCCTGTTACAACATAGGCATTTTATGTTAGTGTCATTACAACCAGAGAAGTGGTAAACCGTTAGACAAGAAGCTTGGAATTTGACATAGGGGTTAAGTTTCAGATGTAAATGCGTACTAAGAACGGTTTCTAAAAAATTAAAAACTTCAAACGAATACTGAAATGAGCATAAAAGCTTCAAAATACTTTCTAAATTATCATTTATTTAGAATTAGTTTGTCCTTTTTATTAATTTAAGTCTGATTTCTGCCTATTGCAGTGTAATAATGAAGTTTAGTCAAACTGTGTCTTAATTAGTAATTTTGGAATTTTTCCTAAAAGTATAATATCTTCTAATAAAAATTAGACATACAAATATCACTTAGCATATTTCAACTATTACGCAAGCAAAGCCACGGGTTTTGCTAGTAAATAATAAATATAGAATATAAATACATATATAAATATAAAAATGAATTTAGAATATAAATAAAAAAAATATAGAATATAAATATAACTATGTATATATAAATTAAAAAAATATAGAATATAAATATAACTATGTATATATAAATAAAAAAAATATAGAATATAAATATAACAATGTATATAAATATAACTATAAATATAGAATATAAATATAAAAATGTAGATCATAAATATCAGAATGTAGAATATAAATATAGAATATAGAATATGAAAATAAATATAGAATATAAAAATAAATATAGAATATTCTGACTGAAAGTAAGGTCAGACTTAATCGTTAAACACAAGGGCAGCATATTGAATATGCCTTTAACCCTATCACTATGTCCTATCGAAATATGCCCTGTTATGACCTGGGGTCCTCTCGGACCCCATACTATAATACGCATGTTAATCAGGTTTAAATATCTTATAAATTACTTTTTCATTTATTTAGTTAGGTTAAAAATAATTAACGCTTATTCTGATCTTTTCATAATAAATTTTATTATTTATACCCCAAAATATTAAATTAACATTAATTTTTTTTAACATATTCTTGATTCATTAATTTTAACATATTCTTCTCATATTCTTTATTCAATATACAACTTGTTGAAAGTGCTTGGGGTCCACGTGGACCCCAGGACATAGTGATAGGGTTAAGTGAAAAAAGTCTTTTTGGCCAGTGCAGCGGGGAAGAGGTAGCTTTGATATTTCTTTGTTTTAAAATTTTGCAAGTTTTACTCTAAGCTAATTTTACTCAAATTTTAAGAAGCTGAAATGCGACGAACCCGATAAGGGAATATTCGTTAATACTGAATTTGAGAGTTGCGCCAAATTAGTGAGCTATAGCCAAGTTGTCATCATTTATGGTTACTTATTTTTGGTGCCAAATTTGGAGATATTTCGCCAAGTGTCGTCAAGCTTGACGAGAATTTGAAATATTAATAATATTTAAGCAGTGCACGCTGCAAATGGCCGACATTTTCAAAGAAGATGGCGGATGAAGCTGGCCAACGAACTCGGTCGAGATATTGGTATATACTGCGCGTACAATCAATCTCATCCAAATCAATTTATAAATACGGGGGTTACAGTACCACGAAAATCAGATTGTTTCAAAATGTCAGCCACCCTAGAAATACAAACTGCTATATCTCAGCCGTTTTTTAAGGTAAAGACGAAACAAAACATGCTTCGGAATCCTTGTATCAAAATCAAACTCTTAACAAAAAAGAATTTTCCAGTTTTTAATTTATTTGCACCGCCTTTTAAATTTACATTTTTTAAATGGCCGCCATTCGAAACAGGATGGCGGATGAAGCTGACCAACGAACTCGGTCGAAACATTAGTATGTATTATGCATACAATTAATTTCATGTAAATCTGTTTATAAATACGAGAGTTATCGCATGACAAAAGTCAGATATATATGAGTATAGGCACTTTAAAAAGCACAAATTTAGTAATATCACTATTCATATCCTTAATATACAAAATAAATTCCACGAACATCTTTTTCTGGAATCTGCTTATATCAAACATTATAACACACTTTATCCATATGGACTAAATCAACTCTCAAACAATAAACCTCATGCCGTATATTCTACATCATCACATACAATTAACTATCAATCTATCTTTCTCTTAATCATAAATTATATAAACAAACTACACGTACAAAAAGAGGGAAATTATCTACTACTAAACATTCATCATCTAAATTAACTAATACTCATATTAAAAAATCATTAATACGCCTACAATCTTTTAGTAGTAATTACAACTGGATGTCTCTTCGTAAATTTATATTTGCAATTTCTAAATATCATATTAATCAATATCACAAAGTTTTTACATCAAATACATTCAATTCTCATTTTAGTGATACATTTTTTGATTTACTCCATTATAGGCTAACTGCTCTTAATGTCAATATTAACAAAAAACCACAAAAATTAAATAAAAGTAATTCACATTTAATCGTTACCTTTACAAATCCTGTTATTAATAAAATTAAACTTAATCAATTATTTCACAACGAGCAATGTAAATTCCCACTTCAAAGTGTTAATCTAAAAAGCTCTTTTAAATATCCTATTAGTTTAGGTCGTAAAATTTTCAATTATAATAAGTTTTCTAAAAATTTAATAACACTGATACTTTTACATGTAAATGCAATGATCCCCATCTAAATACATATATTAATGCCCATCATGGACATGTTATAACTGGTAATTTAGACATTGTCAATAATATTCATTTAAGATCTTTGATGCGTCATGGCACTAAATATCGTATTCCTTCACAGTGTAATATACAGTCCATCATAAAACAATTCACATATGATTTAGATTTCTTCATTTATAAAATTGTTATCAATTATAATAAACCTACTGAATATTTTGTAGATTGGAAGCATCATGTCATCTTTCTTTTGAAACAACAATTATTAAAACTGCATATTGCCAAAAATTCAGTTTCTTTCTCCACCCTTAAACCACATATTGCAGAACTTCAAAATAATTTCATAATTACATATGTAGATAAGACTGCTAACAACTATGCTATCATCTGCAAATATTACTATCATCACCTCCTAACTAAAGCAGTCACTTCTAATAATATTTTCAAACTTCATCATGTTACTTTAAAGGAAAATAATAATCATATATTAAGCTATCACAAATTACTAGGCATAAAAAATAACAACCTCAATTATCCTTATGTAGTCATGATTCCAAAATTTCACAAAAATCCTCTTAAATTCCGCACTGTCACTGTAGGATTTAATACATATAATACTCGTGCTAATACACTCTTTTTAAATATTCTTACACAAATTTATGAGTTATCAGTTAAAAAAGACAACACTCACTCCATTAAAAACAGTTTTGAATTGGTGAATAAAATAAAGCCATTAACAAATGTCAATAATATTATTACTTTAGATTTCAAAGACCTATTCAATAATATCATTCTAAAAGACTTGCAATCTATTATCAATTCATTATTTATAGAATATTTTCCTTCATTAAATGTACCTGATAACATTGATACTGACTACTTCACATCTTTGACTAACTTTCTACTATTTCATAATTTTATTTTCCAAGACAATGCTTTTTTTATTCAAATACAGGGCATCCCTCAAGGAGCTGCTTCATCAAGCATGTTATCTGATTTATATCTTTACTTTTATGAACGTAAATTTATTAATAATGATATGTCGCTCTACAGATACATAGATGATATAATTATTCTTTCTGTTACAGATAAAAATTCTATATCTCTTCCTGTAAAGTACCCTTCTAATCTGGAACTTAGAACTACCTTTTCAAATAATCCTAGTATTAATTTTATGCATGTTAAAATTAATATTCTCCCTAATAACACCCTAACATTCAACATTTATGATAAACGCAATGAATTTTCATTTAATGTAATTAATTTTACGAACTTTAATTCCTGCTTGCATATTTCAGTACATTAGAAGATCTTTATAACGCAATTCTCCACATAAGGCACAACTTCTCGGATGTAAACAATGATTTTTGCAGTTAAAAAGCACCTGCACTTTCACATTGTAAAATATTGTAATACTCTCTAGAGGACTAAATTTGATACATTAGTTCAACTTTATCTTCTAATTTAAGACTTACTGAAAAAATGCTATTATTACAATAAACATTTTTGAAAATGTCTAATGTAAGGGATGGTTGTGTCAGTTATATTTGGATCATGTTTATAAAGTAAATTTAACAATGTCTGACCTATATTGTGCAAAAATTTATAATTTGGATAACTCTTGGTAACAAGGAATGCAGTATAAAGATATTCTAATGTATTTTGATGTGTTTCAGATATATTTGGCCATGTTTACAAGGTGAATTTAATGATGTGATCCATATAACGCAAAATTCTATATAACGCACAACCTTGCGTTTTTAGGTTTGCGTTATAAAGATCTTCTACTGTATATAGAAATATTCTGCTTAATCATAGTCTTCGTATCAAACGTTTATGTTCCTCCCAATTCTTACAGCCTAACATTTTTAAATTAAAGCAATTAGCATTGTCTTATAATTATCCCATCTCTTTCAATCTGCATGGCTCATATCTTAATATTCATTTTTTTTCTACTTCTTACCAGTATAGGCATTTAATCTACCCTATCTATATTATAAAGACAAACATATCTGTGCGTAACGCATACGTCATTCTGTGAATGGCAACACTTTGAAATTTAAAATGAAATTTCGCCTTTGCAATTTTCGCTACTGCAAATTTTTAAACTTCTAAACATCCCACATTTTAAATGTTTACACCGTCGTATGCAGGAAAAAATGCACTTTTAAATGCAATTTGTTTGAAAGCTGTATCTCAATTTATTTTTGAGATATTAATTTTTTTATAGTTTTTAATACCAATTTTCTAATCGTGGCAACTGAAGTACTTCATTTCTATTAAAAGTGGATTAGTTATCTTTATTGATTATATTCTTACTGATGCCATTTTCTCATTACAATTAAAAATATATTTTTAAAAATTTGAACAGAAAATGACGTTACGCTTGAAAAAAGACACAATTTCCCTGATGCTGCTGTTATATTTCCCTATTTTTTCATTTCGCTGATACTGAGTTTGAGTCAATAGGCAAAATATTTCAGCGACTGAAAATGACGTCATATTTAAAAGTAAACGATAATTTTATTTGATAAAATGAGATATTTCCCCTTGAATACGTCTAAAAGTTATAAATTTCTGGAATTTTTGCGCACAGGTACAGAGATTATACTAAGACCTCAAATCACGAGTGGGAAGTTTAACATGAAAAGTTGTAATAATTGACAAACGTGACTTCAAGCTTGAAAATATATTTATTAATAACCTATTTCGCATTAAAATGTTTTTAAATGGTTAATATGGATGTGAAACGTGGAAAATGACTTGATTTGGTTTAGATGTAAAGGTAGAAAAATTCTATGATTATGTCAAGGTGAAATCATTTTTGCGGATTTTTCATTCCGTAATACCAAGCATCAGTTAATAACTTAATCAAAATTACTTATCTTGATTATAATTTACTGATGACGTATATGAATTAAGTTTAATTTTTCAATAATTTTAACAGTTGAAGTTTATGAAAAAAGTATTTTGTTAATCTTAGGTTAAAATATGTCTTTGGAGAGTTAAATTAACAAGTGTAAGATGGATTTTTTATTCTAATTATTGTTGTTGATGTATTATAAATTTGATGCAACAGTTCCTTTCTAAACATTTTCTTTCGTCGAAATTCGGCGGGTTCCACCTCGTATATATAAAATCCTAATGAAACGGATATCATGAAACGAATTTATGTAACGATTCTATGAAACAACTGATTATGTTTCACGGCGATTTCTCCTAAAATATGGAATACTTTGCGATGAAATTAACACCAAAATTCCGTGTTGATCCACAGATCTCAAAACTGGTATTAGAATTTTTAAATTCGAATTAGTTTTCGAAATATTAATTTTTTTCTAATTATATACTTTTCTCTAATGATGGCAACTCAAATTTTAATCATAACAGATATTTTTTTTTCAGATTTTAGAAAAGGTTACTATTTTAAACTAATTTGGCGAAAAGTTTGGCCTCCCTTAAATGTATGCTAAGAAATGTATCATGTTACTTTTATTCATAATTCAATTTGTATTTCATTATCATTTTATTTAATACAAACTGAAACATTTAAAATAAATGGCTTTCACTTCTTTATTTTTTTTTAAACGAAATGAAAAGAAAAATATTAGGCACAGATGTCACATACGCACCGAGGTACCTAATTGGCGTCAAAAGGGCATTATTTTGGTTGACATGGTAACCCGGCTATTGTTGTTTATTTAATAATAAATGTTTATTTACTTTATTTTCTTTTTTAAATTACATAAATTGTTTTGTTCTATAGTTAATTATTTTTTTGGTTATTTTCCTTTAAAAATAAAAAATAATAGAAAATAATTAAAAAATACGGTACTACTTAGTTATTCCATCGACCCATTTCGCCAAATTATATAAATCGCCAAACCACTCGCCAAATTATACAAATTGACATAATTTTTATTTTAAATAACGAAAGAACAAAGAAAATAGTATAACATTAATAAATATACAAATAAAACGTCGAAATAAAAATCACTTGATGACGTAAAGACGTGTAACTTACTTAAAGTCAGGTGAATGTGACATTTACGATCAACCATTTTTGGCATTTAATCTTATAGTTTGGTGATAGATTTTTGATCGACGGGATAACTAAGTAGTACCAAAAATACATATGTAACTGGTATTCGAAAACGAGGTTTTCGCGAAATTTTCGTAAATAAAATCACGCCAAACCCGGTGCGTATATGGGATCTGGCCAAATATTAAATGATGTAACAAACGATGACATTTAATTTCAACTTCAAAGCAATGTTTTAATTTACCACTCGAAAAAAAAAATGCTAACTGGCGAGTTGAAAAATAGCTATTGGCGAGATTTGCACCCGGCTAGCGTCACAGATGTCATATACGGACCCATATTGGCGCGATTTTTTTCTGACGCCAATGTCATATACGCAACGGGTACTTAACTGGCGCCATAGTATCGTTATTTTGCTTGATTTGATAAGCCGGATGTTGTTGTTTATGCTGTTGATGTTTTCCCCAAATTAACGTCGGAAAAAAATCGCGCCAATATGGGGCCGTATATGATATATGGGCCAAACTTTCATATGAAAAGCGAAGGGATCGGAGCATATTTATTTATGGCAGTTATATGACTTGGACTCATAGGCGTAGCATCGGGGGGGAAGGGGGGGGCATGTTCCCCCCCCAATCTTCTGCATCTCGGGTGCCGGAACAGAAAGTGTAGGGAGCGCCAAAGGAAGATTTTTTTTGTCTTGACATACAAAAATGTATAAGTATATACATTGAATTTGCATAAGAATGTCTCACAGCCGGAAAATCCAAAAGGAAAACCGGACCAATTGCATTAAAATTTACAAATATATAAAAAGGTTCATGTATAACAGAAGACTGCAAATGAATTAGAAAAAAGTGCTGTTTTCTTAGGCTATTTCTTTCTCCAATTCCAAATGTATTATGTATCTTCTACCATTTAAATCACTTCCTGTGTCAGGAGAATCACTATTATTTTCCTAGGTCAGTCTCTACTCCTCTGTTCTGTGTGAAACTGTTCCTCACCGATAACTGCCAACCGCCAACAGATTTCCCTGGGGGAGGAGGAGTGCAGAGGGGACATGTGCCTGGACGTCGAACGAAAGGTGAAGGGGGCGCCAAATGAAGATTTTGTTTGACTCTGATTTTTTTGATGAAAAGATTCCATGAAGGCTGTTTAATTTTTTTATCTCATTTCCCGAGCAGCGTTGAGCTTTCTTTTTTCCCGTCTTGCTATGGGCGAGGTCGGATGGCTGCCCGAGACAATGAAAACAAACAGGAGAAGGAGTCAGGGCCGAAACTAAGGAGATGGCAGAGGGGGCATATGACCTGGGCACCATGCGAAGGGGCGCCAGATGACAATTTGGTAAAAAAATATTTTCTAGCCGAAAAATCAAAAAGAAAAGCGGAGCATTAAAACTGTCAAATAGATAAAAGATTCGCCTACAATAGACATCAAATGAATAACCCCATTATTTTTCTTATAATTACTTTTTTACATGCATATTACTATATCTGGCCTTAGAGGGGGCGAGGTCAGGTGACTGACTGGGACAATAAAAATCAAGCGGTCGAAAATTCACAAAATAAAAAGTAAAAACTTAATAATTTTGTTGTTGTTGTTTTTAGTCACACATAAATTTGAAAATTAGCATTGGGTTGAGGAAAGTATGTAGATATATCAATCTATAAATAAGAAGAGTGGCAGAAGTGATAATTCCACAAAACTGGTGTAGATAGTACAGGAAGATATATTTTACAATACTGGAATTCCTTTTTATGTCTACAGTAAATCGTGGTTTTTTAGTTCCTAAACCAATGTGACTCATATCACTATGACATTAAAGTACCTCAATTGTATGACATTAAAGTACCTCAACTGTATGACATTAAAGTGCCTCAATAAGCGGAATTATTTCCGTTTCCTTTCGATTTCTTTCACAGGTTTTAATGAATAAATATTTGACAAAGCTGGTTATATATTTAAATGTTACGTATTTTACTGTTACACATTTAAAATTTTAAAATAAGTCCGCTAATAGAAACTTTCGTACATTTCTCTTTGTAAATTTACTTTGCGGAGGAAGGAGGAGGGCGCCAAAATTCATGTTTGCCCTGGGTGCAAATATAGCTAATTTCGGCCCTGGAAGGAGTACACAAAGTAAAATGCTTTAGTAAAATCCTTTAAAAGAAGAAAATGAGTGTAGCATTTGCAGTGGTACCATAAAAAATCTCCCACAGGGCGCCATAGCTAATAAATTCGCCTCTGCCTTTATACCCCAAATTGATTTTTTCTCTTCTTTTTGCCATTTCTAGGCGTTTTGCCACTTTAGGCGGAAATAGAAAATTCCGCTCTGCTCCTCTTGGTGCAATTATTTTTTGCATTACTTTCGGTGCATTATTCTTTGCATTAATTTTGAAGCAGTTGTTTTTTGTAACCAACCAGACCCAGTCTTAGAGAGAGGAGGCGAGCTTCGTTGATTGCCCGTGATAAAAAAAAAAAAAAAAAAAAAAAAAAAAAACCTCACCCAGGGCGCCATAAAGAGTAAAGCTGCAGCCGTTCCTGCTTTTACTTTACCAAATTACATTTCTCATCCTTTTGCCATTTCTAGGTAGGTGACAACTGAAAAATGTAGCCCATGCCTTTTACTAAAATTACTTTTTTTTTACATCTAGATCCGGTCTCAAAGGGCGCAAGGTCGGGAATTGTGCCATACGGTAACGAAAAAAAAAAAAAAAAAAAAAAAAACGCAGATATCAATAATTGGTTGTAGAAAAAAAAAATTTCCAACAGTCGCGAAAAAAAACGTGTAAATTTTGCCTAACGATTACGAAAAGAAAATCGGAAATTTTGTCAAACTGTCGCGGCAGGCAAAAAAAATTCCCGCGAATTTGGTCAAATAATCACTGAAAAAAATCAAGAATTTTCAGCCAGTCGACAAAAGAAAAAACGAATTTCGACAAAAGATCGTGAAAAAATATCCCGCATTACGTCAAAAAATCTCTGAAACAAATACCGAATATCATTTTCTTCAATTGGTCGTAGAAAAATTCACGAAATTAAGCAAAGGATCGTGTACAGAAAATCGTGAATTACATGAAATGATCTTCGGGGGAAAAAATGCGAACTTTGGTAATTCGTCGTCAAAAAAATCGCGAATCTCCTCAAAGGACAGTGGAAAAATAACTTGAATTTTATCAAAGGTTGCGGAAACAAATGGCGATTTTCGTCATTCGGTCACGGGAAAATCATCGCAAATTTCGTCAAAAGAATGCACAAAATATTACGAATTTCGTCTAACGATCAAGAGAAAAAAATTGCAAATTTCGTCAAATGGTCGCGGATAAAAAGACGGCAAGGGTGATTCTGAGTAAAAAAAAATCTGAAATTCATAGCAAATTTTCTAAAAGGTTACAGCAGTGGAGGGAAAGGGGGAAAGCTTCCGGCGTCAATTATGTGTTTTTTCGGCGGTCCTTTGGCAAAATTCGCGTTTTTTCCGCGATCCTTCGACGAAATTTGGGTTTTTTATTGCGATTCTTTGACGAAATTCGCGATCTTTTGATGAAATTTGCGTTTTTGCGATCCTTTGGTGAAATTTGTGTTTTTTTCGCGATCCCTAGCGAAGTTTGCGTTTTTTTTGTGACCCCTAGAAGAAATTTGCTTTTTTTTCCGCGATTCTTTGGCGAAATTAGTTTTTTTTTCTGCGTTCCTTAAAAGAAATTGGCGATTTTTTTCTGTGAACGATAGTCGAAATTGATTCTTTCGGCGACCATTTGCCGAAATTCGCGATATTTTTCATGCCCGAATTTTCGGACTGATGGCCGATTTTTAAAAATTTTCGGAAAATCTCAACTGAATCACCCCTGAAAAAACGCGAATTTGGTCAAATAATCGCGTAAAAAATCGAGAATTTAAACAAATGATTGAGCGAATAATCAAGAATTTCGTAAGTCGGTTTTAAAAGGAAAATCACGAATTTCGATAACTATCGTGGAAAAGAATCGCGAATTTCGTCAAATGATATCTTAAACAAACAGCGAATACCATCAATCGGTCGCGGAAAAATTATGTATCGCGAATTTCGACACGTGGTGGCGGAAAGAAAATTTCGCCAATCTGTCGCAGAAAAATTCGCGAATTTTGGCAACGGATCGCGGAAAAAAAAATCATGAGTTCCGTGAAACGATCGTCGGAAACAAAAACGCAAAATTTGGCAATGGATCACGGAAAAAAAATTTGTGAGTTCCGCGAAACGATCGCCCCAAAAAAATCGGGAAATTTGCAATAGGTCAAAGGAAAAAATTGCGAAATCTCCTTCAACGATCGTAGCAAAAGATAGCAAAAAGAAATAACTATTTTTGTCAATCCTTTGGAGAAAAAACCGCGAATTTTGAAATTCGTCGGGGAAAAAATCGCGAATCTCCTCAAACAACTGTAAAAAATATCTCGAATTTTACCAAAGGTCGCGGAAACAAATGGCGATTTTCGTCATTCAGTCGCGGAAAATAATCGCAAATTTCGTCAAAAAAATGGACAAAAAATTGCGAATTTCATCTAACGATCACAAGAAAATAATCGCAAATTTCGTCAAATGGTCGTGGACAAAAAACGCAAATTTGGTCAAAAAAAAAAAAAAAATGAGAATTGAACCAAATGGTCACGAATTTTGTAAGTCGGTCGTGAAAAGAAAATCACGAATTTTGACAAACGATCTGGAAAAGAATCTGGAATTTCGTCAAAAGATCTCTGAAACAAATAGTAACTACCATCAATCGGTCACGGAAAATATATATCGCAGATTTGGAGAAGTGGTGGCGAAAAGAAAATGAATTTTGGCAATTTGTCCAAGAAAAATTTGCGAAATTTTGCAAAGGATCGCAAAATCTCCTTCAACGATAGTATAAAAAGATCTCGGAAAGAAATAGGTATTTTCGTCAATTGATTGAGGGGGGGGGGGGGTGAATTTTGGAATTCGTCGCGGAAAAAATCGCGAATTTCCTCAAACAACCCTTGAAAAAGTGCGTTTGGGAAGATGACTTTACAGGCGCTTTGAAGAAAAAGATCGAATATTTTCAGTAAAAATTAGGGATGCACCGGATATTGATTTTGCCGGATATCGGATACCGGATATCCGAAGCTCCTTTGCCTGCCGGATTCGGATATCCGGCCGGATATCCGATCGGATATCCGGCACTAGATATGTTTTTAGTTATATGGTGAATTATTTCTTTATTTAACGCCATCTCAGAACAATAAATTACAAGTATGTTTCACACATCATTAAAGCATTTTAAATGTTTTGAAATATAATTTTCAAAAACTATATCTCTTTAAGTATCTAACTATATCTCTTATATTTTTTGGGCTTGAAATTCAAGTTTTCCCCAAGAGGGGAGTTTACCACCCAACATTTAAAAATGCAGGGGAGTTGAACTGTTAGAAAAAGAAAAAAAATCTTTAAACCGCGTTATTTTTTATGTGCCACTTAAAGAATTACATTTATACAGACATGACAAAATACCATTAAAATAATTTAAATTAACAACTCAAGATAATTATCCAATATGTTTATTTTTATTAAAACAAAGGAACAGAATCAAGTTTTATATATACCATGTCTCTTTCAACTTTCACCTAATGTTATGGGCAATTAACAATTGGGTTCCTAAATGAATTTCTTAATTTAGATTTTATTCCATTTTGCTCTTCCATTAGCCTCTTTCACAAGTTACACTTTTGACAAACAGCACAGACCAACTTTTATAACTTTAGAAATTATCGGAAACTCATGGTTATGCTCTGTTAAAAAATTTTAGAAAACTTTGCAAAATCTGATGTGCATTAATTTTTAACAGTAAGTTAAAAATGCATGAATAATGCATATCGGTGATTCTATTGTCAATATCCTATGGTGATTGTATGTCACTTCTGAACAAACTTGTTTTATTATATCCTTAATGGAATTATAGTCAAAACTGTAGTCCCTGGTATTTTCGTTAATTGAACTATGTTCTATGCATTGGAATTTTAAATCCATATCCAAAGTTTGAAAAGGAAATAGTCATTGATTTTTTCTATTACACGATAAAAGGTTGATTTCAAAAAGTCATGTCCTAATCTGTGAATTGCAAGAATCAACTAGTTTGTTATTTCTAAACATGTTTTTTTGAGTTTAACTAAATTTTTTTTCTTCATGTGCACCACAAGTGTAATCTCATTGTGTTGAGTGCTGACTATTGGCCAATTTGGTAGGGCTGTCTCCGGTGGCCATTACTGCCCTTTTAGTTATTTGCTATTTTGGGCATAGGGGGAAAAAATCGCAAAATACATAAATCGGTCATTAAAAAAAAATATCGCCGATTTCGTTAATCATGGTGAAAATAAATTAAAAAATTTGTCGACCAGTCGCAAGAAGAAAGCTGAAGTGCAGGGGAAATCGGCAGCGGGAAAATATCACAAAATTTGTTCATCGATCTGTCACGAGCAAATATCGTGAAATTCCTCAGCCAGTCGCAGAGAAAAAACGCGAAAATTTTCAATCGGATGCAGAAAAACAATCGTTACTTTCATCAGTATGTCGCAAGAAAAACAGGGAAATTTGGTCACAGAATAAAGTTGCTATATTTATCAATTGATCTCGAGAAAAAAAAAATTATGGAATTCACCGATCGGTCTCTAGAAAAAAAATGTCAAATTCGTCAGTCGATCGTGGAGAAAAATCGCAAATTTTTTTAGTCAGATGCAGAAAAACTACCATGAATTTTGTCAATCTGTCGTAAGAAGAAACTGAAATCTGCCCATCGATAGTAGAAAATATCACGAAATTTGTCAGTCGGTCCTGAGACTTGCTCGTCGTTTTACAAAGAAACATTTTTGGAAAATGATTTTTTGGAAACAGGAGTCGTCCGCTCACAATAGGGCATAATAAATAGAGCACGAATCCTGCCATCCCGCTTCGAAATTCAAGCTCTGTATCTGTTATTCAAACCCTGTAATGTATATTAATAATATTGCATAAAAAATGTAATTTAAACATTAAAATATTCTGTTTATTTGTACAATGAAATGCTGATAATTGCTACTGGATTTGAATATGGGATTGACTATATCGATAATTGCTAATAATTAATTTGTACAATGAAATGCTGATAATTTGTATAACAAATTTTAACCAATTAATATGTGTATAATTGTAGAGTATTTTCACAAAGAAATATTACATACTTTCTTTTTATAATTTAAACATAAAATATCTACTAATATACCCATGATTAAAGAGTAATTTTCTCCAAACATAGGTTTAGTTGATGCCCTTTTTCTGTTTTAATTATCAGGGTTCGCACAGACTCCTTAGACTCCTTGGAAACTCCTTAGAAATGAAAACGTTCCCAAGTAGTACTTAGAACTACAGTAGAAGATCTTTATAATGCAAACCTAAAAACGCAAGGTTGTGCGTTATATAGAATTTTGCATTATATGGATCACATTTCACACATCATTAAATTTACCTTACAAACACGACCATATAAATCTGAAACATACCAAAATACATTAAAGTATCTTTATACTGCACTTCTTGTCACCAGGAATTATCCAAATTATAAATTTTTGCATTATATGATCATTTTATATTGTTTATTTTATAAACATGGTCCAACTATACCTGGACCCAATCATTCATTATATTACTCATTTCCAAAAATATAATATTTATTGAAATAATAGCAATTTTTTTTCATTAAAAAGTTTTGAATTAAGGAGATAAAGTTGAATTAATGTATCATATGTAGTTTTCTAGAGAGTAGCAATTTTTACGATGTGGGATTTCAGGTGCTTCTTACCTGCAAAATTCATTGTTTACATCTGAGAAGTTGTGCGTTATATGGAGAATTGCATTATATAGAATCGCGCTATAAAGATCTTCTACTGTACTTACATAAGCAAACCACTACTTAGAAACTCCTTATATTCTATTGCGGCTTCGGACGCAAGCGATAATTGCTGCCGAGGAAGAAAAAAAATGTGATTGAAAAACGCACGGTAAATTGCACGTCATTCATCTGAAGCACAACGTTGATTGGGTAGGGTAATGTTAATAGCAGGGCTACCACTAGGTCCGTTTTTCAATTATTAGGTCCGTAAAGTCCGTTTTTCGACACTGTTAGCCGACTTTTATTTTAAATTTTATCGATGTTTGGCATTTAGCCAAGAATCTCGGAAAAATCGCGTTTTTCGGAAATATGTTCCAAAAAATACTGTCAATCGATCGCGGAAAAAATTCTTAAATTTTGTCAAAGGATCGTGAAAAAACGCTAATTTCTTAAGACAGCGAAAAAACGCGAATTTGCTCAAAGGATCACGAAAAAACACAAATTCCGTTAAGGAACGAGAAAAAAAGCAGATTTCCTCAAAAGATCGCATAAAACGCGAATTTCCTCAAAAAATCGGGAAAAACACACGGTTTTCATCAAAAGATCGCGAAAACGTTCGTTTCGTCAAACGATCGAAATAAAACGCGAATTCCATTAGAAGATCGCGAAAAACGCGAATTTCCCCAGAAGATCGCGAAAAACACGCGAATTTCCTCTAAGGAACGCGAAAAACACGCGAATTTCATGAAAGGAACGCGAAAAACACGCGAATTTCATCAAAGTATCGCGAAAAACACGCGAATTTCGTCAAAGGATCGCGAAAAACACTCAAATTTCGTCAAAGGATCGCAAAAAACACGCAAATTTCGTCAAAGGATCGCGAAATACACGCAAATTTCGTCAAAGGATCATGAAAAACACGCGGTTTCCATCAAAAGATCGCGAAAAAAACGTCAGATTCGTTAAACAATCGAAATAAAACACGAATTCCATTAAAAGATCGCGAAAAAAGCGAATTTTTCCAGAAGGTCCCGAAAAAAAAATGAATTTCTCTCAGAAAATCGCGAAAGAAACGCGATTTCGTCAAAATTTCACCTTCAAAGAAAGCGATCACCGCTGTTCTAAAAGAATAAATTCAAAACTTGTTATATTTTTTCTTGTATGTTACATTTAGCATTCTTTTTTTTTTTGCCTTTTAAAATTTTCTTTAAGATGTATCATGTATGTGATATACATAATAAGTGTTTGGAGTTTGACTAATCTCTATTTATATGACCTAGGGGTGATTCTAATCCGAATTTTCCGAAAATGTAACGCATTCATTTCTGAAAATTTTAAAAAATCGGTCACCAATCCAAAAATTCGGACATATGGTCACCGAAAAAAAAATATTTGTCCATCGTTTGCAGAAAAATCGCCAATTTCGTCAAATAATCGCGAAAAGACGCAAATTTCGTCAAATAATCGCGAAAATCCCTGACAATTTCGTCAAATTATCGCGAAAAAATCCAGAAATTTCGTCAAAAGATCGCGAAAAAATCCAGAAATTTCGTCAAAAGATCGCAAAAAAACCACAAATTTCGTCAAAAGATCGCGAAAACCCCCAAAAATTTCGTCGAAAGATCGCGAAAAAACAGCAAATTTCGTCAAAAGATCGCGAAAAATCGACAAATTTCGTAAAAAGATCGTGAAAAAAACAAATTTCGTCAAAAGCTCGCAAAACCCCCCACAAATTTTGTCAAAAGATCGCGAAAAAACGCGAATTTCGTCAAAGAATCACGGAGTAAACGCATAGCTTAGTGTCGGGAGTTGATTTCCCCCCTCCCTCCCTCTCTCGTGTAACTTTACAGGAAATTTGCTGTGAATTTCAGAATTTTTTTTTTACTCAGAATCACCCCAGTAGATTGTCGATTTTATATTTAAACTTACGAAATCATTAAGCAATATATTGTGAATACTGTGCAATTTCAGCACTAACAATTAGATGACTGATAGAGTAAAATTTGTTTTTGAAATGTTTTTCTCTCCAAATTGGGTATTAAAAATTGGAGTGTGCATACCACATAACGATGCAGCACAAAACAACATCGACAAAAAAAAAAAAAAAATGGCAAATCCTTAAAATTTTTTGGAGTCCTTGGATTTTTTGGGTACTCCTTGGATTTTTTTTTCCCAACTCTGTATGAACCCTGATTATTTAATATTGCTTTTGCTCTAAGTCACATTCAGTTTTATTTTAAGTTAAATTATTTTTATATTTAAAAGTAAAAAGAAAATTACTTTTAATTATAAATATTTATAATGAAGTTACAAAAACAACTAGTTGGATTTGCCAATCCCAAAACTTTCTTCTACCCCATACATCTTAATATTTCAAAAAGTAGTTCCAAATGTTAATACTTCAATATTATTAGTTCAATATTATACCAACTTTGATTTTGGTCTAAAATTTCTGCTTCAGTCAATTAATCAGAATAAGTTAATCTCGATCAGGATATTTATTAAAATCAAAAAATTTTTCGTTATTCTGTTGTACATCAGCTGTTTGTGAATAGCCAGCTTAGCAGGATGCGAAGTTCCCTTCGCTTCATGAGCTGCCAATATACAGTACCAAAAAAAAAAAAAAAAAACGAGAAAATTTTACAAAAATCTCTTATAGTGCCACCTTCTCGCGGAATATTTCCAAATTCAAACAGAAACTGCTGGCCATAGTCAAAAATATACGCCACAAAATTGGTTCAATTCTATGCTTAACTTCATACACTTTTCAATGGTAAAATAATGAAAATAACACAAAAATCCGTATTATAGCGCCTCCTTCCAGCAGAATATTTTCAAATTGAAGGAGGACCTGCTGGCCATAGCCAAAAACATATCCCCAAAAAATTGGTTCAATTCTATACATAACTTCATATACTTTTCGATGGTACAAGAATGAAAGTGGCACAAAAATCGCTATTACAGTATTCCCAGGTCCCCCCCCCCCCTTCCAGTGGAATGTTTCCATATTGAAGGAGGGTCGCCTGACTATAGCCAAAAACATTCACAAAAAAATTGGTTCAATTCTATGCATAACTTCATTACGATAGCAAAAATCGCTATTATTCGAAATATCCCCATCCTGGCGGAATATTTCCAATTTAAGGAGAACCTGCTAGACATAGCCATAGCCAAAAACAAATACAAAAAATTTTGTTCAATTATATGGATAACTTCATACACTTTTCGATGGTACAAAAATGAAAATGGCACAAAAATCGCGGTTACCGTGCCCCCCCCCCCCCTTCCAGTGGAATGTTTCCACATTGAATAGCCAAAAACATTCACAAAAAATTGGTTCAATTCTATGCATAACTCCATTCACTTTTCGATGGTACGATGGCGACACACGGACAGACAGAGATTTTGTATAAACATGTTTTGGGATATCTGACCCCTAAAACATCTAAATCCGTCGAAAACCAGAAATCGAAAAAAATTCTATTACAATACTTTCTTCTAAAAATAGGCCTGTTTAATTGTTAAACTTAAAAGAAAATTAATAAAGTCATACTTTAATAAACAACTTCAAATTTTGTTTTACACTCTGAAAGTAAAGGTACAATTTTCTAAAAGAAGTAAACGTAAATTCTTAAATTTATTATAAAGAGTTCAAATATAGGAAAACTGGCAGTTAGGAAAGCTGGCAATTCTTTATACTTTTGAGAATTACCTTTTACTCATGAATAGTGAACTTACTTTCATATTTTACATTATAAACAAAACTGTTCGGCATTGTTTAAGGTCAAACGATTTCTCTTATCCTTATATATTCGCTTTGCTTTACTCTGCCGGATATCCGGCAGAGAAGTCGGATATCCGGTGATTGTGATTCGGATATCCGACGGTATTTCGGATATTGAAAAATCAGCCGGATATGCCGGATATCGGATATTTGCCGGATATCCGTTGCATCCCTAGTAAAAATAGTCGCTGAAATCCGAAAAAAGGCACCTGTTTTCCTGAAAAAGTCGCTTTTTAATGATTTTTGGCCTAAAATAGTTGCCATAGCAGCCGGATGCTGAAAATAGTCGCTTTTAGTAGCAACTGGCAGCCCTGCAATTGTATGTTAAGGCTCTTCTCAAATCCAAGAAGTCAACTTTATGACACAAGTTTTAATTTATTTTTGTTCGGAAATGCATGAAACTAGCAGGTGTTGCTGTTCATAAACTATGTAATCAAGCTGCTTTTCCGTTTTTATTTTTATTTATTTATTTATTTATTTTTTTTTTGCAAACACGGTAGATTTTTCAGAAAATAGTGTCAAAGTGGGCGTTTTGAACCGAATTTCCACGCGAAAGTAGAATAATCACTCAAGAAAGGACGAAAAACGTGTTTGTCACGTGATCAAAATCGCTTATAACTCAATAGGTAATTTTTGATCAAAAAATGGAAAACACAGTTCAATTCCAAATCACTTCCATTGTGAGGTTTTCAAATTTTATATCATTTCGTTAAAAAATGAATTTGTAAATGTGTTAAATCGTTTTGCGCTTGTTGAGCAGAGCAGTTGAGCCTTAAGAAAAATCGGAATTTTTTGAGAAATTGAGTCGAGCCGAACCGGGCTTGATTTAATTAATTTTTTCACGGGCCGGGCTTGTTTTCACTGATGAGCCAGACCTGGTCGTAAATTGTGAAAATATAAAAGTTCCGGGCTCGGGTGGAACTTTTAATTATCTCACCGGGTTGGGCCCGGGCCTTGACATTGCTGTCCATGCAGACCTCCAGTGTGTCCCCAGGGGCGTGCAAACAGGGGGCTAAAAGAGCGGTCGAGCCCGGGCGCAAAATTTATGTTGCGAACCACGGTTTTATTTGTTTATTTACTCATTTTTTGGCCGCCGATCATTTTCCTGGGAATTTCTCTTTCTCTCTTGATCATTTTTTTACCTGTCGCAAAACACCATGAACTATCTAACAAATAAGTGCAATTTTCTTTTATGTTATTTAGTTCTCTTCAAGCTCAGCCTTTTCTTTTCTAGCTGTCATAATTACTTCTAAGCGGTCCTTTATAAAATCTTCGTCGAAATCCTCCCAGCTTTTAATTAGTTTTATTAGTATAGGGATCGTCGGTTTTTCTGGAGTTTCGATTCCGCATTCCTCGCAAAGATTTATTATATCAATTCTTTTAGCCTTGTTTAGGGTTCCCATATCTGTTTTTCAATATTGTACTTGACAAGTATGATCACAGTTTTTACGCTTGTATTGTTAATTCACAGTCCAACCTTTGGCATTAGTAATTTACATCAATTTCGTTCCGGTTCCGATTCATATTTGACTACTTATTTTGTTGCTTTGCATAAAATCCTGATTATTTATTTCACTATGAGTTGCTTAAGCTTCCGGCACCGAGCCCCCAAATTTGTAGAAGTTTTTGTTTGTAAAATGCTAATTTATTAGCAACTTGACTAACTATAGATGTTGGAATAATAACGCATAAACTTTAATACAATGTGCTCTAATAATTTTTAATATCCTGTATGAGATGTATCTTTCTTTGGATCTCTTAGCTTTTTATTATCTATTTTCTGTAATGTTTGCGTTATAAGGAGCTAAATTTTGTCATTTTAGGCTTAATGCCGACAAAATTGGATGAAATAACGCATCTTCTATGAATGAACTCACAAGCTCCTCTGACGATTCTGTGAGTCATTCATAGTTTCTTATTTTACATACTGGTTTCCTATGTTCATTTCTAAATCATCTTTAGAACTTTATCAACTTCTTCATATATTTGTGATTTCAAATTTATTATATATATATATATATATATATAATATCACATTTGATCGGAGGATGGTTTTGGGGTCTGGGGTTCATGATCGATGAAAATATGTCAAAAATTTTCGGAAGTGCTTTCCTCCGGACGCACGGCTGCAATAGGTCACTTTTTACTTTTTTGTAATGAAAGCTACCTAAAACAGTCATAAATTCCAAAATAGATGATTAACATCTGCACTTCATTTATGCTCCTTCCACAGACCCTTCAATGTTCAGCTCATGTTTAAAGTTGAAGTTCACTATTTCTTATGCTACTGGTGTATGGGATGCACTACCCATGTGTTTTTGTTTTTTATTTTTTTATTTTCTTACTTTTTTTTAATAAATGTGATGCATATTAATTACTTTTATGCTATTACTAGACATTAGATACTATTCTTCATTAGCATCAAATATTTATATTTATCCTTTAACCCCTTGAGGGGCAAGTGATTGTGTTCCTGTAATGTTGAACTCACACCGGAATCTTCGAAAAATTCTATTTGAAAATAAGTAAAATCAATTTTTCGGCTTTTTTCCACCAAAGTTAGAAATGTAAAATTTAATAAAAATTTTCTGGTGTAAAATTTCATTAATCTTAGGTGGTATATAATATATACCGGTGCCCCTCAAGGGGTTAAGAGGCATTTGCACATAGAGTATGCCGCCCTTGGTCTTTATGTTACTATAAACTGTCCATGTCATATTAGTTTTAATTAGTAGTTTTTTAAAAAAAGCAATCAAGTTTATTATTTTCATACTATTAGTGAGCATTGCATTAAGGGCGTAACCTATTGAGAGGTTTTATATGTAACTAAATATACTTTTTCTAGAAAATTTTCACCTATTGATATTGTCAAGAATTTGCTTTATGAAAAAGTTGTTAATTTAGTGTCCACAATATTCCAACATCATAAAAAAAAAAAAAAAAAAAAAAAAAAAAAACTATATGAGTGGTGACGTAAAAGAACACTTAACAGCCTCTTCAGATGTACAATAATTCATGCACTACAAATGCATGAATCTACTGATGTCACTAGATTACTAGTTTTGTTAGTACTTTTCAGTTACACATACTAATATACCGTTCAGACTAGGGCAGTTAAGAATCTTAACTTACTTTTTTGAAAACGGCAGTTGGAACTAGACTTGACTTCTCTGTTACTACGATGTTTGATAACTTGATTAAAATTGTTTTACGAACGCTAAACTGAAAGATGTTTCACAAAGCTATTAGGATCATATTATTTGTAGATCACTGTAGTGTAGAAATCTACACAACAAGGCTTGTTATTAATTTAACTAATTAAATAATTTTCGCACGATCCAATAACATTTAAAAATAATTGAATTCTCGGAAAATAATTCTTTAGTAATTAATTTATACAATAAATTAAAATAACATAAAAAATACTCCAAAATTAAAGTATATTAAAATGAATAAGTATATAATGCGTAGAAAAAAAATAAAAATATATATGTTGTTTGGTATTGGTATGTTTAGAAAAAAATAAGGAATATGAATTGTGAATTTATTTTGTATTAATATTGAAAATAAAACATTTCGAATTGTAAATATTTATATGTGCAAAAACAGTGTAATAAAATAAAACTCCCCAAATAAGACCAGACAGAAAATAGGAAATTATAGATAAAGAGAACATTGCTGACGCCAGACATGGACAGTAAATGTATAGCGAAAGAATAGAAAATTTACGATGTTGAAACCATAAATTTTCTATCAATTAAGATGGTTTTACAACACTCAACGTGGGTGGTGATTCCCATGAGAAACCTGGCGCAAGGGGCAAAAAATTAAGTTAATGCTATGCAGTGAAAAATAAATTGGCACGCCCATAGATAGGCATGTCTAGAGTACCAATAAGGGACCAGGAGTAGCCTCCAATCAGAACGAAAGCTCTGGGTTAATTTAGCCCTCCCCCAAAAAAAATTGGATCTGGGAAGAAGGAAGGAAAAAAGAGGATTAAGTCTTGTGTCTCGTCCTCAAGAGGTTCTATAATTTTTGTTAAGATGTGACTTGATACTTCAAAATTTTACACCAAGTTCTTTCGCAGCAAATTTTAAGGACAATACAAAATTTAGCGATTGAAATGAATGCTGAAAGCAGACAAATCTTTGTCACAAAAAAATGATTGATGCAGAAAAAAAGGAAATGATGATGAAAATTAATGCTGAGAGTTGACCTGTCCTTGTCATGATCTATTGACAAAGATCGCTGAGAGCAGACAAGTCTTTGTCCAGGAAATTAACTGATGCAGAATCTTACAGAAGTATTCACCTGATTTGGAGATGTACAGTGGTTAGTGATGAGATGCGAATGCGACGAAGATATGACATATCAGCAGATTTCGCCTATGAAAGTGCACATTGTGGAGATGGAGCTCTAATTTTCACGCGTCACAGAGCGCCGAAAGAAAGTGAAATTGGTTTGTGAAAGATCCCCATGAACTATATATATATATATATATAAGGAACTTTATGCCCCGATGAACTTACTTGTGTTTAGGATTCCATGAACTATGAGTGAACTGTATGATTTGGATGATTACAGAAAAGATCGAAGTCTGTTTGGGTGAGAAACTCCTTATATTTATTTCAATATATTCGTGGCTATTGTTTTCATGTTTTCTTATGATGTGTACATTTAATATTAAGCAACTAATTTTCTAAATTTCCACTAAAGTACACAATCTTATGTCATTGAATATTATAATTGTTTATGATAAAGATTTTAATGATAACGGGAATGCTATTTTTCATAAATAAAATTTTGATTAAAATTTTGGCAAAAGCCTCATCATCGGATCGTGCTGTGAACAAAAAAGGGGCAAGTATAAGATAACATAAATTGATAAAAAAAAAAATAAGTAACAAAGTATAATTTTGATGAAAGCTTTGCTGTTCTAATGAGAATGGAACTATGTTATATTCTGATAAAATAGTAGATAATTTGAAAAGGTTATTATCATATAAAAGGTCATATTTGAGTTATGAATTTTATATAAATGAAAATAAAGTTTGTTTATGTGTGAATACTTGTAAGTCTTTCCTTGAATTCTTTCCTTGTTCCCTTTTAGATAATACTCGTAATTTATGGTATCTAATATTTTGGAATTATTAGAATTGGATGTTTCTCTATGCAACCTACAAGTTCGATATCTCCATTTCAACGTTAAATAAGTCGTCCTTGAGTTATTGCCAAAATTAATTTTATTCCAAAGTTTTCTTCCCTCCTAATTTATTAAATGACATTATCCCATTAGATCTTTTCACAACGCAGATCGGGATAACTGTTTCTATTGTACTAATCATTTTATTGTCGCGTGACCAAGTGTGTTGGTGATGGATCGTCACCACATACTAAAATTTAATGGTGCTAATACCAGGTGTTAGTAATGGAATTTAGAACGTAAAATTAAATGGTTGCAATGAGTTAACTTATAAAAAAAAAAAAAAAAAAATAAAATAAAATACATATATATTATTATTTTCCTCTATTTTTATTTTTCTTTTCAATTACTAACAAAATCATTTTCGTATGTTATATAAAAAATTATTTATGTGTATAACAAAAAGAAAAATTAAGGAAAAGAGTAGTTCAGTTCACAGCACATAATTTAGTATGAGCATAACGAATGATTATTATAATTAATATCTATGAAAAGAAATATTGGTGAAAATTTCATATTGTGTTTTATTTATGTGCATGCATGCAGAATATTCAGTGTTATTTCAGTAGAATTTATGCGAAAATATTATTTTACAAATTAGTATGATTTTGAAAATATAGATAGACAATTATATTCTAAAATTAAAAAAATAATAATTTGCAGTGTAGGAAATTTCTGAGAAACTAGGATAGAAGCAAAACAAAATAGAAATTATTCTATTATATATTTGGGAATTGCAGCCGCTAGGAAAATAAGACATAAAAATAAAATCATGACAGGCGGCAGAGGGAAGAGACAAATTTCTCCTGAAAGGGAAACATTTACGATAGGAGTAGATACCTTAATAAATTCTCTCCAAAATTTTGAAGATAAACCAGACCAAGAAATTACACAATTTTTTGACGAATTTGAAGAATTAGCCGATGCGGCACAATTTCCCGATGATATCAAATTAGTACTTGCAAAATCAAAATTTAAAGGGCAAGCACGGGAAATTATGAAAAATACAACAGAACTTCATAAGGCAAACGACTACAAAACATTCAAAGAAAATTCAATAAAGCAGTTTCAAAAAGAAAAATCTTTCGCAAAAGCGCAATTACAGTTCATTAACGCCAAACAAACAGCCAATCAAACGATTGAGGAATTCACTAAAAAATTCAATATTGAGGCACAAAAATATTTAGCTTTATCGGGACACGAAAAAAAAAATGGAGCAAAAGAACTGCTTGAAACGATGAAATTAACAAAATACCTTGAGGCGTTGAGACCGGATATTTCTTTTGAATTAAAAAAATATCCTCCAACAAAATTTGACGATGCTTTTAAACGGGCCAAGGACATCGAATTAGCAATCAACGGAAAATGCGCAGGCGAAATGAACAACTTAACAGAAACTAGTGAAAAAAAATTGTATGAGGCACTAATCAATATGTCCCAAGAGCAAAAAACTGAAATACAAGACCTAAAGAAACAGATAAATAATTTAAAGCTTGAGACACATGAAAACAAACAAAACGAAGGGGAAATTAATCACATCACCCAACAATTCTGTCACATATGCAACAAATCAAATCACCAAACACAACATTGTTTTTTTAATAAAAGAAGCGAAAATTTTGTACAACCTAGGGGAGCACAACAATACAATGTTAGGCCAAGATTTCCAAGGAACTACCATACAAATTACAATTATAAAAATTTCCAAAGAAGTCCACAAAATTATATACCGCATTTTCAAAATCCTCAAAATTTCAATCCCATAAGACCGCACTACAATCAGCTTCGACAAAATTATATGTACAATGTGATGCCCAATTGGCATAATGATTCTCAACAGCTGATAGGTCAAAATCAAATGCACCAAGGGAATTACAATTTTCAAAACACTGTCCCAATCCAAAATGCTGATTTTATACAGGGGAATAATGCACAAATTCAATATACAGGGCAACACCAAGGCGTCACAAATATACAAAACGGGCAAAACAATTTTTCTCAACCACCTAATGATAGAAATAAAGAAACGCAGCCCACTATTACCTTCCCAAGTGAAAATCAACAGAGACGGGGTAGACAAAATACCAGAGGAAAAAGAGGACACCATCATTTAAACCGATAAGGGGGCCTCAAAATTTAGCACAAGTAGAAACCCGTAGGTCCCGCATATTAAAAGAAAAACAGGGTTATAACATAAAAACAAAATTTAACAAAAAATTGAAAAAAAAGAAACATGAACATGAGAAAAAAAACGTGTTTGAGGCTGAGGAAAATCAAAATTCTAAGGTTAAAGAAAAATTGATAGCAAGTTGCAACTCAGGAAGAAACAATGAATTACCAATATGGAATTTAAAGATAAAAAAGGAACTAATTATACCCAGTTTAGTAGATAGTGGAGCAAGTATTAGCCTATTGTCACCAGAAATTTTTGAAAAAATAAAACAGACAGATATAAAAATTAAATATTTAGCCAATTCAATTAAGATTACAACTTTGTCAAATAAAACGATTCCGTTCAAAAACTGCGTAAAATTTAAATTTAAAAATGAGAATAATTTCCTAAATGGGACATTTTATGTCACAAAACAAGAATTTGACCGCGATTACAAGATTATTTTAGGATATGATTTTTTAAAAAGTAACAAAATAATCATGGACTTGGAAAACAACATTTTAAAAATTAACAATACGGTAATTAAATTAAATTCCAATGAAAATCAATTTACAGAAGCTAACAGGATTCAAAAAACACATCAAAATGACAATTTTCAAACTGTACCCAAACAAATTAATTCTAATGATCATTATAATTCTAAAAATAACATAAGAGCATTTGTAGAAAACAAAATTACTCTAAGGCCTAAAGAATCGAAATTAGTAAATTTAATTTTCGACGGAGTTTTAGAAAAAGACCAACAATTCTTTTTTCAACCCAAATACAATAATAAAAAATTAGCAATTCAGAATTCTGTTCATAAAAGTAAAGAATCCGACAATAATTCATTTCGAATTATAGTACAGAATCTCTCCAACAAATATTTAAAATTATACAAGGATCAAGAAATGGGGAAGATTACAACTGATTTTTCTATTAAAGAACAAAATGAAACAAATACTGACAGTATTTATGAAGTTAACAATTTAAATATAACACAAATTAGAGAATTGCGAAGAAAGGAATTGTCAAGAGAGGATTTCAAAGTAGATCATTTACCACCGAAGGTGCAAAAGGAAGTTTTGGATATTGTAATGAGACATGCGACAGCATTCAGTAAATCTTATAAAACGCTAGGAGCGACGGATGTAATTAAACCTAAAATAAAATTACAGCATGATTTTCCGATCCAAACCAAACCTTTTAAATTAGCACACGATATAAAGAAGAGTGCGGAAAAAGAAATAAGAGATCTATTAGACGCGGGTATTATCGAACCTACGAATTCCAGCTATGCATTTCCAGTAATTTTCGTAAAAAAAAATTCCACATCAAAAACTAACGACAAAAATTTAATCAAAGTAAGATTAGCTTTAGATTTTAGATCGCTTAATGATATAGTAGAGAGCGATCCATATCCTGTGCCAAATACAAAAAAGATTTTACAAAGCATGTCAGGAAAGAAAATATACACGGTGTTAGATTTACATTCAGCGTTTTTTCAAATCAAGCTGAGGGAAGAAGACAAGCACAAATTGGCTTTCGTTACGGAAAACAATCACTTTCAAATGACTCGTTTAGCATTCGGGTTAAAATTTTCGACGAATTTATTTGCTCGCTTAATGGACATAGTTCTAAGTGACTTAAAAGAAAAATACGACATTGAATATTTCATCGATGATATCCTTCTTGGAGCTCAAAATATAGAACAAATGCACGAAATACTTGAAGAAGTACTAAAAAGATTGGAAAAATTCAATTTGACTATTGAACCTACAAAACTAAAACTATATATGCCGGAAATAGAATTTTTAGGCTATAAAATTAGCGAAAAGGGATACGCACCCTCAGAAAAAAATATAAAGAAAATTACCAATTTTGCAAGACCCACATCTCAAAAACTGGTGAGAGCATTCATAGGTCTATGCACATATTTTAAATCGACCATACAAAATTATGCGGAAATTATTTCACCTCTGACAGATCTTACGAGGAGCAACCAAAAATTCAGATGGAATGAAAGAGCACAACATTCATTTGAAAAAATACAAAAAATAATAATGACGCAACCTACAATTCACCCGCCGGATTACACAAAAACTTTCTATGTAATCACAGATGGATCCAAGATCGCAACATCAGGTATATTGGCACAAAAGCAAGGTGATAAAATGATACCAATAGAATTTACAGGAAGAAAGTTAAGAGAGTCAGAAAAAAAATATCCAAGCTTGCAAATTGAGCTATTGGCGATCTACGAAACTATTACATATTTTCGGAATATATTATTAGGAAAAAAATTTATATTACTGACCGATTCAAAAGCCCTAACGTACCATTTACAGTTAGAAAAACAGCCTGAGATTGTTGCAAGATGGTTACTTAAACTCCAAGACTACGACTATGAGATATCTCACATTTCTGGAAATAACAATCCAGCAGATTTCAATACTCGTTGCTTACACAATTTAACAATTGCAGATAATCTAAATAAACACCTTTTCACGGTGAATAAAAATTTAACTGAGGATAATATAAAAAAGGAACAGATGAAAGACCCTAAACTAACAGAAATTATAGAAGCTTTAAAGCAACAAAGAAAGGTAAAAAAATACGAAAAGTATTGTTTGAATAAAGATGGAATATTAATTTTGAAAAAAGCACAAAATTCAAATAACGAGGAATTGTACATTGCACCGCAAAGCTTGAAAGATGACATCATAAAAAGCGCACATGCACCGCATTTTGCTTTTCTAAAAACTTATGGAATAATAAAAGAAAGATTTTTCTGGTATAGAATGTATCAGGAGATAAAAACATTCTGTACAAAATGTACAACGTGCAATACTTTTAAGACACATAAAACAATCAAGATACCATTGAAAACAATGGACAAAAACTATCTCCCAGGGGAGAAAATAACAACTGATATTGTGGGACCTTTGCCTGTGTCATTAAACAGGAACAAATATATCTTAACTGTAATAGATACAGCTACACGTTTTCTACAGGCATTCCCACTCAGATCGACAGACACTAAGGTCATAATTAAGGCTTTAAATCAATATTTTAGTGCCTACGGATTGGCAAAATTTCTAGCGAGTGATAATGGACCCTATTTCAGGTCAAAAGACTTCAAAGACTATATGGAAAATCTAAATATAGAGTTAATTACGTCAAGCATTTATAAACCATCCTCGCAGGGCATTCTTGAACGTACCCACAGGGACTTAAAGAGTTCCATCGCATCCATGTGTACTAAAACGTACGAATGGGACATTAGACTTCCATATTTTGTGCTTATGCACAATACAACAAAAAATCGAATAACGGATTTTACACCAAGCATGTTATTTTTTGCACGTGAAATAAAAACGCCATTCAAAAATTTCACAACACACGAAATGGACTCGTACAGCACCTATGTGCAAAATAAATTAAAACATATGTACGAAATCAGACACGAGGTCATGAAAAACCAAGAAAAATCGGATCAAGAATTAAATAAAAACACAAAATTAAAACATAAACAGCTACAAGTAGGTGATGAAGTTTATTTAAAACTTCTAATAAAACCTAAAGCGTTACACCAAAAATTTTCAGGACCATATTTTGTCGAAAGAATTTTTAGAAACGACAATTACTTAATCAAAAACAGGGACAAGCCTGAATTAAAACCCGTCACTATTCACATCTCAAAATTGTTCGCGCCTAACATCGCAAACAAAATAAATAAATAAATAACCAGGTAATTTATAAAATAATACTATGTGCAAAAAAAAAAAAAAAAAAAAAAAAAAAAAAAAAAAAAAAATTAAATCAGTGCAAACTGATTAAACAAAAACATAGCAAAAATACAAAAAAAAATTTTTTTTTTCAACGGCAACACGGAATTAATAATAATAATAATAATAAAAATATTAATAAATATACTTATATTTGCTTAGATTATATTATTTTAATAAAATAGTTAATATTGGAAAATTATTATGAATGAAGAAGCAAAATTTGAATTTTTAATACAATTTATGGAGCCATGATGTGTATTTTATACCATGAAAATAAAATGTTATGCGGTAGAAATTTTTGGTAGAAAATGTGGTAATAATAATAATAAATAATTTTAATAAACATGTAGTAAAGCATAAATGTGTTCAAATTTCGTTTTCCCTCAATAAAATAAAATTCAACGAAATTGGACAAATACTGCCCAAGAAATTCACATGTCAGAAAAATATTTTGTGCAAAACTTCTGGAGGTATAAAGGAAGTCCTTTTGAAATATTAACCCAAAATAAATCAAAGGTAAATAGTCAAAATAAATAAAATAACAATATAATATTTTGTCACAGTAATAGGAATGATTTTTGCAAACAAGTAAAACAGATAATTTTTCTTTCATACATCCCTCCACAAAAAAATATATAATATACACAAACAGAATGTATTACATTATACACAGGTAAGCATGACATAAAAAAAAATTTACTAAAAAAAAAAAAAAATGTAAATATTGGTATACGGCGGCAGCATCAAACGCAAAAGAGAGGCGCTAAGTAGCATCTCCTAAGATAAAGAAGATAATTTTGGCTTGGAGAAATACCTCTTCTCCGCATCCCGTATAGCGAGGCAGCGGGTAACCCCTTCCCCCCATCTTTTTTTTTCTTGCTTCCTCCAGTGACCAGCGGAACGAGCCAGAGAAGGCAAACCTGTTCCGAGAGAAAAGTGTGAACGTTCAGGGAGGAAGAGTGAAAGAGAAACTAATGCATCACCAAAAAAACTGGTTTGGGTTAACCCGGCTTCCTAGCAAATTCAGGGGAGATTAACAGAACAGTTGTCACGAATGAGGATTTAAAAGTACAGATTGATAAGAAGGGAATAAATAAAGAATTTTCTCACCAACCCGGTATCGTAGCAGAATCCCGGTAGAACCAAGGCGGTTTTGTTTTTACTCAGGAGTGAGAGCTTTAGCTTGGCTGCGTATTAGTCAAAATATATCCTGGCTGTGTAGTGCAATTGGCATCAAGCAGTTGTTTCCATGGGCAATCTTTTCAAGGATGGCAAAATTTTTCACGACACACGGATTGCAGATTGCGCAATTTGAGTAGCCAACACAGCTAAATAATTGAATGACAAAATTAATATTGAATTGCATATTAATTACAATGGCTAGAAAAGAAATACTTTGAGTGAGTAAAAATGAAGCGTAACATAAGGATTATTCTGGAAAATAAAAATTAGAAAAATATATATTCAAAAAAAAAAAAAAAATAGAAAAACAGAAAACAGGGTACATATAATTTATTTGTTTACACTTCAAAATTGTTTTGACGTATTTCAAAACATGTCGGAAAAATATTTTGATCGCTAGTGATAGACAAACGACATACTTACTTCAAGGGGACTAAAAGAAAAATATATATTAAATTGACACATTTATTTAAAAAAAAAGAAAATGAAAAATTTTGTTGTACAAAATATAAAAAACGGTTCCTTTGGAGATATAGAAGTAGAAATTAGCAACATTGGATGGAAAATGTATTTTCCATTATACATATTATAAGATATTAACAACACTTTATGACTTTGACACGAAAATGAAACATTATGAACACATGGTCTTAAAGTATGCAAATAAATAAAAATTGCTATGTCACGGATGCACTTTTAAATATGGCATTTATATTACCATATTGATGACACAACATGGATAAAATTGTATATAAATTTATACAACATTTCACTCTTTGTAAATATAACGATTTAAAACACCATTTGTCAGAAAATAAAAATTTTCTACATATTACTACCAATTATAAAAAGAAAAACAAGTAGTAATTGGGAAAATGTAAGCAAAATGTAAGTGTGTAAAATTGCTAAAAATTTATGAAAGTAAGAGATTAAACATAAAAAAAAAATCTGAAAAATAATACATAAATAAGTAAATAAATTAATACATATATTAAAATAAACATTACAGACTCATTTAGGAAAATAAATAAAGTGGATGACCACATAAGGGCCAAAAATGAAAAGCACACCGTTTTGTAAACAACATAATAAGTAAACAATCTGTAGGTATTATTTAAAAGCCTTAAAACTATCAACAACAAAGTAATTTTAATATAATAATGTTTGAAAAAATTGTAATAATCGCATGAAATGATGCTATATTCCCGGGAAAATGTCATTTTATTGCTGGACGATAGGATGACATTATTAAAAAAATAAAATTTCATGAGTTTGTTAACAAATTTTTTCAATATTGAAGCAAAATATTAAAACACACATACCTAAATTAATATATTAATATAATAAATAAACCATAATATACCTAAAATTAACAAAATATATATGGTAGATTTGCAACAATACCTTAACGGAACGGAAAAAAGTTTATAAAAATTTATTAACTTCATTGTGCTGGAATGAAAACATTCGGAAATAAACAAAAACAAAACCATTATAGATGAATTATTACAACATACATTAAAATTTTCACAATTTATAAATAAAAATAAATAAGTAAATAAAACGGATGCATATTAATTTGGGAACCCATTGAACAATTAAAAAAATATAAAACGGCAAAATGTGCACGGAACGACATATTTAAACACTATATTGACCGCTAATATATGAGTGAATAGAGGGTACCATCTTTCACACATGTGTTAGAAAATCGTAGTATAAAATAAATAAATAATATAAAATCAACTCAAAAGATGTTAAGCAAAGTACCATGAGTCATATGACGCATAGTAGCGTATATAATATATATATATATATATAGCAAAACAATTTGTTAGGAGTTTAGGATTAAAACATTTCACACGTCATAAATATACAAAATACCACATTAAAAAGGATACGGTTGTCAAAAAAAAAAAAAAAAAAAAAAATCTCATTAACATAGTGTATATAATGACGCACGAGAACTACACTGTGCGCAAACGAAATAAAACATAATATTGTTTGTGAAATAAAATCAAAATATATATAAATAAATATGTCAGAAAAAATTACGTAACCAAATGACACGAAAGATTATGACAAAAAATACTGTGAAAGAAAAATAAAAAAGGATACATTGACAGACTTCTAATATCATATGGGATAATAAGGCTCATATGAAAGGAAATTGTACGAGGTAAGGAAAATATTTTATGAATTTAAAAGCACTAAAATTATTTAATGAAATGATAGTTACATGAGTGCAATTTCTTGAAGGTAAGCTCAAAAGAAAATGGCGACCAGTCAGACACTAGAGATCTGATAAATAAATATTAAAGGACATCATTAAGAATAAGGAATGATAAACTATATAAATAATAACAGTTATTAGATAGTACTAAAATCTTCGGATTTTAAAATAAATGACACTTACCTTATGCAGTGTAGAGATTATCCAATATTATATGAACACAATTCAAACAAATCGCGCACTTTTATAAAGCCATTCAGAGAAAAAAAAAGTGATTACTACGTTCACAGACGTGATAACGAGCAAACCTGTTTGGCATGTTAGTACTGACCTGTACGTCTTGTTCCGAGATTATTATCACTGTCAAGGACACATGGAGACCACTCAGGGATTTTATAAGGGATTTTCGGCACATTTTCTCCGAGGAGAAATTTTAAGTGGATATTCCGCAGAAATGATGCGGGGATGAAAATGCATTCTTAGATAAAAAAAGAATGTTTTCAAGCAGAGAGCGATGTACATATATATTTACGCACTTTGGTTTATAATTTTTTTTTTGTAAAAACATAGTTCTACGTAATATCCACACTGAAGGTATGTAGATAGCGCATATTTTTATTTTATGGCCAAAATTTTGAAGTAAACTTTATTACCTACAAGCTGCATGATTGTACATATTTTTATAGATTTCAGTATGCGTAGCATAAAAAAAAAAAAAAAAAAAAAAAAAAATTAGTCGACATTGTTGACTAAAATTAATATAGCATTTTTGCAGTATTTTGATATTGAAATAGCCATCTTATATTGGAATAAATATTTCTCACCTATGCAATAGAGAAAATGTATATACTATTTTATATTTTGTATTATATTATTCAAGTGTACTTACAGGGTATGATGAACAATCTGAGGAACTTACTATATATATCAGGTTTGATTGATATTTTGTAATATATATATGTATTATAAGTGTATTTTTGTGGTGTACATATTATTATTTTTTTAAAAACAAGAGGGAAGAAGCAATGTAGTGTAGAAATCTACACAACAAGGCTTGTTATTAATTTAACTAATTAAATAATTTTCGCACGATCCAATAACATTTAAAAATAATTGAATTCTCGGAAAATAATTCTTTAGTAATTAATTTATACAATAAATTAAAATAACATAAAAAATACTCCAAAATTAAAGTATATTAAAATGAATAAGTATATAATGCGTAGAAAAAAAATAAAAATATATATGTTGTTTGGTATTGGTATGTTTAGAAAAAAATAAGGAATATGAATTGTGAATTTATTTTGTATTAATATTGAAAATAAAACATTTCGAATTGTAAATATTTATATGTGCAAAAACAGTGTAATAAAATAAAACTCCCCAAATAAGACCAGACAGAAAATAGGAAATTATAGATAAAGAGAACATTGCTGACGCCAGACATGGACAGTAAATGTATAGCGAAAGAATAGAAAATTTACGATGTTGAAACCATAAATTTTCTATCAATTAAGATGGTTTTACAACACTCAACGTGGGTGGTGATTCCCATGAGAAACCTGGCGCAAGGGGCAAAAAATTAAGTTAATGCTATGCAGTGAAAAATAAATTGGCACGCCCATAGATAGGCATGTCTAGAGTACCAATAAGGGACCAGGAGTAGCCTCCAATCAGAACGAAAGCTCTGGGTTAATTTAGCCCTCCCCCAAAAAAAATTGGATCTGGGAAGAAGGAAGGAAAAAAGAGGATTAAGTCTTGTGTCTCGTCCTCAAGAGGTTCTATAATTTTTGTTAAGATGTGACTTGATACTTCAAAATTTTACACCAAGTTCTTTCGCAGCAAATTTTAAGGACAATACAAAATTTAGCGATTGAAATGAATGCTGAAAGCAGACAAATCTTTGTCACAAAAAAATGATTGATGCAGAAAAAAAGGAAATGATGATGAAAATTAATGCTGAGAGTTGACCTGTCCTTGTCATGATCTATTGACAAAGATCGCTGAGAGCAGACAAGTCTTTGTCCAGGAAATTAACTGATGCAGAATCTTACAGAAGTATTCACCTGATTTGGAGATGTACAGTGGTTAGTGATGAGATGCGAATGCGACGAAGATATGACATATCAGCAGATTTCGCCTATGAAAGTGCACATTGTGGAGATGGAGCTCTAATTTTCACGCGTCACAGAGCGCCGAAAGAAAGTGAAATTGGTTTGTGAAAGATCCCCATGAACTATATATATATATATATATAAGGAACTTTATGCCCCGATGAACTTACTTGTGTTTAGGATTCCATGAACTATGAGTGAACTGTATGATTTGGATGATTACAGAAAAGATCGAAGTCTGTTTGGGTGAGAAACTCCTTATATTTATTTCAATATATTCGTGGCTATTGTTTTCATGTTTTCTTATGATGTGTACATTTAATATTAAGCAACTAATTTTCTAAATTTCCACTAAAGTACACAATCTTATGTCATTGAATATTATAATTGTTTATGATAAAGATTTTAATGATAACGGGAATGCTATTTTTCATAAATAAAATTTTGATTAAAATTTTGGCAAAAGCCTCATCATCGGATCGTGCTGTGAACAAAAAAGGGGCAAGTATAAGATAACATAAATTGATAAAAAAAAAAATAAGTAACAAAGTATAATTTTGATGAAAGCTTTGCTGTTCTAATGAGAATGGAACTATGTTATATTCTGATAAAATAGTAGATAATTTGAAAAGGTTATTATCATATAAAAGGTCATATTTGAGTTATGAATTTTATATAAATGAAAATAAAGTTTGTTTATGTGTGAATACTTGTAAGTCTTTCCTTGAATTCTTTCCTTGTTCCCTTTTAGATAATACTCGTAATTTATGGTATCTAATATTTTGGAATTATTAGAATTGGATGTTTCTCTATGCAACCTACAAGTTCGATATCTCCATTTCAACGTTAAATAAGTCGTCCTTGAGTTATTGCCAAAATTAATTTTATTCCAAAGTTTTCTTCCCTCCTAATTTATTAAATGACATTATCCCATTAGATCTTTTCACAACGCAGATCGGGATAACTGTTTCTATTGTACTAATCATTTTATTGTCGCGTGACCAAGTGTGTTGGTGATGGATCGTCACCACAATCACTGCAAACCAACACACTAAGAGATGAAATATTTTGATGAATACATACGAAAACACATATGAACATGAATGCACTGATGGGTAACAATGCTGTAGCCATTGCAAAATCTAAAGACATGGCAAAGCACTGTAGCACCATCTATTGCGCTATTTATAGATACACGCTATCCCCCAGTGGCGTGGCGTCCGGTCATCGCTGGATGCGGCGATGACCAAGCAATATTTTAAAACTCTTAATAAGCTTTTAAAACTCTACGATCCAGTTTTAGCAGAACATTTGGAGTTCATGTATAAGTGAAGGTAAGATTTAAAGTTTCTTTTTTGAACATTCAACCATTGAATTTTAGAGTTAATAATTTTTCACCACAAATTTAAATAATTGCGATGACCACCGAAAATTTTCACGCCACGCCACTGCTATCCCCGATAAAATGTTTTCTGAACTTATGAAAAGGTTGAATGGTCCATTAAAATAATAAACTATATAAAATAATGAACTCTTAAAATGAAACCTTTTAAACGTATCTGTGAAGTTATTAAAAGCCAGCATCCACCCCTTCTACTGTATACCGAAGTAAGATGATCATGTATAGCATGGTCGAAACTAGCCTTTTTTGCACCCGGGGCAAACAAGGATTTTGCCCTCCCCCCCTCTTCCACAAAGTATATTTACAAAGAGAATTTTACTAATTTTCTAATAGCCGACTTATTTTAAAATTTAAAGTATGTAATACTGAACTACGTAATCTGCTTTGTCAAATATTGATTCGTTATAAAATCTTGAAAACGGAATCGAAAAGTTTCCGCTTTATACAGGACCCTTATGCCGTATCATCTTTAGATTCTTCTATGCTTTGTCATAACCCAAACCCAGACATGAATATGCCATTTATTTTAACAATACCTTGCTAAACATAGACGTGAGAGAAATCGGCAAACAAAATCTTCATTTGGTGCCCGGGCCACATGCTCCCTCCCCCCCCCCCCCCTTAGTTTCGGCACTGATGTATAGAACAAGAGTGTTTACACGATTGTTGCAACTGAAGAGGTGATATAAGGGTTGATAGGGTTGATTTCTGACGGCCGATTATCTGTTCGAGGGATATAGGCCCTATTAGGAAGAGTGCCCTCCGTGGGGGGTCTTTCTAAGGGAACCTAACCCGTATTTACGCAAGGCTTCCCAAAGTTCGAAGAAAACCACGAAAACTCCGAACGGTTAGGCCGACGGGCGCGTATGGGTTCGAACGCAGAGGTAATATTAGATGAACCGTAACTCTAAACTGCACAACTTTTAATTAATGAAGATTATGAAGCTAAATGCTCATTTGACAAATATGTTTAGCAAAATGAAATAAATGTATCTATCATTGCACTGAAAATATGTCGCAATTTCCGATGCATTTGCCAAACGTGTCTTCTTTTAAGATGAAACGTGTATTGATGGTTGGATTCTGAGCATTGGCGCACCCACAGGGAGAGCTAAGGGGGCTTCAGCCCCTCCCAGACCGGACTAGATATTTAATTTTTTTTTTTTAATTATGAAAGAATGTTATTTTTAAATAGTTCCTTAAAAAAGCAGAATTTTTGAAGAGATATTAATTTTATTACAAAATTTTATCTCTTTTATAAATTTTATTATGAAATTCGAAATATTAGCATTTTAATTTTTACTTAATTAAATACTTCTTTACTTAATTAAAAATTTAAGACCTCATGCAACCTCTTCATAATATTTTGATAATTTAATAATAAAACTTTAAATCGTTTGATTGCAAACACAAATACAAAAACACACCAAAATATCGCAAAAACTAAGATATATTTTAGTACAGAATTTTGTTATTTAACCTGTTAAAAACTTTCAGAATTATTCCTACCAAAACTTTCCAGAGCTTCCTCTGGCTGGTTTCGACTCTGCTCAAGTCAGCAGAAAAAGTGTAAGTTAGGTCCTGATCCAGCACGTCTCCCATTCAATCAATTGAAAGAAAGACATAGCTCAGCAGCGGGCCAAGTCAGATCTGGGCACATATAGGCCTCTAAAATAGGCTAGCCCCCTCCAAAGCGAAATCCTGGATGCGCCACTGATTCTGAGGGAAACAACGATATCGATTACGTCCCTATTGTTAAAAAAGAATGTCAACAACACCAGGTTTAAAAAATATACAAAGAAATATTCGGGGTATCCCAACAGCTTTTAAAAATTCATTAAACAGCATTTTTCAACTGGTAAATAGAAAGGCTTTGGAAGACTTAAAAAGTGTATACTCAATGTGTCCAACGCTATCAAAAAGTAACACAGCTTGAAATCAGTCAAACACGAGGTCCTCGTTGATTTGACTTCTCATAGCAAGTAATACTGAATTACCAACAACCGGTTATTTGGTGGTGCCAAATGAAAATATTTCGATTCGAGCCAGAAAATTTTCATAAAATAAAGTATAAATCAAGTTGAAGTTAAATGGTTTTAAATAAAAATTCTGGTCTGAAATGTTTTTTAAAAACTTGCTTAAAATTTCTTGTATGTTTAGTGTTAAAGATCTTACTTTAAACTTAGAACCTATCAGATTTTTAATTTTATTTGTGAGATGAATTTAATTTTGTCTAAGAAAGCGAAAATAGTTTTGCTGCATTTCTGAACGACATATGCCTGTGAAGCAAGATTTTCGACAAACGCAGCCACCGAAATGAAATACAGAAATATTTTAAAACCAGAATCAAACATTTCCCTGTAATTGCCATCAACTGGACCCGAATTCAGACATTTTACCACTTGAAAGGCGATGGTTCATTTTTGGACCACTTAATCCTTAAATGCCACATTGGCGCCAGAATTTTGGAATGAAAACTTTTCTTCATTAAATACATGAAGCAAAGCATTTACATACAGTGTAACCTCTGAATAACGGTTAACAGTGGGACCGATTAAAAGTGACCGCTATTCAGAGGTGAGTGTTATTCAGCGATTATTTAAAAAAAAATTATAATTACATAAATTTAAATAGAAATACACAGTCATTTTAATTATTCCTCATTGTTTTAATGCATTAAAAAAATCAGTGATTTGCAGTTGCTTTTTTCTGTAAATACAGGGTGTCCAGCGAATAAGACCCTGATTTCAAAATTAAATATCTCAAAAACAAAGATCAATAGAATTATGCGGTAAACGGTTTGTTTATTAGCTAAGCTGTAAAAATGTTGTACAGAAGTTTCAAAAATTTGTTGCAAAAACCGCTAACAGATGGCGCCGTAATCGCAATGCCTATAAATTGTGTTTTGAAGTCGAGAGCCCTAGCGTCTCATTCCTAGATGGCTCCCTACGTAAAAACGAATATTGGGAAAGTCTACTTTTTCATTGTGGTGATGTGCAGAAGTGGAGACATATGGTCACAGAATTATTGCATCAGCTTTAATTTTAGAAAATTTCAATTAATAGAATGTTCAATAAAAAGTTTAGAAATCATTATAAGATTTTTTTAAATATTTTATTAAATTCAATCTTTAATGCCATATAATTATTTAAATCAAAATGCATATATTTAGAAAATTAATTTTGTACTTTTTATTTATTTTTTATATTTTTAAATCACGGCATAATATTTTGGTATTATTGTTTATACCTGAATTATTATAAATTAAAAAGTAATTTTTCACTTTTAATTTATTTTTAAATCACGGCATAATACGATTATGCTTGAAACTCAACAATTCCAAAGTTGAGTTGTGATGTTGTTTTAGCACAACTGATATATTTCTTTTCTTTGTAAACAAAGTTTTAGAGACAGAAATTATGCATTAAATTATTTCTTTTTTAAAAGGAATTGATGATAAGTCATATCATCAACGTCAAAGTAAAAGTATTTTGGATGCTGCATTCCTTTCGAACACTTCGTATCCTATCGCTAGAAGCTGCACCATATTTCTGTGCTCAATGATAAAAAAAAAAAGGATAACGAGTTTTTAAAATTAAAATAATTTTTTTAACTTAATTAAGTTTTAAAAAATGGAAACTTTGTATTTTTTCTTTCAAACTATTCTCTACAATAAAAAAAAAAAATGATTTATGAATTATTATTATAAATGCTCAATGATTTTTAAGAAAGGGGTTTCTTTTAGCTTAATTAAATTTTAAAGCCAGAGATTTTGGATTTTTTTATTCAAACTTTTTTCACAGTTTAAATAAATATTAAAAAAGTAAAGATTTCCATTTTTTTTCAAATCCTCCTCTACTTGGATTCGATTCCACGATCTACCAATTAGGAGAGAAAAGACATATCACAGAGATATTGGTATCCGGACCGAAGTAGCTTATAACAAAATTTGAAACAAATCTCAATTCTGTCAACACATGGCTCCGCTTCTGCACATTACCCAAATAAAATATTTTTTAAGTTCTTATATAATGATTGCTAAACTTTTTATTGAAAATTCTATTAATTGAAATTCTCTAGAATTGAAGCTGATGCAATAATTCTGTGACCAGATACCTCCACTTCTGCACATCACCCCAACGAAAAAGCGGTCTTTCCCAAGTTTCGTTCTTCCGTAGGAAGCCATCTAGGAATGAGACGCTAGGGCTCTCGACTTCAAAAGACAATTTAGTGGCATTGCGATTACGGCGCCATCTGTTAGCGGTTTTTGCAACTAATTTTTGAAACTTCTGTACAACATTTTTACAGCTTAGCTAATAAACAAGCCGTTTACCACATAATTCTATTGATCTTTGTTTTTGAGATATTTAATTTTGAAATCAGAGTCTTATTCGCTGGACACCCTGTATACCACTCAATATGGTATTTAAAAATGTTTTTTCGTCTCTACCGCCATTTTGAAGTTATAAAAGCAAAACCTAGCCTATAACCATCGGACGGTTAAGAGGAATCGATAGAGACCTCATTCATTAAAATCCATCCAGCCGTTGGGATGTTTCGAGGATATAAAGAAATCCACATACCCAGATACGCGTGAAACACATAACCCTTCTTGGCAATCGGGTAAAAAGAACACACAGAAAAAAAAATATTTTTTGTTGAGAAATTTAAAATATACATTTGCATTCCATAACGGCCATAAGTTTAACACAGGAGATGGAAATTTGAGGTCCTATTGATAATGAGCGTAGTTAATCCAGAGGATGTAGATATGGGGAATTTTTACTTTTGTGCAATGGCTCAATTAATTTGGTTAACTTTAATTGAAGTAATGAGGAGCAATAAGTATATCTACGATAAGGAATGAATTTATATTTAGCGAACTAGAAATCGTGAAGATGCTTAAACAAGGAAGTATTTCTAATACGTAATCGTTAGGATAGAAAAAACCCGAAAAGAATTTTTTTCCCCCGTCCGACGATACGGCACTGGAAGGAAATATAGAATTTATTAGAGAGATAATAATTAGCAGTTGCATGTTACATTTGCCATTCATTTCTTTTGCTTCATCGGCTTGCACAAAGTGGTTACGACTGCTCGTAACCCGATTTTGGTATTTCAACTGAGGTAAGTAAAATTTAAACATTCAGTCATAAGAAATATATTTTTTTAAATTCTTTTTGCTGCAGCTGATGAAGTTTGCTATCAAACATCAAGCTTTATAGTTTTTATTTGTTGTTTGTTGAAACGAGGATTACTAGTTGTACTGGACATTTTTGGCTAAATTTTTGTGTCCTGCGTGGGGCTGCCAATTTTTCTATTTTTAGCACTTTCCAACGCTGTTGAAAAGTGTTTATAAATTCGGTTTGTCTGCAGTAGCGCCAACTTTTCAAAAATACTGCGTGGACTCAAAAATTTTTGAGTAAAATAACACATATATCCCCCCCCCCCCCCCTTAGTGTGTATGTGTGTAGAGAGAGAGAGGGGAGGAGCAAATGATTAAAGATGATAATTCGATATTAAATCATGTTTTTCCAAAGCAGATTTAAAAATTATTATAATTTAGTTATAATTTTATAAATATTTTTATTACATGATATTCTTATAAGTTCTTCCTTATAAATACATTAATATTCATTTTAAATAACATTGGAATTAATTATTGAAAGTGCAAAAAACTAAATGCCAAGAAAAGAATACAATTTAGTCACCAAGTACTTTACCAGATCAAGACATAAAAAAAGATGGCAAAATATGCAGGGAATTTGTTTTCATGGGAAATTTAACTACGCATCTGCTGAAGGGGTTTTCAGTTCTCCTGTAAGTCTAATTTACGCCCTTACTATTATTAAAACAAAACTTTTGAAAACGTTAATAAAATCAAATTTCATTTCAGCGATTAAATAATTAAAAAAATAAATTATTAATTAAATCAATTGAAACTGGGTGGGCGGAGAGATCCAAGTTATTGGGTGGGCTCGCGCTTCATGGGACCATATAAAATGGCGCCACTGTTTGTCTGCCCGACAGTTCGTGCTTTAACGCTCTTAAATATCGTCGGATTACCAAGTAATTGATATATTAGATTAATTTTAACTCAGTTATTCTAATTGGTAAATATATCATATGAGAAGCAAATTTTCAACTGGGCGAAAAATGTCCGCATCAGGATTCGAACCAGGGATCTCTTTGTTGAAGCCGCCAATGTTCTGCCATCTGAGCTATCCCGGACGAATCTGTTGGATCTAATTCACCCAGCTAACCATATTGATTATAGCATCTGGTCTGATATCTAAATCAGCTCAACAGGATAAATCGCAAGTAATGGAACTCCAGAAAACGCTGGATAAAGAGATCCCTGGTCATCACATCCTGGTCCGGACATTTTTCGCCCACTTGGAAATTTACATCTCATAATTGAAAAATGTTATTGAGGTTTACCATGGCATGTTCGGTATTGAAAATAAAGTGTGTAGCATTTATAGTTAGTTTACAGGGGCACTCAAAAGAATGCCGTCACGTTATAGTCTATGGGGAAAAATTCTTTGGAGTATATTTTAATGATGTCGCACGATTTCAAGCGTATTGAAGTTGATAACTTTACTGAGGTGCACTACAGGATTATTACTATAGACTGTGGTGTACATAGAATTAATCGTTCATTTACAGGGGTACACAAAATAATTCTGTTATAGTACTGTCTATGAGCAATAATTCCTGGAAATGCTTTTTCAATTGAGGTATGCGTTTTTAGCTCCCGGTATGCCATTTCTTTATCCCAGTTATTAAAGTATCGTCTCCAAAAAATAACATTCCGTTGTATAAGCCAGCCGTAAAACAAAGCAGATGTATCATTGTACTGTTAAACATTCTACTGCAATTTTTTAAACTTCTAAGCATATTATATTTTCAATTTTTATACCGTCGTATTGGAAAAAAAAATTCTTTTTAATGCCATTTGTTTGAAAACTGCATCTCAATTTATTTTTGAGATATTAATTTTTTGTAGTTTTTAACGCCCTTTGTTTAATTTTGGCAACTCAAGTATTCCATTTCTGTAGAAAGTAAAGAAAAAATAGTTGGAAAATAGTAGATTATTATATCTTTTGATTGCCATTTTCCCAACTGAAAAAAAAAGTAATTAAAAAACGTGGAATTTTGAAGAAATATAAATGAATGATTTCTGATAAAACATGGAGCTATTATAAAATATATTTAATTTAATTATCTGTATTGTAAACAAATGAAGGCATATGAATCATTAGATAGCGGATTTATTTTATTTATTTATTTTTTTGTCGAGTTTCTTGAGTGACGGCACCTGTTTTTTGGGATTTGTGCATTATTCAGCGATAGTGACGTCCTATGAATACTTTACGGTAGATGTTGTTTAAGACTGGATCGTAAATGAGGAATTCTTCAGAGGAGGCGAATGACGCCATTTTATCTATACTAATAAAAGAATAAATCGCTCTGTGTGTGTGTGTGTGTGTGTGTGTGTCTGTCTGTGTGCGATGGCTAACGAAAGCTACCGCACGTAGAAGTCTGAAAATTCAGATGTGATTAGTCCAAGAAAATACACCTGAGGCTCGGATTTTTAATTTTTTAAGGGCCGGGGCCCCTGGGCTCCTTTCACTTTTTATGCACTAAAACGTTAATAACATGCTTCTTTTCTATCCGAACTTCTTCGTTTTTGGGGTGAATTATCCTTTCAGTTTCTGTCCCATTTCTACATTTCACTTAAGACCCTGGCAACCTTGCAAGGGGCCCAGTGCAGGGCCCCTTGAAGTTTCAGTGCACTAAATTGTTAATAACATGCCTCTTTTCTATCCGTCTTCTTCGTTTTTGGGGTGAATTCTTTTGAGTTTCTGCCCCATTGCTATATTTCAGTTAAGACCCTGGCACCCTTGCAAAGGCCTAGTACAGGGCCCCTTGAACTTTTAGTGCACTAAATTGTTAATAACATGCCTCTTTTCTATCCGATCTCCTTCGTTTTTGCGGTGAATTCTCCTTTCAGATTCTGCCCCATTTCTACATTTCAGTTAAGACCCTGGAACCCTTGCAAGGGGCCCGGTACAGGGCCCTTGAAGTTTTAGTGCAGTAAATTGTTAATAACATGCATCTTTTCTATCCAATCTTCTTCGTTTTTGGTGTGAATTCTCCTTTCAGTTTCTGCCCCATTTCTATTCTTCAGTTAAGACCCTGGCACTTTCGCAAGGGGCCCAGTAGAGGGCACCTTGAAGTTTTAGTGCACTAAAGTGTTAATAATATGCCTTTTTTCTATCCGATCTTCTTCGTTTTTGGGGTGACTTCTCCTTTCAGTTTCTATCCCATTTCTACATTTCAGTTAAGACCCTGGCACCCTTGCAAGGGGCCCAGTACAGGGCGCCTTGAACTTTTAGTGCACTAAATTGTTAATAACAAGCCTCTTTTCTATCCGATCTCCTTCGTTTTTGGGGTGAATTCTCCTTTTAGTTTCTACCTCATTTCAACATTTCACTTAAGACTCTGGCATCCTGTACAGGGCCCTTGAACTTTTAGTGCACTAAATTGTTAATAACATGCTTCTTTTCTATCCAATCTTTTTCGTTTTTGGGGTAAATTTTCCTTTCAGTTTCAGCCCAGATTTCTGCCCAGAAAATTCAGATGTGATTAGTCCAAGACAGTTTCTGATGCACCTGAGGCTCAGATTTTTAATTTTTTAAGGGCCGGGGCCCCTGGGCCCCTTTCACTTTTTATGCACTAAAACGTTAATATCTCTCTAACTTAATAACCTCTTTTCTATCCGAGCTTCTTCGTTTTTGGGGTGAATTATCCTTTCAGTTTCTGCCCCATTTCTACATTTCACTTAAGACTCTGGCACCCTTGCAAGGGGCCCAGTACAGGGCCTAAATTGTTAATAAATTGCACTAAATTGTTAATAACATGCCTCTTTTCTATCCGATCTTCTTCGTTTTTGGGGTGAATTCTCCTTGTGAGGTACTGCCCCATTTCTACATTTCAGTTAAGACCCAGGAACGCTTGCAAGGGAACCGGTACAGGCCCCTTGAAGTCTTAGTGCACTAAATTGTTAATAACATGCATCTTTTATATCCGATTCTTCTTCGTTTTTGGGGTGAATTCTCCTTTCAGTTTCTATCCCATTTCTACATTTCAGTTAAGACCCTGGCACCCTTGCAAGGGGCCAAGTACTGGGCCCCTTGAACTTTTAGTCCACTAAATTGATAATAACAAGCCTCATTTCTATCCGATCTCCTTCGTTTTTGGGGTGAATTCTCCTTTTAGTTTCTACCACATTTCAACATTTCAGTTATGACTCTGGCACCCTGTACAGGGGCCCGGCACAGGGCCCTTGAAGTTTTAGTGCACTAAATTGCTAATAACATGCTTCCTTTTTATATGCGATCTTCGTCGTTTTGGGGTGAATTCTCCTTTTAGTTTCTGCCCCATTTCTGCATTTTAGTTAAGACCCTTGAAGTTTTAGTGCACTAAATTGTTAATAACATGCCTCTTTTCTAACCAATCTTCTTCGTTTTTGGGGTGAATTCTCCTTTTAGTTTCTGCCCCATTTCTACATTTCAGTTAAGACCCTGGCACCCTTGCAAGGGGCCCAGTACAGGGCCCCTTGAACATTTAGTGTACTAAATTGTTAATAAATTGCTTCCTTTTTATCCTATCTTCATTTTTGGGATATTTTCTCCATTTAGTTATACTCCCGTATCTACATTCTAGTTAAGACCATGGGCCCGTCTAGGGTCCCGTAGGGCCCGGTCCAGGGCCCCTTAAATTTTTTGTGTGCCATGCGTTTTTCACACCTTCGCAATGCGTAGTTTTAAAGTTGAGTCTTGAACTCTTCTCCTTAGACCAACACTCACATATATTTATCGGTCCCCTAGGGCCCTTTTTTAAGCACTTCCCCATTTTTTTGCACATTTCATTTAAATTATTTTCTAATGATTAATTCGTACCCTATGCTTAATCTCAACTAATCGAAGATCTAAAACGCTAAGTTCTAAAACGTTGTAACATGTTTTTATGTTAGGGCGTTTTCTCAACTATCAGTTGGCCCCCTATTAAAACTCCCTTAAAAATAGTCCGATTCACTAGCTTTTTTTTTTCTAACACTATCTTAGCTTCTCCCTAATTTTCTCACCTTCGCAATGCGTAATTTTAAAGTTGAGTCTTGAACTCTTCTCCTTAGACCAACACTCGCATATATTTATTGGGGCCTTAGGGCACTTTTTTAAGCGTTTCCCTAATTTTCTGCACATTTCTTTTAAATTATATTTTAATGATTAATTCGTACCCTATGCTTAATCTCAACTAATCGAAGATCTAAAACGCTAAGTACTGAAACGTTGTAACATGTTTTCATGTTAGGGCCTTTTCTCAACTATCAGTTGGCCCCTTTTGGGCCCCCTATTTTAACTCCCTTAAAAATAGTCCGATTCACTAGCTTTTTTTTCTAACAACATGTTAGGTTCTCCAGCTATTACATGAACGACAAAAAAAAAAAAAAAAAAAAAAAAAAAAAAAAATTCAGGCTTCAACTACCACCAATTTTGAATATAAATCGTCTTCTTAGGGCCCTTGGTGCATCTTCTTTAAAAATGATCCGAATTCATTGCAATTTTCTTTACCATAGTTCTAGCGTACTCAGATTACATTAAAAACTACTAAAAAGTGTATTTATACCAAACTACATGCCACTTAAGTCCCTTCCCCTTTGGGGCCCGGTACAAGGCCCCTTGAAGCTTTTGCACCATAAATTTTTAATAAATTGCATCTCTTAATCCGATCTTCATGTTTGGAACCATTTTTCCATTTACTTATTCTCCAGTTTCTATATTCCATTTAAAATCCTGGGGCACCTTAGGTTCCTGTAGGGCCCGATCCGGGACCCCTTGAACTTTTTGGTGTGCTATGCATTTTTTACACCCTAATTTTCTCATCTTCTCATTGCATGATTTTAAAATTGAGTCTTGGACTCTTCCCCCTAGACCAACACCCTCATATTTTTATGGGAGCTCTAGGGCCCCTTTTTAAGCATTTACCCCATTTTTTCGCATTTCTTTAAAATATTATTCTAATGATTATTTCATACCCTATGTTTAATTTTGACTAATTGAAGATCTAAAACGCTAAGTACTAAAACATTTAAACATGTTTTCATGTTAGGGCGCTGCTCTCAACTAACAGTTGGGCCCTTTTCGGCCCATTGTTATAGCTCCCTTAAAAATTGTCCGAATCACGAACTTTTTTTTCCTAACACTTCTTCGGTTCTCCAGCTACTACATGAACGACAAAAAAAAAAAAAAATTGCAGACTTCAGCTACCACACCAATTTTGAATATTAATCGTCTTCATGGGGCCTTTGTTGCAGCTTCTTTAAATCCTATTCTATTGCAATTTTCTTTAACATAGTTTTAGCGTCTTCCAACTACTTTAAAACCCCTAAAAAATTTTCTTATACCCAACTACATTACAGTTAAGACCCTGGCCCCCAGGGCCCGGTCTTTCTTTATATCTCAGCTACCACCTTTTCCGAACATTAATCTCCTTTTTCAGCATTAACTTACGTCTACTCACTACAGACGTAAATTAAAAATCGCGTTACTTTAAAGGCAACTTTAGATAAGAGATTTCATCCGTTTATTAAATATTGTGTTAATGGTAACAGTGATTCATGAAATTTACAAGGTGAGGAGGCATTTTCCACTGCTTGGTGGCGCATTATTTCCTCGGGCTTAAGGTCCCAATTTCAACGGGATTTGCTTCCTTCAGCCTAGATTACAATTCAGATACTTTCTGTATTAGGAAATTTTATCTTAGACTTTAGTTAGCAACATTTTCTAACATTAATGGCGCATTCTTTTTTTTTTTTTTTGGTTTCTGTGGGCTTGATTCCTACGAAGTTTGGCTCACTCAACTTGGTTTTCGATTGTCTCCGGCACGTGCGGGCACTTTCGGTAAATGCTGCCATATGTAGTGGGGATCTATATTACAGGTTCGTTCGGAAAGAAGTTTGATGGGAACGCATTAGACACTGCGGAAGGCAATGGAGCTTCCGAAATTAGGTTCATTTAAAAGAATTTCCAAAGATATAAAATCATAAAAACTTAAGTTTTGTTTAAGGTTATTATTTACAAACCCCGGGCGAGTCTGCTGGTATCTCTCTATTCTAAAAAAAAGTAACTACCGCTGTCACCGCCGCCGCCGCCGGTTTTGATTTTTTTGCGACCGGAGGCCTTTCTTCGTTAATATTAACAAAAATAATGCATACAAAAATATGAAAATCGGTGGTTTTATACAGAAATGTTTGATAAATACGCTGATGCAGACAGTTTTCAAATCGAAGAATTATTTTAAGAGTTATTTAATGCTAAAGTTGGACAAAATCGTTCCACTAAAAAAGTTTTATAGCAGCAAAAACTATACATGGCAGTGTAATCATTTTTAGATCATTTTATGCGTTAGAATTTGCCGGAGTGCAGATTGCATTAATTTTTTTATTTTGACTCATTTTTTCAGGTTTTATTTCTATTTGAAATTCAAATTTTCAGCATTTCTAGAGATATTTTTTACAGATTTCAGAAAATTGTACTAATTTAAACTGTTGCCAACTGTATAAAAAGCGCTAGCAATAATGTTTGCTTCAAATTAAAAAATTATTTACACGTGACTATTATAAACAGGAAAAAAACTTTCAAATTAGAATTAAATAATTACGTATAAAAAGCAGGAACTTATTAAAAATTACGTCATAAAAAGTATACACGTGTATTTTAAAAGAGAAAGGATATTGTAAAATAATAAATTCATTAACATGCGTTAGAAGTCTTAGGAGAAATTACGTCATGTTTACGTCACATTATAGTTATTACATAAAATGAACACAAAATAATATTGCAAAAAAGTTTAAATTTAGAAATTGCGCTAGACATTTATTTGATATTTTGAGAATTAATTTAAAATGTCTCATTTAAAAGAACTTTCTTTTCGCTTTGTTAAAAAATACCAGGAGACAAAGACTCTATTTACTTAATTCCTTTTATATTAGCTTATTTTGAAATGTTGTTACACGTGTATACGTCATCAAGTTATTTTTATTTCGACGTTTTATTTGTGTTTTTATTAATGTTGTACGAATTTATTTGTTCTTTCGTTATTTAAAATAAAAATTATATCAATTTGTATAATTTGGCGAGTGGTTTGGCGATTTATATAATTTGGCGAAATAGGTCAACAGGATAATCAAGTAGTACCGCAGCAGATTTGGCGTTAAAATTCCCCAATCAAAGAGAAATGAATAGAAATTCGTTTATAGGGAGATCGCCACTGTTTTTTAAATTATAATTCAATCTTTCGAAATCTTTTTAAAGCCGATCAAATTAGCGTGTATTTAGAGTCTGCGGTATCTGGACAGGGGGTTGGCGAGCGTAGCTCGTAGGGGGCCGAGCCCCCTAGTAAAATAAAAGATTGTGTTTTAAGTCTTAAAACTGAAATATGTCTTTTATTATCTATATTTATAAACATATATATTTTTTTCATCGGGGGCGACACTAAATTCTGAAAAAGCAGAATTCCTGCTTTCTAGTTAAATTTAACTAATTTTTCACATATTACTTTGTGCGTATATAAATTCTGTAGATCATATCGCCCATCTGCAAGAAAAGTGACACATCTCGACAAAAGTAAATTTCGCCGGAGAGGCAAAAGAAGATTTGCACGCTTTTACTGTATCATGAAATTGTAGCAATTAGCTCTGCATGCAGCAGTAAAAACGTCCGCACTTTCCGTAGTCAAATTCTATTCCGATGGTCAGGTCATATAAGTAGTAAGGCAAAAGATTAAGAAAACCGGTGGTTTCGCCATTAAAACAGAGGCCAATATCACTTTAAAATGTTTATTCAGCCACACATAAAAACGTGAACAACTCTCACATTACGAGAGTTTTCATAGAGCCTTCAGGTTAAAGCACGAATCACTACTTCATGCTAAAAAGATATTAAATTAACAAATTTAGACGTTCTACTTGACGATCAGACACCTGGAAACAGAATTTAAAATAATCGAACAACACAGAATTCTCCCTTCGGACCTCACGCACGGTGCTTTTGTTAGCACTTCCGTAGGAAGATAGACTGGAATGTAAACTTCATGACGAACCAATCAGATTCAGGAACGAGGCACAGAATGAAATGCGCTCGGTTACTCAACCAATGGAGAACGAGAGAGGAACGTAATAGGGAATGAATCCTTTATCTACTCACGGAGGATTTCGATGCAAAACGTCCGACGCCGGGAATGCGCGGAGAGTTGTTTCGTGGAATAAAATAAGAAATAGAAAAATGGCTTTTAAAAACGTTCGAAAAATGAAAAAGTAGCTTCTCTCAGAATATTATAGTTTTGGTAGCTGATAAAAATTAATGAAGGGATTAAAAGTTTTAGATTGAGATTTCGAATAAGATAATTATTAATATACGTGTTTTAAGTTTTATAGGAATTTAACTAGAAATAAATAATAGATATTATTAAGAAATAGGGAAATAATGAATATGCTGAAAATTTAGAATAATTTAATTAAATATAGCAAAGTAAAATTTTTATGTAACATATATGTGTATGTATAATAACATATATGTATGTGTGTGTGATCATCCTTTGAGCATCAAAGTGAGCGGTACTGGCAAATTGGATTTAAACGTGAATGTCGATAAATGTTACGACAAAAACATTCTGTTGTGTCAAACCTTTCGCCCTAAAATACACCAAATAGTGTGCCGTAAGTTAAGGAACAATTTCTCGAAATGGGTTTCATTTTCCTCATAAAAATTATATGTTTGCGTAATCCATTTTTTAAAGGTCTAACAATATCTTTTTTAAACGTTTTATATTAGCAGCCCTTCATACGAAATGTCATCTTCTTTCTCAATACAATGTTTTCTGGTCCTGTTTTGCATCTCGTGTCAGTTTGTTCAAAGCGAGCAGAGTTTGGAAAGGCATAACGGTTCGGAAGTTGGATCTTTCTGCTCAAGACAATGTGATAAGCTGAACGACCAAGCTAGTGACGATGATATACCTCTATACCAATGTTCTTGCAGTCCAAGCTGTTCAGTTTACGGTGACTGCTGCTTCGATTCTCCACACAAGGATACTAGTAAGCAATAGTTTATGTAAAATTAAACCCAATGTCTGCAACCAAGGCTCGTTGATATATATCACGATATAGGGAAGGCTGGGGAGGGTTGACCCATTTTTTACAAAAATATTTTTTATTTTTTGAATATTGAACCTAGAATAAAGCTTCATATATCATTTTATTCGTTATACAATCCGTTATCAAAATAAAATTGCGGCATAAGTGTAATATATAAGAAACTTGAAAAATGATTGATTTTAATCTTAAGAAAATAATGGGTCAAGGCCCACTTTATTTTATATTGAACCACTTTATTTTATATTGAAATATTTGTTAAAGGAAATAAAATTAATTTTAAAAAAGGCAGAATAACTTTATGCTACATGTTTTAATTATTGCTGAAAATTATTTGGGAAAATGTGATGTGTAAACAAACCTGCTTAGACGGAATTCAGAGCACAGGAGAAAAATTCCGTTTTAACCCCCCCCCCCTCCCGTTTGGTGACTTTCGACCTGGAAACACTAGTTGCCAGATAATTTGATTTAATCTCATTGTGTTCATATTGGTGAAATTTGTCTACACACCTTCCTAAACTGTTTTGATCAATGTTATGTTCTTTTGCAGAGGCATGAATACTTATCATTGCTTAAGGCTGTTGTTTTCATCCTTTCTAGTACTTTTCATTCTTTCTATTTACCGACTATAGGTACTATTTAAGTGAAATAAAAGTTCCTATCAACTTTCCAATTTATGTTTCATTAATTTTTTTCTTGATTCTATAGCAATTTTTCACATCTTTCTTTAATCAGTTTTAAACATTTTCTTTTCTATCACTGAATTTTATTGTAGCTTTACACAGTAAATTTACATTATTTTAGAAATGTGACCATTAACCTTTTATTATGTACAGTGTATAATAAAAATATTTCCAAAAACACTTAATTAAGAAAGCTTTGACCATCTGGTCAACCCTCTCTCACATTGATTGGATCAAGCCTCCCCACATAGCCACTTTTTAAAGTTGGTTATGTTTAGCCTAATTTAATGTACAATCTTTATACCTGGAATGAAAGCTCAGTATTTCTGCATTACTTAAAACCTACTTACTTAAATTTTTTTTGATATATTTTATCTGGAAAATCTTAATTGTTTCTTAAAAATACACTTTTTAAGCTGAAAACTCTTCAGAATTGATTTTTTCACACCTGTTTCAGTTATCTGCATGAAAAAAAGACTATTGTTTGAGCATTTCAATAACTTTGGTTGCCACCTATTGGCAAAACTCTGAAATGCTTTTAAATATGAAAACTGAAGGGTGGGTCAAGCCTCCCCTCTGGTCAACCCTATATATCCGATATTTATTTTCAAAATATCAAAATGTTTGATATTTTCGATAATTTCATATATTTGATATTTGAAGAGCTCAGATGATAAAGGTAGTATGTGAAAAAATAAAATAAAATAAAATAAATAAATAAAAAAGAACTGAGTTAGTCATATGATTGAAGGTAATCAGTGGTCCTCTACCATCTGTAAAATTGCTATTTGGAAATAAACCTAACACTCACAGAGGTTTTAATTGATAAAATAGGCATTTGACAATAAACGTAAATAAAGATTTGGAATTTTACAGCTCATTTTCTCAAAATGATGATTGTGTCACTTACCACATTTATCATCTAAGCTCTTCATTTATTTTCAAAATATCAAGACATTAGATATTTTCATAAACTTGGTATTGATTTTCAAAGTAACACTGTGCAAGATATTTTTGATATTTTCAGTCAAAAGAATGTCAAAGTAAATGAAATTTCTACTGTCATTGACTTTGTCGTTTAGTAGACAGTCAGTTCAACTTTTGTCACTGGCAATGCCTTTCTTAACCATAGAAGAAAAATATCCTTTCGGGGCTTTGTGTTTGACGCTTTATTTTTAAATGTAGAACTAATAATTATGGGGAACATAAATAATTCAGAGCAGCCACTGGAAGATAAACTGTCTGATTTAGTTAATCAGTTATTTACAGCTTCATTAGAAAAAACGATTTTCTGGTTTTGGTTTAGTCTTTAAACTGTACAACATGTTGGGGAATAATATAAATGTAAATAATAATGAAAAAAAAACATGCTTTCATTAAAATTACCAAAATTAGTGATATTTCGCAAAGTTGGCCAAAATTTGGCGCTATTGTGGTAACATTGCCATTAGTATTCTTCAAAAAATATTCATTGTTGCAGCTGATACTGATTTTTTCATAGTAAATCAAACTACAACTGAGTAACCATTAAATTTAAGTAGTGTTTTTGTGATGTTTTTCGAAATCAGAGGGCGCTTGGCGACAGGATCCCCCTTTGGGGTCGAATTTTGAAGAATTCCGAAACACATGTTCACTAATTTTAGTTATACTCTAGGCATGTCAAGTTTCAAGATTTTATTTTCATTGGTTTATGAGATAGGATGATTATTTTTTAATTTTAAATTTGCCTTCTGTTGTCTCCCTTATAGATCGAATTTAAATAATCAATGTTTAATTCCTATCTTGCCCTCAGGAATACATATATATTCCAAATTTCAAAACTCCATGTCAACAGGAAATAGGTGAAAAATCAGTAACAAGATTTGACTTTACACAAAAATCTTGTAAAATTTTTTGTCAAAATCTTGTAACAATTTTGTTTGTATGTGTACAAACAGAAACACATACAAACAGAATTGTAAGTTAAGAACACGAGCTTGCATTTACGTTCAAATTTTTCAATTAAAAAAACTATTTTGTATTTAAAATTTTGTTTTATAAAACATAATTTTTTCTTGATAGTTGTTAGTGAATCCTCTAGTTGCTTTTTTTATATGGCTTTCTTAGGGTATAAAGCAAACTGGTTTCCGTTTTTAATTAGCTGATCTTCAATTTTGTTCTAAGTGATAAAAAAGAAAAATACGTTTTTAGAATAGTGTTTTATTAATTTTTCATGTTATATACAACCTGTTTTAGTTTTTAATTATGCTGGAAAATATTTATTATTAGCCCTGAGTTGAATATTTTGAAAATAATTGATATACATATAAATATCGGATATTTTCGAAAATATGATATTTACGAACCCTGTCTACTATATACGAGGCGATGAGAATCAGAGTGAACTAACCTCGCCAGCTTCGATTGCGAGAAAATTTTTTCCAAAATTTGTACAATTTTTTGTCACACTCTTTTATAGACCAATTCTGCCAGTACCATAGGCAATTAAACTTCTTCAGCAAGCATCTGCTGATTATTTTTCCCACGCCCAGAGTGAACATAGACACTCGGAGTCCTTCAAAAACTCCAGGCAATCCCAATTCGATCGGGCAGTGGTGACCAAGTTGGCAGAGTATTGTACTAGTAGCTGTTGGTTGCAGGACCCAGGCTAACTGCTGGCTAAAATTCCGTCATGTACGCTAATGGCGCCTGGTGCATGTAAAATCCGTCGTGGGTGCAAAGTCCTCCAAGTTGCATGTGAATTATACCTCTGGAGGTGCTTTGCCAGGTGAAGGTCTCGTCATCTGAACAAGGTTCTAAATTACGAGACCAACTTAAGTAGCAATGTGTAGGTGCCAACCAACAGGATATAACGTTAAGTAACCGGCAAAACAAAGTATACACAAAACGAGCAGTAGGCACTGCAGATAGGATGACAATCGAGGCAATGATGTCAGGTTTATTGCCGTTACGCGACGATTAGGCGGTCACCACCCCGATGCAAGGTATCAAACCCATTTAGCTGGGGCAACCCGGCAGGTAGGGGCCTGGGCATCGGTTAGAAAGAAAAGAGAAGAACAAAGCCACTTGATCTACTCTTGCACTGTCACTTGATATCCAAGTTAGGTTGGACCATCTTTTAAACTGGCTGTATCACTTGAGTAATATCGAAATTAATAAAATCATTATGCAAACAATAGATGCCATGACATACAATCAGGGCCGGCGCAATGTCGCCCTTGGCAGAGCAGTTTGCGAGACCTAACGATTCTAACTACAATTATGGACTACTGAAAATTATTCTTAAATTGTATATATATAATAGAATATAAAACTGATTTAAAACAATGACCGTTAACATTTTTGGCGATAATTTCAAAAGAAAATAGTTTTAACATATACATTTTATTATTTTTTTTTTCTTCTACGAAGGAAAAATGTCGTACAACTTCTTTCCTACATAATGTGCATAATGCTATCCATATTTCTTAAGAGGCTACTTCAGTCACGGGAAGAAAGTAAAACGCTAATGTTAAATCTATGGGGGGGAGGGAGGGGCGTTATTTTCAAATTTCTTGCTTTGATTTAAATATTGTTAATTTTTTTTTTTTTGCATAGGACAGCTGAGGACGATCTACCACCGGACTAGTTTTTACCTTTTTCGATTTTTGTTGTAGTTTTTTTTTTTTTATTAGGATGGTTTAAATTTCAAAATCAATAGTGAAAGTAATTTCTACTGAGACATTGGTAATTGGATTGGTTGGGACACTGTGAGAAAGTGGGATACTGGAAATTGGATTCTACTTAATAAGATCTTTGAGGTACAGTCAGTTTATATAGTTGGGATTTCCCAATTGATATTAATAAACTTTGAGAGCCTTTAATAGTATTGATTAAGGCCTCAAGAGGTGGGGGTGTATTGTCCTCTATTACCCAATTCTTGGATTCGCATTTGATTTCCGACAGAAAAATAATTAACAGATAATCAGGACATAGATATGAATATTTGTGTTTTCCTTAGTAATTGTCTGATAGCAACCCAGGAAAGAAAGCAATCACTAACCGAGGCAATGAAAACGATGGGACTCTGTACAAATGTCTTTGGGTTTTGGCTGTTAATTGAGACGCCACAGAATAATGTATTACTCCAAGGAGAACGCTTCATTTTATTCTATTTTAGTTTAATTCCTGTAAGCTATATAAAGTTAAACTGTGTATTTAGAAAATTACGGCCTTATTTAAAGCAATCTCCTAATGAAGCCATATTCAAGTGTGTCGTTTGTTTTGAACTCTGCTGGCCACAATTAAATAGCGACAAGAGTATGCATAATTTAATATTGTAAAACTATTTATAAATATTTCATCCAACAACATTTAAAATGTTAATTACGATATAACACATTTTTATTGTGATCTGAAACCTCAACTTAGCCTTATTTGACATACAGGTATCTTATAACAGTTAAGTGTGATAAAAATTGCACTTTTTAGTAAAAAATAACTTATAAACTAATTTATTGCGTACAATTGTAGTATAACGGTAGTTAGTACAGTTAGTTAAAATAAATAGTAAATCAGAATATTTGGTATGGTTTTCAATAAAAATCCTTTGTACCATCAGGGTTGAAATAAATGGCGAATTAACATCCCTTTTGGCATGGTGTTGTGCTATAATGGAAAAGTACCAAAATTTTTGTCCGAAAATTTGGCGGGGCCGAAACTATCTGTATTCCAAAACCTCGCTTCTTCCTTCGAAAATTTTTAACATTACTCATGTATATGTGCTGTATCGGCTCAAATGAGACACACTTTATTAGGTAGATTTCGTATGAAATACTACCTATGACATTCTCCCCTATGTTGGAATTTCTGAAAATTTTTTGCAGATCTACGCCGATCATGACCCCTAGAACCCAAAATCACCCTCAGTAAAAAACTTTATATATCTACATCTATATCTATCTATCTATCTATATATATATATCACTTTCTTCTGGACACGATAACTTGCATAATTCTGAACAAATATCTTCCAAACTGATACATAAAATGAAGGGGCATAAAATCTCGGTCATATTCGTTAATTGCCAAAATCGGACCAAGGGGATTGAAATAGGGAGGGGTTTTGTGAAAACCGAAAAAAACCCCCATAACTTCTTAATTTTTGTACATATCAAATCAGTTTAAAGTTTTCATTGCTTCTAAAAATTGGGCCAAAAATTTATGTATCACAGATTTTTGATAAAATTAAAAATGAGCTCAAGGAGCGCCAAAAATAGGGTATTAGGGAGAAAAAAATTCATAACTTCGCCAATTCTCCAGATATCAAATCCAATTAAATTTATTATAAATCTTCTTAATATTATCTAAAACTTTCATATTGACAAGTTTTTGATAGGACCAATTGGTACCAATTGGTAAATTAAAAACGAAAACAAAAAGGGGGAGTTGAAGAAGAAAAATCCATAACTTCGTCAATTCACAAGATATAAAATCTGCATGAATTTATTATATATCTTCTTAATATTGTCTACAACATTTACAAGTTTTTGTTAGGATCAATTCTTACAGCAAAAACAAATTAAAAATACATAGCGGTTGAAGAAAAAAATCATCGTATTAAGGGGGTATTCAAATCCAAACTGCTTATTTTCTGACCCATTTTTAAATTCATTTTTGCTCTCAAATGCATCCAATTGGTACGTTCTCTTATTTAGAAACTATATAATGCACCGTAATGATCTATTTTTTGATAGAGGCATAATATATTTCAAAAAATGCTGTCAAAGTGGGCATTTGAAACAAATTTCCCGAAGCGATTGTGTTAGAAACGAAAAATATTGTTCTACTGAGAAAATAATTGTTTATAAATCATGTTTTAATTAATTGAACGAAAAATAGAAACACAGGTCGCTTATAAATCTGTTCAAAAATTACGTCAGTAAGTTTCATATTTTTTCTATTAAAAATGAATCTGAAAATGTGCCAGAAAATTTCGAGTTGTTGAGCATGGAAAAGTATTTTTTTTAATACCGCCTTAACATGATTCTGATAAAACCAGTTCTTATATAAAAATGAAATAAAAACTCACCAAAAGCGACCAGATAAAATTGTTAAAGTGGGTTTATCTGTAATCGTGATTTAGTTTTTTTTTGGTGAAATTAGCACCAAACATTTGCATTTAACTTCGAAATCTACCTCCGCCTGTAGGGCGGGCCGGCAGAGATTTTTTATTACTATGAACTTCACTGTTTATAATTATCAGTTGTGACCGACTCAACCGGGAAAATTATAATGTAAGCAACGCATATATGACTTTTGAAGATGCTTTTCACGTGCTCATTAAAAGCTACAAACTTAACAGTAATAGAAAATTTTTAGTTTGAAACCGAAAAAGTTACATTTTATTTTATATGAAGGTAAAAACTTTTGGTCAGAGGCACAGACAGTCAATTTGGGCCTCGGAGATAAAAATTTCAAACAGGGGCGCTATTTTAAAACTTTCAACTTTCTTAGAGAGGCGGGGGTGGGGGAGGAAAGGGCGGTTTTTTTTTTTTTTTTTTTTTTTTTTTTGAGAGGGAGTAAGCAAGTATATATTTAAAATGTTATTTACCTATATTTAAATCTCTACTAAACTAATAATAATTGTAAAATGTAAAAAGGTTATTATTTTTTAAAAACATATTGAATGTTAATTTCCTAAAAACACACTTTTAAGTAAATTATTTCAATTAATTTAAACGCAAAATATTGAAGAACTGTAAATATGTGTAAATTTTAAAATTAAATATTCGTTATTGAATTTGTCCTCCAGTATTTAACTGCACGGCTAATTAATTATTGAAAAATACCTATGATTATTGGTTGTCATAAAGTAATAAAACATAAAAGTTGTATTATTATTTATGCTTTGTTTTTGTTTGAAACTTATACACACACATAGTGTATACTATACACACCTATATATTGTTCGTCTTCGAAAGCTGCGCCTAGCACTCTGAGACGACTCTACTGTCCAAAGAGGTGTTACGCTGAGATGGGTATTTTTCGAAGTTCTACGCAGCTAAACAAACTCGCTCATCCCTATTTTGATAAAATCAAAGCAGACCTGACGCATGCGCAAAAGCGCGGAGGGTTTTGCTTTCCAAAAACAAACTGTATGTATATTTGTTTGTTTCTTAGAAATGTGTTCTATACATATATAATTAATTAATAATTATGTATATTTATGTATGTATTAATACTTAAATTTGTTTTGACATTTTCGTTTTCGGCCGAAAATAGGAAGATTACCTAAATTCGTTTTCGGTTTCGGTCGATCCTTAATTACTATAATTTTCTCTTGTCTTTTCCAATAAGTGGGCTTTATTCTATCTTTAGCCGACTTGTAAAATACTCAATTACTTTATGAATATTTTTCATATCTCACAGGTGTACAGCCCAATAGACATTTCATTTGCCTCTCGGTTGTTGGTCATGATCGATACAGAGCAGTTTCCGGTTGTCCACCAAATGAAGAAGCTGACTTTTGCAAGGACGGTTTGGGACATCTACCACCTGTCACGAGCAGAGTTACAAATGTCACCTATGCAAATATATTTTGTGCGAAATGCAATGGCGATAAGGAAGATTTAATCACGTGGAATGTGGAACTGAGGTAATTAACCCTTTACTCAACCCTCCCCCTCGCACTGTTGCAAAAAGCCCAATATTCGCATTTTTTTTTGCTTTATTCTTAAAAAAAAAAAAAAAAAAAAAAAAAAAATCATAATTGTTTTTATGTTATATAATATTTTCACAAATTGATACAAGAGAAAGAAAATGGAACATACATATTTGTTATTTTATTTAGATTTACCTGTAACATTTCAATAAGATGCAATAGTTGAACATTTTTTGTTTGTTGTACAACTGAAAACGCACACCTGTAGCAAAAGGTTAAAGATTTTCAAAACAACAACAACAACAACAAAAACATGTATACATATATATGTTACTATTTAATGTAAAATTGAAGACGTGCATTAAGAAGGCGAATCAGTTGACTAATCAGATTAAGAGCAATCAAATCAGATAAGTGCAGTCGAATGGCGAGGCAATTAAGAAATCCACAAAAAGTTTTCAAAAAAGAGAGCTCTTTGCAGAATAAAATAACTGTTTATTCATATATTTCGCATCATAGAACCGCTTTGTACAATACACGAATTTTCTGGAGACACGACAGATGCGATGATAAAACTGAGATGTTTAAGCTGCGTCCTTTCATTACAGCAGGTTGACATTTCCCCCCAAACAGCTGTAAGTTATTTAGACAATCAAAAATACGGAAAATTCTGGGCTCCGGCCTCATGCAAGCTAATTTAAGGAGGGTCTGCACAGAAAGAAGGCTATAGACGCATTGGCGTTTGTTCCGGACAAATCAGAAGCCTGCGCCAGCTAAGAATCCAATCAGAGAGTTTGGACTGGTTTCCGATACGAGCCGTTAATTCCCAAATTGGCTCAGCCGAACTCAGCAATCTGATTGTTCGTAAATATTAATATTTTGGATTACTTTACTGTGATTTTGATCAAATTTAACAAAATAAATCAATTTAAGTCATTATAATTGCATTCTATTTTACATTACACTACTTCATAAGAAAATAAATATAATTTTCTACTATATAAATATCAGTTTTAGCCAATCAGATTGCTGAGCTCGGCTGAGCCAATTTGGGAATTAACGGCTCGTGTTTCCGATAAGTGGACGAAAATAGTAGTAAAATGTCGCGTCGATGAAAAACGCACGAAGCGAAAACTTTAGAATAAAATAATAAATAAAAAATAAAATAGTTAAAAGAATATTCGAAAATTTCTGGCGTATCGGTTTTAGCATTGCGAAACAGAACAGCTTTAAGAAAGATTTTAATGAAGGGAAAATGCTTTTTATTATTAAGAGACAGGGAAATAGTGAATATGCGGGAAACTTGGAATAATTTAATATAGTATCGGGAATAAAAATTTTTGTAATATGCATACAGTCGAACTCGGTTAATACAAGAAGCAAGGGAATTATAAAAGTCATATATTAAGCGTTAATCGTAATACCGGTGAAGATGATAAAAACCTTAAAAACTAATTATTATTAATTGCTTTAATTATACCAATGCTAAAATTAATTTATTACCATAAATCTTGCAAGAAAAACCCGGTTGACATCGGGACAATCACTGCAATTTTCGAGCTATTCATTTCACATATTCTTTTCATTTTAACAGTGCAATGAGAGACATGAAAAGGCTGGATAATATAGCCCAGAAACCGAATTTCAAGAAAGAAACAAATAAAGGTTTTCTTCTATCCTCATTCCTTTCCATGGTTCAGTTGTAAATCTCAGAAAGAAAGAAGTGGTATTTGAAACGCCCTTTTATCACCCTTTTTTCTTTCATGTTTTTGGTGAGTTTGAAGACGATCCGTGCATAATTGCGACTTTTATCGCGCGGACAAAATTTAGTACATACATACGTATACGAGGGGGTATCGTAAAGTTTCAATTACTAGCAAATATTTTTATATTCTATTCGCACTACTATTTTTAAAAAAATACATTTCGCAGTATATTTCTCTTGCAAATTTTCTCAAAGCGTATGTAAATGATTTTTGTTTTGAAAAAGTGGTGCGAGGTATATTTAAAAATTATTCGCCTGTAATTGGAACATTACGATATCCTCTCGTATAAAAATATGTATATAAACTTTTTAGGTGAAGTGGTTTTGGGTTCCTGGGGTCATATGCTGAAAAGTTTTGAAGGAATTTTTCAAAAGTCGCACCATGGGAACGACTGCAATAGGTAGTGTTTCTTATGAAATCTTCTTAACAACTAGAGTAAAACAATTTTTAAAAACGTAGCAGAAATTAGAGATTAACAATTTTTTCAAGATAAATTTGCTGTTGCATGGATCTTCTCTCCGTTCTCTCAAAATACCGGGTGTCCTAAAAAGGACTGACTGATTTTAAAATTCAATAACTTAGAAACGGTGACAGATATTTAAAAAATTCTTGCAGGAGGGTTATGCATAAGGTCAAAAGTTTTTTTACAGTGATTTTCGATTTTAGTTCGAATTAGAAACAATAGATGGCGCTGTAAGCAATAGGCGCTAAATACAGGCTCGATTTTTTGGCCGGACTCTTCTACCATGCGGAAAAAGGAGATTAAAATGTATTGAGTGGGTCCCGAAGGACCAAAAATCGAGTCTGAATTTAGAGTCTATTGATCGCAGCGCCATCTGTTGTTTGTAATTCGAACTAAAATCGAGAATCACTGTAAAAAAAACTTTTGACCTGATGCATAACCCTCCTGCAAGAATTTTTTAAATATCTGTCACTGTTTTCAAGTTATTGAATTTTAAAGTCAGTCAGTTCTTTTTAGGACACCCGGTATATATTTTCCCTAATGAAATATTTTCTGCAAGATTTCTTTCCCATTCTGCGGCATTGTCGCCGTGTCGCCGCGATTCTGCCATTGAACTCGCATATATCCACTGTTAACTCACATCATATGGAACTAATTAAAAGTGTTCTTCAATTCAACCATATATTAGGGTCTGAAATGTTTTCCAGCTCGATTCTTGTGCCAAGTTTGATATTTTATTTTTATTTTGTAGCTTTTGACATGTAGATTCCAAATATCTTAGGTGCCATTTTTTTCTTACACTTTTTTGAGATGATTTTCAAGATGGCGTCCAAGATGGCTGCTATTTACTGTCTTTTTTAATATTTGTGGGATATTATTGACCAGTATGTCAAATTATATGGTTTTGTGGTCAAAAAATGCAAATCTACAATCAAAATAGGCATAAATCGTGTTATTAACGATTTGGAAAAATGGTTATTGTTCTCGTCAGGGTAGGAAATTAAAAGCATATCTGAAGGTTTTTATTGGTTTAATCCGCATTTTATTCGTGTTCTGATTGGTCTATACAGTAATATGTATTTCCCTTTACTTTCAACAGAGATGGATTACTTCTGTTGCCACTATGACAAAAAAGTAATAAAAACTACAAAAAAAATTAATAACTCAGAAACAAATTGCGATACAGCTTTCAAACAAATTGCATTCAAAAGTACATTTTTTTCTCTATACGACGGTGTAAAAGGTAATATTGTGAGATGTTTAGAAGTTTAAGAAATAAATTTCATTTAAAATTGGCCATCAGATTTCTTGGAAATCTGACGATGGAAAAGCCTTTTCCCGAACAGCCAATGAAATGCTTGGATAATGCATAAATTTCAGGTAGATAATACATACGAGTTGCAGGCGATTTCTGTCGTTTGGAATTTTTACGTGTAATATCACTATTAATATTTAATTCATGGCGTACGTAATGTATGATCAACTCCGTGCGATTTTTTATATCTTAAATTTTAGTCTTTGAAAAAATCATTTTCCAAATGGTCGTTGTAATTTGTTAAATTGCTTTATTTATTTATTTATTATTTATTTATAAATTTACTGCAAAATTACTAATGTACTAGAGGCATAGATTTTCACATGACTATCGTTTTTTCATGCTACGACCTTCTCTTTGAAACACTGCCACATTCTACAGAGATTATTTCCCCCACTAAGTGAGAAATTGAACAACTGTGAAGTTGAAGCTACAACTTTGTTTGAAGAGATCAAATAATATTTGAAATAAAATTGTCTTCCTCATATTACACAATGCAGTGGTGATATGGCAAAGTTCTTACTACATTATATGAACCAATTTGGATCTTTGCTACGTTTCATTCGTGTCACTCGTAAAGGAGATTGGACATTGAATCTCACATCATCAGAGGAGCAAATCAAGTGTTATTTTGCTCATGACTTATTTCATTATGCCAGACTAATTCCAGCATACATCGCGCAGATGAAGGACCTTAAAATAACATATCCAGAAGTATGGAATGCTCTTGAATCTGGTTGTTTTGCAGTATCCAAATCCAATGTGCTGTTTACGAAACTATTTTCAGAGCAGAGCTTGGAACAGAAAATCAAAGAGCTGAAGAACATTGGTGGAGTTATCGGTTTAACTCAGAATGAAAACGCCCTTGAAAGATATTTCATGTGTGCACCAGAAGTATTACGCATTGTTTCAAGTGTTTCTTTGAAAAGCACCGTCCAAATGAAGTCTGTAAGCAGCCCAGGAAACACTATCAACTTCAGACTCTATATGTCGCTAAGAATTTTTGCACAAAGCAGCCATCGTCAAAGACAGTATTCGTGATCATTGTGGAGGAAACCCTTTCCAAGATAATACCACACTAATGAATATTGCATCCTCTATGAAAGTTCCAGAATCAGCGAAGGATAATATTCTGAATCGTGACCAAAAAAGCCAATTGGAATTCGAAGAAATTGAAAGCGATAGACTAATTCGAGAAGATCGGAAACTTCTTGCTCGTTTTCTTGTTGTAGTGGAATCAAGACCTCAAATGTCTATAAACCTGAAAGATGCATTTGGAAACTACGAGTTTTCTGTAATACCAAGATCATTATTTTCTTCTGATGGATATCTTCATATTCCATCTGACAAAAGTTCATTTATTGCAGAAATAGAGTAATATAATCGATCACCCATACTTGAATCATTAGAATCTTTGATTACTTCTCCGATAGAAAAAGTATTTATTATAGATGGAATGGCAATCGTACAATCAGTAAAAAAGATACCTTCCATGAAAACTTGTGAAGACTTCGCAAATGCTTTTACCGAGATTATTATGAAAATGACAAGCGGATACACTGAAGGGAGAGTAAAATTTGACCAATACCTTTAGCATTCATTGAAGGAGCAAACTCATAAAACAAGATTGGGGGCGACAGAACCTATTAGATTTACTATTACAAATAGTACCAATATACGTTGGTTTCATTAAAGACATTTCTTTCACATAACGAAACAAAATCACAGTTGACTGAGTATCTCGGGAATAAATTACTACAGGTTTTTGCTGCTAGTGAGAAGAAAATTGTTGTCGGTTTTGGCAGTAAGGCATACAGTAACCACGCGAATGTTTTCCGATTCAGAATTATGTGATCATACACATGAAGAAGCAGACACCATTATACCTCTTCATTTACTTGATATAGTGAACCATCATGATAATTTATGATCGATGCATTTTCACAAGATACTGACATTTTCATATTGCTGATCGACTTGGTTTCATTTAGTAAACAGTGAAATCAATTTTGTTGCTGGTCGATGCAACAAACACAGAAAAATTAATATTAATCAAAGATGTCGAGCAATAGGTGCTCATAAAAGCAAAGGTTTACTAGGTTTACATTCATATACTGATGGAAAATTTGTAGGCATTTCAAAACAGAAGTGGATAAAAGATGAAGATATATCAATCTTCAGTGTGATCATGATATTATAACAGGTTTTCAAGAACTTGGGGAACCTAATGTTGATCCATTATCCAATCTGTCTTTATTTGAAAAATTCACCAACTTGGCTTATTTGAAAAATAGTAATTTTTGAAGGATTTTAGAGTTAAGATGGCATCTTTTCAGATCTAAAAGTTTTGAGGGGGAGAAATTACCACCAACCATTGGAGCACTGAAGTCACATATTCTAAGATCCAACTTAATTTGCACCATTGGAAAGGGCTACAGAAATCCTCGACCTACAATACCCTCACTTACTGACAATGGTTGGGAAAAAATGGCGATGGAGTAATTTCTCCAGTCAAATGCCTTTAGTTACCTGCGCCCAAAGGAGTTATTGAACTTGTGAAATGTGAGTGTAAGAGAAAATATACAGCTGGGAAATATTCTTTCTTAAACAATTCTCTGGTGTGTACTGTCCTTTGCAAATGCAGTGACTACAACAGTACAAAGGACTATCAATGTCATCACAGCGATTTAGAAGAGGATACATAACATCCCAGTACTGTATATACATATAAATTCTGTTTTTAATAATTTTTCTCAATATCTTCAATAATTTATGTTATTTCATTTAAATACTTTGGTTGTGTATAACTAGTTAATAACACGCTAGTATATCTAATGTCTTTCATATTTTTGTGCTTTATTTGCATCTTATCGCTTAAAACACTTGAAAAACTGAATTTACTCCTAATTTTATTATTTATTTGTATTTCTTGACCCTAAAAACATATAATTTGACATAGGGGAGACCGGGGCTAGTTGTGCCAAGGACAAGTTGTGCCATCGAGCTTCCTGACTGAGCCAATAGGTCGCAGCACCTGTCGCGTCATGTGAGTGAAGAGGTTGATTGTCTCAGTGTGCTGCGTATGTTTTGAAGTATAGCGTTGCATTGTTTTCGAGAAAAAATTATTTATCATGTTTTCTATCATAAAAGTAAATTTTGCGACCCACGTTGGAATCGTCATTGCCACTAGCGATACTGAGGTTTGTAAGCTTCCCTAACATTATTTAATTACTTATATTTTGAGCTGTTATTCTATGTATTTCATTTGTTAATCATGTCAACATTTCGGAAACTAATGAATAAAGTTCAAAATTGCGTAACGCGGGGCTAGTTGTGACGACGTCTAAGAGGCACGTTGTGACAGCGTCACTACTTACCCCAGGATTTCGTTGTAGTGTAATTTGGGGATTTAATAGGAACATTTTTACAGATGAAAACTTCCTATGTTCCTCAGTAACTGGTCGACCGTTATCTATCAGAGATTAGAGCGTTAAAGTCCAGAATGACAATGAAAAAAACATTAGTAAATGTGAAACTGTTAATAAACCAAGCACTTCAGCAATAACTTTAATCAGTGATGGTGATATTGTAGGACCGTCTTCAGAAGTAAGAAATCTCATTGAATTAGATGATTCTGTGACAATTGATAATAGCAATGTGTCAGTGGTAAGTTTCACATATGTAAGCCCGCTAAAGCAGACTTTGAAAAGGCAAGCGTAATGTTTGTAATTCGCAAATGTTTGAAATCTGCCATTCTGACAAGCGCACCTCTAAAAGAGAAAATTCGAGCAGAATAAAAAGCAAAAGAACGCAGAAAACAAATTGAAGACGAAAAAGCAAAAAAGAAACTATATGGAAAGGCCAAGCAGTGCATAAAAAAATTACACCTAGGTTATTGAAAAATGGAGAAGCAAGTATTGGATAGCTCTGAAGATGACGAAAATTGCTTATGTCTAGTTTGCTTGGAGCAATACAAAATTTTTAGACCCGGAGAAGACTGGGTGCAATGCATGACATGTAAAAGATGGGCGCATGTCAAATGTGCCAAAAATGAACCTTATTATATTTGTATTAACTGCAAATCAGACGCTGTAACAAGCGATCACAATGAGTGATTAAAAATATAGGATATAGGCCTACACGTTGTAGTAGGCTACCAAGTCAAAGATCAATATGGCCATAGATTAGTGTTGGCTTACTTTTTATTTCTTTCCTGATTAAGACAGTTTTTTTTTCTTTTTATTACGAAGTGTCTCTAAAAGTATCTTTATAAAGGACTAAGAGTTTACAAGTGTTAAAAATTTAACTATTTTATTTTAATTTGATTTACAATCTATATTATAAAGGACAAACATATCTGTGCGTAACGCATACGTCATTCTGCGAATGGCAACACTCTGAAATTTGAAATGAAATTTCGGTTTTGCAATTTTCGCTACTGCAAATTTTTAAACTTCTAAACATCGCACAGTTTCAATTTTTACACCGTAATATAGGGGAAAAAATCTACTTTTAAATGCAATTTGTTTGAAAGCTCTATCTCAATTTATTTTTGAGATATTAATTTTTTTTATAGTTTTTAGTACCAATTTTGTAATTGTGGCAACTGAATTACACCATTTCCATTAAAAGTAAAGGGAAAATAGTCATGGTTTTTTTTTTATTGATTATATCCTTATTGATGCCATTTTCACATTACAAATAAAAGTAAGTTTTTTTTATAAGTTTTGAACAGAAAATGACGTCAGCCATAAAAAAAAAAAACACGCATTCTTCTTCATAAATCAGTTACATTTCAATATTTTTCATTACGCTGATACTGAGTTTGAGACGCTAAGCAAAATAATTCAGTGAGTAAAAATGATGTCATATTTAAAACAAAACGATCATTTTCTTTGATAAAACTAAACATTTGACAAATAATAAATGGCCAATACTGTGACAACTAAAGGTAAATTTCTGAATTTTTTTATTCGCGGGTACTGAGATTAGAACTTAAAGTTTGTGAGAATGTTCACATGCAAAGTTGTAACGGACAAACGTGACTTTAAGTTGGGAAATACATTAATTAATAATTGCGCGTTAAAATACTTTTAAATTGTGAACTTGAGTGGTGCGTATGTAAATTTTGAGAATGTGAAAATAACGTACAGTTTAGATTTTATGGGGGGAAATTTTATGATGTGACAAAGCAAAATCCTTTTTACTGATTTTTCATCCTGTAAAAACAAACATAAGAGCCTCAATCGATAACTTCATGATAATTATTCATCTTGATTACGTATTCTAATACAGTTTAATTTTTCAATAATTTAAGCAGTTGAAGTTTGTGGAAATAACATTTTGGTAATTTTAAATAAAAATATTATTGATTTTAAGAGTTAGACAACCAATGTAAGATGAATTTTTTATTGTAATTATTTTTGTAGGTTTATCATAAATTTGATCTAACAGTTTCTTTCTAAACATTTTAGTTCGTCGAATTTCGACGGGTTCCAACTCGTATTATTAAAACATGAAAGTGTTTTAATATGTTAAGAACGTTATAAATAAATAAATTTCTCATTCCTGATTTAACATATCCCATTTAATGGCCTTTCTTACATAATTTGTATATGTTACAATGTACTTGTATGTGTCATTTATGTGTCACAATGTGCCCCAAGCATGTCACAACTTGCCCCGTAGCGGGGGTTAGTAATGACAAATTTCGAGGTTACGCAAAATTCATTTTGTGTTATGATAAACGTTAATAATGTTAATAGTAGTTTTATAAATATGTTACGCAAGATTTACTCTAATGATATGATACACTAAATGTTTCGCATCAGTTCAAATCTTACGGCTAATATCAAAAATGTCACTACTAGCCCCGGTCTCCCCTACTGGTCAATAATATACCTCAAATATTAAAGAAGTCAGTAACTGGCAGCCATCTTGGACGCCATCTTGAAAATCATCCCCAAAAAATGTGTATTAAAAAAGTCACCTAAGGTATTTGGAATCTACATGTCAAAACCTTCGTAATACAGCAAAAATATCAAAATTGCCACATCAATCGAGCTGGAGCCACATTTTACGACATTTCAAACCCTACTAATAGCTTATGATCTGCTTTCTTTTTTCTTTTGTTTCTAGATGTTCTTCTCTTGCAAATAATAGTGCCAAATACATTTACCTATCTGGAAAAATCTGGAGTCTGAATGAGGCTACCGGATCTAAAACACTTTGCAAATACCACGTCCACTTCAACAATTCCAGTTTCATGGAAGGATTGGAGCTCAGGTCTTGTACAGCTTATACCAGAAAGAGAAGTCGCTGTTCATCATCTTGGAAAGATAAATCCGTTTTAGAAATGTGCAGGTAATTTATTAGTTCCCGATATGCCATTTCTTTTGGGCAGCAATTAAAGTTTCGTCTCTAAAAATTGACGTTACGTTAAGTCAATCGTAAAACAAAGCAAATCTTAAATACGGATAATCTCTACTGCAACTTTTTTAGATCCTAAGCATCGTACATTTTCAATTTTTATGCAGTTGTATTGGGAAAAAAAAGTACTTTTAAATGCAATTTGTTTGAAAACTGCATCTCAATTTATTTTTGAGATATTAATATTTTCGTAGTTTTTAACGCCATTTCTTCAATGTTGGCTACTGAAGTATTTCATTTCTGTAGAAAGTAAAGAAAAAATATTTGGAAAATAGATTATTATATCTTTTTTGTTGCCATTTTCCCATAACAACTGAAAAAAAAATGCAATTAAAATACGTACTATTCTGAAAACATATAAATAAATGATTTCTGATTAAGTAAAATAATGCTATAAAGTGATAAAATATCATTTATTAAGATTGATGATCGTTTCGTCGCACCAACGGCGACATTTTCAAAATCATACACGATAGAAAATATTTTTTTTTTATCATTATGCATGTTGTCTCGTGACATTATTTACCATGTTATTGTTTTGTTAAATTATATGAAAACTAATCCACGTTCACAAATAACTGATTTAATTTTAATTTATTTTATGTTTGCAATATTTCATTATGCATCATGTCTCGTGACATTATTTACTATGTTTATTATTTTTAAATTATGTGAAAATATTTTCTATCGTGTATGATTTTGAAAATGTCGCCGTTGGTGCGACGAAACGATCGTCGATCTTAATAAATGATATTTTATCACTTTATAGCATTATTTTACTTAATCTGTTTATAAGTGATCATTATACATGTTTTTATAAATGATTTCTGATAAAACATGGAGCTATTACAAATTATATTTAATTTTAAGTATCTATATTAATGTTACAAACGAATGAAGGTATATGAATCATTAGATAGTCGATTTTTTTTGTCGAGTTTCTTGAATGCCAACATCGCTTTTTGCTCGATTTGTGTATTATTTTGCGATAGTGACGTCCTATTCATACTTTTCTGTAGATGTTGTTTAAAGACTGGATCGTAAATGTGGAATTCTTCAGCGGATGCGAATAACGTCATTTTATATAAAATAAAAGCGTGTGTTTTAAGTCTTAAAACTGAAATATGTTTTGTACTATCTATACATATATTTCTTTTTTCACCATAGGCGACACTAAATTCTGTAAAAGCAGCATTCCTGTTTTTTTAATTTCTTATTTAACTCAACTTGGTTTTTGTATGTAAAGGTGTAATATTGTAATCAATTTTTAACCCACTTCATGGTATGCTAGAATTATAAAAAAAATATGTTCACAGGTGTGTTTACGATAACAATACAACATTGTAGTATTAATACATTAATTTTAAGGCACTTTTCCATTAGCCCGCCGCAGGTGATCAGTCACCCAATATCCTCTGCAACGCGTAGAATTTTGTGAGAGCTGTAACAACAATGGATTTATGATGCGGCGGAAGATACTCGCCAAATAGGCCAAATGGCTATGAAACCGCAACAATGAAACATTTTAAAGGTTATAAAGCAGAAAAAAAAAATTAGAAATAAAAAAGGAAGAGTGTAATATATATAAAAAACAAGTAATATAAAAATTTTGTTTTTAAAGTCAATTCCTACTTAGGCCATCAAAGAAAAATTTAATGTAATCCCTTAAGCTAATATTAGTTTTTGTTGCATTAAAATATCTCAATTTGTTGATTTCCCATAAGCAAGTAGGTTTACAATGGAATTCTATGGGAATTTGGCGAAATATTAGAGATATCGCCAAGTTGGCGTCACTTTTGGCGACTCATTTTGGCCGCCAAATTGGGCGATAAAAAAATTTATTTCAACTTGATAGGATGAATAATGAGTATTTTATTAACGATTGAAAATTTGAACAAGATAAATATATAAATAAATAAATATAGGGAGAGTGTGAGCTAATAGTAGGAATTGAATAAGCTTCTGTTAATTGAGGGGTTCACAAGCATAGTACACAAGTCCATTTTTTAAAACAATGAGATAGTCCATTTAGAAAGCGCATAAGATCTGTTTTATCCATTCCCACGGGGAACCAAGTTTGTTTTCACACACTTTCTCATATATGTCAACTGTTTACAGACTTAGTTTACGGCGGGAGTGGATAACAAAGATTATTTCACCTTCTAAATGTAGTATGTCATTTTTTTTTTTCAAAATGGGCTTGGTCTACAATGGTTGTGAGCCCCTGAATCAATAATTTAATATTAATTAATTTACAATTATACGTTGATAAATCAATTTAGAAATCGTAAAAAAATAGTTTAAATAATCTTCAATATATTTTTTTTTATTATGGCCCTATCTTGAAAAAGAAACCGAGAAAAAAACTGTATAAGTCGAACCTCGTTATCGCGAACACTGAAGGGGAAACTTTTTTTGTTCGTGTTAAACGTAGTTCGTGTTATCCGAACTTAAATACATTACATACAACTGGAATATATCGGAAACAGTTCGTGCTTAAATAATTCGCGTTAAGCGTGTTTGTGTTAACGAACTGTCGACACGAACTGATCGTGTTAACGAGGTTCGACTGTAGTTTTTGATAAATTAACTTGCTTGCGCTTTCTACAAAGTGTAAAAAAAGCCGTGAATTTTTTATAATCGAGTTCGGTGCCCACACAAATTAATGTATTGTAACGGAATTTTTTGGAAAAATATGAATTGCAGTCAAAAAATTAGACATGGTTTTCAAGATGAGCATTGAATGTTTATACAGAGTGTTTAAAAAAAAGCTACTTTTACTTTTATTCTAGTAAAAATACTGCATTTATTGGCGAATATTTTTTGCCATTTTCTCTAATTCCAGAGATTTGAATGAGATTTGAAACAAAACACGCGACATTTTTAATGCTTTCCAACATAATTGAAAAGTATATATAAATTCCGTTAACCCTTCCGTCAGTGCGTCTGTCCATGCTTTAAGTAGCGCAAATATAGTTGGATTGCCATGTATTTGATACACAGGGTGTTTCAAAAGTAACTGACAGATTTTTAAATTCGATATCAAATCACGTAACTGTACAGGAGCGCGGTTTGGACCAAAATGCTTCTCATGATGGAAAATTTTTTTCAAACGATCATAGGTGACGCCACTTGTCCGTATGTTTGGTTTCAAGCATGCGTTTTTTCTGATTTCCAGATTAGTTTCGATGTGGTTTTGAAGTACCAACCTACGCAATTATCTTTAAACACATGTTTGAAAGCAAGCATAAGAACAAGTGGCGCCATCTATGATCGAAGTTTGGAACTAATTATTTTCATTAGCTTGAAGAAACCACCAGAACGCATTTTAGTCCAAACCGCACTCCTGTACGACAATTACTTGATTTTATATTGAATTTTAAAATGTGTCAGGGACTTTTTGGACACCTGTTATGTGACTGATGTTTACAATCGTATGTTCGAGATTTGTGGGGGGGAAAAATTCATTAATTGCAGTAAAAAATTAGTCGTGATTTTCAATATGAATATTGAATGCCTAAAGTGTGTTTTAAAAAAACAAAACATTTTTGCTTCTATACTTGTTATTTTTGTGTTAACTAACATAACTTATTAAATATATTTCAGGTCCTATGAAGATCCAGTTTATTTCCACAACTCAGTCTTCCGAAATGCTCACTGTGCTCAGTGCAATTACCTAAATCCTGAATTTGCCGACTGCATTCCAGATCAAGTGAAAAACGTTTTGAAAACGGGTGTGGTCAATTCGAGAGTGAGAATGTTTTGCAAGACTCGGGACTACAATGCTTGCATTCACGCCCTTTCGAAGGGAAAATCCTATGCCTTTGCCGAATTGCTGAATATCAGCGAGAAAAGTTGCGTTCCACCGAGAGGGAAAAGATGCTGCATAGGTGAAGCTTTCGATTTTAGATCACAAAGATGCCGTAAAATATGGAACTGATTGGATAAATGTGAAACAAAAATTAATAAAAATTTTGTTCCCTTGATTAATTTTAATACAGTTATTATAATTGGTAAATAAATCATATTCGTTGAATTTTTCCAACTGTGTGAAAAAGCGTCCACGCGAGGATTTGAAACAATTTATTCAATATAACAATTCAAATAACCTTTTGGCTTAAGCTGCCAATGTTCTGCCAACTGAGCTATTCTGGACTAATCTGACGGACACAATTTGCTCAAATAACCTTCTGATAAGGGCATCTGGTCTGTTATCTCAATCAGCACAACAGAGTGAATCGTAGGTAATGGAACTCCAAGTAAACTTTGGATTGGAGTTCCATGTTCCATTACCTACTATTTATTATGTTGAGTGGATTTTAGACAGCAGACCAGATGCCTTTATCAGAAGGCTAACTGAGTGAATTGTATCCGCCAGATTTACTAGACATTTTACTGGCTAGATTAGTTGGCAGAGCATTGGCAGTTTAAGGCTGTTAACTGCTCTACTCAACAAGCACAAAACGTTTTGACACATTTACAAATTCATTTTTTGACGGAAAGATATAAAATTGGAAAGCCTGGCCATGAAAGCGATTTGAAATTGAACTGTGTTTTCCATTTTTTGACCAATCAATTACCTATTGAGTTATAAGCGTTTTTGATCACGTGACAAACACGTTTTTCGCTCGCTCTTGAGCGCTTTTCTCCGTTCGCGCGGAAACTCGGTTCAAAACGTCCACTTTGACACTATTTTCTGAAAGATCTATTGCGTTTGCAAAAATATGAAAAAAAAAACAGTTCGATGACATAGTTTCTGAACAACAACACCAGCTAGTTTCAGGCATTTTCGAACAAAAATAAATTAAAACTTATGTCAGAAAGTTGCCCTTTTGGATTTGAGAACACCCTTAAGCTCAAGGTCCCAGATTCAAATCCTGGCACCTCGGTCTCAGGTTCACTCAGTCGGAAAATTACAACCGAGTTTTCCGCGTTGTAGTTCAATCAGTTGGAAAATTCCATCTCATAAAAGTTGTGTTCACCAAAGGTTTTATTACTTCACTACGGTGGTTGGATTCAAATGAATAAACAACTGGTATGTGTCCTTTCACGTATAAACATAAAAGGGAAATGATGCGCCACACATACATTATACAACACTTTTCTAGATTTAAAAGAAATTGATCTAAAATGATGATCTAAAAGGAAAAAATTCAATGCATACTTTATTTTTCGCATTCCGTTGCTTTGGCGATAAATATTTGTAAGCTCTTCAACATTAATCTGTGCTCCACTCTTTCACAGCACTGAACAATATGAATTTCGTGTCTATATGCCATCATTCACTTATGCCGAAAGTCGGCAACCTTTTTCGGCTGTGGGGAATCAACGACGTTGCCTTCCGTCCGCCTTCGTTCGTCCAATCGCTGCATTCATTATGCATGTTTGTTACTGCAACTTTATAATCAAACAACAATGTTATTATAAGAAAACACTTATACTACAATATATATTAAAAGACACATACACGCATAAATAACGCCTGCATTCAACAGTTAAAGGTATATATAAATATTATACAGACATACAAACAATAAATACAATAAACCCAACTGGAGTGAAAAATTAGCCAGAGCCAGGAATCGAACCACAGTGTACAAGACTGCTGCTCTAACCACTGAGCTACTCCGGCCGATGCCTGGGTCTGCAATTTCTCACTAATAAACCATGTTGGGGAAGTCATCAGTCATCTATACGACAGCCTTGGATGACCGGACAACGATGAATAGATTTTACTATTACATCGATCTACGATAATTATAATAAAACACTCATACTACAATATATAGTATTAAAAGACACATACACACATAAATAACACCTGCATGTGTCTTTTAATATATATTGTAGTATGAGTTTTTTATTATAATTATCGTAGATCGATGAATAGTAAAATCTATTCATCGTTGTCCGGTCATCCAAGGCTGTCGTATAGATGGCTGATGACTTCCCCAACGTGGTTTATTAGTGAGAAATTGCAGACTTAGGCATCGGCCGGAGTAGCTCAGTGGTTAGAGCACCAGTCTTGTATAGAGAAACTCCAACTAGATAAGAGAAACGTCATGAGATCAAGTACGCATGCTCACTGGAAGAAAAGTGGAGGCTGGAAGAAAAATCATGCAAACCTGATTTTCCCTGCTTGGCGCGTTCTCGCCCTTTGGCTACTTTTATTATTATTATTATTTTAATGCGCGTTCTTGCGAAACGGAACAGGGTAAAAAAAAAAAAAAATCTCCTTTTTTAGGGCGAATTAAAATATTTATCATCGTGGGTTCATTTCTGTTTTTGTCCATATTATAACAAAAGTTGCTCTAAGCAGGCCTAGCAGCGCTCCTATATTTCCTATAATTCCTAGAAATTTGAAAAAGTTCCTATTTTTCCTGTATTTCCTATTTTTTCATATATGTGATTTTTCCGTGAATATATTTTTTAAATTTTGCCGAATTCTGCCATTTTTTTTTTTAAATCACGAATTTTGTCAATTCTTTACAAAAAAAAAAATATAATAAATAAATAAATTTGTTAGGTTTGTTACGGTACTAAAAATTTCATCATTTGATTGCGAAAATAATCTCTAATTTCATCAATCGGTTGAAGAAAAAAAATAGTGATCTTCGTCAATGGATCCTAGAAGAAAATTTTTAATTTTGCCAAACTGTTGTTAAAAAAGAAAAAAAAAATGTGGATTTTGTCAATCGATTATTGAAAAAACTGTAAATGTTTTTAATATGTTACTGATAAAAATCGCGAACTTATTTCTATCAAATGTGGAATAAAAAATAGCAAATTTCTTCAATAAGTCACGTTAAAAATTCATTGATTTCGTAAGCTGCATTAAAAATTTGCTGATTTCGTAAACCGCATTAAAAATTCGCTGATTTGTTGCTGCAATATATCGCGAAATTTGTCGATTGGTCATTTATAAAAATCATAAATTTTATTGAAAATCATTGAATTGAATAACTGAAATTACACATTTCAGTACTATTTTACAATACATTTTTAAAGGAATAAAAAACTATCCATGCCTTATGCAAGTTTTTAATCAATAACATTTTCTAACATTTCTTCGCTTGCGGGGGGAAGGGTCGGTTGGTTATGGTTTATTGTTAATTTTTTTAAACTTTTGAATTTATTAACCATCTATGTTAATTTTTGTGTGTGTATGAATCTATTTATTTGGGCCGAAAAATACAAAATATAAACAATGATCTTACAAAAACAGAATTCATAATCGCATTAATTATCAGTAACATTTTTTAATATTCCTCGAACTTCGGGATTTTGATAACAAATTTTTAGCGTTTATTTTTAAAACTTTATAAATTTAGCACCCTTCAACAAAAATGGATATTTTTATGAATATTCAAATTTAGTATATAATATTAATATTCAAATTTTATATATTGTTCAAAATATAAAAACACTATGAACGTATAATGAACGTATAAATACGTAATAAACGTATTTAATAATGTATTAAATGTGGTCTTTTTTTTTTTTTTTTTTTTTTTGGTGGGGGAAAGGGGGTACCTTTCCAAAAATTTCAATCTCTTTGGCTCATTCACGAAATCTTTTTTGCACAGAAATGCATGAAATTTTTAGATATTACTATTCAAGTGCCAATCAATGGCATTGCGTTTTCCATTTTCCTAAAAATTTGTCACACCTTCAATTACAATCCATTAGTTACTATGACGAACTTTTCATGACTGTAGTGCCTTACAAATTGACAGAATGTGCAATTCTTATTGCCATTTTAGGAGAAGACTTTTCTATTTACCGAAAACCAGTAAAGCTATTCGATTTCTTACAACCGGAAAAGAATATTTGCAAATTCGTATGCATCTGCGGTTAAAAATAACCTCTTGAATATGGTAGAAAGTAAAGTTGACAACAACCTTCAAAATTCCTGAGGAAAAAAGAAAAAAATTGTGAAATACTTTGAAAAAAAAAAATTTGTATTCTATTTATATTGGTTGTCTCCATCCTTAATTTACATAAGGCGATTCTCTAAAGAAGAATTCCCCATTGAACAACGCGAAACTTTCTGAATAATTTTTAAACATAAAAGCGCGATTCTTCAAGTACGATTATTGAAGGGATTTTCAATGTAACAGTTTTTTTATTTTTCTGATAAATGAATTGCAACTTGAATTATAAATTATTGCTGTCTCAGAAGGCAACGTTTCCCTTTTCTGCGGTGTCGTGTCCGGAAATTCGGTCCAATTGGAGCTGCGGAAATTCGGCCCAATGGTTTAATATGCCTTGCGCTTAGATAAAATGTATTCATATATTTATTTATTTTAATATTATTTTACAATATATTAAAAAAAAATTCTTTCTATATTTTCAGGAGATTTTTAGTGTTAAATTTTAAAACTGAGAATTTAACGGCCATGAATATTTATATTTTTTTCTTGAGGGGGGGGGGGGATTTTGAGGTTAAGGTTTAGAACTTAGCTCATACATATATTTGGAGCAAAATGTAAATATTTACTTCATCCGACATTACATAAAAAACTTAATTTATTTCTTACACTCCTAAAATGCATAGGAAACAAAATGGAAAAAATAAATGTATAATCCCTCTCTAAAATGTATATTACTTATCTCCGTGCACAATTTAATCTAAGGATGCCTAGAAAATTAATAAATAATTATATAAATTAATATATTTCACGAAGTCACACATTCAGGATATCATTGTGCGTCGTAAAATGCATGAAATTTGCAGGTAGTCATGCATGAAATTTTATATCCCAGTTCTTTCGAATCGAATATCGTTTTTAGTTTTCCTTATATTACATTTTTAATTATAATCGATCGCTCCACAATGACGACTGATAGCAGAGATTTATTTGTCGAATGGAGAGGTCAACTTCATTTAATTTTTTGTAACTCCTTTTTTTTTTTTTTTTTTTTTTGCTCTATTTTGTATTGTACAGTAAGAAGACCGAAGATCAAAAAATGATCTTCTAAATTTACACGTCACAAAATTTCCACCTTTAATTTCCTCTGTCATCCAGGGCCCGACTTAGGCTATGGGGGGGGGGGGGGGGCGTGGCAAGAATCATTCAAGGGTTGCCCCCTTCTATCTATCTATAGAATTTTTTTTGTGCGAATAATGTGCAAGTAGCTACTATTAAGCTTCATACATATTGTAAGTATGCATACATTTTGTACCCGGTCGGTACTACTCACATCTGTATACAGAGTATCACAAAAATAGTCACAACTTTAAGAAAAAATGCTATTATGATAATAGAAAAAATGATAGATTCGTTGACACGAGTATTTCTTTACAAACTTCGCTTATCTACGTACGTTATAAGATGTCTAAAAGAAAATGCCTCAAATGCGTCATAATGAATGGTTTTAACTTGTCATGTTACGTAGAAAACGTTAATAAAGAATTTCTTTTGAAAACAATAGAATACTATGTTATCATATTGGAATTTTAACAATTAGTTTTCTAATGATATAGTTTGTTTTTTGCATGAGTGGCGGGGGTACTGAAAGCAGAGAAGGGGTGGGGACTGCACTCCCTTCCTAAATGTTTGAAAATATATGAATTTTCGTTACTTTTGGCTAATTTTAATCATTTGGCACCTTTTAATGAAAATCTTGATTACTCTCATGGGGGGCCCCTAAAAAGGGGGGCGCGGGGCAGCTGCCCCGCATGCCCCTGCATTAGTCGGGCCCTGCTGACATCCCTTCCCCATCATATAAAATTAAGTTTTTTAAAAGTTCCAACTTAATACATACGTACTCATCCTCCCAAAGTTGCTTTGAATTTATATGCGTATTTGATGTATGAAGCATTATTCTTAATTTAATAAAAATGAATACTGTATTATTTCTAGTAATTAGATATTTTTATGTTATTAAAATTACAACAAAAATATTTTAATGTAATTTTATTCGATGTTTTTGCATTAAAATATATGTTTCTTTTTAATTGTTAAAATATAGTCTTTGGGTGATATTAAATATTAAAACTTAATTTCATTAAGAAGAACCGATCTAAAAAATTATAATATTTTATTAACTGATAATAAATTATTGAAAAGAAATATATAAATAAATAAAATTAAATATTAAAACTTAGTTTTATTGACAAGAATCGATAAAAAAAAAAAAAAAAAAAAAAAAAAAAAATCAGAGTAATTGGTAACAAATCAATAAAGAAATAAACAAAATTTTAAAAGGCGAAATAGAGAGGATCGAACCCGCCACCTTTGCATTACTAGATATGTGCTATAACCATTACACCATACCATCTACGTTAGTGATGGGCGATTCTCGAGAATTCGACAATCGAGAAAAATCGTCATCGTAAAAAATCACAATCGATACAGCCATCGATTAATTCCTAGAATCTACAATCGAGATGTTTTACAATCAATTATAACGAGAAAAGCTAAAAACAGTTATTGGAAAACTTAGCTATTATTCTGGCCGACAATTTCATAGTAGTGATAGGGCTTAGTGATGGGCGATTCTCTAAAATTTACCAATCGAAAAAAATCGTTATCGTAAAATACACAATCGATACAGTCATCGATTATTTTCGAGAATCTACAAAGGAGATGTTCTAGAATCGATTATTGAAATCATTGTTTTTACATATATATAAGGCAGATTTTATTAAACATAGGGTAACTGAAAACAGATGGAATAAAAAAACAACAAACCAAAGGGAGGCTATAAAGGAGCCATAAGACTGGAAAAGTCTTGTAAGGGTGCCCCCTGGTTGAAAAAAGCTGAAAAAACGCGAGTAGCTATGAAGCGGTAAGGGAAGTTTAAGTATCAAAAATTAGAATTTTTCGGCAATTAGCACCAAAATGGCCAAAGAAATAAGAATCAAAAGTACCCCCTAGTGGCAAAAACATGAACTAAAGGATGATAAAAGGGATCAAAATTTTTTATTGATTTTTCTACGTCATTTGAGATTGGATCTTTAATTTCCCCATTTTTAGAAAGACTTCGACTGGAATACATTAAACGAACCCCCGCGGGGAGCAAAGTAGGGGGCAGGGGCAAGGAAAGTGCATAATATGAATAAGTGGTCACAGGACTTTCCAACGATATGTCACATGAGGGGTGTCGGCTAAATTTAGAAAAGTGCCCCCGCGCGGGGCAAAGTAGGGGGAGGGGCGCGGGCGATATATAAAATGAAATAGCAGTCACAGAGCTTTCCAATGATATATCACATGAGGGGTATCAGCAAAAGATAGAAAAGAGTCCCAACTCCCAGGATTCCAATTATCGTTCCCCCCGAAATATATCCTGCTCATCCTTCTCTTTGAAATTTTCATATATTAAAAATTATTTATCGGAGGGCTCCGTAAAAAAATCCGATCTAAAATGTTTAAAAACGCTACGATTTCAAAAAATTTCGAAAAGTGCCTCTCTCGGGGCGCCAAAATAGGGAGGGAAGAAGAAAGGTTCATAATATGAAAGAGTAACTTTCCGATGATAACCGAAAACTTTCCGATGATATATCAAATGACTGGTCCAAAAAAAGTTTGAAATCTACCCCTCCGACGTGGGTTCCCTCTTTTATCCCAGAATATACCCGGAAATCACGCAGCCCCACTTTTCACCCACAGCACCCCCCACGCAGCCACCAAAATTTTATATTTAATAAATAATATTTATCGGAGAGCTCCATTAAAAAACCTCATTTGATGATATTTATTGTAGAAATCTCTACAATTAAAAAAAAAAATCACCCCCGCACCGCTCCCCCCTCCCCCGCCCCCTTCCGGAATTCAAGTCTGGGAGGAGAAAGGTTCATAATATGAAAGAGTGGTGAAAGGACTTTCCGATGGAGAGGTTTGGTAAAAGTTTGAAAATTACCCCCCCCCCCTTTGTCCACTCTCGCGCCCCCCAGAATTCACTCACCTTCCTCTTTGAACTTTTTATATTTAATAAATAGTATTTATCTGAGTCTCCAGGTATGGGGCAGCTTGGCAGAGCTAAAATAAGAGAAACATTGAAAATTCGGGGCAAAATGACACTAAATTTAACAGTAAAGTTTGAAACTAGGACTATACAGAACTGAATACATAAACCACTATGCTTCATAACTCACATCGGTTAATAGCAATAAAAAGATAAGTGCCAGTTAAACTGATGGCATTGAGCTCACAGGTTATTCACATTAATTGTATATTATACTCTTATTTCAAAGAATAATGTCCCTCAAAAAATAAATGAAGGGAAATATCCCCCGTTTGCCCCTTTTATACTTAACCAATGAACTTCCAAATCAAATCAGGGAAACTCCTTAACTATAATAAATCAGTATATCAAATTTGAAGAAAATCAGATAATTCTGCATGAAAAAAAGAAACATATCGCTAAATTAAGGGTGGTCTAACCCCTTTAACCCTTTTATACTTAAATAATGAACCTCCAAATCTAATCAGGAAAGCTCCTTATCAGAACGAACATAGAAAAAAAAAAAATTAAAGTAAATTGAATAATTCTCCATGAAAATCCATTTATCTAAATTAAGGGGAGGGGACTTGCCCCCTTTTCGCCCTTGTATACTTAACCAATGAACCTCCAAATCTAATGAAGGAAGCGCCATATCGGAATAAATCGGTATATTAAATTTGAAGCAAATCGAATAATTCTGCATGAAAAACCCTTTTATCTAAATTATGGGGGAGGCCAGCCCCTCCCCTTTATACTTAACCCATAAACCTCCAAATCTAATCAAGGCAGCTTCTTAACATAATAAACCGGTATCCCAAATTTGGAGCAAATCGAATAATTCTGCATGAAAAACCCATTTATCTACATTAAGGAGGGGGTCTACCCCCCTTTCCCCCCTTTATACTTAAGTAATGAACCTCCAAGTTTAATCAGGGAAGCTCATTAACATAATAAACCGGTATACTAAATTTGGAACAAATCGAGTAATTCTGCATGAAAAACCCAATTATCTAAATTAATTGGGGAACCAGCCCCCCTTCTCTCCCTTTATCTTTGACCAATGAACTTCCAAGTTTAATCAGGGAAGCTCCTTAACATAATAAACCGGTATACCAAATTTGGAGCAAATCGAATAATTCTGCATGAAAAGCCCATTTATCTAAATTAAGGGGGGACCAGCCCCCTTCTCCCCCTTTATACTTAACCCGTAAACCTCCAAATCTAATCAAGGTAACTTCTTAACATAATAAACCGGTATATCAAATTTGGAGCAAATCGAATAATTCTGCATGAAAAACCCATTTATCTAAATTAAGGAGGGGGTCTACCCCCCCCCCCCCCTTTCTCCCCTTTATACTTAACTAATGAACTTCCAAGTTTAATCAGGGAAGCTCCTTAACATAATAAACTGGTATACCAAATTTGGAACAAATCGAATAATTCTGCATGAAAAACCCATTTATCTAAATTAAGAGGGGGCGGGCAGCCCCCCTTCTCCCCCTTTATCCTTAACCAATGAACTTCCAAGTTTAATCAGGGAAGCTCCTTAAAATAATAAACCGGTATACGAAATTTGGAGCAAATCGAATAATTCTGCATGAAAAACCCATTTATCTAAATTAAGGAGGGGGTCTACCACCCCCCCCCTTTCTCCCCTTTATACTTAACTAATGAACTTCCAAGTTTAATCAGGGAAGCTCCTTAACATAATAAACCGGTATACCAAATTTGGAACAAATCGAATAATTCTGCATGAAAAACCCATTTATCTAAATTAAGAGGGGGCGGGCAGCCCCCCTTCTCCCCCTTTATCCTTAACCAATGAACTTCCAAGTTTAATCAGGGAAGCTCCTTAAAATAATAAACCGGTATACCAAATTTGGAGCAAATCGAATAATTCTGCATGAAAAACCCATTTATCTAAATTAAGGAGGGGGTCTACCCCCCCTTTCCCCCTTCATACATAACTAATGAACCTCCAAGTTTAATCAGGGAAGCTCCTTAACATAATAAACCGGTATACGAAATTTGGAGCAAATCGAATAATTCTGCATAAAAAACCTATTTATCTAAATTAAGGAGGGGGGGGGGGACCAGCCCCCCTTCTCTCCCTTTATCCTTAACCAATGAACCGTAAAACTAATCAGCGGAACGCCTTATCAGAATAAACATAAAAAAAATTGAAGCAAATCATACATTTTAATCAAGAGTTATCGCGTTACGTACATACGTACGTACGTACATGCATACACACAGAACCGACGGGTACATTAGCTCTCAGGCTTAGATAGCCTGTGAGCTAAAAAGAGATTGGATAAGCAGATGAACTCCTTCGAGAAATTATGACTTAAACCAACCGGTAAATTTGGAAGCGACTCAAGAGTGAAAGGTTCCATTCTCTCATTGGTTGATCAGAAACCGGTCTTGGCTTGCTTCTCATGTATGATTTGGCGATGAAATGCAACCACTTTGAGAAATATCGTACCTAGTTTTAATTCATGCTATTTTGGTGAGAGATTTCTGTGGACGAACTTGTCTAGTGGTTAACGCGCTTGTCTAGCAAGCTCAAGTACGTGGGTTCTAGCCTCCCGGTTACTTTTATATTTTTTATTTGTGTTTTGTTTCGATTTTTATTAAGTTGGTTAATAAAGATTTATCGACTTTTATTATCCGTTCATTTCCAACAATTTTTTTAATTGTCAATTAAATAATTAAATAAAATTTTGATTAAATTAAGTTTTAATTGCTATTAAATAAAATAAAATTTAGTTTTAAATAAAACTGAAATTTAATTTTTATAAAATAAAATTTAGTTTTAAATAAATTTCAAAATTCATATAAGCTATTTTTTTATGAATTAAAGTGAACATTTATTGTAATTAAATAATAATATCTCCTAAACTTACATACATTATTTTTTTCCCTTATAACTTTAGTATCAGATAAATATTAATTTGGCAAAATTAATTTTTCAAAGTTTTCTTTTAAAATTAATTAGTATTTTTCATACAGAAAAACTTTATTCATTTATTATCAAATGCTTTGTAATTTTTTATTACGTATAAAATAATGTTAATGAAATTAATTTTTAAACTCATATTACTTATAAGCTATTTATTTCAATTTCTTAAAATGAATATTTTTGAAAATATAATGTTATTTCTTACACTTATACAGGGTGATTCAGCTCGTCGGTGACAAACTTTAAGGATCGATAGAGCACACCTAGACGAACATTTTTGAATAGGGAATGTAGGGTCCCTGACGCTATGGTAAGGCGCTAGGCGCTTTCGAAAATTTGGGTGCCGAAATTCGAAACGTCATAAAAACTAGGGAAATGGTTAGATTTTCTTGCTTGTTGCGTCGAAATGATTCTGTTTGTTTAGACTTTCTTCAGTACCAATTTGATAAGCGTATCTCTTAAAACATGGATAGGGGGCGCTGCAGACTTTGGAGAGCTAGACAACAACTTTAAGCCCGTTATTTTGATAATTTAACACATGCTCGCCAAAGTTTATACTCTAACTTAAAGTTTGAACCCAAAAGTAGAGCCCTGCAAAAAGCGTAAGAGCCGGAATAAAATGTCAAAGTACAGGGTGGTCGAAACTCGAAGGCTCCTAGGAGATAAACAAACAGATTTCTTGACTTATGGCATGCATTTTCATGATTCTGTTTGCTGGGGCTCTCTGAAACTCAGTTGAACGGTACAAAAAGAAACATCGATAGGGGGCGCTTTGGGCAAAATCATAATTCGTTGACATTTCGGACGCTAACTGGAAACGGGGCGCTACGATCAGTTAGAAACAAAACAAGAGAGTAATTTACTTATCATAAGAAGCTATTAAAACTGCAGTTTGTTTGTTTTTTTTAACAAACATAGCTGGTTTCAATCATGCACAATGCGCGCAATAAAATTTACATAAGGTGCTCTTTGCTGATTTATGCAAAAGATATCGTACCATATCGATATGCAAAAGATACGTAATGCGTAGACGACAACGCGAGATGACGTAGTTGTATGCGCAGACACGTCTTTTGAACGTGCGGTACCTACTTAAGCTTCGGGTTACTTGTCTGCAGATCGGTAGTAGGATGGAACGGTACACAAACTCTGAATTGGCTGACATGCATTTGGCGTATGGCGCTGCTGGTTGTAATGGACGAGCCGCTCAGCGGTTGTACGCCGAGCGTTACCCCAACAGGCAAATCCCCTGCCATGCCTTCTTCGCTCGAGTACACCAGAGGTTGTCCACAACGGGATCTTTCGACGGAGGCAGGCCTGAACGGGAGCGATCAGTGAGCACCCCCGACAACGAAGAGGCTGTGCTTAACCTGGTTGAGGACAACCCAGGTCTTAGCACGAGAGATATCGCCAGACATGTTGGCATTTCGCAAGCAACTGCGTGGCGCATCTTACGTTCCCGGAATCTGCACCCCTACCACATCCAGCGGGTGCAGTTGCTCAGAGAGCAGGATTTTGGCCCTCGAGTGGAATTCTCAAGATGGTACTTGGCGATGAGATCCAGGGATCCCCGTTTTGTAAACAGCATTTTGTTTACGGACGAGTCCACCTTCAGCCGGGAGGGAATGTGGAACGCCCACAACAGTCATGTGTGGTGTGATGAAAATCCACATGAAACCAGAAGCCGAGCAGCCCAGGAGCGTTTCTCAGTAAATGTGTGGGCCGGCATTCTGGGGGATTGCCTCATTGGCCCTTATTTGTTACCTGAACGGCTGACAGGTGGAAATTACCTGATTTTCCTGGATCAAGTGCTGCCGCAGCTTCTGGATGAGGCGCACGTACCCGAAGGTTCGCGTCGCCAGATGTGGTTCCAGCACGATGGAGCTCCGGCCCATTACACGAACGACGTGCGTCTCCATCTAAACGCAAGGTATGGCCAGCGGTGGATCGGGCGTGGGGGTCCAGTTCACTGGCCTGCCCGATCACCAGACCTCACCTGCTTGGATTTCTTCCTTTGGGGTTACCTGAAGGCCGAGGTATACCATACACCTGTCAGCAGTGCTGAAGAACTTGTGGCGCGCATTGTGGCCGCTGCAGGGCAGATCAGAGATACTCCTGGCATTGTTGGAAACACACACTCCTCAATGCGACGGAGGTGCGAAGCCTGCATCATGGCCCAAGGTCGAAATTTCGAGCATCTTCTGTAGTGTTATTTTTTGTAAATAAATTTCCAGTATCATTGATGTTTTTGGTCTAAATTTATTCAGAAGTGTTGAGCAGAGGTAGAAAATGTGTTTTCATTATTACTAACTGATCGTAGCGCCCCGTTTCCAGTTAGCATCCGAAATGTCAACGAATTATGTTTTTTGCCCAAAGCGCCCCCTATCGATGTTTCTTTTTGTACCGTTCAACTGAGTTTCAGAGAGCCCCAGCAAACAGAATCATGAAAATGCATGCCATAAGTCAAGAAATCTGTTTGTTTATCTCTTAGGAGCCTTCGAGTTTCGACCACCCTGTACTTTGACATTTTATTCCGGCTCTTACGCTTTTTGCAGGGCTCTACTTTTGGGTTCAAACTTTAAGTTAGAGTATAAACTTTGGCGAGCATGTGTTAAATTATCAAAATAACGGGCTTAAAGTTGTTGTCTAGCTCTCCAAAGTCTGCAGCGCCCCCTATCCATGTTTTAAGAGATACGCTTATCAAATTGGTACTGAAGAAAGTCTAAACAAACAGAATCATTTCGACGCAACAAGCAAGAAAATCTAACCATTTCCCTAGTTTTTATGACGTTTCGAATTTCGGCACCCAAATTTTCGAAAGCGCCTAGCGCCTTACCATCGTGTCAGGGACCCTACATTCCCTATTCAAAAATGTTCGTCTAGGTGTGCTCTATCGATCCTTAAAGTTTGTCACCGACGAGCTGAATCACCCTGTATAAATATTTTTATTTTTATCTTATATTATTTAACAATATATCTGAATACATAACTATATTCAGTTTATTTTATTTGAAAGTAAAATTTTATTAATTTATGAATTCATATTAATAATATTATTAACTTAGCAAGTAATTAATTATTTAAACCAATTTGTAATTGTTAATTGTTAAATACTTTTTATTAAAATTTCCTAAAAAAATTTTAATTGTTATTATTATTAAAAAATTCTAATAAACTACTTTTCAAAACAATATATATATTAGATATATATTATTTGAAAACTCAGTCAAAAACATAAATTATTTTTATTAAAAAATTATTATAAATTTCCCCTTCACTATTACCACCCTAAATATTTGAAAACTAAATTAAAGCTATAAGTCCAAGTAATCATTAACTAGAAATATTTAATGCGACAAAATACATTATAAAAACTTCTTATAGTTTTTGGTAGTTATTGCTCAGATATTATTGTTTTGGGTTCCAACTTATTTTTCTTCTTTTGGGTGTGTGAAAAAAAAAAAAAAAAAAAATCTGTCATTATTATTTAATTTATTTTTTCATTATATTTCACTACAAGTGTGAGCTATGATTTATTTTAGCTTGACCTTTTTCATTCACTATCTATGAAACACTTTATTTTTAGATTTTTTTTTTTTTTTTTTTTTTTGCCCTATTTGTTATTTTGCAGCAATAATAAATAGATATTAATATTGCAAATTGCTATAAGGGCAAAGTAGAATTTAGATGATCTAAATCCCTTTCTGACAATTTTGATTATTTGAATACTAGTTTGGCCATTTAATTATTTATATTTACGCGTACAAACTGCCATGAAAAAAAAAATGCATACAATTTGACTGAGTATTTTTATTAATTGTTTTTTATATATTTATTATTTTTTTAAAACACATCAGCTATCAAGGAAGGGGAAGGGGAGTGCTTGAGTTTACTGATCTTTGCACAGATAACTACAGTCAAAACACATAGGTAATTAAATGCAGTTGCGTAGCCAGGATATTATTTCGGGGGGGGGGGGGGGGAGGGCGTCTAATCCCCTAAGCTTCTCTCCTCCTGATGCAAAGCTATAAATTAAAAACTATTAATTTTACTTTTCGCATAAATATCAATTTTATACTTTTAAAATATGGGATATGTTTTTTAAGTCTAATTTACATACACCTGTATATACAAAAGGAATAACGTGTAATGTGTAATTTAAAAATAATAAGTCTAAAATATTTAAATTGATTACTTTCTTAAAAGAAAGTCAGTTCTATCAATTTTTTGCAGGGAAAAAAGGATATTTTTAAAAATACCATATCATTGTTTTCCGTGAATCACTTTATATGAAAAATAAATTTAAATTCCTTACATGTCGCAAACAAAATTTAATATGATTGCAACATAATACTTGAAATAATCTCAAGTGACACTTGGCGATTTGTTTTGGTGGTGAAATGAGATGTGCCCTCTGATTTGTTAGGAAGAAATGTCTACCACTGCTCAATAATCAGGTCTTGTAACCTTGAGAAGTAAATCACGGGATTCTTGTTTCTTCTCAACCAATGGGAGAATGGAACCTTTCACCCTTGAGTCTCTTCCGTAAATTTGACTCTAAAAGCTTCATTTCCATCTCGCATTTCGGCAAATCTCATCTCGATGATTTTTCCAGCATTTCGACGCTTCCAGATGGGAAGCTGCTCGATGGTTTGTTCTCTCGCGGTTTTAAACCTTTCGGAATGGGAAGTCTCTCGAGAGTGTCTCTCGCCCTTTTCAACCTTTCCCGATGGGAAGCCTCTCGCTGGTGGCTGGTTTCTCTCGTTCTTTTCGAAATCTCCCAACGAAAAGCCTTTCGAGGATTTCGCTCGCGCTTTTCAACATTTCGCTATGAGAAGCTTTTCGAGGATTTCTCTCGTCCTCGGCAGAGAAGAAAAGTAAGAAAATTTATCGAGAGTACCAAGGGACGAGATAGAGAAAGAGGCATGACAATGAGCTGTGAAATGAAGCCCTAATTTTCAAAGTTTCTCATTTTTTAGCCCTACCAAGATGTCACATACCTGGAGCCCTCCGATAAAAATTATTTATTAAATATAAAAATTTCAAAGAGGAAGGTGGGTCGGGTGATTTCGAGGAAGGAGGACGTGAGAGTGGAATCATGCGGGGTGCTTTTTAAAAAATTTTACCGAACCTTTCCTGTGGCATATAATCGAAAAGCCCTTTGACCACTCTTTCATACTATGAACCTTTCTTCGCCCAAAGGTGGATGGGGAAGGGGCGAACAAATTTTTAAAACCGTAGCCGATTTCTATAATAAATTTAAATATCACTTTAGATGTGGGTTTTTTATGCAGTCTTCCGGTAAATATTAATTATTGAACATAAAAATTTTAAAGTGGCGGCAGTGTGAATTCCGGGGTGAAAGAGTGGGCTCACGGGGGGTGGGAGGGGGAGCAATTTTCAAACTTTTTTTGGACCAGTCATGTGATATGTCATCGGTAAGCTCTCGGATGACTCTTTCATATTATGAGACTTTCTTCCTCCCTCCCCCCCCCAATTTGGCCCCCACTGCGAGGGTAGTTTTTTCCGTTTTTATCATTTTAGATCAGATTTTTTTATGGAGCCCTCCGCTAAATATTATTTATAATATATGAAATTTCAGGACACTTTTCCAAATTTAGCCAAGACCCCTCATGTGACATATCGTTGGAAATGTTTGTGACTACTTATTGATGCTATGCACTTCCGGTGGACGCCCCCCCCCACTTCCCCCCCCCCGGAGGGCACTTTTCCAAATTTAGTCAATACCCCTCTTGTGAGATATCGTTGAAAAAGTCTGTGACTACTTATTGATGTTATGCACTTCCGGTGACAGTCCCCCCACTCTTTGCCCCCCCCCCCCGGGGACACTTTTTCAAATTTAGTCAAGACCCCTAGTGTGAGATATCGTTGGAAAGGTCTGTGACTACTTATTGATGTTATGTACCTACGGTGTCCCCACCACCACTTTGCCCCCCCCCCCCCGGGGGCACTTTTCCAAATTTAGCCAAGACCCCACATGTGAGATATCGTTGGAAAGGTCTGTGACTATTTATTGATGTTATGCACCTCCGGTGACAGTCTCCCCCAATTTGCCCCTCCCGGGGGACACTTTTTCAAATTTAGCCAAGACCCCTCATATGAGATATCGTTGGAAAGGTCTGTGACTACTTATTGATGTTATGCTCCTCCGGTGTCCATCCCCCCATTTTGCACCCCCCCCGGGGGGACACTTTTCCAAATTTTGCCAAGACCCCACATGTGAGATATCGTTGGAAAGGTCTGTGACTACTTATTGATGTAATGCACCTCCGGTGACCGCCCCCGCCCCACTTTTCCCCCACGGGGTGTTTTTCTAAATTTAGCCGGGACCCCTCATGTGACATATTGTTGGAAAGGCTTATGACCACTTACTCATGTTGTCCACCTCCCGCACCCCTCCCCCCTTTGCCCCCACGGGGAGGTCTTTTTTATAAATTCAGATCCAGACTTCTCATGTGACATATGGTTGGAAAGGCATAAAGACCTGTGACGACTTAATCATATTATGCAGCTGCTGTGTCCCTCCGCTCGCTTTGACCCCTCCCCCAAGAGATCTGGTCCGAGGTCATTCGTTTCGATATTATATTTTTTACAAGGTTTTGTAGTGCGTGCACACCACACCCGCCTGCTATCATATATCAGTGCCGTATATAGCGGGTAACCTGTTCGTGATTTCATATTACAAGATTACGTATAAATTAGGGGCCCCGATTAAAGGAGGGGCCCGCTATCGGTCGAAGTCACCTAGTCTTTATTAACATCGACGCATTCCAGTTCACCCGCAGACGATTCTTGATAAATGTATGATGTATATAATACATAATATATGATTTATAAAAGAAATTTGCAAACTGCAGTCATCGAGAAAAAATTTACACAATCGAAAATTATCGAGATGTCCATACAATCGAGAAAATCGAGAAAAACATCTCGTTATCGCCCATCACTAATCTACGTAAATTGTACGAAACAACTCTATTACTCTCCACATAAGTTCATAGGAGGATTTCGCGCTTGGCGATTTTTCTTTCTTCGCTAACACCTATTTTGATTACTGATGACAGCAAAGAGGGAGAAAAATGCTTGTGAATCGATTCCACTAAAACAAAGCAAGGATATATATATACATTTTAGTCATAGAAATAAAAATACTCCAAATTATATATATATATATTAAAATATAATAAAAAAAAAGAAAGAATAATGCTCGTGCTGACAGAATGAAAACGAAACTTAAGGCAGGAAAAAAAATATTTTTTCAAGAAAATTGCGAAATTCTTAGACAAAATTGTGTTTATATACATAATATAAACATTTCTGAACCTGAAAATTGGTGTTAAAAATCTAAACAAGCGTGAAAATATTATGAATTACATAATTTTAAAAACGCTCTATTTTCGTCCTGCGTAATGTCTATGGTAGCGCTACAGTTGATCGCCTGCGGCGGTTGAAAATAGCTTTGGACCAATCAGAATTTATTGCCATCATGTCGCTTCTCTTATCCATTGTAGGTTCTCTAGTCCAGGGGGGTGCCATTTCCCTCTAGTTTCGGTATCAAGGTTTCCGTACGTATGACGTCACTGTGCGTGCTAAGGAGAATTCCCGCAACAGAAAAGATACTATTTTTGCATTTAAAATTGAATTTCTGCTCAAAACTTTTTTTGTTTTTGTTCAAAGGAGAGCATATTTCTTCAAGACAGAACATTTTTTACTAGCGAAAATATTTTTTTCGAAGAATAAAGCGATTATAGAGGATTTTTTCCCTTCAAATGAAACAGTTGTGTGTTATTATCATTATTATTATTATTGTGCTAAGGTGGAGTTTCTATTGTTTTTTATCTTTAGTCGATCATTGGAATTGGATGTGTGTGTGTGTGTGTGTGTGTGTAAGGGGGTGGGGGGATAAACATGTATTGTGATTTCCTTTGACACTCAGGACAGTTTGCCCACACACGAAGCTCCGAAAGAGCTATTTCCAATCACTTTTCCTAAATATTACGCGGTAGCTATTTCTCAGATTTCGTTGATGAAACATCAGTTGGAAAAGCTTTAAAATAACGTATTATTTTTAGTGCTTTGCTTAAAATGCCTAGTACTTATGCTATTTCAGCATGGACTAATATTTCGGATAAAACAAAAAATGTTTCGCCTCATACATTAATGAAGAAATCTGATTTTTTTTTTTTTTTTTTTTTTTTTTTTTTTTTTTTTTTTTTTTTTTAATGGATTATTTTATGTAAACGTACGTGTACAATGCTGCAATTTCTGAATTTGTTCCGATCACTTTCAATCGAGTGAATATTGTAAATAAAGTCATTGAAAATAGTAGCGATGTAGATAATTTAAAAATAAATAATAACATGTATATAACACTAGTGAAAATAATAAATACCATGCATCTAAAAATTCGGGAAATCTCAAGCACTGTGAAAATAACATTGAAGGTGAAGAATTTTCATTCACCATATCTTCCGTAAATTGATCTTTTCAAAAAATTAGGCATATTGCTGGTTATACAGAGAAACAAAATTTTATAAATTGCATGACAGTTTGACAATTCATTAGGTGAATCAAATATGTTACAACCAATTCCTTCGGACGAATCGGTATACTTTCAATGTGATAAATGCATCGAAGATGTAAAACTGTTAAAAAAAAATTCTTAATGAAATTCACAGCAGCTCATTTTCGAAAGAATTTAATATTTTTGAAAATGCTTGCAAAAAAGTTAAATTGGTTTTCCAAACAGGCACAGAAATATAATAAAATCATTTGTGAAAATCAGAACTTTCATTCGATTGAGACAGATTAAGAGGCTACTTCCCTCACGCGAAAAATCGCATCCTATGGGAGAAATTTTTAAAAATATCTCGTTTGCATTTCCATATATATGTATATATATTTGCATTGGGCAGCTTAGGACGAACTCTACAAAGGCTGTTTTTTTTTTATTTTGTTTGCAGTTTTTTTTCATTATGAAATTTTTACTTTCGGAACCGGTTTCGAAAGTGAAGTATCCTCATTAAAAAAAAACTGCAAATAAAATCGAAAAGTAAAAAACGGCCTTTGTACAGATCGACATCGACTATCCAATGCAGGAAAAAAAATTAAAACATTCGAATTCAAACAAAATATTTTTTTAAAAAATCTCCCATAGGTTTAACATTAGCGAGCAGGTGTTTTCATGCGAGTGAAATAGCTCCTTACCGAAACATATTCATCAGAAATAAAAAAGAGATACTCTGCCAAAAAAGGAAAAAACTGAAGTAAATCAGCTGTGATTGCACGATAAAATATCAAATAATGAAGCGCATATCTGAAGTATATACAAAACGCATCTTGTGATGAAATCATATGCTTGAAATTAAAGCATATTCTGAGGGTAAAAACCTAAAAAACCTTAATTATTAAATATTTTGTATAATTTTATGATAATACATCATTAAACTATAATTAATTTTTAATAACCTTTTCGGAAGGTATTTATAATCTTCTTAATTTAAAATTCAAATTTTTATAGCAAATAAATCTTTGTTTTAAGAATTCGGCAATCTAATAATTAAACTTTTTATTTTTATTTGTATTTTAAATCTCTTTTATAAATACTGCTTGCCTTATTTTTTTTTTTTCTATAAAAAATTTCAGTGTGATATTCAATGACATCTAACGCATAAATGGAATCTGAAAGAAACAACAATAAATTCTAAAAAGCTGGAAAGATATATAATTTTAAAATTTAAATATGGCACTTTATTTGGATGTGAAAAATATTGTTTAAATGTTAAACTCTCTTTCGCGCTAAAATTTACTTTAATTTCTCTCACTTATGGATGTACATGTACATTAATTATTATTATGCAACATTAAAGTATTATTCTAAATAACCTTTTCGAAATGTGTTTATAAAATATATTACTCTGAATTTCACATTTATTTTCAACAAATGATATAATTATATAGTATAAATATTTTAGTTTAATAATATTAAATATTCAGCTATTTACTTATGAAAATTTCTATTTAATTTGCTTGTGTAATCACGCAAAAGTCAAACTGGGGTATGAGGGAGGATGAAACCTAAGTTATTATTACTTTTTTAAACATTTTTTATGAAATAGCTCTTTACTAAAAACATAGCGAAATAATAACATATTATCTTAGTTTTCAAATTGATTACCGATGAAATATTATAAATATACTTCATTAAAAAGTATTAACAAAACATTAACTGCAGTCATATAAAAATCAAATTTGCTTCTTTTGTAGGTTTTTTACTTATAAAAATTACTATTTTACTTTCTTTTAATGTAAATTACCGTTTTTATATTGAGTAGTAAACGAAACTTAATAAAAAAAGACAGAAGATTTAACAATTAAATTTCAAAGAGATAAAAAGAGATAATAGTTTAAATTTTAGATGTGATGTTTGTCCAATATATAAAGAATATTTTTTAATCGTTAAAATTCTTTTCACACGGAAATTTCTACTGATATTTTTCAATTAAAAATAGTCTATTTCTAATGCAAAGTCAATTGGAACACCGATCTGAGCACGCGGGGTGACGTCAAGCAGCGAGTCGCTGCCTATTGGCTACGGGGTGAAATGGCGCAACCTTTAGATATAGTAACCTTGCTCTAGTCTTGTATACTGTGGTTCCGGGTTCGATTCCTGGCTCTGGCTAATTTTTCACTCCAGTTGGGTTTATTGTATTTATTGTTTGTATGTCTGTAAAATATTTATATATACCTTTAACAATGTTATTGTTATTATTTATTTTTAGTTATTTTTTTATGCATTCTTCAAGTATTCGTTTCATATTTATGTTTTATAATTTCTTTTTATATATTATAATTTTTTTCGGAATTAGTAGGTCACTTGAAATTACAAGTAATATAAAAAATTTGTTTTTAAAGTCAATTCCTACTTAGATCATCAAAGAAAAATTTAATATAATCCCTTAAGCTAATATTAGTTTTTGTTGCATTAAAATATCTCAGTTTGTTGATTTTCTATAAGCAAGTAGGTTTACAAAGGAACTCTATGAGAATTTGGCGAAATATTAGAGATATCACCAAGTTGGCGTCACTTTCGGCGACTCATTTTGGTCGCCAAATTTGGCTATATATCGCCAAGTTGGCGATAAACTTGGCGGTATTTGATGACAGAACAGGGTCCCCCCTATGGTAACCCCCTTATAGATATGAAGATGCATTAAATGATGTTCAATAACCATTTGCCGCCATTTTATTTCGCATATAAAACTAAAATTAATTAATTAAAATTCAATTAATGAATTAATATTTGAAAAAACTGTATTAACATAAATTGTCATCCAGTACAAGTTTAAGAAAAATTATTTCAACTTGATAGGATGAATAATAAGTATTTTATTAACGATTGAAAATTTGAACAAGATATATAAATAAATATAGGGAGAGTGTGAACTAATAGTAGGAATTGAATAAAATGAATCACTCGGTGACCCGCGGGTCATGGGTTGCTGACTGCTGCAAATGCCAAAGGAGTGACAGCACATTTATTTTGTGGAAAATTTAGACGTAACAAAAAACTTAAGAATGTTGGTTAGTGATATCTCAGATTTCCCTTGCTAATGTTAAACCTATAAACATGGAATGCATTCATATTTTTAAAAGAACCTCCTCAGAAAATTAATATGTTTTGACTTTTTTTTCTATGTACTCTTTTTAAAGAATCTCTTCATTTTTTAGTTCACAAAATGTTTCTAAAATATGTGCTTAATTTACTACTTTATGTATTAAAATCTCAGCAAAGATAACGAATTGTGAGTAAGATCTTAAAATTTTAAATAAAACTATGTATATATTTTAGAAATATTTTGACAACTAAAAACAAAACAAAACAAAACCGACATCCTAAACAAGAAGGGCACACAGAAAAAAAGAAGTTAATTATATTAATTTCCAGAGGAGAAATCTTAAAAATACAAATTCAACCCCACGCCCAAAGATTTAACATTAGAATGGTGAATATGAGATCTCACTGACGAACAGTCTTAACCATCAACTGCTGCTGTGGTGCCGTTTAGTCTTCAGCCTCCTCACACATCACGCATTTTTATATATGTGTAATTTCTTTATGAATCTTGCCAATCCTATTCTTATCAATCACTTACGAGTATTGTATAATTTCTGTATCTTAACTAGCTGAACCAACTGGTGTTGTATGGGTCCGTCAAAAAAAAAAAAAAAAAAAAAAACATGCAAAATGGGAAAAAAATTCTAAAATTCTCAAACACCCATAGTTTAATGGCCTTCGTCTCTACGCTATTGATCAAACGGATCCCTTTAGATTTTATTTGACCAATGGCAATTGAAAGAACGTTTAACGGCATCATATGGTATAACTCATGCCTTTGCGTTCTTCTCACTCACTGACCAAAAATTTCTATTTAAGATTCGTACAGTAAACAACAATTGGTGGCATGACTCATGCCTCCATCCCCCTTCTCTGTCATTGACCTAACGGGATCCTTTTACGATTCATTCGATAAATGATAATAGTTAGCGTCATGACTCATCTCTCTGTCCCTTTGTATGTCCTTAATCAGACGGAAGAATTTGTTCAGTCAGTGGCAGTTGGAGTCTTGAATCCTGTCTCAGTACCCTTGTATATCATTGAACCAGTAACAACCATTGCCCTTTTATGTCATGTCATTATTTCAGTAGCAGCTGGAGCCATGAAACATTCCATAATCTTCTTACTGGTCTGTTGGAGACATGATTTTTACCTGCGTCCCCTCCTTCTCTGTCACTGGGCGAACTTATTCTTTTACGATTAGTTCGGTCAATGGCTGTTGGAGGCTTGACTCATGTATCTGTCATCTCATTTTTGTATAACACTGGACCAGTTGCAACTATAACTCTTTTGCGACTTGGAGGTAACTGATCCATTTATGATTTTGTCTGTCAATAGTTGCTGCAGAGTCAGTCTGCCAATAGTTGCTGCTAACTCTTACGTCCGTCAACCATGTATATCATTGATCAAATGGCAAATAGAGCTGAGACACATACCATACTCTTCCTTTTGGTTGTTGGAGACACGACTCTTGCATTCGACTCTTTCTTTGTGGTTGGGCGAATAGATTATTTCAGAATTCGTTCGGTCAATGGCTGTTGGAGACTTAACTCATGCCTCTGTATCATTCTATATCAATGATTCAGTAGCAACTATAACTCTTTTGCGACTTTGAGGCAACTGATCCATTTATGATTTTGTCTGTCAATAGTTGCTGTAGAGTCAGTCTGCCAATAGTTGCTGCTAACTCTTACCTCCATCAACCACGTATATCATTGATCCGGTGGCAACTAGAGCTGAGACACATACCATACTCTTCTTTTTGGTTGTTGGAGGCACGACTCTTGCATTCGACTCTTTCTTTGTGGTTGGACGAATAGATTATTTCAGAATTCGTTCGGTCAATGGCTGTTGGAGACTTAACTCATGCCTCTGTATCATTCTATATCTATATCAATGATACAGTGGTAGCTGAGACCATGAAAAATGCCTCTGTCTTCTGTGTATTTGAGCGAATTGACATATTCATTATTCCTTCCACCAATGGCTGTTGGTAACATGACTCTTTTTTTTTTTGCTGCCGTCCCATTCTTCTCTGTAATTAAGTGAACGGATATCTTTTATATGAATATATGACGGTGTTTTTAAATGAAATATCAAGTGGTAGCTGGAGTGATGACAAATGCCTTCTTCTTCTGTATTTTTGAGAGAACTGATACTTTTATGCTTCCTTACATTAAAAGTTGCCGGATATGTGACTCTTGTCTCCAGTCTTTTCTTCTCTGTCATTGAGCGAACGGATCGTTTTAGAATTCGTTCGGTCAATGACTGTTGGAAGCATGACTCATGCCTCTGTTGTCTTTTATATGAATTATCCAGTGGTAGCTTTAATCATGACACATGCCTTCGTCTTCTGTGTTTTTGAGCGAACTGATACATTAATAATTCATTCCACCAATGGCTGTTAGTAACCTGACTCTTTTTTTGCTACATTCCATTCTTCTCCGTCATTACGTGAACTGATCATTTTAAGATTCGTTCGGCAAAAAAAGTTGGAGACCTGCCGTCTATATGAATGATCCAGTGGTAGCTGGAGCCATGGCACATGCCGTCGTATTCTATGTTTTTGGGCGAATTGATATATTTATAATTCCTTCCATCAATGGCTGTTGGAAAGAATGGATGTAGAAATGATTCTTGCATCCGTACCATACTTTTCTGTCATTAGGTGAACGGATCCTTCTATGATTCGTTCTATCAATAGCAGTTGGAGTCTTCACTCATGTCTCTTTCCCCTTCTATGTCATTGTATCCAAATCCTCTTTAACTGTCATTTGGAGAACAGAAACTTTCAGTAATGGTTCGGTTACTGGCTGTTAGAGGCTTGACTCATGTCTCTGTAATTTTCTATATGAATGTTTCAGCGGTAGCGGGAGCCATGACATATTCCTTCGTCTTCTCTGTTTTCGAAAGAACTGGTATTTTTATGCCTCCTTACATCAAATGTTGTCGAGGACCCGACTCTTGCCTCCAGCCCTTTCTTCTGTGTCATTGAGCGAACGGGTCGTTTTAGAATTCGTTCGATCAATGGCTGTTGAATGCTTGGCTCATGTCTCTGTTGTCTTTTATATGAATTATCCAGTGGTAGCTGGAGTCATGACACATGCCTTAGTCTTCTGTGTTTTTGAGCGAACTGATACGTTTATGATTCCGTCCATCAATGGTTCTCGGAGACATGACTTTTGCCTCCGTTCCTTTGCTTTCTGTCATTTAGCGAACGAATCCGTTTAGGATTCGGTCGGCTAATGGCTGTTGGAGGCTTGACTCATCCCAGCAAAGAGGAAATTGCTGGCCAGCAGCAAGATAAGTGCTGGCAATGATGGAGAAGTGCTGGCCGATGGTCTACCACTGCATGACCACTGCTGGACAGCTTCAGTCAACTTTGCTGTTGGAAATCATCAGATAAAATTCTGGTGGGCATCCATTTTATCTCATGAGCTGGTTTACCACTACACGGAAGTGCACGAACTTTTGCAGTATTATTGCTGGAAACTCTTACGCTAGGTGGCGCTGCGAATATCGAAGACATTGAGTATTTGAACACAAATCTGAAATGAATATCTTATCACAATTTAAGCTATGAAGCTAATTTTTTTTTGAAACTATAAAACCACTGCCACCAACAAAATAAATAAGTAAATGAATAATTAAATAAATTCTTTATTTCAACGCACTTTTTTTTCTCCTTAAATCTGGTTTTACTAGGTTACAAAGGATTTCGGTTTTCATAATTTACGTAGTTCATAATCAATAATAATAATAAAAAAAACCCTTATAAATTACATAGGATTTCTATACAATAGAATAATTTCTATACCAGTTTAATGATTGGGAACGTAAATCACAAAAGAAACAAACTTTAAATAGTGTAATGAGAGCTTGAAAACTACGAGCAATCGTAGCGTAAGCTGAAAGCACTTGTTCATGTCCGATCACGAAAACCAAGCAGCATCGATCGCGGTATGAAGTATCCAGTGGTAGCTGGAGTCATGACACATGCCTTTTTTTTAGCAAACTGATACTTTTATGATTCAGTACATCAACGGTTGTCGGAGACATGACTCTTGCTTCCATCCCATGACTTTCTGTCATTGAGCGAACGGATCCTCTTAGGATTCGTTCGGTAAATGGCTGTTGGAGGCTTCACTCATGTCTATGTTGTCTTTTATATGAAAGATTCAGTGGTAGCTGGAGTCATGACACATACCTTCGTCGTCTGTGTTTTGGAGAGAACTGATACTTTTATCGTTCCTTACGTAAAAGGATCGGAGACATGACTCTTGTCTCCACCACTTTCTTCTCTGTCATTCAGCGAACGGATCCTTTTAGGATTCGTTCTGCCAATGGCTGTTGGAGGCTTGACTCATGTCTATGTTGTTTTTTATATGAAAGATTGAGTGGTAACTGGAGTCATGACACATGCCTTCGTCGTCTGTGTTTTGGAGAGAACTGATACTTTTATCGTTCCTTACGTAAAAGGATCGGAGACATGACTCTTGTCTCCACCACTTTCTTCTCTGTCATTCAGCGAACGGATCCTTTTAGGATTCGTTCGGCCAATGGCTGTTGGAGGCTTGACTCATGTCTCTGTTGTCTTTTATATGAATGATTCTGTGGTAGCTGCAGTCATGACACATGCCTTTGGTTTCTGTGTTTTGGAGAGAACTGATATTTTTATGCCACCTTACATCAAATGTTGTCGAGGACGCGCGTCTTGCCTCCAGACCTTTCTTCTGTGTCATTGAGCGAACGGGTCATTTTAGAATTGGTTCGGTCAATGGCTGTTGGAGGCTTAACTCATGTCTCTGTTGAGTTTTATATGAATATTCCGTGGTAGCTGGAGTCATGACACTTGCCTTAGTCTTCTATGTTTTTGAGCGAACTGATACGTTTATGATTCCGTCCATCAATGGTTGTCGGAGACATGACTCCTGCCTCCGTCCAATGGCCTTCGGTCATTGAGCGAACGGATCCTTTTAGGATTCGTACGGTCAATGGCTTTTGGAGGCATGACTCATGTGTGTGTTGCCTTTTATATGAAAGGTTCAGTTGTAGCTGGAGCCATGACACATTCCTACGTTTTCTATGTTTTGGAGAGAACGCTTTGGAGAGAATACTTTTATCCTTCCTTAGATAAAAGGTTGTCGGAGACATGACTCTTGCCTCCACCCATTTCTTCTCTGTCATTCAGCGAACGGTCGTTTTAGAATTCGTTCGGTCAATGGCTGTAGGATGCTTGACTCATGTCTCTGTTGTCTTTTATATGAAAGATTCTGTGGTGGCTGCAGTCATGACACATGCCTTCGTCGTCTGAGTTTTGGAGAGAACTGATACGTTTATCATTCTGTCCATCAATGGTTGTCGGAGACATGACTCCTGCCTCCGTTCTATGGCTTTCTGTCATTGAGTGATCGGATACTTTTAGGATTCGTTCGGCCAATGGCTGTTGGAGGCTTGACTCATGTCTCTGTTGTCTTTTATGTGAAAGATTCAGTGGTAGCTGCAGTCATGACACATGCCATGCCTTCAGCTTCTGTGTTTTGGAGAGAACTGATATTTGTATGCAACCTTACATCAGATGTTGTCGAGTACACGACTCTTGCCTTCAGCCCTTTCTTCTGTGTCATTCAGCGAACGGGTCATTTTAGAATTCGTTCGATCAATGGCTGTTGGATGCTTGACTCATGTCTCTGTTGTCTTTTATATGAATTATCCAGTGGTAGCTGGAGTCTTGACACATGACTTAGTCTTCTGTGTTTTTGAGCAAACTGATACGTTTATGATTCCGTCCATAAATGGTTGTCGGAGCCATGAATCCTGCCTCCATCCCATGGCTTTCTGTCATTGAGAGAACGGATCCTTTTAGGATTCGTTCGGACAATGGCTGTTGCAGGCGTGACTCATCTACCTGTTGTCTTTTATATGAATGTTTAAGTGGTAGCTGGAGTCCTGACAAATGTCTTCGTCTTCTGTGTTTTTGAGGAAACTGGTACGTTTATGATTCTGTCCGTCAATGGTTGTCGGAGACATGACTCCTGCCTCCATCTTATGGTTTTCTGTCATTGAGGGAACGGATCCTTTTAGGATTCGTTCGGCCAATGGCTGTTGGAGGCTTGACTCATGTCTATGTTGTCTTTTATATGAAAGATTCTGTGGTAGCTGCTGTCATGACACATGCCTTGTCTTCTGTGTTTTTGTGCAAACTGATACGTTTATGATCCCGTCTATCAATGGTTTTCGGAGACATGAATCCTGCCTCCGTCCTATGGCTTTCTGTCATTGAGCGAACGGATCCTTTTAGGATTCGTTCGGCCAATGGCTGTTGGAGGATTGACTCATGTCTCTGTTGTCTTTTATAGAAAGATTCTGTGGTAGCTGCAGTCATGACACATGCCTTCGTCTTCTGTGTTTTTTAGCAAACTGATACGTTTATCATTCCGTCCATAAATGGTTGTCGGAGACATGACTCCTGCCTCCGTCCTATGGTTTTCTGTCACGGAGTGAACGGATCCTTTTAGGATTCGTTCGGCCAATGGCTGTTCGAAGCTTGACTCATGTCTCTGTTGTCTTTTATATGAAAGATTCAGGGGTAGCTGCAGTCATGACACATGCGTTCAGCTTCTGTGTTTTGGAGAGAACTGATATTTTTATGCAACCTTAGATCAAATGTTGTCGAGGACACGACTCTTGCATCCAGCCCTTTCTTCTGTGTCATTGAGCGAATGGGTCGTTTTAGAATTCGTTCGGTCAATGGCTGATGGAGACTCAACTCATGTCTCTGTAGTCTTTTATATGAATTATCCGTGGTAGCTGGAGTCATGACACTTGCCTTAGTCTTCTATGTTTTTTGCGAACTGATGCGATTATGATTCCGTCCGTCAATGGTTGTCGGAGACATGACTCCTGCCTCCGTCCCATGGCTTTCTTTCATTGAACGAACGGATCCTTTTAGGATTCGTTCGGCCAATGGCTTCAGGAGGCTTGACTCATGTCTCTGTTGTCTTTTATATGAAAGATTCAGTTGCAGCTGGAGTCATGACACATGCCTACGTCTTCTGTGTTTTGGAGAGAACTGATGCTTTTATCCTTCCTTACATAAAAGGTTGTCGGAGACATGACTCTTGCCTCCACCCATTTCTTCTCTGTCATTCAGCGAACGGATCGTTTTAGAATTCGTTCGGTGAATGGCTGTAGGATGCTTGACTCATGTCTCTGTTGTCTTTTATATGAAGTATACAGTGGTAGCTGGAGTCATGACACATGCCTTAGTCTTCTGTGTTTTTTAGCAAACTGATACGTTTATGATTCCGTACATCAACGGTTGTCGGAGACATGAATCTTGCCTCTATCCCATGGTTTTCTGTTATTGAGCGAACGGATCCTCTTAGGATTCGTTCGGTAAATTGCTGTTGGAGGCTTGACTCATGTCTCTGTTGCCTTTTATATGAAAGATTCTGTGGTAGCTGCAGTCATGACACATGCCTTCGTCGTCTGAGTTTTGGAGAGAACTGATACGTTTATCATTCCGTCCATCAATGGTGTTGGAGACATGACTCCTGCCTCCGTCCTATGGCTTTCTGTCACTGACTGAACGGATACATTTAGGATTTGTTCGGCCAATGGCTGTTAGAGGCTTGACTAATGTCTCTGTTGTCTTTTATATGAAAGATTCAGTGGTAGCTGGAGTCATGACATAGGCCTTCAGCTTCTGTGTTTTGGAGAGAACTGATATTTTCATGCAACCTTACATCAAATGTTGTCGAGGACACGACTCTTGCCTCCAGCCCTTTCTTCTGTGTCATTGAGCGAGCGGGTCGTTTTAGAATTCATTCGGTCAATGGCTGTTGGATGCTTGACGCATGTCTCTGTTGTCTTTTATATGAATTATCCAGTGGTAGCTGGAGTCTTGACACATGACTTATTCTTCTGTGTTTTTGAGCAAACTGATATGTTTATAATTCCGTCCATCAATGGTTGTGGGAGACATGACTCCTGCCTCCGTCCCATGGCTTTCTGTCTTTGAGAGAACGGATCCTTTTAGGATTCGTTCGGATAATGGCTGTTGGAGGCCTGACTCATGTCTCTGTTGTCTTTTATATGAATGATTCTGTGGTAGCTGGAGTCCTGACAAATGTCTTCGTCTTCTGTGTTTTTGAGTAAACTGATACGTTTATGACACTGTCTATCAATGGTTGTCGGAGACATGACTCCTGCCTCCGTCCTATGGCTTTCTGTCACTGAGCGAACGGATCCTTTCAGGATTCGTTCGGTGAATGGCTGTTAGAGGCTTGACTCATGTCTATGTTGTCTTTTACATGAAAGATTCTGTGGTAGCTGCAGTCATGACGCATGCCTTCGTCTTCTGTGTTTTCGTGCAAACTGATACGTTTATGATTCCGTCTATCAATTGTTGTCGGACCCATGACTCCTGCCTCCGTCCTATTGCTTTCTTTCATTGAATGAACGGATCCTTTTAGGATTCGTTCGGCCAATGGCTGTTGGAGGCTTGACTCATGTCTATGTTGTCTTTTATATGAAAGATTCAGTGGTAGCTGGAGTCCTGACAAATGCCTTCGTGTTCTGTGTTTTTGAGAAACTGATACGTTTATGATTCTGTCCGTCAATGGTTGTCGGAGACACGACTCCTGCCTCCATCCTATGGCTTTCTGTCATTGAGGGAACGGATCCTTTTAGGATTCGTTCGGCCAATGGCTGTTTGCGGCCTGACACATGCCTATGTTGTCTTTTATATGAAAGATTCTGTGGTAGCTGCAGTCATGACACATGCCTTCGTCTTGTGTGTTTTTGTGCAAACTGATACGTTTATGATTCCGTCTATCAATGGTTGTCGGAGACATGACTCCTGCCTCCGTCCTATGGCTTTCTTTCATTGAACGAACGGATCCTTTTAGGATTCGTTCGGCCAATGGCTGTTGGAGGCTTGACTCATGTCTATGTTGTTTTTTATATGAAAGATTCAGTGGTAACAGGAGTCATGATACATGCCTCGTCGTCTGTATTTTGGAGAGAACTGATACTTTTATCGTTCCTTACGTAAAAGGTTGTCGGAGACATGACTCTTGGCTCCACCACCTTCTTCTCTGTCATTCAGCGAACGGATCTTTTAGGATTCGTTCGTCCAATGGCTGTTGGAGTCTTGACTCATGTCTCTGTTGTCTTTTATATGAATGATTCAGTGGTAGCTGCAGTCATGACACATGCCTTTGGTTTCTGTGTTTTGGAGAGAACTGACATTTTTATGCCACCTTACATCAAATGTTGTCGAGGACGCGCCTCTTTCCTCCAGCCCTTTCTTCTGTGTCATTGAGCGAGCGGGTCATTTTAGAATTCTTTCGGTCAATGGCTGTTGGATGTTTTACGCATGTCTCTGTTGCCTTTTATATGTATTATCCAGTGGTAGCTAGAGTCTTGACACATGACTTAGTCTTCTGTGTTTTTGAGCAAACTGATAAGTTTATGATTCCGTCCATCAGTGGTAGTCGGAGACATGACTCCTGCCTCCGTCCCATGGCTTTCTGTCATTGAGCGAACGGATCCTTTTAGGATTCGTTTTGACAATGGCTGTTGGAGGCTTGACTCATGTCTCTGTTGTCTTTTATATGAATCATTCAGTGGTAGCTGGAGTCATGACACATGCGTCCGTCTTCTGTGTTTTGGAGAGAACTGATACTTTTATGGTTCCTTACATAAAAGGTTGTCGGAGACATGACTGTTGCCTCCACCCCTTTCTTCTCTGTCATTCAGAAAACGTGTTGTTTAAGAATTCATTCGGTCAATGTCTGTTGGATGATTGACTCATGTGTCTGTTGTCTTTTATAAGAAAGGTTCAGTGGTAGCTGGAGTCATGACACATGCCTTCGTCTTCTGCGTTTTGGAGAGAATTGATACTTTTATCGTTCCTTACGTAAAAGGTTGTCGGAGACATGACTCTTGGCTCCACCACTTTCTTCTCTGTCATTCAGCGAACGGATCCTTTTAGGATTCGTTCATCCAATGGCTGTTGGAGGCATGACTCATGTCTCTGTTGTCTTTTATATGAATGATTCAGTGGTAGCTGCAGTCATGACACATGCCTTCGTCTTCTGTGTTTTTGTGCAAACTGATACGTTTATGATTCCGTCTATCAATTGTTGTCGGACCCATGACTCCTGCCTCTGTCCTATGGCTTTCTTTCATTGAACGAACGGATCCTTTTAGGATTCGTTCGACCAATGGCTGTTGGAGGCTTGATTCATGTCTATGTTGTTTTTTATATGAAAGATTCAGTGGTAACTGGAGTCATGACACATGCCTTCGTCGTCTGTGTTTTGGAGAAAACTGATACTTTTATCGTTCCTTACGTAAAAGGTTGTCGGAGACATGACTCTTGGCTTCACCACTTTCTTCTCTGTCATTCAGCGAACGGATCCTTTTTAGGATTCGTTCGTCCAATGGTTGTTGGAGGCTTGACTCATGTCTCTGTTGTCTTTTATATGAATGATTCAGTGGTAGCTGCAGTCATGACACATGCCTTTGGTTTCTGTGTTTTGGAGAGAACTGATATTTTTATGCCACCTTACATCAAATGTTGTCGAGGACGCGCCTCTTTCCTCCAGCCCTTTCTTCTGTGTCATTGAGCGAGCGGGTCATTTTAGAATTCGTTCGGTCAATGGCTGTTGGATGTTTTACGCATGTCTCTGTTGCCTTTTATATGTATTATCCAGTGGTAGCTAGAGTCTTGACACATGACTTAGTCTTCTGTGTTTTTGAGCAAACTGATACGTTTATGATTCCGTTCATCAGTGGTAGTCGGAGACATGACTCCTGCCTCCGTCCCATGGCTTTCTGTCATTGAGCGAACGGATCCTTTTAGGATTCGTTTTGACAATGGCTGTTGGAGGCTTGAATCATGTCTCTGTTGTCTTTTATATGAATGATTCAGTGGTATCTGGAGTCATGACAAATGCCTTCGTATTCTGTGTTTTTCAGCAAAATGAACCGTTTATTATTCCGTCCATCAATGGTTGCCGGAGACATGACTCCTGCCTCCGTCCCATGGCTTTCTGTCATTGAGCGAACGGATCCTTTTAGGATTCGTTCGGACAATGGCTGTTGGAGGCTTGTCATGTCTTTGTTGTCTTTTATATGAATCATTCAGTGGTAGCTGGAGTCATGACACATGCGTCCGTCTTCTGTGTTTTGGAGAGAACTGATACTTTTATGGTTCCTTACATAAAAGGTTGTCGGAGACATGACTGTTGCCTCCACCCCTTCTTCTCTGTCATTCAGAAAACGTGTTGTTTAAGAATTCGTTCGGTCAATGTCTGTTGGATGATTGACTCAAGTGTCTGTTGTCTTTTATAAGAAAGGTTCAGTGGTAGCTGGAGTCATGACACATGCCTTCGTCTTCTGCGTTTTGGAGAGAATTGATACTTTTATCGTTCCTTACGTAAAAGATTGTCGGAAACATGACTCTTGGCTCCACCACTTTCTTCTCTGTCATTCAGCGAACGGATCCTTTTAGGATTCGTTCATCCAATGGCTGTTGGAGGCTTGACTCATGTCTCTGTTGTCTTTTATTAAGTGGTAGCTGGAGTCATGACACATGCCTTAGTCTACTGAGTTTTTGAGCAAACCGATACGTTTATGATTCCGTCCATCAATGGTTGACTCCTGCCTCCGTCCTATGGCTTTCTGTCATTGAGCGACCGGATCCTTTTAGGATTCGTTCGGCCAATGGCTGTTGGAGGCTTGACACATGTCTATGTTGTTTTTTATATGAAGGATTCAGTGGTAACTGGAGTTATGACACATGCCTTCGTCGTCTGTATTCTGGAGAGAACAGATACTTTTATCGTTCCTTACGTAAACGGTTGTCGGAGACATGACTCTTGGGTCCACCACTTTCTTCTCTGTCATTCAGCGAACGGATCCTTTTAGGATTCGTTCATCCAATGGCTGTTGGAGGCTTGACTCATGTCTCTGTTGTCTTTTATATGAATGATTCAGTGGTAGCTGCAGTCATGACACATGCCTTCGCCTTCTGTGTTTTTGTGCAAACTGATACGTTTATGATTCCGTCTATCAATTGTTGTCGGACCCATGACTCCTGCCTCTGTCCTATGGCTTTCTTTCATTGAACGAACGGATCCTTTTAGGATTCGTTCGACCAATGGCTGTTGGAGGCTTGACTCATGTCTATGTTGTTTTTTATATGAAAGATTCAGTGGTAACTGGAGTCATGACACATGCCTTCGTCGTCTGTGTTTTGGAGAAAACTGATACTTTTATCGTTCCTTACGTAAAAGGTTGTCGGAGACATGACTCTTGGCTCCACCACTTTCTTCTCTGTCATTCAGCGAATTCTCTGTCATTAGGCTTAGCTCATGTTTTATATTTTATATGAATTTTCCAGTGGTAGCGGGAGTCATGACATATGACTTCGTCTTCTGTGTTTTTAAGCGAACTGGTACTTTTATGATTCCGTCCAACAATGGTTGTCGGAGACACGACTCCTTCCTCTGTCCCATGGCTTTCTGTCAATGAGCGAACGAATCCTAAAAGGATTCGTTCGTCCAATGGTTGTTGGAGGCTTGACTCATGTCTCTGTTGTCTTTTATATGAATGATTCAGTGGTAGCTGCAGTCATGACACATGCCTTTGGTTTCTGTGTTTTGGAGAGAACTGATATTTTTATGCCACCTTACATCAAATCTTGTCGAGGACGCGCCTCTTTCCTCCAGCCCTTTCTTCTGTGTCATTGAGCGAACGGGTCATTTTAGAATTCGTTCGGTCAATGGCTGTTGGATGCTTTACGCATGTCTCTGTTGCCTTTTATATGTATTATCCAGTGGTAGCTAGAGTCTTGACACATGACATAGTCTTCTGTGTTTTTTAGCAAACTGATAAGTTTATGATTCCGTCCATCAGTGGTAGTCGGAGACATGACTCCTGCCTCCGTCCCATGGCTTTCAGTCATTGAGCGAACGGATCCTTTTAGGATTCGTTTTGACAATGGCTGTTGGAGGCTTGACACATGTCTCTGTTGTCTTTTATATGAATGATTCAGTGGTATCTGGAGTCATGACAAATGCCTTCGTATTCTGTGTTTTTCAGCAAACTGAGCCGTTTATTATTCCGTCCATCAATGGTTGTCGGAGACATGACTCCTGCCTCCGTCCCATGGCTTTCTGTCATTGAGCGAACGGATCCTTTTAGGATTCGTTCGGACAATGGCTGTTGGAGGCTTGTCATGTCTTTGTTGTCTTTTATATGAATCATTCAGTGGTAGCTGGAGTCATGACACATGCGTCCGTCTTCTGTGTTTTGGAGAGAACTGATACTTTTATGGTTCCTTACATAAAAGGTTGTCGGAGACATGACTATTGCCTCCACCCCTTTCTTCTCTGTCATTCAGAAAACGGGTCGTTTAAGAATTCGTTCGGTCAATGTCTGTTGGATGCTTGACTCATGTCTCTTTTGTCTTTTATATGAATTATTCAGTGGTAGCTGGAGTCATGACACATGCCTTCGTCGTCTGTGTTTTTTAACAAACTGATACGTTTACGATCCCTTCCACCAATGCTTTTCGGAGATATGACTCTTGCCTCCGTGCCATGGTTTTCTGTCCTTGAGCGAACGGAGCCTTTTAGGATTCTTTCGGGCAATGGCTGTTGGAGCCTTGAATCATGTCTCTGTTGTCTTTTATATGAATGATTCAGTGGTAGTTGGAGTCATGACGCATGCCTCCGTGCTCTGTGTTTTAGAGAGAACTGATATTTTATGCTTCCTTACATAAAAGGTTGTCGGAGACATGATTTTTGCCTCCAGCCCTTTCTTCTCTGTTATTCAGCGAACGGATCATTTTAGCATTCGTTTAGACAATGGCTGTTGGATGCTTGACTCATGTCTCTGTTGTCTTTTACATGAATTATGCAGTGGTAGCTGGAGTCATGACACATGCCTTTTTGTGTTCTGTGTTTTAGAGAGAACTGATACTTTTATGCTTCTTTACATAAAAGGTTGTCGGAGACATGACTCTTGCCTCCAGTCCTTTCTTCTATGTTATTCATCGAACGGATCCTTTTATCATTCGTTCGGTCAATGGCTGTTTTAGGCTTAGCTCATGTTTTATATTTTATATGAATTTTCCAGTGGTAGCGGGAGTCATGACATATGACTTCGTCTTCTGTGTTTTTAAGCGAACTGGTACTTTTATGATTCCGTCCAACAATGGTTGTCGGAGACACGACTCCTTCCTCTGTCCCATGGCTTTCTGTCAATGAGCGAACGAATCCTTTTAGGATTCGTTCGGCCAATGGCTGTTGGAGGCTTGACTCATGTCTCTGTTGTCTTTTATATGAAAGATTAAGTGGTAGCTGGACTCATGACATATGCCTTCGTCTTCTGTGTTTTTGAGAGAACAGATACTTTTATGCTTCCTTACATCAAATGTTGTCGTTCACATGACTCTTGTCTTCAACCCTTTCTTCTCTGTCATTGAGCGAACGGGTCCTTTTAGGATTTGTTCGGTCAATGGCTGTTGGAGGCCTTACTCATGTTTCTGTAGTCTTTTATATGAATGATTCAGTAGTAGCTGGAGTCATGACATATGCCATCGTGTTTTCTTTTTTATTTTATCCCATCCTATATGATTGTATCCAATTCCTCTTTCCCTGTCATTTGGCGAACAGAAATTTTTAGTAATAGTTCGGTCACTGGCTGTTAGAGGCTTGACTCATGTTTCTGTAAACTTCTATATGAATGTTTCAGCGGTAGCGGGAGTCATGGCATATTCCGTCGTCTTCTGTGTTTACGAGAGAACTGAATTTTTTATGCCTCCTTACATCAAATGTTGTCGAGGACGCGACTCTTGCCTCCAGCCCTTTCTTCTGTGTCATTGAGCGAACGGGTCGTTTTAGAATTCGTTCGGTCAATGGCTGTTGAATGTTTGACTCATGTCTCTGTTTTCTTTTATATGATTTATCCAGTGGTAGCGGGAGTCATGACACATGTCTTAGTCTTCTGTGTTTTTGAGTGAACTGATACGTTTATGATTCCGTCCATCAATGGTTCTCAGAGACATGACTTTTGCCCCCGTCCCATTGCTTTCTGTCATTGAGCGAACGTATCCTTTTAGAATTCGTTCGGCCAATGTCTGTTGGAGGCTGGACTCATGTCTCTGTTGTCTTTTATTAAGTGGTAGCTGGAGTCATGACACATGCCTTCGTCTACTGAGTTTTTGAGCAAACCGATACGTTTATGATTCCGTCCATCAATGGTTGACTCCTGCCTCCGTCCCATGGTTTTCTGTCATTGAGCGAACGAATCCTTTTAGGATTAGTTGGGCCAATTGCTGTTGGAGGCTTGACTCATGTTTCTGTTGTCTTTTATAAGAAAGGTTCAGTGGTAGCTGGAGTCATGACACATGCCTTCGTCTTCTGCGTTTTGGAGAAAACTGATAGTTTTATGGTTCCTCACATAAAAGGTTGTCGGGGTCATGATCCTTGCCTCCACCCCTTTCTTCTCTGTCATTCAGCGAACGGGTCGTTTTAGAATTCGTTCGGTCAATGGCTGTTGGATGCATGACTCTGTCATCTTTTATATGAATTATCCAGTGTTAGTTAAAGTCATGACAATGCCTTCGTATTCTGTGTTTTTATGTGAACTGATATGTTTATGATTCCTTCCATCAATGGTTGTTGGAGACATGACTTGTGATTCCGTCCCGTTACTTTCTGTCTGAGCGAATGGATCCTGTTAGGATTCTCTTCGGTGAATGGCTATTGGAGGCTTGATTCATGTCTTCGTAGTCTTTTATATGAAGGATTCAATGGCAGCTGGAGCCATGGCCTATGCCTTCGTCTTTTCTCTGTTATGGGGAAAGTTTCTTTTAGGAATCTTTTAGTCAATGTCTGTTGGAGGCTTGACTTATGTGTGTGCCATATTCTATATCATTGATCTAGTCGCGACTTGTGTCATTACACCTTATCACTCTTGTCTTTGTACCGCTGATTTGAGCGAACGGATCCGTTCCAGATTAGTAATTGGAAAAACAGTTAGCCATCTCCTCTGTCACTGATCGAACGAATCCTTTTATTATGCATTCGGCCAATATTAATTAAAGGCAGGACTCATTTCTCAATCCTTTTCTTCGTTGTTTGTAAAACAGATCCTGTAGGGATTAGTTTAGTTAATGGTAGTTGGATCCATGACTCATGCGGCCGTTCTTTTCTGTGTCATTGATCAAAAGGATAGTTTCATAATTTAAATGAAAACTAATTGAAGCAGTGTTGCCAGTGGCTACTTTTTTAAATTGAGATTTCCTGATTGGCACCTCTTTTTTGTAATAATAGGATTGAAGAAAAACTATCAGTGTAGATGTGAAATTCTCTGAAATCAGCCCTGCAACACCAGTCGATTGTCTTGTCAATGGCTGATAATTCAGCCTAATAAACAGTATTATAAGCGTAAAGTTTAAAACGTTTTTCTAAAAGGATCTCTCCATCATTATAAACAACAAAAGCGGAGCCAACTGTGTTGTTCATCTTGGAACCGTCTGTGTAAATTACAGGGCAGTCAGAAATAGGAACTACAGAAGTGACTGACTTTGCAAACTGTATATGATGAGTCGACGCAAAATAAAGATAATCAAATGTATGCAAATGTGGCATAATATTTTTCTTAGTTACATAAATATCATTTATCCATACTAGATCTTCATGATGCACCGTGTTATAGTGACCAAACATCTGTTCCATCTCCAGCTCCAGGGGAGGAATACCCGAAATTACGCAAAGAACTTCCGTAGATACAGATCTGTAAACTCTGATTAATAAATGAGGACGCTGGTTTGAAGACAAGCGTCTAATTCCATGGTACCTCAATTCCCGGAACCAAATTTTATATCCATAAGATATCCGCTTTTAGGTAGATTTCGTAAGAAATACTACCTATTGCAGTCGTTACCATGGTGCGACTTTTGAAAAATTCCTTCATAACTTTTCATTATAGGACCCCAGGAACCCAAAACCACCCCCACCTAAAAAGTTTATATATATATATATATATATATATATGTATGTATGTATGTACTAAATTTTGTCCGCACGATAAAAGACGCAATTATGCACGGATTGTCCTCAAACTCGCCAACAACTTTGATATGGCTAATATCTCGGCGGGGATTGAAAATGGGCGAAATCGGCCCAAGAGGGTGGAAATGGGGAGGGTTCAAAATTTTGAATACTGCCTTAACATGATTCTGATATAACCAGCTCTTACACAACAATGGCAGGAAAAAAAATAAAAGTTTTTCGTTATAGCAGTTGCCAACAATTAAAAAAAAAACAATAAAATTCTCACCACAACAATTACTTTTCTAATGTAAAATTTTCACGTGTAAAATTAAATAGTTTGACAAATTGAAAACAAATTGAATATTACGTCATAAGTTTTCTACAGCAAGATTTCAGCATGAAAACTCAAAATAAAAAAATAGTTTGACGAATTAAAAAAATATGTATATTGCGTCATATTGGAAATATAATGGATCTCAGCAGGTGAATATGTAACGCCATGTGAGTTTGAAGAAACGTATTAAAACATGATAAAAACCCGACTATGGAAATATTAACATATTTTAACACTTTAAGGTTCTCTGAATTTTTTGTAGCCATTTTTTAAACCTATTCCATATACTTGTGTGTGTGTATTCGTGTATATTATAATTTTCACAAAAAATTTAGCTCCCTACAGCTCACTCTTTGTGAAGAAACTGGGTTTATCTCTAATCTTGTTTTAAGTTTTGTTGGAGAATTTAGTACTTAACTTCGAAATCTACCTCCGCCTGTAGGCCCGAGCCGGCAGGGATTTTTTAATTACCGAATGATATCAAGTTTTCATGTAGTCCAAGGAAAGATCGTTATCGCTAATGCGGCTTTTGCGCATGGAGCACGAAAAGTCTATAACTTTGTCACGAACAAGATCCAAATGATCAAGCCACCGGAAACGGCTATCCAGAAAAAATTCCAGGTATAGTACATTGTCCTTGACCGAAATGCTAATATTCTTAAGCTTGAAAATCGGACGACGTTTGTTCAAAGTATATTTACCGAAAAGCATTGCTGATGATTTCTGAGCGCTGATTGTCAAGCCAACTCTTCACATGCGTTCATAAAATATTCTATACAGCCGTTAACTCTATCTTCCAGCTCTGCACGAGTATCGGCACCTTCCACAACAGCTGAATCATCAGCGTATGAAATGATTTTTCTAAAACGACGCTTATAATATTTTAATATTTAGGTAGATTTCGTAAGAAATACTACCTATTGCAGTCGTTACCATGGTGCGACTTTTGAAAAATTCCTTCATAACTTTTCATTATAGGACCCCAGGAACCCAAAACCACCCCCACCTAAAAAGTTTATATATATATATATATATATATATATATATATATATATATGTATGTATGTATGTATGTATGTACTAAATTTTGTCCGCACGATAAAAGTCGCAATTATGCACGGATCGTCTTCAAACTCGCCAACAACTTTGAAATGGCTAATATCTCGCGGGGATTGAAAATGGGCAAAATCGGCCCAAGGGAATGGAAATGGGAAGGGTTCAAAATTTTGAATACCGTCTTAACATGATTCTGATAAAACCAGCTCTTACACAACAATGGCAGGAAAAAATAAATATTTTTCGTTATAGCGATTGCCAACAATTAAAAAAAAAAGCAATAAAATTCTCACCACAACAATTGCTCCTCTATTGCAAGAATTTCACGTGAAAAATTGAATTAAATAAACAGTTTGGCGAATTGAAAACAAATTGAATATTACGTCATAAGTTTTCAAGAGCAAGATTTCAGCATGAAAACTCAAAATGAAATAAATAGTTTGACGAATTAAAATAAAAACAAAATATTGCGTCATATTAGAAATATAATGGACCTCAGCAGGCGAATATGTAACGCCATGTGAGTTTGAAGAAACGTATTAAAACATGATAAAAACCCGACTATGGAAATATTAACATATTTTAACACTTTGAGGTTCTCTGGATTTGTTTCAGCCATTTTTAAACCTATTCCATATACATGCGTGTGTGTATTCGTGTATATTAGAATTTTCACAAAATGTTTAGCTCCCTAGAGCTCATTCTTAGTGAAGGAACTGGGTTTATGTCTAATCTTGTTTTAATTTTTGTTGGTGAATTTAGTATTTAACTTCGAAATCTACCTCCGCCTGTAGGCCCGAGCCGGCAGGGATTTTTTAAGAAACGATATGCTTCCAAAATTAATGTTATTACCGGTGTAGATCCATACAGTTTGAAAAAAAAAATGATTTGAAGCGGATATGAAGAATATGTACCGGATTTACTCGACGTTAGTTATTTTGACATCGCGTAAACTATTTAGTTTATGGGCAAAGTTTTTATACTGAGAAAGACTTCAGGTGTTATAAAAGCCTTGAATCTTATAAACAATTTGCCTGCAACTGGGTAAGAGAAGTATATTCTTTGAAAATAGGAGATTTTCGTCTAGTTATTGGAAAAGTAAGCATACATTTCTGTGCATGAATTAATAACAAATTCCATGTGATTGTGATTTAATTCATAATAGAAATCGTAAAATTAATTCACACAATATTGCGATGACAACCATCTCTGTCGCCTTTCTTCACACAACTTTTTTCTCATATCATTATCTGTCTTTGGAATGCCTGGTAATCTATAAAAGGATTTATTATGTTCCTGTTCGAACGTTTACCGCACATTTTTACACAACAAGTCGTTGGCATGGGGATGCGAATAAATGTGATAATTTATATGATAACACCTGCCATAAGATATCACAATAATGTAAATAATCGCTCACAAAAACTTTGAAATGTAGGCTCAGATTTATAAAGTGAAATGTTTCACAATAAAAGCAACAGCAATGTGATTCACTACGACCGATGTGAAAGTACGAGTTAAAGAAAACTACTAATGTTATTAGTTTGCCCACCAAGTTTTTCGCTAGAGGTCGCGTGCTTAGAGCCGTGACGTAAGTTGAAACTGATATATTGTTACAAACTCTGTTATAAAGTAAGTAAAAGATTACCTTTTAAAAATAGAGGCGGCAGTTATAAAAAACCCCGCGCGACTGCTCGCGAGTTAATCTCTATCCAGTAGCTTATGTGTATGAAGGTACCCTCTCAATCCTATAGAAAAGTTACCGCTAAGATGTTGTATATTCCCTCGACCGCCATCTTGGATTTCTTGGCGATTTTTTGTTGGCGTTGTTTATCGATAACGCAACCCCGTTAAGCCTAACATGCGCATAAATCGCTGCTTGGCGACATTTACTACTTGGCGGAAAGGGGTTTTCACGCCTGTAGTACCTTGGCTGTAAGTGATGGAAAAACATACTACGTTTGAAAATGTAAATGATATATTCTTGCATTATAGCTGAATGAGAAGAGGTAAAGAAAGATTGAAGTACTTTAAAAAATACTAGTACATACCATTTAGCGACGGATGAATATTGAATTAGGACGATGTAACCCTGGATGACAAATGCTTCTTTAATTTTAGTTGTCGGAGTTTCTTTTTCCTCCAACCTACTACCTTGAATTGTTATATGAGAAATGACGAAATTCACTATAACTCATTGTTCGAAATAACTAAAGCTAATGACTGTTCTATTGTTATACAAGTTTTTAATTGTTACTTTACATTGCGAAAAATAAGAAGGTTTCATTATTACAATATTATTCGTTACTAGCCGCCTCTGGTGACCAGTTTGGTCTCCCTTAAATGTATGCTATGCATTGCAACATGTTACTTTTATTCATAATTTAACTTATATGCTTAAATCTTCGCCAAATCGAGAGATTCTGATAGAGAACTGAAGAACACTTCGCTATCATCGCAGCATTTCGATATTTTTAGTTGAGTTCTATTTTTTTTTTTTTTTTTTCGAAGAACCGCTTAGTTTATTTAGACATTTATGCTTCTTATTTGTTTGCTTATCAGTTGCAATACGTTCCCTAATGAGGAGATTTTTAAACCTATTAAGTAATCTTCTGTAATTGGGTCCCTAGCCAAATGGCGTATTTTAGCTAATAGGATTTAGTCAATGAATTTTTTTTTGTGAAAAATTTTTAATAATACCCACACTTACATTAAGACAATATTGTTAGTAATATCTTTTTCGAGTTACTCTCCATTATCCCGTCGATCACTTACTATGAAAAAACAACTATCGCCAAATGCCCAATAAAATAAATGTACACCTTCAGTTAAAACGGTTGAAACTGATCTATTGTACTAATGCATCATCACATTTTTTGAATGTTTGTACTCTTTTAATATCATGACGTCCCCGTTTAATGACGTAATTGATATTTTAATCAGAGAAAAACTAATAAATCTGTAAAACATCATTAAAAATACAGATAAATGTCGAATTAGAAATCACTTCATGACGTAACAAACACGGGAACTAATCTGACGTCAAGTGAATGTGACGTCAAGGTAATTCATTTTTGTTAAGTGCTTAAATTTTGATTGCTTCAATATTAGTTACCATTTTTAATGCTCTTATTTAATAAAAGAATATTAAATCACTGTTTTGAATGCGATATTGACAAAGGTAAATATGATTGGCTATTAACAATCATCTACGGTGATCTATCCTCCTGGCACGGACAATACATAAATATCAAATTATTTGACTATGCGATTTGAAATGTCATCCATTAAATATTATTTCATGAGTTGGGTTTGTTTTTGAAGAAAATATCGTGAAAGAAGTTGAATTGTATAGCAGTTTACCTAACAGAATGATATGCTGAACTTTGATTGGCTTAAAAGCGTGAATTATTTTTGCACAAAATTCATTGTCGGAGAGCTTGATGAGTGTGAATGATCCTTCATAAATTAATATTTTTTTCGCTCAATGAAGAACGAATCTTTTGTGTTTACTTTGGTGGAAACAGATATTGGACTGTCAATGTCATTTCAATTGAAGTTATCTCAGAATAAATAGGATTTGAATGTAGCTAATCTCTCAAGCATTATAATTTTTTGAATACGATCTTTCTAAAAGTGTAACTTTTATGCAGGTTTATCCTGTTGCAAAGTGTTGGTGACAGCCAAATGCTTTGCGCTTTATAATACTAATCTATATAATATTTGACGACTTATCACCTGCGCTTGTCTAACATTAAAGTACTATTGGCCGCTTGGCTTATAAAAAGTGAAGCGGGTAGCCCGGAACTATTGATGACAGTCGCATGACTTAGGCTTTTATTATATAGATGCGAGATTGCCATATTTGTCGCAAAGATCCTAACCGATTAAGAAAAAGGGTGCATAAAAGTGGTTTCTATCTTATACTATAATGCGAGCAAAAATTGTGTGTGTGTGTATGTATGTAAATTTTATCTTGAGAGCGGCTCTAACGATTTTAATTAAATTTTGCACCCTACCGTTTTCGGGCACGTAAAGACCATTGGGATATGTCTCGTGTTCGAGAAATTTCGATTAGTGGGTGATTTTGGGTCATAATGGGTCAGGGTCTAGCTAATTATATCTAAAGAACGGCTCAATCGATTTTGACCAAATTTTGCATCCAACCATTTTCGGGCACGAGAAGACTATTGGGCTAGGTCACGTGTTCGAGAAATTTCGATTTGTGGGTCATTTTTGGGTCAGTGTGGGTCTAGCTATTTTTATCTAAAAAACGGCTCTAACGATTTTCACTAAACTCTATATTCTACAGTTTTGGATTACGAGAAGACCCTTGGGCTAAGTCACATGTTCGAGAAAATTCGATTAGGGGGTAATTTTTGGGTCACCGTGGGTCAAGTTAAGTTTATCTAGATAACGGCTCTAACGATTTTGACGAAATTTACACCCTACTGTTTTCGGGCACGAAAAGACGATTGGCACGGATCATGAACCATGCCAATGCATGGATCATTGGCATTGTTCGAGAAAATTCGATTAGTGGGTCATTTTGGGTCATAATGTGTCAGGGTCAAGCTAATTATATCTAGAGAACGGCTCAATCGATTTTGACTGAATTTTGTATCTAACCATTTTCGGGCACGAAAAGACCATTGGGATTGGTCTCATGTTCGAGAAAATTCGATTAGTGGGTCATTTTGGGTCATAATGGGTCGGAGTCAAGCTAATTATATCTAGAGAACGGCTCAATCGATTTTGACTAAATTTTGTATCTAACCATTTTCAGGCACGAAAAAACCATTGGGATGGCTCTCGTGTTCGAGAAAATTCGATTAGTGGGTCATTTTGGGTCAGGGTCAAGCCAATTATATCTAAAGAACGGCTCAATCGATTTTGACTAAATTTTGTATCTAACCATTTTCGGGCCCGAAAGGACCATTGGGATGGGTCACGTGTTCAAGAAAATTCGATTAGTGGGTCATTTTTGGGTCACTGTGGGTCTAGCTATTTTTATCTAAAAAACGGCTCTAACGATTTTTACTAAACTCTATATTCTACAGTTTTGGATTACGAGAAGACGATTAGGCTAAGTCACATGTTCAAGAAAATTCGATTAGTGAGTCATTTTTGGGTCACCGTGGGTCAATCTATCTAGATAACTGCTCTAACGATTTTAACGAAATTTTGCACCCTACTGTTTTCGGGCACGAAAAGACCATTGGGATGGGTCTCGTGTTCAATAAAATTCGATTATTGGGTCATTTTGGGTCATAATGAGTCAGGGTCAAGCTAATTATATCTAAAGAACGGCTCAATCGATTTTGACTAAATTTTGTATCTAACCATTTTCGGGCGCGCAAAGACCATTGGGATGGGTCCGTGTTCGAGAAAATTCGATTAGTGGGTCATTTTTGGGTCACTGTGGGTCAATTATTTTTATCTAAAAAAAGGCTCTAACTATTTTCACTAAACTCTATATTCTACAGTTTTGGATTACGAGAAGACCATTGGGCTAAGTCACATGTTCGAGAAAATTCGATTAGTGGGTGATTTTTGGGTCACCGTGGGTCATTCTAAGTTAGCTGGATAACGGCTCTAACGATTTTGACGAAATTTTGCACCCTACTGTTTTCGGGCACGAAAAGACCATTTGGATGGGTCTCGTGTTCAAGAAAATTAGATTAGTGGGTCATTTTGGGTCATAATGGGTCAGGGTCAAGCTAATTATATCTAGAGAACGGCTCAATCGATTTTGACTAAATTTTGTATCTAACAATTTTCGGGCACGAAAAGACCATCGGGATGGATAACGTGTTCAAGAAAATTCGATTAGTGGGTCATTTTTGGGCCACCGTGGGTCCAGATAAGTTTATCTAGATAACGGCTCTACTATTTTGACGAAATTCTGTAAGCTATTGTTTTCGGGCACAAAAAGACCATTGGGATGGGTCACGTGTTTGAGAAAATTCGATTAGTGGGTCATTATGAGTCAGAGTCAAGCTAATTACATGTAAAAACGGTTCAAGACATTTTCACATTTTTTTTTAATATACGGCCGTTTCTGGTCATGAGATGACGTTTGGGCTAAGTCACATGTTCGAGAAAATTCAATTAGTGGGTCATTTTGGGTCACAATGGGTCAGGGTCAAGCTAATTGTATTTAAAAAGCGCTTCAAAACATTTTGAAAACATTTTGTATAATACCGTTTCCGAGCATGATAAGACCATTGGGCAGGGTCGCATGTACGAGAAAATTCAATGAATGGGTCATTTTGGGTAGTAATGGATCAGGATCAAGCTAACTTTATCAGAAAAACGGCTCAAAAGATTTTGACAAAACTGTGTACTACACCGTTTCTGGACAATATAAAACCAGTGTGCTGGGTCGCATGCTCAAGAAAATTCTATTAGTGGGTCATTTTGGTGATAATGGGGCGGGGTCAAGCTAACGGCATCCATCTCAAAAATGTTCAAACAATTTTGACAATTTTTTTTGTTATACCGTTTCACAGAACAAAAATACCATTGAAATAGCTCACATTTTCGATAAATTTCGGTTAGTGGTTTTTTGAATCAACGTGAGTCAAGCTTATTTTATCTAGAATATGACTAACGATTTTCACTAAATTTTGTATTCCATCGTTTTCAGGCTCGAGAAGAGCATTGTATTAGGTCGCATGTTCGAAAAAATTCGATTAGTGCGTCATTTTGGGTCACTATATCTCAGGGTCAAGCTAATTGTATCTAAAACAGCAAGAATGATTTAGTGGGAATAATATATCGAGATAAACACAAAACTCATTTTGACCGAGCTTAGCTCGGTTATTCCTGCTAGTCTTAGATTATTAGAGGCGATTAATTGTTCTACCAAAATGCCTTTAATTACACGAATACCGATGAAAATAGGCACAGATGTCATATACGCACCATATTGGCGCGATTTTCTTCTGACGCCAATTTGGCGAAAACATCAACAGCATAAACAACAATATCCAGGTTAATATCAAGCAAAATATCGACATTTTGGCGCCAGTTAAGTACCCGTTGCGTATATGACATTGGCGTCAGAAAAAATCGCGCCAATATCGTGCGTATATGACATTTCTGTGCCATACTTGGAACTATCATGTAGCACCTTGGCTATAAGTGATGGAAAGAGATACAGTGTGTCCTTAAAACAACGTCTCAGTTTCAATGGTATATTATTAATTTAGTCTTTACAACAAATCATACATCAAATTGAAGGTAAATTAACGTACTTTTTCCTACAAATTTTCAATAGGTGCACCTTTAGTTGTACGGCACACATCCAACTTAACTTTAGGACTCCCGAAAATTTTACTCAAGTTTCATAAAAATATTTTACACCAGAATTTTTATTTAAAATTATTTGACTGATTTATTTAACGTAAATCTGCGTTTTTAAAATTTAACTTATTTTGTGAAAGAATTTCTGGTTCCAATTGACATTTAATAATATGGTCGGAGTCGAATCGACTCCTTTCGGCCGTTCTAGTGTTAAAGTCCAATTTTCCCCCAAACCGCTAAGATGTTATATATTCCCGCGGCCGCCATCTTGGATTTCTCGGCGACGTTTTGTTGGCGTTTATCGATAAGGCAACCTCGACGAGTGATGTGTTCTGGCAACCCCGTTAAGCCTAACATGCGCATAAATCTGCTTGGCGACATTTACTTGGCGGAAAAGGGGTTTTCACGCCAAGAAAAATCCAAGATGGCGGCCGCGGGAATATGTAACATCTGTTCCTCCAAAACTCCTGTTAACAAGTCCGAAGTAATGGAAGCAATAGCCTGTTCAATTCTGTGTCTCAACTCAGGTAAATCATCAGGCACCGGCGGAACGTAGACACAGATCTTTTATAAAGCCCCAAAGGAAAAAAAACAGTGGCACTCCGGGAGTGCCAATAGAAGTGAAAACTTCAACAATTACGTGTGTGTTTTTTTTAATCGTCAGGAAATGTTTTATTGTGCAGGAAATACTTTTAAATGTAGTGTTTTTTTATTCAATATTATAAACTATTACTACCAATATTATATTACAATTTTCATTTAATGCGCCATTGTACATGAAAAATAATGCATATAATTTTACATACAACGTAGTGTTTGGGATACAATGAAAGGGAAAATTTAAAAAATCCGGAAAATTTGGATAAAAAGTCGAAAAATAAAAAAACCGAGAATTTGGCACAGATGTGATATACGAACCAGGTTTGGCGCGATTTTTTAACGTCAATTTGGCGAAAGCCCGTTTTCCAGTACCAGTTACAATATATATTTTTAAATTATTTTCTATTGTTCCGTAATCGAAATTCCCGCCAATACTGTTGGTCATTGACCAGACCATCAACACGGTAAAATGCAGCGTTATCGGTTTTTAGTTACACGAAATAGGTAGGTCACGAATACGGTATAATTCATTTTAACTGACGAAAAACAAAATAATAATTTGTTTTATCAAATGTTGTTTTGGTGAATTTAAATATTTCTGCAAGTCAAATAATTCTGCAAGTATGTTAACATTTTTTGATAAATAATTGCGCTTATGCTTTTGCTATATTTAAAACCACTACCATATTATTAGAAATATCGCTATAGTTTGATGCTGTGACATACACCATAACGCAAAATAACACGAATTTTAAAAACAAGATAGTTTTTCTGCTAAACTTACTCGATATTTGATCGAATAGTTCACTTTTGCCGCCAACTATTGACATAAATAACAATTGTTGAATAAAGATAATTTTATTTTTCTAAAGCAAGGTAGTTTTATTTTAGCAAGAGTCACGAGACTTGGCTAATTTTTACATGAGATGTTTTTGATGAGATTTCCTTTTTCTAACTCTTGTACGTGTATTTCGGGAACCAATAGCGCACAGGCAAGCATGCGGTGCGCTTGCCTGTAAATTGTTGTTATTGATTAAGCAATCAATAACAATTAATTGCCCTCCCTCCTCATGCCGAACTATGAACAATACATGTACATACTTATATACAGAGGTGTCGGTTACAATAACAGTATCACGAGTTCAATGGTTTTTCCCATCTCAAAAAATGCCAAACGCGCCCAAAGAAGCTTTCACTTCAATAATGAAAGTATCAAGTATTTGTCTTTAACAATAAACACAACAGCGTACTGCAACGAAAATGTAAATTTTGTGTGTGTTCCTGTGTGAACGCCGGGAGAAAAAGTGAGTTTTAGCTTCGTTCTTCTTTTGCGGATTGAGCTGAAGAGGGAAAAGTTCCTGTCATTCACCGCTTGGCGCGCTAGTGTCTATGTGCCAAAATGCTAGCATGTCGGTTACGTAACTGTGTCTCCAAATCAGTGGTTTTTCTCCATCTCAAAAAAAGCTCAACGCGCCTAAAGAAGTTTTCACTTCAAAAATCGCATGAATGTAACGGCCTTTCAATCTTCAGACCAGCAATAACGCTTTAAGCTCAAGAGTCGCGCTTTTACGTATGTGGTGTTGCAAGGGAGTCAATAACGAAGCAGTACTCGCGCTTATCTAAAACTTTAGTCTTTAAAACAAGATCTTTATTTGCGACCTTGAACCAACACTCTGCAATGCTTACAGTTGATACTATTCTGATTTATAACTGGGGCATTCTTTTATGGACACTCTGTACTACGTTCGTAATTGTAAATGATATATTTTTGTTTTATAGCTGGATGAGGAGAAGTAAAGATAGATTGAAGTACTGAAAGATAGTGATTGTAAAAAATACCAGTACATACCATTTAGTGACGAATGAATATTCAATTATGATGATGCAACGCAGGATAAGAAATGCTTTTTTAATTTTAGCCGTCGGAGTTCCTTTTTCATCCCACTTACTATCTTGAAATATTACACCAGAAATGACGAATTTCACTATACTTCATTGTTTGAGATAACTAAGGAACAGAACTGTTATATTGTTGTTCAAGTTTTTAATTGTTACTTTACATTGTTAAAAATAACAATGTTTTATTATTAAATCACTATCCGCTGTGCGAGATTGACAAATTTGTCGCAAACATCCCAACCCTGTAAGAAAATGGCGGATAAAAGTGTTTTTTTTTTATCTAGCGTATTAGAGTTGATTAACGGTTTTACCAAAATACTTTTAATTTCAGGATTACCGATGAAAATTTTGAACGTTATTGCCAATAGCCTTTGAGAAGTTAATCCGCATCCACTAGTTTATATACATATGAACGAATACATCACAATACGAGGGAGTACCAGTAAGTTTTTGCCCTTACATAGAAATAATTGACTGAAATTTATGAAATTGCTACATTTTATGAGTCCTTTTCTATATAGTCTGTGTGCACCGTAACACATTTGTGCAGCAGGTATTTCAAAGAGAGGGGGGAGGATGTATTCTAGGTGGCGCGGTAGTAGATTCAAAGGAGGGCATTTTTCTAGTTTTTACCGATCCTACATGACATATTGTTGGAAAGGCCCGTGGCCACTTATTCATGCTATGCACCTCCCCCCAAATTTGCCCTCTGGGGGGCACATTTCTAAATTTTGCGGACATCATTCATGCCCTCCGGGGGACAAATTTGAGGGGAGGGGCTCGGGAGTGCATACCATGAATAAATAGTCATATAAGTAGTCAATTTCATAAATTTCACTCAATTATTTCTATGTGAGGGCAAAAACTTTTTGATGCATCCTCGTATATAAATTGCATAAAAACCCGAGCATTTTACGCGATTTAGAGCATGGACAGACAGACCACCAGACAAACCGAATTCATAAACATTTTTCAACTATGTTGGAAAGTGTTAAAAATGATATTCCGGTTTAAGAAAACTGATTAATACACTATAAAAACTACTCGGACAGGTTACCGAAATCAGTGAGAGCAGAAGAAACTGTGTTTTTATAAATGCTTCTTTAACTCTCAAAAATATATTGGTTTCTGAGGTTTCTAAAGATTAAGAAAGCTTTTTGGAACCGTGGGTAACTCGGAAGTGGTTATTGTACATCTTCGTTTTTTTTAAATATTATATTTTCGTAGATGAAGAAATATTTGTCTTTTTAACACTTTCCAACTAGTAGTAGGAGAGCTGTTGAACATTTTTGAGTAGGTATTTGAGGCACCCTGAAAATTTGTGCAACACTTCTTTTGTAATGCCTGAATACAAAATCGAATGTCTGGCTGAAGGATCGTGGCCCAAAAACTGTGCCAGACACGTGTCTGGCACAGTTTTTGTGCCGACTAAAGTGTCTGTCGTTTTCAAAATATTTTTTTCTAAGTATAAATATTGTTCTGTCTCAATCTCAGCGTGCCTCAAATACCTTTTTTTTGGGGGGGGTAGTCAAAAAATGGCACTTGACACGTGTCTGGCACAGTTTTTGGGCCACGATCCTTCAGCCAGACATTCGATTTTGTATTCATCCATTACAAAAGAAATGTTGCACAAATTTTCAGGGTGCCTCAAATACCTTCCCAAAAATGTTTAACAGCTCTTGGACTATAGGTTGAAAAGTGTTTATGAATTCGGTTTGTCTGTCCGTCTGTTCACGCTCTAACTCGTGTAAATATACTCGGATTTTCATGCAATTGATTATGTTAATGATGTTTACCCTGGCATGTTCGGTATTGACTATGAAGTGTGTAGCATTAATAGTTCAGTTACAGGGGCTCTCAAAAGAATTCCGTTACATAATGGTCAATGGGAAAAAATCGTTTGCAGTGTATTTTAATAGCATTACGATATTTCAAATGCATCGAAATTGATATAGATCACTGAATTACCGTACAAGATGATTACAATGGAATAGGGTGTTGGTAGCATTTATCGTTCAATTGTAGGGACACACAAAAGAAATCGGTTACAGTACTGTCTTTGAGCAATAATTGCTGGAAGTGCGATCTCAATTTCGGTATGTGCTTTTAAAATGTAACTAATTTTTTTGCATGTCATTTGTTGTGTATAAATTCTATACCTCGTACACAGGGCTGCACAGAATAATTTGCGTACCATTCTCCTTATGAGCGGAAATTGCTGAAGGGGGATTTTCAACTGTGGTATTTCCCAACTGAACTCAAATTTTGCATGCATGTAATTTCTAGATACAAATCTATATCTCATATACAGGGCTTCTCAAAGAATTCGGATCATTTTCAGACTGTAGATGGAAATTGCGGAAATCGGGATTTCAAATGTGTTATGCGTTTTCAAATGGTTCAATTATACATCCTATTTCATCTTATTAAACGGTGCAGTCTTGTTACATTATTCTGAATGTGTTGGAAAGTGTTTCATAATCTATGCATGAAGCATGATTTTTTCTTTCTTGTTTCTTCATGTGACTTATATTAAATGGGGCTTAGACACAAATCTAGTCAGAAATCAGACAGAATATCCACTACAGATATATTTGGCCACTTTTTACACTGTTAAAAATGAAGTTAGATGTTTCACCAAGAAAATGGTGAAAAGTAGCTGAAATTTAGCTGCAACCGAGATATTGGTGATATGTTTCACCAGTTTATTGGCGCTTTCACAAATACCATTATATTGGTGAAATGTTGAACCATGATTCGGGTTTTTTATAAATCCAATTTTCTGGTGAAAGATTGAACCAGAATAAGGAGTCCTACAGCAAGGAGTCCAAGTCCGAGCCCTTTTTTTCGCCATCAATTTCCTTTTTTCATCAATTTTGTGTCATCAGACCTCAGGACCGAAAATACGCAGCAGAAAATTGTTAATAACATTAATTAGCTAGATTTAATTAGAAATACTACCTATTGCAGTCGTTACCATGGCGCGACTTTTGAAAAATTCTTTCATAACTTTTCATTATAGGACCCCAGGAACCCAAAACCACCCTCACCTAAAAAGTTTATATATATACTAGGAGGCTCTGCTACCTGCAAGCAACGCTCTCCAACCCACCGTTCAGACACTGCAGAATCTAAAAACACGCTAATCTGATCAGTTTTAAAAATAATAGGGAAGACTAAATAATACTGAAAAAAGCTGTGCAGATCTCCCTGTCAGTGCTGCCAGATTGGGGACTTTTTTAATTCAGATTTTTTCACTGTCACCACTTTTTTAAAATAGTATAATTCACCTTATTTTTCAGAATTTTTAATCTACTTTTAAATAGGCCGAATATTTCTATTTCAAAAAAGCTGTGACAATCAACAATCTGGGGACAAAAAAGTCCCCAATCTGGCAACACTGCTCCCTGTAAATGAGTTTCCATTCAATTACCTTTGATTGCAAAAATTTAAGGCCGAATCAGTAGCTGTTAAGACATCCAAAGTTTGTTTTCGTACTTGAATGAAGAGGATCAGTTAAACATTTGAAAAGAAGCTAAAATAAAATGAATTAAGTATACAGAGTCTTTGTCTCCCGGTATTATAAAACAATCTCTATAACAATAGCCTAAGTCATGTGACTATCATCAACAGTTCTGGGCGGACCACTTCGCTTTTTATATTCCAGGTGCCATTTTGGTACTTTAATGTTAGCCAGGCACAGGTGATAAGTCGCCAAATATTATTCTATCGTCATCATTTTATTTGTATTATAATAGTCCAAGTCATGTAACTGCCATAAACAAATACGGTCTGATACCTTCGCTTTTCATATGAAAGTTTAGCACAGATGTCATATACGGTCCTATATTGGCGCGATTTTTTTCCGACGCCAAATTGGGGAAAACATCAACAGCACAAAAAACAACACCCGGCTTACCATATCAAGCAAAATAACGATACTTGTATATGACAGTGGCGTCAGAAAAAAATCGCGCCAATGTGGGGTCGTATATGACATCTGTGGCGAAAGTTTTCCATTTTTATTAAAAAATCAATTTTTTTTCCGAATGAAACTACATAAAAGTTGTCATGGTTGCAAAGAATTCTTGGTACTGTTATGCAGCCGGGTGCAAATCTTGCCAATAGCTTTTTTTTGAACTCGCCAGTTAGCAATTTTTTTTTCAAGTGGTAAATTAAAACATTGCTTTGAAGTTGAAATTAAATGTCATGGTTTGTTGCATTATTTAATATTTGGCCAGATGTCAAATATGCACCAGGTTTGGCGTGATTTTTTCTTTTTTACAAAAATTTGGCGAAAACCTCGTTTTCGAATACCAGTTACATATGTATTTTTGGTACTACTTGGTTATCCCATCGACCAAGAATATATCGCCAAACTATAAGATTAAATCCCAATAATGGTTGATCGTAAATGTCACATTCACTTGACATTAAGCAAGTTACACGTGTTTACGTCATCAAGTGATTTTTATTTCAACGTTTTATTCATATATTTATTAATGTTATACTGTGTAATTTATTTGTTCTTTCGTTATTAAAATAAAAATTATGTCATTTTGTATAATTTCATGAGTGGTTTCGCAATTTATATAATTTGGTGAAATTGGTCAAAGGAGTAACTAAATAGTACTATATTTTTTAATTATTTTCTATTATTTTTAAAAGAAAATAACCAAAAAATCTAATTAATAACTATAGAACAAAACAATTTATATAATTAAAAAAAAGAAAAGAAAAGTAAATAAACATTTATTATTGAATAAACAACAATAGCCGGGTTACCATGTCAATCAAAATAATGCCATTTTGGCGCCAATTAGGTACCTCAGTGCGTATATGATATTTGTGCCTAATATTTTTCTTTTCGTTTTGTTTAAAAAAAAAGAAGAAAGAAATGAAAGCCATCAATTTTAAATGTTTCAGTTTTAAATGAAAGTTTTGTATTTTAAATAAAAGGAATGAAAGGATTATATTTTAAATGAAATTAATGAAATACAAAAAAATCCGACGGGAAAAATGTTTGGCGATTTATTACATGCGTCCCGCTAACACAAAAATACAGAGCTCTTGATTTCTCAAAGATTGTTCAAGTAAATTGATTTATGAATAAAAGTAACATGATACATTTCTTAGCATACATTTAAGGGAGGCCAAACTGGTCGCCAAATTAGTTTAAAATAACACCCTTTTCTAAAATATGAAAAAAATATCTGTTATGATTAAAGTTTGAGTTGCCATCATTAGAGAAAAGTATTTAAAATTAGAAAAAAAAAATTAATATCTCGAAAACTAAGTCGAATTTAAAAATCCTAATACCAGTTTTGAAATCTGCAGATCAATACGGATTATTGGTGTTAATTTTAATGCATAGTATTCCATATATTAGGAGAAATCGCTGTGAAACGTAATCAGTTGTTTAATCAGTCGTTTCATAAATTCGTTTCATTAGGATTATATATATATATAGGGTGTATATATATATATATATATATATGTACTAAATTTTGTCCACACCATAAAAGTCGCAATGATGCACGGATCGTCTTCAAACTCGCCAAACACATTGAGATGGCTAATATCTCGGCTGGTATTGCAAATAAGAAAAATCGGCCCAAGGCAGTAGAAATGGGGGGAAGGTTCAAAATTTTGAATACCGTTTTAACATTATTCTGATAAAACCAGCTGTTACACAACAATGACGGGAAAAAACAAACATTTTTTTCGTTATAGCAGTTGGCAACAATTAAAAGAAACCAATAAAATTCTCACCACAACAATTACTTTTCTATGCAAGATTTTCACGCGAAGAATTAAATTAAATAAATAGTTTGACGAATTGAAAAAAAAAATTAAGCATTACGTCATAAGTTTTCTAAGCAAGATTTCCGCACGAAAACTCAAAATAAAATAAATAGTTTCATGAATAAAGAAAAAAAAAATATTGCGTCATATTGGAAATATAATGGACTTCAGCAGGTGAATATGTAACGTCATGTGAGTTTGAAGAAACGTTTGAAACATGATAAAAACCAGACTATAGATTTATTAACATATTTTAACACTTTGGGGTTCTCTGAATTTGCTTTAGCCATTTTTAAACATATTCCATATACACGTGTGTGTATATTCGCGTATATTAGAATTTTCACAAAACTTTTAGCTCCCTAGAGCTCATGCTTAGTGAAGAAACTGGGTTTATCTCTAATCTTGATTTAAGTTTTGTTGGTGAATTTAGTACTTAACTTTGAAATCTACCTCCGCCTGTAGGCCGAGCCGGCAGGGATTTATTTATTTTTTTTCAAGATAATTTCCTCTTTAAAATAAACTTTTTACATAGAAATAAATATTAATCAAAAATACTCCCTCAGGGCAACATTTCGCAATCATCATGTCTCCGAAAATCTGTTTAAAATGGCAAATTTAATAGCCTAAACACTGTCAAAAATCAGTCAGCAGTCACAATTCTTATTCTTTTAAAATATTATTGTAAAATTTGGTAGAAAGTTATGAGTTCTGTTTTTCAGTCATTCTGGAAAAGAACTTCAAACTTCAGGTTTCAAACTTCAAAACTTCAAACAGGTTCCCATCCTGATTTTTAAGTTTGGAGCTGTCTGTATAAAATTGTTTCAATAAAAGTAATTCGATGTAATTGTTTTCCGAAATTGGAACTATTGTTTTATATAAATATGTAGCAAAAAATTAACCTGCACACATTTTTACGATTGTTATTATTTTTGGAACTCTTTCCCTGGATTTTAGATTCCTTGCAGTCCCTCTTGCTAAAATTATATAGAAAATCACTTCAGATGCAGCCACGGAATTTTTTTCAACTTTTTTCTCATGCAGAAAGAAGTATGCTAGAGAAAGAATGGCTAAAATTCTTTGACAGGAAATTTACTGAAGAATTTAAATCAGCATTTAAATAGCAATTTTAAGCATAGCGGATTTATTGGTAGTCTTACCGTCACCAAGGTTTATTCCTGCACTTTTCCAGGTAAATTATATATGTATTTTTAATTTAATCCAATTTAAATAACTGTTTCTAAAAATCAATGAACATTGCGGCTATCAGTTTTAACATGATTTGCCTAAAAATAGGTGGTAATTTTCTTTACCGTCCCTCTTTTGTCCTTATCGGCCCTTTTCCCCCTTACCATCCCTTCCTTAACATCCCTTTAAGACAACGTTATACCAAAATTTTGTACTAAAAATACTACATTGTTATTATTTCTTATTTGAATGTTCTGTGGGTACTATGCAAATTCATTATAAGTAAAAATTTAGAAGAAGATAAAAAGTTAGAGAGGTAAAATGGAAAGGAAAATTATACTCGCAAGTTTAACTTAAACCTCAGTTAAATAAAAAAAATTGTCGCTGCTGACCATTTTTCCTTTATTTTGAATCATTAAGGCATTCGTCTATCAGTTTAAAATGTTATTTTATTAAATTTAATTTCACTAGATTTTTATTCCTGAAAGTTAAAATTTTGTCAGAATTCCTCATATAAATTTGCTTATAAATGTGGGAAGTTATATAATCAACAGAAGGCGCTGCAATCTGTAATAAAAATTCTGATCAATCATGCAAACCATGAACCAAAACTCACCATCTGGGTCGAAATAAGCTTACTCAATGATAACACTGGTCAACAAAATTGAACTTTTGCTCTTTCACAAAACCGAAATTAGCGGTGTCTTATTCAATTTTTTGTGTTGATTTCGAATCTTGTTTTAGATTTTCTCCATCAAGTCTAGTTTTTGAGATATTTACATATTTCGATTTAAGTAAATTTTGGAACTTTTGTACAATTATACGTAAATTTGAGACATAAAGCATGAGCAGAGTGGTTTTTTTGTTTTATGTTATCATTACTGTCTAGTTTATTTTACAAAAATGCTATTTCTGAAATTATACTGACACTTGCCCGTGAAATATTGTTTAATTTCCATATTTTTCATATTTTTCTAGTAACGTATTTTGACGTCCAAATATTGCCAGACGAGTACGCTAATATGTTTCTAGACCAGTATTTTGCGCCGATTTCAAATCTGTTATCAGTTTTCTTTTATCACGGCTAGGTTTTTTTTTACATACTAGGGGGCTCTGCCCTTACGAGCTACGCTCGCTAACCCCAGTTCAGACACCCAAGATTCTAAAGCATGCTAATTTGATCGGCTTTAAGAAGATTGAGTTATAATTTTAAAAAGCAGTGGCGATCTCTTTGTAAACAGGTTTAAATTCGTTTTCCTTTGATTGGGGATTTTTAAGACCAAATCAGCTGCTAAGAGATGGAATGGTTGTTTTCGTCTTTCATTAAAAAGAATTTAGTTAAAAATTAGAAAATAAGCTAATGTAAAATAAATTAAGTAAACAGAGTCATTGTCTCCCGTTATTTTTTACAACGCTATAAGAAAGTTCTTTTAAATAAGTCATTTTAAATGTATTGTTTTAAATATGACGTAATTTTCACCAAAGTTTTCTTTCTCTTATTAATATTCACGTAAAAATACTTTTGTTGCCAAAAAGGTAATATTATTTGTGCTGTCTTAGAATTCACAACAATAGTTGAAAAGATTATATCAAAATATGAAATAAATATCTTGCGCAAATACATTTTTAAATTTAAAAATGTTTTGCATTGTTAGTTGGCCATTTTAAATTTGACGTAATTTCTTCCATTTACGACCCTTAATGGATAATAATGAATTATTTATTTTAAAATTTTGTTTCTCTTTTAAAATTCAAGTGTAAATATAGTTCTTATGGCGTAATTTTCAATATTTTCCTGCTTTTAACACGTAATCATTTAATTCTAATTTGAAATTTTTTTTCTGCTTAAAATAGCCACGTGTAAATGAATTTTTAATTAGAAGGAAACATTATTCTTTGCACTGTTTTTAAAATTTGCAACAATTTAAAATAATACCCTTTTCTAAAATATGTAAAAAATATCTTTCGAAATGCTGAAAATTTGAATTTAGAATGGAAATAAATCCTCAAAAAATGAATAAAATAAAATAAATAAATGCAGTCACCGGGAACTTCTAACGTATAAAATGATTAAATTTTTACGTATAGTTTTTGCTCCTGTAAAACATTTTAATGAAACGATTTTGACCAACTTTAATATTAAATATCTCTTAAAATAATTCTTCGATTTGAAAACTGTCTCCATCAGCGTGTTTATCAAACATTTCTCTATAATACCACCGATTTTCATGTTTTTGTATGCAACCGTTTTCTTTATATTAACGAAGAAAGACCCCCCGGTTACAGAAAAATTCATTAACAGCGGCGGTGAGAGCGTTAGTTACTTTTTTTTTTTTTTTTTTTTTTTTTTTTTAGAATAGAGAGAAATGAAATGTTATTTTTGCTCAAAAAAAGGCCAGAAAAGTGCTTTTTATGTTTTTTTGTGATCAGGTAGTTAGGATATATTCTACTACTTTTTTCAATTGTTTTTCGATTATATCTATTGTTTATTATGTCCCTGATAGGAATCTGACACTGTTCACCCTTTTGACAATGAAGTACACATCCCTAAAAAACATTTTATATCAAATTTGTGTCAATACCATACAAAAGTAGAAATCTATTTTGCTCAAAAACTAGATATGATATACGGAAATGGACTGCAGATTTGAAATCAGCATAAAAATCTGGTCTAGAAAAACATTGCGTCAATTCTGTAGCTATTACTTTAAAGTTGAAAGTAATGTAAACATTACACCATTGAAAAATATGCAAATTAAACTTAATAACTGACAGATAAATATTAAGAACACCATATTTCATATTGCGACATTTATCTGAAGAAAATAGTCCAGTAGTCGTTATCTAGAAAATTTAATTCAATCTGACATTTATTGTGTCTAAAATTTGCATTAAATGGCGCAAAAAAGCTTAAATTTGCATAAATTTAAATATGCAAATTTCTCTAAAACTGGACCATTCAGAGAAAAAAGGAAAGCATAGTAGGAATCAGCGCAAGAAAGTGATCTAGAATCAGCTAATTTCAGTTCTGTGAAAGAATCATTGTTATCCAGTATAATTTTACCAGGGTTTTTGCTAAACCACGCGGCTAGACCCGGCTACGCTTTTGGGCTGTTTTCGACGAAATGAATTCGCCTTTCTATAACAGAGCGCGTAATGGGTATCAGTTTTTTTTTTTTTAAATGCAATTTAACAAATTACAACGACCATTTGGAAAATGATTTTTTCAAAGACAAAAATTTAAGACATAAAAAATCGCACGGAGTTGATCCTACATTATGTACGCCATGGATTACATTTTTCGGTACTGTAAATTTTTAAACTTCTACGGAGCTGGTCATTCATTACGTACGCCATGGATTAAACATTAATATTCCTGGACCCATTTTAAAGAAATTTCATTCTTAAACTTCTAAACATCCCACAATATTACTTTTTACACCGTCGTATAGAGATAAAAATGTACTTTTAAATGCAATTTGTTTGAAAGCTGTATCTCAATTTGCTTTTGAGTTATTCATTTATTTTTTGTAGTTTTTATTACTTTTTTGTCATAGTGGCAACAGAAGTATCCATCTCTGTTGAAAGTAAAGGGAAAATACAGATTACTGTATAGACCCATCAGAAAACGAATAAAATGCGGATTCAACCAATGAAACGCTTCAGATATGTTTTGATTTCCTACCCTGACGGAGGACAATAACCATTTTTCCAAATGGTTACTAATATTTAGTAAAAACATATTACATGAGAATATCACAAGTGTGAAAGTTTCTTTAAATTCATGGAGTGTTTGTTTATAGTCTTTTTATATAAGAGTTTTACATGAAGTGTAGCAAGATATAAAGTAAGAGAGAAAGTCGAAAAATAAGTTCTCTAGGCTACGATAGGGAGAGTTTTCATTTAATTCACGTAGTAGACCGCAGACATAAAGATGTAGCATAATTTTATTTTTCTACATGATCGCTAAGGATATGTTTATTACAACGCTTAAAGAATTAAAAAAATTCTGTTGAAAAAAAAAGTATCTGCATACAGAAGAACAGTTTCGTGGTAACCTCCATTTATTCAATTGTGCCAAAGACAATTCCTCTTAGAATTTTTTTTTTCTATTGTTGGAAACAAGTGAAATAATTTGGCGCCAGGTCAGGGCTGTAGGACTGATGGTTAAAGCGCTTCTGTCCCAACTTAGGGTGGCAATAACACCTGGGTCGTATACTTTCACGAACTTTTTTAGGATTTAAGAAACCTTTTCATACTGTCCTATTCACATCGCTTAGCTTTTCCTACTTCTCGATTGCAACAGAAGAGCTCACAATATCTGCTAGGCATAGACTGGGCCTCTCATCCAAACTCCTTACTAGCACTGCATCAACACCATCCGCAGGATCTCAGTCTGAGGTCACCAAATTCTGTACTGATGACTCTTGCTGATGTCTAACTGATGTTTTGTTTGCCCCACTGTGTTTCGATTTTTAGACAGGAAAAGGACAAGAAAATTATTTTCCAACTTTCTCCCATATTAAAATACACAGCCGAATACCATATTCGTAAGAATTACGACACTTTTTAATGCAGTATGCCATACCACAATCGGTCATAATTGTACTTTTAAAATCCATAATATAAAAGCCATGATCTACTGACTGATTGAACGAAAGGACTCAGTGACTTCTTATTACTGATGAAAAAGATTTATTTGTATATAAATTAAAAATCTAATTATTTATTTGTTCTTTTAGATAGGATTTGTTTTATGTAATCGATTGTAGGGATTTTTTAAACAGTTAAATATAGGTCTTCATAGTATGTCTAGTTGAAGTGATGTTACACTCCAGATCTAGCCCGATATCGCTCATAGCGTCTTGCCTCCATCGCTCCTGCGTCGGCGATACTGGACGTGTATGAACTTGCATGACTGCCACTGACGTACTACTGGAAAGAAATATATGCCAAAACTATCACATACTCATAACACATTAAGCTAACAATGCAGAATATAAAAAAAATTTGTGTACAACAAATTATACGAATAAAAAAATTATGATCATTTTTTATTGTTTAGCTCTTGTACAAATGTGAAGAAAACAGTACGGCGAGGAAAAGTTTCAGCCTGAAATGGTCTTGTGATCACAGAGGTAACTGATTAACAAGACAAACGTGTCAAAAAAAATAACATAAATAAAAATAAATCTCATACTGGTTTGTAATCTATCTTCAATAGCTGTCTTCAACGCTTTGTATCGTAAGGCATATCTGTGTCCAGCAATACAATGAATTTGTACTGTACGAGATAACTGTTGCTTCCAAAAAAATTGCAGAAAGGCCTTGAAAAACTTTGCATTCTTTTGAAGTTGAGAAAACTTGAAATTATGGAAATTACGGAGACTTTGATTATGTTGGAATTGCTCAAGAAAGTGAAAAAACCAATGTTGTTCGCTTGAAATAAATTTTTTTCCTATCACTTAGTTCCATATTTGAATTCATTTTATGGCAGTTAGTCGGGTTATAACACAACTCACCGAAACTCATATGGTTCCGTATACTGGACTATATTTTAACTGAAATGGTAACAGTTACCATACCAATATCTCATTAAGAAAATAGGGTACTTCTCCATTATTCCGTCGACCCGTTCATAAAAAAACTGTTGCCAAATTATCTGGGCTGCCACAGGCGACTATTTTTATATTCTGTTCGAACCACTATTTTAAAAAAATACATTTTGTTGTATGTTCCTCTTGCAAATGTTGTCAAGGCGTATTTTAAAGATTCTTGTTTTGAAAAAGTGGTGTGAAATAGAATTAAAAAATAGTCGCCTGTGGCAGCCCTGCACTACAGGATTTAAAGCCAAAAATGCATGATATCATGGCATCAGATTCACTTGACGTAGGATGCGTTGCACGTGTTTGTTATGTAATCAAGTGATTTTTAATTAAACATTTATTTGTATTTTAATGATGTTTTACCGATTTATTAGTTATCGAATTAAAATAACAATAAAGTCCTCAAACGACGATACCATGATATTAAAAGAGAAAGAACATTAAAAAAATGTTGCGATGGATAATTCATACAAAAATGGCGGCTATCGTAGGCGGATTTTTTTCAGCGTTTGTACGGTCCCTTGAATTTAAGTACCAATAAATTTTGAAAGTTTTTTCCGATTTATTTTTCTGAGGTTAAGTAACTCAAAGAAAACTTTTGGAAAATACTGGTGTCTATATTCAGGGGGCCGTACAAAGCTTAAAAAATGCCTACAACAGCCGCCATTTTTGTGTAGTAGCCGCCAGGTATAGTATTCAGGCGGCGGTGGATCACTTTCAACTGACGTCACAAACATTTATACATCAGCTAAGAAGGATAATTAAGAAAAATAATGTAAATAAATAAATATCTAAGATTATTATTTTTTTTTATTGTATTATAAATTTTATTGTTTAAAGTTACTTTTAGTTGATACATTAGTGAGTGGGGCTCTTCCGATTTTATTGTATTTTTTAGGTGTATTCGTATTTATATAAATACGTAGCACCTATATTCATCGTTCTGTCCGTCTGTCCGCATATAATAGAGAAAAACTACCCAACCGAATGGTCTGAAATTTTAAATATATAGTTGTTGCAAAATTTTGTCGAGTCATTTCAAATTTTATGAAAATTGGCTGCATAGTTTAATTACAGGGACAGTCAAAAGTTTTCAGTTACATTACGGCCAATGAGAAAATATTATTTCAAGTGCATCTTAATGATGTTACAGCCTTTCGAACAGAATGAAATGGATATGCACTTATGAAGTTCATTAAAATATGCATTCAGTACAATATGCGGTGAAAAAAATATTTATAAAACTAGTTATAGTACGAAAGCACCTCATTTACCACGTTTGACGTGCAATTTCCAACTTGTTTTAGATTCCAATGGCAACATTCTTCCATTTCTTTACTGTACGTTACAGTTTGGGGAACAGTTTGGCGATGTTTTTTTTTTTTTTTAATGGAAAGTGATCGTCGGGATAATGGAGAAGTATCAAAAATAGTTTATGTATGTGTAAATTACATCTCACATTAGTTTGTAACGTCACGTAGTGTACTTTTATTGAACATTATGCATAGTATCAGTTTTGATCTTCTTACTCCCACTTTCTCAGAATCTGACGTTTTGCGCATTTATTTTGCATTGAATAACTGTCTGCAACGCCTTGTAACGTAGTCATACCTGTATCCAGCTGCACACTGGTTTTGCGCATTTATAGGGGAACATCTGTTGCTTCCAAAGAGACTGCAGAAAGGTCTTGACAGCCCCTGTACTATAAAACTCTGTTGAAATTGTGGCGACCTTCGGTGTCTTGGAATTGCTCTTGCCCGTCCATAAAGTAAATTTTGTTCATGCGATTTAGTTCCATAACTAAGTTCATTTTGTGGTTGCTCAATTAACTGCATTCCATGGACAAATAAAAAGATGACAGTGATCTTAATTATAAGCATTGCAGAAGATAATTGCACCATGATGTATTTTGAGAAGGATTCTCAAATTATAATTTATCAGCAACAAAGTAGGAAGTTATAAAGATTCTTTCAGTTGAACAGATTTCCCTGCAATTCAAATGATTTAAAAAAAAAACCTGTCTATAAGAAGATTTTCTATCAAATGCTAGTAAACCAAATGCTGATAAAATTCTACTCCATTTCGTTGAAGAAATATACCGTGTAACACTTAAATCTAGTTAAAACCCTCCAATATTCAATAAAGGAAATCTTGAAGAATGGATGAATTGACGTCGCAAAAAAAGGGAACTTTTTTCTTTGCTAACTTGGAGAAACTTTTATTTCTTAAAAAGTAACTGGAACCTGGAAAGATATGAAAGAGAAAATAACATTCAAAACTTTACCGAATGATAATAATAATAATAATAATAATAATAATAATAATAATAATAATAATAATAATGAAAACAAAATTGTGAAATTGCAGTGGTCTCTCACATTCATACGGATTTGGTGACAACTATTTAAAAATCGAGCATAAATGCGAGTAAATGTGGGCAACAACATACACTATATGGCCATTAATCACCGGACAGTTTCAATTTTACACATTTTGCCTTTATTTAAAGATATAATCACAAATACAGGGTGTTTCACCCCAACTGAACTCAGGTTGAAGGTAATAATTTGAGAAAAATAAAAACATTGCAGTGAAAATGCAACGATATGTACCTTGTTTTGTGTGAAATGTTATAACATCACAAAAAGTTGTGGAAAAACAGGGTGCTCCAGCAATCGATAATACCGTATGAACTGGTAATCAAGTGCATATACTGCTGGCGCGTATAATCGAAAGTTCTACCACTTTTTTTTATATTATTATATTTAAAACAAGTTGGAAATTGCTCGTCAAACGTGGCAAATGAGGTGCATTCGTACTATAACTAGTTTTATAATTATTTTTTGCACCCCATATTGTACTGACTGTGTAATTGTTTGCACTTCATAAAGTGCATAGTCTGTAACATCATTAAAATGCACTTCCAATAATTTTTTCCCATTCCCCGTAATGTAACGGGACACTTTTGACTGTCCTTGTAATTAAACTATGTATCCGATTTTCCTAAAATTTGAAATGGCATTGATTCTATTAATTTGTGACATGTTTCACTGCTGATTTGTAGCCATTTTTCCCTAAGAGCTTGCTTAAGTTCTGATTTGTTAGAAATTTTCTTTTCCTTTATTTTCACATCCAATATATGCCATAAATTTTCAATCGGATTGAGGTCTGGTGATTGTGGTGGCGTTTTCAATTGATTTTTTACATTATAAAGCACCATAACCTCGTAATATATGCAGTGTGTTTCGGATCGTTATCCTGTTGGAAATAATATGAATTAGGAATTCCTAATTTCAGAGCACTCTAAGATAAATGATCTCGCAATATATTAATATATTGTTTAGCATTCATATTGCCTTCAGTAAAGGTCATTTCGCCAACTCCGTTAAAAGACATGCATCCCCAAATCATTACATGATCACCGCCATGTTTTACAGTTGGTTTCAAGTTTTTAATTTGAAGAGAAAGAAGTATTTGGCTTTCGCCATACAATTTTCTTACCATCTCAGCCAAAAATATTGAACTTGCTTTCATCGGAAAAAATAACAGTTTTTCAAAACTCTAGTGATTTGTTGACATAAGCTTTTGCAAATTCAAGTCTTTTCACCCTATTTCTTTCACTAATAAATGGTTTTTTTCGAGGGCTCTTCCTCGAATATTTGCATCATGAAGAATATTTCTAATTGATTGTGGTGTAACTATTGCTCCCGACGTTGAAGTGACATCAACAGTTAATTCTCGAGCACTTAGAAAAGGGTTTTTTTTGAAGATTATTTTATGATGGCTCTCCTTTGCCTGTTATTTAGCTTTCTTGGACGCCCAGTTCGCGGCTTATTTATTGTCGAACCACTTTCTTTTTTCTTCTTAATTACATAACGAACACTAGAAAAGTTTAGATTTAATTTTTTACCTATTCCTCGGTAACTTAATCCAGAATTGTGAAGAAATATAATCTTCTCACGGGTAGCAACAGACAGTTCACACGTTTTCGGCGCCATTAGAACAAAAACCTAACAGAATCCCTGCTCCAGTTAATATATTACGTGACTTTAAAGTGCGGGCTAATGTACTGCGGGACTGATATGCTAAACATTTGCATAATGTTCACATTTAATGCCTTTTTTAACAGACAATGCTTCTTGTACAAATACTTTTAGGTATGGGAAAATATTAATTTATTTTTTAAAATGTGTAATATTACTGTTTAAGGAAAATGGGTAGTTATTTTTATTTTCTTCCTATTTAAATAAATGAATAATTAAGAGAATAGTATCAAATTTGCTTTCTATGGTTACTTATGCAAAAAAATCGTCTGCGTGCAAATACTTTTTTTTGCTCACTGTACATATATACTTCCGTTTTCCGAAAGTTATTAAACGTCAACCCAAATTGAGTTCGGTATTTTTGATTAAATACGTCGTTTGCGACCCGATGTTCTATGGAAATTTTTCGTCCTCTTGATGCTTCTATCACTCCTCTGAATTTGTCGGTCGAATTCGGCATCACCCTGCATATCATACATAAATCGAGGAAACTTTTCGAAATTTTTGTTAAAATTGTCATTTATTTATTTACAGGTTTAGTCTTTTATTGTTTTAACTTCTAAAATTTTAATAGACTATTTTTTTTTATCTCAGCAATTCTTTATTCTTAATTAAAAGAAAAAAAATAATGCAAATAGTTGTTGTAGTAGAATCTAAATTTTAGTTAATATCTTATATTCTACATTTGTAATTTATTTATCTAAATAAACAAAACATCAAATCTTTCTACTCATTCTTTTTTTCGAATATATCAGTATAAGCTATTTCATTCTATTTATCAAAGTATATTTTTCAGTATGAATGACTATTAGTAATTTTTAAAAAATCCTTTAAATTGAGAGATTTTTTACCCTACTTTTCGTATTTGCAATCTTTTAAAATATATTACAGACCGGGAAGCAGATGCACAGACCCTCACCTCATCGAGTTGACGATTGAAATTCCAAGATTAGTTAAAACTCGATTCGCATATTAAAATGCAACTGATCTGCCAAGTCATATCTTGGTGAATGATTTTAGTAATTGACGGGTAGGTTTACCATTATGGTTTCCTGGATCCAGTCCTCCATGTTTTCATACCTTTGGGTGCAGGAAAACGCAATGATAAACATACCGTTCAACCTCTGAAATTGGGTCTGCAGGGGGTTTCAACCAAGATATGACTTGGCAGACCAGTTGCATTTTAATAGGCTAATCGAGTACTGTCTAATCCTGGAATTTCAGCTGTCAACTCAATGAGGTGATGGTGTGTGCAGCTGCCTCCCGGTCTATTACTATTCACTAATTTTTGACGAAAATGTTTAAGCAATTTTTTCGCACCAAAAAAGTACTGATTAATATCATTATAACGTAACTCAACGATTACTAAACTTCTGCAGACAATTCGAATAGTCGGACGCGCATTTTCACCCCTTTTAAATTTCGAATTTTTTAGAAACTGTTCTTAGAGAGCATTTACATCTTATAAGTAATTTGCAATGTATATACATTTAATGCCTGAATTAAAAACCATTAAAATACTAAATAAAATAAAATAAGACAGACTTGAGCACAGTTAAAAAATTAAATTTATAAAAAATTACAAACCAATACTAAAAAACAATTTAAAATACAATTAGTAAACGTTTCGCCGAGCTACGCGCAAGGCATCACCAGTACAAAATATCCATTGCATAACAAACGACGGAACAAATCAAGAATAGTTAAAGTCAGTTATTTTAAAAGCGGACAATATTCACTAGGGACAGAACGAGCTTCATTCAAAGTTTGTGATCGCAATTGAGTGAACCAACCCTCAAGGAGTAATCTAATATGATAGCTGTTGCAACCCGGTTTTAAAATACAGGCGTTCACAATTAGCGGGATGTGATTCGTTTGAAGTAATTGTTGGACAATTTTTGAATTCAAATTACCATTTCTTAAAGCACCACTATGTTCCGTACAAAATTTCTAGTTGTAACCCCTGCAGTGTCACAAAATCACAATTTAGAACGTTTTTTGCTCTTGCAACACCCAGGTGGTAGTTACACCAACATAAAATAGAGCCTATGTTGGAGAGGAGAAAGGCCTGTTGTCACCATCAATTTCATTCCATAAATTTTAAATTTTGAATTTTTTAAGAAATATTCTTAGAGATAATTTATGTCTTATAAGTAACTACCATGCCTAATTTCAAGTTGCTAGCACCTACAGTATCACAAAAATCGGAATTTAGAACGTTTTTTGCTCCTGCAACCACAAGGTGGTAGTGACACCTACATAAAATAGAGCCTATGTTAGAGCAACGGTTGTCACCATCAATTTCCAACCATTACTTTTGAAAGTGGTTTGATAATTCCTGAGATTGCGTAGAAATCGCCATTTTGAACGTTTTTAGAACACCTATCGCGCATTTTAACACCTTTTAAATTTCGAATTTTAAATAAAGTGTTCTTAGAGATATTTAAATCTAATAATTAACTACCATGTCAAATTTCACGCTTCTATGCTCTTCAGTAATACAAAAATCGCATTTTTAGAAAGTTTTATGCTCCTGCATTCCTTTTTGGGTAGTGGCACCGACATAAAATATAGCCTATGTTGGAGCAAGGGCTGTCACCATCATTTTGATACCATTGTTTTTGAAATCGGTTCGGTACTTCCTGAGATTTCGTAGAAATCGCCATTTAGAACTTTTTTAGAACGCTTTTTGCGCATTTTCACCCCTTTTTAATTTTGAATTTTTTAAGAAATATTCTTAGATAACTTTTATATTTTATAAGTAACTACCATTCTAAATTTCATGTTTCTAGGACTTTCAGTAACACAAAAATCGCATTTTTAGAACGTTTTTTGCTCCTGTACCCACTTGGCAAAGGCATAAGATATACCCTATGTTGGAACAGAAACGAACACCGTTATTTTGATACCATTACTTTTGAAATAGATTCGGTAGTTCCAGGGATTCCTTCCTACAAACAAACAAACAAACAAACTTTACTTCTTTATAATACTAGTACATACGGATAACGAAATTTACAATACTTTCTTCAAATAACATATGCAGTACCAAGTATTTGTGAAACCGTAAATTTTAAGACATTAATTTAAATTGAGAACAACGTCAAAAGTAAATTACTAAGCAGTAATAACTGTAATAACAACAGCAGCAATAATAATAATCAAACTTACTTTATTTTCATTAATAACTAAGCAATAAACTACATTCTAAAATACCAAAATTCTCTAACATTACATAATAGCACCGAGAAAGACCCAATGTTTTAGCTACAAAAGCACTATTACATGTTTATAGAATACTAGCAAACCCCGCGGCTTTCCTCGCGTAATATTTGAAATATGCCAAGTGATATTTATATGTCTAATTTTTATTAAAAGCTACTAACTAAATTTTATTTTATTAAAAGGTAATATTTTATTTTATTAAAAGGTTTTTTTTATTAAAAGGTTACTTATTACTTTTAGGAATAAATAAAAAATTACTATTTAAAACACAGTTTGACTAAACATCATTATTACACTGTATTAGGCAGAAATGAGACTTAAATTAATAAAACGAAATAAAACTAAATAAATGATAATTTAGAAAATATTTTGAAACTTTTATGCTCAATTAATACGCTTATTTCAGTATTCATTTTAAGTTTTGAATTTTTTGGAAACTATCTTTTTACATCTTAAAATTAACTATCATGTCAAATTCCAAGTCCTACCACCTCTCTCAACATAAAGGGCTATGCTGAAATAGGAACTGTCACCATTAATTTGCACACATTAATTTTTAAATCAGTTTGTTGTTTCCTAATAGTCCACAGAAACGTAATTTAGAAAACTTTTAAAGGCCTTTTTTAAAACGTTTGTTGTTCCTGTGAACCCCAGGTGGTAAAATCATCGGCATAAAATATAACCTGTGTAGGATCCGAGACTGTTACCACTGATTCGCAACTATTACTTTTATAATCGGTTTATATTCCCTGAAATTGTATAGAAATCGTAATTTAGGACTTTTTTAGAATGCTTTTCGCACCTCCCCTTCGCTTCACCCTTTTTAAATTTGAATTTATTTTCGACAGTCCTTCGAGGGCATTTATATTTTATAAGTAACTACCATTCCATATTTAAAGTTTCTAGCCTTTTCAGCATCACAGAAATCGCAATTTAGAAAGTTTTTTACTCCTGAAACCCTCTGGTGGTAGTGGCACAGACATAAAATATAGCTTATGTTTGAGCAGGTTCTATCACCAACAATTTGTTATCATTATTTTTTATATCGGTTTGGTATTTGATAAGATTGCATAAAAATTGTAATTTAGAACGCTTTTCGCTCACTTCATCCTTTTAAATTTGGAATTTTCTTTCGAATGTTCCGAGAAAGCAGTTGCAACTTGTAAGTAAATATCATGCCATATTTCAAAATGTTAGACCCCTCAGTTATGCAAAAAATGCAAATTAGAAGATGTTTTGCTCTTGCAACTCGCAGATGGTAGTGACAGCAACATAAAATATAGCCAATGTTGGAGCAGTGACTGTTACCATCAATTTGCAACCATTACTTTTGAAACAGCTTTGGTATGTCCTCAGATTGAGTAGAAATCGCAATTTAGAACGTTTTTAGAACGCTTTTCGCGCATTTTCACCCCCCCCTTTTAAATTTCCAATTGTTTCGAAACTGTTCTTAAAGATCATTTATATCTAAATAAATGGGTACCTTTCCTAATTTCCAGTTGCTAGCCCCAACCGATCACAAAAATCGAAATTTAGAATGTTTTTTTGCTCCTGCAACCTCCAGGTGATAGTGACACTGACATGAAATAGCGTCTATAGTAGAGCAGAGGCTGTCAGTACCAATTTCCTACCATTACTTTTGAAATCAGTTTGATTCTTCCTGAGATTGCTCACAAATCGGCATTTAGAACGTTTTTAGAACGCTTTTCGCGCATTTTCACACCGTTTAAATTTCAAATTAAAAAAAAAAGTTCTTAGAGATCATTTATATCTAATAAATATATACCATGCAAAATTTCATGAATCTAAGTCCTTCCATAATTCAAAAATCACAGTTTTAGAACGTTTTTTGCTCCTGCACCTCCTTTGGGGTAGTGCACCGACATAAAACATAGCCTATGTTAGAGAAAGGGTTATCACCATCATTTTGACACCATTATTTTTTAAATCGGTTTGGTATTTCCCGAGATTGTGTAGAATCCACCATTTAGAACGTTTTTTAGAACGCTTTTGTGCATTTTCACCCCTTTTAAATTTCGAATTGTTCAAGAACTGTTCTTAGAAATCCTTTATATCTAACAAGTAACTAATATTTAAAATTTCGTATTTCTAGGCCCTTCACTAATGTCAAAATCGCATTTTTAGAACGTTTTTTGCTCCTGCACCCCCTTTGGGGTAGTGGCACCGACATAAAACATAGCCTATGTTCAAACAAGGGTTATCACCATCATTTTGACACCATTGTTTTTTAAATCGGTTTGGTATTTCCCGAGATTGTGTAGAAACCACCATTTAGAACGTTTTTTAGAACGCTTTTTGTGCATTTTCGCCCCTTTTAAATTTCGAATTGTTTAAGAACTGTTCTTAGAAATCCTTTATGTCTAATAAGTAACTAATATTTAAATTTTTGTATTTCTAGGCCCTTCAGTAATGCAAAAATCGCATTTTTAGAACGTTTTTTGCTCCTGCACCCCCTTTGGGGTAGTGGCACCGACATAAAATATAGCCTATGTTCTAAGTTGGACTAACACCATCATTTTGGTACCATTATTTTTGAAATCGGTTCGGTAGCTCCAGAGATTACCTCTAACAAACAAACAAACTTTACTTCTTTATAATATTAGTATAGATTAGTATAGATGGCAGTAATAATTGTAACAACCACCAATAAATATCGTTTCAAGTTAAAAGAAGTATATAGAACACAAAGAAATTTACAATACCCTCTTTAAATAATATTTTAAGAATCAAATATATTTATCAACTATATTTATGTGTTAAATTTTAAGCTATTAATTTAATCGAAAACATCTTCAAAAGTAAGTTAGTAATTAATAATAATTATAATAATAAAAGCTGTAATACTACTATGTATCAAACTTACTAAATTTTCATTACTAATTCAATGGCTTGATTAAGCTATGAACTACACTCTAAAACATCAAAATCCTCCATTAAATAATAGCATTGAGAAAGGCCAATTGTGTGCGCTACAAAAGCTCTATTATTACAGAATATAACTGTAACAACTTTAACAACAACCAATAAATCCTGTTTCAAGTTAAAAAAGAATATAAAACATAACGAAATTTACAATACCTTTTTCAAATAATATTTGCAATACGAACTATTTATAAAAACGTAAATTTTAAGCTATTAATTATAATTGAAAACAACTTCAAAAGTAAATTAATAAGTAATAATAATTATATTAATAACAATAGTAATAATAAAAATCAAACGCACTAAATTTTCATTAATAACTCAATGGCTTTATTAAGCAATGAACTACACTCTAAAATATCAAATCATCTAACATTAAATAATAGCATTGAGAAAGGCCCAATGTGTTCGCTAAAAAAGCACTATTACATCTGTACAGTATGGCTGTAACAACTGTAACAATCACCAATTGATACTGTTTCAAGTTAAAAAAGTATATAAAACTTAACGAAAATCACAATGCCCTCTTTAGATAATATTTGCAATACGAACTATTTATAAAACCGTAAATTTTAAGCTTTTAATTTTAATTAAAAACAACTTCAAAAGTAAGTTAGTAAGTAATAATAATTATAATAACAACAACAGTAATAATAAATATCAAGCGCACTAAATTTTCATTAATAACTCAATGGCTTTATTAATCAATGAACTACACTCTAAACTATCAAAATCCTCTAACAATAAATAATCGCACTGAGACAAGGCCAGTGCTTTCGCTACAAAAGCACTATTACATCTTTATAGACTATGACACTAATAACTGTAACAACCACCAATAAATATTGTTTCAAATTAAAGAAGTATATAAAACACAACGAAATTCACAATACCCTCTTCAATTAATATTTACAGTATTAAATATATTTATAAAAGAGTAAATTTTAAGATCTTAATTTTAATTGTAAACAACTTCAAAAGTAAGTTAATAATAATAATAATAATGACAGCAGCAGTAATAATAAATATCAAACTTACTATATTTTCCTTAATAACTCGATGGTTTTACTAAGCAATGAACTACACTCTTAAAATATCAAAATCCTCTAGGATGAAATAATCGCACTGAAGAAGGCCCAATGTGTTCGCTATAAAAGCTTTATTACATCATTATAGAAAAGACTGCATTCTTATATGTATTTTTTACAGCAGACAAAAAAAGACAAAAAAAAAAAAAAAAAAAAGGACATAATACAAAAGATCGCAGAAAAAAAATCTACAAATGTCTCCAAACTTAAAAATTAATCGTAATTCATTCATGAAAATAGTCCCACCGCTTGTCTTCGCGGAATTATGACGTAAAAGAAGACGTCATAGTCCGATACTTTACCATTCATAAATTTTACACAAATGTACTGAATACTCATCTCTGACACAATAATGTGTTTTTCGTTTCATGTACAGTAATTAAATGCGAAATTTAGTTAAAGAAAATACCTTTTAGTGAGTCATAGGATTATAATATTTTATGACTATCCGCTGATCTATTTTATGACTGCAAGACAATTCATATGGAGAAATAAATATACAGAGAGGCAATAAATTTTTTGCGGTGTGTAATTGTAATTGTGATGCTTTGAAAACAGATTAGTTTTATTTATAGAAGCATGCCGAACAATCGTACTTAGTGCTGCCAGCCCGCTATCCATTTTTAGGATTCCGTACTTAAAAAATAAAAATGGAACCATAATAAGATCACTTGTGTATCTGTCTGTCCGTCCGTCTCGGCCGTTTTTCTCGAAAACGACGGAAGTACAAACTTGCAGAGTTATAAAGCAATCGACCCAGATATTTTCAGTTTATTAGCCATTCACAGATATTTTAAGGAAAAATGTAAGGGGGCTGATTAACTTACTTGAAGAAAAAACAAAACCTTTTTTTCTCATCTATTGTGTGAGGTATCATTCGAAAGATCTCGTAGTACCTAACTTAAAAATATATTTGTTTTAATTTTAGGTATTACATGTTCAGAGATATCGTCGAAAATGTACTACAAAATTATGCCCCCCCCCCCCTATTTCCGAACCAACTGTAAGTAAAATTAAGAAACAATTAGGGGTAGTAGGAGTTTATTTAAACCTTGCAGGAAAGCTATAGCGATTATCCCCACAGTCACATAGGTTTTCAGAAAATCGCATTTTCGCGTTGCACTGTAAGAAAGTAACGAAAAAAAAAATGTTGATTTTACGGCATAATTCAGGCAGCTGGGCTTCCAGTTAAAACTGTAAAATTAATAGTAGTAAACAGTAAAATTAGCAAATAATATACTTTTAAGAAGATTTACGATACTTTTAAGAAGATACGATTTAACTCATTTGTACGACGGTATATTACTGCTTATTTTAACGTTACAAACTATCAACCCAGCTGCCAGTATTAAACCGTAAAATCAACAATTTTTTGAGTGCACACACATTTACTTTGCGTGTGCTTGAGGTACCTACCGACGGGGAATCATCCAAGGATTGTCGATAATGATTTTCGAAAAAAAAAATATCCATAATTATCCTAGACATTAAGTAAAAACCTATCTATAAAAACTAGGTGCGGATCAAGGCGGCGTTACAACTTTGCGACCTCCACGACTGGCACAATGCCAAGTTTAAACTTTGTACAAGGTCTTTGTTGTACGGAAACCTTTGGAAACGACTTTATGAAACGATTTTATGAAACGACTTTATGAAACGATTTTATGAAACGATTTTATGAAACGACTGATTATGTTCATGGCGATTTCTCCTAAAATATGGAATATTATGCGGTGAAATTAACAACAAAAATCCCTATTGATCTGCAGATTTCAAAATTGGTATTAGAATTTCAAAATTTGAATTAGTTTTCGAGATATTATTTTTTTTCTAATTTAAAACACTTTTCTCTAATGATGGCAACTGAAATTTTAATCATAACATATATTTTTTTTTCATTTGAGAAAAGGTTATTACTTACTTTTCCGTTATATGGACACAATGTCAAAATTTATGCTAAAGCGTCAATTATTTAAACCATAATCGTGAAAAGGATTTTTACTGTAAACCATGCGAATGATTTACATATGAGTTTAATATGAGTTTTATTTTGTTACTTTATTGTTTAACAGTTATTTGTTCACTTATTTTAAGTATATATTTGTGATTTAATAAAATAGGTTCGTAAAACTCTGTAATTTTCAAATGTTATATTTTTAAAAGGCTTGCTTTACTATCGACAATTTTTTTTTCAAATCTTTCAATTCACGTGATTTTCATTTTGCACCAACTATTACGCTTGGAGACAATGGTGTTCGTATAGTGGAAAAATACCGGTTATTATTTTTAAGTAATTTGGCGACCAGTTTGGTTTCCCTTAAATGTATGATAAGAAATGTATCATGTTACTTTTATTAATGACTCAATGTACTTGAACAATCTTTCGCCAAATCGGAAGATTCTGATAGGAAATCAAGAACTCGGTATTTTTATGTAGCGGGATGCAGGTGATAAATCGCCAAACAGTTTTCCCGTCCCATTTTTTTGTATTTCATTAATTTCATTTAATCTATAATTCTTTCATTAATTTTATTTAAAATACAAAACTTTCATTTAAACTGAAACATTTAAAATTAATGGCTTTCACTTCTTTCTTTTTTTTTAAACGAAATGAAAAGAAAAATATTAGGCACAGATGTCATATACGCACCGGAGTACCTAATTGGCGCCAAAATGGCGTTATTTTGCTGGACATGGTAACCCGGATATTGTTGTTTATTTATTAATAAATGTTTATTTACTTTTATTTTCTTTTTTAAATTATATAAATTGTTTTGTTCTACAGTTATTAATTATTTTTTTTTATTTATTGTTATTTCATTTTAAAGATAACAGAAAATAATTTAAAAATACATATGTAACTGGTATTCGAAAACGAGGTTTTCGCCTAATTGTCGTAAAAAAATCACGCCAAACCCGGTGCGTATATGACATCTGTGCCAAATATTAAATAACGCAACAAACCATGACATTTAATTTTAACTTCAAAGCAGTGTTTCAATTTACCACTCGAAAAAAAAATGCTAACTGGTGAGTTTAAAAAAGCTATTGGCGAGATTTGCACCCGGTTAACATAAAAGTACCAAGAATTCTTTGCGATCATGGCAACTTTTATGTAGTCTTATTCGAATTTTTTTTTTTTAATCAAAATGGAAATTTTTCATAAGAAAAGTGAAGGGATCAGCCCGTTATTGTTTATGGCAGTTAAATGACTTGGACTATTATAATATACTATTATTTTAACACAATCAAACTGATTGGTAAAGTTATCATACGAATTTGAATATTTCCAACTGAGCGAAAAAATGCCCAGGCTGGGAATCGAACCCAGATCCTTGGCTTACAAGGCCAATGCTTTTCCGTTTAAGCTAACTGGGCCGACAACCAGCCAGCATATTTCGCTCAGAAAACCCTATTGGTAGAACATCTGGTCTGTCATGTAGACAGCTCAACAGAATAAACCGCAGGTAAAGGAACTCCATATAAACGATGGATACGTAAATGAACTATTATTTTAACACAATCAAACTGATTGGTAAAGTTAACTTTACCAATCAGTATGATTGTGTGTACATATGTAATATGTACATATGTAATATGTACATATGTAATATGTAATATGTACATATGTGAATACATATGTAACTGGTATTCGAAAACGAGGTTTTCGCCTAATTGTCGTAAAAAAATCACGCCAAACCCGGTGCGTATATGACATCTGTGCCAAATATTAAATAATGCAACAAACCATGACATTTAATTTTAACTTCAAAGCAGTGTTTCAATTTACCACTCGAAAAAAAAATGCTAACTGGTGAGTTTAAAAAAGCTATTGGCGAGATTTGCACCCGGCTAACATAAAAGTACCAAGAATTCTTTGCGATCATGGCAACTTTTATGTAGTCTTATTCGAATTTTTTTTTTTTTTTATCAAAATGGAAATTTTTCATAAGAAAAGTGAAGGGATCAGCCCGTTATTGTTTATGGCAGTTAAATGACTTGGACTATTATAATATACTATTATTTTAACACAATCAAACTGATTGGTAAAGTTATCATACGAATTTGAATATTTCCAACTGAGCGAAAAAATGCCCAGGCTGGGAATCGAACCCAGATCCTTGGCTTACAAGGCCAATGCTTTTCCGTTTAAGCTAACTGGGCCGACAACCAGCCAGCATATTTCGCTCAGAAAACCCTATTGGTAGAACATCTGGTCTGTCATGTAGACAGCTCAACAGAATAAACCGCAGGTAAAGGAACTCCATATAAACGATGGATACGTAAATGAACTATTATTTTAACACAATCAAACTGATTGGTAAAGTTAACTTTACCAATCAGTAGGATTGTGTTCATTTACGTATCCATCGTTTATATGGAGTTCCTTTACCTGCGGTTTATTCTGTGGAGCTGTCTACATGACAGACCAGATGTTCTACCAATAGGGTTTTCTGAGCGAAATATGCTGGCTGGTTGTCGGCCCAGTTAGCTTAAACGGAAAAGCATTGGCCTTGTAAGCCAAGGATCTGGGTTCGATTCCCAGCCTGGGCATTTTTTCGCTCAGTTGGAAATATTCAAATTCGTATTATAATATAGATGAAATTATGGCGATGGGATAATATTTTGCGACTTATCACCTGTGCCTGGCTAACATTAAAGTACCAAAATAGCACCTGGAATATAAAATGCGAAGTGGTCCGCTCGGAACTATTGATGATAGTCACATGACTTAGGCTATTAATATAGATACTGTTTTCAATTGTAAAAACAGCGCAAAGAATAATATTTTCTTACGATTAAAAATTTATTTACACGTGACTATTAAAAACGCAAAGAAAAACTTTAAAATTACTATTAAATTAGTACGTGTTAAAAGCAGGAAAATATTGAAAATTATGTCATGAAAATTGTATTTACACGTGAATATTAAAAGAGAAAGGAAACTTTAAAATAATAAATACATTAATATGCGTTTAAAGCAGTAAATTCTAGTAATTACGTCAAATTTAAAATGGCCAAATAATAATACCGCCAAACAATTTAAATATACCTATGCGGAACATTAATTTCATATTTTGAGATGGTCTTTTTAATTAATGTTCCCAATTCTAAGACACCGCAAATAATAATATTTCCTTTCTAAAAACAAAAGTATTTTCATGTGAATGCTAAAAAGAGAAAGAAAACTTTAGTAAAACTTAGGTCAAATTTAAAACGATACATTTAAAGTGTCTGTATTGTATTATGTTAATCGTTTTATAACGCTGTTAAAAAATACCGTGTGGCAAAGACTCTGTTTACTTAATTCCTTTTATTTTAGCTTCTTTTCAAATGTTTAATTGATCTTCTTTAATCAAACACGAAAACAACCATTACATGTCTTAACAGCAACTGATTCGGCCTTAAATTTTTGCAATCAATAGGAATTGAATGGAAACCAGTTTACAAGGAGATCGCCACGGGTTTTTTCATTATAATTCAACATTCTCTAATCTTTTTAACACTAGAACGCCCGGAAATTTTACTCAAGTTTCGTAAAAATATTTCACACCGGAATTTCGATTTAAAATTATATAACTGATTTATTTGACGTATTTCAGCGTTATTTAAATTTAACTTATTTTATGAAAACATTTCTGGCTCCAACTGACATTTAATCATATGGTCGGAGTCGGATCGACTCCTTCCGGGCGTTCTAGTGTTAAAGCCAATCAAATTAGCGTGTTTTTAGATCTGCGGTGTCTTGAACGGGGGGTTGGTGAGCGTAGCTTGCAGGGGGTAGAGCCACCTAGTTGTCTATAAAAATGTCCCGTAAACAATTTCAGTGGGCCGTGAAGACGATGTATGATAGTAAATCTGGTTGTGATTGGAAAAACAATCCTTCAAAATGCTGATATAGAGAAGAGCAAAACTCACTGGAGCTGTATCATATAAAGAATACATGGTTTCTAACACATAGAAAATCTGATTAAACTTGAAAAGTCAGGGAAATTGACCATTCTTGAGATAAAGTCTTCGAAATTTCTGAGGAAAACTCTGAAAAATGGGAAACTTCCGAGAAAAAAATCAGAAAAAATTTCTGATTGTAAAACGAAAAATATGAAACGGCAATGCCTGCAAAATCTAACTTTGCTCTTCATAAGTACTGTTAAAAGTATTTCAACCTGTCATACAAATCATTTTGTATACCTCCTTAGTCCTTCCTTGTAACTCTGAGATTTTCGATTCCAGCTTTATTGAACTTTTGTACAGTTTTGTGTGATTGTTTAGGTGACTCAACCAGCTTATTTATCTTTGTTTGAGAAATAAAGATTTAAGTTCGGCGAATCCTAGTGATAGGCTGGGTGGCGGTTACACAGACTATCACCTCATCGAGTTGACGGCTGAAATTTCAGGATTAGACAGAACTCGATTAGCATAGTAAATTGCAACTGCTCTGCCAAGTCCTATCTTGTGGAAACCGCCTGCAGGCCTCAATTTAGTGGTTGATTCGTAGGTTTATCGTTGTATCTTCCTCCACCTAAAGTTATGAAAACATGGAGGACTGGGAGCAGGAAAACACAATGGTAAATCTATCAGTCAGTCACTAAAATCGGGTTTGCAGGTGCTTTGCACCAAAATATGGCTTGGCAGACCAGTTGCATTTTAATATGAGAATTGAGTTTTAACTAATCCTAGAATTTTGGTCGTCAACTCGATGAGGTGATGGGTTGTTCTATGATAAATAGTCAACGTTTTTCATTCCAATTGAATTCAATTATTGAAGGCGATTATTGAAAAATAACTCATAGAACAATTAAACGTTTTTTACAAAGTCTTTTTATTCTTTTAGAAATTTTTTTTGTAATTGCAATTAGTAATTATGCATAAGTAAAACTCGCACATGATCGATTATTTATATTATTATTCAGATTGTTTGGTTACTACCAAATCTTTGAAATAGTAATATTCGCCTTATTCAATGACAGATTAAATAAGGGGAATTATACTATTTCAAAAAGTGATAGCAATGAAGTAATCTGTATAAAAAAAGGCACGAAAAATAACGCGCCAGGCATAAATTATGTAGCACTTTCCAACACTGCTAGAAGATTATTAAGAAATTCCATATTTTCATACACTGAAATGAGTTCTAAATAAGCAATTTAAAACAAGTGGGTAAGTGTGATCACAGGTCGCACAGAGGGTTTCGTTTAATATTCCTTTAAAACACTTTATCCTTTTGTGAAATCTGTTAGTTCCACATTTCGCAACCAGGGGACGCACTCTATTCTACACAAACCTCTATCCGAAGGAAACCCCGTTTTACAACCTATCCGTAGGTACATTAGTCGAGGGGATCGGGTCTATAGCATCCGAGATAGGCAGGCGCCCCAGGAAATTGCACGGATCATTCTTTTATAAGCTTTTTATTATGTGTTATGAACTATGTCAAAGTTTCAAGCAGATCGACTTGTTAGATTTCCTAATTTTAACAAAATTACGTTATGTTAGTTCCGCATTCCACCACTAGGAAGGGCACACTATTCATAACAAAAGTGCATCAGATCGAAACTCTGTTAAACAACCTATCAGTGGATGTGTTACTCGAGTTGGTGGTGGTCTTAAGCGAGAAATTAAGAAATTTTCTGAAAGTACTATTCGGAAATAGTGGTAACTAAAATTTTGACATTTTTATATTTCAAAAGTAGCACATGTCTGAGTATATCATAGTCCTCCAAAAACGAAATCTAAAAATGTCATAAACGCTAATTTTTTAAAAAGAAATCCAGCGCCCCTCCCCCGCCCTCCCCTCACGGGAAATTGCATGCACCATTATTTTATAAGCTTTTTATTATGTGTCATGAAGTATCTTAAAGTTGCAAACAGATCGCCTTGTTATATTTCCTAATTTTAACAAAATCGCGTTACGTTAGTTCTGCATTCCACCACCAGGAAGCGCACTCTATTCTTAACAAAAGCATATCTGAACGAAACTCCTTTGCGCAACCTCTCCGTAGATACATTGTCGGGAGGGTGGCGGTCTTAACCAAGAATTTAAGACATTTTCTGCGGTAACAAACGCTAAGATTTAATAAATAAATGTAGTCCACCCCCCTCCACTTCTCGAAATATCACACTCCATTCTTTTTTACACTTTTTCTTATGTTTTATAAAGTATCTTAAAGTTTCAAACACATCAAGTGGCGGTCTTAACCAATAATTTAAGATATTTCCTGAAATTGCTATTCGGAAATAGTGGTATGAACACTTATAAACCTTTTCATATTGAATAATTAACACTTATCTCATAGCCCGCCGTCGAAAAACCCACGCAAATTGTTAGATTTCCTAATTTAAATGAAATCTCCGTTAAAAAAGCACGTGCCTCCATCTTAATCTCGCATTTGATGGAAATAAAAGGAATTAATTAAATAATAATTAATATCTCAGCTTATAATTAAGCTATCTCTTTGAACCGGGTATGTATGAAATCTGCGAGAGATTTCCCGGCCGGATGTTGAAAAAATTTTATCGAAAAATTTAATATTTAAAAAGTTTAAATTTCGTATTAGAATGTTCTCTTCTTAAATTTCTCCCGCGCTGATATGTATGAAACATGACGGCAGCTGCATACCGCTGAAAGGAAATCCCATTTCATTGTCTTTTCAAATACAGAAATTAAATTTTTATCGATCGATTTTTAGTGGATTTTTAGCGTTCTACCCTACGCAGAAAATTGAAATTCATACCAAAATAAAGTAGAATTTTTTCCGCGTATTTCTACACCTGTTACGAATTTGTACGACCGATACTTCCGCAGTTGAGATTCCGCTTTTTAAATGCCCACTTCATTTATTGCTTAAATTACTCCGTGGTAACCCTGCATCGACTGATTTTACGGAGCATCCGCCGAATTTACTGGCAACTCTTAGGAGAAACTCCGGAGGATTTGGTGAAAGTGCGTTCAAAAGGTTGATTGGTTAATTTTAGAAATTAATTAGCCCGTAATTAGGTTAATTACCAACTTTTTCAAAATTTTATGATTTGTTGTTTGATGTGAGGTGTTCAGCTATAAGTACCCAAAATCTCTAACATGTATAGTTTCTGAGAACGGGCTCTGTGACGGACAGACAGACGGACGGACAGACAGAGGAGCGAGACAAATAGGGTTTCGTCAGATGAACGAAACCCTAAAAAGCACATAACTCAGTAAAAACCCATTTTGAGAAATTGTTGTCCATATCCGGTAATGCGTGCGCATTCTTTCGTGCAGTCCTGTACTATGATCTATAGAATTTATACACACCACGTAATACACTAAAAATTAGATAAGTTAAAAATGTATATCACAGCGGATATCCCACTTATGTGTGAATCTTTCTCAAATGGGCTGCACGTAATAAAGATAGATAAAAAAAATCATGCTAGAAAATGTATATTATAAAGGACAAACGTGTCCGTGCGTAACTCTGAGGTCATTTTGTGAATGGCAACACTTGACGATGAAATTTCGGTCTTGCAATTTTTGTTACTGCATCTTTTTTTTTTTTTTTTTTTTTTTTTTTTTTAAACATCGCACAATTTCCAGTTTTACATCCTTATATGTGAAAAAAAAAATCTGCTTTCAAACGCATTTTTCTTTTTAAACTGTATCTTAATTGACTGATTTATTACGGCTTTTAAAATAATTTCAAGCATGAATTTCTAAATCTATCCCCATCGCGTGCAGACTCTATTACGAAATAACCCATTTGTACTAACAGTGTAAATACTTCATCATTTGTCTCTGGCTAACTTTTGATAACGAAATTAAAACGTCAATCTATTATTCAGGATGTCCCAAAAGTCCCTGGCACATTTTAAAATTCAATATAAAATCAAGTAATTGTTGTACAGGAGTGCCGTTTGGACTAAAATGCTTCTCACGATAAAAAGTTTTCTTCAAGCGAATAATAATAAAAAAATAGTTCCAAACTTCGATTATAGATGGCGCCACTTGTATGTATGTTTGGTTTCAAACATGCGTTTTTTCTGATTTTTCAGTCGCCATTTACAGCGTCAAAACCAATCTGAAAATCAGGAAAAACGCATGTTTGAAACCAAACGTACAGACAAGAGGCGTCATCTATAATCGAAGTTTCGAACTAATTATTTTCATTCGCTTGATGAAAACTTTTCATCGTGTGAGGCATTTTAGTACTGTACATGTACAGCATTTGTACAGCAGTTAATACTACAATTGCCTTCTAAATTTAAAATAAAGTTAGATTTCATTCACCCCCCCCCCCCCCCAAAAAAAAAAAAAAAAGGAATAATCTCATCCAATTCAAAAGCAACACATCGGGTTGCCATGCAACTAGTTATTTTAAAAACAACAAAAACATTAATAAATTGAAATAATTGAATTGAAACAAATTGCACTTGAAAGAATACGGCGACAGAGTGAAAATCAAAATTGGGCAATTTTTAGAAGTTAAGAAAGTTCTTCCGGCCTGTATCGGGAGGAAAAGGTCACTTCCTTATATCTTGGTTTTAATATTTTAGCTAATTTTACTCGAAAACACGAAGCGAAAAGGTAAAGAACCCGATTAGAAAAGATTAATTCCTAGTTTTCTGAATTTGGACGCTAGCTCAAAGCATGCTTATTTGACATGATCCAAAGTGATGCTTATGGCCGTTCAATTGATAAAATTAATGAAAATGAAACGAATACACCGCGTCCCAAAAGTTTAGAGAATCCATGAAATTTGCATTAGCATAAACAGTAATAAAGTACAATTAAAATTCGTGGGATAGGTAATAAATAAAAGCAGTTTTTCTGATATACACATAGAAATTATGATCAAAGATTTGAAATTTTAAAATATACATTAAATTATATAAAAATGTGCTGTCCCAAAAGTATAGACAATTGTAATTTTTTTTGGTTTTACATTTATAAAAGTAACTAAAAACTCACTTTTAATATTTAATTGTATTTCCACGACACTTTAAAACATCAAATACACGTTGTTCCATTGAATTAACTAAGCATTGCATTACAGAAGGAGGTATTTCATACCACGCTTTGTCAATTGCAATTTTTAATTAATTTACACATGTATATTGCTTTCCATTTTCATATATTTTACGAGATAAGATCCCCCATATGTTCTCCATGGGGTTCAAATCTGGACTAAGTGCTGGCTAGTCTAATAGTGTGATATTGTTTTGCCTAAACCATGTTTTCGATGATGTGGAGGTATGGATGGATGCCCCATCTTGTTGGAAAACACAGTCCGGTCCTGCTAGCAAATCCATAATTGGCAGTAAACTGGTACGTAAAATATCCTGATAATCCTCTGATTTCATTTTTCTGTCAATAAATTCTAGAAATGTTTGGCCGTTGAAAGAAAATCCTCCCCAGATCATTATGGATCCTCCGCCTTGTTGCCTGCTGAAACAGTTCTTGGGTTCTTTTCTTAGGTCATGTCAGTAAAATTTATGACCATCAGGGCCGTCTAAATTCCATTTTTTTTCATCACTGAAGATGACAGAAATCCATTTTTCACTGTATGACATATGCTTTCTAGCCCACTTTAGACGTGCATCTTTATGTCTCTGCTTTAAGCAAGATTTTGCTTTCATTCTCCGGTAAACAATATTTTTTGAAGCTGTAATTCTTCTGTGTACAGTACTTTTTGAAATTCTGGAATTTGATGCAATTTCACGCACAGATGAATTATCAACTGAAGCCATTTTTAATAACATTCTATCATCACGTAACATTGTTTTCTTTGGTCTTCCGAGTCGCTTTCTAGTATTCCATGTTCCACCTGAGCTCAAAACTCTATAAATACTGCTCAAGAATCTCTTTATTCTTCTCGATATTTGTATAGGATTTTGTCCTTGCGCTTTTAATGTAAAATCTTAATAATTTCATCTTTAGAAATTTCTTTAGAACGTGGCATTTTTATCAGAATATGCAGGAAATGTCTTTTCCGAATCACAAACAAAACAATACATTGAACTCATTTGATTCCACACAATTTCAATAAATTATTATGCTAAAATACAGCAGTCGATATTTCAATTAAAGGGAAAAAATATTCTGCATTTATAGAAGCAGACGAAAATAAAAATATTTTATTTTGTGAACAAAAATGTAAAAGAAAACATGTAAAGTTGCATTGCGTCTATACTTTTGGGATAGCACATTTTTATATAATTTAATGTATATTTTATAATTTCGAACCTTTGATCATAATTTATATGTGTATATCAGCAAAATTGCTTTTATTTATTACCTATCTCACGAATTTTAATTGTACCTTATTACTTTTTATGTTAATGCAAATTTCATTGATTCTCTAAACTTTTGGGACGCGGTGTATATATTTTTTCGAAAAGCATAACTCGAAAGAGAAGAGTTGTTTAACTATGGACCCCACCAGAGTATATTAGAGATGCGCAATACCGTCGTAGCGACTTGCAATATAAAGACAGTTATTGCTCAAATCATTCGGCCAAGTGACGGAATTTGGCCACGTTATAAAGCGTGGTTATAAAGAGAGGTTATCAAAGTGACTCGCAAGTGTTTGGGCCGAATTGTGGCCGAATTTTAACCGTTTTCAGGGGTGCATTTTTAGCTTTACGCCAAACCATCACATTTCCTCTGAGTGTTGAATTCAGGGGTGGCCCGGAAGGACACCCAATGAGATGATCCCCCTCAGAAGATTTGAGAAGATAGTGTTTTCAATGGTAAAAAAGTGCAATCCCTCCCACCTCCCCGGAACTCTATAATGTCTCCTCGGAGCCACAGAAATCCCTCCCGGAGAAATGTGTTTGAATTCAATTCTGTTTCCTCTCTATCTTTCTCTGAACACTGAGGGTTTGTATGACCAATTTACGTTTGATACGCGGAGTTGAAAAAAGTCACGTGATACCGGTAATTTACCCAAGGAACTCCTACCTGATAAGAAGGGAAGATACTACTGCTTTGCCTAATGAACTGTTTTATTGGCTAGCGGGCATTTATATTACACATCTACGGAGCCTTTCCTTCTTTACGCTAGAAGTTTTTACCTTGACCACGTGATCAAAACGTAGATCATCCATTAAATGGAGGATATTCCAAATATGGTTTCGAGGCTGAAAAAAGCCACGTGATACCGGTAATTTACCCGAGGAACTTCTAACTGATAAGAAGGGAAGATACTACTGCTTTGCCTCATGAACTGTTTCATTGGCTAGCGGGGATTTACATTACACGTCTACGGAGCCTTCCCTTCTTTACGCTAGAAGTTTTTACCTTGACCACGTGATCAAAACGGCGATGGAATATCCTCCATTTGCGATTGATACGCGGAGTTCAGTTGCGAGGCTAACGAGAAAGACAGGCTACCGCGGTGGGTCCGATTCTTCTTTTTTTACAGACCGCTGGAGTCACGTGATACTCTTTTCGCACACATTCATTGGTGCATTCGAGCATCACGTGACTCCAGCGGTCTGTAAAAAAAGAAGAATCGGACCCACCGCGGTAGCCTGTGTTTTTCGTTAGCCTCGGTTTAGTTGACTGTGACGTCACATTCATTTGGTCTGTTCCTTTAAAGTTTTGTATAAGTGAATGTCAGTTTTTAAGGTAACAAGTTTTAAATCTTTCGACATTTTAAAAGTACTCCACTGTTTAATTAATTATAATAAAATAATACTTCAGAACTGTGTTTGGGCCGAATTGTGACCGAATTTTAACCGTTTTCAGGGGTGCATTTTTACCTTTACGTCGAACCAACACAATTTCTCTCTATCTTTCTCTGAACTCTGTGGGTTTGTATGGATTCAATTTGCGGTTGATACGCTGAGTTGAGTTGCCTGTGATGTTACATTACACGGATGGGTCCATTCCTTTAAAGTTTTTAAGTAATTCTTATAATTTTTAAGGTAGCAAGTTTTAAATCCTTCGACAATTTAAAAGTACCCGACTGCTTGATAATAACACTTCAGAACAACCGTAATGACATAATAAAAGTTTAAAAAGTTAATATATCCAATATAATTAGGTAACATTAAAACCTTTTCTGTGATAACAAGAAAGAAAAATTATTCGCCAAGCATACATTATGAAACACTTTCCAAGACTTCAGAATACATTAACAAAATTACTCCACTAAAAAAGGTAAAGAAAATACCTAAGTAAATATTTTATAAAACGCACAACGCATTTGACAAACAGATTTTAACAATAGCCGAAAGGTACTTCAATTATTTTGTGTAGCTCTGTATATGATCTATACATTTATATATATTCTGCTTAGTATGCTAAAACTTCTTTTAATTAGAAAACGCATAACACAAATGCAAATTCGCCTTTAGCATTTTCTACCAATAGACGGAAACGTAGTTGAATTATTTTGTACAGCCCTGTATATTATCAAAGACTTTTATACATGCCATATATTAAGCTGATTTTTAATTCAGTCAAAAACACTCTTAAAATACTGAAATTACACTTTCAAGAATTTTTATCCATATTCGGCCATGTATCCAGGTTTTTGCGTGTACCTGTATCTGATTTTATTTATATGCTACAAACATTTCTTAGTGTACTAAATGCAGTTGAGCTTGAAAATTCATAACTCAAATTAAAAACACATTTAACAAATTCACACTCATTATCATTCATCCTTATAAATTATTTTGTGTAGCCTTATATATGGTCTATAGAATTTATGCACTCCACTTGGTATGCAAAAAAAAAAAAAAGTTAAATTTTAAACGCATACCATAAAAGAAAACGCACTTTCAACAATCATTCCTAATATACAATTCTTCATAGATATAGTATTACTTCATCAGAAATCTTTTATGTATCCCTGTAAATAAACGATAAATGTAATGTACATCATATTCTACTGCAAACATCTTGTAGTAAGCCTCAGTAATGTATATATAAATTTTATCATGTTTGAAATTATGCAACATAATTAAATTACGCTGAGAACAGTTTTTTCATCATAGGTCATCATATACCAAACTCTTTTGTGTGACCCTGTAAATGAAGGATAAATGCTTTGTACCCCAGAAAGTGTTCTACAGAAAGCATGTTTTTGAGCACCGATTTTTCTTCACAGACCGTAATATAACGGAGTACTTTTGAGTTCCCCTGTACGTCTGCAGTAAGTGCTACACATAACATATTCTACAGTAATCATCTTCTAGTGCACCTTATTAATTAGGATGAGCGAAGCGAATCCTCTACTAGGCTACACAAATTACATTCTGTCGTACACTTTACAAGAAAACTATTCAGTATTTTGACTTGAAATTAAACATAAAAATAAATTATGATCTGTAGATTTGCACGATATTATTATTATTTTTTTTTTTTACAGAATAACGTTAAAAAATTTATTATTCGAATTAATTTATTTGACATGTTTTTCCATTACGGACGCATTTTTGCAAATAAAAAATGAAACACGTATATTTTCAGAAGAAAAAATGAATCATGGAGTTACGATTTCTTTTATGAAATTTTAAAAATACCTTTTTTTATGAAAATTATAGCATAATTTTAATGAATTAAAATTTGTGAAAATTCAATTATTTACATTCAATTATAAAAGTATTTTTTAGTGTTAAAAATTCAAATACACAATTTATTCTTATTATGTGAAATCATTTACGCAGACGATACTTACGCATTTTAAAAGAATTCTATTATGATTTTTTTTTTTTTTTTTGTAAAGTGGCAATAAAAGAATTGTAAACAAATAAAATTAATTGTTAAATTCGTTATATAAATATTTTGTGAAATTTTGCTTCGAAAATATTTTTATTTATTCCAGTATTATATCATAAATAAAAAATTCCGAGGAAATTCTTAGTTATTTGGCTGAATTTATATTTCTAAAATTAAAATGCGCCAAAACATAAAATAACGTTTTTGCTTAATAAAGATGCAAGAATAATATAAAAAAATATCTTTACTTTCAAATATTTATCTTATTAAATAATGCTTCGCGAATCCAAACAAAGCATGGCTTTTGCTAGTGTACTGTAAAAGCACTTATTTTCGCGGGCCGTAACTTTCTCGAAAATGAAGATATCGGTGATTTCGCGAGCTGAAAATTTCGCGAATTTTATATGAACTGAACCGAAAGGTGAGAAATTCCGAAACTACCTAAATAGAACCATTTTTGCATAAGGCAATTTAAGAAACTTCCTTTTGTCAGAAAAGTTCTTCACCCGCCCCCCCCCCCCACACACACACACACACACCCTCTCCCCATCGCTCTAAAAATGACTGGCTTCAAAGAAGCTGGTATAAATATTGTAAGTGAATGAGCTGCATTAGTTGTATTATTGTTTTTATTCAAGAAGTAGTTGTATAATATTAAAGAAGTAGTTGTATAATCAAGAAATAGTTGTAAGTATCCAAGAAATTTTTGTACTTATTTCTTATTTAAGTAACTGTAATCAATAAAAACGTGTATAATAATCACTTATAAACAGATTAGGTTAAATAATGCTATAAAAAGTGATAGAATATCTTTATTAAGATTGACGATCGTTTCGTCGCACAAACGGCGACATTTTCAAAATCATTCACGATAGAAAATATTTTCACATAATTTAAAAACAATAAACATAGTAAACAATGTCACGAGACATGATGCATAATGTAAAACATTGTAAACATAAAATTAAATTAAAATTAAATTAGCTATGTGCGAACGTGGAGTAATTTTCAAAAACAATAACATGGTAAACAATGTCACGAGACAACATGCATAATGAAAAGCATTGCAAAATATTAAATAAAAATAAAATTATCTTGGCTATTTGCGAGCGTGGATTAATTTCTACTATTGTTACTAAAATTACATAGCACCTCTTTCCAAATTTTAGGTAATTCAAGGGACACTGAATCATTGCAAATATTCTTGTTGCGTAAAAATATCTCTTGATTCTCGGATTATGGATGGTAAATAAAATCTTGATGTATAAATTAACTTGCTATTTTTAAATTCGATCTGAAAAGGTTCTTCGCTGCATAATCTGGCCAAAGCTGTGGTTCTTCTGTTGTATTTGATGTCTGCTATATGTTCTTTAATTCTAGTTTTAAGTTTTCTACTTGTCATACCTATATAAAACTGCTTTGTTCCATCTTCTTTGGTGAAAGGTATTTTGTATACTCCTGATAACTGGTTTGATTCAATTGGATCTATTTTCTTGCATACTATATTTCTTAATTTCATAGAAGGTTTTGCGACTAGGGAGATATTGAATTTAATGAGTTTATATTTCAGACGTTCGAAGGAACCAGGAAAATATTGTAAAGTCGGTAACATGGAATTTTGTGGATTGAAATTTCTTTTCTTTTTATTCTTCAAGCTCTTAATTAATTTTTCTATGGTGCTTGCTTTGTATCCATTGTTTCTAGCAATATCATATATTTTATTTATTTCGTTATTTAAGATGCTCGGGTGTGCAAACTGTGAAAGCTCTATGAATAGAATGTCTAAATGCAGAAACTGTAATCATTAAAGTTCAAAAGTGAAACATTTCTGATTTTTCATTATTATTTGAGGCAAAAAAATATATATATTTCGCGAGGCTTAAATTTTCGCGATTACGACGGACTCGCGAAAATCGCGAAAATTAAAGTCCCGCCAAAATAAGTGCTTTTACAATATATAAATTTCATTTTGTTTAACACATTCACGCCGGCGTGCATCACCGGTGGGTCACGCTTGACTGCCGCATCGGTCGGCGTGCATCACCGGTGGGTCACACTCCACTGTTCCATAGAAGGCGTGTACTACAGGTGGGTCACACTCGACTATGCCATAGACGGCGTGCACTACAGGTGGGTCACACTTGAATATTAGAAAATTCAGTAGTAAAAACAATTCGATAGTATAAATCTTATACATTCACGACGGGAAACGAGAATTCTCGTTTTCAATCAAAAGATATCATTAACTAAGGGCGTGGCTTCTACCTTACAGAAAATGTATTTATATGATGTTGTCCATATTTCTTTAGATTTTAAGACATTTTATATTAAATTCGTAAATATGCAGTCAATAAAATCATGTCTCTAATTAATTTGCTTACTCCTTACGAACTTTCAGACATTCACAATCAACTCTGCTTGTTATATTTGAGTTCAATGTAATAAATATGAGGTGGGCGTGTCATTACATACAGTGTCTGAATAAGCGAAGTACCGCGCCGCCAGATGAAGCAAAAGATGAATTCAAGAGCCGCCTCACAGCGAAAAACATGAATGTAAGCGCCGGCGTGAACGTGTTAAAATTATGTAACACTATTAAAATTCACCGCAAATCGTTTCCCCCCATAGACCATAATGTTACGGAAGGTGTTTGTGTGTCCCTGTAAATGATCTATGACTGCTGTGCACCTCATTTACAATACCGAACATGCCATGGCAAATCTCAGTAACATATATCTATTACATTTCAATCCGAGTATATTTACGCGAGTTAGATCTCGGAAAGACAGATGGCAGACAGACGAACCGAAGTCATAAATACTTTTCAACTATGTTGGGAAGTATAATAGAAAATATCAAAATAAAATAAAACTTGATCATGATTTCTTGTACATTAGCAATATTGATTTATAAATCTGCCGACTGTTGTCACTTCCTGCAAAAATGCTTCATCATATGACAGGTGTTAATAACTAATTTCACATATTTGAAACATTTCTACACCTGTTGTGTATTATATCACTTCCAAGAATGTTACATTGTTTATTACCCTTTCAGAAATAAATATTTCTATTAATTTTTTTCATTTTTAACACTTTCCAACAAAGTTGAGAAGTGTTTATGACTTCGGTTTGTTAACACTTTTCAACTTATGCATTCGGTTCGTCTGTTCGTCTGTCCACGCTCTAACTCCCTCGGATTTTCATTCAATTGATAAGGGTTATTTAGGGTCACCAAAGCATGTTTGCTATTGTATATGAAGTATGTAGGATTAATAGTTCATTTAACCCGTTCGGGACCATGGTTGCATATATGCACCCTGAAAAAGAGCATAAAGAATTTATTTTAGGCACCAGTAAAAAAAAAAAAAAAGTTAATTTAGTTTAGTTAAATTAAATATTTAGTTTCTTTAATTAGAGCATTTTTTTGATTGATTAAGTAAAGGTAACTCTTTTTAAAAAAGTGGTGCCAACCGAATAAAATTTGTGTAAAAGCCTCCGGTCTCGAAGGGGTTAAGGGAGTTAAGCACATTCAACCAGCGACATTTTTCTACTCTTTTTTGAACTATTTCTACTAGGGTTGGCACTTCAAGGGTTCTCCTGTTTGTTAAGCTTGGCATTTAAGACATTTTTTTCGTTAAAAAAAGATTTTCGATTTTTTGGTACTTTCAGAGTTTTCTATTTTTAACACTTTCCAACAAAGTTGAAAAGTGTTTATGCATTCATTTTGTCTGTCCGTCTGTCCATGTTCTAACTCCCGTAAATAGACTCGGATTTTAATGCAATTGATAAAGGTTATTCAGGGTCACCAAAGCATGTTTGGTAATGTATATGAAGTAGGTGGGATTAATAGTTCATTTACAGGGGCACTCAAAAGTATTCCATTATATTATGGTATATGGGGGGAAAATCGTTTGCAGAGTATTTTAATGACATGAAGCTATTTCAAATGTATTGAAACTGATATAAATCACTGAATTTCACTATGTCACGTTAGAACAGGGCATACATAGCATTTTTTTATTCATTTACAGAGATAAACAAAAGAAATCGGTTGCAGTACTGTCCTTGAGTAATAATTGCTGGAGTGTACGGTTTAAAATTCGGTATGGTCTTTTAAATTTAACTAATTTGTTGCATGTTTCTCGCTATATATAAAATCTATACCTCAAATACAGGGCTGCACAAAAGTATTTAAGTACCATTCTCCTTATTAGAGGATATTACTGAAGGATAATTTTCAACTGAAGTATATGCATTTCTTAAGTGAATTAAATTTTCGCATGCATGTAGTTAATAGATACAAATCTATATATCATATGCAGGGCTGCTGAAAAAATTCGGATAATTTTCCGATGATAGATGGGAAAAGCAGAAATTGGGTTTTGAAATGCGTTATGTGTTTCCATATGGTTGAATTAGACATAATATTTTAATTTTTTAAACGGTGCAGTTTTGTTACATTATTCTGAATGTGTTGGAAAGTGTTTCATAATCAATACTTAACGCACGATGACGCTTTCTTGTTGATTAACAAAAGTAACTACGACCACCGTTTATGCATTTTTCATTTTTAAGACTTTTCAATGAATTTGGTTTGTCTACCTGTCCATTCTAACTCGGATTGCTATGCAATTTACATATGTTATTGCGGTTTATTGTGGCACGTTTTGAATTGAAAACGAAGTGTGTAGCATTTATAGTTCATTTAGAGGGACACCCAAAAGAATTCCGTTACATTACAATCTATGAGAAAAATTTGTTTGTGGTGTATTTTAATTATGTTACACTGTTTAAAACGCATTGAAATTAATATATATCACTGAGGTGCACTACAAGATGCTCACTACAGAGTTGGGCAAATTTGTAATCCTAATTATCTGCAAAGTAATTACAAGTTAATTGCGTGTAATTGATTATAGTTACACTCATTCAAACATAGATAATTTCATCAAATAATGGGAATGGGGCGGTTCCGGCTACAGTGCTACAAGAATTTTTTACGTCATGTAATTTTAACTACAATTAATTACATACATTTAAATTGTAATTACATTACAGATAATTGCAATTACAAATTTGCCCAACTCCTCTATAGAATATGGTGTGCACAGAATTCATCGTTCATTTTCAGGGACACACAAACGTATTCAGTTTTAGTACGTCCTATTAGGGGAGGGGCTATGCATGAATAACGTTATCATTTTAGGGCGGAGGGGGGTTGTCTGGTACTTTATATCGAAAGATATCTCAAGGTGGGAGTGGAGATCTGTCTTTTGATATCGTCATCATTTTTTATTCAACCAAAATTTCCTTTTTTTTCGTTTTTTTTTCGCAATTTTTTCTTTGCTCTAAAATCTTGTTATCTGTTTCCTTTTTTAGTCTGTTTCTATTTTTCTGAAATTACAAAGTTTTTTTTTTATTAAAATCACTAATTAATTATAAAATTATTTCATTCCAAAATATGGAATAAACCAACGTTTGGCATTTCTATTATTGAGCCATATAATTGGGCCATATAGTTGGAGAAACCATGTGCGAACTATGTTAGAAATAATTATTGTGTTTATCAATAAAGGAAAGAGGAACGATGTTGTCCACCAGTTTGGTTAAAAAGAAGTTTTACTTGACCCTTGCCAGAGCACGAGGCGAGTACAAGAAGAAAATATTACTATACTGTTCAATGCAGTATGTAGCAAAAAGCTATTATTAAAAAACAGTAGTAAATTTCCAAAAAGTCCGGGCCAGTATTCGAACCTGGTATATCTTAGCTGAAGCCGCCAATGCCCTACCGACTGAGCCATCTCGGACGAATCTGGAAGACTAATTCACCCAACTAAACGTACTGTTATAATTTATTAATACTTTTTATTACGATAATCATATTTTCAAAATTTACTCCGAAAATTAAAAATTTCAAATGCAATTTATAGATCATGTACAGCTAAAAAACGTTGTACAAAATGTCGTAATTGGATCTTTCCAAGAAATTTAGATATATCAATTTTAATTTGGTAAAATACATTTTGAGATAAATGTAGCATCTAAATACAGGAAGAAAGAGCGTCAACTGCAGACAGTACAATGAGACAAAAGCATGATGTATTTGATGTAATTATCTGATTTAGATGCGGGGTTTCGTCTCTTTATACCAATAGTTTTAAAGTAACGAAATTGATTACTATTTATTTGTGTTAAAAGTTCGTAAAATGTCAATGGTTATATTGTTTTGAATCTGTTATAAGTATAAAAGTAAAAATGGTTTTTTAAAAAACACTCTTTTATAAAATTCAACGTTCATTTTGAAAATCACGACTAATTTTAAGACTGCATTTCATGTTTTTTCCCCGAAAATTTGACGTTACAATACATTAACATTAATTTGGGGTGAACACCGGACTTGGATTATGAAAAATTCGCTCATTTGTTTACGCTGGGCAGAAATTTATTAAAAAATGTATAATGTTTACTCTGTTTCTTTTTTTTTAAATAATGCAACTGGAAAAAAAAAAATAAAGAAAAAAAAGAAACATTATTTAAAATATTTTTGTTAGGATTTCTATATTGATTTCTCAAAATATAACCGCAAAATAATTAATATTAAACAATTAATTGTTGAAAGCGTATTAGAAAATATTTGTTACACTCCTCAATTTTTAACACTTTCCAACATAGTTGAAAAGAGTTAATGAATTCGGTTTATCTGTCCGTCTGTCTGTCTGTCAGTGCTCTAACTAGTGTAAATATAGTCCGATTGCCATGAAATTGATATATGTTATTAGGATTTACTATGGCAAGTTTGGTATTGAAAATGAAGCATGTAATATTTACGGTTCATTTATAGGGACACTGAAAATAATTCCGTTACATGACGGCCAATGGGGAAAAATCGTTTGCGGTGTATTTTAATGATATTACACTATTTTAAACATACTGAAATTTATATATATCACTTAGGTGTACAACAAGACGCTTACTGTAGAAGCTGGAGTGCATATCATTTATGTTTCATTTACAGGTACACACAAACTACACGCTACAGTACTGCCTTACGAAGAATAATTGCTGGAAGTGCGTTTACAGTTGTGGTACGCGGTTTGAAATTCAACTTTTTTTTTTCTTCGAATTATTTTGTGTGTATAAATTTTAATTATATGAAGGGGTACACAAAATATCTCAAGTACATTTCCGTTTATTGATGGAAATTGCTGAATGGTAATTTTCAACTCTGTGCTTATGCATTTAATTGAACTGACGTTTAGCATACTATGTAGTATATATACAAATCTATAGATCACATACAGGGTTGCACAAGAAAATTCGGGTAAATTTCCAACTATTGATGGTAATTGCAGAAGGATTTTCAAATGCGTTATGCAATTTATAAATAGTTTATTTAGACATCTTTCACCTTAATAAACTGTAAAGTTTTGTTACAGTATTCTGAATGTGTTGGAAAGTGTTACATAATCTATGCTGGACGCATGATTTTTCGTTCTTGTTTATTTATAATTTATTTTCTACTTTTCAGTCTTTAACATGTTTCATTGTTGCAGTTTCACAGTGATTTGGCCTATTTTGGCGTGCGTTTATTGGCGCATCGCTAAATCCTTTGTTTTTTCAACCCCCATACAATTTTATGTGTTACACATAATATTTATCATCTATGGCGGACTAATTGAAAAATACCTTAAAATTAATGTATTAATTTATAATTAAGCTGTAAAAATACTGAAATATTGTATTGTCATCGGAAACACACCTTTATACGTAATTTGTATAATTCCAGCCTTTGAGGAAGTGGTTAAAAAATGGATTGCAATATTCCATCTCTACATACAAAAACCAGGTTGAGTTAAAGGAAAGAGTGTGAAAATCCATACAATATTCAAATGTAAATCACGCGTCAAGCATAAATTATGAAACACTTCCCAACACATTCAGAATAATGTAATAAAACTGCACCGTTTAATAAGTTAAAATATTATGTCTAATTCAGCCATATGGAAACGCATAGCACATTATTTGAAAACCCAATTTCAGCAATTATTACTCAAAGACAGTACTGTAACCGATTTCTTTTGTGTGTCCCTGTAAATGAACGACAAATGCTATGAATGCCCTATTCTACCGTAATCATCTTGTAATGAATTGAGTGATTTATATCAGTTTAAATACAGGGTGTCCCACAGGGTACGCAGCGTCTGATTTGTACAGATTCGGATAGAGCACGTTAATATAAGTATTTTGAATGGCAACATGTGGGGTCCCCGAATATAGCGTGATTTCTTTGTTTTTTTCTCATTTCTTGTGTTTTTCATATGACAAGTTCACACCTTACTTACACTATCACGCTATATTCGGGGACCCCACATGTTACCATTCAAAATACTCATATTGACGTGCTCTATCCGAATTTGTACATATCAGACGCTGCGTACCTTGTGGGACACCCTGTACATTTGAAATAGCGTAATCTCATTAAAATACTGTGCAATACTGTTTTCCCCATTGACTATAATGTAGCGGAATTCTTTTGAGTGCGCCTGTAAATAAACTATCAATCCCACATACTTCATATGCAATACCAAACATGCTTGGATGACCCTAAATAAAGTTTATCAATTGCATGTGAGTCCGAGTATATTTACGGAGGTTAGAACGTGGGCAGACGGCCAGACGGACAGACAAACCGAATGCATAAACACTTTTCAACTTCGTTGGAAAGTGTTAAAAAGGGCGACTTTTGATGAGTTTTATTTTTATTTTAACGAGAAAATGCGATGATATTAACGATTCAAACTTCCTGCCTTTCTGAGTACACATTACCAGCACGCAGTTTAATATGAAATTTATCATCATCTGTTGAACTTTTCTGTTTAAAATATGGGCGTTAGGAATTTTGTCGGAAAAATGCTAAACACCTGAGAGGATTTTCCAGTTTGTCAGCGTCATTCAGTGTAGACTTTCTGCGGATGTCATTTAACAAAAATGTGAATAAGCAAAACAAAACAAAGCTCATAAAATAAGTTCGTGTTCAAGGGTACGGTCTCTCTGACGGAGAAACTGCATCGTCATTTTCTTCATTAAGCGAAAGAGGCAAAGTATCAGGTCTAACATCGAATCAACAGGTAAATAAACAAACGATTTGATGTTTGATTATTATTTGTCAAAAATTATATATATATATATACATAGATCCAAGTGCTTGAACGCTATACAATTCCATAACCTTTAATGGATTCCTTTGAAACATTGTATATTTGGTAAACTATAACTAGAATAATATCTAGGCTACTTTTATTCAACTTAAACGTATATTAAATAAATCAATAATTTTCATTATTTGTGTATAGAGTCGCTATTTTCTTTTCTCTGTAAAAAATATCGTTTTTAATCCTTAGTTACTACATAATTTTGAAATACTTTTTAAAAAAATCGTCTGCTGCTACTGATGTGGAAAAATTATGATATATTCATTCGAAATTGTAATTTTAAAACAACTTTCGTCTCTTGACCCTTTCCGGCGCGGGGAAATTCTGTTTGTAAAATGATGAAATGAGGGACTGACACCAGTTTTTACAAATGAACTTATTACAAAATAAAAACTTGCTTATTTTCCCGTACTTTATGAAAGGAAAATTTTAGTTAAATATTCTCGGTGCCAGTAGTCGTAAAATTAGGTGTCCTTTTTTGTGGACACCGCCCGCTAAAGGGTTAATAAGAAATTTATCATCTTCTGTTGAACTTTTCTGTTTAAAGTATGGGCGTTAGGAATTTGGTCGGAAAAATGGAAAGCACCTGAGGGGATTTTCCAGTTTGTCGGTGTCATTCACGTTGAAAACAAAACAAAGCTCATAAAATAAGTTCTTGTTCAAAGGTATAGTCTCTCTGTCGGAGAAATTGCATCGTCATTTTCTTCATTAAGCGAAAGCGGCAAAGTATCAGGTCTAACATCGAATCAACAGGTAAATATACAAATGATTTGATGTTTGATTATGTTTTGTTAAAAATTATATAGGGTAGATATGACATTAATGGACTCCTAGCGGTAAAATTGATAAAAAAAAAAGTCATTGGTCCCAAGGACCAGTAAGCATGAAAACCTACTGGTCCGAAGTCATCATCACTGGTCCGCTAACCCTTTGAGTGACACCACCCCACCTCCTAGAATAAGAATATAAACCAAACTTCCTTTGCAGTTACCTAAAATTTTTGGCATAATTAAATATAAAATTTTAATTTGCTAAAAATTAAATAAATATTACATAAACAAAAAATGCAAAATTATTAACTGGATATTTTATTTCCGATTATTTATTTCAACTGACTGTAAGGTTTAATGCAATTTATTAATTATTATTATTATTATTATTATTATTATTATTATTATTAAACAAAATAAAATTGTGTGATTTGTGTTTGGTTGCGGTTTTCTCAGGGACGGGAAAATTTACATTTACCTGTTAGAGAGGGGGAAAAAGTTACCTACTGGTCCTGCGGACCACTAAATTTTTCAAATTAGTGGTCCGATTGAATTTTTGGTAGTCTCGGACGAGCGGACCACCAAGGATCTCGAACGCTGCAAGGAATTTCTTCAAACACTTTTTTTTAATTAATAGTTATAATTATTATATTTCAGCTTTTTCAATATTATAGTAATCTATCAGCAATATTTAACCATTCTCATAGTCTCATTTCCCAATATGAATCAAAATTTTATTGTAAATGACAGAAATATACCAAAACACCCAAAATTCTGTTCCAGTAATGGGCACCGCACAGAAAGTAATAGATATAATTGTTTTTATGACATTATTTAGAACCGAAATTTAATTATACTAATGAAACAAAACAGTTAGTTTAAAATAAATATAACAATTATGATATCAATAATTAATAAAATATTTGAGAATTATTCGCTGTTTAAATTAATTATTGTGATCATCACAAGTTCAGTATTTTAATTATTTTAGATAAATGGTTTAAAATACTAAATGACAGGGAATTACAGTTATCAAATTATTGAGACAGTGGAGAGTTTAGAGGGTTAATGAAGAAAAATCTGAAAAAAAAAATTTTGGAATATTAGTGTATAGATTTGTAGATTTCCCACTATTTTTCACAGTTAAAACTTTCCGAAACTACTTGATATATTACTTGTAGTAATTAGTATTACAAATATGAAAGAAATAAAACTGTGGGTTGGATGTTTTAAATACTAAATAAAATAATTTCAAAATAAAACTACAGAACTGATGTTTGAGGCCACTGATCTGCAGGTTTACTAGTTTCATTACTACTAAAAATTTAATTAATATTGCATTTTTTTTTTGTGTGTGTGTCAGAGGTGAATAAGCAAACATTTAAAATAGAACATAATAGATTTATTTTTAACAATTTCTTTAACTTATTTGTTTTTATTTAAATGGGGAGGGATTGAGCACTATGAGCTCCTCTTTTCTCTATGCCCTTAAACAATATTATCTGCTTTCTGTTTTTTTTTTTTTTTTTTTTTTTTTTTTTATTGCCAGATTATAAAATATTCAAGGTAGTGTTATACGAAAAAAATAATTTGATTAAAATATCGAAAATTTTATTAACCACATGAAATTAATTAAAAGAAGATATTTATAAAAAATTTAGTGTTATTACATTCTGGTAAGTGTAATTTAAAAATTAAATTTGATTACTTAGGTTTTCAGCAAAATCAAAAGTTTTAAGCACTATGAACATTACTGAAATTGCATTTTTAGCAATGTATACATGATGTGGTGTCTATTACTGGAAATTGACTATTTAAGCATTCCAGTAATGGACACGGGTCTTAAAACCTTAAAAATAAATGAAATTTCCTAAATGGCCACTAGTATATAAAATTCAAACTTTTCTATTAATACCAAAACAAAAACACGCACATTTTGCAGGAAAATAAAGAATATATAATTTTTTCAAGTGAAATGCTTTTAGTATGTTCATTAACCTTTAACTGATGTGACTAAAATTTGTCACACAACTGATGTGATCCGGTCTCTCAGACCCCTCGAATAAAATGAATAAAAAAAATAACTCAAATGGTTGAATTTATTTAAATTTTGTCCTAACAATATCGTTGTACTTCTCTTAGGAGCATGTGAATTAAATTGCATGAAAAAAGTATTTTATTCATATTATTTAACTTCAGTACAGAAAAGTAAAAAGCTGTAAAAGTGTTTACAGCTGGGAGTCGCGGGGTCTGGGAGACCGCGTGACATCAGTTAAAGGTTAAGATTTTCACTGAAAAACAGCAGAACTTCAAAACATTATTTTCTGCTTCCTGATTGGTTTGATTAAAAATGTCAACAATAACCCAGATTGTAAAACATGCAAGGGTGGAATTATGAAAAAAATAATAAAAGGTAAATTTTTAATGATTATTTTTTTATAAACCAAAAACACTGAAGTGTGTACATTACTGGCAAATCTACTCTTACATAGATAAATCTGAAAGTCCATATGTTTGAATGCTACATAATTCCATAACCTTTGGTGGTTTCCTAACATTTAGGCTACTTTTTATTCAATTTAAACGTATACTATTTAATAAATTCATAAATTTCATTATTTGTATAAAGAAACAATGTGTTCTTTTCTGTGTAAAAGTTATCGCTTTTAATCCATAATCACCACATAATGTATAAATACCTAAAAAAAATCGTCTACTGCTACCGATGTAGAATTTTTTTCATAAAATGTGTTAACAATATAATTATACAAATCACAGTTAAAATAAATAAGTAAACAAATAAAATAATTTTTATTAAAAATTCTGGTGAGAAATACTTTTTTAAAAAACTTTAATAAAATTTCTAGGAATTCTATCGTTAACATAAACTTCAATATAATTGACATCATGGAGGAAAAAGATAGATGGAGTTGCAGTATGCCTTAAAAAGGTTTGCAATATGAAACCATTTATCGCTCAAATTTAAACGTCTAAGAAAGCCCAAACAAAACAAGCACGTGGAAGGGATTTTGTATTAATAAGACGAATTCAAAGAGATGAATCACAGCTGAAATTTATTTTAAGAAAAAATGGTACATTTTTTAAAGGGCCTTTGTTGTGTTGTTATTTATTAAAATAAATGCTTGCTTTTAAAATAATTGGAATTGGAAAATTAGCAATAAATAAATGTCAAAATAAGATTAATAAAATAATAAGATAAATAATAAGATCAATAAAATATTGAAAACATCTGATAAAAACTAAAAATTGTATTATTAAAAGTTTTCTTTCTTTAACCTTTTCCAACATAGATGAAAAATGTTTGTCTTCGGTTTGTATGGCCTTCTGGCCGAGCTCTAACTCTTGTAAATATACTAGGATCACCCTAGATTTTTTATATGTTATTGACGTTTACTATAGCTTGATCGCTATTGAAAAAAAAAAGTGTGGCACTTATAGTTCATTTGCATGGGCGGTTAAAAGTACTTTGTTACATTACGCTCAATGGGAAAAATCGTTTCAAGCGCATTTTAATGATGCTAGACAATTTAAAACATAAAGAAATTGATATGCATTTATAAAGTGCCGTAAAACATGCATTTCGTAGAATATGAGGTTTGCAAAGCATTTATTATTCATTTACAGGGCACACAAAAGAATTACGTTATATAATGATATATGGGGGGGGGGGGGGGGCTGTTTACAGCGATATTATATTACTGAAATATAATGGAATAGACATAAATTACTCAGATTTACTACGATGTACTTGCGGTGAAATATGATGTGCATAGCATTTATCGTTCATTTACAAGGACACACAAAAGATTCGGAAACATTACTGTATCTAAAGTACTTGTCAGTATGTCACACAAATTTTGTGGGCGCTCTATCACAAGAACTATTGCACGGAATTTAATAAAAATTTATATTCATGTAGTCCCTAATATAAATTGCTGCTGATTAGTTTTTGGTGCAAATCAACCAACAGGTGGCATTGCTATACTGCATTTTTCGCGATTTCAGCAGTAGTTGTATCTCAAGAACTAATAACGGATTTTCATCAAACTTCAGTTTCAGTTGGTCCTTAATATGAGTTGATGCTGATTACGTTTTGGTGTTAATCGTCCAATAGGTGGCGCTGATACTCTAGAATTTTCATGATTTTTGCAATGGCTCTATCTCAAAAACTAATGCACGGATTCTCCCCAAACTTCAGATTCAGTTTAACGTTGACATATGTTGTTGTTTGGTGGTTTTGGTGTATCATAGGTTTTGGTGTAAAGCGCCAAATAGGTGGTGCTGCTAGGCTGCAGTTTGCTGGATTTACACGATTTCAGCGATAGTCATATCTCAAGAACTAATGCACGGAATTTCGTATCTTTAGAATACTCATGATGGGTATAGACTGCCATTTAATTTTGGCAGTGTGCTAGCGAATTTTGAAGTATTAACATGTATGAGATAGAAGAAAGTTTTGGGATTGGTATAGATAAAAGTTCTTTTTTTTTTTTGTATGTGTGTGTGTGTCAATTTTCTGAAAAGAAAAAGTTATTCTTGATGAAATGCATAACAATTTTGTGAAAAATGAAACTTTGTATCGAAAGGTCAAGTCCAATTACTCAAATGCGAGCTAAGCATTTATTGATAATAATTTCATTCTTACAGCTAAAATTTTCCTATCAGGTGAACTTATTTTTTTACAAATAATAATGTTTCAAAACTCAAATAATTCAAACTAATTAATGGAGTTTCTTTGATGGAATGAAATTTTATAATTGCGCTTCAAATAGTACACCATTTTTGACTGTATCAATCGCTACTAATTTAATTAAACGTCTTTATTTGTTTCTAACAGCATATTAATAATTGCATGTAAATAGATAAAATATAATGATGAAAGTATTCTTTTAAAATTATATATGAAAACTTAAATTACAAATACTAATCGAAAATCTAGATTTTTGAGTGCAAACGATTTTAGGACAATAACGAAAGAATGTTACCCTTTCAAGTAAAATCTTAAAAGACGCTTCTGATATTTATATTTGAAATACATATAATAAAATAATAAAATAATTTTGTGAAGTGATATATTAGTATCTTTGATACATTCTGATCTAGTACTACATCCTATAACAGCGCATAAGTAATTTTTTATCGAAAATTTAATCATATCTTGAATAACAATTTCTGACGGTAAAAAATGAAAGCAAAGAAATACAGGTTTAAACCGGTTTGAATTGATAGACGTGTCAAAGCACGTGGTTTTGTTTGGGCTTTCTGTAGCGGATTGGGTTACTTTTTTGGCGTCACCTCCAACTACCTTACTGCACCTCCATCTATCTCATTCCTCCATGAATTGACATAAATGTTGTTCCATGGTTTAGCAGAATATTAAAAGGGTTCTGTTGAGATTTTATTTTCTTATTCTAGCTCAGTGTAAGATAATTTGATTGGTTAATTGACAGATGTTGTTTATTTATAAATTATCTCGTAGTATATTTGGATACATCGTATATATATATTTTGTATTTGGATATTTTCATTCATGCTGCGGTTTCATATAGAGCACGTTCTGTATAAGTTTCTGTTTGTGTACGATAAAACTCAAATTATCCGAGCTCTAAACATTCGGATCACCAAGTATCCCGATTGATATCAGGATATGAGGAATTGCATTCAAGAAAGAAAAAAAAAAGTTTTATGCGAATTGCATGTATTCGTTCGTATCGATATAATGTCCTTAAAATCCCTACTTAATTCTTTACGTCACAGTCCAGAATTAGGAATTAAGTAAAACACTACTTCCCTTTATTCAGTGTTGAATTCAGGCACTTTTCTCCGCGAGGTATTTCTGTGGCTCCGGAGGGGTTATTATAGAGTTCCGGGGGAGAAATTACACTGTTTGACCCTTGAAAACACAAAATCTCAAATCTTCCGGGAAGGGGATCTCATTGCTCCGGGTGGGAATATTCCCCCCGGTCTCCCCCCCCCCCCCTGAATTCAACACTGTCTTTATTCTCTTCAGACCTGAGGTACACAAGTGTGGACCTCTATCCTTTTCCTCATAAAAACAAAACTGTTTGATTTTTTTTTTTTACATTTTTACTTTACTTCTATATAGCTGAATGTTTTTTGTTTTGGAACAAAACCAATAAATGGCAGCACTGATGCTTATTTCCTCATAAAATAAATGTTATTTTCTTTGAGTTCGCAAACTGCCTCCAAGATGCTGTGACGCAGAAAGCCAGAAAATCTGATAATTATTTAAGTTAAATCCTTTACAAAAAAAAAAAAAAAAAAAAAAAAATTGTAGATTTTGTAGATCATTCGCTTGTTTAGCCCTTTCTGTCCAAAATTATGAATTCATGAAAATTTCATCTTCTAAAGCATTTTTCTTGAGTTTTTGAAACTACATTAGAAGATTTACACAGTCATTTAATAAATTTTAGAAGGATTTTCCAATTAAAATTAATTAATTAAATTTGTATTTACAGGGATTTTGCACAATATTTATAGCTCCACTCAAATCTTTTATTTAAAATACTTTTTGTGGTATTTTGTAGAATTAGGAAATGTAGAAATGTACAAATATTTCCGAACTGACCCCCCCCCCCCCCCTCACAACCTTTCAACGTCAAGAAAGCTGAAAAGATGCAGAGGCAAAAGCATCACCCTTTAAAAATATTTTTGTTTTGTGCAACCCATAATGTTTTTGGAACAAGGTAAAGTAAAGTATCTATAACTCATTCTAAACTGTATTATTACTAATCGATGTATTAAATGAATTTTATAACAAGTTATTTTAATGGTACTTTAAAGCAATGTTGGTGTATAAACGTTTAAAACTCTTTAATTTGTTACATTAACAGTATAGATTGCGTGAATTTTAGGTTATTGATAACACAAGTCAACAGCCATTTTGTATCTGATTTGTAATAAGCATTTTTTTTAAATGTATTTGTGCATGTAGAATCCTAATCTGCTATCAGAAATTTTCTATTGCGCGTAAGGGTTTTACAAAAATTTAGAATGTAATTTTTTCATAACTCGGTAAAATACGTCGTAAAATGCAAATTATAATTTACATTTTGTGGTCAATTAATGAGGAATTGAATGACTACGTAGGTTAAAACCTTTATTTGGATGCATTCTGCTGTAAAAGTAAGTCAGTTTAGAAATCCTAAAAAGGTAGTTTAAATAATGTCCTCGTCTTTTTTTTCCTGTTGAAAAGAAACAGAGGAAAATTTATATATTTTTTAATAAATTCACTTGCGTGTTTTTTCTACCAAACGTAAAAATAAAAGAAAAGTGGCCAGTTAAACTGATGGCGTTGACCTCACAGGCTAGTCACACTAATTGTATATTGTACTCTTATTTCAAAGAATAATTCCCCTGGAAAAATAAAGAAATCGACAAAAAAATCCCATTAAGCTAAATTAAGGGGGTATTAGATCCCCATTCCCCCCCCCCTTTATACTTAACTAATGAACTTCCAAATCTAATCAGGGAAGCGCCTTATTGGAAAAAACCGGTATACCAAAATTGAAGTAAATCGGATAATTCTGCATGAAAAGCCAGTTTTTCTAAATTAAGAGAGGGGATTAGCCCCCCGCCACCCCTTTATACTTAACCAACGAACCTTCAAATCTAATCAAGGAAGCGCTTTATCAGAATAAACCGGTATACCAAATTTGAAGCAAATCGGATAATTCTGCATGAAAAACACATTTATTTTAATTAAGGGGGGATTAGCCCCCGTTCCCCCTTTCTACTTAACCAATGAACGCCCAAAACTAACCAGGGAAGCGCCTTATCAGAATGAACCCATATCCAAATTTGAAGCAGTTTGGATAATTCTGCATGAAAAACTCATTTATCTAAATTAAGGGGGGGGGGGTAGCCTCCGTTCCGCCCTTTATACTTTTCCAATGAACTCCCAATTCTATTCAGGTAAGCGCCTTATGAGAATGAACCTATATCCAAAATTTGAAGCTAATCGGATATTTCTATCAAGAGTTATCGCGTTACGTACATACAGAACCTGAAAAACGTTAGCTCTCAGGCTTTGATAGCCTCTGAGCTAAAAAAGCAGTGCATTTTTCATAATCGAGTTTGGTGCTCACGGGCTACAATAATGTATCGTAACGGAAATTTTTGGGAATAAACATGAATTTCATCCAAAAAATTAGGCGTAATTTTCAAGGTAAACATTGAATACTTATAAAAAAGTGGTTTTTAAAAAACTATTTTTTTTGTAACTTTTAAAACAGAACTGTTTGCACAACACGATGCATATTTTTACATTTATTCAACGTAAGAATTTTTAAGACAGTCTCCTGTGATTTATGATTTTTTTTTTCTGAAATTGTAAAGCAATAACTTTTATGGAAACATGCAGAAGCTGGTTACTTATATTTTATTCGCTGCGTTAAGTCTACACAATGGGAGAAATTTTATTGTCACCAGTGCACGATTTTCGTTACAATTTTTCTTCTTTGTTATTTGTATGTTCATGAAAACACAATTTACGTTCTTAGCTTGGAAGTGACGGGAAAGTTATCACTTGGATGTCGAATCAACGGGTAAATATAGAAACAATTTACTATTTTTGATTCATTTTACATTTATGGTAAGTGAGAGGCTCATGAGGCTTAAGCCCTCTCTATTCGAAGTTCTTTTTAACCCCTTAATTCCCGCCAATATGACGGGCTGAGATGCGTAGTCTATTTCTCGCGCCCGGCTATATCGTCAGTACCATGTCAAACTATCCAATATGAAAACAGTGGGCTACCTTTTTTTTTTTTTTTTTTTTTTAAATTCAGATTTCTCGATTGGCACCACTTTTCTGAAATGGTAAAATTCCCTTTGTTTTCGCCTTAATTAATACGTCATTAAACAAGGTTAGATAAGGCGAATTTTACAATTTCAAAAAAGTGGCGCAAATCAGGAAATTTGAATTTTAAAAAAGTAGCCCACTGTTTTCATATTGGATAGTTTGACATGGTACCGACGATATAGCCAGGCTGAAGATTTGAAACCAGAAAAAATTAACTGGCTTTTCCATATGGAGTCTTTGAAAATTCGCGTTAGAGTTTGGTTTATACGATCTAATGTTTGAGTAAATTATGGATTCCGATGAATCAAGCATTTCTGATGATTATTTGCTTTTAATTGATGGTTCACATTTTATGTATATATATATTATTTGTAAACATTTGTAAAATAGTAATAAAAAAAAATAATAAGGATCTTATTCGTATGAATTTGTATGGTGAAAGCAAAGATTAAGGTGCAAAATTCCCCCATGATGGCTTTTCAGCAAATGTAAGTTTGTTCCGTAACATCTGTTTCTTTCGCCTCAAGCATACAACTAATTGCATATTTTATTTAGAAATCTTATAATTACTCAATTTTTGCAATAAAAAAATAGATATTTTTTAATGTTTTTTGTAAATATTAAACGATCTTAAGGGATTAAGATATATGTGTGCCTTTTAAACGTCGATTTCGATCGAAATTTGAATGTTCTGCTTTTTAGGTAGATTTCGTAAGAAATACTACCTATTGCAGCCGTTACCATGGTGCGACTTTTGAAAAATTCTTTCATAACTTTTCATTATAGGGCCCCAGGAACCCAAAATTACCACCACCTAAACAGTTTATATATATATATATATATGAATGTATGTATGTACTAAATTTTGTCCGCACGATAAAAGTCGCAATTATGCACGGATCGTCTTCAAACTCGCCAACAACTTTGAGATGGCTAATCTCTCGGCGGGGATTGAAAATGGGCAAAATCGGCCCAAGGAAATGGAAATGGAGAGGGTTCAAAATTTTGAATATTGTCTTAACATTATAAATATCGTCTTATCTGATAAAACCAGCTCTTACACAAGAATGACAGGAAAAAATAAATATTTTTCGTTATAGCAGTTGCCAACAATTAAAAAAAAGCAATAAAATTCTCACCACAACAATTGCTTTTCTATTGCAAGATTTTCACGAGAAACATTAAATTAAATAAATAGTTTGACGAATTGAAAACAAATTGAATATTACGTCATAAGTTTTCTAGAGCAAGATTTCCGCATGTAAACTCAAAATGAAATAATTAGTTTGACGAATTAAAAACAAAAACAAAATACTGCGTCATATTGGAAATAACGAGGCTAACGAGAAAGACAGGCTACCGCGGTGGGTCCGATTCTTCTTTTTTTTACAGACCGCTGGAGTCACGTGATTCTCTTTTCGCACACCTTCATTGGTGCATTCGAGCATCACGTGACTCCAGCGGTCTGTAAAAAAAGAAGAATCGGACCCACCGCTGTAGCCTGTCTTTTTCGTTAGCCTCGGGAAATAAAATGGACCTCAACAGGTGAATATGTAACGGCATGTGAGTTTGAAGAAATGTATTAAAACATGATAAAAACCCGACTATGGAAATATTAACTTATTTTAACACTTTGAGGTTCTCTGAATTTGCTTTAGCTATTTTTTAAACCTATTCCATATACATGCGTGTGTGTATTCGTGTATATTAGAATTTTCACAAAATGTTTAGTTCCCTAAAGCTCATTCTTAGAAAAGGAACTGAGCTTATCTCTAATCTTGATTTAAGTTTTATTGGTGAATTTAGTACTTAACTTCGAAATCTACCTCCGCCTGTAGGCCCGAGCCAGCAGGGATTTTTTAAATTAATATAAAATTTCAATATTTTTCTTTCGATTTTTCGAGTTTTTTTAAACATGTATATTTCTTACAAATAAAAAAAAAAAGAAACAAAGTTGAAAGTTGTTTTATGATTTCTCTAAATAGTGATTTGTTTTGTAATATTATGTTGGAAAAATTGTCATAACTCAATAAATTATCACGAAAATTTTACAAAATGTTTTAAATATATATTCAAAGGAAGTATAGTATCCTTATGCTGATTTATTTAAAAAATTATGAGTTAGTTACATAATTTTAATTTATACATTATTAATTTTTTTTCGTGAATTTTCATCGTTGTTTGTCTTTTTATACCTATAATTTTTAAAATTTTCATGTTCTTGTCATAAAAATAGTTCATTTATAAGATTCTTATATTTATTATGGAATTCATAAAATGTATTTATAATTGATGTTCGGACCTTGTGCGCATGCCGAACGAGCTCCGTAGCTTTGCGGTCATGTGACCCAGTTCAGTTGTTGCTTAGCTGCCATTGCGGCACGTTGTGTATTCGAGCGGGTCTTATCCCCAAGTATAGAGTTGTTCTTTAGCTGCCATTGCGGCACATTGTGTATTCGAGCGGGTCTTATCCCCAAGTATAGTATGTTGTTCTTGAGCTGCCATTGTGGCACATTATGCTATAGCGGGTCTTATCCCCAATTATTCTGTTGCTTATAGCGGGAGTATTCCCCAAAAGATGTTTTATGAACGTCACTTGTTCTAACAGCGGGTTATTACCCCAAAGTCACTTCATCTTTCTACATGTTTTTCAGTGTTTGTGATTGTTTGTAACATTTGTGTGCTGTGTGATATAAAAATGTGAAAAAGAAAACTATTTGTCTTCAATCTTAAATTTACACACAGTATTCACATACATAGTAGTGGTCCGTCGATTTCGCAGCGAAATAGCTGCTATGGAAAAATTAAATAGAACAAAGGGTGCTCTAAAAGGTGCTATAACGAAATTAGAAAATTTCGTAAAAGATAATACAGACGAAATTAATTACTCGAGTACCGAGCTCGAAATAAAGATTCGAAAATTACCCGAGCTTCAAGCAAAAGTATCGGAAATACGGGATAAATATTATGATATCCCTGAGATTAAGGACTTACCAGAAATCGAAAACGAGTTAGATGAACTCGAAGATCGTCTCGAGAAACTTGAGGTAAGTCTCAACCTATTTCTTAAAAATCTTAAAGTTTCTGAAATAAATGTGCATGCTGATAGTATTGAATCTATAAGTTTGAATAATATTAAAGTTAAGTTACCTGAAATCCCACTACCAACATTCAATGGTAAATATGAAGAGTGGTCAATCTTTAAAGTACAATTTACAAATTTAATTATCAATAATGCTCAGTTAAATGACGCTCAGAAGCTGTTTTATTTGCGAACATCGCTAAAAAATGAAGCAAAACAACTAGAGAGCCCAGACGATTCCTTTCAGTCATTGTTTACAGCACTTACTGAAAGATTCGAAAATCAACGTTTGCTCATTGACACTCATTTATCGGCCATAATTAATTATGAAAAAATACATTACGAGTCTTCTAAAGAATTGAGATCCTTTATTGATTGTGTAAATAAAAATTTGAGGGCCTTAAAAGTATTACAATATGAACAAAACAATCTGTCTGATGCTATCCTTATCAATATTATATTTAAAAAATCAGAATACCCGCAATTTAATGAATTAATGTCATTTTTGGAAAACCGCAGTTCTACGTTAGAAAGCGTAAATAGATACTCTGCTTCAAAACCCTTAAACAAAAACATTCCTCTTTCGAACAAACAAAAAAATTTCATGCTAAATTCGAATGATAAATCGAATGGAAAAACTTGTATTCTGTGTAAATTGGCTTTTCATAATTTGAACAAATGTTCTCAGTTTCTAAAAATGAATGTTTCTGAACGATACGATTTTGTGAAGAAAAATAAACTGTGTATTAATTGTTTGAATAATTCTCATTTCTTAAATTCTTGCATTTCAAAATATAATTGTAATATTTGTGGATTGCGACACAGCTCATCGCTTCATCGAAATAAAGAAAATAAATCCAAAAAGGAATTGGCTTCCCCCCAAATTTCCTTCCCTCTTGCAGGTGCGGTAAATAGAGAAATGAAAAACATTTCGGTAAATAATGACGAATCTTTAAGGACCTTGAATAATATAAGTAAAGAAAAAAAATCAATTTTATTGAGTACATGCTTTGTTTATATTGAAGATAATTTCGGAAATAAACGAAAGTTTAGAGTAATATTGGATAATGCTAGCAATGTCAATATTTTAACTAAGGATTGCGCTGACATGCTGAAATTTAAAAAAAGGATAATTAATGTACCCGTTACAGGATTAAACGGTTATACTTATAATGTAAAAAATAAAATTTCGAGTGTAATTACAAACGAAGATGGCTCTTTCAGGGAGAATATAGATTTCTTAATTGTTCCCAAAATCACGGATGTAATTCCATCAAAGCAATTAAATGTATCGGACATTAATTTACCGAATATTGTGGAATTGGCAGACCCCACATTTTTCAAACCGGGAAAAGTTCACGCATTGGTTGGCGCTGAATTATTTTATAGAATTTTAAAGCATAATTCAGTTAAGATAAATGATAAACTTTTTCTGCAAGACACTGTTTTTGGATGGATCCCAACTGGGGCGCTAGAGGAGAACACGCAAACAAACAATATTACTATGTGCAATTTCGTTAGAGATTTCGATGAAATAAATGATAATTTAAAACAATTTTGGGAGCTTGAGTCTATAGGCATAAAACATGATGATCCGAAAATATCGGAAACTGATCAAGCACAACAAATATTCGATAAAACTGTCAAATTTGTAGGCGATCGTTATGAAGTTCAGTTACCCTGGAAAAGAGACTGGAAGGATTTAAATGATAATTTTAATGTTGCGAAACAGCGTTTGGAAGGTCTAAAAAGAAAATTTTATCGAAACCCAGAGCTTTTTCGACAATATTCTGAAATAATCACGGAATATTTAAAGCAAGGAATTATAGAGCAGGTGCAAGAAAATGAACCTGTTTTAGACAGGGCAGTTTATTATTTGCCCCATCATGCGGTCTGTAAAGAAGATAAACTTACTACAAAGGTCCGAATCGTCTTCGATGCCAGCTCTCATGATAACAATGATTTGTCCCTTAATGATTGTTTATGGCCCGGCACCAACTTAAATCCACTTCTATTTGATATTTTAATCCACTTCAGATTATACGAAATTGCCTTTTCTTCTGATATAGAGAAGGCGTTTCTTCAAATCTCACTAGCTGAAAAAGATCGGGATTCTGTCCGTTTTCTGTGGTATGATGATGGTTTAAAATCTTTCAAGGTCTTCAGATTCAAACGTGTTATTTTTGGAGTCAATGCCTCTCCATTCCTCCTATCTGCTACCATAAAGGAGCACATCAAGCGGTTTACGAACCTACACCCAAGAACTGTTCACCTACTCGATAAATATATTTATGTGGACGATTTTATATCTGGCGAAGATACGCTGCAAGAAGCTCTTGATGTTTCCCTGAATGCTAACAAAATAATGTCTGAAGCAGGAATGATTCTTCGAAAATGGATAACAAATGATGAAGCGTTACTGCAGTGCTGGCAAAAGGAAGGTTTAAATATTCAAGCAGAACATGCTGCAATAAGCCTAGGAAGCAATCTAAGCAAGGTATTAGGAATGTCCTGGAAAACAGAAGAAGATTGTCTGACATTCGAAGTCAAAAGTTTAATAGAATTCTTGTCATCGCAAAAAAGCTCAAAACGTCTACTATTGCAAGCAGTTGGTAAAATCTTCGATCCGTTAGGCATGCTGACGCCATTCACCATTAGAATAAAATGCCTGTTCCAAGAACTATGGCTAAAGAAGACAGCATGGGATGAACAGCTACCAACTAATGTGCACGAAAAATGGTTAAAGTGGCTCGAAGAACTTCCAAATTTAGCAGAATTAAAAATTCCGAGGAAAATTCTTGGTTGCTTGAATCAAGTAATAGCTGTAGAAATACACGCCTTTTCTGATGCTAGTAAAATAGCGTATGGATCTGCAATTTATCTGAGAATAAAAAGAGAGAGTGGTGTGGAAGTCAATCTCGTGACTTCAAAGAGTCGTGTTGCACCGATAAAGGAGATAACTCTGCCTCGGCTAGAACTTCTCGGAGCCTTACTAAGTGCAAGACTGACCAATAAAGTAAAACCCATCCTAGATCAAAAAATCACATCGAAGGTGTACTATTGGACAGATTCCAAAATAACCTTATTCTGGATCAAAGGATCATCAAAGCGATGGAAGCAGTTTGTGGCAAACCGTGTCATAGAGATTAATGCACTTTCAGATTCGAACTCTTGGTATCACTGCTCTAGCAAGGACAATCCTGCCGATCTCTTGACCAGAGGTGCGAGTGTTAATTCTCTTGTAGAGAATCCAATGTGGTTTAGGGGACCAAAATTCCTAGCAGCTGATGACTTAGTGACTGAGCAAGAAACTATTTCTGTGCCAGAAACAGATTATTTTCCCGAGACTAAATCAAAATATAAAAATAACTGTAATGATTTCAATTCTAATATTTCTCTTTCTCTTTTCAGGAATCCTGAAGAAGTAAATTTTTTTCTCAACATAAGTGGTAAATACTATAGTATTCTTCGCATACTGGCATATGTTTATAGGTTTTTTCACAATTGCAAATGTAAGTTAGCAGACCGGCGCAGAGGCAGCCTCACAACCCCAGAAATAAAAAATTCAGAAGTTTCTCTAATTAGATTAGTACAAAATGCAGAATTTCAGGAAGAGATTAAGGTTTATATCGCGATTTTCGTTAGCTTAGTAACAAAATATTTCTTCCGAATTTTAATGAAATCTAATGTATATACTTATTTCTCATTGTTTATGTATTTTAAGGTGCACCTAAGATTTACATGTTATTTTACATTCAACTTTTCTTAAGAACAATATAGAACTATTTTTAGAAAATAGCTTAAATTTTGTAACAAAGAATTTAATTTTATTGTATTGTATAGTCCTTATTGTTGCTACTTATTATTATTGTATTTGTATTGTAATATTATTTTATGGTATTGGTATTTTATTTAGTTCTTGTATTTATAGTGTATTTTAATATTTTGAATGTGCTACGCACATTGCAACGCGGGCGGCATGTTCGGACCTTGTGCGCATGCCGAACGAGCTCCGTAGCTTTGCGGTCATGTGACCCAGTTCAGTTGTTGCTTAGCTGCCATTGCGGCACGTTGTGTATTCGAGCGGGTCTTATCCCCAAGTATAGAGTTGTTCTTTAGCTGCCATTGCGGCACATTGTGTATTCGAGCGGGTCTTATCCCCAAGTATAGTATGTTGTTCTTGAGCTGCCATTGTGGCACATTATGCTATAGCGGGTCTTATCCCCAATTATTCTGTTGCTTATAGCGGGAGTATTCCCCAAAAGATGTTTTATGAACGTCACTTGTTCTAACAGCGGGTTATTACCCCAAAGTCACTTCATCTTTCTACATGTTTTTCAGTGTTTGTGATTGTTTGTAACATTTGTGTGCTGTGTGATATAAAAATGTGAAAAAGAAAACTATTTGTCTTCAATCTTAAATTTACACACAGTATTCACATACAATTGATAATTTTAAATTTAAATAGTTTTAAGAAAATAACATGTTTTGTGTTACTTTTGTACTATTAAAAAAATATATATATATTTGTATGTTTATGTCGCATTTTTACGTCACATAAAAAAATAATTAGCAATTTTAAACTTAAAATTTATAAAGGTTGCAGATTTTTTGAAAGGGTTAGAATTCATATTTCTTAAAAACAATTACACCGTCTATTAGAAGAAGCTGTCAGCTTTGAGAACATATTTCTTGTTTACCGGTACCTTTAAAATTGCGTTCTTTTGGGAGCGTAGCTGTAAGGGAGAAAAAATACACCGCGAAAACGACCCGTTTTGAAAATTTTTTTTCAAAGATTTTTTTCTAGCTGATTGCTGCGATTAAAATGTAAAAGCATGAAATTCAAGATATAACTTTCTTCGTTGCCGTATCATGAACGGTTCGACCGATGTACGTTGTGGGAAACGGACAAAAGGAAACAGCATTTAGTTTTTCCCTTCTACACGCTGGGGAAAGCAGACTCTGAACATGCGTGGGCGCGATTGCCCATTTTTAGAAAAAATAATGCGTTTTCGATGAGTTTTTAATTAATATCTTCGCTGATAAAGGTCAAAATTAGCACTAGCCACCGGCCACAGGGCCAGTAAATGAAAAAAAGTGGCTAGTGAAAAATTGTCTATTAGCGGCCACCTTCCGGCCACTTTTTTACAAGGAGATAATAAAATTTTCTTGCATTTCATCAAGTGTTCTACTTTTTTTGATTCCAATATATTTATATTAACATATTTATTTGAGCTACTCAGTTGTAGATTAATACTTATAGAAATTTTACTGTTTAGCATTTTGAAATAAAAAAGTGGCCGCTAGTTTAAAGAAAGTGGCCACTTAAAAAATTAGTCCTACCGGCCAGTGGCCGCTAATGAAATTTCCCAATTTTGACCTATATTCGCTAACTATCAAAAAATTAAAAATCTGAGTCTCATATATTAGGACCTGCCCTGGAACTATAGAGTATTTTAACGAGCATGATTGACTGAGAAAATACGCAAAGGCATATGTATTATCCGGAATGGCACTCCAATAGCTCTAAGGTATACAGACGAGATATTCAGATCTCATGTCAAAATCTCACGCTGTAGCCATTGTCTTTTGAGATGACACTTTTTGAAGAGTGGAATACACTGTCATCAAAATTCGTCCTTATATGCTAAATTATCCGTAATTTATAAACAAATAATTTCCGTACTCCTAGAAAACATGCTTTTTCCGTTAATTCTTCAAGAAAGTCTGAAAAAGAGGGGGAAATTCCGTTTATTCCTTGCGCATATGCATATTGGCTGCATTAATACCAAAATTCGAATTTACTTTTAAAATGAAAAACCGAAAATTCAATAAATTAAAATTTCTAATTTATTTAAAAACAAACAAACAAAAAAAATGATACCGAATTTAATAAAGTAGCAATTTTCTCATTCATTTAAACTTATTCGCAATTTACTTTTAGAGTATAAAAAAGAAAAAATTTCGTATGTAAAATAACTAATGTGTCTAAACGAACACATTAAAGAATACATAGTACTTCAATAAAGTTAAAAAGATCAATTTTATTAAAAAAAGCAAATATTTCTTCTCGAATTTAATTTAAAATATAATATGCCTATTTTATATCTAACAATCAAATTGTGTCTTATTAAATTTGTCTTATGTGCAATAATTTTTATCGTCTGTTATGCTATAAGTATCAAAACACCAAACATTCTTTCATAACGACGAAATGTTCCTGCAATTAAGTTTAAATTTCCGAGCTTTCTGAACAAGAAGTTTAGCAAATCTTAATAATTCCCCATTTGAAGAAACCCATATCCCCATTTTAAACTCGCCTTCTGCCATTTGAGACGGGGCGACCCGGATCCAAATCCAAGCGGTTCCACAGAAAAACGAGAGACGTATTTTTAAAAAAAAATACCTTTTTTTTCAGCTTACGGGAATTTTCTGTCCTAGAACGGAAAATAAAAATAGCGGAAATTTCTTCAATTCTCGGATATATGCCGTCAGCAGTACTGTCAGAAATATTTCCGCAAATTGAGGAAAATATTTCTGAGAGTACAGAATTTTCCAAACTCCTCTGGACAACCTCATCGCAGCCATGGAAAACACATGTGCAACAGTGTTAACTGTTCGAGGAGACCACACACTATATAAAAAATCCTTCATTCTTTTCAAACAACACATTTTTTGTAATTTACAGGTACTCAGAATGTTGCATTGGAGCGCCTGTTCAAGTTTTTAACATCATTTCAAAGAGTTAAAATTCCTATACATGATGTTTTGTCGCCTTATTTTCTGTATAACCTTTAATGTATGTATTCCTCTAATTTTATACCCATGCATGGCTGTCTTGCATATTTTTCTCTATTTTTTTTTTGTTTCTTTCCTTAATTGCTTTGAATATGTGTATATGCATTTATATATGGTATTTTGTAATTTTACCATTTAATTTGCTCATTTTCATAATGTGAGTTTGTATCCTTATTTACTTTATTAAAGAAAGCATATCATCAAGCAGGACGGTCGTTCTGCCAAGCCAAGCTATAAAAAAATGCTAACTCCGCCAAACAAACAAACGCCAACAGCCAAAAGCCAGAACCGCGTAACTGCTTATTATACTGAAGACAACTTCTCCATGTTAAATCGGCCAAACGTGGCATTTTAAATTTTCAGATATTTAAGAAAGCAAGCATCGCAGAGAAATAAAATTAAGACTAGAAGAATCTACAGAAGAAAAGCTTCAATTTGAGATCAAACTCATCTCTATAAAATAATTATAAAAAGAGATACAGGATTTTAAAAAAAAACGTCGAGATACTGAAAATGATAAAAAAAAAACCCTTCGTCAAACATATATTAATTCAATTAAGGTAGAGACTTTAATAATGGACAGAAAAAAGTATGGAATGCATTTTCGGAACGGTAATAACTCAATCTACGTGCTTTTATAAAATTCAGCTTAAAAAAAAATAAAATTTCTGTCCTTAATAAGCAAAAAACTGTTTATTAAGTCTAAAATTATCAAACAATGCCAAACAGCGATAAACCCGCCAAAGAAGGCATATTATCCACATTATAATACTTTAAAACTACTTCAACTTTAATCTGATAGATCAACAATTTCCAACAAGGTATTTTTTTTTTCAATTCTTACTATTAGTTCACATTCTCCCTATATTTATTTATTTATTTATTTATTTATCTTGTTCAAATTTTCAATCTTTAATAAAATACTTATTATTCATCCTATCAAGTTGAAATAAAATTTTTTAAACTTGTACTGGATGACAATTGATGTTGATACAGTTTTTTCGAATTTTAATTCATTAATTAAATTTTAATTAATCAATTTTAGTTTTACATGGGAGACAAAATGGCGGCCTTTGGTTATTGAAGAATTTAATGCATATTCATATCTATAAGGGGGTTACCATAGGGGGGACCCTGTTCTGTCGCCAAATACCGCCAAGTTTGTCGCCAGCGATATATCGCCAAATTTGGCGACCAAAATGAGTTGCCAAAAGTTAAGCCAACTTGGCGATATCTCTAATATTTCGCCAAATTCCCATAGACTTCCATTGTAAACCTACTTGCTTATAGAAAATCAACTAATTGAGATATTTTAATGCAACAAAAACTTATATTAGCTTAAGGGATTATATTAAATTTTTCTTTGATAACCTAAGTAGGAATTGACTTTAAAAAACAAAATTTTTATATTACTTGTTTCGAATAAAATCGCATAAAAGTTACATTTTTAGAAATATTTTTGAAATAAAAATAATTTTTAAGAGAAGAGGTATTTTCTAAGAAGTATGCACTGAAAGTTATCCGCATTTAAAGTTTTATTTTCAAATGTAAACAAAATTTTTGAAAAGGAATTGAGCTGAATGTGGTTTTCAGATTATATATATATAAAAAAAACATGGTAAACTATAGGCACTTCGTTTGTGTACAGAGAATCAACTTAGAAAACATTTTTGATGTCATTTTCGGGTGAGTTAATGGAATACGGTTTTACCTTGGAAAGTTTTTAACACTTTCCAACGTACTTCAATAATGTTTATGACTTTGGTTTGTCTGGACGTTCGGCCGTCAGTCCGTCTTCCGCGCTATAACTCTTGTAAATACACTCGGATTGCCCTGAAATTTTTGTACGTTATTGAAGAAAATGAAGTTTGTAACAGTTATAATTCGTTTACAGGGACAGTCAAAATTATTCCGTTACATTATGGCCAATAGGATAAAAATCGTTTCAAGTGCATTTTAATGATGTTACACACTTTCAAACATAATGAAATTGATATGCATTCATGAAGTTCACTAAAATATGCATCCTATGTGTGGTTCAAAGAATATGCATTATTCATTTACAGGGCTACATAAAGAATTCCGTTACACGATGGTACAGGGGAAAAAATTGTTCGCGGCGTATTTTAAATATGATAAACTATTTCATGTATAGTGAAATTGGTTTACATTGATGAGGTTTACTACAAGTTTCTTCCTGTATAATATGAAATGCATAGCATTCACAGGGACATACAAAAGATTTCGGATACTATACTGTACCCGAAATACTGTATATTGCTGGATGAACATTTTCAGTTATGATCGGCGTTTTTAAAATTTTCCATTTAAGTTGAAAAGTGTTATTGACTTCGGTTTGTTTGTCCGTCTGTCCGCGCTCCAACTCACGTAAATATACTCGGATTGCCCTGAAATTTTTAGGTTATTGAAATTTAGCCTAGCGCGAACCCTATTTCAAATGAAGTTTCTAGAATGCTTAGTTTATTTACAGGGACAGTCAAAAGTATTCCGTTACATTACAGTCAATGGGAAAAATATTGTTTCAAATGAATTTTAAAGATGTTACACCCTTTCAAGCATAATAAAACTGATATGCATCTACGAAGTGCACTAAAATATGCGATGCAGCGAATAGTTATTAGTCATTTACAGGGCCACACAAAAAAATTCCATTACAAAATGGTATAGGGGAAAATTGTTTGCGGCGTATTTTAATTATGCAATTTTATATATAATGAAATTGATATACGTCGGTGAGGCTTACTGTAAGTTATTTCATGCATAATACGAAGTGCATAGCATTTACAGGGACACACAAAAGATTTCAGACAAGTATATTCTATCCGAAGTACTGTATTTTAGGGATGACGGCAGGAAATGCATTTTTAATTATGATATGCGCTTTTAAGTTTCACCTTTTTACTCACCCATCATACGTAGTATAAGGTAAATCTTGTAATCGTTTAAAAAAAAAAAAAAAAAAAAAAAAAAATTTGACGGATTTACACGTTTCAGACACTAGAGATTCCAAAAAACATATTTTTAGAAAAAAAAATTGTCCGTCCGTCTGTATGTCTGTGTGCCTGTAATCGCTCTATCTCTCGAACAAATTGAGATAGAGACTTGAATTTCGGTATGTATTTAGGGAGTAATAATGGGAAGAAGCCTATTGAATATCAGTAACCTCGATTAACCGGAACTATTTTTTTCGGAGTCTTGAAATATTCGTTCTGATAAAAGATATACACAAATTTTCGAAATTGTTTATTTGAAGGAGTGAATATATAAGACAATAAAAAAACGTAAATTTTGTATCATGAATGAATAATTACTTGCCGAGATATGTGTAACTCTATTTTTCACACTGTTCGATTTTTCATGACCCTTTATTTCATTCAAATTTCTATTCAAAGATATATTTTAATTGGAAATGAGACGCTTAATCCGACGCAGTAAACTGTTAGTTAATAGGATTATATTTTTTCGAGTTATAAGGATGTTTCTTTTATTCAATTCGGTACTAGTCGATTATCCCGCCAACGAAAAAACTATCGCCAAACTATAAGATTAAATGCCAATAATGGCTTACCGTAATTGTCAATGCCTCTCCATACCTATAAGGGAGTTACCGTAGGGGCGGGGACACAGTTCTGTCGCCAAATACAGCCAAGTTTGTCACCAACTTGACGGTATATCGCCAAATTTGGCGGCCAAAATAAGTCGCCAAAGTGACGCCAACTTGGCGATATCTCTAATATTTCGCCAAATTCCCATAGACTTCCCTTGTAAACCTATCGGGATTACTTGCTTACAGAAAATCAACAAATTGAGATATTTTAATGCAACAAAAAGTAATATTAGCTTAAGGGGTTATATTAATTATATTTAAGGGAGTCCAAATGAATTAAATTATAAATAAAAGTAACATGGTACAATACTTAGCAAATATCCCATGTTTTATTTTCATATTTTATATTATCTATATCCATGATGGGTAAGTATTACGGTGGCCCCCAATGACTAGTTTATGCATACTATATGGTGTGTATAAATGTTATAGTGTATATCAGGGCTACGCAAAACAATTGGCAAAGGTTACTGAGTATGAGCGTAAATTGCTGAAAGGTGATTTTTAAATGTGTTATGCATTTTTACGCTGAACTGCAGTTAGTTTACTATGAAATGTATGTAGAATATAGATAAAATGATATACAGGGCCACGCACAGAATTGGATACATGGCCGTCTAGTGATGATAAATTCTGGAAATATGAATTCAGTAGTTTTAAGAGTGATTTAGTTTGAATTAAATTTTAGCTAAATAGTGGCGTGTAATAAAGGTACTAGGTAAACTACGGGTCTGAACAAAAGTATTAAAGTATGTTCTAAAGTATTTCTAAAATTCAAATTTCTGCGATACAATTTAGAATAGAAACCGTCAATTTGGCTTGGTGGTTACTTTTAAATACTCGCTAAGAATGACTTCTAAAATAGAAGAAATTAAAAGTTCGAAACGATAGAAAAGCGCTCTATGAACGTTCTAAATTATGATTTATTTTCAATTGTAATGCTAGAAACTTGAAATTTGACAATCTTTTTTTACATATAGGGCGTAAATGATCCTACAGAAAAATTTCTAAACAAATTCGAAAGTTAAATGGATGCAGGCGTAAAAAACTTTCTAAAATTGCGATTTCTGTAATACCGTTCGGGATAGGGACCTGAATTTTGGCATGCCGGTTTGTTTAAAGATGTAAACGCTCGCTAAGAACTGTTAGTAAAAAATCGAAATGTTAAGAGATGAGTCGAGCGGAAAACGGTTTAAGAACGGTTTGCATTATGATTTTAATGGGATTCTTTGGGCTGGGAACATAAAATTTGACACGGATATTATTTTTAAAGGGCAATAAATGCTTTGCGTTTTCTAATAAATTAGAAATTTATAAGAGTACAGGGGCAAAAGAATTCTTAAATTTTTGATTCCTGTGAAACAGTTCGGGATAGAATCCTTAAATGTGGCATGGTGGTTACTTATAAGACGTAAATGCTGATTAAAAACTGTTTCTAAATAAATCGAATTTTAAAAGGATGAAATGAGTGGAAAGCTTTCTAAAAACATTCTAAATTCCAATTTGAATGGAATTGCTAGAGCATGAACTCTAGCATGAACTTCGTGAACTTGAAATTTCACATGATTGTTGTTTTTAAAACAAAAATGCTCGTCCTGAACAATTTCTAAAAAATGCGAAATTTAAAAGGCTGCAATAGCAAAAGTCATTTATAAATTAAGAATTCTATGAAACTGTTGAAGGGAGAAACTCAAAATTTGATATGGTGGTTACTTTTAAGATGTAAGTGCTCGCTAATACCCATTTCTAAAAAAATCGAAATTTAAAAGGGTAAAACGAGTAAAAAGCTTTCTAAAAATGTTAAAAATTATGATTTATTTTGAATTCTTAGCCCTAAGAATATTGAAGTTTGACATAGTTGTAACATTTAAGACGAAAATTTTCGCCGTGAACAGTTCGTAAAAAATTTGAAATTTTTAACGGCGCAGGAGCAAAAAACGATCTAAAATTGAATTTACGTGATATCGTTGAATATTGAAGCCTGAATATTAACAAGCCGTTACTTTTAAGATTTAAACGCTCGCTAAGAACTCTTTATTGCATTAAAAAGATTAAACGAGCAGAAAAATTTCTAAATACGTTCTAAATTACGATTAAAATAGAATTGTTAAAGCATGATCTTGAAATTTGACATGGTTGTAACTTTTGAAACGTAAATGCTCTTAGAAATCATTTCCTAAAATTCCGATTTCTGTGATACTGTTAGGGTTAGAAGCCTGAATTTGGCATGGTAAAATATGTAAATGTTCATTAAGAACCACTTATAAAAATATTTGTACTGTTTTGTAAGTCGTGCTTCATTCTCTGATTAGCCACAGGTATTTGCAAAGTTAAAACAATTCTGAAAAAAAAGAAAAAAAGTTATCATTGAACTTATATCTAACCAAATATTTAACAATAAACAAATATCTAACTAAAAGACCAGCTATACATGTATATTTTATTTCGACTCTATGAGTTTTTTTTTTACAAAATTTTCATTCTTCATAAAAATTAAATACCATATAAATTGAAGAAGACTGATACTTTGAGAAAAGAAATTGACTTTCATTGCTTTCAAATGATTAATTAAACTAAGAAAGGAATGATATGTAAACAAAATGTACACATATTGTGTTCCCTTCCTACTTACAAAGGTTCTACGAGAACTCATTTTAATTTGAATGAGTAAATTAATCAAATTATATATAATCTCTTTAAAGAAAAGAACTGATATCTACTAAAAACTAACTTTTCAAAAGTAAAAAAAAAAAAGCCAAGCTAAAAAAAAAAGTTGAAAGTTGTGGCTAAAAAATGGTGTGATATCAAATTTCCAAGCTTATATTATGGTACTTATTTAACATTTTTCATTAAAAAGTTTACTATTTGTAAGTCGAGTGCCTTCGTATATGTTGATAGAAATCCTTTTCTCCTGTACTAAATACATCATAACGTGTTTCTGAAAATTCAAATGTTTTAAATTATGCATGATGGGCTTGGCGGCCATCTTTCCATATTTTACACAAATTTCTAAGCACCCAAGTTCGTAAAAGCAAGCGTAATAAGTTTTCATTAATAACACTTAAGAACTTCTGATTTTAACTACGTACAAATAAATTTAAAAAGACTTTTATTTTGTGAAAGGAAGTTGATTGTTACTGCTTTTAAACGATTAATTACGCTAAAAAAAATAATCATTAGAGGAATCGGTAAGATACGTCACCATTATCTTAACACACAAATTTCTAAGCACACAATTCCATAAAGGGGGGTGGGGGGGGCATAAAATGTTTGCTTTAGTAAAAATGTCGAAGTTTGGTTTTCAACTGCAAACAGCTAAATTGAAAAAGACTGGTATTTTGAGAAAAGAAATCGATTGTCATTGCTTTTAAATGATTATTTACTCTATGAAATAAATCACAAGATGAATCCTTTAGACAAATCACTATTATTTTAAGGCAAAAAGTTCTCCGAATACAAGTCCGTAAAGGAAACGCTTAAAATGCCTGCTTAAGTAATAATTTTGAATTTCGGATTTTAGCTATGGATTTGTGCTCATATAAATTTGTGTAAAATATAAGATGGCCGCCAAGCCTATCATGCATAATTTTAAAACATTTGAATTTTCAGAAGCACGTTATGATGTATTTAGTACCGGAGAAAAGGATTTCTATCAACATATACGAAGGCACTCGACTTACAAATAGTAAATTTTTTAATGAAAAATGTTAAATAAGCACCATAATATAAGCTTGGAAATTTGATATCACACCATTTTTTAGCCACAACTTTCAACTTTTTTTTAGCTTGGCTTTTTTTTTTACTTTTGAAAAGTTGGTTTTTAGTAGATTTTTATTACTTGTCAGAAGTTATTATTAAATTTTTGTACTAAGCAAAATTGCTATGACTAATCTCGATAAGGTATGTCCTAGTTACAGGGTATTTTTTCATAAGTGCATTAAAATATAGTTTAATTTTCTTTCATTTCGGGCCTCGGGTCGTTTATCGGTTGGAGCGCATCGGGTTCGGGCTTGGCTTAGCATCACTTGTGGTTTCGCGTTGACTTGAAATAGAATTTTTGGGTTCAGTTCGCTATAAACCGACCTGAGGAGGAATCTAATGTGGATAATTCAATGCTGCCATAAAAGCTCGAAGGTAAGAAACCATCCCTTGAAGTCGGTTTTATTTTCTGTTAAAAATTATTCGTTAAACATTGGTATCCGTTATGGACAAAATATTTGTTGAAAATATTTCGATTCTAAAATTTATTTTTTAGGAATATTTTTCTTAAAAATGTTCCTACTCGAAAAATACCAGACGCATACGGTCTGGTTATCAAAAGACATATGAAACATGAGCGTTCCTTCTATAATTTAAGAGGGGCATAAAAATGTCTTTAAAATGGAGCTTAATTTCCATTTATATTTTCTTTACTGCATTTTTAATATTTTTGAAAGGGAAAGCTAGCTTAACCCTTTATGCCCCAACGGTACATTAAAGTATCACATTTTTTTATCCGTATTAAAACACACTCATTGAAGGCATTCGCAATGGTGCTTTTAGGAAACACTAGTACGAGGGTTGCCTTTTATGTTTTTACAAACGACCAATAGAAGGCGCTACTGAAATTTGTCTTCAGGATATTCATAAAATTCACATTTTTTTTTTTTTTTTAAATCTTGGAATCAGTGGAATCTTAGAAATCGTCTGTGCGTATTTTGTTTACAGTGAGTGTTCTAAAGAAACAAGTGAGTGAAAAAAATGGAAATAATTCGTGAAGGTTTCCGTTGGATGATTTTTTATGATTTTAAGAAAGGCCTCACTCGACAAAAATGCTTAGTATCGCTTCGTGAAACTTTTAGTAATGAAGAACCATCAGAAAAGACTGTTTACAATTGGTTTGCAGAATTTCGTCGTGGTTGTGCGTCCGTCCGTGGTGAATTTCGAGAAGGACGACCAAAATCGGTAGTGATGCCAATCAACATCGATGCTGTGCGCAAGATGATTGAAGAAGGTCGGCACGGCATGTCATGTATCGTGAGATAGAAGCATCCCTTGGCATATCACAGACGGCAATACATTCGATTTTGCATGAACATTTAGCTGTTAAAAAGATTTATTCCAGATGGATTCCGCACCATTTGACAGAAGCTCAAAAAGAGGCTCGTGCAAATTGGTGTAAGGAAATGCTAATTCAAACTTGGAATTGCAAAATGCGTATACAACATCGTTACAGGTTATAAAACTTGGATATATTCGTATGAGCCGGAAACTAAACAACAATCCACTGTTTGGGTGTTTCCAGATGGACCGAATCCTACGAAAGTTGTTCATTCACGAAACACTTCCAAGAAAATGATTGCTTGTTTCTTCGGCCTTACAGAACATATCGCAACCATTCCTATAGAGGATCGAAAAATTGTTAACGCTAAATGGTATATAGAAATTTGTTTGCGAGTCATCAACGAAATCAGGAAAAACAACAAAAAACGCCGCATCATTCTTCATCACGACAACGCCAACTCCCACATAGCATGCGAAACAATTGATTATTTGAAGGATAAAAATATCGAATTAATGAATCATTGCCCATATTCTCCTGATTTTGGGTTTAACGACTTTTTTGTTCCCTTATGGCAAACAAAAATTGGGCAGCGATTTTCATCACCCCAAGAAGCTGTTGATGCCTTCCAAAACTATGTTTCTGAGATATCAACTTCAAAGTGGAAAAACTATTTCAAGAATTGGTTTGAACGGATGGAAAAGTGTATAAATCTTAAAGGCGAATATTTTGAAAAGCAATAAAACAGTTTGTTCCCAAAAATTTCTTTTTTTCCTATTTTTTGTAGAAACTTAAAAGTTAATCCTAAATACTTCTCTTAACCATCACAAGATAGCAATTGCAGTTCCAAGCTAAAAATTGTTCACGAAGCTATTTTGGCGCGTGTGAGTGCCAATTTTGATTCCATTTTCTTGTCTGGCATGGTATCCCTAACTTTTGTTTGGAAACATCATAAATTTTAAAGGTAAGGCTATCGCATTTTTTTTCTTGTTTTAAATAGATCACTTGACAAAATGTTATGCTAAAATTTTTTTTATTTTCAGTCGGTTTACTTTACCAAGCACTTTTCAAAGTGGTACTTTTAAGTACCGTCGGGACTACGTTGAACAGGATTTTTACTTAGATTTTTATCATTTGGTGCATAAAAACGTACATATTTACTAGGGATGTGTGGGTGCTAGAAAGATGTATTTTGATGCAATGTAGGGGAGATATTGCATGATTTATGTTATTTTTATCTTTAGGGAAAATATCGTATTTTTATTTAAAAAAATTAAAAACAATACAAATTAGAAAAAAGAATCTAACATTATCTTTTAACATTTTTATGAATCCTTTTGAATTTCTACAACTAAAAGTTTGGAATTTTTTTTTCAGACTTGCTTTGCATCGGATGATAGCGTTACAACTGTAGAATATTCTTCTGATGGCAAAATGCTCACCGATAATACACAAACAGCATCATCATCTAGTCATATATACATCATACACATATATACACTAGATATATGAATGATAAGTACCATTAAAATAACAAGAAAAAATTGGATATAGTTTTTTTCTAAGTCACGATTTTTGTCCAATCGATTTTTCCCATTTTTTTGTAAATTCGGTTTTTGTCCAAGAGTTATGACCCAACGGTACTTTGAAGTACCACAAATAATCAGCCGTAATCAACAAAATAAAATAAAATTAAATCTTTTATTTTTAATGCATATATCTTCTAATGTATCATAGTAATGCAAAGAAAAAAAGTTTCGAAGAGATATATTTTTTAAATTCATAATTTGGGATATAAAGGGTTAATGGAAGAGAATATCCACACTATTTCAGGAAACATATCTTACGGGAAATCCGAATGCGATCAATACGTTATCAACCAGTTATAGAAGCATCTTGATGTATTCTGGTTATAGAAACCACCTGCGTAATTGAACATACAAGAACTACATGTACTATAAATATACCCTACCTAAAATATATACAGGGGCATAAAAAAAGCGGTTTAATGAAATAAGTGTGAACTCATCTAAATCACTCACCGGAAAAATATTCGATGTATTTCTATGTATGTAAGAATTTCAAAAGCTTTTCCCGAATGAAAGTGGGTTCAGAAATTGTATTTGACAGCCTGAGAGGGACTTCTCAGACGAGGAGACCAAGTCGAGCCTAGAAGTCCGTCCCGGTACCTTTTATTGAGGTTTAAAAATGATATTGTGCTTTCCCTAGTTTCAGAGATTGACCAGACTTTGAAGACGTGCGCAAAAGTGATACGGCACACACAGTAAATGGTACAGCGCGCCGTGAAATGTGTTTTTTGAATAATCATTTCTTGCATTTTCTTCTACAGGTGATTTGGGAACAGCTATGCCTCATTTCCATTGGTCTATTATATTCTTGTTCATCTGTTCCTATGCGGAATTCTCACACTGCGCAACATTTAGAGAATTAATGCTATCCGCTGGAAGTGAATTGGATGTAGATCCATCCAAAGTTATTTCTTCAAATGTAGATACAACAAATGTATTCCAAGCTCAAGGTGAAAGCGAACCTTTATGCAATATGTTTGGATGTGACTGTGTACCACCTCCAAATGCAAGATGCTGTATTGGGTACAAGTATGATAGACTGTCAAGGATGTGTAGACGATTAGTAGAGGAGACCAATCTAAATGATATATGAATTCATATATGGTATTTTGTAATTCTATCATTTAATTTGCTCATTTTCATTAATGAATTTGTAGCCCTATTTAATTAATTAAAGAAAGCGTATAACTTTTATTACTTGTCAGAAGATATTGTTAAATCTATGGTATCTCATGTATGTGTTAAAGCTATAATCTCAGCAAAATAGATCGCACAAATCACTTTCAGGGAAGTCCTTGTTACAGAGTATGTTTTCATAATTGAATTAAAATAGGATTACTTTTCTTTCTTTTTCGTTTTCGGGTTAAAGCACTACAGGTTCGGCTTAACTTCAAATAGAATTTTCGGTTTCTCTTTGGTGTATTCTGACCTGTGATGGACTCTAATGTGTTATACAGGATGATTATATTTAAAGTTTCATTTTCAAAAGGCTGTAAAAGAAGAACCACTGATCATAATGACCTGATATTTCATGTGAATATACGTGAAGCAATGAGAATTTGTTTTGCGAAAGAAAAAAGGTACAAAAGTTTACCGATAGATGGCGCTGCACTCGCCATAAGATGCTAATTAAGATACGTGACATGATGTTGTGGCACTCTTTGTTCCCAGCACGACAAGGTGGCGCCACAGCCGATAGGAAAAAATCGGTTTTCAATTGTTCCTAGGCCAAAAACCGTGGAAATAGCAAAATCGAATATGAACCCGTTTTTTCGAATTTATCAATCAACTTCTTCAGACTGAATGCAGCCATTGGGCCAAAGCCGCTACTTAAACCCTTTAATGTTCAGAATTTCTTCAATTCAACTGCCACACAGTCACCATTCTTGTAAAAAAGGCTTCACAAGCAGAGCCCGATCCTTCAGTGATAGAGTCATGACTACATTCTGAGACGCAGAATAAGAGGAACTGCATGTTCCCCGCCCTTTTCTCGTGTGTAATGTGCAGTTCGCATGTCACGTCTTTTTATGAGCATCTTAGGACGAGTACAGCCTCATCTATCGGTCAACTTTTGTACTTTTTACTTTTGCAAAACAAATTCCAATTTCTTTACGTATACTCGCATGAAATATCAGGTCATTCTGATCAGTGGTTCTTTTTTAAAGCCTTTTGAAAGTGAAACTTTAATTATAATCTCCCTGTAGATACAACAATACAATGTTTTCGTAAAAATACGAAGGTAAGAAACAATCCCTCGAAGTACGTTTCAGTTTTATTAAAAATCATTCATTAAACATTGGTATCCGTTATGGAGAAAATATTTGTATAAAATATTTTTATTGTATAATTTATTTCTTAGAAAATTTGCAGGACAGTGCATTTGATAAATGATACAATGACCTCGAAAACAGTGCACCGCATTCGAAAAATAGCTTTGTGCACTCGAAAAATACGAGACTCACGCGGAAGTGATATGGCGTACTTGAGAAACGGCACAAGCGCGCCTCAAAATGTGTTTTGAATAATCATTTATTGAACCTTCTTCTACAGGTGACTTGGGAACAGCTATGCCTCATTCCCACTGTTCTATTATATTCTTGTTCATCTGTTCCTATGCGGAATTCTTGCACTGTGCAACACTTAGAGAAATAATGCTATCCGCTGGAAGTGATTTGAATGTAGATCCACCAAGAGTTATTTCTCAAAATATAGATACAACAGAAGACTTCGACGCGCAAGGTGAAAGTGAACCTTTCTGCAGTATGTTTGGATGCTGTGTACCACCTCCAGATGCAAGATGTTGTACTGGGTACGAGTATGATAAATTGTCAAAGATGTGTAGACGACTAGTTGTTGAAGCTAAACCAAATTTCTGAAGACTACATCATGTGAGAAAATGGTGGAAATGTAATGTATAATTATTTTCTTTAGTGGGCCTTTAACCCTTTCGGGACACGTGATGCATATATGCATCGTCAAAAGGTTCATGTGGAATTTGTTTTGACTCCATTAATAAATAAGTGTAATATTTGTCTTTTTTAATTAGGGCATTGTTTGGTATTTAACAAGTAATTGGAACTGCTTTAAAAAAGCGGTTCCAACCAAATAAAATTTGTGCAAGAGATGCCGTCTCGAAATGGTTAAAGTTAACATTGAAAAAGCAACGAAATATTGATGCGGAAAATTTCACTTAAATACAGCAGAAAAATCTTTCTTAGCTAAGCTTAGTCTATTAATTTCGTAAATTTACATATAATAATAAACAATTAAATTAAAAAAAATCAAAAAACCCGACTGCGTAAAAAGCGAATTAATTAACTATTTCTCATCAATGTGAAACTATTTTTTCAATTCCTACTATTAACTCACACTTTCGCTATATATATCTTGTTCAAATTTTCAATCGTTAATAAAATACTTATTATTCATCCAATCAAGCTCAAATAATTTTTTTTAAACTTGTAGTGGATGACACTTGCGTTAATCCAGTTTTATTCAAATATTAATTCATTAATTAAATTAAATTAATTAATTTTCAATAATCGAGAGAGCCTTCTTCTTGATCAAGGTATTTTAAGACCGACAGAGCCCTCTTCTTGATCAAGGTATTTTAAGCGCCACTCAAGAGGAAAGAAGAATGGTAGAAAAGAATTCTCTTATTGACCTAAATAGGAACTGGCTTAAATTTTTTTTTATTATATTACTTACCTATTTTTTTTTATTTACTTGTATTGATGACTTTTAAGTTATGTTTAATTGTTAGTTCCTATCTATAAACACTGTTTTGATGAGGTCTATAGATGTCTATGAGGGTTAGAGTTGCAGTAAAGCTAGAGATCCTACATACACAACTTCCAGGTTGTATAATATTTTAACAGAGCTTCTGACTGTAAAATAGTCAACGAAACATCGTCTTCATTTTGAAAGACCTATCCAATTATATGCCACTCAATAGGGTGCGTAAATTTGTTTTTCGTCTCTACCGCCATTTTGAATTTATAGAAACAAAACCTAGCCTATAACCATTGGGCTGTTAAGACGAATTGATAGAGACCTCATTCATTAAAATCCATCCAGCCGTTGGGATATTTCGAGGGTATAAAGAAATCCACATACCCAGATACGCGTGAAACACACAACCCTTCTTTTCAGTCGGGTAATTACAGCGTGGTTCTTTTATATGATACTGGCGGCATATGGGATATAAAATTTGATTGGTTGAGAGGATTTTGGACAAACACGAATCGCCAAGCATCTTGGCGAGCTTTCCTTTATCGCCAAGCTAATGCTCATTAACTTGTTTCACTTGTTTTTTCAAACTCTCCATGTGAGTACTGTCAAATTCTGGAATGAAAGTTTGTCAAAATTCCGACAAAAATCTATATGAGCACATTGAATTTAATTTAATTAAAGTAAAGTTAAGTTAGTCTAAAAGATATATCATGAGAATATAATCGACTTTCTTCTTTTTTTTATTGCATTACTTTTCCCTTGCTTGCGCCGTTACCATCTTAACAAATATTTATGAATTGAAGACAAGAGTCATATGCGACAGTTGTATCTAATTACTGGTGTGTAGTTCCATACTAGCAATTACACTGTAATGTACTGCAAGAATGAGAGTACTGCTTGAATGTCTTACTTTGCATCGTACAGCATGTACCAAAAATGTCAATCGAACTTGAAAAATCACTAATTATAAAAATGAAATACGTAACAAGTTTATGAGATTGTTCATAAATTTTGTATAAAGCAAGATTAAAAATCAGTTTGAAAGAACGCTCCAATTAACATTTAAATCTCGATAAAAGTTCGCCCAGTTTTTAGTGAGGTTCCGTAGCTCAAAAGGAAAAAAGGAACCCTTATAAGGTCGCTTTATTATTCATTTTTCTGTCAATACCTTTTTTCTCTGGAACGGGTGAAGATATAAAGTTTCCATGGTACCATTGTTGTGTAAAAAATTTCGAGCTGCTAATTTATTGGAAAAAAGGAACGCCCCTTAAAACAACTTTTAAGGGCAAGTCAACTAAGTTTCTCACGTTTTAAATCGACATAGATTTATAAATTAATGATTTTTCAATTTTTCCCTTTACATCTGCTATAAGACCTCTTTTCCTGCCAAATTCCAAGATTCTGGATCTACGGGAAATGCCCTATTAGGTGTTGAAAGTGAGTTTGTATGTTGTCCGTCTGTGTGTAAAGACCAGTTTTAAATGCGTTCGTAATTATATAAACTGTAGCACCTATAGTCGTCGTCTGGTTCGTCCATCTGTCAGTCTGTCCGTTTGTACGCATATAACAGGGCAAAAACTACCCAACCGAATGGTTTGAAATTTAATATACAGTACAGCCCCGATTATCCGCGGAATTGGGTGGCAAGGGCATCGCGGATAACCCAAAAAAGGCTGAAAATGGGGTGCAAACACGAAAAAAAAAAATCAACATAAAAACTATGTTTTATTTTACAAAAAAACATAATAAAACGTTCAAAATACATACATATGCACAGTACATTAGAAACCTTTGCTTTACGTCTAGATCACTAAAATAAGGAGCAGTAAACAAGAAACAATGCCATACATCCTTCTATATATATAAAAAAGTAATGCTATGGAAATGAGCCAATGAAAATCTGCGTAGATACTGCAAAACGCAGCTGATTGGTCAGTGCTTTCAGACGCTATACCAAGTGAGGGGTTCCGGCTCTGTCGCCAAGTTTGTCGCCAACTTGGCGACCAAAATTAGTCGTCAAAAGTGAAGCCAACTTGGCGCTATTTCCAGTATTTCGCCAAATTTCCCTAAACTCCCATTGAAATCCAATAGGGTTTACTTGCAGAAAATCAACAAATTGAGATATTTCAATGCAACAAAAACTAATATTAGCTTATGAATAGAGCTTAATTGATCTATTTACTTTATTTTTAAGCACAAACACTACTTATTTACAATATTCGTAACACTATATATATATTTTTTATTTAATTTGTAATTATTCAAATAAATTATAAATTTAGCTTTTTTTAATGATTTTATATTTAATAATTCTTTTATTTATGAAACTCCGTAAGCTCTAATGATTACCTGCTTGGAGATAAGGAAAGAAAATCGTCAGGAGTTGGGGAGGAGCGCTTTTATACTAAGTGGAATCTAAAAATTGAATGCATAGAAAATGAGGAATCGCGAAGCGATCCAGCATGGAAACGCGAAATAATTTCTTCTGGAGTTGGCTAAGAAAATAGGGTTTGCTTCGCGATACCGAACGGAATCGCGAAGCGTTTACACGGGGGGTTGGTGAGCATAGCGAGCAGGGGGGCGGAGCCCTCCTAGTACAGTAAAAAAAAAAATGCTGAGTTACACCTTTTCAAAATAATCAGTCATTTGTTTTTGTTTCTTGCTTTGGAAAAATCTTTTCTTCATTCTAAATTGTAAACTATTGTTTTTCTGTTAGTATGGTATAATTTTTATCTCGAAAATGAAGTTATTCTTGATATGCTGTCCTGGAATTTATCATAATAGTCTCATTTAATTGTGAAATGTTTTAACACGTTAAGCGCCACTTCAGCCACATGTGGCTGACAGCGAACTTTCCGTTTAAAACGCGTCATTCACCGATGGCTGACGTCTAAAATATGATACAAAACTGAAAAAATATACATTGTTTTAAATAATTACTGAACAAATATTTAAAATTTATCTATCTTTTATTTATTACAGGATTATACTTTCTTAAAAATGACTTAAAACATTGTAAATTTTCAGCGCTTCAGTGTCAGTCACCGTGGCACTCAACGTGTTAATTGCTATATTTACGTTTGGTTAATAAAATCAAGAAAAGGCATCAAGACTTTATATCTGATATTTCAAACATGGTAACCGAATCTAGAAATATTTTTCAATTACTTTCGACTTGAATTACTTTCGAATACATGAATTTTTCTGTTTATATTTACTGTATTTTCCTTGCTGTTGGCTTGAATTTAAAAAAAAAAAAATCGCTTCGCGGATAAACCGCACCTCGGATCATCCACTCGCGGATAATCGAGGCTTTATTGTATATAATTGTTGCAGAATTTTGCTGAGTCATTTCAAATTCTATGAAAATTGAATCAAAACTTAAAAAGATATTAATAAAAGTTTTCTTCATTCTATTAAATTCTATCATACGTCATTAATTCAATGATAATCCATGATAGGAAATGATTCTAGGCTGCCATGCTGATGACATCTTATTTAAGATGCGGTCCTATTGTTTCCGTATTACTGAATTTAATATATATTAACCGTAATAAATTTTGTTTTCATGCATTTTTGCATAAGAGTGCAACAGCTATTGCACGAAGATATGAATACTTATGAAACTAGTTATAGTACGAACGCAGCTCATTTGCAACGTTTGACGTACAATTTCCGACTTGTTGGCTTTCAGGAATGGCCGAAGGTATTTAGTTGAAATGATGTAAAATAATAAGACCCACGTTCTTATTGTTTTATAAAATTTTCGAGCTGCTAACTCAATGCAATAAAATGATGCAGCTTTAACACAACTTTTTGTTTTCATATAATAATGATGTGTCTTTAATTTGTGTAATTTCCCTTTTAAAAACTGTCCGGTTTCAATTTTCGATTCCCCCCCCCCCCCCCAAACCTGGCTTTCGCTAGAGTGTCGTTTACTCGGGACGTGGCTGGGGACCTATGAACCTTGCTCCCACAAAAGAGTCGGAATAAGTAGAAGAATAAAGGGCTGCGGACGAAAGGAGGCCGCTCGCCGCGGCGATTGTTATATCAATGTAATGTTATACCATTCACCCTCAAAATCTATAGGCCACTTCCGTTGACCTAGAATCTTGAAACTGAGCACAAAGGAAAGTGACATAGCATATGTAAAGGAAAAAAATCTGCAAATCATTAATTTATAATTTTTTTGTCGATTTATCATGTGATGAATTCGTGCGATCCTCCGTTTGTCAAAATAATTTTTTTTCAGGAACGGCTGAATATATCAAGTGGAAATTACTGTCATATAATAATCATCCACGGATCCATAGTTTTGTAAAAATTTCGAGCTGCTAACTGAATACATTAAAGAGTCGCTGCATTATGATAATTTTTTTCAATATTTGAATTTTTCATAACCGGGATCCCATCCAAATTAACATATTGCAGATGAAATTTATTTATATTTATCTTCGATGGGCATACAGCCATTAATAAACGAAAGACAGTTAAAGTTTTTTTTATAATTTTGATATACAGTCTCACGTTGAGGCAGTCTCACGTAATTTTGACTTTTAAGTCTTTAAATAATAATTTTTATTTTAGTAGCTATTTTTTTTTCTTTTTTTTTTTTAATTTCTTATACTGAAAAACATCCCATTGCATAACTGTATAACAATATTAACAAGATCAACAAGTTTTGGACGATGTTGGGGGTCTAAATATACCACGAAATTTCTGACCGTTGATGATTTTTAAATTTGGAGCTATCCGTATAAAATTGTTTCAATAAAAGTAATTCGATGTAATTTTTTTCCGAAACTGGGACTATTGTTTTATATAAATATGTAGTAAAAAATAAACTTGCACACATTTTTATGGTTGTTATTATTTTTTGAACCCTGCCTTGGATTTTAGATTTCTTACCATCCCTCTTGCTAAAATTATACAGAAAATCCCTTCATATGCAGCCACAGAATTTTTTAAAACTTTTTTCTCATGAGAAAAAATGGCTAAAATTCTTTGACAGGAAATTTACTGCGGAATTTAAATCAGCATTTAAATATCAATTTCAAGCATTGTGGATTTATCTTACCGTCCCCAAGGTTTATTCCTCCACTTTTCGAGATAAATAAATAAATAAATAAATAAATAAATATATATATATATATATATATGTTCACTTTCTTCTTTTTTCTTCCATAATAATTCTTATAATAAATTATATGGCACTTTTTTTTTTTTCTTACAGCTTTAATTCATAATATTACGGTTTTTGATGGTGGTAGGTTATGTTTAATTAATGTTTATATATATATATATATATTAATTTAATTCAGTGTAAGCTAAAAATCAATGAACACTGTGGCTATAACTTAGTCTTAACATGATTTCCCTAAAAATAGGTGGTAATTTTTCTTACTGTCCCTTTTTTTCCTTACCGTCCTTTTTTTCCCCTTACCGTCGCTTCCTTAACATCTCTGCTTTCGTCAACTAGCGCAAAAAGTTTTTACACATTCACAAGCTCATTTATAAATGTAAAGGTATAAAATTGGCAGTGCTGACTAGGAGAGCGATTTGGAATCGAACTGTTTTTTCCATTTTTTGATCAATAGATTACCTATCGAGTTATAAGCGAAATGGTTCACGTGAGCGAGGGGTTCTTTCTCCCTTCCTGACACTTTTTCTTCCTTCGTCTAAAAATTCTGCTCAAAACGTCAAGTTTGACAGGATTTTCTAAAAGATCTATTACGTTTACAATAAAATGGAAAGAACAGTTCGATGACACAGTGTCTGAATAATAACACCTGCTAGTTTTATGCGTTTTCGAAGAAAAATCAATTTAAACTTATGTCAGAAAGTTGCCCCTTTGGATTTGAGAACAGCCTTAAGAAAATGCTATACCAAAATTTTGAATTAAAAGTACTACATTGTTATTATTTCTTATTTGAATGCTCTGTGGGTACTATGCAAATTCATTATAAGTAAAAATTTAGAAGGAAATAAAAAAACAGAGTGGTAAAATGGTAAGGAAAATTAAACTCGTAAGTTTAAATTAAACCTCAGTAAATAAAAAAAATCGCCGCTTCTGACCATTTTTTCTTTATTTTGAATTATTAAGGCATTCGTCTATAAGTTTAAAATGTTATTTTACTAAGTTTAATTTCATCAGATTTTTATTCCAGAAAGTTAAAATTTTGTGAGAATGCCTCATAGCTATTCTTTCTTTAATTTTTAGAAACAAATGTGGTTAAGATTCTATAGATAAATAAATTTCTTTACGAGAAGCCACTACTTAGGGTAAGGTGGTACAAGAGTGCGCGGCATATAAGAGTGCGCGGTGTACAAGAGTACGCAGAGCGATTATCCATGATGAATCATGAGATGTATCATCATAGTCATTATTTGCTTCTTGTTTATGATCATTGTTGTGGAGAGCAGCATCAGTACAGATTCTTCATTATATGTTATTTTTTATTATTAAAAAGACACACTATTTTTCTTATAAAATTCTTCTATATTGTCTGTATGAATTTACATAATAAACAATCATTAAAAAATATTTAGTTTCTTAAAAAAAGACACACAAAAAACAGATTGACACTTAAAAGGTATATTACATGCCAATGCTATAGAACTTCTTTAGCTGTTTTTATCTTTACCATCGTAATCTGCATTTCATATCATTCTAGGTCTGTATCTTTTTGAAAAAACATGTATTTTCCATTCTAGGTGTATTGATGTATCTGTATCGCCTGCTTCTTTCATTGTAAAACGTTTTCGCCGCTATACTGAGGCTTCTTCAATTCAAATGATGTTAATGTTGTTTTTTGTAGTTTTGACACGAGATCATTCAGCTTTTTCCTACTTTTCTCTTCAGTCTTTCCCTCTCTTCCAGCCTTTTTCGCCAACGGCTGCTTATAGTTAAATGAGTGTTATCGTTGCATATATTTTCTTTTTCTAAATTAATTTCGATTGATTCTGTCATTAGTGTATTGTGGAGGCGTTCATAATTAGCTATTTTTTTTTTTTTTTTTTTTTTTTTTTTTCTTGGTAATCGAATCTGTTTGTAAGGGAGTTCTCATGCCGTCGTATTTCAAATCACGGATATGTTCTTTGAACCTTTCACTAATTTTCCTTTTCGTCATATCTATGTAAGTTATTTCTTCATTTTTGATATTTAAACTTTTAATTCTACAGGGTGTTCCAAAAATCGACCTTCAAATTAAGTGGTCTCAGGACTCTTAAAGCTTTAAAATTTTCGAAATTTTAATTTTTTTAGATCTTAATCTCCTATCTTTTCTGAACATTTTGATATAATTTTTTCCTTGAAATTCCTATTAGAACTGAAGTTATGCCTTTTACATTTATATAAGTTCAATAGCTGAAGCGTTGTTTCGGAAATTTTGAAGCCATTTTTCTCCAAATGACGTTTTTGGGCATAACGCGCACAATATCTCAAAAACTTATGAATATTTTTTCATGAAATTTTCAAAACACATGTTTCATGTTAATCTGTATAAACCGAATCTAAAATTTACTTCTTATTGTTGAAAACGCTATTTTTTTAGGTGATTATACTGTTGAAATTTTCTTAATTTTACATTAGCTAAATACAACTTTGTATTAAAAATAAAAAAAAAGCTTTAAATACAAATTTATTTAGGTTCAGGGTAATTATTACAATCTGAAGTATAAGTAGGTACCAAAATTTTCATTCTAGTTGCAACACTTATTTTGTAATCGTGCGCATAAGCTGTTATGCCGATTTTTTGTTCGAAAAATGTCTAACAGTTTGGAACCCCCTGTAAATGCTAATTCTGCATCTTATAATTTTTTAAATACATGAAATGAAAGAACACACTTATATATTTTATTCCAATTAAAATTGTGTCTTAAAATCAAATACATTTTAAGATATTAAATGTTGAAAATTTTCTTTTTCTTTTTTTCCCCCCAATTTTAAGAGTCCTGAGACCCTTTAAGAGGGGTGATAGAAGGCATCAAGAGGATGAAAAATTATCATAGAACATGGGGTTTTAAACGACGTATTTAATCAGAAATACAGAGTATTTCATCCTGACTGAACTTGTGTTGACGATAACAATTTTCAGAAAACTGAAGTATATTATAATCAAACATTTAATAGACATGCTCACTTTTGTTATAAATAACACAACACTAAAAAAAAAAAAAAGTAATAGAAGTTTCTATTATACGCGCCAGCAGTATGCACTTGACGCTCCGCATCTTGAACTGGTTTCGCTGCCTGATTGGACTGGCTGATTGCAAGTTCATACGGTATCATCGATTGCTTGAGCATCTTGTTTATCTAGAATTTTTTGGTATGTTATAATATTTCATGCAATTAAGGTACATTTCGTTGCATTTTCATTGTAATGTTTTGATTTTTTCTCAAAATTATTACAGTCAACGCAAGTTCTGTTAGGAGGACATCTGGAATTGGGTTTTTAAATGTGTTATGCGTTTCCAGATTGTTGAATTAGACGTAATATTTTAATTTTTTTAAACGGTGCAGTTTTTTTACATTATTCTGAATGTTATGTAAATTTCCAACTGGGCGAAAAATGTCCGGACCAGGATTCGAACCCGGGACCTCCTGGCTGAAGCCGCCAGTGCTCTGCCATCTGAGCTATCCCGGACGATTCTGGTCGAACTTTTTCACCCAGCTAACCTTGAAGATTACAGCATCTGGTCTGAAACCTGGTTCAGCTCAACAGAATAAATCTCAGGTAATGGAACTCCAGAAATCGCTGGATACGAAATTACACTAGATTAACTTTCACACAATTATTCTAATTGGTAAACAAATCATATGATTTGTTTACCAATTAGAATAATTGTGTGAAAGTTAATCTAGTATTCTGAATGTGTTGGAAAGTGTTTCATAATCTATGCTCGACGCATGATTTTTTCTTTCTTGTTAGTCCTCAATTCGCTTGTTATAATTTTATGTTAAATCTAACAATAGATACTTGGATTCGGTTTCAAATGTGCAAACCTATAAAACTTTTCTCTTTTTATAAAATATTTTTATGTATTTGTTTATTTATATTGTTCTCGCATTTTTTTTTCCAGCGATAAATCATGAAAAACGCCACCATCTTCCTTTTTTGCATCTTGTCTCTGGTCATTGTAATACCTTTGTCTGTTGGTCAGTACCCCGTCCAAAGTAATCAACAAGCACCTGAAGGCGTTAGTGTACCTATCTGTAACATGTTTGGCTGTGAATGCGTACCGCCATCAGGAGCAAGATGCTGTATTGGTTATAGATATGATCCGCGAAGTCAAAAGTGCAGAGAAGTTATTAAGACAGCTGCGAAAAAGAGAATTATAGCCAATGAAACACAATAAGTACTATATCACGTGATTCAAATTGTTAGCACAGTTTGCTTATTACATGCATCAGTGTTACTATTATCTTGACAATCTTGGCATTAACATGTAATTTTTAAGAAAAGAATAAAACAGACTTCAAGTGATTCTTTCTTTCTTCATCGCACTGACATTTTCTCATTAAATGCCAAATGGCTTATTGTAGAAAGGACAATATACAAATCACGGTGATTTTCCTGACAACTGTTATATGTTATCGAAATTCACTGTAACTTAATTGTTGCGAGCATCACACGCGGACAATGATACATTAAATTTTGGTACATATGTCATAGTCCAAGAGCCGACAGCACAAAAGCCTATGTTATCAAGCGCAAGAAAAACATCTTTATTTTATGGGAGAGTAGAAGTAGGGGAATCTAATGATCCATGTCTGCCAGAAGTGAAGTGGTGCATAAGCCAAAAATGAATACCACCAGTGGTTGACTCGTAGGTTTATCATTGTGTTTGTCGTAGAACTATCCTGCATGTTTTCATAGCTTTGTTTGTAGGACAAACAGAATGATAAGGCTACGAGTCAACCACTGGTAGTATTAATTTTTGGCTTATGCACCAATTCAATTCCGGCAGACATGGATCATTAGATTCCCCTATTCTACTCTTCTATAAAATAAAGTTTTTTTTCTCGTGCTTGATAAAAGGTTTTTGTGTTGTTGGCTCTTGGACTATCACAGATACAGCAGAGTTTCTAGTTTGGCATCAAAATGGCGATTTTTGCGAGAAAAAGAGAGATTTGAGCCAATGAAAAACAGGAAGTACTATGTCACGTGATTCAAATTGTTAGCACACTTTGCTTATTACATGCATCAGTGTTACTGTTATTTTGACAATCTTGGCATTAACATATAATTTTTAAGAAAAGAATAAACAGACTTCAAGGGATTCTTTCTTTCTTTATCGCTTTGGCATTTACTGATGGTGTTCACACATTTCTGTCACGGTTTTGACTTTCTCCATGATTTAAATAATAAAAAATAATAATAAAAACCTATATGGAATTATTCGGGATATGGTTTAATTTTGTCTACATAATCAAAAATATTCTTTGCTTTAAAATGTCGCTGGAAAGTAAACAATGGATCGAAGACTATGTATTTGCACTTTATGAAGAGAGAGACTTTTATTTAATTATTAAAAAGAAATGTATGAAAAGCATGGGTTTAATATGTAAAATAAGTAACATAACTAAAAAAAGTAAGAAAAATCATGCGTTAAGCATAGATTATGAAACACTTCCCATCACTTCCTGAATGCTTTAACAAAACTTCGTTATTTAGGAAAATAAGGTATATAAGAGAACTAAGTAGTAAACATTTTAGAAACCGCATAAAACATTTGAAAAACTGAGTAAACGTTTAAAAATTGACTTCAGCAGTTACCGGTCATAGCAAATATGTATTCCAATTCTTTTGAACAGTATTTGATCTGTAGTTTGATATATGTACTATAATATAATGGGGAAATTGAGTTTAGCAAGAAAACATATAACAGGTTGAAATTTCTCTTTCAGCAATTTATACTAATAGATGGAAGCATACTTGTATATCTTTGTACAACAATACCTTTGTACTTTGTATAACTTTGTACAACCCTGTAGTTTACCTAGTACCTTTATTACACGCCACTATTTAGCTAAAATTTAATTCAAAGTAAAACTCTCTTAAAACTACTGGTATCACATTCCCAGAAATTTTCATTTGTAGACGGCCATGAATCCAATTCTTTGCGTGACCCTGTATATTATTTTATCCATGTTCTACAAACATTTCTTAGTAAACTAAATTGAGTTCAGCGTAAAAATGCATAACTCATTTACAAACCACCTTTAAGCATGTTGCACTAGGGTGGTCACAAGAAATCGATTTTCGAATTTTTTCGGGGGGACCCCCCAAAAAGTTGCCAATTGACTAGAAAATGAGATTGGCTAAGTTTCAGCTCATTTGGATAATATTAACCCGTGCCTCATTGAGGTTTAAGTTTGAAAAAAACGTGATTTTTCGCAAAAAAATGCTGTTTTTCCTTCATGAAATGAATACAATTGAACCTGGAAACATAATGCAGGCCTCATTTTATAAAAAAAAGTTTTGCTTTGAAGAACCACACACCATTTTTTTCTAAAAATGTATAGATTTAAAAATATGCGCATTTTTCAGGACCAGACTTCACCTGAATCCTAAAAATTGAATTTTTATGAAAAAGCGAAAAAAAAATTTGTAACATTCCATTTCACCTGCTTTCCACCTTTTGTTTTTCTTTTTTACGTTTTGTGAAGTCCAATAAAGTGTTAGATTAAAAAAAATTCCAAAGAAAAGGAAAAAAATCGAATTTTAAACTGAAAGAATTTTTTAAAAAAAGGGAGGGCAAAGGAAGTATAGAAATGAGAGCAAATAATGCTCAATTGCATTTTATTATTAAAGTTGTGTTACAAGAAAGGAGGCATAATAAAGAAAATAAATTATTTTCCCTTACAACTGTCACGTTAACCCTTTCCGGCACAGAAAAATTCTGTTCGTAAAAGGATGAAATGGTTGTCTACCCCAGAATTTACAAACGACATTTTTAGAAATTAAAATCACTTTCATTGTAAAAGCAAAATTTTATTAAAATATTCTTCGTGCCGTTTGTAAGTTTGGAATTAAAATTAGGTGGTCCCGGCGTGGGACACTGCGCCGGAAAGGATTGAAGAGGTAATGGTTTAGATAAGGTGGCTTATGTTGACTTTTTTTACCAAAGTATTATCTAAAAATGAAAATGCAACTTGATCCGAGTTAAGATACCAAAGGCGGTTTGTCATTTTAGCAAGTGCTTTGTCTGTAACCTATTTATCAAATTTTCTGTCGTGAACAAGTGATTTTATTATTTGCAGGTCTTGAATTGGGGGCTAAAGTGGCAGTGGATGTATTGAAGCACGCTTTTGCAGAAATATTGATTAAAAATAAGAAAAGATCTCTGATACCTTCTTTTTCTAAATTTGTTATTGAAAGATGATCCCTGAAACAATATATTTTAAGAGAATGAATGGCCTGTGCCTCCATCCATCTGACATGATTAAAAGTACCAGGTGCTTTGAAAAACAGTCTTTTGCAGGAAGGAGTTCTATAAAAATTAAACAAAGTTGGATAAACTCTTTATAATCATCCCTGAGCTGTTAATTTTTAAGAGTTCCTGTAAGAAAATTTGAAATTTCTTCTGAATTAACTATTTATACCTAGTATTTCATCTTCAGTAACATTTGTATACTTACTCTGGTTTAATTTAGACCACCCAATCAGAATTGGTTTTTTTTTTAAATATCTGGCTGAGGGGCAGTGATTGTGCCCATTTTACAATCAAGAACATCTTTCTAAATTATGCTGGCGGCATGGTAAATACAGAAGACTTTTCCTTTAACAATTGCAATAGAAAAATGCAGGTTAACTCTGAGGCGACCTGTGTTTACTGCAGTTGTATCAAAAAATATTGCCTGGATTTTACCAACTTCCTCCCACTCTTCAACTGCTAAAAATACAGCTTTCGCCTGAATTATTCCGATACTATTTTCAAGTTGAGGAACTCGTAGTAACTGTTCTTCATCCCCACAACTAATTAAAACTTTTATCCACTCTACATTTTCTTTATTCAAAAAATGGTGAAGCAGTTTTCCACCCCAGTGAACAACAGTTCTCTCTAAACGGGAATTTTAAAATCTGTATTGATGAGCTCAGTTTTTTGTTTACGAAACTGTTATTTGTAGAGTCGATGTCTGTGGTTAGCTAGTGGATGTATTCTAAGTCTAGCAGCTTCTCTGGCGTTCAGTTCATTTTGCGAATATTATAAAATAAAATACATAAAACTTGACAATTACTTAGCTGCTTACTGTCGATGATTTGATGAGACATGCGGCCAATTTAAAAAATCTTGCATTTCTGCCATCATATCAAGAGGGGGAAGGGGTTTTACGGAATGTTTCGCCAATTCTAAAAATAGATAACCATAACAGATAACAAAAACAGCCTTGTAATAAAAAGAGAAATTCAGAGGTTCAACTGCAACACAAATCGAGAAGCTCTTTCTTACTAGACACAGAACTAGATAACTAATAATCAATTATAATTCGTGAAATATTTTTAAAGTTACAAAAATTGTTCACTTATTTTTGCCTATTAATAAAAATGATACAAAAAAATTATCAAAAGTAATAAAATTTTTAATTTGTCATTTTTTACCTATGTTTCAAAAATGCAGAGTTTGAGGGTATGGTTCAGTAGATGTCCTGAAAAATACTAAATGTTCATTAAATATAAGTTTTCATGAGAGTAAAAGTTCAAGGCAACAACAGTTTCTATGAAATAAAACAAGAATCAGGTTTCTAAGACAAATATTTTTCACGTAAGGAAAAAAAAACGACAATTTTTTGCCAAAAATTGCAAATTTTCAAGAATTCAACCTCGATGAGGCACGGGTTAATATTATTTATTTGAGCTGAAACTTTGCCAATCTCATTTTCTAACTAATTGGCAACTTTTAGGAGGGTCCCCCCGAAGAAAACGTTAAAAAAAATTTTCCTCATGTTGCTTGTGACCACCCTAATGTTGCACTCATATCTAGTAACCATTACGAATTCTTTTGCGTAGCCCTGTATATGAATTACAGCATTTATACACACCCTATACAGTGTATAAATATAGTGAAACATAAAAGCACATAACATAATTAAAAATGCATTTCAAGCAATCATCGCTAATGTACAGTACTTCGGATGCAATATAGTATCTGAAATCTTTTGTGTGTCCCTGTAAATAATTCTATGCACTTCGTATTATACATGAAAAAAGTTATAATAAACCTCAGCGACATACATAAATTTCATTATATATGTAATAATTTAACATAATTAAAATACGCCGGAAAAATTTCCCTCCATCCTTATATCATTATGTAACGGAATACTTTTGTGTAGCCCTGTAAATGAATAATAACTCTTCTTAGCACCGCATATTCTACAGAATGCATATTTTAGTACACTTGATAAATGCATATCAATTTTATTATATTTGAAAGCATGTAACATCATTAAAAATCATTTTAAACGATTTTTCCCCATAGGCCGTAATGTAACGGAAACTTTTTGACTGTCCCTGTAAATTAACTAAACATACTACAAACTTCATTTGAAATAGGGTTCGTGCTATGGTAGAGGTCACTAACATCCAAAAATTTCGGAACGATCCGAGCATATTTACGGGAGTTAGAGCGCGGACAGACGGACAGACAAACCGAAGTCATAAACACTTTTTAACTTTGTTGGAAAGTGTTAAAAAAGAGTTATACAGAATAGTAATATTTGATATTATTTAGACTTCATATCTCTTCGAACTTTTATGGTATACCCATTCATACTTTTCCAGTCTATAGAGTTATTATCAACCGCCGCGGCGAGCGGCCCATCTTCGTCCGCAACCCTTTATTCTTCTACTCTACTCCGACTCTTTTGCGGAAGCAAGATTCCCAGGAGCCCAGCCACGTCCCGAATGAAAGACTCTCTACCGAAAGCCAGATTGAAAAAAAAAAAAAAAAAAATCAAAAATTGAAACCGGACAAATTTAAAAGAGAAATTACACAAATTAAAGACACCAAAAAGCGGGAACAACAAACCCAACCCTTCGTTGTATAGTTTTTTACAAAGTCATATTATTCTTTTAGCAACGATTTTTTTTTTTTTAATAATACAGTTAATAATTCATATATTTATTGTACGGAACCCTCTGACCGCGAGTTGTACTCGCAGTTGGCCATTTTTAGGTGCGTTCGTAATTATATAAATACGTAGCACCTATAGTCGTCGTTCAGTCCGTCCGTCTGTCCGTCCGTCTGTCCGTCTGTCCGTCCGTCTGTCCGTCTGTCCGCATGTAACAGAGCAAAAACTACCCAACCGAATGGTCTGAAATTTCAAATATATGATTGTTGCAAAATTTTGTCGAGCCATTTCAAATTTTATGACAATCGGATGTATAGTTTAATTACAGGGACAGTCAAAAGTTTTTCTTTACATTACGGCCAATGGGAAAAATTATTGCAAGTGCATTTTAATGATATTACAGCCTTCCGAATGATCTGAAATTTTAAAGATATAACTGTTGCAAAATTTTGTCGAGCCCTTTCAAATTTTAGGAAAATCGGATGTATAGTTTAATTACAGGGACAGTCAAAAGTTTTTCCTTACATTACGGCCAATGGGAAAAATTATTGAAAGTGCATTTTAATGATATTAGAGACTTCCGAATGATCTGAAATTTTAAAGATATAACTGTTGCAAAATTTTGTCGAGCCCTTTCAAATTTTAGGAAAATCGGATGCATAGTTTAATTACAGTTACAGTCAAAAGTGTTCCGTTACATTACGGGGAATGGGAAAAAAATATTGGAAGTGCATTTTAATGATGTATCAGACTATGCGCTTTATGAAGTGCAAAAAATTATACATTCAGTACAATATGGGGTGCAAAAAATAATTATAAAACTAGTTATAGTACGAACGCACCTCATTTGCCACGTTTGACGAGCAATTTCCAACTTGTTTATATTCGAGTACTTTCAAAATAATTACATTATCACATAGAGCTTAGATTCTAGTCCAGAATATAGTTAGTCATAGGGAAAGACTTCTGACAAAATTTCACTGAAATATTTGTAAAACATTTTATGTACTGAAGTTTATCGAACACGGGGATAACGGAAAATTTGATTTTCGAGAAATCGCATTTAAAGATGTCTTACTTATATTGTTTCTTATCTATAACAGTAATGTAGAAGTGTCAATTAAGGTTTATTAGTGTTTTCATATCAAAAACGTAAGAAAAGAATGCATAAAAACATTGTTAGCCCCCGGTATGCTATTTCTTTCTCCCAGCTATTAAAATGTCGTCTCTAAAAAATAATGTTCTGTTGTATAAGCAAGCCGTAAAACAAACCAGATGTATCATTGTACTGTTAAACACTCTACTGCAATTTTTTAAACTTTTGAGCATCGCACATTTTCAATTTGTATATCGTATTGGGAAAAAAAGTACTTTTTAAAACTGCATCTCAGTTTATTTTTGATATATTAATTTTTTGTAGTTTTTAGCGCTATTTGTTTAATTTTGGCAACTCAAGTACTCCATTTACGTAGAAAGCAAAGAAAAAATAGTTAGAAAATAGTAATTATATCTTTTGTTGCCATTTTTCCATAACTACTGAAAAAAAATGTAATTAAAATACGTGCTATTTTGAAAAAATATAAATGAATGATTTCTGATAATATATAGATCTATATAAACTATATTTAAATTTAATTATCTATATTACAAACAAATAAAGGCATATGAATCAATAGATAGCCGATTTTTTTTTTTTTTTTTTTTTTTTGGTCGAGTTTCTTGAGTGACGACATCTTTAAAAAAAAAAAATTGTGTATTAATCAGCGATAGTGACGTCCTATGATTACTTTACTGTAGATGTGGCTTAAAACCGAATCGTAAATGAGGGATTCTTCAGAGGATGCGAATGGCGTCATCTACTTCTACTTATATCTATATTATAAAGGACAAACATATCTGTGCGTAACGCATACGTCATTTTGCGAATGGCAACACTTTGAAATTTGAAATGAAATTTTGGTTTTGCAATTTTCTCTACTGCAAATTTTTAAACTTCTGGACATCGCGCATTTTAAATTTTTACACCGTCGTATAAGGAAAAAAATGCTCTTTTAAATGCAATTTGCTTGAAAGCTGTACCTCAATTTATTTTTGAGATATTAATTTTTTTGTAGTTTTTAATACCATTTTTCTTATACTGGCAACAAAAGTACCCCATTTCTATTGAAAATCATTGAAAGTAAATGTAAAATAGTCGAAAATAGGAGATACTGTATCTTTTTGTTGCCATTTTCTCATAAAACCTGAAAAGAAAGTTTAAATTAAAATGTGGGATATGTCAAGAATATTGTCTGTTATTCCGTGATAATGACGTCATATGCATACTTTTCTATAGACGAAGCTTAGATGCAAATGACGTCATTTTATAAAAAAGCGTGTATTTTAATTCTTAAACCTGAATTATGTTTTGTAGAAGTGCGTCATTTTCACAGCACAGCTGCTTTGAAATTCTTCACAGGTGAAAATGCTTCACTTTTGAAAATAATGTAATCGAAATCACGCACAGATAAAACGCAATGTTTTAAAAAAATTTAGAGTGTCTTTATAAAAGAGAGGTGACATGCAAATAATAGTGATTTATATTACAGAAATTGATGATTCTCGCCTGGATGGATTTGCTTGGCCAAGTTAGATAAGCAAACAAATAATTTGTGGTTTAAAATAATATCATGTTCTTGAAGTTTTTGTCCACAATTCACTTGAATAATAAAATTTTAATGCTATTTTTTAGGACATTCTACTTTAATTATATCAAAATAACATAATTTGCTTAATTTAATTTTTCCTAATTTTATACAATCTATATATTTAAAACACAAGTGTGTTTTTTAGTCATCTGCCGGATCTTTCTGCTGAACCAATTTTGCTAATAATTTTTATTTTAACTGAAAGCTCTTCATTTGTAGATGTGGCGCTATCTGTTTATTTATTTATTTATTATTATTTTTTTTAAATATCCCCACTTTTATATTTTAATTTTAAAAGCATTTTATGAAATTTCTTCAAAATGGTGAAAATTAGATAGCTTTCATTATTGCAGACAAGAGAGGTATTTTTTTTATTTATTCATGCTATTTTCTGATAAAAATTCAAAATTCTTAATAAAAATTGTTGTATAGGGTTTAGTGTCGCAAAATCACATTAGCAGCAGAATATTATATTAGGGGCATAATAACAGAAAATGACATACTGCTTTTGAAAACACGCATTTTTCCTCATAAATTTTCGATATTGTTTTTCCTTCTGCATGTGTACTGATACTAAGTTTCAGAAACTAGGCGAAATGTGTGTGAAATGTGACGAATTTAAGTGAAAATGAAGTCATATTTAAAAGAAAGCGATCATTTTCTTAGATAAAATTAAACATTTTAACACAAATGCGTTTAAAAAACCTAAATTGCGGAAATTTTTACTCTCCGGAATTGAGATTAGAATCACAAGTAAAGAGTGCGTCTGTTCACATAAAAGATGTTGCTGACAATCGTGACTTCAAGTTTTGAGTTAAAATGATTTTTAAATGATCAAACAAAATACATTTTTTTTTTAAATGATGAATATGGATATGAGAAGTGCGTATGCAAATTTTGAGAAGGTGAAAATTGCTGTTTTTCATTCCGGAATACCAATCATAAGAGCCTCAATTGATAACCACATCCTAATAACCTATCTTTATTATATTTTACTGATTAAGTATCTATATTATAAAGAACAAGCGTATCTGTGCGTAACGCTGATGTCATTTTGCGAATGGCAACACTTCACGATCAAATTTCTGTCTTGAAATTTTCGATATTGCAATTTTTTAATCTTCTGACCATCGTCCATTTTCAATTTTCGTCGCATAAGGAAAAAATTTACTTTCAAATGCAATTCGTTTAAAAACTGTATCTTAATTGACTGATGTATTATATTTTCTAAGATAATGTTTAAGCATGATTTTTTTTAAGTTTATCTTATTACGTGCCGGTTTCAATACATAATAATAATAAACATTTTGCACATAAAGCAACAAACATTTTTCAGCATTTATTTCTGACTATTTTTGCATAACGAAATTAATACTTCCTTTATAAACAAATAAAAGAATAATATAAAAAACCACCAATCTAATATATTTGTGAAAGACAAATTAAAGAAATTAATACTTCTTTTATAAAAAATAAAAGAATATTATTTAAAAAACACAAATCTAACATATTTGTAATCGTACAATTTAAATTTTTAGATCACCAAATAGGATTTTTTTTTTCAAATGGAATTTGTTTGCAAAGTTCATCTCAGTTTACTGATTGTCTATAGTTTTAAAAACGATTTTAAAGCATGAAATATTTTTTAATTTATGTATATAGTGCGGAGCTCGATTACGAAAGATTAATCCGTTTCCCCTTAAAACAAAATAAAGAGTTCATCATTTTCTTAGGGCTAATAACTATTAAAAAAACCCCCTTCCCTATGAATAAATATATAAAATAACATAAGTAAAACAAAAATTTAACAGACCTGTATAAGCTCTGAAATTATCAGAATATAAAAGGATGCCATATAGCAAAATCTTGGCCAAATAACTCTTAGCATGCGGCTGATAAGAAAATATCGCTTTTGATAAATTTCAAAAATTTATTTGATTGTATAATTCGGATCCCCATATGAAAAATGCTTTTTTAATGTAAGTGGGCAGTCTAAAAAATTTATTGCATATAAAAAATTATTAGTTTTCAATTTAAAAAAATGTATTCACCTATATTCTTTAACCCGGGAAGCCCGGGTACGATCCTCTAGTATATATAAAATCCAAACGGAAATTTCGATCCGAACGCCTATATCTCGAGTTCTACTGCATGGATTTTGACGAAACTTATGCTGTTAGATAGGTATTGTTTTAGGGAAGGTTTTAAGCTATAATACATCGTTCTACGTAGATTAGTTATAGAATTATGATGGAAAGTTCTGTTATTTTGGACGAAAAGGTTGCCATTGACATATGATTTTCATCTTGGCATATTAAGATATCTTTTTGTTAAAAATTTGAAACGTCTATATCATTTCGAAATTAAAATGTACAAACAGCCCGAAAAAAACTATTACTGATTTTATTAAAAATAGAAAGAAATAGTTTTAATGAGAAATAATAGTATAAAAAGAAAATATTTAATTTAAATATGAAAGAAATGTTTTTGTACGGCTTAAAAGAAAATTCATCTTCAAAATCAATCCATTGAAACAATACTTGGCGATTTATCATCTTTGTGGTTTATATTTGGCACCGGGATAAGAAAATAGGCACAGATGTCAATACGCCCGGGCGCGATTTTTTTTCCGACGCCAATTTGGCGAAAATATCAACAGCATAAACAACAACATCCGGGTTACCATATCAAGCAAAATAACGATACTTTGCCGCCAGTTAAGTACCCGTTGCGTATATGACTTTGGCGTCGGAAAAAAAAATCGCGCCAATATCGGGCGTATATGACATCTGTACCAGAAAATATTTAGTGACCTTTTATTTAAACAAAATAGCGGGTTTTTTTCTTTATTTAAGTTTCACAGAGTTGATTTCAAAAGTACAAAATGCATTTTGTTTATCATTTACACTAGGGATGCACAACCTGTGGCCCGCGATGGGTTAACTTCTGGCCCGCGGATTTCGTCAATTTATAACAGGGAAAAATCGCAGCTTTAGTCCATATGTCGCTGGTAAAAATCGGGAATTTCGTCAATTTGTCGCTTCAAAAAATTGCAAACATGTGCGGAAAAATCTCAAATTTCGTTGATGGGATGCGGAAAAATCGCAAGTTCGCTGGTTTATCGTGAGAAAAAATTGCTAATTTTATCAATTTGTCGCGGAAAAAATTACAAATTTTGTCAGAGTCAACGCGAATTTCCTTGATTGGGCACGGAAAAATAGCGAATTTTGTTGATCGAGTGCGGAAAAATCGCAAATTTTGTCGATTCAGTGCATAAAAATCTCAAATTTCGTTAATCGGACACAGGAAAATTGCGAATTTTGTCAATGAGGTGTTGAAAAATTCCAAATTTCTTTCATCGACTGCGAAAAAATTGCGAGTTTCGTCAATTTTACACGAGAAAAAATTACAAATTTCGTCAGTCAGTTAAGAATCACGAATTTCGTTGATCGGGTTCGGAAAAATTGCGAATTTTGCTGATCATGTGCGAAAAAAACCTCATTTCGTTGATCGTCTGCGGAAAAATTGCGAGTTCGTTAATTTATCGAGAGAAAAAATCGCGAATTTCACTAATTTGTCAAGGGACAATTACAATTTTCGTTACAGTCAGTTAAGAATCGCGAATTTCGTTGATCGGGCGTGGCAAAATCGCGGATTTCGTTGATTTAGTACAAAAAAATTGCGAATTTTGTCGTTTCGGTGTGGCAAAATATAAATATTTGTTAGTCAGACATAGAAAAATCGTGAATTTTTCGATGCGGTGCTGAAAAATTGCAAATTTCGTTGATCGGTTGAGGTAAAATCGCGAATTTGGCCCGTTTATCGCGAGAAAAAAATCGCGAATTTTGTCAAGTTTCCTCGGGAAAAAAATTACAAATTTCGTCAGTCAGTTGAGAATCGCGAATTTCGTTCACCGGGCTCAGAAAAATCGCGAATTTCTCGATCATGTGGAAAAAATCGCAAATTTCGTTGATCTGCTGCTGAAAAAACGCGAGTTTCATCAGTTTATAGCGAGAAAAAATCGCAAACTTTGTCAATTTGTTGCGGAAAAATTACAAATTTCATCATAGTATGTTAAGAATTGCGAATTTCGTTAATCAGGCGCGGAAAAATCGCGAATTTCTTTGATCGAGTGCGGACAAATTGTGAACTTCATTGATCGAGTGCAGAGAAATCGTGAATTTCGTTGATCGGGGGCGGAAAAATCGCGTATTTTGTTGATTCGCTGCGGTAAAATCTCAAATTTCGTTAACGGGAAAAAGAAAATTCGCGAATTTTGTCGATGAGGTGCGAAAAAAATCTCAACTTTCGTTGATCGACTACGAAAAAATCACGAGTTTCGTCAGTTTATCGCGGGATAAAATCGCGAATTTCGTCAATTTTCCACGAGAAAAAAATTACAAATTTCGCCAGATTTCGTGAGATTTTTCCGGTGCAGGAAAATCTCAAGTTTTGTTGATCGGCTGCGGAAAAATATCGGGTTTCGTTGATTGGTTGCATAAAAATCGCTAGTTTAATCAACTTATCGCAAGAAAAAATCGCGAATTTTGTCTGTCGCGTTAAAAAAAAACCATGAATTTCGACAACTGATGGAAAAAATAAAAAAATTTGTCGATTGGTCGCAAAAATATCGCGAAATTCTCCAGTCGCTCGTGAAAAAAAAATCGTAAATTTTGTCAAAATTTTCCACTTATCAAGAAGGTACAGTTAAACTTAATAAAATGTTGTAGGGTTATTTATACAGATGTGAAGAAATCCTGCAAGCAATTATTTATTTCTATTTGTTTATTTTTTTCTATACAAAAATCATTATTCTTCAAGAATAAAGAGTTATTACACCCTCCACCCAACCTCCCCGATATAGATTTCTGTCTGTGTTTCTGATGTGGCCCTCGACAACTCAAACATTTTTGTAAGTGGCCCTTCTCTCAAAAAGGTTGTGCACCCCTAATTTACACCACTGGATAAGTTTTCGGAATCATTTGTATGCATGATTTACATATATAACTATTATTATTTAATTAAATTATGGTGTTTCTCTTCTTTTTTTTGGGGGGGCGCAAAGGTTGCTGTTGGTCCTTGTTTCTCATCCTGGCGACAATATATTATGCTATTATTGAGGAATTGAAGCGGCTATATTATTTAGACAAAAAAATACGAACAGCATGGGAAAACGGTTTGTAATTTTATTTAAAATATAATTAAACAAGTAAGAAAAATCATGCATTAAGCATAGAATATGAAACACTTTCCAACACTTCTTGAATGCTTTAACAAAACTTCGTTATTTAGGGAAATAAAGTATATAAGAGAACTAACAAAACATTTCAGAAAACATTTGAAAAACTGATTTCAGCAGTTATTTTCCATAGCAAATATGTATTCCAATTCTTTTGAACATCCCTGTATTTGATCTGTAGGTTGATATAGATACTATATAATGGAGAAATTTAGTTTAGCAAGAAAACATATAACAGGTTGAAATTTCTCTTTCAGCAATTTATACTAATAGATGGAAACATACTTGTATACTTTTATACAACCCTGTAGTTAACCTAGTACCTTTATTACACGCCACTATTTATCTAAAGTTTAATTCAAAGTAAAACACTCTTAAAACTACTGGAATCACATTTCCAGAAATTATCATTTATAGACGGCCATGTATCCAAATCTTTGCATGACCCTGTATATCATTTTATGTATATTCTACAAACATTTCTTAGTAAACTAAATGAAGTTCAGCGTAAAAATGCATAACTCATTTAAAAACCACCTTTAAACAATTTGCAATCATACCCAGTAACCATTACGAATTCTTTTGTGTAGCCCTGTATATCAATTAGAGCATTTTTACACACCATATACAATGCATACATATAGTGAAACATAAAAGCACATACCATAATTAAAAATGCATTTTCAGCAATCATCGCTAATGTACAGTACTTCGGATACAATATAGTATCTGAAATCTTTTGCGTGTCCCTGTAAATAATTCTATGCACTTCATATTATACATGAAATAACTTATAGTAAACCTCAGCGACGTATATCAATTTCATTATACATGAAATAATTTAACATAATTGAAATACGCCGGAAAACATTCCCTCCACCCCTATATCATTATGTAACGGAATCCTTTTGTGTGGCCCTGTAAATGAATAATAACTATTCCTTGCACCGCATATTCTATAGAATGCATATTTTAGTATACTTGATAAATGCATATCAATTTTATTATGTTTGAAAGCATGTAACGTAATTAAAAATCATCTTAAACGATTTTTTCCCATAGGCCGTAATGTAACGGAAAACTTTTGACTGACCCTGTAAATTAACTAAACATACTACAAACTTCATTTGAAATAGGGTTCGTGCTATGGTAGAGGTCACTAACATCCAAAAATTTCAGAACGATCCGAGTATATTTACGGGAGTTAGAGCGCGGACAGACGGACAGACAAACCGAAGTCATAAACACTTTACAACTTTGTTGGAAAGTGTTAAAAAGGGTAAGAAACATCAAAGTGTACTTTTGAGTGGGGAAAAGGTAATAAATGCACACCCAACAAAGACTATTTCGCCGCGCTTATTATATCTAAAGTAGCATCTCAGTTTTTAAAAGAAAATCCAACCACTTCCTCCCAAAGAACTATCGTAAAATCTTTAAACATCTTTATAGGAACTGTAAATAAAATTAAAAATTCTGATTTAAAGCTAATAATAATAATAATAATAAAATGTTGTTCACCGTCTTATACGAAAACATGTTTCTCAGCGTAAGACTAAGTGCAGATTGTCGTATAAAAAATATTTGGCAGGAGAAAAATAGATATATGTAATTAAAATTGTTCAGGTTTGGATTTTAGTTTCAGTAGATTCGAAAATATAGAAGAGGGGGGGGGGGGGGCATATTTTTGCATTACAATTTCGACGATATCTCTGAAAATATAATACCTAAAATTAAAAGAAATGTATTTTTGAGTTCGACGACGGTACGAAAGCTTTCACACGATATCACATGCGATACACAAAGAAAAGATTATTTTTTCAAGTAACTTAATAAGCCCCTCTACATTTTTCCTAAATGTATTTGTGAATGGTTAATAACCTATAAAAACGTGGGTGAATAGCTTTTATTATTTCAGTCAATTTGAACTTTCCACTTTCCATAGTTTACGAGTAAAATGGCTGTGAGATACGGACAGACAGACACAGGAGTGATCTTATAATGGTTCCGTTTTTACTTTTTATGTACGTAACTCTAAAACTGTCAAAATTAACTGTGATTAGTATGAGAAACATCTGTTTTTAAAGAAGACATTACAGTGAAACAGCACCGAAAACTGGCGATTTGAAGTAATTAAAATAATAAAACTTTGTAAAAAAAAAATCACCATAAAATAAAACAATACACAGGACGCGTTTCGAGCTAAAAACATAACAGCTCGTCATCAGCTACAACACACGTGTCCGCAAGCGAACAAGGTCAAAAATGAACTGAAGGTAAAGAATGTTGCAAAGAATCCGACAGATGGCGCTAGCTGAAAGAGGCCATGTAGAAGAGAAAGGTGTTGCCAAAAAGATAGAAGAGAAATTGATAGGGAAAAAATGGAAATAAAAGAATTAAAATAAAATAAACGAAGTAAATTCAAAAAATATAATTAATAATAATAAATAAATAAATAAAAATTAAATAAAATAATAAAAGAATAAAACAAGAAAAAAAAAAACAAGAAAAAAACAAGAATTTTTTTTAATTATTTCTTCCCCTGCCTCTCCCTCTCACTTGGATTTTCATGAAGCATATTTTATTTCTAAAAATTCTGCTAATCTTGTCAATGATCTCCCATCATCTCCTTTCCTATCACCAGCGTGGAAATTACTTTTGTAATTCTTTTCCTTTTTACTTTGTTAAAAAAAAATATATATATATATTCTTGTTTTTTTTTTCTTGTTTTCTTTTATTATTTTATTTTTATTTATTTATTTATTATTATTATTTATATTTTTTGAATTTACTTCTTTTATTTCATTTTAATTCTTTTATTTCCATTTTTTTCCCTATCAATTTCTCTTCTATCTTTTTGGCAACACCTTTCTCTTCTACATGGCCTCTTTCAGCTAGCGCCATCTGTCGGATTCTTTGCAACATTCTTTACCTTCAGTTCATTTTTGACCTTGTTAGCTTGCGGACATGTGTGTTGTAGCTGATAACGAGCTGTTATGTTTTTAGCTCGAAACGCGTCCTGTGTATTGTTTTATTTTATGGTGATTTTTTTTTTACAAAGTTTTATTATTTTCATTAAGACATTACAGTCCTTTACCCAAACAATTTTCATTGTGTTTAGTTCCATCAGGATAAGGGAATGAGCCTTTCCTCTAAATCTATTGCTATGTTTTAAGAAGAAATGAGAAACGAAACCGGAATTGATGCTGTTTAATTGAAATGCATCCCACCCAAGTGAACCGACTTGTCTGCCATGTATTATTGTGCATTTGGACTCATTATAAGTGGTATCCCAAAACATTGGATGGACTCTGGAAGATTGTGATCGAAGAGTGGAACAAAATCCACCTTAATATTTTAAGAAAAGCCCTTTTAGCTTGAAAATAAGTATGTAGTATGATAAATCAAGAAATGGGCTATTTCTTCTACTTCTTGTTCTAAATAATGTAAAGGTTAAAATTACCAGACGTCCTCTATTTTAGAAGAAAGAGCACATTTTGAAAATCTAAAATTAGGATATATTTATTACTGCTATATATTATTGAAATTAACAGTGAAATTAGGCATATTTGATAAGATGTTCTAATCAGCAATCCTGCCAGATATAGATATACCTTAAAAATGAATTGTTTTATTAAAAGAAACATACATACGTGCCTACTCTAATAACACATCTTACTCTAATAGTACAGGTAAAACACGTTTTTTCTTAAAACAAGTGATGGCCATTCACCAACATTTAAAAACTTTGTTTTGGCACAAGAAATAAAGATCCGATGAATCACCCCCCCCCCCCCCCAAAAAAAAAAAAAGTTGTTTTAGCATGTTTTGGGGTTCAAACGGGGGACATTTTTAACACGCGGGGAGGGGGAGGGGATTCAAAAAATTTTAAGTAATTCAATTGAGGTATCCTTTCTTATGTATTTTTTAATTCTGAATCGAAAGACACCATCCGCAAGTATGTACGATTATTCCTTACAAAGTTACGGCACGTTTTATGAATACAAAGTCGAAAATTATACATTATGCAGCTAAAATAGGTTTTTACAGTAACAACTGATGGTCATTCACGAAAATTTCGTAAGAACATGGTATTGGCACTAGAAATGAAGATTCGATGAGTCCCCCAAAATTAAAGTTGTTTTACCGTGTTTTTTTGGGGTGGGAAAAGGGCCATGTGAAGTTAGGGGGCGGGGGAAATTCAACTTCGTTTAATTAGTTCAAGCGGGGTATTGTTTTCTATGTAATTTTTAATTCTAAATCGAATGACATTAACCCCAAGTCGATAAGATTCTTCATTACAAAGTTATGGTAGGTTTTATGACTACAATATTGAAAATTATACGTTAATATTGAGCACAGATTTGTCACGTATATTTTACGTTCAAAACATGTTCTTTATATCATATCAAATAATTTCAAACTTATTAAATGGCCTCAAAATCGCAACAATCAAAATCAGGATCATCCGAGTCTTCTTCAAGGTCGTTAAAGTTGTCAAAATCCGTGTATTCATAATTTTGCATTTATAAAACTATTCATGACTTTGTAAAACTATAAAACTATTCTGATATGACTTTGTAAAACTATTCATAAAACCTGCCTAACTTTGTAACGAATCACTGCATCGACTTGCGGATGATGTTATTCGATTCAGAATTAAAAAATACACAATAAACGATGCCCCACTTGATAGAATTAAAAAAGTTGAATTTTTTCCACTTGAGTTAAAATGGCCCCTTTTGACCCCCAAAATACGGCAAAACAACTTTGTCTTTTGCTGAATAATCGGATATTCATTTCAAATGTCAAAAAGTTGTTTTTCCAAAATTTTCATGAATGGCCATCAGTTGTTACTGTAAAAATCTATCTTAACTGCATAAAGTATAATTCTCGACTTTGTATTCATAATATTTGCCATAACTTTGTAAAAAATGATCGTATCGACTTTCGGATGACTTTCGGTTCAGATTTAAAAAATACATAAATAATATATTAAATTTAAAAAAAATCAAAAAACCCGACTGCGTAAAAAGCGAACTAATTAATTATTTATCATCAATGCGAAAGTATTTTTTATATTACTTACCTATTTTTTTTATTTTCTTGTATTGATGACTTTTAAGTTGTGTTTAATTGTTAGTTCTTATCTATAAACACTGTTTTGATGAGGCCTATATAGATATCTATGATTGTTAGAGTCGCAGTAAAGCTTGAGATCTTTCCTACACAACTTCCATGTGGTGTAATATTTAAACGGAGCCAGGGCCGTAGCAAGGTCTTCAGACCCCCCCCCCCCCCAAACATATTTTTCGGGGCCTCCCTCTAAGATTTTAGAGAAATATCTATATTTAATTTTCCACCCGAGTTCCATTTTATAACAACACCAGCGCAGTTTCGCTGGTCGAATTTTCCAAAACGAACTTCAAACTGAACGAATTTGCAGTTGGGCTGCACTGCTTTCGGCAGCGTACACCCATAGGGGCTTGAATGATACGAACCTTGAATCATTGTAATTTTTTTTATTTAGATCCAGATTTAATTCAAATTTTCAACATTTCGTTCACGTTGCTACAGGAACAGATTTGATATTCTTACAACATGAATTTAATCAAAGGACTTGCAAAACTTAACTGAAAATTCTTTCATTTAGGAAAAAAATGTCAAAAAAATCGCCGAAGAACGCGAAAGAACGCCAAAAATTGCATAAAATTTTTCAAAGTTCATAGAGATCAAACTTTACTTATATTGGGCTAAAAGATTGAAACCGGTTTTTTTTTTTTTTTTTTTTTTTTTTTTTTTTTTTTTTTTTTTTTTTACGAATATTAAAAAAACTACCAGAAAAGGGAAAAAGCTAAAAATCACATAAAAATTCTCGAAAATTTTAAAAACAGCAGAGGACAAAATTTGGCAAAAAAGTTTGAAACTGAATTCCTTTTACAAATGTTATAAATTGCTAAGTATTGCTCATAAACAAAATAAATAAATAAAAAATATGGAAGTCGTTTTCGTATTTTCAATTTTCTCTTCAGTTTGACAATGCCATCCGCGTGGCCCAGAAAGATTTTTTTAAGCAGAAAATATTCACTTATAACAATTTTTTTCCCGCTCGGATTGGTGCCTTTTATTAAATACATATATATGTACGGATTTACTAATTAAAAAAAAATACTTTTGGGATGTTGATTTCACACATTCCGGTTTTCTCCAGTTTAAAATTGTCACCCAAGTTGAAATTTAAGAAGAAAAAAAATACTTTCGGATAGAAGGTACCTTTCTTTGGGCATGGTTGACGGGTTTCCTAGTAGCTAATAATAAAGACAGACGTTTGTCTGTCCAGAGTTTTTCTTTGTCTGACCAGATGTTTTTCTGTTCCGTACAAAATTTGACAGGAAGGTTACCTATATGCCTAAGTTGCTCGAAACAGGTTTTTAAATTTTTTGATTCGAATTTTTTTCATTTAATTTTTTACGATATTTTTTGTATTTTTTCGAGTTTCGTGCTTTTTTCCCCACATTCATAAAAAGAATGTATTTTCAATCCATCTTTCCATTTTAGCCGAATATAATAAAGTAGTCTTCTTCGATTTTTAAATATTTCGCGAATTTTTTATGTGATTTTTAACTTTTTTTTACATTAGTAACAGAATCAGGTTTCAATCTTTTAGCCCGATGTACTAAATTTCGTCCTTTTTGCACTTTTTGAATTTTTCACGAACTTTTTTTTTTTTTTTCTTTTTTTCCTTTTTAAGACCCTGTGATTAGAAGAGATTTTATCTCACATTTGAAGAAACTTTCGTCTTTAGAAAGGAAAATTTCTAGAAATTTTGATGTTTGATTCGCGACTTCTTCGTGTTATGAAGGAAAAATGTCATGCGTTCAGTTTCTAATCATCAAGTTCAGTTTCTAATAGGGAAAAGTACAATGCAGAAAAGTTGGCGGAACAGTCCAGTGATTTGATTTGGCAAAAATGCATCTTCATATTTAGTAAGGATGTTAGGTAATTTTTATGTTAGATTGGTGAGTTTTCTATATTTTCGCGGAAAATGAGAAAATCAAATCAAAGCTTTTTTTGTGTGTGTGTGTTTGAATGAAAGAAAAAGTTACGGAAAAAATCCTCAATTTACTGATTTCTTTCTTTCTTTCTTTTCTTTTCTTTTCTTTTCTTTTCTTTTCTTTTTTTTTCTTGGAGAGAGAGTGTAAAAGGAACCCAGTTTCTATCTTTTATCCCAATGTAGTAAAAATTTTGCTATCTGTGGCACAGATTTTTGACATCCCTAAAAGGAATCAGGTTTCAGTCTTTTAGCTCAATATAGAAAATATGTCCATAGAAATTTCTGAATTTTTTTACGAACGTTTTATGGGATTTTTAGTGTATTTTTGTCTTTCACGGCGATTTTTTCACATTCCAGTTGCAATCTTTTGGCTCGATATAATCAATTTTCTCTCAGCGATTTTTGAATTTTTGCCCAATTTTTTATAAGATTTTTACACTTTTTTTTCACGTTTTGCGGAGTTTTCTTGACATTTTTTTTTTCTGAAACCGAAGAATTATCCAGTAGATTTTGCTGCTGTCATAATTAAGCTGAAGTGGAAAAATAACAAATTTGTTCCTGTAGCAACGTGAGCTACGATGCTGGAAAATTTTACTTTTATCTGGACACTATCACTTTTATCGAAAAAAATCATCGAAATTCGAAAAATATCGAAAAATTCAATGGTTGTTTGATTCAAGATCGGAGCGGGAATATCCGGAACAGGTTTACGCTGCGGAAGGCAGTGAAAGCCCCCCAATGGAGAACTCCAAAAAATAGGTTATTTTTTAAAAAAAGCAATTAGCGAAGCTCTGCTACTAGATTAAATAAATACACAATGTAATTTATGTATAGTTAACATAAGTAATTTATCGAGACAAGAGAAATAAAATGTTCAAAACGAAACAGGTCGAACATAAGGGGATAGGCGGCATATGCAATGCACATAGATGCCCGCTTATTGGGGTCCCCAACGAGATTAAGAAGCATATATTTTTTGAACATTTGAAAAAAAAAATGAGGCTTAAAAGTTTTGAATCTTGAGTTCCAAATTTTGCTCACTTTTAATAGCGGCCCCCCAAAAGAAAATTTATAAAGTATTTAGAGCCTTCAAAACTTCTTTCATCTGGGCACCTTTAAAAAGAATGGTAGCTATAGAAAAAAAGGGCATGTCTGTTTTGGTTAAAAGAAGTAATAGTATTAAGAAAGTTTTTAACCTTATTGGGGCCCCAACAAGATTAAAAAGCATATTTTAAAAACATTTGAGTAATAAAAATTGGGCCTAAAAGTTTTGAATCTTGAGTTCCAACTTTTCCTCACTTTTATAGGCCGCCCCAAAAAAGTGAATTAAAAAAGTATTTAGAGCCTGCAAAATTTCTTTCATCTGGGTACCTTTAAAAAGAATCGTGACTGTAGAAAGAAAGCACATATCTGTTTTGGTCAAAAGAAGTAATAGTATTAAGGAAGCTTTGAACCTTACTGGGGCCCTCAACGAGATTAAAAAGCATATTTTTAAAACATTTGAATAATAAAAATGGGGTCTAAAAGTTTTCAATCTTGGGCTCCAACTTTTCCTCCCGTTTATAGGGGGCCTTAAAAAAGACAATTCAAAAGAATTTAGAGCCTGTAAAATTTCTTTCATCTGGGAACCTTTAAAAAGAATGGTAGCTTTAGAAAAAAAGGGCATGTCTGTTTTGGTCAAAAGAAGAAATAGTATTAAGAAAGCTTTGAACCTTGTTGGAGCCCCCAACGATATTAAAAAGCACATTTTTAAAACATTTGAATAATAAAAATTGGGACTAAAAGTTTTGAATCTTGAGTTCCAACTTTTCCTCACTTTTATAGGGGTACCCAAAAAAGTTAATTAAAAAAGTATTTAGAGCCTGCAAAATTTCTTTATCTGGGCACCTTTAAAGAGACTACTGGCTATAGAAAGAAAGCACATATCTGTTTTGGTCAAAAGAAGTAATAGTATTAAGGAAGCTTTGAACCTTATTGGGGCCCCCCAACGAGATTAAAAAGCATATTTTTAAAACATTTGAATAAAAAGATGGGGCTTAAAAGTTTTGAATCTTTGGCTGCAACTTTTCCCACCTTTATAGGGGGGCCTAAAAAAGACAATCCATAAGAATTTAGAGCCTGCAAAATTTCTTTCATCTGGGAACCTTTAAAGAGAATGCTGGTTATAGAAAGAAAGCACATTTGTTTGAAGGAACTGATAGTATTAAGGAAGTTTTGAAACTTATTGGGGCTCCCAACGAGTTTAAAAAGCACGTTTTTTAAGCATTTGAATAAAGTGAGGCCTAAAAGTTTTTAATCTTGGGCTTCAACTTTTCCTCAAGTTTATAGGGGGCCCTAAAAAAGACAATTAAAAAAGAAATTAGAGCCTTCAAAATTTCTTTCATCTGGGAACCTTTAAAGAGAATACTGGCTATAGAAAGAAAGCGCATATCTGTTTTGGTCAAAAAAGTAATAGTATTAAGAAAGTTTTGAACCTTGTTGGGGCCCTCAATGATATTAAGAAGCATATTTTTTAAACATTTGAATAATAAAAATGGAGCCTAAAAGTTTTGAATCTTGAGTTCTAACTTTTCCTCACTTTTATTGGGGGCCCCCAAAAAGACAATTTAAAAAGTATTAACAGCGTGCAAAATTTCTTTCATCTGGGCACCTTTAAAAAGAATAATGACTATAGAAAGGGAGCACATTTGGTTGAAGGAAGTAATAGTATAACGAAGTTTTGAAACTTATTGGATTCCTAAGTGAGATTTAAAAGCATATTTTTTAAAAATTTCAATAAAAAAATGGGCTTAAAAGTTTTGAATCTTGGGCTCCAACTTTTTCGCTCTTATATAGGGGGCCCTAAAAATGACAATTCAAAAAGAATCTAGAGCTTGCAAAATTTCTTTCATCTGGGCCCCTTTAAAAAAATGGTTCCTGTAGAAAAAAAGCGCATATCTGTTTTGTTTTATGGAAGTAATAGTATTAAAGAAGTTTTGAACCTTTGGTTTCACCTTTTTCGCCCATTGATAGGTGCACCCCAAAAATACTAAAATGCCATTTATTTTTTAAGTAGAACTTACAGCTTTCAAAAACTTTTATAAAGAATGGTGGATATAGAAGAAAAGCACATATCTGTTTTCTATTTCTAAATCTGATCAAGATCTTTGACAAAAAAAAAAAAAAGGAATTTCGATAAAACAAAATAAAATGTTATTAAAAATACATAAAAAAATTATTTAAAAAGTAAAAAAAAAAACATTCGGCTGAAAGATACAATAGCTCACTACTGGGCCCCTGACTTTGCTCAGCGCCCCCCCCACCCAAATGGGGGGTATGGGGGGCGGTCGCTACGGCCCTGAACAGAGCATCTAACTGTAAAATAGTCAATGAAACATCGTCTTTATTTTGAAAAATCTATCCAATGATATGCCACTCAATAGGGTGCGTAAAATTTTTTTTTTCGTCTCCCGCCATTTTGCATTTTACGGCCGCCATTTTGAATTTATAAAAACAAAACCTAGCCTATAACTATCGGACGGTTAAGCCGAATCGATAGAGACCCCATTCATTAAAATCCATCCAGCCGTTGGGATGTTTCGAGGGTATAAAGAAATCCACATACCCAGATACGCGTGAAACACATAACCCTTCTTGGCAGCCGGTTAAAAAACGGTACCTGACTTGATCTACTTAATAAATTTTGATATTTCACCTCTCCCTGAGGTAAAATTCCCCCCTTTTTTCCCCTCTCTAAAAATAGGGTAAAACAACTTTTCTTTTTGGGGAGGAGACTCATCGGATCTTCATTTCTAGTGCCAATGCTAAGTTTTTCCCAAATTTTTATGAAGGCCATCACTTGTTGTATTTTACTCAATTTTTGGTCTGTTTTACGTGTACAGGCCGTGATCTATTTCTTGAAAGTCTTATTAATACAGCCGAATTCCTTATAACGCAGTGAACTCCAAGAAGCCGCCAATATTTATTTGGTTTCATGAAACTTTTTATAATTGAATTGCATTTCGTTTACACAGATGTTTAGCCGGATTTAGCCGAGAAATGCGAACAGTTTATTTTTAACAATATTTACTTTCCATTGTAATTTTCTTCAATAGAACTCGGTAGTTATAACTTTTTGTTAAATTTATGAATAAAAACTTGGCATCGGTTTCAAGTGTATCGACTTCAGTTGGCCATAACAACACCGCATCTCTAAAAATATTAAAGAACGTACAAACCAGGACTACAGAGAAGCCCTGGTTTCTTTAGCCCGGGTAAAACCGCCCTGCGATCATCTGCAATAATGAAAAGGCAATTGACGTTACTATGGGATAAATTACTGTGGAGAAGCAAGAATCATCCGTTCGTCTTTATGAATCCTACTGTACATATGAATTTGGACGATCTGATTGGCCTATGTTTAACAGGTCTATGGTATGATTGGTTTATGTTGCCATGGCGATTCCTGTAATGATCACTAAGGCGAAAATGTAGTACTAGATTGGTTAACGGAAGTGTTTGGTTGTAAATATGCCGTTTCCTTATGGATTGTTCGCGAATGTCAGTGTGCGGCCGGATTCCAAAGAGACCAGAAAGCAAAGGCAGAGCATGTTTCTCCTCTATCTCGCTTTGTTGACCTTGTTTATGGATGTTCTCTGAACTATATAGAGAAAAGTAAGATGACGTGCGCATCTCAGTTGTTAAGTAGCTTTGTATGTAAGGACTAGCAGACTTCGTCCGCTACGCTGGTCAGTTTCTCCAAATGAACCTTAAACCAAACGAAATATTCGGTGAATTTGACCTTGTGTTTTAAAACAATATACCCCTTTACCTAAAATGGCCTTTGGCATTGCCGAAAACGACATGAACGTCATTCCGCTGTTTTGTTTTCTAATGCGCTAGTGAAAATTTGTGTTTTTAAGTCCTAATTCTTTTAATCGGTCCTTTATTGTAGTATTTGGTAAAGAACGATAAAACCATTCCTTAAAAATATTTTATTAATAATATTATAACAATGTATAACTAACAATGTAACTAACAATAACTAACTCTCATCGTCCAGTAGAACCGTTTGAAAAGGCTAAACTTTCAAAAGCGAAGGTTCACCTGATTATAGAACTTTCTCCCATAATTCCGTAATTACGCAATGTAGAACAGTGTTCTCGCTGGCTTTTTACCAACATTAGCAATTTTGCGAATAAGAAATAAAAAACAGTAGCCAAATGAGAAGAAACGTTAGCAAAATAGATTTGGCGGGAAACACTGAAAAATCCATCTGTAACCCCTTATTGTATCCCCTTTTTTCGAATATTTTCTAAAATCACCTAATTTTTTGTAATTACTTATAAAATAGAAATTCGGCTATTCACTACAGAAACTATTAAAAAGAAGTACATTTTAAATGTCTCCTAAATATGCAAATGTTTCAGACATTCTTTTAGCACTCTAAATGAAAATTCGAAGCGACTATCTCTGATTTACCGCTGTGAAAATATACACTAAATTGCTATGCGATTTTGTCTCTAACCGAAAGAAAAAATTGACCAGCCAATGATAATTTACATACAACTAATAAATAGTATGGTAAATGGATAATTTCAACACCACATTGATGCAAAACTTTTCACTATTTGTACTTGATGCGAGTAATTTTGTTTGTGTTTTTACCAGCGCAACGCCGGCGCATAGATAGTGATTAACTGACACACATGAAATACCTGTCGCATATTTCTTTCTATGTCCTTGGCTGTTGCTAAACTGAATTGATATTAAGTCAGTATCTCTATAAATAGAAGCAGGGGCGCCATTTGAGGGGGGCTGGGGGGGGGCATGCCCCCCCCCCAAGGAATTTGATATTTTAGAAAATTTATCTGTCATCGCAGGTCAGACTCAAAATAATTTAAAAAAATTACTCAAAACCTAAAATAGCTTGTCAAACTTTATTACAATAAAAACACGTATAAGTAAACACTTTAGGTACATAAACTAATAATTATAAAAAAAAATTTCTAATTTGCCAATTTATCTATTTTTTCCAAGTCTAATTTGCAAATTTCGCAATTTTTTTCTGCGGTCAATTGACGAATTGATTTTGCGTTGCTCTGCAAAAAAAATAAGCAAATAAATAAATAAAATAGTATGGTCTTCCCTTGAAAATTAAACAAGAGAAAAAAATCATGCGTCAAGCATGGATTATGAAACACTTTCCAACACATCAAGAATGCTTTAGCAAAACTTAGCCTTTCAATAAGGTAAATAATGTATCCAATTAAACATTTTAGAAAACATAAGGACTTTTTCCTAGAAATCCGCACAAACTTTGCAATTATGTAAAATAGCAAAGGAAATCGAATCAGGTGAAACTTGCGCGTGAAGTGTTGTGCTATGGTATATAAGAGAATGGACATTAGCCAAGAGATCATTAAGTAATGTGTGTTTTCCAAGAATAGAGCCACAAGAGGAGTGTCTATGTATTATTGTGTACAAGTTTTACGAAAACAATATTCATCAAGGAGCAAGTCCATCGTGAACTATTTATTTTCTGAAAATATCACCAAACGAACTACATACGATGTTCTAGAATGTTACTAGGAGTGACTCTCGGCCAAAAAAGAACTGGGATCGGGTAGGAAGGCAAAAAAAAAAAAAAAAAAAAAAAAAATCTCCAAGCCAGAGTTAGAGCAGTTGAAAGGACTGTTTGACGAAAACGACCGAGTATTAATCCTTCCCATGCCTTCGAAATACAGTGTTTCACCTAACTACCAACAAAAGACAATCACTAAGAACCTGAACATCAAATATTACCGATAGGGGAAAAGTACTTAAATTCTTTTGTACAGCCCTGTATATGACATACAGATTTTAATACACGCCGCATATTAATGCTGAAATTTAATTCAAGCAATGCTTAAGCTACTTAAATTACGCTTCCATGAGTTAATATCCATTGGCGATTATATATCCAGTTCTTTGCATAGTCCTGTATATGATTTTATTTATATGCAGCAAACTTACCTTAGAGTACATAGTTGAGCCTGAAAGGCAACTTGAAGCTGCATAACTCAAATTAAAAATAACATCTTTAAGCAATTCCTGCTCTTTCTCAATAATGCTTACGAATTTTTCTGTGTGTCTTACAAATTTAAAAATTGCTCTGTATATGTTCTATTGAATTTATGCACACTATGTAGTATTCAAAAATTTAGTTAAACTAAAAAACCATACCATAAGTGAAAACGGACTTGCAGCAATCATTCCTAATAGCCAAACTTCGCATAAAGATTTGTTCTCGAAATCTTTTATGTGTCCCTGTAAATGAATGATAAATGCAATCCCCATCCTATTTTACTGCAAGCATTTTGTTGTTAGCTTCAGTAATGTATATCAGTTTCATCATGTTTGAAATAGTGCAACATAATTGAAATACGCTGCAAATAGTTTTTACCCGTAGACCATCATATATTCGAACTCTTTTGCATAACCTTGTAAATGAGTGATGAATGCTTCGCACCCCATATTCTACAGAAAGTATGTATTAGCACCAGAGATGAGACGGACTCAACCCGGACCTGACACTGGTTTGATTTTTATACCAGCCTTCGGTCTCGGGCCCATTCTTTCTCAAATTGGCAATTTTATTTATTCTCGTACTCGTATAGAAACAGAAAATAACTTTTTTACCCCTTAAAAATTAATTATCCCATTGCAAGTCTTTTTAATGCTATTTTGATCAGGAGGAAAGAGAAATAGATTTTTTTTTTCTTTAGTATTTGTCGAACATTATTTTGAAAAAAAACTTGTGATATTTGATGATTTATGTCTGTAGTTTAATGCGAGTAACGACCTGTTGATGTTGGTGGCAATCAGAATATGGCGCCATTAGGATAATGTTTAATTGGAATGTTTATTTATTATTACTTTTTTAAAAGATCTAACATGAAATAAATATTTTCTTTTATGCCAATCAGCATTAGCCTAAGATTTGCAAATTTTTAGTCGCCTATTGTCTGCGATTGTAATCGCTCTTTATATGAAAATAATGTTGGTGATTTTATTCATGCTTTTTCTTGAAGTCTGCTCATTCTGTGGCTCTGTTCTTCATATTCATACAATCACTTTCATGCGTAAGTAGATAAAATTGGCATGCGTTGTTATTCCCGATTGAAAGCAATCAAGCAGCGTTTCCTCTTTTTCTATAAAAGCATCGGATCTTTTCGGTAACGGTGTCAAATTTATAATTTAAACTGATTTTAAAAGCCATGATAAATGCGAAATATGTACACCTTCTATAGGAAACAGAAAACGCTGTTCGATTCTTCGTCATATAAATCATATTTTCTGCAAATTTCATTAATTTATACATAAAATGCTCTTCGTTATTGTGTCCATCAGAGATACCTACTTGTTGCAGGAGAAAAATTAAAAAAATCTTTTTAGGGATGTATATTTCTATTTGACACTAAACGTCTCTTTTGATAAGATTTAATGTAAATTTCATAAAACTAATTATGTGCTAGAGATTAACAGTTGTTAAAAAATGAGATCTATTACATTTAGAACAGCTTTTAAATATGTATTTTTGTTAAACCTTTTTTTTTCCGTGATTACTTTCGGTATCGGAATCGGCTCTGATGGCACAAACTTTTTCGGATTCGGATTTAAAATTGTTGGCCCCGGGCTCTGAAAAATGAGCCCGAACTCATCTCTAATTAGCACATCTCAGAAATTTTTATCAATTTCATTATGTTTGTAACGGAGTAACATTATTAAAATACGTCACAAATATTCTTTCTTCATAGACTATAATATAACGGAATACTTGTGAGTTCTCCTGGACGCGAACTGTAAGTGCTAAACACAACATTACATGTAGTAGTCATCTTTTAGTACCAGTGGTGTAGTCGTAAAAAAACAAACAGAGGATATACGTTCCAGAGTACATACAGAGCGTATATCCTAGTGTATATATACTATAGCTTTCTTGAGAAACAGAGAGTATACGGTGTTCCTTGAAAAAATCCAGAGGGTATACGGCGTATAGGTATACCCTCCACTACATCCCTGTTTAGTACGCCCCAATAATGTATATAAATGTTATTATGTTTAAATAATGTAATACAACAATATTAAAATATACCGCAAATGATTTTACCCGATAGACCATAATCTAACGGAATACTTTTGAGTCCTCCTGTAAATGAACTATGAATGATACACACTTAATTTTGAATACCGAACATTCCATTGTAAACATTAATAACAGATATCAATTACGCGTCAATCCCAGTATATTTACGTTAGTTAGAGCATGACCAGACGGGCAGACAAACCCAATTCACTTTTAAACTGCGTTGGAAGTGTTAAAAATATTTCTTGAAGAATCCCATGCTTATGAAAATGTTCAGAATGGCATGCTATTTCAAACCCTTCCCCTCAAACAAAATCTTGCCTCCTTTCCCCACTCTAAGAAACTTATTAAATGGCTCCCTGTCCTGTCCGTAAAGCCTGCAAAGTAAAAAAAAAAAAATCTCCGTTTTAGACAGGTACCCTTCTTAGCAAGTATAATTATATAGTGCTTTCTTCATAGAAACTTAATTTTTTTTCCATTTGCGAAACAATTCTGTTTTTTTTTTGACAGGTTTCGTATTCGCAAGTTTTACAATAAATGTAATATACCTATACTCTACAGAGGTATACTATAGAAAGGATGTTTTAAATGCCTTTAAGAATACTTGTAAAAAGGGAAACTGTCTATAATAGGATACTGTCTTAAACGGAAAAAAATGTTAGTCACTATCTTGAAATTATACCTGCTAAGATTTAAAAAAACCTGCTTAAAACGGAATTTTTCATAGGTTTTCGTTTTGATGGGAGAGAGTACAGGCTCCCCTCCCCGCCGCCGAACACCCCCCCCCCCCCACCCTTGGCTATGCCACTGTCCTCAAAGACAGCTTTGCCCCCGCAAGAAAATTCTGAAATGGCGCCCCTGAAGAATGTAAATGGCACGTTGCAAATTAAACATGTAAAGTGACATCAATCGTTCAGAAACGCGGATAAGAATCTCGACTGTGTTGGCACACACATATACAAACAGCGCAGAAATTGAGCACTCGTAATTTGGCGAGTCTCATTGTTCGTTTACTCACCAAATGAAGCATTTTGTCGCGATTTGGCGCAATGGCGAGCGGCAGCGAGAACACTGACGTAGAGCAATATGTTGTAAACTAAAATCTTTCTTGAAAAATTACCTAACTAATTGGGCATTTTCCATTAAAATCCTTGCAGAAGAACTCAAGTTATAAGCAGCCGGAACGAAATTCCTATTTGCATTTTATATACAGGGTGAGTACAAATGATGGACCACATCATCATATGAAAACATCATACGGAAAACATCATATTTTCGAAACTACTGCATATATTACAATAAGTGATACATGAATTTAAAGAGAAATAACTAAGTTTTCTTTCAGTTAAAAATGTTCGATCTCTTAAAACTCTTGTTACACGGCATACGTCCAACCTGTAATCCAGTTCGTTCCAAACATTTTGTAGCATCACTCTATCAATGGTTCTGAATGCTGCACAAATGCGTTCTTTAAGTTCTGAACACTTTGTTTTCGGCATTGGCGGTACATAAACAATGTCTTTAACGTAACCCAACAAAACGAAATCACATGGTGTTAGGTCTGGTGATCTTGGTGGCCATGTGATTAAGGGTAAATTACCACCACCCGCCTGAGGACAGACAGCGCAGATTTTGTGTTTCGGCAAAATGGAGCCCCACCTCATTGGTTTTTGCAGGTACGTAGTTACTTGAACGAAGAGCTTCCACACCGGTGGATGGGGTGTGCGGGTTTGGAACGAACTGGATTACAGATTGGACGTATGCCGTGCAACAACAGGTCCACACATCGAACATTTATAACTGAAAAAAAAACTTGGTATATTTCTGTTTAAATTCATGTATCACGTATTGTAATATGTGCAGTAGTTTCGAAAATAGGATTTTTTAAAATCGGGTCCGTTATTTGTACTCACCCTGTATATTGTAGATAGTAGATACATATTTTTTTTTTACTTTTAATAAATGCTATTTGATATAGAGACATGATTTAAATTTAACTCTCACCGGTGTGCAATATACAGGGGTTGGACTCAGTACAAAACCCGGGTACCCTGACTGTTCAAATAATATGAACACCCATTTCGAAACGTGTTGTACTTCGATCATCCAATACCGCTTCGCTACGTGTCGCTACAGTCTGCCACCTAATGGTGGCGAAAGGGAAGGCATCAGTCGAACATTTGCTGGTGTGACAGTTGAATGGGAAAATTATGTTCCCAGCAATGCGCCACCTGTCTGAGGTGCAAAGAGGTATGATTATTGGAGCTCTCCTCACTGGAGAGTCCCTGTTTAGAACATCAAACTTATGGGGTTTTTCAAGAACCACTGTGCCCAGGGTTATGACAGCCTACACAAAACCGGGAAAGGTGTCCTCTGCGAAGCAGAACAATGGGCGAAAGTCGAAGTTGATCCACTGGGATACACGAGCGTTGAAGACGATAGTCGTCCGAAAATGTAAGACTACACTGCCGCAGGCAACCTACGAAATGGATACGGGGTTCTGAAGGTGGGTGTTCATCTCGGAGGTTATCTGCGGCAGTGTAGTCTTACGTTTTCGGCCGACTATCCTCTTCAACGCACGTCTATCCCGGTCGGTCAACTTCGACTGTCGTCCACTGTTCTGCTTTGCAGAGGACACCTTTCCCAGTTTTCTGTAGATTGTCATTAACCTTGATACAGAAGTCCTTGAAAAACCCATAAGGTTGGCTGTTCTAGAGATGGACGCTCCAGCGAGGCGAGCTCCAATAATCATGAATCTTTGGACGTCGGACAGGCTGAACATAATGGCGCTTTGCTGGGAACATAATTTTCTCATACAACTTTCACACTGACAAATCCTCGACTGATACCTTCCCTTTTGCCGCCACTAGGTGACAGACTCTAGCGACACGTGGCAAAGCGGTATTGGACGGACTAAGTACGACACATTTCGGAATGGTGTTCACATTATTTTCTCCAACCCCTATATATATAGAAGAATTTTCGACAATCCTCCCGAATTCGCGAGTGGCTCCTTGCCGCTTTCCATCCATTGCCGAAGAGCAATGCAGTTCCCCATATAGGTTTCGGTCTTCGGAGGCTCTGGAAAAACAAACGTACCTTCGGGAAACCCAGATTAAAAGCCTAGGACCCGGTCACTCCTATAGGTTTCCGGTCTCCTAGAAGCTCTAGGGGATTCAGATGTGTGAACCACGAACGTCGCGATTGAATCCTTTAGCACATCGGGTGTTTTTGTTGTGACGACCAATGCATCCAATAGCTTACGGTTTCAGGAGGAGTGATGCGCGATGCGCAGAGGGATTCTCCTTGGCCCGAAGTATGTACCTGCGTGGTGTTCTGGGGTGAAGCAGGCCCGCCTGGCGCCTATGCAAAAGTGCTCCGTGAGACTGGGACCGGAAGGTGGTTTCCCCATATTGGGAGCCGACTTCACGGGGTATGCGGCCTGTGACAAAATGCGTCAACATATAAACAATTTTCAGTAGCGAAATGTATATTTGTTTATTTTGAATATAATTACATTTTTTTCTAGCAAGAAATCATGAGGAACACCGTCATCTTCATCATTTGCATCTTGCTTCTGACCAACGCAATATCTTCGTCTATTGGTCAATTTCAATATACTGCAGTCAAAAGTTATCCCAAAGTCGAAGAAACTGATGGTATCAGTGTACCTATCTGTAACATGTTTGGTTGTGACTGCGTACCACCATCGGGAGCAAGGTGTTGTACTGGTTACAGATATGACCCAAGAAGTCAGAAGTGCAGAAAGGTTATTAGATATAGTTATGAAAAAGAGAAAGCCAAAGATTTGAATTAATAAAAAACAATGAATACTATCACAATATTCAGCTTGTTTGCACAGCTTGTTTATACATATTGAAGTGTTAGTATTATCTTGATAATTTTGGATGTAATTAAAAAAAAAAAAATAAACCAGACTTCCAGTGATTCTTTCTTTCTTCATGGCATTGACATTTACTTATTGAATGCCATATGGCTTATTGTATCAAGGTTAGTTTGACAAACGTCGTTGTTTTTCGTAGCAACTATTATCTGTTATCCTATCTACATTCACTGTAATTTAATTGTTGCGATCATCATATATGGACGATGATACACTGCATTTTGGTACATGTGTCGCAGATACACCGGGGTTTCTTTTTGGCACCAAAATGACGATTATTGCTTTGTATGGCAACTTGGTGTTTTACAATAAAATATGTGTATTTTATAATAAAATTAAATGTATTTATAAACAAATAAAATAAATTAATATAAAAGAAAATGTTGAATAAATTAAATGTATGTAATAAATAAAATTGTGTGTGTTTTATAAAAAAATTATAATACAGGGTGTCCACATGAAACCTCCCTGATTTCAAATGCTAATTGTACAGAAACTAGTTGCGGTTTGCGATATCATGAATAGCAACAAAACAGGTTTATTTTCTGCAATTTTTTTTCGAAACAGTTAATTTCTGTTGTATGCATTATTGATATGCCATGACAACAAGTTTATTTGGATGCAAACGTTTATTTTTCTGAAAAAGTTACATTTTTGTCTATGTATGCACTTAGATATGGGCTCCGTTCGTAGTTCTCAGAATGTCCAGCTGATATTCAGTCTCAATCCACGCTCTAAAATTGCGAGGAGTGAAAATTTCACTTTTTGAAAGAGTGACAGGCATTTTTACTCTTTTTGGAGTGTATTTTATAAAAATACACTCCTTAAAGAGTGGAATTTTCTACTCACTAGAAAAAAGTGAGATATTTCACTTGATTGTCGAAAGTGAAATATGTCCCTCCGTTGTCGAGCGTGAAATATCTCACTCCGCTGACGAGACTGAAAGACTAGAATTATACACTTTAAAAAATTTCTGATCAACTTTGAACCAATATATATGGAGTAAAATAATGAAAAGCACCAAAATATGTCACTTCTTATTTTTCAAAAACTCCATTTCATAATGTAATCTTGGAAATTACGCTGATTTGGTACTAAAACGCACTCCTTTTCAAGAGTGAATACTCACTCCTTCTTAGAGTGAATAGTCACTCTAAGAACAAGTGAGTATTTTATGTATTGGTATTACCCATCAGCCAATCAGAACAGCAAGTCTACAACGCTTTTTTTAAGATAAGGGAAATCTATTCGTCCTCTATTTTAGGATTAAAATACACGAATATTATTAAAGTGATTGAAGTCTTATTTTATTTTAATGAAAAATTCAATAAATTCAAAAACAATAGTAAAAAAATTCCACTTTTGCCCAGAGTGAATAGTCACTCTAAAGAGGTTCGGCATATTTTGACTCTGCGATAGAGTGACTATTCACTCCTCCTCAGTGAATGGTTACTCTTTTTTAGGTGCGTTCGTAATTATACAAATACGTAGAACCTATAGTCGTCGTTCAGTCCGTCCGTCCGCATATAACAGAGCAAAAACTATCCAACCGAATGGTCTGAAATTTTAAATATGTAATTCTTGCAATATTTTGTCGAGTCATTTCAAATTTTATGAAAATCGATTGCATAGTTTAATTACAGGGGCAGCCAGAAGTTTTCCATTACATTACGGCCAATGGGAAAAAATTATTTCAAGTGCATTTTAATGATTTTACAACCTTTTGAACAGAATTAAATTGATATGCACTTATGAAGTGCACTAAAATATACATTTAGTACAATATGTGATGCAAAAAATAATTTTAAAACTAGTTCTAGCACCTCATTTGTTACGTTTGGCGGGAAATTTCCAACTAGTTATTTAGAGTGCATGGCAGGTGTGAATGAATAGATGGCTTCCCAAAATTTTGTGGCGAAGCTAAAAAATTGTTTCGAAAATAAAATTGCATCAAAATAAACTTGTGTTGCTATTCATGATACCGCAAATCTCTAGGACTCATATAGTTTTCGTACAACTGACATTTAAAATCAGGGAGGTTTCAGGTGGGCATCCTGTATTATTTCATAATAAAATAAAACTAACATGCTGTTTTCGCCCGCTGTATTCACAAATGGAATTTTCTGGATCAAAAACGGATGCGTTTGCGACATCTGTTCCTAATTCTTTTGACGTCTCCCTGTAAAACAATTTATGCACGATACGATGGCTATTTTAAAACTACTACGTATTACAAACTGTTGAAATTTCGTGACGATTGGCTAATTTTTAATAAAAATAGAGGCTATAAAGTAGAAAAAAGACAAAAAGACAGGCAGAAAGAAAAATATATTTTCGGATTCTAACAAAATCTATACGATACTAGATCAACAACAAAATAAGCTTTAAAAAAAAAAAAAAAAAAAAAAAAAAAATAAGATGAATAATTATGAAAATTACATCATCCATTCGAAATTAATTAGTGAACCTGTGGCGCAACCAGGGTGAGGGTTTTGAAGCTCAATATACTACTAATTTAGTATAGCAAACTCAGTTTTATTTAATTGTAGAATATTTTTGATAAAATAAAGCGAAGAAAACTGTTAGAGAAAAGTGGTATGCAGAGCCCCAAAACCCCCACTCCCGCTGCGCCACTGCGTGAACAACATACATCAGACAAGAATGCAAAATCGTGCCTCAAGCATGGATTTTGGAACACTTTCCAACACATACAGAATACTATAACAAAACATAACAAAACGTTCAATAAGGTGGAAGATGGTGTTTAAGTAAACAGTTTGGAAAACGCATAACGGATTTAAAAAACCAATTTCGGCAAATCCGAATTCCTTTGTGCAGCTCTGAATATGATCTTTAGATTTGTATATATACTACATAGTGCGCTAAAACTTAGTCAATTAGGAAGTGCATCGCACGGTTAAAAATCCTCCTTTAGTTCCGTCAATAAGCGGAAATATACTCGAATTATTTTGTGCAGCCCTGTATATTATCTGTAGAATTTATACACACCAAGTAATATGCAAAAAAATTGTTAAGATTAATAAGTCGGAAATTGTACGTCAAACGTTGCAAATGAAGTGCGTTCGTACTATAACTAGTTTTATAAGTATTCAGATCTTGGTGCAATAGCTGTTGTACTCTTATGCAGAAATGCATGAATACAAAATGTATTACGATTATATATTCAATTCAGTAATATGGAAATAATAGGATTCCTGCTTAAATAGGTTGTCATTACCAAGGCAACCTAGAATCATTACCTATCATAGGATATCATTGAATTAATCATGTATGGTAGGATTTAATGGGATGAAGAAAACTTTTATTAATATCTTTGTAAGTTTTGAATCAATTTTCATAAAATTTGAAATAACTCAACAAAATTTTGCAACGATTCTATACATTAAATTTCGAAACATTAGGTTGAGTAGATTTTGCGCTGTTATATGCGACAGACGGACAGACTAACAGACGGCGGAGCAGACGACGACTATAGGGGCTACGAATTTATAAAATTACGAATGTACCTAAAATGCATACTACATTGAAACGTCACTTCTAACGATTATTACTGTTAGATTTTAATTCTTTTGTGTGCCCCACGATAAATGCTATGCATACATATTCTCTATATAGTGAGATTTGTATAGTGCATTTAAGTAATGTATATCAATTTCGAAATGTTTGAAATAGTGTGGCATTATTAAAATACGCTGCAAACGAATACATCATAATGCAACGGAATTCTTTGGAGTACCCCTGTTAGGGGACTATAAATGCTATCCATTTCACCTGCAATATCGAACATGCTATGATAAACCTCAATAAAACATATAAATTACAGTCGAACCCTGTTATCCCGACACTCTAATGACCAGAGAAAAGTGTCGTCATAAGCGGAGTGTCGCGGTAACCGGAGGTGGAGAAAAATATGTTTATAATAAGCTGTCTTTTTAATTAATTAAGGACAATTTTAAATTCATATCTATTCTTGCAGTTTTAAGCAATAAAACATTGTTATTAAACAAAATAAACACAAAAACAAAATTGAAAAGAATAAAAATAGGATGACTTTTTTTATTATTACATGAAATATTGATGAATTAAGGTTTGCTTGTCCCTAGATGTGCTTCCTACAATTATTTTTTCAATATTATTCAGTGATTTGTAATCAATATTCGTTGTTTCAGAAATAGATGTTTGATAACTTGTGATCGTTTCAATGCAATGCAATGCAATGCTTCCGTTTTAGTCGAATGAAAAACGCCGTGCAACCACAAGAAAGAGCTACCTACTAGAATAAAAAGACTGCAAGTAGACTGAAACGTCTATCTGGAGCTTAATTGGGTCATTTATAGTGTGTGACTTTATTTATTCAGATAAAGGATTGAAGTAAAATTTCTCATTTATCGCAGTGGGTATTTTATACACTTTTGTGAAAAGTTTGACTAAGAAATTTCTTACCGCTTAATTTTCGTGCTTATAAGATGGATTATGAAAAACGGACAATTTTCCTAAACCGTCGAGATATCCGGAATTAAAAATTATTCACCGACGTAAAATCCAGAGTTTATTTACATTATAATCATATACAGAAAATCGGGACTTTGAAAAACTGACGTGGTAAGCGGAGTGACGTGAAAACCGGGTGTCGGGATAACGAGGTCCGACTGTACATTGCAATAAGAATATATTTATACGAGTTAGAGTGCAGACTGACAGACCGCAGACAAACAGAATTCATAAACACTTTTCAACTACGTTGGTATGCGTTAAAAGGAACAAAATCATGCATCACGTGTGAAGTATGAAACACTTTCCAACATTTCAAGTATACTCTTACAAAATTTTAATGGTAAAACACGATGTTTACATAAACAATTTAGAAAACGCATAAAATAGCTGAACACCCAGCTTCAGCAGTTAGAGCCCATAGTTGGTAAGGTATTTGAATTCTTTTGAGTACCCTGTATATGATCTATACATTTTCATACGCACCACTTGGCTTTTTAAAATTTAATTCAGCTCGAAAACATTTAAACACATTCTTTTTTCATGCCCATAAAAGGTAATTTGAACGTTTTGCACAACCGTATGTATATGAAATATATATTTTTACACACACCACATATTAAGGTGTCTCAAGACTCTTAAAATTGGAAAAAAAAAAAAAAAAAAGACTATTTTCAGCATTTAATATCTTAAAATGTATATATGATCTTTAAACAAAATTTTTATTGGGATGAAAGATATAAGTATTTTCTTCCATTTCATGTGCATTTAAAAAATTGCAAGATGCAGAATTAGAATTTATAGGGACTCCAAACTGTCAGACATTTGACGAGCTGAAAATTGGTATGACAGCTTACGCGCAGGATTACAAAATAAATTTTGCAACCAGAATGAAAAATTTGGCGCCTACTTATTCTTCAGATTGTAATAATTAACCTGAACCTAAATGCATTTGTATTTAAAACATTTTTATATTTTTAAAACAAAGTTGTATTTAGATAATGCAAAATTTTGAAAATTTCAGCTGTATAATCACCTAAAAAATATTTTTCTGAATAATAAAAAGGAAATTTTAGGTTCAGTTTATACAGACTAACATGAAACATAGCTCACCCGCAAAAAAAGTGACACATCACGACAAAAGTAAATGTCATAGGAGAGGCAAAAGAAAATTTGCATGATTTTACTGTTATATGAAATTATAGCACTTAGCTCTGTATGCAGGAATAAAAAAATGCATAAAAGCATATAACCCTTAACTCCTTCGGGACGACCGTCTATTAGAGAATTTTGCATCTTTTATCACCGATTTTTCAAAACAGAAATTTTTGCCGAATTGAATCGGGAAAATGCTCGGATTGAATAAGCCAAAATTTACTGGTGAGAATAATCACGGATTCTGAGCACCTTACGCGGCACGTATACTGGTTGCTCGTCTCCAAGGGGTTAAGAATGAAGACGTAGGATGAGGTTTGGAGGGTTGGGTAATTTTACCCTCCCCCTCCCCCCCCACACACAATCCACCCCTCTTCTGTTGTCACAAATGGACATATAGCGTAATAAAGTGATTTCCCGTATAACCACATATTAAACTTTTTGTGTAGCAAGACACATCTATGACAGATCTATTTGTGGAATAAAAGTCAAAATGAATTTTTGCGAGACGTGTCACTTTTCTTGCGGGTGAGCGATATGTTTTGAAAATTTCATGAGAAAAAATTCAGAAGTTTTTTCAGATATCGTGCGCGTTATGCACAAAAACATCATTTGGAGAAAATTGACTTCAAAGTTTCGGAAACGCCGCATCAGCTATTGAACGGGTATAATTCTAAAAGTCATAACTTCTGTTCTAATGAGAATTTCAAGGAAAAAATTATACCAAAATGCTCAGAAAACATTGCAGTTTAACATCTAAACAAATTAATTTTCCGAAAATGTTGAAGCTGAGTCCTGAAACCCCCTTAATCTGAAATTTAATTCAGAGAGGGGGGGTGGGGGGTGGACGTGTAACACACTTAAAAACTTTCAGGAATTATAATTCAAATACGCAAACATATCTACACTGGTTATCAAAAATTAAGGAAAAGTCACAAAATGCTAATTTTCAAATACGCGAACACTCAAAAGGAAATAATATAATCCGAGTAATTACTATCTCTACAACACAGCTAGCCCATATAACATCTCATTCATGTCACACATGGTCACAAGTGTCACAGTCACTACGGTGAAGCAAAAAAATAGGAAATCCCATACATCTCATTATGAGTCTCAAATGATCACTATATGTGACTCCACTGAGAAGTCAATGTGACTGCTGCTTTGTGAGGAGTCACCAGGTGACTTTACAATGTAGTTAAATTGTGACTCTCATGTGACTGTCATTTTGACACTCAATTTCATAGTCATCATGAACGTTGCATTATGATAAGTCACCAAATAATATCATATTATAGTCACATGGAGACTTTTCCCAAAAGAGCACAATGGTGACTTCACAGTAGTCTCTCTGTCACATGAAAGTCATCATGTGACTTTAATGTGACATTATTTGGTAACTTATCACAATGCAGCGTTCACGATGACTTTGAAATTGAGTCTACAAATGACAGTCACATGAGAGTCACAATGTAACTACATTGTAAAGTCATATGGTGACTTGTCTCAAAGTAGCAGTCACAGTGACGTCTCAGTGGAGTCACATATAGTGATCATTTGAGACTCATAATGAGATGTATGGGATTTCCTATTTTTTTGCTTCACCGTAGTGACTGTGACATTTGTGACCATGTGTGACATGAATGAGATGTTATATGGACTAGCTGTGTGGTAGAGATAGTAATTACTTGAATTATATTATTTCTTTTTGAGTGTTCGTGTATTTGAAAATTAGCATTTTGTGACTTTTCCTTAATTTTTGATAACCAGTGTAGTTTTTTGCGTATCTCACATATGAATATATTTACATTTTACAAACATATTTTAGTATATTAAATATGTTTAAGCTGGAAAATGCATAACACAATTAAACAAGAGCGAAAAATCATGCGTCAAGCATAGCTTATGAAACACTTTCCAACACTTCTAGAATACTTTCTGTACGTCCCTGTAAATGAACGAAGAATGTTATGCTCACCCTATTCTATACTAAGCATCTTGTAATGCATCTCAATGATATATATCAATTTCAATAGGTTTGAACTAGTGTAACAATATTAAAATCCACTGTGAAGATTTTTTCTGCATTGACCGTAATGCAACGGAATTCTTTTGAGTGACACTGTAAACGAACCATGAACGCTATACACTTCATTTTCAATACGAAACATGCCATAGTAAACTTCACTAACATATATCAATTGAATGGCAATACGAATATATTTAGAGCACGACAGACAGACAAAGCGAATTCACGAACACATTTCACCTTTGTTGGAAAGTGTAAAAACACCTTTAAGTAATTCACGATCATAGATAGTCATGCTTACGAATTCCTTTGCGCGCGTCTCTAAATGAAGAGTATAATTTATACACATCACGCAGCGTACTAAGGTTTGGGCAAACTTAAACACATCTTAAAACACACTTGCATCGATTATCGTTTGTACCCAGTACTGTAAGCGAGATATTTTTTTGTGTCCCTGTATATGAACAAATAAATGCTATGCACTCGGCCTTCTACATTGCATATCTTGCACTGTGCCTCAGAAATGTATAACAATTTCATTATGTTTAAAATAGTGTGATATCTTTAAAATACACTGCAAACAATTTTTTTCCAAATGGCATAATGTAACGAAATTCTTTTGCGTGTCACTGGGACTGAATAATAAATGCTATGCACGCCATATTCTACAGAAATCCTGTTCTATTGCAGCTTAGTTATACATAAGAATTTAATTATGTTTGAAATAGTGTAACATTACTAAAATACACTGCAAACTATCTCCGCCCTCCCCCCCCCCCCTCAATAGACCATAATTTTACGGTATTTTTTTGTGCATCTCTGAAAATGAACTACAAATGCGGCATGCTCAATTTTCAATAGGGAATCTGCTATGGTAAACCTCAATAACATATGCTAAACTCATGACAATCCAAGCATATTTATGCGATTTAGAGCATGCCAGACAGACGGAAGACAAACTTGAGTCATCAACAAGTACCAACTATGTTGGGTACATGTGAATAGGCACATAGTCAGAATCTTCTTTTGGTGGGGGCATATTGCTAAAATATTTTTCGGACTGAATTCAAAAATTAATAATCTAAAAACATAAAACAGGAAAAATCTTAGAGCCTAGAACCAGGGGCTAGTAGAGGGTATACGTATACCTACTTTTTTTTTTTTTTTTTTTTTTTTTTTTTTTTTTTTTTAAGAAGCTTAGAATACTACCTATTTCTCAAATAAAACTCGAGCAAATACTCTCCATCGGCGGCCAATACCCTTCAAGGACCCCTCTTTGGTTTTCTTCCGAAAAGGAAGGGATCTTTACGGCGCCCTCGACCATCCTCCTGCGCCGAAGCCAGGTTGATTCCAGACAGCCCGGAGGAAGTGATGTGGGAAGGGGGTAAAAATAATAGGTATTTATTTTTGGGGTATATACCCAAGGCTGGGGTAAATATCCCAAAATTGGGTATTTTCATTATTTCTTTGTAAAATATCATAATCTTGAAATCATAGATTAGAATGTTTGAAATATGATAGCAGCTTTCAGTTTAATTAAAGAAAAATATCTTCATGTTGTCCGATTGAATGGCCTTGTAAACCTTTTCTATTTACTATGTTCTGATATTTTAAGATGCCAATCAATTAAGCTTTCTTTTTTAAAAATTATATTTGCTATAGTGAGGACCATCAAACAAAGTAACCATTTATATACAATGTTCAGTTGAATTCAAGATGAAAAAGATAAATGATTCCTTGAAATTGCCAGGAAAAACTAATTGGGAAGTAATTTGCATTATGTTAAACCTTTCAGGCTCAAGCTATTTTAAAGATTGTTTTTAATCAATATAAGTTTTCAAATATTTTTTTTCAAATAAAAAAATAAGGGTTTATAAATTTTTGTCTCAAAATGCCAAAGAAAGATACTTCTTAAATACACAATGAAGAAGAAGATAATGGAACAAATTTCAAAAATATTTCTTCATTAGTCACAAAAAGGACTTTCTACGAATCAGTACAGAAGCAGAAGAAAGTTTTCTTTCCGTTCTTGTTGTGGTAGTATGTAATACATGTAGGATGTGCATTATATCAATTGTAGCACTTTGTAAGGGGAAAGAGCAACTCAGTGTTGCCGGCTTTTAGCGAGGCCAAAAAAACCCGGCCGGCTTATTTTGGCTTTATCCACTTAAAAAAAGCCGGTTTCTATTCGGTAGATTTCATGAGAAATACTACTTATTGCAGTCGTTACCATGATGTGACTGTTGAAAAATTTCTTCATAACTTTTCATTATATAACCCAAGAACTCTAAACCACTCCCACCTAAAAAGTTTATATATACATGCATCTATGTACTAAATTTTGCCCTCACTATAAAAGTCGCAATTATGCACGGATCGTCTTCAAATTCACCAAAAACTTTGAGATGGCTAATACTCGGCAGGGATTGCAAATGGGCAAAATCGGGCCAAGGGGGTGGAAATGGGGAGGGTAAAATAGGGTTTTAGAAAGAAAAAAATTCTTAACTTCGTCAGTTCTCAAGATATCAAATCCAATTAAATTTATTATAAAACTTCTTAATATTATCTACAACTTTTATGCAGACAAGTTTTTGATAGGAAGAACTCTTACCGCAAAAAAAGTAAAACCGAAAACAAAAAGGTGGTAGTGAGCGGGGGTGGGGGTGGGGGATTGAAGAAGAAAATAATTCATTACTTCGTCAATTCTCAAGATATCAAATCCATTTAAATTTATTATAAATCTTCTTAAGATTATCTACAACTTTTATACTGGCAAGTTTTTGATAGGACTATCTCTTAACGCAAAAAATTAAAAACGAAAAAAAGGGGGGGAGGGGGGGTTGAAGAAGAGAAAAATGCATAACTTCGTCAATTCACAATGATATCAAATCCGCTTAAATTTAGTATAAATCTTCTTCGTATTATTTACAACTTTTATACTGACAAGTTTTTGATGGGATCAAATCTTACAGCAAATACACATTAAGAATACATAGCGGTTGAAGAAAAAATTATCGTATTAATATGATTCTGATAAAACCAGATCTTACAGAAAAATGAAATTAAAATCTGTCAAAAGTAGCCAGATAAAATCGTTAAACTGAGTTTATTTCTAATCTTCATTTAGTTTTTATTGGTGAAATTAGTACTTAACTTCGAAATCTACCTGCGCCTATAGGCCGAGCCGGCAGGTATTTTTTTATTATAAGAAAAGTGTTTTACAGATAATTTATATTAAATTTGGATTAATTCTTATAATACATTTATAAATATTTTCTACTAAAAAATTATAAATTTCTATTAAATTTTGTCAAATAAGTAAGTTTTTATAAGCGCTAGAAGACAACTGAGAAGGCACTATATCTGAAAAAAAAAATTATATATATTCAGAAGACTACGTTAAATTGGCTTTCAAAGTGACGGTTTAAAAGTCTTAAAAGTCTAAGCTCAGCATATTCTATACACTTGAAAGATTATATGTAATTAAACAATGAAAAAATATCAAACATTAAAATAGAAAAATTCTTACATACTGCTACTTATTTTTAAAAGTGATTTTTAAGCTAAATGCATTTAATAAATGAAATTATCTGGTATAATACTTGGAAACACATAATTGTAAATTAATCAATATTCTGATAACTTATAAAAACAATATATGTAAAAAGTTTTCCCCCTACTAAGCAATTATGCAACTTATTCCAGCTATGTCCATATGGACAGATTAAATTATGGTATGAACAATGTTGAAAGAGAAATTAGGAAGAATATAATATTTGAGGAGATTTTAGTATGTACAGTCGAACCTCGTTATCCCGACACTCTAATGACCAGAAAAAAGTGTCGTCATAAGCGGAGTGTCACGGTAACCGGGGTGGGAGAAAAATGTGCTTATAAAAAGCTGCATTTTTAATTAATTAAATATAATTTTAAATTCATAGCTGTTCTTGCAGTTTTAAGCAATAATCAAAATAAACAATAAATGATAATAATTATTAAACAAAATAAACATAAAACAAAATTGAAAAGAATAAAAATCAGATTTATGACGACTTGTTTTTTCATTATTACATGAAATATTGATGAATTAAAGTTTGCTTATCCATTAGATGTGCTTCTTACAATTCTTTTTTCAATATTACACAATGAATTGTAATCTATATTCGTCGTTTCAAAAATGGATGTTAGATCATTTCTGATCGTTTCAATGAAATGCAATGCTTCGGGTTTAGTCAGATGAAAAACGCAGTATAACCACAAGAAAGCGTCGCCTGACCAGGACAAAAAGGCCGTGAGGAGACTAATATGTCTATCTGGAGCTTAAGTGCGTCATTCAGAGTGTGTGGGTTTATTTATTCAGAAAAAGGATTGAAGTAAAATTTCTCAATAATCTCAATGGGTATTTTAGACACTTTTGTGAAGAGTTTGGCTAAGACACTTCATACCGCTTAATTTCCTTGCTTATAAGATGGATTATTAAAAATGAATAGTTTTCCTAAACCGTCGGGACATCCGGAGTTGAAAGTCATTCAATGACGTAAAATCCGGAGTTTATTTACATTAAAATCATATACAGAAACTCGGGACTTTGAAAAACTGACGTGATAAGCGGAGTGACGTGAAAACCGGGTGTCAGGATAACGAGGTCCGACTGAATATATAGCACAGGGTTCAACGTATCTTTTAAATTTTTAACAGTTTGATAAATTGATGATGAAAATAAAGTTATTTGCTATACTTACATTAGTACTAGTAGCTTTTCACTTTTGGTACTACCAAAAGTGAAAATCTACTGTAGCAACATTCGTGCACAGGAAGCTGGTCCCGAAGGGGTTAAAATATTTTAACTCTATGTTTATTTTCAAAATCCCATTATTTAAAATCATTTATTTTTAACTTGGCAACCATGCAACAAATTCACAAAAACACGTTCAATTTACAATAAGAAGTGGTGCATATGGCACGTCTTATTAGTGCAAGTGTTTAACGAATACAATTAATAAATACAGTGAAACCTCCCAGTGCGACCACCTCCTTGAACGACCATTTTTTCATGAAACGAAATTTATTTCCATAAGCTCAGTACTAATTTTACCTCCATTCAGAGACCATCCTAGTTGAACTCCCTCCATGAGCGACCCATTTCTTTGAAGAAAATGAAACAAATTCCGTTTTTTCCTAAACGCTTGAAGAAGGTTTTATTAGAAAAATAATTCCGGAGAGCGCATTATTCAGCAAACGTCCAAACTAAGTTTAGATTTTATTATTATTATTATTTCGGTAACTTTTAAGTGTTTAAACAACTTTGTGCCCTTTAAGGCAATGAATTTAACTCTGATGACAAATTAAGAATGGAGGTCAATAAACTCCCCTGCCCTATTCTGTCAGGAAACTCTCAAAGAAATAGATAAATTAATGAAATCGTCATTATTTGTTGCCGTCCAAAAACAAAAATTGGATTTATATATAGTTCAGGCAATAGGGAATTTTACCTAGCAAAATTAATGGTAGTATTGGAAATCGGCTTTCTAGATGTTTTTTGGGTCGCTGAATCCGAATTTGTAACTTTCCACCAAAATCTCCCTCGGCAACCTCCCCAAATTTTGGTAAAAAGACCCCCAAAAAAGGTTTTTATTAAAAAATTCCATTTTTTTATTATTTTAGGGGAGAAGTATCTAGAAATTCAGAAAGTAGACAAAATTTCCAACAAATTAGATATATGACATTATGACTTAGGATGAAGGGGAAGGGGGGATCTGCCTCGGAACATGCGCGCGGTGCTGCGTAAACTAAGTTGCGCAATTCCACTTAACCACTCACACGTTTACATTCGCCCTCCCATCTCCCCTTCGAACTTTCTGTATAAGGTTTACTTTAAGCTTTTCGGGTCGCTGAATCCGAATTTTTAACTTTCCCCCAAAAATTCCTCCCTCCCAAATAGTTGTTTTTAACTTAAATTTTTTATTGTTTTAGGGGAAAAGCATTACGAAATTCAGAAACTAAACAAAATTTGCAACAAATAGGATATATGACATTATGAATTAGGATGAACGGGGAGGGTGAGTGCTGCCTCGGAACATGCACTGCGGCGCTATGTGCACTAAATGATGAAGTCCAGGCAATAGGGGATTTTATCTGGCAAAATTAATGGTAGTACTGGAAATCGGCTTTCTAGATGTTTTTTGGGTCGCTGAATCCGAATTTGTAACTTCCCACCAAAATTTCACCCGGCAACCCCCCAAAAAATTGATTTTTTGAAAAAATTTGGTTTTTGAGAAAAGCGCGGGGAATGTTCCGAAGCAGCCCCCTCTCTCCCCGTTTATCCTACGTCATAATGTCATGTATCCTATTTGTTGCAAATTGTGTCTAGTTTCTGAATCTTGTAATGCTTTTCCTCTAAAACATTAAGAAATTTAAGTTAAAAACAACTATTTGGAGGGGTTTTCGGGGGTGAAACATTTTGAGGGTAAGTTAAAAATTCGGATTCAGCGACCCAAAAAACTTAAAGTAAACCTTATAGAGAATGTTCAGAGTGAAGATGGGAGGGCTAATGTAAACGTGTGAGTGGTTAAGTGGAATTGCGCAACTTAGTCCACGCAGCACTGCGGCGCATGTTCCGAGGCAGATTCCCCCTTCCCCTTCATCCTAAGTCATAATATCATATGTCTAATTTGTTGCAAATTTTGTCTACTTTCTGAATTTCTAGCTACTTTTCCTCTAAAATAATAAAAAAATGCAATTTTTTAATAAAAACCTTTTTGGGGGGGGGGGCTTTTTACCAAAATTTAGGGGTGTTGCCGGGGGAAATTTTGGTGGGAAGTTACAAATTCGGATTCTGCGACCCAAAAAACATCTAAAAAGCCGATTTTCAGTACTACCATTAATCTTGCTAGGTAGAGTCCCTATATGGTCTTTATTGCCTGGACTAATACTGAACTTTGAAATAAAAGTTATAAAAGATAAAACCGTAAAAACAATGCAAACGTCAATGTATTCATTTTTTAAACTCTGCAGTAATTAACTTATGTAATTAACTTTTGTTTTGACACTTAAATTTTCATATTTTTTTCTAATGTGAAAAATAAATTTTAGTAACATTAATTGTTACCTTTTTCAACAATTAAAATCTAGACTTAAACATGACCTCCATTAAGAGACCACCTCACGAAGCGACCCATTTTTCTTGGAACTGAACGTGGTCGATTTTGGAGGCTTTATGTAATATAAACATAATAAAATAAATAACATAACATTTGCCAATCTTTCTAACCTCAATTTGTTTTTGTTTTTTCTTACAGATGATACTATGAAATATTTCGTCTTTTTCATCATCCTTTTCATCTGCGTGGATATAATTTGTACTGATAAAAATCATGCTCGCACAAGGAAACCCATTACCACCAGAACCACAAAGAAACCGAAGGAACCTACGTTCATACAACAAGGGCATCCAGTACCTATGTGCAACATGTTTGGTTGTGGATGTGAGCCGCCACGAAATTCCAGATGCTGTCGAGGATACAGATATGATCGTCGCAGTAAACGATGCAGAAAAGTATCTAATACATAGAGACGATGGAGCTTTTCCAACAAATTAGAGCATCTATTATTCGGACTTATTGGGAACCGACATGTCTGGAAAACTAAGTATTCTGAATAATGAAAGGCTGCAGTGTTAAACTGAGATATTGTGCATTTTTTTATTACTACTCAAATTTATACACAATAGTCTTGAAGCCTATATAAGTAAATAGAAACAAAAGCAAATTTCTCAGTCTTTACAAATAAGTTATAATTTAAGGCCAGATTCACAATACAGAAAAAATGCAAATATAGTAAGGGAAGTATAGTATGCAAATATAGTTATTTGCCATAATGTACATGGAAAAATTGGAAACACTTGTCATTTATTGCCGTGACTGTCTGTCTTATGAAGCATATTTGAAGGAATAACTCTGTTTAAATTCATATAGGAAGGGAAAAAGTTACATGTCAATGTACAGCATAAAAGAAAATTACATTTTTCTAATGTTTTGATTTTATTTATGATTTTATGTTTTAAACAATACTTTATTATTATTATTATTATTATTATTATTATTATTATTATTATAACAAAAAGAACAAGAAAGAAAAAACATGCATCAAGCATAGATTATGAGACATTTTCCAAAATATTTAGAGTACTGTAAAAAACTTACCTGTTTAATGAGGTAAAAAATTATATCTAAAAATACAATTCGGACAACGCATAACAAATTTGAAAACACAATTTTAGAAGTTACCGCCCATAGTTGGAAAAATATTCAAACTCTTTTGCAAAGCACTGTATATGATCTATAGACACATAATTTGTATGCCTACTTCATAGTATGACCACATTTAGTTTAGTTAGGATTACGAATCACACAACACAGTTCAAAATTCCCGTTAGAGAATTTCCGTCTATAAACGGAAATGTGCTCAAATTTCTTACAGCCCTGTATATTATTTTTGGAATACACACATTGAAAGCAAAAATATACCGCTTTCATCCAGAACGAATAGGTAGTCATTTTCTGAATCCCTAAACTAGAAATATAGATTTCCGAGTTATGCGAATAAGGAAAACAAATTAAAGACGAAATGATCGAGCATTTTTAGTTATAGTTTTCTAGGTGATGAAGCGATACATTATATTATGAATCGTTTGAATTGCAAGAAATTATCCCTTGTTTCTATAATTAATTCATAAACTAGAATTATAGTTACTAAAACTCACGTTTTGTGTTCGCATTTATTTGCAGAGATTTTGAAATAGGTTTGACCACGATAATATAGGAAAATGCTCTTGAATTTTAATAGGTATAACTAGAACTCTCGAGCAAAGGGAACTAGAATTTAAAAGATGACATGGAACTATATTTTCTAGAGCCACAATTTATTTTCTAGATGCTAGTGGCAGAAATTTTTTTCCGTGTGCACACAAAGTAATCTGATACAATTTATAGTTAAATTTAAAAACGCACTCCTCAACGGGAAACGCACTTCCAGCAATTACACTGAAAAAAAAAATGAAGTACTCAAAAATGAGTAAATTGATGTACTCATATCGAATTGAGTATGTTTGGATCAAAAACGAACCTATGCTTTCTCACTTTTGAAACATCACATGTTATCAAACCCCCCCAAAACGATAATTTTGTACCCTGTAGCGGTTTATTTCATTTATGGCGGCATAAATGATGTTTATTAATGTAATTATTAAATTATGCTCAGTATTTTAAAATAATTTAAAAGTGCTTGCAAATAATGCTCTTGTCATAAAAATATTCGATTTGGGTATCTTGCTAATAATTTTGCTAATTTTCTTAATAAATAATCAATTAAACGTTTCTTGTTAATAACATTAAACGGGAAATAAATGTCGGACCATTTTTACTTTAATTTGTAGATTCATGGAGGACAGTACATAACGATTCATATTTGAACACAACTATGGAATCAAAAATGAGTACATGTGTTTCTCAATTTTAAGTACATTTGGATCGGAGCTATTTTGAGTATGTGACGTATTTAAAATTGAGTACATTTTACTCAATTTTGAGTACCCATTTTTTTCAGTGTATCGCTTATGGATATTATAATATCCATATAATTCCCAATAATTCAGTTACACTATAGTGTATGGGGTTTATAAATGGGGGTTCGTATAATTTTGAACGAAATCCCATCTGTCATGCGTATTTAGAATGTGAGTCTTTTCTTTTATAAACGTTATTTACTTTCAACTATTTATAAGAAGTTAGATGGAAAGTTTCCTTTTAATTCACATATTGAAAAGGAACGGGAAATTCTTATTATGCTAATGCTAACTTGCTAATGATAATGCTATAAAAAATTATTTGAAATTTATATATCGGTCTAATAATGAGAAAAATAGTAAAAAAAATTAAATTTAAAAATTTTATATTTTATGGTGTGTGCCATATTTACACAAGGGTTTTAAAATATTGCATTGCTATATTTTGCAACTAAAGGAGCTTAAATTAATTAATTTTACCTGCTTAACATTCTACAGCTTTTTATATATTAATATTTTTAAGTATTCAGTAAAAATAATGAAAGTAAATCTTACCTTAATAGCTTGAACGAAATTTCTTTTGTTACTGAAGAACAAATTCTAATTTTTCGTTTAGTGCAGCCATCTGACATGGGCAAAATAAGTGTTATTCCATTCTTTGGATTGTTTCTGATCATGGGCAGGGATCATATTGACCAAATTCATGGCACATAATGAAAATCATAATGTTTTTAGGTATGTACCAGATATGGCACGTGATGCAGTAATGGGTTAAACAGTTTTCTAGTTTTCAAGGGAATATGTTTCTAATGTACACTTTTATGAGGACCTATTCTATAAGTTGAATGCTGTGACATTTTTCGAGATACTTGTAGAAAGAAACATTTTTCTAGTCAAACTGATCAACTGGACATGTCCGCTTGTCGAAAACTTTAAGGTCTTCAGACTTGGATAAGAAACAGTGCTATTTTCCTTAAATTTCATTGTATGTATTGTTCCAAATGTAAAATTTCCCATTAAAACCAAATATATTCAGTACTATGTAATGATACCGTTTCTCTTGTTTCAGTTCACTATAATTCCAGATGCGAAAATTTCCAGATTATACCAATTATCCGGATAATCGATTTCTGCTCTGCTTTATTCTCCCTTTTCTATTCACTGTATATGCCATAATAAATATAACATCTATAACAAACATGCCTTATAAAAAAAATATCTGATGTAATTATGTAAAATGCTACACGCTATAGTATACATGTATAAAAAATAAAGATTTTTTAAACAGCTCATATATGTAATTATTAGATATGATTTTATAGTTTCTTATGGAATAATAAAGCCCACAAAAGATATTTTATTAAATGTTCATTTATATAACATGTTATGAAACTTATATAACATCGTATAATGAAGCCCGAGAACGGGAAAAATAATACCCAACTATTAAGTGTAAAAAAGTCGTTCCTGAAAATAGATTTTTTATTTATTTTTTTTTTTTATAGCTGATGTTATGAGAATTTGGGGGTGTTGATGAGTTTTTCTATATCATGTAATAGTTTTTTACAGAAATATAGGGGAAAGTCATCCAAAATAGGGACGCTAACGTATTTTAGCCTACGAAAAAAATATATAACTGAAAAAAAGCGGGCAAGCTATTTTACTTTTAGTGTAAGTCCTAAACCACAAAATTCAAGGCTGTTTGTTAGAAAAAATCATTAGAGTAGACATTGAAAAATATTTTCGTGCGAAATGTCATAAGTCCCCGCTTTGAACGACCGGTTGGGTAAAATGGGGTACTCATATGAAATACTATAAATTTGAAGACAAATGCTAAATTTTATTGCACATGTTTATTTGGACGGCAAAAAATAAAGTTATGAATACAGAAAAAGAATACAAACCAATTTATCATTTTTTTCCAACAGAAACTAACTTGCTACACCCCCCCCCCCCCCCCCACAAAAAAAAAAAAAATCAATCAGACACATATGAGCTTATCATGTACTTCTTCAGCGCTTGAACAGACTTCATATGCGATATGCCGTACCTCTACAGCTGCAACACTGAATCCACTGTCCTTTGTACTTTGAGATCATGTACTTCTTCAGCGCTTGAACAGACTTCATATGCGATATGCGCCAGGGCCCGACTAAGGCTATGGGGGGCCCCGGGGCAAGCATCATTCTGGAGGGCCCCCTTCCATATATCTATAGAATTCTTTTGGAATAATGTGGAAGTGTCTAGTACTAAACTTCATACGTATTCTATGTATGCATAAATTTTGTACCCGGTACTGCTCCCATATGTAAACGGGGTATCACAAAATGATGGTCACAACTTTAAGAAAAAATACTAGTAGGATAATAGCAGAAAAAATGATAGATTGGTTGACACGAGTATTTTTTTTTTGCTTTGCTTATCTACGTACGTTATGAGATGTCTAAAAGGAAATGCCGCAAATTGATCATAACGAATGGTTTTAACTTGCCACATTGCGAGGAAAACATTAATAAAGAATTTCTTTTGAAAACAATAGAATACTATGTTGTCATAATAAAATTTTAATCATTAGATTTTCAATCATATAGTTTGTTTTTTGCATGGGTGCAGGGGGTACTGGAAGTAGAGAGAGGAAAAGGACCGTACTTCTTTCTAAATGTTTGAAAATATAGAAATTTTGGTCACTTTTGGCTAATTTTAATCATTTGGTACCTTTTAATGAAATCCTGATTACTCTTAGGGGGGCCCCCTAAGAAGGGGGGCCCGGGGCAGCTGCCCCGCATGCCCCTGCATAAGTCGGGCCCTAGATATGCCGTACCTCTACAGCTTCAACACTGAATCCACCCTCCTTTGTACTTTGAGATTATGTATAGTTCAAGACGCAAGTATCGTCATTATCATCAAATGTCCCCGTTTTAGCAGGCAATGACGTATGCTAAAGAAACTGACGTCACCTTGTATAGATATAAGATAATTTAACAAGCAATACGTGAAAATGTAAGTTAAATCTAGCATAATAATTTTTGTACTTGCCAAAATCGAATGTTTAAGGATGACTTGATCAGTTCCAATGCAGTCCAAGACGAAAATCAAAAAGAAAAACAGACCAACTTTGAAATTTTGTGGAAAAGAACAGCTTAGTGAAAATTGTCAATAGCACAAATCAAAATGGCATATAGGCTACCGTGAGTGATAGCAGCATGTTGGATCTTAAAAAGGCAGCATTTATAAGTGAGAATTCTAACGTCCCTATTTGACCAGCCGTCCCCGTTTTAGACGACTGTCCCCTATGTAGTTGAATTTCAAACAATATTGGTTACTCAATGATAGTGGAAATGGACCTTATGCACGGGACCTGAGGTCGAGGCTAAAATTCGTCTGTATTTACAAGCGGTGTTTAGCATAGCAGTCTATGGAGTGTGAGTTATTAATGCTTGTTTGTTAAAAGTACCGCAAAATAATTCTTTGATGCAGCAGGATATACTTCATATATTGTAATCTAAATTCAAAATGTTGTTCTGTATGCGAGAAAATTCCTTACGTTTGCAAAATTTCAGTTAAAATGTATGCATTCAACCTGGGTCAAGGCTAAAGTCGTCTTCTAGCTAGAGTTGCAAAGGGTGGAAAAAACCGGGTTTATTCCCGGGAATAAACCGGGTTTTTTGGGAGGGAAATTTTGAAAATTCCAGGAGTTTTCAGAAAATTTCAGGCATGGAAATTTTTTATGTATTATTTTTAACTTTTTTAATGACTTCAATTTTTGTCAGTGTAAGCAAAATATTTTTTTAGAAATGCAAATAAAACTAATAAAATAGCTACAGAAAAATAGCACAATTTACATGAAAACTAACGAAATAGATACTTATAGTTGCAATATTAAGTAAGGGTTATTAAAATATGATAAATAATTTAATGTTTTAATAGTTGATAAGTAGAAAGTGAGAGAGCTAGATGACAGATTCATCTTGCCTAATATGAAAATAAACATTTCGCCAAATTGTCCAATGTAAACAAAAAGGAAAATAAAAAAAGGGGAAAAGAAATTAAATAATTTTAATTTTTAAATAAACAATTCAATCATCGCCAATTTTCAACCTCTATTAATGTATAGGAAATCAGTTTTAAGAAATTATAAAACTTAGAGCTCAAGATCATGTTTCGTGAATTAATAATGAAAAATCTGTCTTAAACTTCTCTGAACGGTAACTGAAATTTCTTAAAAATAAAAATTTCAAATTGAAAAAAATGTTTGGTTTCGTTGACTTTCAAAACTCCTTCAAAATTTCCAATATTCCCGAAAAATCCGGGTTTATTCCCCAAAATTCCCGGGTTTATTCCCGCCTCTCAAAATCTGCGGGTTTTTTGCAACTCTACTTCTAGCGGTATTTGCGCCTGCGCATACTGGTATTCTGCCGGTGCGGTAACTAGAATAACAGATCATCATACCGCCAGCTCTGGCGTCTGACGTCACCTGAATAGAGTCCATTGTATGTATAATTTCATTGTATTGTCGTTAGAAAAATTAACCCGTAAGCACACGCGCTGGAATAAATCTCTCCCCAATCGCATTTTTTCTTCAAAAAATCAAAAGGATAATTTTTTTGAGCAAGTTTCTGACCGGCCTTGTACATTTCAACGTCGAGAAGGGGTGGTTGAAGCAATGTCTTTTCTTTGTTCGCTAATAGAGGGGGAAAATATTCTTCTTGGGATTAAGAGGCTATTTCAGTCCAACGAAAAGACCCGTTCGCTAATGCTAATCCTATGGAAGACATTTATAAAGATATCTCGTTTGAATTAAAATTTTTTTAAATGTTTTTTTTTTTTTTTGTATTGAATAGTTGAGATCGATCTGTACAAAGGCCGTTATTTACTTTTTCGATTTTGTTTGCAGGTATTTTTAATAAGGACACTTTCATTTTCGGAACCGGTTTCGAAAGTAAAAGCATAAGCATCCTCATAAAAAAATCTTCAATTAAAATCGAAAAAGTAAAAAACGGCCCGCATACAGATTGTCCTCAGCTATCCAATGAAAAAAAAAACATTTAAAAACATTGAAATGTGACTGAGATATCTTTATAAATTTCTTCCATAGGGTTAGCATTAGCGAACGCGTCTTTTCGTTTGACTGAAGTAGCCTCTTAAATAATCCCGCGCGTGTACAAACGTTTCATTTTGGTACGTTCATTTCTTACGGTATAACACACGCTAAAATAATTTTAATGAAAGACTAACATAAAAGCCACTTGTATATACTTATTAAAGGGTATTAAATGTAATTAATATCAATTTTGTGAAATAATCCAACTTTTAAGGTGTAAAACAGTTTGCATATTTTCTAAGAAAAAAAAAAAAAAAAAAAAAAAAAAAAAAAAAAAAAAAAAAACGCGATTTTTACAGAAATTGCTACAAAATCTAAAAATAAATATGAAAAGCATGATTTTTTCCTCCTAAAAGAAGTATCACTGATACATTTTACAATATAGAGCAGTAGATTTGTTTTTAACCCTCCGAGCGTCTTTCCGGCATTTTCATAAAAATGCTTATAAAGCTAATATTAATTGAGGGCAGTTGGAAGGTCAAAACCTAAAATATTTCGAATTTTCGATTTTTTAATATTTTAAATCTATCATGTCTCCTCTTTCTACTGATATATTACTTTTGTTTCTATGGTAACCAGAAGTTGGAAAATTTTTATTAATTCTGTTTGTTTATCTACTTTAATAGGTACTAGTGCGTTTATTTACTTTAAATTTGGTTTTCTCAAAATGTAGTTTTTTTTTTAAACTTCGATGTGCCTTTTTGAAAAAACTATTATACATTATGCTTTGAAATTTTGCTTGAACATTCTATACATATCCCTGTTTAATCTGAGGTGAATTGTTCAAGCTCGCAAAAATAACCTTTTTTATTATCATCATTATTTTTGAAAAAATTGCACGTTTTTTGAAATTTGAATGTGGTTTCTACTTCAGATTTTTTAAAAAAAGTATCTAAGCTTTATTTAATTGCAAATTTAACTTCAGATTATTAAGAATTGTTTATTTTACGCATAAAAAAAAAAAAAAAAAAAAAAAAAAACTGAAGTCCATATCTTAAGTAGTTTATGAGAAAAGGTACATTAATTTAACATGGCAGGTATAGGGATTCCGACTGCCCTTAAAATTTTCTTTCCCTGTTTGTATCTATAATGCACTTCATGCTTCTTTATTTGATATACAGTAGAACCCCGATTATCCGAAGTAATTGGGACCGACCGTATTTCGGAAAATCGAAATTTTCGGATAATCGAGAATGCAATTAAGGCGAAATATATGCAATATTTCTTATTATGGTAACAAGTGCTTAATAAAAATAAAGCAATATCAAAATAGAAACAAGAATATATAATTTTATTTTAATTTTGAAATTAAGTACCTTTTACATATATCACAAGGGTTTGACACAATGTTTTGATTGTCGCAGTTTCGATTGCCTTTGCTTTGAAGCTCTATCACGGAGTTTTTAAATAGTATTAGTTCCCATAGTATCACAGTCTTTCTTCTGCTCCAGCTATGCCAAACCTTTTTCAAAATATTCAAAAGCTTCAGAATTGCTAATTTGTTCGTCTTCTTCGTTCAACTCCGCAGCTTACGGGAACTCAAGTTAAATTCAAAGGAACTCTTAGAAAGGGGATCGAAAATATTTATATGCACTTGTAATTCGGAAAGGACCGCTTGCACAGAAGGAATATGATAGTTAAAAAAAAAGTTTTCAAAATGAATTTTACACACAAGGAATGTAATAGTAAAAAAAAAAAAAAAAAAAAAAAAAAATCTTTAAAATTGGATTTCGGTTAACCGAGAGTTTCGGTTAAAAGAGTTTCGGATAAAAGAGGTTCTACTGTACATTTTAAAATACAATTCTGTTTAAAATATTTCTTTCTACAACAGATTTAAGTTGTTTTAGGTAAACGGAAAAATACGTCTAAACCGGTCAGAGGTTAACGCATTTAGCCCAAAATATAATGGGAGACAGAATGGGATTAGATTTATCCCACGCGTGTAGTAAAGTAATGGAAAGGGGAGCGCGCGTGCTGACGGGTTAGTAAATATACTAGAGAACAGGAATTCTGCTTTTTCAGAATTTAGTGTCGCCCCTGGCATTTCCATTACTTCATTTTCTTCTGGTGGACTGGTGGTTTCTATTATTATGAAACAGCCATTATAAATGAAGTGTTAGGTGAAGATGAAAGAGCCGCCGTAAAAAGTTAGAACTCTGATTTTCTGGTCAGAATGGGGGGAAAAAATGGCCATAATTTTTTTAAAAAAAATTATGGTCATTTTTTTCTGTATTTTAGATTTCGAATTTTTTAGAAACTGTTCTGCGCAATTATTTACGACAAGTAACAACCATGCCTAATTTCAAGTTTCTAACCGTAACAACTTCAAGTAAATCGTAATTTAGAATATTTTTAGGACGTTTCCAGCTCATTTCACCCTTTTAAATTTCGAAATTTTTTGACACCGATTACAGTGAATATTTACATCTTAAGCAACCAATACACTAAATTTCAACTTTCTAGTTCCAATAATATCATAAAAAATCCAAATTTTTAGAACATTTTTTGCTCTTGCCTTTAACTTCCTCTTTTTTTTTTTTTTTTTTTTTTCTTTTTTTTTGTACTGACATAAAATGTAGCCTATGTTGGAACAGAGATGGTCACCTACAAAGAAACAGACGTTACCTGTTTATAATATTAGTATACATAGAGATTTAAATTTATCATACTTAATGAATTATTGAATTTTAAAGATATTCAGCCTTGTATGAAATACTCTATATAAAATCCTTATTAATATGAGTAGGTTTTGTATTATTTCCGCCAGATTACCAGTCAACAGATGAACTGTATTTTATACTGTAGCGACGTCATCTCTTGCTACAACAACTTCAACAAACCATATATAATGAACCACTGGCACGGAAAAATCAAACATTGCCTTTTGCTCCGTGCTATGGCTCTCGTCTTCTATATAGTTGGTTCCTGGTTCAAACCCAACCAGGGTAAATTTTCCTTGCCTCCTACAGTGGTGGTCGAAAAAAAAACACGCAAACCCCACAGCAGATGTCATCACCACAGCGAGTTACCCTCAATAGGCAAAGCCTCACAGCAAGCTAAAGATCGCAAACCAATGTCTGAATAAAACGCTTTCACTGGGGATGGAGTGTATAGAGACGTATTACATCGCAACAACAATTTCAAAACACAATATATGATGAGTCGCAGGCACGGAACAATCCAGCTAGACTTTTGCTCCGTGCAACTGCGCTCGTCTTCTAGATACTATAGTTACCCAGTTCAAACTCAGCCAGTGCCAATTTCCTTGTCTCCTACCAATTAATATACCAATTAAGTCACGAATTTTAAAATTGAAAGTTTCGCAAACTACACATTATGAACTTTAAAACGTTTTCTATCTACTTAAAAGGTCAGCATAACGCTTTTTGTATATAGTAAAAATTTATTTGCTTTAACGTTTTCTTATTTTTTAAATATTAACGTATAAATATATTTTTCAATGGAAAAGTATTTGTAAATATTATTATTTGGGCTCTTATGACATAAGAGGTTGAATTTTAAAAAAGTTTTAAAAAAATTGACTTTTTAAAAATCTCTACTACTTTTTTAAATATTGTTATTGTTGGCCAATTTTTTTTCTAAGGTTTTCAAATGTGTACTACACAAAACTGCGCAGGAATTTCTAGATCTAATATTACATTTAATATAATTTTTTTTCTGATATATATACAGTAAAACGATGAAATCGAACACATCTTCATATACTTTTATTTTTTAAAAAAATATCAAAAAGCCTGAAGGCTAATTCCATGCGTAGATTTATCACATATGTAACAAACAACATGTATAAAAACGTTTAAATCTCTATCACAAATACAAAGAAAGCCTTAGCATTTTGAAAACAGGAAAGTGAAGAAAATATGAATATGGAGAAAAAGCCATTTAAAATTTTCATTTGTGTGGGTAACTGCGCTGGGTGTATTAACAAAATTTACAATATCTCGTGGTATAAAAACAGTATGGATAAAAATGAGGTGTCAAAATATTCACAATTAAAATAAAGAACGTTTTTTGGAATGTGAGTAATAGGGAAGAGGTTAGTGTATATTTTCGTTTGTGGTCATATTATATTTTGCTAGATTACTATTTTTTTTTTTTTTTAATAGTGTGCTCACTCATTAAACTTCTCAATGTTTAACCCTTTATATCCCAAATTATGAATTCATGAAAATTTCATCTTCTAAAGCTTTTTCAGGAAATTTTGAAACTACACTTGAAGATTTATACAATCATTTAATAAATTTTAGATGGATTTTGCTAATTAAAATTAATTAATTAAATTTGTATTTATAGGGTCTTTGTGCAATATTTATAACTCCACTCAAATCTTTTTTTTTTAATTATAGAATTAAAAAATCCACAAATATAATGCTCTTACTAATAGAAATATAGAAATATATCCTAAATGAAACTTTTCATCCCCAAATCTTTCAACGTCAAGAAAGCTGAAAAGATGCAAAGGCAAAAGAAAACATCCTTTTAAAAATATTTTTGTTTTATACAACCCATAATGTTTTTGGAACAAGATAAAGTAAGGTATCTATAACTCATTTTAAACTGTACTACTAATCCATGTATTAAATGAATATTATAACGAGTTATTTTAATGGTACTTTAAAGTACCGTCGGGCATAAAGGATTAAATATTAATGTGAAAGGTACAATTACTTGAAAAAAAAAATCTGTTATTATATAAGCCATGTTTAAAAAAAAAAAAAACACCCTACTGAATAATTTCAAAATCAAATGAAAGAAACCCTTACCTTCCTTTCAGCATATTCCTATTAGTCAAGCAATAAATGTTACTATAATTGTTACACAATGTTACTATACATACAACACTATATATAAATGCCATGTTACTATAATTAAACATTTCGTAACAAAGCAGTTATATCACTTCTAATGTCATCCATTACACAATATCGTCATTTAATTCTTTTTGTTGATTTATGAGAAGCTTACTCCCCTGCGAAGATGTCAATCAAAATACCCAAATTACTATCTTCCGTTGTCTTTGAAGGCCCTCGAAACCAGTTTTATGCAGGATTTCCAGACAGAACCCTTAAATTTTTTTAGGAAGGCAGAGTAATTCGACGCAATTCTGCAGATTGTGAAGCATAATTCTTCATTTAGAAATCGACAGAGGTAAGTTGAATTTTAATCGTAAAATATTCAATTTCGTATTATATTTATGTTATTATTATATTTATGTTATTATTAGTTATGTCTGAACTAAAGTGTGTTATAATTAATTATGTGTGTGTAGAGTTGCAAAAAAGAAAAAAATAATAATAATAAAATAAAAACCCACAGATTTTGAGGGACGGGAATAAACCAGGGAATTTCGGAAAATAAATTTGGAATTTTGGGGAATTTCGGAAATTTTAAAGGTAAACAACACCAGATATTTTTCAATTAAAATTTTTATTTTTAGGAAATTTCAGGAACTGTTATGAAAAGTTTGAGATAGATTTTTCATTATCAATTCACAAAACATGATTTTGCGCTCTAAGTTTTTCCAATTAATTAATAGTCATTAGCTTTACAAAAAAGACCGCTGTAAATGGGTGAAGGTTTAAATGTTTCTTTAAAAACTAAAATTGCTTAATTTCTATTATCTGGCATACCTATATTCAGGCATATTCTGTATTGTTTTCTAGCGATTTGCATTGTGTTTTTACATTAATTTTTTTTTACTTATGTTCATTTTCTTATTTGTTGCAAGGGCTGATTCGGAGAACAGGAGTGATTTTACATTCATGTCAGACAAGATGAATCTGTCATCAACCTCTCTCACTTTTTACTTATCGATGTTTAAAAAAAAATCAAATTGATTATGATATTCTAATTTCTCTAACATAATTATTCTACAACTTACGCATGTATTTCGTCAAATTTCACGTAAATGGGTCTATTTTTATATTTTCTATATTTTTGTTATTGCTTTGTTCACGTTTTTTTGAAACATTTTATTTATGTTGACAAAAATTAAAATCATAAAAAAAAAATAATTTAAAATTTCCACGACAAAAACTTTCTGAAAACTCCCGGGAATTTTTAAAATTTCCTCTCAAAGAAAGCGGCTTATTCCTGGGAATAAACGCGGTTTTTTGCATCCTTTACAAATCTATGTGTGTGCAGAGATAAGAAGATTTTCAATTTTTCAATTTATCAAATGACCATAGTGGACCAGTATGAGGCTTCTTACACAACAATCTTTGAGATTATTTGCTGATAAGTCTTATCATTCATTTTTAATTAACTGCAACTTTTAACCAAACATCGTGTTTTAAATAAATGTGAGTATAGTGCGGCAAAAGCCTGTTTAAAAACTTTTTAAACACTCACGCACACAAATGAGTTAGCTTCTACTTAAGTATTGCATTTTAAGAATTTCATTTTCTGAACCTGTAATAACATAGTAAATTATATTTTTCTTACATAGATATATAATGCATACTTATGCACTGCGTATGTTTGAAATATATTGCATTTAAGGAAATGTATTTTTTTTTTTTTTTGAGCCAGTAAGAATGTGCAATTAAATTATTAAATATTGCATAAAATTTTCATTGCATATGTTTAAAAAGAATTGTACTAAATGAACTACATTTTCTGAATCAGAAACACTGTAAAATTTTACATTAAATTGGTATACATTGCATGTGTACTGAATATGTTTAAAAAGAAATGTATTTTACAATATTTATTTTTTAAACAAGTGTAGCAAGTATCAGTGGAGTTTTATATTATTTCGATTACCTATTATATCTTCTTATGTGCACTACATACGTCTAAAATACATTTAATTTAATGAAATTTATTTTCCGATTAGATAACAACGGAAAATTTTATCTCAAATTTATTTATAGCGCGTCTGCATTATAAAATCATTTAAAATACATCGTCTTTAATAAAATTTATTTTCTGCCAGTAATAATGTGAGATTTTATATTAATTTGCTTTACTACTAAATTCTATATGCACTGCATACGTTTAAAGTGTATTGGATTTAAAGAAATTTATTTTCTGATAATATAACAACGTAAAACTTTACCTTTAAATAATTTGTATTATAAATTTCATGCCTCTGCATTATAATTCTATTAAAAATACATTGCAGTTAATGAAATTTTTTTCTGATCTTGTATGAATGTGAGATTAATAACAAAATTAATCAAAACAAGCGTGATAAATTATATTTTATATAGTTTAATACTTAACACCGAGAAAACACATGAAAAATAAAGCTGGATAATGTGTTCTTTCCAGCTACTGGCTCAATCTTAATGATGTTGAAACACGTTTTAATGACACTTACTACCTGAATAAAAAATTAACTATTAAAATTTAAAAATTTTCTTCTTATTGTTAAGTAAATACAATAATTATTATTTGAGCGAAATTTTTTTTATATTTGACTTATTTTTCCAAACGTTAATTTAATAGAATTTAGGTTGTTGTCAAACTTCAGCGCTGACACACAAATAGAAAAATTTTAACTAATGGAAAACATTTCAGTGTAAGTATATTACAACTTTAAATTAGATTTCAGAACTTAGGTGACTATTTTAGTTAGTATACTAAAAATTTAAAGTAAAATTTTATAACTTTACTCAAAGCCATTTTTCATATAAACTTGTTTTTTCTTTCTTTGATCACATCAGAAAAGATTTGTCAGAAGTTAAAAATTTTATTCATTAACTTTACAACTTTAAATTAGATTTCCAAACTTAAGTGACTATTTAGTACACTAAAAATTTAAAGTAAAATTTTATATGGTTGTTCTAAGCTATTTTTTATATTAACTTGTTTTTTTTTTTTTTTTTTTTTTTTTTTTTTTTTTTTTTTTTTTACTACATCAGAGGATTTGTCAGAAGATAAAAATTTTATTCATCATTTTACAGCTTTAGATTAGATTTCAGAACTTAGGTGAATATTTCGTATACTAAAATTTAAAGTAAAATTTTATAAGTTACTCTAAGCTATTTTTCGTATTAACTTATTTTATTTTATTGTATTTTTTAACTGCATCAGAAGATTTGTCAGAAGTTAAAAATTTCATTCATTATCGTACAACTTTAGATTAGATTTCAGAACTTAGGTGACTATTTAGTATGCTAAAAATTTAAAGTAAAATTTTATGAAGTTACTCTAAGCTATTTTTCATATTAACTTTTTATTTCTTTCTGTCTTTGATTATATCAAAAGATTTGTCAGCAGCTAAAAATTTCATTGATTATCTTACAATTTTAGATTAGATTTCAAAACTTAGGTGACTATTTAATATGCTAAAAATTTAAAGTAAAATTTTATAAAGGTTCTCTAAGCTATTTTTCAGATTAACTTTTTTTTTTATTACATAAGCTTTATCAGATCTTTCAGAAGTCTCATACTGTTGAAAATGCTTAACCTGAAAATAGTTATGAAAGGGTAATTTTTAATGTTAGTTTTTGTCAGATACTGTGTATAACGACAAACAAATAAACAAAAAAGGATAAACTATTGTTGAGATGTACACATGATGCTTTCTTCAACATTCATTCAGCATTAGGCTTTGAAAATCCATTTTCGAGCCTACTGTCAATGTTAAATTTTTATTAAAGTTCAGTTTAGGAGAAGTTTTTCAGAAAAAAAAATCCTATAGAATATATTGAAATTTCTAATTGCATAATTAATTGTGCAATACACACATCATTTCAAGGAATATAAGACTTCTCTCCATTTAATCATAAAATAATTTTAGAAATATATAAGCAAATATATAAAAAAATCCAAACACTCAAGAACACTCTGAATAAATTACATGTACACTATACTCGTATAGCTATTAGACACCGGACGCTTTCAATTTTAGACATTTTGTCGAATATTTAAATATATACTTTTGTCGGTTTCTTCTGGAACGTCAGGATTATAAAGAATATGTATGATTTCATATTTACCAACGCCGATTTGATAAGAAGGACAATTAGGGGTCCAACAAAAAATAAAAGAAAAAGAATAATAATTGGGATCACCTGTAAAATACAATGCACGGTTTTATCTATTAGCGTTAAATATGGTTGAAAATCATGTATAATATAAACAAAAAATGCAAGAATTTTTTGACCTTTAAAAAAAAATCGCTATATCTCCATGAATATACATGCTATTCTTACACAAATGAACATACATATTGTACAATATGCAGATATTCTTATGCCTGCCGTAGCAATAGATTATTTCGTGCATTGTATTTTAGAGGGTGATCTCAAATATTATTATTTTTCTTTGATTTTTTGTTGGTCATCTAATTGTCATTCTGATCAAATCGTTGCTGATAAATATAAAGTCAAACATATTCTTCATAATCCTGAAGTTGCAAAAAAAAAAAAAAAAAAAAAAAAAAAAAAAAAATCTGACAAGTATATCTTTAAATATTTAACAAGATGTCTAAAATTGAAAGTGTCCTGTGATTAATGGCTATATGTAATTTTTTTATAACCGTTGGAGCAAATACTTTCAAAATTCTAAAATATCTGTGTCATTTCCCAATGATTTTCAGATGTAAAGATTAAAATTCTGTTATTAAAAATGAATTTCTTTGTGGTAGGGAAATTTTTAGGTAGCTTTCATTACAAAAAGCTACCTAATGCAGCCGTTCGGAGGAAAGCGATTTCAAAAAATTTTGGTATATTTTCATCGATCATGACCCCCAAACCCCGAAATCACCCTCCGTTTAAATTGACATATATATATATATATCTGACCTTTGTCACACTGTAACTCCCGTATTTATGAACCGATTTGGATGTAATTCGGTGTGTACATAGTACATACCAATGTCTCCACCGAGTTCGTTGTGCAGCTTCATCCGCTATTTTGTTTCAAAATGGCGGCCATTTAAAATTTTTTTAAAAATTTAAAATTCGAAATGTGGTACTAAAAAATTGAAAATGGAAAAATATTTTATTTTTATGTATTTGACTTTTATACAAAGATTCCGGAGCAGTTTTTGTTTCGTCTATATCTTAAAAAATGGCTGAGTTATAGCATTTTGAATTTCTAGCGTGGCTGGCATTTTGAAACATCCTGAATTTTGTCACGCGATAAAAGGCGTATTTATGAACCGATTTGGATGTAACTTCGTTTATACATAGTACATATCAATGTCTCGACCGAGTTCGTTGGCCAGCTTCATCCGCCATCTTGTTTAAAAATGGCGGCCATTTAAATTTTTAAGAAAAATTTAAATTTGAAATGTGGTACCAAAAAATTAAAAATTGAAAAAATATTTTTTTCTTATGTGTTTGACCTTGATAAAAAGATTCGGGAGCAGTTTTTGTTTCGTCTATATCTTAAAAAATGGCTGAGTTATAGCATTTTGAATTTCAAGCGTGGCTGACATTTTAAAACGACCTGATTTTTGTCACGCGATAACAGGCGTTTTTATGAACCGATTTGGATGTAACTTCGTCTGTACATAGTACATACCAATGTCTCGACCGAGTTCGTTGGCCAGCTTCATTCGCCATCTTGTTTCAAAAGGGCTGCCGTTTAAAAAAAAAAATTCAATTTAAAATGAGGTATTAAAAAATTGGAAAATGAAAAAGATTTTTTTTATGTGTTTGGACTTGATACAAAGAATCCGGAGCAGTTTTTGTTTCTGAAAATTTATTCTTTTGTTTATATCTTAAAAAATGGTTGAATTATAGCACTTTGAATTTCTAGCATGGCTAACATTTTGAAACGATCTTGTATTTGTCACGCGATAACACACGTATTCGCCTATTTCGATGTAAGAAGGCATGTGGATAGTATACATCAATATCTCGACCAAGTTCGCTGGCCAGCTTCATCAGCCAGTTTCAAAATGGCGGCCATTAAATTAAAAAAAATTATATTTAAAGTGAGGTGCAAAAAAATTAGAAATTGAAAAAGGTTTCTTTCTTAAGTATTTGACCTTGATATAAGGATTCAGGAGCATTTTTCGTTTGTCTTTATCTTAAAAAATGGCTCAGATATAGAAATTTCAATATCTAATTTGGGTGACATTTTGAAAAATCTGATTTTTTTGCCTGCGACAGCACTCGTTATATATCAATCGATTCCGATGTGAGTGAGCCATCTTGTATAGCAATTACTAAGGTCTCGATCAAGTTCACTGGTTAGCCTCATCCACCATGCTGTCTTAAAATGGCAGGCACTTTAAGAAATCGCCGAATTTGGCAGCTAAATATAAGTTACTTTAAATAAAAGCAGCTTGGATAAAGCTGACTAATTTCGCGAAATTCTCATTCATAATGATTTATTGATAAAAATTAGTATTAAATCTCCTATATTCCGTTTCCACTAAATTGAGCTTCGTGTGTTTGAATAATATAAGTTGGCTTTTTTAAAATAAGGAATATGAAAGCTACCTCTTCCTCCCGGCACTGGCCGGAAGGACTTTCTTTTCTTAAGATTGTTGCAAGATAATAGGAAATGACATAGATAGAAATTTTAGTTTTTATTGTTCAAGTACACTGTAAAAAAAAAAAAAAAATCTGTAATTCTACAGATGTTAAGTCACAGAAATCTGTATGATTACTAACATTTTATATGTACACTGTACAAAAAAATATGTAAATCTACAAAACTAGTTTTTTTAAAGCTACAGAAATCTGTAGCTTTACAAAAGAATCTACTAAAATGACAGTAATCTTACTAAAATTTTATCTGTAACCCGGTTGCAGTTACATAAAAAGTTCTAGGCATCCCAGTTTCCTAAAAAATTCTTAGTAACCCTACATATTTTTTGATTTACGGTGCAAAAGTGTATCTGTTGCATGAATTTTTGTTGTTGTCGTTACATAAAAATTTCTAGGAATCCCAGTTTCCCAGAAAAAATTTAATAACTTTACAGTTTTTTTTTTTTTTTTTTTTTTTTTTTTTTTAACAGTGTACTCAAGTTTGCACTTTTCTTTTCTTTGCATTAGTTTGTTGGTTTGTTATAAAATGCATATGATTTACATAACTATGTTTCTATCCATACGTCTGAAATTCAGAAATCGCAAATCTGATAATATCCACAGTTATACGTACAATGTTTAAATGCAATCGTTCTACATAAAATATCCCAACTTATAAGTGGGAATAAAAATCCAAACACTCAGAAAAAAAAAAAAAAAAAAAAAAAAAAAAAAAAAGAGGACTTTCAGAACAACTATTTTAAATTCAATAGCAAATATTGAAAGCACGAAGTTTTTCTGATATTTTCATATTAGCTGAGTCATAGCGATCAGGTTATTTGAAAAATGTCCATTTATTTCTGAATGAGCCTGATTTGTTTTTCAAACTCATTGCAACGAACCTATGCAGTTTTAGGTTAATTAAAAACTGAGCATCTGTTTGCCCAAATAGCCCTGTTTACATTCAGATTTATTAATATAAATCAAAGGTATAGTGAATGTATGATGCATACTTTTAGTACAAAAAATAGGAGTAGGAACTTAACCCTTAAATGCCGGATGTTGCCTTTCGGCAACATACCCAATTTAGGCTTGTAAAATACTGTTAGAATAACATTGAAGCTATAATGCCTAATGTTGCCAATAAAATACATTCTGAAAATATTATTAAATCGATTTTCAACATGTAGATGGCAACACTTGTGCTGTTCAAGAATAAAGATAGATTTATTTTTTCAATTGTTGATACATGCTCTTTTTGTTTTGTTTGGAAGCTTGCGAAATACCCTATTTTGATCTGCATAGTGATCAGGTAAAATTTATTTTTTACCATAGTTCATAAAATTCATGTGTGTTTAATATTATAGAATTTTATCTAGGAAAATTATTTTTTCAACTAAACACCAGTATTGCTGATTAGTAACAAACAGTTTTTTAGCCGTAAACCATACTTAAAGCAACATATGATTTTTTAAAGTATTTTTCCCATGATTTATTTAAAAAAAGAAAGCCAGAAAACATGTTTTAAACGATTTTTGAAAAGTCAGACATTTAAGGGTTAAGATGCTTATAAAAATGCATAAGAAAAACTGCTCTATTGACAGATTTCATTAACGCAACTGCACTGTAAAAAAAATACTACCAGTTTTCCAGTAGGAATCGGAAAAATAGTTGCCCTTATCGTACCGGAAAATTTTCCGATCCAGCTTGGAATTAAATCCGTAAAAAAAAAAGGAAATAGTCAATAAAACGGTATTTTATGGATTTTATTCCGAGCTGGGTCGGAAATTTTTCCGGTACGATAAGGGCAACTATTTTTCCAATTCCTACAGGAAAACTGGTAATATTTTTTTTACAGTGTGGTTGGCCTAAGGTTAGTGAATACTTCATTTTTATTTTAGTGGTATATATTTTTCGTAATCACGTGCAGAAATATCAATGAAATCTACACATGAGGCAGATTCTTAATGTTTTCCCAGCATTGCGTAGAAAAGATGCACTGTAGAAAAAATACTGCCAGTTTTCCGGTAGGAATCGGAAAAATAGTTGCCCTTATCGTACAAGAATAATTTCCGACCCAGTTCGGAATAAAATCCGTAAAAATAAGGAAATAGTCAGTAAAACGGTATTTTACAGATTTTATTCCGATTTTACGGATTTTATTCCGAGCTGGATTGGAAATTATTCCGGTACGATAAGGGCAACTAATTTTTCCGATTCCTACCGGAAAACAGGCATTATTTTTTTTACAGTGTGGATCGCTGAATTAAAATTGTTATTGACATTATAGATGAAAATTTCTATATTAATGATATCTACAGATGATGTAGATTTTTGGTTTGTTCATACACTGTAAAAAAAACGGACTAAAATACGGAAATTGTACTGGCAATCCAGGCGCCAGTACTATTTCAGTATTTTAACGGAAATTTTCCCCGTAAATTCCAGAAAAACGGAAATTTTTCTGTACTTTACGGGGAAAAATTACCGTTAAAATACGGAAAATAGTACTGGCGTCTCGATTGCTAGTACAATTTCTATTTATTAGTTCTTTTTTGTTTTTTTTTACAGTGTAGCATTATTTAGAGAAGATAGGTTGCTGAATGATTATTATTTAAAAATATATATATGAAATTTCTGCAATAATATTATCGGCATGTGCTACAGATTTTTAATATTTTTCTATGCAGAGAAGATAGGTTGCTAATGAAAACAATTATAAAAAATATCTAAGAGAATTTCTGAAATGCTGAAATCTGTAGATGAGGCAGATTTTTAATTTTTCCCTGCGTCACGTAGTGAAAATGGGTTGCTGAGTGAAAATAGCTATAAAAAATATCTAAGAAAATTGATGTATCAATATAACGTGAAGATAAGGGAGATTTTAATACTTTCCCAGCATTATGTAGAGAAAGTGGGTTGCTTAGTGAAAATTATTATTAAACATAAGAAAATTACTATATAAATAAAGAGAAGAGTAAATGAGGAAGAGTATAAAATTTTCACAGTACACTCTCAAAAAAAACCTCCTTCAATTCACGGAAATTCTACTGGCAGCAGTGCTGCCGGCATATTTCCGTGAATTGACAAATAGGCGTTTTTTTTTCATCCGTTACAGGAGGTAAAATATCCGTCAATTGTTGAAAGTTGGGAAAAAGCAAAAGCGGACGACGTCGGATTGGAAGCAGCCATCGCAGTGTTACGAGACGAACGCGCTAGCACTGAGCTGTAGTTGTACGCGTAATGCTTTCAAATAAATATGTTTGCTTCAGATGGAATTTGCTTCAGATGCTTATGTCTGGCTTGCTCAATTTCTTTAAAGCTTTTAATTTTTAAGTTCATTTCAGGAAAATTTTGTCTTTAATGAGATCATGGCTGGGTTTTTTATACCTTAGTATTAATATAGTATAGAGATATGAATTTAAAATAGTTTTATGTAGATTGCTAGAGATAAAATACGACTATTATATTTTTATTCAATAAGATTTTTTTTTGTTTGAGTAATATCGATTTTTTCCATTTAATTTTCTTAATTAAGACATCTTTTAAATGTATTCATTTAAAGTATATTTTAAATACGAATATTTATTTATAAACAACTTTATAAATTCAAATTTATTTAACTTTATTCAACTTTAAAATGAATGAATACATTTGAATGAATGGGAAAAGTCATTGTTATTTATTTTGAAATTCGGAAACTTTCTTGTCTTTTTTAATTAAACTAAAAATCTTATATTAAATTAGAATTTTTGGCTTTTCCTTTTTAAAATAAATTTAGATATATAATTATTAGACCCACGCGAGCTAGAAATGAACGGAATTTCTCCCTCCTTTTTAGACGTTCTGGGAGAATGGACCTTATGCACTCGACCTGAGGTCGAGGCTAAAATTCGTCTACTGGCGGTAGAGACGGGTTGCACATGACGTCACATGTCTGAAATCGCTTCGTATGGCGCCCAAATATAAGGCGAATATGGTACTCTCCATTTGATTTTTTAGTCTTATTTGCACTATAATAATAAAAATAAGGAAGCTCTAAATTAAAGAGAAAGATAACACGTGCTTTTAACGGCAAACGGGGAGTTCTGTGCTCCACGTATGTGCTCCAGAAGCTATAGTATCAGTCGTTGCTAATAGCAACGTGACGTCAATGCAAGGGGTCTATGTTGTTTGTTAAAAATACCGCAAAAAATTCTTTGATGAGGCAGCATATACTTAATATATTGTATTCTAAATTCAAAATGTTGTTCTGTATGCGTGAAAATTCCCTAAGTTTGCAAATTTTCAGTTAAATTGTATCCACTCAACCTGGGTCAAGGCTAAAGTCGTCTGCTAGCGGTGTTTGCGCCTGCGCATACTGGTATTCTGCTGGTGCAGTGACTAGAATAACAGATCATCATACCGCCAGCTCTGGCGTCTGACGTCATCTGAATAGGGTCCATTCACGGATAAAACATGTTTTCTAGGAGCACGGAAATTATGTGTTAAAAAAATGAGGAATAATTTAGTGTATATTGACGAGTTTTTCTGACAGTGTTTTATGTAGACAAGGTTGGTTGCTGAGTAAAAATAATTAGTAAAATATTTAATAAAATTTTTCTATTAATGAAATGCAGATGGGCCGATTTTTAATGTTTTCGCTGCTTTACTTAGCAAAAAATGGGGTCGTGAGTGAGAAAAATTATAAAAAATATGTAAGAAAAAGATGAGGCAAATTTTTAGTATTTTTTCAGCATTACGTAGTGAAGATAGGTTTCCGACCGAATGAAATTATTCACAGCAAGTATATACGAAATATATGGGACAATATCACAAAATACGAAAATTGCAGCCCGCACAATAAAGTGTCCATTAAATGTTAGATAATGCACTTTTCTTTTTTACATTCTAATAAAAAATATTCTTAGTAGTATTTTCAAGAGATATTATATTCATAATAACACAAAAATAAAGCAATTAAAAGACTTAAACTTTCATATTGTCATTTTCCTGGCATGTCACACTGTGATGTGTGCAAAGTAAAAGGCTTTCTGCTATCATGCACAAATATCTTTTTCTAGTTTTTTTAATTTCTAATTATTAATTATACATTATATAACACATATATGAGGAAGGTAACAAGTTCTGTATTTTACAAATAATTTTCCACAATTAAAATATGATTGTCAGTGGAAATGAATGTCAGTGCCCTGGCCTGCTCATTTTAGTTCTTTATGAGGTATAAAGATGGCGCTGCAGAATAATTCTTCTTATTCTTGACATATTTCAAGTCAGAAGTAGTAAAATCATTGCCACCAGCAAGATCGCTTAGATATTTCTTAAAAAATAATGTGTTTAAAGACTTTGTAAAAGTTGGGTTGACTTTTATTGTGTCATTTTCCTGGCTTCAATAATTTACAAATAAAACTTAACATTACACTGAATTTGAGGTATTATAGAGGAAACATGTTCCTTTAAACGAAATTAAAATGTTAGATCTAAATAAATAAATAAATAAATAAATAAATAAAACAAGAATATGAAAAGTGTTTTAGAATGAAATTCTCATTATCCTGGCATACATATGCCAAGAAAATGACATATTAATATAATTACATAATAATGGACTTAAGCTTTTCAAACTTTAACAGTTGTACGCGTAAATTCCTTTATTCAGCTGCTCAAAAAACATTTTTAAAAGAATCAGAAGTTTTGAAACGATTTAAATTTTCAAAAAATTTTGTTTTCAAAATCTTACATTTCGTGATATTCATTCATATACGAATGCCGTATTAGCTAATATGATTTATGCTTCTTATTACCTGAAATTAGTGATTATTTTAACGTAATTTAAGTCTGTAGCGCACTTAAATAAAAAATAAGTTGGAAATGCGCCTGAGTGCCCCAGATTATACATACAACAATACATTTTTCTGCATAATTCTGAGGAAAAATAACATTCCATCTTGCTTGCAGATTATTTTATACTTTTTACAGAAGGGGGAGGGGTGGAAAATTTTACTTATAAAAATAAAGCGTTTATTAACCTTAATTATCAACAAGATTCATAAATCAAACTTGTAAATAAGGTTATTTTCTTCTTATTTTTTTCGCAATAATTTTCATCCAGCAACCCATTTTCTTTACTATTCCTCATCTTCAGATTTTATTATTGCAAAAGTTTTATTATATATTTTTTACAATTATTTTTATTTGCAACCCATCTTCTCTGTATAATGCTGGGAAAATATTTAAAATCTGCTTCATCTGCTCTCATTCTTCTTCATTTTGTTGTTGCGTAAATTTTCTAATAATTTTTTAATAATCGCTTTCATTCAGCAATCTATCTTTACGAAATATTGGGAAAGCATTAAAAATCTGCTTCATCTGCAGATTTCATTATTGCAAAATGTTCTTATATATTTTTCTATGATTATTCCCATTCAGTAACCCATTTTCTCTATTTAACGCTGGGAAAACACCAAAAATATTCCTCATCTTCAGATTTTATTATTGCTGAAGTTTTCTTAAACATTTTTTACAATTATTTTCATTTGCAACCCATATCTTCTCTACGTAATGCTGTGAAAAAATTAAAAATCTGCCTCATCTGCAGAATTTATTAATACTTCTGCACGGGATTAGAAAAAAATATATACCTCTAAAATAAAAATGAAGTATTCACCAACATTAGACCAACCAGTTGCGTTAATTAAATTTGTAAATAGGGCAGTTTTTCTTATGCCTTTTTATAGGCAGTTTAAGGTCCTACTTCTATATGTTATACTATATGTATAAACATTAACTACGATTGATTTATTGTTAATAAACATGGATAAAATTGGGCTGTTTGGAGAAATAGATTGTCATTTTCTTATTAGCTTAAAACTCCATAGGCTGATTGCAATGAGTCTGGAAAAAAAAAATCAGGGTGATTGGATTAGGTATAAATGGACAATTTTCAACTAACCCAACGCTCCACCGGCTTTTTGCAATAAACCTGAAAATATCTGGCTGATTGATAAACAAACGATCATTTTCCAATTCCCTAAAGCTAAGGCTCTTTGTGTAAGTCTGAAAAATATCAGGTTGATTGGGAAACGGGAGACGATTCCCCAATTAGCCGGCATCTTTGCAAACAATCTAAGTTCTTTTCAAAGAGCTGGATTTCCCAATTACCATACAACATATAAAAATTTAATTATGTTTGAAATAGCATTTAAGACATAATGCAAATGATTTTTCCTCATAAACCACAATGTAACGGAATTCTTTTGAGTGTCTCTGTAAGTGCTCTACATGTGCTAAACATTTTAACTAGCGAACCAGCCTTAATAAAGATTAATAAATTTTATAAATCACATGGCAATCCGAGTACATTTATGAGAGTTAGAGCACGGAGAGACATTCAGACAAACCGCAGTCATAAACACTTTTTTACTATTTGGGCAAGTGTTAAAAAATAGATGGCGAAACTATGTGTAATAACACATATTGTATTCTTAAGTGCAATTGGATAAAATATATATTTTTTCTTTTTTGGAGACTCACCTTAAATTAAAAAGTAGTATGTTGTGGCCATCGCAAAGCTTTCTTCTATATAAATCACGTCAATTAAACCATTTAAATAGTACAAAAAATTACATCAATTTAGTACCAATTCATATCAAAGTATATCTGAATTTGAAGTTTGATAAAAATCCGTGCATTAGTTCTGGTGATTGAGCTATTGAGTAAATCGTGAAAAATGCTGCATAGCAGCGCCACCTGTTGAGCGATTTGCACCAAAACATAAACAACACTAATTCATATCCAGGTATACCTGAATCTGAAGTTTGTTGAAAACCCAAGCATTAGTTCTTGAGATAGAGCTATTGCGGAAATCACAAAAAATGCAGCATAGCAGCGCCACCTGTTGAGCGATTTGCACCAAAAGGTGCAAAATGTCAATTTATGTCAAGGACTAACTGAATCTGAAGTTTGATGAAAATCCATGCATTATTTCTTGAGATAGAGCTATTACGAAAATCGTGTAAATGCTACAAAATGCAGCATAGCAGCGCCATCTGTTGGGTGATTTACACTAAAACGTTACCAGCACTAATTAATATCAAGGAATATCAGAATCCGAAGTTTGATGAAAATCCGTGCATTAGTTCTTGAGATAGAGCTATAGCAGAAATTGCGAAAATGCAGCATAGAAGCGCCACCTGTTGGGCGATTTACACCAAAAACTAATCTGCACCAATGTATATTAGGGACTACTTGAATATAAAATTTTATTAAATTTCGTGTGTTAGTTCTTGAGATAGAGCGCCCAAAAAATTTGTGCCACATACAGACAGACAGACAGACAGACATTTTGTAAAAACATGTTTTTCGGAATCTCTGACCTCTAAAACGTGTAAATCCGTCGAAAACCGGAAGTCGAAAATTTTTACGAATCCAATTCTTTCTTCTTGTAAAGATAGAAGAAAGTAACAAGAATGATGCACAAATTCGAAATGTTGAAAATGGCTTGATACAGTAGTAATTTTCTGCAATTAATGTAAACAAGTGCATCTCATATTATATTAAAATTAATCATTTCCGACATTTTTTACGAAAGTTAAAACGGGAGGGAACAAGAGTAGTAGGAAAATAAGAGTTCTGGCTCAGGAGGATGCGGTGCTGCGGTGCCGCACCGCATCCTCATCCCGTCCCCCCTCCGACACCGCATCCCGCACCCCCTCCGACACCACCTTCCGCCCCCCTGCGACACCGCACCCCCTCCGACACCGCCCCCATAGCGGGAAAAATGGCGTTTTTAGAGTATTTTTCTGCTATAACATGAGAGTTGAACGTTAGATCGACTAGATTATCATGATATAAGATGAAGATTAAATTTACATTTGAATTTTGAACAACCTTTACCTTAATGAGTATTATTAATTAAGCAAAACAATGGAAAATATCATTTTTTTTAGGAAAAAAGCTGATTTCTGTAGATTATTTTTAACTACAAGATCAGAATATCAACTTAAATGCAGAAAGTTAAACATATATTTGAATTTTGGAGGATTAACATCTTAATGAGCATTATTAATTAAGCAAAGCAATGAAAAATATCAATTTTTAATGAAAAAAGCTGATTTTTTTCAAATACAAAATCAGAATATCAACTTAAATTGAGAAAGTTAAACGCGTACATTTGAATTTTGAAGAATCTTTACCTTAATGAGTATTATTAATTAAGCAAAACAGTGGAAAATATCAATTTCTTAGGAAAAAAGTTGATTTCTGTAGATTTTATTCAACTACAAGACCAGAATATCAACTTACATGGAAAAGGTTAACCATATATTTGAATTTTAACAATCTTTACCTTAATGAGTATTATTAATTAAGCAAAACAGTGGAAAATATCAATTTCTTAGCAAAAAAGCTGATTTCTGTAGATTTTATTCAACTACAAGATCAGAATATCAACTTAAATGGAAAAGGTTAACCATATATTTGAATTTTTAACAATCTTCACCTTAATGAGTATTATTAATTAAGCAAAACAGTGGAAAATATCAATCTCTTAGGAAAAAAGCTGATTTCTGTAGATTTTATTCAACTACAAGATCAGAATATCAACTTAAATGGAAAAGGTTAACCATATATTTGAATTTTGAACAATCTTTACCTTAATGAGTATTATTAATTAAGCAAAACAGTGGAAAATATCAATTTCTTAGGAAAAAGTTGATTTCTGTAGATTTTATTCAACTACAAGATCAGAATATCAACTTAAATGGAAAATGTTAACCATATATTTGAATTTTTAACAATCTTTACCTTAATGAGTATTATTAATTAAGCAAAACAGTGGAAAATATAAATTTCTTAGGAAAAAAGCTGATTTCTGTAGATTTTATTCAACTACAAGATCGGAATATCAATTTAAATGAGGAAAGTGAAACATACATTTGAATGAACAACACCTTAATAAGTATTATTAATTAAGCAAAACAGTGGAAAATATAAATTTCTTAGGTAAAAAGCTGATTTCTGTAGATTTTATTCAACTACAAGATCGGAATATCAATTTAAATGAGGAAAGTGAAACATACATTTGAAAGAACAACACCTTAATAAGTATTATTAATTAACCAAAACAATGAAAATATCAATTTTTAATGAAAAAGCAGATTCTTTAGTACCTTTAGAATTTTTTTTCAACTGTAAGATAGGGATATCATCTTAAAAGGAAAATTTAAACATATAATTTAGTTTTTGATCCACCATTACCTTAATAAATTTTGATAATTAAACAAATAACAAAGAATATTATCGAATTTTTAAAGAAAAAGATTAATTTTATTAATCCAATAATGATTTTTACATCTTTATATAATACTTTGAACCTATCCAACGTTTTTATTCGTTATTGGCTTTAAATTTTATCATTTTCATATAAAATTTCGAGTTTTCAAACCAATTAACTTAATTTTACTACATTTTAAATGTGGATATTTCTAGATAAATAGCCAACTTAGTAATTTTTGCACAACTTGCACTTAGTAATTTTTACACCAACCTAATTGATTTTACTATTTTTAGACCACTGTAAGATTATAATTCAACGTATCAGTTCTTCTAAAAGTAAAAATAACCAGATTTCCCGCCCCCCTTTCATGAATTACATCTACGCTCTCTTCAAACTCATAAGAAAATCCTGCGTTTCTCCCCCTTGAAGGGAGGAGGATACAATAGCGTTACGTCACTTGTTTACAAAATATCGATATGTTGACGATTTGACCATTTTTCAATATGTATAAAAGAAAGTATCAATATTTTTACATTATTACAAGTATAATTTTACAGTTTAATGAATAATTATTTATTATTGGATACCCAATTTTATCAACAGATGAATGAACTATACCTGTGCTGAAACTACATTTCACATACTTAGCCACACTTTAAAAAATTTCACTTCATTATGTAAATATTAAGTGCATTTTTAACATAACACATGTTTTTCAACACTAGTTCCTATACGAGAATTTTGTTTATTAAATAGTATGTATTCACTTTCAAATTGCTTTTACTTGAAATTATATGAATCTTTTAACAGAAAATTTGTTTAATCACAGAACGAACTGCAGTTAACATTTTAAACACCAATATTAATAATTAAGCAAAACAATAGAAAATATCGATTTTTAAGGAAAAAGATCAGAATATCAATTTAAAGAGGAAAGATACGAGGATTTCAACTTAAATGAGGAACGTTAAACATATATTTTAGTTTTTGAACAACCATTACCTTAATGAATTTTAATAATTGAACAAATAACAAAAGGAAAATATGATTTTTAATGAAAAAGACGAATTTGATTAACTTTTACACTAGTTTGAGATTTTATCATCCTTTTAGATGCTAGCTATGTAGAATTTTAAACTTTCAATAAGACACACTTCAAGAAATACTCATTACTAAACAAAAATAAATTAATTTTAATCTAATCAATGACTGAAAATTTCACATTTAAAAAATATTTTCATGAATGTACATAAAAAATGAGAGTTTACAAATTAATATCCTTATTTTTATTACATTTAACTGGATTTTTCTATATTCGAGCTTAATTTTTATACACAAAGCATTATTTAATCAAATCCAGTACTTTCAGATTTAACGAAATTCAGCGTTTTTCGCTTTTCAAACTAATCCTATGAGCTAAAAAACAACAGCGCCTCCTATAATTTTATAGCGTTGAGTGAAACGAGTGGAATTTTTCATACTGTTTGCTGTTTTCGTTATATGAAGACGTCAGCTTATATTCTTTAGTTTAACTAAAATGATTAATATGCAAGAAATGTCTTTAGCAGAGGAAGATTCAAGTCAATCTTACTTAAAGGATATGAAATCAGCTATACCCAGTCAAGAAGCACATGCTTCGAACATTGAAATATTACCCTCTTCACCAGAACAACTAAAAACACATTTTACTTGCAATCAATGCGAGAAATCCTATTCCAAAAAGAATACATTAAACAGACATCAAATATCCCATTTGGAGAAAAAGCCCTTTGAATGTGAAATATGCTCAAAGACATTCATTCAAAGCAGAGATTTAAAACGACATAGTGTAACTCATTCCAGGGCATCTACTACATATAAATGCGATCAATGCGGGAAAGATTATTTACAAAAGTGCCTGTTAACAATTCACAAGAGATCTTATAAGAAGTTTTATGATTGTGATAAATGTTCCAACTCTTTTTTAACAAAGTCTGCTTTAACTAAACATAAAAAAGTTCATCCCAAGGAATATGAATGTAAATACTGCAACATTAAATTGTACGACGAAGTTGAATTTTTACATCATAAAAAAGTTCACCCTAAGAAATATAGTTGTAAACACTGTAAAATTATCTTTTATCTCCAGAGGGAGTTTATTCATCATCTGATCAACATGCATAAATGAAAAATGCAAACTTTGTTAAGTCATAAACTTGATTTGAATATCTGTATATTTTAAAAATGTATATGTCCTCCTATAACTGTTGAAAATGATGAATAAATATTGTTTAACTGAAAAAGCTTTTGTCGTTTATTTTTGCCATATCAACTTGTGATTTTTCTTGACTCTATCTCATTAAGTCAAAACGATTTTACTAAAATTTTAAAATACATATTGTATATTTTTTTAAGTTTATAATATTTTTAATTTCTTATCGAATGAAACATGAGTTAACTATATTTTATTAATTTCATATCAAAAACCTAACGTTTACCGTATAATTTTATTATGTTCCGTCTAAATTTTATCTACCCAATTAAATTCTATAATCCCTTCTTATTAGCAAACATTACTATTTAACTGAAAATTTCACATTAATGTTTTTCTTTTTCATGATTGTACATATAAAAATAAGAGTTTACAAACTAATTTCTATAATTTATCACATTTGAACTTAATTTTTATACTCAAAACATTATTTAATCAAATTTTTATACTTTCTGATTCAGTGAAATTCGATGATTTTTCATTTTTTAAACCAATACCACAATATTTATCGACATTGGACTTGATTCTTCCCTTGTATATTTTTACATTACACAATTAAAATAGATATAGACTTAGGACAGCAATAGAGTTAAAAATTGATTATACTCAATTTTCACCTTATATGAATTGGTCCTACATGACATTTCTTATTGCTACAATCACTTGATATATTAAAATTAGTCCGAGTTATTCAGTCTATATTATTAATCAAATTATCATATGTTTCATCTTACACTTCTAAGATTTCTGAATTATCATCCATCAAGTTGCTTAAAATATTAATACTGTGTTTATAGTTCTATTGATACATAGCCTACATGAATATAATCTTTAATTTTAACATTTCATATTTTAAATGACCTATTTTCAAAACTAAACTATATGAATTTTTACTACATCGCTTATCAATATCACAGAATGATTTATGCTTCACACTTTTCTAATAATTATCAGATTCTTATAACATAATTTCTTGATAACATATATTATACTACTGATTTGTACGCATGAGTGAGTTGTCACGTGATCAAAACGATTGAGAATAATATAAATTTTCGAAAAGCAGCGCAGTATTTCTCATTTCAACTGTTAAACTTGGAAGAGAAGGTGACTTTAAGTGTGCAACTCTGATAAATTTCCAGATTTTAATTCAAGTGAGGAATCGATTTCTTTGTTAGTGAATAAAGTAAATTTTAGTATATCATTACAACATATATGTATGTAACGAATTCGTCGCTACTCCAGTTATGGATCTTCTGTCGTGTCGTCGGCCAAGGTCCGACCGCTGGGGGCAGGGGCGCGAACCGCGGACGCGTGCGTGCCGATTTCTGAGCGAATCCTCGGAACTTCTATCATCTTTAGGTAGTCGCAGGCCGCGAGTGGTATCCGGGAAATCAAAGTCAGATTCAGACAGTAGTTATTCCAATAAAGACACAGTTTTTCCGGGGACCTGATTTATTGTTCCTTTGTTACATCCTTTTGAGAAATCAGGCCCCTTTTGGCTTGAGAGCTGCTAATTTACTTTATGGACATCGGGCTTGGGAAATATGTGTACCGCTAAGCGATACTTAGAGAGCCGAGTGTCGTGGAGTTAGAGCATTCTTTTGATGGTCAAAAGCCCTGTCCGGGGACCTGTGCATCGGTATAAATATGCTGTATTTCGCATTATTCCAGCTAGGGGCCGTTGAAGTCAAAGGAGGCGTCTTTAAACTATAATTGGTCGTTAGCTGAATGATTGACTGCCCAGGATACAGGCTGTGGTTTGAGTTGGCCGATCGAATGCAGCAAGACTTATAAATTGCACTTATTCAGCAAAAGTATTCTTATGAGATGTGCCAAAACGATCTCTAAAAGTTATAAAATGCGATGCGGGAAAACTGACTTAACAGGGGCAACCTCATTCAATCAACTGAGACACAATTACAAAAGCATTTTAAAAGTTTTAATTTTAATTTTCTAAATTTAAATTTTAAAAAGGGACAAAAAAAAGGGATTTTAAAAAGGGGCTTTTTTATCATTTCATGTATTAATAAAAATAAATAAATAAATGATTACTTATATATTAAACCTTTCCTAAGTATATAAATATATTTCTTTTATTGTACAGATGTTGCAGCAAGATGAATCAAAACAGCAGCAATCCTCTTTATCAGAAATGGATGATCTGAATGATTCGCTCTTAGCACATGTAGAGTTAAAGAATAATAAATATGTAAGTACTTAGATATGAAATACTATAATTCATATATGAAACGTAATTAGAGTAAATTTAAAATCAAATATTTTATTGTTTGTACTTTAACAAATGTTTTTTATCCATATCATTGAAGAGAATTCTAATTGTTTACATTTATTTCTCTCACAGATGTGTTCTATTTGCTACAAACAATTTTTAAGTAAATGGAATTTAAAAGAACATACACAGATCCATACAGATGAAAAACCCTATACTTGTGAAGATTGCCAAAAGCAGTTTTCAAGAAAATATGAATCAAAAATGCATACCGCATCATATAGTCTATCACCAGCTGTATGTAAACTTTGTGAAGATATTCAAGAAATAACCAGACGTTTGAAGAATTTAACAATCAAGGAAGAGATTTAGATTATGTACTCAACCTATTTGCACAAGAGTTAACACATTATCCCAAAATTGAAATTTCGAAGTCACACAGTGGATGTAAAGAAATTTTTGTTACCCATGATTCTCGTAACCACAATGAATTTGGATATTATTCATAATGTATTCCTTAAATTGTTATAATAAATATTCTTTTATCTGCACTTATCGACGTGTTTATTTATACAGTCAAGGATCTATAATCCGCACTCCCGTAATCCGCAATTTTCTATAATTCGCATTGCTTAATGAATGTAAACAATTAAACAAATTTACAAATTCTTGATCCAAAAATGATTTTTTAAAAGAAATATCTGTAAAATTTAAATATAAAAGTGAATACAATCAATTTTTTAATACAAGAATTTGAAAAATGCAATTTTTGAGATAGCATATTAAATTAATTATTATATATCATATTTAAAATAGTGTCCAGAAATAAGAAAAAGACATATAATCCATAATCCGCAATATTCCCTAATCTGCACAACCTTTGGTCCCAACTTGTGCGGATTAAAGAACTTTGCCTGTATATCCTAACATTTTAAACGAAAAACGCTTTCCCATCTTAAAAAAATTCATAAGAACAGATAAAAATTAACAGATGAATGAAAAAATATGCATGTTCACAAAGTTTTCTAGATATATTTACAAAAATGTTTACAAAATAAAAAAATTGCAAGAGTAAAAGACAAAATTTCACAAAATTAAAAAAAAATACAACATAACATTTTTTTCTTCTTACAAATGTGAGTTTTTAGAAAAGTAGGAAAAAAAATTACACTTAGATTTTTTTTTTCAAAAGTGAAAAAAAATATTTTTACAAAAAATATTTTTACAAAAAAATTATTTACAAAAATTTTTTTTACAAAAAATTTTTTTACAAAATTTTTTAAAAAAAAAAAATATTTTTACAAAAAAAAAATTACAAAAGTTAAAAAAAAAATATAACATAAAAATAATTAAAAAAAATTACAAAATTTGTGAAAAAAATTGCAAAAAAGTTTGAAAAAAAATTTACAAAAAAGTTATGAAAAAGTTTCAAAAAATGATATTTTAAATAGTATTATAATGGTTGCCAACCATTATACACTATATTTAAAATATAATTTTTTGAAACATTTTCATAACTTTTTTGTAAATTTTTTTTCAAACTTTTTTGCAATTTTTTTTCACAAATTTTGTAATTTTTTTTTATTATTTTTATGTTATATATTTTTTTTAACTTTTGTAATTTTTTTTTTGTAAAAATATTTTTTTTTTTTTAAATTTTGTAAAAAAATTTTTTGTAAAAAAAGTTTTTGTAAATAGTTTTTTTGTAAAAATATTTTTTGTAAAAATATTTTTTTTCACTTTTGAAAAAAAAAATCTAAGTGTAATTTTTTTTCCTACTTTTCTAAAAACTCACATTTGTAAGAAGAAAAAAATGTTATGTTGTATTTTTTTTTTTATTTTGTGAAATTTTGTCTTTTACTCTTGCAATTTTTTTATTTTGTAAACATTTTTGTAAATATATCTAGAAAACTTTGTGAACATGCATATTTTTTCATTCATCTGTTAATTTTTATCTGTTCTTATGAATTTTTTTAAGATGGGAAAGCGTTTTTCGTTTAAAATGTTAGGAGATATAAATAAACACGTCGATAAGTGCAGATAAAAGAATATTTATTATAACAATTTAAGGAATACATTATGAATAATATCCAAATTCATTGTGGTTACGAGAATCATGGGTAACAAAAATTTCTTTACATCCACTGTGTGACTTCGAAATTTCAATTTTGGGATAATGTGTTAACTCTTGTGCAAATAGGTTGAGTACATAATCTAAATCTCTTCCTTGATTGTTAAATTCTTCAAACGTCTGGTTATTTCTTGAATATCTTCACAAAGTTTACATACAGCTGGTGATAGACTATATGATGCGGTATGCATTTTTGATTCATATTTTCTTGAAAACGGCTTTTGGCAATCTTCACAAGTATAGGGTTTTTCATCTGTATGGATCTGTGTATGTTCTTTTAAATTCCATTTACTTAAAAATTGTTTGTAGCAAATAGAACACATCTGTGAGAGAAATAAATGTAAACAATTAGAATTCTCTTCAATGATATGGATAAAAAACATTTGTTAAAGTACAAACAATAAAATATTTGATTTTAAATTTACTCTAATTACGTTTCATATATGAATTATAGTATTTCATATCTAAGTACTTACATATTTATTATTCTTTAACTCTACATGTGCTAAGAGCGAATCATTCAGATCATCCATTTCTGATAAAGAGGATTGCTGCTGTTTTGATTCATCTTGCTGCAACATCTGTACAATAAAAGAAATATATTTATATACTTAGGAAAGGTTTAATATATAAGTAATCATTTATTTATTTATTTTTATTAATACATATATGTTGTAATGATATACTAAAATTTACTTTATTCACTAACAAAGAAATCGATTCCTCACTTGAATTAAAATCTGGAAATTTATCAGAGTTGCACACTTAAAGTCACCTTCTCTTCCAAGTTTAACAGTTGAAATGAGAAATACTGCGCTGCTTTTCGAAAATTTATATTATTCTCAATCGTTTTGATCACGTGACAACTCACTCATGCGTACAAATCAGTAGTATAATATATGTTATCAAGAAATTATGTTATAAGAATCTGATAATTATTAGAAAAGTGTGAAGCATAAATCATTCTGTGATATTGATAAGCGATGTAGTAAAAATTCATATAGTTTAGTTTTGAAAATAGGTCATTTAAAATATGAAATGTTAAAATTAAAGATTATATTCATGTAGGCTATGTATCAATAGAACTATAAACACAGTATTAATATTTTAAGCAACTTGATGGATGATAATTCAGAAATCTTAGAAGTGTAAGATGAAACATATGATAATTTGATTAATAATATAGACTGAATAACTCGGACTAATTTTAATATATCAAGTGATTGTAGCAATAAGAAATGTCATGTAGGACCAATTCATATAAGGTGAAAATTGAGTATAATCAATTTTTAACTCTATTGCTGCCCTAAGTCTATATCTATTTTAATTGTGTAATGTAAAAATATACAAGGGAAGAATCAAGTCCAATGTCGATAAATATTGTGGTATTGGTTTAAAAAATGAAAAATCATCGAATTTCACTGAATCAGAAAGTATAAAAATTTGATTAAATAATGTTTTGAGTATAAAAATTAAGTTCAAATGTGATAAATTATAGAAATTAGTTTGTAAACTCTTATTTTTATATGTACAATCATGAAAAAGAAAAACATTAATGTGAAATTTTCAGTTAAATAGTAATGTTTGCTAATAAGAAGGGATTATAGAATTTAATTGGGTAGATAAAATTTAGACGGAACATAATAAAATTATATGGTAAACGTTAGGTTTTTGATATGAAATTAATAAAATATAGTTAACTCATGTTTCATTCGATAAGAAATTAAAAATATTATAAACTTAAAAAAATATACAATATGTATTTTAAAATTTTAGTAAAATCGTTTTGACTTAATGAGATAGAGTCAAGAAAAATCACAAGTTGATATGGCAAAAATAAACGACAAAAGCTTTTTCAGTTAAACAATATTTATTCATCATTTTCAACAGTTATAGGAGGACATATACATTTTTAAAATATACAGATATTCAAATCAAGTTTATGACTTAACAAAGTTTGCATTTTTCATTTATGCATGTTGATCAGATGATGAATAAACTCCCTCTGGAGATAAAAGATAATTTTACAGTGTTTACAACTATATTTCTTAGGGTGAACTTTTTTATGATGTAAAAATTCAACTTCGTCGTACAATTTAATGTTGCAGTATTTACATTCATATTCCTTGGGATGAACTTTTTTATGTTTAGTTAAAGCAGACTTTGTTAAAAAAGAGTTGGAACATTTATCACAATCATAAAACTTCTTATAAGATCTCTTGTGAATTGTTAACAGGCACTTTTGTAAATAATCTTTCCCGCATTGATCGCATTTATATGTAGTAGATGCCCTGGAATGAGTTACACTATGTCGTTTTAAATCTCTGCTTTGAATGAATGTCTTTGAGCATATTTCACATTCAAAGGGCTTTTTCTCCAAATGGGATATTTGATGTCTGTTTAATGTATTCTTTTTGGAATAGGATTTCTCGCATTGATTGCAAGTAAAAGGTGTTTTTAGTTGTTCTGGTGAAGAGGGTAATATTTCAATGTTCGAAGCATGTGCTTCTTGACTGGGTATAGCTGATTTCATATCCTTTAAGTAAGATTGACTTGAATCTTCCTCTGCTAAAGACATTTCTTGCATATTAATCATTTTAGTTAAACTAAAGAATATAAGCTGACGTCTTCATATAACGAAAACAGCAAACAGTATGAAAAATTCCACTCGTTTCACTCAACGCTATAAAATTATAGGAGGCGCTGTTGTTTTTTAGCTCATAGGATTAGTTTGAAAAGCGAAAAACGCTGAATTTCGTTAAATCTGAAAGTACTGGATTTGATTAAATAATGCTTTGTGTATAAAAATTAAGCTCGAATATAGAAAAATCCAGTTAAATGTAATAAAAATAAGGATATTAATTTGTAAACTCTCATTTTTTATGTACATTCATGAAAATATTTTTTAAATGTGAAATTTTCAGTCATTGATTAGATTAAAATTAATTTATTTTTGTTTAGTAATGAGTATTTCTTGAAGTGTGTCTTATTGAAAGTTTAAAATTATACATAGCTAGCATCTAAAAGGATGATAAAATCTCAAACTAGTGTAAAAGTTAATCAAATTCGTCTTTTTCATTAAAAATCATATTTTCCTTTTGTTATTTGTTCAATTATTAAAATTCATTAAGGTAATGGTTGTTCAAAAACTAAAATATATGTTTAACGTTCCTCATTTAAGTTGAAATCCTCGTATCTTTCCTCTTTAAATTGATATTCTGATCTTTTTCCTTAAAAATCGATATTTTCTATTGTTTTGCTTAATTATTAATATTGGTGTTTAAAATGTTAACTGCAGTTCGTTCTGTGATTAAACAAATTTTCTGTTAAAAGATTCATATAATTTCAAGTAAAAGCAATTTGAAAGTGAATACATACTATTTAATAAACAAAATTCTCGTATAGGAACTAGTGTTGAAAAACATGTGTTATGTTAAAAATGCACTTAATATTTACATAATGAAGTGAAATTTTTTAAAGTGTGGCTAAGTATGTGAAATGTAGTTTCAGCACAGGTATAGTTCATTCATCTGTTGATAAAATTGGGTATCCAATAATAAATAATTATTCATTAAACTGTAAAATTATACTTGTAATAATGTAAAAATATTGATACTTTCTTTTATACATATTGAAAAATGGTCAAATCGTCAACATATCGATATTTTGTAAACAAGTGACGTAACGCTATTGTATCCTCCTCCCTTCAAGGGGGAGAAACGCAGGATTTTCTTATGAGTTTGAAGAGAGCGTAGATGTAATTCATGAAAGGGGGGCGGGAAATCTGGTTATTTTTACTTTTAGAAGAACTGATACGTTGAATTATAATCTTACAGTGGTCTAAAAATAGTAAAATCAATTAGGTTGGTGTAAAAATTACTAAGTGCAAGTTGTGCAAAAATTACTAAGTTGGCTATTTATCTAGAAATATCCACATTTAAAATGTAGTAAAATTAAGTTAATTGGTTTGAAAACTCGAAATTTTATATGAAAATGATAAAATTTAAAGCCAATAACGAATAAAAACGTTGGATAGGTTCAAAGTATTATATAAAGATGTAAAAATCATTATTGGATTAATAAAATTAATCTTTTTCTTTAAAAATTCGATAATATTCTTTGTTATTTGTTTAATTATCAAAATTTATTAAGGTAATGGTGGATCAAAAACTAAATTATATGTTTAAATTTTCCTTTTAAGATGATATCCCTATCTTACAGTTGAAAAAAAATTCTAAAGGTACTAAAGAATCTGCTTTTTCATTAAAAATTGATATTTTCATTGTTTTGGTTAATTAATAATACTTATTAAGGTGTTGTTCATTCAAATGCATGTTTCACTTTCCTCATTTAAATTGATATTCCGATCTTGTAGTTGAATAAAATCTACAGAAATCAGCTTTTTACCTAAGAAATTTATATTTTCCACTGTTTTGCTTAATTAATAATACTTATTAAGGTGTTGTTCATTCAAATGTATGTTTCACTTTCCTCATTTAAATTGATATTCCGATCTTGTAGTTGAATAAAATCTACAGAAATCAGCTTTTTTCCTAAGAAATTTATATTTTCCACTGTTTTGCTTAATTAATAATACTCATTAAGGTAAAGATTGTTAAAAATTTAAATATATGGTTAACATTTTCCATTTAAGTTGATATTCTGATCTTGTAGTTGAATAAAATCTACAGAAATCAACTTTTTCCTAAGAAATTGATATTTTCCACTGTTTTGCTTAATTAATAATACTCATTAAGGTAAAGATTGTTAAAAATTCACATATATGGTTAACATTTTCCATTTAAGTTGATATTCTGATCTTGTAGTTGAATAAAATCTACAGAAATCAACTTTTTCCTAAGAAATTTATATTTTCCACTGTTTTGCTTAATTAATAATACTCATTAAGGTAAAGATTGTTAAAAATTCAAATATATGGTTAACATTTTCCATTTAAGTTGATATTCTGATCTTGTAGTTGAATAAAATCTACAGAAATCAACTTTTTCCTAAGAAATTGATATTTTCCACTGTTTTGCTTAATTAATAATACTCATTAAGGTAAAGATTGTTCAAAATTCAAATATATGGTTAACCTTTTCCATTTAAGTTGATATTCTGATCTTGTAGTTGAATAAAATCTACAGAAATCAGCTTTTTTCCTAAGAAATTGATATTTTCCACTGTTTTGCTTAATTAATAATACTCATTAAGGTAAAGATTGTTAAAATTCAAATATATGGTTAACCTTTTCCATTTAAGTTGATATTCTGGTCTTGTAGTTGAATAAAATCTACAGAAATCAGCTTTTTTCCTAAGAAATTGATATTTTCCACTGTTTTGCTTAATTAATAATACTCATTAAGGTAAAGATTCTTCAAAATTCAAATGTACGCGTTTAACTTTCTCAATTTAAGTTGATATTCTGATTTTGTATTTGAAAAAATTCAGCTTTTTTCATTAAAAATTGATATTTTTCATTGTTTTGCTTAATTAATAATGCTCATTAAGGTAAAGATTCTTCAAAATTCAAATGTACGCGTTTAACTTTCCCCATTTAAGAGTATATTCTGATCTTGTACTTGAAAATATTCAGCTTTTTTCATTAAAAATTGATATTTTTCATTGCTTTGCTTAATTAATAATGCTCATTAAGATGTTAATCATCCAAAATTCAAATATATGTTTAACTTTCTGCATTTAAGTTGATATTCTGATCTTGTATTTAAAAATAATCTACAGAAATCAGCTTTTTTCCTAAAAAAATTGATATTTTCCATTGTTTTGCTTAATTAATAATACTCATTAAGGTAAAGGTTGTTCAAAAATTCAAATGTAAATTTAATCTTCATCTTATAGCATGATAATCTAGTCGATCTAACGTTCAACTCTCATGTTATAGCAGAAAAATACTCTAAAAACGCCATTTTTCCCGCTAGGAGGGCGGTGTCGGAGGGGGTGCGGTGTCGCAGGGGGGCGGAAGGTGGTGTCGGAGGGGGGACGGGATGAGGATGCGGTGCGGCACCGCAGCACCGCATCCTCCTGAGCCAGAACTCTTATTTTCCTACTACTAACAAGAAAAGAAAATTATACATCAGGCACAGATTATGAAACACTTTCCAACACATTCAGAATACTGTAACAAAACTGCACAGTTTATTCAGATGTAAGATGCCGTCTAAGTAAACAATTAAAAAAATGCATAACACATTTGAAAAGCCAATTTCAGCAATTACAGTCTATAGGCGGAAAATTATTCAAATTCTTTTGTAAAACACTGTATATGATCTATAGATTTGTATCTATATACTACACAGCACGCCAAAATTCAGTTCAGTTAGTAAACGCATAACAGTTTAAAATTCCCCTTCTGCAATTTCCGACAATATGTGGAAATGTACTCGATTTCTTTTGTGCAGCCTAGTATGCAATCTATAGAATTTATACATACCAAGTAACATAAAAAAAATAGCTAAGTACATACCACAATTGTAAGCGTGCTTCCAGAAATGATTGCTCGTAGACAGTACTGACTGAATTATTTTCTATATACCTGTAAACGAAAGATAAATGCTATGCAAACCATATTCTACAGCAAGTATCTTGTTGCTCACCTCAGTGAAATATATAAATTTCAATGTTATATATATATACGAAAGTGTTTTTTTATCTCTTGGTTACTTTTTTTATGTAAAGCTAATTACTTTAAAGTTAAAACCTGCCATAAAACGAGTTTTTTATTATCATTTTAAACAAATTTAATATATAGTCTATAGATTGTTTGAGTCCAATTTAGACAGATTAATTTCCAGCAAGAAATAAATAATGTAACCAATGATGCAGTATGATCGACTAATCTATAACATATATCATCGACTAATCTGTAATATATATCATCGACCAATCCATAATATCTATTATCCACTAATCATCGAATAGCCTTGAGGTCTAGTCCTGAGGTTTGACTGAGCAAAAAATTTGAAAATGGACACATAGATATGACTGACGAATAACCTGAAAGCTTTTTTTAACCCCATGAGGGGCGGTGAGATTATATCCCACCTAATTTTAATCAAGATTTGCACCAGATTCTTTTAATGAAAACTTATTTTGATAACTTTGGTGGAAAAAAAAGCTGTATTTTGTACTGTTCTAAAAAAGTTGCATTTCTCAATTTCCAAATAAAATTTGTCGGAAATTACAGTGTGAATTCAACATTACAGAAACACAATTGCTTGCCTCTGAAAGGGTCAAGCTTCCCCACTGATTTAAAATATAGTCGTAATAGAGCAGTAGGTCTGCGGCATTCGAGGCATAAAAATCCACTTTATGGTAAAAGTATCTGCAATTTAATCGTTTAGCCCGCAGTAAGTTTATGCTTTTTGATTCATCCACGTATTATTCCCGAAGAAAAATTAAAATCTTTGCTATGTTCTGAACCTCGATGGTCTAACTTTTAGCCCTTCATTCTAGAATATTCTATAGTTTCTATTCATTCTATCTATTATAACATAATATCAAAGGTGAGTTTTCGCCTAGTTTAAAGTGGCGGTTAAACAATATTCAAATTGCAGTATTTTATAGCTAATATTACTAATTACATAACTTTCATCTTAAAAATTGCTTATTTTTGAATATTTCATCTTTTGCTAAAAGAAGAAAGGGGATTATTAATACACCTTTGTAAAAAATCTCGCATGTTTTTTGTACCAAGCAAATTACCAAAAAAAAAAAAAAAAAAAAAAAACACGCAATACTCTATTTTCTATTTGAAGAATACTTTCTGATTAATAAAATTATTTTTTGCATATTAATTTTCATTTTCTTTTATTTTATTTCAGATTTCTGGTTTCAACTGTGATCTACGATGTTATTGATTACGTCATTCCTTTTTGTTTTATATTATCAAGTTTCATCGCATGAATTACTTTATTCTGAGGTTGAATACCTTGGAGGATCATGTTACCCATCGGATAGTTGTAAAACCACAAGGATTGAAAGCGAAGATCATCTTTGGGGTAACTATTCATGTGAATGTGGAGAACACTGCATTCGATATGGCACATGCTGCGCAGATTCTCCTTATTTCGGACAAGTATTGCATGTCCCATATCGCGGTGAAACCTGTAAAAAGCTAACCTCTGTATCAGATGCAGTTGTAATGGTTTCTCGTTGCCCCGAAAGATGGCGTAACGGATTTGAAACGTTGAAGAAATGTGTAACACCTGATGATGATATGGAAGATCCTGTTAGTATGACTCCGGTTACCAGCTTGGAAACTAGTGTCACTTACAAGAACTTTTTCTGCGCTGTATGCAATCATGATTATCGTAATGTTTACTTGTGGAACATTTCTCTGGAATTAAACACAAAACAAACTATTCCCAGACTTGATGAAATAACGGAGAATTACATATTGGAAAATATGGTTTATAACAAAGAAAAAACAGAATGGGGTTTATTTATGGATGATGACTTTTATAAGTTAAATTTACGGTTTCAAATTCCTACAAACATACAGAAAATGGTTAAAAAATGTCACCGAAACATGGTTATGAAATGTGATTCTTCATATGCAAACGACACTGTTTCGCAGTATAAGTGCTGGTCTTATTATTCTCCTATACAGATCAAAGAAGTTGGTAAACATCCAAAAAAATTCCGCAATATCCATTGCGCCATGTGTAATAATGTGAAAATAACAGATAAAGAGGTGAACATATGCAAACTAGATGTTCACATAAGTAAAAAAGATAAACCTTCTTTTTCGTTTGCTCTTTTGTTAGACATAAATCGGGATGATGGAGAGTTGGTAGGTCTCAAGCAGCTTTGTGAAAATGACCAGAAATGGGACCCTTTCTTCAAAAAATGTAGATCGTTAGTTTGTGCGATTCCCGGTTACGTAGTTAAAAATGGAAGATGCATTCCAGACCGCGTAATCGAAACCAAATATTGAAAATTAAAACATCTGTACATGTTCACTATTTTTGTAATAATATAAAATAATTGATAACAATAAAGTTAATAGGCAAAAATTAAAAAGTGTAATCTTAACTGGTCTTCATTTTCATTTTCTTTGTTGTTAGTGATGTAGTCGTAAAAAGACAACAGCAACAACAACAACAAAAAAAAAAACAGAGGGTATACGCTCAAGACAGAGGGTATACCTTAGAGTGTATATACAATAGCTTTTTTGAGAAACAGAGGGTATACGGCCCTGAAAATATCCAGAAGGTATACGGCGTATACCTCCGTATACACCCCCCCCCCCCACTATATCCCTGTTGTTAGCATAAGCATGTTGTACGCATGAATAAAAGGGGTGTGATCTGCTTGGCAATTGTTTTTTGAGAATAATAAAAAACAGAATGCTTTTTTTCTGAAAACGCAGATCACTAGCCTATGTCAGGGTCGGCGAACATTTTCACGTACGCGTGCCAAAAATTCACAAAAATATCTATCAATAATGTAAAGTGCTAAACGTATATAAAAATATTTTGAAAGCGTATGATGTTTATACGAAACACTGGTTATAAAATCAGTTGCTTTCATGCATTTATAATTAATAATTAAAAAATATTAAAAGTCAAATTGAGATTTTTCTGTATATTGGAATTAGCCATTAAATGAATGAATTTTTAATTCGTAAATAGGATTTACGAATTTTATTTCATTTAATTTTTAACTTAAGTAGTATTAATGCAACATCTCGGTTATAATTTTCTAAATTTCATTAATGTACTAAGAATGTATTGATGAGATTTTGCTGTCGTACGTTCAATGGAAAATGCTTTATATATAGTTCATAGTTTGTTATTTTTACAAATATACATAGCTAAATTCAATCCTTTCGGCATTTTACTGCAGTAACTATCAAATGAAATTCACTTGAAAAATAGTTTTTTTTATTCATATAGAAAAGAAAAATACATGTCGAAAACATCATAGCATAACAGGAAAAGAAAATTATTATGATGTGTTAATTCATGCAAAAAATAATTGCATTATTTGTATTTTATGTCTGTCCGTATGGAACAAAATTTTATTAGTTATAACAGAAATAAAAAATGGATTTTATTTGTATAACAATTAACAAATTTAAATTTTCCCCGTGCCATAAAAATTAGCTTACGTGTCAACTCTGGCACGCGTGCCATAGGTTCGCCAACCATCGCCTATGTGGTTCCTGACAACGCAGTTTAAAAGGGAAAGTGCAGGTAATTAAATATTAAAAATTAAAATTCTATATATGCTCCCTTTTTTTGCATTAATGCTAAAATATTTCACAATATTAAATGTAATATGCAAAAAGCGAAAACTATAGCTAGTATCTTATCTGAACTTCAATTTAATTTGTTTTATCTTTAGGTATAAACAATTATGGAAGAGTGGTCTGCTTGAAAAAAAAAAAAATCTGAATATGATCAAAAATGGAATTATTTCTATAAAAAATGCTGATCATTAGCCTGCGTGGTTCACGATATTGTAGTTTAAAATGGAAAATGTTTCCCGATGGTACAATAGAAATGAAGCATTAAAAAAAAATTATACAGGCTCACTTTTTTTGAAGTAATGCTGACATATTTGATAATAACAAATTGAATATACATAAAGCAAAAACAGTAGATGGTACCATAAATGAAATTCAATTGTATTTGTTTTACTGTTAAATATAAACAATTATGGGAGTGTGGTCCGTTTGAAAAAATAGATAATCTAAGAATGATCAAAAATCTCATTATTTCTTTTTAAAATGCTGGTTTCAAAAGAAACGTGTGCTTTCGGCTACATAGCTGTAAAAAGAAGATGCACCGGATGTTTCCATTGTATTTATGGGTAATTTTTTTCGGATTAAATTTTCAATTTTACATCTAGTGTAATTGGTCACATTTTAAACTTTAAATAGTTGGATTTAAATTTATCAAAATAATAATAATTATTATTTCAGTGCTTAATTACTGAAATAATAATAATTATTATTTCAGTGCTTAATAGGTTAACATATATATTTATAAATAAATAAATAAAATACCTTTCATATCAAAAGACAATATACTAGTTCGTATAACAAAATCTAACCAAATAACTAATTTAATAATCTGTAATTTTATACATTAATTGTTATAGTAAAAAATAAATGTATGGAAAACATCATAGTAAAATTAACCTAACATAAAATCTCAGTATCAGGAATCACAATCGTTTTAAAGATAGATTGCATGAAAAATTGAAATTAAAAGGATTTACTCATAAAATATAACAAAATTTGATAAAGAAAAATGACGATGGAAAATTAAAGACTAGAGAACAGGAATTCTGCTTTTTCAGTATTTAGTGTCGCCCCCGGCATTTCAATTACTTCATTTTCTTCTGATGGACTGGTGGCTTCTATTAATATGAAACAGCCATTATAAATGAAGCGTTAGGTGAAGATGAAAGAGCAGCCGTAAAAAGTTAGAACTCTGATTTTCTGGTCAGAACGGAAAAAAATGGCCATTTTTTTTCCATTCTGACCAGAAAATCAGAGTTCTAACTTTTTACGGCTGCTCTTTCATCTTCACCTAACGCTTCATTTATAATGGCTGTTTCATATTAATAGAAGCCACCAGTCCATCAGAAGAAAATAACTCGGTTAAGCGGGACTCGGATAATCGGGACTCTACTGCAAAACATATTTCAGTTTTAAGACTTAAAGCACACGGTTTTATTTTATGAAAAATGACGTCATTTGCATTAATATAGATACTTAAAATTAAATATAGTTTATAATAACTCCATGTTTTATCATAAATTCTTCCTTTATATTTTTCTCAAAATAGCACATATTTTAATTATTATTATTTTTTTTTTAATGAGAAAAATGGCAACAAGAAAATAAAATTGCATATTTTCAACAATGTTTTCTTTACTTTCTACAGAAATGGAGTATTTGAGTTGCCAAAATGAAACAAATGTCGCTAAAAACTACAAAAAAATTAATATTTCAAAAACAAATGGAGATGCAGTTTTCAAACAAATTGCATTAAAAAGTACTTTTTTTCCCCAATACGACGGTATAAACATTGAAAATGTGCGATGCTTAGAAGTTTTAAAAAGTGCTGTAGAGTATTTAATCGCACAATGAAACATCGGCTTTTGTTTTACGGCTGGCGTATACAAGGTAACGTTATTTATTGGAGACAAAACAAGCTGGGAGAGAGAAATAGCATACCGGGGGCTAATAGAAGGTCACGTGATCACGTAAGAGTTTAATCATTAGCTTGTAAAGAACACTCACATGTCCCGTAAAATGCATTATTCCATATAACAGACTATGCATATACACTACATGGCCATTAATCACCGGGCACTTTCAATTTTAGACATTTTGTCGATATACTTGTCGGATTTTCCTGGAACTTCAGAATCATGAAGAATATGTTTGACTTCATATTAATCAACGGCTATTTGATCAGCAAGACAATTTGGGGGTCAGCAAAAAATCACACAAAAATTCTAATATTTAGGGTCACCCTGTAAAATAAAATGCACGAAACTTAAAATTAAATATAGTTTATAATAACTCCATGTTTTATCATAAATCCTTCCTTTATATTTTTTTCAAAATAGTACATATTTTAATTATTTTTTTTTAATGAGAAAAATGGCAACAAGAAAATATAAATGCTATTTTTCAACAATGTTTTCTTTACTTTCTACAGAAATGGAGTATATTCTATCGCTATAGATTACGAATATATGGATATTGTACAAGATGTGTATTCACTTGTGTAAGAATAGCACGTATATTCATGGAGATAGATAGATTTTTTAAAAAGTTGAAAAAATTCTGGCATGTTTTTTGCTTATACATAACTATTATTTTTTGCTTTGTATTATGCAGGGTTTTCTACCAAATTTAATGCCAGTTTCTGAAAATTTGACAAACTGTAGTAGAAATAATATAGTGTAATTGGAATGTAAATATATTGAATATTTGATGAAATATGAGCAGTTGTATGAAATATTTTTTATCTGCGCATGCGCGCAAGATAAAAAATATCTTTTTCATGATTTAATAGTCAACTCTATGGAGCAACTCATAAAAAAAAGGCAAGTCAAATATCGTGAAAATTCAGAAAGATATCGGCAATAGAGTGAGCCGGCTTTTAGTTCCTTTCTAAAAGCTGCTGAATGGTAAAGGATTTTCCACAAATTGTTATTTTTTTATTTACTGGCTTATGAAATGGTCCATACGTATAAAAAGACAAACAATGCTGAATATTCTTGAAAAAAAAGTAATAATAACACTGTATAACTCATAAACTTTCCAATAAATCAGCATGAGAATAATCTACTTCCTTTGAATATATGTATATTTAAAACATAATTAAAAATTTTGTGGTAATTGAATTAGAATTTATTGAGTTATGATAATTTCTCAACCCAATTTTACAAAAAAAAAACAAACAAAAAAACAAAAAAAAAAAAAAAAACAAAAAAAAAAAAAAAAAAAACAAAAAAAAAAAAACCGCTTATGACGAAAATTATAAAACAACTTTCAACTTAGTTTTTAAAAGTTTGTAAGCAATATAAATGTTTAAAAAGCTCAAAATTCGAAAGAAAAATATTGAAATTTTATATTAATTTAAAAAACAGAAAATTGAAAATTTGATAGAAATTGACGTTTTAAAAGCATACAGATATTTTAATTTAATTAAAATAAATGTAGCAATACTCAGCTATTTCAACTAATAATTCATTACACTCACAGCATCGTATAAAATGTAGACAATCAGTTTTATATAAATATACTTATTGATCATAAAAGTAATGTTTTTCAGAAAATGCATTAAAAATTTTCATTTTTGAAAATATTTTAGAAATATTCATTTCAGGTTCTTATAAATCTGCAGATATATATAATATATATTGTAACTTTATTAATTTCAACAATATAAATTCCTTACTTTTTTTAAAGTTTAAATAGCAACTTCTGTTTCTAGAGCTACTGTTCTACGAGCTGTTAGCAAATTGAAGAAGATGAAACTGAAAATTTTCGCAGCAATATTCGCGTAATATTGGAAAGTATTTTATAAATCCTGTATTATGAATGAATTCACCTTCTTGTTAATATTACACTGTAAAAAAAAATCTGTAGTTCTACAGATGTAAAGTTACATGCTTACTAAACTTTCATCTGTAACTGTACAAAAAAATCTGCTAATCTACAAAACTAGTTTTTGTAAAGCTACAGAAATCTGTAACTGTACAAATGAATCTGCTAAAATTACAGTAATCTTACTAAAATTTTATCTGTAACCTGGGTTGCAGTTACATGAAAAGTTCTAGGCATCCCAGTTTCCTAAAAAATTTCTAGTAACCTTACAGATTTTTTGATTTTCGGCGCAAAAGTGCGTCTGTTACAGGAATTTTTGTTGTTGCCGTTACATAAAAAGTTTTAGGAATCCCAGTTTCCTTGAAAAACTTTAGTAACTTTACAGATTTTTTTTTACAGTGTACTTTATAATTTGATAAATCTCCTTCTTTTACTTTAGGAAGTAACTTGAAATGAAAAGTAAAATAACCATTTAATTTGATTGTTAGACGTCACTATTTACTCCATGCTGAGCAAGAAAATTTATGCAATCACCACATTGAAAAATTATGCTGTTTTCTTCGAATGAAAAATGTGAGGCTGTTTTTGACGTTGTTGTATCTCTTTGAAGAAATAATGAATAGGTAAATCTAAAGTGTGGGTAGATAAGAGCTTTTCTGTTTTTTTAAAAGCAATCATGAATTTTTTTTTTATGCAACAGCATGTTTACGTATATTTTATACTCAAAAGCCTCCAGTGAACTTTCTAGAGGATTAAAACTGGTTCTGTTGCAGGGAAACCCAAACCTGTGTATGGAATCTTTCTGAAAAACAGAGACAAAAAACAACACTGATGTCTTTAAAAGCATTCTGGTGTTTCAATTCTATTTCTTTCTAACTTGAAAGTGCTTATTTTCCTTTATTTTAAATTTTCTTTTGATATTGAAAAGAATTCTATAAATAGTTAATCATATAATTGTAATTTTTTTTAAACGTAGAATAGCATGGATCTAATGTTAGAATTTAAAATTGATCTAGAGCTAATGACACTTGTCGAATATTCCTTAGAATTTATTCGCGTACCCCACCTTGGAAATCCCTGTTTTACACTGTGAAAAAAAATCTGTAAAGTTACTAAAATTTTCTAGGAAACTGGGATTCCTAGAACTTTTTATGTAACGGTAACAACAAAAATTCATGTAACAGATACACTTTTGCACCGTAAATCAAAAAATCTGTAAGGTTACTAAGAATTTTTTAGGAAACTGGGATGTCTACAACATTTTATGTAACTGCAATCCGGATTACAGATAAAATTTTAGTAAGATTGCTGCAATTTTAGCAGATTCTTTTACAGATTTTTGTAGCTTTACAAAAACTAGTTTTGTAGATTTACATCTTTTTTGTGCAGTGTACAGATAAAATTTTAGTAAGCAACAGATTTCTGTAACTTTACATCTGTAAAATTACATTTTTTTTTTTTTTTTTTCAGTGTAAAGAATCATTTTTTTTTTATATATTAAAATATAGTTCTCTACAAAGTTATAGGATTTTAACGTGACGTAATTACTGGAGGAGATCTGATGCGTGGTATCACAGTTTTAATTTAAATGAAAAAAAAAAATCTCGAAATTACACATCTTACTCGTAATGCAACAAAATCCATAGAAGGCATCAGATAGACTAACCTTCTGACTATATATAACAAATTAATACTTTGTAATAATACACTAATTTTATTTGCTAAAAGGCGTAAATTAAAACTTTAAAAACAGTAAAAATAGGTTTATTCAACTGTTGACATGTTTCATCTCTCACCGAGTCAATTTCTAAACAAATGAATAAAAATACAGTAAAACCTCCCTAAAGCGACCACGTTCCGTTCCAATAAAAATGGGTCGCTCCGAGAGCTGGTCTCTTCATGGAGGTCATGTTTAAATCTAGATTTTAATTGTTGAAAAAAGGTAACAATGTTACTAAAATTTGTTTTTCACATTAGGAAAAAATATGAAAATTTAAGTATCAAAACAAAAGTTAATTACATAAGTTAATTATTATACAATTTAAAAAATGAATGCATCGACGTTTGCTTTGATTTTACGGTTTTATCTTTTATAACCTCTCTTTCTCAGTCCTTTCGAAGTTCTGTAAATAAACGCAATTTTTTTTGGACGTGAACAAATAATGACGATTTCATTAATTCATCTATTTCTTTGAGAGTTTCCTGACAGAAGAGGGCGTGGAGTTTATTGACCGTCATTCTTAATTTGTTATCAGAGTTAAATTCATAGCCTTAAAAGGCATAAAGGGATTTAAAACACTTAAAAGTTACCGGAATAAAAAAATTCTAAGCTTAGTTTAGAAGTTTGATGAATAATGCGTTCTCCGGAATTATTTTTTCTAATAAGACCTTCTTCAAGCGACCCGAGAAAAAAAACGGAATTTGTTTCATTTTCTTCAAAGAAATGGGTCGCTCATGGAAGGAGTTCAACTGGGATGGTCTCTAAATGGAGGTAAAATTAGTATTGAGCCTATGGGAATAGATTTCGTTCCATGAAAAATGGTCGTTCAGGGAGGTGGTCGCACAGGGAGGTTTTACTGTACTCTAAAATTGCACGGTCTATGAAACGCCATAATTCAAATATTCACGTACCCTTTCATACTATGCACGTTATTTTCATTTTTATTTTACTTATATGTTTATTTTATTTTCTTCCCCATTGAATAACTCGGGCCTTAGTTTTTGACAAGTTAAATGATGCTGCATCGTTAGATATCGAGTTTTTGCGTCTTACAATCTCTACGGTTTCTCTTATAATGGATGGATAGTACAAACAGGGGGGGGGGGGGCTGAAATTATCTTACTGTCATTGAAATTTATTTGAATGGTTTCTCCTAAAAAAATATTCAGAAAAAAGTAGCATGTAACCAAGTTTAAATAAAGGATGGTCCATCTGTTGTTTCTTTTTTTATTATGAAAGAAAACGCTTTTTTATGAGGGAAAATCGAAATTCTTTATTGAACGTGGAAGATGGGTCTATGCCATTTACATATGGAATACGATATCGAACATGTGGCCCCCACGGTTCCTCTTATATGCCAACATCCGACCATCAAAAATTTCGATGACTTTTCCCAGAATGAGCGGATCCATGGACAAAATTTCAGCTCGGATGTTACGTTTGAGGTCTTATTTGTGCGGGGGCATCGGCGTATACTTTACTTTTCAGAAACCCCCAAAGAAAATAATCCATTGGAGTTAAATCGCACGATATTGGCGGCCAATTCACATCAGAATTTCTTGAAATGACGCGATCTGGAAATTTCTCGTTCAATAAGTTGATGGTTTGGCAATCAGTGTGTGCCGTTGTACCGTTGTTGTGTTATCAACGAGTCCATAATTACAAATGGCATACATTTGACAGTTCATACATGCATGACAGATGACAGCTGACAAAAACAACCTGTAAAATAGTCATAGTTCAAAAAAGAACCAACAGATGGACCACCCTACACTGTAAAAAAAAAAACGACATTTTTACAGTACAAAGTACTCTTCATCTCGCGCACAAACTCGATCACAGTGAATGTGCTGTATTTTTCTTTGGTTTCCTGACTATATTAACATGGAAAATACAGTAGTTGCGTAAAATTAACAGCACAATGTGCTGGCAATTTGGACGCCAGCAGTTTGTGCTGCAAAAAAGTCCTTCCGGCCAGTGCCGGGAGGAAGAGGTAGCTTTCACATTCCTTATTTTTAAAAAGCCAACTTATATTATTCAAACACACGCAGCTCCATTAAGTGGAAACCGAATGTAGGAGATTCAATACTAATTTTTATCAATACATAAATCATTATGAATGAGAATTTCCCGAAATTAGTCAGCTTTATCCAAGCTGCTCTTATTTAAAGTCACTTATATTTGGCTGCCAAATTCGGCGATTTCTTAAAATGCCTGCCATTTTAAGACAACATGGTAGATGAGGCTAACCAGTGAACTTGGTCGAGACCTTAGTAATTGCTGTGCACATGCTCACTCATATCGGAATCGGTTGATATATACGAGCGCGGTCGCAGGCAAAAAATCAGATGTTTCAAAATGTCACCCACTTTAGAAATTGAAACTGCTATATCTGAGCCATTTTTTGAGATAAAGACAAACAAAAAATGCTCCTGAATCCTTATATCAAGGTCAAATACTTAAGAAAGAAACCTTTTTCAATTTCTAATTTTTTTGCACCTCACTTTAAACATAATTTTTTTTTAATTTAATGGCCGCCATTTTGAAACAAGATGGCTGATGAAGCTGGCCAGCGAGCTTGGTCGAGATATTGATGTATACTATCCACATGCCTTCTTCCATCGAAATAGGCGAATACGTGTGGTATCGCGTGACAAATACAAGATCGTTTCAAAGTGTTAGCCATGATAGAAATTCAAAGTGCTATAATTCAACCACTTTTTAAGATATAAACAAAAGAACAAATTTTCAGAAACAAAAACTGCTCCAAAATCTTTGTATCAAGGCCAAACACATAAAAAAAATCTTTTTCATTTTCCAATTTTTTAATACCTCATTTTAAATTTTAAATTACATTAAAAAAAATGGCAACCCTTTTGAAACAAGATGGCGAATGAAGCTGGCCAACGAACTCGGTCGAGACATTGGTATGTACTATGTACAGACCAAGTTACATTCAAATCGGTTCATAAATACGCCTGTTATCGCGTGACAAAAATCAGGTCGTTTTAAAATGTCAGCCACAATAGAAATTCAAAATGTTATAACTCAGCCATTTTTTTAGATGTAGACGAAACAAAACCTGTTCCGGAATCTTTGTATTAAGGTCAAACACATACAAAAAAAATCTTTTTCATTTTCTAATTTTTTGGTATCTCATTTTAAATTTAATTTTTTAAAATTTTTTTTAAATGGCCACCATTTTGAAACAAGATGGCGAATGAAGCTGGTCAACGAACTCGGTTGAGTTATTTGTATGTAGTATGTACACACCAAGGTACATCCAAATCGGTTCATAAATACGTCTGTTATCACGTAGCAAAAATCAGGACGTTTCAAAATGTCAGCCACGCTAGAAATTCAAAATGCTATAACTCAGCCATTTTTTAAGATATAGACGAAACAAAAACTGCTCCCGAATCTTTTTATCAAGGTCAAACACATAAGAAAAAAATATTTTTTCAATTTTTTATTTTTTGCTACCACATTTCAAATTTAAATTTTTTCTTAAAATTTTAAATGGCCGCCATTTTTAAACAAGATGGCGGATGAAGCTTACCAACGAACTCGTTCGAGACATTGGTCTGTACTATGTATAAACGAAGTTACATCCATATCGGTTCATAAATACGCCTTTTATCGCGTGACAAAATTCAGGACGTTTCAAAATGTCAGCTTCGCTAGAAATTCAAAATGCTATAACTCAGCCATTTTTTAAGATATAGACGAAACAAAAACTGCTACGGAGTCTTTGTATAAAGGTCAAATACATAAGAAAAAATATTTTTCCATTTTCAATTTTTTGGTACCACATTTCAAATTTAAAATTTTTAAAAAAACTTTAAATGGCCGCCATTTTGTAACAAAATGGCGGATGAAGCTGGCCAACGAACTCGGTCGAGACATTGGGATGTACTATGTGCACACCGAATTACATCCAAATCGGTTCATAAATACGAGAGTTACAGTGTGACATAGGTCAGATATATATATATATATATATAATCGGTATGGTGTTTATTATTTCATTTTATATCCTATAAATATTTAAATAGGTTTTATTGTTTTTTCCATTTCATATTATTTGTTTCTATTCTGTTTTCATTTTTAATCAATTCACTTGATTTTAGTGGTTGTTTGGGCACAGGGGAAAATAACTTTTAGCTTTAGCTTATTTTTCCCACAGAAAACAACCATTTTGCTTATATCATTGAATTCTGTGCCCTTGAAAACGTAATTCAATATATAAGCATTTCCATTATTTGTCGGTGTCCACATTCTTATTTTTCTTCCATAATAATTCTTATAATTAATTATATATATATATATATATATATATATATACTTACAGCTTTAATTCATAATATTACGGTTTTTGATGGTGGTAGGTTATGTTTAATTATTGGTTATATATATATATATATATATATATATATATATACCAATTTTGAACGGGGGGTGGTTTCGGGGTCTGGGGGTCATGATCGATGAAAATATACCAAAATTTTTTGAAATCGCTTTCCTCCGAACGACTGCAATAGGTAGCTTTTTGTAAAGAAAGCTACCTAAAAATGCGTCCAAATTGCCAGCACATTGTGCTGTTAATTTTACGCAACTACTGTATTTTCCATGTTAATATAGTCAGGAAACCAAAGAAAGATACAGCACATTCACTATGATCGAGTTTGTTCTGGCAAATTTACGGTGGTTTTTTTTACAGTGTATATAATAGACAAACCACAGCCCTAGCAAGATTATATCAAGAAGAAACAATCCAAACGCAAAATTTCAATATGTAACGATGAAGCACCATTTAACTTTCCAAAACTATAGCTCGAGTTACTCAATGGTTACGAAAATAAAAATAAACATCTAATTAAGGAAAAAAAAATTAATAACATGCATAATATGAAAGGGTACATGAATATTTGAATGATGGCGTTTCATAGACCGTGCAATTTGGGAATATTTTCATTTATTTGTTGTGAAAATACATATATACAGAACATAAAGATTTGAACAAACCTATTTTTACTGTTTTTAAAGTTTTAATTTGCGCCTTTTAACAATTAAAATTAATAAATCAGTATAACCCTTTGCTGGACGGATAATTACACCTGTTTATTTTGTATCTAATTTATATCCAAAATCGTTAATTGGTCCAAATCATCCAAGCAACCTCATAGCAAATTGGTATATAATTTTATATACCTTAAATAAATTCAAATAATATAAGTGATCGTATTTACCTACATTCTAGTAGAAGAGCAACGCGAAGCATTAATAAAATTAAATTATAATTCGTGTCAAAAAGTAATTATTAAATTTGAATAATTACGAATAAAATTAAGAGTTTGCGTTGTGAATTATTTAGACGAACTCTTCCACTTATGAATTAAACTAACATTTAAGCTGTAAAAAAAAGAATTGACACACTTTAAATATTATTAATTAAATAATTACAGAAACTTTTTAAAACTTGATTAAATATTTTATTTACATTGAACATATCTATATACAAAAAAAACATAATATTAATTCAAAAAATAGAAAGCAACACTTTTGTTTGCTTCTCATTATTTTAAGTATGTTTAATCTTTTTTTAAAAAAAAAGACAATATTTTCACGTACTCTAATTATTATAATTGTTTCTTTTTGCTAAAAGAAATACTCTCTTTCATTTTTAAAATTACCTTAATCTTATTTAATTATTGGTTTGGTCGGATCTCAGATAACTCTCTACCATAAATATCAGAAAAGTATTTTTTTAAAATTTTTCATATGATCTTAAGTGGTAAAAGAAAATGTTTAAAATAGTACCTTCTTTTAATATACGGGATGGTGGCCTTTATTCGTCAAATTCCGAGTTGTTGCGTTGCTTAGGATCATGGCAATGTGTCATCAGGAACGCATCCTCAATTTGGCTTGATTAGGATCACTCCGATATGTACATCAGGAAGACATCCTCAATTTGGCTTGATTAGGCTCACTCCGATAGGTACCTCAGGAAGACAACCTCAATTAGGCTTGATTAGGCTCGATTAGGCTCGCTCCGAAATGTCCATCTCGCCTGGGCTTTACTAGGGCTTACGGGACTCATTGCACGGGCTTTCAGGAGAGCTCTTGCATCCTCTACATCTTTTTTCAGACTATCCTTTTTTCAAAACTTATTCTTCTTGCACACCAGCTCCTGCAGTGGGAGGAACTATTTTTGTCTAGTCCACTGTTATTGGATGTGAGAAGATTTTTTATTATACTTCGATAGGCCTATTAGCTAGCAGTCTGCAAATGGCCCCTAACATCTACTTTAATATTATTATCTGCCTTAAAGTTTGGGTGGTCTGAAAAGTCATAAATTTATCCCAACACTTTTATTGAGGCCATAAATTGATTCCAACGTTTTTATGATTTTACGACTTCTAATTATACACCACGTTCCATTGGCTTGTCATAAAACGACACCATGGCGTCTGGCTAGTTGTTGTCTGAGATCCGAACTCCATTCAACGTTATACATTCATTTTACAATACAACAATTTTTTAAAAATATATATTTAATCTTTAAAATCAACTTAATAATTTTTGTATGAACTTACACTCTTATTTTACTTAAATATATAAACATTATAATTTTACACTCATAATTATATTTTATAAAAAATATTTATACAAACAGAAATAACAAATTACGCAATTTTACTTTGATTTAACCAACATGGTGCGGGAACATATCATAGTTATATGTTGCCCAGCATCTCTCCCGGTATCGGAAGAAAAAAAAAATAAAAACTGATTGCTGGTTTTATTTTTTTTGTAAAGCTTGAAGGAATGTACGTGTCCATATGACTGTGTATCTACACAGTTTTTGAGCGAAGACTGTAAAGTTCAATTATCAATGGTTCTGGTATATTTTATAAGAAGTTCTTCTATTGTTTCATAACAGAAAGTTCAACACATGATAGCATAGTTGTCTGTTGACATTCACATTTATAGAAGACCTCTGTACTGACAATCAGACGTCTTTCTCGAAGCCTTTTTTCTTTACCACACACATGTTTACTAATTTTGTAACTTTACAGTTTAAGTGCCCAAAATACATTCAAAGCTATAATTTTGTCTGAAATTAATATGCCGAAAAAAACCTCATTATAAGAAAAATAATGGCATACGCATTTGACATATTATTTCATCACATACAACCTTATGACACAGTGTTTTATCTAAAACACATTTTATACTGAATAAAAGTAAATACAATGCTTGTAATATGACATGTTATATTTTCACATAATTAATCTGATGTATTCAATTTATAATCAGAAAAAATATTGTATACAAACTTGTTACATTATTTTATTTATTTGTTACTTCAAACATGTATGATCTGTCAAAATGTACAAGCTAATTCATCTCCTTTAATATATCATTACGCAATGCTTTCCAACTTTACCCGATACGAGAAAGAGAGAAAAAAAAAAAGAAGAAGGAGGATTGAATAAAACCAGTTTTGAACGTCCTCGATTCTTTCGAAACGAGGGGTTGGTCAAGCTACTAATCGCTTTCTGTGAGGTGAATTGTGCTGTGACAAAATTTTACGACTTCCCAAAGGTATGTATTTAAAACCATTTCATGCTTGTAATTACCGTATTAATTAGTATAATTTCTTGATATACTTTCTTCTTAACTCACTGTGCATGCCTGTATGTAATTTTAAACATAATCTATGCATAAACAGTGTATGTATTTGTATCGTATCTAATGTAAACCTTCTGCTTTTTTTTTTATTATTTTGCAGGGGGAAAATGGCGATTCTATCATCGGAATTCTCCTGCCTCATACTGGAACTGAAGCGAGGGTGGCTTTTTATTCATTCAGGTTTAAACTAAACCAAATTGCCTTTCAGGATTTAAAAAAAAAAATGCATATAACTTTCTTTAACTGATTACATTGTATATTTTTAGACCTTTTTAACAAACACAAATTTTGATTCATGATATTGTGTACTATTAAAATGTAAACAACACGGAAAAATGACTTCTACGGCCTCTCAAAAATGCAAAATATGCATTACGCTGACCTTAAAAATGCACCTTCATTTAATACTATTAAATAGTGTTGTCAGAAAATGCCATTGACGGAGAAGAGAACAATTTTTTTGTCTTAAATTATTATTTATTTAGCCAACAATTCTATCTTAAAAGATTGTTAAATTTTCATATTTATTTATTTTTTTACTGAATGAAATAAAATTTATTTATTCAAAATTTTATTTATCATTAACATTCCGTATGTGAATTCTACTGTCTAAAATTTAATGATATGTTAAAAAATAAAGGATAATAAATTATTATTATTAATCCAACATTAATAATTATTATTTAATTATAAAAAAAAAATGTACTTAATACACTTGTATAATTTAAAAAAAACAAACAAAAGTAAATGATAATTACTACGTAACATCGTATGCAGCCATCTATGAGTACCCGGCCGGACCAAAGAACTTCTGCCAGCAGAAAAAATCTTTGTATACTCACAAACAACCACATCCAATTTTTTTATAGATCAAGTTTTTAAAATAATTACTGTACATACTATAAAAAAAATTAAGTAAATAAATTTATTAAGCCATACTACATATTTTAATAAAATTAAGGCCAATATATATAAATATATTTATTTATTTATTTTGCTTTCTTATGTTAAATTGGCCAAATTATATAAAAAAAAAAATTATGAACTCACACACTCAAATTTATCAATACTATGTATATTTATATGTGTTAAATTTAGAATTGCATTTAATTCTAAGGGAAAGTAAAGAGAAAAAAAAATGCTTAAATTCTAAACTAACATAAATTTATAAAATATTTTATTTAAAAAAAAAAAAATCTAATTTCTAGCTGATTTCAGCAAGATGTCATTTAATATTTATATTAAATAAGTTTGCTAATACATTTTATTAATTGTTAAATTTGCATATTTTTATATATACAATAAAAATATAATAGTCTTACATAAAATTTTACACTACAACAATGTTATTAATTAATTTAACTTGAATTTAAGCCTACTTTAATTCTAATTGAATACCGTTAATAAAAGTAAATTAGCTTATCAAGTTAAATATAATATAAACTATGTTTGTCTAATGTTAATTTTGCTGAAAATTCCATAAATTTTAACTGTAAATGCTAATTGCTATACCTTTTGTTATTTATTTTGAAAACAACACGAACTTATATTTTTATTTATTATTTTTTTTTATTAAATCTAGGAACTATACACTGAGCTAGAAACTCCATAAATGTGTAAAACCTAAAAATCAAAAGTTTTCCTAAATAAAACTCAAAATGCTGCTTTTTACAATATAATATTACTAATTTTATTGTTTCTGAGCATAACATCTAGTAATTATACCATACTTAATTTTTTCTTCGATTCCTTTTTCAGCCAAGAATCCTGAAATTTATGCCTAGGTGATGACTATATTGATGTATCTGTGAATAATTTTTCTACAAATATTTTGTTGGTGTTGGTGCATACCCAGCCGTAGGCCAAAATTGCACCCTATACAGAAAGCCTTTGGTGAGAAAATTTTAATTTTACTTCAATTATTTATTTGTGTATTTTTTTTTTTTTTTTTTTTTTTTTTTTTTTTTTTTATAATTTTTGTGTGCAATCATGTTGAAATAACTTGCCTTGTCCATTGTTATACATATATATGTTTTTTTAAAAACCAATGTGCTACACCAAAATCCTTTTTTTAAATTTTTTTTATAACACTTTTGTTCATAAAACTTATCCCTGCTGTCTAAATTCTAGACTTTAGCATATAAGTTGTACTTGAACTACCGGAATAAATCTTAGCACTTTTTGTATATTTTATTATATTTAGGCTTATAGCTGACCGCTATCCTAATATAGAGTGCACTAATAATTTATTCCTTGTCAACCATCTATTTATATAAAAAAAATATATATATGAGTATGCTATAAAGCTGTTCTAACTACCCTGAACCTATAGCTTACACCTACTCATTTTAAAGAGTAATTCTGAAATTTTGTCATCTAAATTGTAAGGCTATTAGCAAAGGCTACCCTTATAGAAGACAGAAAAAATTCTCTTTTTTTTTTTTTTTTTTTTTTTTTTGAAAATTACTCCAACATTATTTACTATTAAATTAATTAAGTTTTAATGTTATTTGGCTTTGTTAAGATTTTATATTTTCTAATTCATATTCGAAAAGAAAGAAAATATATATATAACTTTTGCCTGGAGAGAAATATTTCACTGCTCCATTGAAGTTTTGTGAAGCACATTACATAATTTTATAAGTATGTTTTCGGGTGCGCCCTGCACATTTGCTCAATATTGTAACCCTGAGACAAATTGGCGTTCCCATGTTCCTATCCTTTCTTATTATTATTTTGAATTTTAAAAAGGCAAGTTATTAATTTTGTTTCAATTTTTTTTTTTTTTTTTTTACCTAAAAGAAAAAAAATTTATTTTTAAATTTTGAAATTTTTTTTTTTTAATTTTGAAATTCGATTAATTATGTATTTTGATTTATTTTTAATACCAATTCATATACCATGGATAATCTTGGGGAGGGGGGAAAGGGTAATGATCTTGTATAACATCCCCGTATAAGTTTGTATATGGTGTATAACCATATAACGACATATTTTGATCATAATGATCTATTTGATACTTTAAATATGGGTCTACATTCTCAGAATATTTATTATTATTTTTATAATAATTCTTAGTAAGTTTGTCACCCTTTTGACTCGTATTTTTGTTCAATTTGAACCAACAATTTTCAGTTAAGTGCGATTTTCTTTTACAAATGTCACATTTATTTTTGTAATTTTTCTCACCCTTAATTTTTTTCTGAGACCCTTGTAAATTCGTAATTTCCGCCTCTGTATGACCTGTTGCGTATTTCGGAGCGTACAGCTGATCCATATGTCGTTTGATCGGCTCTATTGATTTATCTGGAACATATTGTAATAAATAATTAAAGTTTCTAAACTTTTTAGTAACTTCGTAGGGTCCTTGAAATTTTGGCTCTAATGCGCCTGGTTTTCCAATACATTTTAAATATACTGTTTGACCCAAATTTAAATCCTTTACTTTTTCGTATGCCTCTTCATCTATATATTCTTGCATTATTTTCTCCTGGTTTGCAAGGGATTGAATTTTGATTTCCTTCATATGCTGTATTCTGCTTTTAACATAAGAGTGGGTATATATTTCCTCAGAAGGAATATGGGCTGTGAAGGGATTTTTTATTTCCCTTGCGAAAAATAGCAGTGAGGGACTATATCCCGTAGCGCGGTGTTTCGAGGAATTATACGCTAGTTTAAAAAAATCCAGTCTTATGTCCCATTCCGTAGTGCGTTTCGACATAGCTACAATTGATGTTTTTAATATTTTATTGGTAACTTCACAAAGTCCATTTCCTTGCGCACGGTATACACTCACAAATTTCCTTTGTATGTTTAAAGATTCCAAATATTCTTTCATAATTTCGCTTCTTAAATATTTTGCATTATCAAAGATAATTTCTTTACACAACCCATAATTTGCAAAATATTTATTTAGTACATTTAATATAGTCTGTGACTCTACGTTTCGTAGGGGAACAGCTTCCAGGAATCTCGATGTCGAATCAATTATAATTAAAATGTATCTGTTTTTCCTTAACGTGAGGTTTAAAGGTCCAATGACGTCAGCATGCAGGACTGTACCGACTTCGTGATCTTTCACCATTTTTTTAACAGGGACTTTTATTGTTGTGTGTTGTTTAGATGTGAGGCACTGCACACAATTTGCACAATACTGTTTAATGTCTTTGTACATTCCGTGCCAAAAAAGCCTTGTTTTCACATTATCATAAGTTTTTTGAAATCCGAAATGCGCTTTATGAGCTTCTTCTATGGCTGCAATTTTTAATGAATCCGGGGTAATTAAAAGCTCCTTTTTATCTGAACCAGGTTTCAAAATTAATAATTTATTTTGATTTAAAGCAAATCTCTTCGTGCTTCTATTATTTTTGTCTTTTTCGATTTTATTTATTATAATTTTTAATTTTTCGTCTGCATATTGCTCCGATTTAATATTTTCGTCTGTAAGTGCTATGTTACTCGCAAACAAATTATTTTGGAGTTCTCTGTCTGTTGTAAGATTATCTAAATTCCTGCTCAAATAGTCTGCTGGATTGTTAATTCCTTCGACGAATTCGAAGTCGAAATTAAAGTCTTGTAAATCTGCTACCCATCTGTTTATAATTTCCGATTTATCTTGTAAATGTAAATGCTGAGTTAGTGCTTTCGAATCAGTTAACACAGTAAATCTTCTACCTGAAAGCATATATTTAAAATGCATAATTGCTTCATGCACTGCTAATAACTCAAATTTAATACTCGGATAATTTTTTTCCGGTTCTCTAAGTTTTCTCCCGAAAAATTCAACAGGTAGCAAATGACCATCCTTTTCTTGAGCTAGAACACCTAAAATTGCAACTTTGCTCCCATCCGTGAATAAGAAAAATTCCTTGTTAAAATCGGGGGGTCTGAGCGTTGGTTTTTGTACAATTTCTTCCTGAATTATCAGGAAAGCTTTTTCTGCTTCTGGACTCCACTTAAATTTAACTTTATCTTTAGTCAGCTCTATTAAAGGGTTAACTTTGTCGGAATAGTTGGGTATTAGCGTCCGAAAATAATTCGCTAAGCCCAATAAAGATCTGACCCCCTTTTTCGATTTTGGTCTGACTAAATTTTTTACTTTTTCAATATTCTTTTGAGATGGAGAATATCCCATTTGATTCACCCTAAATCCTAGGAATTCTATTTCTGCTTTGCAAATTTGCATTTTTGAAGGTTCGATTGTCATGTTGTGATTTATTAATACCTGTAGAACTTCTTCTAAGGTTTTCGTCATCTCTGCTATTGTGTTTGCAGATATCAACACATCATCAATGTAGTATGATACTTTGCTTTTGTCAAAATGTCCCAGAATTTTATCGATTACTTCTGCAAAAATTGCGCTAGAATTTCGTGTGCCAAAAGCTAAACGAAGTGGCATATGTTTTCCAAATTCCGTAATAAACGCTAATTTTTTGCAATCTTCTGGTTTTAAATTTATTTGGAAAAAAGCACTATGTAAGTCTAGCACCGTATAGTATTTTTTACCGCTTATTTTTTGTAATAAGTCTTTTACGTCCGGCATCGGATAAGTATAAGGTTGTAAAATTTGGTTTAATAGTCTTAGGTCCGTTGCCATTCTAAACTTGGGTTCTGCATTCGGGTTATTACTCGGATTTTTCTTTCTAACGAAAATAACTGGAAAAGCATACTCGGAGTCAGTCTTCTCTATAATTTTAGCCTGTAACAGTTGTTCAATTTCCCTTTTCGCATACTGTCTTACTGCCTGAGGCAATTTATATGGCTTAGCTTGTACCGGGAATTCATGATTCAATTGAAAACTTGGTGCAACAAACGCTGATTGCCCCAATGTTTGATAACTTTTTGAAAATGCATGAACATTGCCCATTAAAATTTTTCGAAATTTTTGTTGTACTTCCTCTGATAAATGGCTTAAATCGAAATCCGTCTCTTTAATTTCTGCTTCTCGCAATTTTCTTACATCTTCTATATTTAAATTATTTATTTCATAAAATGTCCCTTTCTCTATATTATCAGTTGAGTCATCTTGCTTGCACTCAAAGTTCGTTATAATTTCCCCTATTTTAGTTCCTTTCTGAATAATTAACTTTTCTAACAGTTTATTCTTTATTATAATATTTATGTTATTATTTTTTTGAACTTCGTGTAACGAAGTCTCGCATGAAAATTTACTATTTTCTTGAATGGGGTCAAAAATAATTATATCTGACATATTTATATCCTCTGGGCATTTTAATTTTACAATTTTCGATTCTTCAGGTTGGAGAAAAATTCTATTTTTAGTAATGGCAAACATACTTTTATTTGAATGTTCCCCTGAATTACATGGCGTAATGTTATTCACTTCATAATTATTTACTTCACTTGCAACGTTTAATTTAATTTGTTGATTTTTAAATTTTAATGTTTTATTGCATAAATCCAAAATCATATGATTTTCTTTGAGATAATCGTACCCTACTAACATTTGGTACTGCCTATCAAAATCATCATTAGTGACATAAAATGTGCCTGTTGTGAATATACCTTTTAATCGAAAAGTTAATTTTACACATTGTTTAAAAAAAATCTTTGAATTTGTTAAAGTTTTAATTTGGATCTGATTGCCCAAATATTTGATTTTGACGTTTGTATCTTTAATTTTTTTGAATAAAGAAGGTGATAAAAGGGACACAGCAGCTCCGGTATCCAGTAACGCTTGTATTTCGACGCCCTGTATACTTAGTGATATAATTGGCAGACTATCTTTGTCTGCATTTGTTATATTTGCGATTGTTTTATTTATTTTATCGATTTCCGTCTCTGAAAATCCCGAATCTTGATCCGATTTCGCTGTTTTCTTTGCCCATTTTTTTTTCTTTTTGCGCTTTTCAAATTGATAACCATTTTGCTCATAATTCTCAGAAATATATCCAAAATCCCTATTTCCCGAATTCCAGTTAGGTTGTGAATAATCATACATCCCATAATGCGTCGGGTAATTAAAGGAATTGTAGTAATCATTATAATATCGTTCATAATCATTATAATGAAAATTGTTATTGAAATGGGAACCCTGATAATCATTGTGTTTATTAAAGAGTTTCTTATTCCGCGGAACACTATCATCTCTAATTGCATGGTTTTTTTTCTTTGATTTTTTTAGTTTTTCAATCTCCCCTTTTAATTTCTCGATTAGCTCTTTGTTTTGCTTACTTGATTCTATAATGTTCTCATAACGATCTTTGTTTTCTTTATTTATTGCGTTAATTTCCTCAAACTTTGATTCATTATACGCACTTTCCATAAGTTTTGCTAACTCGCATGCCTCCTTGAAGGACCTGGGCGCATTTTTACGCACATCTAGTGCAATATCCTGTCTAATTGAATTTAAAAAATTCGACATTTTTAAGATTTCGATAAAATTCTCTTCCTTATTATCCACATTTTCGCCTGCACTTTCGATATAAGATTTTACACCCTTTTTAAACTCCAAAATGAAATCCTCTATCGTTTGACTTGCGGCCTGTTTTAAATTTAGGAAATTGCTCTGAGCATTAAGGAAGCTTAGTTTTGTACCAAATAACTCCACCAAATTATTTTTAAATAAATTATAATTGGTCTCGTTATATGTTTCAATCTGTTTACTTAAAATATGTTTTGCGTCCCCAGTAATTTTAGCCTTTAAAATTAATAATTTAGTTTCTTCCTGTATATCTGTCGAATTCAAAATATTATCAAATTCCTCTAAGAAAAATATAATGTTTTTGTTCTTTTTATTGTCAAATGGTGACACTAACTTAATACGTGTATCTATATCCAGCGTCTGAGTCATTTTTAACAAATATTAGTAATCAATGTATACTTTTTCAAAATATCAATTCAAAATAGATCCTATACCTCTTAAAAGAATATTTTGCATCTCATACTATTTTCTCTATATTACAACATATGTATGAAAATATTCTAAATTGCATAAATACATAAAAACAACAACACTAAAATTTAAAAAAAATTTCTTAGGAGCTGAAGTTGTTTTGTAGATTATTCTTTTACACACATAAATACCCCTAAAATATTTATAATACACGTATATATAAAAAACAACATAATTTCATTTAACAGAAAAATATCTGTCTTTTTCTACAGAAAAAACAATCTTATTTTTTTTTTTTTTTGTAAATATTGTACTACTACTTCGTAGTACGACTCATAAATTTTCTTTTGTATCAATGTGATACAATTTCAAAAATCATGATCTATGGACATTTCAATCATTTTTATACCAGACATGTTATCAAATTTTACTCATTATTCTTATTATTATTATTATTTATACATTATATAAAAAAAATTATTTTTTACAAATGTGTCATCTGTGATGTGAATGCCATTATTTTTCAATGGTAACTGAGATCCAACCACAAGAGAAAAGAGAGAAAAAAAAAAATTGTAATTCCTAAATTTACCTATTATAAATCCCAGAATTATTTTTTTCATTTCCTTTTTGTTTTTTACTAACATATATTATTCATTTTTATTTATATAAAATTATTATATGTGTGTCAGTATTGTTACAATAATAAAATTAATTTTAATAAAATTTTAATCAATTAAACTTACATACCTACAATATCTTTAAAATTGTGACATTAAAATAATACTTAAATTTATTTTCCTTTATTATTATTATTATTATTATTATTATTATTTCTAATGACCTCAGATGAACGTTCCTGAGTCATAGCATCATTTACCTATCTAATGACCTCAGATGATCGTTCCTGAGTCAGAGCACCATTTTACTATCTAATGACCTCAGATGATCGTTCCTGAGTCAGAGCACCATTTTACTTAATGAAGGGGGGATGCTGGACGGATAATTACACCTGTTTATTTTGTATCTAATTTATATCCAAAATCGTTAATTGGTCCAAATCATCCAAGCAACCTCATAGCAAATTGGTATATAATTTTATATACCTTAAATAAATTCAAATAATATAAGTGATCGTATTTACCTACATTCTAGTAGAAGAGCAACGCGAAGCATTAATAAAATTAAATTATAATTCGTGTCAAAAAGTAATTATTAAATTTGAATAATTACGAATAAAATTAAGAGTTTGCGTTGTGAATTATTTAGACGAACTCTTCCACTTATGAATTAAACTAACATTTAAGCTGTAAAAAAAAGAATTGACACACTTTAAATATTATTAATTAAATAATTACAGAAACTTTTTAAAACTTGATTAAATATTTTATTTACATTGAACATATCTATATACAAAAAAAACATAATATTAATTCAAAAAATAGAAAGCAACACTTTTGTTTGCTTCTCATTATTTTAAGTATGTTTAATCTTTTTTTAAAAAAAAGACAATATTTTCACGTACTCTAATTATTATAATTGTTTCTTTTTGCTAAAAGAAATACTCTCTTTCATTTTTAAAATTACCTTAATCTTATTTAATTATTGGTTTGGTCGGATCTCAGATAACTCTCTACCATAAATATCAGAAAAGTATTTTTTTAAAATTTTTCATATGATCTTAAGTGGTAAAAGAAAATGTTTAAAATAGTACCTTCTTTTAATATACGGGATGGTGGCCTTTATTCGTCAAATTCCGAGTTGTTGCGTTGCTTAGGATCATGGCAATGTGTCATCAGGAACGCATCCTCAATTTGGCTTGATTAGGATCACTCCGATATGTACATCAGGAAGACATCCTCAATTTGGCTTGATTAGGCTCACTCCGATAGGTACCTCAGGAAGACAACCTCAATTAGGCTTGATTAGGCTCGATTAGGCTCGCTCCGAAATGTCCATCTCGCCTGGGCTTTACTAGGGCTTACGGGACTCATTGCACGGGCTTTCAGGAGAGCTCTTGCATCCTCTACATCTTTTTTCAGACTATCCTTTTTTCAAAACTTATTCTTCTTGCACACCAGCTCCTGCAGTGGGAGGAACTATTTTTGTCTAGTCCACTGTTATTGGATGTGAGAAGATTTTTTATTATACTTCGATAGGCCTATTAGCTAGCAGTCTGCAAATGGCCCCTAACATCTACTTTAATATTATTATCTGCCTTAAAGTTTGGGTGGTCTGAAAAGTCATAAATTTATCCCAACACTTTTATTGAGGCCATAAATTGATTCCAACGTTTTTATGATTTTACGACTTCTAATTATACACCACGTTCCATTGGCTTGTCATAAAACGACACCATGGCGTCTGGCTAGTTGTTGTCTGAGATCCGAACTCCATTCAACGTTATACATTCATTTTACAATACAACAATTTTTTAAAAATATATATTTAATCTTTAAAATCAACTTAATAATTTTTGTATGAACTTACACTCTTATTTTACTTAAATATATAAACATTATAATTTTACACTCATAATTATATTTTATAAAAAATATTTATACAAACAGAAATAACAAATTACGCAATTTTACTTTGATTTAACCAACATGGTGCGGGAACATATCATAGTTATATGTTGCCCAGCACCCTTTGATTGTCAAACAGAGTTATCTTATTTACTAAGTTACAGTCTTCACTGTAATATATATATTATTTAAATTCGTATAATTCTTCAAATTTAACAGAATTTTAAAATATTAAGTAACAGTTAATACTCTCACGGTTTATCTTCATACATAAAATTATATAATTTTTTTAAAATATGATATTTGAATAACCATCTTTTAAAGCATATAAAAGGATTTAAAGAGGAAATACACATTATACAGTCAAGAATTAAATATATTGAAGAATTAGTCCTAGACATATGTTATATATCCTGTTTATAAGTAGAATGTGGTATAATCTTGATGAAGCAAAATTCTGCATCCGACGTGATAAAAATCAACGTCAAAGATATTTGATAGTCTTCTGTTATCATATTAATAAAAGAAATTTTTCGTATTATTTATAATGTTACATACAGATCATACAAAAAATCAAGAAAATGTAGAAAAAAAACATACAAAATATACTAGTATACAAATGCACAGATTTCTGAAACACGTCAAAGCCACTTGCGCTACAAATACGTGCCATGTTGAAATTTTCTTTGCATTAGCTATATAGTTGTCAAGTCTTACATACCTATTTTTATTAGCAATATTTGTCTTATTTAATCGCAGAATTTTTTAAATCAAATAACACGAAGCTATTAAACTATTAAAAGTGGTACGAAGCTTTGCAACTAATTCTCAAAAACATCTCGATCTGACTACCACGTTTTTTCAGCGCAACTGATTAAAGCCTTCCTTTAACTAATCCTTTTTAACACTTTCCAACAAAGTTGAAAAGTGTTTATGCATTCGGTTTGTCTGATCGTCTGTCCGTCAGTCCGTCTGTCCACGCTCTAACTCCCGTAAATATATTCGGATTTTCATGCAATTGATAAAGGTTATTTAGGGTCACCAAAGCATGTTTGGTATTGTATACGAAGTATGTAGGATTAATCGTTCATTTACAGGGGCACTCAAAAGTATTCCATTACATTATGGTATAGGGGGGAAATCGTTTGCAGATTATTTTAATGACATTATGTTATTTCAAATGTATTGAAACTGAAATAAATACTGAATTTCACTACGATCACGTTAGAACAGGGCATTCATAGCATTTCTTATTCATTTACATGGACACACACACAAAAAAAATCGGTTACAGTACTGTCTTTGAGTAATAATTGTTATAGTATACAGTTTAAAATTCGGTATGTGCTTTTAAATTAAATTAATTTTTTACATGTTACTTGTTATATATAAATTCTATAGCTCATATACAGGGCTGCACAAAAGTATTTACGTACCATTCTCCTTATTAGATGAAATTGCTGAAGAGGAATTTTCAACTAAAGTACATGTATTTCTTAAGTGAACAAAATTTTGGCATGCATGTAGTTAATAGGTACAAATATATATCATATACAGGGCTGCTGAAAAAATTCGGATAATTTTACGATTGTAGATGGGAACAGCTGAAAAGGAGTTTTGAAATGTGTTATGCGTTTCCATATGGTTGAATTAGACGTAATATTTTAATTTTTTAGACAGTGCAGTTTTGTTAGACTATTCTGAATGTGTTGGAAAGTGTTTCATAAACTATGCTTGACGCATGATTTTTCCTTCCTTGTTTAACGTCAAAATAGTTTTCTACTACAAAATTATAGTGTTTTAGCAAAAGGTTATTATTCGATGAATCCTCCCTGATGATGTTGCAATTTGAGTTTGAATTCTAATTTTAAAGCAACCCCAAAATTCTATATCTAGGTCTGAGTGCAACAAAATCCGTTGAATGCATCAGTTATATTAAATATATCCATGGTTAATTATTAAACGTCTGTGGATGTTTATAAGTGAAACATGACGCAATCTCGAAGAAGTAAAATTCTACAACCGATATGTCAAAAACTAACGTCAACGCTATTTCAACCGTCTGTTGTTGTTATATTAATAAAGGTAATCTCTGTTTCTAGTATTCGTCCTGTTACAGACGCATCAAACAAAAATATAAATAAAAAATGAAAATAAATAGTACGACTTGCAAAGTACTGGTGTACAAAAGGTGTTCGTTTTTGTAGAACTTACTTTAACTAATAACATAATTTTTTTCATCGAAAAAATAATTACACTACAAAATTTATAGCACTTTAACATGGCGTTATTCGTCGAGGAGTAACCTAAATAATGTCTCAATTTTAATTTGAACTAGACTTTTACAAATCAATCACCAAATTGCATGTGAAATTCGAATGCGACAAATGTAGTGGTGGCATTAGAGTCCTACATCGGGTTGGGTAACCCGATTTTAACTGAACCCGGCCCGATTCGTGGTTCGGATCGGGACTGGTTGATACTAATTTTTTTTTTTGTTGCGGATCGGATTGACTTTACATTTACAGTTAGGATTATTTTTTGACTCCTTCGAGTCAGGGTCGGTTCGACCGATTTTTCAAAAGAAAGTCCCGAATATTTTTCAAATGAAAAAATGTATATATTTGAATATTAATGTGTCTATATGTGTTCATTTTTATACAAAAAAAGATAAAACTGATAATACACTTATAAATGTAGACTATTTTCCCACAATTGTATTAAAATATGGATTAATTTTCTTTCATTTCGGGTTAGCGTTTGAAAATTTCGGGTTCGTGTTGAAGTGGATCGGGTTCTTGGGGTTTGCATTGACGAATTTTTTTTTATAGGGTTGGGTTACAGTATGACTTTAAGTCGAAATTTCGTGCTTAGGCAGGGTTAGAACCCGACGTTATGTAACATATCGGAAGCGTATAGATAGTCTTGCAAGGGCCTAAGAGGCATCAGTTATATTAAATAAACCCAATTTAATTTCCAAACGTCAGTGAAATAACGCGTTTATAAATGGAACATGACACAATCTCGAAGAAGCTAAATTCCACATCCGATATGTTAAGAACTAACGCTGAAGTTATTCCAACAATCTTTTGTTGTCAATGTAATAAAGGTAATTTATCTTTTCCGCTGTTTATCATGTTACACGTGCAACAACTACATAATTAAAAAATAAGGAAAAAGTAGAAAAATAATAGTGCTAAAAAATTGTTCTCTACGTTTCTTTGAAGGTCAATACGCTCTTTGGAGGATGTGGTGGGAAAACATGCAGAGTTAGTTTTCAGCTTCAACCAACTACACAGCTGGACGTATCAAACTACTTGATGTTGTCTATAATATCAGTGTGGAAAATAGTGTCGTTTTGAAGCTTTGCTTTTATTAACTGCGTTTACAAATTTAGGGTAAGTAACAGTTAATTAATCTGCGCATACAGGAAATTGCCGACTTATTTCTAAAATGACGTAATTCAAAATATGATGTTCTTCAGGAAAAGCAAAAATTTTTGTCAAGCTTCAAAGTAAACTATTTTCAAACTCTTTTACTCAACGTGGTTTTTAGGTGCGTTCGTAATTATATCAATACGTAGCACCTATAGTCGTCTGTCTGTCCGTCCGCATATAACAGAGCAAAAACTACCCAACCGAATGGTCTGAAATTTTACATATATAATTGTTTCAAAATTTTGTCGAGTCATTTCAAATTTTATGAAAATCGGATGTATAGTTTAATGACAGGGACAGTCAAAAGTTTTCCATTACATTACGGCCAATGGGAAAAAATGACATCAAGTGCATTTTAATGATGTTACAGCCTTTCCAACTGAATGAAATGGATATGCAATTACGAAGTGCACTAAAATATACATTCAGTGCAATATACGAAGCAAAAAATATTTATAAAACTAGTTATAGTACGAACGCACCTCATTTGCCACGTTTGAAGTGCAATTTCCAACTTGTTGTATATTGTGATGGATTTTTGCAATCGATTATTCATTCACTTCCTGATTGGCTAGAATTATAAAAAAAAAATATGTACACAGCTGTGCTTCCGGTGGCAATAAAACACTTTAATATTTTTAGAACTCAATTATAAATCAATAAATTAATTTTAAAGCATTTTTACGCTACGAGGCGATAAATCGCCAAATGTTCCTTATGGTTGCAACTGTATATGAATTACAACAACAATGGAATTCCTTATGCGCCAAACCACGTTTGCAAAACCATGCCAACTGGCTGCAAAACTGTGTCTATAAAATATTTAAAACACTAACGGCAGAAAATGAAATATAAGTAAAAAATGAAGAGTGTAGTAGTTTTTTGAAAACAAAATATCATTTTATTTTATTTGAGATAGATTAAGAAATAATTCAAAAATTTTAGATCTACAATCAACAGTACCTGCGTTTTTTAACTACAAAATGAGCGTTTAATTATTTGAAGATTTGTAAACAGTAGTGTTTTAAAACATCATAAATGAAAAATAAAAATCTCTAATTTGGTTATTAAAAAAATATTTAAACATGCCTTTAAGGATAGGTGACGAAGTATGTTTATAATTTTTTATAGCAACATATAAAAATCTCTTTTTTGAGCTGCGTCAAATTACGAAAAAGGTGTACAAATTGTTTATTTAATTATTATTTATCTAATACATTTAACAGTTTATTTAATGAATTTTGTTTACATAATTCATTTCAATTAATTAATATCGTTGTGGTATTTTATTATTTTAGAAGAAAAAAAACAGTTATATTGCTCATATTTTCTTTGTCACTTTTAAGGGGACCACCAATCAAGGTACTTTGATGATTTTGAAGTATGTTGTAGGGGTTTTCTCCCTAACTATACCAGGGAAAGGATTTCTTGAAATGGACCTTAGAATTTGAAAAATTGGAGGTTAAAGTCCTGCATACGTTTCAAATACCTATTAATTTGCTTTTGTGACCGCGGACTACGTGGCGGCGATGTGAAATGCTCGCGTTCGAGGCTACCTTCTAACTTTTTTTCTTTTATAATTAATTTTATATTTTTGACAGTTTACAACTTTTAAGCATAGTTGCTGCTGCTTTGAAATTTTTTACATTTTTCTACAAATATACAGTTATGTTTTTGATTTTCTTTTATGTAAAAAAAAAAATAAAATTAATTAAAAAAGAAAATAAAGGTCAGATCAAACACTGGTCCTCTGAACAGCGTGCGAGCACTCTAACTCGTCGCCACGAAGTCAAAGTTGAGAAAAGAAAATGAATAACTATTTGAAACATATTCTGAACTTTAACCCCAATTTCATAAAATCTAAGGCCTATTTGAAGAAATCATTTCCCTTGCATAATTAGGAATAAGAACTCTACAACATACCTTAAAATGCTCAAAATATGTGAGCATCATGTTTATTGATCTACTTGTAAGTATAAATACTAGGTGTAGATTAATACAGTACCCATATATCATTATTGTCTTTATTTTGTATGTAATGCCACTATAGCAAAATTGAGACTAAATGGGCAAATATATTAGAAATATAGTAAAACGTGTGAAAATAGAGCCTGCATATAACGGAATCCTTTATTAAGCATGGAATTTTCATGGTCCCTTATAAAGAATGTATCGTATATATGAAGCGAAGTACATATTAAGAAGATTTAAAAACCCGTCGTTTAAAAAAAAAAAAAAAAAAAAAAAAAAAAAAAAAAAAAAAAAAAAAAAAATCGGTCCCTTGCTATTATGTGTTAGAGGGTTTTGTTGTATTTGCTGTTTACTTTCATTTCGGATGGACATAAGATAAATAACAATATTGTAGCGTTAGTTTTTCAGCTTTATCTAAATAGAATATTAAGCTTATTGATACTGCCAACGTTGACCCAAACTTTTTTGTGTTACTTTGGTACATTAAGAGTAACACAATTATTGATAAATTATACTAGATATTATACTAGACTTGAGATATTATGCTAAAAATATCTGTATTTTAACATTGATAATTTGATACTCGTGTAAAAAGAAACATTTTCTGGAAATATGTCTGGTATTTTACAAATATGCAGGAAATGTTGGCTTTATGTTGAAAATACCAACATAACGAATATCAATATGACGAAAATATTGGTATTGCAATAAAAATATTTGTGCTTTTGCGTTAACATTTAAAAAGTACTTTTCTAAATATTGGTTATGTACTCCAAAAATGAAAATAGCATTATTTTGCACAAATGTCCAATTTTCCTCTGATTTAGCTAATATTATGCAAATGTTGGTTTTCTACGAAGGACCTGTTTAGTATAGAGTGAAGAGGTGGATAAAAAGGGTCTAACAGATGAAAACGGGGATGCATGTTCCGCGCCACAAATGACCGATCGGTACTACTAAATTTTAATCATATTTCTTGACTTACTTCATGAATGAAAGTCTGAGATATATTAAGACGGAAAATATTATTACAATTTATTTAGTCGTGAAAATCAGCCATTTGTGGCGCAGCGCTTTCATCCCTGGATGAAAGTATGGTCTCTGGTCAGTTTATTTCTGAGTCTTTCTAGTTAGATCAATCTCAGTAACTAGAAAATAAACAAAAATATTGAAAAAAATTCTATTTTACTGGTATTTTTAATTTTCAATTTCAAATAATAGTAAAACTCTTCATAAAAGGTATTAAAAGATGCAGATTGTAATTCTTATATTTTAAAAATTGGAAAATAATATTTATAAAAATTTGTTTTTGAATGGATTATTTATAGTTGTATGTTGTTCCTTTAATAGAACTCAGCATCTTGAAAAATCAATGTTTTTAAAAATTGAAATATGCAATTATTTATGATTTTTAGTTTAAATAGTTAACTCTTTATAAATCTTTGGGATTATAGACTCTTACCATGGGTTAAGCTTCCCACTATTTTCCTCTAAGGGGTTATTGTTTTTTTTATTTTTTTTTCTTCAGATATTAGTGGCATTAAAGAAATCCAATTCTTACATTTGTTGACAGCATTGCTACTGATGACAAATAAAAATACTTAACCAAAGATATCGTTGTATAATAAAATACCAGTATTTTCAAGTTTATAACACGAATTTGACTATCTGTAAAAAAAAAAAAAAAAAATAAATAATTTAAAAATGTACATTTTTTCAGTAAATTTATTAACTTATATCATACATTTAATAACATCTAAAAACAAATTGCCAAAAGTTAATAATTATTTATTTATTTGTTTATTTTTTGAATGAGCTTAAATTGAAAATTATCTAAACTGCACCGAAAACACCTAAGTAAAAGTACACATATGTTACTAATAGTTGCGCAAATAATAATTATTTAAAAATTATTCAAGAAATCGTCGTTTCCATTTGATGTAGATAACAATGAAATTTTCTGTACGAATTGGAATGCGGATAAATTTGTCATTCTTGTAAAAATTTACTTGTATCATATGTTTTCTTAAAAAAAAAAAAAAAAAAAAAAAAAAAAAAATGTTTAATTCCGCATTTATTGAGGATTTCCAATTAAAATATATTTTGCAGTATTTTAATCCAGAATTGGAATTTTTTTTTCAATTAGAAACAGTTGCAAATGGATTTTATAAATTTCTTTAAATAAAATGATATTCGTATGAAATTTCCATATTTTTCTTCTACACACAAAATTTATTTTCAATTATCTTGTTCCTGTTGCAGTACATACTTATTGTAACAGAAAATTTAAGTTATAACAATATTGCATAATGATTTAATTTTTAGTTTTCATACTGATGTTTTATCTTACAATAATTATATTAATAATTTTACACACCACTAGTTTGTTCGAAAATTGAAAATTTTAATTGCTATTTGATACAAATGGAGCAATGTTTAGCATTTTGATGCGGGGAAATGCAAACGTTTAATTTTTGTTTTCATTTTAATGGCATGAAAAATTACTGATATATCAGAAAAGTACGTTTTATAATGTCTAAAATAAGTTTTATTTATTATAATATATATTATTTAAAATGTTTAGAACATTATACAAATGAAATAAACAATCTTAAAATTTTCTTTTCTAGATTTTGCGACCGAGTCGATTTATTAGAATTATTTTCAGTAATTAAATATCATATTAAGCGGAATATTCGATTAATCGAATGGAAAATTCCGCTTAATATAATATTACTTCGATTAATCGAATCACTAATGTCCCATTTTATACATTAGAATGATTAAAGTATAAAATATTTTAAATAAACTAGACGAAAAATTGTTTTTATAAAATAAATAGTTAGATAAAAGAAATACTTTGTTTAGTTAATAAAAATTCAAACTTCAATTTCTCGATTTATTTGACACGACTAATAAATTAGAAAAATTCTTCATTCTTTTGAAATTACAATTTATGAAAATTTAAATGAAAATATAATATTATCTACTACACAAAAGGAAAATGTTGTTCAATTCCTTAAAATAAAATCTGTAATATTTGAATTTATTTTAAATAGTAAACTATAAAAAAATTCTGTAACTCTCTGAAATTACGATTTATGAAAATTTAAATGAAGATTTAGTTGCATCTGCTACATAAAAGGAAGACTTCGTTTATTTCATTAATATTAGAATTTAAATATCTGAGTTTTTAAAAACTATTTAACTATAAAAAAATAATTAACTCTCTGAAGATTTAATTTATGAAAAATTAATACAAATTTAATTTCTGCTTAAAAGAAAAAAATATGTTATATTCACTAAAAATGAAACGGAAATATTTTAATTTTTTAAAACTAATTTTTCCATTTCATTAAAATTAGAACTGAAATACATATATTTTTTAACAAACTACTTTTAGAAAAATATTTAACACTCTGAAATTTTAAATGTAAATACAAATTTAATTACATTCACTCTAATAGACAAATTCTGTTCAATTCATTAAAATAAGAACAGCAATATTTAAATCTATTTTACTTAATAAATAATGAAATATCTTTCTGACTTCTGAAATTAAGATTTATGAAGATTTAGTTACATGCGTTGCATAAAAGGAAATTTTTAAATTAAAATTTGGTCTTTAACATTGATTATTATGGCGAATGATATGTATTAGAAGGATCTGAATGATTTTCATACATGAAAGCTTCGGTTTAGAAAATTTAAATACTTTAACTGTTGCCTTTTATATAGAAAATAACATAGAAGTTTCCCAAAAACAACTATGTGAAACATGTTTTAAATTGAATATAGTTTCCTTTAAACAGTTTAAAAATTTTATCTCCTCATAACAATTTTTAAAACTGTTGCCATTCAATAATTCTTAAAAACTAACAGTAATTAAAGTTTGAACATTGTGTTTTAGGTGATATATTGCACTTAGGAAAATTTAAATGATAATTTTGTTACGTCTGTGCTACATAAAGGAAATATTTCATTCATTTCTTTAAAATTAGAATTAAGATATTTGATTTTTTAATGTTAATAAAACGTAAAAATTACTTAATTATCTGAAATTATGATGTATGAAAATTTAAATAAAAATTTAATTACATCTACTATATAAGAGAAAGATTTTTTTTATATTCATTAAAATCCAAATTGCAATATTTAACTTTATTTTAACTAATAAACTGTGTTTTTTCATTCCTCTGAAATTACGATTGTGAAAATAAATGAAGATTTAGTTACACTTGTTACATAAAAGAAAGATTCCCTTCTTTTCATTAAAATTAGAATTGAACTATTTTATTTTATTAAAAACTAGCAACCCTCTGAAGTTATGATTTATGAAAATTTAAATTAAATTAAATTCATTTTAATTTATAAACTATGAAATATTTTTAATCTTTTGAAATTGCGATTTATGAAAATTTAATTACATCTATTACACAAGGGAAAAAATACATTGATTAAAAATACAAGTGCAGAATTTGAATTTATTTTAAATAATAAACTATAATTATTTTCCACCTTCTGAAATCAAAATTTATGAAGAGTTAAATGGCGATTTAGTTAAATCTGCTACATAAAAGAACTAGTTTGTGCAATTTATTAAAAAAAAAAAAAAGAAAGATCTGCAATATTTGAATTTGTTTTAAATAATAAACTATAAAAAAATTCTTCAATGCCCTGAACTTACTATTTATAAAAATTTAAATAAAGATTTATTTACTCGTACTTCTGCTACATAAAAGAAAGGCTTCGTTTATTTCATTAAAATTAGAAGTGAAACATTTGATTTTTTAAAAACTAATTTTCTATAAAACATTATTTAACCCTCTGAAATTTTAATTTATGAAAATTTAAATAAAAGTGTTATTATTACATCTATTACATAAAAGAAAATTTGTGCTCAATTTATTAAAGTAAGAACTACAATATTACCTAATAAACTATGAAATATCTTTCTTCGCTCTGAAATTACGATTTTTTTTGTGCGTTCGTAATTATATAAATAAGTAGCACCTATAGCCGTCGTCTGGTTCGCCCGTTTGTCTGTCTGTCCGTCTGTCCGCATATAACAGCGCAAAAACTACCCAACCGAAAGGTTTGAAACTTAATATATAGAATCGTTGCAGAATTTTGACGAGTCATTTCAAATTTTATGAAAATCGAATCAAAACCTAAAAAGACATTAATAAAAGTTTTCTTAATTCTATTCAATCATATCATACATAATTAATTCAATGATATCCCCGTGATAGGTAATGATTCTAGGTAGCCACGGTGATGAAGTCCAATTTAAGATGGGGTCGTATTATTTCCGTATTACGGAATTTAATACTATAGAATCGTAATAAATTTTGTATTCATGCATTCTTGTATAAGAGTGCAATAGCTGTTGCAGCAAGATCTGAATATTTATAAAACTAGTTATAGTTTTATAAATATTTCGAATTGAATTAGGTTTTTTGAAAATTTAAATGAAGATTTAGTTAAATCTACTGTACAAAAAAAAATTCGCGCATTTAATTAAAATTTGAACTTTGACATTGATTATTATGGCGAAATTTTAATAAATTAAAATTTCAGTGAGTTAAATAATGTTTTATTGTTAATTAGTTTTTAAAAAATCGAATGTTTTACTTCTAATTTTAATCAAATATTTGAGTTTATTTTACCTAATAAACTAAAATCTTTCTGCGCTCTGAAATTAAGATTTTTGAAAATTTAAATGAAAATTGAGACCTCATTTGCTTCGTGTGACGTACAATTTCCGACTTGTTAAAAATTTAAATGAAAATTGAGACCTCATTTGCTTCGTGTGACGTACAATTTCCGACTTGTTGAAAATTTAAATGAAACATTAGTTAGACCTGGTGCATAAAAAAAAGAAGTTGATCATTTGATTAAAATTAAATCTTTGACATTGATTAGAATGGCAAATGATATGTATTAGAGGGATCTGCATGCAGGGGCGAGCCGACCTATTGTGCAAAGTGTGCGGCGCACACAGGCGCCCGGATAATAAAGGCGCCAAGCATTTCAACCGAGGAAAAAATATTTAAAAATACATATTTTTAAATTTTATTAAAATTAATTATTCTTAAAATTTTAATTATATTTTATGGATTTACCTCAAATAAATTACTTATAATTTATTAAATGTTATTATTCTTTAAATTAAATGTGACAAATTAATCAATTTCAACTCAGAACGTAAAAACTGGTCTTAAAACATAAAAAAAGCATTTTTTAGCATTCTATTTAATTTTAGATCGGACACTATTTCAGATACACTATTTGAAACTGTTTTATTGAAACAAAAAATAAATATAACCAAAATATAAACAAAATAAATATAAACAAAAGCTTGGGGATACAAAGACAGATTTAATTTGCCTGGCAAAAAAAAAAAAAAAAAAAAAAAAACTTAATAAAGAAGAGTTTTAGATTCAAATTTTCTTGCTTTTTATGTGCCACATCCAACTGGTAAGTCTAAACTGGATAGTCAATGACGTTGAGTATTAATCATGAGGCTACTGATTTTTATTTTTACTATAATATGCTGATAAATATATATTTTTTTCTTTTCTGTTTATCGGTGGAATATTTTAAGTAATCATTTAGCTGAAAATCAACTTAAAGCCATTTTCTGAAATCTGAAACATGGATGTCGATTTTTTTTTTTAATGCACAACGTAAATTATTTTATTTTCCAGATTTTGTACTCTTATGTTTTTTGTTTTTTTTACATATTCGTTTTATAATTTCTGTCTCTCTCTCTCTTTCTCTCTGTCTATCTCTATATATATTAAACTTATAATATATTTTGTAGGATTTCATTTATGATGGCTTGTAAGTTTTTATGAAAAGATAGTTTTTCAGGGAGTGATATAGGGCGCAAGCTGAAGTTTTGCATACAGGCGCCGAACAACCCAGGCGCTCCCCTGTCTGCATGATCTTTTGTAAGTGAAAGATTTATTGGTTTGGAAAATTTAAATACTTTAACTGTCATCTTGTATATACAAAATAGCACAAAGATTTGCCACAAACAAGTATGTCAAACGTGTTTTAAACGTAATACAGTTTCTCTTCAAAAGTTTAAAAATTTCATTTCTTCATAACAATTTTTAAGACTTGTCTTTCAACAGTTCTTAATAATAACAGTGAAAGTTAAAATTTAAACAGCTAACTTGTTAGTTGTTACAAATTTATGAAAATTCAAATGATGCCATTGTTAAACATGATACATAAAAGAAAGGTTTATTTCGTTTCATTACAATTAGAACTGAGACATTTGATGTTTTTAAAAATTAATAAAGAATTAAAAATTATTTAATTCTCTGAAATTATTATTTATGTAAATTTAAAATGAAAATTTAATTACATCTACTACGCAAAAGAAAGATTGTTATATTCATTAAAATTAGAACTGCAATTTTTAAATTTTTTTTAAACTAATAAATAATTTTTTTAAATCGGCTGAAATTATGATTTGTAAATATAAATAAAGACTTAGTTACATCTTTTACATAAAAAAAGACACCGCTTCTTTTTATTAAAATTAGAGCTGAAATATTTGATTTTTTAAAAGAACTAAATAGCAATATTAAATAATTTAACACTTTGAATTTATGAAACTTTATGATTTATGAAAATTCAAATGAAGATTAAGTTGCATTTATTACATAAAAAAATGTTCAGTTACTAAAATTTCCAATTTCAAAATTTGAATTCATTTTAAATTATAATCTATGAAATATTCTTTAATCCTCTGAAATTTATGAAAATATAATTACATCTATTACATGAAAGAAAAAAAAAATCATTAATTAAAAATAGAAATGCAGAATTTGAATTTATTTTGAATAATAAACTATAATTTTTTTCAACCTTCTAAAATTACACTTTATGGATATTTAAATTAAAAGATTTTGTTACATCTATTACATAAAAAAAAGTTTGTTCAGTTCACTAAAATAAGATCTGCAGTATTTGAATTCATTTTAAATTATAAACTATGAAATATCCTTAATCCTCTGAAATTAAGATTTATGAAAATTTAATTACGTATACCACATAAAAGAAAAAAAGGATTAAAAATAGAAATGCAGAATTTGAATTTATTTTAAATAATAAACTATATATATTTTTTAACCTTCTGAAATTGCAATTTATGGATATTTAAATGAAGATTTAGCTACATCTGCTACATAAAAAAAAAAAAAGTTTGTTCAATTCATTAAAATAAGATGTGGAATATTTGAATTTATTTGAAATAATAAAATATAAAAATTTCTTTAACGCTCTGAAAATACGATTCATAAAAATTTAAATGAACATTGAATTACTTTTGTTACATTAAAGAAAGAATAAGTTCATTTCATTAAAATTAGAAGCCAAACATTTGATATTTTTAAAAACTAATTAAAATAAAACATTATTTAACACTCTGAAATTTTAATTTATGAAAATTTAAATAAAAATATAATTGCATCCACTACACAAAAGAAAATTTTTGTTCAATTTATTAAATATAGAACGGCAATATTTGAATTTATTTTGCAATAAACTAAAGTCTTTCTACACTCTGAAGTTAAGATTTTTGAAAATTTAAATGAAGATATATTTAAATGTGCTTCATAAAAGAAAAAATTCGTTCATTTCCTTAAATTTAGAACGTTGAAATTGATTATTATGGCGAATGATATGTATTAAAAAGATCTGTATGACCTTTTTTACATGAGAGCTTTGTTGGTTTAGAAAATTCAAATGTTTTAACTGTCGTCTTCTATATACAAAATAATACAAAGCTTCGCAATAAACAACTATGTCAAACATTTTTTAAACGGAATACAGTTTTTCTTCAACAGTTTAACCCTTTATATTCCAAATTATGAATTAAAAAAACAATCTCCTCGAAACTTTTTGCCTTGCAATACTATAATTAATACATTAGAAGATATATACATTTAAAAATAAAATATTTTTTTTTGTTAATTACGGCTAATTACTTGATGTGGTACTTCAAAATACCGTTGGTTTATAAAACTTGGACAAAAAACAAGACTTAGAAAAATAAACTATGTACAATTCTTTCTTACTATTGTGACTTGTTATGCATATGTCTAGTGTATATATGTCTACGATGTATATATGAGTAGATTATGATGCTGTTGGTATATCATTAATGAGCTTTTCGCAGTCAGAAAAAGTATTCTATATTGTAAGACTATCGTCCGATGGAATGCATACCTGAAAGAAATTTCCGAAATTTTAGTTGTATAAAACTCAAAAGGATTCATAAAAATGCTAAAAGATATTTTTAGTTTTTTTTCTAATATGTAATTTTTTTCCATTTTATTTTGAAAAAATACAATATTTTTTCTAAAGATAAAAATAACATATTTTTTGCTTTATGATTCATCAATGTCATACATAAATAATACAATATCTTCCAATATATCGTATGAAAATCCATCTGTCTAGCAACCACCCATCCCTAGTTAATATATACGTTTTTAGGCATCATATGTATTCAAAAGTTACAAATCTAAGTAAAGATCGTGTGCAACGTTTTACGGTACTCAAAAGTACCGTTTTGAAAAGTGCCACGTAAAGTAAACAAACTGAAAATTAATTTTTTTTAGCATAACATATTGTCAAGTGATATATTTAAAACAAGAAAAAAAAAATGATACCCTTATGCTTAAAATTTCGGATGTTTCCAAGCAAAAGTTAGGGATACCATGTCAGACAACAAAATGGAAGCAAAATTGAGACACATACGCTCCAAAATAGCTTCCTAAACAATTTTCGGTTTACCGGAACTGCTATTGTTATCTAGTGATGGTCAAGGGAAATATTTACTATTGTTTCCTAAAATTACCATTGCTAATACAGGCATTAGGTAACTAGGGCATTATACAGGCATTATAAAATAACTAGGCATAATACAGGCATTACAAAATGTGTTACGCGACTTACGCATATTCGCAGTTATGTAATAAATCTTGGAAATTACATTTATGAACACACTAGCGCATTTGATGCGCTTTTGCATACTTTTGATAATTATTTTATAAATAAAATATGCAGATAAAAACCACAGCCATAATATAATTTTATATATAAGAGAGAGTTATATTTTACTTGGGTTATAAAATTGAATCATTAACAAATCAAACTCCTAGCCTGCAATATAGAGAGTAGTACAAGTTGTTAGGGGACGACATTTCTCTTCACAACCATTCACCTCAAGCGCTGATTCTCACACTACAGAACTAAATTAGCTATTACGAATGTCAATTCATTTTTGATTTTGTGTACTGTAAGTAGTATTATCATAACAACTTAATCTTTATGGTTAAATATTCACAATAGTCATCTAATTCATAATAAATATTATGCATATCAAGGATCATTTTATTTTGTGAGAGCTATTTATTTGTCTTGCCATCAAAAATTCACCGAGAAGTATTTTTTCCCTCTTTAATTATTATTTTTCTTTTTTTTTTTATAGTCGTTTGATGTAGATTCAAAATTGTTATAAATCAGTTCATCAATGTTAAATTTATAAATACCGTATTCAACAGGATATGTTTTATTTGAAAAGTGTTTTTCAGTTTGTTTTTATATTTTTCATACATTTATATTTTATATCCGAGTAAATACTGCTGCTTTGATGTTTTATTTAAATAATAATACTGTATAAATTATATATATATATATATATATATATATATATATATATATATATATATATATATATATATATATATATACATACTATATTACCTAAATGATTCGACTTACGTAGAATTCAAGTTACGTAAAAGTTTCGGCACGCATTACTTACGTAAGTCGGGGGATGCCTGTACAGTCAACGAGTGTGTTTTTTGGGATAGAAAACAGTGGTACTTTAAAGTACCGTTGGGGCATAAAGGGTTAAAACTTTTATCTCTTCATAACAATTTTTAAGACTAATGCTATGCACTATTTTTTAAAAATAACAATGAAAACTAAAGTTAAAACATTGCCTTTTAGGTGAAATGTTACATATTTATGAAAATTTAAATGATGATACTGTTGTTACATGTAATACATAAAAGAAGGATTACTTTCATTTCATTAAAATTAGAACTCAGATATTTGAAAAAAATTTTAATTAATAAAATTAAAAATTATTTAATTATCTGAAATTATGATTTATGAAAATTTAAAGAACAATTTAATTACTCCTGCTACACAACACAAAGATGGTTATATTCATGTAAAATTTATTTTAAATAATAAATTGTGATTGTTTTTTTAATCCTCTAGAATTAAAATTAAAAAAAAAAATTAAAGGAAGATTTTGTTACATTTGTTACATAATAGAAAGATTCTGTTCATTTCATTAAAATTAGAACTGCAATATCGATTTTTTAAAAAACAAACTACCAATAGAAAATTATTTAACACTCTGAAATTATAATTTATGAAAATTTAAATGAAAATTAAATTATATCTACTACATAAAAGATCTTTTTTCCTTAATTAAAACTAGAAATACAATATTTGAACTATTTTAAATAATAAATTATAAATGTTTCAAATATAATGAAATTACGGTTTATGAAATTTAAATGAAGATTTCTTTATACCTGTTGCATAAAAGAAAGATTTTGATCGTTTCATTTAAATTAGAACTAATTTTTTTTAATAATAAACTATAAAAAAATATTTAACCATCTGAATTTATGACTTATCAAAATTTAAATTTAATAACTTATAAAAAATAAATTACAAATGTAAATTAACCTATGGAAACCAATGTAAGTGTAATTAAAATTGCGAAATGGTTCTATGTATCTAACTAATTATTCACCGATATATCTATATTGTATCTAAACAGCATTTTGTCGAATTATGAAAAGAGTAACTTCAATTTCATTTCTGCACTAGTAATGTTGGTCTCGGTGCTGCACGAAACTAGCAACTTTGGTTGAAAATCTCAAAACATCGATATGATCCCCCCCCCCTATCAAGCAACAAAGTGTTAAAGTGTCCAGCAATTAATGTAATTGCATAAAATTTACGTAATTGTTTATAGAACTTAGTATTGCACTGAACGATTCACTTATTAAAGGTTATATTACTCTTGAAAAACTATAACTACTTCCTTGATTGAGCCTCAATCATTTTTACATTGCTTCAAAATGCTTTTACCTTGCTATCAGCTATTAAGGTGTTCTCAACGGCTCTGTTCAACAAACTCAAAACGTTTTGACACATTTACAAATTCATTTTTACTTTCTTCTATCTTTACAAGAAGAAAGTATTGGATTCATGAAAATTTTCGAATTCCGGTTTTCGACGGATTTACACGTTTTAGGGGTCAGAGATTCCAAAAAACATGTTTTTACAAAATGTCTGTCTGTGACTCTGTGAGTCTGTCTGTCTGTCTGTGTGTATGTGACACAAATTTTGTGGGCGCTCTATCTCAAGACCTAATGCACGGAATTTAATAAAAATTGATATTCAGTTAGTGCCTAATACAAATTGATGCTGATTAGTTTTTGGTGTAAATCGCTCAACAGGTGGCGCTGCAATGCTGCATTTTTCACGATTTTCGCAATAGCTCTATCCCAAGAACTAATGCACGGATTTGATCAAACTTCAGATTTAGTTAGTCCTTGATATGAATTGATGATGATTACATTTTGGTGTAAATCGCCCAATAGGTGGCGCTGTTATGATGAATTTTGCAGGATTTACACGATTTCCCCAATAGCTCTATCTTAAGAACTAACGCACGGGTTTTCATCAAACTTCAGATTAAGTTAGTCCTTGATATGACTTGCTACTGATTAGGTGTTGGTGTAAATCGCCCAACAGGTGGCGCTTCTCTGCTGCCTTTTCCACGATTGCCTCAATAGCTCTATCAATAGAACTAATGGACCAATTTTCATCTAATTTCAGATTTAGTTGTATATTGACACAAATTGTGGTTAATTAGGTTTTGGTGTTAATCACCCAATAGGTGGCGCTGCTATGCAGAAATTTTCCCGATTTTCGCTATTGCACTATCTCAAAAACTAATGTACGGATTTTCTTCAAACTTCAGATTCAGTCAGACGTTGACATAAAATGTTGCTGATTAGGATTTGGTATAAATCACCCAATAGGTGGCGCTGCTAGGCAGCATTTTGCTGAATTTAGACGATTTCAGCGATAGTCATATCTCAAGAACTAATGCACGGAATTTCATATCGTTAGAATCCTCATGAGATGCATAGATTGCCATTTAATTTTGGCAGTGTGATAGCGAATTTTGAAGTATTAACATGTATGAGATAGAAGAAAGTTTTGGGATTGGTACATCCGACTAGTTTTAATTGGAAGTCCTGACTATGGACGCGATTTGGAATCGAACTGTGTTTTCCATTTTTTGATCAATAAATTACTCATTGAGCTATAAGCGATTTTGATCACGTAGCAAAGATATTTTTCATCCTTTCTTGAGTAGTTATTCTTCTTTCGCGGAAATTTGGTTCAAAACGTCTATTTTGACACTATTTTCAGAAAGATCTATCGCGTTTGCAAAAAACAGTTCTGTCACATAGTTTCTGAACAACAACACCAGCTAGTTTCATGCATTTCCGGACAAAAAAGAATTAAAACTTATGTCATAAAGTTGCCCTTTTGGATTTGAGAACAGCCTTAAGGGGGCACAGGACCTTTGAGTTTGTCGAAACGATCAAAAACATTGCCTTTTTCAAAGAACCAAAACACAAATAGCATGCATTTAAGATTACCCTCCCCCCCCCCCCCCCCTTTACTGCCCAAAGTATATATGCTTAACTATATTATTCAGAAAAATAAATGTTGTATATACAAAATTAATATTTAAATTTTAAATTTAAAAATTCATCTCACTAATGCTTGAATTAAAATCATGAAGTACTGCGTGCATGATAAAACTTTAAATTATGCATATGGAAAACAATTTTTGAACAAAATAGAGTCATAACACAAATACTTCTAAATTAAAACCAAATATATACAAAAAGTTCTGTTTAAAATTTAATTTTAGCACAAAAAATGTAAAATCAAAATTTTCAAAGGTTTTTTTTTAAGTTTTTTAAGTGCAAAATAAATAAATAAATAACCAAAATATGTGAATTATTTTTGGTTTTAGCATGAAGACTATAAAGAAATGCATATCTGGTTATTTTTTTAAAACTGTATACAGTTTGAAAATAACAGTGCGCGCAAACTCCAAATTTACTAATCTGAGAAAATGCGTTTTAAAGTTTCAATATCTAAGAACCTTCATTTGTACTCACCGTCTATAAATGATTATTACTCAAGAAATAATGCCGATTTTTCATTTTTTTTTTCATATTGTTGAGAAAAAAAAATCAGAATAAAACAAAATCCGAAAACTGATTTTTTGAAAGTTTAAAGGTCCTGTAAAAGAACGACCCCCTTCAGTCTAGTTTTACCTGGCACCTCTGAAGTCTAGGTCCCCTTAAGTCTAGTTTTACGTGCTTTGATGTTTGTCATACAAACATGATGGGTATTGAGTTTTATCATATAGGTCATAACTGTCCTTTTCTTTTCTTTTTTTCTGAAGCATTTTCTAATATAGTTGAAAAAGTGTTTATAAATTCAGTTTGTCTAGCCAACTCACATAATTATATTCGGATTGAAATTTAAAATTTTTTTATTTAACTGAAATTATTACTTAAATTTTATTGAAATTATTGAAAATTTTATTTAACGAAAATTTTTTTATTTAAATGAGGTTTAAGTTAGGCTTGCGAGTTTAATTTTCCTTACCATTTCACCGCTATAACTTTTTATTTTCTTCTGAATTTTTATTTATAATGAATTTGCACAGTACCCACAGGACATTCAAATAAGAAACAATAACAATGTAGTATTTTTGTTACAAAATTTTGGTATAACATTGTCTTACAGAAGGTTCGGAAGGGAAAAAAAGGGGATGGTATAGGAAAAAAGGTACGGTAATGGAAAAAAAAAAAGTAATGGTAAGGATGGGACGGTAAGGAAAATTACCACTATTTTTAGGCAAATCATGTTAAGACTAAGTGATAGCTACAATGTTCATTGATTTTTAGAAACAGTTTTTTACATTGGATTAAATTTAAAAAAGAGATTAATTTACCTCGAAAAGTGCAAGAATAAACCTTGGGGACGGTAAGACTATCGATAAAGCCACGATGCTTGAAATTGATATTTAAATGCTGATTTAAATTCTGCAATAAATTTCCTGTCAAAGAATTTTAGACATTCTTTCTCGAGCATACTTTTACATGAGAAAAAAATTTGAAAAAAAATTCTGTGGCTGGTTGGTTGGTTGGTTGATTTTTGACGGCCGATTATCTACACTAGGGATGTGGGCCCAAGGGAGGAGTGCCCTTCGTGGGGGTCTTTCTAAGGGAACCTAACCCGTATTTACGCATGGAAATCCATGGCTCGAAGAAAACCACGAAAACTCCGAACGATTAGGCCGACGGGCGCGATTGGGTTCGAACCCAGCACCTCCCGTCTACCAGCTTTGAGAGCATAACTTCTCAGCCACTGGTGGGGCAAAATTCTGTGGCTGCATCTGTTAAGTGATTTTCTGTATACGTTTAGCAAGAGGGATGGTAAAGAATCTAAAACCCAGGGACAGAGTTCAAAAAATAATATCAACCGTAAAAATGTGTGCAGGTTAATTTTTTGCTACATATTTATATAAAACAATTGTCCCAGTTTCGAAAAAAAATTACATCGAATTACTTTTATTGAAATAATTTTATACCGACAGCTCCAAACTTAAAAATCAGCATCAGGGACACGGGACGGTATAGGAGTTTTCCTGGTATTTGGACCCCCAACATCGTCCAAATCTTATTTATCTCGTTAATATTGTTATGCAGTCATACAATGGGATGTTCCGCAGTATGGAAAAAAAACACAAGAATATGTACTAAAATAAAAATTATTATTCAGGGATAAACGTCAACAGTTTGTGAGAATGCCCCATATATAAATCTAAAGAACTTATATAAGGCTGCAGAAAAGAATTCGGATATTTTTCTAACTATGGATGGTATTTTTTGAAATTGGATTTTCAAGTAAGTTATACATTTTTCAAGACATCGTACTTCATGCGTCTTATCAAAGGTTCTGTTTTATAAAAGTATTCTGAATGCGTTATAAAGCGTTTCGTAATCTATGCATAACACATGATTTTTCATTCTTGTTTTTTTTCCCCCTCTTTGGATGTGACTGATCTAGCTGTTATGAATTTTTATTAACCCTTTTTCGAAGTATTTTATATATATATTAAGGGGTCTCGGGACTCTTAAAGCTTTAAAATTTTCGAATTTTTAATTTTTTTAGATGTTAAACCCTATCTTTTTTGAACATTTTGATATAATTGTTTCCTTGAAATTCCCATTAAGACAGAAGTTACGGCTTTTAGAATTATACCCGGTCAGTAGCTGAAGCGACGTTTCCGAAACTTTGAAGTCATTTTTCTCCAAATGACGTTTTTGGGCATATCGCGCACGATATCCCCAAACCTTCTGAATATTTTTTCTTCAAATTTTCAAAACACATGTTTCATGTTAATCTGTATAAACTGAACCTGAAATTTCCCTTTTATTGTTCAAAACAATATTTTTATAGGTGATTATATTGTTGAAATTTTCTAAATTTTGCATTAGCTAAATACAACTTTATAGTAAAAATATAAAAATGCTTTAAATACAAATTTATTTAGGTTTAGGGTAATCATTACAATCGGAAGTATAAGAAGGCACCAAAATTCTCCTCCTGGTCGCAAAATTTATTTTGTAATCCTGCGCGTAATCTATTATGCCGATTTTCTGCACGTCAAATCTCTGACAGTTTGGAGCCTCCTGTAACTGCTAATTCTGCATCTTGCAATTTTTAAGTACATGAAATGAAAGTACTTACTTATATCTTTTATCCCTATTAAAATTGTGTCTTAAAATCAAACTCATTTTAAGATATTAAATGTTGAAAAATGTTTTTTTTTTCTTTTTTTTCAATTGAAAAATATACTTTCAAGGCTGGTATTTTATGAAAACAGCCAACGACAGTCAAAAATCACAAAAGACTATAGTGTGAATCTCTTTTCTTTTTTTCTTTTTACACAGACACAAGGCGTTAAATTAATTCAATAATTAACGCAATTACATAAAATTATCAAATCGTTTATTGAATTCAATAACCACACTGAATGAATAATTTATTACTGATAGGGAGGTGTTCGCTGTTGAACAGCAACAATTACATCCTTCATTAATTAATCTCAGCTTTTTTTTTAAGTTGTTTCCAACTAACCTTGCCATCAGCTATCAAATCTGGTTTCGTGCGCTTTTAATGGTTTTCATAGATAAATGGTAAGTACTAAATTCTGTCTTTTTTTTTTTTTTTTTTTTTTTTTTTTTTAAGACAAGTCTGTTCCAGCTAACGATGAAAATTTTCGTTCAAGGTTAATACTTCCCGAAAACAGTAACCCCGGTCAAAACTCTCAAAACATAAGTAGTATGGTTTAGTGTTCTCGGATCGACCAAAACAGGCTTTCAAGACCGAAGCCGAATTTCGGTAATCTACATATTTTCGGTCGAAAACGAAAACGAAAATGTCCAAATTTTTTAAAGTAATTAATACATACATAAATATACACAATTATTAATTAATTATTCGTGTTTATTAAATATACAATTATTCATCAATTATGCCTGCGGCCCAAGTTAGCTCTGTGCCTCTGACAAAAAACTTTTTATTATCATATAAAATAAAACGTAATGAATTCATCAACGACTCAGGATGATTTTCTAATTATACGAATTTCATCTAATTAAAAAAGGTTTTAGGTATACGTACCTCGATTTATCTTTTATAAAGATTTTTGTAAATGATCATCTGTTATACTAGAACTTTGTCAAAGAGCATTCGAAACACTTCTGCGTCTTCAAGGTAAAAATTTTCTATTATTGTTAAGTCTTCAGTTTTTAATGAGCACATAAAAGCGTCTTCAAAGTTTAGTCACAGATGCATTGTTTGCTTTATAATTTGCACTCACATCTTGAGCCAGTCATGACTGATTATTACAAACAGTGATGTTCATAGCAATAAATGAAGAGTGTCTCATTGGAGCCGATACAGCTCAAATCAATGACTCATGTTGAAAATTTCCGAAGGAAGAAAAGAGATTTTTGGAATACAGATAGTATCGGTCGAGTTTCGACCCGCCTGTATTTTTGGCAGCATTTTCGCCGAAACTCAGATATTGGGCCGGAAACGAAACCGAATTTTCGGTCGATCTCTAGTTCCCAGATGTTACAATTTATGCGAGATGTCTCGATTTTTAAGGGTTCAAAGACACGTCCCTTGGAACCAGTGCGCGGGATGTCGAAATTCCCGATTTTTTATGATTTAAAAATTCTTTTAGTAACGGTCTACTCGTTTGTCTGCAACGAGCGAAACTTTATGAAGTAAACTTATGAAAACAGAACCTGCCTATGACGATGGTCACGCTGACATGGTATTTATCTGCTCAGACGGAAACCTGTCTAAAATGGAATGTCTGACCGGTCTATCTGGTTCCAAGCGATTCTGTTTTTACAAGTTTTACTGTACTTTGTTCAGTAAATCCTATGAATCCGTATTAACTTCAGAACTTTTCTCCGGAAATGATTTTTGGGACTCCGGGGGGTTGGATATTATAGAGTCCCGAGGGGGAAATTGCACTTTTGAAAACACAGAGTCTCAAATCTTCCGGGGGGGACATCTGATTGCTCCGGGGGGGATGTTCCCCCCGGGCCACCCTCTGAATTCAACACTGCTATGAAAATGGAATCTGTCTATACCGAAATATTGTGTTAAAAATATCACCGTCTCTACTCGTTCCTATACAATTATAAATTCTCAGTTGGAAACGTTTCCAATACAGGATTTTGTTTCGGTCCCTAGCGCTCACGCTTTCACGGATTTTACTGTCTGAGGTTACTGTGTTTATTTAATACAGTAAAAGCTACTAAGAGGGAACTTCAAGTGACCAGAGAAAGCTTCTCTTTTAGACAGGTTTCCGTCTTAGAATATCTGGATGTCCTTAAATGGACTGACTTATTTTAAAATTCAATAACTTGCAAATGGTGACTATTTAAAAAACATGCAGGAGAGTTATATAAGATGTCAGGAGTTTTTTTTTTAACTATTTTAGTTTAAAATAGTAGCGATAGATGGCGCTACAAGCAACAGGCGCTAAATCGGGGCCCGATTTTTAGCCTCTGTCTTTTCTCAATATTAATGCGAAAGAGGGGGGGGGGTAAATATAAGGAGTGGTTCTTAGTCGCCAATACAATGTTGTTCCTAGGGGTCCACTCCATATACTTAATCTCCTTCTTTCACAACAATACTGAGAGAATAGAAAGGCCCCGATTTAATGCCTATTGCTTGTAGCGCCATCTATTGCTGTTATTTTAAACTAAAATCGAGAATTACAGTAAAAAACTCCTGACATCTTATATAACCCTCCTACAAGAGTTTTTTAAAATAGCTGTCATCATTTGCATGTTATTGAATTTTAAAATCAGTCAGACCATTTTAGGACACCCGATAGATTTTTATGCTGCTCTTTCCGTTGGCACCTTGGTATTTTTACGTTTATGAAATGATTCCTTCAGTTATGATGTGTTTCGTTTTCACAGGAATTACTGTATGTTATGTCTCGATTTAGAAGCTACTTTCCCTCTTTTTATATCGCCCTGCCCGTTTTTTTTTTTTTTTTTTTTTTTTTTTTTTTTTTTTTTTTTTTTTTTTTTTTTTAAATAGTGAACGGTATTTTTTTATTCCATGCGCAAAGTGTTAAGATTGTTTTCAATTCTAAACTTAATCAACTTCTAAACAGACGGTAATAAACAGGGAGCCACAGACAATCACCTCATCGAGTTCACGGACGAAATTCTAGAATTAGTTAAATCTTGATTCGCATATTAAAACGCAATCGGTCTGCCAAGTCATATCTTGGTGGAAAACACCGGAAAACCCGATTTTAGCGGCTGACTCATAAGTTTACCATTGTGTTTTCCTGCACCAGAAGGTATGAAAACATGGAGGGCTGGAAGCGGGAAAACACATTGGTAAACCTACGAGTCAGCTGCTAAAATCGGGTTTTCAGGTGTTTTCCACCAAGATAGGACTTGGCAGACCGATTGCGTTTTAATATGCGAATCCAGATTTAACTAATCCTAGAATTTCATCCGTGAACTCGATGAGGTGATTATTTGTGCTGCCGGCTCCTGGTCTGTAAGGTTTGGTCATAAAAGACTACAATTTTTACTTTTTACTTGTCAGAGCATGGATAAAAGGTTCATAAATATAACTAGAACTCAGGGGCCGTATGAAAATTTAAATTTCGAAACTTTTTAATAAATAACCATTTTGACATAAATGGATTTTAATAGGATGAAGAACAACATTTGAAATATTTTGCAATTGGAATTCCTCTAAAACTAACGGTTTAGTAAATACATATTGGTCAACGATGATAAAGGATACCCTGTAACAGGGCAGATACTAGGATTTTTTTTCATCCGGGACGAGCATGAATTTTGGCGACCCCGCTCTTCCTTTCCAAAATAAATTTATAAGCAGAAGTTTTCGATCTATTGCTTTTATTTTTTATTTGAAATAATTGTTATAAAATCCGAATTGTTATAGCATTCGCAATATTGGACCAGTTCAAACCAGTTTAAGGCAGTAAATTAATCTTCCAGTACCTTGCCTGAGTTTGTTAATCAATCCCTTATGTAGATCTAGTTTACAAAGTCACAGAAAATAAAAAATACGGGCAAATCTTGTAATCGAGATAAAGTTCGAAATACTGAACCAGTTCGAACCTAAATGAACAATGTGTTGATCTTACAAATATCTTGGATGAGTTTGTTAATCAAATATGTAGCAGTTATAGTTAGTTTATAAGGACACATAAATGTTAAACAGACCAAACTTGTCATCATGATTATGCTCGAAATACTGAATCAATTCGAAACTAATTGGACAGCGTATTGATCTTTCAAATACCTTGGATGAGTTTGTTAATCAAGTATGTAGCAATTATAGTTAGTTTATAGGGACACATAAAAGTTAAACAGACCAAACTTGTCATCATGATTATGCTCGAAATACTGAATCAATTCGAAACTAATTGGACAGCGTATTGATCTTTCAAATACCTTGGATGAGTTTGTTAATCAAGTATGTAGCAATTATAGTTAGTTTATAGGGACACATAAAAGTTAAACAGACCAAACTTGTCATCATGATTACGCTCGAAATACTGAATCAATTCGAAACTAATTGGACAGCGTATTGATCTTGCAAATACCTTGGATGAGTTTGTTAATCAAATATGTAGCAATTAGTTAGTTTATAGAGACAGATAAAAGTTAAACAGACCAAACTTGTCATCATGATTGCGCTCGAAATACTGAATCAATTCGAAACTAATTGGACAGCGTATTGATCTTACAAATATCTTGGATGAGTTTGTTAATCAAATATGTAGCAATTATAGTTAGTTTATAAGGACACATCAAAGTTAAACAGACCAAACTTGTCATCATGATTGCGCTCGAAATACTGAATCAATTCGAAACTAATTGGACAGCGTATTGATCTTGCAAATACCTTGGATGAGTTTGTTAATTAAATATGTAGCAATTATAGTTAGTTTATACGGACACGTAAAAGTTAAACAGACCAAACTTGTAATCATGATTACGCTCGAAATACTAAACCATTTTGAAGCTAATTAGGACAGTTGAGTGTTCTTGCAAATATCTTGGATGAGTTTGTTAATCAAATACGTAGCTTTTATAGTTCGTGTACAGGAGCACACAATATCCGAACATACAAATCTTGTCATCATGATAACGTCCAAAATACTGAACCAATTCGAATCTGATTTGAAAGTGTATTTTTATTGGAAATATCTTGGATGAGTTTGTTAATCAAATATGTAGCTCTTATAGTTCATTTACAGGGACATACGAGTACAAAAGCCAAACAATCAAAGCTTTTTATTACAATAGCGTCCGGAGTACTGGGGCAGCCGGAGCTAATTGGGGCAGTATTCCGATCTTGTATCTGTGATTATTGTTAATCAAGTATTTTTTTGGCGCTTCTGATGGAGTAAACGGCCCTGGTTAAAGCAAATAGTATAAAATTAATAAATAAACTTTTTCTTTGGTTTTCCGATTGCATGACCTTTATACTATATTAATAATTAGTTATTAAAATAACAGCCTCAATCATATGAGGTAGCACTGGTATGACGAATATATTACACTTTCATTTACATAACATAAACACACGACGTACACTCAAATTAAAACATTCTGAGAACTTATCACAACCATATGAAAAGTAGTTCTTTTACATGGGTGGCATAAGAATATTTAGGGTGCTGCCAACTAGAGATTTTTAAACTAAACAAAAACACCACATCCTTTTTGCCGAAATTTTGTTATTTGTTTTCTGTTCCGTTCGGCGAATCAAATATTCTTTTGGCACTTCCATTTGCTCTGGTGCCAGGGCATATGTTCCGCTCTCTCCGCCTTATGGTCCAAATAGACGTATCCTTCAACTGTCGCTGTCTTTCTTGCGGTTAGGCGATGCTTTTCATTTTTTATTGCTTTTGAAGAATTCGAATCGGTCGGAAATCTTTCCGTCAAATCCATCTCCGCCTTTTTCTATTGTTGAGACTCCCCTTTCTTTTCTCCATAACCACAGAATGATTGGAAAAAAAGACCAGTTGACACTTTTATGGCTTTGAAGGAGAGTGAACACCTTTTCCTTCTGAACGGAACTTTAGCTTCGATGCTACCTTGTATAAGGGTTGCCCAAATGAAAGTGGCATTGCTGTAATAACTCCGCCATTTGAAGAGAAATATGACTGCGCATGCTCCTATAGAGGGCCCAGAGTGCTGGGAATGCATGCGATATCGTCAGATCCTGCCAGATGCGTGTGTGATAGCGTGGGAGCTCGTTAAAAGGCATCTTTCGCATCATGAATGCCTACAAACGGTGTCAACGCGCGGTCGGGCAGTTTTTAACAACAGAAAATGTGAGTGCTAGTGAAATCTATCGTTGAATGAAAAATGTGTATGGCACGGATTGTATGTCACGCAGATCGGTAATCCGATAGTGTAGGTATTTTTGTAGTGGAAGAAGACCACATGCGCTTGACCAAGTCGTGACCTGTCGTCAGTCCTGCTTCTTTCACTACAAAAATCCCTACATAATTGGAATACCGATCTGCGTGACACGCACTCCGTACCATACACATTTTGCATTTGACGATAAATTTCACTAGCACTCACATTTTCCGCTGTTAAAAATTGCACGACTGCGTGTTGACACCGTTTGGAGGCATCCGTGATGCGAAAAATGCCCTTTAACGCACTCCCACGCTATCATACACGCATCTGGCAGGATCTGACGATATCGCATGCATTCCCAGCACTCTGCGCCCTCTATAGGAGCATGCGCAGTCATCTTTCTCTTCAAATGGCGGAGTTATTTCAGCAATGCCACTTTCATTTGGGCGACCCTTATATATGTATTGGAATACGGGGTTAAGGTTTATTGCAACAATATACGCTCAAGGATGATAATTCACGAGAGCAGTGACCTCGGGCACATCTCATGACACATCCGAGTAATTCATTCCTTTTTCCCACCGACATAAAGTGTTAAACTCCTCCAATAACTAATGCAGTTGTATGTAATTTCCGTAATCGTTTTTGGAATTTGATAACTACACCTAGTAATCCATTACTAAAAGTGTGTTTACTCTTGAAGAGCTGAAATTGTTGAAGAAGCCTTCCTTGATGTTAACCTTGCCTTTAGCTATGAAATCTGGTTTCATGGGCTTCGTAGGTTTACTAAGATAAATGTAAAGGTACTCAACTCTATCATACCGTCAGTTTCGTTTTCCTCTTAGGTTTGTTTGTATACAAACACATAGAAATATAAACAATGGGTTATGATTTTCTTCACGTATATTTTGAGGTAAAGGTCAAATGGAAAGCGAGTTAAATTGTTTTCTTTATGTCTTTTTCCTTTTCTGCAGATGTATTCCGCTTTCTAATGAAAGAAAGTTTCACGTGTGACATTTCGATTTCAACCACGTGAACACGTGATAAGTTCTAATGCTTTTTAGCTCACAGGCTATCTCAAGGTCCGAGAGCTTATGTGCCCGAAGGTTCTGTTTATTATGCATGTATGTACGTAACGTGATAACTCTTGATAGAAATATCCGATTTGCTTTAAATTTTGGATATAGGTTTATTCTGATAAGGCGCCCCCCTGATTAGTTTTGGGGGTTCATTGGTTAAGTATAAAAGGAGGAACCGGGGCTAATTCCCCCCTTAATTTAGGGTTAAATAGGTTTTTCATGCAGAATTATCCGATTTGCTTAAAATTTGGCATACCAGTTTAATAAGGCGCTTCCGTGATTAGATTTGGAGGTTCATTAGTTAAGTATAAAGGGGAAAATGAGGGAGCTAATCCCCCCTTAATTTAGCTAAATGGTTTTTTTTTTGTCGATATCTTTATTTTTTGAGGGACATTATTCTTTGAAATAAGAGTACATACAGTGTAAGTAGCATACAGTGTGAATAGCCTGTGAGCTTAATGCGATCAGTTTAACTGCGCACTTTTTTTATTACATTTTTTTCGAGGATAAATGTAACTTAATATTAAGAAGTCCCAGGACTTTAAAAATTGGAAAAAAAGAAAAAAAAATGAGCATTTTCAACTTTTAATATCTTAAAATGTATATGATTTTAAGACACAATTTTTGAAGGGATGAAGGATATAAGTATATTCTTTCATTTCTTTCTGCATCTAGTATTTAAAAAATGGCTACATGAAGAATTAATATTTATTGGGGATTTCAAACTGTCAGGCATTTATCTAGAAGAAAACTGACAGCTTACGCGCAGGATTACAAACTAATTTTTGCTTCCAGAATAAAAATTTTGGTGCCTAATTATACTTCAGATTATAATAATTACCCTGAACTTAAATAAATTTCTATTTAAAGCATTTTTATATTTTTAATACAAAGTTGTTACTAATACAAAATTTTGAAAATTTCAGTATTAAAATCACTTAAAGAAAATAATTTTTTGGACAATAATAATTATATTTTAGATTCAGTGTATGCAAACTAACATGAAAACTTTCTTTTGAAAATTACATGAAACAATATTAAGAAGTTTTTCAGATATCCTGCGGGTTATGTCTGCAAACATTATTTTGAGATAAATGACCTTAAAGTTTCGTAAGCGCTATTTTAGCTCTGAGAGGGTATAATTTTAAAAACCACAAGTTCTGCTCTAATGGGAATTTCAAGGAGACAGTTGTACCAAAATGATCAGAAAAGATAGGAGTTTAACATATCAAAAAATTAGAATTTTGAAAATTTTGAAGATTTAAGAGTGCTAAGACCCCTTATGCCGTGATATTTAATATTTTGAGATTCACGAATTTTAATATTTCTGAAGTTAATGTTGAGTTGACGTTGAAACTGAAGTAAATTAATACATATTTACACTACGTAATCAAATGTATCCGAATACTTTAAATTATCGACATTTTGTCAAATATAGATTAGCAATACTTGGCTAATTAATTGTTCTTGAACTTCGGGGGTGTAAAAAACATACTTGACCACATAATTCGCAGTGAAGTTTTAGTAACGAGGGGAATTACGGACAGCCGAATGGAAATGTATTAAAAGGGATACTTTTGAATTGGCCTCGCGCCAGGAATTAACAGCTGAAGAAATCGCCAAAGATCACTATTTACTTTTGCTTTTTTCGTTTTAATCATTTGAGTTGTTTAAGTGCATAGTTCGATTACATGTCTTGAATTTGTGTTCTATTTATATTTTATTACTTTAATTATTTATTGATATAGTTTAAAATTCTTTATGGAATTATAATCCAGAAACGAATGCTGGACTATCTATATCAATTTAAGTGGAAACGGATTTAATCTTTCGTAATCGTCTGTATGCGATGGAGATAGATTAAAAAAAAAATTCATGATTGAAAATAGTATTAAAAACCATAAGAAATAAATGCATTGCGATATGGTTTTCAAACAAACTGCGATACAGATTTCAAACAAACTGCATTTGTAAGTACCTTTTTTTCTCTATTCGACGGTGTAAAAATTGAAAATGTTTAGAACCAGTCTGGTTTTAAATCCAGATGTTTAGAAGTTTAGAAATGGCAATAAAAACTAAATTTAATCGTCTGTTGTTGGCAATATAAGAAGCTAACGAAAAAAGACATGCTACCGCGGTGCATTCCACGTATCTTTTTTTACAGACCGCTGGAGTCACGTGATGTTCGAATGCGTCAATGCAGGTGTTCTAAAAGAGCATCACGTCACTCTAGCGGTCTTTAAAAAAAAAAGACAGTTGTGATGACCGCGGTAGCCTGTCTTTTTCGCCAGCCTCGCCAACATCAAAATGACGTCAGCGTTACGGACGGAAATGTTTGTATTTTATAATATAGGGTGTTCATAAAACAATGTTCTAGTTTCAGTGGCATATTATAACAGTTTAATTTAGATAATTTACAACAAATCATACATCCAATTGAAGGTTAACTAACCTAGTTTTTCTTACAAATGTTCAATATGGCCACCTTTACGGTACATATCCAACCTAAATTCCAATTCTTCCCACACTTCGGTTAACAAATCCGGAGAAATGGAAGCAATAGCCTCTTTAATTCGGTGTCTCACCTTTGGCAAAACATTATGTAGCGGCGGAACGTAGAGACGATCTTTTATAAAGTCCCAAGGGAAAAAATCGCATGGCTTTAACGGCTTTTAAATCTTCAAACCAGCAATAACGCTTTATACTCAGAAGTCGCCATTTTGCACATGTGTCACTGTAAGCTAGTCAATAAAAAGCAGTAATCGCGGATGCGCTTATCTAAAACTATTTGAGTTACTCTTTATTTGTGACCTCGACCCAAGATAAGATAACATTCACTTGGGTACTACTACACACACTACTACACATACTAGATAACACATACTTGGGTACTTTACTACTAACTACAACATTTACAGGGGGATGACAGGGATGACCGCCCCGGGAACCCAGCTTTCGCTTTAGAGTATAAGTGCAATTCCGGGGGGAGACTCAAATCCACTGCATATGGTAAGATACATTAACAATGACAATATTTTTAAAACAGTTAATAACATACAGAAAGATAAATTCAGTTTGCTGTTTTTGACACTGAAACTCACAAGAAGTGTCATCAGTAACATTTACAGTTGATACTATTAAAATTTATAACAAGCAGAGATCGACTGAAAATTCGGTATCCATTTCGTTTTCGGCCAAAAATCTGAGTGCCGCCGAAAATTCGTTTTCGGCGAAAGTGCTGCCGAAAATTCGGATCGAAACTCGACCACAACTATCTGTATTCCGAAAATCTTGTTTATTCTTCGGAAATTTTTTCATTACTCATTAATTTGAGAAGTATGGGCTCAAATTGGACACTATTGCTATGAACTTCACTGTTTATAATTATCAGACATGACCGACTCAAGAAGTGAGTGCAAATTATAAAGCAAGCAATGCATACATGACTAAACTTTGGAACATAATAGATGATCATTTACAAAAATCATTGTAAAAGATAAATCGAGGTATATATACCTAAAACATTTTTTAATTGGATAAAATTCGTACAATTAGAAAATCACTTTGTGTCGTTGATGAATTAATTACATTTTATTTGATATGAAAATAAAAAGTTTTGGTCAGAGGCACAGAGAGCCAATTTGGACCACACATATCATTGCACTTATAACTAATTAATGATTATGTATATTTATGTATGTATTACTTACTTAAAAATTTTTTTGGGACATTTTCGTTTTCGTTTTCGGCCGAAAATAGGAAGATTACCGAAATTCGATTTCGTTTTCGGTCTTAAGGGGTCTCAAGACTCTTAAATCTTCAAAATTTTCGAAATTTTAATTTTTCTAAATGTTAAACTCCTATCTTTTCTGAACATTTTGATATAATTGTTTCCTTGAAATTCCCATTAGAACAGAAGTTATGGCTTTTAGAATAATACACGTCCAATAGCTGAAGCGGCGTTCCCGGAACTTTGAAGTCATTTTTCTCTAAATGACGTTTTTTGGCATAACGCGCAGGATAGCTCAAAAATTTCTGAATATTTTTTCATAAAATTTTCAAAACATATATTTCATGTTAGTCTGTATAAACTGAGTCTAAAATTTAATTTTTAATGTTCAAAAAAAATTTTTTAGGTGATTACACTGTTGAATTTTTCGAATTGTTGTATTAGCTAAATGCAACTTTGTATTAAAAATATAAAAGTGCTTTAAATACAAATTTATTTAGGTTCAGGGTAATTACTACAATCTGAAGTATAATTAGCCACGAAAAATTTCATTCTAGTTGCAAAATTTATTTTGTAATCTTGTGCGTAAGCTGTTATATCAAATTTCTACTCGACAAACGTCTAACAGTTTGGACGCCCTATAAATACTAATTCTGCATCTTGCAATTTTTTAAATACATAAAATGAAAGAACATACTTATATCTGTCATTCCCATTTAAAATTGTGTCTTAATATCAAATACATTTTAAGACATTAAATGTCGAAAATGGTCCTTTTTTTTCCTTTTTTCTAATTTTAAGAGTCCTGAGACTCCTTAAACCATTTCACAGAATTTTTGGATTGTTGCGTCATTTTGATTTCTTGTATTCACTGGAATTGATTCACATCCGAAAAGTTTAAGACAACCGCACCTCTTGGTTTTTCCATAAAATTTTATTGTTCAACGAGAAACATTGACTGATAAGGTTCGGTAAATCCGCTAGAATTTTCTTCTAGATCACAAACAGGAAACCACGCATCCGGCATCCTCTTCTCCGACTGATCTTAACTTCAGATTGAATGGGGAAAAATGAATAGAATAATGATTCAGCTTTGTGTTTTGTATAGTCTACATATTTTGTGCACATATTGTTCATAAAGATCGTACTCTCTGTACTTGTATACATCCAGTTAAACTTTATCAACATAGCTGCAAGCTTCAAAGGGGAATATTACTGGGTAAATTCAAAACAAGGCATTATGGATTGTTTATCTTTTTAAATTTAGTGAATATATTGTGTTTTTCGACACCGCTGAAATTTTGTTTTACTAGTAAGTATACAAATTTCAATATGGATTATGGAATTAAGGGTGTATTCCAATCCAAACTGCTTATATTATGATTAATTTTTAAATTCATTTTTGCTCTCCTAACACATCAAACTGGGAAATTCTCTTATTCAGGAACTACATAATTTGCCGTACTTCTCGATGTTTTGATAAATGCAGAAAATATTGTAAGAAATGCTGTCAAAGTGGGCGTTTTGAACCCAATTTTCCGAAGAGGGTGATCCGGGAATAAAACAAAATAGTCATACTGAGAAAATAATCGTTTAAAAATCAAATTCTAATGAATTGAGCGAAAAATGAAATCACTCAGCGTCTTAAACATCCCTTCAAAAATCACTTTAGCAAGTTTCATGTTTTTACTTTTAAAAATGAGTCTGAAAATGTCTCAGAAAATTTCGAGCTGTTGAGGGCGGAAAAATATTTTTTCGAATACACCCTTAAGAGACGATTAACTCTGTGAAAATGTTTCATGTGTTATATGGTTTCGATTATAGATTACAGCGTGCTTTCTATAGATTATGAAATTATAGATTCCGTGTTTTATGTAGGCTATATATTTTGTGCAGACATTGATTGTGCTCTGTACTTGCATGCATACAGTTAAATTTTATCAACCTAGCTGCAAGCTTCAAAGGGGAACTTAAAAAAAAAAAAAAACCAAGGCATTATGGATTGTTTATCTTTTTAAACTCAGTGAATATATTGAGTTTTTCGACAAAGCTGAAATTTTTTTTTACTAGTAAGTATACAATTTTTAATATGGATTATGGAATTAAGAGACGATTAACTTTGTGAAAATGTTTTATGTATTATATGTTTCGATTGTAACTTACAGCGTGCTTTCTGTAGATTATGAAATTATAGATTGCGTGTTTTGTGTAGGCTATCTATTTTCTTCACACATTGTTCATAAAGATTGTGCTCTGTACTTGCCTATATACTTGCCTATGTACTTGCCTATATATCCAGCATCGATGCTGGATTTAATTAAGTGTCTGTGTTTGCCCTATGTTGGTGGCTCACGGAAAATATTCCATCTTGTGCTGCGTTTGTAGCCTTGCCAACTTGTAATAGTGAGAAGTTCCAGGCTGGGTATCGTTCCATGTGGTTTAGCGGTAGAACGTCAGTGCGCTATACTGATGACCCGGGTTCGATTCCCGGCATGGAACATTTTTCACTAAGTTGGTCTTTGCGCCTTTTAAGCAAAAATAATTTGAAATTTGATTTTCATTTGAAATATTGTATTCAAGGCGAATGTTTCTCTCTGGAAAAATTTCCAAATATTAATATAGTTTTTGACTTTTTAAAAGTTTTAATGTAATCTCCCCCCACTTTGTGGTCGAGAGTTGGGGAATAGCCGCCCAATCTTTATAGACATGATTCTATTTTTAAATTCTATTCGCACCTCTATATTTTAAAAGTACATTTTGTAATAAATTTCTCTTACACATGCTGTCAAAGAACAAGTAAAAAAAAAGTGGTGTAAACCGCATAAATTCGTGTAAGAGGTGCCTGTGCCTGAGAGACGTACTTCGACCGCAAAGGGTTAAAAGACGATTTTATTCACGGCTGCAATCTTCCAACAAAGCAGTTAATATAAATTGTTTACAGTATTACCAACAGGCGGCGATACTGAGTTCATTTTTTTTTATGCCAGAATTTCATTTACCATTTGAGTAATTGCTAAAATGAACTTTGCAAATTTTGTCAAATTAAAAAGGGTGGAAACGCCTAAAAAATTGATTTTTTACAATGGTAAGTTCGCACACATTGCAATTTTGCATTAGAAAATCGACACTATTTATGAGAAGTATGTAATTTTGTGTTTATTGCAGATATTGAAAAAAGTACCTTTTAGATAATAATTTTTAATTTTTATTTTCTAAATTTTTTAATTATTTTTTTACAAGCTTAAAATCATGTATTTTAACATCTGAGTACATATTTTTCAAATAAGAGTTCTTGTGTCACAAAGGGTTAATATGAATTATGGAATGATGAGAAAATTGTGAAAATGCTTTATGTATTATATGTTTCGATATACGGTAGAATCTCCTTACAATGAATGTCCCTGAATGAATTTTTCATTTTGAAGAATGTTATTTGGATTAGAAAAAAAAAATCATTTTCTTTGCGATTATAAATTTATTCACTTTAACGTATTTCAGATTAAAGGGACCGGGTAAGCGAAATTCAACCAAAAAAAAAAAAATCGATTTTTACTTTTTTATATCATTAAATAGTTTAAACTTTTATCTTTTCAACGATGTATTACACATGCTTATATATATATATACGTCTGTAAAGTGTTGGATTTTTTCATTCTTTCTAAGAGCACTTCACAGCAGTGGGCAACTTTTTTAAAATTCATATTTCTTGATTGGCACCACTTTCCTGAAGTGGTAAAAATCCCACTGTTTTCGCCTTAATTAATATGTTATTAAATAAGGCGAATTTTAATATTTCAAAAAAGTGGTGCGAATCAAGAAATCGGAATTTTAAAAAAGTAGTCAACTGCCAACACTGCTTCACAGCTTTAATTGACTTTTTCTCAAAACTTCGATTTTTCAGGTTTGTGTGTTCCCTTTTTTCAATATCTATTAAACTTAAGAACTCATATTTTTCTAAATACTTATGTTATAGTGCATACTTTAACTCAGGGATTTAATGATTTGTTGAGAATTATTTATTTTAGGCAGTGAAATCGTACCAAAAATGCCAATTTAAAAATTTCTTTCAATAAATAATTAATTATTAATTTTCAGTTTCACTTAGAAAGAAAATTGTTTGTTAAAATACGCAAAGAATGTTATTCAAACTACTCTAAAAAATATAGACCTCTATCTTTCACCATTTCTGAAAAAAGGGTACATTAAGTTGGTGTATTTTAACATGGCCGAGATAGATCTTACCCGGTCCCCTTAACGATTTCTTCAAATTAACGAATTTATTGAAGTCTTAAAAAGAATACTTATTTCAGTTTAACAAACACAGAGTTCGGAAGAAAACAATCTTTCTCGAAAATTTAGAATTCCGAAAGAAAAAATTTTGATATTATTTTTATTGCCCCACGATCTTCAAATTTTCAAATTTCCTTGTTTTCTCGTGTTTGCTTTGCATTCATAAAAAAAAAAAAAAAAAAATGTCGGACGTTCAGAGAATTTATTTTTGCAGTAGTCTCTTTCCCATTTGGCGGTAAATAGCTGTACCTATTAGCAAATTTTTCATCTGTAACTATTTATATTTGGAATTAAATTTCTTTTTTTTTTAAGGTAGAGAACAGGAAAAGAAAGCAAAAAAAAAAAAAAAATAAATAAATAAATAAATAAAAAAAAAAAAAATAACATACAATTAGCAGGTGCTCTAACAAGGCAGATAAATGTGGTGGCAGTTTGTTTTCTAGGATCAAAAGAAGCTCTGCCGCACATGGGATTTTTTTTAAATCATTTATTCCAGAAAAAAAATATTCCTGAAATATTTTACACATTGTTGAAAAATATTGAAGTCAAAATCAAAGTCAATTTATTCCTGGAATACATCGCGGAGCCTAATGCCCATGTTTACCTCGTACCTAAGCTAAAACGACATAAGCAAAAATTATCACAGCATGCGTAAAACTTAGAGGGTAATAATATTGAAGATTTTCACTAGAGAAAATTGTTGTCAACTTCAAAAAAAAAAAAAAAAGAAATTGCTTACTATTTTGTAAAAATATTATTATTATTCAATGTTACAATAATGGTATATATCAGTGGGATTTTTTTCAGCGTTCAGGTATATCAGATAGTTTTGTTTATGGTTACGACTAAAATCTTGAAATGCAATTAATTTAATAATTATCCTAAAACAATTAGGTTCGTAATAATATACTGTATATTTAGTCTTTATTTACATGTTTTCAGAAAATTAAAATAATTTTTAGCCATCATATATACACTCTAAATAAAAAGGAGTGACTATTCACTACTCCGGAGTGAATAGTCACTCTACAGCAGAGTCAAAATATGCCCAACCCCTTTAGAGTGACTATTCACTCTGAGCGAAAGTGAAATTTTTGACTCTCTGAAAGAGTGAATCTCATGGGAAGTGAATATTCACTCTAAACAGAGGTGGATAATTACTCTTTCGGAGGAGTGACTATTCACTCTTGCTAAACGAGTGCTGTTTTTCACCCCTGGTAGAAATGAATAGTCACTCTTTCATAAGAGTGAATGTTCATTTTTTATGGAGTGAATTCTTTTTTTATTTTGCTTTTATGGGCATTTTAAAAGAATCACATCTTTTACAGCTTGCAATGAAAATATATACAAACGTGGAAAAGATTGGAATAAAGTACTTTATTAGCAATATTATTTTAATCCATAGTTTGTAACACTAATTGAACTTCTAAGGAAAAATTCAGTTAAACTTACATATGAAATAAAATAGATTACTGACAGAAAAAAACTAAAATATTGTATTACAATCTTATCCCTTGTGTTTGCTTTCATTGCATGCCCTATAAATATAATTATAATTTTATTATACCCATAAGAGCAAGTAATTAACCGAAATCTTAATCAGTTAATGTTATTTTTTTCTTTCCAGATACCCATTTAGTATTTTAATAATTCACATGATGTACGTTAATGTATGTTCTTTTTTTTCATGTGTAATTGAAATTTGAAATATTTAGATCTTAGAATTCATTGCTAATGGATTTAAATCTAATCAAGTGTTATTGTTTACTGTATTTTAGTTATTTTTAAAGTTTTATTAATAACTGTATAATAGGTGGATGTTATATGATTAACAACGTGTGATTTCATTTTTATTTTTGTTTTAAATATGAAATCTTATCTTTTTAGTGCTATTTTGCACAACCCTATTGTTCTAAAATATTTTTAATTTTTCCACTAAAAACACAATGCTTATCAACTCGCATCTTTTTTTAATAAGTTCTAAGCTTGATCTAAATATTAAGAATGTGTAAGATTTTTTTTTATGTGTTGTGATCTGTCATTGTTTTATTAAATATTAACTTGGGAGTCTGGATTTTTCTGTTCTGTGTAATATGTTTATATTTTTCTTTTAAACATATTCCTCAACTTAATCATGATTTCGAACGTTCTTCCACTATTGCTGAAAAATTAATATAAATACAACGCTTACTTATATAATGGCATATGATAAGCCATATTTAATTCAAATTTTTTATTCCCGTATATATTGTATTTTGGGAATATGAGTTAAATAGATTTCGTATGTTTTATAGGAAAAAATTGATCTTAGGAAATAGAAAAAAGAAGGAAATATAAAAAGAAAAGAAATGACTGCATGTGTACTGTTCTTATTGTTTGAAAAACATTTTTTATGTAAAAATAGTTATTTATGTCTTTAAAATATATCCAATCTTGTATTGTATAAGCGATACTATGAACATTAAAAAATATATACTAAAGCAGTTTAATCTATAACTTTCATATCAGGCGTAAAACATACTTTATTTCAATTCTTAAATATTGTGTTGTGTTTTTTAGTGCCAATAATTACGTGTATCATAGCTATTTAACTCATAATCCTAACATTCAAATTCTACCAGGAATAAAAGATTAAAATTAAATAAGACATACCTTTAAGTTCCAGAAATAATCGCTTTAAAAAAAATCCATATATTTTAATCCTAAAATGATGGACTCTTTTCTCTTATCTTAAAAAAAGCGTCGTAGACTTGCTGTTCAGATTAGCTGATGAGTAATACGAATACATACAATTAGAGATCGACAGAAGATTCGGTTTCCTTTTCGTCCCAAAATCTGATTTGCGCCGAAACTTCGTTTTCGACGAAAATGCTACAAAAATTCGGCCGGATCGAAACTATCTATATTCTAGAAATCTCATTTCTTCCTTTGGAAAATTTTTACATTACCTGGTGATTCGATCTCTATTCGCTCAAATGAGACACTCTTTATTTATTGCTATGAATTTCACTGTGTGTAATTATCAGTCGTGACAGACTCGAGAGGGGAGTAAAAATAATAATGCAAGCAATGCATGTATGACTCAACTTTGAAGATATATTTCGCGCTCGGGAAAAACTGCAGATAACAGTAATAGAAGTTTGAAACCGTAAAATTGTTTCGATAATGCTCTTTGAGAATGTTCTAATTACATTTAATTTTATATGAAGATAAAAGTTCCATAAATGTTCACTTTTATAATATCCGCATATTTTAATTCTAAAATGGCGGACGTCTTTCTCTTATCTTAAAAAAACGTCGTAGATCAGACTGTTCTGATTGGCTGATTATGAATCCCATACAATACTCACCCCTGCTTAGAGTGAATAGTCACTCTTTCAGAGGAGTGACTATTCACTCTTGAAAAGAAGTGCGTTTCAGTACTTAACCTCCAAGTTATATTATGAAATAGATAGTTTTTGAAAATTAAGAAATGACATATTTTGATGCTTTTCATTATTTTACTCCATATATTGGTTGAAAGTTGAACGGAATTTTTTTAAAAAGTGTATAATGGCAGGCTTTCACTCCCGTCAGGCGGAGTGAGAATAACGAATTTAATCGGTGGTCCCTATAAATTCGTTGCAACGAGATTTTTCTGTAGATTACAGCGTGTTTTCTATAGATTAGGGAGTAAGTAGAATTTACCATTCATTTACAGAAATACATAAAAAAAAAAAATGAATTATGAGCGGTGACCGCCTGAAGTGTCTTTTCAGTTGTGATTTGCATTTTTAAGTTTAACTAAATTTCAGTGTATAACTTGGTATGTAATAAATAATAATGGTAAAATACAGGGCAGCAAAAGAGAATTCGTAAAGCATTACTATCCATTGGCGTGAATTACTTCAAAGTTGGTTTAACTGTTTTATACATTTTAAGCCGAATAATGTTTTCGAAAAAATTTCAAAATTTTTAATTTTTTTTTTTTTTTTTTTTAACTTTTAAATTCAAATATATAAAATTCGATGCTCTATTTTATTTATATATATAAAACAGACTTTTATAAAAAAATATTGGGGATTTTCATTGATATGGAATGCGCAAGCGACATTTCGAAGATTTCTAAGACTAAAATACTCTACGTAAAATTCCATTTTTTTCTCAAAAATAAATTTTTTTTTATTTTTTTTTATTTTGTGATAAATGCATGCTATAATACATATAAAGTACCCTTGAATAATAATTAGGTAAAATTTACAAAAAATAAAAAAAAATATTTTTAAGGATTTTAAGGTCCCTTGTCCCCTTAAGAAAAAAGAATTGCAGAAATCCTCTATGGCCTCTCATTGTTGAGGGGAGGGACATAATTTCAATTTTGACTCAGCTACCATTATCAAGAAATTCATTACTCCTCTGGATTTAGACTTTTTTGAAGCTGTTCATATCCATAGATTTAAAGACTCCTTGGTTAATGATTTGTCTAGTACACCATCACATCTCAACTTTCTGGGTGAATTTGTTGTGCCACGGCACTTCACTTGCGCTTTAAATTCATTGGCTGTTGGAACTTGATGGTCTTTTGGTATTGTGTTTTGAAATTTGGGTTTTCATCGTACATGTAGTTGGGGGGATATTGTTTTTAAAGTTTTTATACACTGAGGATGTGAGTCCTGGAACTCACGAAACGTATACATCTGTTCAAATCAACTTATTTTATTGTGTGTTTAAACGTTGTTTTTTAATAATTTAAATAATTTATGTCAGAAGTTTTTTCAAAACCTTTCGTATAATTCCCTATTCATCGTTGTGCGTTTTGTACGTGCATAGAAAAGGTGATGTTGACATCTATACTAATAAAAGAAAGATCCTCTCTCTGTCTGTGTGCAATGGCTAGCAAAATCTACGGCACGTACCAGGTCGAAAGTTTTTGTAAGGCTAGCCCAAAGTGTCTCCTGATGCACTTGAGACTCAGAATTTTAAATTTCTAATAATTAGCTTAGTTATTATTTAAAAATCCCAATTAAAAGAATGGAAAAGTTTTCATAATTCATCTGAAGAACAGTTTTTTTTATCAAACCGCTGAATTCATTCTCAATCAGGGCCAGATATCTTGCATTTTCATAGCCAATGAGATGCGTTCTTCGAGCGGACTCCGAAATTATTCCAAAACAACACGTGACTAAGGAGATTAGGCAATATTCCAGCTGAACAGAATTATTTTTAATATTACATTTATCGATTTGAAATTAACACATCTATGATTTTAACGACGAAGCCAAATATCTATTTTTCTTTGAAATCCTGCTGAAGATACATTAATTAACAATGTTAATTTTTCGAGCGATTTTCTCTGCAGCCGTTTAATAAATTATTTCAACAAAGACAGCTAGCTGCCTGTGGTTTATTTCCATACTTTGACTGTTTCCTGATCTGTATAATTTTAACAAATATTGCATTTATAGATTTAAAAATTGTGCAGCTATGCGTATCTTTTAATGCTGAATCCAAATACGTCCAACATATTTTCAAAAAAACCGATGACGAACTTTTTAATTTATCAAAAATCGATCTTTTAAAGGGAAAATAAAGAACCAATTTTTTTCACGCGAAGCATATTTTGCATTTGCTATATATATATATATATTTGTGGGGATTGGGAGGAACAGAGAAGTATTTTTGATCAAATATGGCAATTAGTCCACATGACAGATATTATTATGATAGATAAAATTCCAAAGAAGGGACGTGTATTCCGCGCGCGCGATAGTCCCCCCCCCCCCCCCTGGGAGGCTCTTTTTTAACTTTTTCAAAATCTACTTTTTAAAGGAAAAAGAAATGTTTTCGTACGGCACATTATTAAAATCTTTGCATTTCTACACTAATTATCTTTATTTTAAGTCCAATTTTTTTTATAATAGTCTACATAAAATTATTACAATTTTTCACACAGTCAACGAGCATGCATTTCAGACAAAAATAGAATTAAAAATTTAAAATCATACAAATTTAAGGTTCATTTCAGAATGTTTTCGCGGGTACGAGCAACGCCGGGCGGAGAAACTAGTCAGAAATAATATGTGTGATGATACGAAAATTCAGTATGCAATGTCATATGTTGGCAAAGAGATCCTATCCAATGACACCTCATTCATCTTTCTACGATACATATTAGTTAAATTCAGTATGCGGTGTCAGATGTGGGGAAAAATCGTATCCAATGATACCCCATTCATGGTTGTACACAGGGCTTAAATTCTTAAAAAAAAAAAAAAAAAAAAAAAGAGAATCGGATCTTTAATTTTCTGCCGTAATAACAACCATAGTATATCCAAAGTCATCTCCATCTGCATATTTTTATTTCATACATAATTTTTAAAATTTAAAGCAATTTCGTGTTCTCCCAAAGAAAAAAAATGATATAATAATAATACTGAATATATAATACGTGATTTATCACATTACTAACGAAGCGTAGAACCAACAATGTCAAAAATGTACAAGCCGGGAATCGAACCCGGAACCCTTGGAATAGAGCTCCAAGTGCTCTACCATTAAAACTATGGTAGCCATAGTAGTCATAGTGACCATGGTAGAGAACTTGGAGCGCTATTCCAAGGGTTCCGGGATGGATTCAGGGATTGGACATTTTTCACATTGTTGGTTCTACGCTTCGTTAGCACTGTGATAAATCACGTATTATATATTCAATAATTTCGAGCGCAATTTCACTGCTGAGAATTAATTGAAAAAATAAAAAATTATATATAATAATAATATCTATTTATATAAAATCCAAGTCTCTGTGTGTCCCTCACAATTCCGGTAGGACCACCTCATTGTAATGAGTAATTGTTGACAAATACTAATGCAGGGCTACCGCAGTAGCGCCAAATGTTGAATAACTTGACGAATCATAGCCAAATTTGACAAAATATTGCCATATTTGGCACCAAAAATGAGTTGTTCTATATGAAGTCCACTTGGCGATAGCTGGCTAATTTGGTGAAATTCCCATTTTAAACCATTAATCTTTCATAATTGCGGTCACCGCAATTTAATTTAAACTCCGCGCTTTTAAGGGTTTTTTCAAAATCTCTGGGTGATAATTTAAAGTGTAATATACGAAAATGTACGTCTTTACATCTTCATCCCGATAGACTATATAAATAAACCTAAAAGTTCGCTAATTTTGTTTTCATAGCTGTTTATATCATCAGGCGAAAAATCTCACTTCTGAAGTACAAATTATTACAAACTTTAAAAAGTGCGCCAAGAAAATTACCGTGCTTATATAGCCGGATATACAAAAGTAAAATTCTCGGTACTTTTCCACTTTAGGGGTCTTGGCGAAGAAGGAAATTTGGAAACTTATTTTGGGGGCATCTATTCACTGTTCCATTTTATATACACACGCATTTTTTTTCAATATTTATACAATTTATTAACCAAAAGGAAGCCATTTATCTAATTTTATACATATACCAAAGTAATTTGTACATAAAAACAACAATAATAAATTGCATTTTTATGTATTCATTATACATAGTTTTTAATAAATGTATTTCGTTTTAAAAAAATGTGTTATTTTCATCTGTCACTGCGGAACAAGCGAGTAAAACTCATATTCTTGCAAATGTGTTGTATATGTCGTAGGCTAATTGAGAAATCCGGCTCTTTGCAAACAGCCTAGGCTCTTTGCAAAGAGCCGGGCTAATTGGAGAATCCACCTCCCTTTTTCCAATTAGCCTGATATTTTTCAGACTTATTGCAAAGAGCCTAGAAAGCGTTAGGCTATTTGAAAAATGGCCATTTATTATCCAATCAGGGTGATATTTTTAGCTCACAGGCTATCAAAGCCTGAGAGCTTATGTGCCCGCCGATTCTGTATGTACGTGTGTACGTACGTACGTACGTATGTACGTAACGCGATAACTCTTGATAGAAATATCCGATTTGCTGCAATTTTTTTTTCTAGGTTCATTCTGATAAGGTGCTTCCTGATTATTTTTTCGTGTTAATTGGTTAAGGATAAAGGGGGAAAAGGGTGGGCTAGTCCCCCACCCCTCTTAATTTATATAAATGTGTTTTTCATGCAGAAATATTCGATTTGCTCCAAATTTGGCATACCGGTTTATTGTGTTAAGGAGCTTCCCTGATTAGATTTTGAAGCTCATTATTTAAGTATAAAGGGGGAAAGGGGGCTACCCCCTTAATTTAGATAAATCGGTTTTTCATGATGAATTATTCGATTTTCTCCAAATTTGGTATACCTGTTTATTAAGTTAAGGAGCTGCCTTGGTTAGATTTGGAGGTTCATTAGTTACATATAAAGGGAGGAAAGGAGGGGCTATCCCCCCCGTAATTTAGATAAATGGGTTTTTCATGCAGAAATATGCGATTTGCTATAAATTTGGTATACCGGTTAATTATGTTAAGCAGCTTCCCTGATTACATTTGGAAGATCATTATTATGTATAAAGGGGGGAAAGGGGGGCAATTGCCTCTACCCTTAATTTAGATTAATGCGTTTTTCATGTAGAATTATTCGATTAGCTCAAATTTGGTATACTGGTTTATTATGTTAAGGAGATGGCTTATTAGATTTAAAGGTTCATTAGTTAAGTATAAATTGAGGAAAGGGGGGGGGGCTAGACCCCCCCCTGCTCTTAATTTAGGTAAATGGGGTTTTAATGCAAAATTATTCGATTTGCTCTAAATTTGGTATACCGGTTTATTATGTTAAGGAGCTTCCCTGATTAGATTTGGAGGTTCATTTGTTAAGTATAAAGGGAGGAAAGGGGGGGCTAGACCCCCCCCCATTAATTTAGATAAATAGGTTTTTCATGCAGAGTTATTCGATGTCCTCGAAATTCGTATACCGGTTTATTATGTTAAGGAAATGGCTTGATTAGATTTGGAGGTTCATTAGTTAAGTATAAAGGGAGGAAAGGGGGCTAGATCCCCCACCCCCTTAAATTAGATAAATGGGTTTTTCATGCAGAGTTATTCAATTTGCTCCAAATTTCGTATACCGGTTTATTATGTTAAGGAGCTGCCTTGATTAGATTTGGAGATTTATTGGTTAAGTATAAACGAGGGACAGGGGCTAGTGTCCGCTTAATTTAGATAAATGGGTTTTTCATACAGAATTATTCGATTTGCTTCAAATTTGATATACCAGTTTATTACGATATGGCTTCCTTCATTTGATTTGGAGGCTCATTGGAGGCTCATTAAGTATAAAAGGGGGGAAATGGGGGCAATTGCCCCTCCCCTTAATTTAGATAAATGTGTTTTCATGCAGAATTATCTAATTTAGTTTAAATTTTTTTTAGGTTCATTCTAATAAGGAGCTTTTCTGATTATATTTGAAAGTTCATTGATTTCAGCATAAAGGGAGAAATGGGGGATCTAATATCCCCCACCCCCTTAATTTAGTGAAATGGTTTTTTCATGCAGAATTATCTGATTTGCTTCAAATTTGGTATACCAGTTTATTATGTTAAGTAGCTTCCCTGATAAGATTTGGAGGTTCTTTGGTTAAGTAGAAAGGGGGGCAACGGGGATTAATGCCTTCATTTAGTTTTCGAGGGGCATTACTCTTTGAAATAAGAGTATAATATACAATTAGTGTAGATAGCCTGTGAGCTCAATACAATCAGTTTAACGGGATAATTTTCTTTTTATTAGGTTTATTAACGCATAACCCTACCCAAACCCGAAAAATAAATTACAACAGACCGTACCCCGATCCCAGCAAGACAAAATAATTTCAGTCTAAATGTAACCCGACCCAAACCTGAGAGTTCCATTTGAAAAACCCGAAATCCCGAACCAAATCTGATAACCGACAAAAATATTCCAAAGATCCATAACCGGATCCGAACAAGACAAATTAGTTTCCGTGGACACGCAATACTACCAAAACCTAAAAATTCAATTCGAAGTCAGCCTGAAACCCATCCCGAACCAAATCTTAACCGACAAAAATATTCCAATGAACTATAACCCGATACAAGCCAGAAAAAATAATCTCCGTCCACCGGTAACCCGATCCGAACCTGAAAGTTCTAAATGAACTCAATCCGAAACCTGGTTGTGGTCGGTTTTCGGGTTGACTTCAAATGGAACCTTCAAGTTCGGATCCGGTTGAAAAAAAAATAAACTAAATCAGATAATTCTGCTTGAAAACCCATTTATCTAAATTAAGAGGAGGGGCAATTGCCCCCCTTTCCCCCCTTTTATACTTAACCAATGAACCTCCAAATCAAATGAAGGAAGCCATATCGTAATAAACTGGTATATCAAATTTGAAGCAAATCGAATAATTCTGTATGAAAAACCCATTTATCTAAATTAATGGGACATTAGCCCCTATCCCTCCTTTATACTTAACCGATAAATCTCCAAATCTAATCAAGGCAGCTCCTTAACATAATAAACCGGTATACGAAATTTGGAGCAAATCGAATAACTCTGCATGAAAAACCCATTTATCTAAATTAAAGGGGGGGGGGTCTATCCCCCCTTTCCTCCCTTTATACTTCACTAATGAACCTCCAAATCTAATCAGGGAAGCTCCTTAACATAATACACAGGTATACGAAATTTGGAGCAAATCGAATAACTCTGCATGAAAAACCCATTTATCTAAATTAAGGCGGGGGTCTATCCCCCCTTTCCTCCCTTTATACTTAACTAATGAACTTCCAAATCTAATCAGGGTGGCTCCTTAACATAATAAACCGGTATACCAAATTTGGAGCAAATCGAATAATTTTGCATTAAAAACCCATTTACCTAAATTAAGGGGGTGGGGCTACCCCCCCCCCTTTCCTCCCTTTATATTTAACTAATGAACCTCCAAATCTAATCAAGCCATCTCCTTAACATAATAAATCAGTATACCAAATTTGAGCTAATCGAATAATTCTACATGAAAAACTCATTTATCTAAATTAAAGGGAGAGGCAATTGCCCCCCTTTCCCCCCTTTATACATAATAATGATCTTCCAAATGTAATCAGGGAAGCTGCTTAACATAATTAACCGGTATACCAAATTTATTGCAAATCGCATATTTCTGCATCTAAAACCCATTTATCCAAATCACGGGGGCATAGCCCCCCCTTTCCTCCCTTTATATGTAACTAATGAACCTCGAAATCTAGTCAAGGCAGCTCCTTAATTTAATAAACCGGTATACCAAATTTGGAGCAAATCGAATAATTCATCATGAAAAACCGATTTATCTAAATTAAGGGGGGTAGCCCCCTTTTCCCTCTTTCAATAATGAGCTTCCAAATCTAATCAGGGAAGCTCCTTAACACAATAAACCGGTATACCAAATATCTATATATCACATTTTCCGTCATTTTTGACGGGCTATCTTTCTAGTATTAATATGTTTTGAGTATATCTATATTTAATTGTACACTGGGTGTCCACTCTCAACGGTACCCAATGGCTAATTTCTAAACCGTTAGACATAGACATATAGTTCCAATTACAACAAGTTGAAAATTGTACGTCAAACGTGGCAAATGAGGTGCGTTCGTACTAGTTTTATAAATATTCAGAACTTGGTGCAGTTGCTGTTGCACTCGTATGCAAAAATGCATGAATACAAAATTTAATATGATTATATATATTAAATTCAGTAATCTCTATAATAATAGCCTAAGTCATGTGACTGTCATCAATAGCTCCGGGCTGACCGCTTCGCTTTTTATATGCCAGGTGACCATTTTTTACTTTTCGCGTGGTAAATTAAAACAATGCTTTAATATTGAAATTAAAAGTAATGGTTTTTGGTATTAATTATTATTTTTCTTTTCTTTTTCTTAAAAAAGGGAAAGAAAAAGTGAAAGTCAGGAATTTCAAATTAAAATTGTGTATTTTAAATAAAATGAGTGAAATTATTATATTTTAGATGAATTTAATGAAATATGAAAAAATGCGATTGGAAAGACAATGTTTGATGATTTATCACTTGCGCCTGGCTAGCATAAAAAGGTACTACTTAGTTTTACCGTCGACCCATTTCGCCAAATTATATAAATCGTCAAACCACTCGCCAAATTATACAAATTGACATAATTTTTATTTTAAATAGCGAAAGAACAAATAAATTAGTATAACATTAATAAAAATACAAATAAAACGTCGAAATAAAAGTAACTTGATGACGTAAACACGTGTAACTTGCTTAAAAACAAGCGAATATGACATTTACGATCAACCATTATTGTTATTTAATCTTATAGTTTGGCGATATATTTTTGGTCGACGGGATAACCAAGTAGTACCCATAAAAATACGGAGTTCTTGATTTCTCTACTAGAAACTTCTGATTTGGAGAAGTATTGAGAAAGTAAATTAAATTTTGGATAAAAGTAACATGGTACAATGCTTAGCACACATCTAACGGAGATTAAAATGGTCGCCAAGGGCGGCTAGTGCGGTAATAATAGGACTCCATCTTAAATAGGATGACATCACCATGACAACCTAAAATCATGACCTATCGTGGAATATCACTGAATTAATTACGTATCATAGGATTTAACACGTTCACGCCGGCGCGGTGGGTCACACTCGACAGTCTCAGAGCTGGCATGCCTCCGGCCTTTTGGATACCAGTATTTTAATACAGAAAATGTTGTTTTATTTAATTAGCACAATTGGGCGATTTAAAGGAAGAACATTTTCCCTAAAATAACAGTGGTGTGCAAAAAGCCGGAGACTTGACAACTCTGAGACAGTCGAGTGTGACCCACCGCGCCGGCGTGAACGTGTTAATACTAGAATGGAGAAAACTTACATTAATATCTTTTTAAGTTTCAATTCGATTTTCATAAAATCTGAAATGACTCGACAAAATTCTGGAAAGATTATATATGCTAAATTTCAGACTGTTCGGTTGGGTATTTTAGCACTGTTATATACGGACAGACCAGACGACGACTATAGGTGCTACGCATTTATATAATTACGAACGCACCTAAAATGTTTTAAATGAGGTCAAAAATTATTTAAAAAGACGTTTGGATCAATAAAAACATTTCTTAAAAAGTTAAGAAAATTAATTTTTTTTACGGTCCTCAGGTTCTATAAGTGATATTTAGTAAAAATTTCCTTTTACATTAACAAGAAAGACAAAAAATCACATCCATCTAATACTAAAATTGACCGTATTATGAATTTGAATTACATGATTTACACCAACTTTGGGGTAGTTCAAGTATTACGTAAGCGGTAAGTGGGGGAGGGAGGGTCCAGTGTCTGCTTATTTTTGCTGACAAGGGGGAGAGGGGGGTCACGAAAATTCTTACGTAAGCATTAGACAACGAAGCAGCTATAGTTTAACAACAAAAAGCATAAGAGCATGATTTAGATGAACGTTCTGCGGATGTTGAACAACTTGAGAAAAAAGATATGGAGTAAACAAGGACTGGAAATAAGGATCATTCCAGCCCGCCTCTACATTGAAAACTTAAATATAGACAATGCAGAAACATGGATTCAAAGATCTTGGACACCAGACTAGAAATGTGAACGCCAAACACATAATATTCCTATGCTTCTTGGAAAAATTTTTAGTTATGTGCCTAAATAAGTTAGGGCCGGTTGTATTTCTTAGAGTTTTTTTTTTTTTTTTTGTTCAATGCGATAACAATAATATAAAAAAACTATTTTGTATTCTATGAATTGTTTAATGCCATAAGTAACAATACATATAACCGATTTTTTTTCCCTTCAATACCACAACTCCTATGTGTCTGTTTATGTAAATTTGCTGGATTAATGATGCAATTTATCGCTAACTGTAATTTTTTATGGCAAATAGTGTTGATGTTAGAATGTCATAAAATCTTACGTAAGCAAAGGGGTGGGGGATCTAGCATTTGCTTATTTTTCCTTACAAGGGGGAGGGAGGGGTACAAAATGACTAAAAATATGCTTACGTAATACTTGAACGGCCCCTTTCATCTGAACACAGATGAGTTTGGACGTGCTTCGAGGGACCGTACACAAATTGCCTAAAGTATTCGAACAATTTATTTCGCGTGTATCTGCATTTAACTGAAAGTACATTCATCCCCAGACTTACGTAAGTAATGCGTTCTGTAAAGTTTTGCGTAAGTCGAATTTTACGTAAGTCGAATTTGTAAATTCCTTAGATAAAATTTCGTCAGAAACTGCAATATTTATTATATATATAATATATATATATATACATTATGTACACAGTATTACTTCATAAATAAAGTAGCATGCAGCAGTATTTACTTGAATATACACTATAAAAGTATGAAAAAATATCAAAACAAACTGAAAGAACACTTTTCAAATAAAAAGTATCTTGTGGAATATGGGATTTATAAATTTAACATTGATGAATTAATTTATATCAATTTTGAATCTACATCAAACGAACAGTTCTGAAGCTGGAAGAAAAAATACACTCGTTCCTCTTCACCGAAACTTTAAAATTAGGCTTCGTTATGGTTTGAATTCAGCTAACAAAATTGTAACGATTGAACAGAGTTTTTTTTTAGCTCATTTTAATCAGATTTGTGTTTGTTTTGTTCAAGATTTGATTGTATATCCCAATAAAAATATAACTATATCTAATATATAAAACTATATTATTGTTGTGGTTTTTATCTGCATATTTTATTATAAAACAATTATCAAAAGTATGCAAATGCCAAATGCGTATCAAACACGCTAGTATGTTCATAAATGCAATTTTTGAAATTTCTTACGTAAGTGCGAATTTACGTAAGTCGAGTATCACGTAAGTCGAGTGATGCCTGTAGTCATATCGTAAAAGTATTACGATAGTGTTATTTTTTGTTAATAATGTTTGAGATTAGTTAAAATAATGGTATTTACCATATATTTTATTTTGTAAAGAACTGGGAATGTTGCTTTTCATCATTTCATTTAACAAAAATTCTGTTATTTTTTTTCACTTATATTTTCAGTGCAAGTTATATATTTTGCTTTCATATGTCAGAATGAAAATAGATGTCAAATTTATACTGTTATGTTAATTTTACTGTCAACTATTATTATTTTTTCTTTCTGATTATTTTCATTTCTAGTAAATATACGAATGACCCCTATTTCGCAGCAAAAAAGATGCTTCAACTTTAAAGAGCTATTATTCGGTCCGTTTTAATTGTACAAGAATGGGAATTTTTTGTCTTACTTCTTAGAGTAATAGGATGTTTTTACTAAATATAATTAATAGGAGCGGGGGACCTTTAAAAACTTTAAATTCGTAATATTTTAAGAAATGATTTTACTGACCCAAATCACTTTTAAAATACTCCTTTACTTCATTTAAAAAATTTTTGTAATTGGAATTATATATCTATGACTAGCCATAGGAATTAGCCATTAGAGACCGTTGAGAGTAAAACTGTATAGTAAAACTTGATAAATGAACAGAGCAAAAACATTAAAATCGGGAGTGAGGAATTTTGAAAAAATCCTACTCGCTAAGGATTTCCTTGTAGCAACCAGAAACCGAAAAGCACAATACACAGCACTGTTCCGGTTGGCTTCGGTGGGTAGTGTTTTGATTAACATTTAAATATAACGAAAACAATTATCAATTTACTAAAAATGTGCTTAAAACTTGTTTATAATTTTATTCAAATGAACTGGTCAAAAAAATTTAAAACCATTGATATTAAAAACATATGTAAAGAAAGATTTTACATTAACCCCGAGATTTTTCAATCACAAACGTGATCATTTTCAAGGGGATAGCTTTACTGGAATGTCGCTTTCACTGTACTATTTATATACCAGTTTTGGGAAAAAGGGTTAGTCTAGTTTTATAATCTATTCTTTTATAGTTAGTCTATTATTCGTTAAGGGTTTAGTCTATTATTCGTTAGTGGTGTATGTGAAATTGGTACGTTCCGATGCTGAAAGTGTTTGATATTTTCAAAATGTTGAATCAAATCTCAGTTATGCCATAGGATAAAACATCATTACATACACTTTTTCCTTTACTCATAATCTCCAATGATTCTCTAATTTTTAAAGTACAATAATAAGATATAGGTACTATAAGGTTTGCATTTTTGAAATCTATTTTTATATTCTGCACTGAGAAAAATTACGCTTCCAAATTTGAGTAAATCCATGTTTTCATTTTGTTATGAAACTTTTTGTTTCAAATACGACGACCCGATGCTTTCAATTCTGAAATACCAGAAATACTCAGTTTCAAACAAAATTACTTTTTATTCGTTAAATGTAGTAAATTTCACCAGGGTAGTTGGATTTATTCATATTATTTCATTTATTTTGATTTCGAACAAAACGCTCCTTTCAATAATATTTTATAACATGAAATGTGGTGAACTACATTTTTATCGTAATCACGGAAGAACACTTAAAAGCCGTCGTATGTGGTCGCAGAAGCTTAGAGTTTGTTCTTCAGCCTTCGAAACCGAAGAATGGACGAATTCGTAAAAGAAAGACTTCGCACGTGGAATTTGCAATATATCCTTATACATTTTGAAGATAATTTCATTAATTTTGTTGTTTTGAAATATTTATCCCCATTTTTATTGTTTGCACACTTAATTTTTATTGTTTGCATACTAAAGTTTTCTTAAGATTAAGGCTAGCTATGCACCAAACTCTAAAAACGACATTTTCAAAAATGAGCAATAAATATTCAAATCTGAGTATGTCGTATAGTCAAAATGGCTCCGAATCAAAATTACTCAAGTTTGAAACAGATATATATATATATATATATATATACTCATTTTCGAAAACATGCATACACTCAAAAATAAAACGTCATATGCTCATATTTGAGTAGGGCAACTCTAGGATAGATGGCCATAGTTTTCAAAAGTTAGAATAAAATTTCTTAGAGTGCTAATACAAGAAATATTTATGCATATTTAAAATTCTTATACATATACTCATAATATTTTATGCAAAATACTCATAATATTTCTCTCTATTCTAAAAAAAAGTAACTACCGCTGTCACCGCCGCCGCCGCCGGTTTTGAATTTTTTGTGACCGGAGGTCTTTCTTCGTTAATATTAAGAAAAATAATGCATACAAAAATATGAAAATCGGTAGTATTATACAGAAATGTTTGATAAACACGCTGATGCAGACAGTTTTCAAATCGAAGAATTATTTTAAGAGTTATTTAATGCTAAAGTTGGACAAAATCGTTCCACTAAAAAAGTTTTATAGCAGCAAAAACTATACATGGCAGTGTAATCATTTTTAGATCATTTTATGCGTTAGAATTTGCCGGAGTGCAGATTGCAGTAATTTTTTTATTTTGACTCATTTTTTCAGGTTTTATTTCTATTTTAAATTCAAATTTTCAGCATTTCTAGAGATATTTTTTACAGATTTCAGAAAATTGTACTAATTTAAACTGTTGCCAACTGTAAAAAGCGCAAGCAATAATGTTTGCTTCAAATTAAAAATTTATTTACACGTGACTATTATAAACAGGAAAAAACTTTCAAATTAGAATTAAATAATTACGTATAAAAAGCAGGAACTTATTAAAAATTACGTCATAAAAAGTATACACGTGAATTTTAAAAGAGAAGGGATATTGTAAAATAATAAAATCATTAACATGCGTTAGAAGTCTTAGGAGAAATTAAGTCATATTTACGTCACATTATAGCTATTACATAAAATGAACACAAAATAATATTGCAAAAAAGTTTAAATTTAGAAATTGCGCTAGACATTTATTTGATATTTTGAGAATTAATTTAAAATGTCTCATTTAAAAGAACTTTCTTTTCGCTTTGTTAAAAAATACCAGGAGACAAAGACTCTCTTTACTTAATTCCTTTTATATTAGCTTATTTTGAAATGTTGTTACACGTGTATACGTCATCAAGTTATTTTTATTTCGACGTTTTATTTGTGTTTTTATTAATGTTGTACTAATTTATTTGTTCTTTCGTTATTTAAAATAAAAATTATATCAATTTGTATAATTTGGCGAGTGGTTTGGCGATTTATATAATTTGGCGAAATGGGTCCACAGGATAATCAAGTAGTACCGCAGCGGATTTGGCGTTAAAATTCCCCAATCAAAGAGAAATGAATAGAAATTCGTTTATAGGGAGATCGCCACTGTTTTTTAAATTATAATTCAATCTTTCGAAATCTTTTTAAAGCCGATCAAATTAGCGTGCATTTAGAGTCTGCGGTGTCCGGACGGAGGTTGGCGAGCGTAGCTCGTAGGGGGCCGAGCCCCCTAGTTATGCAAAAAATAATTAAATATTGAAAACAAAATTGAAATTAAAATGGCAGATGGCCATCTCTCCTTAAAGCCGAGCAGAGATAGCCATCCAATACAAGAAAGAAAAAGTGAAGTTAAATAGCAAAAAAATAACATATTTCATATTGTTAATCATGAAAAACATATAGCAATTTGTAAAGATGCAGTTATAGGATGGAAAATGAGTGAATAAATCTCGAATCAATAAAATTTGAAGTATAATTTCAATACTTCACTTTTCGAAAAATCTTACCACATGTCTTGATAATTTGTACACGTTTCATGGAACCATTTCAGGTACCTCATGCATTGTATCCAGACATCCTTTTTGGATGTGATATTATATTGTTTTGCACAACCCACACAGTGATCCTAATCGAATTCTATTTACACGGAATATGAAGAATCTGATAATTTTAACCCTCTGTCTACCAGAAGGGTCCAATGGACCCGACATGTACATTCAAAATATTTATTCAAACCAGAAATTTCTTCAAAACAAACTAAATGTATAAATCAGACAATAATAAGTTAAATAAACAAATTAAATAGTTTTAAGTAAAAATTCTGGTGTAGAATGTTTTTATAAAACTTGAGTAAAATTTCCGGTAGTTCTAGGGTTAAATGTATTTCGTTTTCTTCGCTACTGGAAGTGTCGTATTTTTTTTTTTTTTTTTTTTTCTCGTGTTAAATCTAAAGATTTATTACGTTAATTTAGTTTATTTATCAACTTTATCAGTTTCTGTTATGAAAGTTCCTGACGCTTTTCAGTATTTTCTGAAAGAAATAAATCGTTAGGTCTTATTATATTATTATTATTATTAAAATATTTTATTAGTTAAAATTTAAACAAACTGAGCTTAATAAAGGCGAAAATTTGCGTGATTAATCTAGTGGAATTTTCATATAAAAAATATGGGTTATATGAAAAACTTATAATATGAAAATATTTTAACCCATATTTTGACCTGGAAATTTTGTTTAAGCTTACGAACTCTGTTTTATAACGCGCACATCTAAATTTTAATCAATTTTCTTGTTTTAAAAGTGCGTGTTAAACGGTAAGTAAAATAACATAATTTCTATAAAATTTTTTAGTATGAATTTTATGTATATGGGTTTTTTATTCTTTAGTTATTTTGTAAGAAACATGCTAATACAATATTATTTATTAGAATTTAATTTTTGATTATCTTCTTTTTTTTTTTAGCTGAAAAGTGAACTATGAACCGATAAAAACTGACCGATGTCTTTCAACAAATCTTTACAGCTGTATGTTGCAGCTATTCTCATCTCCTTGCCTCTACTCAGAGCTTATGACTATGACGAAATCGTAAAATGGAACGCAACTTGCTTTCCCAAAGACACTTGTTCTATACCTCGAGACTTGGACAATTCTGTGAACCACAACTGTGACTGCAGTAGTCTCTGTGTCCTGTACGATACTTGCTGTATCGATTCGCCATTTTTGAATATCAGCAACAAATATGAAAGAACTGCATCTTGTAAGCCTGCTGGGCAGTCAGGTAAAAGTGTGTTCATGATCGATGTCTGTTCTTCTGGTTACAGAGGACCAGCTGCAATGCGAAGAAGATGTGAACAGGTCGCAAAGAATTGGAGTGATCCATTCAATAATATTCCTGTTACTAACACAAGATCTCTAAAGACGTACAAGTCACTGTTTTGCGCCTTGTGCAACCATGAAGATGTTAGAGAGCTGATGATGTGGCAGGTGATGCTTGATTGTTCAACACTTACTGATTACATGGAAGTATGTGTGAAAAACAAAGATTTCGTTCTCAGTAATATGATGTATATCAGAGAAAAAGGCCAGTGGGGTTTATGGTCGTGGGATTCAGCAGCAGATTGGAAATTCAGATACTTGTCCTTGAACTACCAGATACCTCCAAGTTTAAATGAGTCTGTGAAAGAATGCAGACCGAACCTTGTATCCGATTGTCCTCAAAACTGGAGAGATAAAAGAACGGAACAGTTATGCGAAGCGTATATGGGTGCTGTATATTTCGGAAATGTAGGGTTTCGGAATGCGCATTGTGCTGTATGCAATGGCGTAAGGAATTTCACCTCTATGTCCTGCCATAATGAAACCGGTACTGGCTTCAAGAGTCCTGTCATGTCTTTTGGCGTGTTATTGGACATCGATTTAACTGATGGCGATAAAGTTGGAAATGTTGAAAATAAATGCGAGGAAGGTGAAGTTTACGATCCTTTCTCAAAGAAATGCCGAAAAATTGAGTGCCCAATTCCAGGGTACAATTTGAAAGATGGCAAATGTGTTGCCGAATAAATATTACGGTCATTAAGAAAATAAGGGTACTTTCCCAGTATGGAGGGCTTGGCGAGATACAGAAAATGAGTTTGGCGAGAAAAAGGAATTTTGGCAATGTATTTTCTGGCAAACTATTCACTGTTACAATTAATACACAAGCAATTTTTTCAATATTTATACCCTTTATATAAAATATTATTTATAAAGAATCCATTTATCTATTTTTATATAAAAACTGAAGTATATGTATATACTATATATATATATATAATAATAACATACATGTTAAATAAAAGTTTATATATATATATATATATATATATATATATATAAATACATATGTAAACGGAAGCATAAAAGTTGATTAGGTTTGTTTTCACATCTGTTTATATCATTTGGCAACAAATGAAACCTGAATTGCGCCAAGCTTTTAAAAAACCCGCCAAAACACTTCTGGGGGAAAAGTACCAAAATAAGTTTCCCATGCTTTCAACAGATAAAAGGCCATGCATTTAGAAAAACGAGTGCGCATGCCTGAGAGATTTAGATGTTGGCTATCGTATGCCCAAGGGATTACTTCCAGCATTGTAGCGGTTGAAAATCTTTCCAACCGTTCTGTGGTCATCAACAAAAGTAAGGGAAATCTCAACAATGGAAAGTGGCCAAGATGGATTCGTCGGGCCGATTCGATCCTACAGAACAATAAAACATGAAAGCACTGTGTGACCAAAACAAAGACACCGCAGTCCATAGGATTTGTCTGTTTGAACCTCCAATGCGGTTGTTGATCCACGATAATGTTCCGCCACATAGGTTCATAGTATGATACAGAAGTTTGCTGGAAAGCTTTGGATCACTCATCTTGTAGTCTTGATTTTCCTGTTAGTGATTAACATACTTCTTTATACATCAGGGGATTCTTGTTCGGTGAGCATTTTCAAAAAAATGATGAGGTGCAGATGACCGTCACGCGCTGGATTCCTCTCCTAAGCAGTAGAATTCTACAATATAGGAATACAAAATTTGATCTTAACAGTAAATCAAGTTTCTTTGTTCCAGTGATGAATATGTTGAAAAGTAGTTCAAAAATTGCCACATGATTGTTACAACGTAACCTGTATTTGCTTTCAAATCTGTTTCAGTTTCTGTTTTTAGCTCTAGGGAAACTTATTTTTTATACATTTTTTCAATGTAACAGCAGTGAACCATCGTCGTATATTAAACTCGTACATAAAGTACGAAAAGTCATTAAATGTTGGAGATTACGAAATACTGTTCAAAGCAACAACAGTGACTCATAACTTAATATCACGAAATCACAGTGAATAGAATAGTGATTCATAAATGGATGTTATGAAATCCCATTTAAAACAAGAATAATGAATTTTCACTGATTATTACGAAATCCCATTCAAAGTATAAATAATGGTTCATCACTGGACATCACAAACTCTGAGAACGCATTGTGAATATCACCAGTATTACATACTTAAGGAATTATAATATTGACATGTACTGATGTACTTATGTAGTATAAACATACTTTAGTAGTAGCTGTTGTGCTGTATAGTCAAAATATCTTTTTGCATTTATCATCAACATTAGATATTCAAGCAACTAGTGTGATAAGACATCTATTTATGTAGTTCAGAGATATTTTTAGGTAGTTTTTGTGTAATATAGTCAAAGTATTTTGTGAAAGGTTGTATACAGGGGATCACAAAAGTTTTAATATGCATTTAACAGTAAATTTATTAGTCGAAAATTATATCTGTTTTATGTATAAACAAATGAAAATATGTTACTAAATGAAACATTAGCATCTGTTTAAATGTATCAGCAGTGAATCAATTAGGTTTTACAAACACTGAGAGAATGTATTATAACTAACATCAGCATTAACAATTTAAAGAACTGCTGAATACATACATATATTTGTGCACTAAAAATTTGTATGTAGCATGGACATATTTAGTGGTAGATTTGCATAATACATTTATATTACCCTAATGCAAAATGCATTATTTAAAATGTGAAAAAAGTTCTTATAGCTGCTGTAATTATACGCAAAATAAAATTTATTGAGAGGTGTGTTTGATTTTAAAAATAATTATATACAGTGTCTGAGGAAAGTATTTGAACAAGGCATACTTTACTCATAACTTTTACTTGTAATTTTTTTTGTGCGAATCTAAAAGAATAAGCACTTCGCTTATAACTCAAAATATACATATTGCGACCTAATATTAAATAAAGATGGCAGTATTACAAAACATTATTTTATTGCAGACACAGCATATTAAACGAAGTACAGTCGAAAAAAAAATTTAACACACCCTACTAATTCTGCAACTAATTATAATAGAAGAAAATTACTGGTACCAAACGTTTGGAAATAAAATGTATTTTTAAATTATGTATATAAATTTTCTTAGGGGGCCATCTACAAAACAAACAGACAAAACTTTCTATTTTACAATGACAACACCTAATTTTGACAATACATTTTAAATTTTCGGTTCAAACTATGTCTAGAAACGAAATTTCATGTCATTTGGATGATAAGTTTTTGCATTATTAACATTCAAAATTTAAAGCTACTAATGTTAAATTACATTTTCATATTTTTGTTAATATCTCCTGAAATTATAATTGTAATGTGATGATTTTTTGTGTGGTTATAATACTAAAAACCCCGAACATAAATACATTGAATTTGTATTTTAAAAAAAATTATAATATGAATTATGAAATTATTATTCGAAAAAAATAAGAATTGCAACCTACAATTTTTTTGATATATATATATATATATATATATTTATTATGTCCTGCTTTATGCTAATTCTCAATTTCAAATTTGTCTTTGTAGTAGTTTTCCAATTCTGATTAAAAAACTTCAAACTGATGGTTTAATGGGCTGTCTATGATGCGCAGAGAAGCAAAATTAGAAAAAAATATATATTTTACTCATTTTATTGAAACATTAGGGCTGGGAAAAGTGGAAACATATTCAGCGAGTGAAAAGCTCCTATTGGCAAGAAATAATGCGTTAATAGAAGTAACATAGTCATTCTGTAGCATTTCAACAACCGAGTACCGAACTTCAATTTGGATATAGCCCCTTAAATAGGCTTATTTTCGAATAATTATTTTCTCTGATACGAATCGTACGAATTTCATGAAAATTTGTTTTTAGGCTAATTGAAGGGTGTAGAATTTATTTATGGCGTCAAACTTGGGTATTGCTATTGAAAAACAAAGTTTGGGTTCGTTTTGATATGTAGATGGCCTCCTAAGCAAATTTTACATACATCATTTAAAAGTAGTCTCTATTTCCAATCGTTTGGTACCGGTAACTTTCTACTACAGCAATTTGTTACAGAGTTAGTAGGGAGTGTTTACTTTTTTTTCCACGACTGTACATTCACACAACCTAGAACAGTTGAATATAAAGGCCGTAGGGGTAGAAATGCCTAAGTGGCTTCTTACCTCAGTTTCAGATTGTCACTTTTGGAGAAGTTTTCTCCATTAAACAACGGCCCCCACCAGTGGCTGAGAGGTTCTGCTCTCAAAGCTTGTAGACGGGGGGTGCTGGGTTCGAACCCAATCGCACCCGTCGTCCTAACCGTTTCGGAGTTTTCGTGGTTTTCTTCGAAACCGTGGATTCCCATGCGTAAATACGGGTTAGGTTCCCTTAGAAAGACCTCCCACGGAGAGCACTCCCCCTAGGGCCTATATGCCTGGAGTTGATAATCGGCCGTCAAAAATCAACCCAATCCATTAAACAATGTAACCAGAATCTTGCTTGCTTCAAAGATACCTCAAAGAGATGCTGCTCTTTGGACTCTAGAAAGTGAAATCCTTTATTGGCCTTTATCGGCGTCTTCATTTATAGATGCGGCGTTGAAAATGCTCAAGAGCTTCTCAAACACTCGCAAGTTTATGAGGGCATCAATGTCTTTAAAACGTCAAATTAAGAGTTTTTATTTCTATTTATGTTTTTATAGTGGCTAGACAAGAGAACTGAAGTAGGATATATGATACCTTGAGATAATCTCTGTTAGAAAGTTAATGACGCTCTTGACCGGCACTTATTTTAGAGGGAGGGAGAATCAGAGATTACTTTTAATGAACCACTCTGTAATTAATTATGGAAATGAAGGTAGCGGTTTTGCTACAATATCTATCTATCTATGTAATGAGTAAATATTTCATGATGATATTTAAGGTACAACATATACAAATTTACTGGGAAAAATGTATTTTAATATTTATACAAACACGACCTGTATATTGTTTGAAAAGTAAAACATTTAACAGCGCTTTGAAAAAAATCTATCACATTTCAAAACTATAGTCTGCTTCTCATTAATTCCATAACATGTTTTATAAATTTGAAAATATCTCTTGTCAATTTTTCAAAAGAGTGTTTTAGAATTAAAATGTTTTTTAAAAATGTTTTTCCTAAAGATTTGATTCAACAATGAGTATACATTCATTCTTAATTAAACGAAGGCTTGGCGACTGGAGAGATGTTAGACGCATTCGATGAAACAAATATAATAAATACTTTCTTATTATTAGCACTGTATGCCTGACGCTGCTGAAGAAGAAGTATTCTCCGATTCCTAAATTCATTTAAAACTTTCCAATCACACTTTCAAACAAATGATCTCGCATTATATAAATGTACTTTCCAGCATAGAAAATTATCGATATCAGTTACAGTCCTAGTCATAGACTCTCAAACCAAATTGTTATCATCATGATGCTTCACACTTATGATCACATTTGAAGACGATTTACTTCTTAACAGGGCAGGAATTAAGCCTATTGGACCGATTGCTTCCAACTGGAATCCTGGATCCTGCACTAGAGTATAATATACTGTCAGCAAGTTAAGTACACACCAACACATTGACCATGTATCATAGGACATGAGTTTCAAAAATCGCCTCATCAAAAAAATACATAAATAAATAGATAAATAAATAAATCGTGTTTTTTCTATCAGTCTATTCTATTGATAAATCTGCACCGAAAAAGCACTACAATCTGCAAAAAAACTAATTTTATCCCGTATATCTGGCATTGTAAAATCTTGATTTACAATGAAAACCAATAGACTCGGAGGTTTTTCGCGATTTCTCAATGTATGATTTTCTCTAAAAGGCGAGTTTTGAAACTTAAGTGCTCATATGTATAACATCACACATTTCATGTTTTACAGTAAGCAGCAGTGGTTATTGTAATAAAATTAGTCAGCGCAAGTTTTTGTGATTTGTCCGCCTTACAGAGAGTTTACTGTATGTGTATATCTGCCAAGCCAGGAAAACAAAAAGTCCTTTAGCTTGCTACATATATAAATTCAAAATCTAACCAAGTCACTCTGGCAATAAACCACGGATGAAAAATATTTTTTTTATAACGATGAAAGAAATGAGCATTAATTTTTTTACTTATTTATTTAAACCTGCGCTAGATTATAATCTTATCAGTCATCCGTCAACGTATAATTACTTTTTTTATATTTACTGACAGATGTTTAATTTCTATTATAAAATTTATAAAAAGAATAACGAAAGCATTTAACTTATGAAAAGATTTATTTTAGCCAGGAAATAAATAATATTATGATTACATCTAGATTGATATATTTACTTCATTTGAGATGAGATAAGAAATCAAGTTATATTATAGTTAATGAATAGATTTTTAAGATTTATGGGAGGACAAATAAATTAACAGCAACTAATTTAGGATTACATAGACTATAATGTATCCGAATTCTTTTGTGTGTCTATGTAACCATTAAGTAACCAAATTAAGTGGCAAATTAATTTTCGCCTGCAAAAGTGAAATGTGAGTGGTAAAAAAAAAAAAACGCTGACATAAGCACCAGGTGTAACAATTAGATATTTAGCACAGCCACTCGATGCGACGTCACTGTAAATTATAAATGGTCACATGTATCACTATCGGTATGGTGAAGTTACGTACATTACACTTTTATTCGCCAGATTCTGTGATTCAGTAAAGGGAAAATTCCTTTTCAAAAACAATGGTAAGATTTTGTTGAGGTGGTAATCAGGCCCTGCATAAGAGGACCGTAATTTTGTGACAGAAGTAACCAAGTGACAAAACACCGTAGATGAGGTTACAATGAAATAGCGTGGTGAGTCTCAGATGACTGTCATTTCGGGACTCAATTGTGAAGTCAGAATGACTGATACGTCCTGACGAGTCCCAGTTGACATCACAATGTAGTCACTTGGTGACGCTTCAGTGACCGCAATGGAGGATATTCCAAATATGGGTTCGAGGCTGAAAAAAGTCACGTGATACCGGTAATTTACCCAAGGAACTTCTAACTGATAAGAAGGGAAGATGCTACTGCTTTGCCTGATGAACTGTTTCATTGGCTTAGCGGGGATTTACATTACACGTCTACGGAGCCTTCCCTTCTTTACGCTAGACGTTTTTACCTTGATCACGTGATCAAAACGCAGATGAAATATCCTTTATTTTGCAACTCTACCATGAATTCCTCATGACCGTTGCTCTGTAACATGCCACCGGGTGATTTCATTTTGGTGTCACTTAAGAACTTGTCACAAAGCAACGGTCATGGTGATTTCCCAGTGGAGCCACCAAGTGATGGTCACCTGAGGGTCACCAGAAGGCGTACAAGTAACGTCTCCTGATAACTCGTCACAAAGTACTGGTCACGATACCTTCACGGTGAAGTCACCAAATGACGATCACTTGAGAATCCCCATAATACTAACGAAAGATATCTCATTTTGGTTACCTGAGGGATTCTGACATTTAAGTGACGTCACATCGACTGGCTGTGAGGTAGGATATTATCTATTTGCTACGACTTAAAATTTATTTTGACCACTCTCAATTAACTTTTGCGTAGTACAATTAGCATTTCGTATTTGTTCCTTAATTTATGGACACCTGTGTATTATGACGCATGGTTTTACGTCATTTGATTTATATTTTTCACACACTCGTTTAGTTTTATACTATTATTTTGATCGTCAGAAAAACACTCAAAAAATTATTTTGGTATTCAATCCATTAAAAACGCTTGCAAAAATAATTCCATTTATCCTTGAAAAAAACCTGTTGTAGCATTGAATAAAAAGGGAAAGTTTACTATAATGACAATTTTATATCTTGCTTTCGTACTCATATGAATAATAATAATAAAAAAAAAATAAAAAAAACAACAGAATGTACTTCCAGTCTCTGAAAGCAATTTCATTTAGGGTATTGTACATAGGAAAATATTAGAAAGAAAATAGAGTAGTTACTATCAAAATTTTAATTCATTAGTTGAAGCCAGGTTAAATTTTTCAACTTCTTCCAGTATAACTGAAGGCAATTTATGATTCCAGTGCATGTTAAGAGTTAGTAGACGCATAAATTGTCAAATATTTACAGCAGCTTTTTTGATTATGATAATTTCAGTGGTTTAAGCGCGTAGTTTAAGTATTCGTTACCTCTGCGCTACAGTAGGACATCTAGTAATAATCGAAAATGAGATGTCTGACTTAATGCTATGAAAAACTGCGTCTGCATCTAGTGGAACAGTCGGGAAATTTTTATAAAACACATCTGAGATATAGTATTAAACACAACTTTATGTTTCAGAATTTGTTCAAACTAGATGCAAACACAGTAATTCATAGCAGTAAGTCAGACATCTCATTTTTTATTATTACTAGATGTCCTACTGTTGCTCTGAGGTGACATATGACTGTTAATTTTTTTTTGTTTTATTTTTATTATTTATTTATTTACTGATGAATTTTTAATTTCGTTATGGAATATTAGTTAGAAATAAATGAGGAACTATTTATTTTGTTTTAAGTGCAAATGAATTAATCTTTTGAAGCGGGGTTGCACGCGATAGATATAGATTAAAAAAAACCATGCACATGCAAATTATTTCAAAAACCATAAAAAGTCAGTGAATTCAAATGCATTTCTTAAACACCTTGGTTTTCAAAGAAGTTTTTTTTCCTATTTGACGGTATAAAAATTTAAATTGTGCTATGTTTAGAAGTTAAACAAATTACAATAAAAGAGAAATTTATGATCCAGTTGCTGCCACCGCCAATATGACGTCAATATCACTAAGCAATGTTTTCGCTTAGATTAGTATGCATAGTATCAATACTAAAATGAAAGATTTCGCACTTTTAAGTACCTTAAATTTAAACTAGCTACTTTCTGACACAGTTATGACTTCATTTTTATCCGTTATGAATAAAATTAGTAGGTGTTTTTGCTCATAAACTATAAAATCGAATAGTGTTTTCCATTTTCGATAAAGCCACTTGTCACAAAACAATGTTACATTTGGAATTTTGGAAGTAAATTGCAAAAAACAAGATTTCGAGATCGATTGTCATGAGATAGTAATTGCTTATAGCTCAAAATTTAATTATCGAAAAATGAAAAAAAAACTATAATATGCTTGGATCACACAGCATTAAAAAAAAACTTGGAATATTTTTTTCAGATTTTGGTCTGTCCGCAAAACATTTAAGATACTTATATCCCACATCCAATTTTCTTCAGATTTTTTCAACGAGCAGAACAGATATATAAGAATTTTAACATTCCGTTTCTTAAAATTTTTAATAAATTATTTTGCTTGCTTTTTAGCCGTAATGGAGCAATTTATTTGTGTTATTAAATAAAATAAAAATGGCATACATTCCTTTGATGTATTTTTTCACCATCAAAATTTTAGCGTGCCTCCGAAATATAACCACGTTTTTAAGTGCCCCGTGAAGTAAAAAGGTTGAAAATCACTGGACAATATTGAGCAGCCAACAGGGTACCTTTAAATTTTTCATGTTAACCATTAACTGCCAAGAAGGATAAAAAGTATACAACTCAACAGGTTTTCTACCGATCCTTGAATATTCGTACCACTATTTCCAAACAATCTTTCCTTGTTTAATTACAGAAGGTGGTGAAGATTAATAGTCAGAAATAGCTGTACTAAAATGCAAGGTAGATCTGTGGGAAATATACTGAAGTGTGTGTATTTTATCAACCCTAGGTAACTATGAAGTAAGGGAGACATTTAGCTAACAAGAGCTAATAATTATTACAAAAGCAACTGATCAACTTAATTTATTACTATTTGTACAAAAATTGGTAAAATATTCCAGAAATCACCATACAATTCAGTCAAAGAATCTAATAATTTTACTGAAATATATTTTATATACATAATCATTCAGCTTTAAAACATAAATTAAAAACATCGGCAGGAACGCCTATTATGAAAACAATATTGAAACAATGTTGTATACATTGCCTACATCTCAGATAATATTAGCAATATTAGGGTACTTACATTTTGCTAATATTGCTCCATATCACAATAGATATGCCAAACGGAAAAGTCAAAGCATATATTAAAACATTTATTTGTTTAAAAGACGTTACTAAAAGCACATTAAAAGTAAATTAAAAACCTAAATTGACATGTTTCAACTCCTTCACTGAGTCGTTAACAGAATGTATAACAGAAATTACAAATACAATGCTTATGAAAAATGGAAAAAAATCATCGAAAACAAACAAGTAAACATATAACGCGCCCTACATTTTCGCTATCACACCTGTTACCTCTATGTCGCGACTCCGCAAGTTATCCAATCATTCAATCCATATATTCGGAATGCGAAAAGATAACGCATCCTTACAAAACCCTGAACCTCTTAAATAAATTTCAATGGACTCTCTTATAAATAATTGTAAATAAAAATGAGATCTGTAGATTAATCTACTCTCGTTAAAAAGTATGTGCAAGTAATGTAAAAGTAACTTTAAAAGTTTTTTAAGTAAATACATATTTTAATATATGCTTTGACTTTTCCGTTTGGAATATATATTGTGATATGGTTATTAGTGGACGTAAATAAGGCTTATTACTCGTTCTTACTTACATTTGTAATATTGCTCCAGTTTTAACGATTAAATTTCGTCATTTTATTGGACATTTTCCCAATATTAACGAAATATTTCGCCATGTTAGTGTTTCATTGGGGTGCTTACATTTATCCACTAATACTGGCATGCATTGTTTTGTTATTTTATTGCTAATATTCCGAATATAATATCAATATATGTATAATATTGGTGTTTCGTTGCCAAGTTTTCCGGTGTAAACTCATTATTTATATTACAGTGTTCCTTTCATTTCAAATATTTCCATTCAAAGGCAGTATTAAACTAATATTGGCATTAGCATCAATTAAACTTCATAAATCATAAAATTATAATAAATAAATCAATATTAGTATCACTAGAACTATTTCCAATGAATGGAATATTGGACTCCAATGTAACCAATGCAGGGTGTTTATAAAGTCTTAATAAAATTTTGAAAAATGAGTCCTAAATTTATTTTTGCTTTTGCAAGTGATCTAATACACTACATTGAATAGAAGAAAGAATAGCCCTTGTTTGTGGTCGTCTAAATGGATTAATGTATTGATTGATTCAGGACGAACTTGACGCACGTTAAAGTATCATTCCCCAGAGCTTCTAGCAAATCGTAGAAGATAACGTATACTGAGTTGCATAGTACTAAAGTTCAAGCTTATGCACAGTTTGAATGTGGAAGACATTTTTTAAAAATGATAACGTAGTGTTTTCCAAACAGTAGGATGCGTAACAGGCAAAGTGTTCGTGAGGATAATTTGTGGCGAATGATTACCGCTTCTTGCAGTTGAAATTTGGTGCAGTCAGCCGGAACAATCTTCATCTATAACCCTTTCAGGGGCAAAGCACTTTTACTGCTAAAGTGTTGAAATGATAGAATGACACAGAAATTTACTTACAAATTTATTTGAAAATTAAAAAAAGCTATTTTTCACATACATAATAAAAGGAAAAATATTATGCCAAAATTCTGATGCCATTGCGGCATTTGGGAATCAAAATTAAGTGGCTTCATAAACATACCACTGCCCTTGAAAGGGTTAACGCTAAAAGTTCATTAAAATTTGCCTTTATTAGCTACTTTGGTAAAGCTATTTTTTTTTTTATTCAAGGATGACTTTTTATTGCACCTGTTATTTTCGTACGAGAGATGATGAGAGCAATACAGCAGGATCTCGAGCCTGGGCCCGAAAAGTACTTGCTCTATTTCTATACGAGTGAAAAAAGGGAAGCGAGTAAAAAAAGGGAAAAACGAGCGATTCAAAAGGGAAAATTTTATTAATTAGCAATGTGAAAAAAAAAAAAAAAAAAAAAAAAAAAAAACTTACCGGATTCTGTTTGAGAAATAAGAATGTACTCTAAGATTCTTAAAATGTTTTAGATTACTGTAAAAATCAATTTGAAAGGGAATTGAATTGTTATTGGTGGGATTCGAAAGAAAATATTCTATTTTATGGTTCTAATGGTATGATCTGTGGGATATCCATTATCTATTTTCTATTTCTATTTAAAGTCTTTTTCCAGAATTATTGGTAAACAGAACTTATGTCTTTCTGCTACAGTTGTGCAGTGACACATTAAAAGAATGAGAATTGTGATTTTTCCAGATTTCAGCAAATAGTTGGATATAAATAACAAATTAACTATTTTAAATAGATTTTCAGGTACATGAAATCATGAAACGTTATCATGAGGGAATATTTAAGATTAACAGATATTTCTATTTAAGAAGAGATTTTTAAATGAGAAAATTAATCTTGAAACAAAGTTTTAATGACGTTTTAATAAACGTTATTAAAAATTTTGTTCTGTTGTGCTTTTGATATAGAGATCGGATTTCAAATCGTTGAATTCGGACTCCCGAAAAAAAAAAAAAAAAAAAAAAAAAAAAAAAAAGGAGTCCGAATGCATCTTTAATACACTCTAATTGAAAAAAAATTATAGAAGTTTAATTTATATAATGGTGTAATTTAAACTGAGATAACTGGTGTAATATTATACATTAGTGTAACGTAACACCAGTTATATCGGTTAAATTACTGAATAAGATGGAGGCAGCTAAGCTGCCACTACAAATAATGGCTAATCTTTCTACAATGGCAATGGCTAAAAACAATGGCTAATCTTTTTTTTTTTGTTTAGATAGAGAATCTTCTGAGATTATCAATGTATATAGACTTTATAAACACTAACCAATACACAAGTTTGCTAATAAAGGAAATTAATAATTTCTCAAATTCATGTTTTCTGGCACTTTCCGTCTACAACATTATATCCTGGCAATGCGCAAACGAGTCGTCTACACGTCTTGAGGAATGGGTCATATTTGTGACGAGACGGACATTCCGGAGTGGCCACTGTCACTCTCTGCATTCCAACTTCTTCTCCACCATCGTCCTGATTGACGTCGATTAGATGATGGAATGAAAATCGTCCTTCGCCTGGTTTTCTACCTAAAACAATTCTTTCACAAGATATGTCGTCTACAGTTTTGTGATTGCAAATAGCACAATGCGGGTTTTTGTAAGCATCAGTGTTGGAATAGGCGACAGCCATATATTGAGAACATAGTCTGGCGATTGCAGGGCGTCCCCAGTTCGTAGCACATGTTGATACTAAATTAGAACGACAGAAGCGGACACTGTTATTCAGATAACCTTGGACATCGTAGATGATATCACAACCGATAAATTCGGTTTCGTTGCCGAATCTGTTTAACCTGTAAGAAGCAAAATATTTTGAGTATACAGTCGAACCCCGATTTAACGAATGTTTCGGGACTAGTAACTTTTTTCGTTAAATCGAGATTATTCGTTAAATCGGAATAATCAAAGGAATATTTTTATACAAAAGAACAAGTTAAAAAATGCCAATAAATAAGAAGACTAATGCTCACTTACTTTAATAATGATGTTAAACATTTGTTGCTTTAAGAAAATACACTGTATAAAACTTGATTTTTTTTTGTACTACTGGAGAACTCTGTGGCTTTGCTCGCGTAATAGTTGAAATATGCGATAAGTGATATTTGTGATAATAAGTGATATTTGTATGACTAATTTTTATTTGAAGAAATTATACTTTTAGGAACAATTCAAAAATTACAAATTAAGCCACAGTTTGACTAAACTTCATTGTTACATTGCATTACGCAGAAATGAGACTTAAATTAATACGAAGAACTAAAACTAATTCTAAATAAAGCATAATTTAGAAAGTATTTTGGTGCTTTTATGCTAATTTCCGCTCATTTCAGTATTCATTTGAAGTTTTGAATTTTTTAGAAACCATCTTCTTAAAATGCTTTTACATCTTAAAATTAACCATCATGTCAAATTCCAAGTTTCATGTCTAACGGTCTACCAACTCTCTGGTGGTAGTGGCACCAACATAAAACGCCTTTGTTTAAACAGGGACTGTCACCATTAATTTGCTAACATTAATGTTGAAATTCCTAATATTCTTTTTGTATTTCCTAATATTCCATAGAAAACGTAATTTAGAAAGTTATTAAAGACTTTTTTAGAACGTTTGTTGTTCCTGTCAACCCAAGATAGTAGTGGCGCCGGCAAAAAATATAGCCTCTGTAGGATCAGAGATTGTCACTATTGATTAGCAACCATTACTTTTGGAATCGGTGCATTATTTCCTGAGATTGCATATAACAATCGCAACTTAGGGCTTTTTCAGAACGCTTTTCACTCCTTCCCTTCGCTTCACTCCTTTTAAATTTCGAATTTCTTTTCGACTGTTCTTAGAGGGCATTTATGTTTTATAAGTAACTACCATGCCATATTTCAAGTTTCTAGCCTCCAATATCACAGAAATCGCAATTTAGAACGTTTTTTGTTCCTGCAACCCTGTAATGATAGTGGCACCGACATAAAATATAGCTTGTGTTTGAGTAGGTTCTATCACAACCAATTTCTAACTATTATTTTTAAAACGGTTTGATATTTAATAAGCTTGCATAAAAATCATAATTCGGAACTTATTTTGAAGGCTTTTCGCTCACTTCATCCTGTTAAATTTGGAATTTTCTTTCTACGATTCTTAGATAGCATTTGCATTTTTTCAGAGCCAAATTTCAAAATGTTAGACCCTCTCAATAATACAAAAAACGCAATTAAGAACATTTTGTGCTACTACAACCCCCCAGTGGTAGAGACAACAACAAAAAATATAACCTATGTTGGAGCAGGCAATGTAATCATCAACACTGTTGAATGCAGACACTTTTCTCCGGGAGGGATTTTTGTGTCTCCGGGGGGGGGGGGGCATTATAGAGTCCTGAGGGAGGGGGAATTGCATTTTTTGACCATTGAAAACACAAAACCTCAAATCTTCCGGGGAGGACCTCTCATTGCTCCGGGGGGGGGGGGATGTCCCCTCCCCCCGAGCCACCCCTTGAAATCAACACTGATCATTAATTTGCAACCATTACTTTTGAAATCTGTATGATATTTCCTGAAATTGAGTAGAAATCGCAATTTAGAACATTTTTGGCCCATTTTCAATCCTTTTAAATTTCCAATTTTTTAGGAAATGTTCTCAGAGATCATTTATAGCTTATAAGTAACTACCATGCCCAATTTTAAGTTCCCCTGCACTATTAAAAAAAAAAAAATCGCGATTTAAGACAATTTTTACTCCTGCAACGCTCAGGTGTTAGTGACTACGACATGAAATAGAGCCCATGTCAAAGCAAGGGCTGTCAACGTTAATTTCCAGCCATTACTTTTGAAATCGGTTTGATACTTCCCGAGATTGCGTAGAAATCTCCATTTAGAACATTTTTAGAACGGTTTTCGCACATTTTCACCCCTTTTAAATTTCGATTTTTTAAAGAAATTTTCTTAGAGATAATTTATATCTAATGAATAACTACCATGGCAAATTTAATGTTTCTAGGTCCTTCAGTAACACAAAAATCGCAATTTAGAACCTTTTTTGTTCCTGCAATTAGAGGTTGCGCGTAGGTTGCACTTGGGTATATTCTTTGTGATATGAAGCAAATTTTCAAATATTTCCAAGAGGAAAAATTCGCGGAGCTCGTCTAAATTTCAACAAATATAATGTACATGCGCGTGATTTGGAATATTTATTCTAGCTGAAAAAATAATTTTCCAAAAACATGCTTTAAAAAACAAAAACAAAATTTGGAAATTTTTTCTAATGTGACAGAGCGTGCAACATGAACAACGATAAAAAAACAAGTCGGATATTGCATGTCAAACGTGGCAAATGAGGTGTGTTCGTACTATAGCTAGTTTAATATTAAGATCTTGATGCAATAGTTGTTGCACTCTTATGCAAAAATGCATGAATATAAAGTTTTTTACGATTCTATATATTAAATTTACTAATACGGAAATAATATGGCTCCATCTTAAATATGACGTCTTCATCATGGCAACCTAGAATCATTACTGGTGATGGGATATCATTGAATTAATTACGTATGGTAGAATTTAATAGAATGAAAAAAACTTTTATTAATATATTTTTAAGGTTTCATTCGATTTTGATAAAATTTGAAATGGTTCGAGAAAACTCTGCAAAGGTTATATATATTAAATTTCAAACCATTCGGTTCGGTAGTTTTTGCACTATTATATGCAAACAGACAGACCAGACAGAGACTATAGGTACTACGTATATATTTAATTACGAACGCACCTAATTATAATAATAATAATAATAATGATGATGATGAAGTAATGCTATAACAATCATATTTTTACGAGAATAACGTTGCTCATGTTGAAATTTATTACCATGACGTTGACTTGCTTGTATTCAGAACATGAAACTTTGCTTTATATGACAGAACAGTAGGAAACACTTTTTTCAAACTTTGTGGTCACTTATCTATACGGTCAATTGTCAAATTCAAAAATATTTTTTTTCTAAGTGTTGGAAATGGCCATCTTATTAGGGGTTGCACAGTATATACACTTGGATATACTCTTCGTCATATCAATATTTCCCAATGAAAAAATTCAAGGTGCTTGTCTAAATTTCAATAAATATAATGAACATGAGCGTGAGTTGGTATATTTATTCTAGCTGAAAAAATAAATTTCCAAAAACATGCTTAAAAAAAAAAAAAAAAAAAACTTTTATAAAAACAAATCGAAAACTGTGCGCCAAAAATGGCAAATGGCAAATGTTCTTACTGTAACTAGTTTTTACATATATTCCAGTAATTTCTAGTATTTTTATATTAGTTAAATATTCATTTCCTGATGCAATAGCTGTTGCACGCTTATGCAAAAATGTATGAATACAAAATTTATTAAGATTCTATATATTAAATTCACATACGAAAATAATATGACTCTATCTTAACCCGGGAGAACTCGCTAGTGAGAATGCCCAATTGCTTTTCTTTTACTTTACATTCATATAATATCAACTTTTTTTTGGTTGGCTTAGTACTTTTATTCACAAAATAGGTAAAATAATTGAAAAACATTTTGAAATTTTAATTAAAATGAAAAATGATTTAAATAAGAGTCTTAAAAAAGTACGACTCTGAGAGAAAATCTCATGCAGCGAGTTCTCCCGGGTTAAATAGGACGTAATCCCCATGGCAACCTAGCATCATTGCCTATCAGGGGATATCATTGAATTAATTACATATTATAGGATTTAATCGAATGAAGGAAACTTTTATTAATGTCTTTTTAAGTTTTGATTATTTTTTCATAAAATTTGAAATGACTCGACAAAGCTCTGCAACGATTATATATATTAAATTTCAAACCATTCGGTTGGGTAACTTTCGCGCTGTTATATGCGGACAGACGAACAGACAGACAGACGGACGGACTAGACAACGACTATAGTTGTTACGTATTTATATAATTATGAGCGCACCTAAAAATTAAAGTTTGAGTGGCACCAACTGTTTAGTAATAGTATCTATGGGCATAAAGGGGATGGAACACGAAATTCCACTGGTTCGAATATTACTCTTCTTCCAGGTCACATAATTTGAATGACGATAATAAGATTTCCATTTCCGAAGTTATAATGTGATAATTAAAATCAGTTTTGCGTGCAAAAAATGATCGGAGTCAGAAAAATAAATATTACCTGTTCATGCCCCATAAGCTGCGCTCTTGGTCGTAAAACAGATCAGACGTGATTTGCTCTTGAGTTAATTCATCGTCTAATCCATAACATTTCAATCTCAGACCGAATGTTTTCAGTGAGTCCAAATTTGCATTATTGCACTTGGCGCATGCCAAGTTGCGATATGTTTTTTTCCGAATCTCGTCTGTAGCAGGAGCAGTGGAAAGAGGATCGCTGAAGTCTTCGAGGTCTTGTTCGCACGCTTCTTTTACCTGAAAGATGAATCATCTAATATATAAAAATGAAAATTTGCCTGATGTCTGTCTGTAATTCTATATAAATCCACAGTTTGGAAGCCAGAATTGAGAAATGTTACGTACACGTGCATTATAACACGGCAGAGGCAACTACAGTAATCCGCAATAGAAGTAACTTCTAGTTAATTTTTAATTAATAAAAAAACACCCATTTAACAGCAATTTTCTATCAAATTTAAACATTTTTCGTTATAGCTGTTGCCAACAATTAAAAATCCACAATAAAATTCTTACCACAACTTTTCCATTACAAGATTTCCACGTGAAAAAAAATGAAATAAATAGTTTGATGAACTTTAAAAAAAGTGAATATTATGTCATAACTTTTCTACTAAGAGATTTTCACGTGAAAAATGAAAATTAAATAAATAGTTTGACGAATTAAAAACAAAAGTGAATGTTACGTCATAATGTTTGTGTTTTATGATTCCCATGTGAAAAATTATAATTATTTAATTAATTTGACGAATTAAAAAATAGAATATTGCATCATATTGTAAATATAAAGGACGTGGTGAATATAAACGTCATACAAGCGTGAAGAAATGTATTGAAGCTTGATAAAAACTCGATTATGGAAATATTGGCGTACTTTAACATTATTGCTACAATGATAAATGGAAATGAGTTCATTTATAGTTGTATTATTTTGAGTCTGTTATTTAATTTTATACATTTTTATATTGCGTTTTCATTTGATTTATGTGTACAACACTTCGACTGTTTTTTTTTTTTTTATGTTGTATGTTATATTTTGAAATTGGTTTTTCAAAACAAACATTTTGAAAATTCCGGGCAACGTCGGGTACTTTGGCTAGTTTTGAATAAACATGGGAGACTATAATTTAATTCCAATTAAGTTATCTAATGACCAGAAGAATCAACAGAAACACAAAACAAGAACGAAAAACCACGCGTTCAGTACAGATTATAAAACACTTTCTAACACATTCAGAATACTGTAACAAAGTTCCGTACTTTATTAAGGTAAAAAAAAATGTCTAAATAAACAATTTAAAAAATGCATATCACATTTGTAAACCCAATTTCTGCAATTACTATGAGTTTTCGGAAAAATTGTCCTTTTTCTTGTGTAGCCTTGTATATGATCTATCGATTTTTATGCATGCATAGCATACTGAATGTTAATCCAGTTGAACGGATAGCACAGTTGAAAATTTCCATTCAGCAATTTCAATCAGTAAAGGGAAATGTACTTGAAAACTTTTGTGCAGCCCTGTATAGGATCTATAGAGTTTATATACACCAAGTAATATGAAAAAAAAAACTCATATCATATCGAAAAATGCATTTCCAGCAATTATTCTTCATAGGCAGTAACTACAGCCAAAATTCTTTTCTGTGTCCCTGTAAATGAACGATAAATTGTATGACGTCAGATTCTACTGTAAGCACTTCGTAGTACACCTTAGTGATATATATACATTTTAATATGTTTACAATAGTGTAATATCATTTAAATACACCGCAAACGATTTTTCCTCATAGGCCGTAATGTAACGGAATTCTTTTGGCTGTCCCTATAAACAAAGCGTAAATGCTACACACGTCATTTACAATACCGAACATGCCATTGTAAACCACAATAACATATATCAATTTCGTGACATTCTGACTATTTTTTACGCCAGTTAGAGTTAGAACAGACGGTAGGCAGACGGACAGACGCACCGAATTCATAAGCACTTTTCAACTACTTTGAAAAGTGTTAAAAAGCTAATTATTCTTTTATGCCTTCGAAATTCATTTAAAATTAGGTCTTCTTACTAAAAAAAAGCATAGTGTAGTGACGGCACACGACTGGGTAGCTAAAATTATCGAAAATATCACTGCAGCTCGTAAAACAATTGAATTAAAACTCAATCCAATTCTAAAAACAAAACAAATTTAATTAAAAGCAAAAAGCAGATTATGTTCAAATGAATCAATTACATCCATTCTCTACACGAGAGCTCCACAATCCACAATCCTGGCTTTAACATAACATAGCACTTGCCACGTGCTCACAACTCAAGAAAATAATTAACTATCCGTTTAGTTCGGAGCTTTCGCTGAGCAACAATCAGTAAGCTCGTCGAAGCACGGACTTACTATCTTCTCCCCATTTCCCCTCGCGGAGTTTAGAAAGTCTTCTCCGTTCCGCCTCGGACATTCCAAAGCTTCTTCTCCGCGGCGTGGAAATAGACTCTATCGTTCAATCACAAAGGAAGAAATTTCCTTATCTGCGAAAAATGCTATTTCACTGAGACGTTGTTACAATAGTAGCACAGAAAATTTACAACCTTCAGTGTTGCAAAAACAAGTGTAATTGACCCAAAAATATTTGTACATTACTTATAACACACAAAAACTGACTAAGGTCAATTCAGATGTTATTAATTCCCATTTCATTAAAAAAGAACTCACCTGCCTTGGCAAAACAGGAGAAATAATTTTTAAATTTTAGAGGAGAAAATATAGGAATAACAGTATTGCACAAGAATCTCAAAAATACATGACATTGGATAATGGCGCCATTACAATAACATGTGTTGCCATATACACTATGACAAAAATCGGAACAGAATGATTAAAATGTGGGACGACTGATTCTTAATCGGGACATACCATTTGAGACAGATCCTCCTATTCAAACAGGGCACTTTCCCACAAGTAATTCGTAACAATTATTTTCTAATAATTTTTCTAAGAAGATTTTACGATTAAATAAGGCGATGAAATAAATAATTAAATAAGGCGATTTTCGCAAAAACTGGCGGGGATGAGCATGCGCAGATTAGGTAGCAGGAAGAGAACACAATTTTCTTTCAAAATAATAAATTCATTAGAAATAATCAACCTAAAAGCCACGGAAGGAAGTTAGTTAAACATACGGTGCTCTTAGGTGTTGTTAACAAACATTTAACATGTACAGTAAATTAAACGATCAAACTTTAACTGAAACATTGGGAAATCTTTCTCTTAATAAACAGCATTTAATAAAGGCTTTAAGAGATATAATATACATTTTAGACAGTGAAATAAATGTTAAAACAGCTTGAAATGATGCCATTTTTTTTCCTTTTTTAACACTTCAACATGGTTAAAAAGTGTTTAAGAATTCGATTTGTCTGTCTGTTTGTCTGTCTGTCTGTTAGCGCTCTAACTAGCGTAAATATACTAGGAGTGTCATGCAATTGATATATGTTAATGATGTTTACAGTGGAATGTTCGGTATTGAATAGGAAGTATGTAGCATTTACAGTATTTATTTACAGGTACACTCAAAAGAATTCCGTTACATTATGGTCAATGGCGAAAAATCGTTTGCAGTATATTTTAACGACATTATGCTATTTTGAAGTTATTGAAATTGGTATAAATCACTGAATTACACTACAAGATGATTAGTATAGAATAGGGAATTCATAGCATTTATTCTTGATTTACAGGGACACACAAAAAAATTGGTTACAGTACTGTCTTGGAGAAATAATTGCTGGAAGTGCGTTTTCAATTTTTGTATGCGCTTTAAAATTTAACTTATTTTTTGCATGTTAATTGTTGTATATAAATTCCATATCTTGTATACAGAGCTATACAGAAGAATTGACGTACCATTCTCCTTATTAACGGAAACTGCTGAAGGGAACTTTTCAACTGTGGTATGCATTTCTTATCTGAACTAAACTTTTGCATGGATGTATTTTATATACAAATATATATATATCATACACAGAGCTGCTCAGAGAATTCGGATAATTTTCAGACTGTAGATGGGCATTGCTGAAATTGGGTTCTCAAATGTGTTATGCTATTCCAAATGGTTCAATTAGACATCCTATTTCAGTTTATTAAACGGTGAGGTTTTGTTACATTATTCTGAATTTGTGTGCAAAAGTGTTTCACAATCTATGCTTGACGCATGACTTTTCTTTCAAGACTTCAATTTGGAGATCTTCAGAGTGATTGAAAGTGCTTTAAATAAAGAGACAAATAAGTTGAAATAGAATTATTCTTGAAAGTTTGTTTTGATATATAATGTAAATCCTACATTTTCAGAATTCAATTTAAGAAAAGAATCCATATAAATTGATAACATTTCACTTAAAGGAAAATAGAAAATGCAAAATACATTACCAAAAACGTGAGGAAATTTTTTTATACATAAATAGTTCTCCAAATTTATAAAGATGTTTCCTTCACCGAATCCCTAAAGCAAGTAAAACAAAAAAGTCTAAAAGAGCAAAATCGTAAACAATATCCAGAGCCCCACTCCCAGTTATAACAAAAATAATAGGTATTTGGAATCTATTACTATACTAAGGAAGAAACAATAGAACGTATTAACGAAAAGTAACTAAATAACAAATTATAACAATTTTGTAATATATTCTTCTTTGAATTGCTAGAAGATGTAAGTCGAAGTTATTTAAAACATTAAAAGAAGTTTTATTTATGAAGTTCGAACATGTAAACAGTCTAATAAAACTTTTTTACTGTTTTTAATGTTTTTATCTTACATCTTTTACCAACTGAAAGAAGAAAAGTAACTATTTTGTCCATTCTTAGTAGAAATTACAACTATGATTGGATAAATGTCAAAAAATGCCTTGTTTACCTTTCTGGGTCCATTCCAGCTGCTACTGCACTTATTGATTACATAGACTCCAGAATGTTCATCGTTTCCAATGTGCAGACACGTCACATCGGTTCGAGCAGATGGTCTTAAATTTTGCGTTGTTGAATTCGGCAAAGCATCAATGCAACAGTCTTTAAATGCAGTACAATTAAAGTCACATTCACAATTTCTGTCCATATATGTTAAATTATTTCTGTAACCCTGACATCTGTCCCTGGCAGGACAGTTGATGCCCAAACCTTCCAAGTCAATGTAGCTCTGAGAATGGCAACTGGAAATAAAAGCTGCACTAAGCGCTGTGAACACTGCATTTCTAAAACTTGCTAGCTTCATTCTGTATTTTAAAAAAACTGCGTAGTATATACAGTTGTCGATAAACGCAAAAGTCCACCAGAGATTTAATTTGATTGATTTCTTCTATCGATCTGAAAAAAAACAAAAGAAACAGTAAACATTTTCAGACTACAATTGTGAGGGAGAAACCCCCAGATTTTTAATTAAAAGATTGGCCGGGATGTAAGCAGGCAGTACATCACATCAAATCGCAGAACCCATTGGAATTAGCTCTCATCCTCAAATAATTAACTGCAAAAAATTTTCGGGTTACGATGTTTTTATTTTGACTTCATGAAAAAAACAGGGACTATTTATTTTCATCTTTAGAAAGATACTTTATTTCCAAAAATGTTCCAGAAAAGTATAAATAGGAAATTCTTCAAAATCTGTTAGGGGAAAGGGCAATATATGTCATTACTTACATTAAAGATAAGGAATTAGTAGATTATTCAAATGTGAAAGCTATAGTAATTAGAGAATTTGAGCCAACCCCCAAATTTGTTTAGAATATTTTAGAAAAACACAACGTCAACCTAATGAAACATATCTACGATTTGCATCCCGATAAACAACGAGTTGGGATTATTATTTAAAATTGAGAAATGTGACATATTTTTAACCCCTTAACGTATAACTACGTGTGAGACACGTGGTCTTGTATTCGGGACAAAACGGATTCTCACGGGCCTGGCTCATAGTACATCGGTCGGACCAAATGCAAGCACTACGGGTCCTACGGGTACCCCTTGGACAATGATCGAGCCAAATATAAATATCACGGGCATAGCCCATGGTGTGACAGTAAAGACTAACGGGATTACTAATAAACATTTTGTGGTATATCTGTCGCAGGCTAATTGAGAAACCAGGCTCTTTGCAAAGAGCTTAGGATGCTTGCAAAGAGCCGGGCTAATTGGAGAATCATCCCCCTTTTTCCAATTAGACTGTAAATTTTCAGGCTTATTGCAAAGAGCCTAGACACCTATTAGACTAATTGAAAAATGACCACTTATTTCCCAATTAGGATGATTTTTTTTAGGCTTATTAATCCGTAACCCGACCCGGAAATTATTTTGTGTTAATCGGATCCGGTTATGGTTTATTGGAATATTTTTGTCGGGTTCAGATTCCGGGTTTTTTTCAAATTGAATTTTTAGGTTCTGGTTCGGTTGCATGTCCTCAGAAATTATTTTGCCTTGCTCGGATTGGTTATGGCTCATTGGAATATTTTTGTCGGGTTCAGATTCCGAGATTTTTTCAAATAGATTTTTTAGGTTCGGTTCGGGTTGCATGTCCTCAGAAATTATTTTGTCTTGGTCACATCGGTTATGGTTCATTGAAATATTTTTGTCGGGTTCAGATTTGGTTCGGTTCAGATTGCGGGTTTTTTTCAAATGGAATTTTTAGGTTCGTGTTGGGTTGCATGTAGATTGAAATTATTTTGTCTTGCTCGGATCGGTGTACGTTCTGTTGTAATTTATTTTTCGGGTTCGGGTCGGGTTATTGGTTAATAAACCTAAAAAATCATTCTGATTGGGAAATAATTGGTCATTTTGCAATTAGCCTAACGGTTACTAGGCTCTTTGCAATAAGCCTGAAAAATATCAGGCTAATTGGAAAAAGAGAGATGATTCTCCAATTAGCCCGGCTATTTGTAAACAACCTAGGCTCTTTGCAAAAAGCCTGATTTCTCAATTAGCCTACGACATATCTTCCACAATTATTACATCAGGTTTTAATTACAAACCAAATATTGCACAAAATAAAACCAGTTGTATTTTATACATGTACCGGGTCTCCTAAAAAGGATTGACTGATTTTAAAATTCAATAACTCGCAAATGGTGACAGATATTTAAAAAATTCTTGCAGCAGCTTTATGTATAATTTCAGAAGTTTTTATACAGAGATTCTCGAATTTAGTTCGAATTACAAACAATAGATGGCACTGCAAGCAATAGGCGCTAAATTCAAGCTGGCTTTTTTGGCCTTTCTCTTCTCCCATGACAAAAAAGGAAATTAAAATGTATTGAGTAGGTCCCAAAGTACAAAAAATCGGGCCTGGATTTAGCACATATTACTCGCAGCGCCATCTATTATTTGTAATTCGAACTATATTCGAGAATCACAGCATAAAAACTCCTGACATCATATATAATGCTCCTGCAAGAATGTTTTTAGTATCTGCCACCGTTTGCAAGTTATTTAATTTTAAAATCAGTCTGTCCTTTTTAGGACACACGGTATTTACATTCCGTAAGTCGTGCACGTTTGGTACAACTTAGGACCGATTTTCCGAACTGTGGAATGGCTCGAAGACTGCGTGATCTTGTTTACGTTTTGGACCCAGGCTGTTGAAACATAAATCGTAGGTTAAGGGTTTAAATTTTAAAACAGTTAGTGGTATCTGATAAAATTTGTCAGACTCTTGATAAAGATGTCATGTGTTTCAGACATGCTAGACAAGCAGATTCTTGGTTTCATCCAATTGAGTTATCGCTGGAGATAAATTCATATTCTACATCAAAGGGAAAACCTGTGGCTGATAATTCTAGATCTAGTAATAAAAATACTTATTTCAGAAATGTTTCTAAAATTTTTCTGACTGACTTAAAAATTCTAAAAGTATTTTTTCATGTAACGAAAATCAGCATTTGCATAAGCGTGCTGTTTAAAAAAATATGTCAGTGAGTGATAGAGTTGAGCTTCTAAAATAAAAAAAAATCTTTGTTTTAATTGTCTGATGAATCCTAAGGGGGCTGATTGTAAGTCCACATTCTCGTGTATCTATCTTCTCTCTATTCTAAAAAAAAGTAACTACCGCTGTCACCGCTGCCGCCGCCGCCGGTTTTGAATTTTTTGTGACCGGAGGTCTTTCTTCGTTAATATTAAGAAAAATATTGCATACAAAAATATGAAAATCGGTGGTATTATAGAGAAATATTTGATAAACACGCTGATGCAAACAGTTTTCAAATGGAAGAATTATTTTAAGAGATATTTAATGCTAAAGTTGGACAAAATCGTTCCATTAAAAAAGTTTTATAGCAGCAAAAACTATACATGACAGTGTAATCATTTTTAGATCATTTTATGCGTTAGAATTTGCCGGAGTGCAGATTGCATTAATTTTTTTTCTTTTGACTCATTTTTTGAGGTTTTATTTGTATTTTAAATTCAAATTTTCAGCATTTTGAGAGATATTTTTTACATAATTTACAATATGGTATTAATTTAAACTGTTGCCAACTGTATAAACAGCGCAAACAATGTTTGCTTCAAATTAAAAAAATTATTTACACGTGACTATTGTAAGCATAAAATATAAAAAAAAAAACAGGAACTCATTGAAAATTACGCCATAAAAACTATATTAACACGTGAATTTTAAAAGAGAAAGAATATTGTAGAATAATAAATTCATTAACATGCGTTAGAAGTCTTAAATAGGAGAAATTACGTCACATTACACTTTTTACGTAAATTGAACAAAAAATAATATCGCAAAACAGTTTAAATTTAAAAAATTGCGCGAGACACTTATTTTATATTTTTCAACTATTTTTGTTAGGACAGCTTAAATATTTCATTTCATAACAAAAGTATTTTCAAGTGAATATTAAAAAGAGAAAGAAAAGTTTGGTGAAAATTACGTCAGATTATAAACGATATATTTAAAATGTCTTATTTAAAAAAAACTTTCTTTTCGCTTTGTTAAAAAATACCGGGAGACAAAGACTCTGTTTACTTAATCCATTTTATATTTTGAAATGTTTAACTAAAATTATTTAATCAAAGACGGAAGCAGCCATTGTATCTTTTAACAGTAGCTGATTTGGCCAAATTCCACAATCAAAGAGAAATGAATAGAAACCCGTTTATAGGGAGATCGCCACTGCTTATTAAGTTATAATTCAATCTTTCGAAATCTTTTTAAAGCCAATCAAATTAGCGTGCTTTTAGAGTCTGCGGTGTCTGAACGAGGGTTGGCGAGCGTAGCTCGTAGGGGGCTGAGCCCCCTAGTTATTTGAAAAAGAAGACATAACGTAACTCCCCATATCCCTCGCGAACAAAAAATAAAAAAAGTTGAAAATCAAGAGATAATTTCATAGGAAATGAGTCATATAAACAAAGGGGGCAATCAATCTAATTTGGCAGCGACAGAAAAACAGGTCAGAAAAACTCCCAGTTCCCCAGTCCCATGTCAGACGAGTCTGAAAAGATAGAATTCTTCCAGTCTGGCAGGATAGGTGGGACGACTCTGACAAGGTACACTACACACACCACCTCATACCTAAAGTCTCTAAAAACCTATATCATCTCTCAATACCCACTACCGCATTCCTGACAGGTCACGGCCCTTTCAAAACTTACCTAAAAAAATTCCGCTGCGCCTCTTTGCAAATCTAGAGAATTAGGTACACCAGAGCATTGCTACTATCACTGTATCCTAACGGAAACCTGGCATATCAAATTTCACAGCCCCCCCCCCCCCCCCGAATTCCTGGCTACTAAACATACTCTCAAGGCCGCACTGCTGGCAAAATTAAAGCATATTTATCAATTTCAAAAAGAAATTTGTATTCTCACTTCCTAGCGATCTTGCATCGGGAGCAAACAAAGTATCAGATCAGCACTCAAAATCTGGACTTTCTGGACTTACAGTGCACGCAGCATTGCTATAGTAGCAGCAACCCCTCCTTTTCCACCTGTTGCCTGTCGCGTGGGGACTCCTTGACCTAGCGGGCACTGTTAAAAATTTGCAGCATTCCGTCCAGTCATTTGACCGTTTTTTCCGAAAACGCTTACACAACCGTAATTTAACATTATTCTGACCATATTATTGGCCATTTTGGTCAGAATATAGTTAAATTACGGTTATGAAACCGTTTTTTCAAAAAACGGTCGAATGACTGGACAGAATGCTGCAAATTTTTAACAGTGAGTGACGCCTAAGTCATCATTTTTTCTCCCGCTCTCTGCCGCGAAGAGGCAGTATGTGCCCAAGCGGGTAGAGCATTTTCTGTAAATTCTTATCTTCATGGAATTTATGTAAATACCGCCCATTGTCGCGATTTTGGGGGCTTCAGGTCTGGCTGAAAACTATCTTTTTTTAAGACCTTAATAAAGGCAACCGGGAGGGACACTATGCTCTACAGACTTGATTTCCTTGTCTGAGCAGTCCCTCTTAAACAATCAAACTATGCATTAAAATTAACAAAACAACCCTATATTTTCACATTAGTATAATAGTTTTATTTTAATGTGAGGATACAATAGCATTGTTAAAACAGCAGTAATATGTAGAAAAGCTGTTTCACACGTGATATGGAACGGCGTTTTAACAGGTTTTAAAATCTCCACATTTGAAACCCTAGACCTTAGTAAGCTGCTCGTTTTTAATAATAAATAAATAATAAAAATAATAGATAACAAAAATCTCCACATTCTAAATCCTAGACCTAAGTAAGTAATCTGCCCGTTTCAGAGCCATTCCATGAAAAACTGACAAAATGTCTTGCGAGCGATACTTACATAAATGCCTACTAGCAGGGATAACCGAGCTAAGCTCGGTCAAATTAGCCTTGTGTTCAATTCGATATTTTATTCTCACTGTATCATTCTTGCTGTTTAGATACAATTGGCATGAGCCTGAGACATAGTGACCCGAAATGACCCACTAACCGAATTTTTAGAACATGTGACCCAACCAATGCTCTTTCAAAACCAAAAACGATAGAATACAAAATTTAGTCAAAATCGTTAAAGTCATTTTATAGATAAAATTAGCTTGACCCACAGTAACCCGAAAGGGACCCACTAATCTAAATTTATCGAACATGCGACCTATCCCAATGGTCTGCTCGTGCTGGGAAACGATGTAATAAAAAATTTTGTCACAATCGTTTGAACCGTTTTTTTTTCGATAAAATTAGCTTGACCCACAGTGACCCAAAAATTACCAACTAATCGAATTTTCTCGAACATGTGACTTATCTCAATGGTCTTCTCATGCCCGGAAACGGTATAATACAAAATTTTGTCAAAATCGTTTGAGTCGTTTTTTAGATACAATTATCTTGGCCCACACTGACCCAAAAATGACCCTCTAATCAAATTTTCTCGAACAAATGACTTAGTCCAATGGCCTTCTCATGCTCAGAAACGATATAATGCAAAATTTTGTCAAAATGTTTTGAGACGTTCTTTAGATACAATTAGCTTGAACCATAGTGACCCAAAAATGACCCACTAATCGAATTTTCTCGAACATGTGACTTAGACCACATGTTTTCCCATGCCCAGAAACGGTATAATGCAAAATTTTGTCAAATTCTTTGAGTCGTTTTTTAAATACAATTAGCTTGACCCACAGTGACCCACTAACCATTTTTTCTCGAACATGTGGCTTAGCCCAACGGCTCGTGCCCGAAAACGATAGAAAACAAAATTTCGTCAAAATCGTTAGTGTCGTTTTTTAGATAAACTTAGCTTGACCCATAGTGACCCAAAATGGCCCACTAATCGAATTTTGTATAGGGTTCTCGTAAGCTCATAGGTCTTCTCGTAATCCAAAACAGTAGATTACAAAATTTAGTTAAAATCGTTAGAGCCGTTTTTAGGTAAAGTTAGCTTAACCCGAAGTGGCCCCAAAATGACCCACTAATCGAAACTTCTCGAACATGTGACTTAGCCCAACAGTTTTCTCGTGCTCCAAAACGGTTGGATATAAAATTTAGTCCAAATCGATTAAGCTACTTTTTAGATATAATTAGCTTGGCCCTGACTCATTGACACTAATCGAATTTTCTCGAACATATGATCTAGCCCAATAGTCTTCTCGTGCCCGAAAATGGTTAAATACAGAATTTAGTCAAAATCATTAGAGCCGTTTTTAAGATAAAATTTACACACGCATACACATACAATTTTTGCTCGTATTATAGTATAAGATATTTATTGACTTATAAGTTGTTAAAACATAAACTATACATTAAAAAGAACAAAAAACTATAGATTTTCATATTAGCATGGTTGTTTTAATTTGAGCAGGGGCATCGCCATGGGGGGTTAGGGGGGAGCCTCCCCCCCAATATATGTGAAGTTGGGAAATTTGAGCTTAGAGTTGGGAAATTCTAGATTTTTGAGACATTTCCTTTTTCAGTAAAAAAATTAGGAAATTTTTGTTTTGGTGATTATGTTTCTGAATACTGTAACAGTAAACATGTTAAATTATCAAAAGAAATACAAAAAGAAATCAGCCACACTCAATCTATCATTGTGTTTTTCAGTTCTACAAAAATATTATACATCTACCAGACCTAAATTTCTCTACTCCTATCCATCAATAGCTGACTATTCAGTTCCTTTATTTCCTCCAAAACTTTGTTCCTTGAAAAATTTCACCCTACGTCCACTTCTCGTCCCAAAAGAGAATCCAGCTATTTTAATCCAAAGGGATTACATCTTCTTTTGAAAATTGAAGATCACTTGTAGCACAACAGAAAGGAATGTAGTTACCTACTTGAAACACAGCTGGGCAAGAAGATTTGATGAGTTTTCACAAATAACACTAATTTTTGAGCTAATTGCGTGATTTTTGGACAATCTTTTATTCATTCTCATGATTTTTTTCCGCAAAAATTAGTTAACCCTTCGATGTCAAGAAAAAAGCGTTATATGAGCAAATATGAATATAAGAAGTCGCTAGTTTAGATAAATTTGTCACATTTTACATTTATTTGTGTGCGGAAATATATATCAGTCCTGTTCGTTTATATTTATAGGTGTTTATGAAATTTTAAACCAAAAATCCAGTGTTGTGTCTTTAAAACTGTACTAAAAAATGACTATAAATCTCAGTACGAAATAACCCTTCATAATAAGGATAAGATTTTTCGTGCAAGGTTGTGGAGCATCTAAAAATCCATTCGAGGATGAAAAAGGTAAAAAGTGGACCATTTGAATTTGGAACAGAAATATGACCATGAAAGCAGTCCATCAACTGAAGAAAAAATCGACATGCATTGTAACACTGACACGTTGCACTTGAATAAAATTTTGAATCAATAAAGATTTCCCTATAGACAAGTTCACAAACAGCTATAAATATTAGAATGTGACTGAAGAAGCTGACTTCCGAAAGCACCGTAGAAAAATGGTTTCACCAAAGGGAATAGATAAAAATAATAGAACAGCAATGAACACTGATACACACAAGTTTTACAGGAAAAAATTATAAGAAATACAAAAAAAAAAAAAAACTTAGTAATGGGCTTAAATGATAATGTTCCCTATATCAGGAGAATATTGCACCAATACATTTCATATTTAAATTACAATTGTGCAAGGCAAATTTGAGTTTCACTAACTTAGGGAAGTTAATAATGTTTCCACCTGGATATGAGAAAACAGATGTACATGACTTGCAGAGTCAAATAGAAATAAACCAAATCCCAACTCACTTAAAAAACCTTTTTCTCATGCCTTGAAATTCAAAGATTATTTGAACACGCCGTCAAACTATATACCCGTATCTGAACATTCACAGCAGTTTATCTTTATGGCATTGCATCTAATGAAAGAATCTTTAGTCAAATAAAAATTTAAAAAATATATATTGCAAACTACAAAGAGGGATGACAGACTTGACAGCCTAATGATTTTAAAATGTGAAAGTGAAATAGTGGATTTTATTAAACTGGACGGTGTTATCATCAGGTTGGCTTCTTTATAGACCAGCAGAATTAATGTTAAAGGAAAACTAGTCGGATGTACCAATCCCAAAACTTTATTATATCCAATACATGTTAATACCTCAAACTTGGCAATCACAATGCAAAACGAATTCTAAAGGAATAGATCCGTTTAATTGTGTGAATTTAAAAAGGAGATAGAAGCATCGCATTTTTCCAACAAATCATTGAATTTGGGCTCACACCCTGTTAAATGTCTGCAACCAAAATTCCAAACCCAAAGAGCACAAAAACCATACCTTTGGATAGTATACACCCAAGCCTAATAAGGAATTGCAGCCAAATATGAAATTTGGCAAATTCCGTGCGCATTAGTTTTTCAGTATAGCTAACGCAAAAATCGTGAAAAATGCTTCACAGCAATGCCAACTGTTATATGATATACATAAAAGCCTAATAAGCACCAAATTATGTCAAGGTTTAACAGAATATGAAGTTTGATGAAATTCCGTGCAACAGTTTTTGAGATATAACTATCGCTAAAATCATCTAAATCGTGAAAAATGCAGCATAGCAGCGCCACCTTTTGGGTGATTTACACTAAAAACTAATCAGCATTAATTTTTATCAAGGTATAACTAAATCTAAAGTTTTATTAAATTCCGCGCATTAGTTCTTGAGATAGAGCGCCCACAAAATTTGTGTCACATACACACAGACAGACATTTTCTAAAAACAGTCAAATCGTTCTGAAACGTATCAATTACAGGTGCACATTTCCCAAGTTTTTAAGGAGCCAGTGGCTCCTAAACCGAAATTATCCAGTGGCCACATTGTGAAAGAAATGCATACAAGCAATAGCAATTATATGAGAAAAAAATTTCGGGAGATCAAAGCGAAAAATAATCTACAAATATACATAAGAAACAGACTAATTATATCAAATTTGTATAGTTCATTTAATCACCCAATTCTTTTAATTTGGATATAAATTAAGTATAATATAAATCTTAAGCTATGTACTGTCAGAAGATAAAGTTGGGCAAGATAGAGGTAAAAAAATATATATCTATAAGAATAAGCTGAGGAATCATGGTAGTGGGGAATATTAGGAAAACAGTATTTCTTATTTTCATTTTACCATACAAGAGTTCATAAAAGAAAAAAATAAGAGTGTGTAAAATTATTTTGCACTGTAAAAGTCAAAACAGAATTCAAGCATTTGTTTTCCAAGAATACATAAGAAAAATTATCTTAAAAAACAATCTTATCACAGTTTATTACAGGGGTGAGGAAAAATATCAATAACTTCGACAAGTGGACGCCGAAAAAATCAATTTTGTCAATCGTTAGCAAGAAAAAGCGCAAATTCCGTCAAAGGATCAGGAAAAAATGCGAATTTCGTCAAAGAATTTTAAAAACATTCGTCTTTTTGTCAAAGAATTGCGGGAAAAATGCGAATTTTGCCATTCTTTGCAGAAAAATCATCAACTTTGTCAAAGGATAAACTTTGTCCCCCCCCCCCCCCCACACACACACACACACCAATTCTATAAGGATCTTGGAAAAAACGATAATTTTGTCAAAGGGTTGCAAATCAGACAACGTGAATTTCGGCAAAAGATTGCTGAAAAACGTGACTTCCGTCAACAGATTGCAGAAAAAACGCGAATTTCGTCAACAGATTGAAGAAAAAAATGCGAATTTTATCAAAGGAGTGCAAAAAAAAAAAAAAAAAACCCGCGAATTTCGTCAAAGCATCGCGAAAAAACGCGTGATTTTCGTAAAAGGATCGCGAAAAAAAACGTAATTTTTGTCAAAGGATCGCTGAAAAAAAAAAGAGAAATTCGCCAAAGGATGGCGGCTTAGATGCCTAATATTAGTCGCCGAAGCAAAAAATTAAGTCGCCACGTGGCGACTGGCGATCGTGAATCTGCACCAATAATATCAATCCGTCGAAAGCCGGAAGTCGAATTCTCCCCCCCCCCCCGAAAAAATATGTGTAGCTACGCCTCTGAATTTGAGGACATAATAACATTGTTAAAACAGCAGAAATCTGTAGAAAAGCTGTCCCACACGTGACACGGAATGATTCTTATACAAACATCTGTTAGTAGACTGAACATAGTGCAGCTGGAAAATGCATAACTCAATTAAAAAACACCGTTCATGTGTTTTGAATTGAATGTTTGGGAATTCTTTTGTATAGGCCGCTATATGATCTACAGAATTTGCACACAACTTAGTACGCAAAAAAATATTTTTGATGTTTGTAGAAGGGTCATTCCATGTCACGTATAGGACAGCTTTTCTACATATTTCTGCTGTTTTAACAATGTTATTGTATCCTCAAATTAAAACAACCATGCTAATAGGAAAATCCGGAGTTTTTTGTTATTTTTACTGTATAGTTTATGTTTTAACAACTTCTAGTTCAATATACCGGGTGTCCTAAAAAGGACTGACTGATTTGAAAATTCAATAACTTGGAAACGGTGACAGATATTTAAAAAATTCTTGCAGGAGGGTTATGCATAAGGTCAAAAGTTTTTTTACAGAGATTTTCGATTTTAGTTCGAATTACAAACAATAGATGGCGCTGTAAGCAATAGGCGATAAATACAGCTTTGATTTTTTGGCCGATCTCTTCTTCCATGCGGAAGGAGATTAAAATGTATTGAGTGGGTCCAGAAGGGCCAGAAATCGAGCCTGAATTTAGCGTCTATTGATCGCAGCGCCATCTATTGTTTGTAACTAAAATTGAAAATCACTGTAAAAAAACTTTTGACCTCATGCACAACTCTCCTGCGAGAATTTTTTAAATATCTGTCACCGTTTGCAAGTTACTGAATTTTATAATCAGTCAGTCCTTTTTAGGACACCCGGTATATGGGTATTTATGTAAGTGTCGCTCGCAGGTCATTTTGTCAGTTTTTCATAGAATGGCCCTGAAACGGGCAGATTACTTAGGTCTAGGATTTAAAATGTGGGGATTTTTGTTATCTATTATTTTTATTATTTATTTATTATTAAAAACGGGTAGCTTACTAAGGTCTAAGGTTTAAAATGTGGAGATTTTTAAACCTATTAAAAGACCGTTCCATATCACGTGTGGAACAGCTTTCCTACATATTACTGCTGTTTCAACAATGCTATTGTATCCTCAAATTAAAAAAAAAAAAAAAAAAAAAAAAAAAACTATGCTAATGTGAAAATATAGGGGTTAAAAACGCATGTGAAAGCTGAAACGCACTGCTAGCATTTATCGCTCATAGACAGTACTGATACCAAATCATTTTGAGCGACCCTGTAAATGATCTACTCCATACTCCGCAGAAAGCATGTCAGAAATGCATATCGATTTTATTTGTACAGCCCTGTATATGATTTTCTTAATATTCTACAAACACCTGTTAGTACTAAATATAGTTCAGCTAGAAAATGCATAACTCAATTAAAAATCACTGCTCATATACAGTAATGTTAGATGTAAATTTCCAATTAGGCGAAAAATGTCCGGACCAGGATTCGAACCAGGGATCTCCTGACTGAAGCCGCCAGTGCTCTACCATCTGAGCTATCCCGGACGAAACTGGTGGAACTTTTTCACCCAGCTAACCTTAATGATTTTTTCGCCCAGTTGGAAATTTACATCTAATATGATTTATTTACCAATTAAAATAATTGTGTTAAAATTAATCTAGTATACAATAATGTTTATGAATTCATTTGTGTAGTCCTGTATATGATCTGCAGAATTTATACACACTATGCAGTAAGCAAAATATTGCTTAAACTTAAAAACAGATACGAAAACTGAAAATGCATTTCCAGCATTTATCGCTCCTAGTCAGTACTTAACTGGATTCTTTTGTGTGACACTGTAAAATGAATGATAAATAATTTCCACTCCATACTCCACAGAAAGCATGTTTTAGTGTACCTCATAAATGCATATCAATTTCATTATACTTGAAATAGTATAACATGATTAAAATACACCGCAAACGATTTCCCCCATAGACCATATTGTAACTGGATTCTTTTGAGTATTACTGTAAACGAACTATAAATGCTACACATTCCATTTTCAATAAAGAACATGCCACCACAAAATTCAATAACATATATCAATTACACGGCAGTCCGAGTGTATTTACGATAATTAGAGTACTGACAGACGGAAGACAGACAGACATACAGTCCGAAATCACAAACACTTTTAAATGCATTGGAAAGTGTTAAATAAATACTTTTGAACTATGTTGGAAAGTGTTAAATAAACGATTATCGAGCAACATTAAACTAAATTAACATTCAGTACACGCTTTATAATTATTAGCATAATCCGTGATGAACAGTATGAAATCAAATAAATCAGTAGCAGACTCGTTTGGTCGCTTTTTAAATCAATACACCAGAAAATTCGTTTTACTCACCTTGCTACATACTCCACAATGCTATCCTGTAAGCTACTTGAGAAGAAAAAAACCACATCAGAAGAAGCTAGACACCGTGACAATCTCTATTTTCTCTACGTCATGTTTAAGAACCCGAAATTGTTTTATCTGCTATTTATTTTTAACGTCATTAAGTTGACCAATAAGGTCGACTGAAGAGAAAAGCACGTTTATTTTTATTTAACTTTTGCTGCCCTTTGGAATGATTCAAGTTTTTGGGAGGGATCGAGGTAGAAGGCGCGAAATCTTTGCACGTGCGATTTATCATGTCATTTTCTATACTTCTAGATTGAATATATTCAAATGTACTCAACTGATTGCTCAGTTTGCCATATTAATGTGTGCAAATGATGAGCAGTTGGATCAAGATAACATCAGGGGCGTAGCTACAGATATTTTTTCGGGGGGCAGAGTTCGAAAATTTCCCAACTTGAAACAAATTCCTCCAACATTCAACTAAAGTGATATGCACAAAGTGTGTAATAATGATAATGAAGCTTATGCATAAAAAATTCCTTTCCAAAGAAAAATTTCGAAACTAGAAATATAAAAATTTTGATTATTGGTTTGTTTAATAAAAAAAACAAACACGCGTTTTACTTTCTTCTGTCTTTACAAGACGAAAGTATTGAATTCGTAAAAAAATTCTACAACTGGTTTTCGACGGTTTGATACGTTTTAGAAGGTCCTGAACATGATTTGACTGATTTTAGAAAATGTCTGTGTGTGAATGCGACACAAATTTTGTGGGTGCTCTATCTCAAGAACTAATTCGTGGAATTTTATAAAACTTTAGATTCAGTTATAACTTGATAAAAATTAATGCTGATTAGTTTCTGGTGTAAATTACCCAAAAGGTGGCGCTGCTATGCTGTATTTTTCACGATTTACATGATTTTAGCGATAGTTATATCTCAAAAACTGTTGCACAGAATTTGATCTAATTTCATATTCTGTTAAACCTTGACATAATTTAGTGCTTATTAGGTTTTTGTATATATCTGTGGCACTGTTGTGCAGCATTTTTCACGATTTTCGCGTTAGCTATATCTGAAAGACTATTGCACGGAAATTTAGTCAAACTTCATATTCGGTTACACTTCCTTATTGGGCTTGGGTGTATACTGTCCAACGGTATCGCTTTTGAGCTCTTTGGGTTTGGAATTTTGGTTGAAGACATTTAAGAGCATGGGTGTCGAAATTTAATGATTTGTTTGAAAAATGCGATGCTTCTATCTCCTTTTTAAATGCACACAATTAAACAAATTATAAATTAAATGCACACAATTAAATCTTTAGAATTCATTATTATGGGCATAGAATTGTTATTTAATTTTAACATTGTGATTGCAAATTTTGAAGTACAGTCAACTCTGTTAAATCCGCCGATGTATAATCCACAAATATCTGTTATCCGCACTACATGTTGGAATGCAAACAATTAAAATTGTTAATAAAATTTTAACTCAAAAGCTAAATTTGGTACATATTTTTCTCAGTTATCAATTTTCCAATGAATAAATATTTAAATATAAATTGGATATAAATATTTAAATTTCCTTTAGTTACAAAATGTTATCTTGGAGCAAGAAGTAATAAGTGTTCATTGACTACAAAAAAAAAAATTATTGACAACAAACCAAAACATGAATAATCAGTAAAAATTCTATATAATTTAACTTTTCTTTAATCTTAATTATTAAATATGTTAAACCAATGTTGCATTATGTTTTTCTTGTCCATTGTAATTGTAATTCTTGTATAGTTGTTCCTAATTTATAGTCAGACTTTAAAAAATAAATGTAAACAAAGGGATGATCTATAATCCACTAAAATGTATAATCCACAAAACCCTCGGTCCCTAAGTGCGCGAATTTCACAGAGTTGACTGTATTAACATGTATGGGATAGAATAAAGTTTTGGGATTGGCACATCCAAATAGTTTTTCATGTAACATCAATTTTTTTGGTCTTCAAAGAAGCTAACCCTGATGAAGCTAACCTAACATCGTCCAGTTTAATAAAATTCACTATTTCACTTTCACATTTTAAAAGCATTAGGCTGTCAAGTCTGTCAGGCCTCATTGTAGCTTGTAATATATATTTTTTAAATTTTTATTTGACTAAAGATTCTTTCATTAGATGCAGCGCCAAAAAGATAAGCCGCTGCGAATGTTACGGTACGAGTATATAGTTTGACAGTGTGACCCAAATAGTCTTTCAATTTCATGGCATGAGTAAAAGGTTTGTTAAGTGAGTTGGGATTTGGTTTATTTCTATTTGACTCTGCAAGTCATGTACATCCGGTTTCTCATATCCAGGTGGAAGCATTATTAACTTTTCTCAGTTAGTGATACTGAAATTTGCCTTGCACAATTGTAATTTAAATATGTAATGTATTGGTGCAATATTCTCCTGATATAGGGAACATTGTCATTTAAGCCCATTACTAAATTGCCGAAATTTTCTTGTATTTCTTATAACTCTTCCCTGTAAAACTTATGTCTATCAATGTCCATTGCTATGCTATTATTTTTATCTATTCCATTTGGTGAAACCGTTTTCCCACGGTGCTTTCAGAAGCCAGCTTCTTCAATCACATCCTAATATTAATGATTGTTTATGAACTTGTCTATAAAGAAATCTTTATTTCTTCAAAATTTTATTCAAGTGCAGCCTGTCAGTGTTTATGTCAACCTGTATGTCGATTTTTTTCTTCAGTTGATGGACTGCTTTCATGGTCATATTTCTGTTCCAAATTCAAATCATCCACTTATTTACCTTTTTCATCCTCGAATGGATTTTTAGATGCTCCAAAATCTTGCATGAAAACTATTATCCTATTATGAACGGTTCTTTCGTGCTAAGAAAGTCATTTTTTAGAACAGCTTTAAACACACAACACTGGACTTTTGGTTTAAAATTTACTAAACACCTATAAATATAAATGAACAGGACATATATGTATTTCCGCACACAGATAAAGGTACAATGTGGCAAATTTATCTAAACTAACGACTTCTTATATTCACATTTGCTCATATAATGCTTTTGTCATTACAGAGAAGGGTTAACTAATTTTCGGAGCAAAAAAATCACGAGAATGAGTAAAATATTGTCCAGAAATCGCAAAATTAGTGTAAAAACTCATCAAATCTTCTTGCCCAGCTGTGTTTCAAGTAGGTGACTACAATCATTTCTGTTGTGCTACAAGTGATCTCCAATTTTCAAAAGAAGCTGCAATCCCTTTGGATTAAAATAGCTAGATTCTCTTTTGGGAGGAAAAAGGGAGGAAGGGTGAAAATTTTGAGAAAGGAACAAAGTTTTGAAGGAAATAAAGGAACTGGATAGTCAGCTATTGGTGGATAGGAATAGAGAAATTTGGGTCTGGTAGATGTATAATATTTTTGTAGAACTGAAAAATACAATGATAGATTGAGTGTGGCTGATTTCTTTTTGTATTTCTTTTGATAATTTAACTTGCTTACTGTTACAATACTCAGTCAGAAACATAATAACTAAAACAATAAAAATTTCATAATGTCTCAAAAATCCAGAATTTCCCAACTCTAAGCTCAAATTTCCCAACTTCACAAATATTGGGGGGGGGGGGGGAGGCTCCCCCCCCATACCCCCCCATGGCGACGCCCCTGGATAACATTTACGGAAAATGTGCATAAAATTCCCTCTGGCTGGTATTTAATCTGATGTTCAGGAAAGCGGAAATATTTTCGCTTTTTATATTGCTGTATACAAATCTATACATCATATACAGGACTGCACAAAAGAAATCGGATATTTTTCTGGTAGTAATCGTTCATATTGAGTTTTAAAAGTATTATGCAGTCTAAATTGTTCACTTTGATATCTTTCTCAGTATTAAACGCTGAAGTTTTGTTATAGTATTCCGAATGTGTTGGAAAGTATTTCATGATCTATGCTTGACGCATGATTAAAAAACAGTGAAATGGCTCAAATATAATCCAAGCCAGGCTTGACCAGCTTTTCAATAAGCAAGAGCACATCTCATCTGGAGGTGAATAATAAAGGGCGCCATTGTGCGTGACTCACAACATGTAACAATATTGTCATAGAAATGGTAGTGTTATAATCTTGAAATAACCAGAGACGTTATATGTTAGGGAGTATACGTTATAGCGTTTCTGAAGAAATGGGGGATATAAAACTAAACCAGCCAATCCTGGACGGGCTTTGCCCGTCAATATAGGCTCTGAAGAGCCCATATTTAACAGAGAGTCAGACAGGCCGGCACCGTGTGATGCCGCCATGACTCCTGCTGTCGATCAAGGCACGAGCACTGCCCAACGCACGTTACTCTATGTACCATGTGACGTCTGGTCGCCACGAACGATAAAAAACCCAATTCTAAACGGGTTCTTACCGTACAGTTCGGCGTTCGCACCCCAAATCGTAGTAAGAGCCTCAGATAGACCGGACATTTGTTTATACCGTATCCCCGAGGTTCTGCAGGGCACTTTTAATTAACCGAAACTGTTAAATATCAAGTCCTATGACATGGAAGCCTTTTTCCTTCGGTAACGGATACGAAAAAGTAGGCGCCACTCGCGAGTCCTAGAGCTAGAGAGTCGTGGTAACATTTTCCATGAGACCATACAGAGTCCTTTGCTAAGCCAGCGAGCAGAAATGGAGGGTATTGAAGTTTTTTTTTTTTTTAATTCCGGAAGGTATACAGCGCACAGTTAGACGCAAGGCGTGTTTTCAGGAACATGGATATAGAGCTCGTAAAAGATGTCGAAATGACTTGATGTTTGGCAATTTTAGGTTCTTAACCCGTACGCTTACATGCCGATTTTTGTAACGTTAGGACACTCGTGGGATAAATTTCATCCCATTTTGTGTCCCATTATATTTTAGGCTAAGTACGTTTTAAAAACAAATCTACTGCTCCATATTGTAAAATGCATCAGTTACTACTTTTTTTAGGAAAAAAATCATTCTTTTCGTGTTTGTTTTCAGATTTTGTAGCAGTTTCTGTAAAAATTACGTTTTTTTCTTTTTTAAAGAAAATATGCAAACGATTTGTTTGACTCCTTAAAATATGACATATTTCACAAAATTGATATTAATTACATTTGATACCCTTTCATCAATATATACAAGTAGCTTTTATGTTAATCTTTCATTAAAATTGTTTTAGTGAGTGTTATCCCGTAAGAAATGAAAATTTTGCATACGCGCGGGATTATTTAATCCCAAGAGGTATATTCTTCTAGTCCTAGCGACCAAAGAAAATACATTCTTCACCACTTCTTCTCGATCTTGACCTTGAAAAGTACAAGGCAGGTCAGAAGCATCCTCAAAAAAATGTATCCTTCGAAGATAAAAATGTGATTCGGGATAGATTTATACTCTAGCGCGTGTGCTTACTGGTTAAAGGTGAGGGATGCAAATCTGAAGTCAGCATTGGGAAATTTCGATGACAAAATGGAGAAAATCAAGAATTTTAAGCTTATTTTCAAAATTTGACTTCAAAATCAACTTGGAACATGTTAAGGTGTTGTAATTAGTTTCGTGGACTTACCGAATCCGGGCGGATCACGGCGGATGTAGTTATTATGAATTTCTCCCACCAAATACCTAAGGAAAAAGAGAACAAAGCCCCCTTTTCTGGAACAATTCGGAACTTTTTTGATTAGCTGTCTTTGTAAAAATTTCATTTAAAAACACATGTTTTTATAAAGAAAATATAAGAAAAGCTGCAAAACAACATTTTATATCAAAATTGCATTTTATTATAAATGACGGAACATACAACGGAACATCAAGACGGTACAAGACGGAACGACAAAGAAGAAAAAAAGCTTAATAATTTTTGAAAGGGAAATATCAACTGCCAGCTTCAACTAAACAATTTCATAAAACCTCAAAATTTGCAAAGTTCCATAAAATTGACTGGTTTATGAAAGATCAATATTAATTTTTTATCCCATTCACTGATTTCTCACAAACTTCTTTTTTTAATTTTTCACTAATGTCGCAGGTTTTCGCCATTTCGTTTCACTATGCGGCATGTATCACAGCATACACTTTTATCACTACATCAATGGTAAAAATGTACCCACATTTAATAGTCAGTCATAATGCTCCCACGATGATAATGCATCAGGTAAACTAAATTGCAGTAAGTCATTGTAAATTCTGCATTGCGCTTTAACGAGAATGTGGGAGGTTGATCTGCTTACAAAAATATTTGTAGGATAAGAAGTCAAAAACCTTAATGCCGTCTATAATAAAAATAATTAAAAAAAAATCGTATAAATATTAATGCAAACATATTGAACAAGAAAGAAAAATCATGCGCCAAGCATAGATTATGAAACACTTTCCAACACGTTCAGAATTCAGTGTAACAAACTTCATTGTTTAATAATGCGAAAGATATCTAAGTAAACATTTTGGAAAACACATAACAGATTTGAAAACCAGATTTTAAGAATTGCCGCCCATACCCCGAAAAATACTCTCATTCTTTTGTGCAGTCGTGTATTTTATCTACAGATTTGTACATGGGTTATTCCATACAAAATGAGCAAATCAATGTAGACGACAGCACTGATTTAATTTCCTTGAAATCGTACGCAATGTTGTAAAAAAATCCGAACAAATTTGAAGTGGAATGTAATAAATATTATATTTTTGAACCCAATTTTGTTATGTTACGAATCAAAAGGCAATTTTGATTTTTTTTTTAAAGCTACGGTCTTATTGGTCTTAAATGTCCAGAACTGCCAAAATATTTTATTTTTGTGGAGATATTTTGCAATGCTGTATTTGAATATGAATTGAATTTGTGTCCCAAATTTTATTAAAATCGGTTACTATGTAGCCACGACTTTTTAAAAATTTTTGCTCATTATCTGTCGAATGACCCAGATATTCTCATAGATTGCTAAAATTTAGAAAACGCATAATAAGTTGAAAATTCTCCTAACTGCAATTTCTACTAACAGACGGAATAATAGACGGACTAGTTGAATTTTTTTGTATAGCCCTGTACATTGTATACAGATTTTTATGCACGCCACATGTTAAGCTAAAATTTAATTCATGCTAAAACACGCTCAAAACTATTGAATTAATAATTCCAGAAAATATCATTCATAGGCGGCCATGTATCCCATTCTTTATGGGGTTCTTTATATAACTTTATTTATATTCTACAAACATATCTTAATCTTAGTATACTAAATATAGTTCATCTTCAAAAAATACACAAATCAATTAAAACAATTCATGCTAATCCTCAGTAATGACTGCGAATTCTTCTGTGCAGTCCTGTATACAGAGGGGTCGCCATGGGATGTTATGGGGGAGGGGGTCTCCCCCTCCAATATTTGTGAACTTTGGAAATTTGAGATTAGAGTTGGGAAATGCTAGATTTGTGAAAGACCTTTTTTCTTTTTATAAAATAATAGTAAAATAAACATGATTTTTTTCTTGTTCTGGAGACTTCTTTTCCGAGAGCTGTACTGTAAACAAGTTAAATTAACAAAAGAAATACAATAAGTTGAAAATTGCTCGTCAAACGTGGCAAATGAGGTGCGTTCGTACTATAACTAGTTTTATAAAAAAATTTTGCACACCATATTGTACTGAATGTATATTTTTTTGCATTTCATAAGTGCATAGCCTGTAACATCATTAAAATGCACTTGCAATAATTTTTTCCCATTGGCTGTCATGTAACGGAAAACTTTTGACTGTCCCTGTCATTAAACTATACATCCAAATTTCATAAAATTTGAAATGACACGACAAAATTTTGCAATAATTATAAATTTGAAATTTCAGACCATTCGGAAGGATGTAACATCATTATAATGCACTTGCAATAATTTTTTCCCCTTGGCCGTAATGTAACGGAAAACTTTTGACTGTTCCTGTCATTAAGCTATACATCCGATTTTCATATAATTTGAAATGGCTCGACAAAATTTTGCAACAATTATATGTTTAAAATTTCAGACCATTCGGTTGGGTAGTTTCTGCTCTGTTATATGCGGGTGGACAGACAGACGGACTGAACGACGACTATAGGCGCTACGTATTTATATAATTACGAACACACCTAAAAAGAAAGCAGCTAGACTCAGTCTGTCATTGTGTTCCTCTCTTCTACGAAAATGTCATACATCCAGCAGACCTTATTTTTTCTACTCCTATCCATCAATAACTGACTCTGATCCATATCGTTTATTTCCTCCAAAACTTTGTTCCTTACTCAACAATTTCAAATTATTTTCATATGAAAAGCGATTATGATTCGTACACAATTGGAGACAAAGAATTAATAAATCTTAAAATAGTGCTAGTTGACTAAAAATAAAAATAAAATGGTCATTTCATGTTTGATCTCTAAAAATAAAAAATAAAATTAACGTTACAATAAAAAAATATCCTACTGTCACAAACGAAAATCGGAGAACAAATTATTTACGCGTCTTCCGATTAGGGCTCTAGCAATAGGTCGTTGCCAGAGCGGTTAAACAAGGTTCTTAGTCGTTGCCATCAATGCCAGACATAAACCTGCAAATATCACAAATTTCTTTTAAAATAGCATTCTATTCAAATATTAGAAAAGATAAACACGATGTCTCTTTCTCCCTTATATTGATCTCAAACAGCATTAAAAGTTGAAATGGAATAACTAATTTTTAAGAAAAAAGCAACAAAAAGTTACTTTTTTTCTTCCTATGCATGAAAAAACAAAATTTTTAATTTTAGAAAGAATGAGCCCGAGTTTCCTTAACTATTCATTTCGAAAATGTTTATCTTATCTTTTGATCTTTATTTTCATGCCGAATTATTCCAAGATAGGTCAATAGAAACTAATCTGGTTTTGATTAGAATTATCTAAGTGATATAAGTGTATTTAAACTTTTATTAAACTAAGCAATAATTAGAATTCTTATGTTTTTAGTTTCAGTATTTTTCTTTGCAAATGAATTTTTTTACGCATAATTATCATTATCATACATACTCGTACATTCCACATGTCATTTGAGTTGGAAATTAGAGTAGTTGGTTCGAAGTTTGGGAATTTTTTAATCTCCCCTCCAATAAATATCTGTTGCTACGTCCCTGCCTGTATATGAAGGAATTATACACTCAACGTAGTATACAAAGTTTAGTTAAACTTAAAAACGCATGCCAAATCTGAAAACGGACTTCCAACAAGACTTCGGGTACAGTATTGTATCCGAAATCGTTTGTGTGAAGTGTAAATAAGCGATAATTGCTATGAAAATCATATTCTACAGCAAGTATATTGTAGCAAATTTGAGTAATATATATCAATTTCACTAATTTGAAATAGTGTAATATAATTAAAATACGCTACAAAGAGTTTTCACCGAAGACCATTATGAAACGGAATTCTTTTGTGTGACCCTATAAATGAATAATAAATGCTTCGCATCCCATATTCTATGAGCATGTTTTATTGCATCTCATAAATTAATATCAAATTTATTATGTTTGGAGTGGTAAAACGTCATTAAAATGCGCTTGAAACGATGTTTTTCCACTGATGTAATGTAATGGAATACTTTTGACTGTTGTACTGGAATTTATCTTCTGTCAATTTTCTGGGAAGATGTCTGGGAGTAAATAAAAAAAATCTATAACGAAGGTTTAAATAAATTAATTTAGACATTTACCCCAAAACATATTCATTGCAACAAAGCTATTATCAAAATAGCTACCTTCATTGCTACGAGTATATTAAACGACTGATTTTTCAGTATACTACATATTGTTAATATAGTGGGTATTCAGATAGGCTGAACAGCTATTACGTACTACCGCATTCGAACGAAGACCCACTGCTCTCTGAATACGAGGCCTACTCGCTGACATAAAAATGGCTTTCTTTCAGCCTTTGTACGGTCTCTTGAGTTCTAATACCAGTAAAATCTAAAAGTTTTCATCACCTTATTCAATTCCTACTATTAGTTCACACTCTCCCTATATTTATTGCCGAAACGTCAGTGAAGGCTTACTGTGGAGACACGAAAAGTTTTGGTTTCTGTTAGTCTGTCTGCCTGTCTGTTCCGCGATAACTGCCGCAAAAAGCATCCGATCGGCTTGAAATTCACTGGGCATGTTGATGAGGTACCCGGACTTTCTTGTAATTTTTTTGGTTAAATTTGGTTCATTCGTTCGGGAAATATGGAACATTTTATTTTGCTCTATAATGCTTTTCTATGGCAAGTCAGACGATTTTCAGATTTTCATTTGTTGAAAGAAATGGCTCATATAAAAAATGGATTTAAATGGTAAATTTTTGATGCTGAAGTTTTTAAATAAGATTATTAAATTATTCCAATTAGTTTGAAATTTTGTCAATATATTTGCGAGATTTTTTTAATTACGTTTATAATATTGGGGGAATTTTATGCATGTTTTCCAATAATATAAAGAATTTTGTTTTATTAATTTGGCATAATGCATATTTCATTTTTTCCCTTTTCTTTCATCTGTTGCCTAGCAACGTATTTGGTCCTAATAATATTAGTATAATTGCGTGTATAATGTTTGAGTAAAGCCAACGTCAAAACGGATGAATTAATGCATTTGTATCTTTGCATATAGATGGATTTTAGCCCAGAAATAAAAATTGGCAATATTTCATTTATTTTATTTATTTTATTCAAATATTTTGCTTAAAAATAGAAAAGTTCATTATTTTCATAGAGAATAACGTAACATTGTTCCATAACATTTACCAATATTTCTCTAATTGTTGCCAAGAAAATCAAAACCCGGAATAATATTTTCTTTTAAACAATTTTCAATTGAAATATTTTGTCGTGAAACAGGAAAAAAAAAATATTAAGAATAGAAAAATTAATATGGCGGCATATTGGAAATAAAAAGAAAACTCTCGAGTATTTCTTAATATAACAAGATGAAAAGTTTTGAGTAAGTACGCATAGCAGGTGAATTAGACGTCATTTATCGAAAACAAAGTTGCTGGAATAAAAATATATTGGGTAAAATAAAATTAACTATTATTCACGGAGGAAAGAGATAGATGGAGATGCAGTATGCCGTAAAAACAGTTTGCAATACATTGTGTGTTATCGCTCAGATTTAAATGCCCTCATTCGGCCCAAACAAAACGAGCACGTGGAACAGGGACCGAATTCTTTGACTTCATCTGTGCATTTTTTCTGTAAAATGAAAATGATCTGCTTATATTTAAGCAATAAGCATTCTAAGGTAGTATTTCATTGTAATATGAATTAAAAACTGTGTTACTAAAAAAATTATTCTGTTTTTTTTTTTTTTTCGTTGTTGTTGTTTTAAGCACGTCGTTGTGTTGTGCCGAATGTAGCGGATTTTAGGGTTACATTTTTGGTGTCACTTCAAGATTTATTGTCTGTGTACGGTTAACATGAATATTTTATTTTAAATTTAAATTTTATTAATTTATAAAAAAAACTTATGCTTATCCTTATAAATCACAGCGTAAAAAAAATCTAAGATATACTATAACCATCCGCACAATCAATAAAAAATTACGAATGTAAATTTAAATAGACTACGGGGGGTTCAGGGGTGCTCTGCCCCCCTGAAGAAATGCAATTTTTGATTTAAAAAGTTACCAGAATAAGTAGCTCATCAGAATTTCAGAACATCAGTGTATAACCACTTGTTTAACACTTTTAATTTCTGAAACTTTACGAAGTATCTTGTATTCTTATAAATATTTATGTAATTTGAAAACTTTAAAAAGCGATTTGTAGGAAGTTGAATATTACGCAATGAGTGTTAAAAAACAATGACTCGCAAAGATGACGTTGAGGCTACTGATCTGCAGATTTACTAGTTTATATATTTATATTAGGGGTGGGAAAAACAGCTACTTTTTGTTAACTGGTTCCATCATTACACCACTATCTTGGTAACATGTTACAATAACCTAATAATTTTTTAACACCTTATCAGAGGCTAAAAATTTATTGAAATTTGCACTTTTAGGATCTTTCTTTAAATTTAGGTCATTTTTATAGATTTTGGTTAAGTATTTGTAGGTAAAGAAAGAAGTTTTTTGGACTTTTGGGTGATATTTTGTTTTCTTGAAATATTAATGTCTGAAAAATGATCCAAGCTCACATTTAAAACGTAGAGGTAAAATTTGCAAAAGGTCAAAACAGGTTTTCGAGCTTAAGCAGTTGACATAAAGACACACTAAACAGAATTATATATTTATTTAAAAAGTTTAACATTAGAGTCCATATCCAACATGATTCTTCTTTTATAATTACAGCATCCCACTTTCTTAGTCCCACCTAACCTAAGTCTGAAGATATCTGTACATAAAGGAATAGTACAATTTTTTTTTCTTTTTAATAGCTTCTAGCATTCAAAACTCTCTAGGATTTAAGATGTCTCTAATTCAAATGTCATTCAATGTCTAGAATAATTCTCAATTTTTTAAGGTGACAATTCATATATTCAAGTAAATTTATCCCTTATAAATTCATCTGCCTAGTAATCAGACTATTCGATAGATATCTCGCACTTATTCCTAAAAAGCATAACTCTCTCTCCCTCTCTGTATATATATTTTGAGCGTTCTTTAATATGAGTGGTTACAAACCCCATTTCACATTAAAAAAAGATGTTTAAATATCTATTAAAAAAAGACCAAATTAGAGTAATTATATACTGTAAAAGCACTTATTTTCGCGATTTTCGCGAGACCATCGTAATCGCGAAAATTTAAGCCTCGTCAAATATTTTTCTTCGCCTCAAATAATAATAAAAAATCAGAAAATTTTCACTTATCCACAATTTAATGAATACAGTTACTTAAATAAGAAAAAAAGTACAAAAAATTCTTGAATACTTACAACTATTTCTTGAATAAAAACAATAATATAACTAATAGAATGCAGCTCATTCACTTACAATATTTATTACAGCTTCTTTGAAGCCATTCAAAATTATCTCATATTTGCCTTTAACACCGTTAAATGTCCTCACAAGCCAAGAAGCGTGAATCGGTTTTAGTCGCGATATTCGCAGGTTCAGAGATTCTTTTTACTCTAGAAATTTAAACAAAAGGTGTTCTATTAGGTAGTTTCGGGATTTATCCACTTTCGGTTCTGTTCATATAAAATTCGCGAAATTTTCAGCTCGCGAAATCACCGATATCTTCATTTTCGCGAAAATAAGTGCTTTTACAGAATATATATATATATACCGGGTGTCCTAAAAAGGACTGACTGATTTTAAAATTCAATAACTTGTAAACGGTGACAGATATTTAAAAAATTCTTGCAGGAGGGTTATGCATAAGGTCAAAAGTTTTTTTACAGTGATTTTCAATTTTAGTTCGATTTACAAACAATAGATGGCGCTGCGATCAATAGTCGCTAAATTCAGGCTCGATTTTTGGTACTTCGTGGCCCGGATAATACATTTCCATCTCCTTTTTCTGCATGGAACAAGATAAAGGACCAAAAATCGAGCCTGTATTTAGCGACTATTGCTTACAGCGCCATCTATTGTTTGTAAATCGAACTAAAATTGAAAATCACTGTAATAAAACTTTTGACCTTATGCATAACCCTCCTGCAAGAATTTTTTTAATATCTGTCACCATTTGCAAGTTATTGAATTTTAAAATCAGTCAGTCCTTTTTGGGACACCCGGTACATATATATATACAGGGTGCAATATGTTATCTGTCACCGACCTTTAATTTCTCAACCGTTGGTCGTAGACCTATAGTTCCAATTACAAAAACGTTTCAAATGAGGTAAATATTCATGTTGTGGCATTATTTAAAGTCAAAAATCAATTTTATAAAAATTACGAAAACTAACTTTTTATACGGTCCCCCAGTCCCTATAGTTATATTTAGTAAAAGTTTACACATATCATAACAGATATAACACAAAAAGTTTGACATCTGTACTACAAAAATTGACACAGTTATCAAATTTCAAAGTTTGAGATTTTTGCACATGATTTTGTCTTTCATTAAGGGATCAGTTAAAAGATGAATTAAAGTAATTCGAGATCAAAATCAGGGTGCAATGTCCTTTTTACGGCGAAACCACCTTTAGGCGGTATCACCAAATCGGGGAATCACCAAATAGGGTTATTTCATCTAAAAATTTGAGCTAACTTTTATGGGTCGAACAACATTCAAAAGTACCAACGATACCGGCTAAAAGTGGTTTCGCCGTAAAAAGGACATTGCACTCTGACTTTGATCTCAAATTACTTGAATTCATCTTTAACTGATCCCTCAATAAAAGACAAAATCATGTGCAAAAATCTCAAACTTTGAAATTTGATAACTGTGTCAATTTTTGTAGTACAGATGTCAAACTTTTTGTGTTATATCTGTTATGATATGTGTAAACTTTTACTAAATATAACTATAGGGACTGGGGGACCGTATAAAAAGTTAGTTTTCGTAATTTTTATAAAATTGATTTTTGACTTTAAATAATGCCACATCATGAATATTTACCTCATTTGAAACGTTTTTGTAATTGGAACTATATGTCTACGACCAAAGGTTGAGAAATTAAAGGTCGGCGATAGATAACATATTGCACCCTGTATATATATATATATATATTCATATATATATGTATATACATATATTTATATATATATACTTATACACACATATATATATATATATATATATATATATATATATATATTGCTTACAATATTATTTAGTCTCACTGTTTACATATCGCTGCGATCCGTAAGGAAAGAGACGTGTCTTGCAAATAGTCATTTTGCATTTTTCCCCCACTAATAGGTCTGTTTGTTATAAGTGCGTCTTGCTACACAAACAGTTTCATAAGTGTATCTATGCAGAAAATCACTTTATTACGCCATATGTCCATTTATGACCACAGAAGAGGGTTGGATTGTGTGGGGAGGTAAAATGACCCAACCCTCCAAACCTCATCCTACGTCTTCATTTTTAAGGGTTTTATTCTTTTATGCAAGTTTTCATTCCAGCATGCAGAGCTAAGTGCTATAATTTCACGTTACAGTAAAATCACGGAAATTGTCCTTTTGTCGAGATGTGTCCCTTTTCTTGTGGTTGAGCGATATATTAAATTAACAAAATTGCTCATACTAAAATAAAGGTTTACTCTATGTATCCAAGCATTTTTTTTTTTTTTTTTTTTTTTTTTTACATTTAAAAGAATTTTTCGTTTTTTTTTTTCTGAAACAAACACTTCACTTTTTCATATGTGTCACTTATCGAATAATGGTGCGATGCAATCAAATGTGTTTTTTGACCTATCCGTTACATTATGGGATATAAAATAATGTAATAAAATCTTTTAAACTTAATCAGGTTTAAGGCAAAATTTGTTAATTAAAACATTCCACTTTCATAAATCATGATATTTCCACTTATATGAACAAATAGCCGTCATTTTCATATTTGACAACAGTGCTTATTATTTTTTCCAAATTGATTAAAGCATTTTTAAAATTTTTACAAATGTTCCTATAAAATAAGAATCTTATTTCTTTAGTAAAATTAATTCCAAGAAAAAAGTTTTCTAGCAGTCATAGTTATGACAAAAAGTGCAATAAATAAATAAATAAATAAATAAATAGCTTTACCGCATCCGTACCTAACATCAACAGGACATATAATTCAACAACAATCGAAAAATACTTTACCTATCCTCAAACCACAAAAGCAAAAGCGCGACACTAGCTTATAAATTAGCTCAACATATCCCCAGCCACGCGAATCAAACTTACAACCTTAGAAAAACTTTTCCTCCCCTCTCGATAGCGTAAAATTCTCAGATTCTAATATTACCCGTCTAGATAAACAATATATTGAAAGCAATAATATATTTTTTAAATAATATAACTGCTTCATAGCTATGTATTACAAAGTAACTATAATCTCTCAAGAATCCTAATCAAGGAGACGTGATTAAATTTTTTTACGCATTCGATATTGAAATAACCACAAATTCATGATGAAGCGAACATAACATTTGAACATTTAACAGTTGGTATAGAATATTTGATGCTGACAAATAATTATAACTGATAGTTCCTTTTTATTCCTAACAACAGAATGAGGAGAAAAGATTTCTTAAGTTCCGAGCAGATGGATTTTGCCTTGGACCTGTCTATTTTTGTTAGCGGGGTGAAAAGTGATTGAGTAATAAATGAAATGAAAATAGGTGTTCGCTTTTCTTTTTCATACGTAGGACGCGGTTTAACGATACGTGTTGACTTTTCTTTTTCATACATAGGATGCGGTTGACGTTTGTGTTTTGTTTTTAAGCTAAAGTAGGATGAGGATTTACTTGATTCTTTTGTAATAGTGGATTTTTTTTTCACTTTTTCTTAGAATGTTATTAAGAGCCAGGAAAAAAGATTTTGCGATTTTATTTTCATTGCAATATAAAATTAAAATAAAGCTAATTTTTTTTTTTTTGTTGTTGTTTTCTTATTTTTAGTTTTTCGCAAGGGAAATTGATAAATAGTTATAAAATTAATAGGCAGTTTCTGATATTCTGTTACTAAAAAACAACCTTTAAAGCAATAACAGTGTTTTTTTTAACTGTTATGTTAAATAATGCCCACCTCTAATTTATATACCTTATTCAAATTTTCAATCGTTAATAAAATACTCATTATTCATCCTATCAAGTTGAAATAAATCTTTTTAACCTTGTACTGATGACAATTGATGTTAATACAGTTTTTTCAAATATTAATTAATTAATTAAATTTTAATTAATTAATTTTAGTTTTGCATGGGAAACAAAATGGCGGCCATTGGTTATTGAAGATCAATGAAAGTATTTTCAATAAGGGTTACCATAGGGGGATCCTGTTCTGTTGCCAAATACCATCAAGTTTGTCGCCAACTTGGCGATATATCGCCAAATTTGGCGACCAAAATGAGTCGTTAAAAGTGACTCCAACGTGGCGTTATCTCTAATATTTCGCATAATTCCCATAGAGTTCCATTGTAAACCTATTTGCTTATAGAAAATCAACAAATTGAGATATTTTAATGCAACAAAAACTAATATTAGCTTAAGGGATTATATTAAAATTTTCTTTGATGACCTAAGTAGGAATTGACTTTAAAAACAAAATTTTTATATTACTTGTTTTTAAATATTAAATAGAGTTGTAAAAATCTTTAAGAAAATACTTGTGTTCTAATTCTAGGAACCATACAAATGCTGAAAAAAGATCCTCCTTCGGCAGCCGCCATTTTTGCCTTGTATTCAGAGGGCTGTGAAAGATAGCTTGCATCACTCAGAGCAGCGTATGTTGGATGACGCAAAGCAGGCCAGAACCACCACCACCCTCTGAATACTAGGCCTGAGTGCTGATACAAAAATGGCCGCTGCCGAAGGAGGATCTTTTTCAGGCTGGGGTTAAGATAACTACACATTTTGAAGAATTAGTCATACGCAATTCCGACCAAACGGGCTTTCTGCAATTTGTTAAAGTCAATTTATATATTTAAAAATAAATATTTATTCTTTTACAAAATTACACCTTATTTTAAAAAATGCGTTTCTGAAGAAAGATTTCTTATATTTAGTCGATTTACTCAGATCTGTAAAATAGACACTTAAGTCCAGCTGAATATCGGCTGATAACACTAGTCAACAAAATTGAACTTCCGCTCTTTCACAAAACAGAAATTATTTGTATCTTATTCAATTTTTTGTGCTGATTCCGAATCTTGTTTTAGATATTTTCCAGCACGTCTAGTTTTTGAGATATTTGCATACTTCGATTTATGCACATGTTGAGATTTTTGTACGGTTATATGCAAATTTAAGGCATAAAGCATTATCAGACTGCCTTTTTTGTTTCATGTTATGATTACTACTGTCTAGTTTACTTCACAAAAATGTTGCTTTTGCGATTATATGGAGATGTGACCGTTAAATATTGTGCCTACTTGCATATTTTTATAATAACGTTTCTTTGCGTCCAAATATTTTTGTCGCGTGAATACGCTAATACATTTCTTAACCAGTTTTTTGATCTGATTTTATATCTGGTATCCGTTTTTTTTTTTTTTTTTTCCCATCACGTCTGGTTTTTGAAAAAGTGAAATTTTATTTTTTGGTAAAAAAATGCCAGAAAATGCGCTGGCATTTTTAGCATATATCAAGAATATGCAGATCGCGAATTTTCTGAAGCAAAGAATCCAGTAATCATTATCTAGAAAATTTAATTCAATCTGACATTCATTGTACCTAAAATTTGCATAAAATGGCGCAAAAAGCTTAAATTAGCATAAACTTAAATATGCAAATTTCTCAAAAACTGGACCACCTAAAAAAAAAAAACAAACACCGGAAAGCATATTAGAAATCAGTGCAAGAAACTGATCTACAATAAACTAATTTCAATTCTGTGAAAGAAACATTGTTGTACAGTGTAAATTAAACTCGACACAAGGTGATAAGAATAACATCTGATAAGCATCGATATGATGAGCTTACAGTTAGAAATTTTCTTTTTCAACAAATCATTCTCTGCCAAAGTTTAGTCGATTGAATTTTATTTATATTCTAATTAGTAGTTATTATTCAATATTTAACCAACTTACAACTTACGTTATGAGCATTGTCTCTTTAAATCTTTCAGAGTAATGTGAATAAATATTAAAACAAGTGGGTAAGTTTGATCGCAGATCGCACAGAGGGTTTCCTTTAATATCTCTTTTAAAACACTTTATCCTTAATTAATAAATAAAAGTTGTTAATTTATAATTATTAAACCGCTACATAAATGGCAGCACCATTATATTTAATTTTAAAATAATTACAAATATATTTTTAGAACAAATTTTAAAATATTTTAGTAATATTATTTAAATAAAATGAAAAAATCCGAATATTTTAAATTCAGCAATTTCAAAAATTTAGCGTAGATATAAATAAAATATAGATTTCTTTAAAGAAAACTTGTTTAAAACATATTTAAAATGCTGAAATAATTTCGAAAAATTCCATATTAATTCTTTCACTTTTCAAACACTCAACAGATGGCGCCAAAAAGAAAGTTAACATTTATTAAAATTCCAAAAACCCCGTAAATTGGCTAAAAAATACGAAATTTCTTTTAATTAAATCCATTGGACAATTAAATGTAAAAAATTGAAAATTTCAACTTCCGTCGATATGGCCCGACAACCCGGGACGTTTCGGTTAGAAATAACGCACTCTACCACAGGACTACGGAGTTCACGAAAAGATGGTTGAAATTAAGATTGTGTTTTAAAATCGCAAAAATGGTAGGATTTCATTACATTAATTTATTTAATTAAAGTAACATAACTTTTTCAAAATTTTATGCTTTTGGTTATGACACGGGATATTCAGCTCTATGTAAAATAAAATAAAATAAAAATAAAGTCTGTAACTTAAGTAGTTTCCGAGTACGAGCAATGTGATGGACAGACAGACAGAGAAGCGAGACTATAAAGATTTCGTGAGATGAATGAAACGCTGAAAAATCAACTGGTACAGTTACTTTTATTTTATTTTGTACAAAAGCTGTCAAGCTAGACAAACTGCTGTAAAATGCAGTCAAACAATAAAACGTGCATTTAAATAGATATTTCACGCTTAGATGTTCATATTTTTAAAAATGAATTAAAAACATTGGCATCAAGTTTTTGGCACTGCGATTCGTCATTTCCCAGTATCATCCTCTGACGCACCTTCCGTCAACTACATTATGACCCGGCAATGCACACACGAGTTGCCTACACTTCTTGAAGAACGGGTCATATTTTTGACCAGACGCACACTCCGGAGTAGCCACAAGCTTCATTCCAACTTGATCGCCATCACTCTGGTTGACGTCTAACAGAAGTGCGAAAGACATTGGTCTTTTCCTGCCGGAAATTCCCGCGTCACAAGATAATTCATCTACGATTTTATTATTGCAAATAGCACAATGTGGGTTTCTGTAAGCATGATGGTTTGAATAGACAACAGCCATATACTCATGACACTGTCTTGCGACTGCAGGGCGTCCCCAGTCCATCGCACAATTTGATATTAAATTTGAACGACAGAAACGGACACTGTTGTTAAGGTACTCGGGAACATCATAGACAACATCACAACCGACGAATTCTGTTCCGTTGCCAAATCTGTTTAACCTGTAAGAAATAAAGTATTTTAGAATGTAAACATACATTGATGAAGTGGAAAGGGCTCAAAATTGTATACTAGCCAACTTCTAAATATTCTTCTAAAAAGTGGGTTAATATGAACTAGGTTAAACCTGCTTCAAACTAGAGTAACTAGTCGATGTTATATTATTTACTTAATTTCATATTTCTGCTTAAAACTTATTAAATTTTATCGCTAGTAAAATCTTCTGGTTCGAAAAGTGTTTCACCTGGGTCAAATTAATCCACATTTAGAGATTAATGAAAATTGTAAGCAGGTAAATTGAGTCCGGCATTGGATCTGGTAATCCGAAATTACAAATATCCGACCCTTTCGGCTGCTTGGTTTCGAGTGAAAATAAAATTTTCATTGTGGTTTGATTTTCAGTGGAATCAACTTTGGGGTTGGGTTTAGGTCAGTGTCGTGTATTAGGGAATTGACTGAGCTGAAACTCGTAAGTTTCACCCACTTTGAGAGAGTTTTATTCACTTTTGGAGGAGAAAGCGTAACTTGAGTTAGACTACAAAAATCTGCGAGTTTAAGTGAAATTTACAACTCAAACTCATTAATTTTTTTAACAATATCTTGATAACTTTTTTGACGCTAAAACAGGTTTTTTTTTTTTCTTTTAAAAGCCAATTCTCATAAACTTGCGGAATGCAGAGTAGAATTTTGAGAAACCATATATGGTGTACTTGTGTTCAGCGATGTGTTTATAGAATTTTTTAGTCAATCTTTGTCGTAATAAGCTCCTCAGCACCTTCAAAAGATTTTACAAGACATTTTGCAAACGAATGAATGAAAGCCAAACATAATTTTTTATTTCTTAAAAAATTGCTTGTGAGTTCTGAAATTTTATTTGGCTTTTTAAGTCATTCTTGAAAAGGATTTTTTTAACATTTTGGCTGCCACGTTATCCAAAGTTGGTGAGAAAGATACGGAAAAACAAAGCTACAAAACACGTACTTGCCTGCAAAGGTGCGAAAATACACTGTAAAAAAAAATGGTAACTTTCCATGTAAAATCCAGGAACGTTTCGCCTTTTATCAGGTTTTCAGAATAATTTAGCTCTTTCCTGTGAAATTCTGGTTTTCTTATCTGTAACGTTCCTGAACAAAAGTTGGAAACAGCAAAACGCTGCGGCCGCCATTTATTATTTTTTTTCCCTATAATCCGTTGCTCGCGCGCGAGTGTCGAAAACGAATTCCTTAAATGAATGTAAAAAAATCAATATGGAATGCAAATAAATCAATAGACGACATAATCCTTTACGTCTCTATTGTCAAGATAATTCAGATGAAATTCAATACCTCTGTGACATCACTAAGAGATTATCTCTCGTACTTGTCTGTGAAATCTTTAACGAGCAGACTGTGTAAAAAAAAATACACCTATTATTTGGATCTGCATTAACCAGGGGACAAACAAATATGATTCTCACCTATTTTGATTAATTTAAAGTATGTAGAGTTCTTATCTCTAATTATTCTTGTGAAAGGATTTCTTCAAATGGGCCTTAGATTTTCAGAAATTAGATGCCGAGTTTTAGCATACGTTTCAAATACCCATTAGTTTGCAGCTCTCAACGTGTCTTTCGTGGTGTGGACGCAGAAAGTTTGCACGCCACCCGTACGGCCCGGGTTCGATGCTACCTGTTGACTTTTTTTTTTCTTTTTTAATTAATTTTATATTTTAACACTTTATTACAATTTGATTTAAATTTGACATATATTTGACACTTTGAATTGCTGCAAATTTGATTTTTTTTTTTTTTTTTTCGGAAAAAATATACAATTACGTTTAGGTTTTTTTTTCATGAAAATTTATATGTATTTTATCTAACTTGTAAACTAACATAATCACTGACGAAAATCCAAAATATTTTATGTCTAGATTTTTTTTCTAATTATTATTTACATTTATATATTTTTATATTTTAAGCAAAGTTCAGAAACAATATATCACATATATATTTACTTTATTGAATTTTAACTGAAAATTTATTTTTTCGTGTAAATTATAAATAATAATTTTGATGTCAATTTCAAAATATTTTTTCATTCTAACAAATAATGATAATGAAGCGAAAATTGTCAACTGGAAATGTAAAAATCGTCTGCGGATCCCGCTTGCTGTGAAATGTCAGTAATGTCATAATGAAGGGAACGAACATCCAGAGTGAATTATGTCAGCCAGGTATCGGTCCGGATAGCCTAACAGGTAAGGCATTGGCACGGCACGCCAAGTACCCAGGTTCGATCCCTGGTCTGGACATTTTTCGCTCTTGTGCTACTCCAGCCTTGAATATGTCAGTAATGTTTTGCTGTCAACAGAAATATTCCTGGTATTTCGCAGGAAACTTACTGGCATTTCTGTAGAAAGTTTTTAACATATACAGTAAAGTACCAGTCATTTTCAAGAAATGTTTCTTGGAAATAATGGGCAACTCAGCTGCCCATTTTTTCCCAGGAACGTTGCGGAATTTTTTTTACAGTGTATGCTCTGCAAATAAAACGGAGTTAATTTTTTTTTTAAAAAAGAATTGGGAAACCTGCTATATATGATATTTTCTAATATATTATTTTAAAACAAATAAACTAGTATGTTGTGGCCATCACAAAACTTTCTTCTATATAAATCACGTCAATTAAATCATTTAAGTTGTAAAAGAAATTACACCAATTTAGAACCAATTCGTATCAAAGTATACCTGAATTTGAAGTTTGATGAAAATTCGTCCATTACTTATTGAGATAGAGCTGTAGGGGAAATTCTGAAAAATGCAGCATAGCAGCGCCCAAACACAAACAGAACTAATTCATATTAAGGTATACCGGAATCTGAAGTTTGATGAAAATCGGTGCATTAGTTCTGGAGCTAGAGCTATTGTGGAAATCACAAAAAATGCAGCACAGAAGCGCCACCTGTTGAGCGATTTACACGAAAAGGTACAAAACATCAATTCATGTCAAGGACTAACTGAATCTGAAGTTTGATGAAAATCCGTGCATTAGGTCTTGAGATTGAGCTATTACGAAAATCGTGTAAATGCTGCAAAATGCAGCATAGCAGCGCCATCTGTTGGGCGATTTGCACCAAAACGTTACCAGCACCAATTCATATCAAGGATTAACGGAATCTGAAGTTTTATAAAAATCCGTGCATTAGTTCTTGAGATAGAGCTTTTGTGGAAATCCTGCAAAATGCTACATTCAACCTGCGCCACCTGCAGGGCGATTTACACCAAAAACTAATCAGCAGCAATCTATATCAGGGACTACCTGAATATGAATTTTTATTAAATTCCGTGCATTAGTTCTTGAGATAGAGCGCCCACAAAATTTGTGTCACATACAGACAGACAGACGGACGGACGGACAGACAGACAGACAGACAGACTCACAGACAGACATTTTGTAAAAACATGTTTTTTGGAATCTCTGACCAATAAAACGTGTAAATACGTCGAAAACTGGAATTCGAAAATTTTCATGAAACCAATACTTTCTTCTTGTCAAGATAGAAGAAAGTAAAAATATAAGAACATAAGTCATATAACAATGATATCACAGAACGATTTTCAAGCTTTCTATTTTGTATTTCTACCTTTCAACAAACAATATGGATATGAGTGTGCAGTCTTGTATACTGTGGTCCCGGGTTCGATTCCTGGCTCTGGCTAATTTTTCACTCCAGTTGGGTTTATTGTATTTATTGTTTGTATGTCTGTATAATATTTATATGTACCTTTAACTGTTGAATGCAGGCGTTATTTATGTGTGTATGTGTGTTTTAATATATATTGTGGTATGAGTGTTTTATTATAATATGAATATGAGTTTATAGACAATTTTGGAATAGCATTTCCAAATTATTTCATCTTCAAGTTTGATATTTAAAAATTATACATGAAGCTTTTGTCTTTTACGCACTTAATACAACTTAAGAATATGATTAAAATATTTACAGTATTTTTTAAAAGTTTTTCTTATTTTGGATCTTGACTAACGTAATCTCAGTGTGTTTTTTATCACAAATTTTAGTATTAATTATTAATAATTAAACTTAATGCTGAATCTAAGATCTCACAAGCAGAGCTGCTATAGGCGACTATATTTTAATTCTACTTCGCACCGCTTTTTCAAAACAAAATTCGTTTATACATGCTTTAACAACATTTGCAAGAGAAATATACTACAAAATGTATTTTTTAATAATAGTGATGCGAACAGAATATAACAATAGTCGCCTGTGGCAGCCCTGCACAAGAAAAATGACAAAACTAGAATCTGTAACAACATGAAGTCTAAGTTTTGTAAGAAAAGTAACGCGACTTATATAAAAAAATGACATGATTCACTCCAAAAACATGACGCACATAGTAAACGGTAACGCGTATCTCTACGTGTGAGATCTGTACGTGATTTTTCCGCACCGTGGTGTTTCTGCACTGCGCGACTGTTTATACCAGTTCTAAATTTCTATTTAGATTGTGCTTCACGAACAAATGTCGAATTTAATTAATCGAAGAATTCTTGTTATGCCAAACCTTGACTAAAATTGTACTAAGCCATAACTCGAAAATCCATTCAACATAAATTCAACTGTCGTCTTTATCTTAACTTCAAAACGGGGACGCAAAAGAATTTTATAGACTTTCTAGTTATTTAATAACAAATGTCGACGAGGAAGTTGAAGTTCTTAAAAAAATAAAATACCGACTTTGAAAGTTTTTATTTTTGTATAGTCATATTCTAAAAACTTAAGTACTGACCTACGTATTTTTAACATATTTCAACATAATTGAAAAAGATTTATGCATTGAGTCCGTCTGTCTGTCCGCACTTGAACTTACGCAAATATTCTTGTATTCTCATAAAATTTTAATATTTCAGGAAAGGTGAACGTATTTTTATAAATAGATGTTATTTTAAAAATAATGATAAAATACAGGGTTAGCACAAATGAATGACCGGATTTTAAAACTTTATACTTTCAAAACTATTACACATATTACAATGTGATATATGAAAATAAAGAAGAACGTTCCAACTTTTTTTTTCACTTACAAATGTTCGAAATGCGAATCTTACGCAATACGAGGAACACTTAATCTGTAATCAAGTTCGTTCCACACATTTGGCAGTTTTGCCCAGTCAACGACTCTTAATGCAACACTGATGCATTAAAACCGAGAATAATGCAAATTTGATGCACCGTAAAATGTACATGGTGCATCAATGCTGCATTATTATATTGACTTCTGTGACGTTTACAGATCATGTGATTGATACATCAGTGAGTTAGAAAGAGACAGAAAATCAAATTTTCTTCATCATTTGGTGATATTAAAGGATATAATGGACGTTATTATGATGATAACTTATGGAATAACAGAGTAAGTCATGTTTTAATTTTAATATTTTACTCCTACAGATTTTACACATTATGAGTATCTGCTTCCCAGTATTTATATGGGGTCGAAAATTTCAAAAGTCGCCTCATCCAGAAAATCAAATTTTGAGAAATCACGAAAAATCTCCAACTGCGCCCATTGGGTTTCATTGTAAACCAAGATTTTACAATGCCAGATATATAGGATAAAAGTAGTTTTTTTTGCAGATTGAAGTCTTTTTTTCGGTGTAAGTTTTCCAACAAAATAGATTGATAGAGAAATAACATTTTTTTGATAAGGCGAGTTTTGAAATTGTCCTCATACGTTTTAATGAAAAAAAACTTGATCTCGTTCGTATGTTTTAATGTTATATTATTGATTTTGCAAGCTATTGCCAGTATATGGGGGCATTCTCACAATCTTTTGACTTTTGGGGGAAAAAATCTGGCGAAATTAAACTTGCTAAAATAACATTTTAATCTGATAGACGAATGCCTTAATGGTTCAAAATGAAGAAAAAATGGTCAGGAGCGAAATTTTTTTTATTTAACTGAGGTTTATGTTAAACTTATGTTATGGAAACTTAAACTTTGCGAGTTTAATTTTCCTTACTATTTTACCACTAAAACTTTTTATTTTCTTCGAAATTTTTACTTATAATGAATTTGCATAGTACCCACAGGACATTCAAATAAGAAATAATAACAATGTAGTATTTTTAGTACAAAATTTTGGTATAACATTGTCTTAAAGGGATGTTAGAGAAGGGACGGTAAGGTAAAAAAAGGGGAAGGTATAGGAAAAAAGGGACGAAATGGGAAAAAAAGGGACGGTAAGGAAAATTACCACCTATTTTAGGCAAATCATGTTAAGACTAAGTGATAGCCACAATGTTCATTGACTTTTAGAAACAGTTAACATTGGATTAAATTTTTTTTTTTTTTTTTAATTTACCTCGAAAAGTGCAGGAATAAACCTTGGGGACGGTAAGACTACCAATAAAGCCACGATCTTGAAATTGATATTTAAATGCGGATTTGAAATCTGCAGTAAATTTCCTGTCAAAGAATTTTAGACATTCTTTCTCTGGCGTACTTCTGCATGAGAAAAAACTTGAAAAAAATTCTGTGGCTGCATCTGAAGTGATTTTCTGTATAAGTTTAGCAAGAGGAACGGTAAGGATGAAAAACCCAGGGACAGAGTTCAAAAAATAATATCAACCGTAAAAATGTGTGCAGGTTAATGTTTTGCTACATATTTATATAAAACAATTGTCCCAGTTTCGGAAAAAATTACATCGAATTACTTTTATTGAACCAATTTTATACAGACAGCTCCAAACTTAAAAATCTGCATCAGGGATACGGGACGGTATATGAGTTTTCCTGGTATTTGGACCCCAATATCGTCCAAAACTTATTTATCTCGTTAATATTGTTACGCAATCATGCAATGGGATGTTCCCCAGTATATGAAATAAAAAAAAACACAAAAAAGTGTATTAAAATAAAAATTATTATTCAGGGACATGAAAGTCAAAAGATTGTGAGAATGCCCCATATATCCCTTCTTCATGTGATGGTATAAAATATTATTTTAAAATAAATAATATATTCATAAATCAACAATGATTTACATTACAGTACCATGACTAGATGTTAAAACAGGAGAACTTTAAAAAAAATCACAGTCAATTAAGATTTGTGGTGGAATTCTTTGAACTTCAAAGCACTTCTTGTTTTTGTTAATGAAGACGTCAAAATAAATCTTCAAACGTATCGTCTTCTGCCAAAACAATTTTAGTGTTTTGTTTCCCTGGTTCCAAGCGCACTTGGAGAATTAAAAAATAAATATTCTAGCAAAATTCTGCTTCAGCACACAAAACAAGAAAACAGGGATGGTGAAATCCCACAAAAGTGATAGTCACAATTCACAATAGTAACATAGTGTTGCATTAAATCTGCACAGCTTGGGATCAGAGGTTGTGCAGATTTTAGAATTTTGAGAATTTCTGGTCATTGCTTTGTTTACATTTTTTAAACAGTAATTTGAATGCAATAATGCAATCGAAATTATAATGATACCTACAATACAGTAAAATATTAAAATAATTTTATAGAGTAATAAACTAAAATAATAAAAATTAAGATAATTTTAAAATTATTAAAATAATAAAAGTAAAGGTCAAGTAAATAATTAATAATGCATAATTAAATATACATAATAAAGATGAGATAAATGTTTCCTGAATTATTCAATGAAACTTGCCTAATGAAGGTACCCTACTAATTCATATCGAAATCATAAAGTAAGAAAGTTTTATTTCAGGTTTAGCCAGACTTAACTAAAAAAGCTTGATTAATATATAAATATATTTGGTAAAAGATTGTGATTACCAGTGCTATCAGCAATATCTTGAATTTTTTCAGAAATAAATTTATACTTCCTTCATGAAAAAGCACGAGTTCAGTAATATTAACGAGAGTTACATATTAAATTACATATGAAATCGATGTAAAAATAAAAAAGTCCTTCCGGCCAGTGCCGGGAGGAAGAGGTAGCTTTCATATTCCTTATTTTTAAAAAGCCAACTTATATTATTCAAACACACGAAGCTCAATTAAGTGGAAACCGAATGTAGGAGATTCAATACTAATTTTTATCAATACTAAATCATTATGAATGAGAATTTCGCGAAATTAGTCAGCTTTATCCAAGCTGCTTTTATTTAAAGTCACTTATATTTGGCTGCCAAATTCGGCGATTTCTTAAAGTGCCTGCCATTTTAAGACAACATGGTAGATGAAGCTAAGCAGTGAACTTGGTCGAGACCTTAGTAATTGCTGTGCACATGCTCACTCATATCGGAATTGGTTGATATATACGAGTACTGTCGCAGGCAAAAAATCAGATTTTTCAAAATGTCACCCACTTTAGAAATTGAAACTGCTATATCTGAGCCATTTTTTTAAGATAAAGACAAACAAAAAATGCTCCTGAATCCTTATATCAAGGTCAAATACTTAAGAAAGAAACCTTTTTCAATTTCTAATTTTTTTGCACCTCACTTTAAATATAATTTTTTTTTAATTTAATGGCCGCCATTTTGAAACAAGATGGCTGATGAAGCTGGCCAGCGAACTTGGTCGAGATATTGATGTATACTATCCACATGCCTTCTTCCATCGAAATAGGCGAATAAGTGTGGTATCGCGTGTCAAATACAAGATCGTTTCAAAGTGTTAGCCATGATAGAAATTGAAAGTGCTATAATTCAACCACTTTTTAAGATATAAACAAAAGAACAAATTTTCAGAAACAAAAACTGCTCCAGAATCTTTGTATCAAGGCCAAACACATAAAAAAAATCTTTTTCATTTTCCAATTTTTTAATACCTCATTTTAAATTTTAAATTACATTTTTTATTTAAATGGCAACCCTTTTGAAACAAGATGGCGAATGAAGCTGGGCAACGAACTCGGTCGAGACATTGGTATGTACTATGTACAGACCAAGTTACATTCAAATCGGTTCATAAATACGCCTGTTATCGCGTGACAAAAATCAGGTCGTTTTAAAATGTCAGCCACAACAGAAATTCAAAATGTTATAACTCAGCCATTTTTTTAGATGTAGACGAAACAAAACCTGTTCCGGAATCTTTGTATTAAGGTCAAACACATACAAAAAAATCTTTTTCATTTTCCAATTTTTTGGTATCTCATTTAATTTTTTTTTTAATTTCTTTAAATGGCCACCATTTTGAAACAAGATGGCGAATGAAGCTGGTCAACGAACTCGGTTGAGTTATTTGTATGTACTATGTACACACCAAGGTACATCCAAATCGGTTCATAAATACGTCTGTTATCACGTGGAAAAAATCAGGACGTTTCAAAATGTCAGCCACGCTAGAAATTCAAAATGCTATAACTCAGCCATTTCTTAAGATATAGATGAAACAAAAACTGCTCTCGAATCTTTTTATCAAGGTCAAACACATAAGAAATAAATATTTTTTCAATTTTCAATTTCTTGCTACCAGATTTCAAATTTAAATTTTTCTTAAAATTTTAAATGGCCGCCATTTTTAAACAAGATGGCGGATGAAGCTGGCCAACGAACTCTTTCGAGACATTGGTCTGTACTATGTATAAACGAAGTTACATCCAAATCGGTTCATAAATACGTCTTTTATCGCGTGGCAAAATTCAGGACGTTTCAAAATGTCAGCTTCGCTAGAAATTCAAAATGCTATAACTCAGCCATTTTTTAAGATATAGACAAAACAAAAACTGCTACGGAGTCTTTGTATAAAGGTCAAATACATAAGAAAAAATATTTTTCCATTTTCAATTTTTTGGTACCACATTTCAAATTTTAAATTTTTTTAAAAATTTTAAATGGCCGCCATTTTGAAACAAAATGGCGGATGAAGCTGGCCAACGAACTCGGTTGAGACATTGGTATGTACTATGTACACACCGAATTACATCCAAATCGGTTCATAAATACGAGAGTTACAGTGTGACATAGGTCAGATATATATATATATATATATATATATATTATATATATGGATATATATATATATATATATATATCAATTTTGAACGGAGGGTGGTTTCGGGGTCTGGGGGTCATGATCGATGAAAATATACCAAAATTTTTTGAAATCGCTTTCCTCCGAACGGCTGCAATAGGTAGCTTTTTGTAAAGAAAGCTACCTAAAAGTCTAATTTTGTTCCTAACATCTCAACTGAAAGTTTCATTGTTTACATCTGCGATGATGTGCGGATTTTAGGGCTGCAGATTTGAGGGAGTCTACTTTATAACCATAATTACAAATTATCAACGTAACTAAAATGATTGCTCAGTGTCATGCATAAAGTTTTTGGAACGGAAATCTACTGGTTTGAGGGGGAAAAAATATGTATAAAGAATTAGTACTAAGCTGAAACTACTGCCACAGTAGAAAACCAAACAAATGATCATATCTTTCACTGTAACCTGAGAATTGAAACTTCCATATGAGATTTTTTATTTGAAGAAATGCAGCATTGTCGACACTATCGACAACCAACGTTTTGAAAAGGACTATGATTTGAAATAAATAAAACAAGTTGAGCGATAACTGACGGTGGACAATCATTGTTTATTTTTGAAAGAGTTTATCATATGACAGAAGATCATTTTGGGAAGGGTAGCGGGCAGTTGCCTGCCCAAGTAATTGATTCAGAGTGCAGCAATCATTATAGTCCAAGAGCTGTTAAACATTTTAGGGAAGGTATTTGAGGCACCCTGAAAATTTGTGCAACACTTCTTTTGTAATGGCTGAATACAAAATCGAATATCTGGCTGAAGGATCGTGGCCCAAAAACTGTGCCAGACACGTGTCAAGTGCCATTTTTTGACTACCCCCAAAAAAAGGTATTTGAGGCACGCTGAGATTGAGACAGAATAATATTTATACTTAGAAAAAAATATTTTGAAAACGACTGACACTTTAGTCGGCCCAAAAACTGTGCCAGACACGTGTCAAGTGCCATTTTTTGACTACCCAAAAAAGGTATTTGAGGCACGCTGAGATTGAGGCAGAATAATATTTATGCTTAGAAAAAAATATTTTGAAAATGACAGACACTTTAGTCGGCACAAAAACTGTGCCAGACACGTGTCAAGTGCCAAATGGCACTTGACACGTGTCTGGCACAGTTTTTGGGCCACGATCCTTCAGCCAGACATTCGATTTTGTATTCAGGCATTACAAAAGAAGTGTTGCACAAATTTTCAGGGTGCCTCAAATACCTACTCAAAAATGTTCAACAGCTCTCCTACTATTACAGATTATATATATAATATACACCATACATATGAAAAAAAAATGCACGAAAGATAAATTTACATATGAGGAGCTCACAACCATAGTAGACCAAGTCCATAAAAAAATGACATAGTCCATTTGGAAGGTGCATAAAATCTGTTTTATTCACTCTCACAGTGAACCAAGTCTGTAAACAGATGACATATATGAGAAAGCATCCGAAAACCGACTTGGTTTACTGTGGGAGTGAATAAATCAGATTTTATGCACCTTCCAAATGGACTACATCATACTTTTTTCAAAATGGACATGCTCTACTACAGGATGTGAGCCCCTCATATCAGATTTTATTAGTGCAGAAACATTAGCATTTAATAAACATTTGAAGTTCAAATACCAATAATTATCAATAATAATTGCTAAAGTTTTGTTGTTGTAATATTCTCAAAGTGAGAAACAATTTTCAATAAGTGCTTTGGTTAATTTTAATGATATATCTGAGGAAAAAACTGTATCAATTGCTTCTCAGATGTGCGCAACATTCTCCTTATTTTCATTAGTTTTTTTTTTAAATAATTAAAGGTGTATTTGAAAAAATATTTTTTCACCCTCAACAGCTCGAAATTTTCTGAGACATTTTCAGACTCATTTTTAAAAGTAAAAACATGAAACTTGCTGGGGTGATTTCTGAAGACATGTTTAACATGCCGCGTGATTTCATTTTCAGCTCAATTAATTAGAATTTGATTTTTAAACAATTATTTTCTTAGTATGACCATTTTTTTCATTCCCAGTACGCCCGCTTCGGAACGCCAAAACGCCAACTTTGACAGCGTTTTTGACAGTATTTTCTGCATTTATCAAAAAATTAAGAAGCACGGCACATTATATAGTTTCTAAATAAGAGAATTTCCCAGTTTGATGCGTTTGAGAGCAAAAATGAATTTTAAAATGAATCAGAAAATAAGCAGTTTGGATCGGAATACACCCTTAAGGGGAGAATAGCTAGAAGATGAAACATTCGTATCTGCGGACTATCATTAGACAGATAATAAAATTTTACACTTATTAATGGATTTTAAGCTATATTAACGTTGACAAAAATACATTAGAAAAAGGTAGAATCAGAAAGCTTCTGAAATCTGTTTATATTATCTGATAATTGCAAGAGTAAACATTTTTTATTTGAAAAAAAAAGTACCTGTTTAAGCCCCATAATTGGTATTGTTCACTGTAAGTCACATCTGCAGCGATTTGATCTTGTGTTAATTCTTGCAACCCTTCACATGCCAATCTTATTTGAAAATTTATCAGTGATGCCAAATTTGCATTATTGCACTCTGCACAGGCCAAGTTGCGATAAGTTTTGTTTTGAGCAACATCCGTCGCTGGAGCAGAAGCAAGAGGATCACTGAAATCGACTTCGCCAACACATCTTTCTCTAACCTAAAAGTTGAAAGTTTCTAAATTAGTACCGTAATTTCTATTTCCGGTGTGTAATCCGCGGATCAAACAATTCTGTTTGGACCCAGAAATTTTATTTAGTAATTGAAGCCAAATATTTACAGCGATCTGATGAGTTACATTTTATTTTAAAAAGTTTCAGTGTCGAAAAATGATTGTTTGATCCGCAGATCATACGCCGGAAATGACGGTATTTAAAAATCGGCATTTTCTTGTTATAGGGGCTTCCGAAAATGAATCACTAAGTGACTGAGATGTGTCGCCAAGTTATATCGAACATATGACCATAAAATTTAATACTACATGTATTTGATATTTTATGACGCATATTATGAAGCATATATGTGGTATGCATATTACACGTGTATATGACATATATAAGAGATATGAACAACATATATGACGCAAATACTACGCATTTATGACGTAAATAAGATTTATAAATACGTACATAGCATATATATAATACACTGCTCAAAACAATTAAAGGATATTTGAAGTTTTATATAAAATAAAGATATAAACGAAATTTTTTTTGCCGAAAATAGAAGAAGAGAATCACAAATGCAAATTTTTCTGGTTTTCAAACTGTGGAGTATGCAAATTTTGAGTTCGACGTCAAAAACGTCGCTTCAGCGGCAGTGAATGAAATTTGACTTTCAACTGGATAAAAGAGAATGAAGACAAGGATGATCGGCATTCAGTGATTGCTTTGTTTCGATGAGTACGATGTCTCAGCGAAGTCATTTGACAGATTCAGAAGCTTTGAGAATTGTTGGTAGGTTAGAAGGGGGCCAAACTCAACCCGAAGTAGCGCAAGCCATTTCAGTGTCACAAAGTGTCATTTCCAGGATCTGGAACCGTTTTTTGGAGAGTGGATGTGCAGGCCGAAGACCAGGGCAAGGTCGTAGACGGGCAACAACGCCCAATGAAGATCGGTATTTAGCGTTAACAGCCCGGAGACACCGAACTATGAACGCTACTCTTCTCCAACAACACCTTCGCTCGGCTACAGGCACCACGATTTCAACTCAGACTGTCCGAAACCGGCTCCATGCTGTAGGTCTGTATGCTCGCCGACCGATGGTATGTGTTAGATTAACATCAAGGCATCGTCGCGACCGCAGGGAGTGGGCAACCGAGCATGTCAACTGGAGGAGAAATGAATGGAGCAATATTCTGTTTTCTGACGAGTCCCGTTTTTCAGTGCATCCGGATAATAGGCGTATATTTTCATCTGGAGGGACCGTGGCAGTAGGAATAATCCTGCGTTCGTGCACGAAAGTGTCAGATTTGGCGGTGGAGGAGTGTTGGTGTATGGTGGCATCTCCATTGACGGGCGCACTGACCTCTACATCATTCGAGATGGAGCTCTGACTGGTCGCCGATATAGGGATGAGATCCTCAGACCTATTGTAGTCCCTTACGCTGCAGCAATCGGAGATAACTTCATTTTAATGGACGATAACTGCAGGCCACATCGTGCAAACCTGGTGGAAGATTTCCTTTTCGAGGAAGGAATCGTTCGAGTGGAATGGCCAGCGTGTTCTCCAAATATGAATCCAATCGAGCACGTTTGGGACGCTCTAGGAAGACGAGTTTCTGGCCGCCAACAACCCCCACAAACTCTCCGAGAACTGGAAAGAGCTCTTCTGGAAGAGTGGGGCAGAATACCTCAACTCGTCATTAATAGCCTCATTGAGTCCATGCCTCAAAGGTGTTCAACGTTGCTGGCCGTCCGTGGAAACCATACCCCCTACTGAAAATGATTTTCTTTGAAGAAAACACCTTTTCTTATTCTTTTTTTCTCATATGCACAAATTGTGCTTTTTTCCTTTAGTACACAAATGCGCAATAAAATGCATTTTTTTCTGCCAAACATGTGTAATTTATTCTCATATAACCTACTATGTCTGTAGACCATGTATCAATCAGCTAAACAGTTTACCAGATACAAAATCCACCTAAAACTGCAATATCCTTTAATTGTTTTGAGCAGTGTATATAAATAAGCTTGGTGGCGATCTTGGCCAAATCGTGAAAAAATTTGCGGTTTGCTTAAATATGATCAAAGGGACTTCGGATTTTTTTTTCATGTATAAAAAAGAATAATTCCAAAAGTAACTGAAAGAGGGCGCTCACACGTTACTGAGACGTTTTATGTAATACAATGAAACATGACATGCCTGTTGCATGTCTCCAACAGGATATTTGAAATTTAAAATTCCTTAATTATAATAAAGTTGAAACAGGTTACATGTTTGTAAAATTGCTCATAAACTGTATATACAATAATTTTAAAAATATAATTTTGTTGGTGAATAGAGGGCGATGCACTGTTTCAACCCGAATGCTAAAATTTACGCAAACATTTCCTCGCGTTTCAATCAGTCAGCTAAACAAAATGCAGATTACCGACCGAATGAAGGAGTTTGCCCCATCTATGTGCGAAATTTGGAACTATTTATTAAATTGTGCTTTTCGGAAAGCTTATAAAATTTGTGCTTGCCTCTTATTTCATCTTTATTATCCATAACATATTATTGAATTTTACTATCATTGGCCAAAACAAAGCGTGTTTTGGAAGAATTGGCTGTTTTCACAAAACTAGGATAAAGACATTAATAATAAAATAATTGGTTGTAGCTGAGCCGGGTGCATGCAAACATAACTGGTGGTAAGTAAATAGGGTGGTGACCAGCCTCTGTGAGTTGTAGAGGGACAATTTTAATTTCTCCTATGAGCGTTGTATAATCTCTTGCAATAAAACAATGCTGGTGCTGGTAAATGTAAGTAATGTAGTTGCCTGGTACTGACTGCAATATTTAACACAAATGGAAGTGAAGCTGTTTTTAATATGAGAGAATTATACGGCAATATAGGTATGATGAAGTCCTGTGAGTGATGCGTTTTGTAAAATTTAATGAGGAAAGTGTTTATGCAAATAATAGTTTCACCTCACTTTAGGGAGCCGGAACGTGGAATATAGTACAGCCTGTACCCAGAAACGTTAACTTTACGCACAGGATGTTTCTTGTGTTAAAACGATATCAAACTGGGAATTTTAAATGATAAAATATCGAATTTTTTTAATTATGCTTTGGAGAGAATTTCAATTCCAAGTTAATATAAATAGTGAAAAAAAGTTAAACGGAGTTAGTTATCATTATTGATGTCAATCTTTTTAGTAAATACATCTAACTCATTTATAACAACAAATATTTTTCGATTGGATTGTTACAGTTTTCAATCTTATTAGCAATATTTTTTATACATTTTAGCAGTTTAGTGATTTTAAGCATTTCTTTCATATCCTTAAAAACTTGAAAAGATTCCTGGAATTCATTTTTTTAAATTAAAAGGTGGAGGATTGGAAGGGCTGTTGTTAGTCGAGGAGGAGCTCTCCACAACAGGGACTTCAGTAGGGACGTTGTAATTAACAGAATCAAAGGTAGAATTGCAATCAGTTGCTTTATTAGTAAAATTTTTTTAATTTGTTGAAAAATTGAGGTTTTAGAATTTCAACAAAATTATATGCTTCTTGAGATTTGTAGTTATTTTTTCTTTTCTTTTTTCTTTTAGTTTTATACTGGATAATTTTTGTTTAATACATCCTCTGTAAGTAGCCGGCTGGTCAAACCCGCAATTTGCTCAATAGAGAGTATTCTTACCTTTAGTAACTCAGACTGTAGAAAGAGGATTATCGGTGCAGTTCACGCATTAAGCAATAAAATACAAATCTCAGAAACGTGTTCAAATTTTTGTCATTGGTAACATTGCTTTACATTGTTTCTGGTGCACATTATACATGAATACATACAGTAATCATTCTGAGTAGTTAAATATATAAAAAATTACCGTCATGGGTCCATTCCAGCTGCTACTGCATTTATTAATTACATAGACACCAGCATGGTTATGTTCCCCGTAATTTAGGCACGTAACATCGGTTCGAGCTGGTGGTCTCGGGCGTGAGCGTGGCCTCGAATTTCGTTTCGGCAATGCATCGATACAGCAGTCTTTATATGCAGTACAGTTGTGATCACACTCACAGTTTCTGTCCATGTATGTTAAATTATTTCTATAGCCCTTGCATCTGTCTCTGGCTGGACAGCTAATGCCCTCAGCTTCCAGATCATTATAGCTCTGTGAGTGATATCCGGAAATAAACGCTGCACTAAGCGCAACCAGTAATCCACTTTTAAAATTTGATACCAACATGGTGATGCAAAATGTTTTATACAATTTTTTTTTTAAATCTTACATACAATTTTTTATAGGGGTTAAAGGTACACCAGATGCCGTTTGAGGGTTTGATATTTCTATCTTCTCAGCCTAAAAAAGAGAAATCATGTTTTACACATATATTAAGGATATTTGATATTATGTACGTGTAATAAATTCATATTTTGTCAGTTTCTGTTAAAAATATACAATTAAAACAACTGGTTTAAAAATTCCTTTAAGGAGGCCTGTTACATAATTTCTTTATTAATAAATAAGCTTTAAACTTTATTATTGTCAAACTTTTTATTTTTCATAAATATTTTTTGCTCTTTTTTTCTTGCGATTTATATTAAAATTACTTTATAAAACTTCACACTTAATTTTTAAACATTAAATTTTTATTTATTTTAAGCAATTACTTAATGTGATCTTCTGTACGAATAACTTTCTACAAATAATTTGTTTCCTTTTTTAAGTAAAGAAAAGAATAAATATTAATTTTTTTCATGAGAATAACGTAAAAAAGAAGTATTTTGGGTATGTTAAATTATGAGATTTCATTTTTTTTTTTTCAAAACTAAAATTCCCGAAGACAATTTAATAAAAATAACTAAAAAACAACGTTAAAAAATGTGTAACTATCGTACAGAAAATTTAGGTATATCAGTTTAAACATGACGAATTTTGAAAAAATATATAATAATCGTATTTACATGTGGTTCGCATCATTTTATTCTATAAGCTCGAGTGTTATAAAGCAAAAAAGTAATTGTTTTCGAGAATTTTATGTTCTATACAACTTTAAGTATTTTAATTTTGTTATAATAGAAATTTTCGAAACTTAAATAACAGCTATACTAACTTTTGATAAGGCTCTTATTTGGCTTTTACACAATATTTCAATCATTTTCTAATATTAGTAATACACGTTTCCTTACCATTATATAAATAACCACACTTTACAATAGAATTAATAGACTTAATTGCAACGTACATTTATCATATAAGAAGATTAGACATCTGCACGGGCTTGGTCTATTGTAAACGCTAAAACTTCTGCCCGCACCCAGACGAAAACTTTATTCGTCTGATCCGACCTATTATAAAAGCTAAAAGTTTTGCCCTGAACCGGTCCGTTTATTTCTTCGGTGTTTGGGGCCTGTCCCGCCGTATGCACAAATCAGTGAAATTAGGCCCCCGCACGGCTTGAATAAACTCTGCATAGTTTTGGATCCTACTTAACTTATCTAACGGAACTATCTTGATAGGGATTACAATCCCGGGATCCCGCGTCATTTTTAATCCCGAAAATCCCGGGATCTTGTCTGCCAAATCCCGGAATTTTCGGGATTGTCCTTTTTTTTAAATGGAACAATATTCAGCTGAAATAACAAATATATATATGTTTATAGACTTTCTTTTTGGAAAGAAAAATAATCAATTTTTATGAAATTTATATGTACTTGAAAAAATATACATATTTCAAGTATTTTTTACATATTTCAAAGCAATTAAATCGTTTAACATGGAAACCTTTTGACTTGCAAACAGATGTAACCCGCTCGGCTATTATTCGGGAACAATGAAATCATTTGTTTATTTCGATTTTGCCGCGTTTAGAAAACCGGTCGTTTCAGCAACTGGGAATCACAAAATTTCGAATTAGAGTTTACTGATAAGCGTCGCATTTGAGTTTCATAGTCATTATTATGTGCTAACTTCTTTGCTTTTCGGGTGTTTATACTTATTTTGCTTTAAAGATGTCTAATGAAAAGGATTTTGTAGCTCATAGGAAAGATAATGATACATCTTCTGTATGGCACTGCTATTTAAGGTCAAAAGATGAAAAAATCGCTAAACGTAAAAGATGTAGCCAAGTGCTTAAAACGTTAGATGGATCGACAAAGGGTTGCATGCACATTTATCGACGAAACATGGTACTAAAGTTTAGAAAGAATTTAATACATCATCTCTTCCTTCCACAAGCCAAGATTGCATAGAAGTTGCATTGCTTTGTAAAAAGCGGAAAATAGAAGATTATTTTAGTAGTGATAAGGAATCACTGGATTTAATTTTATTGCGAATGACAAGCTAAAGACTGTTTTTCATTTAACTTTCAACTGATTAACATCAACTGATTTAAGAAACTTACTGATAGCTAAAGGCTATAATGATTTGCCAAAATCTGCAGTATCAATTCGAAATCGTGTAGTGAACTATAATAAAAGAGTTAATTACAAGTGAAATACAAACTTTTAAAAATTCAGGAAAAAAATTAGTTTGAGTTTTGACGAATGGACATTTACTGCAAACATGCGATTTATGAATATTAATGCCCATTCAAGAAATTTAAATTTGAACAAATTCAGGAATTTAGGCCTTATGCGCATATATGGATCTTTTACAGCAAAAAAGTGCATTGAAATGCTAACGGAGCGCTTAAACCAATATGACATTTCCCTAAAAACAGACAATGTTACAACTGGGACTTGGAGATGAAACTTTAGATGCCGTCATATTTCTTAGAACATATTTTCAAAGGAATACCGATTAGTTAGGAAACAGTGAACTATTCAAAATAATCTTTTTTTTCACGAGGTACGTAATAATTATTTATATTATGCAACGTTTTCGAATTTTAACAGCTATTGCTATTTAAAAATTTAAACTATACATCTATGTATTATTTTATTCTATATGTGTGTGTGCTAAGTTCTTGTATTTCAAGAAAAAAATCTTCATGTTAGAGAAAACCTTGCATTTGCAATATCCTAGAATTATAAACTTTAATTACGTGGGTATGAGACTAATTCATAATTTAATTCGTGATATTAATTAGTTTTTAATATTGTAAATATTAAACTATACAAAAACTTGTTTAACAGGAAATAAAAGAAATTATCTAGAAGATGAAGCATAGACATTTGTTGCATTTTCAAACATCAACAGAGTATTTCTTTTAATTTTCAATTGTTCTAATTTATCCTATAAGTTTTGATAATTAATTGAAGTTAATTTTTTTAATTTGGTATATTTTCATATGTAAATTAGACTGTAATTTTGCTTTGCCTTTTCTATAATATTATGTTTTTTAGCTATTGTAAAAATTGATGATAATACAGAAATTCTAATTTTCCTAATCCCGGGATTATCCCGGGATCCCGGGATTGAATCTAAGCAATCCCGAAATCCCGGGATTGGAAATTAGTCTCGGGATTGTAATCCCTATATCTTGATCAAATTTAATATTGAATACCTTTTTAAACAATTCTCCGATTTAAAAACTGTCTATTTTAGCATGTTTATTAGACATTTCTATATAAAATTACCAGTTTCCGATATTAAAATATGGAAAAACTGGTGTGAACGAATATGGGAAAAATAACTTTTTAATAACACCATATTTTTTATGGTGTTATTAAGAAGTTATTTTTATGGTGTTATTAAATAAATTACGTATTGAGCATGCATTTACGTATTAAATGAATTAAGTTGTTTTGCCCTTACCAGTTTTCATGTTTTTACACTATAAGCCGAAATTGAAAAAGACACATTTCAATATCGGCAGCACTATCAACTTTTTCTTAGAATAAGAGATGCAATATTTTTAAAAACTGGATATTATTTGTTCTTAATTCATTTTAGATCTATTTTAAGTCTGAAATATGTTTTACATTCCTTTAAAAATAATTCACACGAGAGAATTTATGTTTTCTTGCGTTTGTTGAAATGACCAAGCAAATATAATGAAAGGGATTTTTTAACTTTTATGTCTAACTTAAATATCGTAACCTTATACAATTGAAATTAAAATAATTTTTGGACCAATAAAAAGCGTGAAAACAAACCGATAAGTTGCTATCCAACACACACTTTATTCCGAGATTTTAAAAAAAGATGTAAAAATTAAAATCACAGAAATAAAAATTATACTCGACGTTTCGGTTTATCTTCAAAACCAGCCGCAGGGGTTAATTTTCTTAAATAGAAAACGACAAAAAAAATATTCACATGTCACATTATAGAAGCTATATTCAAAATCATAAATAGTATTTGCTGGGGCATAATTATCGACTTACGACATTGGAGTAGTTATAAAAAGAAAAAAAAAAGAGGGGGGTGGTATACGCTAAAGGCAGAGGATATAGGCCAGGGTTGGCGAACCTATGGCACGCGTGCCAGAGTTGGCACGCAAAACAATTTCTCTGGCACGTGAAATTTAAATTTTTCCAATTTAAATTTGATAACTTCCTTTTCCTGTGATGCTTTGTAATATTTTAGACATGCGCTATTGTCTTTCTATATGAATTTAAAATCTGTATTTTTCAGATGAATAAACTTAGATAGCCACTGCAATAAAAGGGCAAATGGATCCTATTTTGATATGTATATTAACAAAAATAACAAAATATGTACAAGGTATAAAGCATTTTCCATCGAATGTACAACAGCAAAAATCTCACCAATACATTATCAATGCATTGTTTAAAACAACTTGGTATAACTTAGATACTGTATACTAAGTTAAAAATTACTAAAATAAAAAATAGCAATTTTTTTTTTGCCTGTTTATAGTACGTACTCCATAAATAAATCATATTTACGAATTAAAAGTTCATTAATTTAATGGCTGATTCCATTATTAGAGAGAAATCGCATTTCGGTTTTGAATATTACTTAATTATTAATGCATGAAAGAAAAACTGATTTTATAAACAGTGTTTCGTATAAACATCGTACGCTGCACAAAAGCTTGGCACGTGACATTTGTTAATAGATATTGTTTGTGAATTTTCGTGAATCTTTGAGTATACGCTATACCTTTATTTGAGAACAGAGTGTATATGGAGTTCTTAAAAAAAAAAAAAAATTCCGGAAGAGATACGCGTGTACCCTCCAGTAATTCCTTGCTTAGGAACGCAACTGTAAAACGCTTTTCTTTTTACTAGTAAATTAAATTAACTAGATTAAGAATTATAATATTTTTAAAGTGTTTTTAAATCATTAGCTATCTTTAAACAAGGTATTCCAAACTTTGAAGATTGCCTACGGCTACCAATAAAATATACGAAAAATATTTAAACTGATTATTCTTCTTTTAATATCTATTAAAGCGACTAAACTAAGCGATTAACCATCTTAAGTTTTCTTTGAATGCTCATATATATTCGACTGTCAAAAGCGGATGAGTTAAATAAGTACCTATGTGAAGTTTAAACGATCCAAATTAATATTCAGATCATGCTTGAGAAAGAAATTTATTAAATACACATGCTTAATCACTCATTCTTAATTACATTTATTATACACATTATATACAATTAAGTAAGTGTCAAACTTGACGTCATCCAAATAAAGAAGCTGCAGAGGAGGGTATTTGATCTTGGCAGATATAGATCCTTCAGTAGATGAGCATGACTATGGCATACTAAGTGTTTTTGAAGCTGAAAATGCAGGCTAATAACGGTGATTTTTTTTAAATTGAGGTAGAGCATTAGTTTACTAGACCGCTATACTTATCACACATATGAAGCTACTAATGAAGAGAAATATGAAATATATACTGTATATTTTTCGTTCTTATATATTTGGTAAACATTTGGTTATTTTATCACTTAAGGCATCCTTAGGCCCTAGAATTTTTTTTTTTTAATATTAGTAAATTTTAAGTTTAAAACTGCTAATTATTATTTAAAATGTTATATAAACATACAAATAAGTAAATTAATTTCTTAAATTTTGTTTATAATTTTTTTTATTTAAAAAATTATATAAAATTAACCAAAAAATTTCTATGTTCTTCAAAGTATTCAAATTTATATTTGATAAATACTTGGCAAATCAATCACTTAAATTAAGGCATCTTCAGACCTTCGGTACAAATTTTTTGAATATTTTTAAATTTTAAGTTTAAAATTGCTAATTATTATGAAAAATGTCATTAAAATATTATATATACATACAAATAAGTAATTTATTATTATTTTTTTTTTTACATTTTTTATTTAACCCTTATATCCTGAATTTTCAATAAAAATTGCTTTACCTGAATAATTATTTACGATAATGTCTAAGATATCCAGAACAACATGCGTAGTAACAATTTGATTTTTAAATAATATTTTAATTAAAACTGATTTAATAAATCGGTAGTTAGAGCTATTTATGCAAAATATTATATTGACAAGAATAACTAGATTAATTAACTAAAAATACTGTTATGGAAATCTCACTATTCTTATACGGACAATGTAAATAAATGTATTGTGATCCTATCTGTAACAGAGAAGTGTTTTGTAGTTGCAAATTATATTTTTTAATAGAATAAAAGCTACACCTAGGTAAATGATTGAGAAAATAACCCCATTAAAAAATATTTAGCTTCGACTGTTTCACTCTGCTTTCTAAATAGGATTGAGCAAATTATTTTGTATGAAAAGTGCAATCTATTTTTATTAGTAGACGAATTAAATAAATTTTACATTGAATTTTCTTTAATCACTAGGGGGCTCTGCCCCCTACGAGTCGCCAACCTCCGTTCAGACACCGCAAACTCTAAAAGTACGCTAATTTGATCGGCTTTAAAATGTATCGCTTAAATGTATCGTTTTAAATCTGACGTAATTTTCACCGAAGTTTTCTTTCCCTTTTTAATATTCACGTGAAAATACTTTTATTGTTAGAAAGGAAATATTATTTGCGCTGCTTTAGAATTCTCAACACAAGAGCAATGCGACTCTTGTAGCAGCTTCAATAACATCTGCATTGGTTCAAAACATCTTAATATGTTGATTTTCTGTAAGCAAGTAAACCCTATTGGTTTACAATGGAAGTCTATGGGAATTAGGCGAAATATTAGATATATCGCCAAGTTGGCGACAGAACAGGTTTCCCCGTATGGTAACCCCCTTATAAGTATGGATTTTGCATTAAATGCTGTTCAATAACCAATATTTAAATATATTAATATACGAAAAATATTTAAACTGATTATTCTTCTTTTAATATCTATTAAAGCGACTAAACTAAGCGATTAACCATCTTAAGTTTTCTTTGAATGCTCATATATATTCGACTGTCAAAAGCGGATGAGTTAAATAAGTACCTATGTGAAGTTTAAACGATCCAAATTAATATTCAGATCATGCTTGAGAAAGAAATTTATTAAATACACATGCTTAATCACTCATTCTTAATTACATTTATTATACACATTATATACAATTAAGTAAGTGTCAAACTTGACGTCATCTAAATAAAGAAGCTGCAGAGGAGGGTATTTGATCTTGGCAGATATAGATCCTTCAGTAGATGAGCATGACTATGGCATACTAAGTGTTTTTGAAGCTAAAAATGCAGGCTAATAACGGTGATTTTTTTAAAATTGAGGTAGAGCATTAGTTTACTAGACCGCTATACTTATCACACATATGAAGCTACTAATGAAGAGAAATATGAAATATATACTGTATATTTTTCGTTCTTATATATTTGGTAAACATTTGGTTATTTTATCACTTAAGGCATCCTTAGGCCCTAGAATTTTTTTTTTTTAATATTAGTAAATTTTAAGTTTAAAACTGCTAATTATTATTTAAAATGTTATATAAACATACAAATAAGTAAATTAATTTCTTAAATTTTGTTTATAATTTTTTTTATTTAAAAAATTATATAAAATTAACCAAAAAATTTCTATGTTCTTCAAAGTATTCAAATTTATATTTGATAAATACTTGGCAAATCAATCACTTAAATTAAGGTATCTTCAGACCTTCGGTACAAATTTTTTGAATATTTTTAAATTTTAAGTTTAAAATTGCTAATTATTATGAAAAATGTCATTAAAATATTATATATACATACAAATAAGTAATTTATTATTATTATTTTTTTTACATTTTTTATTTAACCCTTATATCCTGAATTTTCAATAAAAATTGCTTTATCTGAATAATTATTTACGATAATGTCTAAGATATCCAGAACAACATGCGTAGTAACAATTTGATTTTTAAATAATATTTTAATTAAAACTGATTTAATAAATCGGTAGTTAGAGCTATTTATGCAAAATATTATATTGACAAGAATAACTAGATTAATTAACAAAAAATACTGTTATGGAAATCTCACTATTCTTATACGGACAATGTAAATAAATGTATTGTGATCCTATCTGTAACAGAGAAGTGTTTTGTAGTTGCAAATTATATTTTTTAATAGAATAAAAGCTACACCTAGGTAAATGATTGAGAAAATAACCCCATTAAAAAATATTTAGCTTCGACTGTTTCACTCTGCTTTCTAAATAGGATTGAGCAAATTATTTTGTATGAAAAGTGCAATCTATTTTTATTAGTAGACGAATTAAATAAATTTTACATTGAATTTTCTTTAATGACTAGGGGGCTCTGCCCCCTACGAGCTACGCTCGCCAACCTCCGTTCAGACACCGCAAACTCTAAAAGTACGCTAATTTGATCGGCTTTAAAATGTATCGCTTAAATGTATCGTTTTAAATCTGACGTAATTTTCACCGAAGTTTTTTTTCCCTTTTTAATATTCAATTGAAAATACGTTTATTGTTAGAAAGGAAATATTATTTGCGCTGCCTTAGAATTCTCAACACAAGAGCAATGCGACTCTTGTAGCAGCTTCAATAACATCTGCATTGGTTCAAAACATATTAATATGTTGATTTTCTGTAAGCAAATAAACCCTATTGGTTTACAATGGAAGTCTATGGGAATTAGGCGAAATATTAGATATATCGCCAAGTTGGCGACAGAACAGGTTTCCCCGTATGGTAACCCCCCTTATAAGTATGGATTTTGCATTAAATGCTGTTCAATAACCAATGAGATGCGTATCATTGATACGATAGCGCTGACATATATATATATATATATATATATATATAGGTTAGTTTTAAAAGATTATCTCAAATTATGAAATAAATGTTTCGTGGAAGTATATTTTTAAATTTAAACTGTTTAGCAATATTATGGTTTGGCAATTTTTATTAATAATGTAATTATCAATTTTTAATTATCAATATTTTCCTGATTTTAATCCGCAATCATTTAATTCTCATTTGAAAGTTTTTTCTGTTTATAATAGTTAAGTGTAAATAATTTTTTAATTTGAAGGAAATATTATTCTTTGCGCTGTTTTTAAATTTGGCAATAATTTAAAATAATACCCTTTTCTAAAAGTTGTACAAAATATCTCTCGAAATGCTGAAAATCTGAATTTAAAATAGAAATAAAACCTCAAAAAATTAAAAAAAATAAATGCAGTCTGCACACCGGGAACTTCTAATGTATAAAATGATCTAAAAATGATTAAATTCCTATCTATAGTTTTTGCTCCTATAAAACTTTTTTAATGGAACGATTTTAACCAACTTTAACATTAAATATCTCTTAAAATAATTTTTCGATTTGAAAACTGTCTGCATCAGAGTGTTTATCAAACAATTTCTCTATAATACCACCGATTTTCTTATTTTTGTATGCAATATTTTTCTTAATATTAAAGAAGAAAGACCTTCGGTCACAAAAAATTCAAAACCGGCGGCGGCGGCTTAAACAGCGTTAGTTACTTGTTTTTAGAATAGAGATATACTTAAAAGTACCGTCAGGATATAAAGGATTAAAAAAAAATTATATAAAATTAACCAAAAATTGCTATGTCCTTAAAACTATTTAAATTGAAAAGTACTAAATATAAATGCCTTTCATGAATTTCACAATAAATATAATAACGTTATAGAGCGTTATTTTTATGACAATAACATGAGTATTTTAATAGTTAAGTATAAAAGAGACAAACCACGCTGAAAATCTCTGAAAAAAATTAATAATTTATAAATCCAAATTACGTAACTCATAAACTTTCCCATAAATCAGCATAAGGATGGCCTATTTCCTTTGAATATATATTTATGGGTCTCAGGATTCTTAAAATTGGAAAAAAGTGAAAAAAAAAGACAATTTTTAACATTTAATATCTTAAAATGTATATGATTTAAAAACACAATTTTTATTGGGATGAAAGATATAAGTATATTCTTTCATTTCCTGTATTTAAAAAAATGCAAGATGCAGAATTTGCATTTATAGAGGGTTTCAAAGTGCAATTATTGCACAAAGACAGCACTGTAAGCGATTTCTTTTGAGTGTCTCTGTAAAAGAGCGACAAATGCTATGAATGACCTATTCTATCGTAATCATCTTTTAGTGAAATTCAGTGGTTTATATCAATTCAAATCCATTTGAAATAGCGTAATGTCATTAAAGTACTCGGCAGAGGATTTTTCGTCATTGACCACAAAGTAACGTAATTCTTTTGAGTGCATGAACGTGCATTTGAGTGCATTTTAGTAAATGAACTATTAATGCTACACACTTCATATACAATACCGAACGTGCCATGGTAAGCATCATTAACATATATCAATTGCATGAAAATCCGAGTCTATTTATATCCGAGTCTATTTTACAGACAGACAGACGGACAGACAACCCGAATTCATAAAAAATTTTCAACTTTGTTGGAAAGTATTAAAAAAGAGTAAAAATCAGGTCACGTGTTTTACATGAAGGCGAGGTTCTCACCTAAAAATACGGTAATTAGCATTTTTGAAACGAATAAAATTTCTTATACTTACAAAACAATCCAATGATTTAATATACGGACATTTTGTTTACATTTACCAATTATTTGAAAACATTCCATTTCGCAAATCCCAAAAGTAAATACTGTAGCATCAAAAACTACCACCGGGCACCGTAAACAAAATTAAGCCTTTAGTTTAATACACCTTTCACAGTCAAAGTAGAACTGCTTTGCGAGCCTACACACTCGCCAACATGCGACATTTACAAGCTAATGTCTAAATGGGAGCATTATCTGTAAATTTCAGGTTTGCAATTGAATATGTTTTAATTTTTTATTTTGCGTGGGATGTCCGAGGTCGAAGTCTAACATGACACTTTTGTTGCTTCCTCCATTTCTGTTGCAGTTTCATTTTAAGTTGCATTTTCAATTTCAGAACCTCTGTGGGTCACTACCTCAAAATGAAACTGCAAACAGGAATTAGTTTAGGCAATAGGGAATTTTACCTAGCAAAATTAATGGTAGTACTGGAAATCGGCTTTCTAGATGTTTTTTGGGTCGCTGAATCCGAATTTGTAACTTCCCACCAAAATTTTCCCCGGAATATTTTTTTTATTGTTTTAGTGAAAAAGTATCTAGAAATTCAGAAAGTAGACAAAATTTCCAACAAATTAGATATATGGCATTATGACTTAGGATGAAGGGGAAGGGGGGATCTGCCTCGGGACATGCGCACGGTGCTGCGTAAACTAAGTTTCGGAATTCCACTTAACCACTCACACGTTTACATTCGGCCTCCCATCTCCCCTCCGAACTTTCTCTATAAGGTTTGCTTTAAGATTTTTGGGTCGCTGAATCCGAGTTTTTAACTTTCCCCCCAAAATTCCCCCCCCCCCCCGAAATAGTTGTTTTTAACTTAAATTTCTTATTGTTTTAGGGGAAAAGCATTACAAAATTCAGAAACTAGACAAAATTTGCAACAAATAGGATATATGACATTATGAATTAGGATGAACGGGGAGGGTGAAGGCTGCCTCGGAACATGCACTGCGGCGCTACGTGCACTAAATGATGAAGTCCAGGCAATAGGGGGTTTTATCTGCCAGAATTAATGGTAGACATGAAAATCGGCTTTCTAGATGTTTTTTGGGTCGCTGAATCCGAATTTGTAACTTCCCACCAAATTTTCACCCGTCAACCCCCAAAAAATTGATTTTTTGAAAAAATTTGGTTTTTGAGAAAAGCGCGCGGGGAATGTTCCGAGGCAGCCCCCTCTCTCCCCGTTTATCCTACGTCATAATGTCATATATCCTATTTGTTGCAAATTTTGTCTAGTTTCTGAATTTCGTAATGCTTTTTCCCTAAAACAATAAGAAATTTAAGTTAAAAACAACTATTTGGGGGGGGGGGGTTCGGGGGGAGAAATTTTGGGGGTAAGTTAAATATTCGGATTCAGCGACCCAAAAAACTTAAAGTAAACCTTATAGAGAAAGTTCGGAGAAAAGATGGGAGGGCTAATGTAAACGTGTGAGTGGTTAAGTGGAATTACGCAACTTAGTCCACGCAGCACTGCGGCGCATGTTCCGAGGCAGATCCCCCCTTCCCCTTCATCCTAAGTCATAATGTCATATATCTAATTTGTTGCAAATTTTGTCTACTTTCTGAATTTCTAGATATTTTTTCCCTAAAACAATAAAAAAAATGGAATTTTTCAATAAAAACCTTTTTTGGTTTTTTTTTTACCAAAATTTGGGGGGGTTGCCGGGGGAAATTTTGGTGGGAAGTTACAAATTCGGATTCAGCGACCCAAAAACATCTAGAAAGCCGATTTCCAGTACTACCATTAATTTTGCTAGGTAGAGTCCCTATACGGTCTCTATTGCCTGGACTAAATACAAAAGTTAAAAACATTTCATTAGCCAAAATCGCAAAATCAGGACAAGTGTCAGTAGCACTCGCACTCTGAGGGTTCCGTATAGTTATGTTATACAGTAGAACCCCGCTAATCCGAAATTCCGGTTAATCCGAACCGGTTTTCTTTTCTAAAAGTATACTTGAATAGATTATGGATACTAGATGAATGCCGGTGAAAATGTGTAGAAGATAGAATTAAACAAAAAATGGCAGTAAAGCATGTTTTTTATCCTTTAAACAGATTGAATAGAATAAAAACATACTCAATAATGTAAAAGTACAACATATGTCACGACTATAAAATGAAAATGTGCACTGTAGGCCTACTTGTAGAAGAAATTTCGAATGTCAGTTTGTTTGCCAATCACTATAAAATTGTTTTCTAAAATGCAAAAAGTGTATAATTCAGATGATAAAAATTTATTTTTTCTTTCAACAGTTTGATTTCGCAGATTATCTACAGAAATGTTTTTTTTCTTCCCCCTCATCGACGTGGTGACTGAGCTATTTTATAAAACGCGAATTTGAACCGTTTGTAATGGGTTGTTCGGTAATTCCTCATTCTGAAGTTCCACTGGATCATTATAAACATCAGGCGTGGTTAAACAAGGAATACTATTTTTTTTCCAAAAGTCGTGCCGGAATATCCAGCATGCAACCTTAGGATGCCGGATTAGAGTATGCTTACTGTATTACTGAGTACTTATAACTTACATTTTTTTAGCACGCATCTTTTTCTTTTCTATTTTTATCGGAATTTCGGATAATCCGAATTTTTTCTAATCCCAACAGGCACCGGTTCCAATTAGTTCGGATTAGCGGGGTTCTGCTGTACAGTCTAATCCGCGACTCTATAATTCGCACACTGTTTCAGATGTAAATATTGAAAATTCAGTTACAATTAACTTTCAGAGATAAATTCAAAACGGCTGCAATTTGATCGGCAATTGGTTTTCATTTTTTTACACGACTGAAAAGAAGGGTTATGTGTTTCACGCGTATCTGTGTATGTGAATTTCTTTATACCCTCGAAACATCCCAACGGCTGGATGGATTTTAATGAATGAGGTCTCTATCGATTGTTTTTATAAATTCAAAATGGCGGTAGAGACGAAAAAAAAATTTACGCACCTATTGAGTGGCATATCACTGGATAGGTCTTTCAAAATGAAGACGATGTTTCATTGACTATTTTACAGTCAGAAGCTCCGTTAAAATATTATGCAACCTGGAAGTTGTGTAGGTAGGTTCTCTAGCTTTACTGCAACTCTAACCATCATAGACATCTATAGACCTCATCAAAACAGTGTTTATAGATAGGAACTAACAATTAAACACAACTTAAAAGTCATCAATACAGATATATATATATATATAAAAATAGGTAAGTAATATAAACAAGTAATGTAAAAAAAGATTTTAAGTCAATTCCTACTTAGGTCAATAAGAGATTTTTTTTTCTCCCATTCTTCTTTCCTCCTGAGTGGCGCTTAAAATGCCTTGATCAAGAAGAGGGCTCTCTCGGTCTTAAAACACCTTGATCAAGAAGAGTGCTCTCTCGATTATTGAAAATTAATTAAATTAATGAATTAATATTTGAAAAAAACTGGATTAACATCAAGTGTCATCCACTACAATTAAAAAAAAATTATTTGAGCTTGATTGGATGAATAATAAGTATTTTATTAACGATTGAAAATTTGAACAAGGTATATATATCGAGAGTGTGAGCTAATAGTAGGAATTGAAAAAAAATAGTTTCACATTGATGAGAAATAATTAATTAGTTCGCTTTTTACGCAGTCGGTTTTTTTTTATTTTTAAAATTTAATTGTTTATTCATCCCTAAATTTTTGCAGTTCAATGAAGTATAATTTTATTTTTCAAAGGAAAAAAAAGTAAAAAAATCAGGAGTTTTTTTTTTTTTTAACCATTTGGAAAAATGGCTATTGTCCTCGGTCACGGTAGGAAATCAAAAACATATCTGAAGCATTTTATTAGTTGAATCCCGCATTTTATTCGTTTTCTGATTGGTCTATACAGTAATCTGTATTTTCACTTTACTTTCAACAGAGATGGATATTTCTGTTGCCACTATGAGAAAAAATTAATAAAAACTACAAAAAAAAAAAAAAAAAATTAATAACTCAGAAACAAATTGAGATATAGCTTTCAAACAAATTTCATTTGAAAGTACATTTTTTTTTTCTCTATACGACGGTGTAAAAAGTAATATTGTGGGATGTTTAGAAGTTTAAAAATGAAATTTCATTTAAAATTGGTCCAGGAATATTAATGTTTAATCCATGGCGTACGTAATGTATGACCAGCTCCGTAGAAGTTTAAAAATTTACAGTACCGAAAATTGTAAAACTGAAATTTCTTTTAAAATTTGTTCATGATGGGTCCAGGAATGTTAATGTTTAATTCATGGCGTACGTAATGTATAATCAACTCCGTGCGATTTTTTATATGTCTGAAATTTTAGTCTTTGAAAAAAATCATTTTCCAAATGGTCGTTGTAAATTTGTTGAATTGTTTTTTTTTTTTTTTCTTCTTTTCCTAGCATTTAGACAGTGATTGTGATATTGACTTTGCTGGTTTCCGATTGGATAGTGCAAAACAGATATCTGCAGATGTTTTCAAAAAAATCAAAATATAGTCCTTCCGGTCAGTGCCGGCAGGAAGAGGTAGCTTTCATATTCCTTATTTCTTAAAAAGCCAGCTTATATTATTCAGACACAGGAAGCCCAAATTAGTGGAAACTGATTATAGAATATTCAATACTAATTTTTGACAATACTGAATATAAAATGAGAATTTCGCGAAACTAGTCAGCTTTATCAAAGCTGGTTTTATTTAAAGTGATTTATATTTGGTCGCCAAATTCGACAATAACTCGATTGAGACCTTAGTAATTCCTGTGCACATGCTAGCTCGCATCGGAATCGGTTGATATGCGAGTGCGGTCGTAGGCAAAAAATCAGATTTTTCAAAATGTCACCCACATTAGAAATTCAAATTGCTATATCTCAGCCATTTTTTAAGATAACGACAAAACAAAAGATGCTTCGGAATCCTTTTATCAAGCTAAATACTTAAGAAAGAAACCTTTTTCATTTTTCTAATTTTTTTTACCTCATTTTAAAATATTTTTTTATTTTTAAATTTTAATGGCCGCCATTTTGAAAAAAGATGGTAGATGAAGCTGGCCAACGAATTTGGTCGAGACATTGCTATATACTATGCACATGCCTTGTCACATCAAAAGCAGTTAGTAAATACGCGTGACAAAAATCAGATCGTTTCTAGATGTCAGCCATGCTAGAAATTCAAAGTGCTATAACTCTCAGCCATTTTTTAAGATATAGACGAAACAAAAAATGCTCCGGAATCTTCGTATCAAGATCAAACAAAAAAGAAAAAAATCTTTTTCAATTTCTAATTTTTTTACCTAATTTTAAATTTAACTTTTTTAAAATTTAAATGGCCGCCATTTTGAAACAAGATGGCAGATGAAGTTTCCCAACGAACTCGGTCGAAACTTTGGTATGTACTGTGCATACACCAAGTTACATGCAAATCGGTTCATAAATACGCATGTTATTGCGTGACGAAAATCAGATCGTTTCAAAATGTCAGCCACACTAGAAATTCAAAGTGCTATAACTCAGCCATATTTTAAAATATAGACGAAGCAAAAAATGCTCCGGAATTTTTGTATCAAGGTCAAACCCATAAGAAAAAAAAATCTTTTATAATTTCTGATTTTTAAGTGCCTCATTTTAAATATTTTTTTTTTTTAATTTTAAATGGCCGCCATTTTGAAACAAGATGGCGGATGAAGCTGGCCAACGAACTCGGTTGAGACATTGGTATGTACTATGCACACACCAAGTTACATCCAAACCGGATCATAAATACGAGAGTTACAGTGTGACAAAGATCAGATATATATATATATATATATATATCAACATTTCAACGGACGGTGGTTTCGGGGTCGGGGGGTCATGATCAGTGAAAATATACCGAAATTTTTCGGAATCGCTTTCCTCCGAACGGCTACAATAGGTAGCTTTTTCAATTCCTACTATTAGTTCACACTCTCCCTATATTTATTTATTTATATATCTTGTTCAAATTTTCAGTCATTAATGAAATACTAATTATTCATCCTATCAAGTTGAAATAAATTTTTTAAAACTTGTACTGGATGACAATTGATGTTAATACAGTTTTTTCAAATATTAATTCATTAAATAAATTTTTATTAATTAATTTTAGTTTTACATGGGAGACAAAATGGAGGCCATTGGTTATTGAAGCATTTAATGCATCTTCATATCTATAAGGGGGTTACCATAGGGATAAGCCTGTTCTGTCGCCCAAATACCGCCAAGTTTGTCGCCGACTTGGCAATATATCGCCAAATTTGGCGACCAAAATGAGTCGCCAAAAGTGACACCAACTTGGCGATATGTCTAATATTTTGCCAAATTCCCATAGACTTCCATTGTAAACCTACTTGCTTATAGAAAATCAACAAATTGAGATATTTTAATGCAACAAAAACTAATATTAGCTTAAGGGATTATATTAAATTTTTCTTTGATGACCTAAGTAGGAATTGACTTAAAAAACAAAATTTTTGTATTACTTGTTATAATGAAAGTTACCTAATATAATTGAATGGATGTCCTTGCAAGTTGAAGCTCCAGATACGAAAAATTTCACAGATGATGACATTATAAGTACTCTATTGAAAATCTGGATAATTCTGACTCAGTCTGATGATGAAGGTGAAAAAAAACTCTTGAGCAGGGTTTGGCAATTGGTTATAAATACCTGGATTTTCTGCAGAAACAGAGTTTTGTTTCAGAACAAAGAATAATTACTATTCTTTAATTCCAAGAAAAAATCTAGACCAAAAGTTAAAAGTTTTCAAACAAGTACAATTAATACTATGTTTGATAATGATAAAAACAGACAAAAGCACTTGCAAAAAAAAATGATAATTTTTCCTTAAATATAATGCTTTTTTCATTTAAATAACCCAAAGAGTTACAATATCTTTCTTTTTTACCAATTAATTTATGCGTTAATAATTAATTTACAGGAAAAAAATGTAAACAAAGTGATGACCTATAATCCCCAAAACTCCATAGTCTGCGCAAACTTTGGTCCCAAAGCTGTGCGGATTAAAGGGAGTTGATTACCATTGCAAAATATTCCGTTATAATGCGTCAATTTGGCGTTAGTATCGATTATGGAAATTCATGAGTTTAATTTATAAATCTATGTCGATTTATTACGTGACAATGATTTTCGCCTTTTTCTCTCCCCATTTACATGTGCTATAGGACCTTCCTTTGGGTCAAATTTGAAAGTTTTAGGTCAGCCTGAAGATTTTGAGATCTATAATGTGCTGCCGGTTGATCTCGAACATTTAATTATCGCTCAAAGGAAGATCTTATAGCACATTTAAAGAAAAACAAATTTGAAAATAATTTATTTCTAATATTATGTTTATTTAGTATTTCCGATTATGAGAATTCATGAGTTTCACTCATAATATATCGACATAAAATTATAAATGAATGATATTTGGATTTTTTCCTTTACATGAGTTAAAAACCCGATAGTTTTCTCTTAATTTTATCAAAATACACTGTAAAAAAAATTCCGCAACGTTCCTGGGAAAAAATGGGCAGCTGAGTTGCCCATTATTTCCAAGAAACATTTCTTGAAAATGACTGGAACTTTACTGTATATGTTAAAAACTTTCTACAGAAATGCCAGTAAGTTTCCTGCGAAATACCAGGAATATTTCTGTTGACAGCAAAACATTACTGACATTTCACAGCATGCGGGATCCGCAGACGATTTTTACATTTCCAGTTGACAATTTTCGCTTTATTATCATTATTTGTTAGAATGAAAAAATATTTTGAAATTGACATCAAAATTATTATTTATAATTTACACGAAAAAATAAATTTTCAGTTAAAATTCAATAAAGTAAACATATATATGATATATTGTTTCTGAACTTTGCTTAAAATATAAAAATATATAAATGTAAATAATAATTAGAAAAACAATCTAGACATAAAATATTTTGGATTTTCGTTAGTAATTATGTTAGTTTACAAGTTAGATAAAATACATATAAATTTTCATGAAAAAAAAAACCTAAACGTAATTGTATATTTTTTTCCGAAAAAAAAAAAAATCAAATTTGCAGCAATTCAAAGTGTCAAATATATATCAAATTTAAATCAAATTGTAATAAAGTATTAAAATATAAAATTAATTAAAAAAGAAAAAAAAAGTCCAGAGGTAGCATCGAACTCGGGCCGTACGGGTGGCGTGCGAGCTTTCTGCGTCCACACCACGAAAGACACGTTGAGAGCTGCAAACTAATGGGTATTTGAAACGTGCTAAACCTCGGCATCTAATTTCTGAAAATCTAAGGCCCATTTGAAGAAATCCTTTCACAAGAATAATTAGAGATAAGAACTCTAAAACATACTTTAAATCAATCAAAATCGGTGGGAATCATGTTTGATGGTCCCCTGGTTAATGGAGATCCAAATAATAGGTGTATTTTTTTTTACACGGTCTGCTCCTTAAACATTCCACAGACAAGTACGAGATATAATCTCTTAGCGATGTCACGGAGGTATTGTATTTTCATCTGAATTGTCTTGACAATAGAGACGTAAAGGATTATGTCGTCTATTGATTTATTTGCATTCCATATTGATTTTTTTACATTCATTTAAGGAATTCTTTTTCGACACTCGCGCGCGAGCAATGGATTATAGCAAAAAAAATAATAAATGGCGGCCGCAGCGTTTTGCTGTTTCCAACTTTTGGTTCAGGAACGTTTCAGATAAGAAAACCAGAATTTCACAGGAAAGAGCTAAATTATTCTGAAAACCTGAGAAAAGGCGAAACGTTCCTGGATTTTACATGGAACGTTACCATTTTTTTTTACAGTGTAATCCGCGTAAGCTTTAAAAATTTTAAATATAATTAATGTTATAAGTGTAATATGTATTTGAACTAATAAAATTCCATAAACTTTAAAAAACAACTCAGCAAGTTTCTGTACAAACATTTTCTTTACAATTACCAAATATTTGAATACACCCCATTTCGTGATTTTCAAAATCAAATAACATAAAAGCAAAAATTACCACAAATCTCTTAAAATAAATTGGCATTCAGTACACGTATTATAGTCAAAATACATTCATAATACACAAAATACATATACAGAAACCTCCCTCTTAACCGGCCTAAACGGGACCGAGGGTTAGACGGTTAAGCGAAAAACCGGTTAAACCGGAGAAGTAAAAAAGATGAAATAAGTAACTGCATACTTAATTAAATTTTATTTTAATTTAGCTTTTTAATTTATGTAGTTTTAAAAAAGTACATATTTTCTATATTTTGTGAAATGAATACTAGTCGTAATTAACTGGATTGAAGTAAAAATTACCACTAATAACAAATAATGAACAATATTTAATGCAAATTAAATTGTTGAAAATCTTGTCACATACATTTATAAGAAGTTGAAATTATTCAAAATTATGTAAATTTGAGTTAATTAACCATAAAGAAATGAGAACTGAAAATTTCCTTTCTTAATTTTGCCTGATATTGGGGAAAAAATCGGCCGGTTAAAGCGGAGTTCCGGTTAAGAGGAAGGCTACTGTAGTTCAAAATATAAATTTTTAACATTTATAAACTAATAAAATTAGGCTACATTTAAACTAATGATAAACAATACAGCTAAAATTAAAGTAATAAATTAACAAAATAACTTACAAAATAATTCAACGAGTTCCAGTACAAATATTTTGTTTAGAACTACGAAATATTTGACGACACTATATTTCGTGACTTTCAAAAGTAAATATCAACAAAAAGTGCCACCTAGCGCCATTACACTAAATTAGCATTCCGCACACGTTTGATCATAAATGCCAACATCTCTTATTACGGAGTCTGATCCAAGACAAACACGTTTTCAACCGGAAATTTTATTTATTCAAAAAAAAATTAAAATGAAATCCAATAAGTAGCTTATAGAAAGAAGGTATTTCCTTATATACACTTTCCGGTTATGAGCATGTTTGTCCCCGGAATAATTAAGAAATGTTCGCATCCAGGGTTTTATAGCCGAAAGGATCGCTGTTATTTAACACTTTGACGTAACCACACATCTCCCTCTAGATTGAGGGTATTTGGTATTCTTCAGGAGTTTTAAAAAAATGCTTGGCAAATGTGTATTTAAAAAGTTTTTTTTTTTAATTATAATTATAAACTTCAAACTGTTCTTATTAATAATCAAGGAACTATTTAAATGTACTAAACTTTAATGAGAAATTATTGAAAAAAGCATGTTATATAAAACATGCTTTAAATATAATTAAAAAAAAATCCGTATAAGAAAACATAATTTTTAAAATAAAATTTTACATAGACTTGGAAAAAAAAAAACCCTACTCAAATGTGTGCAAATATCTGAAAATCTTTTATTATAAACTTCAAACTGTTCTTATTCATAATCAGGGAACTATTTAAATGTTCTAAAAATTAATATTTAATGAGAAATTATTGAAAAAATCCTATTTTATATTTTAAAAAAAGTTCCGCATATGAAACATCATTTTTTAACATAAAATTTTACATAGACTTGAAAAAAAAATTACCCAAATGTTGTACAAATATCTGAAAATGTTTTATTATAAGCTTCAAACTGTTTTTATTCATAATTAAGGCGCTACTTAAATGTTTTAAAAATTTATTTTATTATAAATTATTGAAAATAAGCATGTTTTATATATGTAAATAAGTGCGAGTAGTAAGTCACAATTACGTCCACTACTAACCATATCACAATATTAAAATATTTATTTGCTTAAAAGACGTTATAAAACCACATTAAAAGAAAATTAAAAACCTATATTTACATTTTATCAACTCTTTTACTGAGTCGTCATCAACCACCTTCAGGTTCCTAATTAATCATGCTTTCAGGATTTCTTCCGATATAAATCTGAGGGATGAATTAAAGAAAATTAAACGTATTGCTATTGATAATGGATATCAAGTAAAATTAATTAACAAATTGATTCAGAGCTCCTTTGATACTTCTAAAAATAAAAATAAAACTATTAATGAAGTTAATATGAAAAGGGTTGTAGCAAATTATTTCCCGGGTTTCTTTGAACAGATAAAAAATCATTTAAGAAATTTTGGTTTATGTTTGATCGCGAAGCCGCCTCCGAAATTAAAGATGCTTTTAAATACTAAAATTGATCCTATTGATAGAGATGACCTCTCAGGAGTTTATATGATTCCATTTATTAGGGAGTGAGGAATCAAAAATAATTATATAGGTATAACCCAACGATAATTCAATATCAGATGTAAAGAACATATAGCTGACATAAAATATAATAGGGGTAATACTGCTTTATCCCGGCTAAATCAGATAGAGAACATTAACATACTTTTTAACGAGAGTAAAATAATCTACAGGTATAATTTTTATTTACAATTATTTATAAGAGAGTCCATTGAAATTTATTTAAGAGGTTCAGGAGTTTGTAACGATACATTATCTTTTCGTATCCGGAATTTATGGGTTGAATGGTTGGACAACTTACGGCGTCGCGACATAGAGGGAACACAAGCAATCGCGAAAATGTAGGGCGCGTTATATGATGACTTGTTTATATTCGATGATTTTTTCCATTTTTCATATGCATTTGTAATTTTCTGTTATACATTCTGACGACGACTCAGTAAAAGAGTTGAAACATGTAAATATAGATTTTTAAATTTCTTTTAATGTGTTTTTATAACGTCTTTTAAGCAAATAAATATTTTAATATTGTGATATGTTTTATATTTAAAAAAAAAAGTTCCGCATAAGAAAACGTCATTTTTTAACATAAAATTTTACATTGACTTGGGAAAAAAAAAAAAAAAAAAAAACCTTAACCAAATGTTGTACCAATATCTGAAAATAGGTTTTATTTGTATATTTTATTTGTATATAACCATTATTTAGTAAAATTTGCTTTTGTGTGGTACATTTCAAAGCACAAAGAGCAACACCACAAGGTTCACAATAAGTTCGAATTAAGATCTGATTCTAGATATTTTTATAAACTTACTTCTGTTTAGTGTTTTCACCTATATATATATATATATATATATATATATATTTTCAAAATAAAAGGTTCGTAGATAATATCTGAAAAGACCGCGAACGTATATAGTAGGTACTTTTATAGCACAGAGGGTTAAAAGTTGACCCCGAGAAACTTTCGGGCTTAGTTCGCTTCACCAAGAACCTGCAATCCGAGTGACACTCGGGCCTTAGACCTCAAAGTGTTAACACGTTGAACGCCGTATGTGAATCAAGTTGCATTTCATGATTCACATAATATGTGACCCAATATGTGTTTCAATTCGCTGCCTAAACATAACGGCGGTCAGTGTATTAAGTTTTACACTGTTTTATTTAACTCAACCTGGTTTTTCTAAGAAAAGATGGAATTTATCCATTTTTAGGGTTCTGTATTTAAAAAGTAAAAACAGAACCATTATAAGGTCACTCCTGTGTCTGTCTGTCCGTCCGTCTGTCACAGCCATTTTTCTCTGTAAGTATGGAACATGGAAAGTTCAAATTGGGGGAAGTAATAAACACTATTGACCCACATATTTACAGATTATTAAATATTCACAACTATATTTAGGAAAAATGTAGAGGGGCTAATTAAGTTACTTAAAAAAATCTCTTCTTTGTATATCGTGTGGGGTATCGTGTAAAAGATTTCGTAACACTGAATTAAAAAATACATTTCTTTTAATTTTAGGTATTATATATTTAGAGATATCGTCGAAAATGTGGCGCAAAAATATGCCCCACCCCCCTATTTCCGAATCTACTGAAACTAAAATTATGAGAAAATTAGGGGTAGTAGACTTTAATTTGAACCTTGCAGGAAAACTATAGCGATTACCCTAGGTCACACATAGTTTTTGAGAAAAGAGCATTTTCCCGTTACACATGAATTTCGATTTGTTGGCGCTTAGCAAAGGAGTTGAAAACCGCTGGAGGTACCTATCGTTGCAGAAGTATAAAAGGATGGTTAATAATGATTTTCGAAAAAAAATCGTTGGTAATTAGCCGAGATATTAACCCTTAAAGCCACGGACGGTTTGGACATACATAACGACAGGGGTGGCGTACTCTATACGCCATCGGCTTTTAAAGCACAGATAACATTTTTTAATGATATATTTGTGTAATGCAATGCCTACTTACTCATATATTGATTGTACGGAACCCTTTGTGCGCGAATAATACTCGTACTTGACGGGTTATTTTTTACATATGAGAAGCTGCGCGCTATATAGAGAATTGCATTAGGGGCGATCCATAAATGATGTCACACTTTTTTCAATATTTTTTACCCCCTTTGTCACAAAATGTCACACTTCACCATACCAACTCCCCTCCCCTTGTCACATGTCACGCTATATTACGTAAACATATACTTGCAGTTCAGAAACAAAGAACTACATTATAGGTCATATTTCAAATTTTATTTTTGAACTTTAACTATGTGTTTTAATGACATTGGTGAGCATAACAATAAAAATGATTCGTGTGCTTATTTTGTATGAAATAAGATTAAGGTTTACAACAAAAAACATAATTAATATACAATAGTAATAAAATATTAATATGAAAGAGCAATTGAAAACAGTTGTATTTTAGAATTTGAAATGGAATTTAATTTACCTTAGGAGCACAAAATACTTTAAAACAGATTGATTTTGAAGAAGAAGCCTCAATATTAGTTTTACTTAAATGGAATTGCCACCACATATCATTTGTCACATTAATATGAACATTTATAAAATTATATATATGTTATATCATAAAATATAAATTACTCTGAATCATTTACTATTACGACTCTTCTTCCCTTGGAGAAGATATATGCTCGTCCATAGTGTACAAAGGCATTTTGACATCACTCTCATCCTCGGGGATAATAAGACCTCTAATTTTAATACAATGATAGTAACCCTCTAATGTTTAACCAAAATGTGTGATGTCACACTTCTTCTTATACACTCCCACCCCCTTGTCACAAACTGTCACAATTTCACGAACCCCCCTCCCCCCCTCCAAGCGTGACATCATTTCTGGATGGCCCCTTATATATAATTGACTTATAAAGATCTACAGTACTACTATTAAATAAATATCTACAATATTTATGAACTAATAAATTTCCTTACACTTACAAAGTAGTTAAACGAGTTTCTATACAAACTCGTTATTTACATTTTCAAAATACAGTAAAACCTCTTTTATCCGAAACTCTTTTAACCGAAACTCTCGGTTAACTGAAATCCATTTTTAAACCTTTTTTTTTTTTTTTTTTTTTTTTTTTTAACTCTCAGATTGCTTGTGAGCAAAATTCATTTTGAAAGCTTTTTTTCTTTTTGTTAAACCATCACATACCTTGTGTGCAAGCGGTCCTTTCCGAATTACAAGTACATATAAATATTTTCGATCCCCTTTCTTAGCGTTCCTTTGAATTTAACTTGAGCTCCTGTAAGCTGCGGAGTAGAACGAAGAAAACGAACAAATTAGCAATTCGGAAGCTTTTGAATGTTTTGCAAAAGGTTTGGCATGGCTGGAGCAGCAGAAAGACTGTGATAGTGGTGAACTAATAATATTAAAAAATTCCGTGATAGAGCTTCAAAGCAAAGGCAATCGAAACTGCGACAAACAAAACGTTTTTTCAAACCATTCTGATCTATGTAAAAGGTACTAAAGTTAAAATTAAAATTTAGGTAATTTATTCTTATTTCTATTTTGCTATTGCTTTATTTTATATTAAGCACTTGTTATCATAATAAGATATATTGCATATATTCCTCCTTAATCTTAAAATTGAAGCATTCTCGATTATCCGAAAATTTCGATTTTCCGAAAGAGGGTCAGTCCCAATTACTTCGGATAATCGAGGTTCTACTGTACTTGGATATCATCCACTTAACATATTTAAAAATCAATTATAACAACAAAAACTACCACCAAACGTCATCAAACTAAATTGGCATTTAGAACACGTTTTATTCTCTAAAGGACAATCGGTGATGAACAGCAACAAAAATTATCAAAAAACAGACACGTTGGGTCACTTTTCAAAATAGATTTCGCTGGAAAATTAATTTTACCTACCTTGTCAAATCCTCCTAAGAATTGATAATATCCATCGAAATTGGGTGAATAGAAAAACTACCTAATATATTTATAAACTAAACACCATGACAGTCTGCATCTGGAACAAACAGAAACGATTTTGCTTGCTATCAACATTTTGCGTCATAAATTGACCAATAAGATCTAAGAAAGGACACGACATTTATTCTTGCTTCTTTTTTTATTATTATTCCGAAAACCTGTCATTTTCCTTAACTTTTTACTTTTTGTTATTTGTTGCCAGAGATTGAATATGATCGGAAATGCCTGTTGGGGGATTTTTTTACAAACGTGTTTTTCGAGATTCAAGGTTATGTTTATATTATAGAAGATAAGTAAAAAATTATCATTAACAGGCCCAGTAGCGCCAACTTTTGAAAAATAGTGGGTAGGCTCAAAATTTTTGAGTACAATAACATATACATTTTTTTTTCGTAGTGCGTGTGTGTGTGGAGACAGAGGTGGTGTAGGAACGAATGACTACAGAAGATAATTAGAAGTTAAATTATGTTGTTTTTTTTCTCAGTAAAACATAAAATTATTATCAATTAAATATAATTTAATAAAAAAATTTAATCAATTTTATTTTAATGAGTTCTTCCTTATAAATACATTAATATTTATTATAAATTACATAAAATTGCTAACTATTGAAATTGCAAAAAAAAAAAAAAAAAAAAAAAAAAAAACTAAATGTCAAGAAAAACATACAGTTTAGTTACCTAGTTGCTTTATAAATTCAAAACATTAAAACAGATGACAAAATGTAAAGGAAATTTGTTTTCGAGAGAAATTCAATTATTCATCCGCTGAAGGGATTTCAGTGCTCCTATAAGTCTAATGCATGTTCTTACTATTTTTCAATCATAATTATCTTGAGAACGTCAATAAAACCAAATTTTATTTCAGCGATTAAATAAATAACGAATTAAATCAATTAAAAATGGGTGGGCGGAGCGATCAAATTATTGGATGGGCTCGCGCCTCACAGGCCCATATAAGTTGGCGGCACTGTGATCACAAGTTAAAAATTTTTAATTTGTCGGACCCTCATATTCAGCTGTTTATAAAATGCAGGGATGTTAACCCTTAAGTGGTGAGGTGATTTTTTTATAACGTAAATGATGAGATGGGGTGTATGTAACCCCAAAATTTGACTTCTTCTGCACTCCTTAAAATTTAGCGAATTAAAATAAGAAAATTTTCTATGAATAGGGCGCGACTTATGCAAGGACATGCGGGGCAGCTGCGCCGGGCCTTCCGTGAGAGTAATCAGGATTTTCATTAAAAGGTGCCAAATGATTAAAATTAGCCAAAAGTGACCAAAATTCATATATTTTAAAACATTTAGGAAGAAGTGCTGTCGCCCTTCCCCTCTCTACTTCCAGTACCCCCTGCCCTCATGCAAAAAACAAACTATATGATTAGAAAACTAATGATTAAAATTTTATTATGACAACTTAGTTGTTGGCAACTTAGACTACTGTTTCCAAAAGAAATTTTTTATTCACGTTTTCCTCGCAATGTGGCAAGTTAAAACCATTAATTATGATCAATTTGGGGCATTTTCTTTTAGATATCTTATAACGTACGTAGATAAGTAAAGTAAAAGTTTGCAAAAAGGAAATACTCGTGTCAACCAATCTATCATTTTTTCTACTATTATTCTACTAGTATTTTTTCTTAAAGTTGTGAACATCATTTTGTGATACCCTGTTTACAGATGGAAGTAGTACAGGGTACAAAAGTTAAGCATACATAAAATATGTATGAAGTTTAGTACGAGCCACTTTCACATTATTCCAAAAGAATTCTATAGATAATTAGCAGGGGGGCCTCCCAGAATTATGCTTGCCCAGGCCCCCATAGCTTTAATCGGGCCCTGCCTGTGAATTTCGTATTATTTACTTGTATAAAAACAACTGAAAAAGTACGGTAGGTGTACATACATGTACATATAAATTCACGTATCTAAATATAACAAAAATTTAGTTTGCAAATATAGAGCTCATATAAAATTTCTCTTGGGTGCAAAAAACCCCACTTCACCAGTTAAGGGTTAATAAAAAATGATAATGGCCCTCATGATGGCGAACCATGCAACGATTTGTAGGCTTACGATAACTAGAGTTTCCGAGTTATATGGGTAGCGGAGGGCGGGGTGCAAAATGGCATCTGGGCCAAAGCGTCCAGCTTCAATGTTATACTATACTAGCCGCCCTTGATGACCAGTTTGGCCTCCCTTAAGTGTATGCTAAGCATTATACCATGTTACTTTTATTCATAATTTACTTGCTCAATCCATCCCCAAATAGGAATATTCTTTTAGAGAAATCAAGAACTCGGTATTTTTATGCTAGCCGGGTGCAGGCGATAAATCGCCAAACATTGTTCAGTCGCATTTTTTGGTATTTTATTGATTTCATTTAAAATATAATCCTTTCACTCATTTTATTTAAAATACAAAACTTTCATTTAAAACAAACATTTAAAATTCGTGGCTTTCATTTATTTCTTAAAAAAAAAAAAAAAAAAAAAAAAAAAAAAGAGAGAAGAAAAGAAAAATAAATAATACCATAAACCATGACATTTAATTTGAACATCAAAGCATTGTTTTAATTCACCACGCGAAAAATAAAAAATGCCAACTGGCAAGTTAAAAAATACTATCGGCGAGATTTGTACCCGGCTAGCATAAAAGTACCATGTGATCATGGCAATTTTTGTGTAGTTTTATTCGAAAAATAATTGTGATTTTTTAATCAAAATGGAAACTTTGCATATGAAAAGCGAATGGGTCAACCCGTAATTATTTATGATAGCCAAATGACTTCGACTATTATAAAAACTAGGGGATCGTACCCGGGCTTCCCGGGTTAAAGAATATAAGTGAAAACATATTTTTTTAATTCAAAACTAATAATTTTTTTATGTGCAATAAATTTTTTAGATTGACCATTTACATTAAAAAAGCATTTTTCATATGAAAAATATGAATTACATAATCAAATACATTTTTGAAATTTATCAAAAGCGATATTTTCTTATTAGCCGCATGATAAGAGTTATTTGCTAAGATTTTACTACTTATGGCACCTTTTACATTCTGATAATTTCAGAACTTATACATGTCTGGTAAATTTCTGTTTTATTTATATTATTTTATTTATTTATTCATAGGGAAGTTTTTTTAATGGAAATTAGCCGTAAGAAAATGATGAACTCTTTATTTTGTTTTAAGGGCAAACGGATTAATCGTTCGTAATCGAGCTCCGCGCGATATATATAAATTAAAAGATATTTTATACTTTAAAATTGTTTTTAAAACCATAGACAATCAGTAAACTGAGATGAACTTTGCAAACAAATTCCATTTGAAAAAAAAATCCTATTTGATGATCTGAAATTTTAAATTGTACGATTACAAATATGTTAGATTTGTGTTTTTTCAATATTATTCTTTTATTTGTTTATAAATGAAGTATTAATTTCGTTAATTTGTCTTTCAGAAATATTTTAGTTTGGTGGTTCCTTTAATATTATTCTTTTATTTGCTTATAAAGGAAGTATTAATTTCATTATGTAAAAATAGTCAGAAACAAATGCTGAAAAATGTTTGTTGCTTTATGTGCAAAATGTTTATTATTTTATGTATTGAAATCGGCACGTGATAAGATAAACTTTTTAAAAATTCATGCTTAAAAATTATTTTAGAAAATATAATACATCAGTCAATGAATAAAGTTTTTAAACAAATTGCATTTGAAAGTACATTTATTTCCCTATGCGATAAAAATGGAAAATGTACGATGGTCAGAAGACTGAAAAATTGCAGTAGCGAAAATTTCAAGACCGAAATTTGATCGAGAAGTATTGCCATTCGCAAAATGACGTCCGCATTACGCACAGATACGTTTGTTCTTTATAAAATAGATACATAATCAGTAAAATGTAATAAAGATCAGTTATTAGGATGTGGTTATCAATTGAGGCTCTTATGCTTGGATTTCCGGAATGAAAACAGCAATTTTCACCTTCTCAAAATTTGCATACGCACTTCTCATATCCATATTCATCATTTAAAAAAAAATTGTATTTTGTTTGATCATTTAAAAATCATTTTAACTCAAAACTTGAAGTAACGATTGCCAGCCATATCTTTTATGTGAACAGACGCACTTTTTATTTGAGATTCTAATCTCAATTTTGGAGAGTAAAAATTTCCGTAATTTATGTTTTTTAGACGCATTTGTGTTAAAAGGCTTGGTTTTATCTATGAAAATGATCGTTTTCTTCTAAATATAATCTCATTTTCAGTTAAATAAGCATTTCGCTTAGTGTCTGAAACTTAGTATCAGTACACATGCAGAAGGAAAAACAATATAGAAAATTTATGAGGAAAAATGCGTGTTTTCAAAAGCAGTATGTCATTTTCCGTTATTATGCCCCTAATATAATATTCTGCTCCTAATAGGATTTTGCGCCATTAAACCCTATACAACAATTTTTATCTACAATTTTTAATTTTTATCTGAAAATAGCATGAATAAAGTTTAAAATACCTCATTATTTCTCTCTTGTCTGCAGCAATGAAAGCTATCTAATTTTCATCATTTTGAAGAAATTTCATAAAATGCTTTTAAAATTAAAATATAAAAGTGGGGATATAAAAAAACAGATAGTGCGATAACATCTACAAAGGAGGAGCTTTCAGTTTAAAAATATATATATTAGTAAAATTGGTTCAGCAGAAAGATCAGGGCAGATGCAGGCGCGGATTCACGGGGGGGGGGATCGGGGCGATCGCCCCCCCCCAAAATTCGAAAAATGGTCGCCGAAAAAAATCAATTTCGTCAATCGTTAGCAGAAAAAAATCGCCAATTTCGTCAAAGGATTGCCCAAAAAACGCAAATTTCGTCAAAGGATCACCCGAAAAACACTAATTTCGTCAAAAATCGCGAAAAAACGAGAAATTTCGTGAAAAAAATCGCGAAAAAACGAGAAATTTCGTGAAAATATCGCGAAAAAAACGTGCATTTCGTCAAAGAACCACGAAAAAAACGCAAATTTCGTCAATGGATAGCAAAAAAACGCAAACTTCGTCAAACGATCACAGAAAAAATGAAAATTTCGTCAAAGGATCACCCAAAGAACACTAATTTCGTCAAAAAATCGCGAAAAAACGCGAATTTCGTGAAAAAATCACGGAAAAACATACATTTCGTCAAAAAATCGCGAAAAAAACGTGCATTTTGTTAAAAAACGCAAATTTCGTCAAAGGATAGCAAAAAAAACGCGAACTTCGTCAAAGGATTACAGAAAAAATGCAAATTTCGTCAAAGGATCGCAGAAAAAATGCGAATTTCGTCAAAAAATCGCGGAAACACGCTACTTGCGTCAAGGGATTGCAAAAAAAACGCAAATTTCGTCAAGAGATAACGGGGAAAAATACGAATTTCGTCAAATGATCACTGAAAAAACGCGAATTTCGTCAAAGGTCCGCGCAAAAACGCATAATTAGCACCAGGAGGAGATTCCCCGAGGTTCGGATTCATTGAGGGGGGGGGGCGATTGGGACGATCTCCTAAAGATATATATCCAATGCTTTTAATTGCAGTTTTCGCGGAACAGACAGACAAGCAAGCGAACACCAAACACTTTTCGGATGTCAATGGTAAACCTCACTGACGTTTCGGCAATTAATGAACAAAAAAGGATTATGCCCTGTCAAAAGGCATATGGCGCCATATTGTTTTACACTATGGGTTGAGGGAAACGATGCCACTTCGTGTACCTTTTGTTGAATCTCTACAACAGAAAATTGGCACCGTTATGCGGATATTCTTAAAGTGTTGAAACTTTTTCATTCTTTCAAAGAAGCTGCAATTCTACTTTCTGTATAATGATATTTTTGAAGAGTGCTCTATTATTTGAAAAAAGAATGGGTTTCGTAGCAATTTCCAAAGAAAGAAAGAATCAAGAAAAAGAAAGGTCCTTTGAAAAATTCAAGCATCTTGATGGTCTCTGAAGAAAGCCACTAATATGTAAAAAATGTACTGTTATTGCTACCCACATTGGTAAATTTCAATGGTATTTGATGAATGAACAAAAAATGATTATGTACAAATCCTAGTCAGCTTAAAGCTAAAATGCATATGGTGTGTTTATTTTTTAAATGCCAACTCGGTAAATTTGTTCTTACCTTATGTATTTACTTAATGAAAGGCCTTCTAGATGTTTTGAACTGAAAATACTGCCATACTGTCACTCACAGTTCATTGTTTGGTTTATTATTTTCGCTTTCTTTCTGCTTCTTGCAGCGGAACTGTGGAAACAGACCTGAGCCTTAGTGACAAATGTCAACTTTGATGGTCTAATAATGAGTAGATTATGAAGTGGTATACACACCACTTAGATGACACATTTTGACTTTCAAGGATGTTATGGCCCCATCAGATTTCTGAAGGGGATCTTCTTTCAGAAATCTGATATTAAAAAATAGATGTGATGGTTATGTTTTTTAGCTTTCGATAATTGGTTCTTATGTATTTTTAGTGCTGAATCAAACAATGACCTTCATTTTTTGCCGTATCATCACGTCAGGATTTTTCCCAAATCGCAAATTTTTAAATTTTTTAAAAGTCGAAATATTGAGAAAATCTGCTACTATAAAATAGCCGTAACTTTTTTTTCATAATACATATTTATTCATCTTTTTCCTTATACTATGCATTTTTACAGTTAAACAGGCAAAATATTGTGCATTTAAAATCCTTACAATTTTACGCCATGTGTGGAAGTTTCTTTGAAACGCTCATGCTCTGCTTCGCACTGTCCCCTTTTATCTTCTCTATGGGGTTCATCCCGATATCCTCTTTTATTTTGGCAGTTGATAAGGCTGGGAAATTTGTCGTAGATTTATTTAAAATATTTACAGTAGAACCTCGATTATCCGAAGTAATTGGGACCGACCATCTTTCGGAAAATCGAAATTATCGGATAATCGAGAATGCTTTAACTTTAAGATTAAGGACAAATATATGCTCTATTTCTTATTATGGTAACAAGTGCTTAAAAAAATAAAGCAATAGCAAAACAGAAACAAGGAAAAATTACCTGGATTTTAATTTTGAAATTAAATACCTTTTACATATTTCGCAGGAGTTTGGAAAAAAGTTTCGTTTGTTGCAGTTTCGATTGCCTTTGCTTTGCAGCTCTATCACGAAGTTTTTTTTGAATACTATCACCAGTATCACAGTCTTTCTGCTGCTCCAGTCATGCCAACCTTATGCAAAACATTCAAAAGCTTCAAAATTGCTAATTTGTTCGTTTTCTTCGTCCACATCGTTGTTCGCTTCTTCGCTATGATCAATGTGATAGTAAAAAAAAAGCTTAAAAAATTTGTTTTGCACGCAAGGAATGTGATAGTAAAAAAAAGGGGGAGAAAAAAAAAGCAAGCTTAAAATATTGATTTCGGTTAACCGAGAGTTTCGGATAAAAGAGGTTCTACTGTACCTTCTTTTGTTAAGACTTTGACAAATTGCTTTGAGAGATTTTCGATATCTTTTTACTTTTAATCATTGAAATGTACAATTTGCGAAAAATCCTGACATGATGGTTACAAATAAAGGTCATTTTCGGGTTCAGAGCTAAAAAATACATAAAAAGGAATTATAAAAAGTTAAAAAACACAATCATCGCAGGATAGTGTTATTAACGTTGTTAAAACTTCACTATAACTAAAAGAACAAAGAATAAGATAAATAATTACCAAAGTAGAAGAGAAAAAGAAAAAGAAAAAAATAAGACACTTATTGAATAAATTCTGTTATAATGTTTTTAATTTTTCGACCTAATAAATAAGAATAAACCATATTTTGAGGAGAAGGGATTATATAATAAGAGTGTTGGTTAACCGAGTGTTTCGGTTAATCGGATGTGAGAGTCTATAATATTTTCAAATCACATTAATTATGTCATATTCATTTAATAATTACCTGCAAGGAATGATTTGACCAACAGAAATTATGACTACGTTGATTATATGTGACTCGGTATCCCCCCCCCCCCAAAACGAGTCTCTGGATCCGCCCCTGGGCAGATGACTAAAAAACACACTTGTGTTTTAAATATATAGATTATATAAAATTAGGGAAAATTAAATTAAGCAACTTATTTTATTTTGATAAAATTATAGTAGAATGTCCTAAAGAATAGCATTAAAATTTTATTATTCGAGAGAATATTCGACAACAACTTCAGGAACACGATATTATTTTAAACCACGAATTGTTTGTTTGCTTGTCTAACTCGGCGAAGCAAATCCATCCGGGCAAGAATCATCAATTTCTGTAATATAAATCGTTATTATTTGCATGTCACCTCTCTTTTATAAAGACACTCTAAATTTTTGTAAAACATTGCGTCTATCAGTGTGTACTGTCGATTACATTATTTTCAAAAGTGAAGCTTTTTCACCTGTGAAGAATTTCAAAGCAGCTGGGCTGTGAAAATGACGCACTGCTACAAAACATTATTCAGGTTTAAGAATTAAAAAACACGCTTTTTTATAAAATGACGTCATTTGCATCCGCTAAAGCAATCTACTTTTACAACCTAGTCTTAAACTTCGTCTATGGAAAAGTATGCATATTACGTCATTATCACGGAATAACAGACAATATTCTTGACATAGCCCATATTTTATTTTCAACTATTTTTTCAGGTTTTATGAGAAAATGGCAACAAAAAGACACAGTATCTCCTATTTTCAACTATTTTCCGTTTACTTTCAATAGAAATGAGGTACTTTTGTTGCCACGATAAGAAAAATGTTATTAAAAACTGCAAAAAAATTAAAATCTCAAAAATTAATTGAGATACAGCTTTCATACAAATTGCATTTAAAAGAGCATTTTTTTCCCTTATACGACGGTGTAAAAATTTAAAATGTGCGATGTTCAGAAGTTTAAAAATTTGCAGTAGAGAAAATTGCAAAACCAAAATTTCATTTCAAATTTTAAAGTGTTGCCATTCGCAAAATGACGTATGCGTTACGCACAGATATGTTTGTCCTTTATAATATAGATAGATGAAATGATGGCGATGGAACAATATTTGGCGATTTGTCACCTGTGTCTGGCTAGCATTAAAGTACCAAAATAACCGCGTGGCATATAAAAAGCGAAGCGGTCAGTCCGGAACTGTTGATGACAGTCACATGATTTAGGCTGTTATTAAAGAGACTGATAGGTTAAAATTTCCTTCTGCGAATTTCCATCGATTTACTTCCGGGTTTATAGGGAGTACAGTTTTCTGAGATGCTGGTATCTTTCTCACCAGGATAAACCGTGTTTCAAGATCATTTGGAATATATTGATACAAGAAACCCCACTTCCTTCGTCAAGGATAGATCCCCAACCTGTTGCTTAGCTCATTCTCTGCTTGGAATCTGGGGTCTTAATCATTCTCCAACGGTGTTCGATATGCAGCCCAACGAATAAGCAAGCAAATGTACAGCAAAAATGTACTTCCTTTTTTTTTTCTTTTTAGAGTTTCCGCCGAAAAATATATGCAGTAGAAGATCTTTATAACACAATTCTCCACATCTTATCAGATGTAAACAATGAAGTGTGTAGCTTAGAAGCTCCTGTATTCTCACATTGTAAAAAATTGCTACTCTCTAGAGGACTAAATTTGATATATTAGTTCAACTTTATCTCTTAACTTAATACCTTATTAATGAAAAAATTGCTATTATTACATTAAACATTTTTGAAAATGAGTAATATAATGAATGAGATATATGTGTCCTGATATATTTGGACCATGTTTATAAAGTAAATTTTACAATGAGTGAAATGATCTATATTATGCAAAAATTATAATTTACGCCACTCCTGATAACAAGGAATGCAGTATAAAGATATTTTAATGTATTTTGATATGTTTCAGGCATATTTGGGCATGCTTGCAAGGTAAATTTAATGATCTAAGAAAGGTGATCCGTATAACGCAAAAATAAAAATAACGCACAACCTTGCGTTTTTAAGTTTGCGTTATAAAGATCTTCTACTGTACTTACAATTTTTATATTGACCTACAAATATTACAACAATCTTAAGAAATAATCTTATACATTTTCTTCCTTTCTCTGTCCCCTGTCCCCCTTATTTTTTTTTTACACAAAAGTATAATAAAAGTTTTGATTTAAAACATGGATATTTTAAGAGATAGATGAGATGGAGATAGATATTATACAGTACTAGGGGGCTTAGCCCCCTGCTCGCTAACGCTCGCCAACCCCCGTGAATTGCTAGGCAATTCATATTGGGATCGCTACGCGATCCAACTTGCTTCGCTCGCTCGCCACTATTTATATCAACTCTAGCCAGAATGAGTGCTATCATAAATCATTAAATTTATAAATATTTTTAATGTATAAAAAAGTAATGGAAAACTTTGTTGAAAATGTAAATAAAAATGTACCTTGGAAACAGAATTAATTTAAAACCTTAATGAAAACACAATAAAAAATATTTTTAGTTGGGCCGCTATGCGATCCGAGCAATTAATATGAAATATGCAAATATTTTTAATGCATAAAAAGTCATCCAAAACTTTGTCGAATATGTAAATAAAAATGCATTTAGGTGTTGCTGTCAATGGGTTTAAATCATTTTAACATTATGAAATTTACAAATTTTTGAAATGTAAAATAATTCATAAAAAAGTAATTGAAAATTTTGTTGAAAATGTAAATAAAAATGCATTTATCAAAAGTTTGGCCCTGTGACTTGTTTATCATCATTGAGAGAGCTAAGCGAACTGGAAATTTTCGCCTTTTAAATTTAAGTGGCATGTTAGTGTCAATGGGGTCCTTCTCCTTTCATTTTGCCTATAGTATTGAAAATCACGGCTTAAATTAATTTAAAACTATATAATAAGACACTAAAAAAGATGCTACGTATCACGATATCGAACTGTAAACAAAACGTTGTCGCCTGTGTATAAATACAATCTGGGATCAAAAAGCTGATTCGCTGAATTCCTCACGTCACCGTAAAACGGACCAATAGCATTTACCATTCATGCATTGCTCAAACGGTTTGCGTTAAAAGAGAGATTCTGTCTGGATTTTGCAATGGCGGATCTAAGGGGGGGGCGAGGGGGCGATCGCCCCCCCCTTGGGCAAATAAAGGTTTGCAAAACGGCATTATGCATCCTTACGGGAAATAACTTGGGGCGAAGCTCAAGCCTGGCGCGACCCGGCCCGGGTCGCGCCAGTTTAAATCCATGAGATTCGGCCTAGGTAAGGTCGTCTTTCAATTAGAGGCGGGCCGTGCCCTGATCTTAATTTTTTCTGCAAATTCGGGTCGGGCCAGACTTTTTTTTCTTCCAGGTCGAGACTGGCCTGGACTTCATTCTTCCTAGAGGTCTGCACTGGCCAAAATTTCCAGGTCGGGGCTCGTCCCGGAATAAAAGCTAAACGTTCGGTCCGTGTCAGCCGTATGATAAGTAGTACTGGCCCGACCACGACCCGTGCACTTCTCTAAATTCTTCTCCCCAAGCCCAAGTTGCTCTGGTATCTTACTTATTTGTTATTCGTAAAAATTATACATATTTAGGATGTACATTTGTTTAGCGAAATCTTAAAAAATTTAATTTGGTTTGATAAGTTACATAGATGCATTTTTAAAAATCTCCTTTTTACTTTCTTCTATCTTTACAAGAAGAAAGTATTGGATTCATGAAAATTTTCGAATTCCGGTTTTCGACGGATTTACACGTTTTAGGGGTCAGAGATTCCAAAAAACATGTTTTTACAAAATGTCTGTCTGTCTGTCTGTCTGTCTGTGTGTATGTGACACAAAATTTGTGGGCGCTCTATCTCAAGAACTAATGCACGGAATTTAATAAAAATTGATATTCAGTTAGTGCCTAATACAAATTGATGCTGATTAGTTTTTGGTGTAAATCGCTCAACAGGTGGCGCTGCAATGCTGCATTTTTCACGATTTTCGCAATAGCTCTATCTCACGAACTAATGCACGGATTTTGATCAAACTTCAGATTTAGTTAGTCCTTGATATGAATTGATGATGATTACGTTTTGGTGTAAATCGCCCAACAGGTGGCGCTGTTATGATGAATTTTGCAGGATTTACACGATTTCCCCAATAGCTCTATCTTAAGAACTAACGCACGGATTTTCATCAAACTTCAGATTAAGTTAGTCCTTGATATGACTTGCTACTGATTAGGTGTTGGTGTAAATCGCCCGACAGGTGGCCCTTCTCTGCTGCCTTTTCCACGATTGCCTCAATAGCTCTATCAATAGAACTAATGGACCAATTTTCATCTAACTTCAGATTTAGTTGTATGTTGACACAAGTTGTTGTTAATTAGGTTTTGGTGTTAATCACCCAATAGGTGGCGCTTCTATGCAGAAATTTTCACGATTTTCGCTATTGCTCTATCTCAAAAACTAATGTACGGATTTTCTCCAAACTTCAGATTCAGTCAGACGTTGACATAAATTGTTGCTGATTAGGATTTGGTATAAATCACCCAATAGGTGGCGCTGCTAGGCAGCATTTTGGTGAATTTAAACGATTTCAGCGATAGTCATATCTCAAGAACTAATGCACGGAATTTCATATCGTTAGAATCCTCATGAGATGCATAGATTGCCATTTAATTTTGGCAGTGTGATAGCAAATTTTGAAGTATTAACATGTATGAGATAGAAGAAAGTTTTGGGATTGGTACATCCGACTAGTTTTTTTCTTTGTAGAGCTTTAAAATTGTAATTTTCATTTATCATCCATTTCTTTCATTATAAACTGATTTTCTTATTGGATTTTCATTTGAATGTATTTGTCGAAGTAATGATTTTTACGTAGTGTTTATGTACGTATTGTTATTATTGTACAATTGCCTAAATAGTCATTAATATTAATGTTTTTCTGTAAATCATGAATATTCGATCCACGAATTTCGAACATAATGAAAAATAAAATATGATCATAAATAAGTGTGCTTTATGAATAATTTTAATTGCATAAACTTTTTTACCAAAAATAAAACCGACTTCAAAAACTACTACAAAGTAAAAAATAATTTTTTTTTTTACATAATATAGTTAATAAGAAATTAAATTAAGAGCATTGTATTTACCATTCGTATTATTATATTTATGTGCCTTAATTTGATTTTTTGGAGTCGGTGCCAGCCAAACGAAGTTAAGTATAATTATCCAACAGACACACATCCAAATATCTACGAGTTTTTTTACGATTTGTTATTTAGTTAAAAAATTTGAATTTTACCATTTTTGAAACATTTCATCTGATTTTTTCAAGTGATATTAGTTGTAATTATGTGTGCTAAATTAAGAATTATTGTAAAATTAGTGCGTTTATACAGGCTATTATGTAAAAAAATCGTAGCCAAACAGATTTTCAAATGCAGGATGGTGTCAGAGTTGATTGAGAATGGAATTTTTTTCCTAAACGGTATGTTGAATATTGTTACGATTTGTATTGGATAAGCAATTTTAATTTTGAACTTTGCTTGGCTGGCACCGACTCCAAAAAATCAAATTAAGGCACATAAATATAATAATACGCATGGTAAATACAATGCTCTTAATTTAATTTCTTATTAACTATATTATGTAAAAAAAAAAAAATTATTTTTTACTTTGTAGTAGTTTTTGAAGTCGGTTTTATTTTTGGTAAAAAAGTTTATTTTTCACTTTTTAGTTTTTTTTGAGTTACAATTTTTGCATAATTCTTTTGGAGGAAATTACGGACTTTTAAAGAAACTTTTAAAGATGTTATTTTGATAAGTAAATACTTTTGTCCAGATTTGTGTATACATTAATAATACAGGTTTTTTGTGAAAATTCTTTATATATATATTACATATATTCTTCTTCAGATTTAATAGCTTTATTTTTTAATTAAATATTTTTGTTTCTCTATTTGGACATGGGTAGAACGACAAGAGATGCTGCTCGCATGAAAAAATATCGAACTTTGGAAACTGACAATAAAAAGTTCTTCGGCTTACTAAAAATGCTCTATGAAATAGAGAAGAGAGACCCAATGACTTATTTTTCCTACTTTCTAACCGATGACCAGGCCTTTATCTTCCGGGTTGCCCTAGATGAACGGGTTTGATACCTGGCATCGGCGTAGGAGACCACCTAATCGCCACGTAGCGGCAATAAACCTGATGAACGCCTAGATCGTTTTACTATCGGCAGTGCCTATTTCTTAATTATGAACTTTTTTTATGCCAGTTACTTAACATTTATATCTTGTTGTTGAACACCTTTCATTGCTACTCATGTTGATCTCGTAATTTAGAAGCTTAATCAGATAACGAGACCTTCATCTGGCAAGGCACCTCAGAGGTATAATTCATAGGTAAATTCGAGGTTTTCGCAACTATCGACGGAGTTTACGTGCACCAGGAGCCATTAGGGTGCATGACAACCGAATAACTTATCAAAAAATGATTCTGAAAAGGCTACAGGGCGAAAGTCTTAAATGGCGTTCCCTCAAATGGCTGGTCATAGATGAAATTTCTATGGTGTCAAAAGAGAATTTATATATAATTCATTTGAGGTTTCAAGAATTTAAAAACAATTTATTTTTTGGTGGTATTAATGTTTTCTTATATGGAGATATTATGCAAGTGCCAATATGTAATGTATAATGTATACGTAATGCCAATGTGCTTAAATGTATGCTAAGCATTTCAGCAGAGTACTTTTATTCATAATTTAAATTATTTGCTTAATCTTTCGCCAAATCTAAAGATTCTGATAGAGAAATTGAGAACTCATTGCATCATGACGGCATTTTGTTTACTTTTGTTTGTCATCTTTCTTGACAAAATCAGCGTAACTCACTTAGGCATTTATGCTTCTTATTGCATCATCATTTGCAATACCTTGGGCAGTGGAGATTTAAAACTATTAAGTAATCTACCGTTATTGCGTCCACTGCCAATTGTTGTTTCTGAGCTAATATGATTTGGTGCATTGAAGCGTTTTGCGAATTAAATATTTTATGATACCCACATTTACATTAATCCAATTGCTGCTGCTATTTTTTTTTTTTTTTTTTTTTTTTTTTTTTTTTTTTTTTGTTTCACGCTAGCCTTAACTGTGGGCTCGATTACGGAAGATTAGAAATTCATCGTCATGCTCATTTAATAGTTTTGGTCAAAGTGTCATTGCTCTGCATAGTTAACTGACGTATTTTAGCGAGTATAGTACTGCAAAACATATAGAACATATAGAACTTTCGGAAGCAACTTATGATATTCGCATTTCCTTTAAACTATGTTTACTGTTAGTATCGCACACTTTTTGCTTTTATCGGGCAATCTGATTCAAATTTACTTGCTCTCATTTCTTGATACAATTCAAATGTTTTCATGACTGCGTAACTCACTGACTTGCTTTCGCCATTATGCTTATGCCTACTGATGTTTAAGTTCTGTGCCATGTAAATACACCGCACCATAACAATGCTGCCTGTAATACTAATTAGAGTAACTCCTTTTATTTCTTTCTTTGTTTATCTTGTACTTTAACAGCATAGGGATCTTGACTCAACTTTTGTTTGTATATAAAAGTAGACAAATGGTTGTTTACAATAAATTAATTTATAAATATTGAAAAACTTGCTTGTGTACATGAGACAGGGGTACTACTTAGTTATCCCGTCGACCAAAAATCTATCGCCAAACTATAAGATTAAATGCCAATAATGGTTGATCATAAATGTTACATTCACTTGACTTTAAGCAATATACATGTGTTTACGTCATCAAGTGATTTTTATTTCGACGTTTTATTAGTATTTTTATTAATGTTATACTAATTTATTTGTTCTATCGTTATTTAAAATAAAAATTATGTCAATTTGTATAATTTGGCGAGTGGTTTGGCGATTTATATAATCTGGCGAAATTAGTCGACGGGATAACTAAGTAGTACCGAGACAGTTAATAGGTTGTCAGAAAATATGAGTGAAATTTTCATTTTCTCTCCAAGGCCCCTATACAGGAAAGTTATCATTAATGTTGTTTAGTGGAAATATTAAAGGCAATCAAAAAGCATTCATACATATAACTGTTTAATATAATATAATATAGGTATGTATATAATATTATGGTACTTCTTAGTTATCCCGTCGACCAATTTCGCCAAATTATATAAATCGCCAAACCACTCGCCAAATTATACAAATTGACATAATTTTTATTTTAAATAACGAAAGAACAAATAAATTAGTAAAACATTAATAAAAATACAAATAAAACGTCGAATTAATGGTTTTATTGGCCATTATTGGCATTTAATCTTACAATTAATTAATTAATGGCAAACCATTATTGGCATTTAATCTTACAATATGGCGACAGTAATTTGGTCGACGGCATAACTAAGAAGTACCTATTATATATATATATATATTATGTGCCGCCAGTCTGATGTTATGTGTTTAATTAAACTAAACTATTGTATACTAAATTATTGTTTTGTATTAAGTTAGTTTGCTTCTGTATTATTTAGCATTTGAAATAATGGTGCATCTTTAATTAATGTATATTAAATTACTATTTTGACTGCGATTGCCAATTGAGAATTTTAAATATGACTGTCGATTAGAAAATGCGAAGAAACAGATTGGGGAAGATCCATTACTGAATTTGAATGGGAATATCGCCAAATTAGTCAGTTACAGCCAAGTTGGCTTCATTTATGGCGACTTATTTTGGTCGCCAAATTTGGCGATAATTCACGTACCTGCGCCAAGTTTTGCAACAACTTGGCGCTAACGTATATGAATACATAGTTTTATGCTTATGATTGAGAAACCGGTTACAACAATGAAAGATAATTTGGGTGAAATCCTTCATTTTATTGGTTTTTGTTGAATTACTAAAAAACTACTCAACCAATTTCGATTAAACGGAAGTGGTACCAATTCGAGAGTATCCTCTTTCTATTAAAACAAAAATCACATAAATCGGACAAAAAGTTCCGGAGCAATCGGTGAACATACATAAAAAAAAAAAAACATACATACGCGTCGAATTGATAACCTCCTCCTTTTTGAAGTCGGTAAAAATGCAGGCTGGGCTGGAGTCGATTTTTTAGCTTTTATATCGGGCTGGGCCAATAATTTTTTATTTGTGGGTTGGACCTGGAAATTTCAGACCGTGTAAACCTGTAACTGACATATCGAAACCAGCTTTAATTTTTTTTTTTTTTTAATGCTTCTTTCAGCCATCATCCCATAACTACTGAATATACCAGGTGTCCAAAAATGGACTGACGGATTTTAAATGCAATCTAATAACTTGAAAGTGACGACAGCTATTAAAAAAAATACTTGAAGGAGGGTTATGTAAGATCTCAGGAGCAGGAGTGATTCTGTTCCGAATTTTCCGAAAATTTAACCCTCTTGCTGCGCATCCCGCGATTTCCACGGCCAACGTAAAAGTGGCAAAATTTGCGCAACCCGCAGTTTCCCAGCAAATATTTTTTTATGATCTAATTTTATTTAAAAAGAAACTCTTTCACAAAGATTTTGGACATATTTAAACTCTAAAATATATGCAGATTTGAAATATGTAATAAAATAAAGGCGCAATTTTTAATCTATTTTCATAAAGAAAAAAAATGTATATATACAAACGCAGCGAAGGGGTTAAGGGATTTACTTCCAAAAATTAAAAAAGTACATCAATCCGAAAATTCGATCATAAAAATAATCGCAAATTTTGACAAATGGTCCCATAAAAAACCTATTTCGCCAATCGTTCGCAGAAAAGAACTTTAATTTCGCCAAAGAATCGCGGAAAAAACGCGAATTTAGTGAAAGGGCCGCATAAAAAACGCGAATTTGGTCAAATAACCGCGAAAAAATGCGAATTTCATCGAAGGATCCCGACTAAATGCAAATTTTATCAAAGAATCGCGAAAGAACAACGAATTACATTAAAGGGTCGCGAAAGAAACGCAAATCTCGTCAAAGAGTCACGAAAAAAACTCAACTTTCGTTAAAGGGTCAGGGAAAAAACGTGAAATTCTTCAAATGATCACGGCAAATGCACATTTCGTCAAAGGATCGCAGAGAAAACGCGAATTTTGTCAAATAACCGCAAAAAACGCGAATTTTGTCAAAGGATCTCGAATAAATGCAAATTTTATCAAAGAATCGCGAGAGAACTGCGAATTACATCAAAGGGTCGCGAAAGAAATTCAAATTTCGTTAAAGGATCGCGGAAAAAAGTGAATTTCGTTTGTCAAAGGGTCGCCGAAAAAAAGCGAATTTCATCAAAGGGCTGCAAAATTATACTAATTTCGTCAAAGGGTTGCGAAAGAAACATAAATTTCGTCAAAGGGTAATGGAAGAAATGCAAATTTCATCAAACGGCTACGGAAAACGCGAATTTTATCAAAGGGCTGCGAAAACATGCGAATTTCGTTAGAGTTGTGGAAAAAACGCGAATTTCGTCAAAGAGTCGTGGAAGAAATGCGAATTTTATCAAAGAGTCGTGGAAAAAAGAAAGAAACAGATAAAAAAGAAAGAAACTTTAGAAAACAGCACACATACATACACCTATATTTATTATTATAGGTATAGTTTTTAATCTAAAATAATATACCGAACTAACTTTTGAAGAAAACGGGTTAACCCAAACTCAGCTTGCAGGAATCTACACTCAGCCTGAAATCGACCCGAATCGAAAACAGCTAACCCGACCTGCAACAAAAATAGTTATTGCCAGGAGGGAATCCTTGCTTCCCCCTCTGCTGTAACATTTCAGAAAATTTGCTTTGAATTTCAGAATTTCTTTTTTTTTTTTTTTTTTACTAAGAATCACTTCTGATCAGGAGTTTTTATTTCTTACTGCGTTTTTAAATTTTAGTTTAAAATTGCAACAACAGATGGCGCTGCAAGCAATAGGCGCCCTATTTAACGACTATTGTTTGCAGCACCATCTATCACTGCTATTGTAAAGTAAAATCAAGAATCGCAGTAAAAAATCTCCTGACATATTACATAACCCTCCTGCAAGTTTTTTTTATTGCTGTCACCATTTGCAAGTTACTGAATTTTAAAATCAGTCAGTCCATTTCAGGGCACCCGGTATGTTTTTTAATAAGTTTCATGGCATTCTTTACTGAATTACAACTCATCTTAGATATAAAGAAACAAGCAGTCTTATACCAAATTAGTATATTTTGCATGATCCTGAAGATTAAAAAGTATTATTAAATAATTGTTTGGGCGTGCCCGTTATGGAGTTTTACTGTATATAGTTTTTATCTTCAAAAATATTTAGACTTTCTTTTCAAAATTCGGGTCGACCCGAACCTTTCTCCCACGCAAGAGTGTAAACTCAATCCGAAACTGACCCAAAACCCGAAATAATGTATGTCAATCTGCCCTACATCCAACGTGCTAGAGCGCAGCTGAAAAGTAGAAGTCAACCCGACCCGCAGCAGAAAAGTAGAAGTCAACCGGACTCAAACCCGAATCGCAGCAAAAAAATAGATATTAACCCGACAAGCAGCAAAAAGTAGAATTCAACCGGACCCAAACGCGACCCACAGCATAAAAGTATAAGTTAACCCAACCAGCAAAAAATAGAAGTCAACCGGACCCAAACCCGACCCGCAACATAAAGGTATAAGTTAACCCGACCAGCAGCAAAAAATAGAAGTCAACCGGACCCAAACCCGACCCGCAGCAAAAGTAGAAGTAACACGACCCAAAGCAAAAGTAGAAGTAACACGACCCGCAGTGATAAAATTAGCCCCGACCTACGCATCACATTGGAGTTTCCAAATTTCTAAAATCGCCCCCCCCTTGAGGACTCTCCAGATCCGCCCTTGGGATTTTGATGTGCTGAGTGGGTTGGGACATGTGACCGTAACTTAACCACTGAGAATCGTCGCTGTGGCTGTTGCCAAATAGCAAGCTACAAATACAGCCTTTTTTTCACGCTACGTAAGAGAAATATGTATATAGATTCTCTCGTAATCTCTATGGTAGCTTGTGATTTAAAAGTTCTTCTCAGAATAAGACTTCACGATTGCTTATACGAAGCTGCTTAGGCCGCTCTCTCGTACAACTAATTATAGCTTTTACGCACTTTAACTGGATTTCCGATTATCTTTTCGCAGAGCGAAATTTCTTAGAAAAGCTATTCTTACGAAAGTAGCCAAAGTAGATGAACTGGATAACAAACCCAAGAACATTTTACTGAAATATTACCGCACTGCACATCAGCATTTTGGCCTTGACCTAGATGTCATCAACCGTCGTTTTAAGGGGACTTAGTTGATGGGGAAGAAAAAAAAAGTAGAAACCCATGTTATCCCATGGGCAGGGTTCTCTCTGACTTTTTACCAACATTAGCAATTTGGCTAATCAGAAATAAAAAACATTCGCCAAATTAAAAAAATATTAGTTACAAAATAAATTCGTTGTGAAAAATTGAAAATTCGATCTTTAACCAATTAATGTACCCCCCCCCCCTTTTATATATATATATATATATATGTTCTAAAATAACCTAACCACTACTGAAATTAAAAAAATAACTATTCTATACCATATCTATATAGTCTTGCATAATAAAGAAAAAAATTCGAAACCCGATTTAACTGATTAAAATGTTATGAAATAAAACTTCCAATCCGACTTAACTCAGGATTTTAAAATATTGCATTCAATGAATTCTGAAAAATTCAAAATAGTATATGTCAAAAACTTAATTTTTCTAGAATTCCCCAGCTCTTCTTTGAAGCCCATGCTTCAAAGGCAGTTTCAAAATTGTACTGTTCACATAACCATTATTGTGGTTTTGGCTGATCCTAAATTGAACTGCTGTTGTGTTAGTATATCAAAAAACAGAGTAATGTAAATGGTACAGTACTATTGAATCTGATAAGAAACATCAATCGTTGAGTCGCCTATATTGACACACACACACAAAAAAAAAAAAAGAAAAAAACTGAGCTCTCGTAATTTGGCGAGTCTAATCGTGCGTTTACTCGCCAAATGAAACATTTTGTCGCGATTTAGAGCAATGGCGAGCGGCAGCGAGAACCCTGCCCATGGGAAAAGTACTTATCCTTCTTGTTCATTCAAATTTGGAAATTTCAATAATATTTTTTTTTCAGCACATAGATAGGAAGGTTCTTTATCCTTCTCTAAGCTTAAAATATTTTAAAAATAATTATGAATATTTTAATATTTGTGTTAAAGTTTAAAAAAATCCGAAAAGTATAAATATTCTTTAATCGTTTGTAACTTAAGACTGGGAAAATATATAAAAATTCGGAACTTACAGATGAATAAAGAACCTTCCTATCTACGTGCTGGAAAAAATATTGTTGAAATTTCCAAATTTGAATGAAAAAGAAAGATGTATTTTTCTCTATAGGTTAACATGGGATTACACTTTTTTTCTTCCTCACCAGATAAGTCCCCTTAAGGTTAACACCGACTCTGCCAAATCAAGCGATTTCACGTCGAAGCAAGACATACTTAACAACTGATTGAATGCCCTTAACGAGGAAATTAAAGGTAATCTGAGGGTGAATGGTTTATCACTTTTTAATTATTTTCCATTTGAATCCCCTCCTCCCCCTTCCCCCCAATTCAGTTGAGGAGAATTATTTTGAAGTATTAATACAAGTCAATCCATCAGTTTCCAATTCTGTAAAGCGTCGTCTTGTAGATAATAATAGTGCAGAAAAATGGAATTTAATAATAAAGAAAAAAGAAATCTACTCAAAAAACCATGTTTCAATTAAATCTGATGGACCAAACATTAAAAAACATAAAATCCCACCTTTTAAATAGAGCTAATTAAACATTGGAATAATATACTCATAATTCTTAGGCAAGAGACATCTGTGCGCTCTAAAAAGAATAAAAATTGGATAAGGATCTCAGTTGAAACTGAGATTGAATATCACAAAGTGTAAAGTACCGTAACGAGGGAAGGGATCCACTGTAGAAGTTTCCTGCTAGGAAATGAAAAATCCTATAATTTGTCTTAAGAGGTCTGCCAGCTAATGCTTACATCTCCCTCACCTAAAAAGCCCTTGATTTGGAAGGCTTCGATAACATAACAGTTATTCAGATGTAACGTGGAAAAACGAAAAAATCGCGTTCATCTCCCCCTCTTCCTCCTAAGGCCAGGGCAGCAAATAAAAAAGGATTTCTTATTCCAAATTACAGAAATTATGGGACTTCAGGTACAATTTGAGACGTACAGGGGTCTTAAAAGCCCAATACAGTGCCACAACTGCCAGGTAAACCTTTATTCAGCGACAGTCTGCCATCTCGAACCAAGATGCATAAAATGTGCAGGTACGCACAAGACTGCCGACTACCATAAATCATATGAAGACCATTGCAGATGTACGCACTGCGGCTGGACATCCCCGCGAATAACAGATTGTGCCCGATTTTTTCTGGCAACCAAAATAACAAAATCAATAAATCTGAAAGTAAAAAAGATCTAAAAACGCGCCATCCTTTCTCTCTAAGAAAGTAGACCATGCAGTGTCTTTTGCGAGTGTTGCGGGTGGCATGGTTGCAAAAACCCCTCTTATCCCTAATGAGGACACCAAAATTACATCGCCCGCAAAATTGATGCAGTTTCGGAATCCGATTTTCTAAAACAACATTTCACTTTCGAGAAAACTTTCGGCAAACAGGTTATCCTAACAACCATCCAAAAATGTTTACCTGCTCTCTGTACAGCCCCTACGGAAATGGACAGAATTTTCATAATATATAATAATTTGTCCAGTAATAGCTTGTACTGTCTGCCTACATCCGTTTTCTTCTCCGATATCCCCTATCCCACACATTCCCTGCTTAAAGGGAGTTGAGGTTTTTAACTTTTGGCTAATGGAAAGGCAACGGGTTTAGAAATAAAGCCAATGAGTTTAGGCATTGTATATATACCAGGAACTTAGACATCGTTTTAGTCTCTGAGACCCATTTTTCCCAGGGAAACTTTACCAAGGTGGTTAACTATGAGTTATTTCATATCGACAGACTTCAAGATGGCAATCGAATCTATGGTGGCACTTCTGTGTAAGTTAAATCAGGACTCAATGCTTCTCTCGCTAAGAATCCACAATTACAATGCATTGAAGTCACTCCTATTGTACTAAATTTTCCCTCCATTAGCCCACTTTCTGATTGACGTCGTTTATAACCCACCTTCCAGAAATCAACGTCTGCTAGATATAGATCTTTCAAATCTCACCCGTTCATTTTCAAATTTTGTAATTGCGGGTGATTTTAATGCTCATTATTTTGAATGGGGCTCTAGACGCTCCACTCTTCGTGGAAACAAAGTGCGCAGATGGGCAGATCAACACCATGCACAAATTATTGCACCTCTGAGTTCACTAGCCATATCACCCAGTCTATTATTGATTTTGCCACCATCGCAATTTTCCTTTTCCGCCCACTATTCAATCTGCGAACGATTTGTCTTCAGATCATTTACCAGTTGTGCTCAGTTTTGACGTGGGTAATTACCATGATGACATACCACAAGCCTTTTGGGTTAATTGGGATAATTTTGCTCATATTCTCTCGAATACCGAGCCATCACCCACTGAGATTCACTGTGCTGATGACGTAACTACTTCTATTCAAGCATTTGGAATTAGCCTTCCACAATGCGCTTAAAGAAGTCGCGAAACCACGGCAGAAAGTAGTTAATTGTTTTCGACTACTTGAGCACATCAGGGACAGAAATCATATACGACGGGAATGGCAGACGTCTAGGGATCTCCTCCTAAGGACCCAGCTTAACCGCTCAAATCTTCAGATTAGTGCTGCAATCAAGGAGTTTAGTATATCACGCTGGAATACCTATATGAGTCCTTGTCAGTTTCTGACAACACACTTTGGCCGGCGACGGCCCACATTCGTAGAACATGAACGCACATACCTGCCCTTAACGATCCCAATGGTATGGCCTATACTAACTCTTACAAGGCTGAGCTGATTGCTGACAGCTTTAGAAATCCGTTTATTCTTAATCAGGATGTCGTCAGTCCTAGAATGACTTACATTGTTAATTCCAAAGTTGAAGAGTTTCTTATCACTGATTACAACAATACTCTCACACCTTCAACCCCTTCTGAGGTTGTTACTTATATTAGGAACCTTAAAAAGGATAAATCCCCTGGCCTCGATTAAATTTCTACAAACATGCTAATTGCACCTTCCTCTAAACTTAATCTTTTTTCTAGCTATTCTTATCAATACTATGCTAAATTTCCGTATGTTTCCTGACTGCTGAAAAAAGGCGCTGGCTGTGCCAATCGCAAAACCTCGGCAAGACCGACACTCCTCTTCTAGCTTTCGACCTATTTCTCTACTTCCCTATCTCTCAAAAGTCTATGAATATATACTTGAAAACAATCTGAAGGAGTTCGTCACTGCCAATTCGATAATTATTTCCGAACAGTTTAGATTTCGACCCAAACTCTCAACCCGGCACCAGCTTTGGAGGTTGACCGAACTCATTCACGAGGGTTTCCTTAGTAGAAAAAAAAACTGATGTCGTATTCATAGACATTGCTAAAGCCTTTGATAGAGTCCGCTATGACACGTGTAACTTGCTTAAAGTCAAGTGAATGTGACATTTTCGATCAACCATTATTGGCATTTAATCTTATCGTTTGGTGATAGATTTTTGGTCGACGGGATAACTAAGTAGTACCAAAAATACATATGTAACTACATATTCAAAAACAAGGTTTTCGCCAAATTTTCGTAAAAAAAAAAATCACGCCAAACCCGGTACGTATATGGCATCTGGCCAAATATTAAATAATGCAACAAACCATGATATTTAATTTAAACTTCAAAGCAATGTTTTAATTTACCACTCGAAAAAAAAATGCTAACTGACGAGTTGAAAAAAAGCTATTGGCGAGATTTGCACCCGAGTAGCGTAACAGTACCTTGCGACCATGGCAACTTTTATGTAGTTTTCCTTCTATATATAAAAAAAGGTAACGCTTTGGAAATGGACCAATGAAAATCTGCGTAGGTACCGCGAAACACCCCTGATTGGTCAGAACTTTCTGACGATATAAGGGGGGTTTCCAAGGGGGGAGGGACCCGGCTCTGACGCCAAACGTCGACAAATTGGCGATATATCGCCAAATTTGGCGACCAAAGTTACTCGCCAAAAGTGATGTCAACTTAGCGCCATTTCCAGTATTTCGCCAAATTTCCTTAAGCTCCCATTGAAATCCAATAGGGTTTACTTGCGTGCAGAAAATCAAGAAATTGAGATATTTCAATGCAACAAAAACTAACATCAGCTTATGAATAGAACTTAATTGAACTACTTACATTATTTTTAAGCACAAACACTACTAATTACAATATTCGTAACACTATATATATAATTTTACACATATATGTTGGCTGAGAAAAGGCGGCGAGGTGAAAATTTCAGAGTAGAGGAGATTTATATGATAGGATTATTTACTGTAACTACAAATTAGCAACTTCATTACGAAGATAGGGGAAAAAATCCAAATAACTTTAATAAATTTGTAATTATTCAAATAAATTATAAATTTTACTTTTTTTAATGATTTTATATTTATTAATTCTTATAATTATGAAGCTCTATTACGGGTTTGGAGATAAGGAAATAAAATTGTCAGGGGTTGGGGAGGATCGCGTTTTTACCAAATGGAATCTAAAAATCGAATGCATAGAAAATAGGGATCGCAAAGCGATCAAGAATGGAAACGCGAAACAATTGCGTCTGGGGTTGGCTAGAAAATGGCGATTGGAGTAGCGAAGCGATTACGCGGAGGGTTGAAGAGCGTAGCCAGCAGGGGGCGGAGCCCTCCTAGTATAAATAAATAAATAAATAAATATAGGGAGAGTGTGAACTAATAGTAGGAATTGAAAAAGTAACGATATAGAAAAGGACAAATGAAAATCTGCGTAGATACCACGAAACGCATCTGATTGGTCAGAGCTTTCTGACGCTATAAGAAGGGTTACCAAGGGGGGGATGGGGGCTATATCGCCAAATTTGGCGACCAAAATTAGTCGCCCAAAGTGACGTCAACTTGGTGCTATTTCCACTATTTCGTTAGCTTATGAATACGTTAGCTTATGAATACAGCTTAATTAAACTATTTACATTATTTTTAAGCACAAACACTAACTATTTACAATATTCGTAACACTTTATATATAATTTTATATTTAATAATAATTATAATTATGAAACTCTATAAGCTTTAATGATTATGCTCTTGGAGATAAGAAAATAAAATTGTCAGGAGTTGTGGAGGAGCGTGTTTTTACCAAGTGGAATCCAAAAATTGAATGTATAGAAAATAAGGGATCGCGAAGAGATCCAGAATGGAAACGCGAAACAACTACGTCTAAAGTGGGCTAGAAAATAGAGATTGTTTTGCGATACCGAATGGAATCGAGAAGCGATTACGCGGGGGGTTGGTGAGCGCGTAGCGAGCAGGGGGGCTGAGCCCCCCTATTATTCGATAAAAAAATTTGATTTTTTAATCAAAATGGAAAACTTTCGGCACAGATGTCATATACGGCCTCATATTGGTGCTATTTTTTTTCTGACGCCAATGTCATATACGCAACGGGTACTTAATTGGCGCCTAAGTATCGTTATTTTGCTTGATATGGTAAGCCGGATGTTGTTGTTTATGCTGTTGATGTTTTCCCCAAATTGGCGTCGGAAAAAAATCGCGTCAATATTGGGCCGTATATGATATCTGGGCCAAACTTTCATATGAAAAGCGGAGGGATCAGACCGTATTTATTTATGGCAGTTACATGAATTGGACTATTACAATATAGATGGAATGATGGCGATAGAATGATATTTGGCGATTTATCATCTGTACCTGGCTAACATTAAAATACTAAAATGGCATCTGGAATATAAAAAGCAAAGTGGTCCGCCCGGAATTGTTGATGATAGTCACATGACTTGTTATACAAATTGTTTTAAAATACGGGTGTCAAAGACTCTGTACACTTATAAAATTTTTGCAATCAAAGAGAATTGAATGGAAATCCGTTTACAGGGAGATTTGCACACCTTTTTTTCAGCACAATTCAATCTTCTCTAATATTTTTAAAACCCATCAGATTAGCGTGTTTTTAGATTCTGCAGTGTCTGAACGGGGGTTGGCAAGCGTAGCTTGCAGCCCCCTAGTTATTAATAGCCCCTAGCTGATATAGTAAATCTTTTTCGACATTGCACTGATTATAATGAATGTTTTGAATTTTTAGAGTAGGACAAGATTAAAAACACAAAATATATTCAACCAAATACCGAAAAAGCACTCAATAGAGGACGTTCCGAGATTACGGAATTTGTTCGACAATCGGAGGTGTCTGCTTTTGTGAGGTAAAAGTAAACAAATATGCATGCGTTTTAGATTAAAAAGGATTTCTGCTAAATAGAGTTGTCCTGAATTAGGGTCCATTAACCTCAGGGGTCGCATTATATAGGAAAAATTTTATTGTTCCTACCGCAGAACCAGTGTTGCCAGATAGGGGACTTTTTTAATTCAGATTATTTGACTGTCACCACTTTTTTAAAATAGTATAATTCGCCTCATTTTTCAGAATTTTTAATCTATTTTTAAATAGGCCGGATATTTCTATTTAAAAAAAGTGGTGACAATCACCTATCTGGGGACAAAAAAGTCCCCAATCTGGCAACACTGCGCAGAACCCTTCATAAGTAATCATGATTATTTTATTTAAGATATGCTAATAGAAAGGTACAGCGAAGCTATTTTTTAAATAGTGGTGGAAACAAAATTTTCTCTATAGAATGCGACCCCTGTAACCTCTATAACGGACACTCTCGAATACCGGACATCTCTATTTAGCGAACATAATGCAGGGTTGGATTTTTTTTGCAGAAAAAGGATTTGATTGAAGCATGGGCAAACTGGGCAGTGTGCCCTCCCCTCTCCCTACCATTTTAGAGGCCCCAAATTAGATATGCAGTTTTTGTAAAGCTAATATTTTAAATCTGTTTCGGCATTGTTCTGATTAAAATCAATATTTTGAATTTCTAAAGTGGAATAAGGTTAAAAAATAAATAAGTAAAAAAATCTAAATACAGTAAAACCTCTGAATCACGAACGCTGAATTTGTCTGCTATTCGCAGCTGGTCGCTTTTCTGAGGTAAAATTGTATGTTTATGTTGAAAAAGTTGAGTTTTCGCTAAATAAAGTTGTCCGTATGAAGGTTTTGTAGTAAAATTTCCATAATGGAAACTCCAAAATAGAGGACACCGATGTTTAGGAAACCTGTTTTTTATTCATAGCATGCAAATATTTTATGTACTTTTATCTCAGAAAAGCAGGCACCTCCGAGTAGCGGACAAATTCCACGGTCCCGAGGTGCCCGTTATTGAGAAGTTTTACTGTATTTAGATAAATATTTTTTGTTTTAGGTAGATTTCGTATGAAATACTACCTATTTTGATCGTTCATATGTTGGAATTTTTGAAAATTTTTCGCAGATCTTGCACCGATCATGACCCCTATAACCCAAAACCACCCTCAGTAAAAATCTTTATATATATCACTTTATGGACATGGTAACTTAATGGGCAAAATCGGACCAAGGGGATGGAAATAGGGAGGGGTTTTGTGAAAATCGAAAAAAACCCCATAACTTCCTATTTTTTGTAAATATCAAATCAGTTTAAAGTTTTTATTATTTCAAAAAATAGGGCAAATATTTATGTATAACAAATTTTTGATAAAATTAAAAATGGGCTCAAGGGGCGCAAAAAACCGGGTTTTAGGGAGAAAAAAATTAATTCATAACTTCGTCAATTCTCAAGATATCAAATCCAATTAAATTTATTATAAATGTTCTTAATATTATCAACAAGTTTTATATTGACCAGTTTTTTATAGGACCAATTCGTACCGCAAAAAAAAATAATAATAAAAAATAAAAACAAACAAAAAGGGGGGTTGATGAAAAAAATCCATAACTTCGTCAATTCACAAGATATAAAATCCGCCTGAATTTATTATATATCTTCTTCATATTATCTACAACATTTATATTGACAAGTTTTTGATAGGACCAATTCTTATAGCAAAAACAAATTAAAAATACATAGCGGTTGAAGAAAAAAAACTGCCGTATTACGGTTGTATTCAAATCCAAACTGCTTATTTTCTGACTCATTTTTAAATTAATTTTTGCTCTCAAACGCATCCAATTGGTAGGTTTTCTTATTCAGAAACTATATAATGTACCGTAATGGTCGAGTTTTTGATAGAGGCAGAATATATTTCAAAAAATGATATCAAAGTTGGCATTTTGAACCGAATTTCCTGAAGCGATTGTGCGAAACGAAAAATATGGTCCTACTGAAAAATAATTGTTTATAAATAAAGTTTTAATTAATTGACTGAACGAAAAATAGAAACACAGGTTGCTTATAAATCTCTTCAAAAATCACGTCAGCAAGTATGATCTTATTTCTTTTAAAAATGAATCTTGAAAACGTGCCAGAAAATTTCGAGTTGTTGAGTATGGAAAAGTATTTTTTTTAATACCGCCTTAACATGATTCTGATAAAAACAGCTCTTATATAAAAATGAAATTAAAAACTTGTCAAAAGCGGCTAGATAAAATTGTTAAAGTGGGCTTATCTCTAATCATGATTAGTTTTTGTAGTTGAAATTAGTACTTAAATTCAAAATCTACCTGTGCCCGTAGGCCGAGCCGGGTGGGGATTTTTTTTTTTCTTGTTCTACTTCTGAAATTCAAAATATTGATTATAAACAGTACGATGTCAAAAAGATATAAATTATGAGCTTTACGAAAATTGCAAGCCAATTTTGGGAGCCCTAAAATCAGGTTGTATGGGGGTGAAGGGTGCAGGACCATGGCCAAAGGTGACCGGTCACTTGCGATTTTAGACGTTTTGTTAAATATCTAGAAAAATACATGAGGAATTAACCTGAAACTGCAGGTGTGTAAACAGTATAGTATAGGTCATATATTTCCGCGAAGATTTTTTTTCCCGAAACCCCATAGCGGACCGCCAACAAATTGAAAAAAACGAATATCTTTTGAAAAACTCTATAAAAACTAAATGTAACAAAAGCGTTCAAACTCGAGATTATTAATTAGTGGCTTATTGGAATATACTGTGTTAATTTTTATGAGGATAGAATGTATACTCGTACTGAAATTAAGGTTTTTATAAAACCCAAATTTCGCCAAGTTTTTTGCTTATAATTTGCTGAGTTCTTAATATAAGAAAAAGTTCTTTTCAGAAAATATGATAAACAACACTGTACATAATACCCTGCAATCAGAATTAAAAAATAACAAGGATTGGATGAAAAATAAGCAGATTTACTAAAAAATGTTTCACTGCGCATGCGCGAATGCATCAAAATATAATATGCATAATGTATTAGCTAGAGCAACTTTTGTGAAAGTCAAAATCATAGCTTGAAAATTCTGAAAATTATCGTCGATAGAATAAGCTCGAAATCCGTTGTTCCCAAAAAGAAGCAAAAAGATGAGGGGTTGAATCAAATATCTGTTGATTAGTGCCAAGATAGCGTACAGAATATTGCACGTACTACTATTTTTGGATACAACCCCTCATCTTTTTGCTTTTTTTTTTTTTTAGAACAACGGATTTCGAGCTTATTCTATCGACGATAATTTTCAGAATTTTCAAGCTATAATTTTGAGACTTTCACAAAAGTTGCTCTATATACTTAGCTAATACATTATGCACATTATATTTTGATTGCATTCGCGCATGCGCAATGAAACATTTTTTAATAAACCTGCTCATTTTTCATCCAATTATTATTATTATTTTTTTAATTCTGATTGCAGAGTATTATGTACAATGTTATTTGTCATATTTTCTAAAAAGAACTTTTTTTATATTAAGAACTCTGGAAATTATAAGCAAAAAACTTTGCGAAATTTGGGACTGTTTTTATAAAAACAATTTCTCTACGAGTATACATGCTATCCTCATAAAAATGAATACAGTATATTACAATAAGCCACTTATTAATAATCTCGAGTTTAAACGCTTTTGCTACATTAGTTTTTATAGGGTTATCCAAAAGATATTCGTTCTTTTTCAATTTGTTGACGGTTCCCAATGGGGTTTCGGGAAAAAATCTTCGCGGAAATGTATGGCCTATACTATACTGTTTACACACCTGCAGTTTCAGGTTAATCCCTCATGTGTTTTTCTAAATATTTAACAAAACGTCTAAAATCGCAAGTGACCGGTCACCTTTAGCCATAGAGTGTATAATGCTTACAAAAAAAGCTGCGATTTAGACGTTTAAGTGTCTGAAAAAATTAAGATACAGTGAAATACGCTTAACACGAAAACGCTTAACATGAAAAATCGGTTAACACGAAATGATATAGCAGCCCGGACAGTATACTATGCAATTTAATACATTTTTTTTCCCTTTTAAAACGAAACAAAAATCGCTTAACACGAAAAAAAATCTCTTCCGATGTTGTTAGTTTGAGTTGAAATTGGTGAATTTAGTGTTGAAACCACTGAATTTTGGATAAAAATCAATGAATTTCGTGGGGGTTTTTTTTTTTTTTTTTTTTTTTTTTTTTTTGCAAATTAGGTTATGTTTTATCACAGCAATGGCGGAGAAATCGGTGCGAAAACAACTTCTATTTCGCTTCAAATGAAGATGAAGCTACATGATGCAGTTGATAAAAAAGACGACGAAAACAGAAATCTGCAAAGTGTTTGGCACTGCCAATTCTACTTTATCAACGATAATAAAAAAACAGGGATCCCATTACGTTAATGTTTGAGCGGATTATTTTTAAGCCAGAGACAAAACGTATGAGAACCGGTAATTACGAAGATTTAGAGACAGCTTTGCTTATTTGGTTCAAACAAGCTAGATCTCAGAATGCTGAAAAACACTTCAAAAAGGGATATCTGATATTTTTCCAAAAAAATATTTTTTACTTGCTTTTTATTCTAATGGATGCAACCTACTAGCAGTTAACAGGAAATCGAAATAAAATTTGACGACGTCGAAAATATTTGGGAGTTTTGTTCTTTTTTTTTTTTTTTTTTTTTTTTTTTTTTTTACGATTCTTTTAACGCGAAAAAAATTTTCGGCCTCATCCATTTCGTGTTAAACGTATTTCACTGTATTTTAAAACGTCTGAAAATTGAACTCTTCATTTCAGACATTTCAATTTACAGTGTAATATTTAAAAACCCAAACATAAATATATTTATTGAATTTGTAACTTTAAAAATTTTATAATATGAATTAAATTAATATTAGGAAAAAATATTGGAATCGACAATTTTTTTGATAGATTTATATGTACTATGTCCTGCATTATGCGAATCCAAAATTCCAAATTTTTCTTCCAAGTAGTTTTCGAATTATGCTTAAAAAATGTCAAAATGATACTTTAAGGAGCCGTCTATGATGTACAGAAAAGCATAATTTGAAAATAAATATATTTTACTCATTTTATTGAAAAATATCAGCTGGCAATAGCCAAAACATAGTAGATGAGTGAAATGGCCCTATTATCAAGAAATAATACATTAATAGAAGTGACATTCTGCAGCACTTCAATAACCGAGTACCAAACTTAAATTTGGATACATCCCCTAAAATAGGCTCACTTTAAAATAATTTCTCTGAAACGAATCATACGAATTTCATGAAAGTTTGCATTTAGACAAATGGAAGGGTGTAGAATTTGAAATTAAGGCGTCAAATTTGGGTCTTTCTATTGAAAAAACAATAAAGTTTGTTTTTGCTTTCACATGTAGATGGCACTCTAAGCAAATTTTATATCCATCATTTAAAAGTAGGCTTAATTTCCAATTGTTTGGTAACAGTAACTTTCTTCTACGATAATTTGTTGCAAGTTAGTAGGGGGTATTTATTTTTTATTTCCACAACTGCACGTTCAACTACATTCTGTATTAAGATGTATCTAACTCAGTGTTATTTGAGATGCAATTCCAGCACTATTCGTGACGTCATCACATTTTACATAAAACAAAATTTTGGCAATTTCGAAATATATCTTCGTCGTTGTTAAATTTATGAACAAAGTTCTGGCTTCAGCATTTAGCGATATCCTGTATTTTTGATTGAATGTGTTGGATCGATTATGACACTGGCTTTCTATGCAAAAATTGGTTTTAAGGAGCACTATTCCCATCAATTTTATGAAAACAACTTACGATCATTCTGTGTAAGACTAATTTTTATTGGAAGATTTTATTTATGCGCCAGAGTAGCGAATATCATTTATTTAATTTTTATTGTAAAAAAGTTATGTTTTAAAAAGTTGAACAACTTCTGTAATACAAAGTCCAAAGAAATTAATACCATAAAATGAATAAATGAGCAAGGCCTATGTCTTGCTCCTGCCTTGAAAGTGGTAGCACGTCGTCATTGCACCTGAAGAAGAAAAGATCTTTCGAAAGGCCATGCACATTTCATAATTTTACGGTACTATAAAGAAGTTTTTGCCTTTAACCCTTTGTATAAACTGCGTTGTATATCTGCTACATACCCAAAAGTCAAAGTTACTTATACCGTGGACTTTAAAAGGCGATTTCATTGATTGCTGCTATCTCCCAACACATCCGCTAATAAAAATTGTTCATAGAATTCTGAACAGAAGGCGTTATCGAGATAATTTTTCATACCAAAGTTTTATTTATCACTTGAGCTGTTTCGCATCGTTATTGCTTGAATAAACTTCGGAGATTTTGTAAAGTTAAAGTCAATTTTATATATTTAAAAAATAAATATTTGAGTATTCACAAAATTATATCTTATCTAAAAAAAAATGTATTTCCATTATGAAAGATCTTACATTTAGTCTGTTTAGAGAGTTGTAAAAAGAAAATTTAAGTCGCTATCACGGCAAGTCGGCCGAATATCGGCTGATAATCAGAATCGTCCCCAAATGATAAGAATATCTGCTTAGCATCGCATGATATAGCTCAGGTCTATCCAACCTTTCAATAAGCAGGGGCGCACCTCAGCTCTTGGTACTCGCTAAAGGGCACTATTATTCACATGACTGAAAACATGCGGCAATATCGCACACTATTGGTACACACGCGCGTCTTAACGTAATGCAAATGAATCTTACAGTGGTAGACAAAAGGCCCCTACGGTTCTGGAGTTGCATGCATTAAATTTCAAATTATACAGTTTCCTATGAGAGATCTATCTCAAAAATGTATGAAACTAAACGGCAAAATCTAATCAGCAACAACTTACGTCAACTTCTAATTGAATTTGAAGCTTGATGAAAATCCATGCATTAGTTTTTTTAGATAGATCTATTGCGGAAATCATGAAAAGTTCTGCATAGCAGTGGCACCTGTTGAGCAATTTACGCAAAAAACATATAAGGATCAATTTATATTAGGGACTAACTGAATCTAAAGTTTGATGAAAATTCATTCATTAGTTCTTGAGATACAGCTATTGCGGAAATCCTGAAAAATGCAGCATAGTAACGTACCTGTTGAGCAATGTACACCAAAAACAAAACAGCACCAATTTATATCAAGGACTATCTGAAGTTATATGAAATTTCGTGCATTATAGTTCTTGAGATACAGCTACTGCGATAATCATGAATACACCGAAAAGTAATCTGCATCAATTTATATCAGAGACTGACTGAATATAAAGTTTTATTAAATTCTATTCATTAGTTCTTGAGATAGAGCTCCCACAAAATTTGTGTCACACACACACAGACTCAGACACACTCACAGACAGAATTTTATAAAAACATGTTTTTCGGGATCTTTGACCCCTAAAACGTGCAAATCCGTCGAAAACCTGAATTCGGAAATTTTCACGAATCCAATACTTTCTTCTTGTAAAGACAGAAGAAAGTAAAAAACATGGCAGTCGGAGACATTGCTAGGTTTCCTTTAGGATGCGAAAATACGCTTTGACTTATTTTGAAGGCGTGAATTTAGTTTTATAAAAAGTACAAAAACAAAGGCATGATAGTGACCAATCCATATGAGTGATTCCAGAGAAATAGTCTGATGGAAATCCTTCTGCGCAGCTTTATTGATTTTTCTAAGCAAATTGAAAAAAAAAAAAACCATGTAAATTTTCAAAAGTCAAGAAGGAAAAATTAAGCTTCTTTATCCCTCGTATAAAACAGCCAATGGGCAAGTGTGACAACTGCAAATTCAAAGGGGCGGGGGGGAAGGTGAAAAACGTTTATTTTTCTGTTACTTCTTAAAATGTTAAAAAGAGCTATTTCGTATTATGATTAAATTTAACCATCATTACAACATTATAAACAGAAACTACAAATCGTGAAAATGTGCATGATTAAATTTTCAAAGTATGTTTCTGGTTTTTAATGAGTTTTCACAAGTTTTGAAAATATCTCTGATGAAATATTAATTATTTTTAAGAAAGCATTCTTTATAATAGAATTTTATTTCTAGAAAGCCTAATAAAAGGGCGCCGAAAAAATCTTCAAAGGGCACCGCGTTAGACAGCCCTGGTATAGCTTACTGTTAAAAATTTTTCTTTTCAGAAAACCATTCTTTGTTAATGTTTAGTTATTTTAACATACTTCTAATGAGTGGTTATTACTCAATATTTAGCCAGCTTTCTTTATGAGTATCTTCTCTTTAAAACTTTTCAGAATATAATGTGAATAATTATTGAAAAACAAAATAGCAACTGATACAGTTAATTTTATTTTCATTTGTACAAAAAGCTGTAAAATTTGACAAACTCGTAAAATGCGGTAAAACAACAAAATGTCCATCAAACTACCAATTTTAGGCTTAAATGTTCATCTTAAAAATAAAAAAAATTAAAAACATTGGCTTCAAATTGTTGGCAGTGAGATTCGGTATTTCGCAGTATCGTCCCCTCCTTTGACCTATCTTCCATTAACCACTTTATGACCCGGTAATGCACACACGAGCTGTCTACACTTCCTGAAGAAGGGGTCATATTTATGACCGGACGCACACTTCGGAGCAGGCACTCTCCGCATACCAACTTGATCGCCATCGCTCTGGTTGACGCCCAACAGAAGTGCAAAAGACATTGGTCTTTTCCGACCTTTAACTCATTCAGTACAGTTGTACAGATACAGTTAATTTTCCTTTGAACAAAAGCGGTAAAATTTGGCAAACTCATAAAATGCGGTAAAAGAATAAAATGTTCATCAAACTACCAATTTTACGCTTAAATGTTCATCTTTGAAAAAAAAAATAAAAACACTGGCATTAAATTGTTGGCATTCAGATTCGGTATTTCGCCACTTTGACTCATCTTCCATTAACGACATAATGACCTAGCAATGCACACACGAGCTGTCTACACTTCTTGAAGAAGGGGTCATATTTCTGACCGGACTCGCATTCCGGAGTAGGTACTCTCCGCATACCAACTTGATCGCCATCGCCCTGGTTGACGACCAACAGAATTGCGAAAGTCATTGGTGTTTTCCTACCTTCAATTTCTTTAGTACAGTTACAGATACAGTTGATTTTATTTTGCACAAAAGCGGTAAAATTTGAAAAACTCATAAAATGAGGTAAAAGAATAAAATGTTCATCAAACTACCAATTTTACGCTTAAATGTTCATCTTTAAAAAATAAATTAAAAATATTGGCATCAAATTGTTGGCATTGAGATTCGATTCTGTGTTTCGCAGTATCATCCTCTGACGCACCTTCCATTAACTACATTATGACCTGGCAATGCACACACGAGCTGTCTACACTTCTTGAAGAAGGGGTCATATTTCTGACCGGACGCACACTCCGGAGTTGGCACTCTCCGCATACCAACTTGATCGCCATCACTCTGGTTGACGTCCAACAGAAGTGCAAAAGACATCGGTCTTTTCCTACCTTCAATTCCTTCCGAACAAGATACGTCATCTACGAGTTTATTATTGCAAATAGCACAATGTGGGTTTCTGTAAGCAAACTTATGTGAATAAACGACAGCCATATATTGCGAACATAATCTTGCGACTGCAGGGCGATTCCAGTTCGTCGCACATTTCGATATTAAATTTGAACGGCAGAAACGAACACTGTTGTTAAGGTAGTCGGGAACATCATAGACAACATCACAGCCGACGAATTCCGATCCGTTGCCAAATCTGTTTAACCTGTAAGAAATAAAATATTTTAGAAAATAAATATACGAGCCATTCTCCCATAATTTTAACTTTCAAGAATAGAAACTTTGGAAATTTAACTTAATAAAATAGCATTTTTAGACCACATTTAAAAGTTTTTGTATCTGTACTTAAAATGTTCTTGCTCTACATTAATGTTTAATATTGTATTATCCTTGTGAGATCCTAAACAGAACAGGGACGATAAGGAAAATTACCACCTATTTTTAAGTTTGTCATGCTTAGTCTAAGTGGTAGTCACACTGTTCATTGATTTGTAGCAACACTTCTTTGAATATACACTGAACTAAATAACAAAAATTAATTTACCTCTAAAAGTTCAGAAGTAATTCTTGGGTACGGTTAATAATTTCACCAACTAATTTATGTTTAAATGTTGATTTAAATTCTGCAGAACATTTTCTGCCAAAGAACTACAGCCACTTTTTCTCTAGTATAGTTCCATATGAGAAAAATGTTTAAAAAGACTGTGGCTGGATTTTCCGTATAATTTTAGCAAGAGGGACGATAAAGAATCTAAAATACCGGGACAGAGTTAAAAAAAAATAATTGTAAAAATGTGTGCAGCCTAAATTTTGTTACATGTTTATTATATAAATCAATAGTTCCAGTTTCGTTAAAAATTTTAAGTAGAGCTACTTTTCTTGAAACAATTTTATCCAGACAACTCCACTTAACTAGTAGGATGTGCCAATCCCAAAACTTTCTTCTTCCTAATGCATGAAAATATTGCAAAAAGTTCTTACACATGTTAATACTTCAGTGTTATTACTTTAATATTACACCAAACTTTGATTTTCATCTTACGTTTTTGCTCATTTTACTAATCGGAGTAAAAACGAGTTAATCATATTTAATAAAATCAATATTTTTCGTTATTCTGTTGTACATCAGTTGCTTGAAAATCGCCGGGTCAGCCTGACGCCTATCAGATACAGAACTATTAAAAATCGAGAAAAACCGCTGTTACAGCGCACAGAGTGGTATTTGGCCCCAAAACATGGCCAAAAATGATTATAAATAAAAACATACATTTATTTTACTTAAATAGGTGTCACAAATATAAAAATTAAAATATGTTGACATGTTTCGGTTTAATAGTAAAAACCGTAATCATAACACACACATAATCAATAGAAATCATTTCTATTGATTATGTGTGTGTTATGATTACGGTTTTTACTATTAAACCGAAACATGTCAACATATTTTAATTTTTATATTTGTGACACCTATTTAAGTAAAATAAATGTATGTTTTTATTTATATGATATGAAAAGGTGAAGTAAATTTTGTTTGAGTTTTTACGAAAACTTACAACTGTTTTTGACAAAAATGATTATTCTAAAAATCGGTTTCCCACCCTGTTTTATTATTCCTCAAAATTTTAAGTAGTTACTGCATCCCATTACAAAACTCGAAAGGCGCTTGTGCGACAGAGCGGGTCATGCGATCAGTCGGAAGTTGCCGTTCGCCTACAGTGGTGTTGTGATTTTCCGATGCGCTCAGATTTTAGTGTTTTAAAATCACTTGTAGTTTTGTGTCTAAACAATTTAGTGGTTTTTGTTGCGATGGATTATTCTGAACCAGGTATGTACTTTATACACACTGCATTTACATAATGAACATCCATCCGATTTTGTCAATATGGTCGATAACGTAGGTGTAATTAAACAGTGGCATAAATTTAATTATCTATAATATTAATAAGGGTTTTGTTGTATTTCTAAACATATGTAAGCAATGAAATCTATTGTGTAACATGGAGTACTTAGTATACAAGATAGTTATAAAACAATCAGCCGCCCGAAACCGCCCCCCTTTTTTAACGATTTTTTTTTGTTAGTTTCTACACTTTCTGATATAAATTACTGCTATTTAGTTTTTTACTTATTTTGCTAACAGGGCATTCTGAATTCAGGTCTATGACTCGAAATGAGTTATATACCATCATGCAACGCTTAAATGAGTCAAAATTTGATGAAAAGTTAAAAATTTTGGAACAAGAATTAAGAATTTATTTTGTAGGTGATCCAAGGATAGCTGAGATGAAGAAAAAGCTCTCCGTTATTAAAAACTAATTCTGTATAAGAAACGAAACTTTTATTTCTATTAATTGATATATATTAAGTAAGTACTTGTTACTATTACAGAAGTCAGTCCCGGTTGTCTTCAAAAATATTTTGTAGATTGAAGTGAAAGAAGCAAACGCCGCCAAAACCAAACGCCTTCGATCATAAGACGTGGAAGTATTGACCTACGCTACCCAAATGAAATCCCGGGAGTATAGCAAAGTAGATGCTTCCAATATCGTAAAAGATCTTACGAAATTCTCGAGCAAAAAAATATGTAAAGGCCATGAAAAAAGTCGTGAAGGACAAGAGCAACCTAGCCAGTTATCACCTTTACATACTTTGTCCATGTATACAGAAGCAGAACTTACTAAAGCCCAAATGAGAGAATATAAGAAATGAATAAAAGCTTTTTTCCGTGCTATTCTGTTCTTCAAAGGCTAAAAAAAGAATGCTATCCAGCAATTCACAGGGTGACAGAGACATGTGCTGAAGAAAAAGTGCAAAAGTTGATAGATCGTACAGCAACACGACTGCTTTTACATCTTACAGAAGTTGTAGAATCTTTGAGTGATGACGAAAAACGATCTTTAATTTTAATAAGTAAGTGGGGTTGTGACGGGTTACAGCAGATGCAACATAAAATTATGTTTGAAAATGAAGCCGATTCTGACTCCAATATTTTTCAAAGTTCTGTCGTTCCTCTTCAATTAGTTTACGGGCCCGAGAAGAAAATTCTCTGGCAAAACCCAACACCATCATCACCTCGCTACTGTCGACCTATAAGAATTCGATTCATCAAGGAGACAAATGACGTAACAAAAGAAATAAAAGATATCAAATCTCAGATCACAGCACTTACTAGCACAGAAATTTACGATGTGTCCTTAAAACATAGAACATTATTCCCCATGGTGGGGAAAAGTATGCAATGCCGCAACAAACACCAAATCTATGATGAGGTGCTACATATGTGATGCTACTTCATCTGTGTTTAATGAATTATCAAAGAAGAGGGAGTGTCAGAAAGAAAATTTAAGTTTCGGGCTTTCCTTGCTAAATGCTCGTATAAGATTTTTCGAGAGTAAATTACACGTAGCATATAGATTACCTGTAAAAAATGGAACGTCTGCCTTTCTGCTGTGGAAAAACAAGCGGTAGAAAAAAAAAACATTTAGGATAATTTCAAGCAACAACTCGGGAAATACTCTTAGTATTTCCCTAAAGCAAATTTTGGAAATACTAACCATGGAAATATCAGCAGACGATTTTTTTGAGGAATAAGAAATATCGGCGGCTATAACTGGAGTCGATAAAATTTTATATATCGGCTAAACGTGATATTAGGTACATTGTGTTGCGGATACAAAGTTAATACAGAAGAATTTGGAAAATATTGCCAAGAAACGGCTGAACCGTATGTGATCCCATACGGTTTTTATCCTATGTCCCCTGCAATGCACAAAGTGCTTCGTCATTGAGCAGATGTCATAAAAGAAACTATCCTTCTAATAGGCCAACTAAGTGAAGAAGCTGCAGAACGTATTAGGTCATTTAGACTGAACTACGCAAGACAGTTTTCTCGACTGGTCTGCAACAGGGATGTCCTGAATAGACTTCTTTTAACTTCTGACCCCCTAAATAACGGCATGATATGCAACACAAACAAGAAAAGAAAGGCCTTATCTTCTGAAGTTCTAAAATTGTTATCAGAAAGTGATATCACAAATTTTAATATTCTTGAACACAGTAATAGTGATGAAACTGATGAATAAATCCTTTGATTTATATATAAGACTTTGTTTTAACATTGTTACTCTATAATGCAAATAAAAACGCAGATCTGTAGCTGTTAGAGGAATAAAATAATTTTGGCCAGGTTTTGGGGCTAAATACCACACTGTGCAGCGCCTCCTTCCGGCAGATTGTTCCTTAACTCAAGTGGGACCTTTTGGCTATAGCCAAAAACATACACACGAAATTTGGTTCAATTCTAAGTATAATTTCATACACGTGTCAATAGTACAATAATGAAAATGGGACAAAAATCGCTATTACAGCGCCTCCTTCCGGAATATTTCCAAATTCAATGAGGACCTGCCGGCTATAACCAAAAACATACACAAACATTTTGGTTCAATACTATGCATAACTTCATGCATTTTCCGATAATATAAAGAGGACATATGGACGGACAAACATTTTGTAAAAACATGCTTTTGGTGATCTCTGACCCCTAAAACATGTAAATCCGTCGAAAACCGGAAGACGAAATTTTTTTCTATTACAATACTTTCCTCTTTAGAAAGAAGGAAGTAAAAATCAACATTAGGGACAAGAGATGGCAAGAAATTTAATTTTACACTTCGAACTCCAAAATCGTTCAACACTTATTTATCTCAATATTATTATACAACTAGCAGAATTACCCGGCTTTGCCCGTGTTAAACATGGAGGCCTTCCAGGTAAAATAGAGTAAAATGAAATAATATGGCAATCACAATAATGGTGCTTTGTGCATGCTCATCAATAAAAGATAAAAAAAAATAAGACGTTACTATGTCGCAACCATAGTAAAATCCCTCAACTTTAAACATCAGAAGGCGCCTTTGCTTTGGCGGGTGTAATATAATAATATATTATTTTAAAGGCAATACGAAAAAAAATAACCAAATGGCGTAGCAGTTTTGGTTACATTTTAGTGGTAACAGTTTAGTGAAATTCTCGTTAGCATGACATCTATCTAAATTTTAAAGCAAAAACATGTCAGTTAGTAATCATACTGATGGTGGCAACGGCCTAATCCATAAATTGTGCTTTAACTGGAATTTTTCTTAATTTCTAAAAATTGTCCAATTTCATTTTTTACGTTGTCGAATAGAAAAAAGTACTCTCAAATGAAATTTGTTTGAAAATTGTATCTCATTTTTCTCATTTTTAATGGATTTTAAAGTATTTTTCAGACATGGATATTTTAAAATTTGTGTGCAACCGAATTATGATAGATGAACCCGTTTGCATTTAACGCAATATCATAAAAAAAAGATATGCCCATGAGTAACGATGGCATCATATTTAGGGTGACAATGACCCCACCCATAAATTTTGCTTTTACTGCAATTTGTTTAACCTCAAAATATCGCACATTCAATTTTTCCAACTTCGAATGAAAAACAAAAAGTACTTTCAATGATATTTGTTTGAAAAGTGTAGCTCATTATACAGTAAACTCTGTCTAAGGCGGAATAGATCGGGACAGAGAAAATTTTCCGTAGTAGACAATATTCCGCCTTAGACAAATTTTACTGTATGTATATGAATTCGCAGGGACTTGAAAATCTTTCCGAGTTAGACATATTTCCGTCTTACACAGAGTTCGCCTTACAGAGGAGTTTACTGTACTAATTTTATATGGATTTTAAAGGAATTTTTAAGCATGAATATTTTATAAATATGCGTGTAACCCAGTTACAAAAGATGAATCCGATTGCTCTTACAATCCATATAATTTAGCTTTATTTTTCGTACAGTATTCCATAACTAAATCGGCAAACAAAATTAAAATTTACAAAAGATTAAAACAAATTAAATCAAATATTCAAACATTCAGATTAATAAAGGTCGCTATAAATAGTATAAAAAATAATAAAAAATCACAATTAACAGCTTGTTCATACTAAAGTACCAAAAATGCTTTTTGGTTTACCTTTCGGGCATTCTAAAATATATAGTAAATGTAAAAAATCTTTTAGTGTTTTAAATTAAAAGCGATTTTTTTCTGCGCTGTGAACGTGTGGCAATATATGGCCATCTTTAACCACGGATATTCCAGGGTGGATTGCCTGATTATTTTTAAGCGGAAACTTTCATTCATGAAAACTAAATCTACAGCTACTAACCTGAAAATGACATCAAATTCCATAAGCTTTCAGTCCTGATGTCTAATCTGGAAGCTTTCTTTTAGAAGAGAAGGACCTAACTCTTAAAAAAATTTGCTAAATTTCATTTTCTATTTAATATAAAATCGTATTTTATGTAATTGAAATAATATAAATCCCAGAATTCTCTCATTGCATTTAACGTACTGAAACTCTTCAATGGTTAGTTAAATGGTATAATTAATGATATAGCATGCCAACAAAATAGGAAAAAACGTAGCAACCATTTGTATTTCAGAAAATATATCATCTTGACGTAATTACTGTAAAGCATTTCAGCTTTTAAAATCAGAATGTTTCCTTTAGCAAGTGACACAGAAGCACACGATTTCCTTGACAATTTGCAGAAAAATGCAATAAATACAACAAACGACTTTGCATTTACTGAAATTTTACTTCGCTTGCCTTAAAAATAAAGCCTTCACTTTATGAATGCTAATAAGAATTAATTTCAGAAGATCAAGAGATTCCCCTCAGAATAAAACATTATTAGAAAGTGATGTCATAGCTAGCAAACGATTTTTTTTATTATTATTATCTTTTTCCTAAATTGATTTTTTGATATTGAAATGACTACATTAAAATAGATTTTTAAACATCAGAAACATTCAACTAAGGTACTACTACGTTATTTTAACACATGCTTAGTTAAAGTTTCTACATGTATATGAAAAATGTGCATTTTCTTCTTTGAATGACGTCAATTTAAAAAACAGCAAAAATATAGTGTGACAATCTGAATTTTTGTTGGCTTATAGAATAAAGTACTAGTTTTTTTTTTTTGCAGTTTTTTAGATGTGTGGCAACAGGAAAGAAACGATTGAATTAGAAAATTAAAAAAGGAATATTTCTATAATGTTAAATTATGGGAAGTGGTAGAAAAAAGGGATAAATTGTTGTCTGATGATTTTTTAACCCTTTGAGCTCTGGGGGTGAATATCTTCAAAATTCCCAAACATCACATTGGCACCAGTACATGACGGAATTTTAGCCGGCAGATAGTCTGGGTCCTGCAACCAACGGCTACGAGTATAATGCTCCAACAGCTTGGCCACCGCTGCCCGATCTAATTGGGATAGCTTGGAATTTTTGAAGCCTAACCGTTGATGCATACTTGTCAAATGAAAATGATAATTTTTTGTATGGGGGGGAGGGGGGGGGTAGAGAAAACAAAGAATGGGGCTCCGCAGATAGACAAATTGCACCGTTAATTTTTTGGGCCGAATTGTTAGGCAAACTTAACTTTGCAAGGGACATGAGACTACGCCTTTCTACCGTACCCCACCGGTTAAAAACTGGTTCTCTGGGCTTTGACATTGGAGCGGGTCCGGTAGCTCGTAATCCGTAATTTCAAATTCACACTAGAAATTTCGAAAGAATTTTTACTTTATGTGATCGGTAAATTACTCTAATTAAATAAAGCATAAAATACTATTCTTTATTTCTGGTATGAACTCGAAATTTCTGAATAAAAATGGTGACCAAACTGGCAACCCTGCGGGTGTATAGATTTTACCAGAACGAGATCCTACCCGCTGGTTGGCTTTGAGTAAAAGGAACATTTGTCACTGTAGGTCGGTTTCGAGTCAGGTTGACTTTATCTTGAGAGTAACTTTCGTGTTGGTTTTTTATCAATGTCGTGCAGGGGTGAACTTATTGAGTTCAAACTCCTCAGATTCAATGAATATTTCCCTATAGAAGGCCGAAAAAAGGGTGTTTTTTACCATTTATTTTCTATAGAAGGAAGAGTTTAGCTCGAGGATTTTTACATGTTATTTGTTACCATTTGAAGAACGTTTTAAAAAGTTTTTAATAAAAAAGATTTATGATGTCGCTCGAGTTGCGGCAGCGGATGAGCTAGGTGCGCGGCGTGCACTTAGGCAGGATACGAAACATCGCCAGAGTCTCCTGTTATCAATTTTCATTAAATATTATGAAAGTAGATAATATTAACTGGAGCTTCAAGCACTTTGAGTTAAAAAATTTGAAACCAAGTGGCAGCAATTTGAAAAAACAAATTCTATTTTTGACGCCTTTTTTTTTGCACTTTGACATGCTTCTAAAAAATGTTTGCTTTTTTATAAAAATGGCTGAAAGTGATTCAAGCTCCAATAAATTATATTACCTTTAATTTAAAATAAAACTTAGCAAGATCGGTTTTAATAGATTTTGCGTTCTGATCCGGCCTGGTTAGAAAAAAAGTAATTTTACGTAAGTTTATATTTCTCCAAAACTGTCTAAACCTGCGGACGCGTTGCGCTAAAGCACTAAATAAGTACGAATAAGTAATAAATAAGTATGGCCAAATATTTTTACAGGGATAATCTACAGACTACAGGGAATCGAAAAAATATAAAAAAGATTTTTTCAACCGAATACAGGGATATGTTTAGGAAAATTTTAGGTCCTTTAAAGGACCCTTCACAAAATTATTTATAATAAAACAGGATCCTTCACAAAATTATTTATCCCAAAACAGGACCCTTCACAAAACATTTTATCCCAAAACAGGCCCCTTCACAAAACATTTTATCCCAAAACAGGACCCTTCACAAAACATTTTATCCCAAAACAGGACCCTTCACAAAACATTTTATCCCAAAACAGGACCCTTCACAAAACATTTTATCCCAAAACAGGACCCTTCACAAAACATTTTATCCCAAAACAGGACCCTTCACAAAACATTTTATCCTAAAACAGGACCCTTCACAAAATTATTTGTCTCTTAAATAGGCCTTTCACAGAATTTTTTCACTTTCAAATTGAACTTTTCACAAATTTAGTCATTTAAAAATAAAATCTGCCCTGTAAGTAAGCAGTTGAACTCACCAAAGAGCATATTACTTAGCTTTTTAGACATGAAGGATAGAACATGAAGACATTGATAGTTTAAAATTCACAAAATTATGACTAAAATTTTCACAAAAATAAGAAAAACTTCACAATTTCACAAAAACAGGATCCTGTGAGAAAAGTCTGGACAGACCCCTGGAATAAGCAAATGCTCCTTTAAATCACTTTATAAAATATTCATTCTTTTTTGGAAAATTGAGCTTGGATTGACACACACACGCACACACAAAAAATCACGAATTCGAGTTAAAATTAGAAGAGTCATTCTATTTAACAATACCCTGAAAATTTTTCTGGCCGTTAAAAACATGTTTTTTTCTTCTTTATGAAAAATTCTCACAAATTACCGGTGCTACAGTGTAAAATTCGGAGAAAATGCGAGGTATGTATGTTTGCGATGCGATGATGCGTTTTATAGTGTCTCTAGTCACTTTCTGTAGCCGTTTGCACCGCCACCACCTCCTTGAGCGCCTTCAAAAGAATTTACAATAAGGGGCTTTATTATTGCATTCGATAGTACTAAAAGCCAGGCACCATTTTTTCTTTTATAACAAAGTTCTTGTATGTTCTAAAATTCGACTTGGGTTTTTAAATTATTTTTCAAAAGAAATTTTCCAAAACGCGTTTAACTGATGCATCACTTAAATTTAGTTGAAAAATAGAAAAACCGGTAAATCATGTTCTTGCACACAAAATCGCGAAAATAGTCTCTTTAAATAAAACAAAATTAAAAAAAGGTAATTAAAAGGAATATCTCCTGGCCCTTATCGGTTTTCTTCACATTTATTAAAATAAATTAATTTTTAACATTTTTATAAAGATAAACACGTTGAGTTAAGTTAACGTAAAGATTTATCACAGAATGATTTTCAAGCTTTCTATTTCCCCATTCTTACCTTTCACCAAACAATATGAATTCTAATTGATGAGCCCTTTTAGAAAAGAAATTTCAAATTATTGCATTTTTAAGTTTGAATAAATATTTAAAAAAATCATTCATAAACCTTTTTGTGTGTGTGTGTGTGTGTGTGTGTGTGTTGTTTTGCGTACTTAATATAACTTAAAAATGTGATAAAATTAAAATAATAGCATTTTTAAAACCTTGACTAAAGTAATCCGAATGTGAATTTTAAGCCAAATTTAAGGAAGCATTAATTAATAATTAAACTTAATACTGAGTCTAAACATCTTACAAGAAAAACAAAAAAGTTAGAATAACAATAACACTGGGGAACAATTTTTAACTCAATTTCTGTTGACTTCGATTTTTCAGCTGTTTTCAAGTCAAAAAAGCGTGCTGATTTCAAAACTATTTGGTTTTCTTCTATCACGTCAAGTTTTTTCTCTACAGCTTATATTAATGTGACCGCTCTACGCTGAATCGGGTGTGAGTCATAGGAAAAACAAAACTTCAGAACTCTGACTGCATGAGAAAAATTTGCTTGAAAAGGGAGCTAATGTATCCTACTTTCAATCAAGAGAAAGTGAATTTCTTCAATACTTTCGAAGTAAAGGTGGATTTGTTTTTTGCCATAACGTACATGGTTTAATGGAGGAGTTGGGAATTCCACCCTATACTGCAACTGAATGGCGACTGTTCATCGATAGCTCAAAGAGGAGCTTGAAGTGCGTGCTCCTTCACAATGGAAATTTATTTGGAGCAGTCCCAATAAACCATTCAGTTTATTTGAGCGAAGAATATGAGGACATAAAGAGAACCATTGATTTATTGCAATATCACATTCACGAATGGATCATCTGTGTTGGCCTTAAAATGGTGTGCTTCCTTCTTGGCCAGCAACGTGGATATACCAAGTATCCCTGTCTTTTGTGTATGTGGGACAGCAGGACTCGTGAGAAGCAATTGTTCCAGTAGAATTGGCCTTCAAGATCTGACCTGAAACCTGATGATCCCAACATTTTGCATCAGCCACTTGCTGACAGAAAGAATATCATATTTCCACCTCTGCATATAAAACTGGATGTAATGAAGCAGTTTGTGAAAGCTTTGTCAATTGAAAGAGACTGTTTCAAGTATCTCATTTCGAAATTTCCAACCCTGTCTTTTCAAAAAATAAAGGCACGTGTATTTGACGGTCCACGATTCGGTAGCTCAGAAATTAACATTTCATCGGAACAATGACAGAACTCCAAAAGAATGCTTAGTTGGCATTCAAAAACCTTGTCAAAGACTTTCTACTTTCTTGGAAATACGCGAGTAGAAAATTACGCCGAAATTGTCCAGCAACTTTTAGAAACCTGCTTCAAAAGGCTTGATTGCAAAATGAAAATCAAACTTCATTTTCTACATAGCCATCTTGATGACTTCCAGGAAAGTCTTGGTGCAGTCAGTGATGAGCAGGGTGACCGATTCCACCAAGATTTGAAGCTCATGGAAGAACGGTATCAAGGTAGGTGGAATGAACATATGATGGCTGACCTATTGTTGGAGCATCAAGTGAGATTGTCCACAAAGTGAACACTTCAAGAAAAGCTACAAGCGAAAATTTTTATCTTAATCTGTACTTTTTTCAATTTTGTCTACTTGTATGAACACAATATAGTGTTAAAGTATATACAGCTCGTTGTATGAATAATATATTTGGTAATATTTTTCTGTATTTTCTTTTGTATCCACAGTAAGTATGATTTTTGGGGTATCCCTGTAGCTTAAAAAGTTGATGTGATAGAAAAAACTGGGTGTCATTTTTGGATTTAGATGCGAATAATTAGCCAAAAACAAGTGCCAGATCTAAGCCAACAAAATGTGTGTTCTCCAGTGTAATTAAACAAAAAACTAATTTGCAGAACAAATTAACAATTATATTCCTACAAGCCTGAAAGGGACAGATATTAAGATATTTCATTCACTTAATTCTACGTTTAATGTTAAATTTTTGTAAAAAAATAAGTTAAACCAATTGAACATTAAAAAATAAAATCATACAATATGATACTTTAAAAACACCCTAAAAACTTAGATTCTATTCAAATGAAATCGAAATAAATTATAGACTTTTTAAAAGTTTTGTATTTTGCATGTGTCTTATCATACGGAATCAAAGTTTTTAGGGTGTTTAAAGTATATTGTATAAATTTTATTTTTAAATGTTCAATTGGGTTAACATATTTGTTACAAAAATGTAACATTAAATGTAGAACTAAAGGAATGAAATATCTTAATATCTGTTCCAACTCGGGCTTAAACAATGTAGAAAAAAAATTTTGATTTTTTAATTTGTTCTGCAAATTAGATTTTTGTTTAATATGTCAAGTTTTTTAATAATTACTGTATTCAGACGAACACATTTCAAAATTAATGGAGGGTACTATCACCAGACTTTGATTGATGCGGTATGGCATCACAATTTGTGATGCAATTTACCAATGTATAATTCAAAATGTTTCACCAGTGTAGTAATGCAGGTTGGACAAAAACTTAAAATTTTTATAAAAACAAACTTGACCAAAGTAAAAACTTAAATAAAATTCATGTTATTTTAATAAGTTTCTTTTCTGGTATAGTAATTACAAGGAATGTCCTGAAATTTATACATATCTCTAAAACAGTGTGCCAAAGGTTTTTCAAATATTTTTATGAAGTCCGATTCCTTCCAAGCTGGTCTTAAGGTAGACTCATAATTTGAATTAACTTTGTCTTTCTTTTTTATTATTATTAATGAAACATTCCAGTTCTTCAAAGATCACTGTTAGATTTTCAAAAACGACATTTCGTTGCAGTGGAGGAACTCCTGGCACACAGAACATTTTTCATACGTACAGCCTGCGAGTAACTGAGCATTTGAGTTTTAAAAATTCGATATTTTTTTTCTTCTCCTTTGCTGTGCTATATATAATCCACTTTTAGTTCCAGATTTAGTTTGGTTAATTGAAGGATTTAACTAAACTTAATCTGTGGCGATACGATCCATTAAGACTGTTTAACAAAACTAAATCTATGTCGATACGGTTCATTAAGCTGTTAGTCAGTCTATTTCCAAATTCCCATCGCTAATGTTAACCCCCTTAACATACGATTTACCACGGTACTTAGAATACAGTGTTCTACAATAATGAGAATAGTGTTCTACTTACCGTGCGATTTACGTTTCAACAGCCTGGATCCAAAACGTAAACAAGACCGCGCAGCCTTCGAGCCATTCTACGGTTAGGCAAATCGGTCCTAAGTTGCACACATGAATCTTCATGGTTGTACCAAATGCGCACGACTTACGGAATGTAAATTCATGCATAAGATACAACTGGTTTAATTTTGTGGAATATTTGATAAGTAATTGCAACCTGATGTAATAATTGTGGTAGATACACCACAAAAAGATTATTAGTAATCACTAAAATATAACATAAATCAATAACATTTATCTGCAATTCCGAGGCCCGTGATATTTACATTTGGCTCGATCATTGTACCAGGGGCCATGCCCGTAATATTTATATTTGGCCCGACCGATGTGCTACGGGCTAGGTTGTGATAATCAGTTTTGGTCCGAATGCAAGACCACGTGTCTCATACGTAGTTGTAGGTTAAGGAGTTAAGTAATGTTAAGTAATGGTTAAGTACCAAGCTTGATTGGGAAAAATACTGAGAGTCACGCGCTAGACTGACCATCTGAACGGGACATCTGCTGTCCTCAGAGCCTAGGGTCAAGTAACCAGGGATGAGCTGGCCCAGATCCTTCATGGATCATGAAGCCACAGGTTTAGTTTAGTTTGAAGCATTTAACATTTTTTTATTTGAAAAAAAAAGAATACCTGTATACACCCCATAATCGATATTGCTCACTGTAGGTCACATCTGCCATGATTTGCTCTTCTGTTAACTCTTGCAAACCTTCACATGCCAATTTCACTTGAAAATTCTTTAGTGAAGCCAAATTTACATTGTTGCACTTTGCACAAGCCAAGTTGCGATAGGTTTTGTTTTGAGAAACATCCGTCGCTGGAGCAGCTGTAAGGGGATCGCTGAAGTCGTCGGCGCCAACACATTTTTCTCTAACCTAGAAGGTGAAAATTACTAAATTAGTATAAACAAATGAGGTACTTCCTTGTTATAGCGATACACGAAAACAAATCGCCAAGAAACCGAGATGTACAACCAAGTCAAGGCTAACGAAAAAGACAGGCTACCGCGGTGCATTCCACCTATCTTTTTTTTCAGACCACTAGAGTCACGTGATGCTCGAGTGCACCAATGCAGATGTACGAAAAGAGCATCACGTCACTCTAGCGGTCAGTAAAAAAAGGCACTTGGGATGCACCTCGGTAGCGTGTCTTTTTCGTTAGCCTCGAACCAAGTCGAGGCTAACGAAAAAGACAGGCTACCGCGGTGGGTCCGATTCTTCTCTTTTTACAGACCGCTGGAGTCACGTGATGCTCGAATGCACAAATGAAGATGTACAGAAAGAGCATCACGTGACTCCAGCGGTCTGTAAAAAAAGAAGAATCGGACCCACCGCGGTAGCCTGTCTTTCTCGTTAGCCTCGAACCAAGTTATATGACGTCAAAGTCAAATACGACATTTTATGACGCATATGCCAAAATCATATGAAGAATATATATATATATAACCATTAATTTGAATGTCAACAATTCATTTTGAAGTATTTTTTCCTTATGGTATCTTATATATATATATATATATATATTACATATAAGTAAGTACATGACGTATGACACATATACAGCATATAATGACCAAATACTATGCATATGTGACATAAATATTAGTTATAAATTAAACAGATTGCGTTTAAAATATAAAAAAATAATAAAAGTTTGGTGACAAGCTTGGCTAAATCGTAATTGCAGTCTTGGCGTGATCATAATTGCTAAGGCCGCTATAACGAAGAACAATTCAATTTAATCCTGTCGCTCACAAATTGAGAAACATCAAAAGGGAAAATATTGTTTGAATTGGTATAATTACATTGCTATTCAAATTGTGTTAAAAGAAGAAAAAAAATGTCCTATGAGGCATGGATATTCATAGAGAAGTTACTCAAAATAAAATTGAGCCGAAAATCAATTTTAAATCCGTTCTTTATCATTTAAGTTAGGAGCCTCATATGATAGACAGGGAGGTGGCAGCACAGACCTTCACTTTATCGAGTTAGCGTCTGAAATTCCAAGATTTGACAGAACTCGATTAGCATATTAAAATGAAACTGGTCTGCCCAGTCGTATCTTGGTGGAAACCTCCTGCAGACCCGATTTTAGTGGTTTATCGTTAGGTTTATCATTGTGTTTTTCTGCACCCAAAGGTATGAAAACATGGAGCACTGGGGGCAGGAAAACAATAGTAAACCTACCAAGTCAGCAACTAAAATTGGACTTCAGGGTATTTTTCACCGAGATATGACTCGGCAGACCAGTTGCATTTTAATATGCGAATCGAGTCTTAACTAATCCTGGAATTTCAGCCGTAGGTGGCGAGTCACTGCAACCGCCTCCCGGTCTTATGAGATTATTATTAGTATTGTGTAGAATTAGGAAATGTACAAATATAATGTTAGGAACAAATAGAATGTTATTACAATAGAAATATAGAAATATTTCCAGATCGAAAGATTCCTCCACCCCCCTCCCCCCACCCAGCAACGCCAAGAAAAATGAAAAGATGCGAAGGCAAAAGAAATCCTTTTAAAAATATTTTTGTTTTGTGTAACCAATAATGCTTTTGGAACAAGATAAAGTAATGCATCTATAACTGATTCTAAACTGTATTACAACTAATCGATGTACTAAATGAATTTTATAACAAGTTATTTTAATGGTACTTATAAGTACCGTCAGTAGATAAAGGATTAAAGAGTTCTCTAAAAAACTCAATCTGAAAAACTCGGGTTTGACTTGTGGGCCCAGTGGGGTGAGTTTTTTTTTTTTTTTTCAAGCTCTGACGTAACAGAATTCTTTTGTCTGTCCTTGTAAATTAACGATCAATACTATGCTCACCATATTCTGCAGTAAGTCTCTTGCAGTGCGCCTCAATGATATATGAGGACCCCAAAAGCCAAGGGCTATAAGTGACATAATTGAAAAAGCTGAGCTAAGTGTTGTCTGGAAATAAGAGGATTTGTTCGGAAGTAAAAATATACAGTAGATGCTCGTTATAACGACCGCCCATTAAAGCGACCGTTCCAGTTTAACGATCGATGCAAAATGTCCCGAAATATATCCCTTTTATGATATGTTATTTTTACATCCAATGTAACGTGCGGCCAGCAGCTTATTTCCCAATACAGTGACCGAATTGACTTTTCTTCCAGATTTTTTTCCCCAAAAAATATTACCATTTTCTTTGCTCACTGCGCTTAGATGTCTTTTGTAAAATGTCTTAAAATGCCTCTTTAAAACATTGCTTACTTATCTCTATTTGAGATGGAAAATTTTGTTTAAAGAAAATATCAAATGCACAAAAAACAAACGACTATTTCGAATTATTTTTGTAGAAAATAAATGTTAATATGTCTAACTATTTTTTTGTGTGTGTGTGTGATTTAACATTTACTTTAAATTTTCTTTTAGAAATACGAAATCATTCTCTTAAATTGGTTTTTATAATTATTCATTGTTAATGTTTATTTGATACGAAAGTAAATAATGTTGTATTATAAAATTTCGTTTGAAACCTTAATTTTCATGCACATAATTTGAGTGTTACTTTCGTTATAGCGACTTTCCATTATTACGACCCTCATCTTTGGCACGCGAGGGGTCGTAATAACGAGCTCGACTGTATAAGTGATTTTCTAATTATGTACTGCGTTCTAGAGATCAACTACTCAAACTCTTTAAATAATTAACTACTCAACCTCTTTCATCCCTACTTAAATTAAAAAAATATATTGTACTCCACTTTGAAATAAGAGTTCAAAAACCGCAATGAAATAAGCAATAGTTTCATATTTTAATTCAGTCAATTACTACTCATGTTTAACTTTGAAATTAATTTACTCCAAATCTAAATTTTGCCACTTTTACCCATTGACTTCTGTGATTCTCATATCAATTTAAATATGTTCGAAATAGTTTAACATCACTAAAATACACCGCAAACTATTTCCTCGCCCCATAGACCGTAATGTACTGAATTCTATTGTGTGTGCCTGTAAATGAACTATAAACGCTACATACATCCTTTTCAATACCCAACTTGTCACAGTCAATCTTATTAACATATCAATTGCATGGCAATCCGATTATATCAGAGATAGAATACGGACAGGCGACAGACAGACAAACCTAATTCATAAATCCTTTTTAACTATGTTGCAAAGTTAAAAATACAGTAAAACCTCCCTAAAGTGGTCACGTTTCGTTCCTATAAAAATTGGTCGCTCCGAGAGGTGGTCTCTTAATGGAAGTCATCTTTATATCTAGATTTTAATTGTTGAAAATAGGTAATTAATATCACTAAAACTTATTTGTTACATTGGGAAAAAATATGAAAATTTAAGTATCAAAACAAAAGTTAATTACATAAGTTAATTACTGCAGAGTTTGAAAAATGAATACATTGACGTTTGCTTCAATTTCATTTTACGGTTTCATCTTTTATAACTTTTATTTGCAAGTCGTTTCAAAGTTCCATATATATATATATATATATATATATATATGTATATTGGAGGTGAACAAATAATGACGATTTCGTTTATTTATCTATTACTTTAAGAGCTTCCTGACAGAATAGGGCAGAGGAGTTTATGGACCGCCATCCTTAATTTGTCATCAGAGTAAAATTCATTGCCTAAAAAGATACAAAGGGGGTTTCAACACTTAAAAGTTACCGGAATAAATAAAAATTCTAAACTTAGTTTAGAAGTTTGTGAATAATGAGCTCTCCTGAATTATTTTTCTAATAAAACCTTCAAGCGACCAGGAAAGAACAGAAATTGTTTCATTTTCCTCGAAGAAATGGGTCGCTCATAGATGGAGTTCAACTGAGATGGTCTCTGAATAAAGGTAGAATTAGTACAGAGCCTGTGGGAATAAATTTCTTTCCATGAAAAAATGGTCGCTCAGGGATATGGTCGCACGGGGAGGTTTCCCTGTACTAGACAGGGCATTTGAAAAAAGTTATTTTTTACGGTTTTTTTTTTAAAGTTTAATTCTTTATTTTTTTTAAGTAGTTAATTATTAAAACTTATGGATATTGTTGGTATAAGCGGCAGAAAATATCAATCTTTCAGAATTTAAACAAAAATTGGAGGTGCACAGCACATTTTTTCCAAGATATGAAGCAATGTTTCAAATATTTTCATTCGAAAAAAATTCATGGAGCACGACTAAGCTGTAATAAATACAGCACATAAAAACCCTGAATTGATATATTCATCCTAGTTTAAGGGGAAAAAAATCTCAACTAACACGCCCGCTTTTTTTTTAAGGCAGTGTGTGTATGAGGGAGGGGGTTAAAGCAAAGAAATCTCCCCTCAAAATTCGGGCATAGTTTTTTAGAAAAATTAATAATTTTTTGTTATTTACAAATAATTTATAAATAGAATATCATGTTTGGTTTTCTATCTTTATTCTCATTTATTGATCTTTTCAGAACACTGCGTAAAAAAACAGTTATTTCCCGTTGAAGCAAAACTATCAAACTCATCCGGTACACAAAAATATAAACTTTAGCTTTAACTCAGCATAAAATTTTTCTAGAGAATCGGTCCCCAAGCTATGGGAGTGGGGGGATCAAGACAGTCTCCGGTCCGGTCGGTTCCGAAACGAACTGTTCTATCTTCAAAGATGTACGATTAACCCTTTGCGGTCGTATTAAGTTTATGCATAGGTGTCAAACTGGACGGAATTAATTTTTATGGAATGAACAGTAATACATAATATGCAAGATTATGAAGGAAAAGCAAAATTTATTAATTATTTTTTAAACTTTAGATAGGTGAAACACAATGTGTTTTAATTTTATGCAAAAATTATATTTTACAGTTTTCCATGGTGTGATATCTTTCAAAGCAGGTCCTTCATTTTTCTATTTGAACATACTCAACAATCTTTACATCTTTATCTTATCTTTTAACACTTTCCAACAAAATTGAAAAGTGTGAATTGTTTTCAGGAATTACTATTCATAGCGGTCACGTTTCCATTTCTTTGCAAAGCCCTGTACAAGATTACTTATATTCTATAAACATACCTTAGTATACTATACATAGTTCGGCTTGAAAATGCACGACTCGAATTAAAAATAAACGGTCATGTGCGAGTATTACTTGAGCTCAGTGGGTTCCATACAATATGTATATGAATTATTAACTGTATTATTAAAACAAATCGTTACAAAAAGAATAAAAAGACCTTGTAAAAAACTAGCGTAGGGTTGGGGTATAGCTGTATATACTAGAAAAGTATGAACGGGTATACTATAAAAGTTCAAAGAGATATGAAGCCTAAAAAATATCAAATATTGCTATTCTGTAACTTTTTTTAATCTTATACTAATCTGTTTATGATGAACTTTATTCATTCTGACAATAAAAGTTGTGCATATTTCAAATTTCATTTGGAATTTCATAAAACTAAATTCAGCGTAGTAATAATCTTTTCCTTTAACAGTGTAGCTAAACAAAACCTTTGTTCAAAGTTTAAATTTGGCATTGTGCTAAGAGTGCTTCGAAAGGAGGTCGCAAAGTTGCAACGCCGCCTTGGTCCATGCCGAGTTTTTTCCAGATAGGTTTTTAATTAATAAAATCCAAATGCTACACTCTTCATTTTTAATACCGAACATGCCGTGGTATCTCTCAGTGTATATCAATTACATGGCAATCCAAATATATTTTCGCGAGTTAGAGCACGGCCAAACAGACAGACGGGCAGATAACCGGAATCCATAAACACTTTTCAACTATTTAATTATACTTTAATTATTTTAAACACAATCATCTGATTGGTAAATAATTCAAACGAATAGTAATTTTTCCATGAAAATGTGTCCAGGCTAGGACTCGAACCTGGAATCCTTGGTTTACATTGCCAATGCTCTTCCATTTGAGCTATCTGGACGACACCCTTTACAACACAATATTCGCTCAGAACAACTATTTGGTCATGGCATCTGGACTGTTATTTGAAATAACACAATATAAAAGAATAATTAAAGTGTAAGTAAACATGCATAGTTTAAATAAAATAATGCTAAAAAGTGATAAAATATCTTTATTAAGATTGACGATCGTTTTGTCGCACCAACGGCGACATTTTCAAAATCATTTATGATAGAAAATATTTTCACAAAATTTAAAAACAATAAACATAGTAAACAATGTCACGAGACATGATGCATAAGACGGACGGACACACGGACAGACAGACATTTTCTATAAACATGTTTTTTGGGATCTCTGACCCCTAAAACGTGTAAATCCGTCGAAAACCGGAAGTCGAAAAAACTTCGATTACAATACTTTCTTCTATTAAAGTAAAAATATAGATACGAGTCGAATTGATAATGTCCTTCTGCTTTTTTAAAGGACACTAGGGGGCTCGGCCCCCTACGAGCTACGCTCGCCAACCCCCGTCCAGACACCGCAGACTCTAAATGCGCGCTAATTTGATCGGCTTTAAGAAGATTTCGAAATATTGAATTATAATTTAAAAAACAGTGGCGATCTCCCTATAAACGAATTTCTATTCATTTCTCTTTGATTGGGAATTTTAACGCCAAATCCGCTGCGGAACTACTTGATTATCCTGTCGACCAATTTCGCCAAATTATATAAATCGCCAAACCACTCGCCAAATTATACAAATTGATATAATTTTTATTTTAAATAACGAAAGAACAAATAAATTCGTACAACATTAATAAAAACACAAATAAAACGTCGAAATAAAAATAACTTGATGACGTATACACGTGTAACAACATTTAAAAATAAGTTAATATAAAAGGAATTAAGTAAAGAGAGTCTTTTTTTCCTGGTATTTTTTAACAAAGCGAAAAGAAAGTTCTTTTAAATGAGACATTTTAAATTAATTCTCAAAATATCAAATAAATGTCTAGCGCAATTTCTAAATTTAAACTTTTTTGCAATATTATTTTGTGTTCATTTTATGTAATAACTATAATGTGACGTAAATATGACGTAATTTCTCCTAAGACTTCTAACGCATGTTAATGAATTTATTATTTTACAATATCCTTTCTCTTAAAATTTACGTGTATGCTTTTTATGACGTAATTTTTAATAAGTTCCTGCTTTTTATACGTAATTATTTAATTCTAATTTGAAAGTTTTTTTCCTGTTTATAATAGTCACGTGTAAATAAATTTTTAATTTGAAGCAAACATTATTGCTTGCGCTTTTTATACAGTTGGCAACAGTTTAAATTAGTACAATTTTCTGAAATCTGTAAAAAATATCTCTAGAAATGCTGAAAATTTGAATTTAAAATAGAAATAAAACCTGAAAAAATGAGTCAAAATAAAAAATTACTGCAATCTGCACTCCGGCAAATTCTAACGCATAAAATGATCTAAAAATGATTACACTGTCATGTATAGTTTTTGCTGCTATAAAACTTTTTTAATGGAACGATTTTGTCCAGCTTTAGCATTAAATATCTCTTAAAATAATTCTTCGATTTGAAAACTGTCTGCATCAGCGTGTTTATCAAACATTTCTGTATAAAACCACCAATTTTCATATTTTTGTATGCATTATTTTTGTTAATATTAACGAAGAAAGGCCTCCGGTCACAAAAAATTCAAAACCGGCGGCTGCGGTGACAGCGGTAGTTACTTTTTTTTAGAATAGAGAGATTAGAGCACGGCCAAACAGACAGACAGGCAGATAAACGGAATCCATAAACACTTTTCAACTATTTAATTATACTTTAATTATTTTAAACACAATCATCTGATTGGTAAATAATTCAAACGAATAGTAATTTTTCCATGAAAATGTGTCTAGGCTAGGACTCGAACCTGGAATCCTTGGTTTACATTGCCAATGCTCTTCCATTTGAGCTATCTCGATCTAAAATGGTTTTTTAGATCGAGTATTGTGTTGGTTGGGGTGTTGTCCAGACAACTCAAATGGAAATTTTATACATGTTTTTATAACATGCATAGTTTGTTGAAATTTTTTTACCTGTGGTTTATCCTGTTCTGCTGTTTCAAATAACATTCCAGATGTCATGACCAAATGATTTTTTAGATCGCGTATTGTGTTTGTTGGGGTGTTGTCCAGACAACTCAAATGGAAGACCGTTGGCAATGCAAGCCAAGGCTGAGAGTCCCAAGCATGGACACATTTTCGCTCAGATCGGAAAATCATTACTTTTCAACTATATTTGGAATGTTAATAAAAATGCATCAAATACCTGTCTGGGTCCATTCCAGTTTCGACTACATTTATTAATTACGTAGACCCCAGACTGTTCATGTTCGCCGTAATTCAGGCATGTAACATCGGTTCTAGGTTGCGGCCTCGGAAGAGCCCGTCCTCTCGAATCTCGATTGGGAGGAGCATCGATACAGCAGTCTTTATATGCAGTACAGTCGTGATCACATTCACAACTTCTGTCCATATAGGTTAAATTATTTCTGTAGCCTTGGCATTTGTCCCTGGCTGGACAACTGATGCCCAAAAATTCCAACTCTGTATAGTTCACTGCTTGACTTGCGCAAATAAACGCAGCACTCAGCGCAGCCAATAATCCAGTTCTAAAATTTGATAACCACATGGTGGTCCAGGAGTTTTACACAATTTTCTATATCACATATAATTCTTGATAAGGGTTAAAAAGAACTCCAGATGCAGTTTGAAAGTTTGAGATCCCTCTTCTCAGCCTGAAAAAGAGAAATCGTGCTTTACTCATACATTATGGCACATTTTTTAACATGATGATACAATAAAATAAAATTTTGTTAGCTTTGTTTAAAAATTTACACTCTCAGAAATATACTTTCTTCAATTCACGGGAATTTACCCGACTGCAGTGCAACCAGGATTTTTCCGATAAGGCTGTTTCTCAAATCCAAAAGGGCAACTTTATGACATAAGTTTAAATTTATTTTGTTCGGAAATGCATGAAACTAGCAGGTGTTGTTCAGAAACTATGTAATCGAGCTGTTTTTTTCCGTTATTTTGCAAAAGCAATACATGTTTCAGAAAATAGTGTCAAAGTGGGCGATTTGAACCGAATTTCTGCGTGAAACAAGAATAAGAACTCAAGAAAGTTTGAAAAACGTGTTTGTCACGTGATCAAAATCGTTTATAACTCAATAGGTATTATTGATCAAAAAATAGAAAACACAGTTTGATTCCAAATCGCTTCCATAGTCAGGCTTTCCAATTTTATATATTTCCGTTAAAAAATAAATTCGTAAATGTGTCAAAACGTTTTGCGCTTGTTAAGCAGAGCAGTTGAGAACAGTGGTGTAGTCGTAAAAAAAAACAGAGGGTATACACTCTAAGCAGAGAGTATACGCTCGAGGCAGAGCGTATACCCTAGAGTGCATATACTATAGCTTTCTTGAGAAACAGAGGATATACGGTGTTTCTTAAAAAAATCCAGAAAATATACGGCGTATACCCCCGTATACCCTCCACTACATCCCTGGTTGAGAACAAACAGCCTTCGTTTCTTTCTTTTCTCCGTTATAAGAGGGGAAATATACGCCAATTGAAGAAAACTGAAGACCTTAGGATCGAACCAGCTACTTTAGTGTTACGAGACCAATACTCTAACCACTCGGTTACAGTTGTACAGATGTGAAACAGTTTGAAGTAAATATGTTTGCCTCAGACGGGTGTGGCTTGCTTAATTCCTTTAAAAAGCTTTTAATTTTGAAGTTAATTTCGGGAAATTTCGCCTTTAATGAGGTTGTGGCTGGGGTTTTAATACTTTAGTAGTAAAATAGTATAAAAATATGAATTATAAATATTTTTATGTAGACTGCTGATTTAAAATACGAATATTATATTTTTATGCGAGAATTTTTTTTGAGTAAAATCTATTTTTTCCATTTAATATTTAAATTAAAATATCTATTTTAATGTGTCCATTTAAAATATATTTTAAATACGAATATTATTTTTATAACTTTTAAAAAATAAATTGTGAGTACTTTTAAATGAATGAGAAAATCGTTATTTACTTTTAAATTCGAAAACGTTTCTTTTCTTTGTTGTTGGTTTAGTTATTATTATTATTTTTTTAATTTAAATAAAAATCTTAATTTATAGAATTTTTGGTTTATCGTTCTTAAAATGAATTAGTATTAATAGAGCCAATACGTATGCGTGCTAGGAGTGAACGGAATTTCTCCCTCTTTTTCAAGACTTTCGGGAAGAATTCTACGGATAAAACATTTTCTAGGAGTAAGGAAATTATTTGTTAAAAAATGAGGAATAATTTAGTGTATATAGACGAGTTTTTCTGACCCTGTACTTTCAAGGAGGTACGGATAATAAAATCTTTCTATTTATGAATAAACAAACTTTAAGCTTAAACTTATCTTGTTTATTTAGAAAGTATTGTAATCGATATTTTTTTTTACTTCTAATTTTTGACGGATTTACACGCTTTAGGGGAAGGTCAGAGATCCCGAAAACATGATTTTGTAATGTATGTTTCTGTCCGTGTGTGTGTTTCCTCTTTGTATTAGCTAAAAGTTATGCATACATGTATGTTTTTCATGTATGTTTCATGTAATTTCATGTGTGTTTTTTGCTATGACCAGCAGGTCCCAGTTGAATTTGAGAATATTCCGCCAAAAGGAGACACTGTAATGGCGATTTTTGTGACATTTTCATTATTCTGTGGCACATTTTTTCCTGGCTCTTCCAACTCAGTATCGTTCTCTGCTTGACATTCGGAAGTAAGCGCAGCATTCAGAACAACTAGTAATCCAGTTCTAATCTTTATAATAATAGCCTAAGTCATGTGACTGTCATCAACAGTTCCGGGCTGACCACTTCGCTTTTTATATGCCAGGCGGTCTTTTTAGTACTTGACGCAGGTGATTAATCGCCAAATATTGTTCCATCGCCATCATCTCATCTATGTTATAATAGATCAAGTCATGTGACTGTCATAAACAATTACGCTTTTCATATGCGCAGTTATTTTCAATCAAAATTATTTTTTCGAATAAAACTAACATAAAAGTTGCCACGATCGCAAAGAGTTCTTTGTACTTTTATGTTAGCCGGGTAAAAATCTCGCCAGTAGCATTTTTTAACTCGCCAGCTAGCATTTTTTATTTCTCGCGTGGTAAATTAAAACAATGCTTTGATATATTATTTTATTTCTAATTGCTAAAAAGGTGTAAGATTCAAACTTCAAAAACAGTAAAATTGTTTTATTTGACTGTTAACATGTTTCAACTCTTCCCGTAATGCTTTGATGTTTAAATTAAATATGGTTTATGGTATTTGTTATTTTTAAAAAATAAGTAAAAGTCATGAATTTTAAATTATTCAGTTTTAAATTAAAGTTGTGTATTTTAAATAAAATGAGTGAAAGGATTATATTTTAAATGAAATTAATAAAATACGAAAAAATGCGACAAGATCAATGTTTGGCGATTTATTCCTTGAATCCGGCTAACATAAATATACCGAGTTCTTGGTTTCTCTATCAGAATCTTCGTATTTGGCGAAGGATTGAACAAGTAAATTAAATTAGGAATAAAAGTAACATGATAAAATGCTTACATTACATTTAAGGGAGACCAAACTGGTCGCCAAGGGCGGCTGGTCTTAGATAACCACGTCAAGGAGTTTTAAACAATTTCTATGTTACATATAATTCTTGATAAAGGTATATACACCAGATGCAGTTTGAGACTCCTGTTATTAGCCTGAAAAACAGAAATTGTGTTCTGCTCATACATTGTGGCATATTTTCTAATATATTGATATTGAAATAAAATCAAATTTTGTTAATTATAATTAAAATTGACATTCAAAATTGATCAACTGCTCTGCTCAACAGGCGCAAAACGTTTTGACACATTTACAGATTCATTTTTTAACGGAAAGATATAAAATTGGAAAGCCTGATCATGGAAGCGATTTGGAATCGAACTGTTTTTTCCATTTTTTAATCAATAAATTAGCTATTGAGTTATAAGCGATTTTGATCACGTGACACGACATTTTGCTCCCCTTATTGACTAGATTTTCTTCTTTCGTTCGGAAGTTCGGTTCAAAATGCCAACTTTGCCAGTATTTTCTGAAAGAGCTGTTGCGTTTACAAGAAAACGGAAAAAACAGTTCGATGACATAGTTTCTGAATAACAATACCTTCTAGTTTCAGGCGTTTCCGAATAAAAATGAATTAAAAAACTTATGTCAGAAAGTTGAACCTTTGGATTTGAGAACAGCCTTAAGCTTAAATTTCTTTATAGATATCATTTTGCTTCTCCACAGTAAACCAAGTCTGTTTTCGCATACTTTCTCATATATGGCATCTGTTTACAGACTTCGTTCACTGTGGGAGTGAATAAAACAGATCTTATTCACTTTCTAAATGAACTATCATTTTTACTTTCTTCTATCTTTACAAGAAGAAATTATTATATTCCTAAAAATTTTAGAATTCCGGTTTTCGACGGATTTATACGTTTTAAGGGTCAGAGATACCGAAAAACACGTTTTTACAAAATGTCTGTCTGTGTGTGACTCAAATTTTGTGGGCGCTCTATCTAAAGAACTAAAGAACGGAATTTAATAAAACTTTAGATTCAGTTAGTCTCTGATATAAATTGGTGCTTATTACTTTTTGGTGTAAAACGCCCAGTAGGTGGCGCTGCTATGATGCATTATTCATGATTTCTACAATAGCTATATCTCAAGAACTAAAGCTCGGATTTTCCGAAAAATTCAGATTCAGTTAGTCCCTGATATAATTTGGTGCTGGTAACGTTTTGGTGTAAATCGCCTAATAGGTGGCGCTGTTATGCTGTATTCATGATTATTGCAATAGCTCTATCTCACAAACTAATGCACGAATTTTCATCAAACTTTAGATTTAGTTAACCCTCGACATAATTTGGTGATGATAACTTTTTAGTGTAAATCGCCCGATAGGTGGCGCTGTTATGTTGCATTATTCATGATTATCGCAATAGCTCTATCTCAGGAACTAACGGACGAATTTTCATCAAACTTCAGATTCAGTTAGTCCCTGATATAAATTAGTGCTGCTTAGTTTTTGGTGTAAATCGATCAACAGGTGGCGCTACTATGCTGCATTTTTCACGATTTCCGCAATAGCTGTATCCCAAGGACTAATGCATGAATTTTCATCAAACTTTACATTCTTTTAGTCCCTGATATAAATTGATCCTGATAATTATTTTGTGTAAATTGTCCAACAGGTGCCACTGCTATGCAGAGTTTTTCCATGATTTCCGCAATAGCTCTATCTCAAAAACTAATGCACGGATTTTCATCAAATTTCAAATTCAATTAGAAGTTCACGTAAGTTGTTGATTAGATTTTGTTGTAAATCACCTAACCGCTGGCACTGCTGTGCTGTATTTATCAGGAAGTATTAACATGTATGAGATAGAAGAAAGTTTTAGGGTTGCCATGTCAGACTAGTTTTCAAAATGGACTTGGTCTACTTTGGTTGTGAGCCCCACATACAGGCAGGGCTGCACATATAAATTCGGATATTTTTCAGAATATTGTTGTTGGTAACAGATGAAATTGGGTTTTGAAATGAGTTTTGCGTTTTCCAAATTGTTTATTTAGACATCTTTCACCTTATTAAACTGAATTTTGTTACAGTATTCTGAATGTGCTGGAAAGTGTTTCATAATCTATGCTGAAAACATGACTTTTCGTTCTTGTTTCAACATCCATTAAAGAAAATTTTATGGGATCAACCATCATAAGTTTACTTTTAACGTTTATAAATATTGTGCTTTTGGTTTTACTGAAGTATAATACAGTACAAAGTCCGGAATCCTCGGGACTTTACCAAGTCCGAACTTCGGATTTTTCCGAACTTTGGGTCATCAAAAATATTGCTTTTTCAATAAAAAGAAAAAGGAAATTCACTACATAAAAATGCAAAATATGACGTTTATATAATAAAAATTGCATATAACAACTATTAATACTAAATTAAACAATCATTTTCATTAAATAACAAAATAAAAAGTAAAAGAAAAACATTTATTTAAGGCTGTTCTCAAATCCAAAAGGGAAATTTTAAGACATAAGTTTTACTTTATTTTTGTTCGGAGATGCATCAAAGTAGCAGGTTTTGTTCAGAAACTATGTAATCGAACTGTGTTTTCGTTTTTTTGCAGACGCAAAAGATCTTTCAGAAAATAGTGTCAAAGTGGGCGTTTTGAACCGAATTCTATCGTGAAAGAATAATAACCGCACAAGGAAGGCTGAAAAATGTCTTTGTCACGTGAACAAAATCGCTTATAACTCAATAGGTAATATATTTATTTAAAAAAAAATGGAAAATACAGCTCGATTCCAATTCGCTTCCATAGTCAAGCCTTCCAATTTTATGATTTTCCGTTAAAAAATGAATTTGTAAATGTGACAAAACGTTTTGCGCTTGAGAACAGCCTTAAAGGAACAAACAATTTAAGGAGAAATTGTAACTTTCTGAACTACTGAACATTTTAGTCAACGTGGGCTGCTTTATTAACTTATGTATATCATTAAGAAGTTTTTCTTTTATTCTGTACATAGACATGAGTTAAGATTCAGTAATAAAGCTTCTTTGCTCTAGACATTTTTTTGTTTCAACAATTTTGTTTTTTCACTTCTTTCTTGAATACTGCCGCTGGAAAGTCCGAATTTCGGAGAATTCTGAACTTTGGGTGTCCGAACTTTAGACTTTGTACTGTAAAACATTTTTCGTAATCACTATGTAAACGAATACCACTAAATTATTCGACAGTCAAAATGGACCAAGTTAAATATCTCTGAAGTTTATAGGATGCAAATTAATATTCAATTCACGTTTGAAAAACAAGGAAGTTTGTTACGAACATCTGTTTAATCATTCATTTATATATTTTTTAATAAGATTAAGGGAATGTCAAACTTGACGTCATATATATATTATGTAAGGCAACTGCGGAGGAGGGCATTTGATTTTGACAGGTCAGATCCTTAATTAGATAAGCATGGTAAATGTTTTTCGTTCTAAAAATAGCAGTGAAATTACGTTAATGAACTAATATTTTTTTATTTATTGAAATAAAGTGTTATTTTACTAAACTGATATACTTTTTTTAGTGTTTCAGGAGTAGGACAACTTAATGAGAAACGTTATATTTATGAGATCTCTAGGCGAGTGTTCCGTTTTACGATGATAATTAGAGATCGACCGAAAATTCGGTTTCGCTTCAAAATCAGAGTTTCGCCGAAAATTCGTTTTCGGCTGGACCGAAACTATCTATATTCCAAAAATCTCGTTTCTTCCTTCGGTCATTTCCAACTTTACTCATCAATTTGAGTTGTATCGGTTCAAATGGGACATTTTATTTTTTGTTATGAACTATACTGTGTATAATTATCAGCCATGATTGACTCAAGACGTGAATGCAAATTACAAAGCAAGCAATCTATACGTGACTAAACTTTGAAGATATTTTTACGTGCTCATTAAAAGCTGCAGACTTAACAGTAATAGAAAATTTTTAGTTTGAAAAAGTAGAAGTGTTTCGAAAAAGTTCTAGTTTAACAGATGATCATTTACAAAAATCGTTATAAAAAATAAATCTGGGTATGTATAACAAACATTTTTTAATGAGATGAAATCTGTATAATTAGAAAATCATCCTGTGTTGTTGATGAATTATATTTTACTTTATATAAAAATAAAAAGTTTTAGTCAAAAGCACAGAGAGCCAACTTGGGACACACGTATAATTAATGATTATGTATATTTATGTATGTATTAATTATTTAAAAAGTAAATTTTGGACAGTTTCGTTTTCGACCGAAACTAGGAAGATTATAGAAATTCGGTTTCGGTCTTAAAACCATGTTTCGTTCGATCCTTAATGACAATGATTACTTATAATGAATAATTACTTCAAGTACATTAGTAATCATAGGGCCAGCTTAATAAAATCCAGCGTGGGACGAGATTTTAGAACACAAGTGCATACGGTCCGCTTTTTTAAAATTAAAAACATAAATTTGGAATAAGCTAAATTAGGTATTTTTTAAAAATCATAACCTCATGTGCGAATTTATTTTTAAACATACCAATGTAAAATGCAATACAGAAATTTAATAAATAAACAATTAAAAATACAAAAGTAGGCTTTTTCTTTTTCTTTTTTTTTTTTTTTTTCAAAAATAATTTTTTTCCCAGTCATGTAGACTTTATCCTCCTGTTTAAGATATTTAAACACATGAATGTATTTTTTTTTTTTTTTTTTTTTTCGCGCGAGGTTCAGGTGGTTTCAGGGTTTTAATTTCACAATCCAAGTTAACTAATAAACTTCCGTTTCCTACCATTGCCGATGCCTATATTAAATGATGTTGTGCTATTTCTCTTCATTGAAAAAGAGAAAATATTCAAAATCAGATTTAAATTTCTTATTTTCTTCGCAGTACCTAAGTGACAACTTCTGTTACAACAGTTAAGAGTTAAATCTTCTATATAACATGACTAAACTGTTGATTTATTGATAGTAATATTAATAATTAGTTTGAATGCTTTATCATACTCATCGTTTTATTAATTAATGATCATTTTTTAATCGCTCAGTTCATTCGAATCTGGTTATTTGAGCCCAATTTTGCTACACCTTTTTTTTTAACCAAAATTGAGATGCAAAAGTCAGAGAAATGCATCAGGAGACTGCATTCGCTTATAACAACATGCAAAGCCATCATTGTGACATTTTTTGGAGAATACTTAAAATTGCTAAACCAATTATTGTTTTCTATATCCGTTCTCTGTTAACAAGAAAGTGTATAATAGTAAAACATGTGAAAATGGAACATGTCTATGGGTTATTCTCTACAATAGTGTAAAAAGTGTTTCCCAGTCATATAAATGCTCTTAATTTCGTTACATTTTTATTTATTTTTATTAGAAAATCTAAGCATAGTTTATTAGGGATAGAAAGTAAAATTTAAAAATAAATAAATTTAGTATTTAAAAATGTAATATATATCATGAAAACATCATTCCCTCACCTTTCTCCCACCTGTACTACCATATTTTATTGCCTATTTCTTTCCATCTAAAAATAAAAATAATTAAAAATACCCTAAGCAAAATAAAGTTCTTATTTGGAACATTACAAAAAATAATAAAAATATTTTTTACTATTATTATATAGTCTACTCAATCAATTATATGTTTCCCCATGTTAGACCATCATTCCCTCACACACTGCAATTTTCTCAAATATCTACCACTAAAGAGCAGTAGCAGTCTATCATCCTTTACAGAGAAGCCATTTTGAGCACTTGTTAGTCCAGCAACATAAATTGGTGGTGCATAGCAGCAAACAAAGATTTTGTTAATTTTTCAAAAAAAATTTTCAGTCAATATATCTGGAAGCGTTTTTATTAGCAGTCATTCCCTCACACAGAATACTAATTTTTTTACAAATATCAAAAATTTTAATATTATCATACATTATATATTAAGTGTTGCTCTTAAAGGAAACAGTTTGGATTTCTTCATAATTTTGCATTTTCCCCTACAACTAGTAAAAATGTCTTATTTCATCATTACCTCACATTTTTTTTATTTATTTATTTATTTATTTATTTTTTGTTAAGTCAAATTTTTAAAACGATTTCTGCTGCTATTAAAATCTTCAATAATTGACTGATTTCTTACCATTTATCTAATTTTTATGAAAATTTACATATGCATCATTCAAATCAGACTGCTTGGCCAAATTTGCAAGTATTGTAGAGAACAACCCCTATAACAGGAAAATTGCACGGTAAAGATTGGAAGAATATCATACAATTATAACTACTGAGGGAGCATAAAACAGGATATTTTTACCCTGATGATTCCAATTTCTTAGATTTTAACTTATAGTTTTTAAATAAAAGAAAAATCTTTAACGAGACTTAAAATTGAGCTTGAGTTTTTGTCAAATCTTAAGAAATTTATCAAATTTGGCCGTTGGGGGAAGACTCTCCCCCGCCCTACCACACCATTCCCTTAACGAGGACCCTGTCAAAATGCAATACATTTATTGCGGGGAGGGGGGCGCTACTTGATTCCAAATCATTTCAATAGACATGCATACCATTGAATACACATTTTACAATAAAGAAGACTTTAAAAGTAACTTTCCATAATAATGTCTTCTATTGCTAATAACTATTCTTTCATTTTAAACAATAGTTGCTATGACAATCTAAACAACACTTCAATTTTTACGATATCGCAAGATCCAGAATTTTTATTCAGATTCGTTTTACAATCAACTGGAATACAAGTGGTGTAATATTTTAAAAAATTCATTCGCAAAAATATTAATTAAAATCAGTAAAATAAGCAAAAACTCATAATTTGTGGCTTAGGGGCTGTGCATATATAACGTTATCACTTCAGGGGGGAGATCTGGTGCATGATATAGTAAGATATCTCTAGGGGGAGGGGGTTGTCTTGATATCGTTATCAATTTTGATCCATCCAAAATTTCTTCTCTTTATTTGTAATTTGTTCTTTACATCAAAATTTTCTCTTTTTTATTTGTAACTTGTTCTTTACATCAAAATTTTCTCTTTTTTATTTGTAACTTGTTCTTTACATCAAAAAAGTCTACAATCTCTTTTAGTCTGTTATTTATTTTTATGAAAATACAAAATTATTATTAAAATCATTAAACGATTACAAAATTATTTAATACCAAAATATGGAATACCTCAACGTTTGGCACTGCTATTTTTTTGTCATATGTATATGCATATATAATTCTCTGTTCGAGAAACCAGGTGCGATGTTTGAAATGATACTTGTGTTTACCAGTAAAGAAAAGAGAAAGAATGTTGTGCACCTGTTTTGTTGATAAAAAAGTTCTGACTACCCTCCCCCCTCCCCTCGCCTTGAGGTGGCAAATGCAAGAAGGCATTATTACTCTTGAATGCATTATGTAACAAAAATGTATTATTAAATACTTCTTTTAAATAGTATATCACTGCAAACAAAAGAAAAAAATTGCAACAAACAAAAGAATTTTTAGACATTGATAACGATATCATTGGGGGGGGGGGGGAGGTTTGGAATGATAACGTATGATATCGTAGGGGGGGGAGGGGGTATAAAATTACCAAAAAGTTGATAAAGTTATGTATGTATAGCCCCTTGATTGCACAATAATCCACATCAATTGTGACAAAGAAAAATTAATACGTAATGTACATAATAATTGGAATTGAAAATAAATTCGTAAAATTTCCTGTACTTGAGAAATATCTTAAATAATATATACAAATATTATGTTTGTAATTACAAAATATTTGAATGCATCCATTTTGTGGGTCTTTTAAGAAGTTGGGCATTCAGAATTCTCTTTTCATATTATACTTTACAAATTATGGCTGACAAACAAAAACTTTCGCTGTATATATTAAGGATGGGGATGCTCTGAAAAAAAAACTGGAAAATTTGGGAAAAAAGCCGGGTTTTCTCAGTTTTTTTTTTTCCAAAGGGCTATTTTTCAATTTTTCCAAATTAGAAAAAATGAAGTTTCATTTACATAAATTTAATAGTCAAAATTTTATAATAGGCAAATTCTGTAAGTTCTGATACTTTTATTTATATTTTTTTCATGTTTAGTGTCCCACATGAAAACATTAACATGGAAAATCTTATCTTTAAGCACCAGATCTGTTTAGAAAGAATCAAAGTCCCTTAAAGGATTCGTCACAATTTTTTTTTTAAAACTGAAACATGACTTAACAAAATTCTTTCTCTTAGAAATTTTTTCTAAAATCCCTTTTTTAAAATCTCTAAATTGAATCCTTCACAAATGTACTGATTTTATAATTAAAATAAAACTGTCTCATAATAGCCGAGTACGAAGGACTTTCCCAATAATTGCTAAATAAGAACTTAAATACAATGATAATTTCTAATTCACAAAATTCTGATTGCATTTTTTACAAGTACAGTAGAACCTCGATTATTCGAAGTAATTGGAACCGACCCTCTTTCGGAAAATCGAAATTTTTGGATAATCGAGAATAGTGATGCAACGAATAATGGTTTGGCCGAATAACCGAATACCAATTATTCGGCCTAGTTATGGCCGAATATTTGGTTTATTCGGCCGCCGAATAATGAACTCATTTTTGTCTAAAATCAAAATATATTATGCACTATATGCACAATTCTTGTATATTTCACAATTAAAATAGATTATTTTCTTTTTAAAAAATTATTTATATACAAATTTAATTTTTTAAAGCATTATTTTATTCTGAAAAAATATTTGGCTCTGTTCGGTCTAAAAATTGTCTCAATAATATAATCCCCCCCCCCCCCCCCTCAAAAAATATCTTAGCAAAAGTTCCTCATCAGTTACTGTCTAGTTACATTTTAGTAGATACTATGTATGTTGTTGTTACATTTTAAAATGACAAATTTTTAAAAGTATTAGGAATCATAAATTTCAACTTTCAGATGAAAGAAAATAAACATAAGAAATCTTAATATCTTAAGAAAAATCACTGACAGAAAGGACTATCCTCAAAAATGATGGAAAGAAATCAGTGTAGACTTTATTACTTTATAAAACTCTCAACTAGGACTTCCGTCAGAGGGATTAGTCTCAGCGATATTACTGAGAACATAGATTTAATAATAACATGTGGAAGCAAAGAAAATGACATGTTATCTTTAATTGTCCATATACGGCGAAAAATTGAAATGATGAAAATAAACGAATTGTAGAATTACAAAATCTTATATATAAATTCGTATACTCTGTTTAAAAAAATGGAAAATCAAACCATTCAAGACAGCCATGCATGGATATAAAATTGAAAGTACGCAATATATTAAAAGTAAAATAGAAAATGAAACACTAATTTACTTATATCGGAATTTTAACTGTATAAAATGATGTCAAGAGCATAATCAGACGCTCCGCATCAATTTGAGTAACTTTAAATGACAAATATATGATGTTTAAAAAGAATGGACTATACTTTATATGGTGTGTGCTCCCCCGGAATAGTTAATACTGTACAATATCTGTTTTCGACGGATGCAATGAGGTTGTCGATAACATTTAAGGAATTCTCTTCTCAAAATCTAATATAGTATCAAAGTACCGAATACATCAAAAGTGGCATGCAATGCTTCGTTAGAGTGTGTTTTAGATATGCTCGATCGGATTTAAATGATGAGTGTATGCTGGCCACTACATACGCTATATTGTTTTGTTTTCAAACATATTCTGCACAAGTTGAGCTGTATTCAGCATGTATTAAATAAAAGAAATCGGCAATGATTACAACATAAAGTATGACACAAGATCTGAATATATCGTCTGCATAACTTTTGAGCTGTCAAAGTGACATTTGAAATAATTTACAAATCCATACATATTTATTCAGCAAATCATGCAAGCTAACATACGCCAATATGAACCCGATTACAAAATTTCACCAGAATAAGTTAATATATAAAAAATCTACTAATGATAATTGAGAATATGACCTTATGATAAAATGTCTAGAAAAATGAATCGGATAAAAAATTCATATCACATTTAAAACGGCACTTCCCTCTGTTAGTGGCTTTGGCGAGAGAGAGAAAAGCCTAGAGAAGGAACACTTTAACAAGTACTTTCGTGCAACCTACTCACTGTTTCATACAGGTCTTTATTCAATATTTACACAATTTATTTAATGCTAGGTGGGTATCTATCAGTTTTGTTGCATTTAAATCGCATGTTTTGCGGAGGAAATGCAGCATTATGAAATATTTAAAGTTGCTGTACCTAATAATTCCAAATTAATGGTAATTGAGATCGCTTTCCGTTAATTTCATCTTTTTAAATTTTAAATTTTTTAGAAACCATTCAGAGAGAGAATTGTATATTTTAAAACTAACCCGAAGCAAAATTTCAAGATTTTGGGCTCAGCAGTAACAGAGAAATAGAAAATTTTTGAAAGTTTTTTGTTTCTGCACTGTTTTTTATAGCGACATTTTTAGAAATTGTTCTATTGCGAGAATTTACGTCATGATAAATACAGCCATGTCAATTTTCATGTTTATATTCCTAACAGTTCCATTGTCTTCTTTTCTTAGATCATCTTTAGATCTTTTTCCGCTTTGTTTAGTCTTTCTATTTTTTAGAATTCGTTCTACAACGAGCATTTACATCTTATTAATTACTACCATGCCAAAGTTCTAGTTTCTAACCCCAACAGCATCCCAAAAATTTCAGTATTCCAAATAAATCATAGTTTAGAACATTTCTAGAAATTTTTACGTTTATCCCTCAAATTGAACCTTTTAGAGAGCGTTCATTACGAGTATTTACATCTTAAAAGTAACTACGCACCAAATTTAAAGTTTCTAACCCAATCAATATCGCAGAAATCACAATTTTAGAACTTTTTTGCTCCTGCAGCGATGTAGGTTCTTGCACTGGCATTATAGTCTTTTTTTCGGAGCAGAGATGGCCACCAACATTTTTTAAGTTGGCTATGTAGTTTCAGAGATAACACCTCACAAACGTACAAGCATTAATAATATTATATACTTTATAATATTATAACGCTTTATAATATTAGCATTAGATGTACAGATACAAAAGCCATTTATCTGTTACAAGCTAAAGTGCCGGCGTTGCCCAGAATTTGAAGGATGTTTGTTCTGAAAAATCAATTTCAAAATTTAACATACAACACAAAACAAACATTAAAAAAAGCAGTCGAAATGTTGTTGAATGAATCATATGAAAACGTTATATAAAAATGTATAAATCTATATAACAGACGCAAAAAAATACAACTATAAATGAACTTATTTCAATTTATAATTGGAGCAATAATGTTAAAATACGCCAATATTTCCCTAATCGGGTTTTTATTATGCTTCAATACATTTTTCACACTCATATGACGTTATACTGTATCCACCATGCCCTTTATATTTCCAATATGACGTAATATTTTCCTCTTTCACGTGGAAACCTTGAAATAGAAAAGTTATGAAGTTATATTCACTTTCATTTAAATTCGTCAAACCATTTATTTCATTTTCATATTTCACGTGAATATCTTGCAATAGGAAAGTTATGACGTAATATTCACCTTTTTTTTAAATTCGGCAAACTATTTATTTCATTTTCATTTTTCACGTGGAAATCTTGCAGTAGAAAATTAATTGTTGTAGTAATAATTTTATTGTGTTTTTTAATTGTTGGCAACTGCTATAACGAAAAATGTTTAAATTTGATAAGAAATTGCTGTTAAATTGGTGGTTTTTTATTAATTAAAAATTAACTATAAGTTATTTCGATTCCGGATTACTTTAGTTGTCTCGGCCATGTTTTAATACACATGTACGTATCTCTTCACAATTTTGGCTTCCAAATTGTGGATTTTTTATAGAATTACAAACAGACAGATAGACAAGTTTTCATTTTTATATATCTCTCTATTCTATGAAAAGTAACTAACGCTGTCACCGCCGCCGGTTTTTAATTTTTTGTGGCCGGAGGTCTTTCTTCGTTAATATTAAGAAAACTATTGCATACAAATATATGAAAATCGGTGGTATTATAACGAAATGTTTGATCAACACACTAATGCATACATTTTTCAAATCGAAGAATTATTTTAAGAGATATTTAATGCTAAAGTTGGACAAAATCGTTCCATTAAAAAAAAATTATAAGAGCAAAAGCTATACATGGGAATTTAATCATTTTTAGATCCTTTTATTCAATAGAAGATCCCGGTCTGCAGATTTCATTAAATTTTTTCAATTTGACTCATTTTTTGAGGTTTTATTTCTATTTTAAATTCAAATATTCAGCATTTTGACAGATATTTTTTACATATTTTAGAAAATGGTATTAATTTAAACTGTTGCGAACTGTACAAACAGCGCAAACAATAATGTTTGCTTCAAATAAAAAAATTATTTACACGTTATTATTATAAACAGAAAAAAAACCTTCAAATTACAATTAAATAATTAGGTATAAAAAGCAGGCACTTATTGGAAATTACGCCATAAAAACTATATTTACATGTGAATTTTAAAAGAGAAAGGATATTGTAAAATAAATTCATTAACATGCGTTAGAAATCTGAAATAGAACAAATTACGTCACATTACACTTTTTATGCAAAATGAACAAAAAATAGTATTGCAAAACAGTTTAAATTTAAAAATTGCGCGAGACAAATATTAGAGGTTAAATATTAGATTTTTTCAAAATTTTATTATTTGTCGTTTGATGTGAGGTGTTCAGGTATAAGAATGCAAATTTTTATATTTCAACATAATTAGGGGCTGAGTTAGAAAAATTGCTTTAAATACACAAGTTAGAGCTCAGAGGGTTAAATATTAGACTTTTTCAAAATTTTATCATTTGCTGTTTGATGTGAGGTGTTCAGCTATAAGTATGCAAAATTTCATGTCTCCAACTTAATTAGGGGCTGAGTTAGAAAAATTGCTTAAAATACACAAGTTAGAGCCCAGAGGATTAAGGAATAGACTTTTTCAAAATTTTATTTTTTGTCGTTAGATGTGAGGTGTTCAGCTATAAGTATGCAAAATGTCATGTCTCCAATTTAATTAGGGGCTGAGTTAGAAAAAATGCTTAAAATACAGAAGTTAGAGACCGGAGGGTTAAATATGACTTTTTCAAAATTTTATGATTTATCGTATTATCGCAAGTGTTCAGCTATAAGTATGCAAACTTTCATGTCTCCAACTTAGTTAGGGGATGAGTTAGAAAAATTGCTTAAAATACATAATAATGCCCGCCCAGAGGGTTAAATATCAGACATTTTTCAAAATTTTATTATTTGTCGTTTGATGTGAGGATTTCAGCTATAAGTATGCGAAATTTCATGTCTCTAACTTAATTAGGGGCTGAGTTAGAAAAATTGTTTAAAATACATAAGTTAGAGCCCAGAGGGTTAAATATTAGACTTTTTAAAAATTTTATTATTTGTCGTTTGATGTCAGGTGTTCAGCTATAAGTATGCAAAATGTAATATCTCCAACTTAATTAGGGGCTGAGTTAGAAAAATTGCTTAAAATACAGAAGTTAGAGACCGGATGGTTAAATATGACTTTTTCAAAATTTTATGATTTATCCTGTTATCGCAAGTGTTCAGCTATAAGTATGCAAAATTTCATGTCTCCAACTTAATTAAATTAGGGGCTGAGTTAGAAAAATTGCTTAAAATACACAAGTTAGAGCCGAGAGGGTTAAATATTAGACTTTTTCAAAATTTTATTATTTGCCGTTTGATGTGTGGTGTTCAGCTATAAGTATGCAAATTTTCAAGTCTCCGACATATATAGTTTCTGAGAACGGGCTCTGTGACAGATGGACAAACAGACAGACAAAGGAGTGAGACAGGTAGGGTTTCGTTAGATGGACGAAACTCTAAAAACATGCTGCGGATGACTGTAACAACATCCTAAAATTACATTACCATCAGCGATCTACCAATCCCGAATTTAGTTTATATTCATTTCATATATTCTTATTCTTTTGTGCGGCCCTGTAAAATAATTATCAATATTATATACATTAAAACCTCTGAATAGCGGACACCCCGAGAATGCAGAATTTGTCCTCTATTTAGAGGTGACCGCTACTGAGAGTAAAACATGTACAGTTATTCAAGGTAATCGAAAAAATGTCCGCTAAATAGAGGTATCCGCTAATCGGGTGTGTCCGCTATGGAGGTTTTACCAGTAAAACTCCTGAATAGCGAACACCTCGGGAGGGCAGAATTTCTCCTCTATTTGTAGGTGTTCGCTACTGAGAGTAAAAAATGTACAGTTATTTAAGGGTTGGTAATCGAAAAAATGCCCGCTAAATAGAGGTATCCACTAATCGGGTGTGTCCGTTATGGAGGTTTTACTGCATAATAATATCATCCTTTACAAGAAAATTGCATGCTGTATGATAGACAGACAGACATCCAGAGAAAGATAACCTCCGGATCAATAAACACTCATGTCTTTTGTTTTAATCATCCACAATTGTATGTCATACAACATGCCAGATTTTATACAACAGGCTAAAAACTGTCACCGTGGTACGGAATACTGTATTATTATTTGTTTGCCCACCAAAACTGGTTGCCACGGGTTGTTGCAAGGTTTGTGATCACGTGGTTGAAACTGATCTATTCAATATTACTGCGTGCGTATTTTTTTTTTATTTGCTCCATGTGTTCAAACCAGTTGTCTACGAAAACATCAACCGGTGAAAGTGACGCACACCAAATTTCTGTGACGTATGCAGATAAATTGTGCTTTTTTAAGAGTTTTTTCTATATAATTTTTAAACTGTTTGGAACTTATTTTTCATAGTAGGTGCATTCAGTAGGCGACCCTCATAGGTACCTTCTGGTGCAATCAGATACGAAATCCGACAAATATTTTTTGAGTTATGCTTGACGAAAGGTTTTTATTAGGCTTTTTTTTTTAGTAGGACATGGCGTTAATATCCATCGTAGTAGTAAAGTGTCCGGACAGTAATATTTCGCTGAGTATTAGCCTTCGCTTCGCTCAGACAATTAACAAAAAAGTCATGTATTGTTTTGCTATGTCAGCCGACTATTAAGAAGTGTATAGTGAATGATTTCAGATTTAAAGGAAGGACATATCTGTAAGGAAAATAAATTTTAAAATATTGACTTTGTAGTATCTTAGTGTACTGTTACAATTTAATAGATATTAGGTACATTGTTGCTGTTACATTTAAAAATAATCACAAAATTTTAACAGTACTAAGAGAACAAAATTTAAATTTCAGGTAATAGAAAACAAAATTAAATAGTGAAGTAAAAACATATATATATACTAATTAAAAGAATTTAGTACTTACATTTCTTTCATTATTCAATAAGAAATAGTAACACACTTAATAAAATTACTTAAATTACATTTAAATTTAAAAGCCTTTTACTAAAAAAATAAAATAAAAAAAACAAAAAACCCCAAACAAACTTATGTATTGAAGCATATAAGACTTAAATATTTGTTATACATACATCTATACTTAATCTATCGTATATATTTATGTTCTTTATAAATCTAATTAAAAATATCACTGAAAGAAATACTTTTTATGTAACAATAACAAGGGATAAATATTAAGCTTCCCATTAGCCTTAAAAAATTAGAATTTCCTTGTATTGCTCCTATTAGGAATATTTTGGATAGATTAATTTTAAATTGAATAGATTATGTTAGCTTATTACAGATGCTTTTTGTACTTATTGATACAGCCTAAAAATTTCAACATGATTCCTAAATTACTCTGTTGTATAAAAATGGGTAGATAAAACCCATTCAGGGTATGAAAGTTAAAGGGGGAAAAGTGTTAATTTCAAATAAATTTTTCATTATACATGACGAAAATAAATTGCCAAATTAAAAAGTTTTACTGTATAAATAAAAAAAAAACACTTCTTACAGTATTATTCGGCCAAGGCCGAATAATGGACTTGATATTTGGCCGAAGCCGAATATCCGGCGGATAGGCCGAATGGGCCGATTATTCGGCTTCGGCCGAATAATCGTTGCATCTCTAATCGAGAATACTTCAATTTTAAGATTAAAGAGAAATATATGCAATATTTTTTATTAGGGTAACAAGTGCTTAATAAAAATAAATAGTAAAATAGAAACAATATAAATTATCTGAATTTTAATTTTAAGTACCTTTTACATATATCACAAGGATTTGAAAAAAATGTTTTGTTAGTCGTAGTTTCGATTGTCTTTGCTTTGAAGCACCATCACGGAATTTTTTTAAAATTAGTTCAGCAGTATTAGCCTTTCTGCTGCTCCAGTCATTCCAAACCTTTCATGCAAAACATTCAAAAGATTCAGAATTGCTAATTTGTTCGTTTTCTTCGTTCCACTCCTCAGCTTACGGGAGCTCAAGTTAAATTCAAATGAACTCTAAGAAAGGGGATCGAAAATATATGTACTGGTAGTTCGGAAAGGACCACTTGCACACAAGAAATACGATAGTTAAAAAAGCTTTCAAAATAGATTTTGCACACAAGGAATGTGATAGTAAAAAGTTTTAAAAATGAATTTCGGTTAACCGAGAGTTTCGGATAAAAGAGGTTCTACGGTATATAAAAAAGTTCACAATTTCGCAAAAACAGGATCGTGTGGAAAAAAAAATCCCAGCAGATCCCTCATAAGATAATTAAATGCAACTTATCTTGTTAAAAATGAAAATTCATGTGCAAAATTATTTTAATAATATGCCAATTAATGAAAATGAAGGGATGGAAAAATAAAATTTTAAACATACATTTATTTTTATTCCACATAGCTTAATTTTTCACTATTATTAAAAATATCTATATATTTTCGTAATAACATGTAGTTGAAATTATTTAATCTTTACTTTCTTTTCCTGAAGTATATAGATTATTAGAGTTGACTGAGATTTATTTTAAAATATAAATCCATACAAACAAATTTTGCAAAGAAAATGTAAGCAAATTTTTTTTTTGAAAAATTTAGTAAAAATGAATTTTTAAATTATATGCAAAAATCCACCTGTTTTAAAACTTACCTCTTTTAATATTAAGAATCTAAAACTTAAAGTAAAGCACAGTTTAGATTTAGACTGGAAAGATAAAACAAAACTAAATACACAGGAAATTGATTATAATTGTAAAGGGGGGGGGGGATGTAATATTGTAAACTAATACCAATATTTAAACAATGGAAGATTTGAAAATAATATTTATAATAATGCCAGGACTGCTAAAATTTGTTCATTTTAAACTGGCATCATTTATATATTTTAAAAACAGTACTATGGATATGGAATGTAGATGTATGATAGTTTAAAATAGCTTTCAAACGGCAGTGATTAGTTAAAACTAAAGATTTTTTTTCATTATTTTTTTTAATTAGATCTACTGATAATTAAACAAATGCAACTGAAAAATTATTCCAACAGACACATGCTATATTACAAATAATCGAGTTGAATTAAGCAAGAAAAGCTTCTGTGAAAATTCTGAGGCTGAAAGGATAAACTTAAAAGCTGGCTTGTTTTCGCTTTTTTATATTTAATGTATTCATGTAAAGGAAATATATATAGGGGAGAATGGGGTGGAATGGGGCGGTAGGTTTTTCTCTTTGTGTATCATTCTAAACATTTCATCAATCGCACATTAGATGAAGCAATGGTAGCCCAATCTTCAGTTGAAAAAAGTTGCTGATCTGCATAAGGTTGAAATTCTATAAAGAAAGGAATTATTTCAAGAATGAAAAGTAAATTCGATTCATATACCTTTTATGCTTTCTGTATATTAATGACTTGTTTATGCGTAGATTTAATAGTTTTCCTATTTATGGAATATTATGTTGTATATTATCCATAATTTAAACTAAGCCTTAATGCAAAATTTGTGTTTATACAAGACGTTTAACATAGAAGGTGGTAGTGGGGAGAAATGGGACAAGTCCAATTCCTTCTTTTTAATAAAATCAATGTAAATAGATAATACACATTCTTTTTAATAAAATGAATGTACATTTCTAATACACAAATATTTTTAGTGGGTAATATATTAATTATAACATTCATAACATATACATTTACTTCAAAATGTAAATAAACAGAACCGGTGATTTTTTAATGCAATCTATGACTGACATTCCTAAATTTCCTTCCAGTGATGAAGATACTGGAATTTGATATTGTGGCACACACATTACTAACCTACAATCTTTGTTAGATTGTATATGTAGCCGACATTAGACTATCTGTGCCTTAACATACTTTGTTTTATAGCTGTGCCATACCTCCTTGTTAATGCGGAGGCATGGGGCACATTTTGAAACTTATAATTTCTTTAATTATAAAATTGTTTCTGCAAATTATGTTTCTATATTGTTCAAGGAGATTAGAAAGCGTTTCATTTTGTTTTCTATAAATTGAAATTTGTTTTTGTGTCAAACAAAGTTGATTTTCTTTATTTTTGTAAAAAGTGTCCCATTCCTCCCCACTCTCCCTGATACATTTTTTGTGTGCATAAGTATTAAAAACGTTTATTATTTTATATTTATTAAAAATATATATCTTATTTTTGAGAAAAATTTGCGAGAAATCGTTTTTTTAAAAATGTCCAACTTTTCCGGAAAAAAAACGGTTTTTCCGCCACTTCAAAATTTCCGAAAAATTGACATCTGTAGTGCATATAGCATGTTTAAAAATCCTGTATTACAATAACGAAGTATTTGAATATATCCCATTTTCTAGGCTTCCAAAAGCAAATAACATAACAGCAAAAATTATCACCCAGGATCAGTGCTGTAGTCGTAAAATAACCAGAAGGCATACGCTAGAGACAGAAGATATATGACAAAGAGTAGGGAAGACCGGGGGGGGGGGTTGGCACCTTAAGGGAATTTTTTTCACCTCAAAAAATGTTTATTTTTTAATAGTAAAAACTGTAAAGCTGAATCATGATCTTTAGTATCTAAAAATTTAACCGTAATTATAACTAAAGTAAGCACGCATGAAAAAAATTCTTTCAATCTCTGTACAGTGGCGAGATTACCCAGGATATTGGGGTAATTCCGCCACTGTATCGGGTAATGACGCCACTCTTTAATGACCTAGAAAATACATAAAATGTATACTAGGAAACACATAACCTACTGAAAATATTTAGAAAGCAATGTAATTTAGCAGAATAATGAATAATTACAATGTTCCATGAGCTAGATTTATTAATGTGCTAAGCTTACAATTTAACTCAAATTGCAAAAGTCACCCTTTGACATTGTGGCGGCATTAACCCGAGAGGACACTACAGCGGAAATTTTCCAGCAAAGCCGAAAGAAGAACCGAACTTGTTCAACAAATTGCATCAAAATGTCGGCGAATGCATGTAATTTACAGGTAATATTATCTTAAGTACCCAACGTTACAATAAAAGGTGTTTACCTCTACTCATTTGAAGCTATACAAAATAAGAAGCAACTAGATGAAAACTAAATTTTTCACTAAACAAAGAAACGACGTACAACAAAATCACTCCCACTCTAGGCACTGTTTCTATTGTTGGCCGCTATAGTGCAGGCGCATTCACTATTTCAAACTGCCGTTAGTTTTTAAACTAAGCGGGGTGGCGGTATAACCCCGAGTGGCGCCATTCCCCTGGTCTCCCCTATACACTATATAGAGCTATGGGAGAAAGTTCTAAAATATATTATGTATACATAAAATGCAAATTCTTATTACATTCCGTACGTTTATAACTCATGTTCTGCTAAATGGATTTTTATGGGAGTCTACATGGTCAGACAATTTGTCAGGGATTTTTATTTGATTCGGAGTTCCTTTGGAAAAACTGACCAGTTTAGCGGGCGATGCCTTCTAATAAAATAAAATTTCTCTTACTAACAAAATTGAACGGATTTATGTACAAACATTCCGCTTACAAATACGAAATATACGAATACATCCTATTTCTTGACATCTAAAAGCAAATACCGTAATTACAAAAACTACCACCGAGCGCCTTTAAACAATTAGCATTGAATACACGTTTTATAATCCAAAACGCTGTTTAAATGAAAGTTTCGAAAAAAAGAAAATGTCTATGTTGTCTATGAACTGTCAATCTAAATAGCAGTTCTATAACATTTTAAACAACGTCTGAGTTTTTATGAAATCGCAGTATCTAATAAAATTTTTAATGCGATTGTTCTAAAATACATATAAAATGCAAAGTCGTATTTCATTTAGATAGTTTATAACTCCGTTTGTACAAAACGCATTTTGATGGAACCAACTCTATTAATTAGGTAATTGTTTGGTGAAGGTTTTAAAGTATAACACATTGTTCTGCTTTGTTTAGTTATAAACTATAAAGCAATGAAGGAAAATTCTATAATGAGGAGAACTCAATTATGAAAGATTAACATTTTTAAAAAGTTCTACGTAACGAATTTTGATGGGAGTTGCACTGTTAGTTGTATAATTTTTCCAGGTATTGTTTAACTGCATTTTGTTGCTTAGTTATAGAGATAATCGAGGAAGGTTCTATAATCAGGTAAACACGATTCTGAAAGATATTTATTATATAAAATGCAAATTCGTAATTGATTCCGGCCATTTGTAACGCGTTTTGGTAAGAGGATTTCGAGAGACGTTGTTAGTTATGAAAATTTGGAAGGATGGGTAGTACTTTTATGTTAGCCGATAATGTTAGTGATAAATCATCAAATATTGTTTCAACAACCGTCATTTGCATTGGACTTATTTAAAATACAAACCTTGATTTTATTTAAAATAGAGAACTTTAAAACACATAATATTGAAAATATATCAACATACCTGCCTTTTATTCTTTTCATTTAAATGAAAATATAAAGGGGTGTCGAAAATTGAAACATTATCCCAGTATACCTCTAAAGTAGCTAGGAAAAAGTCAAGCGGATTTCCTAGTTTTACAACAAAAGGGATTACTTAATTTCTTATTATTCAAAAAATATCATCAGCATATCTTACCAGGAACAGTAAAATAAGTAACAAAAAGAAAAGTGCCCAGTTAAACTGATGGAATTCAGCTCACAGGATATTCACACTAATTGTATATTATTTTCTTATTTCAAAGAATAATGCCCCTCAAAAAATAAATGAAGGCGATTAGCCTCCGTTTCCCCCCTTTATACTTAATAAATGAACCTCCAAATCAAATGAAGGAAGCGCCATATCGGAATAAACTGGTATATCAAATTTGAAGTAAATCGAATAATTCTGCATGAAAAACCCATGTATCTAAATTAAGGGGGGGGCGGGGGCTAGCCCCCGTCCCCCTTTTATACTTAACCAATAAACCTACAAATCTAATCAAGGCAGCCCCTTAACATAATATACCGGTATACCAACTTTGGAGCAAATCGAATAACTCTGCATAAAAAACCCATTTATCTAAGGGGGGGGGGTCTACCCCCCTTTCCTTCCTTCCTTTATACTTCACTAATGAACCTCCAAATCTAATCAGGGAAGCTCCTTAACATAATAAACCGGTACACCAAATTTGGAGCAAATCGAATAATTCTGAATGAAAACCCAATTTATCTAAATTAAGGGGGGGGGGACCACCCTATCCTGTTTATACTTAACTAATGAATAGCCAAATCTAATCAAGGCAGCTCCTTAACATAATAAACCGGCATACCAAACTTGGAGCAAATCGAACAATTCTACATGAAAAACCCATTTATCTAAATTAATGGGGGGGAGCCCCCCTTTCCCCCTTTACATTTAAGTAATGAACTCCCAAATTTAATCAGGGAAGTTACTTAACATAATAAACCGGTATACCAAATTTGTAGCAAATCGAATATTTCTGCATGGAAATCCCATTTATCTAAATTAAGGGGGTGGGGGGACTAGCCCCACTTTTCCCTTTTTATCCTTAAATAATGAACCCCCAAATCTAATCAAGGCAGCTCCTTAACATAATAAACTGGTATACCAAATTTGGAGCAAATCGAACAATTCTACATGTAAAACCCATTTATATAAATTAAGGGGGGGGTAGCCCCCCTTTGCCTACTTTATACTTAAGTAATGAACTTCCAAATCTAATCAGGGAAGCTCCTTAGTATAATAAACCGGTATACCAAATTTGGAGCAAATCGAATATTTCTGCATGAAAAACCCATTTATCTGAATTAAGGAGGTGACTAATCCCCCTTTATCCTTAAACAATGAACCCCCAAAACTAATCTGGGAAGCGTCTTATCAAAATCAAGCTAGAAAAAAAAATTGAAGTAAATCGGATATTTCTATCAAGAGTTATCGTGTTACGTACAGTCGCGGAAAAAAAAAGTAAACACCTCCTGCTAACTCCTCAACAAATTATAGTAGAAGAAAGTTACTTGTACCGAACGATTGGAAATAAAGTCTACTTTTAAATGATGTATATCGAATATGCTTAGGGGGCCATCTACATATTAAAACGAACCATAACTTTGCTTTTTTCAATAACAGTACGCAGTTCTGACAGCATAAATGAACTCTACACCCTTCAATTAGTCTAAAAACAAATTTTTATGCAATTCGTACCATAAGTTTCTGAGAAATTAATTATTTTAAAATGAGCGTATTTTAAGGGCTGTATCCAAATTGAAGTTCAGTACTCGATTGTTAGCCGAGAGAGCCGCCTTCTTGATCAAGGCACCTTAAGCAGTCAATTAAGGGAGTCCACAAAAATCTTCAAATTTTCAATTTTTTTTTTTTATTATTGGATTAAAAATTTCTCTGTCGTTTTCTGCTTAAAATGTTGTTTAAATCATGTTTCTGTCTTAATTAGAACAGGAAATATTAATTTTTTCGTTTTGGTTCGTTTTCAAAATCTGCTTTTCAGGCTATGGTTGTCAAGGAATCGAGTTCTTGGGAAATTGCGTTTTTCTTCATGATAGGTTTTTTCACCATTTCTTATATTTAAATTCTTATAACTCGAGAACCGTTAAAGATACAGGGTTGAAACTCGGAACATATCTAATTCAATTATTTTACTTTACTTTTGAGCCAGCATGTTTGAAAAAAATATTTACTTTTGAAAATATATATTTTTTTTAAGTTGCACCACTTTTTTTGTAACTTTTTCGTTAAATATTTAATTTTTTAAAAAATTAATATTTTTTAAAATGCTGGCTCTAAATTAAAATATATATATTTCTGTTTATTTAAATGAAAAACAATTTAAATTCTACAAATAATATTTCTAGTTATAACGATTTTAATAAATTCTTTTTTCATAATTCTTTTTTAATAAATTCTTTTTTCATAATTCCTTTTTAATAAATTCTTTTTAAAAAAAGCTATGAGAAGTTTTATCATTTGATTTTGTTTACAAATGATATGGTTAACCATCATAAAAAAATTCAAAATTTTAACTCAATAAATGAAATTTTTTTGAAAATGTGTCCCGGACCCCCTTAAGCCTGTTAGTTTACAGGATAGCATAAGGAATTTCAAAACATTTAGTCACGTCTACCCTAGACGGCCCCTTAAACCATCATTTAGCCATTTTTTAAGCATAATTTGAAAAGTACTTGGAAGAAAAATGTGAAATTTTGGATTTCCATACAGCAGGACTTAATAAATCTGAATCCATAAAAAAAAATTGAAGGTTGCAATTCATTATTTTTTTTTAATATTAATTTCATAATTCATATCAGAAAATTATAAAAATTGCAAATTCAACGTATTTATGTTTGGGTATTTTAGCATTATTGCTATAGAAAAAATTAGCACATTAGGAGTATAATTTCAGAAGTTATAAATAAAAATATGAAAACGTAATTTAACATTAGAAGTACTAAATTTTGATCGTTTATAATTCAAAAACTTATCATTCAAATGACTTGAAATTTGGTTTCTAGGCATAGTTTGAACCAAAGATTTGAAATATCTCGTTAAAATTGGGTATTGCCTTTGAAAAAAATGAAGTTTGGATTCGTTTTAATATGTAGATGGCCCCCTAAGCAAATTTTATGTACGTCATTTAAAAGTAGACTTTATTTCCAATCGTTCGGTACCAGTAACTTTCGTCTACGATAATTTGTTGAGGTGTTAGTAAGGGGTGTTTACTTTTTTTTCCACGACTGTACGTACGTACATACATACATACGCACAGAACGGGCGGGCACATAAGCTCTCAGGCTTTGATAGCCTGTGAACTAAAAACTGATAATTGTTCCTTTAAATTAAAAGTAATCCACTTAAATCATGGGAAATTTAATTAATATTATACATAAACATTTATTAACCAATAAATTTCTTGCCAAGGAAAAGTAAAATAAGCAAAAACACTGAAAATTGCTCCTTTAATTTAAAAATAATCCACTTAAATCATGGGCAATTTAATGAATATTACACATAAACATTTATAAACTAATAAAATGTCTTACCAAGGAACAGTAAAATAAGCAAAATCACTGAAAATTGTTCATTTAATTTAAAAGTAATCCACTTAAAATCATGGGAAATTTAGTGAATATTATGCATAAACATTTATAAACTAATAAAATTTATTACTAAGGAACAGTAAAATAAGCAAAATCGCTGAAAATTGTTCATTTAATATAAAAGTAATTCATTTAAAATCATGGGAAATTTAATGATTATATGTAAACATTTATAAACTAAAAAAATTCCTTACCAAAGAACAGTAAAGTAAGTAAAATCCATGAAAATTGTTCCTTTAATTTAAAAGTAATTCACTTAAAATCATGGGAAATTTAATGAATATTATACATAAACCTTTATGAGCTAATAAATTTCTTACCAAAAAACAGTAAAATAAGCAAAATCACTGAGAAATGTTCCTTTAATTTAAAATTAATCCTTTTAAATTATGGGAAATTTAATGGATTTTATACATTAACATTTATAAACTAATAAAATTTCATATACTTAAAAAATAATTCAACCAGTTTGTATACAAACATTCTATGTACAATTAGAAAATATCTGAATATATCAACTATCAAAATCAAACTGCGTAACAACTATAATCAAATGCCATTAAACTAAATTAGAACGTACACGTTTTACTGTCAAAAGTGATGGCTTGTATTTAAATTGCTAGAAAATGGTATCGCTTTTTTTTTTTTTTTTTTTTTTTGGTTGATAAGAAATACTGTAAAATTATGAAAACAAATCACTTATTAACATTAAACTAAAGTTATAACATGCTAAAAGTGAAAAAAAAGGTACATTTAAAGGCGTATAAATGCCATTTAATCCGATCTACATGTTTTGTACACAGAAACGGCGACTTTATGAAGATTTTCTTTTAAATTTTGTGGCAATAATTTTTTATGAATATTGATCTTGATAAAGTCTCAACTTGTGCATACGAAACATGTAGACCAGATTAAAATGTATTTATATGCCTTTAAAAGTACCCCTTTTCACTTTTCGCATGCTATAACTTTAGTTTAAGAAATACTGTTTCATGTTAAACAATAGTTCATATTACATCCAAAAAAGTTGAAGTTTTCACGATATTGCAGGATCTATTTTTTTATTATGCTTCTGATTAGTTTTACAATAAAAGAATATAGGGGCTTTAATTTATTACAGAAAAAAGGGGGGGGGGAGATAATTTAATCATCTAAATATTAATAAAAAAATAAATAAGCAAGAACAAGTGATAATTTTTCTCTTAATAATTTCAATAAATAAATCACGTGAAACATAACAAAAAATATGAATAATATTATCATACATTATTACACATTAAAGATTTATAAAATAATAATAATAATAAAACATTATACTTACAAGATAATTCAAAGAGTTCCTACACAAATATTCCGTATACAATTACAAAATACATCGCTTATAGTGAATTTCAAAATCAAATACCTCAACTGCAAAAACTACCACCAAGCGCCATTAAACTAAATTATAATTCAGCACACGTTTTATAGTCAAAAGGACAATCGACGATAAACAGCGACAAGAATTATTAAATAAAACAGACTTGTTTGGTCACTTTTCCAAATGCTCACACTGGAAAATTCCCTTTACCCACACTGCTACATAATAAAAATTGATAATAATATCCGTGCAAATTGGTTGAATAGAAAAATTACCTAACATCCGAAGAAACTAAACACCATGACGGTTGCTATCATCATTTTGCGTCATAAGTTGACCAATAAGATCGAATGAAGGACTTATGACGTTTATTTTTTGTTTTTTTTTTTCGGAAGACCTGTCAATTTTCTTAAGCTTTTACTTGTTGCTATTTGTTGTCTCGAAGACGGAATACGAACAGACATGCCTAATAGGGTAGTTTGATATAAACTTGTTTCTTGAGGTTTAAGGTTATGTTTACGTTATAAAAGATAAGAAACGAAATGTTGAGGGCTTTTTTTTTTTTTTTTTTAATCTGGATGCTGCAGCACATTTTTTGTTCAGTGATATAGACCAAAAATAAGATAAAATCCAAATAGGTGGGGTCGTGATCCCTAACAAACGAAGATAAAAATACAGTCGAACCTCGTTATCCCGACACTCTAATGAACAGAAAAAAGTGTCGTCATAACCGGAGTGTCGCAGTAACCAAAGTTGGAGAAAAATATGTTCATAAAAAGCTGTATCTTTAATTAATTTAAGACTAATTTAAATTCATAAGTGTCCTTGCAGTTTTAAGCAATAAGACATTATTATTAAACAAAATAAACACAAAAACAAAATTGAAAAGAATAAAAATCAGATTTATGATGACTTGTTTTTTTTTTATTGCTACATAAAATATTGATGAATTAAGGTTTGCTTATCCCTAGATGTGCTTCCTTCAATTTTTTTTAAATATTATACAACGAATTATAATCAGTATTCGTTGTTTCAGAAATGGATGTTAGATATTAATTTCTGATCGTTTCAATGCAATGCAATGCTTCGGTTTTAGTCGGACGAAAAACGCTGTGTAACTACAGTAAAGCTCCTCCTGACCAGAACAAAAAGATCGCAAGTAGACTGATACGTCTATCTGGAGCTTAAGAGGGTCATGTATAGTGTGTGGGTATATTTATTCAGATAAAGGATTGAAGTAAAATTTCTTATTTATTTCAATGAATATTGTAGACACTTTTGTGAAAAGTTTGGCTAAGACATTTCTCACCGCTTAATTTCCGTGTTTATAAGATGGATTATGAAAAATGGACAATTTTCCTAAACCGTCGGGATATTCGGAGTTGAAAATTATTCAACGACGTAAAATCCGGAGTTTTTTTACATTAAAATCATATACAGAAAATCGAGACTATGAAAAACTGACGTGATAAGCGGAGTGACGTGAAAACCGAGTGACAGGATAACGAGGTCCAACTGTACAGTGTTTATAAACTTAACACTTTGAGGTCTGAGCTATTTGAACCGCATATTTCCCTCTGGACTGAGGATATTTAGTACTTTTCATGATTATTTTTTAAAATACTTGGAAGATATGCATTGTAATAATTTTATTTTATTATAAACTTCAAACTATTCTTATTCACAATGAAGTAACTATTTAACTGTAGTAAAAATTATTATTTAATGAGAAATTATTGAAAAAAGCATGTTATATATATTTTTAAAAAGTTCCGCATGTCTTTTTTTTTTTTTTTTTGATAAGAAATACTGTAAAATTATGAAAGAAAATCACTTATTATCATTAAACTAAAGTTATAACATGCTAAAAGTGAAAAAAAAAGGGGCACATTTAAAGGCGTATAAATGCCATTTAATCCGATCTACATGTTTTGTACACAGAAACGGCGACTTTATGAAGGTTTTCTTTTAAATTATGTGGCAATAATTTTTTATGAATATTAATCTTGATAAAGTCTCAATTTGTGCATACGAAACATGTAGACTAGATTAAAATGTATTTATATGCCTTTAAAAGTACCCTTTTTTTTTACTTTTCGCATGTTATAACTTTAGTTTAAGAAATACTGTTTCATGTTAAACAATAGTTCATATTACATCCAAAAAAGTTGAAGTTCTCACGATATTGCAGGACCTATTTTTTTTTATTATTATTAGTTTTACAACAAAAAGAATATAGGGCTTTAATTTATTACAAAAAAAGGAGGGGAGGAAATTTAATCATCTAAATATTTAAAAAAAAAAAAATAAGCAACAACAAGAGATAATTTTTCTCTTAATAATTTCAAATATAAATCACGTGAAACATAATAAAAAATATGAATAATATTATCATACATTATTACATATTTAAGATTTATATATAAAAAAAAATCATACTTACAAGACAATTCAAAGAGTCCCGATACAAATATTCCGTATACAATTGCAAACTACATCGCTTATCGCGAATTTCAAAATAAAGTACCTCAACTACAAAAACTACCACCAAGCGCCATTAAGGTATCCGCACACCTTCGAAGGTGTTTCTTTGGAAAATTTTTAATTTTTCTGTTGCTATGCATTTTTTATAATGACATTTACTTTAAAACTTTGGAAAAAAATATAAAAATTTTAGCAACTACCCAGAAGTAATTTTTTAAAGGGAAAAATAGTCAAAATTATGCCAAAAATTGACATTTCCGCAAAACATGATAACTCAAAAATAAAACAATTTATTGACATTTTGTAAATTGCATAACAAACAGAATAACGTTCTCTAGGACTTAGACTACACACATTATAATCGCATCTCTGTCTCAGATGATATGGCAGTTAAAGTACTAATGTAATGAAATATTCGCAAAATTTGTGTCAAGTTTGTCATTTATACCAGTGTAACTATAAAACTATTTAATATATTATCATGAGTGTAGTCTATTCCGTCAAATGACATTTGTAAAAGAAGTACAAAAAATTTTGTGGCATTTCATGCATAATTTTTTGTTTTAGTATGTTTTGCGTATAGTAAAAATCTGAAAAACTTCATTTTGAGAAAAAGCTAAAAACAACTTTTAGGATAGACATAACGTAATGTAAATAACGTAATAGATGTAATTTTAAACGGCTGTAACTCGGGTTCTATTTTAGATACAGACAAAATTTAAGCAGATTTAGATAGATAAAAGATTCAACTTTAATATTATTGCAAAAATGAAAAATCGATATTTTGATCGAAAATTGCGTTTTAAAGGTGTTCGGATACCTTAAACTAAATTATAATTCAGCACACGTTTTATAGTCAAAAGGACAATTTTATGTCAAAAACATCATTTTTTAACATAAAAGCTTACACAGACTTGAATAAAATCTTACCCAAATGTTGTACAAATATCTGAAATATAGGTTTTATTTGTATATATAAACATTATTTAATAAAATTTGCTTTTCTGTTGTACATATCAAAGGACGGATTTGCACAAAGAGCAACACCTCAAGGTACACAATAAATTCGAATTAAGATCTGATTCTAGATATTTTCATACATTTACTTCGGTTTAGTGCTGCCACTTATATGTATTTTTTTCAAAATAACAGGTTCGTAGATAATATCTGAAAAGACAGCTAACATATATAGTATGTAATTTTATAGATCAGAGAGTTAAAAGTTGGCCCTGAGAGACTCTCAGGCTTAGTTCGCTTCACCGAAAACGACAACCCGAGTGACACTCGGGATTAGACCTCAAAGTGTTAAGGCGTGTTACCAATCAGGACGCAAATTCCCCTCTCTTATTATTAGTGAGGGGAATTTGGAAGCTGAGTGACTAGCAGCCTTAGACCATTCGGGACCGACGTCTGTTACGCAAATTTAATTCGGTTGGCTCTACTGTTTTTTAAAAGTTACCTTTACTTTTGTAATCCCGAAAATGATCTAATTAAATAAGGTAAATATTACTTATTTATATTACTGGTAGCAAAAACATATTTTAAATGTACCTTTTAAAGGTGCATATATGCACCCATGGTCCCGAATGGGTTAAAGCTTGTTATCAGTCAGGTTGGAAATTCCCCTCTCTAATGCTAAACCTATGGCTCTTGGAATGCATTTGTATTTTTCAAATTTCTCCTCGGAAAATTAACATTTTTACCTTCTGTTTTCTGTATCCTCTTCTTGAAGAATATTTCTTTCTTTTTTATTTGCAAAAATGTTTATAAAATACATATTTAATTTTATATTTTAAATGTTAAAATCTAAGTGAAGCAGGCGAGTTGTAAGTAAGGTATTTTTTTCTTCACTTTAAATCAAATTAACAATGCATTTTAAAAATATTTTGTCGAATAAAAAAAGAAAAAGTATTTTTCAAGAAAAGCATACAGAAAACAGAAAAAAAAATTAATTTTCCGAGGAGAAATTTGAAAAATACACATGCATTCCAAGCCCATAGATTTAGCATTAGAGAGGGGAATTTCCAGCCTGACTGATAACAAGCCTTAAGGCTCCTAGTCACACAACTTCCAAATTCTCCTCACTAAAGCTAAGTCTATGGGCGTAGAATCATTCGTATATTTAAAATATCTCCTCAGGAAATTAATGTTTTTAATTGCTTTTTCCTGTGATCTCGTCTTAACAGATACAATTTTTTTTCTTAGTTCTCAAAATATTTCTAAAATCTATGCTTAATTTAATATTTTGTTACAAGCGGACGAACAGCGAGTAAGATTTTAATACTTTATATAAAATTAAGTATACATTTTAGAAATATTCTGAGAATTAAGAAAAAAAAAAAGGAACATCATTTAAGAAAGAGTGCAGAGAAAAAAGAAAAATATTAATTTGCCGAGGAGATATTTTAAATATACGAACGCATCAAACACGCATATACTTAAAATTAGTGAAGGGAAGCTGAGTGGCTCAGCTTCCGAATTCAGATTCCGAAAAAGTAAAACCATCATATAATATTTCCTGACATTATTTTCCAGTAATGTAATTTATACGAAGATAAACTAGTCGTTGGGGGTCACCGTAATACTTACCCATCATGGATATACATAATATAAAATATGAAAATAAAACATGTGATACATGCTAAACATTGTATCATGTTACTTTTATTCATAATTTAATTTACTTGGACTCCCTTAAATATAATTTAATCCCTTAAGCTAATATTGCTTTTTGTTGCGTTAAAATATCTCAATTTGTTGATTTTCTGTAAGCAAACAAACACTATTGGTTTACAGTGGAAGTCTATGGGAATTTGGCGAAATATTAGAGATACCGCCAATTTGGAGTCACTTTTGGCGACAAACTTGGCTGTATTTGGTGACAGAACTGGGTCCCCCCTATGGTAACCCCCTTATAGGTATGGCGATGCATTAAATGCTTGACATTTACGATAAGCCATTATCGGAATTTAATCTTATAGATCGGCAATAGTTTTTTGGTCGACGGGATAATCGAGTAGTACCGAAATGCGTAAAAGAAACATCCTTGTAACTCGAAAAATTATCATCATATTAACTAACAGCTTACTGCGTCGGATTAAGCGTCTCATTTCCAATTAAAATATATCTTTGAATTGAAATTTGAATAAAATACAGGGTCATGAAAAATCGAAGAGTGTGAAAAATAATATTACAAATAACTCGGCAAATAATTATCCGATCGACTTCATTCTTTATGCAAAATTTATGTTTTTTTATTGTTTTTTATGTTCTCTCCCTCAAATAAATAATTTCGAAAATTTTCGTATACCTTTTATCAGAACGAATATTTCAAGAGTACGAAAAAAATAGTTTCGGATAATCGAGTTTACTGATATTCAAAAGCTTCTTCCCATTATTACTTCCTAAGTACACACCAAATTTCAAGTCTCTGTCTCAATTTATTTGGGAAGTAGAGCGTTTACAGACACACACACAGACGGGCGGCAATTTTTTTTTCTAAAAATATGTTTTTCGGAATCTCTTGTGTCTGAAACGTATAAATCCATCAAAAAAAAATTTTTTTTTTCGATTTTTAAAACGATTACAAGACTTACCCTATACTACATATGATGGGTAAGTAAAAGTAAAGGTTTCCACTAAACCGTGAAAATAAAATAAAATGAAATAAAACTAGTCGTTGGGAACCAAAGTAATACTTAATTCAACATGGATATGCATAATATAAAATATGAAAATAAAACATGTGTGTAAACTATTAACACGTTCACTGCCAAGCCTATAAAGTAAGAATTTTCAAATTTCTTCTTGAAAGTCGTTTGCCACCACAAATTCAGAAAAGTAAATTTCGCTTTACTAATACAGCGAAATTTCTGAAAATAAATAAGGCATTTTTTTTTAATTCTGAAATAATGGTGACAAAGTAATTAATAAATTAAAACCAGGAATATTAAAGCTACGAGTATACTCGTAGCTTGGCAGCGAACGTGTTAATAAAATGCATTGCAATTCCAAAATAAAATTTGAACGCATATTTAAATATTTTTAACAAAACAGGACCCTGATTGTGTTACAACGGTAGTCTATGGAAATTTGGCGAAATACCAAAGATAGCGCTAAGTTGGTGTCCCTTTTGGCGAAAATTTTATCGTCAGATTTGGTGATATATCGCCAAGTTGGCGATAAATTTAGCGGTATTTAGCGATAGTTTGGCGATACTTTTTGGGTCGACGGGATAACCGGGTAGTACCAAATTGCGTAAAAGAAACATCTTTACAACACCAAAAATGATAATCATGTTAACTAACAGTTTACTGCGTCGGATTAAGCGTCTTATTTCGAATTAAAATACATCTTTGAATTGAAATTTGAATGAAGTACAGGGTCATGAAAAATCGAAGAGTGTGAAAAATAGGATTACAAATACCTCGGCAACAATATCTCAACTTGTTCGGGAGACAGAGCGTTTACAGACACACAGACACACACACACATACAGACAGACGAACGGCATTTTTTTTTTTTTCAAAAATATGTGTTTCGGAATCTCCAGTGTCTGAAACGTGTAAGTCCGTCAAAAATTGTTTTTCGATTTTTAAAACGATTACAAGACCTACCCTATACTACGTATGATGGGTAAGTAAAATAGCTGGTATTTTCTTCAAATATGCAAAAGGTAAATTATAATGCTACTTGAAAAATATATTTAAGGGGTCTTGTAACTTTTAAACGTGACGAAAATCAACTAAAACATTCAAAGTTATCTCCAGGGTATATCTCTAAAGAGTATATCTCCAAAATATTTTTATGTATAAACATGAAAATTTGACTAGTAATTAAACAGATTGTGTTATGTAATACTCTACCATTAGAAACTGACTGTACTTTTACAAAATGTGTGTATTGTTGAAAATAAAATAGCTCTTTTAGATAGATTTCGTAAGAAATACTACCTATTACATTCTCCCCTATGTTGGAATTTATTAAATTTTTTTTGCAGATCTACGCTGAGCATGACCACTAGAACCCAAAACCACTTTCAGTTCAAAACTTTATCTATCTATCTTTCTTTCTCTCTCTCTCTCTAATAGGTGAAAACAGAAAAAAACCCCTTATCTTCTTTATTATAATACATATCAAATCAGTTTAAAGTTATTATTACTGCTAGGAAAAGGGCCAAAAATTTACGTATGACAGATTTTTGATATCATTAAAAATGGGCTCAAGAAGCGAAAAAAATAGGGTTTTAAGAAGAAAAAAATCGATTACTTCGTCGATTCAAAAGACATCAAATCCATTTAAATTTATTCTAAATAACTTCCTACAACTGTTATATTGACAAGTTTTTGATAGAACCAACTCTTACAGCAAAAAAAAGGGGGATGATGAAGAAAAAAATTCATAACTTCGTCAATTCACAAGATATTAAATACGCTTAGATTCATTTTAAATCTTCTTAATATTATCTATAACTTTTATATCGAACAGTTTTTGAAGAGTTATAGGGCCAAATCTTATAGCAAAAAAAATAAAAAAATAAAAAATAAAATAAAATAAAAAATTGGGATTGGAGAAAAAATTATCGTATTAACTTGATTCTGATAAAATCAGCTCCTACAGATAAATAAAGTTAAAAACCCGTCAAAAGCGGCCAGATGAACTTGTTGAATTGGGTTTATCTCTATCTTGATTTATTTTTTGTTGGTTAAATAAGTACTTAACTTCGAAATCTACCTGCGCTTGTAGGCCAAGCCGGCAGGAATTTTTTTTTATTATTAAGAAAAGTGGTTTACAGCTAATTCATATTAAATTTGGATTAATTTTTATAATACATTAATAAATATTTTCTACTAAAAATATTATAAATTTCTATTAAATTTTGTCAAATAAATAAGTCTTTATATGTGCTAGAAGGCAACTGCGAAGGCACTATGTCTGAAAACAAAAATTATAGATATTCAGAAGACTACGTTAACCCATTACCCCCTGACGTTGCGCTGACGCAACAGTCAAAATAATTGCTCATGCAATCAGTTAATTACATTGGCACCACTATTATAAAATTAAAAAAGATGTCTTATTTATTGGCAGAAATTTTGCTATTTTAGTAAAGCGAAATTTACCTTACTGAATTTGTTGTAGAAAACGACTTTCAATAAGAAATTTGAAAATTTCTACTTTATAGTTTTGGCGGTTAATGGGTTAAATTAGACTTCAATGTGATGGTTTTAAAGTCTTAAAAGTCTATTTAGCTCAGCATATTCTACACATTTGAAAGATTATACATAATTAAACAAGGAAAAAATATCAAACATCTACGCTTAAGTCAAAATTGTTTCGTTAACCATGTAAATAAAATATTTTTCTAAAAGAAATCAAACCTTTGCATTTTTCAATGAATAATAAAAATAAACTGTCAATAATTAACAGAAGATCATTTAAAAAATACTTTTCATGCGTTTATTATTAATATCAAATTTCTTGGCAATCCATACAAGCGCACAATGACTTACGGAATAAAAATCTATTCTACAGTACAAAAATTCTGTTAATGACTAGTCAATTTCTAAAGGTGTATATTAAAAAACACAATCTGTTTAATTAATAGTCAAAATTTCATGTTTATACATAATAAGGTTTTGAAGACACACTAATTCAAACTTTGAATTTTTTGTTGATTTTCGATTCGTTTAAAACTAGAACGACCGGAAATGTCACTCAAGCGTTATAAAAATGTTTTACACCAGAATTTTTATTTAAAACTATTTAAACTTATTTATTTAACTTATTTCTCCGTTGTACATATTTAACTTACTGCAGAAAAAAAATATCTGGTTCGAATCGAAATATTTTTATTTGGTAGCGTTCAAAATGACCGCTATGGTCGTTCTAGTGCTAAAAGGTACAACCGAAACCGAAAAAAACCCAGCAAAATCCAAAATCTTAAATTACTTGTTTAGCGGCAGCATTATTTTTTTTAGCTCGCAGGCTATCAAAGCCTGAGAGCTAATGTGCCCGCAGGTTCTTTATGTACGTATGTATGTACGTAACGCGATAACTCTTGAAATGTACGATTTGCTTCAATTTTTTTTCTAGGTTCATCTCATAAGGCGCTTCCTTGATTAGTTTTGGGGGGATCATTGGTTAAGTATAAAGGGGGGTATGGGGGCTAATCCCGCCATTAACTTAGATAAATGGGTTTTTCATGCAGCATTATCAGATTTGCTTCAATTTTGGTATACCGGTTAATTCTGACAAGGCGCTTCCCTGATTAGATTTGGAGGTTCATTGTTTAAGAATAAAGGGGGATCGGAGGGTAGGGGTAATACCCTCTTAATTTAGATAAATGGGTTTTCTTATCCGATTTGCTTCAAATTTGGTATACCGCTTTATTATGATAAGGCGCTCTATTATTAGATTTGGAGGTTCATTGGTTAAGTATAAAGGGGGGGGATAGGGGGAGTAATACTCCCTTAATTTAGATAAATGGGTTTTTCATCCGATTTGCTTCAAATTTGGTATACCGGTATATTCTGATAAGGCGCTTTCCTGATGAGATTTGGAGGCTCATTGGTTAAGTATAAAGATGTGAAATGGGGGGGGGGGGGGTAATCCCTCTTAATTTATTTTTGGAAAGGCATGATTTTTTGAAGTAAGAGTATAATATACGATTTGTGCGAATAGACTGTGAGCTCAATCCTATCAGTTTAACTGGGCACTTTTCTTTTTTCTTTTAAATTGTAATGACAATTTCTCGTGTTACTTTTATTTGTCTGAAAGTCAGGAAATCCCCCGCTCCTCCTTAATGATGATGGAGGAATTGTGACAAATAAAGTAAAGACAGTCACCTGAACATAAATAATTGTCTTTCCAATTTCAGTTCTGAATGATGCAACAAAAGGAGTTACCGTTGTGAATTGTAACTTTTCATCCCAGGAAGGCAATTGCAGCTTTTCGAAGTGAGTCAGCAAACACCTTTCTGAGGCTTTTCACAAAAATGATACCGCAATGCATGAATTACCTATAAGCATTAACGATAAATAAAATGAGGAAAGCTAAAGATACGTAATCTACTCTATATATTATAAAATCCTAATGAAATGAATTTTTGAAATGAATTTATGAAACGATTGATTAAACGACTGATTATGTTTCACAGCCATTTCTTCTAAAATATGGAATGTATTGCGGTGAAATTAATGCCAATTATCCGTATTGATCCACAGGTGTCAAAATTGGTATTATAATTTTAAAATTTGAATTAGTTTTCGAGATATTATTTTTTTTCTAATTTTAATTAAATTTCTCTTATGATGGCAACTGAATTCTTTCATTTTTTTGTGGGAAAAGGGGAGAACAGTGAAAAACTATAGGAATTATTAGATTTCTTCTTTTTCATCATTTTCAAATTGAAATTGAAATTATCTTTTATTTCAATCGATAATGAAACAATATTGTGATTAAATTATGTTTTTCAGGAAAATTAAAAAAATTAAAAATTAAATTTGTTTTTTGTCCTTATTTTAAAATTGATAATGAAAAGTAAAATTGTAAAAACAGAATGAAAATTTTAAAATAAGAACTAAATGATCAAGTGTTAAAAGCAGAAAATATGGAAATTGACGTCAAAATATTTACACGTAAATATTTAAAAGTACGAAAACTTTATATAATAAAATTATTACACGCGAAACGCATTTAAAGGTGATAAATTATGTCATAAGTATAATTTCCAAATATTAAATATCGTCATATTTAAAACGCCTAAAATAAATTAATTATTACGTATGAAAAAGCTTTTAATGGTGAATATTACGTCACATTTAAAAAGCTCAAAATATTAATATTTCGAAAAACTTTTAAATTAAATAATATATGTACCCGTGAATCTTAAAAGAGAAAAACGTTTAAAATAAATAAATTATTACATGAGAAATGCATTTAATAGTGAAAATTACGTCATATATTAAAACGAAGTGAAAGTGTACGTAGTGAAGATTTACCTCTACAATTTAATTCAAATGATGTAATTGATGAATCTGTATTTCTTCAAATTAATCAACTCTCTATTTTGTCTTTAAATTCGAAATCTATTGCTTCAGCAACAAAATCTTATCCCCTACTACGTCAATTTTTTCATCCCCTCATTTCTGGTTATGAAATTCCTAAGAATTTACTTTTTGGCAGTAAACAAGAAGAATTTACTCTTCAAAATAGTTGTATTTTAACCCTTAAATGCTTGAATTTTGAAAAATCATTGTAACAATGTTTTTCGGATTTCATTTTTTAAATAAATCATGGGAAAATACTTAAAAAAATCATATTTTGTTTTAAGTATGGTTTACGGCTAAAACACTGTTTGTTACTAATCGGCAATACTGGTCTTTAATTCAAAAAATAATTTTCCTTGATAAAATTCTGTAATATTAAACACACAAGAATTTTAGGAACTATAGTAAGAAATAAATTTTACTTGCTCACTGCAGAAAAAAATAGGGTATTTCGCAAGCTTCCAAACAAAACAAAAAGAACAAGTAGCAACAATTGAATAAATAAATCTATCTTTATTCTTAAACAGCACAACTGTTGCCATCTACACGTTGAAAATCGATGCAATAATATTTTCAGAATGTATTTTATTGGCAGCATTAGGCATTATAGCTTCAATATTATTCTAATAGTATTTTAGAGCCTAAATTGGGTATGTTGCCGAAAAGCAACACCCGGCATTTAAGGGTTAAAAGTATGTAGAGTTGTTATCCCAGAGATTCACAGAAATTTTTAAAAAAAGAATTACACTTTGGACATTTTCGTATGGTAAATATGAAGTCTTTAGCCCTTAGTTTTGTACAATGGGCAGGGATAGACCAAGATATAGAAGTTCTTGCACGCGATCGCACTATTTGTGTAAATTTGAAAAATAAACCCCCTAATGTAGATACACATATTTTAAAATGGCCTACAACTCCATGGCAAAGAATTCATATTGATTATTTTGGTGCTATTATGCGGAAAATGCTTATCCTAGTGGTTGATGCCCATAGCAAATGGCCGTAGTAGAACTGCAGAAAATACAATTACTTTTCTTTCTTCCCTTTTTGCCAGCTATCTATATCCTATATCTTTAATATCAGATTATGCTAAACAATTTGCATCTGCAGAATTTGAGACATTCTTGAAAAGTCATGGTGTAAGGTATATGTTGAGTGCTTCATACCATCCAGCTAGAAATGGACAGGTTGAGAGATATGTGCAAACTCTGAAAAGTGGATTAAAATCAAAAGACGGAATTTTGTGAAATAACAGAAATATTTCTTCAAATCACACGGGTATTCCGGCAACTGTATTGCCAGTACTTTTTACGTCACGGAAAAGTTTTTGAGAGTTTAATTTCTTGACTACAATTCGTGTACTAGTTTTAAAAAAAAACGCCTAATTTCTTGACTGTAATTCATGTACTAGTTCCAAAAACGCCCAATTACATCACTGCAATCCATGTACTAGTTCTAAAACGCCTAATTTCGTAACAGAAATTCATGTACTAGTTCTAAAATTGTATAATTTTATAACTGCAATCCATGTGCTAGTTCAAAAAAGCCTAATTTTGTGACTGCAATTCATGTACTAGTTTCAAACACTGCATTTACATTACTTTAATTTAATATGGACACTGACAGTTGAAAATTCGCTGCTTTATTTACAATTTATTAAAAATTATGTAATTTTTGCTCTCCTTTTTTTTCAATCTATGTCAACAGGTTGAAAAATGCGTTGCTTAAACTATCTATTCAGTTTTCTGAAATGTTCCCTCAAAGTATAATCACAATTTAATTAATATTAAATTATTAAAGAATAAAAGAATATTTTTTACAAAAATTATTATACACTTTGTGTTTTATTTATATTTTGTAAAAAGTGTTTAACATATTTCATTGTTAGAATTTCATAGGCAGTTGGCAAATTATGACGATTGTGGTTTGGCACATCTTTAACACCGCTGTTTTTGTAACATGCAAACAGTTGTAACCATAAGGATTGTTTGGCAATTTATCACCTGCGACTGACTAAGGCAAAAGCCCCTTAAAATTAATTAATTAATTTATAATTAAATTCTAAAAACATTAAAATTTCATACTGTCATCGGAGCACACCTGCGTACTTAATTTTTAGGTGCGTTCGTAACCAAGATCTGAATATTTATAAAACTACAGGCATCCCCCGACTTACGTAAGTAATGTGTTCTGCAAACTTTTACGTAACTTGAATTTTACGTAAGTCGAATTTGCAAATTGATTAGGTAAAATTTCGTAAGAAACTGCAGTATTTATTATATATACATACATAAGTATTAACGATAAGAACGATGATAATGTTTAATGACTTAGAATTTCGTACACCTATTTATGAATATAATATATATCTATCTATATATATATATATATATATATAATATACATATGTATTATTTACACAGTATTACTTTATAAGTAAAGCCTCATGCAGCAGTATTTACTCGGATATACACTATAAAAGTATGAAAAAATATAAAAAAAAAAAAAAACTGAAAGAACACTTTTCAAATAAAAAACGTCTTATGGAATGCGGGATTTATAAATTTATATTTGATGAATTAATTTAAACAATTTTCAATCTACATTAAACGAACAGGTAAAGGTAGAAGAAAAAATTCACTCGTTCCTTTTTTTCGAAACTTTAAAATTAGCTTTCGTTCTGGTTTCAATTCAGCTAACATAATTGTTACGGTTGAACCCCATATTTTTTGTTTCATTTTAATTAGATTTCAGTTTGTTTTGTTAAAGATTTGATTGTATATCCTAATCAAAATTATAACTCTCACTAATATATAAAACTATATTACTATATTTTGGTTGTGGTTTTTATCTGCATATTTTATTTATAAAATAATTATCAAAAGTATGCACAAGGCATATCAAACGCGCTAGTGTGTTCAGAAATGAAATTTTCGAGATTTATTACATAACTGCGAATTTACATAAGTCGCATAATACGTAAGTCGAGGGATGCCTGTAGTTATAGTACGAACGCACCCCATTTGCCAGGTTAGACGTACAATTTCCAACTTGTTGTAACACGCAAACGGTTGTAACCTCAAGGATTATTTAGCAATTTATCACCTGAGACCGGCTAAGGGAAAAAAGCCTTAAAATTAATTTATAATTAAATTCTAAAAAAAATTAAGGGGACACAGTACCTTTTAAACTACTTTTTCGATTTTGAATAATACTGTAATATACTTAAATATAATGTCACTACAGATATTATGTACTATAAAGCAAATATAATTTCATATAATTTCAAAAAAAAAATCTTGCAGAACAGCCTATTTAACTAAAATTTAAATTTTAAAAAAATTAAAAAAATGTTTTTAAATCCCTACTACTTTTTTAAATTTGAATATTTTTGCTTCAAATTTTTTTTACATAATCCTAAAAACATACTACATAAGATTGTGCATGGATTTAACATTCAAGGTTATAGTTATTTTTTTTTAACAATTTCAATTATTTTTCCTTGATTTGTTTACTATACAAAAGAGAAAAAGATTGATATTATATGTAATATCCCATGCATCTAAAAATCCATGCACAGTTTTATGTAGTATAATCTAAGGAATATGGAAAAAAAATTTGAAGCAAAAATATTCATATTTGAAAAAGTAGTAGGGATTTAAAAACATTTTTTTAATTTTTTTAAAATTTAAATTTTAGTTAAATAGGCTGTCCTACAAGATTTTATTTTTTTGAAATTATATGAAATTATAGTACCTCATATCTGTAGTGACATTATATTTAAGTATATTACAGTATTATTCAAAATCGAAAAAGTAGTTTAAAAGGTACCGTGTCCCCTTAAATTTTATACTGTCACCGGAGCACACTTGTGTAATTAATTTTTATAATTCTAGCGTGTCAAGAAAGGAATTAAAAAATCGATTACAAAATCCCATTTATACATACATAACCAAGTTACGAGTGAAAAAAAAGAAAAAAAAAAGAAAGAAAGAAATGAAAGAAAGAAGGAAAAACACTAGCGTGATACGGAATATAAAAATTCCGTTTATGTGTATAATTTAATACGGAAAATCGATCCAATGATTTTTTAACGTATTGCGTTTTGCTTGTCTTGTTTGAAAAAAAAACACCTATTATGGTAGTATATTTAGTTACAGAAGAAAACCAATCATCTTACGCGCATATAACTGTTTTTCCGATTTCAGTTCTAAATGATGCAACAGAGGTTACTATGTTGCATTGTAACTTTTCTTAGGAAGAAAACGTTTGCAATTTTTTTAAGTGAACCAATATTCTTTTGAGGTTTTTCGTAAGAATTATGTTAAGCTAAAAAAGCATTAACGAGAAACAAGATGAGGAACGCTGAAGATTTTTCCTGGATTTTTTTTAAGATTTCAAATAAACATAAAATACTGAAGGTATTTTCACAATGAGACATCAAATTACCACTGCAAGTTCCTTGTAATTAATATTATAAAATAAAATTATAATCTGAAAACAAGTCGGAAATTGTCCGTCAAACGTGGCAAATGAGGTGCGCTCGTACTATAACTAGCTTTCTAAATATTCAGATCTTGGTGCAATAGTTGTTGCACTCTAACGCAAAAATGCATGAATACAAAATTGATTACGATTTTAGATATTAAATTCAGTAATACGGAAATAACAGGACTCCACCTTAAATAGGGCGTCATCACCATGGCAACGTAGAATCATTTACCTATCATGTTATATCGTTGAATTAATAACGCATGATAGGATTTAATAAAATGAGGAAAAGTTTTATTAATACCTTTTTAAGTTTTGATTCGATTTTCATAAAATTTGAAATGACTCGAGAAAATTCTGCAATGATTATATTTATATATTAAATTTCAAACAATTCGGTTGGGTAGTTTTTGCGCTGTTATATGCGGACAGACAGGCGCATAGAGGCGCATAGAGACGCATAGAGGCACGGGCTCGGTCTTGGCCCGAGGCCCGTACCCGGCCCGGCGGAATGAAGGCGAATTTTCAAACGGGCCGGGCCGGGCCGGGCCGACAGACAAAATAAACGGGCCGGGCCGGCAAAAAATTAATCGGTCCTATCGGCCCGATATAAGAATTTAAGCGAAGCAGATAAAATACAAGCCATTTTCAATGAATATGATTTTCTCGAGAAGTATAAATGTGCGTCACAAGCCGATGCGAGTTTAACAACATCAATACAGAAATGTAACATGTCCATCGTAGAGATCGGCATCGTACAGTTGCAAGATGTCTGATTACGAGTTTAATTTTTTTTCAGCAGACTCGTGCCGGGACGGAACTGGTCTTAATCGATCTCAGGATGTGTAGAACAGTCATTGTGTTTTGTAGTATTAATAGTGATAATGAACTTCTCTTAACAGTATCTTTGGAAATATACCTTAAGGTGGTTCTCATATTCACTGCTCAACAATCCGAAGCTTTCAGACACATTTTCTGACAAAATTTTTAACTATAAAGGCATAAAATTGAGAGGCCTGCCTATTGAAGGCATTTGGAAACGAATAGCTTTTTCCATATTTGATAAATTACTTACAGAGATAAAAGAGATTCCTGTCACGTGACTGTACGCTTTTCTCCTTTCCTGTGCCATCGCTACCGGAAATTCGATTCAAAACGCTAACTTTGACAGTATTTTCAGAAAGATATATTGCTTTTATCTATGAAAAAAAAACGACATTTACATAGCTTCTGAATAAGAATACTTGCCAATCTTACGCGTTTCCGAAAAGAAAAGAATCCATAAATGTGTCGAAATGTAGCTCCTTTGGATTTGAGAAAAGCCTTAAAAATGAGAGAAATATTTTCACAAATCTACTTTTTATTATACAGCTTCAAAAGTTATCATGTTTTTAATCCTTTATTCTGATGAACTACATTAATCTTTTAATGAAACTTTATTTCCATTTTGAAATGTCTGTAGACACGATGACTAAAACACTGTAAGTAATCGTTAATGTTTGCTATTGTGTGTTTTCTGTTTTGTGAACATCATAGTAATCTAAAATATACTGCAAAATGTTCCCATAAATATGTATGTAGTATTCATTAAAAGAATCGTAGTTGTATGTTGAGAAAAACGAATTTTTTTTTTCTTTTTTTGTAGAAATTCTGTCGGGCGGGGCCGGGCCGAGAATGGTAAAAATGCAAGCGGGCCGGGCCGAACTTCCCATTTTTACACCGGGCCGGGCCAAGATAGCTTTCGTTCGGGCCGGGCCCGGGCCTGGAAATTCCGGCCCGTGCAGACCTCTAGCGTATCAGACGACGACTATAGGTGCTAAGTATTTGTATAATTACGAACGCACTTAAAAATGACCCTTGGTTTGGTAGACCCTATGTGAAAACTAAAAGATTTAAAATCTATTATAGTAAATAAAAAAAATAAATGGCTTATTTTTCCTGAATGAACATCTCCGAGAATTTCGTGTATTTAGTGATAAAAGTGATTTTGCAACAGCGTCAAAAAGATTATTTAAAAATGAGGTGTTGATTTAGGAAAAAGGAAGTTTTGAGACCATTCTCAATCATTCTTCACTATCTAATCGAAAACAGACTCTATAACTATTTGGATAGTTTTATGACATCACCGACGTGTTTATAATATTTATCATTTCTTCCTGACATATATGCTTCCCTTTTTGATGTTTTTCTTAAATTTTATCTGAAGGATCTCTGAATATATTTAAAGCCATTGAACTTTGATTTATTTTATTTTTCAAGTACTTATGTTTACAATTTTGGTATCTTAAATTATCGCTGATACAAAAATTATTTTATTTTATTTTTATTTTTCATTTTTTGGAGAAAACACATACTTATGAGTTTCAAACTTTAAACTCAACTATGTGTTAAGAGGCTGTACATATATAACGTTATAACTTTAGAGGGAGGGGGATCTGGCACTTGATATCTTGCACTTGATGTCTGGCACTTGACTGGGGGAAGGGGGTTGTCTTTTGATATCGGTATCATTTTATATCCAACCAAATTTGTTTAACTTTTTTTTTACATCAATGTAGTAAGTTATCTTTTTTTTTTTTTTTTTTTTTTTTTTTTTTGTCTGATATCTATTTTTATGAAAATTCATAGTTATTATTAAAATCATTAAATTATTATAAAATCATTTCATTCCAAAATAATTTAATATCCCAACGTTCCCCATTCCTATTCTTCTATGATATGAGCATATAACTCATAGTTAGAGAAACCAAATTAGAAATGATATTTACCCTGTTTGCTAGTAAAATATGTGGAAGAATGTTGTCCACCTCTTTTGCTTATAAGAAGTTCTGCACCACCGTTCAAGACACGAGTGCAAGAAGATAATATTACTGTTAAATGCACTATGTAACAAAAAGCTATTATTAAATACTTTAAAACAGTATTTTTTTATATAAGCTACTTCATATATTATACTGATATTTTATTAACTTCTTTTCTTCGTTTAAATCAGTAAGTATGCGAATAATAAATGTATAACAATTCCTGTATATGGGGCATTCTCACAATCTTTTTACTTTTGGGAAAAAAAACCCTGACAGAATTAAACTTGCTAAAATAACATTTTAATCTGATAGACGAATCCCTTAATGATTCAAAATAAAGAAAAAATGGTCAGCAGCGAAAATTTTTTTATTTAACTGAGGTTTAGGTTAAACTTGCGAGTTTAATTTTCCTTACCATTTTACCCCTATAACTTTTTATTTTCTTCTAAATTTTTGCTTATAATGAATTTGCATAGTACCCACAGTACATTCAAATAAGAAATAATAACAATGTAGTAATTTTAATACAGAATTTTTGTATAACATTGTCTTAAAGGGGTGTTAAAGAAGGGACGACAAGGTAAAAAAAGGGGGTGGTATTGGAAAAAGGGACGGCAAGGATGGAACGGTAAGGAACATTACCACCTATTTTCAGGAAAATCATGTTAAGACTCAGTGATAGTCACAATGTTTATTGATTTTTAAAAACAGTTGTTAACATTGGATTAAATGTTGTTTTTTTTTTATTATTATTATTTACCTCGAAAAGTGCAGGAATAAACCTTGGGGACGGTGAGACTACCAATTAAGCCACGATGCTTGGAATTGATATTTAAATGGTGATTTAAATTCTACAGTAAATTTCCTGCCAAAGAATTTTAGACATATTTCTCTAGCATACTTCTGCATGAGAAAAAACTTGAAAAATATTCTATGGCTGCATCTGAAATGATTTTCTGTATAATTTTAGAAGAGGTATGGTAAGGAATCTAAAACCCGGGGACAGAGTTTAAAAAATAATAACAACCCTAAAAATGTGCGCAGGTTAATTTTTAGCTGCATATTTATATAAAACAATAGTTCCAGTTTCAGAAAAAAATTATATCGAATTATTTTTATTGAAACAATTTTATCCAGACAGCTCCAAACTTAAAAATCAGCATCAGGGACACGGGACGGTATATAGGAGTTTTCTAGGTGTTTGGACACCCAACATCGTCCAAAACTTGCTTATCTCGTTACTATTGTTGTGCAATCATGCAATGGGATGTTCCCCAGTATATGAAATAAAAAAAAAAACACGAAAAAGTGCATTAAAATAAAAATTATTATTCAGGGATATGAAAGTCAAAAGATTGTGAGAATGCCCCATATTACTTGTAAATTTCCAAGTAGGTGAAAAATGTCTAAGCCAGGATTCGAACAAGGGATGTCTTGGCTGAAGCCACGGATGCTCTGCCAATTGAGCCATCCCGGATGAATCTGGAGGATCTAATACACCCAGCTAGCATTACATTTACAACTGATATGATTTATTTACCAATTGAACAATTGTGTTAAAAAATTAATGTGTTATAATATCTGTATATTTTTGCAAACATATAAAAATAAAAATAAATAAAAAAATGCTGTAAAAATAAAAAGAATTTTTAGATATCGATAACGATATCATTATTGAAAGGGGAGGTGGAGAGTCGTCTAGGAATGATAACGTAAGGGGGGGGGGGAGGGCTCCAAAATTGCCAAAAAGTTGATAACGTTATATAAGCACAGCCCCTAATCAGTGACGATAAAACTAGTTCTCTTATAAATATATGCTATGTCATAAAATGATTTGTCTCAGATCTTAAATTAAGCGATTAAATGCTTGATGAAGGGAGAAGTTGTGAAACAAAAAATTAATGATTTTATAACAATTATATCCACACTGTTAACATTTTATTTTAATGTTAAACCTTCAGTAGTGTAAATTAAATAGATGAATCACAATATCGTTCTTCTTAAGGGGGGAGGGGTTACCGTTCATGAAAAAAAAATTATATCTATATATCTATATACGCACATTTTTAGAATCGTTATGGTGTGAAAAATAAGCCCCTAGAACGAATAGATGAAATTCGAAATATTTAAGAAGTTACAGTCAGGGCCTGATTATCCCCAAAGGCACGTGAAAATTTGTGAACGAAAAAAATTAAAGAAAGAAATAATGAAGAGTAGGAAAGGAAACGAGAATCCAATAGTAGAAATCTTATAAAGAAAAGAAGGCCTGTAAAAATTGAAGACTTATAACTTTTCGCGGATTGAAAAATGTTGATAGGAGGTGGGAGGTTGAAAAATACAACAATTTGATGTAAGGGAATAGGGTCAGATGGGGTAATTATGACCAGGGGGTAATTATGACCGCCGTCATACTGGAGATAACTGTGATGGTAAAATTTTGTTTCAAGCTTAGATATTAACCTCATAATGTATATTTCATCTGATGTATTCTTTATTACTAGTCTGAAGCCTTTTTGAGATGAAAATAGCAATTTGAAACTAAGTCTATAAAATTTTTGATAAACGAATTTGTTATTTTGGAGTTCAAAGTGGTCATAATTACCCCAAACATATGTGTATTGGCAAGTATAAAGAGAAGATATAGTGAATATTATTGATGTGAATTATCACACTGCTAACAAAGCGTAAACCAACTTAGTGAAAAATGTCCAAGCCGGGAATCGAACCCGAGTCCCTGGAATTGATCTCCAGTGCTCTACCACTAAACCACAAGGACGATGTCCAGCTTGGCATTTCTCACTTATATAAGTCGGTAAGGCTGCTACCGCAGCACAAGATGGAGAAGTCTTCATGAGCATACATTCTAGCGGCATAACATGAGACGCAAATAAACCCAGCATCGGTGAATATACAATTTTAATTAATTTTTCAACTACATTTCAGCAGTGAAATTAATGAATATTATTGATGTGAATTATCACACTGCTAACAAAGCGTAAACCAACTTAGTGAAAAATGTCCAAGCCGGGAATCGAACCCGGGTCCCTGGAATAGATCTCCAGTGCTCTACCACTAAACCAAAAGGACGATGTCCAGCTTGGCATTTCTCACTTAAATAAGTCGGTAAGGCTGCTACCGCAGCACAAGATGGAGAAGTCTTCATGAGCACACATTCTAGCGGCATAACATGAGACGCAAATAAACCCAGCATCGGTGAATATACAATTTTAATTAATTTTTCAACTACATTTCAGCAGTGAAATTACGCTTGAAATTATTAATTAATTTCAAGCGTAATTTCACTGCTGAAATGTAGTTGAAAAATTAATTAAAATTGAAGATATAGTGGTCATAATTTCCCCACTAGTGGTCTTAATTACCCCAAACTTATGTGATTGTGAGTTTTTGGTGGGGTAATTATAACCACCCTTTTAACTTTAAAAGAAAAACAGCTATGATAATTAAAACTTTTAAAATGTGTTCTTAAAGGATCAAAGTTACTTCTTATGTACTAAAAACAGCACTTTTCCAAATAGAAATAAGCAAAAAAAAAAAATAAAAAAATAGCAAAGTTGAAAATGTAAAAAGTGGTCATAATTACCCCTCCTGACTATAGAAGAAGAAAAGATAGTTCATTTCGGTAATAGTCCAGGGAATAGGGAATTTTACCTAGCAAAATTAATGGTAGTTCTGGAAATCGGCTTACCTAATGTTTTTTGGGTCGCTGAATCCGAATTTTTAACTTCCTACCAAAATTTGACCCGGCAACCCCCCCCCCCCCAAATTTTGGTAAAATTCCCCCCAAAAAAGGTTTTTATTAAAGAAATCAACTTTTTTATTGTTTTAGAGAAAAAGTGTCTAGAAATTCAGAAAGTAGACAAAATTTGCAACAAATTAGATATATGACACTATGACTTAGGATGAAGGGGAAGGGGGGACCTGCCTCGGAACATGCGCGCGGTGCTGCGTGGACTAAGTTGCGCAATTCCACTTAACCACTCACACGTTTACATTCGCCCTCCCATCTCCCCTCCGAACTTTCCTTATAAAGTTTACTTTAAGTTTTTTGGGTCGCTGAATCCGAATTTTTAACTTACCCCAAAATTTCCCCCCGAAAACCCCCCAAAATAGTTGTTATTAACTTAAATTTCTTATCGTTTTAGGGGAAAAGCATTACGAAATTCAGAAACTAGATAAAATTTGCAACACATAGGATATATAACATTATGACGTAGGAGAAACGGGGAGAGAGGGGGCTGCCTTGGAAAATTCCCCGCGCGCTTTTCTCAAAAACCAAATTTTTGGGGGGGTTGCCGGGTGAAATTTTTGTGGGAAGTTACAAATTCGGATTCAGCGACCCAAAAAACATAAAATGAGTCGAAATCCAGAACTAATATTAATTTTGCCAGGCAAAATCACCTATTGCCTGGACTTCATAAGTTAGTGCACGTAGCGCCGCAGTGTATGTTCCGAGGCAGCCTTCTCCCTCCCCGTTCATCCTACGTCATAATGTCATGTATCCTATTTGTTGCAAATTTTGTCTAGTTTCTGAATTTTGTAATGCTTTTACCATAAAACAATAACAAATTTAAGTTAAAAACAACTATTTGGGGGGGGGGGGATTTTGGGGGGAAGTTAAAAATTCGGATTCAGCGACCCAAAAACTTAAAGTAAACCTTATAGAGAAAGTTCGGAGAAGAGATGGGAGGGCGAATGTAAACGTGTGAGTGGTTAAGTCGAATTGCGCAACTTAGTTCACGCAGCACCGCGCGCATGTTCCGAGGCAGATCCCCCCTTCCCCTTCATGCTAAGTCATAATGTCATATATCTAATTTGTTGCAAATTTTGTCTACTCTCTGAATTTTTAGACACCTTTTCTCTAAAACAATAAAAAAGTTGATTTTTTTAATAAAAACCTTTTTTGGGGGCATTTTACCAAAATTTGGGGGGGGGGGGTTGGCGGGGGAAATTTTGGTGGTAAGTTAAAAATTCGGATTCAGCAACCCAAAAAACATATAGTAAGCCTTTTTCCAGAAGTACCATGAATTTTGCTAGGTAGAGCCCCTATACGGTCTCTATTGCCTGGACTATAAGGAGAGTAGTGAGATGAGTTCAGTGGCGTTAAAAATTTCAAGTTTCATGCGGATACTATTTTATAATAATGTATAGAACATCAGAGGACCACTCAATAGATATTATGAGACTGACTGGATATGGATATCGGATAAGCAGGCCCTTATTTAGTACTGTCTTCATCCAGAGTATCTGAGACTGAACAGATCATCCCTAATGTTTCATATCTAAATCTACCCTATATATATAAAATCCTAATGAAACGGATTTATCTACCCTATATATATACATATATATAAAATCCTAATGAAACGAATTTATGAAACGAATATATGAAACGGCTGAAATGTAACGATTCTTTGAATCGACTGATTAAACAACTGATTATGTTTCACGGCGATTTTTCCTAAAATATGTAATACTTTGCGATGAAATTAACACCAAAAATCAATATTGATCCGCAGATTTCAAAACTGGTATTAGAATTTTTAAATTCGAATTAGTTATCGAAATATTAATTTTTTTCTAATTTTATATACTTTTCTCTAATGATGGCAACTCAAATTTTAATCATAACAGATATTTTTTTTTTTCAGATTTTAGTAAAGGTTACTATTTTAAACTAATTTGGAGAGAAGTTTGGCCTCCCTTAAATGTATGCTAAGAAATGTATCATGTTACTTTTATTCATAATTCAATTTGTATTTCATTATCATTTTATTTAATACAAACAGAAACATTTAAAATAAATTGCTTTCTCTTCTTTATTTTTTTAAACGAACTGAAAAGAAAAATATTAGGCACAGATATCATATACGCACCGGGGTACCTAATTGGAGCCAAAATGGCATTATTTTGGTTGACATGGTAACCCGGCTATTGTTGTTTATTTAATAATAAGTGTTTACTTGCTTTATTTTCTTTTTTTAAATTACATAAATTGTTTTGTTCTATAGTTAATTATTTTTTTGGTTATTTTCCTTTAAAAATAAAAAATAATAGAAAATAATTAAAAAATACGGTACTACTTAGTTATTCCATCGACCCATTTCGCCAAATTATACAAATCGCCAAACCACTCGCCAAATTATACAAATTGACATAATTTTTATTTTAAATAACGAAAGAACAAAGAAAATAGTATAACATTTAAGTATTGCGCTGTCGCGCAATACTTATTTATTTCCAGTGTCACTTCTCAATGTTAATTTAACATGGAAAAGTCCTTCCGGCCAGTGCCGGGAGGAAGAGGTAGCTTTCATATTCCTTATTTTAAAAAGCCAACTTATATCATTCAAACACACGAAGCTCAATTTAGTGGAAACCGAATATAGGAGATTCAATACTAATTTTTATCAATATAATGAGTGAGAATTTCGCGAAATTAGTCAGCTTTATCCAAGCTGCTTTTCTTTTCACCACCAAACCTTTTTCAATTTCTAATTTTTTTGCACCTCACTTTAAATATATATATATTTTTTTATTTAATGGCCGCCATTTTGAAACAAGATAGCTGATGAATCTGGCCAGCGAACTTGGTCGAGGTGTTCATGTATACTATCCACTTGCCTTCTTACATCGAAATAGGCGAATACGTGTGTTATCGCGTGACAAATACAAGATCGTTTCAAAATGTTAGCCATGCTAAAAATTCAAAGTGCTATAAATCAACCATTTTTTAAGATATCAACAAAAGAACAAATTTTCAGAAACAAAAACTGCTCCGGAATCTTTGTATCAAGGCCAAACACATAAAAAAAAATCTTTTTCATTTTCCAATTTTTTAATACCCCATTTTGAATTTTAAATTTATTTTTTTTTAAATGGCAACCCTTTTGAAACTAGATGGCGAATGAAGCTGGCCAACGAACTCGGTCGAGACATTGGTATGTACTATGTACAGACCAAGTTACATCCAAATAGGTTCATAAATACGCCTGTTATCGCGTGACAAAAATCAGGTCGTTTTAAAATGTCAGCCACAAGAGAAATTCAAAATGCTATTACTCAGCCATTTTTTTTTAGATATAGACGAAAGAAAAACTGTTCCGGAATCTTTGTATTAAGGTCAAACACATACAAAAAAAATCTTTTTCATTTTCCAATTTTTTGGTATCTCATTTAAATTTTTTTATTTTTTAATTTTTTTAAATGGCCGCCATTTTTAAACAAGATGGCGGATGAAGCTGGCCAACGAACTCGGTCGAGATATTTGTATGTACTATGTACACACCAAGGTACATCCAAGTCGGTTCATAAATACGCCTGTTATTACGTGAGAAAAATCAGGACGTTTCAAATTGTCAGCCACGCTAGAAATTCAAAATGCTATAACTCAGCCATTTCTTAAGATATAGACGAAACAAAAACTGCTCCCGAATCTTTTTATCAAGGTCAAACACATAAGAAGAAAATATTTTTTCAATTTTTGGTACCACATTTCAACTTTAAATTTTTCTTAAAAATTTAAATGGCCGCCATTTTTAAACAAGATGGCGGGTGAAGCTGGCCAACAAACCCGGTCGAGACATTGGTATGTGCTATGTATAAACGAAGTTACATCCAAATCGGTTCATAAATACGCCTTTTATCGCGTGGCAAAATTCAGGACGTTTCAAAATGTCAGCCACGCTAGAAATTCAAAATGCTATAACTCAGCCATTTTTTAAGATATAGACGAAACAAAAACTGCTCCGAAATCTTTGTATAAAGGTCAAATACATAAGAAAAAAATATTTTACCATTTTCAATTTTTTGGTACCACATTTCAAATTTTAAATTTTTAAAAATTTTTTAAATGGCCGCCATTTTGAAACAAAATGGCGGATGAAGCTGGCCAACGAACTCGGTCGAGAGATTGGTATGTACTATGTACACACCGAATTACATCCAAATCGGTTCATAAATACGCCTTTTATCGCGTGACAAAATTCAGGACGTTTCAAAATGTCAGCCACGCTAGAAATTCAAAATGCTATAACTCAGCCATTTTTTAAGATATAGACGAAACAAAAACTGCTCCGGAATCTTTGTATAAAGGTCAAATACATAAGAAAAAAATATTTTTCCATTTTTAATTTTTTGGTACCACATTTCAAGTTTTAAATTTTTTTAAAAATTTTAAATGGCCGCCATTTTGAAACAAAACGGCGGATGAAGCTGGCCAACGAACTCGGTCGAGACATTGGTATGTACTATGTACACACCGAATTACATCGAAATCGGTTCATAATTACGGGAGTTACAGTGTGACATAGGTCAGATATATATATATATATATATATATATATATATCAATTTTGAACGGAGGGTGGTTTCGGGGTCTGGGGGTCATGATCGATGAAAATATACCAAAATTTTTTGAAATCGCTTTCCTCCGAACGGCTGCAATAGGTAGCTTTTTTGTAAAGAAAGCTACCTAAAAGCCTATGGAGATCATAACTTTTTCATTTTTTCTTCCCACCTTTTTGTCCCTGATGCCACTCATTTTTTATTCTTTACTAATTCTAATTATATTATAAATTTAAAGTGTAAAAACGTTTGCCTGACGTCAGGGACAAAACGAATGGTAAAAAGCCTTTGCATATGGGTAAATACCCACAGAGAAACATGTGCCAATTTTTTTTGCATTATTCAAATATTTTTCTTAATAATTCCAATTTTCGCTTTTTTTTATTGACAATCAACGGACATTTTTCATAGAAAATGTAACATTTTTACTTCATTGTTGCAAAAATTTCAAAAGCCGTAATAATAATTTATTTCTTTTTAATTGAACGATTTTCACGTAAAATATTAAATTGAGCTAGTTTTTTTTTTTTTTTTTTTTTTTTTTCAAAAATTAAAAAGGTGAATATGGCGTCATAGTGGAAATAAAAAGGATATTTTCAGAATAAGTTTTTGCTTTGGTCAAGTTTATATTTTGGTAAAAAGTTTCTAATGGATAGCTATTTTTACGAAGGTGGCGAACTTAGTGGGGAATTACATATCTTATATTTTTAAATGTATTTTTTTTCCAAGATGAGAACTATTTATACCCCAAGTTAAACTTAGGTAATAATTTTCTGATGTGTTTAAATCACCCCTTTGGGAGAGAATAAGGTTTAAAAATTTAAGTAAAAGTTTTATTTTTTATTTTTTACTGTATCACAGCTATAATATTGTTAAATATTGGCAGTAAGGATTCCACACAATTTACATATACATTCATAACGTTCCTGGGTGGGAAATAGGGCATCCAAATTTAAGTGAAGTTAATTTTTTATGTTTTGATTATAGATATTTTACGTTCAGATTGGAAGTTTTTGTACCGCAACCTGCATTACTACAGTGGTGAAACATTTTGAATTACACATTGGTAAACTGCATCCCACATTGTGATGCAATACCGCATACATCAAAGCCTGATGATGATACTCTCTAATAATATTGAAATGCGTTCGTCTGAGTGCTGTAGATGTTAAAAAACGTGACATATTAAACAAAAACATAATTTAAAGAACAAATTAAAAAAACAAAATGTATTTCCTTCATTGTTTAAGCCCGAGAAGGGACAGATATTAAGATATTTCATTCAATTAGTTCTACGTTTAATGTTAAAATTTTGTAACAAATTAGTTAAGCCAATTGAAGATTAAAAAATAAAAATAAAATTCATACAATATGATACTTAAAACACCCTAAGAAATTAGATTCCGTTCAAATGAAATCGAAATAAATCTTATACTTTTTTTAAGTTTTGTATTTTGCATGCATCTTATCATTTTATGAACAATTGTCAGAAACATAATACAAAATCTGCAATACAAATATTTTCAATTAAAAATGGAAGAAGTCTAAGATTTATTTCAATTTGATTTGAACGGAATCTAATTTTTTAGGGTGTTTTAAATATTATATTTTATGAATTTTATTTTTATTTTTTAATCTTCAATTGGCTTAACTAATTTGTTACAAAATTTTAACATTAAATGTAGAACTAATTGAATGAAATATCTTAATAACTGTCCCTTCTCGGGCTTATACAATGAAGGAAATAAATTTTGTTTTTTTAATTTGTTCTTCAAATTATGTTTTTGTTTAATTAATAAATATACAAATAAAACGTCTAAATAAAAATCACTTGATGACGTAAAGACGTGTAACTTGCTTAAAGTCAAGTGAATGTGACATTTATCAACCATTATTGGCATTTAATCTTATAGTTTGGTGATAGATTTTTGTTCGACGGGATAACTAAGTAGTACCAAAAATACATATGTAACTGGTATTCGAAAACGAGGATTTCGCCAAATTTTCGTAAAAAAAATCACGCCAAACATGGTGCGTATATGGCATCGGACCAAATATTAAATGATGTAACAAACGATGACATTTAATTTCAACTTCAAAGCAATGTTTTAATTTACCACTCGAAAAATAAAAAAAAATGCTTACTGGCGAGTTGAAAAATAGTTATTGGCGAGATTTGCACCCGGCTAGCGTAACAGTACCAAGAATTCTTTGCGGCAATGCTTTTATGTAGTATTATTCGAAAAAAAAATTGATTTTTTTAATCGAAATGGAAAACTTTTGGCACAGATGTCGCATTCGGCCCCATATTGGCACTATTTTTTTCTGACGCCAATGTCATATACGCAACGGGTACTTAACTGGCGCCATAGTATCGTTATTTTACTTGATTTGATAAGCCGTATGTTGTTGTTTATGCTGCTGATCTTTTCCCCAAATTAACGTCGGAAAAAAATCGCGCCAATATGGGGCCGTATATGATATCTGGGCCAAACTTTCATATGAAAAGCGAAGGGATCAGAGGGTATTTATTTATGGCAGTTACATGACTTGGACTATTATAATATAGATGAAATGAAGGCGATAAAATAATATTTGGCGACTTATCACCTGTAACTGACTAATATTAAAGTACCAAAATGGCACCAGGAATATAAAAAGCGAAGTGGTTCGCCCGGAACTCTTGATGATAGTCACATGACTTAGGCTATTGTTATAGAAATTGTTTTAAAATACCGGGAGACAAAGACTCTGTTTACTTAATTCATTTTATTTCAGGTTCTTTTCAAACGTTTAACTGATCCTCTTTAATCAAACAAGAAAACAACCATTGGATGTCTTAACAGCAACTGATTCGGCCTTAAATTTTTGAAATCAAAGGAAATTGAATGGAAACCCGTTTACAGGGAGATCTGCACAGCTTTTTTCAGTATAATTCAATCTTCTATAATATTTTTTAAACCGATCAGATTAGCGTGTTTTTAGATTCTGCGGTGTCTGAACGGGGGTTGGCGAGCGTAGCTTGCAGGGGGCAGAGCCTCCTAGTGTATTAAATAAAATATTACTAAACGATATAGAAAATACAGGGTGTCCCTAAAAGAAAGTCCCAGTTATAAATTTTAATAGTATCAACTGAAAGCGTTGTAGAGTGTTGGCTCAAGGTCAAAAATAAAGAGTAACTCAAACAGTTTTAGATAAGCGCATGCGTGATTATTGCTTTGTTATGGACTCGCTTTCAGTGGCACATACGCAAAATGGAGACTCCTGAGCGTAAAGCGTTATTGCTAGGCTGATGATTTAAAAGCCGTTAGAGTGATGGGAGTTTCCCCTTTGGGCCTTTATAAAAGATCGTGACTACGTTCCACCGCTACTTTATGATTTACCAGAGTTAAAACACTGAATTGAAGAGGCTATTGCTTCCATGACTCCGGACTTGTTAACCGAAGTGTGAGAAGAATTCGACTTTAGGTAGGATGTGTGCCGTATAACGAAAGGTGCACCTATTGAACATTTGTAATGAAAGCTATTTTATTTAACCTTCAATTTGATGTATGATTTGTTGTAAATAGCCTAAATTAGACTGCTAGAACATCCCACTAATATTGAGACATTCTTTTTTGGCCAACCTGTATACTGAACGTTACTAGTGCATGTGTAATGAATCACTATACCGAAGTGTGTCGGTTCAGTGAATGTATATTTGTCCCTAAATCCACTGTCAATAAATAATGTTTAACGCCATTTCTTTCTATATATAAAAAAAGTAACGCTTCGGAAATGGACCAATGTAAATATGGCTAGATACCACGAAAAGCATCTGACTGGTCAGAGCTTTCTGACGCTATAAGGTGGGTTACCAAGAGGGGGGGGGGGGACCTGTTTCTGTCGCCAAACGTCGAAAGTTTATCGCCAACTTGGCGATATATAGCCAAATTTGGCGACCAAAATTAGTCGTCAAAAGTCGTCGCGATTTCCAGTATTTCGCCAATTTTCCATAGACTCCCACTTAAATCCAATAGGTTTTACTTGCTTGCAGAAAATCAACAAATTGAGATATTTCAATGCAACAAAAACTAATATTAGCTTATGAATAGAGCTTAATTGAACTATTTACATTATTTTTAAGCGCAAACGCTAACTATTTACAATATTCGTAAATAACACTATATATATAATTTTACACATATATGTTGGCAGAGAAAAGGCGGCGAAGTAAAACTTTCATAGGAGAGGAGATTTATATGATACGATTTTTTACTGTAAATACAAATTATTGAATGCATAGAAAATAAGGGATCGCGAACCAATCCAGAATCAAAACGCGAAACAACTACGTCTGGGATTGGCTGGAAAATAACGATTGCTTCGCGATTCCATTCGATATCGTGAATCGATTACGCGGAGGGTTGGTGAGCGCAGCGAACAGGGGGCGGAGCCCCCCTAGTCAGATACAAAATGTATCTTATTGTTTACGATCTGGTGGGACACTCAGTTACGCGGGATCTGAAATTTATTACGGCACAACGATCTGTTCATACAAAGGTACAAGATTTAAAGATTAATTTAATTCAATTGTAAAGTTAATTATGAAGATAATATAGAGGGTCCATAAACGAACGTCCCAGTTTCAATGGTATATTATAAGAGTTTAATTTAGACTATTTACAGCAAAACATACATGAAATTCAAGATAAACTAACCTAGTTTTTTTTCTACAAATTTTCGATAGGTGCACCTTTAGTTATACGGAACACATCCATCCTAAAGTCCAATTTTCCCCACACTTCAGTTAACAAGTTCAGAGTAATGAAAGCAATAAATAGCCTCTTCAATTCTTTGTCTCAACTTTGGAAAATCATTAGATAGCGACGGAACGTAGACACGGTCAGGCAATTGAAGTTCAAGACTTGCTTTTCGAACAGATTTCTTAGGATTACGCATGTAAGATGCTCTGACACGGCCAACATGCTACATAATATATTTTTGGTCGTCCGGTGGATGTGTGCCGTATAACTAAAGGTTCACATATTGAACATTTGAAAGAAAAACTAGGTTAGCTTACCTTCAATTTCATGTATGATTGGCTGCACATGCTTCTATATATATAAAAAAAGTTTTGATTTGGAAATGGACCAATGAAAATCTGCGTAGATATTCCGGGTAGATCGGCAACCAATTTGAATGCTGAAGCATGGCCTTTCATCGTTAATATTAAAAAAACTGTTGCATACAAAACTATGAAAATCGGCGGTATTATAGAGAAATGTTTGATAAACACGCTGATGCAGACAGTTTTCCAATCGAAGAATTATTTCCAGAGATATTTCATGCTAAAGCTGGACAAAGTCGTTCCATTAAAAATGTTTTATTGGAGCAAAAGCTATACATGAGAATTTAATCATTTTAAGATCATTTTATACGTTATAAGTTCCCAGTATGCAGATTGTATTTATTTTTCTTATTAGACTCATTTTTTGAGGTTTTATTTCTATTTTAAATTCAAATTTTCAGCATTTCGAGAATATTTTTTACAAAATTTAGAAAATGTTATTAATTTAAACTGTTGCCAATTGTATAAACAGAGCAAACAATAATGTTTACTTCAAATTAAAAATTTATTTACACATGACTATTACAAACAGAAAAAAACTCTTTAAAATTAGAATTAAATGATTACATGTTAAAAGGAGGAAAATTACGTCATAAGAACCATATTTACACTTGAATTTGAGAAACAAAATCTCTAAAAAAAAAAAAAAAAAAAAGTCCTTCCGGCCAGTGCCGGGAGGAAGAGGTAGCTTTCATATTCCTTATTTTTAAAAAGCCAACTTATATTATTCAAACACACGAAGCTCAATTAAGTGGAAACCGAATGTAGGAGATTCAATACTAATTTTTATCAATACTAAATCATAATGAATGAGAATTTCGCGAAATTAGTCAGCTTTATCCAAGCTGCTTTTATTTAAATTTAAATTTATTAAATTATATTTGGCTGCCAAATTCGGCGATTTCTTAAAGTGCCTCCCATTTTAAGACAACATGGTAGATGAGGCTAACCAGTGAACTTGGTCGAGACCTTAGTAATTGCTGTGCACATGCTCACTCATACCGGAATCGGTTGATATATACGAGTGCTGTCGCAGGCAAAAAATCAGATTTTTCAAAATGTCACCCACTTTAGAAATTGAAACTGCTATATCTGAGCCATTTTTTAAGATAAAGACAAACAAAAAATTGCTCCTGAATCCTTATATCAAGGTCAAATAGTTAAGAAAGAAACCTTTTTCAATTTCTAATTTTTTTGCACCTCACTTTAAATATAATTTTTTTTTAATTTAATGGCCGCCATTTTGAAACAAGATGGCTGATGAAGCTGGCCAGCGAACTTGGTCGAGATATTGATGTATACTATCCACATGCCTTCTTCCATCGAAACAGGCGAATAAGTGTGGTGTCGCGTGACAAATACAAGATCGTTTCAAAGTGTTAGCCATGATAGAAATTCAAAGTGCTATAATTCAACCACTTTTTAAGATATAAACAAAAGAACAAATTTTCAGAATCAAAAACTGCTCCAGAATCTTTGTATCAAGGCCAAACACATAAAAAAAATCTTTTTCATTTTCCAATTTTTTAATACCTCATTTTAAATTTTAAATTACATTTTTTTTAAAATGGCAACCCTTTTGAAACAAGATGGCGAATGAAGCTGGCCAACGAACTCGGTCGAGACATTGGTGTGTACTATGTACAGACCAAGTTACATTCAAATCGGTTCATAAATACGCCTGTTATCGCGTGACAAAAATCAGGTCGTTTTAAAATGTCAGCCACAATAGAAATTCAAAATGTTATAACTCAGCCATTTTTTTAGATGTAGACGAAACAAAACCTGTTCCGGAATCTTTGTATTAAGGTCAAACACATACAAAAAAAATTTTTCATTTTCCACTTTTTTGGTATCTCATTTTAATTTTTTTTTTTTTTTTTTTTAAATGGCCACCATTTTGAAACAATATGGCGAATGAAGCTGGTCAACGAACTCGGTTGAGTTATTTGTATGTACTATGTACGCACCAAGTTACATTCAAATCGGTTCATAAATACGCCTGTTATCACGTGACAAAAATCAGGTCGTTTTAAAATGTCAGCCACAATAGAAATTCAAAATGTTATAACTCAGCCATTTTTTTAGATGTAGACGAAACAAAAACTGCTCCCGAATCTTTTTATCAAGGTCAAACACATAAGAAAAAAATATTTTTTCAATTTTCAATTTTTTGCTACCACATTTCAAATTTAAATTTTTCTTAAAATTTTAAATGGCCACCATTTTTAAACCAGATGGCGGATGAAGCTGGCCAACGAACTCGTTCGAGACATTGGTCTGTACTATGTATAAACGAAGTTACATCCAAATCGGTTCATAAATACGCCTTTTATCGCGTGACAATTTTCAGGACGTTTCAAAATGTCAGCTTCGCTAGAAATTCAAAATGCTATAACTCAGCCATTTTTTAAGATATAGACGAAACAAAAACTGCTACGGAGTCTTTGTATAAAGGTCAAATACATAAGTAAAAAATATTTTTCCATTTTCAATTTTTTGGCACCACATTTCAAATTTTAAATTTTTTTAAAAATTTTAAATGGCCGCCATTTTGAAACAAAATGGCGGATGAAGCTGGCCAACGAACTCGGTCGAGACATTGGTATGTACTATGTACACACCGAATTACATCCAAATCGGTTCATAAATACGAGAGTTACAGTGTGACATAGGTCAGATATATATATATATATATATATATATATATATATATATATATATATATCAATTTTGAACGGAGGGTGGTTTCGGGGTCTGGGGGTCATGATCGATGAAAATATACCAAAATTTTTTGAAATCGCTTTCCTCCGAATGGCTGCAATAGGTAGCTTTTTGTAAAGAAAGCTACCTAAAATCATTATCATGCATTAAAAGTTGTAAATGGAGGAAATTACGTCATATTTAAAATGGCCAAAAAATATGGCAAAACAATTTAAATTGAAAAATATATTTGCGCGAGATATTTTGAGATAATGTTTTCAACTATTATCGTGAATTCGAAGACAGCGCAAATAATATTTTCTTCTAACAACAAAAGTATTTTCACGTGAACATTAATAAGAGAAATAAAACTTTGGTGTAAATTACGTCAGATTTGAAACGATACATTTAAAATGAATTATTTTAAAGAACTATCTTATAGCGCTGTTAAAAAATACCGGGAGACAATGGCACTGTTTACTTAATTCAATTTACATTAGCTTATTTTCAAATGTTTAACTAATTTCTTTAATTAAATACGAAAACAGCCATTGTATCTCTTAACAGCAGCAGATTTGGTCTTAAAAATCCCAATCCAAGGAAAACGAATGGAAACTCGCTTACAGAGGGATCGCTACTGTTTTTAAAAAAAGAACTAGGGGGCTCTGCCACCTACGAGCAACGCGCTCGTCAACCCCGTTTAGACACCGCAGACTCGTACGCTAATTTGATCGACTTTAAAAAGATTTCGGAAGATTGAATTATAATTTAAAAAACAGTGGCGATCTCCCTATAAACGGGTTTCTATTTTTATTTCTATTTTTTTGATTGGGGAATTTTAAGGCCAAATCCGCTGCGGTACTACTTGATTATCCCGTCGACCCATTTCGCCAAATTATATAAATCGCCAAATTATACACATATACATAATTTTTATTTTAAATAACGAAAGAACAAATAAATTAGTGCAACATTAATAAAAATACAAATAAAACGTCGAAATAAAAATAACTTGATGACGTAGACACGTGTAACTTGCTTAAAGTCAACTTAATGTGACATTTACGATCAACCATTATTGGCATTTAATCTTATAGTTCGGCGAATGATAGATTTTTGGTCGACGGGATAACTAAGTAGTATCAAAGATACAGTCGCTGTTTTCGTCTTTGATTATGTAAAATAAGTTAAACATTTCAAAATAAGCTAATATAAAAGGGGAACAGATGTCATATACGCCCCATATCGGCGCGATTTTTTTCCGACGCCAATGTCATATACTTACTGGGTACTTAACTCGCGCCAAAGTGTCATTATTTTGCTTGAATGGTAACCCGAATGTTGTTGTTTATTTATTAGTAAATTGTTTATTGACATTTATTTTCTTTTTTAAAACTAGGGGGCTCAGCCGCCTTCGAGCTACGCTCGCCAACCCCCCGTTCAGACACCGCATTTTCTAAAAGGACGCTAATTTGATCGGCTTTAAAAAGATTTTGAAAGATTGAATTATAATTTAAAAAACAGTGGCGATCTCCCAATAAACAGGTTTCTATTCATTTCTCTTTGATTGGGGCATTTTAAGGAAAAATCAGCTTCTCTTAAAAGATACAATGTTTGTTTTCGTCTTTAATTACATAACATCAGTTAAACATTTCAAAATAAGCTAATATAAAATAAATTAAGTTAAACAGAGTCTTCATCTCCCGGGATTTTTTAACAAAGCGAAAAGAAAGTTCTTTCTGACGTAATTTTCACCAAACTTTTCTTTCTCTTTTTATTATTCACGTGAAAATGCTTTTGTTAGAAATGAAATATTATTTGTGCTGTCACAACAAGAATAGTTGAAAAGATCATTATGAAATATCAAATAAATGTCTCGCGCAATTTTCAAATTTAAACTGTTTTGCAATATTATTTTTTGTTCGTCTTACGCAATAAGTATAATGTGACGTAAATGTGACGTAATTTCTCCTATTTAAGACTTCTAACGCATGTTAATGAATTTATTATTTTACAATATCCTTTCTCTGTTAAAATTCACGTGTAAATATAGTTCTTATGAAGTAATTTTCAATAAGTTCCTGCTTTTTATTCGTAATTATTTAATTCTAATTTGAAAGTATTTTTTCTGTTTATAATAGTCACGTGTAAATAAATTTTTAATTTGAAGCAAACATTATTGTTTGCGCTGTTGATACAGTTGGCAACAGGTTAAATTAGTACAATTTTCTAAAATCTCTCTTTTTTAAAAAAAAGTAACTTACGCTGTCACCGCCGCCGGTTTTGAATTTTTTGTGACCGGAGGTCTTTCTCCGTTAATATTAAGAAAAATATTGCATACAAAAATATGAAAATCAGCGGTATTATACAGAAATGTTTGATAAACACGCTGATGTAGACAGTTTTCAAATCGAAGAATTATTTTAAGAGATATTTAATGCCAAAGTTGGACAAAGTCGTTCCATTAAAAATGTTTTATAGGAGCAAAAACTATACATCGGAATTTAATCATTTTTAGATCATTTTATACGTTATAATTTCCCGATGTGCAGAATGTATTTATTTTTTAAATTTGACTCATTTTTTGAGCTTTTATTTCTATTTTAAATTCAAATTTTCAGCATTTCGAGAGATATTTTTTACAGATTTTAGAAAGTCATATTAATCATTTACTTGTTTTAGAAAATTGTACTAATTTAACCTGTTGCCAACTGTATAAACAGCGCAAACAATAATGTTTGCTTCAAATTAAAAGTTTATTTACACGTGACTATTATAAACAGAAAAAAAAACCTTTCAAATTAGAATTAAATAATTACATATAAAAAGCAGGAGCTTATTGAAAATTACTTCATAAAAACTATATTTACACATGAATTTTAACAGAGAAAGGATATTGTAAAATAATAAAATCATTAACATGCGTTAGAAGTCTTAAATAGGAGAAATTACGTCATATTTACGTCACATTACACTTATTACGTAAAATGAACAAAAAATGATATTCCAAAACAGTTTAAATTTAAAAATTGCGCGAGACATTTATTTGATATTTCGAGATGAACTTTTCAACTATTTTTATTGGGACAGCGCAAATAATATTTCATTTCTAACAAAAGTATTTTCACGTGAATATTAAAAAGAGAAATAAAACTTTCGTGAAAATTGCGTGAGATTAAAAACGATACATTTAAAATGTCTTTCATTTATTTATTTATTCAACAGCAAACATACGACTTGTGTGCTTGACATGAGAGCCCGCTTAAAATGTCTCATTTAAAAGAACTTTCTTTTCGCTTTGTTAAAAAATACCGGGAGACAAAGACTCTGTTTAATTAATTCATTTTATATTAACTTATTTTGAAATGTTTAACTGGCTTTAATCAATCACAGAGAAAAAAAAGCCATAGTATCTTTTAACAGCAGCTGATTTTTCCTTAAAATTCCCCAATCAAAGAGAAATGAATAGAAACCCGTTTATAGGGAGATCGCCACTGTTTTTTAAATTATAATTCAATCTTTCAAAATCTTTTTAAAGCCGATCAAAATAGCGTGTTTTTAGAAACTGCGGTGTCTGAACGGGGGTTGGCGAGCATAGCTCGTAGGGGGCCGAGCCCCCTAGTAGTCTAAATTAAACTGTTATAAACCACTGAAAGTATATAAACCACAGAAACTGGGACTCTCTGTATATAAGGAAGTTTAGAGTAGAAAATCGTTTATTTAAAGGGTAAAAGAGCAAGTCAAATTAATAACTAAGCACATCAAGTACTAAACGGAAAGCCAATCGGAAAAATATTATTCAGGCTTAAAGTTTAAAATTTCTTATCTTAAATTCCTTTGTAATCATTGAAAACAAATTTCATTGCGGTTAGTTTTTGAAGACTAACTCAAAAATTACTTCGCAGAGTGAGTTGTAAATTTAGATTCGCATATTTGAACTTGTAAAAATCGATTTCTATCAAAATATTTATAGGTTACTACTCGATATTGTTTTAGATATTATTTGTTCTGCTGCTGTGAATATCTGTCATATTTACATTTATTTATATTTGAAATGGGGAGCCGGTAACTGTTGTACCTCTTTTCTATTAGGAAATCGTGTGAATCTTTATGTTATTTGATAGTTTATTAAATATTAACTGTCTATTTGTTAATTAGTGCACCGTTAGTATCTTAAATTTAGAATTCATAATTTTTTCGAAAATTAATTTAAAAAATATATTTCTTAAAAATTAATTTTCGAAAAAAATATGAATTGTATGCATATTTTTTTAATAGAAATCTAATTTTGTAAGTTTTATACATACATACAAATTGAAAATTACAGCTCATTTCGCTAAGTAGCTTTTGATTTATGCTTAAAAATCTACCCACTTGCAATCTGTTTTGCAATGATTAAAAATGAATGTAACATTAGGAGTGTCAAACTTTAATTCCTAAGTTACTTAACAAAATTACTACTCGTTTGGAATCCTTACATGAAATTTAGCGAAAAATCCAAATATGATGTTTAAATTACATATTTGTTGTTTCAGCCAATTCGTAAAACATATATTTAGCCAGCGCATGAGTCATTTGAACTCTAGTTCTGAACTGAAAAAAAAAAAAAATTGTTGATATGTAGAGTTTTCGATGTATCGAGTCATACCATGTCGCTAACTCCTTTTTAACACTTTCCAACATAGTTGAAAAGTGTTTATGAATTCGGTCCGTCTGTCTGTCCGTGCTCTAACTCGTGTAAATATAGTCCGATTGCCATGGAATGGATGTATGCTATTGGGGTTTAGTATATCATGTTTGGTATTGAAAATGAAGTGTGTAGCATTTTCGGTTCATTTACAGAGGCACCTAAAAGAATTCCGTTACATTACAGTCTATGGGGGAAAATCTTTTGCCTTGTATTTTAATGATAGGGTATTTTAAACATATTGAAATTGATATACCTCACTGAGGTCTACTACAAGGTCTTTACTATAGAATATGGTGTGCATAGAACTTATCATTTATTTGAAGGGACACACAAAAGAATTCGGCTATAGAAGAAAATGAGCAATAATTGAGCTGCTGATATTGAAACCTACGAACAATAATTGCTGGAAGTGCGTTTTCAGTTGTGGTACGCGTTTTTAGGTGCGTTAGTAATTATATAAATACGTAGCACCTATAGCCGTCGTTCATTCCGTCCGTCTGTCCGCATATAACAGAGCAAAAACTACCCAACCGAATGGTTTGAAATTTTAAATATATGACATGACATGACATCGCGGTGCTTAAGGAGTGCCAACGCGGCGTGCAACGCCGCCGCGCGTAACCTCCAACTAAAAATGAGTACGAACTAGAGTGAATTTCGAAACAATGCACGGCCTAAAAGTATAATTTGGAAGCTCTGGTGGAGTCCCGAGGGCCATTCCAGAGTTGAAAGCACGAGAGCACGAGGTTAAATATAACCTCCAAGAAAAAGGGGCGCATAGGGCATCCAAGAATTTTTTGGTTGCCCTATACTTCGATGTCACTTCACCAACTGGCGTCGGCAAAAAACGGAAAATGCAAAGACAGTAGGGTACCAAAGAGCACAGAAAGTTATAGCATAAGGTAGCCAAGCCTATCTAACCTCTCTAAAAACTTATAAAAAAAAAGGGGGCCACATAGCTCACTAATTTTGATGTCAAGCCTAGTGCGCATTACGTGTCGCGGGTCTCCCGGCTTTCACACAAACCGTATTTTAAATATATAATTGTTGCACAATTTTGTCGCGTCATTTCAAATTTTATGAAAATCGGATCCATAGTTTAATGACAAAGACAGTCAAAAGTTTTCCGTTACATTATGACCAATGGGGAAAAAAAATATTGTAAGTGCATTTTAAGATGTTACAGCCTTTCGAACAGAGTGAAATTGATATGCACTGATGAAGTGCACTAAAATATACATTCAGCACAATATGCGGTGCAAAAATATTGCAAGTGCATTTTAATGATGTTACAGCCTTTTGAACAGAATGAAATTGATATGCACTGATAAAGTGCACTAAAATATACATTCAGCACAATATTCGGTGCAAAAATATTGCAAGTGCATTTTAATGATGTTACAGCCTTTCGAACAGAATGAAATTGATATGCACTGACGAAGTGCACTAAAATATACATTCAGCACAATATGCGGTGCAAAAATATTGCAAGTGCATTTTAATGATGTTGCAGTTTTTCGAACAGAATGAAACTGATATGCACTGATGAAGTGCATTCAAATATGCATTCATTACAATATTAGGAACTTGTTAGTTATCCCGTCGACGAAATTACTGTCCCCAAATTGTAAGATTAAATGCCAGTAATGGTTGATCGTAAATCACATTCACTTGACCTAGACGTATTTACGTCATCAAGCGATTTTTATTTCGACATTTTATTTGTATTTTTATTAATGTTACACTAATTTTATTGCTTTTTCGTTATTTAAAATAAAAATTATGTCAATTTGTAGAATTTGGCGAGTAGTTTGGCAATTTATATAATTTGGCGAAATTGGTCGACGGGATAACTAACAAGTACCCAATATTATGCGGTGCAAAAAATATTTCTAAAACTAATTATAGTACGAACGCAACTCATTGGCCACGTTTGACCTGCAATTTCCAACTTGTTAAATTCAACTTTAAAAAAATTACTTGTTATATATAAATTCTATAAATCATATACAGGGTCGCACAAAAGTTCTCAACAACATCCGATTATTAGCGGAAATTTTTGAGTGGAAATTTTCAACTGTGTTATGTGTTTAACTGAACTAACTTTTAGCATACTGTGTAGTATGCATATATATTCGTAGATCCTATACAGGTCTGAAAAAAAAATCATATATTTTAAAGACTATTTGGGTCATTTTCAAAATCTGTCCAGGTTTTGGAATAGCAAAATCAAATTTTTAGAAATAATCAGAAAGCTTTAATCTTTTGTAAATAATTATCTTACCTCAAAAACATTAATATACAACCATCAGCAGAGACAAAAATTACTAATTTAACATTTTAAAACTAAATTTTAAAATTTAATTAACTTGGTAATGAGATAAGTGACATCTACGGTAATGACAAATTAAGCAAAATACCTTTATTTTTCCCCAGGCATAAATGGCAGCCATTATATCTTCTAGCCCATACAATGATTTTCTATTTCTAGTATAATAAAAGCAGAATGATTAAGAAATAAAAGTTCATTTAATTATCAATTAGAAGTGGGTACGGTAATGACGTACAAAAAAATACTCACCAAAACATTCAAAGTCTTTGCTTGTTTTATTGAAACTATAAAGCCCTTTACTCTATTCACCTAAACCTAATAACAAGTTGACTTTTAAGGAGTATTTTTGCCTTGATAAAAAAGGCGTGTGCTGCCCTCTAAAAAATTCCGAATGAACTTTTTGTCAGAAGCATGGCAATGACACTCTTTCTTGGGGCACGGTTTAAAATAATTATTAAGAATTATAGAAAAGTTTAATTAATGAAAATAAATATTTTTTAATTAGTAGCATCTTAATAAATAAAAGTGTATTAAAAAATTATTACCATTTGTTTTAAATAGAACTTAGTCAAATCTTTACCTAATAAATTACTTGTTAGGACAACCTACGGTTAATGACATTTTGACTACAAAAGAATATATTTCTTACTTTAAATTTTTTTATAAATAATAATATAACTGTAAATTATCGTTAAAAAGGTGATAGTTATAATGCAATAATTAAAATTATGATATTTAACTATTTTTCTGTGTAAATGTGAAAGGACAGTAAAACACGACACTTTTTGAAAATCACCCATTTATGGTAATAGAAAGAATCAGGCTTTTAAATGCGTTAATGCGTTTTCCAAATTGTTCATTTAGACGTCATATTTGACCTTAGTAAACGATGCAGTTTTGTTATAGTATTGAGAATGTGTTGGAAAGTGTTTCATAATCTATGCTGTACACATGATTTTTCGTTCTTGTTTATGTTTTTTATATGCTATTAAATGTAAATTTGTGCCGTCAAACGCTTTATTATTTATAGATAAGTGCGCTAAAACATTCAATAAGTTTTGATTAGATTTTCATATGATAGCTATTTTAGATGAAGCGCAAATAGAATCCTGACTGACCATTGGTATTGAAAATTTTCAAATTTGGTACGCATACGTTAAATATTTTGTGAATCTAAAGAAAAAAAATTGAAATCGCTAAACTAACTTCAAAAGTACTGTACATACTTACGTAATTTGTGAAGTTTTATATTTTAAAGTCTCTCAGTACTCTTAATACTGGAAAAAATAAAAAAAGAACATTTTCAACATTTAATATCTTAAAATGTATATGATTTTAAAACACAATTTTTAGAGGTATGAAAGGTATAAGAAAGTTCTTTCATTTCATATCTTTAAAAAATTATAGGATGCAAAATTAATATTTATAGGGGGCTTCAAACTGTCAGACATTTGCCTAGCAGAAAACTGGTATGACAGCTTACGCGCTTGGATAATCAAATTAATTTTGCAACTAGAATGAAAATTTTGGTGCCCAATTATACTTTATAGTATAGTAATTACTCTGAACCTAAATAAATTTGTATTTAAAGCATTTTTATATTTTAATACAAATTTGTGTTTAGCTAATACAAATTTTTGAAAATTTCAACAGTATAATCACCTAAAAAAATATTGTCTTGAACAATAAAAAGGAATTTTTAAGTTCCGTTTATACAGATAAACATGAAGCATATATTTTGAAAAATTCATGAAAAAATATTGAGAGGTTTTTTAGATATCCCGCGCGTTACGCCTAAAGACTTCACTTTTCGGTTCAAAGTTTGGGAAATCCATCAAAGTTTCGGAAAAGCCGCTTCAGTTATTGAGCGAATATAATTCTAAAAGCCATAATTTCCGTTCTAATGAGAATTTCAACGATCCAATTATATCAAAATGTTCAGAAAAGGTTGGAGTTTATCATATAAAAAAAAATTACTTTCGAAAGTTTTGAAGCTTTAAGGGCCCTGAGACACCTTAATTATGACAGCAAAAATTTTTACTTCTAATCTGGCAGAAATCGCAGAAAGTCTGACCTCCAAAATAAGACCCTCTTTCTTTTCAGTTATTTAGTGCCTTTCTAAAGCCGGTTGTAATGTCTAGTGTTTTCTTTTATCTCATAGAAATTCACAAAAGGTTTCTCGAAGTTAAATTCATTACTTTGTCCTTCACCTTGAAGTGACGTACTGTCTGAATAGCTTTTTAAGTGATCTTTTTTGTACGAAGATACACACACAAAAAAAAATCGGAGAATAACCATGCACTTAAAGAGAATAATGGATAATTATACAGTAGGAGGATTTGCGTAACCGAAAATATTTTTGCATTACTTCTAACTAAAAGAGACGTTGTAAAATTATTGACATAGTATTTAAATTAGACAAGTTGGAAATTGCTCGTCAAACATGGCAAATGAGGTGCGTTCGTACTATAACTAGTTTTATAAATATTTTTTGCACCGCATATTGTACTGAATGTATAATTTAGTGTACTTCATAAGTGCATATCTATTTCATTCTGTTCGAAAGGCTGTAACATCATTAAAATGCACTTGCAATAATTTTTTTTCCATTGGCCGTCATGTAACGGAAAAATGTTGACTGTCCCTGTAATTAAACTATACATCCGATTCTCATAAAATTTGAAATGACTCGACAAATTTTTGCAACAATTATATATTTAAAATTTCAGACCATTCAGTTGGATAGTTTTTGCTCTATTATATGCAGACAGACGGACGGACTGAACGACGACTATAGGTGCTACGTATTTATATAATTACGAACGCACCTAAAAATGTATTATTAGAAACACTAAATAAAAATTTGCATTGTGTCTTTATCATTGCATACGTCACACTAATAGCTGAACTAGTACGAAGCTAACGAAAAAGACAAGCTGCCACACTACCTTTCTCGTTAAACCACTAGAGTAACGTGCACCTTGGTGCATCCGAGCATCATGTGACTCAATTGGCCTGTAAAAGGAGGCCCAGCGGTAGCCTATCTTTGTCGTTAGCCTGAAGTAAGTCGATATGACATCGCTATGACGTCGCAATTTGTCACAAGTATCATAGTCACAACGAGGACTAAAATATGGCTTTCTTGAGTTGTGACATAATGACTCTCAAGGTGTCTACTCAGGGTTCTCGCCGACTTTTTACGAGCATTAGCAATTTGGCTAATCCGAAATAAAAAACATTCGCCAAATGAAAAAAAAAAAATAGAAAAATAAATTCGTTGTGAATCATTGAAAATTCGATCTTTAATAGATCAGTTATTCATCAAAATTTAATTATATGCTATAGAAACTCAAAAAAAAAAAAAAAAAAAAAAAAAAAAAACTGTATTCTAAAGTCTTGCGTAATCAGAAAAAAGTTTTTTAAATCTGATTTAACTCAAATAAAATGTTATGAAATAAAACTTCTAATCCCAGTTAACTTAGAATTTTAAGATATTGCATTCAATGAATTCTAAAAAAAAATCAAAATAAAACAACAAAATGCGTCAAAACTTCATTTTTCTACAATTCTTCGATTTTTCATTGAAGCTCATACTTCAAAGGCAATTTCAAAATAGTACTGCTGCCTATTGCGCACATTAACCCATACTGAAATGACAGTTTTTCTAACTGCGGCCTTGGCTGATGCTAAATTGAATTGGTGTTTGGTTAATATCTCTAAAATTAATGTAAATGGTACGGTACGATTGAACATGATAAGTGACATCAACAGTTCAGTAATGTAAATTAGAGTGTCACCTGTACTGATACATACACACATACAAAAAAAAAAGAGCAAAAATTTAGCACTCGCAGTTTGGCGAGTCTGATCATCCATTTACTCGCCAAATGAAACATTTTGTCGTGATTTGGTGGAATGGCGAGCGGTAGCAAGAACTCTGGGCATACTCAGTCCAGTGGTTAGTATGCTTGTCACAATGTTAGTCTTGAGTCGATATTCACTTGTTCGAAACCAGCGTAGTCCAAGCGGGATGACAGATTATCAGAGTTCTCCTTGTACAAAAACAATAATTCGGTTCGCTTACCCTTCAAAAGTGCTCACTGAAGAGAATCTTCTATAGAAATATGGCCAACAAAAATCCCATCCCTAATAGCTTTTAATGGATGGTCATTTGGTGATTGCAATGTAACATTACTCTGACGGATTGTTTAGTGATTTGTAACTTGTCACAAAATGGAACATATTGACGTCACAGTGACTTAAATGTGACTCATTTTCCATGATTTTTTTGTCGTTAACAATAATTGACATAAGTAACAGGAATTTTGAAAACAAAAATTCAAAAAAACTAATTCTGCACTGTAAAAAAAAAAAAAAAAAAAAAAAAAAAAAATCCCTAAAGTTACTAAAGTTTTTCTAGGAAACTGAGATTCCTAGAACTTTTTATGCATCAGCAACAACAAAAATTTAAGTAACAGACACACTTTTGCGCCGAAAATCAAAAAATCTGCAAAGTTACTAAGAATTTTTAGGAAACTGGGATGCCTAGAAATTTTCATGTAACTGCAACCAGGGTTACAGATAAAATTTTAGTAAGATTACTGTAATTCTAGCCGATTCATTTGTAAAGTTACAGATTTCTGTAGCTTTACAAAAACTAGTTTTACAGATTTGCAGCTTTTTTTGTGCAGTTACAGATGAAAGTTTAGTAAGCATGTAACTTTACATCTGTAGAACTACAGATTTTTTTTTACAGTGTGGTCACTTATCCATCAAACGTTCCTCCGTGAATGCATCTCTCCTGTACTAATATGGCCAAAACTGGTCGATGCTCAACAAAACTCCAATCCCTATTTTCTCTTAAGTGACCGCCATTTGGTGATTCTAATGTGTTACCGTGACCAATTTTTTAGTTATTTGTAACTCGTCAGGAAATGGAGCATACCGACGTGTGACGTCACAGTGACTTAGATATGACTCCATTTTCACGCTATGTGACGAAAATGATGACAATAAGCACTGAATCTGAATCAACACAATCAACGTGAAGCGCGTCTTAGGAGAAGAAACAGGTTGCAACAAAGAAGAAACATGTTTCAAATCTGTTACAATCGAACCTCGTTAACACGAACACTCAAGGGAAGATTTGTTTTGTTCGTGTTAAAAGTAGTTCGCGTTATCCATACATTGAAAATATTATGTATTGCATGTAACAAGCAATAAATATGCATACGTACCTTCAAAATCTGCTGTGTTGCTGGTGTTGATTTTGTTTCCTAAGATCGATCCGTCAATAATATAGACCTACACCTGGGATACCCCTCGATGGAAGTCTTTTTAAGAAGAAATGGCCAGTATTTATGTTATATCCGAAGAAAACCACCAAAAATTCCCGACAGCCAAATCAACTTATTTTAGCGGATTCAAACCTAAGTCATCTATCTCTGCCACAGTGATCTCTCAGTTTAATTAGCGTACGGAAACAGCTTTGCGTCAATAACTTTAATTAACGTTATGTACTTTTTTGAACCCCTCAATGCAATTCTTACAATAGAATTTTATCTTTCAGTCTTGATTGGGCAGATGAAGGATTCGCCTGATAATTTTACAGAGGCTGGTCTGCGGCTATCAAAACTGGTGGCACTATACGTGGCTCGGGGAAAACAGAGGTCACACTTGAATTTTATTTTTGTCTTTTAATTGAAAGTTTTTATTTTTTAATATGCGAATTTTTTATTAGCGTGCTTAGAAAAGTCTTCAGGTAAGCAGTTTGAAGATTGTGAAATCTTAGGTGAGTAATAAAAATAGATATTTAACTTTCAGAGGAATTTCTAAAATTTCTAAAAAATGATGTAGTTTTGCATCAAAATGAATGCTTTACCAACTTAGCAGCCGAACCTAATTCAGACTATCTTCCTTTAATCTCTCCCCTTGCTTCCTTTAAACCATCACCCACACCTGGACGTTTGGGGAAGAAAACGCAGGAAAAAGTAATTAAAGCAAGCCCCGTGAACTTTTGCCATCAAAACTAAAGACATTCCCTTTCCGAGACTAACATTCGAAAATCTGGATTTCGAAAAAAATAGAACTCAGCAAAACTGCATCGAAAATTTGGAAAAACTTGCTTCAGTCGTGATATGAGTAACAAATATTCCAACGGCCGATCCTTTTCAGTTCGCGGTAAACAATATTTCGAGTTAAGAGTGTTGAATTAAAATCACAGTAAATGCCTATGCAACTTGACGGGACAACTGGAAACAGTTCGTGTTAAAAGTAATTCGCGTTTAGCGTGATCATGTTGACGAGGTTCAACTATATTTCTACTAAGACATGCGACTTGATGCTTGTGTCGCCTCAGTGTGCTGCCTGATTTACTTAGAGTAGCATTGCTCAAGCTTCATTCACACTTTAGCAATTTTTCAATCACGGTACTGTTATGGTTAGGGACGTTGTCTAAATTATCCTAATTTTTTCCTTTAGAATGGTGTTTGTCTTGCATCGCATGGAATTTGAAAAACAAAAACAAACTGTCAAGTGCGAGTATTACTCGCGCTCAGAGGGTTCCGTACAATAACTATATGAAATATTAAATATATTATTTTAAAAATCGTTGCTTAAAGAATAATAAGAGTTAGTAAAAATGTCCTTCCGGCCAGTACCGGGAGGAAGAGGTAGCTTTCATATTCCTTATTTTTAAAAAGCCAACTTATATTATTCAAACACACGAAGCTCAATTAAGTGGAAACCGAATGTAGGAGATTCAATACTATTTTTTATCAATACTAAATCATTATGAATGAGAATTTCGCGAAATTAGTCAGCTTTATCCAAGCTGCTTTTATTTAAAGTCACTTATATTTGGCTGCCAAATTCGGCGATTTCTTAAAGTGCCTGCTATTTTAAGACAACATGGTAGATGAGGCTAACCAGTGAACTTTGTCGAGACCTTAGTAATTGCTGTGCACATGCTCACTCATATCGGAATCGGTTGATATATACGAGTGCTTTCGCAGGCAAAAAATCAGATTTTTCAAAATGTCACCCACTTTAGAAATTAAAACTGCTATATCTGAGCCATTTTTTAAGATAAAGACAAACAAAAATAAGAAAAAAATATTTTTCCATTTTCAATTTTTTGGTACCACATTTCAAATTTAAATTTTTTTAAAAATATTTAAAAGGCCGCCATTTTGTTTCAAAATGGCGGATGAAGCTGGCCAACGAACTCGGTCGAGACATTGGTATGTACTATGTACACACCAAATTACATCCAAATCGGTTCATAAATACGAGAGTTACAGTGTGACATAGGTCAGATATATATATATATAAATTTTGAACGGAGGGTGGTTTCGGGGTCTGGGGGTCATGATCGATGAAAATACACCAAAATTTTTTGAAATCGCTTTCCTCCGAACGGCTGCAATAGGTAGCTTTTTGTAAAGAAAGCTACCTAAAACTATACAGCGTAGGGCTGGGTATATCTGTATATACTAGAAAAGTATTAATGGGTATACCATAAAAGTTAAAAGAGATATGAAGCCTAAATAATATCAAATATTGCTATTCTGTATAACACTTTTTAAAATCTTATCCTAATCTGTTCATGATGAACTTAATTTGGTAATGGCAATAAAAGTAGTGCATATTTAAACTTCATTTGGCATTTCATAAAACTAAATTCAGCATAGTAATAATCTTTTCTTTTTTCAGAGTAGCCAAAGCAAAACACTTGTTCAAAGTTTAAACTTGGCATTGTGCTAAGCGCGCTTCGAAAAGAGATCGCAATTTACAACGCCACATTAGTCCGTGCCGCGTTTTTCCAGATAGGTTTTAAATGTACTTTTAAAGACACAGGAGGTGTATTGGGAGAGCCACTCAATGCAAACTGATCACGAATCCCATAGTATTTATGTAATTAATTTTAATTAAATTGATCTTTTTTAACAATTTGACGTTTATTGCTTTTATACTGCTACTGGGCATTGCGTTACACAAATATATCCTTAAAACTTGTTATCTAGGCTTTAAAAGGAAATATATATTCTTATTATTTAAGGAAATATATATTATTATTAATTGCAGTTCCATTTATTTTTACGACATCACTCTGTTCTCATACGTCACTCTTCATGGGTAGAAGAAAATATTGAACTGCCGTACTTTAAATTTTAATACGTCACTTTGCTGAAGTTTTTAGGATTTATTTTCAGGATATTGAACCTTAAACTGGCGATATTGTACTATAGGTGTAATAATAATATATATTTCCTCTAATTAAATTCAATCCAAGAAACTGCTACTGCTACTTCTACTTTCAACTCTAGCAATTATTGGCTCTCTCATTTTCAAAACAAAGTGACGTAGTTGCATAAATAAACAACAATTAGTTATTAAAATATTCTCTGACGATGATCTTGGAAAGCTTGAAAGTACTAAGAAGTTTTAAATAAAATGTATATTTTAAACGTGTAACATCTTTTTCATTACTTAGTCGCCTTTTATGTAAAACTGTGGACTTTTTAAAGTTCACATTATATATTTTATGTATTTTATACTGTTGTTAACAACACTGCCTAGTTTTAATTTTTTAAAAGTTTAGTTTTAAATGTCCACTGTCGCTTTACAAAAAGAAAAAAAAAATTCTCGAATTTGATTACATTAATTTGCCCTTCACCTTGAAACGAAGAACTGTCTGACCTCATAGCTTTGAAAATAAGCTCAATTTCATGAATACAATGGGAATATTCATGCTGTTAAAAAAAAATACGATGAGCAATTAGAGAAACAGAGTTTGCGCAACTGAAAGTATTCTTGCATAAGTAAAGTCTGATTGCGAAATTAGTTGAGTTAATATTTAACTCAATGAAATGCTGAATTAAATATAAGAAAAAAAAAAGTTTGTGTTGGTTATTTAATATAGCATATTTTGCCATAACTGTGTGATGTATAAAAGCTAACGTAATGAAAAACACAAATAATCGCAAATATATTTACTAAATATCTTGACCTCTCTAAATGATTAATTTTTCGATTTACCATATTAACACTAGAACGACAGGAAATTTTACAAACTTTTACCCTTGAAGCGTCCTGCAGAATTCTCCATCCATGTTTAAGTATTCATAAAACAGCAGCTATGAAATGTAAGAATTTTTATTTGATAACCTTACATATTTATCTTATTCACTTCAAAAATTATCTTTAATATCGATTTTGTGTTAAATAAGTCTTTGAGTCCAAAAGTCATACGTGACGGAAAAACAAGGTCAGGCCGCTTAAAGGGTTAAAAAAATATTTTAAAGCAGAATTTTTATTTAAAGCTAGCAGCCTTCGCCCGCTATGCTGGTTGATTTCTACAAATTAACCTTGGATTCAAAGAAATATATGGAATATATCTAATTGTTCATTTACATACAGGAACATACATTATCAATACATATTTGGAAAGAAAGATAAATACCAAAAACTAAAACACTTTACTTCTACTTCAAAGAATTATTTCTAATTTGCATACGCAAAATTTAAATACTGCTATTGGAGAGATTTGAGCACGGCTAACATAAAAGTACCCAATTTTCTTGTTAACCAGGAGCAAATGATAAATCACCAAATAGTATACGGTGAACCAAAAGTCTTGCCCTGATTATAAATATTTATTGTTCTCAAACTATTATAATTAGACATATGTTTGTTTGGATACAGTGTAAGTACTGTTATAATGTTTTAATAAGACCACGTACCTCAGTAAATTTCATCGTGTGCCCCCTTGGTAGCTCGGAGAATGTCTAAGCGGTATTCTAATTCCCGCCAAGTGTTCTTTAACATGTCTTCTGTTACAGTATAAGTATACACAGCAACTTGTATCATAGTCTTCAGTTCTTCGACGTCAGCAATTGGTGTGGCAAAGACTCTGTCCTGGATATAGCCCCCTGCTCCCACCCCCAAAAAATCCTGATAATTAATATCTGTAGAACGCGGAGGCCGGGGTGTTGGTCCATCCCTTCCAATCGACCGATTCGGAAATATTTCGGTCTACTGCACAAAAATCTAATAAAACTGGCCTATCCAATGATACAGCAAGTTACATTATTACACAAATGGTTAATTTATAATGAATTATTATGAATTTTTTTTTTTTAACTCGTGCAAACATTGCTTTCATATTTAAGTTAAATATTGTCGCTTTTAATATTAATTAAACATTTTTCTTTGCATTTTAAATAAAATCAGCAACAGTTTGTTTTTAATCTCATTTTTCGAGGCGTAACTGATATAGCCGTTTTAATCCTTTAACCAAAAGAATTGACTAGCAAAAAGATTTTAGTTTAATTTCTTCCGTTGCTATACACCGTAAAAAAAAAAAAAAAAAAAAAAAAAAAAAACGGAGATTCTAGTGGCAATCTAGACGACAGTTCTACTTCCGTTTTTACGGAAATTTTTCCCCAAAAATTTCCGTTTTTAATCAGAAAAACGGAATTTTTTCTGTAATTCATGGGGAAAAATTTCCGTAAAAAAACAGAAATAGTACTGACGTCTAGATTGCCAGTAGAATCTCCGTTTTTTGGTCCTTTTTTTTTTTTTTTTTTTACAGTGAAAGAAGGTAGTATACGAATGAATATGGATGAATCATCACTTGTAACAATAAGTGTTTGTGCCAAAGACATCGCCAAATGAGAAAAATATGAAATATCTCACGAACTATTGTACTTAGAAGAATTTACTTAATACCATTCGATTCAGCATACAAAAATGCATTAAAATATGTTATCATTTGACAGACACATAACTGTAATAATTGATTTTTAAGAAATTTTTTAACAGTTTCTTCCCCCTTTTACCCCCTTTAGGGGTGGAGTTTTAGAAAATCCTTTCTTAGTACGCGCTTACGTCATAAGAAGTATTTCCCCACCAATTTCCATGTTTCTAGGTTCAGTAGTTTCGGCTGTGCGTTGATTAAGAGTCAGTCAGGACATATACTCTTGTATATATGTATAGATAGATTATATAACTTATTTATTTAACCTACTTTCGCATGGTAAATATTTAACTTATTCTACGAAAAAATTTCTGCTTTTATTCGAAATATATTTTAATTAATTATAATTAAATCCGAAAATCTAATGTTCTAAAAAATAAATTACAAATACGGTATGCTATACTAAAATATGTAAAAAAAAAAAATAATAATAATTAATGGAAAGGGCTCGAAATTTTAATGTTCTAAGAAATAAAATAGAAATAAAATATGCTATACTAAAATATGTAAGGGAAAAAATTAATTAATAGAAAGATTTAAAGGCAGCATTTCTGCTTACTTTACATGATATCACAGTGTTTAACATGTTAAATTAAAATTACTAAAAATATTTATATTACTTATGCTTACCAAATAACCATAATAAAAGGTAAATAGATATCTTCTTTTCAACATTGAATTAAAACTGTAAATTTTCCTAAATTTTCTTTTTAGGAGATAACTGTAGAAAAGTATGTATATGACTTCATTATCGCGAAATAATACACAAACTAAACAAAAAACAATGTCGTCATTCAAGAAGCTGGACAAAACTAATCCGGTGTCTAATAATTCATATGCCTTCATTTGTTATATATGCCTTCATTTGTTTATAATAGTTCCATGTTTTATCACAAATCATTTATTAATCATTTGGAAAAAGGGTTATTGTCCTCGTCAGGGTAGGAAATCAAAAGCATATCTGAAGGTTTTTATTGGTTTAATCGTCATTTTATTCGTTTTCTGATTGGTCTATTCTATGCAGTAATCTGTATTTCCCTTTACTTTCAACAGAGATGGATACTTCTGTTTCCACTATGACAAAAAAAGTAATAAAAACTACAAAAAAAAAAAAAAAATCAGAAACAAATTCAGAAACAGCTTTCAAACAAATTGCATTTAAAAGTACATTTTTTACTCTATACGACGATATAAAAAATAATATTATGGGATGTTTAGAAGTTCAAGAAATAAATTTCATTTAAAATTGGCCGTCAGATTTCTTGGAAATCTGACGATGGAAAAGCCTTTTTCCCAAACAGCCAATGAAATGCTTGGATAATACGTAAGTTTCAGGTGGATAATACGTACGAGTCGCAGGCGATTTCTGTCGCTTGCAATTTGTACGTGTCGTAACACTATTAATATTTAATCCATGGCGTACGCAATGTATGATCAACTCCGTGCTATTTTTTATGTCTTAAATTTTAGCCTTTGAAAAAATCATTTTCCAAATGGTCGTTGTAATTAATTAAATTTTTTTTTTTTATTTTTTTTTTTTTCAAAATTCGAAAATGTTATTACATATGATTAATAAAATTGAATTCTTTTAGTTTTTTGATACGAATTAATTAAATGCAGAGAAAATAAGCCACACAAATATCATTTAAAATACATTTTTGTAAAGAGAAAGTGTTGTATCGTTTGTAAAATAAGTTTCAATAAATCAAAAATCATTTAATTGATAAATAAAAACGAAATAAGACCAAAATTCACCGGGTTTTATAAAATATGATATTCTTGACATCTTACGTATTTTAATTTAAATTTTTTTTTTTTCAGTTTTTATGAGAAAATGACAGCAAAAAGATACAGTAATCTACTATTTTCCATGGAGGAAAGAGATAGATGGAGATGCAATATGCCGTGAAAAAGGTTTGCAATATGAAACCATTTACCGCTCAAATATAAACGTCCACAGTAGGCCTAAACAAAACAAGAACCTGGAACAGGGACCGAATTCTTTGACATCACCCGTGCATTTTTTTTTTTTTTTTTTTTTTGTCTAAATGAAAGTGATCTGCTTATTTTTAAGTATTCTAAAGCGACATTCTATTGTATTACGAATTAAAAACTGTGTTACTAAACGTTTTCTTTGTTTGTTTTTTTTTCGTGAAAGAACGTTCTTGTGTTTGGGCCTACTGCAGTGGATTTTAGGGTTACTTTTTTGGCGTGACCCCCAGCCACGTTACTGCATCTCCATCTATCTGTTTCCTTGTGTTTTCTTGCTCCCAGTCCTTCATGTTTTCATACATTTGGGTACAGTAAAACACAATGATAAACCTACCGATCAACCACTAAAATAGGGTGTTTTCTACCGAGATATGATTTGGCAGACCAGTTGCATTTTAATATACTAGCAAAAGCCATGTTTTGTTTGGATTCGCGAAGCATTATTTCATATAATAAATATTTGAAAGTAACAATATTTTTTTAATATTATTTTTGCATCTTTATTAAGCAAAAAAGTTATTTTATGTTTTGGCGCATTTTAATTTTAGAGATGTAAATTCAGCCAAATAACTAAGAATTTCCTCGGAATTTTTTATTTATGATATAAGACTGGTATAAATAAAAATATTTTCGAAGCAAAATTCTACAAAATATTTTTAAATTTTCAACTAAAAGCTCTTTTAAAGATGTTTTTAGATTTTCCAATAGCCTCTGGTGTTTTCTCAAATGGTTTGAAATAGGTATGTATCCAATCATTGTAATTCACATCAAATAATCTTTGATAGCAATCTTAGAATAATATATTCGAAGAGAGCTTGAAGAAAGTTACTTCTTCAAAATCCTATTTTCTGGAAAACATTTGAAATCTGCTCTGGTTGATACTAAGAATTATTAACTTATTATATTATTGGTATTATTCAACCTTCGAATTCGAATAATACTTTAACAATTAATTTGATTTGTTTGCAATTCTTTCGTTGCCACTTTACAAAAAAAAAAAAAAAAAAAAAAAAAAAATTATCATAAGACAATTCTTTTAAAATGAGTAAGTATCGTCTGCGTAAATGATTTCAAATAATAAGAATAAATGGTGCATTTGAATTCTTAACAATGAAAATTAATTTTAAAAAACAGTTTTTGAGATATTTTGGCGGAAGAAAAAAAATATATTTTATTTATTTAATTAATCATGATTCTGTCTATAAATACTAACTCAATGATTTATTTTTTCTTCTGAAAATATATGTGTTTCCTTTTTTATTTGCAAAAATGCGTCCGTAATGGAAAAACATGTAAAATAAATTATTGTAAAAGCACTTATTTTCGCGAGGCTTTAATTTTCGCGATTTTCGCGAGGCCGTCGTAATCGCGAAAATTTAAGCCTCGCAAAATATATGTATATTTTTTCGCCTCAAATAATAGTAAAAAATCAGAATTTTTCGCTTATCCAAAATTTAATGATTACAGTTACTTAAATAAGAAATAAGTACAAAAATTTCTAGAATACTATACAACTATTTCTTGAATAAAAACAATAATACAACTAATAGAATCCAGCTCATTTACTCACAATACTTATACAAGCTTCTTTCAAGCCATTCAAAATTATCTCATGTTTGGCAAAAGGAAATTTCTTAAAATGTCTTATTCAAAAGGGGTTCGATTTAGCTAGCTTCGGGATTTTTCAACTTTCGGTTCTGTTCATATAAAATTCGCGAAATTTTCAGCTCGCGAAATAACTGATATCTTCATTTTCGCGAAAATTACGGCTCGTGAAAATAAGCGCTTTTACAGTAATTAAAATAATAATTTTTTTAAGGTTATTCTGTAAAATAATAATATTGTGCAAATCTACATATCATAATTTATTTTTATGTTTAATTTCAAGTCAAAATACTGAATAGTTTTTTTGTAAAGTGTACGACAAAATGTAATTTGTGTAGCCTAGTAGAGGATTCGCTTCGCTCCTCCAAACTAATTAATCGAGTTCTGTCTAATCCTAGAATTTCAACCGTCAGCTCGATGAGGTGTTGGTCTGCCCATCCGCTTTCCCTTAGATATTTGAAAAAGCCTTGACATGCATCACGAAAACGTCACATTGCTCCCGGTCTATTAGTTTCTTATCATTATGCATAGGTCAGTTACCTTTTCTATTAATCTTATGGCATTAATTATCTATACTCCTATTATAAAGAGGAAAAAATTGTTTATTTGTCGGAGATAAGCTCTGGAACTACCGAACCGATTCCAAAAGTAATGGTAACAAAATGATGGTGTTAGTCCAACTTAGAACATAGGCTATATCTTATGTCGGTGCCACTACCCCAAAGGGGGTGTAGGAGCAAAAAACGTTCTAAAAATGCGATTTTAGCGTTACTGAAGGGCTTAGAAATATGAAATTTTGACTATTAGTTACTTATAAGATATAAATGATGTCTAAGAACAGTTCTTAAACAATTCGAAATTTAAAAGGGTTGAAAATGCACAAAATGTGTTCTAAAAAACGTTCTAAATGGTAGTTTCTACACAATCTCAGGAAATACCAAACCGATTTAAAAAGTATTGGTGTCAAAATGATGGTGACAACGCTTGCTCCAAGATAGGCTATGTTTTATGTCGGTGCCACGACCCCAAAGGGGGTGTAGGAGCAAAAAACGTTCTAAAAATGCGATTTTAGCGTTACTGAAGGGCCTAGAAATATGAAATTTTGAATATTAGTTACTTATAAGATATAAATGATATCTAAGAACAGTTCTTAAACAATTCGAAATTTAAAAGGGGTGAAAATGCACAAAAAGCGTTCTAAAAACGTTCTAAATGGTAGTTTCTACACAATCTCAGGAAATACCAAACGGATTTAAAAAATATTGGTGTCAAAATGATGATGACAACGCTTGCTCCAAGATAAGCTATGTTTTATGTCGGTGTCACTACCCCGAAGGGGGTGCAGGAGCAAAAAACGTTCTAAAAACGCGATTTATGTGTTACTGAAGGGCCTAGAAATATGAAATTTGAAATATTAGCTACTTATTAGATATAAAAGATTTCTAAGAACAGTTCTTAAGCAATTCGAAATTTGAAAGGGGTGAAAATGCGCGAAAATCGTTCTAAAAAACGTTCTAAATGGTGGTTTCTACACAATCTCAGGAAATACCAAACCAATTTAAAAAATAATGGTGTCAAAATAAGAGTGTCAAAATGACGGTGACAACCCTTGCTCCAACATAGGCTATGTTTTATGTCGGTGCCATTACCCCAAAGGGCGTGCAGGAGCAAAAAACGTTCTAAAAATCCAACTTTGCGTCACCGAAGGGCCTAGAAATATCAAATTTGAAATATTAGCTACTTATTAGATATAAAGGATTTCTAAGAACAGTTCTTAAACAATTCGAAATTTAAAAGGAGTGAAAATGCAAGAAAAGCGTTCTAAAAAACGTTCTAATGCTGGTTTCTACACAATCTCAGGAAATACCAAACCAATTTTAAAAATAATGGTGTCAAAATAAGAGTGTCAAAATGATGGTGACAACCCTTGCTCCAACATAGGCTATGTTTTATGTCGATGCCACTACCCCAAAGGGGGTGCAGGAGCAAAAAAGTTCTAAAAATCCAATTTTTTCGTTACCGAAGAGCCTAAAAATGTGAAATTTGAAATATTAGCTACTTATTAGATATAAAGGATTTCTAAGAACAGTTCTTAAACAATTCGAAATTTAAAAGGAGTGAAAATGCAAGAAAAGCGTTCTAAAAAACGTTCTAATGGTGGTTTCTACACAATCTCAGGAAATACCAAACCGATCTAAAAAATAATCCCTTCAAAATGATGGTGAAAACCCTTGCTCCTACATAGGCGATGTTTTATGTCGGTGCCACTACCCCAAAGGGGGTGCAGGAGCAAAAAACGTTCTAAATTGCGGCTTTTGCGTTACGGAAGGGCCTAGAATCGTGAAATTTGGAATGGTAGTTAGTTATAAGATATCAATGATCTCTAAGGACATTTCCTAAAAAAATCGAAATTTAAAAAAGGGATCAAAATGCGCAAAAAGCGTTATAAAAAACTTTCTAAATTGCGATTTCTATGCAATCTCAGGAAGTACTGAACCGATTTCAAATATAATGGTGTAAAAATGATGGTGACAGATCTTGCTCAGAGATAGGCTATATTTTATATCTGTTTCCACTACCTCAGAGGAGATGCTGGAGCAAAATGCGCGAAAAGCGTTCTAAAAACGTTCTAGATGCCGATTTGTCGGCAATATCTCAGGAAGAATGAATCTGATTTCAAACGTAATGGTCGGAAATTGATGCTGACAGCCTCTGCTCTAACATAGACGCTATTTTATGTCGGTATCACTATCACCAAGACGTTGCAGAAGCAAAAAAGCGTTCTAAATTTCGATTTTTGTGATCGGTAGGGGCTAGCAACTTAAAAATAGGCAAGCTACATATTTATTAGCTATAAATGACCTTTAAGAACAGTTTCGAAAAAATTGGAAATTTAAAAAGGGGTGAAAATGCGCGAAAAGCGTCCTAAAAAAGTTCTAAATTGCGATTTCTACTCAATCTAAGGAAATACCAAACCTATTTCAAAAGTAATGGTTGCAAATCAATGGTGACAGTCCCTGCTATAACATAGGTTATATTTTATGTTGCTGTCACTACCATCTGAGGGTTGCAAAAGCAAAACATGTTCTAATTTGCATTTTTTTGCACAACTGAGGGGTCTAACACTTTGAAGTATGGCATGGTATTTACTTACAAGATGCAACTGCTTTCTAAGAACAGTCGAAAGAAAATTCCAAATTTTAAAAAAATGAAGTGAGTGAAAAGCGTTATAAATTAGAATTTTTAAGCAAACTTATAAATTACCAAACCGATTAAAAAAATAATGCTGACAAATTTTGGTGATAGAACCTGCTCAAACATAAGCTATATTTTATGTCTGTTCCACTACCACCAGAGGGTTGCAGGAGCTAAAAACTTTCTAAATTGCGATTTCTGTGACACTGAAAAGGCTAGAAATTTTAAATATGACATGGTAGTTACTTATAAAATATAAATGCCCTCGAAGGAACGTCGAAAATAAATTCGAATTAAAAAGGGGTGAAGCGAAGGGGTGGTGCGAAAAGCATTCTAAAAAAGTTCTAAATTACGATTCTATGCAATTTCAGGGAATATAAACCGATTATAAAAGTAATAGTTGCGAATCAGTGGTAACAGTCTCTGATCCTACACAGGCTATATTTTATGCCGGTGATTCTACCACCTGGAACAACAAACGTTCTAAAAAAGGGCTTTAAAAGCTTTTTAAATTATGTTTCTGTGGAATATTAGGAAATAACAAGTCGATTTCAAAATTAATGTTGGCAAATTAATGGTGACATTTCCTGTTTCAACACAGCCCTTTATGTTGAGAGAGGTGGTAGGACTTGGAATTCGACATGATGGTTAATTTTAAGATGTAAGAAGATGGTTTCTAAAAAATTCAAAACTTCAAAGGAATACTGAAATGAGCGTATTAATTGAGCATAAAAGTTTCAAAATATTTTCTAAATTATCATTTATTTAGTTTTATTTCATTTTATTAATTTAAGTCTCATTTCTGCCTAATACAGTGTAATAATGATGTTTAGTCAAACTGTGTTTTAAATAGTAATTTTTGAAATATTCCTAAAAGTAATAAGTACCTTTTAATAAAATAAAATATTACCTTTTAATAAAATAAAAATGTAGTTAGTGCCTTTTGATAAAAATTAGACATATAAATATCACTTGTCATATTTCAAATATTACGCGAGCAAAGCCGCGGGGTTTGCTAGTATATTATAATTAACAAATATTATAGGCATCTTTCAAAATAATTTAAGTTGCAATTATTATTTACTTAACACTAGAAAGCCCGCGAGCAGCCATTTTGACTGCTACCAAATGAATATATTTCGGTTCGAACCAGAATTTCTTTTAAAAGGTACAAAGAAAAAAACTAGTTAAATGGATAATTTAACAATAATAAAAATTCTGGTGGGAAATATTTTTCTAAAATTTGAGTAAAATTCTCGGTCTTTCTAGTGTTAATGCTACATACTGTCTTAAAGATGAAAGTAAATCCAAGGTAGGATCCAATATGATGTAGGATGAACGGGGAGGGGAGGGCTGCCTCTGAACATACACTGCGGCGCTACTTGCACTAAGTTATGGAAGTCCAGGCAATAGGGGATTTTACTTGGCAAAATTAATATTAGTTTTGGATTTCTACTCACTTCATGTTTTTTGGGTCGCTGAATCCGAATTTGTAACTTCCCACCAAAATTTCACCCGACAACCCCCAAAAAATTGATTTTTTGAAAAAATTTGGTTTTTGAGAACGCGCGCGGGGAATGTTCCGAGGCAGCCCACACTCTCCCCGCTTATCCTACGTGATAATGTCATATATCCTATTTATTGCAATTTTTGTCTACTTTCTGAATTTCCACATACTTTTCCCCTAAAACAATATAAAATGTTATTTAAAAACAACTATTTGTGTGTGTGTGTGGGGGGGGGGGTGAGTTGCGGAGGGGGAATTTTACGGGGAAGTTAAAAGTTCGGATTCAGCGACCCAAAAAACTTAAAGTAAACCTTATAGGGAAAGTTCGGAGGGGAGACGGGAGGCCGAATGTAAACGATGTGAGCGGTTAAGTGAAATTGGGCAACATAGTCCACGCAGCACCGCCGCGCATGTTCCGAGGCAGATCCCCCCCATATCCCCATTCATCCTACGTCATAATGTCATATATGTTATTTGTTGCAAATTTTCTCTGCTTTCTGAATTTCTAGATACTTTCCCCCTAAAACAATAAAAAAGGTGATTTCTTTAATAAAAACCTTTTTGGGGGGCATTTTACCAAAATTTGTGGTGGTTGCCGGGGGAAATTTCGGTAGGAAGTTACAAATTCGGATTCAACGACCCAAAAACAATAAAGTAAGCCGATTTCCAGAACTACCATTAATTTTGCCAGGTAAAATCCCCTATTGCCTGGACTAATACTGTAACAGGAATTCTTTGACAAATGTCGACATTCGCCACGGAACGGGAAAAAAAAGTTAAAAATTTAAAGCTCGCAGAGCAGAAAATTTACTATAAGTGGCTAAATCATTGTGATTGGAATTTAAAAAATCACCGCAGAACGTGAAAAATCGCTAAAAACCTCAATAAAACTCGCTACAAATTCAAAAATAAAGAACGACAAAATTTACTATATTGGGCTAAAAGTTTGAAACCGAATTACTTTCACTAATGGGGAAAAATCGCCATGAAACGCGAAAACTCTAAAAATCTCATAAAAAAATTCGCGGAAAATTCAAAAATCGCTGTAGGAATTAGGAATAAAAATGTACTAATTGGCTCAAGAGATTGAAATCCTTCTATATATATATAAAAAAAGTAACGCTTTGGAAATGGACCAATGAAAATCTGCGTAGATACCACGAAACGCATCTGATTGGTCAGAGCTTTCTGACGCTATAAGAAGGGTTACCAAACAGGGGGGACCCCACTCTGTCGCCAAACGTAGCCAAGTTTGTCACCAACTTCGCGATATATCGCCAAATTTGGAGACCAAAATTAGTCGCCAAAAGTGACGCGAACTTGGCTCTAATTCCAGTATTTCGCCAAATTTCCATAGATTCCCATTGAAATACAATAGGGTTTACTTGTTTGCAGAAAATAAACAAATTGAGGTATTTCAATGCAACAAAAACTAATATTAGCTTATGAATAGAGCTCAATTGAACTATTCACATTATTTTTAAGCACAGACAATAATCTGGGGTAGGCTAGAAAATAGGGATTGCTTCGCGATTACGCGGGGGATTGATGAGCGTAGCGAGCAGGGGGGCGGAGCGCCCCTATTTATATTAATTTTAATAATGTAAAAAAATCATCCTTATTATTATACATTTTGTACCTAGTGTTAAGTAATTTAGACAGTTACACTTTCTCTCTCTTATGTTTTCCTAAGTTTTAGAAATACAGCTACTCTTAGATAGTGTGTAAAGTTGGCGTTTACTAGGTAGCCTGTGAAATGCTTAACCTGTTCAACAGTTCAAGAAATATTCATTAAATAATTTTTTGGTGTTCAAATTATGCGTTTCTGACGTGAAATAAATTTGAAGGTTGGCAGCTGTGATATACCAAAAGCAAACTAATTATCAATATGAAAAGAATTTCTGATTATCTAAAATCCTTAAAATACTTCATGAAAAATTATTTAAAGACACTATCTTTTTTCAATTTTACAAAATATTATTATTTAACATGTTGTATTAAAAAAGTTAAAAATACTTGTTTTTTAAAACTTACCAATTCTTTTTTTTAACATTTATTTAAATAAATGTTGTAAAAAACTTAGATAAGCTGAAGTATTCGGTTACATTTAGCTTTTAGTTTTTTAGTATATTAGTTTTTTTAGTTTTCTCATGAATCACAAATTCTAGTTTCTATGTAACATTTGATCCAAAACTTCTTTAAAAATCTTTTTCTCAAACTGAATTTTCTTGTCATTATGCTCTAGTTTCACAAAATTAATTAAATGTTACCAAGTATCTTTCCAAATAATTTATGCGTAGCTATTGTAGACTTTTGTACTGCCATGCAGTCTGAGAAAAAAAAAAATTCTGCATCTGCTGTTAAAAGATAACTCTATATCAAGTACTTTTCAAAAAATTCATCAAACCAACAGTTTTCTATTCGGAAAAATAGAATGAACAATATGAAACAAATGTTTTTTTATATAAAACTGTATGAAATCACACCAGAGTCTACTTAATTTTGCGCTTGGTAATTAGAACCATTGTCTCATAGTGCTAAGATCAATTGGACTTGCCAAGATTAACACAAAGTATCTCTTACATTTTCTATTCATATGGTACCATAAATATACTGATAGCCTTGTTTAGTCTGGCTGTTGCAGATTTCGCATTCAATATTCTGGTAAATAGGAACGTCTGAACACTTAATTGGACCAGTATATGACATATACAATCATTTACGGCCTATCTTACATGAAAAAGCTAAATACAATACTTTGATTGGTAATTATTGAAAAAAAGTACACTACAAATCAAATGTTTTTTCTGAAAATGTATAAAATCACTCGATAGTCTATTTAATATTTTTGTTTGGAAAATTAGAACCATTGTCCCATAGCACTATGATAAATTCAGATTCGCCAAGACTAACACACAGTATCTCTTAAATCTTTTATGCGATCTTAAATACACTGATATCCTTGTTTTGTCGGGTTGTGACATATTGCGCAGTTAATATCTTTATAAAAAGGACCTTCTGGTCACTTAATGGGATCAACATATGACATACAACATCCTGTACAGGCTATCTTTCATAAAAAAGCTTAATCCAATACTTTGATGGTTATTACTTTTTAAAATGTCCTCTATAAATCAAACGTTTTCTGAAATTATATCAAATCACTTCACAATCGACTTCATTTTCTTTTGTTTGGAAAACATTAACCTATAACTAATAGCGCTAAGATCGAATGGCATTGTTAAGTCTAACACAGCATCGCTTAAATCTTCTAAGTTATCATAAATACATTGACATCTTTGTTTTGTCTGATTGTGACATATTGAGTAATCAATATTTTTATAAACAAGAACTTTTAGTCTTTTAATAGGGACCAACATATGGCATATACCATTTTGAATGGGTTATCTTACATACAAAATATAAATCAAACACTTTTACTGAAATAACTTAAAAAAAAATAAAAATGTTTTTCTGAAATGTATCAAATCGCCATACAGTCTACTTAATTTTTTTTTTCTTTGAAAATTAGTACCATTGACCCATAGCGCTGAGATCAACTGGCATCGCTAAGTCTAACACAGCACTACTTAAATCTTCTATGCTATCATAAACACACTGATATCCTTGTTTTGTCTGGTTGTGACATATTGCGCAATCAATATTTTTATAAACAGGACCTTCTGGCCATTTAATGGGATCAACGTAGGATTTGCATCTTCTTCTAGTAGCAATGCTTTTCCAAGAAGAGGGACATGTTGATACCATGTTTGAAATGCATTGCCTAATGCCACTCGTAACATTGAAAGGTCGTTGAAACAATAAATGGCATTCGTTAAACTTCGAAGAACCACCAATATCTGATTTAATCACACCCCATTGCAATCTGTCTTCAACGTATGTAAGATTTTGCAATATATCTATTGGTTTCACATCGCGGTTGGCGCATATTGCTTTGATTTTCCATTCGACAAGATCTTCGGGTTTCTCATCGTTGCAAATTCCGCAGTAGTAATTTTTGTAAGTAACTTCTTCTTTTGGACTAGTTACTGGCACAAGTTCAATGACATCATTTGATTCACCAGCATGATATCTCGCAGCAGTGCACTTGTTCCTGATGACCTCGTGCCCAGACCATGAATCTTTGCAAGTATCAACCATCCAGAAATCTTTGTTTTCACCAATGACAAAGACGCAGTGAATGTTGTGATGGCGCTTGGTGTTCACACGAATACTGCGGTAAGGAGCATCCAAGCAGCAATCGTTGTAAATGAGAGCACATTTGCTGTCGCAGAAACAGTTTGTTGTTTGAGGCTTATTAAAACAAGAATTCACACACTTGGGTATTAGTTTTCGGTGTTCCGAGCAAACGTGGTGGATGGCAAATGCAATTAAAACTAGTATTAAATTTGATGCAATCATTTTTCTAGATATCGGATGTCAATTAAAGACAACAATTTAGTATAAAAAGATGCAAATTTTAGATCAATGAAATCACCCAAGTCTTTGAGATAGTTTATATTAAAACTTTTCGATAACAGAACTAAAACAAAACGTATTATATCTCGATTAAAAAGTACGTTTAAAAAACAATGGTATCTCTCAATTATTTCAGAGTTCTTGCATTGAAACTCTTCAGTTAAGTGTCATAAGATTAAGAAAATATAAAATTTAGATCAGAGAATCAATCAAACTTTATAGATGAAATATATTAACAATCTATACGATTAATCGTTATGATAAAAATTAGTAATTGAAATATTATTCAAAAGGAACTTTATCATTTAAACAACAATGTTAAATCAAACGTTATATTAATATGCTAAAAAGCATTCCTTATTTTATAATGCGTTGACATTCAATTACTTGGAATTACGAATGCAGCAAAAATTATCTTCATCACAGAAAAGGGATAAATAATTTTTCTCTTACCACTTTTTCCAGACCTTTTTTAATTCACTTGATTCTGTCTGATTAAGCTGCGCGGAAATGCACGATAAGTATTTCTTATTTGTTTAATTTCCACATCAAATTTCGTAATATATTTATTTAATCATCACTGAGATCAATTCCATAAACAGTTTGCAAACAATCTTATTTCCGGCAGAAGAATTTCAGATAGATGTTCAAATATTTTGTTTCAAAATAATAATTATTTTTTCTAAAGCTCCAGACAATAATCACAAATTATTCATGCTTTAAATCCACAATTTTCTTACTCCTCAATCCATTGCTAAAGTAAATATTTTTTCAGAAGAATAAGAAATATTTCTTGCGAAGTTTGATACTGACAATAATAAATTATCCATACTTTAAATCCACAATCATAAATTACTCATGCTTTAAATCCAGTCACAACTTATTCATGCTTTAAATCGACAATCATAAATTATTCATGATTTAAATGCACAATCATAAATTATCCATGCTTTAAATCCACAATTTTCTCACTCTTGAATTCACAGTCTATTTAAATGTTCTGGTTCAAAAGAATAAACAGAGTGTTTTTTCAGTGTTTGATGCAGAAACTACCAATTATTGATACTTTAATTCCACAATTTTTTTCTTTCCTCAATCCATAAGCTGTTAAAATATCTTGTTTCACGTGAATAAACAGTGTTTCTTCAAAGTTTGATACTGACAATTATAAATTATTCATGCTTTAAATCCACAATTTTGTCACTCTTCAATCCACAGTCTGTTTAAATGTTTTGGTTCAAACAAATTAGCAGTGTTTTTTCAAAGTTTAAATACAGAAAATACCAATTATTGATATTTTAACTCTACAATTTTCTCTTTCTTCAATCCATAGGCTGTTCAAAAATTTTGCTTCAAGAGAATAAGCAATATTTCTTCAAATTTTGTAACTGACAGCGGTAAATTATTCATTCTTTAAATCTTCCATTTTTGAAATCTTCAACCCACAAAGCGAAATATTTTTTTATTAGTAGATGATATAAATCGTTATTGATAATTCGATATATGTACCTTCAATAACACATGCTACAGATTAGAAAATCACCTTCAAAAATACAAGATGGAATGACCAATTAGCTGGAAAATCTCAGAAATTCAATAGGTAAATTTTTAGAGACCCAAACAGTAAAGCACTGAATCTAATCTATAGTTTAGCACACAATACAATAAACGTTTGCTGGTCAAATAAATGAGTTTGTGAATGAATTAAATCTTTTTAATTTAATGCAGACTGTCTGAAATTATTTATGCATTAGATTGAAAAATTTCTCAGTTCTCAATCCACAAGATAGCAAACAACATAGAGAAAAATATATTCCGATATCTTCATATGCTATGCAGAAACATATATTTTGAATAACACTTGCCACAAAATTGAAAATACAAGACTGAATGACGGATTAGCAGGGAAATCCCAGGAATTCAATAGGTAAGTTTCTAGAAACCCAAACAATGAAAATGAGTTTTTAAATTTGGCCCACAGTTCAATTTTCCTTTTCAAAATTTAATGCAGACTATCTGAAATTATTCATGTATTAAATCCACAATTTTCTTAATCCTCAATCCACAAAACAGCGAAACAACATACAGAAAAATATAATCCGAAATCTTCATATGCAATGCAGAAACATATATTTTGACATTATATATTAAAACTTTGCCACAAAATTCAGGTCCAAATATCAACCTTGAAAATACAAGATTGAATGACGCTTGGGAAATTCTAGGTATTCTATACGTAAGTTTCAAGAGACCAAAATGTGTGACGCACCGAATCTAATTTATCGCTTAGCACACATTACAATAAACGTTCACTGGGCAAATAAATGAGTTTGTAAATTCGGCCCATAGTTAAATAATAATAAAAAAAAATGAATGCAGATTATTATTATGCAGACTGAAATTATTCATGTATTAAATCCACAATCATCTCAGTTCTGAATCCTTAAAATAGCGAAACAACATTGAGAAAAATATAATTCGATAACTTCATATAAAATGGCATATACTTTGACTAACACTTGCCACAAAATTCAGGTCCGATTATCAACCTTGAAAATACAAGCCTGAATGAAGGATTAACTTGAGAAATCCCAGGAATTCTATAGGTAAGTTTCTAGAGAACCAAACGTGTGACGCACTGAATCTAATCTATAGTTTAGCACACATGCTCGCAAACAAAATAACTCTGGTGAACTTCGCCAGGAAATTGAATACGACTGATAACTTTTACCGTCTATTTAGTATTACAAAAAGAAAAATGATTACCACAAAATCGAGGAGGTCTTGCTTCGATTAAGCAAAGGAAACGGACATGCTACATCCGCAAAACTAGAGAGATATATCTCTGGTGAAAAATCTCACTGATGCAAGTTTTCTTTTATTTATTTATTTATTTTTCACATGGAAAATTTCTTTCATGGTTATGTAATACTTACTTTTTCTTTTACGATGATATTTTGCCGAAAAGGTATTTGCAGGTAACGATGTAATGATTGCCTCGAGGGTTTTATTTAGTAACTTTTCTTTTTTTAGCGATTTTATATTCAAGGTTATAGCTTATGAAGAAGAATGAAAGGAAAATAACAAAACGGATCGTTCAATAACATGAGGTCAGAACTAGAGAGGGTTGTAATTAGCCGCAAAGTCAGAGGGTGATTGTAAAGTTTTCTGGAGGAGCTTATTCATAGCTTATCTCTCACCCCTTCCCCACCCTCTACTTTAGGACAAATAAATATAGTCAGGAATAGAGGGTAAGTCCCCCCTGTCATAAAGCTTTTTATTACAAAATTTTACATTTTTTATATGTAATATAAATTATATTATTAATAAAATATATGAAATTTAGAGGGGGTGTCATAAAATTTCTAATTGTGGGTGGGGGGAGGGGATCAGCTCACCCCGTCCTCATCTGGTTACGGCCCTGAAGATGGAGCACCCTAAACACGATCTAGGGTCGTTTTTAATCTCTTCAGGTCTGAGGCACACAGATGTGCACCTCTGTTATTTACCTCATAAAAAATGAGCTGTCTGTTACATTTTTAATTTACTTCTATATAGCTGAATATTTTTTGCTTCGGAACAAAACTAATAAATGACAGCAGTGCTGTTTATTGCCTCATACACTATATGTTACTTTCATCTGAGTTTGTAAAATGCATTCAAGACAGTGTAGCTGAAAAAGTAAGAAATTTAAATTGTCATAATTATTTAACTTAAACGCTTTACAATTAAAAAAAATGAGGATTTGTAGAATATTCACTGATTTAAAGTCCTTGAATTTGTTATTGCGTAAATTTGGGTTATTGATAATTAAATTGATATTTTGAGGGTAATAGTAATTTTAGGTCCTTATTTGTGAATTTACCAGTCAGTGTGATTACCAGTTTGTGCAAAAGTCATGAATGTGTATTTATAGTGTAATTTTACATTCACTTCTAAAGAGGTTAATAAAGTGCCGTGAAAGATTTAGAGGACCCTGATTTCTTTTGGGACCTATGTTAAACTAATGGCGATGCTCAAGCGACCAAAAAAAAAAAAAAAACCGTTGTCTTAACCGTGAGCGTCTTAAACAAGCCTGACTGTACAATCGTGGAGAAAAAAGTAAACAACCCCTACTAACTCCTCAACAAATTATCGTACAAGGAAGTTACTGATATCGAACGATTGGAAATAAAGTCTACTTTTAAATGATTTATATAAAATTTGCTTAGGGGGTCCTCTACATATTAAAACGAACATAAACTTCATTTTTTTCAATAGCAATACCCAATTTTAACAAGGTATTTCAAATCTTCGGTTCAAACTATGCTTAGACACCAAATTTCAATTCATTTGAATAATAAATTTTTGAATTATAATTATTCAAAATTTAGTGCTTCTAATATTAAATTACATTTTCACATTTTTATTTATATCTCCTGAAATTATACTCCTAATGAGCTAACTTTTTGTGTAGCAATAATACTAATATACCCAAACATACATACGTTGAATTTGCAATTTTTATAATTTTATGATATGAATTATGAATTATGAAATTAATATTAAAAAAAATATGAATTGCAACCTACATTTTTTTTGATGGATTTATATTTATTAAGTCCTGCTTTATGGAAATCCAAAATTTCACATTTTTCTTCCAAGTAGTTTTCAAATTATGCTTAAAAAACGGAAAAATGATGGATTAAGGGGCCATCTATGATAGAAGTGACTAGATATTTTGAAATTTCTTTTCTGCTATCTTGTAATCTAGCAGTCTTCAATGACTGCTTGAGTAGCGCTTAAGATGCCTTGATCAAGAAGGAGGCTCTCACGGTCAACAATCGGGTATCGAACTTCAATTTGGATACAGACCCTAAAACAAGCTCGTTTTAAAATAATTAATTTCTCGGAAACTTATCGTACGGATTGCATAAATTTTTTTTTTAGGTTTATTGAAGGGTGTACAGTTCATTTATGCTGTCAGAATTGTGTACTGCTATTGAAAGAAACAAAGTTATGGTTCGTTTTAATATGTAGAGGGCTTCCTGAACAAATTTAATGACTTTATTTCCAATCGTTCGGTATCAGTAACTTTCTTCTACGATAATTTGTTGAGGAGTTAGTAGGGGGTGTTTACTTCTTTTCCACCACGACTGTACATGAACTGCAAACATGAAATTATGTGTGTTTTTTAACATACGGAATTCTTATAAAATAGTTTTTTATATATATATTTTGAACTTTATTTAACTTTTGGTTCTTATATGTAAAGATGGAATTTTATGATCCATTTCTCACTTACTTTCCTGATATGCTAGAATTATAAAAAATATGCACACAGTGTTTCTGATGACAATATAAAATTTTAATGTTTTTAAAACTCTATAGTTATGATTTAATAAATTAGTTAGATTTTTTTTTTTTTTTTTTTATCTGGCCGCAGGGATCTGAAATATTTTTATGATTACAACTTTTTACAACATAAAAATTTCTTCTGAAAATGCCTACTACAATTTTGTAAATTGTTGCACCCTTTTATTTAACTTAACTTGGTTTTCTTAAGTAAAGATGGAATTTCGTATTCAATGTTTTACCCACTTTCTCATACGCTATGAATTACAAATAATAGGTACAGTCGTGGGAAATAAAAGGAAAAGCCCCCTACTAACTCTGCAACAAATTATTGTAGAAGAAAGTTGTTGGTACCAAACGATTTGAAATAAAGTCCACTTTTAAATGATGTACATAAAATTTGCTTAGAGGACCATCGACATATCAAAATGAACCCAAAGTATGTTTTTCTCAATAGCAATGCCCAAGTTTGACACCATAAATAAGTTCTACACCCTTTAATTAACTTAAAAACAAATTTCCATGAAATTCATACGATTAGTTTCGCAGAAATTAATTATTTTAAAACGAGCCTATTTCAGGGGCTGTATCCAAATTGAAGTTCGGTACTCGATTGTTGAAATGCTAGATTGACTATGTCACTTCCATTAATGTATTATTTCTGGCCAATATGACTATTTCACTCGCTTAATATGCTTCGGCTACTACCAACCCAAACGTTTCAATAAAATGAGTAAAAAATATATATTTTTTAAATTATATTTTACTGCACATCATAGACGGCCCCTTAAACCGTCATTTTGACTTTTTTAAGCATAATTCAAAATCTACTTAGAAGAAAATTTTTAAATTGACAATTTATATAAGCAGGACACAATAAATATAAATCTATTAAAAAATTGCAGGTTGCAATTCATATTTTTTTCGAATATTAATTTAATAATTCATATTATAAAAAATTTAAAATTGCAAATTCAATGTATTTATGTTTGGGTTTTTAGTATTATAACCTCAGAAAAAATTATCACATTAGGATTATAATTTCAGGACATACCCGTAAGGCATGGTGACGTCACGGCGACGTCGTTGTGAAGTCACACTGTGATTTTGTGACCGTCGATGTGACGTCACGTGACGTGGATGTGACGTCACAGTGACTAGAATGTGAGGTCGTTATGGCCGTTTTAGAGGTCGTTTGTGACGTCACATTGTGACCACTCTGTGAAGTCACGGTGTGACTAATTTGTGAAAAGTGTGTCATTTGTGACTATTTTGGCATTAACTTTGTGACGAACCTGTGACGAAAGTGACAATGTTTTGAAGTCACACTGTGACCAATTTGTGAAATATGTGTCATTTGTGACGAACTTGTCATAAACTCTGTGATGATTTCAAATGAAAATCAAATTTCAAATTAATTGCTTAAAAGGCGCAAAGGCGAACTAGTGAAAAAGATTCCATGCTGGAACTCGAACCCGGGCCATCAGTAGAGCGCACTTACGTTCTACCGACTAAACCACATGGAACGATACCCAGCCTGAAAAATTTCTCACTATTACATGTTGGCAAGGCTACAAACGCAGCACAAGATGCAATATTTATCGTCAGCCACCGACATGGCGCAAGCACGAAACTTAAATCCAGCATCGATTGAAACTATATTAATACTTGGAAATGTTTTCAGAGAGAACCATTCGCCTTGCATACAATATTTCAAATGAAAATCAAATTTCAAATTAATAGCTTAAAAGGCAATTTTAATTTGAAATTTGATTTTCATTTGAAATACTGTATGCAAGGCGAATGTTTCTCTCTGGAAAAATTTCCAAGTGTTAATATAGATTTAATCGATGCTGGTTTAATTAAGTTTCGTGTTTGCCCCATGACGGTGGCTCACGATAAATATTCCATCTTGTGCGGCGTATGTAGCCTTGCCAACATGTAATAAGGAGAAAATTTCCAGGCTGGGTATCGTTCCATGTGGTTTAGTCGGTAGAATGTCAGTGCGCTATACTGATGACCCGGGATCGAGACCCGGCGTGGATATTTTTCACTATGTTGGCCTTTGCGCCTTTTAAGCAATTTATTTGAAATTTGATTTTCATTTGAAATATTGTATGCAAGGCGAATGTTTCTCTCTGGAAAAATGTCCAAGTATTAATACTGTGATGATTCTTGTCATAAAAACTACGATAATTTTAAAGTAAAGTTTTGTTTGAAATATAAAATTTTATCTTTTTACCGTACTTTTTAGCAAGATATCGCTATTTTGGAGTCCTATTCTTCTAAAATATTTTTAATTTTCCATTTAAAAAACAATGCTTATTAACTGACATCTTTTTTTTATCAAGTTAGCTTGATCTTGAATTCAAGCTTAATATTAAGAATGTGTAAGCTTTTTAATGTGTTATGATTTGTCATTGCTTTTTTAAATACGAACATGGAGTCTAACGGACATTAATACAACTGTTACTTATAGAACTACATGATAAGCCCTATTTATTTAAATTTTTTATTCCCGTATATATTGTATTTTGTGAATATGAGCTAATTAGATTTGGTATGTTTTATATGAAAAGACTGATCTGGGAAATAGAAACAACAAGTAAGATGTATCATGCGTTAGGCATAGATTATAAAACACTTTCCAACTCTTCCTAAATGTTTTATCAAGACATCGGGGGAAATAACGTAAATAAGATAACTAAGTAAACATGAAAACGCGTAAAACATTTAAAAACTGATTTACGCAGTTACCATCCACTAAGGTGTAAAAAAAATCATAATTTAAAAAAAAAAATAAAAAAAAAATCGTTTTTTTTTATTTAAATCAGATTTTTTTTATTTAAATCAGATTTGTATGATTTTTTTCCCAGCGTTCAAATACTGAATAGCTATCATGAGTTTTAGGTTTCCAAAACAATTACACCACTAATTGCTAACATAATCTATGTTTTTACACTTTAATTGATAAAATTATAATTGTTAGTTTGTAATTACAGAAATAAAAACTGCAAATTAGTAGTTTCATTAGGTAGTATTATACAATAATGTTATATACATTAATTTGTAATAATTATGTAAAACTTTATAAATACTAGAGATACTTAACATTTATGAAAATTATTAACTGCATTTTATACTAAATAGCTAACATTACTTCAAATTAATTATTAAACAATCAACTCTCTAATTAGGAACATATTATACATTTTTAAGCCTTAATTATTAAAATGATAATAATTCATTTTAGAAAGAAAAAGGGACAGGATGCTAGTTCAAAAAACGGGCACTATTTCATGAGGAAATATATTAGTAATGTGTTTAGTAATGATGTAAGAAAAAAAAAGAATATTTTTTAGCATTATAAGTAAAGTGTCCTTAATTTTTAATAATTTTATGAATAACAAATTGAAAAATACAATTAAATAACATATTTTAATAATATCCTGTTTTTTCTAAAGAAATAAAGTTCTATATTTTTGCAAGATTTTTTCCACATGAATTTAGAATACTGTTGAATGGGGAAGTTTTTTACAAGAAATTTCTGGCTACAACTACAGGTAAATTTCAACTTTTTTTTTTCTTTTTTTAAGGCAGGGTGCATTTTGCCAATTTGAAAAGGGGCATGGTGTGGCACCATTAAACAAAATGGCCTAGAAGAAGCAGTATAAGTAATTACAGAATTAATAAAAACTGCAAATAAGTAAAATTCATTAGTTAGTAGCACAAATAACAAAACTAACAAATATTATTTGCAGCTCATTTTGCATTTGTATTTAGGAAAATTTCTGTAAACCACCAAAATCTATACTTACACACATGTACTTGTATGCTAACCAAAAAGAAAAAAATGAAAATGAGTTAAACCCATTCATATAGAATATATATAAGTTAGCCACTAATATCTGAAATCCTCAAAATATTTAAGTAACAGCATTATTACCTCTATTAGCTTTCAATGGTTCAATTTTTTAATATATATGAGTTACAAAAAAAAAAAAAAAAAAATAATAATAATAATAATAAACATTTATTCAACCTATACCAAAGAAGCTCTTGCTGTGCTTAGCATTTTTATACCAATTATTTCTTTTTCTCTTATGCATTCATTTACAATTTAGCTGCTGAGCAGATGTCATTCTTTCATTCTTCTTTAACTTGAGATTGCTATTAATTACTATTTATTATTTTACTTGTAGAAATGTAATTATACTTGCTATGCGTATTTTATATAAAATAATGCATAAATTGATTACCTAAATGAAATTATGACATTGCAAATTATGTTAGATTTAAATATCATTTTTAAATGAAACTGTTTTAATTTGGATAAAAACTTAAAAACAATGCTTTTAATTTTTTTACAATACTAATGAATTAAGCTTAGAAACAATTATTTAAAGCTCTTTTTTTGTTTATTAATGAGTCAAAATACCTGTAGAAACTTTCAAATTATGTTCATGTTAGATTTTAATACTTTTTTTTACATTTTAAACATTTAGAAAATTTTTGATTTTAATCAATGATTTTTTTTAAAAATCGATTGATTAAAATCATGATTTAATCGCTGATTTAAATCAACCGATTAAAATCGTTGACACCCTACCATCCACAGCCAAATATGTTTTCTAATTCTTTTAAACAGTCCTGTATTTGATCTGTAGATTGATATATATATACTATATAATGGAAAAATTTAGTTTATCAAGGAAACGCATAACAGGTTGAAATTCTCTTTCAGCAATTTATACTAATATATGGAAACATACTTAAATAATTTTGTACAACCCTGTAGTTTACCTAGAACCTTTATTACACGCCACTATTTAGTTAAAATTTTATTCAAGCTAAAACACTCTTAAAACTGCTGAAATTACATTTCCAGAAATTATAATTCATAGATGGCAACGTATCGAATTCTTTGCGTGACCCTTTATATCATTTTATCTATATACTACAAACATTTCTTAGTAAATTAAATACAGTGCAGCGTTAAAATGCATAACTTATTTAAAAACCTCCTTTAAGCAATACCCAGTAACCCTTTCGAATACTTTTGTATATTCCTGTATATGAATTATAGCATATATATATACACCATATACTATGCATAAATGTAGTGAATCATAAAAGTGTATATCATAATTAAAAATGTATTTCCAGCAATCATCGCTAATGAACAGTACTTCGGATACAATATAGTATCTGAAATATTTTGTGTGTCCCTGTAAATGCTATATACACTTCGTATTATACATGAAATAATTCATAGTATGTAAACCTCACCGACGTATATCAATTTCATTACATATCAAATAGATTAACATAAATAAAGTACGCCGCAAACAATTCCCTCCACCCCTATATCATTATGTATTGGAATTCCTTTTTTAGCCCTGTAAATGAACAATAACTATTCTTTGCATCGCATATTCTATGGAATGCACATTTTAGTGCGCTTCATAAATGCATATCAATTTTATTCTGTTTGAAAGCGTGTAAAATCATTAAAAATCATTTGAAACGATTTTTTTCCCACAAGCCGTAATGTAATGGAATACAATTGACTGTCCCTGTAAATGAAATAACATGCTACAAACTTCATTACAAATAGGGGTCTTGCTATGGTAAACGTTAATAACATCCAAAAATTTTAAATAATTTAATTATCTTTAAATGTCTATTAATTATGTTAATGATTGATGATAATACTTGTCCATATACTTTTATATTTATGCCACCATGTGGTTTTAACCCAATATTTAAATAAGAAAATAAACCAGATTAAAATGCAATTTAAATCACTAATTTTAATAATCTGATCAAAGCTGTTGAAAAGGAAGTTAGATATTTTAACAAAATAAAAAATAAATGTAATGAAATATTTGTGTTCTATAACATGTTTATTAGAAGATAACTGAAATCATTGTAATTAAAAAAAAAAAAAAAAAAAAAAGCAAACAAGGAAAATAATATTTTAGATATTTCAGCAAAATAAAAAATAAATGTAATGAAATATTTATGTTCTACAGCATTTTAATGAGAAACTAACTAAAATTGTTATAATAAAATTAAAAAAAAAAGCAAACAGGGAAAATAATATTTTTACTTACCTAATTTCATTGACGTTGTATGTGATACTTTGATTTTGGGGAACCAATTAAATCCGATTATAAGTACGATAGCAATGACTTGAATCATCTTCAACAAGTCAAAGCTACCGTAATTTTCTCGGGTTTATATTTTGTTAGCTGAACTAACTTGGATCCTGAGAACGTTCTTGTTTCAGTTTTTAAATCCGTGTCAACACATCTATGCTGTCCAGTGTCCACAGTGTCCACAGAACTGTCCAGTGTCCCGCGTTTATTCTAAAAAGTTTCACTGTTACTTTTATCCGTTATTCTGCGGTCGAGTGGTAACAACTGAAATAGTGCAGATGCAGACGATTTGTAAGTTTCGAAGTTCGAAGCAGATGTTTTTTGGTTTTATTTGTTTTTCTATACCACAGTTTCGGAAGGAAATTAAATGCGTAATAATTTTGTCAAATTGTCTCTAATTCAATTTCCTGTTTGAAAATATTTTATTGTATTTCATCTTTTATTTTTATCAGTTTTATTGAATTGTAAAGTTTCATTTACGTAAATTATAATAATAATATTATCCATAATTAGAGTTTACTAGATAAAACATTGCTTAAATTTTCAAAATGTATACAAATTAATTTAATGGTAATAATGATGACTCCCTCCTTTTTTTTAAAAGTAAAATTTGTATCACAGGTAATATATACAAAATATCTTCTTAAAAAATACAACAAGATTATCGAGAAGAGATGAGTTTTTCTTTGTCAATCTGTCATTCTCTTAATATTAATTTTCTGTAGAATAAAACTTGTAAAATAATTTTTAAAGATATATTTTGAAAACAAAAAATAAAACATGAATAATTAATTATGTCGTGGGCTTTGCCTAAATTTTGTACATTAATTTTATATTCGGAAAATGTCAATTCTATTTTAAACGTTTGAAAGAAGTAGAATAAAAAAAAAAAAATACTTAAAATAGTGAAACACTAAGAGGAAAAAAAATGACTTGAATGCAAATTATAAAGCAAGAAATGCATATATGACTGAACTTTGAAGACGCTTTCTGCGTGCTCATTAAAAGCTGCAGCCTTAACTGTAATAGAAAGTTTTTAGTTTGAAACGACAGAAATGTTTCGACTACTCTTTGAGAAACTTCTAGTATAACAGATGATCATTTACAAAAATCTTTATAAAAGATAAGTCGAGGTCTGCTTAACTAAAACATTTTTTTAATAATATGAAATTCTCATAATTAGGAAATCGTTTTGTGTTGCTGATGAATTAATTACATTTTATGTTATATGAAAATAAAAAGTTTTTGTTAGAGGCACAGATGCAACTTGGACCACGGTTTAAAAAATTTGTTAATCCGGCAGAAAAATATATTTTACAGTAAATAACATGTTTTTAATAATTTTTGTAATTTTTTAAAGTTTTCTAAGAAGTTCACATCTCAGTCACAATGTGACATCACTGAGTGGTGGCATTTTGGTCACAGATGTGACGTGACCACAGTGACTTACAGTGACGTCACAATGACGTCACTGTGACCATGCATGCTATGAGGGTAATAATAAAAATATGAAAATGTAATTTAACACTAGAAGTTCTAAATTTTGAATATTTATAATTCAAAATCTTACTGTCCAAATGACTCAAAATTCCGTTTCTGGGCATAGTTTGAACCGAACCGAAAATTTAAAATATATTGTCAAAATTGGGTGTTGCCAATGAAAAAAACAGAGCTTGGACTGCTTTTGATTTGTAGATGCCCCCCCCCCCAAGCAAATTTTATATACATCATTTAAAAGTAGACTTTATTTCCAATCGTTTAGTACCAGCAACTTTCTTCTACTATAATTAGTTGTACAGTTAGGGTGTTTACTTTTTTTTCCAACGATTGTACCAAGGGTGGCACGATTTAAACCAACTGGTTTTTTTCTCAAAAACACCAATTGTTTTTTTAGAACAAATCTAAACATAATATTTTCTCCTTTTTTTTCGTAATTTAACTGTTTTAAATTATTGGATATTACTAATTTCTACTGTTAACACTATCCCAGCAGCCAACATGAGACATAGTGAGTGTACTTCATGTTTGTATGCATGGTGGAATGAAAATTGCATGTGTTGGTGAACATATCTGGGGCTCTAAAGAGAAAACTTAACACATTTGAATTCAGAAAAGATAAAATAGGTTAAAAATATTCAATATGTAGCATAAAATATTTTTATGCTTTAAAAAAAAAAAAAACCTGGACGTTTCAGAAGAGAAGTGTCAAGTGACAATACATAATGCTTCTTGAAACATGTAAAGACAACTGCTAAATGTCAACTTATTCCAGGAATTCCTTATAAAAAGCTTTATTTTCAATAAAATATAATTACTCATGTAGTGCTAACAGAAAAATCAGACATCCGAGATAGCAAGTACCCCGAAGAATTTTTTTTTTCTGAATAGCCATGCGGAAAGTATATTACATTCATGCAACTACAATCATATATTTATTTATAAGTAGTAGTTATCAAAAGAAAGTTTATTAAGAGTTTCAAGGTACCGTCGAACGGGAGCTACTTTGGGCCACTTTTTCCTGGTTCCACTCACATTTCCATTATTAAAAAATATTATATGTGATTTTTCAACGTCGAAATGGAGTTGTAAACAATTAACATGAAACAATAAAGTAAACTGTATGGTTTAAAAGAAGAATTTTTTTATTTTTTACTTTTTAAACTATTTTTAAAGTTTTGGAACAAAGTAGACCCTGCTGGGAGCTTCTTTGGTCCATTCACTTAGTTTCATATAAAATGAATACATTTCATATGTAAATGAATACATTTTTATTGAAACCCCCTTGCAATAGCATTTGCTAATAAATTAACACTGCAAACTCGATAAACAAATGCTTTTTTTTAAAAAAACTTTTAAACACAACAAACCAATTGTTAATATTAAAGAAATGAGAAACAGTTTTCGTCATGTTATTCTCAGCAACTGGAACAAAAACAATTAATATAACATTTTTTTACAATAACACTTGGAAAAAATGTTACTTAAAACATGTTTTAAGAGATTTGGTTATATAAAAGGCATTTCTAAGTAACTGGGGCCATTTTCGGACCAAAAAAGGCCTGGCACAAAGTAGCCCCGAAAAACTAGTTTCCATGTTAGCTTTATGAAAACGTAAACATTTTCTGTCAAAATAAAAAGTTAAAGGAAAAACTATGATCACACATGGGTTACAGGTTACTAAAGGTAATATTTTGACACTTACCTTATTTGTATCTCTTATCCAGACTGTCTCACTATAGAAAGTTTGGGGAGTTAAAATCTACACACGAAAAGAGTTATTTACAAACACATCCAATGTTTGCACTAAAAAAATTTCAATTACACCCAAACTATTCAAATGACCTATAGTAGGGTCTAAATATTTTTCAAAGGCAAAAACTCCGATTTACCTTGCATTGTTTGTTCAATACAGTTTGTTCAATACAGAATTCCAGTTTTCGACGGATTTACACGATTTAGGGGTCAGAGAACCCGAAAAACATGTTTTTACAAAATGTCTGCCTGTGAGTCTGTCTGTCAGTCTGTCTGTCTGTCTGTCTGTCTGTCTGTTGGTGTGTGCGTGACACAAATTTTGTGGGCGCTCTATCTCAAGAACTAATGAACGGAATTTAACAAAACTTTATATTCAGTTAGTCCCTGATATAAACTAGTCCTGATTACTTTTTGGTGTAAATCGCCCAACAGGTGGCGCTATTATGCTACAGTTTTCACGATTTCCGAAATAGCTATATCACAAGAACTAATGCACGGATTTTTATAAAACTTCCGATTACATTAGTCATTGATATAATTTGGGGCTGATTAGTTTTTAGAGTAAATAGCCCAACAGGTGGCGCTGCTATGCGGCATTATTCATGATTATCACAATAACGCTATCTCAAGAACTAATGCACGAATTTTCACCAAACTTCAGATTCAGTTTGTCCCTGATATAAATTAGTTCTATTTAGTTTTTAGTGTAAATCGCCCAACATGTGCTAGACTGCATTTATCACAATTTCCGCAATAACTGTATCTCAATGACTAATGCATGAATTTACATCAGATTCAGTTAGTACCTAATATAAATTGGTCTTGATTAGTTTTTGGAGTAAATCAACCAACAGGTGGCGCTGCTATGTAGATTTTTTTACGATTTCCGCAATAGTTTTACCTCAAAAACTAATGCACGGATTTTTATCGAACTTCAGATTCAGCTGCAACTTGACATAAATTGTTGCTGATTAGATTTTGCTGTAAATCCCTAACCGGTGGCACTGATATGCTCCATTTTTCAGGAAATATTAACATGTGACAGAAGAAAGTTTTGGGATTGTCATATCTAACTACTTAAACTTGAAATGATTTCAATTTTCTACATAACCGACTGTAATTATTCATTTTAAATTATTTTTAAATTAAGTTATATTACTTATATATCCAATTTTTTTTATCAATAAATATGCATGTATATGTAATATCAAAAGATATTTAAAAAGACCAGGTTTAAACCACAAAATAAAACTGGTTTAAACCAAATAAACCGTTTTTTAACCAGTTTTTTTGCCAAAACTGTTAGGTACACATGTATGTTTCCGGTGGCAATACAACATTTTAATATTTTTAAAACATAATTATAAATTAACTAGCCGCCCTTGGCGACCAGTTTGGTCTCCGTTAGATGTGTGCTAAGCATTGTACCATGTTGCTTTTATCCAAAATTTAATTTACTTTCTCAATACTTCGCCAAATCTGAAGTTTCTAGTAGAGAAATCAAGAACTCCGTATTTTTATGAGTACTACTTGGTTATCCCGTCGACCAAAAATATATCGCCAAGCTATAAGATTAAATATCAATAATGGTTAATTATAAAAGTCATATTTGCTTGTTTTTAAGCAAGTTACACGTGTTTACGTCATCAAGTTATTTTTATTTCGACGTTTTGTTTGTATTTTTATCAATGTTATACTAATTTATTTGTTCTTTCGCTATTTAAAATAAAAATTATGTCAATTTGTATAATTGTCTGAGCGAAGCGAAGGCTAATACTCAACGAAATATTACTGTCCGGACACATTACTACTACGATGGATATTAACGCCATGTCCTACTAAAAAAAAAGCCTAATAAAAACCTTTCGTCAAGCATAACTCAAAAAATATTTGTCGGATTTCGTTTCTGATTGCACCAGAAGGTACCTATGAGGGTCACCTACTGAATGCACCTACTATGAAAAATAAGTTCCAAACAGTTTAAAAATTATATAGAAAAAACTGATAAAAAAGCACAATTTATCTGCATACGTCACAGAAATTTGGTGTGCGTCACTTTCACCGGTTGATGTTTTCGTAGACAACTGGTTTGAACACATGGAGCAAATAAAAAAAAAAAATACGCACGCATTAATATTGAATAGATCAGTTTCAACCACGTGATCACAAACCTTGCAACAACCCGTGGCAACCAGTTTTGGTGGGCAAACAAATAATAATACAGTACTCCGTACCACGGTGACCGTTTTTAGCCTGTTGTATAAAATCTGGCCTGTTGTATGACATACAATTGTGGATGATTAAAACAAAAGACATGAGTGTTTATTGCTCCGGGAGGTTATCTTTCTCTGGATGTCTGTCTGTCTATCATACAGCATGCAATTTTCTTGTAAAGGATGATATTATTATGCAGTAAAACCTCCATAACGGACACACCCGATTAGTGGACACCTCTATTTAGTGGGCATTTTTTCGATTACCAACCCTTAAATAACTGTACATTTTTTACTCTCAGTAGCGGACACCTCCAAATAGAGGACAAATTCTGCCCTCCCGAGGTGTTCGCTATTCAGAGGTTTTACCGATAAAACCTCCATAGCGGACACACCCGATTAGCGGATGCCTCTATTTAGCGGACATTTTTTCGATTACCAACTCTTAGATAACTGTACATGTTTTACTCTCAGTAGCGGTCACCTCTAAATAGAGGACAAATTCTGCATTCTCGGGGTGTCCGCTATTCAGAGGTTTTAGTGTATATAATATTAATAGTTATTTTACAGGGCCACACAAAAGAATAAGAATATATGAAACGAATATAAACTAAATTCGGGATTGGTAGATCGCTGATGGTAATGTAATTTTAGAGTGTTGTTACAGTCATCCGCAGCATGTTTTTAGAGTTTCGTTCATCTAACGAAACACTACCTGTCTCACTCCTTTGTCTGTCTGTCTGTCCGTCTGTCACAGAGCCCGTTCTCAGAAACTATATATGTCGGAGACTTGAAAATTTGCATACTTATAGCTGAACGCCACACATCAAACGGCAAATAATAAAATTTTGAAAAAGTCTAATATTTAACCCTCTGGGCTCTAACTTGTGTATTTTAAGCAATTTTTCTAACTCAGCCCCTAATTTAATTAAGTTGGAGACATGAAATTTTGCATACTTATAGCTGAACATCTCACATCAAACGACAAATAATAAAATTTTGAAAAAGGTTTAATATTTAACCCTCTGGGCTCTAACTTGTGTATTTAAAGCAATTTTTCTAACTCAGCCCCTAATTAAGTTGGAGACATGAAAGTTTTCATACTTATAGCTGAACACTTGCGATAACACGATAAATCATAAAATTTTGAAAAAGTCATATTTAACCCTCCGGTCTCTAACTTCTGTATTTTAAGCAATTTTTCTAACTCAGCCCCTAATTAAATTGGAGACATGACACTTTGCATACTTATAGCTGAACACCTCACATCAAACGACAAATAATAAACTTTTGAAAAAGGTCTAATATTTAACCCTCTGGGCTCTAACTTGTATATTTTAAGCAATTTTTCTAACTCAGCCACTAATTAAGTTGGAGACATGAAAGTTTGCATACTTATAGCTGAACACTTGCGATAACACGATAAATCATAAAATTTTGAAAAGTCATATTTAACCCTCTGGGCGCTAACTTGTGTAGTTTAAGCAATTTTTCTAACTCAGCCCCTAATTAAGTTGGAGACATGAAATTTTGCATACTTATAGCTGAACACCTCACATCAAACGACAAATAATAAAATTTTGAAAAAGACTAATATTTAACCCTCTGGGATCTAACTTGTGTATTTTAAGCAATTTTTCTAACTCAGCCCCTAATTATGTTGGAGACATGAAAATTTGCATACTTATAGCTGAACACCTCACATCAAACGACAAATAATAAAATTTTGAAAAAATCTAATATTTAACCTCGAATATTTTGTCTCGCGCAATTTTTAAATTTAAACTGTTTTGCAATACTCTTTTTTGTTCATTTTGCATAATAAGTGTAATGTGACGCAATTTCTTCTATTTCAGACTTCTAACGCATGTTAGTGAATTTATTTTACAATATCCTATCTCTTTCAAAATTCACATGTAAATATAGTTTTAATGGCGTAATTTTAATTTCCAATAAGTGCCTGCTTGTTATACCTAATTATTTAATTCTAATTTGAAGGTTTTTTTCTGTTTATAATAGTAACGTGTAAATAATTTTTTTATTTGAAGCAAACATTATTGTTTGCGCTGTTTATACAGTTGGCAACAGTTTAAATTAATACCATTTTCTAAAATATGTAAAAAATATCAGTCAAGATGCTGAATATTTGAATTTAAAATAGAAATAAAACCTCAAAAATGAGTCAAATTAAAAAAAATTATGAAATGTGCACACCGGAATTTTCTATTGAATAAAATGATCTAAAAATGATTAAATTCACATGTATAGCTTTTGCTCCTATAAATTTTTTTTTAATGGAACGATTTTGTCCAACTTTAGCATTAAATATCTCTTAAAATAATTCTTCGATTTGAAAACTGTATGCATTAGCGTGTTGATCAAACATTTCGCTATAATACCACCGATTTTCAAATTTTTGTATGCAATAGTTTTCTTAATATTAACGAAAAAGACCTCCGGTCACAAAAATTCAAAACCGGCGGCGACGGCGGCGGTGACAGCGTTAGTTACTTTTTTAGAATAGAGAGATATATAAAAATGAAAACTTGTCTATCTGTCTGTTTATAATTCTATAAAAATCCACAATTTGGAAGCCAAAATTGTGAAAAGATACGTACATGTGTATTAAAACATGGCCGAGGCAAACTAAAGTAATCCGGAATCGAAATAATTTATAGTTAATTTTTAATTAATAAAAAACCACCAATTTAACAGCAAATTCTTATCAAATTTAAACATTTTTCGTTATAGCAGTTACCAACAATTAAAAAACACAATAAAATTATTACTACAACAATTAATTTTCTACTGCAAGATTTCCACGTGAAAAATGAAAATGAAATAAATAGTTTGATGAATTTTTAAAAACGGTGAATATTACGTCGTAACTTTTCTATTGCAAGATATTCACGTGAAATATGAAAATGAAATAAATGGTTTGACGAATTTAAATGAAAGTGAATATAACTTCATAACTTTTCTATTTCAAGGTTTCCACGTGAAAGAGGAAAATATTACGTCAATGCTTGTACGTTTGTGAGGTGTTATCTCTGAAACTACATAGCCAACTTAAAAAAATGTTGGTGGCCATCTCTGCTCCGAAAAAAAGACTATTTTATGTCAGTGCAAGAACCTACATCGCTGCAGGAGCAAAAAAAGTTCTAAAATTGCGATTTCTGTGATATTGATTGGGTTAGAAACTTTAAATTTGGTGCGGTAGTTACTTTTAAGATGTAAATACTCGTAATGAACGCTCTCTAAAAGGTTCAATTTGACGGGTAAACGTAAAAATTTCTAGAAAGTTTCTAAACTATGATTTATTTGGAATACTGAAATTTTTGGGATACTGTTGCGGTTAGAAACTAGAACTTTGGTATGGTAGTAATTAATAAGATGTAAATGCTCGTTGTAGAACGAATTCTAAAAAATAGAAAGATTAAACAAAGCGGAAAAAGATCTAAAGATGATCTAAGTAACGAAGTACATGGAATTTGTAGGAATATAAACATGAAAATTGACATGGCTGTATTTATCATGACGTAAATTCTCGCAATAGAACAATTTCTAAAAATGTCGCTATATAAAACAGTGCAAAAACAAAAAACTTTCAAAAATTTTCTATTTCTGTGTTACTGCTGAGCCCAAAATCTTGAAATTTTGCTTCGGGTTAGTTTTAAAATATACAGTTGTCTCTATGAATGGTTTCTAAAAAATTTAAAATTTAAAAAGATGAAATTAACGGAAAGCGATCTCAATTACCTTTAATTTGGAATTATTAGGTACAACAACTTTAAATATTTCATAATGCTGCATTTCCTCTGCAAAACATGCGATTTAAATGCAACAAAACTGATAGATACCCACCTAGCATTAAATAAATTGTGTACATATTGAATAAAGACCTGTATGAAACAGTGAGTAGGTTGCCCGAAAGTACTTGTTAAAGTGTTCCTTCTCTAGGCATTTCTCTCTCTCGCCAAGGCCCAGGGGCGCGCCAGAAGTATCTGGCGCCTGTGTGCAGAACTTCACTTAGCGCCCCATATACCCAAACCCCTCCTCCCTACACCCCCCCCCCCCCCTCAAAAAAAAAAAAAAAAATTCAATAACTATAAATACATACCTGCCAAGCCAACCTTCCGGGGTTTTCTCCAGGTCAAATAAACAAATTTTGAACCTGAAATTTTGTTTAATGAAATGTGCCTTGTTTCTATGGGGTTCTTTTATATTTTATTTAATAAATTAAATTTCTTGTTCAAAATATTTTTGTTTGATTTTAAAAATAAGGAATGTTGACAGCTATGTAAATAGCGGACATCCCTAAAAAATGGGTGCTTCAGCTGCTTGCTATACCTCCCACCACAATGGCATACCTCCTAAGAAATTAGCTTTTACCATATCTCCCCGAATTTTTAAGCGTTAGTCTTTATTTATATTTGTACTTAAAGCAGTTCAAACAAACTTTAATTAAGAAATATAAATGTGTTCAAATAATTAATGGTAGCACCATGACACAAGGAAAGGGGTGCTCGTAATACGGTAAATATACATAAAGGTAGAAAAATATTTTCTCTAATTACAGAGCGAATTATAATTTTTTTATTGTAAGATGCGATTTAAACAATTACCACACGTAAATCATAATTAGGGGTGCATTTTTAAATGTTTTTCCCCGTCCTAGAACGATTGGTTTTATATTAGCAAATATAAAACCGCTATGCTGCTTATATAATAATTGTCAAAACGTATCTTTATCTTGTCACATGCTTAACCCTTCCTTCTTTTGCGGATTTTTTTATCTTTTTGATTTCAATTATATATATATATTTTTTTTTTGTTGCTGAAAATTAATACTGTGAAACTTCTTTTAAAGGCCACTTCTATTCAAAGGCCACCTCTATTAAGGGCCAATATTTTTAGGAACGAAAATTTTTCCCATAGACATAATGCTAAATTTACTTCTATTAGGGGCCGCACCTACCCCTCATAAAGGCCATTTTTTTCACATGTGCCTTAAATCTTAAACAGGTGTATTGAATTTCTGAACCAAAAGGTAAGAGTTCAGCAGACAACTGCACTTGCAACAAAGAAGGCAGGGGGAGATGGGAAGGATTTAGAAACACAATGAAGGACAAGAAGCATGTGTTCCTCACACTTTGTTAGACCTTTCAACCTGTAGGGGTTGGGTTGGAGGAAAAACTTGACCCTTTGTTGTGGGCCCACAAAGGATAACAGGTTATCTAGAAAAACTGATTCCACATTTACTAAAACTGTGAATGCATATTGAAGCACAATTTTTGCACTTGTGTGTAAAAACGCTAGCATAAATAAATGAACTAATATCTCATTCTAAGGCATTAATAAATTATGCAAATTTAAGTTTGTTCCATAAACTAAAAAAATCATGAGAAACCAAAATTGTCTGTGAAAAAATTATGAAAAGTAAACAAAATTCAATAGAAAATGTTTTCAATCATATATATAGAGTTTGAAAATGTTAATAAACAGTTTTTTCACCTACATAGGTTGTGATTTCCTTATTTTAGTTGTTTTTTCGTCACCCCTATTCAAGGGCCACACCTCATAAGGGCCAATTTTCGATGGAACGGTATGTAGCCCTTACAGAGAGGTTTCACTGTATTATGTTCTATCCCGAATACGCAAACGCAAAATAATTTTGTCATTAAGCAAGTAAGCAGCATTATCCTAGGACCTAGGTCATATAGTTTTTCAGAAAATCGCACTTTTCCGTTATACATAAACTTTACTTTGCGGGCGCTCAGTGAGGAAATTAGGGGGAGTTCGAGGTACTCATCGTCACGAAATCATCCAAGGATTGCTGATAATAATTTTCAAAAAGGATATTGGATAATTAGCAGATATTAATTAATAACCTTTCTAGATAAAGGCATCACAGATCAAGGCGGCGATGCAACTTTGCAACATCCTTTCAAGGCGCATTTGTCACAATGTCAACTTTAAACTTTGTACAAGGTCTTTGTTTTAGGTAAGGCGAATCATAACGATAAATAGTCACCCTTTTTTCATTGTAATTGAATTCAATTATTGATAAATATTTAATAGAACAATGGCAAGTTTTTTACAAAGTCAACGCTTAAATTTATTGTACGGAACTTTTTGTACGCGAGTGAAACTCGCACTTGACCGATTATTCTTTGTTCAAAGCAAATCTAATAAATACAATTGAAATTTCCATGAAACGTAATTCAGTTTGAAGTTGTTCTAAAAAATATTTTTACCTCCTGAACAACATGAAACTTTCTTACATATTCATGGGCTCGTTTTTATGCGTAAAAGCATAAAATGATAGGCGTGACTATTAAATTGGTTTGGAATCGAATGGCGCTTTTAATTTTTTTTTAAGCATTGCATTTTAAATTATATCCTGTTTTACTTATTTATTGTTTCAGTTATATGTAGCCGATTAATTTGTGCTTTTTTCGGTAATTTACATGGGAACCGTGCATAACCCGGGGCTTATGTTGCTTTATCATTGTGCAATACAATTACATTCAAAATTGCATTTATTCATGTATAGGGGGGAAAAAAACCTTTCCTCCTTCAAAATTACGTGTTATATTCTATTTCAAATCATTTTAATGCTATTTTGATCAAAATGAAGGGAAAACAGAAATCATGTTTTTCTATTTCAAATTAATTACATTCATATTCATGTCGGCGACGTGTTGATAAGGCGCCACTCAAGAGACTGAACGATGAATTTGCTTTCAGTTCGATTTTCTTTTGTGACAGTAGGGTAATTTTTTATTGGCTTTCTTTTTTCTAATATTTAGATATCATATCTAAACTGAAAAGAATATTTTCTGTTTTTAGCCAACGAGCATCAGTTTGAGGTTTTTTGTCTTCTATTGCGTACGAATATAAAAGACACGTTAGTGGTTTTTCTATTTATTTTGTATCATGAACATTGCCCATGCTAAGGTTCTGCTCTGCAGATTTACGAAGTCAATTTCATTTGTAAGTAGATATAATTGCCATGTATAGTTATTCTGATAGAAAGCAATCAAGCAGTGTTTCCCCTTTTTTGTATAAAAGCACCGAATCTTTCCGATAACTGTGTCAAATTTTTAATCTAATCTGATTTTCAGGGACTCAGCACAAAAGATTGCTACTGCTAATCAGAAGGAATCGATTATAGTTTAAGATATGCACCTTTTATAGGAAATTGAAAAACATTAGTCCATTTTTCAGCAAATAAATATTAATTTCGGTAAATTTCATTTTTTTCCCCTTAAAAATGCGTATCTGCAAACTATCCTTTTTTGTGTTAACACTATTTCCGAATCATAATCCTTACCATATTTAATCGAAGAATTCTGCAATTAATTAACATTAAAATTAGGCAAAGATTACTATTTAAAAGGAGTGATAACTAGAAAGTGGAATAGTTGACAGCTAAGTATATGCTGATAGATATTATTTAATTTTTACTTTCTTCTATCTTTACAAGAGGAAAGTATTGGATTCATGAAAATTTTCGAATTCCGGTTTTCGACGGATTTACACGTTTTAGGGGTCAGAGAACCCGAAAAACATGTTTTTAAAAAATGTCTGTCTGTGTGTGACACAAATTTTGTGGGCGCTCTAGCTCAAGAACTAAAGCACGGAATTTAATAAAAATTTATATTCAGGTAGTCCCTGATCAGAGTTGGGCAAAATACATCGAAAAGTCATTTTCGATACAAAATACAAAATACATTAGTTTTAGAACCTAAAATACAAAATACAAAATACTTTTCGAATTTTAAAATATCCAAATACAAAATACATGTATTTTCAAAATACATTGAAAATACAAAATACATTTAAAATTTTAAAAGTTTGGGCATAAGGTTACAGGTCTGCACCGGCCATGCCTGGCAGGCAAATTTTCATTCAGAACACTCTGATCGAGCTGGACCTGCATTTCACTCTTTCCGGGTCAGGCACGGGTTTTATGTTTTTCTGAACGCTTGGGCCGGTCAGGACCTCGACATCATTCTTTCCGGTCCGGGCCTGACTTCTTTTTTTTACGGGCTGAAACGAGGCTTAGTCCCTTGGGGATGAGCATCTTATACAGAATTTTTAATCTTTTATTATCGGTTTTTCATAACAGAAAATTTGGCCTAATTGGATCAAGAAAACGTCCTGATAAAATATGGCAAAATTTACAATAAAAAAGAACTGGTGGGGATAATCAAGATTCTGAACTTCATTCTTCATAGAGGTCTGCACTGTCCAAAATTTTCAAGCTCGGTCCCGACCCAACACGTATGAAAATGTTTGGCCCGTCCCTGCCCGGTCTGGCCTATGCAAAAATCAGTAAAATCTGGCACGGCCCAACAGTTTTTGCACAAAATGTATATTTTTAAAAATCGCCATTATTCTACAATTAAATTGCTAAATTTATTATTTTTAAAGAATAGTACATATAGTATCTCTAGGCAATGAAGTTAAAGCACAGAAAAAGAAACTGTGAAAAAGAACCTGCCTAAAACGAATCATGTGTAAAACTGAAAAATGTGTTGATCCATGCAAAATGAATATAATAACACGCGCGAAAAGAATACATTTACAACAAACTATGTACCTGCTAAGAACGAAACCTGTCTATAACGGATATTCTCATTTCCTGTCGATTCCGTCTTGGAAGATTTTATGCTATAGCATTTTTCATATATTTAAGTCTCCACACCATGGAATGTGGATTAGAATGTGGATTAGATTTTAAATGATAACTAAGATTTTTCCATACAAATACAGATACATTTGAAAGATAAATATCGCAGTCCAGCATGTTTTCTTAAAAATGAAAAGTATAAACATGGAAAAAAGCTAAAATAAGTATTTTTTGTCAGAATTCCTCATACGAGACGATTTTTAACCATATTGGCGTAAAAATCAATATTTTGTTGAAATTCAGTTGGACCGGGTTAATCAAGGTTTTGTACGAGCTGGGATCGGGCCGAACTTTTAGCTTTTATACCAAGCTGTGCCAATATTTATTTTATTTTTTTTTTGTACAGGACGGGACGGGCTAAAAAGATTTTTCTACGGGTTGGGCTCGGGCTGAGACCTGTTATTTCGGGCCGTGTTTGTTTGCGTAGTAACAGTTAGACAAAATAATAGTTTTTTTCATTTTAAACAATATAGTGAAGTTTATTTTTAAAATAGGTTAACAAACCAGCGATGTAGTGGAGGATATACGGTGATATACGCCGTATACCACCTGGATTATTTTTAAGAAGCTCTGTACACTCTCTGTTTAATCAATAAAGTTACAGCGCCTACCTCTGTTTTCACAGACTAAGAGAGACTGCTCAGATGAGGATATTAAGAACATAGATTCCCCTACCCCCTCCCCCCCCTCCCGACAACTCTTATTAAGGATTTTAAAAGTGCAATTTTTTCAGCTGGAACTGAATCCGCAGGAAACCGTGACTTTTTTCTTACGATTTCAGCACTGTTTCAGACCCATCCCGCAAGTGTCAACTAGAACAGACCAGAACTCGAATTAGGGTCAAACCAACTCGAACTCGACCCACAATGAAAGAATGAGCTTCCACCTGACCCAAACGGCATCTCTGGTTGATGTGCGTTCGGGTAAAATCTGGTTACTTACTTGGTGCAGAACAGTAATTCACGTTCATTTTACTTAATTCCCTTAGCTATTTAATATCGCTCATTTTGACGTGCAGCACACGATGGATGATATATTAAAATTTCGTGATGATAGCTTCATTTTTACGAAAGTTAATGCTTATAAAACCAAAAAAAGGTTTATAGTATTGTCCTGTTGAAATCGAAACGTTGTCACCTTCAAACTAAACCCTTTCTTAAAAAAAAAAAGTAGAAGAGTGAGCGAGATTGAAAATCGTAGCATCAGTTCAAGAGTTATGCATGGATATACACGAATTGGATAACCCCCTTTGTTGGAAGTCTGTATATATATATATATATAGATAGATAGATAGATAGATAATTCATTAATGCCTCGATCACTGCAACTCAAATATGAGTGCTTCACATGAATAAAAAATAAGAAATAATTTAAAGAGAAATATAAAATAAACAACATGCTAAATGTTTTTGTTTAAGACCTAGGAATATCATAATATGCGGAAATGACACCAAATAATGTTTTTTCTTATTTTTTTCTTTTAGTAGTGAGCTTTAGTAATGATCTTTTAGAGTTTAATAAATTAAAAGTGCCTGTAATCAATGCATCGCTCTTCGTCGTGGTCTGTCTTAAAGTTTCATCAATCTTGAATAAGTGATTTTATTAAAATGACTTTAAATTTTCATAACGTATTGAATATCTCATTCATTTATATTGTAAAACTGTATTTAAACATATACATAGTGTATTTGTAATTATAAATATATCAATAAATAGAACTATATTTATGTAATAAAATTCATTCTCCATTTAATAAATATCACGAGTGGGGTAAATTACACCTGAATATTAATACAATGAATACAAAGGAGCTATAAAAAAATAATGTTTCAATCAATGCATAACCGTTATAAAACCAAAAATCTTACCTTTAAATGAGTTTTAAAGTTAGTTGTGGCTTGAAAAGTTCCACTTATAAAAGTAGACCTTGTTTTAGACATGCATAATGCGTTAACGTTTTAACAGCATTATCAACAGAAATTATTTTTTAAAAAATTCCCGCCTAATACAGCGCAACTGTATTATCCCAAATAATTAATTCACTTGATACATTACCAGCGGGGGGCTGAGTCATTCTTTCATGAATCTCCTAAATAACTAACTGCAGTATATTTCTATGGTATTTAAAAAATAGAATACACAGCAAAACTCTAAATGATTCTTCCTGTTTATCACACAGTAGTTTTTCATTCTCATAGCAACGTTAGAACTATAAAAACTAGAACGTTTTGTAATCATTCAGCAAAAATACTTCAGCAGAGCAGATGCATTCATTATAATCCTAAGACGAAACAAAACAGTCAGGCACGTAATTTGCTTTTGTGAATCTTAGATTTTGCGGTTTTAAAAAAGCAGCTTGAAATCGACAGAAATGTATTTTGAGTATTTTTAAATATTATTTTTGAGTATACAAAATACTTAGAAAAATCATTTCAAAATACATTACCAAAATACTTTCCTTTAGTCCGTTTAAAATACAAAATACAAATGTATTTTGAAAATATATTTCAAATACATGTATTTTCGATACTGCCCAACTCTGTCCCTGATGAAAATTGGTGCTGATTAGTTTTTGGTGTAAATCGCTCAACAGGTGGCGCTGCTATGCTGCATTTTTCCGATTTCCGCAATAGCCGTATCTCAAGAACTAATGCACGGATTTTCATAAAACTTCAGGTTCCGTTAGTCCTTGACATAAATGGATGCTGTTTACGTTTTGGTGTAAATCGCCCAACAGGTGGCGCTGCTAGGCTGCATTTTGCAGGATTTACACGATTTCTGCAATAGCTCTATCCTCGGCTCTATCTCAAGAACGAATGGACACATTTTCATCAAACTTCAGATTCAGTTACTCTTTGATATGAAATGATGCTGACTACGTGTTGGTGTAAATCGCCCAATAGGTGGCGCTGCTGTGCTGCATTTTGCACTATTTCTTCAATAGCTCTATCTCAAGAACTAATGAACGAATTTTCATCAAACGTCAGATTTAAGTATAACTTGATTAATATTGCTGCTGATTATGTGTTGGTGTAAATTGCTCTACAGGTGGCGCTGCTATGCTGCATTTTTCATGATTTGCGCAATAGCTCTATCTCAAGAACTAATGCACGAATTTTCCTCAAACTTCATATTCAGTTAGACGTTGACTTAAGTTGATGATAATTAGGTTCGGGTGTAAATAACCCAATAGGTGGCGCTGCATTGCTGCATTTTGCTGGATTTACACGATTTCAGCGACACCTCGAGAACTAATGCACGGAATTTCATCTTTTTAGAATTCTCATGATGAGCACAGATTGCCATTTAATTTGGCACTGTGATAGCGAATTTTGAAGCATTGACACGTATGAGATAGAAGAAAGTTTTGTGATGGCCACAACATACTAGTTTTATTTTGCTAAATAAAAAAAATGCTTTAAATTTTGCAAATAATGTACGATATATAAATGTGCAGATTGGAGTGACAGGGGGGGGGGAGGGGAAATGGTACGGTTGTTAGTAGCGGTACCGCAAAATACTAGGGCTCCGGTACTTTTTTGTTAGAAATTAAGCCCTGATCGTCAGTATGTCTATCGCTACCAATACTACAATAAGATACAAGTGTTACATATTTTCAATCATTTGAATAATGGAGTCCATCCATATTTGCCACCAGCTGCAATGCGCATCCTGTTTTCGGAAAGGTTGGAAAAGCCTGATCTAGAGCAGGGATGCCAAACACGGCATTCGCGGTTTCCTTTCCGAATTTGTAAAGTTTCTAGCTTCTTTTTTTTTAAATGTATTTCAGTCGCTTGAAGGCGCCGTTAAAACTTATGTGGCGCCCTTCGGCCGTTAACATTCAACTGATCTTTCGACACCTTGGCGCCTTTAGGCTTGAGACTCCCCCCCCCCTCCCCCCATCCCTCCTAAAGCTACGCCGCTGAAAAACATCTGCAAATTTTATATATTTTTAAAATAAAAATAAATTCATAAATGTATCAGAAATAAACCACTTTCGAGTTTAATAAATTTAAATTAAATAAAAAAATTTCAAATATTTCAGCTTCGCCTAAAATATTTGGCGCCTTTAGTATTCTGGCGCCTGTGTGCGGTGCACACTTTGCACACTGGGTCGGCGCGCCCCTGCCAAGGCCACTAACAGAGGGAAGTGCCGTTTTAAATGTGATATGAATTTTTTATGCGATTCATTTTTCTAGACATTTTATCATAAGGTCATATTCTCAATTATCATTAGTAGCTTTTCTATATATTAACTTATTCTGATGAAATTTTATAATCGGGTTCATATTGGCGTATGTTAGCTTGCATGATTTCCTGAATAAATATGTATGGATTTGTAAATTACTCCAAATGACACTTTGACAGCTCAAAAGTTATGCAGACGATATATTCAGATCTTGTGTCATACTTTATGTTGTAATCATTGCCAATTTCTTTTATTTAATACATGCTAAATACAGCTCAACTTGTGCAGAATATGTTTGAAAACAAAACAATACAGCGTATGTAGTGGCCAACATACACTCATCATTTAAATCCGATCGAGCATATCTAAAACACACTATAACGAAGCATTGCATGCCACTGTTGATGTATTCGGTACTTTGATACTATATTAGATTTTGAGGATAGAATTCCTTAAATGTTATAGACAACCTCATTGCATCCGTGGAAAACAGATATTGTACAATATTAACTATTCCGGGGGGCACACACCATATAAAGTATAGTCCATTCTTTTTAAACATCATATATTTGTCATTTAAAGTTACTCAAATTGGTTCGGAGCGTCTGATTATGCTCTTTACATCATTTAATACAGTTAAAATTCCGATATAAGTAATTTAGTGTTTCATTTTCTATTTTACTTTTAATATATTGCGTACTTTCAATTTTATATCCATGCATGGCTGTCTTGAATGGTTTGATTTCCCATTTTTTGAAACAGTGTATACGAATTTATATATAAGATTTTGTAATTCTACGATTCGTTTATTTTCATCATTTCAGTTTATCGCAGTATATGGACAATTAAAGATAACATCTCATTTTCTTTGCTTCCACATGTTATTATTAAATCTATGTTCTCAGTAATATCGCTCAGACTAATCCCTCTGAGGGAAGTCCTAGTTTGGCGAGTGGTTTGGCGATTTATATAATTTGGCGAAATGGGTCGACGGTATAACTAAATAGTACCTTTTTATGCTAGCCAGGCGCAAGTGATAAATCATCAAACATTGTCTTTCCAATCGCATTTTTTCATATTTCATTAAATTCATCTGAAATATAATAATTTCACTCATTTTATTTAAAATACATAATTTTAATTTGAAATTCATGACTTTCACTTTTTCTTTCTCTTTTTTAAGAAAAAGAAAAAAAAAGAAGAAATAATACCGAAAACCATGACTTTTAATTTCAATATCAAAGCATTGTTTTAATTTATAACGCGAAAAATAAAAAAATGTAAAAAATGGTGACCTGGCATATAAAAAGCGAAGCGGTCAGCCCGGAACTATTGATGACAGTCATATGACTTAGGCTATTATTACAGAGATAAATTAATTTGAAATTCATGACTTTCACTTTTTCTTTCCCTTTTTTAAGAAAAAGAAAAAATAATAATAAATAATACCAAAAACCATGACTTTTAATTTCAATATCAAAGCATTGTTTTAATTTACCACGCGAAAAATAAAAAATGTAAAAAATGGTGACCTGGCATATAAAAAGCGAAGCGGTCAGCCCGGAACTATTGATGACAGTCACATGACTTAGTCTATTATTATAGAGATAAATTAATTTTAAGGCATTTTTTTCGTTAGTCGGTTGCAGATGATAACCTTATTTCCTGATTAGAAAGTTTACCGTAGTTTCAAAAGTTTCTTTTTAATATCAAAATATTTTTTTTAATGTCGACTACTTATCATTACAGTTATAGAGATACTTTAAATGACCTTTGGGCTTCTTTAAGTACCATAACGCAGTCAAAATATAGCTAAAGTTCTTCTGCTGGCAATGGCAATGAAAATTGTTATGCTAAACTTCACATCTATTTACATTTTGAAATGATTTTCTAGATGCAAAAGACAAAAAAATATTGCGTTATTTAAAACTTCAATGTAAGTGCCATAGCTAAGGTCAAAGGAGTTGCGGCGTATTTATAAAATACCTAACTGAAACATTCAGTCAGATAAGACATTTTGTTTAACCTTTAAACGCTGCTAGTCAGACACGCTCTCTCTCTCTCTCAGAAATATATATATATATATATATATATATATACTAGCAAACCCCGCGGCTTTGCTCGCGTAATATTTGAAATATGCCAAGTGATATTTATATGTCTAATTTTTATTAAAAGGTACTAACTAAATTTTTATTTTATTAAAAGGTAATATTTTATATAATTAAAAGGTACTTATTACTTTTAGGAATAATTAAAAAAATTACTATTTAAAACACAGTTTGATTAAACATCATTGTTACACTGCATAAGGCAGAAATGAGACTTAAATTAATTAAACGAAATAAAACTAAATAAATAATAATTTAGAAAATATTTTGAAACTTTTATGCTCAATTAATATGCTCATTTCAATATTCATTTGAAGTTTTGAATTTTTTAGAAACCATCTTCTTACATCTTAAAATTAACCATCATGTCAAATTCCAAGTCCTACCACCTCTCACAACATAAAGGGCCATGTTGAAATAGGAAATGTCACCATTAATTTTGAAATTGGTTTGTTATTTCCTAATATTCCACAAAAACGTAATTTAAAAAGCTTTTAAAGGCCTTTTATAGAGCATTTGTTGTTCTGTGAACTGCATGTGGTAGAATCATCGGCATAAAACATAGCCTGTGTAAGATCAGAGACTGTTACCATTGATTCGCAACTATTACTTTTGTATTTGGTTTATATTACCTGAAATTGCGTAGAAATTGTAATTTAGCACTATTTTAGAATGCTTTTCGCACCTCCCCTTTACTTCACCCCCTTTTTAATTCGAATTTATTTTCGACAGTCCTTCGAGGGCATTTATATTTTATAAGTAACTACCATGCCATATTTAAAGTTTCTAGCCTTTTCAGTATCACAGAAATCGCAATTTAGAAAGTTTTTAGTTAGTGTAACCCTCTGGTGGTAGTGGCACAGATGTAAAATATAGCTTATGTTTGAGCAGGTTCTATCACCAACAATTTGACATCATTATTTTCTTAATCGGTTTGGTATTTGATAAGATTACATAAAAATTGTAATTTATAACGCTTTTCGCTCACTTCACCTTTTTAAATTTGAAATTTTCTTTCGACTCTTCTTAGAAAGCAGTTGCATCTTGTAAGTAAATACCATGCCATACTTTAAAGTGTTAGACCCTTCAGTTATGCAAAAAACGCAAATTAGAACATGTTTTGCTTTTGCAACCCTCAGATGGTAGTGACAGCAACATAAAATATAACCTATGTTACAGCAGGGACTGTCAACATTGATTTGCAACCATTACTTTTGAAATAGCTTTGGAATTTCCTGAGATTGAGTAGAAATCGCAATTTAGAACGTTTTTAGAACGCTTTTCGCGCATTTTCACCGCTTTTTAAATTTCCAATTTTTTCGAAACTGTTCTTAAAGATCATTTATATGTAATAAATATGTACCTTGCTTAATTTTAAGTTGCTAGCCCCTACCGATCACAAAAATCGAAATTTGGAACGCTTTTTTGCTCCTGCAACGTCTAGGTGATAGTGATACCGACTTAAAATAGCGTCTATGTTAGAGCAGAGGCTGTCAGCATCAATTTCTTACCATTACTTTTGAAATCAGTTTGATTCTTCCTGAGATATTGGTGACAAATCAGCATTTAGAACGCTTTTCGCTTATTTTGCTCCTGCATCTCCTCTGGGGTAGTAGAAACAGATATAAAATATAGCCTTTCTTGGAGCAATATATGTCCCCATCATTTTTACACCATTATATTTGAAATCAGTTCAGTATTTCCTGAGATTGCATAGAAATTGCAATTTAGAACGTCTTTTACAACGCTTTTTGCGCATTTTGACACCCCTCCCCCCTTTTAAATTTCGACTTTCTTAGGAAATGTCCTTAGAGTTCATTGATATCTTATAAATAACTACCATTCTAAATTTCACGATTCAAGGCCCTTCTGTCACGCAAAAACCGCAATTTAGAACGTTTTTCTCCTGCACACCCTTTGGTGTAGTGGCACCGACATAAAACATGGCCTATGTTGGAGCAAGGGTTTTTACCATCATTTTGACGCCATTATTTTTTTAATCGGTTTGTTATTTCCTGAGATTGTGTAGAAATCACCATTTAGAACGTTTTTTAGAACGCTTTTTCGCGCATTTTCACCCCCTTTTAAATTTCAAATTGTTTAAGAACTATTCTTAGAAATCTTTTATATCTAATAAGTAGATGATACTTCAAATTTCATATTTCTAGGCCCTTCAATAACGCATAAATCGCATTTTAAGAACGTTTTTTGCTCCTACAACCCCTTCGGGGTAGTGGCACCGACATAAAACGTAGCCTATCTTGGAGCAAACGTTGTCACTATTATTTTGACACCAATATTTTTTAAATCGGTTTGGTATTTCCTGAGATTATGTAGACACTACCATTTAGAACGTTTTTTAGAACGCTTTTTGCGCATTTTCACCCTTTTTAAATTTTGAATTGTTTAAGAACTGTTTTTAGACATCATTTATATCTTATAAGTAACTAATATTCCAAATTTCATATTTCTAGGCCCTTCGGTAACGCAAAAATCGCATTTTTAGAACGTTTTTTGCTCCTGCACCCCCCTTTGGGGTAGTGGCACCGACATAAAATATAGCCTATGTTCTAAGTTGGACTAATACCATCATTTTGACACCATTACTTTTGAAATCGGTTTGGTATTTCCTGAGATTATGTAGAAACTGCCATTTAGAACGTTTCTTAGAACGCTTTTTGTGCATTTTCACCCCTTTTAAATTCTGAATTGTTTAAGAACTGTTTTTAAACATCATTTATATCTTATAAGTAACTAATATTCCAAATTTCCTATTTCTAGGTCCTTCAGTAACGCAAAAATCGCATTTTTAGAACGTTTTTTGCTCCTGCACCCCCCTTTGGGGTAGTGGCACCGACATAAAATATAGCCTATGTTCTAAGTTGGACTAATACAATCATTTTGACACCATTACTTTTGAAATCGGTTTGATATTTCCTGAGATTATGTAGAAACTGCCATTTAGAACGTTTTTTAGAACGCTTTTTGTGCATTTTCACCCCTTTTAAATTTCGAATTGTTTAAGAACTGTTCTTAGACGTCATTTATATCTTATAAGTAACTAATATTCCAAATTTCATATTTCTAGGCCCTTCAGTAACGTAAAACTCGCATTTTTAGAACGTTTTTTGCTCCTGCACGCCCTTTGGGGTAGTGGCACCGACATAAGATATAGCCTATGTTCTAAGTTGGACTAACACCGTCATTTTGATACCATTATTTTTGGAATCGGTTCGGTAGTTCCTGAGCTTACCTCCTACAAATAAACAATTTTTTCCTCTTTATAATAGGAGTATAGATAAATGTAAAAATTTTTGATTTAATAGATTATTACGACTATTTGGAATTTATTTCGCCCACCAAATTCCGTCGCACATCCTCTTCAACAACAGATCGCAAAGATCAAACTTCAGACGACCAAAACCTTCATCGATAAACTCTCCAAGTCCTGTTTCGAGAAGAAAAACAGTTTACAAATCGAAAGCAGTTCCACCGAATCATTCACAGATTGCGACAAATTACCTACGTTGAGCTCTATTTTTCTCGGTTAGAATCGACCGATTGTAAAACGCCGTGGCTAGTGGATTGGAGCCTCTCGAGACATGGCCTTTTACTATCAATCGATTAAACATTAGATTGTTTCCTTTTTCGCGTTCGTCTTTTATTCTGCAATCGATTTTCATGGGCTACATAATCAGTTGAAGACCTAGATTTTCATGGGCTACATAATCAGATGAAGGCCTCGATTTTCATGGCCTACATAATTAGTTGAAGACCTCGATTTTTGTTTTGCAAGACGATTTTCATTTCGGCGTCGTTCTTTGGCTTTGGATTTTTCCATATCTGATAATCCATTTTGTAACTTTTTCATTTTTTAACGTTTTTATGCCTTTCGATTACCTATTCAAACAAATTTTAACGATTTTATGCCTTTCTATTACCTATTCAAATAAAAATTCTTCTAAAAGTAAAGAACATCGTTGAATTTCGTTAAAAAAATAAAATGCGAGCATCATTTGGCCCCATCCTCGACCGAAAACAACAACCATTTCCAAATGGTTAAAATAAATAAATAAATAAATAAATAAATAAAATAAACAAGCTTTCACTAAAATTCACAAAAATGTAGAAAATATATATCCTTTTAGATGCACTAAAAAATAGAAATGTCTTGGGAAAAAAAAAAAAGAAAAAAACGTAAATGGACGGAGTTTAAATTACATTCCGGTGAGCTCGAGTAGGAAAGATTAATGCATTTAAACGAGAATTTTGCCAAATTAGCCAGCTATCGCCAAGTTGTCTTCATAATTGGAAATTTATTTTTGTCGCCAAATTTGGCGATATTTCGCCAAGTTGGCCAAAATTTAGCGCTAATTACGGTGACCCTGTCATTAGTAGTTTTCGTCATTGTTGAAGTTGATACTGATTTCTCCATAGGAAATTATAATTGAGTAACTGAGTAAGCATTAAGGCTCCTGTCCCTGCCGGCGAAGGCACTCACGAGCTAATGCTAATCCTATGGGGAGGGATTTTTCTAATATCTCGTTTGCATTTCAACATTTTTAAATAGTTTTTTTTTTTTTTTTTTTTTTTTTTTTTGCATGGGATAGCCGACATCCGTCTCTACATCGCACCTTTTTTTACTTTTTCGATTTTGGTCGCAGATATTTTTTAGAATGACACTTTCATTTTCAAAACCGGTTTTGCAAGTGAAAGTAACTTTATAAAAAATATCTGCGACCAAAATCGAAAACGTAAAAAAGATGCAATTTAGAGACGGACCTCGGCTACACAATACAAAAAAAATTATTTAAAAATGTCGAAATGCAAACGAGATATTAGATAAATCCCTCTTCATAGGATTAGCATTAGCTCGTGAGTGTCTCCGCTGGCAGGTACAGGAGACTTCAATAAAGATGCCCTCCATTGTCCCCCCACACTCTTAGAAATCGAATTTTAAAAAATCAATGTTCAATTCATGTACTGCCCTCAGGTTTACATATATATTAGGGTGGAGCGAATTTTTTTTTTCTTCAAATCAAAATTGGCCGGGGTGGGAAAGGTGCTCTATCAGATCCTCATTCTGAATATAAAATATTTTTGAAAAATATTAATATTAAATACTGCCCCAAGGTCATTGAATATTGAGAAAAAACGTATAAGTGCTCGCCTGTGGAAAAAAAAAAAATTCTTTTCCTAATCAAAATGGGGCGGTGTGGGAAAGTTGCTCTATCATATGCTCATTCCTAATAAAAAATATCTTTTAAAAATATTAATATTAAATACTGCCCCAAGGTCATTGAATATTGAGAAAAAACGTAAAAATTGTGCATTTTCCCCTTTTTTCCCCTCAAATATTCAAATTATTTAATAAACTTAATTTAAAAGGATGATCATCGAATTATTATTATAATTATTATATATTTATAGTAAAATTATGTAATATTTATATAAAATTCGCTATTATTATACTAATTCAACGACTATACTTTTTTTAAATATATGAAATTTGGGTAATTGTAATTGTTTTACATATTTTACTTAACCTGTGTAAGAAAATATAATTTGAAATTATTCTTAAAGAACTATAGTAAAAAGGTAAAACTAATTTACTGTTTAATTTATAAGCAGTGAAGTTGCCATTTTATAGTAGTCCATACTGTTTTTTGGTTTCAAAAACTGGCATTTTTTTCCGAGACTCCAGACGTTTCAATGAATCCATGGAGTCTCAAAGGACCACAAACAGCAGAAGAAGCCTCCATAACAAGTATCACATCTTTCATTGGCTTGATTGTGTCAAGGGAATAGTTTAATCTTAGGTAAGATGTCTTCATCTATTGCCTTTGGATTTATGATACACTTTGTAAGAATGTTATGATCTAAGAACTTAGTTAATGGTGGTTATGTCACGGTCACTTCAGCCTAATTTATGAAATCGATATAGTCTTTGGTCTCTCAGGTAACTTGATCGTTTGTTTTCGTGAAACTTTTATTATTCTACATAGCATTATTATTCTCATTCATACTATATAAGTGTGACACTGCGCAGAATAATAAAATCTCGAAAGTCAAAAAATTCTTTACATACGTGATCTCAGGTAACTTGAACGTACCTAAAGAATGTCTTCACTTTCAAGATTTTATTATTATGCGTAGTGCCAACACATTTACATACTATGTAAGAGCTTTGGCACTACGCAGAACAATAAAATCTCGAAAGTCAAGAAATTCTTTACATACGGATAAATTTGGAAGCCAAAGTCTATATAGATTCTATAAATTGGGCTGAAGTGACCGTGATACAACCACCCATTCACAAGTTTACATTCGACCACACATCTCCCCTCTGAACTTTCTCTGTAAGGTTTACTTTAAGTTTTTTGGGTCGCTGAATCCGAATTTTTAACTTCCCCCCAAAATTCCCCCCCCCTAAATAGTTGTTTTTTAACTTAAATTCTTACAAATTGTATCTTAAATCCAAAGGCAATAGATGAAGACATCTTACCTAAGATTAAACTATTCCCTTGTCTTCATTAAAACTTGTCTGGAGTCTCGGGAAAAAAAGGCAGTTTTTAAAACCAAAAAACAGTATGGACTACTATAAAATGGTAACTTCGTTGCTTGTAAATTGCAATAGTAAATTATTTTTATCTTATTACTATAGTTCATTAAGAATAATTTCAAATTATATTTTTTTACACAGGTTAAGAGGCTACTTCAGTCAAAGGAAAAGACCCGTTCGCTAATATTAATCCTATGGAAGAAATTTATAAAGATATTTCGGTCGCATTTCAATATTTTTAAATAATTTCTTTTGCATTGAATAGTTGAGATTGATCTGTACAAAGGCCGTTGTTTACTTTTTCGATTTTGTTTACAGGTATTTCTTATGAGAACACTTTCATTTTCTGAACCGGTTTCGAAAGTAAAAGCATCCTCATAAAAAATATCTGCTGTTAAAATCGAAAAAGTAAAAAACAGCCTGCATACAGATTGATCTCAACTATTCAATGCAAAAGAAATCATTTAAAAATATTGAAATGCGACCGAGATATCTTTATAAATTTCTTCCATAGGATTAGCTTTAGCGAACGGGTCTTTTCATTTGACTGAAGTAGCTTCTTAAGTAAAAAATATAAAACAATTACAATTACCCAAATTTCATATATTAAAAAAAGTATAGTCGTTGAGTAAGCATAATAAAAGCGAATTTGATATAAATATTACATAATTTTACTATACATTTTCAATAACTATAATGATAATTCGATGATCATTCTTTTAAATTAAATTAATAAAATAGTTCGTATATTTGAGAAAAAAAATGGGAAAATGCACAACTTTTAAGTTTTTTCTCAATATTCAATGACCTTGGGGCAGTATTTAATATTAATATTTTTCAAAGATATTTTATATTCAGAATGAGGATCTGATAGAGCAACTTTCCCACACCGGCCAATTTTGATTTGAAGAAATTTTTTTTCCCCCATAGGCGAGCGCTCCACCCTAATATATATTCCAAATTTCAAAGCTCTATGTCTACAGGAAGTAGGTGAAAAATGAGTAACAAGATTTGACTGCCACATACAAGCATAGTTGTAAGTTAAAAGAAAACATGTAACAAAAACGAAATAAATTCGTGAAAAATGTAAAAGGCATTATGTTGCCGGAACACCCCTGTGATTGAAAAACATTTTTCTTTCTTTAACCCTTTTAGAGGCAAGTAATTGTGTTTCTGTAATGTTGTATTCACACCGGAATTTGCAAAAAAAAAAAAAAAAAAAAAAATTAAAATAAAGAATAGCCATTTTACAAATTTCATATTGAAAATATATTTTTCAATATGAAAATATTTTTTTATGAAATTATTTTCACAGTGATAGAATTAAATAACTACAGCAAAAGCAACAAACGTATGTATTAAACTCTTTCATTTTTTAAGCTTAAATTCATTAATTACTATTTACACGCAAAATAAAAATCAACTAACAAGCAATTTTCAGATGCATTAAAATCGTTTGATTTTGGCGAGGAAAAGTGCTGCTCGTCAAAACGGGTGACGCTTTCGTCTTTTCGCGCCAAATACAGGAAAGTATTTTATTTTTTTACAGACTTTCTACTGTAATTCCACCGCTAAATTTGATTGATTCTTTATTACATATATAAGTAGTTTAGTAAGGGTTTTTCTTTTTTTCAAAATATTATGCGTATGCTCTTTAAGGAGACCTTCCTTGGGAAGAAATGACAAAACTCTTTATGGCACAAAGGCGAATTCGTATGGTCTTGTTGCTTTTATAGAGTTGTTATTATGTTAAAAATATATTTTTGACAGAAAAATTAGCTGTTTAAGAGACTACTTCAGTCAGGTAAAAACACCCATCAGCTAATGTTAATCCAATGGGAGAAATTTTTTAAGATATCTCATTTGCATTTCAATATATATATATATATTTTTGCATTGGGTAGCTGAGGTCGATCTGTTCAAAGGCCGCTTTCTACATTTTCGTTTTTGTTTTCTGGTATTTTTAATTAGGACGCTTTCATTTTCGGAACCGGTTTCGAAGGTGAAAACATATTCATAAAAAAAAATCCACAAACAAAATTGAAAAAGTAAAAAACGGCCTTTGTACAAATCGACCTGAGCTATCTAATACAAAAAAAATCTGTTAGAAAATGCTCTTTTGTTTTCAAGAACATCCACCAGATGGCAGCATCAGACAATCATTTTTTATTTGATCTACTGTGACAGACACTCAGTTCAGTGAGTGTTGCTTCTTCCCTTATAGCAGTTGGCAGCAAAATGCTGCTTGATTAAAAAAAAAAATTCAATAATATTCCAAAGGAATATAATATGATAAAAAAAAAAAAACTGCAACAAGCCATAGTTCAAAGTATTTCTTTGTGTTTGTAAATAGTCTTATACATCTGTTTTGTTTTTATTGTGAAGTGTGATCTGTACTGTGACCAGCATATATATTATTCTAGTGTATTCAATCTTCTAATAAATGTTTTTTGTTCATCCAAAGAAGAGTATATTTCCATTGAAACACATCAAAACATAAAGGTAAAACTTTTAACTTTTTTTATTGTTTACCTATTGAGGAATTTCGTATTCATGCCTTCCATATGGAATAACATTCTAACAGTCGATTATGAGACTGAACTTATCTCAATTTTAAATATAGTAATATAAAAGAAGAAAATATAATATAATTAAATTCAAAGAAATAATTATTTTCTGAATGTTGGTATTTTTCACAAGTGAATGATATAAAAGAAAATTCAAAGAATTGTTCTTATTTTGAAACCAAAAGTGTATTGATAAGAAAAGAAATTATTTTGATTTTGCCAGTTTCTTATTGAAATTTTATTATATAAGTTGCAAATGTAAATTTATGTTTTAAACAAAGAATTGAACATTTAAGAACAGTTTTTCTGAAATCAAAAGTAACTTCAAAAATTGTTCTCAAGAATTTTATTTTGTTCTTATTTCATCATTAGCATTATATTTGAGTTTATAATTGTTGTTTTGATGTATTAATAAGAGAAAAAGTTTTATTTTCTGTGAAATAAGCAAATATTATTATATCATAATGTCTAGTATTAGAGAATCTCATTATGTTGATAAATTAACTGATGACAACTATTCAGTTTGGAAGTTTAAAATAGAGCAATTGTTAATCAAAGAAGGTTTGTATGATGTTGTATTTGAACCTAAAAAGGAAAATGATGATAATTGGGTAAAAAATGATAGAAATGCTAGGGCATTAATTTGTTTAAATATCTCAGATTCACAAATTGTTCATGTCAGACATGCTAAAAGTGCTAAAGAGACATATGATCAATTGAAATCTGTTCATGAAAGAGTAAATTTAACAAATAAACTTTATCTTCTTAGGAAGCTGTATTCCACTAAATATAATGAAAGCATTAAAATGCAGGATCATATTAATTCTGTCTTAGAATTAGCAGAAAAATTAAGAAGTATAGGTGAAGTAATACAAGATGATAATTTAATAGCTATTTTGCTCTGTTCCTTACCAAATTCTTATAGTACCTTTATAACTGCTATTGAAAGTAAATATGAAACAGATTTATCATTAAAATATGTTCAAAACAAATTAATTGATGAGTATCTTAGAAGAGTTGAAACTAAACAAATTTCAACAAAATTTGAATCTATTGCTTTGAAGGGTAATAGGGATAAACCAAAGCATTTGAATAAGCAAAAATTTTGTTCTCATTGCAAAAGGAATAATCACAACCGTGAAGATTGTTTTCACTTAAAGGGTAATAATACTAACAAAACAAAACCAAATTTCACCCAAGATAGATCACGTCAACAGTTTAAAAAACCAAACAATTTCTCTGCCTCTACTGCTAGTCAAAATGAAAATCTATCAGATTCTCAAAACTATCATGAATTAATGGAAGAATCAAATTCTTTGAATTTTGTTATGAAATCTCAACAAAATGGAAATAAAAACAAAAATTTGTCTTTTGTTATTGATTCAGGTGCGTCTGTTCATTTAGCTAATTCCTTGGAACTGTTCTCAGAATTAAAAAGTTCGAATAAAGATACAATTACAATTGCTAATGGAACTAAATTAACTGCAAAGGGAAAGGGTAAATGTACTTTTAATATTGAAACACTTAATGGTCAAACAAATAGAGTTACATTGGATCATGTGCTTTATGTTCCCGAGTTGGATAGTAATTTATTATCTGTCCAGTCTTGTACTGAGAAAGGTTTTGTTGTAACATTTAAAGATGATATATGTTTAATTAAAAAGGGCAACATCTTAGTTGCAGATGCAAAAGCTGATGAGGGGTTATACAGATTAAAAATAATACCTACAAATGAAAAGGTATATAGTGCTTCAGAAATATTACCCGTTTGTTCTAATGTTAACTGCATTCTAAAATGGCACCAAAGGCTGGGCCATAGAAATTTGGAATCCATCAAGAAAATTCAAAAGGATGATTTAGCTTTAGGTATTACTGTGAATAATTGTTCTCATAATACTGAATGTTCAAGTTGCATAAAAGCTAAGTTAACAGAAAAATCATTTCCAAAAGAAACGCAATACAGAAGTAAAAAACCACTTGATTTGATATACAGCGACGTATGCGGTCCTGCAGAAACAAAAAGTATGGGATCAAAAAGATATTTCGTTACATTTATTGATGATTACTCTCGTTATACACAAGTATATTTTATTTCTTCTAAAGATGAAGTATTTGATAAATTAAAAGAGTATGTTGCATCAACAACAAACAAATTTAGATTGAAGATTAAATCTTTGCGTAGTGACAATGGAACAGAATATTGCAACGAATCTGTCAAAGACTACCTTAAAAACTTAGGAATAAATCATGAAACAACGACGCCATATTCACCGTCCCAAAATGGAGTTGCAGAAAGAAAGAATCGCTCGCTTATTGAAATGAGTAAAGCCATGCTTATAAATGCTAAATTGCCAAAAACATTCTGGGCAGAAGCCATAGCTACAGCAGCCTACTTACAAAATAGATTACCCACAAAATCAACTGAAAAGACACCATATGAACTGTGGAATGGGCATAAGCCAAATTTGAGTCACCTTAAAGTATTTGGATGCAAAGCATATGTGTATGTTCATAAACAGAAGAGACAAAAATTTGACGAAAAGGCCACTGAAGGAGTCTTTGTTGGTTACGATTTAAGAAGCAAAGGATATCGAATTTATATAGGTGGTAGAAAAATAGTGATAAGCAGAACAGTGAAGTTTTTTGAAAATATGAACTGTGAAAATGTCTTTCAAGAAAATCCTGAAGAGCGAATCTCAGATTTAATGCATTTAAATTTTTCAGAAGAAAATCTTGAAAATGATAGTGATGCTATCCAAATAGAAAATACTGCAGAAGAAATAAATACGGATGAAAAATCAGTAGATAGCCCAACAACTGAAGAAAGTGAAGATAATTTCCAGAGAAGAATATCTAACAGAGAGACTAAAGGAATTCCACCAGAAAGATATTCTTACAAAACTGAAGACAGTTGTTCCAAAAATCAAGATCCTGAAACTTTTAAAGATGTTTTACAATTACCAGTAAAAGATCAACAGAAATGGTTTCAAGCTATGAAGGAAGAATTTAACTCTTTAAAGGAAAATGAAGTGTTTGAGCTTGTTACTTTACCCAAAGGCAAGCACGCCATTGGCTGTAAATGGGTTTACAAAACAAAACATAATGAAAATGGAGAAACAATAAAATGCAAAGCACGATTAGTTGCCAAAGGTTTCGCTCAAAAATTAGGCACTGATTATGATGAAACCTTCTCTCCTGTCGTCAAACATACAACTATTAGAGCTTTTCTGACCTGGGCAGCTTATCATAAAGCCAGAGTATTTCAAGTAGATGTTAAAACAGCCTTTCTACATGGTAAACTAGATAATGAAGAATTATACATGCATCAACCAGAAGGCTTTCATGATGAAGAAAATAAAGACAAAGTCTATAAATTAAAAAAGGCTATATATGGTCTTAAACAAGCCGCCAAGTGCTGGAATGAAGAAATAGAGAATACTCTAAAGGCATATGGATTTAAACAAAGTGAAGCTGATCCATGTTTGTTTATAAAAGAAAAATCAAAGAAGACAATTTATCTCATACTGTATGTAGATGATATGCTGATGAGCTCAGAAGATGAAAATGAAGTTAATGAAGTAATAAATTACTTAAAGAAATCTTATCCCATAACATCACTAGGAGAAGCAAAATACTTCTTAGGTATAGAAATTTACAGAAAAGAAGATGGAAGTTATTTACTTTCACAAAGAAGTAAAATAACTCAATTAGTTAAGGATTTTCAGCTTGAAGAAGCCAAACCAACTTATACCCCAATGGAAACTAACTATTATAGTTTAGATAAAGAAGAAAATCTTTTATCATCAAATGATAATTATAGACAAGCCATAGGAAGTCTTTTATATATTTCCTCATGCACAAGACCTGATATTACCGCTCCTACACACATACTAAGTCGAAGATGCAATAATCCAAGACAAAAGGACTGGAATGCTGTTAAGAGGGTAATAAGATACTTAAAAACAACTAAAGACCTTGATCTCCACATTTCTTCAAAAGAATATCCTAATATAGTTGCATACTCGGATGCAGACTGGGGACAAGATGCTACAGACAGAAAATCCACCTCAGGAAATGTAATCTTCTTAGGCAATAGCTGCATTTCTTGGTTCTCGCGAAAACAAACATGTGTGACGTTATCGTCAGCAGAAGCTGAATATGTGGCACTGTCACAAGGAACTCAAGAGGTGCTATGGATCTTAAAATTATGTAAAGATCTCAATTTACAACAACATTTTCCTATTAGAATTTTTGAGGATAACCAATCTACAATTAAATTGGTTGAAAGTGAAAAATTTAAATCTCGCACTAAGCACATTGATACAAAGTATCATTACATACGAGATTTAAAAACTAAAAATGTTATAGATGTCAAATATCTATCAACAAATGAAATGATAGCAGATATAATGACGAAGCCACTGCCAAAAGCCAAATTTGAACTTTGTAGAAACCTTATCCACCTGGTGTCAGATTCTATCACAAAACGGGAGAGATGTTAGAAAATGCTCTTTTGTTTTCAAGAACATCCACCAGATGGCAGCATCAGACAATCATTTTTTATTTGATCTACTGTGACAGACACTCAGTTCAGTGAGTGTTGCTTCTTCCCTTATAGCAGTTGGCAGCAAAATGCTGCTTGATTAAAAAAAAAAATTCAATAATATTCCAAAGGAATATAATATGATAAAAAAAAAAAAACTGCAACAAGCCATAGTTCAAAGTATTTCTTTGTGTTTGTAAATAGTCTTATACATCTGTTTTGTTTTTATTGTGAAGTGTGATCTGTACTGTGACCAGCATATATATTATTCTAGTGTATTCAATCTTCTAATAAATGTTTTTTGTTCATCCAAAGAAGAGTATATTTCCATTGAAACACATCAAAACATAAAGGTAAAACTTTTAACTTTTTTTATTGTTTACCTATTGAGGAATTTCGTATTCATGCCTTCCATATGGAATAACATTCTAACAAAATCATTTAAAAATACTGAAATGCAAACGAAATATCTTAACACATTTCTTCCATAGGAATAGAATTAGCGAGGTGGTCTTTTCGCCTGACTGAAGAAGTCCCTTAGTAAACTAAAAATATGCGAAGCAACTTTTAGGTAGATTTCGTACGAAATACTACCTATTACATTCTCCCCTATGTTGGAATTTCGGAAATTGTTTTGCAGATCTACACCGATCATGACCCCTAGAACCCAAAACCACACACAGTAAAAAACTTTATCTATCTATCTATCTATTTATATCACTTTTTTTTATGGACATGATAACTTCCATAATTTTGCACAAATCATTTCCAAACTGATACATAAAATCAAGGGGAATAAAATCTCGGTCAAGTTCGTTAATGGGCAAAATCGGCCAAGGGGGTGGAAATAGGGAGGGGTTTGGTGAAAAACGAAAAATCCCCATAACATCTTAATTATAATACATATTGACTCAGTTTAAAGTTTTTATTACTTCTAAAATAGGGGACAAAAATTAATGTTTGACAAATTTTTGATAAAATTAAAAATGGGCTCAAAGGGCGAAAAAAACAGTGTTTTGGGGAGAAAAAAATTCATAACTTCGTCAATTCTCAAGATATCAAATCCAATTAAATTTATTATAAATTATCTTAATATTATCTACAACTTTTATACTGACAAGGTTTTGATAGGACCAATTCTTACAGCAAAAACAAATTAAATATACATAGCGATTGAAGAAAAAACTAACGTATTACTCAAATCCAAACTGTTTATTTTCTGACTCATTTTTAAAATAATTTTTGCTTTCAAACGCTTCCAATGGGTAGGTTGTCTTATTCAGAAACAATATAATGTGACGTAAAGGTCGATTTTTGCATAGAGGCAGAATATATTTCAAAAAATGATGTCAATATGGGCATTTTGAACCGAATTTCTCGAAGCGGTTGTGTTGGAAACTAAAAAAAGTCCTTCCGGCCAGTGCCGGTAGGAAGAGGTAGCTTTCATATTCCTTATTTTAAAAAAGCCAACTTATATCATTCAAACACACGAAGCTCAATTTAGTGGAAACCGAATATAGGAGATTCAATACTAATTTTTATCAATATAATGAATGAGAATTTCGCGAAATTAGTCAGCTTTATCCAAGCTGCTTTTTTTTAAACTAACTTATATTTGGCTGCCAGATTCGGCGATTTTTTAAAGTGCCTGCCATTTTAAGACAACATGGTGGATGAGGCTAACCAGTGAACTTGGTCGAGACCTTAGTAATTGCTGTGCACATGCTCACTCATATCGGAATCAGTTGATATATACGAGTGCTGTCGCATGCAAAAAATCAGATTTTTCAAAATGTCACCCACAATAGAAATTGAAACTGTTATATCTGAGTCCTTTTTTAAGGTAAAGACAAACAAAAAATGCTCCTGAATCCTTTTCAAGGTCAAATACTTAAGAAAGAAACCTTTTTCAATTTCCAATTTTTTTGCACCTCACTTTAAATATATATTTTTTTCTTAATTTAATGGCCGCCATTTTGAAACAAGATGGCTGATGAATCTGGCCAGCGAACTTGGTCGAGGTATTGATGTATACTATCCACATGCCTTCTTACATCGAAATAGGCGAATACGTGTGTTATCGCATGACAAATACAAGATCGTTTCAAAATGTTAACCATGCTAGAAATTCAAAGTGCTATAATTCAACCATTTTTTAAGATATAAACAAAAGAACAAATTCTCAGAAACAAAAACTGCTCCGGAATCTTTGTATCAAGGCCAAACACATAAAAAAAATCTTTTTCATTTTCCAATTTTTTAATACCTCATTTTAAATTTTAAATTAATTTTTTTTAAATGGCAACCCTTTTGAAACAAGATGGCGAATGAAGCTGGCCAACGAACTCGGTCGAGACATTGGTATGTACTATGTACAGATCAAGTTACATCCAAATCGGTTCATAAATACGTCTGTTATCGCGTGACAAAAATCAGGTCGTTTTAAAATGTCAGCCACAATAGAAATTCAAAATGCTATTACTCAGCCATTTTTTTAGATATAGACGAAACAAAAACTGTTCCGGAATTTTTGTATTAAGGTCAAACACATACGAAAAAAATTTTTTTCATTTTCCAATTTTTTGGTATCTCATTTTAATTTATATATTTTTTTATTTGTTTTAAATGGTCGCCATTTTGAAACAAGATGGCGGATGAAGCTGGCCAACGAACTCGGTCGAGACATTAGTATGTACTATGTATAAACGAAGTTACCTCCAAATTGGTTCATAAATACGCCTTTTATCGCGTGACAAAATTTAGGACGTTTCAAAATGTCAGCCGCGCTAGAAATTCAAAATGCTGCAACTCAGCCATTTTTTAAGGTACAGACGAAACAAAACCTGCTCCGAAATCTTTGTATAAAGGTCAAATACATAAGAAAAAAATATTTTTCCATTTTCAATTTTTTGGTACCACATTTCAAATTTTAAATTAAAAAAATTTTTTAAATGACCGCCATTTTGAAACAAAATAGCGGATGAAGCTGGCCAACGAACTCGGTCGAGACATTGGTATGTACTATGTACACACCGAATTATATCGAAATCGGTTCATAAATACGCCTTGTATCGCGTGACAAAATTCAGGACGTTTCAAAATATCAGCCACGCTAGAAATTCAAAATGCTATAACTCAGCCATTTTTTAAGATATAGACGAAACTAAAACTGCTCCGGAATCTTTGTATAAAGGTCAAATACATAACAAAATAATATTTTTCCATTTTTAATTTTTTGGTACCACACTTCAAATTTAAAATTTTTTAAAAAATTTTAAATGGCCGCCATTTTGAAACAAAACGGCGGATGAAGCTGGCCAATGAACTCGGTTGAGACATTGGTATGTACTATGTACACACCGAATTACAGCGAAATCGGTTCATAATTACGAGAGTTACAGCGTGACATAGGTCAGATATATATATATATATATATCAATTTTGAACGGAGGGTGGTTTCGGGGTCTGGGGGTCATGATCGATGAAAATATACCAAAATTTTTTGAAATCGCTTTCCTCCGAACGGCTGCAATAGGTAGCTTTTTGTAATGAAAGCTACCTAATATTGTCCTACTGAGAAAATATTTGTTTGTACATCAAGTTCTAATTGGTTGAACGAAAAATAAAAACATAGGTCACTTATAAATCTCTTAAAAAATCACGTCAGCAAGTTTTATGTTTTTCCTTTTAAAAATGAATATGAAAATGTGTCAGAAAATTTCGAGTTGTTGAGCATGGAAAAGTATTTTTTGAATACTACCTTAACATGGTTCTGATAAAACCAGCTCTTATATAAAAATGAAATTAAATACTCGTCAAAAGTGACCAGGTAAAATTGTTAAAGTGGGTTTATCTCTAATCATGGTTTAGTTTTTGTTGGTGAAATTAGTACTTCGAAATCTACCTGCGCCTGTAGGGCAGGGATTTTATTTTTTCGTGAAAGTTCTTTTAAGTGTCCTTCAAATGAAATTTATAACTCTTTTAAATATTAAGAGATATATCTTATGAACATGGAAGTAGGGCATCGTCATTTTAGAAATGTTTCGGTGAGGAGTGACCAATTGGGAACCACCGAACTAGCATAAAATGCATCAAGTAAAAATCCTTTTGAAATGCGCAGCAATTAGACGGAAAATCGAATGCATGTTTGTGTCCGGTACTTAAAACATTAAGAGGATAATGGTCGACTGATATTTCACTCGAATCAAGTAATATAATTAATTCCTCTTGTGCTAAAGACTGTTGCTTGCATCGAAGCAACAAATAGAAGAAAATTCATTCATGCGAATCGGTTATAACTCTTATTTTCTCTTGTAAACGATCACCATTTCTCCTACTTCGATCTGAAGGTTGCGCCAAGTATTAAGTTTCAACCATTTTTCAGTTTATTGACACAATGCTTTTGATATTTTGATATTGTTTTGCTTTTTCTTCCCCATTTGTCAAAACTATCTCTCTATTCTAAAAAAAAGTAACTTACGCTGTCACCGCCGCCGGTTTTGAATTTTTTGTGACCGAAGGTCTTTCTCCGTTAATATTAAGAAAAATATTGCATACAAAAATATGAAAATCGACGGTATTATAGAGAAATGTTCGATAAACACGCTGATGTAGACAGTTTTCAAATCGAAGAATTATTTTAAGAGATATTTAATGCTAAATTTGGACAAATTCGTTCCACTAAAAAAGTTTTATAGGAGCAAAAACTATGCATGGGAATTAATTCATTTTTAGATCATTTTATACGTTAGAATTTCCCGGTGTGCAGACTGCTTTAATATTTTTTAATTTGACTCATTTTTTGAGGTTTTATTTCTATTTTAAATTCAAATTTTCAGCATTTCGAGAGATGTTTTTTACTGATTTTAGAAAATGGTATTAATTTAAGCTGTTGCCAACTGTATAAACAGCACAAACAATAATGTTTGCTTCAAACTAAAAATTTATTTACACGTGACTATTCTGAACAGAAAAAAAATTTCAAATTAGAATTAAATAATTACGTATAAAAAGCAGAAACTTATTGAAAATTACTTCATAAAAACTATATTTACACGTGAATTTTAAAAGAGTAAGGATATTGTAAAATAACAAATTGATTAACATTCGTTAGAAGTCTTAAATAGGAGAAATTACGTCACATTTATGTCACATTACACTTATTACGTAAAATGAACAAAAATTAATATTGCAAATCAGTTTAAATTTAAAAATTTCGCGAGACATTAATTTGATATTTTTAGATGAACTTTTCAACTTATTTAAAAGCACTTTTTTTTCGCTTTGTTAAAAAATACCGGGAGGCAAAGACTCTGTATTTTATATTAGCTGATTTTGAAATGTTTAACTGATTTTATTGAATCAAAGACAAAAACAGCCATTAAATCTTTTAACAGCAGCTGATTTTTCCTTAAAATTCCCCAATCAAAGAGAAATGAATAGAAATCCGTTTATAGGGAGACCGCCTTTGTTTTTTAAATTATAATTCAATCTTCCAAAATCTTTTTAAAGCTGATCAAATTAGCGTGCTTTTAGAGACTGCGGTGTCTGAACGGAGGTTAGCGAGCGTAGCTCGTAGAGGGCCGAACCTCCTAGTTCTATAAATGGTTGAAAATGATGCCTAGAAATACAAAACCACAACAAAATAGGCAAAACTCTCTTCAATACTTTATAACATTGAAATATTTGACTATCAAACTGCTTAATCCGGTTCCCGAAGAAAAAGAAAAATTTTTAAAGGAAAAAATTTCCATAACAAGAATTAAAAAATGATGCGTCCAGCATAGATTATGTAACTCATTCACAGTACTGTAACAATATTTCTCAGTTTATGAATAAGGTGAAAGATAATGGCTAAATGAACAATTTGAAAAACTCATAATGCATTTGAAAAAACAATTTCTGTTTTTTCAATCAATTCTCGGAAAAACATTCACCAATTTCCGTGAATAAATGAAATTGTACTTGAAAACTTTTGTGCAGTCCTGTATATGGGCAATTCCATCGTAACTGACGTAACATTTTATTATCGAATTTTGTTTTCAAATCTATATAGAAAATTTACTAATAAAGATAGAACAAATTTTCACAATTTAACCCTTAAATGCCTGATTTTTCAAAAATCATTGTAATAATGTTTTTCGGCTTTCATTTTTAAATAAATCATGGGAAAAATACTTGAATAAATCATATTTTGTTTTAAGTATGGTTTACGGCTAAAAAACTGTTTGTTACTAATTGGCAATACTGGTCTTTAATTGAAAAAATAATTTTCTTTGATAAAATTCTATAATATTAAACACACAAGAATTTTAGGAACTATAATAAGAAATAAATTTTACTTGCTCACTGCAGAACAAAATAGAGTATTTCGCAAGCTTCCAAATAAAACAAAACAAGAAAAAAAACCAAGTAACAACAATTGAAAAAATAAATCTATTTTTATTCTTAAACAGCACAAGTGTTACCATCTACATTTTGAAAATCGATTTAATAATATTTTCAGAATGTATTTTATTGGCAACATTAGGTATTATAGCTTCAATATTATTCTAATAGTATTTTAGAGCCTAAATTGGGTATGTTGCCGAAAAGCAACACCCGGCATCTAAGGGTTAAAATATTTCTTACTAAGGTCTTAATACCCAAAAACCTGCAGATTATTTCAATCTCTCTTTGAGTCCCAAAAATTGCAATTCAAAATTTTGTAACTGACGTATCATAAAATATACAAACATTTTTTCTGCCTTCATTGAAGTGTAAAAATTATCAAAACTATTCAGTTAAAAAAGGTGATTTAATGTTCTCAACAACACTAAGTAATGCCAAATTATAACAGTAACTTGTTTAATTTATTTCTGAATAATAAAAAAGAAAAAATTGGTATTTACACAACTGACGTAACATTGTGACTTTACAAAGACAATAATGGTACTTAACTTAGTTTGTAAACAGTAATTTACAATGCCTTTTTATTAGGATTTTCCTATAGAATATAAAAATATCAAGTTTTCCAATCATACCCTTAAATTAAACTTATTATAAATTTGAATTCCCCCCCCCCCCAACCAAAAATAAAATTATGATTTTCTGTGGAATTGCCCATATGATCTATTCTATAGAATTCATGCGCACCAAAAAAATATTTTTTTAAAAATTCAATATAAAAACCGTACCACAACTAAAAACGTACTTCGAGCAGTTATTTATTGTTCATAGGCTTCAATAGTTCAATTTCTTCAGCAGCCAAACTATTTTGAGTGTTCCTGTAAATGAACGATAAATTCTATGCACACCATAGTCTACAATAAGCGGTATAGCACACCTCAGTCATACATATAAATTTCAATATGTTTAAACCAGGGCTGTGGAGTCGGAGTCAAAGTCGTGAAAGTTGGAGTCAGATCCATTTTTGAGCAAAATAATCGGAATCGATAAAAAACATGCCGACTCCGACTCCAGTTTTATTGTTAGAAAGTTTGAAGTGAAATTAACCAATTATATGTAATTTAAAAATTAAAAATTGAATTATATATATTTTTGGACTATACCAGTCTACTCTGGTTAAGGATACCCAATATACCGTCCGGTGTACAGAGCAGATGAAAACCGTATTTAATTGATAACTCCAATAAATATTTTACATTTAGTGTAATAGTCCTTCCCTCGGATTTTGGGGGGTTTGTGGAATTCGAGGTAGACCTAGACAGGTGTGCAAAGACTCAATCGGTTAAAAATCGTAAATTTGTATAAGGAACATGCACGCAAACACTGATTTTTACGTAGATAGATTGCATTAAATACCAAAAACATCATTAAAATGTAGAGGGTGTTTTCTCACTTTTTAATGTTGGCCGACTGCACCTTTTCAATATGCATTTCAACATGTCATTGTGGTTTGTGCATTATTTATAAGTAAAGATCTTTGGTATGATATCGGCATTGGAGAAAGATTAATGAAGTCTGAATCTGAATAATCATGTTTTTTTTTAATTTTTTTATCATCCGACCGTAACAAGCAAAGCGACATTGTTTTCGCCGATGTGATAAGCATTCTGAACATGTTGATTTTACAACAATTTTACTTCAAAGCTGTGTGTTCCTTGTAGTCAAAGAATGATTAAAACTTATACGTGTATTTGTATGCTTTCATTGTTTAGAGGCACAGATGGCATCTGGACAATGATAATAACTTTAGCATGATGTTTAAAACCGTGTACTTTGTTTATGAAAAGATATACGTGATTGAATATTAGATGAAATTTTGGATTTGCACATTTGGAACTATCAGAAATCGAATTCTGCTAAAATTTTTATGCGACTATATTATTTTCGAATATTAATTTCATACGAGTTGTAATTTTCCAACTGATAGAAAACGACTATTTTACTCAGTCGGAAAATTAGAACTTGTACCATTTCTTTACCAATTAGAATAATTGTGTTATATTAATGTAGTATAATTATCGTATCCAGCATTTTCTTGTAGTTTAATTAGCCGTGATTTATTCTTCTGAGCCGTTTCAGATAACAGACCAGATGTCGTTATCAATTGTTATCAAAAGATTGTCCAAGTGAATTGTATCCGCCGTATTTGTCCAGGATGATTCAGTTGGCAGAGCGTTGTCAGCAAAAGCCTGGTTCAAATCCTGATCTGAATATCTTGCCACACATTTGGAAAATTACAACTACTATGACTTATTTACCAATTAGAATAGTTGTGTTATGTTAATGTAGATTAATTTCACAATTTGAATTATAAAATCAGTTTTCATAAGCGTGAAACACTCAGTGAAAATTTCAGCATATTCTTCCAAGTAGTTTTTGAATTATGTTTAAAAAATTACCAGCAAATTGTTTTGTAAGACATGTTAAAACTAAATTTAACATTAGGAGTTCAAAATTTTATATCAGCACAATTTCTAAACTTCTTCACCCAATGACTTCTAATTTGATACCCGAAGGCCAAATTTATGAAAAAATCCAAATCCTATAATTTTTTTTCTAGAAGCTTCAAATAGACAAATCCAAAGTTCCAGTTAATTCCACCAAGTTCTGCATAGCAATCTGTTTTGCAACGATTACAAATTATTAGACATAGCGGAGTTACAAACTTTAAATCTTTTCATAATTAATAAACAATGGTGCCGAATAGTTACCCGTTTAGGATCCTAAAGTAAAATTTACCGTAAAATCCAAATGTGATGTCAAAATTAGGTGTTCCTGTTGAAAATTTTAGAGATTGGTACAATTTCAGAATTTTTTGTGACACAAATTCAAAGAAGACATAATTTCTCATGGAATGGTTCTTTCCGTTTCTTTTCCGTGACCATTTGGTGATTAAAATTTTTTCGGGTATTATCTTTCTTTCTTTTTAGCTCACAGGCTATCGAAACCTGAGGGCTTATGTGCCCGCAACTTCTGTATGTACGTACGTAACGCGATAACTCTTGATAAAAATATCCGATTTGCTTCAATTTATATTCTAGGTTCATTCTCATAAAATGCTTCCTTGATTAGTTTTGGGGGTTTACTGGTTAAGTATAAAGGTGGGGGGGGGGGGGGTTACGGGGGTAATGCCCCTTAACGTAGATAAATGAGTTTTTCATGCAGAATTATCAGATTTGCTTTAATTTTGGTATACTGGTTAATTCTGATAAGGCGCTTCCCTGATTAGATTTGGAGGTTCATAGTTTAAGTCTAAAGGGGGGAGGGGGGCTAACACCCCATTATTTTAGATAAATGGGCTTTCTTATCGGATTTGCTTCCAATTTGGTATACTGGTTTATTATTATAAGACGCTTCCCTGATTAGATTTGGAGGTTCATTGTTTAAGCATAAAGGGGGGGGGGGGTCGGGGGGGGGGGTAATACACCCTTAATTTAGATAAATGGGTTTTCTTATCGGATTTGCTTCAAATTTGGTATACCGGTTTATTATGATAAGGCGCTTCCCTGATTAGATTTGGACGTTCATTGGTTAAGTATAAAGGAAGAACGGGAGCTACCCGCCGCCTTTAATTTCGATAAATTGGTTTTTCTATCCGATTTGCTTCAAATTTTGTATATCGGTTTTATTCTGATAAGGTGCTTCCTTAATGACATTTGGAGGCTCATTGGTAAAATATAAAGATGTGAAACAGGGTGCGGGGCTAATTCCCCCTTAATATATTTTTCGAAAGGCATTATTCTTTGAAATAAGAGTATAATATACAATTAGTGGGAATAGACTGTGAGCTCAATGCTATCAGTTTAATTGCTCACTTTTCTTTTTTCTTTTGTCGAACTGTACCTTGTGCCTTGTACCTTGTGTTACATAGGTAACTACAGATTCAGCCAGGCGGGGAGGCCTATCCTTATGTACCGCCAAAGAAAAGATTTTGTAGATATATATCTATACATGTATATTAACCCTTTAATGCACGATTTTTTATTTCGTTCGTAAAACATTATATTTGAGTCTATTTTTGTTAATTATCCACTAGAAAAATGGTGGAAAAATTTATTTATGTTTCTGTTGGGCATAATGCATAATTTCGCTCACGAGTTACATAACGAAAATGGCTAAAAAAATTATAATTGTAAATTATTGCACCCACTTTAAATTTTTTATAATGCTTTTAATAGTTTGCAGAATTAATTATGACTACCGTACAAAGATAGAGGAAAAACGCCAGTCGAGCAAATGGCAAGCAGTATCAACAAAAGATGTTATAAGCTTCCCGTGATAACAAATCAGAACAAAACCAGACTGAAATGTATGTTATAACACGTAAGTAATACATAATAATTCACTAACAGACCAATAGAAAGCGCCAAATGGTGAAAAAGATCAGGTAACTCCTGAGTTACAATATGCATTTAAGGGTTAACACTCTGCCACTTAAGTTGATGTTCAAATTCCCTGCTTAACAACGCGAAAATTTCTGACTAATCTTTAAACGTAAACGCACAAAATTGGGCAGGCCTGATAGCGTTTTTCATTTCTTGATAAATAAATTACTTATCGAGTTAAAAACAATTCTTGTCATGTGGCAATTTTTCAGCTTTCTTGCGCTGCCGCATCTGGATTTGGCTCAAAACGTCTCCACTTTTTACAGCATTTTCTGAAAGATCTTCTGGCCTTTACCAAAAGACGGAAAACGCCATTCGATCACACAGTTTCTGAATAAGATCGTCTGCCAATTTTATGCGTTTCCGAACAAAAATGAATTCGGAAATGTTTCAGAAAGTAGTTCCTTTGGATTTCAGAGCAGCTTAAGGCTTCTGTCTCGTCAGGCGAAGACACCCGCGAGCTAATGCTAAAACTATGGCGAGTTTATTTTGCCACAATCTTGTTTGCATTTCATATTTTTTAAATATTTTTTTTTCGCATTGGGCAGCTGAAGCTACAATCTCCCTCTTTTGATTTTTTTTTTTTTTCGATTTTAGTTGCAGTTTTTTTAGGATGACACTTTCACTTTCGGAACCGGTTCTGAAAGGGAAGTAACTTTATAAAAAATATCTGCAACCAAAATCGAAAAAGTAAAAAAGGGCAACTATAGGGATCGACCTCATCTGTCCAATGCAAAAAAAAAAGAAAAAAAAATTACAATGTCGAATTGCAAACGAAATATTAACAATAAACCTCGCCATAGGTTTAGCATTAGCTCGCGAGTGTTTTCGCCTGACGGAACAGGAACCTTACAAAAATATCAGCCAATAAAGCAATTTATTTTTTTATAATCTTGTTTTCTAAGAAATCAAACGATGGTAAAACTTAAAACAAAAACAAGGAAAGCGAAGGACTGTTTCCCATGCACTTTCTGTCATACACCTTCTGTCTCTCGTGACCGATTAGAAATTACGATTCTGATATTTTCTGAATTTATTTTCCTTTTTAAAGAGTAATTGTGTGTAATACCTGACGTCACCGTATTTTGGATTATCGCTCGTCAAAATCTAAAGAGTCTTTTCAAGTACGCTTCGAACTACTCGGTCGTGTCGGACTTTTGTTTACAATGTTGCACGCAAAAGGTACGATGATCAGTGTGGAAAAAAAAAACTGAACACGAAAGGGTTATTTGGAATATTGGATGAAATTTGCCAGGTGAGTGAAAATAATTACTGTATTTAAGTTAATATTTTGGTATAATGCAAAGCAAGGTTTATAATAAGTGGGTACAGGATGTACATGGATGTACTACATGGATGTTACTACATGGATGTACTACATGGATCTACTACATGGATGTTACCCAAGATGTACTATAGGGTGTCCACTCTCAATGGTGTCCAATGGATAATTTCTAAACTACTAGTTCAAGACATATAGTACTAGTTGCAAAAATCTTTTAAATGAGGCAAAAAATTATTTTAAAAGTCGTTTTGATCAATAAAAAAATTTCTTAAAAAGTTACGAAAGTTAAATTTTTATGCGGTCCCCCGGTCCTTTAGATGATATTTAGTAAAAAATTTCTATTACACTAACAAGTAAGAGAAAAAAAAATCTCATTTACCTAACACTAAAATTGAGCAAGTTATGAAACTTTGAATTGCATCACTTCTGCATCTGAACACAGATGAGTTGGGCCATGCTTCGAGGGATTATACACAAATTGCTTAAAGTATTAGAAGGATTTATTTCACGTGTACCTCTTCTGCATTGCAGCCGAAGGGAGTCACTTCGAGCAAGTTTTAAGATAACTTTAATTTTTATTAAGTTTTAGATTAGATTGATACTCTAATAGCATTTTAAAATGTGTATGACTTTGTAAAGTATTGCGACTGTTGCTTTTCATCATTTCATTTAACAAAAATTCTGTTATTTTGAACTTATACTTTTAGTACAAGTTGAATATATTTTTTTAATATGTCAGAACGAAAATGGATTTCAAATTTGCATTGTACTGTTAATTTTACCCTCAACTATTATTCTTTCTTTTTTCATATCTGGCAATGATTTATATTTCTAGTATGCGAATGACCCCCTATTTTGCAGAAAAAAAATATGCTTCAACTTGAAACAGCTATTACTCAGTCAGCTTTAATCGTAGAAGAATGGGACTTTTTTTGTCTTGCTTATTTTTAGTGTTAATAGGATATTATTAATAAATGTAATTTATAGGACAGGGGACCGTATAAAAATTTTAATTTCGCAATTTTTTAAGAAATATTTTTATTAACCCAACTCGTTTTAAAATACTTCTTTACCTCATTTAAAACATTTTTGTATTTGGAACTATATGTCTATGCCTAATGGTTTAGGAATTAGCCATTGGATACCGTTGAGAGTGGACACTCTGTGTAAGTGTGAAAATCTCCAGTGCTTGGCACGCTTCATAGTGCTGCATACAGTAAATCGTATAAAAATTGTACAAGTCTATAACGGAAAATATTCATATTCCTTACGGAAGGAATATTATTCAAATATACCTGTTAAGATAGAAAACTGTATAAAACGAAACCTTTCTCTCGCCAATTGAAATTCAGCTTTAGAACATAGCCTTGTATTAAATAAACACAATAATCTTATACAGTAAATTGTGTGGCAGCGGAATCGCTAGGGACCGAAACAAAATCCATTTTGGGGAGGTTTCCGATTGAGAAGTTGTACTTGCAAGGTATTGATTACACAGGGACTACGACATTTTTGCGTTTCAGGCAAGATTCCGTTATACACAGGTGCTGCTTTCGCAAGTTTTGTTAAACAAAATACAAAGGTTTTTAACTTAAAGAAACAAGATAGCTAGGACCCGAGAAATATTTCGTTTTAGCAGGTAGATTTGTACGCTATTCCTTACGGCGGAATCAATTTTTACTTTCTTTACAAGAAGAAAGTATTGGAATCGTGAAAATTTTCGAATTCCAGTTTTCGATGGATTTACACGTTTTAGGGGTCAGAGATCCCGAAAAACATGTGTTTACAAAATGTCTGTCTGTATGCATGTATGTGACACAAATTTTGTGGGCACTCTATCTCAAGAACTGATGAAAAAAATTTAATAAAAATTTAGATTCAGTTAGTCTCTGAAATAAATTAGCGCTGCTTAATTTTTGATGTAAATCGCCCAACAGGTGGCACTGCTATGCGGCATTTTTCAAGATTTCCGCAATAGCTATATCTCCAGATCTAATGCACGGATATTCATAAAACTTCAGCTTCCGTTAGTCCTTGATATGATTTAGAGCTGATAACTTTTTGGTGTAAATTTTCCAACAGGTGGCGCTGCTATGCTGCATTATTCATGATTATCGCAATAGTTGTATCTCAAGATCTAATGCACAAATTTTCATTAAACTTCAGATTCCGTTTGTCCCTGATATAAATTAGCGCTGTTTAATTTTTGGTGTAAATCGCCCTACCGGTGACGCTGCTATGCTGTATTTTTCACGATTTCTGCAATAGCTGTATCTCAAGAACTACTTCATTAATGTTCCTCAAACTTAAGATTCAGTTAGTCCCTGATATAAATTGGCCCTGAATAGTTTTTGGTGTAAATCGCCCAACAGGTGGCGCTACAACACAGACTTTTTAATGATTTCCGCAATAGCTCTATCTCAAAAACTAATGCACCGATTTTCATCAAACTTCAGATTCAATTAGAAGTTGACATAAGTTGTGGCTGATTAGATTTTGGTGTAAATCACAAAACCGGTGGTGCTATTATGCTGCATTTTTCAAGATGTATTAACTTGGATGAGATAGAAGAAAGTTTTGGGATTGTCACGTCCGACTAGTTTTCTTTCTTTTTCTTTTTATACATTTGCAATGATATACAGATATGATTATAGATTTTTTATTAGCATTTATTTAAATGAAGAGAATAAGTTAATAAAATATCACTATCATACATAAAATTCTAATAACACTAAGAAATACTTGTTACTTAAAAGTATTTAATAATAGCTTTTTGTTACAACAGTAAGGGAAGTTCATGTACCTCGGTCCTATTTTGAGATTTTAAGTTTTAATTTAATTAAAATATGTAAATAATAAAATATAAATATATTTGCTAATTATTTATTATTTTCTGCTTCCCTCATAATTTTCTTGAACTCTAATTTTAGGCCTATCATAGTTTTTCTTTTAATTAGAAAAATATTAATTTTAGAGTCAAGATACAACACCCATGTTGTACATTGGTCCTAGGCATATTGTGGCATGGACCATGCATCATTTTTCTATAAAAAATAAAAATAAAATTGACGAAACATTTTTATGACGTAATTTGAAATTTTAAAGTGTATTTATAATAGTTTTGTCATAGATACTCATTTAAAGTTTTTTTTAATTAATATAAAAGAGACAGTGCAATTAGAGAGAAAGGGGGGGGGAGGATAATTACAACCACAATAAATATCAATTGCATTTAAACCGCTTTATTGCATCTTTATATACTTTTTACACATGTGTTTTAACAAGATGCAGAATTAACAAAAAACAGTTACCTAGAAATCTAAGATTATTTCATCTGACGAAACCCTATTCTTCTCAGTCCTCTGTCACAGAGCCCGTTCTCAGAAGCTATATATGTTGGAGACTTGAATTTTTGCATACTTATAGCTCAACACCTCACATCAAATGACAAATCATTAAATTTTGAAAAAGTCTTATATTTACCACTCTGGGATCAAACTTGTGTATTTTAAGCATTTTTTCTAACCGAGCCCCGAATTAAGTCGGAGACTTGAAATTTAGCATACTTATAGCTAAACACTTGCGATCACACGACAAATCATAAAAAATTCAAAAAGCCTTACATTTACTCCTCCGGTCTCTAACTTGTGTATTTTAAGCAATTTTTCTAACGTAGCCCCTAATTAAGTTGGGAACTTGAAGTTTTGCATACTTATAGCTGAAAACTTGCGATCACACGACAAATCATAAAAATTTCAAAAAGTCTTATAGTTACCCCTCCGATCTCTAACTTGTGTATTTTAAGCAATTTTTCTAACATCCCCCTTTTCCCCGAAGGGCACGTTTATAACTTTTGCCGACACTCCTCGCGTGATATATCATTGCACAGCCCTTTGACCACTCTTTCATACGGTGCACCATAGCCTTACATATTTTAGTTCTACTGTTTACCGCCAGGGGCGCCTACCTATCTCGGGTGCTATGGGCCCGATCCCCAATAATTTTCAAGCGTAATCCTGACGCGAGACCAACAGGAAAATATCTTTTTTAATGCATTTCAGAACTTTATTTGAATGAATTATTGTTGTTCTTCATATAAATGTGACTTTCGGTTTCGGTAATGGGCATTATAAAAAAATATATTAAATGTCAAAAATCTATTAATCATTTTTTTAAGTAGATCCCAGTTTCTCACCGCAATCTTTAGGATTATTTGACACTTTTTAAATAACTGCAATTTTTTTTTATTCAATAACGTGTTTTAAGGGTTCTCAGGACTCTTAAAGCTTCAAACTTTTCGAAATTTCAATTTTTTTAGATATTAAACTACTCTCTTTTCTGAACATTTTGATATAAACGTTTCCTTAAAATTCCCATTAGAACAGAACTTATGACTTTCAGAATTATACCCGCTCAATAGCTGAATCGGCGTTTTCGAAAGTTTGAAGTCATTTTTCTCCAAATGATGTTTTTAGGCATAACGCGCACGATATCTCAAACACTTTTTAATATTTTTTCATGAAATTTTCAAAACATATGTTTCATGTTATAATCTGTATAAACTGAACCTAAAATTCCCTTTTTATAGTTCAAAAAAAATATTTTTTAAGTGATTATACTATTGAAATTTTCAAAATTTTGCATTAGCTAAATACAGCTTTGTATTAAAAATATAAAAATTCTTTAAATACAAATTTATTTAGGTTCGGGATCAATATTGCAATCTGAAGTATAAGTAGGCACCAAAAATTTCATTCTAGTTGTAAAATTTATTTTGTAATCCTGCGCGTAAGCTGTTAGACGAATTTTCAGCTCCTCAAATGTCTGACAGTTTGGAGCTCCATGTAAATGCTAATTCTGCATCTTGCAATTTTTTAAATAAATGAAATGAAAGAATACACTGATATCTTCCATCTCCCCCAAACATTTTGTTTTAAAATCATATACATTTAAAAATATTAAATATTATAAATGGTCTTGTTTCTATTTTTTCAATTGTAAGAGTCCAGAGACCCACTTAACGACATATAAGTAAGCTACGTCAAAAGTCACATGCAGAACCTTTCGAAAAATACCTCATTCACCGCTATGCTTTTAGTATATGCAGAGAGAAAAGGATGTTGACATCAGAAATAATATATAGGAGGATTCTCACCTATATTCTGCAATAATTAAATAATTCTATGAACCGGAAAGTCCGGGTTTATCCTTATTTGAAATAAATAAATAAATAAAATAATATATTTAGTATTTTGTTATTACAGTCGAACCTCGTTATCCCGACACTCCAATGACTAGAAAAAAGTGTCGTCATCAATAAAACATCATCATTAAACAAAATAAACACAAAAACAAAATTGAAAATATTAAAAATCAGATTTATGATGACATTTTTTTATTGTTACATAAAATATTGATGAATTAAGGTTTGCTTGTTTCTAGATGGGCTTCCTACTATTCTTTTTTTCAATATTATACAATGAAATGTAATCAATGTTCATTGTTCAGAAATGGATGTAAGATAATTTCTGATCATTTCAATGCAATGCAATGCTTCGGTTTAGTCTGATGAAGAGAAAAGGCCGTGTAACCACAAGAAAGCGCCACCTGACCAGAGCAAAAAGACAGCGAGTAGACTGAAACGTCTGTCTGGAGCTTAAGTGGGTCATTCATAGTGTGTGGGTTTATTTATTCAAATAAAGGATTGAAGTAAAATTTCTCACTTATCTCAATGGGTATTTTAGACACTTTTGTGAAAAGTTTGGCTAAGACATTTCTTACCGCTTAATTTCTGTGCTTATAAGATGAATTATGAAAAATGGCCAATTTTCCTAAACTGTCGGGATATCTGGAGTTGAAAATTATTCAACGACGTAAAATCCGGAGTTTATTTACATTACAATCATATATAGAAAATCGGAACTTTGAAAAACTGACGTGATAAGCGGAGTGACGTGAAAACCGGGTGCTGGGATAACGAGGTCCCACTGTATGATAACAAAAGGAATAAACTCGGTATTCCCGGGCTATAGAATATAGGTGAAAACCATCACATATATTATTTCTGACGTTAACATCCTTTTTTCTCTGCACAAACTAAAGGCACGACAATTAATGAGCTATTTTTCGAAAGGTTTTGCAAGCAGCTTCTGATGTAGTACACTTGTCTATCATTAAAATGAGTTGTTTTATAAAAAATAATGGCAGTTAATCAAAAATTATTGAAAAAAACGTATCAGCAAATAATCTCAGAGAAAGCTGTGCGCGGGTCTACTTAAAAAAAAAAAAATAATAATAAATAAATAAAAAAAAAAATAAAAAAAAATTCATAGCTGTAATAGATTTTTAACATTTAATATATTCTTTTAGAATGCCCATTAAATGAAAAATAGCAATCATGCGTTCAAATAAAGTTTCGAAACGTATTAAAAGCGATATTTTTATATTGGCCTCGCGTCAGTAGTTAACAGCCGAAGAAATCGCCAAAGATTGCTGTTTAGAATCAGCCTTTTTGATTCTGTTCATTTCAGTGTTTTAAGCGCAAAGTGTTATTTGGAATATTAGACGAAACTATGAAAATGAAAGTACAGACGGCAAAAAAAAAAAATAAACGGTCAAGTGCGAGTATTACTCGAGCACAGAGGGTACCGTAGAATAAATATATGAATTTGTAATTGTATTATTAAAATAAAACGATGCTAAAAGAATACTAAGACTGTAAAAAACTATACAACGTAGTGTTGAGTATAACTGTTTAAATACTAGAAAAGTGTAAATGGATATACAGTGAAAGTTCAAAGAGATATGGAACCTAAATAATATCAAATATGGCTATTCTGTATAACTCATTTTTTAATGTTATCCTAATCTGTTTATGATGGACTTAATTCGGTACTGACAATAAAAGCAGTGCATATTTAAACTTCAATTTTTATTTCATAAAACTAAATTCAGCGTTGTAATAACCTTTCTTTCTACAGTGCAACTAAAACAAAACATTTGTTCAAAGTTTAAATTTGCATTATGCTAAGCGCGCTTAGAAAGGAGGTCGCAAAGTTGCAATGCCGCCTTGGCCCGTGCCGCGTTTTTCCAGATAGGTTTTTAATTAACTTTTAAAGTCACTCGAGGCGTATTGAGAGATTCACTCAACGCAAACTAAATTCCATAGTATTTATGTGATTCATCCTTATTACGTGTTAAAACTTCAAAATTTTAGAAATTTAAATTTTTTTAGATGTTAAACTCCTATTTTTTCTGACCATTTATATATAATTGTTTCCTTGAAATTCCTATTAGAACAAAAGTTATGGCTTTTAGAATTATACACGCTCAACAGCTGGAACGGCGTTTCCGAAACTTTGAAGTCATTTTTCTCCAAATGACGTTTTTGGGCATAACGCGCTGGACACCTCAAAAACTTCTGAATATTTTTTTCATAAAATTTTCAAAAGATATTTTTCTGTATAAACGGAACCTAAAATTTCCTTTTTATTGTTCAAAAAATATTTCCTTTAGCTGATTATAGTGTTGAAATTATCAAAGTTTTGAATTAGCTAAATACAACTTTCATTAAAAATATAAAAATGCTTTAATTACAAATTTATTTAAGTTGAAGGTAATTATTATAATCTGAAGTATAAGTAGGCACCAAAATTTTCATTCTAGTTACAATATTTATTTTGTAATCCTGCGCGTAAGCTGTTATGCCAATTTTCTGCTCGATAAATGTTTAACAGCTTCGAGCCCCCCTATAAATACTAATTCTGCATCTTGCAATTTTTAAATACATGAAATGAAAGAACATACTTATATCTTCCATCCCAATAAAAATTGTGTTCTAAAATCATATACATTTTAAGACATTAAATGTTGAAAATGGTCTTTTTTTTTTTCTTTTTTTCCAATTTTAAGAGTTGTGGGACCCCTTAAATTAGCCTGTTTTTAACAATTTGACATTTATTGCTTTTATACTGCTACTCAACATTACATTAGACATATATATCATTAAAAGTTGTTAACTAGGCATAGAGTACGTCGCCCCTGTCATTATGTATGTCCAAACTGTCCGTATTTTTAAGGGTTAATATCTCGGCTAATTACTGACAATTTTTTTCGAAAATCATTATCAACAATGCTTTTATACTTCTGCTACGATAGGTACCTACAGCGCTGCTCAACACTTTTGCTGAATGCCCGTAAATCGAAATTTGTGTGTAGCAGAAAAATGCGTATTTCGCAAAAACTATGTGACCTAGGATAATCGCTATAATTTTCCTTCAAGGTTTAAGTTAACGTCTACTACCTCTAATTTTTTCATAATTTTAGTTTCAGTAGATTCGGAATTAGACGAGGGGGGGGGGGGCATATTTTTTCGCTACATTTACAATGATAGCTTTGAAAATAGAATACCTAAAATTTAAAAAAAAGTATTTTTGAGTTCTGCGTTACGAAAGATTTCACATGATACCTCACACGATATACAAAGGAGAGAGCTTTTTTTTTTTTTTTTTTTTTTTTTTTTTTTCCCAAGTAGCTTAATTAAACCCTCTACATTTTTAGTAAATATATTTATGAATGTTTAATAATCTGAAAATATTTGGGTCAATAGTCTTTATTACTTCCCCCAATTTGAACTTTCCAAGTTCTATAGTTTACGAGTAAAATGGCTATGACAGACAGACAGACACAGGAGTAATCTTATAATGTTTCCGTTTTTTCTTTTTAAGTATGGAAACCTAAAAAGGAAGAAGAATGCCTCATACATTTTAATTACCAAATTTTCCAGAGAGCATGACTGAAAATTGCGATTTTTTTTTTTCAATTTATGTTTCAAAAGATATGCTTAGGGATCGTCTTCATGCTGAAATTATAAATCAATTTCTTAAATTTTCATTACGAACATATGGTATCATGTTCATATGATTTTGGTATTATATATTATATTATAGGTTATTTTTATCTTAGGATACAAAACGGGGAATTATTCGCCGTATTAAAGTTTTTTTTAGGATTTAGGACGGTTTAATGTTTGAAACTCCTAACGTTGAACTTTTTTGTAATCGTTACAGAATCGAATTCTCCGAGAGTAGTTTTTAAGCATAACTAAAAAAACCACGGTGTTTCACACTATGATCCCGAAGAACCTCACTTTCAAACTCCGAAAATTCGAAACGTTCTTCCTTAATCGGTATACTGCGTCGGGTCCGGTCAGGTTGATGGTATTGTTTTTCGCTGTTAGTCTAGTTGACTTTAAATATTTCGAGTTCGAGTTGGTTTCGGATTGGGTTTTCACTCTTTCGGGTCAGGTTCGGGCTAAACAAATTTTTCAAAAGAAAGTCGTATATATTTTTTAAATGAATCAACTATATATTTGAATATTATAGGTGTATATGTATTCATTTTTTTTTAATAAAAAATATAAATTGATTTATTAAAGATATAATTGTAGACTACTTTTCCATAATTGTATTAAAATATAGATTAATTTTCTATAACTTAAGGTTCGGGGTTTGACGTAATTTTTTTGTCGCTACAGGGTCGACTTTAAGTAGGATTTTTGGGTTTGGGTCGGGTACAACCCGACCTGTGCAAGACTCCAAGTAATACTTGCGAGTGAAATTTGAACATTCTTTGAAGTTTTCACATCTTGATTGTGCCTCCAAAAATAGAAGCTCTGGGGAATGTGTGCTTCTGACTATAGAAGCATGAAACCCCAAGTCTTATATTTGGATCAAGGTGCGACTTAGGTTAACTAGGGCCCGGGGCAAGCATCATTCTACAACCCCCCCTCTTCTGTCTATCCATAAAAATCGTTCTCGAATAATGTGGAAGTGGCTAATACTAAACTTCATATATATTATGCAGTGGTGGGATTCAGCAGGTTCGCACCGGTTCGGTAGAACCGGTTGTTAATTTGGATTGAGTTCGGCGAACCGGTTGTTAAAAGAAACTTGCATTTACATTAATTTACTTCCTTTCAATGTTTATCTGCACAACAGCTTTTTCTAAACATAAAACTGTGACATGTTCTGATTTGTTTCATTTAATAAAACAATGTTTCATTTGCAAAATATATTTTTCTTCATCAGTCCAGTAAGGAGCAAATTTAACATTTAAAAAATGAAATTTTGAGGATTTGAAGAATTTTGGGATCCATATCGGCAGCCTAGGCCTCTAGGCCTAGGTCTAGTTATATTGCATTTATTCAACACTACTTTAACTATTTTCTTAATTTGTATACTTAAATTGTAACTTAATTTGTACTAAGTTCGGCAAACCGGTTGTTAAATGAAACTTGCATTTACATTAATTTACTTTCTTTAAATGTTTATCTGCACAACAGCGTTCTCAAAACATAAAACTATGACATATTTTGATTTGTTTCATTTAATAAAATAATGTTTCATTTGCAAAATATATTTTTCTCCATCAGTTCTGTAAGGAGCAAATTTAACTTAAAAAAAAAAAAATGAGAATATGAAGAATTAAAGGATCCATATCGGCAGCCTAGGTTAACTCTAGTTATATAGCGCTTATTCAACACTACTTTAACTACTTTCTTAATTTGTAACTTAATTTGTATTAAGTTCGGCGAACCGGTTGTTAAATGAAACTTACATTTACATTAATTATTTTATTTAAATGTTTATCTGCACAACAGCGTTTTCTAAACGTAAAACTATGACATGTTTTGATTTGGTTCATTTAATAAAACAATGTTTCATTTGCAAAATATATTTTTCTTCATCAGTCCAGTAAGGAGCAAATTTAACATTTAAAAAATGAAATTTTGAGGATTTGAAGAATTTTGGGATCCATATCGGCAGCCTAGGCCTCTAGGCCTAGGTCTAGTTATATTGCATTTATTCAACACTACTTTAACTATTTTCTTAATTTGTATACTTAAATTGTAACTTAATTTGTACTAAGTTCGGCGAACCGGTTGTTAAATGAAACTTGCATTTACATTAATTTACTTTCTTTAAATGTTTATCTGCACAACAGCGTTCTCAAAACATAAAACTATGACATATTTTGATTTGTTTCATTTAATAAAATAATGTTTCATTTGCAAAATATATTTTTCTCCATCAGTTCTGTAAGGAGCAAATTTAACTTTAAAAAAAAATGAGAATATGAAGAATTAAAGGATCCATATCGGCAGCCTAGGTTAACTCTAGTTATATAGCGATTATTCAACACTACTTTAACTACTTTCTTAATTTGTAACTTAATTTGTATTAAGTTCGGCGAACCGGTTGTTAAATGAAACTTACATTTACATTAATTATTTTATTTAAATGTTTATCTGCACAACAGCGTTTTCTAAACGTAAAACTATGACATGTTCTGATTTGTTTCATTTAATAAAACAATGTTTCATTTGCAAAATATATTTTTCTTCATCAGTCCAGTAAGGAGCAAATTTAACATTTAAAAAATGAAATTTTGAGGATTTGAAGAATTTTGGGATCCATATCGGCAGCCTAGGCCTCTAGGCCTAGGTCTAGTTATATTGCATTTATTCAACACTACTTTAACTATTTTCTTAATTTGTATACTTAAATTGTAACTTAATTTGTACTAAGTTCGGCGAACCTGTTGTTAAATGAAACTTGCATTTACATTAATTTACTTTCTTTAAATGTTTATCTGCACAACAGCGTTCTCAAAACATAAAACTATGACATATTTTGATTTGTTTCATTTAATAAAATAATGTTTCATTTGCAAAATATATTTTTCTCCATCAGTTCTGTAAGGCGCAAATTTAACTTAAAAAAAAATGAGAATATGAAGAATTAAAGGATCCATATCGGCAGCCTAGGCCTCTAGGTCTAGGTCTAGTTATATTGCATTTATTCAACACTACTTTAACTATTTTCTTAATTTGTATACTTAAATTGTAACTTAATTTGTACTAAGTTCGGCGAACCGGTTGTTAAATGAAACTTGCATTTACATTAATTTACTTTCTTTAAATGTTTATCTGCACAACAGCGTTCTCAAAACATAAAACTATGACATATTTTGATTTGTTTCATTTAATAAAATAATGTTTCATTTGCAAAATATATTTTTCTCCATCAGTTCTGTAAGGAGCAAATTTAACTTTAAAAAAAAAATGAGAATATGAAGAATTAAAGGATCCATATCGGCAGCCTAGGTTAACTCTAGTTATATAGCGCTTATTCAACACTACTTTAACTACTTTCTTAATTTGTAACTTAATTTGTATTAAGTTCGGCGAACCGGTTGTTAAATGAAACTTACATTTACATTAATTATTTTATTTAAATGTTTATCTGCACAACAGCGTTTTCTAAACGTAAAACTATGACATGTTCTGATTTGTTTCATTTAATAAAACAATGTTTCATTTGCAAAATATATTTTTCTTCATCAGTCCAGTAAGGAGCAAATTTAACATTTAAAAAATGAAATTTTGAGGATTTGAAGAATTTTGGGATCCATATCGGCAGCCTAGGCCTCTAGGCCTAGGTCTAGTTATATTGCATTTATTCAACACTACTTTAACTATTTTCTTAATTTGTATACTTAAATTGTAACTTAATTTGTACTAAGTTCGGCGAACCGGTTGTTAAATGAAACTTGCATTTACATTAATTTACTTTCTTTAAATGTTTATCTGCACAACAGCGTTCTCAAAACATAAAACTATGACATATTTTGATTTGTTTCATTTAATAAAATAATGTTTCATTTGCAAAATATATTTTTCTCCATCAGTTCTGTAAGGAGCAAATTTAACTAAAAAAAAAAAAAAGAGAATATGAAGAATTAAAGGATCCATATCGGCAGCCTAGGTTAACTCTAGTTATATAGCGCTTATTCAACACTACTTTAACTACTTTCTTAATTTGTAACTTAATTTGTATTAAGTTCGGCGAACTGGTTGTTAAATGAAACTTACATTTACATTAATTATTTTATTTAAATGTTTATCTGCACAACAGCGTTTTCTAAACGTAAAACTATGACATGTTCTGATTTGTTTCATTTAATAAAACAATGTTTCATTTGCAAAATATATTTTTCTTCATCAGTCCAGTAAGGAGCAAATTTAACATTTAAAAAATGAAATTTTGAGGATTTGAAGAATTTTGGGATCCATATCGGCAGCCTAGGCCTCTAGGCCTAGGTCTAGTTATATTGCATTTATTCAACACTACTTTAACTATTTTCTTAATTTGTATACTTAAATTGTAACTTAATTTGTACTAAGTTCGGCGAACCGGTTGTTAAATGAAACTTGCATTTACATTAATTTACTTTCTTTAAATGTTTATCTGCACAACAGCGTTCTCAAAACATAAAACTATGACATATTTTGATTTGTTTCATTTAATAAAATAATGTTTCATTTGCAAAATATATTTTTCTCCATCAGTTCTGTAAGGAGCAAATTTAACTTTAAAAAAAAATGAGAATATGAAGAATTAAAGGATCCATATCGGCAGCCTAGGTTAACTCTAGTTATATAGCGATTATTCAACACTACTTTAACTACTTTCTTAATTTGTAACTTAATTTGTATTAAGTTCGGCGAACCGGTTGTTAAATGAAACTTACATTTACATTAATTATTTTATTTAAATGTTTATCTGCACAACAGCGTTTTCTAAACGTAAAACTATGACATGTTCTGATTTGTTTCATTTAATAAAACAATGTTTCATTTGCAAAATATATTTTTCTTCATCAGTCCAGTAAGGAGCAAATTTAACATTTAAAAAATGAAATTTTGAGGATTTGAAGAATTTTGGGATCCATATCGGCAGCCTAGGCCTCTAGGCCTAGGTCTAGTTATATTGCATTTATTCAACACTACTTTAACTATTTTCTTAATTTGTATACTTAAATTGTAACTTAATTTGTACTAAGTTCGGCGAACCTGTTGTTAAATGAAACTTGCATTTACATTAATTTACTTTCTTTAAATGTTTATCTGCACAACAGCGTTCTCAAAACATAAAACTATGACATATTTTGATTTGTTTCATTTAATAAAATAATGTTTCATTTGCAAAATATATTTTTCTCCATCAGTTCTGTAAGGCGCAAATTTAACTTAAAAAAAAATGAGAATATGAAGAATTAAAGGATCCATATCGGCAGCCTAGGCCTCTAGGTCTAGGTCTAGTTATATTGCATTTATTCAACACTACTTTAACTATTTTCTTAATTTGTATACTTAAATTGTAACTTAATTTGTACTAAGTTCGGCGAACCGGTTGTTAAATGAAACTTGCATTTACATTAATTTACTTTCTTTAAATGTTTATCTGCACAACAGCGTTCTCAAAACATAAAACTATGACATATTTTGATTTGTTTCATTTAATAAAATAATGTTTCATTTGCAAAATATATTTTTCTCCATCAGTTCTGTAAGGAGCAAATTTAACTTTAAAAAAAAAATGAGAATATGAAGAATTAAAGGATCCATATCGGCAGCCTAGGTTAACTCTAGTTATATAGCGCTTATTCAACACTACTTTAACTACTTTCTTAATTTGTAACTTAATTTGTATTAAGTTCGGCGAACCGGTTGTTAAATGAAACTTACATTTACATTAATTATTTTATTTAAATGTTTATCTGCACAACAGCGTTTTCTAAACGTAAAACTATGACATGTTCTGATTTGTTTCATTTAATAAAACAATGTTTCATTTGCAAAATATATTTTTCTTCATCAGTCCAGTAAGGAGCAAATTTAACATTTAAAAAATGAAATTTTGAGGATTTGAAGAATTTTGGGATCCATATCGGCAGCCTAGGCCTCTAGGCCTAGGTCTAGTTATATTGCATTTATTCAACACTACTTTAACTATTTTCTTAATTTGTATACTTAAATTGTAACTTAATTTGTACTAAGTTCGGCGAACCGGTTGTTAAATGAAACTTGCATTTACATTAATTTACTTTCTTTAAATGTTTATCTGCACAACAGCGTTCTCAAAACATAAAACTATGACATATTTTGATTTGTTTCATTTAATAAAATAATGTTTCATTTGCAAAATATATTTTTCTCCATCAGTTCTGTAAGGAGCAAATTTAACTAAAAAAAAAAAAAAGAGAATATGAAGAATTAAAGGATCCATATCGGCAGCCTAGGTTAACTCTAGTTATATAGCGCTTATTCAACACTACTTTAACTACTTTCTTAATTTGTAACTTAATTTGTATTAAGTTCGGCGAACCGGTTGTTAAATGAAACTTACATTTACATTAATTATTTTATTTAAATGTTTATCTGCACAACAGCGTTTTCTAAACGTAAAACTATGACATGTTCTGATTTGTTTCATTTAATAAAACAATGTTTCATTTGCAAAATATATTTTTCTTCATCAGTCCAGTAAGGAGCAAATTTAACATTTAAAAAATGAAATTTTGAGGATTTGAAGAATTTTGGGATCCATATCGGCAGCCTAGGCCTCTAGGCCTAGGTCTAGTTATATTGCATTTATTCAACACTACTTTAACTATTTTCTTAATTTGTATACTTAAATTGTAACTTAATTTGTACTAAGTTTGGCGAACCGGTTGTTAAATGAAACTTGCATTTACATTAATTTACTTTCTTTAAATGTTTATCTGCACAACAGCGTTCTCAAAACATAAAACTATGACATATTTTATTTTAACACAGTCAAACTGACTGGTAAAGTTATCATACGAATTGAATATTTCCAACTGAGCGAAAAAATGCCCAGGCCGGGAATCGAACCCAGATCCCTGGCTTACAAGGCCAATGCTTTTCCATTTAAGCTAACTGGGCCGACAACCAGCCAGCATATTTCGCTCAGATAACCTTATTGGTAGGAACATCTGGTCTGTCATGTAGACAGCTCAACAGAATAAACCGCAGGTTAAGCACCTCCATATAAACGATGGATACGTAGATGAACTATTATTTTAACACAGTCAAACTGACTGGTAAAGTTATCATACGAATTGAATATTTCCAACTGAGCGAAAAAATGCCCAGGCCGGGAATCGAACCCAGATCCCTGGCTTACAAGGCCAATGCTTTTCCATTTAAGCTAACTGGGCCGACAACCAGCCAGCATATTTCGCTCAGATAACCTTATTGGTAGGAACATCTGGTCTGTCATGTAGACAGCTCAACAGAATAAACCGCAGGTTAAGCACCTCCATATAAACGATGGATACGTAGATGAACTATTATTTTAACACAGTCAAACTGACTGGTAAAGTTATCATACGAATTGAATATTTCCAACTGAGCGAAAAAATGCCCAGGCCGGGAATCGACCCCAGATCCCTGGCTTACAAGGCCAATGCTTTTCCATTAAAGCTAACTGGGCCGACAACCAGCCAGCATATTTCGCTCAGATAACCTTATTGGTAGGAACATCTGGTCTGTCATGTAGACAGCTCAACAGAATAAACCGCAGGTTAAGCACCTCCATATAAACGATGGATACGTAGATGAACTATTATTTTAACACAGTCAAACTGACTGGTAAAGTTATCATACGAATTGAATATTTCCAACTGAGCGAAAAAATGCCCAGGCCGGGAATCGAACCCAGATCCCTGGCTTACAAGGCCAATGCTTTTCCATTTAAGCTAACTGGGCCGACATCCAGCCAGCATATTTCGCTCAGATAACCTTATTGGTAGGAACATCTGGTCTGTCATGTAGACAGCTCAACAGAATAAACCGCAGGTTAAGCACCTCCATATAAACGATGGATACGTAGATGAACTATTATTTTAACACAGTCAAACTGACTGGTAAAGTTATCATACGAATTGAATATTTCCAACTGAGCGAAAAAATGCCCAGGCCGGGAATCGAACCCAGATCCCTGGCTTACAAGGCCAATGCTTTTCCATTTAAGCTAACTGGGCCGACAACCAGCCAGCATATTTCGCTCAGATAACCTTATTGGTAGGAACATCTGGTCTGTCATGTAGACAGCTCAACAGAATAAACCGCAGGTTAAGCACCTCCATATAAACGATGGATACGTAGATGAACTATTATTTTAACACAGTCAAACTGACTGGTAAAGTTATCATACGAATTGAATATTTCCAACTGAGCGAAAAAATGCCCAGGCCGGGAATCGAACCCAGATCCCTGGCTTACAAGGCCAATGCTTTTCCATTTAAGCTAACTGGGCCGACAACCAGCCAGCATATTTCGCTCAGATAACCTTATTGGTAGGAACATCTGGTCTGTCATGTAGACAGCTCAACAGAATAAACCGCAGGTTAAGCACCTCCATATAAACGATGGATACGTAGATGAACTATTATTTTAACACAGTCAAACTGACTGGTAAAGTTATCATACGAATTGAATATTTCCAACTGAGCGCCTGGGCATTTTTTCGCTCAGTTGGAAATATTCAATTCGTATGATAACTTTACCAGTCAGTTTGACTGTGTTAAAATAATAGTTCATCTACGTATCCATCGTTTATATGGAGGTGCTTAACCTGCGGTTTATTCTGTTGAGCTGTCTACATGACAGACCAGATGTTCCTACCAATAAGGTTATCTGAGCGAAATATGCTGGCTGGTTGTCGGCCCAGTTAGCTTAAATGGAAAAGCATTGGCCTTGTAAGCCAGGGATCTGGGTTCGATTCCCGGCCTGGGCATTTTTTCGCTCAGTTGGAAATATTCAATTCGTATGATAACTTTACCAGTCAGTTTGACTGTGTTAAAATAATAGTTCATCTACGTATCCATCGTTTATATGGAGGTGCTTAACCTGCGGTTTATTCTGTTGAGCTGTCTACATGACAGACCAGATGTTCCTACCAATAAGGTTATCTGAGCGAAATATGCTGGCTGGTTGTCGGCCCAGTTAGCTTAAATGGAAAAGCATTGGCCTTGTAAGCCAGGGATCTGGGGTCGATTCCCGGCCTGGGCATTTTTTCGCTCAGTTGGAAATATTCAATTCGTATGATAACTTTACCAGTCAGTTTGACTGTGTTAAAATAATAGTTCATCTACGTATCCATCGTTTATATGGAGGTGCTTAACCTGCGGTTTATTCTGTTGAGCTGTCTACATGACAGACCAGATGTTCCTACCAATAAGGTTATCTGAGCGAAATATGCTGGCTGGTTGTCGGCCCAGTTAGCTTAAATGGAAAAGCATTGGCCTTGTAAGCCAGGGATCTGGGTTCGATTCCCGGCCTGGGCATTTTTTCGCTCAGTTGGAAATATTCAATTCGTATGACATATTTTGATTTGTTTCGTTTAATAAAATAATGTTTCATTTGCAAAATATATTTTTCTCCATCAGTTCTGTAAGGAGCAAATTTAACTTAAAAAAAAAAAATGAGAATATGAAGAATTAAAGGATCCATATCGGCAGCCTAGGTTAATTCTAGTTATATAGCGCTTATTCAACACTACTTTAACTACTTTCTTAATTTGTAACTTAATTTGTATTAAGTTCGGCGAACCGGTTGTTAAATGAAACTTACATTTACATTAATTATTTTATTTAAATGTTTATCTGCACAACAGCGTTTTCTAAACGTAAAACTATGACATGTTCTGATTTGTTTCATTTAATAAAACAATGTTTCATTTGCAAAATATATTTTTCTTCATCAGTCCAGTAAGGAGCAAATTTAACATTTAAAAAATGAAATTTTGAGGATTTGAAGAATTTTGGGATCCATATCGGCAGCCTAGGCCTCTAGGCCTAGGTCTAGTTATATTGCATTTATTCAACACTACTTTAACTATTTTCTTAATTTGTATACTTAAATTGTAACTTAATTTGTACTAAGTTCGGCGAACCGGTTGTTAAATGAAACTTGCATTTACATTAATTTACTTTCTTTAAATGTTTATCTGCACAACAGCGTTCTCAAAACATAAAACTATGACATATTTTGATTTGTTTCATTTAATAAAATAATGTTTCATTTGCAAAATATATTTTTCTCCATCAGTTCTGTAAGGAGCAAATTTAACTTAAAAAAAAAAAATGAGAATATGAAGAATTAAAGGATCCATATCGGCAGCCTAGGTTAACTCTAGTTATATAGCGCTTATTCAACACTACTTTAACTACTTTCTTAATTTGTAACTTAATTTGTATTAAGTTCGGCGAACCGGTTGTTAAATGAAACTTACATTTACATTAATTATTTTATTTAAATGTTTATCTGCACAACAGCGTTTTCTAAACGTAAAAGTATGACATGTTCTGATTTGTTTCATTTAATAAAACAATGTTTCATTTGCAAAATATATTTTTCTTCATCAGTCCAGTAAGGAGCAAATTTAACATTTAAAAAATGAAATTTTGAGGATTTGAAGAATTTTGGGATCCATATCGGCAGCCTAGGCCTCTAGGCCTAGGTCTAGTTATATTGCATTTATTCAACACTACTTTAACTATTTTCTTAATTTGTATACTTAAATTGTAACTTAATTTGTACTAAGTTCGGCGAACCGGTTGTTAAATGAAACTTGCATTTACATTAATTTACTTTCTTTAAATGTTTATCTGCACAACAGCGTTCTCAAAACATAAAACTATGACATATTTTGATTTGTTTCATTTAATAAAATAATGTTTCATTTGCAAAATATATTTTTCTCCATCAGTTCTGTAAGGAGCAAATTTAACTTTAAAAAAAAATGAGAATATGAAGAATTAAAGGATCCATATCGGCAGCCTAGGTTAACTCTAGTTATATAGCGCTTATTCAACACTACTTTAACTACTTTCTTAATTTGTAACTTAATTTGTATTAAGTTCGGCGAACCGGTTGTTAAATGAAACTTACATTTACATTAATTATTTTATTTAAATGTTTATCTGCACAACAGCGTTTTCTAAACGTAAAACTATGACATGTTCTGATTTGTTTCATTTAATAAAACAATGTTTCATTTGCAAAATATATTTTTCTTCATCAGTCCAGTAAGGAGCAAATTTAACATTTAAAAAATGAAATTTTGAGGATTTGAAGAATTTTGGGATCCATATCGGCAGCCTAGGCCTCTAGGCCTAGGTCTAGTTATATTGCATTTATTCAACACTACTTTAACTATTTTCTTAATTTGTATACTTAAATTGTAACTTAATTTGTACTAAGTTCGGCGAACCGGTTGTTAAATGAAACTTGCATTTACATTAATTTACTTTCTTTAAATGTTTATCTGCACAACAGCGTTCTCAAAACATAAAACTATGACATATTTTGATTTGTTTCATTTAATAAAATAATGTTTCATTTGCAAAATATATTTTTCTCCATCAGTTCTGTAAGGAGCAAATTTAACTTAAAAAAAAAAATGAGAATATGAAGAATTAAAGGATCCATATCGGCAGCCTAGGTTAACTCTAGTTATATAGCGCTTATTCAACACTACTTTAACTACTTTCTTAATTTGTAACTTAATTTGTATTAAGTTCGGCGAACCGGTTGTTAAATGAAACTTACATTTACATTAATTATTTTATTTAAATGTTTATCTGCACAACAGCGTTTTCTAAACGTAAAACTATGACATGTTTTGATTTGGTTCATTTAATAAAATAATGTTTCATATGCAAAAAAAATTTTTTTTCTTCATAAGTCCTGTAAGGAGCATTTAAAATTTAACTTTTAAAAAATGAAATTTTGAAGAATTTTGGGATCCAAACCGGCAGCCTAATCTAACTCTAGTTATATAGTGTTTATTCAACACTACAATAACTTCTTACATTCGAATAAAAGGTACATTGTTTTGGCTGCTTCTTTTGGAAATATACGGAATGTTCCCTGTTATCACTGATCAATAGCTAAATTTTTAGATTTAGTGGTAAGGTAAAATGGTTCAAACTGCATTTCTTTTTTTTTTTTTTTTTAAATATTGTTCTTCATATCTTAGAAGTCATTTACATCAAAGTAGTTATTTTCGTAAATGTAACAAATTTTAAGTTTTTATAAGATACCTATCCTATAAGTTACATTTAGAAAAATATTTTCCATGATCTAACAAATATCATAACTCGAAAAGTCGTGCAAAATTTGTACACTGCATAAAAATTTAAATTTTGTAACTTTTTTCTAAAGTAAAAAAAGATTTTTCTGAAGATGAATAGTTGAATATTCCGAATTTCCAACAGTTGAAATATTTTTGAAATTAAACGTAAGTTAAATTTAACAATTTAGGAATTCGCTCTTGGTCAGCGATTAGAAGTGATGCCCTACATATTTTAAATCTGACATTTCCTTGATGTTTGCATGTTTTAAATGAAAATGTTTGTCTTTCAAAAGCACTGCGTGCGAACAAGAAGTATAAGCATCATAAAGAATGAAAACTTGTGATAAAATTTATTAAAATGTTTGAAAGGCTTCGGAAGAAAAAAAGCCCGTACAAAAGAAAAACGGTGAGGTTTTTATTTCTTCAGAAAATTGAAAAAATATCAAATTTGCAAAAGATAATAAATGTTTTAATAATCTCGGGGGACATGTTTTTTAACAACGTACCGAATTAAAAAAAATTATATACTACCGAATTCTGAACATTTAAAACCAAGTTGTAGTCAATTTGAATGTAGTAATGAAATATATTTTTTTTTTCGTCAGATTACTGGAATATTGGAGAAGCAGTTCTTCTATGGAAAACAGCTGAAGAGCTGTATTGTTTATATTTAATGGCGCTTACATTAATATTAACGATTATCGAGGATTTTTTTTACCATATTTTTAAAAAATTTCTAAAACTATACAGTTTTTGAAAGTATTCAAAAGTCTGAAAATATTGCCAGAACAATTACTGCAAGTTCAGCAGAAATGGAAAGGGGTGTTCAAAGATAAACATCATATGGTCAGAGAACAGAAGTAAGCTAACTCTAATGTATCAAACATAATCACGATTAGTCTAATTGGCATGCCTCTTAAAGAATGAGTTCCTACTTTTATAGTGAAGGTATGTAAAGAAAGAAGCACACATCAGATAATGTTTGAGTAAAGACAAAGAAAACTGGAAGTTAGGAGGTTTATCAAGAAGCTATATATGTAAATATCTCAAATAACAGAAGCTACTTAACATACTAAAATTCTTTTCTGTACTATAATATCGTTTTTTCTACATATTTTATTGTTTTATTTATTATCTATCTGAAATAATACACTACCTTTTAGCATATCTTTTTAATACTTTTCAACATAATACATATAAAGTTATTTTCAGTACAGGATATCTCAAATAATTCTAATTTATTTTTTCTGATTTCAATCTGAAAATGCATAGTGTGCTGATGCATTTCATCAGCAATTGTTATCCATGGGCATTTATTGTATGAAAGGTTTTGAAAAGATGTTGCATATGCAACAAAAAATGCGTAAAAACATATGTTTTTAAACTGAGCTAAATTTTACCACTGATACAAAATGTCAAGAATAAATCTTCTCCACGTGCGCATTATTGTTATTACAAAAATAATGTTAGAGTCATTTGGTATTAATTATAGAAGACGATATTGATGAATAGCTCGGTGAAATCTGTGGCTTTGGTATCAAAACATAGCATAAAACAATTAAATCCAGTTAACAGTTAACAGTTAACAATACAGTTCCAGTTAACAATAAAACAGTTAAATTAAAAAAATTAACCATTAACTTAAAAAAAATCCAGAAATCAGTCATTTACCACTCACAATAACCTATTTATTGAGATTAACTTTGAAGAAGTTACAAGCATTTATCACCAAAACAAGGATGTAAATAGCAATGCTTGATATTTAGTAAGGTGATATTCTCAAGAGGTTACAGACTTAGCAATATCTCGAGCTCTTACTACAGTTAGTGTTTTTAGTATCTAACTGTTTGCAACTTTAGATCATGAGCATGAGTTAATTCTTAAATTTCTGCTATTTTTGTGCTATCCTTTTTGTATTATGCTGTTTTGATGCATTTTCTGATAGAAATCTTGATCAGGGTTTCACGACTGTCGAATGCGTTTTAAATAAACTATGTCCTTTTACAAGAAAACATGTGTCAGAAATTTTTATTTCAATATACCACAAGGTCAAATATTTTTATCAATTTTATTATAATATTGGAAAATGCTTCATAATCTATGTTTGATGCTAAATTTTTCTTTGATTTTTACGTCAAAAATCATTCGTGCAGCGAACCGGTTGTTAAATTATTTGAATCCCACCACTGATTATATGTATGCATAAATTTTGTACCAGGAACTATTCACGTAGACAGGGTATGACAAAAACATAATCACAACTTACAAAAGATACTAGTAGGATAATAGTCTGTTGATGATTTGGTTGACTGGACTATTTGCTTGCAAACTTTATTTTTGCTATTCTTGTTATAAGATGTCTAAAAGAAAATGCCTCCAGTTGAATATAATTAATGGTTTTAACTTGCCTCGTTACGAGGTAAACGTCAATAAATAATTTCATTTGGAAACAATAGAATATTAAGTTGTTATACTAAAATTTTAATCATTAGTTTTCTAATGTTACAGTTCATTTTGCGTGAGTGGAGGGGTATAGGAAACAGAGAGGGGTAGGGGGGTGCATCCCTTCCTAAATGTTTGGAATTACGTTAATTTTTATCACTTTGGGACGATTTTAAATATTTAACACCTTTTAATGAAAATCCTGACAATTCCCATAAGGGTCCGCTAAAAAAAAAAGGGGGGGGGGGTCCCGAGGCAGGTGTTCCGCATGCCCCTGCATTAGTCAGGCTCTGATTTTGATGCTCCGTGAGGGGAGGTGTGCTTCGCACCGGAAATTTTCATTCTATTTATTAATGGTTTGAAAGAGCAAATTTTCCCTTAAAAATTTATGCCCCTCGCCTTCTTCCGTAGCTGCAGAAATCCCTCCGGGGAAAAATGCTTAAATTCAACACTGCGAAAATCTTATCAGTATTAATTGCTTGAGAAATTAAAATTTCTTTATTCATTGGTCTTTTTTATTATCCCTTTTAACATTAAGAAATTTAAGTAATTCATTTATGTAGCTTCTTCTTTTTTTTTTTTTTTTTTTTTTTTTTTTACAAAACCTTGGAATTTTTTATGTGGCTCTTCTGCTCTTTCCCTTCCCTTCTGTTAAACAAGAATGTATCCAAGTAATTCGATATGACATTAATAACTCTGAATATTTATAATATACTGGAAAATGGTAGACTAGACAGTCTAAAAATATAATTTTATATTTTTGTTTTTAAACAATATAAAAATATAAATATAAACATAAAGAAAAATAAAAACTGACCTTGTATGGAGAAAGGAGATATATTATGATTCGTAGAAAATAGAACAATTGCAAGTTAGGCACGTCTAGATAATTACAAGTATGCACGCTTTCAATATTGAATATGTTAGGTATAGAGTTAAAATTTGGTGCTGCCATCTATGAACATGATCTTATACTAATAACGCCTGCTTTTCCAAAACCCTGATCAAATACTGAACTTACGTATCATGATAATAAGAGATTAATGACGGATCCAAGGGGGAGGTCACGGGGGTCATGACACCCCTCTGAACACCAACAAAAATATTCTAAAGATCATTTTTAAAATGAAATACACAGTAGAGTCCCGATTATCCGAGTCATGCTTAACCGAGTTTCCGCTTTAACCGAGTTATTTTCTTGTGATAGACTAATGGCTTCCATTATTATGAAACATTCATTATAAATAAAGTGTTAGGTGAAGATGAAAGAGCAGACGTCAAAAGTTAGAACTCTGATTTTCCGGTCAGAATAAGAAAAAAAAAATTATGGCCATTCCCCCCCCCCCCCCCATTCTGACCAGAAAATCAGAGTTCTAAGTTTTTACGACTGCTCTTTCATCTTCACCTAACACTTTATTTATAATGGCTGTTTCATAAAAATGGATTCCATCAGTCCATCAGAAGAAAATGATTCATTCCAAAGGTATAAGTTTGATTGAAAAACTATTTAATACATTGAGCAGAAAGAAGAAGCTACTGCAATTTTCATGACACTAATAGAATCACATAGCTGCCAATGTGTACGGTTTTGTTACCTCTAAAATTGAATACAAATTTTTGCCATATTTAATCGTTGACAATTTTGAGACTTTTTAAACTAAATTTTCGGAAGAGACAGCCAATTGTTCCCTTGTAATGGCATTTCTGTGGCTGTCAACTCGTAAAACTTGGCTAAAAATGCTAAGTTTGAGAACATTTTCTGAATGAATCTGTACCTTTATAAGAAAATGGGAAACTCTTTAATTTCTTGGCATCTGAACAAAATCGGTAAATTTTATATATTTACGAATATTAATGCAAATTTTTTGTATTTACGAATGAAAATGACTTCGCGAAAGTATTAGAAAAGTAGTTACTTTAGATTTGGGAAAAGCTTTCAATACAAAAAATTCTCATAAAGAGATGCGATCTCCTCCCACCCCAAAAAAGGAAATCCGTGACCACCCTCTAAATAGTGAGATGGATCTACTCTTGCAAGAAATTGACCAAAAATTCGGTTCGTTTTCGTTTTCGGACCAAAATCTGAGTGTAGCCGAAAATTCGTTTTCGGCGATAATGCGGCTGAAAATTCGGCCTGGCCGAAACTCGACCGAAACTATCAGTATTCCAAAAAAATCTCGTTTCTTCCTTCGGAAGTTTTTAACATTACTCAACGAATGAGACTATTTATTGCTACGAACTTCGTTGTTTATAATTATCAGTCATGACTGACTCAAGATGTGAATGCAAATTATAAAGCAAGCAATGCGTGTATAACTAAGCTTTTTCACGTGCTCATTAAAAGCTGCAGATATAATAGTATTAGAAAATTTTCAGTTTGAAACCACAGAAGTGTTTTGAATATTCTTTGAGAAAGTTCAAGTATAACAGATGATAATTTACAGAAATCATTATAAAAGATAAATCGAAATGTGTATACATAAAACTAAAATATTTTTTAATTAAATGAAATTCGTATAATTAGAAAATCTTTCTGTGTCGTTGATGAATTGATTATGTTTTATTTTATATGAAAATAAAAAGTTTTGGGTCTAAGGCACAGAGAGCCAATTTTGGCGTAAGTTAAAATTTGTTTTTTAATTAATAGTTATAATTTTTATATTCCAGTTTTTTCAATATTATATTAATATATCTATCAACAATATTTAACATTTAGCGACATTTACTACTTGGCGAAAAAGGAGTTTTCATGCAAGAAAAAAATCCAAGATGGCGAATGCGGGATTATAATACATCTAAGCTCCAATTTGGGACACACATATAATTAATTAATAATTATGTATATTTAATAAATACGCATAAAAATTAATATTTATGGATATTTACTAAATACGTATAATTAATTAAAAATTATGAATGTTTATATATGTATTAATTATTTTAATACATAACATACAATTTAATTATTTAAAAAAAAATTGGAGATTTTCGCTTTCGTTTTTGGTCGAAAATAAGAAGATCACCGAAATTCGATTTCGGTTTCGACTTTAAAAACCTGTTAAGTAGGCTGAGCATTTGCGCTTGCAAGTGGATGCGGCGAAATTTTTCAAGCATCCATGATTTCATTACATACTAAATAGGTTGGTGTTAAAGTTTCGTGCTGCCATCTTTGAACATGATCTTATGCTAATAGTTCACGATATTATAACCTTATGCAAAAAACCTGGTAGTCATTTCAAAAATCTAGTTGACTTTAAAAATTATTTACATCCCACACCCCACACACACCATCATTCAATTTTTCGTCGTCCTTTTTTTTTCCAGTTTTTAAATTTAAGAGGCTACTTCAGTCAAGGGAAAATGCCCGTTCGCTAATGCTAATCCTATAGAAGAAATTTATAGAGATATCTCGGTTGCATTTCAATATTTTTAAATGATTTTTTTTGCATTGGATAGCTGAGATCGGTCTGTATGCAGGCCGTTTTTTACTTTTTCGACTTCGATTGCAGATTTTTTTAATGGGAATGCTTTCAGTTTCGAAACCGGTTCCGAAAATGAAAGTGTCCTCATTAAAAATATCTGCAAATAAAGTTGAAAAAGTAAAAAACGGCCTTAGTACAGACCGATCTCAGCTATAATCTAATGCAAAAAAAAAAAAATCATTTAAAAATATTAAAATGCAACCGAGATATCTTTATAAATTTCTTCCATAGGAATAGCATTAGCGAACGGGTCTTTTTACTTGACTGAAGTAGCCTTTTAAGCTACTTCACTCAAGCGCACACACCCGCTCGCTAATGTTAATCCTATGAGGGAATTTTTTTTTTTTTTAAATATCTCGTTTGCACTTCAATATTTTAAAAAGATTTTTTTTACATTGGATAGCTGAGGTTAACCTCAGAAAAGGCCGTTTTTGCGTTTTGAATTATTGTTGCAGGTTTTTTTTTTTTTTTTTTTTTTTTTTTTTTAAATTCAAAATACTTTATCTGTCGAAACTGGTTCTGAAAGTGAAAATATACTCATAAAAAAAAAAAAAAAACCTTAAACTAAATCGAAGTAGTAAAAAATAGCCTTTTTAGAGATCGACTATGCAATATATATATATAATATTGAAAATCAAACGAGGTATTTAAAAAAAATTCTCTCAATACAATTAACATTATCAAGCAGGTATTTTTCTGTGAGTGAAGTATCATCTTAAACAGATTTTCAAAAAGTGCAACATGAATTGGCTGAAAAAAAGAATAAAGAAAAACAATCCCATAGTAATAACACGTTGGATTAATTCTTCAACTGGGTTTATAAATTAATTTAGAAAAATAATATAAATAAAATTTTTTCAACAAAACTCATCAGAATTATTTAACATATTGTTTAAAGTAAGATGGAATAAATTCCGAGCATAGTAATAATATAGTATTTCGAATTGGATCAAATCTCCAACTCGGGTTATAAATTAATTTAGAAAGATAACATAAATTAAGTTTTCCAAGATAGCTTATGAGTGTTTTTTTCTTTTCTCTCTCCCTCTTCTATCTATATATTCATTATTACAAAGTTTGATTGAATGAAATATAGAATATCATAAAAAAAAAACAAAAAAAACAATTGTCGTTTGAAAAGTGTTCTTTTGCTGCAAGAAAAATGTTGAAAGAAATAACTTATGCCAAAATCATGAATAGTATAATTAAAATGCCAACCAGTTTTAAATCATTTCATCTTAGATAAAAGTTTGTCACGTAGCTCTCAAAAATCTGCATTTTTAATTTTTTTTTTCTTTTCCTTAGCTGAGATCGCTCAATGTTAATGCTTCTATTTGCCGTTAAAATATTTTGGTTACACTGCAAATAGAGGCGTCTTAAATTCAAACAGATATGTGACTGAAAAAGCAATTAAGACACTTAAACGTCTGAAAATAAAATTTCAGACGTGATAGATGTCTAAATTTAAGACACATAAACGTCTTATTATGATCATGGCATAAATTAACTGAAAAAAATGTTAGAATTATGATTATATGTCTGAATTTAAGACACTTGCAATTTTAGACATTTCAGGAATTCAGCCATTTGAACCACTCACCAAGTAAAATGAACTGAAGTGAGTAGGTTTGTTTGTTGTTGCAAGCATGAACGGTGCGCGAGAAGAACGCGACCGGATTTGATTATTGCTGATTTGGCGGGCAACGGTTTTTACTCAACGGATTGGCGAAAGTGAATTAAAGTATCTCAGTACAGTAAATTTGTCTGAAGTGTTAAAATTGCTTTTAAATTTATCAACATTTGATAAATTATTTGAAAGTGTGACGATATATTTTTCCTCAATCCGAAATCTCTATAATGACGTTTGTTATTCACATAATAAGTGGAATCGTCAATCGTCGTTATAACCTTATAACGCATTTAAAATTTCTGCTTTATTTCCAAAACATTACACTGATTGAAGATTTGAACTTTGAATTCTCTTACTTGTAAATCGAAGATGAGTCAGAAAGTGAGTGTATCATCATTAATGAAGAGAAAGTAGTGACGCAGCATTTACTTTCTTTTGTGAAATAGTATGCACATCTACACCTACATCCGTTGGTGTGTTAGTCGTTAGAGAAAAAATTTTTTTAGCATAGTGATCGGGTGTCTGTATTTTATATCTTTGTGTCGTCATTTTATAGATACAAGACGAAAATTTATATTCGGTTTATTGGAATGGTTTGTCAGTAAGTGCTTATAAATGGAGATCGAAAAAAAAAATCAATTGGGAATTATATTTTTCATGGAAATATAAAATTTTCCATATTTCTACGATAATTTTTATTCAAGACTCACCAAATATTCAAAAGAATAGCATGATATTTATAAAAATACAGTGGTAAAATAACATGAATACGCATATATTTTTTAAATGGCGTTCAATATCGTAAAATAATATGTCCTTCAAACTGGATTAGCTGTTACAGTTTTGGATATTTACGCCAAGGTAAGGTATTCCACAGGTTTGGAATGATAATTCACAGAACGTTCTTACATATATATTATTATTTATTTATTATTTAAATTATTCTTATTAGACTAATTTGCATTTTTAATATTTTTGTCTTTTTTTTATCAAATAAATATATTTTGTGTGAAAAGATTTGTTTGCTTATTTCTGATGCTTTTCAATGAGTGCATATGATTTTCAGTATTAATAAATATATTTAATTCTCATCTAGATCTTTACTTTATAAATTAAAGTTTCATGTAGTAAATAATCTATTTATTGTTTGAATAATAACGTGAAAAATACAACAGTTTCAATTAGATTTGGTAAGATGTAAAGAAGTTTTGAAATTATAGAATTAATGTTTCCTGCATGCTATTAAAAAAGAATATTTATAATTTTGTTAATGATTGTTAAATAGCTCGTATCATCTGAACAACATATTAAAAAATTGTTCAGTATAAGTTTAAAAAGAAGCTAATTTTTATATAACTTTGCACAAGTAAGTTCTTTCCTTGCGAATTCCTTTATTTTATATTAGTGATATAATTTTACATACAAATTTTCATTTTTAGTGACAAGAGTGCCAGTTATTTATCTTACAGAGTATATTATTGAAGTGATTTTTTTTATATTAACAAATTTAAATTTATCTTTGAGAAACCATGAACTTTTTATTTTTTGTTTTATATGGTGGATATAGAGTATGAAAAGAAATCTCGAAAGTATAAGGGTTTGTGTTATCGTGTATTTCGGAGTATTTGTAAACTTGGAGTTTTTCCTATTGGAAATAAATCACTCTTATTGTATTCAACTGTACGCCGATACTATATATATATATATTTAATAATCCTTATGAAAATTTATTTCAAGATGGAATATACCTAGTATGTATTTCCTGCGTTGCATCTCAACACCATACTTAAATTTTAAAACATGAAGCGATCTTGAAAGTAATTATAAACAAATTATAAAAATCGGCGTAATTAATTAAATATGTGCGGAAAATATTAAAAAAATCAATTTAAATAACATCATGCAAAAAATTTCAATAATATGAAAAAAAAAAAAAGAAGAAGAAGATGGGTATAAGAATTCTCGCCCATGACAGTAGGAGATATTTTTCATTTTTGTAATAAAATTTAAGACCTAAATAAACATGTTGTGAAAACGCACTTCTAATGCAAGATTTCAAACATGTATTGCCAATAATTCTGACTGATTGATAAAGTGTAACTATGCTGATATTTAATATATTTTGAAAAAGTAACATGGTTTGAAGATTAATTATTCTTATAATTATTTTTGCTCCGAGTATGTATATATTTTCATATTATTATAACATTTTTTAATACAAATTATTTTTATTGTGATGTTTATGGGAAGAAAAATGTTTTTAGAAGTGTTTTTCAACCCTCAAAGAATTTTTTTAAAGCATATCTGGGTGCTAAAAAGAATCCATGAAAATAATAATAAAACAGAAACTCATTAAAAAAAAAAAAAAAAAAAAAATTATGGATTTTAAGTTTTATTTATTTATTTATTTTTTTTTGTGTGTGTGTGTGTGTGTGTGTGTGCCTGTGTTCGTTAATGACAACGTTAATATCAACACACGTTATCTTTTAAATTTAGTTTGTAGAATATTATTGAATAGTATCAACAACTGGACCTAGAATTTATTTGGAACATATTTCTTATACTGTCACAAAAAAGGTAAATACTTTTTACCCTTTAGAATGTGCATATAAATGAATATACAGCAGAACCTCTGAATAGCGGACACCTCGAGAGCACGGAATTAGTCCGCTATTTGGTGGTGCCTACTTTAAAGAGGTGAAGACGTACAGATTTAAAGGTGTTGGGGATAAGAAAAAAAAAAAAAAAAAAAAAAAAAAAAGAAGAGGTGTCCGCTATTCAGCAATTTCCGTTATGGAGGTTTTACTTTAAATACACACAGTAAAACCTGCGTAACGGACATTCCTGAATAGGGGATACGTCTGTTTAGCGAATCATAGGGCTTCTGCTTAAAACATGGGCTAAGGGTACCTGCTCCTTTTTGTTTTTTATTGGGGGGGGGGGGGGGGCGTTGATACAATTTTCGTAAATCTGCAATTTTGAATACCTTTCGAAATTACGTTGATTATAATGAATATTTTGAACGGTTAGAGTAATATAGTATGATTTAAGAAGGTTTTCTCTACACAGAGATTTCTGGTATTCGGGAATGTTCATTAGCGGACACTTCCGAGTTCCGAATTCTGGTCACTTCTATTTAACGAACCATAACGTTGGATGGATTTTTTGCAGACGCAGGATTTTATTAAAGCATTACCAAATTGGGCGATGCCCCCTTCCCTTTGTATTTTGGTGGCCCCAAATTTGGTGTTCTATTTTTGTAAAACTGATATTTTGAATGTCTTTCAACATTATGCTGATTAATGTGCTGTTGTCAAATGTTTCAATATTTCTTGATAATGATAAATAATATAATAACAACAACAAAAAAAAAGTAAGAGTTTCATACTTTTTTTTTTTTTTTTTTTTTATGTTGGGATCTCATATACTGAAAATTTTGTGTAATCTGGTGTTAGATTTTATTTAACACACAAATAAAAATGTCACTGGGAATATCTAATTTAAATGGGAAAAAAATTGAACAACAAAGCAGGGATAAGATTCTTTCTGAAGGAGTGAATCATTTTTTTTTTATAAATGGGAATAATTTGTTACCATAAAGCAGAGCTGATTGCAGCATGGACAAACTGGGCTGTTTCTTTGTGCCTTTAGCTTTACGTGCTCCTACATTTGGTATGAAATTTCTATAAAGCTGATATTTTAAATTTGTTTTGATCTTATACTTATTTTAATAAATATTTTGAACTTTTAGAAAATGATTAGGTTAAGAAAAAGAAATATTTATCCAAATATGTATTTGTATTTAATGGCATTGAATAGGCTTAATTTTTTTTTGTAACAGTATATGAAAGGCGCGGGGGGGGGGGGGGGGAGATGAATGAATACTAGATCTTTGGACTAGAATTAATTTAAAGTTCTCACTGAAAGTAATAAATGTTTTTTATATGCGCATATATGATATCACATAAATACATTTTTAGGCGATTGTATATATATATATATATATATAATATCCTGTTCCAAAACTACAAAATACTGATTACAATCGTCATAAGTTCAAAAGTGATTTAAAATATCAGCTTTACGAAAATTTTGTACCCAATTTGGGGTACCCTAAAATAAGGGGGCAGATGCTTCAAAGATTTCCTGTGCTGCGATCAGCTCTGCTTTATGGTAACAAATTATTCCCATTTATAAAAAATGTTTCAATGTGGTCAAATATGGCTGCATATGTGGCTTAGAAAGAAAAGTGGTCAAAGATGGCTTCATATTGGTGGTGGTGGGGGGCAGGAAACCGGCTCAAAGATGGCCGCAATTAAGACATTTGAAATGTCTGAAATTCAGATGCAAGAAGTGTCTAAAATTTTTCAGACATTTTAAAATGTCTGAAAAACGAACACTCTTGTTTCAGACACTTAAGTGTCTGAAATTCAGACACAAGAAGTGTCTGATAATTTTCAGACATTTTAAAACGTCTGAAAATTGAACACTGCGTTTCAGACACTTAAGTGTCTGAATTTCAGACATTTCAGTTTAGAGTGTACCATTGGCGATCTGGTGACCAGTGGTGTAGTCGTAAAAAAAACAGAGGGTATACGTTCTAAGCAGAGGGTATACGCTCAAGGCAGAGAGTATACCCTAGTGTATATAAATAGCTTTCTTGAGAAACAGAGGGTATACGGTGTTCCTTAAAAAAATCCAGAGGGTATACGGCGTATACCCCCGTATACCCTCCACTACATCCCTGCTGGTGACTGCATTTGCCGGGCCTTGATTATGGCAATATATACTTACACTATATGGCCAAAGGCGATTTTAGATTAGGCGATTTCCACTTGCGATTTTAGACGTTTTGTTAAACATCTAGAACAATACATGAGGAATTAATCTGAAACTCCAGGTGTGTAAACAGTATAGTATAGGTCATATATTTCCCCGAATTTTTTTCCCGAAACCCAATAGGGGACCGTCAACAAATTGAAAAAGAACGAATATCTTTTGGATAACCCTGTCAAAACTAATGTAGCAAAAGCGTTCAAACTGTAGATTATGATTAAGTGGCTTATTGTAATAATTTGCGTTCATTTTTATGAGGATAGCATGTATACTAGAAGAGCAATTCAGGTTTTTATAAAAACAGGCTCAAATTTTGCCAAGGTTTTTGTTTATAATTTGCAGAGTTCTTAATACAAAAACAAGTTCTTTTAAAAAATATATGACAAACAACATTGTACATAATACCCTGCAATCAGAATTAAAATATTGTAAAAATTATATGAAAAATGAGCACTATAATGAGCAAATAATGTTTCACTGCGCATACCCGAACACAATCAAAATATAATGTGCATAATGTGTTAACTAAGTGTATACAGCAACTTTTGTGAAAGTCTCAAAAGCATAGTTAGAAAAGTCTGAAAATTATCGTTAATAGAATAAACTCAAAATCCGTTATTCCCAAAAAGAAGCAAAAAGATGAGGGGTTGTATCCAAATACAGTAGTGCGTGCAATATTGTGTATGCTATGTTGGCACTAATAAATAGATATATGGATACAGTACAGCCCCTCATCTTTTTGATTCATTTTGGGAACAACAGATTTTGAACTTATTCTATCAACCATAATTTTCAGACTTTTCAAACTATGTTTTTGAGACTTTCACAAAAGTTGCTCTATACATTTAGCTAACACATTATGCAAATTATATTTTGATTACATTCGGGCATGCGCAATGAATCATTATTTAGTAAACGTGCTCATTTTTCGGACAATTTTTGATATTTTTAAATTCTGATTGCAGGGTGTTGTGTACAATATTGTTTGTCATATTTTTTGAAAAGAGCTTTTTTTTTTATATATATATTAAGAACTCTAGAAATTATAAGCAAAAAAACTTGGCAAAATTTGGGACTCTTTTTTATAAAAAATGTAATTCCTCTACGAGTATATATGCTATCCTCATAAAAATGAACGCAGTTTATTACAATAAGGCACTTAATAATAATCTACAGTTTGAACGCTTTTGCTACATTAGTTTTGACAGGGTTATCCAAAATATATTCGTTCTTTTTCAATTTGTTGGCGGTCTCGTATGGGGTTTCGGGAAAAAATTCTCACGGAAATGTATGACCTGTACTATTCTGTTTACACACCAGGAGTTTCAGGATAATTCCTCATATAGTTTTCTAGCTATTTAACAAAACGTCTAAAATCGCAAGTGACCGGTAACCTTTGGCCATATAGTGTAGCCATTAATCACCGGACACTTTCAATTTTTGACATTTTGTCGAATATTTCAGGAACTTCAGGATTGTGAAGAATATGTTTGACTTCATATTTATCAAAGGCGATTTGATCAGAAGGACAATTAGGAGGCCAACAAAAAACTAGTCGGATGTGGCAATTCCAAAACATTCTTCTATCCCATACATGTTAATACTTCCTGAAAAATGAAGCATTTCACCGCCACCAGTTAGGTGATTTACACGAAAATCTAATCAGCAACAACTTATGTCAACTTCTAACTGAATCTGAAATTTGATGAAAATCCGAGAAATTAGTTTTTAAGTTAGAAATTTTGCGCAAATCGTAAAAAAATCTGCATAGCAACGCCACCTGTTGGACGATTCACTCTAAAAACTAATCAGGACCCTTTTATATCAGGGACTAACTGATTATGAAGTTTTATGGAAATTCATACGTTAGTTCTTCAGATACAGTTATTGCGGAAATCGCGATAAATGAAACTTAGCAGCGCCCCCTGTTAGGCGATTTACACCAAAAACTAATCAGCACTAATTTATATCGGGACTAACTGAATCTGAAGTTTGATGAAAATTCGTGCATTAGTTCTTGAGATAGAGCTATTGCGATAATCATGAATAATGCCGCATAGCACCACCACCTGTTGGGCGATTTATAACAAAAATTAATCAGCAACAGTTTATATCAAGAACTAACTGAATCTAAAGTTTTATTAAATTCCGTTCATTAGTTTTTGAGATAAGAGCGCCCACAAAATTTGTGCCACATACCTAGACGGACAGACAGACAGAGTCACAGACTCGCAGATAGACATTTTGTAAAAACATGTTTTTCGGATTCTCTGACCCCTAAAAATTGTAAACCCGTCGAAAACCGGAATTCGAAAATTTTCTCGAATCCAATACTGTCTTGTTGTAAAGATAGAAGAAAGTAATTAAAGAAAAATAATAATATTTGGGATCACCCCCTAAAATAAAATGCCGAAATGATCAATCGCTACAGCATACAAATGTGTGGATATTGTACAATATGTGTATTTATTTGTGTAAAAATAGCACTGATATTCATGGAAATATAGCGATTTTTTAAAAAAGTTCTAAATATCCTTGCATGCTTTTTGCTTAGATCACGCAGGATTTTCGACCCAAATTTAACGCCAGTTAGATAAGATGTATAGTAGAAAGAATATAGTGCAATGGGAATGTAAATATATTAAAAGTTTGATGAGTTATGAGTAGCTACAAGGAATATGTTTTATCTGCGCATGCGCCAAGGATAACAAAGATTTTCTTTCATGGTTTAATAGTCAACTCGATGGAGCAATTCATATAAAATATCCAATCAAACATCGTGAAAATTCAGACAGATATCGGCGCTATTTAGAAGTTGGAGTCGAAGAGTAGGTATGAGATTTTTTACTTAATAATGGAACCGATTTTGCTATTTTTTTTTCTAAAATGAAAGCTGTTCATTTGTAGATGAGCCCGCAATAGCTGTTTTTTTTTTTTTTTTTTTCCTTTTTTTTTTTTTTTTTTTTTTTTTTTTTTTTACCCTTTCAGGGGCAAGTAATTGCGGTTCTGTAATGTCGAACTCGTAAAAAAACATTTTCGAAAAATTTTGTTTCGAAATAAGGGAAAGCAATTTTTTAACATTTTCACAGCAAAGTATTAAAAGTAAAATTTAATTAAAAGTTTCTGGTGGAAATCTTGATTAAATATATCCCACCGCTCTTCAAGGGGTTAAATATTCCCATTTTTATATTTTAATTTTGTTTTAAAAAGTTTGTTATGAAATTTCTTCAAAATGGTGGCAATGTGATTACTTCGATTGTTTCAGATAAAAGAGAAATAAATGAAAAATATTCAGACACGTAGCTTTTTGAACGTATTTTTTCATTTTCAAGTTATTTTCAGAAAAATAATTTGTGCACGTGTACTTTATTTTTATAAGCGAATAAAATCTATGTATATATTACGCTATCGTACGGGGCACAGAAATTACGATTAATTGTTTAATGGCAACGTCCGAATGAAATGCATCTCATTGGTTATGGAACGGCATTTAATGCATTTCCATATGTATAAGGAGGGAAGGGTTACCATATGTTCTGTCGCTAAATACTGCCATTTTGTCGACAACTTGGCGATATCTCTTATATTTCGCCAAATTCACATAGACTTACTTCCATTGAAACCAATAGGGTTTACTTGCCTACAGAAAATCAACAAATTGAGATATTTCAATAAAACAAAAACTAATATTAGCTTAAGGAATTATATTAATTATAGAGTCAAGAGAGTCCAATTAAATTAAATTATGAATAAAAGTAACATGATACAATGCTTAGCATGCTTTCCCAAACATTAATTTTAAGGGAGATCAAACTGGCCGCCAAGGGCGGCTAGTTCATATTTATTACTACATCACGGGAATACATATTGGGTTTATATACTATATGGTTTGTATATTATAATATATTAGGTTTATTTCATCTTTATGCACATTATGGCTTTATTAGTTTTATTTTCCATTACGATTAAATAGAAAATGTATTTTTATTTGAATATATTGTAGTTAAGCATCGAAGTGCACCCTATACAAAGTATGTTTGAAAAATTTTCGCGGGTGACGCTATGCTTACCTTGAAATGCATTTTTACATTAATAAAACTAATAAGAACTAGTCGGATGTACCAATCCCAAAACTTTCTTCTATCTCATACATGTTAATACTTCAAAATTCGCTATCACACTGCCAAAATTAAGTAGCAATCTATGCATCTCATGAGGATTCTAAAGTTATGAAATTCCCTGCATTAGTTCTTGAGATATGACTATCGCTGAAATCGTCTAAATCCAGCAAAATGTTGCCTAGCAGCGCCACCTATTGGGTGATTTATACCAAATCCTAATCAGCAATAATTTATGTCAACGTCTGACTGAATCTGAAGTTTGGAGAAAATCCGTGCATTAGTTTTTGAGATAGAGCTATTGCGAAAATCGTGAAAATTCCAGCATAGCAGCGCTACCTATTGGGTGATTAACACTAAAACCTAATTAACAATAATTTATGTCAACGTCTGACTGAATCTGAAGTTTGGAGAAAATCCGTGCATTAGTTTTTGAGATAGAGCTATTGCGAAAATCGTGAAAATTCCAGCATAGCAGCGCTACCTATTGGGTGATTAACACTAAAACCTAATTAACAACAACTTGTGTCAACATATAACTAAATCTGAAGTTAGATGAAAATTCGTCCATTAGTTCTATAGATAGAGCTATTGAGGCAATCGTGAAAAAGGCAGCACAGAAGCGCCACCTGTTGGGCGATTTACTCCAACACATAATCTGTAGCAAGTCATATCAAGGACTAACTGAATCTGAAGTTTGATGAAAATCCGTGCGTTAATTCTTAAGATAGAGCTATTGGGGAAATCGTGTAAATCCTGCAAAATTCATCATAACAGCGCCGCCTGTAAGGCGATTTACACCAAGACGTAATCAGCATCATTTCATATCAAGGACTAACTAAATACGAAGTTTCATCAAAATCCGTGCATTAATTCTTGAGATAGAGCGCCCACAAAATTTGTGTCACATACACACAGACAGACAGACAGACTCACAGAGTCACAGACAGACATTTTGTAAAAACATGTTTTTTGGAATCTCTGACCCCTAAAACGTGTAAATCCGTCGAAAACCGGAATTCGAAAATTTTCATGAATCCAATACTTTCTTCTTGTAAAGATAGAAGAATGTAAAAATGGATATGATTGTATGATTGTGTCAAAATAACGTAATTTTCACTGATTATTCTTTTCTTAATTTTGAAGATTATAATCGGAACCTTTATTAATCGTTTAACTACTTCAGGAACTGAATATTCAGTAAAAAACATATCCTCATCATTTGTATCCTTAGAAATCATTTGACATTTTTAAAGTGGACTTTTATACAATACAAACCCTTCAATAATAAAATCTTCCTTCTGTTTGTTTGTGTGAAGTCTCATGAAAATGAAACGCAGATAACATTCCGCCATTTTTGACGGGGGTGATATATTAGATCTGTATAATTCTTGGAAAATTTCAACAGAAAATTTCACACGCCTTGCATTCAATAATATTTCAAATTTTAATTGCTTAAGGGGTCACGGGACTCTTAAAATTGGAAAAAATTATAAAAAGAGGCCATTTTCAACATTTAATATCTTAAAATGTATACTATTTTAAAACACATGACTACGTTCTTTCTTTTTATGTACTTAAAAAATTGCAAGATGCAGAATTAGCATTTACAGGGGTCTCCAAACTGTCATATATTTGACAAGTAGGAAATTGGTATAACAGCTTACGCGCACGATTTAGAAAATAAATATCGCAATTAGAATGAAAATTTTGGTGCCTACAATACTTCAGATTTTAATAATTGCTCTGAACCTAAATAAAATTGTATTTAAAGAATTTTTATATTTATAATACAAAGTTGTATTTAACTACTACAAAATTTTGAAAATTTCAACAACAAAATCACCTAAAAAAGTATTTTTTTGAACAATAAAAATGAAATTTTACGTTCAGCTTATATAGATTAACATGAAACATACGTTTTGAAAATTTTATGAAAAAATATTCAAAAGTTTTTGAAATATCCTGAGCGTTATATCTAAAAATGTCATTTGGAGAAAAATAACTTCAAAGTTCCGGAAACGTCGCTCCAGCTATTGAGAGGATATAATTCTAAAAGCCATAACTTCTGTTCTAATGAGAATTTCAAGGAAACAATTATATTAAAATGTTCAGGATAGATAGGCGCTTAACATCTAAAAAACTTAAAATTTCGAAGCTTTAAGAGTCTTGAGACCCTTTAAAAGGAGTACAGACAACATAGTAAAAAAGTGCCCAAGTTGGGACTCGAACCCAGGTCATCGGTATAGTGCACCGACGTTCTACCAACTAAACCACTTGGAAATATGCCCAGCCATGCACTTCTCACTATGATATGTTGGCAACCGTATGATGCGTGCTACATCTGCAGCACAAGGGGGAATATTTTTCCGTGAGCCACCGAGTTTGGGGCAAACACGAAACTAAAGAGAATCTAGCATCGATGAAATTGAATAAATCTATGTAATTCTTGGAAGTTTTTTACAGAAAATTTCACACGCCTTGCATTAAATACTATTTCAAATTTTAATTGCTTTTAAGGCGTACAGCCAACAGAGTGAAAAAGGGTCCAAGTCGGGACTCGAACCCGGGTCATCAGCATTACCCGGTACCGATATATAGATACTCTGTTGGCTGTATGCCTTTTAAGCAATTAAAATTTCAAATATTAGTGATATACTAGTTTATATCATATTTTCCTAGATTAAAAATCTCTTGCCTTTATTTACAGTCGAACCTAAATGGTTGACAAATGGTAATTTTTAGATGGTTTCCATGGTTTTTGGAAGCAAATGACCTCTATAATGTAAAATTTTGTGTCGAGTTCTTGCTGAAATTCAATAGCATTTACCTCTAATAAACGAATATTCTTTATATTGTGTCCCAATATTGGGCCAATATTGCATTCAGCAAAAATGCTTCCAATGAAACACCAATAATGGTAAAATATCAGCTTTGCACAAGAAATATTTGCAATAAATTACCACTAAATGTTGTTTTTACACAGTAAACAATTTGATTAAGGGTGTATGTCGCCAATAATGCATTCAGCGAAAATGCTTCCAATGAAACACCAATAATGGTAAAATATCAGCTTTGCACAAGAAATATTTGCAATAAATTACCACTAACAGAAATCTTGTTTTTACATAGTAAACAATTTGATTAAGGGTGTATGTCGCCAATATTGCATTCAGCGAAAATGCTTCCAATGAAACACCAATAATGGTAAAATATCAGCTTTGCACAAGAAATATTTGCAATAAATTACCACTAACAGAAATCTTGTTCTTACATAGTAAAGAATTTGATTAAGGGTGTATGTCGCCAATATTAGATTCAGCGAAAATGCTTCCAATGAAACACCAATAATGGTAAAATATCAGCTTTGCACAAGAAATATTTGCAATAAATTACCACTAACAGAAATCTTGTAGTAAATCATAGTCTATCATAGTAAACAATTTGATTAAGGGTGTTTGTCGAAGACATCTTTTCTCAATAGATGGTGCTGAATGATACTAAAATTTCAGAAATGTTGAATTTTCTTTTGAAATTTTGAGATTTAATCCCTTGAAAGTCGGTGGTTCATTTTTGGATAACTTAATTTTAATCCCTAAATGACACATTGGCAGCAGAATTTTGTAATGAAAAACATTTTTTTTTTTTATTAACCCTTAACCGGAAACGTGCCGTCTGTGAGACGGTTGCGTCTACATATCTATCCTTTACACAAAAATGAACGCGTCCCCAATCTTATCACACAAACTAATCCTAACGCTACTGGTCCTCTGCCTCCCCCACCCATTTGAAACACCTGTGCATTTTTAGTTATTGAAAGAAAAAAATATTTTATTTTCAACGCAGTCTGTGGGACGCCATGTTTCCGTTTATGTAATTTTTTGCTCTGAGGTATTAATATGGAGGAGCCGTCAAAGCGGGTACGCTACAGTGATAAAAAAAGACTGAAGAAACTGTTTTCAGATAGTTTGATGAAGTTGTAAGTGACATCAGCGATATTGAAAGTATTTCAGATGATGAATATATAAATTCTGAACACGAAAGGGACTCAACATTGTCAAAAATGCATAAAAAATGCAGATATTTAGAACATGCTGCAATATTTACTATTAAATGTTTTGTTAATTTTACTGCGTAATATTTTTTTCTAATTGATATCGTACCGAAATATATAAAAATATTAGCATTTATTTAATTATTATGACGAAAATTTTATATTTTGAACAATAATTTATAATTTCAAAATATTTTCTGTCTCCGACATTCAAAACTTATTTTTATGCTGTCATATTAAAAAATTGGTCCTGTTAATACATTACTATTAAATATTAAGTGTTTAAGTTTACTATTTGGTAAATTATTAAGGGTTATTTTCCTTTTAAATTTTTATAGCATTTTTTTTAATTTAGCAGTCTCACAGACCGTTTGTGCACAGGATTTTAATGTTTCCAGTTAAGGGTTAAGTACGTGAAGAATAGCTTTTACTTATTTTCAAAGAAATTTGTAAATTATGGTGTCATTTAATCATTTCAGCATTTTACGAATAAAAGTACTGTGTCCCTGAAAGGATTAAATGCTGAAATATTTGTTACCCATATTTCACAATAGTATTATCAAAATATAAACAATTCAATATTAGAGTAATATTTCACTTCAGTAGTGCGAATACTGGTCAACATGTAACAAAGATATAGTCAATGCAAACAATGAGCTGAATATTGCTCAGCTCAATATAGTTATGCTTATAGGGTATTACATATGATTATGTAAAAAATTTCTTTCTATATTTTTAAAACACTTTTTCTTTTATTTCAGAACGCTTGCTGACAGCGCTGTTTAAAGTTAACTGAAAAGAAACACAAATCTGAAATATCTATGCTTTAATCATCATTATCAAGCAAAGAAAGAAAGTACATCTCAGCATTCTCTAGAATGAATAAAATAATTACTTGTGGCCTATTCTTCTGCATCGTTCATAAAAACTTCGGTGAAGAATCATTTTGTGGAAATAAATGCCATGGTGAAGGCGTTGTTTTATCCAGATCATGCCATTGTGACATGGGTTGTTCGACAGTTTATAACGATTGCTGTTCCGATGCAAAATATTTCGACAGAAGCAAAAACTTTACAAGCACGCGCACACTGACCTGCAAGCGCAAAGCTTTAGTGGTGAACTCATGTTTGAAAGAATGGAAAGGACCCGACTTTATCATCAATTCCTGCAAACTCAACTACAACTACGAAATGGATCCCGTGGGCAACTCGCCAGTGACTAGTGAAGTATCGGGCATAACATACAACAACTACTACTGCGCCATTTGCAACGGCGATGCTGAGAATTTGATCATGTGGAATATCAAAATGTCTTGCCCACTGCCGAATTCGAATTCGCAAGTGGATAAAGAGGAAGCTTTCAAGAGTATTTTCTACAGCTATACAACTAACGAGTGGGGTTATGTAACTCCAAACAATGCCACAAAAAAATCCTCCTTCCAAGGATGTGCTGTGACGTCAGAAATACCCGAAGCTTACGCATCGAAAATACGGCGTTGTGAGTCGAAGGAAGTTGCGCATTGTCCAACCAGCTGGAAAAAAGATGTCATCAGAGAAATGTGTTCCAGTTATACCGATCCTGTCTACAGCAATGGCACTAAGTACAAGAATTTTTACTGTGCCATCTGTAATCGTGTTGACATATCAAGCATGAGCTGTGGTGACGCGATAGCTGCAAGAAAAAATGAACCAGAATCAGATGATTCAAACAAAATGAGCTTTTCTCTGTTGTTGGATATAAATTTCTCAGAAGGTAATGCTGTTGGAAAGCGATTAGCTACGATTGATTGTAGTAAAGGCGAGATTTTTGATCCATTTGCTAGGAGATGTCGTAATATAGTTTGCGGAATACCTGGATATATCATGCAAAATGGTTTATGTACAGCAGAACTTGAACCGCCTTTGAAATTTTAAAATATGTTTTATGAAGAATAACTTATAAGTTTATTGTACAGTGACTGTATAGTTTTAACCAAGTCTCGTAAATGTGAAATTTTCAGAATATAAATTGCCAAATGCATCTTTTCTAAATGAAAATATGCAGACGAGGTTGAACCATCATTGAAAGTTTCAGATAGCAAATAATTTATAAGATAAATACACTCAGTAACAGTATAGTCTTTGTCTAATTTTCATAAATGTGATATTTTTTACAAATGCTCAAGAAATATGAGAATGTAATTCGTAAAGTGTATCACGTATAACAGAAAGTATACAACAAAGGTTGATCCTTCACTAATAATTTAAGACAATAAATAACTTATGAAGAATAATTTATGAAAAAACTTCACATAATCCATCTATTAGAGTCGGAAACATGAAAGTAAATAGGTTTTTGCCCATTACCTTGCTTTCTGTGTAAAATGAATTACGAACAACATAAGTTCAGCCATCGCTGATATTTTAAGACAAAAAATCTTTTATAAAGAATAATTTGTAAGAAAGATACATTAAGTAACAGTATAGCTTGGATTTAGTCTCGTAAACGTGATATTTACATCAATTCCCCTGGAGACGTCAACGCATATCGCTGATAATATGAAATAGAAATTACGTTACCACCGATAATCAGTGTTGTACTCGTAAAAAAGCAGAGAGTATACGGTAAAGACAGAGGGCGTCATGAATGTTCATAGCTAGGGTGTACGCTAATGCTTTATTTTTTTTTTAAAAAACAGAGGGTATACGGAGCATCTTAAAAAAATCCAGACGGTACACAGCGTATACCCCCGTATACCCGCCACTACATCCCTGCCGATAATTACAGACAGTAAATATTTTATGAAAAATAATTTATGAATAAATCTATAATAACTTATGAAGAAATGTATAACAACTCTATATCTATCATTCATTCTCTGAAATGTGAAAATATAAGGATAACTGCCCTAGAAACATACAGTTGCTAAAAAAAGTATCCAATGCATTTCAATCGCCAAAATTAACGAAAAGAAAATGAAGATGACCATTCAATTGGGAATTATGTCTTCTTTGAATTTATATTGAATAAAAAAATATATTATTAGGGGCAGTATTAAAACAGCAACAAACTTTAAATTTTGAAAGATAACATCAAAATTTTACTTTATATTTTAAATATAGAGTAAACTTTAATCTTGGATACTAAACAGGAAACCATTCGATCAAGTAGTTTGGAAATTATAGAGATGTAAAGTTTTAATCTCTTAAATATTTTAATATTTTGATTCATATCGACTGTGATAATTATTTTTCACGCTGTTTTTCTTTCTGTGTAGTGTCAGCATTTACCATTCCAGACATATATCGTCCCGTAGGTCTAGTGCTCCACGGATGTGATGTCCACAGATATGATGTTTTTGTTCTAACTTATTTTTATCACAATAATTACTAGAATAAGTAAGAGCGTGTAATTTAATTTTAAAAATAAATTATTGTTAATAAATTTATTGTTATTACCAAAATATGTGATTTCTCTTGCATTTTTACACATGAAATATGAATTTAATATTTAAAAAAATATACGAATTATAACCTATGAATTTTTTTAAGGGGGCACAGAACCTGTAACTTTTTCGCCCCTGAAAATTAGTAAGACTTTATAAAAAATAAATAAATATTTTATTTAGCTATTTTGATATAATAGATTTTAAAACAAATATAAATTTATATTTTTATGTGTATTAAGTGGACAACAATTTTAGGTACACATATGTCTACCTGAGTTTTCAATTAGACAAATCATCATAATTTTCTCAATTGATAAAATGCATATAAAATAGTTAATAATTTATGTATTGTAATGTTATTATATATTTAAATAAAATTCTATTGTTAACTAAAGAAATGAAAAAAAAATATAAAAGGAATTTATTTAATATTTATTTTTATAATTATAGATATTTGCATGAATAATATTTAATTTGAATGAAAATTCTCGTAGCAATTATTCTTTAGGATACATAAATGGATTTTACATTTGTACACATTACTCGGGTTCTGGATTTACATCCTAATAAACGATATTTCGAATCGTTTTGTCATCCATATATCTTGATAAATATATACATTATAAAGCCGTGCTCCTTTTTTAGGCTGGGTAGCAACTTTGCAATGTTTTGGAGGGTAACTCTTTATCATCTGAAAGTGGAATACACAGAGGTCTTCCCCTACGTAAAATTCCAGATATATTGTCTTCATACTTTAAAATTGCTAAAGCAATATTCATTCTAAGTTCAACATAGGACATATATTTCTTCAAAGTAGTGCATTTATGATAATGCACATAATAAATCCAACAATTCGAAATTAAAAGATCTACAAAATGTGTAAACATGCTCACAGTTCATTTTTAGGTAGCTTTCTTTACAAAAAGCTACCTATTGCAGCCGTTCGGAGGAAAGCGATTTCAAAAAATTTTGGTATATTTTCATCGATCATGACCCCCAGACCCCGAAACCACCCTCCGTTCAAAATTGATATATATATATATATATATATATCAATATATATATATATATATATATATATATATATATATATATATATATATATCTGACCTATGTCACACTGTAACTCTTGTATTTATGAACCGATTTGGATATAATTCGGTGTGTACATAGTACATACCAATGTCTCGACCGAGTTCGTTGGCCAGCTTCATCCGCCATTTTGTTTCAAAATGGCGGCCATTTTAAATTTTTTTTAAAAATTAAAATTTAAAATGTGGTACCAAAAAATTGAAAATGGAAAAATATTTCTTTCTTATGTATTTAACCTTTATACAAAGACTCCGTAGCAGTTTTTGTTTCGTCTATATCTTAAAAAATGGCTGAGTTATAGCATTTTGAATTTCTAGCGAAGCTGACATTTTGAAACGTCCTGAATTTTGTCACGCGATAAAAGGCGTATTTATGAACCGATTTGGATGTAACTTCGTCTATCCACAGTACAGACTAATGTCTAGACCGAGTTCGTTGGCCAACTTCATCCGCCATTTTGTTTGAAAATGGCGGCCATTTAAAATTTTAAGAAAAATTTAAATTTGAAATGTGGTACCAAAAAATTGAAAATTGAAAAAATATTATTTTCTTATGTGTTTGACCTCGATAAAAACATTCGGGAGCAGTTTTTGTTTCCTCTATATCTTAAAAAATGGCTGAGTTATAGCATTTTGAATTTCTAGCGTGGCTGACATTTTGAAACGCCCTGATATTTGTCACGCGATAACAGGCGTATTTATGAACCGATTTAAATGTAACTTGGTCTGTACATAGTACATACCAATGTTTCGACCGAGTTTGTTGGCCAGCTTCATTCGCCATCTTGTTTCAAAAGGGTTGCCATTTTTTAAAAAAAATGTAATTTAAAATTTAAAATGAGGTATTAAAAAATTGGAAAATGAAAAAGATTTTTTTTATGTGTTTGGCCTTGATACAAAGATTCTGGAGCAGTTTTTGTTTCTGAAAATTTGTTCTTTTGTTTATATCTTAAAAAGTGGTTGAATTATAGCACTTTGAATTTCTATCGTGGCTAACACTTTGAAACGATCTTGTATTTGTCTCGCGATACCACACGTATTCGCCTATTTCGATGGAAGAAGGCATGTCGATAGTATACATCAATATCTCGACCAAGTTCGCCGGCCAGCTTCATCAGCCATCTTGTTTCAAAATGGCGGCCATTAAATTAAAAAAATATATATTTAAAGTGAGGTGCAAAAAAATTAGAAATTGAAAAAGGTTTCTTTCTTAAGTATTTGACCTTGATATAAGGATTCAGGAGCATTTTTTGTTTGTCTTTATCTTAAAAAATGGCTCAGATATAGCAGTTTCAATTTCTAACGTGGGTGACATTTTGAAAAATCTGATTTTTTGCCTGCGACAGCACTCGTATGTATCAACCGATTCCGATGTGAGTGAGCATGTGCACAGCAATTACTAAGGTCTCGACCAAGTTCACTGGTTAGCCTCATCCACCATGTTGTCTTAAAATGGCAGGCACTTTAAGAAATCGCCGAATTTGGCAGCGAAATATAAGTTACTTTAAATAAAAGCAGCTTGGATAAAGCTGACTAATTTTGCGAAATTCTCATTCATAATGATTTAGTATTGATAAAAATTAGTATTGAATCTCCTACATTCGGGTTCTACTTAATTGAGCTTCGTGTGTTTGAATAATATAAGTTGGCTTTTTTAAAATAAGGAATATGAAAGCTACCTCTTCCTCCCGGCACTGGCCGGAAGGACTTTTTGGTTTTTACTGAAAAACAATTATAAGCTAAATACAGATCTCAATCATCTGTAATACCCGTAGAAGGAAGTAAGGTGTCCGGGGTAATACCGCCACGTTAAGTTTCTATCAATTTTTCACGGTTTAGTTTTAGAATTTTTTTGAAACAAATATAAGATTTGATACAGCAACTTATTGATTATGTTTACAAGAAAGAATATTTTAGCAGATACGTATATTCATAAAATGTAATGGCATGATTTCTCGACCAATGCTATTTGGCGTTATTACCCATCTATGTGAGTTAGGAATTTCTTTTTATCCTTTTTGGTTTTTAACAATGCCAATAATGCTCTCTCGAGTATAAAATAAAAAATAAACCCTCTTAGGATGCAGTTCCAGCACTGAAAAGAATCAACCGGAGTAATTACGCCAGTGGATGGCTTTATTACACCGGTGTAGTTCTTGCGCAGTACATTTTAAACTGCAAACCGCCTTGCGAACACATCCAAAGTCTTCCACAACATTTTGAAAGTACATAAAATACACTACAAATTTATGTAATAAACAAAGTATTTCCTAATAAATATATAGTTTTCGAATCACAGAACTTAACTCGCAAATTTTAGATCGGGCGTTGACTCATTAGTGCTTCTTCCAGCGATAAGGTTTTCAAATGGAACAAATTAACTTTAGCAGTTGTTTGTGATTCAGATGACTCAGAGCCCTTCTGCGCAGAACCTATAGGTGCCATCTCCCGGATTCTTTCATAATGGAGAATTTGCACGTTTTCTAACTTTATCACGAAACAATAGTACATGAAAAAATAAGAAGGATACCCTGCATATTTTTTTTTATTTTGAGCTTTTATTACTGATTTATGATTGTTTTAATATCGCACTATTTACCGTATCCCGAAAACGCTCCGTAATACATCTGACGTCACAGTTCATGACAACAAACGACTGTTATTCTTTACGTGTGTCGCTTTTCAACTTGTTCATTTTAAATATTGCTGTTTCTAAAATTATTATGACTGAGAATACAAAGTCATATTATAAATACAGTGAAACCTCTCTGTGCGACCACCTCCATTAAGCGACCACCTCCTGAACGATCAGTTTTTCATTGAACGAAATTTATTCCCATAGGCCCAATACTAACTTTACTTCCATTCAGAGACCATCCCAGCTGATCTCTCTCCATGAGCGACCACTTTCTTTGAAGAAAAGGAAACAAATTCCGTTTTTTCTTGTCACTTGAAGAAGGTTTTATTAGAAAAATAATTCTGAGGGGTTTTAAACTTCTAAACTAAGTTTAGATTTTTTTTTTTTTTTTTTTTTTTTTTTTTTTAATTCCGGTAACTTTTAAGTGTTTAAACCCCTTTATGCCTTTTTAGACAATGAAGTTAACTCGAATGACGAATTAAGAATGACTATCAATAAACTCCCCTACCCTATTCTGTTAGGAAACTCTCAAAGAAATAGATAAATTAATGAAAATATCATTATTTGTTCCCGTCAAAAATAAATAAATAAATAAATAAATAAATTACATTTATTTACTGAACTTTGAAAGCACTTGGAAATAAAAGTTATGAAAGATAAAACCGTAAAACCAAAGCAAACGTCAATATATTCATTTTTAAACACTGCAGTAATTAAGTTATATAATTAACTTTTATTTTGATGCTTAAATTTTTATATTTTTTCCTAATGTGAAAAATAAATTCTAGTAACATTATTTCTAATTTTTTTCAACAATTAAAATCTAGATTAAAACGTGACCTCCATTAAGAGGCCACCTCTCGAAACGATCAATTTTTATTAGAATGAAACGTGGTCGCTTTAAGGAGGTTTTACTGTACTGTATCGTACCACTCTGCACTAATACAACCAGTAACTTCTAGCAAAAAATTGTTTTTCAGTGTGCCAAAAGACCCTGCCATTAGAAAATCATGGACTAAAGCTATGAAGAGAGATGACAAGAAAAATCGTAATTTATCTAATACATCATCTCTTTGATCTTCTGAAGATCATTTTTCAGTAACTTTGTTTGATTTTGTTTAAATATTACTGTTTTAGAACATTAATTGATTGGATAAATAGTTACTCAAGAGAAAAAAAAGAGCATTCATATTTATAATGTACTCATTCGTATTTAAAAACAAACAAAAACATTCTGTAGTAGATTAATAAGCAATAACCCTGTTTTATTGATGATTAAATAGGTAAAACGTAGAAATGTCTAAGATATGACACACACAAATATGTTAGTTTTATTTAGGAAGTAAATAAAAATTTCATTGCGTAAGTGTACATTTTTATTAAGTTAGGGACTAGGTTTAAAAAATAAAGGATTTATTTCGAAACAATATTTTGTCATGTCTTAATAGAGGTTATAAAACGTAAAAATATTGAAACTACTCAAAAAAATTTTAATATTAAATTTTTACTTTTCAACATAAAAATACTTTAGGTCCCGCTGCCTATGACACCGTGTAGCAGGCGTGCTTCGACAGTACTGCATAATCTTAAAAAAATAAATAAATAAAAAAAAAATAAAAAAAATCAACAGGGAAAAAAAACCGCGAACCACATCCCCGCTGCCTGCGGCATCGTATAGCACCACGTGCTGCGCACGCACTGCAAATTCTTGTAAAAAACCTAAAAAATTACAAAAGTGCCCCCAGGGGGCGAAGTGGGGGGGAGGGGCACCGGATGTGCATAATATGAATAAGTTTTCATACACCTTTCTAACGATATGTCACATGAGGCGCGTACTCAAAATTTAGAAAATAGCTCCTCCCCGGATGACCCTTCCCTCCCTCTGCATTTCCCACTCTTTCAAATATCTAATGTTAAAAAATAATATTTATTTGAGTGTTAAATGAAAAATCGCATTTAAAACGCAATAAATAGTTGATCTGAAGGAAAAAAGAGAAAACTCCCCCCCCTCCCCCCACACCGCCACCAAAAATCAACTCATCTTAAATTTATAAAATATTTATTATGCGTTAAAAACAACGTCAAAATTTAAAAGCGATCAGTTCTTTATTTTTCCTAATTTTAACAATATCCCGCCAACTTTCTCTATGTGAAAAGACTTTTAATGAGTTTAAAAATCGATTTTTTCATAAACTTAGCGTTCATTTTTTTTTTTTCAAATTGACATTTTGTAAATCAACGCACCAAATAACATCCAGATGCGAAAGAACCAAATTTGTAAAATCAGTAGTTTAAAAATTTCGAACCTTTATTTCCAAAGCCTAGTATCTCTTTTCTTTCCGTTCCGCTTGCCTGTCGTGAACTGTGACGTCATAGTAAGTCACGCCCCGATTTGGAGCAACGTGATTAGAGGTCTGCACGGGCCCGGGCTTGGCCCGAGGCCCGTACCCGGCCCGGCCCGCGGGCCGGGCCGGCGGAATGGAGGAGAATTTTCAAACGGGCCGGGCCGGGCCGGGCCGGGCCGGCAGAATTAGGACAATTTTTTCAACGGGCCGGGCCGGGCCGGCAAAAAAATTGAACGGGCCTGAAGGGCCGGGCCCGGCCGATAAAAAAAATTAATCGGGCCTGAAGGGCCGGGCCCGGCCGATAAAAAAAATTAATCGGGCCTGTCGGCCCGATATAAGAATTTGAGAGGAGCAGATAAAATACGAGGTCATTTCCAATGAATATGACTTTTTCGAGAAGTATAAATGTGCGTTACGAGCCGATGCGAGTTTAACAACATCAATACAGAAATGTAACATGTCCATCGTAGAGATCGGCATCGTACAGTTACATGATACCTGATCCCGGGTTTAATTTTTTTCGGCAGACTTGTGCCGGGCCGAGAACGGTAAAAATGTAAACGGGCCGGGCCGGGATCGGGCCGAACTTTCAATTTTTACACCGGGCCGGGCCAAAATAGCTTTCCTTCGGGCCGGGCCCGGGCCTGGAAATTCCGGCCCGTGCAGACCTCTAAACGTGATTTTAGCTTACTTTTAGGACTAATTATTTAATAGCAGTGGCGTAGCTACATATTCAGCGCCCTAGCGCAAGCAAAGTTTGTGCCCCCTGTTGTCTCTCAAAAAAGTTCTACCTAATTTTGTTTGGAAGTTGCACACACACACATATATACATATATATATATATATATGTGTGTGTGTGTGTGTAACTAGCTGACCCGCCCGGCGTTTCCCGGGCCCGTTATAATAACGTAAACAAAAATCACAAACAAACGTAAACAAAAATCACAAACAAACGTAAACAAAAATCACAAACAAACGTAAACAAAAATCACAAACAAAAATCAAAGTTTGTATGGTTTTATATATTCATAAGTAATTCAAATGAACATGGTTTTAGGGGTGGCACACTGCCTTCGGCAGCGTCTAGTGTGTTCCCGACAAACCTCTTTTAGAATGAAACTGTGACCTGGGTCCCCGCTACCAAAGGCAGTGTATGCCAGGAGTATTCCGTACGCAACGGAGACAGTCGAAAATTGAATGAGTAAACCCTGTAGTAATCGAGCCTATAGAAGCCGAGATAAGAATGCGAATCCTGGTGGTGAAACTATAATCTTTAAAACAATCGCAAGCTAAGTTGAATGGACCAATTTCCGTTGAAATAGAGCCCATAACAGCCGAGAAAAGAATGCGCCGTTAATGTTCGAAAATGGTGGTAACAGAAGTCTAAGATAAACTTTCACAATGCAAAAAGTAGCTGAATAGTAAGCTAAGCTTAATTATCCATTTACCGTTGAAATCGGACATATTGAACCCGAGAAAAGAATGCACCATTAATGCTCGAAAACGTTAGTAAATGAAGTCTAAGACAAATTTTCATAATACAGAGCTGAATCGTAATCTAGGTTGAATTAACCAATTCCCGTTGAAATCGGCCCCCAAGAATTCGAGGAAAGAATGCACCCCGAAGCAGTGGGAGGTGCTTGTTGCCCCCACCCCCTGTAAATTTAACGAATTACCTTTAGCATTAACGTGATATTTAATTTACGAAGGAAATCCCATCCCTCTAAAGTTAACTACTTACCTTTAACAGTAGCGCGAATTTTAATTCACGGCTGTAGTGAGTAAACGTAAGTTGATGCCGTAAAATAAGATTAATATTCGAAAAAAGTGGCAGCTGGAGTAAAAGAAATTTTTTAGTGGTTTCCAAAGTAGCCAGAGGACCCTAGAACTATGCTAAAGAAAATTGCAATACTATCAGATAATTTTTAATGAAACTGCACCAAGGACCCTAAGAAGGCGATTAATATTCAAAATTGGTGGTAGCTGAAGTGTGAGTAATTTTTTTGTTATTCATGTAGTAGCTGGGGCACCTAAGAAATAGTTAGGGAAAAAATCCTAGTGAATCGGACCATTTTTATAGGGGACCAAAAGGAGCTTATTGATAATTGAGAGCAAGGCCTAAGATGAAAACACGATAAAAGGTCCTCGTACTTAGCGCTTTAGATTTTCAATTAGTCGAAATTAAGTATAGGGTATAAGCAGTGATGGGATTAAAATAATTTAACAACCGGTTCGCTGCTCGAATGATTTTTGATGTACAAAAATGAAAGAAAAATGAAGCATCACACATAGATTATGAAACACTTTCCAATAGTATAAGAACATTGTTAAAAAAAAAAAAAAAAAAAAAAAAAAAAACCGGCCAGACAACGTTGGAAATTCGTAAAATACAAAGTATCATGATTCGGCAAGTTTAGATCATGCAATGTCTTTTCATTTGTTAGAGCTGGAAAAATATTTTTCTAAATATGAATTATAAGATTAGAGGAACTTATCAAAATTTTGGATTTGTTACATTTATGAAAATAACTACTTTCATTTAAAAAACGGCTAAGATATGAAGAACAATATAAAAAATTGTCCACTTGGAAGTTTATATCTAAATCTGACGATTTAAGTATTAGCTATAGATCAGCGATAACAGGGAACATTCCGTGCCAAAGCAAAGTGCCGTTTATTCGAATAACAGCGTTGCCTGGACCCGTGATGAAACCGAAAGCGAGCGAAACCGCGAAGAAACACCCAGGTTTTCATTGATTTCGTCGAAATTTCACACATTTTATTTTGTAAAAAAATATTTCTACCCGTCCGAATGTTTCAAAATTTTTGTAGATGATGTAAATCTGATCTATTGAGAATCTCAATACCATCTGAATTTGAGATACTCTTAAAAGATTGTGTTCAAATGCGGTCGTTTAATTACTTTTAGCGCAGAAAAATATCGTCTCCTTGAGGCACAATATGACCTGCATTTGCCGGTGTATTTGTAAGGGTTAAAATTCCTATTTTTTAAAACCGATTGTCCCATCGATAAGAAGATGGTTTCAGATTTACGAATATATTATTGGTTTGTCAGTACCTCTAAAATTTCGCTCTGAGGGAGCGAAATCCCAACGAAACACTCAGATTTTTGTTAATTTCGTCGAAAATTTCACACATTTTATTTGGTAAGAAATATTTCTACCCGTTCGAACGTTTCAAAATTTTTGTAGGTGATGTAAATCTGGTCTATTTATTAAAGCGCTAAAAAAAGAATACGGTCGTTTAGTTATTTTTAGCGTAGAAAAAATATCGTGACGCGCGAAGTGACCTGCGTTTACCGGTGTATTTGAAAGGGTTAAAATTCATATTTGTTACCAATTGCACCACCGATTAGAAAAGGGTTTCACTTTAAGAACATATTTTTGGTTTGTCGGTACCTCCAAAATTGCGCCCTGGAGGGGCATTGCAATAAGGGAGAAAAAGTTATTCGGAAAAACGACCTTTTTTGAAAATTGTTTTCCAAGCGGTTGACTGCGATATATTTTTTAATTGATTGCGGCATTTGAGACGTAGATCTTTCAGCATATGTCTTTTTTTAACTTTACTAAGTGGTTTGGCCGATGTAAGTTAATAAATAATGACAAAATACCCCCGAAATTTCTTCTTTTCGTTATTCATTTTCAACTGATGCATAAATAAGGCTTCTGTGCGTACGCCAGAGTTTTTTCTTTCTCGCTAGGACCGAGTTGAGTTTTTAATGAGAGTGAGTTGCGATTTTTAAATAATACCTCAACAAATTATTAGAATTTTAAAATTCTGTGTGTCAGGTGCATCAGGAGACATTTTGAGCTAGCCTCACAAAAATTTTTAGTCTCGTACGTGCCGTAGATTTTGCTAGCCATCGCACACACACAGACAGAGCAACACTTTCTTTTATTAGTATAGATAAGTAGTTAGTGTAATTTTCAATAACCTTACCATATAACTGGGATTAGCCTAGGACTGTCAATTTAATTACCAAAATTCTTTAAAATTTCGTTTAAGCTGAATTTTCTCTTACAGGAGTGAAGAAGAAAAAATATATTATTGTTCCAAATGAAATATTATTTTATTAAATGAAATTAATCAGGACTTATCACAAAGTTATGCCTACAAAACAATGTTGTGCAGATAAACATTTAAAGAAAGCAAATTAATGTAAATGCGATTTTCGCATTTAAAGTATCATTTTAACAACCGGTTCGCCAAACTCAAGACAAATTAACAACCGGTTCTACCGAACCGGTGTTAACCGGCTGAATCCCATCACTAGGTATAAGTATTAATCATTAGAAAAAAATTTCAAAGAAATGCTTTGAAAAAGAGCTCTAGAACCCCAATAAAAAATATGAAGGTGTTGGCTCGGGGAGAGAAGACCAAGACTCAATTTTGAAGTTATGCAATGAGAATGTAACAGAATTAGTGGGTGAAAAATGCATGGCGCACAAAAAGTTACCCTAGGGGGCTAGTGTCTGAACTGAAATGTAGAAACGAAAAAAAAAAGCCAAATGGAAAAAGAGCCCCAAAAACGAAGGACGGATTAAAAGGGGCGATTTATTAACAATTTAGGGCACAAAAACTTAAAGTGGCCTTGTACCAAGCCCCAGGGGTCCAGGGTCTCAACTGGAATGTAGCTGAGCAAGGGCCCCAAGAAGGCGATTAATTTTAAAATTTGGTGGTAGCTGAAGTTTGAAAAATTTTTATATTGTTCGCGTAGTAGCTGGATTTCCTATCATGTTGTTACAAAAAAAAGTTATTGAATCAGACCATTTTTAAGGGAGATATAATAGGAGGTCCAAAAGGGGCCAACTGATAGTTGAGAGCAGGGCCCTAAGATGGAAACATGTTAAAAGGTTCTAGTACTTAGCGCTTTAGATCTCAATAAGTCGAAATTAAGCATAGGGTATTTATTATTCATTCGAATAAAATCTTAAAGAAGCGCGAAAAAAAAATGGGGGAAATTCTTAAAAAAGGGCACTAAGTGCCCAATAAAAATATGAGGGTGCTGGCCCAGGGAGAGGAGTCCAAGTCTCAATTTTAAAGTTATGCCTTGATTGGTTGACAATATTAGGGTGTGGAAAATGCATGGCGCAGAAAAATTTCAAGGGGTCCAGTGTCTTAACTGGAATGTAGAAACGGAGAATAATTAAATGGGGAAAGGGCCCCCAAAATGAAGAAGATAAAAAGGGGCAAGTTCTGAGCAATTCAGGGCTTACAAACTGAAAGGTGCTAGGGGGGCGCCGGTCATAAAAAATTAAAAATCTGAGCTCCAGGTGTATCAGGACCTGTCTTTATGGACTACCCTCATCCAAATTTTCAGACTTCTACGTGTAATATATTTCACTAGCCACCACACACAGAGCGAAACTTCCTTTTATTAGTATAGACTAGCTGACCTACCCGGTGTTGCCCGGGCCCGTGATAATATTCTTAAATGAACCTGAAATTTTTATGATTTTATTTCTTAAGGCTATTCTTAAATCCAAAGGGGCAATTTTATGACATGCATTTTAATTAATTTTTGCTCGAGAACTGGCATGTGTTGTTATTCAGAAACTTTGTAATCGAAAGACGTTTTCCGGAATTTTTGTAAACACAATAGATCTTACTGAAAACATTGTCAAAGATGGCATTTTCAACGGAATTTCCCGACGAAAGTAGAAAAAACAGTCAACGAAGGGAAAAATCTTGTCATATATCTTTAACACGATTTTGTCTGAAATACGAGCTCGATGACTGCGTGAAAAATCGATTTAAAAAAAAAAAAAAAAAAAAAAAAACAGTCCTGTTCTAACGTATATACAAAATAGCTGACCGCCGTTCTGATTATCACATTTATAGACAATATTGAAACTGTCCCGTTTTCATATTAAAATGTAATTTTTAACAAAAAAGAATGTTTGAATTACATTTTCTTCGCCGAAAATATTCTTTATAAATACTTTTGCACATCAAGCGCAAAAATCAATATAATACACATATATATAGGGGGAATTACAATCACAGCATTGTACGAATACACGAAGCCTACACATTTCAAACAAATACTTGATAAATGATTTTACAAAAAACTATATAAAATAAAATACGTATATATATATATTTAAAGAGAGGCCGCGCTGTTTGGTACCAGACAGGCTGAGAATTCTTGGGGAAGACCATGTCGCTATTGGTCACAAAGAAAATTACAGAACGTACACATTAGGTTTTAAAAGATTTAAATAGTCCTCTGAAGCAAAGAAACTTTCAAGAAAAAAAATCAATTCTTTTGCCTTGCAAAGAGAAATAAAAATCATTAATAAAAAATGATTCAAAAAAGTGATTTTTTTTTAAAATTATTAAATGATTTAAGACTTTTCATATGTAATGCGTATAGCAAATTTTAAAACTATTAGCTTCACCTAAGGGAGGGAGCAGCTTTACCTGGTTTAGGGCGCACAGACCTGCAGGTCGGTTGCCCGGCGAGCCAGTCAGCCTTATTTAATCCTAAAATTATGCTATTAAATAAGGTTTAATGCGGAAAAATACTGTTACCAAAAAGTGGTGAAATTTTGCATAGGCTATAATCAGGCCCTAAGGAACACTGAATTGGGTACTTAACTTTTTCTCTCTTTTTGAAGCTTATCGATTCTGCAACATTTGCAATATTTTCAAAATCTCAAAAACAATACTCACAAAATTTAAGTTGCTGCTTCCCCTTACCCGCATCCCCCCCCCCCATCCCGTCTAAATTTTGTCGCCGTGAGCTGATGTAATCTGTATTAATGCATGTTTAGTTTCCACAAAACAAACAAACAAACAAACAAAAAAAAAACCTTCAAAATTTTCGTTTTCTTGGATTTTGTCTGTAAAATGTTCAATAATTTTCTTCAACTTGTCAGGTTATTTTTTCCAAATCATAAAATAATTATCGTAAATTACTACTGTTACATCGTACATATAGGTTTCTCAGCGGTGAATTCTTTGGCTACCATTATTTCCGCACAGTAATCATCATGATAAATTTCTAAAACATTTTTAATAGAAATGTACCAGAAAGATTATTTTTTGGAAATAGTGGTAGCCAGTAAAGTGACCGATGAGAGCCCTGTTAAATAAGTTTTGATTACTTTAAGATCTGAAAATCTTCAACGGTCGTCTCCAGAAAAGTTACAGAAAATAATCAGGCATGCTGAAACGCTGTTGGAGAAGTTACTTGAGGCTGCAATATGGTGGTATGAATTAAAATTAAAACTTCCTGAATAGAAGTCATTTCTTTCAACTGTGTATGAAAACATATTTTAAATCGAAATAGTTGAGATTAAACACAAGGTAAAATATCACAGGAATACGCTGATTGTAACAAGATTCATCTATTTCTATAATGTCTGATTAATAATGAAAAAAAAAAATACAAATATTTTAAGACATCTTTATTTCGCTTTTTCTAATTTTGCGCCCTTAGGATTCATGCGCCTGGAGCAGTCTGCTCCAACTGCTCCACGGTAGTTACGCCCTGAGTATAGATATTTTTTTCGCGTTTTTGAGAACATTTTTGAAAACTGTGGATGTGGAGCTATCAGAAAAATATATAAATGATCGAATCCCCCATGTGTGCAAATTCCTCATTATGCATAATATTAGCACTTGGCAATATTACTCACCCTGGACATCTTATTATACATACGAGATAAAGCAGACGGAGGGATGCTAATGTTTTTCTGTTCTTTTTTTACACAACTCTATGCAAGATACATTTAGTTCCCTTCCTACTGATGAAGTAGATCATACAACCTTTATTGCCCTTCCATTTTAAAGCAAATATTTTGTAATCGCCTAGTTACTCATTCCATTTGTCTCTCTTCAATTCATTGTCACTTTTAAGTTTCCGTTGAGCTAAACCAGTTCTATTACTGTTTAGTGATCCAACCAAGAAAGTATTTTGTTTGATTAGATTATTTTTGAACAACTATTGGGGTAGATTTGCCATTTGAATCTGAAGTAGATTCATATAGTAGCGCCAACTTTTTAAAAATATTGGGTTAGTTCAAACATTTTTGAGGGAAATAACGCATATAATTTTTCCCCTTAGTGTGTGTGTGTGTGTAGAGAGAGGGGGGGGGGGGGGGGGTTGGGAGGAACTAATGACTAAAGGTGATAATTTATATTCTTATAAATTCTTCCTTATAAATAAATTAATATTAATTTCAAATAACATTGAAATTGCTAAGTATTGAAAGTGCAAAAACCTAACTGTCATGAAAAGCATACATTTTAGTTCACCAAGTGCTTTATCTATTCAAAACGTCAAAACAGATGGCAAAATTGTTTTCGTGAGAAATTTAATTATACATCCGCTGAAGGACGTTTTCAGTACTCCCGTAAATCTAATGGATGTCTTTACAATTTTTCAAACAAAATTATTTTGAGAACGTTAACAGAAGCACATTTCATTTTGACGATTAAATAATTTAAAAGGTAAATTATGAATTAAGTTAATTGAAATTGGCTGGGCGGAGAGATAAAATTAGTGGGTGGGCTCGCGCCCCACATGGCCCCGTATAAATTGGCGCCACTGGATTCATATATGCTTTCATCGTTTTACTTACAAACCAATGGTTTACTTACAAACCATTATCATTATCAATTCATCTGTCAAATAAATTATTCTGCTGTAAAATTGCACCCGTCTCTTCTTGAGTCATTATGACATGAAAAATAATTTTCTAATAAAAGTTCAAGAATTACAGTATCAATCCTTATTTCCTATATATTCTAAATCATTAAATATGTTTAAACCATGGAGTAATAAATGCTTGAAAATTTCATTAAAAAGTTTCATAGTTTACAAATTTTTATTGTATTATGTTTTAAAATAATTTTAAAAATTAAGTATTAAAGTAAAAAAGAAGTTCTAATGACGCCTGTACATTTAAATCATAATTACCGCATATACTCGCGTATAAGTCGAGGAATTTCTGACAATTTTCGGTAAGCAAATTTGGGGGTCGACTTATACGCGAGTCAGTTAAAAAAAGCAAAAACAAAAACTTCGAATACTGCAAAATTATGGCTTTTTATGTGTATGAATAAAAAAATAATACATAAAATATACAAATAATAATAATTTATCATTTTAAAAAATTTCAATGATTTGTTTTTGTTTACTTACTACCTTTTCACATTGGCAAGTGAAATCTTTGGTTTGATTTTGTGCAAAATTGAAGTAAAAAGTTAGGGGGTCGACTTATACGTGGGTTTTTGACTTTTCCAGAATTTGCATTCGAAAGTTAGGGGCTCGACTTATACGCGAGTCGACTTATATGCGAGTATATACGGTACTTACTATAAGATAAATAGATTTCTAACACTTTACACTAAATTCAGTGAAATGGACTAAGGTACACATATGTGTACCTAAGTGTTATTCATGATAAAGTTTTCCAAAAAACTATTTTACAAGAAAAACTATAGCAAGCAGATATCGAAACATCAACTTTTTAGAAAGTAATTTTATTGTATCCAGAATCCAGAATCGACATTTAAAATAGTGAAAATTAGTTACGTTTCGGAGGACGCTGATTTTCCGTCATTTTTAGATTGGTTGGCTGTATGGTATGGGCTTTTATGGCACAAAATCCCTTTAGGAAGATGCTGCACCAACCGACCGTCATTTTTATGAAATCATTTCTTTAAAGGAATATTTCATGAGAAAGTAGTTTTTCGTGCAGCTGCCTAATGGATTCATTATAAAGCTTAAAGTTTCATGAACGTAAATATAAAATCGGAAATACAAATAGTCCCGCCATGGAATTGTAAAAACAGATATCGCGAGGTCCACATAATTAATCGACACCTCTGATTTTTTTTTTTTTTTTTTTTTTTTGACAAACTCGTATGAATCTTGAAAATACAGACATTCAGCTACCAGTACACGGTGTTTTGTCAAATTCCGAGATAATAGGGAAAATGAATTTTGTCCACCTAGATCATCAAAACATCCCAATGTGCGCCGCCGCGCGTAACCTCCAACTAAAAATGAAAAAAGGAACATAAAGATAGATTTCGAAGCAATGCACGGTCTAAAAGTATCATTTGGAAGGTCTGGTGGAGTCCCGAGGGCCATTCCAGAGTTGAGAGCACGAGGCTAAATATAACCTCCAGTAATAAGGCGCATAGGGCATACAAATAAATTTGGTTGCCCTACACTTCGATGTCATTTCAACGACTGCGTAGGTAAAGAACGGAGGATGTGAACGTAGTATGGCACCAACAAGCACAGAAAAATCATAGCATAGGGTAGCCAAGCCTAACTAATTCTACTCTAAGAACAACAAAAAAAGGGGGCCAAATAGCTCACTGGAATTTCGGTAGTCAAGCCTAGTGCGCATCACAAGTGGCGGATCTCCCGGCTTTCGCACAAACGGTTAAGCCTTTAAAAAGGCTTTGTGGTACTAGACATCGAGATCACCGCTATTGCGAAAAAGTACCACAGGTAACGGAACCCCATTAAACGATGGTTATGTATAAACAGTTTTATTAACCGTTAAATGCTGTGTGTTGCCTTTCGGCAACATACCCAATTTAGTCTTCTTATATATTATTAGAATAATATTGAAGCTTTAATGCCTAATGTGGCCAATAAAATACATGCTGAAAATATTTGCTCAACATGTAGGTGGCAGCAATAGTGCTGTTTAAGAATAAAGATAGATTTATTTTTTGCTAGATTTATTGTTGCTACATGTGCTTTTTGTTTCGTTTGTAAGTTTGCGAAATACCGTATTTTGTTCTGCAGTGAACAAGTAAAATTTATTCCAAATCATAGTTCTTAAAATTCATGTGTGTTTAACATTATACAACTATATCAAGGAAAATTATTTTTTTCAACTAAAGCCCAGTGTTGTCGATTGGCAACAACCTATCTTTTAGCAGTGAACCATACGTAAAACAAAATAGGATTTTTTTCCAATGATTTATTTAAGAAATGAAAGGTGAAACACATTTTTAAATTGATTTTTTTTTTAATCAGCCATATAAAGGTTAACTAAACCCTTTCTGACTCAACAACTCCGATTTAAAAAATATTTACACAGAGGTTAGAATACATCATTTTAAGCATGTAAAAAATCATTTAAAAAATTTAGAACATAAAAACAAGCAGGAAGCCCTGCTTTTTCAGAATTTAGTATCTCCCCCGATGAAAAAAAAAATTAAATATAGATAGTACAAAACATATTTCAGTGGACTTAAAATACACGCTTTTATTTTATATAAAATGACGTCATTTGCATCCTCTGAAGAATTTCCATATTTACGATCCAGTCTTATAGAACATCTATAGAAAAGTTGCATAAGATATCACTATTGCGGAATATTACACAAACTCAGCAAAGAGCTATGTCGTCATTCAAGAAACTCGGCAAAAAAACACTTTTTTAATTATTTATATGCATTCATTTAATCAGGGGTTAATCGTACTGATTGGTACAGATATTATATGAATTGACATTTTCCTAACTGAGTGAAAAGAAATCAAGGCCAGATGTACAGTCGTGGAAAAAAAAAAGTAAACACCCCCTACTAACTCTCCAACAAATTATCGTAGAAAAAAGTTACTGGTACCGAACGATTGGAAATAAAGTCTACTTTTAAATGACGTATATAAAATTTGCTTAGAGGGCTATCTACATATTAAAACGAACCATAACTTTGTTCTTTTCAATAGCAGTACACAATTCTGACAGCATAAATGAACTCTACACCTTTCAATTAGTCTAAAAACAAATTTTTATGCAATTCGTACCATAAGTTTCCGAGAAATTAATTATTTTAAAACGAGCGTATTTTAAGGGCGCTTATCCAAATTGAAGTTCGGTACACGATTGTTAACTGAGAGAGCTCTCTTCTTGATCAAGGCACCTTAAGCAGTCCATTAAGCCTGTTAGATTACAGGACAGCATAAGAAATGTCAAAATATTTAGTCACTTCTATCATAGACGGCCCCTTAAACCACGATTTTGCCGTTTTTTAAGCATAATTTAAAAACTACTTGGAAGAAGAATGTGAAATTTTGGATTTCCATAAAGCAGGACTTAATAAATCTGAAAAAAAACTGTAGGTTGCAATTCATAATTTTTTCGAATATTAATTTCATAATTCATATCATAAAATTATAAAAATTGCAAATTCAACGTATTTATGTTTGGGTATATTAGTATTATTGCTACACAAGAAATTATAACATTAGGATCATAATTTCAGAAGTTATAAATAAAAATATGAAAATGTAATTTAACATTAGAAGCACTCAATTTTGAATGCTTATAATTCAAAAACTTATCATTCAAATGACTTGAAATTTGGTGTCTAAGCATAGTTTGAACCAAAGATTTGAAATATTTCGTTAAAATTGGGTATTGCCATTGAAAAAAATGAAGTTTGGATTCGTTTTAATATGTAGAAGGCCCCCTAAGCAAATTTCATGTACGTCATTTAAAAGTAGACTTTATTTCCAATCGTTCGGTACCAGTAACTTTCGTCTACAATAATTTGTTGAGGAGTTAGTAGGGGGTGTTTACTTTTTTTTTCCACGACTGTACAACCACAGACCTTTGTCTTAGGGCCTGTGCATAGGGTATTACAAAATTTGACCGACAGATTGAGATGATGATAGAAGGCATCAAGAGGATGAAAAATTACCATAGAACATGGGGTAGCAAACCACGTATTGAGTCACAAATACAGGGGGCTTCATCCTCACTGAACATGCGTTGACGGCAGGGCTTAACTTCTAACAAAAAAAGCACCGGAGCCCTAATATTCTGCGGCATCGGTACTAACAACTTTACCCCCCCCCCCCCGGTCACACTACAATCTGCATATTTATATTTCATACACTACTTGCAAAATTTAAAGCATTTTTTTATTCTTTAACAAAATAAAAATTTTAAATACATCTATCAGCATATATTTTAGCTGTCAACTATTTCACTTTTTAGTTATTACTTCTTCCGAATAGTAATTTTTGCCTAATTTTTATGTAAATTAATTGCAAAATTATGCGATTAAATATGGTAAGGATTATAATTCGGAAATAGTGTTTAAAAAAAAAATGGATAGTTCGCAGATATTCATTTTTATGAAAAAATGAATGAAATTTTCTGAAATTAATATTTTTATGCTGAAGAATGAAACATAACTCTGTAAATATCATTAGAATAGAAAAACATGATTTTTGTTTCCCCTTCAATCTAATCAAAATAACATTAGAAAGGAGGAAAAGTTCTTTTTTTTTCCCCTATACAATGAATACGAATACATATAATTTTGAATTTAAGACAGATTGAACTAGAGCCCGCCGAAGACTGATATATAAATTGATCCCATTTCATCTCCATCTCCTACGTGTGAGACACATTGCGTCACATATGTGTTTTGGTAGAAAACAATGCAAAAATCTTGGAGATGGAAGGGAAACGAAATGATGATTTAGGCTTCGGTATTTCGGAAGCGCTAATGCACTGGGCTCCGGAGCCCTATATGTATGAGCTCCGGTGAATTCCGAACAATATTTAAATATTAACTAAAATTAGAGAAGTACCGGAGCCCGGCTCCGGTGGGCTCCGGCGCAAATTAAGCCCTGGTTGACGGTAATAATTTTGAGAAAAATAAAAACATTACAATGAAGATGCAACGATATGGGTACCTTATTTTGTGTGAAATGTTATAACATCAGAAAAAGTTCTGTAAAAACAGGGTGCTCAAGTAATCGATGACACAGTAGGAACTGGCAATCACAATCCAATATGTGGAGCGTCCAATGCATACTGCTGGCGAATGTAATGGAAGCTGCTACCCATTTTTTCGATATTATCATATTTCCAACAAAGGTGAGAATGTCTATTAAAAGTTTTATAATAGTCTACTTCAATTTTTGGATAGTTGTTGCCGTGAACAAAAATTGAATTAGGGCAAAGTATCCTGTATTTCTGATTAAATATCTGGTTTGCGGCCCTATGTTTAATGGAAAATTTTCACCCTCTTGATGCCTTCTATCACCCCTCTTAATTTGTCGGTCGAAGTTTGGAACACCCTGTAAAAAGTAATAATTTTAGGGGGTAGGGAGGTCAGGCACATGACATAGTAAAAAATCTCTAGGGGGTGGGGTGATTTGAATTTTGATATCGCTATCATTTTTTATCCAACCAAAATTTTCTCTTTTTATCTGTAACTTGTTTTTTACATCAAAATAGTATGTAATCTTTTTTACTGTGTTATCTATTTTTATGACAATTCAAAATTATTATTAAACCAATTAAATGATTATAAAATTATTTAATTCCAAAATAAGGAATGCCCCAACGTTTGGCATTCCTATTCTTCTGTCATTTGTGTATGCATTGTACCGTCACGAGACAGTAATTCAGGATGGTCTATAGCAACAAAAAGCTTTATTTTACAGCATGGAACAGCTAAATAAAAAACAATCAGAAAAGTTAAAATGAAGAAGTAGATTTTTCACAATCTAGAGATTAACTAAGCTGTGTCCGCAGTAGTGTTAGTACCTCGCGTGGGTTACTAGCCTAGAGTACTCTGATTCCACTGTCCGGAGAGATTTTATCTCCTCATCCTGCCCTGAGCTACCTGGACAGACCTACACAGGGAGCGTAGAAAATAGGTCTTCGCCTATCTTAGTTTCAGCCGAGACTCCCTTAAACGGCTTCAGACATTTAGGTATATGTAAGTTGGAGTTCTTTGATAACCGGCGGCACTTGAAAATGCTTGAGGAGTATTTCAAGTATGGTAAGAATTATTATATCCGAAATGTCTAAAGCTAAAATAATGGCTTAAAATATGATTTTCATACTGTCAGTTGGAGAAATTTGAAGGGGAACATAATGCAAGCTTACTTTGGGTTGTTAGAGATTTTATGATACACAAAATGTATCGGTCTTGTAGCAAGAGGGGGATATTTAGGTGCCACATCGGCATCTATTGACAGAGTGCTATTGAACCGAACCAGGACTTTACAGCATATATAATCAACTGTTCGAGAAAGCATATGCGAAGTATGCTTGAAATGATACTTGTGTTTACCAGTATTAAAAGAGAAAGAATGTTGATTACCTATTTTGTTGATAAAAAGTTCTATCTGCCCCCCCCCCCCCCTTCCCGTGCGGGGACAAGTGCAAGAAGACACTATTACTGTTGAATGCATTGCGTAACAAAAAGCTATTATTAAATACTTTTAAATAGTAACTATTTATTTTAAGTGTTATTTGATATAAAGTTATTTCATATATAAAGTGATTTTTATGGGCTCCTCTTTATTTTAAGCAATAAAGTATGCAAAAAATAAATGTAACCATATTTGTATATCACCCCAAACAAAAGAAAAAAAAAATCCAAAAACCAAAAAAATTTTTAGACATTGATAAAGATATCATTACGGCAGGAGGGGTTCGAAGAATGATAACGTATGATATCGCAGGAAGGGGGGGGGGGGGGGGCGGTGTCCAAAATTACCAAAAACTTGATATCGTTATATATGTGTAGCCCCTTAAATTTTAAACGCTATGACTATTTATTGAGCTACCTGTACCAACAACCGATCGACACAATTCACGCAGGGAACCTGATTGGCTATAGTACCAGGTCTGCTATCTTAGACAACTCAACAGCATATTGGCAATTTAAGCCAAAGGTCTTGGGTTCGACTCTCGGCCTTGACTTCTTTTCACTTACTTTCAAAAGTCGTAATTCTTATATCTGTAGCAATCAGTATGAACGAGAAAAATAATAAAAGCCTAATCTTATTATGCATTCATATCTTAATCATTCAGCTATCATATCTTAGTTAGTTATTTTGTAATAATTAAATTAACTTTACTAATTTTGTTACAGTTAAACAAACTTTAAATGTTTTAATACGATTAACTAAGTATTTATAATTTTTAAAAAATCATAAATAGGAGCATTTTATATTAATCAAATTGAAGTTCTCTGACCATTCCTGTGAAAATGTTTTTCTGCTGTTAAAAAAATTATAGTAAAGGTCCGCGAAATTTAAAATACTGAAGCTTGTGGTGCCCGAGATCCAAAAGTTTGGGGACCACTGTCATAAGCAATGGGAGTTATGAATTGTGTTCGGTTTTTTTTCTTCTTATTTTCACGTACTATACTTTACATTAACATCAGGAAGTCCTGTGGTCATTCAAGGTCACTTTTTCTTCACTTCATATTTCCTTATAATACAGATAATTTTGATAACTCCAAGAGACAATAAATTTCTTCAGTTCAGTTTGCTGAAGTACGACGTTTAAGCTCTATGCTTAACACGCTATTCGAGACAAAACTAAAGGAGCGGAAGGTCATTTCATGAATCGGTGGTGAAATCATGAAAATCACATAGGAATTAGTATAGGTAGGTCTTTCTTTTGTTTTTCTATCTATTAGTTTTATTTAGTTTTGCATATCTCGAATGATTTTCAAGTTTATTATTCGATTTCAAATAACTTAAATATTAAAAGTAACAAAAAAAATGTACTTGTAAAAAATATATATAAATTTGATTTTAATTTTAACGTCTCGAAGTATTCAAATCCTTTTTAATGTTGTAAAATTAAGAAGAGAGATAATGCGTTAAGGTAAATTGTGTGTGTGTGTGTGGGGGGGGGGGGGGATAATAGACCACGGGAGGCGGCTGCTCAGACAATCACCTCATACCTTATCCAGTTGCCTGCTGAAATTATATTAAAATGCAACTAGTCTGCCAAGTCATATCTCGGTGGAAACCTGCAGACCCGATTTTAGTGGTTGATCGGTAGGTTTATCATTGTGTTTTCCTGCACCCAAAGGTATGAAAATCTGGAACACTGAGAGCAGGAAAACACAATGGTAAACCTACCAGTCAACCACTAAATTCGGGTTTGTAGGTGTTTTCCACCAAGATATGACTTGACAGACCAGTTGAATTTTAATATGCGAATCCAGTTTTAACTAATCTTGGAATTTTAGCTGTCAACTCGATGAGGTGATGATCAGTGCAGCCGTCTCCCGGTGTCTAAGGCGATCTCAAATTAAGCTCGCTATTGTTAAACATAAGGACGTCTAAGGCATTCGTACTTTTACAATATCTTCTTAGTAATTTAGTATTTTTAACTTTGTTTTTTAGGTGCGTTCGTAATTATATAAATACGTAGCACCTATAGTCGTCGTTCGGTCCGTCTGTCTGCCTGTCCGTCCGTCCGCATATAACTGAGCAAAAATTACCCAACCGAATGGGCTGAAATTTTAAAAAAATAGTTATTGCTTTGTCGAGTCATTACAAAGTTTATGAAAATCGGATGTACAGTTTAATGACAGGGACAGTGAAAAGTTTTCCGTTACATTACGGCCAATGGGAAAAAATATTTCAAGTGCATTTTAATGATGTTACAGCCTTTCGAACAGAATGAAACTGATATGCACTTATTAAGTGCACTAAAATCTACATTCAGTACAATATGCGGTGCAAAAAATATTTATAAAACTAGTTATAGTGCGAACGGCCATTTGTCACGTTTGACGTGGAATTTCCAACTTGTTTGTGTACTGTTCTTAAAAGACGTCAAAATATTTCTAAAACATATACTTAATTTATAATTTTCTGTATTAAAGTCTTGAAAAATCCGAATAAAATTTTAACACCACATAAAATTTCAGAAATATTTAGACAAAAAAAAGTAAGAAAAAACATGCGTACAGCATAGATTATGAAACACTTTTCAACACTCCCTGAAAGCTTTAACGAAACTTCGTTACTTAGGGAAATAAGGTAAATAAGATAACTAAGTAAACATTTAAAAATCTGATTTCAGCAGTTACCGCCCATAGTCAAATATGCATTCCAATTCTTCTGAACAGCCCTGTATTCGATCTGTATGTTGATATATATATACTATATAATGGGAAAATTTAGTTTAGCAATAAGAAAGTGCATAACAGGTTGAAATTCATCTTTCAGTAATTCATACTAGCAGATGGAAACATACTTGAATACGTTTGTACAGCTCTGTAGTTTACCTAGTAACTTTATTACATGCCACTATTTAGCTAAAATTTGATTCAAACTAAAACACGCTTAAAACTACTGAAATTACATTCCCAAAATTATCACCCATAGACGGCCATGTATCCAACTCTTTGCGTGGCCCTATATATCATTTTATCTATATTCTACAAATATTTCTTAGTACACTAAATTCAGTTCAGCGTAAATATGCATAACTCCTTTAAAACCCACCTTTAAGCAATTTATGCTCATACTCAGTAACCTTTACGAATTCATTTCTGTAGCACTGTAAACTATAGCATTTATACGCACTTTATAGAATGCATAAATATAGTGAACAAGTAGGTAAGTGTGATCACAGATCACACAGAGGGTTTCGTTTAATATTCCTTTCAAAAACCTTTATTCTTTTGAAAAATCTGTTAGTTCCACATTTCGCAACCAGGGGCGCTCTCTATTCTAAACAAATCTCTATCCGAACGAAACTCCGTTTTATATACTATCCGTAGATGTATTAGCCGAGGGGATTGGGCCGATAGCACCCGAGATAAGTAGGCCCCCAAAGCGGTAAAAAGTGGAACTAAAATATGTAAGCCTATGGTGTATAATATGAAAGAATGGTCAAAGGAGTGTCGGCAAAAGTTAGAGAAGTGCTCTTCGGGTGAAAAGGGCGGAGGTTAGAAAAATTGCTTAAAATACACAAGTTAGAGCCCGGAGGAGTAAATAATATAAGACTTTTTAAAATTTTGTGATTTGCCGTGTGTATCTGAGGTATTCAGCTATACGTATGCAAAAATTCATGTCTCCAACTTAATTAGGAGCTCTCTTAGAAAGAATTGCTTAAAATACATATGTGGTAGCTCAAAGGATTAAACGTAAGACTTTTTCAAGATTTTAGGATTTGTCGAATGGCCTCAGGTGTTCTGCTATAAGTATGCAAAATTTCAAATCTCCAGTTTAATAAGGGGCTCAGCTAGAAAGAATTGCTTAAAATACGCATGTGTGAGCCCAAAGGGTTAAATGTACGATTTTTTCAAAATTTTATGATTTGTCGTATGATATGTGGTGTTCAGCTATAAGTATGCAAAATTTCACGCCTCCAACCTAAATAGGGGCTCACTTAGAAAGAATTGTTTAAAATACACATATGGGAGCTCAAAGGGTTAAATGTACGGCTTTTTCAAAATTTTATGGTTTGTCATTTGATCAGAGGTGTTCAGCTATTAGTATGCAAAATTTCACGCCTCCAACCTAAATAGGGCCTCACATAGAAATAATTGCTTCAAATACACATGTGGGAGCGCAAAGGGTTAAATGTACGACTTTTTCAAAATTTTATGATTTGTCGTTTGATGTCAGGTGTTCAGCTATAATTATGCCAAATTTCACGCCTCCAACCTAATTAGGGACTCACATAGAAAGATTTGTTTAAAATACACATGTGGGAGCCCAAAGAGTTAAATGTACGACTTTTTCAAATTTTTATGGTTTGTCCTTTGATGTGAGGTGTTCAGCTATAAGTATGCAAAATTTCACGCCTCCAACCTAATTAGGGCTCACTTAGAAAGAATTGTTTAAAATACACATGTGGGAGCCCAAAGGGTTAAATGTACGACTTTTTCAAAATTTTATGATTTGTCGTTTGATGTGAGGTGTTCAGCTATATGTATGTAAAATTTTCGCTTCCAACCTAGATAGGGGCTCACTTAGAAAGAATTGTTTAAAATACACATGTGGGAGCCCAAAGGGTTAAATGTACGACTTTTTCAAAATTTTATGATTTGTCGTATGATGTGTGGGGTTCAGCTATAAGTATGCAAAATTTGAAGTCTCCAACATGTATAGTTTCTGTGAACGGTCTCTGTGACAGACAGACGGACAGACAGACAGACAGAGGAGCGAGACGAATAGGGTTTCGCCAGATGAACGAAACCCTAAAAAAGCGCACATCATAATTAAAAATGCATTTCGAGCAATCATTACTAATATACAGTAATTCGGATACAATATAGTATCTGAAATCTTTTCAAATCCACCGCAAACAATTTCCCCTATATCATTACGAACGGAATTCTTTTGTGTGGCCCTGTAAACGAACAATAACTATTCTTTGCATCGCATATTCAATAGAGTGCATATTTTAGTGAACTTTATAAATGAATATCAATTTTACTATGTTTGAACGAGTGTAACACCATTAAAAATCATTTGAAACGATTTTTTCCCATTGGCCGTAATGTAACGGAAAACTTTTGACTGGCCCTGTAAATGAACTAAACATGCTACAAACTTCATTTGAAATAGGGAACGTTCTAGGGTAGAGGTCACTAACATTCAAAAATTTCAGAACGATCCGAGCATATTTACGAGAGTTAGAGCGTGGACAGACGGCCAGACGGCCAGAGGGACAGATGGCCAGACGGACAGACGACCAGACAAACCGAAGTCATAAACACTTTTCAACTTTGTTGGAAAGTGTTAAAAATATATCTTTAAGGGCAGTTGAAAATGAAATTCGTGAAAAAAATCTTTTTTTTTTTATCTTTTAATATTTTGAATCCTTTATTTTCCTCCTTTCGAATGGCATAACTTTTTTTTCTACGACAACAAGAAGTTACAAAAAAATTAAGTCTTTCATCTTGCTTACATCATACATACATAAACATTATATACGTGAACTTTAAACTCAACTATCTCAAAATGTTGCTTCTTAAATTTCGATGTACATTTTTACAGAAACTACTACATACTATTGTTTCCAATCTTGCCACAATATTTCACACATATATATCCCTAATCAATCTGATGTGAACTTTCGTTACAAACATTTATAAAAAAAATTTATAAAAAGTTTTTCTTTGGAAAAATGTAAGTTTTTTGTAATTTAAAAGTGTTTTTTATTCGAGATAAAAAAAAATAACTAAAGAATATGTGTTTATAAAATTGACTTCACTTTATTAGGAACTATGCACATAAAAAATTTCAAGTGAATATCTATGTACAGTAAACTCTCTGTAAGGCGGACTCTGTGTAAGACGGAAATCTGTCTAACTTGGAAAGATTTTCAAGTCCCTGCGAACCCATAGGCATAGAGTAAAATTTGCCTAAGGCGGAATATTGTCTACTACGGAAATTTTTCTCGGTCCCGATCGATTCCGCCTTAGATAGAGTTTACTCTTATATAAAATTTGCTAAGGAGCGGGGGGGGGGGGGGGGGATCTGTATATAAAAAAGAACCCAAACTTTTTTTTTTCAATAGCAATAAACCAAGTTTGATACCATAAATAAATTATACACTTTCCAATTACCTAAAAACAAAATTTTCATAGAATTCGTACGATTAGTTTAAGATAAATTACTTGTTTTAAAATGAGCCTATTTTAGGGGCTGTATCCAAATTGAAGTTCGGGACTCAAATGTTGAAATGCTACAGAATGACTATGTCACTACTATTAATGTATTATTTCTTGCCAATATGGACCTTTAAATCGCAGTATCAATTCAGTCAGCAGTATATCAATATTGCCAGCCCAAATGTTTGAATAAAATGAGTAAAATATATTATTTTCAAATTATGCTTTTCTGCACACCATAGACGAACCTTAAACCATCATTTTGAAGTTTTTTAATGATAATTCGGAAACTACTTGAAAGAAAAATTTGAAATTGAGAATTCGCATATACCAGGACATAATAAATACAAATCTATCAAAAAATGGTAGGTTGCAATTCATTTTTTTTTTCGAATATTAATTTCATAATTCGTAATTCATATTATATTTTTTTAAATTACAAATTGAATGTATTTACGTTTGGCTTGTTTAGCATTATAATCACATACAAAATTATCACAGTAAGATTATAATTTCAGGAGATATTAATAAAAATATAAAAATCTAATTTAACATTAGAAGCTCTAAATTTTGAAAATTTATAATTCAAAAATTTATCATCCAAAGGACTTGAAATTTCGTTTCTAGGCCGAGTTTGAACCGAAGATTTAAAATGTATTGTCAAAATTGGGTGTTGCTTTTGAAAAAAGCAAAGTTTTGGTCTGGTTTTGATTTGTACATGGCCCCCTAAGCAAATTTTTTATACATAATTTAAAAGTAGGCTTAATTTCCAATCGTTTGGTACCGGTAACTTTCTACTAATAAAGATAATTAGTTTTAGAGTTAGTAGAAGGTGTTTACTTTCCCCCCCCACGACTATACCTTTTATAGAAACTGCTACATATTATTGTTTCCAATCTTGCCACAAAATTTCACACATTCCACTGATCAATCTGAAGTAAACTATTGTTACAAAATTTTTATAAAAAGTTTTTCTTTGGAAAAATGTAAGTTTTTTGTAATTTAAAGTGTTTTTTATTCGAGATAAAAAAATAACTACAGAATATCTGTTTATAAAATTGACTTTACTTTATTAGGAACTATGCATATAGAAATTTCAAGTGGATATCTATGGTAGTTTCTGAGAAAAGGTAGTGGTGGGAAAATAAATTTAAATACCCCTACTAACTCTGCAACAAATTATCGTAGAAGAAAGTTACCGGTACCAAGCTATTGGAAAAATCGATTGAAAAGTCTACTTTTAAAGGATATACATAAAATTTGTTTAGGCTCATTATCCGCGGCTTTGCTCGCATAATAATTGAAATATGACAAATGGTATTTGTGTACCTATTTTTATCAGAAAAAATTACACTGTTATGAATAATTAAAAAGTTACTAATTAAGCCACAGTTTGACTAAACTTCATTACTACACTACATTAAGCGGAACTGAGACTTAAATTAATAAGAAGAACTAAAACTAATTGTACATAAATAACAATTTAGGAAGTATTTTGAAGTTTTTATGTTCATTTTAGTATTCATTTGAAGTTTTGAAATTTTTAGAAACCATCTTGTTAGTATTTACATCTTAAAATTAATCATCATGTCAAATTCCAAGCTTCTTGTCTAACGGTTTACCACCTCTCTGGTGGCAGCATGGGTATACAAGTTTTCAGTCTCAAGACTGATTTCAGTGTTGGAGATATTTTTGATTAATAGTAAATTTTACTGTATATACTTAAATAATAGCAAATTACCATCAAGAACTTCTAATCACTGTATTTTATTGTAAGAGATCAATTTTTAGCCATAAAGCAAGACATAGAAATATTCTAGTCCATTTCTATTTGATTATTCCTAATATTCATAACAGTTTCCAGACTTGGCTTGGAGAGACTTTTTGCACCCATGGGTAACAGCAACATAAAATGCCTATGTTGAAACAAGGACTGTCACCATTAATTTGCTGACATTAATTTTGAAATCGGTTTGGTATTTCGTAATATTTCATAGAAAACTTATTTATAAGGTTTTTAAAGGCTTTAAGGTTTTATAAAATTACTAATTAAGCCACAGTTTGACTAAATTTCATTATTACACTGCATTAGGTGAAAATAAGACTTAAATTAATAGGAAGAACTTAAACTAATTCTAAATAATTTATAATTCAGAATGTATTTTGAAGCTTTTACGCTCATTTCAGTTTTCATTTGAGGTTTTGAAATTTTTAGAAACCGTTCTTAGCACGCATTTACATCTTAAAAGTAACCATTATGCCATATTCCAAACTTCTACTACTTTATTAAAGTCCTAAATATGATATGCAATTTTTTATACACACCACATACTAAGCTAAAATTTAATCCAGATAGGAAACGCATAATACAATTAAAATAGTACTTCCAGCAATTACTATTCATAAAATGTAATATATTCAGTTCATTGCAAAATCCTGTATATGAATTTATTTATATACAATATAGCTCAGTATACGCTATTATTGTGATATGGTTATTAGTGAACGTAATTAAGGCTTATTACGCGTACTTACTTTGTATCATTAATAACGTCTTTTAAGCAAATAAATATTTGAATATATGTTTTGACTTTTCCGTTTGGAATATATATTGTGATACGATTATTAGTGGAAATAATTAAGGCTTATTACTCGTACTTACTTACATAAGTTTACGCTAACTAAATATAGTTAAGCTGAAAAATGCATAACACAAATTAAAGAACCTTTAAGCAATTCAAACCCACAGACACGCTTATTTTGTGCATCCCTGTATATAATCTATAGAATTTATACGCACCACGTAATGTACCAAAATTTGGTTAAGCTCCCGAGATAAATCGGGAGTAAAAGCACTGTTTCCTTATACCTGCTGACGGTGAAGTGGTTACGCACAGCTTTTTAGTATCTGAAAAACGCTTCCAGCAATTACTTTTCATAAACATGCTGTAACCAAATACCTTTTTGGTTCTGTAAATGAATAAATAAATGCTATGGCGCTATAATATCCATTGAGCATCTTTTAGTGCACTTAAGCAATGCACATTAATTTCATCATATTTCAAATAGTGTAACATTTTAAAAATACGCAGCAAATGATATTTCCTTATAGGTCATAATGTAACGGAATTCTTTTGTGTGCCCCTGTAAATGAGTGATAAATACCGTACTAAACCTTCATAGAGAAGGGGTGCACAACCTTTTTAAGAGAAGGGCCATTTACAAAAATGATTAGGTTGTCGAGGGCCACATCAGTAACACAGAGAAAATTTTATATCGGGGAGGTGGGGGGGGGGGGGGGTAATAAGTCTTTACTCTTGATGAATAATTATTTTTTGTCTATAATAAAAATGAACAAACGGAAATAAATAATTGTATGAAGGAATGCAGGGCTTCTTCGCATCTGTATGAATAACCATTCAACATTTTATGAAGACTAACGGTTTCTTCTTGACAAATAGAAACTTGAAGAAAAAAAATTGCACAAAATTTCTAAATAATTGAACGTTATTGAAAGTTATATAAAAAAAAATTATTGAAGAATCACTTAATTTAAAATAAAAGGAAACTTATTTTTGAAATAACAAGGCATGATGGACTGTTTTTTTCTGCGGGCTATTAACAAAACTCGTTTTTTTTCTTTTGTCCATCAAATGCGACTGATTGACGAAATTCGCTATTTTTTACCAATGACCGATTGACAGATTTCGCGGTAATTTTCGATTGCCGACTGGCAAAATTTGCAATCTTTTCAAACAACCAATTTGCGATACCTGCGATAAATTGACGCAATTCGAGATTTTTTTCAGCGATAAATTTTCAAATTTCGCGATGTTTTTTCCCCAAATTTTGCGCTTTTTTTCGCCTTCGATCGAATTATTTCGCGACTTTTTTGTTCTGCGATCGATTTTCGAAATTTGAAAGTTTTTTCCATGAACGATTGACAAAATTTGCGATTTTTTTCCATGAGTGATTGGCGAATTTTGCGATATTTTACGTGACAGATTGACAATATTTGCATTTTTTCCAATGACGAATCGACGAGTGATTTTTTCCTCATATACAGTGATGTAATTTGCGATTTTTTCGCGCAATAAATTGGCGAAAATCTCGATTTCTTTTTCGCGTACAATCGATGCGATTTTTGCGATTTTTTCCCTCGACCAATGGATTTCTATTTCATGATATTTTTTGGGACCGACACACAAATTTTGTAATTTTTTTCCATGAGCTATTCACGAAATTCGCGAATTTTTGGGAAAATTCACGTTTTTTTCACGAGCGATTGATAAATTTCACAATATTTTTGCGACCAATTGACAAAATTTGCAATTGTTTCTATCAATTGTCAAAATTCGTGATTTTTTTCCGCCACAGATTGACAAAATCGCGATTTTCCCCCAGTCGATCAACGGAATTTGCAATTTTTGTACCTCATCGACAAAATTCGTGATTTTACTGAGCCCGATTAATAAAATTCGTGATTGTTAACTGACTCTGATGAAATTTGAAATTTTTCCCGCGGCGAATTAACGAAATTTGTGATTTTTTCCCGCAATAAGCTAGCGAAACTCGCGATTTTTCCGTAGCCGATTAAGAAAGTTTGCACTTTTTCCGCAGCTCCTCGACAAAATTCGCGATTTTTCCGCATCCGATCAACGACATTCGCGATTCTTAACTGACTCTGAAGAAATTTGTAATTTTTACGCGACAAATTGATGAAATTCGACATTTTTCTCGCGATAAACTGACGAAACTCACGATTTTTCCGCAGCTGGTCAACAAAATTTGCAATTTTTCCGTACCTCATCGACAAAATTCGCGATTTTTCTATGCCCGATTAAAGAAATTTGAGACTTTTCCGCGCCGAGTCGACAAAATTCGCGATTTTGCCTCTCGCGATCAACAAAATTCGAAAATTTTCCGCACTCGATAAGCGAAATTTGCGATTCTTAACTGACTCTGACGAATTTTGTGATTTTTCCCGCGGCAAATTGACAAAATTCCGTTTTTTTTCTCACGATCAACTAACAAAACTCGCAATTTTTCAGCAACCGATCAAGTATTACATAATCGACAAAATTCGCGATTTTTAACGCGTTCGATCAACGAAATTCGCGATTTTTAACGCGTTCGATCAACGAAATTCACGATTTTTAACTGACTCTGCCGAAATTAGCAATTTTTTCAGCGGCAAATTGTCGAAATTCGCGATTTTTTCTCGCGATAAACAGACAGAACTCGAGATTTTCCCCAAGTTGATTAACGAAATTTGAGATTTTTCTGCGACTCATCGATAAATTTCGTGATTTTTCGAACTCGAACAACGAAATTTGCGATTCTTAATTGGCTCTGATGAAATTTGCAATTTCTTCCCGGGGCAAATTAACGAAATTCGCGATTTTTTCCTGCGACATATGGACAAAAAAATTGCAATTTTTCCAGTTATAAATTGACGAAATTGTGTCAAAAAAAGAAGAAGAAATTATATAAATTGTGATCGCGGGCCACAGGTTGTGCATCCCTATTCTAGAGAAAGAATGTTGTGTTGCATCTCAATAATGTATATAAATTTCAGTATGTTTGATATATTGTAATTTTATTTTACACTGCAAAGGATTTTTTGCCCCGTAGATAGACTATAATGTAACAGATATATATGGTTGTGTCCCTGTAAACGAACTATATATGTTACGCATTCTACTTTCAATAGGAAATGTCCTACGGTAAGCTTCGATATTATAGACTAAGCTCATGGCAATGCAACTATATTTACTAGAGTTAGTGCACAAACAGACAGACGACCAGACAAACGGAAGTCGTAAACACTTCAACTAAGTTGAAAAGTTTTTCATGAAATTGTAATTTTTTTGCAGCGCCTTAGTACTAGAAATATCTTTTTTTGACAAACAGTGACAATTTTTTTTTAAAGCTATTAAGTACAAGTCGGAAATTGTACATCAAACGTGGCAACTGAGATGCGTTTGTACTATAACAAGCTTTATAAATATTCAGATCTTGGTGCAACAGCTGTTGCACTCTTATACAAAAATGCATGAATACAAAGTTCATTAAGATGATATATAATTAATTCGGTAATGCGGAAATAATAGGATTCCATCTTAAATAGGACGTCATCACCATGGCAACATAGGACCATTACCTATCATGGAATATCATTGAATTAATGACGCATGATAGGATTTAATAGAATAAAGAAAACTTTTATAATATCTTTTAAAGTTTTGAATCGATTTTCATAAACTTTGAAATGACTCGACAAAATTCTGCAACGATTTAAATTTCTGCAACGAAATTATGCAAAAATCAGTTAAAAATAAAAAAACTTACCAAAACCGAAAACATACTTGTAGAAAATATTTCTCATCAACAGATCTGTAAATAAATTCTTTTGTTTGCCCTGTTAATGAATGATAAATGCTATGTAGGTCATATTTTGCAGTGATAAATATATGGTGCACCTCAGTGCTATATATCAGTTTCTATATGTTTGAAAAAGTATCACGTTACAAACGATTTTTATCCATAGACTATAATGTAACAGAGTTCTTTTGCATGCCCTTTGTAAACGAACTATAAATGCTACACACTTCATTTTCAACACCGAACATGCCATCGTAAATCTCGATAAGATATATGAATTACATTGCAACCCCAATATGTTAACATGGGTTAGATCGCGGGCAAACAGACAGGCGGGTGACCCCGCAAACGAAGTCATAAACACTGTTTAACTGTATTGGAAAGTAAGATCTAAACGTACTTCTTAAAAACACCATAAAAATATGGAAATGCGTAAGCCCTTTTCAAAAAATCTTAGCCATTCTTCATCAGGTGAAAGAACACATGCTTCTGGTTTGAAAGCAGGAGCAAGACTGAAAGGAAAGAAAGGGGAATGGGACAAATTGAAGAAACAACCAATGGAAAAGCAGAAGGCATCATCCAATCATACAAAAACATTACCCAATCATAAGAACGCAGAATAGAAGGAAAATTATGAAGCAAACTGAATAAAAACAGAGTAAAAATAATTAAAGGAAAACACACCGATACATAAAATATACGCGAAAAAGAACAAAAAAAATAATAATAGAAGAAAAATATAAAATAAAAGCAGTTAAATTAAAATAAAAGAATAAATAAAAATAAACAAATATAGTAATAATAATAATAATAATAATAATAACAATAAATATAATAAATAAAATAAAATAAGAAGATACATAATAATAACAATAACAACAATGTCAATAAATAAATAATAAATAAATAAATAAATATAAATATAGTAATAATAATAATAATAATAATAATAATAAATATAATAAATCAAATAAAATAAGAAGATATATAATAATAATAACAACAACAACAACAATGTCAATAAATAAATAATAAATAAATAAATATAAATATGATAAAAAATAATAATGCATGCAAATATAAAAAATTATACATGTAAATATATAAGGTGCTCATAACCATAGTAGAAAGTCCACTTTGAAAAAAAAAATGAGACAGTCCATTTAGAAGATGCATAAAATATGTTTTATCCACCCCCACAGTAAACCAAGTCTGTAAACAGGTGACATATATGAGAAATTATGTGAAAATAGACTTCTTTCACAGTGGGAGTGAATAAAACAAATTCCACCCTCTAAATGGACTATTTCATTTTTTTTTTCAAAATGGACTTGGTCTACTACGGTTGTAAATCCCTCATATATAAATACCATAACTAATATTTATTAAATGGTACTAATATTAATTATATATTATGTAGTAGGACTGAACTAATATTTCCACGACTGAGAGAAAAATCAGATTTTTCATTAACAATAACCTCACAATTTATACAAGTAGCTAAATTTTCGAAACAGACCAATTCTGAGGTGCTATTGACATTAGATGCAAAAATTATCTTTAATGTCTATGAATGTACTTAAAGATAAGTTCTGAAAATATGTTCAATTACTAAAAATAGTTATTACGTAGGCAGTAACTACAAAACCAAGAATCCGAGATTTCAAAAAATTTTATCTAAAATTTAAAAGTATATTTTAAGAAATCATAAATTTTTTTAAATATTTGGATAATGAAACAAAATTTAAACAATATATTATAAATTTATGTAACATGTTTTAAGTTATTTCGCTGCGAAAAATAGGAAATTATTCATTTGAATAACTGTAAATAATTTTAAATAGCAGCAAAAATTACTGGACTATAGAAATACAAACTTCTTATTTATTTTTTGTTTTCTTTAAATATTTAAACATGTAAAATACCATAGTTAAAATTGCTCTTATATTCTAAAAAACATACATGCAAATTATATCTTTTCGTAAATTTCAGTGATTATACATATGTTTTTAAATATGGTTCGAAAATATAATAAAAAAATATAAAATAAATCAATTATAATATCACACACATATATATATATATATATATATATAATCAATCATATATATATATAATCAATCATATATATAGTATAATCAATTATAATCATTTATATATAATACGGGTGCACAACCTTTTTAAGAGAAGGGCCACTTACAAAAATGTTTGGGTTGTCGAGGGCCACATCAGTAACACAGAGAAAATTCTATATCCGGGAGGTAAGGGGGGGGGGGGTAATAAGTCTTTATTCTTGATGAATAATTATTTTTTGTCTATAATAAAAATAAACAAACGGAAATAAATAATTGTATGAAGGAATGCAGGGCTTCTTCGCCTCTGTATGAGTAACCATTCAACACTTTATGAAGACTAACGGTCCCTTCTTGACAAATGGTAACTTGAAGAAAAAAAATTACACAAAATTTCTAAATAATTGAACGTTATTGAAAATTATTTAAAAAAATTATTGAAGAATAAATTCATTTAAAATAAAAGGAATCTTATTTTTGAAATAACAAGGCATGATGGACTAATTATGCTATTTTTTCTGCGGACTATTAACAAAACTCGTTTTTTTTTTGTTTTTTCAATCAAGTGCTACTGATTGACGAAATTCGCGATTTTTATCAACGATCGATTGACAGATTTCGAGGTAATTTTCCATTGCCGATTGGCAAAATTTGCAATCTTTTCAAACAACCAATTTGCGATACCTAAATCTTGATATAGATAAATTGACGCAATTCGCGATTTTTTTTCAGCGATAAATTTTAAAATTTCGCGATTTTTTTTCCACAACGGATCAACGAAAATTGCGATTTTTTCCGCCCCTGATCGAATTATTTCGCGACTTTTTTGTTCTGCAATCGATCTTCAGAATTTGCAAGTTTTTTCCATGAACGATTGACAAAATTCGCGATTTTTTTTTCGTGAGTGATTGGCGAATTTTGCGATATTTTACGTGACAGATTGACAATATTTGCAATTTTTTTCCAATAACCAATCGAAAAAACGTGATTTTTTCCTGTTATACATTGATGTAATTTCCGATTTTTTTCGCGCAATAAATTGGCGAAAATCGCGATTTCTTTTACGCACACAATCAATGAAATTTGCCATTTTTTTCCTGCGACCAATGGATTTCTATTTCATGATATTTTTTGGGACTGACACACAAATGTTGTAATTTTTTTCCCATGAGCTATTCACGAAATTCGCGAATTTTTGGGAAAATTCACGATTTTTTTTTCACGAGCGATTGATAAATTTCACAATATTTTTGCGACCAATAGACAAAATTTGTAATTTTTTCTATCAATTGTCAAAATTCGTGATTTTTTTCCGCGACAGATTGACAAAATCGCGATTTTTCCCCAGTCGATCAACGAAATTTGTAATTTTTTCTATCAATTGTCAAAATTCGTGATTTTTCCTCGACAGATTCACAAAATCTCAATTTTTCCCCAGTCGATCAACGAAATTTGCAATTTTTGTACCTCATTGACAACATTCGCGATTTTACTGTGTCCGATTAACAAAATTCGTGATTGTTAACTGACTCTGATGAAATTTGTAATTTTTCCCGCAATAAGCTGGCGAAACTCGCGATTTTTCCGTAGCCGATCAAGAAAGTTTGCAATTTTTCCGCAGCTCCTCGACAAAATTCGCGATTTTTCCGCGTCCGATCAACGACATTCGCGATTCTTAACTGACTCTGAAGAAATTTGTAATTTTTACGCGACAAATTGATGAAATTCGACATTTTTTCGCGCGATAAACTGACGAAACTCACGATTTTTTCGCAGCCGGTCAACAAAATTTGCAATTTTTCCGTACCTCATCGACAAAATTCACGATTTTTCTGCGCCCGATTAAAGAAATTTGAGACTTTTCCGCACCGAGTCGACAAAATTCGCGATTTTTGCTCTCGCGATCAACAAAATTCGAAAATTTTCCGCGCCCGATAAACGAAATTTGCAATTTTTAACTGATTCTGACGAAATTTGTAATTTTTTACGCGGCAAATTGACAAAATTCCGCTTTTTTCTCACGTTCAACTAACAAAACTCTCAATTTTTCAGGAACCGATCAAGGATTACTAAATCGACCAAATTCGCGATTTAGTAATCCGATCACGTTGACCGACGCGTCCGATCAACGAAATTCACGATTTTTAACTGACTCTGAAGAAATTTGCAATTTTTTCAGCGGCAAATTGTCGAAATTCGTGATTTTTTCTTGCGATAAACTGACAAAACTCGAGATTTTTCCCCAGTTGATCAACGAAATTTGAGATTTTTCTGCAACTCATCGATAAATTTTACGATTTTTTCCGAACTCGAAATTTGCTGTTCTTAATTGGCTCTGATGAAATTTGCAATTTCTTCCCGGGGCAAATTGACAAAATTCGCGATTTTTTCCTGGGACATTTGAACAAAAATTGCAATTTTTCCAGTTATAAATTGACGAAATTATGTTAAAAAAAAACGAAGAAATTATATAAATTGTGATCGCGGACCACAAGTTAACCCATGGCGGGCAACTTTTGGCCCGCGGGCCACAGGTTGTGCATCCCTAATATATAGTATAATCAATCACAAATCATTGATATATAACACTCATAAACAAGAAATTTTTTCTTGGAAATTTTTAACAGATTTAAGTAGCCATACCCTTAAAAATTTAGGAAATATTCACAAAAAGGTGAAGTTGGTTTTCGTTTCAGAGATATCTGTGTTTAAATATATCTCATTATGTTATTTTATTGCCTTTTAAACAGGGATGAGAGCGCTCCGATCCAAATGACCGATTACTACCACTAAATTTTAATAATGTTCTTTGCTTTGTTAAATTTGAGAAATTCTCTGATTAAATAATGCGAGAAATACTACTAAAATTTAGTGGTAGTATTCGACCATTTGGGTCGGAGCGCTCTCATCCCTGCTTTTAAAGTACTTCTACAGTCTAATAACCCTGAAAGTGAACAAATATCTGCGACTTATAATACATCTAGGCGCCAATAAGATGTGTTTCGTCCATGTGAAAAATGCAGCACAGCAGCGCCACCTGTTGGGCGATTTAGACAAAAACATAATTAGCACCAATTCATATGAAGGACTATTTTAACTTTGTATACTTTTTACAGGGGAAGGAGAAAGCAGAAATAGATATATATGGATAGAATAATACAGGGTTCGTACACATTTCTTGAAATAAAAATCAAGGACTTTTAAGGACTTTCAAGGAACAAAAAAAATTGTAAGGACCTACAAGTTAAATAAACTAATAAATTATACTATTCATTTTTTAATAAAGGGTTTAATTTTTTGTAAATACAAGTTTTAAACATTCAAAGGGGGGGGGGGGGGTTCAGCGTGTCGCAGTACAAATTTAGAAAATTTTAAAATAACAAATATAGGAGACGAAAGAACTAGTCGGATGTGCCAATCACAGAATTTTCTTCTATCTCATACATGTTAATACTACAGAATTCACTATAAAAGTGCCAACATTAAATAGCAATCTATGTCCATCATGAGGATTCTAAAGATATGAAATTCCGTGCATTAGTTCTCGAGATATGACTATTGCTAAAATTGTGTAAATGCTGCAAAATGCAGTATATCAGCGCCACCTGTTGGGAGATTTTCACGAAAACCTAATCAGCATCAACTTTTGTTAACATCTGGCTGAATCTGAAGTTTGATGAAAATCGTGCGTTAGTTTTTGAGATAGAGCTATTGCGAAAATCGGTAAAAATGCGCACAGCAATGGCATCTAACTGAAGATTAACACCAAAACTTTACCAGGAACAACTTGTGCCAACGTCTAACTGAATCTGAAGTTTGATGAAAATTCGTGCATTTGTTCTTGAGATAGAGCTATTGCGGAAATCATGAAAAATTTAGCATAGCAGTCTCACCTGTACGGCGATTTACACCAAAACATAATCAGCCCCTATATTTATCAAGTTATACCTGAATCTGAAGTTTGATTGCTTTCATTCAAGGACGTTGTGCATAATTTGTTAGGGAATAACAAAGCTACAAATTACAAGTGTATAGTTCAAAATATGGTAAACAATTTTAAAAAGCTAAATTGTAACAATTCATTAGAGCTTCATTTCTTGCACTCTCACATTGACTTTTTTCCAGATAATACGAGAGCAATTAGCGACAAGTATGGTGAACGATTTCACCAACAAATTTCTGCTATGGAGTCTCGTTATCGATCGCAATGGAATGCAGCAATGCTTGTCGATTACTGTTGGTTCATAAAAGAGAAGATACTGAACATAAATATAAACGCAAGAATATGTACTAATGTATTCAAATTAATACACTCAAATTTTGTGTTCAGCTGCGTAAAATGTGTGTAAAATATATGGAAAAGGTGTATAAACAGTGTACAAGTATACTGCTGCTAAATTTAACATTTATGTATTATTATTATGCATTATTGTACGATCTCTTAAATTGTGATATATCGTAAAAACGTATAAATACATGTCCTTCGCTAAAAAAAAAATAAGAACCAAGTAAAAATTTCCAATATAATTTTTATTTACTCAAGAGTGTATATAATTGGAATATTAGCTTTAAATTTAAGAAAAAAATAAAAAGTGAATTTTTGTTTATCAGTGTAATAAATCATATAATGTAATCAGTCATATAAAATATATAATCATATATATATGTAATCAATTAAAATATAAATAAATTATAATTGATAAAAGTTTTCATCGCGAAAAGTAAGAGTCCGGCTGGGATTCGAACTCAAAGAAAAATTTTATTATCCAGTTCGTTGGCAACGATGCTCCTAAGCCGTTTACCAAAAGAAATAATTTATCCAACTGTTATTTAAATTTTCAGGCTTATTTTCTCAAGATTCTGCAGGTATAAAATTAACCCCAGTATACACTATTGAAGTTACATTTACTCGACCTTACATCGAATCTATGTGAGGATCATATTTGCAATTCGTTAATACTTTTACTATAGTGCCTAGAAGATATAGTGTGGCGATCAACCATGTAAACATTGTATAAGGGTCAATTGAGAAAGCATTTCGGCTGGTAAAGAGCTAGCAGATGTCGCTGCGATCAAGATTTACCGTACAGCATCGTTCAACATCTATGTCATTCAATTTTTTAGGACCTTTTTAAAGCATTACTGGAATATCTGGTTGCCGCACAATTACAGTGGCTAGAATAGATAGTGTGCCGTTCATTGGTTACCATAACGCTTTTTTTTTGGTCGTGAAATGAGGACGCCGCAAGGTGGCGCGCATGTTAACACCGACTGGACATTTTGAAAGCTTTTAGCGCCGTGACAGTGAAGCATATTGTAAACAAACGCGAGTTTTTCCCATAAAGTTTTAATTATGTCTGTTTAAGAAACAAAATATGAGTGAAAAACTAGCAAAAAATATCAGAAAAGGTATTGTTTTGCGCCTGGTTGTCGTAATTTGTTTTTGAACAAGTGTATAAAGCAAAATGTATCTGTTTTCAATTAGTTGATCTCCAATTTTGTTCTAAAGAAAAAAAAAATGCATTTTTAGAATATTGTTTGATTAAGTTTTCATGATAAGTGCAATATGTTTTAGTTTCTAATTTATATTATGCTTAAAAATATTTATTGTCAGCAGTAAGTTGACTATTTTGAAAATATCGGATATTTTTTATATTTTCGAAAATATCATGATATTTACGAACCCTGGGCCCGGGGGAAGAAGATTAATCCACAGAGCAATGAGATGTCCCTCCGGAAGATTTGATATTTTGTTTTCAATGGTCAAAAAGTGTAATCCCCCCCCCCCTCCCCCGGAGCTACAAAAATCCCTCTCGGAGAAAAGTGTCTCAATTCAACACTGGTTTGAGCAGTTTTGGAAGTAGTGAACAGTTGTTGGTATTTGTAAATAAAACTAATGCCAATATACCCTTTGAAATTATTTACTCTTCATACATAATTCATAAAAAAAAAATTTTTTTTTAAATTTTCTTAAGAATTTTAATATGTGATTTACAGTGTGAGAAACATTTATTTAACAAATGTTCCTTTGCTTTGAAAATAACACTAAATTTTGCTATTGGGAATTTATTTTTATATATTCATTGCATGTTTGTACCAGTGTTGAATTCAGGGGAGACATTCCTTCCCTGAATAATGAGATGCCACACCCCCCGGAAGATTTGAGATTTTGTGTTTTCAATGGTCAACACTGAATTCAACACTGGTTTGCACAATTTTGGAAGGAGCGAACACTTGTTGGTTTTTGTAAATAAAGCTAAAGCGAATTTAACCTTCGGATATTTTTTTTGAAATTATTTACTTTTCATACATAATTCATAAAGAAATTTCTTTTTAAGAATTTTTCTTAAGAATTTTAATATGTGATTTCAAGTGCAAGAAAGATTTATTTAAAAAATGAGGCTTTGTTTTGAAAGTAACGCAAAATAAATATTGCCATTGGAAGTTTATTTTTAAATATTCATTGTATGTTTGCACAGTTTTAGAAGTAGTGAACAGTTGTTGGTATTTGTAAATAAAGCTAAAGCGAATTTAACATTTGAATTTATTTGCTTTTCACACATATAATTTTTATTTAAAAAATATGTCTCTGTTCTAAAAGTTTGTAAATAATATATTTATTATTGAAATATTTCAGACTTCTTTTCATCTAAATATCAATTTCTAAATTTAAATATCTTCTTATATAATATTAAAATAAGTATCTAAAAAGCATTAATTTATCCGATCTGCTTTCGGAAATTTCCAGTCTATATTGCAGTCAGCGCCATCTATTGGAGGATTACTTTCCCGGTCATTTTTTTAGCGTCGAACGGCACACTATATATTCTAGGCACTGTAGCACAATATCCTCCAGACGCTTTACTTATAGTTACCGAACGAATCGCTGCAAAAAATAAAATAAATAAATAATAAAAAAAACAACAAATGTTTGTTAAGCTAGGAAAATATATTATAACCAGGGATGAGATTTCCGCGATTTTGCACACCAGTATTTTGCTAGAGAAAATGATATTTCATTTAATCGGAACATTTGTGCGATTTGATAGAACACCATTTTCTCTGAGAATATGCAAAGACGCGGAAATCTCATCCCTGATTATAACCGTAAACGAAAATAAACATTAACCTCTTCCGAAAATCTTTCTTTGTCAATAGAAACTTCAGAAACTAATATACAGGGTGGTCATAAAGTCTTTCCCTGATTACAATAATTTATTGCAGAAAAACTAATATAATTTGGCATATGCTTGTTTCAATATATTGTAAAGACATTTATTAAGTTTTTAATACAAATACTTACGTCAGTAAATTTCGATGTAAGCACCCTTGATAGCTCGAAGAATGTGAAGGTGGTATTACATTTCACGTCACGCATTGCCTGACCCTGACATTTGGGGTGTCACACTAGACACAGCATTAAAGACCATGATCCTGACCTTGCGTGTTTCAATATCTTTTATTGGTGTTGCAAAAACTCTGGCTTTTATGTATCCCAAAAAGAAAAAATCTAGAGCAGTAATATCGGGTGACCTAGGAGACCATGGTGTTGGTCCATTCCGACCCAGGAAATTTGTCATCGAGGAGCTCACAAACGACGCTACCCCAGTAAGGTTGTCTGATGGACTAAAAAAAGAACTTAAGAAAATGACTTTTCCATAATAAAAATTTTACAGTAGCACATTCAATGGTTATTTCGTAATATTTTTTTGTAATCAGAGAAAGACTTTACAACCACTTTGTATTTTCGAGAGTTACAGAATCATAAAAAAAAAGTTTCTTTTGTTTCTTCGTTTCTGAGTAAGTCGTTAGAGTGTATTATTCAGTTTTCGGAAAACGGAATATCGGTCTTTAGGATGCTATTAAGTATCAAGTAGAATTTTCATGTTCATCAAACATGTTTTACTAACAAACATGACAAATTAACAACATTAACATTAAAATTAATATTATTTTGTTAGTATTAGATGTACATAAATTCAATTACGCAGCTGAAAATATTTAATCGAGAAATAATAACATCCTAAAAACCTATATTCCGAGTAGGGAAAACTGATTAATACTTTATAACAATTACTGTGAAGCATTTTCGAAAATCAGTGTCAGCAAGGGAAAGTTTATTTTTGTAAATACTTCTTTAGACCTGGAAAATATATAGTAAAGTGGGGACAGACGCCGCGGTGAAACAGATGCCGCAGAGATTGTGTAGGCGACACTATTTTTCCCTAGACCATTTTAGAAGTTCGTAGTGTTCCTCTGTGCTGTGTGATGTGTTGTATGCGTTTCCACCGCTTAATTGTCAGTATTTACATATTTATGCCAGTTTTTATGGCTCGAACCTGCGTGGTAAGTTGCTAAAATTATTCTAATGAAGTTTTATTACATATTTTAAGAAAAATAAACAGAGATTTCATCTCAAAATCGATTGCAACTATAGACTAGAGCCTCGTAGAATACAGACATGTGCTTGCCTTTCTCTCGCGTCGTTAACATGACACAAAATGGTGGCGCGGCATCTTACCCGCCACTATGGGACAAATGTCGCACCGAGGATGAGGGACAGATGCCGCAAAATATATTTTCGTTTTTCTGTTCAATAAAGTCATCACTGCGATTTAAGTAGAACTTATAATTAAATGAATGTATATTAGCGCATTCTGCTACTTATCAAAATATTCTCAGCAACATCACCATGTGTGAATAAGGAAAACGTAGGCCGTTGACAATTCTCACCATCTAAACTTTTAAACAAAATATCTCCTACCCCAATGATCAAAAGACCTATACAGCCAAGTAAGAGAAAGTAAAAGGATACAAATATTACAAGCATAGTGTTTATAAACAATAAAAATGAAGAAGGAATAAATGAAAAACGAAATAAATTAGAAAACGTCAAAGAACGACAACTTGGAGGAAGTAAATTGTGTAAAAAAAGGAAGGAAAATATCAGCTTGAAAACACCTTACTTGAGGAAAAAACTAAAATATGAGTCATCTTCCGAAAATGGGTAAATTGTTCCTCTTATGGATTCTGATGGCAGAACTGGATTGGGATTTGATGAGTCTGCATATGTTGAGTGGCTGGAGTCTTATCAAGGAGCAAAATCGAAAGCGGATAGGATTCAGTGCATCAAATTCAATCGATAGCAGCATGCAAAACGCTTACTTTACTTTTGCAACGGGTAGTATGATGTGATTGTGGGCGAATGGAAATACAAAATCAAAGAATGAGAAGAAAGGCCAAAAATAAACAGACTAGGGCCTAAATAGAATGGAACTAATATTTACATTAAGAGAAAACTGCAATGTTCGCCTGGATGTAAACCAGTGATTTATATCTTTTTTGGAATTATGCTGTCTATTATTTCTAGCATTATTATGCTATCCATTCATGTAAATTCAAATGATTTTCATTTTATTTTCACTTTTTGTCTTAAGTTTTGTTTATAGAGATTACACTTTTGCATTTTCGTTAAACTTTTCACAATTTAGTGATATATATAATTTCTGTAAGTTTACTGTTATTTATTTTCGTTTTAAGTACTTTGAGAAAATAAAAATGTGATTTGTTTGAAAAAAAAAAATAAACAGCCTAGCATTTTTCTCCATGCGGCATCTCTCCCACACCCCATGCGGCATCTTATTCAGCACATAAAAAAATATGTTAAAAAAAGGACCTGTGGGAAAATAATTATGCCTACTTTATTAAGAAGGTTTGAACTTGTTTAACATAGAAATTAGATTCTAAAGGGTTTGATCAATGATTTCTGGTACTTAGTTTGTTGATTTTTTGCTTTATTGTACATTTTACAAGATGAAAAGAAAAACTGCGGCATCTGTCCCCACTTTACTATATTGATTTCTCATGTTTCTAAAGTTAAACAACGCTTTTCGGAATCATTGGTAACTCGGAAGACGTTATTTCATATTTTCTTTGGTAGTTATATTATTATTTCGTAGATTAAGAAACATTTGTCTTTATGTACAGTGTATTGTAAAAAGTTCAGTGTAGCATGATGTATTTGTGTGCTAGTGTTTGTAAGTGAACACGATAGTTTTCAAGTAGTAATTCCGATTGAGCTCCCATTTGGTGAATATACAGAGTGTATATAAAAGAATATCCCAGTTATAAATTATAATACACTGGTTATAAAAAATTAAGGAAAAGTCACAAAATGCTAATTTTCAAATACGCGAACACTCAAAACGAAATAATATAATTCGAGTAATTACTATCTCTACAACACAGCTAGCCCATATAACATCTCATTCATGTCACACATGGTTACAAGTGTCACAGTCACTACGGTGAAGCAAAAAAATAGGAAATTCCATACATGTCATTATGAGTCTCAAATGATCACTATATGTGACTTCACTGAGACGTCACTGTGACTGCTGCTTTGTGACGAGTCACCATGTGACTTTACAATATAGTTACATTGTGACTCTCATGTGACTGTCATCTGTAGACTCAATTTCAAAGTCATCGTGAACGCTTCATTGTGTTAAGTTACCAAATAATGTCACATTAAAATCACATGATGACTTTCAGGTGACAGAGAGACTACTGTGAAGTCATAATTGTGCTCTTTTGGGAAAAGTCTCCATGTGACTATAATATGATATTATTTGGTGACTTATCATAATGCAACGTTCATGGTGACTATGAAATTGAGTATCAAAATGACAGTCACATGAGAGTCACAATGTAACTACATTGTAAAGTCACCTGATGACTCGTCACAAAGCAGCAGTCGCATTGACTTCTCAGTGGAGTCACATATAGTGATCATTTGAGACTCATAATGAGATGTATGGAATTTCCTATTATTTTGCTTCACCGTAGAGACTTTGACACTTGTGTGACATGAATGAGATGTTATATGGGCTAGCTGAGTTGTAGAGATAGTAATTACTCGATTTATCTTATTTCCTTTTGAGTTTTCGCGTATTTGAAAATTAGCATTTTGTGACTTTTTCTTAATTTTTGATAACCAGTGTATGTCTTATATAGTGAGTGATAAATAATTAATGTAGATCAAATTTCTAAATGTTATAAGTAATTAATGTTGATCAAATTCTTAAATAAATGATTTAATTCACAATATTGTGCTTCCTTAACACTCTTTGCACTAACTTCGATTCAGTGAGTTCCGACTCACCTGGGGCCATAATCGCACTGTGTTCTCAAAAGGGGAAACATTTACTTTCACGCCAATACTTCAAACAATAGCAAATAGTTGTCGGACAAAACGTTCGACGTACTAGATATTTAAACAACTTTTAAACCATTTTGTGATCGATTCTATAAGGAAAATCCTCAAAAACATGCGTCAGATTATAAGTGATAAATATTGCAGCGATGTAGCCAAGCAGTAGTGACTCTATATAAAGTCTCCAGTTTGGAAACGGGAGGTCCAGAGTTCGAATCCACCTGATTTATCTAAATCCACGGTATTCTATAAAATGTTCAAAAAGATCTAAGAGACATTTCAGATTTATTTAAATATCAGATCATTCATGATTTTCCCTACTGTTTTGATAACGATTGCAGTACAATTTTTTCCCCTTGAAAAATTATGCCATAATGCTTAATTTATTCGCTGATATGTGGATTATTGTAAGTTAATCCCAAAATTTATTGATTTAATTACTAATTCGACACAGATGACTATTGTCATAACCAGGACTCGACAAATTCAGTCGCCAGGTGTTAACCCCTTAAGGACTGACGTTTTGTTTTCGCAACATTATGCTTGTGATTTTTTTTTCGTTTATTGTGAATATTTTATTCAAATATGTATTATCACATATTGTATATATGGGAGCCTCCGTGTGCGAGTGGTTAATGCACCATGCCGCTAATCGCTTGAGAGCGTAGGAGGTCTGTGGGTTCGACTCCCGCTGGCTCCGTTGCACACACTTTGTGGAGCTCCTGACTGTAATTCTCTGGTGTTGTACACTTTCCTTGTGCTATGTCCTTGTGTATTGACGAAATTGTGTAATGTGTAAAAAATGTGTAATTATCTTTGTGTGTATAAAATAAAGGATTATTCGAGGCGATAGCCATTGTAGAAATAGGCTCCAAAGCAATCCCCACTTCGGTGGACGTCAAATTGTATATATGACTTATAATTTCAAGAAAAAAAATTGTTAAACGGTTCAAGTTGTAAAAAATTAGAAATATGAATGAATTAGTACGGAATGTTTTGAAAACGTTTATCGGTAAATTTCTGTTTGTGTTCAGATGCACAGCACCGATTTTAATCAAGATTTGCACCAGAAACTTTTAATTATTTTCACTTTTATGACATTGATGGAAAAAAGTTGTAAAATTGCTTTTACTTATTTTGAAATAAAATTTTACGAAAATTACGTGTGAATTCAGCTTTACAGAAACACAATTACTTGTCTTCGAAAGGGTTAAAGAATGAAATAAAATTCAGCAATTTAAGATACGGATATTGTACCTAACTAAGTATAGCAAATGTAATGTACCGTTACATAGTAAATGCTTCAAAACTTTTCATATGGCAAAAATGTAGTTGACTTGTACTGACGTTGCGTTTTCACAGCATTATCGTATCTCACATAAAAAAAAAATGTAATATCACATTTTTATTAAAATCTTAATTAGTCATTAATATGTATAAAGTAAAATTTTATTTCATTTATGTCAAGTATAAGAAGGTGCGGTTCTTAATGGGTTAATGGCGGCCAAAATATTTTAACTAGTGATTGCAAGTATTGACAGCCAAGAAGCAAAAAATTAAAAAATGCAGATTTTCAAGAATCATCTCAGGCAAAATTTCTGTAAAACTTTTATTTAAGTTGAAGCGGATTAAAGCTGATATTTTAATCACACTGTTCATTATTTTGCCTAAGTATTTTCTTTAGAGAATTTTCTTGAAGCAAAATAATTTTTTTTGTAACCATCAGTTCTTTGCTTATGATATTGCGTATATCTCATTCGTTCAAATTCTGTAATAAATATTTATTTTCCTTTAGAGTTATATAATTCTGCCAAGTTTCATTAGGAAACTTAATTTGTATTATGTTTGCAAATTAATTTATTAACTGCGTTGAAGATTTAAGACAATTCAAAATATACTATTACTATGTTCGTGCTTATTTCATTTCGACCAATTCATAGAAAACTTTTGTACCTTTTGAAAATCTATCTTTAAATTTAAAACTAGAAAAAATAAAACCTTTCAACGATGGGGTAAAGGGGGTTGATTGGTATAAACCTTTTACTGGCAACTAGGAATTTTTACTGGGTACCAGATTTTTTGCAATTTTTAGAGAGCTGGTCATAACTAGACATAAGTTTTTATCTGCATATTGCCCTAATTAAATATTATTTAATTTCAGGTCTCAAAAGATTCAAATCACCATGTTGTATTTGTTGGCAACCATCTTGCTCCGGCTCTCATCAGTATACCTTAATAACATATTAGTGGAGACATTTGACTTACAAAACATTGAAAATGACCTCACTGAATTCAACATTTCGTGTGACAACGACAACTGTCAATCCTATGAAGAAGATTCCCTCAAATCACGGGCATGCCATTGTGGTACGCACTGCATTGAGTTTGGCACGTGCTGTTTTGATTCACTTTATGCTAATGTTTCACAGCCTAAGCGGAAATCTGAATGCCGATATCTTCATGGAGGTGTTGGTTATTTTATTGTGGATCAGTGCCCCTTTACCGACAGCATATGGACAAGTTTGTGCAACAATGAATCAAGTGAAGAAGATGATATTCAAAAGCATATACCTGTAACTAGTCTATTAACATCTGTCACCTACAAAAATTATTATTGCTTTAGGTGCTACGAAAAAACGGATGAATTTTTATACTGGATTCTTAAGGTAAAGAGCATATTTCCACTGTATAATATTTATAAAGACAAATCTAAAGAGTTAGTTGGAAATATTTGCCTTCTTTATAACAAGGACACAGACACAATGATGGCATATTATGGAGATAAAATTGGTTATATGAATGTCCTTTCATCTCTGGAAATTCCATCCGAAATAATGAATATAACATACGTTTGTGAACCAGATGTTATATCAGACTGTTCTGATGAATGGTCTGATGACGATATAAGAAGTAAATGCCAATCATATATGGCATTAAAAAGTATAGACATACTTGGTGAGTCTATTACTATGTATAAGAACATCCACTGTGCTTTGTGCAATTATGAAAATTTAACCGATGTATACTGCAAGAAGACACGCCTATATGATGGTACAGATTTTAATCGAGATGATGTATATGGTCAAGGACTTGGTAATCGGCACCGTGTGTATAATGACACTGGATCCGGTGATGGTGGACGTCGTTTTTCATTGACGTATTTGCTAGATATAAATCGCTCTGATGGCGAATTTGTGGGCATGATGAAGAGGTGTTCCGATGATCATGTATGGGATCATTTTACAAATAAATGTAGAAAACTTACATGTGCTTTACCTGGATACAAAATTAAAAACGGGAAATGCGTCGAAGGTTGATAATATTTTATTCTAGCTGTTTAACCCGTTCTACGCACCGGAGTTCATGTATTTCATTCTAAAACCAAAATTAAAAATAACTATTCGATTTAGTAAAATATTTTTCTACTGCTGCGCATTTTTTTTTTTTTTATGAAATTTAATTTATCATATTACTATGGCAGCAGACGATAAAACGATATCTTTGGAATAAGAGAATAAATAGAATAAAAAGTTTTGTTGATGTTTCTGATAAAATGTTTGTCTTTATTTTAAAAAAAATTGTAATAATTAAGCGCAATTAAATTATCTCTAATTACTTGCATGTGAGGTAAAAGAATCATCGTAATACCAGCTGGAGCTTTTTAGGTGCGTTCGTAATTATATAAATACGTAGCACATATAGTCGTCGTTCAGTCCGTCTGTCTGTCCGTCCGCATATAACAGAGCAAAAATGTAACCCAATCGAATGGTCTGAAATTTTAAATATATGATTGTTGCATAATTTTGTCGAGCCATTTTAAATTTTATGAAAATCGGATCTATAGTTTAATTACAGAGACATTCAAAAGTTTTTCTTTACATTACGGCCAATGGGGAAAAATTATTGCAAGTGCATTTTAATGATGCTACAGTCTTCCGAATGGTCTGAAATTTTAAATATATAATTGTTGCAAAATTTTGTCGGGCCATTTCAGATTTTATGAAAATTGGATGTATAGTTTAATTACAGGGACAGTCAAAAGTCTTTCGTTACATTACGGGCAATGGGAAAAAAATTATTGCAAGCGCATTTTAATGATGTTATGCACTTATGAAGTGCAAAAAAATATACATTCAGTACAATATGGGGTGCGAAAAATATTTATAAAACTAGTTATAGTACGAACGCACCTCATTTGCCACGTTTGACGAGCAATTTCCTACTTGTTAGTATTGCAGCGTGGCATACGTAATATGTATATCTCTAATTATTTTCATGTGAGGTAAAAGAATTATCGTAATAGCCGCTACAGCTTTTTAGTATTGCAGCGTGGCGTACGTATTATGAATATCTCACATATTAAAGAACTCACGCGATTACGGGTTGACATAACAAAAAAGGGATTTTATTGTGAATTTTTAATTGTTGTCAGTTGCTATAACGGGAAATGATTAAATTTGATAGAAAATTGCTGTTAAATTGGTGTTTTTTTATTAATTAAAAGTTAACTATAAATTATTTCGATTCCGGATTGCTTTAGTTGACCTAGGCCGTGTTTTTAATATACATGTGCATAACATTTCACAATCCTGGCTTCCAAACTGTGGATTTGTACAGCATTACAGACAGACAGACTGACAAATTTTCATTTTTATATATTAGATAAAGCATAGAAGATAATAGAAGGAACTATGATAAATTAAGAATACATATATATACAGTTAATTCTTTGTAAGGCGAACTCTGTGTAAGACGGAAATCTGTTTAACTTGGAAAAATTTTCAAGTCCCAGCGAATCGATAGACATAGAGTAAAAATTGTCTAAGGCGGAATATTGTCTGTTATGGAAAATTTTCTCGGCCCTGATCGATTCCGCTTAGACAGAGTTTACTGTATTTGCATTTTATGATAAAGCAGATAATTAATAAAAATGCTTTGTAAGTGCTCCGAAAATCTTTTATCTTTTTAAGGTTTTATGACCTGTAGATTATTGTAAATTTCTCCTGGATCAATTTCACGACCGAAAAAGTGTTAAGAAAACGTCAAAAGATTGTGACATGTGATTTGTACGATTCCAGTATTAAACAATGCTGGGAGAAAAGATTGCATTAAGTGTGACAAGTGCGATAAGTGAATTTCTCATCAGAAGGGTAGGTTTTGCCTAATAAGAGTCTTAAGAAACGACCTTAAAAACGGCTAAAGTCAGTTGCAGTTTAATTGTGTTGAAAAAAGTTTTTATGATGACCTCTCACTTAAACGACTTTTAAGTGACTGAAGAAATAAATCTTACAACTGAGAGAGTCATATAAATGAAAGATAATACTTGCATATTTTTCACTTCATACATGTATAATAATACATTGCATCAGTTAAATTCTAATCTAAAGAGTGAGTCATAAGTCTCCATACAAATGATGAAAGTGGTGACTTTTGTTTATTTTATTCATACAAATGGTATCATATGACTGTACAGCTACAGGATATGTTCCGCATGTCTCCTTTCCATTTCGACACACAATAATATTCTCGCTAACCAATTTTCGCAAACACGTGACAACGTTTCTCCTGTTATTTGTTGGCCAGCTAATGTGATCTGTTGCCGTCTTTGGTCTCCCAGGTATGCTTGCATCGGCGATAAAACCTGTCCTTTTGAATTTCTTGCTAACAAGAAAGGTCTCCTTAAGGCTCATACTTAAAATATTTTGAAAAAAAAAAAGCTAAGGAAAATACTTTTGTATGTAATAAAGAAACAGACAAATTTAGCTACGGAATTCCAGTAGAAAGTCTGTAAAAAAATAAAATACTTTCGAATATTTGGCGCGAAAAGAAGAATGCACCACGCCATTTGTCAAGCAACATTTCCCCTCGCCAAATGCAACAATTTTAAAGAGTTTTGAGATTGTTAGTTAATTGAGTGTTTAATCCGCAGAATTTAATGATTTAAACTATGAAATAGTTTATTATTTTTTCTATAAGTTTATATAATGTATACTTGTTGCATGTTGCTGAAATTGTTTAATTTCGCATGGTTTTACTCGCTGGATAAGTTTTAAGTGTATTTTAAAAGTAACTCTGCGATTAAGATATACTTCCTTATACATTTCGATATTAAATAAGTCGTTGTTTCCACGACAATATTCTTGTTGTCTCCGATGCAAACAATATCGAAGTCGAAGTCAAATTGACAATGCTCAGAATCGGAACTTAATTTTGAGTTTGAAGCAGTTTTAGTCTATTAAATTTTGTTCTAAACCGTATAAAACTATCGTTAAATTTCATTATAGATAGATATAAATATATATGACAAATCCTTAGTTATAAAACTGCATTTAATTAAGTTAAACTTACTTAAAGTTTAGCATGAAAACACTTTTCCTTAAAGAGAATTTGACATAAAAGCGTATTTTTTTTAAATTTTGTTCCGTGGTTAACTGGTGATAAGTCGACAAATAAACAAAATTTTTATTATAATTTTACGGCAGCTATTTCGAGGCTAAGCCGGAATATTTTTTAACATATATACCCACATGAGACGAACGTTCTGTAATTTTTTCAGATTTTTCTGAGTATGTACAGTCGTGGAAAAAAAAAGAAAAAACACCCCCTACTAACTCTTCAACAAATTATCGTAGAAGAAAGTTACTGGTACCGAAAGATTGCTAATAAAGTCTATTTTTAAATGAGGTATATACAATTTGCTTAGGGGGCCATCTACATATTAAAACGAGCCATAACTTTGTTTTTTTCAATAGCAGTATACAATTCTGACAGCATAAATGAACTCTACACCCTTCAATTAGCCTAAAAACAAATTTTTATGCAATTCGTACGATAAGTTTCCAAGAATTATTTATTTTAAAACCAGCGTATTTTAAGAGCTGTATCCAAATTGAAGTTAGGTACTCGATTGTTAACCGAGAGAGCCCCCTTCTTGATCAAGGCACCTTAAGCAGTCGATGAAGCCTGCTTGATTACAGGACAGCAGAAGAAATTTCAAAATATTTAGTCACTTCTATCATAGATGGCCTCTTAAACAATCATTTTGCCGTTTTTTAAGGGTAATTTGAAAACTACTTGGAAGAAAAATGTGAAATTTTGGATTTCCATAAAGCAGGACTTAATAAATCTGAATCCATCAAAAAAACTGTAGGTTGCAATTCATAATTTTTTCGCATATTAATTTCATAATTCATAATTCATATCATAAAATTATAAAAATTGCAAATTCAACGTATTTATGTTTGGGTATTATTGTTAAATAAAAAATTAGCACATTAGAAGCATAATTTCACGAGATATAAATAAAAATATGAAAATGTAATTTAATATTAGAAGCACTAAATTTTGAATGTTTATAATTCAAAAACTTTCCATTCAAATGACTTGAAATTTGGTGTCTAAGCATAGTTTGAACCGAAGATTTGAAATATCTCGTTAAAATTGGGTATTGCCATTCTAAAAAATGAAGTTTGAATTCGTTTTAACATGTAGATGCCCCCCCTAAGCAAATTTTATATACATCATTTAAAAGTAGACATTATTTCCAATCGTTCGGTACCAGTAACTTTTGTCTACGATAATTTTTTGAAGAGTTAGTAGGGGTGTTTACTTTTAGGTAGATTTCGTAAGAAATACTACCTATTGCAGTCGTTACCATGGTGCGACTTTTGAAAAATTCCTTCATAACTTTTCATTATAGGACCCCAGGAACCCAAAACCACCCCCACCTAAAAAGTTTATATATATATATATATATGTATGTATGTATGTACTAAATTTTGTCCGCACGATAAAAGTCGCAATTATTCACGAATCATCTTCAAACTCGCCAACAACATTGAGATGGCTAATATCTCGGCGGGGATTGAAAATGGGCGAAATCGGCCCAAGAGGGTGGAAATGGGGACGGGTCAAAATTTTGAATACTGTCTTAACATGATTCTGATAAAACCAGCTCTTACACAACAATGGCAGGAAAAAAATAAAAGTTTTTCGTTATAGCAGTTGCCAAGAATTAAAAAAAAAAAAAAAGCAAATAATAAAATTCTCACCACAACAATTACTTTTCTTTTGCAAAATTTTCACGTGTAAAATTAAATAGTTTGACAAATTGAAAACAAATTGAATATTACGTCATAAGTTTCCTAGAGTAAGATTTCAGCATGAAAACTCAAAATAAATAGTTTGACGAATTAAAAAAATATGTATATTGCGTCATATTGGAAATATAATGGACCTCAACAGGTAAATATGTAACGCCATGTAAGTTTGAAGAAACGTATTAAAACATGATAAAAACCCGACTATGGAAATATTAACATATTTTAACACTTTAAGGTTCTCTGAATTTTTTGTAGCCGTTTTTTAAACCTATTCCATATATATGTGGTGTGTATTCGTGTATATTACAATTTTCACAAAAAGTTTAGCTCCCTACAGCTCGCTCTTTGTGAAGAAACTGGGTTTTATCTCTAATCTTGATTTAAGTTTTGTTGGAGAATTTAGTACTTAACATCGAAATCTACCTCCGCCTGTAGGCCCGAGCCGGCAGGGATTTTTTTTTTTCCACGACTGTACGTATGGAGATCTTCCTTGTAAGTTTTGCCACGGTGTCATAGGTTATCTGTATTATGTGCGTTACATTGAATGCATGCGCAGAGCTGCTACAACGACTATTTTTTAATTCTATTTCGCACCACTTTTTCAAAACAAAAATATTTTACATACGCTTTGACAACATTTGCAAGAGAAGTACTACTGCAAAATATATATTTTTTAATTGTGGTGCGAACAGAATATAAAAATAATCCCCTGTGGCAGCCCTGTATGCGTTATATGCAAGCGTAAAAAGCATGCCTATTAGACCGGGTGCCGGCAGCACAGACACATGGTTCGTACGGATACCGTTATTTCTCAAAGAAAAGTACCAGTATTTTTTTATAGAAAAAAAATCTAGGTTAAACGCGCAAAATTTCGCCTTCGTTTAAGAAGAGATTTTCTATTTGATAATACTGGTGCCGAAAAATTTTCTGGTCTGTAAAATTGAAGGAGGCGTACGAACCATGACACAACCACCTCATCGAGTTGGAGGCTGAAATTCCAGAATTAGCTAAAACTCGGTTCCCATATTAAAACGCAATCGGTCTGCCAAGTCGTATCTTGGTGGAAAACTCCTAAAAATCCGATTTTACCGGTTGACTCGCAGGTTTACCATTGTGTTTTCCTGCTCCCAGTCCGCCATGTTTTCATACCTTTGGGTGCAGGATAACGCAATGGTAAACCTACGAGTCAACTGCTAAAATCAGGTTTTTTGGAGTTTTCCACCAAGATATGACTTGGCAGACCGATTACGTTTTAATATGGGAATCGAGTTTTAGCTAATTCTGGATTTTCAGCCTCCAACTCGATGAGGTGGTTTGTCTGTTCTTCCGGCTCTCGGCCTATATCAGGATTTCATTAGTTATAAAATTTCTTTTTGTAATTAAGATCTCCTTATACTGCACGCAATACTTGATAAATGGCTGGAAAACTAGACAATATCAGTAAAAATGGACATCCCAAGTCTACGAAGGAAAATTCCGTAGAGAAGACAAAAACTAAGTTTTGAATTTTTAAGTACTTTTGTTTTTAGGTTGCTAAAATGGTGCATTCCTTTTAATTAAATGCAATGTTAAAGCTGTCTAAAATTTGTATTATAATTATAAATTAACTTTCATTACCTTCTTCGTGATCACCATAGTGTATAAACTGAAACCTGCAAATGAAACTAATAAACTGAAAAAGAATCAGTAACTTCACAAAAGAATAAAGATTTATATCTAAAACAAAATGGCTTTCTTTCTGTAAAACTACCTATAATGACGATGTCTAAATTTGCATTATAATTACATTTTTCTTCTCTTTTTTACGGTTCCGTACTCAAAAAGTAGAAACGGAACCATTATAAGATCACTCCTGTCTCCTGTGTCTGTCTGTCCGTCTGTCACAGCCATTGTACTCCTAAACTATGGAACGTGGAAAGTTCAAATTGGGGGAAGTAATAAAGACTATTAACCCACATATGTACAGACTATTAAACATTCAGAAATATATTTAGGGAAAATGTAGAAGGGATAATTAAGTTACTTGAAAAAATAAATCTTTTCTTTCTATATCGTGTGGGGTATCAAACGAAAGCTTTCGTAACACTGTACTCAAAAATACATTTTTTTAAATTTTAGGTATTACATTTTCAGAGATAGAGTCGAAAATGTAGAGTAAAAATATGTTTCCACCCTCTCTCTATTTCCGAATCTAGTGAAACTAAAATTATGCAAAAATTAGAGGTAGTAGACGTTACTCTAAACCTTGCAGGAAAATTATAGCGATGACCCTAGGTCACATAGTTTTTGAGAAAAGCACATTTTTCCATTACACACAAATTTCGATTTGTGGGCATTCAGCAAAAGTGCTGAGGAGCGCTGGAGGTACCTGTCATACAGAAGTACAAAAGAATTGTTGATAATGATTTTCGAAAAAAAGTGTCTGTAATTAGCCGAGATATTAACCCTTAAAAACACGGACGGTTTGTGCATACATAATGACAGGGGCGGCGTACTCTATGTACCATCGACTTTTAAAGCATACATAATAACTTTTAATGATATATTTGTGTAATCCAATGCCCAGTAGTAGTATAAAAGCAATAAACGTCAAATTGTTAAAAGCAGACTAATTTAATTAGAATGAATCACATAAATACTATGGAATTCACGACTAGTTTGCATTGAGTGGATCTCCCAATACGCATCCCGTGTCTTTGATAATTAATTAAAACCCTATCTGGAAAAACGCGGTACGGACCAAGGCTACACAGCAACTTATCGACCTCTTTTCGAAGCGCCCGTAGCACAATGCCAAGTTTAAACTTTGAACAAGGGTTTTGTTTTAGCTGCACTGTAAAAAGAAAAGATTATTACTACACTGAATTTAGTTTTATGAAATTCCAAATGAAGTTTAAATATGCACTATTTTTATTGTCAGTACCGAATTATGTTCATCGTAAATACACTGCTCAAAACAATTAAAGGATATTTGAAGTTTTATATAAAATAAAGATATAAACGAAATTTTTTTTGTCGAAAATAGGAGAAGAGAATCACAAATGCAAATTTTTCTGGCTTTCAAACTGTGGAGTATGCAAATTTTGAGTTCGACGTCAAAAACGTCGCTTCAGCGGCAGCGAATGAAATTTGACTTTCAACTGGATAAAAGAGAATGAAACAAGGATGATCGGCATTCGGTGATTGCTTTGTTTCGATGAGTACGATGTCTCAGCGAAGTCATTTGACAGATTCAGAAGCTTTGAGAATTGTTGGTAGGTTAGAAGGGGGCCAAACTCAAGCCGAAGTAGCGCAAGCCATTGGAGTGTCACAAAGTGTCATTTCCAGGATCTGGAACCGTTTTTGGAGAGTGGATGTGCAGGCCGAAGACCAGGGCAAGGTCGTAGACAGGCAACAACGCCCAATGAAGATCGGTATTTAGCGTTAACAGCTCGGAGACACCGAACCATGAAAGCTACTCTTCTCCAACAACACCTTCGCTCGGCTACAGGCACCACGATTTCAACTCAGACTGTCCGAAACCGGCTCCATGCTGTAGGTCTGTATGCTCGCCGACCGATGGTATATGTTAGATTAACATCAAGGCATCGTCGCGACCGCAGGGAGTGGGCAACCGAGCATGTCAACTGGGGGAGAAATGAATGGAGCAATATTCTGTTTTCTGACGATTCCCGTTTTTCTGTGCATCCGGATAATAGGCGTATTTTCATCTGGAGGGACCGTGGCAGTAGGAATAATCCTGCGTTCGTGCACGAAAGTGTCAGATTTGGCGGTGGAGGAGTGTTGGTGTATGGTGGCATCTCCATTGACGGGCGCACTGACCTCTACATCATTCGAGATGGAGCTCTGACTGGTCACCGATATAGGGATGAGATCCTCAGACCTATTGTAGTCCCTTACGCTGCAGCAATCGGAGATAACTTCATTTTAATGGACGATAACTGCAGGCCACATCGTGCAAACCTGGTGGAGGATTTCCTTTTCGAGGAAGGAATCGTTCGAATGGAATGGCCAGCGTGTTCTCCAGACATGAATCCAATCGAGCACGTTTGGGACGCTCTAGGAAGACGAGTTTCTGACCGCCAACAACCCCCACAAACTCTCCAAGAACTGGAAAGAGCTCTTCTGGAAGAGTGGGGCAGAATACCCCAACTCGTCATTAATAGCCTCATTGAGTCCATGCCTCAAAGGTATTCAACGTTGCTGGCCGCCCGTGGAAACCATACCCCCTACTGAAAATGATTTTCTTTGAAGAAAACAAATTTTCTTATTCTTTTTTTCTCATATGCACAAATTGTGTTTTTTTCCTTTAGTACACAAATGCGCAATAAAATGCATTTTTTTCTGCCAAACATGTGTAATTTATTCTCATATAACCTACTATGTCTGTCGACCATGTATCAATCAGCTAAACAGTTTACCAGATACAAAATCCACCTAAAACTGCAATATCCTTTAATTGTTTTGAGCAGTGTAGATTAGGCTAAGATTAAAAAAAGAGTTATACAGAATAGCAATGTTTGATATCATTTAGGCTTCATATCTCTTTGAACTTTTATGATATACCGATTCAAACTTTTCTAGTAATGCAGCTATACCCAACCCTACGATGTATAGTTTTTTTACAAAGTCTTATTATTCTTTTGGCAACGATTTCTTTTAATAATACAGTTAATAATTCATATATTTACTGTGCGAAACCCTCTGAGCGCGAATAATACTCGCACTTGACCATTTATTATAATGACCACTGAGAACTTTGCCAAACTCCAAATGAAACTAATAAATTGAAAAAGAAACAATAACTCCACAAAAAAGCAAAGAGTTATATACAAAAAACAAAATGGCTTTCTTTCTGCAAAACCACCTTATGATGATGTCTAAAATTTTTATTATAATTACAATTTACCTTTTTCTTACCTTATTTATAATAACCACGGAGTATATAGCGAGAACTTTGCCAAACTCCAAATGAAACTAATAAATTGAAAAAGAAACAATAACTCCACAAAAAAGCAAAGAGTTATATACAAAAAACAAAATGGCTTTCTTTCAGCAAAAGTACCTAATAATGATGTCTAAAATTTGTATTATAATTACAATTTACCTTTTTCTTACCTTATTTATAATAACCACGTAATATACTCGTACAGTGAGAACTTTGCCAAACTCCAAAGGAAACTAATAAATTGAAAAAGAAACAATAACTCCACAAAAAAGCAAAGAGTTATATACAAAAATCAAAATGGCTTTCTTTCTGCAAAACTACCTAATGATGAGTCTAAAATTTGTATTATAATTCCAATTTACCTTTTTCTTACCTTATTTATAATAACCACAAAGTATACAGTGAGAATAACTTTGCCAAACTCCAAATGAAACTAATAATTTGAAAAAGAATCAATAACTTCACAAAGAAGCAAAGAGTTATATCTAAAAAATAAAATGGCTTTCTGCAAAAGTACGTAATGATGATGTCTAAAAATTGTATTACAAGGGGGGCTTTGTGAAGGCGTCTACCTTCACATATTAATGTTAATAGTTTCCCCTTTCCCCCCTTTAAGATTATGCTTTTTAAATTCTTAACTTTATTTATCTATCTGCATTTGTATTCAATTTATTTTCTAGCGCCTTTTCCTTTCATAAATTAAGCAGTCAATTCTCAGTCTCTTTAATATTTTAACCGCAGCGCACTGCATTTAAAAGAAAAGAAATAATATCTTTTTCCCGCCTAGCAACCACGTTCTAATTTTCATCCTTGTGCCTTACTTTTGGTAATATGCAGAAATTTAGTCAGACATGTTACTTCTACATTTTGTAACCGTTAGTCTCGATGCAATATATTAGTCATTTCATTATTGGTACTCTGTCTTTATTTTGTTTTATTTTATTAACGTTCGCTTGCTGGCGTTTTAATCCTCTGAGATTTTTGGCAACCCCCTATGTAATGTTATTTCGCGGTCTCTGAACCATACTTCCTACGCAATCAGTTGGCGGTAAATAATTCATATTACTCTATTACGTACCTCATTCAATTTCAAGTAACGTACTTTGACCACATGTCTTCACTCACTTTATTCTCGCCATATAGCATACGTGATTGACGAAATTGTATATGTACTCTTGCCAATACCCGATCATTTGGAGAAAATGTAATTGTGAACACTTCCTTCTTGACTCTGATTCTGTGAGCATAAAAAAATATAACAACTACACTCTCTCTCCAACTTTCGGCTCCTGCCGAGGACTCGTCTTGCGTATAATACTCCGATCCTGATGTCCAATTGGTCAATAAAGAATATTTGCAGTATTCGACTGGTCTCACTCTCGAATATAGACTAATTCGTTCTTTTAATATTGTTTCACATCATTATCAACACTAACAGCCATCTGGATAACTCACCACATCTGTACAAAAATCTGGGATTCACCTGTACAGGCTTCACCCCCTGTTCGCTAACGCTTGCCATCCCCCTCACATTGCGGTCAATACACAGTCCTAGCACGCTTCGCTAGCTCTTTTTGCAGCAACTCTAGCCAAAATGAGTACTATTACACTGGGGAACAATTTTTAACTCAATTTCTGTTGACTACAATTTTTCAGCTGTTTTAAGTTAAAAAAGCGTGCTGATTTCAAAACTGCAATTACAGATGGAGGACAAAATAATACGGACACCTGTGAAGCAGTATGACGGATTTCACACCTGCAGTACTGCCGCGCCACCTGCAACAGAAGTCTGCCACCTAGTGAGCGTGAAGAGGAAAGTATCAGTCTCTTAACAGCAGTCACCTGCGTTGCATGCGTCTATCGAACTGTCTGTGATAAATTGAAATGTCAGGCCTGTCAGAGTTCCAAAGAGGAATGATTGTCGGAGCACGTTTAAGTGGAGCATCGGTTGCGGAAACGGCAAACCTTTTGGGGTTTGCAAAGAGTACGGTATCAGCTGTTATGACAGCATACACGAAAGAGGGTAAGACGAAGTCTTCAAAGAACAACAGTGGCCGAAAGTGAAAGCTTGGTGATAGAGTTAGACGGGTCTTGCGCATAGTAGCCCGAAATCACAAGCAATCGTTATCCGAGATAACAACCGAAATGAACAGTCATCGCCAGGACCCAATTTCAACCAAAACTGTCAAAAGGGAACTTCATGCTGCGAACATTTATGGCAGAGTGACAATTCGTAAACACTTGGTGACAGCAACTAATGCTTTCAAGCGACGCCAATGGTGCAGAGATCACGAAGGCTGGTCCCCACAGCAGTGAAAACAGGTAATATGGTCAGATGAATCGTCATTCACACTATTTTAGACGACCAGACGTGCTTATGTCTGGAGAACGCCTAGAGAAGCGTTTAATTCTGAATGCCTCTTGCCAACTGTGAAGCATGGGGGTGGTTCCATTATAGTATGGGGTGCGATATCTTGGCGCGGTCTTGGACCACTTGTTAGTCTGCATGGGAGAATCAACTCCAATCACTATCTAAGCATTCTAGGGGATCATGTCCATCCTTTTGTCCAGATTGTATTCCCTGGAGAGCGACCGTTTTTTCAAGACGACAATGCCCCAATCCACACTGCTAAGTGTGTTCAAGCAGGGTTCAAAGAGCATGACGAAGAAGTTGAACATCTTGCCTGGACTCCTCAGTCTCCGGACTTGAATATTATTGAGCATTTATGGGAATATTTGGAGTCCGAACTTCGTTCCCGATTTCCTCCTCCATCCAGCCTTCGGAATTAGAGACCGTTCTGCAGGAGGAATGGCTTAATATACCTTTAAATATTGTCCATGACCTTTATGAATCTATCCCACGTCGCATTAAATCTGTACTTCAGTCAAAGGGTGGTCCAACCCCCTATTAATAAAGATTTTCCATTATTTCATAGGTGTTCGTATTATTTTGTCCTCCACCTGTAGTTTTCTTCTATCGCGTCAAGTTTTTTCTCTACAGCTTACATTAATGTGACCACTCTACGCTGAATCGGGCGTGAATCATAGGAGAAAAAAGCTTTAGAACTCTTAGCATCAATACTGCACAAGAAATTTTTGCTTGAAAAGGGAGCTACTAAAGGGAGCTTAAAGGGGTATCCTACTTTCGATCAAGAGAAATTGAATTTCTTCAATACTTTCGTAATAACGATGGATTTGTTTTTTGCCATAGCATACGTGGTTTAATAGAAGAGTTGGGAATTTCATCCTATACCGCAACTGAATGGCGACTGTTCATCGATAGCTCAAAGAGGAGCTTGAAATACGTATTGCTTCACAATGGAAATTTGGAGCAGTCCCAATAAGCCATTCAGTTTATTTGCGCGAAGGATATGAGGACATAAAGAGAGCCATTGATTTATTGCAGTATCACATTCACGAGAGGATCATCTGTGTTGACCTCCAAATGGTGTGCTTCCTTCTTGGCCAGCAACGTTTATATACCAAGTATCCCTGTTTTTTGTGTATGTGGGACAGCAGAGCTCGTGAGAAGCGTTGGTTCCAGTCGAATCGGCCTCCAAGATCCCACCTCAGGCCTGGAGATCCAAATATTTTGCATCAGCCACTCGCCGACAGAAAGAACATCATATTTCCAACTTTGCATGTAAGACTGGATCTAATGAAGCAGCTCGTGAAAGCTTTGTCAATAGAAGGAGACTGTTTCACGAAATTTCCAAACCTGTCTTTTGAAAAAATAAAGGCAAATGTATTTGAAGGCCCACAGATTCGTCAGCTCATTAAAGATGAACATTTCATCGGAGCAATGACAGAACTCCAAAGGAATGCTTATTTGGCTTTCAAAAACTTTGTCAAAGACTTTCTTGGAAATGCGCGAGTAGAAAATAACACAGAAATTGTCCAGCAACTTTTAGAGAGCTTCAGAAGGCTTGGTTGCAACATGAGCATTAGACTTCATTTTCTGCATAGCCATCTTGATGACTTCCCGGAAAATCTTGGTGCAGTCGGTGATGAGCAGGGTGAGTGATTCCACCAAGATTTGAAGCTCATGTAAGAACGGTATCAAGGTAGATGGGATGAAGATAATATGGTGGTTGACTATTGTTGCAGCATCAAGCGAGATTGTCCACAAATTGAACACTCCAGGAAAAGCTACAAGAGAAAATTTTTATCTTAATATGTACTTTTTTCGTTTTGTAAAAGGATTTTACTACTTGTGTGTACTTACTTTCTATACACAATGTAGTGTATAGAAAGCATATACAGCCGTTGTATGTATAATATATTTGGTAATTTTTTCTTTATTTTCCTTTGTATCCACATTAAGTTTGATTTTGGGAGTATCCTGTAGCTTAAAAAGTTGACGCGATAGGAAAAACTGGGGTCATTTTTCGATTTAGATACCAATAATCAGGCAAAAACAAGTGCCAGATCTAAGTCAACAAAATGTGTGTTCCCCAGTGTTATAAACCACTAGCCGCCCTTGGCGACCAGTTTTGATCTCCCTTAGATGCAGTGTAGCCAGATTGGGGACTTTTTTAATTCAGATTATTTGACTGTCACCATTTTTTAAAAATAGTATAATTCGCCTTATTTTTCAGAATGTTTAATATATTTCTAAATAAGGCGAATATTTATATTTCAAAAAAGTGGTGACAAACAACAATCTGGGGACAAAAAAGTCCCCAATCTGGCAACACTGCTTAGATGTGTGCTAAGCATTGTATCATGTTACTTTTATCCAAAATTTAATTTACTTTCTCAATACTTTACCAAATCAGAAGTTTCTGGAATTTTATGTTAGCCAGGCGCAGGTGATAAATCGCCAAACATTGTTTTTCCGGTCGCATTTTTTCATATTTCATTAAATTTATCTAAAATATAATCATTTCACTCATTTTATTTAAAATACATAATTTTAATTTGAAATTCATGACTTTCACTTCTTCTCTTTCTTTCCTTTCTTTCTTTTTTTTTCTTTTTTTCTTTCTTTTTTTTTTCTTTTTTTTTTTTTTTTTTTTAAGAAAAACAAAAGAAAAATCTAAAAACCATGGCATTTAATTTCAACTTAAAGCATTGTTTTAATTTTTATCACGAGAAAAAAAAAATGTTAACTGGCGAGTAAAAAAAAATGCTATTTGGCGAGATTTGCGCCAGACTAACGTAAAAGTTCCAAGAATTCTTTGTGATTATGGCAACTTTTCTGCAGTTTTATTCGAAAAAATAATTTTGATTAAAAATGGCCGCCGTGCATATGAAAAACGAAGGTGTCAGCCCGTAATTGTTTATGACACTGACATGACTTCTGTGGTGTATTTGACTGTAACCGCGACTAGCGCGAAAGAAAAGAGAATGTTTTTGTGCTTAAGCGGCAATTGTATGCTATGCCGAATCTGTGTTTCCTGTGATCGTCTGCTGTAAAATGTGTTCGTGATTAAATACTTGTTTAAGCAAGATGTATATATTATTCTTGTAGATATATCTCTCCACGCAATGATATTTAAGTCCATAAAGATATGTGACAGCTGGCGACGAGGTGTTTGTAACTAAAAGTTTCAAAGTCATTACGACCACGGACAACGCCGATGGATAATTAGCTGCTGAAGACTGCCCAAGGTAAAAAAAAAAAAATTCGTTTGTATTTATCTTTTAAAGAAGGATAAAAATGGAGCAGCTCGTTCAAAGTTTAATCGAACAGAATAAAGCCTTAATGGAAACTTTAGCCACTTTTACCGGTCCGAAAACCCACGAACCTAAAGTTTCGGTTCAATTTGAAAAGTTCGATGATACAAATGAAGCTTTTGATGCTTTTATAGAACGCTTCGAAGCATTCATGGACATTCAAAATGTTCCGGATGGGAAACGTGGGAAAGTTTTTATTTCTAGTTTGTCAGCAAAATTATACAATTTGTTGAAAAACCTGCTAGCTCCTGACAGTCCTTCCGATAAAGATTTCCTTACCCTAAAAAATACGTTAAAAGCTCACCTCACTCCGACGCCGCTTATAATTCCTAGTAGGCATGTATTTCTAAATCGTAAGCAACGAGAGGGGGAAAGTGTCAGTGCTTTTATGGCTGAACTTCGCTCCTTAGCAATTCCTTGTCAGTATAAACACGAAATGTTAAATACGATGTTAAGGGATGTTTTTGTAAGCGGGTTAAGGGATAGAGCAATATTAGATAGACTTTTCGAGGAAGATGATATAGATATCGAGAATACCTTAAAAATTGCTTTAGCTATGGAGAAAGCTATGAAAGGGGCAAATGAGATAATGGGGAAATCTTTAGAAATTAAGGAATTTAGCGTGGGAAAAAATAAAGAGCAGTCAAAATGTGTTTCGCAAAGGAAAAACCTTGGAAAACAAAATCATTCGGGAAAGAAGGAAAAAACAAATTGCACACGGTGTACGGCAACTAATCACGATAAGCATTCCTGCAGATTTAAATTAGCTAAGTGTCATTTTTGTCAAAAAATTGGGCACATTCAAAAAGCCTGTTTTGCCGCAAACAAAGGGTTAAAAGCAAACACGGTAAAACAAAAGCAGGTAGATACTCTGTATTCTAGTGAAAATGTTATCCCAATGTATTCTTTTGATTTGAACTCGCTAAAAGAGGAGGAGCAAAGAAAACCTCCTATTATGTTAACACTAATTGTTGAAAATAAACCTGTAAGTATGGAACTGGATACTGGAGGGGCCGTCTCGGTAATGAGCGTTAAAAAATTTCGTGAGATTTCGAAGAAAAAAATTAAGCCCTCAAAAGTAGTTTTTAAAACATATAAAGGTGAAATAATTGTACCTTTGGGATTTGTTACTGTTGATGTTGAATACAAAAATCAAAAATTCAAATTAAATTTGTACATTGTTAAGGAAAATTTGGATACAATTTTTGGCCGTGAATGGCTATATAGTATAAATTTGGATTGGAATTCTATCAAAGCAGTGAGAACATCTTGTGAATATGAGTTGAATAAATTGTTAGAAGAGTATAAAGAACTTTTCGACGATCAGTTAGGTGAAATTAATAATTATGAAGTAAAGTTGGAACTTAAATCCGATGTAATACCAAAATTTTGTAGAGCCAGACCCGTACCTTTTTCTTTAAAAGATAGGGTTGAAGAAGAAATTGATAGGCTTGAAAAGGAAGGAATCATAGAGAGGGTAGAATCCTCGGATTGGGCAACACCAGTTGTCCCGGTTGAAAAAACTGATGGGTCAATACGCCTATGTGCAGATTACTCTGTTACCGTAAACCAAAATATAATGATACAACAACATCCTTTACCAAAATTAGAGGAAATATTTTCAAGCTTAAATGGGGGTAAACATTTTTCAAAAATTGATTTTAAGCATGCATATTTGCAAATGAAAGTGCATCCCGATAGTCAAAAACTCTTAACTATAAATACTCATAAAGGGTTATATGTATGTAAAAGACTTATGTATGGTTTAAATTCTGCCCCAGCTATTTGGCAAAGATATATTGATGGTCTTTTCCAGGGGATGGAAGGTATTAAAGTTTTTATGGATGATGTTAGAGTGACTGGATCAGATGATAATTTACATTTAGAGGCCTTAAGAAAATTTTTTCAGAAATGTAAAGATCATGGGCTGAAATTAAATTTGGGTAAGAGTAAATTTTTTCAAAAAGAAATAAAATTTTTAGGGCACAAAATTAATGAAAACGGTTTACATAAAACTGATGAGAAGATTTCTGCGATTTCGAAAGCTCCTAGACCTACAAACGTACAAGAAGTACAGAGTTTTTTAGGGCTTGTTAACTTTTATGGAAAATTTTGCCCTAATTTGGCTACAATAGCGAATCCTTTGTATAAATTAACACAGAAAGATGTTAAATGGGTTTGGTCAAAGGATTGTCAGGAAGCTTTTGAAAAAATTAAAAATGAAATTTGTTCTCCGCGTGTCCTAATGCATTATGATCCATCACTGCCATTGGTATTGGCAACTGACGCATCTCCTGTTGGGGTAGGGGCGGTACTTTCCCACTCTTTACCTGACGGAACGGAAAGACCAATAGCTTTTGCCTCCAGAACTCTCACAAAAACTGAGCAAAGATACGCTCAGATTGATAAAGAAGCACTCGCAATTGTATGGGGTGTCAAGAAATTTTATCTTTACCTAAAAGGGAGACGATTCACATTATTAACTGACCACCAACCTTTAGTGGCCATCTTCGGATCGAAGAAAGGTCTCCCAATTCTGGCAGCGACAAGATTGTTACATTATTCTTTAGTATTACAATCTTTCCAGTTTGACATAAAGTATCGTCATACAAAAAACCATGGTAATGCTGACTGTTTGTCTAGGCTGCCGTCCACTTCCGAACAGCTAGACGTTAAAGATGAAATTTCTCTATTTCAGTTAGCACAAATAGAAACTCTTCCTGTCACAGCTAGTGACTTAGCCAAAGAAACTCTTTTGGATGCAGACCTCGCTCCAATACTTCATGTGTTACAGAGTGGAGGAGTTTTAAGGGGAAGAGAAGCAGAATATAGTCTACAAGATGGTTGCATACTGTTAGGTCAGCGGGTGTGCGTCCCTAAACGGTATCAGGCTCAGGTGCTTGAAGAGTTGCATCATGGCCATCTAGGTGCTGTAAAAATGAAATCTATCGCGAGATCGTACGTTTACTGGAAAAACATCGATAAGGACATAGAAAACACGGCCAAGAACTGTGTAGACTGTGCTCGATATAAAACCGACCCACAAAAAGTGAAGGTGCATTACTGGGAGTATCCTAGTACACCTTGGCAACGTATCCACATAGATTTCGCTGGACCTATCTTTGAACATATGTTCCTGATTATAGTAGATGCTCATTCAAAGTGGTTGGAAGCTTATCCAATGAGATCCACCACAACAACCAAAACGATTGAATGCTTAAGAGACTGTTTCGCACGATTTGGATTGCCACTTATGCTTGTAAGTGACAACGGTCCACAGTTCACTTCGTTCGAATTTGACATGTTTATTCGTAATAACGGCATTAAACACAGAACCACTGCGCCCTTTAAGCCATCTAGCAATGGGCAGGCCGAAAGATACGTATTTACAGTGAAGCAATCTTTAAGAGCTATGCAAAATTATGGCGGAACGATACAACAAAAATTAAGTACGTTCCTTATGCAATACAGAAAAGCTCCGAACCTCACTACACTCCATAGTCCAGCCATGCTCATGTTGAAGAGAGAGATTCGGACGAGAATCGACCTGCTGCGTCCTGATCTTAAGAGCAGAGTGGAAGAAAAAGTTCGTAAAGGAACTTATGAATTCTCAGATAGAGGGTTCCGAATTGGCGACAATGTCGCTGTACGAAATTACCGGCAAGGAGACAAGAGATGGAGGTTTGGAAGAGTCGTTAGTAAAGATGGGCAACTACATTACACTGTGGATGTAAATGGCCAATTGTGGCGTAGGCATGTGGATCAAATACGGGATGGAGGAGACATAGAGGAAAAAGAATGCGAGCTCCGACGACAGTCTGTAAAACCTGCCATTCCTGTGCAAGATGCTGAGGCTCCGACGTCCAGTGTTGAGTCAACACCATCACCGACCTGTAGGGAGACGGAGACGACTGATGCAACGCCAGTCTCAATTCCTACACCAGAGCATGCTCCACTCATAGCCCAGGGTTCAACTCCGACACCACAACCAGTTCGCCGATCCACTAGAGTCCGGAAACCTCCAAAGCGATTAGATCTATAGAAGAAGTTTTGGAAGGGAGGAGATGTGGTGTATTTGACTGTAACCGCGACTAGCGCGAAAGAAAAGAGAATGTTTTTGTGCTTAAGCGGCAATTGTATGCTATGCCGAATCTGTGTTTCCTGTGATCGTCTGCTGTAAAATGTGTTCGTGATTAAATACTTGTTTAAGCAAGATGTATATATTATTCTTGTAGATATATCTCTCCACGCAATGATATTTAAGTCCATAAAGATATGTGACAACTTCGACTATTGAATGATGGCTATGGAACAATATTTGGCGATTTATCACCTGCGCCCGGCTAACGTTAAAGTACCAAAATGACCGCCTGGCACATTAAAAAAGAAGCGGTCAGCCCGGAACTGTTGATGACAGTCACATGACTTAGGCTATTATTATAGAGATTTTAACAAATAAAATTGAAACATTTTTTAAATATAAAAATCAGTATTGGAAAACTTTGTCGAAAACACAATTAAAAATGCGTTTAGTTGGCGCAACCAATGGACATAAATCATTTTAACATTTTGCAAGTTATAAATTTTTGAAATGTAAAATAATTAACTAAAAAAATTACCTTGGAAATAAAATTAATTTAAAACCCATGCGCCTATAATATTGAATTGCACAATATTGAACTTTTGAATATGACATCATAGTGACAAAATTGTACTAAAATATTTCAGCTTTATGCAAACTCTAAAGGTCATGACGTTCTTTAGAATTATTAATAAACCGTTGTTATGTATACTAAAATGTGTGCTATTGCGCCATTTATTTCAATCCTGGACGTGCAATGATTTTTCGGTACTTTTCCAGCATAGGGACCTTAGCGAAATAGAGAAAATAGCCTTGGCAGTGAAGGAAATTTTGCAACATATTTTCTGGCAACCTATTCACTGTTTCATTTCATATACACAAGCATTTTTTTTTTCAAGGTTTATACGATTTATTTAACATAAAGGCGTCATTTATCTAATTTTATATAGAAACAGAAGTAATTGGTATATAAAAAACATTAATAATAAATATATATATATAAATACATATAGGGTGACCGCACCAGTAGTTGATACCTCTCCAGTAGTTTATCAAAATTTTGAAATATTGGCCCATTTCAGGTGGAAATGAGTTTTACACGTGGCACTAGGCATAATATTTTTGTTTGAATGTTGCAGCATCTGTTGTCGCATTGTTGTCAGCTGCCTCCTGTAAAAGAAGAAATTTTATGAATTTTTTTTATTAGAAAATGCAAAAATTTAATTTTTGACCAATTGAAGACAATTATGATAAGTTAAAATAATCCACTTCCATCTTGCTTATTTCAAATAATAGTTTTATATGAATTACTGTTAATCACAGATTAAGCATGATAATTTAAAGATTAATTTTTGAATTTTCGACTGATTTCTTCGATTGATCAACTACTTGGAAAATGGTAATTAAAGAAACTATTAACTTGTAATTTTGTTGCTATTTAATTTCAGCAGATTTCATTTTTGCCCATTATATGACATTCATTAAGGGTTGTAGCAGTTATGTCAGTTTACTTCTAAAACTTAAAAGGAAGGAGCAAACGTTATTACTTGTTATTTATTGAACGCAAATTTATTTTGGCTTTAATTATTATTTAATAGTAACCATTCAAAAATTTTTAATTTACTGTTTTTTGAATTGAAAATATTTTTTATTATTAAGAAAAATTAAGTTTTAACTTCATTTTTCGATGATTCAAAAATGGCAATGTTTAGTGCAGTGCTAAAAGATCCTTACAATTTCATGTATGTAGTTTAAAATGCGATTTTCAAAAAAAAAATTTTTTTTGTATAATATTTATTTGCGCTTTTATTTTTAGTATATTTGTATCGATTTCATAAAATAGTTCTCGAAGATCTGTAATTTTGAAAATTTATATTCTGTAAATGATTACATTCGTGTCAACAATGTTAATTTTTTTAAAACTCGCGAAATTGAATTTCACTTGGCGTTATATTTATGTAATTATAATAAAGTGTTTCAGCTAATTAAAATGCATGTTTTCTTTGGCACGTGCAATAGGAGTATACGATTTCCTTGACAATCCTTGACGCAGGAAAATGCAATAAATACAATCAAATGAACTAGCATTTACCGAAAATTTCTTTCGTATGACTTAAATAAAACTTCCATTTTATCTCTCTATTCTAAAAAAAAGTAACTACCGCTGTCACCGCCGCCGCCGGTTTTGAATTTTTTGTGACCGGAGGTCTTTCTTCGTTAATATTAAGAAAAATAATGCATACAAAAATATGAAAATCGGTAGTGTTATACAGAAATGTTTGATAAATACGCTGATGCAGACAGTTTTCAGATCGAAGAATTATTTTAAGAGATATTTAATGCTAAAGTTGGACAAAATCGTTCCACTAAAAAAGTTTTATAGGAGCAAAAACTGTTCATAGGAATTTAATCATTTTTAGATCATTTTATGCGTTAGAATTTGCCGGAGTGCAGATTGCATTAATTTTTTTATTTTGACTAATTTTTTGAGGTTTTATTTCTATTTTAAATTCAGATTTTCAGCATTTCTAGAGATATTTTTAACAGATTTTAGAAAGTGATATTAATTTAAACTGTTGCCAACTGTATAAACAGCGGAAGCAATAATGTTTGCTTCAAAAAAAAAATATATTTATACGTGTAAATAAATTAAAAATTTATTTACACGTGACTATTATAAACAGAAAAAAACATTTGGAATTAGAATTAAATAATTATGTACAAAAAGCAGGAACTTATTAAAAATTATGTCATAAAAACTATAATTACACGTGAATTTTAAGAGAGAAAGGAATTTGTAAAGCAATAAATTTATTAACATGCGTTAGAAGTCTTAAATAGGAGAAATTACGTCATATTTACGTCACATTACAGTTATTACATAAAATGAACACAAAACAATATTGCAAAACGGTTTAAATTTAGAAATTGCGCTAGACATTTATTTGATATTTTAAGAGGATACTTTTCAGCTATTTTTGTTAGGAAAGCGCAAATAATATTTAATTTCTAACACAAGTATTTTCACGTGAATATTAAAAAGAGAAAGAATAGTTTGGTCAAAATTACGTCAGATTAAAAACGATTAATTTAAAATGTCTCATTTAAAAGAACTTTCTTTTCACTTTGTTAAAAAATACCAGGAGACAAAGACTCTGTTTACGTAATTCCTTTTATATTAGCTTATTTTGAAATGTTGTTACACGTGTCTACGTCATCAAGTTATTTTTATTTCGACGTTTTATTTGTATTTTTATTAATGTTGTACTAATTTATTTGTTTTTTCGTTATTTAAAATAAAAATTATGTCAATTTGAATAATTTGGCGAGTGGTTTGGCGATTTATATAATTTGGCGAAATTGGTCGACGGGATAATCAAGCAGTACCGCAACGGATTTGGCGTTAAAATTCCCCAATCAAAAAGAAATGAATAGAAATACGCTTATAGAGAGATCGCCACTGTTTTTTAAATTACAATTCAATCTTTCGAAATCTTTTTAAAGCCGATCAAATTAGCGTGCATTTAGAGTCTACGGTGTCTGGACGGGGGTTGGCGAGCGTAGCTCGTAGGGGGCCGAGCCCCCTAGTTGTGTAGAAAAAAGGAATTGCAGTTAGATTAGCGCAACGCGCAATGCAATTTCCTACTTCTACTTCAACTTTTAGAACACTTCCGGAATGCCTTGTTTCTTGTAAACAGAACGAAATAGAATGCAACGAACGTTGTTTTAAGAATGGAAGGATTTGTTATTATATAAAGATGGGACGTAAGATCGTCAAATAATTGAAATATGAATGTGTTGAATTGTGTCTCCATGCAATATGGTTTTGAGTTTGTGTAAATATGTAAAAAAATTGTAAATAGTATTTCTACCTCAATTAAATCTTTAGTTAAAAAAGAAAATGTTTCGGCGCTACGATTTTCTGACTTTCGTTTTCAACACCAGTATCATGTTTATTCATTCTCCTCATAATTAATCATATTAAAATGCCTCTGATGTGTTATTTACGATTTGAATTCGAGTATGATTACAGATATTATTACAGATGTGATATTTTAGATTTCTGATACCACCTTGACAAGATTGAGAGATAATTTCCGATTTTTATTTTTCATGGTGCAAACGGCCGAAGGAATTCGAATGAGTGAAATATTAATGATTTATTTTTTCATGCTTTTGAAAGCGGGATGATTTTTCAAGGTAAGAGATTTTGATTTTTGATTTTATTCTGATGTTGTAAAAATGGCTGATCTCGAAAAGTTTAAGAAAAACAGAACTATTTTAAGGAGTTCTGTTACAAAATTAATAAATAGTATTGATAGTATTTTGAAAAGTGACACAATTGATATAGATTCCCTTGAAGAAACATTTAATCAATTGAAAATTAAAACATGTAATTTAGATGAAATAAATAATAAGATAGAACCTTTGTTGAATTTAGACGAATACGAGGCCGATATGGTCACAACTTATGAATATTCCGATAAAATATCTATAATGAATTTTCGCGCTGAAAAGAAAGTTAAAGAAAGTAAAAGAAATATTGTTCCTTTGGGTAATAATTCAGTTAATGATTCTCTACCCCATAATGAAACTAAATATGTGAAACTTCCCAAGCTAAATATACAGAAATTTTACGGAGATTGCACACAATTTACAAACTTTTGGAACATTTTTTAAGTTTCTATCAATGAAAATTATTCATTAACGAAAATTGAAAAGTATAATTATCTACGAAGATACTTAGGATCATCCGCTTTAAATGCAATTGAAAGGTTAGAAGTTTCGGAATCAAATTATGACACCGCACTTAAAATTCTTGAAAGTAGATTTGGCAATAAAGAGACGATAATTAATCATCACATGAATAAATTGTTAAATTTATCTCCTGTATTTAAGTCAAATGATATTTCAAAATTACAGAAACTTCATGACGATATTGAAATAAATGTAAGTTCTTTAACCACATTGGGACTCGAATCACAAGCTTAACAGCTCCATGCTTTTAGCCGTAGTTTTGAAATTACTGCCCTCAGATTTAAATTTAGAATTTAATAGACAAAACATTAAGTCATCATGTAACCCTGATATAAACAAACTACTGAATTTCTTACAAACCGAAATTAAAAGTGGAGAATTGTCTTTTTCATTTTCAAAATCAAATAAATTAGAAGTAAACAGACAGAAATTTACAAGAATTAAACTTTTCATCCGCACATGAATTAATGACTACAGTCTCAGACAAAAAAAATACAGATAAACAAAATTGCATTTTTTGTAAGAATAACCATTTGTCAGAAATATGCAGTGCATTTGATGTTGAAAAGAAGAAAAGTATTTTGAAATCACAAGGTAGATGTTTTTTGTGTCTGATGTCAAAACATCGAATTAAAGATTGTTTTTCTAAAATACGCTGTACATGTGGTGGTAGACATAGCCGAGCTATTTGTAAACAACATAATTCACCTACTAATAATAAAAATTATCCGGATAAAAATTTGGAAGCAGCGAATACACAAAATGAAACAAGTAACGAAATTATTTCGGCTATCTCGTGTATTGGAAAAAATAGAATTTTCTTACAGACTTGCAGTGCGAATGTAAAAAATAAAAATAAAGAACTTGTCGTTCGATTATTGTTGGATACCACTGCAATGCGAACCTTTTTAACTTGGGAAATTGCTGACAAATTACAACTTAAAATATTGAGAAAAGAAAAACTGTCAGTCTTCACATTTGGAAGTAAAACCCCAATTCAAAAAAATTATGATGTTGTTAAGCTTAAATTGGAAAATAAGCGTCTTTCGAAGTCAAGTTTAGAAATAGAAGCTTTAGTAACAGACGAAATCTCTGGTTCTGACATCCCTCCCCCCGAAGTAAATAAATTGAGAGAGGTGAACATTTTGCAGAATTTAACCCTTGCTGACTCACCACAATGTCAGGATCCTATTTCTCTTCTCATAGGAGCAGACTACTACTATAAAATAGTAACAGGTAATATAAAACATTTGAACAAAAATCTCGTTGCTGTTGAAACCATCTTTGGCTGGTGCCTCCAAGGTAAAAAAAGCGAAAACCAAACTTCATTGATTTTTAATGTAATTGTTGAAGAACATTTAATTTCTGAGCAAATTAAAAAAAAATTGGGATCTTGAAACTTCAGGACTTATTAATATTAAACAAGATTCTGATCCTTCTGAAAATGAAATTATGAAACAATTCGAATCAGATATTAAATATGAAAACAAACGATATAAAGTAAGATTGCCATGGAAAGTGGAAAAAAGGCGTTTGGATGATAATAGAAAAATCGCAGAATCTCGACTAGTTAAATTAAATAGAAGATTTACTAGAAACCCCCAATTATTCCTAGAATATAAAGAAGTATTGAACGATTATTTAAATCAGGGAATCATAGAATTAGTTCCTAAGTCAGAAGATAAAGTGCATGTTGAATTTTATTTACCTCACAGAGAAGTAATAAAAAAGAGACCGTGTAACTAGTAAATTGAGGATTGTTTTTGATGCATCCGCTCATGATTTAAACTCCCTTTCTCTTAATAATTGTCTTCACGCAGGGCCTAATTTATACCCAGAAATTTTCGATATTTTGCTACGATTTCGATTTCATTCGGTTGCCTTTACTATTGATATGAAACAGGCATTTTTACAAATATTGGTAGATGAAGAAGACAGAGACGTTTCTTGTTTTTTGTTTTAGGAAGACCCCTTTGATGAATCCAACCTCCTACAAATATATAGATTTACTAGAGTTTTATTTGGGGTTAGTTGTAGTCCATTCTTGTTAGCGGCTACAATAAAACACCACTTAAAGAAATATATCAAAAAGTATCCAGAAACTGTAGATTTTTTGAATGAAAACATTTATGTAGATGATGTCATTGGTATTGTTCACATTATGTAGATGAAGTCAATCCTCTGTCGAGCAAGCCTTGTCCACTACATTAGAGTCTATAGACATTTTCGAAGAAGCTAGTATGCATTTACATAATTGGTATACTAATTCAAAATCCCTTAAAGAATTGTGGAAAAATAATGATGCAATTTCTAGTGATAATTTGGAAACATTTGAAACAGAAAATGTCTCTTACAAAGTTTTAGGTATAGCATGGAACAGTCTAGAAGATTTTTTGTACTTTGACACTCGTGAATTAGCAACATTTGCTTCTAAAAGAATTGATACCAAGAGGTATATTTTACAAGTTTTAGGTCGAGTATTTGATCCTATTGGATTCCTAGGACCTTTCACTTTAAGAATAAAATGTTTGATGCAAAAAATCTGGTCGTTAAGTATAGACTGGGACGATGTTATCCCAAAAGATCTAGTTTCTCTTTGGAAAGACTGGTGTAATGAAATTCCTCAGATATCTGAATTTTCTGTTCCTCGACATTATTTTTTTGAAATTCCAGCTGAGAAGATTACCAATTTACAGTTGCACTTATTTTCAGATGCAAGTACAATAGCTTTTGGCACTATTGCCTATTTACGTGTAACAACCTCTGAAAAAGACATTCGAACAGTCTTCGTAGCTTCTAAAAACAGAGTAGCTCCTTTGAAAACACTCACTTTACCGAGACTGAAGTTGATGGCTGCATTATGTTCTGCTAGATTAAGCTGCAGTATTTTGAAGGCGCTACATCTGGAAATTCCATGCATTTACTGGACCGATTCAAAAATAACATATTTTTGGATTAAAGGGTCACCTGAAAAATTTAAACCCTTCGTGAGAAATCGTGTTGAAGAAATTCGAAAGCTGAGTTCCCCTTCTGATTGGCATCATTGCCCAGGGTCAGACAATCCCGCAGACCTTGTCTCAAGAGGAGCAAAAGTTTCCAAGCTCATCAATGACCCGACTTGGTTATTTGGGCCAAAGTGGCTTAGCTTCCCACCAGAATTTTGGCCAAGATCTGAAGATACAGAAATAATTGATGAAGATGAATTAGAATACAGAAAAAAGCCTAGTGACATATTGCAATGCGAGTGCATAATCGAAGAGATTAAAAATCCTATTGATATAACCAAATTTAGTAGTTTGGAGAAACTAATAAGAATAACTGCTTGGGTAAAAAGATTTATATTGAAGTTTAAAAAGTCTACTGAAGTTTGCGGCCCACTAACAGCTGAAGAATTATTAGAAGCAGAAAAATATTTAATCCGTAGTGAACAGAAGCAATTTTATAAAGTAGAATTTGAGTCTCTTAGAAATGATAATTCAGTAGAGAAAAATTCACCCCTATTCAATTTTGTTCCATATATAGATCAAACAGAAATTATACGTTTAGGAGGAAGACTAGAATTTGGTGATCTTTCTACGGAAGAAAAACATCCAGTCATTCTGCCTAGACATTCCTGGTTAACGGTGTTGATTGTGCGTCAAGATCATGAAAAAAGGATGCACACAGGAAGTGCACATACTTTGACAAAAATTCGATCCCGATATCGGATTCCGAAGGGAAGACAGTTGATGAAAAGCATCATTAAAAAATGTCTTGTTTGGAAAAATATTGAAACAGCTGCATGGTGGGGAGACTTTTGCGAAAGACTTGTAAAATCCGTAAAAGAGAAACCCGAAAAGATTCCAGAACTTATATCCTTTAGAAATTTTAGACTGATGAACGTTTATAGACTGATGAACATTTATAGACTTCTTCTCTTTTTTTAGGTAGCTTTCATTACAAAAAGCTACCTATTGCAGCCGTTCGGAGGAAAGCGATTTCAAAAAATTTTGATATATTTTCCTCGATCATAACCCCCAGATCCCGAAACCACCCTCCGTTCAAAAGTTGATATATATATACAGTCGTGGCCATAAGTTTAGGACTACCACTGAAAATTATGATCCAGACAATAAATTGAATACTCACTCGTTAGTAAAATTATAAACTCCGTTTATTACATGAATATTACATTTCTACGCATATAAATTAGATTCATTAAACACAAATTTTACAGAAAAATCAATATTTTGTTGGTCTGCCGTTAGCTTTTATTACATGATGCAAACGTTTTGGCATGCTCTCTACCAAACTTCGGCAGTATGGAGTTGGTAATTCTTTCACCCAAACTTCCTTAATTGCTTTTTCCAGTTCCTTAACACTTGTTGGCAGTTTCTCAGATACCTTGTGCTTTAAGAGAGCCTATAAGTTTTCAATTGGATTCAAATCGGGACTGTTTCCAGGTCAGTCAAGGATTTGAATTTTCTTTGTCTTCAAGAACAGAGTAACAATTTTAGAGCGATGACATGGTGCACCATCATGCATAAAAATTGTGCATTTATGAGCGGTCATGTGTAATTCTAACTTTTCCTTCAACAAATCCAAGTATTTTTTTCCATTCATAGTGATTCCTGGTGGTAAGAAGAACAATGCAGCCGTTCCGTTCATTTACATTCCAACCCAAATCATGACACTTGGGGAGTGTTTAACAGTCTGTAAAGTGTAAGGTTCATCGAATCGCTTTCCAGGAGGTCTACGAACATAGTACGTGTGTGTAGAGAACTGCTGCATTGTAGATTCGTCCGAAAAAATACCAAGTGCCACTGACGAATTGTCCATTTGGCATGTTTCTTGGTAAAGTCCAAGGGCTTAGCTCTCAGGGCCGCTGTTAACCTGGGTTTTTCCGCAGGTTTATGGGATTTTAAATGAAAGTCGTCAAACAAACGTCGACTTATTGTTCTACGATTGACATCCGCACATTTTTCAAGCAGTGCTGACCGTATTTTGCTTGCGGAACTCATTGGAGGACGAACTGCTACTCTCCTAATGACATGGTGTGGTTTTACGAGGTCGACCACACCTTTTAGCCTCAAGATAAGTCCCTGTTTCTTTAATTTTCTTGATCGCATTGTGAACTGCATTCTTACTACGTCTTACTAGTTCACTAATTAGTTGTTCAGAATAACCTTCATTATGAAGAATAACAATTTGTGCAAGCTGAGCTTCAGAAACTGATGATTTTCGACCCATTTTCATAGTTTTTACAAAACTTGTAAAACAAGCAACAATTTCGTCTGCGACGCTTATTACTCAAAGATCAAACAAAAAGAGAATACAGTACTCCACTGCCAGACGGAATGATGTCATCTGACGCAATCGATTTGATTTATGACGTTAGCAGTGGTTTCAATTGTCAAAACACTAGTTTCTGAACGGTGGTCCTAAACTTTTGGCCACGACTGTATATTAGGGTGGAACTAAAAAACGAAGTTTCGAATTTTATATTCTAATAGTGATTATTTTTTCCTTTTTAACTCCATAAAAAGAAAATATTTTTCTTTTAATTTTAAAATGATATTTTCCGGTTCCTCAAAGCACCTCATTTTCCCTAAAAAACGAAAAAAAGCCAATAACTGCATGAAAAGTTTTGTAAGCTTATTGTCAAATTTATATTTTGAAAAATTAAATTAATTAAGTGTTAATGTCTTGTAATAAAGAGAATAATTTAGTTTAAGTGCCTTAGAAAAGTTAGCCCCACTTTATTTGACTTTTGTAGAAGCCAGCGTCATGGGCGTCGGCTTTCATTGTCTGATTTATTTGGCTGCGACACATAACAAGTTAGTCCGATTTAACGTGTGTTAACAGTTTCTTTAATTATTTTTCAATAAACATTCGGTGTCAAAAGTGACAAAGTCTGTTAACGTACCTAAATCTAGATAATTGTTGAAGTGTCCTGTATTTCGTGAACAATTAACATTAGACTGTCATCTTTTACGAACATATGAAAATGTTATGAAGCATTATTTTTGGGTTCAATTTAACTTAAAATCTGACAGCTGGAATCTGGTACACACTATTTCCAAAATATCTAAAGCTGTTGACGATACAATTAAAAGTGTATTGCTGAGACCTTCAATTCCAACGGTTTCTGATACACAAATCATAAAAAATTATAAGAGACTAGCGCGAGAAATGTCAAAATTTGAAGAAAAATATTAAGATTAGAAAGAATAATTCCACATCCAATATAAAATTGCAAAATGTTAGGTAATCCCGCAAAAAACATTTCTTTGTGTAAAAGCACTAAATATTATCGTGTATCAGAACAAGAACATCACTTTCTCAAAGACCAAAGAGAGATGGGGTGATGGCAATAGAATCAATAGATATAAAAACTACAAAAAATGTGTAGCAAGAGTGGAAAAGGAAATATCAAGGGAAAAAGTTATTTTAAAACAAAAAAATGATGTTTTGATTGAATGATCGTCAAGTGTAAAAAATAGTTCGGAAGGAAATAATTCAATCGGTTGTTTTTCTAAACCTGAATTTGATAATCAACAAGGTGAAAGAACCGGAGTATTAGACAGAACTGCAAATATCATTGCAAATGGCACCTTAGAAGATATGAGTATTTCTGATGATAATAAAGAAAAGGTAACTGAAAGAAGGACTTGAAGACGACAAAGAGAAAAGAAAAGGAACAATTTGAAAGAACAGGAAAGACGAAATGAGTTAATTTTAGAAGGTTAGTATTTTAATGGCAGAAAGGATAACACTATGGTAACTAAAGCAGAGGGAAAAAAGTATAACTAAGAATCTTTAAAGACGAACACCTGGTCTTAGTTCAAAAACCAGGATAAAAATATATTGCTCATATTTCATTGACATCTTCTTCTTATATTAATATAGACACTGCAATTTTGGTCTATTTTCAAAATAATAATACAGACATTTCAAGTTTGAAAGTTATTGGGTGAAACAGAAACGCCTTTAATGCAGGATGCAAATCTGGAGTTGTTAAAACATCGGAAGCAATACCCTAAAAACTTTATAATGGATAATTTGATTATTACATGAAAATGAACTTTTTTCTTAGATGCTTATTTCAACATCTTGCTGGAAAGACTACGGGTACAAAAGGATTTTCTGGACCAGTAGGAAAGCGACTTGAAAAAATGCGAACATATTGAAGTTATAGACTATAAAAACATTGATCCTATCTTGACGGACTGATCGGAAAAAGAACTTAAAAAAAGTACAAACAGGGGATAAGCCTGAATTTTAGATTTTCCTTGTCATACTCAGACAGTGGAAACGTGTGTCAAAATTGTCCCACGAGATGCGTCAACCGTCTATAAATATTAAGCAAAAGATGGCTTAATCTCAGGAAAGTTGAATTCCCACAATGTAATAACAAAGTTTGCCTGAAAAGACAGTAGGTTGAATATCCAATTGAATTAATCCATAACAAAGGGAGGTAAGGAGGGTGGAAGTCGATATTTAACCACCTCCTCGTGGTGACTTCTGGATAGTATTTGCTAAATAAAAGTAGATATGAGCTAACAACTACGTTTTTTACTTTAAGTTACTTTATACTGAAATTTCAAAACTTTGACCTCCTTGAGGAACCGGAAAACAACTTAATTTAAAAAAACCTTTTCAGCCAAAAGTTTAGACATCCAAAAAGGAAAAAAGTTTTCACTATTACACATTAAAACAAAAAAGTTTTTTTTTTACCCTATACTTAAGTTCCACCCTACTGTATATATATATAGATCCATATATATATATCTGATCTTTGTCATACTGTAACTCTCGTATTTATGAACCGATTTGAATGAAACTCGGTGTGTACATAGTACATACCAATGTCTCAACCGAGTTCGTTGGCCAGCTTCATCCGCCATCTTGTTTCAAAATGGCGGCCATTTAAAATTTTTTTTTTAATTTAAACTTTGAAATGTGGTACCAAAAAATTAAAAATTGAAAAATATTTTTTTTCTATGTATTTAACTTGATACAAAGATTACGAAGCAATTTTTGTTTAGTCTATATCTTAAAAAATGGCTGAGTTATAGCACTTTCAATTTCTACCGTGGCTTACATTTTGAAACGACCTGATATTTGTCACGCGATAACAGGCGTATTTATGAGCCGATTTAGCTGAAACTTGGTGTGTACATAGTACATACCAAAGTCTCGACCGAGTTCGTTAGCCAGCTTCATCCGCCATCTTGTTTCAAAATGGCGGCCATTTAAATTTAAAAAAAAAATTAAAATTTGAAATGTGATACCAAAAAATTGAAAATTGAAAAATATTATTTTCTTATGTGTTTGACCTTAATACAAAGATTCCGGAGCAGTTTTTGTTTTGTGTATATCTTAATTTTGAATTTCTATTGTGGCTGTCATTTTGAAACGACCTGATATTTGTCACGCGATAACAGGCGTATTTATGAACTGATTTATATGAAACTCGGTGTGTACATAATACATACTAATGTTTCAACCGAGTTCGTTGGTCAGCTTCATGAGCCATCTTGTTTCAAAATGGCGGCCATTTACATTTTTTAAAAATATTTTAAATTTGAAATGTGATACCAAAAAATTGAAATTTAAAAAATATTTTTTTCTTATGTGTTTGACCTTAATGCAAAGATTTCGGAGCAGTTTTTGTTTTGTCTGCATCTTAAAAGTGGCTGGATTATAGCACTTTGAATTTCTATCGTGGCTGACATTTTGAAACGTCCTGATTTTTGTCACCCGATAACAGGCCTATTCTTGAACCGATATGGACGTACCTTGGTGTGTACGAAGTACATACCAATGTCTCGACCGAGTTCGTTGGCCAGCTTCAACCGCCATATTGTTTCAAAATGGCGGCCATTTAAAAAAAATTTAAAATTTAAAATTTAAAATGAGGTATCAAAAAATTTAAAAAGATTTTTTAATTATATGTTTGACTTTAATATAAAGATTCCGGAACAGTTTTTGTTTTGTCTATATCTGGAAAAATTGCTGAGTCTCGACCGAGTTGGTAGGCAACCTTTATTCGCCATTTTGATTCAAAAGGGAACATTTAAAAAAAAATTATTTAAAGATTAAAATGAGGTATGAAAAAATTGGAAAATGAAAAAGGGTTTTTTTATGTGTTTGACCTTGATACAAAGATTTCAGGACAGATTTTTTTTCGTTTACATCTTAAAAAAAGGTTGAGTTATAGCACTTTGAAATTTCTAGCATGGCTGACATTTTGAAACGATATGATATTTGTCACGCAATAATACACATATTTATTAACCTATTTGGATGTAAGAAGGCATTTGAATAGTATATAACAATGTCTCGACTAAGTTCACTGGCCAGCTTCATCCGCCATCTTGAATCAAAATGGCGGCCATTAAATTAAAAAAAATTATATTTAAAGTGAAGTGCAAAAAATTTAGAAATTGAAAAAGGTTTCTTTCTTAAGTATTTGACTTTGATATAAGGATTCCGGAGGTTTTTTTGTTTTGTCTTTATCTTAAAAAATGGCTCAGATACAGCAGTTTGAATTTCATTATGTGGGTGAAATTTTGAAAAATCTGATTTTTGCCTGCGACAGCACTCATATATATCAACCGATTCCGATGTGAGCGAGCGTGTGCACAGGAATTACTAAAGTCTCGACCAAGTTCACTGGTTAGCCTCATCCACCATGTTCTCTTAAAATGGCAGGCAATACACATATCGCCGAATTTGGAAACCAAATATAACTTTAAATAAAATCAGCTTGGATAAAGCTGACTAATTTCGCGAAATTATCATTCATAAGGATTTAGTATTGATAAAAATTAGTATTGAATCTTCTATAATCGGTTTCCACTAAATTGAGCTTCGTGTGTTTGAATAACATAAGCTAGCTTTTTAAAAATAAAGAATTTGAAAGCTACCTCTTCCTCGCGGCACTGGCCGGAAGGACTTTTTAAATCTCTTTTAGAACTCTAAAAGTTTTCTTTCCTTTTTTTAAATTCTACTTACTTTGAATGCAGTATTATTTGAGTTTTAGTATAAGTAAGTATATTAACTGTTTGGAAAAAAAAGGGCCATTTTATTGTGTTAATTTGCAGGTAATATTTTTCATTTTTCTATATCGTTTGAATTTTATACTTTTATGTTTAGCATTAATTGATGTTTTGAATTTGATATATTGTATTTGAATTTGATATTTTGAACTTGATATTTCGTGTTATAATTTGATATTTTGAATTTGGTTTTGTGTATTTGAATTTTGAAATTGAATTATCATAGATCACTGAACCACTGATCACTGAGACCACTGAACATATGAGAATTTAAATTTTCATGATAGAATTTTTGATTGAACTCTGTAAGAGTTCAGGTGGGGAGTGTGTAGAAAAAAGGAATTGCAGTTAGATTAGCGCAACGCGCAATGCAATTTCCTACTTCTACTTCAACTTATAGAACACTCCCAGAATGCATTGTTTCTTGTAAACAGAACGAAATAGAATGCAACGAAAGTTGTTTTAAGAATGGAATGATTTGTTATAATATAATAATGGGACGTAAGATCGTCAAAAAATTGAAATATGAACGTGGAGAATTGTGTCTCCATGCAATATGGTTTTGAGTTTGTGTAAATATGTAAAAAAGCTGTAAATAGTATTTCTACCTCAAATAAATCTTTAGTTAAAAAAGAAAATGTTTCGGCGCTACGATTTTCTGACTTTCGTTTTCAACACCAGTATCATGTTTATTCATTCTCCTCATAATTAATCATATTAAAATGCCTCTGATGTGTTATTTACGATTCCAATTCGAGCATGATTACAGATATTATTACAGATGTGATATTTTAGATTTCTGATACGACCTTGACAAGATTGAGATATATATAATTTCCCATTTTTATTTTTCAATGGATGATAGTAATAAGAATTAATTCCATAAAATCAAGAGTTTCCACTTAGAATGAAACATCATTAGAAACGGACAGTAAAAAAAATGACGTCATATCTAGCAAACAATTTTTTTTTACTATATTTTTCCTAAATTATTATTCTGTAATTGAAATACCTATATTATAGTAGCTGTTTTGACTTCAAAAACATTCAAATGAAGGTACGGTGCTATTATAAAAAACATTTAGCTACAATTTATATATATTTATGAAAAATGTGCATTTTCTGTATAGAATGACGTCGATTTAAAATGTGAAAATATATTAGGAGAATCTGAATTTTTATTGATTTATAAGAACAAAGTACATGTATTATCCTTTTTTAAAAAAAATATTGTACTATTTTTTAAGGTGGGGCAACACCATAGAAAGGATTTAATTAGAAAAATAAAAAGTGGAACAATATAGAAATGAATTTCTATATTGTTAAATTATGGAAGGTATAGCGCTATGTAAACTTTAAACGGTCGCCATTCCCTTAATATTGGATATGTTTTTACCTGACCTTCGAAAGGCACATTGCTAAATTAAAAGCTTTCGAAAAAGCCATTTCTCATCACTGAATGCTTCCTGGTTTGGATTTTAATTGTTGTCTTTCCATCATGTTGCAAAACGTTAACGATGCGTCTGGGCTTTACTAAAGAGCACTATCGTGCTGTTTGATATGATTTTTTAAAAAGAGAATAACAATAATAAAAAATCATTAATAACTATAGAACAAAACTATATAATTTAAAAAAAGAAAATAAAGGTAAATAAACAATTTATTAATAAATAAACAACAACGTCCGGGTTACCATATCAAGCAAAATAACGACACTTTGGTGCCAGTTAAGTATCCCGGTGCGTATATGGCATCGGCGTCAGAAAAAACGCGCCAACGTGGTGCTGATATGACATCTGCGGCTTTATCTATACTAAAAACTTGTAAAAATTTAAATAAGAGCTAAAATTTCAAAAGTATAACCAGTTACGTTTAAAAAATGAAACGGTCAGGCAAAATTATTATACTTACTCTTAAAGAATGAAAAGTCAGGAAAGTTCTTACGGTTGAACCTAAATGGCATATCGCTGTAAGATCGAGGCTTGATGTATGGCAAATTAAGTTTTGTGAAATGCTAATGTGATGCATTTTATAAAACGGTAATTAAACCTATTTTGGCGATAGCTTATGCACTGTGTTTGACAGCGTTCTCTATCCAATCTATTTCGATTTTCTCTTTTTAATTCGGGTTCTTCTTCATTTTTAAGCATTCGCCGAGATCTTTTACGGGCATTTATAATGATATTTTAAAGCTCCATAATTGCAGCGAAAGAGCGAAACGTAAATAAACTAGATTTAGCTCCGCCTAAACTCCGCCAAAGGACTTTTACACAATAACCAATTAGATGTGTTTCATTCGAGCATTGCCATTAAATAATTAACAAATAATCGCGATTTCTGTGCCTCGTACGATAGCGTAATATATATATAGATTATAGTTTTAGGTAGCTTTCTTTACAAAAAAGCTACCTATTGCAGCCGTTCGGAGGAAAGCGATTTCAAAAAATTTTGGTATATTTTCATCGATCATGACCCCCAGACCCCGAAACCACCCTCCGTTCAAAATTGATATATATATATATATATATATATATATATATATATATATCCTCCCGTAATTATGAACCGATTTCGATGTAATTCGGTGTGTACATAGTACATACCAATGTCTCGACCGAGTTCGTTGGCCAGCTTCATCCGCCGTTTTGTTTCAAAATGGCGGCCATTTAAAATTTTTAAAAAAATTTAAAACTTGAAATGTGGTACCAAAAAATTAAAAATGGAAAAATGTTTTTTTCTTATGTATTTGACCTTTATACAAAGATTCCGGAGCAGTTTTTGTTTCGTCTATATCTTAAAAAATGGCTGAGTTATAGCATTTTGAATTTCTAGCGTGGCTGACATTTTGAAACGTCCTGAAATTTGTCACGCGATAAAAGGCGTATTTATGAACCGATTTCGATGTAATTCGGTGTGTGCATAGTACATACCAATGTCTCGACCGAGTTCGTTGGCCAGCTTCATCCGCCATTTTGTTTCAAAATGGCGGCCATTTAAAATTTTTAAAAAAATTTAAAATTTGAAATGTTGTACCAAAAAATTGAAAATGGAAAAATATTTTTTTCGTATGTATTTGCCCTTTATACAAAAATTTCGGAGCAGTTTTTGTTTCGTCTATATCTTAAAAAATGGCTGAGTTGCAGCATTTTGAATTTCTAGCGTGACTGACATTTTGAAACGTCCTGAATTTTGTCACGCGATAAAAGGCGTATTTATGAACCGATTTGGATGTAACTTCGTTTATACATAGTACATACCAATGTCTCGACCGGGTTCGTTGGCCAGCTTCATCCGCCATCTTGTTTAAAAATGGCGGCCATTTAAATTTTTTAGAAAAATTTAAATTTGAAATGTGGTACCAAAAATTGAAAATTGAAAAAATATTTTCTTCTTATGTGTTTGACCTTGATAAAAAGATTCGGGAGCAGTTTTTGTTTCGTCTATATCTTAAGAAATGGCTGAGTTATAGCATTTTGAATTTCTAGCGTGGCTGACATTTTGAAACGTCCTGATTTTTCTCACGTAATAACAGGCGTATTTATGAACCGACTTTGATGTACCTTGGTGTGTACATAGTACATAGAAATATCTCGACCGAGTTCGTTGGCCAGCTTCATCCGCCATCTTGTTTCAAAATGGCGGCCATTTAAAAAAATAAAAAAATTTAAATGAGATACCAAAAAATTGGAAAATGAAAAAGATTTTTTTTGTATGTGTTTGACCTTAATACAAAGATTCCGGAACAGTTTTTCTTTCGTCTATATCTAAAAAAAAATGGCTGAGTAATAGCATTTTGAATTTCACTTGTGGCTGACATTTTAAAACGACCTGATTTTTGTCACGCGATAACAGGCGTATTTATGAACCTATTTGGATGTAACTTGGTCTGTACATAGTACATACCAATGTCTCGACCGAGTTCGTTGGCCAGCTTCATTCGCCATCTTGTTTCAAAAGGGTTGCCATTTAAAAAAAATTAAATTTAAAATTCAAAATGAGGTATTAAAAAATTGGAAAATGAAAAAGATTTTTTTTATGTGTTTGGCCTTGATACAAAGATTCCGGAGCAGTTTTTGTTTCTGAAAATTTGTTCTTTTGTTGATATCTTAAAAAATGGTTGATTTATAGCAGTTTGAATTTCTAGCATGGCTAACATTTTGAAACGATCTTGTATTTGTCACGCGATAACACACGTATTCGCCTATTTCGATGTAAGAAGGCCTGTGGATAGTATACATCAACACCTCGACCAAGTTCGCTGGCCAGATTCATCAGCCATCTTGTTTCAAAATGGCGGCCATTAAATTAAAATATATATATATATTTAAAGTGAGGTGCAAAAAAATTAGAAATTCAAAAAGGTTTCTTTCTTAAGTATTTGATCTTGATATAAGGATTCAGGAGCATTTTTTGTTTGTCTTTACCTTAAAAAATGGCTCAGATATAGCAGTTTCCATTTCTATTGTGGGTGACATTTTGAAAAATCTGATTTTTTTGCATGCGACAGCACTCCTATATATTAACCGATTCCGATGTGAGTGAGCATGTGCACAGCAATTACTAAGGTCTCGACCAAGTTCACTGCTTAGCCTCATCCACCATGTTGTCTTAAAATGACAGGCACTTTAAGAAATTGCCGAATTTGGCAGCCAAATATAAGTTACTTTAAAGAAAAGCAGCTTGGCTAAAGCTGACTAATTTCGCGAAATTCTCATTCATTATATTGATAAAAATTAGTATTGAATCTCCTATATTCGGTTTCCACTAAATTGAGCTTCGTGTGTTTGCATGATATAAGTTGGCTTTTTTTAAATAAGGATTATGAAAGCTACCTCTTCCTCCCGGCACTGGCCGGAAGGACTTTTTCATAAATGAGTTTCGTTTTTAAAATCTGTTATTTTCAATCACGGCGGAGTCAGCGAGAAAAACTCATATTCTTGCACATGTGTTGTATGTATCTTTATATTTCCTATTCCGTTATTTTTGACGGAGTATCTTTCTCTTAATTTATAACTAAGCTCCATAAATATTAAAATGTTATATTTTCATCGCAAACATATTTTTACTACATTTATGCAGTTTTGTACAGGACTGTTATAATTAAAATTCACCAATTCAAAAGTCTCTGGTGATTAGTACTAAGGTTAAGGGCTGTTATAATTAAAATTCACCTATTCAAAAAGTCTCCTAGTGATAGTACTAAAGTTCCAAACGAAACAAAATTTCGCTAGTGTTTGTAGTTAAATTGAAAGTTGCAAGCTAAACTATAAAAAATTTACAAAAAAGCAATGGTCTGTGTGACCGGCAACATTAGTTAAAGGTTAACTGAGTATTTACTGTTTGGCACTCTCTAGCATATCAAGAAGCGACAGAAAAATCGATTGAGTTTATAAGCAAAAATATTTGACTAATTTGACAAAATTTTATATATTTTATACATTTAGAATTGTTTATTTTTTAATACTTCCATTTTACAAAAACTCCAATTTACAAAAAAGCAATGGTCTGTATGACCGGCAACATTAGTTAAAGGTTAACTGAGTATTTACTGTTTGGCACTCTAGCATATCAAGAAGCGACAGAAAAATCGATTGAGTTTATAAGCAAAAATATTTGACTAATTTGACAAAATTTTATATATTTTATACATTTAGAATTGTTTATTTTTTAATACTTCCAAAAGGTTTTGTTCGTTGTATTGAAAAGGGTTAATGTAACAGAGACTTTCGAAGAAACTCACGTTATTCAGAAATTTAGAGGAATTTACTTTAACCTTTAACTGGTGTGACAGAAATTGTGACATGACTACTGGTAAGCGGTCTGTGAGGCCGCTCCATCGAAAGATGAATAAAAGGCGATATTAACTCATAGGATGATGTTTTTGTACTAAACGTTTTGTACAGGACTGTTATAATTAAAATTCACCAATTCAAAAGTCTCTGGTGATTAGTACTAAGGTTAAGGGCTGTTATAATTAAAATTCACCTATTCAAAAAGTCTCCTAGTGATAGTACTAAAGTTCCAAACGAAACAAAATTTCGCTAGTGTTTGTAGTTAAATTGAAAGTTGCAAGCTAAACTATAAAAAATTTACAAAAAAGCAATGGTCTGTGTGACCGGCAACATTAGTTAAAGGTTAACTGAGTATTTACTGTTTGGCACAAAAATCAAATTTCACATAATATCTGCTCAAATTTGTAAATTTATCCTGTTTATTAAAAACTGATAAGTTTAGTTTTTCACATTTCCGTCTGGTTTTCCTCAAATAAGTCGCTGAACATCCTATATTTTATATACTCTGCTTATTTCCTGACGGTGTTTTCTAATACGTCATCAAACATCCTATGTTCTTTGCGGAACTGAACTTGTGGATAGATTTTTCATGAAGCAGTGATATTTATTTATCATCACTGCTTGGAAAAAAGAACGAAAGTTTTTAATAGGTAAGTACCGGTTGTTGTTACAGAATTTTAGTATTTAATTTTTTATAACTGCAATCATTTTAGCATGACTTACTTCAGAAGCGCTTATTTAGCTCACAAGCTATCAAAGCCTGAGAGCTAATGTGACCGCTGGTTCTGTATATGTACAGTCGTCGAAAAAAAAAAGGAAACACCCCCTATTAACTCCTTAACAAATTATCGTAAACGAAAGTTATTGGTACCGAACAATTGTAAATAAAGTCTACTTTGAAATGATGTATATAAAAGTTTCTTAGGGGGCCATCTACATATTAAAACGAATCCAAACTTCAATTTTTTTCAATGGCAATACCCAATTTTAACGAGATATTTCAAATCTTCGGTTCAAACTATGCATAAACCCCAAATTTCAAGTCATTTGAATAAGTTTTTGAATTATAAACATTCAAAATTTAGTGCTTCTAATGTTAAATTACATTTTCATATTTTTATTTATATCTCCTGAAATTATCCTCCTAAATGTGCTAATTTTTTGTGTAGCAATAATACTGATATACCCAAACATAAATACGTTGAATTTGCAATTTTATAGTTTTATGATATGAATTATGAAATTAATATTCGAAAAAAATTATGAATTGCAACCTACAATTTTTTAGATGGATTTAGATTTATTAAGTCCTGTTTTATGGAAATCCAAAATTTCACATTTTTCTTCTAAGTAGCTTTCAAATTATGCTTAAAAAACGATAAAACGATGGTTTAAGGGACCGTCTATGGTATAAGTGAGTAGATTTTTTAAATTTATTCTGCTGTCCTGTAATCTAACAGGCTTCATTGACTCCTTGAGTGGTGCTTAAGGTGCCTTGATCAAGAAACTCTCTCGGTTAACAATCGAGTACGGAACTTCAATTTGGATACAGCCCTTAAAATACGCTCGCTTTAAAATAATTAATTTCTCGGAAACTTATGGTACGAATTGGAAAAAAAGTTGTTTTTAGGCTAATTGAAGGGTGTAGAGTTCATTTATGCTGTCAGAATTGTGTACTGCTATTGAAAAAAACAAAGTGTTATGGTTCGTTTTAATATGTAGATGGCCCCCTAAGCAAGTTTTATATACATCATTTAAAAGTAGACTTTATTTCCAATCGTTCGGTACCATTAACTTTCTTCTGCGATAATTTGTTGAGAAGTTAGTGGGGGGTGTTTACTTTTTTTCCACAACTGTACGTAACGCGATAACTCTTGATAGAAATATCCGATTTGCTTCAATTTTTTTTCTAGGTTCATTTGATAAGGCGCTTCCCTGATTAGTTTTGGGGGTTTGTTGGTTAAGTATAAAGGAGGGAACGGGGGGCTAATCCCCCCTTAATTCAGATAAATGGGTTTTTCATGCAGAATAATCAGATTTGCTTCAAATTTTGTATACCGGTTTATTCTGATAAGGCTCTTGTTTGATTAGATTCGGAGGCTCATTGGTTAAATACAAAGGGAGGGGGACGAGTGGCTGACCCCTCATTTAATTTAGATAAATGGATTTTTCTACCGGATTTGTTTCAAATTTGGTATACCGGTTTATTCTGATAAGGCGCTTCCCTGATTAGATTTGGATATTCATTGATTAAGTATAAAGGTGGAAAAAGGGTGGAAGGGGATCCCCTGATCTCCTCTTAATTTACTTTTTGAGGGGCATTATTCTTTGAAATAGAGTATAATATACAATTAGTGTGAATAACCTGTGAGCTCAATACCATCAGTTTAACGGAGTACGCTTCGTTTTTATTTTAATACTTACGTGTTTTACGAACTTCACTAATTTTTGCTGATAAATGTGAATTACGAAATTGTAATGTATATAATTTTACTGTAGTTATATAAAATGTTATTGAACTTGTATCTAAAACTACCATAAATATTTTATTTTCATGCGAGTCACAATAAATTATAATACAATTTAGCAAAATAAAATAAATACTGGAAAACACATTTTATACGTTTCTCATTTATACGTCTTTTACTTTTATACGTCGTTTCAAAGCGGTCCCGATTCATCCTTGTGTATTTTAATGTTGTAATATTTCATTTATACAACGCATAATGTCGGTTATACGCCGTTTCTTTCATGCCGTAACCGATTTTCTCAGATTTTTTTTTTTTTAACAGTGTAGTTCTTTTTTTCTTTTCTGATAGCAATATTTGGGGGAAAGATGAAAAACAAAGAACATGTCTGACTGCTACTAACATACTTAGAACCTTTTTTGTTTTTCACAATACTAGTCTGAAAACTTTGCAAGAACTTAACTCCAAATGTAATTCTTTGCTTAAATCGGAACGTAAATCGGCACGTTAGATAACGATTAAAGATACATGGAATCACTTTTATCCGAAGTTTTTTTAACCGAAACTCTCGGTTAACCGAAATGCATTTTTGAAGTTTTTTTTAATTATCATATTCCTTGTGCAAGCGGTCCTTTCCAAACTAAGAGTGTATAAAAATATTTTCGATCCCCTTTCTTAGAGTTCCTTTGAATTTAACTTGAGCTTCCGTAAGCTGCGGAGTGGGACGAAGAAAACAAACAAATTAGCAATTCTGAAGCTTTTGAATGTTTTGCAAAAGGTTTGGCATGGCTGGAGCAACAAAAAGACTGTGATACTGGTGAAGAAATAATAATTAAAAACTCCGTGATAGAGCTTCAAAGCAAAGGCAATTGAAACTGAGACAAACAAAACGTTTTTCAAATCTTTGTGATATATCAGCACCTTGGAAGAGAAAGGGCGAATCTTGAAATTGGAGTGTTGGGAAATCAAGCTCAAAGTTTTGCAAGTAGTGTTATAGAATAGGGTACTACTCACTTTAGCTCGACACTGTGGTAATACTAAGGGCGAACCAGGACAAAATGACTTACCTACGTGTTGCCTACATCTATCTGACGCGGAAAAAACAAAAACAAAAAAATCGATTATTCGAGTTCGCTTTTCTCTTTCAAGTTCCTGATATGTAATAGGCACTTAATTTCAAAATTAAAATTCAGGTAATTTGTTCTTGTTTCTATTTTACTATTGTTTTATTTTTATTAAGCACTTGTTACCAATAAGAAGAAACTTAACTTACTTAAGAAATATTGCATATTTTTCTCCTTAATCTTAAAACTGGAGCATTCTCTATTATCCGAAAATTTCGATTTTCCGAAAGATGGTCGGTCCCAATTATTTCGGATAATCGAGGTTCCACCGTAGTTTAATTAAAATGTGCTTGTACGTTCCATAATGGAACAAAAAAAGTAATTCAAGGTGGTCGACTGATATAAGGTTTGATAATTCTCACTTTTACTATTTTACTGTAAAAATCATTATTTGATCATTTTTTTCAAAGTTTTAACGTTTTTCTTCAATATATAGTGCATCTTAATGTGATAGAAATTGCCACATAACTACTGTGAGGTGGTCTGTGAGACCGCTCCATAGAACGATGAATAAATGACGCGATTAATTCATAGGATGGTGTTTTTGTACTTAACTTTTTGAAAAAGAACTGTTATATGTAAAAGGCTCTGGTGACAGTATACTAACGTTCTAAACGAAACAAAATTCCGGTGTGTTTGCAGTTAAACTGAAAGTTACAAGTTAAACTATAAAAAATATAAAAAGCAATGGTCTGTGAGACCCGTAACATCAGTTAAAGGTTAAACAACCGAAAATGGTAGTGAACTTAAATTTATATGATTGCAGCATTATATTTCTACAATCAAAGATTTTACACCTTAGGCGACTACAATGTCGATCTTTCTCAGTTATGCGTCGTTTTAGAACGTTCCCCTGAAAGACGTATAATTGGTGCTTTACTGTAGGGAAGAAGGGGGCACATGTAAACATGGGGCAGATGTGAACATCACAAGTTTTCAATTGTTATTACAAGTTTTTTTATTTGAAAAAAATTGCTAAAGATGATAGCACCTGTAGACATATGGTAAAAGTGTTTTGAAGCTCGTTGACATTTCGTTTGTCCTCTGTAGCCAAAACACTGTTTATTGATCTCAAAAGTAAAATCTTTGTTCCAAGTTGATACGCGAATAGCTTTATTTATTTATTCATTTATTTGAATTTGAGTGTTTTAACATATACTATGAATACTAATAAATATTTTTAATAACGTTCTTTTTCTTCTAAAATTGAGAAATGTTAATGATTTATCAATTTAACTCTAGCAGTAGTGTGGGGTACATGTGAACAGACTAGTTGGGGAAGATATGAACAGTTCATAAGTTCCCCAATAATTATTCTGTGATTCTGTTCCTTTCAGTTAACTTCATGATAAATAATGTCAGTTCGATTATCTATAATCTTCCAGAAATAGAATATATGTATTTTCCTCACACAAAGTTGATTTTGTATGAAACTTCCACAAACACACATTTCAGCAAGTACATAAAGGGCAACAAGCTCGTTTACGTTTAATTATACTTTAAATAAATTTAATGTTTTCTAAAATGCAATAAGTGTTATGCATTATTTTACTAAACGGTTTGCAATAATATTTTTTATGCATTGTTAATACAAAAGTATTACCTTAAACAATTTTGCAAATTTTCCTATTACATTTGTTCTAAACTTGCAGTGATGGCTCACTTCCATCTCTAAAACAGTTATGTATATGATGCTTTGAATGGAGATAGATATCGGTAATATTTTTAGAAAGTAAAATTTTTAAACTGATAACTACCGTAAAATCTGATTTGTACGCCCCCCCCCCCCTCTTTCAAAAACAAAAGAAATTAAATTTAGGGGGAGGGAGTTATAGTCGAGATTTTTTTTAAATCATTAGTAAACCCTTCTTTATCTATAATTTACGAGTAAATAGGGCAAATACAGGAGTGAGAATATTTCGTATTTCGGCAAATTTCCGATAAATAGTATCTAAATGACCACTCCATAAAAAAATTTCCCAGACAAAAACCCATAAGCAAAATTTAAATCTTTTAATTTCTTTTTAAAAATTACTTTTTATTTTTTTTATTTTATTGCAACAATACTTAATGAATCATCTAAGCCCTCCTCCCGCCCTCCAAATATACTTATTTTCATTTTATAATCTTTTTCTTAAACATATCACCCAGAAACTAAAGAAATATATATACAGTAAAACCTCCCTAAAGCGACCACGTTCCGTTCCAATAAAAATCGGTCGCTGGTGGTCTCTTAATGGAGGTCATGTTTAAATCTAGATTTTAATTGTGAAAAAGGTAACAATTAATGTTACTAAAATTCATTTTTCACATTAGGAAAAAATATGAGAATTTAAGTATCAAAACATAAGTTAATTAAATAAGTGAATTAATGCAGAGTTTTAAAATTTAATACATTGACGTTTGCTCTGATTTTATGGTTTTATCTTTTATAACTTTTATTTCAAAGTCCTTTTAAAGTTCAAAAAATAAATGCTTTTTTTTTTTTTTTTTTTTTTTTTTTTTTTTTGGACGGGAACAAATAATGACGCATCTATTAATTTATCTATTTCTTGGAGAGTTTCCTGACCGAATAAGGCAGGAGAGTTTATTGACCGTCATCCTTAATTTGTCATCAGAGTTAAATTTATTGCCTAAAAAGGCACAAAGGTTAAATGGGTCGCTCATGGAGGGAGTTCAACTGGTGTGGTCTCTGAATAGTGGTAAAATTAGTATTGAGCCTATGGGAATAAGTTTCGTTCCATGAAAAAAATGGTCGTTCAGGGAGGTGGTCGCAAAGGGAGGTTTCACTGTATATATATATATTTCTTTTTGATGAATTTAATAGGTAATATAACTAATGATTATGATGACAAATAAAAAACATAATAAAAAGCATATCAAAGGATGTTTTTCCCTTATGTTCACATGTACCCCACGTGTGTTCTGTTCATATCTACCCCGCTGATGGGGCACATGTGAACAATTTTTTGAATTTATAAAACTATTAAAAAATTATGAAGAACTATACAGAGGATTTAAAAAAAATTGACATGTGTAAAATAAAGTCTTTTTTAATATATTGAGTTGTTTTTTTTATAGAAATTAACCCAGTTATGAGAAAAAACTATATTTATGTGAACTGTTCACATGTGCCCCCATCTCCCCTATATATTTAGAGCAAACTGAAATTTTTTAAAATAAAATCCACTAGATATTAAGTATTTATTATTACACATTTAATGTCCCTGTTATAATTTTAACGCAAATTTTATATTTAATTAAAATTAAATTTATGAAGTTAATTATTATCAACTGCATAAAAATAACGGTACATTTTGTTGCATGTTAGATGCAGTGACCTTATGATAGACCATATATGAGCTTTACAAAACTTAATGTGTCGCGGAAGTTTGTACTAAAGTGTTCAGTAAGATAGAAAAATATTTAAAAACACTGCTATACACTGTAAAAAAGACAAAGGTTTTTTAGTCTACGAAAATACAGTATAACCAGGAACGTATATAAAGGGTGTTTTCATTTGGGGTATACAAATTTAAAAGAAATAAAACACATAAAAATAATATTAATGGCCTTGATATTGCTTTTATTAAATAAATAATTTTATGCCATTAGTTTTTAAAAATGATTTCAGGCATATGAGCGCCTCGGCTGGTTCGAATGAAGCGTCATCAGGAACTCCAAATTTCGACCACTTCATTGAACAGTTGGGGTCGTATACGGGTCAATATCTGAAAACTGGACAATTTCACTCCAGAATTTTTATTTTTTTGAATTAATGTGCCAACTTCCAAATAAAATTATATACTATGATACATGTTTTGTCATTTGAATGCTGTAGTCTTTTGCGATCAAGGATGTATATTTTACGCGTAGGATAAACTTTTATGGAAGAAAGTGACTGTTAACACCATAATCAGTGTCTAATAATTGGGACTGAGATGATGTTTTTGTCTTAAAAGCTGTACAGCCATTTTGTTGAATCATTTTGCCCACATGTAAATTATTAAATATGCCATGTGACATTTGTATATTACGTAAATAAAGTTGCAATAAACTTTTTGTTTATAAATAAAAAGTTAAATAGGGGGACATGAATGATGCTATAAATAAATACTCATCCCTATTCAGAACAAAAACTAAATATTTCTAAATATGAAACAAAGAGAAGAACGACTTACCTTCATGCGTGGTGGCTAGTTGCAGTTTTGTTGCTGTTGCAATGGAAATGATTCTGCGAGCGCCACCTAGTATCTGTTAACCTAAATGTGTGTTTAGAGGGTCTGAGATGATGGTCAACCTCAGGGACAAATATATTTACTAAAATATTTTACTATACAATCTATACTAAAGAGGATAATTATATTTTCCCATACTTTATATATATAGGTATAAATATATAATAGCAAAAGTTAATAATATTTATAGAAATGTTTACAGCATATATTTAAATTGGATATTTGTACCTAGGGACATTTACTGAAAGGATGATTTAGTTTGTTTAAAGCTTAAAACTAATTATTTATACATCATTATATGTCCATTTATCATTGGTAATTGATATAACAAATGTTACAATATATTACTTTTTCAGTTTTTGGTTTTAGTGTAATTAGTGAAATATTATTAGCAGTGGACGCAAATTGTCCATTTTTCAGATATTGACCCATATCAGCAATAACGGAGCAAATGTTGATTTCCAAGTGGTTTAACGTCTGTGGTTTATAGGCGCAGACCAGCGACTTCACATATCCCTACAGAAAATAACCCATTAGTGTGAGATCACATGACCTTGGAGGCCCGTTCACAGGTACAGTCGTGGAAAAAAAAGTAAACACCCCCTGCTAACTCTGCAAAAATTATCTTACAAGAAAGTTACAGTTACCAAACGATTGGAAATAAAGACTACTTTTAAATGACGTATATACAATTTGCTTAGGCGCCATATACATATCAAAACAAACCCAAACTTCGTTTTTTTCAATAGCAATACCCAAGTTTAACACCATAAATAAATTCTACACCCTTTCGTTATTCTAAATCCAAGTTTTCATGAAATTCGTATGATTAGTCTCAGAGAAATTAATTATTTTAAAGTGAGCCTATTTTAGGGGCTGTATCCAAAATGAAGTTTGGTACTCCATAATTGAAACGCTACAGAATGACTATGTCACTTCTATTAATGTAGTATTATTTCTTGCCAATATGACCATTTCACTCACTTAATATGTTTCAATAATTGCCTTCCCAAATATTTCAATAAAATGAGCAAAAAATATATTTTTTTAATTATGCTTTTCTGCACATCATAGACGGTCCTTACGTTTTTTAATGATAATTCAAAAACTACTTGAAAGGAAAATTTGAAAGTGAGATTTCACATAAAGCAGAACATAATATATATGAATCTATAAAAAAAAAATTGTAGGTTGCAATTCATATTTTTTTCGAATATTAATTTCGTAATTCATATTATAAAAATTTTAAAAATACAAATTCAAGGTATTTATGTCTGAGTTTTTTAGTATTATAACCACACACGAAATTATCACCTTAGGATTATGATTTCAGGAGATATTAATAAAAATATGAAAATGTAATTTAACATTAGAAGCCCTAAATTTTGAACGTTTATAATTCAGAAACTTATCATTCATATAACTAAAAATTTCGTTTCTAGGGGCATTTTGAACCAAAGATTTAAAATATATTGTCAAAATTGGGTGTTGCCATTGAAGTTTGGTGTGGTTTTAATTTGTAGATGGCCCCCTAAACAAATTTTATAGACATCACTTAAAAGTACACTTCATTTCCAATCGATTGGTGCCAATAACTTTCTTCTACAATAATTTGTTGCAGAGTTAGTAGGGAGTGTTAACTTTTTTTCCACCACTGTATATTACGCGAAATTTTGTGCTGATGAATTGTCAAAATATACGGACCACAAATCATCTGTCAGCTGTCAAATTGACTGTGACTAGAAAGACTGTTGCCAATTTCAAAATCACACATCTAAAAAAAAGACCATCCTTTATACTATAAACTCTTGCGAGTTACTCACAATTCCAAAAATCGTTCCTCTATATTTAGAAACCCCATAAACCAGCAAATTTCCGAGATTTATCCTTTATATCCTGACGGTACTAAAAGTACCATTAAAATAACTTGTTATAAAATTCATTTAATACATCGATTAGTAGTAATACAGTTTAGAATGAGTTATAGATACAGTACTCTGTCTTGTTCCAAAAGTATTATTGGTTACACAAAATAAAAATATTTTTAAAAGAATGATTTCTTTTGCATTTGCATCTTTTCAGCTTTCTTGACGTTGAAGGATTGGAGGGGAATAATTTTAGTTCCGAAATATTTCTATATTTCTATTAAGAAATTTATATTAGTGCATTTCCTAATTTACAAAATACCAAAAAAAAAAAAATTAAAAAAAATAAAAGATTTGAGTGAAGTTATGGGTTACACAATAAATATTGTACAAAATCCCTATAAATTGAAGTTTAATTAATCCTTCTAAATCCTTCAATCCTTCTAAAATTTATTAAATGATTATGTAAATCTTCTAATGTGGTTTCAAAATTTCACAAAAAATACTTTAAAGATGAAATTTTCATGAATTCATAGTTCAGGATATAACGGATTAAAGAAGCATTTATAAAAAGTTTATTTTTCTGCCCGTGACGTTTTTGAGTAGATTTTACAAAGCATTAATTAGTTTTCTTTAAAGAAAATATCGGTTTTTCGGACGTTATTAATTCTCAATTAAACATTTTCAGCTGTGTAACTGAATTTATACATGCAAAAGTAACAAAATAATATTAATATTAATCTTCATGTTAATTCTCTTAATTTAGAGCGTTTGCCTGTCTCTTAAAAATACGGGACATAAATAAAAGAAAATGTACTTTATTAAATCGAAAAAAAATCTTGGTTTCTGATGTTCCTAATGATAAAGCAATGCTTTTCAGAATCGTGGGTTACTCGGAAGAGGTATGTTATATTTTCATTTGTGGTTAGATAATATTTTCGTAGATTAAGAAATATTTGTCAATTTTTGCAGTGTAGAGCTCAACCCGTGTGAGCCTGAATTTTTGTTTTCTCAAATTTCTTCGTAAAATCACTTTAAAATATTGAAAATGAACTGGAAAAATACTAAAAAAAAAAAAGCTAAAATATTTTTGCATTGATTTGATAAAATGTAAACGTACTAAATATGGGGATATGCATAATATTTGTAATAGTATAATATGCATAATTATGTATTTTGTCTACATTTATATAAAATAAGCTTTTAAATTGTATATTATGGTATTTTGTGGAAGAAACACCGCACCTTTGGGAACACTTATTTTGTCGACAGTGTCTCATTGACCTAGCTTTAATCAAAGTTTTGTAAACAGTGTAGAGTGCCTCATTTTTAATAATTTAAGATTTTAAAATTTTATTTAAAATATTTAAATCAGGCTTTAAATATTTTTATGTAATTTTTTTAATTAAGGAGACGTCAATTGGCATTAAAACCATCCAGAGCGTGGAACGCGGACCCTCTCCTTAGGCGCTCCACATTTTTTTTTAAGTGGCCGTCGCAACTTAGCACGCTTTTTACGTCGCATGCACTTTAGCCCTTTTTAGCTTCAATTTGAAACACTCAAACTCTGAGTTCTCAAGTGGAAGAGTAGTAAATTTTCTTTGTCCACCTGTATGGCTCAGTATCATCATCCGAAATGTCACAGTTTTCATAATCGGCGAAGTCAGAAGGTTTCGCGTTGTTGAGCAGGGGGCTTGAGAACAGTCTTATAATAATATATATATTATAATTCATGAGATTAATGAATTTTTATTTTATCCCAATTTTATGCGCGCGAAAAAAAAATCGTAAACGCCGCACATGGTGTAAACGCCGCACTTGACAAAAAAATAACTTTCAAACTCGTAAACGCCGCGGCGTTTCTTCCATAAAATACGGTATATACTATAATTAGTATTTCAATGAACGACTAAAAAAATATACATTTATTTCTTTACAGAGACTAATAACATTATAAGTATTAATTATAATAAACTAAGAATAATCGTATTTGAGGCTTAAAAACAATTTGTTTCATAATCTTTCAAAAATATATATTCTAAAAACACACTCAAAATATATATTAAACATTTAATTGCTAAAAAGGACGTCAAACGTTAATAAAATACATTAAAAGATCTTAATAATTTGACATGTTTCGATTGAATTTACTCAATCATCATCAGAAAAACAAATAAACACAAAGATGGAAAATGACAATAAACTATTACAAATGAAATTTAAAAATAAATAAATAAAAATCACGCGCGTAATATTTTAACATGTTTCACGTTGCCCTATTTTATTTTCAAATTATCTAACAATTCAATCCAAATATTTGGAAAATAGAAATGATAAGGAATCATTGCAGACCATTGAGTTTCTGACGTAAATTTCAATAGATTCTCTAATAAAAAGTTGCAAATAAAAATCTGACCTATAAATTAATCTACTTTCATTAAACAAAATATTTATGTTTTCTATTTTATTTAGCCTAGATAATGCGGTTTTACCTCTATTAAATTTTATGTCTGCAATGTGCTCTTTACATCTCACTTGGAATTTTCTCTGAGTCATGCCAATATAATAATTTCTATAACCACCTTCTTTAAGAAAAGGAATGATATAAACACCGGAAAGGATATAAACACTTCGTGCCTATCGTCCTATATTTTGTACGTTACAAACATGCATAAAAAATAGTCTCGAACCTATAATTTCGCAATTTAAAAAAATACGTATTTCAAAGAAGCCTACAAGCTAAGATTATGACTTATTTATTTGGATCCTTGATACATGTCAAATTATTAAGATCTTTTAATGTATTTTATTAACGTTTGATGTCCTTTTTAGCAATTAAATGTTTAATACAGTAGACTCTCGTTTTTACGAACCTCTTTTTCACGAACACTTGCGATTTTACGAACTATAGAGTGGTCCCAAATACGCTCCCATAGAAGCAATGTAATTTTTCGCTCCCATTTACGAACTACAGATTATGAAAATCTCTTTTTTGCGAACTCAGTTTTCGTACTTCTGATTTTTTTTTTTTTTTTTTTTTTAAATATCGGAATGCAGCGCCAATGTCAGTTAAACTCTATACAGATACAATGAGACATCAGGTGCATTCCAAGAATGTGCTGTTTTCCCCAATCTATTTCGGGGGGAGGGGGATATAGCAACAATTTCCAGTAGTGGTTGTCAGGACTAAGGAATTTTTTTTGAAGGGAACAATAACTGCGAAAGGTAAACGTAGTAAAGGATTCCATTGATAAATTGGAAACATATCTTTTTCAAAATGTGATTTTTTAAAAAAAGATACGTGATTATTTCCATTCCTAATTTTTACTTTCTTCTATCTTTACAAGAAGAAAGTATTGGATTCGTAAAAATTTTCGACTTCCGGTTTTCGACGGATTTACACGTTTTAGAGGTCAGAGATTTCAAAAAACATGTTTTTACAAAATGTCTGTCTGTGACTCTGTGAGTCTGTCTGTCTGTCTGTCTGTCTGTGTGTATGTGACACAAATTTTGTGGGCGCTCTATCTCAAGAACTAATGCACGGAATTTAATAAAAATTTATATTCAAGTAGTCCCTAATATAAATTGGTGCTGATTAGTTTTTGGTGTAAATCGCCCAACAGGTGGCGCTGCTATGCTGCATTTTTCGCGATTTCTGCACTAGCTCTATCTCAAGAACTAATGCACGGATTTTCATCAAACTTCAGATTCAGTTAATCCTTGATAGGAGTTGGTGCTGGTAACGTTTTGGTGCAAATCGCCCGACAGATGACGCTGCTATGCTGCATTTTGCAGCATTTACACGATTTTCGTAATAGCTCTATCTCAAGAAATAATGCACGGATTTTCATCAAACTTCAGATTCTGTTAGTGCCTGATATGAGTTGAGGTTTTGCACCTTGTGGTGTAAATCTCTCAACAGGTGGCGCTGCTATGCTGCATTTCTTGTGATTTCCGCAATAGCTCTATCTCAAGAACTACTGCTTGGGTTTTCAACAAACTTCAGATTCAGGTATACCTGGATATAAATTATTGCTCTTTATGTTTTGCTGTAAACCGCTCAACAGGTGGCGCTGCTATGCAGCATTTTTCTTGATTTCCACAATAGCTCAATGTCCAGAACTAATGCACGGATTTTTATCAAACTTCAGATTCAGTTAGTCCTTGACATGAATTGATGTTTTGTATCTTTTGGTGTAAATCGATCAACAGGTGGTGCTGATGTGCTGCATTTTTTTGTGATTTCCACAGTAGCTCTAGCTCCAGAACTAATACACAGATTTTCATCAAACTTCAGATTCCGGTATACCTTAATATGAATTAGTGCTGTTTGTGTTTTGGTGCAAATCGCTCAACAGGTGGCGCTGCTATGCTGCATTTTTCAGAATTTCCCCTGCAGCTCTATCTCAATAACTAATGTACGAATTTTCATCAAACTTCGAATTCAGGTATACTTTTATATAAATAAATTGATGTAATTTCTTGTACTATTTAAATGATTTAATTGACGTGATTTATATAGAAGAAAGTTTTGTGATGGCCACAACATACTAGTTTATCTATGTTTTCATCTAATGTATTTTCATCTACTAAGTGCTAATACTGTTTGTGTTTTCATATGTAATATTTTCAAAGCATAGTAACGTATGTGTACTAAAATTATTTTTAGTGCATAAATTTGCATTTGTTTCTTGTATATTTAAAAATACAGGTATAAATTTATTAAATAATAAATAATCTTGAAATACTGCTTCATCTATGAAGAGGGGTCAGTTTGATAAAAATAGACATAAATAATATACGTATTCATATCATTTTTGGTGTTTTTCTATTTTACGAACTTTCTATTTTACGAACTATTTGGGTGTTCCCTACGAGTTCGTAAAAACGAGCGTCGACTGTATATATTTTGAGTGTGTTTTTAGAATATATATTTTTGAAATATTTTTAATGGACGTATAAGAGAACTCCTGCTTATAATTTAATATGTTTCATAATCATCTTGATAAAAGCTTTATATAAATAACTGTCCTCTAAATGGCTAATAAAAATATGTACCCATTCGTGCCTATCGTCCTATATTTTGTACGTTACAAACATGCATAAAAAATAGTCTCGAACCTATAATTTCGCAATTTAAAAAAATACGTATTTCAAAGAAGCCTAAAAGCTAAGATTATGACTTATTTATTTGGATCCTTGATAGAAGAAATACAAATAAACTTACTTTTTACGTTTCGGCATCTTGAAAAATGAAAAAATCTATAAACTCCGAATAAAGCGTTTATTTAAGCAAATAAATATCCATCTTATGCTCTCCTCTCTCGGTAACAGATAAAGACATTTATAGGTAATTATTTCATACAACTTTCATGTTATAAAGAAGAAGAAAATTATACAAATTTATTAAAAGTCGAAGCGTCCCACAGTGGGACGTTTTGATGATCTAGGTGGACAAAATTCTTTTTTCTGATTATCTCCGAATTTGACAAAACCGAGTGTACTGGTTAGCTGAATGTCTGTATTTTTGAGATCCGAAGGAGTTTTGTCGAAAAAATCAGAGGTGTCATTAATTATGACCGTAAAGAAGCCATTTGCGCAGTTAGTTTGAGGGAGTTTCAAAAGTTGCACTAGCTTCCTCTAATTTGAAAGCACGTCGTGACTATTTAGCCCAGTGGTTAGGGAGTTGAATTCGAAATTAATTAGGGGAAAGCTGGAAAATGTTTTAATCCCTCCTGTTTAGGTCTAGAATGAATATGCTACGTTTTCCCCCTTGTACTAGGTGAGCGTTAGGAAATATGTATAGATTTATAGTCAAATAACACGTTTTTTTAAATACCTTAATAATATCTCTAAAAATCTAAAATTGTCAATACAAACGTTGTACAGCTTAAAATTCTGAGTAAAATGAGTACCTACACTTAATATATTTTTTTAACATTAAGGTCACAATTCTACTTTAAAGTTTTAGACCCGTGCTCAGGGGGTTGAACTCAGAATTAATTTGGAGAAAACTGAAAATTGTTTTAATCCATTCAGTTTAGGTCTAAAATGACGTACTATGTTTTCTTCCTCGTACTTGGGTGAATGTTAGAAAATATGTGCATATTTATTTTCGAAAAACACGTTTTTTTATATTACCTTAACAATATCTCAAAACAGCTAACTCTATAAAAAACATTGTCAATACAAATGTTGTACAGCTTAAAATTCTGAATAAAATGAGTACCATCATTAATATTTTTGTTCAACATTAAGGTCACAATTCTATTTCAAAATTTGCTTTATTCGCTACTCAAGAGCTTGAAGCCAGGAAAGACCAAGTTAACTTAACAATATCTCAAAACAGCTAACTCCATCAATAACATTCTCAGTACAAAAGTTGTAGAGCCTAAAATTCTGAATAAAATGAGTATCTACACTTAATATTTTTGTTCAATATTAAGACCGCAATTTTGAGATATTGTTAAGTTAACTTGGTCTCTCCTGGCTTCAAGCTCTTGATTTGAAAATTTTTGAAATAGAATTGCGACCTTAATGTTGAACAAAAATAATAATGATGGTACTCATTTTATTCAGAATTTGAAGCTCTACAACATTTGTATTGACAATGTTTTTTATAGAGTTAGCTGTTTTGAGATATTGTTAAGGTAATTAAAAAAATCGTGTTTTTCAAAAATAAATATGTACATATGTTCTAACATTCACTCAAGTGCGAAGAAAAAACATAGTACGTTCATTTTAGACCTAAACTGAAGGATTAAAAGAATTTTCAGTTTTCTCCAAATTAATTTTGAGTTCAACCCCCTGATCACGCGTCTAAAACTTTACAGTAGAATTGTGACCTTAATGTTAAACAAAAATATTAAGTGTGGGTACTCATTTTACTCAGAATTTTAAGCTCTACAACATTTGCATTGAGAATATTTTTGACAGAGTTAGCTGTTTTAAGATATTGCTATAGTATTTAAAAAAACGTATTTTTTGACTATAAATCTGTACATATTTTCTAACGCTCACCTACTACGAGGGGGAAAACATAGCATATTCATTCTAGCCCTAAACTAAATGGATTAAAACAATTTCCAGCTATCCCCTAATTAATTCCGAATTCGGCCTTTTTTTCCTCCCTACCACTGGGCTAATTCTGTTTTATTTGAAAGCACGAGTTTGCTGAACATATGTCACAAGTTTGTATAGATCAGATTTAACCCATTTTTGTTTGAAAATAAGCCATATTAAACCCGCTTAACCGCTTTTTTCAAAGGTTGTAATTCTGGATGAGCCTTGATGTTGTTGATGAAGTTTTCTTTACATTATGATTGTAGTTCTCCCCTTTCATCATTTCCTTGATAATTGCATTACGCCTATTTTTTAAAACTTGATGTTCCATTTGCTTTTATGCTGTGAAAGCATCCTTTTAGTCGCTTTTTTGTGTTTTTTCATTTCAAGGTTTACTTTATATGGCGAAGATGTTAACACAACTGTTTTTTTGGCTCCCTCTGTACTTTTTTAAAACTAAATTTAGCAAAGGATACAATATTTCTAAGGATTTTTTGGCTTTTGGGGAGGATTTGTAGCTACAGCCTTATTGCAAGTCAATTTCTTCCCAACTTACTCTCTCCTTTTTATTTCCTATATCTTTAACAGCTTTTGCTGTCACCTGTTTTTTTTTTTTTTTTCCAGACAGTTTGCCGTGTCTTTTTCAACATTTTTAACATTATATTATAAAAGTGTTTAAAAAAATATGCTCTATTGAAAAATACGCTACTATTAGTTATACGCAAACATTATATATTCAACAGTATTGAATTCACCCCCCCCCCCCCCTCCTCTCGGAAGGTTTGAGATTTTATGAGTTTTAATGACAAAAAAGTGTAATTCCACCCTCCAGAACTGTAAAAAGTCTGCCCTTCCTAGGGGATTCGCAAATATCCTCCAGGAAGAAAATGTTTGAATTCAACTCTGTAAACCAAATACGCCGTAGGAATAAAGTATTCAAAGAAAATAAATACAAATACATACAAGATAAAAGAAATTGCAAACAAAATTTATTGCATAAATATGTAAAAATATTTTTTTGTTTATATAGGCCTAAACTGTATAAAAAAATTAATCCAGATATAACCCCCCCCCCCCCCCCAAAAAAAAAAAAAAATGCATGGTGATAATAATCCATTACAAAATAAAAAAAATTAAAAATTATTGTACAAAGTGTACCGTCCTCGAAATTCATTACTTAATTTTCAAAATTTATGATCGCATATCTGGTCCAATTTAAGCAACTTAAAATGGTCCAATTATGGCAACTGCGCCATTTTTTAAAACAGATAAATTTAAGACTAAGAACAAAAACGAAATCAAACAAAGCCACGTGAGAAATATGCGCAATTAACAGATGAATTTATATATGTATATGAAAACATAACAACTTACCTTAGTTTTAAAGTATTCACTTACGTTTAGTAGAAAAAAGTGGATCAAAACAGCTCACTTTAGGTTTTTTAAAATTGCCTGAAAACAACACGTGATAGGCGGTTGCTTCTTCTAATCGTGAGTGACGTCCTTCTGATGAGTAGGATTTCAGCGGTAGATGGCGTCTCTTCCTGTAATTAACGGCAGAATGGCAACGGTCCAATTAAAGCGGCGGTCCAAATTAGGCTACTCTCCCCTATGATTTTATTTTTAAAAATGTATTTTTCAGGATGACTACACAAATTTCTCTAGCAATTCTGAGTAGACAAAAATACAAAAAAGAAATGAATGTTAGCTTACATGTGTGCATTAAACTGTTTTTTACTTAATTGTAAAATAAGTATGTTTAACGCATTATTTGTAATGCATTATACAAGGTGCCCACTAAGGCATTCCTACGCTCTTAATTGCCGAACGGTTGCAGCTATAGTCATAAAAGTGGTTTCTAGGTATAGTAAAGTGGCTATTCGCTGCCAGATGAGACCCAGCGCCACCTGGTGCAAAACAGCTGAGTTAGTATTCCTATCTCGAAAACGAGATTCATGTTCAGAACGAGATTCATTTAGCATTCATTTTCACAAGGTGTCGTCATTCACTTTTATCCCATATTTCGAACCGTTTTCACGATAGGAACGCTAATGCCGCCATTTTGTCCCAGGTGGTGCTGTAAGCGGTCTCATCTAGTAGCGCATACACTCTTTACTATACTTAGACACCACGTTTATGAATATAGATGCAGTCGTTCCTCAGTTAAGAGTGTGGGAACGGACATTAGTGAGTACCATGTATTTTTATTTTAAGTCATTGTTGTTAAATAACCAAATACTTACCATTGTTTGAGTATTTTATTAGTGATGCATCCAAAAACTAGTCGTTGGGGGCCACCGTAATACTGACCCATCATGCATGTACATTATATAAAATAAGAAAATAAAACATGTGATACATGCTAAGCATTGTATCATGTTACTTTATTCATAATTTAATTTACTTAGACTCCCTTAAATATAATTAATATAATCCCTTAAGCTAATATTACTTTTTGTTGCATTAAAATATCTCAATTTGTTGATTTTCTGTTAGCACAAGTAAGCACTATAGGTTTACAATGGAAGTCTATGGGAATTTGGCGAAATATTAGGGATGCGGCCAATTCGGCTTCACTTTTGGCGACTAATTTTGGCCTCCAAATTTAGCAATATATCTCCAAGTTGGCGAAAAACTTGGCGGCATTTGGCGACAGCAAAGGATCCCCCATATGGTAACCCCTTATAGGTATGGAGATGCATTAAATGCTTGACATTTAAGATAAGCCATTATTGGCATCTAATCTTATAGTTTGACGATAGTTTTTTGGTTGGCGAGATAATCGTGTAGAACCGAATTGCGTAAAAGAAACATCCTTATAACTCGAAAAATTATAATAATATTAACTAACAGATTACTGCGTCGGATTAAGCGTCTCATTTCCAATTAAAATGTATCTTTGAATTGAAATTTGAATGAAATACAGGGTCATGAAAAATCGAAGAGTGCGAAAAATAGAATTATAAATATCTCGACAACTAATTATTCGATCAAGTTCATTCATGATGCAAAATTTATGTTTTTTTATTGTCTTTTATGTTCATTCCTTCAAATAAACAATTTCGAAAATTTTTGTATAACTTTTATCAGAACGATTATTTTGAGAGTCCGAAAGAAATAGTTCCGGATAATCGAGGTTACTGATATTTAATAGGCTTCTTCCAATTGTTACTTCCTAAGTACACACCGAATTTCAACTCTCTATCTCAATTTGTTAGGGAAATAGAGCGTTTACAGACACACACACACACACACACACTGTTAAAAATTTTGCAGCATTCTGGCAGGTCATTCGACCGTTTTTTGAAAAAATGGTTTCATAACCATAATTTAACTATATTCTGACCATATAATGACCAATAATATGGTCAGACTAGTGTTAAAATTACGGTTGTGTAACCGTTTTCGGAAAAAACGGTCAAATGGCTTGCCAGAATGCTGCAAATTTTTAACAGTGCACATACAGACAGACGGCAATTTTTTTTCTTCTAAAAATACGTTTTTCGGAATCTCCAGTGTCTAAAACGTGTAAATCCGTCAAAAAATTTTTTTTTCGATTTTTAAAATGATTACAAGACTTACCCTATACTACGTATGATGGGTAAGTAAAACAGTAAAAACTAATTAAACGTCAACGAAATAATTTTGTCCACCTAGATCGTCAACATGTCCTACTGTGCGTCCCAAAAATGGGACGCTAGGCATAAATGGGTTAAGTTACAAGCATATTGATTTGTGCTTGTGTTGTATGGCCGTTTAAACATTTTTGAAAGAGTTTTATAACAGCTTGTACATCACAATACAGTCGTATCAAATTTTACATCACAATTGATATTTGACAAAAGTTGGTATTTCAGGTAATTTTGGACAATTTTTAAAAATTTTAGCTCATTGGCATTGTAAAAATTTCAAAACAGCTTAAAGTTAAAATAAAATAAACTAGTTGGATGGTCGAATCCCAAAACTTTATTTTATCTCATACATTTTAATACTTCAAAATTCTCTCTCAAAATGGCAAAATTAAATGGCAATCTACGCCCATCACTAGTATTATCACGAGTATTCTAAAGATATGAAATTCCGTGCATTAGTTCTTGAGATATGACTATTGCTAAAATCATGTAAACCCCGAAAAATGCTGCATAGCAGCGCCATCTGTTAAGTGATTTGCCCCAAAACCTAATCAGGAACAACTTATACCGACGTATAACAGAAGCTGACGTTTGATGAAAATCCGTGCATTAGTTTCTTACATAGAGCTATTACTAAAATCGTAAAAAATACAGCCTATCAGAGCCACCTATAGGCGATTAACACCATAACCTAATCAGCAACAACTTGTGTCAACGTTTAACTGAATTTGAAGTTAGGTGAAAATTCGTGCATTAGTTCTTGAATAGAGCTATTGCGAAAATCGTGAAAAATACAGCATAGCAGCGCCACCTTTTGGACGATTTACACCAACACGTAATCAGCACCAATTGATATCAAGGACTAACTAAATTTGAAGTTTGATGAAAATCCGTGCATTAGTTCTCGAGATAGAGCTATTGCGGAAATCGTGTAAACCCTGCAAAATGCAGCATAGCATTTGTTTGTGTTTTAATTATATTATTTTATTTATTTATTTATTTGTAGAGGAAGTTTTAATTTTTTATGGAATATTAGCCGTACGAAAATGCTGAACTCTACATTGTTTTGAGGGTAAACGGATTAATCTTTCATAATCGAGCTCCATGCGATACAGATAATTTAAAAAATATTTCATTCTTGAAAATTATTTTTAAAACCATAGACAATCGGTAAACTGAGATCCCTTTAGCAAACAAATTTCATTTGAAAGTTTTTCTTCGGTGGTGTAAAAATTTAAATTATTCGATTACATCTAAGTACAATTTGTATATATATATTTCATATTATTCTTTTATTTATTTATAAAGGAAGTTTTAATTTCTTTATGGAAAATTAGTCAAAAATAAATGCTGGACAATTTTTATCGCTTTATCTGCAAAATGTTTATTATTATTATGTGAATGGAGCCGGGACGTGATAGAGAAAATTACAAAAATTCATACTTGAAAATTATTTTTAAAAACATAATAAATCAGTGAATTCAGATACAGTTTTCAAACAAGCTGCCTTTGAAAGTATGCGACGGGGTGAATATTCAAAAAAAAAAAAAAAAATTGAAGTAGCAAAAATTTGATCGTGAAGGGTTGCCATTCGCAAAATGACGTCAGCGTTACGCACAGATACGTTTGTCCTTTATAATATAGATAGATAGATTATAATAAAGCCCCCACTCTCGACTATATTTTTATTATTTTTTCTACTACAATATATAAACTTAATAATCTACCTCGGAAATTAGTAGATATCTACCACGTAGACATTTTTTTAATTAGTGGTATACACAAATAAATAAATAAATAGCCGTCAGTGCCCACCATATTATTATATACTTTTCAGAAAGTGCTTTCATACATCTTAAAGATAAGTAATGCAACGAACATACCACAATTCCTTTCAAACGCATTTTTCTCATAAGAAATTTTTCGGAGTCTATTCATTTTTTTAAATGTTCCATGCGTTTAAATTTTTGTTCAGAGTTGTCAACCTATTAATCTAAGACTAAATCTAAAATAAATCGGTGCATCCAATTCAGAAGGTTGTTTAAGTAAAGTTCTCAAATTAGTAATAAGTATGTGGATTTTTAATAAGAATTCAGTTTTGTAGAAGTTTTTGTTTCAGATTTAGAAATGAATGGACATTTTAAAAAATAAATAAATAAAGTTCTTTTCAGGCATGATTTGCTTTTTAAAATTTGGACAAAAGCAACTTTTTTATTTTTATTTATTTATTTATTTATTTTATATTTTTAGAGAGATAATTAATTAATAGGATTGAAAAATTTTATTTTCAAAAAGTAAAATTTTTCTTTCAAATATTTGTTCATGTTACAGATAATTCTCTAATGGAATAACATGAACAATATAACTTAATTTTTAAAGCTCATCGATCCGTTAAATAGATTACGTTACAAGGTTTGTTTTGAAAAACTACTCAACTATTTGTTCACCCTATGTAATGCAGATACTTTTATTTATAGAGAATTCCATTGATGACATGCACGCTGGATTATAAAAATCATCAAAATCGTTTATTAAATATGCCTGCTGAGCAAATTAAAAATTTTCCTGTAGATGTATAACAAATTCACACAAAAAGCTCAAAACACACTTTGCAAAGCGTGAAAGCATGCATTATTAAAATTTTAAGCTATATTTTCCCTTTTTTTAAGCATGAAATACGCCTGTAGATGCTTTAAAAATGTCTCTGGTCGAAGTCATTGTATTTATAAAATTATGCGCATATTCGTAAACAGTACATCTACTACTGTTATTTATTACCTGTTTCTTTTAATTGTTAAGCAGTGCTGTGATCAAATTTTATACCAATATGCACAAATGTTTCATAAATAATCATTTGATATTCCTTTGTAAATTTGATATTAAATTATTTTTTTTACATTTAATTCCTTTTAGAATTACGTAGATTTGATGGCTATCATACTCAGTATTGAGGCAATTCCTCCTCATAATTGCCCAAATGTTATGGCTGCTATATTTCTTACTAGCTAAAGTACCCGGCGTTGCGCGAATTTTAAGAATGTTTGTTTCGAAAAACCAATTTCAAAATTTAACATACAACATTAAAAAAAAATAAATAAAACAGTCGAAGTGTTATACATACGAATCAAATGAAAACCCAATATAAAAATGTACACATTTACATAACAGATGCAAAATAATACAGCTATAATTTAACTTATTTCCATTCATCATTGGAGCAATGACGTTAAAATACGCCAATATTTTCATATACGAGTTTTTATAATGCTTTAATACAATTTTTCACACTTATATGACGTTATATATTCACCACGTCCTTTATATTTCCAATATGACGTAATATTCCATTTTTTTAATTCGTCAAATTAATTAAATAATTTTAATTTTTCACATGGAAATCATAAAACAGAAAAATTATGACGTAACATCCACTTTTGTTTTTAATTCGTCAACCTATTTATTTTATTTGCATTTGTCACGTGGAAATCTTGCAGAAGAAAAATTATGATGGAATATTCTTTTCTTTAAACCTGTCAAACCATTTATTTCATTTTTTTACGTGGAAATTTTGAAATGGAAAAGTAATTGTTGTGGTAAGAAATTTATTGTGAATTTTTAATTGTTGGCAACAGCTGTAACGAAAAATGTTTAAATTTGATTGGAAATTGCTGTTAAATTTGTGGTTTTTTATTAATTAAAAATTAACTGCAAGTTATTCCGATTCCGGATTGCTTTAGTTGCCTCGGACGTGTTTTAATGCACATGTGCGTAACATTTCACAATTCTGGCTTCTAAACTGTGGATTTGTATAGCATTAAAGATAGACAGACTAATTTTCACTTTTATATATTAGATATGCGAAATAAAATCTTATTTTGGCAATTTATGAATAAGATATAATGAACTTAAACTTAGACTATGGGCAAAATTACTTAAAAGATGACACAGTATTTAAAAATGTTAAATTATTTTAATACCTTAGAACTTTCAACTATAAAAAACATAGTCTTCTTCAGAGGAATATAAGAAATACAACAGATATTGACGCCTAATTTTCAAAATCCACGTAGATGGTGACGAAAGGAGTGAAAGTGGAAGTTAATTTATAGATCCGGAAACATTGGGAAAATAAAACATGGATATAGGGAAGTGGAAAATTACTCGTTTTATGATTCTTTAAGCAAACTGAGCCAAATTCTGGGCATGTTGTAGGATAAAACGTTGTTACAAACAGTATTTTCTTTAGTAATAATTTCTATTGATTCGCGGATAATTAAATCATGATAATTCTTTGAGGGATATATAATTTTTGCGTCTTCGAAATTAACTTGTATATCCTGCTTCTGGTTAAGTCTTGACAGGGCTGTTGTAGGTCGGTTATGCTTTAAATCTCTCAAATGTTCTTTAATACGAACTTTACGTTTACGCGAAGTCATGCCTCTGTATTCGAGATAAATATCTTCTGTTTTCAGTGGAATTACATATACCCCAGAAACTTCATCCCTCGGGATCGGGTCCACTTTGGCACTAATCAATCTTTCAGTTTTGCAGGAGGAGTGGCGACCAAGTTTACGCCAAAGCGAAAAAGTGCATGTCTGAGTTTTTCGAAAAGTCCTGGTATGTACTTCATTTTGCAATATCTCATATTACTCCGTGGAGTTTTTTTGTATTTTCATATGGTTCTTCTGCGAGTTGATTAGCTTATCAATAATGCGTATTGGGAAACCATTCTCAACTGCAATGTTTCTAATGGTATTTAATTCATTTTCAAGGTGATTAATAGAGCAAACACTAAACGGTCGTCTTATATAAAAGTTGAAAGGAGCAAGTTTGTAGTTAAAAGGTGATGTACTCTCAAAAGGAATGGTACTGTTAGACTTATTTACTTTCCTGTAGACTGTGCGCTCAGTTGTTAAGTTTGATAAATTTTTAATTTGCATTACGTCAAGAAATGACAGCTGGTTATTATTTTCTATTTCGGTGGTAAATTTTATGTTAGGGTCCATATTATTTATTCTGTTAAGAAATGCATACAGTTCAGATAAACCGTGATCCCATACTATGAAAATGTCGCCCACATAACGATACCATACTGACGGAGTTAAAACGCAGTCTGTTAAAATTCTCTCTTCAAATGGACGTAATTTGAATTCGGCTAAAATACTTGAGATGGGGGAACCCATTGGTGCTCCTTTAGTCTGCTTATAAATCTTCTTATTAAACATGAAAATATTATTTCCAGTTACTAGGTTAAGTCCAGATTTTACGGTGGTCTTCATTTCTGAGTTTAATGATGGCTCGTTATCAATAAAGTTATTAATGAGTAATTTTACTTCATCAACGTCGATTTATGGGAAAAGTGAAATGATGTCAAAACTTGCTAAAACACTCTCTTTATTGAGCTTCAAGTCCTTAATCCGGTTAATGAAATCAGTGGTCGACGATAAACCATGGTTAGACGGCTGTAGGAAAAGATTCAGAAAAGGAACAAATGCTTTTTCAAGGAAATACGTAGGGCCTGCACATTTTCCAACTATCGGCCTTAAAGGACAATTATTTTTATGGTCCTTTAGTTTCCCAAATAGTCTTGGAGTGGTGGCGGTGTTATTTACTCTCAATTTGCTTTTCATTATTGGTGGCCAACATCCTCTATTGATTAAAGCTTCAGTTTTACTCTGGATTTGGTTGTTCGGATCTTTGTTAAGTGGTGTGCATTCCATATCTGCGATACACGTTTCCATTTTTGCGATATAATCCATACGGTTCATTATTGCGATTTTATTTGTTTTGTCTGTCTGTATAATAATAATATCTTGATCTGCTTTAAGCCGATTAATTACCATATTATTTTTATTTTTAAAACTTGATTTGGTAACGAATGCTTGCACATTATTATACATAACACTTCTCGCAACATCTCTTTTCTCTGGGTCTATTGACAGGGTAACTTTTTCACAATCTGCGATTATGTTTTTTGGTGTTTACATTATTCTTAAACATAAATTTAGGACCTTTTACCAAAACTTCATTTTCCTTATTCGATATTTCTCTATTCGAAATATTAATATATGGCACGGGTTCGCACTCGTGATTTTCTGATTTCAAATTATTGAATTTCTTTTGTATGGTTTTCGACTTACTTTTCAGTTGTATATCTCTCTAATGTTCTATAATACGTAGTGCGCTGTAAAAATCTGCTGCTGGTAATGAACTCGCCATTGAACTATACAGGGTGTCTCAAAAGGTTGTTTACAAACATAACATGCCAAACTGTCATATCATGATAAACAAGATTTACGTAGGAACTTGTGTTCGAAAATGCAAACGGCGACCGTGAGAGGGCGATCAGCGCAGGCTTACGGGAGAGTGGGAAACGTGATAATTTCAGGCGAGGACTTTGCAGGAGAAGGATGAATCGGTTCTGCGGTTTAGTAAAGCAGAATTGGCCAATATGCAACACATGAAGTCCATGGTGTACGAGACGCCTGTAACATCGGACATGGATCTCGTCGCCAGGCACGTGTCCGTGACAAACCTACCCATTTTGAACGGGTCCGAGAATCCATGCGTCGACGTTGTCAAGCATGCATTGCGGCGAATGTAAGGAATTTTGAACACCTTCTGTAAATTAAACCATGTTCTTTAATAAAAGTCATATTAATACCTATTTCGATATGCTTTCTTTCTTCCTCTCCACACCTGCGCTCATCGCCCTCTAGCGGTCGCAGTTTGCATTTTCGAACACAAGTTCCTATGTAAATCTTGTTCTTCATGATATGACAGACTAGCATGTTAAGTTTGTAAACGACCTTTTGAGACACCCTGTATAGTTGGAAAACCTTCACTGTAATCTCGTCAATTAATTTATATTTTTGTCTTATGCATAGTTTAAAGAATGCAAAGATATAATGAGTTGAAATAGCGCACATCATTTTGTCATATATTGTATAAATTCCTTTCGTTGAACTCGTTTAAAAATCACTACTATTGGAAACTTCCATATTACGAATGGCCACAAAACGGTCGACAGTAATCAGTTGAGGAACTGGGAAGTCGATATTCTTTCTTCTAATTTTGCTCCTCATCTTCGGCAAAGTATACGCAAGCTATAATTAATTCAGCAAGGTTTTTCGTAATCAAAATATTACTTATGTCGGACTGAAATCTAATTCCAGAATGGGAAATAACGAAGAAAAATGTTTCGTAGTTTTTCGTAGGCCCCCATTTATGTGCAGCGGTCCTCACAAAACGATCACTGATATTTGGTGACAAAGAACTCAAAAACAACTATAAAAGATACAAGGAATCCATTTAACTTAAATATTTTTGACTGTATCTCATCTATAAAATTCCTTTCCCTTTAGCTTTTCTAAAAATATTAAGTTTTTTCCCATTTTTTTAATTTGTGAAAAAAAAAAAAATCACTGTAAACTCAACCCTAAAAACTGATATAAAACACGAGAACGAAGCCCGATTCGGACCCGAACTAGGGTAGTAGAAGGAAAAAGCCGGTTCTGCTTCACCAGGCGTCATGCGTTGAGGAGTGAGGAGGGGGGATGATTGACAGGTGGGAGGAGTAGAATGATTGACAGGTTAGGGGAGATAAGAAAGTGATAGACAGGTGGGCGGACTCGAGACAGAGTGGCGCCAGCGCGTCATGCTATAGTAGAGGGGTTAAAACAAAGAAGCGATAATGAAAAGTGTACTGTAAGAGAGGGGTTAGAACAAAGGATAATGTTAATGAATCAATTAAAGTATAATGAATTAATAAAAGTCTACTGTAAGAGAGGGATTAGAACAAAGGAAAATGTTAATGAGGATGATTAATGAAGGAAAGTCTGTTGTAAGAGAAAGGTAGAACAAAGGAATGATTAGGAATGATTAGAAAAGATCGCATGCAATTAAAAAATACTTACCACGGAGCAGCGCAGAGACACGTCCTACCTGTATGACATCCACCGGGCTAATGAACGAAGAAGCGTGCAACAACCCGCTTCATCAAGATAAGGAGCTTGCTTCTGATTGGACGAGAGACGAACCTAGGGGGCAGCACCATCGCTTTCCCCCCCGAGGGCATGAACACCAGCGCCCTCTCTTGAGAGGATGATTCACTTACCTGCGATGTCGTCATCCTATTTGAACTGACTTAAAGAAGTGAATACATTTTATGAGTTTAAAAAGAAGTTTTCTCTATGAGTTTAATCATTTAACGAACACGTTTTTAAATTATTTTTTTCCATTTAGTCATTTGCTAATAAACCTTTTTTATTTAATAAGTTAATTTTTGTTAATACATTATTTTTTCGAAACAATTTTACTAATCAAAAGAACGCAAATTAGTTAATTTTTTTATTTAGTCATTTGCTAATTTTCAAAACATGTTTTTCATTTAGTCATTGTAATAAAGTTTTAAATAAATTAGTTAATTTTCATTTAGTTATTTGTTAATTTCCGAACAAGTTTTTTTTCAGTAAGTTATTTGGTAATAAAACATTTTAATAAATTAGTTAATTTTTCTTTCAGTCATTTGTTAATTTCCGAAACAAGTTTTTTCTCAAATAAAGCTTTTAATAAACAACTTTACATTTATTTTCATTTAATTATTATTTAAAAGAATATAAATTATTTTTACTAATCAAAGATCGCGAATTAGTTTTTAACAATAATGTTTTTGTTTAATTATTGTCAAGGATGATTGTTAACTGAAATATATGCTGAATGAGAAAACGGTTTTTTTTTTTTTTTGAACTAAGAAAAGAACTTTTTTTAATTAATGAACAACTGTTTTTGGAAAAAGGAGAAATATTGTGCTTTGCAACACTGAAAAAGAGTTGAAAATTAATGACTTCACCTAGTTTAAAGCATATTTAACATAAGATGAAGACCTAAGTGCTGTGGAAAGGCTTAAAAATAACATACTTTTGAATCGACCGATTTATGTTGGATTTACAATCTTAGAATTGCCTAAACTTCTAATGTATAAATTTCACTATGATTTTATTAAAAAGAGTATAAAGATGATGTAAAGCTAATTTCAACGACACGAACTCATTGTGTTACCATATACACACTAAGAATGTTTTGGGTGATATGGAACATCATGCAATGTTATTCGATTTCTCTGAGTATCCAAAGAATCATATACACAAATTCCATTACGGTTTTGTAAAGAAAACATACCTTTAGAATTACAGGTTTTGAACCCATACACTGCAACACACTCCCTTTCAAGAAAATAGATTGTATCAGTACATCCCGGAATTTTTCTTTTCCTGGACAGGTGAAATACTTGATCATTATCAAATCTCGCTCGGAGAGGACACATTATTGCAACCCGTTGTTTCATCATATATGCTTTCTATATTAGTTTTTTAACTACTTATTTTGAGATATATATATTTTAGTTATAAGAATGCAAGTTAGTCTTAATCTTTTAATTTGTTTAATTATTGTCAAGGATGAATGTTAACTGAAATACAAGCTGAATGCGAAAACAGTTTTTTTTTTTTTTCAAACTAAGAAAAGAACTTTTTTAAATTAATGAACAACTCTGTTTTTGGAAAAACTATGGAAAACTTAAAAAAGTGGTGGAATATTGTGCTTTGCAATAACGAAAAAAGAGCAAAAAATTGGTAGCCTCACCCACATTTAAGTCATTTGAAACATAGGATGAAGACCTGAGTGCCGTAGAAAGGATGAAGACTTATGAATCAACCGATTTATGTTCTATTCACAATCTTAGAACTATTCAAGTTACTAATGGATCAATTCCATTACGGTTTCGAACACATAAACACATAACCAGACTTTACATTTTTAACTCATCACGTTCACCACAGAGCCACCGAGGCCCCGTTGTTTTATCTTACTTTTAACTACTTATTTGATATATATATATATATATATATATATATTTTATCGAAAAGAATGCACGTTAGTTTCTGTATTTTAACTAATACATTTCAGTGACTTATGAAGTAAAGTTTTATTTTCTTAAAAAAGTGGTGTGAATTGAATATATTTTTTACCGTGTTAGTTCTTTTAAAATTTTATTTTGAATTAGAAAACACTTACTTTTGTCAAATAGTGTAGTTAAAGATTCGATTTTTTTTTTTCCCTAAGATCGACAGAATTCATTGATTTTCAATTGAATATATTTTTAACATGTTAGTTCTTTTAAATTTTATTTTGAATTAGAAACCACTTACTTTTGTAAAATAGTATAGTTAAAGATTCGATTTCTTTTTTCTAAGATCAACAGAATTCATTGATTTTCAAAACAAGATCTATTGAATAAGTATAGTTAATATTGCCGTTTTTATCTTAGTTTTAACTACTTATTTTCAAAACAGATTTATTCACTTTTAAATGTAAACACTTTCTGTAAAAGCATATCTTTAACTGTAATAATTTTTAAACCATCTTTAATTAGATATATATTTTTATCACAAATGAAAATACAAAAAGATTCAACAATTATACTCTTACCTGACTAAAATTAAATTCTTCATTGCGAATAACAAACTCTCACACACAACATCAGTTTTTTACCGATATATAAACAAGACAAGTTTGGAAATGAAGGTTAAAAATATATATATATATATTTATATTTCCTTTCTATTAAGTTTACATTATTTGAAAAGATGTGTATTGGATACCGAGGACTGCACATCTCCGTGATTTCATTCGCTACTTATGACATCAGATCCCTTCGTTTTTACTGGTAGATGATTAGGTCACTTTAGTTTTTTTTTCTTTTTACATGTAAGTGTTGCTATATTGCTTTTAACAGTGAAACATCTACTATCTGATATACAACTACCGTTCACTTAAGTGGTTGAGATATCGTACAATAAGCAAGCATTTCCTTATCGAAGGAAATATCTGTACGAGATCTATCCTACATGCATGTTTCTTTAGCAAGGCAATCTTTTCAATCTATAAGGAGATCTTTATCTTACGGTTGTAGACACCCTCCTCTGTAGACAGATAACAAAAACATGCAATTTCCATTTCATGTCTAAAGGCTAACGAAATCTTAGTGCAATTTTTTAAAGAATGATATTTCCTATTATTGACCGAAAGCAACAGGTTGTTTTGTTTTAAGAAAGATTGTTAAAAAGATAAATTAGTAGTCACACTTACATTTAAGTTATTGAAAACATATGATGAACATCTCTGCTGTTGAAAGGATGAAAACTAACATACATACATAGGAATCGACTGATTTATGTTGCACTGGTTGTGATGCATATAATAGATGTGATTATATATTGAAAATGATATATACGATGGTTGTGATGTATCAAAGTAGATATCTTTAAACTAAATTATCAAACATATGAGTGAGGATTGCTACGTGACAAAAATCGCCTTTAACAGTGAATTTTGAATCAGTTTTAATTTAGAAAAAAGTAAATGGTTAACTTTAATGACATATTTTTAGTTTTGTTGTTAGAAATAATATGTTAAACAAATCACACTGTTTGAAAATATATTTTTTCGAGTTTATTTTCAACAATTGTTTTTTAAATGAAATCACATATAAAACTAAGGAAAGCTAAACTTGTGAAACATAAGTTGAATATCGAGAATGACAGAACATGTTTTGAATTAAGTAATGTAGAATGTGCAAACTTTTGAATTCATTCATTCACAGTAACAGAAAGTGTGAAATTTTAAGTTCAGTTTAATAAAGCAAATAATTAAATTGAAAGATACATTTAAAAAGGATTGTTAAAAGTTTGTTAAAACTTTTTTGTTTTAAGAAATACTAGGCAAACATTACACTTAAAAGACAAAATAATTGTACATACCTTTTGTTGATTGAAGCAAGCAGACTCATTGAAAATAGCAAGAAGCTGAAAAGTCGACGGTAACTTTAGCTAACCAGATACCGTAAAATGTTCGATATGGTACCGCAGAGCACTAAGCTAAATGTACGGTAAACGGGAACTAAGGAACATACGACCTTCATCGACGAAATCCAAGACACGACTGACGTGTGCGGGGTCTACACCCGTAGATGAAGGTTGCTGATAAGAGATCACGTGACCGCTATCAACCAATCAGAAGGGAGCTTGCAGGTGTGACGTCATCGACTGTGCTGTCCTCCCCCATCGCAAACGAGGATGATGACATCGTATGGCAATACCTATAGACAACCTGGCGCCATTTGATTGACAGGAGGCGTGGTGGAATGTCAGGAATGCAGACAGAGTGGCGCCTACCTTCTGCATCATAGTATTTTAGGAAAAAATATATATATTACGTTGATGTAAAAGACATTATTTTTTAAACTAACTGTTAATATTTTTTTGAAATAACATACTTTTCTCATACAAGCCAAAAAGAATGTTTCAGAACATGTCTCTTATCATGATTAAACATAACTTTAAGCATAGTTAACCATCTCTGAGTATGATTAAACAAATTCGAACATAACTTTGGGTATGTTTAAACAATCCGAACTATATTTGAACATATCCGAACATGTTCATTCATAACTTTGACAGTTTTTAATCTTTCAGAATTTGAAAAAACATATTTAAAACTATTTTATTTTAAAAACTTTTGTAAAACTTTTAATTTATAATTTCTTTTTAAGGTTTTAACTTTTTTTTTGTTAAAACTTTTTTAACGTTTTTTTTGTTAAAACTTTTTAACTTTTTTGTTAAAACTTTTTTTAACTTTTTTTGTTAAAACATTTTTTAACTTTTTAACTTTTTGTTGTTAAACATTTTTTTTTAAATTTTGTTAAAACTTTTTTTTTACTTTTGTTAAAAAAAAATTTTTTTTACAAACTTTTTTTTAATTTTGTTAAAACTTTTCTTTTACTTTTGTTAAAACTTTTTTTGTAAAACTTTTTTTATAAAACTTTTTTTCTTAAAACTTTTTTTTCTTAAAACTTTTTTTACATTTGTTAAAACTTTTTTGTAAAACTTTTTTACTTTGTTAAAAAAATTTCTGTTAAACCTTTTTTTTTACAAACTTTTTTTAAAACTTTTTTTTACTTTTTTGTTAAAACATTTTTAAATTTTGTTAAAACTTTTTAAAACTTTTTATCATCTTTGTAAACTTTCTATAATTTTTAAAACTAATAAATTTTATGCATACATATGTGTATAATATATATACATATATATATATATACATACATCATATATACATATATATATCTATATATGTACTTTACACAAGAACCCGTACATAAACATTTAACTTTCATATATTTAGAGACACGTAGACGTGGATGTATGCTTTTACTTAAACATTTATATAGATAGATACTACCCTTAAATTTACGTTCATGCAAAAAACATTATTTTTCTTAAACTGTTAATATTTTTGAAATAACATACTTTTCTCATGCAAGTGAAAGGAATGTTTCAGAACATGTCTCTGGCCATGGTTAAACATAACTTTAAGCATAGTTAACCATCTCAGAATATGATTAAACATGTTCGAACATGACTTTGAACACGGTTAAACATATATCCTGACAATATTTGAACCTACCCAAACATGGTTAAACATGTTTGAACAAACTTTGAGCATATCCCAACTAACTTTGAACATGATTAAATATACTCGAACTATCTTTGAGCATATCCGAACATGGTTAAACATGTTCGAACATAACTTTGGTCATGGTTAAACATATCCTGAAGAAAGTGCGAGCTACCGAACAAAATTCATTAAGAAAGACAAACTCATGAATTTGATAATCACAAGCCAGTTCCAACTTTAAAAAAGCAACTGATTAACTAAATTTGGAAGAATTGTTATTAGTTTTTTTAAAACACTTTGTTAGAAACTGACGAATGAGTTTAACAAATTTTTGGAAATAATAGAGTATGATAATACTCTTAGAGTATAATATATACTACTTAGAGTATAATAATACATTTGATGTCAGAACATGTTTTGAATGAAATCGTGAATTCATAGTATGCAGAAAACGCGAACTTTGAAATTTATAGTTAGGTTAAATGAAGAAAAATAAAGCAAATTACTAAATTGAAAGACACATTTTGAAAGGATCGTTATACGTTTGTTAAAACTGTTGTTGTATTAAACACTATATTAGACAAAAAAATTTACATACCTTTTGGAAAGAAGTTTCCCTAAGCTTTTGATGATTCGAACAAGCAGACTCATTGAAAAGTAGCAAGAAGCTTAAAATTCGACGGCAGTTTTACTCAATCTTATGCCGTAAAAGGTTCGATAAGGTACCGCATAGCACTAAGCCAAATGTACGGTAAACGGGAGCTGTGAAACATGCGACCTACCTCCACCAGATCCAAGCCTCGACTGACGTGCGCGGGTTCTAACACCTGTAGATGAAGGTCACTGATTAGAGATCAAGGTCACTGATAACAGATCACGTGACCGCTAACAACGAATCAGAAGCAAGCTTTCAGGTATGACGACATCCTGTGGCAATACCAGTAGACGAAGTGACGCCCTCCGCCTGCAAGAAACGATCATGTCGAAGGATGTACCGTCTTTCTGGCGCCAGTTGATTGACAGGTGGGCGGGGAATGCAAGGAATGCAGACATAATGGCGACCTCCTCCACCGCCTCCTCCTTTCACATGTCAGGTGATCTTCGCATCCAATCACATACAAGTATTAGATGGTAGAGGGCGCTCGTGTTGTCTTCAAGTACGACGTCATCACTTGTTTTGGTCTTTGTCATCAACCATTTCCCCTTCAGTTGATGTCCTGGGCAGATGCTTCACAGTAAGTAACACCATTTAAATTTAAGTTTTTTTGTTAGTAATATTTTTATGTATAAAAAATAACAAAAAAAGACATTTTGTTTAAAATAACAAGTGTCTTTCATCACTTTTTCGAATATCAAGTTTAACTTTATCGAATAACACACTACTTAAATTATCACAATTAGAAATATCCACTTAACAAGTTGTTGAACAAGTTTATTGTTCCGACGAATTTAGTCATGTTTTAGCATGATCTAAGCATGATTAGTCATGCTTAGATAATCTTTTTCTGTTTAAAAAAAATAGATTTAAAAATCTATTTAAGTAAAATATTTATCGGAGAAAAAATTTTACTTAGATTTTTTAATCTAATTTTTTTAAACAGAAAAAGATTATCTAAGCATGACTAATCATGCTTAGATCATGCTAAAACATGACTAAATTCGTCGGAACAATAAACTTGTTCAACAACTTGTTAAGTGGATATTTCTAATTGTGATAATTTAAGTAGTGTGTTATTCGATAAAGTTAAACTTGATATTCGAAAAAGTGATGAAAGACACTTGTTATTTTAAAGAAAATGTCTTTTTTTGTTATTTTTTATACATAAAAATATTACTAACAAAAAACTTAAATTTAAATGGTGTTACTTACTGTGAAGCATCTGCCCAGGACATCAACTGAAGGGGAAATGGTTGATGACAAAGAACAAAACAAGTGATGACGTCGTACTTGAAGACAACACGAGCGCCCTCTACCATCTAATACTTGTATGTGATTGGATGCGAAGATCACCTGACATGTGAAAGGAGTAGGCGGTGGAGGAGGGCGCCATTATGTCTGCATTCCTTGCATTCCCCGCCCACCTGTCAATCAACTGGCGCCAGAAAGACGGTACATGCTTCGACATGATCGTTTCTTGCAGGCGGAGGGCGTCACTTCGTCTACTGGTATTGCCACAGGATGTCGTCATACCTGAAAGCTTGCTTCTGATTGGTTGTTAGCGGTCACGTGATCTGTTATCAGTGACCTTGATCTCTAATCAGTGACCTTCATCTACAGGTGTTAGAACCCGCGCACGTCAGTCGAGGCTTGGATCTGGTGGAGGTAGGTCGCATGTTTCACAGCTCCCGTTTACCGTACATTTGGCTTAGTGCTATGCGGTACCTTATCGAACCTTTTACGGCATAAGATTGAGTAAAACTTCCGTCGAATTTTAAGCTTCTTGCTACTTTTCAATGAGTCTGCTTGTTCGAATCATCAAAAGCTTAGGGAAACTTCTTTCCAAAAGGTATGTAAATTTTTTTGTCTAATATAGTGTTTAATACAACAACAGTTTTAACAAACGTATAACGATCCTTTCAAAATGTGTCTTTCAATTTAGTAATTTGCTTTATTTTTCTTCATTTAACCTAACTATAAATTTCAAAGTTCGCGTTTTCTGCATACTATGAATTCACGATTTCATTCAAAACATGTTCTGACATCAAATGTATTATTATACTCTAAGTAGTATATATTATACTCTAAGAGTATTATCATACTCTATTATTTCCAAAAATTTGTTAAACTCATTCGTCAGTTTCTAACAAAGTGTTTTAAAAAAACTAATAACAATTCTTCCAAATTTAGTTAATCAGTTGCTTTTTTAAAGTTGGAACTGGCTTGTGACTATCAAATTCATGAGTTTGTCTTTCTTAATGAATTTTGTTCGGTAGCTCGTACTTTCTTCAGGATATGTTTAACCATGACCAAAGTTATGTTCGAACATGTTTAACCATTTAAATAGGAAACAGTAGACAGACTTTAATACAATTACTAAAAACATACAAAACAATTAAAATGAGATAAAATCATATAAAATTATACACTATAAAATAAACGTTTCGCTATACACCGCATAGCCTCATCAGTATTCGAATCAACTTACAACAAAACAACGTGCATACACCGGACCCAGTCAAAGTTAAAGTCAATGATTTAAGAAAACAAAATATTCATTCAATTCAAAATGAATATTTTGTTTTCTTAAATCATTGACTTTAACTTTGACTGGGTCCGGTGTATGCACGTTGTTTTGTTGTAAGTTGATTCGAATACTGATGAGGCTATGCGGTGTATAGCGAAACGTTTATTTTATAGTGTATAATTTTATATGATTTTATCTCATTTTAATTGTTTTGTATGTTTTTAGTAATTGTATTAAAGTCTGTCTACTGTTTCCTATTTAAATATTTTGAATTCAGACGTTAAAATGTATATATATCTTATGTTTAACCATGTTCGGATATGCTCAAAGATAGTTCGAGTATATTTAATCATGTTCAAAGTTATTCGGGATATGCTCAAAGTTTGTTCAAACATGTTTAACCATGTTTGGGTAGGTTCAAATATTGTCAGGATATCTGTTTAACCGTGTTCAAAGTCATGTTCGAACATGTTTAACCATATTCTGAGATGGTTAACTATGCTTAAAGTTATGTTTAACCATGGCCAGAGACATTTTCTGAAACATTCCTTTTACTTGCATGAAAAAAGGTTTAACAGAAATTTTTTTAACAAAGTAAAAAAGTTTTAACAAATGTAAAAAAAGTTTTAAGAAAAAAAAGTTTTAAGAAAAAAAGTTTTATAAAAAAAGTTTTACAAAAAAAGTTTTAACAAAAGTAAAAGAAAAGTTTTAACAAAATTAAAAAAAAGTTTGTAAAAAAAAATTTTTTTAACAAAAGTAAAAAAAAAGTTTTAACAAAATTTTAAAAAAAATGTTTAACAACAAAAAGTTAAAAAGTTAAAAAAGTTAAAAAATGTTTTAACAAAAAAAGTTAAAAAAAGTTAAAAAGTTAAAAAAGTTTTAACAAAAAAAACGTTAAAAAAGTTTTAACAAAAAAAAAAGTTAAAGCCTTAAAAAGAAATTATAAATTAAAATTTTTACAAAAGTTTTTAAAATAAAATAGTTTTAAATATGTTTTTTCAAATTCTGAAAGATTAAAAACTGTCAAAGTTATGAATGAACATGTTCGGATATGTTCAAATATAGTTCGGATTGTTTAAACATACCCAAAGTTATGTTCGAATTTGTTTAATCATACTCTGAGATGGTTAACTATGCTTAAAGTTATGTTTAATCATGATAAGAGACATGTTCTGAAACATTCTTTTTGGCTTGTATGAGAAAAGTATGTTATTTCAAAAAAATATTAACAGTTAGTTAAAAAAATAATGTCTTTTACATCAACGTAATATATATATTTTTCCTAAAATACTATGATGCAGAAGGTAGGCGCCACTCTGTCTGCATTCCTGACATTTCACCACGCCTCCTGTCAATCAAATGGCGCCAGGTTGTCTATAGGTATTGCCATACGATGTCATCATCCTCGTTTGCGATGGGGGAGGACAGCACAGTCGATGACGTCACACCTACAAGCTCGCTTCTGATTGGTTGATAGCGGTCACGTGATCTCTTATCAGCAACCTTCATCTACGGGTGTAGACCCCGCACACGTCAGTCGTGTCTTGGATTTCGTCGATGAAGGTCGTATGTTCCTTAGCTCCCGTTTACCGTACATTTAGCTTAGTGCTCTGCGGTACCATATCGAACATTTTACGGTATCTGGTTAGCTAAAGTTACCGTCGACTTTTCAGCTTCTTGCTATTTTCAATGAGTCTGCTTGCTTCAATCAACAAAAGGTATGTATAATTATTTTGTCTTTTAAGTGTAATGTTTGTCTAGTATTTCTTAAAACAAAAAAGTTTTAACAAACTTTTAACAATCCTTTTTAAATGTATCTTTCAATTTAATTATTTGCTTTATTAAACTGAACTTAAAATTTCACACTTTCTGTTACTGTGAATGAATGAATTCAAAAGTTTGCACATTCTACATTACTTAATTCAAAACATGTTCTGTCATTCTCGATATTCAACTTATGTTTCACAAGTTTAGCTTTCCTTAGTTTTATATGTGATTTCATTTAAAAAACAATTGTTGAAAATAAACTCTAAAAAATATATTTTCAAACAGTGTGATTTGTTTAACATATTATTTCTAACAACAAAACTAAAAATATGTCATTAAAGTTAACCATTTACTTTTTTCTAAATTAAAACTGATTCAAAATTCACTGTTAAAGGCGATTTTTGTCACGTAGCAATCCTCACTCATATGTTTGATAATTTAGTTTAAAGATATCTACTTTGGATACATCACAACCATCGTATATATCATTTTCAATATATAATCACATCTATTATATGCATCACAACCAGTGCAACATAAATCAGTCGATTCCTATGTATGTATGTTAGTTTTCATCCTTTCAACAGCAGAGATGTTCATCATATGTTTTCAATAACTTAAATGTAAGTGTGACTACTCATTTATCTTTTTAACAATCTTTCTTAAAACAAAACAACCTGTTGCTTTCGGTCAATAATAGGAAATATCATTCTTTAAAAAATTGCACTAAGATTTCGTTAGCCTTTAGACATGAAATGGAAATTGCATGTTTTTGTTACCTGTCTACAGAGGAGGGTGTCTACAACCGTAAGATAAAGATCTCCTTATAGATTGAAAAGATTGCCTTGCTAAAGAAACATGCATGTAGGGTAGATCTCGTACAGATATTTCCTTCGATAAGGAAATGCTTGCTTATTGTACGATATCTCAACCACTTAAGTGAACGGTAGTTGTATATCAGATAGTAGATGTTTCACTGTTAAAAGCAATATAGCAACACTTACATGTAAAAAGAAAAAAACCAAAGTGACCTAATCATCTACCAGTAAAAACGAAGGGATCTGATGTCATAAGTAGCGAATGAAATCACGGAGATGTGCAGTCCTCGGTATCCAATACACATATTTTCAAATAATGTAAACTTAATAGAAAGGAAATATAAATATATATATATATATTTTTAACCTTCATTTCCAAAATTGTCTTGTTTATATATCGGTAAAAAACTGATGTTGTGTGTGAGAGTTTGTTATTCGCAATGAAGAATTTAATTTTAGTCAGGTAAGAGTATAATTGTTGAATCTTTTTGTATTTTCATTTGTGATAAAAATATATATCTAATTAAAGATGGTTTAAAAATTATTACAGTTAAAGATATGCTTTTACAGAAAGTGTTTTACATTTAAAAGTGAATAAATCTGTTTTGAAAATAAGTAGTTAACACTAAGATAAAAACGGCAATATTAACTATACTTATTCAATAAATCTTGTTTTGAAAATCAATGAATTCTGTTGATATTAGAAAAAAGAAATCGAATCTTTAACTATACTATTTGACAAAAGTAAGTGTTTTCTAATTCAAAATAAAATTTTAAAAGAACTAACACGGTAAAAAATATATTCAATTCACACCACTTTTTTAAGAAAATAAAACTTTACTTCATAAGTCACTGAAATGTATTAGTTAAAATACTGAAACTAACGTGCATTCTTTTTGATAATATATATATATATATATATATATATATATCAAATAAGTAGTTAAAAGTAAGATAAAAAACGGGGCCTCGGTGGCTCTGTGGTGAACGTGATGAGTTAAAAATGTAAAGTCTGGTTATGTGTTTATGGGTTCGAAACCGTAATGGAATTGATCCATTAGTAACTTGGATAGTTCTAAGATTGTGAATAGAACATAAATCCATAAATCGGTTGATTCATATGTCTTCATCCTTTCTACGGCACTCAGGTCTTCATCCTATGTTTCAAATGACTTAAATGTGGGTGAGGCTACCAATTTTTTGCTCTTTTTTCGTTATTGCAAAGCACAATATTCCACCACTTTCTTAAGTTTTCCATAGTTTTTCCAAAAACAGAGTTGTTCATTAATTTAAAAAAGTTCTTTTCTTAGTTTGAAAAAAAAAAAAAAAAAAAAAACTGTTTTCGCATTCAGCTTGTATTTCAGTTAACATTCATCCTTGACAATAATTAAACAAATTAAAAGATTAAGACTAACTTGCATTCTTATAAATAAAATATATATATCTCAAAATAAGTAGTTAAAAAACTAATATAGAAAGCATATTCATATGATGAAACAACGGGTTGCAATAATGTGTCCTCTCCGAGCGAGATTTGATAATGATCTAGTATTTCACCTGTCCAGGAAAAGAAAAATTCCGGGATGTACTGATACAATCTATTTTCTTGAAAGGGAGTGTGTTGCAGTGTATGGGTTCAAAACCTGTAATTCTAAAGGTATGTTTTCTTTACAAAACCGTAATGGAATTTGTGTATATGATTCTTTGGATACTCAGAGAAATCGAATAACATTGCATGATGTTCCATATCATCCAAAACATTCTTAGTGTGTATATGGTAACACAATGAGTTCGTGTCGTTGAAATTAGCTTTACATCATCTTTATACTCTTTTTAATAAAATCATAGTGAAATTTATACATTAGAAGTTTAGGCAATTCTAAGATTGTAAATCCAACATAAATCGGTCGATTCAAAAGTATGTTATTTTTAAGCCTTTCCACAGCACTTAGGTCTTCATCTTATGTTAAATATGCTTTAAACTAGGTGAAGTCATTAATTTTCAACTCTTTTTCAGTGTTGCAAAGCACAATATTTCTCCTTTTTCCAAAAACAGTTGTTCATTAATTAAAAAAAGTTCTTTTCTTAGTTCAAAAAGAAAAAACCGTTTTCGCATTCAGCATATATTTCAGTTAACAATCATCCTTGACAATAATTAAACAAAAACATTATTGTTAAAAACTAATTCGCGTTCTTTGATTAGTAAAAATAATTTATATTCTTTTAAATAATAATTAAATGAAAATAAATGTAAAGTTGTTTATTAAAAGCTTTATTTGAGAAAAAACTTGTTTCGGAAATTAACAAATGACTGAAAGAAAAATTAACTAATTTATTAAAATGTTTTATTACCAAATAACTTACTGAAAAAAAACTTGTTCGGAAATTAACAAATAACTAAATGAAAATTAACTAATTTATTTAAAACTTTATTACAATGACTAAATGAAAAACATGTTTTGAAAATTAGCAAATGACTAAATAAAAAAATTAACTAATTTGCGTTCTTTTGATTAGTAAAATTGTTTCGAAAAAATAATGTATTAACAAAAATTAACTTATTAAATAAAAAAGGTTTATTAGAAAATGACTAAATGGAAAAAAATAATTTAAAAACGTGTTCGTTAAATGATTAAACTCATAGAGAAAACTTCTTTTTAAACTCATAAAATGTATTCACTTCTTTAAGTCAGTTCAAATAGGATGACGACATCGCAGGTAAGTGAATCATCCTCTCAAGAGAGGGCGCTGGTGTTCATGCCCTCGGGGGGGAAAGCGATGGTGCTGCCCCCTAGGTTCGTCTCTCGTCCAATCAGAAGCAAGCTCCTTATCTTGATGAAGCGGGTTGTTGCACGCTTCTTCGTTCATTAGCCCGGTGGATGTCATACAGGTAGGACGTGTCTCTGCGCTGCTCCGTGGTAAGTATTTTTTAATTGCATGCGATCTTTTCTAATCATTCCTAATCATTCCTTTGTTCTACCTTTCTCTTACAACAGACTTTCCTTCATTAATCATCCTGGCTAAAAGTCTCCAATGATAATGATTAAACAAAAACATCGTTATCATTTCCCTCATTCGGCTTTTAAAAACATGTTTCGGAAATTAGCAAAGGACAAAAACTTCTTTCGTTAAACTCATAAAATGTATTAACCTTTTTTATTCAGTTTAAAATAGGATGATGTCATCACAGGTGAGTTTAAAATCCTCTCAAGAGAGGGCGCTCGTGTTCATGCCCTCGGGGGAAAGCGATGGTGCTGCCCCTATGTTCGTCTCTCGTCCAATCAGAAGCAAGCTCCTTATCTTGATGAAGCCGGTTGTTGCACGCTTCTTCGTTCATTAGCCCGGTGGATGTCATACAGGTAGGACGTGTCTCTGCGCTGCTCCGTGGTAAGTATTTTTTAATTGCATGCGATCTTTTCTAATCATTCCTAATCATTCCTTTGTTCTACCTTTCTCTTACAACAGACTTTCCTTCATTAATCATCCTCATTAACATTTTCCTTTGTTCTAATCCCTCTCTTACAGTAGACTTTTATTAATTCATTATACTTTAATTGATTCATTAACATTATCCTTTGTTCTAACCCCTCTCTTACAGTACACTTTTCATTATCGCTTCTTTGTTTTAACCCCTCTACTATAGCATGACGCGCTGGCGCCACTCTGTCTCGACTCCGCCCACCTGTCTATCACTTTCTTATCTCCCCTAACCTGTCAATCATTCTACTCCTCCCACCTGTCAATCATCCTCCCTCCTCACTCCTCAACGCATGACGCCTGGTGAAGCAGAACCGGCTTTTTCCTTCTACTTAGGGTTCACGGGATCTGGGTCAGCCTGTCTTAACTCAAATTATAAAACTACAGTATTTGTTAACAGTAAACCCTTTTTGTATTTATAACAGCATATATTTCTAATTTAATGTATTTCATTTTAGGCATTGAAAAGTACTGATCATCATGCTTTGTTCTTTGACAATTTTCTTCTGCATGCTGCAGTTGATATCTCATAGTGAAGTACACGTGGAAGCAACTGACATTTCCGTCACTACCAAATTACTACGAAATCCATTTCGTCTTCCATCTTCGTTTATACTACCTGAACATCATAAAGAACAAGAAGTTAACACCCAGAAGTGTTCCGAAGGTCACAAGTGGGATCCCTTTTTTAAAAAATGCCGGAAACTTTCATGTTCTCTGCCCGGATACATAATCATTAATGGGAAATGCTTTGGACAGCGTGAAGAACAATCTGTCAACACCCAGAAGTGTTCCGGCGGTTTCAAATGGGATCCTATTTTTAAAAAATGTCGGGAGCTTACATGTTCTCAGCCCGGTTACAAATTTGTTAACGGGAAATGCGTTGAACGTCGTGAAGAACAAGTTTTCAACATCCAAAAGTGTTTTGGTGGACAGAAATGGGATCCTTATTTTAAAAAATGTCGAAAACTTGTATGTTCCCTTCCTGGATACAGAGCTATTAACGGGAAGTGCGTTAAAGAATAATTATGTTTTCAATAAGTTATACGTTTCAATTAACACACTTACAGCTGTTTAATTTTATACTCAAGTAATTCAATAAATGAATAAATAAAACACACTTTAAATGATTGTTTATTCCTTTTTTTTTTTTTTTTTTTTTTTTACCTATTATGCGCCAGTTATCGTAATATGGCAAAACTGACATATGTTTTTTTTTTCTGCTAACGAATTATTCACCGTAAAAGAATCATTGATTGACCGTACATTTCCCGTATTTGTACAAGAAAAAAAATTCCAATGACTATGATTTCGTGAATGTGTCAAAAAGTATGGATTTGATACTATCTTTGGCATTTGACGCTAAATTTTCATTTCCTCTAAAACTGTGGACTTTTTTTAATTATTAAACTGCAAATAAATAAATAAATAAAAAGCAAACATATAGAAATTTTACTCTTAAAATGCTGAATTTTTTTTTATAATGCAAAATATAAAAAAATCCCAAAGTTTTCACGTTCTGATTTCCCCCGTGTGGCGCCCAGGCAACTGCTTCCCACTATTATTGTTATTGTTCTCTCACACAGTGCTGGCAAACTTAGTCAGCCTGTTCTTCCCACAGACGACTGAAAAGTGTTTTTTTTCCCGTCAAACCCTATGTACAAAATTAAAATCAATATTTAACTTTTTAATAGACGCTAATAAATTCTAGTAAAGGTGAAAGTACTACTCTTTAAACTTTCAATAGCTCAATATAGTAACAATTGCAACCTAAAAATTATTTGCAAATAAATAAATAGATTGCTAAATTCATCTTTAAAAAATACTTTTGTAAAAGTATTTTTGTATTCTCTGACGAAGACTTATGCATATAGTTGAAAGTACTAAGGATATTAAAGTAATTGAACACCTTTTTAAATATTTTTTCATCTTTTAAGTAATTTGCACATAGTGTAATTTTAGGTTTATCTAAAAATTATTATTAATACTTATATTATTTTCCTTCGTCAGAGTCAATGGCTTCCTCAGTACATCAGCAATCCTCAATACATCAGTCCTTGTCGCGCGCTTTGGCTGATCTTGCAATCAAAATTTTTATGCATCTTATATTTCTTATCAGCTGCTCCTTAATGCTTTTTTTCAGCCTGGCCATTTTATTATTTACTATTATTTTCCAATATATCATACATTTATCTTTATGCCGCCCTTTGTCTAATTATCGGCAGCTCGAGCCCACGGACTCCAGTTTGTAACCTTTTTTCTTTTTTAAAAATCTTAATAAAGGTGACTGGAAGGGACATCCATGCTCTACAGACCTAATTCCCACTTCTGAAAAGTCCCTCTCAGGTAATCAAAACCTTGGAGAAAAAACAAGTTAAATAGACTTTCAGCTCTATTATATGCCAAGGATTTTCTTAAATACTTATTTGCTAATTTCTGACACATTCACAGAATCTTTTCATTGGAGAAAAGATTTCGTAAAAATGATGAAATTGTAGTGGGAAACAACGATTTTTTTCTACCACCAGGGGCGTAATATGATTTGAACGAATCTCCGACACGGGTCCTCGCTGCCTGCGGCACCGTATAGCAGGCGTACTGCGCACGCTCTGCAAAATATTTTAGCTTCACTTGTCACTGCCATGGTGCGCAATTTTTTCTAAACACACCTAAATACGAACGAAACCCCGATTTTAAACCTATCCATCGATATATTACTGGACGGGGTGGGACTGCAAATAAAAACTAAAAAAAATGCTGAAATTACTATTCGGAAATAATGGTAACCACCACTCAATTAAGGCGCAATATGATCTATAAGAATCTGCGACACCGGTCGCTTCTGCTTGAGGCACCGTATAACACACGTGCTGCGCATGCTCTGCAAAATATGTTAGTTCCATTTTCCACCGCAATTTTCCTGTTCTAAACAAACCTATATCCTAACAAAACTCCCTTATTCATCCTATCCGTTGATATAGTCTGGAGGGTGCTGGCTGAAATAAGAATTTAAGAAATTTTCTGAAATTACTATTCGTAAATAATGATAATCACTACTCATAAACTAAGGGCGCAATATGTTCTGTAAGGACATCTGACAGTATAGCTTTGTGAACTATCCTTGCATGAAAAGTTGGATGGTTGATACCCATGTACCTTGAACGAACCAGGTTCGATTCCTAATGAATTTTTCTTGTTTTTAAAAGAATAACTTTAACTTTAACTTTGACTGAGTCCAGAGTGGGTTCGATGTTCTGTTATTGTTGATGTTAGTATTGATGAGGTTATGCGCTGCATAGCGAAACGTCTACTTTGTATGTTATTGTTTTTAATTAAAAGTTTTTATGTATTTTTTTTTAATTTAATTGCTTTTTCAAAGGTATTCAAGTCTGTCTAGGGTTTCATAATTAGTTTAAATAATAATTTAATTCAGACGTTAAAATGTATGTGTATCTTAAGAGAGAGTCTGTCTTAACAATCGAGAAGTTACTTCCTGATGGTGTGCGTTATATGTTAGCAATTCAAAACAATACAAAATTCTGTCTATGAACTGTTAAATACTGGACGAGGAAGCTAGTGTGTGTCAGGTGTCCCGATTTACGCGGGATGTCCTGATTTTTTGGGGCTCCGAGATCCGTCCCGCGTAATCACTGCGCGGGATACCAAAACTCCCGATTTTTCATGATGCATACATTCTTTTAAATTTCTTTTTGCTAGTCGTTACTCTGGATCGAGTGGAACTTAACGCTGTAAAATCTCCGAAGGCAGAACCTGCCTATAATGGAATTTTTGTTATATTCCTTTCCAAAGGAATATTTTACAAATCTACCTTGCCTAGACGGAAACCTGTTTAAAAATAATTTATTGTGGTTCTCAGCGATTCTCTTTTCACGTGTTTTATACGACAAGTTTTCACGAGTCTGTATTCACGTCTTTGTTCAGCAAATTTCGTATAAATGGACCCCGTTTATAACGGAATTCAGTTTTAAAAGTAAAAATTTCACTGTCTGTACGATCGGAACAATATACAATTGTACTTACTAAATTGGAATTTTGCCGTTTTATCCCGAACGATTCCGCTTTCAAAGGTTTTACAGCATAAGACTGCTGTGTTTATTTAGTATAATAAATATGCTAAGAAGGAATCGCTAGGAAAGGAAAAAAAAATCTATTTTAAACAAACTTTGTCTTAGCAGATTTCATGGTATTTCTATAGCAAGCACAATGAAGCTTTTACGTTTAAGACAGGATTCCGTTATAGGCAGGTTCTGTTTTCATAGGGATTTCTGTATTTTAATTTCCCGATTTAAAAGGCATTGTCCCGATTTTTTGCCCCCCGGTCACAATTTTATGTGGCACTGCACCTGGCAACACTTGTGTAAGCCTACAATACTTGCAATGCGGCAGATGCACTCAGCGAATGGGAATTCTAAAAAGAGTGGACGCGGAAGAAAAGCAGACTTGCTGCGGTCGCTCCGAAAAAGCGGGAAGTAGCGTTTAGAATAATAAAATAATAAATGGCAAAATAAAATGAGATTCGAAGGGAAAGGAAAATGATAAAGGCATTTAAGATTGAAATAAAATTGAAAAGACGTTTTAAGCTAGACAGATTTACTCCAAAAATGAAAATAAAAGAATATGTGAATTGTTTTAAATAAGATTTTGAAGAGAAAAAAAATGTTATCGAAGAGAATTTAATAAACTAGGCTTAGAAAAATTACATAAGATGTAAAAAAAAATATAGAAAACTTTTAAGAAAGGGTGAAATTTTAAATTTCGTTATACAAACACACACGCATATATATATCATCGTCATCATCATCATCATCATCATTTATATATGTATATTCCCCCACTCAATAGCGTGAAACTTTCTGGCAGATTTTCGAATCCATTATTAAAGGTAAAGACATGGTGAATTTTGGTAAAGGTAAAGGCATGGTGACATTTCAAACATTTGAAACCGAATAACATTTAATATTTTTCGATAAATGTGTTACTTCTTGAGTTATAAACTTTTGTTGTCTCGCGACGACCTTTCTTGGACTTCAGAAACTCAAAATGTCAACTTTGACAACATTTTCTGAAATATCTTTTGTCTTTATCAATAAATGAGAATCCTATTCGATTTCATTGTTTCCGTGAATACGAATAGCTGTCAATATGCATTACAAATAAAAATGAATTGTGTGTAAAAGTGACCAAAATAAATGTGTCATAAAGTAGCCAGTTTGAAATTTAGAAGAACCTTATAATTTCATTTATCTATAATCTCTTTTATTACTTAAAATGTAATAATGTATCCATCCATTTAATTTCAGCAATTTGAAAACTAGAATAAGTAGAAGTCATTTCATTTCAATATGTTAAAAGCAGCTATATTTTATGCGTATGTGCTAAATGTTTAAATACAGGGAAATTTTTATGCGATACGTCTTTCATTAAACAAGAATTTAGTGCATATTAATGGTTTGAAATTACATTTAAACGATATCGTTATTCAGGTCAACGATTAATGTCAGTTTTTTGCATGTGGATTTCAAACGGATATTGTGGACCTAACAATAAGTTTAAAGTGTGTAAACTGATATTTTGCATCAATCATATATAAAGACCAGTATATTAATTTCTAGAATATAATAATAAAGGAAATATAATATAAAGAATATAAAATAAAGAAACTTTGTTGTATAATTAAAGAAATAAATATTTTAGACAGCTGTAACTTAAAAATAAATTTCATTGTTATTTTTTTAATCTGACAAACTGCATTGAGCGTTTTTAAACACATTTGTTCTGTAACCCCACTCACTTTAATATAGTCTTTATATAAACGTTGGAAGACCAGTCTCTTGATTTCCCAAAAACAGATTAAGTGGTGTTTTCAAACAAATTTTATATGAAAGTGCGATTTTTGTTCTATTAAATGGTATAAAATTTGAAATTATACGATATTTAGCATCGAATGTAGTTCAACACAAATTTATAACTATTTGTTACTATAAACTTAACTGTTTGTTATCTATATCTATAGTTACTAGTTGTAACTACCATACCATTATAAGATGACCACATTGCTACGAGAGTCCTTATGACATCAGTGTTACTAAAAGATACATTTTTGATTATAATATAGATAGATAATTGTTCATCTACACAAATGCACAGTCGTGGAAAAAAAAGTAAACACCCCCTACTAACTCCTCAACAAATCATCATAGAAGAAAGTTACTGGTACCGAACGATTGGAAATAAAGTCTACTTTTAAATTATGTATATAAAATTTTCTTAGGGGTCATCTACATATTAAAACGAATCCTAACTTCATTTTTTTCAATGGCAATACCCAATTTTAACGAGATATTTCAAATCTTCGGATCAAACTATGCCTAGACACCAAATTTCAAGTCATTTGAATGATAAGCGTTTGAATTATAAACATTCAAAATTGAGTGCTTCTAATGTTAAATTATATTTTCATATTTTTATTTATATCTCCCGAAATTATGCTCCTAATGTGCTAATTTTTTTTTTTTTTTTTTTTTTTTTTTGTGGTAATAATACTAATATACCCAAACATAAATAAGCTGAATTTGCAATTTTTATAATTTTATGATATGAATTATGAATTATGAAATTAATATTCGAAAAAATTATGAATTGCAACCTACAATTTTTTTGATGGATTTAGATTTATTAAGTCCTGCTTTATGGAAATTCAAAAATTTCACATTTTTCTTCCAAGTAGTTTTCAAATTATGCTTAAAAACGGCAAAATGATGGTTTAAGGGGCCGTCTATGATGGAAGTGAGTAGACATTTTGAAATTTATTCTGCCGTACTGTAATCTAACACGCTTCATTGACCCCTTGAGTGGCGCTTAAGGTGCCTTGATCAAGGAAGCGGCTCTCTCGGTTAACAATCCAGTACGGAACTTCAATTTGGATACAGCCCTTAAAATACACTCGTTTTAAAATAATTAATTTCTCGGAAACTTATAGTACGAATTGCATAAAAATTCGCTTTTAGGCTAATTGAAGGGTGTAGAGTTCATTTATGCTGTCAGAATTGGGTACTGCTATTGAAAAAAACAAAGTTATGGTTCGTTTTAATATGTAGGTGGCCCCCTAAGCAAATTTTATATACATCATTTAAAAGTAGACTTTATTTCCAATCGTTCGGTACCAGTAACTTTCTTCTACGATAATTTGTTGAGGAGTTAGTAGGGGGTGTTTACTTTTTTTTTTCCACGACTGTACCTTAACTTTAAATAAATGGTTTGCAAATTGAAATTCTCCTATTCATTTTACAGAATTTTTAAAATGACACTTTTATTTTAACACTAGAACGCCCGGAAGGAGTCAATTCGACTCCGATCATATGATTAAATGTCAACTGGAACCAGAAATTGTTTCACAAAATAAGTTAAATTTTAAAAACGCAGATTTACGTTAAATAAATTTCAGTCAAATAATTTGAAATAAAAATTCTGGTGTAAAATATTTTTATGAAACTTGAGAAAAATTTCTGGGCGTTCTAGTGTTAACCCTCTCGCTGCGCAACCCGAGATTTCCTCGGGCAACTTAAAAGTGGAAAAAATTTGCGCAACCTAAGATTTTTTCGGGGAAGCATTTTTTCCATCTAATTAACCCTGCTTGATTATTATCACCAGTTTTTTTTTTATTGTAAATTTTGCCTTATTTAATCGGAGCATTTTCCCAATTATATTAGACAAAAAATTTTGTTTTAGTAAAACCGGTGACAAAAGAATAAAAATTCTTAAAAGACGCTCGTCATGAAGGGGTTAAATACGCAATATTTTGAAGCTATTTTGATAAAACAATTACGCAGCGAGAGGGTTAAACCATAATAGTTGAAATCGGATAAATATAGGCGAATAATTGTACTGTCGCAAAATGATGAGAATACAGACTTTTGTTAAAATAGTCCAAAAGCTGTTAAACATTTTAGGGAAGGTATTTGAGGCACCCTGAAAATTTGTGCAACATTTCTTTTGTAATGGCTGAATACAAAATCGAATGTCTGGCTGAAGGATCGTGGCCCAAAAACTGTTCCAGACATGTGTCAAGTGCCATTTTTTGACTACCCCCCCAAAAAGGTATTTGAGGCACGCTGAGATTGAGACAGAATAATATTTATACTTAGAAAAAAATATTTTGAAAACGACAGACACTTTAGTCGGCCCAAAAACTGTGCAAGACACGTGTCAAGTGCCATTTTTGACTACCCCAAAAAGGTATTTGAGGCACGCTGAGATTGAGGCAGAATAATATTTATGCTTAGAAAAAAATATTTTGAAAATGACAGACACTTTAGTCGGCACAAAAACTGTGCCAGACACGTGTCTGGCACAGTTTTTGGGCCACGATCCTTCAGCCAGACATTCGATTTTGTATTCAGGCATTACAAAAAAAGTGTTGCACAAATTTTCAGGCTGCCTCAAATACCTACTCAAAAATGTTCAACAGCTCTCCCACTAAAAAATCACGGGATAAAGCTGCTTGCACCAAAATTCCATGGCGCCGTCAAAATTCATTATGATCTTCTACAATATCGTTATAATTAGTGGGTTAGTATGCCTTTATACGGACTTTGAACGTCTTAATAAGAAACCTTGTATTTACTTTTTACATCATTTTTCTCATGCCACATTTACTATAAATACAAATTTCCATTGCTCCCTCTACTAAAAAAAAATCAACTGGAGTAATTCCACACTCGCTTTCTGAACACTGGTGATGTTCGTGTCTAAAAATAAATAAATAATGGAATTTTTATTTAACCCTTAATATGTAACTACGGGGTGTTTATTGAGGACCACAGAGTGTTGTTTTTCTTGATCCTAGTAATAGGAATTTTTCTAGTAATAGGATTGATTTTCCAGAATGGGGTTAACATAAATAATGTGTAGTTTTACATTTGTAATAAAGTGTCAATTGTCCACATAGTCTGCTCTGAATGCAAACGTTTCATAAGTGAGAAACACAGGAATACAACCATCATTGTGACATGTCCTAAAGACTGTAGTGGTGGCAACATATTAGTGATGCATTGTTAGTTTTGTTATCGTACTAAAGTGATATAACCTTTTGTAAATGAACTCACTGTAACAGATTTATTGGTTAGCTACTTTTGATATAAATAAACAAAATTTTTTATGTACCCTGTTGTACCCTTACTAGAACATATCCCCTTCAGAAACCGAAAAAACATAATTTGGCAAATTACCCATCAAACAGTTAGAATTTAGCGGTAAACACGGGGATGTTTAGTTTTTATCAAAGTACGTTGTCAAGGTAGGCTTGGCATATTAAAAAAAAAAATCTGACTCAGTAGAATCGGTTGGAAACGAACACTGTACCTGCCGTTTTTAAACTGAGGATGTTACTTCTGCGCAATTAATGCTTGATTTAAATGATTTAATATTTTTTCACTTATCGCTACCACACATTCTTGGTGATTTTCTCTGTAAAATCGATTGCAAAATTGTTTGAAAACTGTTTGAAAATGGTGTAAAATGATTTAAGTTCTTAATCCGTCGGATCTTGCTATAGTAGTCAATAACATATTCATCTAATGGGAGCTCAATGGGGAGTACCGTTTGAATACTAAGCCTACGCGCTGACGTGGTTGTCGTAGTCAAATTTTTTTCAGCGTTCGTACGGCCCCTTGATTATGAATACCTGTAATTCTTAAAGGTATTTTCCACCGTATTTTTCTCAAATCAAATAAAGCAAAGAGTACGCTTAGAAAATATTGATATTCAAATGCTTGGGACCGTGCAAAAGCTTAAAGAAATCCGCTTTCCACAGCTCATATTTTTGCATCAGCACGTAGGTCTAATAATCAGAAAGCTCTGGTTTGAGGATTATGATACTCACTCCTACACATACGCATACAAATCATGAGTACACTTCTCTTACACCATAAGGAAAGGGCATGTTTACAAACAAACACTTCCGTCAACCAATCTACCAATACACTTTTGTCGTAGAAATCAATCCAGGAACTGTCATGGTGACGTAGGCCAATCATATCATAGGCGTGTTAAAAATAGACCAATCAAATTGCCCGAACTCATCTTTACAGCAGGAGTCATAAAGAATGGACAGGTGTCTCTTACTACCCCACAGTAATTTAACCCACAGTGACGTCAGCTGCACTTTCCTTATACGTTCGGAATGTGAAACCACCAGCTTATTATCAGCTAAAATGTGCTTGGGGGGCTGTATGAGGGACTAGAAAACCATTTTGAAAATTGGATGCTATTATAACAAAAACTAATTAAATAATGAAATAACAATTTCTTTAACCCTTTAATGCATGATTTTTTTTATTTTGTTTTGAAAAAACTACATTTGAGTCTATTTTTACCCGACTGAAAAGAAGAGTTATATGTTTCACTTGTATCTGTGTATGTGGATTTCTTTATACCCTCGAAACATCCCAACGGCTGGATGGATTTTAATGAATGAGGTCTCTATCAATTCGTCTTAATCGTCCGATGGTTATAGGGTAGGTTTGATTTTTATAAATTCAAAATGATGGCCGTAAAATACAAAATGGTGATAGAGACGAAAAAAAAATTTTACGCACCCTATTGAGTGGCATATCATTGGATAGGTCTTTCAAAATGAAGACGATGTTTCATTGACTATTTAACAGTCAGAAGCTCCGTTTAAATATTACACAATCTGGAAGTTGTGTAGGTAGGATCTCTAGCTTTACCTCAACTCTAACCATCATAGACATCTATAGGCCTCATCAAAACAGTGTTTATAGATAGGAACTAACAATTAAGCGCAACTTAAAAGTCATTAATAGAAGTAAATTAAAAAAAATAGGTATGTAATATAAAAAAAAGTAGTTTCACATTGATGAGAAATAATTAGTTAGTTTGCTTTTTAGGCAGTCGGGTTTTTTGATTTTTTAAATTTAATTAGCTTTATTGTTAATTATCCTGTAGAAAAATAGTAACAAAAATTATTTATGTTTCTGTTCGACACAATGTCATCATGTCACTCCCGAGTTACATAAAGAAATGGCTTAAAAAATGATAATTTTAAATTATATACTCACTTTTAAATGTTTACACTGCACAATAACAATTATTCAACAATATAACGATTTTTATAATGATTTTAATTGTTTTCAGAATTAATAATGGCTATCTTATAAATATAGAGAAAAAAAGCCAGCTGAATTGCAATCAGTCTCAACAAAAGAAGTTATAACCTCCCATTGATAAATCCTAATAAAAACAGGCTTCGTGACCTTAAATGACCTTTTTTTTGATCTGGCTTTCGCTAAAATGTCTTTCACTCGGAACGTGGCTGGGGTCCTACGAAACTTGCTTCCGCAAAAGAGTCGGAATAAGTGAAAGAATAAAGGGCTGCGGACGAAGAGAGGCCGCTCGCCCAAATCGAAAAAAAAAAAGAAAAAAACAACAATCAGAAATTGAAACCGGACAAATTTAAAACGGAAATTACACAAATTAAAGACACCGAAAACCGGGAAGGGACGGCTCGGGGCGATGAAGCTACCGAACGACTCCTAGCCACTTCGAGCTCATTATTAGTCCCACATAAGTAACAGCCCCACCAGTGGCCGAGAGGTTCTGCTCTCGAAGCTGGTAGACGAGAGGTGCTGGGTTCGAACCCAATCGCGCCCGTCGGCCTAATCGTTCGGAGTTTTCGTGGTTTTCTTCGAACCTTGGATTTCCAAGCGTTAATACGGGTTAGGTTCCCTTAGAAAGACTCCTCACGAAGGGCACTCCTCCCCTTAGGGCCTATATCCCTCGTGTTGATAACTGGCCGTCATAAACACAACCAACCAACCCACGTAAGTAACACATAATAGTTAACCAAAAGACCAATAGAAAGCGCCCAAAGGCAGAAAAAGATCATTTAACTCCTAAGTTACAGTATGCATTTCAGTGTTAACGAGAGTATCGATGCTCATGTGGAAATCCATAAATATATCATTGACTAAAATGTGATTCTTAAAGTTTCTGAAGTGAAAGATAATTTCTTTTGGGGGCTTCCTGTCACGCGAATTATAATATTGACAAAGAAAGGGTTATTACTTTCATTATTAATAACTTTTAGAACTTTTATTATTAAGAGTTATTACTACTCTTTCTAGTTATTCTTTAAAGTTACCTTAAAATTAATAAATAATATTTCAAAACTAGTTTATTTCAAAAGTAGTTTAATTCAAACGTAGTTTATTTCAAAAGTATTTAGTTTAATTCAAACGTATTTTATTTTAAACGTATTTTAATTCAAAAGTAATTTCTTGAAAAATAGTTTAATTCAAAACATGCATGCGCATTATGTTTGAGCTTTTACATGGTATAAAAAAGGGAAGTTCTTATTTTCTAAACAGAGTTATGTAGAATCAGCTGTCATTTCCCTTTAACATTGATTGTTAATTTTTTTAGAAAATTATATCGTATAACTGACCTTTCAAATTTGTTGAAAATTTCTATTTTAATTTTTGTAATACAATTATGGAGCTGCTATTAAACTTTTATACTTAGATTTAATTTTTATATGCAGATGAGTCATTGTGTCAAAATGAACCACATACAATAATTACTGAGGACTTATTACATATTAAAACGATGCTTTTCTCTTTCGCTTGAATAAATTAGCATTGAAGTATTTAATTAGCACTACCAGTATTTTCTAAACGTACCCTTTATTTTATTTGATCTAAGAAAAATAAGATAGAGCAATTTTTTGAATCCTTTAGGAATTACTGGTATTCATAATCAATGGATCTTACAAACGCTGAACGAAATCCACCTACACTGTTCAAAATTTCTGTAAAAACACAGAAAAGGACCGAGACTCTCTGTAAATTTACACTATTTCTCGTTTAAATGTATTCGATTGAGCTTCTCTGTCATCATTTTACATACATTTCCCGCTTCTTTTATCGAATTCTCTGTAGGGATTTCAATGTCTTTATTTAAATATATTGTTATCTTTGCTATAGCCCGAAATTCAAAATATACACACTTTTAAAATTCTTTTACCATTTTATTAGAAATATTAAAGAAGAAAATTTGGTTTAAAAATTGTTTTATTAAAAGTTAGAATATTTTGGAAAGGCAAAATCTCTGCGGAGTTAGCGGGGATTTTTATTGACAATCACTTTGCAGTTGTTTCATTCACCATCTGCATGAAACTTAGTAATACGAGTATTACGAGTACATTAAAAGTATTTCCCCGTTGAGTCATAAAATACATCCTATGTAGGCAGCACTAACAGCTCCTATAACACGGCCAGTAAGGTGTTCGTCTCTAACCCAGAGGACTCGGAGTTAAATCCCGGGCCGGCCGGCTAGCATTAGATATTGGAAAAATTAAATGGTGCAGCAGTTCAAATTATCTCGAAAAATTTTGATTTTTCGAAGCTCAAAAAATAAAATTAATTGCTATCATTAAAAATAAATAAGTTAATTAAATAATTTTCATGTCTACTGTAAATTTAAGGAATAATTTCTCTGTTATTTAACAGAATCTCTGTTCTGCAATTTTACATAACACTTAAGGTATGGATTACCAGTAGATTCTCTGTAAATTCACAAATTTTTTTTTAACAGCGTACATCAACCACGTCGGCGCATAGGTCTTATATGCAGAGGGCTGTGTCCAAATTAAGCTCCCCTTTGGTGAATATGTTATAGATTACTATCGCAAGAACTGTATAGATCGGCCGGCGGATTAAGAAATTCATTTTAAACCATTTTCTCTGACTCTAATTGCCATCGTTGTTTTGTTTTTTTTCCCCATAAGGTATCTTTTTCGTTTTTGTAAACAACTCTTTGTCAACTCTTGTGCGATTGCATTTTATTAATCTTCTCAGTGAGCGATAACATCCGGCCAACTTTTATTAATTTGTCAGTGTAATGCGAATAATAATTGTGAGAAATTCACTGATTAAGGTGATTTTATTTTATTTTATACAAACTGTAGCATGACTTTAGTTTATAACATCTGCTTCTGCTACCTATCCGTTCCGTGATATTAATCCATCATTGCAAGACGATTCCAACATTGTTAAGACCCTGCCAGATCCTAATTTATAAGTAAAAAATATGTAATCTTCACGTCCTTTTAGCAAATGAAATTTTAATATGTTATTATTTGGCTATCAAACAACTTATTTAATTTGACATACAGGAATTCGTTTGATAATGACAGACCGCTTTAAATCTGGCAGAGAAAGAGCCTGTTAGACGCGTGATTTCTAGGTATAAAATTATGTCACTTTCACATCATTTTAGCGAATTTGAAATTTTAATATGTTATTCTTTGGCTGTCAGACAACCTGTAATTAATTTGCCAGACAGAAATTCGGTTGGTAAATTAAAGCCAGACAGCTTTTAATCTGGCAGAAAACGAGCCTATTTAGAAGAGTACTGCAAATAGCAAACTAGCCGCTAGAAACAGTAGGAATTATGCAGGTGAAAAAAATTACAAAATAACATAAATTAGCATGACTTTGGTTTATAACATTTGTTTTTACTAACTATTTCTGATATTAATCCATCATTGTGAGACGGTCCAAAGTTGTTAAGACCCTGCTAGATCCTGATTTATAGGTAAAAGAATATGTCATCTTCGCGTCATTTTAGCAAATAGAATTTTAATATGTTATTCTTTGGCTATCAGAAAACCTAATTAATTTGACAGACAGAAATTCGGTTGATAAATTAATGCCAGACCGCTTTAAATCTGGCAGAGAAAGGGCCTGTTAAAAGCGTGATTTCTAGGTAATATGGTAATTATATGGTAAAACGGGAGGTAAATATGTTTTCTAATCTAGTCAGTCAACTTTTCCCTTTGGAAATTAACGTGTGTGAGTTTGAAAGATCTCAGGGTTATATTAAATAATATCTTTATATGTTTGTGTCACCTCTTAAGTAATTATAAGTATGTTTTAAAGGTGAAAATTCCTTCACGACACTATTTTTTTAATACAGTGTTTTGACTCTATTGAAAAAATATGTCATCTTCATGTCATTTTAGCAAACTTGAAATTTTAATATATTATTTTTTTGGTGTCAGCCAAACTGTAATTAATTTGCCAGACATAAATTCGGTTGATAAATTATTGCCAGACGGCTTTAAATCTGGCAGAAAAAGAGCCTATTTAGAAGATTAATGCCGATAGCAAACTAGTCACTAGAAAGAATAGCAAAAAAATTGCAAAATAACATTAAATTAGCATGACTTTTGTTTATAACATTTGTTTTTACAGACTATTTCTGATATTAATCCATCTTTGCCAGACGGTTCCAACGTTGTTAAGACCCTGTCAGATCCTGATTTATAGGTAAAAAAATGTCACTTTTACGTCATTTTAGAAAAGTTGAAATTTTAATATGTTATTCTTTGACCATCAGACAACCTATAATTAATTTGACAGATAGAAATTCGGTTGATAAATTTCGCCCATAAAAATTGCACTTGGAAAATGCATAAAAATCTCATGGTCCACAAAACACAGGAAATAAATATTTTTGGAGATGTTAACAAGATGTTTTTATTACAGTATGGATTATCATAAAGTATACAAATATTCCCTTTTTAAAAAAATATATACTATTTCTATATACTTCATATAATATTTTATCGCAATCACAATCATTCTTTAACGCATTTATCGTTTTTAACTTTGAATCCGGGCATTAAGCATGTAAGTTTTTTACAAGTCTTTGTGTAAGGATTCATATGCTCTCCATCGGAACATGTCTTCTTACTATCGGAGCATTCCTGTCCATCATCCGAACATTTCTCGTTGTTTTCGGCTTCTTTATTATTAGAATTTGTTGAGGGATTTATATTAAACACAGTCTCCAAGGAAAATCTGTCATCTCCAGTTCCACCACTGGCACCACCATATCCAGAAGTTGCTACAGTTGCAGTAGATCCACCACCATATCCACCACCATATCCGACACCATATCCACCACCATATCCACCACTAAATTCACTCTTCTTGCAGGACAAACTACTTAAATTTTCATAATTGCACAGAGCACAGTGGATATTTTTATATTTAATGGGAGATGTCCCAACTCTTTCTACTTCTTTTATGGCCATATACGAGTGACATTTGTTTCTTATTTCTTCATCAGACCATTCTTCAGCACAATCTGATATAACACCATAAGAACAAACATGTGTTAAATTCTTTACTTCGGAAGGAATATCCAGACGCACTCTATTCACCCGAAAATAAGCAATCCCACCACAAAAAGACGCCATCACTAAATTTTCCTTCTTATCATAAAAATAGGAAAAATGTTTACTCGGATCTTTTGATGCACTTTCAGATAATTTGAATGGTATAGAGTTATGCTCTATCCCGAGAGTCCAGTACGAAAAATCATCACCTGCTTCATAACACCTAAAGCAATAGTAATTCTTGTAAGTGATATTTGTCATGAGGCTAGTTACAGGAACAAGCTTTTGCAGATCACCGTCCCCGATCGATTCATCGTTACATTCACTTGCCCATATGCTGTCAGTGAAAGGGCACTTATGCACAGCGAAGTAAAATCCTTTGTAAGGAATATATCGGCATGTAGGTTTGTGTTCAGGTTGAGGAACATCAGCATAAGGAGAATCAAAGCAACACGTGCCCAGCTGAACACAGTGCATGCCACAGTGACAAGACTGAGATTCGAGTGAATCTACCTTTGAGAATTGACAGTAATCGTTGGGACACGATACACCATATTTACTATGGTCATTTATAATGCTCTGTAAATCAAACGTCTCCACATGAATGTTGTTATGCGATATTAACAAAAGTCGAAAGAAGAAGATGGCCAGGAAACAGTACATGATGAGAAAATTTGTTCAAGACCTAAAATGAAATAATATCGAATTAGAGAAAGGTGCAACTAAAAATGATACATATGACAGGGGGTTCAAAACAAAGGTTACGACATTTACATTTTAAACTACCAATAATAGAAACGCACTTCCAATTCCAAAATAAATTTCCAATCACGTACAGCTTTTATAAATGGCATTTGGTGTACAAGTGAATTATTTACCGCTTGTTAATATAAGTATTAAAACAAAATGCAACTTTTTATACGGTCCATATTTCCTATAACTTACATTTTGAAAGAGGTTGTTCTTTGTTAAACATTAAAATAACCTCATTTTGTCACGAAAATAAACTTGCCAAATCCTGATACTTTAAATTTTATGTATTAAAGGTTGTTTAAAGGTTTAGTGTTTTCTGATATTAAAAATGAATCTTTTAGTTTTCAGTGTTGAAAAACACAAAAAAATTATAAAAGTCAATGTATAAGAACTCAGGAAGTTTTGGTTTAAAAAAAAAACTGGATTTTTTAAATGTTCTTCTTAGATGCAGTGCAATATTTCTCACATTACAGTGGGGTTCAGGTTAAAATATTCTTGTTTATACACTCTAAAAAAATGTGTAAATTTACACAAAAAAACAGGTATATCGATGATACAAAAACGATTTGTCTATATGTGTAAATTTGTCTGTAAATTGCCAAAATACACGCCTAATGTGTAAATTTGAAAATACACATTTTAATGTGTAATTTGATGATAACAATAAGTGTGTAAATGTTATCCGATCACTCTTAAAATACACTGTTTAATGTGTAAATTGCAGAAGAATACACATATTTATGTGTAATATTCTTACACATTTATCTGTGTAATCTTCTGTGATTACACATATTTTTGTGTATTATGCAAAAAACACATATTTTTGTGTTTTATGTAAAATACACAGCTTTTTGTGTAATATCTAAAATACACATATACTTGTGTAATACGCAAAATACACAGACTTTTGTGTAACATTCTATTCTTACAAATATTTCTGCATAATATGCAAAACACAGATTTGTGTAATAATCAAATTACATAGATTTTTGTGTAATATTCTAACTAAACATATTTTTGTGTATTGAGTTTTAACAGTATGTTTTAGTATGTTTAAATTGTGAATTAATTGTTTTTATGATGAAAAAAAAATTGAATAAAGAACAATCTCATATACTGAATCAGATTATATTTTCTGGTAGCTTTGTTTGATGACCAGAAAACAGTATACCCACAATGTATTTTGGAAATTTACAAACAAATCTAAATACATAGACAAATCATTTTCTTATCATCGATATACCCGTTTTTACATAAAACATGATAATCTGAAATTTTAGCTACCAGAACAATCTTTCTTTTATGGTTTGTTTGTAATTCTAAAATCGTATCGTCACAAATTATGCGCAGACTCTGCATAATTTCAATTTCATATATAAAGTGAAGACTGTCCTTTAAATTAAAGTTATAAAAACAATTTCCCTCACTCAAAAGAATAGATATATAGTTTGTTTTGATTGTATTTTGAACAAGAAATTAATGAAAGCATATTAAGGAAACAAAGTAGATTTTCAAAGATTATTTTCAAATAAATTTAACAATTAAGATCTCAACAGAAAAATAAATCTAAGTTAAACACGCAATACGCAATATTTTGCCTTATTTAAGGGGATCCGGGGCTAAAAATTCTCAAAAAAAAAAAAAAAAAAAAATGCATTTTTTTTATTGGCTTAAAAAAATACTGAGTTTTTAGCGATAAATACCGCAAAACCGCATGCTTTTATCTTCTTTAGATCGAAACTCCTTTTACCCCGAGAAGCGATGCATCAGTTGCCCGCTGAGGAGAATTTTAGCTCCGTTTATCTCAGAATGAATTTTTTCACGATTTGTCAACTTTAAAAGAATATATCTAAAGTTCCTTGCAAAATTTATGTATGAAATTTTTAACAGAGATTTTATGCTATATTTACAACAAATTATCTTCAGGATTTTAATTTTGAGTGATAATTGTGAAAATATGCTAATGAATGCAAAACACACTCATAAAAAAAACTTCTTTTTTTGTTTTTATTTAATAGTTTTTTATTAAATTCCTAATCAATATTTTTAGTCCAGGCAATAGGGAATTTTACCTACCAAAATTAATGATAGTACTGAAAATCGGCTTTCTAGATGTTTTTTGGGTCGCTGAATCCGAATTTGTAACTTCCCACCAAAATTTCCCCCGGCAACCCCCCCCAAATTTTGGTAAAAAGCCCCCAAAAAAGGTTTTTAAAAAAATCAATTTTTTTATTGTTTTAGAGAAAAAGTATCTAGAAATTTAGAAAGTAGACAAAATTTGCAACAAATTAGATATATGACATTATGACTTAGGATGAAGGGGAAGGGGGGATCTGCCTCGGAACATGCGCGCGGTGCTGCATGGACTAAGTTGCGCAATTCCACTTAACCACTCACACGTTTACATTCGCCCTCCCATCTCCCCTCCGAACTTTCCTTATAAGGTTTACTTTAAGTTTTTTGGGTCACTGAATCCGAATTTTTAACTTACCCCCAAAATTCACCCCCCCCCCGAAACCCCCTAAAAGAGTTGTTATTAACTTAAATTTCTTATTAATTTAGGGATAAAGCATTATGAAATTCAGAAACTAGACAAAATTTGCAGCAAATAGGATATATGACATTATGTCGTAGGATAAACGGGAAGAGAGGGGGCTGCCTCGGAACATTCCCCGCGCGCTTTTCTCAAAAAACAAATTTTTTCAAAAAATAAATTTTTTGGTGGGTTGCCAGGTGAAATTTTGGTGGGATTTCGACTCACTTTATGTTTTTTGCGTCGCTGAATCCGAATTTGTAACTTCCCACCAAAATTTCAACCGGTAACCTCCCCAAAAATTGATTTTTTGAAAAAATTTGTTTTTTGAGAAAAGCGCGCTGGGAATGTTCCGAGGCAGCCCCCTCTCTTCCCGTTTATCCTACGACATAATGTCATATATCCTATTTGCTGCAAATTTTGTTTAGTTTCTGAATTTCATAATGCTTTTTCCCTAAATTAATAAGAAATTTAAGTTAATAACAACTCTTTTAGGGGGGTTTCGGGGGGGGGGTGAATTTTGGGGGTAAGTTAAAAATTCGGATTCAGTGACCCAAAAAACTTAAAGTAAACCTTATAAGGAAAGTTCAGAGGGGAGATGGGAGGGCGAATGTAAAAGTGTGAGTGGTTAAGTGGAATTGCGCAACTTAGTCCATGCAGCACCGCGCGCATGTTCCGAGGCAGATCCCCCCTTCCCCTTCATCCTAAGTCATAATGTCATATATCTAATTTGTTGCAAATTTTGTCTACTTTCTAAATTTTTAGATACTTTTTCTCTAAAATAATAAAAAAATTGATTTTTTTAAAAACCTTTTTTGGGGGGCTTTTTACCAAAATTTGGGGGGGTTGCCGGGGGAAATTTTGGTGGGAAGTTACAAATTCGGATTCAGCGACCCCAAAAACATCTAGAAAGCCGATTTACAGTACTATCATTAATTTTGCTAGGTAGAGTCCCTATACGGTCTCTATTGCCTGGACTATTTAAGAAATCTTGAAGACAAATTAAAGTTACACATTTTCTGTACACAAAAGTGTAAAAATTTTGTAAATCGAGTAAGTATTGTGCTGTCCTCTAAAAAAACCCACTTTTTAAATTTTTCTCTCTATAAAATTTAATAAAAAATACAAAACAATTTGAAGTAGCTACATTTTTCACAGTTTGTTCTGACTAAGATTTTAATGTATGGTATTTTTGATTCTGTCAATATATTACAAAATGGCAGTCAATTAAAGAAGAATTTGAAAAAAACCCACTTTTTCCTAAAAATAACCCATGTTACCTAAAAAGAAAAAAAAACCCACATGTAAAAACACTTCTAGAAACCAAAATATTAGACTGCAAAGTATTTTTTCCATTATTAATTAATTTTAAAACACAATTCTGCAAAAAGTTTTTCTTTTCAGTTTTTGCAATCAAATCCAAAGGGGCAACTTAATTACACAAGTTTTAATTAATCTTTGTTCAGAAAGTAGAAACGCCTGAAATTGGCACTGTGCTATTCAGAAACTACAGAAATGTTCCATTTTTTGGTAAACATAAAAGATCTTTCAGAAAATAATGTCAAAGTTGTCGTTTTGAATCAAATTTCCAGACAAAAGGAGAAAAACCACCCAAAGAGAAGCGAAAAACCAGTCGTCATGGGACCCAAAATCACTTGTAACTCGATAAGTAATTTATCAAAAAATCTCATTTCGATTCCAAATCGTTTAGTCAGCCCCGTCAATTTTGTACCTTTATTTTTTAAAATGAGTAAATATGTCAGAAAGTTTCGTGCTTGTTGAACAGTGAACTGGAGAATCGCCTAATAAAATTTGCATAAAAAAGCAAAATAATGATTAATAAAATAAGCTTGTAAAGATTAAAACAATGTATGATATAAAAGTAAAAGGATATCTTTGTGCACATAAAAAAAGTGGATGGGTTTAATTTTTGCAAAAACAAGGGGGGGGGGGGAGGGGGAGTTATGACATAACTTGTACAAATTCTTAGAAATGCAAAATATGCATTCAATTTGCATAATTTATTGTTTTTTTTCCCTTTAAAAGTAATATTTTAAAGAAAAAATGTATGCTCCACCATTTATTTATATATAAAAAAGTGGGGTTTTTTTAGTTCCCGCATGGGTTTTTTTTACTTCTGTTTTCAAAAGATCACAAACTGAGTCAAACATAATATAATTATCTGAAAATGGTGCATTTTATTCACATATTAATGGTTTAACATAAAAAAAATCTAAAAACTGATGTACATCATTGTAACATGTCGTATTAAAACAAGAAAAACTGTGAAAATGAAGCTTCTTTTTTTTTTGCTAGAATTCTGTATTATTAGCTTATTTAAAAAAAACTAAATAAACTCTTCTAAAGTAATTTTAAATAATTTTATTATTGTAAATGGAACATAGAAACGGGACAAAAAGAAAATTTTACTTCAGTGATTTTTTTGATGAAGTTCTAGGGTGGGTTTTTTTAGGATACATTTTCCTGTGGGTTTTTTTAGAGGACAGCACAATATTTCCAGAGCTATATCAAAAATTAAATATGTTTAAAATTTTAAAATTTAAATAAAAAAAATATTTAAAATTTTTCAGATTTTTTTTTACATGCAATATTCTTATTATAATAAAAGATATTTCAGAGAAAAATGTCATAACAAAATCTCTATAAATAAAAAAAAATAGAATTTTGAGCCCCGGACCCGCCGTTAAAAAGATATTTTCCATAAAATATTAGTACCGAAGAATTTCCTGGTCTTGAAATCTCAGGACAAGTACGACCCTGCTAAATTTTTATTGTTATTTTTTATACACAAAAAAACTTTGAAGAACGTCCATTACTGGAACTTCTATATATTCACAGAGAAAAAGCATCCAGTTTTATAAAACTATGAATTATATTTTATTAATTTTAAATAATAATAACAATATTAATACTTAACACCATTTTTTTTCATTAGATCCAAATATTTGCATACCTTTGTAATGGTTATCCACTTTTTTCCTGCCGATAAACGGCAAAGAATGTAATAATCCAATTAAGAACGTAATGAGACAATGACGATTAGCACTACACTATTATAAAATTACTTCATGATTATCCAGCTTTTATTATTATTACTTTAATATATAATTATTTTAGAATTTCGGAATAAACATGGCTGCCTGCTTTTGTGACAAGCAGATGATTTTTTTTCATTGTTCGCCAGTAGTTCCGGCCAGAGCAGACGATTTTTCTATATTTACACACTTATGTGAGTTTATCAATTGATAACAACTGACAGATTTAATGTCAAACTAAATACACGTTAAAACAGGTAATTTTTTGTACAACATGTATAATTTTTATGACAAGTGTGTGATTTTAGAAATTTACACACTTATCTGTGTATATATAACTATGTGGAAATTACAATAACAGATCAATTTGTGTAAATTTAGGCATTTTTTTTACATTTACACATTTATTTGTGTTTTTCAAGTGATAACAAATTATACACTTAGTTTCAGAGGCTAAATACACATAAAAACAGGTAAATTTTTGAAATAAATGTGTAAATTTTATGACAAGTGTGTAATCTTAGAAAATTACTCATATATGTGTGTAAAATTACCAAATTTACACATTTATTTTTTAGAGTGTGATGAAACAACCCATAGACGAAACGCCTTAAGCTGCTATCAGATTCACCAACTTTTCGTGCAACTTTTGAGCCAAATCTTGATTTCAGCCGATTTTCTGCCGATTCTCAACACCCAGTGTGATAGCAAACAGCAGTATCCCAAACTTTTTCATCACAGCTCTAAAAAAAATCTCTGCTAGCCACGAGTTTTCATCCAACTTCCAACATTTCAGACAATCAGAGACAGGCGGTTTTTAACGTTATTCATTTCTCAACTGTCAAGATGGCCGACGCTGCGATTAAGCTGATATGGAATGATGACCAAGAAAGAGTTTTGATGTAATGCGTAAAAGGAAAACCATATATGGGACATAAAATATAGTTTATATAAAAATAGAACTTTGAAAAGGTGCTCATATTAAGAGATAGATGAAAAACTGATCGCAAAGTTTCCGGAAATTTTATTTGCGCCAACGAAAGAGCGATAAATAGTAACAATTGGTAACAGTAGAACCAGTTTTTCCTCCAACATTAGCAACGGCAATTGGAACTCTTTTTTCACTTTGTACTCGGAAAAGTTGGAGGAAAAATTGACTGAAAAACTGGTCTAGTGAGGGGTGGTAACGAGATGTTTTTATCGATTATCTCGATTGTATGGACATCTCGATATTTTCCGATTGTGTAAAATTTATCTCGATGACTCCAGTTTCCCAATGCTTTTATACGTCATACATTTATAAAGAATTGTCTGCCGGTGAACTGGAATGAGTCGGCGTTAATAAGGATTAAGTGGCTTCGCCCGCTAGCAGATCCTTCCTTTAATCGGGGCCTCTAATTTTTACATAATCTTGAAATATGAAATCTCGAACTGGCTCCCCGCTATATAAGGCACCGCATAGCAGGTGTGGTGTGCACGCACTACGAAATCTTGTAAAAAAAAAAAAAAATCTCGGACCGAATCCCTGGGTGGAGGGGTCAAAGTGAGGGGAGGAGCACAGTAGCTGCATAATAGGAATACGTCGTCACAGGGCTTTAGGCCTTTCCAAACGTATGTCACATGAGGGGTCTCCATCTAAATTCATAAAATGCCCTCCCAGTAGGGGCAAAGTGGGGAAAAGGGCGCGGGAGGTGCATAACGTGAGTAAGTGGTCACAGGCCTTTCTGAGAATCTGTCACATGAGGGGTCTCGGGTAAATTTATAAAAGTGCCCCCGTGGGGGCAAAGTGGGGAGGGGACATCGGATGTTTATAACATGTACAAGTGGTCACAGGTCTTTCCAACGATATGTCACATGAAAGATCTCGGCTAAATTTATATAAATGCCGATATGTCAGATGAAAAGTCTCGGCTAAATTTATAAAAATTCCCCCCGTGGGGGCAAAGTTAGGGGGAGGGCCGCGGAGGTGTATAACATGAGTAAGTGGTCACAGGCCTTTCCAACAATATGTCACATGAGAGGTCTCGGCTAAATTTAGAAAAGTGCCCCCGTGGGGGCAAAGTGGGGGGCGGACACCGGAGGTGCATAACATCAATAAGTAGTCACAGACCTTTCCAACGATATGTCACATGAGGGATCTTGGCTAAATTTAGAAAAGTGTCCCCTTGGGGGCAAAGTGGAGCGCATAACATAAATAAGTGATCACAGGCCTTTCCAACAATATGTAACATGAGGGGAGTTAGCAAAATTTAGACAAATGACCCGGTGTCAAAGTGGGGAAAGGGGCACGGTAGGTGCTTAATATGAATAAGTGGTCACAAGGCCTTCCAATGATATATCACATGAGGAGTGTCGGTAAAAGTTGGGAAAGTGCTCCCACCAGGGGACCAACTACCGCACCCGCTCAGAATCCAACCCCACATGAAATTTTTGAAATTTTGATATTATAAATAATATTTACCGGATGCCTCTGTAATAAAATCCGATCTAAAATTATGAAAATTCAAAAAAGTTTGAAAACTACCCCCCCCCACAGTGGGCGTAAAATTGGGGAGGGAGGACGAAATTCTCATAACTTGAAAGAGTTATCCGAGCGCTTTCCGATGATATATCACATGACGGGTTCAAAAAATGTTTGAAAATTGCTCCCCCGAAGCCCCCCCCCCCCGTGGGTCCACTCTTTTGCCCCAGAATTCACGCAGCCCCCACTTTCAAAATTTTTATGTTTAATAAATAATATTTACCGGAAGACTACATAGAAAAAATCCACATCTAAAATGATATTTATTATAGAAATCGCTACGGTTTTAAAAACTTGTTCGCCCCCTCCCCACCCCCAAAATTCAATTTCGGGTGGAGAATGGTTCATAATACGAAATAGTGGTCAAAGGCCTTTTCGATTATATGCCACAGGAAGGGTTCGGTAAAATTTTAAAAATTGCACCTCGCATGGGCCTACTCTCACACCCCCGAATTCACCCGACCCACCTTCCTCTTTGAAATTTTTATATTTAATAAATAATATTTATTGGTTGGCTCCAGGTATGTGACATCTTGGAAGGACTAAAATAAGAGAAACTTTGAAAATTAGGGATTAATTTCACAACTCATTGTCCTGCCTCTTTCTCTAACTCGTCCCCGATAAATCTTCTCACATCTCTTCTCTGCCGAGGGCGAGAAATTCGATTTCTCGTTCTCGGCCAACATGTGAAAAGAAAATTATCGAGAACAACATACCGAGAAGCGAAGAAAATTGATTTCTCATTCTCGGCCAACATATGAAATGTTGATAAGCGCGAGAGAAATCATCGAGAAGCTTCTCATAGGGAAATGTTGAAAAGTGCGAGAGAAATCATCGAGAAGTTTCTCATCGCGAAGCGTCGAGATGCCAGAAAAATCATCGAGAAGCTTCTCATCGGGATGCGTCGAGATGCCAGAAAAATCATCGAAATGAGATTTGCCGAAATGCGAGATAAAAATGAAGCTTTCAGAGTCAAACTTATCGCCTTTCTGGTTTAAGTCATAATTTCTCAAAGGAGTCCATCTGCTTAACCAATCCCTTTTTGTTATTAACCGATATGGGTTAGGAGACATAGTGGTTTATGTATTCAGTTCTGTATAGCCCTGATTTCAATGTTTAGTGATGAATTTAGTGTCATTTTGCCTCCAATTTTCAATGTTTCTCTTATTTTAGCTCTGCCAAGCTGCCTCATACTTGGAGCCCTCAGATAAAAATTATTTATTAAATATAAAAATTATAAAATGGAAGGTGAGTGAATTCCGGGGGGCGCTGAGAATGGACCGAGGGGGTGGATTAATTTTCAAACTTTTACGGAACCTCTCTTGTGACATATTATCGAAAACTCCTTTGACCACTCTTTCATATTATGAACCTTTCTCCTCCCGAAGTTGAATTCCGGGGGTTTGCCACTAGGGGTGCTTTTGATTCTTATTTCTTTGGCCATTTTGGTGCTAATTGCCGAAAAATTCTAATTTTTGATACTTAAACTCCCCTTACCGCTTTATACATACTCGCGTTTTTCAACCAGGTGGCACATGACTTTTCCACTCTTGTGGTCCCATTATAGCATCTCTTTGGTTTGTTGTTTTCTAATTCCATCTGTTTTCAGTTACCATCTATTTAATAAAATCTGCGTTATAAATATGTAAAAACAATGATTTTAATAATCGCTTGCAGAACATCTCGACTGTAGATTCTTGAAAGTAATCGATGACTGTATCAATTGTGTTTTTTACGATGATGATTTTTTTCGATTGGTAATTTTTTGAGAATCGCCCATCACTAAGGTAGTCGCCCGAAAAATTGGTGAATCCGATAGCAGCTTTTGTATTTGAAGGATATTCATTTGAAATAATCGGGAGAAAATTGATGTAATACAAAAATTAGTTACAAAAAAGCAAATAGATGGTAGTGAGATCGAAGAAAGAAACAAGAAAGAAAAATTATTCGTGGAGCACAATAATGAAACACTTTCCGAACACGTCCAGAATACTTTAACAAAGCTTTGCTGTTTAATAATGTAAATACGTTATCTATAAGTAAACGTTTTAGAAAATAAATAATAATTTGAAAACTGGATTTCAACATCTACCGTCCGCAGGCGGAGAAGTGCAGCAATTCTTTATGAAGCCCTGTATTTGGTCTATAGCTTTGTATATATTCTACATAGTATGCTAAGATTTAGTTTAGTAATAAAACACGTTATATTTTAAAATTCATCTTGAGTATGTTCTACCAATAATGAAATAAGTTACTTAAGTAAACGTTTTAAAAAATGAATAACACATTTGAAAGCGGATTTCAACAATTACAGACCCCAGTGGAGAAGTGCTCCAATTCTTTGTGAAGCCCTGTATTTGATCTATAGATTTGTATATATTCTATATAGTATGCTAAGATTTAGTTTAGTAATAAAACACATAATATGTTAAAATTCAACTTCAATATGTTCTACCAACAGAACATACTTGAATTCTTTTGTATAGCCCTGTATATTGTATATTACCTACTAATTTTTATACGTCACATACATATTGAGCTAAAATTTAATTCCAGTTCAAACATGTTTTAAACTATTGAAATCACATTTCCTAAAATTATAACCTTACCCATGTGTAATAAAATTGTTTGAAAACGCGTACCACAATTGAAACCGCACTTAAAACAATTATCGTTATAGTGCAAGCAAATAAGTATTTTTTTTTTAAACAATTGATGGTCATTCACCAAAATTCGGAAAGAACTTCGTTGTGGCACTAGAAATGAAGACCCGATGAATCTCCCCAAAATAAAATTGTTTCAGCATGTTTTGGTAGGCAAAAGGTTGGACAGGGAAAAAAGGAAATTCAAAAAAATTTAAGTATGTCAAGTGGGAGATCGGTTGTTATGTATTTTTTAAATCTGAATCGAATGACACCATCTGCAAATAGATATGACCACTTTTTACAAAGTTACGGCAAGTGTTATAAATACAAAGTCAAAAATTATACTTTATGCAGATAAAACAGATTTTTACAGTAACAACTGATGGCCATTCACGAGAATTTGGGAAGAACATCGTTTTGATACTAGAAATAAAGATCCGATGAGTCAAAAAAAAAAAAAAAAAAAAATCCCTGCCGGCCCGCAAATTCACAAACACTCAACGTCCCAGCGCCCTTCACGCCAACGTCTGCAGCCAAGCGCTTTGGCGAGAAAATGAACTTTGACGTGCATGCATGCATGCTACAGTCTGTTACAAAATCGTAGTTTGAAATTTGCATGTGCGAATATTGATATCTGCTTTATATGAATATTTTAGATACGCTTACAAAGTTCAAAGAGATTCTTTTTTTCCTTCGCAGATTAATTCAGTCTACGCAAGTTGTATTATTGATTGTACTAAGCGAATATTGATGCTGTTAGAATAAGATTATCGCTACAAAGTAAGGATGCACATTCTAAATTAATAATACAGCACTGCAATAATCCCACAAACTCAATAATAAAGTAATGAGCATGTTTAGGTTTTTACTTTTTGAAATTCATCCTAATTAAGTAAAATTTTTTATTTGTTTTAAGAAAATTTGATAATCGCTCAGAGAAGAAAACTAATTAATTGAGCGTTTCATTAATGGATAAATATGGAAAAAAATAATAAAAAGCAGAAATGGATAAAATATCCTAAAATCTTTGAAATAAATGCAATTTTGTAAATGGCCGTTAGTATATTAAATTCAAAGTTTTCCATTACTAAGAAAAAAAAATGCAAATTTTCTGCTTCCTAAGTGGTTTGATTATGAAGCATGCATGGAAAAGTTTAAAAATAAAATGAAAACTAAATTATTATTTGCTATTTATTTATGAATCAAAAACTTTGTGCGTGTGGAAGGAGGGGGGGGGGGGGGGGGGGTCCTTTATTGTCCAGAAGTCTATGCAGGATTTTTTTTTTTTTTTTTCTTTGGAGAGGTATGGCATTTTGTGAAAAGCAAAAGTTATTTGTGAGAATTATTTATACTTTTGTAAAAAATAAATTTTACAACGAAAGATGAAATCCAGTTACTCAAATTTGAACCAAGTATTAATTAATAATAACGTCTTTAAGTCATCCTGCAATAGTTTTGCTTTCTGGTGAATTTGTTTTGTTTACAAAAGGCATATTTTACAATTTAACAAAATAAAAAATAATTAATGAAGGATATTTTTTTATGAAATGAACGTTGTGAAGGGGCCTATTTTATTAAATTGATTTTTTCGAAGGTACCCAAAATAGGACCCAAATTTTGTCTGGATCACCTCCTGCTAGCTATTTTTAAATTATTATCAGTCAGCAACAAAGCACTTAAGTTTGAGCATAGCCTCGACAAGCAACTAAGATAATTATAGTAAATTTCCATTTGAATATGGTGATCATTTAAAAAGAGCAAATTACATATTATTTATAGAGCATATTTATAAGATTAAATATTTCATTTATTCACAATATATATATTTATATGCATTATACATATACATAATTATTCAGAGAATGAAATAAGGACTTATTGTTGTAATGTACTTGCGTTGATACTAGATGGCAGCACAAGCTACGTACAACTACATAAATACTTTAGCTTGGGAGGGAAAAAAAGACAAAGTTATAGAGCAAGCTGATCTATAAAATTAAATGTTTGACTTGTTCAGAATAGTATATATATGCATGCATATAATACAATTATTCAGAAGGTAACATAATAATTTAGTATTTCCACTCGTATTCTTTCAAGTATCCACAAACAAGAAATAGGCAGTTGAATGGACAAAATGTCAAAGTCGCTTCTGATTTTTGGAAATTTATTTGTATGAGAAGACACGCATGCGCGTCAAAGTTCATTTTCTTGCCAAAGTGCTTGTCTGCCGAGGTTGGCGTTAAGGCAACACCGTCTCGATATTATAGACATGCCTTCCGACGGTCATAAAAAGTAGCCCGTGACGTCACAGATGTAGTTCCAACATTTTCTCCTCTCAACCCCCCAAATTTAGTGGGAATTCCCGAATCCCGCGCTTGTTTCAAATGTTCTGTTGTGTCTTGTGTGTGACGCTTTTCTGAATGGATTGGAAATACGTTTCATTGTTTTTAAACTATTTTATTACTTATTATAAATAAAAACTTTTTCTATTCGTGAAGAGGATCATCCAATGTCTCTGAAAATTTTGGTACGGATTAGATACAGCTTCATGTAATACAAATATGCCAGCTGGGATGGTTATAGAGCTGAATGTAAAATTGAATTCCAGTTCTATAGCCAGACTAGCTAGATTTCATACTGCATCTTTTTGGATATACAAAGATAAAACCGAAATAGTAAGTAATTAAAGATTTAATATTTTTTGAATTTTTCCTACCCGTTAAAAAAGTCTAATCTGTGTTGATTGTTTTTGTGAAGAAACATGTTCATTTTATTTTTAAACAACTACTTATACTTAAATTGCATTTTATTTTACTGAAAGAATAAAATTTTGTAATTGAAAATTTATTTTATAAATAAAATAAGAGCTTTTTAAAAGGCTTTAATTACTGAATATTAACTCCGAATTAAGTGGTTAAAATATCAAATATACCTATGATAAAAAAAACCAAAATACAATTTGTTTTAAATAAAACTATGAATGCTTTTTATATACTGTAATATCTAAAAAAAATTAAAAGTTTGAAAAAACTTTGGTTTGAAAACTATTCATCATTAGTCTTAAAAATGAAAATTTTAAGTACAAGATTTAGTAAAAATGTTACTGACGAATTATTCTTTGTTGGATACTTATTTTTTAATAATTACTTTCATTAATGTTTGACCTGTATTTGTTTCACTGAAAGAATAAAATGTTGGTAATGAAAAGTTAATATTATAAAAAAGCAATAGAATTATTTTAAAAGCAGTAATTGCTGAATTATTGACGTCAAATTATGTGTTTAAAATGTGAAGTTGTCATAAAAATCATGAAAGATTATTTAATAATATATTCATCTAATGTAAAAATAAATAAATAAATAAATAAGTAAAATGAAATGACATGAAATAAAATTTAGTATGTATCAATGTTAAAGGTATTTACTATTTTATATTTTATTGAAATGATATAATATTTTATTGTAATATAACCGCAAGAAAATATATTCTCTCTGAAAAGAAAAATAAATTGTTTTTTCATCATTTCAAAATTTTCTGAAATTCTACTCCTGTATATATGATAAAAATAAAATATATGGTAAAGCATATCTGTGAATGTGAGCAGTATTTTAATTTCAAGCTTTTAACTTAAAAAGTACGGATTATTCTTATCATTTATCAAATGTTCTTATTTTTTTTTTTTTTAAATTCATAACGCAGTAATTAAGGTTGAGATAAATATTACTTATTTTATATCTCTATTATCTAAACAAAAGTATATTACTTATTGTACTCACATCTTTTATGGTTTAAAGGATATGAATGGTGTGTAATATATACTGTCGAAATTAATTATGTAGGTGAAAAAATAAATTTTTAATAATAAAAAAAATCATGAAAAAATATTTAATAATATACATTCATCTAAAGTAAAAAAAAAAAATAATAAAATAAATAAATAAATAAAAATTTTAAATCTAGTTTTTAAATGTTGTAGATACTTATTATTGCGTATTTTATTGAAATGATTTATATTTAATTGAAATATAACTATAAGGAAGAAATATAATAAATCAACTTTTTCAAGGGGAAAAACGATAAAATTGTTTTCCATCACTTCAAAATTTTCGGAAATTTTACTTTTCTGTATCTAACGAAACTAAAACATATGTGTGAATGCAGTCATATATTTTAATTTCAGGCTTCTCATTAAACAACAACAACAAAAAAAAAAATGATTATTATTAATCCTGTATGAGAATAATATGATTTATTTTTACATTTCATAATGAAATGGAAGAGATAAATATTACTTATTATATATCTTTATTAAATAAACAAAACTTCATTACTTATCAAGATATTTATGTTTTCCTACATGTGATTAAATAAGAAAAAGGTTACTTATTAGTAAATAGTGGTACTTATTTTTAAATAGAAACGTCCTCTTTTAGGATGAAAAATTTTGTCAAGGGTTCTGTTTTAAGATTTAAAAAATTGTGAAAGGTCCTTTAAAGAACCAAATTTTTTCTTAAACAGATCCCTGTTCACATCAATGTTTAAACTGCAGAAAGAATAAAATTTTGTAATTGAATAATATTATAAATTTTTAAAAATATTAATAATTATGAATTTAATAAATTTTATAATATTATAAATTAAAAAAAAATCTTTCAAAGGCATTAACTACTAGATACTAACTCAAAATGCTGTGATTAAAAAGTGAAAGATTTCCATGAAATAAAGAAAAGAAATTCAAAATCCATTTTGTTTTAAATAAAAGTATGACTGATTTTCATATCCTGGAAAATTTAAAATTAATTTGAAAAAATCTTTTGTTTGAAGAGTAATTTTATAGTTACCCCCCCCCCCCCCTTAAAAAAAAAAAAAAAAAAAAACTTCAGGCTTCCTAGTAAATCTTTTACTGGCGAATTATTCTTCCGCATGCACTTGTTTTTAAATAACTATCTTTATCAATGTTTGAACTGTATTTGATTTCACTGAAAGAATAAAATTATATAATTGAGAATTAATACTGTAAATAAAACTATAGAATTATTAAAAAAAAAAAGACGTTAATTACTGAATATCAACTAAAAATTATGGTATTGTGAAATACTTTCATGGAAAAAATAGAAAAAAATAAAATCTGGTTTTTCTAAATAATACTAAGAAAGTTTTCGTATTCTATAAAGTTTAAATTGCCCCCCCCCCCCCCCCAAAAAAAAAAAAAATAAAAAAAATAAAAATAAAAATAAAAATAAAAATAAAGGGTTGAAAGGTTTGAAAAAAAATTTTTTTTCGAAAATTATTCCTATTGTTAGATAAAAAACGAAAAACTTGAATCGGGGATGCCCAGTAAGAAGCTTATTGGCGAATGACTCTTTGCTGATACATTTACTCCCTAGCACTTCGCTCGCCGCCATATTTAATGGGTGGATAGGCCTGTCTCTTCGAGACGGTACTGGTTAAGGGCGCTGGGACGTTGAGTGTTTGTGAATTTGCTGCCGGCCCGGCCTACAGGCGGAGGTAGATTTCGAAGTTAAGTAGACTAATTTCACCAACAAAAACTAAATCATGATTAGAGATTTATCCACTTTAACAATTTTATCTGGCTGCATTTGCCGAGTTTTTATTTCATTTTTATATAATAGCTCTTTTTATCAGAATCATGTTAAGGAGGTATTCAAAAAAGTATTTTTCCATGCTCAACAACTCGAAATTTTCTGGCACATTTTCAGATTCATTTTTAATAGAAAAAATATTACACTTGCTGACATGATTTTTGAAGAGATTTATAAAAGACCTGTGTTTTTATTTTTCGTTCAATTAATTAAAACTTGATTTATGAACAACCATTTTCTGAGTAGGACAATATTTTTCGTCTCTAACACAATCGCTTCGGGAAATTTCTGTTCAAAATGTCCACTTTGACATCCTTTTTTGAAATATATTCTGCCTCTATCAAAAAATCGATCATTACGGTACATTATATAGTTTTTGAATAAGAGAATCTACCAATTGGATGCGTTTGAGAGCAAAAATGAATTCAAAAATGAGTCAGAAAATAAGTAGTTAGGATTTCAATACACCCTTAATAAGACTCTTCAACCGCTATGTATTTTCAATTTCTTTTTGCTGTAAGAATTGGTGCTATCAAAAACTTGTCTATATAAATGTTGTAGACAATATTAAGAAGATATCATAAATTTATGGGAATTTTATATCTTGTAAGTTGGCAGAGTTATGGATTTTTCTTCTTCAGCTCCCCCCCCCCCCCGTCTTTTTGTTTTCGTTTTTAATTTTTTTTTTTGCGGTACGAATTGGTCCTATCTAATACTTGCGAATATAAAAGTTGTAGATAATAGTAAGGAGATTTATAATAAAATTAATTGGATTTGATATCTTGAGAATTGACGAAGTTATGAATTTTTTTCTCCAAAAAACCCTATTTTTTGCGCTCCTTGAGCCCATTTTTAATTTGATCCAAAATCTGTGATACGTAAATTTTGGCCCTATTTTTAAAAGTGATAAAAACTTTAAACTGATTTGATATGTACAAAAATTAAGAAGTTATGGGGTGTTTTCGGTTTTCACAACCCCCCCCCCCTCCCTATTTCCATCCCCTTGGTCCGATTTTGCCCCTTAACGAACCTGACTGAGATTTTATGCCCCTTGATTTTACGTATCAGTTTGGAAGAGATTTGTGCAAAATTGTGGAAGTTATCGTGTCCAGAAGAAAGTGATATATATATAGATAGATAGATAAAGTTTTTTACTGAGGGTGGTTTTGGGTTCTAGGGGTCATGATCGGTGTAGATCTGAAAACAATTGTCAGAAATTACAACATAGGGAAGAATGTAATAGGTAGTATTTCAAACGAAATCTACCTAAAAGTTGTTTTACCGTGTTTTGGGTGGGCAAAAGGGGAGTATTTTAACGCGGGGGAGAGAGAATTCAACGTTTTTTAATTAGATCGAGTAGGCTTGTTTGTTATGTATTTTGTAATTCTGAATCTACTAACACCATCCGAAAGTCGATACGATTATTGGTTACAAAGTTATGGTATGTTTTATGAATACAATGTCGAAAATTATACTTTATTATTGAGTACAGCTTTGTCACATTTATTTTACGTTCAAAACATGTTTTTTATATCATATCAAATAATCTCAAACTTATTAAATGTACTCAAAACGCAATAATCAAAATAAGAATCATCTGAGTCATCTTCAACGTCATTAAAGTTGTCAAAATCCGTGTAGTATTCATAATTTTGTATTCAGAAAACCATTCGGCTTTGCACTCATAAAACTAACTTTGTAAAAAAGGACCGTATGGACTTACGGAATGTGTCATTCGAAATCAGCTACAAATAGGTTATAATACTTACTGTCTTTTGAGCACTAATTGCTGGCAGTGCGTTTTCAATTTCGGTATGCAATTTTAAATTTAACTAATTTTTTGTATGTTACCCGTTGTGTATAAATACTACACTGTAAAAAAAATAATGCCAGTTTTCTGGTAGGAATCGGAAAAATAGTTGCCCTTATCGTACCGGAATAATTTCCAACTCAGCTCGGAATAAAATCCATAAAATCGGAATAAAATCCGAAAAATACCGTTTTACTGACTATTTCCTTATTTTTACGGATTTTATTCCGAACTGGGTCGGAAATTATTCCGGTACGATAAGGGCAACTATTTTTCCGATTCCTACCGGAAAACTGGAAGTATTTTATTTTACAGTGTAGTTTATAGATACAAATCTACATATGACATACAGGGTTGCTCAAAGAAGCCGGGTGATTTTCCGACTGTAGATAGGAATTGGTGAAATTGGGTTTTCAAATGAGTTACGCGTTTCCAAATTGTTCAATAAGACATCCTATTTTCACTTATTGAACGGTGCACTGTAAAAAAAATAATGCCAGTCTTCCGGTAGGAATCGGAAAAATAGTTGCCCTTATCGTACCGAAATAATTTTCAACCCAGCTCGGAATAAAATCCGGAAAATCGGAATAAAATCCGTAAAATACCGTTTTATTCCAAGCTGGGGCGGAAATTATTCCGGTACGATAAGGGCAACTATTTTTTCGATTCCTACCGGAAAACTGGCAGTATTTTTTTTACAGTGTAGTTTATAGATACAAATCTACATATGACATAGAGGGTTGCTCAAAGAAGCCGGGTGATTTTCCGATTGTAGATAGGAATTGGTGAAATTGGGTTTTCAAATGAGTTACGCGTTTCCAAATTGTTCAATTAGACATCCTATTTTAACTTATTGAACGGTGCACTGTAAAAAAAATAATGCCAGTCTTCCGGTAGGAATCGGAAAAATAGTTGCCCTTATCGTACCGGAATGATTTTCAACCTAGCTCGGAATAAAATCCGTAAAATGGGAATAAAATCCGTAAAATACCGTTTTATTGACTATTTCCTTATTTTTACGGATTTTATTCCGAGCTGGGTCGGAAATTATTCCGGTACGATAAGGGCAACTATTTTTCCAATTTCTACCGGAAAACTGGCAGTATTTTTTTACAGTGTAGTTTATAGATACAAATCTACATATGACATACAGGGTTGCTCAAAGAAGCCGGGTGATTTTCCGACTGTAGATAGGAATTGGTGAAATTGGGTTTTCAAATGAGTTACGCGTTTCCAAATTGTTCAATTAGACATCCTATTTTAACTTATTGAACGGTGCACTGTAAAAAAAATAATGCCAGTCTTCCGGTAGGAGTCGGAAAAATAGTTGCCCTTATCGTACCGGAATAATTTTCAACCCAGCTCGGAATAAAATCCGTAAAATCGGAATAAAATCCGTAAAATACCGTTTTATTCCGAGCTGGGGCGGAAATTATTCCGGTACGATAAGGGCAACTATTTTTTCGATTCCTACCGGAAAACTGGCAGTATTTTTTTTACAGTGTAGTTTATAGATACAAATCTACATATGACATAGAGGGTTGCTCAAAGAAGCCGGGTGATTTTCCGATTGTAGATAGGAATTGGTGAAATTGGGTTTTCAAATGAGTTACGCATTTCCAAATTGTTCAATTAGACATCTTTTTTTAACTTCTTGAACGGTGCACTGTAAAAAAAATAATGCCAGTTTTCCGGTAGGAATCGGAAAAATAGTTGCCCTTATCGTACCGGAATAATTTCCGACCCAGCTCGGAATAAAATCCGTAAAAATAAGGAAATAGTCAATAAAACGGTATTTTACGGATTTTATTCCGAGCTGGGTTGGAAATTATTCCAGTACGATAAGGGCAACTATTTTTGCGATTTCTACCGGAAAACTTCCATTATTTTTTTTTTACAGTGTGAAGTTTTGTTACATTATTTTGAATGCGTTGGAAAGTGTTTCATAATCTGTGCTTGACGCATGATTTTTTCTTTCTTGTTTACAGTGCTCTTAAAGAGCACAATTTCGTTATCCCCATCATTTTATATTTACAATTAAAGTTAAGGAGATCGATTTATCTTTTGATTACTAGCCAGAACTGGCGACTATTTTTATTTCCGATACTAACAATAATTTACAAAAAATTTTCTTTGTGGTTGATATAATTTTAAATTATCTTAGTATAGATATGACAGAGATTTTTTACTCAAAAAGTAGTACGAATAGAAAATAAATGGTCAAGTGCGAATATTACTCGTGTACAGAAGATTCCGTACAATAAATATATTAATTAATAACTGTAATATTACAAAAAATCGTTGCTAAAAGAATAATAAAACTTAGTAACAAACTCTTTTTTTTAACAATTTGACGATAATTGCTTTTATACTACTACTGGGCATTGCATTGCACAAATATATCATTAAAAGTTGTTATCTAGGCTTTAAAAGCCGATGGCGTATAGAGTACACCGCCCGTGCCTTTACGTGCGTCCAAACCGTCCGTGTCGTTAAAGATTAATATATCGGCTAATTAAAGACAAATTTTTTCGAAAATCCTTATCAGCAATGCTTTTATTCTTCCGCCCATGCTGAGAGCCCGCAAAGTGAAATTTGTGTGTAACGGAAAAATAAGATTTTTTCAAAAACTATGTGATCTAGGATAATCGCTGCAGCTGTCCTGCAAGGTTTAATTAAACTTCTACTACCCTTATTATTTTATAATTTTAGTTTCAGTAAATTCGGAAATAGAGGTGGAGGAACATATTTGTGCATTACTTTTTGTAACATATCCTATCGGTTTTTGTAGTTGAAAAATTTTCATGCAAATATATTTAACAAGAGAAAATCTACATCTGTGTAAATGTACTATTGAGAAAATTATCAAAATATTTTTTTCGACTGTTTTATTGTGCTGTCTAAATGAGATCGAGAAAAGTATTTTATATAAAACGTAAAATATACCTTTATTAATAAAATAATGGAATAAATTTTAAATTAAATTTTCTTTAATGTTACTTAAAAGTACCGTCAATGCATAAAGCGTTAAACGGCCTTTTAACGGTAATTTAATCCCTTTTAACGACTGTTCTCCAATCAAAATCTGACATAACAGATATAATTTTCAAGTGCGAAAATTAAGAGATTAATTAAAGTTAAATAAGACAAGCCTGCGATGTCTATGTTTTTTAAATTTTGATAATTGATTTTTATGTAATTTTTAGTGCTGAATTAGAAGATGACCTTCATTTTTAACCATCACATCAGGCTTTTTCGCAAATCGTACATTTGAATGATAAAAAGTAAAAAATTGCGACAATCTGATACTATAAAATGAATGTGATGGTTGTGTTTTTTAACTTTTAATAATTGATTTTTATGCATTTTTTAGCGCTGGATCAGAAAATGACCTTCAGTTTTAACCATCAAGTCAGGATTTTTCGCAAATCGTAGATTTCAATTATATAAAGTAAAAAAATAGCGTAAAATTGATACTATAAAATGGATGTAATGGTAATATTTTTTAACTTTTGATGATTGATTTTTATGTATTTTCAGCGCTAAATCAGCAAATTACCTTCTCATCACCTCAAGATTTTTCGCAAAGTGTACAAAAAAAAAAAAAAAAAAAAAAAAAAAAAAAAGAACAAAGAACAAAAATAAAAAACAAAATAAAATGAAGAAAGCAATGCAATGATAAATATAAAACAAGTCAATGATACGAAGAAAGTATTACCAGTTAAAATCCGTATGGTCTATAAAGAAATACGTCAATAAAACAAATTAGAAAAAGTCCAAATACAAGATAAAATATAAAATAATTAAAGCACAGATTATTAAAAAGCGTAAACTCAATTAGGCACATATTCTTCAAACACAGTATTATTCTCATCTACATCCGAGTCATTGCTGTAAGACGCGGATTCCATAGTCTCTTCTGCATAATGCTGGAGCTGTTTTCGGTCCTTCACATTGGTAATGTATGAGTTGACAGATGTTTTTTCTTTCTTTTCTTCACAGTCTTCGACTATGAAGAAGCTGCAGATGATTTCCTTCTGTCCGTCTGTGTACAAGATTTTTGCTTAATTTTCTAAGTACGAGGAGAATCAGGATTATGTAACAGTTTTGGAGATGAAGCAGCCTTGGTATCAGTCTGATTTTTGGATAACTTTTTGGACTCAACTGGAGATTTCTGTGACTGACTAGGCTGGTATTCTATTACAACAGGTTCTGAGGATGGTAGCCAAAGTTCTAAATTTGGGGTCGCATAGCATTTACTACCATAACAGACATCATGGGTTTCTCTATTTAGAGTGCTGGTTGATTGTATCATAGCTAAATTACTTGGTGGAAAAGAGGAGTCGGTCTGGGTGCTAATATGCCTTAAGGATTTCAATTGTTGTTTGAGTAAACTAGAGTAAGATACCCCGATAGACGCGGTTCTAGACTCAACAAGTTTACGAGCTTCAAGATAAGGAATTTTTTGAGTTATTTTAATAGCAAGTATTTCTTTTTCACGCATCCAGTTTGGACAAGAACGGGAATATGCTGCATGGTTACCCTTACAATTTATGCAGCGTTCCGAGTTTACACAAGATTTACCGTCGTGGCCAACTTCTGCACAACGAGGGCAGGTAACCTAACCACGACAGGTAGTATTGGTATGGCCACCATATCGTTGACATTTGAAACAGCGGAGGGGATTAGGGATATAAGGCCGGATTGGACAGCTTAGAAAACCAGCTTTAATTCTATTTGGAAGAGTAGGGCTATTGAAAGTGAGAATGAAGAGCTTTGTCGGAAGCACTTACCCCTTCCCACGGATAGTAATACGTCGAACATCTATGACATTTTTATCTTTTAAATTTTGTAATAGTTCTTCTTTTGTGCACAGGAAAAGTTCTGGTTCGGATATAACACCACGGCTTGTATTCAGAGTTGGATGTAGCTGGACAGAAACAGAAAAAGAACCTATTGTTGTACAATTTGACAAAAGTTGCGACTAGCTGGCTGAGGAGACCCCAGCCAGTAAATCCCCAGACTGCAATTTTTTGTGTGAATGACCATCGCCAAAAACAGATTGAAAAGTTTTTGCAATCAGAAATGGTGAAGTTCTCTTAAATGAGCTATCAGACAAACGTTTGATAACAAAGAAATGAATGAATAAATTACTCTGAATAGTTTGTTGCTCTCCACAGGAAAGACAGTTAGAAGGAAATGAAGCAATTCCATCCATATTAGAAATAAATAATAATTCAGACCCCGGTCGCACCACCCACTACTGAGTCCAACAAGGGGATGTACATTCGTACACCAGTGCTAACCAGGGCCTATACGGTCTCCACCCTTAACTAGATGGCTAGTAAGTACTCGCTCGCTTGATCCCCAGCCCGTCACAAGTCAACTGATCAGCCGATTGATGCATACGGGATGAATATGCACCCCCCCCCCCCCGTCTACCTGAAGCAGAGGCCAAAGCAGTGTGTTGGTTTCCCTCAACTGCCAGGATCCCCCTTTCCAGGGACACGGGTCGCACGCACGGCAAACACGTGGGTGATTTACAATTCTCCATAAGTCGATATAAACAGGATGATATCGGCTCATGCAGAATTGCCCTCACCTCCGAATAGGAAACCATAATGATAGGGAAACAAAGAGGAAAGAAAGAAAAGAGAAATAAGAGGAAAAGGAAAAGAGAAAGATCGCTCAGGTGCCCGGGGTTGCGAAGACCATGAATACCTAAAGAAGGTATCCCCTTGTGGGGGTAACTTTTGATAGTTTATTTTTATGTATTTTTTAGCGTTGAATAAGAAAATGACTTTCACTTTTCACCGTCACGTCAGTATTTTTCGAAAATCGTTAATTTTAAAATTAAAAAGTAAAAAAAAAAAAAAAAAAAAAAAAAAAAAATAGCGATTATCTGTCAAAAACTTAACAAAAGAAAGCAAATGTTTTTAAATATACAATATTTTATATGTTTAGATTTAAAATTGCATAGTGTAAGAAAAGAGGTGAATAAATTATTATGAAAAGAAAAAAAAAGGTTTACGCCTATTTTATTTATAGTATCAGATCTTCACTAAATTTCGACTCCTTAAAAATTTAAAATTTTGTGGAAAATCCGGAAGTATGATAAACAAGAAAGAAAAATCATGCGTTAAGCATAGATTATGAAACACTTTCCAACACTTCCTAAATGCTTGAAAAAAACTTCGTTATTTAGGGAAATAAGGTAAATAAGACAACTAAGTAAACATTTTAAAAAACGCATAAAACATTTTAAAAATTGATTTCAGCAGTTACAATCCATAGCCAATAGTACCTTTATTGAACGCCACTATTTAGTTAAAATTTAATTTAAAATAAAACACTCTTAAAACTACTGAAATCACATTTCCAGATATTATCATTCATAGACGGTTATGTATCCAATTCATTGCGTGACCCTATACATCATTTTATCTATGTTCTACAAATATTTCTTAGTAAACTAAATGTAGTTCAGCGTAAAAATGCATAACTCGTTTAAAACCACATTTAAGCAATTTACTCTCATACTCAGTAACCCTTACGAATCATGTTCTGTAGCCCTGTATATGAACTATAGCATTTATACACACCGTATAGTATGCATAGTGAAACATAAAAGCGCATATCATAATTAAAAATGCATTTCCAGCAATCATCGCTTATGTACAGTACTTCGGACACAATATAGTATCTGAAATCTTTTGTGTGTCCCTGTAAATACTATGCACTTCTTATTATGTATGAAATAACTTAAATTAAACCTCACCGACGCATATCAATTTCATTATATATGAAATAGTTTAACATAATTAAAATACGCCGCAAACGAGCCCGCCGCCTCATATCATTATGTAACGGAACTCATTTGTGTGGCCCTGTAAATGAATAATAAATTTTCTTTGCACAGAATACTCTTCAGAATGTTTATTTTAGTGCACTTCATAAATGCATATCACTTATTTTATTGAAAGCGTGTAACATCATTAAAAGTCATTTGAAATGATTTTTCCCTCTGGCCGTAATGTAACAGAATACCTTTGACTGTCCCTGTAAATGAACTAACCATGCTACAAACTTCGTTTGAAATAGCGATTGTGCTATGGTAAACCTTAATAACATCCAAAAATTTCAGGGCAATCGGAGTATATTTACGGAGTTAGAGCGCGGACAGATGGACAGACAAACCGAAATCATAAACATTTTTCAACTTAAAAAAACACACACACACATACACACACACATACACTACAATATATAATAAAACACACATAAATCACGCCTGCATTCAACTGTTAACGGTATATATAAATAATAAACAGTAATTTTAATAAATATTATATATTTTTTATATTATAATATATTTTAATAAATTTATTGTATTTATTGTTTGTATGTCTGTTTATTATTTATTTATACCGCTAACTTTTCAACTTTGTTGGAAAGTGTTAAAAATGAAGGTCATTTTCGGATTCAGCGCTACAAAATACATAAGAATCAATTATGAAAAATTGAAAAATACAACATTACATCTATTTTATAGCATCAAATATTCGCTATTTTAACAGGGCTGCGGAGTCGGAGTCGGGCCCATTTTTTGAGCGAAAGAGTCGGAGTCGGATGTGTTAAAATTCCCGGGTCGGAGTCTCCCATTTTACAAGCAGGTCTGAGTTGTCGGAGTCGGCTCATTTTTGAGCGAAAGAGTCGGAGTCTGAGTCTGAGTAGGATCTGTTAAAATTCCCGGAGTCGGAGTTGTCCATTTTTCCCACCAACTCCGCAGCCCTGATTTTTAACTGTTTAACTTTGAAATTTACGATTTGCCAGAAAACGTGATGTGATGATTAAAAATGAAGGTGTTTTTCGAATTCAGCGCTACAAAATATACAACAATCAATAAGCAAAATCTAAGAAATATAACACAGCCGAAAATTTTCAGACTAGTGTTATGTAATTAACGGCAATTTCTTTGCATATTTTGTTTGTGCTGAATACGCTATTCAACTGTTACGCAATGTCATTACCTTTATTTATTTATTTATTTATTTATTTATTTATTTATTTATTTTTTTGCTAAGTGTACTAAGATAAAGAAAAATTTCTTTCTTTTATTATAAAGTAGGTAACTATTTAATATCTATCAAAAAGTGAATTCATTTTAATCAAAGCTAAGGGTTTGTTTTATGCTATTAACACGTTTACATCATTTATATCTCAATACAGATAATGCAAACAAAATGTGGCTTCCATCAAATAACATCCATCATTCTCAATAACAGGAGTTTACTGCATCATAAAAACTAAATTGGCTCTCTGTGCCTCTGACTAAAACTTTTTATTTTCATATAAAATAAAATTTAATTAATTCATCTATGACGCAGAATAATTTTCTAATTTTAGAAATTTAATCTAATTAAAAAATATTTTAGGTTTACATACTTCGATTTGTATTTTATAATGATTTTGTATTGATTATCTGCCATACTAGAACTTTCTGAAAGAGTATTTGAGGCACTTCTGCGCTTTCAAACTAAAAATTTTCTATTACTGTTAAATCTGCAGCTTTTTAATAAGCACGCGAAAAGCGTCTTTAAAGTTAGTTTTAAATGCATTACTTGCTTTATAATTTGCACTCACGTCTTGAGTCAGTCACGACTGATAATTATAAAAAATGAAGTTCATAGGAGTGTATCATACGAATTGAATATTTCCAACTGAGCAAAAAAATGCCCAGTCCGGGAATCGAACCCGGATCCTTGGCTTACAGGACCAATGCTCTACCGTTTAAGCTAACTGGGCCGACAACCACTGAGCATATTTCGTTGCGGTTTATTCTGTTGAGCTATCTATATGACAGACCAGATGTTATTGCCAATAAGGTTACCTGAGCGAAATATGCTCGCCAGTTGTCGGCCCAGTTAGCTTAAACGGCCCTGTAAGCCAAGGATCTGGGTTCGAATCCCGGTCTGGGCATTTTTTTCATTCAGTTGGAAATATTCAATTCGTATGATATCTTTACCAACCAGTTTGATTGTGTTAAAATAATATTATAAAGAGTGTATCATTTGAGTAACTCAAATCAATGAGTAATTTCGAATGAAGAAACGAAATTTTTGTAATACAGATAGTTTCGGTCCGGCCAAATATTCCACAGCATTTTCGCCAGAAAACGAATTTTTGGCGAAACTCCGATTTTGGGCCGAAAACGAAAATGAAACCGATTTTCGGTCAATCTCTAATAAAAACTAAATCAAAATCGTATTTTACAGGATATTTTCATTAAATATCCGAATTGCCATATCTGACAGATTTGAAAATGAAAGATAACAAGCACGAAATAAAAATTAATATATAAAATGCAAACATACCTTTAAAAATTTTCGACTCCTTTTACTACATTTATCACAGCTTCAGAAAACGGCTTTCTATCAGTAGTGTTCTTTCTAAAATAACTAAATAAAGGACATGAAGAACGTAGTTGAATAAAAACCTGACAGAAATAACTTTATGCTGCTCTAATAAACTGAGATTATAAATAATAATCTATGACAAAACAAAATTGAAAGAAATTGTCCTTGAATCTCCATAAGTCACAAAGATAAAATTGCTTTAATGTGTGGCAATATGCAATTATTATGCGATGTTTGTTGCTGCTAAGGTTAATAGTGCTCTGAGGAAAATTATATTTTGGCACATGTAAAATAATAGCGATGTTTAATAATAGCGATTGGGAAAACCTCTTTTCGAATCTACGTCGTTCGAATTTGCTCCATGTTGCAAGTGTACATTCTCCAGTATAAATTAACAACGACTTTTTGTGTAAGGAAGCGATAGAATTTATAAATGTTAAGACGGGCTTACTTTATGGTAGATAAGCTATCTATCTATCTATATTATAAAAGACAAACGTATCTGTGCGTAACACTGACATCATTTTGCGAATGGCAACACTTTCCGATCAAATTTCGGTTTTGGAATTTTCGCTACTGCAAATTTTTTAATCTTCTAACCATTGTACATTTTCACTTTTTACACCATCGTATAGGGAAAAAATCTACTTTCAAATGCAATTTGTTTGAAAACTGTTTCTTAAGTGACTGATTTATTATATTTTTAAAAATAATTTTCAAGCATGAACTTTAGTAATTTATATCTATCACGTGCCGGCTCCATTATCTATTTATATAAAATCCAAGTCTCTGTGTGTCCCTCACGATTCCGGTAGGACCGCCTCATTTTAAAGAATAATTGTTGAAAAATACTAATGTAGGGTTACCACAGTAGCGCTAAATGTTAAACAACTTGGCGGATTATCACCACATTTTATGAAATATCGCCAAATTTGGCGTCAAAAATAAGTTGTCATATATGAAGCCAACTTGGCGATAGCTAGCTAATTTCGCGAAATTCCCATTTAAAACCATTAATATTCCATACGAGGTCACCTCAATTTAATTTAAACTCCGGCTTCTAAAGGTTTTTTTTTTTTAAATGTATGGGTGAGAATTTAAAGTGTAATATACGAAAATATACATCTTTACATCATCATCCCTATGCTACAAATAAAATATGACGCGCTGTACTATCTGAACTCCTAACTGCCCGATTTTAATGGGCTTTACATAGAAGGATAAAGAAATTAAATTGTCGGTAGTTTTGCGGCATAGGGGCCTTGGCGAAAGAGCGAAATCTGCCTTGAAGAAGAGGGAAATTTGGCAACATATTTTCTGGCAACCGATTCACTATTTTATTTCATATGCACACGGTTTTTTTTCCCAATATTTATACAATGTATTTGACATAAAGAAGCCATTTGTCTAATTTTATTCAGAAACAGAAGTTGTTTGTGTATAAAAAACAGCAATAATATATACATTTAATTAAAATTTAAACCAATTTATAGAAACAAACAAAAAAAATTCATCAAGTTTGTTTTCATAGCTGCTTTTAACATTTGGCAACAAATCTTACTTTCTGATGCCTGAATTCCATCAAGTTTTTTAAAAAACCGCCAAGGCCCCTATAGTGGAAAAGTACCAAATTCTCTCCTATTCTACACTATCTGCACCATAGTTTGTAATATATGCAAGGCGGTGAGAGCGAAAAGTTTAAATATTAAATTTTAAATCTATTTATATAAAATCCAAGTCTCTGTGTGTCCCTCACAATCCCGATTGGGCTGCCGCATTGATCGCGGTAATGTTAGGCTTCGTTCAACTTACAAAAATCGGTACTACTTAGTTATCCCGTCGACCAAAAATCTATCGCCAAACTATAAGATTAAATGCCAATACTGGTTGATCGTAAATGTCACATTCACTTGACTTTAAGCAAGTTACACGTGTTTACGTCATCAAGTGATTTTTATTTCGACGTTTTATTTATATTTTTATTAATGTTATACTAATTTATTTGGGTACTTCTTAATTATCCCGTCGACCGATTTCGCCAAATTATATAAATCGCCAAAACCACTCGCCAAATTATACACATGACATAATTTTTATTTTAAATAACGATAGAACAAATAAATTAGTAAAACATTAATAAAAATACGAATAAAAGGTCGAATTAATGGTTTTATTAGCCATTATTAGCATTTAATCTTACAATTAATTAATTAATGGCAACCATTATTGGTATTTAATCTTACAATTTGGCGACAGTAACTTGGTCGACGGGATAACTAAGAAGTACCTTTATTTGTTCTTTCGTTATTTAAAATAAAAATTATGTCACTTTGTATAACTTGGCGAGTGGCTTGGCGATTTATATAATTTGGCGAAATTGGTCGACGGGATAACTAAGTAGTACCCAAAAATCCAATATATACTTTCTTCTATCTGAAATCCCGTCTATAATATTCAAAATTGAAAAAGTTTAATGTTTTGCTCTATCGTTAAAACCATTTCATAAACTGTGTTTAATTTTGCGGTACTACTTGATTATACCGTTGACCAAAAAACTATCGCCAAATTATAAGATGGATGCCAATAATGGATGATCGTAAATGTCACATTCACGTGACATTAAACGCGATGCACGTGTTTGTTACGTGATCAAGTGATTTTTGCTTCAGCTTTTTATTTGTATTTTTATTAATGTTTTTCTAATTTATTTGTTCTTTCGTTATTTAAAATAAAAAATTATGTCGATTTGTATAATTTGGGGAATAGTTTGGCAAAAAATCACGCATTGAATATCTATCCCATCGTCACAAAATAGCCTGCATGAGAAAAAGTGAACTGATGTTAGCGTTCCATTAAAAGTGTATTAAATAAAAATAGGTACAGATGTCACAGACACACAGTGGTTTCTTTTTCGCACCAAAAGGGCGATTTTTTGCCTGCCGTGGTAACCTGCAAATTTTTGCTTTGAATGAAAACTTGCTGTTTTATAATAAAATTAAATGTGCGTGTTAAATTAAAATAATGTGTACGATAATGGCAACTCAAAGCGGGAACTGTTTTTTTTACGTTTATTTTGTTTTTTGAGTGAACAAAAGAATAATGAAGTAGAAATGTAATATAGAATATTTTGTTCAACAATTTATTGTATTTTTCATTTGAAATGAATGAAACTGTATCCGAACTAAACGTCGTTCAAACAGAGAACGTAGAGCCCGATGGCTAGCTCGGCAGTCGCAAGAAATATTAAATTCTATCCGAGAAGAAAATAGTTTACGGCATTCACATCAAAGAGCTAATGAAAGCCATAGTGATCGATCTGTGAGATTATCTCATAACTCTTTGCGTACTTCTACACAGCGTTCAAGTGAAAATGAAGAACAAAAGTTAATCAGACGTAGTCATGATGCTGAACGTCATTCTCAACGATTTTTGACTCAACGACAAAACTACTACAAAAATCAGCAACAATTAATTTCTGAAGCCTCTCAGTCTCAAGTTATTGAGCATCATACGTGTGGGCAATTAAGCAATTTCTGCCAATTTTGCAAAGCGCGCCATTTTCAAGCTGAGAAACCCAGAGATGGAAATTTTAACAGTTGTTGCCATAAAGGTAAAGTTAGGCTTCCACAACGTCATCGGTTTCCACCACACCTCCAAGACTTGATGAGCAATTCAAATGCACTTAATTATCGTAATTTCAAAGAAAATATTCGCTTATACAATAATGCCATTTCATTTGCTTCTGCAGGTGCTAAACTTGCTGGAAATGCTCCGTGACACGGCACTTATTGTTTTAAAGTTCAAGGCCAAATTTATCACCGAACTTCCCACTTGCATCCTCCTAATGTCCAACAAAGAAAATTTGCTCAACATTATGTTTTGGATACAACACAAGCTGTCGAAGAGCGTCTTAACATTCCCGAAAATGACATCTGTTTACCAAATGTTTTGCGTGAACTTGATTTGCTTATGCGGCCAAATCCTTATGCTCAAGTTTTCAAAAAATTGAGTGAGGTGGAGACTGAGCAGCAACAACATGCACAGAGATACAATTTACAAATGCCAAGAGTTAATATGGTATTGCGTCGAGATCACCACTGAGACAATAGACGATTTAATTTGCCGACATCAAACGAAGTAGCTATGGTTTTTCTAAATGACGATGGTGAACCACCCTTTCAACGCGATATCAGAATTTATCCAAGAAATAATGACCAACCTTTTTAAACTTGAATATTTTAAGTCCTAATTTAGATCCAATGACTTATCCTATATTCTACCCAAATGGAGAGCCTGGCTGGACAACAAATTTATCACTATCACCTTATCCAGGAATTTCACCTGGTGTTCGAAGTAATATATTAATGCCTCAGTTCAAAGTTGCTCAAACAGTGATTCGTGATAATGAGTTTAATCCAATATTGCATGGTGGAAAACTTGCTCAACAGTGGATAATAGTCTCTCACTTACAAGTGGAAGCTAATAATCTCAATTTCATAAGACAGAAGCAAAAAAAACTTTATGCAGAAGATTATTCTGGCCTCAGGGACTTTGTAGCCCAAGGAGCCGTTGATGCAGGTGTTACTGCTGGAAAAACCACAATTCTACCTTCTTCATTTCAAGGGTCTCCTAGAAATATGAGAGAGAGATACAATGATGCTATGTCCATTGTTACAAAGTTTGGAAAACCAGATGTGTTTTGTACATTCACGTGCAATCCACAATGGCCAGAAATAGTCAAAAATCTACTGCCCGGACAAACGTCATCAGACAGACCTGATTTAGTAGCGAGAGTATTTAAAATCAAACTATCAGCATTAATGAATGATATAACAAATGCTGAACTATTTGGTAAAGCTGTGGCCTTTGTATATACTATTGAATTTCAAAAAAGAGGTCTTCCACATGCTCATATTCTTTTAATTCTAGCAGAGCCCTATAAATTTCGTAATGCTGCTCAAGTTGACCGTTGTATTTCTTCGGAGTTACCAGATCCTGACACTTATCCACGATTATCAGAAATTGTTCTTCGTACTATGGTCCACGGGCCATGCGAAACTTTGAATCCGAATTCTCCATGCATGGATGGTAATAAATGCGCAAAAGATTTTCCAAAAGAGTTTCAAGAAACAACTAAAGTCAATCGGAATGGTTATCCACTCTATCAAAGACGACAAGGCCCAACTGCTATAGTTCGCAGCAAACAGATAGATAATCGCTTCATCGTACCATATAATGCATATTTACTGCTAAAATATGACGCGCACATCAATATTGAAGCCTGCATGTCCATCAAATCAATTAAATACATGAGATAAAATTGTTACAAGATTATATTATGTTAATCCAAAAGTTATTGAACTTTTCTGCCATCGGTTACTTCTCCTTTATGTTCCTGGTGCTACATGCTTTGAAGATTTATGAACATTTGATGGAGATCTGTACAACACATTTCAAGAAGCTGCACGTGGTCTTCTTGCTGAAGATAATGAATGGGATCAATGCTTAGAAGAGGCTACTTTAACTGCAATGCCATTACAAATGCGTCAAACTTTTGCATTTATTTGTATATTTTGTAATCCAACAAATGCAGCTAATTTGTGGTAAAAATATAAAAATTCAATGAGCGAAGATTATTCAAGATCTTATAATGAATCAGCTGCTCAGAACCGAGCTTTGCATGATATTAATTGCATGTTGGAATCTCATGGATTAAACTGTACATCATTTAATCTTCCTACACCCAATATACTGCAGGAAATTCAAAATGAAGAATTCGATTATTTTAATGAAGCTGAAGTAGCTGTTAAACAAATAGCAACTTTAAATTTCTTACAACTAGCAGCTTTCAACCAAATAAAATCAGCTCTTGAAAGTGATTCTGTTACAAGACGTTGCTTTTACTTAGATGGTCCTGGAGGATCTGGTAAAACATATTTGCACAACGCACTCATGCATTTTGTTAGCGGTAAATGCCAAGTAGTACTTCCACATGCAACAACAGGAATCACATCAATTTTATTAGAGGGTGGCAAAACTGTTCATTCTGGCTTCAAATTACCAGTGCCGATTTTAGAAACTTCCTCATCTGCCATTCGAATGTCTTCAAGTGAAGCTCAAATATGACGTGAAACAAAATTAATTATAACTGATGAAGTGACAATGATGTCATGCCATGCTCTTCGTTGTATAGATGTCTTACTGCGGGAAATAATGTTGAATGACATGCCTTTTGGAGGCAAGGTTATGCTATTAGGTGGAGACTTCCGCCAGACATTACCAGTTGTTATAAGAGGAAACAGAACAGAAATTATTGAAACATGCTTGAAATCAAGCCCACTTTGGCAAGAATTTATACAACTTAAACTATCTGAAAATATGAGATCTGAAGGGCAAATTCCTTTAATGAGTGGCAGCTTAAAATTGGTGAAGATATAACACCCGATATATAAAATTTACCTGCAGGTACAATAGAAATTCCACCATCAATGGTTTGCAAAGATTCAATTATTGCAAGTGTATATGGAGATCACATAAACTATACTGATTTTGAACAACTTGAACAAAAAGTAATTTTGACAACAAAAAACAAACATACATTATCATTAAATAACAAAATTTTGAATTTGCTGCCTGAAGATGGCAGAACTTACTATAGTGCAGATTCAGTCGTGTCTGCAAACCAAGAAAATGTTAATAATTATTCAACTGAGTTCTTGCATGAACAAACTCCATCTGGGATGCCTCCTCATAAGCTTACTCTGAAAAAAGGAAGTATCATCATGCTTCTCAGAAACATGAATCCAAGAAAAGAATTATGCAGTGAAACCAGATTAATTGTGCACTCTCTCCACAACCATTTTATTGATGCTTTCATTTTAACCGGAACAAATCAAAATGATAGAGTTCACATACCGAGAATTGATTTGACACCAAGTGAGACTTCTCTACCTTTCATTCTTAAACGCCGCCAATTTCCAGTTATACTGTCATTTGCAATGACGATAAATAAGTCACAAGGACAAACATTTTCTACAGTTGGCCTGTATTTAAAAGAACCGTTTTTTTCTCATGGACAACTATATGTAAGTATTTCAAGATGTAAAGAGAAAGAGCAGTTAAAAATTTATGTAGAAGATACTGAAGAGCAAGGTCGGTTTTTAAATAATGAAAGAGTTTTTACAAAAAACATCGTATATCCTGACGTTTTGTGAACAAATTTCAATTTCATTTTTTCTGTATTCATTATTACATAGTTTTTCATAAATTCGTTTTGTTTTTAAATTGTGTTATTTTCAACTATTACTGCGGAACAAGAGAGGAAAACTCATATTCTTGCACATGTCTGTTATCCCTTTAAGACCTGACCTACACAACTGTGCAGGTGATCCTAAAACAAAAGGAAAAACAATTTCCTCTGTTTCTGGCATTAAAGCAAAGCCTGCACCAAACAATTGTGAGGATCCTCCCTTGACGTCACCTGAGATCGAAAAAAATTTTAAATATATTTTTTCAATTAAATATGATCTTATTAATTTGGGTTAAAAGCCAAGATTTTTAATTTCTACCAAAACCCTTCAGGTCTTAAAGGTTTATATATCTTTTTATCTCATTTTCCGTCATTTTTGACGGGCTATCTTTCTAGTATAATAATAATAAACATTTCCCCCTAAAAGCAATAAAATTTGTTCAGCATTTATTTCTGACTAATTTTCCATAACGAAATTACAACTTCCTCTATAAATAAATAAAAGAATAATATTAAAAAAAACACAAATTTAACATACATGTACTCGAACAATTTAAATTTTTACACCGCTAAAAAGGAAAAATAACTTTCAAATGAAATTTGTATCCAAACTTCATCTCAATTTGCTGATTGCCTATTGTTTAAAAACAATTTTCAAGTATGGAATATTTTTTAAATTTATTTCTATAGCGTGGAGCTCGATTACGAAAGAATAATTCGGTTGCCCTTAACACAATATAAAGAGTTCAGTATTTTCTTGCGGTTAATATTCCAATAAAAAAAAAAAAAAAAAAAAAAAAAAAAAAATTAAAACTTTCTCTAGAGATAAATAAACAAAATAATATAAATAAAACACAAATTTAACATACATAAAATTGAACTACGCGCTTAAAGCAGTGAAATGATCTGAATCATAAAGGCTCCGTAAGTAGCAAAATCTTGGGCTAATAACTCTTAGCACGCGGCTAATACGAAAATATCACTTTTGATAAATTTCAAAACTTTATTTGATTGCATAATTGATATTTTTCATATAACAATACTTTTTTGGTGCTAGTGGCCAATCTAAAAATATATTCCATGTAAAAAAAAATATTAGGGTTTTCAAATTAAAAAAAATGGTTTTCACCTATACTCTGTAACCCAGGAAACTCTATCTCCTAGTTATTATAAAGTAAACATATTTAACCAGCTAGATAAGCATATTTAGCTTAGCAAATACAAACATACACATTTGACATTATATTCCTTTAAAAAAAAATCCATTTTTTTCTTTTTAATTAACTACTAATTATACCATTATGTCCATTAAATTGTTTCATATCATTAGTTATACATGCTTACAAATCTAAGAACGGTTCTTACACTCCCTCTGCATTTTACTGTCATGGTGTTTTAAATATATATATAATTCCATTTTTTTAAAACAAATAATAATAATAAATAAGAAACATTGTAACTGAAAGCTATGAAAATTATGCTTTTCCCATTAAGTTAAATTTGTCTATATTGAAATATAAAATTGCATATTACTAAATCTTCCTTGGTTTATTTTTATAATCTTAAGATTTAATAAGAATCTATTTATATTTCTTTTCATGCACATGGCTTGATGAAATTTTGATGATTAATGTATCAAATATTCCATTCTGTAAATATAGGGGAAAGTATTGCACCTTGGACTGACAAAGTGTTTAGCTCTATCTTTTAGATTTGTATGAAACTAATCAATGTAGTTTTGAGATATACCACTAGATCTCACTTAACATTCGGTCTCTTTAAGAGGCTACTTCAGTCAAGTGAAAAGACCCGTTCGCTAATGCTAATCCTATGGAAGAAATTTATAACGATATCTCGGTTGCATTTCAATATTTTTTAATGATTTTTTTTTTTGCATTGGATAGCTGAGATCGATCTGTATGCAGGCCGTTTTTTACTTTTTCGATTTTGTTTACAGATATTTTTAATGAGGACGCTTTCATTTTCGGAACCGGTTTCGAAACTGAAAGCATGCTCATAAAAAAAATCTATAATGAAAATCGAAAAAGTAAAAAACGGCCTGCATACAGATCGATCTCAGCTATCCAATGCAAAAAAAATCATTTAAAAATATTGAAATGCAACCGAGATATCGTTATAAATTTCTTCCATAGGATTAGCATTAGCGAACGTGTCTTTTCATTTGACTGAAGTAGCCTCTTAATATAGTCAGAACATGTTGTAGACAATTGTTTAAAAAAGATTTGATCATGAAAAAGTAAATTTTTTAAAGCTGCAACTTTTCATTGTATCTCGTTATCAACAGTTCTTTATTTTAAATTCAAAGTTATACATAAAACAGTATTTTCAGTGCATTATGAAGACGAGTTTCAAATCATGTTAAGCCTAACTAGAAAATGGTAAGAATTCATTATTTTTCAAGTCACCAATCTTTGCACCTTGAACCTAGCAATAGTGTTGTACCTTGAACAGGTCCAAAATACAACACAATTACCTATTATTCTGTTAAAAAGTCAACAAATGAAAATGTTATTTCAGGAAAGTTTGCCCTTGTATCATTAATGGCAGTAATTCCATTAATGATAGAAGGATTTAATGGATCAATTCCTTGAATCCATTCCCAAAACTCAACTCTATATATACACCACTTGAGTACAGAAAATATGCTTAAATGATGACAATGGTGAAGGAGAGATTATTGTTGCGTCCATGAAACGATCTAAGTACTAGAATAGAATTCATACTTGAGGAAAATATGTTTTTCAATCAGTTGCGATCAAATAAATTAGCATTTTGCCAGAACCTACACTGTAAAAAAAAATTTGTAAGGTTACTAAGAATTTTGTTGGAAACTGGGATGCCTAGAACTTTTTATGTAATCACAACATAAGATAATCATGTAAAATTACAGAAGTTTCTTCAGTAACTGTTACTAAATATTGCTTAGTAAGCGTACTAGTGATTTTTTAGGGAGTTTCCCCAAAAAACTATTGTAAATTTACTAAATATTGTTTAGTGATGTTACTAATGCTTGTTTAGGGTGTTTACTAAATAAGTTTTAGTAAATTTATCGGTGAATATGTTGTAAACGTACTATCCATTTTTAGGGCGTTTTCTAAAAAAATTTTTGTAAATTTACTAAATATTGTTCTGTAAATTTCTAACGGTTTTTCAAGGGAGTTTCTCTAATTAGTTTTTGTAAATTTACTAAATATTTCTTAGTAAACTTACTAGCGATTTTTTAGGGAGTTTACTAAAGAATTTGTGGTAATTTTTCCAAAGATAGTTTAGTAAACGTACTAAGGATTTTTTAGAGAGTTTTCCAAAGAATTCCTTGTAAGTTTACTAAATATTGTTCAGTAAACTTACTAACGATTTTTTAGGGAGTTTACTACAGAATTTTTCGTAAATTTACTTAGGATTATTTAGTCAAGGTACTAACGATTTTTTTAGGTAGTTTCCTAAAAAATACTTTGTGAATTTTCTAATGATTTTTTAGTACACTTACAAAGGAATTTTTAGTACATTGACTATGAAATTTTTTTGTAAATTTGCGAATGATTTAATAGTACATTTACTATGAATTTTTTTAGTATTGCACCCAAAACTTTACATATACTTTAGCAAAAAATGTTTGGTAACTTTATTAAAGTATCGTCAGAAAAATTACCAATGATTTTTTAGTGTTGTATCTAAAACAATTTTTGTATTCTCGCCAGAAAAATTTTTGTAACCGTGCAAGAGATTTGCAGTAAAGTCAAAATTCTTGGATCAAAATAAGTAATATGGCCTGACGTGTTTTTCAGTAATACCACAGCAATTGCCAGAAATATTTATATGTTATGCATTTAAAAACTGACTGAAGCTTCACTGTAGATATTCAAATAGGTACAAAATCATTTCCATATTAAATTAGCATTATAACAACAGCAGTAAATAAGCAGATAAGCAGAATCAGATCTTACGGTTATTAGTTAGATTAAAAAAGCGAATAGAAACAATAATGAATGTAAAGTATCATTACTAAGTTTATAAAGTATGCCTAAATTTTTAAAAAAAAAAATGTTATCGATACACTGTTAAAAATAAAGTGTGATGTTTCACCAAGAAAATGGTGAAAAGTCGCTGAAATTTAGCTGCAACCAAGATATTGGCGATAAGTTTTACCAGTTTATTGGTGCTTTCTCAAATACCATTATATTAGTGAAATGTTAAACAATGATTCAGGTTTTTTATAAATCCAATTTTCTGGTGAAAGGTTGAACCATAAATCAGGATTTTTTTTAAATCCAATTTTCTGATAAAAGGTTTAACCATAAATCAGGTTTTTCTTTTTAAATCCAATTTTCTGGTAACAGTTTGAACCATAATTTAGTTTTTTTTAATCAATTTTTCTGGTAAAAGGTTGGACCACGAATCAGGATTGTTTTTAAATCCAATTTTCTGGTGAAAGGTTAAATCATAATTCAAGGTTTTCTCTATTCCAATTTTTTGCTAAAAGTTTGAATCACGATTCAGGATTTTCTCTCATCTTTATGTGGAATGGTTACACCGGATTGTAGCTTTCTTTTGTCCCCCTCACTTTGGTTTTAAAATTTACCATTTTATGGTGTAATAAACCAAATTTCAGATTATGCGAGATTATCTTGCAGTAGGAAAGCTTACTTTTTTTTTGTTTTCATTAAACCGAAAATTATTTAAGTTTTAATTATTGATTCTATTGTCTTTGAAATATATTTAAAAAACAAATGTAAACCAATTTGATCTAATTTTACAAAATAATTGCATTTTTTTTCACCACAAATATTACCATTCTGTCCTTTTACATTTTGGAATATTTCTTCGCACTCAGTTACACTTATAGTCCATTTAGTGTGTGCTTATTCACAAAGAAAAAAAAATTCTTTAGATTTAAATACATACCCTGTTTTTATTATTGTTTTAATTTAAGCAATGGCTGAATAAATTTCTTCAACCAATATTAATTTTTGCACGAGTTTGAAAAGTTTTTTCCATAATGCACTTAGCTGCTACTTTCATGATCTGTTTTTTTTTTCTTTAATTGTTGTGAATCTATAGATGCTGAAATTTTCATATTATACAGTTTTCAAATTTTTACCTTCTTTTCACAAAACAAAAAATAAAATAGAAATATTTTTAAAATTTATATTGCAACACAGCTCAATTATGCAAAATTAATTGATTTGAATATAAAACAACAACAAGAAAAGTTTAGTATTTGTTTCTGTTTAACATCCAATAATGAATATAACACATTTGAATAAATAAAGCCCATACATAACGAATACATAATCAAAGTATATGCGTAAATACTGAAATAATCAGCATTAAAAAGGCAGCTATAAGTAGCAGAATCCATTTAACCTCTAATATCAGCTAATACAAAATATTACTTTAAACTTTAAAGCTTTTTTAAAATATACAATGTATTTCTATAGTATATTAAATATTTACTTTGAAGGGTTAACTTAATAACAGCAGCGTCGCCACCAAGCGACTAATTATTCTTACATATATAAGTATTTTTTCAGTATTCCTAAATGATAATCTATGACGACGATTTATTTATTTTTTAACAGTACTCGTAAAAAAGGAAAATATTCACCAGCCTTGCAATAGCTGAAAAAGAAATGGTTACAGACACTATTAAATAGCAACACATTTAAGTTGGTTTGCGGTATGCCGCTCCATTTATTGAAAATACAAATTATATAATCATTAAATTATATGTATAGTATGTCAGACTAATATTTACTGTAATATAATATCATTTTACATAGAGTTTCTCGCAGACAGTTTTAGGAGGGTGCTGCACCCTCTCTGACTATTCAGGTCATCAAATATAAAGAATTCTTGAAGCTTAGTATGTTCTGAATCAGGATTTCAAGTCAGGAATAGATCCAAACATCAGGTTAAGTTATCCACCTATTTTAAATGAAAGAGTAAATATTTTAAGACATAAAATATTTCTTGTGCAGACATAACAATAATCAAATTTCACACAGGGGAATTAATCAAAAAATTAAACAGTGTATCAATTCAAATCTCTTTTACAAGGAAATCTTCAGCATTTAAAAAATCAATCAGTGTTCGAAATCATTGGATTGGTGGTCCGCTGGTCCGAGAACACCAAAAATTCATTCGGACCACTAATTTGAAAATTTTAGTGGTCAGCAGTAACAGTACCCCCCCCCCCCTTTCTCTTACAGGGTCACAGGTAAACTTAAATTTTCCCGTCTCAGAGAAAACGGCAACCAAACACAAATCACAGAATTTTATTTTAAAAAATAAATAAAACTGCATTAAACCTTAGTCAATTGAAATATTGGAATTAAAATATCTAAATTAATAATTTTATAGTTTTTCTTTATGTGCTGTTTATTTAATTTTTAGTTATAATTTTATATTTTATTAGGCTGAAAATTTTGGATAACTGCAAAGAAAGTTTGTAAGAAAAAGCTGCAAAATTTTCCATTTGTTAGGTAGAAGGAAAATATTGTGAAATTCTTAAATCAAATGTGGAAAAATATTGCAAAAAGCGTCAGTTGGTTGAGGGAAAAAAATCGTCAATCAATCGTGATTAACAAAAACTAACGCTTGCCATTTGGCTGCAATAGGGTGTTAACGATTTTAATCAACGATTAAATCATGATTTTAATCAACTGATATTTTTTTAGAAAAATTATGATTTTCATCAATGATTTTTAAGGTCTATTTCAATGGTCTGTAAGGAAAAATCCTTTGTAGTATATTGGAATGATATTACACTATTTCAAACATATAGAAATTGATACACATCACTGAAATGTACAAAAAGATGCTTACTATAGAACATGATGAGCATAGCATTAATTTAATCGTTTATTTATGGGGGAAACAAAAGGATTCGTTTATAGTACTGTATAAATAAGCAATAATTGCTGGAAGTTCGTTATCTGTTGTGGTAAGAGTTTTTTTTTAATTTAACTAATTTAGTTACTTCGTATGTATAAAATCTGTAAATCATATACAGGGCAGCAAAAAAGATGTATAGATTTTCGCTTATTGACGAAATATGTTGAAGGGGAATTTTCAGCTGTGAAAATGCGTTTCTTAAATGAACTAATGTTTAGTATACTATTTGGTATATATTCAAATCTATAGATCATATATAGCGTTGCACAAAGGAATTCGGATATTTTTCTGATGACTGATAATAATTGCTGAACTTTAATTTTCAAATGTGTTACGTGTTTTGTAATTTGCTTACTTAGCCATCATATTTAACTTTATTAAACGTTGATTTTTTTTTTTTTTTTTTTTTTTACATAATTCTGAATGTGTTGGAAAGTTATAATCGGTCGTTGAAGCTTGATTATTTTACGTTCTTGTTCAAAAAAATATTTTTATTTTGTATGTATATATATATATATATATATATATATGGGCGAGTTGTAAAAAACAGGGTAGGTGGGTTAAGCCGGGTAGCGCAGATCCCTCCTTCAGTTGTATTTCTGTATCAGCCAACACGAGGAATTACTTGTCGGTAACCATTGTGGCATTTATAGCTGATTGAAACGTTACCGTGTGCGTTTTTTTAGTGTGAAGGAATTAGATTCAATTACTTTAAAAAAAATTGTTTTATTTGATTCTAGATTTTACGCGTATAACCACTATTTTTCAGCATATTAAATATTCCTGAGTACTACATCTATTTTTTTCTTTTCCTGATAATATTTAAAAATTTTTACTGATCTTTTGCTTATAGGATTAAGAGTAGTGACGCCATATTTTAAACTCTGTCATGTTGGGGTAAAACCGGGTACTTAAGAGTGGGTCAAAACTGGGTATTCCTGATTTTGTCCGACACTCATAGAATGTTTTTTAGTATAGTTAATAAATTAGCATGGAATTTTAAATTGCATTCTTAATGCTGTTAAGTTATAATATAATTCTAAATCTATCTAGTTATAATGAAAAAAACTAATTTTGATTTTGTTTTATATTAAAAAGTGGGTCTAATTTTTAACTTACATTTATGAAATTAAATAATTTGCAATTATTAATGAACAAAATAATGGTACTAATTAAGGCATAATTTTATATTATGCTTATTACATTTTAATAACTTTCTAATCTGAGGTGTAAACTTGCGTTATAGATCCACTTAAAATGCAAATATATTTCGTGACTTGTTTCTCTAAATAAAATAATCTGCCCAAATTGACAAATAATCCATAAAATCTCAATCCTATATAACTAGGCTATGTAATCTATAACAGGATTTTTTTTATCAAATATTAAACAGGCAAGAAAAAAACCTCTTGATGAATGAAACTTTCCCAGATTCATTTGCTGTATATAATAGGAGTGGATGGATTACGAAATTAGGTCTTTATTTTATTTGGTTTAAAAATGTATAGATTTTTCCAATCCTTGTCCTGAAAAGCCCGTTCTTTAAATCCTTAACAGGTGTTCAATTCATATAAAAGAATCCTGTTAATCTAGTAAGAGAAAGCAATGTATTTATATATGATTCTTTCCTTACGCAACGCATCGATTTCAACCCCTTGATGTGTCATTCATGCATCTCTAAGCTCATACTAAGAACAAGAGGTGAAGAAGTGGTTATTTTCCAACTCTACGAGATCTGTAACAATTTACCAAATTGGAAAATTATTTAAAACTGCATTTTCGAGAGCAGCAATTGTAAATACTGCAATCAGAAGGTTCGAGAAAACAGGGAGTTTTCCCTACCACAATGTTTTTCCAGACCATCTTTTTGCTCCTTCGGAAGTGAGAGAGAAACCCATGAAAGTCATGATAACACACCTAGGTCTATGCAGCCACAGGTTTGCATAGCTGCAGAAATAAATATTTCTGAAACATCACAGAATAATGGAGCTCAACCTTCCGAACATAAACGAGTTGACAACATCCAGCGTCTTTCACGTCGAGCTGCTTCCAGATGCAGCAGTTAACATCACAGTCACAGACGTCATCACTCATTCAAAATTTTACATCTACAAAATACATTAGTAAAATTATCCATTCGACATCTTCAGACTATATAGCCCAGCAATCTGTATTTCCAGTTTCGCCTAAAATGTTATTATCCTCTTCTAAGGAAGGCTTTCGAATTGTGAAAAGAAAGGGAAAAACTTATTTTGACTTAACAGATATTAAGGAGAAAAAAGCCAAACAAACTGCAAGACGAAAAAAGAAGTTTCTTTAAAAGAAAAAAAAAAAGAAACCAAAAAAGATTGCGGAAACATCTTCAGAAGAAGAGGATAATAAAACCTGTATGTTTTGCTATGAACTTTACTCAAATTCTAAATCCAAATACGATGTTTGAAATGGCGGCACGGATAGGCACACGAAGCATGTAGTATTACAGAAGAATATGACAAATTCATCTGTGATTTTTGAAGCTAAAAGAAAACTCTTAAACGTACAGTGTAAAGTAAGCAGGCCTATACAAGGTAGAAATTTTTCCAACGAATTATTTTTTTTACACATGGAAGAACACATGTGCAATTTCGTTTTGTTAAAAATAATAAAAATGTATTTTTTACTATATTAAGCAAGACCTTTTTCACCAAAATGAGTTTTCCAGTAGTTTTAAATCGATACCCAGTTTTACCCAACCAGCGTGGTAAAATCGGATTTTTGCATACGTTTGAAAAAAGCTACTTTTTTAAATGAACAATTATATATATTTATAAATATTTTACAGACATACATACAATAAATACAATAAACCCAACTGGTATATAATATTTATATATACCTTTAACTGTTGAATGCAGGCGTTATTTATGTGTGTATGTGTGTTTTAATATATATTGTAGTATGTGCGCTTTATTATAATTATATATATTGTTTGAAAAGAATGTTTTATTATAGCCAAGGATTCATTTTACATTCAAAACAGTGTTCAAAGTTTGTTTTCCCATTTCACAGCATTTGAGACTAACAAACTTATATGGTACCCAATTTTGCCCCACTTTCCCTATATATATATTTATTTAAAGGATGCTGTAGAAGAAAATAGCATGAAACATTTATTAGCTCCTTTCTACATCTGTTTCTACTAAAATTTTTGGTAACATGCCATTTATCTTTTAAAATAAGCAATTTTTCTATTCGCACACACATTACGGTAGTTATCGCGATATATCACCAATATTAACACGTTGATACATTCTGATATTAAATTTACGATATTCTCCCCACCTAGCAGTTAAACTTTTGAAAAAAAAGATGAAAAAAGGTTTTCCGAAAACTTGTAGCAATTTATTCCAGGATGATATTTTAGAAGTATCGGCAAATATATATATATGCTCTAAAAGTTAAAATCTTCTAACTGATGATGCAATTGATTTTTAAAAACATGAGTTTTAACTCTTTGAAATACATTGGTGAGCGTAGGTCACTTCGCCCCCCACAAAGACTATATTTTTTCTACCATAAAACTAACTAAACGTCCGTATTTTAACACAATCTTTTTTAGAGCAACTCAACAGGCCAGATTACATTTACTTAAGAAAATTTCGAAACATTCGGGCAAATATAAATATTTTTTACTAAATAAAATGTGTAAAAACTTCGTCAAAATTAGCAAAAACCTCAGTTACATCGTGGTAAAAATCTTACCAGCCTTTTTCCCACTAAATATTAACTTTTTTTCACTCGGGCTACGAAAACATTATGTTTTTAACATCTAAAAATTTCAAAGAGTTTAGATGATAACGGCAAATTTTAAGAATTTAAAATACTGGAAGAACCTTGTCCCTCCCCTACCTCCCTTTCCAGGCATATTTCAAAATTACATATAAGACTCCAAAAATCAAATTATGCAGAATATTAATACCAAATAATAATAACAATACCAAAAAGCATATACTTTCAATTCTGTTTGAAATACTGCAATACATTTTAAAAAATACAAAATTAATCTTTAAAAAAATTCATTGTCCGAAGTTACTTTTCTGTTTTTCTGCACATTTTACTGTACGACTCACATTACGTATATATTATTTTAAAATACACGATGTTATACAGTAGCTTTGAAATTATCGAGTATTCATTTGATTCAGATATAAATGGATTTAAGGGTGAAAAAAATTAGTTTGAAAAGAAAAAAAACCCACCAAGATTTTGATATGAAAATAAAATCTATATATATAAAAGCCGTTCTCTGTGTGTATGTCCTTTATACAAATCTTCAATTTTAGACGGATTTGCACGAAACTTGCTGTATATACGTTTTAGAACGTGGAAAAGATCACTGTCTATTTTAAAAAATCATCAGACCAATATTTATCCCTTTTTTCTACGACCATTCATAATTTAACATTATAGAAATATATCTTTTTAAATATTCAAATTCAAGTTTCTTTCCCGTTGCCACACATCTAAAAAATTGCTCAATAACTTAAAAAAAATTTTGATTACTCGAGTACTTTGTTTTATGTCAATAAAAATTCGGATTGTCTCACTATATTTTTGCTGTTTTTGAAATTGACGTCATTCAAAGAAGAAAATGCACATTTTTCATATATTTATGTAAAAAGTTTAACTAAGCATGTTTTAAAATGACCTTAGTAGTACTTTAGTTGAATGTTAAAAAATCTATTTTAATGAAGTCGTTTCAATATCAAGAAATCAATTAAGGAAAAAGATAATAATAAAAAATCGTTTGCTAGATATGACGTCAATTTCGTCAATATAATTTCAAACTGGTTCTGAAAACCGGCTGCTACAATTTATTTCCTATTTCCTATTTCCTTTGTTTTAGCGATCAGTTTCGTTTTACCGATCACTTATTTATCTGAGTAGCACATTTCTCCCGCTGCGGACAAATTCTACGAACAAATCTTTAATTAAAGGAAATATATGAGTGAGTTTGATCTTCCATTTTAAAGCAATATGTATCTTTATCTCAAATGTCCTTCCGTATAGCTGAAAACGACATCACTGCACTATTATATTTTCTAATGTGTAAGACAAAATTTCAGCTGTTTAGGGCCTAATTTTTTAGTTGATCATTTACAGTAGGATTTGGTAAAAGAATGATAGACGGATATACATTATACTAAAACTATTCCTCAAAAATTATCTAAGTTTTTAAAAAGGTTAATCATTCAGAATTGGTTTCGCCTGATTATAGAACATTTCAGTTAATTCTCTAACAAAGCATGTACAACAAAATGGTATATACTATTCCAGAAATTTGGGTGCAATTTAATAGTGCAAATTTCATCAAAATCTGTCCAGTAGAACTTTTAAAAAAGGCTAATCTTTTTTAATCGGGCTCACCTGACTATTGAAATTTCTTCTATAATTTTATAACAAAGCGATGTAAAACTATATGTAATATTTTAAAAACATCCGTGTAAAATTATCTAACAAACAATACAAGTTCCAATGAAATTCATTCAGAATTTTTAAAAAGACTAATCTTTCGTAATCGTCCACATGATTATGGAATTTTCCCCTATAATTCCATGACTAATCAGCATATAACAATGTTATGCACCAAAATCTTAACTGAAAAACTAATAGTGCAAGTTGAATTAAAATTATTTCAGAAGAACAAGCTATAAATAGCAGGAATAAGATTCCCACACGAAAACAAACAAATACTGAAATTTGCCAATTTAGTTATGTAAAAGTACACGAAAACAAACAAATACTGAATTATTTACAATGTTTTTGAGCAATTAAGTTAATCTTTTGTAACTGGGTTACAGACATTTAAAAAAAAATCAAGGTTGAAAATTACTTTAAAAAACATAAAAAATCTGTAAGTTGAGATAAACTTTTCAAACAAATTACGGAAAGTGTTTTTTGTTTTCTGTTAGACGTTGAAATAATCGGATGCATGATATTTAGAGATCAAATTCCAGTAAAAGCGTAATTTATGGCACGGTTAGGTTGTTGCCACCAACAATATGACGCTAGGCGTTACTCATAGATATATCTTTTCTACATAATATTGCATTAATAGCAAACGGATATATCTTTCTTAATTGGGTTGCAGGTATATTTAAAAATATCTCCGTGATTGAAAATTAATTTAAAATGGATAAACAATCTGTAAATTGAGATAAGCTTTTCAAGGAAATATTATGGAAAGTGCTTTTTGTATTCTATTAGACGTTGGAATAATCAAATGTGCGATGTTTAATGGTTAAATTGCAGTAAAAGTTAAATTTATAGTTGGATTAGGTTGTTGCCACCAACAATATGATGCTAGAGTTACTCATAGCAATGTCTTAACTTTATAATATTGCATTAAGAGGAAACAGGTGTATATCTTTCGTAATTGGGCTGCATGTAGGGATGAGATTTCCGCGGTTTTGCACGCTGGTATATTCTTAGATAAAATGTTGTTCTGTTAAATCGCAAAAGTGTTCCGATTAAATGAAATATCATTTCCTCTAACAAAACACTGGTGTACAAAAACGCGGAAATCTCATTCCTGGCTGCATGCAAAATAAAAAATATCCATGATTGAAAATTACTTTAAAATCCATTCACATGAAAAAATTGAGATACAATTTTCAAATAAATTTAATTAGACAGAACTTTTTTCTATTCGACAGTGTGAAAAACGAAATTGTATGATGTTCATAAGTTAAGAAAAATTTCAGTAAATGCAAAATTTATGGGTTAGGCCGTTGGCATCATCAGTATAATGTCAGAGTTGGCATTGTGTTTGTACTTTTTTTGTATATTCTGAATATGACTCAATGAAAGAGTCGAAATATGTAAATTTTTAATATTTTTGTAGTAGACGCAATTAAGACTACTTTACTTATATATCTTATTGGTCTTTTTAACAATTAGTGGGCGGAAATGCACCAATCTCAGTTATTGTCATTGCCGTATTATTTCATTTTAATGTATTTTACCCGGGAGGATCCTTATTATAGACACGAGCGAAGCCGGGTAGATCTGCTAGTCTATCTATATTATAAAAAACAAATATATCTGTGCGTAACGCTGACGTCATTTTGCAAATGGCAGCACTTTGAAATCTGGAATGAAATTTAGGTTTTGCAATTTCCGTGTTCGGCTCGTCGTCAGCTTAAAATTCCGAGTAAAATGAGAACTACATTTAACATTTTTGTTGAACATTGTCACAATTCTATTTCAAAGACCCGTGATCGGGGGATGTAACTCACAATTATGTGGGTGGGAAACTGGAAATTATTTTAATCCCTTCCGTTTAGGTCTAAAATGAAAGTACTAAGTTTTATCCCACGTACTAGGCGAACATTAGAAAATATGTACATATTTATAGTCGATAAACACTTTTTTAAGATTATCTTAACAATATCTCAGAACAATTCTTTCAAAAACATTGTCAATACAAATGTCGTAGAACTTGAAATTCTGAATAAAATGAGTACCCATATTAATATTTTTGCTGAACATTAAGGTCGCAATTCTATTTCAAAATTTTGTCTTAACCGCTAATCAAGAGAGAGACAGAGTTATCAATCCGCCCTGCCTCCGTTTATTACATACATGCATTTTCTTTAAGTTGTTCAGGCCCTCGCGATGTTTGTGTAATTATGTTAATGCTTTATTTTGTGTATTTTGAGGATTATAATTTAGTAGTTATCGAGAAAGAGGTACATAATTGACAGCCGTTTTACATGCCATTTCTCAACTGATATCGTGAACCTTAAACCTTAGTTTAAAAAAAAAAAAAAACCCGTAAAGCTTATAATACTTTTTTTTTCAATATTCCGAAGTTTTTAAAATTTTATGAATTTAACTTAAGATGCTCGTATACTAGTCGAAAGTAATTTTTATTAAAACCATCTTAGTCCTTTTCGTTAAATATCGAAGTTTAAAATCGTGCTATTGGTTGACCTATAATTCCTCTAGCGACAAGAATCCTGCACACTCATTTGTTCCCTCGCTCCTCCCCACTATTTTCGACCTCCTTAAATGTGTTTCATACGCACTGCTATTCGCTATATATGTCAAATTAAATACGACGCATAATTCAAATACAACATCAGAGATCATAAACAATATTTCCCATCATTTACAAATCATTTTTGAAATATGCTAAAAATCATGAAATAATGCACTTTTTAAGTTATCTATTTGTTCGTAGCGACAAAGCCGCACCTAGTAGTGCGGGAAAACTTAGTACGTTTATTTCTGACCTATGTCGAAGGGATTAAAACAATTTCCAGCTTTCCCGTATTTAATTCCGAATTCGGCCTTTTTTTTCCATTTCCTACCACTGGGCTATTATCCGTAATCAAGAGTTTAAGCCATAACTCTGAAAATATCCAAAATAAAGCCTAAAATAATTAAAATCCTCAAATAGTAACTCAATAAATTAAAATATATATAGGGGAGATGGGGGCACATGTGAACAGTTCGCATAAATATAGCTTTTTCTCATGACTGGACTAATTTCTATAAACAAAACCTACTCAATATAGTAAATAGAACTTTCTTTTATACATGGTAATTTTTTAAAAATCCCCTGTATAGTTCTTACATTTTTTAATAGTTTTATAAATTCGAAAAATTGTTCACATGTGCCCCATGAGCGGGGTAGTTGTGAACACACGTGGGGCACATGTGAACTTAAGGAAAAAGATCCTTTGACATGCTTTTTATTCTGCTATTCATTTGTCATCGTAATGATTAGTTAATTACCTGTGAAATTCGCCATAAAAAAGTATATATATGTATATATATATATATATATATATATATATATATATATACAGTAAATTCTGTCTAAGGCGGACTCTGTATAAGCCGGAAATCTGTCTACCGCGGAAATTTTTTCAAGTCCCGGCGAACCCATAGAAAATTACATTAATTCATGCTGCATAAGGCGGAATCTGTCTGACGCGGAAACGGAAAGGATTTTAAGGTCCCACCGAAACCAAAATTTTGCATAAGGCAGAAAAAGGATAATTTAAAAATGAAAAGCGTTTTGTTTATTAAACTTCAAAACTGATAAGTCAAATAGCTCAATGTCGAGCATGTTAGCTAAAATTCCGTAAGCTTTTAAAAAAGTTAATTCAAAAGAACAGAAACTTTAAATTTTAAGGAATTTATGCTTATGCCATTTTTTCATATGCAAAATTGCATCTAAAGTTAATATTTCTAGTAAAATGAACATTTATGAAAATGATTACGTATTTTCGAAAGTACAATATATTATACTTTATGATTGTACTCAAATTCAAAATTATAGCGTTCTTTCTCATTCTCGAAGTTTTTTTTTTTTTTTTTTTTTTTTTTTTTTTTTTTTTTTGTGTGTGTGTATAAACTTCCACATATGAATGTATTACAGCAGTACTAAGAAATTGAATAAAGTTTCTCATTTATCTTTAAAAAGACAAAGGATCTTTCAGATTTTCAGTTTGCAACCGATTTTCTAGTCAAGAGAATCAATAAAAGATCGTCCTCTTCCAGGGATTTTTTTTTTTTTTTGGGGGGGGGGGGAGCTTTTTTGCATAAGCCGGAATATTGTCTACCACGGAAATTTTTCTCAGTCCCGACCGATTCCGCCTTAGACAGAGTTTACTATATATATATATATATATTTATATTTCTCTAGTTTCTGGGTGATATGTTTAAGCAAATTATTATAAAATGAAAATAAGTAGATTTTGGGGGTGGAGGATTAGATGGTTCATTAAGTATTGCTGAAATAAAATAAAAAAATAAAGAAGCAATTTTAAAAAAGAAATTAAAACTTAAATTTTGCTTAGGGGTTTTTGTTTGGGGAAATTTTTGGGGAGGGGGCGTTTACATACTATTTATCTCAAATCTGCCGAAATACGAAAGATTCCCACTGCTTTATTTGCCTTATTTACTTGTAAATTATAGATAAAGAAGGGGTTTTTAATGATTTAAAAAAAAATCTCGACTATAACCCCCCCCCCTTCCCCTAACTTCTTTTCCTTTTGAAAGAGGGAGGGGTTACAATAGGGATTTTACGGTAGTTATCAGTTTAAAAATTTTACTTTCTTAAAATATTACTCATATGTATCTCCATTCAAAGCGTCATATACATAACTGTTTTAGATATGGAAGTAAGCCATCATTGCAAGTTTAGAACAAACGTAATACAAAAATTTGCAAAGTTGTTCAGGGTAATACTTTTGTATTAACAGTGCATAAAAAATATTGTTGTAAACTGTTTAGTAAAATAATATATAACACTTATTGGATTTTAGAAAACATTGAATACATTTAAAGTACAATTGAATGTAAACGAGCTTGTTGCACTTTATGTATTTGCTGAAAGATGTGTTTGATGAAGTTTCAATGCAAAATCAACTTTATGTGAGGAAAATATCTTCTATTTCAGGAAAATTATAGGTAATGGAACTGACATTATTTATCATTACGTTAACTGAAAGGAACAGAACCACAGAATGATTATTGGGGCACTTAAGTACTGTTCATATCTGCCCCAACTTGTCTGTTCACAAGTGCCCCACATTGCTGCTTCTGTTAAATTGATAAATTATTAACATTTCTCAAATTTAGAAGAAAAAGAACTGTATTAAAAATATTTATTAGTATTCATAGTGCATGTTAAAACACTCAAATTCAAATAAATGAATAAATAAATAAAGTTAAACGCTTATGAACTCTGAACAAAGATTTTACTTTTGAGATCTAAAAACAGTGTTTTGGCTACAGAGGAAAAATAAAAGGTCAAAAAGCTTCAAAAAATTTTTACCGTATGTCTACAGGTGTTGTCATCTTTAGTAATTTTTTTTCAAATAAAAAAACTTACAATAACCATTGAAAAATTGCGATGTTCACATCTGCCCCCTGTTCACATGTGCCCCTATAAATTAGAAACAGGGTGAACTGATAACCTCGTCTTGTCTGGCTTCAATCACTTGATTAACGAATTAGGCAAAACTTTGCAATATAATTGTAAAAATTCAACAAAAATATTAAGTACACATTTCAATCAGAATTTTAATCTCTACAACATCTGTATTGACAATGTTTTTAATAGAGTTAGTTTTTTTTAGATATTGTTATGGTAATTAATAAAAATGTGTTTTTTGACTATAAATCTGTACATACCTTCAACCACTCACCTAGTAAGAGGGGGAAAACTTAGTACATTCATTCTAGACTTAAAGTAAAGGGATTAAAACAATTTCCAGCTTCCCCTAATTAATTCCAAATGCGGCCCTTTTTTCCTCCCGTACCACTGGTCTATAAAGAATTTTAAAGACTTTAAAATGCTATGCGCTCTCAGTTTTTTTTTTCGGGGGGGGGGGGATGCCAATTTCGAGTGGGAAGAAAAATCTTGATTATTTATTGTGACAATAAAATGACACAGAACAGATATATATATATATATATATATATATATATATATATATATACAGTAAATTCTGTCCAAGGCGGACTCTGTGCAAGCCGGAAATCTGTCTACCTCGGAAAATTTTTCTAGTCCCGGCGAACCCATAGAAAATAATATTAATTCTTGTTGCATAACCCGGAATCTGTCTAACGCGGAAACGGAAATTTTTTTAAGATCCCAACAAAGCCAAAATTTTGTATAAGGCGGAAAAAAGGATATTTTAAGCATGAAAAGCATTCCATTCATGAAACTTTAAAACTGATATACACACGTCATATACTCAATGCGGAGAATTTAAATTAAATTCCGTAATAGTTAAAAAAAAGTTAATTTAAATAACTAGAAATTGTTTGAATTTTAAGGAATTCTTGCATTTAAAAAATGAAATAATCATTTTTCCTATGTAATTTTGCATGTAAAAATTATTATTATTAGAAGGATGCACATTTATGAAAATAAGTATTTTCTAAAGTACAATATATTATGCTTTACGCTTGTACTCAAATTCAAAGTGATAGTTTACTGCCTCATTCCCGAAGTTATTTTGTCTTTGTGTGTGTATATTTGACTGTAACCTACAAATTTGCAGGTATTACAGCAGTATTAAGAAATTGAATAGCATTTCTCATTCATCTGTAAAGACTTTCAGAATTTCAGTTTTCTACCAATTTTCGAGTCAGAACAATCAATGAAAGATCGTTATCGTTGAGAAGTTTATTACAACTCAAAATCCAACCTTTTTTATCGAAAACATAAAATGCTAATCGATTGACGTATGCTTCATTCCAATAAATCGCGTTTTCATTAAACCCGATCATTGCACGGGTTATTTGTTCTTCGTCGTTTTATCTTGGCATCGTAAAAATGTCTTCAAGATCTAAACTCATTACTCCATCGCTGCAGGATAAAGTCGAAGTTTACCAAACTAAAAGAAAAATAATTATTCTGTAGGAGATCTTTGTATTAGGCTTAATTATGGTAAAGCTCAAATTCATGATGCTTAAAAAGAAGGAGTTGAAAACATCCAATAGAAAGAGGAAACACGCTGTGAAAGATGAAGACATTAATGCATTAACTTTTGAATGTTTTTCGATTGCTAGAGTGAGAAGTTTGCTCATATCTGGACTAAATTGCGAAAAAATTGGTAAAACGGATTTTAAAGTTTCGAGTAAATAGTTAATGAGTTTCCATAATCTACACAACATTGCCATGAAGCATGTTTGCTGACATCCGAAAGATACCCCACAACATGAAATTCGGGAATGGGAGGGAAACTTTCACCTACTGATTGAAAGATATCAAGAGAAGGACATATATATCATTGCGATGAGACTGTACTATTTCATCGTATGTGCCAAACAAGCCCCTTGTAAAAAGATGAAGCTAATGCCGCTGAGGTAAAACCTCCAACGAGCGTGTCACTGTTTTGTTTTTGCGAATTTGTAGGGCAGTTTAAAAAATTTAATGATTGGGAAATTGAAAACGACGTTATGTTTCAAGAATGTAAATATTGTTAAACTGCCTGTGACTTGGAGATCTCAGAAAAATACTGGTTCTCGATTGTTTTAATGGAGGGGTGGCTGAAGGAGTTCAATAGACGAATGATTGAAGAAACTAAAAAATAAAATTTGCTCCTCGATAATGCACCTTATCATGCCGACGTCAAACTGTTGAATATAAATTTACAATTTCTTCCGTCAGATACTACTGCAGTGACAGAACCAATGGATCAATGAGTTATTAATATGATGCTGTTAGTTATTATTCGATTATTGCGTCTTTTGAAGACTGTTCATCAGCCAACCACCTGACAAAAAAAAACATCAGTGTTTCCGATGCTGTTAAACGAATTGCCGAACTTTGCTCAGAAAGGCCGCCTGAAAAGGCTAACCGTTGTCTTAGGAAAGCAAATGAGGATGACCACGCTTTTGAAAACATTGAAGACAGCGATGAAATGCAAGCAAGACGTCTTGAGAAAAATTAGGTACCTCGAAATTATTTTTCTTGTTCAGAGAAATAAAAAAAAAATAATACCGATAAGAGACTTACGCGTTAGTACAGAATGCATGGTGAACCGAAAGAAAAAACAAACATCGATAAAATATTATTATTTTTTTTTTTTAAACTACTATGCGAAATATGAAGTATGTAATTGTATTGATTAAATTAAATGATTTCCATCAAATTTCAGAATTAGAGCAATTTCCTGTTGGTAATATTTATTTTTGTGTTCAAATAATATGTTTCGAAATCAGTAAAAACAACAAATTTAATAATAATCTAATTTCATGAAAGATTTTATTTTAAAGAACATTACTAAAAGCTACGAACGTAAAAAAAATATATGATTTGTGCATTTTTCGGAAGTGGGGGGGACTCTTTTGTATAAGCCGGAATATTGTCTACCACGGAAAATTTTCTCAGTCCCGACCGATTCCGCCTTAGACAGAGTTTACTGTATATATATATATATATATTAATTTAAGCAGTTTTAAAGAGTTTTGAAACTTTAAGTATTATAACTGTGAGAGGTGAAGAAAACGGGGAAACGAAATTTTGAAGGTGAAATTCAGATAAAATTTTAATGAAATGGATATGATGGAATGAATAGTTAATGAAATTTTGGACTGATTATTTATTCACTTAAAGTAACAAATACAGTAGAGCAATTTTTTTTTAAAAACATGTAACTGATGTCAAAGAAATTGTCACATAACTAGTGTGAAGCGGTCTGTGAGATCGCTCCAATGAAAGATGAATAAAAACCGCGATAAACTCATAGGATGTTGTTTTTGTACTAAACTTTATGTACAGGAATGTTATAATTAAAATTCACCTATTCAAAAGTGTCTGGTGATGGTACTAAAGTTCACAACGGAACAAAATTTCGCTAGTGTTTGTAGTTAAACTGAAAATTGCAAGTATATAAAAAATTGCAAAACTATAAAAATTAAAAAAAAGCTGCGGTTTGAGAGACCGGTAACATCAGTTAAAGGTTAAGAAATAAAAAGTATATAAAAAATGTGATAAATTATTTTTATTTAAGGCACAGTTAAGAAAGATTTTTTCTTCTCTAGGAATAGGAAAAATATTACCAACATTTCATTTTTCATATACACGCAAACATATGTATAATATTTCTGATAGTTTTAAAACACATACCCAAACCCATGATACGTGTGTATAGATAGAGAAGTGCCCAATATTCAGAGTTAAAAGCATAGGAGAGAGTATGGAGGAATGGGACACCTTTTACAAAAATAAGAAAAAGAACTTTGTTTGACACAAAAACAATATTTCAGTTTATGGAATACAAAATGAAATAATTTCTATTGTCCTTGAACAATGTAGAAACATAATTTTCAGAAACAATTTTATAATTAAAGGAATGGAAATATAACAAAATTTAACTCATAAAGAAGAAATATTTACGTGCATCCTAATTTGAAATCATAATCAAGATGGATGCCTTGAACACCTCTGTGGCTGCGTGAACAGTCATTACGTCATCATTGAAGTCCTTTCTCATTGGGTGACAGGTGCGACTAAGATATTTCATGTATTTGTACTATGCGAGTGGTAAATATTTTACCCGGTTACAGATACAATTCTAGTAAACATACAGATTTCTGTAGTTTTACAAAAACTAGTTTTGTAGGATTACAGATTTTTTTTTTACAGTGTAGTCATATTTAAAGAGACTGAAGAATTCTTTATGTATTCCCTGGTATAGTATCAGTTTTTGAATTGAAAAATAATCTTGGCTTTTTATGTAACTGTTTTTTGGTGATTTTGCATCCTGATAAAACAAACATGTATAAAAAATATATATAAATGCAATAAAACAGTTTAAATGCAATTGATATCTATTGTGGTAGAAATTATCCTCCCATTTGCCCTCTAATTTACACTTTCTGTTTTGCATTAATTTAAAACAACTTTAAATAGGTATCAATGACAAATCTGATATTAAATATACGTTTAAAATTCATTTCAAATACATCATAAACATGTTTCGCAAATTTTATTTTTATTTTTCATAGAAAAATTATACATGGTCTAGGGTACGATCTGCCTAGGGCGAAGGTACAAAAACCAAGGTAAGTACCTTGGTTCTAAAATTACTATTTTTTTAATTAAAAGAAAAACTGTGATAGGCGTAAAATTAGAGAGAGAACTATGAGAGAAGCCAAAAACTAAGGTAAGTACCTTGGTTCTAAAATTACTATTTTTTTAATTAAAAGAAAAACTGTGATAAGCCTAAAATTAGAGAGAGAACTATGAGAGAAGCAGAACATAATAAATATTAGAAAATAGCTTTATTAAATTAAAATGTTAAAATAGGACTGAGGTACAACACTTTCCCCTACACAAATACACTTTTTTCTACTTCATCTCTACTTATGACACCACACTTCATCATTTGCACATTTTTTGGTATATTTTTTGGAAATTTATCATTTATTAGATTTTCCATGTCACTCATTCCTATTTTTGTATTGTTTGCCTCGTAAAATATATGAATAGGAACAAAGTTTAAATATTTACTTTCACTTCAAATATTGTAATTAAATTTTTAATTGTGCAGATTAATTATAATTTCATCCGTGATGAGACAATCAATCAAGTAAATGCAGTGGCATTTACATCCCTTTTTATGCCTAGTCAAGAGTTATAGTATTAGTTCAATCAAAATAAGTCATTATTATTATTGTTATTATTAGGTGCGTTCGTAATTATATAAATACGCAGCACCTATAGTCGACGGGTGGTCCGCCTGTCTGTCTGCATATAACAGCGCAAAAATTACCCAACCGAATATTTTTTAAATTTAATATATATAATCGTTGCAGAAGTTAGTCGAGTAATTTCAAATTTTATAGAAATCTAATCAAAACTTAAAAAGATATTAATAAAAAATTTTCTTCATTTCATTAAATCCCACCATACCTAAAGAATTCAATGATATACCATGATAGGTAATGACGCTAGGTTGTCATGGTGATAACGTCCTATTTAAGATGGAGTCCTATTATTTCCGTATTAGTGAATTTAATATATATAGAATCGTAATAACTTTTGTATTCATGCATTTTTGCAAAAGAGTGCACCAGCTATTGCACCAAGATCTGAATATTTATAAAACTAGTTATAGTACGAACGTACCTCATTTACCACGTTTGACGTACAATTTTCGAATTGTTATTTTGTTGTTGTTGTTCAAAGCAGCATTTTTCTTCACATTAATTCACTGCTTATTTCATTCACCGTTATTGTTGTTTGAAGTATTTCATTCACAGTTGTAATATATAATTGCAGCCTTCGTTTGGTGTTTATACCAGTCATATCTTCTGTTGAAACTATATTAATGTTTGTATTCTAACTGTACAGATATACTTTCGAAAGCGCTTCTTTTCTTTTTACACATTTCTTTACATTCAAGGTAAAATGTTGTCATTACTAAAACTACTGTATTTCTTTTAACGGATATTTCTTACGTTACATAACAATAGCTTCATATAAACCCATACTTGGGTTTCCCTTGGCGTTCAGAATTTTCATAACAAAATTTATGCATCTTTTCCTTTGAAATTAATATTAAGGTACACACATCTTCGTAGGTAATTTTCTTTTTTTTTTTTTTTTTAAATGTCTTTATACTCTTTATACCAATTTTTTATGATTACATTAAAGTTAAAACTTTCAAAGATATGTAAATATTTTAGCAATTACACAGAAATAATATTTTTAAAGAGAAAAATAGTCAAAATTATGTGAAAAATTGACATTTCCGCAAAACATGATAACTCAAAAACAAACCAATGTATTGGCATTTTATGAATTGCGTAATAAAGAGAATAACTTTCTCTAGGATATAGACTATTCGCATTATAGTAACATCTATATCTGAGATGCTGTGGCAGTTGAAGTACTAATGTAATGAAAAATATGCAAAATTCGTTGCAATTTTGTCACTTATATCATTGTAAATATAAAACTAATTAATATATTAACATGAGTATAGTTTATTACCTCAATAAACAGTTGTAAAAAAGGTGCACAACTTTTTAAGGTATTTCATACAAAATATTTCGCTATATTAGATGTTTTGTGTAAAGTACGAATTTGAAAAATGTCCTTTTTTAGAAAAAGCTAAACTTTTAAGCACAAGTCAAAAGCTGTAATAACTTTAAACGGCTGTAACTCTGGTTCTAATTACGATACAGGTACAATTTAAGCATAATTCGACAGTAAAAAGATTCGATTTTAATATTATTGCAAAAATGAAAAATAGATATATTGATCGAAAATCTCGTTTCAAAGATGTGCAGATACCTTAAAAAAGATTTTGACCGAGAAAAATTTAGAGAACTTTTGAGATTTCTATTCGAGACCGATCCAAACAATTCATATCTGAGCCCACCCGGTTCCGAAAAATTTTATGTGATCGGAGCCCGATACCGAAAATGCCCAGTAAACAATTTTTGATAACAATTTTAAATTCTTTCAAGATTAATTTTCTCATTTAAAAATCTCTTTTTACACAGAAATAAGTATTTATCCTGAATGCTCACTTAAGACTCCCTGAATACTCTCTTTTGGATCTGTGCATATATAATGTTATCATTTTAGGGTGTGTGTGTGGGGAGGGGGGGGGGGAGGTCTGACACATGATATTGTAAGATATCACAAGGGGGAGGGGGGGGGGTCTGACACATGATATTGTAAGATATCACAAGGGGGAGGGTGGATTTGTCTATTTATATTGTTATCATTTTTTATTCAACCAAATTTTTCTCTTTTTATCTGTAAATTGGTCTTTACATCAAAGTAGTCTGTTATCTATTTTTATGAAAATATAAAGTTATTATTAAAATCCTTAAATGATTGTAAACCAAAATTTAGAATATCCCAACATTTGTCATTCCTATTCTTCTGTCATATGTGTAAGGATATATAATTCGCTGTTCGAAAAAGTGTAAAGTATGCTGCAAAGTATGTTTGAAATGATACTTGTGTTTACTAGCACGTAAAAGAGAAAGAGTGTTATCCACCTGTTTTGTTGATAAGAAATTTTGTTTGCTTCCCTCCCCTCCTACGTGAGGGGACAAGTGCAAGAAAACATTATTACTTTTCAATGCCTTATGTAACAAAAATCTTGTGTATCACTCCAAACAAAAGAAAATAATTCCAAAAATCAAAAGAATTTTTAGACATTGATAACGATATCATTTCGGGGTGTCATTTGGGGGGGGGGGGGGGTGTCGAGGGATGAAAACGGATGATATCGTAAGGCTAAAGGGTGTCGAAAATTACCAAAAAGTTGATAACGTTATATATATGTACAGTCCCTTTTCGTGATTTTCATATCCCTGAAAATCTGCTTAAAATAGAAAATTTGTTATTTATACCCAACTACTGTCTGAATTCTACAAAAATCACAATTCTTATATTTTAAAATATCATTGTGCAACTAGGGCTGAAATATATAAGATCTGTTTTCTTGTAATTCTGGAAAAGTACTTCAAATAAAAAGTGAGGATAGACAAGGAATATTCCACGGTTTCTTTATGTTACTTACATTCAACGTTCCAAGCTATCAGAATCAGATAGAATATTTCTCTTTATATCCCATCAATAATAATTCAATTCCCTTCAAACTGATTTTCAAAGAATTGTGAAACATTCTAAGAAACTTAGACTACATTCTTGTTTCTCAAACATCAAGGTTTATTTCTTTACTTTGTGCCCGAGCTCGAAGACTAGTATAAAAATAGAGTAAGAGCCCGCTTAGGACCAGGGCATGGGCTCGGGTTAACGCACAATTGGCATTCAACCTAAAGACGGGTCTGCAGAAAATAAAAATAAACAAAGACAAAAAAATCATGCATCAAGCATAGATTATGAAACACTTTCCAACACTTCCAGAATACTTTAACAAATTTTCATCATTTAATAAGGTGAAAGATGATGTCTAAGTAAACAACTTAGAAAACGCATAAAACATTTGAAAACACAATTTCTGGGATTATCATCGATAGCTGGACTAATATGCGAAATCCTTTGTGCAGTCCTATATATGATTTATAGAGAGTGTTCTCACTAGCTTTTGGCCAACAGTAACGATTAGGTGAATGAGAAATAAAAAACAGTAGCCAAATGAAAAGAAAAGCTAGCAAAATAGGTTCGGCGTGAAACACTGAAATATCTATCTTTAACCACATATTCTATCTCTTTTTTTACTTTCTTCTATCTTTACAAGAAGAAAGTATTGGTTTCATGAAAATTTTCGAATTCCAGTTTTTGACGGATTTACACGTTTTATGAGTCAGAGATTCCAAAAAACATGTTTTTACAAAATGTCTGTCTGTGAGTCTGTCTGTCTGTCTGTCTGTCCGTCCGTCTGTCTGTCTGTATGTGACACAAATTTTGTGGGCGCTCTATCTCAAGAACTAATGGACGAAATTTCACAAAACTTCATATTTAGTTAGACCTTGATATAAACTGGAACTGATTAGTTTTTGGTGAAAATCGCCCAACAGGTGGCGCTGCTATGTGGCATTTTTAACGATTTCTGCAATAGCTGTATCTCAAGAACTACTGCACGGATTTTCATAAAACTTCAGATTCAGTTAGTCCAGGATATAGTTTGGTGCTGATTACTTTTTTGTGAAAATCGCCCAACAGGTGGCGCTGGTATGCTGCATTGTTCATGATTATCGCAATAGCTCTAACTCAAGAAAAAATGCACGGATTTTCATCAAACTTCAGATTAAGTTAGTCCCTGATATAAATTAGTGCTGCTTAATTTTTGGTGCAAATCGTCTAACAGGTGGCGCTTCTGTGCTGCATTTTTCACGATTTCCACAAGAGGTGTATCTCAAGAACTATTGCACGGATTTTCATCAAACTTCAGATTTAGTTAGTCCTTGGCATGAATTGATGTATAAATTAGTGCCGTTTAATTTTTAGTGTAAATCGCTCAACAGGTGGCGCTTCTGTGCTGCATTTTTCACGATTTCCACAAGAGCTGTATCTCAAGAACTATTGCACGGATTTTCATCAAACTTCAGATTTAGTTAGTCCTTGACATGAATTGATGTATTAATTAGTGCTGTTTAATTTTTGGTGTAAATCGCTCAACAGGTGGCGCTTCTATGCTGTATTTTTTGCGATTTCCACAATAGCTTTATCTCAAGAACTAATGCTTGGATTTTCAACAAACTTCAGATTCAGGTATACCTTGATATCGTTTAGTGCTGTTTACTTTTGGTGTAAATCGCTCAACAGGTGGCGCTGCTATGCTACATTTTTTCAGAATTTCCGCTATAGCTCTATCTCAAGAACTAATGCGCGAATTTTCATCCAACTTCAAATTCAGATATACTTTGATATGAATTGGTGCTAAATCGTTATTTCTTGTACTATTTGAATGATTTAATTGACGTGATTTATATAGAAGAAAGTTTTGTGATAGCCACAACATACTAGTTTCAATAGGTCCTAAAATAACCTATTTTTTTGTAATTGCTTATAAAATAGAAATTCAACTATCCGCAACAGAAACTATTAAAAATAACAATAAGTGTATTCTAAATGTTTCCTAAATGTGTAAATGTTTCAGACATTGTTTTAGCACTCTCAATAAAAATTAAAAACAACTATCTTTGATTTAATTTGTGAAAATATACACTAAAAATTGCTATGAGATTTCGGCTCTTCACCGGAAAAAAATTTTCACCGGCCAATAGTACTTTGCATAGAACTAATAAATAGTATGGTAAATGGCTAATTTCAACACTGCATTCCAGCAAACATTTTCTCTCTTTGGCGCTTGATGCTAAGTAATTTTGTTTGTGTTTTTGCCGTCGCATAGATAGTGATTAACTGACAATAGAGAAATACCTATCGCGTAATCCTTTTATATCTTTGACTGTTGCTAAATTGAATTGGTGTTGAGTCAGTATCTCTATAAATCGAGCAATGTTAATGGCACAATGCTGTATTTCACACCACACACACAAACACACAAAAAAATGCAAAAATTCAGCACTCGCAATTTGGCGAGTTTTGTTGTTCGTTTACTCGCCAAATGAAGCATTTTGTCGCAATTTGGCGCAATGGCGAGCGGCAGCGATAACCCTGTTTATAGGTTTATATATATACTACATAGTATGTTAAAATTTATTTCAGTTATGGCACAGTTGTAAATTTGTAAATTTCCCTTCAGCAATTTCCGTCATTAACCGGAAATATACTCGAAGTCTTTTGTGCTGCCCTGTATATCATCTATAGCATTTATACACATCGAGTAATAGACAAAAAAATAGTTAAACTTAAAAACGTATACCATATCTTAAAACACTGTTGTAGCAATTATTCTTCTTAGACACTCTGCACTGTAACCAAATTCTTTTGTGTGCCTCTGTCAATAAAAGATGAATACTAGGCAGACCGTATTCCATAGTAAGCACGTTTTAAAGCACCGCAGTGATATATATCAATTTTAATATGTTTGAAATACTGCAACATTATTAAAAAACACGCGAACGATTTTCCCCATAGACCCTGATGTAACGGAATTCTTTTGAGTGTCTCTATAAATAAACAATAAACGCTACAAACTTCATTTTCAATACCTCTTTAACATTTATAATTGCATGGCGATAGGAAAATATTTACGCGAGTGAGAGTACGGACAGACAGACAAACCGAATTCATAAACACTTTTCAACTATGTTAGAAAGACCCAAGCAGTTAAACAACGAAATTAATAAAATATACGATATTGCAAGAAACAATGGATACAAAGAAAGCACTATAGAAAGATTAATTGTGAGCTTGAAGAATAAGAAGAAAAGAAATTTCAATGCACAAAATTCCAAGTTACCCACTTTACAATATTTTCCTGGATTCTTCGAAAGATTGAAATATAAATTCATAAAATTCAACATCTCCCTTATTGCAAAACCTTCCGTAAAATTAAACAAAAAAGAAAAAGTCATGCTTCAAGCATAGATTATGAAACACTTTCCAATACATTCAGAATAATGTAACAAAACTGCACCGTTTAAAAAATTATAATATTAAGCCTAATTCAACAATATGGAAACGCATAACACATTTCAAAACCCAATTTCTTCTGTTCCCTTCTACAATCGGAAAATTATATGAATTGTTTGAGCAACCCTGTATATGATTTATAGATTTGTATCGATTAACTACATGCATGCCAAAATTTTGTTCACTTCAGAAATACATATACTTCAATTGAAAATTCCCTTTCAGCAAGTTCCTCTAATAGCGAGAATGATACGTGAATACTTTTGTGCAGCCCTGTATATGAGGTATAGAATTTATATATAACGAGTAACGTGCAAAATATTATCTAAATTTAAAAGCGCATACCGAATTTGAAACCGTATACTCCAACAATTATTACTCAAAGACAGGACTGTAACCGATTTCTTCTGTGTGTCCCGGTAAATAAAAAATGCTATGAATGCCATGTTCTAAAGCGATCGTAGTGAAATTCAGTGATATGTATCAGTTTCAATACATTTGAAATAGCGTAATGTCATTAAAATACTGTGCAAACGATTTGTAATGGAATACTTTTGAGTGTCCCTATAAATGGAGGATTAATCGTACATACTTCATATACAATACCAAACATGCTTTGGTGACCCTAAATATAACCTTTATCAATTTCATGAAAATCCGAGTCTATTTACCGGAGTTAGAGCGTGGACAGATGGACAAACAAACCGAAAGCATAAACACTTTTCAACTTTGTTGGAAAGTGTTAATAACCATAGTGTGTATAGAAAAAATAGTAGAAGTTAATTCACTCTCACTAATACAGTCCTCCCCACTTAATCGGGTCACGGATAATCGAATATCCCGCTTATTCGAATAGAATCCTCCGGAACCGAATTTATTCCTATTGGTTCTATGTTATTTTCCCCCGCTTAAACCAAGTACCTTTTACGAACTGTACCCGCTTAATCGAATAACAACTGTGTGACCGATGTTTAAAAATATGCGCGGAAGGCACGTTTCAGCTGGAATTTCCTTCCACCTTTTGTCATTTCGGTTCCTTTGTGCTGAAAACAAATTTTCAGTTCTTCCGGCAATGATTTCGGCCGGCAGGTAAATAATGGACGGGTCAAATGATCTCCCCACCATCACTCCTTGCTAACTAGACTTTAATGGCAATGCGCCGTCTCTTCGATACTCGAGATGGTAGATGTGATCTTTTGCACTCATTCGAAAAATAATTCGATATTTGCTCCTTTAAAATTCCACTTAAACAAACCACTTTAAATGCTTTTTTTTAAGGTAGTAAAGTATATAAAGTAGTATATAAGTAACGTAAATTAGAAGTAGCAAAGTTTTGATCAAATTCAAACGAGCTGCATTAAGTGTGATGTAAACCATATAAATATATATACTGACATTAAATTAATACGCATTTACTTTATATTAGCATTTGTATTTATTTTAATTTATGTTATTCTATTAATGATTTTATTCTGCTGTTAATTAAATATACTGTAGATGATTATTTTACCTTTGTATTACGCTTTAAATATTACAGTTATGATTACCCGTTTAATCAAAAAACCCGCTTAATCGAATATTATTTCTAGAACCACCTATATTCGTTTAAACGGGGACTACTGTATCTATTTTTACTTTTTAACACTTTCCAAAAAAGCTGAAAAGTGTTTATGCATTCGGTATGTCTGTCCGTCTGTCCAAGCTCTAACTCCCGTAAATATACCCGGATTTTCATAAAATTGATAAAGGTTATTTAGGGTCACCAAAGCATGTTTGGTATTGTATATGAAGTATGTAGGATTAATCCTCCATTTATAGGGACACTCAAAAGTATTCCATTACCATTATGGTATATGGGGAAAAACTTTTGCAGAGCATTTTAATGACATTACGCTATTTCAAATGTATTGAAACTGATATAAATCACTGAATTTTACAACGATCACGTTAGAACAGGGCATTCATAGCTTTTTTTATTCATTTACAGGGACATACAAAAGAAATCGGTTACAGTACAGTACTGTCTTTTGAGTAATAATTACTGGAGTGTAGGCTTTAAAATTCGGTATGCGTTTTTAAATTTAATTAATTTTTTGTATCTTACTCGTTAAAAAATAAATTCTATATCTCAAATACAGGGCTGCACAAAAGTATTTACCGTTCTCCTTATTAGAAGAAATTGCTGAAAGTAAATTTTCAACTGAAGTATATGTATCTCGTAAGTAAACTAAATTTTGGCATGCAAGTAGTTAATAGATTCAAATCGCATATACAGGGCTGCTGAAAAAATTCGGATAATTTTCCGATTGTGGATGGGAACCGCTGAAATTGGGTTTTGAAATGTGTTTTTGCTTTTTCATATGGTTGAATTAGACGCGTAATGTTTTAATTTTTTAAACGGCGCAGTTTTATTACATTATTCTGAATGTGTTGGAAAGTGTTTCATAATCGACACTTGAAGCATGATTTTTTCTTTCTTGTTTTATGTTTGTATTTGGTGTTTTCATTGTACAGGAGGTCTCGTGATTTTATTTAACAATTTCTTGTTGTTTTTTTTTTTTAATTTTGCGAAAGTATTTGTATCAACAAAGATCTTGAAAATGCCACCATTTGAGCGATGAAACATATATCGATCTGAATAAAGGTATTTATAGGCCTTTTAAGTATATTTTTATCACTTTTAGTAATTTTTAGCTTAGTTTGGATGATTATAAGTGCTTTTCAAGCACACTTTTTTATGCAAAGTTTTATGTTAGAAAGCTTTAAAAATAAACGGAATAATTTCATCCAACGTTGTTTAACTCTTTATGTACTGAATTATAAATTCATGAAAATTTTATCTTCTGAAGCATTTTTCGTGAATTTTTGAAACTACATTCGAAAATTTGCGCAATCATTTAATAAATTTCAGAAGGATTTCACCATTTAAAATTGATTAACTAAATTTGTATTTATAGGGATTTTGTGCAATATTTATTATCCCACACAAATCTTTTCTTTTAAATATTTGTCTTAGTATTTTATAGAATTAGGAAATGTACAAATATAATGTTGTTGCAATAGAAATATAGAAATGTTCACGAATTGAAAAATTCACCGCTCAAATCTTTTACTTTAACTATTTTTCGTAGTATTTTGTAGAATTAGGAAATTTACAAGTATGATGTTCCTACAGTAGAAATATAGACATATTTCCGAATTGAAAAATCCTCCTCGCCCCTAACGCCAAGAAAGCTGAACAGATGCAAAGGCAAAAGAAATCATCTTTTTAAAAATATTTTTGTTTTGTGCAACGAATAATGCTTTTGGAACAAGATGAAGTAATGCATCTATAACTCATTCTAAACTGTATTACAACTAATCGATGTGTTAAATGAATTTTATAACAAGTTATTTTAATGGTACTTGTAAGTAGGCCACCGGATCACCCTATAGTAGATAAAGGGTTAAATTACTGGTATATTCTTCAAATTTTTCATATCCCTTTCAATGCATCAAAATCCCCGAGTTTTTTTGCAACTCTATCTATAACCTTGACAGTGGTCAAAGAAACATTAAAGATCAGAATCTTCGACTACGGCGACATCACAGCAGACCGGTTTCATCTCACTCATGATTTTCAGAATAGTTATCTGGCATAATTCAAGCAAGATTTTTCAATCGCATAATTCTAAGCTTATACGGGACATTTGTATTCCTGTTTTCGAAATGGTAAGTGTATAATTTAATAACTTCTTTGATTAATATTGCTCTTTTTACATTATCTACAGGTTGCTTATAAAAATTTTCTTCATGTTTTGAGGCGTCACTGTCTAAAACTAATAAAAGGAATAAGACCGCATCTTATGCAGGAGACGCCGTTTAATTCGAACTTGGATAATTCGGACATGCGCACAGCGGAATATTTGAGGTAAAATCCTGGCTAAAATTATTTTTCATGTGTTTCATAGTTAAAATCATTGCAGATTACTTACTATAAATAAATACATTTAATTAATGTTATTATATATGAGGCATTCTCACAATCTTTTGATTTTTAAGTCCCTGAATAATAATTTTTATTTTAGTACATATTCTTGTGTTTACTTTTTATTTTTTATACTGGAAAACATCCCATTGCATGACTGCATAACAATATTAGCGAGATAAATAAGTTTTGGACGATGTTGGGGGTCCAAATATAACACGAAATTCCTATACCGTCCCGTGTTCCTGATGCTGATTTTTAGGTGCGTTCGTAATTATATAAATACGTAGCACCTATAGTCGTCGTTCAGTCCGTCCGTCTGTCCGTCCGTCTGTCCGCATATAACAGAGCAAAAACTACCCAACCGAATGGTCTGAAATTTGAAATATAAGATTGTTGCAAAATTTTGTCGAGCCATTTTAAATTTTATGAAAATCGGATGTATAGTTTAATTACAGGGACAGTCAAAAGTTTTTCTTTACATTACGGCCAATGGGAAAAATTATTGCAAGTGCATTTTAATGATGTTACAGCCTTCCGAATGGTCTGAAATTTTAAAGATATAATTGCTGCAAAATTTTGTCGAGCCATTTCAAATTTTAGGAAAATCGGATGTATAGTTTAATTACAGGGACAGTCAAAAGTGTTCGGGGAATGGGAAAAAAATTATTGGGAGTGCATTTTAATGATGTTAAAGACTATGTATTTTATGAAGTGCAAAAAATTATACATTCAGTACAATATGGGGTGCAAAAAATAATTATAAAACTTGTTACAGTACGAACGCACCCCATTTGCCACGTTTCACGAGCAATTTCCAACTTGTTAAATTTGGAGCTGTTTGCATAAAATTGTTTCAATAAAAGTAATTCAATGTAATTTTTTTACGAAACTGGGACTATTGTTTTATGTAAATATATAGCAAAAAATCAACCTGCAATATTTTTACGGTTGTTGTTATTTTTTAAACTCTGTCCCTGGGTTTAAGATTCCTTACAGTCCCTCTTGCTAAAATTATACAGAAAATCCCTTCAGATGCAGCCACAGAATATTTTTGAAATTTTTTCTCATAAAGAAGTGTGCTAGAGAAAGAATGGCTAAAATTCTTTGATAGTAAATTTACTGCAGAATTTAAATCAGCATTTAAATATCAATTTCAAGCAACGTGGCTTTATTGGTACCGTCCAACAGGTTTATTCCTGCACTTTTCGAGGTAAATTATTTTTTTTTTTCAGTTTAATCCAATGTAAATAACTGTTTCTAAAAATCAATGGACATTGTGGCTATCACTTAGTCTTAACATGATTTGCCTAAAAATAGGTGGTCATTTTCCTTACCGTTTCATCCTTACCATCCCTTTTTTTCTATACCGTCCCTTTTTTTTCCCTTACTGTCCCTTTTTTAAGACAATGTTATACCAAAATTTTGTGCTAAAAATAGTACATTGTTATTATTTCTTATTTGAATAAGAAATAATTCCTATGGGTACTATGCAAATTCATTATAAGTAAAAATTTAGAAGAAAATAAAAAGTTATAGTGGTAAAATGGTAAGGAAAATTAAACTCGCAAGTTTAACTTAAACCTCAGTTAAATAAAACATTTTTTGCTGATCACCATTTTTTCTTTATTTTGAATCATTAAGGTACTCGTTTATAAATTTAAAATGCTATTTTAGTAAGTTTAATTTCACCAGATTTTTATTTCTGAAAGTTAAAAATTGTGAAAATGCCTCATATACATAAAAGCCTACTGCATTTACTTAGAAAAATAAATATAAAATACGAAGTTTACTTAATTTTTCTTGTTATAACAGGAAAGTAATTGTTGATAGACTTGTTTTACTTACAAGTAATGTTAATTTTTCTATATGTAAAGTTTTAATTATTTATATCAGCCAATGTCTTAACATTATTTGCATTTAGTATTAAGTAAAGTTGAGCTGTAGTATAGAGATTCTGGTTTTTCAGTGTTATTAAGAGATTATCAAAACAATTTATATTTAAACATGACAACTATATACGGAAGATTAAAAAAAAAAAAAAAAGCCTTTAAAACTATAAACAATACGACCGTACTTCAAAAATGCTCCGGCAAGCCCCGGCACACCTTTAACAAGCTATATATCTAAATCAATTTTTTCAAAATTAGAGCTAAAAAATCGTTTGAAATTGGGGACACGTATTTTATTTATTTTCAACGCTTTCCAACAAAACTGAAAAGTTTTTATGAATTCGGTTTGTCTGGCCCTCTGGCAGTCTGTCTGTACACGCTCTAAATCGCGTAAATATGCTCGGATTTTCATGCAATTGATATATGTTAATGATGCTTATCATGGCATGTTCGCCATTGAATATGAAGTGCGTAGCGCTAATAGTTCATTTACAGGAACACTCAAAAGAATTATGTTACATTATGGTCAATGAGGAAAAATCGTTTGCAGTGAATTTTATTGACATGACGCAATTTAAAATGTTTTGAAATTTATATTAACCACTGAATTTCACTACAAGAGCATTAATATAGAATAGGGCATTCATAGCATCTATCTTTCATTTACAGGGACACACAAAGAAATCGGTTACAGTACTGTCTTTGAACAGTAATTGCTGAAATGAGTTTTCAATTTCGGTATCACCCTTTTTTAAATTTAACTATTATTTTTTTTCTGCATTTTACTCCTTATGTATAAATTATATACCTCGTATACAGGGCTGCACAAAAGAATTTGCGTGCCATTCTCCTTATCAGTGGAAATTGCCGAAAGAGAATTTTCAACTGTGATATGCATTTTCTAACTCAACTAATTTTTTGTGTACATGCAGTTTATAGATCCAAATCTATATATCATATACTACAGATAATATTTTTTGAATTATTTGATCTGCAAGGTCAAATAATTCCAATAATTTTTTGATTGCAGATAGGAATTGCTGAAATTGTGTTTTAAAATGTGTTACGCGTTTCCGAATGGTTCAATTAGACATCTTATTTCAACCTTTTTAAACGGTGAAGTTACGGTGTTATGTTGCAAAGTGTTTCATAATCTACGCTTGACGCATAATTTTTCTTTCTTGTTTTATAACACGATCGTATTATTTCAGGACGAATACAAACACTTATATGTGTAGCTACATTTGCTATCTTTCGCTCCTATTTTTACTTTCTTCTATCTTTACAAGAAGAAAGTATTGGATTCATGAAAATTTTCGAATTCCAGTTTTCGACGGATTTACACGTTTTAGAGGTCAGAGAACCCAAAAAACATGTTTTTACGAAATGTCTGTCTGTGAGTCTGTCTGCCTGTCTGTCTGTCTGTCTGTCCGTCTGTCTGTGTGTCTGTGTGTGACACAAATTTTGTGGGCGCTCTATCTCAAGAACTAATGCACGGAATTTAATAAAAATTCATATTCAGTTAGTCCCTGATACAAATTGATGCTGATTAGTTTTTGGTGCAAATCGCTCAACAAGTGGCGCTGCTATGCTGCATTTTTTATGATTTCCGAAATGGCTCTATCTCAAGAACTAATGCGCGGATTTTCATGAAACTTCAGATTCAATTAGTCCTTGATATGGCTTGATGCTGATTAGGTGTTGGTGCAAATCGCTCAACAGGTGGCGCTGCTACGCTGCATTTTTTACGATTTCCGCAATGGCTCTACCTCAAGAACTAATGCACGGATTTTCATCAAACTTCAGATTTCGTTAGTCCTTGATATGACTTGATGCGGATTACGTGTTGGTGTAAATCGCTCTACAGGTGGCGCTGCTGTGCTGCATTTTGCACGATTCCTGCAATAGCTCTATCTCAAAAACTAATGCACGAATTTTCATCTAACTTCAGATTTAGTTAGATGTTAACACAAGTTGTTGCTGATTAGGTTTTGGTGTTAATCGTCTAATAATTGGCTTTGCCATGCTGGCATTTTCAGGATTTTTGTAATAACTTTATCTCAAAAACTCATGCACGGATTTTCCCCAAACTTCAGATTCAGTTAGACTTTGACGTAAGTGGTTGCTTGGTAGTTTTGTTTAACATAGGTTTTGGTGTAAAGCACCCAATAGGTGGGGCTGCTAGGCTGAATTTTGCTGCATTTACACGATTTCGTAGATAGCCATATCTCAAGAACTAATGCACGGAATTTCATATCTATAGAATCCTCATGATGAGCATAGATTGCCGTTTAATTTTGGTAGTGTGATAGCGAATTTTCAAGTATTAACATGCACGAGATAGAAGAAAGTTTTGGGATTGGTATATCCGACTAGTTTTCTCTTTTATTTAACTTAACTTAATTTTTATAGGTAAAGATGGAATTTCGTAATGGATTTTTTCACACTCTTCTTGGTAAGCTAGAATTGTAACAATTATGTATTTGAAAATACAGCGTTTTATTTTTTTAGAAATTAATCAATTATGTACTTGAAAATATAGCGTTTTATTTTTTTTAGAAATTAATTATAAGTTAATAAATTCATTTGAAGGTACTTTGTGTCGACCGCAAGCGATAAATTGACAAATAATCTTTATGGTTACAACTGTTTACGAGTTAGAAAGTCAATGGAGTTAATTATGGGCCAAACCACTCTCGCTAAAATAGGCCAGCTGGTTGTGAAACTACAACAATAGTATATTTTAAACACAATTAGTAGGAAATATAAATAAAAATGAAACGTATAATATAAAAAAAATAATCTTTTATTATTGAATTTGTCCTGAATAGAGATGTAAATTTTTCGGAAAAGTTGAAGTGGCGGAAAAAAACCGGTTTTTTCCAGTTTTTTTTCCGAAAAAGTTGGAAATATTGGAAAAATTGATTTCTTATAAATGTTTCTCAAAAATAAGTTATATTTTCTTAAAAAGTATACAATAATAAACTTTTGCAATATTTATGCACACTAAAAGAAAATATTCTCCCTTTACATGTGAATATGTCATTAAAAAGAGAGAGAGAGCGAGAGAAAAAATCCAGCTTTTAAAAGTTTATCTTTTCAGTCTCAGAATTCCACAGTAGCTTTTCTTGATTAATTTAACACCAGTGTTTGTAATATATCATGTGTCTGTTGAAATGATTTTTCAGTAGCACTTGTTTAATTATATCAGTAGAGCTAATTAAAAAAGGAATCTTTAGTTTTAACCAATATTACTGTAGTTTTAAAGCAGTTTTAAACTATATTGTACACCTCATCAACATAGTACTGGTTTTCAAATACATAAAGGATGCCAGTGTGAAAGAAACAAATTATAGTAGTTCTGGTATTATTATAAATACTATTATAATTTTCAAATCTTCCGTTATTTAAAAATTGCTATTTTACAATATTACTTCCCCCCCCCCCCCTACAGTTATAATTTTCATTTCCTGTATATGTAGTTTTGGTACAGCTTTCCAGACTAAACCCAAACTATGTTTTAGTAAGATTTAGATCCTTAATATTGAAAGCGGTACTTTTTTTTAAAATGAAACATTTAAAACAGGTGGATTTTTCCATATGTTTAAAAATTGTTTTCAACTAGATTTTTCACAGAGATTTGCTTACATTTTCTTTGCAAAGTTTGCATGGATTTATATTTTTTGAAAATAAATTTAGACAATTCTAAGAATCTATATTTCAAGAAAAGAAAAAAATGATACAAAATTTCAACTGCATGTTATTATCAAAAGAAATTTTTCTAACAATAGTGAAAAATTACAAGTCATGCAAATAAAAATAAATGCATGTTTCAAGTTTTAAATTAAATATTCCATCTTACCATTTTCATTTATTTTTATAATATTGAAATACTTTTGCACATGAATTTTCATTTTTACCGAGAGAAGTTACATTTAATTATCTTACCAGGGATTAGCTTGGATTTTTTTTTTTTTTTTTTTTTTTTTTTTTTTTTTTTTTTTTTGCACGATCATGTTTTTGCAAAATTATGAAATTTTATAAAAACTTGTGAACTTGTAAAAAATGTAATCGGAATTTTGTAAATTAGACATTATCATATTTAAGTTCTTATTTAGACATTATTGAGATGGTCCTTTGTACATATAAACAGCTAGATAATAGATTCATTGGTTATTGCAGCTATTATAACAGCAGGTTTTTTTTTTTTTTTTTTTTTTTTAAATTCTAAAATAATTATATTTGTGAAGGATTTAATTTGGAGATAGTAAAAAAGTTCTAAAATGTCTATTTTTAAGAGAAAGAATTTTGTTAAAGGTCATATGTTTTAAAGAGAAAAAACTGTGAAGGATCCTTGAGACTCGAGTTCTTTCTAAAGAGATTCCTGCTTACAGATAAGATTTTACATGTTAAGGTTTTCATGAGGGGCACCAAACATGAAAAAAATATAGACAAAAGTATCAGAATGTAGCAATTATGAAATTTTGACTGCAATTTTTTATAAATGAAATTTCAATTTTTCCAATTTGGAAAAATTGAAAAATAGCCCTTCAAAAAAAAACTGAAAAAAAACCCCGTTTTTTTCCCCAACTTTTCCGGGTTTTTTTCAAGCATTCCTATCTCTAGTCCTGAATCAAGAGGATAGTCTGATAAAATAAATAAATAATGTGTTCCCAATTCCACACCGTTCCCCCCGTACTTACATGTATAAAAACAAATGGGAACAAACTAATAATAATGAGAGAGTATATAATGAGAGAAACATATAGTGATAAAAATTAAAAAAACTCAAAGCAGGGAGGGGGGTAGGGGGAGGCGCCTTAAACTTGCACTGCACTCACTAAATGACGCCTCAGTTTCTAACTACAATTTTGGATAATTCAAACTTTTTGCATGGGATTTAATTATATTCAGTGTAAAATTATGTAAGTATAAAAAGTTTAATACAGAAAACATAAATAATTCTAAAACGCAGTTTTGTCTTTCATCTTCTCGAACTGTTTAGTTACAGGAAGGATTTGTATAAAAAGAAATAGTATTTTGTTTACATTTGTCTCTCAACTCCGTAACATAGAAGATAGAAGTTTCCACATTTTTGCAAACCGGTCATTGTAACGACCTTCATTTTGATGCAAAAATTATTATAATGTTTATTTTCTATTGGAAGACTTGATTTATGTTTAAAATATTTTTAATTCTATAGTAAATAAAAGTAAGATAATCGCTTACCTGTTTTTTCATTTGATCCATCCGCCTGGCACGCATTAATCCAATGCTTGATATTCCTTAAAGCATTACGGCTTCTGGCACAATCTATCCATAGTGGTAGAAAATATGTTGAATTAAATAATCATATTCTAATCTGTAGTGTGAGTATATTTCACTTTTTGCGCTGGAAAATAACTCCAATTCATTGGAACTTTGATAGAAATTTAATTCTTTTTTGAAGAAATATAAATATGAAGAACAGACATTTTTCATGCGGACGAAATAAAACAGACCCGACGTGAGTGACAGATATTAACATAACTGAGTAAAATGAAGGGGGGGGGGGGGAGGGAGCAGCAATACACGTACTTATGAAACCACAATTAGCAGAAAAAAAAAGTGTGCGCTGCAAAGTACATAATATAAAGTTATGGGAAAAATTAAAGTCAAAAGTCTTGATCTAAATCACGTAGAAACGTTTTATAGAAAGTTCGTTTCAGAGTTTATTCTGCGTAACACGTATCCCTCTCCCAGCCACAAAAATTTATCTTTTATTTATATATTTAACGTGTTTGTAAGGCTCGGTATTATAATAAGTTGCTGAGATGAAAAGCCGCTATCAGATTCACCGACTTTTCGAGCAACCAACTTTACAGCCGATTTTAACCCCAACTTTTTCCAGTTGAAAGGGAGAAAAAGGTTACAATTGTCTTTGCTAAAGTTGGAGGAAAACCCGGGAAAACCAGTACTACTAGTACCAGCCGTCAATATTTATCATTATTTTCTATCATTATTACATTATTATCATTATTACATTCATTTATTATTATTTTCGTATCAATCGCTTATCTCTGATTCGCTGAAATTTTGAAAGGTGGGAGGAAAAGTTGCGGCTAGGACAGACTTTTTTGAGATGCGGATAAAAAGTTGGGGATATTGCTGTTTGCTATCACACTGGGTCTCGAGACAACATTTCGCGAAAAGTTGGAGGAAATCAAGAGTTGGCTCAAAAATTGCTCGAAAAGTTGGTGAATCTGATAGCGGCTTTTACAGAATCAGGCCGTTAACTTGTGCTTGGCAACTTTTAGTAACTGTAATGTCAATGCGCGGCGTTTATATGACAATAATTGTTATAAAGGGGAAAGAAGTCGAAGTTTGACAAAAAAGGTGAATCTAAAAAAACATGGCATACTACACACTCTACACTCAGCTACACATTATTATTTTGATTAACAATAACTAGAAAATTAGATACTATAAGGTCAAGGCAATGAAAAACGTATTAACTGATGAAAATCGTGAGATCGATGAATTACTTCACAATTTTGGTTTTTTATTTTACTTACTTCGAATGGAGAATTCGAATTTTTCTCTCGTTCCCTTGGAATTGCATACAATGCATTTAGACTTTGAATGGCTTAAAAGATGAATTTCGTGAAAAGAAAATTAGTGTCATTACAATAAATTATCAATAGGGAAAATTTTAGCACTGTCGTAACCTATAGAGGTACAGTCGTGAAAAAAAAAAGTAAACACCCCCTACTAACTCCTCAACAAATTATCGTAAAAGAAAGTTACTGGTACCGAACGATTGAAAATAAAGTCTACTTTTAAATGATGTATATAAAATTTGCTTAGGGGGCCAACTACATATTAAAATGAACCCAAACTTCATTTTTTTCAATGGCAATACCCAATTTTAACAAGATATTTCAAATCTTTGGTTCAAACTATGCCTAGAAACCAAATTTCAAGTCATTTGAATGATGAGTATTTGAATTATGAACATTCAAAATTTAGTGCTTCTAATGTTAAATTACGCTTTCATATTTTTATTAATATCTCCTGAAATTATACTCCGAATGTGCTAATTATTTGTGTAGCAATAATACTAAAATACCCAAACATAAATACGTTGAATTTGCAATTTTTATAATTTTATGATATGAATTTTGAATTATGGAATTAATACTCGAAAATATTATGAATTGAACCTACAATTTTTTTGATGGATTTACATGTATTAAGTCCTGCTTTATGAAAATCCAAAATTTCACATTTTTTTTCCAAGTAGTTTTCAAATTATGCTTAAAAAACGGCAAAATGATGGTTTAAGGGGCCGTCTATGATAGAAGTGACTAGCTATTTTGAAATTTCTTATGCTATCCTGTAATCTAGCAGTCTTCAATGATTGTTTGAGTTGGCTCTATCGGTTAACAATTGAGTACCGAACTTCAATTTCGATACAGCCCCTAAAATAAGCTCGTTTTAAAAAATTGAATTACTCGGAAACTTATGGTACGGATTGCATAAAAATTTCTTTTTAGGCTAATTGAAGGGTGTTGAGTTCATTTATGCTGTCAGAATTGTGTACTACTATTGAAAAAAAAACAAAGTTATGATTCGTTTTAATATGTAGATGGCCCCCTAAGCAAATTTTACATACATCATTTAAAAGTAGACTTTATTACCAATCGTTTGGTACCAGTAACTTTCTTCTCCAATATTTTTTTGCAGAGTTAGTAAGGGGTGTTTACCTTTTTTTTTTTTTTTTTTCACGGCTGTACATACTTCCATTAATCACTATTGAAATGGATTATACAATTTGTTTTGACGAGCCGTTAATTCCCAAATTGGCTCAGCCGAGCTCAGCAATCTGATTGGCTAAAACGGATATTTATATACTAGACAATTATATTTATTTTCTTATGAAGTAGTGTAATGTAAAATAGAATGCAATTATAATGACTTAAATTGATTTATTTTGCTAAATTTGATCAAAATCACAGTTAAGTAATCCAAAATATTAATATTAACGAACAATCAGATTGCTGAATTCGGCTGAGCCAATTTGGGAATTAACGACTCGTTTTGTTTTGTGTGTGCGTACATACGTGACAGTAGTGCCACTATTTTTCTTGGAAAAAAAAAATTGAAAACATTCAAGCAAATAATTCCTTTGAATGACTCATAATTTGTGCTCATATGCATCAGAATTTGAATAGAAGGTTAGAAGGAAGTAGTAAGGTAAAACCCATAGATTAAGGACCAAGATGGGACATTTACGGCGAAATCTGTAATGGCAACAGTAGTAGCGTCACTACCGACAAGGGGAAAGAATTAACAAGCCTCCAAAAGTTACCTATGTTGAAGAAAAATGTTTACCCTCTATGCTTTGAATATCTATTCTTTCCTAAAACGAAGCAGGTGTCAGACGATATTCTATTCATGCTTGATTTATTTATTTAGCTGTTTTTTTTTTTTTTTTAACTGTACTTGTATTGGTTATAATGATAATTAGAGTAATAATATAAAAGAAAACCCTAGAAAATTATGTTGTTAACGTAAATATGTAAGTTTACGAGATTAAATTGTAAAAAATCAAATTCAGGTATTGTGTTAATTTATTCATATCGAATAAAACTCTATTGAGTGTAATTTCAGTACCTCTATTTATTTTTAACTGTTAGCTTTATATAGTTCTAAAGATTTGTCGAAATGAATTTTCCCCCATCTGTAATTTTATTATTATTATTTATATGTTAATATTATAAATATTATCGAATTGATAGTACGTTATTTACATTAAAAACAATATTTTTATTTTATCTGTAAGAAAGTAAAGATGCGTAAATTTTAAAAGATTATTGTAACGATTGTTTAATACGTTAAACTTCATAAATTAATGAAACATCGGCTATAAAAATTTTCCTACCGAATGGGAATATTTATGAAATTTTCTGAGATTTGTAGAGTGCAATACTTCGTATATTTTTATGTTACACCATTGCTTTATGTAGCTTTAAATCCAATTGTATCATATTTACTTCATATATAGCATTCAAGACGAAATTTTTACCCTGTTTTTCGTTGCACTTATATCGTTCAGTCATCATGTAAAAAAAAAAAAAAAAAAAAAAAAAAAGCATATGTCCGTGCATGAACATAGAATAGATATTAGGTATATAAAATAGAATATCTATTCTGTGTTCATGTATCAGTGTAAGATTCTATTGAAAACGTAAACATGAAACGTTACAAAAAGAAAGATCACAATAAGGTAGATGCTCAATGATAAAAATTTTACAAGGATGGGGAGTTTCTTCCACATTTTACACTAAAGGCGCTACCATTGCAATCGCATTACCATTACGCTCTATGGAAATGTCCCATCTTGAATATTAATCTGTGGGTAAAACCATATTGTCTGTGAAAACCGGGTGACTCAATTTAATCAACGTCTCCTAGATATTGTGAGAAAGCCTTGACGTATTGTCAGAAAACCTAAAAGGTTTTCTGAGCGAAATATGCTGGCTGGTTGTCGGCCCAGTTAGCTTAAACGGAAAAGCATTGGCCTTGTAAGCCAAGGATCTGGGTTCGTAAGGTTTTCTGAGCGAAATATGCTGGCTGGTTGTCGGCCCAGTTAGCTTAAACGGAAAAGCATTGGCCTTGTAAGCCAAGGATCTGGGTTCGTAAGGTTTTCTGAGCGAAATATGCTGGCTGGTTGTCGGCCCAGTTAGCTTAAACGGAAAAGCATTGGCCTTGTAAGCCAAGGATCTGGGTTCGCTTGTAAGCCAAGGATCTGGGTTCGATTCCCAGCCTGGGCATTTTTCGCTCAGTTGGAAATATTCAAATTCGTGTGATAACTTTGCCAATCGGTTTGATTGTGTTAAAATAATAGTTCAACTTGCATGTTTCGTTTTCTGTGGCCTCGTGAAATTATTTATTATTATTAGAAAATAAGAATTAATAATTCCACGAGACAACGAAATCTATACATGCAAGTTGTTCGAATTTTTTTCTTTGTTTTGCCTGCTTTGTGGGACTTTTTGTGACGCGTGTCAAGGCTTTCTCACTTATCTAGGGGGCGTTGGTTTAACTCGATTTGAGTGACCGACTAGCGGCTAAAGATTGAAATAACTAGCGCTAGGCAAGAAGAATAATTAGCCATTAGGATATCTCCATACTGAAAATTGTGTAGTTTCTATGGAGAAAGTAAGTTGAAACCCCCAGTAACCCAGTAACACATAACCAGTAAATGGTACTTCAGCAAAAATCTAACTCAAATAAGCATTTTCTTGTAAATTCTACAAAGTAATATCCTCTAGTGGTAAATTATTCTTAATTTTTATAACTTATGTATCACATGAGTTATTAATTTTTCAAAATAGGGATGGTGTCAGTTACTGTAGTTATCAACCTTTTATATATATAAAAAAAGTAAAGAAAACTATAACTCTTCAAAAGTTTGTCAACAATAATTTTTATAATAATGTATCTCTACTATACTTTCAAAAACAAGGATAAGTATAAAATATATTTAAGATTTTTTTGTTTTAATGTTTACTAGTTTTAAAAAAATTCAAAGATGAAGGCATTTGAGGTTATTGAAATTTTTTTATATTATTTTATGTGTAGCATATTTAATAACGATTTTTTTTTCACAGTGAAAGTGTTTTATGTTTTTATAGGTGTAATTTTATTAAAAACTATAAAAAAAAAATTAGTCAATTGACATACCATTTTCAGACAAATTGCATTTGAAAGCAGCTTTTTTCGCCTATTTCACGGTGTAAAAAAGGAAATTGTGATATGGTTAGAAGTTGATACGTTTGCGAAAAATGCGAAATTGATTGGTCATGTTGATTCCACTGTCAATATGATGTCAGCGTTACTCTAGGGCATCTTTTTAACACTAAAACTATCGCAAGGGGTCAAATGATCCTTTTTGAATTTTTTTTGTGGGGAAATTTTTTAAACTAAAACATTACCAAATTTCTTTATATTTCGCGACTTTTATTAAAATATATTATCATATTATTTCTTAAAATGCCTCATCTCCGAACTACCTTTTTTTTTTTTTTTTGCCTAGAAAAGAACATTTTAGACTTAACTACCGCAAGGGGTCATTTGACCGCTGAATAAATTTATGTAAAATCATAAAGGTATAAATGTTTTATTTTGTAAGAACATTAGTAAATTGCGTATTTTCGCTATTACATAATTTATTCTAGTGTATTATATCATATTTGATAATTAGAAACTGACTTTATTCCGAGTGAGATTCTATAACATTTCAGGTTATATCGAGAACGAAAACGAAATAAACTTAAAAATATGTAGTGAACATAAAACAAATTTTCACAATATCTGTTTATTGAATTTTCAAATTTCTTGAAATAATTATTTTTTTTCTTAAATTTTTTTTGCGTAATTTTAATTATTTTTTTTCTTTAACTCTTTGAGGGGCAAGTAATTGTGTTTCTATAATGTCGAATTTACACCGGAATCTGGAAAAAGATTTGTTGCAAAATAGGGAAAAGTAATTTTACAAATTTTTCCACCAAAGTTAGAAAAGTAAAATTTAATAAAAATTTTCTGGTGCGAATTTTCATTAATCGAAGTTGGGATAAAATATATCCCACCGCCCCTCAAGGGGTTAATAAATAAACAATTTGTAATAATTATTTGAAAAAAAAAAAATTTTTATTCAGACACCAAAGTGTATGTATCAACTGGTATATTTTTCTCAAAACATCCTAAGATATATAACTTTTTATAGAGGTCATTTGACTCCTTCCGGTAGAAATAGGTAAAATATATATATATGTATATCGGTACGTTTAGTGTTAACGCTTTCCAACATGGATTCGTCCTTTTCTTTTGCGATAAAACCAGATATACTACATGGTACAAAAAGCATACTGCAAATTAAATTTAAAAAATCAAAAAACCCGACTGCGTAAAAAGAAAACTAATTAATTATTTCTCATCAATGCGAAACTATTTTTTATATTACTTACCTATTTTTTTATTTACTTGTATTGATGGCTTTTAAGGTGTTGAATTGTTAATTCCTACCTATAAACACTGTTTTAATGAGGCCTATATAGATGTCTATGAAGGTTAGAGTTGCAGTAAAGCTAGAGATCCTTCACCCAACTTCCATGTGATGTAATATTTAAACGGAGCATCTGACTGTAAAATAGTCAATGAAACATCGTCTTCATTTTGAAAGACCTATCCAATGATATGCCACTCAATAGAGTGCATAAAAATTTTTTTTCGTCTCTACCTCCATTTCGTATTTTACGGCCGCCATTTTGAATTTATAAAAACAAAACCTAGCCTATAACCATCGGACGGTTAACACGAATTGATAGAGACCTCATTCATTAAAATCCATCCAGCCGTTGGGATGTTTCGAGGGTATAAAGAAATCCACATACCCAGATATGTGTGAAACACATAACCCTTCTTGGCAGTCGGGTAACAAATTATTGAAGATTCCGTGAACAATTTATCTATACTGATAAAATTACTAATAAAAGAAATTTTCACTCTGTGTGTGTGTGTGTGTGTCTGTGCGCGATGGTTAGCGAAATCTGCCACACGTACGAGACTGAAAAATTTTGTGAGGCTAGTCCAAGGCCTCTCTTGGTGCAACTGAGACTCAGAATTTTAAATTTCTAATTATAAGCTGAATTATTAATTAACAATCGCAAAGCACTCTCATTAAAAACTCATATCGGTCCTTGAGAGGGGGGAAAAGGCTGCCGCATTAGAAGCCTTATTTACGCATCGGAAGAAAACACGGATCGAAAAGAAGTAATTTCGGGGCGTATTTTGCCATTATTTATTAACTTACATCGGCCAAACCACTTAGTAAACTTAAAAACGAAGATATATTATGAAAGATCGTACTCTTACATTTCGAATGCCACAATCAATTCAAAAAAATATCGCAGTTAACCTTTGGAAAAAAATTTACAAAAGGGTCGTTTTTCCGAAAAACGTTTTCCTCCCTTATTGAAATGCCCCTCCAGGGCGCAATTTTAGAGGTACGGACAAACGAAAAATATTTTCTTAAAGCTGAAACCATCTTCTTATCGATGGTATAATCGGTTTTAAAAATAAGAATTTTAACACTTTCAAATGCACCGGCGAACTAATGTCACTTCGCGCCTCACGGAAACGATATTTTTTCTACGCTAACAGTAACTAAACGTCCGTATTTTAGCACACCCTTTTCAGAGCATCACAATAGACCAGATTTACCTCACCTACAAAAATTTTGAAACGTTCGGACGTGTAGAAATATTCTTTAAAAAATACGATGTGCGAAAATTTCGACGAAATCAGTAAAAACGTCGCGTTTTTTGTTTTTCATGAGAAAAATAATTTTGGAGATACCTGTCAGTAGGCGGGGAACTAAATACTCTCTGTTACTAATCAGCTGATCAAGAGAGTTGATAAATTGCTCTCTAAACTGTAGTTGTATTCTTTTCTCATTATGGGAGAAGAAAAGAAAATCTTGTACTGCATACTTTCATAACCAGCTATATATTGTCATTTATTAAAGGAAATAGATTTTTTATTCAGTTCTATATACGCGTAATTTCAACTTTTATAAAGATATGTTTTACCTATGTTAATCAGAGTAATTATAAACTAGTTGGATGTGCCAATCACAAAACTTTCTTCTATCTTATACATCTTAATATTTCAAAACCTAGTTACACATGTTAATACTTCGATATTAATAGTTCAATACTATACCTTGATTTTCATCTTAAATTTCTGCTTCAGTCAATTAAACGGACGAAAAACGAGTTAATCTATATCATGATATTTATTAAAATTATTAGTTATTCTGTTGTTATCAACTGCTTGCGAATATTCGGCTTAGCAGGAAGCGAGTTCCGCCGCTGCATGAGCCGCCGATGCACAATAGAACTACGAAAAATCATGAAAAGTATACAAAAATCGCTAGCACGGAGCCCCTTTACCGCGCAATATTTCCAAATTCAAGGAGAACCTGTTGGCCAAAGCCAAAAACAAGCACAAACATTTTGGTTCAATTGTATGCATAATATTATACACTTTTCGATGGCACATTAAAGAAAATGGCTCAAACATCGATATTACAGCGCCCCCCTTCTGGCAGATTTTTTTTCAAATTCAGGGAGGACTTGTTTGTCATAGCCAGAAACATAACACAAAAAATTTGGTTCAATTCTATGCGTAACTTCATACACTTTTCGATGGCACAATAATGAAAAGGGTACAGACATTCAATTATAGCGCCCCCTTCCGGGGTAATTTTTTCCAAATTCAGGGAGGACTTTCGTGCCATGACCAAAAACAAACACAAAAAAATTGGTTCAATTCTATGCACAACTTCATACGCTTTTCGATGGTAAATTATACAAAATGGCACAAAAATCGCACAAAAATCGCTATTACAACGCCCCCTAGCGGCGAAATTTTTACAAATTAAAAAAGGACCTGCTTGCCATAGCCAAGAACTTAAAAAAAAATTTTTTTTTGGTTCAATTCTAAGTACATTACATTCTTCATACACTTTTCGATGGTACAATAATCAAAATTGCACAAAAATCGCTATTACAACGCCCCCTACCGGCGATTTTTTTCCAAATTCAGGGAGGACCTGCTTGCTATAGCCAAAAACGTAAAATAAAAATTTGGTTCGATCTTATGCATAACTTCATACACTTTTTGATGGTACAATGGCGACAGACACACGGACAGAGAGACATTTTCTATAAACATATTTTTGGGGATCTCTGACCCCTAAAACATGTAAATCCGTCGAAAACCGGAAATTGAAAAAAATCTCGATTACAATACTTTCTTCTATTGAAGATAGAAGAAAGTAAAAATTTCGATTAAATCAGGTTTCAAATTTTGGAAATCGTAACGGTCTTTTTTCGTTTGAATACTCTTTTATCAGTTTAAAAATATAAATTAAATTTTCATAATTTTCTGTTCCTTTATATACCTTATTAAAAATTGGTTTTGTAATAGAAATACTAAAAGTTTAAATAATATTTTCATACTTCTACTGTTCCTTTATTTACCAATTTAAAAATAATGGCTTAATATTAGAGATATTGAAAATTTAAATAATATTTTCACATTTTTCTTTCTTTTATATAGCAAATTACTAAAAATGGGTAGTGTTAGAAATATTTAAAATGTAAATTAATTTTTTTATATTTTTCTATTCATTTATATACTACAGGAAAATAACAGTTTAGTACTAGAAATATTAAGAATTTAAATATTATTTTTCACGTTTTTTAGTTCCTTAACGTACCAGATTTAAAAAATGGATCTATAAATAAATTTATAAATAAATAAATATACGGAGATTTGCTTCATAGACTTATATGATGGTTTATACATATTTATTATTTCAATAAATTCCTTTACTATTTTTACATTCACAATTTTTATTGATAATTTGCAATGGTTTATGTTCCTTTATGTACATCATTGAAAAGAATTATTTAGTACTGTAGAACCTCGATTATTGGGACCGACCATCTTTCGGTAAATCGAAATTTTCGGATAATCGAGAATTCTTCTATTTTAAGATAAGGGAAAATATGTGCGCATTTCATATTATGGTAACAAGTGCTTAAAAAAAATAAACCAATAGCAAAATAGAAAACAAGAATAAACTGACTGAAATTTAATTTTGAAATTAAGTACATTTTATATATTTCCCAAGCGTTTGAAACAAAGCTTCGATTGCTTTTGATTTGCAGCTCCAACATGAAGTTTTTTTAATACTATGGGTTCACCAGTATCACAGTCATTCTGCAATTTTCTTCATAAAACTTATTCATTTTTACAGCATCTCTCTTCATAACTATATTAATACATGGAAATTATTCCAGAGAGAAACATTCGCCTTGGATACAATATTACAAATGAAAATCAAATTTCAAAGTAATTGCTTAAAAGGCGCAAAGGCTAACATAGTGAAAAAGATTCCAAGCCGGGATTCGAACCCGGGCCATCAGTATAGCGCACTGACGTTCTACCGACTAAACCACTTGGAACGGTACACAGCTCGGAAAATTTCTCACAATATCTCTTCATAACACTAACCGCTGCAATACCAGTGCCGTCTTCTTGAGCTTATTTTGTCATACTCTCAGCCGATTCTACATGATTTATGATTTGTATTTTTTCTTCTAATCTTAAAGTAATGCGGGTTTTTTCTTTTATACACATGATAAAAATGAAAATTTATACGCTAGTAAAAATCTCGTACAGGAGCTCAAGTTAAATTCAAAGAAATTCTAAGAAAGGGGATCCAAAATATTTATCTGTACTCGTGGTTCGGAAAGGACTGCTTGCACACGAGGAATGTGATAGAAAAAAAAAAAAAAAGCTTTAAAAATGAATTTTGGTTAAAAGGGTTTCGGATAAAAGAAGTTCTACTGCACTCAAAATTTTAAGTAATTAAATATTAGTTTCATATTTTTATGTTCCTTAACGTACCACTATTAAAAAATAGCTCAGTACTAAATTGATTAAAAAATTAAATATTACTTTATTTTTTTTGCTCCTTTATGTGCCACATTAAAAAAAAAAAAAAAAAAAAAAAAAAAGATTTAGTACTAAAAATATTCAACAATTAAATATTATTTTCATACTTTTCAGCTCTTTTAAGAACAGCAATTTAAAAATAGCTTAGTACAAGAAATAATTAAAAATAATATATTATTTTCACATTTTTCTGTTCCTTTATCAACCACATTTAAAAAACGATTTATACTAAAAATATTAAACAATTAAATATTATTTTCATATTTTTCTGTACCTTTATGTGCCATATTTAAAAAATGGCCTAGTACAATAAATATTAAAAAATGAAATGTTATTTCAATATTGTTCTATTCCTCAAGGTGCCACATTTAAAAAATGAATTAATATTAAAAATATTAAAGAATTAAATATTATTTTCATATTTTTCTGTTTCTTTATGTGCCACATTTAAAAAATGGATTAGTACAAGGAATATTGAAACATAAATATTATTTAAGTTTTTTTTTTTTCTGTTCCTTTATGTACCACAATAAAAAGATGATTTAGTATTAAAAATATTAAACAATTAAATATTATTTTCATATGTTTCTGTTCTTTTACGTACCAAATTTTAAAAATGGCTTAGTAAAAGAAATATTAAAAAAATAAATATTATTTTCGTATTTTTCTGTTTCTTTATCAACCGCATTTAAAAAACTAGTTGGATGTGCCAATTCCAAAACTTTCTTCAATCTTATACATCTTAATGTTTCAAAAGGTAGTTACACATGTTAATACTTCATTATATTAGTTCAATACTATTAGTTCAATACCAACTTTGATTTTCATCTTAAATTTCTGCTTCAGTCAATTAAACGGACTAAAAACGAGTTAATCTATATCATGATATTTATTAAAATTATTAGTTATTCTGTTGTTATCAACTGCTTGCGAATATTCGGCTTAGCAGGAAGTGAGTTCCCGCCTTTGCACGAGCCGCCGATGGACAATAGAACTACGAAAAATCTAGAAAAGTATACAAAAATTGCTGTCACAGGGCTCCTTTACCGCGCAATATTTCGTAATTAAAAGATGACCTGTTGGCCAAAGCCAAAAACATGCACAAAAAATTTGGTTCAATTGTGTGCATAATTTTATACACTTTTCAATGGTACAATAAAAAAAAAAAAAATGGCAAAAACATCGCTATTACAGCGCCCTCCTTCCGGCGGATTTTTTTTTTAATTCAGGGAGGACTTGCTTGCATAGCCAGAAACATACACAAAAAATTTGGTTCATTTCTATGCATAGCTTCATACACTTTTCGATGGTACGTTAATGAAAATCGTACAAACATCGCAATTATAGCGCCCCCTTCTGGCGGAATTTTTTCAAGTTCAGGGAGGACCTACTGACCATAGTCTTACACATACACGGGAAAATTGGTTCAGTTGTGTTAATAATTTTATACAGTTTTCGATGGTACAATAATGAAAATGACACAGACATCGCTATTACAGCGCCCCCTTCTGGCAGATATTTTTCAAATTCAGAGAGGACTTGCTTAACATAGCCAGAAACATACACAAACTAGTTGGATGTGCCAATCCCAAAACTTTCTTCTATCTTATACATCTTAATATTTCAAAAACTAGTTACATATGTTAATACTTCAATATTATTAGTTCATTACTATACCAACTTTGATTTTCATCTTAAATTTCTGCTTCAGTCAATTAAATAAACTAAAAACGAGTTAATCTATATCATGATATTTGTTAAAATTAATAGTTTCCTTAGTCTGTTGTTATCAGATGTTTGTGAATAACCGGCTTAGCAGGAAGTGAGTTCCCGCCTTTGCACGAGCCGCCGATGGACAATAGAACTACGAAAAATCTAGAAAAGTATACAAAAATCGCCATCACAGAGCCCCATTACCGCGCGATATTTCCAAATTCAAGGAGGACCTGTTGGCCAAAGCCAAAAACATGCACAAAAAATTTGGTTCAATTTGTATGCATAATTTTATACAATTTTCGATTGTACAATAAAGAAAATGGTACAGACATCGTAATTATAGCGCACCCTTCCAACGGAATTTTTCCAAATTCAGGAAGGACCTTCATGCCATGAACAAAAAGAAACGCAAAAAATTTAGCTCAATTCTCTGCATAACTTCATACACTTTTCGATGGTATAATATTCAAAATGGCACAAAAATCGCTATTACAGCGCCCCCTACCCGCAATTTTTTTCCAAATTAAGGAAGGACCTGCTTGCCATAGCCAAGAACTTAATAAAAATTTGGTTCAATTCTATGCATAACTTCATACACTTTTCGATGGTACAATATGCAAAATCGCTATTACAGCGCCCCCTAGTGGCAATTTTTTCCAAATTCAGGGAGGTGCTGCTTGTCATAGCCATAAACTTAAAATAAAAATTTGGTTCAATTCCATGCATCACTTCATACACTTTTGGATGGTACAATATTCAAAATCGCTGTTACAGCTCCCCCTACCGGTGAATGTTTTCCAAATTGAGGGAGGATCTGCCTGCCAAAGCCAAAAACTTAAGATAAAAATTTGGTTCAATTCTATGCATAACTTCATATACTTTTGGATGGTACAATATTCAAAATCGCACAAAAATCGCTGTTACAACACCCCCTACCGGCGAATGTTTTCCAAATTCGGGGAGGACCTACCTGCCATAACCAAAAACTTAAAATAAAAATTTGATTCAATTCTATGCATAACTTCATATACTTTTGGATGGTACAATATTCAAAATCGCACAAAAATCGCTGTTACAGCGCCCCCTACCGGCGAATTTTTTCCAAATTCAAGGAGGATCTGCTTGCCATAGCCAAAAACTTAACATAAAAATTTGGTTCAATTCTATGCATAACTTCATACACTTTTTGATGGTACAATGGCGACAGACACACGGACAGACGGACACACGGACAGACAGACATTTTCTATAAACATGTTTTTGGGATCTCTGACCCCTAAAACATGTAAATCCGTCGAAAACCGGAAGTCGAAAAAAATTTCGATTACAATACTTTCTTCTATTGAAGATAGAAGAAAGTAAAAATTTGATTCAACTGTAATAACTTCACGCACTTTTCGATGGTACAATAATGAAAATCGTACAAACATCGCAATTATAGCGCCGGCTTCCGGCGAAATTTTTACAAAATCAAGGAGGAACTTTGCCATGACTAAACATAAAAAATTTGGTTCCCTTCTGTGCATAACTTCATACACTTTTCGATGATACAATATTCAAAATGGCACAAAAATCGCACAAAAATCGCTATTACAGCGCCCCCTACCAGTGAATTTTTTCCGAATTCAGGGAGGGCCTGCTTGCCATAGCCAAAAACTTAAAAAAAAATTTTGTTCAATCCTATGCATAACTTCATACAGTTTTCGATGGTACAATATTCAAAATCGCACAAAAATCGCTATTACGACGCCCCCTACCGGCGAATTTTTTCCAAATTCAGGGAGGAGCTGCTTGCTATAGCCAAACAATTAAAATAAAAATTTGGTTCAATCCTATACATAACTTCATGTACTTTTCGATGGTACAATATTCAAAATCGCACAAAAATTACTATTACAGCGTCTCCTAAAGGCGAATTTTATCCAAATTTAAGGAGGAGCTGCGTGCTATAGTCAAACAATTAAAATAAAAATGTGGTTCAATTCTATGCATAACTTCATACACTTTTAGATGGTACAATATTCAAAATCGCACAAAAATTGCTAATACAGCGCCCCTACCGGCGAATTTTTTCCAAATTCAGTTAGGACCTGCTTGCCATAGCCAAAAACTTAAAATAAAAATTTGGTTTTTTTTCTATGCATAACTTCATACACTTTTTGATGGTACAATGGCGACAGACACATGAACAGACGGACGGACAGACAGACATTTTCTATAAACATGTTTTTTGGGAGCTCTGACCCCTAAAACGTGTAAATCCGTCGAAAACCGGAAGTCGAAAAGAATTTCAATTACAACACTTTCTTCTATTGAAGATAGAAGAAACTATATGCAATATTTTAAAAGCTCCCGTGTAAAATTATCTAACAAACAATGCAAGTTCCAATGAAATCTATTCAGAATTTTTAAAAAGACTAATCTTTCATAATCTGGTTCCACATGTTTATGAAATTATTCCCTATAATTCTATGAGTAATCAGCGTATAACAATGTTACACACCAAAACCTTAACTGAAAAACTAATAGTGCAAGTTGAATTAAAATTATTTCAGAAGAACCCAAGTTATAAGCCCGGAATGAGATTCCCACACGAAAACAAACAAATACTGAATTATTTACAATGTTTTTGAGCAATTAAGTTAATCTTTTGTAACTGGGTTGCAGGTATATTTAAAAAGATTCAAGTTTGAAAATTCCTTTAAAAAACATGAAAAATCTGTTAATTGGGATAAACTTTTCAAACATATTACTGAAAGTGTTTTTTTGTTTTCTGTTAGACGTTGAAATAATCGGATGTATGATGTTTAGAGAACAAATTGAAGTAAAAGCGTAATTTATACTACGGTTAGGTTGTTGCCATCAACAATATGATGCTAGGAATTACTCATAGATATGTCTTTTCTTAATAATATTGCATTAATAGCAAACGGATATATCTTTTTTAATTGGGTTGCTGGTATATTTAAAAGTATCTCCGTGATTGAAAATTAATTTAAAACGGATAAACAATCTGTAAATTGAGATAAGCTGTTCAAACAAATATTGCTGAAAGTACTTTATGTATTCTGTTAGACGCTGTAATAATCAAATGTGCGATGTTTAAAGGTCAAATTGCAGTAAAAGTTAAATTTATGGTTGGGTTAGGTTGTTGCCACCGACAATATAATGCTAGAGTTACTCATGACAATGTCTTTATAATATTGCATTAAGAGCAAACAGGTATATTTTTCGAAATTGGGCTGCATGCATATTTAAAAATATCCATGATTGAAAATTACTTTAAAATCTATTCAAATGAGAAAATTGTGATACAATTTTCGAATAAATTTCTTTTGAAAGAACTTTTTCTATGCGACAGTTGAAAAACGAAATTGTATGATGTTATAAGTTAAGAAATTTCCAGTAAGGGTACAATTTATGGGTTAGGTCGTTGCCATCACCAGTATAATGTCACAATTGGCACTGTGTTTGTAGTTTTTTGTATATCCTGAAGATGACTCAATGAAAGAGTCGAAACATGTAAATTTTTAGTCTTTTAAATGGGTTTTTTTTTATTGAAATGACGTCTTTCAAGCAAATAATTGTATTTTAATATATGTTTTGGCACTTGTTTAGAATATATATTATTACGGTATAGTTAATAATAGACGTAATTAAGACTATTTTCCTTATATTTATATTTCTTATTGGTCTTTTTAACGATTCGTGGACGGGAATGCACCAATCTCAGTTAGTGTCATTGCCGTATTATTTCATTTTAATGTATTTTACCCGGGAAGACCCTTATTATAGACACGAGAGAAGCCGGTTAGATCTGCTAGTTTATTTATATATCTTGTTCAAATTTTCAATCGTTAATAAAATGCTTATTATTCATCCTATCAAGTTGAAATAAATTTTTTACTTTCTTCTATCTTCAATAAAAGAAAGTATTGTAATCGAAATTTTTTTTTTAATTCGAGTTTTTGACGGATTTACACATTTTAGGGGTCAGAGATCCCCCAAAACATTTTATAGAAAATTGTCTGTCTGTCCGTGTGTCCGTCTGTCTGTCGCCATTGTACCATCAAAATGTGTATGAATTTATGCATAGAACTGAACCAAATTTTTATTTTAAGTTTTTGGCTATGGCAAGCAGGCCCTCCCTGAATTTGGAAAAAAATTGCCGGTAGGGGATGCTGTAAAAAAGGTTTTTGTGCGATTTTGAATATTGTACCATCGAAAAGTGTATGAAGTTATACATAGAATTGAACCAAAAAAATGTTTTAAGTTGGCTATAGCAAGCAGGTCCTCCCTGAATTTGGAAAATATTTGCCGGTAGGGGGTGCTGTAATAGCTGTTTTTGTGCGATTTTGAATATTCCCAGCAGAGAAAGAAACAGTGGACCATCAGCTGCAAAAAAGATGGCAGCCAGCAGTGCCATCAGCGGTAAAGTGCAAGGGTGCCATTACTTAAACCTGTCGAAAAGTGTCCGAGACGAATGCAGCTGGCCCATCAGTGATGGCCAACAGCAGGCCAGCATTGGTATGCCATCACATTACTTCAATCCGGCACTTTTCCTACAGTGCTAGCACCTATCCCACTGCTATTACTTTGCTGGCCCAGCACTTTCCCTTACAAAAATTTCTTATAGAATTCTATAAAAAAAAAACAACAGAGTATTATATAATTACGGCTCTTTTTTCTATAAGCTAGTTTCACCAAGAGCTATAGAAATATCTATAGAAATATTTGAACTTTGAGCGGTTTCCACGTGGTCACCCTCCCTAGTACTAACCGCGCTCGATGCTGTTTGGTTTCCGTGATCGAACATGAACAAGTGCTTTCAGCGTATGCTACGACTGCTCGTTCTTTTCAATCTCTCATTACACTATTTCAAGTTCGTTTCTTTTGTGATTTACGTTCCCAATCATTAAAGTGGTATAGAAATTAATCTATTGTATAGAAATCCTATGTATTTTATACGCTTTTTTTAGGTGCGTTCGTAATTATATAAATACGTAGCACCTATAGTCGTCGTTCAGTCCGTCTGTCTGTCTGTCTGCCCGCATATAACAGAGCAAAAACTACCCAACCGAATGGTCTGAAATTTTAAATATATGATTGTTGCAAAAGTTTGTCGAGCCATTTCAAATTTTATGAAAATCGGATGTATAGTTTAATTACAGGGACATTCAAAAGTTTTTCTTAAATTATGACCAATGGGAAAAAATTATTGCAAGTGCATTTTAATGATGTTACAGTCTTCCGAAGGGTCTGAATTTTTAAATATATAATTGTTGCAAAATTTTGTCGAGCCATTTCAGATTTTATGGAAATTGAATGTATAGTTTAATTACAACTACAGCCAAAAGTTTTCCGTTACATTACGGGCAATGGGAAAAAAATTATTGCAAGTGCATTTTAATGATGTTACAGACTATGCACTTATGAAGTGCAAAAAAATATACATTCAGTGCAATATGGGGTGGAAAGAATAGTTATAAAACTAGTTATAGCACGAACGCACCTCATTTGCCACGTTTGACGAGCATTTCCTACTTGTTTATTATTGATTCTGAACTGCGTGAATTATGAAAATCGAAATCCTTTGTAATCTAGTTAAACCAGATTGAAGGAGAAAAAAAAGTGTGTTGAAATAAAGAATTTATTTATTTATTTAATTACTTATTTATTTTGTTGGTGGCAGTGGTGCTATATTTTTTCATATTTTTTACAGTTAAAAAAAAAAAAAATAGCTTCACAGCTTAAATTGTGTTAAGATATTCATTTCAGATTTGTGTTCAAATACTCAATGTCTTCGATATTCGCAGCGCCACCTAGCGTAAGGGTTCCCAGCAATAATACTGCAAAAGTTCGCGCAGTTCTATGTAGTGGTGGGCCAGAGCATGTGATAAAATGGATGCCCACCAGAATTTTATCTGATGGTTTCCAACATCAAAGTTGACTGAAGCTGTCCAGCAGTGGTCAAGCAGAGGTAGACCATCAACCAGCACTTCTCCATCATTGCCAGCACCTATCTTGCTGCTGGCCAGCAATTACCTCTTTGCTGGGTTGTACCATCGAAAAGTGTATGAAGTTATGCATAGAATTGAACCAAAAAAATTATTTTAGTTTTTGGCTATGGTAAGCAGATCCTCCCTGAATTTGGAAAAAAATTGCCGGTAGGGGGCGCTGTAATAGCGGTTTTTCTGCGATTTTAAATATTGTACCATCGAAAAGTGTATGAAGTTATACATAGAACTGAACCAAAAAATTTCTTTAAGTATTTGTCTATAGCAAGCAAGTCCTTCCTGAATTTGGAAAAATTCGCCGGTATGGAGCGCTGTAATAGCGATTTTTGTGCGATTTTGAATATTGTACCATCGAAAAGTGTATGAAGTTATACATAGAATTGAACCAAAAAAAATTTTTTTAAGTTCTTGGCTATGGCAAGCATGACCTTCCTTAATTCGGAAAAAAATCGCCGATAGGGGGCGCTGTAATAGTGATTTTTGTGCCATTTTGAATATTGTACCATCGAAAAGTGTATGAAGTTATGCATAGAATTGAACCAAAATTTTTGCGTTTGTTTTTGATCATGGTACGAAGATCCTCCCTGAATTTGGAAATATTTCGCCGGAAGGGGACGCTATAATTGCGATGTCTGTACGATTTTCATTACTGTAGCATCGAAAAGTGTATGAAGTTATGCATATAATTGAACCAAATTTTTTGTGCATGCAAGCTGTGGCAAGCAAGTCCTCCCTGAATTTGAAAAAAAATCTGCCGAAAGGGGGCGCCGTAATAGCGATGTCTGTGCCATTTTCATTATTGTACCATCGAAAACTGTATAAAATTATGCATAGAATTGAACTAAATTTTTTGTGTATGTGGTAAGGCTTTGGTCGGTAGGTCTTCCCTGAACTTGAAAAAATTCCGCCAGAAGGGGGCGCTACAATTGCGATGTCTGCGCCATTTTCATTATTGCATTATCAATAAGTGTATGAAATTATACATAGAATTGAACCAAATTTTTTGTGTATGTTTCTTGCTATGGCAAGCAAGTCCTCCCTGAATTTGAAGAAAATCTGCAGGAATGGGGGGGGGGGGGCGCTGTAATAACGATATTTGTTCCATTTTCTTTATTGTAGCGTCGAAAAGTGTATAAAATTATGCATGCAATTGAACCAAATTTTTTGTGCATAATTTTGGATATGGCCAACGTGTCCTCCTTGAATTTGGAAATATTGCGTGGTAAAAGGGCTCTTTGATAGCGATTTTTGTGTACTTTTCTTGATTTTTCGTAGTTGTATTGTACATCGGCGGCTCATGCAGCGGGGGGAACTCGCTTCCGCTAAGCCGGCTATTCGCAAACAGCTGCTAATAACAAAATAAGGAAAATCTATTAATTTTAACAAATATCATGATATAGATTAACTCGTTTTTAGTCCTTTTAATTGACTGAAGCAGAAATTTAAGAAGAAAATGAAAGTTGGTATAGTATTGAATTAATAATATTGGAGTATTAATATGTGTAACTACTTTTTGAAATATTAAGATGTATAATTTAGAAGAAAGTTTTTGGATTGGCATATCCAACTAGTTTAAACTTCAACTGGATGACAATTGATGTCAATACAGATTTTTCAAATATTAATTCATTAATTAAATTTTAATTAATTAATTTCAGTTTTATATGGGAGACAAAATGGCGCCATTGGTTATTGAACAGCTTTTAATGCACCTTCATATCTATAAGGGGGTTACCGTAGGGGGGACCCTGTTCTGCACCACCAAGTTTGTCGCCAACTTGGCGATATCGCTAATATTTCGCCAAATTCCCATAGACTTCCATTGTAAACCTACTTGCTTATAGAAAATCTACAAATTGAGATATTTTAATGCAACAAAAACTAATACTAGCTTGAGGGATTATATTGAATTTTTCTTTGATGACCTAAGTAGGAATTGACTTTAAAATCAAAATTTTTATACTACTTGTTAAATTTTTACTTTCTTCTATCTTCAATAGAAGAAAGTATTGTAATCAAAATTTTTTCGACTTCTGCTTTTCGACGGATTTACACGTTTTAGGGGTCAGAGACTCCAAAAAACATGTTTATAGAAAATGTCTGTCCGTGTGTCCGTCTGTCCGTCTGTCTGTCGCCATTGTACCATCAAAAAGTGTATGAAGTTATGCATAGAATTGAACCAATTTTTTTTTTAAGTTTTTGTCTATGGCTAGCAGGTCCTTCATTAATTTGGAAAAAATCCGCCGAAAGGGGGCGCTGTAGTAACGATTTGTGCGCCATTTTGAATTTTGTACCATTGGAAAATGTATGAAGTTATGCATAGAATTGAATCAAATTTTTTGTGTAGGATTTTGGTCATGGCAAGAAGGTCTTCCCTGAATTTGGAAAAATTCCGTCGGAAGGGGACTCTGTAATAGCTATTTTTGTGCAACTTTCAATATTCTACCATCGGAAAGTGTATGTAGTTATGTATAGAATTGAATCAAATTTTTTGTGTAGGTTTTTAGTCATAGTAGGAAAGACTTCCCTGAATTTGGAAAAATTATGCCGGTAGGGGGCACTGTAATAGCGATTTTTGTGCCATTTTGAATATTGTACCATCGGAAAATGTATGAAGTTAAGCATAGTATTTAATAAAATTTTTTGTGTAGATTTTTGGTCCTGGCAAGAAAGTCCTCCCTGAATTGAGAAAACTTCAGCCGGTAGGGGGCACTGCAATAGCGATCGACAGAAGGAGGCTCTGTAATAGCGATTTTTGTGCAATTTTGAATATTGTACCATCGGAAAGTGCATGAAGTTATGCACAGAATTAAACCAAAATTTTTTTAAAGTGTTTGGATAGGGCAAGCAGGTCCTTCGTTAATTTGGAAAAAATCCGCTAAAAGGAGGTGCTGTAGTACCGATTTTTGTGCCATTTTGAATATTGTACCGTCGGAAAAATGTTTGAAGTTACGCATAGAATTGAATCAAATTTTTTGTATAAGTTTTTGGTCATGGCAAGAAGGTCCTCCATAAATTCCGAAAAATTCTGCCGGTAGGGGACACTGTAATGGCGATTTTCGTGCAATTTTCAATATTGTTCCATTGAAAAGTGTATGAATTTATGCATAGACTTGAACCAAATTTTTTATGTATGCTTTTGGCCATGCTAAGAAAGTCCTCCCTGAATTTGGAAATATTCTGTCGAAAGGGGGCACTATAATAGCGATTTTTGTGTAATTTTCTTGATTTATCGTAGTTCTATTGTACTTCGGGGGCTGATGAAGCGACGGGAACTTCCCATCCTGATAAATCGACTATTCGCGAACAGCCGATGTACAACAGAATAACGGAAAACTATTGATTTTAATAAATATCATGATCGAGATTAACTCGTTTTTACGCCGATTAATTGACTGAAGCAGAAATTTAAGATGAAAGTCAAATTTGATATAGTATTGAACTAATAAAAATGAAATATTGACATTTGTAACAACATTTTGAAATATTAAAATATATAAGATAGAAGAAAGTTTTGGGATTGGCACATCTAACTAATTCTGTTTGTTTTGTTAAGGTACCAAACATTTAATAAATAAATTAGCACTAAAAATATTAAAGAATTAAATATTATTTTAATATTTTTCTGTCCCTTTATGTGCCACATTTAAAAAATGGCTTAGTACAAGAAATATTTTTAAAAAAAGAAAAAAATTATTTTCATATTTTTTATTCCCTTATGGACCACATAATAAAAAAAAGGATTTAGTACAAAAAATATTAAACAATTAAATATTATTTTCATATTTTTCTGTTCCTTTATGTAGTACATTTAAAAAATGGCTTATTACAAGAAAAAAATAAATAAATATTATTTCCTACTTTTCTTTTCCTTTACGTACATCATTAAAAAGATGATTTAGTACTAAACACTCAGTAAGACACAGTGAGCTAGCTAATTGACAAATTGTGGAAAATCTCTTACAATAAAGCTACTTTTAGACAGCAACTCACTGTATCGCCCCTATCATTCTGAATTTTAGCGATATGTGACTGGACTTTTTATATAGGTTGCCTTACTATAGCTGAGTACCGAATTATGAAATAAAAATTTTGAAATTCTTCAAGCATGCGCAGTTAAAATTATTTCATATAAATACCCATATCTCATCAAATACTCAATGCATGTTTTAATTTCACTATACTGTTTCTACTGCTCTTTTTCAAGTTTTCGCAAAGTGTTGTTAAATTCGGTTGAAACTCACCATGTTATAAACGTAAAACTTTTGACTTTCCCTCAGAAACGTTAATACTTTAACGCATATGCCTGCTATACTTGCACAAATGCACACAGACGATAAGCAGGACCCACTTAACAATGTTCTACAATGACAGACAAACCATTTTGAGGATTTTCTGTTACATGGGTGGATTTCAAACATTATTTCATTATTAAATTTATCGTTGGCTCTCTAATTATTCCGAGACTTAATCTTCACTGAATAACATGAAGTGAAACACGTTCTTTACATCCCCGGAGTTCAAGAACAATTCGTCAAGAATTTCATTAAATATTCGACAAACTGTGTACAATCGAAAGCATCCGGTCACTGCCATTAATTTTTGGACATCAGTGTATATATGCAAGAGTAACAAAACAATGTTCATTTATGTATTCCAATTAATGATATTAATTTTAATGATAATACTATTAATTGATCACGTTTGTTCAGCATCAAAATGTTCAATTCAGTATTGATAGTATCCAAAAAACATATATTTCGGAATAAGAAAACTGATTAATTTACTGTAAAAACTATTCGGAAGCGTTTCAAAAAATTACGGGCAGCAAAAGAAACGAAAAAACGTTTCAGAAAAGATTTAATGTTTAATTCAGAATTGGTTGCATAAGAAAAACATATATTTCGGATTAAGAAAACTGATTAATTCACTATTAAAACTACTCGGAAACGTTTCCAAAAATTACGGGCAGCAAAAAAGCCCCCGAAAGAGCGTTTCAGAAAATATTCTTGAAATATTATAAATCTGTTGGGTTTTTTTTGTCTTTTTTTTGGGGGGGGGGGAAGTGGAGGGGGATTTCCGGAGATAAAGAAATGCTGTTCGTAATCATTGGTACCTCGAACGAGCACTGTCAGAGCACTGGCAGCCTCAGCCAAAAGGCCCCTAATTTGAATGCTGGGCTGAACATTTTTTCACTCTGTTGGAAAATTACAAATCGTGTGATTTATTTATCAATTAGAATAATTGTGTTAAAAGTAATCAAGTTTAATGACGTAACCATTGTTTTTTGGAGTTGCATATTACCTGCGATTTATTCTGTTGTGCCTATTCAATTATCAGGAGATATCATAATCAATAAGGTTTCTGTGTGAATTGTGTGCCCGACAGATTTGGCCAGGATAGCTCAGTTGGCAGAAGACTGGCAGCTTCAGCTAAAAAATCCCTGGTTGGAATTCTGACCTTGGATAATTTTTCACTCAATTGAAAAATTACAACTCGTGTGATTTATTTATCAATTAGAATAATTGTGTTAAAATTATTTAAGTGTAATGGCGTATCCAATGTTTTCAGGAGTTCCATTACCTGCGATTTATTCTGTTGAGCTGATTCAGATATCAGAAGATGTCATAATCAATAAGGTTTCTGGGTGAATTGTGCGTCCGCCAGGTTTATCCAGGATATCTCAGTTCGCCGATTCTTGCAGCTTCAGCTAAAAAATCCCTGGTTCGAATATTGGCTGGACACTTTTTCACAAAGTTGGAAAATTACAACTCCTGTAAATTCGAATGAGGTTAATGTATTATATTTTCGAAAACCTTAAGAAAGATTTGAGCTAGATTAAGAAACATTTGTCTTTTTCTTTGCAGCATGATTAAATTTTAAAATATATTTTTTATTTCCAAACAAATACATTTGTGTAAAATAATAATTTTACTCTTCTTCACTAATTTATCACTTAAACTTTTCAGGTTTGTTACCTCAAAGAAAAATGCAACCAGGATATTTGATAAAACAACAGTCCATCTCCTAAATTGACGATTGATCATAGACAGTATGGCGAAAATTCTAACAGAAATACGCCTATCAATCTTTTTATGTATTATTTACAGCATGGCAACAATGGTGTATGCATCGGACACAGAGACTGAAATTTTAATGCCAAACACAGAAGCTGAATATTTAGCTTCAAACACTACATCATCAGTTATGGAAAATGGCAATCTTTCTTTTCTTTTGGGCAAACACGAGTTGTTGTCATCGTGTCCTGTCTATTCTGCGGAATCTACAGAATATAAATTATTTGAAAATAATTCTATCCATGTTTATAACGTAACTCTTAATGAGTCTCTTTACGTTCTTATAAATGAAACAGCGTATTTCTGTCCTTCCTTTTTAAATAAAATGACGTACAATGTACATAAAGAATATGTGCGCAAAACTTCGTATTTTTGGATTTCTTCTGTCATTGGATTTAGTATATCTATGGTCTGTTTATTGATACATCTTATAGTTTTTATAATAGTGCCAGATCTTAAAAATTTGCCAGGATACAATTTAGCAGCACTGTGTGGTTCATTGTTCTGCAGCTATTTGTTTCTTCTTTTGATTGCAACAGGTATAATAGCGCCATATCAAGACTTCTGTATTGCCACAGCGTTTTTGTCACATTTTTTTCTGCTCGCTTCAATATTGTGGATGACAATCATGTCTTATGATGTCTTTGTGTCTCTACTACGAGCCACTGGAAGTTTCAGAGCCTCTAGCACCAATTTCACTTTTAGGAAATTTGGAGTCTACTGCTTATGCTCCTTTGGTGTTGCTCTACTGACCGCAATTGCAAGTCTCTTAGCAGATAATTTAGATGCTGTTCCCGAGCCGTTTAAACCGAAATATAAAGGATTGTGTTGGTTCACCAACAAAACATCTCTTTCTATTTTCTTCGTTGGTCCTTCGATGGCTTTATCTTGCCTTAATTTTACATTTTTTGCTCTCAGCGCCTTCTTATTGCACTGCAACAAGATGAATCAACCCAAAGACGACCGAAAATCTCTTTATAAACGGAGATATCTAATGTACTTTAGATTGTCTGTAATCATGGGTGTTACATGGGTTGTCGGAGTAGTTGCGAATATTGCCAATGTTTCATGGCTGTGGTATGTTTTTGTGTTGTTAAACACGTTTCAAGGATTTTTCATTTTCGTTGCTTTTACTTGCTGCAAAAAAGTGAAAAATTACTTCAGAGAAAAATACTTTGGCGGAAGGAGGAGTTCTGAACAATCCCTAACACCCACGTTTGTATCTTACTGTACATATGATGGTTCTGTTGAAAAAGATATCAATAACGTTGTTCAAAGAAGCAAAGAAATGACAAATTTCTCAAAATGAAACGACAAATTTCTCAAAATGAAACAAGAGATTTCTTGTCATTTTTATGCCATTTTATTTGATGACCTGTATGTTTCCAATGTGTCATCCAATTTCTAAACACTATAACTCATTTGGTAGAACAGTTTTTAATTTTCATATTCATTTGCAATTTAAGTGACTTTAGTTAAGCATGTATATATGCTTTTTCTACATTAGTGGATGTAAATAAGAATCAAATTCAACTTATTTTCCTCTTCTATAGATAAAAGTGCTTAGTTAAAAACAGCGAGTAAGAGAGTACATGACTTAAAAGATCCTAATTATGTTAGATAATGAGCAACCGCAACTGGTTTGAGAATTTCAGTAAGAGTGATATCAGTCTGAAAAACACACCAAAATCCGGGCGGCAAGCTTTTGTGATTAACAACATTCTACTCGTTGTTGCAGAAGTTTTCGAACAATAGCCAAGTTTTAGCAACTATGTATTATTGACAGAACTTGATCTTTAACAAAGCACCATAACTCAATATTCCTACGAACGCTAGCTTGTAAACAGATGATGGCGGCAAGTGCTCCATGAGTTGATACCATGTCAGCATCAAAGTCGGGCGAATGTTTGTAAAACAAAATATTTGACAACTGCGAAGATGTCCAATTTTGGCCCATAAATTGTATTTCAGATGAAAAAGGGGTCTATTTGCGAAAAAAATGGAAAAAATTAATAAATTGAGACTTGTAGTCAAAATCCATTGACATAAGTATGGGGTTTCAGTACAAGTTATATTGTGTGTTTAGTGGAATTTCTCGAAATTGTGCATTTTTAGTTTGTTCCACATTATCGCGTGGTGGATGCTATTGTGTATTCTCACATCTTCAACGTGATTATGACATTCTGAAAGCACAATATCCAAAATTATTCACCAAAACACGTTCATCTCTTCAGTATGACAAAGTTTCAAAATATACACAGCACAATCAACCAAAGAAAAGCTCCAAGAACTGGAAGGTGTCGAAGTGTTTGCAATCATCATACAGCTCCTATCCTGCACAACTGATTACCAATAGTTTAGGTCATTCGCTCATTTTATGCGCGCACGGTGATTCATTATTGCGAATGACGCCAAAAGAAGGTGTCGTGAGGTATTGGGCATCAAGCTGGTCGAATAGTACTAGTGTGGAACTGAATTATTTGGCCAACAAATTTCAAAAACTATATACTTCATGACGCAATTTTCTTTGATGTGTAAAATCTTTTTATTTGTTCATTTGTTGAATTTTTATATTAGGTTACAAATACCAAATAACCTTTCGATTCTATCTAGTATGATAGACTTTTGCATATTTTATGATAAAATTCTTCATGTGTCTAAGTTATCTTCTGCGCGGATTGTTTCAGGGTTTCTAAATTTTCATATCTTCTCTAAGAAAAACAAAAAGTAAGAAATTCTCTCAATAAAAATATTATGGTGGAAGAAGGAGAATATAAAGAGACATTACATTCCGACATTCCAGTCTTGTTGTTTCTACACTAATTATATTTTTAAAGAGAATAAGATTGTCGAAAATTGCAAAGAGAAAACCAGGCACTATCAACACACTTCTGTGATTATTATTAAACATTCTCTGTAAACTGTACTTTATGGTGGAATTTATTTTGATGCATAAAATCTTTTTCTTTCGTCACTTGTTGTATTTTTACATTATTGTAAAAATACCAAATAATCTTTTGATTCAACCTAGTATGGTAGTCTTTTGACCTAATTTATGATAAAATTCTCCATGTGTCTAACAAAGAAGATCTCCTTAGAGGGCATACTCAGAATATGTGGAAAAAAATGCTAGTGAAACTACTCATGTATATAACGAAGACTCAGTTAAATTTAGCGGCGGAATTCAAGCAGAAAGTCTGTGAAAAAAATAAAATACTTTGAAATGTTTAGCGCAAATATACGAAGAGACACGCGATTTGGCAAGAAGGATTTTTCCTCGCCAAAAGCAAACGATTTTAAAGCATCTGAAAATTGATTGTTAATTGTTTTTTAGAATGCTCGGTACTTAAGGAATTTAAGTTTAATCAATTAAAAAGTTTATTATATATATTTTTTTTTATATTACACATGTTGCTTGTTGCTGTTGTTATATTTAGTTTTATCACTGGAAAAATATTTTCTATGGTTTGCAAATTGCAAATATCGATTTTAAGTTATAGACAGCTGACATTTGATTACTTAATTTGTTTCTTTTATATTTTTCAAGTTTCAAATATTTACTTATGAGTATTATTACATTTTCAGCGATATTATTTTATAATGTTCTATAAAGTAATAAATAATTCACCCTTTTTTTCTTTTTTATTACCTATTTACATGAAATTTTGCCATTGGTTTATCCTCCAATCCAAGATTTTTAAAATTTAAACGGCTATTCAGAAATAAAGTCCACATGAAGAATTCTTAAAGTCCACATGATATATAGTCTACATGAACATTTCCATATCGAAGAAGTCGTGTTTCCATAGCAACAAAATTAAATCGACAGTGCTCAATCGGACTTATTTTTAATCCTGAAACACAGTAAATCAATTTAAATTTTGTTTTAAATCGTAAAATATGATAGTTAAATTTCATTAGAAATACACATGAATATATAGGACAAAATTATAGTTAAAACAAACTAAAACTGGCAAAACTGTAGTTAAAACAAACTAAAAATGACAAAACCAAATTTATTTACATTAAACTTATTTAAATAAATTTAACATAAAAAGTTTTTGTTTAAAGTGTATTCAACATAAAAGCGCATTTTTTGAAATTTTATTTAATCGCCAACCAGTGATAAGCCGCCAAATAAACGAAATTTTCGTTATTTTTTACGGACGCTCTATCAAAGTTCCATCGAAAGTTTTTTGAAAAACATACATTTCTGAGTATGCCCGTATTATGGAGACCTTCCGTAAGTTGCTGCGTGGATAGTTTAAGGGTTACCATATTTTCAGTTCTTTTTCAGTACTTTCCATATTCAGTATTTACCATATTTTCAGTATGTCTAATAAAAACCAACAATAAACAATTCTCGCACGAGAAATGTTTTTACGGAAGAAAGAAAATATGAAAAGACATTAGATTCCACCATTCCGGTCTTCTTGTTTACAGTATTTATCTTTTTAAAGGGGGTCCAGGACACAAGAATCTTAAAATTTTCAAAAAAATTTTTTTTGGATTAAAATTTTCTCTGTCGTTTTCTGCTTAAAATGACGTTTAAATCATGTTTCTATCTTAATTAGAACAGGAAATATTAATTTTTTCGCTTTGGTTTGTTTTCCAAATCTACCTTTCAAGCTTTGGTTGTCAAGGAAACGACTTCTTGTGATATTGCGTTTTTCTTCATGATGGGTTTTTCCACCATTTCTCATCTTTAAGTTGTTATAAGTCTAGAACCGTTAAAGATAAATGTTTGAAACTTGGAACATATATTTTACAATTGCTTTATTTTAACTTTGAGCCAGCAAATTTGAAAAAAAATATTTACTTTTGAAAATATGATTTTTAAAAAAAAAGTTACATCAATTTTTATTAAGTTTTTACTTTAAATATCTTTAATTTTTTTTAATTAATATTTTTTTAAATGCTGGCTCTAAATTAAAATACATATAATTCTGTTTATTTAAATGAAAAACAATTTAAATTCTACAAATAATATTTCGAGTTATAACGATTTTAAGTTGTACCACTTTTTTCATAAATTTTAAATTAAATTTTTTTTTAAAAAAGCTATGAGAAGTTTTATCATTTGATTTTGTTTACAAATGATATAGTTAACCATCACAAAAAAATTCAAAATTTTAACTCAATAAATAAAAATTTTTTGAAAATGTGTCCCGGACCCCCTTAAGCAGGGTACATTGATTTAGATCAACTTGATTTTCTTTTTTTAAATCATTGAATAAAATCACGCAATTACATTTATTTAATCTTTGCATTAATAATGTTTAACTATACTCTAAATCAAAATAATTTTGAAAAGCTTACATGTTATTTAAACAAAACAAAGATGTATGTTCTCAATACACTCTAAGAATGTTCTTTCATTTTCAACAGCAATCATGTGCTTGCTTTTCTTTGTAGACACTCACTGGATAGATAAGGGAATTTATTGAATGGTGTGGTATCCCAGAGCAAAAAAGAATTTACTTTTTTTGTCCACAGACCAACAGGTGTTAGTTACAAACCTGTTTTTAAGCACACATTGAAACAAAGAACTTGAATCAACTATTAAAAGCTCTTTGCTTGAAGTGTTACTTTTGCACACTAAAGTGTATATAGCAATACTTGGTAATAGTAAAGGGCAAATTGAAAAAAATTACACAAAGATGGCAGGAAAAATTATCCCATATGACTCCATTTTATTGAAATTGCAACAGTTTCAGGAAAAGGAAGAAAATAAACTTTTCTCTACAAAGCATTAAATTTGCCTTAGCCAAAAATTTTCATGATTACGTTTCCCGATTTAAAGTAAATAAATAATTGGTTACCTAGATACTTTGCCCATTTTTTTCTGTGAAAATGTCACTATAAGGATTTTTTTTATTATAAAAGAGTTTAAAAGTGCTTAGATTTGTAATATGGCCAGCTATAAAATTAATATTTTATTGTTATTTTGATCTTAATTTAGAAAATATATATTAGTTAAACTGAACAAAGGATTAATTAGTATTTTTTCTGGATCCTTATTCAAGGTTTAGCCTAGCATTTGTTTACTGTTGAATTAAAATCTTTTATATGTTGTACGAATAACACTAGCCTGCATTTTTTTACTTTTTGTCAGATGATTTCTTATGAACAAGTTTTTCTGAAACAATTTTTGATGATGATTCCGGAAATAACCTCCATTTTTGTCTATCACGTCAGGATTTTACAAAAAATGAGAAGTTGTGTTTTCAATATTTTAATTAAAGCAATTAAAAATTTATCACAATTTCATACAAAGTATTTTATTAAACACGTTAAAAATACAGTAAAAAACGTCCTTATTGTTCATGAAATTTCTTTAATAAAACGAAATGCAAACAGTTTTCAATTAAACAAACTTTCTTCTTTTTGACTTTCTTGCAGATCCTCCTTCATCGTTGTTTATATTCCTCTTCAACATCCGACAGTAGTCTATCATCATATTTATTTTACATCTTCCTTTGTGCTCTTCAATGTAATGTCCCTGATTTTCTGGAAAGTAGTCGATATGTGAATGCAGAAATGGATTTTTACACTTATTACAGCCCAACTTTTTGAAAATTTCCAGCATTATTTCAACAAAATTACTGTAATTTGGATCTTTCTTATTTCCTAGAAAGTTTCCGATAACACATTTAAAAGCTGTCCATGCGGTTTTTTTCTGCCTCATTCATCGTTTTTTCAAAATCCTTGTCCTTCATCAGTTTTTTGATTCGAGGACCAACGAAAATTCCAGCTTTTGATTTCTCGTATGTGATGAAGGGAAACTTACGTTATGTATGATTACCACATAATGCTTGTTCTGAGCGATGAATCTTCGCAATCAACTCGGGTCGATTGCAAACAAACTATGCGTGCTACAAGAAAACAAAGAACAGTTTTGTGATCAGCATAAAAAAAAAATGCATTAAGGGCGGTCGTTGGTTTTTAATCATCTAATATCATGCAGGATGGTGTAATATATATTTAACCCTTAAATGCCGGACTTATCAAAAATCATTGTAATAATGCTTTTCGGCTTTCATTTTTTAAATAAATCATGGGAAAAGTACTTAAAAAAATCATATTTTGTTTTAAGTATGGTTTAAGGCTAAAAAACAGTTTGTTACTAATCGGCAATACTGGTCATTAATTGAAAAAATAGTTTTCCTTGATAAAATTCTATAATATTAAACACACGAGAATTTTAGGAACTATAATAAGAAATAAATTTTACTTGCTTACTGCAAAACAAAATAGAGTATTTCGCAAACTTCCGAACAAAACAAAAAGAGCAAGTAGCAACAATTGAAAAAATAAATCTATCTTTATTCTTAAACAACACAAATGTTGTCATCTACATGTTGAAAATCGATTTAATAATACTCTCAGAATGTATTTTATTGGCAACATTAGGCATTATAGCTTCAGTATTATTGTATTAGTATTTTAGAAGCCTAAATTGGGTATGTTGCCGAAAAGCAACACGGGGGGGGGGTAAAATAATATGTAATAAAAGGGGTTGTTTTGTGAGTTGGTGCAGTAAGACAATGGATAGTACCTTTAATGGTGATAACAGCTTTTAAGGTAGGTGATGTAATCATTACACAGAAGTATAAAAATTTACATACATCAAAAATTAAATACTATTTTCAAGCCTCTATCTTAATTGCATTTATAAAACTATTTAAAATGGCATGCTATAGCCTTTAAAGTTTAAAATAATGTCATTAGTTAATTTAAGTAAAAAAAAAATCTGATAAAAAAAAATCCGATTTAAATCAAAATAATGCGTTTTTCGTCCATTTAAACAAAACAAAATCTCGGTTTTTCCATAACCTGTTTTTAAGGAAAACAATTGTCGAAATTTGTAAAGATAAAACTAGTTGCTATCAGATACTTCTGTGATTATTATTACGCATTCTCAAGAATGTGTTTGTTATCATTAATTTGTATGACCACTAAAAAGAGAAAAAGTAAAATATACAATATGAACTTTAAAAAGTTCACTGGTTTACTTAAAAGGCGACTAAACTAATAGAAGAGATGTTACAAGTTAAAAATACGCATTTATTTAAAACTTCTTAGTTCTTTCGGGCTTTCCCAAGCCCTTTATCAGGGAATATTTAATAACTGATTGCCGTTTATTTATACAAATACGTCACTTCGTTTTGAAATGAGAGAGCCAATAATTATTAGAGTTGAAAGTAGATAGTAGCAGTCTCTTGGATTGAATTTAAGTAGAGAAAATATATATTAATAGCAGTTCCATTTATTAGAGTTATTCTCTGGTGAAGGGATTGATAAAGCCCGAAAGTACTAAGAAGTTTAAGAAAAATGTTTATTTTTAACTTGTAACATCTCTTCTATTATTTTAGTCGCCTTTTAACCCTTTCGTGGTCACGCACGCGTATCCGCGGTCGCACTTTGGTACTTGTAAGTGGTCGTGAACGCATATAGGCGGTCAGACTTTTGTACTTGTAGATGGTCACAAGCGCGTATAGGCGGTCAAAATATTCTACTTCTAGATGGTTATGAACGCGTTTGCGCGTTTGTGCTTCCCCCCACTTCTCGAGACTGGGAGTTAAAGAAGGCGTTTATCAATCACCCCCTCTTTCCAAGCACACAATAGGCGTTAGGCAGACTATTTGTCAACTGGATTACCGTATTTTAAGTCGAATGCCTTAGGGGATTTCGTTTTCTGTTAATGCTTAAGAATGGCATTGTATTTCGAACCATATACTAGGCAATTTTATAGAATATCATCGTTTACTTATTTTACTTTATTATTTCTGTCCATAAGATTCTAATTCATTACTATAATAATTATTATTTTATATCATTTGCCATATAATATTTATGTATTTTGCATGTTCATTATTTATTATGTAATATTTATTTATTTTGCTCTTTTAATGAATATACACGTTCTTTTCTTTCCTTTTTACTTCCAAATGTAGGTCATTTTTTTCATTTAACTATAATACTAAATAACTAAACTGTTTTTTTTTTCTTTACTTACAGCACTTTTGTTGTGTAATAATAATAAAAATCTCAAATATCCAATTTAACATTACACTTCCAAAATAATATTTTTATTTATTATTGTTGCGCAAAATTTATTCAAATTCTAGCATAATTTAAAACTAGCACCGTGAAACCTGTCTATAATGACGCTGAATGGGCCAGAAAAAGCATCGATGTAGATAGGTTTTAAATTTCATTATAGGTAGATTGGCAAACGGAAAAAAGGTGACCGGAAAAAACGTGACAAGGAAGTGTTAAATATTGAATTTGGAAACAATGAACCTGGAAAAAAAATTAAAGCAAATCGGATGTTTCTGTCAAGAGTTATCGCGTTACGTACATACAGACGTAAGTGCATACATACATACATACAGAACCTGCGTGCACATTAATCCTTGGGCTTTGATAGCCTGCGAGCAAAAAGCAGGATAATGAAAAAATTCCTCTAAAGAAAATGCCTCCTCTCTTCGTCTTTATTTTGTTCCCTTTACAGGCTGTGTATGTAATTTTTTCCCTCCCCCTCCGCCTTATAAAACATCTTTACTCATATATAAACTATCAATAGCGAATTGAAAGAATCAATAAATTGTATTTCCTTAATACCCCCCCTCCGTGGATAGCACTAACTTGTCTTTTGTAGAAGTCATAATAAACTTCTCTTAATGAAATGTTAAAATTGTATTTTCTTGGACCAAATCTTAGAGTTGTCAAACTCACCCATTAACTCTGCCCCCCCCCCCCCCTACGCTGTAAGAAACTGACAGTGGAAAAACTTTACTTTAGTTTTTAGCATTTATTTATCGACAAGTTCAATATTTAACACTTCCTTGTCACGTTTTTTCCGGTCACCTTTTTTTCCTTGTCACGTTTTTTCCGGTCTCGTTTTTTCCTTATCCCGTTTTTTCCGCTCTTGTTTTTTCTTTCATGTTTTTTCCGGTCACCTTTTTTCCTAGATTCAATATTATTCCTAAGGAAGAATTTTTTAAAGATAGCGTGCTTGCATTTCAGTATTTTTAAACGATTTTCTTTGATTTGAGTAGCTGAGGTCGATCTGTACAAAGGACTTTTTTACTCCTTCTATTTTATTTGCAAGGTTTTTTAATGGGGATACTTTTACTTTCGAAACCGGTTCCGAAAGTAAATGTATCCTAAATAAATTTTAAAAAAAACTTTAAACAAAATCGAAAAAGAAAAAAACGGTCTTTCTATAGATCGATCTTAGGTAGCCAATGCAAAAGATTCGTTTAAAAAAATGGAAATAAAAACGAGGTATCTTAAAAAAATTCTTCCACCAAATAAACATTAGCGAGCGGGTGCTTTCGCGTGAGTGAAGTAGCCTATTAATTGTTGGAAGTAGATCAAAAACTCCACGCAATTAAACATCATAGACGGCTTTATTAAGTGCAATTGCTCGCAGTAATCTGCAATGCTTTTTTAATATTTTAGAGCAAAAGTAAAGTAATTTTATTTTTCAATTTGAAACTTTTCCTTTATCATATGAGACAAAGTTAATGATAATTCTATCGTGAAGGCTGTATTTCAAAATCTCTACAAACGTATCATATTTTTTTTTTCCTGTTCTTATCTCGATTTTCCTTTTGTTTATATGGCAGTTTACATACAAAGAGATTTGCCATGAAAGAATTATTTCAATCAATAAAATGATATTTACACAGTACTTCTCAGGTTGGGAGATATAACCTATCATCTCACCAATATGATTAAGCAAAGTAAACAATAATAATCATTTTAAGATAGGTAATGCATTCATATGCATTAAAGACAGATAATCTTAACAAAAGTTACTCTTCCTTGTTTTTACTTGCATTAAAAAATAAATAAAGGTGTATTTTTACACATATTTATATGTGTGGTTTTCATTATATTCGACCTACTTATATTTTTGAATAACTGGATACTTGATTTCTTTTGAAAGTTGAGGGGGGGGGGGGGGAGAATCCAAAAACCATTCTTATGTTTATATCACTGGCTGTGTCCGCTTGGAAAATTAAAAACATTGTGTATTATTTGTGCTTTCTTTATATAACGAGTCCCAATATAGCGACTCTTACATTAAAACTGCCATATTAAAAAGCCCTAAATCTTATTTATTCTCACAGTTGTGTTTCACAGAGAAGAACCAGAGGTGTAGCCAGAAAAATGCTTATGAGACTACACTTCCCTGAACGATATCTACAATTATCATTATTTTTTACCTAATCATTCTACTAAATACAACAGCGTTGACCAAATATTCCAGTGTAATTAATTTCAATGATACTTTAAAAGTTTCTATGAGTTTTCTTTGAAGTAAGGTTTGAAAGAGAGTAAATATCTCCCATTGTTATCTAATCCAAACTCTTGCAACCCATGAATGACATCGAAATACTACCTGTAAGTGACGCTTTGAGCTTTGAGAAAACTATGATTGACAGCCCCACCTCTTCCCTTGTAAAGATGATTTCTAAAGAAAACAGTTCACGGGAACAGTAAAATTCCAAATAGTGGTAGCTTGCTACATATTTTTTTCATTGTCGCTTATTTAATAAAAGGATTATGAAATGTTTATGTTTTAAACTAGTTCTTTTAAAATTAGTATTAATCAATAATTATTAAATCATGAATATTGCACAATGTAACATAAAAGATTGTTGATATAAAAATAAAGTAGGGCATCATTAAAAAAAAAAATCTTTTCTGACATCACAGCAGAAATCTTAGAATAACTCCCTCCCCCCCTCCCCAACGGAAAATAAAAACTGATAGCCGAAGAGTTATCTTTATTGTAGCCTAAGAATTATTATTAAACTTATGGTTATTTTTAATAATAAAAACTTTGTTGCACATTTTCTGTATGTTATCAAATTCTGCCCCATTTCGCAAGCGTGTTTATAGAAGAATTTAGTAATTTAGTTATTCTACCTAAATACTTTTAAATAATCACTTTCAATGGTCTACTTTAAAAAAAAAATCAAATTCGTGATATTTGATATGCGCATGTTACCTCCGATATCGTAAAATCAAGAAAATTTTTCTCCGATTAAGTCACACACTAATGACAATTTGTAATTCTAAATTATGAGGAATTTATTTATTTTACATTTTCCAACAGAGTTGAAAAGGGTTTATGACTTCCGTTTGTCTGTCAGTGCTCTATCTTGCGCAAATATAATTCGATTTCCCTGAAATTTTGTGTGTTATTGACAAATACTATCGCACGATCACCATTGAAAATGAAATATGTAGCATGTACAGTTCCCTTACAGGGGCATTCAAAAGTATGCCGTTAAATTACGACCAATGGGAAAAAATCGTTTCAAGTGCAGCACTAAAACATGCTTTCTGTAGAATATGAAATGCAAAGAATTTATTATTCATTTCCAGAGTCGCACAAAAGAATTCCGTTACATAATGATCTACGCGGGAAAATCGTTTGCAGTATATTTTAATGTAGATACTCTATTTCAAATGAATTTAGGTAAAAAGGTCAACGGTGAAAAGGTCTCAGCAAAAAAAAATCAGTGGTAAAAATAATAATTATTATATATACTTAGATGAACCTAAAATTCAGATCTATTAGTTATTAAAGTTACATATATTTTCAGTTATAGAAAACTAATTCTAAGCTTCAACTAAAGCCCGTGGTAAGTCCGCATATCTATTATTGATATCAAAAAAGTATATTATACATAGCGTTACACTTAAAGGACACTAACAAATAGGTGCTGTGTATTGAAAAAATATATTCTGCTGGAGACGCCGGCTGTTCATTAGTAAGCCCCTAGAAAGGGCGGGGTGGTAAACAGAAAATACAATCTATAGATTCTCTCAATTTAGTACATGGATAGCTTATGTATAAGGCTATTAACTTTTATATATTTATGGGAACTTTGACCAAAGACAGCCTTTTGGTGAAGAGAAAGGGGGAGGACATGGAATTAAAAGAAACAAATTTTTACATACATTTAAAGGGGTCAAAACATAAACAAAAGTACTTTTTTCAAAAGTGAAGGTTTTTCATTATCTTGATTTTTATAATGTAAGAGGGGAGCAGAGTTAAGAGCGGGGTGTACGTGTGTGTGTGTGTATGGAGGGGGGTAACAATAAGTGGGAGTCAAAATTTTGAAGTTTCAACAAAGAAAACAAAATTTAAGGAATGCACAGCAGAAATGAAAATATTTTCTCGAAAATAATTTAAATAATACTTAGGATCTAAATTTATTGAGTATGGCGTGGAGTCCTGCATCGGGTCGGGAAACCTTTCTTTTTTTGTCGGGGGTTGGATTAACTTCTACAATTTTGCTGCAAATCGGGTTTATATCCATTGTTTCGGGTTAGGTTTTGTCTCTTGCGGGTCCGGTTCGACTTGACCCGATTTTTCAAAGAATTTCTAAAATATTTTTTCTGTTGAAAAATCTGCATACAATAACAGTTTTTAAAGAAATGGAAAAATTGAATACACAAGGAAAATTGTAAAATCTAAATAATTTAGAAACTAGTTTTATTAAGCTTGTCTTAATACAATTTAACAGACATATTACAAAAATGGGATCTGTAGGTCGAAGGGAAAATTTATGATAGTCATAGACCGTTTATTCAGAGCTATATTTCAATTTACATTTGTGAATATACGATCTTCAGCTGTGTATCGACCTATCTTTAACTACATTGTCAAAGGACTATTTCAACTTATTCCTCTATCTAAGATAAGCAAACGATATTACGTCGTTCAAGCCATTAAATAAAACTGTCATACAAAATTTCCCACAATTGGACTATTATCGTTCTTCCTCTTAATCATTTGATTTTCCTCTAATTTTTTACGCGCACGCAAAAAAAAACAAAAACAAAAACAAAGAACTGGAAAGTAAAAACTTTTTTTTTCTTCACCATTTGAAAAATTAAGAAAGATATAATGAAAGTAATGTTTTATTAAATTTTGAACTCGAGTGTGAAAACCAAATTTCAAAATAAGACAGCTGTCTTTATAAATATTAAAATTATTTTAATTTCAGCAATCCACCCTTTACTAAAAAATATTTTAAATATTCACAAAAGTGCCCTTTTTCAACCGTCCTTTTTTAGTGCACTGTTCTTCGGTTGTCTTGGAATTCCTCTGTTAATGATCAGTAAACACTACGCGCATTATTATTACTATTAATTTTTATGGGAAACAGACTGCAGTGCACATTAGCAATGTGTATCAATTATTGCGGTTGGAATAATATACTACTATAAAAAAAAGTACTACAAGCAGATATCGATCTAGACCGTAATTCGAGTTTATTCGAATTATTTTATACATCCATGTAAACCAACAATAAAGGCCACACTCACTATTTCCAATAGTGAACAGGCCTCCATATCATATATCGATTTCATGGCAATGCAAGTAATATTTACAAAGGTCAGATGGAAAAGTAGTACAAGACTTTTTCCGCGATGGCACACCAAGCTCACAATTAGCCTAAAATATTCAAGTGTAACTATATATTGTTTAAAAAGATACCAATGAACAGTACAAGTATAGAATTATTCAAAAATATCAATAGAATGGATGCAATTAAAGCAGTAGATATGATTAAGTGTAAGTATATGTCTTTAAAGACAGGGAAGAATCATTATCTAAAAGATTCTTACAATAATGCAAATGAAAGCATTATCTTTTTAAATTTATTGTTATTATTATTATTATTACTTTACTTTGTACAATCATGTTTGTTAAATGACAAATTAAATCATGGCAATCTATTTTTTTATAAATATATCTCATATAGACTAATACTATATGATCAGAATTAATGCTAATACTACATGATAAGTATGATTAAAACAATCATAATGAAATGAATGTATTGAAACTGGAAAAAAAAAAGAAGTTAAACTAGATTTTGATGATTGAACTTTTCATTTCGTTACCATGAGAATTAAACTAAGAAAACATTTATTTTAATGCATTAAACTACACTAATACTGTATAATGCACATTTATTTTAACGTATTTAAATATCCATTTTTAATTATAGATTACTTAGAGATCACAAATATATTTTACAATTAATGTTGATTTCTTTCCTGCTCATGCTGACTGATAATTGTTACATCATATAAATCCAACTTATTGCAATTGCTTCAAGGTCTATGACACTAAATTTGGGGTGCTCTGGGCGAATGCCCCGTACAAAAACTGCATAATCTTCCAAATTGATTTTTTTTTTTGTGACACATTCCTGAATTCAGTTTTGTTCATAAACACATGGAATTGGCAGGTACTCTTATTCAGAAACTATAAAGTCGAACAATTTTTTTCAATTTTCGATAAACATAGGAAGGAAGTCTTTTAGAAAATGCTGTTAAAGTTGGCGTTTTGAAAAAAAAATTCTGCACACGGAAGCCCGATAAAGGTTACAATGGGAAAACGCTTGTATTTCTCATGTAATTTATTTGTCGAAAAGTGAAAAAAAGAAAAAGTGAAAGAAAAAAAAAACATTTGCTCTCAAATCATTTACATAGTCATACCTGCATTTGTCAAGCTTTTACACTTATATATTAATTCGTTAATGTGTCAAAGTTTTTATTGTTAAACGAGCAATTTTTTTTCATCTAAATAATATTTACAAAAGTTAGCGGTAGGGCAGGCGGAAGAGCATTAATTAACCACCATATACAGGGCAAGGTCCGACTTAGGCTATGGGGGGAAAGGTAAGAATCATTCTGCCCCCCCCCCCCCCTCTATCTATCTATCTATAGATTTTTTTGTGAATAATGTGGAAGTAGCTAGTAATAAACTTCATACTATTGTATTATATGCATAAGTTTTATATCCGGTACTGCTTACATCTGTATACAGAGTGTCACAAAAAGATAATCAAAACTTTAAGAAAAAAATACTTGTAGGAAAATAGTAGAAAAAAAATGATAGATTGTTTGATACGAGTATTTCTTTGCAAACATTTACTTTGCTTATCTACGTACGTTATAAGATGTCTAAAAGAAAACGTCCCAAATTGGTTATAAGTATTGGTTTTAACTTGCCACGTTAAGGGAAAAACGTTAATAAAGAATTGCTTTTGAAAAATATAGAATACTAAATTGTCATAATAAAATATTAATCATTAGTTTTCTAATGATATTTGCGTAGGTGGAGAGGTTACTGAAAGCGGAGGGGGGAAGGGGACCGCACTTCCTTCTTAAAAGTTCGAAAATGTATGAATTTTGGTCACTTTTATTTAATTTTAAACATTTGACACCATTTAAATAAAAATCCTGACTACTCTCATGGGAGTCCCCTAAAAAGGGGGACCCAGGGAAGCTTCCCCGCACGCACCTACATAAGTCGGTCCCTGACAATATATATGTAATATACATATATATATATATATGTATTTAATGGACCACCATAACCAATAATTTTATATATTAAACTTTATTTTCAAAGATCTTTGTAAAACATTTTTATTTATGCAATGTATTGCCTAAATTGTGTTTCCTTGCGCTAAATACTGAATTTTTTACTCATACTTTGTTACCCCCCGACCCCTTTAACTCTGCCCTCTCCTACATTGTAAAGATCGAGATGATAAAATTTCCGTTTGTTAGTCAACATGTTTATTTCAACCCCTTTAAAATATCTGTATGTAAAGTTTTTTTATGTTCCCCCACTCTCTTCCTTCTCACCCCAAAGACTATCCTTGGTCAAAGATTCCATAAATATATAAAACTCGCTGTTCTTATACATAAGCTATCAAAGTAGCGCGTTGAAAGAACAGATAGACCTGCTTTACTTGAAACGCAGAAAAAAAAAATATAAGTATTACTGACTATGGAAGTTGCTTAGAGAATAGTTTTAATTGTGTGATGCATTTTCTCGCTGAACTATATTTGTATGCGAATAGAAGTTTGTGGAACATAAAAAAATTTATACAGGGATACGCAAACCAACAAGATACATGGCCGTTTGGGTGCGTAATTGATTATTTTTTTTTAATTATTATAGAAGGTAATTGATAAAACTGGATTTCTAAATGTGTTATATGTTTACCATACTGTTTACTCACATATCTTCCTGCCACATATCTTGCGCCTTATTTACCGGTAAAATTTCAGTACAGTTTTATAGATAGATAAATGTGTTGGAAAGTATTTCACAATCTATTCTTGAAATCTATTCTCACAATCTATTCTTCGTTCTTATTTTTATGAGCTTTTATTTTTTATGCTGGAGAAAGTTTTCAAAGTTTCCATACATACAAATACGCAGAGATAATAATTACTACTATTTGTTTATTAATATTATTTGTTTAAAAATTAAATGAAAAAAATAAAAATATCTTGAGAAGGAAAATTAAAACTGGTTTCATCCAAATCCTAAAACTTAAAAAAAGGATAAATCTTAAAAAGTGATAAAAAGTGTCATTTGATTTTTTTTAAACTCTTTCCAGTATAGTTGAAAAGCGTTTATAAATTCGGTTTGTCTGTCTTTCCTTCTGTCTGTGCTCTAATTCACATAAATTTAGTCCAATTGCCATAAAATTGATATATGTTATTTTTGTTTAATTTGGCATGTTCATTATTGAAAATGAAATGTGTAGCATGTAAGATTCGTTTACAGGGACACGCAAAAGAATGCCGTCACATTACGGTGAATTAGAAAAATCGTGTATGGTGTAGTTTAATGATATTACACTATTTTAAACATATTGGAATTTTTATATTTCACTAAGGAGTTGTACACTACAAGGCGATTACTGTAGAATATGATGTGCATAGAATTTATATTTCATTTTCAGGGACACACAAAAAAATTTGGCCTATGACCAATAATTGCTATAAGTTCGTTATCAGTTGCGGTATACGTTTTTAAATTTGACTGTTGTTATTATTATTTTTTTTTATATTATGTGGTGTTTATAAATTCAATAGGTCATATACTGGGAATCACTATCGCAAGTACAATTCCGTTTATTGACAGAAATTGCTGAATGGGAATTTTCCTGCGGAACTAAATTTTTGCATACATACATACAAAGTTATAGAGCATATACAGGGCTGCACAAAAAATAGATATTTTTCCAACTAACTGACAGCAATTGCAGAAATTGGGTTTTCAAATGCGTTATGTGTTTTCTAATTTATTTATTTAGACACCACCTTTCTCCGTAATAAGCTGTAAAGTTTTGTTTCAATATTCTGAATGTATTGGAAAGTGTTTCATAATTTATGCTAGACACATGATTTTTAGCTCATGTTTCTTTTTACAAATATTCTTTTTCAATTTCTCCAAAGAATTTTTGAAAAAATACGGAGTCTTACTGTACTAAATATAAGAAAAAATACATGAATGCATTTCGAAATTATTAAAAATAGTGCTTAGTTTCCATCTGGTCTAAGAATGTTCAACTTGTGTCCCGCAGAGTTGCGAACTTATTGTTGTAAAGTTTAAATCCTTTTTATCTCTTTATGGCCGATGGACGCTGGAAGTTTTATGGGGGATAAAGTGAGGGGGGGGGGGAGAGGGAGGTATTACTCTTCACAGATATTTGAAATGGATTGTATTTTTCTCATTTTCAATAGGAGAATATATTAGGTACCTAAAATAATTCCTGTTATTGGAAAATTTTAAATGTAATTATTTTTCCTAGGTGGTGAGAAGGAGAAAAATGACACCCGAAAAAAAAAGGGCACTTTTATTACAATGGAACTTACAAAAAGCACATTTATTTTGTATATTACTATGCAGACTCTCCATTGACCTATTTATACATAGTAATACCTGTACTAAGCGGAATCTTGCCTTAAAAAAATCCAAAGTTCTTTGGAAAATTTCTAATTCAAAATTATTATATTGCCCCTTATCATTTCGTTTTAAAGGGTTTCATTGTTAAAATTAAAACTTGCATTTAATCAGTAATACAGTCGTTCCCGTTTAAACGATTATTTTTGGTTCCAGAAATAATATTCGATTAAGCGGGATTTTGATTAAACGGGGAATCATAACTGTAATATGCGTAATAAAAAGGGAACATACCCATCTACGGTATGTTTAATTAACAAAATAATAAATCGTTAATAGAATAACATAAACTAAAATAAATACGAATGCTAATATAAAGTAAATACTTATTAATTTAACGTCAGTATATTCATTTATATGGTTTACATCACACTTAATGCAGCTCGTTTGAGTTTGGTCAAAACTTTGCTACTTCTAATTTATGTTACTTATACTGCCTTTAAAAAATCGTTTAAAGTTGTTTGTTTAAGTGAAATTTTAAAGGAGTAAATATAGAGTTATTTTTCGAATGAGTGCAATATATCACAACGACCATCTCGAGTCTCGAAGTGACGACGCATTGCCATTAAAGCCTGATTAACAGCAAGAAGCGATGGTGGTGAGATCAAGGTGGGGAAATCATTTGACCTGTCCATTATATACCTGCCGACCAAAATCATTGCAGGAAGAACTGAAAATTTGTTTTCAGCGTAAAGGAACCGGAAATGACAAAAGGTGGAAGGAAATTCTAGCTGAAACGGGCTTTCTGCGCCTATTTTCAAACATCGGTCACACAGTTCTTATTCGATTAAGCGGGGATGTTCGTAAAAGTTATTTGGTTTAAGCGGGGGAAAATAACATAGAACCAATAGGAATAAATTCGGTTCCGGAGAATTCTATTCGAATAAGCGGGGTATTCGATTATCCGTGACCCGATTAAGTGGGGAGGATGCACAAGTATTACACCTATAATTCGTTAATGATGCAATACTATGATCACTAATTAATTACAGTAAAACCTGTAAAAATGAAATCCATGTATAACATAATCCTGCCTTAAACGGAGAATTTTATATTCCCAAATACAAAATATTACACAATTACACCTAGTAAAACCTGTCTAAAACAGAATTTGTTTTCGTACCTAGTGATCTCGTATTAACCGGTTTTATTGTAATATACAGTGGTACTGTGCAGTGTTACTGATTAATTAATTCTGTAAAACTTAAATAATATATCTTTACTATCTCTAAACATGATTTAAGTATAAGAAATAGTGTACTTTATAAAAAAGAAACGCCTTAACATGTTTGGTTTTACTGTACTAAAACAATTGCCTGCCGAGACGAAAGGAAAGGTTGAAATAATTACTGCCACTTTGATTACATCAATAAATGTTTTTCTTTTAATGTTCTACATTTATCAGTAAAATAATAGAAATTAATAAAAATTCAAATTTGTTATCTGGAAGCTAAATTATAAGATCCAAAAATCCGCCTGTTTTTTTTTTTTTTTTTTTTTTTTTTTTTTTTTTTTTTTTATGTATGGCTGGAAAAAAGGTTGTCAGTTTGTATTTTTTTCTTCTTTTTTTAAACAGGAATTTGCACATTTTGAAAATCTTATTAAAATTTGTTTTAATTCTTTTATTGCTCACAAAAAAAAAAAAAAAAAAAATAAGTTAGAAGAATTATCATTTAGAAGAAGTTTTTTCCATTTATTTTGAGTGCGCATTTGAAATACTTTATAATAAATCATTTTTTTTTTGGTGGGGGGGGGGGGGGTGTTAGAATATTTTAATGTATTTTCAACTGGTATATTCATCAGGATAATGTACAATATATCAGCTATCTCAGATTTATATCATAGAAAATCAAAGAAGGCAGATGTTACACTAATTTGCATAATGAGAAATTATCATTATTATTATTATTATTATTTATAAAAGAAAAAAAATAATATTAGCATTAATTGAAATTGAGATACGATGAATAACCCTATCTAAAAGTGTAACTAAAGTGTACTAAACGTTTAATTGAGATTCGTTGTATAGTGAGATCTATCGCTATGCGTGCGTTTTATAAAATGTAAATTTATTTAAAAAATCGATTACTTCCAGTTTAATTTTGTAATTAAATCATTACAAATTAATAAAATTTACAAGTTTATGTAACAGAAACTGTTTAGAAAAAAAGAATGCATTTAGAGGAAATGAAACATGCTTGTTATTACGAAGATATAAATTCTTTTCAAATTTAGATAAAATTTAATAGCATATAAAGCAAATTATACTACATTAACAGTTTGCAAACATTATTCTAAGCAACACGGAACACACACCTGTATTCCTGAAAACTGCTATTTCGTTACATACTTTCAGATGTTGCCTGGGATTAACTAGACAATCGTTTTCGAAAGCTATTAGTCAACTAGTTTTAAACGCCCATTCACGCCTCATAAAAGACAGTGGACAGACGTTTCAATCATTCAGTGTCAGAAAGAAGGGGAAAGAACTAAATCCCTTAGCACTTTTCAACTACAAAATCACATAACCCCTTCTACCTTTTCGAACAAGTTTTTTTTCCTATTCAAGGCCTTTTTAAGGTACATTTTTATAATCTAGTGAAACGCTCAATGGGTTAAGTAAACCAGTGAACTTTTTAATTGTATATTTCATGTTTGAATCAAAAGGTGAAATATTGCGTTTCGTCTTATGAAAGAGAAAAAGTAATTTCGAAAGAAATATTTTGGTGCAAGTTGCTGTTTTAAATAGTCATTAGTTCCTACATTTTACTATTGTAGTTTCACGCTAAATTCTATAGAAAAGGACATGGACAGAATTGTTGAAAACAGTATACGAAACATAAATTCCATCATGATGTTTCTGTGTTTTTTTTACACCGCATTAACATAAAATACATCATCACAGCTGCCACCTATCACGTTCTTTCAGAAGGGTACTTTCGAATAGTTATTTTTGTCTCATTTTATCAAAGAAATTCTGTCAATAAATAAAACAAAAATTTTCATTCGGAAAAAGTGTTATTAAAGAAATCCCTGCCGGCTCGGCCTACAGGCGAAGGTAGATTTCGAAGTTAAGTACTAATTTCACCAACAAAAAGTAAATCAAGATTAAAGATAAACCCAATTTAACAACTTTATCTGGCCGCTTTTGACGAGTATTTATTTCATTTTTCTGTAAAAGCTGGTTTTATCAGAATCATGTTAATACGAGGGTAGGCTGAAAAGAAATGCACACATGCTTGTAGAACACGAATGAAAACAAATAGCAAAATCGGACAAAAAGTACATTAAAGTACAATTCTTAAGTTTAAAAATCATATATTTATTTTTTATCATAGTTACCGTTAAGGCTAACAAATTTCTCCCAACGTGTAAGAAGTTTTTTTATTCTGTCACTAAAAATTTCTGCAGACTTTTCTCGAATCCAAGACTTTACAGCTGCCTTCAGCTCATCGTCCGAAGGTGTAATGATTACCTTTGAGGTCTCTCTTGAGTAGAGGGAAAAACAAAAATCGCAAGGTGCAAGAACGGGAAAGTAAGGAAGGTGTGGTATCGGTTCAAACTTCTACGGAAAAGTGACTACAAGGTTCTGGCATCCCGTACAATCGTCGGCGGTATCATTGAACATTCGGTGTTTCAGCGATTGACGACTTGCAACTCAAGTCGAAGAAGGAGCCAGACGGAAGTACTCCAGCTGTCACCTATTGAGATGTACCACTGTGGGCAGTGGCAAGTCGACAGGGCGTCGAAAAAAAAAAAAAGAAATTTCGCTGAGCCTCTGCAGTTGCGGGTTTTACGGTATCACTATTGTTCAATAAGGAAGACGACACATTCTTTGGATATTCCAATATGGTTTGCGATGCGCTATTGAGTGATTCCCCGGTCATTTTGAATCATATCGTCGACGAGTTTGCAATGTTTATCTTCGTGGCAGTGGTCGGACATCCGCTGTGTTTTTCATCAACAATTATGGCTTTTCTAGGCTTGCACCTTGCAATCACAAAATTTTCCTGCCGATCTATGTACAGTGGACTTATCAACAGCATCGTCAGCATAAACAGCCTTTAAATGACAATGAATCTCAGCATGAGTCCCTTTTTCAGCAGTTAAAAATTCGATAACAGCACGCTGTTTTACTTGCGTTGACATAGCACTAGAACATGCCTCCATACTTCCGCTTTTCAAAACACACTGAATGAATTCAACGACTTCTAATCTGCACATGCGTAGAGAGGAAGAACGTTACTTCCACATGCCCCCGGGCGCGTTTCTGAAGGTCATTTCGTTCGTGCTCTACAAGCATGTGTGCATTATTTATCTGCCTAACCAGCGGTGGGATTCAGCCGGTTCGCACCGGTTCGGTAGAACCGGTTGTTAATTTGTATTGAGTTCGGCGAACCGGTTGTTAAATGAAACTGGCATTTACATTAATTTACGTTTTTTAAATGTTTTTCTGCACAACAGCGTTTTCTAAACATAACACTGTGATATTTTCTGATTTGCTTCATTTAATAAAATGATGTTTCATTTGCAATATATATGTATTTTCTTCATCAGTCCTGTAAGAAGCAAATTTAATTTTTAAAAATGGAATTTTGAAGAATTTCGAGATCTAAATCGGTAGCCTAGTCTAATTCTGTATTTATATAGAATATGATTCAACACTACAATGTCTACTTACATTCAGATAAAAAGACTTTTCTTTGGCTGTTCCTTTTGAAAATATACGGAATGTTCGCTGTGATCAATGATCATTAAATCTAGTGGTATAGTTCCAACTGCAATATTTTTTTATGTTGTTCTTCTTCTCATAGAAGTCATTTAAATCAAAGTGGTTATTTTCGTATATGTAAAAAATTTAAAATTTTATATGATCCCTGTTATAAGTCCTATAATATTTTCCATGAACTAACAAACGAAAAAACACTATATGGTCTAAACTTTCCGAGTCATGGTACTTCATATTTTACGAATTTCCAGCGTTGTCTGACCTGTTTTTTGTAACAAGAAATGGTAAAATTTCCTAAATTTCTAAAAACCATAACTCGAAAAGTCGTGCAAAATTTTGTCTCATTTTTATAGGATGGATAATGTTTTTTTAAATATGTTATAAGACACAAAGGGCCTCATACAAATTTTAATTTTGTAACTCTTTTTCTACAGTAAAAACAATTTCTAAGATGATGAAGAACAACATTTGAGGCCTTTGGCTGTTCCTTTTGAAAATATACGGAATGTTCGCTGTGATCAATGATCATTAAATCTAGTGGTATAGTTCCAACTGCATTTTTTTTTATGTTGTTCTTCTTCTCATAGAAGTCATTTAAATCAAAGTGGTTATTTTCGTATATGTAACAAATTTAAAATTTTATATGATCCCTGTTATAAGTCCTATAATATTTTCCATGAACTAACAAACGAAAAAACACTATATGGTCTAAACTTTCCGAGTCATGGTACTTCATATTTTACGAATTTCCAGCGTTGTCTGACCTGTTTTTTGTAACAAGAAATGGTAAAATTTCCTAAATTTTTAAATACCATAACTAGAAAGGTCGTGCAAAATTTTGTCTCATTTTTATAGGATGGATAATGTTTTTTTAAATATGTTATAAGACACAAAGGGCCTCATACAAATTTTTATTTTGTAACTTTTTTTCTACAGTAAAAACAATTTCTAAGATGATGAAGAACAGCATTTGAAATATTTTTGAAATTAGATGTATTCTAAATTTAACAATTTAGGAATTGGCTCTTGGTCAGCGATAAGAAGTGACGTCCTATATATTTTATAAATATTTCCTTGATTGTTGCATATTTTAAATGAAATTGTTCGTCTTTCAAAAGCACTGCGAACAAGCAGTATAAGATCATAAAGGATGAAAACTTATCATAAGTCTTATTAAAACGTTTGAATTGATTTGCAAAAAAAAAAAAAAAAAAAAAAAAAAGCCCACACAAAAGAAAGAATTTGAGGATTTTATTACCTCAGAAACTTGAAAAAATATCAAATTTGTAGAAGATCATAAATGTTTTGTAGTCAATTTGAATATAGGTAAAACTACATTTTGCCCTCATCAGATTACTTGAATACTGGAGAGGTAACACTTCCACGGAAAGCCGCTGAAGAACTATTATTTATATTTAACAACACTTATATTAATATTAATGATTATTGAAGATTTTTTTAGTATATTTTAAATATTTTTCTAAAACTATAGAGTTTTTTAAAGTATTCAAAGGGTTAAAAATATTGTCAAAACAATTGCTACAAGTTCAACAGAAATGGAAAAGGACTTTTCAAAGATAAACATAATATGGTCAGAGAAGAGACGTCGACTAACTATTTCTAATGTATCAAACATAATGGCGATTAATCTAATTTGCTTACCTCTAAAAGCACAGGTTCCTACTTTTAAAATGAAGGTATGAAAAACACAGCTGATAATGTTCGATTAAAGACAAAGAGAACTGAAAGCCAGGTTGCTTATCAAAAAGCTATATGTAAATATCTCAAGTAACACAAGCTATTTAATATTTAAAAAATTCCCTTTTGTACTATAATATTCAAAGGCATATATAATTCAACGGCAATTGTTATCCATGACCGTTATTGTATGAAAGATTTTAAAAAGTAAATTTTATTACTGATACGAAATTTTTAGATTATATCTTCTCCGTGTGCGCATTATTTTTATTACAAAAATAACTTTTGAGTGATTTGGGATTAATTATAGAAGACGACATTGACGAATATTTGAGACTTTGGTGGCAAAAACTAGCATAAAACATGCATTAAAAAAATCCAGAAATCAAGCACTTACCACGCACAAAAACGATTTACTGAGATTAAGTTTAAGGAAGTTAGAAGCATTTATCACCAAATCAAGGATGTAAATAGGGGTGCTTGATATTAGGCGAGTAAGTATTCTGGTGAGATTGCAGACTTGAGCTATGTATCCAGCTCTTCCTACAGTTGGTGCTTTTAATATCTAACTGTTTACAATTTTAGATAATGGACATAAATTAATTCTTAAACTTAAATTTCTGCTATTTTTCAGCCATCCTTGTATTACACTGTTTTGATGCATGTTTTGATTGAAATCTTGATTAGGGTTTCATGATTGTCAAATACTTATTTAAGAAATTATGTTCTTTTACAGGCAAAAATGTTCAGATTTTTTTTTTTCACTACACTAAAAGATCAAAGTTTTTTAACAATGTTCTTATAACACTGGAAACTGTTTCATAACACTGGCCAACAAATTTGAACACTTGCTCTGTCCTAAAACAGAAATTAGTTGTTTTTTATGCGGTTTTTTGTGCTGATTCCGAATCTAGTTTTAGATTTACTCCAGCACGTCAAGTTTTAGAGATATTTGCATATTTCAATTTATGCAAATTTAGTAAATTTTATACAATTATTTGCAAATTTAAGGTATAAAGCAATATCAGACAGGGTTTTTTGTTTTATGTTATGATTACTACCTAATTTACTTCACAAAAACGTTGTTTCTGAGATTATACTGACACGTGACTGTGAAATATTGTACCTAATTTCCATATTTTTCATGCTTTTCTAATAATGTTTCTTGACGTTCAAATATTTCTGCCACACGAGTACGCTAATATGTTTCTAAACCAGGTTTTTGAGCTGATTTCTAATCTTGTATTTGTTTTCTTCTATCACGTCTAGTTTTTGAAAAAAGTGAAATTTTAGTTTTGGGTCAAAAAAGCCAGAAATAGCTTTTTATGATACTTTGTATGATAAACTTCAACTAGTTAGGGTAGATTCTACTACTTATTTATTTTTTTTCTCGATTATATAAACTTTTGTTTATGTCTCTGATATGAATCTGACCCTGTTCACCTTCTTGTCAATGAATTACACACCCCTAAAAAGCATCTTATATTAAACCTGTGTTAATGCCGTGCAAAAGTAGGAATTCATCTTACGCAAAAACTAGACATGACATAAGAAAATAGACTGCAGATTTGAAATCAACATAAAAATCTAGTCTAGAAAAACATTACGTCAATTCTGTGGCAACTATTTTAAAGTTGATAGTGATGTAAACATTACACCATTGAAAAATATGCAAATTAAGCTTAATAACTGATAAATAAATGTTAAGAATATGCAAATCGTGACATTTATCTGAAGTAAATAGTCAGTCATTATCGTCACTTATAGTCAATCGTCATTATCTAGAAAACGTAATTAGATGTAACATATATTGTATCTAAAATTTGCATAAAATAGCACAAAAAAGCTTAAATTTGCATAAATGCAGATTTCTCAAAACTTGGACCGCCTAGAGATAAACGGAAAGCATATTCGGAATCAGCACCAAAAACTGATCTAGAATCAACTAATTTCAATTCTAGGGTAAAACCACTGTTGTACAGTGTAATCTATGTATGATGATGCTTCCTTTTCCTTTCATGTTTATACGTCAAAAATCATCTGAGCACCGAACCGGTTGTTAAATTATATGAATCCCACCACTGTGCCTAACTTTGTACGATCATCTTTTCTTCACCCGCCCGTTGTGTATTTTTAATTCGTGTTTGCTGTAAGAATTGGTCCTATCAAAAACTTGTCAATGTAAAAGTTGTAGATAATATTAAGAAGACTTATAATAAATTTAATTGGATTTGATATCTTGAGAATTGACGAAGTTTTGAATTTTTTCTCCCTAGAACCCTATCCCCCCCCCCCCTTCCTTGAGCCCATTTTTAATTTTATCAAAGATCTGTCATACATAATTTGTTCCCCTTTTTCTAGAAGTAATAATAACTTTAAATTGATTTGATATGTATTATATTTAAGAAGTTATGGGGTTTTAACAAAAAACCTCCCTATTTTCACCCCCTTGGTCCGATTTTGCCTATTAATGAACTTGACCGAGATTTTCTGCCTCTTAATTTTATTTATCAGTTTGGAAGAGATTTGCGCAGAATTATGGAAGTTATCATGTCCATAAAAAGTGATATATGTATATATATATATATATTAGATAGATAGATAGATAGATACGAGTATAAAGTTTTGAACTGAGGGTGGTTTTGGGTTCTAGGGGTCATGATCGGCATAGATCTGCAAAAAATTTTCAGGCATTCTAACATAGGGGAGAATGTAATAGGTAGTATTTCTTACGAAATCCGCCTATCAGGAGGGTTGGCAGCAATAGTTACATGCGCTTTTATTATTCTTGTACAGTGATTGTAAGCTGTTTTGTACTAGAATCATGCCATATCATACTTGCCAACCTTCTTCTTTTTTAAATGAAAAAAACATACTTTCAACCAGAAAATTTATTAAATTAAATGTTTCTTGTGATAGTAATTTGAAACTTATATGATTACATTTATTAAATAAAATTTCTGGTTAAAAGTATGGTTTATTGATTGAAAAAAAGTAGGAGGTTGGCAAGTATGCCATATGAATTCGTTTGTACATTTATTTCTTAATCTCTTTAAAAATATATCCTTTTCAAGTGTTACAAAAACGAGATACATCCAAAAGCAAATACATAAATTTAAATAACAGCAACATTTACTCATTAAATAATATAACAAGAATGAAAAATCATGCGACCAGCATAGTTTATGAAATCCAAAACATTCAAAGTATTATAACAAACTTTTCAGTCTATTAAGGTGAAAGCTGATGTCTAAATAAACAATTTAGAATATGCCCATAATGCATCGAAAACATAATTTTTTCAACTACCATCAATATTCGGATAAATATCCGAATTTTTTTGTTCAGCCCTGTATATGATCTATAGATTTGTATGTATACTACCTGGTATGAAAAAAAGTTTATTCAATTACACTCATAGCACAGTTGAAGTTGAAAATTTCCATTCAGCCATTTCCGTCATTAAGCGGAAATGTACTTCAGATCTTTTCTGCAGCCCTGTATATGATCTATAGAATTTATATACACCAAGTAATATGCAATAATAATAATAATAATAATAATAATAATAATAATAATAAAATTTTAAAACTCATACCATAACTTGAAATCCAGTCCCAGCAATTATTGTTCGTTGACCGTACTGTAGCCAAATTCTTTTGCGTGTCCCTGTAAATGAACGATACATTATAGGCACACCAGACCCTACCGTAAGTGACTTGTAGCACATCTCAGTGATATATATCAATTTGAATATTTTTTAACTAGTGCGATGTCATTAAAATACACCGCAGAGGATTTTCCCCCATACACCGTAATGTAAAGGAATTTTTTTTAGTGTACCTGTAACTGAACCGTAAGTGCTACACGTTTCATTTTCAATACCTAACATGATACAGTAAACCCCAATAACATATATTAATTACATCGCAATCCGAGCATATTTACGACAGTCAGAGCAGAGCACTTACAGACGCAGACGGGTAGACCAGACATACCGAATTTATAAACACTTTCTAACTATGCTGGAAAGTGTTAAAAAGGCAAATACTGATACCATGCAAGTAATAATATATTGCGATTATTTAAATATATAAACTTGATTGAAATCCGTTACAACTCTAAAAGATCGTAACTCAAAATTAAATCTCGAAATCTCAAAATTAATTATCGTTAAATTAACAATCATGTACAAATATTTGTTTTAATTTCTTTGTAACGGAGCCGGTGTCGTAAGGTGGTGTGGTAGCGGGCTACTTCAACGGCCGAGTCTTATTAAAATCGAAGAAAATATTTTATTGCGTTACAAGCAATTGAATGATGATTTTCTAGATTAAATAATAACTACATACAACATTCTACATTATTGGGTTCGTTTACAGCTTCTAATAAAGTGTTCATCGATTCAAGTCCAGTCCTCGAATAGCAGATCGCTTTCAGTAGAGTCAGTATCTTAGTCATTCAAAGTCCACAATTTTCGAAGATAAGAGTTCGAGATGCTCGACAGGAATGTCGCACTTTTTGTAGATATTCAACCAAGGTTTAGGAACCTCTGATATTCCCTACGTGATGGAACAAACTTTACAGCCACGCTTGGCTTCCACTTTACCGTGCTTCGGAAAATGTTCCGAAGCCGTTAACCCGTGAGATATTTCCACTCTACACGTCCAGAAAACACTTGAAGTCTCAACTTCAACAGAAGGAAAAAGCTCCCGAGCATCCTCTGCATCTCCTTTTATCAGTTCAGTTTTTCGTCTCGAACAAAAGCTACTTCCCTTAGCCACTCACCAGCTGTGACCCATGAGCTCATAAACAAGCTCGTTCTCTATAGGCTGCAGTCAGAAACCTGACGTCAGGTTAACATGTAGTTTCACTATCTAGTTTCTCACGGGAAAGAGATCCTCGTGAACATCAAAAGAATATTTTCACTCGCTAAATAAAGGAGTACCTTTCACACTAGTTTCACCTGAAAAGATGGATTGAAATTGATATATTTCTTTCATTTTTTGCGACATTTTCTAGGACTCTGAAGAAATTTTGAGACTAGGTGAAAATACATTAGATTCCCTATGCTGGCTTCTGCCTTGTAAATTGGGAGTTTCAATGTGAGATATCGTCGAATTCTCACACTTATTTATTTGTAATAATAGAATCATCTATGGTTTTTTAAGTTTATAAATTATCATGGTTGTTTTTGATAGATTTTGTTAATCTCAAAATTAATTATCGTTAAATTAACGATCATGTACAAATATTTCTTTTAATTTCTTATTTATTTCTAATAATAGTATCATTTATGGTTTTTGAAGTTTATAAATTGTCATGGTTGTTTTTGATAGATTTTTGTTTTTTGTAAATAAAGTAACTTTTATATTTTTTGTTCTTTGCTTAAATATTAATTATGATTTCTGAAAATGGTTCATTAATTGAAATTATTCACTTTTCATTACCAATTAATCTATCACATGTAAGTTTTGTATAATTGTTGAACATTTATTTGATGTTACATGTCTAGTATTCAGGGGCGGACTGGCACGGTTTGGTCCACCCCGCTAGATTTAAGCGTTGGCCCACCAATCGACAACCCCATTGTTAAAATGTTTGAATACTGACTTCCCTTTGTACATTGATTAATGTTTATTTATAATATGAATATAGTACCTTAAAATTGATTAGTTTGTTTTATATCCTCACTACTAACTAATTAGAATGTCAGATATTTGGACAATTCTTTTGAACTTGAGGCAACTCCATCTATTATCTTATCATAATCGTAATTTGGTTGATTATCTCCAGAACTACTGGGTAGATTTTAATGAAATTGGGTATGTAAGTAGGTTGATGAAATGAAAAAAAAATAACCATTCAACAGTTCTCGCATAAAACTCATCAGCGTCAGAAGATATAAAACAGAGCTTACAATATTGGACTAAAAAATGGATTAATAGGGGTATGCTCCCTCTTACAGTTATACAGCTCCCACAACGTGAATTCATAATGGAAATCAGGCAGTTTATGAGTTCCTGTGGCAGTTAGCCTCACTCCTCCAGCAACGCTGTTTTCAAGCACTCAGTGGTTCTGTAAGGTGGAAAGTGAGTTCCAATTGTCCTCCCCAGAGCATCCTAGACATGCTCTATAGGGTTTAGGTCTGGAGATCTGACGGACCAACCCATCAAGTAAATATCCTCACTTTGCAGAAATTCGTCGACCCGATGAGCTCTATCTGGGCGCGTGTTGTAGTCCCTTAAAATGAAATCAGGGCCAACTGCATTCCTAAAAAGGAAAACATAATGTACAAAGATATCATCATTACACTTCAAACCAGTGACAGAGCCTTTGCCAAACATAGGGAGGGGTGTGCGCTCATCCAACATGATGGCTGGCCAGACCATAAAACCCCCACAGTGGTCTCTTTCTCGGACGTCGGGAGGCATATATTGGATCCCTGGTTTTCTCCAGATGAAAGTACGTCGAGAATTAGAGTTTAGGCTGAACCGAGACTCATCAGTGAATAGAACAGTCCCTTAATGACTCCTCGTCCAAAGTCGATTATCTCTGTATCATGATAAACGGGTTTTCCTGTGCGCAGAAGTGAGCTGACGCAAGCAACCCTCTGTCATGTAGTCTTCTGCAAACAGTAACCCTTGAAACTCGGCTTCCTGTAGTCGCATAGAAGTCACGAGAGGCCTGGGAGGATGCTGCACTCCTGTTACACCTCGCTGTAATAGATAAATAGCGATCTTCACTGGCAGTCGTGGCTCTTGGACGACCTTGTTCAGGCTTTCTCTGTATGGATCTAGTATCCTTAAACTGTTTCCATAAGTTCGATACGACGTTGGGCGTTACATTGAAGTCTTCAGGAATCTGCACTTGAGACTGCCTTCTTTCTAGTCTCCCTGCTATTCTCCACCTCATTACAGCATTCAAACGTTGGTTGTTACTCATTTTTACTGTTTGCTTTTGAATTTTACCGTATGTAGCAAAAAAACACTAAGATATTCGGCGAGGTGTGCGAGCGAACAAAACGTTAAAATTGCCACGCTCACTTACAAATCCTGTTCTACTCGCAACTCGCTCGACCCATACACACATGTACGCTTACGTGTTCGACACTGAATAAATGTTCAATAAATAAATGTTCGACACTGAATAAATGTTCAATAAATAAATGTTCGACACGTCTTTGTTTTGGATAAATACGACCATAGGAATTCCACTCGCACAATAATTCTAATGCACAAGCTAGGCATTTTTTACATTTCTTATTAACTTTACAGCGATCCTCATCATCATTAATGAATTCTTCTGAATCGCTCGTTTTTTTGCTGTAAGCGTCGAGATTGTTGCAGAAATATGCCAAGCTTCTTCAGCAAGTTCATTTAAAAATTTAACCTCGCAGCGAGGATCGAACCACGCAATGTCTTTCATGGGCAAGTCATTTCCAGTAAATCGTGTATTCAACTGCTGAATAGCTGTGTATAAAATGACTTTATAAACGTTTCCCTTAAATAAGTCAGATGGGGATCCGATAATACTTCTTGCCTCATCGTGAGAATATTCACCACATCGACGTTTCGCTATATATTCTTTTTTCGGTAGGAAACTCTCAATTTCAATGGTTTACTCCTTTTCTATTAGTTGTTTCCGAAGATGTTCCGCAAATTCAGAAGTATTTTTCATAGCCATATCAAAATTATGTCGGTTCTGTAAGACACTGGATTTCAGGGTTTCGATTTTGTTAGCAGGAGTTAAGCATCCCAGGCCGCTTATTTATGCAGATACTTCGATGTCGGCATAGATATATTGAATAGGTCGCTTAAAATGGTTGCTATTAATGTATGCTGAAGCTTGCACTAATTATCAATCGGTGATCTTGCCGAAAAAGATACATGTGACGGAAAATCGTCCATTTCAGTGATACCTTGTAGACACTTACGCAATGTTAAAAATTTATATTGATCTTTAAAAGATTTCGAAGACTCGCCAAACATGCTATTAAGTGCTCGATCCTTAATCCACCACTCAGTAGCGCTTACTTTTTGTAATCGCGAAGAAGTTTATTTCCACATACATCAGGCCCCTTATTCAGTAAGTCCATGCTTTCATACGCTCATATCACTCTGAGCTAAACATGGTTGTAGCTCACATTAAGACCAAGAAGTCCGTTGTCAATTTGCAACATTCTGTTGCATCTGCCAGGAACAAATTAAGCACATGTGCATATCAATAAACATGCTGTATATTTGGATTGTCTTTTTCAGTTGGGCCTGTAGACCTTTATATCTCCCACTCATATTTGCTGCACCATCAAAAAAAGTCTCAACTATTTGTGATGAAGGGAGTTTAAACTTTAAGTTCTTCTTTTACTTGGAGATAGAAGGCTTTCCCTGTTATTTTGGGGGCATCAACCAATTTTAAAAACTAACCTTCACTTTACCACGCTGCTCATAACGAACACAAAGAGCCAACTACCATTACCGATATAGCTTTTATGAAATTTGCCTCCATACTGAATGGACCTGACTGTCTGGCATCATCGGCAATGTTTATTTGGATCTGAGTGGAGAGATAAGCACTTAACTGATTTATAAATTACTTGGACAGGAATGTGATCAACGAACCTCTTCCATACCGTTTGGGATTTCCATTTTGTTCTTCTTTCAAATCTATTCTAGCCTTCATCATACTTTCTAAAGATCCTCTTTCTTGACTTTATCTACATAACCGAGCAAAATTTTATTATATTTACATAACAGCTTTACCAATTGTTGAAAATTGCCATGTTTAACGTTTCTATTATTCAAGTCTGCCGCTGCCTCCTCTCGTTTTTCTCTTTAAGTTAATCCGTGCCTCCCGAGATCCTTGATCTGTAGATTATTCCTAGATAGGTAAGCTAATCTTTGCCTATCTTTTGTTACTACACAAGTGTCCACAGGTAGACTGATCCCACCGAACAACTTCCCAACCTTCACTGACCATATGTACTTTTTACCTTATCCCCTATCTCTCGGCTTCTATACAAAATGAATAATTTGCACAGATCTGGCAAAAATTGCTGATGGGAGAGGGAAGGTAGAAATTAAGACTTACACCCGATCAAAAAAACAGGGGGGGGGGGATGCTTCACGGAAAAAAAAGGAAAAGAAAAATTAAGTTTCATAATTTGTTGTTTTGATTTATTAAAAAAATTTTTTTGGTCCACTACAACCGTTTGGACCACCCTGCTACCAAGAAAAATTAAATTTCATATATTTTTAGGGGTTTTTTTAGTTTTATTAAAAAGAAAAAAACTTTAAAAAATGTATTTTTTTTTCTTTTTTGGCCCGCTACACCCGTTTGGCCTACCTCGCTACCAAGAAAAATTGAGTTTCATAATAATTTTTTTTTTAGTTTTATTGAAAAGAAAGAAAAGTAAAAAAATGTATTTTTTGGCCCACTACACCCGTTTGGCCCACCCCGCGATCGTGGTGTAGCGAGGTGGGCCAGTCCGCCCCTGCTAGTATTTAATATCGATATAGATTGCAGTGTTAAGAATTCTTCTAAATAGTCTCTAACTCTAATCAATTTTAGGAGTTAATTTACTTTAATTTTGAATAATTTGCTTAATAATTTTTACTATCATGCATTATTGTTATCTATTTTCATTTTACAAGCTGTCCATTTTTGTAAATAATCTATTACTTTCTTATAATAATGTGGATGGATTTTAGAAGTTTAGCTGAAAAGATACAATTTCCATTTTAAGTGTGTATTACAAAGGGTCAGGTACACTTTGAACTTGCTTTTTCAGAATTTAGTGTCACTCCCGATGAAAAATATCTATCTATGAATCGATGAAAAATATATTTATATATGCATATAAATATAGATAGTACAAGACATATTTCAGTTTTAAGATTTAAAACACGCGCTTTTATTTTATATAAAATGACATCATTCGCATCCGCTGAAGAATTCCTGATTTACGATCCAGTCTTAAACAACATCTACAGTAAAGTATCCATAGGACGTCACTATCGCTGAATAATACACAAATCCAAAAAAAGAGATGTCGTCATTCAAGAAACTCGACAAACAAAATCGTATTTCTAATGATTCATATGCCTTTATTTGTTTGTAATATTAATATAGTAGATACCTAAAATAAAATATAGTTTATTATAGCTCCATGTTTTATCAGAAATCATTCATTTATAGTTTTTCAAAGTAGCACGTATTTTAATTAATTTTTTTTTTTTGTCAATTGTTATGGGAAAATGGCAACAAAAAAGATATAATTACTGTTTTCAACTGTTTGTACTTTACTTTCTACACAAATGGAGTACTTGAGTTGCCAACATTAAAGACATGGTGTTGAAAACTACAAAAAAAATAATATCTCAAAAATAAATTGCGATGCAGTTTTCAAACAAATTGCATTTAAAAGTACTTTTTTTTCCCAGTACCACGGTATGAAAATTGAAAATTAGTGATGCTTTAGAAGTTTAAAAAATTGCAGTAGAGTATTTAGTCGAACAATGATACATCTGCTTTGTTTTACGGCTGGCTGATACAACGGAGAGTTGTTTTGTCGAGACGACGCTTTAATTGCTGGCCGAAAGAAATAGCATATCGGGGGACTAAAAAGTGACCTCTATAAGAATTGTATTCACTCTTCAACTAATTGATTTTTAATTATAAAACATAAAACGCATATTAAGAAATATTTATTTTATCAAGTAAAGTTCTCAAAAGAAGTATACACAAATATAAAGTTTTTAAATTTATTTTTAAACATAACATAATTTTCGCGAAAGAAATATTCTTGTAAACTTTAAATTATTAACCTGTATAAGACATAATTCTACATCTAACCATTACTCTTTAATAATCCATATTAAAGGCTCCATAGGTTTAGTATTAGCTCGCGAGTGTCTTCGCCTGCAGGTTCAGGAGCCTTAAGTAAATTGACTTTAAAGATTTAATTACCCTTTGATTATATAAAAAGTGCTCAAAGTATTTTACACATAATTTCTCTTCTAATGCGAATGTTGTCTTCTAATGCGAGGTTTGTTTTTAAATGTTCCTAAAGAATCATATTTAATTATAAGTTATTTAGGAAACAATCGATTTTGGATACTTTGAAAGGTAACTTACCCCTTAAGGTTTTTTTTGTGTGTTCTTTGTTTCTAATGATTACTTTTGCGATGAAAGCAACAGTTTCTTTCAGTTATAAAGCAGATATAATATTTTTTGCTAAATTGCTTAATTGTCTGAGCGAAGCGAAGGCTAATACTCAACGCAATATTACAGCTACGATTGATATTAAGGCCATGTCCTACTAAAAAAAAGCCCCACTAAAAACTTTCGTCAAGCATAACTCAAAAAATATTTTCCGGATTGCACCAGAAGGTACCTATGAGGGTCGCCTACTGAATGCACCTACTATGAAAAATAAGTTCCAAACCGCTTAAAAATTATATAAACAAGTGGGTAAGTGTGATCACAGATCGCACAGAGGGTTTCGTTTAATATTCATTTCAAAACACTTTATCCTTTTGAAAAATCTACTAGTTCCGAATTTTGCAACCAGGGGCGCACTCTATTCTAAACAAACCTCTATCCGAACGAAACTCCGTTTTACATACTATCCGTATATATATCAGTCGAAGGGATTGGGCCCATAGCACCCGAGATAAGTAGGCGCCCCTGGTGGTAAAAAGCGGAACTAAAATATGTAAGGCTATGGTACATAACATGAAAAGATGGTCAAAGGGGTGTCGGCAAAAGTTGGAAAAGTACTCCCCGGGTGAAAAGGGCGAAGGTTACAAAAAATTGCTTAAAATACACAAGTTAAAGCCCGGAGGAGTAAATAATATAAGACTTTTTGAAAATTTTATGATTTGTCGTGTGGTCTGAGGTATTCAGCTACACGTATGAAAAAATTCATGTCTCCAACTTAATTAGGGGCTCTCTTAGAAAGAATTGCTTAAAATGCATATGTGGTAGCTCAAAGGGTTAAACGAAAGACTTATTCAAGATTTTATAATTTGTCGCCCTGGCTTCAGGTGTTCTGCTATAAGTATGCAAAATTTCAAATCTCCAATTTAATAAGGGGCTCAGTTAGAAATAATTGCTTAAAATACGCATGTGGGAGGCCAAAGGGTTAAATGTAGGACTTTTTTAATTTTTATGATTTGTCGCACGATAGTGTTCAGCTATAAGCATACAAAATTTCACTCCTCCAACCTAAATAGGGGCTCATTTAGAGAGAATTGTTTAAAATACACATGTGGGAGCCCAAAGGGTTAAATGTACGACTTTTTCAAAATTTTATGGTTTGCCATTTGATGCGAGGTGTTCAGCTATATGTATGCAAAATTTCACTCCTCCAACCTAATTAGGGGCTCACTTAGAAAGAATTGTTTAAAATACACATGTGTAAGCCCAAAGGGTTAAATTTACGACTTTTTCAAAATTTTATGGTTTGTCATTTGATGTGAGGTGTTCAGCCATAAGTATGCAAAATTTCGCACCTCCAACTTAAACAGGGGCTCACTTAGAAAGAATTGTTTAAAATACATATGTGGGAGCCCAACGGGTTAAATGTACGACTTTTTGAAAATTTTATGATTTGTCGTTTGATGTGAGGAATTCAGCTATAAATATGCAAAATATCATGCCTCCAACCTATTAGGTCCAACCTATTATTAACTTTGAAAGAATTGTTTAAAATACACATGTAGGAGCTCAAAGGGTTAAATGTACGACTTTTTGAAAATTTTATGATTTGTCGTTTGATGCGAGGTTCTCAGCTATAAATATGTAAAATTTCACACCACCAACCTGAATAGGAGCTCACTTAGAAAGAATTGTTTAAAATACACATGTGGGAGCCCAAAGCGTTAAATGCACGACTTTTTGAAAATTTTATGATTTGTCGTTTGATGCGAGGTGCTCAGCTATAATTATGTAAAATTTCAGGCCTCCAACCTAAATAGGGGCTCACGTAGAAAGAATTGTTTAAAATACACATGTGGGAGCCCAAAGAGTTAAATGTACGACTTTTTCAAAATTTTATAGTTTGTCGTTTGATGTGATGTGTTCAGCTATAATTACGCAAAATTTCACGCCTGCAACCTAATTAGGGACTCACTTAGACAGAATTTTTTAAAATACACATGTGGGAGCCCAAAGGGTTAAATATACGACTTTTTCAAAATTTTATGATTTGTCGTATGATGTGTGGGGCTCATCTATAAGTATGCAAAATTTCAAGTCCCCAATATGTATAGTTTCTGAGAACGGGCTCTGTGACGGACGGACAGACAGACAGACAGAGGACCGAGACGAATAGGGTTTCGTCAGATGAACGAAACCCTAAAAAACTGATAAAAAAGCAAAATTTGTCTGCATACGTCACAGATATTTGTTGTGCGTCACTTTCACTGGTAGATGTTTTCGTAGACAACTGGTTTGAACACATGGAGTAAATAATATTAAAAAACAAGTGGGTAAGTGTGATCACAGATCGCACAGAGGGTTTCGTTTAATATTCCTTTCAAAACACTTTATCCTTTTGGAAAATCTGTTAGTTCCACATTTCGCAACCAGGGGCGCACTCTATTCTAAACAAACCTCTATCCGAACGAAACACCGTTTTACATACTATCCGTAGATATATTAGTCGAGGGGATTGGGCCCATAGCACCCGAGATAAGTAGGCGCCCCTGGCGGTAAAAAGTGGAACTAAAATATGTAACGCTACGGTGCATAATATGAAAGAATGGTCAAAGGGGTGTCGGCAAAAGTAGGAAAAGTGCTTCCCGTGTGAAAAGGACGGAGGTTAGAAAAATTGCTTAAAATACACAAGTTAGAACTCGGAGGAGTAAATAATATAAGACTTTTTGAAAATTTTATGATTTGTCGTGTGGTCTGAGGTATTCAGCTACACGTATGCAAAAATTCAATTCTCCAACTTTATTAGGGGCTCTCTTAGAAAGAATTGCTTAAAATGCATATGTGGTAGCTCAAAGGGTTAAACGTAAGACTTTTTCAAGATTTTATAATTTGTCGCCTGGCTGAAGCCTTCAGGTGTTCTGCTATAAGTATGCAAAATTTTAAAAATCTCCAATTTAATAAGGGGCTCAGTTAGAAATGATTGCTTAAAATACGCATGTGGGAGGCCAAAGGGTTAAATGTAGGACTTTTTTAAATTTTTCTGATTTGTCGCACGATAGTGTTCAGCTATAAGTATGCAAAATTTCACGCCTCCAACCTAATTAGGGGCTCACTTAGAAAGAATTGTTTAAAATACACATGTGGGAGCCCAAAGGGTTAAATGTACGACTTTTTGAAAATTTTATGATTTGTCGTTTGATGCGAGGTGCTCAGCTATAAGTATGTAAAATTTCACGCCTCCAACCTAAATAGGGGCTCACGTTGAAAGAATTGTTTAAAATACACTTGTGGGGCGCCAAAGAGTTAAATGTACGACTTTTTCAAAATTTTATAGTTTGTCTTTTAATGTGATGTGCTCAGCTATAAGTACGCAAATTTTCACGCCTGCAACCTAATTAGGGACTCACTTAGGCAGAATTGTTTAAAATACACATGTGGGAGCCCAAAGGGTTAAATGTTCGACTTTTTCAAAATTTTATGATTTGTCGTTTGATGTGAGGTATTCAGCTATAAGTACGCAAAATCTCACGCCTCCAACCTATAAGGTCCAACCTATTAAGTCCAACCTATTATTCACTTTAAAAGAACTGTTTAAAATACACATGTAGGAGCCCAAAGGGTTAAATATACGACTTTTTGAAAATTTTATGATTTGTCGTTTGATGCGAGGTTCTCAGCTATAAGTATGTAAAATTTCACACCACCAACCTGAATAGGAGCTCATTTAGAAAGAATTGTTTAAAATACACATGTGGGAGCCCAAAGCGTTAAATGTACGACTTTTTGAAAATTTTATGATTTGTCGTTTGATGCGAGGTGCTCAGCTATAATTATGTAAAATTTCAGGCCTCCAACCTAAATAGGGGCTATCGTAGAAAGAATTGTTTAAAATACACATGTGGGAGCCCAAAGAGTTAAATGTACGACTTTTTCAAAACTTTGTAGTTTGTCTTTTGATGTGATGTGCTCAGCTATAAGTACGCATATTTTCACGCCTGCAACCTAATTAGGGACTCACTTAGGCAGAATTGTTTAAAATACACATGTGGGAGCCCAAAGGGTTAAATGTTCGACTTTTTCAAAATTTTATGATTTGTCGTTTGATGTGAGGTATTCAGCTATAAGTACGCAAAATCTCACGCCTCCAACCTATTAGGTCCAACATATTAAGTCCAACCTATTATTCACTTTAAAAGAATTGTGTAAAATACACATGTAGGAGCCCAAAGGGTTAAATATACGACTTTTTGAAAATTTTATGATTTGTCGTTTGATGCGAGGTTCTCAGCTATAAATATGTAAAATTTCACACCACCAACCTGAATAGGAGCTCACTCAGAAAGAATTGTTTAAAATACACATGTGGGAGCCCAAAGCGTTAAATGTACGACTTTTTGAAAATTTTATGATTTGTCGTTTATGCGAGGTGCTCAGCTATAATTATGTAAAATTTCAGGCCTCCAACCTAAATAGGGGATCACGTAGAAAGAAATGTTTAAAATACACATGTGGGAGCCCAAAGAGTTAAATGTACGACTTTTTCAAAATTTTATAGTTTGTCTTTTGATGTGATGTGCTCAGCTATAAGTACGCAAAATTTCACGCCTGCAACCTAATTAGGGACTCACTTAGGCAGAATGGTTTAAAATACACATGTGGGAGCCCAAAGGGTTAAATGTTCAACTTTTTCATAATTTTATGATTTGTCGTTTGATGTGAGGTATTCAGCTATAAGTACGCAAAATCTCACGCCTCCAACCTATTAGGTCCAACATATTAAGTCCAACTTATTATTCACTTTAAAAGAATTGTTTAAAATACACATGTAGGAGCCCAAAGGGTTAAATATACGACTTTTTGAAAATTTTATGATTTGTCGTTTGATGCGAGGTTCTCAGCTGTAAGTATGTAAAATTTCACACCACCAACCTGAATAGGAGCTCACTTAGAAAGAATTGTTTAAAATAAACATGTGGGAGCCCAAAGCGTTAAATGCACGACTTTTTGAAAATTTTATGATTTGTCGTTTGATGCGAGGTGCTCAGCTATAATTATGTAAAATTTCAGGCCTCCAACCTAAATAGGGGCTCATTTAGAGAGAATTGTTTAAAATACACATGTGGGAGCCCAAAGGGTTAAATGTACGACTTTTTCAAAATTTTATGGTTTGCCATTTGATGCGAGGTGTTCAGCTATATGTATGCAAAATTTCACTCCTCCAACCTAATTAGGGGCTCACTTAGAAAGAATTGTTTAAAATACACACGTGGGAGCCCAAAGGGTTAAATTTACGACTTTTTCAAAATTTTATGGTTTGTCATTTGATGTGAGGTGTTCAGCCATAAGTATGCAAAATTTCGCACCTCCAACTTAAACAGGGGCTCACTTAGAAAGAATTGTTTAAAATACATATGTGGGAGCCCAACGGGTTAAATGTACGACTTTTTGAAAATTTTATGATTTGTCGTTTGATGTGAGGAACTCAGCTATAAATATGCAAAATATCATGCCTCCAACCTATTAGGTCCAACCTATTATTAACTTTGAAAGAATTGTTTAAAATACACATGTAGGAGCTCAAAGGGTTAAATGTACGACTTTTTGAAAATTTTATGATTTGTCGTTTGATGCGAGGTTCTCAGCTATAAATATGTAAAATTTCACACCACCAACCTGAATAGGAGCTCACTTAGAAAGAATTGTTTAAAATACACATGTGGGAGCCCAAAGCGTTAAATGCACGACTTTTTGAAAATTTTATGATTTGTCGTTTGATGCGAGGTGCTCAGCTATAATTATGTAAAATTTCAGGCCTCCAACCTAAATAGGGGCTCACGTAGAAAGAATTGTTTAAAATACACATGTGGGAGCCCAAAGAGTTAAATGTACGACTTTTTCAAAATTTTATAGTTTGTCGTTTGATGTGATGTGTTCAGCTATAATTACGCAAAATTTCACGCCTGCAACCTAATTAGGGACTCACTTAGACAGAATTTTTTAAAATACACATGTGGGAGCCCAAAGGGTTAAATATACGACTTTTTCAAAATTTTATGATTTGTCGTATGATGTGTGGGGCTCATCTATAAGTATGCAAAATTTCAAGTCCCCAATATGTATAGTTTCTGAAAACGGGCTCTGTGACGGACGGACAGACAGACAGACAGAGGACCGAGACGAATAGGGTTTCGTCAGATGAACGAAACCCTAAAAAACTGATAAAAAAGCAAAATTTGTCTGCATACGTCACAGATATTTGTTGTGCGTCACTTTCACTGGTAGATGTTTTCGTAGACAACTGGTTTGAACACATGGAGTAAATAATATTAAAAAACAAGTGGGTAAGTGTGATCACAGATCGCACAGAGGGTTTCGTTTAATATTCCTTTCAAAACACTTTATCCTTTTGGAAAATCTGTTAGTTCCACATTTCGCAACCAGGGGCGCACTCTATTCTAAACAAACCTCTATCCGAACGAAACACCGTTTTACATACTATCCGTAGATATATTAGTCGAGGGGATTGGGCCCATAGCACCCGAGATAAGTAGGCGCCCCTGGCGGTAAAAAGTGGAACTAAAATATGTAACGCTACGGTGCATAATATGAAAGAATGGTCAAAGGGGTGTCGGCAAAAGTAGGAAAAGTGCTTCCCGTGTGAAAAGGACGGAGGTTAGAAAAATTGCTTAAAACACACAAGTTAGAACTCGGAGGAGTAAATAATATAAGACTTTTTGAAAATTTTATGATTTGTCGTGTGGTCTGAGGTATTCAGCTACACGTATGCAAAAATTCAATTCTCCAACTTTATTAGGGGCTCTCTTAGAAAGAATTGCTTAAAATGCATATGTGGTAGCTCAAAGGGTTAAACGTAAGACTTTTTCAAGATTTTATAATTTGTCGCCTGGCTGAAGCCTTCAGGTGTTCTGCTATAAGTATGCAAAATTTTAAAAATCTCCAATTTAATAAGGGGCTCAGTTAGAAATGATTGCTTAAAATACGCATGTGGGAGGCCAAAGGGTTAAATGTAGGACTTTTTTAAATTTTTATGATTTGTCGCACGATAGTGTTCAGCTATAAGTATGCAAAATTTCACGCCTCCAACCTAATTAGGGGCTCACTTAGAAAGAATTGTTTAAAATACACATGTGGGAGCCCAAAGGGTTAAATGTACGACTTTTTGAAAATTTTATGATTTGTCGTTTGATGCGAGGTGCTCAGCTATAAGTATGTAAAATTTCACGCCTCCAACCTAAATAGGGGCTCACGTTGAAAGAATTGTTTAAAATACACTTGTGGGGCGCCAAAGAGTTAAATGTACGACTTTTTCAAAATTTTATAGTTTGTCTTTTAATGTGATGTGCTCAGCTATAAGTACGCAAATTTTCACGCCTGCAACCTAATTAGGGACTCACTTAGGCAGAATTGTTTAAAATACACATGTGGGAGCCCAAAGGGTTAAATGTTCGACTTTTTCAAAATTTTATGATTTGTCGTTTGATGTGAGGTATTCAGCTATAAGTACGCAAAATCTCACGCCTCCAACCTATAAGGTCCAACCTATTAAGTCCAACCTATTATTCACTTTAAAAGAACTGTTTAAAATACACATGTAGGAGCCCAAAGGGTTAAATATACGACTTTTTGAAAATTTTATGATTTGTCGTTTGATGCGAGGTTCTCAGCTATAAGTATGTAAAATTTCACACCACCAACCTGAATAGGAGCTCATTTAGAAAGAATTGTTTAAAATACACATGTGGGAGCCCAAAGCGTTAAATGTACGACTTTTTGAAAATTTTATGATTTGTCGTTTGATGCGAGGTGCTCAGCTATAATTATGTAAAATTTCAAGCCTCCAACCTAAATAGGGGCTCACGTAGAAAGAATTGTTTAAAATACACATGTGGGAGCCCAAAGAGTTAAATGTACGACTTTTTCAAAACTTTGTAGTTTGTCTTTTGATGTGATGTGCTCAGCTATAAGTACGCATATTTTCACGCCTGCAACCTAATTAGGGACTCACTTAGGCAGAATTGTTTAAAATACACATGTGGGAGCCCAAAGGGTTAAATGTTCGACTTTTTCAAAATTTTATGATTTGTCGTTTGATGTGAGGTATTCAGCTATAAGTACGCAAAATCTCACGCCTCCAACCTATTAGGTCCAACATATTAAGTCCAACCTATTATTCACTTTAAAAGAATTGTGTAAAATACACATGTAGGAGCCCAAAGGGTTAAATATACGACTTTTTGAAAATTTTATGATTTGTCGTTTGATGCGAGGTTCTCAGCTATAAATATGTAAAATTTCACACCACCAACCTGAATAGGAGCTCACTCAGAAAGAATTGTTTAAAATACACATGTGGGAGCCCAAAGCGTTAAATGTACGACTTTTTGAAAATTTTATGATTTGTCGTTTGATGCGAGGTGCTCAGCTATAATTATGTAAAATTTCAGGCCTCCAACCTAAATAGGGGATCACGTAGAAAGAAATGTTTAAAATACACATGTGGGAGCCCAAAGAGTTAAATGTACGACTTTTTCAAAATTTTATAGTTTGTCTTTTGATGTGATGTGCTCAGCTATAAGTACGCAAAATTTCACGCCTGCAACCTAATTAGGGACTCACTTAGGCAGAATGGTTTAAAATACACATGTGGGAGCCCAAAGGGTTAAATGTTCGACTTTTTCATAATTTTATGATTTGTCGTTTGATGTGAGGTATTCAGCTATAAGTACGCAAAATCTCACGCCTCCAACCTATTAGGTCCAACATATTAAGTCCAACCTATTATTCACTTTAAAAGAATTGTTTAAAATACACATGTAGGAGCCCAAAGGGTTAAATATACGACTTTTTGAAAATTTTATGATTTGTCGTTTGATGCGAGGTTCTCAGCTGTAAGTATGTAAAATTTCACACCACCAACCTGAATAGGAGCTCACTTAGAAAGAATTGTTTAAAATACACATGTGGGATCCCAAAGCGTTAAATGCACGACTTTTTGAAAATTTTATGATTTGTCGTTTGATGCGAGGTTCTCAGCTATAAGTATGTAAAATTTCACACCACCAACGTGAATAGTAGCTCACTTAGAAAGAATTGTTTAAAATACACATGTGGGAGCCCAAAGCGTTAAATGTACGACTTTTTGAAAATTTTATGATTTGTCGTTTGATGCGAGTTTCTCAGCTATAAGTATGTAAAATTTCACACCACCAACCTGAATAGGAGCTCACTGAGAAAGAATTGTTTCAAATACACATGTGGGAGCCCAAAGCGTTAAATGTACGACTTTTTGAAAATTTTATGATTTGTCGTTTGATGCGAGGTGCTCAGCTATAATTATGTAAAATTTCAGGCCTCCAACCTAATTAGGGGCTCAAATAGAAAGGATTGTTTAAAATACACATGTGGGAGCCCAAAGGGTCAAATGTTCGACTTTTTCAAGATTTTATGATATGTTGCTTGATGTGAGGTATTCAGCTATAAGTATGCAAAATATCACGCCCCCAACCTTATTAGGGGTTCACATAGAAAGAATTGTTTAAAATACACATGTGGGAGCCCAAAGGGTTAAATTTACGACTTTTTTAAAATTTTATGATTTGTCGTTTGATCTGATGTGTCCATCTATAACTACGCAAAATTTCACGCCTGCAACCTAATTAGGGACTCACTTAGAAAGAATTGTTTAAAATACACATGTGGGAGCCCAAAGCGTTAAATGTACGACTTTTTGAAAATTTTATGATTTGTCGTTTGATGCGAGGTTCTCAGCTATAAGTATGTAAAATTTCACACCACCAACCGGAATAGGAGCTCACTTAGAAAGAATTGTTTAAAATACACATGTGGGAGCCCAAAGCGTTAAATGTACGACTTTTTGAAAATTTTATGATTTGTCGTTTGATGCGAGGTGCTCAGCTATAATTATGTAAAATTTCAGGCCTCCAACCTAATTAGGGGCTCACATAGAAAGGATTGTTTAAAATACACATGTGGGAGCCCAAAGGGTCAAATGTTCGACTTTTTCAAGATTTTATGATATGTTGCTTGATGTGAGGTATTCAGCTATAAGTATGCAAAATATCACGCCCCCAACCTTATTAGGGGTTCACATAGAAAGAATTGTTTAAAGTACACATGTTGGAGCCCAAAGGGTTAAATATACGACTTTTTCAAAATTTTATGATTTGTCGTATGATGTGTAGTGTTCATCTATAAGTATGCAAAATTTCAAGTTTCCAATATGTATAGTTTCTGAGAACGGGCTCTGTGACGGACGGACAGACAGACAGACAGACATAGGAGCGAGACGAATAGGGATTCGTCAGATGAACGAAACCCTAAAAAACTGATAAAAAAGCGAAATTTATCTGCATACGTCACAGATATTTGTTGTGCGTCACTTTCACTGGTAGATGTTTTCGTAGACAACTGGTTTGAACACATGGAGTAAATAATATTAAGAAACAAGTGGGTAAGTGTGATCACAGATCGCACAGAGGGCTTCGTTTAATATTCCTTTCAAAATACTTTATCCTTTTGAAAAATCTGTTAGTACCACATTTCGCAACCAGGGGCGCTCTCTATTCTAAACAAACCTCTATCCGAACGAAACACCGTTTTACATACTATCCGTAGATATATTAGTCGAGGGGATTGCGCCCATAGCACACGAGATAAGTAGGCGCCCCTGGCGGTAAAAAGTGGAACTAAAATATGTAACGCTATGGTGCATAATATGAAAGAATGGTCAAAGGGGTGTCGGCAAAAGTTGGAAAAGTGCCCCCCGGGTGAAAAGGACGGAGGTTAGAAAAATTGCTTAAAATATACAAGTTAGAGCACGGAGGAGTAAATGATACAAGACTTTTTGAACATTTTATAATTTGTCTTGCGGTCTGAGGTATTCAGCTACATGTATGCAAAAATTCATGTCTCCAACTTAATTAGGGGCTCTCTTAGAAAGAATCGCTTAAAGTACATATGTGGTAGCTCAAAGGGTTAAACGTAAGACTTTTTCAAGATTTTATGATTTGTCGCCTGGCCTCAGGTGTTCTGCTATAAGTATGCAAAATTTCAAATCTCCAATTTAATAAGGGTCTCAGTTAGAAAGAATTGCTTAAAATACGCATGTGGGAGCTCAGAGGGTTAAATTTACGACTTTTTCAAAATTTTATGATTTGTCGTATGGTGGTGTTCATCTATAAGTATGCAAAATTTCACGCCTCCTACCTAATTAGGAGCTCACTTAGAAAGAATTGTTTAAAATACACATGCGGGAGCCCAAAGGGTTCAATTTACGACTTTTTTAAAATTTTATGATTTGTCTTTTTATCGGAGGTGTCCAGCTATAAGTACTCAAAATTTCACGTCTTCAACCTAATTAGGGGCTCACTTAGAAAGAATTGTTTAAAATACATATGTAGGAGCCCAATGGGTTAAATGTTCGACTTTTTCAAAATTTTATGATTTGTCATTTGATGTGAGGTGTTCAGCTAATGCAAAATTTCACGCCTCCAACCTAAACAGGGGCTCAATTAGAAAGAATTGTTTAAAATATACATGTGGGAGCTCAAAGGGTTAAATGTACGACTTTTTGAAAATTTTATGATTTGTCGTTTGATGTGAGATGTTCAGCTATAAGCATGCAAAATTTCACGCCTCCAACCTAATTAGGGGCTCAATTTGAAAGTATTGTTTAAAATACACATGGGGGAGCCCAAAGGGTTAAATGTACGACTTTTTCAAAATTGTATAGTTTGTCGTTTGATGTGAGGTTTTCAGCTATAAGTATGTAAAATTTCACGCCTCCAACCTAATTAGAGGCTCACATAGAAAGAATTGTTTAAAATACAAATGTGGGAGCCCAAAGGGTTAGATGTATAACTTTTTCAAAATTTTATGATTTGCCGTTTGATCTGTGGTGTCCAGCTATAAGTATGCAAAATTTCAAGTCTCCAACATGCATAGTTTCTGAGAATGGGCTCTGTGACGTACAGACAGACGGACGGACGAACAGACAGACAGACACAGGAGCGAGACGAAGAGGGTTTCGTCAGATGAACGAAACCCTAAAAACGCACTCAGTAATATTGAAGTGCCAAAAGAAATTTAAATTTAATCAAACAGGAAAAGAAATCTGTTTGTTATTCCATTAAAAAAAAAAAAAAAAATGCATAAAAACATTGATTTGAGATTTTGCGATAATCTTTCAATAGCTTTTTTTAATCGCCAAAAGCATATTTTATATTTCGCGTGTGAAAATTAGAAACAATTATATGATGTTTAATAAAATATTTTGCTTCATAGCATCACTTTTTCTTATTTTCTTTATTTTTTAGGGTTTCGTACATCTGACAAAACCCTATTCGTCTCGTTCCTCTGTCTGCCCGTCTGTCACAAAGCCCGTTATCAGAAACTATACATGTTGGAGACTTGAAATTTTGCATACTTATAGCTGAACACCACATATCATACGACAAATCATAAAATTTTGAAAAAGTCGTACATTTAATCCTTAGGGCTCCACATGTGTATTTTAAACAATTCTTTCCAATTGAGCCTTAATTAGGTTGGAGGCGTGAAATTTTGCACACTTATAGCTGAACAACTCACATCAAATGACAAACTATAAAATTTTGAAAAAGTCGTTCATTTAACCCTTTGAGCTCCCACATATGTATTTTAAACAATTCTTTCTAAGTGACTCCTAATTAGGTTGAAGGCGTGAAATTTTGCATACTTTTAGCTGAACACCTCACATCAAATGACAAACTATAAAATTTTTAAAAAGTCGTTCTTTTAACTCTTTGAGCTCCCACATATGTATTTTAAACAATTCTTTCTAAGTGAGCCCTAATTAGGTTGGAGGCGTGAAATTTTGCATACTTTTAGCTGAACACCTCACGTCAAATGACAAACTATAAAATTTTGAAAAAGTCGTACATTTAACACTTCGGGCTCCCACATGTGTACTTTAAACAATTCTTTTTAAGTGATTACCTAATTAGGTTGGACGCGTGAAATTTGGCATTAGCTGATCACATCACATCAAACTACAAATCATAAAATTTTGAAAAAGTCGTACACTTAACCGTTTGAGCTCCCACATATGTATTTTAAACAATTCTTTCTAAGTGAGCCCTAATTAGGTTGGAGGCGTGAAATTTTGCATACTTATAGCTGAACACCTCACATCAAATGACAAACAACTTTTGAAAAATTCGTACAGTAGTGGAAAAAAAAACTAAACACCCCCTACTAACTCCTCAACAAATTATCGTAGATGAAAGTTACTGGTACTGAACGATTGGAAATAAAGTGTACTTTTAAATGATGTATATAAAATTTGCTTAGGGAGCCATCTACATATTAAAACGAACCCAAACTTCGTTTTTTTCAATAGCAGTACACAATTCTGACAGCATAAATGATCTCTACACCCTTCAATTAGCCTAAAAACAAATTTTTATGCAATTCGTACCATAAGTTTCCGAGAAATTAATTATTTTAAAACGAGCGTATTTTAAGGGCTGTATCCAAATTGAAGTTCGGTACTCGATTGTTAACCGAGAGAGCTCCCTTCTTGATCAAGGCACCTTGTATGATAGATTACAGGATAGCATAAGAAATTTCAAAATATTTAGTCACTTCTATCATAGACGGCCCCTTAAACCATCATTTTGCTGTTTTTTAAGCATAATTTGAAAACTGCTTGGAAGAAAAATTCAAAATTTTGGATTGCCACAAAGCAAGACTTAATAAATCTGAATCCATCAAAAAAATTGTAAGTTGCAATTCATAATTTTTTTTAATATTAATTTCATAATTCATATCAGAAAATTATAAAAATTGCAAATTCAACGTATTTATGTTTGGGTATATTAGTATTATTGCTACACAAAAAATTAAAACATTAGGATCATAATTTCAGAAGTTATAAATAAAAATATGAAAATGTAATTTAACATTAGAAGCACTCAATTTTGAATGTTTATAATTCAAAAACTTATCATTCAAATGATTTAAAATTTGGTGTCTAGGCATGGTTTGAACCAAAGATTTAAAATATTTCGTTAAAAACAAATATTTTAAATTGCCATTGAGTATTGCCATTGAAAAAAGTGAAGTTTGGATTCGTTTTAATATGTAGATGGCCCCCTAAGAAAATTTTATATATGTCATTTAAAAGTAGATTTTATTTCCAATCGTTCGGTACCAGTAACTTTCGTCTACGATAATTTGTTGTGGAGTTAGTAGGGGATGTTTACTTTTTTTTCCCCAGGACTGTACATTTAACACTTTGAGCTCCTACATGTGTATTTTAAAGAATTCTTTCTAAGTGAGCCCCTACTTAGGTTGGAGGCGTGAAATTTTGCATACTTATAGCTGAACACCACATATACGACAAATAGTAAAATTTTGAAAAAATCGCACATTTAACCCTTTGGGCTCCCACATGCGTAATTTAAGCAATTCTTTCTAACTGAGAAATAGGTGATTTTAAATTTTGCATACTTATAGCAGAACATCTAAGACCAGGCGACAAATCATAAAATCTTGAAAAAGTCTTACGTTTAAACCTTTGAGCTACCACACATGTATTTTAAGCAATTCTTTCTAAGAGAGCCCCTAATTAAGTTGGAGACATGAATTTTTGAATACGTATAGCTGATGTAAACCGACGCATCAGAACTGTGAGTAATATATAGATTTTGCTAATTTCTAATATAGAACTTTTGTTTCCCTCAACATTATTTTGTGAAGAGATGACTACTTTCGGCAGCTTGGAACCTTTCGACGTATCGGAACCGTCAGCGTGGGATGCTTACCATGAACGCTTGGAATGTTTTTTAGAAGCAAACAATATCACTGAACCAACAAAAAAACGATCCATATTTTTGAGTATGTGCGGAGCGAAGACATACGCAACGATATGGCCCGTTTTTTCATGACTAATAATGAGCTCCAAGTAGCTAGGAGTCGTTCGGTAGCTCCATCGCCCCGAACGCAAGCCTTCCCGCTTTTCGGTGTCTTTAATTTGTGTAATTTCCCTTTTAAATTTGTCCGGTTTCAATTTTTTTTGTTTTTGTTTTTCCAACGTTGCTTTCGCTAGAGAGTCTTTCACTTGGGTCGTGCCCGGGGACCAAGGAATCTTGCTTTCGCAAAAGAGTCGGACTAGAGTAGAAGAAGAAAGGGCTGCGGACGAAGATGGGCCGCTCGCCGCGGCGGCCATCCCTATCTTCTTCTACTCTAGTCCGACTCTTTTGCGGAAGCAAGATTCCTTGGTCCCCGGCCACGTCCCGAGTAAAAGACTCTCTAGCGAAAGCAACGTTGAAAAATAAAAAAAAATAAAAAATTGAAACCGGGCAAATTTAAAAGGGAAATTACACAAATTAAAGACACCAAAAGCGGGAAGGTTTGGGCTCGGGTCGATGGAGCTACCAAACGACTCCTACCTGCTTCTAGCTCATTATACCTCAGACCACACGGCAAATCATAAAATTTTCAAAAAGTCTTATATTATTTACTCCTCCGGGCTCAACTTGGGTATTTTAAGCAATTTTTCTAACTTCCGCCCTTTTCACCCGGGGAGCACATTTCCAACTTTTGCCGACACCCCTTTGACCATTCTTTCATATTACGCACCATAGCCTTACATATATTAGTCCCACTTTTTACCGCCAGGGGAGCCTTCTTATCTCTGGTGTTATCGGCCCAATCCCTTCGACTAATATATCTACGGATAGTCTATAAAACGGAGTTTCTTTCGGATAGAGGTTTGTTTAGAATAGAGTGCGCCCCTGGTTGCGAAATGTGGAACTAAGAGATTTTTCAAAAGGATAAAGTGTTTTGAAAAGAATATAAAACGAAACCTTCTGTGCGATCTGTGATCACACTTACCTACTTGTTCACTATATTTATGCATACTATAAAGTGCGTATAAATGCTATGGTTCATATACAGGGCTACAAAAATGAATTCGTAAATGTTATTGAATATGAGCATAAATTGCTTAAAGGTGGGTTTTAAAGGAGTTATGCATTTTTACGCTGAACTGAATTTAGTGTATTAAGAAATATTTGCAGAATATAGATAAAATGATATATAGGGCCATGCAAAGAGTTGGATACGTGGCCGTCTATGGGTGATAATTTCTGGAATTGTAATTTCAGTAGTTTTAAGTGTGTTTTAGTTTGAATTAAATTTTAGCTAAATAGTGGCATGTAATAAAGGTACTAGATAAACTACAGGGCTGTACAAAAGTATTCAAGTATGTTTCCATCTATTAGTATAAATTGCTGAAAGATGAATTTCAACCTGTTATGCATTTTCTTGCTAATCTAAATTTTCCCATTATATAGTATATATATCAACATACAGATCGAATACACGGCTGTTCAAAAGAATTGGAATACATATTTGGCTATGGGCGGTAACTACTGAAATCAGATTTTTAAATGTTTACTCAGTTATCTTATTTACCTTATTTCCCTAAGTAACGAAGTTTCGTTAAAACTTTCAGGGAGTGTTGGAAAGTGTTTCATAATCTATGCTGTACGCATGATTTTTCTTACTTGTTTTAATGTTTGTTTTATGTTGTATGTTAAATTTTGAAATTAATTTTTCAGAACAAACATTCTTGAAATTCTGGGCAACGCCGGAAACTTTAGTTTGTAACAAATAAATGGCTTTTGTATTTGTACATCTATGCTAATATTATAAAGCGATATAATATTATAAAGTGTATAATATTAATAATGTTTGCGCGTTTGTGAGGTGTTAAGTCTGAAACTACATAGTCAACTTAAAAAAATGTTGGTGGCCATTTCTGCTCCTAAGAAAAGACTATATTTTATATCAGTGCAGCAACCTACATCACTGCAGAAGCAAAAAAATTCTAAAATTGCGATTTCTGTGATAGTGATTGGGTTAGAAACTTTAAATTCGGTGTGATGGTTACTTTTAAGATGTAAATACTCGCTATGAACGCTCTCTAAAAGGTTCGAAAATTCAATTTGACAGATAAACGTAAAAATTTCTAGAAAGGTTCTAAATTATGATTTATTTGGAATACGGAAATTTCTGGGATACTGTTGGGGTTAGAAACTAGAACGTTGGCATGGCAGTAATTTATATGATGTAAATGCTCGTTGTAAAATGAATTCTAAAAAATCGAAAGACTAAACAAAGCGAAAAAAAAAGATCTAAAGATGATCTAAGTAACAAAGTACATGGAATTGTTAGGAATATAAACATGAAAATTGACATGGCTGTATTTATCATGACGGAAATTCTCGCAATAGAACAGTTTCTAAAAATGTCGCTATATAAAACACTGCAGAAACAAAAAATTTTCGAAAATTTTCTATTTCTGTGTTATTGCTGAGCCCAAAACCTTGAAATTTTGCTTCGGGTTAGTTTTAAAATTTAAAATTGTCTCTGTGAATGGTTTCTAAAAAACTTTAAATATAAAAAGATGAAATAAACGGAAAGTGTTCTCAATTAACATTAATTTTGAATTATTAGGTATAGAAACTTTAAATATTTCATAATGCCGCATTTCCTCCACAAAACATGCAATTTAAATGCAGCAAAACAGATAGATACCCACCTAGCATTAAATAAATTGTGTAAATATTTAATAAAGACCTGTATGAAACAGTGAGTAGGTTGCCCGAAAGTACTTGTTAAAGTGTTCCTTCTCAAGGCTTTTCTCTCTCTCGCCAAGGCCACTAACAGCGGGAAGTGCCGTTTTAAATTTGATATGAATTTTTTTCTGATTCATTTTTCTAGAGATTTTATCATAATGTCATATTCTCAATTGTCATTAGTAGATTTTTTTATACATTAACTTATTCTGGTGAAATTTCGTAATCGGGTTCATATGGGCGTATTTTAGCTTGCATGATTTGCGGAAAAAATATGTATGGATTTGTAAATTACTTCAAATGACACTTTGACAGCTCAAAGGTTATGCAGACGATATATTCAGATTTTGTGTCATACATTATGCTGCAATCATTGCCGAGTTCTTTTAATTAATACATGCAATTTATTTAATACATTTAATACAGCTCAACTTTTGCAGAATATGTTTGAAAACAAAACAATACAGCGTATGTAGTGGCCAGCAAGCACTCATCATTTAAATCCGATCGAGCATATCTAAAACAGACTCTAACGATGCATTGCATGCCACTATTGATGTGTTCGGTACTTTGATACTACATCAGATTTAGAAGAGAGAATTCCTTAATTCTTATCCACAACCTCATTGCATGCGTGGAAAACAGATATTGTACAATATTAACTTTTCCGGGGGAGCACACACTATATAAAGTATAGTCCATTCTTTTCAAACATCATATATTTGTCATTTAAAGTTACTCAGATTGGTGCGGAGCGTCTGATTGTGTTTTTGACATCATTTTATACAGTTACAATTACGATATAAAATAATTTAGAGTTTCATTTTCTATTTTACTTTTAATATATTGCGTACTTACAATTTTATATCCATGCATGTCTGTCTTGCAATGGTTTGCTATCCCATTTTTTTAAACAGTGTATACGAATTTATATATAAGATTTTGTAATTCTACGACTCGTTTATTTTCATCATCTCAATTTATCGCAGTATATGGACAATTAAAGATAACATCTCATTTTCTTTGCTTCCACATGTTTTTATTATTAAACCTATGTTCTCAGCAATATCGCTCAGACTAATCCCTCAAAGGGAAGTCCTAGTTTAAAGTATTTTTATTGGGTACTTTTCCAATATAGGGTTGGCGAAATAGAGAAAATGTCCTTGGCGAAGGAAGGAAGTTAGGACATTTATTCACTGTTACATATACACAAGCATTTTTTTTTTCTGTGTTTATAGAGTTTATTTAAAATAAAGAAGCCATTCATCTATTTTATATATAAACAGAAGTGATTTGTATTTAAAAATAATAAAGTGTTTATATATACAGGGTGTCCCAGCTAAGATGTTACAAACTTCGAGTGGAGGTAGGGTACACCTAGTCGCCTTGTAATCACATAGGAATGACGGGTCGGAAACGCCTTTCTGACCCGGTAAGGCATTGACAGTGTTGCCAGTGGGCGCTACCTTTTTTAATTCAGATTTTTTGATTGGCACCTTTTTTCTGAAATGTAAAATTCCCCCTCTTTTCGCCTTAATTAATATGTCACTGAATTAGGCGAATTTTACTATTTCAAAAAGCTTGTGCCAATCAAGAAATCTGAATTTTAAAAAAGTAGATCACTGGCAACACTGGGTATTGAAAAGGCTGGATTACGCAAAGCTGGTCTTTGGCCTTGGCAGAGTTGCCAGTAGGCTTTTTTTTTTTTTTTTTTTTTTTTTTTTGATTGGCACTACTATTTTGAAATGATAAAATTCCGCTTGTTTAATGACATATTAATTAAGTTGAAAACAAAAGAAATTTTACCATTTCAAAAAAGTGGTGCGAATCAAGAAATCGGAATTAAAAAAAAGTAGCCCACTGACAACACTGATTCAATGCCCGCTACTGCGTCAGGAAGGCGTTTCGGAACCGGCATTCCTATGTGATTCCGAGTCCTCTAGGTGTACCCTACCTCCCCTCGAAGTTTGTAACATCTTAGCTGGGACACCCTGTATATATATATATATACTATATATATATATATTATATATATATGCGTGTGTGTGTAAATACTTATCAAAACAAGCATAAAAGATCATCAGGTTTTTTTTTTTTTTTTTTTTTTTTTTTTCATAGCTGTTTATATTATTCCGCACCAAATCTCACTTTCTGCTTCGAAAAAAAAAGCAACATTCCCGACTAAATCTGTCAAAAAACATGACATATAAAAATGTGACTGGTATCAATCGATTAGTATTAACATTTACTAATTAATGCTATGCAAATTTTGCTTAGGGGTTTGTCTGCATATAAAAAATTTAACAAATTTTAAAATTTATAATACTAATACATAAGTTTTACAACTTATTTGAAACGGTAAATTTTACTTTCGGATAACAAATGTTAAGTCACTTGGTCAAGTAGTTTAGGAATTATCCAGTTTTACATTTTGTAATTCCGAAGGTTAATTTTTTTATTAATCGTTAGAAAACAGATTGCAATGCAGTTAATTTTTTAAGCATAATTCAAAAACTACTTAGCGGAATGACCTGCAATTTTGAAAGTTTTAAAAATCTATTTCTGTTAAAACACGAACGAAAAATCATGCGTTCAGCATGGATTATAAAACAATTTCCAATACATTGAGAATATTGTATATCAATAGTTGGAAAAACATCAGATTTTTTTTGTTCACCTTGTATATGATCTATAGATTAGTACATATACTGCATCTAATTCGTATGCTAAAAGTTAGTTCAATTAAACGCATAGCACATTTTCAAATTCCCGTTCAGCTACTTCCGTCAAAAAACTTAAATAAACGTAAACTTCGTAGACTTGCTGTTCTGATTAGCTGATGAGTAATACCAACACATACAATTAGAGATCGACCGAAAATTCGGTTTCGTTTTCGTCCCAAAATCTGAGTTTCGCCGAGAATTCGTTTGCTGCCAAAAATACGGCCGGACCAAAACTCGGCCAAACTATCTATATTCCGGAAATCCCGTTTCTTCCTTCCGGAAATTTTCAACACTACCGGTTGATTTGAGCTGTCTCGGCTCAAATGAGACACTCTTTATTTTTTACTACAAACTTCACTGCGTATAATTATCAGTCATGACAGATTCAAGACAAGAGTGAAAATTATAATGCAAGCAATGCATATATGACTCAACTTTGAAGATAGTTTTCACGCGCTCGTTAAAAACTGCAGACTTAACAGTAATAGAAAAATTGTAGTTTGAAACCGCAAACATGTTTTGAATGCTCTTTGAGAAAGTTCTATCATTCTGTATCCTTTATGAATTAATTACATTTAATTTATATAAAAATAAAAAGTTCCATAAATAATCACTTTAATAATATCCGTATATTTTAATCCTAAAATGGCGGACGTCTTTCTGTTATCTTAAAAAAAGCGTCGTAGGCAAGAGTGATCTGATTGGCTGATGAGTAATACCAATATGTGTATAATACTCACTCTTTCAGAGGCGTGACTATTCGCTTTTGAAAAGGCGTTTTAGTACCAAATTAGAGTAATTTCCAAAGTTTCATTATGAAATGGAGTCTTTGAAAATTAAGAAGTGACATATTTTGGTGCTTTTCATTATTTTACTCCATATACTGGTTCAAAGTTGAACGGAAAGTTTTTAAAGTATATAATACCAGGCTTTCACTCTCGTCAGCGGAGTGGGATATTTCTCTCTTGACAACGGAGTGACACATTTCACTCTCGGCAATGGAGTGAAATATTTCACTCCTTTCTAGGGAGTGGAAAATTCCACTCTTTAAGGAGTGTATTTTTATAAAATTCACTGCAAAAAGAGTGAAAATGCCCGTCACTTTTTTCAAGAGTGAACTTTTCACCCCTCCCAATTTTAGAGTGTACAGTACTGTCTTTGAGTAATAATTGCTAGACGTGCGTTTTAAAATTCAGTATGCGCTTTAAAATTTAAATAATGTTTTGCATGTTACTTGTTGTATATAAATTCTATACCTCATATACAGGACTCCACAAAGAAATTCACGCGCCGTTCTCCTTATTAGCGGAAATTGCTGAAAGGGAATTTCCAACTGAGGTATATGTATTTCTTAACTGAATTAAAATTCGGCATGCATGTAGTTAATAGATACAAATCTATATATCATACAGAGGGCTGCTCAAAGAATTCGGCTTGATAGAATCTGTGTAATAAAATATTAAATTATATTATATTACTTAATAATATAATATACTTTGATAATAGCTCCGATGGAACCAGAATATGTAAACAGACTAACAAACTTATTTTACTGTTTTTAATTTTTTTTTTTTTTATCGTAAACCTTTTAGCAATTGAAAGTAGTATATCAAAATGCAGTTCAAAGAGCATAGCAAAGTATTTATGCTCAAATCATAATTTACATAAAAAATAACGACAGTAGAATTGATTAATTAATTTAGATTTAATAGACTAGGGGCTCTGCTCTTTATGAGCTACGCTCGTTAACCCCCGTTCAGACACCGCAGACTCTAACAGCACGCTAATTTGATCGGCTTTAAAAAGGTTTCGGAAGATTGAATTATAATCTGACAATTATAATCTGACGTAATTTTCACCGAACTTTTATTTCTCTTTTTAATATTCACGTAAAAGTACTTTTGTTAGAAGGGAAATATTATGATCATCTTAAAATATCAAATAAATGTCTCGCGCAATTTTTAAATTTAAACTGTTTTGCAATATTATTTTTTGTTCATATTACATAATAAGTGTAATGTGACGCAAATGTGACGTAAATTCTCCTATTTAAGGCTTCTACCGCATGTTAATGAATTTATTATCTTACAATATTCTTTCTCTTTTAAAATTCACGTGTAAATATAGTTTTTATGACGTAATTTTCAATGAGTTCCTGCTTTTTATATTTTCTGTTTATAATAGTCACGTGTAAAATAAATTTTTAATTTGAAGCAAACATTATTGTTTGCGCAGTTTATACAGTTGGCAACAGTTTAAATTAATACAATTTTCTAAAATATGTAAAAAATATCTCTCGAAATGTAGAAAATTTGAATTTAAAATAGAAATAAAACCTCAAAAAATGAGTCAAATTAAAAAACTAAATGCAGTCTGCACACCGAGAAATTCTGACGCATAAAATGATCTAAAAATGATTAAAATCCTATGTACAGTTTTTGCTCCTATAAAACTTTTTAATGGAACGATTTTGTCCAACTTTGGCATTAAATATCTCTTTAAATAATTCTGCGATTTGAAAACTGTCTACATCAGCGTGTTTATCGAACATTTCTCTATAATACTACCGATTTTCATATTTTTTGTATGCAACAGTTTTTTTTTTAATATTAACGAAGAAAGGCCATGCTTAAGTATTCAAATTGGATGCCGATCTGCCGGGAATATCTACGCAGATTTTCATTGGTACATTTTCAAATCAAAAATTTTTTTTTATATATAGAAGGATTTAAATCTTTTTCTTCTCCTAACACAAAGTTATATTTATATTACAAATGGCAAGAAAGTATTGCAAAATTTGTTTAATTTTGTAATTTATAAGAATTAAAAAATAAATTCATACAATATATCTTGTTTTCACATTTTACATATTTATTTTAACATTTTACGTATTTGTCTGATAATTTGTTTTAATTCTATATATTTTTTTATCTTGTAGGTTTATCGAGTATATGAAAAAAATGAAAAGATGGAAAATATGTTTAATAGTAAATTATAAAGAAAGCTCGGACCTTCTTAATAATTGCTGCAAAGAATTTTCCAAAGTTAAATACTGTTGTAAATCATGATAGTCACAGCAGTGAGTATGTAAGAATATATTTTTATATACAAAGCAGTCAGAAGTTTTTCGAAAAAGTTCTGTTTAATAAATTTTAAAATCACATAACACATTTATTATCTTTAATGGCAGTAAACTAGAAATGGATGAACATATTAATTTTAAAATAAACGACACATATTTCCCATTTAACGATTCAAACGAGATTGCCTCAAACTTTTCTTTTCAGAACTCTTCATTATCTGCTGAAGAAATTTACGATACAGCGTATTTTGGTGATTATTTAAGAACTTATCGTAAAGGATATGTTACTGTTCACGGGTATTTAAGTTTTATTGTTTGCATTTGTGGAATAGCAGCCAACATTCTAAATGTCACTGTTCTTACAAGAAAAAACATGGTTTCGTCTATAAATGCAATTCTCACAGGATTAGCTGTTGCCGATATGCTTGTGATGTTTTCATACCTGCCTTTTACTTATCATCACTATATTAGAAATGTCAGTGAAGAAGTAAGATTATCACTTGGATGGTTAGTTTTCACTCTTTTTCATGTTTCTTTTAATGTTGTGACTCATACAATATCTACGTGGTTAACTGTGACTCTAGCCGTCTGGAGATTTATAGCGATTACTTTCCCATTAAATAGTTCCCGTTGGTGTTCAATGTCAAGAGCAAAATGCGCAGTCACAGCTACCTATGTCACTTGCACCGTACTTTGTATACCAGTTTATCTCGCTTTCACTATGTCTAAATTCACAGGTGCAGATGGCGAAATTACCTATGATATGCATTTCAGCGAAATTTCACAGCGGCATGATCAACTGCTACAGAAAATTAATTTCTGGCTTATCAGCGTTATTTCAAAATTAATACCTTGTGTAGCACTTACAGTTCTAAGCCTTGGTCTTATTCTTGTTTTACATATAGCAGACAAAAGGAGACAATTATTGAAAAACAGATCAGAAAGTGATAAATCTCATGACAGAACTACCAAAATGCTCCTAGTTGTACTCTTGCTGTTCTTACTAACAGAATTTCCAGCAGGATTACTAGTACTTTTTAGCGGAATTCTAGGATCAGATTTTTTTCATAACGTTTACATGAACTTTCTTGAAACTATGGATGATCTCACTTTGATAAATAGCGCAGTAAACTTTATAATTTATTGTTCAATGTCCAGAAAATTCAGAGATACATTTTCATACTTGTTTATATCAAAATGTATACGCCAACAAGAAATCGTTCCAATTGCAAAGCCACCCAAAACTTGTAATGATGCCTGTAGGGGAGAATCATACAAAAAAAGACAGATTCTTTAAAAACGTTAAGGGGCTACTTCAGTTACGCCAAAAAACATGCTCGCTATTGCTAATCCTATGGGATAAATTTTTAAAGATACCTTGTTTGTATTTCAATATTTTAAAAATGTTTTTTTGAATTGGATAGCTGGGGTCGGTCTGTACAAAGGCCGTTTCTTACTTTTTCGATTTTGTTTTCAGATTTTTTTTATGAGGATGCTTTCATTTTCGAAACCGGTTCCGAAAAGGAAAGTTTCTTAATTAAAAATACCTGAAAACAAAATCGAAAAAGTGAAAAACGTCAGATGTAGATATCAATCTCAGCTATCAATGCAAAAAAATCATTTTAAAATGTTGAAATGCAAACGAGATATCTTAAAAAATTTCTTCCATTGGATTAACCTTAGCAAACGGGTGTTTTCGTCTGACTGAAGTAGACTCTTATGAGCTAGATATTGTTAGAAAAATTTGTGAGTCTAACAGTTTTTGGGGTGAATCCACACGCTCCTCACTAATTCATATACTATAAACGCAAACTGCGCGATGCCTCATCACAACAATAAAAGAATAATTAAAGGCCTTACCTTCTATGTATAGATATCCGTTTTTCAGCTCGCGGTTAGTCAGGGCGTCTAAGAATTATGGAGTATCCCGTATCATCATATATTCGTATATCTTTACTCCTTCAGGTCTCAGTGCATCAGGCTTAAAATAGGAATCATGTAACAGACGGTTTATTGCGTCTGTGCTCCATTGAAACTACTCATATTGTAGGAAAGGAAAAAGGAGAAGTTTAATTAGAGATACTAAGAAAGAGATTACATTTTGTACGTCTTCACTTGTGTGAGGACGTTTTAAAAGTGAATATTACATATGTTTTTCCGCGCGTGTTACATCATTAAAATTGATAACCATATGGATGTATTTTCGGCACTTTGAGGTAATCAACCAATTATACATAATTGGATATTTATGAAAGTTACAAGGAAGTAAAGTCTGATAAAATAGTGTTCAGTGTAACAGTCAATTATAATGTTTATAAGTTTATAACGCGAACCAGAATAGAACATAAGTGCTTGCGAGTCTGGTTTAAAACATATCTCACATAAGGCGAAGAAAGATGAAGAGATGCAGTTTCTGTGCATATTACATCTGTCGACTACTAAGTGTTTCTTTTTCGCTATGAACTCTAATGATGTTTTTCTGCAGTAGAAAGAGGGAGAAAATGGGTATCCAAAACTCTTGATAAGGGGATTATATGAATATATCTTCTATCAAGTTCCCCCTTAAGCCCCTAATCAAGATTGATCTGTAATTTTAATTTGTCTCTGTTCTCTTGAAATTCAGGCTTGGGTTCTGGCTTCGTCAAAATGTCTGCCAGCATAGATTTGCTCGGACAATAACGTAATTCTATGGTACCATTTTCTTTCATATACTTAATCATGTGATATTTTAGATCGATGTGTTTTGTCTTGTTGGTGTATTTTTCAGATTCTATCATTTTTATGCAGGATATGTTATCTTCATATACAATTACGGGTAGGTTTTGTGGTAAATTCAAATCTTGTAAAAGTTTTATTATCCACACAAGTTCTTGTGCAGCGTTTGCTGCGGCTACGTATTCAGCTTCTGCTGACGATTGCGCAATGCAAGTTTGGCGTTTGGTTATCCATTGTATCGGATTTTTCCCAAGAAGGAATAAATTCCCTGATGTTGATCTTCGTGTTTGCGTATCACCGGCCCAATCGGCATCGGTGTACACTTCCAAAATTGGTGTACATTCAGTGCTGATTATGAGATTTAGGTCCTTTGTGTGGTAGAGGTATCTGATCAGTCGTTTAACACCTTTCCAGTCTTTTTCCGACGGATTTTCGTTCTTTCTGCTAAGAACATTTACAGCCAGTAGTATGTCTGGCCTAGTTATAGTTGCAATGTATAATAACGCGCCTATCGCTTTACAATATTTTATGTTGTTTGGCATTGGATCTTTATCCTTTTCTGATCTTAAGAAGCCCGTTTCCATGGGTGTTCCGTAAGGTTTTGATTCCTCTAAGTTAAACCTTTTAACGATTTCCATTATTTTTGTTGTTTGGTTAAGGTTAAAGCCGTTATGTGTTTTCTTAATTTTTATCCCAAGATAATTACTAATTTCCCCCAAATCTTCAAGTGTATATTGTGTTTTTAACTTATTTATTACTTCTTCAATTTGCGCATTGTTTCCCGCTATGAGAATGTCATCTACGTACACAACTACGTAGACTATATTTTCCCCCTGTCCTTGTGTAAATAGGCAGGTGTCTGCCTTGCTTTGCATAAAATTTAGTTCTCTAAGAGATTCAGTAATTTTTGTGTACCAGGCCCGGGCTGCCTGTTTAAGCCCGTATATGGCCTTTCGGAGTTTACAGACTTTATCGGGTTCGTTTGTGTTCACGTACCCTTCCGGTTGTGACATGTATACCTCTTCTTCTAGGTCTCCGTGCAGGAACGCGGTTTTTATGTCGATGTGCCTGACACTAATGTTATGATAGGCTGCGGCAGTGAGGAAACATCTTAAGGTGGTGTGGGATACTACTGGGGCGTAAGTCTCGTCAAAGTCGACCCCGTATTTTTGTTTAAATCCCTGAGCTACTAATCTCGCCTTGTAACGCTTTACTTTCCCAGATTCATCATATTTAGCCTTGTAGGTCCATTTGGATCCAATTACTTTGGCTCCCTGTGGTGGTTTTACCAAAGACCATGTTTCATTTTTCATAAGCGAGTTTATTTCGTCGCGTGTCGCTTCAATCCAATTCATTTTTTCTTGTGGGTTTTCAATGTTTAGCATGTCGTGCCAACCTTTCGGTTCATATACCGGATCATGCCGGACTGCATAGGCAAACCTGTCCGGTGGCACGCCTCTATTATGCCTTTCAGATCTTCTCAATTGTTGTGTATGTTGAGACGCGGATGGTGTATCTGAAGAATTTTGGTTTTGTGTTAGATCAAATTCGATTACGCTTGTGTCAGTCTGTCGTGTGTGTTTGTTTGTTTCTGACATTAACTCATTCGTGTTTGAACTTTCATCAGCATTTATATTACCCATGTTATTTTCCGCGAATTTTACAGTTCTAGCTAAAATGACTCTTTCGTCACTAGTAAATATTCTGTACGCTTTCGATCGGTTGTCGTAACCTACGAAAATGCCTTTCTCTGCTTTATCATCTAATTTGCCGCGTTTTGATTTGTGGATGTATGCGTACGCAGTACAGCCGAATACTTTAAGATATCTTAAGTTTGGTTTTCTGTTTAGCCAAAGCTCGTATGGCGTAGTGCTAATAGATTTGGAAGGCAAGCGATTCTGCAAATGATTTGCGGTGCAGATTGCTTCTCCCCATAATTTATGTGGGAGGTTAGCTTCGCTTAACATGCTTCTAGTCATGTCTAACAGTGTCCTGTTTTTCCTCTCAGCAATGCCATTTTGACTTGGACAGTATGGTACGGTGAGCTGGTGTTCGATTCCGTTACATTTAAGATAGTTTTCTAATTCATCGTTGACATATTCCCCGCCATTGTCGGATCTGATGGCGGTTGGGAATTTTCCAAACTTATTTTTGACGGTTGAGATGTATTCCCTCAATTTTTCATATGCTTCGCTCTTTTTCGACATTAAGTAGATAACACAAAATTTGGAATAGTCGTCAATGAATGTTATGAAGTACCGCTTTCCCCCTATGGTGGGTGTATTTATCGGCCCACATACGTCACTGTGGATTAATTCTAGCCTTTTCGTGGCTCTATGTGCACCCGATTTGGGAAATGGGGCGTCGTTGGTTTTGGACTTTATGCATACCTCACATTCTTTGTCGTGTCGGCAGTTGTTTATGGTAATTCCGTTCACTAGTTGTTTTTGTACAATGGTTTTAATTGTTTCGTAGCTTCTGTGGCCTAACCGCCTGTGCCACAACTCAATACATTTTGTGTTTGAACACTTATGCGTAATGTTTACATGATTGCTTTCAAATTGATTATCATTGTTTACTTGTACTTCATATAAATTGTTCTTTAATCTACCTTGAAGAATTACTTCATCGTTATGTATAATGTCGCATGTATCTTTTTCAAATTTAACTTGACATCCGTTTTTCGTTGCCCTGCTTACTGACAGCAGGTTAGTTTCGATTTCAGGCACAAACAGTACGTCACGAAGTATAATCTGCCTGTTGTTTTTTCCTGTGTGAATTACAATTTCCCCTGAGCCATATGAAATTAGTTTATTGCCATTCGCGACTGTTACGTTAGTTTCTGTGTCGCTAGTCATATTTGAAAACATTTCTTTGGAGTTGGCAATATGGCTAGAGCTTCCGCTATCGATAATAAAAGTTTGTTTATTTGCGGGTCGTTCAATTAACAACGCAACATTTTTATTTTCATTTCCTATCTGTCTTGTATCTTGCGGTTTCGCGGTTTTGGCCGGGGCATTTTCTTCAAAACATAGAGAGGTGGTGTGATTTTTATTTTTGTAAAATTTATTATTTTGTACTGGATTATTATTATTTTTCCGTTTCAGGAACCAACAATCGTTGTACGAATGGTTCTTCATTTTGCAATAGGAACAAAATTTGTTACCTCTCTTGCGGTCTGTGTTAACTAATTTTTCTCGAGCCTTGTATGCTTTAGTACTATGTTCCGAGTTTTCGGAATTTTCAACTCTACGAGTATACTCATCAAATAATTTGCTTTTAATAAAGCTGGGCGTCAATTCATCTTCATTTCTCGACTCTAACGCCGTAATCAATGTGTCATATGACGGCGGTAATGAGCACAAAAAGAGTGCAGATATATGAGAGTCGGTAACATTTTCTCCGATCGCAGCTAATTTGTCGATAAGTTCCATTAATTTCGTGATGTGTGCGATTAAGTTCCCTCCTTCGTTTAGCTTTGTGCTATACAATTTTCGAAGGAGGTGCAATTTGCTTGAGAGATTGGACCGTTCGTGAATATTTTTCAAAGTGTCCCAAGTCTCTCGAGCCGTGTTTAAATGTTTGATGTTAATTATCTGCCCATCTTCAATACTGAGATTGATTAGTGCCCGTGCTTTCCTGTCTTTCTTATTCCAATTTTCAGTCAAAGGGTCTGGAGCTTGATCGGTAATGACATCAAATAGCTCCTCTCTAATTAAAAGCATTTCTAATTTAAACCGCCAACAAGAATAGTTATTGGCGTTAAGTTTTTCAATGGCTGCACTATCTTTTGCGTAAGCCATAATTTTTCTTTCCTTTAAGTCAATTAGATACTTTTTCCTTCACCTGACTACCGGATTTATTTATCTGGCTTAATTTGCCTAAATGGATATCTATATTTGTTTAATTTACTAAATGAGACATTAAATCAGTCTCATAATCAAAATATGTTAGAAAAATTTGTGAGTCTAACAGTTTTTGGGGTGAATCCACACGCTCCTCACTAATTCATATACTATAAACGCAAACTGCGCGATGCCTCATCACAACAATAAAAGAATAATTAAAGGCCTTACCTTCTATGTATAGATATCCGTTTTTCAGCTCGCGGTTAGTCAGGGCGTCTAAGAATTATGGAGTATCCCGTATCATCATATATTCGTATATCTTTACTCCTTCAGGTCTCAGTGCATCAGGCTTAAAATAGGAATCATGTCACAGACGGTTTATTGCGTCTGTGCTCCATTGAAACTACTCATATTGTAGGAAAGGAAAAAGGAGAAGTTTAATTAGAGATACTAAGAAAGAGATTACATTTTGTACGTCTTCACTTGTGTGAGGACGTTTTAAAAGTGAATATTACATATGTTTTTCCGCGCGTGTTACATCATTAAAATTGATAACCATATGGATGTATTTTCGGCACTTTGAGGTAATCAACCAATTATACATAATTGGATATTTATGAAAGTTACAAGGAAGTAAAGTCTGATAAAATAGTGTTCAGTGTAACAGTCAATTATAATGTTTATAAGTTTATAACGCGAACCAGAATAGAACATAAGTGCTTGCGAGTCTGGTTTAAAACATATCTCACATAAGGCGAAGAAAGATGAAGAGATGCAGTTTCTGTGCATATTACATCTGTCGACTACTAAGTGTTTCTTTTTCGCTATGAACTCTAATGATGTTTTTCTGCAGTAGAAAGAGGGAGAAAATGGGTATCCAAAACTCTTGATAAGGGGATTATATGAATATATCTTCTATCAGATATAATCTGCTGAAAAAGGTTTAACCATTGCATATATAAATCTACTTCATGGGAACATATTACGTACCGAATTTACTATTACATCAATAAAAGCATTTAAAAAAATCGAGTTAAGATAATATTAGCATTCATCCCACTGTGTGCTCCAGCTAATACTCACAGATGGATTGTTGATTTTATGTTTCACCGACACATTCACCAGTATTATATGACATGGCTTTGTTTGGATTTCTAAGCATCCAGGTATCAAGGCCGCATCGTAGAACTCTATAAAGTATCCAAAAACTGATAAAACTAGGGATTGAAGTTTGTAGCTCCGAATTGTATAAACAAACCGAAATGTATACCGATGGGAGTACTTTTCAAGTATAGGGTCCTTGGTCATTTCTTAGAAACTTGAAGCAATTCGGACCTTAGAAAGTGATATTTATTGCTATAAAAGCTATAAAACTATAAAAGTAGAGCTGATGAAAAAAGCAGAAACAGCTATAAAAGCAGATCTGATGAGCTTTTCTTGATGCTTGTTCATATGTGTATTTATATATCTATAAACACTTTATTTAGATATATTTTTATTATAGTTTCTTTCATACAATTTACTTCTGTTTGTATATAAAAATAGATAAATGACTTATTTATACTAAATGATTTGTATAAATATTGAAAAATTGCTTGTTTATATGAAACAGCGAACAGGTCGCCGGAAAATATGTATGTATCTAACAAGGAGAGGACCAACCTTGTTAATCACAGATTTTGATTATTTTAATATATGTTGTAGGGTAGAGACCCTTTAGTCTCAGGTTCAACGGATTATATCCAACGCTCCTTAGTTCTTGAGAAACCGGGGGGGGGGGGGGGTGTCTAATATAACAGTATACAACTTAAATACTTACTTTGTAACAAAATGGATAGGTTGGTCGTAGCTCAACGTGCTACGTTTGTTTTTATCATTTTTTGTTTTATAAATAGACTTGTAATTTAATAATTTAAATTAAAAGTTTTAATATCATACATTAATTATAATGTTAACAAACTTCAATTAATCATTTTTTATTTTTAAACTATTATTTTTCATCCTTTAAGGGTGTATTCCAATCCAAACTGCTTATTTTCTGATTCATTTTTAAATTCATTTTTAAATTCATTTTTGCTCTCAAACGCATCAAACTGGGAAATTCTCTCACATAGAAACTACATGATGTGCCGTGCTCGTCGATTTTTGGATAAATGCAGAAAATATTGCAAAAAATGCTGTCAAAGTTGCCGTTTTGAACCGAATTTTTTGAAGTGAGAGAGCTGAGAACGAAAAAAAAATGGTCATATTGAGAAAATAATTGTTTGTAAATCATAATTTGTTCTAATTAATTGAGCAAAAAATGAAAACACACGGCCGCTTATACATCTCTTCAAAAATCACCCCAGCAAGTTTCATGTTTTTACTTTTAAAAATGAGTCTAAAAATGTCTCATAAAACTTCGAGCTGTAGAGGATGGAAAAATATTTTTTCGAATACACCCTTAAAGAGGTTTAAAAAGAAATTGGATCTGTTATTGAACGATGAAAGTTCCAAAATCGTGACAAAACCTGTTGTGGCGTCATCTAGTTATGATAAAATAAAAGAATACTCAAATAAAATAAAAATAAAAGCAGAAAAAAGATAAAGGGAAAGCAAAATAATTGAAAGTACAAGCATACGTATTACAAATTTAAAAATCTTTAATATTAAAAAAATCGGTAGTAATTTAATTCTGATGCTAATTTTTAATATAATTATGCTTGTTACTTTAAAAACAGAATAATAGTATTGTCGCATTGACTTCCTTTGTTAAAGCAATGCGTAAATGATGTTCCTATAAAATCACGAATTGACACAATTGCTCAATATCATTGCATCGATAAAGAATATATGAAATATATTTTAAAAGTGATTTTAAAAAAATTAACAGTTTTATTATGTTTTATACAACTATTTAGTTAAAAGTAAAAAATTAAATAGGTTAAGATTATAATTGATATACAATATTATAAATTTTAATTGATAATGAGATTATTAAGTTATATTTGCAAATATATTTATAACACAAAAAAATGAGAAAAACAAACGTATCGCGTCCCGGTGCCGAACCCAGGCCCGCGGATCAGCCTGCAAACGCCATACCAACTCAGCTACGACCAACCGATTCTGTTCGTCACAAAGTAAGTATTTAAGTTGTGTACTACAATTAGACCCCTGGTTTCTCAAGAACTAAGGAGCATTGGATAAAATCCGTTGAATCTGAGACTAAGGGGTCTCTATCCTACAACAGTTATTAAAATAATCAAAATCTGTGATTAACAAGGTTGGCCCTCTCCTTGTAAGTTCATTTTCTCTATTTCGCCAAGGCCCCTATACTAGGAAAAGTAACTTGAAATGTATAAACAAACCAGAACTGTTGCCACGATATTATTATTTGAAGGTAATAGATATGAGTGGCCTTGTGAATTTTTTAAGGAAAATATATTTCAGGATGCTTCTATACGTTTAAATACCCAATTTGTGAAAGCATAACAAATTTTCTTAAATGTTTTATTTGAAATACTGCACAAGCTATCGAAAACTGTTTTTGTTTTCTTCATACTATCAATGGAAGTGTATTTATGACTTGTTTTGTTTTAGCTTTTAAACCGGAAATTTGCATTTCAGTAACCGAAAGTGTATGTTTAAAGAACCTCAAAAATGAAAAGAATTTCAAATGTGCAGATTAAAGAAGTTGCGACATAATAAATGTTGAGAAGTTTAAGGAATTGAGTTGAATACTTCGAAATTATTTTCTCAAAATAAAACATCAAATGGGTTTTCTGAAAAACATGATTTCAAAAACTATCAATAGCGACAAATGTTCTGTCTCCAAAAATTATATTTATATTTATATAAAAGTTATCGCCTACTATTTATGTGATGTTGTGTGTGTAATGAAGAATCGGTTTAAATACCTGTGGATTTGTTTAAAGTTTACAGCTATTTGTATGAACTTACAAGCAGAAAAATGTATGAAACTTCACTAGAGTAATAAATGGAATGGCTTACCTTATGGACGTTTTTATTGTATGGCTTACACTGTCAATTGTACAAACATTGCATTCTACGTATAACTCAATTTGTATATGTATTGAAAAAAAATTTTAACCTAACATTATTTTCGTCATGAGGACATTTCTAGTAAGTATAAAATTTTGCATTATTTTTCCTTCAAATTTTAAAAGACAAATTGCACTAAAATAATTTATTTATCAAAGGAAATTGTCCTTTACGCTGTTAAAAATTTCTGCAAAAGAACAGAATAAAAAGAGATTCTGTAAATTTACACTAGTTCTCGGTTAAATACATTTGATTGAGTTTTTCAGCCATCATTTTACAGACATTTCATTTTTCTTATAATAGATATTTGATGTTAAAAATACATATCATCACATATCATTATTTATCTCCGTTTTTAAAATAAAATTCTCCATTTTTAAAATTTAATTTCTCCTTTCATAATTATAAACTGAATCAAAACTTCCTCTCCTTTCCAAAAAGAATATATCTATTTCTTCTTCTCTTTTGCGCTTTAATTTTTAGTTACTTAAGTTATCCCAAGTTCACCCAAAGCCAAAAAGAAAAAAAAAGTTTTCAAATAAAATAAATCAAAAACAAATCTTTTTCTCATCCTGAAATCATTTACTGAGAGAGCATACTTTCCTTTGGTTAACGAATATACAAAAATGATATTCCTTGACCATATGCTCCTGTGTAGCAGTAATTCATTCACACATTGTTACCTTTCACTTTTATAATGCCTTTTCAACCGCAAGCGCACGTATATACTATGTTTATATTAAAATCGGCGCACGGCATCTGCGTTGCTGCTTCTAAATGCATATTTCCCATTAATCAGCTTTTGCATTCTTATTTGTACAGTCGTGGAAAAAAAAAAAAGTAAACGCCCTCTACTAACTCCTCAACAAATTACCGTAGAAGAAAGTTACTGATACCGAACGATTGGAAATAGAGTCTACTTTTGAATGATGTATATAAAATTTGCTTAGAGGGCCATCTACTTATTAAAACGAACCATAACTTTGTTTTTTTCAATAGCAGTGTACAATTCTGACAGCATAAATGAATTCTACATCATTTAATTAGCCTAAAACAAATTTTTATGCAATTCTTACCATAAGTTTCCGAGAAATTAATTATTTTAAATCGAGCGTATTTTAAGGGCTGTATCCAAATTGAGGATCCGTACTCGATTGTTAACCGAGAAAGCCCACTTCTAGATCAAGGCACCTTAAGCGTCACTCAAGCAGTCAATGAAATCTGCTAGATTACAAGACAGCATAAGAAATTTCAAAATATCTAGTCAGTTCTATCATAGACGGCCCCTTAAACATTCATTTTGCCGTTTTTTAAGCATAATTTGAAAACTACTTGGAAGAAAAATGTGAAATTTTGTATTTCCATAAAGCAGGACTTAATAAATCTAAATCCATCAAAAAAATTGTAGGTTGCAATTCATATTTTTTCCGAATATTAATTTCATAATTCATAATTCATATCATAAAATTATAAAAATTGCAAATTCAACATATTTATGTTTGGGTATATTAGTATTATTTCTACACAAAAAATCAGCACATTAGGAGCACAATTTCAGGAGATATAAAGAAAAATATGGAAATGTAATTTAACATTAGAAGCACTAAATTTTGAATGTTTATAATTCAAAAATTTATTATTCAAATGACTTGAAATTTGGTGTCTAGGCATAGTTTGAACCGAAGATTTTAAATATCTCGTTAAACTTGGGTATTGCCATTGGCAAAAAATGAAGTTTGGATTCCTTTTAATATGTAGATGGCCCCCTGAGCAAATTTTATATGCATCATTTAAAAGTAGACTTTATTTCCAATCGTTCGGTACCAGTCACTTTTGTCTACGATAATTAGTTGAGGAGTTAGTAGGGGTGTTTACTTTTTTTTTTTTCCACGACTGTGCGTTGAAATGTTAAAACACCAATCAACGGTCCTTTTGGCTAGTTTTTTATTCAGTCCCATTAAGTGAAATATCTTTGGGGTTATAATGGTCCAGAGTACCAAGTTTTTGGCTCGACACATTGGCAACAATATCTGATGAATTATTCACTCCATCTCTGTACATCGAGCTGATAACAGCTCACTCAAAGGGTCCCTCTCTGGCACTTGCATTCTTTATGTCTATATCCAATAAAGCCATCTTGTCTTCAAATTTGCTACATCAAAAGTTCTTCTTTTCGTTCTCATCTTTCATATTCAAGGATCTACGAACCTGAATTATCGTCAATGATTATTTGTGAAAAAAAAAACCCGCAATAATCTTATCACTAACACCTTTAATCACGAAAATGTTTTCGCTATAGATCATGGTCTACAATATAACATTCCCTGTAGAGATTTCTATGTCTTTATATAAACACATTTTTATATTTGTAATAAGCTTTAATTTAAAATATATACTTTATTTTTTTTTACAATTTTATTAGAATATTAAAGAAGAAAATTTGGTTTAAAAATTAAAATATTTTAGACAGGTAGTCTCTGCAGAGTTGGCATGTATTTTTTATCGACAATCACTTTACAGTTGTTTCATTCATCATGTGCATGAAGCTTGGTAATATTAAAAGTAAATTAAAAGTACTGAGAGAAATTTCCTTATCCATTACTGAATTAAACACAAAAAGTTCCATCTTCATATCTGCAAAACTCACAGACCATTTAAATATTTCGTCTGGTTTTATGAAATTAGACACAAATTGAAATGCGTGTAATTCAAGAAATAATGTTAGTTTAAGAGTTCCAGGAAACATGTAAAATATACATTTATTGAGTTAGAATTTTGTGTTTTTTTCTTTTTTTTTGTGATGGTTAACCGTATAACTTGCAAGCAAAATCACATTCTAAAATTTCTCATAAAATTTTTAAAATTATATTTTCAAAAGTATTTTTTTTTGTTTTTAATTTGCCGAAACAAAATTAATGTAAAATAATCAAAAAGGACATGTTCCAAGTTTGCATCTTTTTTCTTTAACAGTTTTTGACTTATAATAATTTAAAGATGCGAAATGGTGAAAAAAAACATCAAGCAGAAAAACGCATTTAAGGTTTTAAACAAAGATTGGCTCCTGATAAAATGTTTAAATGCTTTTTAAAAAATTGCAAGTGAGTAAGTAACTCATTCCTGTAGCTTAAACTTCTGATTCAGTTTAACTTTTGCCCTTTTCACTTTCTTTCTGTACAATTTAAATGTCCATCACTTGATTTAAAATAAGGCTTTTTCTAACATGCCGATTAAGAGTTTTGCATAATTTTAGTCCTCACAATTTCAGGTTTTATATCGTTCCGGCGAGGCCGTTAAAAAAGTCTGTATTCTGGGGCCGGGCCTAACATATTTTTCATACCGAACCAGGACTGGCTTCCTTCTTCCTAGCTCCTCACTGGTTTACATTTTCAGTCCCGGTCTCGACCCAACACTAGGGTGGAACTAAAAAACGAAGTTTCGAACTTTATATTCTAATAGTGATTATTTTTTTCCTTTTTAACTCCATAAAAAGAAAATATTTTCCTTTTAATTTTAAAATTATATTTTCCGGTTCCTCAAAGCATCTGATTTTCCATAAAAAATGATTAAAAGCCAATAACTGCATATAAAGCTTTCTAAGCTTATTGTTAAACTTATATTTTGCAAAATTAAATTAATGAAATGTTAATGTCCTGTAACAAAGAGAATAATTTAGTTTTAGTGCCATGGAAAAGATGGTCCCACTTTATTTGACTTCTGTAGAAGCCACCGTTGTGGGCGCCGGCTTTCATTGTCTCTAATTTATTTGGCTAAGACTCATAACAAGTTAGTCCGATTTAGCGTGTGTTAACAGTTTCTTTTATTATTTTTCAATAAACAGTCGGTGTCAAATGTGACAAAGTCTGCTAACGTACCTAAATCTTGAAAATTGTTAAAATGCCTTGTATTTTGCGAACCAAAACAATTAACATTAGACTTGTCATCTTTGGCGAACATATGAAGATGTTATGAAACATTATTTATGGGTTCAATTTAACTTAAAATCTGCCATCTGGAATCTGGAACACATTGTTTCTGAAATATCTAAAACTGTTGCGGATACAATTAAAACTGTATTGCTGAGACCTTCAATTCCAACTGTTTCTGATACACAAATCATAAAAAATGATTTACTATCGTGACTATCGTGAGAAATGTCAAAATTTGAAGAAAAGTATTAAGATTGGAAAAAATAACCCCACATCCGATATAAAATTGCAAAATGTTAGGTAATCGTGCAAAAAACTTTTATTTGTGTAAATGCACTAAATATTATCGTGTATCTGAACAAGAACGTCACTTTCTAAAAGAACAAAGAGAGATGGGGTGATGGCAATGAAATCAATAGATATAAAACCTACAAAAAATGTGTAGCAAGACTTGAAAAGGAAATATCAAGGAAAGGAAAAGTTATTTTAAAACAAAAAAGTTATGTTTTGATTGAATGGTCGTCAAGTGAAAGAAATAGTTCGGGAAGAAATAGTTCAATCGGTTGTTCTTTTAAACCTGAATTTGATAATCAACAAGGTGAAAGAACCGGAGTATTAGACAGAACTACAAATATTATTGCGAATGGCACCATTGAAGATATGGGTATTTCTGATGATAATAAAGAAAAGGTAACTGAAAGAAGGACTTGAAGATGACAAAGAGAAAAGAAAAGGAAGAATTTGAAAGGACAAGAAAGACGAAATGAGTTAATTTTAGAAGGTTTGTATTTTGATGACAAAAAGGATAACACTATGATAACTGAAGCAAAGGGAAAAAAGTACAACTAAGAAACATTAAAGAAGAACACATGGTCTTAGTTCAAAAACCAGGATCAAAATATTTTTGTCATATTTCATTGACATCTTCTTTTTATATTAATATAGCCACTGCAATTTTGGTGTATTTTTAAAATAATAATACAGACATTTCAAGTTTGAAATTTATTGGGTGAAACAGAAACGCCGTCAATGCAGGCCGTAAATCTGGTGGTGACGAAACGTCGGAACCAAAACACTAAAAACTTTACAATGGATAATTTGCTTATTGCATGCAAATGAACTTTATATATATATATATATACTTATTTCAACATCAGGATTTTCTGGACCAATAGGAAAGCAACTTGAAAAAATGCGAACATATTGAAATTATTGACTATAAGAACACGGATCCTGTCTTGATGGACTCATTGGGTGAAGAATTTTAAAAAAAGTACACACAGGGGATACACCTGAATTTTAGATTTCCCTTGTCATATTCAAACAGTCGAAACGTCTGTCAAAGTTGCCCCGAGAGCTGCGTCAACCGTCTTTAGATATTAAGCAAGAGATAGCCGTATTTTGGGAAAATTGAATTCTCGCAATGTAATGACAAAGTTTGCCTAAGAAGCCAGTAGGATGAATATCCAATTGAATTCATCCATAAAAAGGGAGGTAAGGAGGTGCAAGTCGATATTTAGCCATCTCCTCGTGGTGACTTCTTGGTAGTATTTGCTTAATATACGCAGATATTAGCTAACGGCTACGTTGTTTACTTTAAGTTACTTTATACTATAATTTTAAAACTTTGATGTCCTTGAGGAACCGGAAAACTAATTAATTTTAAAAAACCTTTTCAGCCAAAAGTTTAGACATCCAAAAAGCAAAAAAGTTTTCACTATTACACATTCAAACAAAGCAATTTTTTTTTTTACCCTATACTTAAGTTCCAGCCTACCCAACACATATTAAAATCATAGTCTCTGACTGACCTGATCCGTACAAAAATCAGTAAAATTTGACTCAGACCAAACATTTTTACAAAAAATGAATATATTTTTAAAGCGCCATTATTTTACAATTAAACTTTAAAATTCATTTTTTAAAGTATAGTAGATTTAAACAAAAAATAACCCTGTAAAACCAGTGAAAAAGAACCTGCCTATGGTGGAATCCTGCCAAATAGAAAATGTGTTGATCCATGCAAAATGAATATAATAATACCTCGTAAAAGAATAGCCTACATTTACACCTCCTTAGAAGAGAACTTGTCTATAACGCATTTTGTTTTTCCTACGTGATTCCGTCTTAGAAGATTTTACTGTATAGCATTTTTCAAAGTCTCCAATACATGGAATATGGATTAACGATATTGAATGATAAGTGAAAACATTTACTTACAAATAGAGATTCATTACAAAAAATAAATGTCCACAGCCTTTAGTGCTTCTTTAAAAGCGAAGATTATAAACATTAGAAAAGAAAAGCTATAATAAGTATTTTTTGTCAGAACTCCTCCATACGAAACAATTTTTAATCATATCGACGTAAAAAACTATGTTTTGTAGAAATTTGGGTCGGGTTTGGCTCGAACTAAGATTTTAACTTTTTTTCAGGCCGGGTCGAACATTTTTTCCTATGGGTCGGCTCCGGACCGGGCCTAGATATTTTGAGCCGTGCAAATCTCTAGTGCAGACCTCCAACATATTTAGAAAGCATGTTTAACGTAAAATCTATACGCTGTTATTTTATGTCCAAAGGAAAGGCACTGTCTTGAAGTGACTTTTAATAACGTACAATTTGTGGATGATCCCTATCTTGCATTCAAAATGAGTCAATATCTCGTAGAGCAGAGCTATGAATAAATGGTGTAAATCACGAATTTTGGTTTTTAATATATCTGCGAGTTTTGCAGATATCGAGGGAATTTTTTTGTAGTTAATTCAGGAATGGATAAGGAAAAATTTTCTAATTGGAAATTTGATCCTACGGGGGCCGTATATAAGTTTTCGTATTTTCTCAAATAAACCCCCCATGGAGTTGCAACCTATGCTATTAAATTTTGCACCTTTTTTATAAAACCTTGCAATTGGAAGTATATGTCTAGGGGCAATATTTAAGGAAATAACCTATTGTTTCGATCTTTATGAATCACCCTGTATATTTATTCCATTTTCTCATACTATAAAAAAGTGCGATTAGCTAGATTTTGCTTTTACAGCATTTATTTCGCGGTGATTCATACTTTTTATTATAAAGTAAAAAGAATTTTTAAGTAGACTAGATTTCATAATAAAAATGTTACTTTTGTAGCTTTAAATGATTTGTACAGTTTTTGATAATGCAACTAAAATTCAATCCATCTATGCTCAGTATCGAAAATCTAATAACATATTACCTTGACATAGAATCACACTTGTCAGAATACGTCCGTACAGTCGTGAGGAAAAAAAAATAAACACCACCCTACTAACTCTGCAACTAATTATAATAGAAAAAAATTACAGGTATGAAACGATTGGAAATAAAGTCTACTTTTGAATGATGTATATAAAATTTGCTTAAGAGGCCATCTACAAATCAAAACCAGACAAAACTTTGTTTATTTTTTCAATGGCAACACCCAATTTTGACAATATATTTTAAATCTCCGGTTCAAATTGCTGGAAGTAATATCATATAACTGATATAAACACCCTTGATATCACTTCAGCAGGTTTTTGTTATTTTTTTAATGCCATAAAAAAATACTATTATTCATATATTTTGATTATTATTATTATTATTATTATTTTATAAAGTGTGTATGTATATATAGAGTGTGTTCTTATAAGTATTTATTTTGATTATTATTATTGTTATTTGATATAAATATGCTCATATATGTATTTACGTTGTAAAGCCTTAGTAAGAGAACGAGTACACAGTGGGATTTTATCTTTGAAGGGGATCTTTTCAGATAGACACGAAGTCTCCAAGCTTAACAAAAGGTTGACATAAAATGTCAAGCAGATTTTACAACTGGACGTAAGAATATTTATTGGACCTCATAAAGAAGTCGTAAAAGATGGACCACACGGGCGAGGCAGAGAGCCCGGGGTTCCCAGATCCTACGATCACTGACGCTAAGTGGGCGGAGTGCTTTATACCCCGAGAAAGTGGAGTATCAAATCAGAGGTTTGCGAGATGACGGAAGAAGTGGGGGTCGGCAAGACAGACCGATCATTTGATGAAGGGGGCAAAGGACCATCCTTCAGATTGTTAATACGAGGTGATTTCGTAAGAAAAGAATGAAGTTATAGTGAGATGAGAAAGTTGTCTCAATAGTGATGGTTTAAAAAAGATTTGATTAGATTCTCAACTGTGATGGTTTAATAAAGAGTCGACCAAGTTTCCCAACAGTAAGGCTGCGTACCCACTATCCTTCTAACTGATTTCAGTGTCGGCTTCGTTTTTTGTGGCTTTTCGGTGTCTTTGATTTTTAACGACTTTAGCAGGAAAGGGACTGATGTCCGGCAAAAGAGGAACCTTTCCTTCAAGTAGAGTCGAGCTCCTTATCTCCTGACCCATTGTTGATTCCCCTCATTCTTTTGTGAATAAACCGCAGATGATTTCAGAATAAAAGATTTTCCGAGAATACTAGAGAAGGAGGCAAAATACAAGTCAGAACGTAGCTTAATTTTCAGAGACGGTTAAAGGGCGATTTTCGGAGTTCTGATGGATTATTCACAGAGATGAGATGACTACAAGAGATTGGTTCGATTTCCCAATAGTGATGGTTAAACCAAGATTTATTAAGTTTTCTCAACGGTAATTTTTGGAGATGACTACGAGTGTTTCGGATCGTGTTTTCCCGTTAAGGGACGACCCTAAGATCGGCAGCTCTTGGACTTTGATATCATCACCTGTTTAATTAAATTAGTGAACTTTATCTGGAGCGTGAAAAACCTCAATGAGCAACGGATATATGTGTGACTAATGGCTATGAGTAAGCTTCTACTATATTGTGCAGAAGGTATGTGTTATTCAATATTTTTGTATTCCCATTGTTTTAATAATGTATGTTGTGCTAGGGATGTACAATTTATGGTAACTAAGCAATTAATTAATCTTTGTAATAATAATTTAAAAGGTAAACTTAATGCAAATGCTAATTCAATTTCGTTCTTTAGAACGCTGGTGTCTTGTGACACACTTCTATTTTGTTTTTTGTAAATGTGTAAATTAACTGTAAATAAACTTTTTGTTAATTGTTAAATTTTGGTCTATGTTTTTAATACAACATGAGCCCATTGATTTACTTTAATGTAAGTTTTATTTCATATTATAAACTTCTTTGGTATGTTATTTATGCGTAGTTTTGATAAGTTTTGTTTAGATATACCTGCGCGGTCTACAAGCTATTTCTTCACTAAAATTACACAACGCAGTTTGGGGCAGTTTTGGAGATGTGTTTCCTCCCTCCTAAATTTAAGATAATTATGGTTAGACTAATTATCAGAAGTAGCCAGGACCATTATTTAATTATTACGATCACAAATGTTTGATTATAAATTGTAATGTTTTTAAATACCCACTATAATATTTCAGGTACAGTAATTTAGGAGTAGTTAACCCATAATTACTAGGGTAATTAATGCACAATTACCCATTATCTTTTCTTCCATTTTCAAGATTGGGGTTTACACTTCCCCCAATCCGGTGTATGTCTGGGTAGTTAAGTTGGTGTCGGTATATGGACCCAGTTCTGCTCAACACAAATTATGCCTAGAAATTAAATTTCAAGTCATTTGGATGATGTGTTTTTGAATTACAAGCATTCAAAATTTAGAGCTTCTAATGTTAAATTATATTTTCATATTTTTATTAATATATCCTGAAATTAGAATCATAATGTGATATGTTTGTTTGTTTAGTTATAGTACTAAAGAACACAAGCTATACATAGAATTTGTAATTTTAAAAATTTTACAATATTAATTATGAATTAAGAAATTAATATTCGAAAAAATATGAACTGCAACCTCCATTTTTTTTGATAGATTTATGCTTATTATGTCCTGCTTTATGCGAATTCTCAATTTCTAATTTTTCTTTAAAGTAGTTCTCGAATTATTATTAAAAAACTTCAAAACGATGGTTTAAGGAGCCATCTATGATGTGAAGAAAAACATAATTTGAAAAAATGTATATCAAAGGACCAGACTTATATTCTTTATTCTTATTTAATATAACTTGATTAAACGTACAGTATATACAAGGGTGGCTGGGATTTTACAGACGCTGGTCGAGACGTCGCACGACCGTAACCATGAGTAGGCTGAAATCGTCTGTCCATAGAAAGGATTTGGGACAGTATTTAAGTAGAAATACTTCCTGAGCAAGCTACATTTCAACAAGGGAATTGTGCAACCTGGCTAATTTTATGGCATGCCGCCAAACGCTGACACAATCCTTTTCCTTGTTAGAGAACTTCTGCACTGTCAACGCCATTAAGTGCTGAGCTCGCTTGATACCATGCGTGTGCTGTTTTCTAGATGTTTCTATGCATCACTGCTCTCGGTCGATGACCTAACCCGTCACTGACATATATTTTATTCATTTTACTGAAATGTTTGGGCTGGCAATAGTCGAAATATATCAAGCGAGTGAAATGGTCCTATTGGCAAGAAATAATACATTAATAGAAGTGACATAGTCATTCTGTAGCATTTCAACAATCGAGTACCGAACTTCAATTTGGATACAGCCTCTAAAATAGGCTAATTTTAAAATAAATATTTTCTATGAAACTAATCGTACGAGTTTCATAAAAATTTGGATTTAGGCTAATTGAAGAGTGTAGAATCTATTTATGGTGTCAATCTTGGGTATTGCTATTGAAAAAAATACAAACTTTGGGTTCGTTTTCATGCATAGATGACCCCCTTTAGAAAATTTTATATACATCATTTAAAAGTAGACTTTATTTCCAATCGTTTGGTACCAGTAAGTTTCTTCTACGATAACTTGTTTGCAGAGTTAGTAGGGGGTGTTTACTTTTTTTTTTACCACGACTGTACAATTCTACATAAAATATAGATAAAAAATTCATGCTTTTGTCGCCCCCTTTATAAGCATAGGAACGAAGTACGTTAACCTTTTATTATACCGCTCAGTCGGTTACATCGGGTGATCAAATGTCTCCTGGAAAGAAGAAAAAAAATCTAACAGGCTCTTTCAGTTTTTACATTACATAGTAGACAAAAATAAGTAAGTCTTATTCTGTCTTCTTCGTTTTATTAAAAAAGTTATAATAGGCGTAAAAAATGACTTTTCCCTTTCTTTTATCTTTAATAGAAAAAAGTATTGCAATCAAAATTTGTTTCGACTTCCGGTATTCGACGGATCTACTCGTTTAATGTGTCAGAGATTACCAAAAACATGTTTATACAAAATGTCTGTCTGTCCGTGTGTCCGTCTGTCCTTGTGCCGTCATTGTAGCATCGAAAAGTCTGTGAAATTATGCACAGAATTGAAATAAATGTTTTGTGCATGTTTTGGCTATGACCAGCAGATCTCCTTGAATTTGGAAATATTCCGCCGGAAGGGAGCGCTATAATAGCGATTTTTGTGCCATTTTCATTATTGTACTATCTAAAAGGGCGTATGGAGTTATCCAAAGAAATCAACCAAATGTTATATTTATGCTTTTGGCTATGGCCAGAAGGTCCTAATTGAATTTTGAAATATTCCGCCGGAAGGGGGCGATGTAATAGTGATGTTTGTATCATTTTTCTCGATTTTTCGTAGTTCTATTGTACATCGGTGGCTCGTGCAGCGATGGGAACTTCCTATCCTGCTAAGCAGGCTATTCGCGAATAACTGATGTACAACAGAATAACGAAAAACTATTGATTTTAATAAATATGATCGCGATGAACTCGTTTTTACTCCGATTAATTGACTGAAGCAGAAATTTAAGATGAAAATCAAAGTTGGTATAGTATTGAACTAATATATTGGTTCAATATTATAATATTGAAGTATTAACATGTGTAGCTTCTTTTTTAAATATTAAGATCTGGGAGATAGAAGATTTTTTTGGGGATTGGCACATCGGACTAGATAGACATATAAAGAATTTACAAATGTTTTATAAAGGATTGAATATTGTTAAAATGCAACACATAAGAAAGAAAAATACAGAATTTTAAAGATTTCAAAATGTGTCGCCTTATGGGCAGGGAATGAAGGGGATGCGCAACTTTCACGGGGAGGGGTGTAGATAATATTGCTGATTACTTTTCTTATGTTACACCAAAGTAACAAATATAATGGAATTTCTTTTTTAAGGCTGTTCTTAACTGCTCTGCTCAACCACCGCAAAACGTTCTGACATATTTACAAATTCATTTTTTAACGGAAAGATATAAAATTGGAAAGCCTGGCCATGAAAGCGATTTGTAATTGAACTGTTTTTTCCATTTTTTGATCAATCAATTACCTATTGAGTTATAAGCGATTTCGATCACGTGATAAACCCGTTTTTCGCCCGCTCTTGAGTGATTTTTCTACTTTCGCGCGGAAATTCAGTTCAAAACGTCCACTTTGACGTTATTTTCTGAAAGATCTATTGCGTTTGCAGAAAAATGGAAAAACAGCTCGATGACATAGTTTCTGAACAACAACACCAGCTAGTTTCATGCATTTTCGAACAAAAATAAATTAAAACTTATGTCAGGAAGTTTGTCCTTTTTGATTTGAGAATAGCCTTAAGTAAAGAGTTAAAAAGAAGTCCTGTAGTGTTCAATTTCCCTTTAAGACCTTTGCAGGATGTAGCTATGTGGGGATTGATTGCCATGTGCCTTTTTTGTGAATAAAAGTCCTTAGAACGTCAACTGCCTATGTCTTTCCTGGGGGAAATTACCGGAATAATCACCACTTGCTTTGAAATATTTACCTCAAAGCATCGAACTACGACTACAAAAAGAGGAATACTTGTACTAGATCTCAGCCACGACCAATAATTCTATGAAAGTTGACTGAATTTGCGACTTAAAAATATGACTATCTTACACCAGCTACCAGTAAATTAGGAATTCACCACATCGATCTACAGTCTTTCACTATTTTGACGAGTCGTTTATTCGATTATTACATATATATGCTTAAAAGGATGTTTTCTAATATCTGAGTAAATATTTTTTAAATCGGGGAACAAAGTTTAAGGCAAAATCCTTCATATTTTTTTTTAATTTTAAAACAAGACCTTTTACAAAATTTCTGTCTTAAAAATATAAACCTTTCACAAAACTTTTCCACCTCAAAGAAACTGAGGTCTTCAGAAATTTAAAAATAAAATCGTATCTGTAAGCCTTGCTAAAAATGTTTAAACAAGAAACCTGAATATAACTATAATTTCATATTCACAAAATTCTGGCAAGATTTTCTAAAAGCTTAAAAATCATTCACATTTTCACAAAAGCAGTACGGTGTGAAATAAGCCAAGGCTAAGGCCTGAACATCATCAACAACAAAACATCGTATAAATCAGTAACATCCATTTCGAAAAGAGAATCAGCTGAGTTCATAGTAAAAATAACTAACGACATACCTTGACGACATACCACGGGTATCTTAGGTAGATTTCGTAAGAAATTCTACTTATTGCATTCTTCCCTATTTTGGAATTTCTGAAAAGTTTTTGCAGATCTATGCCTATCATGACCCCTAGAACTCAAAACGACACCCAGTTCAAAACTTTATATATCTATCTATCTATTTTTATTTATATCACTTTTTTATGAACACGATAACTTCTATAATTGCGCACAAATCTCTCCCAAATTGATACATAAAATCAAAGGGCAGAAAATTTCGGTCAAGTTCGGTAATGGGCAAAATCGGACCAAGGGGATAGAGATAGGGACGGGTTTGTGAAAACAGAAAAAACCCATAACTTCTTAATTATAGTATACTAGCAGAACTACCCGGCTTCGCCCGTGTCAATTATAAGAGACCTTCCATGTAAAATAATAAATTAAAATGAACTACAATAGTAATCACAATAACTGAGATTTGTGCATTCCGCGTCCACAAATCATTAAAATGACAATTAGAAAACATACGTTATTGTCTCGCCACCATAATAAAATGTCTGAGCTTTAATATCACAATGCCCGTTTTCTTCGGCTGGTGTAACAGAAAAATTTGCAATTTTCTGGCAATACGAAAAACAAATCCGCCAAATGGCATATCATATAGTCAAATTCTCGTTTGTATGGCGTATATCTACTTTATAAAGTAACTAGTTGGATGTGCCAATCCCAAAACTTTCTTCTATCTTATACATCTTAATATTTCAAAACCTAGTTACACATGTTAATACTTCAATATTATTAGTTCAATACTATACCAACTTTGATTTTCATCTTAAATTTCTGTTCAAGTCAATTAAACGGACTAAAAACGAGTTAATCTATATCATGATATTTGTTAAAATTATTAATTTTTCCTTATTCTGTCGTTATCAGCTGTTTGCGAATAGCCGGCATAGCAGGAAGCGAGTTCCCGCCGCTGCATGAGCCGCCGATGCACAATAGAACTACGAAAAATCAAAGAAAAGTATACAAAAATCGCTAGCACGGAGCCCCTTTACCGCGCAATATTTCCAAATTCAAGGAGAACCTGTTGGTCAAAGCCAAAAACAAGCACAAACATTTTGGTTCAATTGTATGCATAATTTTATACGCTGTTCGATGGTACAATAATGAAAATGGCACAGAGATCGGAACTATAGCGCTCCCTTCTTTCGGAATTTTTTCAAGTTCAGGGAGGACTTGTTTGCCATAGCCAGAAACATGCACAAAAAATTTGGTTCAATTATATGGATAACTTCATACACTTTTCGATGGTACAATAATGAAAATGGTACAGACATCGCAATTATAGTGCCCTCTTCCGGCAGAATTTTTCCAAATTCAGGGAGGACCTTCGTGACATGACCAAAAATAAACACATAAAATTTGGTTCAATTCTATGCATAACTTCATACACTTTTCGGCGGTACAATATTCAAAATGGCACAAAAATTGTACAAAAACCGCTATTACAGCGCACTCTACGAGCGATTTTTTTACAAATTAAGGGAGGACCTCCTTGCCATAGCCAAGAACTTAAAATTTTTTTTTGGTTCAATTCTATGCATAACTTCATACACTTTTCGATGGTGCAATATTCAAAATCGCACAAAAATCGCTATTACAGCGCCCCCTAACGGCGAATTTTTTGCAAATTCATGAAGGACCTGCTTGCCATATCCAAAAACTTAAAATAAAAATTTGGTTTAATTCTATGCATAACTTCATACACTTTTGGATGGTACAATATTCAAAATCGCACAAAAATCGCTATTACAGCGCCCCCTACCGGCAAATTTTTTCCAAATTCAGGGAGGACCTGCTTGCCATAGACAAAAACTTAAAATAAAAATTTGGTTCAATTCTATGCATAACTTCATACACTTTTCGATGGTACAATATTCAAAATCGCACAAAAAACGCATTTACAGTGCCCCCTACCGGCGAATTTTTTCCAAATTCAGGGAGGGCCTGCTTGTCATATCCAAAAACTTAAACTAAAAATTTGGTTCAAATCTATGCATAACTCCATACACTTTTGGATGGTACAATATTCAAAATCGCACAAAAATTGTTATATCAGCGCCCCCTACCGACGAATTTTTTCCAAATTCCGGGAGGACCTGCTTGCCATAGCCAAAAACTTATAATAAAATTTTGGTTTAATTCTATACATAACTTCATACACTTTTTGATGGTACAATGGCGACAGACAGACGGACACACAGACAGACAGACATTTTCTATAAACATGTTTTTTGGAATCTCTGACCCCTAAAACATGCAAATCTGTCAAAAACCGGAAGTCGAAAAAAATTTCGATTACAATACTTTCTTCTATTGAAGATAGAAGAAAGTAAAAATATATCAGTGAGTATTGCTGACATCATACTGTTGATGGCAACGACCTAACAGACAAATTATTCCTCTACATCAATTTTTCTTAACTTCTAAACAGCACACAATTTAATTTTTTAAGCTGTCGAATAGAACAAAAATTCCTTTCAAATGAAATTTATTTGAAAATTGTATTTCAGTTTTTTTTATATGAATGGGTTTGAAAGTAATTTTCAAACATGGATATTTTTAAATGTGCGTGCAGCCAAACGAAAGCATTACGAAAGATAAACCCGTTTGCTCTTACCCAAGTAGCACAGTTTCGTTTTTAAATCGTTGAAAAAACGACAACACACATCGTTGGAAAAACGTTATTCTTTAACGTTATAAATTCGAAAATATGTCTCGTTGATTCGATTATTTTCCAACGGTAAAAGTACCTGCATTTTCAACGCAATAACAACCGTTTTAAAACGTCAATGAAAGTTGCAATACCGTCGTTAGTTTTACCATTTTTTCAACGGCATTTTAATGCCGTAGAAAACGTTTAAAAATAGGAATAAGTCCGCAATATTGTATTGTTAATAGCACTTTTTACAACGGCATTTTAATGCCAGAAAAAACGTTTTAATATAAGGGAAAATCAGAAACATTAAGCCTATTAATCAATTTCCGAATTCCCCTGGCTAATGTTAAGTCTATGGCCGTGTAATGCACTCGTATATTAAAATATCTCCTCAAGAAATTAATATTTCTTTTTCTGTTTTGGACTCTTCTCAAAAGATGTTTTATTTTTTTTCTCAGTTCTTAAAATTTTTCTAAAATCTATGCTTAATTTAATATTTTATGTGTTAAAAGATGACGAACTACGAGTAAAGTTTTAACACTTGACATAAAATTAAGTATATATTTTTTGATATAATTTGACTACTAAGGAAAAGGGAGACATCCTTTAAGAAGAGTACACAGAAAAGAGGTTTAAAATATTAATTTCCTGAGGAGATATTTTAAATATAAAATGTATCACACGCAAAGACTTAACGTTAGCGAAGGGAATTCGGAAATTGACAAACAGCCTTAATATAAAATTACCTTTTTCGGTAAACTTTCTTATATATATAATTATAAACAGCAAAATTATTTTTTTCAAACCTGTTGTAAAAAGTTTTTAACAATTTTCTGTTCCATAGAAAGACAGATTAATTTATTTTTATTAAGCTTGGTTTTTCCCATACTATTTTTTCTTTTAACTAAACCTGATTTATTTTTTTAAGAATATATTTTTTTTCTTTTTAGTAAATAAATGTAAAAAAAAAAAAAAACTTTTTTTTAAATTTTTGAATTATTAAGTATAAAAGAAAAAGCTGTCAAAAATATCTCTAGAACTTTTTTTATATCCATTTTTTCAGTAGAGTTCTAGATTTTAAAACATCTTTTAAATATGTGTTTCACTCTTCTTTTCTAGACATAACATTTAATTATAGATGTAATATTGTATTTTCTAAAAAAATTATAGTACTGTATAAGTAATAGTCTCAGTAGCATAAGTAATAGTTTTTTTTCTAATTTTTCTTCCATGTTTTTATTAATTGCTAATTGTATTTATTATTAGTCTTTATTGCAGTTTGAATAAAAAAAATATGAATGATTAATACTCTAAACAAAATAAATTTAGCATTAAATCTGAAAAATATCTTCTGCAATAAGCAGACCTGCATTAACAAAACATCCCGTGTCAAAACTAATATAAAGAACTTATTACCAGTTTTATTTTTCCAAACAACACAAATTTGTTATAAACCATGCTAATTAGTTAATGATCTTTTTTTCTTCTACATGTGTCATTTTAAACAATCAATTAATAAAATTTCATATTCTTCACTTTCAACATGAAAATAGCAGCTTTGTTTAGGATTGTTTTTATGTGTCAGTTTTTAAGAAAGGTTAAAAATTTTGATGGGTATCAATATTTTGATATTATATAAAATGATTTTTTTTTTCTTCACATACATTCAGATTTATTACAGGTACATTTGTACTTAAAATACCTGAAATCAATCTTAGAGATCAGATTATTCCCATTTAAGCAACCAATAAGTCCAAAAAACAATCGTCATTGTAAAATTAATTTCAAATGTTGTAAAAGATTACTATTTAGAAAGAGTGTTGGCCAAATAAGTGACATGCAAGTTTACCAGCCATCTTTATGTTCTCATGTCTCTTTCACGAAAAGAGGGGCAAAAAAGCAATGATAAAAATTATGAGTTTCAAATTTTAGGTAAGTTGGTAGCAAAAACTTATTATTTTAGATATTACTGCTTTTCTATCTCAATTCAAATAAAAAATATCTTAAAATAAGAGGAGGGAGAAAAAAAAGGCTTCTAAAATAAACATGTGTGCAGAATTTTAGTTAACAACAACAACAAAAAAAAAAACTGCTCTTTACAACACTGATTACTTTCTGACGACACATCTTAGGACCAGGAAAAAAAACTAGAAAATTCATGTTATGTTGTTCAATTAAAGCTCAATTACATTTCTTAACACTTCCAATGTTGAGCTGTCTGGCCCCATTGTATTAAATGTCAGCATTTAATTGATAAGTGTTTTATCTTATAAATTTTCAAGAATTAAAACTGTAGTATTCCACTTACATAATTAAAAAAAATGAATTTTCAATAAAATAGTAAATAAATTTTAAAACATATCTTTTGATGGCAGGTTTCTAGAAGAAAAATCTGATTATTTTTAAATGTAATATGCAATTAAAAATATAAAATAAAAATTTCATTGATAATTTACCAAAATTAGCAACTTTAAAAAAATAAATTACATACATTTTTTTATTTACATTATTAACAACTGAATCATATTCCATTAAAAAATAACACCTCTCCTTTTTTGGTTTTATTGCAGAGCTAAAAAGAATAATAAAATTTTTATAGACATGCATGTAAATTTACTTAGAGTAAATTTACTTACTATTGCAAACCAAAATTCCAAAAATATTATCTAAAAAAAGGAAGTTTTAAAACTTTAACTTTAGAAAACTCGTGTATTGAGGTCACTCACAATACTTAAAATATAAATAATTTACATAACATACACTCATTTTGGATCCAAGCACTATATTCAAAAGCATTAGCATTCGAAAACAATACTGTTTCGTCTTTATCCAGTGCAATAAACTCGAAACTTGGAAATTATTCAATAAAACGAAATATTGTTTTGTAGAAATCATTGAAAAGACCTGAATATTCGTTTAATTATTTTTTTTCTCTTCTGATTATTAATGTATTAAAAAAAAAAAATCACAAAAATCTCCATTTTAGCAGCTACAAAGAGTAAAAAGTAAATCATGAACATGTATTTTCTCTTATAAAACCTTTGTGTACTTACCTATAATTATGTACATTTACATTATTTTAGTATGTGCACAAATAAACAAATGAAACGTTGCAACTAAAGATCTTTGAATTATCTGAATCATTGAAATATGTAATTTTAATTCTCAAACCAAAATTTTATAGGTTTTTTTTTTAATATGAATTAATTACTCTTGAGATTCAAGCTAACAAGGAAGGATTAATATAAAGAGCTTTATGATTATAAGGTAATTAAAAAAATTCTTAAAAACAACAACAAATTTATTAAATTTTATTTTTTAGAATATTATTTCTGCATTGCAATGTTGTTTGTTCAATATCAATTAAAAACATACCACAGTAGAATGTGTTAATGAAAGCACTAATGAATATTTTTAAAGCTAATTAAATGAAATTTGAAAATATACTTACATATTTCAATGATATTAAAATTTTTACACTTAAAAAAATATTAAAGAATTTCATTCGGCTGTACGTACAAAAAGACAACATAGTTTCTATCAACATTTATTTAAAAAATAAAGAAAAAAGTTACAAGAAAATAGATTTCAGTTTCAGAATATATATTTTTTAATAGGTCATATTTTAAGAATAATTAATGCAGCGTTCTACTATCTTTTCATCAAAGGATTCTTCTAATTTAGCCCCAACAGCATCTGAAAAGAAAAGTGATTGTGATGAATTATAAAATTATGAACACAGAACATAGGTAAGAATTGGGAACTGCATAAAATTACTTGACAGCAGCAAGTGCATTTTTTGAACAGACGAGTGAGTTTTAAGATCACGGATGGTGAACCTTATTTTTGAATGTGTGATGCAAAATCCACAAACAACATTTAACAACACTGCAACATGCAAAACATTTAATTAAACAGTTATTACAGCATGTGTGGATCAAATTCAAATCAGCCTCTTTTACACATTAAATAACCAAGAACAAAAATCAAAATGTAATGCTTCTGTATATTCAATTTTTATCAAATTTGAATTCAGAAAGGATTATATTTTCAGTATTGGTTTTTTATATCTACTTGAAAAAAAGACAGTATAAAGAAAATAGACAAATAATGCAATTATGTTTGCATAATGCAAACATAATTGCATTATTTGCCAGTATGTGCTAAGCCTCAAACAGTGGCACACCCAGGATTTTATCTTGAGGGGGGGGGGGGGAGCATTGGTGGCGAAACAAAATAAAATTAATAGGGGCAAAATTTCTCTAATTATGATTACAGTACGAAATTACAAGGACACCCTAAGTAATGATCAAATTACTGTAATTAATTCAGTATTTAATAATTAGTTATTTATTTTAATAAAAATTATTATATTTAAAATTTAATTAAATTAATAATTTAAAAAAATTAATTTTGAATATATAGAAATTAAATACTTAACCAGATCCTAAAAAACATTTACAGAATTTCCTATTTATATCTATCTGACTGTCAGAAATGTTGTAGTTTAAAGAAAAATATCCAAAATAGCCTAGACGAGATGAATTGAATAGGTCATTTCAAAAACCACATGAGTCACTGAATCAGAGCTTTTCAGAGAGAAAAAAAAAACCTGTATTATTCACAAGTAAACAAATTAAAATTTTTATGGATTTTTTTGGGCTGATTATAGCATTTCGACTTTATAGATATTGAATATAACTTATGAATAATAAAAAGATGATTAACATAAAAATTTTCCCGGTTCATGTTTGGAAAAAAACTTGACTTATGTGTTTTTTGAAATAACCGATTCAATAATTAACTTTATGCAAATTTTTGGGTTAGTTCATTTAAATTTTACTCATCAGTCAGAATTTTATGTGAATTCATAAACTAAAAGAAAAATTAATCTCTTTCTGGCATCACAGTTAATTCTTGTAAAGGCACTGCCTCTAGTCTTGGAAAGGGCCCCTGCCTTTACTATAAAATGTATTTTTTTTTTTTTTTTTTTTTTTTTTTTTTACAAAGCTCTTGAATTATTTCAGTTGCAGTTACATTAATGTCTCTGTGTAGAACATACCTAAGGATTGACCGAAACTGAAACCGAATTTCGGCAGAAAACGTCCTAATGGTAGTAATTAATACATATATAATAATGGTAGTAATTAATACATATATATATATATCCGTAAAAGTGCAAATTTCGTAAAAAGATTTTGCAAAAGGTCACGAGAAACGTGAATTTCGTCAAAAGATTGCGAAATTCGTTAAATGGTCGCAGAAGAATGCATATTAATTAGTGCCGAGGGGGGGGGGGTGTCCCCTCAAAACTGTAACCTTTCTGAAAATTTCCAGTGAATTTATTTCATTGCAATTAACAGTAAAAATAAAATTTTTCAAGTGAGTTTAATCATATCGAAATGTAAGTAACTATATATAAGTAAATTACAATGTTGATAGTTAGAAAAAACACAATTTTGTATGGAGCGTGCATAACTTTGTTACTGGCCAGAGAAAAAAATCGGTGTACTGGCCAGTGGCCAGCAGGTAAAAATGTTAATTTTGACCTATAACACACACATATAGATTAGACATATACATATATATAGGTATACACATATATGTGTATAAATATTGTATATACATATATATATATACATATGTCAGGGACCTGTTTAAGAAGAAATTGGGTCCTTAAAGGACCCTTCACAAAATTTTTCATTTCAAAACAGGACCCTTCAAAAAAATTTTCACATCAAAACAGGACCCTTCACAAAACTTTTCACCTTAAAAAAGGACCCTTCACAAAAAAAAAGTTCTTAAAAATAGACCTTTTACAAAAATTTTCATCTTAAAACTAAAATCTGGCCTGTCACTTTTACATATATAAAGAAAATATAGGTATTTTACATACATATATCTTCTTAAAAACATATAAAAGAGAACCTGAATATCACGATAATTTTAAATTCACAAAACTAGGACGAGATTTTTCACAAATGTTAAAAAGTTCTTCACAATTTCACAAAAAACAGGACCCTGAGAGAAAAATCTGGACAGACCCCTGTATGTACTAGTGTGTATATATAACACTGGAGCCCGGCTAACCGAAAAGTACCAAAATTAAGTAACAAGACTTTTTTTTTTTTAAAGTTTATAATAATAATAAAACAGCATTGTACATCTATGAAAAAAAGATATGAATTCTGTTTTCTAATAATTCTGGAAAAAGACTTGAAACAAAAAGCTAGGGCAGATAGTTTTATTATATGCTCAAGGACATGCATCCTGCTTTTTTATCTTTTCGTTACTTTTTTTCAATTTGTGAATGTTTTGTTTATTCATAATAACTTTTGTAAATCCTTCTGCTAAAGTGGGTTTCTGGTGAGCATATTTTGTTTAAATATTAAACATTTTAATAAAAATAATCAATGAAAAGTATATTTTTATGAAATGGAATTTTGTGAAAGGGCTTGTTTTATGAACAGGAATATGGTGAAGGAGCCTGTTTTAAATGGATTTTTGTGAAAGGGCCTTGAATAGGCCCGAAATATTACATAGATCGAACCCAGCATTACTAGTGCACTCACGCTATTTAGCAGTAAAATTACAAAATATAATTTAATTCACATTAAACAACTTTATGCTGTTAATATAAGAATTATTATAGAAAGCAGCAATCATTTTAAACATAAACAAATTTGATATCACAAGCAGTCATAATAGGGTTGAAGAAACGGTTATAATTATTTTTAATTTGTTTACTTTTTATATCTTCAGAACTTTTAAAATAATGCTGCTTTTTAAAAACATTCAAAGTTCTGAATTGTATAGAACATATCATTAAAACGACGTATCTTATTTATTAAAAACACCAAATCATTTTACCTACCTTCCGTAAATGATAACATAATAAAATGAGACAAAAAAAAAAACTTAATGATAGAAACATTTTAAAAATATTATAAAATGATCTGTCTTAACTTACTTTTTCTAGAGATAAAGGTGATTTATCCAAATCACCAATCCAATGGCTTTTGGCTTATCCAAACTCAGCTAAAAACAGCGTGCGTGTATTAGGTTTAAGCAATGGCGGATAAATTTCGTCTTCGTCTTGTTTTGCTTCTGAGAAGGTGGATTGGTTGGGAGGTTGGCGAATCGAAAGATATTCAGGTCGCGCAGCGTATTCTGAAATGAGTTGAGGAGATCCGACGTTGTTTCAACGGATTTTTCCCTTTGGAAAAATACCTAGTAAATCGTTGGAAAATTGAAAATTTTCACTGAACTACAGGGAAATAGAAAACGGTTAAAAAACCTATTTTAAAACGACGAAGATATAACCGAAATATCTTAACTATAAAACAACGTCTTTTAAAAGTGTCTTCTATCACGGAATAAATTTCCAAATTCTTTAGTCTAAAATATTGCGAAATAAAGTACTTTTTTTCAACGGACATAAAATAACGAAACCAATTTTCAACAGTTCCGACTTATTTTCAACGCTATAACAACGTCAAGTGCTACCTGGGTAATGCTATGTTATGAAGAAAAGGTATGTCTATGTGTAACTTTGTCATCATATTATTGGTTACAACAACCTAATCTATCCACAAATTTTGATTTTAGTGCAATTTAACTTTTAAACATCGCACATTCGACTGTTCCAAAGTCTAATAGAAAAAAGTCCTTCCGGCCAGTGCCGGGAGTAAGAGGTAGCTTTCATCTTCCTTATTTTTTAAAAGCCAGCTTATATATTATTCAAACACACGGAGCTCAAATTAGTGGAACCCGATTATGGAAGATTAAATACTAATTTTTGTCAATATTGAATATGAATGAGAATTTCGCGAAATTAGTCAGCGTTATCAAAGCTGGTTTTATTAAAGTGATTTATATTTGTCGCCAAATTCGGTGATATCCCGAATTATATTAATAATTATATTAACCCGAATTTTCGGTGATAGCCCGCCATTTTAAAACAACATAGTGGGTGCAACAAAGCTCACCAATGAACTTGGTCGAGACCTTAGTAATTCCTGTGCACATGCTCACTCATATCTAAATCGGTTGATATATGCGAGTGCTGTTGCAGGCAAAAAATCAGATTTTTTAAAATGTCACAAATATTCGAAATTCAAACTGCTATATCTCGGCATTTTTTTAGATAAAGGCAAAACAAAAAATAATCCGGAATCTTTGTAACAAGCTGAAACACATAAGAAAAAAATCTTTTTTCAATTTCTAATTTTTTTGTACTTCATTTTAATTTTTTTTTAAATTTTTAAATGGCCGCCATTTTGAAACAAGATGGCGGATGAAGTTAGCAAACGAACTCGGCCGAGAGATTGCTATGTACTATGCACATGCCTTGTCACATCCTAAGCGGTTCATAAATACGCGTGTTATCGCGTGACAAAAATGAGATCGTTGCAAAATGTCAGCCATGCTAGAAATTCAAAGTGCTATAACTCAGCCATTTTTTAAGACATAGACGAAACAAAAAATGCTCCGGAATCTTTGTATCAAGCTCAAACACATAAGGAAAAAATCTTTTTCAATTTCTAATTATTTTGTACCTCACTTTTAAATTTTAATTTTTTTTAAATTTTTAAATGGCTGCCATTTTTAAACAAGATGGCGGATGAGGCTGGCCAACGAACTCGGTCGAGACATTACTATGTACTATGCACATTCCTTGTCACATCCAGATTGGTTCATAAATACGTGTATTATCGCGTGACAAAAATCAGATCGTTTCAAAATGTCAGCCATGCTAGAAATTCAAAGGACTATAACTCAGCCATTTTTTAAGATATAGACGAAACTAAAAATGCTCCAGAATCTTTGTATCAAGCCCAAACACATAAGAAAAAAATATTTTTCAGTGTCTAATTTTTTGGGGCCTCATTTTAAATTTTAAATTTTAAAAAAAAATTTTAAATGGCCGCCATTTTGAAACAAGATGGCGGATGAAGCTGGCCAACGAACTCGGTCGAGACATTGGTATGTACTATGTACACACGAAATTTTTTCCAAATCGGTTTATAAATACGAGAGTTACAGTATGACAAAGATCAGATATATATATATATATATATATTTATGGATATATATATATATATATATATATATATATATATATATATATAAATTTTGAAGGGTTGTTTCGGAGTCTGGGGGTCATGATCGGTGAAAATATATCAAAATTTTTCGGAATCGTTTTCCTCCGAACGGCTGCAATAGGTAGCTTTTTGTAATGAAAGCTACCTAACACACACACAGACACACACACACACACACAAAAAAAAAAAAAAAAAAAAAAAAAAACTTTCATTAATATCTGTTTGAAAAGTTTATGTCACGTTACAGATTTTTTACAGATTTTAAAGTGATTCTCAAGCATGAATACTTTTTAAATGTGCGTGCAATTACAAAAGATTAACTCAATTGCTCAAAACGCTGCAAATAATTCAGTACTTGTTTGTTTTCGTGTAATATTTCATAATTAAATTGGTAAACGAAATTAAAACGCAAAAATAAAATAAAATAAAACACGAATTTAACAGATATCAAATCGAACTACGTAAAATAATCTATTATGTATAGAAAATGCAAATGGGAATTTCGTTGCGGCTGCTTATAACTTGAGTTCTTCTGAATGGATTTCAATGCGATTATCAGTTTCTCAGGAAAGGTTTTAGTGTATAACATATTGCTTTATGTTGCTTAGTCATAGAATTATATTGAAAAGTTTTATAATCATGTGAACCCGATTATGAAAGATTAGTATTTTTAAAAAGATTTTTATTAATGGACTTCCTTGGAACTTGCATCGTTACTTGGATAATTTTACACGGATGGTTTTAGAATATTGCATTTACGTCAGGCAGTTATATATAAAATTATGGAAGAAAATTCAACAATCAGATGAGGCCGATTATAAGAGATTAGCCTTTTTAAAAATTTCTACTGCACAGATTTTGATGGAATTTGCGCTGTTTCTATGCACGCATTTTTCTATAATGGTTTTAGTATATCCCATTTTGTTTCTGCATGTTTTGTTATAGAGTTAGCTGAAAAGTTACATATCAATTGAACCCCATTCTGAATGAATCGCCTTTTAAAATGTTAGATAATTTTTCAGGGATAGTTTTAGTATATTGCATATCGGTCTATCATTCTTAAACCAAGTTCTACTGTAAATCATCAACTAAAAAATTTGGCCCTTAGCAACCGAAGTTTTGTCTTAAACATTAAAAAGTATAATAGCGCAGTGGCGTTAGTAACGTTTTTACCTACACGGAAGGACGTTTCAGATAAAGACCCATATTGAATTAAAATGACGGATCAAATTCACCGATATATTTCATTTTATTCAAGATTCGTTTGGAGAAACCGACCAGTACAGCGAGCGAAATGTGCTGCTCAGATTATAAAAGAATTATAGTGAAGATATTCGCGATTAACTGCTCGCTATAATACGAAAGTACCAAAAATGCTTTTTCATGTAGTTTTTGAGAAATCTAAAAAATACACTAAATATAATAGTGTTTCAACTTAAAAACGATTTTTATTTATGTTCTGTTAATGCGCAATATATCACGTACCTTTAAACACGGGTATTCTAAGATTCATTGCCTATAATTTTTAAACGGAAACTCACACTAATCATAAAATCCAAATCCACAGCGATTAACATGAAAATGACGTCAATCTATGAAGCTATGTTTAAAATGAGAAAGCTAACTCTAAAAAAAATAGTTGTTATGTTTTAATTTCAATCTAATATAAATCGTATAAAAGTAGATTTTACATTATGGCATTTGATGTAAATCGTAAAATGTTATCACTGCATATAAAATATTAAAACATTTACCAAAATGGTATAATTAAAGAAACAACATTATAACGAAATAGGAAATCATAACAACCGTTTTTTAGAACCAGTTTGAGGCCATATTTATCGAAATTGACGTCATAGTTTATTGAAAGTTAGTGATTTCTGTTTCTGATCCTTTATCTTGGAATAGAAAAGCCTATATTTTAGTGAAATTTTAATTTCAAATATATTAAAAGGAGATTTTAAGTTTTCTCAAAGCCTTGAAGTTTTTATTTAAAATATGAGAAATACGCATTTTCTGCTTAGAGAGTCATCAATTTCAAAAATGTAAAAGTACATCGAGAGAGACTGAATTTGTACTGGTTTATGAAAAGAAACTACACGTGTTTGCCTTTTTTTTAATTATTTGTGCCGTTTTTTAGGGTGTGGCAACAGAATAAAATAATTCAGATTTTCTCCCTGTATTTATGCATTTTTGAAATCGACGTCATTCTAAACAGAAAATTCACATTTTTCATATATATAGGTAAAAACTTTAACCATACGTATGTTAAAAGTACGTAGTATTTTCATTTGAATGTTTTTAAAATTAAAAAAAAAATCTATTTTAATACAAACGTTTTAATTTCATGAAACCGAAATAAATCTTTCACTTTATGGATGATAATAATAAGGAATTATTTCAGAAGATCAAGAGTATCCCTTCAGAATAAAACATCATTAGAAAACAGTGCCAGTTAATCAGAAATTGGCGTCATATCTAGCAAACGATTTTTTTTATTACCTTTTCCCTAAATTATTTTCTTGATATTGAAACGACCGTATTAAAATAGATTTTTTAGCTTCAAAAACATTCAAATGAAGATATACTACGTCATTTGAACACACATTTAGTTAAAGTTTTTATTTTATATGGGGAAAATGTGCATTTCCTGATTAGAATGGCAACAATTTCGAAAATGCAAAAATATAGCGATTGAGTCTTAATTTTTTTATTAGCTTATAAAAAGAAAGTACGCGTGTTATCAATTTTTTTAATTATTGCACCGTTTTTTAAGTTGTGGCAACAGGAAAGAAAGGACTGAATTATAAAATTAAATAAAAGATATATTTCTATAACGTTAAATTATGGAAAGTGGTAGAAAAAAGGGATAAGTAGTTGTCTGATGAATTTTTAAAGTAGATAGCGTTATTTTTCGCGTTTTAAAACGTATGTACATCAAGTTTCGTGCAAATCGATCAAAAATTGAAGATTTGTATAAAGTACATACATACAGAGAACGACTTTTATATGTATAGATATCAAATCAGTTTAAAGTTTTTATTACTTCTAGGAAAAGGGCCAAAAATTTATGTATAACATATTTTTGATATCATTAAAAATGGCCTCAAGGGGAGAAAAAAAGTAGGATTTTAAGAAAAAAAATTATAACTTCGTCAATTCATAAGATATCAAATCCACTTAAATTTATTACAAATCTTCTTAATGTTATCTACAACTTTTATACTAACAAGTTTTTGATAGGATCAACTCTGACATAAAAAAGGGGGGGGGGAGGTGAAAAAGAAAAAAATCATAACTTCGTCGATTCATAATATATCAAATCCGCTTAAATTTATTATAAATCTTCATAACATTATCTACAACTTTTATATCGACAAGGTTTTGATAGTACCAACTCTTACACAGACAAAAATATAGGAGTTGATGAAAAATATATCGTATTAAGTCTGTTCTCTAATCAAAAGGGGCAAATTAATGACATGAGTTTTAATTCATTTTTGTTTGGAAACGCATGAAACTGGAAGGTGTTGTTATACAGAAACTATGTAATTGAAAGACGGTTTCCTTTTTTTTTTGTAAATACAATAGGTGTTTCAGAAAATACTGTCAAAGTTGTCGTTTAGAACCGAATTTTCCGACGAAAGCAGAAAAACCAGTGAACGAATGGAAAAAACCCATCATGATAGGTCTGCCAATTTTATACCTTTAAGTTAAAAAATGTGTACGTCATTATGTCAGAAAGTGCTTGTTGAAGAGTCCAGTTGAGAGCAGCCTTAACATGATTCTGATACAGAAAAATGAGAAGAAAAACTCGTCAAAAGCAGCCAGAGAAAATTGTTAAACTGGGTTTATCTCTAATCATGATTTAGTTTTTGTTGGTGAAATTAGTAGGGGAGAGTTGTACAAAACCGGGTAGGCGGGTAAAACCGGGTAGTGCAGATTCCTCTTTGGTTTGAACTTTTATCTATCGGCCAACACGAGGAATTGCTTGTCGAACGTCATTACGGCATTTGTAGCTGAACGAAACGCTACTGTGTGCTGATATTTTTTGTGTGAAAAATTTCGTTTGAATTACTCTTAAAAATTGTTTTGTTTGATTCTAGGTTTTACTTATATATTAATTGTTTGTAAGCATATTAAATATTGATAAGAATTATATTTAATTCTTTGCTTTTTATGGTAGCAATTTAACATTTTTATTAATCTCTTACTATAAGATTAAGAGTAGTAACACAATGTTTTTAAATCTGTGTCATGTTGGGTAAAACCGGATACTTAAGAGTGGGTCAAAATCGGGTATACCCGGTTTTGTGCTACACTCATGGAATGATTTTTAGGATAGTTCATAATTTAGCATGGAGCCTTAAATGGCAATTTAATTATGTTAAGCAGCATCGATGTGTCTTGTGACACCCCTTGAACATTCATAGCACTTCTAAACTCATGCTACAAACAAGAGGTGAGGGAATGGTTTCTTGCCAATCCTGTGCAATCTGTAACAATTTACTAAATTGGAAAATAATTCAAAGCTGCATTTTTGAGAGCGGTAGTTGAAAATACTCCAATCAGATAGTTTTAGAAAACAGGGATTTTTTCCTACAACAACGGTGTTTATCTAGACCATCTTTTTGCTCCTTCGAAAATGACAGAGAAACCCACAAAAGTCAGTGATAACACACCTAGATCTACAGCCATAGGTTGGCATAGCTACAGCAATAAATATTTCTGAAACATCACAGGATAATGAAGCTCATCCTTCCACATCTAAAAGAGTTTACATCACACATCCAGCAATTGACAATATCCAGCCTCTGCCAGCGACATCACAAATTGTGTATCCCAGCAAGCTGCATTTCAAATTTTGCCTAAAATGTTATTGCCCCCTCCACAGGAATGATTTATGATTGAGAAAAGAGCTGGCAAAGGGAGGAAAAAACTGCTATTTTGGCTTCTTCTCCCTATAAATTAAAGCTGGAAACAAATATTAAGGAGAAAGAAGCCAAACAGCCTCGAAAACGAAAAAGGAAGATTCTTAAAAAGAAAAAAGAAATTAAGAATCAACAGAAGAAGAAACCAAAAAAGGGTTCAGGAGACATCCTCAGAAGATGAAGAAGATAATGAAGCCGGAATGTTTTGCAATGAACTTTACTCCAATTCTATTTTCAAAGAAGGTTAGATACAATGTTTGAAATTTCAAAGATGGGCACACTAAACACATAACATGAAGAAGAATATGAAAACAAATTCATTTGTGATTTTTGCAGTTAAAATAACACTACGACTACCGGTGTAAAATAGGTAGCCATATACAATGTAGAAAATTTGCCACATATTTATTTTTAACACATTGAAGCACGCATGTGGAATTTCGTTTGGTTAAAATTAACAAAAATTTATTTTTTTACTATATTAAACATAAATTTTTTGGACCAAAATGAGTTTTAAAATGGATACCCAGTTTTACCCAACCAGTGGAGTAAAGCCGGATTTTTTGCATATGTCTGAAAAATTTTTTTTTTAATATAATAAATTATATTTTTTATCGAAAAGAATATGTTTTATTAGAGCCAAAGATTCATTTAATATTAAAAACAGTATTCAGAGATTGTTTTTACATTTGATTGCATTTGCGAACAACAAATATTTATGGTACACGATTTTTCCCCGCCTTCCCCTACTTAAATTCGAAATATACCTGCGCCTCTAGGCAGAGCATGCAAGGATTTTTTTATGTGTTTAAATACGAGTCGAATCCCGTCGACTTGGACGAATGAAAGTGTTTAAAAGAAATAAATGACTGAATTTACAAAAAAATAACAAAAATAATTACAATAATTAATTAATATTATATTGGCTAGCCTATATTGGCTAGCCTAACCCTTAAAGCAGATATTATTTTTAACTAAAATTTAATTTTAACTTTTCAAATTATTGAAAAATTAAACTTTATTCCTATATGTAATCAGTATCATGCAATTACGGTATTGAAAATATGAAGTTATTAATTGAGGCTTTGATCTTTCGTATTATGTACTAAAAAAACAATGAAAATTGCGCCACTGTGACACAATTATAATTTTTGTTTTCAGCGAAATCTAAAAATAAAATCTTTTTCACCGTCGCAAAATTTACATGCATAGTTTTCATATTCATACTCACTATTTTAAAAATATTTTAACGTGCAATAGATTATTAGCAAAATTTACATGCATAGTTTTCATATTCATACTCACTATTTTAAAAATATTTTAACGTGAAATAGATTATTAACTAGAAAACAAGAATTCTGCTTTTTCAGAATTTAGTGTCGCCCCCGATGAAAAGAAATATATGTATATATAAATAGTACAAAACCTATTTCAATTTTAAGACTTAAAGCACACACTTTTATTTTATGTAAAATGACGTCATTCGCATCCGCTTAAGAATTCCACATTTATGATCCACTCTTAAACATCTACAGTAAAGCATTTATAAGGATGTCACTATCGAAAAATAATACACAAATGCAGCAAAAAGATGCCGTCATTAAAGAAACTCGACAAAAAAACGGCTATCTAATGATTCATAGGCATTCATTTGTTTGTAACATTAATATAGACGATTTCAATCGTGACGTCAGTCATTACGTTTTAGTTGGAAACTGACTCCAAACAAACGGTTGTTATGTTGTATTTTCCATTTTGTTTGTGTGTTGCAGCTATATCTTATATCTAATCTCACATCTAAGTGTTTTAATACTTGATATGTACTGGTAACATTTTCCACAATTTATATTTAAACAGAAATGATGCATAGCAACCGTTTGTTTGGAGTCAGTTTCCAACCAAAACGTCATGACTGACGTCACACTGAAAGCGTCTACAGATGCTTACAATTAAATATAGTTTATAATAGCTCCATGTTCTAACAGAAATTATTCGTTTATATTTTTTCAAAATAGCACGTATTTTAATTACATTTTCTTTCGGTTGTTATGAGAAAATGGCAACAAAAAGATATAATTGCTAATTTTCAACTATTTTCCCTTTACTTTCTATATAAATGGAGTACTGGAGTTGCCAAAATTAAACAAATGGTGCTAAAAATAACAAAAAAAATTAATATTTCAAAAATAAATGGAGATATAGTTTTCAAACAAATTGCATATAAAAGTACTTTTTTTTTTCCAATACGACGGTATAAAAATTGAAAATGTGCGATGCTTAGAAATTAAAAAAATTGTTATAGAGCATTTAATCGCACAGTGATACATCTGCTTTGTTTATTGCTAGCTATATAGTAAGGTAACGATATTTTTTGGAGACAAAATAAGCTGGGAGAAAAAAAATAGCATATCGTCCCGGGGGCTAATAAATATATTCCCAAACTTGATGTCACGTTTGCCAGTTACAATTTTGCATGTAAGCAATCGTACTCTTTACTCGAGGTTTTAATCTGAGTGCCGGCGAAATCCATAAATTTATTTTTGGCGAAATTGTAGTAAAATATTTAGTTTTATCATATAATATACTTATTTCACTTTTACTATGACTTTCATTTTCACCCAATGAAGTTCTCTGAGATGAGCGTCTCAAGATCAATATCAGCAGAATGAAAAAAATATAGAAATGCAGCATCTTTATGAGTAAAAATGCATTATTTTAAAACGTGGCGTCATTTTCTGTTCCAAAGTTTAGAAAAGTTATTTTTAATTGTAATACACAAATGGCATCCGTAATGATATCGTAACTCCCATTGTTCCCCTTCTCTCTTCAGCAATTGAAGTAATTCGATTGCCACCAATGTGAAGAAATTTCATAAAGGACATTTAAAATTAAAATCTACCCTATATATATAAAATCCTAATGAAACGAATTTATGAAACGAATATATGAAACGCCTGAAATGTATCGATTCTTTGAATCGACTGATTAAACAACTGACTTTGTTTCACGGCGATTTCTCCTAAAATATGGAATACTTTGCGATGAAATTAACACCAAAAATCCGTGTTGATCCACAGATCGCAAAACTGGTATTAGAATTTTTAAATTCGAATTATTTTTCGAAATATTAATTTATTTCTAATTTTAAATTCATTTTTTCTAATGATGGCAACTCAAATTTTAATCATAACAGAATTTTTTTTTTTCATAATTCAGAAAAGGTTACTATTTTAAATTAATTTGGCGACAGTTTGGCCTCCTTTAAATCTATGCTAAGAACAATGCTTTCTTTGTATTTCGTTATCATTTTATTAAATACAAAACTTTCATTTAAAAATGAAACATTTAAATTGATGGCTTTCACTTCTTTTTTTAAAAAAAAACAAAACGAAAAGAAAAATATTAGGCACAGATGTCATATACGCACCGGGGTACCTAATTGGCGCACAAACGGCATTATTTTGATAGACATGGTAACCCGGCTATTGTTGTTTATTTAATAATAAATGTATATTTACTTTTATTTCTTTTTTAAATTTATATAAATTATTTTGTTCTATAGTAATTAATTATTTTTTTTGCTATTTCCTTTTGGAAATAATAGAAAATAATTAAAAAATACGGTACAATGTAGTAGTTATTACGTCAACCAATTTCGCAAATTATATAAATCGCCAAACCACTCGCCAAATTGTGCAGATTGACAAAATTTTTATTTTAAATAACGAAAGAACAAATAAATTAGTATAACATTAATAAATATAAAAATAAAACGTCGAAATAAAAATCACTTGATGACGTAAACACGTGTAACTTGCTAAAAGTCAAGTGAATGTGACATTTACCATCAACCATTATTGACATTTAATCTTATAGTTCGCGATAGATTTTTTGTCGACGGGATAACTAAGTAGTACCAAAAATACATATGTAACTGGTATTCGAAAACGAGGTTTTCGTCAAATTTTCGTAAAAAAAAAAAAAAAAAAAAAAAAAAAAAAAAAAAAATCATGCCAAACATGTATATGACATCTGGCGAAATATTAAATTATGTAACAAACCACGACATTTAATTTCAACTTCAAATCAATGTTTTAATTTACCACTCGAACAATAAAAAAAAAAAAAAAAAATGCTAACTGGCGAATTGAAAAGAGATTTGCACCCGGCTTTTTTTTCTTCCGGCACAGATGTCACATACGGCCCCATATTGGCGCGATTTTTTTCTGACGCCAATGTCATATACGCAACGGGTACTTAACTGGCGCCAAAGTATCGTTATTTTGCTTGATATGGTAAGCTGGATGTTGTTGTTTATGCTGTTAATGCGTTCCCCAAACTGGCGTTGGAAAAAAAATCGCGCCAATATGGGACGTACATGACATTTGTTCCAAACCTTCATATGAAAGGCGAAAGGATCAGATCGCATTTGTTTATGGCATTTGATGACTTGAACTATTATAATATAGATGAAATGATGGGGATAGAATAATATTTGGCGACTTATCACCTATGCCTGGATAACATTAAAGTATCAAAATGGCACCTAGAGTATAAAAAGCAAAGTGTTCCGCCCGGAACTGTTGATGATAGTCACATGATTTAGGCTATTGTTATAGAGATTGTTTTAAAATATCGGTTGACAAAGACTCTGAATACTTAATTCATTTTATTTTAGCTTCTTTTCAAATGTTTAACTGATCCTCTTTAATCAAAAACGAAAACAACCATTGGATGTCTTAACAGCAACTGATTATCCGTTAATTTTTGCAATCAAAGGGAACTGAATGGAAACCCGTTTACAGGGAGATCTGCACACCTTTTTCAGTATAATTTAATCTTCTCTAATATTTTTAAAACCCATTAGATTTTTAGATTTTTAGATTCTGCGGTGTCTGAACGGGGGTTGGCGAGCATAGCTTGCAGGGGGCAGAGCCCCCTAGTTAAAATATAAAAATGGGATTATTTAAAAAAATAGCGAGTGCAGGCACATCTACAAATAAAGTGCTTTCATTAAAAAAAAAAAAAAAAAAATTATCAAAATCAGTTCAGTAGAAAGCTCAGGCCAGATGATTAAAAAAACGGCTTTGACTTTTAAATATATAGATTGCTTGCTATAAGACGCCACCAAAAAGCAATCTATCGCACGAAGCTAGTGTCGGTTTGGTACATGAGTGTTTTACTAATTGAGAATTGTAAAACAGACGAGCGCTGCATAGTAACATATCCCGATGTATTGTAATAAAACTAATTTGCTTCTAAAATCAAGGTTATATTGTCTCACTTCATACATAAGTAGCTGCTTACACACACACACAAAAAAAAAAGAAAAAAAAAAGAAGAAGAATCTTTAGAAACCTTCAGTCCGGTTTCTTTTTTAGCTACGTCGGTCGTCAGTATAGAAAGTCCCTTTCTTATATATAAGTCGAAGAGTAGAGCCATCGATCAGATTTTTCACGAAGTTGTAATAAAGACCAAGAAAATAACCGAGGTTTTGATAAGGCAAGTGTATTATTATTTTTATTAAATTTATTTTATAGCTTTCTGTAAGTTAAATACTTTTCAAAGTTGAATGGCTTCAGAAGTTTTAAATTAACTGCCTACGTTCGACATAGTGTTGCAAAGTTCCGTATAGGTAATAACGGGACATGAACATTAATAATTAATAATAATTAATTAATAATGAAAGTCAATCCCTACTTAGTCAATTCCTACTTAATATAATCCCTTAAGCTAATATTAGTTTTTGTTGCATTAAAATATCTCAATTTGTTGATTTTCTATAAGCAAGTAGATTTACAATGGAAGTCTATGGGAATTTGGCGCAATATTAGAGATATCGCCAAGTTGGCGTCACTTTTGGCGACTCATTTTGGTTGCCAAATTTGGCAATATATCGCCAAATTGGTGACAAACTTGGCGGTATTTGGCGACAGAACAGGGTCTCTCCTATGGTAACCACCCTTATAGATATGAAGATGCATTAAATGCTGTTCAATGACCAATGTCCGCCATTTTGTCTCCCATATAAAACTAAAATTAATTAATTAAAATTTAATTCATGAATTAATATTTGAAAAATCTGTATTAACATCAATTGTCATCCAGTATAAGTTTTTAAAAATTTATTTCAACTTGATAGGATAAATAATAAGTATTTTATTAACGATTGAAAATTTGAACATGATACATAAATATAGGGAGAGTGTGAACTAATAGTAGAAATTTTAAAAATAGTGGTTCGGCAACGCATGGCTGGAATTTTGTTTTACGCGCCTACGGGGCGTAATGGAATGTGCGCCCCCTCCCTTCCCACCGCCAGTTTTCTCTCCTGAAGCATAGAAATGCAATGAAGACAGTTGAATCTTTTGACCATATGGCAACAGTTTTAGGTAGATAACGTAAGAAATACTACCTATTACATTTTCCCCTATGTTGGAATTTCTGAACATGTTTTGCAGATCTACGCCGATCATGATCCCTAGAACCTAAAACAACCCCGCAGTTCAAAACTTTATATATCTATCTATATGTATACATAAATATATCCATTTTTAATGGACACGATATCTTCCATAATTTTGCACTAATCTCTATCAAACAGATACATAAAATCAAGGGGAAGAAAATTTCGGTCAAGTTCACTTATGGACAAAATCGAACGAAGGGGTTGAAAATGGGGAGGGCTTTTATGAAAACAGATTAAAAATCGACAACTCCTTAATTATGATACATATCGAATCAGTATAAAGTTATTCTTAATTCTAGGAAAAGGGTAAAAAATTTATGTATGACAGATTTTTGATACCATTAAAAATGACCTCAAGGGGAGAAAAAATAGGGGTTTAAGAAGAAAAAAGTCATAACTTCATATTTCAAAAGATATCAAATCTGCTTAGATTTATTATAAAACTTCTAAATATTATCTACGATTTTTATATTGACAAGTTTTTGACAGGACAGCAAAAAAAAATAATAATAATAAAAAAAATAATAATAATAATAATAATAATAAGAAGAAGAAGAAGAAGAAGAAGAAGAATAAAAAAAGGGGCTGTAAAAGAAAAAGTAACATATCCGTTAATCCGCCACTAAGGCAATAGAAAAGTATCACTAGCGTGATGAAAATTTTTTCAAACCCTCAAAGACGCTGTATATAGGGTTGCTTTATTAAACGCGCTCGTGTGTTAATAAAATGAACCTCATAATTTAAAATATAGTGTGTGGTTCATTTAATAAAGCAATCACCACGCGGTTTAATATAAATTTTACATTATGTAAATCTTCTTAATATTATATATAATTTTTGTAGTAACAAGTTTTGACAGTATAAACTGTTATAGCAAAAAATTTGGATGGGAGTATTTATAAAAACATCCACATGAAACATATCAAATCTGTTTCAAGATGTTATTACTTCTGAGAAAAGGACCAAAAACTATTGTCTGAATGTTTTTTTTTTTTTTTTATTATTAAAATTATTCTGAAGGGATGAAAAAAAATATAGGGGTTGAAGAAAAAATTATCGTATTAACATGATTCTGATAAAACCAACTCTTACAGAAAAATGAAATTAATACTTCTACTAATAATACTATTAATACGGGGAGCGCCTTAAAACAAAACAAAGAAAAAACATTATAACTTCTTAGTTATGAAACATATCCAATCTTTTTCCACTTATTATTACTTCTTAGAAAAATCCCAAAACCTTTTGTTTCAAAGTCCATGTGCCTGTAGGCCGAGCCGCAGGGATTTTTTTTTTTTTTTTTTTTTTTTTTTTTTTTTTTTTTTTACAAATCTTTTAACTCTTTAGCATGCTTCTCTAATATTTAAAATCTACCACTGTTGCGACAGTAAATATATAAAATTTGAACTGAAAAATTTTCTACTTGTTTAAAACTAGAAATAAATGCTCTCAAAACTTTGCTTTCCTCCCTGCATTTTACCCGCCCAGCTCTTCCACCAATTAGTAAACCAAACCCTGGAATTATGTCTCGATTGAGACAATACATAAAATGATACTCTAAAATACACTGTTTTTTTTAATCAGATTAAATTTATGTTAAGGAATAAATTTTGAAGTTAGTAAGCTAAACCTTGCTTTTGAAGGAATGAGTAACAACATTTTTACGTCAGTCTCTATCGAAACGCAAGCTATTTTACTTTAGTTAATTTAGTAGTCTGATACCTAAAATTAGAAGTTTGTCTTTGCAAGGGCCTGGCCCAAAGTCCATCGGTACAATTTTCGTTCACTACTCTAGGGTTGGACCTGGTCTTCACACTTTCTGGGCCTTACTTTTTTCTGCAGACTCGGGACGGGTCTAGTTAATATTTTTTTGGGCCGACCGAGACTGGATTTCACTATTCCTAGAGGTCTGCACGAGCCGAAATTTTCAGGCCCGGTTCAGACCCAGCCCGTATGAAAATCATTGACCCGGCCCGACCTGTGCAACGATCAGTAAAATTGTAAATAATGCATATATTTTAAATCGCCGTTCTGCAATTTAAATTTATTGTTTTTTAAAAATATCACGTATATTTCTAAACGAGAAAATTAAATTACAGTAAAACCTGTGAAAAAGAACCTGCCTATGACGGAATTCTGTCTTAAATGAAAAAAATGTGTTGATCGATGCAAAATGAATATACAGGCATCTTCCGACTTACGTATTACGCGACTTACGCAAATTCACAGTTACGTAATAAATCTCGAAAATTACATTTATGAACACACTAGCGCGTTTGATACGCCTTTGCATACTTTTGATAATTACTTTATAAATAAAATATGCAGGTAAAAACCACAGCCATAATATAATTTTATATATTAGAGAGAGTTATATTTTTATTGAAATATACAACTAAGTCATTAACATATATCAAAGCCTCAGCCCTCAATATCGAGAATGGTAGAAGTTGTTAGAGAACAGCATTTCTCTTTACAACTATGCACCTCAAGCGCTGACTCGACCACTACAGAACTAAATTAGCTGTTACAAGTAAATGTCAATTCATTTTTGGTTTTGTGTACTAAAAGTAGTATTGTCATAACAACTTAATCTTTATTGCTAGTTATTCATAGTAGTCATCTAATTCATAATAAATATTATGCTTATCAAGGATTCTTTTATTTTATGAGAGCTATTTATTTGTCTTGCCATCAGAAATTCATGGAGAAGAGGTAATTTATTAGTCTGTAGTTATTTTTTACTTTTATAGTCGTTTGATGTAGATTCAAAATTTTTATAAATCAATTCATCATACTTAAATTTATAAATACTGTATTCCACACGATATTTTTTTATTTGAAAAGCGTTTTTTCAGTTTGTTTTTATATTTTTCATACTCTTATAATTTATATCCGAGTAAATGCATTTGCATGATGTTTCTCTCTATTCTAAAAAAAGGTAACTACCGCTGTCACCGCCACCGGTTTTGAATTTTTTGTGACCGGAGGCCTTTCTTCGTTAATATTAAGAAAAATAATGCATACAAAAATATGAAAATCGGTAGTATTATACAGAAATGTTTGATAAACACGCTGATGCAGACAGTTTTCAAATCGAAGAATTATTTTAAGAGTTATTTAATGCTAAAGTTGGACAAAATCGTTCCACTAAAAAAGTTTCATAGGAGCAAAAACTATACATCGGAATTTAATAATTTTTAGATCATTTTATAAGTTATAATTTCCCGGTGTGCAGAATTCATTTTTTTTTTTTTTAATTTGACTCATTTTTCGAGGTTTCATTTCTATTTTAAATTCAAATTTTTAGCATTTCGAGAGATATTTTTTACTTATTTTAGAAAATTGTACTAATTTAACCTGTTGCCAACTGTATAAACAACAGAAACAATAATGTTTGCTTCAAATTAAAAATTTATTTACACGTGACTATTATAAACAGAAAAAATCATTTGGAATTAGAATTAAATAATTATGTACAAAAAGCAGGAACTTATAAAAAATTACGTCATAAAAAGTATACACGTGAATTTTAAAAGAGAAAGGATATTGTAAAATAACAAATTCATTAACATGCGTTAGAAGTCTTAAATAGGAGAAATTACGTCATATTTACGTCGCATTACAGTTATTACATAAAATGAACACAAAATAATATTGCAAAACAGTTTAAATTTAGAAATTGCGCTAGACATTTATTTGATATTTTGAGAGGATCTTTTCAACTATTTTTGTTAGGAAAGCGTAAATAATATTTCATTTCTAACAAAAGTATTTTCACGTGAATATTTAAAAGAGAAAGAATAGCTTGGTCAAAATTACATCAGATTAAAATCGATTAATTTAAAATGTCTCATTTAAAAGAACTTTCCTTTCGCTTTGCTAAAAAATACCAGGAGACAAAGACTCTGTTTACTTAATTCCTTTTATATTAGCTTATTTTGAAATGTTGTTACACGTGTCTACGTCATCAAGTTATTTTTATTTCGATGTTTTATTTGCATTTTTATTAATATTGTACTAATTTATTTGTTCTTTGGTTATTTAAAATAAAAATTATGTCAATTTGTATAATTTGGCGAGTGGTTTTTGGCGATTAATATAATTTTGCGAAATTGGTCGACTGGATAATCAAGTAGTACCGCAGCGGATTTGGCGTTAAAATTCCCCAATCAAAGAGAAATGAATAGAAATCCGTTTATAGGGAGATCGCCACTGTTTTTTAAATTATAATTCAATCTTTCGAAATCTTTTTAAAGCTGATCAAATTAGCGTGCATTTAGAGTCTGCGGTGTCTGTACGGGGGTTGGCGAGCGTAGCTCGTAGGGGGCTGAGCCACCTAGTTATTTATAAAATAATACTGCATAAATTATATATGTATGTATATATATTTCAGTTTCTTACGAAATTTTACCTAAAAAATTTACAAATTCGACTTACGTAAAATTCAAGTTACGTAAAAGTTTACGAAACGCATTACTTACGTAAGTCGGGGGATGGCTGTAATAATACTTGCGAAACGAATATAATATATTCACAACATACGATTCATCTGCTAAGAACGAAATTTCTCTGTAACGGATTTTTCTTCTAACTACGAGATTTCGTCTTAGAAAAACTTACTGTATCACATTTTTCAGTTATTTAAGTGTCCAAGGATTTCAGCGTGTGGCAGTAGAAATTTAGAAATTTTAAAATAACAAATACAGCAGACGAAAAAACTAGACGGATGTGCCACTCCCAAAACTTTCCTCTATCTCATACATGTTAATGCTGCAAATTACACTACCAGAGTGCCAACATTAAATGGCAAGCTATGCCCATCATGAGGATTCTAAAGATATGAAATTCCGTGCATTAGCTCTTGAGATATGACTATTGCTAAAATAGCATAAATCCTGCAAAATGCACCATAGCAGCGTCACGTGTTGGGTGATTTACACTAAAACCTAATCAGCAACAACTCGTGTTAACGTCTGACTGAATCTGAAGTTTGATAAAAATTCGTGCATAAGTTTTCAAGATAGAGCTATTGCGAAAATCGGGGGAAATGCGCATAGAAGCGCCATCTATTGGGCTATTAACACCAAAGCCTTATCAGGAACAAATTCTGTCAACGTCTAACTGAATCTGAAGTTTGATGAAAATTCGTGCATTTGTTCTTGAGAAAGAGCTATTGGGGAAATCATGAAAAATTCAGCATAGCAACGTCACCTTTTTAACGATTTACACCAAAACATAATCAGCCCCTATACTTATCAAGGTATATCTGAGTCCGAAGTTTGATGGCTTTCATTCAAGGCTGCTGTGCATAATTTCTTAGGGAATAATAAAGCTACATACTATACAAGCTAGGAAATACATACTATACAAGTGCATAGTTCAAAATATGGTAAAGAATTTTAAAAAGGTAAATTGTCACATGTCATTAAAGCTTCATTTCTTGCATTCTCACTGTGACTTTTTTCAGGTAATATGGGAGCAATTAGCAACGAGCATGGCTTGGTTCATCAAGAGCAGATACCGAACATAAATATAAACACAAAAATAGGTACTCATGCACTCAAATTGTGTTCAGCTGCGTAAAATGTGTGTAAAATATATGGAAAAAGTGTATAAACAGTGTACAAGTATACTGATGGTAAATTTAACATTTATGTATTATTATTACGCATTATTGTACGACCTGCTAAATTGTGGTATATCGTAATAACCTATAAATACATATCCTTCGTTAAAAAAAATAAGAACGACGTAAAAATTTCTGATATAGTTTTTTTTTTTTTTACTCAAGAGTGTATATAATTCTAATATTAGCTTTAAATTTAAGAAAAAAAATAAAAAGTCAATTTTTGTTTATCAGTGATATTATTAGTAAATAATAACTGATAATACAAGTGTGCAAAATTTGGGTTGTTTCATATTGCTTAGCTTTTGATAATTGATTCTTACGTATTTTGTAGCGATGAATCCGAAAATGGCATTAATTTTTTACCATCACGTCAGGATTTTTTTGCAAAAATTTTATTTTTTAACTTTTAAATTTACGATTTGCGAAAAATTCTGACGTGATGGTTAAAAATGAAGGTTATTTTCAGATTATTGCTAAAAAGTACATAAAAATCAGTTATCAAAATTTTAAAAACACAACCATCGCATATATTTTATAGTATCAGAATTTTGCAATTGTTTTACTTTGAAATTCACGATTTGCAAAAAATCCTGACTTGATGATTAACAAGTAATATAAAAATTTTGTTTTTAAAGTCAATTTCTACTTAGGCCATCAAAGAAAAATTTAATATAATCAAGCTAATATGAGTTTTTGTAGCATTAAAATACCTCAATTTGTTGATTTTCTATAAACAAGTAGGTTTACAATGGAACTCTATGGGAATTTGGCGAAATATTACAGATATCGCCAAGTTGGCGTCACTTTTGGCGACTCATTTTGGCCGCCAAATTTGGCGATATATCGCCAAGTTGGCGACAAACTTGGCGGTATTTGGCAACAGAACAGGGTCCCTCCCCCCCCCTATGGTAACCCTTATTGAAAATACTTTCATTGAAATTCAATAATCAATGGCGGCCATTTTGTTTCCCATGCAAAACTAAAATTAATTAATTAAAATTTAATTAATTAATTAATATTTGAAAAAACTTTATTAACATCAATTGTCACCCAGTACAAGTTTTAAAAAATTTATTTGAACCTGATAGGATGAATAATGAGTATTTTATTAACGATTGAAAATTTGTACAAGATAAATATATAAATATATAAATAAATATATGGAGAGTGTGAGCTATAAGTAGGAATTGAAAAAAATGAAGGTCATTTTCGAATTCAACGCTAAAAAGTATATAAAAATAAAAAAAACACAATTTAACAATTTACAACGACCATTTGGAAAATGATTTTTTCAAAGACTAAAATTTAAGACATAAAAAATCGCGCGGAGTTGATCATACATTACGTACGCCATGGATTACATTTTCAGGTACTGTAAATTTGTAAACTTCTACGGAGCTGGTCATACATTACGTACGCCATGGATTAAACATTAATACTCCTGGACCAATTTTAAATGAAATTTCATTCTTAAACTTCTAAACATCCCACAATATTACTTTTTACACCGTCGTATAGAGAAAAAATGTACTTTTAAATGCAATTTGTTTGAAGGTGTATCTCAATTTGTTTCTGAGTTATTAATTTTTTTTGTAGTTTTTATTACTTTTTTGTCATAGTGGCAACAGAAGTATCCATCTCTGTTGAAAGTAAAGGGAAAATACAGATTACTGTATAGACCAATCAGAAAACGAATAAAATGCGAATTCAACTGATAAAAAGCTTCAGATGTTTTTGATTTCCTACCCTGACGAGGACAATAACCATTTTTCCAAATGGTTAAAAATACATAAAAATCAATTATCAAAAATTAAACAACAAAACCATCGCAGGCTTGTGATAATTCCAAGAGCCACCGAAATCGAAACATGCAAGTTGTTCAAATTTCCTTTCTTTTCTTTCCCTGCTTCGTGTGAGGTTTCGTGACGTCACAACAAAGCGTGCCACGGCATTCTCCAATTCAGAGGGCGTTGGTGAAAGCCACGAAAATTAAAAGAAATTGCGCATTAGGTAAAATCGGAACAAATGGGGTCCCGCGTGTCTTACAATATGTAATCTCTTACATTTTAGGACGCCCCGCATAAACCAATATACCAGACAACACTAGACCAGCTTTTTTAAAACAAGTAATATAAAAATTTTGTTTTTAAAGTCAATTCCTACTTAGGTCATCAAAGAAAAATTTAATATAATCCCTTAAGCTAATATTAGTTTTTGTTGCATTAAAATATCTCAATTTGTTGATTTTCTATGAGCAAGTAGGTTTACAATGTAAGTCTATGGGAATTTGGCGAAATATTAGTGATATCGCCAAGTTGGGGTACTTTTGACGACTCATTTTTATCGCCAAATATGGCGATATATCGCCAAGTTGGCAACAAACTTGGCGGTATTTGGCGAGAGAACAGGGTCCCCCCCTATTGTAACCCGCCTTTTAGATATGAAGATGCATTAAATGCTTCAAAAACCAATGGCAGCCATTTTGTCTCCCATGTAAAACTAAAATTAATTAATCAAAATTTAATTAATGAATTAATATTTGAAAAAACTGTTTTAAATCAGTTGTCATCCAGTACAAGTTTAAAAAAATTTATTTCAACTTGATAGGATGAATAATAAGTATTTTATTAACGATTGAAGATTTGAACAAGATATATAAATAAAATAATAAATAAATATAGGGAGAGTGTGAACTAATAGTAGGAATTGTAAAAGGGCTAGATATCCTTTGAATTAATTTCTTATTTAAATAATTTAAGAAATCTTTTTGTCATCGATAAAAAAAAAAAAAAAAAAAAAAAAAAAAAAAAAAAAAAACATACCAGTGAGTAACACTGACGTCATATTGACGGTGACAATACCTGACCAATAAATTTTAATTTTACTGCAATATTTTTAACTTCTAAACATCGCACACTTTGAATTTTTACACTGTCAAATGGGGGGTGGATGGAATGTTTTTTAAATGCAATTTGTTTAAAAACTATATCTCAATTTACTGAAATTTTATCCTCTTTAAAATAATTTTTAAGTAGAAATATTTTTAAACATCCATCTCTATTGCTTGATGCAAAATATTAACCTGTTTTCATTTAAAACAATATAAACAGGTCAGCATTTGTTTCCGGCTAATATTACATAACGAAATTAAAACTCCATCCATCAATAACTAAAATAATAAAACAATATAAATAAAACACAGATTTAACAGACATATAATTGAACTACACGATTAAATCACTGAAAATATCAGAATCAAAAAAGCTGTGTAATGTAAGCAGCAAAGTCTTTGGCGATTTTTTCGGCTGTTAATTTTTGGCATGCGGGTAATACGGAAGTATCGCTTTTAATAAATTTTAAAGCTTTACTTGAATACATTATTGATATTTTTCATATAAAAATTTTCTCTTGTGCTGTTATTGGGCAATCTAATTCAGATATATTAAATATAAGAAAATCTATAAGAGTTTTCAATTAAAAAAAAATTGCTTTATTTATTGACTATTTAATACGTGATTTATCACACTGCTAACTAAGCGTAGAACCAACAGAGTGAAAAATGCCCAAGCCGGTAATCGAACCCGAAATCCTTGGAACAACGCTCGAAGTGCTCTGCAATTAAGCTACGGGGACGATACCCAGCTTAGCATCTCTCACTCACATATCGCTCACCCGCAAGAAAAGTGACACATCTCGACAAAAGTAAATATCGCAGGAGAGGCAAAAGGGGAAATTTTGCAAGATTTCACTGTAACATGAAATTACAGCACTTAGCTCTGCGTGGAGGAGTGAAAACGTGCATAAAAGCGCAAAACCCTTAAAAATGACGTAGGATCAGGTTTGGAGGGTTTTGAAATTTTACCTCCCCACACAATCCACCCCTCTTCTGTGGTCATAAATGGGCATATAGCGCATTGATCGCTATGCGGAATCGAAGTGATTTTCCGCATAGCTACACTTATGAAACTGTTTGTGTAGCAAGATGCACCTATGACAGGCCTATTAGTGGAATAAAGCGCAAAATGAAATTTTACGAGATGTGTCACTTTTATTGCGGGTGAGCGATATGTTGGTAAGACTGCAACTGCAGCACAAAATTGAATAGTCCTCATGAGCACACAGTCCTACGGCGAAACATGAGAAACAAATAAACCTAGCATCTGTGAACACATATATAATTTAAATTAATTTTTCATTTAATTTTCAGCAGTGAAAATACGCTCGAAATTATTGACTATTTAATACCTGATTTATCACTTTGCTAACTAAGGGTAGAACCAACAGAGTGGAAACTGATTAATTTTCACTGGGGAAAATTAATTTGTTGTCTCTACGCTTAGTTAGCAATTTGATAAATCCCATATTAAATAGTCAATAATTTCGAGCGTATTTTCACTGCTGAAAATTAATTGAAAAATTAATTAAAATTATATATGGTTTTATTTATATACTGTAATTCGAGAAGACAATCTGTGGTGGGGTTTTTTCGCCTATGCGATTCTTGATTCTCACTATATATACGTTCTTACAATCACTGCATGGAATCGTATAAACAACAACGGTTAATTTTGTTCTGTCATATTTAAAACTTGTTGCTATTTAAAAGAGAACTCAATTTAAAGAAACTACAATGTTAAATTATTTCAAAAGAGATGAAACTTTCTCTGAAACACTATCGTAATATGGTAAGCAAACAAAAATATCAGGTTTGAACCGTTGAAAAGAGGAGCGGGGGAGGGGGGGGGGGGGGTAAATTCATAAATTCCAAAGTTTTATTGAAAATATTTCTGATCAGATTTTTTGGGTAACCAGGAACGGTTCACAGATTTTATCGGAGAAGGAAAAAGCTTGGACAAACCTGTGTCGCAGAGAGACGGATCCTTTTGGTTTAACGAAAAAGTTGGCCTTCCAGCTATTCCAGGACTCACATATGCAGTTACCAATTTGATTCTTTGTCACCCACTTCCAGGTCATCAACCCTTTTAAAACTAACGAGAGACATTTTTGGCGATGAAACTCCAAAGCAACTACCACAGCGACTAAACTCGCACGACCAGGCAAAATTCACGAAAAGAGAGTTGCGAAATGTTGTTTTCTCATTCAATATTAACAAGGCGCCAGGACCTGATCAAATTGATCACAGGATGGTCAGGTGCATCTTTTCAAAAATTCCTAATATTCTGTTGGATATGTACAACAGTCTTTTAAAGTTAAACTATTTTCCTGATGACTGGAAATTGGGAGAGCTCGTGTATTTTAGAAAGGAGGGAAAACCCTTGAATGAGAGCTCTTCATATCGCCCCATCACTCTATTACCAATATTCGGAAAAATCTTAGAGAAATTAATTCTAAGACGAATACATCACGCATTAGACAAAACGAACTTCCTATCGGTAAGCAACACGGCTACAAGCAAAATAAATCTACGGAAACGGCTTTGGAGCAAGTGATTTCATTAGTAGAACAACACAAACAAAATAAACAATACACATCACTGGTGTCACTGGATTTCAGAGGAGCATTTGACAACCTCCCTTGGGACCAGGTGATCCTAGCATTGCATAGACTAAACTCATTAATCTTGTTGTTTCCTTCCTTTCGGGTAGGCGAGCTCAGGTGGACTGGATGGCACCATTTTTGTTGTACTTCTTTAGTAAGGGTTGCCCGCGGGGATCGTGTCTGGGTCCTTTTCTTTGGTTGGTTCTGTTGGAGACTCTGTTGGGGACCTTTGATGTACAGGACTGTGAACTGGTGGCATACGCGGATGACGTAATATTACTGATCTGGGTACAGTCGAGACAGCAACTTGAACAAAAAGGTCAGAAAGCTTTAAAATTTATTCAGAATTGGGCAGAAACCAACAAAATAGAAATTTCACATGAAAAATCCTCATCATTAACTTTTGGCAAACCCAAACACCTTAAGCGGGGCCCCACATTTAAACTTCAAGGTAAATCAATAAAATCACAAACAACACTAAAATACCTGGGGGTAATATTAGATAAACAATTATCATTTCTCCCACATGTGGCACAAAAGAGAGTAGAAATCGGAAAAATAACTCAAAATCTTTATAAATTTTCATCAATCTCAGGTCGACTCCCTGCGAATTTTTTTAAGATTTGGTACTCGGCGATCTTACAAAGGAAACTGGCCTACGCGTGTGCTGTCTGGTTTCCGCGTATGGCGCAATATCACGGTCGTCGACATTTGCTCTCGGCACAAAGGAAAGCTTTGTTGCTGATAACGAGAGCATATCGCAATACGTCAACAAACGCCCTGCAGGTCCTCACAGGTCTCCCCCCACTGGATTTGCAGTTGGAGACGGAGGCGGAGTATTCGGGGACGATTCGTCTCGGCAAGTCAACAGAAAAGGCTTTTGCTCCACTATACTATCCAAAATGCTCAAAATACAGAACATCACCACTAACAAGTGAAATACAAATTTGTGAAATAAACGACTATGTAGGCAAAATTACAATATACACGGACGGTTCCAAAATGTCCGAAGGCACAGCCTCAGCATTTTGTGTGTACGAAAAAAACAAGCAAATCTATACTTGGAGAGCGAAACTGTCCCAGGATAACTCCGTCTTCCAGTCAGAACTCTTCGCGATCTCTTCAGCATTAGAGTGGATAGAGTCGGACAGACATTCTCAATACTTAATCATAACGGATAGCCTATCAAGTTTAAAAGCATTAAACAATTTTGACAATACAAACTATTTAATACTAAAAATTCTTCAACAATTACAAACAACAGTAAAAGACATATACTTCAATTGGACAAAAAGACATTCAGGTGTTGAGGGCAATGAGGCAGCTGACCAACTGGCAAAATCGGCAGTAACGGATGAAACACTAATACATACATTTTTACCATATCCAGCTTCTTCACTAAAATCACAGACAAAGCAGAATCTGTTAAAAAATTGGCAAAAACGCTGGACGGATTCAGACACAGGCCGATATACGAAGGAATTCTTGCCATTGGTTGACCACAAGTATTTCGTAAACAACAGATACTTACACATATTTTTAACAAATCACGGCCCCTTTCAGGAACACTTATACAAAATTAACAGAAGAGACTCCCCACTATGCATTTGTGGCTTGCCGTCAACATCGTTACACTATGTATTATACTGTACATTAACATCGCATTATCATCTCAAAAAACACACACGTATGAATTTAGCAAGTTGGTGGCGGGATGTAAAAGAGAAACCACAACTACTCAACAAGATCATACAATGCATGAGATTTATAGAAACAAACGAGTACATCTTTTCAAATCCAGAGCCATTCTAGTCCGACTCCATCACTAGGGTGTAGCATGGAGGGAGAAACGGGTTATTAGCGGGTGCCAGAAACTTCTATCACTTTTGAATTTTTATCTTGTGCATCTCTCCAAACTCTTGTATGCGCAAATTGTAAATAGTAGGTGCGTTGTAATGTGTTTTAAATTGTGATGTTCAATATTGTGTGTTTAATGTACTGTGAAATCCCTGTAAATCCATGAAAAATGTAAATAATTATGCAATCACATTCAAATGATCCTCATGTAATCACTACATACAGTCGTGTAAATAGTAGGTGTTTGATATTGTGTTGTAATGTGTTTCTAATTGTCATGTTAAATATTGTATGTTAAATGTACTGTGACGTATATATATCCAAGAAAATTGTAAACAATTATGCAATCACATTAGGTGAAATGATCCTCATGTAATCACTACATACAGTCATATATCTCGATGTGAAATCTTCGGTTCGCCCAGAAAAATTGGGTAACCAATTGTGATTGTAATTGTAAATCTCACAGTAACCGAAATAAATCTCAGCAGCTTGATCAGGGACCCGACGCTCCCTCTCAGACTCTGGTTGAGAGTCGGGAGGAGTGGATGTGGTCTACCCCACGGGATTGCACTAACACTCTAAAGCGAAAGCTGAGTTCCCGAGGTGGTCATCGCTGTCATCGCTACTAGCATCTCAATCTCAGTACCAGCAGAATAAAAAAAACATTGAAATGTAACAGAATAAGTAAAAATGCATTTTTTAATTCTTGACGTCATTTTCTATTCAAAAATTTAGAAAGTTATTTTTACTTGTAATACGAAAATGGCATCCGTAATGATATGATAATTCTCATTACTCTCTCTTCAGCAGTGGAAGTAACCCGATTACCAGCAATGTGAAGAAATTTCATAAAGGACTTTAAAAATCTACCCTATATATATAAAATCCTAATGAATCGAATTGAAACGAATTTATGTAACGATTGTATGAAACGACTGATTAAACAACTGATTACGTTTCACGGCGATTTCTCCTAAAATATAGAATACTTTACGATGAAATTAACATCAAAATTCCGTATTGATCCACAGATCTCAAAACTGGTATTAGAATTTTAAAATTAGAATTAGTTTTCGAAATATTAATTTTTTTCTAATTTTAAATACTTTTTTTAATGATGGCAACTCAAATTTTAATCATTAACAGATATTCTTTTTTTCATATTTTAGAAAAGGTTATTTTAAATTAATTTGGCGACGAGTTTGGCCTCACTTAAATGTATGCTAAAAAATGCATCATGTTACTTTTATTCATAATTCAATTTGTATTTCATTATCATTTTATTTAATACAAAATTTTCATTTAAAATTGAAACCTTTAAAATAAATGGCTTTTACTTCATTCTTTTTTTTAAAAAAAAAACGAAACGAAAAGAAAAAAAGTCCTTCCGGCCAGTGCCGGGAGGAAGAGGTAGCTTTCATATTCCTTATTTTAAAAAAGCCAACTTATATTATTCAAACACACGAAGCTCAATTAAGTGGAAACCGAATGTAGGAGATTCAATACTAATTTTTATCAATACTAAATCATTATGAATGAGAATTTCGCGAAATTAGTCAGCTTTATCCAAGCTGCTTTTATTTGAAGTAACTTATATTTGGCTGCCAAGTTCGGCGATTTCTTAAAGTGCCTGCCATTTTAAGACAACATGGTGGATGAGGCTAACCAGTGAACTTGCTCGAGACCTTAGTAATTGCTGTGCACATGCTCACTCACATCGGAATCGGTTGATATATAAGAGTGCTGTCGCAGGCAAAAAATCAGATTTTTCAAAATGTCACCCACGTTAGAAATTGAAACTGCTATATCTGAGCCATTTTTTAAGATAAAGACAAACAAAAAATGCTCCTGAATCCTTATATCAAGGTCAAATACTTAAGAAAGAAACCTTTTTCAATTTCTAATTTTTTTGCACCTCACTTTAAATATATATATTTTTTAATTTAATGGCCGCCATTTTGAAACAAGATGGCTGATGAAGCTGGCCAGCGAACTTGGTCGAGATATTGACGTATACTATCCACATGCCTTCTTCCATCGAAATAGGCGAATACGTGTGGTATCGCGAGACAAATACAAGATCGTTTCAAAGTGTTAGCCATGATAGAATTTCAAAGTGCTATAATTCAACCACTTTTTAAGATATAAACAAAAGAACAAATTTTCAGAAACAAAAACTGCTCCAGAATCTTTGTATCAAGGCCAAACACATAAAAAAATCTTTTTCATTTTCCAATTTTTAATACCTCATTTTAAGTTTTAAATTATATATATTTTTTAAAATGGCAACCCTTTTGAAACAAGATGGCGAATTAAGCTGGCCAACGAACTCGGTCGAGACATTGGTATGTACTATGTACAGACCAAGTTACATTCAAATCGGTTCATAAATACGCCTGTTATCGCGTGACAAAAATCAGGTCGTTTTAAAATGTCAGCCACAATAGAAATTCAAAATGTTATAACTCAGCCATTTTTTTAGATATAGACGAAACAAAACCTGTTCCGGAATCTTTGTATTAAGGTCAAACACATACGAAAAAACTCTTTTTCATTTTCCAATTTTTTGATATCTCATTTTAAATTTAATTTTTTTTTAATTTTTTTAAATGGACGCCATTTTGAAACAAGATGGCGGATGAAGCTGGCCAACGAACTCGGTTGAGTTATTTGTATGTACTATGTACACACCAAGGTACATCCAAATCGGTTCATAAATACGTCTGTTATCACGTGGCAAAAATCAGGGCGTTTCAAAATGTCAGCCACACTAGAAATTCAAAATGCTATAACTCAGCCATTTTTTAAGGTATAGACGAAACAAAAACTGCTCCCGAATCTTTTTATCGAGGTCAAACACATAAGAAAAAAATATATTTTCAATTTTCAATGTTTTGGTACCACATTTCAAATTTAAATTTTTCTTAAAATTTTAAATGGCCGCCATTTTTAAACAAAATGGCGGATGAAGCTGGCCAACGAACTCGGTCGAGACATTGGTCTGTACTATGTATAAAAGAAGGTACATCCAAATCGGTTCATAAATACGCTTTTTATTGCGTGACAAAATTCAGGACGTTTCAAAATGTCAGCTTCGCTAGAAATTCAAAATGCTATAACTCAGAAATTTTTAAGATATAGACGAAACAAAAACTGCTACGGAGTCTTTGTATTAAGGTCAAATACATAAGAAAAAAATATTTTTCCATTTTCAATTTTTTGGTACCACATTTCAAATTTTAAATTTTTTTTTAATTTTTAAATGGCCGCCATTTTGAAACAAAATGGCGGATGAAGCTGGCCAACGAACTCGGCCGAGACATTGGTATGTACTATGTACACACCGAATTACATCCAAATCGGTTCATAAATACGAGAGTTACAGTGTGACATAGGTCAGATATATATATATATATATATATATCAATTTTGAACGGAGGGTGGTTTCGGGGTCTGGGGGTCATGATCGATGAAAATATACCAAAATTTTTTGAAATCGCTTTCCTCCGAACGGCTGCAATAGGTAGCTTTTTGTAAAGAAAGCTACCTAATATAAGACAATGATGTCATATACGCAACGGGGTAACTAATTGGCGCCAAAATGGCGTTATTTTGCCTGACATGGTAACCCGGCTATTGTTGCTTATTTATTGATAAATCTTTATTTGAATTTATTTTCTTTTTATTTACAAAAAATGTTATAAATTGTTTTGTTCTATAGTTATTAATTTTTTTTAAATTTATTATTATTTCATTTTAAAAATAACAGAAAATAATTTAAAAATACATATGTAACAGGTGTTTGAAAACGAGGTTTTCGACAAATTGTCGTAAAAAAAAAATCACGCCAAACCCGGTGCGTATGTCAAAATGCAACAAATCATGAGATTTAATTTCCACTTCCAAACAACGTTTTAATGTTATTACTTCTCCCGTCGACCAATTTCGCCAAATTATACAAATTGACATATTTTTTTATTTTAAATAACAAAAGAACAAATAAATTAGTATAACATTAATAAAAATACAAATAAAACGTCGAAATAAAAATCACTTGATGGCGTGAACATGTGTAACTTCCTTAAAGTTAAGTGAATGTGACATTTACGATGAACCATTATTGGCATTTAATCTTATAGTTTGGCGACAGCTTTTTGGTCGATGGGATAACCAAGTAGCACCGTTTTAATTTACCACTCGAAAAATAAAAAATGCTAACTGGCGAGTTAAAAAAAAGCTATTGGCGAGATTTTCACCCGGCTAACATAAAAGTACCAGGAATTCTGTGTGATCATGGCAACTTTTATGTAGTTTTATTCGAAAAAATAATTTTGATTCTTTAATCAAAATGGAAATCTTTCTTATGAAAAGCGAAGGAATCAGCCCGTTGTTTATGGCAGTTACAGGACTTGGACTATTATAATATAAACGAAATAATGGGGATAGAATAATATTCGGCGACTTATCACACCTGTGGCTGGCTAACATTAAAGTACCAAAATGGCCGCCTGGAATATAAAAAGCGAAGGTTTCCGCCTGGAGCTGTTGATGACAGTCACATGACTTAGGCTATTATTATAGAGATTGTTTTCAATTTTAAAAACAGCGCAACGAATACTATTTCCTAACGATTAAAAATTTATTTTCACGTGACTATTAAAAACACAAAAAAAAACTTTAAAATTACTATTAAATGAGTACGTGTTAAAGGCAGGAAAATATTGAAAATTATGTCCTGAAAACTGTATTTACACGTGAATATTAAAAGGGAAAGGAAACTTTAAAATAATAAATACATTAATATGCGTTTAACCCTTTCACGGACAAGGCTATTCGTAAAATCTTGAAATCAGTGAATGGCACCAGAATTTACAAACAAATTTCGAAATACAAAAATGCTTTTGTTGACTTACTTAATAAAAGGGAAATTTTCATCCCAATATTCTGATGCTAATGTGGCATTTAATAATTAAAATTAAGTGGTCCAAAAATGAACCACCGCCCTTGAAGGGTTTAAAGCAGCAAATTTTAGTAATTGTATTATGTCAATCGTTTTATAACGCTGTTAAAAAATACCGAGAGACAAAGACTCTGTTTACTTAATTCATTTTATTTTAGCTTCTTTTCAAATGTTTAACTGATCTTCTTTAACCAAACACGAAAACAACCATTGGATTTCTTAACAGCAGCTGATTCTACCTTAAATTTTTGCAATCAAAGGGAATTGAATGGAAACCCGTTTACATGGAGATCGCTACAGGTTTTTTCAGTATAATTCAATCTTCTCTAATCTTTTTAAAACCGATCAGATTAGCGTGCTTTTAGATTCTACAGTGTCTGAACGGGGGTTAGCGAGCGTAGCTTGCAAGGGGCAGAGCCCCCTAGTTAAAATATAAAAATGAGATTATTTTTAAAAATAGCGAGGGCGGGAACATCTACAAATAAAGTGTTTTCATTTAAAAAAATAATCATCAAACTCAGTTCAGTATAAAAGCTCAGGCCAGATGACTAGAAAAACAACCTTGTCTTCTAAATACTATATAAATTGTAATACGAAAATGGCATCCGTAATGATAAGGTAATTCCCATTGTTCTCTCTTCAACAGTGGAAGTAACCCGATTGCCACCAATATGAAGAAATTTCATAAAGCACTTTTAAAATTAAAGTATAACAAGTAAGAAAAATCATGCGTACAGCATAGATTATGAAACACTTTCCAACACTCCCTGAAAGCTTTAACGAAACTTCGTTACTTAGGGAAATTAGGTAAATAAGATAACTAAGTAAACATTTAAAAATCTGATTTCAGTAGTCACCGCCCATAGCCAAATATGTATTCCAATTCTTTTGAACAGCCCTGTATTCGATCTGTATGTTGATATATATATTATAACGGGAAAATTTAGTTTAGCAAGAAAATGCATAGCAGGTTGAAATTCATCTTTCAGCAATTTATACTAATAGATGGAAACATACTTGAATACTTTTGTACAGCCTTGTAGTTTACCTAGTAACTTTATTACATGCCATTATTTAGCTAAAATTTAATTCAAATTAAAACACACTTAAAACAACTGAAATTACATTTCCAGAAATTATCACCCATAGACGGTCATGTATCCAGCTCCTTGCGTAGCCCTGTATATCCTTTTATCTATATTCTACAAATATTTCTTAGTTCTCTAAATTCAGTTCAGCGTAAAAATGCATAGCTCCTTTAAAACCCACCTTTAAGCAATTTATGCTCATACTCAGCAACCTTTACGAATTCATTTCTGTAGCTCTGTATATGAACTATAGCATTTATACACACTTTATAGTCTGCATAAATATAGTGAACAAGTAGGTACTGTTAAGCTCCAGTATCTTGGCATTTCACGCGCGGAGATTCGGACGATTCTATTCTGGATAACACTACTCAACAAAAAAAAATATTTTTGTCAGTTTCCTGGTTCTAGATAGTCAATTCTTACTAATTTTGGGTTGAGAAAAACGAATATGTAAATGAAAATTTTTTATTAGCTCTTGTTTTCAAGATACAATACAGCCCACTGGAGAAAGACACACAACATCCCACACATCAATTTAAAAGCAAATTGAAGAAGAAAAAAAATTCCTATGTAATAAATACAATACAATAGGCATGTTTCATTAAACAATGTTCATTTTTCAGAAAGCAGTGGTTGTTTTTAGCCTATTCTTGCAAACGTTTCCTTTTGTATTGCCTCTTTTATGTCAACGCCGGAGCATCTCTTGTAACAGTCCAGCAGTAGTCGGCCACCATTGACTCATCCCAACGATCCTGATATCTGCGTTCTATTACAGAAATATCTTTGTAAAACCTTTCGCCGTGTTCATCGCTTACAGCTCCACAGTTTTTAGTGAAAAAATCAAGATGGGAGTGGAGGAAATGAAGTTTCAGAGACATGTTGCATCCAAGGTCATGGTACTTTTGTAGGAGCTCTTTCACCAACTGTTGGTAGTTCTCGGCTTTTCTGTTGCCTAGAAATCTTCGTACCACACCTTTGAAGGCTTCCCAAGCTGCTTTCTCTTTCTCTTCCAAAACTTTATCTATATCAGCGTCCTTCATTATTGTGCATATTTGAGGGCCCACAAAGATTCCCTCTTTAACCTTTGATTCACTCAGTTTTGGAAATTTCGCTCTAAGGTACTGGAAAGCCTATCCATCCTTGTTCATGGCTTTCACGAAGTTCTTCATTAATCCCAGCTTAATGTGCAGAGGTGGAAGACGAATGTTTTTTGGATCAACTAGAGGCGAATTTTGGACATTTCTTTCCCCGGGATTTAGATTTCTTGAAGGCCATTTGTCTTTTATGTAGTGAGAGTTTCTATCTCGACTGTCCCACAAACACAGAAAACAGCAGTACTTGGTATAGCCTAATTGCATTCCCAGGAGTAAAGCAATTACTTTCAACTCACCACAAATCTGCGATTTATGATCCTCGTATTTGATTGACTCGAGAAGCAATTTCATATTCCCGTAAGTTTCCTGCATGTGAACGGAATGTCCAATGGGAATGGAAGGAATAATGTAGTAAGACTGCTTTCAAACTAAGTTTGGAAGAGTCTATAAATAACATCCACTTCCGTGGATCATGAGTTATGTTCATGGAATTCATCAAACCATTAACATCAGTACAAGCAACATGTTCTTTCTTCTCAAAGAAATGAAGAAGATTCTTATGACTAGTCCTGTATTCTGTGATCTTGACATCTGGTTGGAGTAGATGCCATTGCTTCAGTCTTGATGCCAGAAGCTCTGCTTTCTCCTTTGGCAAGTCAAGATCTGTTTCGAAATCATTCAATTCTGTCTGATTTAGTCTATGAGGCTCATTCAAATCTTCTGCCTCGAAATCTGGGTCATGTGAAGTCCCAGGTCTAGTGACGTCTTCTTCTGCAGCATCATCCTCTTCAATCTCATAATTTTGAGGTTGTTCAGCAATTGGCAGATTAGCCAAGTGAGAAGCGGGCCGAATGGCTGATGGAACACTGGTATACTGTACCGATTCCTTCTTTTTTGTCCAACATCGATTCATGGAGGGCGTCATGCAGAAATAACAGTTGTCAACGTGGTTTGTTGGCTCATGCCAAATCATGGGTACAGCAAACTTCATTGTTCGTTTCTTGCCATTCAGCCACTCTCGCAGTCTCACTGAGCAAGATTTACAACAAACATGTGGGGCCCATGGTTTATCCTGGTCATCTACCTTCACACTGAAGTAATGGATCTGATCTGAAAGAAAAAAAATTTAAATTTTAGTTTGAGCGATTAATTCTGAAATAACAAGTATTAAAAAAATAGTTTTTAAATCGTAATTCGATTTTAAACTGTCAAATTTTTTTTTTTTCATTTTTGTATTTGAAAGCCCATATTTTTCTGACAAAAAAAAATTAAACTTTAGTTTAAGTGATTAATTCTGAAAATAACAAGCATTAAAAAAATAGTTTTTGAATCGTAATTCGATTTAAATTGTCAAATTTATTATTATTTTTTAATTTTTGTATTTAAAAGCCCATATTTTTTCTGAAAAAAAGATACCAAGCGTGTTAATAGACATCCACTACACCTGTTAAAATTGCAAGCTCTATGATCAAAATGTCAGAAATCGTAATTGAAATATAGCCTCAAAACAGCAATTTTTACTGGTTTTAAACTCCAAAAGGGCCTTAAAGATTTGAAACTTTATTCAAAAGGCCAAATAGAGTGATGGATACCATCGATTAGACTGATATGGTTGATATAACCAAATTGCTTACCTTTAGTTGTCAGGCGAATAGCAGAGAGTGTCACTTGAATCGTGCACTGTTATCTTTTTTCGTTCTACTGATGCTCTCACCGGTTCAAAAGACGGTCGGTCCCAGGGAAGGTGCTTATATCTGCTGCAGAAAAAGAACGTCAAAAAGATTCTACATAAAGAATGCAGTTGAGGGGAATTACAGCTATTAGGAGTACCAACTTCCGAACATTCGATTTCCCTTAAAACAGCCATAGTGAGATTTCTCAAGTTGGTTCCTATATTGAAAACAAGAGCTAATCTCAACTTTTTATGTTGATTTTCGTGTTCAGCGAGACAAAATACTTCGAAAATAACTAATTTTAAGCCCGAAACATTTTTGATGTTGGGTAGTGTAATCGGCAAAAGGTTGTAACGTACTGGAGAGAATGACATCCATAATTGGCGCGTTAGCCTAAAATAGTGACAACTATAAGCGGAATTTTTTTTTTTAATATATTTTTTTTATAAATATAATGTTTAACTGTGGTCGTTTCTAATAGCAATAATTTTATTAATAATTATGATATTTAAAAACTTAAACGATGATTCTGATAATAAAAATGATGATACTAATTATCGGAATGAACTGTAAAAGCACCTAGACATATTTTCAACAATGGCAATTCTTTATATAGAAGAATTAATGCAGATCATTTCATAATATTTTAGATATAAATTTCTTAATGATTTTATAATTAAAAAGATGCTTCTGAATTTTTTAAAAATGCCTACATTATGTTAGGATGTTTTCATTGTGCATATAAATCTCTAATTTTGTGTATATAAAACTAAATTTATAATGTTAGACCATTTATATAAATTAATAGCTATTACACGTGACTTTAATCACGTAACAATTAAAGAAGAATAAATGCATTAATTAAGGGGAAAATTCCCTTACGATAATTAAACACATGTACAATTAACCAACTCTTTATCTCATTTTAAAGTAGATAAAATTTGTTATGCTCCCAGTTTGCATATTTTTATTTCTATATATAGGATCATATAAATGCCTTTCAAGAGCTCGAAATTTCATACACTTTCCCTAAGATTAATTAGAGAATGAATTCATTTCCTTCTAATTTTATTTTATTATCTCTTTTTATTCTATTTTACATTTATTCCATTCATACATATTGAGATATTTTTAACTATAGATTTCGATATTAAAAAAAAATTATATATAAGTATCAGAAACGGATAACTGATTAATTCCGATATTTTTTATTAGCTTTTCCACAGTACCTTTAAAAAATAGGGAGGAGGAGGGGGGAGGGGATTTTATGTTTAATTAATGGCATTGGCTTCTTGAATTATTTGTTTATTAAATCAATCGATGGTGCATTGATAGGAATAACTTGAGCGTTTATCAGATTTTACGCCTAGTGCTGAGTGACCATCAGAACTACACTTGTTGTTACTCTGCATGGTTGCAGCATTAAATTAAGTTATTATAAAATCTTATATTATATTTTAAGAATGTACAATAGGAATTTAAATGTTAAACCTATGAGAACATTCACTTCAAATGTATCACTTATATTTTTAAATGATTTTTTTTTCCTTTTTTTCCTTTTTCCCTTTTTTTTTTTTTTTTTTTTTTTTTCGTAGAATAGCTGAGGTTGATCTCTAACCGGGAGGGTTTTTACGTTTTCGATTTAGGGTGCTTTTTTTAATAATGAGTACATTTTCACTTTCAGAACCGACTCCGAAAGGAAAGTAACTTTATGTATTATAAAATAAATCTAAAAATGTTTATACTAAAACGTTATGAAAATCGAAAGTAACCCGTTTATAGATCGACCTCAGCTATTCTAGGGAAAAATCATTTAAAAATGTTAAAATACAAGCGAGAAATTTTAAAAGAATGTTCCTTTCCGCCTCAAAAAATTTCACCACTTTTAAAATCCCATTTCGCTCCTTGGAATGGACAATTTTCTTTTTCCGTGGCATTTTGTCAAGGCGAATATAGTTGACAAAGATCGATAATAATAATTTAAAAGACAAAGAGCAAAATCAACCTCAAATACAATCTACGATCTGAAATAGTAAAATCCCCATGGAACAAGGAATATACATTTTACAGTTATTTCCAACTTCTTAGAAAATCACAGGTAAAAGAGTAAACTTGTACTGCTGGTGCAAATCCCTATTTCCGGGATTTGGCGGATTGTCCGTTCGCCAAATGCGCACTTGTACTTGGCAACCTTTGACCCTGAAACCCCTGGTCAGAAATAGATTCTCCCAAGGTCATTTGCCGAGATACCAGAGCTTAACAGTAAGTGTGATCACAGATCGCACAGAGGGTTTAGTTTAATATTCCTTGCAAAACACTTTATCCTTTTGAAAAATCTGTTAGTTCCACATTTCACAACCAGTGGCGCACTCTATTCTAAACAAACCTCTATCCGAACGAAACTCCGTTTTATATACTATCCGTAGATATATTAGTCGAGGGGATTGGGCCGATAGCACCCGAGATAAGTAGGCGCCCATGGCGGTAAAAAGTGGAGCTAAAATATGTAAGGCTATGGTACATAATATGAAAGAATAGTCAAAGGGGTGTCGGCAAAAGTTGGAAAAGTGCTCCCCGGGTAAAAAGGGTGGAGGTTAGAAAAATTGCTTAAAATACACAAGTTAGAGCCCGGAGGAGTAAATCATATAAGACTTTTTGAAAATTTTATGATTTGCCGTGTGGTCTGAGCTATACGTATGCAAAAATTCATGTCTCCAACTTAATTAGGGGCTCTCTTAGAAAGAATTGCTTAAAATACATATATGGTAGCTCAAAGAGTTAAACGTAAGACTTTTTGAAGATTTTATGATTTGTCGCCTGTCCCCAGGTGTTCTGCTATAAGTATGCAAAATTTCAAATCTCCAATTTAATAAGGGGCTCAGTTAGAAAGAATTGCTTAAAATACGCATGTGGGAGACCAAAGGCTTAAATGTACGATTTTTTAAAAATTTTATGATTTTTCGTATGATATGTGGTGTTCAGCTATAAGTATGCAAACTTTCAAGCCTCTAACCTAAATAGGGACTCATTTAGAAAAAATTGTTTAAAATACACACGTGGGAGCCCAACCGGTTAAATGTACGACTTTTTCAAAATTTTATGATTTGTCGTTTTATGTGAGGTGTTCAGCTATAAGTATGCCAAATTTCACGCCTCAAACCGAATTAGGGACTCACTTAGAAAGAATTGTTTAAAATACACATGTGAGAGCCCAAAGGGTTAAATGTGCGACTTTTTCAAACTTTTATCGTTTGTCATTTGATGTGAGGTGTTAAGCTATAAGTATGCAAAATTTCACGCCTCCAACCTAATTAGGGCTCCCTTAAAAGATTTGTTTAAAATACACTTGTGGGAGCCCAAAGGGTTAAATGTACTGCAGTCTGCAACGTTTTAAAAATGTATTGAATATAATCGTGAAATAAGCTAAACCAAGGATTTTTTGCAAGAAACTCCCGTGCAAGACAACTTAAAAAACTTATCAACATAATAAGAAATACAGAAATTTAATTCCTATGCATTGCTTCATCCTCGTGAGAAGAGCTTTCGAACGATACCTCTGCAATCTGCAGCATTTTAAAGAATGTATTGAATAGAAACGTGGAATAAGCTAAACCAAGGATTTTTTGTAAGAAATTCCCGTGCAAGACCACTTAAAAAACATATCAACATAAAAAGCAATACAGAAATTTTGTTCCTATGCATTTCTTGATCCTCGTGCAAAGAGCTTTCGAATGATAACACTCTCGTCGAAATCGAAAGTTGACATTTGGGGATGTTCCCCAGTTAGTTAAAAAGGACAGTAAGGTAATTATTTCCATACATTTGGAGATCTGTGCTTGTATATATAAAAGGTCACTAGAGACATTATACAGGGTGTTTCATAAGAGATGGGCAACACTTTAAGAGGTGATAGTGCACATCCAAATAAACAACTTTCATCAAAGAATGCATGGTCGGAATTAAAACGCAAAAGTGCCAGAGGACGCCGAAGGTGACGTTGTTATAGGAGGCAAAAACACACAGCGAACGTTTAAGTGACAAAAAACAAGGTGGGAAACCGTTCTCCTTACAGTCATTGTTCCTCTGAGTCATTTCCATTTGCAATTAAAATAATAAAACTTTGTAAAAAATCACCATAAAATAAACACAAAACGTAGGACGCGTTTCGAGCTAAAAATATTAACAGCTTGTTATCAGCTAAAGTAAACACGTGTACGTAAGGGGACAATGTCAAAAATGAACTGAAAGGTAGAGAGTAGAGCTTGCAAAAAATGCGACAGATGGCGCTAGCTGAAAGGAGCACATGCAAAAGACGAAAGTGTTGCCAAAATGATTGATAGCCAAAAGAGAAATTGATAGGGAAAAAATGAAAATAAAAGAAATAAACAAAATAAAATAAAATAAAAGAAGTAAATTAGAATATATATAAATATAAATAATAATAATAAAGAAAGAAATATAAAAGAATAAAAGAATAAAAAAAAAGAACCTTTTTTTTTCATTTCACTAGGTAAGATGTATATCAGCCTTTATTCCTATTAGTGAAGGACAACATCTTCCGATACGTTCCTACCGCGACTGACATTTTCACACTCGGATCAGTGGCTTTTATGTATTATTGAAGGCGAAATTTGTATACGCGTTCTTCTTTCTCCCCATATCACATTTGTATACTATTAGTGTCGTTCTTCTCCCGATAACTCGCTGCACGAATGGACCTTTCATTTTTGCATGGACCAAGTTTCCAAATGCGCCAGCACCTTTACGTTTTGTTTCCGACCATGCATTCTCTGATAGTCGTTTTTGTTTGGATATGTACTATCACCTCTTGAAGTTCTACCCATCTTTTATGAAACACCCAGTGTTGTTTATTAAGTGATGCAATTGTTCTATATTTTTATTAAGAAAATTTTTAGAAAACTGATTAATTCTACCTCAAAGTTTTAAGGCTGTTGCACCTGGAAAGTATAAGAAGCAGCATGTCCAGAAATGTTTCTTATTTTAACGGTATCGTCCAAATTTCTTAAATAATTGTTAGGCTATTATCGTTGGGTCTTTACAGGAATAAAGACTCTTAAAGCTTCAAAATTTTCGAAATTTTAATTTTTTGAGATGTTAAACTTCTATCTTTTCTGAGCATTTTGATGTAATTGTTTCCTTGAAATCCCCATTAGAACAGAAGTTGTGGCTTTTAGAATTGTACCCGCTCAATAGCTGAAACGGCGTTTCCGAAAATTTCAAGTCATTTTCCTCCAAATGACGTTTTGGGGCATAACGCGCACAATATCTCAGAAACTTAGGAATATTTTTCCGTGAAATTTTTAAAACACATATTTCATGTTAGTCTCTATAAACTGAACCTAAAATTTTATTTTTATTGCTAAAAAAAAATTTTTTTTTAGTTGATTATACTGTTGAAATTTTCAAAATTTTCTATTATCTAAATACAAACTTTGTATTAAAAATATAAAAATGCTTTAAATACAAATTTATTTAGGTTCAGAGTAATTACTACAGTCTGAAGTATAATAAGGCATGAAAAATTTGATTTTAGTTGCAAAATTTATTTTGTATTCCTGAGCGTAAGCTGTTATACCTATTTTCTGCTTTACAAATGTCTGGCAGTTTGGGGTACACTATAAGTACTAATTCTACATCTTGCAAATTTTTAAATACATGAAATGAAAGAAAGTACTTATATCTTTCATACAAATAAAATTTGTGCTTTTAAATCATATACAGGGTATCCATAATTAAACGACATTACTTTAAAGTTGTCTATATACGAAACTATTGGTCAAAAAGTTGTGAAATTTTGTGACGGACATAATGAAGGAATGGGAATTTGTTTGAGCGAAAAAAAAAATTTGTTTAGAATTTCGCCACCAGAGGCCGTTTTTAAATAAATTACACATTTAGCCACCATCCACTGAATACTTAGGCCTGAGCTCTGAGAAAAAATGGCGCGCTGTCGTAGGTGGATTTTTTTTTTTCAGAGTTTGTACGGTTCGTTCAATTCGAACACCATTAATTTTTTTAAGTTTTTACTGTTTATTTTTTTCAGGGGGCGGTCTGTACTGTATATTAGTATTATTTAATTTGAAAAAAAAAATAAAGCGTAAAAACTTTTAAAAAAGTGTAAGTCATTAAAAAACGCCCTCTGGTGGCGAAATTTTGAACTAATTTCTTTTCGCTCAAACAAATTCCCATTCCTTCATTATGTCTGTCACAAAATTTCACAACTTTCTGACCAATAGTTTCGACTGTAGACAACTTTAAAGTAGGGTCGTTTAATTATGGACACCCTGTACATTTTAAGATATAAAATGTTGAAAATGGTCTCCTTTTTTTTTTTTTTTTTTTTTTTTTTTTTTTTTTTTCCAATTTTAAGAGCCCTGAGACCCCATAAACTGTTGGTCCTTTGGAGGAATAGATCACTGAAACTTTATTGGAACGGAGGGATGCACCCGGGCTTCTGGTGTTACAGAATTCAGTAAAAAAACATTTTTTTAATTAATATTTATAATTTTTTTTTTATATTTAATATTCTTTTTTAGAATCCGAATTAACAATACCAAAAATCGAATTTACATGAAAAATAGTAACTATGCGCTCAAATAAAATTTTTAAATTTATAACAGCCATAGTTTTGTATTAGCCTCAGAACATTAACGGCAGAAGAAATCGCCAAAAATCACTATTTACAATCATGTTTTTTTATTCTCATCATTTCAGTGGTTTAATTTCACAGTTTCGTTACATTTCCTAAACTTGTGTTATTACAATGGAATCAAATTCTGAGCTATTTATGTCAATTTAAGTGCAAACTGACTTATATTTGATAATCATCTGTACGCGTTAGGGATAAATTTTTAAAAAAAGCCTGCTTGCAAATTATTTTAAAAACAATAAAAAATGAGTAAATGGCGATACATTTTTCAAACAAATTGCGCTACAGTTGGGAAAAAAATTAATTTGAAAGTACATTTTTTTCCCTATTCAAGGGTGTAAAAATTGATAATGTGAAATACTTAGAAGTTAAAAAATATGCATTAAAAGTTAAATTAAACTGCTGTTGTCACCGTCCAAATAACGTCAGCGTTATGGACGGACACGTTTGTCCTTTATAATATAGACTAGGGCAGCGGTTCCCAAGCTATGGGTCGCGGCGGATATTTTGGTGGATCGCGAAATAATCGACGTTTACAACAAAATATATCCTTTATTTCATCTGTTTAAAAATTATAACAAATACAAAATTAGCAACTACAATAATTATAAAAGCTATTAGCTTAAACTAAGGTTAATGTCAGACTAACGTCTTTTTTCACGCTTTTTTCCTTACGTATTATCCCTACACAATGCCCTTAGCATTGTGTAGGGACAATACGTAAGGAAGCAAGTTGGAAATTGCTCGTCAAACGCGGCAAATGCGGTGCGTTCGTGCTATAACTAGTTTTTTAAATATTTTTTTTCACCGTATATTGTACTGAATGTATATTTTAGTGCACTTCATAAGTGCATAGGTACTTGCACATCTTTAAAATGCACTTGCAATATTTTTTTCCCATTGGCTGTAATGTAACGGAAAAATTTTTGACTGTCCCTGTAATTAAACTATACATCCGATTTTCATAACACTCGAAATGACTCGACAAAATTTTGCAACAATTATATATTTAAAATTTCAGACCATTCGGTTGGATAGGTTTTACTCTGTTATATGCGGACAGACAGACAGACGGACAAACGGACGGACTGAACGACGACTATAGGTGCTACATATTTATATAATTACGAAAGCACCTAAAAAGCGTGCAAAAAGACGTTCGTCTGACATTAGCCTAAAGCTTTGTGAAAAAACAGTGTTTTTTAAGGCTAATGTCAGACGGACGTCTTTTTGCACACTTTTGTACTTCGTATTATCCCCACAGAATGCCGCTAGCACTGTCTAGGGATAATATGTAAGTAAAAAAGCGTGCAAAAAGACGTTCGTCTGACATTAGTCTTAAACAATTGGTATTATGTTATGACCTCGTTGTGAGATATGGCAGCAATCACGCAGTCGTAATGGCACCCCCAACCCTGGATCCCCGCTCACGAGCTTGTGGATTAGAAATTTTTTTGAAGAAGAACATTTGAAAAGCCTAAAACTCTCAAAACCTGAAGAAGTCTCGTTAATTGACCTATCTTGCGATTCCTCTTTGAAGACAGTTTTCAAGAGAAAAATCCTTAATTTCCTTCTGGTGAATATACGAGCACAATAACCAGAAATATATGTCAGCTTTGACATCCTTGATATTGTTACAACACGATATACTTGTGTGAACGTGCTTTTCTACTTTTCTGTTTTTGAAAACAAGTACAGAAACAAACTGCGAAAGGGACTTAAGAGCCTACTTCAGTCAAAAGAAAAGATGCGTTCGCTAATGCTAATCCAATGGAAGAAATTTATAAAGATATCTCGGTCGCATTTCAATACTTTTAAATGATCTTTTTTGTATTGGATAACTGAGATCGACCTGTATGCAGGCCGTTTTTTACTTTTTCGATTTCGATTGCAGAATTTCTTTATGAAGATGCTTTTTTTTTCGAAACCGGTTTCGAAAATGAAAGTGTCCTCATTAAAAATACCTGTAAACAAAATCAAAAAAGTAAAAAACGGTCTTTGTACAGATTGATCTCAACTATTGAAAAAATATTGAAATTCAAACGAGATATGGTTATAAATGTCTTCCATAGGATTAACATTAGCGAACCGGTCTTTTCGTTTGACTGAAGTAGCCTCTTAAGGTTAAAATTAACCAGCTTTAACCTTGGTATACTCGTAGATGTCCTCATCGGTAAACACCAGTGCCCGAAATCTCACTGATTGCAGTGTTTTGATAACAATTAAACGTATATTTTATTATCTTTGTAATATGGATGTTGTTTTAATTATTATTCAACTTACACACATTGAAATTACCGATTCTTGATTTTGTCGATAGTGCACATTCTAAGTATAAAAATTTGCCTTTTTTGTAGGATATAATTACCAATAGCTTAATACAGGGTCTTAAGCTATTAAATGCATCGAAAAATAATGTTGAACGTGCAACAAAAAGCACAGTGCGTGACTTGGTATGTGGATTCACAGTCAATAGTCAGTGCACAGTGGCTTTTTTGGAGCTTTTTGTTGCACGGTCAACATCGTACTGAGCAGCTGCACTCTGGCGCGTCGGCTGACCTTGACGACTGCGCAACTAATCGGCGCATAACGCAGACACGCAAACGAATTCTGGTGAACTAAAACCAAACTTGCGTTCACCAGTTATCGTGTACTGAAAGAATTACTCATTTAACATAAAAGGTTTCGATGGTATGATTTTTTTAAATTTAGGCATTATTTTTCGATGACCCTGTATAGAGTCGTACAATAATTTCCATACCGAAATTAGATACATGCTCATATTAGGTGGGTCGCGAAATTTTTTTTTTTTTACTTAAAGGTGGATCGCGTATCAATAAAGGTTGGGAACCGCTGGATTAGGGTATCCAACACGGGCTTCCTGTGTCAAAGAATATAGGTGAAAACCATATTTTTAAAAAACAAAAGCTCTAATAGATTTTTTGCATTTAATATACAGTGAAACCTCTCTGTGCGACCATCTCCATTAAGCGATTACCTCCCTGAACGACCATTTTTTTATGGAACGAAATTTATTCCCATAGGGTCAATAGTAATTTTACCTCCATTCAGAGACCTTCCCAGTTTAACTCCCTTCATGAGCGACCCATTTCTTTGAAGAAAATGAAACAAATTCCGTTTTTTCCTAGTCGCTTGAAGAAGGTTTTATTAGAAAAATAATTCCGGAGAACGCATTATTCATCATACTTCTAAACTAAGTTCAGATTTTCTTTTCGGTAACTTTTAACCCTTTGTGCCTTTTTAGGCAATGAATTTAACTCTGAAGACAAATTAAGAATGACAGTATCAATAAACTCCCTTGCCCTATTCTGTCAGAAAACTCTCAAAGAAATAGATAAATTAATGAAATCGTCATTATTTGTTTCCATGCAAAAAAAAAAATTGCATTTAATTACTCAACTTTGAAAGGACATGGAAATAAAAGTTATAAAAGACAAAACCGTAAAATCAAAGTAAACGTCAATGTATTCATTTTTTAAACTCTGCAGTAATTAACGCATCTAATTAACTTTTCTTTTGATACCTAAATTTTCATATTTTCCTATTGTGAAAAGTAAATTTTTGTAACGTTAATTGTTACCTTTTTTCAACAATTAAAATCTAGATTTAAATATGACCTCTATTAAGAGACTACCTCTCGGACCAATTTTTACTGGAATGGAAATTTGTTGATTTACAGAGGTTTTACTCTATATTTTTAGACTGTTCACTGAAAATACAAAAATCCCTTTAACATGAAAAATAATAATTATGTATTGAAAATAAAGTTTTTAAATTTATTAAAAGTGATACTTTCGTATTGGCTTCGTGGCCGGAGTTAACAGCCGAAGTAATCGCCAACGATTTCTATTTAAAGCAGCGAAATTTACATTCTTATCATTTCAATTGTTAAAGCAAGTATTTCGATTACATCTCGTAAATTTGGGTTTTATTCATATTTTATTATTTTATATATTTATTGATAAAGTTTTAAATTCGTTATGGAATATAAGCCAGAAATAAATGCTGAACTACTGATATTAAGTTAAATGCAAACGGATTTATCTTTCGTAATCGTCTGTCTACATGCGATAGAGATCGATTAAAAAAAAAAAAAAAAAAAAAAAAAAAAAAAAAAAAAAAATTCATGCTTGAAAATCATTTTAAAAACCATAAAAAATTAGTAAATTGTGATACGGTTTTCAAACAAATTGCATTTTGAACTAAAAATAGTAAATTAGTAATTAAAATTAGTAAAAGAATGGGAGGATGAACAATGGGTCAGGAGATAAGATCGTACTTGAAAGAAGCTCTTCCCTTCTTGCAGGATACCCAGGACTTTAATTATAAAGTCATAAAAGATGAAAAAAGCTACAAAAACCACAAAACGCGCCGCCTGATCCAGAACAGAAAAAAAACGCAAGTAGCATGATAGTCTATCTGAAGTTAGACCTTCTTATAGCCTTTGGGAATTGATATTCCTTTGCACACTGGCATTTCTCAAAACTTATATTGGATTAACTGTTAAACTCGGGAGATTTTCAAAAGGTGGGATCATTAAACGTTAACTAAATGTAATTTTTAAAATTTTCAAATTTAAGGCCAATTTTTTTAATAGTATAGTATTTTGTCTATAAATATAATATATAAATATTTTTAATAATATATCTACAAAATTATACACAAACATTAAAAGACAGCAACTATTCTGGAAAATTAATTATTAAAGCATTTAATTAGCAGTTGTGTACGTTACGAATTTTGGACATTTTTTCGCACGTACGTTACAGATTTTGGACGTTGCTCTTAGTATTTAAAAAATTCTTAAGACTAAGAATGTAATAAATGTGTCCTATAAACATATATATATGTATAATTAACTTTTTGTTATCCAGTAATAATAATAATAAAATCAAATGCTTTGTTACGTACGTTACTTTCGGACATAACAAAATACAGAAAAATTCTTTATAGAAAAGTCCTTCTATCTCCAAAAAAGCAATAAATCAGCCTGCCATCTCTTAACGAAATTATCAAAAAACCATCCGTTTCCTTTATGCATCCGTTGTTTACCATTAGAACCACCTGATGGAAAAAAGGTAAAACTCTTTTTCTTGGTGGTACATTGGAGCAGTTAACGTTATGAATGTCCAAAATTGGCCTCTTTAGCATAAAATAATAAAATTTTAAGATATTTGTACAAAACTTTTACAATAAATTATGTCATTTTCTGTCTCAGAATAGAATTAAAAATTCAGTGTAAAAAAAAAAAAAAAAAAAAAAAAAAAAAAAGTCAATGATAATTAAAGTTATGTTTGAAAGGCTTAAAGTTATGACGTGTGTCCTGTGCCCACCTCTTGAGAATCGCCCCTCATCGAATGCGACGTAAACACAAGAACTTTTGTTTTTTCGTAAAATTGTCGTTGTGTTATAATTATTATTAGTACAGTACAAAGTCTAAAGTTCGGACACCCAAAGTTCGGACTTTCAAGCGGCAGTATTCAAGAAAGAAGTGAAAAGGCAAAATTGTTGAAACAAAAAAAGGTCTACAGCAAAGAAGCGTTATTACTGAATCTTAACTCATGTCTATGTACAGAATAACAGAAGAACTTCTTAATGATATACCAAAGTTAATAAAACATCTCACATTAACTAAAATGTTCAACAGTTCAGAAAGTTGCAATTTCTTCTTAAATTGTTTGTTCCTTTAAGGCTGTTCTCAGCTGCTCTGCTCAATAAGCGCAAAACGTTTGGACACTTTTACAAATTCTTTTTTTTATGGAAAGTAATAAAATTGGAAAGCTTGACTATGGAAGCGATTTGAAATCGAACTGTGTTTTCCAATTTTTTTATAAATAAATTACCTATTGAGCTATAAGCGATTTTGATCACGTGACAAAGACTTTTTTCACCCTTCATTGTATGGTTATTCTTCTTTCGCACGGGAATTCGGTTCAAAACTCCCACCTTGACACTATTGTCTGAAAGATCTATTGCGTTTGCAAAAAACAGAAAACACAGTACGATTACATAGTTTCTGAACAACAACAACACCTGGTAGTTTCATGCATATTCGAACAAAAATAAATTAAAACTTATGTCATAAAGTTGCCCTTTTGGATTTGAGAACAGCCTTAAATAAATGTTTTTGTTTTACTTTTTATTTTGTTACGACATATTTACTGAAAATGATTGTTTAATTTAGTATTAATACTTGTTATATACTTATACACTTTTTAATACATGAACGTCATATTTTGCCTTTTTATGTAGTGAATTTTCTTTTTCTTTTTATTGGAAAAGCAATACTTTTGATGGCCCAAAGTTCGGAAAAACCCGAAGTTCGGACTTGATAAAGTCCCGATGATTCCGGAGGTTTAGACTTTGTACTGTAGTAATATTTAGAATTTTTGTGTTTTACCGCTGTTTCGAGTTTATTTTTCTTTAATAAAGAAAAATGATCTATGTGTGGTTAAGTCGTAAAATTTAAAAAAGATAAAAAATAGAGATCAACAGAAGTTAGGATAATTGGAAGTTCGATTAATAGGAGTTCGGAAAATCGACGCTCGAGTACAGGGTCGGCGAACCTTTTCACATCCGCGTGCCAATTTTTTTCAAAAAAAAATTTCAAGTGACCATGGCGTGCCAACAACCCCCCCCCCCCCCCCCATTCCCACCAAAAAAAAAAAAGAATAATGAATCAAAATTATTTATTTTTACTATTATTAGATTACGGTAAATATGGATAACATTCCTGCAGTTAATACCAACATACACATTAAATTGAATAATGTATCATGTTGAAAAGTCAAACCAAATCTGTTGATTTTGGCATTTTAAGGATGATGGTAGTTCTATATTGAATGTAATTTTATTCTAAAACAGACAAACATAAAAGAAATATATATAAAAAAATATTTACGACTTATATGTGCATATTTGTTTTACACATACTGTTAAATGGAAAATTATTTAAAAAACATATTACAATGCATAAGAAAACATAGCAAATATAAGAAAACAAAAGATTACCTAAAAGTCTGTCAATGAACTCTGTTAGTTTTTTGGTTTTCGTTAATTAAATTTTATTTTCTCCTTTCATAAGTATTGCAAAATCTTTTTTATCCGAAAGGAATAAAAAGCTTCTTAATAGAAGCGCAGCACAGACATTCACCTTATCGAGTTTACGACTGAAATTCCAGAATGAGTGAAAACTCGATTCGGATATTAAAACGCAATCGGTCTGCGAAGTGATATCTTGGCGGAAAACACCTGAAAACCCGATTTTAACGGTTGACTTGTAGATTTATCATTGTGTTTTCCTGCATCCAGTCCTCCATGTTTTCATACCTTTGGGTGGAGGAAAACACAATGGTAAATCTACGAGTCAACCGCTAAAATCGGGTTTTCAGGTGTTTTCCGCCAAGATATGACTTCGCAGACCGATCGCGTTTTAATATCCGAATCGAGTTTTCACTCATTCTGGAATTTCAGCCGTGAACTCGATGTGGTGATTGTCTGTGCTGGCGCCTCCCCGGTCTATAAGGCACGTAGCGACCCAGCGACTTGGCAATTTGGTGTTATTTCAAATGAAAATCAAATTTCAAATTATTTTTGCTTAAAAGGCGAAAGACCAACTTAGTGAAAAAGGTGCCATGCCGGGAATCGAACCCGGGTCATCAGTATAGCGCATTGTGCTGCGTTTGTAGCCTGCCAACTTGTAATAGTGAGAAGTTCCAGGCTGGGTATCGTTCCATGTGGTTTAACGGTAGAACGTCAGTGCGCTATACTGATGACCCGGGTTCCATTCCCGGCATGGAACCTTTTTCACTAAGTTGGTCTTTGCGCCTTTTAAGCAAAAATAATTTGAAATTTGATTTTCATTTGAAATATTGTATTCAAGGCGAATGTTTCTCTCTGGAAAAATTTCCAAATATTAATTTGGTGTTAGTTTCTCTTCATCGAGTTCGATATCACTCTCATTTAACTCATTGTCACAAATGTGTTTCTTTTATCGATTTGCAATTATCATTTGTACAAAAAGGGTATGGTATTAATCATACCATATTTCTCAGTCCACTAAGTTTGAAATTCCTTACTATCTTGCGCTTTCTGTTTTTTAGCCAAATGGGCCATGTTTAATAAATGCTACTTTACCTTTCCAATCTAATCAGTCTTATATTACCAGCCTTAACAGTGAAGGGAGTTTAACAACAAAAAATCATGCAATAAAAGCAAATCAGAATAATAATAGTGAAATACCCAGCCGCTGAGTTTTATACGTAAATAACAGAATTGTGTCGGCAGTCAGTCGTCTGCCAAATAAATTATCCCTACCCCTCCATTAAGCCCACACATAAAAAGATAAAAATCTTCGAAAGCGTGATTGTGAAATTATAGTTTTCATTTCATTTTACAAATGCTTTAGCAATCGAATTATTATTTTTTCTTATCCGAAAAAAGTGGTATTGTATTAGTTTTCTTAATATTTTTGTCATTTTAATTGACTAATCATTTAGCAAATTACAGCAACAGTAGCCTCATGTGCAAATCAAAATGCGTTAAATGATGCAGAAATTTATGAAATATTAAAGCAAAAAATAATTTGATTTGTTGTGATTTATCAAGATTTCTCTCTCTGCATATGAAAATTACCGGCGGGCGCCAGCAGAACGAAATCGAGGAAGTGAGTGTGTGGAGATGTTCCTGAGCGGGTAGTTAGTTCAATGATATGAATGACAAGTGCACTAGTACTTGTTATAGAAAACAAAAGCTATTTTCGGTCAAGCTCGTGTATTAATAAAAAAATAATAATGAGGTGCAGAATTTTGGGGAGATTCAGTGAATTTTGATTTAAAATTTCAATTAACGGCGTGCCAAAAATATTCTCTCGCGTGCCAGCTACGGCACGCGTGCCATAGGTTCGCCGACCCTGCTCTAGTACATTATTTTTCTTGTAGCACAAAATTATATTTATTCTAAAATTTACACGACGTATAAATAAAATCTGTGCGATTTTGTGATTTATGCAATAAACTGTCGAATTAAATAGTGATTCGATGATTTAATTTACTTCCAAATTGTATGTATTTATTATAGTATTTTATGATTTTGTCAGATAAATTGTTGTAATTCTATAATTTCTTGCTTATAGGTTCGTCAAATAGTTGTAAAGATGAAGAGTTGGAGCACTTACTTTATTTTAAATAGTTAAAAAAGCTTGGAATCAGCTTTCTCTAAGATGTTTACATTTATGCTTTCTTAAGGGTTACTACTGTTCTAAAGAGTTACTCGGTAAGAGTAAGGAGAAAAAGAGTGAATTCTGGTTCATCAAATTGTTGTAAAGATGAATACTTGGAACACGTACTTAATCTTAAATTATTAAAATGCGTGGGATCAGCTTTTCCCAAGATGTTTACATTTGTGTTTCCTTAAGAATTACTACTGTTGTAAAGAGTTACTAGGTAAGAGTAAGGATAAAAAGAGTGAACTCTGATTCACCAAATAGTTGTAAAGATTGAAAAATGGAGCACGTACTTAATTTTAAATTATTAAAAAAGCGTGGGATCAGCTTTTCCCAAGATGTTTACATTTGTGTTTCCTTAAGAATTACTACTGTTGTAAAGAGTTACTAGGTAAGAATAAGGATAAAAAGAGTGAACTCTGATTCACCAAATAGTTGTAAAGATTGAAAAATGGAGCACGTACTTAATTTTAAATTATTAAAAAAGCGTGGAATCAGCTTTTCCTAAGATGTTTACATTTGTGCTTTCTGAAGAGTTACTACTGTTCATAAGTATCATTTGGAGAGAGTAAAAAGAAAAAGAGTGAACTCTGTAAGAGTTAAATGCTTTTCTTAAATATGATATTCAAAACAGGATGTAAGAATTTGATTTTACATAGAAACAATCTGATTTCTTTCGAAAGAGTTGATGTTTTATAAATTTTAAAATAACATAGTCCAAATATCTTTATTACTATCAATAACGTAAGAAATGGCTGCACGTTGGTATGCATCTAAACTGTTTATATTTGTGCTTTCTTAAGAGTTACTACTGTTCTAAAGAAATTCTCAGTAAGAGTAAGGAGAAAAAGAATGAACTCTGCAAGAATTCAATGCTGTTCTAAATTACAATATTCAAAGCAGGATGTGAGAATATGTTTTTACATACAAACAATAGGATTTCTTTCGAAAGAGCTGACGTTTAATAAATTAAAATAACATATAATCCATTTATCCATATTAATAGTAGTAACGTAGAAATAGCTGCACATTGGTACGCACCTAAAATATTTACGTTTGTGCTTTCTTAAGAGTTACCACATTTCTAAAGAGATTATCGGTAAGAGTAAGGAGAAAAAGAGTGAAATCTGTAAGAGTTAAATGCTGTTCTAAATTATGATATTCCAAACAAGATGTCGGAATATGTTTTTACATGCAAACAATCTGATTTCTTTCGAAAAATTTGATGTTTCATAAATTTTAAAATAACATATCCATTTATCTCTATTACTAGCAGTAACACAGAAATGGCTGCACATGAAATTTTTTTATTAAATGACACAGATTTGCAACTTAATGATTTAGAAGGGATAGAAGATAATTTTTCTTTCCTAAACTCTTCATTAGCTGCTAAAACATTATATGATCCAGTGTCCTACTTTGATGAATATTTAAAAGTTTATTCTGATGCATATCGAGCTGTTCACGGGTATATAAGTTTTATTATTTGTGTTTTCGGAATCATTTCCAACATTATGAATATCACTGTTCTTACAAGAAAAAATATGGTTTCGTCTATAAATACAATTCTCGCACGAATGGCTGTTGCCGATATGCTTCTAATGCTTTCATATCTTCCGTATGTTTATCATAACTATATTAGAGATATTAGTGGGAAAGAAAGATATTCGTATGGATGGGCGGTTTTCAAACTCTTTACTGTTCATTGCACTGATCTGAATCATGCAATATCAACATGGCTAACTGTGACTGTAGCCGTCTGGAGATACATAGCGATACGTTTTCCCTTAAAAAGTGCCAATTGGTGCTCAATGAGGAGAGCAAAGTGCGCAATTACAGCTACATATGTCTTTTGCGCAGTGTTTCACATACCGAATTATATTTTATGTGCTGTATTAGAACTAAAAAATACAGATGGTGAAACCATTTATGATGTAGATTATGATTTAGATTATATTTCACGGTGGCATGATCGAATCCTAATAAATATTCTTCTCTCTCTTGTCAGCGTTTTCATGAAATTCGTACCTTGTGTAGCACTTACAGTCCTCAGCTTTGCTCTAATTTGTGTTTTGAATGAAGCACAGCAAAGAAGGCAAATATTGAAACACAGAGCAGAAAGTGATAAATCTCGGACAGAACATGACAGAACAACCAAAATGATTCTAGCTGTAGTTTTGCTCTTCTTACTAACACACATTCTACAAGGATTAATCGTACTTTTAAGTGTATTTCTTGAAGTAGATTTTATTATTAATGTTCTGTTTAACGTTGAAGACACCATGGTGGCTCTTGCTCTGATAAACAGTTCAATAAACTTTATAATTTATTGTTCAATGAGCAGCAAATTTAGAGATACTTTTTCACTGTTGTTTATGCCAAAATGTTTACACCATCAAGAAATTGTTCCAATTTCAGAGTCGCCCAAAACTAGTGACGACATATGTAGGGGAGAATCATACAAAAAAAGACAGATTACTTAGAAACGTTAATTAAGGGGTCTAAGGACTCTTAAGGGTCAATATCTGAAAATTGGACAATTTATGTCCACTGCCAATAATATTTCATTGATTATACTAAAATCAAAAACTTAAAAATGTAATATATTGTAGCATTTGTTATAAATATTACCAATGATAAATAAACATGTAATGATGTATAAATAAATAATTTTAAGCTTTAAACAAAGCAAATCATAATTTCAGCCCCTGTCCCCCAGGTTCATATATCCAGTATTAAATATATGCTGTAAATATTTCTATAAATATTATTATCTTTTGGTATTATATATATATATATATACCTATATTATATATACAGTATGGGAAAATATAATTCCCCTTTATTAGTATCGATTGTATAGTAAAATATTGTAGTAGTTATATTTGTCCCTGAGGTTGACCATCATCTCAGTCCCTCTAAACACACATTTACATTAACAGATACAATATGGTACTGGCAGAATTATTTCCATTGCAACAGCAACTAAAGTTCAATTAGCCACCATGGATGAAGGTAAGTTGTTCTTCTCTTTCTTTCATATTTAGAAATATTTAGTTTTTGTTCTGAATAGGGATGAGTATTTTTTATAGCATTATTCATGACACCATATTTATTTATTTATTTATAAAAAAAAAGCTTATTGCAACTTTATTTATTTAACATACAAATATCACATGGTATATTTAATAATTTACACGTGTGCAAAGTCATTCAACAAAATGGTTATACAGCTGTTAAGAAAAAAACATCACCTCATTCCCCATCATCTCAGTCCCAAATTTTAGACACTGATTATAATGTTAACAGACACTATTCCATAAGAATTTATCCTACGCATAAAATATACATCCTTGATTTCAAAACACTGTAGCATTTAAATGGCAAAACATGTATATTAATATATAATTGTATGTGGTAGTTGGTACATTAATTTAAAAAAATAAAAAATTTGGAATGAAATTGACCGATTTTCCGATATTGAACCTTAAAGCTTCAAAAGTTTCGAAAATTTAATTTTTTTAGATGTTAATCTACTATCTATTCTGAACGTTTTGATATAATTGTTTCCTTGCAATTCCCAGTAGAATAGAAGTTATGGCTCTTAGAATTATACCCGCTCAATTTAAAGTTCGCTATCACAGTGCTAAAAAGGACAATCTATACAAATTATGAGGGTTCTAAGGGTATAGGTTTGCTGAATTGTGTGCATATAAAGGACATACGACCCTTAAAATCTTTAAAACATAGATTTTTTGTTTTTTAATTCATTTGACAGCTAATATTTTTCTGAACAATTTGACACAAACCGCATCAAAATATTCGTAAAAACTGTCGTTATAGTAAAAAATTTAAATTAGCCTTGATCTGTTTTAGCGATCTGTTAAGCGAAACATTTATGTTTAAATTGATTTTTCTCAAAATCGATATTTTTTTACTTGCGCGCACGATAACTCCAAATATATTAAAGGTAATGATTCCGAACTTTATATTTATCTTTACTAGATCATTTTCTTCAAATTGAACTAAAATCTAAGATATTTAACAAAAATTATTGAATGTATGAGTATTCGAGTGGCAAAAATTACCAACATTTTCATTTTTTTATTTTGAAAATCAAAAAACTATAGAAATTTTTTGTTTATACATTAGATTTTAATATATTTTATTTTTGTAATATTCTTAAACTTATATTAAAAGTTTCAAAGTTCTAGAGGCTATAGATATTTTTAAATCATTCGCGCAAGCTATATACATTATCATTAATATTTAAAAAAAGCATGCATTAAAGAATGATTATTATGAAATAATTATACAGTGTTTAATGCAAATTATATATTGTATTGCATTGAGAACATATTATAGTATTAACAACAACAACAAAAAACTGAGGTGGATTAGTGCAAAAATGAGTTCATGGGTCCACTTTAAATATTTGTCTCCGAAATCAAAAATTTCAGCTGTTTAAAGAGTCGTACGCCCTCTTAAAAAGGATATATAAGCATCACATCGGGTACCAAACTTTTAGATGTTTGCAACTAAAATGTCAAGCACAAAAAGTATAAAAGCGACACATGTTAAATAGCCTGATAAGCTTCTAGTTATGCGAAAGTGTAACAGAATATGAAGTTTGAAAAATTCCGTGCATTAGTTTTTGAGATATCGCGATAATCGTCAAAAATGCACCATAGTAGCGCCACTTGTCATATGATTTACACGAAAACCTAATCAACACCAACTTAGGTCAAGGTGCAACAGAATATGAAGTTTAATGAAATCCCATGCATTAGTTCTTGAGATATGACTATCGCTAAAACCGTGTAAAACTTCAAAAAGTCAGCATAGCGGTTCCACCTGCTGGGCGATTTACACAAACACCTAAACAGTAATAACTTATGTCAACGTCTAATTGAATATGAAGTTTGATGAAAATCCGTGCTTGAGATAGAGTTAGAGTTCTTGAGATAGAGTTATTGTAAAAATTGTGAAAAATGCAGTATAGCAGTGCCACCTGATGGGTGATTTAAACCAAAACCTAATAAACAACAACTTATGTCAACTTTTAACTAATTCTAAAGTTTAATGAAAATCCGTGCATTAGTTCTTGAGATAGAGTTATTGCGGTAATCGTGAAAAATGCAGCATAGCAGCGCCACCTGTTGGTTGATTTACACCAAACACTAATCAGCTACAACTCATATCAAGGTATATTTGAATCTAAAGTTTTATTAAATTCCATCGATTAATTCTTGAAATAGAGTGTCCTCAAAATTTTTGTCACATACAGACAGACGGACTCACAGACTCACACACAGACATTTTCTAAAAACAGTCGAATTGTGGGCAGGACGTTCTAATACATATAAATACGTCGAAACCCGGAAGTCGAAAATTTTCACGAATCCAATACTTCCTTCTTGTAAAGATAGAAGAAAGTAAAAAGGCTAGAAAACAGGAATTCTGCTTTTTCAGAATTTAGTGTCGCCCCCCGATGGAAAAAAGTTATATATTTATATAAATATATATCCTCCTGAGCATCCATTTAAATGGATGTTTTGCTTTCTCCTTCTATTGCGTTAAAATTCATTGTAACAATCTAAAACCAATTGGTTTTGGTAATGTATGAATCAAAAATCAATATCCAGCTTTTGGATTTTGGCAACGGTAACTACTTTGTTTACAAAATGGCATAATAAATGAGTCAAGTTGGAATTCTACGTTCTGCTGGTAATTTTCGTTTTAATGTTATTTTAATTTGTTTAAACTATTTTTATTTTGCAATTTTAAATCAGATGTTAATACTTGCCGTATGTTCTTTATAATAAATTCTATTCTTTCCCATACTTCTCGCATTTTTTTAATTACTTTAAAGCGAGTTATGGCCTGAACATTCATTTAGATGGATGTGCTGTAAAACAAAATTAAAAAATCGAAATTTATTAATTTCTTTAAAAACGTCATTTTTTATGCCTATTTGTTGAAAAAAACTCATATTAAAAAAAATTTATGCATTACATTTTGCTTGGGTCTCAGGAGGATATAGTACAAAACATATTTCAGTTGTCATTCCGCAATAGCTCAATCTCCAGAACTAATGCACGCATTTTCATCAAACTTCAGATTCAGTTAGTCGTTGACATGAATTGAAGTTTTGTACATTTTGGTGTAAATCGCTCAACAGGTGGCGCTGCTTTACTGCATTTTTTACGATTCCCGCAATAGCTCTATCTCAACAACTAATGCTTGGATTTTCATCTAACTTCAGATTCAAGTATACATTGATATGAACTAGTGCTGTTTGTGTTTTGGTGCAAATCGCTCAACAGGTGGCGCTGCTATGCAACACTTTTCAGAATTTCCATTATAGCTGTATCTCAAGAACTAATGCAATAATTTTCACCAAACTTCAGAATCTGTTAATCCTTGACATGAATTGACATTTTGTACATTTTGGTGTAAATCGCTCAGCAGGTGGCGCTGCTATGCTGTATTTTTCAAAATTTCCACTATAGATGTATCTCAAGAACTAATGCACGAATTTTCATCAAACTTTAGAATCAGTTAGTCCTTGACATGAATTGACATTTTATACAGTTTGGTGTAAATCGCTCAATAGGTGGCGCTGCTATGCTGTTTTTTGTGATTTCCGCAATAGCTCTATCTCAAGAACTAATGTTTGGACTTTCAACGAACTTCAGATCCATGTATACCTGGATATCAATTATTGCTGTTTATGTATTGGTGTAAATCCCTCAACAGGTGGCGCTGTTATGCTACATTTTTCAGAATTTCCGCTATAGCTCTATCTCAAGAACTAAGGCACGAATTTTTATCAACCTTCAAATTCATACACACTTTGATATGAATTGGTGCTAAATTGATGTAATTTCTTGTACTATTTAAATGATTTAATTGACGTGATTTATATAGAAATATAAATGTTATAATTTATACAGAAATATAAATTTTATAATTGACGTGATATATAGAAGAAAGATTTGTGATGGCCACAACATACCACTAGTTTCTTTTTGAGTCGAAATCTCATAGCAATTGTTAGTATATATTTTCACGACGGTAAATCAAAGATAGCTGTTTTGAATTTTCATTTAGACTGCTAAAAGCATGTCTGAAACATTTACACATTTAGGAGACATTTAGAATGTACTTATTTTTAATAGTTTCTGTAGCGCATATTCCAATTTCTATTTTATAAGCAATTACAAAAAATTGGGTTATTTTACAACATATTGAAAAAAAAAGAGATACAATAAGGAGTTAAAGATAGATTTTTCAGCGTTTCATGCCGAATCTATTTGTCAACATTTTTTTATTATTATTTGGCTACTCTTTTTAATTTCTCACTCACCAAATCGCTAATGTTGGTCAAAAGCTATCGAGAAGCCTGGTTGTACGTGCTACAAAAAAATAGTCAAAACGTTTATGTGGATCGTGCTCCCACTCTTAAGACAGTTAAAAAGTGGTTTTGTCAATTTCGAAATGGTGATTGCAATCTAAACGATAAAATGCGCTTACGGCAACAATCCGACTTCGATAATGACTTAATCCGTGATTTTGTGAATAACAGTACACAGATTACTACTGAAGAAATTGCTGATAGATTACATGTTGACAATTCAATTGCATTTCACCATTTAAAACAACTTCAGTACACTTCAAAACTCGGTGCATCAGAAATCGGGCACGAAGTTTCACAATCACCCAATATTATTTCTGTTGTCACCGTCCCTTTTTCTTAGCTTTTACAAAGCGCACAATAATGAATAATGTATCAGTCGAAAGGTTTTTGAACCGGCTTCTGACATAGTACACTAACATTGGTTAGCTCTTTTTACTTTGTTTACTCTGTTCTATCTTTACAAGAAGAAAGTATTAGATTCGCGAAAATTTTCGACTTCCGGTTTTAGATGGATTTGCATGTTTTAGAGGTCAGAAATCCCGAAAAACATGGTTTTACAAAATTTCTGTCTGTGAGTCTGCGACTCTGCCTGTCTGTCTGTCTCTCTGTATATGACACAAATTTTGAGGTCGCTCTATCTCAAGAACTAATGCACGGAATTTAATAAAAATTTATATTCACGTTTAGTCCCTAACACAAATTGGTATTGATTACTTTTTGGTGTAAATCGCCCAACTGGTGGCGCTGCTATGCTGCATTTTTCGCGATTTCTGCAACAGCTCTATCTCAAGAACTAATGCACAGATTTTTGTCAAACTTGAGATTCAGTTAGTTCTGATTACGTTTTGATGTAAATCTCCTTACAAGTGTCGCTGCTATGCTGCATTTTGCAGGATTTACAAGATTCCCCCAATAGCTTTATCTCACGAACTAATGCATTGATTTTCATCAAACTTCAGATTGAGTTAGTCCTTGATATAAATTGGTGCTCCCCATTCATCCCACGTCATAATGTCATATATCTTATTTGTTGGAAATTTTGTCCACTTTCTGAATTTCTAGATACTTTTTCCCTAAAACAATAACAAATTTGATTTTTTTAATAAAAACCTTTTTTGGGGGGCATTTTACCAAAATTTGCGGGGGTTGCCGGGGAAAATTTTGGTGGGAAGTTACAAATTCGGATTCAGCGACCCAAAAAACGTAAAGTAAGCCGATTTCCAGAACTACCATTAATTTTGCAAGGTAAAATCCCCTGTTGCCTGGACTAATATATAATGAGGTTCTTTTATCTTTATCCATGTGATTATCTAATAAAAATTTTAAATTGTTGATAAAAATTGTTGTATATGGTTTAAAGGCGCAAAATCCCACTACGGACATAATATTTTGAACAGAAAATTACGTACTGCTTTTGAAAACACGCAATTTCCTCATAAAGTTTCCATATGTTTTTTTCCCTTCTGTATGTGTGCAAAGTTTCAGACACTAGGTGAAATGCTTAAGTAAGTGAAAATGTCGTCATATTTAAAAGAAGACGATTGTTTTCTTAGATAAAACTAAACTTTTTAACACAAATGCGTCTAAAAAAAAACATAAATTACGGCAATTTTTACTCTCCGGCACTGAGATTAGAACCTCAAGTTAAGAGTTCGACTGTTCACTTGCAAAGATTTTGCTGACAATCATGACTTCACGTTTTGAGTTAAAATGATTTTAAAAAGATCAAATAAAAATACAAATTTTTAAAATAGGGTGATTTAGGCATGAGAGGTAAATTTTTAAATTTATCTCTATCGCGTTGAGCTCGATTAAGAAAGATTAATCCGTTTGCTCTTAAAACAACATAAAGAGTTCATCATTTTTCTTACGACTGATATTCTGTAAACAAAAATAAAACTTCCTCTATGATTTAATAAATGAAATAATACAAATAAAACACAAATTTAACAGACATGTAATTGAACTACGCGCTTAAAGCTCTGAAATTATCAGAAAATAAAAGGATGCCATAAGCAGCAAAATCTTGGGCTAAGGCCAATGTCAGACGGGCGTCTTTTTGCCTGCTTTTTTACTTACGTATTATCCATTCACAAAGCTATAGCATTGTGAATGGAAAGATGGTTAAGGAAAACTAGGGTAGTTTATCTTCAGTTTGATGTATGATTTGTTGTAAATAGTCTAAATTAAATTGTTATAAATACCACTGAAACTGGGATATTCTTTTATGGACAGTCTGTATTATGGCCACTCCTCACTGAAACTTCTACTCATCCTTGCATCAAATGTAATAACTGGATTTTATGATAAGAAGTTGGCTCTTGGTCAGAAGCACCACTGAATTTTCCATTTCGTCTGTTAACGGGGGGGGGGGGGGGGGGGGAAAGAGATTTAACCCTTTCCGGCGCGGAGTAATTCTGTTTACAAACAGATGAAATAATGGACTGACACCAGAATTTATAAACGAATTTATTAGAAAACAACAAGCTTGCTTATTTTCACGTACATTATGAAAGGAAAATTTTAATCAAATATTCTTGGTGCCGTTTGTCAGTTTTGGAATTCAAATTATGTGTCCTTTTTTAAGGACACCGCCCTCAAAAGGGTTAAATGACTTTGAATGAAACATCATTAAGTGCGCCAGAAAGATCGATTCCAGTATATCAGAAATCACTAACTTTTTTGTCTTTTTTCGTAGAAGAATGCTCCAGTCTTCCAAGAATCGTATTTAAATGTTGCCAAATGATATAAATAGTTATGAAAAAAAATCTCATCAACTTCATAGAAAATAAAGGATAAAGTTGAGCGTGAAAAGAGACCAAGAGATTTGTTTCTATAATCTTGGTAAATTTCACTTGTATGTAATGTAGTGAATAAAATGCAAAAGTATTTAATAATTATTCTAAATATTTTATTAAAGACTGACAACATTTTACGGTTTAAAATCATCGCTTTAAATAGCACTGAGCTTCCAAGTAAGATTTAAAAAATTCTGTTATAATGTTATCAATTCATATGACTCTTTAGATTTCCCTTTTTTGGCCCCACCAGTGGCTGAGAGGTTCTGTTCTCAAAGCTGGTAGACAGGAGATGTTGGGTTCGAACGCATTTGCGACCGTCGGTTTAATCGCTTGGAGGTTTCCGTGATTTTCTTCGAACCTTGAGTAAATACGGGTTAGATTCCCTTAGAAAGACCCCCATGGCAGGCATCCTATCACCCCTCGGGGTAGTAACATAGTTTAGATAATAGGTCGTTATAAAAAAAAAAAAACCTTTTTTTTTTACTTTCAACTCTTTACTATTATTTACTTTCTTCCATCCCTCTCCCCTCCCCGCACCGCCTTCTTCCAAATCGGTGTATGATTGTATTACTAATTGTGAATTAAAAAAGCACGAGCGTTGCATAATGTAATAGATCACTATGTTATAACAAAATGTATTCCTGTCTGAATTCAAGGTTATAACTTTTCACTTCATACTTTGCTAACTGATAAGAATAACATAAAATTAAAGAAAAAAAAACAAGAATCCCTAAGAATTGTCAGTCTAGTTTTTCTCCGCGACGTCGTCAGAATAGAACACCTTTTGATTATTGCTTATACGTATTTGTAGGACAGAGCCATCGGAAAGATTTTTCACTATGCTGTGAGAAATTCAAAGAAGGCTTTTAAAAGGCAAGTACATAATTGCATTTGTTTAATGTTCTTTTTTATACTTTTCTATACCTTTAATTATTTTCCAAACTGGATGAGTCAAGACTTTTTAATCGACTGCTAGCTTACGGCCTAGTGTTGCAAATAACAATACGGGAAATAAATAGCCTAATAGAAAGATTTTAAAAAGTTCAATCGCGACAAAATAGACATAAACATACTCAAAATGACTCATTTCTTTTCATTAATTCATATCAAGGAATAGTTAAAATTAGTAAGGTAAATGTTGCTGTCCTTTTCTGATTAACAACTTTTTTTGTGAGCAGTCTCCGAGACTGCTTGATAGAAAGATAAATAAATAGTTGGATTAACTAACAGATATTAAAAGACTAAATAAAATAAGACAGCCTTGAATGCAGTTTTACTAAAAACATTAAAAATACATTCAGTAAACTTTTCTCCAAGCAACCGCAAGGCCTCATCAGTACAATTTAACCATTGTAAAAACAAACAACAGAACAAATCAAGTTACAGTTAAAGTTATTTTTTAAAAAACAAACAATATTCACCAGGAATGGAACAGGCTTCATTCAATGATGGTGATCGTAATTGAGTATACCAACCTTCTAGAAACAGTCTACCATGATAACTGTTACAACCTGATTTCAAAATACAAGCGTTCGCAAATAGCGGGATGTGATCAGGGCCCGATTTAGGCTGCGGGGGGGAGGGGGCGGGGCAAGCATCATCCTAGGGGGCCCCCTTCTATCTATCTACAGAATTGTTTTATGAATAATATGTTAGTGGTACTAAACTTCAAACATATTGTATGTATGCATGAATGTTGTACCGGGTACTGCTCACATCTGTATACAGGGTATCACAAAAAAGATGGCTAAAACTTTAAGAAAAAATACATAGTAGGATAATAGTAGAAAAAATGATAAATTTGTTGACAAGAGTATTTCTTTGCAAACTTTTACTTTGCTTATCTACGTATACGTTATAAGATATCTAAAAGAGAATGCCCCAAATCGGTCATAATTAATGGTTTTAACTTGCCATGTTACGAGGAAAACTTTAATAAAGAATTTCTGTTGAAAGCAATAGAATTCGAAGTTGTTATAATAAAATTTTAATCATTAGTTTTCTAATGATATAGTTTGTTTTTTGCATGGGTGGAGGGTTACTGGAAGCAGAGAGGGAGAATGGGGACTCCACTCCTTTCCTAAACTTTTTGAAAATATATCAATTTTGGTCACTTTTGTCTAATTTTAACCATTTGCACTGCAAATAGAGGCGTCTTAAATTTAGACACTTATGTGTCTGAAAAACTAATTCAGACACTTAAATGTCTGAATGTGAAATTTCAGACATCATAGATGTCTAAATTTGAGACACATAAGTGTCTTATTATGATCATGGTATAAATGAACTAAAAAAATGTCTGAATTCTGGTGACATGTCTGAAATTAAGACATTTAAAGATTAAGACGCTTAAGTGTCTGGATTTGATTAGGGCACCAGCAAAGAATGTTTATTAATGGATGAGAGGTGATTAAAATATGCTTTTTCACTCACTGAACGATATTACTTTACAGAAGTATTTTTTCTTAGACCATAAGATGTTTGTCAAAACTGTACTGCACAAGTCTGTTAACCAATTCTTGAAACCAATTTTATCTTTTATTTATTTTTTTTTTCATTAAAGTAATTAAAAAATTCTTTACATAAAAATATAAAGTTCTGAAAAAATCATTAGCTCTTGTCGGTGTACGCAGGAGAGTACAGGGATCCCCCCTCCAAAATATTTTAAAATAGTAAGATATATGTCTTGAAATAGTAATATATATGAGCGCCGGTAAATAAATGAAAAAAAAATGTAGGGAAGGGCTTGAAAGAGGACCCGATTTTCCAACAAGTGTGCCTGTGGCCCACAACCTAATCTCCTTTTTTAAAATGCAGAATTTGAATATGAAATATGCTAAGAGTTTTTTTTTTTTAGAATGCATCGAGCAAAACAATATGTAAACATATCAAATTAAAAAGCAATACAAAAAATTTGCAAGTAAAAGAAATTAAATATTCAAAAAGAAACAAAGAACTGGAACTTTTTTTTAATATTCAGGGGACTCTGCCCCCTATAGCCCTCTTTTAAGATAAATTTGAAAAACATGAACGTAAAAAAAGAAGACACAGAATTAAAAATGTTTTCATCGAGAAATTCAGAGGTGAGGGGAGGGGGGGGGGGGGAGTACCCTGACAAAATTGTCTTACGTGTTTTTACTATTATAGTTTAATTATTCTATAGTCCTTTAGAATATATTTTTTAAATAAACAGACATAAAGAAACTAACTAATTTTCAAAATCTGGGAAGTGGTCATGGGCCCCATTAACAACCACCGCTGCAGACGATTATGTTTAAATAAGGTATCTACTAGACCCTGCCACCTCGCTAATAGGCGACAATCTAGCACCCCAAAAATATTTTCGCTTGATCAATCACTCATCTCCCCCCCCCCCCCCTTCCTATATACTTGCTATCTCACACTCTCGCTTTTAGAATTAGATAAGAAAAAATATGAACTGAAGCGTATGATATGAAAAGTACGAATTTTAGGGAGATTATACATTTATAAGCCTTCCTTTATTTAAAAAAAGAAAAAAGATTTAAATACAAATCTAATTGCGAAACGTATCATGAAAGTATTATTACATCTCAGCCAATCAGAATACAAGTTCGCATCCGTTTGTTTGTTTCTGCAATTTTGGCGGGCAACGACTTCCGCTCGACGGCCAACGAAGGAAACAGTTAAAGTATACTAGCAAAGTAATTTCTGCTTAATTTTCAAAACATTTCATTTCACGCTGACAAAACTTTTAGTAATTTGAAGTTTCATCACTTGTACAGCGAAGCTTGAGTCACTGAGTCGATGACATCGTTAAAGAAAAAAAAAAAAGAAGCTGACATAGTATATTTTTTGTACGTGAAGAGATATGTTTTTCATCTATTGGAGTATTAGAATTTGCAGCAATTGATTCTTTGGTGTGAAACATCTTATGTGTGTGTTTTCAATTTAAAGATGTTAGATGGAACGTTTTTATTTATTCGGAAGAATTGTTTGAAATACCGTTAACGTTTGAATTGCTTGGAAAGTTCACGTAAAAGAATTGTGAATTGAATTTTTTAATACATGTATTGAACTTTCAACAGATTTTTCAATAATTTTATTTCATCCATTATAAATTAGACTATTTAAAAAATATAGTTGAAATATAGGAAAATGTGAATGTAAATTTCAAAATGGATTTCCCGTATAAAACATTTTGGATAACCCTCCTAAAGGTAAGCTTGAATAGAACGATATGATATTGCTCAATTTAGAAAACAGAGCATTGAAATTTCATATATATGTAATTTTATTATTTATATTATTTTATCATAATAATTAATAATTTGCATTTTTCATATTAGCTTCTTTCTTGTACTCAATAAACATTTTTTTGTGTTTAAAGGTTTGTGTGTTCATTTTTGCCATTTTCAATGAATGATTATCATTTTCTGTCTTAATCAATTTGATTAATATTTATTTAGATCTTCATTTTATAAATTAAATTTTTATATAGTAAATAGGTTGCTTGAATCATTTGCTTTTTTTGCTTATGTATCACTCCAAATTAATTGGCATTTCATATTAAACTTTTGCGGATAAAAACCACTAATTACAGAATATAAAATAATGCATATATTAAAATAATCATTTTAATAATTGCAATCTTCATTTAAATTACCATTAAACCTAATTCTGAAAAACTTGTCAAATTAAGTTCTACTTAAAAAACAAATTTTAGTTGCATTAATATGCTATTAATGTGCTATAAACTATATAAAAAATAATTAAAATAAACAAATCTTTGAGATTTATTGATTATTATTAACATAATCACTATTCAAATCTTTCATTTTTCAATAGTTGACTTTATTAACAATGTATATTTTTCAGCTTTAATTTTATTTCGTGTAGAATAAATTAATATATAAATCATTATTTACTTTTTCCTTTATGTTATTAAAAAAATATATTTATTTAATAATAGGTAAGTAGTTCTTGTGATTATCATCTGATCTATATTTTACAAAACGTCCATATGGCAATATTAAAAAATTCTAATTTTTATATACTATTACTATACTATTAATTTCTTTCCTTGCAATTTCTAGATACTTTGTGTTATTGATAAAATTTTGCATGTGAATTTTAATTTTTATTGACAACAGTATCGTTTAGTAATTATTTTACGGAGTCTATATTATCGAAGTAAATGTTTTGATATTAACAAATTTAAATTTATGTTTGGTAATTGCTATGAACTCTCTTTTGCTTCAGAAGGTTCAAATAGAACACAAAAAGAAATCATGGAAGCATCAGATTGAGTTATCATGAATTCTTGAATATTTTATAAATAAAGTTTCAGTTTTTCCAGTGAGAAAGAAATCCCTACTGCATGACGATGCAATTTTTTTTTTATATAGTCCTCATAAAAACTTTTTTTTTTTTTTTTTTTAAGAATACTTTGATACATATTTTTTCTGTGTTCAATCTCAATAACATAATTAAATTAAAAGACACAGGACCACTTTGAAAATAAATTATAAGCAAAACATAAAAATAGGCGTAATTAATCCAGTATAGTGGATTTCTTAAGCTCATACATGAAGGGTTTTTTTTTTTTTTTTTTTTTTTTTTTTTTTTAATCAAGTTGAATAATATGTGTAAAAAGAAATGAAAATAATATGAGAAAAAGAAAAACACATGGGTACAAATAATACGCATTTGCGACCCATGACAGGGACATTTAGTTTTCTAAAGGGGTTTTCATTTTTGTAATAAAACTTCTAATCTAAATAAACCAATTATTAAAACACAGTTATACTCTAATAATCGAGACGACTAATATCACTAATGCCTACTGATTGGTAACAATGATATTTAATATTTTAGGAAGATAACGTGACTTTAAAAAACTATTATTCTTATGTTTTTGCTGTTTGTGTATATATTTTCACAAAATTATTATTTTTTAATTAATAAATAAATGAAAGTTAAATAAAAAAATTTTACTGTGATGTTAATAAAAAAAAATTTTTTTAGTTTTTTTTTCCTTCAAAAGAATTTTTTATATATATCTGGTGGTAAAAAAAAATCATGAAACTATTTAAAAAGAAAGCAATTAAAAGTTAAATCTGTTTTTTATGGGGGGGGGGTGGAGTTGTATGTGTGTGTTTGATACTGTGCTTCGCAACACACATCATTTTTGTTGCTGTTCAATTTATGTTGTAACTTATCGTGTATGAATTATTAATTCGTTAGTTTGCATGTTTCGATTCATGTGATTAAAGTAATTTTGCAAAATATTATTCATTAATCTTACCCGATGGACCTTGAATTCATTTGAAGCAAATGTATTATTCTGCCACCAAAAATGAATCAATTTTTATGATTTCGAATATATATATAAATTAATATACAGTAAAACCTCTAAATAGTAAAACCTTGAGAGCACGGAATTAATCCGTTACTGAGAAGTAAAAATGTGCAGATTTATAGGTGTTGGGAATAGATGTGTCCTCTATTCGAAAATGTTCCTTAGGGATGTTTTAGTGTAAATATCTACAGTAAAACCTCTGTAACGGACTCCTCTATTTAGCAAAACATATAGCAGGGTTGGTTTGATTCCGGAAGCTGGACATGATCAAGCATGGGCAAACTGCGCAATGGTCCCTTCCCCGGATTTTTTTTTTTTTTTTTTTTGGGGGGGGGGGGGGAGGAATTTGGTATGCAATTTTTGTAAACCTGATACTTTATATCTCTTTCGAAATTGCACGTCTTATTATGAATATTTTTAACTTTTAGAGTAGTATAGTAAGATTTAAAAGGTGCTCGCTAGAAAAAGGTGACTGCTATTCGGGAATGTTCATTAGCCTCCTTAACGGACACTCCAGACTACTGGACACCTCTATTAACGAACAGTAATACAGGTCTGATTTTTTTGCAGATGCAGGATTTGATTAAATCACGATAAAACTGGGCAGTGCCCCCCCCCCCTCCTCCACCGCCACCACCTTCTGCTTACATTTTGAATTTGTTTCAACATTGTACTGTGATTATAGTAAATATTTTGAATTTTTAGGTTATAATAAGATTAAAAATAAAAAATAGATTTATCTAAATACAGTAAAATATCTCAAAGGCAAGCATCTCCGGAATGCTGAATTTGTCCGCTATTCGAAGGTGTTTGCTTCTCTGAGTTACCTCAGAGAAGCAATATATATATATTTATGTATGAGTTACAAATTGGAAAAGGTGAGTCGTCGCTAAATAAAATTGTCCGTTATGAAAGTTTTACGGTAAAACCTCCATAACGGACACTCCCAAGAAAGAATATCTCTATTTAGTAAAACCATTTTTCAATTCTCACCGCATGCATTGTTGTATACTTTTACCTCAGAAAAGCAAATATTTCCGAATAGCGGACGAATTCCGTGATTCTGAGGTGCTCACTATTGATAGGTTTTACTGTATTTAGACAAATATATATTTTGTTTTTAACCTTATTCTACTCTAGAAGTTAAAAATATTAATCATAATTAATACAAGGTCGAAAGAGAATTAAATTATCAGCTTTACGAAAATTGCATACCCTGTTTGTGCCCCCCTAAATTTAGAAGGGAGGGGGGTCATGACCCAATTTGCCTGTGGTTTAATCACGCCCTGCTTCTGAAACAAACGTACCCCTGATTTATGGTAAAATATTTTCCCAGTATTGAAGGTGGTCCAATCATGGCTACGTATAATGCTTATTATTATTACCCCTGTTTTATGATCAAATATTTTCCGAGTATTGAAGGTGGTCCAATCATGGCTACGTATAATGCTTATTATTATTTTTTTTAAGTGATAAAAAAAATGTCTGCCTATTGCCAACAAGTGAGAGGTGGGTCAAACATGGACGCAAATCAGACATTTCAAATGTGTGAAATTCAGACACATACAAGTGTCTTAAAAATTAAGACATTTTGAAATGTCTGAAATTTGAACACTCTAGTTTAAGACACTTAAATGACTGAAATTCAGACACATACAAGTGTCTTAAAAATTCAGACATTTTAAAATGTCTGAAAATTGAACACTCCGTTTCAGACACTTAAGTGACTGAATTTCAGACATTTTAATTTAGAGTGTGGCACTTTTTAAGGAAAATCCTGAATATTCTCATGGGGGACACCTAAAACGGGGGACCCGGTGCAGCTGCCCCGCATGCCCCTGCATAAGTCGTACCCTGGATGTGATCCGTTTCAATAGAATGCAGGACTATTTTTGAATTCAGATTTCCTCTTTTGAAAGCACTAATATGTTCCTTCAAGCGAATTTCCATTGATCTACTCGTTTCACCAATGTAAACGCTATCGCAATCTTTATAGGGAATGGTATAAACAACACCGGTTATTGTTTATGTACTAAACTGTATGTATAGGACTACTATAATTAAAACTCACCTACCCAGAAGTCTCTAGCGATAGAACTAGAGCTTCAAATGAAACAAAATTTCAATAGTACAGTCGTGGAAAAAAAAGTAAACACCCCCTACTAACTCCTCAACAAATTATCGTAGACGAAAGTTACTGGTACCGAACGATTCAAAATAAAGTCTACTTTTAAATGACGTATATACAAATTGCTTAGGGGGCCATCTACTTTTTAAAACGAATCCAAACTACATTTTTTTCATTGGCAATACCCACACTGCAAATAAGGGCGTCTTAAATTCAGACACATATGTGACTGAAAGAGTAATTCAGACACTTAAGTGTCTGAATATGGAATTTCAGACATCATAGGTGCCTGAAATTAAGACACTTAAGTGTCTTACTATATGATCATGGTATAAACACTGTAAACTGAAATGTCTGAAATTCAGACACATAAGTGTCTGAAACTGGAGTGTTCAATTTTCAGACATTTTAAAGTGTCTTAATTTTTAAGACACGTGTATATGTCTGAATTTAAGACGTTTAAAACATCTGAATCGCATCCATTTTTGATCACCCTGCAAGTTTTGCTATAGGCAATCAATTGTTCACTGTTTTTTGTAAGCTTTATACACTGTAAAAAATAACCATTACAATATGGAAATTATATTGCCAATTGGGACGCCAATTTACGTATTTTAATATAAATTTACTTCCGTAAATTCCAGAAAATTTTCCATTTTTTGCATATTTCTCCATTTAAAAGGTATAATATAATCTTTCAAGGACAAATCCACATATTTCGCAATCAGAATTTTCTAAACTCACGTATATTAAACATGATTTATTTATTTATATTGAAACTAGTGCATTGACACACCTACTGGGGGAGTTAAGGGGGCTGAAGCCTCTCCCAGATTAGACTAGATATTATTTTTTTTTAATTATGAAAGAATATAATTATTTTTTAATAGATCCTTAAAAAATCGGAATTTTTAAAAAGATATTAATTTTGTCGCACATTTTTTTTTCTCTTTTTTAAATTTTATTATGAAATTCGAAATTATAGCATGTTTAAAATTTACTTAATTATAAACATTAATTACTTAATTATACTTAAGTAAACTAATTAATTGATGTTTTTAAGATTTACTTTAGAAAAAAAAAACTATTTACTTAATTATAAATTTAAGATCCAGTGCAACTTTTTGCACACTTTAACCTTTATAATATTTTGATAATTTAATAATAAAACTTTAAATTGTTTGATTGCAAACACACTTTAAAATTATCCAAATACGGAAACACACAAAAAAAATCGCAAAAACAAAAGTATATATTAGTACAGTACAGTATTTCATTATTTAACATTTTAAAAGCATTCAGAATTACACCAACCAAAACTTTCCAGTTTGTTACGACGCTTGCATTTTTTTTTTACAACTATAACACTGCCTCTAAAATATGCTAGTCCCCTCCAAATCGCAATTCTGGATGCACCACTGAATCTGTGTGGTATCCAAAGTGTATGCTGATTCTATTTCCCTCTGAAATTTAAAGAAAATATCAAGTTTAATTACGAAATTTTCGCAAAAGAAAAATAACTGGAATATATCTCAAAACTGTGGCGCCATCTATACATTTCTTATTCAATATATTGAATAAGAAATATCAAACTTATTATTAATTTGCGCATTTAAGTGTTTGATGGTGTTTTGAGAAGTTATTTAAGTTCGTTATAACTATTATTTTGGAATTATATAGAATATTTCTGAAATTTTTTACTACATAACATTTTAGCTAATCATTGAGTATTGATTTAATTCAGGAATGATCTCATTTCACCGTAAGAAAATTAGTCTCATCGAAAACTTTTAACCTGTATTTCGATCGAAAAAAAGGAAGATAAAAATTATTTGCGCAACTATAAAACACTGGTTTTTATTATTTTTGAAGAAAAATTATATACAATATTTATAACTGAGAAATTTTGTTCAGAATATATGGCATATGGAATATGGAATATATAGGGATTAATGAGTCCAATTAAAAAAAATTGCCATATATTCAACCGATCTGAAAAAAAAAGAAAGAAAGAAAAATCAAAAAATAGAACACTATATTTCTTCACACACTTTTATATACACATACCTTCGCATTAACATTAAACACAGGCTTTGGGCAAAAATATATGCATTTTTTTTATGAAAAATTGATTTTATTTTTAATGGGCGTTGAATTACGCCCCTCCGCCCCCCGCCCCCTCCAACACACAACTGAAACGGGACAAGCCCGAATTAAATATATATAGATATTAATTAAATATATATGTAATATATATACATATGCACTGTTAAAACATTTTAAATATTTTAATATTTCAAAAATAACGTCTGTCATCTGTATTAACAATAATATTTCTGTTCTGAAAATTTCTTCGGTAGAAGTAGATAAACCTTCTGCTAATCTTACATTGCAGGAAAAGCAAAATATTCAAAATTCTAGAGAGAAGATGTGTGAAATCTTTCAAAATTATAAGCAGATAGACAAAATATTTACCGTTTCTGTAAAATAAATTGTGAGTCACAAGTAACTAACAATATTTGAACTTCCTAGCTGTGAAATCGTGGCCGAGAGGGATTATCGCATAGTCTACAGACCATAAGGTTGCGAGTTCGTATCCCGCGACGGGTAGGTGCAATGTTGTTAAGGTATATGTTAAATACAATGTTGTTGTAAATTGAGTAAAAGTAGTTAATCATGTAAAATGTGCGAGACTGTATTGAAATACATGTGTACCCTTCTCTCTTTTTTTTTTTTTAAATACAGAAATTTTCCAATAAATAAATAAATAAATTTTTCCAGAAATTGAAGAAAATTTTCATTAAAATACGTAAATTGTACTGGCGTCTTGATTGGCGGTACAATTTTTATATTTTGAAGGATTTTTTTTTCTGTGTATAAGGCTTTCCGAAAAAATGGCTGCTTTTGCAGAGAAATTAAAGGTGGTCAAACATGGATGCATTTCAGACATTTGAAGTGTCTTAAATTTAGACACATACAAGCGTCTTAAAAATTTAGACACTTTAAAATGTCTGAAAATTGAACACTCCGTTTCAGACACTTATGTGTCTGAATTTCAGACAATTCAATTTACAGTGCAATTTTAACGAGATATTTCAAATCTTCGGTTAAAACTATGCCTAGACACCGAATTTCAAGTCATTTGAATGATAAGTTTTTGAATTATAAGCATCCAAAATTTAGTGCTTCTAATGTTAAATTGCATTTTCATATTTTTATTTATAGCTCCTGAAATTATGCTCCTAATGTGCTAATTTTTTGTGTAGCAATAATACTAAAATACCCTAACATAAATACGTTGAATTTGCAGTTTTTATAATTTTATGGTATGAATTATGAATTATGAAATTAATATTCGAAAAAATTATGAATTGCAACCTACAATTTTTTTGATGGATTTAGATTTATTAAGTCCTGCTTCATGGAAATCCAAAATTTCACATTTTTCTTCCACGTAGTTTTCAAATTAAGGTTAAAAAACGGCAAAATGATGTTTTAAGGGGCCGTCTATGATAGAAGTGACTAGATATTTTGAAATTTCTTCTGCTGTTGTGTAATCTAGCAGGCTTTGGTCAAGAAGGGGGCTCTCTCGGTTAACAATCGAGTACGAAACTTCAATTTGGATACAGCCCTTAAAATACGTTCGTTTTAAAGTAATTAGTTTCTCGGAAACTTATGGTACGGATTGCATAAAAATTTGTTTTTAGGCTAATTGAAGGGATTAGAGTTCATATATGCTGTCAAAATTGTGTACTGCTATTGAAATAAACAAAGTTATGATTCCTTTTAATATATAGATGCCCCCTAAGCAAATTTTATATACATCATTTAAAAGTAGACTTTATTTCCAATCGTTGCAGTAACTTTCTTCTACGATAATTTGTTGAGGAGTTAGTAGGGGTGTTTACTTTTTTTTTCCACGACTGTACCTATAATTAAACTGAAAGTTACAAGCTAAACTCTGAAGATTGAAAAAAGCAGTGGTTTGTGAGATCGCCAACAGCGGTTAAGGGTTAATCACTATTCATTAGTGAAACCTTAGATAGATATTTGTTTTAGATTTAGTTATCTTCAAGATTTATTTAAAGCTGGTTATCAAATTTTAGTTCACTATGTATTAACCCTTTATGTCGCAAATTATGAATTCATGAAAACTTCCATCTTCTAAAGCATTTTTCGTGAATTTTTGAAACTACATTAGAAGATTTACGCAATCATTTAATAAATTTTAGAAGGATTTTTCCAATTAAAATTAATTAATTGAATTTGAATTTAAAGGGATCATTTTGTGCAATATTGATAACTCCACTCAAATCTTTTATTTAAAATATTTTTTTTTAGCATTTTATAGAAATTAGGAAATGTGCAATAGAAATATTTTCGAACTGAAACTTTTCCACCCCATCTTTCAACGTCAAAAAGCTGAAAAGATGTAGATGAAAAAGAAATCAACTTTTTTTTTTTTTATGCAACCAATAATGCTTTTGGAACAAGATGAAATAAACTATCTATAACTCATTTTAAACAGTATTACTATTAATCGATATATTAAATGAATTTTATAACAAGTTATTTTAATGGTACAAGTTATTTTACAAGTACCGTCGGGGCATAAAGTATTTTGCCTAGAGTAGGGGTTGATCTAGGCAAAATTTAGGGCCTATTTAGGGTCCCTTCACAAAAATCCACTTAATAAAACAGGCCCCTTCACAAAATTCTTTTTAATAAAGCAGGCTCTTTCACAAAATTCCTTTTAATAAAACAGGCCCCTTCACAAAATTCTGTTCCATAAAAACATACTCTTCATTAATTATTTTTATATTGTTAGGTTTTAAAATGTGTAAATTGCAAAGAAAACGAGTTCACCAGAAAGTTAAACTTTAGCAGAAGGACTTTAAGAAGTTATCTATCTACACTCTAAAATGAAATGTCTGAAATTCAGACATTTAAGTGGCTGAAACGCAGTGCTCAATTTTCAGACGTTTTAAAATGTCTTAAAATTTTCAGACACTTCTTGTATCTGAATTTCAGACACTTAAGTGTCTGAAACATGAGTGTTCAATTTTAAGACGTTTTAAAATGTCTTAAATTTTTCAGACACTTCTTACGTCTGAATTTCAGACATCTCAAATGTCTAAATTGTGGCCATCTTTGAGCCCCCCTTTTTTTTTTGGCCAATATGAAGCCATCTTTGACCACTTTTCTTTCTAAGCCATATACGCAGCCATGTTTGACCACGTTCAATCATTTTTTATAAATGGGAATAATTTTTTACCATAAAGCAGAGCAGATTGCAGCGTTGGAAAAATGGAATGCTTCTCTCTGCCACTTGATTTTAGGATACCCCGAATTGGGTATGAAATTTTCATAAAGCTGATATTTTAAATCAGTTTTGATATCATGAGGATTGTAATCAGTATTTTGCAGTTTTAGAATAGGATAATATATGTATATATATATTCACCTAAATATGTATTCATGTGCTATCATATATGCCCTACGGCATCAAAAATATTTATTACTTTTAGTGAGAACTTCAAATTAATCTTGTCCAAAGACCTAGTATTCATTCGCTACCTCCCCCCACCGCCTTCATATACTGTTCCAAAAATTAATAAATAAATAAATAAATAATCCTATTCGATGCCGTCAGATACATATTTGGATAAATATATAATTTTCTTTAGCCTAATCATGTTCTAAAAATACAGAATATTTATAAAAATAAGTATAAGATCAAAACAAATTTAAAATATCAGCTTTATGGAAATTCCGTACCAAATTAGGGGCCCGTAAAGCTAAAGGCCCATAGAAACAGCCCAATTTGTCCATGCTGCAATCAGCTCTGCTTTATGGTAACAAATTATTCCCATCTATAAAAAATGATTCACTCCTTCAGAAAGAATTCCATCCCTGCTTTGTAGTGCAATTTCTTCCCATTTAAATAAGATATTCCCATTGAATCAGTTTAAGCATTTGTTGCATTTTTATTTCTGTGTTAAATAAAATCTAACACTAGATTCCGCACAATTTTCAGTATATGAAATCCCAATATTTAAAAAAAAATGAGTATGAAACTTTTCAATTAAAGAGTAAATTCAATTTTTTAAGAGGGGTTTATTTACCATAAGAAAAGTTGAAAAAATAATTATAAAATATTCAGAATTTCACGATAGCTTCATTCTAATGCTTCTGTGATTTGTTTTCATGTTCACACACACACACACACATATATATAACATATACGAAAAGTCACTTCTAGTTTCAAAACCTATTTTGCCTAAATATACATTTTTTTTTTTTTTTTTTTTTTTGCCTTTTCTATATAAGGGGCCATCCCCAAATGATGTCACGCTTGAAGAGGGGGAGGGGAGTTCGGGAAATTGTGGACGTTTGTGACAAGTGGATGGGAGGGGGTAAGAAGAAATGTTACATCACACATTTTGGTTAAAATAAAAGCATTAAAAATCAGCAGATTAAATTTTGAAGTTATTTTGAAATTAAAGTATTTTTTATTGATAAAGTAAAGATAAGATTTAAAGCCAAATATATTAAATTCCATTTCAAATTCCAAAATACTACTGTTTTCAATTGCTCTTTCATATTAATATTTTATTACTACTGTTTATTAATTATGTTTTGTTGTAAACCTTAGTCTTTTTTCATACAAAATAAGTGCACGAATCATTTTTGTAGTTATGCTCACAAATATCATTAGAACACATAGTTAAAGTTTAAAAATAAAATTTGAAATATAATCTGAACTGCAAGTATATGCTCATGTAATATAGTGTGACAAGGGGGGGGGGGGGATGGTAAAGTGTGACACTTTGTGACAAAGGGTGGGAGGGGGGGGGGGTCAAAATTATTGAAAAAAAGCGTGACATCATTTATGGACCGCCCCTAAATGAACTTTGGGGAAAACCGCAATTTTATGTGGAAGTGTAGTTATACATGGAAATATACAAAATTTTAGCTTTTTTCAAATTTCCATTTTAAACCTGTTAAAACCTTTTTACTTGAGGCTGTTCTCAACTGCTCTGCTCAACAAGCACAAAACGTTTTGACACATTTACAAATTCATTTTTTAACAGAAAGATATAAAATTGGAAGAACTGACTATGGAAGCGATTTGGAATTGAACTGTGTTTTCCATTTTTTGATAAATAAAATACCTATTGAGTTACAAGAGATTTGGATCACGTGAGAAAGACGTTTTTCACCCTTACTTGGGTGGTTATTCTTCTTTCACGCGGAAATTCAGTTCAAAACGCCCACTTGGACACTATTTTCTGAAAAACCTATTGCGTTCGCAAAAAAAAAAAAAAAAAAAAAAAAAAAAAGAAAAAGAAATGGAAAAAACAGTTCGATGACATAATTTCTGAACAACAACACCTGCTAGTTTCATGCATTTCCCAACAAAAATAAATTAAAACTTATGTCATAAAGTTGCCCTTTTGGATTTGAGAACAGCCTTAAAAATAAAATAAGCTTAGTTTTTAATTTCTCATGTTTTGAAAATCCAAAATTTAAAATTTTGAACAAAAAATCAAAATACGTATTTTTTTTTTTTTTTTTTTTTTGAAGAAATGAAATTATAGCTGTAAATAATTTATCTTTTATACAATGTACTATTAAAAAATGAAAATTTCGAAAACTGATTTTACATATAATAATCACAAAATTGCAGTAATTTTTTTTTCTTTTAACTGTCATTTATGTAGTTTAGAGAATATACGGATGTGCAATGTAATTAAAAATTGCTTTGAAACCAAATAATATGCAGAATATATATATATTTAAGTTGACATAAAAAAGTTTTGACAACTCGGATTTCAAAACACAAATCAATTTTGCCAAAAAACAGATTTTTGGCTAAAAAGCTTTTCCTTGAAAATTATACATCTCTAATTATAAAATATAAAATATAAATCACAATAAATGTTTGATAATTTTCAAATTTTTATCCAATATTAAACTTTGAGTGAATTGCATATCCTTCATAGCGAACAAACAATTAAATTAAAAGTTGAAAATAAAATGTAGTTATAACTACGATAGAAAATGTTACAAGGAATTCAACATGTTCATCAAAACGCTAAATTCATTAACACGCCAATTTTTTTATTTTATTATTATTATTTTTAAGTTCTTTTAAATCTAAACAAAGTATTTCTTCTTAAACAAAAGTTTTAACAATTTTACGTTTTTGCTTCTATTTTTATAAATATTTTAAATGAAGCAATTTTTTACATAATATTACTGATATTTTTACGTAATCAAATTAGCTTACGCAAAAAAAAAAATATAATATATAATACTGGAATTGCCTTTTTCAAAAAATATAATGAAAAATATTGACATATTTTGGTGTGAATACATTAATAATGAAAACTTATGTACTGAATAAATACTATGCTCTTTTTTTTTTTTTTTTTTTTTTGCTTATTTATTAAAGCAATAATCAGATTCTTAGCATAAAAAAAACTTTCATTTATACACTGGGAGTTTAAAGAATTATTAAACAATTTATCTTGAAAATAATATAAATTTAGCAGCAAATCAAAAGACAATACACAAATCTCATAACAGTAAAAAATATTTATTGGATATAAAATGGTACAAATGAGATAAATAAACGTTAGTCTTAGAAAAGTATTTTAAATAATTAAAAAACAACATCTATAAATATACTGTTTAAGTTGAATTTGAAAATTATATTGTTGCATATATACGCGCTAGGAAATACATACCTTTCATACATCCTTAAAAAGTAAATCCATATCCTAAATAAATGTGCACACTATTCTTGACCTAAAATTATTTCCGTAAATTTTTTGATGAATATTGAGTACAAATTTCATAATAGCAATATCATCCTTATTTCACCGTGATGTATAAATATGATTCATTTAAATATCATAGAAATTCATAGAATTTCAAAACTTGAATTCAGATTCCATACACATGTTATTTCACAAGAACACTAATGTATAATAAACAATTGTATTACATAGATGGCAGATGCACATGGAAGCGAATGCACATGGAGCTGAAATAATCACAATAATATTTTTAATAAATTTTCACCTAAAAAAACTGCGCCGAATTCATCCAGAGAATTGTTCAAAGAACATCTACATTCGAATGTACCAACGGACGTAAAATGTCTCCTTAGACAAAGGGAAAAATAGATGAAGTAAGCGTCTTTCAATTTCGAATGTTCTGAGTCAGTCTACGGTGTGGTTGTTTACAGTACATAATGAGTTCATGTTTTATGATGAGCGTTAAAACTTTTTATCAGCGGGGGAAAATAAAACATAGTACAAGCATAAATGAGAAACATTTTATTTTCCTTATTTGGTGTTTTCCGAAATGCGTTAAATTGATCAATTATCTGGATATTATTATTATTATTACAGTTTTTATACTTTCTGACAGAGTGAAAACGTAGAAAACGTAACTTATATAAAAATTTTGTCGTAACACTTGCAATTAATACATCTTATTTTGATGAAGTATAATCACCGACAGAAGAGAGGTTGAAGGCCATTGCCCCTCCCTATATTTTGAAATTTAATTAGTTAAATTTTCTTTATGTATATAAAAAAAATATCCTTGTAAATAACTATATAACATAAAACGCATAGAGAAAAAGGGACTATATATTCTTTAACAGTTAATGTTTTTAATTAATACTTAGATATTGCATTCATTATTCTGATATTTAGGTAGTCATTATTTAGATAGTTATACATTGATTTTTAAATGTAGAAGGAAGAGAGGGGTTCAGAAGAGCAAAGCACCCTAAAAGGAAAAAAAATCAATTCTGCATTTTGAAAAATGTTCTTATTATATATATGTGTGCACATATATTATATATATATTCAAAAATGAGTTTCTATTTCTTAATTAATAGACTTTTGAAATTCTTTTATGCGAAAATCCTCTTGAACGAGGCATTCTGAAAAAAGGTTCTTAGTTTAGCTTATTTCATGTTTAGATTCTGTGTTTTAGTTAAGCAGATTAGGCTGTGGACTCCAGGCATAGCTGTTTAACCTTTCCCCTCCATGCATTTTTTTCCCCTGCCAGCACTTGTATTTCTTAGTATTTAGCAGAGCAGTCGTTCTTTGAACCCCTCCCCTACATACTCCCATTAGTACAAGTAATTTTTGGAAGATTTTATACTTTGTGAAAATCAAGTCGTTAATTACTTTTTGCATCAAAAATAACTCTACTAAATTTTAATAAGTTACAGTTTTGATAGACGACGTGTAGTTTAATCAGATTGCTGGTTTTATAAAGTAATACTAAATTTATTGGAAGGAAAAGTATTTTAAACATCTGTCATTCATTTGAAAATCTTTTATGATTATGATGGCATATATACTGCAATATAATTGTGTATACAGTCATCACACATATGATATAATTGTGCTACATTCAGACACTTAAGTGTCTGAATTTCTAAATGTCTTAATTTCAGACGTTTCGTCATTATTCAGACATTATTTTCAGTCCATTTATAACATGATCTTAGTAAGACACTTATGTGTCTTAAATTCAGACATCTATGACGTCTGAAATTTCATATTCAGACTCTTAAGTGTCTGAATTCTTTTTTCAGACACATATATGTCTGAATTTAAGACGCCTCTATTTGCAGTGTATATTATAAAAAACAAACATATCTGTGCGTAACGCATACGTCAGTTTGCGAATGACAACACTTTGAAATTTGAAAAAAAAATTTGTTTTTGCAATTTTCTCTACTGCAAATTTTTAAATTTCTTTACATCGCACATTTTTAATTTTTACACCGTCGTATAAGGAAAAAAAATGCTCAGATACTGTATCTTTTTGCTGCCATTTTCTCATAAAACCTGAAAAAAAGTTGAAATTAAAATATGGGCTATGTCAAGAATATTGTCTGTTATTCCGTGATAATGACGTCATATGCATACTTTTCTATAGACGAAGTTTAAGACTGAATTGTAAAAGTGGATTGCTTTAGCGGATGCAAATGACGTCATTTTATAAAAAAGCGCATATTTTAATTCTTAAACCTGAATTATGATTTGTAGAAGTGCGTCATTTTCACAGCCCAGCTGCTTTGAAGAAAATGCTTCACTTTTGAAAATAATGTAATCAAAATCACACTCTGACAAAACGCAATGCTTTACAAAAATGTAGAGTGTCCTCACAAAAGAGAGGTGACATACAAATAATAGCGATTTATATTACAGAAATTGATGATTCTCGCCTCGATGAATTTGCTTCGCCGAGTTAGACAAGCAAGCAAATAATTCGTGGTTTAATAATAATATCATGTTCCTGAAGTTTTTGTCCAAAATTCTCTCGAATAATAAAATTTTAATGCTATTCATTAGGACATTCTACAATAAATTTATCAAAATAACATAATTTGCTTAATTTAATTTTTCCTAATTTTATATAATCTATATATTTAAAACACAAGTGTGTTTTTTTGTCATCTGCTATGATATTTCAGCTCAACCAATTTTACTAATATATGTATTTTTTTAATTGAAAGCTCTTCATTTGCAGATGTGATCGCATAATAACGGAAAATGACATACTGCTTTTGAAAACACGCATTTTTCCTCATACATTTTCTATATTGTTTTTCCTTCTGCATGTGTACTGATACTAAGCTTCAGACACTAGGCGAAATGCTTTAAGTGAAAATGAAGTCATATTTAAAAGGAAACGATCATTTTCTTAGATAAAACTAAACATTTTAACATAAATGCGTAATAAACATAAATTACGGAAATTTTTACTCTCTGGAATTGAGATTAGAATCTCAAGTAAAGAGTGCGTCTGTTCACATAAAAGATGTCGTGACTTCAAGTTTTGAGTTAAAATGATTTTTAAATGATCAAACAAATACAATTTTTAAAAAAATGATGAATATGGATATAGTGCGTATGCAAATTTTGAGAAGGTGCAAATTAAGTATCTATATCATAAAGAATAAACGTATCTGTGCGTAACGCTGACGGCATTTTGCGAATGGCAACACCTCACGATCAAATTTCTGTCTTGAATTTTTCGCTACTGCAATCTTTTAATCTTCTGACCATCGTACATTTTCAATTTTTGTCGCATAGGGAAAAAAATTTACTTTTAAATGCAATTTGTTTAAAAATTGTATCTTAATTGACAAATGAATTATATTTTTTTAAATAATTTTTGATCATGATTTTTTTTAAGTTTATCTTACCCCGTGCCGGTTTCAATACATAATAATGATAAACATTTTGCACATAAAGCAACAAACATTTTTCAGCATTATTTTCTGACTTTTTTTGCATAACGAAATTAATACTTCCTTTATAAACAAATAAAAGAATAATATTAAAAAAACCACCAATCTAACATATTTGTGAAAGACAAATTAACGAAATTAATACTTCTTTTATAAACAAATAAAAGAATAATATTTAAAAAACACAAATCTAACATATTTGTAATCGTACAATTTAAATTTTTAGATCACCAAATAGGATTTTTATTTCAAATGGAATTTGTTTGAAAAGTTCATCTGAGTTTACTGATTGTCTATGGTTTTAAAAACAATTTTAAAGCATGAAATATTTTTTAATTTATCTATATCGCGCGAAGCTCGATTACGGAAGATTAATCCGTTCGCCCTTAAAACAGAATAGAGTTCATCATTTTCTTACGGCTAATATTCATTAAAAAAAAAAAAAAAAAACCTTCCCTACAAATAAATAAATAAAATAATATAAATAAAACACAAAGTTAACATAAGCTCTGAAAGCTCTATAAACTCTGAAATTATGAGAATATAAAAGGATGCCGTAAGTAGCAAAATCTTTGTCAAATAACTCTTAGCATGTTGCTAAAAAGAAAATGTCGGTTTTGATAAATTTCAAGAATTTATTTGATTGTATAATTCGTATTTCCCATATGAAAAATGCTTTTTAATGTAAGTGGGCAGTCTAAAAAATTTATTGCATCTAAAAAAATTATTAGTTTTCAATTTAAAAAACTCCTTTCACCTATATTCTTTAACCCGGGAAGCTCGGGTACGATCCCCTAGTTATTAATAAATGCTTGGTTCGAATTTCGGTAACTGGATTTCATATTTCGTTTCAAAAAGTTATTTTTCACAAAAAATAAAAGAAATTTTACAAAAATATAATACATTTCACAAAAATAACTTTTACTTTTTACGAAATGGGTCCCAAGAATATATCCCTGGATCGACCCCTGCGAATATACAGTAATACTTCGACTTACGTCAACAATTCGTTTCAAGACTAGCACCGTAAGTCGAAAACGACAGAAGTCGAAGTATATTTAGATATGCAAAAAAGGATAAGTAATAAAAAGTCATCAAAATCCAATGAACATATTTAGTCGTTGAGCCAGGGGCTCGAGTGGTTTCATCTCAGCGGACTTGGCAAACTATATATTTTTGGATTCACCACAACAACAGTAAATCATTTATCCATGATACTTTCGAAACCAGGGTAGCTTATGAACGCCATATTGGAAAATGGATGCCGTCATTGAGTCAGGATTTCGAGTGGTTTCATGTCAGCGGATTTGATAAACCATACATTTTTAAATTCACCACAACAGCAGCATGTCATTTATCCATGAGACATTCAAACCAGGGTAGCTTATGGGCGCCATATTGGAAAATGGCCGCTATAACGATTATCTCGTTATATATGTTTACGTTCCATTTCCCCCCCCCCCTCCCCCAGACAGTTTCAATTAAAATTCTGTTTAATAACTTATTTATTTTGTGCACTATAGTCAAACAGTGCAGCCCCTAAATTAAATTCAACATTTAAAAACTAAATCGATTGTATTAACAGCCCTTCACATTTAAATCAAATTATTCTAAGTACTCGTCTCTTTAATAAAATAAAATCAGTGAATCACTCTCTATTTTCACTTTCTGATTCTTTCACACATACGCTTTAACCTTGTACAAAATTCTTTACGGCTGACTGTTAGTTTCAAACGCATTTTAACTTCGGTCATTTCCTTATTTGGGCATGAATATAACTCATCATTCAAAATCACTTTACATGCAATCTACTTATTAGAATTATTTTCGCTTCACACCCTTTTGTTCAGATGTATGGCATTTCTACATTTTTTGTGGTAAAGCGGTGTATCTTTGATCTAACATCTGGTCTAGAAAAATACAGTCTCATGCTTTTTAGCCTAACGAACTCTGTCTGTTACTATGCCCTTTCCAGATAACACTTTTTATTTTTACATTTAACCGCAGCTGTATCAATGTACTGATGAGGCTCCGTCTATCATGACTCAGGAATGTATGCAGCCCACAATCTGCCCCCCCCCCCTACACAATTAATATGGTAGAAGCCTACCGTACATTTTTGGCGAACATACCAGCCAATGTTTCTATTACCCCCTGTGCATGGCGCAAAAATACTTTAAGATTGGCGATATTGTAGACCGCCAAGCAAGAAAGTTGTAACTGTATATTCTTATCATTCCTGCTTTCTCGCTAGCCTCGTGATGACGTCTTAAAAGAGGCTCCTTATTGCTCTTCCCCTGTACCTCTCCCTTCGACTTTCATCATGAAAATAAAATAAGTCTTCGTTTACCGAATTGGAGTTTTTTTTAATAGGACCTGGTGTTCTTTCTAATTCTCGCAATCTTATAAACGCAAACGGCCATCTCTTCTAGCAAAAAGTCATCATATAAAATTGGTCTCCGTGACCAGCTTTTTTCTCCAGTAACAAAAAAAAATGTAAGGGAGAGGTACTTGCTTCTAAGCCTTTTTTCTGCATGGATTTCTGGCAGCGATGGATTCCCCCCGGCTGTCACACCGTGCCCGCTACGTGGATTTCATCATGGAGTGAACTTTCGCCCTGGACGACTGCTCTTCGCCGTAAAATATCTGTGCCTGCCTGCTTCTCTGCTTTTCCCCTTTGCCAACCCCCGGAGTTGTGGAATCAGCTGCTCCCTTCCCGTCGCCTAAGAAATCTGCCTGCCTTACATCCTCCGGTGCCGAAGATTTCTGCCCGCGTGCAAACTTATCTCTCGGAACATTCCCCCCTGCCCTTTTTGTGGCATCGACTTTACGTTCGCTTATACACCGGACAGTGCATTAATCGGCTGATAAATCATCCCTACTAAGGAAACAGCTTTCAACTCAATCACATAAAGGTGATTCTTCAAATAATTGTGTGCTCTTTTGTCTACTGAGGTGTGCGCGTGTGTTTTGTGCAATCATTCGACTGTGCCTACAAGTTTCCAACAAAATGATGTGCAATTAGTTTCTTTTTTATAATCTTCTGTTTTCACAAGTCCTACAAATTCTACAAAGAAGAGAAACCCTTCTTGAGAAACCTTTTGAATCTGTGTGAAAAATACTACAAATTATTCAACAGTTAAGTGCAGTGAAACACTAATTTCAAACCAAAAAAAAAAAACCCTGCAAAAACGTGTGCTACCCCCCTCATGTGTAAAGAAAAGGTGATAAGAGAATACTCGCCTTAGCGAGTGCTAAAATTTCCCTTGTTTACTTTCTGTTTACGAAAAACGAAAGGAACGTCCGAGCGAGTCAGCGATTCAATGAATGAATCTCGCTCTCCAACCTCCTCAATATTCTGGAAAAGTGTGTTTTGTTTTTTTACCATACGACACCAACTGTGTGAAATTCAAGTATTCCGACAAATGAGTAGTGTGCCTCTGAGTCGTGTGTTCTACAGATCCTGCATCCTATTATTTGACAGCCGTTTTCTGTGATAAAAAAAAAAAAAATCTCAAAAAAAGTCTTTTGCTGCCAAAGAATCGTTTTAAAGATTCATTCAAACGCATACATAGATTTGTAGCAAATGTTTATGATATTGACAAAGAGGTCATGAAGGTGCAAAAAAAAAAAAAAAGTGAAAATAAATACTGCACCAGTCCCTTAAAATAGCACATTTTTAGAGTACGAAAGCATATTTTAATTCCCCCATTTAATTGCTTTCCTTTCGCTTAATTTTCTTTTCAGTTAATTCTGGAAGCCTTGTTTTAAAATTTTTAAAGTTGTTTCATTCCATTTGTATGCTTTCTTACTCCATAAGTACTCACAAGTACTTCTTATTTAATTTTATTAACATTATTGTGTTTTTGTACAGGATACGAAAACACAGTGATATTGCTATTTTTGATATTTTGTGTTGTCTATTATAATATTTATAAATATAATATAAGTAGTTTTTTTTCCCATTGCATTGAATGTTCCAATATCTTTAGTTATTAAGATACACATTCACCTTTGCTTAACTTTTAATGCATATTAAAATATATTAATTTTTTTTTCTCTCTCAAAAAGAGTTAACGAAGATTATATTGAGTGCCATATATTTTTCTGGTTCGCCTTTCGGCTTGAAAATATTTTAATTTGAGAAATATTTTTAATTTCTGTCCTTTTAGAGAAATAAGGACAGATAGCAAGTTTTATTTTTCTCTCTGCTAAAATGGATAAAATAAGTTTTTAATTCAGTTGCTTGCTCCTACCAGTTTTATTTTGAAAGACTTACATGTTTCATTCATTTAAAAAAAAAATAATAAAATAAAATAAAATAGGAGCTATTACGAAATATTTTTCTGTTTCTCTTTTGCTTAAAATAAGCAACGGTATTATTTTTACTTTGGGAAACACAATTTTGTCCCTGGATAAGTTTTCTTTCTCTCTATTTTTTTTATATAAGATTTAAAAAAAAAAATAAGACCTTTTGTTTATATTTGTGTATTACTTTTTTTAATGTGATTATTTATGTGATTATTTTATTTCATTATTTTAGTTGCTTTGCATTTTATTTGTTTATGTGTGTTAGATATGTATGCAGAATTTCAGTAACAATTTTTGATTAGAGAATTTGTGTTAGGTAAAACGTTGACCATGTCCGCTAAACAAGTTCAAATCAACATTAACCAATTTGACGGAGATCCGGATTTGCTTAAATTCTTTTTTAACCAAATTAGGTCTGTCGCTGAAATTAACAAATACAGCCCTCGGACTACCATTGCTGTACTTGTAGGCAAGTTAATTGGTCCCGCTCAAAAATTTTATGCTCAGAATCCGGAAATTCAAAAAATTAAGGATCTAGATACGCTTGAAAAAGAATTTGCCGCATTTTTCTCACCCCCCAGCAAGTGCGTGGCTGGCGTTGAACTTTCGAGCTTATCTCTTCTGCCAGCGGAGTCAATTAAAAACCTGGCACATCGGTTAAACGTGTTAGCTGCAACTGTCTATTCAGATATTAAAGACGAAAATGCCCGTAACACGATTAAACTTATGAAATTTATGGAAGCTGTGCCAGCTAACATACGAATAAAGTTACAAGAAGAAGGCGTGAATGAATATCGTGCTGCTGTTGAAAGAGCACAGATATTACACGAAATTCTGCATAACGAAAAGATTCTACATTCCTTACCCTCTGTCAGTAAATCTCAAAATAACATTGAAGAGCAATTGAAGGAACTCTCGGAAAAAATAAATGCATTAACACTCGCACCGCCTGGACCCAAAACTGAAACTAAAAAAAAATGACATGCAAGGTAGCCCAAAGTATAACGCAAATGCGATGCGCTATAGGAAAAATTTCAAAACGCGAAATTTCCCAAAACGTTTTTCCCCTCACAATCTTCCACAAAGAAAAGTTGTGACTTGTCAACTCTGTTTCCGCGATGGCCACCAGGCACATCAGTGTTTTAAATGGAAAAGAGTTAATACACAGAGAAGGGAAAATGTTAACAGACGCAACAATTACCAGGTTCAGGAAAACTAGAACAGAGACACAATTTTTATGCTGATGATTTTGTGTCTCAACCATGTGACTTAACATCAGCAACATTTCCTATTGACCCTACATTACCAAAGATCTCTAAAGAAAGATTAGTCAATTCAACCGGGTCACAAACTTCAGATCACATTAAAATTGCAAGAAATATCACTACTCAAACAGAAAATGAAGGCGATAAAATTGTTCACATCATTTGTAGTGTTAATACGCATTCTCCATCACTCCCTCTTGTAAAGGCCACTATTGCAAACCATAAAATCACCCTATTGGCTGACTCTGGAAGTAGCATTTCGTTACTTTCACAAAATTTATTCAATGAACTTAAACCTGTATTAAAATACAAGAGACTATCAACAGCCATAAATATTAAAACCGTCAATTCGGATGTTTCTTTTTCTTCATGTATTAAAGCATCCATTAAATTAGAAAAAAAATCCTTCTCGCACCACTTTTATATAGTGGATATTCCTGAATCCTCCAGTTTTGAAGGCATTCTTGGTTTTGATTTCATTAGTAAATTTAACATTATCATTGATACTTTCAATAAATGCATTCACATTAACAACAACTTGACTATTCCACTAGAAACATCACACACTAAGTCTAAAGTCAGTGAAAGTAATCAATGTAACACCTTATGTGATGTAGTGACAAATCAAAAAGTTTTCTTAACCCGTAAAGTCATTCTAGAACCCCAAGAGCAAACATGGTGCTCAGTTTACACAAACAATAATATCAAACATGACATAAATTATCTATTTGAATATGTGGCAGATAAAAAAGAAGTAATAAGTCATGATGCCATTATTCAAATGAATAAGAAAACTAAACGCAAAAAGAAGCCTGTACAATTAAATCATTTCTTTTCTATTTCACTTACAAATAATTCTGACACTACCATTCATCTCCCTAAACACACAAAAATTGGACATTTATCTGAAGTTGAGGAAATTCTTGACTACCCCTCGGATAATTTGGACAAGCATCATAACTCAGAACAACACTTCCTAAATTTTATTCAGGCATCTAATGAAACATTAAAAAAGAGGAAAGAGGATTTGGCAGCTACCGATTTTGATCTTACACATTTAAGTTCTAATGAAGCAAATACAATGACTAAATTATTACTTAATTACTACCCGGCCTTTTCAAAATCATTAAATACACTTGGACATACTGATAAGATTGTACCTGAGTTGAAATTTATTAATGATTACCCTATAAAAACTCTTCCATTCCCCCTTCCCCAATCTTTGCAAAAAGGTACTTTAGAACAAATTAAAGATCTGCTTGATGCCAAAATTATTGAACGCCACTGTTCAGAATGGGCTTGCCCCATGCTTTTAGTCAAAAAGAAACCAGACGGAACTGGTAAACAAAAATTTCGTCTCGCCTTAGATCTTCGAATGGTAAATACTGTAATTCAAGGATCATCTTACCCTCTACCTAAAATTCAAACCATCATTTCAAATCTTTCTCAGTATCGATATTTTTCTTCTCTTGACTTTCATCAGGCATATCATCAAATTGACTTGCCGGAAAAATTCCAAAATCAGTTGACATTTACTACTATGTTTGGTTCTTTTAGATACAAGAGATTAGTGTTCGGATTAAAAAACAGTGCTTCTATTTTCCAAGCTTTAATGGACTCTTTGCTTGATGAGTTACAATTAGATGGTGTATATACATATCAGGATGATTTCATTGTAGGTGCAAACTCTTTTGATGAAATGTGTAATAAATTAAAAAAAATTCTCTCTATCCTAACCAAATACAACTTAACCCTGTCTCCTAGCAAGTGTACTTTTCATAAATCTAGTATTGACTATTTGGGATTTCATGTAGAAAATCAGTCAGTTTCCCCGATTCAGTCAAATATCATAAAAATAACATCTTTTCCCACACCTACAACTAAACGTCAACTAAAAAGACTCATTGGTGTCATTACATTTTATAAGAGTCTAATTCCATCCTTTTCTGAGTTAGTACAACCACTGATAAACCTAACTACTCCAAAAGTTAAATTTAAATGGACAGTTAAACATCAAGAAATCATGGACACAATACAGAAAATTTTCTTTAATTCTCCCATGGTTAGATTACCTGATTGGAACAAGACATTTTATTTAAATACAGATGCGTCAAATGTTGCTATTTCTGGTGTTTTATTACAAGAACATGATCAACAACTTTTACCAGTTGCATATTTTTCTAAATCTCTTAAGCCATCAGAAAAAAAATACCCTGCACTTAAATTAGAACTCATGGCAATTTATAAATCTGTAACCGCTTTCAAATATTATTTATATAACAGACAATTTGTAATTCTTTCTGACAGTAAACCCTTAGAAAAATATAACAAGACTACTAATCCAGCTGATATTATCTCTCGTTGGCTCATGGAGCTTTCAGAGTACTCATACACTTTTAAACATATCCCTGGTAAGAAAAATGTTCTTGCTGACTATTTATCTCGCTGTACTTTTGAAAACAATCAACAAACTCTGGATACTAACCCTGAACTTATCCATGACCCTCAACCATTACCTATTGTTGACTATGATACACCAGACAGTAATAATTCATGTTCAAGCGCCACTAAGAAATATGTAAACTATCTTGTATCTGGTAAACAAACAAATCCAGATCCTTTATTAGAAATTTCAAATGAAACTTTCTGCACTGAACAAAAAATGACACCACCTTGTCCACTGTTTACAAAGATATTCTAAAGAAAGGACCTTCTCAAAAATATCCTAATTACTTCATACACCCTGATTCGAAAGTTTTAATGTTAAAAAAAGAAAACAATCTTAATAACACTTTTTCATATCACATTGTTGTTCCTAACTCTCTTAAAAGCAAAGCTTTAACAATCTCTCATTTATCTCACTTTGGTTTTAATAAAACTTATGAGTTTCTATCATCAAGATATTTTTGGAAAGGCATGTATGTTGACACTTTAAACTTTGTAGCTTCATGTGTCAAATGTCTTCAATGTAAACATCATCAAACCCCTCCTGCACCCTTACAACCCACCTACACGCCCAGATATCCTGGCCATACTATTAGTACAGATCTCGTTGGACCTTTTTCTAATGGTAAACATATTTTAACTATTACAGATCACTTTTCAAGACATGTTGAACTTTTTCCACTTAATGATACATCTGCAGCTAAAGTCGTTAAATGTTTATTCTCTTACATAACCACCTTTGGGAGACCTTCTGTTGTCTTATCAGACTTAGGACCCCAATATACATCTCAAATATATAACATTTTTAATGATACTCTAGGTATTAAGGTACTTCACAGCTCTGTTTCGAGACCACAAAGCAATGCTCTTTCGGAGAGAATAAATAAATCTATTAAATACTCTGTTAATATACTTTTACAAGAAGGTCACTCATTTGAAAATGCAATATTTATACACAAGTCGCTCTATAATGGTTCAAAACATTCAACTACATTATTCACTCCTAATCTTCTCCACTTTGGACGTGAACTTTCATTAATTTTTGACACTTTTGATCAGAATAGCAATCAACCTTTTCTAGACAAACATACTGAAATACATAAACTACTTGAAGATTTACACAAAATATATGACAAGGCTTACAATAACATTAAAACAGCACAGGATAAGAGATATAAACATTACGGTCAGAAAGCTAAATTAAGAACCATTTGTCTCAAAGATATTGTGTACTTAAAATCTGTTGATAAATTCAAACCTAAATACACTGGACCATATATTGTAACTTTCAAACATTCACCTGTGTCATTCTCGATCAAGAGATTGTATGCTGCTGATAATACAGCATTTCGGGTGCACATTGATAGGTTACTTCTTGCACCACCTCGATATGGACATTTATTCGATGCTACAAGTCACTTAAACAATCACAACTTCCCTAATGTTTATCAACCACATACATACAATTTAAGAAACAGAAAATAATATACTTCTGTTTACATTTTTTTTTATGACATGTATTGTGAAGCTAAGTGTACAACCAGAGGCCTAGGTTGTATGTATGTTGCTTACAACAGATCTTTGACAACATTATGGCTGGCCCATGACTGTTTTCTTCGAAGATCTCTTGTGAACAATATTTTGAATCACTTTACACTCATTTCATTTTACTGTACACTTTTTATGTTATTTACATACACTTAACTATTATTTACAGTTTAACATTTATTTTACATTTCATTCTTTTACGATTACATTTCAGTTAAAACTGATAACTAACACATTTAATAATTGCAATTATTTAAAAAAAAAAAAAAAAAAAAAAAAAAAAAAAAAATTTTTTTTTTCACATGTAATTTGATAACATTTTCTTGGCAACCAGTTAGTTACCTTCTAAAGATATGACTTGTGCATTATTTAACCTGATTATGACTTTTTCATTTTTTTTTATGTCTCTCTTCACTCTAGGATTGTCTACCCCTTTTTGATTTGATATATATGTGAAATATATATCTATTTTTTTTTATTTTTAATTCTCCCTTTCGAATGTTTTGTTCCCGTTCAAAATTATTGCCCTTAGGGTCCAAAACTTCATTGTGTTGAGAGACAACCCCTTGGAATTGGTGTGCCAATTCACAAAAAATCAATTTTTGCTTGTAAACCGACGTGTGCTCCTTTAGAAGACCGCTAGTGTCTTCGGAGGAGCAGGGACTCATATAAGCGGGCGCTGTATGAGTCTCAAAAACTCCCTCCTCACATAAGGCTGAAGCCCTAAGCTGACGCCATAATACTTGTGGTCTACACAAGATTCAGGGTGACACCTTTTTCATGGGCGTGCTTCAGGCACCTCTTTTTTTTGTCATCCTATGCTGCATGCATGAATATTACATTTTTTTAAAACCATGTCCAATTTCTTTTAAATCATATTACAATTGATTATTAGTTTACAATTACACATTTCACTTATTATTATTTACCCTTTACTTCTAGTGTTGCATTTGTGTTTATATATATATTTTATTGTTAGTACTTGTATTTTTCATAAAATGATCCGAATCAGGATCAATATTTTGATGATGTGCAGCCAAGGGTCTAGTTACATGCTGCTTAAATATTTGCTGTCAGAGTCGACTCAGTCAAAAAAAAATATACCATGGTATGCAATTTTGAAGAAAATTTTACTGAAGGTGGAGATCCATAAACTTAATTTAGAAAATATTAATTCATAAAATCTCTTAGGACTGTTGAACTATTGATGAAAGAGATTTTTTTTTATTTTCATGACAGCAACTTGTTTAAAAAAAAAAAAAAAAAAAAAAACTTTTATGTTTTGAAGATATATTTATATGTGTAACTATTTTTCTTGCTGTTTTGCCCATGCACACGGGTCAACAAAAGTTTTTTTTTTTTGCGGTGTCCCAGGTGATATATATAACGATTATCTCGTTATATATGTTTACGTTCCATTTCCCCCCCCCCTCCCCCAGACAGTTTCAATTAAAATTCTGTTTAATAACTTATTTATTTTGTGCACTATAGTCAAACAGTGCAGCCCCTAAATTAAATTCAACATTTAAAAACTAAATCGATTGTATTAACAGCCCTTCACATTTAAATCAAATTATTCTAAGTACTCGTCTCTTTAATAAAATAAAATCAGTGAATCACTCTCTATTTTCACTTTCTGATTCTTTCACACATACGCTTTAACCTTGTACAAAATTCGTTACGGCTGACTGTTAGTTTCAAACGCATTTTAACTTCGGTCATTTCCTTATTTGGGCATGAATATAACTCATCATTCAAAATCACTTTACATGCAATCTACTTATTAGAATTATTTTCGCTTCACACCCTTTTGTTCAGATGTATGGCATTTCTACATTTTTTGTGGTAAAGCGGTGTATCTTTGATCTAACATCTGGTCTAGAAAAATACAGTCTCATGCTTTTTAGCCTAACGAACTCTGTCTGTTACTATGCCCTTTCCAGATAACACTTTTTATTTTTACATTTAACCGCAGCTGTATCAATGTACTGATGAGGCTCCGTCTATCATGACTCAGGAATGTATGCAGCCCACAATCTGCCCCCCCCCTACACAATTAATATGGTAGAAGCCTACCGTACATTTTTGGCGAACATACCAGCCAATGTTTCTATTACCCCCTGTGCATGGCGCAAAAATACTTTAAGATTGGCGATATTGTAGACCGCCAAGCAAGAAAGTTGTAACTGTATATTCTTATCATTCCTGCTTTCTCGCTAGCCTCGTGATGACGTCTTAAAAGAGGCTCCTTATTGCTCTTCCCCTGTACCTCTCCCTTCGACTTTCATCATGAAAATAAAATAAGTCTTCGTTTACCGAATTGGAGTTTTTTTTAATAGGACCTGGTGTTCTTTCTAATTCTCGCAATCTTATAAACGCAAACGGCCATCTCTTCTAGCAAAAAGTCATCATAGCCGCCGTCGTTGAGCCAGGGACTCGTGTGGTTTCATGTCAGCGGACTTGGTAAACCACACATTCTTGGATTTACAACAACATCAGAATGACATTTATCCATGATACATTCAAAAACAGAGTAGCTAAAGGACGCCATATTGGAAAATGGCCGCCGATAAACAGGGTGATTGAAAAATTTTCTTGTTTTTGCATGCTATTAAATTCATTGGGCGATTGAAGGACAATAAGTAAAGACATGTAGGGGTCAAAAGGTACAACAAAGTTCAGTTAAAGACCTGCCACAGTCAAGAGATATTTTTGATATCAGGGCATCATTTCTTTACATGGATCGTGAAAGAACGAAAATTGGTTCTACATCCAGATCTGTCTTTTGAGCAGGATCCAGAGAGACGAACGTGATATCTCATATTTACAGAACATGATTACCAATGAATGGATAAATCTAGACATGGTAATAGAATCAACTGGAGAAATGACCTATCTAGAAATTATCGAAGACATGGTCAAAGCTATGAGAAGGGTGAAGAAGCTTACCAAACTTTCAAGAGAGAATATCTGTCTGAAGACTCGAAGGCAGACGGGTTTTTCAAACCTCCAAAGATAAAGAAGCTAAAGACATTTTCTGACTTTAAGAAGAAACAAAGTGTAAAATTTAATAAATCAAAGTGCGTTGCCTAGGCTAGGCAGAAAGAAATATGTTTGCTAAGATGACAATCATTGCAGAGAGAAGAAATTTCGATATGAGAACTGTCTTTTTCTACCACCTAGGGCCGCATTCATAGTCCTTAGCAACACCTGATGGTTTAATGCGAAAAATTGAAAATCAAACTGATGGATGTTATGACAAAATTGCGACTGCTGAAAGAATGCAAATGATGGTGTTGTTAATATCATTGACGGAATGTATTTTGTTCAAAGCTATCGCAGGAGCTACAATCATTTGGACAACTAGCAAAGAATCTGTTTTCTAGAATAATACGAGATTCTACATCCTCTCAAAGAATAGATGTTGTATGTGATATATACAGGCAGGTGTCAATAAAAAGGAATGAACGAAAAATACGAACTGTTGGTAATGCTATAAAAATTATATACTCCTGGACACCCAGTACGAAAATGGAAGCAGTTTCTATCTGATGAGAAGAACAAGAAAGAACTTATACATTTCATTTCTCAAGAATGGCAAAATGAGCAATATTTGAAATAGTTGAATACACGATTGATGTACGTTATCTACGGAGAAAATTTCTATAAATTCACGAAATAATTAGTTGACGAATCCACTAAATTGACCTGCTTCCAAGAAGAGGTTGTACGTGACTTTTATTTCGAGCACACCATGCTATAGCGTCTGGATTTTGAAATATTATTATTATATGGATATATACTGATGTGGCAGTCATCACACTGTTTTCTTTAAAAAACGATTTGAAAAACTAGAAAGGGTTAATATTTGTAAAATATGGATCCAATGACAGGATAAAGCACTACAACTTCAGTGCATGGGCTTCTTTGTAAAGAGGAATGTAATGCATTACCTGAAATGCATTCACTGTCAGGTGCGATACAGTAAGTGCTTTTGCAGGCAAGGGAAAATGATGATTCAGAACACTGAATTTCGAAATGCGCTTAAGGCGCTTGATACTGAAGCTGATATATCAGAGGAAACAAAGAAATAGCTGGAGTCGTAAGTTTGCCATCTCTATTATGGAAAGCATAAATACTCAGACATCAATGAATTGCGCTATATTCTATATATTGTTTCTGTAAAAAAGGAGTCTGTGGAGTCGCATCCCCTTCTGCCATGTAGCAATACACTCTACCCATAGGTAATGCGGGATAATTACCATGTTCTTGTTTGGATGAACTGCCTACAGGCTGATCCTGATCTTCCATTCACAGTTAAATATGGTTGGATTTTTGGAACAGATAGTAAAGGAAAACACTATCTAGACGTCCAGTGGAATGGCAGTCTCCTGCTCCTAAGCTATTTTGGAACTGATGTCATGTTCTTGTTCAATAACATGTGTCTCACCATCATATGCGTCTCTTTTTAATAACCTCAGATATACAAGCATATGCAGAATATAGAATAGTTCTATGACGATGGCAGTTATTTGGGCACAGGAATGTCAACCGATGATGATGATAGCAGTGAAGCAGACTAAGATTTCTATTATTTATAAACCCGTTCGGGACCAGCATCGTTTACTTGAATACATGAATTTTATCGGTTGACACCACTTTTTGTCAAACAATTAAATTCAGCTTGGCAATCAAAAAATTATCTTAATTAAATAAGGAAATTTTTACTTTTCATTTTTAGTAGTATCAAAAACAAGCGATAGAAACACGTTACCGAAGGAACCCATAGTCCCGAACGGGTTAATTCTTAACAGAATAAGTACAAAAGTTTCACCAGTATTAATAGTAATCTTGAATTGCTGTGTCTTACCACATGAAAATAATATGCAATAAAATGCAAAAGAAGATTTCGGTTTTCTTTCATCGCAAATGTCTTTTGAACTGTTTATCCCATTGAAAATGTTAATAAACACAAAGTTAAATGTAAAGATAAGCATCAAATTAAAATAAAATCTTAATAAATATATAATTTGTGTAACGGTTTATGTTTAAAAATATTTGTTCTTTCCATTTCTTCATTAAAATCTTTTTAATTATGTGATACTGGCAAAAAAAAAATCATATGTATCTGTGTGCGATAGATGACGCTCATCTTTTCAATATGGCGTCTATAAGCTACCACAAATTTCATAGTATCATCATAAAATGAACTCCTTGTACCATTGTGAATCCAAAAAGGTATATATCATCAAGTCCGCAGAGATGAAACCAAAATCACTAATTTTGGCTTCTGGCTCAACGACTAATTCTATTATATTTAGGGATTATGTTACATATATTTAGCATTAACAAAAAATGCGTTCGCAATACAAGAATTTGTAATACCTCATTCTTGTTAACTTACAATTTATTGTTCTTCTAGCTGACCAGTTCGAGATTTTGAGCATGTGAAAAAATCTTTCAATGAAGTTTGAACCGACAGTTTTTTTCTTTTTTTTATCTGAAACTCTTATCTGAAATCAGAGTGAATTTTCTAAGTTTTTTCTAGTAGTTGCTTCTATTTGCTCATCTGACTCAATATCTTCAAAAACCAGTATTCCATCTTCTATAAGGTTTAGTCCTTCGGTTAATTTTGCAGCCACCATAAACTTTTCCGTAGGTTCAAAATCTACATTTATTTCTTCGACAGTACTTTGTGTCTTGAATTTATGCGTTCAACATCTTAAGCATATATCTCTAACAAGGAGAGGGCCAATCTTGTTAATCACAGATTTTGATTATTTTAATATATGTTGTAGGGTAGAGACCCCTTAGTGTCAGGTTCAACGGATTTTATCCAACGGTCCTTAGTTCTTGAGAAACCGGGGGGGGGGGGGGGCGGTGTCTTATAATAATACACAACTTAAATACTTACTTTGCAACCACAATGACAGGTTGGTAGCTCAGTTGGTATGGCGTTTGCCGGAAGATCCGCGGGTCCGAATTCGATACCTAAATGCGCTACATTTGTTTTTCTCATTTTTTTTTTGTTTTATAAATATACTTGTAAGTAGTATAATTACTAATCTCATTGTCAATTAAAATTTATAATACTGTATATCAATTATAATTTTAACCTATTCAATTTTTTACTTTTAACTAAATAGTTGTATAAAACATCCTAAAACTGATAATTTTTTAAAAATCACTTTTAAAATGTATTTCATATATTCTTTATCGATGCAATGATATTGAGCAATTGTGTCAATTCGTGATTTTAAAGAAAATCATATATGCATTTCTTTAACAAAGGAAGTCAATGCAACAATACTATTATTCTGTTTTTAAAGTAACAAGCATAATTATACTAAAAATTAGCATCAGAATAAAATTACAACCGATTTTTTGCATATTAAAGATTTTTTTAATTTGTAATACGTATGCTTGCCCTTTTTTTTATTTTGCTTTCACTTTTATCTTCTTTCTGCTTTTATTTTTATTTTATTTGAATATTCTTTTATTGTATCATAACTAGATGTCACCACAACAGATTTTGTCCCGATTTTGGAATTTTTAACATTCAATAATAGATCCAATTTCTTTTTAAACCTCTTTAAAGGATGAGAAATAATAGTTTAAATAATAAAAAATGATAAATTTAAGTTTGTTAACATTATATTTAATGTATGATATTAAAATTTGTAATTGAAATTATTAAATTATAATTACAAGTATAATTATAAAACGAAAAATGGGAAAAACAAATGTAGCGCGTTCGGGTACCGAACCCGGGCCCGCAGATCAGTCAGCGAACGCCGTACCAACTGAGCTACGACCAACCTATCATTGCGGTTGCAATGTAAGTATTTAAGTTGTGTACTATTATTAGACACCCCGGTTTCTCAAGAACTAAGGAGCGTTGGATAAATTCCGTTGAACCTGACACTAAGGGGTCCCTACCCTACAACATATATTAAAATAATCAAAATCTGTGATTAACAAGGTTGGCCCTCTCCTTGTAAGTTGAGCTCTCTTTCATTTTCGGCAATTTAATCATTTAGGAGAGATACAGAATCACAATTTTAACCCTTAACTGATGTTACCGGTCTCTCAGACAGCGGCTTTTTTCAATTTTTATAGTTCAACTTACATTTTTCTGTTTAACTACAAACACTACCGAAATTTTGTTCCGTTTGGTACTTTAGTACTATCACCAGAGACTTTTGAATGGGTTAATTTTAATTGTAACAGTCCTGTGCAAAAAGTTTAGTACAAAAACACCATCCTATGAGTTAATCGTGCCTTTTATTCATCTTTCGTTGCAGCGATCTCACAGACCGCTTCACACTAGTTACATGACAATTTATGCGACATCAGTTAAAGTTTAAGATGTTTTCTTAGTCTCTGTGAAGAAAAAGGGGCAATTTCTTTTTCCAGGGCAGACGACGGAAATGCGGTGTGACGTAAATCGGGGTACAACTGTAACTCCAGCAGCTGCAATATCGTCACAGCTAAAATTAGTTATTTAAATATCGACAAGTCTCTCTACTAATTAGAAACATCATAGTAAATGTAATTCAACAATCTTATATCTATATTATACTAAAGCAAAAACATGTCCTTGAGTAATGGTAACTGGTAAAATGAAAGCGACTTATCGGTGTCAAAAACCTCTCTACTAAATTTCACCTTTACTGCGATTTTGTTAAACTTCTAAGCATCGCACAATTTCACTTTTTACATCAACGAATAGAACAAAAATCGCTTTCAAGTGCAATTTGTTTGAAAACTGTATTTGAGTTTACAGATATTTTATGATTTTAAAATAATTTTTAAGCTTGAATATTTTTAAATCTGTGTTTAAAATAATTACCGAAGGTTAACCCGTTTGCATTTGGAACAATGTAAATAACGAAGCGTTTGAGTTATTCTTCTAAAACAAGTAAATTTTCAACATCAAAACATTTTTAAAATATGTATACTATAAATGTATGGCATATTTTTATAATTATTATTTAGGCTGTATACAAGAAAAAAATATAACAGCAACGGAAATATTTTTTAAAAAATATGAGGAAGAAAAAAATATTTTTTTAATCACTGTGCCAGGAAAATGATGCTTGTACCAACACAATGACAGAAATGGAGTAACTAAATTGCAAACACATTTTATAAACATATTTAGTAGAATAATTTCATTCTTAATTTACATAACTACAGAAATAACTAAACAATACAGAAAAATGGAATTAGGGGAGAAATATTTATTTTTTGCAAGCTTAAACTAAAGAAAACCTTTGAATCTGAATTGTAATGCTCAATTAACACATGGTTCATTTAACACAGGTTCAATCTGTTTTATTATGTCAGTTTTACTGTATGCAGAATTCGGTCAATCCTACAGATATGTAACAAATTCAAAAAATATTAATAAATTAAAGATACTAGGGGATCGTTCCCGGGCTTCCCGGGTCACAGAACATAGGTAAAAACCAATTTTTTAACTGAAAAGTAAATTTTTTTTAACCATTTGGAAAAATGGTTATTGTCCTCGTCAGGGCAGGAAATCAAAATTATATCTGAAGCTTTTTATTGGTTTAATCTGCATTTTATTCGTTTTCTGATTGGTCTATACAGTAATCTGTATTTCCCTTTACTTTCAACTGAGATAAATACTTCTGTTGCCACTATGACAAAAAAATAATAAAAACTACAAAAAAAAATTAATAACTCAGAAACAAATTGCGATACAGCTTTCAAACAAATTGCATTTAAAAGTACATTTTTTTCTCTATACGACGGTGTAAAAAGAAATATTGTGGGATTTTTATAAGTTTATGAACGAAATTTAATTTAAAATGGGTTGTCAGATTTATTGGAAATCTGACAATGGAAAAGCTTTTTCCCGAACAGCCAATGAAATGCATGGATAATACGTAAGTTTCAGGTGGATAATACGTAAGTTTCAGGAAATCTGACGAATCGCAGGCGATTTTTGTCGCTTGCAATTTTTACATGTAATAACACTATTAATGTTTAATTCATGGCGTACGTAATGTATGATCAACTCCGTGTGATTTTTTATGTCTTAAATTTTAGTCTTTGAAAAAATCATTTTCCAAATGGTCGTTGTAATTTGTTAAATTGCTTATTTTATTTTATTTTATTTATTTTTTTACATGCAATATATTTTTTAGATTGCCCACTGAAAATAAAAAAGTATTTTTCATATAAAAAATATGATTCATACAATCAAATAAACTTTTGAAAATTATCAAAAGCGATTTATTTGTATTAGTCGCATGATAAGAGTTATTAGCCCAAGAGCATCCTTTTATTTTCTGATAATTTCAGAGCTTTAAGCGCGTAGTTCAATTGCACGTCTGTTAAATTTGTGTTTTATTTATATTATTTTATTTATTTAATCATAGAAGAAGTTTTATTTTTGTTTACGGAATATTCTCTCTATCTCTCTATTCTAAAAAAAAGTAACTACCGCTGTCACCGCCGCCGCCGGTTTTGATTTTTTTGTGACCGGAGGCCTTTCTTCGTTAATATTAACAAAAATAATGCATACAAAAATATGAAAATCGGCGGTTTTATACAGAAATGTTTGATAAACACGCTGATGCAGACAGTTTTCAAATCGAAGAATTATTTTAAGAGTTATTTAATGCTAAAGTTGGACAAAATCGTTCCACTAAAAAAGTTTTATAGCAGCAAAAACTATACATGGCAGTGTAATCATTTTTAGATCATTTTATTCGTTAGAATTTGCCGGAGTGCAGATTGCATTAATTTTTTTATTTTGACTCATTTTTACAGGTTTTATTTCTATTTTAAATTCAAATTTTTAACATTTCTAGAGATATTTTTTACAGATTTCAGAAAATTGTACTAATTTAAACTGTTGCCAACTGTATAAAAAGCGCAAGCAATAATGTTTGCTTCAAATTAAAAATTTATGTACACGTGACTATTATAAACAGGGAAAAAAACTTTCAAATTAGAATTAAATAATTACGTATAAAAAGCAGGAACTTATTAAAAATTACGTCATAAAAAGTATACACGTGAATTTTAAAAGAGAAAGGATATTGTAAAATAATAAATTCATTAACATGCGTTAGAAGTCTTAGGAGAAATTACGACATATTTACGTCACATTATAGTTATTACATAAAATGAACACAAAATAATATTGCAAAAAAGTTTAAATTTAGAAATTGCGCTAGACATTTATTTGATATTTTGAGAATTAATTTAAAATGTCTCATTTAAAAGAACTTTCTTTTCGCTTCGTTAACAAATACCAGGAGACAAAGACTCTCTTTACTTAATTCCTTTTATATTAGCTTATTTTGAAATGTTGTTACATGTGTATACGTCATCAAGTTATTTTTATTTCGACGTTTTATTTGTGTTTTTATTAATGTTGTACGACTTTATTTGTTCTTTCGTTAATAAAAACTATATCAACTTGAATAATTTGGCGAGTGGTTTGGCGATTTATATAATTTGGCGAAATTGGTCGACAGGATAATCAAGTAGTACCGCAGCGGATTTGGCGTTAAAATTCCCCAATCAAAGAAAAATGAACAGAAATTCGTTTATAGGGAAATCGCCACTGTTTTTTAAATTATAATTCAATCTTTCGAAATCTTTTTAAAGCCGATCAAATAGCGTGCATTTAGAGTCTGCGGTGTCTGGACGGGGGTTGGCGAGCATAGCTCGTAGGTGGCCGAGCCCCCTAGTATTTAAAAAAAAAAGTAACTACCGCTGTCACCGCCGCCGCCGGTTTTGAATTTTTTGTGACCGGAGGTCTTTCTTCGTTAATATTAAGAAAAATAATGCATACAAAAATAGGAAAATCGGTAGTATTATACAGAAATGTTTGATAAACACGCTGATGCAGACAGTTTTCAAATCGAAGAATTATTTTAAGAGATATTTAATGCTAAATTTGGACAAAATCGTTCCACTAAAAAAGTTTTATAGGAGCAAAAACTATACATCGGAATTTAATAATTTTTAGATCATTTTATACGTTATAATTTCCCGGTGTGCAGAATTCATTTATTTTTTTAATTTGACTCATTTTTCGAGGTTTTATTTCTATTTTAAATTCAAATTTTCAGCATTTCGAGAGATATTTTTTACTTATTTTAGAAAATGGTATTAATTTAAACTGTTGTCAACTGCATAAACAGCGCAAATAATAATTTTTGCTTCAAATTAAAAATTTATTTGCACGTGACTATTATAAACAGAAAAAATCATTTGGAATTAGAATTAAATAATTATGTACAAAAAGCAGGAACTTATAAAAAATTACGTCATAAAAAGTATACACGGGAATTTTAAAAGAGAAAGGATATTGTAAAATAATAAATTCATTAACATGCGTTAGCAGTCTTAAATATGAGAAATTGCGTCATATTTACGTCACATTACAGAAATTACATAAAATGAACACAAAATAATATTGCAAAACAGTTTAAATTTAGAAATTGTGCTAGACATTTATTTGATATTTTGAGAGGATCTTTTCAACTATTTTTGTTAGGAAAGCGCAAATAATATTTCATTTCTAACAAAAGTATTTTCACGGAAATATTTAAAAGAGAAAGAATAGCTAGGTCAAAATTACGTCAGATTAAAAACGATTAATTTAAAATGTCTAATTTAAAAGAACTTTCTTTTCGCTTTGTTAAAAAATACCAGGAGACAAAGACTCTGTTTACTTAATTCCTTTTATATTAGCTTATTTTGAAATGTTGTTACAGGTGTCTACGTCATCAAGTTATTTTGATTTCGACGTTTTATTTGTATTTTTATTAATGTTATACTAATTTATTTGTTCTTTCGTTATTTAAAATAAAAATTATGTCAATTTGTATAATTTGGCGAAATTGGTCGACTGGATAATCAAGTAGTACCGCAGCGGATTTGACGTTAAAATTCCCCAATCAAAGAGAATGGTCGTTGTAATTTGTTAAAACAACGTTGTAATAATAGAAATCCGTTTATAGGGAGATCGCCACTGTTTTTTAAACTATAATTCAATCTTTCGAAATATTTTTAAAGCCGATCAAATTAGCGTGCATTTAGAGTCTGCGGTGTCTGGACGGGGGTTGGCGAGCGTAGCTCGTAGGGGGCGGAGCCCCCTAGTATTCGTAAAAAAAATGATGAACTCTTTATGTTGCTTTAAGGGCAAAAGGATTAATCTTTCTTAATCGAGCTCCACGCGATATAGATAAATATAAAAATTAACCTCCCATACCCACAATAACCCTTTTTAAAAAATTACTATTTTAATTTGATCATTTTAAATTCATTTTAACTTAAAACGTGAAGTCACGATTGCCAGCAAAATCTTTGCATGTGAACAGTGGCACTCTTAACTCGAGATTCTAATCTCAGTACCGGAGAGTAAAAAATTGCCGCTAGTTATGTTTTTTGACGCATTTATATTAAAAAGTTTAGTTTTATCTAAGAAAATAAGAACAAAAAGATACAGCAATCTACTATTTTCCTTTTTTTAAGCCTTTACTTTCAACAGAAAAGGAGTACTTCAGCTGCCACAATTACAAGAAAAGTAATAAAAACTACAAAACAATTAATATCTTAAAGTTAAACTGAGATACAGCTTTCAAAGAAACTGAATTTAAAAGAGAATTTTTTTTTCTTATACGACGGTGTAAAAATTTAAAATGTGCGATGTTTAGATGTTTAAAAATTTGCAGTAGAGAAAATTGCAAAACCAAAATTTCAAAATGTTGCCATTCGCAAAATGACGTATGCGTTACGCACAGCCCTTTGTCCTTTATAATATAGACTAGCTGTTACCCGTGACGTCGTTCACGTAACATAAAAAGAAGAAGAAATGAATTAATTAAGCAAAGCATTTCCCTTCCGATAATTAAAAACATGTATAATAAACCAATTCTTTATCACATTTTATAGTAGACAATCTATTTATGTATTACGCTATCGTACGTGGCACAGAAATCTCAGTTATTTGTTAATTGTTTAATAGTGACGCCCAAATGAAACGCATCTCATTGGTTATTGAACATTGGTTATTGATTGGTTATTATTGGTTATTTAATTCATCCCTATACCTATAAGGGGGTTACCATAGAGGGACCCTGTTTTGTCGCCTAGTTTGTCGCCGAAAGTGACGCCAACTTAGCGATATCTCTAATATTTCGCCGAATTCCCATAGACTTCCATTGTAAACCAATAGGGTTTACTTGCTTCGAGAAAATCAACAAATTGAGATATTTTAATGCAACAAAAAGTAATATTAGCTTAGGGGATTATATTAATTATATTTAACCCTCTCGCAGCTTAAGGCGAAATCAGGGCTGTCACTGGAGACCACTTTTATAGTTTCGCACCACTATTTTAAGAAAATCAATTTTGCAGTGTATTTTTCATGTAGATGTTGTTAATGTCTATATGGAATTTTTTGTACTTAAAATGTGGTCCGAGTTGTATTAAAAAATAGTCGCCAGTGGAAAAATTGAATCCCCGAAGAAATCTCGGATTGCACACATTTTGCTACTTTTACGTTTCCCGAGGAAATCTCGTGTTGCGCAGCGAGAGGGGTTAGGGTAGTCCAAGTAAGTTAAATTGTGAATAAAAGTAACATTATACAATGCTTAACATGCTTTCCCAAACATAAATTTTAAGGAAACCAAACTGTTCTTCAAGGGCGGGTTGTATAAAATATTTCTTTATTATAAGGTCATTGACATAACTCAGGTTTATACACTGAACCAGGATGTCTGTTTATATCATGAAGTAATAATAAAATGGCACAGATGTCATATACGCACCGGGGTACGTAATTGTCGCCAAAATAGCTTAGTTTGCTTGATATGGTACCACCGGTTATTGTTGTTTATTTATTAATAAATTGTTTATTTACTTGCGGTCAGCGTCTTCTTTTAACCTATGTTGCGGGGCTCTGTGGCTGAGTGGTCAAAGCACCACTCAGCTAATCGCTTGTGCGTAAGAGTTTGTGGGTTCGATTCCCGCTGGTTCCATTGCATACACACTTTGTGTGGAACTCCCTGGGTGTATTTCTCTTGTGTTGTAATATTTCCTTGTGCTATCTTGTTTCCGACTTATAAGCGGCCTCTAATGTCAAGCATACAAGTCGTATGTTATTCAATAAATAAATAAGCCTGTATTGCGACAGTTCAGGTGATCCACATTCCCTCCTTGAAGCCAAATAAGCAACGTTATAATGGTGACGCAGTTGGGACTTTTCAGCCGTATCAGCATCTCTAAGATTAGCCTGACGATCGGCTTGATCATGTCTACGCAATTCTGTTTGAGGAAAAGTTTCATTAATTTTTGATATTTTCAATGCTCTTGCATTACGTGAATTTCTCGATAAATTTTATTTCGCTTTGATGACATTCCTCTCTTTAAATTCTTATAACATTTTAAATTCAGTTAGACATTGTATTAAAAGCTAAGGCATATTTATTTCAATCTATCATACTTCACAAAAAACTATTATCCAAAAAGGCTTAGATGCTGCATATTCTCGCGGCCGCCTTCTTGGATGTTTTGAGATTTCTTTGCGATTTTTTGTTGGCAATGTTTTACATTTTATTTTCGTTAAGACTAACATAAGCATAAAACACTGCTTGGCGACATTTACTACTTGGCGGAAAGGGGGTGTTCACGCCAAGAAAAGATCCAAGATGGCAGCCGCTGGAATATATAACATCTGTTCCTAAAAAAAGAGCACTAAAAAGAGCTACTTTTCAAAATGTCAACAAATATTTCGCCCTTTTAAAGCTAAATGAAATGTAGAATTAAAATTCAGCTGCCACACTACGATTTACAAACGTTTCTCCAATTAACAAATTTATACTGAATGTTACTTTGATGACGCAATCATATTAAAAATTTATGTTCTTTGAACGAAAATGCAAATTCCTTTAAAAATAAAGTAACTTTTATTTAAATTTCCTGAAATGAATGCTTAAGAATTAACACTCTGAAAAAATTGTTTTATTCAGGTAATTTAGTAAACTTTTGACTTTTTAAGAATGAAAATACATTTCCTGCTAATCATTACGTCATTTTCGACATTGATAATTTTACTGTGCATATTATTGACACTTGCTCCATGGAGGAATGAGATAGATGGAGGTGCAGTAAGGTGGTCCAGGGCCGGACTGGCCCACCCCGCTACTCCGCGATCGCGGGGTGGGCCAAACGGGTGTAGTGTGCCAAAAAATAATAAATTGTTTAAGCTTTTTGTTTCTTTTCAATAAAACTAAAAAATTCATTTTTTTTTTTTTTTTTTCGTGAAGCGTGTTTTTTTTCCTTAAATCAGGTTAGTCTGATTTCTCTTTTCTCTCTCCCATCTGAAATCTTTGGAAGATCCTGTTCAAATTATTCATTTTGTATAGAAACCGAGAGATAGGGGATAAAGTAAAAAGCACATATCGCTCACCCGCAAAAAAAGTGACACATCGCGCAAAAATTCATTTTGCGTTTTATTCCACAGATAGATCTGTCATAGGTGCGTCTTGATACAGAAAAAGTTTCATAAGTGTAGTTATGCGGAAAATCCCTTTATTACGCTCTATGTCTATTCGTGACCACAGAAGGGGGCGCGGGTTGTGTGGGGAGGTAAAATTATTCAAACTTCCAAACTTCATTTATGTCTTTATTCTTAAGGCTTTTACACTTTTACTCCTGCATGCAGAGCTAAGTGCTAAAATTTCTTTTTACAGTAAAATCATGTAAATTTTCTTTTGCCTCTCCTGTGAAATTTACTTTTGCCAAGATGTGTCCCTTTTCTTGCGGGTGAGGAATATAGTGAGTGAAAGGTGGAAAGTTGTTCGATGGGATGGTTTGCCTGCGGACACTTGCGTAGTAACAAAAGATAGACAAGGATTAGCTTACATATATAGGGATGATCTACAGATTAATGATCTTGGAAAGCAAGGATTAGCTTATAGAGAAAAATGAGAGGAGGCCGCAGCAGACTTGAATAATAGTGACGTTAAGCACGACAATTTTTTAGAATTGGTAACGCTGCTATGTAAATATATTGAAATTTTGCACGGTTATCGTGGTTTAGCTCGTGGTATAGCAAGGCTATCAAGAGAAGCCAAGAAAGAAGATCTTCAGAGAGTATGAAGAAGACTAGAATAGAGCAGATAGAAGAACAAAATGAAAATCCTAATTGGCATGGAAGAAGTTCGTTGATTTCATTCCTATCCAAGTCATTTATAAGTAAATCAATTGCACAGATCCAAATAAACATTGCCGATGAAGTAAAACAGTCAGTTTCATTCAATATTGAAGTAGATTTCATACAAGATATATCGGTAACGGCGCAGTTGGTAATTTGTATTCGTTGTATTCATGCAGCATGGTAAAGGGAAGGTTAGCTTTAAAAATTGGTTGATGCTCCCAAAACAACAGGGGAAACTCTCTATCCCCAAGTAAAAGAAGAACTTAAAAAGTTTAAACTCCCTTCTTCACAAATAATTGGCACTTCTTTCAATGGTACAGCAAATATGAGTGGGCGATATAAAGGTTTGCTGTCACAACCTAAAAATGACAATCCAAATATACAGCATGTGCAGTGATATGCTAAATTTTGTCCTAAAAGATGCAAAAGAATGTTGCTAATTGACAACGGGCTTCTTGAACTCAATGCAAGCTACAACCGTGTTTAACTCAGAGGATATAAGCGAATGAAAATATGGACTTTAGTGAATAATCAGCCTGTAGGTGGAAATAAACTTCTTCGCCGATTACAAAAAGACAACGCTACTAGGTGGTGGAGTAAGGATCGACTACTTATTAGCATGTTTGAGAAGTCTTCAAAACCTTTTAACGATCAACATAAGTTTTCAACATTGCTTAAGTGACTACAAGGTATCACCGAAATGACAATTTTCCATCACATGTCACTAATTGATAACTGATGCCAGTTTTAGTAGATATTAATAGCAAACATTGTAAGCAACCTATCCAATATATTTACGCCCACATCGAAGTATTTGCAGATAAGCAGCCTGGCTACGTAACTGCTACTAACAAAATCCAAATCCTGAAAACCAATCTGCTACACAAAATAGATCTCCAGAACCTTCAAAAACAACTAATAGAAAAGGAATAACCATTGAAATTGAGTTTCCCACTGGAAAAGAGAATATCTATATCGAAACGTCTATGTGGTGAATATTATCACAATAAGGCAAGAAGTATTATCAGATCACCATCAGAAATATTTAAGGTAAATGTTTATAATATCATCTTAGACAGGGTTGGGTTGGGTTGATTTTTGACGGCCGATTATCTTCACGAGGGATATAGGCCCGGGGGGGGAGTGCCTTCCGTGGAGGTTTTTCTAAGGGAACCTAATCCGTATTTACGCATGGAAAATCCACGGCTCGAAGAAAACCACGAAAACTCCGAACGATTAGGCCGACGGGCGCGATTGGGATCGAACCCAGCACCTCCCGTCTACCAGCTTCGAGAGCAGAACCTCTCGGCCACTGGTGGGGCCATCTTAGACAGATATTCAGCAGTTGAGCACGCGATTTACTGGAAATGACTTGCTCATGAAAGACATTGCCTGGTTCGATCCTTGCCGCTTCAGTGAGGTTAAATTTTTAAATGAATTTGCTGAAGAAGCTCTTGGTACTCTGCTTGACTTGGCGAAAGTAAAAAAAGACTGTGTCAGGCTCAACCGAACAGGCCAGCCTAGAAAAAGGTTTTAGATTACAGCCCTGTCGATAGAAGAATTTAACTGCAATCCACAAACAAGTGGCATAAACCTCTAAAAGTAAGACCCTCCCAACCAAAACTTCATGTGAAAAGAGTTGCTGTAATTTTCCCTGTACTATGCTGATTATAATCAATCACTATTGCAGCAACAATCTCGATGTAGCAAATTTTCAGCAGTGTACAGAAAAGAAATGAGCAATTCAGAAGAACTCCTTAAAGATGATGAGAATCGCTGTAAAGTTACTAAAAAATGCAAAAAATTCTTAGCTTGTGCATTAGAATTATTGTGCAAGTTGAATGCCTATGATCATATTTATCCACATTGTACATAGTCTAATAAATACATATTAATTTTATCATGCACTCAAGTGTTTTGTGAATGAGTGTTTTCAACGCTTAAAATTATAAAAAACTACTTGTGTCTATCTCTAGGACAAGAACCGTTAGAAGATTTTATTCGATTCAGTGTTGAATGATCTTTTGATTATGATTGCTATAAAATAATTGAGAGAGTTTCCTCAAATTCAAAAGAAATGTCCAGATATCTGACTCTGGCATTCTAATTAGATAGTAGTGAGGGTATAAATCAAATGATTCAATTTTCAGGTACTTTACTGACATTTTAAATAAACATTAATCAATGTACAAAATGTATATATGTTGATAATTTCAAATAACAAAATAAAATGTACAAATGAATACAATGATATTTCAAATGACAAATTAATCAATGTATGCGTGTAAATTTTAATAGAACTAACTCTTTCTGGTCAATTCTGACACTTTCTAGTATAAAATTTACAATGTCGTGTACAGACAAGTCTAAGGTTTTATTGACGGCATAGTGGTTAGCATGTTAGCCTTCCATGCAAAGGGTCCTAGGTTCAAATTTCGGGTGAAGGATGGATGTTCCTAGGTATTGTCAATGTGCATAGGTTAGGGTAAGCTGGGATCGGTTCGCGTTCGGAACCCCTTTACAAGTAGCCATCATTATTCTAACGATATCTTTGGCAGATGCTGAAAGCGCAATTGATCCACAATTGGACTAAACAATTTTTTCTAATACAAAGAATACAAATATCTGAACAGAATTCCCATGAGAAATTTAAAACGTTTTTATTTATTACGTGTATACCTTTTAATTGTTTAAAGTTTACATATTCAAAAAATAAATCAAAATTAAGCAAGTTACCCCCCCCCCCCGGGTTAGGCAGCCTAAGAGAGACTGCTCAGGGCCGGCTAGGCCTGCCCCTTAGAGCTTAACGTCTCTCCCGGTATGTTCCCCGACACGTTGGGGCTCGTTAGTGAGTACAGCCCTGTCCGGCCGTATGCAGACGGACAAACACAAAATGCTCAAGGGGCGACGCTCACCCGCTAAGGGCGTCTATGCACCACCGACCACAGAACCCAGAATTTATTTGAAAAAGAACAAAGTGGGATTACAAAAATTAGACGAATGCCTTCCCGCCAGGAAAACGCCTACTCGCGACAGAGGGCGGGAGTATGAGAACATTTAAAGTAAAAATAAAATAAAATAAATAATAATAATAATAATAATAAACATCACTGATCCTGGCCGCCGGGGTAGGAACCCCTCTCGCGACAAGGGGCGGCAGGAAGGGAAAAGAATGGAATGCGTGGCACAAGTAAGATGGCACGAGCAAATACTCAAGCCCCCCCCGCCCCCCGAGTTAGAGCAAAGGGCCATTATAACAATGGGATTGTCGCTAAGTGGGCCAATGCCTAAGTCTAACGGGGTGGGCCAAACTACGCCAGTCCGCCCCTGTGGAGGTGACGCCAAAAAAGTAACCCTAAAATCCGCTACAGAAAGCCCAAACAAAACCACGTGCTTTGACACGCCTATCAATTCAAACCGGTTTAAACCTGTATTTCTTTGCTTTCATTTTTTACCGTCGGAAATTGTTATTCAAGATATGATTAAAATTTCGATAAAAAATGACTTATGCGCTGTTATAGGATGTAGTACTTGATCAGAATGTATCAAACATACTAATATATCACTTCACAGAATTATTTGATTATTTTATTATATGTATTTCAAATATAAATATCAGATGCGTCTTTTAAGATTTTACTTGAAAGGGTAACATTCTTCCGTTATTGTCCTAAAATCGTTTGCACTCGAAAATCTAGATTTTCGATTAGTATTTGTAATTTAAGTTTTCATATATAATTTTAAAAGAATGCTTTCATCCTTATATTTTATCTATTTACATGCAATTATTAATATGCTGTTAAAAACAAATAAAGACGTTTAATTAAATTAGTAGCGATTGATACAGTCAAAAATGGTGGCCTATTTGAAGCGCAATTATAAAATTTCATTCCATCAAAGAAACTCTATTAATTAGTTTGAATTACTTGAGTTTTGAAACATTATTATTTGCAAAAAAATAAGTTCACCTGATAGGAAAATTTTAGCTGTAAGAATGAAATTATTATCAATAAATGCTTAGCTCGCATTTGAGGAATTGGACTTGACCTTTCGATACAAAGTTATTTTTTTTCACAAAATTGATATGCATTTCTCAAGAATAACTTTTTCTTTTCAGAAAATTGACACAAAAAAAAAAAAGAAAAAAAAACCTTCCATCTATACCATTCCCAAAACTTTCTTCTATCTCATACATGTTAATACTTCAAAATTCGCTAGCACACTGCCAAAATTAAATGGCAGTCTATACCCATCACGAGGATTCTAAAGTTACGAAATTCCGTGCATTAGTTCTTGAGATATGACGATCGCTGAAATCGTGTAAATCCAGCAAACTGCAGCCTAGCAGCACCACCTATTTGGTGCTTTAGACCAAAACCTATGATACACCAAAACCGCCTAACAACAACATATGTCAACGTCAAACTGAATCTGAAGTTTGGGGAGAATACGTGCATTAGTTTTTGAGATAGAGCCATTGCGAAAATCATGAAAATTCTAGCGTAGCAGCGCCACCTATTGGACGATTAACACCAAAATCTAATCAGCAACAACTTGTGTTAACATCTAACTCTGAAGTTAGAGCAAAATTCGTGCATTAGTTCTTGATAGAGCTATTGCTGAAATCGTGAAAAATGCAGCACAGCAACGCCACCTGATGGGCGATTTATACCAACAGGCAATCAGCACCAAGTCATATCAAGGACTAACTGAAACTGAAGTTTGATGAAAATCCGTGTATTAGTTCTTGAGATACAGCTACTGCTGAAATCGCGAAAAATGCAGCATAGCAGCGCTACCTGTTGGGTGATTTACACCAAAACTAATCAGCACCAATTTATATTAGGCACTACATGAATATAAATTTTTATTAAATTCCGTGCAATAGTTCTTGTGATAGAGCGCCCACAAAATTTTTGTGACATTCTGACAAGTGCTTTAGATACAGTACTGTATCCGAATCTTTTGTGTGTCCTTGTAAATGAACAATAAATGCTATGCACATCATATTTCACCACAAGTACATTGTAGTAAATCTGAGTAATTTATGTCTATTCCATTATATTTCAGTAACATAATATCGCTGTAAACAGTCCCCCTTCCCCTCCATATATCATTATATAAAGGAATTATTTTGTGTGCCCTGTAAATGAATAATAAATGCTTTGCAAACCGCATGTTCTACGAAATGCATGTTTTACTGCACTTTATAAATGCATATCAATTTCTTTACGTTTTAAATTGTCTAGCATCATTAAAATGCACTTGAAAAGAGTTTTCCCATTGAGCGTAATATAACAGAATACTTTTAACCGCCCATGCAAATTAACTATAAGTGCCACCCTTTTTTTTTTTTTTTTTAAATAGCGATAACGCTATAATAAACGTCAATAACATATAAAAAATGTAGGTGATCCCAGTATATTTACAAGAGTTAGAGCTCGACCAGAAGGCCATACAAACCGAAGACAAACATTTTTCATCTATATTGGAAACGGTTAAAGAAAGAAAACTTTTAATAATAGAATTTTTAGTTTTTATCAGATGATTTCAATATTTTATTTAATCTTATTTTGACATTTATTTATTGCTAATTTTCCAATTCCAATTATTTTAAAAACAAGCATTTATTTTAATAAATTTGCTTGTTTACACATACATCTGACTTGTGTGCTTGACATCTAGGCCCGCTTATAAGTCATCGTCAATATACAGGGACGATATAACACAATGAAATTTACAACACAGAGAAATTACATCCGGGAGCTCCACAAAGAGTGTGCAATGGAGCCAGCGAGAGTCGAACTCGCAGACCTCTGCCGCTCTCAATGCTTGGCGGCTGGCAGCGCGGTGTCCTAACCGCTCGGCCACCGAGGCCCCTTTAATAAATAACAACACAACAAAGGCCCTTTAAAAAATGTACCATTTTTTCTTAAAATATACTTCAGCTGTGATTCATCTCTTTGAATTCGTCTTAATAGAAAATCCCTTCCACGTGCTTGTTTTGTTTGGGTTTTCTTGGACGTTTAAATTTGAGCGATAAATGGTTTCATATTACAAACCTTTTTTAAGGCACACTGCAACTCCATCTATCTCTTTCCTCCATGCACTTGCTCTTCAAATGCTTTTTTTTTTTTTTTTTTTTTTTAAATTAAAAATTCCATATTTATGTTAACCGCGCGCAGACGATAAACCGTAAGCATTCATAACAATTTTCATTAAATAATAAGAATTAATGCCATAACACAGTCTCATTTTATTTCAACATCAAAGCATATCCGTTTTATTTTCCACGAGGCTAACGAAAAAGACCGGCTACCGCGGTGGGCCCGATTCTTCTTTTTTTACAGACCGCTGGTGTCACGTGATGTTCGAATGCACCAATGAAGGTGTGCGAAAAGAGCATCACGTGACTCCAGCAAAAATGTAAAAAAAGAAGAATTGGACCCACCGCGGTAGCCTGTCTTTCTCGTTAGCCTCGATTTTCCATATATGACGTCACATTAGCTTTCTTTCCGCACTTACTCAAAATCGATTCACCTTGTATTATTAAAAATACTTGAAAATTTCCGTTTTAATCTTTCAACTGGAAATTAAATTATTATTCTGGGTTTTTATTTTTTGGCAACGAAAAAAGGAAGATGGTTAAATTTTATCAGAAAAATGTCAATTCATTGTGTATGAAAAATAATGAAATTTTGGATTATTAAGCAAAATATTTGAATAAAATAAATTAAACATAGCCTATGTTCATTTCCGGGTCGTAATCCACCTATAACCAAAAATACAAAAGCATTAATTCATCCGTTTAGACGCTGTCTTCATTCAAACATTCGGACACACAATGACATTTATAATATTACTAGCAAACCCCGCGGCTTTGCTCGCGTAATATTTGAAATATGCCAAGTGATATTTATATGTCTAATTTTTATTAAAAGGTACTAACTAAATTTTTATTTTATTAAAAGGTAATATTTTACTTTATTAAAAGGTACTTATTACTTTTAGGAATAATTAAAAAAATTACTATTTAAAACGCAGTTTGATTAAACATCATTGTTACACTGCATAAGGCAAAAATGAGACTTAAATTAATAAAACGAAATAAAACTAAATAAATAATAATTTAAAAAATATTTTGAAACTTTTATGCTCAATTAATACGCTCATTTCACTATTCATTTGAAGTTTTGAATTTTTTAGAAACCATCTTCTTACATCTTAAAATTAAACATCATGTCAAATTCCAAGTCCTACCACCTCTCTCAACATAAAGGGCTATTTTGAAATAGGAACTATCACCATTAATTTGCCAACATTAATTTTGAAATTGGTTTGTTATTTCCTAATATTCCACAGAAACGTAATTTAGAAAGTTTTTAAAGGCCTTTTTTAGAGCGTTTGTTGTTCCTGTGAACCCCAGGTGGTAGAATCATCAGTATAAAATATAGCCTGTGTAGGATCAGAGACTGTTACCATTGATTCGCAACTATTACTTTTATATTTGGTTTATATTCCCTGAAATTGCGTAGAAATCGTAATTTAGGACTTTTTTAAAATGCTTTTCGCACCTCCCCTTCACTTCACCCCTTTATAATTCGAATTTATTTTCGACAGTCTTTCGAAGGCATTTATATTTTATAAGTAACTACCATGCCATATTTAAAGTTTCTAGCCTTTTCAGTATCACAGAAATCGCAATTTAGAAAGTTTTTAGCTACTGCAACCCTCTGGTGGTAGTGGCATAGACATAAAATATAGCTTATGTTTGAGCAGGTTGTATCACCAACAATTTGTCGTCATTAATCTTTTAATCGGTTTGGTATTTGATAAGATTACATAAAAATTGTAATTCATAACGCTTTTCGCTCACTTCATCTTTTTAAATTTGAAATTTTCTTTCGACAGTTCTTAGAAAGCAGTTGCATCTTGTAAGTAAATACCATGCCATACTTCAAAGTGTTAGACCCTTCAGTTATGCAAAAAACGCAAATTAGAACATGTTTTGCTTTTGCAATCCTCAGATGGTAGTGACAGCAACATAAAATGTAACCTATGTTATAGCAGGGACTGTCACCATTGATTTGCAACCATTACTTTTAAAATAGCTTTGGAATTTCCTGAGATTGAGTAGAAATCGCAATTTAGAACGTTTTTAGAACGCTTTTCGCGCATTTTCACCCCTTTTCAAATTTCCAATTTTTTCGAAACTGTCCTTAAAGATTATTTATATGTAATAAATATGTACCTTGCCTAAATTTAAGTTGCTAGCCCCTATCGATCACAAAAATCGAAATTTGGAACGCTTTTTTGCTCCTGCAACGTCTAGGTGATAGTGATACCGACTTAAAATAGCATCTATGTTACAGCAGAGGCTGTCAGCATCAATTTCTTACCATTACTTTTGAAATCAGTTTGATTCTTCCTGAGATATTGGTGACAAATTGGCATTTAGAACGTTTTTAGAACGCTTTTCACTCATTTTGCTTCTGCATCTCTTCTGGGGTAGTAGAAACAGATATAAAATATAGCCTATCTTGGAGCAAGATCTGTCCCCATCATTTTTACATCATTATATTTGAAATCGGTTCAGTATTTCCTGAGATTGCTAGAAATCGCAATAGAAAGTTTTTTACAACGCTTTTAGCGCATTTTGACCCCCCTTTTAAATTTCGACTTTTTTAGGAAATGTCCTTAGAGATCATTGATATCTTATAACTAACTACCATTCTAAATTTCACGATTCAAGGCCCTTCCGTCACGCAAAAACCGCAATTTAGAACGCTTTTCTCCTGCACCCCCTTTGGGGTAGTGGCACCGACATAAAGCATAGCCTATGTTGGAGCAAGGGTTTTCACCATCATTTTGACGCCATTATTTTTTTAATCGGTTTGGTATTTCCTGAGATTGTGTAGAAATCACCATTTAGAACGTTTTTTAGAACGCTTTTCGCGCATTTTCACTCCTTTTAAATTTCGAATTGTTTAAGAACTGTTCTTAGAAATCCTTTATATCTAATAAGTAGCTGATATTCCAAATTTCATATTTCTGGGCCCTTCAGTAATACATAAATCGCATTTTTAGAACGTTTTTTGCTCCTGCACCCCCTTTGGGGTAGTGGCACCGAGATAACATATAGCCTATATTCTAAGCTGGACTAACACCATCATTTTGATACCATTACTTTTTAAATCGGTTTGGTATTTCCTGAGATTATGTAGAAACTATCATTTAGAACGTTTTTAGAACGCTTCTTCTGCATTTTCACCCCTTTTAAATTTCGAATTGTTTAAGAACTGTTCTTAGACATCATTTATATATTATGAGTAACTAATATTCCAAATTTCATATTTCTAGGCCCTTCAGTAACGCAAAAATCGCATTTTTAGAACGTTTTTTGCTCCTGCACCCCCTTTGGGGTAGTGGCACCGACATAAAATATAGCCTATGTTCTAAGTTGGACTAACACCATCATTTTGATACCATTACTTTTGAAATCGGTTTGGTATTTCCTGAGATTATGTAGGAACTACCATTTAGAACGTTTTTTAGAACGCTTTTTGTGCATTTTCACCCCTTTTAAATTTCGAATTGTTTAAGAACTGTTCTTAGACATCATTTATATCTTATAAGTAACTAATATTCCAAATTTTATATTTCTAGGCCCTTCAGTAACGCAAAAATTGCATTTTTAGAACGTTTTTTGCTCCTGCACCCCCTTTGGGTTAGTGGCACCGACATAAGATGTAGCCTATGTTCTAAGTTGGACGAACACCATCATTTTGATACCATTACTTTTGGAATCGGTTCGGTAGTTCCTGAGTTTACCTCCTACAAATAAACAATTTTTTCCTCTTTATAATAGGAGTATAGATAAGGATAAGGATAATATACTATCAGCAAATAAATAAATAGAATGCTAAATTCATCTTTAAAAAGTTAAAATTATACTATGTGTAAAATACTTAAAAGATGACAAAAAATGTTTAAAAAGATGTTAAATCACTTTAATACTTCTTAGTACTTTCAGCTATAAACACAGCCTTCGTCAGAGAATACAAAAATATTGTTATTAACGTCTTATTTTTCAAATTTCACGTAGTTGGTGTCGAAAAGAGTGAAAGGGAAAAAAAAAATCTGTTTTCAGTGGAATTACATATACTCCAGAAACTTCATCTTTCGGGATGGGGCTATTTTGGCGCTAACTAGATCTTTCAGTTTTACTGAAGGAGTGTCGGCTAATTTTACGCCAAAGCGAAAAAGTGTATGTATTATTTTATCATTTATTATCATATATGTTATATTATTAATTTAATAATAACTATTATTTATTTACCTTATTATTAATTTAATAATTATTACTAAAACTTAACAATTATAAACAGTTCGAAAAAAAATTATGTTGTAAAATTAGTTTACTTTAAATGAATAATAGCAATTGGTTATACTATTTAGAAAATTATTTTTTTATCAATAATATTCATTATTGTTATTAATTTTTTTGTGTGTTTTTCAAACAACTTTAAGATTTATTAAAATTTTGCATGTTGGGTAATTTTTTAATTATCTTTCCCAAAAAATCAAAGGTTATTCCTCAGCTTAAGCTGAATTTTATTCCCAAGCTTTTTTAACTGTGTATTCAATGTTATGAAAGTAAAAGTATTATTATTTAAAGAAAGTTTAAAACATCTAATATTTCACATTAGCACTCCAAAGTTGTAGAGGTGGTGGTGGAAGGGAGAGGGAGTAAGAAATTCAAGCTTCATCCAAGATACTAAGGCTAATGTCAGACGAACGTCTTTTTGCACGCTTTTTTCGCTTTTAATACCTCCCTACACCTTCGCTAGCATGTGAAGGGAGGCATTAAAAGCGAAAAAAGTGTGCAAAAAGACATTCGTCTGACATTAGCCTTAATATTGATCTAAAAAGTAAATAAAATAAAAACCCTTTTAGCCACAATGTGTAAAAACCAACATAAAGAAGAGCACAAAAATTAGAAAAAAATCAGCTAACAGCTATTTCAAGGTTTTATTTTAAAAAATAATAAAAAAAACTAACTTCCTCAATTGGGGGTCATAGTTTTTATAGCTTTAATAGTCGTTTAATAAATTGTTACTAAGTTTTCGGGCTTTTTTTTTACTTTGTTTTTTTTTATTGTGATATATTCAGTACAAGATATGTATATATCATAATCATCTGAATATATCACACTAAAAAACCAACGAAGGGAAAAGCTTGGTATACACTTGGTAATAATTTAGCATACAACTTTTACAGCTATAAAAATTCTTACCCCCAATTGAGGAAAATGCATTTTCATAATTATCTTTAATAAAACCTTGAAATAGCTGTAAGGTGAATTCTTCCAAATTTTTGTACTTTTCTTTTGCAGCGCTCTATCACGAAGTTTTTTTTTTTAATACTATTGGTTCTCCAGTATCACAGTCATTCTGCTGCTTTCTGCATAAAACTTTTTTATTTTTGCAACATGTCTTTTCATAACACCAACCGCTGCAATACCAATGCCGTATTCTTGGGCTTATTTTGACATACTCTCACCCGATTCTACATGATTTATGATTCAATTTTTTTCTTTTATACTTAAGGTAATGCGTTTACACACATGATAAAAGTGAAATTTTTTACTCTAGTAAAAATCTCGTACAGGAGCTCAAGTTAAATTCGAAGAAAATTTAAGAAAGGTGATCCAAAATATTTATCTATACTCCTAGTTCGGAAAGGAGCGCTTGTACACGAGAAATGTGATCGAAAAAAAAAAGCTTTAAGAATGGATTTTGGTTAACCGTGAATTTCGGTTAAAAGAGGTTCTACTGTATTTATAAATATGCAAAATACATTAAATAACTTTCTTCTAAACATCAAATGAGCTTAATATTCCATAAATGCACTAACAATTATATTTTAAAAGGCGAAGTTATGAAAAAAATGATTTTGTCCTATTACTTGTTGGCGCGCACGCGCAAACGGCGGTAGGATGTTCTGCCTAAATAGCTAAAGTCTGATTGGTTGGACGTCTAGCCACTTCCTTCTTTTTATTATGTTGTAGGGTAGAGGCCCCTCATTCTCAGGTTCGGCAGATTTTATACAACGCTCCTTACTTCTCGATGAACAGGGGGTGGGGGGGGTGGGATTCTAATACTATTATAACACAACTTAAATACTTACTTTGCAACAGGGTGACTAAGATGTTCGTGGCTCAGTTGGTACGGCGTTTGCTCGTTGTTCCTTGGGTTCGATACCGAAACGCGCTATATTTGTTTTTCTCCGTTTTAGGGTTCCGTACTTAAAAAGTAAAAACGGAACCATTATAAGATCACTCCTGTGTCTGTCTGTCTCTCTGTCACAGCCATTTAACTCGTAAACTAGGGAACGTGGAAAGTTCAAATTGGGGAAAGTAATAAAGACTATTGACCCACATATTTTCCGATTATTAAACATTCATAAATATATTTAGTAAAAATGTAGAGGGGCTATAATTATGCTACTTGAAAAAAAAAAACTCTTTTCTTTGTATATCGTGTGGGATATCGTGTGAAAGCTTTCGTAACTCTGAACTCAAAAATGCATTCCTTTTAATTTTACGTATTATATTTTCAAAGATATCGTCGAAAATGTAGCCCAAAAATATGTTCCCCCCACCCTCCCCATCTAATTCCGAATCTACTGAAACTAAAATTATTAAAAAATTAGAGGTAGTAGACGTTAATAATCTTTGAAGGAAAATTATAGCGATTACCCTAAGGTCACATAGTTTTTGAGAATATCGCATTTTTCTGTTACACACTAATTTCGATTTATGGGCGTTCAGCAAAAGTATTGAGCAGCGATGGAAGTACCTATCGTAGCACAAGTATAAAAGCATTTTTGATAATGACTTTCGAAAAAAATCGTCAATAATTAGCCGAGATATTAAAACGTAAACATACGGACAGTTTGAACATGCATAATGACAGGGGCGGCGTACTCTATGCCTAGTTAACAACTCTTTTAATAATACTAGGGGATCGTACCAAGGCTTCCCGGGTTAAAGAATATAGGTGAAAACATTTCTTTTAATTGAAAACTAATGATTTTTTTGTATGCAATGAATTTTTTAGATTTACCATTTACATTAAAAATGCATTTTTCATGTGGAAAATATGAATTACATAATCAAATAAATTTGTGAAATTTATCAAAAGCGATATTTTCTTTTTAGCTGCATTTTAAGATTTATTGCCAAGATTTTACTACTTATGGAATACTTTTATATTCTGATAATTTCAGAGCTAATACATGTCTGGTAAATTTGAGTTTTATTTATATTATTTTATTTATTTATTCATAGGGGAGTTTTTTTTAATGGAAATTAGCCGTAAGAAAATGATGAACTCTTTATTTTGTTTTTAAGGGCAAACGGGTTAATCTTTCGTAATCGATCTCCGCGCGATATCGATAAAGTAAAAAAATATTTCATGCTTTAAAATTGTTTTGAAAACCATTGACAATCAGTAAACTGAGATGAACTTTGCAAACAAATTCCATTTGAAAAAAAAAATTCCTATTTGGTGATCAAAAAATTTAAAATGTACGATTACAAATATGTTAGATTTGTGTTTTTTCAGTATTATTCTTTTATTTGCTTATAAAAGAAGTATTAATTTCGTTAATTTGTCTTTCACAAATATGTTAGATTGGTGGTTTTTTTCAATTTTATTCTTTTATTTGTTTATAAAGGAAGTATTAATTTTCGTTATGCAAAAATAGACAAAAACAAATACTGAAAAACGTTTGTTGCTTTATGAGAAAAATGTTTATTATTATTATGTATGGAAACCGGCACGTGATAAAATAAACTTTAAAAAAAAATCATGCTTAAAAATTATTTTACAAAATATAATACATCGGTGAAGGAATGCAGCTTTTAAACAAATTGCATTTGAAAGTACATTTTTTCCCCTATGCGACGAAAATTGAAAATGTGCGATGATCAGAAGATTGAAAAATTGTAGTAGCGAAAATTTCAAGACCGAAATTTGATCGTGAAGTGTTGCCATTCGCAAAATGACGTCTGCGTTACGCACAGATACGTTTGTTCTTTATAATATAGATACATTATCAGTAAAATATAATAAAGATCAGTTATTAGAATGTGGTTATCAATTGAGGTTCTTATGTTTGGATTTCCGGAATAAAAACAGCAATTTGCACCTTCTCAAAATTTGCATACGCACTTCTCATATCGACATTCATCATTTTTAAAAAATTTGTATTTTGTTTGATCATTTAAAAATCATTTTAACTCAAACTTGAAGTCACGATTGTCAACAAAATCTTTTAAGTGAACAGACGCACTCTTTATTTGAGATTCTAATCTCAATTTTGGAGAGTAAAAATTTCCGTAATTTATGTTTTTTAGACGCATTTGTGTTAAAAGGTTTAGCTTTACCCAAGAAAATGATCGTTTTCTTTTAAATGTGACTTCATTTTTACTTCAATAAACATTTCGCCTAGTGTCTGAAACTTAGTATCAGTACACATGCAGAAGGAAAAACAATATAGTAAATTTATGAAGAAAAATGTGTGTTTTCAAAAGCAGTATCTCATTTTCCGTTATTATGTCCCTAATATAATATTTTGCTCCCAATGGGATTTTGCGCCACTAAACCCTATACAACAATTTTTATCAACAGTTATGAATTTTTATCAGAAAATAGCATGAATAAAGATAAAAATACCTCATTATTTCTCTCTTGTCTGCAACAATGAAAGCTATCTAATTTTCATCATTTTGAAGAAATTTCATAAAATGCTTTTAAAATTAAAAGATAAATGTGGGATATAAAAAAAAAAAAAAAACAGATAGTGCGATCACATCTACAACGGAAGAGCTTTGAGTTTAAAATATATACAGGGTGTCCAGTAAATGACTGACCGATTTTGAATGTAAATAATAAAAAAACGGGTTGAGAAAAAAATGCGCCTTTGCTGCATTGTTATTAGAAAATCAATAAATTTTTAAAAAGCGCTTCGTTGAAATAGTTCGATTTTTTGCCAAAAGATGGCACTGGCGGCAGCAAGCTGTAAGAAACACAGACATTACTCTAGTTTTCATAGGGATGGGCTTTTCGACTCATTTTGCAGAGTCGAGTCTGAGTCGGCTTACCTAAGTGACGATTCAACATGTTGAGTCGATTCTCGACTCATCTGCAGAAATAGGACTGGTTGGTTAGAAAGAAATTTAAAATAATATTTATGATCGAAAAATGTGTATTATACTTAATAAAAACCAGAAAAACATACTTTGAAATAAGCAACAACTTTACACACATTTAGCCTAAAGAAATTTTATTCAGGATATGTTCTTTTAAAGCAGTGTTTCCGAAATAGCATTGCCAGGTCTCACAAAAAAGGAGAGAAGTGCTTTCTAAATCGGTGCATAAAAATATAGCAAATTTTAGAAAAAAGGAATCTGTCTGTGACAAGTTTTATCTTAAACATAAAAAAATCATGAACCGGATGGAGAAAATAGCATATGAAACTATCTGCTGCTAAAAAGTAAAAAAAATCGACGTACCTGTGTTTGATTCCCGCGAGTCCCTCCTTTTCAAAATTTCATTACAAAAACTATTATAGATCCTGCTACACGTTTTTCATCCTCCCTACTCTCCTCCCCCTTCCAAAACTATCCTGTATGAAGAAAAGAACGGAAAAGAAGAATTCTGAACATATCTCTTGTATGTGATTTGAAATAAAGAATGTTATTTTAAAAAATATATTAACTAAACTTTTTAAAATGAATATATAGAAAAACAGCAATTTTGAAGTTACTTGCTAGTATTTAAATTTATAAAATTTAGCTAAAATAAGTAGACATTCAGTTTTATCTAAAACGCGTAGGCGATGAAATATATTCAGTAGCAAAACATTTTTATAAAACATTTGACTAAAGTTAAATTTCTTTTCTTTCTCTTCTAACACTTCAATATTACATGAGACAAAAGCGGTTGAAAACATTTCAGAACCCAACGCTATTTTCATTTTTTTTCAGAAAAATACAAAGATGATAACTGCTTGATTACCTATCCGGTGTACTGATAACACAATTAATCATACACGAAATAATCCGCTCCGTGGTCCTCCCTCTTTTTTTCATTTAATCCCCCCCCCCCCAATCTTACATCTTTCCTCTTGTAGATTCGATAAGTTAAAATATAGGGTGTCCAGTAAATGACTATTTTTGAATGTAAATAACAACAACAACAACAAAAAACATGGTTTGAGAAAAAAATGCATCGTTTTGCTGCATTGTTATTAGAAAATCAATAAATAAAAATAAAAAAAATGCATTGCATTCAAAAAGCTCCAAATTTTGCCACTATGTGACGCTGGTGACTGAAAACTAAATAACAATATTTTCAATATAGCCGCCCTCTATAGCAATAATATGGCGTAGTCTCAAAACAAAATTTGTACATACGCGTGATAATGTCGCAGTCGTAATGGACTGACATGCATTATAGACGTAATGTTCAATGTCGGCAAGACTTTGTGGCTCTTGCTGGTACACCTCCTCTTTCAAGTGTTCCCACAGAAAGAAATCACAAGGATTTAAATCAGGTGAATAGGGGGGCCAGTCCATGCCTGTTCCTGTGTGGTTCCTGAACTGTAGAGCAATGACACGATCATCAAAATGTTCCTGCAGGAAATCCAATATTTCCACCATTCGATGTGGTCTGGTACCATCTTGCATAAACCACGATGAACCACGTGAGTCATCCAAGGCATTTTGTATGGCCACAAAGTCATGCAGTACGCCAAGATATCGTGCTGCAGTTACTGTATGGTGTAGAAAAAGGGGCCCAATGATTCCTTTCGAGGATATGGCGGCCCATACCGTGACTTTCGGTGAATGTAATGATGATTGCACAGAAATATGGGGGTTTTCTTTCCCCCAAAATCGCCAATTTTGCTTATGCACAAAGCCATCGAGATAAAAGTGGGCTTCGTCGGAAAACCAAATGGATCCCACATCAATCTCGCGACCATCAATCTTTTGAAGCAAATCGTTGGCAAAGGTCCCTCTTTGATTGGCGGTGCAAATATTCAAAGGTTGACGAGCCTGAATCTTGTATGGAAAAATGTTTAAACACTTTTTCATGATTAGATGCGTCTAGGATTTTCGTATTCCACACTCCCTTGCAATTTTCCTGACAGACGATCAAGGACGTGTTTGAATTGCCTGGATATTATCGACAGTAATTAATGCATGCGGTGGCCCAAAGTTTCCTGCGCGATCATCGTTCACGCTTCCAGTCCGTTCAAATTTTGCAAACTTCTAATCGTGTTGTTCGCCGGTCCTTTACTCACACTGAATTTCTGCTGGAAACTTCGTCTGGTTTTCACAACACTATATGATTCAGACGGTGAAATTCCTATGCTAAAAATATTCTTTCTTCCATAGAATACACCATTTTTATACAGCAAACTTTAGCATGAACCCATTCAAAAACAACTGGAGTTGGCCAAAGAGTCGAAAAGTTGACTGTAAAATTCAACTCCTTCTAAGTGAGTCGAAGTGAGTTCAAATGGAATTGCCTCGACTCAAAAGAGTCGAACTTTAATTTCCGCTCTGTTTGGAATTCGGAATCGAAGTCGACTCCAGGACTAGAGAACGCGTTTAACATAGTGTCGGACATGGAGAGTCAAGAGTTAAAAATAAAGTGGATTTTTCACTCTTCAACTCCTCGATTCAATGTCATATTTCAACTCATCGAATCCACAAGGGGAAAGATGTAGGATCTGGAGAATGATTAAATGAAAGAAATGGGAGGACAACGGAGCGGGGTATTTCGTGTATGATTAATTATGAAATCAAGACGCCGGATAGGTCATCAAATAGTTATTATCTTTGTACTTTTCTGAAAAAGTGGAAATAGCGTTGGGTTTTGAAATATTTTAAACTTTTTTTGTCTCATATAATAATGAAAAAATTAGAAGAAAAAGACATGAAGTTTTTCTTTAGTAAAAGTTTATTATAAATATGTTTTGTTACTGAATTTATTTAATTGTCTACGTGTTTTAGATAAAAATAAACGTCTACTTATTTTAGTTCAATTTTATAAATATAAATATTGACAAGTAACTTGAAAATTGCGGGGTTTTCTATACATAATTTTTAAAAAGTTTGTAGAATATTTTTTTCTAATAATTTTCCATATTTCAAATTTTTATTTTCAGAATTCTTCTTTCCCGTTCTTTTCCACGTATAGACTAGTGTTTAGAAATAGGGGGGGGGGGGTTGAAAATTTTAGAGCATTTCGTTATATCTCAACATATCTCTGCAGCCGTTTTAAGCAGGATTCTGAATTTCCAGAGAAAACGTCTAGCAGCGGCAAGAGCTGCTAAAAAAATAGTTTAAAATGTTTTTTAGAGAGTTTACTATTTCTCCCTTAAGGGGGTTAAAGGGAGAGTCAAATCTTTTAATCATTTCGCTATATTTCAGCAGCAGTTTTAGATAGCTGTATGAAATGGGATAGTCGAAAGTTTTAAGATATTTCATCATATCATAGCAAAAGGTTTAAGTGGAAAATTCTGGATTACAAACCTATTAAAATTAACTAAACACATGTTTCTGTGATTTTAGAAATTCTACCGCTAAGGATTTAAAGAGGAGGGCGAAAATGATAGGACATTTCGCTAGGTCTCAGCAACAAATTTAGCTAGAGGCATGAAATCCAAGGCAACAAACATATTAAAAAATAATTAAACACATGTATTTCAGCGATTTTAGAGCTATTTTAGCCGTTTCTACTCCAACGTCGACTTTCAACTCAATAGTATAAGATCATATGAATAAGACAACTATTACTGATTTCCGATTAGATATTTTGAAAAGAAATATTTAAAAAAGTTTTCATTTCGCTTAATTCAAGATTCTTTTGGAGAAACCGACCAGTATAGCGGGCAAGGACTGCTAGTATCAAATAAAAAAAGCCTTTTACGAACCAATTTAGCCAATTTACTATTAAATATCAATTTTTTTCTGTACCGTCTCACACAGACTAGGAATTTATGAAATTTTTAATCCTAAAAATTTCTAAGATTTTGGACGATAACGACTCTTTTTTAAACAACATTTAAAATACAGGGCGACCTCCTCACCCCCCCCTTTTCCAGCATATTTCAAATTCACTCATTAACACCGAAAAGCAAAATACGCAGAAAAGAAAATACAAAACATCATATACATCCAGTTCCCTTTGCAACACTGCAATCCACTTTAAAAAAATGCAAATGTAATCCTTTGAAAAAATTTCAGTCATCGAAGTCACTTTTCGTTTCATATATTTACTATTCTACAATAGCTTTGAAATTTTAATAACCTGTTAATTATATAGTTACCTTTAAGCTAATGATCAAATATCGATTTAGTTGTAATATTTAAGGGTGAAATAATCAGTTTGAAAATCAAAAATTTCACAGAAGAAAATTACGATACCAACGAAAACATATGCCGCCCCCCCCCCCCCCCCCAACCATCGTTGAAATTATTTCACACACACACACAAAAAAGTTCAGCAATTCTTATTTATGGTCAAAATAGGTGAGGAAGTTTTAATTTAAGCCTTCTCTGAATTTGGTGCCCCTAATTTAATCATTTTACACCTCAATTCAGGCGCGTAATTATCGTTACATAATTTGCACGTAATTGCACAAAGTGTCATCTGTTATCTCTAGAAACATTTACAGAATTTTTTTTAATGCTCATTTCAATATACCCAAATATTTACTAAAGGAAATGTTTACACACACACGCGCACACAAAAAAACTAACAATTTTTATTTACTGTCAGAATATGTGAGTCAATTTCGGTTAAACCTCTCTAAATTTGGAGCTCCAACAGCGGCGTCCGGGGCAGCTGCCACACCTTAGCTACGCCTCTGTTTTAATCATAAATATTATTTTAAATCTCTTTTTAACCAACCAGTCCTATTTCTGCAGGTGAGTCGAGAATCGACTCAACATGTTGAATCCTCACTTAGGTAAGCCGACTCAGAGTCGACTCTGCAAAATGAGTCGAAAAGCCCATTCCTATGAAAACTAGAGTAATGTCTGTGTTTCTTACAGCTTGCTGCCACCAGCGCCATCGTTTGGCAAAAAATCGAACTATTTCAACAACGCGCTTTTTAAAAATTTATTGATTTTCTAATAACAATGCAGCAAACGGCGCATTTTTTTCTCAACCCGTTTTTTTTATTATTTACGTTCAAAATCGGTCAGCCATTTACTGGACACCCTGTACATGCATTAGTAAAACTGGTTCAGCAGAAAGATCAGGGCAGATGACTAAAAAACACACTTGTGTTATATATATATATAGGTTATATAAAATTAGGAAAAATTAAATTCAGCAAATTATGTTATATAAAATCACAGTAGAATGTCCTAAAGAATAGCATTAAAATTTTATTCTTCGAGAGAATTTTGGACAAAAACTTCAGGAACACGATATTATTTTAAACCACGAATTATTTGTTTGCTTATCTAATTCGGCGAAGTAAATCCATCCAGGCGAGAATCATCAATTTCTGTAATATAAATCGCCATTATTTGCATGTCACCACTCTTTTATAAAGACACTCTAAATTTGTGTAAAACATTGCGTTTTATTAGTGTGTGCTTTCGATTACATCATTTTTAAAAGTGAAGAATTTTCACCTGTGAAGAATTTCAAAGCAGCTGGGCTGTGAAAATGGCGCACTTCTACAAAACATTATTCAGGTTTAAGAATTAAAATACACGCTTCTTTATAAAATGATGTCATTTGCATCCGCTAAAGCAATCTACTTTTACAACCCAGTCTTAAACTTTCTTCTATAGAAAAGTGTGCATATGACGTCATTATCACGGAATAACAGACAATATTGTTGACATAGCCCATATTTTATTTTCAACTATTTTTTCAGGTTTTATGAGAAAATGGCAACAAAAAGATACAGTATCTCCTATTTTCGACTATTTTCCGTTTACTTTCAATTACTTTCAATAGAAATGAGGTACTTTTGTTGCCACGATTGGGTAAAATGCTATTAAAAACTGCAAAAAAATTAATATCTAAAAAATTAATTGATATACAGCTTTCAAACAAATTGCATTTAAAAGAGCATTTTTTTCCTTATACGACGGTGTAAAAATTTAAAATGTGTGATGTTTAGAAGTTTAAAAATTTGCAGTAGAGAAAATTTCAAAACCAAAATTTCATTTCAAATTTCAAAGTGTTGCCATTCGCAAAATGACGTATGCGTTACGCACAGATATGTTTGTCCTTTATAATATAGATATACGTGTAATGTAACATCTAGTAGGAGTATAAAACCAATAAACGTCAAATTGTTAAAAACAGACCAACTTAAGGGGTCTCGGGACTCTTAAAATTGGAAAAGATGAAAAAAAGAGCATTTTTAACATTTAATGTCTTAAAATGCACATGATTTTAAAACACAATTTTTATTGGGATGAAAGATATAAGTATGTTCTTTCACTTCATGTATTTAAAAAATTGCAAGATGCAGAATTAGTATTTATAGGGGGCTCGAAACTGTTAGACATTTGTCGAGAAGAAAAAGTGCATAACAGCTTACGCGCAGGATTACAAATTAAATATTGCAACTACAATGAAAATTTTGGTGCTTACTTATACTTCAGATTGTAATAATTACCCCGAATTTAGAAAAATTTGTATTTAAAGCATTTTTTTATTTTTAATGCAAAGCTGCATTTAACTAATACAAAATTTTGAAAATTTCAACAGTATTATGACATTAAAAAAATTTTTTTATCAATAAAAAGGAAATTTTATGTTCCGTTTATACAGACATGAAATACATGTTTTGAAAATTTCGTGAAAAAATATTCAGAAGTTTTTGAGATATCCTGCGCGTTATGCCCAAAAACCTCATTTTGAGAAAAATGATTTCAAAGTTTCGGAAACGCCGCTTTAGCTATTGAGCAAGTATAATTCTAAAAGCCATAACTTCTGTTCTAATGGGAATTTCAAGGAAACAATTATAACAAAATGTTCAGAAAATATAGGAGTTTAACATCTAAAAATTAAAATATCTAATATTTTGAAACTTTAAGAGTCCTGAGACCGCTTAATTAGAATGAATATCATAAATACTATGGTATCGTGACTAGTTTGCATTGAGTGGATCTCTCAGTACGCCTCGAGTGACTTTAAAAGTTAATTAAAAACTATCAGGTAAAACGCGACACGGACCAAGGCGGCGTTGCAAATTTGCGACCTCCTTTCAAAGCGCGTTTAGCACGACGCCAAATTTAAACTTTGAACAAAGGCTATGTTTTAGCTATACACTGTAGAAAGAATGGTTGTTACTAGGCTGAATTTAGTTTTATGAAATGCCAAATGAAGCTTAAATATGCACTGCTTTTATTGTCAGTACCGAATTAAGATCATCATAAACAGATTAGGATAATATTAAAAAATGAGTTATACAGAATAGCTATATTTGATATTATTTAGGTTCCATATCTCTTTGAACTTTCATGGTATATCCATTTACACTTTTCTAGTAGATACAGTTATACCCAACCCTACGTTGTGTAGTATTTTACAAAGTCTTAGTCTTCTTTTAGCAACGGTTTTGTTTTTTAATAATACAATTACAAATTCATATATTTATTCTACAGAACCGTCTGTGCGCGAGTAATACTCGCACTTGACCGTTTATTTGTTTTATAAATATACTTGTAAATAGAATTTAATAATCTCAATTAAAACTTTTAATATCGTACATTGATTATAAAGTTAACATATTTAAATTTTAATTTAGCATTTTTGAATTTTAAACCATTATAACACATTTCTCATGATTTAAACGGATTTAAAAAAAAAATTGGATCTATTATTGACTAATAAAAATTCCAAAATCGTTACAAAATCTGTTGTGGCACTCTCTAGTTATGATAAAATAAAACATATTCAAATAAAATAAAAATAAATGCAGAATGAAGATAAACGGGACAGCTAAATAATTCAAAGCACAAGCATATACGTATTACAAATTAAAAAATCTTTAATATGCAAAAAATAGGTTGCAATTCAATTCTTATGCTAATTTTTAATAAAATTATGCTTCTTATCTTAAAAGAAAACAGAGTAATATTATCATTGTATTGACTTCCCTTGTTAAGCGAACACATAAATGATGTTTCTTTAAAATCAAGAATTGAGACATTTGTTCAATATCATTGCATCGATAAAGAATATATGAAATACATTTTGAAAGTGATTTTTAAAAAATTAACAGTGTTATATCATGTTTTATACAACTATTTAGTTTCCAATAGAAAAATAAATAGGTTAAAATTATAATTGATACACAATATTATAATTTTTAATCGACAATGAGATTATTCAATTCTGATTACAAGTATATTTATTAGTCGGATATGATAATCCCAAAACTTTCTTCCATCTCATACATGTTAATATCTTTAAAATTCTCTAGTACAGTGCCAAAATTAAATGGCAATCTAATCCCCATCATGGGGATTCTAAAGATATGAAATTCCGCGCATTAGTTCTTGAGATAGGACTATCACTAAAATCGTGCAAATCATGCAAAATTCAGCACACCAACGCCACCGGTTAGATGATTTACACCAAAATCTAATTATCAACAACTTATGTTAACTTTTAACTGAATCTGAAGTTTCATGAAAATCCGTGCATTAGTTTTTGAGATAGAGCTATTGCAGAAACCGTAAAAAATTCCACATAGCAGCACCACCTGTTGAGCGATTTACACCAAAAACCAATTACGACCAATTTATACTAGAGACTAACTGAATCTGAAGCTTGATGAAAATTCATGCATTAGTTCTTGAGATACAGCTATTGCAGAAATCGTGAAAAATGCTGCACAGCAGCGCCACCTGTTGGGCGATTTACACCAAAAACTAAACAGTACTAATCTATATCAGGGACTATCTGAATCCGAAGTTTGATGGAAATTCGTGCATTAGTTCTTGAGATAGAGCTATTGTAATAATCAGGAATAATGCAGAGTAGCAGCGCCACCTGTCGGGTGATTTTTACCAAGCAGTAATCAGCACCAAATGGTATCAAGGACTAACTGAATCTGAAGTTTTATGAAATTTCGTGCCTTAGTTCTTGAGATATGGCTATTGCGGAAGTCGTGAAAAATGCAACACAACAGCGCCACCATTAGACGATTTACACCAAAAAGTAATCAGAAACACTTTATATCAAGGTCTAACTGAATCTAAAGTTTGTGAAATTCCGTGCATTAGTTCTTGAGATAGAGCGCCACAAATTTTTTGTTACATACAGACTCACGGAGTGACAGGCAAACATTTTCTAAAAACAATCAAATCGTGTTCGGGACCTTCTAAAACGTATAAATCCATCGAAGACCGAATGTCGAAATTTTTCAAGAATCCAATACTTTCATTTTATGAAGATAGAAGAAAGTAATAAAACTAGTAACAGAAACTCTGCATTTTCAGAATTTAGTGTCGCCCCGATGAAAAAAATATATATGTATATATAAATAGTACAAACATATTTCAATTTTAAGACTTACAGCACACGCTTTTATTTTACGTAAAATGACGTCATTCGCATCCGCTTAAGAATTCTACATTTACGATCCACTCTTAAACATCTACAGTAAAGTAAGCATAAGAAGTCACTATCGCGAAATAATACACAAATGCAGCAAAAAGATGCCATCATTAAAGAAACTCGACCATTAAAAAAACCGGCTGTCTAATGATTCATAGACTTTCATTTGTTTGTAACATTATTATAGATATTTAAAATAGACGATTTCAGTCGTGACGTCAGTCATGACGTTTCGGTTGGAAATTGACTCCAAACAAACGGTTGCTATGTTGTATTTTCTATTTTGTTTGTGTGTTGCAGCTATATCTTATATCTATATCTCACATCTAAGTCTTTTAATACTTGATATGTTCTGGTAACATTTTCTACGATTTATATTTAAAAAGAAATGACGCATAGCAACCTCTTATTTAGAGTCAATTTCCAACCGAAACGGAATGACTGACGTCACACTGAAAGCGTCTATTAAATATAGTTTATAATAGCTCCATGTTTTAACAGAAATCATTCCTTTATATATTTTTTAAATAGCACGTATTTTAATTACATTTTCTTTTGGTTGTTATGAAAAAATGGCAACAAAAATATATCATTAATATTTTACAACTGTTTTTCCTTTACTTTCTATAGAAATGGAGTACTTCCGTTGCCAATATTAAGCAAATGGCTCCAAAAACTACAAAAAAAAAAATTAATATTTCAAAAATAAATGGAGATGCAGTTTTCAAACAAATTGCATTTAAAAGTACTTTTTTTTCCCCATACGACGGTATAAAGATTGAAAATGTGCGATTCTTAGAAGTTAAAAAAATTGCTATAGAGTATTTAATCGTAGTGCTTTGTTGTACGGCTGGCTTCTGTAAGGTAACGTTATTTTTTTGGAGACGACCCAAAATAAGCTGGGAGAAAGAAATAGCATACTGTACCGGGGGCTAACAAAAAACGAGAGAAACAAATGTAGCGCATTCCGGTATCGAATCCGAGCCTGCAGAACAACGAGCAAATGCCTTAACATTTGAGTGAGCTACGACCAACGTTGTCATTGCATTACAATGTAAGTATTTAAGCTGTGTTATAATATTAGACCCCCTGTTTCTCGAGAACTAATGAGCGTTGTATAAAATCCGTTGAAACTGAGACTAAGGGGCCTCTACCCTACAACATATATAAAAACTAGTATGTTGTGGCCATCACGAAACTTTCTTCTATATAAATCACGTCAATTAAATCATTTAAATAGTACGAGAATTTAGATCAGTTTAGCACCAATTTATGTCAAAGTATATCTGAATTTGAAGTTTGATGAAAATTCGTGCTTTAGTTCTTGAGATAGAGCTATAGCGGAAATTCTGAAAAATGTAGCATAGCAGCGCCACCTGTTGAGCGATTTGCACCAAAACATAAACAGCACTAATTTATTTCAAGGTATACCTGAATCTGAAGTTTGTTGAAAATCCGGGCATTAGTTCTTGAGATAGAACTATTGCGGAAATCGTGAAAAAGGCAGTATAACAGCGCCACCTGTTGAGAGATTTACACCAAAAACTAATCAGCGTCAATTCATATCAGGGAGTAACTGAATATAAATTTTTATTAAATTCCGTATATTAGTTCTTGAGATAGAGCACGCACAAAATTTGTGTCACATACATACAGAGAGACAGACGGACAGACAGGCAGAGTCACAGACACACAGAGTTTGTAAAAACATGTTTTTTGGAATCTCTGACCCCAAAAACGTGTAAATCCGTCGAAAACAGGAAATTGAAAATTTTCACGAATGCAATACTTTCTTCTTGTAAAGACAGACGAAGGTAAAAAATAGGAACAAACGGATTAAAAAAAATATGACGTTATTAATGTAAACTTATCCAGGTTGAAAAAAATTTTATGTGACTGCTTTTCTTACAAACACAATTACCACAAGGATTAATATTACTTTTAGGAGTATTTCTAAGAGATTATAATTTTAAGTGTATTTCTAATAGGAATGTCATAGTTACATAACATCTCCAACATTTTATGTGATTGTAACGTTTTTGAAACAGTTAATGGTGAAAGCTGTTTTTCAGTGACTCATTTAGCCTCGTCACGTCATATATTTTTTTTATGACACATGTTCGTCTCGCACCTCCCTTGAACCTCCTTGTGTAATACAAATGGTACGAGTGGGACATTTAGAGAAACGCTGGTCTAAGCGACTCATAGATTAAAAACAAAATAGTGAAATGCTGTATTTAAAGTGATTTTATTTTTTATGAAATGCAAAATCGTCAATGAACTTCAGAGATCATGGCGGCGTACTTATATTGATATCATAATTTATATTTAGAAAAAATGTTCAAGGCAATAGAATGTTATTAAATTTAATTACAGCAGAGCTCCGATTAATCCGAAATTATCGGAACCGGGACAGTTCTAATACGCAAAAGTTCGGAGACATCAAATGAAAGCAAATAGCGAATTGACTACAACATTAAAGAATACGTAATTGCACCATTCCTGTGAAATATTGAGATTGAAGCAGGCATTCAGCTGTCCACACCGCTAATATTCCTTAAGTTATAAACTTCTGTCGAGATAAGAAAGTATTGCATTTCTATTATTTATTTATTTTTTACTTTTGCTTGATGTTCATTGTTATTTAACCTTTTAACTTTTTTTTACACAATAAACTAAAAATAGAGACAAAATACCACTTTGTCCGTAGGGGAGATGGGGGCACATGTGAACAGTTCGCATAAATATATCTATTTCTCATAATTGGATTAATTCTTATAAATAAAAAGTAGTCAGTATAGTAAACAGAACTTTCTTTTACACATGGAAATTTTTTTTTAATCACCTGTATAGTTTTTCTTACATTTTTTAATAGTTTTATAAATTCAAAAAATTGTTCACATGTGCCCCATCAGCGGGGTAGTTGTGAACACTCGTGGGGCACATGTGAACACAAGGAAAAAATATCCTTTGACATGCTTTTTCTCCTGTTATTAATTTGTTATCATAACCATTATTTATATTATCAGTTAAATTCACCATAAATAAAATAAAAAATATTTTTTTTTCTAGTTTCTGAGTGACATGTTTAAACAAAAGATTTTAAAATGAAACTAAATATATATAAAGCTGTTCTGACACCATACCCAAGAATTATATTAGTTATCAATTTGAAAATTTTACATTTTAAGAATGTTACTGATATCCATCCCAATTCAAATCATCCTATTCATAGCTGTTGTTTGAGAGATGGAAGTAAGCCATCACAGCAAGTTTGAGACAAATGAAAAGAAAAAAAATATAAAGTTGTTTGTCATAATATTCTTTGTATTAACAATGCATAAAAAATATTCTTTTAAACCGTTTACTAAAATAGTACATAACACTTATTGCATTTTAGGAAACATTGAATTTATTTAAATTATAATTGAACTCATATGAGCTTCTTGCTCTTTGTGTACTTCCTGACAAATGTGGAAGTGGAAGTTTCAATACAATATCACTTTTTTGTATGACAGAAATGTCTACTATTTCAGGGAAATTATATGAATTGGATCTGAGATTCTTTCTCAGGAATTTAACATACATTTTATCATTATCAATTCTTTATATTCGCACAACAGAGAAAGATTTTGATTTTTGTGAACTGTTCATATCTGCCCCAACTAGTCTGTTCACAAGTGCCCCGCATGGCTGCTAGAATTAAATTGATAAATAATTAACATTTATCAATTTTAGGGAACAAAACAACTTTATCCAAAATATTCAATAGTAGTCATAGTATATGTTAAAACAACGAAATTCGAATAACTAACTAAATAAATAAACTTTATCACTTACCAAAGTTGAAACCGACATTTTACATTTGACATCTACAAACAGTGTTTTGGCTACTAAAGACAAACAAAATGTCAAAAAGCTTCAAAAATTTTTTACCATACGTCCACAGGGGCTGCCATCTTTGGTAATTTTTTTCAAATAAAAAAACTTATAATAACTATTGAAAAACTGCGATGTTCACATCTGCCCCCTGTTCACATGTGCCCCCATCTCCCCTACTAAAATATTTGTCTTATATAATCGGAAAATGTCTGCCAATTAATAAACTTAAGTTTACAGTTAATAGTTAGTGCTAGTTGTGGCAAAACTGTTAAGTGGTTAAGAGGTGTTTCAATTTATCGTTTTGAGGAAAGCTTTATTTACTGGATAAAGAACTTGTTTTTTGTAGGAGTGTGATTGCAAAGAGCACTAAGCCTTTTTTATAGCACCTTTGAGAATTTATATTTCGTTGCCCACCGGCCTTTCTAAAAAGTTACTTTGGATTAATGGTTTAACACATCGAATCTACGTACAAGCAAGACTCTATTTTCTTATAAAATTTTAGTTTTGTCGTTATTGTTATTATTATTATTAGAATATTTAGGTTTTGCTCACACTGCTATTCTTTAATAAAGAGTAATGATCTATATACCGGGTGTTCTAGAAAGCACTGACTGATTTTAAAATTGAATAACTTGCAAACGGTGACAGATATTTAAAAAATTCTTGCAGGAAGGTTATGCATAAGGTCAAAAGTTTTTTTCTGTGATTTTCGATTTTAGTTCGAATTACAAACAATAGATGGCGCTGCGATCAATAGACGCTAAATTCAGGCTCGATGTTTGGTACTTCCTGACCCACTCAATACATTTTAACCTCCTTTTTCCGCATGGAAGAAGAGAAAGGCCAAAAAATCAAGCCTGTATTTAGCGCCTATTACTTACAGCGCCATCTATTGTTTGTAATTCGAACTAAAATCGAAAAGCACTGTAAAAAAACTTTTCACCGTATGCATAACCCTCCTGCAAGAATTTTTTAAATATCTGTCACCGTTTGCAAGTTATTGAATTTTAAAATCAGTCAGCCCTTTTTTAGGACACCCGGTCTATTTAAGTCTTAATGTTATAAAAAGGGAGTAAATGAAGGATAATTGAATGATCGGTTAATAGTAGAGATCGACCGAAAATTCGGTTTCGTTTTCGTTTTCGTCCCAAAATCTGAGTTTCGCCGAAAACGAATTTTTGGCGAAAATACGGCTGAAAATTCGGCCGGACCGAAACTATCAGTATTCCAAAAATCTCGTTTCTTCCTTCGGAAATTTTCAACGTTATTCATCGATTTCAGCTTTATCGGCTCAAATGAGACTATTTACTGACACGAACTTCATTGTTTATAATTATCAGTCATGACAGACTCAAAACGTGAATGCAAATTATAAAGAAATCAATGCATATATAACTAAACTTTTTCACGTGCTCATTAAAAGCTGCAGACATAACAGTAATAGAAAATTTTCAGTTTGAAACTCCAGAAGTATTTCGAATACTCTTTGACAAAGTTCTAGTATAACAGATGACAATTTACAGAAATAATTATAAAAGATAAATCGATGTGTGTATACATAAAACTAAAATATTTTTTAATTAAATGAAATTCGGATAATTAGAAAATCTTTCTGTGTCGTTGATGAATTAATGACGTTTTATTTTATATGAAAATAAAAAGTCTTGGTAGACCCAAGACTAGAGGCATAGAGAGTCAATTTGGACCAAACGTATAATTAATTAATAATTATGTATATTTAATAACTACGCATAATTAATTAATAATTATGCATATTTAATAAATACGTATAATTAATTAATAATTATGTATATTTATATATGTATTAATTACTTTAATACATACAATTTAATTACTTTAAAAAAGTTTTTGGACATTCTCATTTTCGTTTTCTTTTTCGGCCGAAAACAGGAAGATCACCGAAATTCTGTTTCGGCTTCGGCCTTAAAAACCTGTTTCGTTCTATCGTTAGTTAATTGGTACTCTGATAATCAGTGCTCTAGTGTAATTTTTTTTCTCATAGCACAAAATTATATTTATTCTCAAAATTACAAGAAGATTAAATACAATCTGAGCGATTTTGTGATTTATGAAATAATCTTTCGAATTAAAAAACTATCCAATGATTCATTTTACTTTCAAATTTCATATATTTAATATAGTATTTTATATATTTGTCTGATAAATTGTTTTAATTCTGTCATTTCATTATTATAGGTTCATCAAGAAATTTCAAAGTTGAAGAGTTCGAATACTTGAGTAGAATCATCTTTTCCTACGATGTTTACATTTGTGCTTTATTAAGCAATACTATAGCTCTAAGAGTTACTCTGTAAGAGTAAACAGAAAAAGAGTAAAATCTGTACTAGTTCAATTCTGTTCTAAATTACGATACTCATAACAGGATGTAAGAATACATTTTTATATACAAACAGACTTTCGAAAGAGTTGATGTTTAATAAATTTTAAAACAACATAATCTATTTGCCTTCATTAGTAGCAGTAACGTAGAAATGGATGCACATGTCAGTTTTAAATTAAATGACGCAGATTTACAACTTAAGGACTCAGACGTCACAGAAGTTAACTATTCTTTTTTGAACTCTTCATTATCTGCTAAACAAATTTACGATCCAACTCTCTATTTTGGTGAATATTTAAAAGTTTATTCTAATGCATATCGCGCTGTTCACGGATATTTAAGTTTTATTATTTGCGTTTTCGGAATCATAGCCAACATTCTAAATATCACTGTTCTTACAAGAAAAGACATGGTTTCGTCTATAAATGCCATTCTCACAGGAATAGCTGTTGCTGATATGCTTCTTATGTTTTCATATTTGCCATTTGCTTACCATAACTATATTAGAGATATCAGTGAGAAAGAAAGATATTCATATGAATGGGTAATTTTCAATCTCTTTACTACTCATTACACTCTCGTCACTCATACTATATCTACATGGTTAACTGTGACTGTAACCATCTGGAGATATATAGCGGTTAGTTTTCCATTAAAAAGTTCCAGTTGGTGTTCAATGACAAGAGCAAAGTACGCAATTACAGCTACTTATATCACCTGCGCGTTATTTTATATACCACATTATATCACCTTCACTATATCCGAATTCAAAAGTGAAAATGGAGAAATCATTTATGATGTAATTAGTAGAAAAATTTTACTCCTAGAAAGTATTATTTATTTGATTTTCAGCGTTTTCATAAAATTTGTACCTGGTGTAGTACTTACAGTTTTAAGCCTTGGTCTTATTCGTGTTTTGAATAAAGCAAGAACCGAAAGGAAAATATTGAAAAACGGAGAAGAAAGTGATAAATCTCAGAGAGAACATGACAGAACAACCAAAATGCTTCTAGCTGTAGTTTCGCTTTTCTTACTAACACAATTTCCACAAGGATTGATAGCACTTTTAAGTACATGTCTAAGAGCGGAATTTAATAGGAACGTTGTAGTTAACCTTGGTGACACCATGGATCTTCTCTCTTTGGTAAATAGTTCCATAAACTTCATAATTTATTGTACAATGAGCAGGAAATTCAGAGATACTTTTTCACTGTTGTTTCTACCCAAATTTATACATCAACAAGAAATTGTTCCAATAGCAAAGCCGCCCAAAACTTGTAATGTTATGTGTAGGGGTCAGTCGTACAAAATAAGACAGATTCTTTAAACATGTTAATTAAGACCTATGTAAAACTGACTGAAAAACTCTTGCCATTATATATATAAATCTGCTTGATGGAAGCATCTTACGCACCAAATTTACTAGTGCACGTGAATAGATACAGTAAAATAAAAGATAATATTAACATTCGTCTTTTTTGTGTACCATACCTAATACACAGCGAAGCAGTGCTGATTTTATGTGTTTCACTTATATATTCACCAGTCTTTCTTTGTTTCTTTCTAACCGATGACCAGGCCCCAGCTTAACGGGTTTAGTACCTGACATCGGGGCGAAAGACCGCCTAATCGTCGCGAAGCAGCAATAAACCTGACATCATGGCCTCGATCGTCATCCTATCTCCAGTGCCTACTGCTCGTTTGTGTATACTTTGTTTTGTCGGTTACTTAACGTTATATCCTGTTGTTTGGCACCTGCACATTGCTACTCAAGTTGGTCTCATAATTTAGAACCTTGATCAGATGAGGAGACCTTCACCTGGCAAGGCTCCTCCAGAGGTATAATTCACAGGTAACTTGGAGGACTTTGCTCCCACGACGAATTTTACATGCACCAGGCGCCATTAGCGTACATGGCTACATTCACCAGTCTATTATATGACGTGGCTGTGCTAGTATTTCTGAGCATCCAGATATCAACGGTCGAATTTTAGAACTTTTTAAAGATGAAAAAATTGATAAAACTAGATACTGGAATTTGTACCTGTGTCCCGTCAAATAAGGTGGAAAAAAGGGCAAACCTCGGAATGAAATACAGCAAGCTGAAAAATTACAAAAAGCTTTGTTATGACATTCTAAAAGTTGGCTGAAAAGCCTCATAAAATCTCGTGTCCGCGTCGCCAGATATTCAAGGTCAAATGTCACGAAAATAACTTTTTTGCTTATATCTCAAAAACCGTGCATTTATTGAAAAAACCCAATAACAAAATTAAAGTAGACAAAATTTCCTATAAAATACATGCATTAACTTTAACTTTCTGACAAAGGGTTTTGGCGCTAGAGCGCGCTAAAGAAAGGCAACTTTTTGACCTTGCGGCCAAAACGAGAGAAAAACCCTCGTCCATTCACGATTTCTCGAAAACTATGCATTTCATCGAAAAAAAAAACCAGTTACAAAATTCAAGTGGACTATTTTCTACAAAATTTATAAAATAATTATAATTTTCTGATAAAAAGTTTAGGCGCTAGATCATGCTGAAAAAAAGGCAATTTTTTTACCTTTGAGCCAAAACGAGAGAAAAGCTCTTTTATATCCTCGATTTTTCGAAAACTATGCGTTTTATCGGAGAACCCTAATTACAAAATTAAAGTGGACTTTATTTTCTAAATAATGTAAAAATAACTTTATTTTTCTGGCAAAAGGTTCAGGCGGTAGAGAGCGCTGAAAAAGGGCGAGTTTTTGGCTCTCTGTCGAAAACGAGAGAAACACCTTCTCAAGATTGTTTCCTATGCTTAAAATGATCTTTAAAACTATTGAAAATATTGCAGAGTATAAAATTCTCTACAAGTCATCAGACAACAGTCGCTTCTAACTCAAGATGTAATACTCGTACATTTCTTTAAAAAAAAAGTAAAACGTTATTCGATTTCGAATCCCTTGAATAGTCTTGCCTGAGATTCCATGCTTAAAAATGACTCCATGCGTCAGAAAGTTTTAAGCTTATGAGAGGAATATATATATATTTTTTCTCTTTTTATTTTGAGAACCGCTCTAAACACACTACCTAATATTTAAATGTACAGCAGTCCTAAATCTTCTTGCCTTGCTTGCCATATGAATGTATAATTACTATCTATTCGATTTCATTCAGAGCCAGTCTTCCTTAAAACGACCCAGCGAAAGAAAATTTTCGGAAGGCCATATATATTTTTGAAAAAAATCCCCCCCCCCCCCAAAAAAAAAAAAAACTAGAGAACAGGAATTCTGCTTTTCCAGAATTTAGTGTCGCCCCGGCATTTCCATTACTTCATTTTCTTCTGGTGGACTGGTGGCTTCTATTATTATGTAACAGCCATTATAAATGAAGCGTTAAAAAAAATAATGGCCATTTTTTTTTTTCCATTGTGACCAGAAAATCAGAGTTTTAACTTTTTTCGGCAGCTCTTTCATCTTCACCTAATGCTTCATTTATAATGGCTGTTTCATAATAATAGAAGCCACGAGGCCACCAGTCCATCAGAAGAAAATAACTCGGTTAAGCGTGACTCGGATAATCGGGACTCTACTGCAAAACATATTTCAGTTTTAAGACTTAAAGCACACGCTTTTATGTTATGTAAAATGACGTCATTTGCATTAATATAGAAACTTAAAATTAAATATAGTTTATAATTGCTCCCTGTTTTATCATAAATCCTTCATTTATGTTTTTCTCAAAGTAGCACGTATTTTAATTAATTTTTTTTCAATTTAATTTTTTTCATTAATTTTTTTTTTCATTTCATGAGAAAATGGCAACAAAAAGATATAATTGCTATTTTTCAGCAATTTTTTCTTTACTTTCTATAGAAATGGCGTACTTGAGTTGCCAAAATGAAACAAATGTCGCTAAAAACTACAAAAAATTAATATTTCAAAAACAAATAGAGATGCAGTTTTCAAACAAATTGCATTAAAAAGTACTTTTTTTTCCCAATACGATGGTATAAAAACTGAAAATGTGCGATGTTTAGAAATTTTAAAAAATGCTATAGAGCATTTAATTGTACAATGATACATCTACTTTGTTTATTGCTAGCGTCTGTAAGCTAACGTTATTTTTTGGACATAAAATAAGCTGGGAGAAAGAAATATCACACAGTACCGGGGATAAAAATCTTTAGGAGTCGTTTATAAGTGCAAGAGATATGCGTAGATCAGAATAAAATCATTTTTCTTCAAAGATACAAAAATATTTTTTAGATTTGAGCCTCGTTACGACACTTTATAAGCGCGCTGCCCTTTATGTTTCTTCCTGATTCCATTAGATTACTATCCAATAGCTTAAGAAATTCATGACAATAGATTTTTAAAGAGGGTTGGTTTTATGCTTGCTTTTGAGAACGGGTGAAATATGTTAGCAGATACTATAACCGCATATCACCCCTTCGTAAAAAGCCGGTTTGATTGTTGCAAACGGTGGTGCTAAAAAGCATATTTGGACGATAATAGTAAATTTCAGGGAGAAGCAGTTAACACTTAGCAGGATACAATACATCTATTGTATTCTTCTAGATTTAACAGTACTTAGCCATATAATGTATGTATGCATATATGTATGTATGCCATAACATGTTGACTCCAGAGATTCACGAGTTAAAAGGGATAATTCAGATGTCACTAAACTTGTCGAGTGGTTCACACTTCATAATCCTTTCCCAAATACGAAGCAAGTAGTATCTATAGCTTCTGGAATTGTAGGAAATGACCAAATAAACTACCACAGAGCCCATAATATTGGTCTAGAATCAATTGCCAAAATAACTGGTTTGAAATTTAGTGAAATAAAATTAAAGAATGCTGACAAAGTTCTTCCCATTCCTGTAGTTAACAAATCCATCAAGATAAATAACTACAAAGTTGCTGTCGATGCGTTGCTACTCTTTCAAAGAATAATAGTAAACAAAAAGTTTGAACATAATCTCAAAGAATATCTACAATATGAACTAAGTCCATACCCAACATCGCTGTTTGATAATGCCGGCATACGAAAAACTTCAAAAACAAAATTGCATAACAATATGGAACCACTTAATATTGAGCTGGATGAAGAAAATGTAACATACATTATCGATCGTGGATTTCTTTTGCATCGCGTCGTATGGAACAAAGACGATACATTCTCCATTATTTTCAATAAATACGTCAAATATTTGCAAATGCATTATGGTTCAGATATTGTTGTTGTATTCGACGGTTGCTCATACAACAGTAAAAACATAAAAGCAATGGAACATCTCAGAAGACCTAACACTCTTTCAACATCTTACGAAGTTTGTTTTGATGAAACAATGGCTGTGCCAATCAGCCAAGAAAAGTTTTTGTCAAACCGATGCAATAAAAAGAACTTTATTGCAATGCTTATTAAGAAATTAGAAACTGTTAAGATCACTACAAAACAAGCCAGTAATGATGCTGATGTTCTCATCATCAATACAGCCATTGCAGAATCTGAAAATCAAAAGACTGCAGTCATCGTTGATGAAGATATTGATCTATTAGTTGTTTTAATAGGACGAACCGAATCGCATCAGCAAGAAATTTTCTTTAAAAAAATTGGCAGGGGTAATGTGGAGACACGAATGTATTCATCTAAAAGTTTCGACAAATATCCTCGTTCTAAAGAACATATTTTATTTCTGCACGCCTTTAGTGGATGTGACACAACATCTACGCTGTTCAAAAAAGGCCAATTTATAAAAATGTTCGAGAAACATCCTAATTTGTACCAATCAGCTCATATATTTCAGCAAGAAAATAGCCCTCCAAACATATTATTTGAAAGTGGGATACGTGTTCTTTTAGCAGTGTACAACGCTCCAAAGTCTGAACACAGCATTGACAATTTCAGGTACACACAATTTATTAAATCAACAAGATTCAACAAACCGGTGCAGTTATCATCTCTTCCACATACAAGTGCAGCAGCTCGCCAGCATATCTATCGTGCATACTATCAGACCCAAACTTGGTTAGGGAAAGACTTAGAACCGGAGGAATGGGGGTGGATAATACAAAACAAAATCCTGGAACCGATAACAACGTTATTACCTTCAGCACCAGAAGAACTACTCAATACGATCTTCTGCAATTGTAAAAAGGCTGTGGAGCGAACTGTGGGTGTCGAAAAGTAGGATTGCAATGCTCCTCAGTTTGTGGCCAGTGTAACGGAAAAGCATGCCTCAACACTTTATCATTTCCAAATGATCTTAATGAAGAAAGTGACTATGAACTAGAGCTTCTTCAGGCTTTAGTAAAAGATGTGACGGACAACGAGGATGATGATAATGATATGAAAATTCAATGTGAACGACCCGAAAAAGTAGGCAATTTCGAACAAGATGAATATTAAGCTGTATGCCTGCTATTGATAATCAGGGGTAAAAAAAAAATTGCTCTTCATTTTAACTTGTATAAATTGTAATAGATTTACGACAAACTTATGATAAATAAAAATGTAATTAAATGTATTTAAACTATTTCATTTCAATATCTTCTTAATTATCTAATTTAACTAAATATTATCATACGGATGACTTATTTACGAATAATATTTATAAATAAGTAAATGATGTAATTGTCTTAATAATTATAATATTCTTTGTAAATAATTAAAGCTCTAAACATCATTAGAAATATAGGAAACAATCTTGAGTTGGCTTTTCCCTCTTTTGGCGAGCGAGCCAAAAACTAATTAAATTTAATGTACGCATTTTTCAGAAAATGTTATCCACTTTAATTTTGTAATTGCGGGTCTTCGATAAAACGCATAGTTTTCGAAAAATCGAGGCTAGAAAAGGGCTTTTCTCTCGATTTGGCTCAAAGGTCCAAAAATCGCCTTTTATTTAGCGCTATCTAGTGCCTAAACTTTTTGTCAGAAAATTAAAATTATTTTATGAATTTTGTAGAAAATAGTCTACTTGAATTTTGTAACTGTTTTTTTTTACGATAAAATGCATAGTTTTTGCGAAATCGAGAATGGGCGAGGGTTTTTCTTTCGTTTTGGCCACGAGGTCAAAAAATTGCCTTTCTTCAGCGCGCTCTAGCGCCAAAACCATTTGTCAGAAAGTTAAAGTTAATGTATGTATTTTATAGGAAATTTTGTCAACTTTAGCTTTGCAACTGGGTTTTTTTTTCAATAAAATGCACGGTTTTTGCGATATAAGCAAAAAGTGATTTTCGTGACCTTTGACCTTGAATATCTGGCGACGCGGAACGAGATTTTATGAGACTTTTGAGCCAATTTTTAGAATGTCATAACAAAGCTTTTTGCAAATTTTCAGCTTGCTGTTTTTATTTCGAGGTTGAATCCCTATTTGATTGGACTACTGGTACACTGCTCTGGTAAGAGGGGGTGGATGTTGCTTATCTATGGAGCTAAATGTTTTAAGGGAGGTTTCCCCCCGTGTGACGGCCCGTATAAGCATTTTGGGGGAATTTGTTTTGACGACAAATGAAAAAATAGAACTTTGAGTTTTTTATTATACATTTATTCCTATTTCAAGAATATGTAAAACAAATTTCAAGAAAAAATCTTTATTAGAACGTAAGTTACACCACTCTGAAGACACCTGTCTCCAAAAAAAGGACGCTCACTTCCTCCACGATTTCGGCTGATTGGCTTATCTGAAAGAAAAAAAAACAGCATTTTAATCTGTAAGCCTAAATGCATCGAATGAACTATAATAATTTGAAAATATTGAAAATTGGCAGACATTAAAAAAAAAATTCAAATTTCATGATTTTTTTTTTCGTTACGAAAAAAATAGAAATATTCGGAGGATCCTAAGTTCACTACGTGCGTCTACATGTGCTGAGTCTACTCTATAAATTTCAAGTGAATCGGTCAAATCGTTCTCGACATATGATGGAGGAAAGTTTGAAAAACAACATTTTGATAAAAACGCGTTTTAACACGTTGAGTGCCACAGTGACTGATAATGAAGCTGAAAAATTGACAATGTTTTAAGTAATTTTTAAGAAAGTATAATCCTGTAATAAATAAAAGGTAAGTAAATTTTAAATAAATTTTCAGTAATTACTTAAAACAATATATATATATATATATATATATATATTTAGTTTTATATCATATTTTAGACCGTCAGTCATTGGTAAATGACGCGTTTTAAACGGAAAGTTCAATGTCAGTCACCGGCGACTGACGTGGCGCTTAACGTGTTAAGTACGGTTAAACCGATGAAAATCTCAACTTACCATCAACCTGCGATGCCTGGTCCATAGAGCATTCCTTCCTCTTCCTCTTGGAGGTCTTTCAAGGTGGAGTGCTCTGCACTTGCTCCCATTCCGGCATTTTTTACAACGCCACTCGTGCGCCTTTCGGAGCGAACCCATCACACGGGGGAAACCCCTTAAAGACATGAAAGTCTATTAAAATAGCATATAATGTATGTTATTCATTATCGAATAAATTTAATTGTAATGCTACACTGTAAAAAGTTAATATACCAGATTACAAAAAAACACATGCCGGTAAAAAAAAATCCCTGCCGGCTCGGGCCTACAGGCGGAGGTAGATTTCGAAGTTAAGTACTGAATTCACCAACAAAACCTAAATCAAGATTAGAGATAAACCCAGTTCCTTCACTAAGAATGAGCTCTAGAGAGCTAAACATTTTGTGAAAATTCTAATATACACGAATACACACACGCATGTATATGGAATAGGTTTTAAACCTATTCCATAGCTAAAGCAAATTCAGAGAGCCTCAAAATGTTAAAATAAGTCAATAATTCCATAGTCGGGTTTTTATCATGTTTTAATACGTTTCTTCAAACTCACATGACGTTACATATTCACCTGCTGAGGTCCATTTTATTTCCAATATGACGCAATATTTTTTTTTTTTTTTAATTCGTCAAACTATTTATTTCATTTTGAGTTTTCATGCGGAAATCTTGCTCTAGAAAAGTTATGACGTAATATTCAATTTGTTTTCAATTCGTCAAACTATTTATTTAATTTATTTTTCACGTGAAAATCTTGCAATAGAAAAGCAATTGTTGTGGTGAGAATTTTACTGCTTTTTTTTAATTGTTGGCAACTGCTATAACGAAAAATGTTTATTTTGTCCTGTCATTCTAGACTGTAAGAGCTGGTTTTATCAGAATCATGTTAAGACGGTATTCAAAATTTTGAACCCTCCCCATTTCCATTCCCTTGAGCCGATTTTGCCCATTTTCAATCCCCGCCGAGATATTAACCATCTCAAAGTTGTTGGCGAGTTTGAAGACGATCCGTGCATAATTGCGACTTTTATCGTACGGACAAAATTTAGTACATGCATACATACATATATATATATATATATATATATATATATATATATATATATATAAACTTTTTAGGTGGGGGTGGTTTTGGGTTACTGGGGTCCTATAATGTAAAATTATGAAGGAATTTTTCAAAAGTCGCACCATGGTAACGACTGCAATAGGTAGTATTTCTTACGAAATCTACCTAAAAAAGAGCCAACACCTTGTGCTGTAATTGAACGTGTGCTTGAATTTTCGAGATTGATCATGTAATTTTACAGCAAAACGTGTTGTTAATTTCACGTTTTGTTTTAAATGAACGTGTGCTTGAATATTCGAGTACGATGATGTCATTTTTGCCGAAAGATGTGCTGTAAGTTTAATATTTTCTTGTGAATGAACACGTACTTGAGTTTTCAAACGCACGTTCATGTGCTTGGTGCTAGATATTCAAGCCCCATAATGTAATTTTACTACACAATAAATTAAAATTATGCTAAGTTAATATAAATGTAAAGTATGTTGTAACTGAATGTGTGCTTCAATTTTCAAGTATGATAAATAGTTTAGAGTAATGTTTATTTTCTCCATTTTAAAGTACCACGTTGTAAATTTACAAGAAGTTTTACAGTAAATTTCATGTTTGCTCTAGAGAAATGTATGCTTGAATTTTCAAGCACGTTTTGGAAATGACGTGTGCAGATAAGCGTTAATTTTTGGCCTCCTGAAAGAAACATTTTTCTTCCTTTTTTGGAAGTGTTTTGCTTGTTCATGAATAATTTAGATTTTATATGTACTGCTTCTGATTAATTTTTATTTAAAGATCTTTGAAATGTGTGATGCGGAGATTAGAAACATGGGTTTATTTTATTTTTTTTAAGTGTACTACAGGGAAAATATATCTATATATTTTTTTCTCTGTATAAAGCTTAATTTTTAGATAAGGGAAGGAAGGATAAAGTGACCACTTTAAGTTTTGATGAACTTTTATGATACCATTTTAATCGCTAAAGTTCTAGAAAGAAGTACAAATAGAAACCATAATAACTTTAGTTTCAGTTGCTATTTTACTTTTTTTTAAATTTTATTTTAAAATGCACAAGTTATTTTAAAAGAAGAACTACATAATGGCCACTATTCCCGCCTAGGCTAGGTAAAGTAGCCAGAATAGGTAAATAAACAAATCACATTGATTCAAGATCCGGGTGTCCAAAAGGGACTGACTGATTTTAAAATAAAATAACTTGCAAACGGTGACAGATATTTAAAAAATTCTTGCAAGAGCGTTATGTGTGATGTCAGGAGTTTTTTTACTGTGATTATCGAATTTAGTTCGAATTACAAACAATAGATGGCGGTGTGAGCAACATGCGCTAAATCCAGTCGCGAGTTTCGATACTTCGGGACCCACTCAATACAATTTAATCTCCTTTTGGCATGGGAGAAGAGAAAAACCAAACAATCCAGCTTGAGTTTAGAGCCTATTGCTTGCAATCGATTGTTTATAATTCGAACTAAATTCAAGAATCACGGTAAAAATAAATAAATAAATAAATAAAAATAAATAAATAAAAAAATTAATAAACTTCTAACATCATACATAGCCCTCCTTCAAGAATTTTTTAAATATATGTCATCTTTTGCGAGTTATTGAATTTTAAAATCAAACAGTCCTTTTTAGGACACACCCCACCAGTGGCCGAGAGGTTCTGCTCTCGAAGCTGGTAGACGGGAGGTGCTGGGTTCGATCCCAATCGCGCCCGTCGGCCTAATCGTTCGGAGTTTTCGTGGTTTTCTTCGAACTTTGGTTCTCCAAGCGTTAATACGGGTTAGGTTCCCTTAGAAAGACCTCCACGGAAGGCACCCCCCCCCCCCCTTAGGGCCTATATCCCACGTGCAGATAATTGGCCGACATAAATACAACCAACCTTTTTACGACACCCGATATATTTTTTAATCAAATCAAGGAAAAGTAACACAAATTAAGAATAAGTATTATGTTTTGCAATATTTTAAGTATTAAATCGCTACAAGATAAAATAATCAGTAATGAGTATCAATATGACGAATGGACTATCCTTCACAATATGAAAAACTTTCCCAGAAATTGGCTGTTTGTTTGAAACAATTCTACCGTGTGCCATGATACTTTTGGAGTCCATATGAGAATAAATCCTTTCTTTCAAATATGACATCATTTTCACCATCAGAACCATTCATCCTTTCCGAGATTAGAGCGTCATTTAAGCAATTCTTTTAAAATTCCTGAGTTTCATTATATATTCATTTTAATTAACTGGAAATTATGTAATTTTCAGAAATAGTTTATTCTGTGTATACCAAGAATTTTTTAATGAATAGCAAGAGTTAAGTCTATTTTTCTGCAGGAATAAGGATCAGGAATATGACATCATCACTCACACAGTTAAAATAAAATATTTTAATTCATGGATGAAAATGCATCTTGCTTTTTCCAAGTGACGTCGTTATCTTCATCAGAAACAATTCGTTTTACATATTGCTTACTATGAAAGGTTATTCACTGTCATTTTATTTACACAGATTACTTAATGTCATTTCCCAGTAAATAATCTGTGTTCTGCTTTTACGTGATTAATGCATAAATAAACGGAATCGTTTTAATACCTTTGCATTTTATTAAAACCATAGAATTTTTTTTTTAAATATGACGCGAGTTTCAGTGATGAAATCACGCTTCTGATTGGTGGAATGTACTATGGCAAATTAATTGTATTACTGCGGTTGTTACCAAACGTCAGGCAACAAATTCAGCCATATTTTAGAACCACGTAAGAGAAATATATACAGGGTGTCCACTCTCAACGGTGTCCAATGGCTAATTCCTAAACCGTTATTCATAGACATATAGTTCCAATTGCAAAAATGTTTTAAACGAGGCAAAGAAATATTTTAAAAACGATTTGGGTCATTAAAAACATTTCTTAAAAAATTACGAAATTAAAATTTTTATATGGTCCCCCGTTTCTATTAGTTATATTTAGTAAAATTTTCCTATTACACTGACAATTAAGACAAAAAAGTCCAGTTCATATAACACTAAAGTTGACCGAGTTATGAAACTTTAAAAATGCATTACTTATACCACTGTTCTGCATGTGAACACAAATGAGTTCGGCAAGGCTTTGAGGGGTCATATACCAAGTACCTAAAATATTCGAAGAACTTATTTCATGCGTTTTGAAAAAAAATCTTACAAGTATTACGCTTGAGTTCACTTTTATTAAGTTTCAGATTGACTAAAATAATTGTATTTTAACATATGTTTTATTTTGTAAGGATTTGAGACAGTTTCTTTTCATAATTTCTTTTAAAAAAATATGTTATTTTTATAATTTTTTATTTAACTTCAACGATTGTATGTATGTTTTTCCAGTTTGTACTCGAACTTTAGCTCACTTTCAAATATCCGATCATGATTAAATTTTACATACTGACGTTAATTCGATGACAATATAATATTAATAAGATTTTCGGTGGTTACCATTTATACTTATTTTACAGGATAACAGAAAAAAATTCTGATAGATTACCGCCAAGAAGTTTAAGATAAAGTTGTAGATTAGATAACACAAGACTTTATGGCTGTGTTTTCAACTTTCATGTATTTTTTAGCATTGAATCCGAAAATTACCTTAAATTTTAACCATCCATGTCAGGATTTTTCGCAATTCATAAATTGTCAAAAATTAAAAATAACAAAAATCGGATAATTGTCTGAGCGAAGCGAAGGCTAATACTCAGCGAAATATTACTGTCCGGACACTTTACTACTACGATGGATATTAACGCCATGTCCTACTAAAAAAAAGCCTAATAAAACACTTTCGTCAAGCATAACTCAAAAAATATTTGTCGGATCTCGTTTCTGATTGCACCAGAAGGTACCTATGAGGGTCGCCTACTGAATGCACCTACTGTGAAAAACAAGTTCCAAACCGTTTAAAAATTATATAGAAAAAACTCTTAAAAAAGCACAGTTTATCTGCATACATCACAGAAATTAGGTGTGCGTCACTTTCACCGGTTGATGTTTTCGTAGACAATTGGTTTGAACACATGGAGCAAATAAGAAAAAATACGCACGCAGTAATATTGAATAGATCAGTTTCAACCACGTGATCACAAACCTTGCAACAACCCGTGGCAACCAGTTTTGGTGGGCAAACAAATAATAATACAGTATTCCATACCCCGGTGACCGTTTTTAGCCTGTTGTATAAAATCTGGCATGTTGTATGACATGCAATTGTGGATGATTAAAACAAAAGACATGAGTGTTTATTGATCCGGGAGGTTATCTTTCTCTGGATGTCTGTCTGTCTATCATACAGCATGCAATTTTCTTGTAAAGGTTGATATTATTGTGCAGTAAAACCTCCATAACGGACACACCCGATTAGTGGACATCTCTATTTAGCGGGCATTTTTTCGATTACCAACCCTTACATAACTGTACATTTTTTACTCTCAGTAGCGGATACCACCAAATAGAGGACAAATTCTGCCCTCCCGAGGTGTTCGCTATTCAGAAGTTTTACTGGTAAAACCTCCATAGCGGACACACCCAATTAGCGGATACCTCTATTTAGCGGACATTTTTTCGATTACCAACTCTTAAATAACTGTACATGTTTTACTTTCAGTAGCAGTCACCTCTAAATAGAAGACAAATTCTGCATTCTCGGGGTGTCCGCTATTCAGAGGTTTTACTGTATATAATATTGATAGTTATTTTACAGGGCCGCACAAAAGAATAAGAATATATGAAACGAAAATAAACTAAATTCGGGATTGGTAGATCGCTGATGGTAATGTAATTTTAGGATGTTGTTACAGTCATCCGCAGCATGTTTTTAGAGTTTCGTTCATCTAACGAAACCCTACCTCTCTCACTCCTTTGTCTGTCCGTTTGTCCGTCTGTCACAGAGCCCGTTCTCAGAAACTATATATATCGGAGACTTGAAAATTTGCATACTTATAGCTGAACACCACACATCAAACGGCAAATAATAAAATTTTGAAAAAGTCTAATATTTAACCCTCTGGGCTCTAACTTGTGTATTTTAAGCAGTTTTTCTAACTCAGACCCTAATTAAGTTGGAGACATGAAATTTTGCATACTTATACCTGAACACCTCACATCAAATATCAAATAATAAAATTTTGAAAAAGGTCTAACATTTAACCCTCTGGGTTCTAACTTGTGTATTTTAAACAATTATTCTAACTCAGCCCCTAATTAAGTTGGAGACATGAAATTTTGCATACTTATAGCTGAACACCTCACATCAAACGATAAATAATAAAATTTTGAAAAAGGTCTAATATTTAGCCCTTTGGGCTCTAATTTATGTATTTTAAGCAATATTTCTAACTCATCCTCTAACTAAGTTGGAGACTTGAAAGTTTGCATACTTATAGCTGAACACTTGCGATAACACGATAAATCATAAAATTTTGAAAAAGTCATATTTAACCCTCCAGTCTCTAACTTCTGTATTTTAAGCAATATTTCTAACTCATCCTCTAACTAGGTTGGAGACTTGAAAGTTTGCATACTTATAGCTGAACACTTGCGATAACACGATAAATCATAAAATTTTGAAAAAGTCATATTTAACCCTCCAGTCTCTAACTTCTGTATTTTAAGCAATTTTTCTAACTCAGCCCCTAATTAAGTTGGAGACATGACATTTTGCATACTTATAGCTGAACACCTCACATCAAACGACAAATAATAAAATTTTTAAAAAGTCTAATATTTAACCCTCTGGGCTCTAACTTATGTATTTTAAACAATTTTTCTAACTCAGCCCCTAATTAAGTTGGAGACATGAAATTTCGCATACTTATAGCTGAAATCCTCACATCAAACGACAAATAATAAAATTTTGAAAAATGTCTGATATTTAACCCTCTGGGCTCTAACTTATGTATTTTAAGCAATTTTTCTAACTCATCCCCTAACTAAGTTGGAGAATTGAAAGTTTGCATACTTATAGCTGAAAATTTGCGATAACACGATAAATCATAAAATTTTGAAAAAGTCATATTTAACCCTCCAGTCTCTAACTTCTGTATTTTAAGCAATTTTTCTAACTCAGCCCCTTATTAAGTTGGATACATGAAATTTTGCATACTTATAGCTGAACACCTCCCATCAAACGACAAATAATAAAATTTTGAAAAAGGTCTAATATTTAACCCTCTGGGCTCTAACATATGTATTTTAAGCAATTTTTCTAACTCAGCCCCTAATTAAGTTGGAGACATGAAAGTGTGCATACTTATAGCTGAACACTTGCGATAACACGATAAATCATAAAATTTTGAAAAAGTCATATTTAACCCTCCGGTCTCTAACTTCTGTATTTTAAGCAATTTTTCTAACTCAGCCCCTAATTAAGTTGGAGACATGACATTTTGCATACTTATAGCTGAACACTTCACATCTAACGACAAATAATAAAATTTTGAAAAAGGTCTAATACTTAATCCTCTGGGCTCTAACTTGTGTATTTTAAGCAATTTTTCTAACTCAGACCCTAATTAAGTTGGAGACATGAAATTTTGCATACTTATACCTGAACACCTCACATCAAATATCAAATAATAAAATTTTGAAAAAGGTCTAACATTTAACCCTCTGGGTTCTAACTTGTGTATTTTAAACAATTATTCTAACTCAGCCCCTAATTAAGTTGGAGACATGAAATTTTGCATACTTATAGCTGAACACCTCACATCAAACGATAAATAATAAAATTTTGAAAAAGGTCTAATATTTAGCCCTTTGGGCTCTAATTTATGTATTTTAAGCAATATTTCTAACTCATCCTCTAACTAAGTTGGAGACTTGAAAGTTTGCATACTTATAGCTGAACACTTGCGATAACACGATAAATCATAAAATTTTGAAAAAGTCATATTTAACCCTCCAGTCTCTAACTTCTGTATTTTAAGCAATATTTCTAACTCATCCTCTAACTAGGTTGGAGACTTGAAAGTTTGCATACTTATAGCTGAACACTTGCGATAACACGATAAATCATAAAATTTTGAAAAAGTCATATTTAACCCTCCAGTCTCTAACTTCTGTATTTTAAGCAATTTTTCTAACTCAGCCCCTAATTAAGTTGGAGACATGACATTTTGCATACTTATAGCTGAACACCTCACATCAAACGACAAATAATAAAATTTTTAAAAAGTCTAATATTTAACCCTCTGGGCTCTAACTTATGTATTTTAAACAATTTTTCTAACTCAGCCCCTAATTAAGTTGGAGACATGAAATTTCGCATACTTATAGCTGAAATCCTCACATCAAACGACAAATAATAAAATTTTGAAAAATGTCTGATATTTAACCCTCTGGGCTCTAACTTATGTATTTTAAGCAATTTTTCTAACTCATCCCCTAACTAAGTTGGAGAATTGAAAGTTTGCATACTTATAGCTGAAAATTTGCGATAACACGATAAATCATAAAATTTTGAAAAAGTCATATTTAACCCTCCAGTCTCTAACTTCTGTATTTTAAGCAATTTTTCTAACTCAGCCCCTTATTAAGTTGGATACATGAAATTTTGCATACTTATAGCTGAACACCTCCCATCAAACGACAAATAATAAAATTTTGAAAAAGGTCTAATATTTAACCCTCTGGGCTCTAACATATGTATTTTAAGCAATTTTTCTAACTCAGCCCCTAATTAAGTTGGAGACATGAAAGTGTGCATACTTATAGCTGAACACTTGCGATAACACGATAAATCATAAAATTTTGAAAAAGTCATATTTAACCCTCCGGTCTCTAACTTCTGTATTTTAAGCAATTTTTCTAACTCAGCCCCTAATTAAGTTGGAGACATGACATTTTGCATACTTATAGCTGAACACTTCACATCTAACGACAAATAATAAAATTTTGAAAAAGGTCTAATACTTAATCCTCTGGGCTCTAACTTGTGTATTTTAAGCAATTTTTCTAACTCAGCCTCTAATTAAGTTGGAGACATGACATTTTGCATACTTATAGCTAAACACCTCACATCAAACGACAAATAATAAAATTTTGAAAAAGTCTAATATTTAACCCTCTGGGCTCTAACTTGTGTATTTTAAGCAATTTTTCTAACTCAGCCCCTAATCAAGTTGGAGACATGAAATTTTGCAAACTTATAGCTGAACACCTCACATCAAACAGCAAATAATAAAATTTTGAAAAAGTCTAATATTTAACCCTCTGGGCTCTAACTTGTGTATTTAAAGCAATTTTTCTAACTCAGCCCCTAATTATATTGAAACAAAAAATTTGCATACTTATAGCTGAACACCTCACATCAAACGACAAATAATAAAATTTTGAAAAAGTCATATTTAACCCTCTGGTCTCTAACTTGCGTATTTTAAGCAATTTTTCTAACTCAGCCCCTAATTAAGTTGGAGACATGAAATTTTGCATTCTTATAGCTGAACACCTCACATAAAACAGCAAATAATAAAATTTTGAAAAAGTCTAATATTTAACCCTCTGAGCTCTAACTTGTGTATTTAAAGCAATTTTTCTAACTCAGCCCCTAATTATGTTGGAAACAAAAATTTGCATACTTATAGCTGAACACCTCACATCAAACGACAAATAATAAAATTTTGAAAAAATCTAATATTTAACCTCTAATATTGTATGTATGTCTAGTAACAAAGATTGTTAGTAAAATACAGGGATGACAGCGCCGGGAACCCAGCTTTTGCTTTAGAGTATAAGTGCAATCCCGGGGCATTAATAGAATTGCATAACATCAGTTTCTTGTGTGTTGTCATTCCATACTACTATGAAAAATAAGTTTCAAACCGTTTAAAAATTATATAGAAAAAACTGATAAAAAAGCACAATTTATCTGCATACGTCACAGAAATTTGGTGTGCGTCACTTTCACCGGTTGATGTTTTCGTAGACCACTGGTTTGAACACATGGAGCAAATAAAAAAAAATACGCACGCAGTAATATTGAATAGATCAGTTTCAATCACGTGATCACAAACCTTCCAACAACCCGTGGCAACCAGTTTTGGTGGGCAAACAAATAATAATACTGAACTCCGTACCACGGTGCCGTTTTTAGCCTGTTGTATAAAATCTGGCCTGTTGTATGACATACAATTGTGGATGATTAAAACAAAAGACATGAGTGTTTATTGCTCCGGGAGGTTATCTTTCTCTGGGTGTCTGTCTGTTTATCATACAGCATTCAATTTTCTTATAAAGGTTGATATTATTATGCAGTAAAACCTCCATAACGGACACACCCGATTAGTGGACACCTCTATTTAGCGGGCATTTTTTCGATTACCAACCCTTAAATAACTGTACATTTTTTACTCTCAGTAGCGGACACCTCCAAATAGAGGACAAATTCTGCCCTCCCGAGGTGTTCGTTATTCAGAAGTTTTACTGGTAAAACCTCTATAGCGGACACACACGATTAGCGGATACCTCTATTTAGCGGACATTTTTTCGATTACCAAATCTTAAATAACTGTACATGTTTTACTCTCAGTAGCGGTCACCTCTAAATAGAGGACAAATTCTGCATTCTCGGGGTGTCCGCTATTCAAAGGTTTTACTGTATATAATATTGATAATTATTTTACAGGGCCGCACAAAAGAATAAGAATATATGAAACGAATATAAACTAAATTCGGGATTGGTAGATCGCTGATGGTAATGTAATTTTAGGATGTTGTTACAGTCATCCGCAGCATGTTTTTAGAGTTTCGTTCATCTAACGAAACCCTACCTGTCTCACTCCTTTGTCTGACTGTTTGTCCGTCTGTCACAGAGCCCGTTCTCAGAAACTATGTATGTCGGAGACTTGGAAATTTGCATACTTATAGCTGAACACCACACATCAAACGGCAAATAATAAAATTTTGAAAAAGTCTAATATTTAACCCTCTGGGCTCTAACTTGTGTATTTTAAGCAATTTTTCTAACTCAGCCCCTAATTTAATTAAGTTGGAGACATGAAATTTTGCATACTTATAGCTGAACATCTCACATCAAACGACAAATAATAAAATTTTAAAAAAGGCTTAATATTTAGCCCTTTGGGCTCTAACTTGTGCATTTAAAGCAATTTTTCTAACTCAGCCCCTAATTAAGTTGGAGACATGAAAGTTTGCATACTTATAGCTGAATACTTGCGATAATACGATAAATCATAAAATTTTGAAAAAGTCATATTTAACCCTCCGGTCTCTAACTTCTGTATTTTAAGCAATTTTTCTAACTCAGCCCTTAAATAAGTTGGAGACATGACATTTTGCCATTTTGCATACTTATAGCGGAACACCTCACATCAGACGACAAATAATAAAATTTTGAAAAAGTCTAATATTTAACCCTCTGGGCTCTAACTTATGTATTTTAAACAATTTTTCTAACTCAGCCCCTAATTAAGTTGGAGACATGAAATTTCGCATACTTATAGCTGAAATCCTCACATCAAACGACAAATAATAAAATTTTGAAAAATGTCTGATATTTAACCCTCTGGGCTCTAACTTATGTATTTTAATCAATTTTTCTAACTCATCCCCTAACTAAGTTGGAGACTTGAAAGTTTGCATACTTATAGCTGAACACTTGCGATAACATGATAAATCATAAAATTTTGAAAAAGTCATATTTAACCCTCCAGTCTCTAACTTCTGTATTTTAAGCAATTTTTCTAACTCAGCCCCTAATTAAGTTGGAGACATGACATTTTGCCATTTTGCATACTTATAGCTGAACACCTCACATCAAACGACAAATAATAAAATTTTGAAAAAGTCTATTATTTAACCCTCTGGTCTCTAACTTGTGTATTTTAAGTAATTTTTCTAACTCAGCCCCTAATTAAGTTGGAGACATGAAATTTTGCATACTTATAGCTGGACACCTCACATCAAACAGCAAATAATAAAAGTTTGAAAAAGTCTAATATTTAACCCTCTGGGCTCTAACTTGTGTATTTAAAGCAATTTTTCTAACTCAGCCCATAATTATGTTGGAAACAAAAATTTGCATACTTATAGCTGAACACCTCACATCAAACGACAAATAATAAAATTTTGAAAAAATCTAATATTTAACCTCTAATATTTTGTCTCGCGCAATTTTTAAATTTAAACTGTTTTGCAATACTATTTTTTGTTCATTTTGCATAATAAGTGTAATGTGACGTAATTTGTTCTATTTCAGATTTCTAACGCATATTAATGAATTTATTTTACAATATCCTTTCTCTTTTAAAATTTACATGTAAATATAGTTTTATGGCGTAATTTCCAATAAGTGCCTGCCTTTTATACCTAATTATTTAATTCCAATTTGAAGGTTCTTTTCTGTTTATAATAGTAACGTGTAAATAATTTTTTTTTATTTGAAGCAAACATTATTGTTTGCGCTGTTTATACAGTTGGCAACAGTTTAAATTAATACCATTTTCTAAAATATGTAAAAAATATTTTTCAAAATGCTGAATATTTGAATTTAAAATAGAAATAAAACCTCAAAAAATGAGTCAAATTGAAAAAATTAATGAAATCTGCAGACCGGGATCTTCTATTGAATAAAATGATCTAAAAAGGATTAAATTCCCATGTATAGCTTTTGCTCTTATAAATTTTTTTTTAAATGGGACGATCTTGTCCAAATTTAGCATTAAATATCTCTTAAAATAATTCTTCAATTTGAAAACTGTATGCATTAATGTGTTGATCAAACATTTCGCTATAATACCACCGATATTCATATATTTGTATGCAATAGTTTTCTTAATATTAACGAAGAAAGACCTTCGGTCACAAAAAATTCAAAACCGGCGGCGGCGGCGGCGGTGACAGCGTTAGTTTCTTTTTATAGAATAAAGAGACATATAAAAATGAAAACTTGTCTATCTGTCTGTTTGTAATTCTATAAAAAATCCACAATTTGGAAGCCAAAATTGTGAAGAGATACGTACATGTGTATTAAAACATGGCCGAGACAACTAAAGTAATCCGGAATCGAAATAACTTATAGTTAATTTTTAATTAATAAAAAAACCACCAATTTAACAGCAATTTCTTATCAAATTTAAACATTTTTCGTTATAGCGGTTGCCAACAATTAAAAAACACAATAAAATTATTACTACAACAATTAATTTTCTACTGCAAGATTTCCACGTGAAAAATGAAAATGAAATAAATAGTTTGCCGAATTAAAAAAAAAAAAAGTGAATAATACGTCATAACTTTTCTATTGCAAGATATTCACGTGAAATATGAAAATGAAATAAATGGTCTGACGAATTTAAATGAAAGTGAATATAACTTCATAACTTTTCTATTTCAAGGTTTACACGTGAAAGAGGAAAATATTACGTCATATTGGAAATATAAAGAGCATGGTGGATATAGTATAGCGTCATATGTGTGTGAAAAATGTATTGAAGCATGATAAAAACCCGATGAGGGAAATATTGGCGTATTTTAACATTATTGCTCTAATTATAAATTCAAATAAGTTCATTTATAGCTGTATTCTTTTGCGTCTGTTATATACATTTATACATTTTTATATAGCGTTTTCATATGATTCACTCAACAACATTTCGACTGCTTTTTTTAATGTTTGTTTTGTGTTGTATGTTAAATTTTGAAATTGATTTTTCAGAACAAACATCCTTCAAATTCTGGGCAACGCCGGCACTTTAGTTTGTAACAGATAAATGGCTTTTGTATCTGTACATCTAATGCTAATATTATAAAGCGTTATAATATTATAAAGTATATAATATTATTAATGCTTGTACGTTTGTGAGGTGTTGTATCTGAAACTACATAGCCAACTTAAAAAAATGTTGGTGGCCATCTCTGCTCCGAAAAAAAAGACTATTTTACGTCAGTGCAAGACCCTACATCGCTGCAGGACCAAAAAAGTTCTAAAATTGTGATTTCTGCGATATTGATTGGGTTAGAAACTTTAAATTTTGTGCGGTAGTTACTTTTAAGATGTGAATACTCGTAATGAACGCGCTCTAAAAGGTTCAATTTGACGGATAAACGTAAAAATTTCTAGAAAGTTTCTAAACTATGATTTATTTGGAATGCTGAAATTTTTGGGATACTGTTGGGGTTAGAAACTAGAACTTTGGCATGGTAGTAATTAATAAGATGTAAATGCTCTTTGTAGAACGAATTCTAAAAAATAGAAAGACTATACAAAGCGGAAAAAGATCTAAAGATGATCTAAGTAACGAAGAACATGGAACTGTTAGGAATATAAACATGAAAATTGACATGGCTGTATTTATCATGACGTAAATTCTCGCAATAGAACAATTTCTAAAAATGTCGCTAGATAAAACAGTGCAAAAACAAAAAACTTTCACAAATTTTCTATTTCTCTGTTACTGCTGAGCCCAAAATCTTGAAATTTTGCTTCGGGTTAGTTTTAAAATATATAATTGTCTCTATGAATGGTTTCTAAAAAATTTAAAATATAAAAAGATGAAATTAACGGAAAGAGATCGCAATTACCATTAATTTGGAATTATTAGGTACAGCAACTTTAAATATTTCATAATGCTGCATTTCCTCCGCAAAACATGCGATTTAAATGCAACAAAACTGATAGATACCCACCTAGAATTAAATAAATTGTGTAAATATTGAATAAAGACCTGTATGAAACAGTGGGTAGGTTGCCCGAAAGTACTTGTTAAAGTGTTCCTTCTCTAGGCTTTTCTCTCTCTCGTCAAGGCCACTAACAGAGGGAAGTGCCGTTTTAAATGTGATATGAATTTTTTATCCGATTCATTTTTCTAGACATTTTATCATAAGGTCATAATCTCAATTATCATTAGTAGATTTTTTATATATTAACTTATTCTGATGAAATTTTGTAATCGGGTTCATATTGGCGTTTGTTAGCGTGCATGATTTGCTGAATAAATATGTATGGATTTGTAAATTACTTCAAATGACACTTTGACAGCTCAAAAGTTATGCAGACGATATATTCAGATCTTGTGTCATACTTGCTGTTGTAATCATTGCCGATTTCTTTTATTTAATAGATGCTAAATACAGCTCAACTTGTGCAGAATATGTTTGAAAACAAAACAATACAGCGTATGTAGTGGCCAGCATACACTCATCATTTATATCAGATCGAGCATATCTAAAACACACTCTAACGAAGCATTGCATGCCACTTTTGATGTATTCGGTACTTTGATACTATATTAGATTTTGAGAAGAGAATTCCTTAAATGTTATCGACAACCTCATTGCATCCGTGGAAAACAGATATCGTACAATATTAACTATTCCGAGGGAGCACACACCATATAAAGTATAGTCCATTCTTTTTAAACATCATATATTTGTCATTTAAAGTTACTCAAATTGGTGTGGAGCGTCTGATTATGCTTTTGACATCATTTTATACAGTTAAAATTCCGATATAAGTAAATTAGTGTTTCATTTTCTATTTTACTTTTAATATATTGCGTACTTTCAATTTTATATCCATGCATGGCTGTCTTGAATGGTTTGATTTCCCATTTTTTTAAACAGTGTATACGAATTTATATATAAGATTTTGTAATTCTACAATTCGTTTATTTTCATCATTTCAATTTTTCGCAGTATATGGACAATTAAAGATAACATCTCATTTTCTTTGCTTCCACATGTTATTATTAAATCCATGTTCTCAGTAATATCGCTCAGACTAATACCTCTGAGGGAAGTCCTAGTATAAAATAGATGATATTGCTCTGTTTTTTAACTTTTAATAATTGCTTTTATTTAGTTTTTAGCACTGAATCTGAAGATGACCTTCATTTTTAACTATCACGTTAGAATTTTTTTGCAAATCGTAAATGTCTAAGTTAAAATATAGCAAAAATCTGATACTATAAAACCGATGTAATTTTTTTTATTTAATTTAACTTAATTTAATTTAATTAAATTTAATTCAATATTTTATTCTGTTTTTTGGCTTATACTGGAATTTTTACAGCTAAACAGCTGAGGGGCCCGATGAAGTGGGGGAGGAGGTTCAATTTTAACTAAGAATTTTGTAACTTTGAAATTTACAATTATCGAAAAATCCGGACGTGATGGTTAAAAATGAAGGTCATTTTCGGATTCAGCGTAAAAAATCAATTATCAAAAGTTAAAACCACAACAATTACATCTATTTTAGAGTAACAAATTTTCGCTATTCTTTCTTTGTTTAACTTTAAAATTTACGATTTGAAAAAATCTTTACATGATGGTAAAAAATGAAGGTTAATTTCGGATTCAGCGGTACAGAATACATAAGAATCAATTATCAAAATCTAAAAAACTTGACGTAACCCAACTTTTGCAGGCTAGTGTAATCTAATAACATTTACAAATATGTATCATTTTATAAAGAATTGAGGCTATTATATTTCATCACTTTGTTTAACAAAAATTCTGGGTTTTTTTTCTTCCTATATGTTTATTGCAAATTGTATATTTTGCATGAATATGTCAGAATGATTAAAGATTTCAAATTTATATTGCAACGTTAATTTTACTCTCAACCATTTTATGTAGCTTTCATTACAAAATGCTACCTATTGCAGCCGTTCGGAGGAAAGCGATTTCAAAAAATTTTGGTATACTTTCATTGATCATGACCCCCAGACCCCGAAACCACCCTCCGTTCAAAATTGATATATATATATATATATATATATACAGGGTGTCCGGTCTCAACGGTGTCCAATGGCTAATTCGTAAACCGTTAGTCATAGACATATAGTTCCAATTACAAAAATGTTTTAAATGAGGTAAAGAAGTATTTTTAAAGCGATTTGGGTCAAGAAAAACCTTTATTTAAAAATTACGAAATTTAAATTTTTATACGGTCCTTCGGTCCTATAAGTGATATTTAGTAAACTTTTCCTATTCCTCTAACAAGTACGGCAAAAAAAGTCCTATTTATCTAACACTAAAATTGACCGAGTTATGACATTTTCAATTTTATGACTTAAACCACTTTTCTGTAACTGAAAACAGATGAGTTGGACGAAGCTTTCAGGGGTCGTACGCGAAGTGCTTAAAGTATTATAAAGGGCGTCCACTCCAAACGATGTTGAATGGTTAATTCCTAAACCGTTAGTCAAAGACATATAGTTCCAATTACAAAAAGTTTTTAAATAATATAAAGAAGCATTTTTAAAGCGATTTAACAGAAGATGCTTCCCCCGTATAAATATTACGGTAGTGTTAATTTTTAGTAATTAACTTTCAGATTGGTTAAAATAATTGAAGAAGTGAGTTTCAAAACTCGCCTTATCGAGAAAATCAAATTTTGGGAAATCGCGTAAAACCTTTAAATGCGCCCATTGGTATTCATTGAAAATTTGGAGATTGTAGTGTTTGATTGGTACTGTTATACCAGTAGAATAGATTGATATAGAAACAGGATTTTTTAAATTTCGGATAAGGTCAGTTTCGAAACTGACGTCATCAATAATTTAATATATGTTTTGATTTAACGATATTTTCCCCTAATTTTTAATAAAAAAAATAATTTAAAAAAAATTACTGATCTAATGAATATTTGCTGAGTGGAGAGACAGTGGAGTTTTCAGAAGGGGTAATGTAAAAATAATAATTATTATTATTACTCTTATCGTTACAATAAAATGACAAATGGAAAAAAATCTTAAAAAAAGAAAAGTTAATTAAAAAGAGAGAATGTGGGCGGTTATATGATGTCCGAACTTTAATGGATAAATCTGTGCTCTATTAGAACAAAATATTAAAATATTGTAACAATTTTGTTATGTTTATTTAATTCATTGAAGTAATCGCACAGGTTGAATCATATAATTCAAATAATTGATGTTTATTGTAAAAGAAAATAAAAGTGATACGAGGATCATTTTCAAAAATGGACATATTAATTTCCTTAACGTATTCAGAGCAGCCATTCAAAAGTTATGTATAAAAATATAGGCATACAAAACAATAACAACAAAAAAACAACAACATTAAAATGGTACAAACAAATTACTTACAAATTGAGCTTTCTTGTGTCTGTGCTTGGGACGGGAAGGATGGGGGTGGGGAGATGTAACAAAATTTGGAGCGGAGATTTCAGGGGGAATTGATACGGCTGTTTAGTGTTCATTACTACAACAGATATTGCTGCATAGAAAAAATGTAGTTTTCAGGATTATAAACTTTGTGTGTATGAGAGCCAGTGAGGGAAAATTTTAAATTGCAATTTCAGGTGGAATTTAGATTATGGATTACTTATTAATTATTGCAGCAATAAAGAAGACGAACCTTTTTTTCCCAAGTTTTACAGCGTGATAATTCTTTGCACATCAGTAGATTTTCGCTTTTTTTTTGAAGACTTCTTCTAAATTAATCGGCCCCTTAAATTTCTACTTCCCCACTTTTTGCTTAACCTGCACGCAAAGTTAAAAATCTATTGAGGTTTATATATATATTTTTACTATTCTACTCGATTTGTCTAATTAAATAATGCATCTTCTAAAACTCCACGCCCGTTAAAAAATTTATTTCCTATTGTCTTAATTATAACACTTAATTATTAGAACATAAAGAGGTAATAATTTAAAAAAAATATTAAATTTAAAATCATTAAAAAAAAATTCAAATTTATAATTTATGTAAGCAATTATAGATTTCAATTATAATTTTATTAAGTATAAATTACTGATTAAATTAAAAATATATAGCCATACTCTTAAATTAAAAAAATATAAAAAAGTATATAAAATTTAAAATGATTTAAATTAATAACTTTATTAAAATGTTAGGAAAATTTTCTATTTTGTCTTTGTAGTTAGCCGTTACTTTATAGTTATAGTAAGTTACTAATCATCTCAATCCTCCCTAAAATTTATACCCCCCCCCCCCAAGTTTTGCTCGGCTAATACATACTGTCTAAAATTATGTATGTATTTTCCCTATATTTTATTTTAGTATGCAAGAAATAACTAACCAATCTACCACATCAACCCCCCTAAAAATTCTACTCTCTCTTCCCTCAACTCACGCGAAAACACCCGTTCGCAATTGTTAATCCCATGGAAGTATTTTTTTTTAAGATAGCCCCTCGCAGAATACCTCTCCCCCCCCCCCCCCCTTCTGTTGTATGATACAGATTACTTTTTTTTTGTTCGAGCGTGGAGACGATATTTACACATTAAAAGTTCAAATAACACAAGTTAATATTTAGAATTGATTGATTGGATAAAAAAAAAAAAATCCAAATAGAAAACTAATTTAATATAATTCTATTAATTCTAAGATATTTTAGTTTTTCTAATTCTCCTGGTCCTCATACGAATGACTTTTTTTTTATTATCGAAACTCTATCCTCTGATGGCTTTTGTCAAGCAAAATTCCCGCCAAGAATTGTCACTTTGATGCTGAAACTCTGACCAATCAAATTACGAGATACAGCATAAATGGCAAAATGTGGTTGGAAAGAAAAAATATTTTGTTTTAATATGTGAGAATGAACAAAAATCTCAAAATATATTTGTAATGTTAATTTACTACCAATGTTTAATGTTAAATTTTATATCTGACGATTATTTTTATTTCTAGTAAATTTGTGACTGACCCCTATTTTGCAGCAAAAAAGATACTCCAACTTTAAACATCCATTACTCGGTCAGTTTTAATCGCAGAGGAATGGGACTTTTTTTGTCTTACTTGTCAGAGAAATAGGATATTTTTACTAAATATCACTTATAGGACCTGGGGACCGTATAAAAATTTAAATTTCGTAATTTTTTAAAAAATGTTCTTCTTGACTCAAATCGCTTTAAAAATACTTCTTTACCTCATTTGAAACATTTTTGCAATTGGAACTATATGTCTATGACTAACGGTTTAGGAATTAGTCATTGGCACCGTTGAGACCGGACACCCTGTATATGATGCGTTCAGAAGACAATCCGACTAACTCTATTTTAAGTGGCCTTTTTTTTAACTGTTTATACTGAACATTTTTATTTGATGGAGTTAATTGATTTGTGCACTGAACGGCTCATATAATAGAAAACCACAGCCCTAGCAAGATTACATCAAGAAGAAACCATCCAAATAAATTTCAATGAAAGTAAGATAATTTTTTCCTTCAGTCTTACTATCCATCCATTGTAAGAAAAACGATAGAGATTGTAACGCCCAAAAATTCAATATGTAGCGACGCAACATCATTTAACTTACAAAAACTGTGGCTCGAGTTACTCAATGGTTACGATGAAAATAAAAATAAACATCTAAGTAAAATAAAAAATAACGAGCATAATACGAACACTGTGAAAAAAAATCTGTAAAGTTACTAAAATTTTTCTAGGAAACTGGGACTTCTAGAACTTTTATATAACGTCAACAACAAAAATTCATGTAACACATACTTTTTTGCACCGTAAATCAAAAAATGTGCAATGTTACTAAGATTTTTTTAGGAAACTGGGATGCTTAGAACTTTTTATGTAACTGTAACCCAGGTTACAGATAAAATTTTAGTAAGATTATTGAAATTTTAGAAGATTCTTTTGTAAAGCTACAGATTTCTGTAACTTTACAAAAACTAGTTTTGCAGATTTACATCTTTTTTTTTTTTTTTTTTTTTTTTTTTTTTTTTTTTTTTTGTATAGTGTACAGATAAAATTTTAGTAAGCATACATATTTCTGTAACTTTACATCTGTACAATTACAGATTTCTTTTTTTTTACAGTGTACGTGAAAATTTGGATGATGGCGTTTCATAGGCTGTGCAATACATTTGTCAGAGGTTGCGTGTTATTAATCTAAAACTTTAAAGGATTATTCTTTTATATAAAAACATTATTTATTTCACACATATAAAATAGCCACCTCTCGCATGGATGACTATTTTAGAGCTACAACAAATAAAAATCATTGCCATGCCACGAAAACAACTTATAAATTGAAGAAGTGCGTGCCGATAAACCATGGACGCAACACACTCCCACCTTTTGATTGTAGGACATTACTATCAAAACTCACATTGGTCAACAATATCATAAAATTCAAAATACATATATACTTACATATCAAAAATAAATATACTAAGTTGAAAAATATAACGCTAAAAATTAAAGTTCAACTAAACAAAGTTCACATACAGTCCTGTCGAAATCTTGCAGGTAATTTGACAGTTCTACCACTTCTAGTAGAAACATTTTTGTTTTCTTTTAGAAAATCTGAAGTTAAGGAATGTTCTGGTTTTGGTCCAAGATCAGTGAGCGAATCTCGATCAGTAGGAACATTCGAGACAGGTTGCACGATCGGCAAATCTGGACCTGAGGTAAAAGTATCGCTAGATTGTTCATCTGGAGCTGAGGTAAAAGTATCGCTGGATTGTTCATCTGAAGCTTGTGAACCACATTCAATCTCTAATGGATATAGTTTACGAATAGGTCGAATTATCTCTCCTGATGAAGTTTTCAATCTTGCAACACGTATGTTGCCATCTTTGCCGGTATAAAGTTCAAGAACTTTTGCCAATGGCCAGAAAGTTCTTTTTCTTGAATCACTATCAACAAGTACTAAATCACCAACGTGAATTTACAAGTGTGGTTTACCACGTTTGTGCTGCAGCAGTTGCCCAAGATATTCCAAGCGAAAACGCTTTCTGAGATTCTCTCTCAGTGTTTGGAGGTATCTCCATCGCTTTTAGGTAGATTTCGTAAGAAATACTACCTATTGCAGTCGTTACCATGGTGCGACTTTTGAAAAATTCCTTTATAACTTTTCATTATAGGACCCCAGGAACCCAAAACCACCCCCACCTAAAAAGTTTATATATATATATATATATATAGATATATATATGTATGTATGTATGTACTAAATTTTGTCCGCACGATAAAAGTTGCAATGATGCACGGATCGTTTTCAAACTCGCCAACATCTTTGAGATGGCTAATATCTCGACGGGGATTGAAAATGGGCAAAATCGGCCCAAGGGAATGGAAATGGGAAGGGTTCAAAATTTTGAATACCGTCTTAACATGATTCTGATAAAACCAGCTCTTACACAACAATGGCAGGAAAAAATAAATATATTTTGCTATAGCGATTGCCAACAATTAAAAAAAAAAGCAATAAAATTCTCACCACAACAATTGCTCTTCTATTGCAAGAATTTCACGTGAAAAATTGAATTAAATAAACAGTTTGACGAATTGAAAACAAATTGAATATTACGTCATAAGTTTTCAAGAGCAAGATTTCAGCATGAAATCTCAAAATGAAATAAATAGTTTGACGAATTAAAAAAACCAAAATATTGCGTCATATTAGAAATATAATGGACCTCAGCAGGCGAATATGTAACGCCATGTGAGTTTGAAGAAACGTATTAAAACATGATAAAAACCCGACTATGGAAATATTAACATATTTTAACACTTTGAGGTTCTCTGAATTTGCTTTAGCCATTTTTAAACCTATTCCATATGCATGCGTGTGTGTATTCGTGTATATTAGAATTTTCTCAAAATGTTTAGCTTCCTAGAGCTCATTTTTAGTGAAGGAACTGGGTTTATCTCTAATCTTGTTTTAATTTTTGTTGGTGAATTTAGTATTTAACTTCGAAATCTACCTCCGCCTGTAGGCCCGAGCCGGCAGGGATTTTTTTAAATCGTGCTTATCAATTAGGTTTAAATCTGCGACATCAATTGTCTGAATATTTTGTAAAAACATAGATGGTGTTAAAGGAATTAAACATCAGGATCTTCGGAAATGTAAGTCAGAGGTCTTGAATTAACAACAGCTTCACATTCGCAAAGTACATTCATTAATTCTTCATAATTCAATGAAGCTCTTCCTAAAACACGTCTTAAGAGATCCTTCACTATTCCAATAAGACGTTCCCAAAATCCCCCCCCCCCCACCAAGCGGCGGAAGGAGGACTGAACTTCCATTGTATTCTTTTAAGCGTTGCTTCTTGTTCTACAGCACACCAATCAATAGATTGAAACAAATTTGCAGTTCCAACGAAATTCAAGCCATTATCACTATAGATGATATTCGGACGACCACATCGAACGATAAATCTTCTAAAACTCAGAAGGAAAGCTTTCGTTGACAAACATGTTATTAAATCTAGATGTATAGCACTATATACAGCGCAAGTGTATAGCACAATCCATGCTTTTCCTTCTCCTTTCAGCATCAAAGGGCCAGCTAGATCAACTTCTACTACTTCAAACGTCGAAGCATCCTTTATTCGATCTTCTGGTAAAGGAGCTAATAGAGTTTCTAGAGATTTTGAATTATGTCTTTTACATCTTACGCATCTATTGATTACTTGACGAACACATCTTCTACCATTTATAATCCAAAATTTCTCTCTCAAGCAAGATAACAAAATTTGTATTCCGGCATGCATAATTTTCAAATGTGTCTCTCTGATGAGAAGCTCTGTTATTCGATGCTTTCCAGGAAGAATAATAGGAAACCTGAAATCATGTGTATCATTCCGTTCAGTTAGTTTGGTCTTGATTCTAAAAAATACCTTCTTCATCTTTAAAAATATTCAATGACTTTAAACTTTTAATATATTTTTCCGTTAGGGTTTCATTTTGAATAATTTTGATAATTCTCTTCTCTGCTTCATTTATTTCATTTATTGTTAGATTACCCGTTCTCTGATTCTTTTGATTCTTCGAGTTAAACAGAAATCTTAGTATCCAGCCTATCATTCTAACGATTTTCGTATAACTTGAAAAATAAGATAAAATATTATCACTTGCCAGCGTTTCGTTTACAACCAAGGTAGTGCATTTCTTCTTTTCCTTTGAAACGTCATCTTCGTTAAAGGATGTTTCAGATTTGGGCCAATCCTTTTCAGGAAGTCGCAGCCAAGTGGGTCCCTCTCACTATCTCGAAGAAAGAAGATTTGAAGCTGAGCATCCCCTTGAAGGTAAATCAGCCGGATTGTATTGGACAGGGATATGTTTCCAGTCTTTTTTCTGAGTTAAGTTACGAATTTCATTTATTCTATTGCGTACAAATACTCCCCAGGAATCATCATTCTTTATCCACTGCAACGCTGTTGTAGAGTCTGTCCAGAAATATTCTTTAATATTCTGAAGTTTAAGACTTCTTTTTACAAATTCAGCTAAACGTGAACTTAGACAGCAGGCTACAAGTTCTAATCGTGGTATAGATGTTTCTTTCAAAGGTGCTACTCCAGATTTAGACATCAGTAACTGTACAGAAACATCTTGGTTGGAATGACATCTTAAGTAAACAACAGCAGCATACGAAGTTCCACAGGCATCTGAAAAGGTGTGTAGACTCATTTCAAAGCTAGAAGTAAGAAAGGCATGTCTAGGAATTTCTACAAGGCGCAGCAGAGGTAAATCTTCCAACCGTTTCAGGAATTTTCTTCTAATATCATCAGGTACTTCTGAATCTCAGCTCAATTTAGATTTCCAACTTGCCTGAATTATAAGTTTAGTTAATAGGGTAACTGGGCAGGAAAATCCAATCGTATTGAAGATTTTTTGAACAATTGATAGTATGCTTCGTCTGGTAACAGTGCTTATGTTGATATCGGCTGTGGGTATGTAACAGCTAAAAGTATCAGTTGATTTGTTCCACACCAAACCTAATGCAGAGGATATATTTGATTCAGTACATGAATCATCAGTAAAGCTTTTGACTCTTGCAAATTGGTATGCTCCCACCCTCGTAAGTCAAATTTGGCTTCCGCCATAACTTTTGTCGAAATATCTATAAACTGTCTTCTTTAGTTTTGACTGAAGTAACGCAATTATCGACATAAAAGGGCTTACTGAGCTTTTCAACAATTTTTCCAATGCACGATACTGAGCTGAAAGAGGAACATACCTTTTCTAAATGAAAACGTAAAACTGCATTTAACAGATATGGACTGCAATTCAAGCCGAAAACGACTCTACAATGTTGAAACACTTTTCTCTTCCCTTCTTTACCATACCATATGAACTTTAAATATTCGCGATCTGGTTTGGCTACTGAAATTTGAAGGAAGGCCTTATTTATATCAGACGTTACCTCGATTTTTTCTTGGTGAAATTTCATAGGCACTGGAGTAGTTTCTTCCAAAAAATTAGGCCCTTTCATCAAGCAGTCGTTTAAAGATAAATTCTTTTTGGTTTGCTTGAAGGATGCATCAAACACAGGACGAGTTTTTGTGGTAGAATTTTCTTTAAATACTCCGCGATGAGGTAAATAGTGGCCTGGACCTTCTTTATAGTCTTCTATAATACCATTTGCCAACCATTCTTTGAATACTTCATCATAGGCATTTAATTTACCATCTCTTCTCAACTTGGAAGTGGTGGATCTCAACCGTCTTTCAGCACCTTCTCTATTACTAGGAAGATCAACTTTATTTTCTACCCAAGGAAGACTGGTTTCATATCTTCCATCATCATTAATATGGACTGTCTTCCTGAAATGACGCAATGCAGCTTCTTCTAACTCTTCCTGATTTTTACGTTCACAAGGATCAGTAATACCTATAGCTTCCAGATTCCATAAATTAGCGATATCATCACATTGAGCTAACAGAGATGCGACACAACTGTTGACGTACTTTACATCTGGTTTTCCCCTTACAAACCAACCTAAATGTGTCTTCATAGCGACGAGACCACATTTCAACTGACACGTCAATCCAGAAAATAATTTTCCAGCGTAATCAGCCACTATTAAGATCTCTATTTGAGGAGAAGTCGCTCCCACATCGTGTAGCTGAATACCCCTTTCTTGAAGCTCTTTGAAGCAAACACCCTTTTTCATTCTAGAAAGACTACCACAAATTACCGGTTGATCTAACACTTGTATATTGCAAGAATAATTGCCTCTGAATTCATTAATTTTCAACATAAAATATTTATGTTTTCTTCTATTAGTGCTTCCTCCAAACATCGTATGGAGCAAAACTTCAGACCGCGTTGGTTTTAAGCCAATCCTTTCTGCTGTTGAATTTAGCATGTAAGATTGTTGAGAACTAGTATCAATAAGAGCTCTAAGACTCGATTGTTTTCCATTTACTTCTACGTTAACCAATAATGCCTGTAGTAAAACTTCAGAGGAACCACTATAATTGGACAGCGTGGAATCTGAATTACACTTTCGATCATCTTCTGTTGGAGTTTTAAAATTATGGTTCAACTCAGAACACATAATGGCCAATGTGTTTTACCGCAAACGACACATTTTACGTAAGTTTTACAATTTTTCGATAAAGGACCTGACGTAAGACATGTAAAATAACTTTTATTACGCTTTAAAATACTTTGCTTCTCTTCTAACGAAAGATTTTGTCGCTTAAAACAATCCTTAGTCTCATGGACCTTATCACAAAATAAACAACGTACAGCAGTTCCTTTCCTTACGTTAGAAAGTAAATCATTACCAATGGGACTCGACTCAACTAATCTATATTTTTGCTTTCTCAAAGGAGTATCATTTTGATTTATTCCTATTTTTGCCATTGAAACTCGCTCTTCCCCTTCAACTTCGGTGCGAAGAAATAACAACAACTGTGATAATTTATCCTCATAGGAATTCTCACTTGTATTCAACACTGGGTTCCTAAGCCAAACTCTAAGTAACACCTCAGGAATACAAAATTCAACTAAAGGAAGCAACATAGCCGAATATTTATCAGACGTCATACCAATGGATTCAAGAGATCGCAAATAAGACTCTAATTTATCATAAAGGTTAACTATGTTACTTTATATTTTCCTGCTCATAGCGTTTTTTATAACTAGACTTAAAAGTTCACGCAAATAAAATTCTACAAGCAACTCCTCTCGTTCGAACCTTGCCTTTAAGCTTTCAATAGCTTTGATGTAATTTCTGAGGTCGGAGGATAACTATCAATAATTTCTTTTACTCTACTACCAGGAGACATACACTGTATTAAATGGTGGAATTTATCTACATTCTCTAATGATTTATCTTCGTGAATTCTGCTAAACTGACTCCAAAATGTGATCCAATCTCCTACTTCTCTTCCAAATTGAATAAGCTCAATTTTCGGAAGTTTTAAATTAGTCTTAACAACGGCATTTTGTTGTTCGAAAGCAGAATTCTGAGTTAAAAGCTTAACGTGAGTTTTCATTTCATCGAATTTTTCTCTGTAATTTTCTGCAATTTCAAACTCGTCTGCGTATTTCGTATCAGAAACATCATTTAATAATAACCCTAATATTTCGTTATCAAGATCCGTTAAATGGCAAAATATTCTCTCTAAAGATGAAAATTTCACTTCAATATTATCAATTGTATCGTTATTTTCTAATAGAGTTTTTAAACATTGGTAAAGTTTTGTAAAATTAGCCCTAACTGGAGCTCTCTGTTTAATCAAAATATCCATTTCGGATCTCTAACAGAATTCGAAACTTACTATTTTTTAAACTTGAAAATAATAAATAAATATGGAAACTGACCTTTAAAAATTCATAACGTCCGGGGTTTCACTACTTTGTCAGAGGTTGCGTGTTATTAATCTAAAACTTTAAAGGATTATTCTTCAAATTAAATAAATATAGAAAAACTATACTTCAAGTTGAACGACAGATTCACCTTAATAAAATAAATGAGAAATATGAATATCAAATTTACAATATATCTTTACTTAATAGGTGCTAAAATACAAATGTTAAAACATTTTTAAAACAATGAAGATGTTGAAACATTGGAGTCATATGATGTTTAAAATCCGAGCGCTTTCGACTGAACCATCAGTCGTCATCAGGGAAAGATCACTGCCGAATGAAAGACAAACAGCTGGTTAAATATCAAAGGGCGAAACTAAACGAACCACAAATAGGAGGGTGGGAAGGAAGGAAAACAGAGAGGAGCAGCTAATCAGAAAAAAGAGAGGGGGGAAGGGTGGGACAGGGGGAGGAAAATGGTTAATCAAAACCAAATTCACCTGTTACACATAGTATTTTAAACCAGATTCTTGGTATGTCATAGGATAGAACGTCATCCTGTCCCACCTTTCCCCCCTCTCTTTTTACTGATTAGCTGCTCCTCTCTGTTTTCCTCCCTTCCCACCCTCCTATTTGTGGTTCGTTTAGTTTCGCCCTTTGATATTTAACCAGCTGTTTGTCTTTCATTCGGCAGTGATCTTTCCCTTATGACGACTGATGGTTCAGTCGAAAGCGCTCCGATTTTAAACATCATGTGACTCCAATGTTTCAACATCTTCATTGTTTTTAAAATGTTTTAACATTTGTATTTTAGCACCTATTAAGTAAAGATATATTGTGAATTTGATATTCATATTTCTCATTTAGGATTATTCTTTTATATAAAAACATTATTTATTTCACACATATAAAATAGCCACCTCTCGCATAGATGACGCTTTTAGAACTACAACAAATAAAAATCGGTTGCCATGCCACAGAAAACAACTTATAAATTGAAGAAGTGCGTGCCGATAAACCATGGACGCAACAATTATTGAAATTTTAGAAGATTCTTTTCTAAAGCTACAGTTTTCTGTAACTTTACAAAAACTAGTTTTGTAGATTTACATTTTTTTTTTTTTTTTTTTTTTTTTTTTTTGTATAGTGTACAGATAAAATTTTAATAAGCATACATATTTCTGTAACTTTACATCTTTAGAATTACAGATTTTTTTTTTTTTTTTACAGTGTACGTGAAAATATATTTTTATTTATTTGTTTTGAAATGGACGGGTAGAGTGGAAGCATCTAAACAGTTGAATAAACCCATTTTTACTGTTTTAAAGTTTTAATTTACGCCTTTTAGCAATTACAGTTATAGTAGAACCCCGCTAATCATATATTCCGGTTAATTCGAACCGATTTTATTTTCAAAACTTACACTTCAACAGATTAACTGAAAAGATTAAAATGTTGTACTAAAACCAAAAAAGTACTTGTTCAGTATGCATAATTTTGACATATTGAAAAAAATAATTCAAGGATCACATTTACATTTGATAAAAATACATTGCATTAACACATCACATACACATTTATATTAACGATCTTTTGGGGTGAAGAAATTTGTCAAATTTGTATGACGAAGTGATGTTACTACCTACAAAGTAGCAATATTATGACAACGTCTCATAAACATATCTGTTGATGTCGCATTTTCACTCTGCTATACAGGGTGTCCCTAAACTCATGGTACATACGCTAGGGGGTGATAGAACACATCAAGACGAGTAATAGTAAATAGGAAACCAAGGGTCCCAAACGTATTCCGAAGGAGATAGGCGCCTTTAAAGTTTAGGATCCAAAATTTCAAATGATTATAAAAAACGGAAAAATTGGTCGATTCATTTGCAGTTTTTTTCTAAAACTATTCTGTATGTCAGTATTTTCTTGAAAATATATTTTAAAGATAAAGTTCAAAAAATGCCGATGGAGGGCGCTTTAGACTTTGGAGTAAAGAACAACTATTTTTCACCGTTATTTTTTTTGTATCTCATTAAATTCTTTCAAAAGCTTAGACTTAAACTTAAATTTTGATAGTTTGTGCTACTTTACCACTCCCAACGATTCAGATTTTGAGCTCAAAATTTAAGTTTAAGTCTAAGCTTTTGAAAGCATGTAATGAGACACAAAAAATAACGGTTAAAAAATAGTTGTTACTTACTCCGAAGTCTAGAGCGCCCTCTACCGGCATTTTTATAACTTTCTCTTTAAAACTTTTTTTAAAAGAAAATACTAATTTAAAGAATGATTTTAGCGAAAACCGCAAATAAATCAACCCATTTTTCCCTTTTTTATCATCATTTGCAATTTGGGACCTTAAACTTTGATGGCGCCTGTCTCCTTTGGAATACGTTTGGGACCCTTGGTTTCCTATTTACTGTTACTCGTCTTGATGTGCTCTATCACCCCCTAGCGTATGTACCATGAGTTTAGGGACACCCTGTATATTGCAGTGCAGTGCTATTTCTAGCGCATCTGCATGGGAAACGAGAACATCCTCTAGCTCATCAGTTTCTGCTAGATCAGAGTCATCTTGTATCTTGTTTCGAACTAAATAGATGATTTCTTCATTTGTATATAACTGAATTCAAGAGATAGTAGTACTGCTGAGTACTTATAGCTTAAATGGTTTTAGGACACATCTTTTTTTTTTCTATTTTTATCAAAATTTTGGGTAATCCGAATTTTTTGTAATCCGAACAGGCACAGGTCCCAATCAGTTCGGAATAGCGGGGTTCTACTGTAGCATAAGAAAAACAGTTTGAAAACTATCTACAGTCCTTCCCACTTAATCGGGTCACGGATAATCGAATTACCCGCTTATTCGAATAGAATCCTCCGGAACTGAATTTATTCCTATTGGTTCTATGTTATTTTATCCCGCTTAAACCAAAATACCTTTTACGAAATGTCCCCGCTTAATAGAATAACGACTATGTGACCTATGTTTGAAAATAGGCGCGGAAAGCACGTTTCAGCTGGAATTTCCTTCCACCTTTTGTCATTTTCGGTTCCTTTAAGTTGAAATCAAATTTTCCGTTTTACTTGTAACGATTTCGGCCGGCAGGTATGTAATGGACAGGTCAAATGATCTCCCCACCTTGATCTTCCCACCATCACTCCTTGCTGTTAACCAGGCTTTAATAACAATGCTCCGTCACTTCGAGACTCGAGATGATAGCTGTGATATTTTGCACTCATTCGAAAATAACTCGATATTTACTCTTTTAAAATTCCACTTATACAAACCACTTTAACCGATTTTTTTAAGGTAGTACAAGTAACGTAAATTAGAAGTAGCAAAGTTTTGACCAAATTTCAGACGAGCTGCATTAAGTGGGATGTAAACCAAATAAATGTATGAACTGACATTAAATTAATACGTATTTACTTTATGTTAGCATTTGTGTTTATTTTAGTTTATGTTATTCTATTAACGCTTTTATTATGCTGTTAATTAAATATACCGTAGATGGTTATTTTGCCTTTTTATTATACATTAAATATTACAGTTTTGATTTCCCGTTTAATCAAATAATCTCCCTTAATCGAATATTAATTCTGGAACCGCCAATATTCGTTTAAACGGGGACGACTGTAGTTGTTATTTTTACATTCTTTTATTTAAATAACTAGGGGGCTCTGCCCCCTACGAGCTACGCTTGTCAACCCTCGTTCAAACACCGCAGACTCTAAAAGTACGCTAATTTGATCGGCTTTAAAAAGATTTCGGAAGATTGAATTATAATTTAAAAAACAATGGCGATCTCCCTATAAACGGATTTTTATTCATTTCTCTTTGACTGGGGAATTTTAAGGCCAAATCCGCTGCGGTACTACTTGATTAACCCGTCGACCAATTTCGCCAAATTATATAAATCGCCAAAGCACTCGCCAAATTATACAAATTGACATCATTTTTATTTTAAATAACGAAAGAACAAATAAATTAGTGCAACATTAATAAAAATACAAATAAAACGTCGAAATAAAAATAACTTGATGACGTAGACACGTGTAACTTGCTTAAAGTCAAGTTAATGTGACATTTACGATCAACCATTATTGACATTTAATCTTATAGTTTGGCGAATGATAGATTTTTGGTCGACGGGATAACTAAGTAGTACCAGAAATACATATGTCAATCGCTGTTTTCATCTTTGATTAAGTAAAATAAGATAAACATTTCAAAATAAGCTAATATAAAAGGAATTAAGTAAACAGAATCTTTGTCTCTCGGTATTTTTTTAACAAAGCGAAAAGAAAGTTCTTTTAAATAAGACATTTAAATTAATCGTTTTTAATCTGACGTAATTTTGACCAAACTATTCTTTCTCTTTTTAATATTCACGTGAAAATACTTTTGTTAGAAATGAAATATTATTTGCGCTTTCCTAACAAAAATAGTTGAAAAATATCCTCTCAAAATATCAAATAAATGTCTAGCGCAATTTCTAAATTTAAACCGTTTTGCAATATTATTTGGTGTTCATTTTATGTAATAACTGTAATGTAACGTAAATATGACGTAATTTCTCCTATTTAAGAGTTCTAACGCATGTTAATAAATTTATTATTTTACAAATTCCTTTCTCTCTTAAAATTCACGTGTAATTATAGTTTTTATGACGTAATTTTTAATAAGTTCCTGCTTTTTGTACATAATTATTTAATTCTAATTCCAAATGTTTTTTTTTTCTGTTTATAATAGTCACGTGTAAAAAATTTTTTAATTTATTTCACGTATAAATATATTTTTTTTTCAAGCAAACATTATTGTTTCCGCTGTTTATACAGTTGGCAACAGTTTAAATTAATATAACTTTTTAAAATCTGTAAAAAATATCTCTGGAAATCCTGAAAATTTGAATTTAAAATAGAAATAAAACCTCAGAAAATTAGCCAAATTAAAAAAAAAGAAAACAGTCTGCACACCGGGAACTTCAAACGTATAAAATGATCTAAAAATGATTAAATTCCTATGTACAGTTTTTGCTCCTATAAAACTTTTTTAATGGAACGATTTTGTCCAGCTTTGGCATTAAATATCTCTTAAAATAATTCTTCGATTTGAAAACTGTCTGCATCAGCGTGTTTATCAAACATTTCTGTATAATACTACCGATTTTCATATTTTTGTATGCATCATTTTTCTTAATATTAACGAAGAAAGACCTCCGGTCACAAAAAATTCAAAACCGGTGGCGGTGACAGCGGTAGTTACTTTTTTTTTTAGAATAGAGAGAAACTTGTTTTTCTATGCAGAGATGGTATTTTGTAATCGATTTTTAACACACTTCGTGACGGGCTAGAATTATAAAAATTACGTTCACGGATGCAAAGCCAATGATAATAGTACAATATTTTTATATTTTTAGAACTTAATTTTAAATTAATACATTAAGGGGGCTCAGGGCTTGATCGATACCGAAAAACATGTAAACAGAGCTCTCGCTTCGAGCCCATATGAAAACAGAAGTATTCAATGTAACTAATTTAAACTTTCTGATATTTTTAAGGTATGCTTATAGTCTTATAAAATTATAAAATGAAGTACTTCAATCTAATAAAATAAAAAATATAGCAACATTTTCGAAAAAAAAAATTAGGTGTCATATCACCATCCGTAAGACAACGTTGAATTGACATAAAAACCTAATTTTTGCTTTAAAATGATCAGGAAACTTTACTCTATAGAATGAATCAAGGATATAACTATCACTCAAAGGAAAACTTATTAAAAAAAACTTTCAAATTTTAAAATTTTAAGAACCCAAAAATATACAACTTTTTTTTCATTAAAAATACTCAAAATATTAAACTATCTAAAATATATTAATTCATTCTATAGATAATAATATTATATGCATGCAAAAAAAAAAAAAAAAAAAAAAAAAAAAAAAAAAAAATTAAGCCATTCCATCAAATAGTTTTTTTTTTTTTAATCTTACGGATAGTCGTCAAAAATCAAGTTTTGAGGAAACGCGACTTAAAGTTGCAATTAAATGGGTGCGGCTTTCTAGCGATTGTTACATAAATGCTCATAACTCCGTTAAAAATGCAAATATTTTTATGTAGTTTTTTGCAATGTGTTCAGAATTAATTAAATAATTGAAATAGATACTAAAAGAAAAATCGATTTTTTAAAAATTTTCAAGCCCTGAGTCGTCTTAATTTTAAGACATCGCCACCGGTGATCAATCACGAAATATTCCCTGTAACTCTTACAATTGTATAAGAGTTGAAACAACAGTGAATTTAACCCCTGCCCTCTGGCGCCCGAACTCAGTTCGGCAAACGTAAATGTGCCGGTTTTGGAATGCACGACCTGAGTTCGAGCAAGAGGAGAATCGGTGTTTCAACAATCGGTGTTCATCGGACACGGAATTCATGACAGTTGATATAAATAATAATATTGTTGTATTAATTTATTATATTTATCTTGAAAATTGTGTCATTTGATTTATTTTGCTGTAATTTGAGCAAAAATTACTGTAATCCTTTAAGATTTCCCGTGAAAATATTGAATATATAGTTATTTCGTTTTTTTTTTTTTTTTTTTTTTTTAATAATCTATTTCTAAAATTTTGAGGATAATAACGAACAAAATTAACGAATTTTTTTTTTTTCATTTTTGGGAAGTTTTTCTCAAATATATTCCACAGGCAAGGGGTTAATGATGCCCCAAATGCACTCTCGTCAAAATATGCCAAATGGCTGTGAAACTGCAACAATGAAACATTTTAAACACTAAATAGCAGAAAATAAAAAATGAAGAGTGTAATATTTTAACAAAATGCACTTTTATCAATTAGTAATTTCATATTAATTAATTTACGATTATACGTGGAAAAAATCAATTTAGAAATCTTAAAAAGATAGTTTAAGATTTGTTTCATTTTTTTCTTTTCACTTTTCCTATCTTAAGCAAGTTGGAAATTGCTCGTCAAACGTGGCAAATGAGGTGCGTTCGTACTATAACTAGTTTTATGCACCGCAATTACTTTTTTGCACCGCATATTGTACTAAACATATATTTTAGTGCACTTCAATAAGTGCATATCCATTTCATTCTGTTCGAAAGGCTATAACATTATTAAAATGCACTTGAAATAATCTTTTTCCCATTGGCCGTCATATAACGGAAACTTTTGACTGTCCCTGTAATTAAAGTATACATCCGATTTTCATAAAATTTTAAACGACTCGACAAAATTTTACAACATTATATATTTAAAATTTCAGACCATTCGGAAGGCCGCAACATCATTAAAATGCATTTGCAATAATTTATTCCCATTGACCGTATAATGGAAAACTTTTGACTGTCCCTGTCATTAAGCTATACATCCTATTTTCATAAAATTTGAAATGACTCGGCAAACTTTGCAACAACTGTATATTTTAAATTTCAGACCCCTCGGAAGGCTATAACATCATTAAAATGCACTTGCAATAATTTATTCCCATTGGCCGTAATGAAATGGAAAACTTTTGACTGTCCCTGTCATTAAACTATACATCCGATTTTCATAAAATTTGAAATGACTCGACAAAATTTTGCCACAATTATACATTTAAACTTTCAGGCCATTCGGTTGGGTAGTTTTTGCTATGTTATATGCGGACAGACTGACTGAACGACGACTATAGGTGCTACGTATTTATATAATTACGAACGCTCCTAAAAAAGAAACACGGCAAAGTTTACATATATATTTTAATAAATTCGCTTTTTTGCGCTTTCTACCAAGCGTAAAAAATGCAGTGATTTTTTCATAATCGAGTTCGGTGCCCACGGACTGAATTAATGTATTGTAACAGAGATTTTTTGGGGAAAAATATGAATTTCAGCCAAAAAATTACGAGTGATTTTTAAGAAGAACATTGGGTGTTTTTAAAAGAGTGTTTTGTAAAAAACTATTTTCGCTTTTATACTTGTTTTAAATCGCAATGAAAAATAAGCATTCTCTAAATTATGAGCTTTAAAAGCAATAAAAAGCTTATTTTAAATGAACAAAAATGAATCGGGATCAAAATTAAATGACTTATAAATGCAAAACCGTATACTATACATTCAATAACTGAATTCTTATCAATAAAATGCTGTTCGATTTATATTTGAACTGAAAAAGGGTTAACATACTTTCTAGTTTTTAAGTGCGTTCGTAATTATGTAAATACGTAGCACCTATTTTCGTTGCCTGGTCCGTCCGTCTGTCTGCATATAACAAAGTAAAAACTACCCAACCGAAGGGTTTGAAATTTATCGAGTTGAAGAGTTTTTTCGAGTCATTTCAAATTTTAGGAAATACGAATCAAAACTTAAAAAGACATTAATAAAAGTTTTCTTCATTCTATTAAATCCTATCATACGTAATTAATTGAATAACATCCCATGACAGTTAATGATTTTATGTTGCCATGTTTATTACGTCATATTTAAAATGGAGTCCTATTATTTCCGTATCACTGAATTTAATACATAGAATCGTAATAAATTTTGTATTCATGCATTTTTGCATAAGAGTTCAACAGCTATTGCACCAAGATCTGAATGTTTATAAAACTTGTTATAGACCGAACGCATTTGCCACGTTTGATTTACAAATTCCGACTTGTTTTTAAATCTAAATAAAAACGACACATAAACTAAATTATGAGCTTTATAAACGAAATAACTTTACATTAAAACAAGAAAAATGAATCGGGACCATAATTAAATGACTTATAAATGCAAAAGTTGTATAAGAGTAACATATAAACGGTGCTATGCTACAATTCCTTTATGCCATATTACAAACATTTTCATTATTCAACGCATTTCCCATCTTTAACTGTAAATCCCGGCTTAGCGCAAGTCAGTTTACGACATTTGCTTGTAAAAGGATCCCATATATCATCATCATCGGGACACTTCTTAACTTTGCCCACTAATTCTCCATCAGAACGGTTTATGTCCAACAAATGCGTGAAAGAAAACGCGGCAGCACCCTTACCACTAGGTTGTGGTTTCTCCCTACACGATATATCATCTAAGTTTTCCAAATTGCACAAGGCGCAATGGATGTTTTTATAGTATTTTGTAGATCCGTCGATTCCTGATACTTTGTTTATGGCCATATACGACCGACACTTATCTCTTACTTCTGCGTCATACCACTCATTTGGGCAATCATTTATAAGGTTCCTCACGCACTCGTGTACCAAACCGTCTATTTTCAAAGGAATTCGCACAGTTATATTCACAGGAAAATAACCAATATCTTCATCGTAAATGGCCAGCCACGTGTCTATGTCCTTAGAGTAGGTCAAGGAAACATTTCTATGGGACAGCTTAGATTTATCCACTGATCGGACTAAGTTACTCTCTATCAGAACATCCCAGTACAGAAATTCATCAGTTGCTTCGTGGCACCTTAAGCAGTAATAATTCTTGAATGTGTTGGACGTCGTAAGACTAGTTACGGGCACAATTTTTTGCACATCATCTTCCCCAGACCATTCATCGCTGCACAGACTTGACCATGCGCTGTTAGTAGGACATTGATTAAGCATGAAATACGCTTCATATTGCTTGAAAATTGGTTGGCAGGCAGGCTTCAGTTTAGGTTGTGGGATTCGAGCATAGAATGAATCAATGCAACACGTTCCCAGCTGGACACATTGCATACCACAGTGACAATTTCGAAGTGAAAGTGGAGAAAAGAAGGATGAATATGATTCACAAGTTTCTTGTTCACACGATTTGTTGAATTCAATAAGATCTCTTTCAATGCTATAGAAGTCAACTCCCTCTACTGCAATGTTGTTAAGGGTTATCATCAGCAACAGGCTTGAGAAGAATGGCAACAAACAATGCATTATGATAAGTCTGTTTTGAGATCTAAAATAAAACAGTTTTTAATTAGAAAAATGTCATATTAAAATACAGGTTATACTAGATTAATGTTTATACTATTTAAAGAATTCATTAAAGAAAACACAGGGTGTCCGAAATGTATCTTTAAAAAATAATTAAAAATAAGCAAATAATGATACACTGTAAAAAAAACGGACTAAAAAACGAAAATTGTACTGGCAATTGAGACGCCAGTACTATTTCCGTATTTTAATGGAAATTTTTTCCTATAAATTGCAGAAAAATGTCCGTTTTTCTGGAATTTACAGAAGAAAATTTCCGTTAAAATACGGAAATAGTACCTGCGTCTCGATTGCTAGTACTATTTCCGTTTTTTAGTCCTTTTTTTACAGTGTATGCACTTACGGCTTTTTATGTTCCATAAAGCAAATATCACAGTTTTTTGTGCAATGTTTTAGCCACCAATGCCTCCTGGATATCCAGACATTACACCTTTGGCCTTCTCTTTATGGGGATATGTGAAAAACATTGTTTACCAATCTCCAATTCGTGACACTGATTAACTGAAAAGTGGCATTACAGCGGACATCCAGATTGTTGATTCTGCAATGCTTCATAGAACGTGGTCCGAAATCTCGTATAGACTCGATGTGTTGTGCGCCACTAACAGTATTACATAAAGAATTGAAGCAACGATGCACAATGAAATCGTTGAATAAAACATTCCAAATGAAATTTTGGTGTTTTCTTTATTGAACACAAAAAACCGTGAGTGCATATCATAGTTTGTTTATTTTTAATTATATTTTTTAAGTGTTGTTGCGAAAAGAGAAGGCCAGAAGACGGCGCTAAGCACGTTGACCGCGGAATTGTTTAGTGCAGAATAGTTCTTGTTTAAGTTTTCTTGTAAATAGAGTGTGCCTGTGTAGTGTTCGTCGTTTTGTAAATACCTTTTGTCTTCCCAAATAAATAAATGTTCTATTAGTTAAAGATGGCTCCCAATTAATTTGAAGCTATACAGTGTGGTTCAGAACTATATGTCAAAAATGTAAAGGCAGGTAGAGGGGACCTTAATAAGCACATTTGTATAGAATGTGAGTGCGGAAATGCAGCGTTGTGGCAGTAGAGGGTAAGAAAAGATGTTGCTTTAATTGTCTTCGAAAATCGCCCATATCTAAATTTTTCAGTAAAAAAAGTCGTTGTTCCAATTGTAATCTAAGGCACAGCATATTTATTTGTGAAAACTTCAAAAAGAAAATAGCAATAAAAGAGAAGGCTAAAAATCTGCTGCAATAGAAAATGTGACTCTGAATTGCTTAACTTCAAGTGAAATAAATGAAAATGTATTTTTGCAGACAGCTGTCGCTTATTTGAGTATTGAATCTGTGTAAACAAAAATAAAAATTATCATCGATTCGATCTCCGGAAGAACATTTATTGATACCGCATTTTCTCGTAAATTTAATTTGCAAATTTTAGGAAAAGGAAAATAGTGATTTATTCTTTCGGTACGAAACTAGAGAAATCTTTTATTAAGAAATAGAGTAAAGGTAAATTTGAGAAGCATTTATAATCCAGAGAAAATTATTTCTATAGAAGCCATTGAAACACCTTACATTTCAGAAGCGAAAAGGGAAAGTCTCGGTAAAGGAATACGTAAATTTTGTAATGAAGCCAAAATAATAAATGCATTTTTTTTTTAAGACTTGCTTTCATTAAATTAAATTGCGATCTGTTCGATTCTGGAAGGTTTATGGGTTTAAATGGGAATTTCGCCAAATTGCCAGCTATCGCCAAATTAGCTTCATATATGACAGCTTACCTTTGTCGCCAAATCTGGCGTGATTTCACCAAGTTCGTCAAAATTTGGCGTTATTGTGGTTTTTTCAACTATTACTCATTGTTGAAGCTGATACTCCATAGGAAATCAACCATTGACGCCTCCCCGTTGCTCCCCTTTGCGATCAAATTTTTAAAAAAATCAATGTCCAATTCATGTATTGCCCTCAGGAATACACATACATTCTAAATTTCAAAGCTCTCTGTCAACAGGAAGTGGATGAAAAATTAGTCACAAGATTTGACTGCCACACACAAAAATAGTCTCTCTATTCTAAAAAAAAGTAACTACCGCTGTCACCGCCGCCGCCGCCGCCGCCGGTTTTGAATTTTTTGTGACCGGAGGTCTTTCTTCGTTAATATTGAGAAAAAATAATGCATACAAAAATATGAAAATCAGTGGTTTTATACAGAAATGTTTTATAAACACGCTGATGCAGACAGTTTTCAAATCGAAGAATTAGTTTAAGAGATATTTAATGCTAAAGTTGGACAAAATCGTTCCACTAAAAAAGTTTTATAGCAGCAAAAACTATACATGGCAGTGTAATCATTTTTAGATCATTTTATGCGTTAGAATTTGCCGGAGTGCAGATTGCATTAATTTTTTTATTTTGACTCATTTTTTCAGGTTTTATTTCTATTTTAAATTCAAATTTTCTGCATTTCTAGAGATATTTTTTACAGATTTCAGAAAATTGTACTAATTTAAACTGTTGCCAACTGTATAAAAAGCGCAAGCAATAATGTTTGCTTCAAATTAAAAATTTATTTACACGTGACTATTATAAACAGGAAAAAAACTTTCAAATTAGAATTAAATAATTACGTATAAAAAGCAGGAACTTATTAAAAATTACGTCATAAAAAGTACACACGTGAATTTTAAAAGAGAAAGGATATTGTAAAATAATAAATTCATTAACATGCGTTAGAAGTCTTGGGAGAAATTATGTCATATTTACGTCACATTATAGTTATTACATAAAATGAACACAAAATAATATTGCAAAAAAGTTTAAATTTAGAAATTGCGCTAGACATTTATTTAATATTTTGAGAGGATATTTTCAACTATTTTTGTTAGGAAACCGCAAATAATATTTCATTGCTAACAAAAGTACTTTCACCCGATTATTTAAAAGAGAAAGAATAGCTTGGTAAAAATTACGTCAGATTAAAAACGATTAATTTAAAATATCTCATTTAAAAGAACTTTCTTTTCGCTTTGTTAAAAAATACCAGGAGACAAAGACTCTGTTTACTTAATTCCTTTTATATTAGCTTATTTTGAAATGTTGTTACACGTGTCTACGTCATCAAGTTATTTTTATTTCGACGTTTTATTTGTATTTTTATTAATGTTGTACGAATTTATTTGTTCTTTCGTTATTTAAAATAAAAATTATGTCAATTTGTATAATTTGGCGAATGGTTTGGCGATTTATATAATTTGGCGAAATGGGTCGTCGGGATAATCAAGTAGTACCGCAGCGGATTTGGCGTTAAAATTCCCCAATCAAAGAGAAATGAATTGAAATTCGTTTATAGGGAGATCGCCACTGTTTTTTAAATTATAATTCAATCTTTCGAAATCTTTTTAAAGCCGATCAAATTAGCGTGCATTTAGAGCCTGCGGTGTCTGGACGGGGGTTGGCGAGCGTAGCTCGTAGGGGGCCGAGCCCCCTAGTTTAAGTTAAAAGAAAGCATGTAAAAAAATGTAAGTTAAAAAAAGCATGAATAAAAATAGATGATATTGAAGGGTCTGAAAATGCAAAAGCTTCACAACTGATTGGATTAGATTATTACAGGAAAATTACTACAGGGAAAATCAAGAGTGTCCGGTGCTTTAGTAGGAATGGAAACGAAACTAGGTTATGTATTTAATGGTTCTGAAGAAAAACGCAGAGTTTTTTAAAATGTTGGCGTAATGAATGCTATAGTACGTAATCAAAATTCAGCAGAAGCACACATTTGAAAAGTTTGTTTCATTTAAAAAGTTTGGGAATCTCGCGTAGCAACAGTTTGAGTTCCAAAGATAACGAAGTTTTAAAAGATTCTGAAAATTCTGCAAAACTGATCGAAGAATGTTACAAAGTTAACACCACCGGGAACGAACATTCCGAATCGCTACAGTATAACCTTAGTAATGTAACAACCATTTTTACAGTCAGTACAAGGACATTATTTCAAAACACGCAGCTAACACGTAACTAAGAAATAGCTGAAAGGGTTAATGCAAATGAAAGTGGTGACAATTCTAAAATCTGTTACACGCGACATGACGCGGTGATACGTAAAGATAAAACACCGACGAAGATTAGTATTGTTTTAGATGCTTCTTCGAATGAACCCAATTTTCCGTCACTTAATGACTGCTTGAGCCCAAGTCCAAATTTAAGGGGTCTCAGGACTCTTAAAATTTCGAATTTTTAATTTTTTTAGATGCTAAATTTCTATATTTTCTGAACATTTTGATGTAATTGTTTCCTTGAAATTCCCATTAAAACAGAAGTTATGGCTTTTTGAATTATACCCGCTCAATAGCCTAAAGTGGCGTTACCTAAACTTTGAAGTCATTTTTCTCCAAATGACGTTTCTGGGCATAACGCATAGGATACGTCAAAAGCGTCTGAATATATTTTTAGGAGATTTTCAACACATGTTTCATGTTAGTCCGTATAAACTGAACCTAAAACTTCCTTTTTACTGTTCAAAAAAGTGGTTTTTTTAGGTGGTTATAATGTTGAAATTTTTAAAATTTTGTGTTATCTAAATACAACTTTGTATTAAAAATATAAAAATTCTTTAAATACAAATTTATTTAGGTTAACGGTAATTGTTACAATCTGAAGTACAAGTAGGCACAAAAATCTTCATCCTAGTTGCAAAAGTTAGTTTGTAATCCTGCGCGTAAGCTGTTGTACTATTTTTCTGCTCGTAAAATGTCTAACAGTTTGTAGCCTCCAATAAATGCTAATTCTGCATCTGGCAATTTTTGAATACATGAAATGAAAGAAGATACTTACGTCTTTCATACCAATAAAAATTGTATTTTAAAATCACATGCATTTTAAGTTATTAAATGTTGAAAATGGTCTTTCTTCTTTTTTTTCTTTTTTTCCAAATTTAAGAGTCCTGAGAACTTTTAAGGCACTATATTCTAAAATTTCTTTTGCAGTTCCGTTTAAATAATATTGCCATAACAGCAAATATAAACACATTTTTGAAAACTGATTTGATGCCAGAAGAATGCAGTGAGATTTCTGTGGATTTCGGAAGATTTAGACGCCGAGGCCGAAGTTGCAAAGATGACATGTGGAATTTTCGGAGCAAGACCGAGTTCACTTTTGCTAAATTGGACAATTAAACATAATATCACGAAGTACAACAATCTCTATCACGTGGCCTTCAGCATTTTGAATAGTGAATGGCATGTAGACAATCTGATTCGCAGCCTAGAAGATAGAGATGTAGCGTACACTATCCGTGACTGAACAAAGTTTATTTTAGAAGAAGTGACTTGAATATGACAAAATGGAGAACTAATGTACACTCACTGCAAAATCGATTTACATAGGAAGGTAACAACGAATCCAAATCATGCAAGGTCCTTTGCTGTGGCTGCAATTCCGCAGATGATGTCTTGAGTGGTGCTAGTGACAAACCTTTGAAGAATAATTCTCGAAAATTAAATATATTTGACAAGAGCAGAGTAGGTGAAATCGAGAGAGCATCTGAATCCAATTTTTGGAAGCACTACATTGGAAAATTAAAAATAACATGTTTAAATTAATAAAAATAACAGTAGTATAGTCAATCAGGGTAACTTTGATCCGCATTTTCTCTATTTTCATATGCCACACTCTTATTTGAAGAATATTGTCGCAACTAGAGGCATAAAAGAGAAGAAATTATCCTAAATTATTGTTTGACTATAAAAAATTAAGGAATAATAAGGATAAAAACAATAAAAAATGGATTTTTAGCCTGGTTCAAAGTTACCCAGTCATTTAGGGTAACTTTGCACCATATGATACATTTTTATATATATAGTAAAGTGGGGACAGACGCCGCGGTGGGACAGATGCCGCAGAGATTGTGTAGGCAACACTAGCGTTCCCTAGACCAATTTTAGTTCCTCTGTGCTGTGTGATGTGTTGTATGCGTTTCCACCGCTTAATTGTCAGTATTTACATATTTATGACAGTTTTTATGGCAGGAACCTGCATCGTAAGTTACTAAAATTATTCTAATGAAGTTTTATTACATATTTTAACAAAAATAAACAGAGATTTTATCCCAAAACCGATTGCAACTGTAGACTAGTCCCTCGTAGAATACAGACATGTGCTTGTATTTCTCTCGCGTCGCTCACATGACACAAAATGGCGGCACGGCATCTTACCCGCCACTATGGGACAGATGCCGCACCGAGGTTGATGGACAGATGCTGCAAAATATATTTTTGTTTTTCAGTTCAATAAATTCATCACTGCGATTAAAGTAGAACTTACATTTAAATGAATGTATATTAGCGCATTCTGCTACTTATCAAAATATTCCCAGTAACAATGTTGGTTCACCATGTGTGAATAAGGAAAACGTAGGCCGTTTACAATTCTCACCATCTAAACTGTTAAACAAAATATCTCCTACTCCAATGGTCAAAAGACCTATACAGCCAAGTAAGAGAAAGTAAAAGGATGCAAATATTACAAGCGCAGAGTTTATAAACAATAAAAAAGAAGAAGGAAAGGAAAAACAAAAGAAACTAGAAAGCGTCAAAGAACGACAACTTGGCGGAAGTAAAATGAGGAAAAAAAGGAAAGGCGAAGATCAACTTGAAAACGCCTTACTTGAGGAAAAAACTAAAATATGAGTCATCTTCCGAGAATGAGTAAATTGTTCCTCTTATGGATTCTGATGACAGAACTGGATTGGAATTTGGTGACTCTGCATATGTTGGGTGGCTGGAGTCTTATCAAGGAGCAAAGTCTAAAGCGGTCAGGATTCAGTGCATCAAATTCAATCGATAGCTGCATGGAAAACGCATACTTTACTTTTGCAACGGGTAGTGTGGTGTGATTGTGGGCGAATGGAAATACAAAATCAAAGAATGAGAAGAAAGGCAAAAAATAAACAGACTGGGGCTTAAATAGAATAGAACTAATACTTACATTAAGAGCAAACTGCAATGTTCGCCTGGATGTAAACCAGTGATTTATATGTTTTTATAGAATTATGCTGTCTATTGTTTCCTGTAATTACGCTATCCATTCATGTAAATTCAAATGATTTTCCTTTCATTTTCACTTTTGTCTTAAGTTTTGTTTATAGAGATTACACTTTTGCATTTTCGTTAAACTTTTCACAATTTAGTGATATATATAATTTTTGTAAGTTTACTGTTATTTATTTTCGTTTTAAGTAGTTTCGAAAAATAAAAATGTGATTTGCTTGAAAAAAAATTAACAGCCTAGCATTTTTCTCCACGCGGCATCTGTCCCACACCCCATGTGGCATCTTATCCAGCACATAAAAAATGATGCTAAAAAAGGACCTGTGGGAAAATAATTAAGCCTACTTTATTAAGAGGGTTTTAACTTATTTAACATAGAAATTAGATTCTAAAGGGTTTGATCAATGATTTCTGGCACTTAGTTTGCTGTTTTTTGCTTTATTGTACATTTTACAAGAAGAAAAGAAAAACTGCGGCATCTGTCCCCACTTTACTATAAAATAATTAATTATAAAAAAAGTATTGTAGTCAGGACAACTTTAAACACCAAATAATGTTTTCAGATATGTAAAGACTGCGAATTTACATTTCCAAACATCACAAGATTTGTATAATTTATGATATTACAACAAATATCAGGCATAAGAAAAGTGGAAGAAGAGAACCATGAACATTTAGAAATTAAAAAAAAAAACCTGTTTGTTGTTCATATAAAACATAAAAATGCAGTGAAAAACAATTTTCAGTGTTTTAACTCTATAATATATCCATTGTTACAGTAATACATACAAGTACTAGTATTATTCAAACAAGAATAAAAAACGTCGACCGTATGAAATGTCAAATTTGAGTAGCTCCACCCCTAATCACGCCTCTAAAGGAATTTTATGTATTTTGCACATATTTGTAAAAATATTTACATGTCATATCTAATGCACACTTTCGGCATTTATATAAAATATACGTGCAAATATGGGAAATTTTCGATAGTAGTACCTATAATCAGTAAATTATAAGCATCAGTGTAACTTTGAGCCGGCTCAAAGTTACCCTGAAAATGCTGTAAAATGCTAGTGCCTTCTTATTTTACATTTTATTAACTATTAATAAATAAATAATCACAAAATATTAACACATTTACAACATTTAGATAATAATATGTCTAATAAATGAGTATATTGTTACTTACTATGAAAATTTAATTGGATTACAACAACTTCAAAACAGCATTCAAAATTAACTTGAAAACAGTACTTCACAAAAATAGTTAGATGATGCAATTAATTACGCATAATGTTGCTAATTTATTTTCTAAAATAAAGAGTAGAAATCCCAGTTTAGAACCTTGTCAACAGAGCACAGTTCTGGAGTTTATTTAGTCTTTTAGAGTCAAAAATATTGAAAAATAGGAGGTGGTGCAAAGTTACACCCCGTGGTTCAAAGTTACCCTGATTGACTGTAATTATATATATTTTTTTTAACTTAACATACATTTTCAAATCCTAATAGTTTAAAGTATAGTAGAAGATCTTTGTAACGCAAACCTAAAAACGCAAGGTTTTGCGTTAGAATTTTGCATTATATTCACTGGTCTCCAAAAGTTAAGGAACAGGGACTGGATGCTTCGGATTGTACGCGATTTGTGGAATATCTACCAAAATTATTGGCGAATTGTTCTTGAACTTCTGAGATGTAAAGAACATGTTTGGTTTCATATTTTCGGTGAAGATTTAGTCGGGAGAACAATTAGGGGGTTAATAATAAATTTAAGAATAAAATAATATTTGCGATCACCTATGTAACAAAAAATGCTGAAAATGGGTTGTCACTGTGTTCAATGACTATTTGGGTCCTGTTCAGCGTTTGTGTAACTCTGTGTAAGCATAGCACTGATATTCGAGAAGATGTTATTGTGTCTGTGAAAAATTCAAAAGTTTTTTGTTTATAGCATACAGAGTTTTCAACCAAATTCAACACAACTTTCCGAAAACCTGACAAAGAACAAAGAACCAAAGATCTTAAAGAACATTTTGGATGATCAATTATGACCATTATCAAGAATATATATGTGTGTGTGTCAGAAAGAAAAGTTTGCCATTCTTTTCTGTAAAAAAATAAAAAGTACAAGAAAATTATAAAAAAAAAAATGTTGCATGGCTTCTTTTATGCGCAATTTAGGAGAAAACTAAAGCATAGCTGCCAACTTTTAAGCTTTTTTATTACCACTAAAATTTAACAGAAATTTCTCCCTTAATCATCGAAATCTGCAATTTAAATGAAGCAAAAATTTTTGATAAATTTTCGTGGTACAAAAAAGCGTAAAAGTGGGCAACATGACAACTATGCTAAAGTGTGCCAAATGGCAACATCTGAACAACATATAACGTGAAATTTAAAGTGTGCCAAATGGCTACACTATGCTTTGTGGGGTTAACTTTGGTGAAGGGAATTGAAAGACTGACCAACAGCCTCAAGAAGAAAATAAAGACTAGAAAACAGGAATTCTGCTTTTTCAGAATTTAGTGTCGCCCCCGATGAGGGAAAAAATATATATATATGTTACATTATTAGATCTAATTCCGCGATTTCCTTATCTTATTCTGAATTACTACTTTATATTCACTAAATCTTTATTCTTAAATAATCTCTATCGTTAACTCTGTTAAATTCCCTTTAATTTAATGTCTCACTTGTCTAAATTGCTTTAATATTATGCTTTTAGTATTCTTAAATTAAATGTTCCTTTTCCGCGCCTTTTTTCTTTCGAGAATATTCTTTTAGCTTCAATTTTTACTTTCCCGCGCATTTCTGAGTTTATCCTTTTTCCCTTCAAATTCATCCGCGTGCTCTGTCCGCACTCTTTATATGACGTGACATTCTTAATTATTCATTGGTTGAGAGCGCGACCCACGTCATTAGCCTTACACGTGAGGAACAAAAAGTTGATACTCGCTGTGTTTCAGTAGATTTTGAAAAATTTGAGTCGATTTTCCAGTTTACATCCATTCCCTGGTCACCGTCCTTTTATTCGATTATCTGGAACTTTGTTTAGACCTAATTACTACTACGGAGAGATGGCTAATAAATAATCTTGGTGGAAACTGCGCCATTTGAAAGATGTTCTAATAAAGTGCTGAGCTGATCTTATGTGTCGTTTCAATTCATTCTGGGGAAACTTCACGGAACGATGTATTCCATAGTCTTCACTTGACTACTGCAATTAACAAATTGTTATACTAATAAAACAGGTTCGAATTACCTGTTCTGACCACTTCTATTATTGCTGTATGTGATCCACAACTACTATTGAGACAGCTAGCACTGCATTTTCAACATTGCACTACTGGTAACATGACAACCAGTTATTTCGTTCACTAGTAAAGCCTTCCAATGTTAGAATAATCTAACAATTCTATTCTAAAATCTAACATATAGATAGTACAAAACATATTTCAGTTTTAAGACTTAAAAGACAAGCTTTCATTTTATTTAAAATCACGTGATTTCATCCGATGAAGAATTCCACATTTACGATCCAGTCTTAAACAACATCTATAAAAAAATATTAATAAAACGTCACTATCGCGGAATAATACACAAACACAACATAAAGCGATGTCGTAAACTCGACAATAAAATATCGGCTATCTCATCATTCATATGCCTTCATTTGTTTGTAACATTGATATGGAAACTTAAAATTAAATGTAATTTATAATAGCTCCATATTTTATCAGAAATCATTCATTTACATTTCTTTAATTCCTAAAATGCTGAAAATTCAATACATGATTTATCACACTGCTAACTAAACGTAGAACCAACAGAGTGAAAAATGTCCAAGCCGGGACGAACCCGAAACCCTTAGCTTCTATCACTCACACATGTGTGTCCAACATATATGAGTGAGAAATGCTAAGCTGGGTGTGCTGGGAGCAACTCCTCGTAACTTAAATGGTAGAGCACTTGGAGTGCTATTCCACGGGTTCGATTCCTGGCTTGGACATTTCTCACTCTGTTGGTTCTACGCTAATTTAGCAATGTGATAAATCACGTATTAAATATTCAATAATTTCGAGCGTAATTTTACTGCTGAAAATTAATTGAAAAATTAATTAAAATTATATATTGAAAAATGTTATTACACACGAATTAATAAAATTGCATTCTTTCAGCTTTTAGGTAGATTTCGTATGAAATACTACCTATTACATTTTCCCCTATGTTGGAATTTCTGAAAAAGTTTTGCAGATCTACACCGATCATGACCCCTAGAACCCAAAACCACCATCAGTAAAAAACTTTATATATATATATATATGAGGAGGGAGGAAGGAGGGAGGATTTTTAAGGATAATGTCAATAATTTTATAAAGAAATATAGTTATAAATTTAGTATGCCTTTGGAGGCATTTTTTGAATGGAAGTCTCATATTTTGGGGCATTTCAATAATTTTTTAAAAGATTATTTAAATTCTGATGAATATGAATATCAAAGTTTTAAAGATGAAGATATAAAATTTATTGAAAGTTTACAAAATAATTTTGTTATAGTCCCTGTGGACAAAGCAGCTAATAATTATGCAATAATATGAAAAAAGTTTTATATTGATAAAATAGAGAGTGAATTAGGTAATGAAAATTTTTATTCAAAAGTTAATATTGACAAAAATCCTGTCGTTAAAAAAAATTTTTTTGCATATAAAAAAATTTTTTGCATATAAAAAAAAATTTTTTTGAATATAAGAAGAAAGTTAAAAGTATGTTTTCTTATAATTTTGATGTTTCTAATCATCACTGTTTGCCATTTATTTTCTTAACGCCTAAATTTCATAAAGATCCGATTAAATTTAGATTTATTTGTAGTACTTCTAAAAGCATTAATAAAAATTTTAATATTGGTTTACAGAATTTATTAAAAAAGATTTATGATTTTCTAAAGTATAAATTTAAGAAGTATAGTTATTTCTGGTCAATTGACAATAGTGTTGAAATTCTGAGCAAATTGCCTTTGACTCCTCTGAAAATGCAGGTATTCGATTTTGAAAATCTGTTCACCAATATACCTATTGATTCACTTTATGAAGTTTTAATGAGTATTTTTGATGTTTTTTGTATAAATGATGAATTAAATATAAATAGAGATTTATTTTCAAGCTTATGTCATTTCTGTTTTTATAATAATTATGTAACTTTTAACAATAATACTTTTAATCAAATATGTGGTATAGGGATGGGAACAAACTATTCTAGTACAGCAGCAAATTTATTTTTATTTTATTATGAATTTAAATATACTATGAAATATAATAAGTCTTTAAAGGTCTTTAGGTATATTGATGATATTTTGATTTTTAATTTTGAATTTTCTAATGAATATGATATTATATATCCAAATTGTTTAAAATTGAACAGAGCAAACAGTGATGATTATAATGCAGAATTTTTAGATATTTTATTCAAAATTATTGATGATAATTTGATTTTGGATTTGTACGATAAAAGAAATAGTTTTAATTTTTTTACTAGAAGCATGCCGCATTGGTTTTCAAATTTGCATAAAAAAATTTACATAAATATAATTATTAATCAATTGATACGTTTCAATAAAATTTGTGGCAGAGACAGTAATTTTTATAAACAGATTTTTAAGTTATTCGCTAATTTATTTTACAATAACAATTACCCCATTAAGTTTTTAAAATATTATTTAAAGACAGTTCTTAAAAGTGAATGGCAACGATGTGGACTGGCGGCGTGAACATGTGATGGCAGCCTTCTGGATCTTTCTGTATGAAATGGGCATCCTAAAGTCTTGTTAAAAGAACGGGTGTCTATTGATGAATTGAAACGAAAGAAAGTTGCAGACCTGGAATTTCTGGCTTTTGATAATGGATTTGGAAGAAAAAATTTATTTGTTTATAGTTGACGGGTAGGAAACATTATACGGGTATTCATGTTTTGAGAAATTTCATTTTGCGGGTTTGGGGGGGGGGCGCATGTTTATTCTGCATTCATGCTTGTTTTTCTTATATTTTTTTTCTTTTGTTTTTAGTTTAATGATAATTTAAGCATTCCTCTAAAAGACCTTTTTATTAAAGTTTTTTGTTTTTGTATGGTTAATATTATGTTTGTTAGTTTTTAATCTGAGTTGTTTTAGTTTTTTATGTAATTAGATTAATAAAATGACAATAGTTTTCAGTATTGAATGCGGGGTGAACATGTGTTCAGAAACCTGCAAATTTTAAAAAGTGGGGGGTGGAGTTAGTTTTCTGTCTGTCCTCCCATTGATGAAGAACAGACTGTTTTTGTTTTTTTTACCTGTCTTTCTTGTTTTTATAAATATTTTATAGTTTAAAAATTTCTGCAGATATACACCTTCCTTTTGAAGTTATGTTGTTTTAGCATTTTGAAATGATATAATATATATATATATATATATATATATATTATACAATACATAAAATCAAGGGGCATAAAATCTCGGTCAAGTTCGTGAATGGGCAAAATCGGACCAAGGGGGTGGAAATAGGGAGGGGTTTTGTGAAAACAGAAAAACCCCCATAGCTTCTTAATTTTTGTACATATCAAATCAGTTTAAAGTTTTTATTACTTTTAAAAATAGGACCAAAAATTTATGTATCACAGATTTTGGATAAAATTACAAATGGGCTCAAGGGGCACAAAAAATAGGGTTTTTGGGAGAAAAAAATTCATAACTTCGTCAATTCTCAAGATATCAAATCCAATTAATTTTATTATACATCTCCTTAATATTATCTACAACTTTTTTATTCACAAGTTTTTGATAGGACCAATTCGTAACACAAAAAAAATTAAAAACGAAAACAAAAAAAGGGGAGTGAAGAAGAAATATTTCTATAACTCCGTCAATTCACAAGATATAAAATCCCCATGAATTTATCATAGATCTTCTTAATATTGTCTTCAACATTTATATAGACAAGTTTTTGATAGGACCAATTCTTACAGCAAAAACAAATTAAAAATACATAGCGGTTGAAGAAAAAAACCATCTTATTAAGAATGTATTCAAATCCAAACTGCTTATTTTCTTACTCATTTTTAAATTAATTTTTGCTCTCAAACGCGTCCAATTGACAGATTCTCTTCTTCAGAAACTATATAATGTACCGTAATGATCGATTTTTTGATAGAGGCAGAATATATTTAAAAAAATGATGTCAAAGTGGGCATTTTGAACAGAATTTCCCGAAGCGATTGTGTTAGAAACGAAAAATATTGCCCTACTAAGAAAATAATTGTTTATTAATCAAGTTTCAATTAATTGAAAGAAAAATAAAAACACAGGTCGCTTATAAACCTTTTCAAAAATCACGTCAGCAAGTTTCGTATTTTTTCTATTAAAAATTAATCTGAAAATGTGCCAGAAAATTTCGAGTTGTTGAGCATGGAAAAGTATTTTTTTTTAATACCGCCTTAACATGATTCTGATAAAACCAGCTATTACATAAAAATGAAAAAAAAATTCGTCAAAAGCGGCCGGATAAAACTGTTAAAGTGGATTTATATGTAATCATGATTTAGTTTTTCTTGGTGCAATTAATATACTTAACTTCGAAATCTACATCTGGCCTGTAGGCCGGGCCGGCAGGGATTTTTTTTATATAGGAATTAAGTAAATGCGGAGGGAAAAAAAGTCACATATTTATACTTTAAAATACATATTTACAGCAGACGATATTCTTGGCATAGCACGTATTTTAATTACAATTTTTTTCAGTTTCTAAGCAAAAAATTGAAATAACTATAACCAAATAGAATATATAACATGTTCCCATAGCGGGAGCATTGGCGTCTAATGAGGTTTGAACCTTCCTCCAAATTGAAGCACAAGGTTATTTTCTCCTGCCAAAATACATTTGCGGTTAGAAAAAACTAATAAAAACTTTATTTTTTTTAATTTTATTTTTTTATTTTTTGTCATGTTGCAAACAATTTTATACAAACATAAAACTAATTACTAAAAATACATAGATCAAAGATTTAATATTAATAGTACTTAAAAAAAACGTTTTCATTCAAATTTCTTGAGCGAATTAGCAAAATATCAGAAATATAAAGTCACTCTTATTATTTTATTACACATTGTCTATAAAACGTCAAAGGTAAAACTCTAATGTAATATTATATTTGCATTATACACTACACATATATATAACTGCCTTACATCTAGATTTCTTGTGTCTACTTATATTAAAACATTTTATTCGATGGACATTTTAACTGCTATTTATAACTATATATATATTCCTAAATGATCTATTAAATTGAATCTGCTTACTGAAGTTTGTTTCAAAAGTAGCTGCTAAGTACTATTTTATTATAGCTTCACCCATGCTCAAATTTCTTGTTACAAAAAATTGAAAAAAAAATAATAATAATGTTTGATATAATTTTTTTTAATTATTTTTTTAATTAATTTTCAGCAGTGAAATAACGCTCGAAACTATACAATAATTCAATTATGTTAAATATTCGACAATTTCGAGCGTAAAATCAGTGCTGAAAATTAATTGAAAAATTAATTTAAAAAAATTATCTACGTGTTCACCGATGTTGGGTTTATTTGAGTCTAATATTTCGCCCCAGGATTGTGTGCTTATGAAGACTACTATTCCATTTGTGCTGCAGTTGCAGCCTTACCAACATATGTGAGTGACAGATGCTAAACTGGGTATTGTCCTCGTAGTTTACTTGGAGCACTATTCCAAAGATTCCGGGTTCGACTCCCGACTTGGACATATTTTACTCTGTTGGTTCTACGCTTAGTTAGCAGTGTGATAAATCACGTATTAAATAGTCGATAATGCTTTAGTAATAATTTATTTTCACGAATAGCTAAATCCTGTATTTATTTTCTCTTCTATTTTACATCAGACATTTTTTACTTTCTTCCCTCTTTACAAGAAAAAAGTATTGGATTCGTGAAAATTTTCGAATTCCGGTTTTCGACGGATTTACACGTTTTAGGGGTCAGAGATTCCAAAAAACATGTTTTTACAAAATGTCTGTCTGTGAGTCTGTCTGTCTGTCTGTGTGTATGTGACACAAATTTTGTGGGCGCTCTATCTCAAGAACTAATGCACGGAATGTAATAAAAATTTATATTCAGTTAGTCCCTAATACAAACTGATGCTGATTAGTTTTTTGTGTAAATCGCTCTACAGGTGGCGCTGCTATGCTGCATTTTTCACGATTTTCGCAATAGCTCTATCTCAAGAACTAATGCACGGATTTTGATCAAACTTCAGATTTAGTTAGTCCTTGATATGAATTGATGCTGATTACGTTTTGGTGTAAATTGCCCAACAGGTGACGCTGTTATGATGAATTTTGCAGGATTCACACGATTTCCCCAATAGCTCTATCTTAAGAACTAACGCACAGATTTTCATCAAACTTCAGATTCAGTTAGTCCTTGATATGAATTGCTACTGATTATGTGTTGGTGTAAATCGCCCAACAGGTGGCGGTTCTGTGCTGCCTTTCTCACGATTGCCTCAATAGCTCTATCTATAGAACTAATAGACGAATTTTCATCTAACTTCAGATTTAGTTATATGTTGACACAAGTTGTTAATTAGGTTTTGGTGTTAATCACCCAATAGGTGGCGCTGTTATGCAGGAATTTTCACGATTTTTGCCATAGCTCTATCTCAAAAACTAATGCACGGATTTTCTCCAAACTGCAGATTCAGTCAGACGTTGACATAAATTATTGCTGATCAGGATTTGGTATAAATCACCCAATAGGTATAAATCATCCAATAGGTATAAATCACCCAATTTGGTATAAATCACCCAATAGGCGCTGCTAGGCAGCATTTTGCTGGATTTAGACGATTTCAGCGATAGTCATATCTCAAGAACTAATGCACGGAATTTCATATTTTTAGAATCCTCGTGAGATGCATAGATTGCCATTTAATTTTTGCAGTGTGACAGCGAATTTTGAAGTATTAACATGTATGAGATAGAAGAAAGTTTTGGAATTGGTACATCCGACTAGTTTTTTTTTTTTTTTTTTTTTTTTTAATTCTTTAAATGGATAAACATCATAAAGATAACTTTTCTTGTTTTAAAGGGTTATTGATGTGTTTTATTAAATCTAATCTGGTTCAAAGTGGCTCTTTTTTTTCATATAATAACACATCCACATTCAAGCGAACTGAAATATACTGCTTTTCATAAAAATCAACATAAAATATCCTTAAATACAATTTATAATCAGATATATATATATATGTTCTATGAATTACATTTTTTCTTCGAACAGTTTAACTGGTTGCTTTTCACTTATTGCCTAGTACATGCCCATTCCTTTTCTTCATGGAGTTGCTTGCCGACAAAGGGACGGAAATATTACCACAGGCCGCCAATACTCCCTTTATGGGAACATGCCAAAGAAACATTTCTAATATCTTTAAATGGATACATTTACGTCCGGTTAGGGATGTATTATTAAATGAAATGTTGACTTTAAATATTTTCTGAAAGATTTCGTTCTTTTTTCTTTTTTACTAATTTTGCATGAGCTAATCGAAAAACCAAAAAATCTCTTTTTTTAAAAAAATTTGCAAAAAATAGAAAATATACATGTATCTTTTAGAAAAAAAATATGTATTAGACTCCATACTATTAACTTTTTCATACAAAATGTATTTTTTAAATAGATATTTCAAGAAAAAGAAACTATAGATTGTTGTTCCCGCAACGGGAGCGTTGGCGTCTAATGAGTTAGAAAAAAAACTTCGTATATAGCAGGAAATTTAGATTGCCATTTATAAAAATGAACATTTTTATAAGAATGCGATTATGTCAGGCATACCCCGAGTAATATTCTCTCTGCTTTATAAAAATTTAAATAATTCTTCTTCACCAAGTGTTGTTCAATTCAATAGTTGGCACCAACGAACTATTTCACCATCGATGGGGTAAGTTTGCAAAAACTTTTCCTGCTTTTAAAATTACTGCTAATTTTGCGCTAGGGTATATCGCCATAGCATCAAACTATACAGTGATAGTAATGTTTGTAGCAATATGGTTAGTCGTTTTAAACATAGCAAAAGTGAAAGATCAGTATCTATCAATAAATGTTAACATATTTTCAAAATGTTTATGAAACCATTTAAGTTCACCAAATCAATATTTGGTGAAATCAAATCATTTTATTTGTTCTATCCTATTAAAATACCGTATTCAGGTACCAGATAAGGCCGCTTTTTGGTGCTCGGTTTAGTATAGAAGGTAAACAGTTTACGTCGCGCTAAATCGTATTGAGGATCAATGACCAACAGTATTGGCGAGAGTTCCGATTACAGAAGTTGACATACAAACAATATAATTGCTTAAACGTATCAAAAAAAAAAAAAAAAAAAAAAAAAAAGAAAGAAAGAAAAAGAAAAGAAAGAAAAGAAAAGATAATTTCGAAGTCGAGACTTTGCTGGATGTTTTTCTCATATTCATGATTTCATGAAAATCGTCGGATTTTTTTTTCAATTTATAGAATAATTTTCAATCAGTTTGTTTTAACCATATAAAACGAATTTTTACAAATTAGAGACTTAGATCGTTTTCCTGTGCTTGAATTAGTATAGACGAAAAATTTTGTGAGAATCAATCCAGCCGTTTTTGATATCATCCGTAATCGGGAAAATCGTTTGTCGTTTAATATACAATATGATTTAATTACGATCGAAATACAGATTTAGAAATACAGAATAGATAGTTTAAATATTTTTCCCTTATCGTTTGCCATATTAAAATATATGTATATGAATTTAAAAAAATCATTCGTTCGTGGTTTCTACCAAGCGTTAATAAAGTGGGAAATTTACCATAATCGGGTTCTAGTGAATGCCTTAAAATGATTTTTTTTTTTTTTTTTTTTTTTTTTTTGGACAACATGAATTGCAGTCATGAAATTAGAATGTTTTTTTAAGATAAACATTGAATGCTTATAAAATAGTGGAGTTTTTAAAAATATTTTAATATCTTATTTATTTGCTAAACTGGCTAACCTACCCGGCGTTCCCCGGTTCCGTCAAAAAAACAGCATGAATTGTGAAAAAGTTTTGAAAAACACAATAAAAAATCGCGAAACATTTACAAATCGCTGCACGAATTTCGTATAAACTTCATCAAAAACAGAAAAAAAATATACTATATTGGGTTAGAAGATTGAAACTTGATTTCTTTCACAAATGTGTAAAAATCGTAGCAAATCGCGAAAACACACTAGAAATCACATAAAAAATTGCTGTAAAAAACTTTATTGAATTAAAGAGGGCAGAATTTACTACATTAGGCCTAAAAAATTATTATAAAAAATTCGTAGCGGATTGCGAAAAAACGTAAAAATCGCATTAAACATCTCAAAAATTTCAAAAATCATGAAAGTCAAAATTTACTATATTTGGATAAAAGTTTCAAATCTAGTTTCTTTGATGAATGTCAAGCCGGAAAACGAGGAAAAAGGCTAACAAATCGCGAAAAAAAAGTGGTAAATAGCAAAAATCGCCAAGAGAAAATTTATTATTTTAGGCTGAAAGTTTGAAATCGAATTAATTTTCCGTATCTCAATAAATCACTGCAAACTCTAAAAAAAGAAAATAAACGCTAAAAAATTGCATTGAAAATCGCATTAAAAAAATAACAAAGCAGCTTTATCAAAATAGGCTAAAAGTTTGAAACCAAATTCCTATTTGGCTAGAAGTTTTAAACAGAACTCCTTTCAAAAATATGAAAAAACCATTGTGAAACCCGAAAAATCGCATTAAAAATGGCAAAATATTAAAAAATAGCTAGGGTAAAAATTTACTATTAAGGGATAAAACATTTCAATCAAAAGATCTACTATATTAGGCAAAAAGTCTAAAATTGAAATCAATTTTGGAATGTCAAAAAATCGCCACGAAACTCGAAGAATGGCTAAAAATCGCATTAAAAATCACTATATGTTTGAAATCACTGCTGCAAAAATTCAGTATTAAGGGGAAGAACATTGTAATCGGAAATCCTTCAAAAATAACAGAAAATGGACACGGAACGCGAAAAATCTCTAAAAATCGCATTGAATATCGCATTAAAAATTGGTAAAATTGAAAAAGCATAGAGGATAAAATGTACTACATTAGACTAAAAGTTAGAAACCTAAATCTTTTTACCAATGTTAAAAAATTGCCGCGGAACTAAAAAAAACGCTAAAAATCACATTAAAAATCACTAAAATTAAAAAATCGCAGAAGACAAAATTCACTTTAACAGGATAAAAATTAGACACTAAATTCCTTTTCCGAATGTCAAAAAATCGCCGTGCGACTCTAAACAAACGCTAAAAATCACATTGAAAAATCCATTAAGATTCGCTGAATATTCAAAAATAGCCGCGGACAAAATTTACTAAAATAGGGTGAAATATTGTAATTCGAATTCTTTCATTACTTACAAAAATCGACTATAAAAGTGTAATCTGAAATCTTTCAAGAATGACAAAAAATCGACGTGGAACATAAAAAAATCTAAAAAAAAAAAAAACGCTGAAAATCGCATTAAAATTTGCCAAAAATCAAAAATCATGGATAGCAAAATTTACTATAGGCTAAAAGTTTGAAACAAAATTTCTTCTCCGAATGGGAAAAAAATCACAGTAAAACAAAAAACTCTAAAAATCGCATTGAAAAATGCATTAAAAATCGCTTAAAATTTAAAAATTGCAGGGAACAAAATTTACATTAATAGAGTAAAATAGAGTATCATGAATTGTTTTAAAAATAACAAAAAATTGACGTAAAGCGCAAAGAATCACTAAAAATCGCCAACTATCGCATTAAAAATCGCTAAAATTAAACATTCGTTGAGCACAAAATCTACTACATTAATCTAAAATGTTGAAGCCGAACTCCTTTTACCACTGTCAAAAAATCACCGCGGTATTCATACAATCGCTAAAAATCACATTGAAAATCGCATTAAAAATCGCTAAATAGTCAAAATTTACTATAAATGGGTAAAACACTGTAATCGGAAATCTTTTATGAATGAAAAAAAAATCAACGTGGAACGTAAAAAATCGCGAAAAATTGCATTGAAAATTGCATTAAAAATAGCTAGATGGCAAAATTTACTATATTAGGCTAAAAGTTTGAAACCAAATTCCTTTTCAGAATGTCAAAAAATCGCCTTGGACTCAAAAAACCGCTAAACGCCGCATTGAAAAATGCACTAAAAATCGATAAATTGTAAAATCCCGATAGAAGTCAAAATTTACTCTTATGAGGTAAAACATTGTAATTGGAAAGCTGTCGTGAATGACAAAAAATCGACGCGAAACGTAAAAAATAACGAATAATAGCATTGAAAATCGCGCAAACAACTGTATTAAAAATTGCCAAAATTCAAAATTCGTAGATGGCAAAATTTACTATATTAGGCTAAAAGTTTGATAAAAATTTTTATTTCCGAATGTCAAAAAATCGCCGTCGGACTCGAAATACCGCTAAAAACCGCATTGAAAAATGCATTAAAAATCGTTAAATATAAAAGCATCCCATGGGTAAAAAATTACTCTAATCAGGTAAAATATTGCAATCGTAATTTTTTATGAATTACAAAAAATCGACGCGGAACATAAAAAATCTTTAAAAATCGTTAAAATTCAAAAACCATAAATGGTGAAATTTACTATAGTAGGCTAAAAGTTTGAATCCAAATTCCTTTTTTAAAGGTCAAAAAATCACTGAATCACGTTGAAAAATGCATTAAAAGTCGCATTAAAAAGTAGTAAAAATCGCTAAATATTAAAAACCGCAGGATTCAAAATCTACTCTAATGGCTAAAACATTGAAATCGGAAATCTTTCGTATATGATGAAAGATCGACGCGGCACGTAAAACATTTTGAAAAGTGGCTAAAAATCGATTTGAAAATCGCATTAAATTCGCTAAATTTCAAAATCGTAAATGGCGAAATTTACTACATTAGGATAAAAGTTTGAAACCAAATTTTATTTCAGAATGTCAAAAAATCGTCGTAAAACTAAAAAAAAGTTAAAAATCCCTAAATATTAAAACATCGCAGGGGGAAAAATTTACGGTAACGGGGGAACACATTGTAATCGGAAATATTTCGTGAATGACGAAAAATCGATGCTGAACGCAAAAAATCTCGAAAAATCGTTAAAAAATCGCATTAAAATTCGCATTGAAAATCACTGAAATTAAAAAATAGTAGCCGGCAAAATTTAGTACATAAGGCTAAAAGTCTGAAACAAAATTTCTTTTACGAATATCAAAAAATAGCCGCAAAATGCGAAAAAACACTAAAGATCGCATTAAAAAATTCGCTAAAAATTTTTAACCAAAATAATTAAGAATCGCATTAAAAAATTGCTGTACGAATTTCGAATAAACTTAACTGAAAGGAGAACAAAATTTACTATATGGTTAAAAGAATGAAACCGTACTCCTTTCACTAATGTTGAAAAATCGCATCAAAACATAAAAAAACGCTAAAAATCGCATAAAAAATTAAATAAGAAAATCTAATCAAAAAATCGAAAATCAGGCTTCGAAGTGCAAAACTTCGTATATAGAGGAACCTTTTTCCGAAATTTTGTAAAGAAAAATGCTAAAAATCGCATAAAAAATCTGATAAAAAAAATCAAAAATCGAGCTTCGGGATGCAAAACTTCATATGTAGAGAAACCTTTCTACCAAATTTTGTAGCTTTACGTCAGTGGTCTCTTCGGAACACCGTCAACACACTCACACACAAACTTCTTTCCTTAATATTATACATGCACTTAAACAATGAGAAAAGAGATTATTTTTCTATTTTTGAGCAGTTCACTCAAATAGTAGTGCAATCGTTGCAATAAACAGAACATCATAATAAATCAAATAAAAAAACTGGACACCTTATGTAAACTTCCTTAAAAGACGCGATACATTATTTTATCTATAATATTATTATATTTTGTCCTCATCAGTAAAAATGTATTAACCATTAAAATTACAAGTATAGTTCCAATCCGGGCTTTCCGGGTTACAAAATACAGTCGAAGAATCGCTAGACATTTTTGATTCTGATAATTTCTATGGTTTAAGCGTGGTTTGAATATCTGTCTTAAATTTATGTTTTATCTATATTTTATTATTTTGTTTATGGATTAAAAAGTTTTAATTTCGTTATGGAATATAAGCAGGAAACCAAATCTGAACTATTTTAGTTTCATTACTTTCAGTGCAAACAGGTTTATATTTTATAATCGCCTATCTGCATGTAACAGGTTGGTTGTATTTATGTCGGCCAATTATCAACACGAGGGATATAGGCCCTAAGGGGGGGAGTGCCCTTCGTGCGGGTCTTTCTAAGATAACCTAACCCGCATTAACGCTTGGAGAACCAAGGTTCGAAGAAAACCACGAAAACTCCGAACGATTAGGCCGACGGGCGCGATTGGGTTCGAACCCAGCACCTCCCGTCTACCAGCTTCGAGAGCAGAACCTCTCGGCCACTGGTGGGGCCTGCATGTAACAGAGATATACATTTGAAAAAATCATGCTGGAAAAGTATTTTTAAAACAATAAGATTTCAGTAAAAATCTATATATAGTTTTCAAACAAATTGCGATATAGGTTTTAAACAAATTGCATTTGAAAGCACATTTTTTTTCTATTCAACGGTCTAAAAATTGAAAATGTGCGGTATTTAGAAATTTAAAAATTGCGATAAAAGATAATGAAAGTTAAATTTAATCGTCTGCTATTGCCATTCGCAAAATGACGTCAGCGTTACGCGCAGACACGTTTGTCATTTCATCTTCTAAAGCATTTTTCGTGATTTTTTTAAACTACATTAGAAGATTTACACAATCACTTAATAAATTTTAGAAGGATTTTGCCAATTAAAATTAATTAAATTTCAATTTATAGGGATTTTTTGCAATATTTAAAACTCCAATCAAATCTTTTATTTTACTTTATTTATTTATTTATTTTTGTATTGTATAGAATTAGGAAATGTACAAATATAATATTCTTACAATAAAAAAAGTAGAATTATTTCCGAACTGAACCCCCCCCCCCCCCCCTCCAATCTTACAACGCCAAGAAAGCTGAAAAGATGCAAAGCCAAAAGAAATCATTCTTTTAAAAACATTTTTGTTTTGTCCAACCAATAATGCTTTTGGAACAAGATAAAGTATCTACAACTCATTCTAAACTGCATTAGGGGAGACTAGGGAGGCTTGACCCACTTTTTACAAAATGATTTTTTATTTTTTAAATATTGAACGTAGAAGTTTAGTTTTATAGATCATTTTATTCGTTATACAATCAGTTATCAGAATAAAATTGCTACATACGTGTAATATAGAAGAAATTTGAAAAATTACTGATATTATTCATGAGAAAATAATGGGTCAAGGCTCCCCACATATGGGAGGGTTGACCCACTATATGGGAGGCTTGACCCACTTTGTTTTATATATCGAAATATCTGTGAAGAGAAATAAAATCAGTTTAAAAAAGCTAAATAACTGTATGCTACATGTTTAATTATTATAAAAATATTTTTGAAAATATTATGCTTAAACAAACCTGTTTAGACGCAATCGCAAGTCAGAGGAGAAAAGTTTTGTTTTAAACAGGATTTTGTCTGAGCAGGTATAATTGTACAGCAGGGAAAATGAAACTTCAACATTTAAGGCAGTATTCCGCTGGAGACAGGCTCCGTTTTCATAGGGTTTCATGCATTATTATATTTACTAATTCAGTAGCCACTGTACCACTTTTCTTTTCTCTTTTTTTTTTTTTTTTTTTTTTTTGTTTTGGTCTCCTTATCCTACTTTTTGTGACATTCGATCTGACAACTAGAGTTGTCACATAGTTTGGCTTCATCTCACTGTATTCATGCTGGTGAAATTTGTCTACATACCTTCCTAAAGTTTTTCGATCAATGCTATGTTCTTTTCCAGCCGCATGAGAACTTAACTTATCATTAACATCTTTTAACCCTTTAAGGGAAAAGTACTTTCATTACTAAAATGTTGAAATAAATGACTGGCACCGGAATATACGAACAAATTTATTTGGAAATATGAAAAAGGTTATATTTCACATATACATTAAATGGGAAAGATTTTAGCGAAATTCTGGTGCCAATGTGGCGTTTGGGAATTAAAATTAAGTGGTTTCATAAACATACCACTGCCCCTGAAACGGTTAAGACTGCTGCTTTTATACTTTCTTGCCTTTTCCACTGTTTCTATTTACCTATTGTAAGTGATATTTAAATGAAAAAAAAATCCTATCAACTTTCCCATTTATATTTCATTAATTGTTTTCGTGCAGTGGATACTATAGCAATTTTTCACGTCTTTCTTTAATCAGTTTTAACTGTTTTCTTTTCAATCACTCCATTTTACCGTAGCTTTCAGAATAAATTTACATTCCTTTCATATATAACCATTAATCTTTCACTATGCACAGTGTATAATAAAAAGATTTCCCAAACCCCTTAGTTAACGCCCCATCAGTGGCCGAGAGGTTCTGCTCTCGAAGCTGGTAGACGGGAGGTGCTGGTTTCGAACCCAGTCGCGCCCGTCCGCCTAATCGTTTGGAGTTTTCGTGGTTTTCTTCGAACCGTGGATTTCCATGCGTAAATACGGGTTAGTTTCCCTTAGACAAACTCCCACGGAGGGCACCCCCCCCCCCTTAGGGCATATATCCCTCGTGTTGATAATTGTCCTTCATAAACTCAACCAACCAACCTTTAATTAACACATTACCGGCAGGCAATTTTTATGAAATCTGAATTTTAAAACAGTAGAAATTCTTCCCTGTTCTGAAAGTCTTTTGTAAAGGTGTTCTGGATAGGTTCCCAAGTTTATGCATCGGTAAATATCTTTCAATGCACGAATTTAATATAAAATGTCTTACAATCTAAAAAAATATGGACAACATGATATAAATATATTTTCTGTAATTCAGAAGCCACGCCCTTAGCCAATGATGTCTTTTGAATGAAAACGAGAATTCTCGTTTTACCTCGTGAATGTGTTACGGGAGCCTTGAACATCTGGTCAACCCACCCTCACATTGACTGGGTCAAGCCTCCCCACATAGTCCTTTTTTAAAGAATAGCACATTGTTATGTTAAGCATAACTTGCTGTACAATCTGTATGCCTGGAATGAAAGCTCGATATTTCTGCATTACTTAAAACTACTTATTTAAATTTCTATGATATATTTTATCTGAAAAAAGCTTACAAAATATTTCTAAAAAACGCCTTTTTTAGGTTGAAAACTCTTCACAAGTGATTTTTTTTACACAACTATTTCGATTATCAGTATGAAACAGACACTGTTGTTTGAGCATTCCAGTAGCACCTATTAGAAACACCTATTGATAAAACTCTGAAATTCTTTTAAATATGAAAACTGATGGGTGGGTAAAGCCTCCCGTATGGCCAACACTCCCTAGTCTCCCCTACTTCTAATTGATGTATTAAATGAATTTTATAACATGTTATTTTAATGGTGCAGTAGAACCACGCTAATCCGAAATTCCGTTTAATCCGAACCGATATCATTTTCGAAAATTATACTTAACGGTGTATTCCGATCCAAACTGCTTATTTTCTGATTTATTTTTAAATTCATTTTTGCTCTCAAACGCATCAAACTGGCAAATTCTCTTATTTAGAAACTACATAATGTGCCGTGCTTGTCCATTTTTTGATAAATGCAGAAAATATTGCAAAAAAGGTTGTCAAAATGGGCGTTTTGAAGCGAATTTTCCGAAGCAGGAGATCTGGGGATGAAAAAAATTGGTCATACTGAAAAAATAATTGTTTAAAAATCAAATTCTAATGAATTGAGCGAAAAAGGAAGTCACACGGCCTCTTATACATCTCTTCAAAAACCACCTCAGCAAGTTTCATGTTTTTACTTTTAAAAATGAGTCTGAAAATGTCCCAGAAAATTTCGAGCTCTTGAGGGTGGAAAAATATTTTTTCGAATACACCCTTAAGAGATTAACTGAAAATATTGAATTATTGTACTAAAAACAAAAAAGTACTTTTTATACTTTTTACTACGAAATTTTCCGGATTACAGAATAAATGTTGGGGACAACGTGTAGAAGTTAGAATTAAACAAAAAATGGCAGTAAAGCATGTTTTTTATTCTTTAAACAGCTTGAATAGAAAAACAAATTCAATAATGTAAAAGTACAGCATATGTACACGAATATAAAATGAAAACATGCACTGTAGGCCTACTCGCAGAAGCCACCTTAAAAAAAATCTCGAATATCAGTTTGTTTGCCAGTCACTATAAATTATTTTTTAATGTAAAAATCATTTAATTCAGATGATATTTTTTTTCTTCAACAGCTTGATTTCGCAAATTATCTACAGAAGTGTTTTTTTCTCCCCCCCCCCCCTTTCGTTCACGTAGTTACGGAGCTATTTATAGATTCGCGATTTTGTACTCTTTGTAATGAGTTTTGCACCCAGGGCAAACATGGATTTTGCCCCTCTTCCATCGCAAAGCAAAGTTACAAAAATAATTTTACTAAGTTTCTAATAACCAATTTGTTTCAAAATTTAATATATGTAATACTGAAAATCAGCTTTGCCAAATATTGATTCATTAAAACCTTGAAAACGGAATCGAAAAAAAATCCACTTTATACAGGATCCTTATCCCATATCATCCTTAAATCCTTCTATGCTTTGACATACCCCACAAAGAACGCGCCCTCATTTGGCGCCCTCCTTCGTCTTCCGTTCTGGCGCCCGGGGCACATGCCCCCTCTGCCGCCTTTAGTTTCGGCCCTGAGTTGTTACGTAATTTCTTATTCTGAAGTTCCATTAGATTATTATAAATATAAAGAATGATTAAACAAGCAATACTTTTTTTTTTCTGAAAGTCGTGCCTGATTATCCAGCATGCCGAACCTTAGGATGCCGGTTTAGAGTAAGATTATTAAACATATAAGGTTGGTTCGTCACTAAAAACTTCGTCCCGCCCACTCTCGTCGCTATGCTGGATCATATGTCACAAGAATCTAAGAATCCCTATTTTCCTGTCGGCCGTAACCCGTGTTTGCTTTATTTATGTTTGTTCGTCCAAATATATATATATATATATATATATATATATATATATTAGATTTTAAGACAAATACATAAAAACTTGAATTTGGAGCTCTCTTTCATCAATAGATATTCTCAAGAGACATTCAATGAAAATAAAGATATTTTAAAGGAAACTGTTGAATATATATCATCAAAAACATCCAATTTAACTATCGACAATAAGTTAATAACCTCTTTTTCTAAATTACGAATCTTTATCATCGTAAAAAATTTAAATGCTAAGTCAGAAGAGATGAAATCATTAAAATGAAAATTTAAATTTATAATAGGGATTGTGTAGCTAAAATAAAAAAAAAAAGAAAAAAAGAAAAAAAAAAGAGAGGGAGAAACTATTGTATAGTTGTTTTATTTTTCATTAGTGTTTTCTTTATTATATAAAATCAAATGCTTTGAATTGTAAATAATATGTGAATAGTTGAATTGTTGTAAACATTATTATTTTTTAATTATTGATATATTAAATATAAAAAATTGATGGTGTTAATAATTATTGTGAGGACTTATTTCTCTACTACCCCCCCCCCCCCCTTCCCCTTCCTTTGTATCAGCCTCTGGAAATAGTCAATACTTTGTTAAAAATAAAAAACCTGTAGGAAGGTACTATGTGTTTTATATACAGTATAAAGTCTCAAATCCGGAATTCTCCAAAATCCGGACATTTTCGTAATTGGCGTTTTTATTTTAGCGAAACGTAAAATAAACCGCTAATAATCGCATAAAACAATTGCTAAAATTTCGAAAATCGCAGAGGTTTAAATTCATTATATTAAGCTAAAAATTTGAAAACGAATTCCTTTTACGAATGTCAAAAAATCTCTCAAAATCACACGGAAAAGAAATCTTAAAAACTAAAAATCGCTGCACGAATTCTGAATAAATTTTATTAAAAAGAGGCCATTTATAGTACTGAACTAAAAGAATAAAACCGGATTCCTTTTACTAATGCGGAAAAATCACCGCGAAGCGTGAAGAAAGAAAAAATAAAAAAAACTTTCAGTGTCTAAATTTTGTAGAGAACATAATTTACTTAGTGGACTGTACCATTGTAACTGGAATTCCTTCATGAATGCCAAAATAATTGCCTCGAAACGCAAAAAATCGCATTGTAAATCGCTCAATTTTCAAAAATTGCGTAGGATAAAGTGTACTATATCGGACTAAAAGATTGAAAATTCTTTTTACGAATGTCAAAAATTGCCTCTAAAAATCTAAAATTCACATAAAAAAACTCGCAAAACTTTCAAGAAACGCTGTACGAATTCCGAATAAACATCATTAAAAAGAGGACAACATTTACCATATTAAGTTAAAAGACTAAAGCCGGATTCCTTTTAATGATATGGGAAAAGTACCACACGCGCGAAGAAAGAAGGGGGAAAAAATTTATAAAAATTAAAAATCGCAAATAACAAAATTTATTGTCTAAAACATTGTAACCAGAATGCTTTTCCGAATCGCAAATTATCGCATTAAAAATCACTAATCACGGGCTAAAATTTTGAAATCGAATTACTTTTACGAATGTCAAAAAATCGCCGTATCTCTCTATTCTAAAAAAAAGTAACTACCGCTGTCACCGCCGCCGCCGGTTTTGAATTTTTTGCGACCTGAGGTCTTTCTTCGTTAATATTAAGAAAAATAATGCATACAAAAATATGAAAATCGGTAGTATTATACAGAAATGTTTGATAAATACGCTGATGTAGACATTTTTCAAATCGAAGAATTATTTTAAGAAATATTTAATGCTAAAGTTGAACAAAATCGTTCCACTAAAAAAGTTTTATAGGAGCAAACACTATTCAGGGGAATTTAATCATTTTTAGGTCATTTTATTCGTTTGAATTTCCCGGTGTGCAGATTGTATATCTTTTTTTAATTTCGCTAATTTTTTGAGGTTTTATTTCTATTTTAAATTCAAATTTTCAGCATTTCTAGAGATATTTTTTACAGATTTTAGAAAGTGATATTAATTTAAACTGTTGCCAACTGTATAAACAGCGGAAACAATAATGTTTGCTTAAAAAAAAAAAAATTTAATGTGTAATAAATTAAAAATTTATTTACACGTGACTATTATAAACAGAAAAAACCATTTGGAATTAGAATTAAATAATTATGTACAAAAAGCAGGAACTTATTAAAAATTACGTCATAAAAACTATAATTACACGTGAATTTTAAGAGAGAAAGGAATTTGTAAAATAATAAATTTATTAACATGGGTTAGAAGTCTTAAATAAGAGAAATTACGTCATATTTACGTCACATTACAGTTATTACATAAAATGAACACAAAATAATATTGCAAAACGGTTTAAATTTACAAATTGCGCTAGACATTTATTTGATATTTTGAGAGGATACTTTTCAACTATTTTTCTTAGGAAAGCGCAAATAATATTTTATTTCTAACACAAGTATTTTCACGTGAATATTAAAAAGAGAAAGAATAGTTTGGTCAAAATATACGTCAGATTAAAAACGATTAATTTAAAATGTCTCATTTAAAAGAACTTTCTTTTCGCTTTGTTAAAAAATACCGGGAGACAAAGATTCTGTTTACTTAATTCCTTTTACATTAGCTTATTTTGAAATGTTGTTACACGTGTCTACGCCATCAAGTTATTTTTATTTCGACGTTTTATTTGTATTTTTATTAATGTCGTACTAATTTATTTGTTCTTTCGTTATTTAAAATAAAAATTATGTCAATTTGTATAATTTGGCGAGTGGTTTGGCGATTTATATAATTTGGCGAAATTAGTCGACGGGATAATCAAGTAGTACCGCAGCGGATTTGGCGTTAAAATTTCCCCAATCAAAGAGAAATGAATAGAAATCTGTTTATAGGGAGATCACCACTGTTTTTTAAATTATAATTCAATCTTTCGAAATCTTTTTAAAGCCGATCACATTAGCGTGCATTTAGAGTCTGCGGTGTCTGGACGGGGGTTGGCGAGCGTAGCTCGTAGGGGGCCGAGCCCCCTAGTAACGTAAATAAAAGAAACTCTTAAAATCGCTTAAAAAATGCGAAACATTGAAAATTCGATGTAGGATTTCCAAATAAACTTCACTGAAAAGAGGTCAACATTTATTATACTGAATTAGAATATTGTAATCAGAATCCTTTTAGTAATGTAAAATATTCTTCGCAAAATTCATAAAAGCGCTAAAAATCTCGAAAAAAAAAATAAATAAAAAAAATTGTTGTAATTGTGATAGTTTTTTTTTTTTTAACCTTTTGAAAAACATATATTCCCAATTAAAATATTTGCTTTAGCGTTATTTTAATTTATTTTCTTTTAATTATTAATTAATTGTTTTCTTTTTGGTATTAAAATGCTTTCCAATACGTAAATAATTCGTCGGTGAACGTGGATAATGTTTTCATTTTTTTTTTTAAATTATGCAAATTATCCAAAATTCGGAAAAGTCCAATCTACGAGTTCCGGAGGATTCCGAATTTTTGACTTTGTATTTTACTAATATGCTTTAAAAGAATCATAATTGCATATGTTTAAGCATTTTTTAGTGTTTTTTACAACTTACAAATATTTTAAAACTTATTAGTTTTTATAGACGTAATTTTGAGAAGTTATTTTGTTTTTCTAATTTGTAGAAATTCCATGTTAAATGGTACATTTTAATTAAATGAATTCAAGTTGCAACCCACTATTTTACTAATTTAATAAATATATAAAAAAATAAGAAATTGTCAACTAGTAAATAAAAAATACATATCATAATAACAAAATAAGAGAGAAAGAGTGAGAGAGAATATAGTGCAGCTGTAACTATTTTTTCTCTTTTTATCAAAAAGGTTTTTTTTCCCGTGTCACTGTAAAGATTTTAAAACTTTTTAATTTTCTTCTATGTAGTTTTAAAACTAAGGTCTCTTATTTCTTTACACGTGTAAAAAAAAAAAAAAAAAAAAAAAAAAAAAAAAAAAAAAAAGTTTTCCCCTTTACAATTGCATAACAATTCAACTATTAGCACAGGATGGATTCCGACTGTGAATTCTTGTGACGTAGCAGAGAGAGACCCCTCCGATTGGGTGAAAAGTTACAAGCCAACCTTTAGTCTAATAACCTTGGGTTTAGAGGATGTTTACTGTACTACTGAGTACTTATAACTTACATTTTCTTTAAGCAAACACCTTTTTCTTTTCTATTTTTATCAGAATAGAATTTCGGTTAATCCGAATTTTTTGTAATCCGAACAGGCACAGATCCCATTTAGTTCGGATTAGCGGGGTTCTACTGTACTTTAAAGTGCCGTCGGGGCATAAAGGGGTTAAATGGTTAAAAGCATAAAAAAAAAAGAAAATGAATGCGTAGAAACACACATTTATAGCTACCTTTTAAAACTTCAATTACTTTCACTGAATTTAGCAAGACTCTATGAAGTCTTTCCACAAGCTGAATTGCGTCTCCACCAAATAAGCATAGAACCAACTAATGACGCCTCCATACCTGGGCAAAAACCGCATTTATCTGGAGTTGAAAATGCTAATCCTGCTGGTTTTAAATTATGATCAATGAACATTTTCGTTGATGTATGTAAGTTTGCTTAAAAAATATATATATAACCTTGAATTAGCTGGAGGTTCACAAAGATAAATCTTTTTTTCTTTTTCTTATTTTTTTTTTTTTTCTTGTATAATAGTATGTATTATTATGCGAAACTCGTCTTTTTCTCTAACATACATGTAATGGGATAATTGCATAAAGAATGGAGTGAGGAACGTAAACTGTTCAAGTTATCAAAAATTCGAACTGAAGAAAACTTGCATGAATAAAAATAATCAAAGAAATATCACTAGGACGAATTTTGCGGAATAAATTGTTTGTGTTCTTAATAAAATATATGGGGCATTCTCACAATCTTTTGACTTTCGGGGGAAAAATCTGGCGAAATTAAACTTGCTAAAATAACATTTTAATCTGATAGACGAATGCCTTAACGATTCAAAATAAAGAAAAAATGCTCGGCAGCGAAAAAAAAATTATTTAACTGAGGTTTAAGTTAAGTTGCGAGTTTAATTTTCCTTACCATTTAACTACTAAAACTTTTTTATTTTCTTCTAAATTTTTACTTATAATGAATTTGCATAGTACCCACAGGACATTCAAATAAGTAATAATGACAATGTAGTATTTTTAGTACAAAATTTTGGTATAACATTTTCTTAAAGGGGGTGTTGAATAAGGGACGGTAATGTAAAAAAGGGGGATGGTATAGGAAAAAAGGGACAAAATGGGAGAAAAAGAGATGGTCTGGATGGAACAGCAAGGAAAATTACCACCTATTTTAGGCAGATCATGTTAAGGCTGTTCTTAACTGCTCTGTTGAACAAGCGTAAAACGTTTTGACACATTTATAAATTCGTTTTTTAACGGAAAGATATAAAATTGGAAAGCCTGGCCATGGAAACGATTTGGAATTGAACTGTTTTTCCCATTTTTTGATCAATCAATTACCTATTGAGTTATAAGCAATTTTGATCACGTGACAAACACGTTTGTCGCCCGTTCTTGAGTCTCTTTCTTCCTTCGCGCGGAAATTCGGTTCACAACGTCCACTTTGACACTTTTTTCTGAAAGATCCATTGCGTTAGCAAAAAAATGGAAAAAAACAGCTCAATGACATAGTTTCTGAAAAACAGCACCAGCTAGTTTCATGTATTTTCGAACAAAAATAAATTAAAACTTATGTCAGAAAGATACCCTTTTGGATTTGAGAACACCCTTAAGACTAAGAAGGAAGGTCTCCTTACAGGGCATACTCAGAATATGTTGAAAAAAATGCTAGTGAAACTACTCTTGTATGTAATAAGGGATCAGTCAAATTTAATGGCAGAATTTCAGTAGAAAGACTGTAAAAAAATAAAATACTTTCGAAATATGGCGCGAAAATACAAAAGTGATGCGCGATTTGGCGAACAGGATTTTTCCTTGCCAAAAGCAAACGATTTTAATGCATCTGAAAATTGTGTATTGTTTTTTTTTAGAATGCACTGTTTTTAATGAATTTAAACTTAATCAATGAAAGAGGTTATTATATATTTTTTATATTACATATATATGTTGCTTCTTGCTGTAGTTATTTAATTTTATCACTGTAAAAATATTTTCTATGCTTTGCAAGTTGCAAATATCTATTTTAAGTTATAGTCAGCTGACATTTGATTGCCATAATGCATTTCCATATCGAAGGCGAAGCCGTTTCCATAGCAACAAAATCAAATCGACAGTGCCTTATTTTTGAGCTTGAAATAATTTAAATCAATTTAAGTCTTGTTTATAGTCGTAAAATATTATATTTAAATTTTATTATAAATTCATATAAATATATATGAAAAACTATAGTTAAAACAAATTAAAAATGACAAAACTAAAGTTATTTAAATTAAACTTACATAAACAAATTCAACATAAAAAGTTTTTCCCTATATAAAAGCGTATTTTTTTTTATCGCCAACCGGTGATAAATCGCCAAATAAATGAAAATTTCATTATTTTTTTACGGACGTTGTATCATTGTTCCGCCAAAAATTTTTTTATAAACATATATATCTATATGAGAAGAACATTCTGTAATTTTTTCAGATTTTTCTGAGTATTCCCGTATGGAGACCTCCCTTGTAAGTGGTAGCCAAAATGTTCATTGATTTTTAGAAACAGTTATTTATATTGGATTAAATAAAAATAAAAAAAATAATTTACCTCAAAAAGTGCAGGAATAAACCTTGGGGACGGTGAGACTACCAATAAAGCCACGATGTTTGAAATTGATATTTAAATGCTGATTTAAATTCTACAGTAAATTTCCTGCCAAAGAATTTTAGACATTATTTCTCTAGCATACTTCTGCATGAGAAAAAACTTGAAAAAAATTCTGTAGCTGCAAATGAAGTGATTTTCTGTATAATTTTAGAAAAGGGATGGTAAAAAATCTGAAACCTAGGGACAGAGTTTAAAAAATAATAACAACCCTAAAAATGTGTGCATGCTAATTTTTAGCTACTTATTTATATAAAGCAATAGTTCCAGTTCCAGAAAAAAATTACATCGAATTATTTTTATTGAAACATTTTTATCCAGATAGCTCTAAACTTAAAATTCAGCATCAGGGACACGGGACGGTATAGGAGTTTTCCAGGTGTTTGGACCCCCAACATTGTCCAAAACTTATTTACCTCGTTAATATTGTTGTGCAATCATGCAATGGGGTGTTCCCAAGTATATGAAATAAAAAAAACACAAAAAAGTGTATTAAAATAAAAATTATTATTCAGGGACATGAAAGTCAAAAGATTGTGAGAATGCCCCATATATAGAGAGTGGAAGTTCGTGTATCATGGAACATCATTTACATTTTTATGTGCAAGTCAACATAAAAAAGAATTTAGGTACATTAAATGTTAGTAAAGAACAAACTTTGACTACTTCTTAACATATTTTTAATGTGTTTAAAGTGGAAGGAAAAAATACATATTGATGTTTAGCTTTAAAAATTTTTGATTGCCATTATCCGAAAAGTGTAACTTTTTTTTAAAGCTAAATATTAATATGTATTTTTCCTTCCACTTTAACCCTTCACTGCACCACGTGCCATATCTGGCACATACCTAAAAACAGTGTAATTCTCATTAAGTGCCATGAATTTTGCCAATATGTTCTCTGTCCTTGCGATCAAGAACAGTCCAAAAAGATGGAATAACACTTATTTTGTTCATGTCAGATGGCTTCATTTGACAAAAAGTTAGAATTTGTTCTTCAGGAAAAAAAAAATCGATCAATTTATTATAATAATAATATATTTACTTTCTAATTTTATTAATATATTTACTTACTTATAATAATAATATATTTACTTTCATTATTTGTACTGATACTTAAAAATATTAATATAAAAAAAGTTGTAGAGTGTGAAGCAGATAAAATTAAATGTTTTAAGCGCATTTAGTTGCAAAATATAGCAATACAATATTTTAAAACCCCAATTGTGTAAATATGGCACACACCATAAAATATCAAATTTAAGCTGAAAATTTTAAAATTGATTTTTTTCACTATTTTTCCCATTATTAGACCGATATATAGATTTCAAATATATGTATATATATATATATATATATTAGGGTGGTCACAAGAAATCGATTTTCGAATTTTTTCGGGGGAACCCCCCAAAAAGTTGCCAATTGGCTAGAAAATGAGATTGGAAAAGTTTCAGCTCATTTGGATAATATTAACCCGTTCCTCATTGAGGTCAAAGTTCTGAAAAAACGTGATTTTTCGCAAAAAATACTGTTTTTTTCTTTATGAAATGAATACAATTAAACCTAGAAACATAATGCTGATCTCATTTCATAAAAAATATTTTTGCTTTGAAAAACCACTCTCTACATTTTTGCAAAAATGTATAGATTTAAACATATGCGCGTTTTCAGGACCAGACCTGGTCCGAATCCTGATAATTGACTTTTTGTGAAAATGTGAAAAAACAATGTAACATTCCCTTTTATCTGCTTTCAACGTTTTTTTTCCTTTGTTTGTTTGCTTTTTTCATTTTGTATATAATAAAGGTTTTAATTATGATAAAAATTGAAGTTTAAACTGAAAGATTTAAAAGAAAAACGGGCAAAGAAAGTATAAAAATGAGAACAAAAATTTTAAAATGCATTTTATTAATAAAGTTGTGTTACAAGAAAGGAAACATTATAGAGAAATGAAATTACTATCCCTTACATCATATACTCCGTTGTCATGTTAAGGTGGTAATGGTTCAGATAAGGTCTGTCATGAAATGTTTTTCTACATTCAGATACAACTTTTAGCAGAAACGTTTTTGTTCTTCGTCATTTGTTAAATAGGAATTGAAATCCTGGATTAATTTTATTCTCCTTTCAGCTGTGTTACCTTAAAATTATGCAGTATTTTTCATGATTTCAAATAATGTTTATTTTCACACCATACATCGGGATCAGTATTTAGAAATTGTATATTAATATACAATCTAATAAAAAAATCAGCTTGATATTAAACAAAACCATCGACTTGTTCAATAAATAATCCACTTGGTTGAAACCTATTGTTGCTCTTACATTCCTATCATCAACATCATTTTCTTTTTCAAATAATATTAATTTTACAGCCATGCTTATTTTCACTTTTTTCCCCAAAGTACTATCAAAAAATGAAAATGCAATTTGAACAGAGTTCAGATACCAAAGCGAGTGCTTTGTCTGCAAGCTATTTATAAATTTTTCTGTACTTAACAAGTGATTTTAATAATTGCAGATCTTGATTGGGGGGAAGTGTAAGCGTTGAACCATGCTTTTACATAAATATTGATTATAAATAATCAAATATCGCTAACAACTTCTTTTTCTAAATTTGTTAATGAGAATTGATCCCTGAAAAGATATATTTTGAGTGAATAAAAGGCCTGTGATACCCATCGTCGACGAATTGAAATTGGATATCTTTTGGAGGAAGACGTCCTGTAAAAATTAAACATAGATAAATTCTTTATAATCACCCATGGGCTATTACTTTTTTAAATGTTCTATAAGAAAGCTTGAAATTTCTTCTGAATTAAGTATTTTATATATAATATTTTACCATCAATAGCATTTTCATACTTGATCTGGTCGAACTTGGGCCGTCCAATCTGAATCTTATTTTAAATAACTGGCTGAAAACAGCTTTTATGCTAATTTTTAAATTATGGTAGCGACATGGTAAATACAGAAGATTTTACTTTAATAATTGATATAGATGTATGCAAGTTCCTCTGAGGCGACCAGTATTTACTGTAGTGGTATCAAAACACATTGCCTGGTTTTTACCAACTTCTACCCACTCTTTAACTGCTGAAAATACAGTTTTTGCCCGAATTATTCCGATACTATTTTTTAAGGTGAGGAACTCTTATTAAGGGTTCCTCATTTCCACAACTAATTAAAACTGCTATCCACAATCAACTGCTATCTCTTTTGAAAAAATAAATTGTAGACATTTTTTTAATTCAAAAAATGAAGAAACAGTTTTCCATCGTAGCTAACAAAAGCTCCCTGTAAATCGGAATTGTGAAATCTGTTTTGGATGAACTCAGTTCTTTATTTTCGAAATAGTTGTTTGCAAAGTCCTATTACACTTCTACTTAAAATTAAAATTTGTGATTAACTGTTGGTTGTACTGTAAGTCTAGCAGCTTCTCTGGTGTTCAGTTTAACTTGGGAATATTATGAAACAAAATACATAAAACTTGACAATTACTTGATAACTTACTGCCGGTGATTTGATGAGCATGTAGCCTAATAAAAAAATCTCGCATTGCTATCATGATACCAGTAAGAGGGGGTGGGGGTCGGAATGTTTCGTCGATTTAAAAAATAAATAACGATAGCAGGTAATAAAAACAGCCTTGTAATAAAAAGAGCAATTCAGAGGTTCATTTCAAATGCGCTTCAACTGCAATACAAATTGGGAATTCTTTCTATGCACGGAGCTAGATAACTAATAATTAACTATAATACGTGAAATATTGTTAAAATTACAAAAATTGTCCAATTTTTTTTTTTTACTTTTAATGCAAATAATAAAAATAATAATATCAAATTTAATAAAAATTATTCATTTCTCATTTTTCACTTATTTTTCAAAAATGCAGAGTTTGAGGGTATGGTTCATAAGCTGACTTGAAAAACACTAAATGTCATTAAATATAAGTTTCGATCAGAGCAAAAGTTCAAGGCAACAACATTTTCTATGAAATAAGATAAGAATCATGGTTCTAAGGCCAATAGTTTTCAATTAATGAAAGAAAAACTACGGTTTTTCGTCAAAAATTGCAATTTTTCAAGAATTCAACCGCGATGAGGCACGGGTTAATATTATTCAATTGAGCTGAAACTTTGCCAATCTCATTTTCTAACTGATTGGCAACTTTTAGAGGGGTCCCCCGGAAGAAAATGTTAAAATTATTTTTTCCGATGTTGCTTGTGACCACCCTAATATATATATATATATATATATATATATATAAATTGAAAAAATCGTACAGTGAAGGGTTAAACGCATTAAAAATATGTTAAGAAATAGTCAAAGTTTGTTCTTTACAAACTTTTAATATATTTCAATTCTTTTATGTTGACTTACAAATAAAAATGTGAATGGTATTCCATAATGCCCGAAATCCCCCTCTATCAGGGCCGAAACTAAGCGGGGGCAGAGGGGGCATGTGCGCCGGGCGCCAGAACGAAGGGGCCCCAAATGAAGGATTATACCCTTGGAATGGATCATTTTCTTCTGATGGACGGATGGCTTCCATTATTATGAAAATCCATTATAAATGAAGTGTTAGGTGAAGATTAAAGAGCAGTCGTAAAAAGTTGGAATTCTGATTTTCTGGACAGAATGGGGGGGGGGGGATGACCATTTTATTTTATTTTATTTTATTTTATTTTAAATTATGGCCATTTTTTCACCATTCTGACCAGAAAGAAAGAGTTCTAACTATTTACGACTGCTCTTTCATCTTCACAAAATACTTCATTTATAACTTCTGCTTGATAATGTGTTCTTCTTTGATGATTTTTTGTTATACTTTTTTCGCTTTGCTTCAGTTATCATAGTGTTATTCTTTCTGCCACCAAAATACAAACCTTCTAAATTTAACTCATTTCGTCTTTCTTGTTCTTTGAAATTCTTCCTTTTATTTTCTCTTTTTCTTCTTCAAGTCTTTCTGTCAGTTACCTTTTCTTTATTATCGTCAGAAATACCCATATCTTCGACGGCGCCATTTGCTGTAACATTTGCAGTTCTGTCTAATACTCCGGTTCTTTCACCTTGTTGATTGTCAAATTCGGGTTTAGAAGAATTTAGTTCAAAAACCAGGATCAAAATATATATTAGTCATATTTCATTGACATCTTCTTCTTATATTAATATAGCCACTGCAATTTTGGTGTATTTTCAAAATAATAATACGGACATTTCAAGCTTGAAATTTATTGGGGGAAACGGAACCGCCGTCAACGCAGGGCGTAAATCTGGAGTTATCAAAACATCCGAAGCAAGACAGTAAAAACTTTGCAATGGATAATTCCCTTATTACATGCAAATAAAGTTTTTCTAGATACTTATTTCAACATCTTGCTGGAAAAACTACAGGTTAAAGGATTTTCTGGACCAACAGGAAATCAATTTGAAAAATAGCGAACATATTGAAACTAGCATTAAAAAAATGCTCTGACGAGCACCAAAAAAGGCTAATATGTTTTTAAGTATGAAAAAGGGTTTGATAAGTGCTTCTAATTGAGCATGGAGAGGGACAAGGGGTCCCTTCTTGGCTGCAGCTTACTGTCAATGCCAACTTTGAAAAAATCATATTTGCGCTTTTTCCATATAAAAGAAATTCGCGGTACTTTAGTAAAACTTTCCGTCGTGCTTTACATGTTAACTGCACTGCTGCACTGTTGTACTGCGCATGCGTCTGCAATGCAACTTTGTACAGTGCACTGTGTACCATTATTTCTCTATAAATTATACTACGCTGTACATTCCTATTATGCTTTTGATTTTTGAACCTCAGCGCACACTCACACTGTGCTTTTGTACTTCCGTATTAAAGGTGTATGCATCTAATGTTCGTTTATAATTTACATGCATTGCTGTACTGCATAGTACATTATGCAGCCACAGCCACTTGCATATAATTTCAACAATCAATGAATGCATTATACTGTTATGCGTGCACATGTGGAATTGTTCCTGTGCAGAGTGCTGCAACAGTCTGCATGCACTACAAATCAGTTTTCTGTACAGTTCTACACTACGGGCGTGATTAGTGGCCCTGCATGAGTGTGGTATGCTGCTGGAACTAAAGTTTTTGGTACTATGTTGCCTAACATTCATGTTTAATCAGGTTGCGTCTTTACTGGATTTGTCTTTATACTACACATTTTTATCGTAACTGCGGCTGATTTTTTTTTTATATGAAAAAAGCGCAAATATGATTTTTTCAAAGTTGGCATGGACAGTGAGCTGCAGCCAAGAAGGGACACATTGTCCCTTTCCATGCTCAGTTAGAAGCACTTGTCAAACCCTTTTTCATACTTAAAAAAATATTAGCCTTTTTTGGGGCTCGTCAGAGCATTTTTTAATACTAGTCATTTAAATTTTTTGATAATTATATATTGAATATAAATAAACCTCAGTTGCTTTTAAATATTTCCAATACTTTTTTCTTATTTCGCACAATAATGCACTATTTAACCAAGTAATGCACACTGTTTTAAAAGGTTCAAGCAGGGTCGTACTGGCATAACTGAGAGGGCGGTGGAAAAATGGATAAAAAGGGCGCCGATTGCCTTACAAAAAGGCGCAAATGCTCATATATATATATATATATATATATATATATATATATATATGTACATACAGTGAAACCTCCCTGTGCGACCACCTCCCTGAACGATCATTTTTGCATGGAACGAAATTTATTCCCATAGGCTCAATACTAATTTTACCTCCATTCAAAGACCATCCCAGTTGAACTCCTTCCATGAGCGACCCATTTCTTTAATGAAAACGAAACAAATTCCATTTTTTCCTGGTCGCTTGAAGAAGGTTTTATTAGAAAAATAATTCCAGAGAGCGCATTAGTCATCAAACTTCTAAACTAAGTTTATATATTTCTTTTATTCCGGTAAATTTTAACTGTTTAAACTGCTTTGTGCCTTTTTAGGCAATGAATTTAACTCTGATGACAAATTAAGAATGACGGTCCATAAACTACCCTGCCCTATTCTGTCTGGAAACTCTCAAGGAAATAGATAAATGAATAAAATGGTCATTATTTGTTCCCATCAAAAAAAAAAAAAAAAAAAAAATTGCATTTATTTACTGAACTTCGAAAGGCCTTAGAAATAAAAGTTATCAAAGATAAAACCGTAAAATCAAAGCAAACGTCAATGTATTCATTTTTTACACTCTGCAGTAATTAACTTTTGTTTTGATACTTTTTTTTCCTAATGTGAAAAATAAATTTTAGTAACATTAATTGTTACCTTTTTTCAACAATTAAACTCTAGATTTAAACATGTCCTCCCTTAAGGGACCACCTCTTGGAGCGACCAATTTTTATTTGAACGGAATGTGGTCGCTTTAGAAAGGTTTTACTATATGTATATATATATATATATATACATACATACACACATACCTACTATATAAATTATGTATAAAAAATTTATTTAAAAATATATACTAGTATATTGCTATAGCGAAAACTTTATTCCTAAAATAATTATGACACCTAAATTAGTATTTTATACTATAGAAACGTAATATGCACAAAAATAGTTCCCGCAAAACATTGCACTTCTGATGTTAGATCAGTGTTGCCAACTTAGAGGTATTTGTTTTCCACCACACTTTTCTAAAAAAGCTATCTCTATTTTCAAATTCTGCTCACCTTATCTAATGAGTTAATTCAAACTTTACTCCGGATACCCGAATAACAATCTCCATACAATTATCTCCAAATGGAAAATAAAATATTAAAATAAAACAAACAAAAGCGATTTCGTTGGGTCAAAACACAAAAGTGCAAAATATTATTTTATACAATTCAATAATATTTTATATAATACAATCTCTAGGATACAAATACTAATTATGTAAAAATTTTCAGAAAAGTTATTTTCGTTCAGGGAAAGAATGACGTCTATTTTACGTGAATTATTTTTAAAAATTGTAGTAATTCTTTATTTTTTCAACATTAAAAAGATATCATAGAGAAGCGTTTGGTTCGAATCCTTCTATTTAAACAGTTAAATATCTATATATAGTCTGCAATTGCATGAAAGACAAATATTCTTTAATATTATTACTACAGTTTTTGGTATTATTCAGTTTAGTTTGTAGTAACAAATAAATAATATTTCGGGAAATATTAAAAATGTCATTTAATTTTCATCCCAGATTTTTTTTTTCCTCAACAGTTATAAAGAGAAAATAACGAAATACATTAGACAAATTTTGAAGATTTCGCAAAAATTCAAACTGATAAACTCTCTTGTGAAAGAGGCACAATTAAAAAAAATTAATATAAGTAATCTTACCTTATATTGTTTTTCCATGGACAATTCACAGTTCTTGTTATGCAAGATGCAACATCAGCATATCTGAGCTGTGATGGTCATGATATTTTATAATATTGTGTACTGTACACTATTTTTAAAAAAAGTACGAAGCACAAGCTTACGAAAAATGTTTAAGATTACACTAAAATAAGTAAATAACTCGAAACACAGGCAAATAATATAAAGACGGAGTAGTTCTTTAACACTGGATGGAACGAGACATAGACAAACGAAGCAGATTTCACATCAGGGGCACTTTATTTACACTGACTATCGGTTGAAAATTAAAAACACGTGCATTTCCAGTTTCTGTGGAGTGGACAATAGATGTCTGATATCGGTACCCTCTTTTCTTTGTAACATAATGCATTTAGGTTTCCTTTCAAATGAGCAAACTTACAAAGGAAGTGCCCAATAATGGAGTTGTTTCTGTTTTTCAAGGATCTTGTTCTTTTACCGCGATTCCTCTGTGTAAGCAGGGCAAGGGGGGCGGAGGACAGAAAATCTTCGGAAAAGTAATAATTCTTTAAAAGTATTACGTTGAATATATTATTTTTAAAAGTAGTATTACTTGAATTTTATTGCATGATAAGTTTTGTTTTAAAGGTTTTCATTAAATTTCATTACAACTGCTGACTGATTTACGTGGCCGAAAACACCAGCTATTTTTTATTGCCCTCAGACACTTTGTAATCGAACTGTCTTTTATATTTTTCGAGAAAAGCAAAAGATCCTTCAGAAAATGCTGTCAAAGGTGGCGTTTTGAACCGAATTTCCGGACGCGACTGTCGGGGAAGAGGAAGAGAACTGTAGTCACGAGACAACAATCAATATTAACTCAAGATGTAATTAATTTAAAGAAAAGAATCGATTGTATTACAAATTACTCCAATAACCAAGCCTGAAAGTCTCATTCTTTTATATAGAGTTTGACCAAATATTCAGTTTCATTTTCGTTTTCAGCCCAAAATCTTAGTTTCGGCGAAAGTACTGCCGAATATTCGGTATTACTATAACTGCCCCTCCTTAGCCTCTCCCAAACGGCACCCCCATCCAAAGAGCCGCACATACTATGTATTCACATACAAGGTGATAAATCTAGAAGAGATTGCTAATATTGATTAAATTCGTTATTTTTAAATTAAATTATTTTTTAATAATTTTTATGTTTATAGCCCCTTATATTTAATTAATTTTTATTTCAATCAAATTATTTTTTAATTAATAATTATTTACTGCCGTTTCTACGCAAAACATTATTCAGATAACATGCATATATGTATGTTTATGTTAATTACTTTGAAATTATTTTTAAAACAGTTTCGCTTTCGTTTTCGCTCGAAACTAGGAAGGTACCGAAATTCGGTTTCTGTCGAACACTATTTTTATGTTTGCAAATAAGCAGAAATTTTCGCATTATTGAACGTTAAAAAATACTTTTTTGAGAACATAACTTATAAATTTCGGAAAATCGAGTTTTTATTTTAGCAGCTTTATCAACGGAATTAAAGACTTCTTTATGTGGCCAAAATTTGGAATAGACGATTGCATTTTTAAAAAGACGACCACAACATGATTACTTATGCAGTGCATTAAGGATTTTTTTTTTTTTTTTTTTAATCATCAAAAATCAGTATTTTTCTACGATAAGAGTTGAATATTTCCACACTTTGTCTCGTCTAGTCACTAAAATAAGTCATATTTAATTAAAAATTACTGTTTGCTTTAATTTCAGATAAGCCAAATTTAAACTACAATGGCCGCCGCAACTCACGCGCGCGCGCACACGCACACACACACACACACACACACATCACACACACACACAAAACGCACCAGAAGAACGGCAATAGCTTCAAATATATTTGCATTTTTTTAAAGTAATATGTATCAAAATTATATTTAAGCATTGTATTACAAAATAAAAAGCAAAGTCAAAGAAAATAGAAATACTTAAGAGGGCTGGTCACTCAGCTTCGAGATTCTTCTCCGTAATGTTAAGTCTATGGACTTTTGATGCATTCATATATTTAAAATATCTTCGCGGGAAATTCACATTTTTAACATCTTTTTTCTGTGTACTCAAGATTTTAACACTTCACACACTCGTAAGATTTTAACACTTCATATAAAATTAAGTCTATACTTTAGAAATATTTTTTGTGGGAAAAAATTGAAAAGAAGAAGAATAACACATTTTTTTCCTACCGCAATTAAGCTTATATGTGTTCATTATTTTGCAGTTATTTTTTACTCGATATCTTGAAAAGAAGAAATGTATCTAAAAAATGATAAGGTTTAATTGGAAAAGTTATTTTTCGTTTTCACCTTAATGGGAATTTTTAAAAATTTGATGTATGTATCAATGAAAATTATTTAATAATGTCGTCAAAAGTTTTGGGCAGCTAAAAAGATGTAAAACAATTAAGAATCCTCGACTGAAGAGGAATTTTGTGTAATACACCACTTGTTTTATTACACAAAACATTATAAAACTGCTATAACAGTTGCTTAATCCAATATTTTATTTTTCATTTTTAACGATTCATTCTTCGCAGATGCCTGTACGCCGAGCATGTGTCGTGTGTTAATTAGTATTTCATGGGAAAATACCTCCACACCCGATTTCTATTTTCTCCAGAAATCTCGGAATACGGTATAATTAATAAAAGTGTCACATCTGGTATTACTACAGAAACCATTGGGTTTCTATAGAACCCATATCTAGTTGATACTCTGCCGAAATGGTAATTTGTCTTCTTAGGAACTCCCACGTTATTGACTAACAGCATTGAAAACTGAACAAACACATTTGCACTTCTCCTTACTTATATTCATCCATTCTTTTGTAAAACGACTTTTACAATTTTAGTGGTTTATCTATTTATTTTAATTACATGTGTATTTTTCAATTTATAAATCGGGATGGTGTTTGAAGTTTAAAGCGGTTAAGCAGATCCGTTTTTTTTTTTTTTTTTTTTTTTTTTAAACGTATTTAGATATTGGCATTTTCGGATGCTAAAAATGTAATCGAATTTCTAAATAGATATGAAAATTTAACATTTTCTTCTTTCAAAAACAAAATTTACATAAGTTTCCATTGCGAAATCTTGTGAAGAATTAGTCTTGGCGGTCTAACTTATATTATCATTAAAAAATTATGGAATGCTCCAGTTTAGTAGAACCCATGTGTGTGGGGGGAGGGGGGGGAGGATTGCAATTACAAAATCACGATAGCAGTTTTTTGAAAGTTATTTTTGCAGAGGCGCTGAAAAAAATCTGACCAAGTGACCAATGGCGCCATGATTACAAAAACACAATATTAGTTTTTTCAAAGTTATTTTTACAGAGGCGCTGAAAAAAAAACCTTACCAAGGGCGCCATAATTACAAAAGCATGATATTAGTTTTTTGGAAATTAATTTTAGAGGGGCGCTGAAAAAATCTCACCAAGGGCGCCATGATTACAAAAACACGATATTAGTTTTTTGAAAGTTATTTTTACAGAGGTGCTGAAAAAATGAACAAAGGGCGCCATGATTACAAAAATACGATATTAATTTTTTTAAACTTATTTTTACAGAGGCGCTGAAAAATATTTGATGAAGGGCGCCATGGTTACAAAAACACGATATAGTTTTTTGAAATTTATTTTTACAGAGGCGCTGAAAAAAATCTGACCAAGTGTGCCATGATTATAAAAACACGATATTACTTTTTTTTAAAGGCATTTTTACAGAGGCGCTGAAAAAAAATCTGTCCAAGGGCGCCATGATTTCAAAAACACGATAATAGCATTTTGAAAGTCATTTTTACAGAGGCGCTGAAAAATCTCTGACCAAGGGTGCCATGATTACAAAAACACGATATCAGTTTTTTGAAACTTATTTTTACAGAGGCGCTGAAAAAATCTGACCAAGCGTGCCATGATTACAAAAACACAGTATAGTTTTTTGAAATTTATTTTTACAGAGACGCTGAAAAAAATATGACCAAGGGCGCCATGATTAGAAAAACACGATAATAACTTTTTGAAAGACAGTTTTACAGAGGCGCTGAAAAAAATCTGTCCAAGGACGCCATGATTAGAAAAACACGATATTAGTTTTTGAAAATTTATTTTTACACAGGCGCTGAAAAAAATCTGTCCAAGGGCGCCATGATTAGAAAAACACGATATTAGTTTTTGAAAATTTATTTTTACACAGGCGCTGAAAAATATCTGACCAAGGGCGCCATGATTACAAAAACACGATATTAGTTTTTTGAAACTTGTGTTTACAGAGGCGCTGAAAAAATCTGACCAAGGGCACCATGGTTACAAACACACAATATGGTTTTTTGAAATTTATTTTTACAGAGGCGCTGAAAAAAATCTGTACAAGGGCGCCATTATTAGAAAAACACGATAATAGTTTTTTGAAAAGCATTTTTACAGAGGAGCTAAAAGAAAAATGTGACCAAGGGCGCCATGATTACAAATACACATGTTAGTTTTTTGAAAGTTATTATCTTACAGAGGTGCTGAAAATATCTGATTAAGGGCGCCATGATTAAAAAACACGAAATTAGTTTTCTGAAACTTATTTTTACAGAGGCACTGAAAAATATGACCAAGGGCGCCATGATTCAAAAACACAATATAGTTTTTTGAAATTTATTTTTACAGAGGCGTTGAAAAAAATCTGTCCAAGGGCGCCATGATTAGAAAAACACGATATTAGTTTTCGAAAATTTATTTTTACACAGGCGCTGAAAAAAAATCTGACCAAGGGCGCCATGATTAGAAAAACACGATAATAACTCTTTGAAAGACATTTTTACAGAGGCGCTGAAAAAAATCTGTCCAAGGGGGCCTTGATTAGAAAAATACAATATTAGTTTTTGAAAATTTATTTTTACACAGGCGCTGAAAAAAATCTGTCCAAGGGCGCCATGATTAGAAAAACACGGTATTAGTTTTTGAAAATTTATTTTTACACAGGCGCTGAAAAAATCTGTCCAAGGGCACCATTGTTACAAAAACACAATATGGTTTTTTGAAATTTATTTTTACAGAGGCGCTGAAAAAAATCTGTACAAGGGCGCCATTATTAGAAAAACACGATAATAGTTTTTTGAAAGGCATTTTTACAGAGGCGCTGAAAAAAATTTACCAAGGGCGCCATGATTACAAAAACACGATATTAGTTTTTTAAAAGTTATTTTTACAGAGGCGCTAAAAAAATCTGACTAAGGGCGCCATGATTACAAAAACGCGATATTAGTTTTTTTTATTTTTTTTAGAGAGGCGCTAAAAAAAAATCTATCCAAGGGCGCCATGATTAGAGAAATAGTTTTTTGAAAGGCATTTTTACAGAGGCGCTGAAAAAAAAAATCTGACTAAGGGCGCCGTGATTAAAAAAAAAACGATATTAATTTTTTGAAAATTATTTTTACAGAGGCGCTGAAAAAATCTGACCAAGAGCTCCATGATTACAAAAAAACAATATTAGTTTTTGAAAGTTATTTTTACAGAGACGCTGAAAAAATATGACCAAGGACGCCATGCTTACAAAAACACGATATTAATTTTTTTGAAAGTTATTTTTACAGAAACTCTTAAAAAAATCTGACCAAGGGCGCCATGATTACCAAAGCCATCGCTCTGACAATGGGACCAACTGAAATTAAAATGGAAATCTCCTGTCTTAAATCGGAATTCCTTTTTTTTTTTTTCTATCTTTTGTCTTTTGTACTTTCGCAATAAAAGCAGAAATATCAAACTACCGGGCAGCCACCCAGGGCGCCAAACATTTGACAGAAAATATGCTAAATACGCCATTAATTCTAATATTAATTTATGTGGAAGTTACTATTCTTCGGGGATAAAATCTGGACCTGGGCGCCCTGACTATCGAAGTTTCTGTCAATGAATCCATTTAAAATGAGAATCTGTTTCTTATACAGTGTTTCGTCGTTTATACTTGTGCAAAAGCATAAATACAAAAATACATGGCAACACCAGGGGCGCTAAATACTTAGACGCAGAAAAGAAAATATGCAAACTTATTAGACACTTATTAGAAGCATTCTTCGAGCAGAACTTATTTAGGTGTATATCTAAATAAGTGAATACTTAATATTATTTTTCTTAGAATTTATCATTAGTACAGGCTTTGAAACAAGGTCTGGTCAGGATACAATGTTTAAGAATGGCATATCTGATTGTCGATAACTTATGTTATCTCGAAATTGGGTTATCTAATTGTCTTTGATCACACATAGTTTGCTTATGCTATACTTTAAAAAATAAAAAGCATTACTTTTTAATTTTCCAAATGAAAATCTTTGAAAATTTTATGCCTTTCAGAATACAGAACTTTAAGCGTGCTTTAAAAAAAAATAAAAAAAATAAAAAAAATAAATAAAAAAAAAAAAAAGTGACGATGGGCGCACCGGGCAGTTGCCTCGTTGCCCGGTGGGCCAGTACGACCCTGGGTTCAAGGTTTTTTAATCAAATTCACGTTATTTTTATTCATAATTTAATTTACTTGGGCTCCCTTAAATATAATAAATATAATTCCTTAAACTGATATTAGTTTTTGTTGTGCATTAAAATATCTCAATTTGTTGATTCTCTCTAAACAAGTAAACCCTATTGGTTTACAAGGGAAGTCTATGGAATTTGGCAATATATCGCCAAGTTGGTGACAAACTTGGCGGTATTTGGCGACAGAACAGGGTCCCGCCTATGGTAACCCACCTTATAGGTATGGAGATACATTAAATGCTGTTCTATAACCAATGAGATGCGTTTCATTCGAGCGTTGCCATTAAACAATTAACAAATAATCGCGATTTCTGTGACACATAGCGTAATATATATATATACAGAGAGAGAGAGATAGATTATCGTGGAAATCGAAGGTTTAGGCCACATCGTATCGTTTATCTAGACCGGTTATACTAACATCGTTCTCATGTTTTGCTACAATTTCTTTTATTGAACAGTAATTCGCTTAAGCTTCGTACTACTGCTATCACTAAACACTTTTTCATTCTTAGAAGTCAAAATGAGAGCTTAGCGCAAAACTGAGTAAAAGTAAAACAAAAAGTTAATTTTTTTACAGTAATGAAGGTACACAAGGCACTCTGATATGCACACCTTACTCCAAACTTGACTAATAACAAGAGTTATGTGATCGTTTCAACTGAACTATTCGGCAGCCTTGGCCGTGAACCGAGATATTGCACGCCAACCGAGTCAAATTTTGATCACCGAAGTTGGACATAAACCGAACTGGTCATAAACAGAGGCGGTCGTGAACCGAGGCTCCACTTATATTTTGACCTATAAGTTTGCAAGTATGGCATTATTTATATATTCAATGGCGATTATCATTAAGCATCTGGGCAATGAAACTCGCCGATTTCAAAGTAATGTTCCGAAGTGTACTTGAACCACCACAGATGTCATATATGCATCACGTTGACGCGATATTTTTCTGACGCCAATGTCATATACGCACCGGGGTACTTAACTGGCGCCAAAGTTTTGTTATTTTGCTTGATATGGTAACCCGGATGTTGTTGTTTATTTATTAATAAATTGTTTATTTACTTTTATTTTCTTTTTTAAAATTATATACATTGTTTTGTTCTATTGTTATTAATTAAACTTTTTTAAATTTATTGTTAATCCCTTTTTAAAAATATATGTGTAACTGGCATTCGAAAACGAGGTTTTCGCCAAATTGGCGTCAGAAAAAATATCGTGCCAACATGGTGCGTATATAACATCGGTACTATACTTGGTACAACTTGATTATCCTAAATAAAGACACAATCTTGCTTATGTAGAAAAATTATATAATATGAGGAAAAAAAGAATTTATTAAGTTACGTTTTAACAGCAAAATTACAGTACGAACATTTACTCACTCGTCTCGCCGGTAACTGCGAAAAGTAAACATAGTGAGAAAAATACATCGGCACAGCGCCGTCTATGGGAGATAAGGAAAAGTACAATTTTATTTTAACACTCTCCCTAAAATTGGACTATTCCTGAAATATGAATAGTTCACAGTCTTAAACGAGTCCAATATTTGCACATAGCTCTTTTAAACGTAAATGTCCCATAAGCTTTGTCATCCTATCTGCTACTTGATTTACAGTGTCCACACACTCTATCAAGATCTTTTTCTCTTCCACTAACTCTCTTATATGATGATATCTAATATCTATATGCTTAGTGCGTCTATGGTTAGTTGGATTACTAGCTAATCGAATTGCACTTTGGTTATCAACGAGTAGACGTCCTTGTATTCCAGGTTGAAATTCACTTATTAAATTGGCCAACCAGACCAACTCTTTGGATGCTGTTGATGCAGCCATGTAATCAGATTCTGTCGTAGAAAGGGCCACACATCCTTGTCTTTGGCTACTCCAAGTAATTGCACCATCACCTAAGGTGGAAATGTATCCTGTTGTGGATCTTCTTGTTTGCACATCCCCAGCATAGTCAGCATCAGAAAACACATTGTTATAACCGTCTGTTGAGCCACTGTAGTGGACTCCCATGTTTATTGTACCTTTCAGATACCTCAAAATATGTTTAATGAATTTCCATGATCCAACAGTAGGTGTTGACATCCACTGTGCAGCTTTTCCAACTGCGTATGCCAAATCTTGTCTTTAAACAACAACTAAATACATTAATCTTCCAATAGCTGATGCAACTGGATGTTCAGAATCTAATTCCTTTTCACGATACAGAATATCTAAAGAACTTTTATCTACTGGCACTTTAGCAGGTTTACAGTCACCCATTTCAAACATTGACAGTGTTCTTTTAGCATAAGCTGCCGGATGAATTCTTATGTTGTCTTTCATTAATTCAATTTGAAAACCAAGAAATTGTCTGACATTTTCACAAATCGTGATTTCAAATTCAGTTTGTAACTGGCTAAGAAGTGTTTGAATATCTTCCTTATCAGTGGAATCAATCAGTCCGTCGTCAACATATACAGCAATAATGACTAAATTTTCACCAACATACCTCAAATATGCACAAGTGTCATAACTACTAGCTCTAAATCCAACGCTTGTTAAAAATTCAGTTAGTCTTTGATTCCAGCATCTAGGTGCCTGTTTTAGACCATATAGACTTCGAATCAATCTGCAAACACGTCCAGATCTATCATTATAACCTTCAAGTTGCTCCATGTATATCAGTTCATCAAGTGTTCCATTTAAAAATGCAGTCTTGCAATCAAATTGTGCTATTTTTAATTTCTTAAAATAAATAAACCAAAATAGAAAACGTACAGTATCATACCTTATAACCGGACTAAAAGTCTCTTCATAGTTTACTCCATATTGTTGCTCAAATCCTCTAATCACCAAACGTGCTTTAAAGCGTTCAATTTCATCATTTTCATTTGTTTTGACACGAAAAACCCATTTGGCAGTCAATGGTTGCATCGTGTTATCACGTTTCACAAGTTCCCAAGTGCCGTTCTTTTGATGGGAATGCATCTCATCTTCCATAGCTTCAATCCATTTTTGTTTCTCAGGTACTTCCATAGCTTCCTGGTATGACTGAGGTTCAATTACCTTTTCACAAAGATGGGAATAGCGTATAGGTGGTCGTATTGTTCTCCGATCTCTCAACTGGTATCTTACTGGTTCTTGTTCTAATTGGTTATCTTTGTCTTCCGTCTCTACCAATTTCACCTCTTGCTCTCCCTCACTCCAATCTATCAATGTATTTGGCACTGAAACTTCATGAAATTCAACATCTCTGCTTATTTCTATTCGATTTTCACCTGTGTACACTCTATAATTTCCAGTGACTTCTTCATAGCCCACAAAAATTCCCCGTATACTTGTTTTACCAAACTTCTTGTCAACACGTCGTTGCTTAGGAATTTGGACAATACATTGGCTTCCAAAAATTCTCAAGTGCTTTAATGAATATTCCCTTCCATACCATGCTACACAAGGTGTTTTACTTTTATCACGACTCTTACAAGTACGATTTAAGATATATGCAGAACAGTTCACTGCTTCAGCCCAGAAACGTTTTGACTATCCCTTTGTCAACAGCATTGTTCTCGCCATTTCTATCAATATTCTATTCTCACGTTCAGCACGTCCGTTCTGTTGAGGTGTATACGCAGCTGATCTTCCAATTTCAATTCCATTTTTCATTAGGCAATCTACCAAATCTTGATCTGTATACTCTCCTCCATTATCTGACATAACTGTCTTGACTGTATTTCCAGTTTGAGTTTTAACATATGCTAAGAACTGTTGCAATTTATCTTTCACTTCACTTTTATGTTGCATAAAATATACTTTACGGTACTGGGTGTAGTCATCTTTGAATGTAACAAAATATTTAGAACCTTGAAAAGATGCTTCTTGCATTGGACCACAGACGTCACTGACAATTAGTTCACCAGCTTTACTGGCTTTTGGCATTTCTCGAAAATTTGTTCTCTGAAACTTTCCAATTGCACAACCATCACAATATTCATTCTCATCAGTTTGAGATATTTCAATTCCTTTTATTTTCAGCAATTCTTTTGTATGATTTTTACTCTGATGACCAAATCTTTCATGCCATACTTGAAAAGAATTTTCTTTGTGATTTCTTACCATAAGGCTACTTTCTTCATTTTCCAAAACATCTATATCTAGAAAGTACATATCTCCATATCGATATTCTTCAACAATAAGTTTATTATTTTTCGTAAATTTCCATTTATTTCCTTCAATGGTTTGTATGAAACCTTTCTCTGCTGCTGATTTTACAGAAAATAAATTTGCCTTCATTTCAGGAACATACATAACATCACAAAAATGATGTTCTTTTCCATCTAGATTTGAACGAATTTTGATATTACCAATACCTTTGGCTAAAATTTTTCTGCCATCACCAAGTTCAAACATAACCTTTTCTTCAAATTCTTTATATGTTTTAAAATATTCAGGTTTCCAACACACATGTTGAGTACATCCAGAATCAATTATCCACTTTGATCTTCCTGATTCATCTGACTGAAATGTATTTACAAAGGCAAAACCGTTACTATCTTCTTTTTTCTTATCAGAATATCTATTATTTTGTTGATTCTTTATACAATTACGCCTCAGATGTGGCCCTCTACAAGTCCAACATCGTAATTTTGGTTTCCTTTTGTCATACTTGCCCTTTTCATCATTGAAATGAACATTTTCTACACTTCTGGTTTTGGAAAAGTTCTTATTTGGCTGTCGTTTTTCCATTACCAATGCTGATTCACGATTTATATTCACATCAACAATACCTAATCTAGTTTCTTCAATCATAAGTCTAGATGTTAATTTCGACAATGTACGATCATCCAAAGGTGTTGAGTCCCAAGCACTATGAAAATGACGATACTGCGATGGTAATGTATTCAAAATGGTTGTTATCACTAGTGAATCTGATAGTGGTTCTCCAAGTTCACGTAATCGTCGAGCAAAAGATTCGATTTTGCTAATATGTGTAGCTATATCATCACCAGCAACATAGCGATACTCTCGGAATTTAGTTTGAAGTAAATAAACAGAGTCCGCTGATCTTTGCTCATACACATCTAATAATTTAACCCACATTTCGCTAGCATTTTCACAGTTCATAATTAAAGCTAAGGGCTTTTTATCCACCATTGTCGCAAAAATCTCTTTCGCCATTTTGTTTGCTTTCTTCCATTTCTTCATTTCAGCATCGTAATTATCGCTACCAACTGTCGGTTGTACATGCGTTCCATCAATCAGTTCTAACGCATCCCGAGCATCTAAAATCGCCTGTACTTGGAATTTCCACTGTGTCCAATTATTTGAGTCCACAAGCTTTTCTATTTTCACTCTGTCACTTTCCATTTTTGTCAGGAAAATCGAAAACAAAGTCCAGAAAACAGTTCAAAGAAGCGCTTACTTCGTTAGGTTTAGCGATCGCCGTAAAACTCAAAAAACAAAACGCAAACACAAGTTAAATTAAAACTATCAAATTCTTTCCAACAGAAAACCTCACACGCAGGCCGCAAACGTGACTGGGGCCGATAACCTGTAGAAAAATTATATGAAGTGAGGAAAGAATTTATTAAGTTACGTTTTAACAGCAAAATTACAGTACGAACATTTACTCACTCGTCTCGCCGGTAACTGCGAAAAGTAAACATAGTGAGAAAAATACATCGGTACAGCGCCGTCTATGGGAGATAAGGAAAAGTACAATTTTATTTTAACAGCTTAATGGTACACAAAACACGAACTTTAATAAGCTAAAAGTTAATTTCCGTTTCGAGCTGTTTCTACAGCCGTCTTCAGGAAAATATGATGGTAAAAAGTCTCAAAGTTCAGAGACGAAAGCTTCCTGTGCAAGAAATAATTAGTCGAATGATTTCATGTGTTATTGATTATCCTGTCGACCAAAAAATTATCGCCAAACTATAAGATTAAATGACAATAATGGATGATAGTAAATGTTACATTCACTTGACATTAAACACGATACACCTTTTTGTTACATCATCAAATGATTTTTAATTCAAGTACTATTCGCCAAATGATACAAACTGACATAATTTTTATTTTAAATAACGGAAAAACAAATAAATTAGTAAAATATTAATAAAAATAGTAATAAAAACTTGGGCACAGATGTCATATACGCTCCATATTGGCGCGTTTTTTTTTACGCCAATGTCATATACGCACCGGGTACTTAACTGGTTCCAAAGTGTCGTTATTTTGCTTGATATGGTAACCCGGATATAGATGATATATTAACGAGGTTTTCACCAAATTGGCGTCGGAAAAAATCGCGCCAATATGCTTCATATATATATATATCAATATGTCAAGTTGAGCTGCGTGAACTGTCTTTAGATATTAAGCAAGAGGTATATGATATCTGTGACCAAATTTTTATTAATATTTTTATTAATGTTTTACTAATTTATTTATTCTTCCGTTATTTAAAATAAAAATTATGGCAGTTTGTATCATTTGGCGAAATTGGTCGATGGGATAATCAAGTAGTACTGTATATTTTTGCTGTACATTTTCGACAATATCTCAAGCAAAAGTACCTAAAGTTAAACGAAACCCTAATTATTTAAGGCACAGATGTCGGTACAGATGTCATATTCGCCCCATATTGGCGCGATTTTTTTCGGTTGCCAATTTGGCTAAAACATCAACAGCATAAACAACATAATCCGGGTTACCACATCAAGCACTTTGGCGCAAGTTAAGTACCTGTTGCCTATATAATATTGGCGACAGAAAAAAATCGCGCCAATATGGGGCGAATATGACATCTGTTCCCAGATGTCATATACACAACGGGTTTGGTGCGTTTTTTGGCACAGATGTCATATACGCCCCATATTGGCGCGATTTTTTTCCGTTACCAATTTAGCGAAAATATCAACAGCATAAACAACATAATCCGGGTTGCCATATCATGCAAAATAACGACACTTTGGCCCCAGTTAAGTACACGTTGCGTATATGATATTGGCGTGAGAAACAAATCGCGCCAGTATGTGGCGTATATGACATCTGTGGCTGTTTTTTTTTTTCTGACGCCAATTTGACGAAAACCTCGTTTTCGAGTAGCGGTTACATATATATTTTTTAATTACTTTCTATTATTTTAAAAAGGAAATAACAATAAATAATGAAAAGTTTAATTAATAACTATAGAACAAAACAATTTATATAATTTAAAAAAATAAAATAAAAATAAATAAAAAAAATAATCAATAAATAAACAGCAATAGCTCAGTTACCGTATCAGGCAAAATAACGCCATTATCGCGCCAGTTATGTATGGGTATATGACATCGCTTCCTTATTTAAAATAGATGGAATGCTATTTTTTAAGGTATGCTTAGTTTGTGAAGTATTTATATTACTGCATACCTATCGCTTGTGTAAGTCAGGATGTTATGATGTTCATTAAAAAAAACGGTACTTGTTAGTTATCACGTCGACCAAATTACTGTCGCCAAATTGTAAGATTAAATGCCAATAATGGTTGATCGTAAATGTCACATTCACTTGACAACACGTGCTTATATCAACAAGTGATTTTTATTTCGACGTTTTATTTGTATTTTTATTAATGTTATACTAATTTATTTGTTCTTTCGTTATTTAAAATAAAAATTATGTCAATTTGTACAATTTGTCGGGCGGTTTGGCGATTTATATAATTTGGCGAAATTGGTCGACGGGATAACTAACAAGTACCGAAAAAACTTACATTTAGCTCCTGAACAGAAGCTTGGGATTTACCCTGTTTTTTTTTTTTGTTGTTGTTGTTGTTTTGTTTTTTTTCCTATCAACTCGTTTGTGCTCCATTGTGTGTATTACTCCAGTTCCAAATATTAATCAAGAAAGTTTATATATATATTTATGAAAATTATGCATTATGTGCTTACGTTGACGTCTGTTTCAAAAATACAAAAATCTATCAGTTGAATTTCAATTTTTATTGACTTATAAAAACAAAAGTACACGTGTTATCCTTATTTTTAAATTATTGTACTTCTTTTTAGGGAGTGGCAACACGAAAGAAATTATTGAATTAGAAAATTAAAAAATGAAAAGGAGAGATTGCTATAATTTTATGGAGACATTATAAAAGACAAATTCGATTTTCTCAGCGACCGTCAAACATACAAAGATAAAAAAAAAAAAAAACATATTCTAAGTATTAACAAGAGGATCAAAATAAAACAAAAACGAAGTTAATCCACCCACTGGAACGTTAGCTACACTTTGTTGAATTTTGTGTCTTCATTTTTCCGTTTAAGATTAAATAAAAAACTACTGAAAGCTAGATTAATTTTTTAAATGCTATCAGTTTATTCGTCTCGTTGAGTTCTATCTTTCAAAAGAAAAATCATTGTCGTATGTCAACTGGTTCGCCAGAAATTTAAGAAAGTCGTTTGCATTTTCTATTTCTTAATCATATTATAGCTTAACGCTACCGCGTTTGCTATGATTATAGACTATAAAAAATTGATCCTGTCTTGACGGACTGATCGGATGAAGAGCGTTAAAAGAAAAGTACAAACAGGAGAAACAACTGACTTTTAGATTTTCCTTGTCATACTCAAATAGTGGAAACGTGTGTCAAACTTGTCTCGCGAGCTGCGTGAACTGTCTTTAGATATTAAGCAAGAGATGGCATTATCTTGGGAAAGTTGAATTCCCGCATTGTAATGACAAAATTTGCCTAAGAAGAATGATAAGCCAGTTGGTTGAAAATCCAATTGAATTAATCCATAACAAAGGGAAGTAAGGAGGGTGGAAGTCGATATTTAGCGATTTCCTCGTGGTGACTGCTGGGTAGTATTTGCTTAAGGGTGTTCTCAAATCCAAACAGGCAACTTTCTGACGTAAGTTTTAATTTATTTTTGTTCGAAAATGCATGAAACTAGCTGGTGTTGTTGTTCAGAAACTATGTCATTGAGCTGTTTTTAGGTGCGTTCGTAATTATATAAATACGTAGCACCTATAGTCGTCGTTCAGTCCGTCTGTCTGTCCGTCCGCATATAACAGAGCAAAAACTACCCGACCGAATGATCTGAAATTTTTAATATATAATTGCTGCAAAATTTTGTCGAGCCATTTCCAATTTTATGAAAATCGGATGTATAGTTTAATTACAGGGACAGTCAAAAGTTTTTCTTTACATTACGGCCAATGGGAAAAATTATTGCAAGTGAATTTTAATGATGTTACAGACTTCCGAATGGTCTGAAATTTTTAATATATAATTGCTGCAAAATTTTGTCGAGCCATTTCCAATTTTATGAAAATCGATGTATAGTTTAATTACAGGGACACCCAAAAGTTTTCCGTTACATTACGGCCAAAGGGAAAAAATTATAGCAAATGCATTTTAATGATTTTACAGCCTTCCGAATGGTCTGAAATTTTTAATATATAATTGCTGCAAAATTTTGTTGAGCCATTTGCAATTTTATGAAAATCGGATGTATAGTTTAATTACAGGGACACCCAAAAGTTTTCCGTTACATTATGGCCAATGGGAAAACATTATTGCAAATGCATTTTAATGATTTTACAGCCTTCCGAATGGTCTGAAATTTTAAATATATAATTGCTGCAAACTTTTGTCGAGCCATTTCAAATTTTATGAAAATCGAATGTATAGTTTAATTACAGGGACAGTCAACGGTTTTCCGTTACATTACGGGGAATTGGGAAAATATTATTGTAAGTGCATTTTAATGATGTTACAGACTATGCACTTATGAAGCGCAAAAAAAATATACATTCAGTACAATATGGGGTGCGAAAAATAATTATAAAACTAGTTATAGTACGAACGCACCTCATTTGCCACGTTTGACGAGCAATTTCCAACTTGTTTCTATTTATTTGCAAACACAATAGATATTTCAGAAAATAATGTCAAATGGGCGTTTTGAACCGAATTTCCGCGCGAAGGAAGAAAGAGACTCAAGAGCGGGCAAAAAACGTGTTTGTCACGTGATCAAATTTCTTTATAACTCAATAGGTAATTGATTGATCAAAAAATGGAAAAAACAGTTCAATTCCAATTCGCTTTCATGGCCAGGCTTTCCAGTTTTATACCTTTCCGTTAAAAAATGATTTTGTAAATGTGTCAAAACGTTTTGCGCTTGTTGAGCAGAGCAGTTAAGAACAGCCTTAATATAAGCAGAAATGAGCTAACAGCTACGTTGTTTAATTTAAGTTACTTTATACTGAAACTTTACAACTTTGACGTCCTTGAGGAACCAGAAAACAAATTAATTTTAAAAAGCCTTTTCATCTGATAGTTTAGACATCCAAAAAGAAAAAAAAAATTTCACTATTACACATTAAAACAAAAAAGTTTTTTTTTTTTACCCTATATTTAAGTTCCGTCCTAATGTAGGGAGTCAAGATCATAGGATCACTTCTGTCCTTTCTAAAGTAGTCGGATGTGGCAATCCCAAAACTTTCTTCTATCGCATACATGTTAATACTTCTTGAAAAATGCAGCATATCAGCACCACCGGTTAGATGATTTACACTAAAATCTAATCATCAACAACTTTGACAACTTCTAACTGAATCTTAAGTTTGATGGAAATCCGTGCATTAGTTTCGTAGATAGAGGTATTGCGTAAATTGTAAAAAATTCTGCATAGCAGGGCCACCTGTTGGGCGATTTATACACCGAAAATTAAACAGCACTAATTTACATCAGGGATTATTTGCATCTGAAGTTTGATGAAAATTCGTGCATTTTTTCTTGAGTTAGAACTATTGCGATAATGACGAATAATGCAGCATGGCAGCGCCACCTGTTGGACGATTTTCACCAAAAACTAATCAGCAGCAAACTATATCCTGGACTAACGGAATCTGGAGCTTTATGAAAATCCGTACAGTAGTTTTTGAGATATAGCTATTGCAGAAATCGTGAAAAATGCCGCATAACAGCGCCACCTGTTGGGCGATTTTCACCAAAAACTAATCAGGTCCAGTTTATATCAAGGTCTAACTAAATATAATGTTTCGTGAAATTCCGAGCATTAGTTCTTGAGATAGAGCGCCCACAAAATTTTTGTCACATACAGACTCAAAGAGTGACAGAGTGACAGACTAGACATTTCACAGACATTTCACAGAAATTTCACACATTCACAGACAGACATTTTCTAAAAACCATCAAATCGTGTTCTGGGCATTCTAAAACGTATAAATCCGTCGAAAACCGCAAGTCGAAATTTTTCACGAATCCAATACTTTCTTCTTGTAAAGATAGAAGAAAGTAAAAATGAAACATTATTTAAGCTATTCATCAAACTTCAGATTCAGTTAGTCATTGACATGAATTGGTCTTTTAAACATTTTGGTGTAAATCACTCAACAGGTGGCGCTGCTATGCTGCATTTTTTGTAATTTCTGAAATAGCTGTATCTCAAGAACGAATTCTTGGATTTTCAACAAACTTCAGATTCAGGTATACCTGGATATGAATTAGTGCTGCTTAGTTTTTTGTGTAAATCGTTCAACAGGTGGCGCTGCTATGCAGCATTTTTTAGAATTTCCACCATAGCTCTATCTCAATAAGTAATGCACGAATTTTCATCAAACTTCTGATTCAAGTATACCTTGACATGAATTGACGTTTTATAGATTTTGGTTTAAGTCGCTCAACAGGTGGCGTTGCTATGCTGCATTTTTTGTAATTTCCGCAATAGCTCTATCTCAAGAACTAATGCTTGGATTTTCAACAAACTTCAGATTCAGGTAGGACCTTGATATGAATTAGTGTTATTTATGTTTTGGTGTAAATCGCTCAACAGGTGGCGCTGCAATGCTGCATTTTTCAGAATTTCCACCATAGCTCTATCTCAGTAACTAATGCGCGAATTTTGATCAAACATGAGATTGTATACCTTGATATCAATTAGTGTTATTTATGTTTTGGTGTAAATCGCTCAACAGGTGGCGCTGCTATGCTACATTTTTCTGTATTTCCGCTATAGCTCTATCTCTAGAACTAATGCACGAATTTTCATCAAACTTCAAATTCAGATATACTTTGATATGAATTGGTGCTAAATTGCTGTAATTTCTTGTACTATTTAAATGATTTAATTGACGCGATTTATATAGAAGAAAGTTTTTTGATGGCCACAACATACTAGTCTAATAAATGGCAAAATCTATGCTGATTTCTTCATAAAATAGTTGTTATTTTCATCTGAGTTTGCAAAACGCTTTCAAGAGGTTGTGGCCAAGAAATTGAGAAATTTTCATACTTATTTAACTTAAATCCTTTGCAATAAAATTTTTTGAGAATTTCTATATCATTCACTTGTTTAAAGGCCTTAAATTTATGACTGTGTGAATTTGGGTTATTGATAGTTAAATTAATATTTTAACGGAATTTGTAATTTTAGATCCCTATTTGTAAACCTAAAATACTAGTCCCCTGAAGTATCAATTTCCGAAAAGTTCTTTTTTCTGTCATCTATGATGTCATTTTGTTTGTTTAAAACCAATGAATGAGTATTTGTAATATTATTTTTGCTTTGGGAACGAAGAGGTTACAACAAAAGTGAGCATGTCTATTAAAAGTTTCATTATAATATACAGTAGAACCTCGATTATCCGAAATAATTGGGACCGACCCTCTTTCGGAAAATCGAAATTTTCAGATAATCGAGAATGTTTCCATTTTAAGATTAAGGAGAAATATATGCAATATTTCTTATTAGGGTAACAAGTGCTTAATAAAAATAAAGCAATAGCAGAATAGAAACAAGAAAAAAATTACCTGAATTTTAATTTTGAAATTAAGTACCTTTTACATATATCACAAGGATTTGAAAAAGGTTTTGTTTGTCGCAGTTTCGATTGCCTTTTCTTTGAAGCTCTATCTCGGAGTTTTTTAATATTATTAGTTCACCAGTATCAGAGTCTTTCTGCTGCTCCATCCATGCCAAACCTTTTGCAAAGCATTCAAAAGCTTCAGAATTGCTAATTTGTTCGTTTTCTCCGTTCCACTCTGCACCTTATGGGAGCTCAAGTTAAATTCAAGGGAACTTTAAGAAAGGGGATCGAAAATATTTATATGAACTCGTAGTTCGCAAAAGAACCGCTTGCACACAAGGAATATGATAGTTAAAAAAAAAAAGCTCTCAAAATGGATTTTGCACACTTGATATTTAAAAAAAAAGCTTTAAAATGAATTTCGGTTAACCGAGAGTTTCGGTTAAAAGAGTTTCGGATAAAAGATGTTCTACTGTACTTCAGTTTGCTGAAAGTGATTACGTCAACCCAAATTGAGTTAGGGTAGGACACCCTGTATTTTTTTATTCAATACATCATCGTTTTTGACTCCATGTTCTATAGCAATTTTTTATCCCCTTGATGCCTACTTTCACTCCTCTGAATTGGTCAGTCGAATTCAGCAACGCCCTGTATATTGAAGGACATATTTAAATTTTTCTTAAATCTAATTTCATCTGAAAAAGTTACTGGTGAATGTTAAATTACTTTTAATAAATTGTTTTTTTTTTTTTTTTTTTTTTATTCCACAACGTTATTGTAAACTTTCTGTTAACGACAAATTAGATTAAATTAGACATTTAATCGTATTGCAACCTTATTCGTTAAGTGACACTTTGAAAAAAAGAAGTTTTACAGAAAAGGTGAAAAACACTTTTAAATGTGGAAAAAGAATAGATTTGGTAATACATAGAGTCAAACATTTATTTGAATATGAACAACATTTCATCTAGTTATTTGAGGATTTGTAAACAGTGAGATTGTATAACATCGTAAATAAAATAAATCATTATATTGCTCTAATTTGGCAATTTTTATAAATATTTAAACATCTTTTTTTAATATTTAATTATTTCAAGTATAAATATTAAGATGCTACTTGACTCATAATAATACAAATTTAAAAACATCGTTAAAAACGCCAAAATATGCAAATTCAGAGCAGACTAGTTTCGGTAGCCTTTAGCGTAGTGCCCTCAGTGCAAAGAATAATGGAATCTTGCTCAATTATGTAGTAGAGAAGCAGATTCAAAGGGGGAGGTCATTAGCTAATAGGAGAACAGGAAAATACGAGTACCAGCAATAGTAGAATAGTATAGGTAATGCAACCAAAAGTGTGAAAAATATATAGGTAATGCAACCAAAAGTGTGAAAAATATAGGTAATGCAACCAAAAGTGTGAAAAATATAGGTAATGCAACCAAAAGTGTGAAAAATGCTGGTAGCTGCCTAGTTAATTACTATCACTATTCTACTATTGGCTGGTACCCATATTTTCCTGTTCTCCTATTGGTTAATGAGCTTCTCCGTTGAATCCGCTTCTCCTCTGTATAAATGAGCAAGATTCCGTTATTCTTTGCACTGAGAAAGGTACGCTAAAGGCTGCCGAAACTAGTCTCCCCTGAATTTGCATATTCTGGCGTTTTATATTTGGTTTGTATGTTTATAGTATGTTTGTGATATTGAAATGTGCAATTTTTACGCCGATGAATTTATATTAGTGATAAACTTACTTGAATAAAGGAATTTTTACCCTAAAAATTTTAGATTTGTTCTAGCGATTGCATGGGAAGTGAAAGGCAAACGTTTTAACTCGCACAGAGTTTTGAATGCTAGAAACTATAAAAAAGAAAAAATATATATACTTTTTCCTTATCTACACATGTTTTCAGATGTAGGTTTTAGATATGTTCCTTAATTCAATTTGGAGCGTGCAATAAGACGAGGTGTATAGGAATAAAAGTAGGATGTTGTAGTAATAAAAGTAGGATAGTGTTGAATATAGGATCTAAATTATTAATCTTTTATTATAAAGACGTAATACTGTTCAGGATTTCCTTATCCCCACTGCTGAAGTTCAAAAGTTTGTTTCGATCAATCGTAAATTTTAACTCTGCGTTTTCAATCGGAGCTGGGAATCTTTTTCAGATATTAATATTTAAAAAAAGATAAAATACACAAAATGTTGCGAAAAAAAAATGCTTTTCAAATACAAATTGTTTATCCAAAATTTATAAAAATGCCATACATTCAAAAATGGCTTTAAAAAGTTTAAAAATCCTCAAAAATGCAAATGTCAACAAATTTCTAGGGTTTATTAATGAGTTATAAAATTAATAGGTTAGTGTAACCTGTTAACAAGCTGGTCATGTAACGATGGAACCTGTTAATAGAAAGTAACTGTTTTTTTTTTCCATTTCTATGATAGATTAGCGTTTGAGCATTACCTGAGGCAACTGACGACTGAAAAAGATTTGAAAATAAAGATTCAACAGCAAACTTCTAATGAATTGTTATTGCAAACTTACTTTTATGCTATTAAACAGCAAACATAAAAATGAAATATATATAAGATGTATATGAAATAATATGTATATTTATTAAGTTTATGTGACTCAATACGCCGACATTTCAACCTGACAGATTCTAGTTAACTTTTGTTTTCATACACTAAGATTTAATGTATGTGAAAGAAGTTCCAGTTGATTATAATTCTCTCATCATTAACTTCAAAACTAATGTTTTCACTTGTGAAGTTAATATGCTGGAGTTACTGAAGTTTCTATGCGTGGGATACACTTCCCATTTCTGATTTCAAATCCAGGCAACGCACATGTAAGTTTCCTACATCTTCTAGCAAAAGGATCCCACAAAAAGTTGCCTTCACATGCTCTAATCTTACCAACTTTTTCTCCCCTACTACGATTTATATCCAACAGATGTGTAAAAGAAAACGAAAATTTTCTTTCTTCCGTACGCGTAGTTTTAGTTGCATTATAATATGCCCAAAGATCGTCAAACTGTCCAGGTCCAATATTACCACCCACAAGCCTCCCAATATCACTGTCTGTGGTTCCAGTGTATTGACTCTTACACACCTTTCTGCTTACAGACTCAAAATTACATAATGCGCAGTGAGCATTTTTATATTTCAAAGCATATCCATTTTTCTGTACGTATAAAATAGCTGTATATGAATGGCATTTCTGTTTAATGACGTCATCGTACCACTTTCTGTTGCAATGTGATATCACATCTGATTCACATTTTACTGGTAAAGACCATATTTCCTCTGGTATTTGCAATCTGAGGTCCACTACTACCCAAATGTCATTAAAATTCAAAGGGACTGTCCAAGTCTGTGTAAGTTTATTGTAAGTGAGGCTTTCATGTTTAATTCCGAGTTGTCCATCGCATGAAAAATTACTTTGTAAAAAAATATTCCAGTATAGAAACTCATTTGTTGTTTCATGGCATCGGAAACAAAAATAATTTTTGTACGTGAGAGAAGTAAACAAACTAGTAACTGGAACCAGTCTCATGACGTCACTTTCACCATTCCACTCGTCAGCACATAACTTTTTCCAGTCAGAATCCTTTATAGTATCAGAAGGACATTTATCAATCATGAAATAAGAAACTCCACTGAAAGACAACCTTAGTTTCCGACAGTTTGGTTTGAGTTCGGAACTCGTTATGCTTTTGTAACGAGAGTCCACGCAGCAAGTGTCGAATAAAGAACAAAGTCTGTCGCAACTGCATGAGTGTGACCACAAAATTCCTGGAGAATCTTCCTTCCGTGGTACCAAGCATGTATCTTCAGGATAGCAAGTAGCATTAAGTTTTCTCAGATCTTCATACCAGGTGGTGTCGACACCAGCTGTAATGTCATTTTTTGATGTCCAATACAAGAGAAAAAAAAGCGTATATTTCATGTCGAAATGAAATTTCCCAAAAATCTGAAATTGAAAAAAACACATTAGTTGCAAATATGGATTACATAGGGTGATTCAAAACTCATGATTATAATTTTAATGGGTGGTATGAAGATTTCACCAGAGAAGATGTTCCTTTTTTGTTTGCGTTCATTGTTATTCAGACAATGACGACGGCTTTTGTTTAAAAAAAAAATCTGTCTTTATAAAATTGTTAAATGACAGTTTTTTCAAAATCGTTAAGTGGCATTTCTTTTCTATATTCATTTAATTTTTCTATGTATTATTGTTATGCTTTTCTAGTTTATAATAAAAAAATTACATATTAATTAACAAGCAAGATTTATTTCCTGTGTTTTACCATTTAAAGCATAGTTGGAAAATTTGCCCCTGTATATTTTTAGCAGGCTGGAAAACTTGCCCCGCATACGGGGCACATTTTCCAGCGTTACATTACCAGACTTAACCATTTTCTGTTAAAAACTATATTTAGGTTTTTGAAAAACAATTATGCCAGTTTGTAAATAAAGGTCTAGGGCAGGGACGGCAAACTTTTTCACATCCACGTGCCAAAATTTTTCCAAAACTGTATTTTACGTGATGATGACGTGCGAACAATAAATATTTTAATGAATCAAATAATAATGAATCAAAATGAATTAAAATGTGTTTTTAGCATTAAAAGAATATGGGTAATATTTGATGTTATATTCTAGAAATTTATTTTTAAAATATTCTTTCTGTTGTCTAATCTTGGATGTCAAATAATTTATATTAGTTTCATGCTTAGTTATTTTTAAGACAATGCAAGTTAAATTAGACTCATTTGGCAAGATGTTTTTACTTGAATTTTCCATATTATTTATTTCCGAAAAGAATGTATCGCAGCAAAATTGTCAAAATAGCAAGCGCCAGATTCTACAGCGCTCTTAGTGTCTAGAATTGATTTCCAAGTTGTTACAATTTTATTACTGGTATTTTTGCTTATAATGCCTTTTAATCTTTCTTTTGCAATAATCTCCTAATTCTTATTCTTAAAATTTTGTGAGATAATATTGAGCTATATTGGAAAAGATTAAGTTATATTTTCATTTCTTCAATATGTATGACAATGACAACCAACCGAACTAATCGAATTCAAATAAACAGAGACATAAATCTAGATAAATAAATGCATTTTGTGAAATTCTACTATATTTTGATGTAGTACCTGAATCTATGCCGTGTCAAAAATAATCTGAAACGTGCCACTTATGGCACGGGTGCCATAGGTTCGCCGTAACTGGTCTAGGGAATACAGTGATATCCTGCTAACCGCGAAATATATAAAAATTGAAAAATACAAAAATAAATTTCTAAAAAATTTGAAAATCTGCCTCCCGATTTTCAGGGTTACAAGACCTATCCCGAGTAACCACTGCACGGGACGGCAAAAGTCTCGCTATTTCAGGATGCACAAATTCTTTTAATTACTTTTTATGACACGCTATTCGTTAGTCTGCATCGAGGGAAACCTAAAACAGTAAAACCTGTGAAGACTGAACCTGCCTATAACAGAAAAGTTGATAGTCTGTACGAAGGCAATACCTTAAATATGCATGCCTGAACTTAACCCTTTATGTTCTGAATTATGAATTCATGAAATTTTTATCTTCTAAAGCATTTTTCGTGAATTTTTGAAACTACATTAGAAAATTTACACAATCATTTAATAAATTTTAGAAGGATAAATTAAATTTGAATTTGTGGGGATTTTGTGCAATATTTATAACTCTACTCGAATCTTTTATTTTAAATATTTTTCTTATTATTTTATAGAATTAGGAAATGTACAAATATAATGCTCTTACAATAGAAATATTTCCGAACTGAAACTTTTCTCCCTCAATCTTTCAACGTCAAGAAAGCTGAAAAGATCAATAGAAATCATCCTTTTAAAAATATTTTATTTTGTGCAACCCATAATGCTTTTGGAACAAGATAAAGTAAAGTATCTATAACTCATTCTAAACTGTATTACGACTAAGCTATGTATTAAATTAATTTTATAACAAATTATTTTAATGGTACTTTAAAGCACTGTCGGGGCATAAAGGTTTAATTGCATTTATTGTATTTTTTATATTCTATGTGTATACATTTATTGTATTTGTTGTCGTATTATGCTATTTGTTAGCCTGCACTGATTGGAACTTAATACTGTAAATCCTGTGAAGAATGAAACAGTCTATAGCGGAATTTTGTTCTAATGCCTTCGATAGCAATAACTTAAATCTACACATGCCTAGATGAAAACCAGTATAAAACGAAAATTTTGCGGTTCCTACTGATTCTGGTAGTCTGGTTCCTAGTGTTTCACAGGTTTTATTGTACTTTTTTCAATAAGTCCTGTTAAAACGGAATTTTCTTTTACTAGTAAAAATTGAACTGTCCCTGAAATAGGAATACTATACAATTATACTTGTTAAATTGAAATTCTGTTTCAGCTCCTGGCTATTCCGATTTCACAGTTTTTATTGTTATAAGATTGTAATATTTATTTAATAGGGTAAAGTGCCCTTATTTCGTCCCCCCCCCCAGAGACTTTTAGGCCCTAAATGTTGTAATTTTCTGTGAAAACCTACCAAATTTGGATTTTACATAGACTAACTACCCACGCACATAGAAACCAGTGGCGTGGCGTCCGGTCATCGCTGGATGCGGCGATGACCAAGCAATATTTTAAAACTCTTAATAAGCTTTTAAAACTCTACGATCCAGTTTTAGCAGAACATTTGGAGTTCATGTATAAGTGAAGGTAAGATTTAAAGTTTCTTTTTTGAACATTCAACCATTGAATTTTAGAGTTAATAATTTTTCACCACAAACTTAAATAATTGCGATGACCACCGAAAATTTTCACGCCACGCCACTGATAGAAACATAGGCAAAACAATTTTAAACAATGCAAAAAATTGTTTTTCCAAAAGTATCTAAAAAATGCAAAAAAAAAAAAAAAAAATAAATAAAAATAAAATAAAATATATCCAAATTTCGTCTCCCTAAAAAATCTAATACGCCGAGGCTTAACTTATAACTAAATCAAAATTTATTTCTAAATGAGTAAGTAATTTAATTTACATTAAAGTAAGGCATAAAGAAATGCACTAATTATCAGTGGAAGAATAACATAACGAAACATCACTGTATGCTACTGTCAGCATCTTACCTATGTAAAATACATGCAATGAATAAAGAAATAAATACTTACAGTGCAGTAAATAACGTTCTACAAACGACGTAATAAGAACTCGGGTCTTCAAAAAATAGGAAATTCGGCGTCTTTAATTTATGTATGCGTCTTGGCGAACGAAACATTCAATACTGGCCCCTTTTACCTTCCGTCCCTTGTTCCTTGCGTCATAAGTAGCACCCCTTTCGCAGAAGCTTAGAAGTTAAGGGGGACGAAATTAGAAAAGAGTACGAAATATGGGCACTTTACCCTATAGCAAACCACGCTAAGATGAAATCGCAAGAGACCATATAAAAAATTTATTTAAAACAAGTTTTTCTTTTAGCAGGTATCATTTTATAATAATCCTACTGTAGGTACAATTGAACTCGTACGTTTAAGACAGGATTCCGTTTTAATAGAGTTTAATGCATTTCTATGTCCCTATTTAGACGCCGCCGTACTTTTGTTTCCATGTCCTGCTTTTTGTTACACTGGATCTGGCACCACTAGGTACAGCCAACTACAATAAATATTTTTTGCATAAGAAACCAGAATCTCAATTCATTTATTCAGTCAAATATGCAAGATATCTCACTCTCCAAGCCGAACTCGAATTTTCATTCAAAACTTTAATAACAATGAAAATATTTTATTAAATTTTACAACAGATTAACTCTGCATTTTGTGAAATTTAACTACATCACAAAATGTGCTAGAAGAGATCTCACCCAGTGACACCCTGTACAGTGAACTGTTTTAATTTGTCTCCGCTTAAGACGTATCTCATGTTAATAAGGACAATTTTGTTTTCCCCGTCGATTTCTATTTAGAAATGAGTAACGGCTGGTTCGCCGATAAATGTTAAAGATATATCTTGATGGGTGAATATCACAAAATGTGAGAATTTGAAAACAAAAATGCTGAAAATTTAAATCGTTTCGAAGCTTCTGTTTTTTTTTTTGTTTTTGTTTTTGTGTTTTTTTTTTTTTAAATGTTGGTTGAACAGCTGAATAAAGGAATTTATATGTAAAATTGTTAAAGTTTGAAGAGCTTAACTTCATTTTAATGTAATTATAATTATGTGCCATTTTCTTGGCATATGTATGCCAGGATGATGACAATTTCATTCCAAAACATTTTTCACATTCTTGTTTTTTTTTTTTTTTTTTTTTTTTTTTGATCTAACGTTTTAATTTTGTTTAAAGGAACATTTTTCCCCTATAGTACGTCAAATTCAGTGTAATGATCAGTTTTATTTGTAATTTATAGAAGTCAGGAAAATGACATAATAAAAGTCTACTCAATTTTTACAAATCCTTTAAACACATTATTTTCAATGAAATAAAAGATCTTGCTGGTAGCAATGATTTTACTACTTCTGACTTGAACTATGTCCAGAACAATGAGAATTACTCTGCAGCGCCATCTTTATACCTCATAAAGATCTAAAATGAGCAGACCAGGACAATGACATTCATTTTCAGTGACAATCATATTTTAAATATTAAAAATTCTTTGTAAAATACAGAACTTGTTACTTTCCACCTATATGTGTTATATATAAGGTATAATTATTAATTGGAAATTAAAAAAACTAGAAAAAGGTATTTGTACATAATAGCAGAAAGACTTTTACTTTGCACACATGAAAGTGTGGCAGCCAGGAAAATGACAATCTGAAATTTTAAGTCTTTTAATTGCTTTATATTTGTGTTATTACGAATATAATATCTCTTCAAAATACTTCTGAGAAATTTTTTATTAGAATGCAAAAAAGAAAATTGCATTATATAACATTAAATAGGAATTTTATTGTGCGGACTGCAATTTTCATATTTTGTGATATTGACCCATATACTATCAGTAGCGCCAACTTTTAAAAAGTATTGGGTAGGCTCAAATATTTTAACTTTGGTTATTGAGAGATCAAGAAATTGTAGATGATAGTAATAACAAAAAGAAAACATTCCACCTCTGAAAACATGAGCGGTTCAAAAATTGATAAATTTTCGGTGATATTAACAATCAGAATAGGATGTGACAGACGTCATTTCTGAGTATGATTCAAATCTGTAAAATGGCCAAAACAAAAAAATAAAATTTTTATCAGCTATTGCAAAAAACAGTCAGATATTACTCAAAGTTAAAACACGGCAGTTTCTTCGTATATTTTATTTATTCTGAGTAATTTATTCTACTGTATTAACAAACTCTCATTAATTTCTTTTACACTGAAATTAATGAATTAAACAAATGGTGTTTCTTTTAACATAAAGTTGGTAACCGGGTTTATTTCTGACAAATTCAGTTTATTCAACGCAAGGCAGCTATTTTACATCATTCAAATGTTTACATCGTTTGATGTGTAACTTCGGTTAGTGCGGAAGAAAAATGACCTCTCTTGAAAGTCCGCACTAACTGGATTTCACTCTATATTATCATAGCTATATTTCCAATTATAGGGCGCTTCTCACAGTGTTGTTAGGACGCGAGTGGTGGCGATTTAATGCATTTCTTATTATGCCATTACATTTAACACAAAGCAAAGTACGTTTGCTGATTGTCACAGCATTTTGATTATTTTTAAAATTATAAACGGAATTCTGAGTTCGGCTTTACATCCTGTATTAGTTTTCAGTTAATATGTTGTTTGCGAAACACATTTTCCATAGGGGAGACCGTAGTTGTTACAGGGATAGGTCGTTACCGAAGTTTTTAGCCCCCGATCCCCCCCCCCCTTTTATACTTAACCACTGAACTCCCAAAACTAATCAGGGAAGTGCCTTATCAGAATGAACCTAGAAAAATTTTTTGAAGCAAATCGGATATTTCTATCATGAGTTATCGCGTTACGTACATACATACGTACACACGTACATACGTACATATAGAACCTGCTGGCATATTAGCTCTCAAGCTTTGATAGCCTGTGAGCTAAAAACGATATTCCTGTTTGAGAATTTGAGAAAACTGATTATTACACTAAAAAAATCTCAAAAACGTTTCAAAAATCAATGGCAGCAAATGAGGCTCTGATTTATAAATGATTCTTCAAATCTCGACAAAATATTAGCTTCTGAGTTTTGTAACGATAAAAATCGCTTTTCGGAATCATAACTGATAAGAATTTATTGTAAATTTTCGTAAGTGGTTATGTTAGTTGAGAAACATTTGTCTCTTTAACACTTTCCAACATAGTTGAAAAGACAAAAGTTTATGCATTCGGTTTGTCTGGCCGGCCGTCCGTCTGTGCTCTAACTCTCGTAAATATTACTCAGACTGCTCTGTAAATTTCAATATGTTATTTTTTTATGCTATTATAGGATCCCTATTGAAAATAGGGATATTGAAGACTGTAGCATTTATAATCCATTTACACAGATAGCCAAAAGTATTCCGTTACAATAGGGACAATGGGAAAAAATCGCTTCAAGTGCAATTTAATCATGTTGCACTATTTCAAACGTAATGAAATTGATATCCCTTTATGCAGTGCACTAACACATGCATTCTGTGGAATATGGGGTTCAAAACATTTATTATTTATTTAAAGAGGCCCAAAAAAGAATTCCATTGCATAATGGTATACGTAGTGAAACTGTTTGCAGCGTATTTTAATTATGTCACAATATTTCAAATATACTGAAATTGATGTAGCGGAGACTGAGGAGGGTTGATCCATTTTTTACGAAATGATTTTTTATTTTTTAAATTTTGAACTTAGAATAAAGTGTCATATATCAATTTATTCGTTATACATGAAGTTATCAAAATAAAGTTGCGACATATGTGTACTATATAAGAAACTTAAAAAATGATTGATTTTAAACATGCGAAAATAATGGGTCAGGCACACCACCTATAGGAGGCTTGATCCACTTTATTTTATATTGAAATATTTGTTATGGGAAGTAAAATCGATTTTTAAAAAAAGGCAGAATAACTTTATGCTACAAGGTTTAATTATTATAAAAAAAATATTTGGGAAAATGTGATGTCTAAACAAACTTGCTCAGACGGAAATCAAGGCCCATGAGAAAAATTCCGTTTTAAACACCCACTTATTTTTACTCTCGACAAGGCACATAGTAGTTTGGTTTCATCTCATTGTGTTCATCTTGGTGAAATTTGTCTACATACCTTCGTAATGTGTTTTGATCAATGATATGTTTTTTTGCAGAGGAATGAATACGTACCATTTCTTAAGTGTGCTGCTTTCATCCTTTGTAGTATTTTCCATTCTTTCTATTTATCTATTGATACTATTTAAATGAAATAAAATTTCCTATCAACTTTCCAATTTATATTTCATTAACTTCTTTTCTTGCTCTTTTAGCAATTTTTCGCATCTTCATTTATCAGTTTTAAATATTTTCCTTTCTATCACTGCATTTTACTGTAGCTTTACAGAATAAATTTACGTTATTTTAGAAATATAACCACTAACCCTTTATTATGTAAAGTTTGTAAAAAAAGGATTTCAAAAAACATTTAAAGAGCTTGACCATCTGGTCAACATTCCAATTTATATTTCATTAACTTTTTTCTTGCTTCTTTTAGCAATTTTTGTCATCTTCATTTATCAGTTTTAAATATTTTCCTTTCTATCACCGCATTTTACTGTAGCTTTACAGAATAAATTTACGTTATTTTAGAAATATAACCATTAACCCTTTATTACGTAAATTTTGTAATAAAAAGATTTCAAAAAACAATTAAAGAGCTTGACCATCTGGTCAACCTTCTCCACATTGATTGAATCAAGCCTCCTCTCATAGCCACTTTTTAAAGTATAGCACATGGTTATCTTTAGCCTAATTTACTGTACAATATTTATGCCTGGAATGAAAACTCAATATTTCTACATTACTTAACACCTACTTACTTAAATTTCTATGATGTATTTTATCTGAGAAAAATTTTCTAAAAAATACACTTTTTAAGCTGAAAACTCTTCACAATTGATTTTTCCACACCTGTTTCAATTATCTTCATGAAACAAAGACTATTGTTTGAGCATTTCAATAGTATGACTTATTCAATTATGTCTTTGGTTGCCACTTATTTTAAATATGAAAACTGAAGGGTGGGTCAAGCTTCCCTTATGGTCAACCCTCCCCGGTCTCTTCTACATTACTGAGGTTTACTATAATATACTTGCTGTAGCATATGATGTGCATATCATTTACCGTTCCTTTACAGGGACACACAAAAGATTTCAGATGCAGTACTGTATTCGAAGTACTGTCTATTTGCGCTCATTGTTGGAAATGCGTTTTCAGTTTTTATACGCGTTTTTAAGTTTTCCTAAATTATGCATATTACGGGGTTTGTATAAATGCCATAGATCATATACAGGGCTACACAAAACAGTCCATAAGCATTACTGAATATGAGCGAGAATTGCTTTAAGATGGTTTTAATTGAGTTAATATGTATTTTCAAGCTGAACTATATTTAGCATACTAAAAGATGAATATTTAATACGTGATTTATCACATTACTAACTAAGCGTAAAACCGACAGAGTGAAAATTTCCATGCCTGGAATCGAGCCCTGAAGCCTTGGAATAGCACTCCAAGTGCTCTACCATTTAAGCTACCAGGACGATACCCAGCTTAGCATCTCTCACCCATATATGTTGATAAGGCTGCATAAGCACACAATTCTGCGGCAAAATACGAGACACAAATAACCCAGCATCGGTGAACACATATATATAATTTTAATTAATTTTCGATTAATTAACTGTTAACTAATTATTGAACTATCCAACAAATACATATTAGAAAATTCGGATATTCTTATTAATTAATACAAAAAATATACATTGTAAAAATAACTTTAAAATATGCATCATGGCGTATTAAAATAGAGAAAAGAATTCATGAATAAGATTCACACATGTATAATTTACGTATGATTACGTATGATGAACTATACCTGTTCCTAAGTAACTACTAAACTGTGTGGCTATACAATTCACGGAGGATCTGTGCCAACAGTGCCCATCCCTGTTTTCTTGAACCTGGGCCCAGAGGTGCAATACAACATACGTCCCGTTCCAGGTGGTCAGTCTGACGCGAGACCCTCGGTGTTTAGTTCCTAATAAAACTTGGTACTCATTTTATCGACCCGGAAGGGATGAAATGCTGAGTGAACCTTGAAAAGTCGGGAGTCGAACTCTCGACCTGCGGCGCGTCAGTCAGACGCTCTGACCACTACGCCACTGGGCTTCATACCTGTTCCAGAAATACCTAAACCTCGATCAAGACATAAAATATAAGCGTAAAATTTCAAAGCACAATGCTTTTCAATGCGTGGATCTGAAAGCTATTTCCTAGCAGTATTTTAACCTGAAACCCAAAGGAAGAATATTCTCCATAGAATCGTTATAAAACTCAGGAAGATAGTGTCATATTTAACCTAACCATTTTTATAAAAGCTGAACCTCCAATGTGTAATTGGTCTTACTTATCAATCCCGAAAACATATATAATTTATTACCACAGCGATGGATCAGGCCATGGTAACCGAAAGAGGCACATTCAAACTGAAAATCATGGGAACGCAATTTAGCCCAGTGGTTAAGGCGTTGAATTCGGAATTAATTAGGGGAAAGCTGGAAATTGTTTTAATCCCTTCAGTTTAGGTCTAGAATGAATATGCTATGTTTTCCCCCTCGTACTAGGTGAGCGTTAGGAAATATGTACAGATTTATAGTCAAAAAACACGTTTTTTTACATACCATAACAGTATCTCAAAACAGTTAACTCTGTCAAAAACATTGTCAGTACAAATGTTGTAGAGCTTAAGATTCTGAGTAAAATGAGTACCTACACTTAATATTTTTGTTGAACATTAAAGTTACAATTCCACTTTAAAGTTTTAGACACGTGGTCAGGGGGTTGAACTAGGAATTAATTAAGAGAAAACTGGAAATTGTTTTAATCCCTTCAGTTTAGGTCTAAAATGAACGTACTATGTTTTCTTCCTCGTACTTGGGGGAATGTTAGAAAATGTGTACATATTTATTTTCGAAAAACACATTTTTTTTTTTTAATTACTTTAACAATATCTCAAAACAGCTAACTCTATAAAAAACATTGTCAATACAAATGTTGTAGAGCTTAAAATTCTCAATAAAATGAGTACCATCGTTAATATTTTTGTTCAACATTAAGGTCGCAATTCTATTTCAAAAATTTTCAAATCAAGAGCTTGAAGCCAGGAGAGACCAAGTTAAATTAACAATATCTCAAAACTGCGGCCTTAATATTGAACAAAAATATTAAGTGTAGGTACTCATGTTACTCAAAATTTTAGGCTCTACAACTTTTGTACTGACAATGTTTTTGACAGAGTTAGTTGTTTTGAGATATCGTTAAGTTAACTTGGTCTCTCCTGGCTTCAAGCTCTTGATTAGCGATTAAGGCAAATATTTGAAATAGAATTGCGACCTTAATGTTGAACAAAAATATTAATGATGGCACTCATTTTATTCAGAATTTTAAGCTCTACAACACTTGTATTGACAATGTTTTCTCTCGCGTTAGCTGTTTTGAGATATTGTTAAGGTAATTAAAAAAATGTGTTTTTCGAAAATAAATATGTACATACTTTCTAACATTCACCCAAGTACGAGGAACAAAACATAGTACGTTCATTTTAGACCTAAACTGAAGGGATTAAAATAATTTCCAGTTTTCTCCTAATTAATTCTGAGTTCAGCCCCCTGACCACGGGTCTAAAATTTTAAAGTGGAATTGTGACCTTAATGTTCAACAAAAATATTAGGTACTCATTTTACTCAGAATTTTAAGCTCTACGTCTACAACATTTGTATTGACAATGTTTTTGACAGAGTTAGCTGTTTGGAGATACTGTTATGCTATGTAAAAAAAAACGTGTTTTTTGTCTATAAATCTATGCATATTTCCTAAAGCTCACCTAGTACGAGGGGGAAAACATAGTATATTCATTCTAGACCTAAACTGAAGGGATTAAAACAATTTCCAGCTTTCCCCTAATTAATTCCAAATTCGGCCTTTTTTTGCCTCCCTACCACTGGGCTAATTACAGAAGATAGCCGCTGTTATTCTGATAATATCATTCAATCTTCCGTAACGTGGTTATATTTTGTAAACAGAGCACATTACTATGTTTTCAGAGGATGTGAACCTTGAACGGGGGTTGGCTAGCGTAGCTCGCAGGAGGCTAAGCCTCCTAGTACTTGTATAAAAACTATAGATTAAACATAGATTATTATAAGTTATGACATGCTAAAAGTGAAAAAAAATGCATTTAAAAGCTGATAGACGCCTTTTAATGTTGCATCTGCATGTTTCGCATGATCTGCATGTTTCGGTCACTTTTTCAAGATCAATATTGATAAATAAACTATTTTCGCAAAAATTTTAAAAAGGAACTTGATAAACAAAAATCACGAGATCACGCAGGTATAATGAAAGCATGTTCTTTAGTAAAAATGCTCATTTATGAACGTGAATTATTTATCATATTCTTTTTTAGGGTTCCGTTCTTAAATAGCTACAATTCTGAAATTGTAAGTCAAGCGTGACAAATGAAGTGCGTTCGTACTACAACTAGTGCTACAAATATTCAGATCTTGGTGCAATGGCTGTTGCACTCTTATTCAAAAATGCATGAATAATAAATTTATTACGATTATATATATTAAATTCAGTAATATGGAAATAATAGGGCACCATCTTAAATAGGACGTCATCACCATGGCATCTTAGAATCATCACCTATCATGTGATATCATTGAATTAATTACGTATGATAAGATTTAACAGAATCAAGAAAACTTTTATTAATATCTTTTTAAGTTTTGATTCGATTTTCATAAAATTTAAAATGACTCGACAAAATCATGCAACGATTATATATATTAAATTTCAAACCATTCGGTTGGATAGATCTGTAATATTCGGACAAATAGACAGGCGGACGGGTCAGACTACGACTGTAGGTGCTACGTATTTATAAAATTACGAAAGTGCACTATAGACCATAATGAAATGGAATACTTTCGAGTGTCTCTGTAAATGAACTATGAACATTACATACTTTATTTTCAATACCGAACATGACATAAGTAAATCTCAATAACATATATCAATTACAGAGCAATCCAACTATATTAACGCAAGTTCGAGTTCAATAGACAAACCGAATTCATAACCACTTTTTTACCATGTTCTAAAGTGTTATAAACGCATAATAGGTTGAAATTTTACTTTCAGCATTTTATACCAATAGACGGAAACATACTAGAATACATTTGTACAGCCCTGTATTTTACTTACTATCTTTATATACACGCCGTTATTTAGCTAAAATTTAATTGACTAAAACATGCTTAAAACTACTGAAATCACACTTCCAGAGATTATCATCCCTAGACGGTCATGTATACAATTTTTTCTTTGGCCCTATATATATTTTATCTATTATTCTATAAACGTATCTTAGTATACTAAATGTAGTTCAGCGTAAAAATGCATAGCTCATTTAAAAATCACCTTTAAGCAATTTTCGTTCATACTCAGTAACACTTAAATTCTTTTCTGTAGTCCTGTATATGATCTACAGCATTTATACATACAAAGTAATATGTAAAAATTCAGTTAAACTTTAAAACTTTTATCACAACTAAAAATGCACTCCCGGAAATCATCATTAATATACAGTATGTCGCGATACAGTATAGTATTCGAACTCTTTTGTGTGTCCCTGTAAATATACTATGAACTTTCTGTTTCTATTATACAGGAAGTAACTTGCAGTAAACCTCAGCAACGTATATCAATTTCATTATATGTAAAATAGTTTAACATAATTAAAATACACCGCAAACAATGTATTTTCAGAAATATCGTCGAAAATGCATGTAAAAATATACCCCCACCTATTTCCAAATCTACTGAAATTAAAATTATGAAAAAAAATCAATGATAGTAGAAGTTATTTTTTCGTCACACACAAATTTCGATTTGCGGGAGTTCAGCAAAGGAGTTCAGGAGCGCTGGAGGTACCTATCGTCGGAGAAGTATAAAAGGATTGTTGATAATGATTTGCGAAAACATTTGTCGGTAATTAGCCATGATATTAACCCTTAAGGACACGGATGGTTTGGACGCGCATAAAGACCACAGGCGGTGTACTCTATGCGCGATCGTCTTTTAAAGCTTATATAACAGTTTTTAATGATATGTTTCTGTAATGTCCAGTAGTAGTATAAAAGAAATAAACGTCAAACTGTTCAAAACAGACTCATTTAACCCTTTAACGGTCGCTTAATATTTGGAAAAACCATCAAAAAGTACCTATTTTTTTATTACAGAAATTGAATAATTATAAGATTTGTATACAAAATATGCAATTTTTTAAGGCGGAAAAAAAAGATGTTATAGAACAAATTAACATTTGTGGAAAAGCCATCATGCGAGAATTCTGTGTTTTAATGTTTATTTTACGCCATACAAATTAATGCGAATAAGACCTTTATTTTTTACGTCTTATATCTTTATTTATCACCATCAAACGAATTTTTACAAATAATTTTTGAAATAATATAATATACATAAAATTTTGATTATTAATAATGCTTTTGAGTGTGATATATTTCGGAACATGCAATGAAAAATCCAACATCACAATCAGCGCCAGAAACCAGACCCAATAGCTAATATTCAAAGACTTCACACGGAAATTCCAGTTAAATATTTCTGGTTTCAGAAGTTTTTTCCAGCAATAAATCTCCAGCCCGGAAATATGACGGGCACGAGAAATAAAGAATGACACTTCAGCCCGTGATATTGAAGGAAGCGAGAATTAAGGGGTTAATTAGAATTAATCACATAATTACTATGGGATTTGCGACTAGTCTGCATTGAATGGCTCTCTCAATACGCACCCGTGCCTTTAAAGTTTAATCAAAAACTTATCCGGGAAAACGTGGCACGGACCAAGCCGGCGTTGAAACTTTGCGACCCCCTTTCGAAGATCGCTTAGCACAATGCCCTGCTTAAAATTTGAAAGAGGGTTTTGTTTAAAGTACACCGTAAAAAAAAAAAAAAAAAAAAAAAAAAAAAAGATTATTACTACGTTGAATTTCGATTTGTGAAATGCCAAATTAAGTTTAGATATGCACTACTTTTATTTTCAGCACCGGATTAATTTCATCATAAACAAAGTAGGATAAAGTAAAAAAAAAAAAAAAAGAGTTATATAGCAATATCTGATACTATTCAGGCTTCATATCTCTCTGAACTTTCATTTTATATCCATTTATACTTTTGTAATACATACAGCTATACCCAAACCTACGTTGTATAGTTTGCTACAAAGTCTTATTATTCTTTAATACAATTACTAATTAATATATTTATTGTGCGGAATCGTCTGTGCGCGAGTAATACTAGCAATTGACTGATTATTTAATTTATGAAGTATCTTGTTCCAAATTCTAGGTAACTTAAAGGAGGCTGAGTCGTTGCATTTATTCTTGCACGCATATAGATTTCTACTGATTCTTGGATAATGGATGGGGAATAACATTTTGATGGATAAATTAACATATCAAAGAGCCTTTACAGATTCATTTTAAAATAGTAGAATAATAGACCGGGAGGCGACAGCACAGGCAATCACCTCATCGAGTTTACGGCTGAAATTCCAGAAGTAGATAAAACTCGATTCGCTGTTCTCAAATCCAAGAGAGCAACCTTATGACATATGTTTTAATTTATTTTTGTTCGGAAATGCATGAAACCAATAGGTGTTGTTGTTCAGAAACTATGCCATGGAGCTGTTCTTTCCGTTTTTTTTGCAAACGTAATGGATCTTTCAGAAAATAGTGTCAAATTGGGCGTTTTGAACCGAATTTCCGCTCGAAAGTAAAATAACCTCACAAGAAAGGGAGAAAAATGTGTTTCTTGCGTGATCAAAATCGCTTATAACTCAATAAGTAATCTATTGATCAAAAAATGGAAAACACAGATCGATTTCAAATCGCTTCCATGGTCAGGCTTTTCAATTTTATATATTTCCGTTAAAAAATTAATTTGTAAATGTGTCAAAACTTTTTACGCTTGTTGAGCAGAGCAGTTCAAAACAGCCTTAAAACGCAATCGGTCTACTAAGTCATATCTTGGTGTAAAACACCTGAAAACCCGATTGTAGCGGTTGACTCGTAGGTTTACCATTGTGTTTTCTTGCTCCCAGACCTCCATATTTTTATACCTTTGGGTGCAGGAAAACACAATGATAAACCTACGAGTCTACCACTAAAATCGGGTTTTCGGGTGTTTTGCACCAAAATATGACTTAGCAGACCGATTGCGTTTTAATATGCTAATCGAGTTTTAACTAATTCCAGAATTTCAGCCGTGAACTCGATGAGGTGATTGTCTGTGCTGCCGTTTCCTGGTTTATAATTTATCTTTGTCAGCAGAGTCTGCCACGCTACAGGTCACGATTTCGACTGCCGGCTGGACAAGGTTCACTCAACCTTTCATCCCTTCGGGGTCGATGAAATGAGTACCAAAATTGCTTGGGAACTAAACACCGAGGGTCTCGCGTTAGGCTGACCTATCTGACGAGACATCTTCAGTATAGCACCTGGGAACCAGGATCAAGTAAACAGGATTGGACACTGTTGGCCCTGATACTTCATGGATTGTTTAGCAACAGGTTTATTTTAGTTTTAGAATAATTTACCCATCAAGATTTTACTTCGCATTCATTATCCTAGAATCAATAGAATTTTATATATGCGGCGAGGATATATACGTACAATGATTCAGCCTTCTTTGAGTTACCTACAATTTAGAACGAGATGCTTTACAAATTGAAAAACAATAGGATAAAATAATTCACGTTCACAGATGACTTTTATTGGTGCGTTCGTAATTATATAAATACGTAGTACCTATAGTCGTCGTTCAGTCCGTCTGTCTGTCCGTCCGCATATAACAGCGCAAAAACTACCCAACCAAATCGTTTGAAATTTAAAATATATAATCGTTGCAATAATGTTGTCGTGTCATTTCAAATTTTATGAAAATCGGGTGTATAGTTTAATTACAGGGACAGTCAAAAGTTTTCCGTTACATGACGGCCATTGGGAAAAAATTATTTTTAAGTGCATTTTAATGATGTTACAGCCTTTCGAACAGATTGAAATGGATATGCACTTATGAAGTGCACTAAGATATATATTCAGTACAATATGCAGTGCAAAAAATATTTATAAAACTAGTTATAGTACGAAGCATTTCATTTGCCACGTTTGACGTGCAATTTCAAACTTTTTTTTTGTTGTTGTTGTTTTTATCAAAGCACCTGCTTTCATTATACCTGTGACCTCCTGATTTTTGTTTATCAAGATCATTTTCAATATTGTTGAGAAAATAGTTTGTTTATGAATATTGGTCTTGAAAAAGTCGCCAATTGTGCGTACGAAACATGTAGATCTGTTTTTTAAAAAGTATTTATGAGCCTTTAAATATACTCCCTTTCAGCAAGTCATAACTTTAGCATAGTGATAATAAGTTATCTTTTTGCATAATATTCGAATACAGATTAATTTGAAAGACGTCTTAAAAAATCAATTAAGACCCTGGTCATTGAACACGGGAACACGACACTAATAATAAACAAGAAACAAAAATCATGCGTTAAGCATAGATTATGAAACACATTCCAACACTTCCCGAATACTTTAACAAAACTTTATTAATGTAAATAAAATAACGAAATAAACATTTTAGAAAACGCATAAAACATTTTAAAAATTGATTTCAGCATTTACCGTCCATAGCCAATAGTACCTTTATTACACGACACTATTTAGCTAAAATTTAATTTAAACTAAAACACTCTTAAAACTACTGAAATGACATATCCAGATATTATCATCCATAGACTGAATCTATCCAATTCTTTGCGTGACCCTGTATATCATTTTATCTATATTCTACAAACATTTCTTAGTAAAATAAATTCATTTCAACGTAAAAATGCATAACTCCTTTAAAAACCACCTTTAAGCAATTTACGCTCATACTCAGTAACCCTTACGCATTCTTTTGTGTAGCCCTGTATATAAATTATTGTATTTATACACACCATATGGTATGGATAAATATAGTGAAACATAAAAGCGCATATCATAATTAAAGATGCATTTCCAGCAATCATCGCTTATGTACGGTACTTCGGAGACGATATATTATTTGAAATCTTTTGTGTGTCCCTGTAAATGCTATGCACTTCTTATTATGCATAAAATAACTTATAATAAACCTCAGCGGCATATATCAATTTCATTATATATGAAATATTTTAACATAATTAAAATACGCCGCAAACAACCCCCCCCCCCCATATCATTATGTAACGAATGCTTTTGTGTGGCCCTGTAAATGAATAATAAGTATTCTTTGCACCGCATATTCATCAGAATGCTTATTTTATTGTACTTCATAAATGCACATCATGTATTTTATGCTTGAAAGCGTGTAACATCATTAAAAATCATTTGAAACGATTTTTTCCAATTGGCCGTAATGCAACGGAATACTTTTTACTGTCCCTGTAAATGAACTAAACATACTTACAAACTTCATTTGAAATAGGGATCATGCTATGGTGAACCTTAATAACATTCAAAAATTTCAGGGCAATCCGAGAGTTAGAGCGCGTACAGACGGACAGACAAACCGAAATCATAAACACTTTTCAACTTTGACGGAAATCGTTAAAAATATGAAATAAAACTCAATTTTATGTCAAAAACGACATTTAAAAAACGTATTAATAAAGTAAACTTACCTGTCGTTACTTCAAAAATCCTTTTTAAATGTCAAATATTCCTATTTCAGTAACATTGTTCAGGTTGAAACGCAAAATAACAGAGAACTGAAATGAATTTCTAAACTTTGTTGATCCGATTTCATAGTTCGACGAAGTTGATTACGTGAACATAGCGAATGCCTTTGATTAGTGTACACATCTCATTCAGGTATAATGGTAAACAGTTAAAGCAATAAAATAGATTAAACTTTTACTGTAAAATAGATCAAATGACTTAGTGAAGAAGTTACATTTTATGTATACGTTGGTTATTTTGTTTCGATTAAGACTGTTCAAAATTAACCTTTCATTTCCGTGGGTTCAGTCGGGGACATTTTCTTTTTTAGTTCACAGGCTATCAAAGCCAGAGGTCTAATGTGCCCGCATGTTCTGTATGTACGTACGTAAAAATGTACGCAACGCGATAACTCTTGATAGAAATATCCGGTTTGCTTCAAATTTTGTATATAGGTTCATTCTGAAAAAGTGCTTCCCTGATTAGTTTTGGGGGCTCATTGGTTAAGTACAAAGGGAAGAACGAGGGCTAACCCCTCCCCTTATTTTAGATAAATGGGTTTTCAGTTTTCAAGCAGAATTATCCTATTTGCTTCAAATTTGGTATACCGGTTTATTCTGATAAGCCTCTTCCCTGTTTAAATTTGGAGATTCACATTGGTTAAGTATAAAGGGGGAACGGGGAGCCAACCTCCCCCCCCCCCTTAATTCAGATAAATGCGTTTTTCATGAAGAATTTTCCGATTTGCTTCAAATTTCGTATACCAGTTTATTCTGTTAAAGCGCTTACCTAATTAGATTTGATGGTTCATTGGTTAAGTATAAAGGGTGGGAAATGGGGAAGCTAATCCGCCTCTTAATTTAGCTGAATGGTTTTTATTGTCGATTGCTTCATTTTTCGAGGGGCATTATTCTTTGAAGTAAGAGTATAATATACAATTAGTGTGGATAGCCTCTGAGCTCAATGCCATCAGTTTAACTGAGCACTTTGCTTTTTATTGAAAGTGCTTTTTAACCTTTTACAACATAGTAGAAGAAAATGTTTATGAATTCAGTTTGCCTGCCTATCTATCCTCGCTCTAAATCGCGAAAATACACTCGGATTGCCATGTAGTTGATCTATGTTATTGAAGTTTTCCATGGCAAGTTCTGTTTTCGAAATGAAATGTGTAGCCTTTATAGTTCATTTATACGAGTACTCAAAAGAATTCCGTTACAATATGATCTATGGGGAGAAAATCGTTCGCAGTGTATTTTAATGATGTTGCACTACTTCAAACCTATTGAAATTAATATACATAATTGAGGTGCATTACAAGACGCTTACTGTAGAATAGGGTGTGCATGACATTTATCGCAACTTTACGGAGACATAATAATTCGGTTACACATTACTGACTATGATTAATAACCGCTGTGCATTTTCAATTGAATACACTTTGTTTGTTTTACTAATTTTTTACATATTACTTGGCATGTATAAATTCTATAGATCATATACAGTACTGCACAAAAAAAAATCAAGTACATTTCAGCTTATTAACAGAAATCAGTGAACTTTCAACCGTGTTATACGTTTCCTAACTGGTATATATATATACAGGGTGTCCATATAAAAATTTAAATTTCGTATTTTTTAAATAAATGTTTTTTTTTTTTTTTTTTTACCCAAATCACTTTAAAAATATGTCTTTACCATATTTAAACCATTATTTTAATTGGAAATATGCATCTAGGACCAACGGTTGTGAAAATAAAGATTGATCAGTTTATACGTGGACACACTGTATATATATATAGATACAGTCGTGGGAAAAAAAAAAAGTAAACACCCTCTACTAACTCCTCAACAAATTATCGTAGACGAAAGTTACTGGTACCGAACGATTGGAAATAAAGTCTACTTTTAAATGATGCATATAAAATTTGCTTACGAGCTATCTACATATTAAAACGAATCCAAACTTCATTCTTTTCAATGGCAATACCCAATTTTAACCAGATATTTAAAATCTTCGGTTAAAACTATGCCTAGACACCGAATTTCAAGTCATTTGAATGATAAGTTTTTGAATTATAAACATTCAAAATTTAATGCTTCTATATGTTAAATTACATTTTCATATTTTTATTTATATCTCTTGAAATTGTGCTCCTAATGTGCTAATTTTTTGTGTAGCAATAATACTACTATACCAAAACATAAATACGTTGAATTTCCATTTTTTATAATTTTATGATATGAATTATGAATTATGAAATTAATATTAAAAAAAATTATGAATTGTAACCTACAGTTTTTTTGATGGATTTAGTTTTATTAAATCCTGCTTTATGGAAATCCAAAATTTCACAATTTTCTTCCAAGTAGTTTTCAAATTATGCTTAAAAAACGGCAAAAGGATATTTTATGGGGCCGTCTGTGATAGAAGTGACTAGATATTTTGAAATTTCTTCTGCTGTCGTTAATCTAGCAGGCTTCATTGACTTCTTGAGTGGTGCCTTGATCAAGAAGGTGGCTCTCTGGGTTAACAATCGAGTATTGAACTTCAATTTGGATACAGTCCTTAAAATGCGCTCGTTTTAAAATAATTAATTTCTCGGAAACTTATGGTACGAATTGCATAAAAATTTGTTTTTAGGCTAATTGAAGGGTGTAGAGTTTATTTATGCTGTCAGAATTGTGTACTGCTATTGAAAAAAAAGTTATGGTTTGTTTTAATAAGTAGATGCCCACCTAAGTAAATTTTATATACATCATTTAAAAGTAGACTTTATTTTCAATCGTTCGGTACTAGTAACTTTCTTCTACGATAATTTGCTGAGGAGTTAGTAGGGGGTGTTTACTTTTTTTTTCCACGACTGTGCATATATTAATTTTGCAGCACAGCGTCACTCAAAATTTGATATCATTATTTTTAAGACCCATATTTTGAATTCTTAGAGCCATAAAGTGCTGCGTCACAGATTTTTAACACGTTATGGTTTTTTTTTTTTTTTTTTTTTTTTTTGTATTGATTTATAAATATATAAATAAACTCGGTTTATAGCGACAGATGCAGCCATCCGAAGAATCTACAACAGTCCTTTTCCATTTTTTTCCGGTCAAGGGTCCATTCTTCTTCCAGACCTCTATCCCTCTTTGCCTTTGCAATATCATCCATCCAGTTTGTTCGTGGTCTTCCCCGTCTCCTTTTTTTATTTGTTTTATAATTGAATGTGATTTTGGATAGTCTTTCATCATTCATTCTTTTAACATGACCATACCAGATTATTTGCTCTTTTTTAATATCATCTAGTGTGGTTCCCTTTATTTTCATCATTTCTTTGATTCTTCCATTTCTTATCCTTTCTATTATTGATACTCTGTATGATCTTCTTAGAGCATCCATTTCGTCAGCCGCTAATTTCTTTCTTTCTGTCTCCATAATTTTCGATCCTTCTGCTCCATGTAACAATATGCTCTTTACAATAGAGTTGTATATATTATACTTTCTTTTCCTAGAGATCTCCTTACTCCACCAAATAGAATTTAATAATTTTACAGCCTTTCTCCCCTGACAAATTCTGTATTTAATTTCCTGTGAGTCTCTTCCTTCTCTATTAATATCTACACCTAGATATCTATAATGCTTACAACTTTCTATTTTTATGTTATTATTTACGTTTAAGTCTCTCTCATTTCCTCCTATACATAGGTATTTGGTCTTGCTGACTTTCATGTGAAGTCCCCATCTCTCATATTCTTCCTAAATTTTTACCGTCATTTTCTCTAAATCATTCTTACTTTTTGCAATTATAACTTGGTCATCTGCGAATTGTAAACTAAAAATTGATGTTCCATTCATATTAAGAGGCTACTTCAGTCAAATGAAAAGACCCGTTCGCTAATGCTAATCCTATGGAAGAAATTTATAACGATATCTCGGTTGCATTTCAATATTTTTAAATGATTTTTTTTTTTTTTTTTTTTTTTTTTTTTTTTGCATTGGATAGCTGAGATCGATCTGTATGCAGGCCGTTTTTTACTTTTTCGCTTTTGATTGCAAATTTTTTTTATGAGGATGCTTTCAATTTCAAAACCGGTTCCGAAAATTAAAGCGTCCTCATTAAAAATATCTGTGAACAAAATAGAAAATGTAAAAAACGGCCTTTGTACAGTTCGATCGCAGCTATCTAATGCAAAAAAAATCATTTAAAAATATTGAAATGCAACCGAGATATCGTTATAAATTTCTTCCATAGGATTAGCATTAGCGAACGGGTCTTCTCACTTGACTGAAGTAGGGCCTTAAGTCCCATTCCTCTGCATTTCGCCTTCCAAATTTTCAATGCTTCTTCAACATAAATTTTAAAAAGTGTTGGGGAGATACAACATTCCTGCCTGAGTCCTTTATCTGTTATAAAGCCTTTTGATAATCTTTGACCTATTTTAATCTTTGTTTTTGATTGTCTGTAAAGTTCTTGAATTGCTCTAATAATATATGGATTTATGCCCATTTCATTTAATACATTCCATAATTTTGCGATTGGAACATTATCATTTGTTTTCGTAAGATCAATAAATAGAAGATGAATTTGATTTCCCACGGCCATTTCCTTTTCAACAATTTCAACAATTTTTCAACAAAATATATTATCCATACATGATCTTCTTGCTCTAAATCCACTTTGCTCTTCACTTTCCATCATTCTAATTTCTTCTTCAATGAAATCTTTTAAAATTTGTCCATATAATCTACTAAACGTTGCTGTTACAATAATGTCACGGCAATTCTCACATTTTTGTCGATCTTTTTTCTTATATATTGATGTTAAATATCCAATTCTTCATTCTTCTGGAGTTTCCTCTCCGTTTAAGCATTTTTCGAATAATTGTGTAATTAATCTGAACTATTTATCAGTTCCATTTTAGATCAGCTCTGCTGATATTCACCGGGACCTTTTTGCTCTTTGATTTTTTAATTTTTTAATTGCTCTTTTAACTCTCTTAAGCTCCAACAGTATAGTTTGTCCCACAAAGTCAGTACCTGTATTATTTACTTGAAATTCACCTTTAGTTTCCATAAGCAAAGTCTTATAATATTCTTCCCATTTCTTAACAGATATTCTTTGCCATGAATTATTACTTGCTTTTCTAATATTCTTTAAAAACATCCATGCCTCTGTCTATCGTCTTCCTCCTATATATGTTTCAATTTCTCTGCATTTTCCCCCCCAAGATGTTCCTTTTTTTCTCTAGTACTAATTTCTTAGTGTCTTTTCTAATCGTTATATAAAGCTGTCTGTTTAATAGCTATAAAGCTGTCTACCCTCTCCATCTAATCCAACTCATCCATCTAATATTCTTTTTTTGTTGTTTCATAGTTTTTTCAATGTCTTCGTCCCACCAAATTTTTTTGTGGGAAGTTCTTCCCTTTCTCTTTTGTCCCAATGCTTCATTTGCAGCCTGGTGTAAAGATACTTTAGTATATAGATATAATTCAGTTGCATTAGTATCATTTCTTTCCTCTAATTTTTCATTTAATCTTACTTGAAAAAGTATTTTTGTACTTTCATCCGTCAATCCTTCAAACATATATTCTGGTACATCAATATCTTCCACCTTTGTAGAATTCTTTTCCTCACTAATTAGATTAGTCGAGTAAGGAAATGCAAATCTTGCTCACACCATAAAATGATCTGAGCTACATTCCGCTCCTCTTTGGACTCTATCTAATAGTTCTAATTGAGTCCTTTGCTTAGTAATTATATAGTCAATAATCGTTTTTAGTTGTCTAGTATGCTGATACCACGTATATTTATGAATATCCTTGTGTTTTTAAAAGCCAGTTGTATTGATTTATAATATAATACAATAAAAATAAGCACAGATTTCGAAGGGTAAAGAATTGGTCTTTAATAAAAAGTAATAGTAAAAAGAAAATGCAAATTTTGGCCGAAAATCGCGCTTTAAACGTAGTCAAATACTCTAAATGACTTAAATTTATTTTCCTCATTTTGGGTTTTTGAATAAACCTGTGTTATCAAAAAACTTATTTTAACATACATTTTTGAAATTTCTTCATATATTTTTTTTTATTGTTTTTTGGGTTCCTTAAGGTGCTTTTTTTGGTAAAATAGGATCCTGTTTGCAATGATATTAATAATTTATTTTTAAAAATACAAAAACTAAATAAAATTACAAAGCTACGTAATTTTAAATGTGTCATATCATTTTTTTTTTCTCTTAATATAGTCGTTTGGTCCTTGAAGTTATGGGCAGCATTTTTAAGACCAGCATAAAAAAAAATCTGCAAAATACCTATAGCAATAGGACAAGGAGAGTTTTATTTTTTTTTATTTTCATTTCATTTTCAAATTAAACTTTTTATATAGTATTAAAAGAATTGCTTATTTTATCGATAAAATCATTTTGCGCCATAGAACCTTCGGCACCGTATAGCAAGCGCGCTGAGCACGCTCTGCAAAATTTGTTAGTTCCAATTTCCAGAAACAGGGTGCGCACATTCTAGAGAAACATATATCCGAACGAAACTCCGTCATTCAACCTTTCCTTGGATATATTACTCGAGAGATGGCGGAATGAAATAAGAATTTTTTTTAATGCTGAAAATCCTGTACTTCCATTTTCCACCGCCTGGAGGCACAATATGTTCTATACGAAAATCCGACATGAGAGAGGGACGGGAGGGGCATAATATAAATGAGTGGTCATAGGGCTGTCCAAAGATATATCACATAAAGGGTGTCGGGAAAAGATAGAAAAGTGTACCCTGGGGTCAAATTAGAGGATGGGGGAAATGATATGCATAATATGAAACAGTGGTTAAAAGGCTGTCCAATTATATATCACACGAGAAGTGTCGGGAAAAGTTGCCCCGAGGGGTAGGGAAGGGAGGTACATAATATAAAGGAGTGGTCAAAGGGCTTTCCAATGATAAATCATGTGACAAGTGTCAAAAAGTTTGAAAATACCTCTCTGGGGTGGCAAAATGTGGGGAAGGGGCAGGAAGTGCATAATATGACAGGGTGGTTCAAGGGCTGTCATCACATGAAGGGTATTTTAGAAAAATACTTCCCTGGGGTGCAAATTGGGTGTGGGGAACGGGATGTGCATAATATGAAAAAGGGGTCAAAGGGCTGTCCAATTATATATGACATGAGAAGTATTAAAAAATTTTAGAAAAGTACCCCTGGAGTGCAAATTGGGGGGAGGGAAGGACGTTAGATTTATACATGAAAGAGTGGTCAAAGGGCTGTCCAATGATATATCACGACATGAGGTTATCGGAAAATATTAGAAAAGTGCCTCTCTGGGAACCAATTGGGGGGAGATGTTGGAGAGATTTATAATATGAAAGAGTGGTCAAAGGGCTGTGCGATGATATATCACATGAGGGGTGTCGGGAAAATTTAGAAAAGCGCTCCCTTGAGGGAAAATTGGGGGGGGGGGAATGGACGGGAAGTCCATAATATGAAATAGTGGTCACGGGGCTTTCTAATGATGTATCACATGAAATGTTCAGAAAAAGTTAGAAAATTGCTTCCACGTGGGCCTACTATGGTGCCCCCGGAAACACCCCCCCCCCCCTCTTTGAAATTTTTATATTTTATAAATAATATTTATAAGAGGGTTCCGTAAAAAAAATCAGATGTAAAACTACTTTCAAGAGTTAAATTCAATGTAGAACAACACGAGCCGAAATAATGTAAGTTAACCTGACCCGCACCCGACGCGCAGCTAAAATGTAGAAATCAACCCGATCCGAAGCAAGAAAGTGGATATCAACCCGACACACAGCAAAAAGTAGATATTAACCCAGTCCACAGCAAAAATAGAAATCAACCCGAACCGAAGCCGACTCACAACAGAAAATAAAAAGATTATTTTTAATGTAAATAATGTACAATCAGTACAATAATATTTATAATATTAACATATAAGAAATAATAATAAAATTACAGATAGGGAAAAATTCCTTTTTATAAATTTTTAGAACTATATAAATCTAAAAGTTAAAAAAAGAAGCAAAACATAGAGATACTGATATTACACTTGATAAAATTGTATTCGATGTGAATAAATTAACACAATACCCGAATTTAATTTCTTAAAATTTTACCTCATTAACTTACATATTAAGTTAATGAGGTAAATTTTTAAGAAATTAAATTCGAGAATTTTCTGGGACTTTTCTTTTATATTATTATTATAATTATCATTTTGTAAGTTAAGGTGAACGAACAAGTACGATAAAAAAAAACAGTTAAATAAATCAAACATAAATATCGTCTGCGTCTGATTCGTAGGAAAGAATAGATATTCAAAACATAGAGCGTAAACATATTTCATCAACATAGGTAAATTTCGGATTGTTAATTCTTACCCCTTGTCGGTAGTGACGCTAGTACTGTTGCCATTACAGATTTTGCCGTAAGTGTCCCATCTCGTATTTTAATCTATGCTACCGACAAGGGGGAAGAATTAAAATCATTAATTGTTTATTAAATCAATGGGCGAATTAAATCATTCGCCCACCATGAACGAAAAAATATATATACGTATATATATATAGCCGTGCATGAACATAGAATAGATATTCGATATATAGAATAGAATATCTATTCTATGTTCATGTATTGGTGTAACATTCTGTTGAAAACGTAAACATGCAACATTAAGAAAAGAAAGATTACTGTAACGTAGACGCTCATTTAAAAAAATATATTACAAGGATGGGATGTTTCTTTCCCATTGTCACTACCATTACGCTCTATGGAAATGTCCGATCTTGTATGTTGTCGAAAATGTGAAATAAAAGGCAGGTGGCGCTGCTAATTCGATATCCCCTCCACTTGTGAAGCGAAATGAAGAGAACACTTTAGTGCTTGTTGTTGAACCACCGATGTAATGATTTTGTGTAATGTTCGCTTCAAAAAGAAGCTATGAAGGAAGGAGAGATACTTATAATATCTTGGAATACTCATTACGAAGTAAAATGCGAATAAAATATGTTGTTAAGTTTAAAAAGCCACTATATCATTTTAGAAGTAACACATCTTATGTAAATATCTACACCCGGCATAAATTGGAACGAAGCCAGTTTGAGTTTCTATATGGTGCAACCGGCCAAAGGAAAGGAAGTAAGGTCATTTAATTATTTTGATTGAAAACATTTTATTTGCAATAAATAACAAAAAAGTAACTTTGATGATTAGTAGAAAAAAAATATGCTGTTTGTTTTGAAGATAAATTCTTGTTCTGATGCATTTTATTTTGAAAACGAAAGTGATCATTCGAATTCAGTAATGTGATATAAGAAAAAAAACTGCATAATTTAATGATTAGAAACTTAATTATTTATTCCGATTGATGTACAGTATAAGTAAATAAACATGAATGATTTACTGAAACTCAAGAAAGAAAGGGCTGTTTTGAAAACAGCGGTAACTAAATATATAAATAAATTGAAAAATGATGATTTGGAAAAATGTACAGAGAGCTCGCTAGAAGAGTATTTTGGTTATTTAGATCAAATGAGTAAAGAATTAAAAACCTTTGATAATGAAATTCAAAATTTAATTAATGAAGATAAAGAGTTCGAGAGTGAAGTGCAGAATGCTATTGAACATAATAAAAAAAAATAACGACTTGGATTAGCAGAATTAATGCGAGGATAAAGAATTATTAAAGAATTGAAACAAATTACGCTTCCCAGTTCTGATAGTGCACCGCAAAGGGTTATATCTAATAAACCTAGCGAGTCACCTGAAAATGCAGGAAATAATAGTTTAAACTTTAATAATGTAACAGTGAAATTGCCTAAAACTGAGATTGCAAAGTATTATGGTGATCCATGTTTGTGGATGGAATTCTGGAATCAGTTTCAAAGCTCTATTGATAAAAACGAAAATTTGTCAAAAATAGATAAATTTTCATATTTAAAAACTCTTTTAGGAGGGGTCGCGTTCAATGTTGTAAACGGATTTGCTTTGTCAGAGGAAAATTATGAAAAAGCAATAAAATTACTAAAACAAAGATTTGGTAGACAGGAATTAGTTGTTAACGGGCATATGTCAAAATTGTTAAACCTTAATCCCGTCAAGGACTCAACTAATATATTTGAGTTAAGAAAATTATATGACATTGTTGAAATTCAAATTCGAAGTTTAGAGTCGTTAAATGTAACGACTGAAATGTACGGTCATCTTTTGTATCCCATTCTGATTAGATTAATCCCAGATGATCTCGCTCTAAATTTTAATAGAAAACGTTTAGAAAAATCAGATGAAAATTAGTTTAATGTTTTAGAACTATTGAGATATTTAAAAATCGAAATTGAGTGTCGGGAATCTTCTCTTATGCTAAATTATTTTAAAGATACTAAACGAAAGTATACAGGTCCCCCCGATAAGCAAGGTAGTAAAAATTATTTTAAGGGTTCGAGTTCTGCTAGTGCTCTTAATGCACAAATTCTATCATGCATATTTTATTCTTCTCCCCATGATTCATTCAAATGTAGCTTGACCCCGCAAGATAAGTTAGAAGATATTGAAAAATTCAAGTCGCTGTTTTAAATGCTTTAAACTTTTTCACAACAGCAAAAAGTGTAGAAGTAAATTGTCTTGCTTTAAATGTAAAAATCAATATCACCATGGCTCTATTTGCACAAAAGACAGCAGAGGGTTAAATACCACTCGGGAGGATAAAATAAGCTATACGCGGCAAAATTCTGAATCTCCTAATTATGGATTTGAGGCGACAGTAAATGTAAAAAATTCTAGTTCCGAAATTGTTAGTTCTGTTTCTTATTGTAATAATAATGTGACGCATTCTAAAAATGTATATTTGCTGACATGTAAAGTAGTCGCGAGTTCTGATTTCAATTCAAAGTTAACTAGAATACTTTTAGATAATGGGAGTCAGCGGTCATTTGTCAGTGAAGCATTAGTGGATGCTTTGAATTTAAAGCCAGTAGGTCAGGAGATTTTATCAGTGTATTCTTTCGGAATGCAAAGTGCGGTAGAGAAAGTATATCCAATAGTAGAGATAGAAATTAAAAGCTTAGATCAATCTTTCAAAGCGAAAGTCCGAGCGCTTGTTGTTCCTCGGATATCTGGCACCGATATGTACGAACCGTCTGTACAAATTTGGGAATTTATGAGGGATAATAAAACGAAATGGCTGATGCTTGTGTAGGAAAAGATTTGATAAATGTTGAAATACTAATTGGATCAGACTTGTTTTGGGAATTTATTTTAAACGAACGAATATCCATTAATAATGACTCAGGCGCTATAAAAAAGGTTTTTGGATGGGTAATTACGGGACAGGAATTGAGAAAAGGAAATAGTTGTTCTCAAAATATTGCAGTAATGAAAAATGCGGTTGAATTAAATGATTTAAGAATATTTTGGGAAATTGATTCTATCGGAATTTCGGACGAGAGAGATGAATTATCTCAAAAGGATAAATTGTTAATAGAAGAGTTTGAGAGAAAATTGCAATACCAAAATAATAGGTACACAACTAATCTTATTTGGGATTCAGGTTCACATGAAATTAATAATAATTTTTGCATTGCTAAAAAGCGGTTCGATAATTTGAAAGAAAAATTGAATAAAAATAAAGTTGTATGCGCGGAGTATAAGAAAGTTATCGATGAGCAGTTTCGTGAGGGAATTGTAGAAGAATCTAAAAAGGATGCGATATTGTCTGGATACTATATGCCTCATAAGGCTGTTTTAAGGCCAGATAAAGAAACTACGCGCGTCAGGATAGTTTTTGATGCATCATCAAAGGAAAACCATTCGAAATCTTTAAATGATGTTTTGGTATCAGGTCCAAATTTAAATCCTAATTTATTAGACATGATACTTAAATTTCGAACATATGAAGTTGCTTTTTCTTCCGACATTGAGAAAGCATACTTAATGATAGAAATAGCAAAAGAAGATAGAAAATACTTAAAATTTCTTTGGTTTAATAATGGTGACTCTAACTCCTTTAGGGTAAGACGGTGGGCGCCCCAAAAAAATTGGGACCGTCTTCCGGTCCTAGACCCTTGCAGGTCCATTTGTCCAGGCTGAGACCACCCGAGAAACGTGCCCCGCGACGCGTCCCGAAGGTTGCCGCCAGACACGCCCCATCAAGGCGATCCCTGAGACCCCGGGCCTCACCTAAATTCCGTCCAAACCGGCGCGCTGCCCAGCGCACGCAACGACGGCTATTCCCAAGAAGAGACAAACAGCCGCTACGACAGTCTTCACCACCCAGCTAGAAAAACCAAGTGGTCCCTAAACTTGGTTACTCGAGCCGGTAGACCCCGCAAGCCCTGCGGGAACCAGACGCCTATAAAGACGCTGGGCCCACGAACTGAACCGATTCTTCCCGACCCGAATTTGATTTATGGAAGGCCCCCAAGATCAAATACCATTTTCCGGCAAAGACATTTATGTGGGCCTGCGGATAGGAAGGTTATGAAGGGCCCCTAGCTTGAAAACCCGGGAGTACGGGGAAAGTCCTTCCTGTCGTAAAGCGACCCAGCTCCGGACTTTTCGCCCAGACCACCCGGCTCAACCGACGGAACCCCTCGTGGATCACGCCGGGAACCAGTTGGCCCAGACTAGGTGCCGTTAGCGACCCCAGGTGGGCACGGAAAGCTCCACCTAGACGGAATAGACTCCGCTTCGCTAGGGGGTTGGATGGAACGGAGTCCCGCCCGCCCCGGCCGACTCGACTCCGCCCGAAGACAGAGAAGCCAGCGGAGGCCGACAGAAGCCCGCCCACCACTACCTTACCTCACGGTCGTCGAGGGTACCCAGGCCCAAGGACCTCTGACCCCGTGCAGTGACCGACCGCTACCTTTGTTAGTGCGTTCGAAAATTAGGTGGAGACACCTCTAGGTCCTCATCACTGGGCGAGACAAACTCCAGTATCGCATAGACACGAAGGACCTAGATCGGACCAAGAGTTCCTCCGAGGCACGATGAGCCGCCGCGTTACCGCCGAGCCTCCGGCCCGTTTCCCCGCGGTGACAGTGTTCGATGGTGGACCTGCCGGCCGACCCCCTCCCAAGGGTCACGGAACGACATGGAGCAACCAGAGCCATACTGGCCTCCCCACGCGGCCGCTCCTTGGTCAACGGGGGCACCGCCAAACCCTACCCACCTTAGGGTCGGCTCACAACTGCTTCAGCTGTGGTCCTTGGAGGGATGAGCCACCCAAGTCAAAAAGTAACCTGGGCGCTGTCCGAAACCCTCGCCCTTCGGTTGCTCCGGGAGTCCCTGCATGGCATTCCCGCGAGCCCCGTCGTCACTAGCGAGCACCAATGACTTTCCACTACAAAGCCCTCACTTACACCTCAGGCTCCCTCTTAGTCAATTGGTGGATGGGGTCCTATCGCCTTAGCTATCCTTTGCCCAGAGTCACCACCCGAGCAATGACCGGCTCTGGGATCAGACTGTGGAACGTCGCTATCCGGCGTTACCCACAGAATCTGGGCGCCGGGGATGCGTGCATCCTGCAAAACGCCCCATGCACAACGTCCGTTACCCGTGGCCACCGGACCCTTGGCCTGTCGACCGCGCCTTTCTCTCGAGGAGGTGGCGATTCGTCCCCATCCGCCCCCCTCGCATTCGTACACAACGAACTCGGTCGAGCTTCCGGTCACCTCCCCCGCTCAAGGGGTCGGGTCGGAACCACCCGGAGGGGCGGCCACACTCCTTTAGGGTAATGAATATGACACGTTTACCTTTTGGAATTAAGTGTAGCGCTTTTGTCTTAGCGGCCACAATTAATCACACATTAAAAAATATAAAGAATTTTATCCTGAGGTTTTTGAAATGTTAAATAACTCCATGTACGTTGATGATCTTTATTCTGAGGCAGATTCAGCTGAAAATGCTTTTAACCTTTCATCCAGTGCTAACACTATACTTAAGGACGCTAGCATGAACTTGCGTAAATTTAATTCAAATTCAACTGAGTTAAAAGAATTGTGGCAACAAAACGGTATGTTAGATAACCCATCTGAGTGGGACTGGAATGGGACACTAATAAAGACATTATAAAAATTGATTCATTGGAATTTCAGAATGTTACAAGTAACACTAGTTTGGCCACTAAAAGATCGGTCCTGTGTGCTGCATCAAAAATCTATGATCCCGCTGGATACATAGCCCCCTTTATAATCAGAATTAAGCTGTTAATACAGAAAATATGGCAAAAAGGGCTAGGATGAGACGAAGAACTTCCCGAAGACCTAGAATTGAATTTAGAAACTGGTTAGTGGACGTTCAAGAATTGAAAAACATATCAGTCGATAGAAAATATTTTCCCTGAGGGAGCCTATCCAACAGAAGTAACTATACATATTTTTTGTGATGCTAGTGACAAAACATATGGAGCTGTCGCATACTTCAGATACATAAACAAAAGCGGAAAAGTGAAAACGTCTCTTATAATGTCAAAATCACGTGTTGCTCCTCTTAAGAATCTAACACTGCCTCGTTTGGAGTTGATGGGAGCAGTTATAGCAGTGAGAATCTATAAATATTTGAATAAAATATTCAATGACTATTGCACAAACACACTTTTTTGGACCGATTCGCGAATCGTTTTGAGCTGGATCAAGAGTTCAGCAAAGGAGTGGAAACCATTCGCTTGTAACCGAGTGACAGAAATCCAAAACATATCGGATCCTACAAATTGGAACCATTGCTCAGGTAAAGAAAACCCAGCAGACTTGTTGACGAGAGGATTGCAATGGAGGTCTTTAAAGGAAAATTCATTATGGTGGCTAGGACCGCCTTGGTTAACTAGTTCCACAGACTGGCCTGTGCAATCGAAAACTTTTCGTCGAAGAACGTCGAAAAAATATTCTGGTTAATGAATGCACTATTGAAAACAATGAGCTAGTAAAACTTTTAGAAAACTTTAGTAGTATGCTAAAATTACTTAGAACAATTGCATGGATTAAACGCTTTATAAGGAAAGTTAGAAAATTACCTGGAAACGATGGTCCCTTATCTGCCGATGAAATTCAAGATGCGGAAATATTCTTCATTAAGGCAGTCCAGAAACAATTTTATAAACCAGAAATTGATTTGCTTAAATCGACGCGTGAGCTTCCAAAACAATCTAGCTTACTGTCATTGGCACCGTTTCTTGATTAAAACGATTTATTAAGAATAAAGGGAAGACTGGACGAGAGTAAATATACTTATGCAGAAAAGCATCCAATCCTCCTGCTAAAGGACTCTCGATTTACTGAACTGCTATTATTACGAGAGCACAACAATATGCTTCATAGTGGTGTTGCAGCTACACTATGTAAATTACGTGAGAATTACTGGATTCCTAAGGGGAGGCAAGCAGTCAAAAAAGCCATCGATAAATGCCTCATATGTCGAAAATATGCTGTGAAGTCAGCAAAACAAATGACGGCGCAACTTCCCAGAGATCGAATCTCAGAAACCCCGGTATTTTCCGTCTCTGGAGTAGACTTCACCGGTCCTGTTTATATAAAAAATAGAGATAACACCGAAAAGGCTTACGTAGCTCTGTTCACGTGTGCTGTGACTCGTGCTGTTCACCTTGAACTAGTTTCAGACTTATCAACTAAAAAGTTCATATTGGCACTTAGACGTTTTCTTAGCCGAAGAGAAAACTGTCGTATATTCTATTTCGACAATGCCAAAACCTTCAAATGTGAAAATAAAGAAATTCAATATTTCTTTGGCATACTTAAGCACCAAGATTTTCAAAATTTTATCTCTTCAGAAGGAATAACATGGAAATTCATCGTTGAACTTGCCCCATGGTGGGGAGGTTTCTATGAGAGGCTGGTGAAAAGTGTTAAAGACCCCCTAAGAAAAATCTTAGGAAAAGCTTTGCTTATTTTTGAAGAACTTATGACTGTGCTTGTAGAGGTGGAAAATGTTCTCAACCACAGACCACTAACATACGTTTATGATGATTCCTCTGAGCATGAGCCGCTAACACCGGCCCATTTCCTGCTTGCTGGACACAAAGTAGGATACCCCTTTAACTTTAACGAACTGTTTAACGCCTCTATAACTAGGACTAGCCTGATCACAAGAAAAGCATATCAAACAAAACTTTTGAGCCAGATTTGGGAGACATGGAAGACTGAGTATTTACTAGCAACTAAAAGCTTGCATTCTTTCGGAACTCCTAATGCTCAAAAAGACTTGAAAGTCAATGACATTGTTTTAATTGAAGGTGTAAGTAAATCAAAGTTCCTATGGAACTTAGGACGAATTATCGAGGTCAATAGAGGTCGTGATGGACTAGTCAGGTCTTGTGTCGTCAAGACCAAAAAGGGGAATTTAAGACGACCTATTCAACTTATATATCCTTTTGAAATTGCTGATTAATGAAATAACTTTGTAAATAAATTTTCTGTAAATATAACAATATTTAATTTTAGTATTGTATTTATGTAAATAATATTAATAACTTATTATTTTACTGTATTATAACTGTAATATATTTATCTATACTGTAAATACTGATATTATTTAATTTTGAATTTATTGTGTTATTTTATGAAAGTTTCTTGCAAAAATCCTGGCCAGGTATATTTATGTTTTACATATTGGTAAGAAACATATGTTTTGTAATTATATTATGATTGTTTATTTGGTGCTTTATTTCAGATTTTCTTAAAGGTAAAACCTTCTAAAATCTATTGTTTTGAACAATTCCATATTGTATAATTTTGACATGTATATTGGTTTCAAATAATTATTGGTAAAATTAGATTAAAAATATAGTGTGATAATTTTGGTAATTATCAGGTGGGGAGTGTCGAAAATGTGAAATAAAAGGCAGGTGGCGCTGCTAATTCGATACCCCTCCACTTGTGAAGCGAAATGAAGAGAACACTTTAGTGCTTGTTGTTGAACCACCGATGTAACGATTTTGTGTAATGTTCGCTTCAAAAAGAAGCTATGAAGGAGAGATCCTTATAATATCTTGGAATACTCATGACGAAGTAAATGCGAATAAAATATGTTGTTAAGTTTAAGAAGCCACTATATCATTTTAGAAGTAACACATCTTATGTAAATATCTACACCCGGCAAAAATTGGAACGAAGCCAATTTGGGTTTCTATATATGTTAATCTATGGTCGCTAGTGACGCTAGTACTGTTGCCATTACAGATTTTTCCGTAAATGTCACATCTTGTATTTTAATCTATGTACCAGTTTATGCACTGCAAATAGAGGCGTCTTAAATTTAGACACATATGTGACTGAAAAAGAATTTTTGACACTTAAGTGTCTTAATCTGAAAATTAAGACATTATAGATGTCTTAATTAAAGATACATAAGTGTCTTAGTATGATCATGGTGTAAATGAACTGAGAATAGTGTCTAAAATATCCGCAAACGTCTTATTTTAAGACACATCGTTGCTTCAAACGTGTCTTAATTTAAGACGTTTTGATTCTCCCATTCTTACTACGCAATAACCACCAGGGGGCCTCAGTTGCGCATGCGTTTTAGATATCTTTTGTTCAAAATTGGTGTACGTCGCAATTCAAGTTTGTTTTTATGTACGCTTATATTTTAATTCGTTTTTTGCGAAATCTGAAGTTCTGTGATTTTAATTCGTTATTCACTTAGTTTATTTATATATTGAATACGTACGTCTGACTTGTGTGCTTGACATCCAATGTCTCTGATTAGCTGTCGACGATATAAAGGCGGGATAGACACAGAATCAGACAACACTTGAAGATTACATCCGGGAACTTTACAAAGCATGTGCAATGGACTTAGTGTTAATTTGTATTAATTTATACCAATAATATTGTGTTATTCGCCTTCTTCCTATCAAAGCTGGTAAAAAAAAGAGAAACTTTTGTCTGGCGGCTCATGTTTTGAGGATGAGAGATTCCATTCTTTAAATATAGCTAGCCGGATATATTAAGGGATTTCCTTCTAATATGATGCAAGACTTTCTCCTTCACTGTGGTAGTTTATAAAATTTCAAATCGAGGAATTTTTCTGACCTCTTGCTAGAGGTCTGCACGGGCCGGAATTTCCAGGCCCGGCCCAGCCCGAACGAAAGCTATCTTGGCCCGGCCCGGTGTAAAAATTGGAAGTTTTGCCCGAGCCCGGCCCTGCCCGTTTGCATTTTTACAGTTCTCGGCCCGGCCCGTAAGAAAATCAGTGAAAACAGGCCCGGCCCGTACGAAAATCAGTGAAAACAGGCCCGGCCCGTACGAAAATCAGTGAAAACAGGCCCGGCCCGTAAGAAAATCAGTGAAAACAGGCCCGGCCCGTACGAAAATCAGTGAAAACAGGCCCGGCCCGTACGAAAATCAGTGAAAACAGGCCCGGCCTGACACAATTTCTACAAAAAAAAAATTTGTTTTATCTCAACATACAATTAAGATTCTTTTAATGGATACTACATACATATTTATGGGAACATTTTACAGTATATTTTACATTACTATGATGTTCGCAAAACAGAAAACACACAATAGTAAACATTAACGATTACTTACAGTGTTTTAGTCATCGTGTCTACAGACATTTCAAAATGGAAATAAGGATTCATTAAAAGATTAATGTAGTTCAGAATAAAGGATTAAAAACATGATAACTTTTGAAGCTGTATAATAAAAAGTAGATTCGTGAAAATATTTCTCTCATTTTTAAGGCTTTTCTCAAATCCAAAGGAGCTACATTTCGACACATTTATGAATTCTTTTCTTTTCGGAAACGCGTAAGATTGGCAGGTATTCTTATTCAGAAGCTACGTAAATGTGGTTTTTTTTCATAGATAAAAGCAATATATCTTTCTGAAAATACTGTCAAAGTTAGCGTTTTAAATCGAATTTCCGGAAGCGATAGCACAGGAAAGGAGAAAAACGTACAGTCACGTGACAGGAATCTCTGTTATCTCTGTAAGTAATTTATCAAATATGGAAAGAGCTATTCGTTTCCAAATGCCTTCAATAGGCAGACCTGTCAATTTTATGACTTTATAGTTAAAAATTTTGTCAGAAAATGTGTCTGAAAGCTTCGCATTCTTGAGCAGTGAATATGAGAACCACCTTAAGGTATATTTCCAAAGATACTGTTAAGAGAAGTTCATTATCACTATTAATACTGCAAAACACAATGACTGTTCTACACATCCTGAGATCGATTAAGACCAGTTCCGTCCCGGCACGCGTCTGCTGAAAAAAAATTAAACTCGGAATCAGACATTTTGTAAATGTACGATGCCGATCTCTACGATGGACATGTTACATTTCTGTATTGAGGTTGTTAAACTCGCATCGGCTCGTGACGCACATTTATACTTCTCGAGAAAATCATATTCATTAAAAACTTCTTGTATTTTATCTGCTTCGCTTAAATTCTTATATCGGGCCGATAGGCCCGATTAATTTTTTTGCCGGGCCGGGTCGGGTACGGGCCTCGGGCCAAGCCCGGGCTCGTGCAGACCTCTACCTCTTGCAACATCGATTGAAGTAAGTGTCATAATTTCTTTATAGTACTGAAATTAGTGTGTTTTATGATTTTATTTATAGTACAAACAAAATCTTGCATGAAATTCAATTAGTTTTGAATCTGTTTGCGAAAAAAGACCATTAATTCTAGAAGTATATATTTTTAAACTTATGACGTTGTCTTATATTACAAATTATATATTCTGAATTTTCATCTTTTTTTCTCAAATTTAAAGTAATAATATTACTAAAAGAGAGACATTTTAAGTTGAATATTCATTCTCTTGTTTTCAATCGCAGTTTCGTTTCAATGGTTAATTCTTATCTCACAGTAACGACCACAATGAAAGAAAAAAAAAAACTTTGGAAAGATCTTTCTTCCTAGCGTAAAACCGCAGATTAAAAAATAAGATAAATAAAGTGCCTGAAAATGTATGACGTTGTCATGATTCATCTATTATGTGCTCCTTAATTTTAAAACTGCCAGTAAAAATATACATATGTATTTGATTTGAAATCCAGCCTAATATTGATATTTTGATTATTTTTAGTAGAAAAGTAATTTGAAATTTATAATGTGAAAAAGTAAAAAGCTATAACTAGATTTTGTACTTAATATTGTGATTTTTGTAACTGTATTTATATACACTAATACGAAAATTACAAGAATGACAATTAGATGTTAAGACAAATGAAGTTTGACAAATTTAAGACAAATGAAGTTTGGAAACTATAAGTTATTTTTTCTTCTTGTTATTAATGTAGGATAGTTATTTATTTATTTTTATTGATAGTTGAATAGCTTTTGTGATTACCCTGTGATCTACATAAAAACTTGCCGAAGTGGCATGTGGCAATATAATTTTTTTTTAAATTTAATGTTTAAATGATAAGAATTTAAATGTTTTTTTCGGGGACGGGGGGGGGGGTTGATTTTGTATTCAATTTTCGTAAAGCTGATATCATAAATCCTTTTCGACATTGCACTGATTATAATGAAAGTTTTGAACTTTTAGAGTAGGACAAGATTAAAAACACAAAATATATTTAACAAAATACCGAAATAATTTTTTTCTTAATGTTATTAAAGTGGAATATTTATTTTTTAATTTTTTTACTCATAGTTAAATAGCTGTTGTGATTATCATCTGATACATATGTAAAATTGACCATGTGTCAATATATTTTTTTTAAATCAAATTTTTAAATTATATGAATTTTCCTTTTTTGGGAAGGGGGGGGGGATTTTATTTGCAATTTTCGTAGATCTGATATTTTAAATCTCTTTCGACATTCAACCGAGTATAATAAATATTTTAAACTTTTAGAATAGGACAAGATTAAAAAAATATACATATATATATCCATGTACCTTAAAAGCCCTTAATATCGGACACTTCGGGATTTCGGAATTTGTCTGACGATCGGAGATGTCTGTTTCTGTGAGGTAAAAATATACAAATATGTATGCGTATGCTTTGATTATTATTATTATATTGATGATTTTGATTATATTGATGCGTATGATTAAAAAAGTATTCGCTAAATAGAGGTGTCCGCTATTCGGGAATGTCCATTAATCTCCACAGTGGATACTCCCGAGTACCGGACATCTCTATTTAGATAACCATAATGTAGGGTTGCATTTTTTGCAAAAGAACTTCTTGATTAAAGCATGGGTATTAAAGCAGTGCCCGTCCCCCTACGATTTAAGTGCCACCAAATTTAATGTGCAATATTTGTAAAACTTATATTTTAATTCCGTTTCGAAATTGTACTGAATATAATCAATGTTTTGAACTTTTAAAGTAAAATAAGATTTTTTAAAATAATCATATTCAAAATCATATTTATCATCAAAACAAATATTTAGATAAATATTTTTTGCCTTTAATCTTGTTCTAATCCTGAAGTTCAAAATATTGATTATAATCATTAAAATGTCGTAAAAGACTTAAATTATCAGCTTAACGAAAATTGCATACCAAAATTGGGAACACCAAAAAAATCAGGCTGTAGGGGGGGGGGGGCAGGACCCCAGCCAAATATTTTCCAGGATTCAACGTGGTCAAACATGGCTACGTATGATGCTTACAAAAAAAAAATGGATGTTATTAAGACGTTTGAAGTGTCTGAAATTCAGACGCAAAAAGTGTCTGAAAAAATTCAGACATTTTAAAATGTCTGAAAATTGAACACTCTGTTTCAGACAGTTAAGTGTTTGAATTTCAGACATTTTAATTTACAGTGTGCGGTAAAAAATGTTTGTGTTATAAAACACACCTCGACTTCCCTGTTACATCAGTTGCATATCACAATCCGGATCAAATATGCAACCATTACTGTGTAGTGAACGGCGTATGTTGAGAATGCCAACTTGGCGATACTTGCCATTTTCTGTCAGTCGGCTGCTATGGCAACCCCCTCTTATTGTTTTCTGATTTTCTTTTTAAGGTACTAGATGCAAAGATTTATCTGAACCGACTATCGGTAAAAATGGAACTCTCAGATGAGAGTAATAATAATATTAATATCGCTATATATTTGTAAATAACTGTAAATATACGTTTTTAAAGTTTAAGATTTAGTGTGTGAATATATTAGAGTCGTTGTGAGTGTGCCTTTCTTCGTTTTATAAGTGAAAACATTCGAATTTGATTTATATAAAAGATTTCAATTTCGACACAAAGGAATACTATCATTTACGCCATCGAGCCTGCATCTAATTGACGTGTAGTATCATTTTTTGGCGTCTCAACGACTGGATGATTGATGTCTGGATTTCATCATCGAATGAGGTAAGTACCTCAAATTAAATTATATTGAATAAATTGAAGTACATTGAATATATAATTTTTTTATTGATTAAATTCTTTATTTTATGATGGATCTGGAAACTCCTAAGAAAAAAAGAGCCACGATCCGTTGTCAAACTACGAAAATATTTGACAAAATAAAGGATTTATTAGATAATACACAAAATTTAGATCTTGAGAATAGAAAAACACAGCTGGATCTTTTTAAACAGCAATTGAATGACAAAATGAAAACTTTAAAATCATTAAATTCTGAGATTGAACCACTGGTTCCAGGAACTGAATTTGAAAAAGAAATCGAGAAATCTGAATCTTATAATGAGAATATTATTGAATGGAAATACAAAAGTTGCAAATTTTTAAATGATAACACCGTTACTCCTGAAACTAAACAAGATGCTTCAGACATTGAAAGTGATAGTAGTAGCAACAATAGTTCTCTACTAAAAAGTCGGAAAATTCTGAATCAAAATTTGGTAAAACATCCTAAACTTAATATATCTAAATATCATGGTGATTAGTGTTTATGGCTTGAATTTTGGAGTCAATTTTCGAATGCGATTGATAATAATGAACATTTAACTCCGATTGATAAATTTTCCTACTTAAAGTCACTTTTGGGCGGAAGTGCTGCAAATACTATAGCAGGCTTTTCGCTGACTAAGGAAAATGCTATAGAATTATTGAAAAATCGTTTTGGTCGTAATGACTTGGTGATAAATAGTCATATGACTAAACTACTAAATTTGAAACCTGTACGAAATTCTAGTAACATTAAAGCACTTGGAGATTTATATGATGAATGCGAAATTCAAATAAGAAATCTTAATTCTTTAGGTGTTGCATCAGGTTCATATGGGCACTTGTTATGCCCGATTCTTCTGAAACTTATTCAATCAGATATTGCACTAGAATTTAATAGAAAACGTATTAAACATACTGACTGGAATGTTAATGAGCTGATACATTTCATTAAAGACGAAATTGAATCTCGCGAGGCCACTGTCCAATTAAACTATTTTGAAAAAATCCCTGAGAAGACGGAAAATTATAAGAAAAATTATAAAAAAATTCATACCATCAGCTTCTGCCTTAACCACAAATATTAAAAATAACTGTGTTTTTTGTAACCACACTGATTACAATACTGGACATTGCAAGTCTTTCACCATTCCGGAAATGCGAGAAAAATTGAAAAGGGGAGGAAGATGCTTTAAATGCTTCCGTAAATTTCACATCGCTAACTTTTGTAAATTTTCGAATGAAAATTGCAAAGTGTGTGGCAAAACATATCACAATACTATACTTTGTAATTCTAATAAAAATACAAAAGTATCAAAAAATTCAGATAGTGTTATTTCCTCCGTATCTCATTGTAAAAGCAACATAAATAATATCAGCGGAGAAGTAATATGGCAAACAATTCATGTAAAAGTAGAAGCGGGTGAAAATTCAGAAACTGCACTTTGTTTATTTGACTCTGCTAGTCACTGAACTTTCATTACAGAAAATTTAGTTTCAAAATTAAAACCAGAGCCCATTAGAAAGGAAAAATTAATTGTTTATACTTTCGGTTCGAAAAAATCTGAAGAACGATGTAATGATGTCGTTAAGCTAAAACTAATTCACTTGACGGGCAGAAAACGTAGTATAATAATTGAAGCATTAGTCACACCGCTAATAACCAATTCTTTTATACAAATTCCTCCCCTTCCAATCAAAATTAAGAGACAACTTTCCAAATTTCGTCTTGACAGTTGGGAACATTTTGAAAATAGTGATGTTTATATATTAATAGGAGCTGACTATTTATATCAAATTAATGATAGAACATATCCCATAAATAAATCATTGTTCGTCTGTGAAAATTTATTTGGTCATTCTCTCTGCGGGACAATTGACGTAAATAAAAATAGTGAGAGTAAACAAGTTGGGGTCTTATCTACTTAGGTTATGAAACCAATTCAAAATGATTTGAAAACATTGTGGGAGTTAGAAACTTTAGGGATGAATACAGAAGAAAATATTTCTGAATTAGATAAAGAGATAATCGAAAAATTCGAAAACAATTTGCATTTTCTTGAGCACCCTTACGAAGCTAAATTATTATGGAAAGATGATAAAAGAGATTTAGGAAGTAATTATAGCAATGCTAGAAGCCGATTTATTAACTTAAATCGAAAATTGCTTAAAGATAAGGAATTATTGCAGAAATATAAAGAAATTGTGATTGAACAGGAATTAAATAACATAGTGGAAGAATGCTCTAATAAAACTGAAAATAGCGGTTATTTTACGCCCCACCGACCTATCTTGCGAGATGATAAACCCACAACTAAATTTAGAATGGTATTTGATGCTTCCTCAAAAGATAACAACAAATCATTAAATGATTATTTGTACAGTGGCCCAAATCTGAACCCAGATTTATTAGAAATTATTATTAATTTCAGAAAATTCAATACTGCGTTTTGTGCGGATATTGAAAAGGCCTTTCTTCAAATTTCTGTAGCTGAAGAAGACAGAGATTACCTTAAATTTCTTTGGTTCGATAATGATGCAAACAACTTTTTCAAAATTTTAAGATTTAGACGTGTACCATTTGGCGTTTCATGATCACCATTTATTTTGGCTGCCACAATTAAACATCATATAAAGAAATATCGATATCAACATCCAAGTGTTGTAGATATGTTAGATAATTCCCTATATGTCGATGATTTAATTTCCGGATCAGATTTAGATAACGAAGCTTATTATTTATCAGTTACAGCTTCTGAAATTCTTAAAGAAGCTGGGATGAATTTGAGATAATTTAAAACAAGTTCTATTAAACTTAGGGAAATGTGGGAATCTGATAACTTAGGTATAAGTGAGGAAAACACAGGTAGTATCTTAAAACTGTTAGGACTGATTTGGAATACTGAATCTGATGTTTTGATGTTAGATGCACAGCCCTTTGAAGAATGCTATGTCGATGATCTCACGAAGCGACCAGTGCTTAAAATGTTACTGAAAATTTATTATCTATTAGGATTTGTGAATCCATTTGTAATACATATTAAAGCCTTGTTGCAAGAAACATGGCAAAGAGGTTTAGAGTGGGACAATAAATTACCCGAAGATTTGAAATGCGAGTGAAACACTTGGTGTTCAAAAGTTGTACATTTACGAACATTTGAAATACACCGAAAATATTTTCCTAATATGATAAACATTTCTGAAAATTCACAAATTCACATTTTCTGTGATGCTAGTCCCAAAGGGTATAGAGCAGTTGCTTATTTGCGTTCCATTTCATTAACTGGCGAAATTCAAACAAGTTTTGTTTGGAGTAAATGTAGAATAGCCCCCCTCAAGAGGTTAACCATTCCACGGCTGGGATTGATCAGTGCAGTAGTTGCCGCTAGAATGTGGAAATATTTAAAAAAGGTATTACATATTTCGAATTTAAATATAAAGTTATGGTCGGACTCAGAAATAACTCTTTGTTGGATTAGGGGTTCTACTACAAACTGGAAACCCTTTATTTCCAATCGTGTAACCGAAATTCAGTCATTGACAGATCCAAAGGACTGGAATTATTGTCCCGGAAAAGAAAACCCTGCAGATCTGCTTACACGAGAGGAAAACGTATCGAAGTTAATGGGCAATAAAGTATGGTGGTGCGGACCACCTTGGTTATCACTACCGGAAGATATGTGGCCTTCAAAAAGGGCTATAGAAATTGATCCAGAAGCTTGTAATGAAATGAAAGCAAAACCAAATTTAACACTATTGTGTAACGAATCAAACTCTACACCTAAGCCAGTATTTGATATGGCAAAATTTAGTAGTTTAAATCGCATGTATAATATTACTGCTTGGATAATGCGTTTTATTCATAATGCCAGTTCAAAAAACCCTAAAATTTTAGGACCTGCTTCAGAAATATAAATAGCAGAAAAATACTGGATTAAACAAACTCAGGAAACTTCATTTAAAGTTGAAATAGAAGCACTTAAACAAAAAAAAAACACTTAATAAAGATTCTTCTTTATACAACCTTAATCCACAATTAGATGAAAATAACTTACATGTTTTATCCGGAAGACTTCAGTTTTCTGAAGTTACAGAGCAGGAAAAACATCCGTGGATACTTCCTAATAAATCTTATTTTGTAAAATTACTCATTAAGGATGCTCATGAAAGAATGTACCATTTTGGTGTAGCTGTCACTTTAGCTCACCTTCGTGAAAAATATTTTATATTAAAGGGAAGAAGATTTGTAAAATCCGTCTTAAGATCGTGTATGATATGTCGAAAACTTAATGCTATTCCTGGAAAGGTGTAAATCGCACCTTTACCGAAAGACAGAATCATCAAAACACCACTTTTTGAAACCTCTGGTGTCGATTTTGCCGGTCCGATTTATTATAAAACTTCTGAAGGTACTGGGAATTCTTATATTGTCGTATTCACATATGCTGTAACTAGAGCGATACATCTAGAGTTAGTCACCAATCTAAGTACTGAAACCTTTATCTTAGCACTACGAAGATTTTTCTCTAGGAGAGGTTTCTGCAAAATAATATACAGAGACAATGCCAAGACATTTTCTAAGGCTGAATTGGTGTTAAAAGATGCTTGGAAAAGAATTTCTAAACAAGAAATTTTTGATTATTTGAGAAAGAATAAGATAACATGGAAGTTTATAATTCCCAGGGATTCCTGGTGGGGTGGCTTCTGGGAAAGGATGGTCAGATCAGTCAAAACACCTTTAAAAAAGGTTCTAGGCAAAACTTGTCTCAGTTATGAAGAGCTAGAAACAATACTTACAGAAATTGAAGCTGTGGTCAATTCACGTCCTTTTTGTTATCTCTACGAGGAAAATGCTGAACCATCACCTTTAACGCCATCTCATTTTTTGGTTGGCAAACGATTAATGTCCTTACCTTCTTATGGATTACCAATTTGTACGCAAGAGAAATCTAATAAGATTTTGTTGACGAAAAAATATAAATATAAGCAACAAATTACTGACCACTTTTGGAAAAGGTGGAGAAATGAATATTTGTTAGAACTTAGATCTGCTTTTCAAGTGAAAAACATAAATTCATCGCCTCAGTTCAAAGTTAACGATATAGTGGTAATTCATGATGAAAAGCTCCCAAAACATATGTGTAAGTGTGGTCGTGTTAAAGAACTCATATCTGGTCGTGACTCTAAAATAAGATCATGTGTATTACAGACTGAAAAAGGCGATCTTAAACGACCTATCCAAATCTTATATAATCTTGAATTGGATTTAGTGGACTAAAAACTATGACACTAAAAAAAACTATTCATAAACTTTTAATTTCTTTTGTTACTCATATTTACCTTTATTACTGTTTAATTCTCATACAATTCAAGTGTTTTATTTTCTTTCTTAGATTGCAGCATTCTTATTATTTTTCTTGTATACCTGTAGCTGTATGTAAGTATGTTATCTGAAAATTTGTCATGTATGTAAGTATATTCTTATGCTTATTAAATTGTTTGATGTAGATGCTGAACTAAGTGTTCAGCCGGGGGCAGGATGTTGAGAATGTTAACTTGGCGATACTTGCCATTTTCTGTCAGTCGGCTACTATGGCAACCCCTTCTTATTGTTTTCTGATTTTCTTTTCAAGGTAGATGTAAAGATTGATCTGAACCGTCTGTCGGCAAAAATGGAACTCTCAAATGAAAGTAATAATAATAGTAATATCTCTATATATTTGTAAATAACTGTAAATATACGTTTTTAAAGTTTAAGATCTAGTGTGTGAATATATTAGAGTTGTTGTGAGTGTGCCTTTCTTCGTTTTATAAGTGAAAACATTCGAATTTGATTGATATAAAAGATTCCAATTTCGACACAAAAGAATACTATCATGTACGCCATCGATCCTGCAGTTTAATTGACGTGTAGTATCAGCGTACGGTGTTCACGTCATGATCGTTGATTACTGAAATGAGAGGACGTACGCATCGTACGTCATAAAGGTCAAGGGCGAGGCTAACGAAAAAGACAGGCTACCGCGGTGCCGCGGTGCATCCCAAGTGTGTTTTTTTACAGACCACTAGAGTGACGTGCTGCTCTTTTCGCACATTTTCATTGGTGCATTCGAGCACCACGTGACTCCAGCGGTCTGTAAAAAAAGATATACTTAAAGCACCGCGGTAGACTTTCTTTTTCGTTAGGTTCGGGTCAAGGAGTTAAGGCTGCTCTGTCCAAATTCAATATTCAATTCAAATAGGCTATTTTCTGACATTTTTTAATTCAATTTTGTACTCAAATAGATGAAATTAGCAGCTGCTCTTATTCTAAATCTATGTAATCGAACTGTTTTTTTTTTTTTTTTCAATTATCACTAAAAGCAGATTTTTCAAAAAATCCGTTCAAAGTTGGCGTTTTGAACAGAACATTCGTTTGCGGCAGGACAGAAGAGGTAATAAACAATTAAATTTAAAAAATCAAAAAACCCGACAGCGTAAAAAGCGAATTAATTAATTATTTCTCATCAATGTGAAACATTTTTTCAATTCCTACTATTAGCTCACACTCTCGCTATATACATCTTGTTCAAATTTTCAATCATTAATGAAATACTTATTATTCATCCAATCAAGCTCAAATAAATTTTTTTAACTTGTAGTGGGTGACATTTGGTGTTAATCCAGTTTTTTTTAAAATATTAAATCCTTAATTAAGTTTAATTAATTAATTTTCAATAATCGAGGGAGCCCCTTCTTGTCAAGGTATTTTAAGACCGAGAGAACCCTCTTCTTGATCAAGGCATTTTAAGCGCCACTCAAAAGGAAAGAAGAGTGGGAGAAAAAAAAATTCTCTTATTGACCTAAGTGAAAATTGATTTAAAATATTTTTTTACATTACTTGTTTATATTACTTACCTATTTTTTTTATTTACTTGTATTGATGACTTTTAAGTTGTGTTTAACTGTTAGTTCCTATCTATAAACTCTGTTTTGACGAGGTCTATAGATGTCTATGATGGTTAGAGTTGCATTAAAGCTAGAGATCCACAATACATACACAACTTCCAGGTTGTGTAATATTTAAACGGAGCTTCTGACTGTAAATTAGTCAATGAAACATCATTTTCATTTTGAAAGACCTATCCAATGATATGCCACTCAGTAGGGTGCGTAATTTTTTTTTCGTCTCTACCGCCATTTTGTATTTTACGGCCGCCATTTTGAATTTATGAAAACAAAACCTAGCCTATAACCATCGGGCCGTTAAGTCTAATTGATGGAGACCTCATTCATTAAAATCTATCTAGCCGTTGGGATGTTTCGAGGGTATAAGGAAATCTACATACACAGATACGCATGAAGCACATAACCCTTCTTTTCAGTCGGGTAAAAAACAGGCGTGATAAAACCACAATCGTTTATAACTTAAGATGTAATTAATTCATTGTTCGAAAATGAAAACAAGAACGAAAAATCATCCGTTCAGCATAGATTATCTAACATTTCCAACGCATTCAGTATACAATGACAAAAATTCACAGTTTATTAATGTGGAATATGACGGCTAAATAAACAATTTGAAAAACCCAATTTCTGCTATTACAATCAGTAGTCATAAAAATATCCTTTTTGTTTTGTTTCGTTTTGTGTGTGTGTGTGTGCAGACTTGTGTATGATCAATGGATTTGTATGTATACCACATAGTGTACTAAACGTTAGTTCATTGAAACGAATAGCACAATTTCCATTCAGCAATTTCCGTGAATAAATGGAAATGTACTTGAAAAATTTTGTGCAGTTTTATAGAATTTATTTACACTAAGTAATATTTTTTTAAAAATATTTCAATTTAAAAACGCGTACAACAAATGAAAACGCACTTCAAGAAATTATTGTTCCTAGGCTTCAATAGTTCAATTTCTTCAGTAGCCAAATTCTTTTGTGTGTCCCTATAAATGAATAATATAGTCTATGCACACCCTATTCTACAGTAAACACCATGTAGTTCGCTTCAGTGGTATATACAAATTTTAACATGTTTAAAATACTGTAATATTATTAAAATACACCGCAAGCGATTTTTCCCCATAGACCGTAATGCAACGGAACTCGATTGAGTGTCTCTGTAAATCAACCGTCAATGCTCATTTCATTTTTAAAACCGAACACGCCACCCAATACGTTCTCTCAATTTCATGGCAATTGGACTGTATTTACGTGAGTTAGAGCACAGATGGACGGATAGACAAACAAACCGAATTCAAAAACGCTTTTCAACTTTGTTGGAAAGTATTAAAAACTGTTCGAGAGCAAATCACTTCAAATGACTTTGTGATGATATGCGAAAAATGACTTAGAAAATGTGCCATAAAGTTTCACATTGCTGAGTGGAGAAAATTATTTTTTAGGTGCGTTCGTAATTATAAATACGTAGCACCTATAGTCGTCATTCAGTCAGTCCGTCTGCCTGTCCGTCTGTTTCTCCGTCCGCATGTAAGAGAAAAACTACTCAACCAAATGGTCTGAAATTTTAAATATATAATTACTACAATATTTTATCGAGTCATTTCAAATTTTATGAAAATCGGTTGTATAGTTTAATTTCAGGGACAGCCAAAAGTTTTCCGTTACATTACGGCCAATGGGAAAAAATTACTTCAAGTACATTTTAATGATGTTACAGATTACATTTTACAGATGTACATTTTAATGATGTTCGAACAGAATGAAACTGATAGGCACTTATTGAAGTGCACTAAAATATACATTCAGTACAATATGCGGTACAAAAAATATTTATAAAACTAGCTATAGTACAACGCACCTCATTTGCCGCGTTTGACGTTCAATTTCCAACTTCTTTTAATTTTAGAATCGCCTTAAATACTGCCACCTTATGCAAAAATTGGCCCCTGTTCCCTGCCGATCAATTTAAAGATACGCGATATCGTTCATAACGGGAATAATCTTATGACAAGGTGGATGAGAAATGCGGCAGATGCTTAATCTTGTTCCATTACGTAGTGACTAAATGTTCGATAGCATTTTACCTAATTTGATTATTTTCGTAACGTATGCTACTTTTCAATATAACAGGAGTTTTATAGTACTTCAGCACTACTATTTGCGAACAGTAACTTTTGTAGTATATTTGTTTGCTTTTATCCTTGCATATGTTGTAGAAATAGATCACTGATCTGTGCTAAAATAACTTAAAATGTATTCTTATGATGTTACACTATTTCAAACATAATAAAATTGGTGTGCATTTCTGAGATGTCCAAGTAGAAATAACTTTATTATAAGCTCTGAAAATATCGAAATGAATAGCGGCATATTTAAGCCGGTGATTAGTTATCGAAAAATTAACATTTCAGAGTTTCTAAAACAGCTATTTTTGCATGTAAGACATCGTTTTATACTAAATCGAGGATACTCTAAACTTCTGCTTTTTTTTCTGGTATCTCTTATATTTTTCGAGATAAGATAGAGAATTTCTACATTTAGTCACTAGGAGCGCTGGAGTCACTATCATATGATAGCTTATAGTCAATTTACTACAGGTAGACACTTAAAGGGTTACATAGGTTTTAAAATTTCAAAAAATCCATTTTTTTTTTATATCTAATAGTACAATATGTTCAGATATTTTTCCGAAGTTCCAATTCAATCGGAGTCAAAGTCTAGGAGAGAGAGCCTTTGAAAATTCCTCTTATTACACTGTACAGTCCGGAAGCGACATAGGTATATTGCTTTTTTCTCAAAACACAATTTTTGAAGTTGGTGGACACGATTGTTCATAAATTAATGCGCGGATCTTATTTAAATTTTGCGCACTTCTTCAAAATAGGATATTGACCAGTGATTGAACAAACGTTTTAGCCCCCGGTACGTCATGCTATTTCTTTCTCCCAGCTTATTTTGAGTCGCCTCCAAAAAATAACGTTACCTTACAGAAGCCAGCCGTAAAACAAAGCAGTACGATTAAATATTCTATAGCAATTTTTTAAACTTCTATGCATCGTACATTTTCAATTTTTATACCGTCATATTGGGGGGGGGGGGGGGAGAAGTACTTTTAAATGCAATTTGTTTGAAAACTGCATCTCCATTTAATTTTGAAATATTAATTTTTTTGTAGTTTTTGGAGCCATTTGCTTAATATTGGCAACGGAAGTATTCCATTTCTGTAGAAAGTAAAGGAAAAATAGTTCTAAAATATTAATTATATATTTTTGTTGCCATTTTTTCATAACAACCGAAAAAAAAATTAATGTTCTGTTAATGACGGCAGTTTTTTGCTGCATTTGTGTATTATTTCGCGATAGTGACGTCCTATGCATACTTTAAGAATGGATCGTAAATGATCGTTTAAGAGTGGATCTTAAAAGTGGAATTCTTAAGCGGATGCGAATGAAGTCATTTTACATAAAATAAAAGGGTGCTGTAAGTCTTAAAATTGAAATATGTTTTGTACTATTTATGGATACATTTTTTTTTCATCGGGGGCAACACTAAATTCTGAAAAAGCAGAATCCCTGTTTTCTAGAGTTTTTTTTTTTTTCTTTTTTACAACTAATTTTATAAGGTGAAAACCACGTAGCGTAAACCGTACAAAAAATTGTACTGTTTTGCATACAACTCTGCCAACAGTCCAAATTTCAATTTTTATTTAAATTCTTCATTCAATCACGAGCTATACTTAACTACAAACAGATTTTTTTTTCAGATAAAACTATCATGAGTTATCCTGACCACCACGAGGAAATTTTTCTTTTTGAGGGGTCTCTGGAAACCAGGTCCCACTGACTGAATTTTCCAAATTTTTGAATGAAAATTTTATAAAATATTGTTTAAATATTCGTCTTTTATATGCTTAATATTTTTAATAAAATAATTTATTTATTATATATACATAAAAAAAATAGAGAAAATATGCTTTTTTTTAAACCTTCGGAACCCATGTAACACTTTAATCCAAAGTTATAGCTTCATCCGTTCAAAAATTATTTTAGTATACCGCGTCATTACTTTGCACCCGTCCAGGACCCTCTAAGATGTTTGACATGCAATGACTTGTTTATTTCATGTACTTTTCTATTGTTCTTTCCTTACTACTCTTCAACCATAAATAGACACTTTAAAAATCCATTTCTACGGCGGATATACACCGGTCGTCAAAATTAAAGCATAATGAGAAAAAATATGCTCACTAAGTTAATGTTGCAACCAATGCCCAAAGCTGTAATTAGTTATGTTAATTAAATATATTTGAATACAAAATTGCACTTCCGCGCATACGTTAGCGTCGGAAATATGCAAATTAGGTGATTTACAATGTGGTGCGCAATGGACGTATGTTGGAATTCTGCTGTGTAGTGTTGTTTAAAATGAATGCGGTATCTGAGAGTGATCAGTATTCATTAGTTATAGCTAAAAGGCATCATTTAAGAAAAGATCAAAAGTGGCGAATAATTGATAGAATCGAGGGAGGTCAAACACATATGGAGGTCGCCCAAAATTTGAATATCCCTCAAAGTGTCATATCAAGAGTACCAAGAAGACTGGGCTCGAGAATTGTTTACTGACGAGTCGAGATATAATCTGAACACTGGTTCTAGATGTGTTTTGATCTGGAGAGAGGAAGGAACACGCTACTTGCATTCGCTTGTCCGTGAAATATCCCGTTCGAGCCCAGTCTTCTTGGTTCCATTGAACATGACGAGGGCAACAGTTTAAACCAGGGTTATAAAAAACCCGGGTTTTTTGTTAAAAACCCAGCCCGGGCGGGTTTTGTTAAAAAACGCGTGTTAAATGGGCAATTTTCCCCGGGTAAATTGGGTAAAAATGCCAAAATGTGGAATATGATTTCATCTTCCTCCCAAATAATAATCTTCAGGGTTGCCACTGTATGCGGAAAACTGAAAAAAGTGAGGGAATTTAAAAATGAATATTAAAAACAAGAAATGTTACTCAATTTTGGTACTTTGCAAAATTTATCGTTTAAATTTTGAAAATTCTCAGAGGAATTACTCAGGGAAAATTTAATTTTTTGCTTAGGCAAGCGCAAGGAATTTGATTGCCGAAATAAGTGGCAATCCTGATCTCAAATACAATATTTGTGAACACTTCATAGTCTAATAGATGGGAATGACTTCATAGTCTTAGTAAGGATCTCAATATTTTTTCTATGTTCTCAAAATACATACATACACACACACACACACATATATATATATATATATATGATCCCTTTAATTTAAATAACAAACAAATTTTAAATTGCAAAGCTATCAATTGTGTGTTATTTAATAATAAAATATAAATATAACTTTTAAAAAAAACTTGCTCCTTTGAAATTATCATAAGATTAGCAAATGTTGATAAAAAATATCTTACAATAAATTTTTTTCTTATATGTATATACAGGGTGTCCACTCTCAATGGTGTCCAATGGCTAATTCCTAAACCCTTAGTCATAAACATATAGTTCCAATTACAAAAATATTTTAATTTGAGGCAAAGAAATATTTTAAAAGTGATTTGGGTCAATAAAAACATTTCTTAAAAAATTACGAAATTTAAGTTTTTAAACGGCCTCCGTTCTATAAGTTATATTTAGTAAAATTTTCCTATTACACTCACAAGACAGACAAAAAAAATCCCGTTCATATAACACTAAAATTGACTGAGTTATGAAACTTTAAAAATGCATGACTTATACCACTTTTCTGCATCTGAAAACAAATGAATTTGGCCATGCTTTGAGGGGTCATATCCTAAGTGCTTAAAGCATTCGAAGAATTTTTCATGTGTATCTGCACTTTGAAAAAAATATTACAAGTGTTACAATTGAGTTAACTTTTATTAAGTTTCAGATTGGCTAAAATTATTGTATTTTAACATATGTTTCATTTTGTAAGGATTTCAGACTATTTCTTTTCATGATTTCTTTTAACAAATATTATGTTATTTTATTTAACTTCAACGATCGTATGTTATGTATGTTTTCCTAGTTCAAAATTTGTACTCTAAATTTAACTCACTTTCAAATATCCGATCGAGATTAAATTTTACATGTATACTGACGTAAATCCGATGACAATCTAATATTATTATGATTTTCGGTGGTTACCATTCATACTTATTTTACAGGAAAACACAAAAAATTTCAGATAGATTACTGCCAAGAAGTTTAAGAAAAAGTTTTAGATTAGATAACACAAGACTGCGATGGTTGTGTTTTTTTAACTTTTATGTATTTTTTAGCACTGAATCCGAGAATTACCTTAATTTTTAACCATCATATATTTAATTAAAGTAAATTAATTAGTATTATATAACCATCATATATTTTCTAAGATTCAAAGAAGTGAATAAATAAAACAAAATAACCATAAACAAATACATCATTTGTTCCTTTCCAGAAATATATTTAAGAAAACCCGGGCTTTTTAAACGGGTTTTTTATAAAAAAAAAACCAGCCCGGGCGGGCAGCTGGGTGGGTACCCGGGCAGCTACCCACTACAACCCTGGTTTAAACGGACCCCTTTGGGAGCTGAAGTGAGCGGTACACAATGTGTTGGTTATCTCGCACACAGTCCACCCTCTTTAAGGGGATTCTTCGCGCACTTGAAAACACCCGCTCCGTAATGTTAATCCTATGGGCAGGTTATTTTCGAATTTCTCGTTTCAATATGAATATTTTTAAACGATTTTTTTTTTCATAGGCTAGATGAGGTCGATCTTTAATATGACTCTTTTTTACTTTTTCGATTTTGTCAGCATATTTTTTTTAAAAAGGTACTTTCAGTTTCCAAACCGGTTTCGGAACTGAAAGTACCATTTTAAAAAAAAATCTGTGACCAAAATCGAAAAAGTAAAAAAGAGTCATATTAAAGATTGAGTTCAGCTATCCTATGCAAAAAAAAAAAAAAAAAAAAAAAAAAAAAGTTTACAAAATATTTCTATTGAAAGGATAAATTTGAAAATAACCTGACCATAGGATTAACATTACGGAACGGGTGTTTTCAAGTGCGCGAAGACTCCAAGCCTTCATGCAGCAGCAGAACGGCTAATTCGAGTTCCTGTGGCAGCCTGAATGTGTGAGACCAAATCTCGTGTAGTTGCTTCGCGGTTTCGTCGAGCCGATAATGTCAGAAAACGGTCTTCGGATGCAGTTGTTGCTCTTGGTCTTCCTTCAGCAGGCTGTCTATAAAGCAATACAGTGCTGAAAAAGCAGCTCGAAGCTCTTGATATGACACTTTGAGAGATATTCAAATCTTGGGCGAACCTCGTTTGTGTTTGACCTCCTTCGATTCTACCAATTATTCGCCACTTTTGACCTTAACTTAAATAATGCCTTTGAGCCATACCTAATTTACCTTACTAACTGACCGCCTGGCATCGGCCAAGCATGTCTAAAAATCGCAAGAAACGCGAAAAAAATTCTAAAAATAGCGAAAAATTTAAAAATCACTGCACCAATTCCAAAGAAACTTTATTGAAAAGACAACGAAATTTACTATATTCGGCTCGAAGGTATGAACTAGATTCCTTTTACTGGTGAGGAAAAATCGCAGTGAATCGCGAAAAAAAGCTAAAAGTAGCACAAAAATCGAAAAAATTTCAAATATCTCAGAGGACAGAATTTACTATATTAGACTAAAATATTAAAAAAGAATTTCATTTCCAAATGTCAAAAAATCGCTGCGGAACGCGAAAAAATGCTAAAATGAAAATCGCATTAAAAATCATTAAAAATTAAAAATTCGCGGAGGACAAAATTTAGGATAGTGTGCTAAAACATTTTAACCAAGTTTTTATCACGAATGTGAAAAAATCGCTGCGAAGCGAGAAAAAATACAAATAATTCACAAAATCGATAAAATTCGGATTAAAAATCGTCATAAAATTCAAGTATGACGGAGGATAAAATTTACTATAGAAGGCTAAAAGTTTGTTTTGCTCCATTCAGAAATGTTTACATTTTTTAACAGGAAAGAAAAATGATATCTAAAGAACAGAATATAAAGCACTTTACAATATAATATATTCAGAATAATGTAACAAAATTGCTTTATGCGAAATATCAATTTCAAACTTTTCTTCCAAACAGTTGTCGAATTATGCTTAATAAACGTCAAAATGATGGTTTAAGATTCCGTCTATGACGTGCAGAAAAGCATAATTTAAAAAAATATATAATTTGTATATAATAAGCATATAATATACATAAATATGTAAATATATAATAAGCATTTAATAAGGGGAAGAATCATGTCTAAGTAAACAGTTTGAAAACCGCATAATTAATTTGTAATTTTTAGCAGTTCCCATCGACATCCTGAAAATTATCCGAATTTTTTCTGCAACCCTGCATACAATCCATAATAGACTTGTAGTCGTTGAAAAAGAGAATAAACACCCCCTACTAACTCCGCAACAAATTATTGTAGAAAACTAGAAAATAGGAATTCTGATTTTTCAGAATGTAGTGTCGCCCCCCGTGAAAAAAAATATATGTATACATAAATAGTACAAAACATATTTCAATTTTAAGATTTACAGCACAAGCTTTTATGTAAAATGATGTCATTCGCATCCGCTTAAGAATTCCGCATTAGGACGTCACTATCACGAAATACACAAATGCAGCAAAAAGATGCCGTCATTAAAGAAACTCGACCAAAAGGAAAACGGCTGTTTAATGATTCATAGGACTTTATTTGTTTGCAACATTAATATAGATACATAAAAATATAGTTTATAACAGATCCATCTTTTAACAGAAATCATTCGTTTATATTTTTTCAAAATACCACGTATTTTAATTACATTTTCTTTCGGTTGTTATGAAAAAATGGCAACAAAAATATATAATTAATATTTTACAACTATTTTTCCTTTACTTTCTACAGAAATGGAGTACTTCCGTTGCAATTAAGCAAATGGCTCCAAAAACTACAAAAAAATTAATATTTCAAAAATAAATGAAGATGCAGTTTTCAAACAAATTGCATTTAAAAGTACTTTTTTTTTTCCAATACGACTGGTATAAAAATTGAAAATGTACTATGCTTAGAAGTTTTAAAAATTGCTATAGAGTATTTAATCGTACTGCTTGTTTTACGACTGGCTTCAGTAAGGTAACGTTATTTTTTCGAGAAAACACAAAATAAGTTGGGAGAAAGAAATAGCATACCGTTCCGGGGGCTAAAATTTGCTGGTACCAAATGATTAGAAAAATCTTCTTTTAAATGATGCATATAAAATTTTCTTAGGAGGATTTTCCTTAATTCTCTTCTACATATCAAAACAAACAAAAACTTTGCTTTTCTTCCAATAGCAATACCCAAGTTTGACACCATAAATAAATTCCACACTTTTCAATTAGCCTAAATACAAATTTTCATGAAATTCGAACTGTATTAGTTTTAGAGAAATTAATTATTTTAAAATGAACCTATTTTAGGGGCTGTATCCAAATTGAAATTCGGTATTCGATTGTTGAAATGCTGCAGAATGACTATGTCACTTCTATTAATGTAACATTTCTTGCCAAGAGGACCATTTCACTAGCTTAATATATTTCGATTATTTTCAGCTTAAATGTTTGAATAAAATGAGAAAATTATATATTTTTTTAATTATGCTTTTCTGCACATCATAGACAGCCTCTTAAACCATAGTTTTGACGTTTATTAGGCATAATTCGAGAACTGCTGGGAAGAAAAATTTGAAATTGAGATTTCGCATAAAGCAAAACATAATAAATATGAAACTATCAAAAACAATTGTAGGTTGCAGTTCATATTTTTTTCGAATATTATTTTCATAATTTATTCCGTATAAAAAAAATTTAATTACAAAGTCAATGTATTTATGTTTGGGTTTTTTACTATTACAACAACACAAAAAATTATCACATTAGGATTATAATTTTAGAAGTCATTAATAAAAATATGAAAATATAATCTAACGTTAGAAGCTCTAAATTTTGAATATTTATAATTCAAAAACTTATCATCCAAATGACTTTAAATTTCGTTTCTAAGCATAATTTGAGCCGAAGATTGAAAATATATTTTCAGAATTGGGTGTTGCCATTAAAAAAATAACATTTTGTCTAGTTTTGATTTGTAGATGATTTTGCTAAGTAAATTTTATATACATCATTTAAAAGTAGACATTATTTCCATTTTTTGGTACCAGCAACTTTCTTCTACTATAATTAATTGCAGAGTTCGTAGGGGGTGTTTACTTTATTTTCCACGACTGTAGATAAAGTAATATTCAAAAACTTGATTAAATTTAAAAACACATGCTATAATTGAAAACGCACTTCCAGTAATTATTGCTTATAGACAGTAATAACATTTTAACCGAATTATTTTGTATGTCCCTGTGAATAAACGATAAATGATATGAACACCATATTCTATAGTAACATCTTGTAGTGAACCTCAGTGATGAAATCAATTTCAAAATATTTGAAATAGTCTAACATCGTTAAAATACACTGCAAAAGATTTTTTCCCATTGACCAAAATGTAATGAAATCCTTTTGAGTGCACTGGCTAATAGAGGCGCCTTAAATTTAGTGACTGAAATGTGACTGACACATATGTGACTGAAAAAGAATTTCAGTAATTCTCTTAAGTGTCTTAATATGAAAATTCAGACATAATAGACGACTTAATTTAAGGCCCATAAGTGTCTTACTATAATTATAGTGTAAACGAACTGAGAATAATGTCTAAAATATCCCTTAACGCCTTATTTTCTCATTTTAAGATACTTTGCTGCTTCTGTTCCGTATTAGCGACCAGGGGACACTCTCAGTTGCGCATGCGTTTTAGATTTCCTTATTCAAACTTCATATTCGTTTGTAAATCCAACTGAACGTTGTCTTTTATCTACGCGTAACTTTTAATTAATAACTTATTTTGACTTGATTCATTTTTTGGGGAATGTGAAGTTCTGTGATTTAATTCGTATCGTCTTGATGTTAATTAGGATTAATTTATATCAATAATATAGTGTTATTCGACTTCGTTTCGTCAAAGCTGGTAAAAAAAAGCTTTTGTCTGGAGGATTATGTTTTGAGGATGAAAAAATTTCATTCTTTTAATATTATTAGCCGAATATATAAAAAGATTTTTGTTTAAAAAGATGCAAGTATTTCTCCCGCACGCACTACTGACCTAGACTCCGGCCGAAATTGACGTCCCGTGGGCGGATATACTTTTGAATAAGTTAAACTTTTTACAGGTAAGTGGGACCTTCACCATATGTCGCAAACTCTCCGTAAATGCTTTCTCTTTAAACGGACTCTCACACAAGTCTCAAGCTTTATTAGTTGTTGAGTTATGTTAAAATTTGTTTAAAGCATTTTGTCTGTTGTATTTCCATGTTAAAACTTTATCTTGCTAATAATTAAGTTTCTACTGTTCAAAACATCTGCTTCATGTTTCTATATTATATTCTAACCTATGTTATCCTTAAAATCAGTTTTAGTGGGTCTACAGGATGTTTTAGCGGTTATTGAATGCACTGACTTACACAACGCAATCCTAAGCCTATGTACAGTCGTGGGGAAAAAAGTAAACACCCCCTGCTAACTCCTCAAAAAATTATCGTAGAAGAAGGTTACTGGTACCGAACAATTGGAAATAAAGTCTACTTTTAAATGATGTGTATAAAATTTCCTTAGGGGCCATCTACATATTAAAACGAACCCAAACTTTGTTTTTTTTTTCAATACCAGTACAGAATTCTGACAGCATAAATGAACTCTACACCCTAGAGGTCTGCACGGGCTGGAATTTCCAGGCCCGGGACCGGCCCGAACGAAAGCTATCTTGGCCCGGTGTAAAAATTGGAAGTTCGGCCCCGAGCCCGGCCCGGCCCGTTTGCATTTTTACAGTTCTCGGCCCGGACCGGCACGTACAAAAATCAGTGAAAACAGGCCCGTCCGACCCGGCCCGACACAACTTCTACAACAACAAAAAAATCCGTTTTTTCTCAACATACAATTAAAATTCTTTTAATGAATACTACATACATATTTATGGGAACATTTTACAGTATATTTTACAGTATTATGATGTTCGCAAAACATAAAACAACACAATAGTCAACATTAACGATTACTTACAGTGTTTTAGTCATCTGTCTACAGACATTTCAAAATGGAAATAAGGATTCATTAAAAGATTAATGTAGTTCAGAATGAAGGATTAAAAACATGATAACTTTTGAAGCTGTATAATAAAAAGTATATTTGTGAAAATATTTCTCTCATTTTTAAGGCTTTTCTCAAATCCAAAGGAGCTACATTTCGACACATTTATGAATCCTTTTCTTTTCGGAAACGCGTAAGATTGGCAGGTATTCTTATTCAGAAGCTATGCAAATGTCGTTTTTTTTTTCATAGATAAAAGCAATATATCTTTCTGAAAATACTGTCAAAGTTAGCGTTTTGAATCGAATTTCCGGAAGCGATAGCACAGGAAAGGAGAAAAACGTACAGTCACGTGACAGGAATCTCTGTTATCTCTGTAAGTAATTTATCAAATATGGAAAAAGCTATTCGTTCGATAGGCAGGCCTGTCAATTTTATGCCTTTATAGTTAAAATTTTTGTCAGAAAATGTGTCCGAAAGCTTCGCATTGTTGAGCAGTCAATATGAGAACCACCTTAAGGTATATTTCGAAAGATACTGTTAAGAGAAGTTCATTATCACTATTAATACTACAAAACACAATGACTGTTCTACACATCCTGAGATCGATTAAGACTAGTTCCGTCCCGGCACAAGTCTGCTGAAAAAAAATTAAACTCGAAATCAGACCTCTTGTAACTGTACGATACCGATCTCTACGAAGGACATGTTACATTTCTGTATTGATGTTGTTAAACTCGCATCATCGGCTCGTGACGCACATTTATACTTCTCGAGAAAATCATATTCATTGAAAATGGCTGTATTTTACCTGCTTCGCTTAAATTCTTATACTTGGCCGACAGGCCCGATTAATTTTTTTGCCGGCCCGGCCCAGCCCGTTTATTTTGTCTGTCGGCCCGGCCCGTTGAAAAAATTGTCCTGATTCTGCCGGCCCGGCCCATGCAGACCTCTACTACACCTTTCAATTAGCCTAAAAACGAATTTTTGTGCAATTCGTACCACAAGTTTCCGAGAAATTAATTATTTTAAAAGGAGCGTATTTTAAGGGCTGTAACCAAATTGAAGTTCCGTACTCTATTATTAACCGAGAGTGCCCCTTTCTTGATCAAGGCACCTTAAGCGCCACTCAAGGAGTCAATGAAGCCTGTTAGATTACAGTACAGCAGAATAAATTTCAAAATATCTACTCACATGCGTTTGAGAGCAAAAATGAACATAAAAATAAATCAGAAAATAAGGAGTTTGGATTGGAATACACCCTTAAACCACCATTTTGTCGTTTTTACTTTCTTCTATCTTCAATAGAAGAAAGTATTGTAATCGAAATTTTTTTCGACTTCCGGTTTTCGACGGATTTACATGTTTTAGGGGTCAGAGATCCCAAAAAATGTTTATAGAAAATGTCTGTCTGTCCGTCTGTCTGTCGCCATTGTACCATCAAAAAGTGTATGAAGTTATGCATAGAATTGAACCAAATTTTTATTTTAAGTTTTTGGCTATGGCAAGCAGATCCGCCCGGAATTTGAAAGAAATTCGCAACTTCTTAATTACCTTCAAGAGTACTTTAATTATGTTTCTTTGGAGTAATAACCACACTGGAGTACCTTTTTAAGCCACTATTTATGTATGCAATATATATATTTTTTTAAAGAGCATTGAATGGGGCAGCGTTTGGTATGTTTACTTTGGTTTCATTCGGTTTTCACATTTCCCAAAGTTTTTTATGTAATATGTACCGGTATTCCCATGTCTTTATAGTAACGATCCCCATTTAATAACTGTTTTTAATCATTGTATTATGTATGCTTTCCTTGTCAAATAATGTTTCATCGCCTCATGTTTTGTACATCATGGTGTATTATCAGTATTTAAAAGAAAGTTTGAACATGGCCCCATTCAACTCCGTGACTCAAACATATCATTCGAATCTCCCTTATCAAAAATAAAACTTTAGTTTTCTTGATCACAGGATGAATCTCCAGGCGTAGACTGGGAAGGAGAAAAAAAAATACAATGTCAACTAGAGAACAGGAATTCTGCTTTTTCAGAATTTAGTGTCGCCCCCGGCATTTCCATTACTTCATTTTCTTCTAATGGACTGATGGCTTCTATTATTATAAAACACCCATTATAAATGAAGCGTTAGGTGAAGATGAAAGAGTAGCCGTAGAAAGTTAGAACTCTGATTTTCTGGTCAGAATAGGGAAAAAAATGCTCTTTCATCTTCTTTTAACAGTTCATTTACAACGGATGTTGCATAATAATAGAAGCCACCAGTCCATCAGAAGAAAATAACTCGGTTAAGCGGGACTACTGCAGTACAAAACATATTTCAATATTAAGACTTAAAGCACACGTTTTATTTTATCTAAAATGACGTCATTCGCATCCGCTTAAAAATTCCACATTTACTATCTACTCTTAAACATCTACAGTAAAGCACGCATAGCACATCACTATCGCGAAATAATGCACAAATGCAGCAAAAAGATGCCGTCATTCAAGAAAATCGAGAAAAAAAAAGGGCTATCTAATGATTCATAGATACTTAAAATTGAATATAGTTTATGATAGCTCCATTGTTTTTACAGAAATCATTCGTTTATGTTTTTTTTTTTTTTTCAAAATAGCACGTATTTTAATTACATTTTCTTTCGGTTGTTTTGAGAAAATGGCAACAAAAACATATAATTACTATTTTAGAACTATTTTTCCTTTACTTTCTGCAAAAATGGAGAACTTCTGTTGCCAATATTAAGAAAATGGCTCTAAAAACTACAAAAAAATTAATATTTCAAAAATAAATGGAGATACAGTTTTCAAACAAAATGCATTTAAAAGAACTGTTTTTCTTCCAATACGACGTCATAAAAATCGAAAATGTGCGATGCTTAGAAGTTAAAAAAATTGCTATAGAGTATTTAATCGTACTGCTTTGTTTTATAGCTGGCTTCTGTAAAGTAACGTTATTTTTTGGAGACGGCACAAAATAAGCTGGGAGAAAGAAATAGCATACCGCTCCGGGTGCTAATAAATGTCTAATGATTTCGAGAATGAGTACGCTTTATCTTTTAGCCACTTTATTAGGTTTTAATGATTATGTGTAGATTTGAGACAAACGAAGTTTTGAAATAAGGAATAATTTTGCTTTATATTATTAAAATGTAATATTCATTTATTTGTTTATTGATAGTTAAATAGCTCTTGTGATTATCCTCTGATTTATATATATAGATTTTTTTTAATTGCCCACGTGGCAATATAAATGAAAAAAAAACATTAATTTTTGAATGATATGAATTTTCATTTTTTTGCGGGGAGGGGGGGGGGGCGAGGGGTGAATTTTTCATGTAATTTTAATTTTAAAATTTTTTTTTGTAATTGCATGCAATTTTCATATTTTTTTTTTAAATCTATTTCGACATTGCACTGATTATAATGAATATTTTGAACTTTTAGAGTAGAACTCTATTAAAAACAAAAAATATATTTATCAAAATAATGTAAAAGCTCTCAATAGCGGACACTTGGGGACTGCGAAATTTGTCCGATATTCGAAAGTGTCTGCGAGGTAAAAATAAACATGTGTCTGCATTGTGAATTAAAAAAGGTTTTTGCTAAACAGAAGTGTTCCATATTAGTGATTGTCCATTAACCTCCACAACGGATATTCCCGAATACCCGACACCTCTATTTAGCGAACTATAATGCAGGGTTGAACTTTTTGCAGAAGGAGGACTTGAATAAAGCATGGGCAAACCGGGCAGTATCCCTCTCCTTACTCCTACGTTTTAGGCGCAACATGCAATTTTTGTAAAGCTTATATTTTAGGTCTGTTTCTAAATTATACTGATTATAATCAATATTTTGAATTTCTAAAGTAGAAAATGCTTAAAAAATAAATTTAAATAAATCTAAATACAGTAAAATCTCTCAATCTCGGGCGCTTCGGGAACGCTGAATTTGTCTGCTACGAGTATCCGAAGGTGTTCGTACATACATTTTGAGCTCAAAATCTGAATCGTTGGGAGTGGTTAAGTAGCGCAAACTGAACTGTGTTCAAGAGGGATGGGGCGTTCAAATTTCAACTCCTGAACACAGTGCGGTTTGCGCTACTTAACCACTCCCAACGATTCAGATTTTGAGCTTAAAATTTAAGTTTAAGTCTAAGCTTTTGAAAGCATTTAATGAGATACAAAAAACAATGGTAAAAAATAGTTGTTCGTTACTCCAAAGTCTAAAGCGCCCTCTATCGGCATTTTTTGAACTTTATCTTTAAAATTTATTTTCAAGAAAATACTGAAATGAAGAATAGTTTTAGAGAAAACCGCAAACCAATCGACCAATTTTTCCGGTTTTTATAATCATTTGAAATTTGGGACCCTAAACTTTAATGGCACCTACCTCCTTCGGAGGACGTTTGGGACCCTTAGTTTCCTATTTAATATTGTTTGTCTTGATGTGTACTATCACCCCTTAAAGTTTTGCCCAAGAGTTTAGATTCACCCTGTATATTACGCTGCTATTGAAAAAAATTAATACAATTTTAAAGAAAATATCAACAATAAAAATGTCTTTAAGTCAATTTGAGTTTTTGCAGGGTCGTAACCATACAAGTGTAAGATGGGCTGAGCGAGACCTCGAGACCTCTAGACTTCATAATCTTTTAATACTAATATTATATATATTACATATAAAATTAAATTTTGCTATCGAAAGTTTTATGAGAACGTAGAGGGAAGGCCCTAAAAAAAGTCTGTCTACATCTTTAAAATACAGAGAAACTACTACTGAAGGGCTAAACAAGACAACAAACATTATTGTAGCGATAGCGACAAGGCTACCAAAATGCATGGCCATTCGTTTTTGTCCAAAATCCTCCAAACCAGTCAAATTTTAATGCCCGTATTTCGCCACTCTCATATAGAGGCACCCTACTTATTACTGTTGCTTCTTTTTCTCCGGTGGTCTGTCGAAAAGTGGAAGAAAAGAAAATATGCCTTACACAAAACTACATTTTATTTTTCTTTTATTCACAGTTTTTTATCTTATTTTTCTACATCCTTTTTAGCAGTTGTACATCTTGTTGACCCTTTGGATGTCGCTTCTGGTCATTCCGTTCTTGTCATAAGGTTCGAGCAGCCTTTTGCCGTTCTTGGCGACCATGGTCAAGGAACGACGATCCTTGGAGAAGGCGTAGTTGCCGTACAACATGATGGAGTCATGATCGAAAGGAGTGAGCAACAGGTTCTGGTTGGGGGCGAGCAGGGAGAACTGAGATTCCATACCTGTAAGAAGAGAAGAAACATGAGTCATCATTCGTTTTATATTAGAGTTGTTAGTGAGAGCTGAATATTTTTAAACAGGCTAGTTGAGTGTAACCGACTGGGATTCGACCGATAGATCTATTTATTACTACCGATAAAATCAACGATTTTGGTTAATTGGACGCAAACTGAAGGATTGTAATCACGTGACTGAAACCGATGACAACACGTCAATGAATGACAATGACATGATTGACAAAACGTCAACATTAACGTTCAAGCGTTTAGATGAATGGCGAGTACGATAAGGTAGCACCACTTCCAACACTTTTGTCATCAGAATATGTTTAATTAGGACAAATTAATCGTATCAAAGTGCTCTGTAAGCCATATAAATTCGTTTCGAGGGTAATCACTTGTGACATTGACGCTGTCACTGCCGAATGTCCTCGATAACATTTCATAAACTAATTTTGCTCATTAAAAATGTTAAAAGCTTATTAGTTAAAAAATATGTTCAGTACTTCAATCGTTTTTTCAGTACTTCAATAGTTTTCATTAAGGTCAGTGTATAACAAACTGATGTACTGCTGATGTATCGCTGATGTGTTTTTTGAAAATGGTGGCAAATTATAACAAACCTTTCTGGATGTTCTCCCAGTAGATGATAAGGTAAGTGTCTCTGTCTGATCTGTTCTGCTCGTGGAAGAATCCAATAGCGTGTCCCAGTTCGTGGACGATGGTGCCTCTGTACAAGCAACCGTTGCCGAGTGACAAGGGCTGCTCACCCCGGTTGATCATGCCTACGTAAGAGTAGCATCTGAAAGGTAAAAAAGGATATTAGACTGGAGAACACATAAAAGAAGAACACTAAAGCTTCAGATAGATCATCATGCTACTTGCGGTCTTTTTGTTCTGGGCCAGGCGGTGTTTTTTTGTGGTTTCGCGGCTTTTTTCATCTTTTATGACTTTACAAGTAAAGTCGTGGATGTCCTGCAAGAAGGGGAGAGCTTCCTTCAAGTACGATCTTACCTTACCTCCTGACCCAGTGTTGAATCCATTGTTGATCCTCCCGTCCTTTTATTAAAAATCACAAATGGTGTTCGAAAACAATGGTTTTATTGCTTTAGCAGGACTTTCAGCTATTTTTGCTTTCTTAACGCAGCCATAAGCTGCGAACGAACCACCCTTCTAACTGTTCAGTGTCGGCGTCGTTTGTTGTGGCCACGTGGTGTCTTTGATTTTTAATGACTTTAAAAGGAAAGGGACTGTCCTGCAAAAGAGGAACCTTTCCTTCAAGTAGAGTCGAGCTCCTTATCTCCTGACCCATTGTTTATTCCCCTCATTATTTTGTGAATAAACCGCAGAACCGTCCCGAATAAAAGATTTCCCACGAAAACTGGAGAAGGATGGCAAAACACGCGTCTGTATGCAGCCTTAGGCTCCGTTCAAATGCTTGTTTTGCCATCATTCAACATTTTCCCAGGTATTCTTTTTTACCCTTCTGTGGTTTATTCACAAAAGGACGGGGAAATTCAACAACGAGTCAGGAGATAAGGAGATTCAATCAACCTCAAGGGAAGACTCCCTTTTTGCAGGACGTTCGTCGCTTTCTTTTAAAAGCCATTAAAGATGAAAACAACAAAAAAGCGCCGCGTGGCCACAATAAAGCGACGCCTGACCAAAACAAAGAGAGCACGAGTAGAATGATACGTCTGTCTGGAGCTTAAGATCGGTGCCGGATTACTGAATATACAAAGTGGGCAACTTCCTATGGACCTGGCTACTTTAAGGAGACCGGATGGCTAAGTAATTTAAATATACCTCATTTTTTTTGCTCAGGTTATCGTGCTATTCTAAAAAAAAGTAGGTTGTGCTGCTGCTACTGCTGTTATTGAATTTATAGTAACCATTTCACTTTTTCGGCTCATACTACAAAAGTATTGCATGTAAAAAACATTAAAACTGGTAGTTTTATAGAGAAATATATATTAAGCACGCTGAAGCAGACAGTTTTAAAATTGAAGAATTATTTAAAGTGCTATTTAATGTTAAAAGTGGTCAAGATAGTTTAGTTTAATAAGTTTTATCGGATCAAAAACTATGTTTAGCAATTTAACTAGCTTTGAAGGCACATGCTTGGCTAGATTTGGGTTTGGAAGTTGAGTCCAATCATTTTTTTTACATTGATTTATTATTTTTAAGTTTTTATTCAAAATTTCATTATTTGAATAGAAATTTAACTCACAGTCTGAAATAGATTTATATATATATATATATATATATATATATACTGTTGCTAGACTCTAAGAAAACCCAAATAATAATATTTTAAAAGTATTTTCAATTAAAAAATACATTTATACGTGAATATAAACTGAAAACTTTAAAATAATTAAATTATCACCTGCGAAAAGTATTTGATGGTGAAAATTGCATCATATTTAATACGTCATATTTAAAATGTATTGAATTCCTTGGGAACTGAAAACCCAATCAATGAGACAGCAATAGTAACCCCGTTGCAGAAGATTGCTACAGGCAGTGATAATATCATTCAATCTTCCGTGATCTGTTAACCTTCTTAAGACAGAGCAAATTATCCTATTTTTTGAACCTATGGGGTCTGTGTGGTGGTTGGCGAGCGTAGCTCGTAGGGGTATTTTCTAAGAAAAACATCCTAATATCATATCTAAGGTGTTTTGCAAACAGTTAAAATATTGTATTTATAAAACCTCAGCGTTACTTGAAATACTCTCATTCAAAATGAGAGGCAATTTAATGAATATCTAGATTTTAAATTCGCGGATAGGGATGAGACTAGTTGCTTAAACCTTTCCGGCATGGTGGGTCAAGTTCTGTCCCACTTAATTTTAATTCTCAAATGACACAACGGCACCAGTCTTTTAAAAGGAAATTTTGACTTTTAAATTGTCAAAGTGAAGAACAGGTTTTACTTATTTTGAAATAAATTTTTTTCGTAAGTCCCGGTGTCATTCAATTATTTCAACATTTTAGCAAATGAAGTACTTTGAACTGGAAAGGGTTAGGGGGTTACATAAGTTTTCAACTTTCAAAAAATCCATTTTTGATTTTTGACGGAAATTAAATCTTTACAGTATGTTCTGTAAAATTACGGACAAAAAGATTTAAAGTGATATCTCAATAGTTAAGAAAAATATGAGCCAAAGTGTAAGCGCGCACACGATCAAAATATATTAAAACCTAAAATTTTAAACTCGATTATTTGGAAATTACACTTTTAAGCAGCATAATTTGTATAATTTTTAACATTTCTGGATAAAAATTCGAAAATTTGAGCCAATGGCGCTTAGCTACAATCTTATTTTACAAGAAGAAACTCAGATTGCAATTTTTATTTTCGTTTCTACAGGAAGTTAGGATGTTGCCTATCGAGCCCGGATATTTTGGTCAACGCGGCTGCTGGTATCCCACGTAATATGTGACCAAATTTAACAAAAAATAAAAAAAATATTTTTAAATACTTGAAGCAATGAAAAACAACATTTATTAGTTTTTCAATTAATTTTAATCCCTCCCCCCCCCCCCAAAAAAAATACAGAATATGTTATTTTTTCCCGATAACAGTCTTCGCCTCTTCGATCGCGAAATCCCATGTTAACCTAGAAGAAAATCGAATTATAATTAGTTGAAAATTAAGAGAGATTTTAAGCAAACATAAAGAGTTTCAGGTTTGCACTTTCTCTCTTAATTGGCGATTTTGTGAAAAATAAATCTGTATAATAAAAGCCTAAATCATGTGACTGTCATCAACAGTTCTGGGCTGACCGCTTCGCTTTTAATGTGCCAAGTGGCCATTTTGGTACTTCAATGTTAGCCAGGCGCAAGTGATAAATTGCCAAATATTTTTCCAACGCCATCTTTTTATCTATATTATAATAGCCCAAGTCATGTGACAGTCATAAAACATTACGGTCTGAATCCTTCGCTTTTCATCTGCAAAACTTCCATTTTAATTAAAAAATCAATTTTTTGTAAGTAAAGCTGCAAAAAAGTTACCACGATCGCAAAGAATTCTTGATACTTTTATGTTAGCCGGACGCAAATGTCGCCAATAGCTTTGTTCTATCACGTCAGTTAACATTTTTTATTTTTCGCGTGGTAAATTAAAATAATGCTTTGATGTTGAAATTAAATGTCATGGTTTAAGGTATTATTTATTATTTTTCTTTTCATTTCCTTTTTGAAAATTAAAAGAAATCAGTGAAAACCATGAATTTTAAATGTTTCAGTTTTAAATGAAAGTTACGGACTGAAAAGATTATATTTTAAATGAAATTAATGAAATACGAAAAAATGCGAAGGGAACAATGGTTGGCGATTTATCACCTGTGGCCGGCTAACATAAAAATACAAAGTTCTTGATTTCTCTATCAGAATCTTCCGACTTGGCGAAGGATTGAAAAAGTAAATTAAACTATGAATAAAAGTAACATTATACCATGCTTAGCATACCTATAAGGGAGACCAAACTGGTCGCCAAGGGCGGCTAGTTATTAAATATTTGTTTTCCAGAGAGAAAAAAGAAAAAAAGTTAAATAACAAAAAAAAAAGGAAAAATTATCGTTGAATATTTTATTTTTTGAATTTAAATACGTAAAAAAACAATTACATTTAATTTATAAATTTATTACACAAATTAAACATTTATTGTAAATTATATTCTTTTTTACTCAAAGCACCTATCATTACTTAGGCAAAATTTAAGGGATAGGTAGTACGGATTTCAGCAAATCATTACAAAATCTGCTAATTTGCCTATTGTTTTTATTTAATTGGTTTCTCTCTTGGTTTTGAATAGACTGATGATAAATATCGAAAAATGGTTTCCACCATTAGAGAGTAGTGAGTTTCTGAAATTGTTGTTTTCCATTTTAAGTTTTCTATAAAGTCTCAAAACGTGAATCTTTTTCAGATTTCGTCGGGATCTTAAAACATTTAAAATATAAGAAAGGAGAAGTTTTTAAAAACTCACTACGACGTTATCAAACGCTTACTGTTGATGGTGAAATTCATTTTTCGAAACATACATCAGATTATCATCTCATTCAAATTTTCCATGGTATTTCAGCGACCAACGACATACATGGCCAGTTCATGACTTTTAAAACTTTACATGGAGTGGATTATCTTTACACGGCGATTGGTACAAAACGATGGACGCACCGCTTTGTACCAATCACCGTGTAAAGAGGATCCACTTCGTGTGACGTTTTAAACGTCATGAACTGGCCTTGTATGTCGTTGGTCGCAGAATTTCGCGTTCGCAGAGGAAGCGTGAAAAGGCCCTTTCTGCGTCGAAATGATCATGAGTCACGCCGCCGATATTCGTAAAGTGATGTATCCACTCACCCTTGGCCGGAGAAAAGTTTGATGTAGTTCCTCTGTGTGGTCCTTGGCACGAAACGGAGACATGTGTTCAGGTGGTAGTCCTGCATGGCGGACTGGATCAGAGCGGTGGATGTAGCTGGAAAAAAGAAAGGAAAAAATTAGATGAAACGGATTGGAAAATGTTGCTTTAACCCTCTCGCTGCTGAACCCGATATTTCCTCGGGAATGCATTTTTTCGTCTCATTAATCCTTCTTGATTATTCCCACCAGTTATTTTTTATTGCAAATTTTGCCTTAGTTAATCGAAGCATTTTTCCTATTAAATTAGACAAAAATTTTTGTTTTGAAAAATTGGTGACAAAAGAATAAAAATTCTTAAATACACAATTTTTGAAGCTATTTTGAAAAAACAATTGCGCAGCGAGAGGGTTAACCGTCCGATTAACAAGACTCTCATAGAAAATAAGTGTCTAATCATTTATATATTTTTTTCTATTTTTTGTAGATTATGTTGTATTATAATACTCACAATAGTTTTCAGTTGAAAGTCAATAGTTTTTTTAATATTTTATTTTATTTAAATAAGCCTATAAATGTACAGATGGGTCCAATGGATTCGACTGGTAGTTACGCAGTCAAAGAAAGAAATAGGCCACTGTACTCTTCTAATCCTTGCTTCCTTTCAGCCTTATTTGATCACATGACAATTTCAACATTGGTTTGAAACTAGGAAGATAGAATAGAAGGAGTCAACACATTAATCTTCCCTTTAGAATGTTTTAAAGAAGACAAACGAGTTTTTCTCCCCGTCTCCTGTGTTCGCCATATTTGACTTGGACCGATAGCAGTCAGCAGTTTCCAGTGCACGCCCCGGCCGCAGCGCTTCAAATGTGGTGGACGCAGGGGGTTAGAAACGACCTCAAGTGACGTTACAAATGGTATCTCCTCCCATTCTATACTCCTAGGTTTGAAATCAAAATATTATTAATGTAACAGTAAAAAAATGGATGTATCGCGGAATTCATCGGCTGTGAGAAATTCATGGATACTCTTTTTTTTCGGCAGTCTGTGGATTAATAATTATATTCTCTTCAACAACATTGCACTCTTTGAACCGGGAAAAGGTATCATTTATTCAGTACACGCTGCGCAATATTGTTCGACATGTTCACTCCCACAGTTGAATATTATTCTCAATGTTAGCTGAAATACCTGGCGTTTCCCGGGGTTCTAAACTTGTTTGATTAGAAAAATCAATTTTAAAATTAAACAGCGTACGGACTATGAATCTCGTGCAAATATGCTCTGTTTTTTTAATATATTGAAAGCCTTGAGAAATTTTGATTTCATAGCAGTATTTTAAAAAAAATGTTCCCTAAGCCTAAATAAATATGGTCTTGATTCTTGAAAAAAAAAAAAAAATTGAAAAAGGAAATGTAAATTCATGAAAAGCCCTTCATAATATAACTTTCTCTTGTAAAAGTCATGCATTAACAATATATTCGTTTTAAATAGGAGGTCATACGTGAATCCACCTATGTTATTCGCAACTAAAAAGAAATGGCGCATCTAGTATTTGTCGGGAATTAAATTAAAATCATACAGTCGTGACATCATAATTCACGTGTATATTTTAACATAATAATAAGGTATGACTCCTGCTATAGCCAGGACAATTGCCGTTATCATTATCTTTTTACGTGAAGGTTTCGCTATGGTACTCCATTGTGAAATTTGGCAATTTTTGAAATTCATTATTTGAAAAACGGCATAATCATTAGATTTGAAATTTATATCAAGAAAAAATACAATTTTTAACCTTTCTAACGCAGTTTGCCTAATAAGTTTCTGACAAATACTTTTCGAGCTATTAATTTTTTTAGTAACTTCAAATGTTTCATTTTCCGAGATTAATCTGTGGCAACGATTAGCGAAAAAACCAGTCGTCACCAAAGCGTAGCTTTTTATTACAGAGGATATGTTGTTCAATGGAGGATATTCCAAATATGGGTTCGAGGCTGAAAAAAGTCACATGATACCGGTAATTTACCCAAGGAACTTCTAACTGATAAGAAGGGAAGATACTACTGCTTTGCCTCATGAACTGTTTCATTGGCTAGCGGGGATTTACATTACACGTCTACGGAGCCTTCCCTTCTTTACGCTAGAAATTTTTACCTTGACCACGTGACCGACCCTCTTTCGGAAAATCGAAATTTTCGAATAATCGAGAATGCTTCAATTTTAAGATTAAGGAGAAATATGTGCAATATTTTTTATTATGGTAACATGTGCTTAATAAAAAAATAAAGCAATAGCAAAATAGAAACAAGGATAAATTGCCTGAACTTTAATTTTGAAATTAAGTAACTTTTTCGTATATCACAAGGGTTTGAAAAAATGTTTTGTTTGTCGCAGTTTCGACTGCCTTTGCTTTGAAGCTCTATCACGGAGTTTTTTAATATTATCAGTTCACCAGTATCACAGTCTTTCTGCTGCTACATCCATGCCAAACCTTTTGAAAAACATACAAAAACTTCAGAATTGCTAAAAAAAAAAAAAAAAAAAAAAAAAAAAAAGGGATTTCGGTAGTTTTCTTCGTTTCACTTCGCAACTTACGGGAGCTCGTTACATTCAAAGGAACTCTAAAAAAGGGGATCGCAAATATTTATATATACTCTTAGCTCGGTTAAGTCGGAAAGGACAGCTTGTACACAAGGGATATGATAGTTAAAAAAAAAAGAAAAAAACTTTTAAAATGGATTTTGCACACAAGAAATATAATAGAAAAAAAATGGATTTTGGTTAACCGAGAGTTTCGATTAAAAGAGTTTTGGATAAAAGAGGTAGTACTGTACATTTATTAAGTGAAAAAAAAAAAAAAAGCTTTTTCCAAACGGATTTTGCACACAAGGAATGTGATGGTAAAAAAAAAAACTTTAAAAATGGATTTCGGTTAACCGAGAGTTTTGGTTAAAAGAGTTTCGGATAAAAGAGGTTCTACTGTAATATCAATTTCTTCCTGGCTTTTGTGTTATCTGAGAAGCAGTCATTCGAATGATCAGAACCTGATTACCGCACAGACCAACTAGGCCGTGGCCTTGGGCCCACTGATGATAGGGACACTAAAATGAGTAATAAAATTTAGAAACCAGTTCTTAAAAATGCACTTTTCTGCAATTTGCTCGATATATATATATATATATATACATATAATTAACTTGAAAACTGCATAGTAATATCTAATAACTTTCAAATATTCCCTAAAGAAAATTCTACCTAGAAAATTCTATTTAAGGGGCTCTCGAAAAGGTCGTGGGCCTTGGGCGCTACACTTCATCGGGCTCTGCGAATGATAATAAACTGGACACGGTCAGTTTATTAGAACCATTCTGTACTGGGTCAATTGAAGCTTTTCTATTCCAACGAGTATGTTTTGTAAACAAACTGGGTACTAGGACTATAGTTTCGAATTAGCCCTTTTTTTATTCAAAAAAATTATCCCACCAGAATTTTTGTATAGTTATTTCTGGGGGGTTTTTTTTGTTTTTTTTTGTTTTTTTTGTTTTTTTTTCCAGAATTTTTAATCTAGAATATCTGTCATTAAATAAAACAGAAACGCTGGTAGGATGGTAGATTTTTTTAAATTAAAAGTGATTCCAAAATGCCAACACTGGACGGCATCTCATGCGAAATAAAATCTCCAGTGTTCAATAAATGGAATCTCTCTCCTACCCTCAGTAGCGGCACTGTCTCATTTATTTCATTAAATTATATGATGATATCAAGCAAAGTGACTACTTACCGAGGGATGAGTCGATGATGTAAGGAATCTGTTTGTTGGTCCATCTCATCTGTTGGTGAGGGATCACGTTCCTGTCCTGGAACAAAATAATATAAGTTCATTTAGTCATTCAGATATGAAGCAAGAATAGTTCATTTACACTCTTTTATTTAACTCAGCTTGGTTTTCTATGTTTTTACTTTCTTCTATCTTTACAAGAAGAAAGTATTGGATTCATGAAAATTTTCGAATTCCGCTTCTTGGCGGATTTACACGTTTTAGGGGTCAGAAAACCATAAAAACATGTTTTTAAAAAATGTCTGTCTGTGTTTGTGTGTGTGACACAAGTTTTGTAGGCGCACTATCTCAAGAACTAATGAACGGAATTTAATAAAAATTTATATTTTTTTCGATTCCTTAGTTTTATAGCGGAAACGAACTTCGCACCAAATTTGAAGTCTGCAGGTGCATTAGATATATGAGATCTTTTGGATGAGTGAGTCACTCAGTGATAAAATTATCGATTATCAGACATTTTCAAATATCATTATCTCGGAAACTAATTATGCGTTATTTATAAACTTTTGGATTCTAGGTAATTAGGGGAGACTTACTACGTATTTCGTATAACAAGTACGTAGGTCACATAGATTTTCAGTAGTAGAGTGTCGAAATTTGGCGAAAACAGCTCGAAATGGTTCGTGTAATATAACACACTAGTATGTCAGACGAACTTGGCTGACACACTGCCGTGTGTCTAGATAAAAGGAATTTTCTCGAATTAGATACTTAACTAGATAGATTTCTTGTTTCTGAATTAGTATAGGAACCAAGTTTTATATAAAAAAAAAATCGTCAGAGCCGTTTTTGATGTATAGCAGCATTTTCAGTGCTGAGTATTTAACCTGTCAAAATGAACTATCCCGAATTTGGGACGTTTACTAGTTCGTTTTCTCGCGCTCGATTTAGTATAGGGACTTGTCATGTTTCGCGTAAATCGCATAAGCATTTTTTTATCTATAGCAAGAAGAATTTTCATCGCTGAGTTTGTTTTAACCTGTCAAAGCAAATTTTCTTGAATTCGAAACCTAGATAGATCGTTTCCTCGTGCTCAATTTAGTATAGGAGGTAAGTATCGTGAAAATCTTCATAACCGTTTACGATATCATCCATAATCGGGAAAATTGCATGCTCGTTTAATATATACGAGTACACTGTAAAAAAAGATCTGTAATTCTACAGATGTAAAGTTACAGAAATATGTATGCTTACTAAAATTTTATCTGTACACTTTACAAAAAAAGATGTAAATCTACAAAACTAGTTTTTGTAAAACTACAGAAATCTGTAGCTTTACGAAAGAATCTACTAAAACTACAGTAATCTTACTAAAATTTTATCTATAACCCGGGTTCCAATTACATAAAAAGTTCTAGGCATCCCAGTTTCCTAAAAAATTCTTAGTAACCTTACAGCTTTTTTGATTTACGGTGCAAAAGTGTATCTGTTGCATGAATTTTTGTTGTTGCCGTTACATAAAAAGTTCTAGGAATACGAGTTTCCTAGAAAAATTTTAGTAAAATTACAATTTTTTTTTTTTTTTTACAGTGTATATTATTTTATTATATTAAAAAAGAAACATATCAAAAACTATATATATAATATATATTAATAAATTCATCCGCTTGCGCTTTCTTTCATGCGTAAAAAAAGATGACTTTTCCATAATCGGGTTCGATGCTCACGCCACAATAACACAGTTTAAGGGATTTCTTTTTCTCCTTTGAAGAATCGTGAGTTTCAGTTAGTAAATCAGTCAAGATAACATCGAATGCTTATAAAAGAGTGGTATTTTTAAAAACTATTTTTACTTTTATGTGTTTTTACTTTCTTCTATCTTTACAGGAAGAAAGTATTGGATTCATGAAAATTTTTGAATTCCGGTTTTCGACGGATTTACACGTTTTAGGAGTCAGAGATGCCAAAAAACAGATTTTTGCAAAATGTCTGTCTGTGAGTCTGTATGTGACACAAATTTTGTGGGCGCCCTATCTCAAGAACTAATGCACGGAATTTAATAAAAATTTACATTCAGTTAATCCCTGATATAAATTGGCGCTGATTAGTTTTTGGTGTAAATCGCTCAACAGGTGGTGCTGCTATGCAACATTTTTCACGATTTCCACAATAGCTCAATCTCCAGAACTAATGCACGGATTTTCATTAAACTTCAGATTCAGTTAATCCTTGACATAAATTGATGTTTTATACATTTTGGTGTAAATCGCTCAACAGGTGACGCTGCTATGCTGCATTTTTTTTGTAATTTCCGCAATAGCTCTATCTCCAGAACTAATGCTTGGATTTTCAACAAACTTCAGATTCAGGTATACCTGGTTATGAATTAGTGCTGTTTATGTTCTGGTCCAAATTGCTCAACAGGTGGCGCTGCTATGCTGCATTTTTCAGAATTTCCATCACAGCTCTATCTCAATAACTAATGCACGAATTTTCATCAAACTTCAGATTCTGGTATATCTTGATATCAATTAGTGCTGTTTATGGTTTGGTGTAAATCGCTCTACAGGTGACGCTGCTATGCTACATTTTTCAGAATTTTCGCTGTAGCTCTATCTCAAGAACTAATGCACGAATTTTCATCAAACTTCAAATTGAGATATACTTGGATATGAATTGGTGCTAAATTGATATAGTTTCTTGTACTATTTAAATTATTTAATTGACGTGATTTATATAGAAGAAAGTTTTGTGATGGCCACAACATACTAGTTTATACATGAAGAGAAAGAATCGCGTAAAAGGTCACTTACATCGGGATCGAATCCTAAGATGTCTCCTTGGAACAAGTCGGGATTCTGCACAGCAAGTCGTGCCCGCTCTGCGAAAGAAAAGGACAGATTTACTATATGGGTAATTTAACATGTAAAATTAGAAAAGGTGATAAAAATTGTTATTATTACTGTCGTTTCTTACAGTGTTTTTGTGAAACTAAGGATAAAAGTTGCAACGTATCTGTAGTTCTCCAGTTACTTTATTTAATATTATTATTATTTATGACGTTTTTTATGGCGTTTTTGTGAAACTAAGGATAAAAGCCAGTTACTTTATTTGATATTATTATTATTTATGACGTTTTTTATGGCGTTTTTGTGAAACTAAGGATAAAAGTTGCAACGTATCTGTAGTTCTCCAGTTACTTTATTTATTTTTTAATTATTATTATTACTGACGTTCCTTATGTTGTTGTTTTTTTTGCGAAAATAAGGATTATACGCTCAACAATGTTAATAGTTTCTCTCTATTCTAAAAATAGTTAACAAACGCTGTGGCTGCTGTAACTGAATTTATTGTGACTGGGTTTCTTTTTCGGCTTATCTTTAAAAAAACTATACCATATAAAAAATTAATATTCGAAGTCTTAAAAAGAAATGTATGATAAAAATGTTTAAGCAGACAGTTTTTAATTCTAATAAGTATATTAAGCGCTTTTAATGTCGCAATCGTTTAAAATAGTTCAGTTTAAAAAGTTTTATAGGATCAAAAACTATGCATAGAAATTGAACTATTTTTTTCAAGCACATACCGCAACTTGCAATGTCAAATATTTTTTTATATATGTCTAATTTTATTTTTTTTTTTTTTTAAATTCATTCTTTCAACAGGTTCTACGTCTATTTCATATATCAAAAAAGACTTTTTTTATCTTTTTTACTTATTGTAGCCACATTTGAAAAAGCGCTAATAATGTTATTGCCAAGCGATTTTTAAGTTGAAAAATATATTTACATGTATATATTAAAAGAGAAAGAAAGCTTTAAAATAATACGTGCGAAAAGCTTTAAATTGAGGGAAAAGTAAGTCATATTTAAAACGGTATTTTTAAAACGAGATATTTAAAACCATCTTTTTATAGCATATAAAAAGAAAATTTTTCTTCTAGACGTCCGGGAGGCAACAACACTTTTTACTTAATAATTTTATATAAGCTGCTATTCGAATGTGTGATAGATTTTATTTAATCAATCATCAAATAAGCCAACAGCAGTCGCGACAGCGATGAATGTGGCCTTGGGAACCGAAAATCTCCCCAATCAAAGGGAAATGAATGGCAGCCCTAATACAGAACAGGCGAAGCCTGCTAGTATTCCTTAAAATAGGAAAATATATTATTACCAAGAATAAAAATACACAATAACTTCCTCCGAGTTTCCCACAATTCCAAAAAACGTTCCTTATCTTTAGAAACGCCTGCAGAAACCAACATATTTCCGAAAATTAAAGTATTTACAAAAGCAAAGATTCTTTTACTGCCAGTGTCATTCGGAATCGTTTGCGAGTAGTCTTTACAATCCATTTAATAAGTTTTGTCAAACCGAATTATTGGTTTTTAGAAGGCGATCATTCTCAATTAAACTCTTTCATCTCCGTAATTGAATTTATACATGCAAGTGTAACAAAATAATGTTAATTTTAATGTTAATGTTAAGGGGGCTCAGGGCTTGATCGATACCGAAAAACATGTAAACAGAGATCTCGCTTCGAGTTCGTATAAAAACAGAAGTATTCAATGTAACTAATTTAAACTTTCTGATATTTTTAAGGTATGCTTGTAGTCTTATAAAATTATAAAATGAAGTACTTCAATCTAATAAAATAAAAAATATAGCAAAATTTTCGAAAAAAAAATTTAGGTGTCATATCACCATCCGTAAGATAACGTTGAATTGACAAAAGAACCTAATTTTTGCTTTAAAATGATCAGGAAACTTTACTCTATAGAATGAATTAAGGATATAGTTATCACTCAAAGGAAACCTTATTGAAAAAAAATCTCACATTTTAAAATTTTAAAAACACTAAAAAATACAACTTTTTTTCTTTAAAAATACTCAAAATATTAAACTATCTAAAATATATTAATTCATTCTATAGATAATGGTGTTATATGCATGTAAAAAAAAAAAAAAAAAAAAAAAAATTAAGCCATTTCATCAAATAGTTTTTTTTTTTTTTTTTGTAACCTTACGGATAGTCGTCAAAAATCAAGTTTTGAGAAAACGCGACTTAAAGTTGCAATTAAATGGGTGCGGCTTTGAAAGTGATTGTTACATAAATGCCTATAACTCCGTTAAAAATGCAAATATTTTTAAGCAGTTTTTTGAACTGTGTTCAGAATTAATTGAATAATCAAAATTGATACTCAAAAAAAAAAAAAAAAAAAAAAAAAAAATCTATTTTTTGAAAGTTTTCAAGCCTTGAGCCTCTTTATGGTACCTGACTACTTTAAAATGCGATTGCCCACCAAAATTTTTCAATTTCTTTTTATTACATTTTATTAAAGCCCAATTCTTCGCCTTTACAAATATGTATTTTCGACCGAAAACGAAAACGAAAATGTCCAGAAACATTTTATAAGTAATTACTACATACATAAATATGCATAACTATTAATTAATTTTACGTGTTTATTAAATATACATAATATTAATTAATTATACTTGTGGCCCGAATTGGCTCTATCTGTGCCTCTGACCAAAACTTATTATTTTCATATAAAATGAATTGTAATTAATTCATCAACGACGCAAAATGATTTTCTAATTATACGAATTTCACCTAATTAAAAAATGTTTTAGGTATAGAAACTACGATTTATCTTTCATAATGATTTTTGTAAATGATCATCTGTTATATTAAGAACTTTCTCAAAGAGTATTCGAAACATTTTTGCGATTTCAAACTAAAAATTTTCTATCACTGTTAAGTCTGCAGCTTTTAATGAGCGCGTAAAAAGCGTCTTCAAAGTTGAGTCATATATGAATTGCTTGCTTTATAATTTGCACTCACGTCTTGAATCAATCATGACTGATAATTATAAACAGTAAAGTTCATAGCAATAAAAAAAAAAAAAAAGCGTGCCTCATTTGAGACGATACAGCTCAAATTAATGAGTCATGTTGAAAATTTCCGAAAGAGGAAAAGAGTTTTTTGGAATACAGATAGTTTCAGTCGAGTTTCGTTCCGGTGAAATTTTCAGCAGCATTTTCGTCGAAAGCGAATTTCCGGCCAAACTTTGATTATGGGCCGAAAACGAAAACGAAACCGAATTTTCAGTCGATCACTAACTATAAATATAATTTGAGTTATAGCGATTTAAAAAGTACTTGATTGCTGTGAATGAAACCAGAAATGCCAAACGTTTCAGTGCAAAACGTTTTTGTTTTGTTTTTTTCACTTCATACAAAAACTGTCGAAAACTGCCTTCTAGAAAAATTAAATACGTTTTATGGAAAATGCACTTTTCAGTGAAAATTCCATACGCAAAACATGATTTCTCAAAACGTTATTGAACTATCACTTTGAAATTTCTACATTTAACCCATATTGGACCACACCGATTAAATATTTTTGAAAATTTTTAAAACTTCGATTATATCATTAATATTATGTAATTAAGTAGATACTAGCAAAATTTTGAAAAAAAGTTTTTAATTTTTTAAGTAACTAGCTGTCTTATAAACAGGACATATAAGTAGGACACATAGTAAGGACATATAAAATGCATGCATAAACTAATTTTATGAGCAAATATTTTATTTTACTTTAAAAATACTGTTTATGTTGTACAAAAATACTCTATTATTTCTCCAATAAAAAAGTAATAACAACGGTAAAATTCTAAATTGTAAGATGACAATTTTTAAAGGATTTTTTAAATAGATTTTTTTCAATTAAATTTTAATTGGTTACTTGTTTTTTTGTTTATACATTTACTTTTATGTATTTTAAAGACGTCATAACAAAATGCATCCAGAAAATCCTTACCAATTTTATTTTTAAAAATGTTTTTTATAGGACAGCGGTCCAATATGGGTTAATTTCAGAATAAATACATTTTGTTTTATAGCTGTTGTAGCAATAAATGAAATCTTCTTTTGAAGACATTTATTTTTGGGTATGTTGTAACGCGGTGATATAAAGGGTTAAAACTATTCTCAAAAAAAAAAAAAAATACCCTGCTCAACAACGTGAAACTTTCTAACCCATTTTCTGGCTCCTTTTTAAACGTAAAAGCACTATACTCGCAGGCATGATTATTGAAGCAATTTGCATCGAATAGTTTTTTTTTCATTTTTCGATAAATGAATTACATATAGTTACAAGCAATTCAATTTTATGACAGCAGTTTTTTTTTCCCTCTTGCACGTTGTCGCGGCCGGATATTTTGTTCAAAACACCAACTTTGACCACAATGTCTGAAATGTCTTCTCTCTTTATCGAAAAATGGAAAAGACAGTTCGATTATATGTTTTCTGAATAAAAACACCTTCTAATTTAATGATGCGTTTGCGATCAAAAAGGAATTTTTAAACAATGTGTCATAAAGTAGATAACTTTGATTTGAGATTTTAATAGCAGTTTTTTGGGGTGATAAATCAAAGTAGTGCTTACCTCTGTCGGAGGTGGCATAGACTGCCGTAGCCAGGAGTAAGATGGCAACCAGGGACTGCATGACTGTAAGTTGGACCTTGCAGAGGTGAGTGTGTTGGGCCCTGATCCCTGTCGGATCTATTTAAAGGGACGCGATACCCTTGATAACGGAGATTATCATTCGGCAAAGCGGATGGGAAAATCGGCAGATGCTTAATCTTACGTAAAGTTTGATTTTTGACCAGATTTTTGATAGCGTTTTAGCTGAGTTGATGTTTTTTGTATAGCACACTATATTTTTAATATATCAGGTGTTTTATGGTATATTTTGCACACTATTTGCAAACAGTAATCTCCGTAATCTTTTCTTTACTTTTATCCTTGCAGATGTTGCAGAAACAGGCCACATTAATTCTAGAAATATTACTGGAAGATTATTGTTTGGATAACGTTTGGTTTGGTTGTACGAATAAAACATAAAAATTATCGCCAATTAGCACACTTGATATATTAAAAAATAGTAAGCGTCAATTCTGGTTTGAGTTTCGTGGAAGATCTTCGAAATTTAAGCAGGCTGTTTTGTTGAAGGAAAGCAACAGATGTCGGGTTGGGTCCATCACGGTACTATAGAAAGTGCCGGTGGAAGTTGGTCGTGATGGCGTAATTGCGCATCGACTAGGAAAAGGAAGTATACTACAGGCAAAGGAATATGGGATTTTTTTTAAAGATTTTCCGATTTGTTTTCTTTATAATTTTTTAAGGGTGAAATTTATAATGCATTCATTAGTTATTTGTTGTTTTTTTAGTTTTAAATATTTTCATAAAAAGAGGTCTAAAGTTTTTTTTTTCTCAAGTTAATGAAATTTCTTTTTTGCCTTTCTGATTTTGTACTAATTGTTTGGCTGTGTTTAAAGTCGGTAATTTCTCATTCAGCACGACCAGAGTCGCCGTTAGATTTCATGGCACCTCAGACTTTTTTTCTTTTACCTATTTGAGAAGCTTATCCGCCTCCCCCTTTCTCAACCCATTGGAGTACAGTGAAACCTCTCTGTGCGACCACCTCCATTAAGAGACCACCTCCCTGAACGATCATTTCTTCATGGAACGAAATTTATTCCCATAGGCTCAATACTAATCTTATCTCCATTCAGAGGCCATTCCAGTTGAACTCCGTCCAGGAGCGACCCATTTCTTTGAAGAAAAGGAAACAAATTCTGTTTTTTCTTGGTCGGTTGAAGAAGATTGTATCAGGATAATAATTCCGGAGAGTGCATTATTCATCTAACTTCTAAACTAAGTTTAGATTTTTTTTTTTTTTAATTCCTGTTACTTTTAAGTGTTTAAACCACTTTGTCGCTTTTTAGGCAATGCATTTAAGTCTTATGACAATTAAGAATGACGGTCAATAAACTCCCCTTCCCTATTCTGTCAGGAAACTCTCAAAGAAATCGATATATTTATGAAATTGTCATTATTTGCTCCCGTCAAAAAAAAAAAAAAAAAAAAAAAAACATTTATTTACTGAACTTTGAAAGAAATAGAAGTTATAAAAGATAAACCGTAAAATCAAAGCAAACGTCGATGTATTCATTTTTTAAATTCTGCAGTAATTAACTTATGCAAATAACTTTTGTTTTGATACTTAAATTTTAATATTTTTTCCTAATGTGAAAAATAAATTTTAGTAACATTAATTGTTACCTTTTTCAACAATTGAAATCTAGATTTAAACATGACCTCCATTAAAAGACCACCTCTCGGAGCGACAATTTTTTATTGGAACGCAACGTGGTCGCTTTAGGGAGGTTTTACTCTATTACCAGGCCTAATATGTACAAAGGCGGGGAAATTTAATGTCAGTTAATAATCTTATAACTTACCTTATCTGCAGAAATATTTTTTACCCCCCTCCCCCTTAGTAATGCATACGTACTGCGTGGCATACGTTACTGTGAATGTTTTAAGGCGGTTCTCATATTCCCTGCTCAACAAATGCGAAATTTTCTGACTCATTTTTAAACGTAAAAGCACAAAATTTGCAGTACTGACTATTAAAATGATTTGGAATCGAACTACGTTTACCATTTTTCGATAAACGAATTGCTTATCGAGTTATAAGCGATTTTGGTCACGTGATGACAGGTTTTTCTCATTTCTCGCGTTTTCATGTTGTGAAATTTGGATCAAAATGCTCACTTTGGCAGTATTTTCTGAACGATCTTTTGCTTTTACCAGAAAATGGAAAACGTCTTTCGATTACATAGTTTCTAAATAAGAACACCTGCCAATTTCAGGGGTCTCCGAACAAAATGAATCTAAACTTGAGCAATAAAGTAGCCATTTTGGTTTGAGAACAGCCTTAATACATTAAGTGCCACGGTGACTGGCACTGAAGCTTAAAAATTTACAATGTTTTAAGTAACTTTTAAGAAAGTATAATCCTGTAATAAATAAAAGGTAAGTAAATTTTAAATAAATTTTCAGTAATTACTTAAAACGATATATATATATTTTAGTTTTATATCATATTTTAGACCGTCAGTCATCGGTGAATAACGCGTTCTGAACGGAAAGTTCAGTGTCGGTCACCGGTGATTGACGTGGCATTTAACGTGTTAAGAATATACAGCATTAATTCATGTTTATTTTTCACCGTATATAACTCTACCATTTTTTATAACTTTTTTAATGTTAATAAAAATATAACTTATGTACAGAATGATTCACAGTTTTATATATTTACATTTTTTTTTCGTCTTTTTACATTCAGTAATGCTTAATCATACGGTGATGAAATTCTCGTATAAAGGATTTGGAAAAGTTATGTAATAATCTTAGATTAAGGTCAAGAATATTTTCTTTGCCCAGAGCTAAACTTTTGGTGGTCGGACCCTAGATGCAGCATTAAGGGAGTTCTGCATGGCCAAAATTTCTTAGACCGGACCCGGCATGCAAAACGTAAAAAGCTTAATTGACCCGGCCTGGCCCTACTGAATTTGTACAAAGCATGCTTATATTTATCGCTGTTAAAGTATATCACTGTTTGAAATAATAAGGTATGTAAGATATCGGTAACAGATGCCTTATACTGTAAAAATTGAAGATGAAAAATTGTGATATTTCTTTAACAAAACAGTATTCTTCTACATTTAAATTTAATTTGGTTTAATAAATTACAGGAGCAAGTTTTTATTGACTTATCTAAGATTTATTTACTTAATTTAATATTTTGAGAATTTTTTTAACTACCTTATGGGCTTGGGGGGGGGGGGGGGAGGGTTCAAGTTAGGGCCATTGGTTCCCGTTTGATTTTGAAATTTATTTAACTAAATGTCCCTCATCTATGATGATAAAAAAAAGTAAAATTTATTCTTTGTAAGTGACATAAAATATTTAAACTAAGAGAACGAAGAAGTGAGAATTTTTCAACATGGGACTCTACACCCTGAAACCCCATGAAAAACAATTTTTAATTAGGTTTTTTCATTTTACGCTTATGCGTTTCAAATTTATATTAAACTGGGGCTTGGGGGGTAAGGGGAGGGGGACAGATCTCTTCTGAAGAGGTAAGGCCTTCTTACTTGTTCTGAAGGCATCCTGTTCTGATTTTCGGGCTATGTTTAAAAGTTGTTTTGTATGAAGAGTTCTGACAAAAAATACTTAGTTTAGAATTTTTTTTTATTATTCTTTAGTTTTAAAAATGCCATTAGACTCCGAACGGTTGGCACATCCGTCCTAAAATACTGCCACTCCCTAGATTTCTTTTTGCTCGTGCCCATCTAAACTACATTGATTTTTTAATTAAACTCTACTTGTATATAAATGTCTGAGTTGTCCTTAATATCGTTAGTAGATTTTCATGGCTCGGAGACTTAAAAATCTGAAAAATGTTACACAATAAAATCTTCTAAAATGGAATCGCATAGGAGAGGAGAAAAGTCCGTTCTCAAGCTCCCTTCTCAGCAAGTACAGTCGGGAAAAAATGTAAACACCCCTACTAACTCTGCAACTAATTATTAATAGAAGAAAGTAATAAACGATTGGAAATAAAGTCTACTTTTAAATGACGTCTATAAAATTTGCTTAAGGGGCCAGCTAATCTACAAACCAAAAACAGGCAAAACTGAGTTTTTTTTCAATGGCAATACCCAACTTAGACAATATGTTTTAAATCTTCGGTTCAAACTATGCCTAGAAACGAAATTTCTAGTCATTTGAATGGTACGTTTTTGAATTATAAGCATTCAAATTTTAGACTTTCTAATGTTAAATTACATTTTCATATTTTTTATTAATATTTCCTTAAATTATAACTCTAATGAGATAAATTTTTGTGCGGTTATAATAGCAAAATACACGAACATAAATACATTGAATTTGTAATTTTAAAAATTTTATAATATGAATTATAAAATTAATATTAAAAAAAATAATTAAAACCTAAACTTTTTTTTTTGATAAATTTATATTTATTATGTCCTGCTTTATGCGAATTCTCAATTTCAAATTTTTCTTCCAAATAATTTTCGAAGTGTGATTAAAAAAGTCAAAATGATGGTTTAAGGGGTCGCTTATGCTGTGCAAAAAAGCATAATTTGAAAAAATATACTTTACTCATTTTATTTAAATGTTTGGGCTGGCAATAGTCGAAAAATATTACAGTTAAACTTGGATAATTCGAAATTGAAGGGACCAGAGTACAATTCGAAATATCCAAAAATTCGAATTACATATAGTCTGTCAAATAGAAGAGATAAATAATATAGATTAACTCCGCGGAGAAAGATTTAGAAAATAAACTTTGTCTAAAAATACTACTACATTTTTTTCGTTAAATCAAACATTAGTTACTAGTTTAATTATTCATTACTTTTAAGAAAAAAAGTCAGATATTTTTGATTGCTTCTTTGAATGCAATTTTCGAGTGATAACATATTATTCAAACATATCAATTGATACAATAATGGAATCTTCTACATTAGACTACTTAGATCTTCTACAATAGATTCTCCTGCTGAACGGGTGTGGCCAAATCTTGCGATTTTGCCAAACAGGATTTTGCTTGGGTCAGAAAATTCCCTGGAAATCGATAAATAGAGACTTACCAATACATCGTTTTTGTTTTCCTTAGAAAGACCGTTAAAATAAACTTATAAAATATTTTGCATCTTAGATGGAAGAAAAAAAAAAAAAAGCCCAGGAACAATTTTTGACGCAAAATGTTAAGGGCAATCCTACGAAAAATTCGAATTATCCAAAATAAAATTCGAAATAGCCACGATTTTTTTATATTATTTTAATACAGAATTCTAGGGACCGAGCAAAAAATTCGAATTATCCAGAATTTTGAATTAAACAAGCTCGAATTATCCAAGTTTCACTGTAATCCAGTGAAAAGGTCATATTAGCAAGAAATAATAATTAATAGAAGTGACATAGTCATTTAGTACCATTTCAACAACCGAGTCCCGAACATCAATTTGGATACAGCCCCTAAAATAGGGGCTCATTTTAACCTAATTAATTTCTTTGAAAAAAATCTTACACGTTTCATGAAAATTTGTATTTAGGTTAATTGGAGAATGTACAGTTTATTTATGGTGTCAAACTTGAGTATTACTATTGAAAGTTTGGTTTCGTTTTGATTTGTAGGTGCCCCGCTAAGCAAATTTTGTACACATCATTTAAAAGTAGACTTTATTTCCAATCATTTGGTACCACTAACTTTCTTCTTCAATAATTTGTTGCAGAGTTAATAAGGGGTGTTTACTTTTTTTCCACGACTGTACATCGTCTATGTCTATTGTGAAATGTATTACATTATTTTCGCACGGTTATTGTTCCGTTTAAGGCAGGGATCAAGCATAGACAGATTTCTTTTCATAATTTTTACTGTACTTATCTTTTTTTTTTCTTTTTTACTACAAATGTAAGTACTATGTATTATTACTTAAAAATAATTTAAATTTTAGAATAATGGCGATTTAAAAATACCTGCATATTTTACAAAAATTGTTTGGCAGGAGCAATTATGGTTTTCATACGATCTGGGTTATGCCGTGGCGGACATCTAAGAAGAATGAAGCTCTCGCCCGGCTCGGCCCAAATTAAAGGAATCTGGCCCGGCCCGTTAAAAAAGGAAGTCTGTACCCGTCCGAATCTGCAGAAAAAGGTAAGGCCCGGTCCAACCAGAAAACAGAGAAGACCAAACATACGTTCCGGCCCGAGTCTAGTAAATGAAAATTGGCCCGAGCCCGGTCTAGTTACGCGCAGGTCTCTAACAGCAACCCAATAGTCTCTTTTGCAATCAATAGAAAATAATATTTTTATCTTTGCTATTTTAATACGTATTTTATACTTATACGTCTTGAATTATCTTTAAAAACATTAATATTAATTAGAAACATTGATGTAATCATAATTACATATTTTTTTAATGTAAAAATAGTGTATTAATTAGAAAAAAAAGGTAAAAAGAAAAAAATAGTCAACATCCTTGATAGAAATCATAACAGTACCATAAATGCTGAAAAATAATTGCATTTTCAAGGAGAAAGAATTATTAGAAGTATTAGTATTAGACGTAGTTATTTTTTTACTTATTTTAATAAGTAAAAAAACAACTACATTTTTCAACAAAAAATATTAAAATTTTGACAAATAATGAAACTAAGTTTTTAGACTACTTTAACTCTGTTTTTTGTTCGGGACTTTATGGATATCTACAACAGTTAACGTGCAGTCGATGTGCAGTAACATCACATGACTCTCAGAAATGATAACTTATCGGTATATCTTCCAACAAAGGCGTGAATCAGCATTTCTCTTATCTCTAGTCCTGTGTCGTGTCTATTAACTCAAGGATGAGATTTTTAACACTTTTTCATAATGTTTAAAAGTGCCTTCGGAATGTCTGTTTTTTCGTGCGCTAAAGGAATAGTCGTATCCTAGAAATGTTGCCGTTAGGCGGTGCTTTTCATGTTTTATTACTTTTGTAAGGGTTCGAATCACTCGGAAATCTTATTGTTAATACTCCCTTTCTCTTACTGATATCCACAGAACGGTTGGAAATGAAAGGCCAGTTGACACTTTTATTGCTTTCGTAGGAGGAGCTCGTTTTCCTTTTACACGCAACCTAGACTGGATTTGCTCCTTCCTTTAAATATTCTCCCCCAAGAGCAATTATCGCTCTTTCTTGTCCAACGGTTTTGTGATTATTGAGAAAAGTACGGGGAGACTCAACAATGGACAGAGGACGAGGCGAATTTGAAGGAAAGATTTCCGCCCTTCAGAATGATACGGCAAAAGCAGTAAACAATGAAATGCCCCGCGTAACTACAAAAAACCTCAACCGTTGAAGGGTGCATCTATTTGGACCTTAACCTTAAGTCTTGTAAACATACTTGTTTTGCCATGTAACTGAGGTTTAGCATAGCATGTAAACTAATGAAAATGAAATGTGTAACATTTATAGTTCGTTTACAAGGGCACTCAAAAGAGTCCCGTTACATTATGATCTATGTTGAAAAATCGCTTTAAATGAATTTGAGTGATGTTACACTATTTCAAACATAATTAAATTGGTGTGCATTGCTGAGATCTACTATAACATGCTTTCTATAGAACAAGGAGTGCATGTTGTTCATTTAAAAGGACACAAAAAAAATTCAGTTATAAAACTGACTATAAGTGATAACTGCTGGAAGTGAGTTTCGGCTATGTACGATTTATAATTCGTTTACAGGAATACTCAAAAGAATTCCGATACATTATGGTGTATTTGGAAAAATTGTCTTAAGTGTGTTTTAATGCTGTTACATTATTTAAAACGCAATGAAATTGATATGTATTGATGAAATATACTACAACATGTTTTTTGTAGAATATGGAGTGCATACCATTTATTTGTTCATTTACAGAGACATACACACAAAACAATCAGTTATAAAACTCATTATAAGTGATAACTGCTGGAAGATCGTTTTCAGCTATGTAGCACTCGCCTACAGGAATATTCAATAGAATTCAGTTACATTATGGTCGATTTTGAAAAATCGCTTTAACTGAATTTTAATAATGTTACATTATTTCAAACATAATTAAATTGATGTGCATTGATAAAATGTAGTATAGCATGCTTTTTGTAGAATATGGAGTCCATAGCGTTTATTTGTTCATTTACAGGGACATGTCTGTTTACACACACACACAAAAAAAAAATCGGTTACAAAACTTACTATGAACAGTAACTGCTGTAAGTGTGTATACAGCTGTAGTACGTATTTTAAAACCTAACACATTTTTAATGGTTTACGTGATGTGTATAAATTCTAAAGATCATATATAGGGCTACGCGGAATAATTCGCAGACATTACCAGTTGTTGATAGTATTGAATGCCAACGGATTTTTGCTGCGTTATGTATTTTTAAATTGTTCATTTAATTATCGCGTTTCACTGTATGGAAAAATGAAATTCCTTATCATTACTCCGATAATCTAGGAAAAGAATTCATAATCTATACCTGACGCAAAGTTTATCGTTATTGTTTAATTCTTAGTATGCTTTATAGGTAATGTGTCAAATCGAAATTAAAATTAAAGTGTTTGAACTATTTTTTGTTTCTTTATATTGTCTTATGTAATTTTGGTTTGTTAGTTGATTAAATATTATTGGCACAAGATCCCCATAAATACACGATGTGCCTCACAATATTTAGAATCACACACTATGATGCCACCAACCCTCCAACCTTTGCCTAACTGACGTAAAGTGAAATGAGCTTCCATGATGGTGGTATAGGATGTCTGGAAACATCTGAGGAAATATTATTTTTGATTTTGAGGTATCGTGTAACAGTGGTTGTGTGCAAGATTATTCTTTTCTAAATAATCACAAAGAGTAGGTGTACATAATTTTGTAAATAGTAATTAGTATTTTCAATAAACATAATTAAAATCATGCACTGGATAACTTAATTCTGACATCACACGCAAACGCGTAATTTTGTACATCCATATTTCTAGCGCCCAGAGTAGTTTGCTCCAAGTCTCTACGCGTCCATTTTTTAGATCTGTTTATATTTAATCCACAAATTGATTTAAAAATTATCTACCCTATATGTATAAAATCCTAATGAAACGAATTTATGAAACGGATATTATGAAACGGCTGAAATGAAACGAATTTAGGAAACGATTCTTTGAAAGGACTGATTAAATAACTGATTATGTTTCACGGTGATTTCTTCTAAAATATGGAATATTTTGCGATGAAATTAACAGCAAAAATCCGTATTGATCCGCAGATCTCAAAACTGGTATTACAATTTTTAAATTCGAATTAGTTTTCTAAATATTAATTTTTTTCTAATTTTAAATAATTTTCTCTAATGATGGCAACTCAAATTTCAATCATAAGAGATTTCTTTTTTTCATATTTTAGAAAAGGTTATTTTTTTAACTAATTTGGCGACCAGTTTGGCCTCCCTTAAATTTATGCTAAGAACAAAGCTTTTTTTTTTTTTTTTTTTTTTGTATTTCCTTATCATTTTATTCAATACAAAACTTTCATTTAAAACTGAAACATTTAAAATTAATGGCTTCCACTTCTTTCTTTTTTTAAAACGAAACGAAAAGAAAAATATTAGACGCAGATGTCATATACGCACCGGGGTAATTAATTGGCGCCAAAATGGCGTTATTTTGCTTGATATGGTAACCCGGCTATTGTTGCTTATTTATTAATAAATGTTTATTTACATTTATTTTCTTTTTATTTAAAAAAATGTTATAAATTGTTTTGTTCTATAGTTATTAATTAATTTTTTTTAATCTATTATTATTTCATTTTAAAAATAATAGAAAATAATTTAAAAATACATATGTAACTGGTATTCGAAAACGAGGTTTTCGCCAAATTGTCGTAAAAAAAAAAAAAATCACGTCAAACCAGGTGCGTATATGACATCTGTGTTAAATATTAAACAATGCAACAAATCATGACATTTAACTTCAAATTCAAAGCAAATGACCAATATGGCCAGATTATATAAATCGCTAAACCACTCGCCAAATTATATAAGTTGACGCAATTTTTATTTTAAATAACGAAAGAACAAATAAATTAGTATAAAAGTACAAATAAAGCGTTGAAATAAAAATCACTTGATGGCGTAAATACGTGTAACTTCCTTACAGTCAAGTCTCAAGTGAATGTGACATTTACGATCAACCATTATTGGCATTTAATCTTATAGTCTGGCGATAGATTTTTGGTCAATGGGATAACCAAGTAGTACCGTTTTAATTTACCACTCGAAAAATAAAAGAATGCTAACTGGCGAGTTAGAAAAAAAGCTATTGACGAGATTTGAATCCGGCTAACATAAAAGTACCAAGAATTCTTTGCGATCAACTTTTATATAGGCAACTTTTATATAGTTTCATTCGAAAAAATAACTTTGATTCTTTAATCAAAATGGAAACCTTTCTTATGAAAAGCGAAGGAATTGTTGGTGATAGTCACATGACATAGGCTATTACTATAGAGATTGTTTTCCATTCTAAAAACAGCGCAAAGAATAATATTTCCTAACGATTAAAAATTTATTTACACATGACTATTAAAAACAGAAAAAAAAAAACTTTTAGATTACTATTAAATGAGTACGTGTTAAAAGCAGGAAAATATTGAAAATTATGTCTCGAAAATTGTATTTACACGTGAATATTAAAAGAGAAAGGAAACTTTAAAATAATGAATAAATTAATATGCGTTTAACCCTTTCAGGGGCAATGTACTTCTATTCGTAAAATGTTGAAATCAGTGAATGACACCAGAATTTACAAACAAATTTCGAAATAAGAAAATGCTTTTGTTCACTTACTTAATAAAAGGAAAATTTTCATTCCAATATTCTGGTGCCAATGTGGAATTTAAGAATTAAAATTAAGTGCTCCAAAAATGAACCACTGCCCTTGAAGGGGTTAAAGCAGTAAATTGTAGTAATTGTAGTAAATTGTATTATGTCAATCGTTTTATAACGCTGTTAAAAAATACCGGTGGGCAAAGACTCTGTTTACTTAATTCATTTTATTTTAGCTTCCTTTCAAATGTTTAACTGATCTTCTTTAATCAAACTCGAAAACCACCATTGGATGTCTTAACAGCAACTGATTCTACCTTAAATTTTTGCAATCAAAGGGAATTGAGTGGAAACCCGTTTACAGGGAGATCGCTACAGGTTTTTCAGTATAATTCAATCTTCTCTAATCTTTATAAAACTGATCAGATTAGCGTGCTTTTAGATTCTACAGTGTCTGAACGGGGTTGGCGAGCGTAGCTTGCAGGGGGCAGAGCCCCCTAGTAGATACTTATAAACTGAAGCTTCTTTTATCCGAAGAAAACGGAATATCTTCAGCTTCGACATTGGCGATTGGTATATTATAGAGTGATGGAAGAGTGTGGTGCTGCCATCTATGGGTTTACTGTATAAGTGCAATGCAGGAAGATTGTAAACGATCCTGTTATTTTATTTATATAAACTATAGTTTTAGCTATATTTTAGCTATGTATAATTTTTATTTTGTGTTATAAATTGTACGTCAAACGTGACAAATCTGATGCGTTCGTACTATAACTAGTTTTATAAATATTCAGATCTTGGTGCAATAGCTTCAATACTATTGCGCTCTTATGCAAAAAGGCATGAAAACAAAATTTATTACTATTGTATATATTGAATTCAGTAGTGCAAAAATAATAGGACGTAATTACCATGGCAACGTAGAATGATTACCTATCATGGGATATCATTGAGTTAATTACGTATGATAGGATTTAATAGAGTTATACTATCATTTAAAAAATAATAATTTTCAGAACTAAAATTTTTTCAATGATCATAGGTAGCAGGGCCGAAACTAAGGGGGGGCAGAGGGGGCATGTGCCCCGGGCGCCAGAACGAAGGGCGCCAAATGAAGGATTATACCTTTGGAAAGGATCATTTTCTTCTGATGGACTGATGGCTTCCATTATTATGAAACAGCCATTATAAATGAAGTGTTAGGTGAAGATGAAAGAGCAGCCGTAAAAGAACTCTGATTTTCTGGTCCGAATGGGAAAAAAATGGCCGTCCCCCCCCCCCCCCCCCCCCATTCTGACCAGGAAATCAGAGTTCTAACTTTTTACGGCTGCTCTTTCATCTTCACCTAACACTTCATATATAATGGCTGTTTCATAATAATGGAAGCCATCAGTCCATCAGAAGAAAATAACTCGGTGAAAGCGTAAACTCGGTTAGGCGGGACTCTGATAATCGGGACTCTACTGAATATGTCATTTTAAAAATGATCTTTAGAATATTTTTGTTGATGTTCAGAGGGACCTTCCCCTTGGATCCACCACTGTAGATTAAGTAGTTCCGTATTACATATTTTATGATTACATATTTTAAATTTTAAAATAAGTCGTCTATTGTAAAATTAGTAAAATTCTCTTTAGTAATTCTAATTAGTAAATATACTTTGTGGAAGAGGGGGGGGGGGGGGGCGCCAAAATCCATGTTTGCCCCGGGTGCAAAAAAGGCTAGTTTCGGCCCTGATAGGTAGATAAAAAAAAAACAAGCAAAAGAGTTATGCAGCACATTAAATAGGTTTATTCTAAACCGTATAGATTAATAACAAAAATCTCGTTAAAATCACGTAGGATCAAATTTCTCAAAAACAGTATTTTCTTCATTTGTATCTGAGTCATAACGATCATTTCGAGCTCGGGATTAAAGTAGTGAACATTTTATGTATTCAGAAATTGAAAGAAAGGATGGAAAAGACCCCTAAAGACTCCCAAAAACCTTTGAAATTTTGGGAGACAAGAATGTAGTTTAAGAGTTTACAAGTGTTTTACAATCCTTTAAAAATAAGATAGAAAGAGAACTGACATTTAGGAAAATTTCTTAAGAAACACTACCTATTAGAAAAAAGTAGGGGAATGGCGCTTACTTAAGGAAAAACATGAATAGCTAGTCAAATTTAGACCAAAAAAATCAATATTTTATTAACGAAGTATAACTCCAATGCATAACGAACAGTTTGCAATCAACTAATTTGCCTAAAAGTTTAAGGATTTTTTTTTTTTTTTATCGTTTTATTTAAATAACCATCGATTGAGCGGTAATGCCCGACATGGTACGGTAATTGCGCTCAGAGTTTGAATACAACGTTTAAGTAAGACAAAAGTTACATATGTAGTTGTGTGGGCTGTTCACACCACTGCAGACTTTTTGCGACCACTTTACACATATTGTGTTACACATATAGTGGGCTACTTTTTTTAAATTTAGGTTTTTTGATTTTCACCACTTTTTTTGAAATCGTAACGTTCTCCTTGTTTAATGACATATTAATTAAAGCGAAAACAGGGTAATTTTACCATTTCAAAAAAGTGGTGTTAATCAATAAATTTGAATTTTAAAAAAGTTGCCCACTAGCAAAACTTCTGGGGTTCCACGCGAGCGCCATTACCCGTTATCGTCATGTTGGGTTTTAATCCATTATAATTGGCGTAACAACGCACTACAAAAATAAATAAAAGCATGAAAGTACCGCTAAATGTATATATTTTGTAGACATAGTGAGTAAATTAATCTTTAAAAAAAGAGTGTAAACTTACCTTCAAGTTAGATGTTGTAGAATTTTATAATAAAACAACTGCAAACTAATAACGTGAGGACACAAAAATACTTTCCTTCCGACGTTTACTATATCCTTTCTGGGAACTTACAATGAAGTTCGCTAGGTGCCGGTACCGATCACATGTTTTCAATTCTATTCTGTTTAGAGATACTGGGTGAGCGGGATTACCCTACCTTCTGAGCGTCATTACCCTACTTCCCCCTACATTCTCTCTATGTTGGCATTTTTTTGCAGATCTACGTCGATCATGACCCCTAGAACCTAAAACGACCTCCAGTTAAAAACTAATTTTAGAGTGTATATATATTATATATCACTTTCTTATGGACACGATAACTTCCATAATTCTGAGCAAATCCCTTCCAAATTCATGCATAAAATCAAGGGGCAAAAAATCTCGATCAAATTCGTTAAGGCCAATGACGGGCGTCTTTTTTGCTGCTTTTTTGCTTAAGACCAATGTCAGACGGGCGTCTCTTTTGCTTAAGTATTATCCATTCACAATGCTATCACATTGTGAATGGATAATACTTAAGTAAAAAAGCAGCAAAAAAGACGCCCGTCTGACATTGGTCTTAGTATTATCCTTATCCATTCACAATGCTATAGCATTGTGAATGGATAATACTTCAGCAAAAAAGCAGCAAAAAAGACGCCCGTCTGACATTGGTCTTAGTATTATCCTTATCCATTCACAATGCTATAGCATTGTGAATGGATAATACTTCAGTAAAAAAGCAGCAAAAAAGACGTCCGTCTGACATTGGTCTAGTGGGCAACATTGGACGAAAGGGGTGGAAATGGGAAAGGTTTTTGCGAACACATATAAAAACACGCAACTTCTTAATTATGACGCATATCAAATCTAGTTATTATTACTTCTAGGGAAAAGGTCAAAAAATTATGTATGACAAATTATTGATATCATTAAAAATGACCTCAAGGGACGAAAAAAAAATAGGGTTTTAAGGGGGAAAAAATCATAACTTCGTCAAAACACAAGATATCAAATGCACTTCAGGGTGTTCTCAAATCCAAAAGGGCAACTTTCTGACATAAGTTTTAATTTAATTTTGTTCGAAAAGGCAGGAAACTAGCTGGTGTTTTTGTTCAGAAACTAGGTAATTGAGCTGTTCTTTTCTTTTCTTTCTTTCTTTCTTTTTTTTTTTTTCAAAAGCAATAGATCTTTCAGAAAATAATGTCAAAGTGGGCTTTTTGAACCGAATTTCCGTGCGAAGGGGGAAAGAGACTCAAGTGCGGGCGAAAAATGTGTTTGTCAAGTGATCAAAATTCCTTATAACTCAATAGGTAATTGATTTATCAAAAAATGGAAAAAACAGTTCGATTCGAAATCGTTTCCATGGCCAGGCTTTCCAATTTTATACCTTTCCGTTAAAAATGAATTTGTAAATGTGTCAAAACGTTTTGCGCTTGTTGAGCAGAGCAGTTAAGAACAGCCTTAAGGGTGTTCTCAAATTCAAAAGGGCAACTTTCTGACACAAGTTTTAATTTTTATTAGGTTTCGTTTTGTTTAATTTACTTTTGTTCGGAAATGCATGAAACTAGCTGGTGTTGTTGTTCAGAAACTATGTCATCGAGCTGTTTTTTCCACTTTTTTGCAAACGCAATAGATCTTTCAGAAAATAGTGTCAAAGTGGAAGTTTTGAACCGAGTTTCTGCACGAATGGAGAATAAGCACCCAAGAGCGGTCGAAAAACGTGTTTGTCACGTGATCAAAAACGCTTATAACTTAATAGATAATTGATGGATCAAAAAAGGGAAAAAACAGTTCAATTCCAAATCGCTTCCATGGCCAGGCTTTCCAATTTTATATCTTTCCGTTAAAAAATGAATTTGTAAATGTGTCAAAACGTTTTGCGCTTGTTGAGCGGAGCAGTTAAGAACAGCCTTAAAGGGGAACAAGACCTTTGAGTTTGTCGAAATGATAAAAAATATCGCCTTTTTCAAGGTACCGAAACACAAATAATATGCAATTAAAAATCTTTTTTTTTCACTTTTTGTTTAAAGTATATATTTTTCTAAGTATATTATGCAGAAAAATAAATGCTGTACATAAAAAATTAATATTTAAATTTTATATTTAAAAATACATCTCACCAAATGCGTGAATTAAAATCATTAAGTGCTGTGCTTGATAAATCTTTTATTTATGCATGTAGAAAACATTTTTGAACACAATAGAATCATATCATACCTAGTATTTCTAAATTAAAACCAAAATATACAGAAAGCGTTTTGTTTAAAATTTAATTTTAGCACAAAATAAAAAATAATTTTAAAATTTCAAGAAAAATTTTAAGTATTTTAACTGAAAAAAAATAAATAAAAATAAATAAAAGATGTGAGTTTTTTTGGTTAGCATGTAGACTGTAAAGAAACGCATATTTGGTTAATCTTTTAAGCTATAGCTTACACAGTTTGAAAGTAACAGTAAACTCCAAATTTACTAATCTGAGAAGGCGTGTTTATATCTACGGATCTTCAATTATACTCGCCGTCTATAAATGATTATAACTCAAGAAATAATTAGAATATTTGAATGGGGTTTTTGCATATTGTAGAGGTCGAGAAATTTTAAAAGAAACAGAATAAAACAAAAACCGAAAACTGATATTTTAAAAGTTTAAAGGTTCTGTGCCCCCTTAAATTTATTATAAATCTTCTTAATATTATCTACAAGTTTTATATTGACAAGTTTTTAATAGGACAAAGTCTTACAGCAAAAAAAGAAGAAAAAATGAAGGAGGGGGAGTGTTGTTGAAGAAAAAAAAATCACATATGATCCTGATAAAACCAACTGTTACAGAAAAATGAAATTAAAAACTCGTCAAAAGCGCCCCTATAAAATTGTTAAACTGGGTTTATCTCTAATCTTAATTTGGTTTTTGTTAATGAAATTAGTACGTAACTCCGAAATCAGCCTGTGCATTTAGGCCGAGCCGGAATGGATTTTTTTATTCAGAGGATTTGAACTCTTCAGACCCGAAGCTAAAATAAGGTTACAAATACTCATTGATTGATTTTTCACAAATAAAATGACATCATAGATGACAGAAAAAAGAAATTTCCTGAAATTGATCCTTTAGGAGACTAATAATTTAGGTTCGCAAATAGGGATCTAAAATTACAAACTCCTTAAAATATCAGTTTAATTACCACTAACGTAAATTCACGCAATAAGAATTAAGAGCTTTAATGTACTGAATTAAGAATTCCTGAAAATTTTACCTTCTAAAGCATTTTTCGTGAATTTTTGAAAATACATTAGAAGATTTACATAATCATTTAATAAATTTTAGAAGGATTCATTAAATTTGAATTTATAGGGATTTCGTGCAATATTTATAACCACACTCAAATCTTTTATTTTAAATATTTTTATTAGTATATTTTGTAGAATTAGAAAATGTATAAATATAATGTTCTTACAATAGAAATATAGAAATATTTCCGATTTGAAAAATTCCTCTCCCCTCCCTCCCAACACCAAGAAAGCTGAAAAGATGCAAAGACAAAATAAATCATTCTTTTAAAACATTTTTTGTTTTGTGTAACCAATAATGCTTTTGGAACAAGATAAAGTAATGCATCTGTAACTCATTCTAATCTGTATTACTACTAATCGATGCATTAAATGAATTTTATAACAAGTTATTTTAATGGTACTTATTAGTACCGTCAGCAGATGAGGGGTTAAACATGTGAATGATACACAAATCCTCAAAATTTTTCATTGTAAAGGATTTAAGTTAAATATTTATGAAAATTTCTCTTTCTTGACCACACTGCCTTGAAAGCATTTTGCAAACTCAGATGAAAATGACATGTATTTTATAAGGAAACCAGCATAAGGTGTTGTTATTTATTGGTTTGCTTTTAAAACAAAAAACATTCAGCTATTAAGGGTGTATTCCAATCCAAACTGCTTATTTTCTGATTCATTTTTAAATTCATTTTTGCTCTCAAACGCATCAAATTGCGAAATACTCTTATTTAGAAACTACATAATGTGCCGTGCTTGTCGATTTTTTGATAAATGCAGGAAATATTGTAAAAAAATGCTGTCAAAGGTGGCGTTTTGAACCGAATTTTCCGAAGCGGGATATCTGGGAATGAAAAAAAAAAGGGTCATACTGAGAAAATAATTATTTAAAACTGAAATTCTAATTCATTGAGCGAAAAATGAAATCACACGGCCTCTTATACATCTCTTCAAAAATTACCTCAGCCAGTTTCATGTTGTTACTTTTAAAAATGAGTCTGAAAATGTCTCAGAAAATTTCGAGCAGTTGAAGGTCGAAAAATATATTTTCGAATACAGCCTTAAGGGGTCTCAGAACTCTTAAAATTGGGAAAAAAGAAAAAAAAAAGACCATTTTCAATATTTAATATCTTAAAATGTATTTAATTTTAAGACACAATTTTTATTGGGAATGAAAGATATACGTATGTTCTTTCATTTCATGTATTTAAAAAATTGCAAGATGCAGAATTAGCAGTTACAGGGGGCTCCAAACTGCCTGACATTTGGCGAGGAGAAAATCGACATAACAGATTACGCGCACGATTACAAGAAAAAATTTGAAACTAAAATGAAAATTTTGGTGCCTACTTATACTTCAGATTGTAATAATTACCCTGAATCTAAATAAATTTGTATTTAAAGCATTTTTGTATTTTTAATACAAAGTTGTGTTTAGCTAATGCAAAATTTAGAAAATTTCAACAATATAATCACTTAAAAAATTTTTTTTAAACAATAAAAAGGAAATTTTAGGTTTAATTTATACAGATTGACATGAAACATATGTTTTAAAATTTTCATGAAAAAATATTCAGAAGTTTTTGAGATATCGTGCGCGTTATGCGCAAAAACGCATTTGGAGAAAAGTGACTTCAAAGTTTCGAAAACACCGCTTCACCTATTGATCGGTTAAAATTCTAAAAGCCATAACTTCTGTTCTAATGGGAATTTCAAGGAAACAGTTATAGCAAAATGTTCAGAAAAGATAGACGCTTAACATCTAAAAAAATTTAAATTTCAAAAATTTTAAAGCTTTAAGAGTCCTGAGACCCCTTAAAAGAAAAAAAAAAAAATCATACTATTTAGTTTTTATGATGAAAAGAATAGTGGTCCACATGTGGACTCGGGTAGTGAATAGGGTAGGGAGAAATAATCTATATCAGCGGTTCTTAACCATTTATGCTTCGACGATACTTATATGTACCTTTAAAATAACTTATTATAAAATTCATTTAATAGATCGTTTAGCAGTAACAGTTTAGAATGAGTTATAGATACCTTACTTTATCTTGTCCTAAAAGCATGATTGGTTGCAGAAAAGAAAAATATTTTTAAAAGGCTGATTTCTTTTCATTTGCATCTTTTCAGCTTTCTTGAAGTTGAAAGATTCTGGGGGAAAAGTTTCAGTTAGGAAATATTTCTATATTTCTACTGTAAGAGCATTACAATTGTATATTTCCTAAATCTATAAAATACTAAAAAAAAAAAAAAAAAAAAAAAAAAAAAAAAGCAATTTAACAAATTACAACGATCATTTGGAAAATGATTTTTTCAAAGACTAAAATTTAAGACATACAAAATCGCACGGAGTTGATCATACATTACGTACGCCATGAATTAAACATTAATATTCCTGGACCCATTTTAAATGAAATTTCCTTTTTAAACTTCTAAACAAAAATTCCAAGCGACAGAAATCGCCTGCGACTCGTACGTATTATCCACCTGAAACTTACGTATTATCCAAGCATTTCATTGGCTGTTCGGGAAAAGGCTTTTCCATCGACCAATTTTAAATGAAATTTCATTCTTAAACTTCTAAACATCCCACAATATTACTTTTTACACCGTCGTATAGAGAAAAAAATGTACTTTTAAATGCAATTTGTTTGAAAGCTGTATCTCAATTTGTTTTTGAGTTATTCATTTTTTTTTTTTTTTTTTTTTTTTTTTTTTGCAGTTTTTATTACTTTTTTGTCATAGTGGCAACAAAACTATCCATCTCTGTTGAAAGTAAAGGGAAAATACAGATTACTGTATAGACCCATCAGAAAACGAATAAAATGCGGATTCAACCAATAAAACGAAAAAAAAAAAAAAAAATGATGATTAAAAAGGATTGATTGTCAGAAAGCCAACACAGGAAAACTGGAAAAGGGATTTATTGGAGCATAAGGATTGTTAGAAAGATTTTTTGTAGGACAAGATTTGTCTAATCAAGTATGTTTACATTTAATGAAAGATTTCTTACAGATATATTTATATTCCGGATTAGTTTGGAAAGATAAACTATTAAAGTATAACATTGTTAAGACAAGAATTGTTCTCTTGACAATTTCGAAAATGAATTAAATCTTTGGAATAAGAACAAAAAATAATAAAAAAAAGGATAAATGTACCCAAGTGTCATATTTTATTTTTGCGACAAGGTAGCTGATTTGAATAAATGTTTCTTGATTTCTCTTTTAAAGGTATATTTCGGCTTTCGGACGAATTTCGCAGTCAGTTCCTATATCTTTTTAGTGATTGCAGTTAAAACTTCTTTATAACATCCCAACCTTTTAATGTATTTTCCAGAATGAAATTTACAAAAGATAAAATGTACTAAACCAAATCTGATATAAGACCAAAACATTAAATCGATTATTAAAAAAGATTGATTGTCAGAAAGTCAACAAAGAAAACTGGTAAATGGATTTATGGAGCACAAGGATTGTTAGAAGGATTTATTTTCCAACGAGATTTGTCTAATCAGGTATGTTTACATTTAATGAATGATTTCATACAGATATATTTCTATTCGGGATTAGTTTGGAAGGATAAATTATTAAAGTTATTCTGACAAGAACTATTCTCCTTTTGACAATTTCGTAAATGAATTAAATCTTCGGTATAAAAAGAAACAATAAAGCAAAAAGGAAAAATCTGCCCAAGTGTAAGATTTCCTTTCTGCGACAGAGCAACTGATTTTAATAAAAGTTTCTTGATTTTCGTTTTAAAGGTATATTTCGCCTCCCGGATGAATTTCGCAATCAATTCTGAAGATGAGACAGCTTTTTAATAATGAAAATTTCTGTATAAATTTTATGAATACTCCATAGTAGTGGAAACTTCTTTATAACATTCCAATATTTTAATATACCGTCCTAAATTCTATTCGGGATTAGTTTGGAAAGATAAACTATTGAAGTATGACATTGTTCAGACAAGAATTGTTCTTCTTTTGACAATTTCGAAAATAAATTAAATCTTCGTAATAAGAAAAGGGGATAAATGTGCATAAATGTCAGATGTTTATGATAGTTTTTATTACTTTTTTGTCATAGTGACAACACAAGTATCCATCTCTGTTGAAAGTAAAGGGAAAGTATAGATTACTGTATAGACCCATCAGAAAACGAATAAAATCGGATTCAACCAATAAAACACTTCAGATATGGTTTTGATTTCCTACCCTGACAGAGAACAATAACCATTTTTCCAAATGGTTAAAAAAAATATTTTATATAGCAGAATTGAGTTATAAATACTGCACAAAATCCTAATGAGTTCAAATTTAATTAATTAATTTTAATTGGTAAAAGCCTTCTAAAATTTATTAAATGATTGTGTAAATCTTCTAATCTAGTTTCAAAACTTCACGAAAATGCTTCAGAAGATAAAATTCTCATGAATTCATAATTTGAGACATAAAGGGTTAAACTGTGGTTCTGTAGACTCTACGAGGTCCGCAATGCATCCACAGACTCCCATTCAATGTAATTTTTTTAAATTATTATTTACTATGTAGAACCTGAGAGAAATCTTTCAAATTTCACGAATACCAGCAATTCAGTCTTAGAAAGTCTAATTAGTTTAGGGGCTGTGCATATATAACGTTATCATTATAGGGGGGGGGGGAGGGGGTGTCTTTTGATATCGTTATAATTTTTGATCCAACGAAAATACTCTTTTTATTTGTAACTTGTTTTTTTTTTTTTTTAGATCAAAATAATCTGTTATATGTTTTTATGGAAATACAAAATTGTTATAAAAATCATTAAATTATTATAAAATTACTAGAAAGATAGCCCGTCAAAAATGACGGAAATTTAGATAAAAAGATATATACAACTCATGTGCAAGAATATGAGTTTTCTCGCTTGTTCCGCAGTGATAGATGAAAATAACACATTTTAAGAACGAAACACATTTATGAAAAACTGTGTACAGTAGAAGACCACTAATCTGAACAGTTTGGTTCCAAGTGTTATGCAGATTTGAGGCTTTTTGCGGTCATGTCTATTCAATCTTTGTTTACATATTTTTAAATTCATATATTGGACAACTTAGATTGTTGAGCCTTAAAAATAAATAAATAACACACTTGAAGTAAGGTTATAAACTATTAAATTATCGTATACGATTTCATGAAATGGTATTATATGGTATTATATGTGTGTGCTTCACGATCTTGGTTACGACGTTGGCGAAATTGGCTGCAACTTGTCATAATCCTAATAGTGTGGGCCGCTATAACAAAAAAGTAACCAGTTTTTAGTAAAATTTCTGATATAAAGTAGCTTTCAAAAACTTGTGCAAAATTGCAGGCCGTTCTCGTGTTATGTCAGTCCTAGGAATAATATTTCTAACACTGAAGATTTTCCATGTATATATGGAATTTAGAAAAGCTTCTCCAAAAGAAAGGTCCTGAAATGACATTGTAATTCCCCTAACTTCAAAGTTTAATCGGGCCCTGATGTTGAGTACTGAAATCTAATAAACACAGTTATTTTGAATATTACAACAGAATTAAACAGTTAAGCTTATTTAACCTAAATCCACTGTTACTTCCCGATGTTATTTTTTAGTATTAAGAAAGAAAATTATTTAAAATTTTTAAATCATGCATTTATGATTTTTTCCCGTCTTTAATAACTAAATAAGGAAAAAATAGGCTTTTGTTCTGAGCTCATAAATATGACAATAAAATAATGTAACTAAGAGACATTGCAAAATTAAATCTTTGTGATTACAAACCATAAACAAACGATACCGCCACCATTTTACCTACTATGACGTCATTAGAATATTGCCCATTGATTGTTGGAGAACTTACTTTGTGAATGATTACCTCAATGATTTAATATTTTTGACGTTTCACGATGAATGAATCACTTGTGTTTGTTTAGGTTTATGGAATGAGATATTAAGCTGTGAACCTAATTTCAATTGAAGTTATCCAAGGATATATGTATTTTTAATCGAAATTAAAAACAATGCTTTGATCTCGAAATAAAAAGTTTTAGTTTGTATAATTTGTTATTTCTGTTAATTATTTATTTAAATACATTTCCATTATAGCGCATTTTTAAAAAAAGCTTGGCGCGATTCGGGCATCAGAAAGTGAGATATGTTGCGAAAATATATAAACAGCTATGAAAACAAATCTAATGAACTTTTATCTTTGTATATGCACTTATATACAGAAAAAAATCGTTTCTAAATACATATATTTTTTTTTTATATACAAATTACGGCACAGATTTCAGATATGAACTGGGATACCTAACTGGCGCCATAATGGTGTTATTTTGCCTGCTATGGTAATACGGCTATTGTTTTTTATTTATTAATAAATTGTTTATTTACTTTTATTTTCTGTTTTTTAATTATATAAACTGCTTTGTTCTATAGTTATTATTCAAACTTTTATTTATTTATAGTTATTTCCTTTTCAAAATGATAGCAAATAATTGAAAAATATATAAGTAACTGGCATTCGAAAGCGAGATTTCTGCCAAATTGGCGTCATAGAAAAATCACGCCAACCCCCATGCGTATATAACATCTGTGCAAAAATTACTTCTGTTTCTTTATAAAAATGGGTAAATAGCTTTTTTTATATTAAATTGTCGGCACAGATGTCATATACGCCCATATTGGCGCGATTTTTTTTGACGCCGATGTACTTTTTGACACCGGGTACTTAACTGGCGCCAAAGTGTCGTTATTTTGCTTGTAATGGTAACCCGAATGTTGTTTATGCTGTTGATGTTTTCGTCAAATTGGCGTCGGAAAAAAATCGCGCCAATATGGGGCGTATATGACATCTGTGCCAAATTGTATACATATGGAAAAAATTGCTTGCGAGTATGAAACAGTAAATAGGCTGCCAGAAAATACGTTGGCAAACTTCTTTCTCGCCAAGAAACTTTTCTCCGAAGTATTGTATATAAGCAATGATTGCTAGAAATGCATTTTTAATTATGATATGCGCTTTTATGTTTCACTACATTTATGCATACTATACTGTGTGTATAAGTGCTACAGTTCATATGCAGGGCTAAACAAAAGAATTCATAAGGGTTACTGAGTATGAGAGTAAATTGCTTAAAGGTGGTTTTTAAAGGAGTTATGCATTTTTACGCTGAACTGCATTTAGTTTCCTAAGAAATGTTTATAGAATATAGATAAAATGATATACGTGGTCACGCAAAGAATTGGATACATAACCGTCTATGGATGATAATATTTGGAAATGTGATTTCAGTAGTTTTAAGAGTAGTTTAAATTAAATTTTAGCTAAATAGTGGCATGTAATAACGGTACTATTGGCTATCGACGGTTACTGCTGAAATCAATTTTTTTTATGCCTTTTCTAAAATGTTTACTTAGTTATCTTGGTACTTCTTAGTTATCCCGCCGACCAAATTACTGTCGCCAAATTGTAAGATTAATTGCCAATAATGGTTCCCATTAATTAACTAATTGTAAGATTAAATGTCAATAATGGCCAATAAAACCATTAATTCGACGTTTTATTTGTATTTTTGTCAATGTTTTACTATTGATGTGGCGATTCATATAATTTGGCGAAATTGGTCGACGGGATATCTAAGAAGTAACGTTATCTTATTTACCTTATTTCCCTAAATAACGAAGTTTTGTTAAAGCATTTAGGATGTGTTGGAAAGTGTTTCATATTCTATGCTTAACGCATGATTTTTCTTTCTTCTTTAGTCTTATACTGCTTTATAGAAACTTTGGCACAGTTGTCATATACGTTATCATATATTGGCGCGATTTTTTTCCGACGCCAATTTGGCGAAAACATCAACAGCATAAACAACAATATCCGGATTACCATATCAAGCAAAATTACGACCTTTTGGCGCCAGTTAAGTACCCGTTGTGTATATGACATTGGCGTCAGAAAAAAATCGCGCCAATATGACATTTGTGCCGAAACTTTAATATTTAATGTTTAAACTCTTCGCTCCGCTCCCCTTGCATATAGTACAAACTATAACACGGATAGCGTAAAATAATAGACAGTTTGGTACTTTTCCACTGTAGGGGCTTTGGCATTTTTTTTAAAAAAGCTTTGTGTAATTTGGGCATCAGAAAGTGAGATTTGGGTACTTTTCCGTTATGCGGACACCATTGTCGCCAAGCGTAATAGTTGGCGCAAAATCGTGAATTGAAGCATTTAAAAAATAAAAGAAAAACCATTGTCGATACTAAAGTGAGCATTTAAAAAATATAACATTTGAAAATTCCAGACTTTTACGAACTATTTCATCAAATCACAAATATATACTTAAAATAAGTGAACAATTAACTGCTATAAAATAAAGCACTAAAATAAAACTCATATTAAACTGCTGGTATAAAATTACAAATATCTTTTAGCATTTTGAAATAATTGGCGCATTAGCATACATTTTGGCATGGTGTCCGTATAACGGAAAAATATCGAGATTTGTTGTCAAATCATATAAACAGCTATGAAAATAAATTTGATGAGTGTTTTTGTTTGTTTTATATGTATATTATTGATGTTCTTATGTACAAATTACATCTGTTTCTGTATAAAATTAGAGAAACGGCTTTTTTATGTTAAATAAATCGTATAAATATCGAAAAAAATGCGTGTGTATATAAAATGAAACAGTGAATAGGTTTCCGGAAAATATGTTACCAAATTCCCTTTTTCGCCAAGGCACCTATACTGGAAAAGTACCTAAAGCACATTAAAATCGCGCAGTTGGGAGCTCACACAGTACACCTTTGTCTATTGGCGGTTATTCAATTCCTACTATTAGCTCACACTCTCCCTATATTTATTTATATATTTATATATTTATCTTGTTCAAATTTTCAATCGTTAATAAAATACTCATTATTCATCCTATCAAGTTGAAATATTTTTTTTTAAACTTGTACTGGATGACAATTGATGTTAATACAGTTTTTTCAAATATTAATTAATTAATTAAATTTTAATTAATTAATTTTAGTTTTGCATGGGAAACAAAATGGCGGCCATTGGTTATTGAAGGTTAATGAAAGTATTTTCAATAAGGGGTTACCATAGGGGGGACCCTGTTCTGTCGCCAAATACCGCCAAGTTTGTCGCCAACTTGGCGATATATCGCCAAATTTGGCAGCCAAAATAAGTCGTCAAAAGTGACGCCAACGTGGCGATATTTCTAATATTTCGCCAAATTCCCATAGAGTTCCATTGTAAACCTACTTGCTTATAGAAAATCAACAAATTGAGATATTTTAATGCAACAAAAATTAATATTAGCTTAAGGGATCATAATAATTTTTTCTTTGATGACCTAAGTAGGAATTGACTTTAAAAACAAAATTTTTATATTACTTGTTTTATTAGTAGCATCGGGAGGAAGATGTAAAGATGTACTTTAAATTCTCACCCATAGATTTCGAAAAAATATCTTTAAAAGAGTAGAGTTTAAATTAAATTTCGGTGACCTCCATTATGAAAGATTAATGGTTTTAAATGGGAATTTCGCCAAATTAGCCAGATATCGCCAAGTTGGCTAACATTTGGCGCTACTGTGGTAACCCTGCATTAATATTTTTCAACAATTACTCATTTTAATGAGGCGGTCCTACCGGAATAGTGAGGGACACACAGAGACTTGGATTTTATATAAATAGATTCAATTCCAAAATATGGAATACCACAAGTTTTGGTATTCCTATTCTTGTGTCATACATGTATGAATATATGAGGACATCAGATGCCAAGGGGAATAAGTGACAAAACTGAAAAAAATGAACTAAGTGCACAGACGACCCAGAAATATGTTTTTTTCTTTTCAGGTAAAGAATTATAAATGATTTTCGAATTATGTGTTCTGAGATCAACCACTTTTGCCTAATAATGATCAATATTGATTAATTATAAATTTAAAGAAAATTGCACTCTACTTTTTCAACATTTATTGAAATAAGAGTTCAAAGACCACTGTGAAACAAGCAGAAGTTTCCTATTTCAATTCAGTTAATTATTATTGATGTTCAACTTTAACGTCAATTATCTTTGAACTCAATTTACTCCAAATCGAAATTTTGTCACTTGTACCCCTTGGCTCCTGATGTTCTCATATATAATTTGCTGTTCGTGAAACCTTCTGCGAAATATCCTTTAAATGATACTTGTCGTGTACTGGTAGATACATAAGAAAAAATACTGTCCACCTGTTGAGTTGATAAAAAGTTCTTTCTTACCCATCAATCCCGCCCGTGCGGAGGCAAGTGCAAAGATATTAATACTGTTGAATGCATCACACAAAAAGCTATTGTTAAATATTTTTGAATAGTAACTATTTCATTAAGTGTTATTTGATATAAAGTTATTTCAGATGCAAAATGATATTTTATTGACTTCTCTTCATTTGAATCAATAAAGTATGCGCAATAATAAATGTATTAACATATCACTCATCGACAGGGAAAGTGACACATCTCGCAAAAATTCATTTTGCGTTTTATCCCAATAAAAGGTCTGTCATAGGTAAGGAATAAAGGTTCTGTCTTGCTACACAAACAGCTTCATAAGTGTATCTATGCGGAAGATCAATTTTTTTACGCTATATGTCCATTTGTGACCACAGAAGAGGGATTGATTGTGTGGGGAGGTAAAATTACCCAACCTTTCGAACCTCATCCTACGTCCTCATTCTTAAGAGTTTTATGCTTTTATGCAGATTTCCATTCCTGCATGCAGAGCTAAGGGCTATAATTTCATGTTACAGTAAAATCATGCCAATTTTCTTTTGCCTCTCCTGTGAAATTTACTTTTGTCGGGATGTGTCACTTTTCTTGCTGGTGAGCGATGTGTAACCATATTTGCACAGCACTCCAAACTAAAGAAAGAAAAATATTCAAAAAAGGAAAATTCGATTTTTAGACATTGATAACGATATCATAACGTTGAAAGGGGGTCAAGGAATGATAACGTATGATATCGTAAGAGGAGGGGGGGGGGGGGGGTCCAAAATTACCAAAAAGTTGATAACGTTATATATGCATAGCCCCTTACATATCATTTATTTAATATTTTAAAATTTTAAATAAACATCAGTAACTTCAATCTTTAAATCAATAGCGGTCCACGGAGATAAAAGAAATAAAAAAGATGTCCACGATATCTAAGTGGTTAAGAACAGCTGTTTTATCTGATTTTGAAATCCTTTGCACGCTCGGTGTTAGTAACACAAAGAAGCCGTGTCTGCCCTCGCTTTCTGTTTGAAGTCTTTTTCCAGAATGACTGGAAAACAGAACTCGCTTTTTTTTTTTTTTTTTTTTTTTTCTTGCCATAATTGCACACTGATTTTTTAAAAGAATAAGATTTGTGACTTTTATAAATTTCTGCCAGTGGTTGGGTATAAATAACATATTTGCTATTTTAAGCAGATTTTCAGGGACATGAAAATCGCAATATGTCGCCACGAGGGAATATTTAAGATTAATAATTATTTCTATGCAAAATGATATTTTTAAGTATAATTAAAATGTAATTAGCCCCCCGATATGCTATTTCTTTCGGCCAGCAAGTGTAATCTCTAAAAAATAAAGTTCTGTTATATAAGCCAGCCGAAAAACAAAGTAGATGTATCATTGTACGAGATAATCTCTACTGCAATTTTTTTAATTTCTAAGCATTGTACCTTTTCAAATTTTATACCGTCGTAAAGGGGGAAAAAAGGTACTTTTAAATGGATTTTTTTTTTTTTTTTTTTTTTTTTTTTTTTTTACTGAATCTACGTTTATTTTGGAGATATTAATTTTTTTGTAATTTTTAAAGAATTTTTTCAATGTTGGCAACTGAAGTACTCCATTTCTGTGGAAAGTAAAAATACGTAAATAGTTGGAAAATAGTAGACTGTTATCTTTTTGTTGCCCTTTTCCATAATAACTGAAAAAAAATGTAATTAAAATACTTGCTATTTTGAAAAAGTATAAATGAATGATTTCTAATAAAACATGGAGCTATTATAAACTATATTTAATTTTAAGTATCTATATTAATGTTACAAAAAAATGAAAGCCAATGAATCATTAGATAGCCGAATTTTTTTTCTTTTTGTCAATTTCTTGAATGACACTACATCACTTTTTGCTGCAATTGTGTATTATTCTGCGATAGTGACGTCCTATGCATACTTTTCTGCAGATGCTGTTTAAGGGTATATTCTAAAAAATATTTTTCCACCCTCGACAGCTCGAAATTTTCTGAGACATTTTCAGACTCATTTTTAAAAGGAAAAACATGAAACTTGCTGAGGTGATTTTTGCAGAGATGTATAACAGGCTGTGTGATTTCATTTTTCGCTCAACTCATTAGAATTCGATTTTTAAACAATTATTTTCTCTGTATGACCATTTTTTTTTCATTCCCAGATCTCCTGCTTCGGAATTCGGTTCAAAACGCCCACTTTGACAGCATTTTTTACAATATTTCCTGCATTTATCAAAAAATCGAGAAGCACGGCACATAATGTAGTTTCTAAATAAGAGAATTTCCCAGTTTGATGCGCTTGAGAGCAAACAGGAATTTAAAAATGAATCAAAAAATAAGCAGTTTGGATTGGAATACACTCTTAAGACTGGATTGTAAATATGGAATTCTTCAGCAGATGCGAATGACGTCATTTTATATAAAATAAAAATGTGTGTTTTAAATCTTAAAACTGAAATATGTTTTGTACTACCTATATTTATATACATATTTTTTTCATAGGGGTCGACACTAAATTCTGAAAAAACAGAATTCCTGTTTACTAGTTAAATTTTTTTTTTAAATTTCATTCAACATTTTATAATTTCTTTCGGTATCAGGCTCGGACTCTGATAACACTAAATTTTTCAGACTAGCACGGGGTAAGATTTTAAACAATTCGGCTCGGGCACTGAAAAAAGAGCGTCCCAACTATTCTCTAAGTACAAACATGTACAGTTGAATCTAAATCGAGCAAAATAATAACTGTTTCATAAGCCTAGGAATACCACAGCATGAAATTGTATGCGAATAATATTTGGTTATGTGTAATTCAGCTTAGTTTACTTAATTTTTGTGTTCATGAATTATGGGTATTTCTTTTCTGGATGATTTTTTTTTTTTTTTTTTCTGTAGGATGTTCATAAAAGAACGTCCCAGTTTTAATGCTATATAACAGTTTAATTTAGACTATTTACAACAAATCATACATCAAATGGAAGGTAAACTAACCTAGTGTTTCTTACAAACGTTCAATAGTTGCACCTTTAACCTCTTCGGTCCCTGGGTCCCCAAATGGGGACCTCTGTTCATTTCCATATAAAAAGTAAAATGTCCGATTTTGTTTACATTTTCACATCACTTCTTAATAGCTGAATGTTTTTTTTTGCGTTCAAAGCAAACGAATAAATGGCAGCATCATTAAGCTGATTCCCACATAAAATAAATGTTATTTTCATCTAAGTTTGCAAAATGCCTAAAAATGCCTAAAAGACAGTATGGCCAAGAAAGGGAGAAATTTTCATAAGTATTTAACTTAAATCTTTTTCAATAAAAAAATTTGAGGATTTGTAGATTATTTACTTGTTTAAAGCTCTTAAATTTGTTATTGCGTTAATTTAAGTTAATGGTTATTAAATTGGTGTTTTTAAGGGGTTTTGTAGTTTTAGATCCATATTTTTTAACCTAAATTACTAAGCGCCTAAAGGATCAATTTCAGAAAAGATATTTTTTCTGTCTTTTACGATGTCATTTTGTCTGAAAAAAAAAACCCCAATGAATAAGCATTTGTTTTATTATTTTAGCTTCGGAACTGAAGAGGTTAATTATACGGCACACATCCAACCTAAAGCCCAATTCTTCTCACACTTCGGTTAACAAGTCCGGAATAATGGAAGCAATATAGCCTTCAATTCTGTGTTCAATTCTGGCAAATCATTAGGTAGCGGCGGAACGTAGACATGATCATTTATAAAGCCCCAAAGGAAGTCTTTTTCCGGTAGTGTACGCTTTTAAATCTTCAGCCTAGTAATAACGCTTTACGCTCAAGAGTCGCCGTTTTGGGTATGTGGCAGCGCAAGCGAGTCAATAACAAAGCAGCATTCGCACATACGCTTATCTAAAACTGTTTGAGTTACTCTTTAATTGTGACCGACATTGAACCAACATTCTAAAATTCTTACAATTAATTGATGGACATCCTGTATTTGGTTATGTGTAACTCAGCTTAGTTTACCTAATTTTTGTGTTTATGAATTAGGGGCATTTTCTTTTCTGAATGAGCTTTTTCTCTTAAGGCTGTTCTCAACTGCTTTGCTCAACAAGCGCAAAATATTTTGACACATTTACAAATTCATTTTTTAACGGAAGATATAAAATTGAAAAGCCTGACCATGGAAGCGATTTGGAATCTAACTGTGTTTTGTATTTTTGATCAATAAATTACCTATTGAGTTATAAGCAATTTTGATCACGTGACAAACGTGTTTTTCAACCTTTCTTGAGTGCTTATTTTTTTTTCGCGCGAAAATGCGGTTCAAAACGCCCACTTTGACACTATTTTCCGAAAGGTCTATTGCTTTTGCAAAAAAAAAAAACCGGAAAAAACAGCTCGATGACATAGTTTCTATACAACAATACCTGCTAGTTTCATGCATTTCCGAACAAAAATAAATTAAAACTTATGTCATAAAGTTGCCCTTTTGGATTTGAGAACAGCCTTAAGTGTAAATCTTTATAAGATAAATATAAAGCGTGTAAAAAGATGAACTTAACAAAAATTTTCATATCATATTGTTTTTTTTTTGTTTTTTTTTTCTGAATTTTAAACTCTGAATTCCGTCACTACGTACTTTTTTATTTTTACAGGAATTCTTTAAAAAAAAATCTGAGGACACAAAGATTTTGTGGATCGAGCAGGCTCGTCCACCAGAAAAAGAGCTCGAACTCATATTTTATTTCGTATGTTATGGGAGATATTTCATATATTACGCAGTAATGTTAGACCGCATTGAACCTTTCAACTTTATCTAAATGAGTTCTTCCGGATTTCAAGGTTAGATTATTGTTCCATCATATTAAACATCCGTATGATTAAATCTTAATTGCTTCGAAAAACACAATCGTACTTCCACTAAAGAAATATGTCACTTGTGAAGTTTCCATCTAAAACAATGATTTCTTTAAGAATGAAGTGCCACGTGAATATTTCTATAACTGATCTTAATTGAAAAGTACTTTCTAATGTACTCTAAATGCGTCATCAGAAAACAATTTTCTCCGGTCCAAGCATTCAACAAAAGTCTTAATGCGATTTTAAGTGTGTTCCAAAAATTTCGTTTTCTGCATATTACGAAAAAAAAATTAATAATACTATATACTATTCACAATTAAGGCTGTTTTTAACTGCTCTGGTCAACAAGCGCAAAACGTTTTGACATAGTTACAAATTCATTTTTTAAACAGAAAGATATAAAATTGGAAAGCCTGGCCATGGAAGCGATTTTGGAATTGAACTGTTTTTTCCATTTTTTGATCAATCAATTACACACTGAGTTATAAGCTAATTCGATCACGTGACAAACCCGTTTTTCGGTTTTGAAATTAGCATCCCCTCAATAAAGTGATTGTCGCACGAACATATGACATAGGACATAGCTTTCCCTTTGTAAGAACCAATAAAATACCAATTTTAACCCCTAAAATTTAAAAACACCACCCCTTAGAGGCAAAGTCTGTTTTTCAGTAGTTGCAATGAATTCTTTTGTCATGGATTCTTTTGCAATGGATTTTCACCTCTCGTATACAGCTAGTTTTATGACACATAGTCCCAGTCCCTTTACGAACACTACACTGCTCAACAGCAGACTTAAAATCAACAGCTCACTCTTATTGAAAAATAGATTCAATTTTTCAAATAATAAATAATCTACATTTAAAAATCTTAATACCAACTTATTATCTTAAGACGATAATAATAACTAAACAACATAATGAATTTATAAATCAGCTTTTAATTGAAAATACATGAAATGGTCGCTTTAAATGTTTGTTCATCAAGTCAATAAAAATGTGAACCTAATATGCTGATTGCAATTTAGGTTCTACAAAACACACTTCTAACAAAACTAATTATTAGGTTGAACAAAAAGTTCTAGGAAATTTTTAATCTAATAGTTACCAGAATTTGTATCGTACATAGTAGTACAAATTTCCCAAAACTTTTTGCTCAACCTAGTAATTCATGACCATCTGCCATCAAACCCGAAAGATCAAAAAGAAAAAATCAGATGTAGTGTGAATATGACATACTCAGATGTTGTTGAGATAGGAATGTCTTTGTTAAATTTTCACCTGTACTTCAATAAAATATAAACATGTACGCCTTTTTCGTTCATCCAAATTAAGTAAAACTATTATAAAATTCACTATAAGTGTATAAACAATATATGCTTTATTAAACATAAATGAATAATTTGTTTGGGAACAGGGATATATACACACACACACATATATACACATACAGGGTGTCCAGCGAATAAGACCCTGATTTCAAAATTAAATATCTCACAAACAAAGATCGATAGAATTATGCGGTAAACGGTTTCTTTATTAGCTAAGTCGTAAAAATGTTATACAGAAGGTTAAAATTTAGTTACAAAAACCGTTAACAGATGGCGCTGTACTCGATATGCCTATAAATTGTGCTTCGAAGCCCAAAGCGATCAGTTCGAGGCACTTCAAACAATTTTGAGGAGTGGATGCTGAGTCGACTCACTTGATTGATGACTCGACATAGTGACTCGACTCTCCACTCTCTTGCGGAAGTAACATTGGTTGGTTGTAAAGATGACGCAATTCTATTTTTGCATCGCGGATAAGAAAATTTTTGAGTGTATGCTTGAATTATTTTGGTTTTAATTTTACATGAAAGAAGATTTTTATATTAGACTTTGTTGGATGGGCGCTGGGAACAGTTAAACTAAAGGTCTACACAGGCCCAAATTTATAAGCTCTGGCCTCACCCGCTCATAGAAAAATGTTCGGTCCACATCTATATAAAATTTAAAAGTTCAACCTATACAAAAAAGTTAATGGACCGTCTCGGTATAAAACAAGATTTCGGCCCGAGATCGCCTTGTCCCGCACAAGAAAAAAAAATTGGCGCGAGACTGTTCAGGCCCGGAAAAAAGTTAAAATATCGGCCTAAGCCCAATCGGTCCCACTAAATTTATAGAAAACACATGAATTTTTACGTCAATATGGTAAAAAAATTGTTCCGTATGAGGCGTTTTGACCAAAAATACTTATTTTAGCTTTTATTTTCATGTTTATAATCTTCATTTTTAAAGAAAAGACCTGTGCTGCGATATTTATGTTTTTAATGAATCTCTATTTGTATGTAAATGTTTCAGTTAAATTTAATATCGTTAATTCATATTCTATTCATTGGAGATTTAACGATGTGAAAAATTCTATTTAGTAAAATCGTCTAAGACGAAATTGCTTAGGAATGAAAAAATATACGTTATAGACAATTTTCCTTTTGTGCAGGTTTAAATGTATCATATACTTTTCCTCACATATTATTAAATACATTTTTGAATTCATTTGTATTTGGAAACGCGTAAAATTGACAGGTGTTCTTGATCAGGAACTATGTAATCGAATGGCGTTTTCCATTTTTTGCCAAAATATTTTTCAAAAAATGCTGTCAAAATTGGAGTTTTTAATCGAATTTCCGTACACGATAGGACGGAAAGAGAAAAACTTGCCGTTACGTGACAGAAATCGCATTTTACTTGATAAGAAATTTATTTATGTAAAAAAGAAATGGAAAATGATATTTGATTCCAAATCGCCTCAATAGTCAGGCCTGTTAATTTTTATAACTTTATTGTTAAAAATGTTGCCTCTGAGCCCCGCAAAGTAAAGTTTGTGTGTAACTAAAAAATACGGTTAATCGTTATAATTTTCTAGCAAAGTCTGAATACACAACTATTGTCCCTAATTTTTTTCATCATTTTAGTTTAAATAAATTCGGAAATAGGTTGGAGGGAAGGGGGGGGGGGGCATATTTTTGTATTACATTTTCGACAGCATCTACAATTAAAACGAATATATTTTTTAATTCAGTGTCACGAGGTCTTTTCAACAATACCCAGCACGATACACATACACACACGCATAAAAGAAAAAAAATCAAATAACTAAATTACTCCCCCTATTTTTTTTTCGAAAAATATTTGTGAATAGCTTTTTATCTATAAATTTGAAAACACGATCAACTTATAATGGCTCCGTTTTCACTTTTTAAATACGGAATTCTAAAAAATCAATGCAGAAGATATCTAAGAATTTAAAATGTTATGATTCGGGAGGACGGAACAAAGGAGAGGAAACCAAAATTTCGGGAGGGAATTTAAATGACATTTTTATCACAAGCAGAAAATACCGATTGGAGGATTTCGCATATTTTGAAGATTTATTGTCCTTGTTTGCAGTAAATTTCCCTTACCCCATGCTCCTCGTGCGCGTGCGCGCACGCACACACACACACACACCAAAAAAAAAAAAAAAAAAAAAAAAAAAATCCGTTTCTCGTTTTGTTTTCAGCACAGAAAATTTAAACCTTTAAATCTTGATATATATAAAAAATAACACCTCAAAACTTAGGAATGAAAAAATATAAGTTATAGACAATTTTCCTTTTGCGCAGGAAAATGCGCAGGAAAGCACTCCCACTTAAGAAGGTAAAATTTTAGACATGGGGGTACGGGATTAAACAAGAATGTTACTATATTTTACAGTTTGGCTGAGAGGTGTGCACCGGCCCAGCCCGTGGGCAGGGCTAAGACCAATTTTTCGCAGCACTGGGGTCGGACAGGGCCTTACTTCTTTTCTAAGGTGGCGGGCCTAGGTATTGCTCTTTCCGGGCTAGGCTGGGGCCTTTCTTTTTTCTGAAAGATCGCGCCGAGCCGAACATAATTTTTCAGCACTGATCCGGGACTGCCTTCATTTTTCAAAGGTTTGCAAGGGCCGACATTTTAAGTGCCGGCCCAACCCATTCGAAAATTATTGTCTTGGCCTGGTAATCAGTAAAATTTGGCCCGACCCAAAACTTTTTGCAAAAAATGCATATATTTTTAAATTGCCATTTTACTTATTGCCATGTTACTGTACAATTAATCTGTAAAATTTATTCTTTTTAAATAATAGCCATTTCTATGCAATAAAATTAAAATACAGTAAAACATATGAAAAAGTACCTGTGTATGACGGAATGCTGTCTTAAACTAAAAAATTTGTTGATGCATGAAAAATGAATATAATAATATGTGAGGAAAAGTATATGATACATTTAAACCTGCGCAAAAGGAAAATTGTCTATAACTTATATTTTTTCATTCCTAAGCAATTTCGTCTTAGACGATTTTATTATATAAAATTTTCCAGATTGTTAAATCTCCAATGCATAGAATATGGATTAACGATATTAAATTTAACTGAAACATTTACATACAAATAGAGATTCATTAAAAACAAATATCGCAGCACAGGTCTCTTCTTTAAAAATTAAGATTATAAACATGAAAATGAAAGCTAAAATAAGTATTTTTGGTCAGAACTCATCGTAAGGAACAATTTTTCAACCATATTGACGTAAAAATTCATGTTTTCTAGAAATTTAGTGGGGCCGGACGGGCTGAGGCCGACATTTTAACTTATTTTTTGGCCGGGCTAGTCTCGTGTCAAATTTTTTCTTGTACGGGCGAAGGCGATCTCAGGGCCTATAAATTTGGGACTGTGCAGACTTTTAGTGTGTCTGTTCACTTCTTTCATCCATTAAAGTCTAATATAAATATTTTCTTTTATGTAAAATTAAAACCAAAATAATTCAAGCATACACTCAAAAATTTTCTTCTCCACGATACGAAAGTTTGAATTGCTTCATCTTTACAAGCAAGCGTACTTCCGCAAGTGAGTCGAGATTCTAGTCACTATGTCAACTCATCAGTCAAGTGAGTCAACTCAGTATAGACTCCTCAAAATGAGTGGTGTGCTTTGAACTGATCGCTCTGGACTTCGAAAAACAATTTACAAGCATATCGAGCACAGCGCCATCTGTTAACGGTTTTTGTAACTAAATTTTCGAAACTTCTGTATAACATTTTTACAACTTAGCTAATAAAGAAACCGTTTACCGCATAGTTCTATTGATCTTTGTTCGTGAGATATTTAATTTTAAAATCAGGGTCTTATTCGCTGGACACCCTGTATATATATGTTGAAAATCAATTTTTGAGCAATATTGTGATGAAATAAATCAAATTAAATATCATTAGAAACTGAATAAAATTACAAAAATGCATCTCATTTAGTTTTAAATATAGTTTTTTAGATATAGTTATTTGAAGGGTATAAATATCATGGATTATGCATTTTTTTCATATTTTAAAAGCACAATATGTCAAAATTTTCTTCAAAAGAGTGAAATTTGATATTTTTTCAATATTAGCAGCTCAAAGTAATCCAAATATGAGTTTAAAGATTAGGAGTGTCATTTTGAAAATTTCTATTGTGCGGTGAGGAGAAAGTGATTTTTTTATTTTTTGGATAGGGATAATTGCTCTTCTCCCTAGAGGTTTTACTAAAAAACAATATTTTTTATTTTTTTCCTTAAGAAAGGAACATAAAAGATCGATTGAAAAATAAAATAAATGAATAAATAAAAATATTTCCACGGATGATACATAGGATAAATTTTACATCTGAAAATATTGATAATTTAAAACATGATTTAAATACTACTAAAACGAACCAAAATCCTAATATTTTTATTTCAGATCCAGTTATAATGTAGTATTATGTTCAACTTAAAACTAAAAAATTAGTCATAGAAACTCCGCCTTTGATTGATAAAGCTTTTTTAATAATTTCATTATTTTTTGTAAAATACACTGTAAATTAAAATGTCTGAAATTCAAACACTTAAGTGTCTGAAACGGAGTGTTCAGTTTTCAGACATTTTAAAATGTCTGAATTTTTTCAGACACTTTTCGTGTCTGAATTTCAGACACTTCAAACGTCTTAATAGCATCCATTTTTTTTGTAAGCATCATACGTAGCCATGTTTGACCACGTTGAATCCTGGAAAAATATTTGGCTGGGGTCCTGCCCCCCGCCCCTACAACCTGATTTTTCTGGTGCTCCCAATTTTGGTACGCAATTTTTGTTAAGCTGATAATTTAAATCTTTTACGACATTTTACTGATTATAATCAATATTTTGAACTTCAGGAGTAGAACAAGATTAAAACAAAAAATATTTATCTAAATATTAGATTTTTTTAATTTGTTTTATTTTTAATCTTATTTTACTTTAAAAGTTCAAAATATTGATTATAATCAGTGGAATTTCGAAACAGATTTAAAATATAAACTTTACAAATATTGCACATCAAATTTGTGGGCACTAAAATCGTAGGGGGGCGGGGCACGGCCCAGTATGCCCATTCTTTAATCAAGAAGTTCTTTTGCAAAAAATACAACCCTGCATTATTGTTATCTTAATTGAGATGTCTGGTATTCGGGAGTATCCGTTGTGGAGGTTAATGGACATTCCCGAATAGCTATTCTGAAACATCTATTTAGCGAATACTTTTTTAATCCGCATGGCATACATATTTGTATATTTTTACCTCACAAAAGCAGACGTCTCCGATTATCGGACAAATTCAGCGGCAAGGGCTATTGAGGGCTTTTAAAGTACATGGATAAATATATATATATTTCTTACAATCTTGTCCTACTCTACTTCATATAATTTAAAAATAGATTTTTTAAAAATTTATACTGCCACATAGGCAATTTTACATATATATCAGATGATAATCTCAACAGCTATTTAACTATGAATAAATAAATAAATATTCTACTTTACCGTTTGTACTCGAGGGCTCCGGAGCGGAGCCATTTAAAATTTGTCTTCAAACTCGAGGGCTCCGCTACGGAGACAATGCAAATAATTTTGTGATACCTGTCTAGAAAAGCTAAGATTACATGGTATCACAAAATTATTTGCATTGTCTCCGTAGCGGAGACCTCGAGTTTGAAGACAAATTTTAAATGGCTCCGCTCCGGAGTCCTCGAGTGCAAAGAGTTAATATTGAGAAAAAAATTACTTCGGTATTTTGTTTATTTATATTTTGTGTTTTTTAATCTTCTCCTACTCTAAAAGTTCAAAACTTTCATTATAATCAGTGCAAGATTTAATGTATCAACTTTACGAAAATTTCATACAAAATCCCCCCCCCCCCTCCCCGAAAAAAAATAAAAATCCTTATCATTTAAAAATTAGATTTTTTAAAAATTTATATTGCCACATGGGCTTATTGTTATCATTCCTATGAGGTACTAAACAAGACATCTTTAAAGCAAAATAAAGCCAAAAAAAAAAAAAAAAGTTAGCACATGATATCACTATGATACAAACTTGCGATGCTTATCAGTAAAGTCTAATTGGAAAATGACCTTCGAATTCACGCATGCAGCGAAATCTAAATAAACAAATGATTTCCCTTTTCCCGTCTGGCTTACTTCTATGTTTCAAAATCAAAAGTTTTCACACATTAAAATATTTAATAGCTTTAGAAATATATCTAAGAAATACTTGAGATAAACATTCATTTTCAATTATATATAAATTTCATGAAAATCAATTGATTTTTTTTTCCAAAAGCGAAAGTTTATAAATATATTTTTTAATTTCAGCTGAATATTGTTCAATGGAAAAAAAAAGGCAATCCCGAAAATCCCGGAATTTTCCAGTAAAAATTCCGGGATTTTCGGGGTTAAAATTAAAGCGGGATCCCGGGATCTCAATCCGGGATTGTAATCCTTAGCTAGGAAGTAAGAAAACTTTAGGAGATCTTTCAAAGTTTTTTTTTCTATTTCCTTGTGGTCGAGTATGAGATAAGCATTAGCCATTGAAATTGAAACTAAGAACTGCCATATTGAAAACAAAACAAAACAAGAGAATGAACTTAACTTTTAAATATGTCTGTTTTTTAGTGATGTTATTACTTTAAATTTGAGAAAAAAGATGAGAATAAATAATACATAATTTGTAATAAAAGACAACGTCATAAATTTAAAAATATATACTTCTAGAATTAGTGTTTTTTTTTTTTGCAAAAAGATTCAAAACTAATTAAATTTCATGTAAGATTTTGTTTAGTACAATAAATAAAATCATAAAAGACAATAATTTTAGTACTATAAAGAAATTATAACACTTACTTTAATCGCTGTTTGCAAGAGGTAAGAAATATTCCTCGATTTGAAATTTTAAAAACTACCACAACCACAGTGAGGGAGAAAGACTTTCATCAGTTTAAAAGGTAATCCCATAATACATCCGACTAGCCATATTTAAAGAATGAGATGTTTCATCCTAAAAACAGGACCCGCCAGACAAAAGTTTCTTTTTTTTTTGCCAGCTTCGACAGGACGAAGATGAATAACACAATATTATTGATATAAATTGATACGAGTTAACACTAAGCCCATTGCACACGCTTTGTAGAATTTCCGGGTGTAATCTTCAACCGTCGTCTACTTCTGTTCTGTGTCTATCCCGCCCTTGTATCGACGACAGCTTCTAAGAGACATTTGATGTCGAGCACACACGTCAGATGTATGTATTCAATAAATAAATAATCCAAGTCAATACGAATTAAAATCACAGTACTTCACATTTCGCAAAAAACGAATTAAAATACACGCGTACATAAAAACAAACTTTGTTTGAATTACAACGTATACCACTTCGAACGAAGACATCTAAAACGCATGCGCAACTGGGAGTGCTAGTGCACCCTGGTGGTTATTGCGTCGGAAGTATCAAAACGTCTTAAATTAAGACACGTTTAAAGCAATGAAGTGTCTTAAAATAAGACGTTTGCGGATATTTTAGACATTATTCTCAGTTCGTTTACACCATGGTCATAGTAAGACACTTATGTATCTTAAATTAAGACATCTATAATGTCTGAATTTTCAGATTAAGACACTTAAGTGTCTAAAATTCTTTTTCAGTCACATATGTGTCTAAATTTAAGACGCTTCTATTTGCAGTGTATTTTTGATTTCAAAAGATTATACAATTTTTTAGACACATTTAAATATTTTTTAACATTACAGCAATATTGTTTTCATAATCTACATACTTTATTTACCTTGCCTAAATTATTTGAAGACTTCTTTATTAGTTATTGAAATATGATTTTATATATAAAATGATGCCTTTGAAAATTGGACAATCATTAAGGGAATTCTCAAATTCGAAAGGGCAAGTTTCTGACACGTTTTAATTTATTTTTGTTCGAAAATGCATGAAACTAGCTGGTGTTGTTAAGAAACTATGTAATTGGTGGTTTTTTTTTTTTTTTTTTTTTCAGTTTTATGCAAACGCAATAGATCTTTCAGAAAATAATGTCAAAGAGGGTGATGTTTTGAACCGAATTTCCGCGCGAAAAACGAGTTTGTCACGTGATCAAAATTCCTTATAACTCAATAGGTAATTGATTGATCAAAAAACGGAAAAAATAGTTCAATTCCAAATCGCTTCCATGGCCAGGCTTTCCAATTTTATATCTTTCCGTTAATAAATGAATTTGTGAATGTGTCAAAACGTTTTGCGCTTGTTGAGCAGAGCAGTTAAGAACAGCGTTAATGGCAACTTGTGGAAATTTCCAATACTTTGATAATTTTTTCTCATATTTTCACTATTTTTATTTTATAACTGTTTAAAAGATATTTTTACGTACAATTAAAAAAAGTAATAACACCCTGCCTTCGGTTAATAATAAGTTTTTGATTAACACATTATTTTCCCCAAAATTCTTCATTTTAAAAATTCACAAGATTAAAGACACTGGTGTTTAAACATGACAAAAAATAATAATCTGCCTACATTATTTGTCACATACACATTATTTGAAACTTATTTAGTGATTTTATATTGAAATGACTTTTCTTTTAATGCAGTCTTTGAATATACTACTGTCATTAAAAAATCATAAATTTTTCAAAATTTTGATATTTTTTTTATCTTAAAAAATATTTTACTTAGGATCAAGAAAAAGCCGATTACGTCTTAAAATGAGCTATAAATATACCCAGTTTCATTGAAATTTGTGACCGTGGATTAAATGGCTTAGGGGAACCGACATGGAATGACTGCTTGATTTGATTTGAAATGCGCCTCAAAATATTCTTAAATAGGAAATACTACTAAAAATACCCGAAATCCCACTATTTTTATTTCAGAATCAGGTAAAGAACACCTTTAAGTTATCCCTTCACAAAAAATAAATTTAATAAAAATACCGCATTTCGTTGATACTGCTTTTTTTTTTTTTTGGTTAATGTATTATTTTTTATAAAAAATTCACGACTTCAAAATTTAAACTTTTTTTAGTCACACTTAAAATGTTATAAGCGTAACCGTATTTTTTTTCATAAACTGCGTACCCTATATATTATAGATAAATTATTTGCACCTGTACGCAGACCAAGCACCTGTTTTGTAAAAATAGGTCTTTGATTCTGTTACTATGATTAAATTTTTAAAATACGCAAATTCCCCCCAGCAGAGAAAAATCGAGCCAGCCAGGATTCGAACCTGGAATCTCCTGATCCGTAGTCAGGCGCGTTATCCGTTGCGCCACTGGCCCACACGCTCATGTAGATTATTTGGAAATCGCGTTACTGTATACCTAGATAACAATAGCCAGTTGAACGGAGGTGACAATTTTAGGAGGATAAAATAAGAGGAGTATACAAATTGATCTCCCTTTGTGGAAAGTTGTGAAGCAGATATCTTAGTCTCGTGCGTCCGCCATATTTGATTTTGATACTGACGGAAAGTTCGTCAAACAACTAAATAATCCACTAAAATATCCCCCCCCCCACCCCCCGCCCCCGAAAAAAAAAAAAAGCTAATTTCTAGACAGGAGGTTTGCAAATCAAAAGTTTGGCTAATCTCATCCCATTTTCGATATGCCTTGCTCGACACCATTTCATTTAATAGTAGGCAAAATCGTAACAAGGGTTGAGGGCGGCGCCCTGGCACTGGTTGCCAAGCATAATTAGTAATGGAGCTTAACCCTTCATATACTGACGGTACTTATAAGTACCATTAAAATAACTTGTTATAAAATTCATTTAATACACCGATTAGTAGTAATACAGATTAGAATGAGTTACAGATGCATTAATTTATCTTGTTCCAAAAGCATTATTGGTTACACAAAACAAAAATATTTTTAAAAGGATTTCTTTTGCCTTTGCATCTTTTGAGCTTTTTTCGCTTTTTTGTTTGGGGGGGGGGGGGGGGGGGATTTTTCAATTCGGAAATATTTCTATTGTAAAAACATATTTGTACATTTCCTATCTCAATAAAATACCAAGAAAAATATTTAAAATAAGAATTTCAGTGGGGTTATAAATATTGCAAAAAACCCTATAAATTCATATTTAATTAATCCTAAATCCTTCAAAAATTAATGATTGCGCAAATCTTCTAATGAATTTTCAAAAATTCACGAAAAATACTTTAGAATATAAAATTTTCATGAATTCATAATTCAGTACATAAAGGGTTAAAGAACGAATTTTAGAAAATGTTTCACAAGGAATTTACTTTTCTTCTTTTTAATTCGACTATAATTTCTTTCTGCTGATTGACCCAAATGCTAAGGTTTGTCAAAATTCAGGCCTTTTTAATTGAGGGTTCAACCCTCCAATCGAATTGAACTCTCCGGGCAGTGGTATGTCCCTTTTTTTTTTTTTTTTTAAAGGGAATCGGGTATGGCCTCTATACACAAGCAGTTTATTTTTGAAGTTTTCCTACAAACCCAAACAGATTAAGGGGGCTGGTCACTCAGCTTCGGAATTCTCCTCCGTAATGTTAAGTCTGTGGACTTTAAATGCATTCGTCTATTTAAAATATCTTCTCGGAAAATTCATATCTAACATTTTTTTCTGTGTACTCATCTTAAAGGATGTCCTTTTTTTCTTAGTTTTCAAAATATTTCTAAAATCTATGCTGAATTTAATATTTTATGTGTTAAAAGCGGGCGAACTACCAGTAAGATTTTAAACACTTCCTATAAAATTAAGTCTATACTTTAGAAATATTTTGAGAACTAAGAAAAAAAAGATCTTTTAGGAAGTGTATACACAAAAAAAAAAAAAGAAGTTAAAAATATGAATTTCCCGAGGAGATATTTTAAATATACGAATGCATCCAATGCCCATAGAATTTACATTAGTGAGGGGAAATCGGAAGCTGAGTGACCCCCCCCCCCCACACACACACACACTTAACATAAGTTATTCTCATTCATAAATTGTTAAAATTTGCAGATATATTCAGAAATGTATAAAATATACAAGTTATGTTTATAGATACTAAGAAATTGAACATAGTTATCCATTTCTTTATAAGGATCTTTCAGAAAATATTGTCAAAGCTGGCATATGAAGCAGATTTTCGGGATTCGACAGTCACAACAGAATGATCAAGGGCAAGTAAAATTGTCGCGTAACTACTGTGAGCGGTCTCCGAGACCGTTTGATCGAAGCATGAATAAAAGATTCATACTTGCCAACCTCCCGCTTTTTTTTTAACGAAAAATCACATTTACAACCAGAAAATTTATTAAATTAAAAGTTTCCTGCTAGGAAGTGGTAATTAAAAAAACCTACATGCTTTAATTTATAAAATAAAATTTCTGGTTTAAAGTATGTTTTCTTGATTTAAAAAAAGCGGAGGTTGGCAAGTATGAAGATTTGATTCACTCATAGGATACTGTTTCTGTACTAAACTTTATGTACAGGGTTATTATAATTTATATTCACCCGTTCAGAAGTCTCTAGCAATAGTAGTAGGGCTCCAAAGAAAACAAAATTTCACTACTACCTAGAGCTAAACTGAAAATTTACAGGTTAAACTATGAAAACTGAATAAAGTTGCGATCCTGGAGACCGCTAGCACTAGTTAAGAGTTAAAACTAAATCTGTATCACATAAGAAAATTAAAAACTTCACGCGAAAACACCCGCTTGCTATTGTTGACCCTATGGGAGTTTTTTTTTTTTTTTGGGGGGGGGGGGTAGAGTGGGAGGCATTGGATAGCTCAAGTTCATCTGTTAAAAGGCCATTTTTTACTATTCTGCAGTTCTTTTTCTTTTCTTTCTTTTCAAAAAATGAAGAGGGGGGATACTTTTACTTTTGTAACTAGTTCCGAATGCGAAAATATTTTAATAAAAACAAAACCCAAAAGTAATAAACAGCCTTCTCAGCTATTCAATGAAAAAACAAAAACAAAAAAAAAAAAGCAAACTAGATATTTTTAAAAAATTTCTCCAATAGGATTAACATTAGCAAGCTGGTGTTTTTGCGGGAGTGAAGTATCCTCTTAAAGGGGAATCTACAAAACTTCTGTTTGTTAAAAAATACTTAATGTTGAAAGTGAACAACTTTTTCTTTAAAAAAAGTACTGTTTTATCAGGTATACAACTGTTCAAAAGCATTTAAAAAGGTAATAAATGTGACAAATGATGCCAAAAAAGTGACCAAAGCGTAATTAAAAATAAATTGTGACATCTCTTTTCTTCAGTTATACTGTTTATTAATTTCTAGTCTTCTTTGCTCATTTGAATAATGGTGATAGCTTTTATGAGCACTTTGAATGTGCGCAAGTATCGGTTTTGTGATAAGCACAAGTTCTACTGTTTAGTTTAAGGCTGTTCTTAACTGCTCTGGTCAATAAGCGCAAAACGTTTTGACATATTTACAAATTCATTTTTTAACGGAAAGATAAAATTGGAGAGCCTGGCCATGGAAGCGATTTGGAATTGAACTGTTTTTTCCATTTTTTGATTAATCAATTACACCTTAAGTTATAAGCTAATTCGATCACGTGACAAACCCGTTTTCCGCCCGCTCTTTAGTGCTCTTTCTCCCTTCGCGCGGAAATTCGGTTCAAAACGTCTACTTTGACTATTTTCTGAAAGATCTATTGCGCTTGCAAAAAAATGGAAAAAACAGCTCAATGACATGGTTTCTGAACAACACCACCAGCTAGTTTCATGCATTTTCGAACAAAAATAAATTAAAACTTATGTCAGAAATTTGCCCTTTTGGATTTGAGAACACCCGTAAGTCATTATTAGTGTTGCCAGGTGTCCCAATTTACGCTGGATGTCCCGATTTTCAGTAGCCTGTCTCCCCTACGCGAGGCGTCAAAAGTCTATTTTTTTCTTCGTGTTTCACGAATTTTCATTTTTTTTTTTCCATACAGCGCAATTCCATAGTCTGAATAGAGTGAATCCTGTGAAGAAAAAAACCTGTCTATAACGGGACATTTTTATAATCACTCCGAGCAGGGTTACTTACTTATATAGGAGAATGAAATTCCCCGACTTTTCCAGGTGTATTTTAGAAAAATTTCCGTCTAGCGATGTAGTGTGAACTAGACAGGTCGAGAGTAAAATGAATATTGTATCCCTTGAAAATATTAAACTTTTCTAACTATTGATAATATTGATTGAAATTTTCACATGCATATCCCTCCTTTCCCACCAAGAGACAGAAATTAGACAGATTCCTTAAAAATTTATGAGTGTTTCAAATAAAGTTTTCCTCAAAATGAAAAAAATATATATATAATATTTTGTATTGAATCATAATTCATTAGCAACTATCATAATCTCACTTAAGTCCAACTTTAGGCAAAAGGGTTAGAGAAGTAAACATTTCAAGGTGGGGGTTGAGGAGATTTGAAATTATTTATAAGATACGTATATTAATTGTAGCTGAGGAAATTTAAGAGAAAGGTGACTTAAATGAAACTTCTAGTAACTGGAATTTGCAAAAACATAAAAGATTTTTCTCATCCATCATCCAACGAAGCATGCACTTATTTGGCGATCATGATGAAATTTTGTTAAATTCCCTGACTTTTCCAGATTTTGGATAAAATATTGAAATTCCCTGACTTTCCCCTGACTTATAAGGCCAATTTCCAAATTCCCTGACTGTTCCAGGTTCTCCAGGTGATGTAGCAACCCTAAATACCTTACAAAATTAACGTGCCTATGCGGAAATCTGTCTAAAATGGAATTTTTTGCGGTTCTAAAGTTGTTTAAGACTTCTCAAATCCAAGAGGACAACTTTATGACATAAGTTTTAATTTATTTTTGTTCGGAAATGCATGAAACTAGCAGGTGTTCAGAAGCTGTCTCTCTCTCTCTTTTTTTTTTTTTTTTTGCAAACGCAATAGATCTTTCAGAAAATAATGTCAAAGGTGGGCATTTTTAACCGAATTTCCGCGCGAAAGTAGAATAACATCGAGAAAGGGCGAAAAACATGTTTGTCACGTGATGAAAATCGCTTATAACTCATTAGGTAATTTAACAAATAATGGAAAATGCAGCCCGATTCCAAATCGCTTCGATAGTCAGTCCTTCCAATTTATATTTTTCCGTTAAAAAATGAATTGGTAAATGTGTCAAAACGTTTTACGCCAGTTGAGAACAGCCTTAACTGTAAAAAAAAACCTAAAAAGGTGAGAAAAGTGACCTGATTGTATAAAGAAACTTTCTTTGTTCAGGGAATGAGTCTTGCCCCCACCCCCCACCCCCCTCCCTCCCTCACTCACTCTAAAACCCCGATTAAGTTTATTTAACACCAGTCTATTAGCACATGTTTTTTTATCAATTTCTTTTACATTAATAAGTCTTAGTCTAAATTTTCACAAAAATTTATTTACACAAAACTACATGCACTACGAGACAAAAAAATTGTGCGATAATTCGGTAAAACTAAAACTCGTGTTACAATGAAATTTGACAACACACATTTAAGTCATTTTCTTGTAACTCCACTAGCTTACTATAAAATATACAAAACATCTATCGAATAAAACATCGATGCAGGTACAAACATTGATAAATACACTGATAGGCATGTTATTCACCACTTGACTAAAAAAGATGTATAATTGATATAGGATTTCCCCACGTCGATCGTGAAATCACATGCTAATTTATGGGAAACTTTAAACTATTAATTTGTTTAAATTGAAAATTTTACCATAATAATTATTTTAAGTTATAAATTGTCATTTGGTAGATACTAATGTTACATCTCAATAATTGTTGAATAGCATAGGATATGATTTTTAGTATGAACGATAAATGATGGATATTTCAAATAACATGCAGTAAAGATCAAAAGTACAACAAAATGTTATGCACTCTTTACCTAATGTAATTATCGGAATACTGTTTACAATATCAGAAAGTAGTTGTTCGATATCGGTATAGTGCGTTTATAAAAGTCAACTTCTTACGTTTTAAATGTTTCTAAAATCGCAATAGTTTGAATTTTTCCAAATTAATGGTCTTATTAGCAACGCGTAAAATTGAAAAATTTTAAAAACTCCTTCAGTACGAGATCTGTGCTTGACGCATTTTTTTTTTCACTTTTTTCAGTCTAAATGAAAAAAATATCAAAATATGCACTTATTTTTAGTGCTAAAATTTTTCATTGTTCGTCATCTACAGAGAGATTTTTAAGAGGCTACTTCACTAACGCGAGAACACCCGGTACAATGTTAATCCTATGGAAGAATTTTTTTTTTAAGTATCTCGTTTGAATTTCATTTTTTTGCATTAGATAGTTCAGGCCGATCTCTACAAAAGCCGCTTTCTACTTTTTCGATTTTGCTTACAAGTTTATTATTATTGGTATACTTTCTCCTTAAAAAAAAAAAAACTTGCAAACAAAATTGAAAAAGTAAAAAACGGCCTTAATAGACGGCCTCATTCATCCAATGAAAAAAAGTAGCTTAAAAATATAAAAATGCAAACAAGATGTTTTAAAAAAATTCTCCCATGGGATTAACATTAATGAGTGGGTATTTTCGCTCGAGTGAAGTAGCATCTTAACAGTTAAAATATATTAAATTTATATATTTAAAAAATCCGTCAATTACAACAAAAACCCACCAATAAGAACGTACTGGAGAACAATAAAAAAAAATTAAGTATCGGGTGAGACATTCGAAAAATGAGATTGCATCACATGGCCATATTTTACATTGGTTGGTGGGTTTTACTGGCACAAAATGTATACTTGCACACGCTAAGCCAAATAAGAGTCAAAATATAAAAGATGCAAACAAATAAAATGCAACTTGTATATAAAGTTACGGTGTGAAAAACAGACATTTAACATATGATGGGTGGAATTTGAGATCCGGATTTAATACTCGGTAGCTACTTTCTGGTGTTGAAAATTGTATTTCGATAATTATGTTAGGTAATAAGTAATCACCTATTTTAATTTTCCCACAGAACATGGCATTTCTTGATCGGAGAGGAACTGTAATATGTGTTTTTTCAATTTTGAGAATTTTAGTCCCAATATAGATGAGTAATATAAAAGTATATTCATGAATTTATATTTCTCGAAATTTTCTGCTATTACATACATACTATTTACATACATGAATTCTGGATTAATACACATTTAAAAGTCATTTTCTGGTAACTTCATTAGTCTACCAAGGAGAGTAAGCACATCAAACAAATAGACATAAATACACTGATAAAAGCATTTTTTTTCACCAGGGGCAGTCAAATTTTACAAACTCATTTTTATTAAAACTATCTGACTGTTTGTGACACTGTCATTTCAGTTTTTTTTAGTTTAGGTAAGTACCATTTCTTAAGATATTGTAATTAAGAATAGATGTAGATTTTTTAATTAATATTTTCTGTTAATAATTTAATATTTTATACCTATACATAATTTATAAAAATGGGCGGGGATAAAAAAAATTATCTGAAATTCAGACAAGTTAAGGATGCTAAGAATTAATGATGCAACATAAGCATTACGCACAGACGTCTTTTTTTACAGATCGTCAAATCTTATTGACCTATAAATGTAATTTCCTTATTTATTACCTAACACATTCTGCAAAGTTGCGATTTCACTAGTAAAAAAAAAAGGAAATCCTGCTTGGCACACAAGCCATATCTAATTATCTATTCATTTTTAGTACTAAAAATATACAATTTTCTAATTTTTATTTAAATAAAATTTATTGCTTTTTAAAAATAAAATTTGAATTTTAAATTTAGGATAACTTTTGAAACCGTTATCGAATGTGTGTACATCGGCATTAAAAAAATGAAACCAGCAACAGGTAAATGCGTAATTAACTTTCCCCATACATTAAAGGGGCTACTTAACTCACTTGAAAACGCCCGTTCGCTAATGTTAATCCTATTGATTTAAAATATCGTTTTAAAATATTGAAATGGAAACAAGCCTCTTTTTTTTGGGGGGGGGGGGGGGGGGTATTGGCTAGCTGAGATCGGGAAAAATTTAGACTTTTGCGATTTTGTTTTCAGGATTTTTTTAATGAGAATACTTAAGACTTCCGAAAGTAAAAGTATCCCAATAAAAAAAAATCGAGAAAGGAAAAAACGGCCTTTCTAGAGATCAATCCCAGCTAACCAATGCAAAAAATCATTTAAAAATATTGAAATGCAAACGAGATCCTTAAAATTTTCTTCCATAGGATTAACATTAGCGAATGGGTTGTTTTCAAGTGACTGAAGTAGCCTCTTAAAGATTTCACGATCTGTGAAGTCAAACTTGAACCATTTCAGAGTCTTCCACAAAATGTTAGAAAAGGGGGGGGGGGGGAATAAATTCAAGAGTAATTCCGTCGTTACCTCTAACTAGGCGAAGCATTAATAAAAAGTAAACAATAAGAAAAAAAAAAGTTGCGACGACTTTTGTAGTTTTAGCACGTATAACTTCGTCTGATGAATCTGAATATGCTTTCGGAACTAGTTTAGCAAGTATGTCTAAATTCCTTAAATTTTCCTCTTTTTTTTTTCACATTTAATCTTTTAATATTGCTGCAAAATCGTTTGGGGAAAAAAAAAAGTTATTTTCAAAGCAACTTAGAATGTATAACTATAATAACATTTGGAAGAGTATTAAACGGCTAACTGAAATTTTTACGATATCCGAGGGCAATTCCCCAGTTTTTTTTTCTGGGGGAGAGGGGGGGGGGGAGATAAAATTTATAATGTTTAATTTAAGGATATGATTGGAAAGCTTGATATTTTATGTTTTATCATAAAATCCTAATAAAAAGGCATTGTAAATTACTGTTTACAAACTAAGTCAAGTACCATTATTATCTTTGTAAAGTCAATGTTACGTCAGATGCACAATAGAAGTTACGTCTGTTTCATGTGTAAATGCCATTTTCCCTTTTTCACTATTCAGACATTAAACAAGCTACTGATATAATTTGTCATTACTTAGTGTTGTTGAGAACATTAATTTTATTATTTTTTTTTTTTTAACGGGATAGAGTTTTGATATTTTTTACACTTCAATGAAGGCAGAAAAATTGTCTATTTTATGTTACGTCAGTTACAGAATTTTGAATTGCAATTTTTGGGACTAAAACAGAGATTGAAATAATCTGCAGGTATTTGGGTATTAAGTTCTTAGTAAGAAATATTTTAAATTGTAAAAATTTGTTCTAGCTTTATTAGTAAATTTTATACACAATTTTAAAAACAAATTTCGATGATCAAGTGTTACATCAGTTACTATGGAATTGACCCAGAATAAAAAGACATGAAGAAAAAGCCAGTTGAATTTCTTAACCTTAATAAAATGAAAACGAAATGTCTATTTAAAACTTTTACGACATCAGAGTGAAATTTGATGGAAGTATAATGGAATGGTTGACTGAAAATTATACATCAGAAAAAAAGTAATGGTGAAATGGCCAATTCAAAATTATTAGTATAAAAGTTTTCGACTGCCCTTGATCAATAAAATTTACCAATGCACAACATTTTCATGCATTTAACATTAAAATATAGACAATATTTAAGAAATATGTTCCTGTTATGTCAAAGAAAAATAACTGCTCTGAATAGTACAGTAATTTTTTTTTAAGAAAACGCGAATAAGAAATTCGCAATTATTTGGCTGTGCAATTATTTACAATGTCCAAAAAAAAAAAAAAAAAAAAAAACTCACGCATTGCGTGCAAAAATATACATGAATACAAACTAAACGGAGAATAAGTAAATGCTGTAGCATTTTATGAAAAGTCCACAAGATAAAACTGAAAATAGTAAATTATTTCTGATAAACAGAATGCAACTGCCCCTTGAAATGCACGTTTGCAATATTTTACCAAGTCTTTGGCTGTATGGCGTCTATTTACATAAAAAACACATTCATATTTAAATATTAGCAAATTAATAATTTATCTAATATTATGAACTAATATGATAATATTGCTAAAAATTGCAGCTGCATTACATCTTATGGCAGTAGAAGATAACAATTCAAGTTCAGAATTAAAATCTATGTCGTTTCTCAATGCTAAAATGGTTTCAGAAAGCAATTGCCAAAGTATTTAATAATTAAAAAAAAGTAAGTTTCATTACGTAATGAGTAATTTATCATTCTTGATTTCAATGTTTTAATTTAATTTAAATAGCCTTTATTTTTTTTTTATGTTTCCTTAAATGTATTTACAACACATTCCTACACACAGACTAATCAACTTTTTTTCCCCCGCGAACTTTATGAATTCACACTTCAAAGAAATTTGCAGCTCAACTAAATCTAATAACATTTAAAATGAAGAAAATTGTTTTAAGGAAACATTTAGTTGTTCTTTAAAATAAATTTCAGGAATAATCTGAAAACAGCCTGCTTCAGAAGTAATGGCTAAAGTCTAGACTAAAAATATGAAAAAAAAAAAAGACATACAATGAATGAAAATGAATAATTAAAATTCTTATTAGCTAAAATCTAACTCATATACCAGCTGAAAATTGTGATATAGTCCTAACAGAAGTACTACCTCTAGCTTTTGAGTGCTTTTTGTACTTCTTTAGGCATATGTTTCTCACTTTGGAGCTACAAGAAAACACTATGAAAATAAATAGTCCTTGAAGTGTGTTGAGGGATACAAATAAGTACCATAGATACACAGTATCAGCGTAGCCAGCTACTAGCCCCACAATCCATGTGAGACCCATTATGAGAGCAAGTCTCATAAACATAAAGAATCTTTTCTTCAGAGTTCTTTCGTGAGACTGACTTGTTTTGAGTGTCGCTCGGCTGATAACGTAGGTGACGTCCAGAAAGAAACCTGCGTTCAGAAGCATTACGATGCAAAGTGGGACAGCAAAGAATATCAGCAACGCTTTTCGCTGTCCAAACCAACACATCGGGGTACCAAATGATGGTTTATAGTCTTCAGGAAGAAAGTCAACGGTATCGGCAACTTTGACGAGTGCAACTAACGCTCCTGGTATCAGCCAGCTGTAGAGGGAGTAAAATAAAAACCTTCTCCAAGGGACACGATGACTTGAAATTCTAAGTTCGCGCATCACTACCCTGAAAGAACGCCAGATGTCAAAAGCTATGGCATTCATCCAAAAAAAAGATGTCAGGAAGAAATAGTAGATACACATCCCGAGATTACCGCAGTGATCTGTCATTTCTGCTACTGCAATAGCTAAGAAACACGAATAAGCTATCAGTAAGGATAAGCTAAGACTAGCTAGGCAATAACCAGGTAAATTTCGAACAGATGACACTATACAAAATACCACTAAATGGGACAATAAACTAATAATGGAAAGCATAAGACCTACATATGTAACGTAAGCAAGACTTTCCGGAAATTTGTTTAGATCTCCATCAAGGGTATAACTCTCGCTCATATTCTTCTTCATTTCATCATAATGAGGTATACAGACATAAACCCCATGTTCTATCAAGTAGTAGTCTCTTGGTCCGTATGACTTATGATATATGTCGATGTAAACGGTGCCGTTTGGTAGTAACTCGTATTCATGTGGTTCAATAAGTATATGGCCGCAGTGCAAGAACTCTGGACTGAAATTAATATTTGGACCATCGTCGATAGTCTGCATAGTTTGTGGTTCATCATCTGTGCAAAGGAATGCCGTGTCGTTTTGCACGAAGTAGGTTTCGTAATTATAAATATTATCAGAACCTGGTACTAGCAGACTTCCGTTTTCAAGAAGGACATATTCTTTCTCAACAATGTAGTTGTTGCACGCATCCAAGCTTATCCCAGCTCTTTCATTCATCTGTTCCTCAGTGGAATCTGAAGAACTTGATTCCGTAGAATTAAACAGTGCTTTAGCATACGTAAAACTGCACAGAAGAAGCAATGTTACAGCGAACGTCAGGAGTGAAAATCGAGCCATTTTAGCGTAGAGAACACTGACGGCTCATAACACCTGGAAATAAAAAAAACCCATTAGAAAACAAATAATTTTAAAAATTGTTAATAGTAGCAATTATAATAATGGGCGTAAACAGGATTTCTTTTACGATGGGGAAAATATGACAAAATCTTTTATTAAACATTGTTCATTGCTAGAAAAAAAGGAAGCATCATACAGTAAACTGGGGCAACTTTGACCCATAAGAATAAATTTGGCCCAAAAGAGAATAAAAGATTAAATCTGCTACATCACATGAGTTATCGACAAAGTTTTGGCCTCAAAATATAGGTAGCAGAACTAGCGTAAGGTCGACAGCTCATTGTAAATTATTCGCCAAGGTTCCACCGAGGTAGCATGGGCCAAAGTTACCCCAAATATGGGCCAAAGTTACCCCAAATTTGGGCCAAAGTTACCCCAAATTTGGGCCAAAGTTACCCCAAATTTGGGCCAAAGTTACCCCAGTTGACTGTACATTAATTGATATCCATCATAGGCAAAGTTTTTATCTTTTAATTCGTACGAATCATTTATGTAAAAAAAATTTAACTTCTTGCTCATAAATTAAAAGGGAGTATGTGCCTTGTTTAGTCTACTCTAAATACGTATTAAGTCTGAACCTGCGCAGCGACATGTGTTCTTACGTTATAATTCTTGTCACAAAAATTTCTCTTGAAAGTCTCAACATACTTTTGAAGTTTGTGTTTTCAGAAGCAGCTGGAAACTGAATCCTCTCAACTCTTTGGTTCCCATATCAAAAACCTCATCTTTTGTTCCCATATACAACAGTAGACGCGTGTCCTGTTGATGTAGAAAAATTATCTGCACTGCTGAGTATACAGTTCAATTATTTGCATGTTGAGCACTGATGATATGTATATACTTATTGATATTTAAAATCTAAATTCGTTAAATGAAAACAGATTTAGTAAATGGTTGGATTTAACGAGTGTTATTGCAGGTCTGGAGCCTTTAAATAAATGAAAATTTTACTCAGGGCCTGATTATACAAAAAGGCACCTAAAACTGGAGTTTCTCATTTAAAATTTAAGTAGGGTCCCAAAATGACTAAAACGAGTCCTTTAATTCCCATTTCCTTTTTTCCCTTTAAGGCTGTTCTCAAATCCAAAAGGGCAACTTTATGGCATAAGTTTCAATTTATTTTTGTTCGAAAATTGAAGAAACTAGCAGGTGTTCAGAAACTATGTAATAAATCTGTCTATTTTTTGCAAACGCAATAGACCTTTCAGAAAATAGTGTCAAAGTGGGCGATTTGAACCAAATTTCCACACGAAAGAAGAATAATCACTCAAAGGGAGAAAACCGTGTTTTTCACGTGATCAAAATCGCTTATAACTCAATAGGTAATTTATTGATCAAAAAAGGAAAACCCAGTTCTATTCCCTCCATGGTCAGGCTTTCCAATTTTATATATTTCCGTTAAAAAATGAATTTGTAAATGCGTCGAAACATTTTGAGCTTGTTAAGCAGAGCAGTTGAGAACAGCTTTAATTCATTTTTAGATGGAAAAGTTTACCTAAAGCAGGAGAAAATGCACATTATATCAGAAAACTTATCTTAGTGGGAAATATAAATACAGGGTTAAACGATTCCCCGGATTTCAAAAGACTTTACAACTATACGGCGTACGAAGACGTGTGATCCATGAAAGATACATACACTCACCAAGTTTTCGGTACATAGATACTACAAATGTTCAATGTGTGCGCTCTTAGTCATCCGGCACACATTCCAATAGTAATCCAGTTCCGTCCATACTTTCAGTAGCATATGTCAGGGGTGATTGTGACTCAGAGTGAAAAACCCTGAAAATTAATCGATACAAAGTGAAAAACCCTGAAAATTATCGATGCAAAATATACCAATATCAATTTACATAACAACTGATGCTGCAGCAGCATGACAATCAAATGACATATTTCTGCTATTGTTTGAAATATACAATTGCAGAAAAACATAATTTGGTAAACTTATGTTAATTTCACTGAAAGCTAAATGACTTCATCAAATGGAGAGTGCAATTTATCTTGTTATTATGCAAAGTTCGAATTCTATATTCAGTAAATGAATTTATTCTAAGTACTCATGAAACAAGTACAAATTATATGTTGAGTTATTCTCTTAGTAGATTTAATGCAAGTCATATCTAGTTATTTGAAAACAGTAAAAAAATGTCAAAACCAATCCAATTTTACTTCTAAGTGACTAAGTATTAGAAAAAAATAAATAAAAATCTATTTTTAAAGCTTTACTCTTACACAAGGTAAATTTCTTTTTCCTGCTTTCTTTTTGGGTATTACTACATTACAGATATGCAATTCTGGACATTTTTGTACTGAGATTGAGATGGATAACACAATACCAGGGGTGATTCTGAGTAAAAAAAAAAATGTATCTGAAATTCACAGCAACTTTTCTGAAAGGTTACAGAAGAGAGGCTGGGGAAAGAATCACTCCTGGTTCTAATTATGTGTTTTTTCTGCGATCCTTTCATGAAATTTGCGATTTTTCGACGAAATTTGCGTTTTTTCACGATTCTTTAAAGAAATTCATGTTTTTTCCCTGTGACCCTTTAACAAAATTTGCGTTTTTTATGCGATCCTTTGACGATATTTCCGTTTTTCTAGCGATTCTTTGACGAAAATCGCGTTTTTTCCTGCGATCTTTTGACGAAAATCGCGTTTTTCCGCGATTCTTTGAAGAAATTTTTTTTTTTTTTTTTTGTGATCCTTTAATGAAATTTCCGTGTTTCCCGCGATCTTTTGACGAAAATCTTGTTTTTCTTCCCGATCCTTTGCGAATTTTGCACTTTTTTGCGATCCTTTGACGAAATTTGTGTTTATTTCGCGATCATTAGACGAAATTTGTTTTATTTCGAGATTCTTTGACAAAATTCGCGTTTTTCCGCGATCGTTTGGTGAAATTTGCGGGGTTTTTTGCGATTATTTAAAGAAACTAGTTTTTTCCCACAATCCTTTAATGAAGTTCGCGTTTTTCCAGCGATTCTTTGGCGATATTTCCGTCTTTCCCGCGATCCTTTGACGAAAATCGCGTTTTTCTCCCGCAAACTTTTGACGAAAATCGCGTTTTTCCCCGCAATCTTTTGACGAAAATCGCATTTTCCCCGCGATTCCGGGATGGGGAAAATCTTTCCCGGTTCTAATTATGTGTTTTTTGAGCGGTCTTTTGCCGAAATTCGCGTTTTTTCCGCGATTCTTTAAAGAAATTAATGTTTTTTACGTGATCTTTTAACGAAATTTGCGTTTTCCCAGCGATCCTTTGACGATATCGAATTTCCGCGTTACTTTGAGGATATATCCGTTTTTCCCGCGATCTTTTGACGAAAATCGCGTTTTTCCCCGCGATGTTTTAACGAAAATCTTAGTTTTATCGCGATCCTTTGCGAAATTCGCGCTTTTTTTGCAATCCTTTGACGAAATTTGTGTTTATTTCGAGATTCTTTGACGAAATTAACTTTTTTCCCGTAATCCTTTGAAGAAATTGTCGATTTTTTTCAGCGAACGATTGAGGAATTGATTTTTTTCGGCGACCATTTGTCGAAATTCGCGATACTTTTTAATGTCCGAATTTTTCGCTAAACGTAACGATCTCATAAACCCGGAAGGATAGATTGAAAAACCCGGAAATCCGGGCTACACCCGGAGCACAATCACCACTGATATGTTTCTGTCAGTGTCTGTCACAGCAGTAATGATACGTCCCTGCAATGCTTTCAGCGTTGTTGGCATCAGACTTCTAATATAAGTAGACTGCAAATCGGCAACATTTTCTTGATTCCTATATCTGTGCCCTCCATCACGTGATGGAAGGCAGATTTAGCGCGCTAAACCGGTTTTTCTCCTCGTAATCTCTCTCCAGATTCCCGCCGAAACATCGTCTGTCTGCGTTTGTCTTGAGTTGACCGCATTTTTGCTTTGCCAATAAAGGGATTACCGCCAAAATACGGCACCCTTTTAGCGATGAAAGCAAAAGATGTTGAATTCAAAACCTCGAAAGAACAATGGAATTGGGAGCCTACTTATATTAGAAGTCTGTGGTTGGCATTGAGGGGTGCAAACTTCGTCCGTCATATAACTCCAAAGGAAAAAAATCTCATGGCGTGAGATCTGGTGACCTGGGTGGCTATGGAAACAGAGGAACATCATCCAGCCCGCCATTGCCACTATATTGTATAGTGGCGTCACAGGTCTGCCCTCTAGCGTGCACGCGAACGACGAGGTGGGCTTTAAACTTGGTGAGGATATGTATCTTGTCACGTATCTCCCGTCTTTGTAGGTCGTATACCTCTCAATACACAGTGTTTTGAAACCCGATGAATCATTTCCAGCCATACTCAACCTTTTTTTCCTCGCGGGCCACAAATTTTATATTTGAGATGTTAGGAGGGCCGCACAAAGGAATACAACAAAGTTAATATTGTCAGTTAAATGTCTGTCGTGGAAAAAAAATTACCAAAAAATTTTAACAGCAATATTTACGAACAATAAAATTCGTGGTAGACCTTTATTGAAAATGTTGTAAAAATAGGCAGTTTGTTGTTTGGAAATAGTAGGGAAAAAATATTTTGGTGGCAATTTTTTTCGCGATAAACGTTCAACCCGAAAAACCAGTATTATTGGCTTACGCATAAAATATTATAATGTAACAATGTAGAATTTCAAAGTTCTTAAAAATATTTTCTCTAATAAATAAATCTTTTGCCCAATGCAAAAAATTAATTTTATTTTAATTGTAGAAATATACAGTGCAAATCTAATTTGGAATAAAGTTTGTTTAGTGTTGACGATTAAGAAATACATGCAATATTGTAGCACAAATGGGAGTACATATAAAAGGAACTTTTGAATAAGAAAACGGCATTTAAGTTGTTTTAACATAGTATTAAATGAATTAAAAATATTAGGACAAATTTTCTCTTTGAAAATATGTAAAACAATAGTGAAGGCCGTATGTTTCATTTTTTATGCACGATTTAATTTTATAAATATGGATTAATGATTATGGGTCTTGGGCCTCGCATAAAATACCGCAAGCCGCAAGTTGAGTATGGCTGTTAGGTAAGTGTTTAAATACTTTCGATGTAGTAGTAACATTTTCTATGATTTATATTAAATAGGAAATGACAACATACCAACCATTTGCTTAGAGTCGATGCTTTCTCTTTTTAGTCAAAACGTTATTATTGACGTCATAACTGAAAGCTCTAAAAGTTAATCGGGCCCTTACTACTATATTTTAAAACTAGCTTTTGGCCGCGGCTTTGCTCAGGTAGAATGAAAGTTTTGAAATTCTTAATGCAAAATTTACATATTTCTTTGCATAATTTATCGGAATGAGTAATTCCCATCAAAATCCTTTTTGAAGAACTTTTTAAATTAGTTAAACTTTCATAAACAGATTGACCTAATTATAGAACTTTCTCCCATAATCCTAAAGTAAGCAACGTATCACGATATGTTTTGTACTAAAACCTTTCCTGCAAAAATAACAGTGCAAATTCCACTGAAATCCATTCAACAGAATCTTTAAAAAAGTAGTCTTTTGCAATCAGGTTCATCAGATCATAGAACTTTCCCTCATAATGCTATAACTAAGTCAGGGGTCGATGCAGACAAAATCTGGGGCCTATTTCGGGCCCTTTCACAAAAATCTAATAAAACGGGTCCCTTCACAAAATTGGAACTTAATAAAAAAAAAAAAGCCCCTTCACAAAATTGGAACTTAATAAAAAAAGCCCCTTCACAAAATTGGAACTTAATAAAAAAAGCCCCTTCACAAAATTGGAACTTAATAAAAAAAGCCCCTTCACAAAATTCCTTTTAATAAAACAGGCCCCTTCACAAAATTCCTTTAAATAAAATAGCCCCCCCCCCCCCCCTACACAACATTCTTTTTCATAAAAACTGTTTTAAAATGTAATTTGTAAATAAAACCAGGTCACGAAAAACAAAAACTTTAGCAAGTGGATTTAAAGATGTTTTTGTTAATAAATTCTTGGTTCGAATTTGAGTAATTGGATTTCTACTTTCGTTACAAAATGTTACTCTTCACAAAAATAAATATATATAAAGAAAATCACAAAAATAACTTTTAATTTTCATAAAATGAGCCCCCAGAATAAAAACCTGCATCGACCCCTGTAAGCAACGTAGAATAGTGTGTTTTTATACTAAAACCTTCCATGAAAAATTACCTAACAGTACAAGTCCCATCAATATCCATTCACAGAAATCAAGTTATAAGAAGCCGGAACGAAATTTCCATTTGAATTTTTTGTATCTCTCTATTCTAAAAAAAAGTAACTACCGCTGTCACCGCCGCCGGTTTTGAATTTTTTGTGACCGGAGGTCTTTCTTCGTTAATATTAAGAAAAATAATGCATACAAAAACATGAAAATCGGTAGTATTATACAGAAATGTTTGATAAACACGCTGATGCAGACAGTTTTCAAATCGAAGAATTATTTTAAGAGATATTTAATGCTAAAGTTGGACAAAATCGTTACACTAAAAAAGTTTTATAGGAGCAAAAACTATACATCGGAATTTAATAATTTTTAGATAATTTTATACGTTATAATTTCCCGGTGTGCAGAATTAATTTATTTTTTTAATTTGACTCATTTTTCGAGGTTTCATTTCTATTTTAAATTCAAATTTTCAGCATTTCGAGAGAGATTTTTTTCTTATTTCAGAAAATTGTACTAATTTAACCTGTTGCCAACTTTATAAACAACGGAAACAATAATGTTTGCTTCAAATTAAAAATTTATTTACACGTGACTATTATAAACAGAATAAAACTTTCAAATTAGAATTAAATAATTACTTATAAAAAGCTGGAACTTATTGAAAATTACTTCATCTATAATTACGCATGAATCTTAACAGAGAAAGGATATTGTAAAATAATAAATTTATTAACATGTGTTAGAAGTCTTAAATAGGAGAAATTACATCACATTTACGTCACATTACAGTTATTACATAAAATGAACACAAAATAATATTGCAAAACAGTATAAATTTAAAAATAGCGCGAGACATTTACTTGATATTTTGAGATGAATTTTTCAACTTTTTTTTTTTTTTTTTTTTTTTTGGACAGCGCAAATAATATTTCATTTCTAATAAAAGCATTTTCACGTGAATATTAAAAAGGGAAAGAAAAGTTTGGTGAAAATTACGTCAGATTAAAAACGATATATTTAAAATGTCTTATTTAAAAGGACTTTCTTTTCGCTTTGTTAAAAAATACCGGGAGGCAAAGACTGTTTACTTAATTCATTTTATATTAGATGATTTTGAAATGCCATTGTATCTTAACAGCAGCTGATTTTTCCGTAAAATTCCCCAATCAAAGAGAAATGAATAGAAACCCGTTTATAGGGAGATCGCTTTTGTTTTTTTAATTATAATTCAATCTTCCAAAATCTTTTTAAAGCCGATCAAATTAGCGTGCTTTTAGAGACTGCAGTGTCTGAACGGGGGTTGGCGAGCGTAGCTCGTAGGGGGCCGAGCCCCCTAGTATAGTATAAAACAATAGTTAAAGATTCCCATCATTAACCATTTTATCACTATTCTCATACCATATATACTAGTTTACCATATTCTAATTTAACCCTTACTGTTGAGTTGGGGTGTTTTGAACCTCAGAAAAATTTAAATTCTGAAATATTGCCATTTTACATTACTAGATTGACTGTACAGCACTTACATATGCATGTACAGTCGTAGGAAAAAAAGTAAACACCCCCTACTAACTCCTCAACAAATTATCGTAGAAGAAAGTTACTAGTACTGAATGATTGGAAATAAAGTCTACTTTTAAATGATGTATACGAAATTTTCTTAGGGGGGCATCTACATATTGAAACGAATCCAAACTTCATTTTTTTTTCCAATGGCAATACCCAATTTTAACGAGATATTTCAAATCTTCGGTTCAAAATATGCATAGACTCCAAATTTCAAGTCATTTGAATGATAAGTTTTTGAATTATAAATATTCGAAATTTAGTGCTTCTAATGATAAATAAAAATATGAAAATGTAATTTAAATCTCCTGAAATAATGCTCCTAATGTGCTAATTTTTTGGTAGCAATAATATACCCACACATAAATACGCTGAATTTGCACTTTTTATAATTTTATGATATGAATTATGAAATTAATATTCGAAAAAAATATGAATTGCAACCTACAATTTGTGACGGATTTGGATTTATAAGTCCTGCTTTATGGAAATCCAAAATTTCACATTTTTCTACAAAGTAGTTTTCGAATTATGCATAAAAAAAGGCAAAATGGTGGTTTAAGGGCCGTCTATGATAGAAGTGAGTAAATATGTTGAAATTTATTCTACTGTCCTGTAATCTAGCAGGCTTCATTGACTGCTTAAGGTGCCTTGATCAAGACAGGGGCTCTCTCTGTTAACAAACGAGTACGGAACTTCAATTTGGATACAGCCCTTAAAATACGCTCGTTTTAAAATAATTTCTCGGAAACTTACGGTACGAATTGCATAAAAATTTATTTTTAGTCTAATTGAAGGGTGTAGAGTTCATTTATGCTGTCAGAATTGTGTACTGCTATTGAAAAAAGTTATGGTTCGTTTTAATATGCAGGTGCCCCCCTAAGCAAATTTTATTTACATAATTTAAAAGTAGACTATTTCCAATCGTTCGGTAACAGTAACTTTCTTCTACGATAATTTGTTAAGGAGTTAGTAGGGGTTGTTTACTTTTTTTTTCCACGACTGTACACTTAATATACTTTCAGTTTTTATACTAGTAAATGCAAAATTCACAGGAAATTTTCTTGTTTTAATTCCCTAAATTTTGTGGAGTGCACAAGAAATCAAATTTTGGGGGTTACATACGCCCCATCGCACCACTTACTTTATAAAAAAAATTACCACTTAAGGGTGTATTAAAAAAAAAAAAAAAAAAAAAAAATTCCCACTCAACAGCTCGAAATTTGAGACATTTCCAGACTCATTTTTAAAAGTAAAAACATGAAACTTGCTGAGGTGATTTTTGAAGAGATGTATAAGAGGCCGTGTGATTTTATTTTTCGCTCAATTAGAATTTGATTTTTAAACAATTATTTTCTCAATATAATCATTGTTTTTCATTCCCAGATCTCCCGCTTCGGAAAATTCGGTTCAAATCGCCCACTTTGACAGCATTTTTTGCAATAGTTTTTGCATTTATCAAAAAAGTGACAAGCACGGCACATTATGTAGTTTCTAAATAAGAGAATTTGCCAGTTTGATGCGTTTGAGAGCAAAAATGAATTAAAAAATAACTGAAAATAATCTGTTTGGATTGGAATACACCCTTAAGGATTAAAATTACGAGTATACCTTGTACAGGGTTCATACAGAGTTGGGAAGAAAAAATCCAAGGAGTAGCCAAAAAATCCAAGGAGTCCAAAAAGTTTTAAGGATTTGCCATTTTCTTTCTTTCTTTTTTTTTCTTTTTTTTTTTGGTCGATGTTTTTATGTGCTGCATCGTTATGTGGTATGCACACGCCAATTTTTAATGCCAAATTTGGAGGGAAAAACATTTCAAAAACAAATTTTACTGTATTAGAATCCAATTGTTAGTGCTGAAATTGCACAGTATTCACAATATATTGCTTACTGATTGCGTAAGTTTAAATGAAAAATTGACAATCAATGTTTTTATATGCAGTGACCAATGGTCAGAGGGGTGGTTCTGAGTAAAAAATTCTGAAATTCACAGCTAATCTTCTGAAAAGTTACACCAGAGGGGGAGGAGGGGAAAATCCACTCTCGACACTAGCTATGTGCTTTTTCCGCGACTCTGACGAAATTCGCGTTTTTTCGCGATCTTTTGACGAAATTTGTGATTTTTTCGCGATCTTTTGACGAAATGTGTTTTTTTTCGAGATCTTTTGACGAAATTTGCGGGGTTTTTCGAGATTTTTTGACGAAATTTGTCGATTTTTCGCGATCTTTTGACGAAATTTGCGGGTTTTTTTTGCGATCTTTTGACGAAATTTGCGGGTTTTTTTTGCGATCTTTTGACGAAATTGGGGTTTTTTCGCGATCTTTTGACGAAATTTGCGGGTTTTTTTGCGATCTTTAGACGAAATTTGGGTTTTTCGCGTTCTTTAGACGAAATCTGCGGGTTTTTTCGCGTTCTTTAGACGAAATCTGCGGGGTTTTTCGCGTTCTTTAGACGAAATCTGCGGGGTTTTTCGCGATCTTTAGACGAAATTTGCGGGGTTTTTTTTGCGATCTTTAGACGAAATTTGCGGGGTTTTTTTTGCGATCTTTAGACGAAATTTGCGGGGTTTTTCGCGATCTTTAGACGAAATTTGCGGGGTTTTTCGCGATCTTTAGACGAAATTTGCGGGGTTTTTCGCGATCTTTAGACGAAATTTGCGGGTTTTTTCGCGATCTTTAGACGAAATTTGCGGGGTTTTTCGCGATCTTTAGACGAAATTTGCGGGTTTTTTCGCGATCTTTAGACGAAATTTGCGGGTATTTTCGCGATCTTTACACGAAATTTGCGGGTTTTTTCACGATTTTTTGACGACATTCGCGTTTTCCCCGCGATCCTTTGACGAAATTGGCGATTTTTCTGCAAACGATTGACAAAATTTATTTTTTTCGGCGACCAATGTCCGAATTTTCGGATTGGTGATCGATTTTTTAAAATTTTCGGAAATGAATTGCCTGACATTTTCGGAAAATTCGGGATTAGAATCACCCCTAGGTCATATAAATATAGATTAGTCAAATCCCAAACACTTATTATGTATATCATATACATGATACATCTTAAAAATAATTTTAAAAGGCAAAAAAGGCTAAATGCAACATACAAGGAAAATTATAACAAGTTTTGAATTTATTCTTTTAGAACAGCGGTAATCGCTTTCTTTGAAGGTGAAATTTTGACGAATTCGCATTTTCTTTAGCTATCTTATGATGAAATTCGCGTTTTTTTTTCGCAATCTTCTGGGAGAAATTCGCGTTTTTTGCGATCTTCTGGGAGAAATTCGCTTTTTTCGCGATCTTTTGATGGAAACCGCGTGTTTTTCGCGATCCTTTGAAAACATTCGCTTGTTTTTCGCGATTCTTTGAAGAAATTCGCTTGCTTTTCGCGATCTTTTGAAGAAATTCGCTTGCTTTTCGCGATCTTTTGAAGAAATTCGCTTGCTTTTCGAGATTTTTTGAAGAATTTTGCTTGTTTTTCGCGATCTTTTGAAGAAAATCGCTTATTTTTCGCGATCTTTTGAAGAAAATCGCTTATTTTTCGCGAACTTTTGGGGAATTTCTCGTTTTTGCGCGATCTTTTGAGGGGAAATTCGCGTTTTTTCTCGATCTTTTAAAGGAATTCGCGTTTTATTTCGATCGTTTCACGAAACTGACGTTTTTTCCCACGATCTTTTGATGGAAACCACGTGTTTTTCACCTTTTACGTGTTTTTTTTCCTTTGACATAATTTATGAATTTTTTCCGCGATCGATTGACGAAATTTGACAGCGTTTTTTGGAACATATTTGCGAAACACGCGATTTTTCAGAGATAAAATTTAAAATAAAGGTCGGCTAACTGAGTCGAAAAACGGATTTTACGGACCTAATAATTGAAAAGCGGACCTAGTGGGAGCCCTGCTATTAAGATTATCCTACCCAATCAATGCTGTGCTTCAGATGAATGACGTGCATAAAGGATTTACCGTGCGTTATACAATCATGATTTTTTTCCCCTCGGCAGCAATATCGCTTGCGTCCGAAGCCGCAATACAATTTAAGGAGTTTCTAAGGAGTGGTTTGCTTATCTAAGTAGTTCTAAGTACTACTTGGGAATGTTTTCATTTCTAAGGAGTTTCCAAGGAGTCTAAGGAGTCTGTGCGAACCCTGCTTGTAGAAAACGTAGCTATCGTTTACGACATCTCCATCGATTACAATGTTTTCTATTTGAACAAATGTGGGTAATTACTTGTTACATGAATGTTATCAAGATCAATCTAAACAGGATACAACTGCAGACAGAGCAATTTTTTGACGTCAATATTATGGCGGATATTGTGTTTAAGAAATACATGCGATCGTAAATTAAAATTACCTTTCTTAAATTATTTGAATGTTGTTATTAAATTGAGAGGATGTTAACATCATTGATAAAGTCTATACTTTGCTCATACTTATAAGCTTTATTGAAGAAATCTTGCGCTATATTTAGCAACTTATTAACTCCATTCTTCCGTTAAAAGTTACAGTGTACAGTCGTGGGGGAAAAAAGTAAACACCCCTTACTAACCCTGCTAAAAATTATCGTAGAAGAAAGTAACTGGTACCACACGATTGGTAATAAAGTCTACTTTTAAATGATGCATAGAAAATTTGCTTAGGGGGCCATCTACATATTGAAACGAACCATAACTGTTTTTTTCAATAGCAGTACACAATTCTGACAGCATGAATGAACTCTACGCCGTTCAATTAGCCTAAAAACAAATTTTTATGCAATTCGTACGATAAGTTTCCGAGAAATTATTTTAAAACGAGCGTATTTTAGGGGGTGTATTCAAATTGAAGTTCGGTACTAGATTGTTGACCGAGAGACCCCCTTCTTGATCGGCATATTAAGTGTTACTCAAGCAGTTATAGAAAACTGCTAGATCATAAGAAATTTAAAACTATCTAGTCACTTCTATTGTAAACGGCCGCTTAAACCATCATTTTTCCGTTTAAAGATAATTTGAAAACTACTTGGAAGAAAAATGTGAAATTTGGGATTTCCATAAAGCAGGACAAAAATCTAAATCCATCAAAAAAACTGTAGATTGCAATTCATAATTTTTTCGAATATTAATTTCATAATTCATATCATACAATTATAAAAATTGCAAATTCAGTGTATTCATGTTTGTGTATATAATATTATTGCTACACAAAAAATTAGTACATTTAGGAGCATAATTTCAGAAGATATTAATAAAAATATGAAAATGTAATTTAATTAGAAGAACTAAATTTTGAATGTTTATAATTCAAAAACTTATTCATATCACTTAAAATTTGGTGTTTAGGCATGCTTGGTTTGAACCGAAGATTTGAAAAATCTTGTTAAAATCGGGTATTTCAATTGAAAAAAAAATGAAGTTTGGGTTCGTTTTAATATGTAGATGGCTTCCTAAGAAAATTTTATATACATCATTTAAAAGTAGACTTTACTTCTAATCGTACGATACCAGTAACTTTCTTCTACGATAATTTGTTGAGGAGTTAGTAGGGGGTGTTTACTCCCCCCCCCCCCCCCCAATTGTACATTTGAGACTTACCTTTATTTTTCAAAGAACAAATCAAAACAAATACAAACCATATCAAATACATATTTGAAAGTGTTCAAAACAAACCTTTCTGCAGATGATTTTATTTATAAAACTCATTCCTTAAAAACAATACTTTTTATATAAGATACACGGAAATTACAATGAAAATGATATCAGAATATGAAAAATCAGAAATTTGCAAATTTTTTTCCAAATCTACCTTAAGGCTGTTCTCAAATCCAAAAGGGCAACTTTATGACACAAGTTTTAATTTATTTTTGTTCGGAAATGTATGAAACTAGCAGATGTTGTTCAGAAACTATGTAATAGTTTTTTTTTTCTTTTTGCAAACGCAATAGATCTTTCAGAAAATAGCGTCAAAGTGGGCGTTTTGAACGGAATTTCCGCGCGAAAAAAGAATATCCACTCAAAAAAGGGGGAAAACGTGTTTGTCACGTGATCAAAATCGCTTATAACTCAACAGGTATTTATTAAAAAATGTATAGGTATTTATCAAAAAATGGAAAGTACAGTTCGATTCCAAATCGCTTCCATTGTCAAACTTTCTAATTTTATATCTTTCTGTTAAAAAATGAATTTGTAAATGTGTCAAAACATTTTGCGCTTGTTGAGCAGAACAGTTGAGAACAGCCTTAAATCTAAGTTTTATAAAATTAAAAAGGGTTGGGGTTGATTTGTGACGGCCAATTATCTACACGAAGGATATAGGCCCAGGGGCGAAAGTGCCCTCCGTGGGGGTCTTTCTAAGGGAACCTAATCCGTATTTACGCATGGAAAATCCACGGCTCGAAGAAAACCACGAAAACTCCGAACGATTAGGCCGACGGGCGCGATTGTGTTCGAACCCAGCACCTCCCATAAAATTAAAAAGATCTACGTTATTCAACCCTAGTAAAACCCGCCAATCCATCACAATTCAACACCTCACCTTCTTATAAGATTTCAATTTACGGTTATTTTATATGTAATTTCTAAATTAAATCACTTTTTACAGATTAAATCCTTTTTTTCTACAATAAGCAGGTTTTAAAATATACTAATAAAATGACTATAAATCAAAATTTTAAAAAGATGTTTGACACCGGTTGAAATAGTTTTAAACTACACTGGCCTCCAAAAGTTAAGGTACAGGGACTGGATGCTTTCGATTGCACACGTTTTGTCGAATATCTACAAAAATTATTGGCAAATTGTTCTTGAACTTCTGGGATCAAAAGAACATGTTTGATTTCATTTTTCTTGGTGAAGATTTAGTCGGGAGGACAATTAGGGGGCTAATAAATTTAATAATAAAATAATATTTGCGATCATCTATGTAACAGAAAAGGCTGGAAATAGTTTGTCACCGTGTTAAATGACTATTTGGGTCTTGTTCAACGTTTGTGTGCATTTGTGCAAGCATAGCACTCATATATTCGTGAAGATGTTATATAGTGTGTGAAAAATTCAAAATTTTTTTGCTTACAGCATACAAAGTTTTCAACCAAATTTAACAACTTTCCGAAAACTTGCCAAAGAATAGCAGCAACAGTATACTGCAATTAAAAGATGAATATATTGAATATTTGATGAGATATGGGCATTGAGATAATTTTTAATTGCGCATGCGCGGAAGATTTCAAAATTTTTATTTCATAATTTGGTAGTCAGTATTTTGGAACAACTTCTATAAAAAGTCCAGTCAAATGTTGTGAAAACTTAGAAAGATATAGTGAGCTGATTGAAAAGTTGTGAAAAATCCCTTATAATAAAGCTATTTTTAGGAAGCAACTCACTATATCGACCCTATCTTTGAATTTTCGCGATATTTGACTGGACATTTTAGATAAGTTGCCCTAAATAGCTGACTACCAAATTATATTATAAAAAATTTAGGATCTTCCACGCATGCACAGTTAAAAATAATGCCCATATCTCAAATATGTATTCATGTTTTAATTGCAGTATACTGTTGCTACTGTTCTTTGTCAGGTTTTTGGAAAGTTGCAGTAAATTTGGTTGAAAACTCTGTATGCTATAAACAAAAAATTTTTGAATTTTTCACAAAAACGTTAACATCTTCACGAATATGAGTGCTATGCTTACACAAATGCATACGAACGTTGAACAGGACCCAACTAGTCATTTGCCACAGTGACAAACCATTTCCAGCCTTTTCTGTTACATAGATGATCGCAAATATTTTATTATTAAATTTATTATTAGCCCCCATAATTGTCCCCCCCGATAAATCTTCACCGAGAAATATAAAATCAAACATGTTCTTTACATCCTAGAAGTTCAAGAACAATTCACCAAAAATGTTGGTAGATTTTCGACAAAACGTGTGCAATCGAAAGCATCCAGTCCCTGTACCTTAACTTTTGGAGGCCAGTGTATTTTTATAACTTTCCACCATAGTTGAAAAGTGTTTGATTTCGGTTTATCGGGTCGTACTAACTCTGGTAAATATAGTCGGATTGCCATGTAATTCATATATGAGCCGTTCAGTGCACAAATCGATTAACTCCATCACATGAAAATGTTCAGTATAATCAGTTAAATTTATTGTAACTATAAAAATATTCCATCTGTATGATATTTTTTCTCGGGGTATTTTGATTCAACTCATTTTCTTTTAATCAAGGGCAACTTTTTATCACTGTATAAATATATAGAAAATTTTCAATGTTCCATTGTTTAACTCCTTGTGGGGCAAGCAATTACGTTTGTGAAATGCTTGAATTCCCACCGGAATCTTTGAAAAATTCTATTTCAAAATAAGTAAAAGCAATTTCACTGCTTTTTTTTCACCTAAGTTAGAAAAGTAAAATTTAATAAAATTTTTCTGGTGTAAAACTTCATTAATCGTAGGTGGTATATAATATATACCGGTGCCCCTCAAGGGGTTAAAAAAAAAGTCGCATAAAATTGAGTTAGACTGATTGTCTTGTGAACGCCTCATATGTTATTGAGGTTTAACATGGCATGTTCGGTATTTAAAATTAAATGTGTAGCATTTATAGTTTGTTTACAGGGGCACTCAAAATTTTATAGCCTACGAGAAAAAAACGTTAGCAATGTATTTTAATGATTTTATACAATTTCCAACATATAGAAATTGATATACACTATATGGCAATTAATCGCCGGACACTCAATTTTAGACATTTTGTCGAAGATATATTTGTCGGATTTGTCTGGAACTTTAGAATTATCAAGAATATCTTCTACTTCATACTTATCAACGGCGATTTGATAAGAAGGACAATTAGGGGGCCAGCAAAACATCAAAGAAAAATAATGTTTGGGATCACCCTGTAAAATAAAATATACAGGATGATCTATCGCTATAGGTTACGAATATATGGATATTGTACAATATATGTATTCATTTGTGGAAGAATAGAACGTATATAAAATGTACTGCAAAAATATATCCCTCTCGCCTATTTCTGAATCTACCGAAACTAAAATTACGCAAAAATTATGGATAGCAGGAGTTTATTGAAACCTTGCAGGAAAACTATAGCAATTACATTAGGTGAAAATCGCATTTTTTCATTATACACAAACTTTACGTTGTGGATACTCAGTGGGGAGTTTATGGACGCTCGAATTATCTATCAACACGGAATCATCCAAGGATTGTTGATAATTTTCGGAAAAAATTGTCAATAATTAGCCGAAATATAAATTAAAAAATCTATCTAGAAAACAGTGGTACAGAACCAAGGTGGCATTGCATCTTTGTCACCTCCTTTTAAAGAGCACTTGAGTCAGTGCCAAGTTTAAAATTTTTACAATGTCTTTGTAGTACGGAATCCTTTGTGTGCCAGTAAAACTCACTTAGTCGATTATTCAAATGATTCGCGTTTAAAGAAAGAAAGCTTTATTCGATATAAAATTATGGTGACTCGGTACAAAAAACATTCTATAAATAACGCCTATATTAAAATTTATTACGTTTCAGTAAAACAAAGTCATTACAGATAATGAAAGGCCATAAATTGTTAATAAATTACTTTAAAAAAAATAAAATAAATTTTAAAATTCGTTCTTTTCCAATTTTAGTATTTCATACTAGATTTTTTTTTTTTAATCTTATACTCAGGGTACTTCTCCTACAGACGTGTGAGATTTTTAATACAAAGATTAGATCAGAAGAGAAAAAAATTGGATTATATGAAATAAACCTATAAACCTTGCATATATTCAAGCTAAAATATATATATATATAACCCACATTTTAAAGATATTTAAAAAATCTATATTTAGTTCTCCAGTTATAATTATCGCTAATTCTAATCCAACATACGTAATGCAAACAAAAATCCTTAAGGCTATTCTCAAATCCAAAAGAGCAACTTTGATATAAATTTTCATTTATTTTTGTTCGGAAATGCATGAAACTAGCAAGTGTTGTTCAGAAACTATGTCATAGAGCTGTTTTTTCCATTGTTTGCAAACCCAATAGATCTTTCAGAAAATAGTGTCAAAATGGACGTTTTGAATGGAGTTTCCGCACGAAAGTAGAAAAATCACTCAAGAGCGGGCGAAAAACAGGTTTGTCACGTGATCGAAATTGCTTATAACTCAATGGGTAATTGATTGATCAAAAAATGGAAAAAACAGTTGAATTCCAAATCGCTTTCATGGCCAGGCTTTCCAATTTTATATCTTTCCGTTAAAAAATGAATTTGTAAATGTGTCAGAACGTTTTGCGCTCGTTTAGCAGAGCAGTTAAGAACAGCCTTAATTGATAAGCTTGCCAGTACCGGTATAGGTACACGATATCGGACACAATGCGAGAAGGTTGGAAAATTAACTAGGATTCCTCAAATAATATTAATGCAAGATTTATTTACAATACTTTTACATTTAAACACACTATTTACATTTATAGGCACGGGTATAGCAGATCCTGCCCAACATTAAATTATATGTTGATAATATTTACATAGTGGTTCATACAATTAAATTACACTACTAAGTTTTCGATTTACCGTACTCAACAAGGTTTATTTAACGGAATAACCATACATGTATCTCTCCCGAATACTCGTACATACGTACTCTTTCCTAGAACAGTACTCCACAGCATGAGTAGCTACTTTTCAAAACTCCACTTTTCACCTCCAATTCAAGAACCTTCGTGAACTTTCGTCGAACTACGGACCTCTCACACACTACCTCTTCGCCATTAAAATTCTACGGGGTCTCTAATGTAAAAACAATCTATGTGCCTTTTAACGAATCCCCTCGTTAACCAACCAGCCAATCTAGGAGATTCTCTTCTGTTAATTTTTTTCTCATTATTGTTATTCACATACCGACGTAAAATGGACCCTAATTCTGGTATTTCCTTTTATACAATAGAGCTTTTCATACAATACAGATATAAATGCAATAGCACTCATTCTAATACCAAAGATAAGAAAAAATGTTTCCCTAATCAAAGTACGCAGATACTGATTTACAGATTAATACAACACAAAGAAAAATAAACTAACAGTAATTTTCATTAGACATACGTTCATTAAAACCCAGTGATTTGACACTTTACTATTTATTAGATGGTCAAAAAATGTGGTAGAGATGTTAATGTTTTAGAATTTTTGAACATTTACGTTACTTCACTCACACGAAAACACCCGCTTGCTAATGTTAATCTCATGGGAGATATTTAAGTATCTCGTATGCATTTCCATATTTTTAAATGACTTTTTTATTGGATAGTTGAAGTCGATCTCTGCAAAGATCAATTTTTACTTTTCGATTTTCTTGACAGCTTTTAAGGATACTTTAACTTTCGGAACCAGTTTTGAAAGTAAAAGTATCCTAATTAAAAAAACTGCAATCAAGATTGAAAAGTTAAAAAACTAGAAATTGACCTCAATTACACAATGAAAAAAAAAAAAAATATGGAAATACAAACGAAATATTTATAAAGTTCCCTCATAGGATTAACATTAGTGAGCAAGTGTTTTAGCATGAGTGAAATAGCCCCTTAATGCTGTTCTTAAATCCAAAGAAGCAACTTTACGACAATTCCTTTTTGTTCGGAAACGCATGAAACTGGCAGGTGTTATTCAGAAACTATGTAACCGAAAGACGTTTTCTATTTTTTTAGTGAGGGTAAAAGATCTTCCAGAAAATACCGTCCAAAGTTGGCGTTTTGAACCGAATTTCTTGGCGAAAGGAAGAAAAATAGTCAAAGAAATGAGAGTAAACTTGTCACGTGACCCAAAATCGTTTGTAACTCGGTAAGTAATTTATCAAAAAACGGAAAAATCATTTCGATTCCAACTCGCTTCCATAGTCAGCCCTGTCAATTTTGTGCCTTTGTGCTTAAAAAATGAGTTAGTAAATGCTTCAAAACTTCTGGCTTGTTGAGCAGTGCACTTGAGAACCGCCTTAACCCCTTGAGGGGCAAGTAATTGCGTTTACGTAATGCTGAATTCCCACCGGAAATTTAGAAAAAAATTTCAAAATAAGGAAAAGCAATTTTACGTCTTTTTTTCACCAAAGTTACAAAAGTAAAATTTCATAAAATTTTTCTGGTGTAAATCTTCATTAATCGTAGGTGGGATAAAATATATCCCACCGCACCTCAAGGGGTTAAGGCTCCTGTCCCTGTCAGCGAAGACACTCACGAGCTAATGCTAATCCTATGGGGAGGGATTTTTCTAATATCTCGTTCGCATTTGGACATTTAATTTTTTTTTTTTTTTTTTTTTTTTTTTTTGCATTGGATATTCCAGGTCCGTCTATACATCGCACCTTTTTTACTTTTTCTATTTTGGTCGCAGATATTTTTTAAAAAGTTCACTTTCAAAACCGGTTCCGAAAATGAAAGTAATTCTAAAAAATATCTGCGACCAAAATCGAAAAAGTGAAGATGCGATGTAGCGACAGATCTCGGCTATCCAATACAAAAAGAATTACTTAAAAATGTCGAAATGGAAACGAGATATTAGAAAAATCCCTCCCCATAGGATTAGCATTAGCTCGTGAGTGCTTTCGCCGGCAGGGACAGGAGCCTTAAGAAGCTTCTTCAGTCACCTGGAATGACTCGCTGGCTAATACAAATCCTATGTAAGAAATTTTTTTAATATATCTCATTTGCATTTTAATCTTTAATATATATATATTTTTATTTTTGCATTGGATAGCTAAGATTGATCTCTACAATTGCCCCTTTTTACTTTTTCAATTTTGTTTGCAGATTTTTTTTTTTCAAACGGATACTTTCACTTTCGACACCGGTACCGAAAATAAAAGTGTTACATGAGTGTTAAGTGAAAATGAAATACACAGTTTCTGAACAACAACACCTGCTAGTTTCCTGTTTTCCGAACATAAATGAATTAAAACTTGTGATAAAGTTGTCCTTTTGGATTTGAGAACAGCCTTTCCAAAAGGTTCAATTTTCTGACATAAGTTTTAATTCATTTTTGTTCGGAAACGCATGAAACTAAACGCAATAGATCTTTCAGAAAATACTGTCAAAGTTGGCATTTTGAATTGAACTTCCGAACGAAAGAAGAAAATCCACTCAGTAAGGGGAGAAAAAGGCCGTGTCACGTGATACAAATTTGCTTATAACTCAATAGGAAAAAAATGATCAAAAAATGATGATGATCATGAAATGGAAATCATGATCAAAAAATGGAAAATGAAGATCATGAAATGGATGATCATGATCAAAAAATGGAAAAGACAGTTCTATTCCAAATCACTTCCATGGCCAGGCTTTCCAATTTTATATCTTTCCGTTAAAAAATGAATTTGTAAATGTGTCAAAACTTTTTGCGCTTGTTGAGCAGATCAGTTAAGAACAGCGTTAAGAGCCGCTTCACTAAAACTCCCTGATCGTGATACCCCATGAACAAATTTAAAAGCGCGATAACTGATTATCTAATATAATTATCAAGATACGGATTTCACCATCAGAAAGACGCCAGATGCCGATGATGTGCGTTTTATAAATTATCTCCTTAAGTTTAAAGTATTTTAAAAAATACCTATTAACTTTGAATTTTACACTTTATAAAATTGTATAACATCTTAAAAACACAATTGAACGAGGCGAATTTTAAGTAACGTGCAGTTGGCCAGATAATAAAAGTCCTAAAATTTCGGTTGTACAAGCAGTAAAACATTAAACTTTTGACCATGGTGAGTTCGATGCTCAATCTCGAAATCCTGCCTTACAGCAATTTTGCCACGGTAACTTCTGAACAAGTTAACGGATTTACATTTTTTTTTTTAAATGATGAAAATTCTCTGCCAACTATACCTGAAAATCTTTTTTTTGAGTTAAAAAATTAGACTAATTTTTAAAGATTTAAATTTTTAATTATATATTCCTTTTGTTGTTGTTTCAGGTATAACAGAGATAGAACGTAATAAGCAGTATAACGAAATAACTCGCTAATTGGGAACCCGGACTTTTCAAAATCATTGCAAAACTAGTTTAATCAGATTAATTATGTCGTACAATGTAATAACTTTAAGTTAGTATTTTTTAAAACTTAAATATTTTGTACTTCTATAAACTATAAATAAATTAAAAAGTAAGAAAAAATCATGCGTCAAGCACAAATTATGAAAATCTTTCCAACACATTCAGAATAATGTAACAAAACTGCACCGCTTAAAAAATTAAAATATTACGTCTAATTCAACCATATGGAAACTCATAATGCATTTCAAAATCCAATTTCAGCTGTTCCCACTCACAATCGGAAAATTATGAGATTTTTTTCAGCAGCCCTGTACAGTAAAATCTCTGCAAGGCAGACTCTAAGACGGAAATCTGTCTAACTCGGAAAGATTTTCAAGTACCTGCGAATCCATAGACAGAGTAAAATTTGTCTAAGGCGGAATATTGTCTACTGCGGAAAATTTTCTTGGTCCAGATTGATTCCGTCTTACACAGTTTTCTGTATAGATTTGAATCTTAAGTGGACTAAATTTTGTCATGCATATAGTTAAAAGATACATTGAAAATGTACCTTCAGCAATTTCCTCTAATAAGGAGAACGGTACGTGAATACTTTTGTGCAGCCCTGTATTTGAGGTATAGAATTTATATATAATGAGTAAATGCAAAAAATTAAATTTAAAGTGTATGTCGAATTTTAAACCGTACACTCCATCAATTATTACTCAAAGACAGTACTGTAACCGATTTCTTTTGAGTGTCCCTGTAAATGAATAAAAAATGCTATGAATGCCCTGTTCTAACGTGATCGTAGTGAAATTCAGCGATTTATATCAGTTTCAATACATTTGAAATAGCACAATGTCATTAAAATACTCTCCAAACGATTTTTCCCCATATACCATAATGTAATGGAATACTTTTGAGTGCCCATGTAAATGAACGATTAATCCTACATACTTCATATATAATACCAAACACGCTTTGGTGACCTTAAATAACCTTTATCAATTTCATGAAAATCCGAGTATATTTACGGGAGTTAGAGCGTGGACAGATGACCAGACAAACCAAATGCATAAACACGTTTTATTTCAACTTTGTTGAAGAGTTAAAAAGTAATAGTGGGATTTTTCCGATTCATTTTTAAACGTAAAAAGGCATAAAATTGGAAAGGATGAGTATTGAAGCGATGTGGAATCAAGACGTTTTCTATTTTTTGATAAATTACTTATAACGTTCTAAGCAATTGTGGGTCACGTGATAACCGATCTTTCTCATTTCTCGTGATGTCGCGTCCAAAACGTACTTTGACAGTATTTTCGGAAAGATCTACCTTTGCCAAAAATTGAACAATTTTTTCGATCAGAAAGATTCTAAATAAGAACACCTGACGATTTCATGAATTTCCGAATAAAAATGAAACAAGTCAGAAAAATCATGCGTATAGATGAAACACTTTCCAACACTCCCTGAAAGCTTTAACGAAACTTCTTTACTTAGGGAAATAAGGTAAATAAGATAACTAAGTAAACATTTAAAAATCTGATTTCAGTAGTTACCACCCATAGCCAAATATGTATTCCAATTCTTTTGAACAACCCTGTATTTGATCTGTATGTTGATATATATGCTATATAATGGAAAAATTTAGTTTAGCAAGAAAACGTACAACAGGTTTAAATTTCTTTTTCAACAATTTATACAATTAATTGAAAAAAAATACTTGAAATAATTTTGTACAGCCCTGTAGTTTACATAGTACCTTCATTACACGCCACTATTTAGCTAAAATTTAATTCTAACTAAAACACTCTTAAAACTACTGAAACCACATTTCCAGAAATCATCATCCATAGACTATATGTATCCAATTCTTTGCGTAAACCTGTATATCATTTTATCTATATTCTACAAACTTTTTTTAATAAACTAAATGCAGTTCAGCGTATAAATGCATAACTCGTTTAAAAACCACCTTTAACCAATTTGCGCTCATACCCAGTAACCCTTACGAATTATTTTGTGTAGTCCTGTGTATGAATTGTAGCGTTTATACACACCATATAGTATGCATAAATATAGTGAAACATAAAAGCGCATATCATAATTAAAAATGCATTTCCAGCAATCACCACAAATGCACAGTACTTCTGATACAATACTATCTGAAAATTTTTGTGTGTCCCTGTAAATGCTATGCACTTCGTAATATACATGAAATAACTTATAGTAAATCTCAGCGACGTATATCAATTTCATTATATGTGAAATAGTTTAACATAATTAAAATACGCCGCAAACAATTCCCCCCTTCCTCCCTATATCATTATGTAACGGAAATCTTTTGTGTGGCCTTGTAAAAGAATTATTCTTTGCATCGCATATTATACAGAATGCATGTTTTAGTGCACTTCATACATGCATATCAATTTTTTTATGTTTGGATGAGTGTAACATTAAAAATCCTTTTAAACGATTTCTTCCCGTAGGCCCTAATATAACGGAAAACTTGACTGTCCCTGTAAATGAACTAAACACACTACATACTTCATTTAAAATAGGGAACATCCTATGGTAAACGTCAATAACATCCAAAAATTTCAGGGCAATCCAAGTATATTTACGGGAGTTAGAGCGCGGCCAGACAGTTGTAGACAAACCAAAGTCATGAACACTTTTGAACTTTGTTGGAACGTGTTGAAAATGCGTCAGAACGTTAGCACCTTTGGATTAACAAAACCTGCTTGGGTCTTCACTCCAAAGCGATGTCAGTTCTAGCATCGCAAAAAGATGGAGGGTGACAAAATGAGATGGGCGACTTTCTAAATCATGTCCTAAGTCATGAAATCTAATAAAATAAATCCTGTCTATGCCGAAATCCTCCATTGTCCCTACAGTAGAAATAGCATATAATTATAGCTAAGACAAACCTGATTAAAACGGAATTCTCCAGTTCATTACGATTCCATCTTAGCAGTCTTTGCATACTAAATAAATGACAATCACATACAATAAAACCTGAGAAATCTGAATCGCCAAGGACAATTTTTTTTTTTTAATTTTGCAAGTATAATATTCCTATCGGAGAGACAATCAGATTTTTACTTTTAAAACAGTTTCGTTATAAACAGGTTCCGTTTTCCCTAGGTTTATTAAAAAATATACTATAAAAGCTGTGAAAACACTCGCTAGAAAATACAAAAAATGGCCATAATTTTTTTTTGACAAAAAAAAAAAAAAAATTATGGCCATTGTTTTTCTTTCCATTCTGACCAGAAAATCAGAGTTCTAACTTTTTACGACAGCTCTTTCATCTTCACTTAACACTTCATTTATAATGGCTGTTTCATAATAATAGAAGCCATCAGTCCATCAGAAGAAAATAACTCGGTTAAGCGGGACTAACTGTATAATTCATTTTAAAAATGATCTTTAGAATATTTTTGATGGTGTTCAGAGGGGAGTCATGACCCCCGTGATCTCCCCCTTGGATCCGCCATTGAAGATTACGTAGTTCAGTATTACATTTAACCCTTAAATGCCGGGTGTTGCTTTTCGGCAACATACCCAATTTAGGCTCTAAAACACTATTAGAATAATATTGAAGCTATAATGCCTAATGTTGGCCAATAAAATACATTCTGAAAATATTATTAAATCTATTTTCAACATATAGTTGGCAACACTTGTGCTGTTTAAGAATAAAAATAGATTTATTTTTTCAATTGTTGCTACTTGTTCTTTTTGTTTTGTTTGGAAGCTTGCGAAATACCCTATTTTGTTCTGCAGTGAGCAAGAAAAATTTATTTCTTATTATAGTTCCTAAAATTCTTGTGTGTTTAATATTATAGAATTTTATCAAAGAAAATTATTTTTTCAATTAAAGACCAATATTGCCGATTAGTAACAAACTGTTTTTTAGCCGTAAACCATACTTAAAACAAAATAGGATTTTTTAAAGTATTTTTCCCGTGATTTATTTAAAAAATGGAAGCCGAAACATTATTACAATGATTTTTGAAAAATCAGGCATTTAAGGGTTAAGATTACACATTTTAAAATTTAAAATAAGTCGGCTATTAGAAAATTAGTAAAATTCTCTTTGCAAATATACTTTGCGGAAGAGGGGGGGGGGGGGGGCGCCAAAATCCATGCTTGCCCCGGGTGCAAAAAAGGCTTAGTTTCGGCCCTGTGACGTCAAAAGTGCCGATTTTTCATAATGCACATATTCTTTTAAAATTACTTTTCGTACCATGTTATTTATTAGTCTGCGTCAAGTGGAACTTTAATACAGTAACATTTGTGAAGACAGAACCTGTGTATATTAGAAAAATTTTATATAGGCCCTTTCCAAGAAATGCTTTACATGCCTAGGCGGAAACCTGTCAAAAACGGAAGTTTTCGCTGTTCAAATCTCTTTTTTACAAGTTTTTTTACTGTGCTTTGTCCAGTACGCCCTGTATAAACTGAACCTGTTTACAACGGAATTATCTTTGAAAAGTAAAAATTTCCTCGTACCTACGATAAGTATACTATACAATTATATCTTCTAATTGGAATTTTGTAAAGTCTATAGATTCAGTTTCACAGGTTTTTGTATAAGATTGTTGAGTTTTTTCTAATACAGTAAAACCTGGTAAGATGGAATAAAGCTTTTTCGTCTATTTGTCCAGCTTTTAGCGACAGTGGATCTGGCAATACTAGCAGTAGTTAAGTGGGACAGGTCTACTAGTCCTAAAAATCTGGACGTTCCGAATAAAAAGGGGCACTGGCAACATTACTTAAGAGTCCTGCTGGATTCCCCCCCCCCCCCCCACATACACTTTTTTTTTTTTTTTTTTTTTTTTTTTTTTTTTTTTTTTTTTGATTGCAGGAGTTATGTTTGGCCATTACCAGAAATCCCAAATGCATTACCAAAATAGTGTTTCAGATTTTTTTTTATCTTTCTGTAAAGGAACATTCATTTTTATTCTTAAATTATTATATTTTAATTAAAACTGTAGACTATTTTCCAAGTTGCATCAAAATATAACGCTATCTTTCGCTTGGAATTTCGGCTAGAGTTCTGATATTTCGGGATGAAGTGCCGGGTTTGGTTTGGGTAGCCGGTGAACAAAAAATTTGCCAAGCTTAGATCAGGTTGACTTTAAAGTTTTGTTTGGGTTGGATAGTGTTTTGAGACGCTTTACTCCATAAAAAGATTTTGCAGATCCGGAGGGTAAGGGGTTGAATTACATTTTTTAACTACAACCAAAGACAAAATAAAATCCCCTGGTGAAGGAGAATTCATTATGGGTTCATCATTGTTGGTTTCCATATATATTAAAAAGAAATGATCTTATAGATAAGAATTACTTGCATCAAAATAGGAACAAACATAATTTTCATAATGAGTCTTTATTCCTAATAGTTACTTTAAACGTTTCAGCCCCTCTAAGTGACTAAATTTTAACCTTACACGGAACTAATACTACATCTAGATAATTTGTACATTCTTTTGTTGGTTTAAATGTATATATGTAAAATGTAAAATTTATATATAAAGATATACATTAATATATATATATATATATATATATATATATATATGTATGTTGGTAGAGCACAGAAGTTATAAACCCCATACAGGACTTAATTTCTAACAGGCTGAATCCATATCAACTCAGGCAGGGGGGGATACCTTCATACTCTCAGAAGTTTTTGAATTGAACATATGTTAAAATTTAAGAAAAAGTAAGATACTTGTATATTTTCATTTTGCCCCAAAAAATTCCTGGCCCGAGATACAGGCCGCCAAAGATGACATCCCTGGCATCCTTTCTCATTCGCGATTTTCGATAAAAATTTTAAAGTGCTCTATCTGTAGAATGGTGCAAGATATTTTGTTGCGGTTTATTTTATTTTAAAGATAATATTCTTCTGTTTAAAATGATATACCCAATTTTGAAAAATGTATTCAACTTTTCTTGTGGCAGCCTTTAAAAAAAAATTTTTTTTCAAAAAAGATTTTTTTTGGAAATGCCAATCCCAAAAATTGATTTTTTTGCTGTTGATCAATACCATTGGGAACTACCTTCACTGTAAAGGAGAACTTCCACTTTTGAGTTTAACAAATTTTAGAAACGTTTTAAAAATTCAGAGAAGTTTACAGGAACTGTATATATACAGTTCCAGTAAAAGTCACTGAATTTTTGCTTATTTGTATCATATTTGTAAGGATAAGCCTACTATATATCCTAAACAAGTTAGAAATTGCAATATCAAATGTGGCAAATGAGGTGCGTGCATACTATAACTAGTTTTATAAATATTCAGATCTTGGTGCAATAAGTGTTACACTCTTGGGCAAAAAGGCATGAATACAAAATTTATTATGATTCTACATATTAAATTCAGTAATAGGGAAGTAATATGAATTCATCTTAAAAGAACTTAAACGCCATGGCAACCTAGAATCATTACTTATAATACATAATTGATTCAATGATATACCATGATAAGATTTTTAAATAGAGTGAAGAAAACTTTTATTAATGTCTTATGTTTTAATTTGATTTTCATAGCATTTGAAGTGATACATACTTTATTTTCAATACCGAACATAGTAAAACAATCTCAATAACATATATCAATTACACAGCAATACAAATTATATTAATACAAGTTAGAGTTCAGACAGATGGGTAGACAAATCGAATCCATAAAGACTTTCAACTATGTTGGAAATTGTTAAAAGCACATAAATAGGTCGGAATTTGACTTTTAGAAATTTATGTCAATAGACGGAAGCATACTTGAATACTTTCATACAACCCTGTATTTTACCTACTATCTTTATATACATGCCACTATTTAGCTAATATTTAATTAAGATTAAAACATCCTTAAAACCAGTGAAATCACACTTCCAGATTATCATCCATAGACGGCCATGTACCTAATTCTTTGCGTGGACCTGTATATCATTTTATCTATATTCTCCAAACATATCTTAGTATACTAAATGTAGTTCAATGTAAAAATGCATAACTCATTTAAAAATCACCTTTAAGCTACTTTCATTCATACTCAGTAAACCCTTAAGATTTCTTTTGTGTAGCCCTGTATATGATCTACAGCATTTATGCACACAACGCAATATGGAAAAATTTAGTTAAACTTAAAAACTCAAACACAACTAAAAATGCACTTCCAGCAATACCCTTACGATTTCTTGTGTAGCCCTGTATATGATCTACAGCCTTTATACACACAACGTAATATGGAAATATTTAATTAAACTTAAAAACTCATATCGCAACTAAAAATGCACCTCTAGCAATCATTGCTAATGTACAGTATTTCCAATAAGGTAAAGTATCCGAAATCTTTTGTGTGTCCCTGTAAACATTATGCACTTTCTATGACACAGGAAGTAATTTTTTGTAAACCTCTGCAATAAAGTATGTATCACTTCAAATGCTATGAAAATCAAATTAAAACATACAAGGCATTAATAAAAGTTTTCTTCATTCTATTTAAAAATCCTATAATACATAATTGATTCAATGATATACCATGATAGGCAATGATTCTAGGCTGCCATGGCGATTAAGTCCTTTTAAGATGGATTCATATTACTTCCGTATGACTGAATTTAATATATGGGATTACAGTAAATTTTGTATTCATGCCTTTTTGCCCAAGAGTGTAACACTTATTGCACCAAGATCTGAATATTTATAAAACTAGTTAATACTATGCACGCACCTCATTTGCCACATTTGATATTGCAATTTCTAACTTGTTTAGGATATATAGTAGGCTTATCCTTACAAATATGATACAAATAAGCAAAAATTCATTGACTTTTACTGGAACTGTATATATACAGTTCCTGTGAAATTCTCTGAATTTTTTAAATGTTTCTAAAATTTGTTAAACTCAAAAGTGGAAGTTCTCCTTTACAGTGAAGATAGTTCCCAATGGTATTGATCAACAGCAAAAAAATCAAAATTTTTAAGATTGGCATTTTCAAAAAAAAAAAAAAAAAATTGAAAAAAAAAAAATTTTTTTTTCTTCAAAAAGGTTGCCACAAGAAAAGTTGAATACATTTTTCAAAATTGGGTATATCATTTTAAACAGAAGAATATTATCTTTAAAATAAAATAAACCTCAACAAAATATCTTGCACCGTTCTAGAGATAGAGCACTTTAAAATTTTTATCGAAAATGGCGAATTGGAAATGGTGCCCGGGATGCCATTTTTGGCGGCCTGTATCTCGGGCCAGGAATTTTTTTGGCAAAACCAAAATATACAAGTATCTTACTTTTTATTGAATTTTAACATATGTTCAATTCAAAAACTTCTGAGACTATGAAGGTAAGATTTTTTCTTTGGCTGCCTGAATTGACATGGATCATACCAACAAAAAAAGTACCGGAGCCCTAATATTCTGCGATACCGGTACAACAACAGTACCGTCCCCCCTCTCCCCTCCCATATCACTCCAATCTGCATATTTATATTTCGCACATTTGAAAATTTTAAAGCATTTTTTCTTTAGCAAAATAAAGATTTTAAATATATCAGCATATACTTAGCTGTCAACCATTCCATTTTAGTTGTCACTCTTTCTGAATAGTAAATCTTTGCCTAATTTTAAAGTTAATCGCAAAATTCTTCGATTAAATATGGTAAGGATTGTGATTAGAAAATAGTGTTAACACAAAATAAAGGGATAGTTCGCAGTTATGCATTTTTAAGAAAAAAATGAAATTTACAGAAATTAATATTTATATGATGAAGAATGGAACAATGTTTTACAATTTCATATAAAAGGTGCATAGCTTACACTATAATCGATTCCTTCCGCATTACAATCTTTTGTGGCGAGTCTCTGAAAATCAGATAAAATTGAAAATTTGAAATATCGAAAAGAATCGATGCTTTTATGGAAAAGGGGGAAATACTACTCAATTGCGTTCTATCAGAATAACTATACATCACAATTATATCTATTTACAAATGAAAATGACTTCGTAAATCTGCAGAGCATAGTTTTAGAATGGGTACCGTTCGTGATACAAAATACATAGAAAAATCACTAACGTGATTTTTATACTCTTACACAATAGGAGACAAAAAACCTCAAACAAACAAAACATCAAATTGATGCTCGTTGGCTAAAACAGAAAATATTCGTTTCAGGTTAGATACCAAAAGAAACTAAAAGCCAATAAAAAATTATCCTACTATCACACAAAAAAAAAAAAAAAAAAAAAAAAAAAAAAAAAACGAACTGATAGCAAATCCATTGTTCAGTCTCTTGAGTGGCGCCGTATCAACACGTGCGTCGCCGACATAAATTTGAAATAGAAAAACACTATTTCTGTTTCCCTTTCATTTTGATCAAAATAGCATTAAAATGATTTGAAACAGAATATAATACGTAATTTTAAAGAAGGAAAAGCTTTTTTTACTATATATAAATAAAATTTCAATTGTAATACAGATTGAGGTAGAGTCAGTCCTAGCCCTAAAACTGATATAAAAATAGAGTCCATTTTATCTCCATCTCCGTGTGCGACACATTACGTCACATATAAGTGTTTTGGTAAAAAAAAAAAAAAAAAAAAATGCAAAAGCTTGGAGATGGAAGGAAAGGAAAAATTTAGACTTCGGTGTTTCGGAAGCGATATTGCACTGGGCTCCGGAGCCCTGTATTTATGAGCTCCGATGAATTCCGACCAATATTTAAATATTTACTAAAAACAGAAGTACTGGAACCGGGCTCCGTCGCAAATTAAGCACTGATTCCTCATAGGTTGGCAGTTTTACTCTGTCAGACTGGATATCGGTACAACGCCGGCTGTGATCAACACGACTCATGCAAGATTACTTTGGATATGTTCTTTCTCCCTTTCTTACAATTCTAGCACCGTATAAAAAAAGTGATTGGTACCAATCAATTAGTAAGAACATCTAATTAACGCCGTACTTAAATTTTGCTTAGGGGATCCGCTATATATGGATAGTGTCACACTTTAAAATTTTCAACCTTTTTTTTTTTTTTTTTAATATTTTCTACCACTTCATTTTCACATATTTTGATTTTCTGGCCCGTTTTATCATGAGTATGTACTGAAAGATTACTAAGCTCTATTTAGTAGATTATTACTAATCTATTAAACTATTTTAAATAAAATGATAAAACGGGGAATCGTCATGACAAGAACTTCTGGATTTACGAAGTTAGGAGCTCCAAATGTTAAATTAAATTTTAATTGTTGTAAAATAGATGACAATGAGGGTAGTTTTTTTTATTCTTAGGAGCTAACGTTATCATTTTAGGGAGGAGGGGGGGTGGGGTCTGGCACATGATATCGTAAGATATCTCTAGAGGGAGGGGAGGTTTGTCTTTTGATATCGTTATCCTTTTTGATCCAACCAAATTCTCTCTTTTTATTTGTAATTTAGTCTTTACATCAAAATAGTATGTCATTTTTATGAAAATACAAAGCCATTATTAAAATCATTAAATTATTAAAAAAATAATTCAATTCCAAAATATGGAATACCCGAATGTTTTTCTTTCCTATTCTTCTAGCATGTGTCAATGCATATACTATAAACCGCTGTTCAACAAATTATATGCGAAGTATATTTCAAATGATACTTGTTTTTAACTAGTAAATAAAAGAGAATGTTGTTTCACCTGTTTTCTTGATAAGAAGTTCTGCCCCACTCCGTGCGGGAGCAAGTGCAAAAAGGTTGTGTTTATGACGGCCGATTATCAGCACGAGGGATATAGGCCCACAGGGGGGGGGGGGGGGTGCCCTCCGTGGGTGGTCTTTCTAAGGGATCCTAACCCGTATTTACGTTTGGAAAACCAAGGTTCGAAGAAAACCTCGAAAACTCCGAACGATTAGGCCGACGGGCGCGATTGGGATCGAACCCAGCACCTTCCGTCTACCAGCTTCGAGAGCAGAACTACTCGGCTACTGGCAAGTGCAAAAAGATATTACTGTTGAATGCATTACACAAAAGTTATTGCTAAATACTTTTAAACAGCAACTATTTATTTTAACTGATTTTTGAGATAAAGTTATTTCATATATAAACAGATATTTTATCGACTTCACTTCATTTGAATCAATAAAGTATGCGAAAAATAAATGTAACAATATTTGTGTATCACTCCTAACAAAAAGAAAAAAAATCCAAAAGTCTATAGAATTTTTATTTATACATTGATAGCGATATCATTACGTTGGGGAAGAAGGGGGTCGAGGGATGATAACGTATGATATCGTAAAGGCTGGGGGGGGGGGGGCGTCCAAAATTACCAAAAAGTTGATAACGTTATATATGCACAACCTCTTACTGAAAACCCGGTTGGCGGAATGAGCTCTATATTGAGATTCGCATGTTTGAAGCTTCTGTAAACCGATTTCAGGTTTTTTTTAAATATAGTTTACAATTGAAAATTTTCTTCGAAATTTAAATTATATATTTTCTCGAAATTAATTTATATCCGAGGATTTACCAAAGAATCCAAATATAATGTCAAAGTTATAGGTATTAGAGTAGAAAATTTTACATTTTGTTACAATTTTCATATAGAGACTACCCCTAAACAAAATTTAAGTAAATTTAACAAAATTTAAGTAATTGGTAGACGTTATTAGTAATAGTACGAGTCATTTTTATAAGATTTTGCGGCAGAAATTGATGGGGAAGGGGGGAGCGGGGAGACGCAATACACTTCCTTTTTCTTCAACTGTGTAGTTTTAAAATTGTAAGTTATATAGATAATAAATGCAGATGTCGGTATACTATATAAGTAGAAACATTTAAAGTTAACAGTTAAGAGGCTACTTCAGCCTCGAAAAAACACTCGCTCTCTAATGTTAATCCTATGGAAGACACTTTTAACGATCTCGTTTGCATTTCAATATTTTATTTTTTTGGCATTGGATAGCTGAGATCGGTCCCGACAAAGGCCGTTTTTACTTTTTCGATTTGTGTACAGGTTTTTATTAGGATACAGTTACTTTCGGAACCGGTTTCAAAAGTGAAAGTAACCTTATTAAATTTTTTTTTAAAAATCGAAAAAGGTAAAAAACTGCCTTTATAAAGATCGACCTCAGCTGTTCAATTACGAAAACAAGCATTTAAAAATATTGAAATGCAAACGAGATCTTTAAAAAATTCTATAGGATTAACATTATGCGAGAAGTTGTTTTTGCATAAATGAAGTAACCTTGAAAACACACCACTCCGTAATTTTAAATCTACAGGTAGGTTGTTTTCGAATTTCTCGTTGAAATTTGATTTAAAAAAAAAAAAAAAAAAAAAAAAAAAAAAAAAAAGATTTAGCATAGGATAGTTGAGCTCAATCTCTAATAGGGCCATTTCGTACTTTTTCGATTTTGGTTGCAGATTTTTTTAATAGGTACTTTCACTTTCGAAAACTGACTCGAAAATGAAAGTACCTTTATTTTAAAAATCTGCAACTAAAATCGAAAGAATACAAAATGGCCCTATTAGAGATCGAGCTTAGCTATCCTATACAAAAACAGTTTTAAAATATCCAAATTTAAACGAGAAATTCGAATTTCAAGTGAGTGAAGAGTCCCCTTAACAGTTTAAAGTAAGCATTTAACATTTCAGAAACGGTTAAAGAATATATTAGTCATAAAATTTTAAGTTGAAAATAAATTTTTATTCTAAATATCAATGATACAAAATTTATTCCGATAAACTACAAAACACAAAATCAACTTTTCAGTTTAGAAAAGTGTTGAAAATTTCCGTACGTTTTCGTGCAAAACAGCAAAACACAATGATCGTTAAATCTTAATTGGAATTTTAAATTTATTTCCAGAAGTTCTGTTTAGGCGCTAGAATATACGATAAATAGAAATGTTTTAATAAGTTGTTAAATTTCTTTAATGCAAAATTAGTTTTCACATTTCTTTTAAAAAGGGAGGGGGGATTTGCCGAAAAGGACTTTTTTGTTCGGTAAAAGAGCGCTTATATCGAGTAAAGGGGCACATTTTGTTGAGTAAAAAGACACTCATTGGATTATCATTTGTCAGTACTGAGGAGTGGGAATTCAAACTCTAAACCTTTAAGGGCATAACTTCAGTCACGAGAAAAGACCCGTTCGCTAATGCTATTCCTATGGAAGAAATTTATAAAGATATCTCGGTCGCATTTTAATATTTTTAGATCATTTTTTGCAGTGGCTAGCTGAGATCCATCTGTCAAAAGAAGCGTTTTTTACTTTTTCAATTTTCATTGGGGATTTTTTTCAAGATTATGCTTTCATTTTAGGAACCGGTTCTGAAAATGAAAGTGTCCTGATAAAAAATACTTGCAAACGAAGTTGAAAAAATAGAAAACGTCCTGCATACAAATCGACCTCAGAAAAGAAGCCTGCAAAGAAAAAAAAAATATTGAAATGCGACCGAGATATCTTTATAAATTTCTTCCATAGGAATAGCATTAGCGAACGGGTCTTTTCGCGTGACTGAAGTAGGCCCTTAATTAGTATTAAGTCCTAAGTTTTCTGAAGGTATTTCGAGGAGGGGGGGAGGCATACTCTAGATTCACAGGCATATATTATCAAGATAAAGTGAAATCGTGCTGTATTTTTAATATAAAATAATCTGATTAAAAAAACTCCATTTTCAAATATTCCACTTATGGAAACATGTGCTGTTCTGGGACGATTTTGAGATGGAAAATGTATTATGATTTGAAAACAATACAATATACAGCTGCTGCCTTTTTTTTTTTTTTTTTTTTTTTTAAACATTAATTTAGAACTTACAGCACGTGAGCCAATCAGAGCAACACAGCTTCTGTTTTTAAAAGTCAGGGAGGGGAGGGGACGATGGATAGGTTGGTTGGTTGATTTTGTGACGGCCGATTATCTACACTAGGGATATAGGCCCGAGGGGGTGTGCCCTTCGTGGGGGTCTTTCTAAGGGAACCTAACCCGTATTAACGCATGGAAATCCATGGTTCGAAGAAAACCACGAAAACTCCGAACGATTAGGCCGACGGGCGCGATTGGGATGGAACCCAGCACTTCCCATCTACCAGTTTCGAGAGCAGAACCTCTCAGCCACTGGTGGGGCTTTTGCGAATAGGAGTAATCAACGTTTCAATCTTAAAGAAAACAATACCATAGAAAGTTGATAAATTAAAGAATGCGCACAAATCTAAGGATCGCGAATTCATAACTCTGCTACCGTATTTCAAATGCAGTTAAAATGCCTTACCTCGTTTTCAACGCAAAAACTTTTGCAATATTTATCTCCTTTATACAATGCGATATTTTAAATCTTCATAATTATACAAAAGAGTTATTTTCGGTATAAAATATCTAATATAGAAAATCCATTATTGAATCTAGAAAAGGATATAGTGCTCTAATATTCAACAACACATTTATCAGTGTGTATTTAAAAATCTAAATACGTTTTCAAAGTTAAAACTCAAATACAAAATAAACCTTTTGGTTACAACTTTTTTAACGTAAATCCTCTTTCACAATATTGTGTCTAGCTTAAAATATATAAAAGGATTTAAAATGTTTCCTTTATACAAATACAATATTTTAAATATTAGTAATTATACAAGAGAGTTTATTTTCGGTACAAAGTATTTTATAGAAAATCAATTATTGAATCTGGAAAATGACATAGTGCACTAATATTCAAAAAGGCATTTATTTACCAGTGTGTGTTAAAAACCTAAATTAGACGTATTGTACAGTTAAAACTCAAATACAAAATAAACCTTTTGGTTATAATTTTTTTAGTGTAAATCCTGTTTCATATAATATTGCGTCTAGCTTAAAAATGTATATATTAAAGGATTTAAAATACCTCCTTTATACAAATGCGACATTTTAAATCTTCATAATTATAGAAAAAACTTATTTTCGGTACAAAGTACTTTATATAGAAAATCCATTATTGAATCTAGAAAATGACATAGTGCACTAATATTCAAAAACATCTATTTACCAATGTGTATTGAAAACCTAAATTAAACAGATAAAAGAGTTAAAAATCCAATACAAATAAACGTTTTGGTTCTTTTTTTTTTTAATGTAAATCTTTTTATACTATTGTGTCTAGCTTAAAATATAGCTTTCATAATATATTTCGTAATAGATCCGACTTTTATTGTTGCGTCCAGACACAATGTAATCCAAAATTAAAAAATAAAGTAATTTGTTAAAGATCATGAATGCAAAATAAAACTTTTGATTATAATTTTTAAAAATCTAAATAGATTTAAAATTGGTGTACAGTAGAAATATTCTCATAAATAAAATATACCACATTTTACTGTTTGATTAAAAAAAGAGTCAGTTCTATATAAAATTTAAACTATCGTACGTCCATGTGATGTAACATGTCAAAACAAAGATAACGAGTTTGTAACAAACTATTTACCAAAACCACCAGTTAAAAATTAAGTTTCTAACCTTGTACCATTAGAATAAGAAATCTAGAATCTGACTAGAATCTCTCATCTTCTATCTCACTCGAGCAATTTCTAATGATAAATATTTTACATTTCCATAATTATGTAGATTTAATATTTTTAATGTTAACTGCATTATAGAAAATACCAATAAAAGTTATACATTTGTTTATTTTTTAATATACTAGAAAATCAGAAAATATTAAACCAATATCAAATCAAGAAATAAACATTTCAGCACTTTTTTAATTACAAAAATAGGCTTTGAAATTAAGTCTATTGAATGCAAAATAAAAATATTGACAATATAAACTTTCAATCAATCATAATCCTTCTTCGTAATTAACATTAAACTAATCCGTACTCCATTTTCATTTTTTTTTTTTTTTTTAATCGGTTCCATACTAATAAATTAAACGTTTTCTTCAATGTAAAATAAAAAGAAAACTGGTTACTACAGAACAGAAACTTTTAATCAAAATAGTCTTAATTAGAATTATTAAAGTAATCAACACATCATTTCATTTTACAAAAAATCAATTAACATGCCAAGTCAATAAATTAAACGAAGAAAAAAATGATTATGGAAAGTTTTAATCAAAATTATATTTATAATTTGCATTAATAAAGTAATCAGCATTTCATTTTACATTTTTCAATTCCATACCAAGTTAATGAATTACATCCTTTCTTCAATGCATAATTAAAAAAAAAAAAATGCAAAATTAACTTTTAGTCAAAATTCTTGCTCTTTATTATTAGTGTTATTAACGTAATTAACATTTATTTTTAAAAAAAGTGCAGTCCCGTACCAAGTAAATAAATTAAACACATTCTTGAATGCAAAATAAATTTGATGGTAGAAACTTGTAATCAAAATCTCCAGTCTTTATTATTAGTGTTATCAAAGCAATCAACATTTCATTCAAAAAAAGGGGGGGGGGGGATTTCCAAAGAAGTTAATAAATTAGATATTTTCTTATATGCAGCAAAAATAAATGGTTATAGAACTTTTAATGAAAATCCCCGATCTGTTTTATTAGTGTCATTAAATTAATCAACATTTCATTGAAAAAAAATCAATTACGTGCCAAGCTAATAAATTAAAAAAAACTTTTCTGTAGATTTTTATGCAAAATGCACCAAAATATAACGATTACGAACTCATGACAAACTTCAAAAACGAGTTAAATTTTCTTACCTAGATCCACCAGCGCAAAACTTGTCACCGTATCCCACTCCTTTCACTCATACAATTTCTGCCCTTTTTAATTTTCGCTAGGAAAGAACGTTCACTTGTAATGACCAGCGCAGTTGTTCTTCGAGCAATTCCCAAAGGGAAGGTCATGTGCTTACGCGTTTAGGGGCGGGAAAAACAGAAAAAGCTTTCTGGAACATGATTGGAATATTTTAGTTCGGAAAATCACGCACCCTTCTGACCAAGACAATCATGGAAACAGTGAGAGCCTATAAAGTCACAGTTAACTAATTAAAAGACGGATAACATTCCTGGTCCTACTTGTTATCGCAAGTAGCCATGCAGCTGCTAGATCCTTATCTGATGTTTGTTTAGATTGATTATTGGACAAATGATGCATTTTCTGGGACACTTTCGTTGAAATTTGTCAGGGAATGATCCCAGTCCCGCAGAGAGGAGCAAGAGGGGGTAAGACAGAGCCTGATTAAGGTTCTGGTGCCCAAGGCCCGACATTTTATTCGGGGTCACCTAAATCAAAACATTAACTACATTTTTTTTTTTTTTTTTTTTTTTTGTATGTATGTGTGTGTGGTGTGTGTGGGGAGGGGGGGCTACTTAAAGGCCATCATTAGAAATTACAATACAGTTGCAGCGTTAACCATCTTTTTTGGTGTGAGCAAATCATTCCGAAAAACTGCATTTTGAAGAATTTGCTTTCAAAATTCCTGCGAAATTCTGGGAAGTTAGGACATTTTAATTTAGATTGATTGTTATTGGACAAGTGATGCATTTTCATCAAAAATGTCGGCGAAATTCTGGAACGTTTGGACATTTTAATTTAGATTGTTTATTTATGGACAAATCTGATGCAGACAATACAGTTGTAGAGTTAACCAAAATCCCTTTTGATTTTTGAACAAATCGTTTCGGAAAACCGCATTTTTAACTTTTTTTTTTTTTTTTCAAAAATTTTGGCGAAATTCTGCAACGTTTGGACATTTTAATTTAGATTATTATTGGACAAATGATGCATTTTTATGGACAATTCTGATGCAGACAATACAGTTGCAGAGTTATCCAAAATCTCTTTTGATTTTTGAGCAAATCATTGCAGAAAACTGCATATCTAACCATTGCGGAAAACTGCTTTTTTAACAATTTCTTTCCAAAATTTCGGCGAAATTCTGGGACGTTTGTACATTTTAATTTAGATTGATTATTATTGGACAAATTATGCATTTTTATGGACAATTCTGATGGAGATCATTGCAGAGTTAACCAAAATGTATTTTGATTTTTGAGCTAATCATTGCAAAAAACTGTATTTTTAACATTTTGTTTCAAAAATGTTGGCAAAATTCTGGAACGTTTGGACATTTTAATTTAGATTGTTTATTTATGGACAAATCTGATGCAAATCGTTGCGGAAAACCCCATTTTTAACTTTTTTTTTTTTTTTTTCAAAAATTTCGGCGAAATTCTGCAACGTTTGGACATTTTAATTTAGATTATTATTGGACAAATGATGCATTTTTATATACAATTCTGATGCAGACAATACAGTTGCAGAGTTATCCAAAATCTCTTTTGATTTTTGAGCAAATCATTGCAGAAAACTGCATATCTAACAATTTTTTTTCCTAAAATTTCGGCAAAATCTGGAACGTTTGGGCATTTTAATTTAAATTAATTATTATTGGATAAATGATGCATTTTCATGGACAATTCCAATGAGATTTACTTCATTCCCCTCGCTAATGTTAAACCTATGGTTGTATGATGTATTTTTAAAATATCTCCTCAGGAAATTAATATTTTTAATTTCTTTTTTCTGTGTACTCTTCTTTAACCCTTTGTTGTTATTCAACAACTTTGAATGGAAAAATATTTACTCAGATGTTATAATACATCATAAAAAGCATGTAAAAAGAAATGTAATATAAAAATACAAGTTATTGACTAAAAGTTTCCGTTTTGACATTGCAATTTACAGAAAATGACATACTTCTCATCAGTATTGTGAATTTTCTAATACAAAATTGAAAAGTATAGGAATTTACCTTTCTAAAAATCTATTTTTGGAGATCTCCAGAATTTTTAATTTTACAAAATTTGCGAAGTTCATTTTATCACTAACGATGTGAAACTATTCAAAATGATAAATAAAACTTTGGTCATGAAGAGTTAGCTCAGTGTTGCCGTCTGTTGAGAATTATATGAACAATTTCTATTAACTGCAGTGTTAGGAGATAGCGGCAGTAAATAAAATCATCTTTTAAAGTCTGCTGTATAAGTAACATTGATGCAAAATTGTGTTGGCAGATATGCAACATGGAGATAAAAAAAAGGGATAAAGGTTTTCTTTTTTTTAGCTTTTAATATTTTTCTGAAATATATGTATATCTTTATGTAATATATATTTATATATCTTTATGTAAAATGTTAAAAGCTTATACAGTTTCTCTAAGGCTTTAACACATAAAATTAAAAATTAAGCATGTATTTTGGAAATATTTTGACAAAAAAAAAAAAAAAAAAAGAGAGAGAGAGAGAAAGCCTTTAAGGCTGTTCTCAAATCCAAAAAGGCTACTTTCTGTTCTAACGTATTTTATAATTCATTTTTCTTCGAAAATGCATAAATTTCGCAGGTTTTGTTATTCAGAAACTCTAACTGGAAGAAGTTTCCCTTTTTTTTCGGGGGTGGGGGGGAGGGGGATTAAGGCAGAAAAAATTTGAGAAAATACTGTCAAAGTTGGAGTTTTGAACCGACTTCCCTGAAGCGATACCGCCAGAGAGAACACAAACTTGTCGTCACGTAACCAAAATTGCTTATAACTTGATAAGTACCGTGTGTATAAAAAAAAAATGGAAAACTCATTTCAATTTTAAATCGCTTCAATAGCCAAGTTTCCCAATTTTATGCCTTTATATTTTAAATAAGTAAGAAAATGTGTCAGAAAGTTTCGTGTTACTGAACAGGGTATTTGAGACCCGAATTAAGAACAGTAATACACAGAAAAAGAAGTTGAAAATATTAATTTACTGAGGAAATATTTAAAAAAAAAAAAAAACAATTCGGAAATTGTCCCTCAAACGTGGTAAATGAGGTGCGTTCGTACTATAACAAGTTTTATAAGTATTCAGATCTTGGTGCAATAGCTGCTGTATTCTTATGAAAAAAAAACATGAATACAAAATTTATTACGATTGAGAAAATACTGTCAAATTGGAGTTTTGAACCGACTTCCCTGACGCGATACCGCCAGAGAAGACACTCAAATTGGCCTGATTAAGCTTAAAAATATCGTAATCGCCGCACCCGTTGCAAACGCCGCATCCATCGAAAAATCTACTTTTGTCGACAGCGTCATACATTGACCTAACTTTAGTCAAAGTATTATCGTAATATTAAATTCAGTAATACGGAAATAATAGGATTGCATCTTAAATAGGAAAACATCACCATGGCAACCTAGAATCATTACCAATCATGGGATATCATTAAATTAATGACGTATGATAGAATTTAATAGAATGAAGAAAACTTGTATTACTATCTTTTTAAGTTTTGATTCTATTTTCACAAAATTTGAAATGACTCGACACAATTCTGCAACGATTATATATATTAAATTTCAAACCATTCAGTTGGGTAGTTTTTACAGTATATGCAGACACACAGACGGGCGGACCAGTCGACGACTATAGGTTTTTATGTATTTATATAGTTATGAACGCCCTAAAAACGAATGCATCACACGGCCCATAGGTTTAAAATTAGTGATTTGGAATTTGACAGCCTTTAAGATTTATTGATGAGTGTATGATAAGCTATAAACCGAACATTTAATCACTCTTGTCTTCTAATCAGAATGACAGGAAATATCCTAAAACCATTACGGAACGTTAACGATACTGTTAACGATAATCACCGGAAGTTTTCCCGTAATGATTGAAGCTGCACCAGCTTTCTTAAATTTTCTATATCGCCCCCTCATACACACACACATAACAGCTTAGGCGCCGGAAAAAAAGGACAGGAAATGGCCATTGTCCGATCCTGGATTTTGAAATTTAATTTATTAATTTTCTTTATCCCTGATGATTCCGAAAAATAGTAATATTTATACTACTTATCATAAAATAATTAAACATTCAGAAAAATAACTGAGAATGTTTCGTCAGGGGAGGTCTGTCCTCTGCCCCCACCCCGCGGCACCCCCTTCCGTCGTAAGCAATTTATTTATTTATTTATTTATTACACTCGTATCTTTTAAATTTATCTTAAAAGCTCACCCTCCCCATTATACCTGGCGGAAAAAAAATAAAAAAAAATAAATGAACAAAACAATTTCAATTCTGCATTTTAGAATAATAATGGTGGAAATATATCTTATATTTAATAGTTCTCAGTTGTTCTGCATTGCTTTTTAATATCTGTATGTTTAAAACTTGTCTTGCACGAGGAGTTTTGATTAAAAATTCTTAGTTAAAAAGAGACCCGTGTATAAGTCGACCCCCTTCCCCTCCCCCCACTTCTTAAGCAAAATTTTGAAAAAAAAATTGAATTTTCGTGTATAAGTCGAACCACATTTCTGGTAGTATATAAAAAAATGATTTCTAATCGAAGATAAAAAAAATCATTAAATTAGTAAACTTTTTAACGTTTCTAATCTTTTTTTTTTTAATATAATTCAACATTTTAAAACTGTATAATTATGTAAAACCAAAGAAGCTTAAACTGTTTTGAAACGTATTCACATCAATTCAATGATACTTAAAAAGTAAAAATTCTTCCAAAAATCTATTCAAGCCTTATTTACAAGGGTTAACAACTTCTTAGACTGCTAAAATATAGTATTTCTTTGTATTGTAAAACTTTGTTTAGGAAGATATCAAGAAGCATTCTGAAGTTGAACTCTTTTTTAAAAGGGGATTAAGATGTTGAATGGTATGCCCTGTATTGAAGGGAATTCTGTTCCAAGAGAAAATGGATGCAGAACAATTACTGGGACATTATTAAGCTTTTTTTGTCAATCACAGGGGAATGACCATGTCCGTTTTTATATCTCGTGTGATCACTTAAAAAAGTTGACCATTCGCCGATTATCTGCGATTTTTTTTTTTTTTTTACTACCTCGTGTATAAGTCGATCCCCATTTTCAACTCCCAAATTTTGTCTAAAATTCTTTGACTTATACACAAGTATATACGGTATTTTTTGTTTTTGTTCCCATTAAAAGAAAAAAAAAAAAACCTTGCCCTAGACTGAGGATTACAATTATATTTCAGAATCTTGTCACTCCCAAATTTCTCACAACCGGTGGACATGTATAACGTGAATCTTTCTCATATATCCTATACATATATTTTTCATCGTAAATACATGAAGCAGACATTAAAACAGTAAAACCTGTGAAAACGGAATCACTAGGGGGAGGGAGGGTAAAAGTTTCGTTCTTGACAGGTTTCTGTCATATCAACCAAGAAGCTAAAACAGAAACTCATCAAAAACCCAACTTTTTTCCCTGTCGTATTTCCAGTTTTATAGTTTTTATTGTTTTAACATATGTTTCATGTTGTTTGGTATTTTAATTTCGTTTAGGATAGCATTCCGTTTTAAACAGGTTTTACTGTATTTCAGTTCCGATGAATCGAATATGGCAGAGATCCACCTAGGTTTTTGCAGTTTTACGAAACGAAATTTGCCAATCTAAAGTTTCCTTTTTGCAAAATTTTCGTAACATACAAAAATTTCGCAAAATTCAAGCGTTTGTTTGGTTAATTTTTTTTTTCCAAAATTGAGAAAAACTATCTCGATCTCTGCCAGTGTGTTTCAGTTTCCTGTAAATATTGGACATTTTGAATTATAATTGATTGCTTTCTGATTCCGATACAGTCGACCCCACTTAATCGGGTAACGGATAATTGCACACCCCGCTTATATGCATAGAATGCCGTGGAACAGAAACATGCCCCATAAGGCTAATGTTAAATATACTCGTTTTATCGCATAATAATCCCCGGTTAATTGCATATATATCTCCGATCTATTACTAGTAATCCGGATTTTATGAATTTCTGTTATAGTGATGAATGGGAAAAAAAGAACTTTTTCTTTTCCTCTTTGTAACAATGGCCTGTTATATTTACAATCGAAGAGCAGAAATCGTCGTGAAAGATGTCTTACCTTAATTCTGGAAACTTATGAGAGTGTTGAATTTGGGCAATTGTGTTTTTCTTTTAAAGCTTGCCGTACAAGATGCTGGGGGTACTTTTTGAAAAATTCTGGAATCGGGCAAAAATAGAATCGAGACGGTCAAGAGAATAAAAAACCAATATTTAGCGCTGAAAGTGGAGAAATTCAATGTCGAGATTAAAAAAAAAAAAAAAAAAAAAAAAAAAAATTCTTAAAGAATTGTTTGTGTTGGCGAAAAAAAAGAGAGAGAATGGCAAATAATTGAAAAATAAAAAGAATTTATGCAGAAACTTTTATTTTCAAAGGTATGATTTAAAAGCAAAAATTTTTTTATTTAACTTTCATTTTAATTTTCACATAAATTATAATGAAAAATTAAACCATGTACCGTAAATAGTGTTATAATACCTTATACTTTATTACATATATTGTTACATGTAGAGTAATAATAAATTATTTATTAAAGTTATTAATAAAATAGTTTTTAATTTATTAGGTAAATAATTATTGTCTATTAATATTTATCATATCTGTGGTAACATTAATTGCTGTCCTCGCTTAAATGCATACATTTTAGTGGAACCAACTGTATGCAGTTAAGCAGGGCCGACTGTATTTCCCTGACTGTCTGGTTGGGAATTGGAGTCCTGCAGGGCAGGTACAAGTACAACCCGATCTTAACCATATACACTTCAGCCCGAACCGAAGTGGAAGAAAATTCGATCCATATTACAGTACACTTATGGAAAAATAGCCTACAAATTTATCGCTAATATTAATTTTATCTTTTTTGTATAAAAGTAAACACTCAGTACTATTCAAATATACAGTTTTTTTTTTTTTTTTTTTAAATTCTGGACTCTTTTTTTTCTTTTTGAAAAATTTAGTCAATTCAAACCTGACTGGAAAGAGACAAAACCTAACGCAAAACTGACCCACAAAGAAAAAAAATAGCATTAGCATAAACCCGACCCGAACCATAAGTCGCATCGAGTTCGGGTAAAATCGGGTTACCCTATCCAATGCAGGACATTGATTGGAAACTCCCCGATTGCTAAATCACATGTTTCATCTATGGGGAATCTTAAAAGCGCGATTGCTTCTTATCTAATATAATTATCGAAATATGGTTTTCACCCTCGGATAATAAGAGTCCGCTGTTAACGAGGTAACATTTTTGAAAATTGTCTACTCTTAAGTAGTCTTCAGAAGATGATAAAATTTCATCAAATGTTTTCAAAGTTTATATAGAGAAATTTTAAAAACTTAAAATTTAAGGAGGCATTTTTTTAAAATGCAGCTCGTCGTCATCAGACATCTACTTTCTGATGTTGAAATCCGTATTTTGATAATTGTATTAGGTAATCAGGAATCGCGCTTTTAAATTTGTGTATAGGTTAACATGGGGTTTAGCGATCGGGGTATTTGAGTGAAGCGGCCGGGTCTACTAACTCCCGCTCGCTAATGTTATATTCCTATAGAAGAATTTTTTTTTTAAATATCTCGTTTGCATTTTAATATTTTTATTTTATTTATTTATTTTATTTTTATTTCATTTCTTTGCAATGGATAACTGAGGTTGATTTCTACAATTATTTATGCCCTTTTTTATTTTATTTTTTATTTTGTTTGAGGGGAGTTTTTTTACGAGGAATCTTTCACTTCCCGAAAATCGGTTCCGGAAAAAGAAAAAAAATCTTGCAAATAAAATAAGAAAACATACAATATGTAACTCACAAGTACCGTCATTTTTATAATTACATCTGCTAGTTTTTTCTGCAAGTCACATGATGGATGAGTTAAAAAAAAATAAAAGCAATTTAACAAATTACAACGTCCTTTTGGAAAATGATTTTTCGAAGACTAAAATTTAAGACATAAAAAATCGCACGGAGTTGATCATACATTACGTGCGCCTTGAATTAAACATTAATAGTGTTATTACACGTAAAAATTGCAAGCGACAAAAATCGCCTGCGACCCGTCAGATTTCCTAAAACTTACGTATTATCTGCCTGAAACTTAAGTATTATCCAAGCATTTCATTGGCTGTTCGGGAAAAGGCTTTTCCATCGACCAAGAAATCTGACGACCCATTTTAAATGAAACTTCATTCTTAAACTTCTAAACATCCCACAATATTACTTTTTACACCGTCGTATAGAGAAAAAAATGTACTTTTAAATGCAATTTGTTTGAAAGCTGTATCTCAATTTGTTTCTGAGTTATTAATTTATTTTTGTAGTTTTTATTACTTTTTTGTCATAGTGGCAACAGAAGTATCAATCTCTGTTGAAAGTAAAGGGAAATACACATCACTGTATAGACCAATCAGAAAACGAATAAAATGCGGATTAAACCAATAAAAAGCTTCAGATATGCTTTTGATTTCGTACCCTGACGAGAACAATAACCATTTTTCCAAATAGTTAATAAATAAAAAGGGGCATTTGTAGAGATCAACCTCATTTATCCATTAAAAAGAATAATTTAAAAATATAAAAATGGAAACGAGATATTTAAAAAAAAAGTTCTACCATAGGAATAACATTAGCCAGCAGGAATTTTCGCGTGAGGGAAGTAGCCTCTCAAACGCCAATTTCAACAGTTCCTAGAATTTTTTTTTTCATAGGGTTTAAGGGTGTATTCCTATCCAAACTGCTTATTTTCTGATTCATTTTAAAATTCATTTTTGCTCTCAAACGCATCAAACTGGGAAATTCTCTTATTTAGAAACTATATGATGTGCCGTGCTTCTTAATTTTTTGATAAATGCAGAAAATACTGTAAAAAACGCTGTCAAAATTGGCGTTTTGAACCGAATTTTCCGAAGCGGGCGATCTGGGAATGAAAAAAATTGTCATACTGAGAAAATAATTGTTTAAAAATCAAATTCTAATTAATTGAGCTGAAAATGAAATCACACGGCATGTTAAACATGCCTTCAGAAATCACCCCAGCAAGTTTCATGTTTTTACTTTTAAAAATGAGTCTGAAAATGTCTCAGAAAATTTCGAGCTGTTGAGGGTGGAAAAATATTTTTTCGAATACACCCTTAAATTGTTCGTTTTCTTGAAAATCTCAATATATATTTTATGCATTTATAACTGTAAAGGATTTCGGAAACGTGTTAGAAAATAACCCGCTTGAATTTGCCCTGCTGATGTCAATTCAGTTCCTTATTTTATGTTTGGTTAGATTGATTATTGGGCAAATGACGTATTTTACTAGACACTTTCGATAAAATTCGCTCAAAGATTGATGAGAGCTTGACCAGCTAAACATTTAATCATTTTCGTCTTCTTATTCCGGTTACAGGAAACAGGATATGCCCTGAAACTATTAGAAGAAGTTGAAGATAACGTACAAATTGCTAATCACCGGAAGTTTGAAACATTTTATGTAGTAAATAACATTCTATCTATTATCTATTTATTTATTTTATTTATTTTTTTTTTTTAAGAGGCTACTTCAGTCAAATGAAAAGACGTGTTCGCCAATGCTGATCCTATATATGGAAGAAATTTATAAAGATATCTCGGTCGCATTTCAATATTTTTAAATAATTTCTTTCGCATTCAATAGTTAAGATCGATCTGTATGCAGGCCGTTTTTTACTTTTTTGATTTTGATTGCAGATATTTTTTATGAGGATGCTTTTACTTTCGAAACCGGTTACGAAAATGAAAGTGTCCTCATAAAAAATACCTGTAAACAAAATCGAAAAAGTAAACAACGGCCTTTGTAAAGATCGATCTCTACTATTCAATGCAAAAGAAATCATTTAAAAATATTGAAATGCGACCGAGATATCTTTATAAATTTCTTCCATAGGATTAGCATTGGCGAACGCGTCTTTTCGTTTGACTGAAGTAGCCACTTAAGCTCAACATCAAATCAATAAGAAATGACATCCAATGAAATATTTGTCTCGTTTTTAATATAAAAAATTAGACTTTATTATTTTGAATAATAAACGTATGACGGTTGCCAGATTGATCTCTCTTTTTTTTTTTTTTTTTTTTTTTTTTTTCGTAAATTCCGATTTCATATAAGAAATTTCGAATAGAAATTTTTGCTCTGTTTAATGACAGACATTTCGTGATTACACAAAGGGAGAATTTTTGTTTCAAACCTTGCGATATTAAGGGTGTATTCCGATCCAAACTGCTTATTTTCCGATTCATTTTAAAATTAATTTTTGCTCTCAAACGCATCAAACTTGGAAATTCTCTTATTTAGAAACTATATAATGTGCGGTGCTTCTTAATTTTTTGATAAATGCAGAAAATACTGTAAAAAACGCTGTCAAAGTTGGCGTTTTGAGCCGAATTTTCCGAAGCGGGCGATCTGGGAATGGAAAAAATGGTCATACTGAGAAAATAATTGTTTAAAAATCAAATTCTAATTAATTGATCTGAAAATGCAATCACACGGCATGTTAAACATGTCTTCAGAAATCACCCCAGCAAGTTTCATGTTTCTACTTTTAAAAATGAGTCTGAAAATGTCTCAGAAAATTTCGAGCTGTTGAGGGTGGAAAAATATTTTTTCGAATACACCCTTAATTCAAAATTTCAAAATAAAATTAGTTGGATGTGCCAATCCATCCAATGTCATCCAATGAAATATTTGTCTCGTTTTTACATATAAAAAATTAGACTTTAGTATTTTAAATAATAAATGTATGACGGTTGCCAGATTGATCTCTTTTTTTTTTCCGTAATTTCCGATTTTATATAAGAAATTTCGAATAGAAATTTTTGCTCTGTTTAATGACAGACATTTCGTGATTACACAAAGGGAGAATTTTTGTTTCAAACCTTGCGATATTAATTCAAAATTTCAAAATAAAATTAGTTGGATGTGCCAATCCATCCAATGTCATCCAATGAAATATTTGTCTCGTTTTTACATATAAAAAATTAGGCTTTATTATTTTAAATAATAAATGTATGACGGTTGACAGATTGATCTTTTTTTTTTTTTTTTTTTTTTTTTTTTTTTTTTTTTTTTTTAATTCATAAATTCCGATTTCATATAAGAAATTTCGAATAGAAATTTTTGCTCAGTTTAATGACAGACATTTCGTGATTGCACAAAGGGAGAATTTTTGTTTCAAACCTTTCGATTTTAATTCAAAATTTCAAAATAAAATTAGTCGGATGTGCCGATCCCAAAAACTTTCTTCTAACTCATACATGTTAATATTTCAAAAAGTTGTTACACTTGTTAATACTTCAATTTTTTTACTTCAACATTACAACGACATTATTTTTCACCTTAAATTTCTGCTTCATTTTATTAATCAGAGTAAAAATGAGTTAATCTCGAATATGTTATTTAATTAAATCAATATTATCGTTATTGTATACACGTCAGTTGTTTGCGAATCACCGGGTTAGCTAGATACAAGATACACGTCGCTACATGAGCAGCCAATGTACAACAGAACTCTAAAAAATAGAGAAAAGTGCACAAAAATCGTTATCACAGCGCCCCCTTCCAGGTGAGCATCTCCATTTTCAACTGGGACCTGGCGTCTATAGTCAAAAACAGATGTATGCAGAATGGTTCAAATCTATTTACCTATAACTTCATACATTTTTCGACGATACAATAATGAAAACGGCATTAAATCGCTACTACAGTGCCTCCTTCTGATGAAATATCCCCAAAATTCAACTGAAGCTGTTCAACTGAACATAGCTAAAAACATGTATATGAAATTTGGTCCATACTATGCATTCGTACACTTTTCGATGATGCAACAATGAAAATGTCACAATAATCGCTATTACACCGCCTGCTTCTGATGAAATATCCCCAAAATTCGACTGAGACCTGTTGACCATAGCTAAAAACATGTATATGAAATTTTGTCCAATTCTATGCATAACTTCATTCACTTTTCTATGATACAATATTGAAAATGGCATTAAATCACTATTACAGCGCCCCGTTCCGGTGAAATATCCCCCAAATTCAACTGGGAACTGTTGACCACAGTTAAAAAGATGTGTATGAAATTTGGTCCAATTCTATGCATAACTTCATACACTACTCGTTTCGACAATACAATAATGAAAATGGCATAAAAATCGCTATTACACTTCCCCCTTCCGGCGGAATATCCCAAAATTCAACTATGGTGGAACCTTCTGGCCATAGCCAAAAACAATAAATGAAACTTGGTTCAGTTCTAATGCATAAATTCGTACTCTTTTCTTTGATGTAATAATGAAAACTGCACAAAAATCGTTATTACAGCGCCCCTTCCGGCGGAATATACCCCAATTTAACTGGGACCTGTTGCCCATAGCCAAAAACTTTAATATGAAATTTGGTTCAATTCTATGCATAACTTCATACATTTTTCAATGGTAGAAAGAGGGCACACGAACACACACACACAGGCATTTTGTAAAAACATGTTTTTTGGGATCTCTGACCTCTGAAACATGTAAATCCGTCGAAAACCGGAAGTCGAAAAAATTTCGATTACAATACTTTTTTCTAGTGTTGATAGAAGAAAGTTAAAGGGAGCAAAACTGTCAACCCTCTGGTGTATACGTACTTTTGTAACGTGTGTATGATTTCAAAACAGTATATTCATTAATTTAAATCGTTCTTAATACTTTGAATAACGCAAACGTAAGGAAATCAAAAACAAAGAACATATTTAATTTTAATTTTAATGCCATTAGTATTGTATAACATATTTGTTTTCCTCGGAATTTTACTTCAACATTGAAAGTCGTCATTCATTTTTTATCAGTTTTTTTTTTTTTTTTTTCAAACTGCTTTCATTTGTTAAGAATGTCAGCTTTCATTGCAATATTATACTTTCCATTTCTGCTGAATCACTTAATATCTTGTTTCATATATTTTCCTCGATTACAGCTGAATTTCAAGGACTTAGTTTCATTACAGTATTTTGTAATAGATTTCTTTTAAAAAAGGAATTTACTCAATTTGACCAATATGTTATGTATGTTTTACATGTAAGTTCAATTTTTTAAATCTGTGCAGATATTTTAATAATAATTTTTCAACAGTTTGTTTTCGTGGGGGTCACGTGTAAATTTTATTAGTATAACAATGAGAGATTTGTACTTCTGTCCACTTACTCTTGTGCAGTGATGTAACCTTTTATAACAACATATCGATCGTCACGAAAACTGTATGTTACCTTTTTAAATCGATCATCATGTCTTACATAATTATTTACTTTCTTCTATCTGGATGATAAGAAGCCAGTATTGGATTCGTGAAAAATTTCTAATTCCTGTTTTCGACGGATTTATACGTTTTTGAAGGTCCTCGACAAGATTTGATCATTTTTAGAAAACGTCTGTCCGTGAGTTTGCCTCTCTGTATGTGACACAAATTTTAAGCTCTGTCTCAAGAGTTCTTTCTTGAAACTTCAGATTTAGTTAGATCTTAACATAAATTGGCACTGTTAGGTTCAGGTTAGGGATTACAGTCCGGGGATACCGGATACCGCTTCATTTTTAATTCCGAAAATCCTGGGATTTTCGGGATTGTCTTTTTTTATGGAACAATATTCAGCTGAAATTAAAAAACATATTTATAGACTTTCACTTTTAGAAAAAAAATCAATTTTTATGAAATCTATATATCATTGAATAAAATATATATTTCAAGTATTTTTTATATAGTATATTATGAAGCGATTAAATCTTTTAACGTGGAAATCTTTTGACTTGCAAACAGATGTAACCCGCACAGCTATTATTCAGCAAAAATAAAATCATTTGTTAGGTACGTCCGTAATTATATAAATTACGTAGCACCTATAGTCGTCGTTCGGTCCGTCTGTCTGTCCGCCCGTCCGCGGCAAAAACTACCTAACTAAATGCTCTGAAATTTTAAATATAAAATTGCTGCAAAATTTTGTCGAGTCATTTCAAATTTTCTTAAAATCGGATGTGTACAGTTTAATTACAGGGACAGTCAAAAGTTTTCCGTTACATGACGGCCAATAAGAAAAAAATATTTCAAGTTAATTTTAATGATATTACAGCCTTTCAAACAGAATGAAATAGATATGCACTTATGAAGTGCACTAAAACATACATTCAGTACAATATGCGGTGCAAAAAATATTTATAAAACTAGTTATAGTACGAACGCACCACATTTGCCACGTTTGACGTGCAATTTCCAGCTTGTTTTCTTTCGATTTCGCTGCGTTTGCAGAAAATGCGACGTCATTTGCGAATTACAGTACTAATCTTTTTTTGTTGTTGTTGTGGTATGCGATAATTTTTAATATTATGCAACGTTTTCGAATTTTAACAATTACCACTATTTAGAAATTTAAACAATACATCCACGCAATTTTTTATCACTGTATGTGTATGTATGTTAAGTTCTCTTATTTCGAGGGGAAAAAAAAGGCTTCATGTTATGGAAAATCTTGCGTTTGCGATATCCTAGAATTGTAATCTTTAAATACGTGGTTATGAGAATGATTCAAAATTTAATTAGCAATATCAATTATTTTTTAATATTTTAAATATTAAGCCATCCAATTTTTTTTTCACAAAAAATAAAAGAAATTATCTAGAAGATGAAACATAGACATTTCATGTTTTTTGTTGCATTGTCAAACATCAACAGCATATTTGTTCTAATTTTTAATTATTGTAATTTATCCTATAGTTGTTGATAATTAATTAAAGTCATAAATTATTAACTTGGTATATTTTCATGTGTAAGTTAGACTGCATTTTTGCTTGAATTACCTTTTCTATAAGATTATGATACTTAGCTATTGTAAAAGTAGGTGATTATAGAGAAATTCTAATTTTCGTAATCCCGCGATTGAAGCTAAGCAATCCCGAAATCCCTAGATTAAAAATTAGTCTCGGGATTATAATCCCTAGTTCAGGTGTATATCGCCCAAAAGTAACGCTGCTATGCTGTGTTTTTCACGATTTCTGCAGCAGCTGTCAACACTAGGCTTGCGGAGCGCCTGCAGAGAGCGAAAAATTTCTCCGCGTATTTCAAACGAGTGTGGGACCCAGAAATCCACTGGGCATAGCAACATAACGATGATTTGCTTAAGGCTGTTCTCGAATTCAAAGGGTCAACTTTCTGACATAAGTTTTAATTTATTTTTGTTCGGAAACGCATGAAACTAGAAGGTGTTGTTATTCAGAAACTATGTCATCGAATTGTTTTCCCATTTTCTTGTAAACACAATAGATCTTTCAAAAAATACTGTCAAAGTTGACATTTTGAACCGAACTTCCCTACGAAAGGAGAAAATCCAGTCAGTAAGGGGATAAAAATGCCGTGTCACGTGATCAAAATTACTTATTATAGGTAATTGATTGATCCAAAAATGGAAAAAACAGCTCCATTCCAAATCACTTCCATGGCCAGGCTTTCCAATTTTATATCTTTATATATATTTTAAAACTTTCATTCTAGTTGCAATACTTATTTTCTAATCCTGCAAACTGTTATGCCAATTTTCTGTTCGACAAATGTCTAACAGTTTCGAGACCCTATAAATACTAATTCAGCATCTTGCAATTTTTTAAATACATGAAGTGAAAGAACATACTTATATATCTTTCATCCCAATTAAAATTGTGTTTTAAAGTCATATACATTTTAAGACATTAAATGTTAAAAATGGTCTTTTTTTTTTTTTTTTTCAATTTTATGTGTCCTGTGACCCCTGAAATTAGTATGTTTTTAACAATTTGATATTTATTGCTTTTATACTGTTACTTGGCATTACATTACACATATATATCATTAAAACTTGTTAACTAGGCATAAAGTACGCCTCCCTTGTCATTGTATGTCCAAACTGGCCGTATCTTTAAAGGTTAATATCGCGGCTAATTACCGATCATTTTTTTTTCGAAATTCATTATCAACAATGCTTTTATACTTATGATACGATAGGTACATCCAGCGATGCTCAACAATTTTTCTGAATGCCCGTAAATCGAAATTTGTGTGTAACAGAAAAATGCGATTTTCTCAAAAAACTATGTGACCTAGGGTGATCGCTATAATTTTCCGGCAATGTTTAAATTAACGTCTACTACCTCTAATTTTTTCATGATTTTAATTTCAGTAGATTCGGCATTAGATGGGGGGAACATATTTTTGCGCTACATTTTTCACAATATCTTTGAAAATATAATACCAAAAATTAAAAGGAATGTATTTTTGAGTTCAGCGTTACGAAAGCTTTCACACGATACCCCACACGATATACAAAGAAAAGATTTTTTTTTCAAGTACCATAATTAGTCCCACTACATTTTTACTAAATATATTTATGAATGTTTATTAATCTGAAAATATGTGGGTCAATGGTCTTTATTACTTCCCCAAATTTGAACTTTCCACGTTCCATAGTTTACGAGTAAAATGGCTGTAACAGACAGACACAGGAGTGATCTTATAATGGTTCCGGGTGCTGATCACTTACAATCCCGTTTTTCGTTCTCCATGTAAACCTATGGGAATATTTTTTCTCACTTTTCTAAGGATATCTCATGAAAAAATTAAGATTTTTGAATTTTGTTTTCTGTATGCAATTATTAAAACTTGCCACTATTCATCCTAGTTTTCATTTTATATTAAAAATAATTTTAAATATTTGATTTTACGTGAAATACTCGGAGCATGACCAAAAAATTTTCTAGCTCTCATTAAACTGTAAATTCTGGCAGTTCTATTAGGTCGTTTGGAAATTTAAAAAAACACGAAAAAATGTACAGTTTCTAATTTATCCATTGATATAAAGATATTTCATTTCAATTAATTAGGGAGGGAGCTATAATTAAAACAAAATGCATATATGTATATTCTGATCAGTCTATTGCCTACCCCCTCGACACAATCCATCACTCCATGGGGAGGGACACCCCGCCGCGTTTGCTCGGACTCCGGGGTAATAAAAGTTGGGTCGGGGGTATAGTTAAAGGGGGTAGAAATAGGTAAGAGATATGGAAGTTTTCAAAGTCAATTTAGCAGGCCTTGATTACCGAACAGGCACGTTTAGCTTCTGCTTCCCTCAAAAAATTTTGAAGGGACTCGAAATTGAGAAAACAGAATTCGAAACTGAGAAAACAGGCGGCCCCAAATGTTATATTAAATTAATTCCATTCAAAAATTGTATATATATATATGTGTGTGTGTTTATAATGCGCGCGTGTGTGTATTTATAAGTGTTTCATGAAAATATCTTTCATAACACATTAATTTTTCATATACATAATACACCAGTAGTTTAAACCACATGATCACAATTCTTCAGTTTGTCCATTATTTTAGATGTATGTTTATTTTACACATTGAATTTGAACAATATTGAACTTGATTTGTATGCACAACATAAAATATTAGTAACTTAAACTACTGCTAAAATTGAAAGAAATATTTCAAAATATTGATATTTTATATTGAGCATACATGATGAATTTAACATTTTTATGTCAATACTATGCAAAATTATTTTTCCATATTTTTCTTGATTGCGTCCAATTTTCCTGTTCATAGTATATATAAGAGAATATAAAAAGTTGTTTTATTAGCTATATGTGTTTAATTTTAATTTAAACCTTTTATAGCTATATGTGCACTCAAATAAGCTACTCTTTGGTGTAATATTTATAGCATTGGTGAGTTACAATTTAGAAAACTCTTCTGGTATAACCCTTCTAGGGGGCACCGAAATGAAGCTGTACTTCCCATAGCTTCAGAGGTCGGGCCCTGCTTGGAAGTGCATTTAATTTTCAGGAATCGTAATTTTATAACCAAAATTTCTTTCCATGCTTTTAAACTGAATATTTTAAATCTTTATGTAGTTCATTTCGATAATTTTCCAATAAGTTTTATTATAGTTTTTCATAATTGTTCACGTTTTAAGTTCTTATATTCAATTTTAGATTATTTATATTAGCTATGTAGCTAAGTTATAACGGAAAAATACATCAAATTGCATTTAACAATAAAAAAAATCTTAATTCTCATTACTCTTATTTTTAGAGTAATAATTTTAATTTAAACTGCTTATGTTTTTTCTTTTTTTTTTTCTTTTTTTTTCACAAAATATTTTTTAAAAAGGTGAATTAAAGTTTTTCACCTATGTCAAAGTATTAATTTAGAATTAGTATTCGTTTCTTTAAATATAAATCAAGGAGTTTCAAGAATCAAAACAAAATACCTCAAGAATCAAAAGCCTTTTTTTAGTCCTTTTGAGACGGCATCCCTTGCACAAATTTTATTTGGATGGCACCGCTTTTTTTAAAATAGTCCCCTTTACTTGTAAAATACCAAACAATACTGTAATTAAAAAGGACAAAAAAATAATTTATTAATGAAAAAAACAGATTCAACATGAACTGAACCTTTTGATGATGCATATATGCATCACCCGTCCCGAAAGGGTTTGTATAGGGTAGCAATTTCTTAAATACAGTATTTGCGCATTCAATTCAAATGGCGAGGAGTTCCGGCATGTAGCAGTAGATTTTTAGAAGACTGTTTACAATTCGTTATTTCAAAATAATATAGTATTTCAAACTCAGTGTGCAGGAAGAAAAGGAAAGGAGGGGTGTGGGGTAAACATTTTGGAAGGGGTAGGGATATAGTGGGAGAGTAGAAAAATAAATAAATAAATAAATAAAAATGAGGAGTGACGGGTTTTAAGAGTGATTTTGCCTGAATTAAATTTCAGCTTTATATATTACGCGCATAAAAATATATATGTAATATACAGGGCTGTACAAAAGAATTCAAGTACGTTTCTGCCTATTGGTAGTGAATTTTTAACTGTGTTATGCGTTTTCTTATTATACTAAATTTTAGCAGACTGTGTAGAATATGTAACAGATATATGGGTCATATACAGAGCTGCAGAGACGAATTAAAGTACCTTTCCGACTGTGGACGGTAATTACAGATATCCGATTTTCAAATGCGCTATTTCTAAAATGTTTTCTTGGTTATCATCTTATTTACATTATTAAACGGCGAAGTCTTGATAAAGCATTTTGGAAGTGTTGGAAAGTGTTTTATAATCTATGCTTGGTGCATGATTTTTCTTTCCTATTATTTATTTATTATTTTTTCTTTTAGTACTAAAATTATACTCTGATATTTATTTTTTAATTGCATATACATATATAAAGTGTGTGCGATTTACAGAAATAAATTTTGATTAATTATTATGTATTCGCTGACCTGCCAGTTGTTGCCTTGGGCCATGATAATTATTTCAAACATGCCAAAATCAGTGTTGAAGGATTTTATATTTTAAAACGAAAATCTTTACAAACGACCATCATGGTGGAGGACCCAGTGCCTTCGGCTGCGTACACGGGAGGTGCTATGCAGCTCGTCGATAGTGAACACACTGTATATGCTGCGTCAGGCTATCACACTCAACTTTTTTCTTTTTTGTTTCTTTTTTGAGCATTTTAAAATTTTATGAAAGATGCAATATGTACGATTAAGTTATCTACTTATGTAAATAAGAAAAAAATTTAATTTTTATGTATAATCAAAATGTATATGATATATGTCGATTTTGTAAATGAATTTAGTGTTCAAAGCATACATTTTTCATCTGTTACGCTCCATATATTTCCTTTTATATTTTGTTTGTTTTATTTTCTATCTGAAATTTTGCTGTTATATAATCGAGAATTAAAAAAATACGTAAATATCTTAGGGGCTGTACATATATAACGATATCACTTTAGAAGGAGGGGGACTCTGGCATTTGATATCCTCCCAGTGGCAGAAAGTTTTGTAGCTGTCTGCGACAAGCTTTTAAAATTCCATAATCTGTCTGCAAATTTTGCTTGTCATTTTATTGAATAAATAATAAATTAAACTAGGAATTTTTTATCATTCTTTTTAAAACATGGTAAGCATGATGCATTCTCATTAATTATGCTTATAACTTTTCATCATCTAACTTCTTGTAGAATTTCTAAAGAGTGGAGGATAAGCAGAACCACACATAGGCAATAACGATGCTTTTAAAAACCTTTGGAAGCTTCAGAGGCCTCAAGCGCAAAAAGCACTGAGTTTTTTCTAAAACCTTTGAATGAAAAAAAAAAATTTCCAATCCTTTGACAAAACTTGTGTTTTTTCGCGCACTTCTGATGAAATTCGCGTTTTTCCCCCGACCCTTTGACGAATTTTCCGTTTTTTCCGCGATCCCTTAACAAAATTCGCATTTTTTTCTGCGGTCTTTTGAGGAAATTATTATTATTATTATTATTATTATTATTATTTGTAATTTTTTGGTGATATTCACATTTTTTTCACGGCTTTATGATGAATTTCTCTTTTTTGCCGCAATTTTTGGACGAAATTTGTTTTTTTCCATAATTCCTTGACAAAATTCGAATTTTTCTATTCTGCGCCCTTTTGAGGAAATTATTATTATTATTATTATTATTATTATTATTTTGTAATTCTTCGGTGAAATTCACGTTTTTTCCATGGCTTTTTGACAAATTTCGCGTTTTTCCCGATATTTTTGGACGAAATTTGAGGGGATTTTTTGCGATCTTTTGACAATATTCGCGTTTTTTCCATAATCCTATGACGAAATTCGCGTTTGTTCCGCGATTCTTTGACGAAATTCGTACTTTCCGTGATTTTTTGATGAAAGTTGCGTTTTTTCATGATCCTCTGACGTAATTCGCATTTTCCGCGATCTTTTGATGGAATTTGCATTGTGTCCGCGATCCTTTAACGAAATTTGCGTTTTGTTCGCAATCCTTTGGCAAAATTCGCGTTTGTTTCACGATCCCTTGACGAAATGTGCGTTTATTTCACGATTATTTGACGAAATTTGCGTTTAGTTCACTATCTTTTACCGAAATTCGCGATTTTTACGCGATCTTTTACAGAAATTTGCGCTTTTTAGGCGATTTTTTTTTTGCCAAAATTCGCGTTTTTTACCCGATCTTTTGCCGAAATTTACGCCATTAACACGATCTTTTGCCAAAATTTGCGCTTTTTACGCGATCTTTGGCCGAAATTTGCGCTTTTTACGCAATCTTTTGCCAAAATCACGTTTTTTACACGATATTTTGCTGAAATTCACTTTTTATGCGATCTTTTGCCAAAATTCACGCCATTAACACGATCTTTTGCCGAAATTTGCGCTTTTTGCGCTATCTTTTGCCGAAATTCACGCTTTTTACACGATTTTTTGCCAAAATTCATTCTTTTTACGCGATCTTTTGGGGAAATTTACGCTTTTTATACGATCGTTTGACGAAATTCGCACTTTCTACGCGATCTTTTGGCGAAATTCGCGCTTTTTACGCGATCTAACGCCAAAATTCACGATTTTTGCGCGATCTTTTGCCAAAATTCAAAATTTTTATGCGATATTTTGCCAAAATTGACGTTTCATTCGCGGGAAAAAATTGTCCAAAAGTTGCGGACACTTTTTTAAATTGATTTCATTAGTGCACACAATAATTGTCCGCAAAAGATTATTTTTGTCCGCGACTATGTCGCCGTGTCGCGTTGTTACTGCCGCTGGAGATATCGTAAGGTACCTGTAGGAGGTGTTGTCTTTTGATAATCTTTATCATTTTTTATCCAAGTTTTTTTTTTTTTTTTTTTTTTTTTTTTTTTTTTTGCATCAAAATAGTCTTTTAACTTTTTGCTTAGTCCGCTATCTATCTTTATGAAAGTACAAAGTTGTTACTAAAACAAATTAAATAATTATAAAATAATTTTATTCTAAAATATGGAATATACCAACGTTTGGCATTCCTACTCTTCTGCCATATGAGCATATAATGCGTTGTTAGAGTAACCAGGTTCGAAATTATACTTGTTTTTTTACTCGTAAAAAAATGGGGAAGAATACTGGCCAGTTGTTTCGTTGATAAGAACTTACTTCTGCTTACTCTTTTCCCATACAGGGAGCAAGTGTAGGAAAATGTATTATGTAATAAAAAGCTATTATTAAACACTTTTATGTAATATTTCCTTAAAATGTTTTTTGGTATAAAGCTATTTCATGTTTAATAGTACTTTATTGACTTTTCTTCATTAAAATCAGAAAAATATGTGAATAATAAATGTATAATATCGCTGCAAACGTATGAAAAGAAAAAGGAAGAAAAAATTGTAAAAATATAAAGAATTCTTAGACATTGATAACGATTGGGGGGAGGGGGGACTCGAGGAATGATAACGTATGATATTGTAAAGGGGGCAAGAGGTCCACAATTCCCCTAAATTTGATAACGTTATATATGTACAGCCCTTTACAAACAAATTCTTTGTTGTAAAATTTGTTTATGGATTTGTGAAGTATTTTGAATAATACTTTTGCAGCTTTTATGTGGTAATATTACTATAAATTATTTAGTTTAAACTAAACTCGTAATATCTAATTATTATAATATAGTATTATAATATATAGTACATTATTCCTAGTATTTTAATTGTTTGAAGAGCATTATATATAGATAGATATATGCTGAATTTAATATTTAATTTGTAATATACATAATCTAGGATTTATTTGTACATAATACTGCATTTTTCAGTGATATTTATTATTATTATTTTTAAATCAAGATTTTGTTTTTCTTTCATGTTTTACAGAAAAAATTTCAATGATCAAAAATTGTATGGTAATAAAAAGTGAGCTTTATTTTATTAGAAAGTAGGTATAAATAAACATTATGCAATCATTCAATGTATCCAAGTATATTTCAATTATGATATTCTTGACAAATTTTATTCCAAAGCATAGTTTTAACAATAAATGAAATTCTAAAAAAATAGAGAATGAATAAATAAAAAAAGATAAATAAATGAATTCCGTTATGTATTGTTGTACACCATTACAAATAAATCAATTTTGCTTTTCATGCAATCTTTCGGAAAAAATTTCTGCGAGAAAATTATAAAAATGTTTGTTATGTGTAAATAAGGCCATGAAATTCTGAGATGATACCTTTTTTTTTAATCACCCATGTATTTTTCCTGAAATTTTGTAATTTGCGCAAAATTTTTGCAGTTATATATTATGCAGCATGTATATTGATCTATATTGAATATTGTATCTTTAAACTGAATAGATGACAATGCCAGAATGAACTGAAAATTAATCATATGTATTGAGCTTAGCAATTTTGGATATTTGTTAATAGTGTAAATTTTATTGAAAGATCATCAAAATTAAAAAAAGAAAAGAAAAGAATTTGATAAAATATGTGAAAGATATCTATGAATCTTCCTAATGGATGAGAAAACTCTACTATGGTATATCTTGAGTAATTAATGCTTTTTAAATAACTTTTAATCCTAAGTTTTAATCTACATAAAAAATGTGCTTTATTTACACTGGCCTCCAAAAGTTAAGGTACAGGGACTGGATGCTTTCGATTGCACACGTTTTGTCGAATATCTACAAAAAATATTGGCGAATTGTTCTTGAACTTCTGGGATGAAAAGAACATGTTTGATTTTATATTTATCGGTGAAGATTTAGTCGGGGGGTACAATTAGGGGGCTAATAATAAATTTAATAATAAAATAATATTTGCGATCACCTATGTAACAGGAAAGGCTGGAAATGGTTTGTCACTGTGGTAAATGGCTAATTGGGTCCTGTTCAATGTTTGTATGCATTTGTGTAAGCATAACACTCATATTCGTGAAGATGTTAACGTTTTTGTAAAAAATTCAAAGGGTTTTTGTTTATAGCATACAGAGTTTTCAACCAAATTTAACGCAACTTTCCAAAAACCTGACAAAGAGTAGTAGAAACATTATACTGCAATTAAAACATGAATATATTGAATATTTGATGAGATATGGGCATTTTTACGAGATAATTTTTAACTGCGCATGCGCGGAAGATTTCAAAATTTTTATTTCATAATTTGGTAGTAAGCTATTTAAGTCAACTTATATAAAAAGTCCAGTCAAATATCGCGAAAATTCACAAAGATAGGGTCGATATAGTGAGTTGCTTCCTAGAAATAGCTTTATTATAAGGGATTTTCCACAACTTTTCAATCAGCTCGCTATATCTTTCTAAGTTTTCACAATATTTGATTGAGCTTTTTTTGAAGTTGCCCCAAAATACTGACTACCAAATTATGAAATAAAAATTTTGAAATCTTCCGCGCATGCGCAGTTAAAAATTATCTCATAAAAATGCACATATCTCATCAAATATTCAATATATTCATGTTTTAATTGCAGTATAATGTTTCTACTACTCTTTGTCAGGTTTTTGGAAAGTGATGCTAAATTTGGTTGAAAACTCTGAATGCTATAAACAAAAACCTTTTGAATTTTTCACAAAAACGTTAACATCTTCACGAAAATGAGTGCTATGCTTACACAAATGCATACAAACGTTGAACAGGACCCAAATAGTCATTTACCACAGTGACAAACCATTTCGAACCTTTCCTGTTACATAGGGGATCGCAAATATTATTTTATTATTAAATTTATTATTAGCCCTCTAATTGTACCCCCGACTAAATATTCACCGGGAAATATAAAATCAAACATGTTCTTTTCATCCCAGAAGTTCAAGAACAATTCGCCAATAATTTTTGTAGATATTCGACAAAAGGTGTGCAACCGAAAGCATCCAGTCCCTGTACCTTAACTTTTGGAGGCCAGTGTAAATGATCTGTAAGAAAAAAGACAGATCGGGTAATATTTACATTCGGATGTAACTATGTCAATGCAGAATTAATACAGAAATTATAGTTTTTTGTTCTATAACAAAATTTTTATATTCTTAAGGAAAGGTGTAATAATAAGCTTCGGGGAAAAACATAAAATAATAATAATAATAATAATTTTTTGACAAGCATTCTGCATCTTTTTAATCTGAATTTACAATCACATAATTTAAAAAATGAATATTATTTGAAAATTTAAATATGCAGCACAAACCTATTATTATTTTTATTTCCCTTTCAGTTAATATTGTTATGAATATTTTTGGTGGGAGCAAGGTTGAGGGGGAGGGCAGGGGTGTACTTAACATGCGAAATACTAATATTCATTTGATAATACTTTCCCCCTCATTTGTATACATGTATTAATAATACTTTGATATTTTGTCTTTGTGAATCATATATATATCGCATGTATTGCTGCATGTATGTTGTATCTAGTATATTTATTATTATATCATTTGATTGAATAGAGAAATAACTGAAGAATTACTTTATTCATCCATTTCAAAGTTCTTGCCTCTAAAATGTACAGTCGGAAAAAAAAAAAAGAGGGAGAGAATGAGTGAGTGAGATAAACACCTTATACATTTTAATCATCAAATTGTCCCTGAAATAAAGAAAAATAGCCATTATCTGGAAATTATATCTTAAAGATAAGTTTTGGTGTCGTCTTAGTAGTGAAATTGGACTAAACTCTGAAATTTTCAATTCGAACACATAATTTTGTCAACATATTTTTTTTTTCGGTAATATTTACATTAGAAATCAAAAGAGAAGTAATTCAGCAAAGTAGTTTTGGAGTTAGACAGGTTTCAAGTTTGGAATTCCTCATGTTAAATCAATCTGTAACGGTTGCAAACCAGATTGAAAGTGGTCAGTTTTTTAAACATAACTCAAAACTACTTCGAGGAGCTGTAATTTTGGTTTCCTATATCTAAAACTTTTAAAATTCGATTTTTTACCCGCATTGTCATCAATTTCTTTACAATGAAGATATGGTTAGTAGTTATTACAATATATTTATTAAAAAAAAAAAAATTAAAAAATGGCCATTTTTTCCCCCATTCTGACCAGAAAATCAGAGTTCTAACTTTTTACGGCTGCTCTTTCATCTTCACCTAACACTTCATTTATAATGGCTGTTTCATAATAATGGAAGCTATCAGTTCATCAGAAGGAAATAATTCGGCTAAAGCGGAAATTCGGTTAGCAGGACTCGGATAATCGGAACTTTACTGTACTTGCAAACAAAAAAAAAAAAAAATTAGTCGACAATAATTTTGAAAATAGTGTTTCGGTTCGTATATTTTTCCATTTCCAGCCCTGATAAAAAGGCATATTTCGAATAAAATTAGCAATAAATGAGTGCCTTACACTACAACAATTTCTCCTCTCTAATTCTTATCATTATTATCAAAATATCTAAGCTAAAAAAAAAATACTTTTGATTGTTAAACACAACATAATGAATAAGTTTTGATTTGAGGACAGGATTTATGGTTGAAAGTATTCTTTACAATACTGCTATTGATGAGTACAAATATGAAATTAAAACAGGTAAAATAAATATATTTTGATGGGATGTTCCAATGTGCGACATATTCCCCTGTCATTAAAAATATTTTACAGGATTATATTTTTTTACAGTGAACTATGAAAATACCCAATTTTTGGGTATTTACCCAAGGCTCGGATAAATACCCAGGTGCATACTCCAGGTAATACCTGCGTATTTACCTATCCCATATCACTGTGTGTAACTAATAGAATAAAATCGCCACTCTCTGTCCATATTTTCTTTACATAATGACCTATAATAATATTTTTATCTATAAACAGTCTTTTATTTAAATACATATTGTAGTAATTAATTATAATAGATTGTGTTTTGACTTTTCAGTAGTAAATTAATGTTGCTTTACATAAACAAAAGAAGAAATTCAGAAACTTTGAATATTACGTAATTAAATTTGCAAAACGAGTCATAAACAATATGTTTATTATTTAATTGTTTAAAATTTACAATGGTTAAATTTGAAGGCAAAGATGATAATATAATAAACACGATATAAATAAGTAAAGGTGAAACATGTAAATCATTTTAGCCAGAAAAACTATACTGAATCACTTTTTATTGTCATATTTCATTTTCATGAAACATTTGATAAAATTTATGCATTTATAAAAGTCGTAATTATTCTACTTTAACTTACATGAAACAGCGACGGTTGCGTCGCTGTAATAATAATAATAATAATAATAATAATAATAATAATAATAAGAGTAAAATTGTTCAAAGTGATCTCGACTATTTTAAAAACTGCCAAAGCATTCTGTAAATTGAAGTAATGTGCCCCTTCTATCTAACGAAAATGACTGCTAGAATATGGGCTGCTAGAAAAGTCCCTACCCCCACTGGGTCATAAATTTTTGTCAACAGACAGCTGATAAGATGTTGGACAGTTGGACTTCACGGCAATTAAGGATAAATGCTTCTTGACAGCTTGTAAGGGGGGTAGGAACAAACTACTCTCTCAGCCGAACGTGATATTTTCTGCAAGTGACCAACAGCCTTAAGTACGGAACCCTAAAAATGAAACAAATTCCGTTTTTTCCTAGTCGCTTGAAGAAGGTTTTATTAAAATAATAATTCCGGAGAGCACATTATTCATCAAACTTCTAAACTAAGTTTAGAATTTTTATTTATTCGGGTAACATTTAAGCGTTTAAACCCCTTTGTGCCTTTTTAGGCAATGAATTTAACTCTGATGACAAATTAAGGATGACGGTCGATAAACTCCCCTGTACTATTCTGTCAGGAAACTCTCAAAGAAATAGATAAATTAATGAAATCGTCATAATTTGTTCCCGTCAAAGAAAAAAAAAAAAAGCATTTATTTAATGAACTTCGAAAGGACTTGGAAATAAAAGTTATAGAAGATAAAACCGTAAAATCAAAGCAAACGTCAATGTATTCATTTTTTAAACTCTACAGTAATTAACTTATGTAATTAACTTTTGTTTTGATACATAAATTTTCATATTTATTCCTAATGTGAAAAATAAATTTTAGTAACATTAATTGTTACCTTTTTTCAATAATTAAAATCTAGATTTAAACATGACCTCCACTAAGAGACCATCTCTCGGAGCGACCCATTTTTATTGGAATGGAACGTGGTCGCTTTAGAAAGGTTTTACTGTATTTCTAAAAAAGATTTTTTTCTAGTTATACAATATTTTTTATCCCTTCTGTGGTCCACTTAATATCATATTTCATATTTATTATCCATTGCAATTCAATTCTCGGACTCTTTGTTTCATCAATGTTACTTTTTTAGGCAATTATTTTTCTGCTAAAAGCTTTACCGCTGTCACAAGTCTCATAATTCAAGTTGTTTACCAATTATTATAACAACAAGGCGCCCATTATTCACCTTCCGTTATATTTTTATGGCACTAACTAAAGAGGCGTACATGATGACTCGAACAAAGCGCCCCTTTTAATTATGAATGATTGTCGTAGTAAATGATCGGTTGACGCGATGTGCTATTTCAAGCATAATGTAAGTAAAAATATATTGATCTTTTGATGTGAAAGCGACGCAGATAACTTTCAGAAGGAAAAAATAATTATAAAGCGTATATGTGACACCAGTTTTATTAGAAAATCATTTAAGGGGCCCTGGAAAGCAAAATTCAACCAAAAAATCGATTTTTACTTTCTTATATCATTAAATAGTTTAAACTTTTATCTTTCCAACGATGGGTCACACACGTTTATATATATAAAAAAATAAGTGTTGAAATTATTCATTCTTTCTAAGAGTACTTCACAGCTTAATGACCATTTAAATCTTTAATTGACGTTTTCTCAAAACTTGGATTTTTCATGTTTATGTTCCTTTTTTTCAATATCTATTAAACTTAAGAACTCAGATTTTTTTTAATACTTATATTATGTTATATTGTATACTTTAACACAGGGATTTAATGATCTGTTGAGAATTATTTATTTTAGGCAGTGAAATCTTACCAAAAATGCTACTTTAAAAATGACTTTCAATAAATAATTAATAATTAATTTTGCGTTTCACTTAGAAAGAAAATGGTCTGTTAAAATACGTAAAACATGTAAAAAATCTAGATCTCTATCTTTCACCATTTCTGAGAAAAAGGTACATAAAGTTGATGAATTTAACATGGCGGAGATAGGACTTACCCGGTCCCCTTAAAGAAATGAAAATTGTTAAATTTAATTGATACACCCGTAGAATAAACAATGAAAATTTGTTAAATTTAATTCATACACCCGTAGAATAATAGACTGAAATAAAATTGAAATCTGTTTTCTTTTTCCTTGACAGATTTCAGTTTAGCGCAGCCATCCGCGGGCCTTATGTGACCCAACGACCTTTTATCTGCAGGCCAAGACACCTGAGATGTGCATAAAAAGTATTTAAGACCTTCACTGTTGTTTTTAGAATTTTATGGGAACCCAAAATCTCTTCTTTCATTTAAAAGTAGTTTTAATTTTTGCTAAAACATCTCAAATTCCGTTCTTGGTCAAAAGTTCTTTTCACAAATTTGCCCTACAATTAAAAAAAAATAATAATAAACGTTTTTATCATGAGCAAAAGTGACTGATTTATCAGAGAAAATCCTCTTTTTTTCTTTAGAAAACTTTTTTTCTTTAGCTATTCTGCATTGTTACATTATTGCGTTGTGTACTTATTGCATAAACTGTAAAAAAAAATCCGACCAGTTTTCCTGTAGGAATCGGAAAAATAGTTGCCCTTATCGTACCGGAAAAATTTTTGACCCAGCTCGGAATAAAATCCGTAAAATACCGTTTTATTGACTATTTCCTTTTTTTTTTACGGATTTTATTCCGAGCTGGGTCGGAAAATTTTCCGGTACGAAAAGGGCAACTATTTTTCCGATTCCTACAGGAAAACTGGTGGGATTTTTTTTAGAGTGTAGATAATTTTTTTTATATTTTTTTTAAGGTTAAACGTTTGTCGCAGAAAAAGATTGACACCAAAACATTTTTACACCTCTATTTCCAAACAATAAAACTTCGCAGCATATTTCTACAACATTTGCAATAGAAATCTACCACGAAGATTATTATTTAGAAATAGGGGTGTTAATTTTTTTAACCCTTCTTCCGCAACAAACGTTTAACTCTACTGTTAATATTAACTTTGTTATATAGCTTTATTATACTGTTTATGTTGTCTTACTATTTTAATTATTCTTTTTATACCCTTTTACAAGTGTATTCCGCCCGGCCTAACGTCGCAAACAGAAGTTTGTGGCCAGCGAGAAAAAAAGATTGAGTATGGCTGGTTTAGCGCCACAGTGCCATATTTTATGGCTAATCTGATCTTATAATTAATCTTCATATATCAAGGCTACATCAAATGGTGTATTTGACTAAATGTTATTTAGAGCAAAAGTGCTGAGGTACACTAAACATCGACTATATTAATTTACCGTACAAAAGCAGCACACGGGTTACAACAAAAGTACATAAAGCTAAGTACACACTCAGTTAAGAAATACAGGATGGTTCAATCTTTATGTCAAAAATGTAAAGGCAGGTAGAGGGGACCTATAAATAAGCAGATTTCGTATAGGAATGTGGGTGCAGAAATACAGCGTTGAAGCAGTAGAGGGCGCTGTTAAGTTTGGTGGATGAAAGCGCTTTGCTAGCTTGAATCGTCATTCCCTCACGTATTTCAAGCAACATGTATCGTTACACTAATGCGGAGCTTGCCGACATGCAATTTATGTATGAGGTTAAACAAGGAAATGGTTCACACCCAACGCACGTCCAACAGCTTTTGAGTTTGTGGAAAGACTTTCCTCTACTGTGCGTAATACTGCTTCTTCCACTGCAGGAGTTCTGCGACACCTCATAGTGCCCTTATCAAGGCTGGAAGCAGTGTTGCCAGATTGGGGACTTTTTTAATTCAGATTATTTGACTGTCACCACTTTTTTAAAATAGTATAATTCATCTTATTTTTCAGAATTTTTAATCTATTTTTAAATAGGCCGAATATTTCTATTTCAAAAAGGTGACAATCAACAATCTGGGGACAAAAAAAATCCCCAATCTGGCAACACTGGCTGGAAGCATAAAACGATCCACTCCCGCACAACTCCTAATGAAGATGCTCAAATGTTCGGGGATCTGGCAGAATCCTACCCGGGAATCGTTCAATCTAAATCCTTTGAGCAGCCAATCCATTTCCTTGCGAAATCCTATACATGAAATGCATGTCGGCAAGCTTCGCATTAGTGTAATAATCCATGTTGCTCGAAATCCGTGCGGAAAATGACGATTCAAGCCAACGAAGAGCATTCATCCGCCGCATTCAACAGCGCACTCTGCTGCCTCAACACTGCATTTCCGCACCCATATTCCTATACTAAATCCACTTATTTAGGTCCCCTCTACCCAAGGTTATTAGACATATAAGGTTGGCTCGTAACTTTTCACCCAATCGGAGAGATCTCGCTCTGCTACGTCACAAGAATCCACAATCAGAATCCATCCCGTGCTAATAGCGTTATGTACAGTTGAATTGTTATGTAATTTTAAGTGGAAAAAATTATTAATACTTTTTTTACACGTGTAAAGAAATAATAGACCTTAGTTTTAAAGAAAATTAATAAGTTTTAAAATCTGTACAGTGACACGAGGCGGGAAAAAAAAGAGAAAATACAGTTATAGCTGAACTATAATTGTTATTCTATCTCTCACTCTCTCTGTTATTTTGTTATTAATGTATATATTTTTTACTTATCAGTTGTCTATTTCTTATTTTTTATATATATATATTTATTAAATTAGTAAAATAGTGGGTTGCAACTTGAATTCATTTTATTAAAATGTACGTTTTAATATGGAATTTCTACAAATTAGAAAAACAAAATAATAGTTTCTCAGAATTACGTTTATAAAAACTAATAAGTTTAAAAATCAGTTTTAGTTGTAAAAAACATTAAAAATGCTTACAACATATGCAATTATTATTCTTTTAAAGCAGATTAGTAAAGTACAAAGTCAAAAATTCGGAATCCTCCGGAACTTGTCGATTGGACTTTTCCGAATTTTGAATCATTTGCATAATTAAAAAAAAAAAAAAAAAAAAAAAAAAAAAAAAAAAAAAAAAAAATGAAAATTTTATCCATTTTTACCGGCGAATTATTTACGTATTACAAAGCATTTGAATACTAAAAAGAAAACAATTAATTAATAATTAAAAGAAAATAAATTAAAATAATGCTAAAGCAGATATTTTAATTGGGGAATATATCTTTTTTAAAAGGTAAAAAAACTTCATCACAATTATAGATTTTTTTTTTATGTAGTTTTTAATGTTTTTATGAATTTTGCCAACCATTTTTTACATTACTAACAGGAATCTGATTACAATATTCTAATTCAGTATAATAAATGTTGACCTCTTTTCAGTGAAGTTTATTTTGAAATCATACATTGACTTTTCAATGTTTCGCATTTTTTTAAAGCGATTTTAAGAGGGGTTTTTTTTTTTTTTTTTTTTTTTTTTTTTTTTTTTTTTTACGTTTCACGTCGACTTTTTGACTTTCGTAAAGCTAATTCGATTTCAAAGTTTTAGCCTAATTAATATATGGTAAACTTCTTACCCCATGATTAGTGATTTTTTAGGGATTTTCAATGCGATATTTTGCGATTCGGGAAAGCATTCTGGTTGCAATGTTTTAGACAATACATTTAGCTACAATAAATTTTGTTATTTGCGATTTTTAAATTTTTGGCCTTTTTTTTCCCCCTCGTGCGGCACTTTTCCCACATCATTAAAAGGAATCCCGTTTTAGACTTTCAGCTTAATATGGTAAATGTTGTTCTCTTTTTAATAATGTTTATTCGGAATTCGTACAGCGTTTCTTGAAAGTTTCGCGAATTTTTTATGCAGATTTTAGATTTTTGCGGCAATTTTTTGACATTCGTAAAATGAATTCATTTTAATCTTTTAGCCCAATATAATACATTTTGTCTTACACATTTTTTGAAATTTGGGAGATTTGCAATGCGATTTTTGGCGTTTCGAGGCAATTTTTGGGGCATTCGTGAAAGAATTCCAGTTGCAATATTGTCCACTATAGTAAATTATGTTCTCTTCAAACTTTAGACGCTTAAAGTTTTTTTCCTTCTTTCTTTCTTCACGTTTCGCGGCGATTTTTTCGCATTAGTAAAAGGAATTCGGTTTTAATCGTTTAGTTGCGTATTATAAATGGCCTCTTTTTAATAAAGTTTATTCAGAATTCATATAGCGATTTTTAATTTTTTAAGATTCTTTTTTTCGTGTTAGATATTTTTTTGACATTCGTAAAAGAAATTCGGTTTCAAACTTTTAGCTTAATATAATAAATTTTAACCTCTGCGATTTTCGCAGTTTTAGCAGTTGTTTTATGCGATTATTTAGCGGTTTATTTTACGTTTCGCTAAAATAAAAACGCCAGTTACGGAAACGTCCAAATTTTGGAGAATTCGGGATTTCGGAAGTCCGGATTTGAGACTTTGTACTGTATATAAAACACATAGTACCTTCCTACAGCCCCCCCCCCCAAATATTGGCTGTTTCCAGAGGCTAATACAAAGGAGGGGGGGGGGTGATAGAGGAGAAATTAGCCTCTCACAATAATTATTAACACAATCAATTTCTTGTTAAACATTTAATATATCAATAATTAAAAAATAATAATATTTACAACATTTCAACTGTTCACATATTATTTACAATTATTTAAAGCATTCGATTTTATATAATAAAGAAAATACTATTGAAAAGGGAAACAACTAGTTATTAAAAAGGAAAATAGTTTTTGACTCTTTTTTTTTTTTTTTTTTTTTTTTTTTTTTGGCTACACAATCCTTATTGCTAAATTTTAATTTTCTTTTTATTGATTTCATCTCTTTTGACTTAGCATTTAAATATTTTACGCGGATAAAAATTCGTAATTTAGAAAAAGAAGATAACTTATTGTCGATATTTAGATTGCATGTTTTTGATGATATATATTCAACAGGTTTTTTTTTTTTTATATATCTTTCTTTTCATTGAATGTATCTTCATGAAATGAAATAAAATAATTTTCCATAATAGAAATGTTTAGCTGATATTATTGAAGACCACATCATTCACATTAAAAGAGAGCTTTAAATTCAAGTCTTTGTGTATTTGTCTTCAAATCTAAAAAAAATGTTTCGTACGAACAAGCAAAAACAAAGCAAACATGGGTTACGGCAGGGGTTCCTGGATTCTTGTGACGTATGATCCTACATAGCAACGGCAGTGGGCGGGACGGCGTCCTTAGTGACGAGCCAACCTTATATGTCTAATAACCTTGCCCTCTACCTGCCTATACATTTTTGACTTATACAGTTAGAGTCTTGATTATCCGAGTTAATATGGGCCAAGTTCACCTCGGATAAGCAAAACACTCGGATAAACCGGATTTACTCAAATCATCGCCAACTAAGGAGATGAAATGTAAGTTTTTCACTATTCATTAATTTTTATGGTACTAGTAACATTTCTTTGATGTACATTTGAGTTACTTTTAAGAAAAACGGGGAATGAAATTGTTTATTTCAAAAAGCCTTTGACAATTTTTTGTTTGTTAAATGTCAATTTTTCTGCAGTTTTTTTTTTTTTTTTTTTTTTTTTTTTTTCTGCAGTATTACGTTACTGCATAGCTACCAATTTCTAAGTTTTTTTTTTTTCTTACCACTAAAACTTACCAGTAAATCTTGCCTCAATCAATCGCCGAAATCTAACAATTCTCAATGATTAAATGTGGTAAAAATTTGTATTAAATTTTAGAGTTGACAAAACCGTACAAATTAGCAGCTATGAGATTCTATTAGTGGCATGAAAATTGTAGGTGTAGCCTCTTCGTTCTGCTCAAAATATTAGATAGTTTTTTCAATTGAACTTATACCTTTGGAATGGATCATTTTCTTCAGATGGACTGATGGATTCTATTATTATAAACAGTCATTATAAATGAAGTGTTAAAAAAAAAAAAGTAGGACCATTTTTTTCCACATTCTGATGAGAAAATCAGAGTTCTAACTTTTTACGGCTGCTCTTTCATCTCCACCTGACACTTCATTTACAATGGCTGTTTCATAATAATGGAATCTATCAGTCGATCAGAAGAAAATAACTCGGTTAAAGCGGAAACCCGGTTAAGCGGGCTCGGATAGTGGGGACTCTACTGTAGTTCTGAACCACCCCGTATAATTAAAACACATTAGGATACCAGGCCCGTACCAGTTTTTCTAGTGAATGCAAAGCGCAAACAAACGATCACGCCGCCATTTTACCTACATTGACGTCACAGGAATACTGTCCAAAATGATAATAATGATAAAAATAAATCTTGTGTGAAATATTTTGCAATCGAAAAATTTTTGTTTTAATCCTTACACTCGCTGAAGAGAACTGCGTAGCTAAAAATTTGCAATAGTTACGTTTTGATTTTTTATTAGCTTTTATTGACTTGTTTTCTTTCCCTTTATTTATTTACTAATTAAAAAAACCCTATACTTCCTTTGTATGTGATCGGGTGGGGATATTTTTCGAAGCATGAATTCTCAAGATTTAATTACAAGCTAGTATTAATTACCTTGTTTTATAAGATGCTAAAAGAATATTACCACCTTATTGAAAGTCTTATCAAACATTTTCATAGCTGTTAACTTTTTAAAGCGTGTTAACTCAAGTAAAAATACTCTAAAATTTATTACAACATTTAATTTCAAGCTAACATTAAGTACCTTGTTTTGTGATGCTAAAAAAAAAATTCCCCACATTAGTAAAAGTTTTATTAAACATTTGTTGAAAAAAATTTGAGAAATGATAAAAACACACTTGTAGAATCTAAGATTCACCTTATAATACAAACAAATAACTAAAAATTACATAAATGTTTTAAAAACCCATATATCATTTTATAAAAACTTTACTGAAGATGTTTAAAAGATATATTTTATATACAAAATTGTATTTTCATATAAAGCGAGCGCTTTCGAGCAAACACTTGCTCATCATCACGGTTACAAACGAACACAAATACGCAATGATAAAATCAGTGAAACATATCGTTTAACCCCTGTTTCAACAGCCTGGGTCCAAAACGTAAACGAGATCACGCAGCCTTTGGGCCCTTCCACGGTTTGGCAAATCGGTCCTAAGTTGTACCAAACGTGCACGACTTACGGAATGTAAATACATGTGTAAGATACAACTGGTTTAAATTTGTGGAATATTTGATAAGTAATTACAACCTGATGTAATATTTGTGGAAGATATACCGCAAAAGCATTATTAGTGACTCCGTTAGCCTTTACTGTCGCACCACGGGCCCATGCCCCGTGATATCTACATTCGGCCCGGCCGATGTACTACGATGGCCCGTGGTAATCAGATTTGGCCCGAATACAAGACCACGTGTCTCACAGGAGTTGTAGGTAAAGGGGTTAACTCATAAAATCAGTGAAATATATCGTTTAACTGCATTAGAATTGTGTACATTGTGTTTTATTGTACATTGTGGATACATTGTGTATTTATGTTCGTTTGTAACCCTGATGATGAGGAAATGTTTGCTCGAAAGCTCTCGGTCTATACGAAAATACAGTTTTGTATACTGACCAGGTTGATGTATAGTACTCTTTAGAGTCAGTAAAAATATATCAGACAACCAATGAAACCGCGAAGAAGAGATTAAATGTTAAAATACCTTGCCGGAACTCTAAAAATCGAATAAATTAACGCCCTATTTTTTTCTTCCATAATGGATATGTAATGTTTAAAAATCAACGTAAAGAAAAGCACAAACAACCGGAACAACATATTTAGACAAAAAATTAAAACCTTAAGAGGAATATGGTTTTTCAGTGTAAAAGGAAACAAGATAAACAGAGAAACGATAACAACAAGAGCTTTTGTAAGAAGTCTTTAAAAATAAAGCTTCCGTTATGGAGCAGCAAGTAAGCTAATATTTTTTTCTGTCTGTTTGTGATTTTCCTTGTTGACTTTTAACTGTTACACATGTTTACAAAATAAATAAATAAACAAACAAATAAAAATTTTGCACATTCGTAAAGTAACGACACTGTTTATTACTTATGCTTTGTACGAGTAATAATAATGATTTTAGATCCACACAAAAGAAAAATACTTGCTGCGCGCTTAGCACATCATTAATTTAGTAAATCATCTAATCCTTGAGGTTTTTTCTTCATTTCTTAGTAATTAATAAAGATGTGACACACTTTGAAGCATTTTTATTTAGTATGCAGGAGATAGCCTAGAAAAACGAAAATTAACCAACCTGTTCCAAAGTCAACTTTTCAGTGCCTATTTCAATGCAATTTCCGATTGGGTCAAAATTGTGAAAAAGATGAGCTGTTGTGTCCCTGTGCATAAAATAAGGCTCACAAGAAAGGCAACTCTGTTCCATGACTAAAAAAAAGAAAGATAATTTTTTTTTACAAATGTATCTAAAAAAGATTATACAAATACAGCATTTTTCTAAATTTTACTTCACAAATTTCAGAAGAGGCCTTATCAAGCCTCCCATCTCTTTGTTACGCCCTTGGTACGCCTTGGGTATGCCTATAAATATGAGGTTTTATGATACAGGCCACTATATAGCATTTTAAATTAGCCGTTGTACCGTGTATATATATATATATGTATATATATGTATATATATAAAACCATTAATAACAATTACAAATTACCAACAAAGATTGTGAAAGTATAAATAATAAAGACTGATCCCCTAAACAATTTCAATATTGGTTATAAAAACATAGTAAAAATAGGATACAAGAAATATAATAGAAATTTGTAGAACCAAGGCATATTCCTCAGGCCCTAAATGCCTTGATACTACAAATAAAGCGTGTGGTTTCATCTTCGTATTAGCCATAAAAAAGCTACATAATACGAATTTAGGGCTACCACACAGAATAAATCCAGAAATAAAATATTGGAAAACTATTAAGTTAAAACTAAATTTTGATGAAAATGGATTGAAAAAGAAAAAAAACATATTACCACTTTTGACAGCAATGATACAGCAAAAAAAAAAAAAAAAAGGGTAAGTTTATTTTCACATGTGCCAAAAAAGTTTTTTAAATGATGGTGGACAAGGAGTAATAATGCATCGCATAGTCAGGTACAAGCTGCAATATATGGGACAAGCTCCCTATGAACTCTACTTTGTTGTCCAAGGAATCAATGAAGTGCTGCCATCTGTAGTGTTTATTATTAGTAAAATACATTGTTTTGGAATAAAAACTAATATATATATATAATTAAATAAATATTTATATCTACTATTGAATGAAGCTTTAAAACAGACACACCTCAAAATTTCTAATGTATCATCATCTACAGTATGTCAAAATAAGTGATATTGACAACAACGAGATTTAAAATGAATATGAATTAGAGTCTTACATCAGATTGGGTAACCCTATTTCACCAGAATCCGACTCACGTTTAGGATCGGTCAGACTGGCTATAATACATCGGGTCCGGTTACCCGCTTTTACCAGGGCTATCTCAATAATATGTATATCAATATAATGTATATCAAGATAGCCTTGCTTTGAAACACCTGTTCCGCGTAACCACTGCACAGGACACAAATGTCCCGATTTTTCATGGTACACAAATTCTTTTTTATTTCTTTTAGTTCCATGTTATTAGTTAGTCTGCATCGAGTGGAACTTAACACAGAAAAATATCTGAAGACAAAACCTGTCTATAATGGAGAGCTTTTACAGCTCCCTCCAAAGGATGTCCATAATTGAACAAAATTCCTAAATTTGAATTTTGAGAAGCAGAAGTATGGAGACGTGTTCTAGTGCTATGTCAACGCGAGTTAAACAGCGTGTTGTTATCGAATTTTTAACTGCTGAAAAAGTGACTCATGCTGAGATTCATCGTCGTTTAACACGTTGAGTGCCACGGTGACTGACACCGAAGCGCTGAAAAATTTACAATGTTTCAAGTAATTTTTAAGAATGTATAATCCTGTAATAAATAAAAGGTAAGTAAATTTTAAATAAATTTTCAGTAATTACTTAAAATAACATATATATTTTTAGTTTTATATCATATTTTAGACGTCAGTCATCGGTGAATGACGCGGTTTAAACGGGAAGTTCAATGTCAGTCACCGGTAACTGACGTGGTGCTTAACGTGTTAAAGATGACGAGGCTGTTGATACGTCAACTGTAAATCCATCGGCAGTAAAATTTTATGATTGCGAGCCTAGAAAATCCAGAATTGTTGATGTAAAACGCAGCGGACGTCCGATCACTGCCCGGAGGATAAAAATCGCAAACTCGTCGACGATTTGGTTCAAAATGACAGGACGAATCACTCAACACTGCATCGCAAACCATATTGGAATATCCAAGGGTTTCTTCATTATTGAACAATTGTGATGCCGTAAAATCCGTAACTGCAGAGGCTCTGCCAAACCTGAAGTTTGGACTGATTCCACACCCTCCTTAATTCCCTGACCTCCTTACTTCCACCGAAAAATCGCAAGGCTTGCGCCTTGCGATTTTTATTTTTACGTCGGCAGCTGTGAACTCCTGGATTCGAGAAAAGTAGGAAGAAATTGACAGTGACAGAATAAAAAAACTTGTTACACGTTGGGAGAAATTTGTCTGCCTTAACGGTGATTATGTTGAAAGATAAATGTATGATTTTGAAACTTAAGAATCGTACTTTAATGTACTTTTAGTCCGATCTTGCTATTTGTTTTTATTCGTGTTCTACAAGCATGTGTGCATTTCTTTTCAGTCCGCCCTCGTATAATAAATCCTGCTACCATCAGGGAAATCGCCTGGATCACAAGAGAAGGGGAAAAAACATTTTAAACAGGCTTTTGTCTTAGCCGATTGCATGGTATTACTGTCGTAAGGATAGTGAAGATTTTACTTTTAAGACAAGATTCCGTTATAGATAGGTTTTGTTTTCGTATAGGTTTTTCTGTATTTTCATGTCGCGATGTAGAAGCCTTTGTTCGGACAATTTTTGTCTTTTTGTCCCTTTTTTTCTGACACTGGACCTAGCAACACTAATCATGGCCTACAGCGCCCATCCCTGTTTTCTTGACCATGAACACTGGTCCAATACACAGCATACGTCCTGGTCAGGTGTCAGTCTAACACGGGACCCTCAGTGTTTATGATGCCCAAGCAAGTTTGGCACTCATTTTATCGACCTCGAAAGGATGAAAGATTGATTGAACTTTGCCCAGTCCGCATTCCAGAACAGTCATCAAACTACGGACCCGCAACGTGGTAGTGCAATTTAATAAGTATTTATATATATATATAAAATATAAGTAAGTCATATTGTGTATTATATTACACAGAATATTACTTATTATTATTATTAATATTACTTATTATTGTGTATTATATAACTCATATGGTGTGTTGTATTTTCGAAAATAAGTAAAGACTGTAAATAAATTACAGGCTTCTTAACACAGGATCAAACTTCAGTCATTTTTCGTCTTATCAAATCTTTTTAATCTTCTTAACCGCGTGCTTGCTTTACTGCACTTTACATGTTAAAAGCGACTTTGCGTGTGATTTTTTTTCGTTTTATAACGTTTTAACATATACTGTACTGTGATTCGTATCAGAAAGATATTTATAGATTTATCGACAAGATTTTAGACCTTAACAACAAAGAGTTTCGTGCGCTAGTTGTTGAAAATAAAAAAGACTATTTCCTTAGAAAATTATACGATGCAGTTTTTCGAACTATTGATGCCTTAAAAATAGCAAATTGAATGATAGCCCGTGACTTTAAATTAGATTTTGAAACCAACAGTTTTAAGAGCTGTAAATCACACATCGTGCAAAATTAAAAAATGTTTATTCTCTTTATTTTTTTTTTTTTTTATTTTTTTCATTAAGAGCCTACTTCAGTCAAGTGAAAAGACCGGTTCGGTAATGCTAATCCTATGGAAGAAATTTATAAAGATATCTCGGTTGCATTTTAATATTTTTAAATGATTTTTTTGCATTGGATAGCTGAGATCGATCTGTACAAAGGCCGTTTTTTTTTGCTTTTTCGATTTTGTTTACAGATATTTTTAATGAGGGCACTTTCATTTTCGGAACCGGTTTCGAAACTGAAAGCATCCTCATAAAAAAAATCTGCAATCGAAATCGAAAAAGTAAAAAACGGCCTGCATACAGATCGATCTCAGCTATCCAATGCAAAAAAAAAAAAAAAAAAAAAAAAAAAAAAAGACATTTAAAAATATTAAAATGCAACCGAGATATATTTATAAATTTCTTCCATTGGATTAGCATTAGCGAACGGGTCTTTTCACTTGACTGAGTATATGTTAAGTATTAAAAATCATAATTTATTAATGAAGATCTTAATGATTTTTTTAATCATTATTTTTTAATATTATTCATCAAATGAAGAAAGCATTCGTTTAATGTCAGTATTTTTTAATTTTTGGCATACCCCCAGGGCCCAGAGTAACATAGAAATGATGTTCACCAAAAATACAAGCGTAAAATCAATAACTTTTCTTCTCTTCTTTTCGCCTTTTCCTTTCCTTTCCTAAGAATCTATTTTTTGGATTTCAGAAACATTTGCCAATCTGTTCCAATAATATCAATATTGAATACGAGCAAATTGCGAACATTTTGCGGAGTATTTTTCAAACGTTTCTTTGTTGTTTACGGTTTAGTATTATGCCTGTATTGTGATTATTTATGAAAATGATATTAGAAAGAATTGCGCGATTCGTGTAGTGCAGAAATTTAATGTTTATATGTTTGGAAACAAACACTTTTAACAATTTATTATCTTAAAGCTATATTATGATTTATTATTATGATTATTATTATTATTATTATTAATAATACTTTATGTATCTATAGCATTCCGATAATTCAAATAATTGTTTATCTTTTTCAGAGATCAGTTTAAAACTAGTCAGAGGTAGCAATCCCAAAACTTTCTTCTATCTCATGCATGTTAATACTTCCTGAAAAATGCAGCATATCAGCACCACCTGTTAGATGATTTACACTAAATTCTAATTATCAAAAACTTTGACATCTTCTAACTGAATCTGAAGATTGGTGAAAATCCGTGCATTCGTTTTTAGATAGAGCTATTGCGGAAAAAGTAAAAAGTTCTGCATAGCAGCGCCACCTGTTGGGCGATTTACGCCAAAAACTAACTAGGATCAATTTATACCAGGAAGTAACTCAATCTGAAGCTTGATGAAAATTCATGCATTAGTTCTTGAGATATAGCTATTGCGGAAATCGTGAAAAAGGCAGCACAGTAGCGCCACCTGTTGGGAGATTTACACCAAAAATTAAACAGCACTAATTTGTATCAGGGACTAACTGAATCTGAAGTTTGAGGAAAATTCGTGCATTTTTTCTTGAGTTACAGCTATTGCGATAATCATGAATAATGCAACATAGCAGCGCCACCTGTTGGGCGATTTTCACCAAATTGTAATCAGCACCTAACTATATCCTGAACTAACTTAATCTGAAGTCTTATGAAAATCCGTGCATTAATTCCTGAGATATACACTGTTAAACATTAAGTAGTAAGTTGAACCAACTTTTGGTGCTGCAGTTGCTGCAACCATAAGATGGTGAAATCTCACCCCAAAATTTGGAGTTCCTGTTGAATTTTAATTCCAAATGTTGGTTCAAAATTTCACCATCTGATGGTTTCAGCTAATGCAGCACTAAAAATTGGTTCAACATATTACAAAATTTCTAACAGTAGCTATTGCAGAAATCGTGAAAAATGCCTCATAGCAGCGCCACCCGTTGGGTGATTTTCACCAAAAACTAACCATGACCAGTTTATATCAAGGTCTAACTGAATCTAAAGTTTTGTAAAACTTCGTGCATTAGTTCTTGAGATAGAGCGGCTACAAAATTTTTGTCACATACAGACTCACAGAGTGACATGGTGACAGAGTGACAGACAGACTCACAGATTAGATGGAATTAGATTTATTTTCCTTTTCTTTTCTCTTATACAATAGTATATATTTTGAGTGCTGGCGTTTTCCATGTATGCCACAACCTCGTGTACTTCGCGCTCTCTGACTTTTAACGTTTGGGGAAAACTACCACATTTGAAGGGGGAAAAATCGAAGATAAAGAATTCAAACAGATGTTAGAGGTTTTGATATTTGGACGTTCCCTCAATTGAAATTTGGATAATCGGTAATCTATTGTATTTAGAATATTGTATTTAATCTATTGTATCTGGCAACACTTTTTTTCAGTTATAAGAAAAAGTTAATAATTGCATATATATAAACACTAGCAGCCTTCGCCCGCTTCGCTGGTCTGTTTTTCCATGAATCAAACCATGAATCAAACGAAATATATCTGTGAATTTCATTCGTTTGAAAGCAATATAGACATTAACTTGGCATACCCATCCGAATTGCTACAAACGATATGGACGTCATTATACTATTGTATTTTCTATTGAGACAGGTCAAATTTGAGCTGCTAAGGACCAACTTCTTTAGTTGATCCTTTACTGAAGGATTTGGTAAAGTACGATAGAACAATATGTAATATACATATACCCTTCCTCTGAAAATTTATCAATGCAATTCTCATCAGATTCCGTCCAATAGAACATATGAAAAAGGCTAATCTTTCATAATTGGTCTCACCTCATTCTAGAACTTTCATCCAAAATCCTATAACCAAGCAACCTAGAACGATATGCGTTTTATACTAAAATATTCCCTGAAAAATTAACTAACTGGGCAAGTTCCACCAAAATCCACCAAGCAGAATCTTTTAAACTGGTAAATGTACCAAAACGTTCCCTAAAAATTATATAATTAGCAGTTTGCCTTACCAGAATCCACCCCGCAGAACCTTTAAAAAAGCCAATCTTTCATAATCGTGTTCTTCTGATTTTGAATTTTCTCCCATAATTATTTAAGTAAGCTACGTAGAACGATTTAATGTAAGTCCCATCAAAAATCTATTCAGCAGAACTCATGTTGTAAGCGGCCCAAACGAAATTTCTCTTTGCATTTCATACATATTATAGATAGTTAAATTTAAATATATCTTCCATAATCGTGTTAACCAGATTATAGAACTCTCAGGGATGTAGGGATAGGTCTACTTTATATACCCACTGGATTTTTTAACAAAACCTGCACACCTTTATAGAATATATATTATCTAGTATATACACAATGCATATAGCGTACATCCTCTTATAGTAATTTAGTACACCATAGACAACTTTCCGGCATAGCATCAAAATCCATTTAGTAGAACTTTACATTAAAGGAAATCTTTCATAATCGGGTTCACCTAATTTTAAAAGTCCCGTACTTATCACTAATTCAAAGTAGATCTATTTTTTTACATTAAAACACTTCTAAAACAAATTACTTAACTAACAGTGTACGTTCTACAAAATTATGTTCAGTAGAACTTGAGTTATAGTCAATCAGAATGAAATAAGAATTTGCGTTTTGTAAATATAGTAGATGATGATGAATAAAATTGTAAGTATTGGTATTTGCGATTTATAAAATTCTATTGGCGAGATTTATGCACGACTAACATAAAAGTATCCATTTTTTCTTTTTATCGATAGGAGAAAATGGCAAATTGCTAAATATTTTTCTAATTAAACCTTTCAATATGAACACATTTTTAAACACTACAAACATGTTTTCATACTTAAATTAAATATTTCCGTTTAATAATATTTATTTCTTATTAAACCGTTTTTCTTTGTATTTTAAATAAAATCAGTAACTGTTTTGGTATTTTTCCGTTATACCAACAACGTTGTCGCCAAGCATATTAATTAGCGCAAAATGAAATGAAACATTTGAAAAAAAGATAATTTTGTTGATACAAAAATGAGCATTTAAAATATATAACATTTGAAAATTACAGACTTTCACCAACTATTTTTTTTAAATCAATACAAATCAATACTTAAAATAAAAGACAATAAAATAATAAAATAAAGTCAATTTAATCTGCAGGTCTCGAATTGTAAATGTCTTTCAGGTTATCATTGTAGCGTGGCGTACGTAATAAGCATATCTCATTCCAGTAAACATTTAATTTTTTTAATGAAGACTTTCAACGTTTTTTAAAAAAACATTTTTATAGGTATAATTCCTAAGTTCTGAAATGATTTTATTACTCCTTCTCGTCATCAAGTAACTGCCAAATCGTAAAATCCATGTCAGTGTCAGTAATAAATGTAAGTTATAATTTAAAAATAAATATTTTCTATTAAAAAAATAACAAATTAAAAAGTTTTACGAGATTATGATGGAATAATACTCATAAAAAATGTTCACGTTCAATAAATAGCAAATGTTAATCTTTGGCACGGTTTGAAATCGTTTGCACGCTAAGGGTAGAAATAAATGGCGCGATACCATACATTTTGGCATAGTGTTGATAGAACGAAAAAGTACAACAGTTTTTTTTTTAATTATTATTATTTAGTTTTAGTTTTTGAGGCGTTTATAATGTTTTTCCTAACTGACATAATTGTTTTAAATAGTTAAGCAAAAGAATTGATTAAAATTATTCAATTTGAATTTCTTCGCTTTCTATAGTAACAGAATTTTTTTTAGAAATTATCACTTGAAAATTTGAGGTTTTGGCGCCAAAGATAGTGCCAAATTAGAAAAATATGAAATATCTCTCGAACTATTAGGCTTAAAAGAATTTAGTTAGTACCATTCGATTCAGCATACAAAAATACACCAAAATATGTTATCAGTTGAAAAATAACTATAAAATCAGATTTTTAAGGAATTTTTTAAAAGTTCGTTCTGTTTTTTACCCACCTTAGGGGTGGAATTTTAGAAAATCCTTTCTTAGCGGCACTCAATGTCATAAGAAGTATTTTTACCCCAAGTTTCAAGATTTTAGGTTCAGTAGTTTGGGCTGCGCGTTGATTAATACAAAATCCAGACTTTCTTTTATATATATAGATAAACATTATATACGTTCTTCTCAACAGGTCTTTAACCTTTAAATGCCTGATTTTTCAAAAATCATTTTAATAATGTTTTTCGGCTTTCATTTTTTAAATAAATCATGGGGAAAAATACTAAAAAAAAAAATCATATTTTGTTTTAAGTATGTTTTACAGCTAAAAAACTGTTTGTTACTAATCCGCAATACTGGTCTTTAAATGAAAAAATAATTTTCCTCTATAAAATTTTATAATATTAAACACACAAAAATTTTAGGATCTATGATAAGAAGTAACTTTTACTTGTTCACTGCAGAGCAAAATAGGGTACTTCGCAAGCTTCCAAACAAAACAAAAAGAACATGTAGCAACAATTGAAAAAATAAATCTATCTTTATTCTTAAACAGCACAAGTGTTGCCATCTACATCTTGAAAATCGATTTAATAATATTTTCAGTATGTATTTTATTGGCAACATTAGACATTATAGCTTCAAAATTATTCTAATAGTATTTTAGAAGCTTAAATTGGGTATGTTGCCAAAAAACAACACCCGGCATTTAAAGGTTAAAAAAATTAAAATAAATATAATAAAGTAGCTACTTTGATAGAATTTGAAGATTGGTAGCAACTTTGAATAATAAAATCCCCCAATCTGGCAACAAAATTTTACAGTTATAGGAAAAAGTTAATAATTGCATATATATAAACATTATATACGTTCTTCTCAACAGGTCTTAAAAAAATTAAAATAAATAATAAAGTATCTACTTTGATAGAATTTGAAGATTGGTAGCAACTTTGAATAATAAAATCCCCCAATTAGGCAACACAATTTTGCAGTTATAAGTAAAAGTTAATAATTGCATATATATAAACATTATATACGTTCTTCTCAACAGGTCTTTAAAAAAATTAAAATAAATATAATCAAGTAGCTACTTTGATAGAATTTGAAGATTGGTAGCAACTTTGAATAATAAAATCCCCCAATCTGGCAACACAATTTTACAGTTATAGGAAAAAGTTAATAATTGCATATATATAAACATTATATATGTTCTTCTCAACAGGTCTTAAAAAAATTAAAATAAATAATAAAGTAGCTACTTTGATAGAATTTGAAGATTGGTAGCAACTTTGAATAATAAAATCCCCCAATCTGGCGACACAATTTTACAGTTATAAGAAAAAGTTAATAATTGCATTTGTATAAACATTATTGGCGTGCTTCTGAACAGGTCTTTAAAAAAAATAAAAATAAAAAATAAAGTAGTAATTTGTTTGCTATTTCGGAAATTTCTGGCAAAGGATAATTAACATAAATCTTTCGGGGAACTTGGTTTAAATTAATGAAAGAATAACGGAAAAGCTTATTTCTAATTAATTATTTTGTTTTAAAAATATTTTTTAATATCTTAAGTCTGCTAAATGTAACAAAACAATTTTTTAAACTTTGTTTCAAAGCTTGTAAAAACATTGAAAGTAAGCCTTTAAATAATCTCTTAATCTAACGCGGCAAAAATATAGCATTTATCACACTAAAACATTTGTACATTATTCATCGCTACCTGTGTTTAATTAAACGTATGAACTAATTGCTTAAATATTTCGCAGTTACACCACGTTTTAAAAATTAGATTCTATGACTGAGTACTTTAACATTTTCGGGGACTTTCTATATGTTATCAAACACTACCACATTTTAATTCTAGTAAAAGTACTTTTATTTTATTTTATTTATTTATTCAATAATTTTTTGTTTATTCTATTATATAAAAAAAAAAATCTAATGCCGCTACAATTGAATTTATTGTGACCTTTTCATTTTCTCGACTTAACACTGCAAAAACTATTGCATATAAAAACATAAAAACAGACAGTTTTATAAAGAAATTTACAATAAACACTCGGAAGTAGACAGTTCTTAAATCGAAGAATTATTTTAAGCGCTCTTTAATGTTGAAATGAAACAAGATGGTTCAGTTCAGTTACACATGCCTCGCGAAAGAATACTTTGCGTGTGAATTTTTCATTTTATAACGTCAGTTTTAACATACACCGTACTGTGATCCGTACCAGAAAGATATTTATAGATTTATCGACAAGATTTTAGAACTTTAGAACAGAGTTTCGTGCACTAATTGATGGAAATAAAAAAGACTATTTCCTTAGAAAATTATACGATGCCGTTTTCAGATTATTGGTGTTATAAAAATAGCATTATAATTGAATGACAGCGATAGCCCGTGATTTTAAATTATATTTTGAAACGAACAGTTTTGAGAGCTATAAATTACACACCGTGCATAGAACAATAATTTTGGCACGGCAATGATTAAAATTTGAAATGGAGATAGAGTGAGATGAGAGTAGACAAAATACATGAATATAGATGAGATGATCTTGCATAAATTTTATTGATTGGAAATTAAGAGAATTTTATTACTGCTTTTTTAAAGCACATTCTAACTCAATATGGCTCAAAAATGTATCAAACAAACACAATATTTATAAATTACTGAAAAAGAAAGATTATTAGACATTTTAATTACAAATGCCGATGATAAATTATGGTAATTTCGGGATTTAATTCCAGAGCTATTTAAAATAGCAGGCATTTGCTATTTTGACAATTTTTCTGTCTGCCTATGCGAATCATTGTTTTCGAAAAAGAATAAGACAAAAGGAAATAGCCCACTGTTGTTGTTGTTGTTTTTTTATGACGGCCAATTATCTACACGAGGATATAGACCCAAAGAGGGGGGGGGGGCAGCGATTGATCTCCGTGGGGATCTTTCTAAGGGAACGGTTCGAAGAAAACCACGGAAAACTCCGAACGATTAGACCGACAGGCGCGATAGGGTTCGAACCCAGCACTTCCCGTCTACCAGTTTTGAAAGAAGAATCTCTCGGTCACTGGTGGGAGCGGAAAAAACTCAGAAATCACTATTCAGGCGACTCTAGTTCAATTGGCAATCTATTAAAATTAATCAATTATCAACTTAATATTAATTATTTTTAGTCCCAGGTGCAATGAAGAAATCGCATGAACTTTTAATTAATTTCTAACTTGTATTGGATCTTCAATTATTACAAGGTAATACTTACATGCATGTTATCAATATTTTTTTAATTCCTAATAAATAATTTTCAGCTAATTTTAATTCATTATCTTTCGATAAACTAATTTTGTTTTTAATTGGTACATCATTGTCATAAAATATTTTTTTTTTTGAAGAAAAAAATGTACTTGAATTCTTTTTTGCAACCCTGTATGTAATCTAAAAAAATAATATACACCAAGTGAAATGCAAAAAATCAGTAAAATTTAAAAGCGCACACCAGAAATTCCAGAAATTATTACTCTTTAGACGGTGCTGTAACCATAGTTTTTGTGTGTCCCTGTAAATGAACGATAAATAGGGGACACTAGGGAGGGTTGACCATACGGGAGGCTTGACCCACCCATCAGTTTTCATATTTAAAAGAATTTCAGAGTTTTATCAATAGGTGTCAAGCAAAGCTACTAGAATGCTCAAACAACAGTCTTTGTTTCATACAGATAATCGAAATAGGTGTGGAAAAAATCAATTGTGAACGGTTTTTACCCTAAAAGTTGTGTTTTTTAGAAATATTTTGTAAGCTTTTTTCAGATAAAATATATCATAGAAATTTAAGTAAGCAAGTTTTAAGTAATGCAGAAATATTGAGATTTCATTCCAGGTATAAAGATTGTACAATAAGTTAGGCTTAACATAACAGTGTGCTATTCTTTAGAAAAGGAATATGTGGGGAGGCTTGACCCAGTCAATGTGGGGAGGCTTGACCCAGTCAATGTGAGGGAGGATTGACCAGATGCTCAAGACTCCCTTAATTAAGTGGTTTTGGAAATCTTTTTACTATACACTGTGCATAATGAAAGGTTGATGGTTATATATAAAAATGAATGTAAATTTATTCTGCAAAGCTACAGTAAAATGGAGTGATGAAAAAGAAAATGTTTAAAACTGATTAAAGAAAGATGTGAAAAATTGCTATTGTATCCACTGCAAGAAAAAAATTAATCAAATATAAATGGGAAAATTGATAGGAACTTTTTTCCATTCAAATATTACTTGCAATTGGTAAATAGAATCAGAGGAAATTGGAAACTATGAAAGCAGCAGTTTTACCCCCTTTCAGCGGCAGTGGTATGTTTATGAAACCACTTAATTTTAATTCCAAAACGCCACAATAGCACCAGAATTTTGCTAAAATCTTTTTCATTTAATATGTATGTGAAATATAACCTTTTTCTTATTTTCAAATCAATTTGTTCGTAAATTCCGGAGCCAGTCATTTATTTCAACATTTTTTTATTGAAAGTACTTTGACACTGAAAGCGTTAAAAGATATTAATTATAAGTTAAGTGCTTATGCGGCTGCAAAAGAACATAGCATCGATCGAAAAGCTTTAGGAAGGTCTGGAGTCAAATATCACCAGAATGAATACAGTGAGATGAAGCCAAACTGTGTGAAAACTAGAGTTGTTAGATCGAGTGTCACAAAAAGTAGGACAAGGAGACAAAAAAAGGGGGGGACAGTGGCTCATAAATCCAGTCATAATAATACATGAAACTCTATGAAAGCAGAACCTGTCTCTAATGGAATGCTGCCTTAAATGTCAAAATTTCATTTTCCCTGTTCTACAATTATACCTGCCCAGACAAAATCATGTTTAAGACAAAATTTTTGTCCTCTGGCTTGCAATTGCGTCTAAACAGGCTTGTTTAAGCATCATATTTACAAAAAATATTTTTTATAACAATTAAAGCATGTAGCATAAAGTTATTTTGCTTTTTTTAAACTGATTTTATTCCTCTTCACAAATATTTCTATATAAAACAAAGTGGGTAAAGCCTCCCATACAGTGGGTCAAACCTCCCATATGTGGGGAACCTTGACCCATTATTTTCTCATGGTTAAAATCAATGATTTTTCAAATTTCTTAAATATTACACTTATGTAGCAATTTTATTTTGATAACTGATTGTATAGCGAATACAATGATATATAAAACTTTATTCTAGGTTCAATATTTAAAATATAAAAAATCGTTTTATAAAAAGTTAGTCAACCCTCCCTAGTCTCCCCTATATATATATTACGCTATCGTATGTGGCACAGAAATCACGAATATTTGTTAATTGTTTAATGGCAACGGTCGAATGAAACGCATCTCATTGGTTATTGAACAGTCTTTAATGCATCTCCATACCTATAAGGGGATTACCAATGGGGGGGACACTGTTCTGTTGCCAAATTCCGCTACGTTTGTCACCAACTTGGCGATATCTCTAATATTTCGCCAAATTCCCATAGCCTTCCATTGTAAACCGATAGGGTTTACTTGTTTACAGAAAATCAACAAATTGAGATATTTTAATGCAACAAAAACTAATATTAGCTTAAGGGATTATATTAATTATATTTAAGGGAGTCCAAGTAAATTAAATTATGAATAAAAGTAACATGATACAATGCTTAGCATGCTTTCCCAAACATAAATTTAAAAGGAGACCAAACTGGTCGCCAAGGGAGGCTATTTATCTAATAATTGTTATTATATATGTTGTTCTAGATATCTCAGACATTAACTCAAATAATTATTCAGGTGAAGGAATTTTTTAATTCAAAATTCAGGATATAAATGGTTAAAATGCATTGAAAAGTATTTTCCCCCATAGACCATAATATAACGAAATACTTTCAGTGTACTTTAAAGGAGCTATAAATGCTACACCGTTTAATTTCAATGTCGAACATACCACGGCAATCCTCAATAACATAACATGTATTAATTACAGAGTAATTTGATCCGAGATAAGTGCGGACAGACAGAAGGCCAGACAAACTGAATTTATATTCAACTATGTTGGAAATTGTTAAATGTCGAGAAAGTTTCGCACTGTTGCTCAGGGAAAAATATTTTTTTTGAGAAACGATTAATAAGGCTTAATATGCGAAGGCCATATTTTGAAGAGCAGATTCTTATATTAATCCTAAAGTTGGTTTAACATAACGAGTTTTTGCTATGAGCCAGATTTTAGACAATTCATGTCCAGTTACTATAATTCTTAACAAACACTTTCATTTTCTTCTTTCCGGTTACTGCATGAGTAATAAGTCAATAGTTTCGAAGGTTATAATCTGTTTCCTATATCAGTGTAAAAATTCTTATCTCTAATGGTAGATAATAATGTCAAATGCTAGTGCTAATCCCATAAGAAGCTATTGACTTAATACACAAAAGCAGCTTTTCAGCAGGATGTTACTACTCCCAGATAAACTATAGTGTATTTGTATTATAGTTTGTTTGTTTTGAGAGTGAGTAATACAGAAGAACAGAACATGTTAAAAAAGAAGAAAAGTGCTATAGGAATATGGTATAAGCGAAGGAATACTCAAGGGATATTGTAAAATGCTTCAGAGTATATTTACAATTATGATTGCTTCGAAGAAAATGCTTTATGTCCGAAACTTCTCACACAAGAAAAGAATTTTTTAAATATGGGAATAAAATACGTGTAGAAACATGATGGATCTTGAAAAGTATTTAAGGGGACAAGGGACCTTCTAACTCTTTTTTTTTTTTTTAGACCCTGATATGCTATTTCTTTCTCTCAGCAAATAAAATGTCGTCTCCAAAATATAACATTCCGTTGTATAAGCCAGCCGTAAAACAAAGCAGATGTATTGTTAAATACTCTACTGAAAATTTTTAAACTTCTAAGCATTGCACATTTTCGATTTTTATATCGTTGTATGGGGGAAAAAAGTACTTTTTAATGCTTTCGTTTATAGCTTCGTAGTACTTTTGTTTGAAAACTGCATCTCAATTTATTTTTGAGATATTAATTTTTTTGTAGTTTTTAACGCCATTTGTTTAGTTTTGGCAACTCAAGTACTCCATTTCTGTAGAAAGTTAAGGGAAAATAGTAATTATATCTTTTTGTTGCCATTTTCCCATAACAACTGAAAAAAAATGTAATTAAAATATGTGCTATTTTGAAAAAATATAAATAAATGATTTCTGATAAAACATGGAGCTACTATAAACTATATTTAATTTAATAATCTATATTACAAACAAATGAAGGCATATGAATCATTAGATAGCCGATTTTTTTTTTTTTTTTTTTTTTTTTTTTTTTTTTTGTATTATTCAGTGATTGTGACATCCTATGAATACTTTACTATAGATGTTGTTTAAGACTGGATCGCATATGAGGAATTCTTCAGAAGATGCGAATGACATCATTTTATGTAAAATAAAAACGTGTGTTTTAAGTCTTAAAACTGAAATATGTTTTGTATTATCGATATTTATGTACATATATATTTTTTTTCATCGGGGCGACACTAAATTTTGAAAAAAACAGAATTCCTGTTTTCTAGTTTGTTTGTTTTTTCCACTATAACCACTATTCACGGGCAAAATATATGCATTATGGCATATATTTATCACACAAGAAATTTTAAAAAAAGGGGGGGGGGAGGGGGAAGACAAATAAGGAATTTTCCATAATATTTTAAACGCTACGAAGAACTTTTTAAAATTCCTCATGCGCATTCCATATCAATTAAAATCACCAATATTTTTTATGCAAGTTTTATTTATATATAAAAATAAAACTGCGCATCGAATTTTACACATTTGAATTTAAATGTAATTCAAAAAAAATATTTTCTGAATTTTATGAAATTTTCAGCATTTTTGCATGATATTTCTGCAATTGAATACCTTTGACTTTTCCAGTTATGTATTTTATATATTTTAAATTTATATTTTGAGAACCATAAAGAACATAAGACATCGTTCGTTGATGACAAAAAATTCGCAGTGATACGGAAAAATTTTCGTTACAATCACCAATATTTGTTTGGAAATTCGGTTTATATACCCAAATAAAACTGTGCTGCATCAAATTTTATACATTTGAATATAAAAGCAAGAATTTTTTTTCTTCTAAATTTTATGATCATTTCAGCATTTTCGTATCACATTGCTGTACTTATCTGTACTATCTTTAACTTTTGCAATTATATTTAGTTTAAAAAAACCATGCACAGTTTTATGACAAATTTAATGACAAACAGAAATGCAGTTGCAAACATAGATCAGCAAAGATATACAAAGATCAGCTGATCGCGATGCCATTTTATTAATTATAATAATGTAATTAAAATGCTAAAAAATCATCCGATTGCAAGAATTCGACTTGGAGATGCAAGCTTACATGAAGCCTGAATTTTTTGAGGACAAAAAATACGTTTCAAGAATTTGAGCGATTTTATTGATTTTGAAGGTCCCTTGTCGTCCCCTTGAATAGTTATATACTATACAGACCTGGGAAAAACAAGGAAATTGCACGTCAAACGTAACAAATGGGGTCGTACTATAACTAGTTTTATAAATATTTTTTGCACCGCATATTGTACTGAATATATATTTTAGTGCACTTCATGAGTGCCTATCAATTTCACTCTGTTCCAAAGTCTGTAACATCATTAAAATGCACGTGAAATAATTTTTTCTACTGGCAATAATGTAACGGAAAACTTTTGAGTATCCCTGTACTTAAACTATACGTCCGATTTTCATAAAATTTGAAGTGACTCGACAAAATTTTGCAACAATTATATATTTAAAATTTCAGACCATTCGGTTGGGTAGTTTTTGCTCTGTTATATGCGGACGGACAGACAGACGGACCGAACGACGACTATAGGTGCTACGCATTGATGGTTCAATATCTGAAAACTGGACAATTTCCCTCCAGAATTTTTATTTTTTTTTAATTAATGTACTAACTTCCAAATTTAATTATATACTATCTTACATGTTTTGTCATTTGAATGCTGTAGTGTTTTGAGATCAAGGATCTATATTTTAAGCGTAGGATAAACTTTTATGGAAGAAAGTGTCTGTTAACATCATAATCAGCGTCTAATAATTGGGACTGAGATGATGGGGACTGAGGTGATGTTTTTGTCTTAAAAGCTGCACAGCCATTTTATTGAATCATTTTGAACACATGTAAATGATTAAATAATCCATATGACATTTGTATGTTACATAAATAAAGTTGCAATAAGCTTCTTTTTATAGATAAAAAGGTAAATATGGGGACATGAATTGTGCTATAAAAAATACTCATCCCCTTTCAGAACAAAAACTAAATATTTCTAAAAAATTAAACAATGAGAAGAACAACTTACCTTTATCCATAGTGGATAGTTGAACTGTAGTTGCTGTTGCAATGGAAATAATTCTGCCAGCGCCACCTAGTATCTGTTAACCTAAATGTGTGGTTAGAGGGACTGAGATGATGGTCAACCTCAGGGACAAATATATTTACTACAGTATTTTACTATACAATCTATACGAGTAGGAGCATTATATTTTCCCATACTGTATATATAAAGGTATAAATATACAGGGTGTCCGGTCTCAACGGTGTCCAATGGCTAATTCCTAAACCGTTAGTCATAGACATATAGTTCCAATTACAAAAATGTTTTAAATCAGGTAAAGAAATCTTTTAAAAGCGATTTGGGTCAATAAAAACATTTCTTAAAAAATTACGCAATTTAAATTTTTATACGGCCCCCCGGTCCTATAAGTTATATTTAGTAAAATTTTCCTTTTACACTGACAAGGAATACAAAAAAAGTCATGTTATTCTACGATTAAAATTGACCGAGTAATAGCTGTTTAAAGTTGGAGCCTATTTTTTGCTGCAAATTGGGGGTCATTCACAAATTTAGTCGAAATATAATTTCGTCAGATGTATTAAAAAATGGTTGAGAGTAAAATTAACATTGCAATATAAATTTGAAATCTTTAATCATTCTGACATATTAATGCAAAATACACAATTTGTAATAAACATTTAAGAAGAAAGAAAAAACAGAATTTTTGTTAAATAAAATGATGCTAAATTAACAGCATCAATTCTTTAAAATATTATACGTATTTTAAAATATTATTAGATTGCACTAGCCTGCAAAAGTTGGGTTATGTCATGTTTTTTAGCTTTTTATAATTGATTCTTATGTATTCTGTACCGCTGAATCTGAAATTGACCTTCATTTTTAACCATCACATCAGGATTTTTCGCAAATTTCAAAGTTAAAAAGTTCAAAGTTAAAATTGAATCTCCTCCACCATCTCATCGGACCACTCAACTGTTTAGCTTTAAGAATCCCAGGATAAGCAAAATGTCGAATAAATTATTGAATAAAATAAAATTAAATTAAATTAAATAAAATTAAATTAAATTAAAAACACAACCATCTCCTCTACTTTATAATATCCGATTTTTGTCATTCTTTAAATTCGACAATTTATGATTTGCGAAATATCCTGACATGATGGTAAAAAATTAAGGTAATTTTCGGATTCAGTGCTAAAAAATACATAAACGTTAAAAAACCCAACAATCGCAGTCTTGTATTATCTAATCTAAAACTTTTCCTTATAATCTATCCGAAATTTTTTGTGTTATCCTGTAAAATAAGTATAAATGGTAACCACCAAAAATCATAATAATATTAGATTGTTATCGGATTTGCGCCAGTACGTAAAATGTAATCTCGATGAGATATTTGAAAGTAAGTTAAAGTTCGAGTACAAATTTTGAACTAGAAAAACATTCATACGATCGTTGAAGTAACATAAAAACTAAATATTAATAACATTAACTTTTGTTAAAAGAAATCATAAAAGAAAGTCTAAATCCTAACAAAATAAAACATATGTTATTTTAGCCAATCTGAAACTTAATAAATGTTAACTTAATCGTAATACTTGTACGATTTTTTTCAAAGCGCAGATACACATGAAATAAGATCTTCGAATACTTTAAGCACTTGGTATGTAACCCCTCAAAGCCAAGCCGAACTCATTTGTTTTCAGAGCAGAAAAGTAGCATAAGTCATACATTTTTAAAGTTTCATAACTCGCTCACTTTTAGTGTTATATGAATGGGACTTTTTTTGTCTTACTTGTCAGTGTAATAGGAAAATTTTACTAAATATAACTTATAGGACCGAGGGACCGTATAGAAATTTAAATTTCGAAATTTTTTAAGAAATGTTTTTATTGACCCAAATCGCTTTTAAAATATTTCTTTACCTGATTTAAAACATTTTTGTAATTGGAGCTATATGTCTATAACTAACGGTTTAGGAATTAGCCATTGGACACCGTTGAGACCGGACACCCTGTATAATAGCAAAAATTAAAAATTTTTATAAAAATTTTTACAGCATACATTTAATAGTGGATATTTGTACCTGGGGACAGGGGCTGAAATGATGATTTCGTTTGCTTAAAAATAAAAGTTAATTATTCATACATCATATCCATACATGTCCATATATCATTGGCAGTTGTTATAACAAATGTTACAATATATTACATTTTCAGTTTTTGGGTTTAGTATAATCAATGGAATATTATTGGCAGTGGACGCAACTTGTCCAATTTTCAGATATTGAGCCTTATATAATTACGAACGCACCTAAAAAGAGAGAGAGAGAAAAGTTTATCCCTCTCTCTCCATACTAACTTTGCCGCAAATCATCGTATAAAAATATGACTGATTTCAATGGATTAGTAATAATCTTTACTAGTTAACGACATACTTAATTTTTCTTAGTGGGTCGTCTACATTAGAAATTCTAACAAATTTTAAAATTTTCAATACTGCCACTCAATTTCGACATCATATTTAAATTCTTCAGTAAATAACCAAAAGGGAAGTCATTCGGTCAAGTAGTTTAGAAATTTTCCAGGTTTAAAACTTGGAACACTTAATGTTAAATTCAACTCATCTCCGGTCCTTCTGAGTGGTAAAAAGGGCTCGCGCATGCCCAGAAACCGTATTTATGCATCGGCAGGTAATGAAGAACTGAGCAGGCGGATTTCTCTCTCTCTTTTTTTTCCCCCTTATAGTTTTGATTTAACCTATGTACCTCGGTACAGTTTAATTGGAAGACATTTTCCGAAAGATCGTACTCTTGAGTCTCAAATGCCGCAATCAATTCTAAAAAGATGTCAGAGTTAACCCTTTGTGAAAAAAATATCAAAAAGTGTCGCTTTTTCAAGGCAACGCCCCTTCAGGCCGAAATTTTAAAGGTACCGACAAACTGAAAATATTCTTTTAAAGCTGAAACCTTCTTTTAATCGATGATGCAATCAGTTTCAAAACATATAAATTTTAACCCTTTCAAATACACCGGCGAACGCAGGTCACTTCGCGCCTCACGGAGGCGATATTTTTTCTATGCTAAAAGTAACTAAACGTCCGTATTTTAACACAATATTCTTAGAATATCTCAATACATCGGATTTACATCACCTACAGAAATTTCGAAACGTTCCGACGGGTAGAAATATTCTTTACAAAATAAAATGTGTGAAAATTTCAACGAAATCAGTAAAAATCAGAGTGTTTCGTCGCAATTTAAATACAAAATACTTCCAATTCAATATTTTTTCGCGATTTCTTCATTTAAAAATATAAATTCAGAAAAAATGGAGTTAAAGATAAAAAATCATACAAATTTGAGGTTCATTCACGGCTATTATCACGGGCCCTTGGCAACGCCGGGCGGGTCAGCTAGTGTTTAATAAATATTTTCTCATTACAGTAAAATTTGTGATTATCATTTTCTCAAAGGAAATAAAAAGATAAAAGAAAGAACCCTTTTTTTTTTCGTTGTGACAAGAGATTTAACCATCTTAACACGACCGGTTTAACCAAACGGGAAGTCGTTCAGTTAAGTCGTTTAGAAATAATGCACCGTTAAAATGTGGAACTTTTAATATTAAGTAATTCATTTTTAATCGTAGCAAAACCAATGAAATGACAGCGGTAAATACCCAGCTGGTAGGTATTTATTTTTTGTGCATATACCATTTACCCAATCCTGGCAAATTACCATACCCAATCATAAAAATTGGGTATTTCATATTTCATTGTAAAAAAATCATAACCTTGATAAAAATTTCTTGAAATAATAGGTTACAATGCATCAAATATGATAGTAGTTTCACTTTAGTAAAAGAAAAATACCTGCATGTTGTCCGATTGAATGACCTACTCCATTTTTAGCCAATTAAGAGCAGTGTTGGTAGTCAAATTCGTGAAAATTCGGATTTCTTTTATTTTTTAATATTTTGAATCCTTTATTTTCCTCTTTTCGAATGGCATATTATTTTTGTTTCAACGACGACAAGAAATTAAAATATTTTAAGTAATTCAGTTTAGTGATGGACGATTCTCGAGAATTCGACAATCGAGAAAAATCGTCATCGTAAAAAATCACAATCGATACAGCCATCGATTAATTCATAGAATCTACAATCGAGATGTTTTACAATCGATTATAACGAGAAAAGCTAAAAACAGTTATTGGAAAACTTAGCTATTATTCTGGCCGACAATTTCATAGTAGTGATAGGGCTTAGTGATGGGCGATTCTCGAAAATTTACCAATCGAAAAAAATCGTTATCGTAAAATACACAATCGATACAGTCATCGATTACTTTCGAGAATCTACAAAGGAGATGTTCTAGAATCGATTATTGAAATCATTGTTTTTACATATATATAAGGCAGATTTTATTAAATATAGGGTAACTGAAAACAGATGGAATAAAAGAACAACAAACCAAAGGGAAACTATAAAGGAGCCATAAGACTGGAAAAGTCTTGTAAGGGTGCCCCCTGGTTGAAAAAAGCAGAAAAAACGCGAGTAGCTATGAAGCGGTAAGGGGAGTTTAAGTATCAAAAATTAGAATTTTTCGGCAATTAGCACCAAAATGGCCAAAGAAATAAGAATCAAAAGCACCCCATAGTGGCAGAAATATGAACTAAAGGATGATAAAAGGGATCAAAACTTTTTATTGATTTTTCTACGTCATTTGAGATTGGATCTTTAATTTCCCCATTTTTATAAAGTCTTCGACTGGAATACATTAAACGAACTCCCGCGGGGAGCAAAGTAGGAGGGAGAGGCAAGGAAAGTGCATAATATGAATAAGTGGTCACAGGACTTTCCAACGATATGGCATATGAGGGGTGTCGGCTAAATTTAGTAAAGTGCCCCCGCTCGGGGTCAAAGTAAGGGGAGGGGCGCGGGCGATATATAAAATGAAATAGTAGTCACAGAGCTTTCCAATGATATATCATATGAGGGGTGTCAGCAAAAGATAGAAAAGAGTCCCAACTCCCAGGATTCCAATTATCGTGTCCCCCCCCCCCCCGAAATATACCCTGCCCATCCTTCTCTTTGAAATTTTCATATGTTAAAAATTATTTATCGGAGGGCTCCATAAAAAAAATCCGATCTAAAATGTTTAAAAACGCTACGATTTCAAAAAAGTTCGAAAAGCGCCTCTCTCGGGGCGCCAAACTAAGGAAGGAAGAAGAAAGGTTCATAATATGAAAGAGTAACTTTGCGATGATAACCGAAAACTTTCCGATGATAGATCAAATGACTGGTCCAAAAATGTTTGAAATCTACCCCTCCCACGTGGGTTCCCTTTTTCATCCTAGAATATACCCGGAAATCACGCAGCCCAACTTTTAAAATTTTATATTTAATAAATAATATTTATCGGAGAGCTCCATTAAATAACCTCATTTAATGGTATTTATTGTAGAAATTTCTACAATTAAAAAAAAAGTCACCCCCGCACCGCTCCCCCCCCCCCCCCGAGCCCCTTCCGGAATTCAACTCTGGGAGGAGAAAGGTTCATAATATGAAAGAGTGGTGAAAGGACTTTCCGATGATATGTCAAGGAGAGGTTTGATAAAAGTTTGAAAATTACCCCCCCCCCCTTTGTCCACTCTCGCGCCCCCCAGAATTCACTCACCTTCCTCTTTGAACTTTTTATATTTAATAAATAGTATTTATCTGAGTCTCCAGGTATGGGGAAGCTTGGCAGAGCTAAAATAAGAGAAACATTGAAAATTCGGGGCAAAATGACACTAAATTTAACAGTAAAGTTTGAAACTAGGACTATACAGAACTGACTACATAAACCACTATGCTTCATAACCCACATCGGTTAATAGCAATAAAATGATAAGTCCCAGTTAAACTGATGGCATTGAGCTCACAGGTTATTAACACTAACTGTATATTATACTCTTATTTCAATGAATAATGTCCCTCAAAAAATAAATGAAGGGAAATATCCCCCGTTTGCCCGTTTTATACTTAACCAATGAACCTCCAAATCTAATCAGGGAAACTCCTTAACTATAATAAATCAGTATATCAAATTTGAAGCAAATCAGATAATTCTGCATGAAAAAAAGAAACATATCGCGAAATTAAGGGTGGTCTAACCCCTTTAATCCTTTTATACTTAACTAATGAACCTTCAAATCTAATCAGGAAAGCTCCTTATCAGAACAAACATAGAAAAAAAATTAAAGTAAATTGAATAATTCTCCATGAAAATCCATTTATCTAAATAAAGGGGAGGGGACTTGCCCCCTTTTCGCCCTTGTATACTTAACCAATGAACCTCCAAATCTAATGACGGAAGCGCCATATCGGAATAAATCGGTATATTAAATTTGAAGCAAATCCAATAATTCTGCATGAAAAACACTTTTATCTAAATTAAGGGGAGACTAGCCCCTCCCCTTTATACTTAACCCATAAACATCCAAATCTAATCAAGGCAGCTTCTTAACATAATAAACCGGTATCCCAAATTTGGAGCAAATCGAATAATTCTGCATGAAAAACCCATTTATCTAAATTAAGGAGGGGGTCTACCCCCCTTTCCCCCCTTTATACTTAACTAATGAACCTCCAAGTTTAATCAGGGAAGCTCCTTAACATAATATACCGGTATACCAAATTTGAAACAAATCGAGTAATTCTGCATGAAAAACCCATTTATCTAAATTAAGTGGGGGACCAGCCTCCCTTCTCCCCCTTTATCCTTAACCAATGAACTTCCAAGTTTAATCAGGGAAGCTCCTTAACATAATAAACCGGTATACCAAATTTGGAGCAAATCAAATAATTCTGCCTAAAAGCCCATTTATCTAAATTAAGGGGGAACCAGCCCCCTTCTCCCCCTTTATACTTAACCCGTAAACCTCCAAATCTAATCAAGGCAACTTCTTAACGTAATAAACCGGTATACCAAATTTGGAACAAATCGAATAATTCTGCATGAAAAACCCATTTATCTAAATTAAGGGGGGGGGGCGGACCAGCCCCCCCCCTTCTCCCCCTTTATCCTTAACCAATGAACTTCCAAGTTTAATCAGGGAAGCTCCTTAACATAATAAACCGGTATACCAAATTATGAGCAAATCAAATAATTCTGCATGAAAAGCCCATTTATCTAAATTAAGGGGGGGGGGGGTCTAGCCTCGTTCTCCCCCTTTATACTTAACCCGTAAATCTCCAAATCTAATCAAGGCAACTTCTTAACATAATAAACCGGTATACCAAATTTGGAGCAAATCGAATAATTCTGCATGAAAAACCCATTTATCTAAATTAAGGAGGAGGTCTACCCCCCTTTCTCCCCTTCATACTTAACTAATGAACCTCCAAGTTTAATCAGCGAAGCTCCTTAACATAATAAACCGGTATACGAAATTTGGAGCAAATCTAAGAATTCTGCATGAAAAACCTATTTATCTAACTTAAGGAGGGGGGGGGACCAGCCCCCCTTCTCTCCCTTTATCCTTAACCAATGAACCGTCAAAACTAAACAGCGGAACGCCTTATCAGAATGAACATAAAAAAAATTGAAGCAAATCGTACATTTTAATCAAGAGTTATCGCGTTACGTACATACATACGTACGTACAGTACATGCATGCACACAGAACCGACGGGTACATAGCTCTCAGGCTTAGATAGCCTGTGAGCTAAAAAGAGATTGGATAAGCAGATGGACTCCTTTGAGAAATTATGACTTAAACCAGAAATGCGGTAAGTTTGACTCTGAAAGCTTCATTTCCATCTCGCATTTCGGCAAATCTCATCTCTATGATTTTTCCAGCATTTCGACGCTTCCAGATGGGAATCTGCTCGATGGTTGGTTCTCTCGCGGTTTTAAACCTTTCGGGATGGGAAGTCTCTCGAGAGTTTCCTCTCGCCCTTTTCAACCTTTCCCGATGGGAAGCCTCTCGCTTGTTACTCTCGTCCTTTTCGAAATCTCCCAATGAAAAGCCTTTCGAGGATTTCTCTCGCGCTTTTCAACATTTCGCTATGAGAAGCTTTTCGAGGATTTCTCTCGTCCTCGGCAGAGAAGAAAAGTAAGAAAGTTTATCGAGAGTACCAAGGGACGAGATAGAGAAAAAGGCATGACAATGAGCTGTGAAATGAAGCCTTTTCAAGGTTTCTCTTATTTTAGCCCTACCAAGATGTCACATACCTGGAACCCTCCAATAAAAATTATTTATTAAATATAAAATTTTCAAAGAGGAAGGTGGATCGGGTGATTTCGAGGGAGGAGGACGTGAGAGTGGACTCATGAGGTGCAATTTTAAAATTTTTACCGAACCCTTCCTGTGGCATATAATCGAAAAGCCCTTTGACCACTCTTTCATACTATGAACCTTTCTTCGCCCAAAGGGGGGTGGGATGGGGCGAACAAATTTTTAAAACCGTAGCCGATTTCTATAATAAATTTAAATATCACTTTAAATATGGGTTTTTTATGCAGTTTTCCGGTAAATATTATTTATTGAACATAAAAATTTTAAAGTGGCGGCTGTGTGAATTCCGGGGTGAAAGAGTGGGCCCACGGGGGGAGAGAGGGGGAGCAATTTTCAAACTTTTTTTGGACCAGTCATGTGATATGTCATCGGTAAGCTCTCGGATGACTCTTTCATATTATGAGACTTTCTTCCTCCCCTCCCCAATTTGGCCCCCACTGCGAGGGTAGTTTTTTCCGCTTTTATCATTTTAGATCGGATTTTTTTATGGAGCCCTCCGCTAAATATTATTTATAATATATGAAATTTCAGGACACTTTTCCAAATTTAGCCAAGACCCCTCATGTGACATATCGTTAGAAAGGTTTGTGACTACTTATTAGTGCTATGCACTTCCGGTGGCCGCCCCCCCCCACTTTGCCCCCCCCCGGAGGACACTTTTCCAAATTTAGTCAGTACCCCTCTTATGAGATATCGTTGAAAAGGTCTGTGACTACTTATTGATGTTATGCACTTCCGGTGACAGCTCCCCACTCTTTGCCCCCCCCCGGGGGGACACTTTTTCAAATTTAGTCAAGACCCCTCGTGTAAGATATCGTTGGAAAGGTCTGTGACTACTTATTGATGTTATGTACCTACGGTGTCCCCACCACCACTTTGCCCCCCCCCGGGGGCACTCTTCCAAATTTAGCCAAGACTCCTCATGTGAGATATCGTTGGAAAGGTCTGTGACTATTTATTGATGTTATGCACCTCCGGTGACAGTCTCCCCCAATTTGCCCCTCCCGGGGGGCACTTTTTCAAATTTAGCCAAGACCCCTCATGTGAAATATCGTTGGAAAGGTCTGTGACTACTTATTGATGTTATGCTCCTCCGGTGTCCATCCCCCCATTTTGACCCCCCCCCCCCGGGGGGACACTTTTCCAAATTTAGCCAAGACCCCACATGTGAGATATCGTTTGAAAGGTCTGTGACTACTTATTGATGTAATGCACCTCCGGTGACCGCCCCCCCCCAACTTTTCCCCCACGGGGGTGTTTTTCTAAATTTAGCCGAGACCCCTCATGTGACATATTGTTAGAAAGGCTTATGACCACTTACTCATGTTATCCACCTCCCGCACCCCTCCCCCCTTTCCCCCACGCGGAGGGCATTTTTATAAATTCAGATCCAGACTTCTCATGTGACATATGGTTGGAAAGGCCTAAAGTCCTGTGACGACTTAATCATATTATGCAGCTGCTGTGCCCCTCCGCTCGCTTTGACCCTTCCCCCAAGAGATCTGGTCCGACGTTCATTCGTTTCGATATTATATTTTTTACAAGATTTTGTAGTGCGTGCACACCACACCCGCCTGCTATCATATATCAGTGCCGTATATAGCGGGTAACCTGTTCGTGATTTCATATTACAAGATTACGTATAAATTAGGGGCCCCAATTAAAGGAGGGGCCCGCTAGCGGTCGAAGTCACCTAGTCTTTATTAACATCGACTCATTCCAGTTCACCCGCAGACTATTCTTGATAAATGTATGACGTATATAATACATAATATATGATTTATAAAAGAAATTTGCGAATTGTAGTCATCGAGAAAAAATTTATACAATCGAAAAATATCGAGATGTCCATACAATCGAGAAAATCGAGAAAAACATATCGTTATCGCCCATCACTAATTCAGTTTGTTTATATCGTACACAAGCATTACATGCGTAAGCTTTAAACTAAATTTTCTCAAAACGTTGCTTTTTGAACTTCGATGTCCCTTTTCATAGAAACTACTACGTAGTACCTATTATTGTTTTCAATCTTGCCAGAATATTTCACACATATCCCTAATCAATCTGAAGTGAACTCTTGTTACAAACATTTGTTCAAAATTTTTATAAAAAAAGTTTTTATTTGGAAAAATGCAAGTTTTTTGTTATTTAAAAGAGGTTTTTATTCTGGATTTTCTTTATATGTAACTGAAGAATATCTGCTTATAAAGTTGTCTTCACTTTATTTGGAATTATTCATATTATTTATATATAAAAAATTTTAAGCGAATATATTTGGTAGTTTCTGAGAAAAGGTACAGTCGTGGCGGGGGGGGGGGGGGGGAGTAAACACCCCTACATAGTCTGCAACTAATTAAAATTGAAAAAAATTACTGGTACCAAACGATTGGAAATAATGTCTACTTTTAAATGATGTATATAAAATTTGCTTAATAAGGGTGGAAATGTATTTTTTCAAATACAGCCTTAAATATAGTTTATAATAGCTCCATGTTTGATCAGTAATCATTCATTTATATTTTTTCAAAATAGCGCTTATTTTAATTACATTTTTTTTCAGTAGTTATGGGAATATATCAACAAAAAGACATAATTAGTATTTTACAACTATTTTTTCTTTACTTTCTACAGAAATGGAGTACTTGAGGTATCAAAATTAAACAAATGGCGCTAAAAACCACAAAAAAATTAATATATCTAAAAATAAATTGAGATGTAGTTTTCAAACAAATTGCATTAAAAAGTACTTTTTTTCCAATACGACGGATAGAAATTGAAAATGTGCGATGCTTAGAAGTTAAAAAAATTACAATAGAGTATTTAACAGTACAATGATACATATCTGCTTTGTTTTACCGCTGGCTTATGTAACGAAACGTTATTTTTTGGAGACGACACTTTAATTGCTGGGAGAAAGAAATAGCACATAGGGGGCTAATATTAATTTTATTAAATATTATGATTGAGATTAACTCGTTTTTACTCCCGATTAATAAAATGAAGCAGAACGTTAAAGTAATAATAACCCTGAAGGATTAACATGTGTAACAGCTTTTTGAAACACAGTATAACATCAAAAATCCGACATTATCGGGACCGAGACTGTGCCAAATTTTTGAAGGAATATCAAAAGTAATACTATATTTTTAATGGGGCCTTTAGCCATAATTTAATTCACTATTAAGTCGTAATTATGTAAAAAAAAGAGAAAATTAAATAAAAAAAAAATTACCTTATATGATATTTTCTATTTTACAGAAAAATAAAAAAAATCTAATAAAGAGTGACATCATTTCTTCTCTTGTAATTTCAGAAACACCAATGTCAACTTTGTTTGCTTCAACTTTTTGGCCATTCTTTAAAAAATTTTGTTTTTTATTTTATACAAATGAAGAATGTCTATTTCGGAAATACAGTCTTGTTTCTCTAAAGCATACATTAATACTCCAGTCATTTTGCATTTTATGCATTTTTCTAGTGACACCTTTTCTTCTGCTTGTTGTTCATCCTCGTCTTTTGATCTGCTACTAGCATTATCGATGGATTTATTTAGTACAGCGTCAGCGATCTCGCTGTCCGTTAAATTGTTTGTTGTAGATGCATTTTCGTTCAATGCTTAGCCAATCTTCTGTATCCCTTTTTTCGACACTTAAGGGGTCTCAGGACTCTTAAAATTGGAAAAAATGAAAAAAAAAAGGACCATTTTCAACATTTAATATCTTAAAATGTGTTTGATATTAAGACACAATTTTAAATGGGAATGAACGATACAAGTATGTACTTTCATTTCAAATATTTAAAGAATTGCAAGATGCAGAATTAGCATTTACAGGGGGCTCCAAACTGTCAGACATTTGACGAGCAGAAAATCGGCATAACAACTTATGCGCACGATTACAAAATAAATTTAGCAACTAGAATGAAAATTTTGGTGCCTACTTATACCTCAGATTATAGTAATCACACTGAACCTAAATAAATTTGGATTTAAAGCATTTTTATATTTTTAATACAAAGTTGTATTTAGTTAATGCAAAATTTAGAAAATTTCAACAATATAAACACTTAAAAAAATATTTTCTTTTTTCAATAAAAAGGAAATTTTAGGTTCAGTTTATACAGACTAACATGAAACATATGTTTTGAAAATTTCATGAAAAAATATTCAGAAGTTTTTGAGATAGCGTGCGCGTTATGCCCAAAAACGTCATTTGGAGAAAAATGACTTTGGAAACACCACTTCAGCTATTGAGCGAGTATAATTCTAAATGCCATAACTTCTGTTCTAATGGAAATTTCAAGATAACAATTATATCAAAATGTTCAGAAAAAATAGAAGTTTAACATCTAAAAAAATTAATTTTTCGAAAATTTTAGAGCTTTAAGAGTCCTGAGACCCCTTAATGCATTTTCAGATTTTGCATGTTCAATCAGCTCATGAATTGCAGCCTTTTCACGGCAAATTTGAAAGCCTGAAAATTCTTCCTCATCAGTGATGTCGCCGTTGCCGAAAATTCGTTCCAGCCATATATTGTGCCATGCATTCGCCAAAATTGCCCCCAAAATTGTCCCCTTGCTAAGTAACAGCGCAGCAAATTTGTTCAGAAAATAATCGCCTCTGACAAATGTAAAAAAGTCAAATGTCCTTTTTCTACATTTTCACTCTCGATCTTGAAGATTTTTATTCATAAAAAATTGCTATATTTCTTCTCCCATAACTTGAAAGTGTAAAATAAAAAGGAAGGGAGAAAATGGTTTTGATGCCGGATTTTTGAAGTTGTCGGATTTCCAAATGCCGGATTTTTGAAGTCACACTGTATAAGCATGTAGGATAAAGTATAAAGTTTTGGGATTGAAGCATCCCACTAGTTTTTAAAGAATTTATTCTGCTACGAATAATTCAAAAAATACTAATTAAGCCACAGTTTGACTAAACTTCATTATTATATTCCATTAGGAGAAAATGAGACTTAAATTAATAAGAAGAACTAAAACCACTTCTAAATTAATGATAATTTAGAATGTATTTTGAATCTTATACGCTCATTTCAGTTTTCATTTGAAGTTTTATTTTTTTTAGAAACCGTTTTAACACGCATTTACATATCTCTATAATAATAGCCTAAGTCATGTGACTGCCATCAACAGTTCCGGGTTGACCATTTCACATTTTATATGCCAGGCGGCCACTTTGGTAATTTAATATTAGCCGGGCGCAGGTGATAAATCGCCAATTATTGTTCCATCGCCTTCATGTCATCAGTTTTATAATAGTCCACTTCATGCGACTGCAATAAGCAATTTTTCGCGTGGTAAATTAAAAGAAAGCTTTGATGTTCAAAGGGGGACTTGGTTTACCTTAAATGTTATGTTTTACGGAATTATTTATTACTTTTCTTTTTTCTTTTCTTTTTCATTTTTTAAAAAGAGATAATTGAGAATCACAAATTTTACATAAATTGAATGAAGGTCATTTGAATTTCAAATGAAATTAATGAAATACGAAAAAACCGTACGGGAACAACGTTTGGCGATTTACCACCTGAACCCGGCTAACATAAAAATACCGAGTTCATGATTTCTGTATTAGACTCTTCCGATTTGGCGAAGGATTGAGCAAGTAAATTAAATTATGAACAAAAGTAACATGATACAATGCTTACATTTAAGGAAGACCAAACTGGTCGCCAAGGCGGCTAGTTAAAAATAACCATCATGCCATATTCCAAGCTTCTAGTCTAACGTTTAACCACTCTCCTGGTAGTAGCGGTATCAATATAAAATTTAATCAGTGTGACAACAAGGACTGTCACCATCAATTTGCCACCATTAATTTAAAAATTGGTTTAGTATTTCCTGAGATTCCATAGAGATCTTAATTTAGAAAGTTTTTAAAATGATTTTTGCTCATTTTTACTTTCTTCTATCTTCAATAGAAGAAAGTATTGTAATCGAAATTTTTTTCGACTTCCGGTTTTCGACGGATTTACATGTTTTAGGGGTCAGAGATCCCAAAAAACATGTTTATAGAAAATGTCTGTCTGTCCGTGTGTCTGTCGCCATTGTACCATCAAAAAGTGTATGAAGTTATGCATAGAATTGAACCAAATTTTTACTTTAAGTTTTTGGATATGGCAGGTAGGTCCTCCCTGAATTTGGAAAAAATTCGCCGGTAGAGGGCGCTTTAACAGCGGTTTTTGTGCGATTTTGAATATTGTACCATCAAAAAGTGTATGAAGTTATGCATAGAATTGAACCAAATTTTTATTTTAAGTTTTTCGCTAAGGCAGGTAGGTCTTCCCTGAATTTGGAAAAAATTCGCCGGTAGGGGGCGCTGTCACAGCGATTTTTGTGCGATTTTGAATATTGTACTATCCAAAAGTGTATGAAGTTATGCATAGAATTGAACCAAATTTTTATTTTAAGTTTATGGCTATGACAAGCAGCACCTCCCTGAATTTGGAAAAAAATTGCCACTAGGGGGCGCTGTAACAGCGATTTTGCATATTGTACCATCGAAAAGTGTATGAAGTTATGCATAGAATTGAACCAAATTTTTATTTTAAGTTCTTGGCTATGGCAAGCAGGTCCTTCCTTAACTTGAAAAAAAATTGCGGGTAGGGGGTACTGTAATAGCGATTTTCGTGCCATTTTGAATATTATACCATCGAAAAGTGTATGAAGTTATGCAGAGAATTAAGCCAAATTTTTTGTGTTTCTTTTTGTTCATGGCATGAAGGTCCTCCCTGAATTTGGAAAAATTCCGCTGGAAGGGTGCGCTATAATTACGATGTCTGTACCATTTTCTTTATTGTACAATCGAAAATTGTATAAAACATGCATACAATTAAACCAAATTTTTTGTGCATGTTTTTGGCTTTGGCCAACAGGTCCTCCTTGAATTTGGAAATATCGCGCGGTAATGGGGCTCTGTGATGGCGATTTTTGTATACTTTTCTTGATTTTTCGTAGTTCTATTGTCCATCGGCGGCTCGTGCAAAGGCGGGAACTCACTTCCTGCTAAGCCGGCTATTCACAAACATCTGATAACAACAAAATAAGGAAAAACTATTAATTTTAAGAAATATCATGATATAGATTAACTCGTTTTTAGTTCATTTAATTGACTGAAGCAGAAATTTAAGATAAAAATCAAAGTTGGTATAGTAATGAACTAATAATATTGCAGTATTAACATGTGTAACTAGTTTTTGAAATATTAAGATGTATAAGATAGAAGAAAGTTTTGGGATTGGCACATCCAACTAGTTTCCCTTTAAATTTTGAATATCGTATGAACTGTTCTTAGACATTATTTACATCTTATAAGTATCGATCAATTTGTTCACGTGACAACCGTTTTTTCTTCTTTCTCGTGGCGTCGCATACGGAAATTTTGTTCAATGCGCCCACTTTGACAGTATTTTGTGAAAGATCTGGTGCGTTTACCAAAAAAGTGAAAACGTCTTTCGTTTACATAGTTTCTGAGTAACAACACCTCCTAATTTCATGCGTTTCCGAACAATTATGAATTAAAAAATTGGTCGGAAAGTAGTTCCTTTGGATTTCTAAAAAAACAGCCTTAATCCAGTATGTAAATAGAATAGTTTGTTTACAGGGATAGCATAGCATACATAACTTACGATAACATCCAAAATATTAAACGAATTCAAACCTAATTAGGAAAATGTTCGGATCTTGTAAGTATTTTGTTTGAATTCTTTAATAGAACATTGTTCTAGTGACCCTATTCGATTCCCTAATGGAAAAACTGTCTCTGTTCAAAGCAGAGACGGGATCTAACTCTAGTTTACTCAAACAACTAAAATCCGTAAGGTACAGTCGTGGAAAAAAAAAAAAAAGTAAACTCCCCCTACTAATTCCTCAACAAATTATCGTAGAAGAAAGTTACTGGTACCGAACGATTGGAAATAAGGTTTATTTTTAAATGATGTATAGAAAATTCTCTTAGGAGGCCATCTACATATTAAAACGAGCCATAACTTTGTTTTTTTTTTCAATAGCAGTACACAATTCTGTCAGCATAAATGAGATCTACATTCTACAATTAGCCTAAAAACAAATTTTTATGCAATTCGTACGATAAGTTTCGAGAAAATAATTATTTTAAAACCAGCGTATTTTAAGGGCTGTATCCAAATTGAAGTTCGGTACTCGATTATCAACCGAGAGAGCCACCTTCTTGATCAAGGCACCTTAATCAGCCAATGAAGCCGCCCCTTAAACCACCATTTTGTCTTTTTTTAAGCATAATTTGAAAACTACTTGGAAGACAATTGTGGAATTTTGGATTTCTATAAAGCAGGACTTAATAAATCTAAATCCATAAAAAAACTGTAGGGTGCAATTCATAATTTTTTCGAATATTAATTTCATAATTCATATAATAAAATTATAAAAAGTTTCGAGGTACAATAATGAAAATGGCGCAGAGATCCAATTATAACGCCACCTTCTGGCGGTATTTTTTCAAGTTCAGGGAAGACTTGCTTGCCATAGCCAGAAACATACAAAAAAAAATTGGTTCAATTCTATGCATAACTTCATACACTTTTTGATGGTAGAATAATGAAAATGGTACAGACATCGCAATTATAGCACCCCCTTCCGGAGGAATTTTTCCAAATTCAGGGAGGACGTTCGTGCCATGACCAAAAACAAACACAAAAAATTTGGCTCAATTCTATGCATAACTTCATACACTTTTCGATGGTACAATATTCAAAATGGCACAAAAATCGCTATTACAGTGCCCCATACGGTGAATTATTTGTTGCGGTGAATTATTCCAAATTAAGGAAGGACCTGCTTGCCATAGCCAAGAACTTAAAATAAAAATTTGGTTCAATTCTATGCATAACTTCATACACTTTCGGATGGTACAATATTCAAAATCGCACAAAAATCGCTATTACAGCGCCCCCTACCGGCGAATTTTTTTCCTATTTCAGGGAGGATGTGCTTGCCATAGCCAAAAGCTTAAAATAAAAATTTGGTTCAATTCTATGCATAAATTCATACACTTTTGGATGATACAATATTCAAAATAGCACAAAAAGCGCTGTTATAGCGCCCCCTACCGGCGAATTTTTTCCAATTTCAGGGAGGATCTGCTTGCCATAGCCAAAAACTTAAAATAAAAATTTGATTCAATTCTATGCATAAATTCATAAACTTTTGGATGATACAATATTCAAAATTGCACACAAATCGCTGTTATAGCGCCCCTACCGGCGAATTTTTTCCAATTTGAGGGAGGATCTGCTTGCCATAGCCAAAAACTTAAAATAAAAATTTGGTTCAATTCTATGCATAAATTAATACACTTTTGAATGCTACAATATTCAAAATCGCACAAAAATCGCTGTTACAGCGCTCTCTACCGGCGAATTTTTTCCAAATTCAGAGAGGACCTACTTGCCATATCCAAAAACTTAAAATAAAAATTTGGTTCAATTCTATGCATAACTTCATACACTTTTAGATTGTACAATATTAAAAATCGCACAAGAATCGCTGTTACAGTGCCCCCTACCGGCGAATTTTTCCAAATTCAGCGAGGACTTACTTGTCATAGCTAAAAACTTAAAATAAAAATTTGGTTCAATTCTATGCATAACTTCATACACTTTTAGATGGTACAATATTCAAAATCGCACAAAAATCACTGTTACAGCGTCACCTATCGGCGAATTTTTTTAAATTCCGGGAGCACTTACTTGTCATATCCAAAAACTTAAAATAAAAATTTGGTTCAATTCTATGCATAACTTCATACACTTTTAGATGGTACAATATTCAAAATCGCACAAAAGGGCTGTTACAGCGCCCCCTACCGGCGAATTTTTTCCAAATTCAGAGAGGACTTACTTGCCATATCCAAAAACTTAAAATAAAAATTTGGTTCAATTCTATGCGTAACTTCATACACTTTTGGATGGTACAATATTTAAAATCGCACAAAAATCGCTATTACAGCGCCCCCTACCGGCGAATTTTTTCCAAATTCAGGGAGGATCTGCTTGCCATAGCCAAAAACTTAAAATAGAAATTTGGTTCAATTCTATGCATAACTTCATACACTTTTTGATGGTACAATGGCGACAGACAGACAGACAGACGGACACACGGACACACGGGCAGACAGACATTTTCTATAAACATGTTTTTTGGGATCTCTGACCCCTAAAACGTGTAAATCCGTCGAAAACCGGAAGTCGAAAACAATTTCGATTACAATACTTTCTTCTATTGAAGATAGAAGAAGGTAAATATATGAAAATATAATTTAACATTAGAAGCACTAAATTTTGAATGTTCATAATTCAAAAACTTATCATTCAAATGACTTGAAATTTGGTGTCTAGGCATAGTTTGAACCGGAGATTTGAAATATCTCGTTAAAATTGGGTATTGCTTTTGAAAAAAAATGAAGTTTGTATTCGTTTTAATATGTAGATGGCCCCCTAAACAAATTTTATATACGTCATTTAAAAGTAGACTTTATTTCCAATCGTTCGGTACCAGTAACTTTCGTCTACAATAATTTGTTGGGAGTTAGTAGGGGGTGTTTACTTTTTTTTTTCCACGACTGTACGTTTAGTACCCAGACTGACTCATCTTTTCCACCATGTAATTCATCTATGATAGTACCACCCAGCACCCCAAAAGGAAAAACCCGTGATGTCTATTTAGTCCAGGAGAAATGTACAAAAAAAAGGCGGTTACCTTACAAAAAATCGGGTAGAAGATTTTTTTTTCTGAATTGTTTATAATGATGCCAACATGGAAAAACCAAGTTTTCCAACAAAATTTCTTAAGGCTAAATTTTCTGTGGCCGAAAAACAACAAAATTTTGGGACTTTTTTCGATTTTTTTTAAATATCTCAATAGCTGTTGCAGCAGCATAATTTTTGTCACTTACAATATTAAAGAGGACAAAATTCTCTACAACTTTCATATTTACAATTTTTTTATACACCCAATAGCAAGCGCAGTACGCCATTTCAAAAGAAAGACAATTTTTTCAATTTTCTTAACCCTTAACCGGAAACGTGAAAATCCCGTGTTCAAACAGTTCACTTAATAATTTACCAAATGGTGAACTTAAACATTTAATCTTTAATTGTAATGCATTAAAAGGACCAATTTTCTAATATAACAGCATAAAAATAAGTTTGGAATGTTGGAGAGAGAAAATATTAAGGGCAGATATGTAGACGCAAACATCTCACAGACGTACGTTTCCGGTTAAGGGTTAAAAACCGTGAAAAAGTAGTTCTCCCCCGATTATTCATATGTTTCCCACGGATTTAATCATGTATGTCAACTTCTATATATTGGTAGCAGTAAATTATGTGTTTGAGGGCCAAAACTAGCCTTTCGGGGGGGGGGGGGGGGGGGGCAAAATTCATGCATATTTTGCCCCGCCCCTCGTTAGTTATCTTAATAAATCTCTAATAGCCAGATTTTGAAAATTTTAAGTGTGTAATCATTAAATACGTAATCAGATTTTTCAAATATGGATTCATTAAAACCTTGAAAACCGAACCGAAATATATTCCGCTTTAAACAGGTTTCCATTAGGAGGTATAACTGGTCATATTCTTTCTCTTAAAAATATATAATTTTTTCTTTAAGGACCGGATTCCGTATATGAAGATTTTATTTTCAAAAAATTTATGATAGTTGTAGTATTGAGGCGTTTAATGTCATAGTTATATGAATTACGAGGCTAAATTAGTCATACAAAGATATCGTTAGATATCGACCTCGGTATCATATGAAAAAAAAATAAATATTAAAATTCAAGCAAGAATTCTGAAAAGAACACTTTTGTAGGTTTAACATGAGCGTGCAAATGTTTTCGCGTGAGACTTCACTACTCACTCGAAGAAACTGGAATGCTAAGGTTAAACCTATGGAAGCGTTCCTTTTACAATTTCTCGTTTACAATTTAATAGTTTTAACTGTTTTTTTTTTTTTTTTTTTTTTTTTTTTTTGAGGAGCTTAGAAGTGCTGACGTTGAATTCCAACCCTATTAGTGTTTACTTTTTCTATTTTGATTACAGTTTTTATTATTTTTTATTTTTGGTCAGTTTTCCGGCTGCGAGACTTTTTTATCCAAATTTCATATATATATATATATATATATATATCAGGGTCGAAACTAGAGGGGGCAGAAGGAGCATGTGCCCGGGGAGCCAGAGTGGAAGGCGAAGGGGCGCCAAATAAAGATTTTTTTGTCGTTTGATACCAAAAAATATATAGTATGAAATTTGGCTAAAATTGTCTCACAGCCGGAAAATCCAAAATACAAATTGAACCAAATGCATTAAAACTGGATAACAGAATCCTGTTTTAAATGAAAAAATTACATGTTAATCCAAAAGAAAATTTGAAACAAATGCATTAAAATAGGATAACGGAATCCTGTCTTAAATGAAAAAAGTACAGAAAGAATATTAGCAATTTCAACTGCTGAGAGGGAAACCTGTATAAAGCTGAATATTTTTTTTCCCTTTTAAAGGTTTTAATGAATCAATATCAGACATAAATAAGAGTTAAAAAGAGTTAAATAGCCTGTAAAAAATTATTATTATTAAAATATATTTTTTTCATTTAGCTTATTAAGTCATATTGCGTACCTTACTTTATTATTGTGTAGGAAAAGTGGAGTTGAATGCGACAGTGGATCAATGCCAAAATAAAAATGTTTATATGGTCTGCAATCATAAGTAAATTGGTATTTCATTTGATAAATGCTATCACTGAGATCATTAAACAGACATAGTTTCAAACCAGTGCATAATACAGAAAATTAGAATATTCCACAAAGTGTATTTTTCAACAATCGAAGTAAGTTTTTCTGTTTAAGCTTTAAAGCAATTAATAGATAATCTTAAAGTTTTATATATTTTTGCATGCTAAAGTGATATAATCTCTTGTTCTATTTATTGATATAAGTAGGAAAAAACTGACAGTATTTATTAAAACTAATCTTTTAAATATTTTTATAGTGATCTCAAATATGTTATTGACAAAATTTTGAAATTTTACAGGAGATAGATATATAACATCAGTTAGTGAAATAACCTGTTGTCATTTTTATTGTAGCTATTTTATAAGGTAAAAGCATTTCTTACATAAAATATATTTATTTTCTGAGTGCCTCCGCTCCCCCCTTTTATATGGAAGTATAATACAATGTTTACTATCTTTAAAAAATAAAGCATTAAAATATATGTTATCAATAATTGGTAAATAAAATATACCATTGTATGTTAAGTGTGTAATATGTGGAATAAAGTATGTTTTTCGCAAATTTTCATATGTATCCCATTGTTTCCTGGAAAAATATGCATGCATTATAAAAATTATTACAATAACAAAATTATTAAAATTAAACAAAAATTCTTTCCTAATTGAAACTATAGTACCAATAAGTTATTAAATACTAAAGTATTCTTTTAAACAATGCTTTAAAATTAACATTATACACACTTAAAATTACTGTCGATACGAAAATTGTTTTATTCATCTACACACTATCCTATTTTTAAAATTATATAATTTTATTGAATATAAAATGTATGTTGTGATGAAAATAAAGACGTGGGTGTGCAAATAATATTTAATTTACTGCTACCAATTTTTAGAAGTTGATATACGCGATTAAATCCGTGGGAAACATATGAATAACCGGGGGAGAACTACGTTTTCACGGTTTTTAAGAAAATTGAAAAAAAAAATGTCTTATTTTCGAAACGGCGTATTGCGCTTTCTGTTGAGTGTATAAAAAAGTTGTAAATATGAAAGTTGTAGAGAATTTTGTCCTCTTTAATATTGTACTTGACAAAAATCATGCTACGGCAACAGGTATCGAGATATTTAAAAATATATATTAAAAAGTCCCAATATTTTGTTGTTTTTTGGCCACAGAAAATTTAGCCTTAAGAAATTTTGTTGGAAAACTTGTTTTTTCCATGTTGGCATCATTATAAACAAGTCAGAAAAAAAAATCTTCTACCCGATTTTTTGCAAGGTAAAATGTACATTTCCCCTGGACTAATTTCGCAACTAAAGGATATGTTTCACCGAAATTAGAACTCTGGCCACCATCCTCAGAACCTGCCAGTTACTCAGCTTCCGAATTCCCCTCGGTAACGTAAAAGCTATGGACGTTTGATGCATTCTTATATTCAAAATATCTTCTCAGAAAATTATTATTTTTAACTTCTTTTTTTCAGTGCTCTCTTAAAGAATGTCACTTTTTTTCTTAGTTCTCAAAATATTTCTAAAATCTTTGCTTCATTTAATATTTTATATTTTAAAAACTGAGACGAACTGGGAGTAAAAGTTTAACACTTCATACAAAATTAAGCTTAGATTTTACAGATATTTTGAAAACTAAGAAAAAAAGAGACATCCTTTAAGATGAGAACACTGGAAAAAAAAGAAGTTAAAAATATTAATTTCCGGAGGAGATATTTTGAATATAAGAATGCATCAAACGCCCATGGACTTAACATAACCCAGGGAAATTCGGAAGCTGAGTAACTAGCAGCCTTAAAATAGAATACCAAAATAGACAGTCACAAAAATCTTCATGTCAATCCAAAAAGTTATCCGATCATCAGATTTAGCAAACTTGTGTTTCATCTGCATGTAATTTGCGGATACCTAATATTCCCCAAACTCAGAAACCAAACCAAAAATCTTGTGTAAAGAAAGAGAGAAATAAAACCTCAACTCAAGCATCTTCACAGTGCAAAACTGTGGGGGGAAAAAAAGAACAAGGAATCATATTTAAAGGATCCCAGGCATTTGCAAAACTATGTGGATCAGGCAGTGGAATCAGAATCTTTTGACTCAAGTGCTGGTGAGGAAAATACTGTTTTCGAAGAATTTGATCCTACGTGATTTTAAATTGTTTTTATTTTTGAAAAATTCTGTGATTTACAAACATGTTTTTAGTCAGTATCAATTATCAAGACATTTTATACATCTTTTTTGTACGGCTGTTACTTTACAGATTTTAATTGTAAATATTTTGTGTTTTTTAGTGTGCTTGGCTTTTTTAACTGATTTTAACTTTTTATCATTATTTTTACATCAAATTGAGTTATTATCACTCAAGTTTTAATGTAACTTTTTAAACTTTAATTCTCTCTTTATTTTAACTTGTTCTTGGCGCAGCACGCCCCTCAAGGAACCTCGTGCCATTAAACCCCACTCAACCAACCAACCAACCTGTTCAAAGCAGAGTATAAATTTAACGAATGCCTCTTTACTTTGGGTCCGATTGCGTGCATTTTTTGCTCTATTTTCTTTTTTAACGCTCTCCAACATAGTCGAAAAGTGTTTACGAAGTGGGTTTGTCCGTATGCACGTCTATACGCCTGTCTGCCGTATGTCCGTACTTTACCTCACGTAAATAAAGTCAGATTTCCGTGAAATTGATACATATTATTGGGATTTACTGTGATCTGTTAGGTATCGAAAATGAAGTGTGTAGCATTTACAGTTCGTTTACAAGGACACTCAAAAGAATTATGTTACACTACGGTCAGGAAAAAATCGTTTGCGGTGTACTTTAATGATATTATACTATTTGAAACACATTGAAATTTATTTGTGTGAGCTGTACTACAAGGCGCTCATAGCAGAATATGGTGTACATAGAGTTTATCTTTTATTTACAGGCACACAAAAAAATTTAGATACAGAAAAAAATGGAAAATAATTGAACTTTTGAATCCTGTGAACTATAACTGCTCGAAGTGCGTTTTCAGTTGAGATATGTGTTTTCAAATTTAACCATTTAAAAAAAAAAAATATTACTTAAGGCTGGTCTCAAATCCAAAAGAGAAACTTTATAACAAAAGTTTTAATTTATTTTTGTTCGGAAATGCATGATTTTGTTGTTCAGAAACTATGTAATCGAACTGTGTTTTCCGTTTTTTTGCAAACGTAACAGACCTTTCAGATAATATTGTCAAAGTGGGCGTTTTGAACCAAATTTCTGCGCGAAAGAAGAATAACCACTCAAAAAAGGGTGAAAAACGTCATTGTCAAGTGATTCAAATCGCTTATAACTCAATAGGTAATTTATTTATCAAAAAATAGAAAACATAGTTCGATTCCAAATCACTTCCATAGTCAGGCTTTCCAATTTTATGTTTTTCCGTTAAAAAATGAATTTGTAAATGTGTCAAAACCTCAAAACGTTTTGCGCTTGTTGAGCAGTGCAGTTGAGAACAGCCTTAAGGTGTATAAATTCTATAGATCATATACAGGGTTGCCCAAAATTTCTCAAGTACCATTTCCGTTTATTGACAGAAATTGCTAAATGGAAATTTTCAACTGTGCTCTGCATTTAACTGAACTAACTTTTAGCATATTATGTAGCATACATACAAATCTTTAGATCATATACAGGGCTGCACAAAAAAGTTCAAGTATTTCTCCGTCTATTGATGGTAATAGCAGAAATTAGGTTTTGCAGAAGTGGCATTATGCGTTTTCCAAATTATTGATTTAGACATCGTCTACCATTTTAATAAACTGTGGAGTTTTGTTACAGTATTCCGAATGAATATGTCGGAAAGTGTTTGATACTCTATGCTGGAAGCATCATTTTTCATTCTTATTTGTTCTTTGTACCGAAAAGCGAACCAAATCTTTTTTTGATGCCTCCTTCTACTCTGGCGGGGCATATGGCCGGCTCGCTCCCCCTTAGTTTCGGCTCTGGGGCATACTTTGACGGCAGGTTTTGAAAAATCTTCTGGCTTTTCCGAAAAATGAAGAAGAAAAAAGAAAAGTTCGATTAAATAGTTTCTTAATAAGACCACCTGCGAATTCGATACGTTTTCGAACAAAAAGGAATTAAAAAAGGAATTAAAAAATGTGTCTGAATGTAGACAGATTGGATTCGAGAACAGCCTTCGCAAACGGGGAAGTACGGTGTATCGGCCCTAGCACTGCAGCAAAAAGTTATTTAATTTGTGCGTACATAATATATTAACTTTCATCACCAGTCTTGAACTTTTATTACCTACTTAATAAACTGCACGTGTTGTATAGTTGGGAAAAACTTCTCTGAAGGACGCAAACATCATTGCATTTTCACCTTTTCGTATTTCCATGGAGGAAGTATCTGTTACTAATGTGGCGGTTATTCCAGTTATGCAATAATGTAGGATATATTTTAACAAGTTTTCTGCTTTTATATTTTATTCAGGTAAAGTTGTTTTATCGAAACAATCATTATAAAACATATTAGATACACTGTTGTCTAAAAGTTAAGCAACAAACACAAAAAGATAATTTTCGAATTCAAACGATAATTGTGATGAGACTACTCAAAAGAAACTGATATAAATTGAAGGTGTAACAAATGGATACAGCTCTAACAGCACACAGAGTTGATATAACGTTTCTTTGACGTCACAAATTATCACACGTGTTAGTGTCACTCCGGTGAACTGGAATGTATTCAAGGTCGTAGCCGATGGGAGGATCACCAAGGTTTGTTTCTCCTCCGAAATTTCTGTCAGGATTGCTATATACCATTAAATATCAGCCAAGATTCGAAAATCAAAATACTACTCTAGCATATATTTGTTTGATTCCATTAGTATGTTCAGAAAATCAATGAAATTTTCTAGAAATCTGTAAAATTCATTCGAAATTTTTTAGAATGGGACTCTGTAAAAGCAGAATGCCAATAACATGTACAACAGATTGATACAGATTGTCAGATTTGTTTAGCCCAAATTCTTGAAGAATGCAATAAAAGCCATTTAAAATATCTCCAAATTTAGCTGTTCTGACGTATGTGGGAAGAATTTTTTGGCAATAAATCATTTCAAAACATATGTACAATGTTTCAAACATTAATTTGGTTGACACTAACGTCAGCATGTCATCGCAGAAGCATTTAAATGGTATAATTTAATTTGCAATAAAAAGGCTTAAATTTTCTTATGTGATTATTTCAAATTAAATCATTTGAATTCACAGTAAAACTTAAGAAGATTCTTAATAATTGACAATTAGTAAAAAACAATCATAAATTAAGACAATAAGATTATGGGCCTCAAATCCCTTTCCGAAATATTTTTCTGGCTACGGCCTTGAGCGTAATATCTTTCATTCTTTTCATTATTATTCAAGTGACCATGATAGCTATTTTGTGACGAGAAGTCAAATCACAGCAAAATTATATCTTTTCACAAAGAAGTGCTCATAGTGACTTCACAGTAGTATCTCCACAGTATTGTCGATTATTTGAGAGTCACCATGTGATTCATTGTGAAGATTCAACGACTTCAATGTGACGCTTTTTAATATTCATCACAGTGTAACACTCATGATCAACTTATAATGGAATCTCTAAATCACTGTCACATGAGAATCACTAGGTGATTTCATTGTAATGTCTCTTGATGACTCGTCACAAATTAAAAATGACGGTGATTTTTCAGTGGAGTCACCGAATAACGATCCCTTTAGAATAATAATGAAACGAATGGAAAGATATCACATTTTGATGCACCGTGGTGACTGTGATACTTTTGACATTTTTTTAAGTCAAATTGACTGGATGCACTGTAGGGATCAGTACTTAGCTGCTACACTCGATATTTATATCACTTTATTTTGGGTGTTCATAATTAACTTTATAGCTCAAAAATTAACAGTTTGTGTTTTTTACTTAACTTTTGGGCACCATTATATCACTAATGTAGTGGGATAGAATTTGGCATCATTTGTATAACAACAAGTAATAGTATAAAATTAAATAAATGTAATTTATTGTTTTAATACCTTGGTTTTAATTGATTCGATATCACACATGATCAAATTGCAAAATATATCTTAATATGATAAAAATTTGCCTTTCATAATCAGTTAATAGATCCCCCCCCCCACCCATAATTTTATAACTTAGCAGTGTAAACTATGTGTTATATACTAAAACATCCCCTGAAAATTTATCTAACTGATAGTGCATGTCTCATCGAAATTCATACAGCAGAACTAAATTATAAGTAGCCGGAACGAAATTCCATTTGCATTTTATATATTTAGTAGAAATCTAGATTACTTCTGTTTGTGTGTAAAAATAGATAAATGCTTTTTTATATTAAATAACTTCTATAAATATTTAAAAAATTGCTTGTATTGATTATCAGAAAATATATTGCCGAATGCCCTTCTCTAGCCAAGGACATTTTCTCTATTTCATGAAGATGGATTAGTTCTATATAGCTCTATACCGTAGTTCTATTAAGTATCTGTAAAATTTATTTTTATTTATATTATTTAATTTATTTATTTATCGATGAAGTGTTAATTTCGTTAAGGAATATTAATCGGAAACAAACGCTGAACTATTTATGTTGTTTTAGGTGCAAACGGGTTAATCTTCTGTAATCAAGATGCACGCCATAGCGATTGATGTTTTAAAAAAACAGTGAAAACTATTTTAAAAACCACAAAAAATCAACAAATGGAGATAAGCTTTCAGGCAAATTGCCTTCGAAAACACAGTTTTTTTCTTATTTAATGGTGTGAAACTGCGATGTAACGTATTCGAGCCCCACCAGTGGCTGAGAAGTTCAGCTCTCAAATCTGGCAGATGGGAGGTGTTGGGTTCAAACCCAATTGTGCCCGTCGGCCAAATCGTTCGGAGTTTTCCGTAGTTTTCTTCGAACCTTGCGTAAATACGGGTTAGGATCCCTTAGAAAGACCACTACGAGGGCATTTCCCTCGGGCCTATAGCCCTAGTGTATGTAATCGTCATAAAACAACACAAAACCGACGCATTCGATATTCAACAGCAGACGTTATTACAAGCATATACATCGCTAATTAATCCTTTTTCCTTTCTAGGAAAGAACTAGTAAAGGAAAACGAAGATAGCATATTTAATATTCTGACTATTCTGTTACATTGTAACTGATTCGCCAGGGGATGCATAAAAAAAACTAGACATTTCTATACATTTTCTGGGAATTGGAAATTTCAGTGAGGACCAAGTATTACCACGCCTACCATTCAATGCCACTCGACTTACTAAAATAAAGGAAAATGTTTTGTAATGTTTTCGTAAATTAGTCTTGTGAATTTTGTTTTGACCTCTGGGACCACATTGCGTGTTCCAGTAATAAGGAAATATTTCAAGAACGGTCGACAAAAGGCGTGTGTAATACCTTCGACTGATGAAAAAAAATCATAAATTGATGGAGATTTTTACAATCAAGACAAAGCGTGACCACTTCTAGGTAATGAAAGCTTTAAAATCATTTGTTGCATGCAAATTTATGCCATATTATAATTATTGTAAAAGTAAAATTATCGTAATTAGCTGCCGTTTTGCATGATAAGAAAAAAGTAAATGCTGAAAATTTCCGTAATGTGCATTTTTACTAATCTTAAAAAAGAAAAAGAAAAGTAAAAATAGCGTAAAAAAAAATTAAAAATCTTTTGTAAGCATTCAGTGTTCATCTTCAAAATATCGCCTAGTTTTTTAACTGCAATTCATGATTTTCCCCATAAATTCCCGTTACAACATTAATTTGGTGTAAGTAAAGAACTCGGTCATGAAAAATTCACTGCTTCTTTTAAGTTTGGTAGTAAGCTCAAACAAATTAATTTATTCAAATATATATCATTTTTTGCTCTGTTTATTAAAAAATGAGGCATTATTTAAGCTATGTTTTTAGTATTTCTGAATTTATTTCTCAATGTATAATACTAAATAAATTAATATTTAAATATTAATTGATAGAGGAGTATTTAGTTTTTAATATTATACTTTTTATTTTTGCATTACAATTTGTTTTTATTTATAATATTTTTTTTTTTATGAAGTGTTAATTTTGTTATGGAATATCAATCGAAAACAAACGCTGAACTATTTATATTATTTTAAGTGAAAACCGGTTAATCATACATAATAGACCTGCACGCCATAGCGGTTGATTAAAAAAAAAAAAAAAAAAAAAAAAAAAAAAAAAAAATGAAAACTATTTTAAAAACCACAAAAAAAAAAAAAAAAAAAAAAAAATCAAGGAATGGAGATACAGCTTTCAGATAAATTTCCTTTGAAAGAACAGTTTGTACCTATTCAATGGTGCGAAACTCCAGTGTATCCGATATTTCACAGTAGACATTATTACATGCATATACATAGCTAATTAATCCTTTTTCCTTCCTATGAAACAAGCTAGTAAAGGAAAACGAAGAGAGCATATTTAATATTCTGACTATTCTGTTACATTGTAACTGATTCGCCAGGGGATGCATAAAAAAGAACTAGAAATTTCTATACTTTTCCAGGGAGTTGGAAATTTCAGTTAAGATCAAGTATTACCACGCCTACCATTCAATGCCACTCGACTTACTAAAATAAAGGAAAATGTTTTGTAATGTTTTCGTAAATTAGTCTTGTGAATTTTGTTTTGACCTCTGGGACCACATTGCGTGTTCCAGTAATAAGGAAAATATTTTCAGAACGGTCGACAAAAGGCGTGTGTAATACCTTCGACTGATGAAAAAAAATCATAAATTGATGGAGTTTTTTATAATCAAGACAAAGCGTGACCACTTTGACTTATGGTAATGAAAGCTTTAAAATCATTTGTTGCATGAAAGTTTATGCCAGATTTTAATTTTTGCAAAAGTAAAATTATTGAAATTAGTTGTCATTTTGCATGATAAGAAAAAGTAAATGAGGAAAATATCCATAATGTGCAGTTTTACTTGTGCTAAGAAAAAGAAAAAAACAAGTGGGAAAGTGTGATCAGAGATCGCACAGAGGGTTACGTTTAATATTCCTTTCAAAACATTTATCCTTTTGCAAAATATGTTAGTTCTACATTTCGCAACCAGGGGGTGCACTCTATTCTAAACAAACCTCTATCCGAACGAAACTCCGTTTTACAACCTATCCGTAGATATATTAGTCGAGGGGATCGGGCACTCGAGACATCCCATAGCACTCGAGATAGGTAGGCGCCCCCTGGCAGTAAAAAGAGGAACTGAATATGTAAGTCTATGCTGCATAATATGAATGAGTGGTCAAAAGGGTGTCGACAAAAGTTAGAAAAGTGCCCCTCGGGTGAAAAAAGGTGGAGGGTAGAAGATTTCTTAAAATACACAAGTTAGAGACTGTAGGGGTAAATATATATAAGATTTTTTTCAAATTTTTATGATTTGTCGTGGGATCGCAAGTGTTCGGCTATAAGTATTCAAAATTTCAAGTCTTCAACTTAATTACAGGCTCAGTTAGAAAAAAAAAAAAAAGCTTAAAATACACAAGTTAGAGCGCAGACAGGTAAATATAAAGCTTTTTCAAAGTTTTGTGATTTGTCGTTTGATGTGAGGTGTTCAGCTATAACTATCCAAAATTTCAAGTATCCAGTATATATAGTTTCTGAGAACGGGCTCTGTGACAGACAGACAGACAAAGGAGTGAGACGAATAGGGTTTCGTCAGATGAACGAAACCCTAAAACAAGTCGGTAAGTGTGATCACAGATCGCACAGAGGGTTTCGTTTAATATTCCTTTCAAAACACTTTATCCTTTTGCGAAATCTGTTAGTTCCACATTTCGCAACCAGAGGGAGCACTCTATTCTACACAAACCTCTATTCGAACGAAACTCCGTTTAACAACCTATCTGTAGGTATATTGGTCGAGGAGATCGGGTCTATAGCACCCGAGATAGGTAGGAGCCCCCTGGCAGTAAAAAGTGGAACTGAAATATGTAAGGCTATGTGCATAATATGAAAGAGTGGTCAAAGTGGTGTCGGCAAAAGTTAGAAAAGTACCCACCGGGTGCAATGGGGGGAGGTTAGAAAAATTGCTTAAAATACACAAAGTTAGAGCCCGGTGGGTAAGTAATATAAGACTTTTTGAAAGTTTTATGATTTTTCGCAAGTGTTCTGCTATAAGTATGCAAAATTTCAAGTCTTCAACTTAAATAGGGACTCAGTTAAAAAAAAAAAAGCTTAAAATACACAAGTTAGAGCCCAGAGGGTTAAATATAAGACTTTTTCAAAATTTTAGGATTTGTCGTTTGATGTGATATGTTCAGCTATAAGTATGCAAAATTTTAAGCCTTCAACTTAATTAGGGGCTCAGTTAGAACAAAAAGATTAAAATACACAAGTTAGAGCCCAGAGGGTTAAATATAAGACTTTTTCAAAAATTTAGGATTTGTCGTTTGATGTGAGGTGTTCAGCTATAAGTATGCAAAATTTCAAGTCTCCAATATATATAGTTTCTGAGAACGGGCTCTGTGACGGACAGACAGACAGACAGAGGAGCGAGACGAATAGGCTTTCATCAGATGAACGAAACCCTAAAAAGGATAGAAGTGCTTCAAATCAAGTGCAGAGCTGAACTGAAAACTGATTTAACAGACAATCTCATCTAGAAACTACTGATACTAGTTAAATTTATATTTGTTGAATTATGGGGAAAATGTATTCTCAAAAGGAAATATATATATATATATATATATATATGTTTTCGAGACTATTCTTTTGGATCTATTGGTTGTTCGAGTACAGGAGAAAAAAAAATTTCAGCTTTAAGCTTTTTTTTCTCACAGAAAACAACCGATTTGCTTATATCATTGAATTCTGTACTCTTGAAAACATAATTCAATATATAAGTTTTTCATTTTTTCGGAATCCATATTCTTCTTTTTTTATTCTTTCTTATTAATTCTTGTAATTAAGTATATGGTACTTTATTTTATACATACAGTTCTATATTATAGGTTTGTGGCATCCATTTTTATTGTCAATCATTCACAATAATGCGGTTTTTGATGATGGTCGGTAATGTTTAATTAATGGTTATATATATATATATAATAATGATGATAATAGTAACTAGTCGGAAATTGTACATTTACATCAAATGTGGCCAATGAAGTGCGCTAGTACTATACAAACAGTCAACCGGGGCTACTTTGATCACTTTGATACCTGCGGGGTTACTTTGGTCCATCCCATAAAAAAAGTTTTTATTCTTTGTATTGAACAAACAATACAAGATAATTTGGAATTTTTGCCCTTGAAAAATATTTTATACCCTATTATTTGAATAGTTTGGGGGTAGTTTAATTTTTTTAGTGGCAATACTGGATGTGTTTGTAAACAGCTGTTTTTGTGTGTAAAATTTAACTCTCCAAACTTTCTATGGTGAAACAATCTGGTTGGTTGGTTGGTTGTGTTTATGACGGCCAATTATGATCACGAGGGATATAGGTCCTAAGAGGGAGGAGTGCCCTTCGTGGGGGTCTTTCTAAGGGAACCTAACCCGTATTAACGCTTGGAAATCCAAGGTTCGAAGAAAACCACGAAAACTCCGAACGATTAGGCCGACGGGCGCGATTGGGTACGAACCCAGCACTTCCCGTCTACCAGCTTCCAGAGAAGAACCTCTCGGCCACTGGTGGGTCGTGAAACAATCTGGATAACAGCTACAAATAAGGTAAGTGTCAAAATATTACCTTTAGTAACCTGTAACCCATGTGTGATCATAGTTTTTCCTTTAACTTTTTATTTTGACAGGAAATGTTTAGGTTTTCATAAAGTTAACATGAAAACGAGTATTTCGAGGCTACTTTGTGCCAGGCCTTTTTTGGTCCGAAAATAGCCGCAATTACTTAGAAATCACTTTTATACAACCAAATCTCTTAAACATGTTTTAATGTTTTAAATAACATTTTTTTCAAATGTTACTGTAGCAAAATGTTACATTAATTATTTTTGTTCCAGCTGCTGAGAATAACATAACAAAAAAACTGTTTCTCGTTTCTTTATTATTAACGATTAGTTTAATGTGTTTAAACATAAAAAAAAGAAAAATGTTTATCGTGTTTGCAGTGTTAATTTATTAGCAAACGCTGTTGCAAGGGATATTCAATAAAAATGTATTTATTTACATATGAAATGTATTCATTTTACATAAAACTAAGTGAATAGACCAAAGAAGCCCCCACCAGGGGCTACTTTGTTCGGGCTACTTTGTTCCAAAATTTTAAAAATAGTTTAAAAAAAAAATAAAAAAATTCCCTTTACAACCATACAGTTTGCTTCATTGTTTCCTGTTAATTGTTTACCATTTGACGTTTAAAAATCACATATAATATTTTTTAATAATGAAAATGTGAGTGGAACCAGGAAAAAGTCGCCCAAAGTAGCCCGATTGACGGTAGTTTTATAAATTTACAGATCTTGGTGCAATAGCTATTGCACTCTTACGCAAAAATGCAAGAATACAAAATTTATTACAATAAAATACATTAAATTTCGCAATACGGAAATAAAGGGACTCCATCTCAAATAGGACGTCATCTCCATGGCAACCTAGAATCATTAGCAGTCATGGGACATAATTGAATTCATTACGTATGATAGGATTTTATAGAAGGAAGAAAATTTTTATTAATATCTTTTTAAGTTTTGATTCGATTTTCACGAAATTTGAAAAGAATCGACAAAATTGTGCAACGAGTATATATATTAAATTTCAAACCATTCGGTTGAGTAGTTTTTGCGTTGTATTTGCAGACTGATGGGCAGACAGACGGATGGACAAGACGATGACTATAGGTACTACGTTTTTATGTAATTACGAACCCACCTAAAAATGCATTAATAATATTGCATGTTTTAAAACTTATAAAGGATTCCCTATATTTATCAGCCTTCTAAGAAATATCATTCCACTCGAAAATCGATCTTTTACTAAAATTCGAAACCTTTCATTACTAATTTACTAAACTGTTACTGAAACTGTAAAAGATTTTTTGAAACTGCAGATACGAAATGTCCTTCAATAAAGTATAAATATCGTACGATAACGCAGACTGATTCTTAATGCGTCTAAACACATTATGTACAGCCGTGGGGGAAAAAAAAGGAAACACCCCCTACTAACTCCTCAACAAATTATCGTAGACGAAAGTTACTGGTAACGAGCGATTGGAAATAAAATCTACTTTTAAATGACGTATATAAAATTTGCTTAGGGGGCCATCTACATATTAAAACGAATCCAAACTTCATTTTTTTTCAATGGCAATACCCAATTTTAACGAGATATTTCAAATCTTTGGTTCAAACTATGCCTAGACACAAAATTTCAAGTCATTTGAATGATAAGTTTTTGAATTATAAACATTCAAAATTTAGTGCTTCTAATGTTAAATTACATTTTCATATTTTTATTTATAACTTCTGAAATTATGATCCTAATGCTCTAATTTTTCGTGTAGAAATAATACTAATATACCCAAACATAAATACGTTGAATTTGCAATTTTTATAATTTTCTGATATGAATTATGAATTATGAAATTAATATTAAAAAAAATATGAATTGCAACTTACAATTTTTTTGATGGATTCAGATTTATTAAGTCCTGGTTTACGGAAATCCAAAATTTCACATTTTTCTTCCGAGTAGTTTTCAAATTATGCTTAAAAAACGGCAAAATGATGGTTTAAGGGGCCGTCTATGATAGAAGTGACTAAATATTTTGAAATTTCTTAGGCTATCCTGTAATCTAACAGGCTTAATTGACTGCTTAACCCTTAAATGCATAGGGTAGAATGCGTTCCCGAAATTTCATAATTCAGAGAATCGGAATTCATACCAGAAAATATAAATGGTAAATTTCGGTTTATTTAATAACGAAATGGCTGTTATTAAATGGAGTGAAATTTTCTTTTTTATTTTTCTGGTGGAAATACGGAATATGTGAATAAAAAATCCAATAAATAGGGAACAATTATTGTATCAAAAACGATGCCATATGCATTTAAGGGTTAAGGTGCCTTGATCAAGAAGGGAGTTCACTCGGTTAACAATCGAGTACGGAACTTCAATTTGGATACAGCCCTTAAAATACGCTCGTTTTAAAATAATTAATTTCTCGGAAACTTTTGGTACGAATTGCATGAAAATTTGTTTTTGGACTAATTGAAGGGTGTAGAGTTCATTTATGCTATCAGAATTGTGTACTGCTATTGAAAAAAACAACGTTATGGTTCGCTTTAATATGTAGATGCCCCCCCTAAACAAATTTTATATACATCATTTAAAAGTGGACTTTATTTCCAATCGTTCGGTACCAGTATCTTTCTTCTACGACAATTTGTTGAGGAGTTAGTGGGGGTGTTTACTTTTTTTTTTCCACGACTGTACAATGGAACAAGTGTAATGTTTTACTAGTCTAAATTTATTTATTTATTTTTAATTGGATGTTAATAAATCTGTTAAATACATTTAGAACTTTCGAATTATAAAAGTTTAACATTACTTGTAATTACTGGCTAATATTCTACTTTTCTCAAATTAAAATAACGATGAATTCTGCAATTTGAATAGAAGAAAACTAATTTTTTAAGGCGAAGTTTTATTTTTTGATTTTCCTTTTCGTTTTTCTAACAAATTATACTTTCCGTGACTAAAGTTAAGTACCGAAGGGATTCATGCATAGATGTAAATTAAAGACATGTCATATATCGGCAAAACAATAGAATTGAATTACAACACTCCAACGTAATACTAATTACTGAATTCCCAGAACATTGCTGTCCAATCCAATTGCTTTTTAGGTGCGTTCGTAATTACAGTAGAGCCTCTTTTATCCGAAACTCTCGGTTAACCTAAATCCATTTTTAAGGCTTTTTTTTTTTTCTATCACACAATTGCACATTACTTGTGTGCAAAATCCATTATGAAGGCTTTTTTTTTAAATTATTATATTTCTTGTGTGCATGCTTTCCTTTCCGAGCTATGACTACACATAAATATTTCCGATCCCCTTTCTTAGAGTGAATTTAACTTGTGCTCCCGTAAGCTGCAGAGTGGAATGAAGAAAACGAACAAATTAGCAATTCTGAAGCTTCTGAATGTTTTGCAAAAGGTTTGGCATGACTGGAGCAGCAGAAAGACTGTGATACTAGTGAACTAATAATATTTTAAAACTCCGTGATAGAGCTTTAAAGCAAAAGCAATCGAAACTGCGACAAACAAAACATTTTTTCAAAATCTTGCGATATATGTAGAAGGTACTTAATTTCAAAATTAAAATTCAGGTAATTTATTCTTGTTTCTATTTTGCTGTTGCTTTATTTTTATTAAGCACTTGTTGCCATAATAAGAAATATTGCATACATTTCTCCTTAATCTTAAAAATGGAAGCATTCTCGATGATCCGAAAATTTCGATATTCCGAAAGAGGGTCGGTCCCAATTACTTCGGATAATCGAGATTCTACTGTATATATATAAATGGTAGCACCTATAGTCGTCGTCGTCTGGTTCGTCCATTTGTATGTCTGTCCATCTGTCCACCTTATACAGCGCAAAAAATACTCAACCGAATAGTTTGAAATTGAATATGTATAACTGTTGCAGCATTTTGTCAAGTCATTTCAAATTTTATGAAAATCGAATCAAAACTTAAGGCTGTTCTCAAATCCAAGAGGGCAAATTTATGACATAAGTTTTGATTTATTTTTGTTCGAAAATGAATGCAACTAGCAGGTGTTAAGGCTGTTCTTAAGGGGTCTCAGGACTCTTAAAGCTTTAAAATTTTCAAAATTTTAATTTTTTTAGATGTTAAACTCCTATATTTTCTGAACATTTTGATATAATTATTTCCTTGAAATTCCTATTAGAATTGAAGTTATGGCTTTTAGAATGATACTCGCTCAATAGCTGAAGCGTCGTTTCGGAAACTTTGAAGCCATTTTTCTCCAAATGACGTTTTTGGGCATAACGCGCACGATATTTCAAAAACTTATGAATATTTTTTCATGAAATTTTCAAAACATATGTTTCATGTTATCCTGTATAAACTGAACCTAAAATTTCCTTTTTATTGTTCAAAACAATATTTTTGGGGGTGATTATACTGTTGAAATTTTCTTAATTTTGCATTAGCTAAATACAACTTTGTATTAAAAATATAAAAAAGCTTTAAATACCAATTTTTTTAGGTTCAGGGTAATTAGTATAATCTGAAGTATAAGTAGGTACCAAAATTTTCATTCTAGTTGCAACACTTATTTTGTAATCGTGCGCGTAGGCTGTTATGCCAATTTTTTGCTCGAAAAATGTTTAACAGTTTGAAGCCCCCTGTAAATGCTAATTCTGCATCTTATAATTTTGTAAATACATGAAACGAAGGAACATACTTATATATTTTAATCCAGTTAAAATTGTGTCTTAAAATCAAATACATTTTAAGATATTAAATGTTGAAAATAATCGTTTTTTTTTTTGTTTTGTTTTTTTTCCCAATTTTAAGAGTCCCGAGACCCCTTAACTGCTCTGCTCAACAAGTGCAAAACGTTTTGACATATTTACAAATTCATTTTTTAATGGAAAGATATAAAATTGGAAAGCCTGGCCATAGAAGCGATTTGGAATGGAACTGTGTTTTCCATTTTTAGATCAATCAATTACCTACTAAGTTATAAATGAATTCGATCACGGGACAAACACGTTTTTCACCCCCTTTTGAGTGTTCTTTCTCCCTTCGCGCGGAAATTCGATTCAAAACACCCACTTTGACTCTATTTTTTGAAAGATCAATTGCGTTTGTAAAAGAATGGAAAAAACAGCTCGATGACATAGTTTCTGAACAACAACACCAGCTAGTTTCATGCATTTTCGAACAAAAATAAATTAAAACTTATGTCAGAAAGTTGCCCCTTTGGATTTGTGAATACCCTTAACTATGTCATGGAGCTGGTTTTTTTTTTCGTTTTTTTTTGCAAACGCAATAGATCTTTCAGAAAATAATGTCAAAGGGGGCGTTTTGAACTGAATTTCCGTGCGAAAGTAGAATGACTTCTCAAGAAAGGGCGAGAAACGTGTTTGTCACGTGATCAAAATCGCTTATAACTCAATAGGTAATTGATTGATCAAAAAATGGAAAACACAGTTCGATTCCAAATCGCTTCCATGGTCAAACCTTCCAATTTTATATCTTTCCGTTAAAAAATGAATGTGTAAATGTGTCGAAACGTTTTGCGCTTGTTAAGCAGAGGAGTTGAGAACAGTCTTAAAAATATATCAATAAAATTTTTCTTCATTCTGTTAAATTCTATCACACGTAATTAATTCATTGATATCTCATGATAGGTAATAATTATATGCGTTGCCATGGTAATTGCGCATCCTATTTAAGATAGATTTCCGTATTACTGAATTTAATATATACTAGGGGATCGTACCTCGGCTTCCCGGGTTACAGAATATAGGTGAAAATTATATTTTAAAATTGAAAACTAATGTTTTTTTTTTTTTTTTTTTTTTACATGCAATATATTTTTTAGATTGCCCACTAACAATAAAAAAGCATTTTTCATATGAAAAATATGAATTATACAATCAAATGAAGTTTATAAATTTATCAAAAGCGATATTTTTGCATTAGTTATATTCTAAGAGTTATTAGCCCAAGATAGTGCTACTTACGGCATCTTTTTATATTCTGATAATTTCAGAGCTTTAAGCCGGTAGTTCAACTATATGCTTGTTAAATTTGTGTTTATTTTATTTTATTTTATTTATTTATTCACAGAGGAAGTTTTAATTTTTTAATGAAATATTAGCCGTAAAAAAATTATGAACATTTTATGTTATTTTAAGGGCAAACGAATTAATCTTTCGTAATCGAGCTCCACGCGATAGAGATAAATTAAAAAAATATTTTATGCTTGAAAATTATTTTTAAATCCATAGACAATCAGTAAACTCAGATGCACTTTGCAAACAATTTCCATTTGAAAATTCTTTTTTCCTATTTGGCTGTCTAAAAATTTTAATTATTCGATTACAAATATGTTGAATTAGTGTTATTTAACATTATTCTTTTATTTATTTATAAAGAAAGCATCAATTTCGTTATGGAAAATTAGCCAGAAACAAGTGCTGAACAATTTTTGTTGCTTTATGTGCAAAATGTTTATTATCATTATTATGTATTGAAGCCGGTACATAATAAGATTAATTACAAAAAATCATACTTGAAAATTATTTTAAAGAACATAATAAATAAGTCAATTAAGATACAGTTTTTACAACAAATTGCATTTGAAAGTAGATTTATTCCTTATACGACGTTCTAATAATGGAAAATATACGGGTGTCATAAAATTTTAAAAAGGCAGTAGCAAAAATTTCAAAACCGAAATTTGATCGTGAAGTGTTGCCAATCCCAAAATTACGTCAGCGTTACGCACAGATACGTTTGTCCTTTATAATATAGATGCGTAAACCGTAAAATATAATAAATATAAGTTATTATGATGAAGTTATCTACTGACGCTCTTATGCTCGGTATTACGGAATGAAAAACAGCAAAATTTATTCCATACACGATCATGGAATTTTTCCCCCACGAAATCTAAACCCGACATAATTTTTTTCATCTCAAAATTTACATACGCACTTATCATATCCGTATTCACCATTTTCAAGAAATTGTTATTATAATTTTATCATTTTAAAATCATTTTAACTGAAAACTTGAAGTCATGATTGTCAGCAATATCTTTGCATGTGAACAGTCGCACTCTGAACTCGAGATTCTAATCTCAGTACCGGAGAGCAAAAATTGACTTAATTTATGTTTTTTAGATGCATTGTAAAAATGTTTAGTTTTATTTAAGAAAATGATCGTTTCCTTTTAAATATGACGTCATTTTCACTTTTCGCTTATTGTCTGAAACATAGTATTAGTACACATACAGAAAGAAACAAAATATGAAAACTTTGTGAGGAAAAATGCGTGTTTTCAAAAGCGGTACGTCATTTTTCCGTTTAAAATATTATGTCCCTTACGGGATTTTGCATCACTAAACCCTATACAACAATTTGTATCAACAATTTTGAATTTTTATCCGCAAATGGCATGAATAAATATAAATAAACCTAATTTTTTTTCTCTCTTCTCTGCAATAATGAAAGCTATCTAATTACCACCATTATGAAGAAATTTCATAGAATACTTTTAAAATTAAAATATAAAAACAGGGACATTAAAAAAAAACAGCCAACGCGGGCACATCTACAATTGAACAGCTTTCAGATAAAAAAAAAAAAAAAAAAAAAAAAAAAAAAAAAAACAATATCAGCAAAATTAGTTCATCAGAAAGCTCACGGCAGATGACTAAAAACAGCCTTGTGTTTTAAATATATAGATTATATAAAATTGTGAAAAATTAAATTAAGCAAATTATGTTATTTTTATAGTAGAATGTCTTAACTCTCTCGCTGCGCAGCCCGGGGTATGCTCGGGCTGCTAACTACAAATAAAAAAAAACTAATATCTCAAAAATAACTTGAGATACAGTTTTCAAACAAATTGCATTTAAAAGCTCATTCTTTCCCCTATACTCTCTTAAAAAAATTCAGCGATTTTAACTCCGACTGAGTGTATTTTCACTCTTTTCCAGTATTGAAAATGCACTTATCCTATAGGAGTGAATTTCATCCATCTTGCGGAGTGGCTTTTTTCATTCCTTTTTGATAAGCTGTTTTCGCTCTTTTTTCGACTAAATTAATAGGCAAAACGAGTGACTGCACTCATTATTGACAAGTCATTTTTAAACCCCTTTTTTTGTCAAATTTAATAGGCAAAATAAGTTATTTCCCTCTTATTTTCAGAATTTTTTTTTTTTAATTTTATTTTTTAACATATATAGCTCCCCAGTTTGCAAAATGTATTATTTTTAAAACTCCATTTTGGTTTATTTTAATCCAGATGCAGAAGAATAGAAGAAATTTTGTTTTTCATTTCTAAAAGATAAATTAAATAATAATAATAATAATAATAATAATAATAATAAAAGATGGTTCGCGCTATAACAAGACAAGATTTTTTAACTTGTCAATATCCTGAAGTACGCTGTTTTTACTTTATCTTTCTTATTATGCTTTTCTTCTTTTTAGTATTTTCACATTGTATATATAATTCTAACGTTATTAGTTTTAATCCGGAAATGTCGATTTCTTTAATTATTTCTGATATTATTATATGTTCTTAATATATTTTGCTTATGACACAGATAAATAATTATGGAATATAGAATTCATGTGTTACATAACTGCAGATTTTTTTTAGTTAAACTTTTGAATATGAACAGAGCGAAGTATAACACAAAAATAATAATTCACAAAATCATAATAATAATAAAAAAAAACAAGTTGTGTCATAAAATAAATTAATCATATTTTTTACTAATCTATTATTTTCTGATACTTTTTTTAATTATCTTTTACATTTCGTACTATTTACATTAAACTGTGTCAATTAAAAAAATAATAAATAAAGTGTAGATGTGTACAACTATTTAACTGAACACAATTTATTAAATACTTGTACTTACTGAAACATAAAAAAAATGGAACATATATTATAAGTTAATAATAATTTAATAATTTTTATAATCATGGGCTGTGTTCCGCAAATATTTCTGAGTGTCATGAGCAAAGTAGTATATCAATAATCAATAATATAAGCACAAAATTATATATGTTTAATAATGTAAATACCAATTAGTGTAATTTTACACAATTTGAATACGAGAAAACTACATATCTAAGCGCATTTTATTGATTATAAAAATTATGGAACAGTTGCATTAAAAAAAAAAGAAAAAAAAAGTAATTTAAGAAATTCATGTTTCCGGTTTTAAAGTAATAACGTTAAATAACGCAAAAATCATACATACAATGTGAAAATACAACAAGGAATGGCGAAGGAATTACAAGAAAGATGAAGTAAAACAGCGTACTTTACCTTAGAATTTTCAGTATTAGTAAAAATCCTAGAATCGCCGGTAGCCATCTTGGTTTTAGCTGCGAAACGAAAACGAAATTTATTCAGTTCTCTGTGATGATTGCCCCCTACCCCCTGCTTTCATAGCATAATCCATCTATCTTATTCTATACCATTTTTAAACCAATCAAATTATAATTATAATATTGTTTTTATCATGTAGGTAACGCTAACCTTTGACTTTTGAAACAAACGAGCGACTCCCTTTTCAAAATGGTCTCCCTTTGCCAAACTATATATCGCGTTACACGATTTCAACCAATGGGGAAGCTTCTTAATCCGCTCTTTTAGAGATATTTTTCTGTTCCGATCTGAAATGAGCGGTCCTGGGGATGCTACTCCTAAAAAGGTTATTTGGCAAGCCAGTTTTTTGTGGAAAATGTCTCTTTTTGATAAAACAGATACTCAGAAAGAACAAAAACACGCGTAAAACTTTTCGTCCTTTTGTTGAGTTAATAATTCGTTCTTTTGAATTAAGAGTGTACGACGGTGTAAACATTGAAAATATGCGATGTTTAGAAGTTCAAAACTTTGCAGCAGCAAAAATTGTAAAACCGAATTTTCATTTTTAATTTGTATGTGTTACCATTCGCAAAATGACGTATGCGTTACACACAGACATATTTGTCCTTTATAATATAGATAGAATCGTAATAAATATTGTATTAATGCATTTTTGCATAAAAGTGCAACAGCTATTGCACCAAGATTTGAATATTTATAAAACTAGTCATAGAGCGAACGCACCCCATTTGCCACGTTTGGTGCACAATCTCCGACTAGTTAAAAATATAAAGTGCATTTAAAAAAATACTTAAATTTTTTAAATTTTTAAATCACTAAGGTTTGCATATTTTTTGTTTTATTATAGGCAGTATCGAGGGTTTTCGCTCTTTTCCTTACAAAATTACTGAGGTAGACCTTTCTCAGGAAAATCTAAACTTAAATTTACTATTATTTATAATTCGTCTGCCGTGTATTTTATCATAGACAGGGATATAACTATGTGGTGCATAAACATCATATAAAGGGCCAGTATGCATTTCGAATATTTCATGCTACTAGAATTTTTTAAATATAAATATTTATCTTAAAACATGTTCTATTTTTAAAGCATTAATATTTGCATTATTTTCTATTGTAAGCAGCATTAAGGTTCTTGGCTTTTTATCCTACAATGAAATTTTGAGTAATAATAAAAAAAAATGAACACTAAAAAATTGTCAAATTAAAAGAATTACTGCACAATGCACACCTTAAGCTTGTAAAGTATATCCCTGCAAAAGATGGTGAAACTATAATATACACATATTTTTGTTCAAATAAAACTTTTTCAACGGAAATATTTTGACCTACAGCAATGGATAGTGCTTAAAATAATTCTTCGATTTATAAACAGTCTGCTTCAGCGTATTTATCGAACATTTCTCTATAAATTACCAATTTTCATATTTTGTATGCAATAGTTTTCTTAATTCCGGTGTCTAGAAAGGCCTCCGGTTACAAAAAATTCATTTTACGGTGATGACAACGTTAGTTATTTATTTTATTTTATTTTATTTTTTCTTAGAATAGCGATATACACGTATATACTACAATCGTTAAAAATTTCCAAATATACCAGCATCCGAATCCTGCCATTATATAACTCTTTGTTAATTTAAAATATACAGTGGTGGCCAAAATGTTGGACATATTGTGAAAATTTCATGTTTTATAACTTTGTGGTCTTGAAAAATACAACAAATTTCACTTAAGTACAAATGTTTATATATTAAATTCAAGAAAATTTAATGTAGAATTTAATATAGAAAAATTAAAATATTTGCATTACAAAAAAAATTACGCTAACAAAAATACAAAAATATCTATCTTAGATTTCATTACATTTTAAAGTTACACTTATGCATTCAATATTTTGTAGGATAACCCTTATTTTTTATTACAGCTTCACAGCGTCTTTTCATTGAGAGAACTAGTGTTTGAATTTCATCCTTTTTAATCACATGATGCCAAGAATCAATTATAGCTTCAATAAGTTGCGTTTTATTAGATGGACGATTTTTTTGTACAAGGATTTTCAAGCGTCGCCACAAATTTTCTATAGGGTTTAGATCAATGCTGTTTCCTGACCTGGGTAATAATTGTATACTTTTATTTTTAAACTGCTCTTTGCATATTTTTGCCGTATGGTATGGAATAGAATCCTACTGAAAGATAAATGGTGCTTTATTGGGGAAGAGATCCCTGATGGGAGGTATCAATTTTGGTTCCAGGATAGTTTCGATGTATTTTTTGCATTCAGAATGCTATCAATCACTTGAATGCGGCCCACACCATCTGCAGACATACAGGCCCAAATCATGACATTTGTTGGGTTCTTTGAAGTTGCTTCAATGCAATCAGGATGCAGCTCTTCCCCTACACTATGTCTCACACATTTTCGCCCATCACTACCAAAGAGCGATATTTTACTCTCATTGCTCCAAATTATTTGCTTCCACTGATTTTCTGACCAATTAATGTGTTTTTTCCCACTGAACTCGTTTCCTGCGTTGCTGAAGATTCAAAAATGGCTCTTTCCTCGGAATTCTACCTTTCAATCTAAAACCTGCTGATCTTCTTCTTACCGTCGATTCTCCACCAACCTTTAACTCGCGGTTAAACCTTCGGCAAATCTAACCGCCGGTTAATATTTCGAATTCATCGATAACTTTCAAGCCGCAATTAGTCGACCTTAGATTAGTCAACCCTCGGTTGAAATCTGCGTAGTTGATTGGACAAAGGAATCACATGACCTAGTAATCGTCTTTTCGAGTTCTGTCCTGCCTTGACACCATCTTTATCTGTTTCTTTTCAATAACGAAACTAAAGGCAGTATTGGGAATGCATACTTATCATGTTTAATTTTTAAATGAAAAATTCTTATAAAAAATTTTGGAATTACCATTTTGATTTCATGGTTTTGTTAGTTTACAGAACAAAATTTTCAATAAAATTCTTAACAACCAAATTCTTAAAAAACAGTTGATTAAAAAAAATCATTTTCTTTAATATAAGTTTAATAAACACTTATCTGACCAAACTAGTAGTATTAAGTAGAATAAAGGTAAATAATGCAATAGGTATATTTATTTATTTTTTACAATGAATATTATATATGAAGAAACTTTTATATATTTCTTTCTAATGCATATATTTTTCATTTAACAAATGTAATTAATTACAGATTCAATTAAAATATCTGGGATAAAATAGCATGCCGGTAGCAAAAAAAAAAAAAAAAAAAAGACAAGAGGCCTTTAAAAAGAAAATCATGCGTTGATTATTTATTACACATTTTTTTTTAGAGATCATATTTAATAACTTTAGAAGAAGGCCGAAAACATGTATTAATGTTCTTAATGTATTGCAAAATTAAAAAAAAATCTTCTGAAAAAAATGTTTCTCTAATACAAAAATCGTTATTTCAAACTTACTAAGTGTGTAAAAAAATAATAATTATTTATCTATTTTGAACAACTGACCACATATGCACAATTTGGTAGAAAATTCATGCTTTAAGAAACTATGAACGGTACGGCGAGGGGACTCAAATGGAAGAAATTTTTTTTCTATTTTTTCATTGTTATTAAAAAAGAGAGAAAAAGAGATTTGAATCATATTTTTTTACTAAATTGGCATTCAAAGGACATATTTCTATTTGGATTCGTTAGATGGCGCCACCAAAATACTTTGTAAATCAGTAAAATTTGAAGCTTCGTTTTAGATACACAAATTAATATAATTTTGCGTACATAGAGCAAAAATATCCAAAAAAAGGGGAGAAATGTAAGTGACACATTCTTTTATAATACCATCTTTGATAATTAATGCTTTGTTTAATTAATAAATCCTAAACAGCTTTGTTTTAAAAAAACAAGCATCAACGCACAATTGAAAACGACCGCCATCTTTCTTTCTAATAGGCATGCGCGGTTCACTAACCTACCACCCAGAGCTTGGTTGAGTTAGTCAACTCCAGGTTAGTATTTACCTCGAATTTCTTCAGGTTGGGTAAACGGTGAATTGGATTTCTCATTCAACCAAGAGTTAAGCTTAAAACGCGAGATTGAGGTTGACGGAGAATTACCGGGTTATTGTTCTTGAATTAACTGAAATACCCATTGCATCCATTCCACATCTAACAGCATCTGATGAAATTCCTCTATCATTGAGGCACATCCTTTTTATCTTTTTATCGTCAGAAGCACTTGTGCATTTTTTCGGCTTGATCTTGCCTTATTTATCACTGATTTCGTTTGTTTATAACGTAAGCACAACTTTCGTACGCCAGGAAAGGTGACTGACCCGCCAACCTGTCTTGCAATTTCAGTATAAGAGAGACCATTTTTTCTCAATATGACAATTCTGCTTCTTCTTGTAGGTGTTCAATCAGTTCTTGTTGTTGATGACATTGTTTTAAATTATTTACATTAAAAAAATAGAAATATATATAAAAAAATAAAAAATAAAAATAAATAAATAAATAAAAATAAATAAAAAAATAAAAATAAATAAATAAATAAAAATAAAAAATTGTAAAATAATAAAAAATTATTATAGGATGGTTGGGTGGGTAGATGTTAGAGTACGGAGGAGGGTGGTGTTGTCTGGATAATACGCAATGGTTAATTATTAAAAAAAATTGATGGAGCATTTGAATTATAACTACATTGCTAATACACTTTTTATATGGAGGTTGATTCGATATTTTATATATATATATGGTGACGTTAAATTTTTATTTCCATTCATATTGAATTTATTCAGCTTAATTAATATTTAATCAAGCTACAATTACTTGTTTTTAATTTTTAGTCTTCTCGGGACAATATCATATTAATTTCTAATAGTATACCATCTTTATGGAGAATAATATGCATAATAAGTTTATTTGATATAACTAATGGTATTACAGTTTGTATTAAAATTGGGTTATTAGTTTTTTATTATTCCTCTATACTTTTTAATATTGTTTAATTTTGAACTTAGTATTAAATGATTAATTATCGGTTATATGTGAATGATAATCCAAAATTCATATTCTTTAGTTTTTTATGGTTAATATGAAAATAAACCACACAATTTACTTGTTATCATTAGGTAATTGGGGAATGTAGATTCTGACATAATTATATCAACATCCATTTTTTTTCCTTTTTGTTCATTTTATTAGTTAATTTTTTTTAATATTTTTTATATTTAAAAGTATTTCTTATAATTTTTTTATTATATATAATTTATTATATATAATTTATTTAGTGTTATAGCATATTGCTATATTATATTATTATTGTTTTAAAATTATTTAAATTTTCCGTATAGATTAATTCGGTATGATAGTAGAATATATTGTAATCATTCTATTAACATTTGTATTTGTTTAATATTTATTTCAATAATGAAATATAATATGGTATTTTTATATTAGAATTTGTTGGGATATAGCAGTTGGTATATTATGATAGTATTAGCTTATAATAGCTTATGACATTTTGTTCATAATCTTTTCAAGTTAATATCATAGATGGCAGCACCAAAATTTAAATTGGATTCTGTCCGATGCTTCGATTAGCGTAATAATATCAACTTTTAACACATGGTGAAGCTAAATGCTGGCTATTTGCGATAATGTAAACTAATAGTTTTGGTATTTTTTACTTTAGTTAAGAAATATAAAAAATTTAAAAGTGCTAAGAGGTATTTTACTTATTATGTAATTAATTTCTATTTCTATTTATGTTATTTTAATTGCATTTATCACGGTATTTCAAAATAGATTAACCGTATCCATGAGGTTTTAAAATCTGTGTTAACTTGACTGTAAAAATAACCTTAAATTTATCGAGCTTTTGGATACCATGTGTTGATGTGTATTTGGATAAAATAACTGGGATTTTATTAGGTATTTTGTGTAATATTACTATTTTTCCTTGCTATATATTAAATATTTAAAAGATTGTATTGCTTTTTCCATTTCATAACATTTAATATTATTCTGTTTTCATTTGAAACTATTCTTTTAGTTATATTGGTCGTTAGAGTGCAGGAGAGAAACAATTTTCAGCTTTTAGTTTTTTTCTCACAGAAAACGACTAATTTTGCTTATATAATTGAATTCTGTACTCTTGCTAACGTAATTCAATATATAAGCTTTTCAAAAAAATTTTCGAAATCCATATTCTTTATTTTCATTCTTCCTTATTAATTCTTGTTATATAGTACAAGGGACTTTATTTTATACATAGCAGCTTGTATATTATGTTTTTGGTATCCATTCAGTGTGTTTGGGGACACTGTATTGTTGTAAATTTATTCATACTATGACAATTTTTGTTGCTGGTCAGTAATGTTTAATTAATGGTTATATATATATATATATAATAAATTTGAAATCACAAATATATGAAGAATTGATAAAACTCCAAAGATGATTTAGAAATGAACATATGAAACCAGTATGTAAAATAAGAAACTGTGAATGACTCACAGAATCATCAGAGGAGCTTGTGAGTTCATTCATAGAAGATGCGTTATTTCATCCAATTTTGTCGGCATTAAGCCTAAAATGACAAAATTCAGCTCCTTATAACGCAAACATTACAGAAAATAGATCTGGATTAATAAATTGGAACTGGATGTCTAGAGTTGCCATCTTAAGTCCAAAAAATAAAAATAAAAATAAAAATAAAAGGAATGAAAATGATTGAAGAAATCAAGAAAATACTTAGATTAACTTTCAGTTAAACTAGAATGAAAAAATAGGAATAAACTTAATAAGTACTGAGTGAATACAAAATAAAATAAAGAAAAGGAATAAATTAATACAAATGAAGAAATAAAGAATTATATAAAAATAAATAAAAGGGCAATTGATTAAATTAATGTTTTAAAGACAAAAAATTATAATATAAAAAAAATGAGAATATAAATAACATTTAAAAAGATGAGGAATATTTGAGATAGTAAAAATTAGCCTTGTATTATGTAAATAAATGTGAAAATTTAAAAAGCAATGAGGAATATTGAGATAGTAATATACATCCTTAAATGATGATGCAATATGTGAAATGTTATTATGTTAAATGCATGATACCCCATATAAATATATATATATATATATATATATATATATATATATATATATATAATTATTATTATTATATGTCCATACAATATATGAGCATATATACATACACTTATACACGCTTACACACATAAAAACATATAAGGTTTTAAACTTTTTTTAGCATTCCCGACCTCAACCCTACATAATGGTATTTTTATTTTTATTTTTTTATGTTTTTAGTGTATAATGTATGGAAAAACATACACATACACCAAAACATTTTTTTTTCTTTTATAAGAATATATATATATAATATATACACATACATATAATTTTTTGTGTGTATGATTTTTATAATTTTTTCAGCAATCCACATCCCACCCTCCATAATAGTGTTTTCGATTTTTTAGTTTTTTTAAACATATTAAATGCCTATATGCTGGTAAGAAGTAGAAAAAATGAATATTAAGTATATATAACATTATTCTGATTAGTTACTCTAGTATTCACCCTTCTGCAAAATTTATTCCACTAAAATACCGCTTTTACAAATCAAAATATATTACAGTTTAGTTACTGACATTTGATTGGTTCTCAGAACAGTCATTATGATTGGCTAGGAAGCTTTTACTATAATACATTTCAGCATTCATGACTAATTCTGTTAGCATTTTAGACGAAAGTAAGCTTAACTTTTTTTATAATACAGATATTTTAATTCTGTTTATTTTATTAAATTCTACATTAAATTTCCTTAAATTTGATATATAAACATTTGTATTTAAATGAAAATTAATGTACTCTATAACCACACTAATTTATAAAACATGAAATTTTCAAAAAATGTCCACAATTTTCGCCACTACTGTATATAAATTTAAATTCTATATTTAAAAGCTTTTTATATTTAAATAATTCGCTATATTTCAACGTTCTAAGAAATATCACTCTACTTGAAAATCGACCCTTTACTATAATTTTACACCTTTCTTTACTCACTTGCTAAACTTTTACTGAAACTGTAAACGATTTTATGAAATTGCACTTATGAAATGTCCTTCACTAAAGTATAAATATCGTATGATAACGCCCAATGCCTTTCAGACTGATGCTTAATGCGTCTAATAACATTATGTACAATGAAACAAGTGTAATGCTTTTCTAGACTTTTTTTCTTAACAGGATGTTAATAAATCTTTTAAGTATATTTAGAACTTTCCAATCGTAAAAGCTTAACATTACTTGTAATTACTGGCTAATATTAAACTTGGCTTTTCACAAATTAAAATAAATCAAGAATTGTAAAATTCGAATAGAAGAAAACGAATTTTGTAAGACGACTTTTTATTTATTTGGATGGGTGAAGCGAATCCCCTACTAGGCTACACAAATTACATTTTGTCGTACACTTTACAAAAAAACTATTCAGTATTTTGACTTGAAATTAAACATAAAAATAAATTATGATCTGTACATTTGCACAATATTATTATTTTTTTTTTTTTTACAGAATAACATTAAACAATTTATTATTTTAATTAATTTATTTTACATGTTTTTTCATTACGGACGCATTTTTGCAAATAAAAAATGAAACACATATATTTTCAGAAGAAAAAATAAATCATGGAGTTAGTAATTATAGATAGAATCATGATTAATTAAATAGTTTCACGATTTCTTTTATGACATTTTTAAAATACCTTTTTTTATGAAAATTATATCTTATTTTTAATGAATTAAAATTTGTGAAGATTCAATTATTTACATTCAATTATAAAAGTATTTTTCAATGTTAAGAATTCAAATACACAATTTATTCTTATTATGTGATATCATTTATGCAGATGATACTTATGCATTTTAAAAGAATTACATTATAATTTTTTTTGTAAAGTGGCAACAAAAGAATTGTAAACAAATAAAATTAATTGTTAAATTCGATATATCATAAATAAAAGATTCGGAGGAAATTCTTAGTTATTTGGCCGAATTTACATTTCTAAAATTAAAATGCGCCAAAACATAAAATAACGTTTTTGCTTAATAAAAATGCAAAAATAATATAAAAAAGTATTGTTACTTTCAAATATTTATCTTATTAAATAATGCTTCGCAAATCCAAACAAAGCATGGGTTTTGCTAGTTTTTTGGTATGTTCGTAATTATATAAATACATAGTACTTATAGTCGTCGTCTCGTCCGTCCGTCTATCCGTCTCTCCGCATATAACAGGCAAAAACTACCCAACCGAATTGTTTGAAATTTAATGTATGTAGTCGTTGCAAAATAGTGTCGAGTCATTTCAAATTTTACGAAAATCGAATCAAAACCTAAAAAGATATTAATAAAAGTTTTCTTCTTTCTATTAAATCCTATCATACGTAATGAGTTCAGTGATATTCGATGCCAGGTTATGATTCTGGTTGTCATGGTGATGACGTCCTGTTTAAGATGGAGTCCTATTATTTCCGTATGACTGAATTTAATATATAGAATCGTAATATATTTTGCATTCATGTATTTTTGCATAAGAGTGCAACAGCTATTGCACCAAGATCCGAATATTCATAAAACTATTTATAGTATGAACGCACCTCATTTGCCGTGCAATTTCGGACTTGTTTATTCTTCGTTTTTATGCAATTTATAGCTTCCATGACTAACGGTAATTACTTGAGAGATTTATTCATAGAAACATATTAAAGGTAAATTAGATTAATGAATCAGCGAAATAATAGAATTGAATTGCAACACTGCAATGTAATTCTAATTATTGTATTGCCTTAGAATGTATATTGATAGCCGATTTCAATTACGTCTAGTTTTACTTATTTATTATACCTTTATCACGCGGATTATCAGATGACAATTAGTATATTTGTAATTAATTCAACAACAGAAAACATTTCTGCATAAAAATTGCTATTAAAACTATAGTAAAATGTTGTTGATTGAAAGACGCGTTTTTAGCGCAGGAAAACACTGACAATTTATAAAATTCAAAGTATAATAACTGTGTAAGTTCTGGTCGTAAAAGTGTGGAATTTTCTTTAATGGCCTTCTAATACACATGGGCATCAATTTTCTATGTACGCTCTCAGAATTATTTCCTTCAATTCGTGAAATTTTTCCTGGCAGCAGTGCTACCAGGATTTCTCCCTTTAATAGACGAATATCCGTTTCTTTTTTTCTCCGTTACAGGAGGTAAAATATGCATCAGTTGGAGGAAATGTGGGTAAAATAACAGTTGCAGTCCAAACAAGTACAAAGTTGCAATCCTTGGAGTCGAACAGCTGCTGCAGTGTTACGGGAACAGTACTCTAACCACTTGGGTACAGTTGTACGGTAATGAAACAGTTTGAAGTAAATATATTTGCGTCAGATGGGTGTGGCTTGATTAATTTCTTTAAAAGGCTTTGAATTTTGAAGTTAATTTCGGGAAGATTTCGTCTTCAATGAGATTGGGGGTGGGATCTTAATTCCTTAGCAATAAAATAGGATAAAAAAAAATCCCTGCCGGCTCGGGCCTACAGGCGGAGGTAGATTTCGATGTTAAGTACTAAATTCTCTAACAAAACTTAAATCAAGATTAGAGATAAAACCCAGTTTCTTCAGAAAGAGAGAGTTGTAGGGAGCTAAACTTTTGTGAAAATTGTAATATACACGAATACACACACACATATATATGGAATAGGTTTAAAAAATGGCTACAAAAAATTCAGAGAACCTTAAAGTGTAAAAATATGTTAATATTTCCATAGTCGGGTTTTTATCATGTTTTAATATGTTTCTTCAAACTTACATGGCGTTACATATTCACCTGCTGAGGTCCATTATATTTCCAATATGACGCAATATACATATTTTTTTAATTCGTCAAACTATTTATTTTGAGTTTTCATGCTGAAATCTTGCTCTAGGAAACTTATGACGTAATATTCAATTTGTTTTCAATTTGTCAAACTATTTAATTTTACACGTGAAAATTTTGCAAAAGAAAAGTAATTGTTGTGGTGAGAATTTTATTATTTGGTTTTTTTTAATTGTTGGCAACTGCTATAACGAAAAACTTTTATTTTTTTCCTGCCATTGTTGTGTAAGAGCTGGTTTTATCAGAATCATGTTAAGACAGTATTGAAAATTTTGAACCCTCCCCATTTCCACCCTCTTGGGCCGATTTCGCCCATTTTCAATCCCCGCCGAGATATTAGCCATCTCAAAGTTGTTGGCGAGTTTGAAGATGATTCGTGCATAATTGCGACTTTTATCGTGCGGACAAAATTTAGTACATACATACATACATATATATATATATATATATATATATATATATATATATATATATATATATATATATATATATATAAACTTTTTAGGTGGGGGTGGTTTTGGGTTCCTGGGGTCCTATAATGAAAAGTTATGAAGGAATTTTTCAAAAGTCGCACCATGGTAACGACTGCAATAGGTAGTATTTCTTACGAAATCTACCTAATATGAATTATAATTTTTTTTTATGCACCGGGTGTCCTAAAAAGGACTGACTGATTTTAAAATTCAATAACTTGAAAACGTAGACAGATATTTAAAAAATTCTTGCAGGAGGGTTATGCATGAGGTCAAAAATTTTTTACAGTGATTTTCGATTTTAGTTCGCATTACAAACAATAGATGGCGCTGTAAGCAATATGCGCTAAATACAGGCTCTATTTTTTGGCCTTTCACTTCTTCCATGCGGAAAAAGGAGGATGAAATGCATTGAGTGGGTTCCGAAGTACCAAAAATCGAGCTTGAATTTAGCGTCTATTGATCGCAGCGCCATCTATCGTTTGTAATTCGAACTAAAATCGAAAATCACTGTAAAAAACCTTTTGACCTTATGCATAACCCTCCTGCAAGAATTTTTTAAATATCTGTCATTGTTTGTAAGTTATTGAATTTTAAAATCAGTCAGTCCTTTTTAGGACACCCGGTAGATAGCTAGATGTAAATATGAATATTATATTTTTATGCGAGATATCGTTTAAGTAAAATCGATTTTTTTCCATTTAATATTTTAATTAAAATATCTATTTTAAATGTGTTCATTTAAGATATATGTTATATGCGAATATTTTTTATAACTTTAAAAAACAAGTTGTGAATACTGTTAACCCTTTCAGGGGTAAGGTACTTAGTAAAATACTGAAATGAATGAATGACACCGGAATTTACAAACAAATTTATTTGAAAATAAATAAAAGCTTTTCATCAGGTACTTAATAAAACGAAAATTTTCAAACCAAAATTCTGGTGTCAATGTCCCATTTAGGGATTAAAATTAGGTGATCCAAAAATGAACCACCGCCCTTGAAGGGGATAAATGAATGAGAAAATTAATAGTTATTTATTTTTAAATTCAAAAACATGTCTTTTCTTTGTAGTTGCTTTAGTTTTTTTTAAATTATTATTATTAAATTAGAAATCTTAATTTATGGAATTTTTAGTTTTTCGGTTTTAAAAACAATTCAGATTTCAGTATTAATAGAGCCAATACGCATGCGTGCTAGGAATGAAGGGAATTTGTCCCTCTTTTTCAGACTTTCGGGAAGAATTCACGGGTAAAACATGTTTTCTAGGAGTACGGAAATAATATGTTAAAAAATGAGGAATAATATAGTGTATATTGACGAGTTTTTCTGGCAGTGTATAAATTACAGGAAACGAGAATCATACAAAAATAAATCACAATTTTAATGTACAGTCGTGAAAAAAAAAAAGTAAACACTACCGACTAACGCTGAGGCAGATTATAATAGAAGAAAGTTACTGGCACCAAACAATTGGAAATAAAGTCTACTTTTTAATGATGTGTATAAAACTTGCTTAGGAGGCCATTTACATATCAAAACGAACCCAAACTTCGTATTTTTTAAACAGCAATTCCCAAGTTTGACACCATAAATAAATTCTACACCCTTCCATTAGCCTAAATCCAATTTTTCATGAAATTCGTGCGACTATTTTCCGAGAAATTAATTATTTTAAAATAAGACTATTTTAGGGGCTGTATCCAAATTGAAGTTTCACTCGCTTAATATATTTTGACTATTGTCAGCCCAAATATTTCAGTAAAATGAGAGAAACATTTTTTTTTTTTTTAATTATGCTGTTCTGCGCATCATACACGGCCCCTTAAACCATTATTTTGACATTTTTTAATGATAATTCGAAAACTATTTGAAAGAAAAATTTGAAATTGAGAATTAGCATAAAGCAGGACATAATAAATATAAATCTATCAAAAAAATGTAGATTGCAATTCATATTTTTTTCGAATATTAATTTCATAATTCACAATTCATATTATGAAATTTTTAAAATTACAAATTCAGTGTATTTATGTTTGGGTTTGCTTGTATTATAACCACACAGAAAATTATTACATTAGGATTATAATTTCTGGAGATATTAATAAAAATATGAAAATGTAATTTAACATTTGAAGCTCTAAATTTTGAATGTTTATAATTCAAAAACGTATCATTCAAATGACTAGAAATTTCGTTTCTAGGCATAGTTTGAACCGAAGATTTACAATATAGTGTCAAAATTGGGTGTTGCCATTGAAAAAACAAAATTTGGTCTGGTTTTGATTTGTAGATGGCCCCCTAAGCAAATTTATATACATCATTTAAAAGTACACTTTATTTCCAATCCTTTGATACCAGTAACTTTTTTTACAATAATTTGTTGCAGAGTTAGCAGGGGGTGTTTAATTTTTTTTCCAAGTCTGTACATACAATTTCTTGTAATACAAATGCCATATCTAACATCTGTGCTTTTTTATAAACGGAAGCATGTTTTTATCATCCGCAGTTTGAGAAATAATCGCTATAACCTCTACTTTGAATCACCTGGTATCACAAAACAGATTGAAACAAGCTTTTGTCTGTTAAAGATAAGTAAACGCTAACCGATGTAATTCGCAAATGTGTTCAGAGATAAGTAGGCGATTTGATTTGCAAAAAGCGTTCAAAGATAAGTAGGCAATTTGATTTTCAAAAGAGTTTAAAAAAAAAAAAAGTTGGAAATTGCTTGTCAAACGTGGCAAATGAGGTGCGTTCGGACTATAACTAGTTTTATGAATATTTTTTGCGACGCATATTGTAATGAATGTACATTTTAATGCACTTCATAAGTGCATATCAATTTCATTTTGTTCGAAAGGCTGTAACATCATTAAAATGCACTTGAAATAATTTTTCCCATTGGCCTTAATGTAACGGAAAACTTTTGACTGTACCTGTCATTAAACTATGCATCCGATCTTCATAAAATTTGAAATGACTTGACAATATTTTGCAACAATTATATATTTAAAATTTCAGACCATTCGGAAGGCTGTAACATCATAAAAATGCACTTGCAATATTTTTTTCCCATTGGCCGTCATGTAACGGAAAAATTTTGACTGACCCTGTCATTAAACTATACATCCGATTTTCATAAAATTTGAAATGACTAGACAAAATTTTGCAACAATTATATATTTAAAATTTCAGACCATTTGGTTGGGTAGATTTTGCTCTGTTATATGCGGACAGACAGACGGACAGACAGACGGACAAACAGACGGACAAACGGACGGACTGAATGACGACTATAGGTGCTACGTATTTATCTATAGATGCTACGTATTTATACAGGGTGTCCGGTCTCAACGGTGTCCAATGGCTAATTCCTAAACCGTTAGTCATAGACATATAGTTCCAATTAGAAAAATGCTTTAAATCAGGTAAAGAAATATTTTAAAAGCGATTTGTTTCAACAAAAACATTTCTTTAAAAATTACGAATTTAAATTTTTATACGGTACCCCGGTCCTATAAGTTATATTTAGTAAACTTTTCCTATTACACTGACAAATAAGACAAAAAAAGTCCCGTTCATGTAACACTAAAATCGTGCGAGTTATGAAACTTTAAAAATGCATGACTTATGCCACTTTTCTGCTCTGAAAACAAATGAGTTCGGCTTGGCTTTGAGGGGTCACATTCCAAGTGCTTAAAGTATTCGAAGATCTCATTTCATGTGTATCTGCGCTATGAAAAAAATCGTACAAGCATTAGGATTAAGTTAACATTTATTGAGTTTCAGATTGGCTAAAATAACATGTGTTTTATTTTGTCAGGATTTAAGACTGTTTCTTTTATGATTTCTTTTAACAAAAATTATGTTATTTTTATAAGTTTTTATGTAACTTCAACGATCTTATGTATTTTTTTTCAGTTCAAAATTTGTATTCGAACTTTAACCCACTTTCAAATATCCGAACGAGATTACATTTTACATACTAGCGCAAATCCGATAACAATCTAATATTATTATGATTTTCGGTGGTTACCATTTATACTTATTTTACAGGATAACACAAAAAATTTCGGATGGATTACCGCCAAGAAGTTTAAGAAAAAGTTTTAGATTAGATAATACAAGACTGCGATTGTTGGTTTTTTTAACTCTTATGTACTTTTTAGCACTGAATCCGAAAATTGCCTTAATTTTTAACAATCATGTCAGGATATTTCGCAAATCATAATTTGTCGAATTTAAAGAATAACAAAAATCGGATACTATAAAGTAGAGGAGATGGTTGTATTTTTTAACTTTTGATAATTGATTTTTACGTACTTATTAGCACTAAATCTGAAAATGACTTTCATTTTTAACCATCACGTTAGAATTTTTTTGCAAATGTGTAAGTTAAAATATAGCGAAAATCTCATACTATAACACGTATGTAAAAATTATTTTATTTTATTTTATTCAATAATTTACTCGATATTTTTGCTTATCTTGGGATTCTTACAGCTGGGTGGGGTGATGAGATGGGGGAGGAGATTAAATTTTAACTTTGAACTTTTTAACTTTTAAATTTACAATTTGCGAAAAATTCTGATGGAATGGCTATAAATGAAGGTCAATTCCGGATTCAGCGGTACAGAATACATAAGAATCAATTATCAAAAGCTAAAAAATATGAAATAACCGAACTTTTACAGGCTAGTGTAATCTAATAATATTTTAAAATACGTATCATTTTGTAAAGAATTGAGGCTGTTAATTTAGCATTATTTTATTTAATAAAAATTCTGTTTTTTTTTCATACTTCTTAGATGTTTATTACAAATTGTATATTTTGCATTAATATGTCAGAATGACTAAAGATTTCAAATTTATATTGCAATGTTAATTTTACTCTCAACCATTTATTAATATATCTGACGAAATCATATTTCGACTAAATTTGTGAATGACCCCCAATTTGCAGCAAAAAGTAGGCCCAAACTTTAAACAGGTATTACTTGGTCAATTTTTATCGTAGAACAACGGGACTTTTTTTGTATTACTTGTCAGTGTAAAAGGAAAATTTTACTAAATATAACTTATAGGACCGGGGGACCATATAAAAATTTAAATTTCGTAATTTTTTAAGAAATGTTTTTATTGACCCAAATCGCCTTTAAAATATTTCTTTACCTGATTTAAAACATTTTTGTAATTGGAACTATATGTCAATGACTAACTGTTTAGGAATTAGCCATTGGACACCGTTGAGACCGGACACCCTGTATAATTACTAACTCACCTGAAAAAGGTAAAAAACTAGAAAACAGGAATTCAGCTTTTTTCAGAATTTAGTGTCACCCCGATGAAAATATATTATATATAGATAGTACAAAATATATTTCAGAAAGACTTAAAATACACGTTTTTTAATTTATAAAAAGACTCCATTTACATCCGCTGAAGAATTCCACATTGACGATCGAGTCAACATCTATAGAAAAGTATGTATAGGACGTCACTATCGCGTAATAATACACAAACCCAGCAAAAAGTGATGTCGTCGTGCAAGAAACTCGACAAAAAATCGGGTATCTAATGTTTCATATGCCTTCATTTGTTTGTTACATTAAAATGGATACTGAAAATTAAATATGGTTCGTAATAGCCCCATGTTTTATCAGAAATCATTCATTTATATCTTTTCAAAATTCGGAAAATGTTATTACATACACGGATCAATAAAATTGCATTCTTTCAGCTTTTTTTATAGAAATTAAGTAAATGCGAAGAAAAAATGTCACACATACATACTTTAAAATACATTTTTATAGCAGTCGATATTCTTGGCATAGAACGTATTTTAATGTTTTTTTTCTTTCAGTTTTTATGAAAAAATGGCAACAAAAAGGTATAGTAATCTTCTATTGCTATTTTTGACTAATTTCCCTTTACTTTATACAGAAACGGAGTGCCTCAATTGCCACCATTAAAGAAAGGGTTTTAAAAACTACAAAAAAAATTAATATCTCAAAAATAAATTTAGATGCAGTTTTCAAACAAATTGCAGTTGAAAGTACTTTTTTTCCCTATACGAAGGTGTAAAAATTGAAAATGTGCAATACTTAGAAGTTAAAAAAATTATAGTAGAGATTATCAGTATTTCACCGTACAATGATACATCTGCTTCGTTTTACGACTGGCTTGTGTAACGGGACGTTATTTTTTAGGGGCGATACTTTAATTGCTGCCCGAAAGAAATAGCATATCGGGGCTAATAAGATTGTTAATGTAATAGTACTCCATTACTTTTCAGAAAGTTACACTTTTTTGGTTTTTTGTACGACCTCTTCCCATACCCTAGACAATTTTGATCAATAAAGAAATTCCTTTTGCTGCATCATGATTATTACAAAAAATGCACGTTTAGGGGAGACTAGGGAGGGTTGACCATACGGGAGGCTTGACCCACCCATCAGTTTTCATATTTAAAAGAATTTCAGAGTTTTATCAATAGGTGTCAAGCAAAGCTATTAGAATGCTCAAACAACAGTCTTTGCTTCATACAGATAATCGAAATATGTGTGGAAAAAATCAATTGTGAATGGTTTTTACCCTAAAAGTCGTGTTTTTTAGAAATATTTTGTAAGCTTTTTTCAAATAAGATATATCATAGAAATTTAAGTAAGTAGGATTTAAGTAATGCTGAAGTATTGAGCTTTCATTCAAGGCATAAAGATTGTACAGTAAGTTAGGCTTAACATAACAGCATGCTATTCTTTAGAAAATAGATATGTGGGGAGGTTGACCCAGTCAGTGTGAGGGAGGGTTGACCAGATGCTCAAGGCTCCCTTAATTAAGTGGTTTTTGGAAATCTTTTTATTATAAACTGTGCAAAGTGAAAGGTTAATGGTTATATATAAAAAATGTACATTTATTCTGCAAAGCTACAGTAAAATGGAGTGATGAAAAAGAAAATGTTTAAAACTGACTAAAGAAAGATATGGAAAATTGCTATTGTATCCACTGCAAGAAAAAATTTAATCAAGTATAAATGGGAAAATTGATTTGAACTTTTTTCCATTTAAATATTACTTGCAATAGGTAAATATAATCAGTGGAAATTAGAAAGTATGAAAGCATAAGCAGTTTTAACCCTGTCAGCGGCATTGGTATGTTTATGAAACCACTTAATTTTAATTCCAAAACGCCACAATGGCACCAGAATTTTGCTAAAATCTTTTCCATTTAATAAGAATGCGAAATACAGCCTTTTTGTTATTTACAAATCAATTTGTTCGTAAATTCCGAGGCCAGTCATTTATTTCGCCATTTTATTACTGAAAGTACTTTGCCACTGAAAGCATTAAAAGATGTTAATAATAAGTTAAGTGCTCATGCGGCTGCAAAAGAACATAGCATCTATCGAAAAACTTTAAAACGGTCTGTAGTCAAATCTCACAAGGATGAATACAGTGAGATGAAGCCAAACTACGTGAAAACTAAAGTTGTTAGATCGAGTGTCACAAAAAGTAGGATAAGGAGACAAAAAAGGGGGACAGTGGCTCCTAAATCCGGTCATAATAATACATGAAACCCTATGAAAATGGAACCTGTCTCTGACGAAATGCTGTCTTAAATGTCAAAATTTCATTTACCCTGCTGTACAATTATACCTGCTCAGACAAAATCATGTTTAAAGCAAAATTTTTCTCCTCTGACTTGCAATATCATATAAACAGGTTTGTTTAAGCATCATATTAACAAATATATATATTTTTTATAATAATTAAAGCACGTAGCATAAAGTTATTTTGTTTTTTTTTAAACTGATTTTATTCCACTTCACAAATATTTCAATATAAAACAAAGTGGGTCAAGCCTCACATATAGTTTGTCAACCCTCTCATATGTGGGGAGCCATGACCCATTATTTTCTCATGATTAAAATCAATGATTTTTCAAATTTCTTATATATTACACTTATGCAGCAATTTTATTTTGATAACTGATTGTACTATAACGAATACAATGATGTATAAAACGTTATTCTAGGCTCAATATTAAAAAAAAAAAAAAAAAATCATTTTGTAAAAAGTGGGTCAACCCTCCTTACTCTCCCCTATATCTTTAAAATTGAACTTGATGTGCTTAATTAAATATTAGCCATTGTGAATGGAGATCATATAACAAATATAGAAATGGAAATCTGTGAGGTATTGCAGCAAAAGAAAAAAACCGACGACAACACTTTAAACAAAAAATAATCGAGCTTTAAAAAATATTAATGGCCAAAAGCCCGTTTTTTTCTGGTTTTTTTTTTTTTTTTTGTTTCGTTTTGCTTCTTTCCTTTATGGGCTGTGTATGATCTTTGCCCATGTACTATTTTATTTATATGTACAGTCGTGGGGGAAAAAGTAAACACTCTCTAACTCTGCAACAAATTATTGTAGAAGAAAGTTACTGGTGCCAAGCGATTAGAAATAAAGTCTACTTTTAAATGATTCATATACAATTTGCTTGTGATTTATATAAAATTTGGAACACTATGTGTAATTCTTGGGTTTCTGGGGTTTGCCTTGATGAACATCCATCGAGAAATACAAGTAGAGACCAAATCCATTTTGAATGTAATGTCAGCGGAGCGCACTTAGCTTGTGTTATGATGTCATAATTTGTAAGTGCATTTTTTAAGTACTTTTTAAGTACTTAAGTGCTTAAGTACTTTAAGTACTTAAGTGCATTTTTAAGTATTTCCTTTCGTACTCTGTTGTCATATTTCACAAGATTGTAAAATTTAATTCATTCTTTAATGTTTACTTTGAAATAGTGCACATATACATTTTTAATTATAAATAAAATTAGTTATTAATTAATCTAGATAATTACTTGTTAATGAGATGCTTTATCATTAATGGGTTTTGTCAGTTTGAGCATGCTGAGCTAGAACCTATTTGAGCTCCGCCCCCCCACCCCACCCGTCAATAATTTTTTAATTGCTACGCTACTGTATCTAACTCTTAATTAAAAATTTAAATACTCTGTGTAAGTGTGAACGATTCTCCATTTATCGTAGCAAGTCTTGGGCGGCTTTTCTATTTGAACAACGTTTTAAAAAACCCGTCTCATTGTTACATCTCTGCCCCATGCATATTCTGTAAAATAATTTGTATTGAAAGTTTTGGCTCAGCAAATAAGAGAAAAAATCACTTAGTGAAATTTGGCAAAGTCTGGAACAGTAGAAAAGAAGTACTGGTCCTTTTTTTCTGGTATAGGAAATTGAACGACTTTATAACCTTTGAAACTAAAAAGTACATATGTATACTATATTACAATATCGTACGTGGCACAGAAATCGCGATTATTTGTTAATTGTGTAATGGCAACGCCCGAATGAAACGCATCTCATTATTGAACAGCATTCAATGCCTCTCCATAGATATAAAGGAGATAATCAAAGGGGAACCCTGTTCTGTCGCCAAATGTCGCCACGTTATCGCTAACCTGGCAATATCTGAAATATTTCGCCAAATTCACATAGACTTCCATTGTAAACCAATTGAGTTTACTTGATTACAGAAAATCAACAAATTGAGATATTTTAATACAACAAAAACTAATATTAGCTTAAGGCAGGCATGTGAAACATGCGGCCCACGGGCCACAAGTGACTCGCCGACAACTTCTCTGCGGCCCGCCAATCCTTTGGCATTTTACCTGTGTTTAATTCAGTTACAAGTTTCAATTTTCCAACTGAGTGAAAAAGTTAGCAATGAAGCAAAGTGAACAATTAGACATATATTAAATATGTTCGATAGAAAACTTTTTCTGGTAGAATAAACCTTATTTGAACGAGAAAATGTGTTTAATAAATAAAATGAAATACGTATACTTAACACATCGATACAAGACACAATTTGTTAAATAAATTTTCCGATTCAAAAATTTTTTACTCGAAAAAAATCCGGAAGATTAAAAGTTATACCTTTGCTAGATTAACATATAGCATGTACAACATTTTTTTTTTTTTTTTAAAGTTAATACAATTTAGAAAATCCAATTAAACTTTGTAGGTTTCGTTTAAAAAAGTATTATCAAGTATTTTTTCGAAAGTCAAGAATTTTTTCGAAAAATAAAATAAAATAAACTATGAATTATAATAATAACTTTGGCACTTTACTTGAATATTTCTTTAACATGGCACATGTTTTGCACGTACAAGTTTTACTGTGTGCAATTGTAATAATATTATCTACTTTGTTTGATGTGGCCCGCGGCTTTGTATATAATGATTAATTTGGCCCGCGTCGGTAAGTGAGTTTGACATGTCTGGCTTAATGGATTATATTAACTACATTTAAGGTACTAGATTAATTTTAACACAATTATTCTAATTGGTAAACGAATCATATTAGATGTAAATTTCCAACTGGGCGAAAAATGTCCGGACCAGGATTCGAACCCGAGATCTCCTGACTGAAGCCGCCAGTGCTCTGCCATCTGAGCTATCCCGGACGATCCTGGTCGAACTTTTTCACCCAGCTAACCTTGAAGATGACAGCATCTGGTTTGAAACCTGATTCAGCTCAACAGAACGATATTTCGTATATATATTCGTAAATATATTTCGTTTATTATTCTGTTGAGCTGAACCAGGTTTCAGATCAGATGCTGTCATCTTCAAGGTTAGCTGGGTGAAAAAGTTCGACCAGAATCGTCCGGGATCAGTGTTGCCAATCTGCGGGTAATTACCCGAATTGCGGGTATTTTGATCGCTTGCGGGTATTTTGGGGGGTATTTTCGAACGCAGTATTTGAGGGTATTTTTTTTTAACTTGACGTACAAGTTTTGACTTTTTTAGTACTTTACTCTTGTGCAGTTTGTATTTTCTCACTGGCAGCCAGAGTTTCGTATCGTTCGTAAACGTGTTTCAGTCAGTCAGCGGAGGATAAATGAAGATGAAAGAGAGGAAAAGGGAATGGCTTTTAGAGGGGAGGAAGTCTTTGTCAGCGTCAGGGAAACTTTGAGGGGTAATGCGCGATGATTTTTTCTCACATTCTTTGTAAGTAATTAAATGCGGATTTGCTAATGATTAACAAACGCTGGTGTGCTCTACAAGGGGAAAATCATTTACCACCCACATATGGTAATACTTTTATTAAACTCAGACTGGAATGCATTATGATCTTTAAAAGATTTTCCGCTCGGGCTGGAGAGGAGTGGTAAACGATTAATTTTCTGATCTAAGAAGATCGAAGACCTTCTAATCGAAAGGGTTTTTTTCTTCTTCTTTTTTTTTTTTTTTTTTCTTCTCTTCTTGGAAAATTTCCTTTCCGTTTCTAAGTAGAATTGAAGAAAAGACACTCCATGCTTATCCGATTTCATCATACAGTTTTTAAGAATTAACCAATATAACAGCAAGTATTTATTCAAATGATAAAAAAATTAATAAAATATAAAACATAAATGTTTAATGAAATTAGTAATTCATTTCAGATTTTTCCTAGAGATCTGCACCGGCCGGGCCTTGGCCCGAAGCCTGAGCTCGGGCCTAATTCCATTCACGGCACTCGGGCCGAGCCTGGTCTTTGCTGTTTCGGACCTGGCAGGGCCCGAGCCTTACATTTATCTGAAGACTCGGATCGGGTTAGGCCGGGCCGGACAAACTCATTCTCTCAGTTCAGAGCCAGGAGCTTGCTTCTTCCTAGATTTCCACGGGTCGACATTTTCACTCCCGGTCTTAACCCAGCCCTATGAAAGTCATTGTCTTGACGTCCGTGTAAAAATATATAAAATCTAACCCGGTCCAAAGATTTGTGCAAAAAATGCATATATTTTTAAATCGCAATTATTCTACAATTAAACGTCAAAATTTATTTTAGTGCTCGCGATTATATGTTTCTAGATGTTTAAACATATACGTAGTGAAGCGCTAATACCATATTATACTAATTCAAAATCGAAACCCGGTATAACATGTTTCAAACGTATTAAATGTATAACCGGGAGCACTAGTTTATTCTTTTTAAAGAATTGTAGATTTCTTGGCAATAAAATTAAAATACGCTAAAATCTGTAGAAAACAACCTGCCTTTGACGGAATCGTGTCTTAAACAAAAAAATTTTTGATTCAAGCAAAATGAATATAATAATACACGAGAAAGGAATATAATACTTTTACACCTGCTAAAAAGTAAACTTGTCTGTAACGCACTATTTTCTTATTGTGTGATTCCGTTTTAGAAGTTTTTACTGTATAATGTATTTCAGATTTTTAAGTCACGATACTTGGAATATGGACTAACAATATTAATGATAAAACATTTACATACAAACAAAAGATTTATTTTAAATATATATATATTGCAGTCTAAGGCACTTCTTTTAAAATGTAAATTATAACTGTGAAAAAAAAAAAAAGGTAAAATAAGCATTTTTCGTTAGAACACCACGTTCGAAATTTTTTAGACATATCAATGTAAAAATCTATGTCTCATAAAAATTCAGTCGGGCCGGACTGGGCTCAGATCAAACTTTTAAATTGGGTCGGGCCGGATTGAACGTTTTCTCTATGTATCGAACCGGCCCCGAAGGTAGAAATTTTGGCCTGTGCAGACCTCTAATCCCCCCCCCCCCCCATAAATGATCCAGTTATAAATATTTCAAGATCCTTCTTGAAGTATTCGATCTTTAAATTGATCCTTTGAGCTTGAAATCTTTTGTTAACAAAGGATGGCTTGTTTTGATGGCTGGCCAGACCAAAAGTTAAATCGCTGCCACTGGATACTTCTAAAAACGTAATTTGCATAATAATATTTCTGCAGAATTAAACAGTCCACTCCTCTGAATACAAAGCCTATCTTTAAATTTGGAAATGTTATGTTTTTAATTTCATAAATGGAAAATTTTGTAAAAGAACTAGTAACTGTAAGGAAGAAAAGAAAATTGTAAAAATCATAAAAGTAATATGAAAGAAATTTATAGTGATTATAGATAGTAAAAATTTATATTTTAATAATATGCATGTAATAATCTGTTTATAATGTATGTATTTCATGAAAAAATGATATGCCCTTAGCCCTTGTTATTATCCCCTTACCCTATGAATTAGTTGGGTTTTACATCACTAGATGGCGCTTCTAAACTCAAAGCTTGAGGGTATTTTGCGGGTATTTTTTTCACAGTCGGAGGGTAAATAGCAAATTCTCTACTGGCAACACTGTCCGGGATAGCTCAGATGGCAGAGCACTGGCGGCTTCAGCCAGGAGATCCCGGGTTCGAATCCTGGTCCGGGCATTTTTCGCCCAGTTGGAAATTTACATCTAATATGATTCGTTTACCAATTAGAATAATTGTGTTAAAATTAATCTAGTGTAATTTCGTATCCAGCGATTTTTGGAGTTCCATTACCTGAGATTTATTGTGTTGAGCTGAACCAGGTTTCAGACCAGATGCTGTCATCTTCAAGGTTAGCTGGGTGAAAAAGTTCGACCAGAATCGTCCGGGATAGCTCAGATGGCAGAGCACTGGCGGCTTCAGCCAGGAGATCCCGGGTTCGAATCCTGGTCCGGACATTTTTCGCCCAGTTGGAAATTTACATCTAATATACATTTAAGGTAGTTCTAGTAAATTAAATTATGAATAAAAGTAATATGATAAGTGCTTCCCCAAACATAAATTTTAAGGGAGACCAAACTGGTCGCCAAGGGCGGCTAGTACCTAAATAAATTCATACGATGAAATGCAATATTGCACATTGTTTCAATCATATTCAACAATATGAACTTTAAAAAGCTCACCGTTTTACTTAAAAGGCGGGAAAAATAATAATAATATAGATGTTACAAGTTAAAAATTTACATTTCATTTAAATTTCCTTGTACGTTCGGCCTGCAATCCCGCGGCCATCGTCAGGGAATACTTTTATTAATTGCTGTTCCATTCATTCAAATATATCACTTCGTTTGAAATGGGTGAGTCTATAATTATTAGGATAGTTGGAAGTAGAAGTAACAGTGCATTGGATTGAATTTATGTTGAGAAATATATTTAACTGCCGTTCCATTTATTTTAATATGTCACTATGTTCACATACGTCAGTTTCATTTTAAATCCGTAGCTGGACACTGGTAGAAGCAGCACTGTTTCGGATTAAACTATTAAATATTTTCCTCTATGCAAGTTTAAATGGAACGGCAGTTATATATTTTTCTCTGCATAAACTTAATCCAAGGCACTGATACTTCTATTTCCAGCCACCCTAATAATTATAGACTCTCCCATTTCAAACAAAGTGACGTATTTGAATGAATGGAGCAGTAATTAATAAAAATATACGCTTACGATGGCCGCAGGATCGCAGGCCGAAAGTACCAGGAAATTTAAATACAATGTATATTTTTATCGTGTAACATCTATATTATTATTTGTCGGCTTTGTCGGCTTTTAAGTAAAACGGAAAGCTTTTTAAAGTTTATATTGAGTATTTTGTAACTAAGATGTCTATTTAAAAAATCGATTTTTAATTTCATTAATTGCAAATCCACCTGATTCCGAATTTTTTAAATCCAGCGTGAACGTAGGCAAGAAAATGAGCTAATAAAACAACGGCGGAGTTTTCAGCTGTGAAAGTATAATCCATATAAAATCTTCACAGCTTTAGGAATTGCAACATTGAGCTCATAAATATGTAATGTTGGTCCCTAGGGTCATTAATGAATTCAGACAGCCATTTTACAAAAGCGTTCAAGTAAGCCTTATTTTCTTTGAAAATGAAATGCAATGAGTGGATAGGCGTGGTTCAGTTTCTTCACAAAAAAAAAAAAAAAAAAAAAAAAAAAAAAAAACTTGAAAACTGCATAGAGTTTCTCCAACGTTTTCTAAAAAATTAACCTGGCTCTGAATTCATGTTTTTATAATCAATAGAATATTCTATAAATTTTTAGGTATTAGGAGGCTTAAGGGGATAACAACAGTTACGAAATTACATATAAAGATTAATTTATTATTTAGCTACTACCAAAAGCACTAATAGAAATCGCTTCAGTATTTCTCGAGAAAAAGATACTCCGATATTAACTCATTTACGTGAAATAACCGACTTTCAACTGATGCTGTTTGTACTTTTATTGATTTATTTTATTTATTTTATTTTATTTTATTTTTAATGTATGTCCACGGATAACAGTTGAAAGGGTGATCTAATTTTCCAATCTTTGTTGTTATTGTAGTTAAGGCTGGTCTCAAATACAAAAGGGCAACTTTATGACAAGTCTAAAGTAATAAAAGAGTAAATTAATATATTAATATATTTAGAACATGTTTTAATTTATTTATGTTCGGAAATGCATAAAACTAGAAGGTGTTGTTCAGAAACTATGTAGTCGAACTGTTTTCTCCGTTTTTTGCAAATGAAATAGATCTTTCAGAAAATAGTGTCAAAGTGGGCGTTTTGAACCGAATTTCTTGACCAAAGCAGAAAAACCAGACAGCGAAGGGAGAAAATCGCTTTGTCACGTGATCAAAAACGCTTATAACTCGATAGGTAAGTCATTTATCGAAAAATGGAAAACACAGTTCGATTACAAATCGCTTCCATCGTCAGGACTTCTAATTTTATATCTTTCCGTTAAAAAATGAATTTGTAAATGTGTCAAATGTTTCTTATGCGTTTTTTTTTTTTTTTTTTTTTTTCTTTTTCTTTTGTGCTGATTCCGAATTTAGTTTTAGATTTACTCCAGCGGGTCTTGTTTTTGAGATATTTGCATATATCGATTGATGCAAATTTTATACAATTGTACGCAAATGTAAGGCACAAAGCATTATGAGACTAGATTTTCTGTTTTATGTTATGATGACTGTCTAGTTACAACTAGTAACTTTACAAAAAAGTTGTTTCTGATATTATACTGACAAGTAACAGATATTGTATCTAATTTGCATATTTTTCCTGTTTTTCTAATATTGTTTCTTGACGTCCAAATATTTCGGCCACAAGAGTAAGCTATTATGTTTCTAAACCTGTTTTTTGAGCTTATTTCATATCTGGTATCTGTTTTCTTATATCACCTGTTTTTGAAAAAAGTAAAAATTTTAATTTCTGGTCATAAAGCCAGAAATCCCTTTAAATGCTACTTTGTGACGTAGTACTCCAACCAGTTGGATAGATTCTACTACTTTTTTCAATTTTTTTTTTTTCAATAATATAAATTGTGGTTTATGTTTCTCATAGGAATCTGACACTGTTCACCCTTTTGACAATGTGGTACACACTCCTAAAAAGCATCTTATATCAAGAAAGCAAAAGTTATTATACCTACATCAGATTATTATACTTTGAGAATTAGGAAGTCATTGGAGATTTTAAGTAAAGAAGATAATATATATAATGATGTTTTATCTTATGACATACATCATATTTGGTTTAATATTTTAAAAATAGCTAACACTTCTGCATCGCGACGAAACAACTTCATAGACACGCCAGCAAATTATAGACTGGTCCTTTTTCCCAGACTGGTATATAAATAGCACAGTGAATGCAACATTTCAGTGAAACTATCACTTGAAAATGATCGCGTTTGCGATCGAAAGATCTCGGGAATTATCTTTTCTGTTTCATATGATTTTAAAATCAAAGGTTTTTAAGTTTTTAAAGACCAATTCATTTTGTAACGGAATATTTTATTAAATTTTTATGCACCTTTTTAATAAACATATTTTTAATTTTAGTTATCATTATTTTATCACATAGGAAACTTTTCCATTTCCTTTTTATAACTGCAAACAAACAACCATACACTAACCTATGATAAATTTGGGATCTATCCAAAGCAAGTTCAATGAGCGCCTCAAAACGAAGTAGAAGAGTAGAATTGAGTAGAGCTCTACGAAAAAGAACGGAAAATCATGCGTCCAGCATAAATTATGTAACACTTTCCAACACATTCAGACTACTGTAACAAAACTTTACAGTTTATTAAGGGGAACTGTGTCTAAAGAAACAATTTAGAAATTGCACGCACATTCGAAAATCCTTCTGCAATTACCATCAGTTGTTGGAAAATTACACGAATTGTTTTGTGCAGCCCCGTATAAGATCTATAGATTTGTATGTACGCACTACATAGTATGCTAAAAGTTAGTTTAATTAAATGCATAGCGCAGTTGAAAATTCCCGTTCAGCAATTTCCATCAATAAATGGAAATGTACTTGAGATCTTTTGTGTAGCCCTGTATATGATCTATATAGTCCGGGAAACGACAGCACAGACAATCACCTCATCGAATTCACGGCTGAAATTCCAGAATTCGTTAAAACTCGATTCGCACATTAAAACGCAATCGGTTTGCCAAGTAATATCTAGGTGGAAAACATCAGAAAACCCGATTTTAGACTCGTAGGTTTGACTCGTAGGTGGGCTCGCTGACTCGTAGGTTTACCATTGTATTTTCCAGCGCACAAAGGTATGAAAACAGGGAGGACTGGGAACAGGGAAACACAATGATAAACCTACGAGTCAACCGCTAAAATCGGGTTTTCAGGGGTTTTCCACCAAGATAGGACTTGGCAGACCGATTGCGTTCTAATATGCGAATTGAGATTTAACTAACCGTAGAATTTCATCCGTGAACTCGATGAGTTTATTCTCTGTGCTGTCGTCTCCCGGATATAGAATTTATACACACGCAGTAATACGCAAAAAAATGTTAAATTTCAAAACGTGTTCCACAACTATAAAAGCACTTCCAGTAGCCAAATACTTTTGTGTGTTCCTGTAAATGAACAATAAATTATATGCACTCCAGTTTCTACAATAAGCGTCTTGTAGTAGACCTAAGTGATATGTATAAATTTTAATATGTTTAAAATAATGTAATATTATTAAAATACACCGCAAATGATTTTTACATTGGCCGTAATGGAACGGAATTCTTTTGAGTGTTCCTGTAAATGAATCGTAAATACTACACACTTCATTTTCAATAAGAAACATGCCATAATACATCTCAATAATTTATATCAATTTCATGGAAATCGGAATATATTTACACACGTTAAAGCACGGACAGACAAACCGAATTCACAAACCCTTTCAACTATGTTTGAAAGAGTTAAAAATTGACCTTCGAAGAAATCAGTTTTATTCCTGATTGTTCATAGGGCAATTTATAGAGTTTATACAGAATAATATGCAGAAATAAATCTGAAAGATATGAAATTTATGCATCTCATTCTCATAAACGCACATTTTAAGTAAAAACTTTTGTAGCAGACTAAGTATTAGCTTTAGTGCAATTTATAAAGTATACATAGAATGATATACAGAAAGAAATTTAAGGCTGTTTTCAAATCCAAAAGGGCAACTTTATGACATAAGTTTTAATTTATTTTTGTTCGGAAATGCATGAAACTAGCAGGTGTTGTTGTTCAGAAACTTGTAATCAAGCTGTTTTTTCCATTTTTTTTTTTTTTTTTTTTTTTTTTTTTTTTGCAAACGCAATAGATTTTTCAGAAAATAGTGTCAAAGGGGGCGTTTTGAACCGGATTTCCGCGCGAAAGGAGAAAATTCACTCAAGAAAGGGTGATGTTTGTCAAATGATCAAAATCGCTTATAACTCAATAGGTAATTGATTGATTCAAAAATGGAAAACACAGTTCAATTCCGAATTGCTTCCATGGTCAGGCTTTCTAATTTGATACCTTTCCGTTAAAAAATTAATTTGTAAATGTGTCAAAACGTTTTGCGCTTGTTGAGCAGAGCAGTTGAGAACAACCTTAAAAGATATGAAATCTTTGCATCTCATTCTCATAAACGAAAATTTTAAATGAAAACTTTTGTAACAGAGTAAGTATTTTAGCAGCGACTGACTCATTAAAGTTGTATTAAACTTATAATTATACTCATTGACATTTCAGATACAACTCTGTTATAAAGAAATGCATGAATAACATTTATATTTATTTACCTGTCTTATAATCCTTTGTAATTTTCCAATAAAGAGCAAAAAAAAAAAAAAAAAAAAAAAAAAAAAATGTATCCAAAACATCGAAAAGAGATATCTTTATTTTGTCACACCGAAAATGTTCCCTTTCATTTTTACAACTGCAACAAACAACCCCACACTAATATATGTTATATTTTGGAATTACCCAAAGCAAGCGTAAGTGTCGTAATGGAGCAGAGGAGTCGAATTGCCCCGAGCAATACGAAAAATTGACCTTCAAAGAAATCATTTTTATTACTGATCACTCCTAAGGCAATTTATAAAGTATTTATAGAATGATATACAGAAAGAAAGGTGAAAGATAAAACATCTATGCATCTCATTCTCATAAACGCAAATTTTAAATGAAGACTTTTGTGGCAGACTAAGTATTTTAGCAAATGGCTGACTCACCAAAGTTGTATTAAACTTATAAGTCTAGTCATTTCAGATACAACCCTGTTATAAAGAAATGCATGAGGAACATTTATATTTATCTGTCTTATAATCCTTGGTAATTTTCCAATCAAGATAAAAAAAATATGTATATATATATATATATATAAATATATATATATATATATACATATTTTTTTATCTTGATTGGAAAATATATATATATATATATATATATATATATATATATATATATATATAACCATAATATATAACAAATCGTCTTCGATTTCCAATAAATGAAATTAAATTTATAATATAGCAATTATTCATAACTCAGACATTTTACAGAATAGAGAAGGACCATGTAACTAGTAATACAGAATTTTATTAAATGCAACTAATTCACTAGCATGTTGCTGGCAATAAATCTCTATGAAACATATGAAAATATATATATATATATCCCAAAACATCGAAAAGAGACATCTTTATGTTATCGCACCGAAAATTTTCCCATTTCACTTTTAGAACTTTCAACAAACAACCCCACACTAATTCATTATGTAGTTTGACATTATACAAAGCAAGTTTAATTACGGAAGGCATCGAAATCAAGTAGAAACTTGAATTACCGCAAACAATTACGAAAATTGACTTTTAAAGAGTTCGGTTTTGTTCTAGATTAGCCACAGTGCAATTTACAGAATGTATATTGAACAGAATGATGTACAGACAAAAAACTAAAAGATAAGAAATTCATGCATCTTATTCTCATAAACGCAAGTTTTAAGTGAAATTTTCAGTTGCTGATTAAGTATTCTAGCAGCTTCTGACTCGTCAAGTTTGTATTAAAGTTACAATTCTACACATTGCCATTTCATATACGAACTCTTTTATGAAGAAAATTCTTATTTATAAGTTTTATAATCCTTGGGCATTTTCTCATAAAGAGCAAAAAATTTTATCGAAAAGCTACATCTTTACTCTATCACAGTCATCTTCACATCAAAAACATTCTAATTTCATTTCTATAACTGTAAACAACTAACAGCACACAAACACGTGTTTTTTTTAAGACTATCCAAAGCAAGTTTAGTGAAAGTGTCATAATCGAGTAGAACAATTAAATTGCCACGAGAAATACAAAAAATTATCTTCAAAGAAATCAGTTTCATTTCTGATTAGCCACAGAGAAATTTAGAGAAAATATATAGAACAGAATGATGTACAGACAGAAAACTGAAACATAAGAAATTCATGCATCTTATTCTCATAACCGCAAGTTTTAAACCCTTAATTCTCGCTCCCGTGATATTCACGGGCTGTGAGTTTTAATCAAATTGTTTGATTCCCACCAGTTTTATAAAATAATGTAATTGGCATTATTCTGGAATCATTTTACCTGACATTAAATAAGGTGACTATTTCTTTTTCAAAAAAGTGGTGGCAATAAGCAGTCTGAATTTTTAAATCGTAATTTAATGCGACTGTTAAGGGGTTTAGGGAAATTTTCTGTTGCGGAATAAGTACATTGACAGTTGTGTTTAACCCCTTAAGGGGGCTGGTCACTCAACTTCGGAATTCTGCTCCGTAATGTTAAGTCTATGGACTTCTGATGCATTCGTATATTTAAAATATCTTCTCGGGAAGTTAATATTTTTAATATATTTTTTCTGTGTACTCTTCTTAAAGGATGTTTCTTTTTTTCTTAGTTTTCAAAATATTTCTAAAATCTATGCTGAATTTAATATTTTATGTGCTAAAGGCGGGCAAACTGCAAGTAAGATTTTAACACTTCCTGTAAAATGAAGTCTATACTTTAGAAATATTTTGAGAACTAAGAAAAAAAGAGACATCTTTTAGGAAGAGTACACAAAAAATAGAAGTGAAAAATATTAATTTCCCGAGGAGATATTTTAAATATACGAATGCATCAAATGCCCGTAGACTTTATAGTGCGGGGAAATCGGAAGCTGGGTGATCAGCCTCCTTAACGGTCGCATTGAATTACGCTTTAAAAATGCAAATTGCTGATTGCCACCACTTTTTTGAAAAAGAAGTATTCACCATATTTAATGATAGGTAAAATGATACCATAATAAAGCCAATTACACTATTTTATAAAACTGGTGGGGATCAAACAATCTGAATAAAAAGACAGCCCGTGAATATCACGGGAGCGAGAATTAAGGGGTTAAGGATTTATTAAACATATAAATCTACCCATTAACATTTTAGATACGAAATTTTTTATAAAAAGATATATGAAGAATATTTATATTTACCTGTCTTATAATCCTTGGACATTTTTTCTCATAACGAGCAAAAATTTTATCCAAAACAACGAAAAGAATCATCTTTATTCCATCACATCGAAAACTTTCATATTCCATTTTTCCAACTGTAAGTAAAGAAACGTACACTAATCCATGATGTATTCTATGAAATCGAAACCATTCACATTGCATTTTTACAACTGTAAACAAACAACCGTGCACTAATCCCTGATGTATTTTATCACATCGAAGGCTTTCACATTTCATTTTTACTACTGTAAGCAAACAATCGTACATTAATCCATGATGTATTCTATCACATCGAAAAATTCATATTTTATTTTTACAACTGTAAACAAACAACCGTATACTGTTCCATAATGTATCTCGTCACCATCCACAGCACAGCAAGATTAGTGAAAGCGTAGAAATTGAGAAGAAGAGTTGAATTACCCCAAACGACAACAAAAAATTTACCTTAAAAATATTCAGCTTCATTCCTTATTAGCCACACTGCAATTTCAGAATATATATAGAGCAAAACGATGTACAGACAGAAAATGAAAGAAATTCATTCATCGCATTCTCATAAGCGTAAGTTTTAAGGGTGTATTCCGATCCAAACTGCTTATTTTCCGATTCATTTTAAAATTCATTTTTGCTCTCAAACGCATCAAACTGGGAAATTCTCTTATTTAGAAACACTATAATGTGCCGTGCTTCTTAATTTTTTGATAAATGCAGAAAATACTGTAAAAAACGCTGTCAAAGTTGGCGTTTTGAACCGAATTTTCCGAAGCGGGCGATCTGGGAATGAAAAAAAGGGTCATGCTGAGAAAATAACTGTTTAAAAATCAAATTCTAATTAATTGAGCTGAAAATGAAATCACACGGCACGTTAAACATGTCTTCAGAAATCACCCCAGCAAGTTTCATGTTTCTACTTTTAAAAATGAGTCTGAAAATGTATCAGAAAATTTCGAGCTGTTGAGGGTGGAAAAATATTTTTTCGAATACACCCTTAAGTGAAAATTTTTTGTATTAAGTATTCAAGCAGCGGTTGACTCGCCTAGCTTGTATTGAACATAAAATTTTACACATTGACAGTTCAGATATGAACTCTTTTATAAAGAAAATCATGAAGTGCATTAATACTTACCTGTTTTATAATCCTTGGGCATTTTCCCAGTAAGAGCAAAAATTCTATCCAAAACATCGAACAGAGAATCTTTATTCTATATCACAGTCATCTTCACAGCAAAAACTTTCTCATTTGATTTCAACAATTGTAAACAAACAACCGCACACTAATCCATGATGTATTTCGGCATTATCCAAAGCACGTTTCGTGAAAGCGTCAAAATCGAGTAGAAGAGCTGAATTGCCCCGAGCAATAATGAAAAATTGACCTTCAAAGAATTCAGTTTCATGCCCGATTAGCCACAGTGCAATAGGGAAAAGAAAGCTTCCAGAAAATTACTGTAACGATGTCAAACTGTGTTTTTCTGCCACAAAATACTTGTTCTTAATGAACAAGATTTAAATAAATTTTCTTGCTTTTGTTTTTTCTATGTGTTTGCTATGACGTTTACGTAAAGAGGAAAAAGTTATCAACATCATGTAATGCACGAAACAAAAGGAATAATTGAAATGTCAATCTCTTGATTGTCTTCAAAAAGCTTGATGATTGCATAGGTTAATGAGAATTAATTAAATGAGTTGTAATCGTGAATTTCATACTTATCTATTGTTTGAAATGAGTTTAAAAGGAAAAACTTTGTTTTGTGGTTCAATTCAGTACGTAAATATTAGAACTTTTATAATTATGTATCCATTTTTAACAAATTCAATTTTTGATTCTTCCAATTTCTACCCTGTTAGTTACCGGAAACATTTGTATCTTTGGCATTTTGATCATTAGGCTATTTTCACCATTAGGAATTTTTTTTAATTTTGTTAATGGATACTTTTCATAATTTGACGTCATTTTATACACTATATGGCCAAAGGTGACCGGTCACTTGCGATTTTAGACGTTTTGTTAAATATCTAGAAAAATACATGAGGAATTAAGCTGAAACTGCAGGTGTGTAAACAGTATAGTGTAGTTCATATATTTCTGTGAAGATTTTTTCCCGAAACCCCATAGGGAACCGTCAACAAACTGAAAAAGAACGAATATCTTTTGGATAACCCTGTAAAAACTTATGTAGCAAAAGCGTTCAAACTCGAGATTATTAATAAATGGCTTATTTTAATATACTGTGTTCATTTTTAAGAGGATAGCATGTATAATCGTAGAGAAATTAAGGATTTTATAAAAACAGTCCCAAATTTTGCCAAGTTTTTTGCTTATAATTTACAGAGTTCTTAAAATAAAAAAAAAAAAGTTCGTTTCAGAAAATGTGACAAACAACATTGTACATAACGCTCTGCATTCAGATTTAAAAAATAATAAAAATTGGATGAAAAATGAGCAAGTTTACTAAAATATGTTTCACTGCGCATGTGCGAATGCAATCAAAATATAACGTACATAATGTATTAGCTAAGTATATACAGCAACTTTTGTGAAAGTCTCAAAATCATAGCTTGAAAATTCTGAAAATGATCGTCGATAGAATAAGCTCGAAATCCGTTGCTCCCAAAAGGAAGCAAAAAGATGAGAGGTTGTATCCAAATATAGTTAGTACGTGCAATATTGTGTATGCTATGTTGACACTAATCAAGAGATATTTGATACAACCCCTCATATTTTTGCTTCTTTTTGGGAACAACGGATTTCGAGCTTTTATTACGATAATTTTCAGAAATTTCAAGCTATGATTGTGAGACTTTCACAAAAGTTGTTCAATATACATTATGCACATTATATTTTGATTGCATTCGCGCATGCGCACTGAAACATTTTTTAGTAAATCTGCTCATTTTTCATCCAATTTTTATTATTTTTTAATTATGATTGCAGAGTGTTGTGTACAATGTTGTTCGTCACGTTTTCTGAAACGAACTTTTTTTTATATTAAGAACTCTGCAAATTATATAAGCAAAAAACTTGGCGAAATTTGGGACTGTTTTTGTAAAAACCTTAATTTCCCTACGAGTATACATGGTATCCTCATAAAAAGGAACACAGTGTATTACAATAAGCCACTTATTAATAATCTCGAGTTTGAACATTTTTGCTACAATAGTTTTTACACGGTTATCCAAAAGATATTCGTCCTTTTTCAATTTGTTGACGATCCCCTATGGGTTTTCGGGGAAAAAAATCTTCGCGGAAATATATGACCTATACTATACTGTTTACACACCTGCAGTTTCAGGTAATTCCTCATGTATTTTTCTAGATATTTAACAAAGCGTCTAAAATAGCAAGTGACTGGTCGCCTGTGGCCATATAGTGTATGTTGACATTAATGAGCAAATTTTCTTGCTTTAGTTTTCTCTTTGTTCGCCCATGTTTGTAACGATGTTGCGTAAAGAGAAAAAAGTTATCAACATCATCTAATCCACGGAATAAAAGGAAAATAAATTGAAATGTCAATCTCCTGATTGTTTTCGAAAAGCTTGATGATTACATAGGTTAATGAGAATTGATTAAATAAGTTGTAATCGTGGATTTTATGCTTATCTATTGTTTGAAATGAGTTTAAATGGATTTAAAATGAAAAACTTTGTGTTCTGGCTTATTGCAGTACGTAAGTAGTGGAACTTTTATGATTATCTATCCATTTTTAACAAATTAAATTTTTGATTATTCCAATTTTTTCCTCGTTAATTACCGGAAACATTTGTATCTTTGGCATTTTTATCATAAGGAAATTTTTTCAACGAAAACTTTCCATATTTTGACGTCATATTATATGATGGCCTCAATGAACAAGATATAAATAAATTTTCTTGTTTTAGTTTTTTCTTTGTGTGTTTATGTTTTTTACGATGTTGCGTAAAGAAGAAAAATTTATGAACATCATGTAATGCACGGAATAAAAGGAATAAAATGAAATGTCAATCTCCTTATTATTTTCGAAAAGACTGATGATTGCATAGGTTAATGAGAATTAATTAAATGAGTTGTAATCGTGGATTTTATGCTTATCTATTGTTTGAAATGAGTTTAAAAGGAAAAAACTTTGTTTTATGGTTAAATTCGGTACGTAAATATTAGAACTTTTATGATTATATATCCATTTTTAACAAATTCAATTCCATTTTTTTTTATTCTTTCAATTTCTTCCTTGTTAGTTACCGGAAGCAGATTTATCTTTGGCATTTTGATTTTTAGGCCATTTTCATCATTGCTTTTTAAACCTTCGTATAGAGGAAAAAAAGTACTTTTAACTGTAATTCCTTTTAAAACTGCATCGCAATTTATTTTTGAGATATTAATTTTTTTTTTGTAGTTTTCAATGCCATGTCTGTAATGGTGGCAACTGATGTACTCCATTTCTGTAGAAAGTAAAAGGAAAATAGTAGATTACTCTATCTTTTTGCTGCAATTTTCTTATAACAACTCAAAAAAAAAAATTGTAATTGAAATACGTGTTATTTTGAAAAAAAAAAAAATAAATGAATGATTTCTGATAAAACATGTGGCTATCATAATCCATATTTAATTTTAAGTATCCATATGAATGTTACAAAAAAACATTTTCCATGATTTATATTTAAAAAGAGATGACGCATAGCAACCGTTTGTATGGAGTCAGTTTCCAACCAAAACGTCATGACTGACGTCACACTGAAAGCGTATTTTATAATAGCTCCATGTTTTAAAACAAATTTTTCGTTTATATTTTTTCAAAATAGCACGTATTTTAATTACATTTTCTTTCAGTTGTTATGAGAAAATGGCAACAAAAGATATAATTGCTATTTTTCAACTATTTTCCCTTTACTTTCTACATAAATGGAGTACTTGAGTTGCCAAAATTAGACAAATGGGGCTGAAAACTATCAAAAAATTAATATTTCAAAAATAAATGGCGGTACAGTTTTCAAACAAATTGTATTTAAGGCTGTATTCGAAAATATATTTTTCCACCTTCAACAGCTCGAAATTTTCTGAGACATTTTCAGAGTCATTTTTAAAAGTAAAAACATGCAACTGGTTGAGGTAATTTTTGAAGAGATGTATAAGAGGCCGTGTGATTTCATTTTTCGCTTAATGAATTAGAATTTGAGTTTTAAATAATTATTTTCTCAGTATGACCCTTTTTTTCATTCCCAGATATCCCGCTTTGGATAATTCGGTTCAAAACGCCAACTTTGACAGCATTTTTTTACAATATTTTCTCATTTATCAAAAAATCGACAGCACATTATGTAGTTTCTAAATAAGAGAATTTCGCAGTTTGATGCGTTTGAGAGCAAAAATGAATTTAAAAATGAATCAGGAAATAAGCAGTTTGGATTGGAATACACCCTTAAAAGTACTTTTTTTTTCCCAATACGACGGTATAAAAATTGAAAGTATGCGATGCTTAGAAATTTGAAAAAATTGCTATAGAGTATTTAATCGCACTACTTTGTTTTACAGCTGGCTTCTGTAAGGTAATGTTATTTTTTGAAGACGACACAAAATAAGCTGGGAGAAAGAAATAGCATACCGTACCGGGGGTTAATTAAATCGAAAAAATGGTAACAAAAATTAATTGTATAATAAGCTGTTATATTAAACTAAGGTAAGTCCAAGGAAAATAAATGAAACATTTATTGCTAAAGTTAAAATTAGGAAGTTTAGTATGCTTCTCTAAGCCGCTCATAAATCTCTGGATTCTTATCTGTATAATTAAACAACTATTTTGATTAAGTTTTAATTAAAATGACGCACTAAATTCGTCTCACATAAATCAAATTAATCCTGTAAGCCCATTGATGCAAAGAGATACAAAATTAATACACAGTAAATAAAGGCGGAAAAAATATCATTAAAGAAATTTACAGAAAGGGAAATTAATTACGAATTGTGGAACAATAAAACATTGTATCTTTATAAAATCCATGTTTAACGAGATTAAACGTACAGTTTTGAAATGCAATTTTTTTTTCTTTTTTATTTTAATACCAGTATTTTAGAAGAAAAACATTTGTGGTAGGTTTCTACAACATTTGCAATAGAAATAACTTTAGAGGTTGGTTTCTAGAAAATTTTCGATAGAAATCTAAAAAGAATATTTTTGTATGAAAAAAAAGTGGCATTAAGGCTGTTCTTAACTGCTCTGCCCAACAAGCACAAAACGTTTTGACACATTTACAAATTCATTTTTTAACGGAAAGGTATAAAATTGGAAAGCATGGCCATGGAAGCGAGTTGGAATTCATCTGTTTTTTCTATTTTTTGATCCATCATTACCTATTGAGTTATAAGCGTTTTTGATCACGTGAGAATCACGTTTTCGTCCGCTTTTGAGTGCTTATTCTCCGTTCGCGCGGAAATGGTTCAAAACGTCCACTTTGACACTCTTTTCTGAAAGATCTATTGCGTTTGCAAATAAAAATTGAAAAAAAAAACAGCTCGATGACATAGTTTCTGAACAACAACACCAGCTCGTTTCATGCATTTTCGAACAAAAATAAATTAAAACTTATGTCAGAAAGTTACCCTTTTGGATTTGAGAACACCCTTAAGCCTGTTCTCAACTGCTCTGCTCAACAAGCGCAAAACGTTTTGACACATTTACAAATTCATTTTTTGACGGAAAGGTATAAAATTGGAAGGCTTGACTATGGAAGCGATTTGGAATCGAATTATGTTTTCCATTTTTTGATAAATAAATTACCTATTGAGTTATAAGCAATTTTGATCACGTTACAAAGACGCTTTCTCACCCTTCCTTGGGTGGTTATTCTTTTTTCGCGCGTAAATTTGGTTCAAACCGCCTACTTTGACACTATCCTCTGAAAGATCTATTGTGTTTGCAAAATAACAGGAAAAAAACAGTTTTGTTACATAGTTTCTGAACAACAACACCTGCTAGTTTCATGCATTTCCAAAAAAAATGAATTAAAACTTATGTTATAAAGTTGCTCTTTTGGATTTGGATTTTGGCCTTAAAAAAAGAATCGTTTGGGAGCTCTGAGCATGGTAAAAAGCGGGACGACCTCTTCTCAATCGGGACATAAGATAATATAATTTTCTGTTATTGCATTCAATTTATGTAAACTGAATAATTCTTAGAGATTTTTGAATGAAAAAAATTGTATTCAAGAAACGGACCATTTGGGAACTCTGAACATGGCAAAAAAGCGGGATGACCACTTTTCAATCGGGACAGAAAGCAGTATAATTTATTTTATCTCATTAAATTTATGTAAATTGAACAATCCTTAAAGCAGAATTTCGTATGAAAAAATTGGTATTCAAGAAATGGACCATTTAGAATCTCTAAGCATGGCAAAAAGCGGGACGACCCCTTCTCAATCGGGACATAAGAGAATATAATTTTCATTTATCTCATTAACTTTATGTAAATTAAAAAATCTTTAAAGAAGATTTTTGTATGAAAAAAGTGGTATTTTAAAAACTGACCACTGACCCTTTGAAAGAGCATGGGGAAAAGCGGGATGATCCCTTCTCAATCGGGTCATGAAATAAAGTAATTTTCTTTTACCGCATTAAATTTATGTAAATAGAACAATCTTTGCAGGAGACTTTTGTATTAAAAAAAAAGAGGTATTAAAAAAAAAACGGACCATTTGGGAGCTGCGGGCGTGGAAAAAATGAGGAGCGACCTCTTCTCAATCGGGATATAAGAGGAAATAATTTTATTTCCTCGCATTAAATTTATATAAATTGAACAATCTTCAAGAAGATTTTTGAATGAAAAAAGTGGTATTCAAGAAACGGATCATTTGGTAGCTCTGAACATGGCAAAGAAGCGAGATAACCCTTCTCAATCGGAACATGAGAAAAATTTCTTTCCTCACATTAAATTTATGTAAATTGAATAATCTTTAAAAGTTACAGCAGTAAGTTAGATGGAGTAATTGTGAAATATATTTTATCTCAGTTAGTTTTCACATCCGATTTACTTATTCAACAATTATTTAAAGATGTTCTCAAAAACAAAAGGACAACTTTTTGACATAACTTTTAATTTAATTTTGTTCGAAAATGCATGAAACTGAATGGTGTTGTTTTTCAGAAACTATGTAATTGAGCTGTATTTTCCATTATTTTGCAAACGCAATAGATCTTTCAGAAAATAGTGTCAAAGTGGGCGTTTTGAACCGAATTTACGCGCGAAGGAAGAAAAAGCACTCAAGAGCGGGCGAAAAACGCATTTGTCACGCGATATATAACGCTTATAACTCAGTAGGTAATTGATTGATCAAAAAATGGAAAAAACAGTTCAATTCCAAACCGCTTCCATGGCCAGGCTTTCCAATTTTATACCTTTCCGTTAAAAAATGAATTTGTAAATGTCAATGGCGGATCAAGGGGGGGGGGGGCGAGGGGGGCGATCGCCCCCCCCCCCCCCCCTTGGGCAAATAAAGGGTTTGAAAAACGGCATTATGCATCCTCACGAGAAATGACTTGGGGCGAAGCTCGAGCGTGGCGCGACCTGCCCCGGGTCGCGCCAGTTTTAATCCACGAGACTCGGGCTGGGTCAGGTCTTCCCTCTTTTAGAGCCGGGCCGTGTCCTGGTCTTAAATTTTTCTGCAGATTCGGATCTGCCCAGACTTCTCTTTCTTCCAAGTCGAGCCTGACCTGGACTTCATTCTTCCTAGAGGTCTGCACTGGCCAAAATTTTCAAGTCGGGCCTCGGCCCGGAATAAAAGCTGAACGTTCAGTCCGTGTCAGCCCGTATGATAAGCCTTACTGGCCCGACCGTGACCTGTGCACTCTTCTAAATTCCTACCCCTCGAGGCCAAGTTGGTCTGGTATCTTACTTATTTGTTATTCGTAAAAATCATATTTATGTTGTACATTTGTTTAGCGAAATCTTAATTTGATTTGATAAGTTACTGAGATGCATTTTTAAAAATCTACTTTTTTTCCTTGTAGAGCGTTAAAATTATGATTTTCTTTTATCATCCGTTTCTTTCATTCTAAACTGATTTTTTAACTGTATTTTCATTTGAATGTAATTGTCTCATATTTTTAAGTAGTGTTTATGTACATAATTGCCTAAATAATCCTTAATATTATCGTTTTTATGTATTCATGAATTTGGAACATATTCTGAAAATAAAATATGAGCATAAGTAAGTGTGGTGTGCTTTATGAATAGTTTTAAAGGCAAAATGCAGGCTGTGCTGGAGTCGATTTTTTAGCTTTTATACCGGGTCGGGCAATAATTTTTTTGTGCGGGTTGGACCTGGACTTGGACCAGAAAATTTCAGCCCGGGGAAACCTCTAACTGACATATCGAAGGCCGCTTTACTTTTTTTAAATGCTTCTTTCATTCATCATCCCATAGCTACTAAATATACAGTGTGTCCCAAAATGCACTGGCTGATTTTAAAATTCAATAACTTGCAAATGGTGGCAGCTATTAAAACAAATACTTGCAGGAGAGTTATGTAAGAAGTCAGGAGCAGGGGTGATTATGTTCCGAATTTTCCAAAAATTTTACCCTTTCGCTGCGCATCCCGCGATTTCCGCAGCAAATCTTTTTTTTATAATCTAATTCTATTAAAAAAAAAAAAAAAACTCTTTCACAAAGGTTTCGGGCATATTTTAACTCTAAAATATATGAAGATTTGAAATACGTAATAAAATAAATACGCAATTTTTAAAGTTATTTTGCTTTAAAAAAAAAAAAAAAAAAAAAAAAAAAACATACGCGGCGAGAGGGTTAAGGCGTTCGGTTCAGAAAATTAAAAAAAATTATCTATGCGTAAATTTGGACATAAAAATAATCGCGAATTTTGACAAATGGTCGTCATAAAAAATCTATTTCGTCAATCTAAAAATAACTTCAATTTCTCCAAAGGATCACGGAAAAAGCGCGAATCTGGTCAAAAGGACGCCGAAAAAGCGCGAATTTGTTCAAAGAGACGCCGAAAAAGTGCGAATTTTATCAAAGAGACGCCGAAAAAGCGCGAATTTGGTCAAAGAGACGCCGAAAAAGCGCGAATTTGGTCAAAGGGCCGCTGAAAAAACGCGAAAATCTTCAAATGATAGCGAAAAAAGTGAGTTTCATCAAAGGGCAGTGGAAAAAACTCAAATTTCGTCAAAGGATCGCGGCAAAATTATTTAAGTAACAAACTGCTAAGTAACTAACTGCAACTTTAACTGCTAACTTTAAGTAACTAACTGCAATGAAAACATTCTGTTTTCATTGCAGTAAGTATTTAAAATAAAACGTTTCGAAGTCCTCTCTTAATTAACAGCATTGCAATAAATGAACTCACCTTTCTAGGATGAATTTTAAACGAGGCAAATAAATAATTACAAAATGTTAAAAAACTTCTTTTTTTTTTGGGGGGGGGGGGGGGCAAATATTTAAGTATATAACATTCTGTTTTCATTGCAGTAAATATTCAGAATAAGACGTTTAAAAGCCTTTTTACCAATTAACAGCATTGCAATAAATGAATTCACCGTTTTGGTATGAATTTTAAACGGAGCAAATAATAAGTTTCAAAAGGTAAAATAACTTCAAATGTCTTATTTTATACAATTTGAGGATTTCAATTCACTTTGTCAAACAGTCATGGGAAACAGAATGTTTCTTTGTAAATAAGAAACAATTTGTTATAAAAAATTCCTCACTAAAACCTATGAAGAACAATTCTTTAGAAAAAAAAATTTCCTTTGTTTTATTAAACTTCTTAATGTTACACAGACTAAGGAAAATCGTAATACATCCGAAAATTTAATAGAGGATGCGCACTCCAAAAAATTGGAATATTCGCCGTCACACGTAAGATCCCGTGAGACGTACCTTCTAACGCTGCCAAGTGTTCCGATTTTCTGAGGTTCCAAGCCCTGTCCCGCGTAAGCACTGCGTGGGACGTCAGAAGTCCCGATTTCTCATAATGCATAAATTCTTTTAGTGCCATGCTGTTCATTAGTCTGCATTAGGGACGTACCAAATATTCGGTATCTATTCGGTATTCGTCCTATTCGGCCATACTATCGAATATTCGTTTAGGCCGAATATCAAACTATTCGGTCTGCCGAATATTCAGCTTGGCCGAATATAGAACTATTCGGTCTACCGAATTATCAGTTTGGCCGAATATCAAACTATTTCGCCAAACCGAATACTTAAAACCGTTTAAAATATTTATTTAAATCTTACAGAACTTCTACTTTTAACCATCACTTAATAAAGATATTCAGATAATTACACAGAATCATCTTTAACCCTTAAATGCCGGGTGTTGCTTTTCAGCAACATACCCAATTTAAGCTTATAAATACTATTAGAATAATATTGAAGCTATAATGCCTAATGTCGCCAATAAAATACATTCTGAAAATATTATTAAATCGATTTTCAACATGTAGATGGCAACACTTGTGTTGTTTAAGAATAAAGATAGATTTATCGTTTCAATTGTTGATACATGTTCTTTTTGTTTTGTTTGGGAGCTTGCGAAATACCCTATTTTGTTGTGCAGTGATCAAGTAAAATTTATTTCTTATCATAGTTCTCAAAATTCTTGTGTGTTTAATATAATAGAATTTTATCAAGGAAAATTATTTTTTCAAATAAACACCAGTATTGCCGATTAGTAACAAACAATTTTTTAGCCGTAAACCATACTTAAAACAAAATGTGATTTTTTTAAGTATTTTCCCCATGATTTATTTGAAAAAAGAGAAAAACATTTTTAAAAAGATTTTTGAAAACTCAGGCATTTAAGGGTTAAATAAAAGAGAATGCTTTTATATTATTTATTGGTTGTTTTAAAAGTTTCACTTAAGAAAATTAACCGTTAATGAAGTACAAATGCAAGTTCCTGAGCATTGTTTTAAATAATCAGTTTCTTGCTTTTTCGCAAAAAGTGTGTTTCTAAACAAAATAGAAGAAACTTTCAGGGGTAATAATAAATATCAAAACATGCAATTTTTTGTCCAGAAAACCAGGATTGCAATTCACTGATTCAGTCAAAAATACTGTGTATCTCAGCCCAGGTCAAACTTTAATTTTCTTTTGTTACTTTAACAATAATGAAGGTATTGTAAGTATATTGTCAACAGAGTTACTTTAATTTCTGTGAAATATGATAACATGACGAGAAGTGCTGGAAATTACAAACATTCACATCTAAACAGCGCTGATAACACTATCACCACAATCATCTTAACAATAATGAAGGTTTTGTAACTATACTGTCAACAGAGTTACTTTAATTTCTGTGAAATATGATAACACGATGAGAAGTGCTGGAAATTGCAACCATTCATATCTAAACATCACTGAGCTAGATATACCTTTATTAAGAATGCAGCCAATAGCATCAATTCTGCATCACGGGCCAAAATTTAGTCACTTCTAATGATATCATCACATTTTATATAAACAAACTTATATGGTGCAAATCTCGCTAAAATATCTTCCTTTTTGCTAAAATTGTGAAAGAAAAGATTGAGTTGTAGTGACACTCCTTGCATTTTTGATGGAATAAGTGGAATGATATGCTGTTTCTTGTTCAATATAAGAAAATTCTATTCATTTATTTGAATTCACAAAAGAACGCATGGAATTTAAATTTTGTTAATTAAAAAAGTTTTAAACCTTCCTCTTTTTAACTAATAACTTAAAACGTATAATTTTTTTTATAGATAGTTAATTTTAAAGTTTACGTATAAAAAGTCTTTATCAAAATGGAAGTATCTGTGCTAAATATTATGTAAAATAGTTTAAAATTTAACTTTTTAATATCCTTAAACTCTGAGATATAAAAGCATTTGGTCAAGCCGAATATTCGGTATTCGGCTTAACAGTTACTGTTCGGTTAACCGAATATTCTGCATTCGGTTTACCTGAAGGCCGAATCACAATTCGGTACATCCCTAGTCTGCATCAAGTGAAATTTAATGCAGTAAAACCTATGAAGGCAGAGGCAGAACCTGTCTATAAAAGAAAGTTTATGTATTTTGTGGTTCCTAGTAATTCTGTTTTTAAAAGTTTTACTGTTCATTGTTTAGTAAACCCTGTGTAAACAGAACCTGTTTATAACAGAATTCCGTTTTAAAAATTCCACTGTTTCTTCGATAGGAATGCTATATAATTATATCTGCTCATTTGGATTTTCTTTTTCAGTCCCTAGAGATTACGCTTTCACAGGTTTTACTGATAGGATTGTTATGTTTTTTTAGTACAATAAAACCTGCTAAGACGGAATTCAAGGAACAGAAGAAAAATTTCGTTTAGAACAGACTTTCATCTTATCAGGTATAATTTATGATATTCCTACCGTAGAACAATGAAATTTTAAAGTTTAAGACAAGCTGCCGTTATAGACAGGTTCTTTTTTTATCGGATTTACTGTATTTTTATGTCCCGATTTAAAAGCCGCTGTCCTGGTTTTTTGGCAAGACAAAATTCGGAAGATAAAATTCCGATATAGACAGGTTTTGCTTTTATCGGATTTAGTGTATTTTTATGTCCCGATTTAGAAGACGCTGTCCACTTTTTTGGGGCAAGACAAAATTTGGAAGGTAAAATTCCGATATAGGCAGGTCCTGCTTTTATCGGATTTAACGTATTTTTAAGTCACGATTTAGAAGCCGCTGTCCCGCTTTTTGGGGTAAGACGAAATTTAGAATATAAAATTCCGATATAGACAGGTTCTGCTTTTTTCGGATTTAATGTATTTTTATGTCCCGATTTAGAAGCCGCTATCCCACGTTTTGGGGTAAGATAAAATTCCGATATAGAGAGGTTCTGCTTTTTTCGGATTTAATGAATTTTTATGTCCCGATTTAGAAGCCGCTGTCCCGCTTTTTTGGGCAAGACAAAATTTGGAAGGTAAAATTCCGATATAGGTAGGTTCTGCTTTTATCGGATTTACTGTATTTTTATGTCAGGATTTAGAAGCTGCTGTTCCGCTTTTGTGACACTGGATCTGGCAACACTACTTCTAACCAGAAAATTTTCGGACCTCCCGCGTACATCGGGAACGGGATACCTAGCACTACGAGATTAACATGACATTATGACTTAATTTGTATATCTTTTTTTATTTAGAACAAGTTTTGTCCACTCTTTTATTTAATTTCATTTCATTTTTATACGGAAACATGGAATTAATTTTGTTATCGATTTTTCCCTCGCTTTCTGATTGTTATAAAATTTATGTACACACAAACTTATGAACGGTGTTTTCCGATGACAATACAACATTTACTATTTTTAGAACTTAATTATAAGTTAATAAATTAATTTTGAGGCATTTTTCCGTCAAACGGACGCAGGTGATAAATCGACAAATATTCTTTGTGTTTACAAATTGCTACTGTAAACGAATTACAAAAACAATGGACTTAAGAGGCTACTTCACTCATGCAAAAATACACGCTCGCTAATGTTAATTCCTATGGAAGAAATTTTTTTAGTTTTAATTATTTTCATATTAATTTAATTTTAATTATTATTAAATGATTTTTATTTTTAAGGATTTTTTCTTCTTTTTTTTTGCATAGGGTACCTTCTATTGTGCGTGATGGGGGGGGGGGGGGCGCGGCGGCGCCAAAATCCAAGTTTACCCCAAAAGCAAAAAAGGCTAGTTTCGGCCTTACTCCGACTTTGAAAACTAGTGGGTAAGTGTGATCACAGATCGCACAGAGGGTTTCGTTTAATATTCCTTTCAAAACACTTTATCCTCTTGAAAAATCTGTTAGTTCCACATTTCACAACCAGGGGGCGCACTTGATTCTGAACAAACCTGCATCCGAACGAAAATCCGTTTTACATACTATCCGTAGATATATTAGTCGAGGGGATTGGGCCCATAGCACCCGAGATATGTAGGCGCACCTGGCGGAAAAAATGGAACTAAAATATGTAAGGCTATGATGCATAATATGAAAGAATGGTCAAAGTGGTGTCGGCAAAAGTTGGAAAATTTCTCTCCGGGGTAAAAGGGCGGAGGTTAAAAAAAATTGCTTAAAATACACAAGTTAGAGCCCAGAGGGGTAAATAATAAAAGACTTTTAGAAAATTTTATGATTTGTCGTGTGGTCTGAGGCATTCAGCTATACGTATGCAAAATTTCATGTCACCAACTTAATTAGGGACTCTCTTAGAAAGAATTGCTTCAAATACATATGTGGTAGGTCAAAGGGTTAAACGTAAGGCTTTTTCAAGATTTTATGATTTATCGCCTGGCCTCAGGTGTTCTGCAATAAGTATGCAAAATTTCAAATCTCCAATTTAATTAGGGGCTCAGTTAGAAAGAATGGTTTAAAATACACAAGCTGGAGTTGAAAGGGTTAAACATAAAACTTTTTCAAAATTTATTATTTGACGTGAGATCTGACATGTTGAGCTATAAGTATGCAAAATTTCACGCCTCCAACCTAAAAAGGGGCTCACTTAGAAAGAATTGTTTAAAATGCACATGTGGGAGCACAAAGGGTTAAATGTACGACTTTTTCAAAATTTTATGATTTGTTGTTTGATGCGAGGTGTTCAGCTATAAGTATGCAAAATTTCACGCCCATAACCTAATTAGGGGCTCACTTAGAAAGAATTGTTTAAAATACACATGTGGGACCCCAAAGAGTTAAACGTACGATATTTTCAAAATTTTATGATTTCTCGTTTGATGTGAGGTGTTCAGCTATAAGTATGCAAAATTTCACACCTCCAAATTAATTAGGAGCTCACTTAAAAAGAATTGTTTAAAATACACTTGCGGGAGCTCAAAGGGTTAAATATACGACTTTTTCAAAATTTTATCATTTGTCGTATAATGTGAGGTGTTCAGCTATAAGTGCCAAAATTTCATGTCTCCAGCCTAATTAGGAGCTCACTTAGAAAGAATTGTTTAAAATACACATGCGGGAGCCCAAAGGGTTAAATGTACGACTTTTTCAAAATTTTATGATTTGTCGTATGATGTGAGGTGTTCAGCTATAAGTACCCAAAATTTCATGTCTCCAACATGTATAGTTTCTGAGAACGGGCTCTGTGACGGACAGACAGACAGAGGAGCGAGACGAATAGGGTTTCGTGAGATGAACGGAACCCTAAAAAGAAGCCCCAACTCATGTATCCCTACCTGGTGTGGGCTTGCTAGACTTTTATTTTGTTTGGTAATTGTGATCGCTAGATGGCAGCACTATTAATGCGATACAGTTAGGTTTAGCGGAATCTATGGGTTATGAATGAAAAAATTCTTTTAGATGTATGAACGATTTTTACACTTTTAAAGAAATGAAAAAAGTAATAGTTTACCTCTTTTAGTATATATCCAAAGTATTGCCAATTTGTTTTGGTGGTAATCCTTTACTTTAAATGCTGTATAAATTCTGTTCAACGTTTTCAAAAAGGAATATACAGATACAAATCACAGTAAACAAGCTTCAATAACTTTTAATAATCACCGTAAAACATGTTTTTTCACCGCAAAAATAAATAAATAAATTTCCTTTGCGGCATAAGGAATTAAAAAAAAGTACTTGTTGTGTATTGTAATTTTTCTCTAAACATTTGTCTTTTCCTTACTAAAGGGAATTACGTTAACCGCGACCTTCGAGGCCGTATACTGGTTTTGGTATTATCAGAAAGGTCAAAGGATTAAAGAGTTAATGATCTCGCTGTTATTGAATTATTGTTTGGGCGACAAGGATTACCGTGCTCATGGTAAACGTGTTTTAAGTTTCATAACAGGCACTGGAGCGTACGATCAAACCTGGATTATGCATAGGAAATTTATGTAATAGAAGGTCATGAAGTTTATAGACAGATGACTTAGATTTATTTTGCATGAATTTAAGATGATATATGTGAAGTAACAGGTCACTGGCACTATGTGATAATCAAAACATCGTTTATTTTAAGGATCGACCGAAACGTGTTTTTAAGACCGAAACGGGATTTCGGTAATCTTCCTATTTTCGGCCAAAACTGTAAGCGAAAACGTTAAAAAACTATTTTTTAAGTAATTAATATATACATAAATATACATAATTATTAATTAATCATGCGTGTTTATTTAACCTCTAACTGATGTGACAGAAATTGTTACATAACTACAGTGAAGCGGTCTGTGAGACCGCTCCATCGAAAGATGAATAAATGCGCGATTAACTCACAGGATGGTGTTTTTGTACTAAACTTTTTCTACAGGACTATTATAATTAAAATTCACCTATTCGAAAGTCTCTAGTGATAGTACTACTAAAGTTCAAAAGGAAACAAAATTTCGGTAGTGTTTGTAGTTAAACTGAAAGTTACAAATTAAACTATAAAAATTGAAAAAAGCAGCGATCTGTGAGACCGATAACATCAGTTAAAGGTTAATATACATAATTATTAATTAATTATACGTGTGGCCAAGTTGGCTGTATGTGCCTCTCCTCTAACCAAAACTTTTTATTTTCATATTAAAATAAAATGTAATAAATTCATCAACGATACAAAATGATTTTCTAAATGTAAGAATTTCATCTAATTACAAAATGTTTTAAGTATACGTACCTCGATTTATTTTTTTATAATAGTTTTTGAAAATGATCATCTGTTATACTAGAACTTCCTTAAAGAGCATTCGAAACATTTCTGCGGTTTCAAAGTAAAAATTTCCTATTACTGTAAATTCTGCAGCTTTTAATGAGCACGTGAAAAGCGCCTTCAAAGTTTAGTCCTATATGAATTTCTTGTTTTGTAATTTTCAATCACGCCTTGAATCAGTCATGACTGATACTTAGAAAAAATGAAGTGCATAGCATGTGCAATTTCAAAGTGCAAATAAAGTGCATTTTCGATAAATAAAGAGTGTATCATGAGCCAATACAATCAGTGAGTAACGTTAAAATTTTCTGAAGGGAGAAACGATATTTTTGGAATACAGATACTTTCGCTCCGGCCAAATTTTCAGCAGCATTTTCACTGAGAACGAATTTTCGGCGAAACTCTGACTTTTGGCCGAAAACGAAAACGAAACCAAATTTTCGGCCGAGCTCTAGTTTATTAAGTTGGCGGTCTGTGGCTGTTATAGTGGCCGCCCCCCCCCCCCCTGAGGGCCCAATCACTGCAGGGATGTCCCGACTTTCAGGGACTCTAAGACCTGTCCCGTGTAATCACTGTGTGGGACGCCAAAAGTCCGGACTTTTCATGTGATGCACAGATTAAAAAAGAAAAAAGTATTTTAACAAAATGCTATTCGTTAATCTGCATCGAATTTAAAGCAGTAAAATACAGTTAAACCTGTATTAATAACGGAAAAGTTTTATAGTCGCTTTCGAAGGAATACCATATAAATAAATATATCTGCTTAGGTGGAAACCTGTCTACAACGGATTTTTTTTGTGGTTCCTAGCGATTCTCTTTTCTCAAGTTACAAATATTTTTTCGGGGGGGAGGGGGGGAGTTGAAATGATATGTGCAATGTGTGTTTAATGATAATGATACTTATACGTAAAAAATCTTTTCCATAGAAAAATACTGAAACTAAAAACATAAAAAATATAATTATTGGTTCATATAATCAAAGTTTAAATATATCTCTTTCACTTAAATAATTAAAGTCAAAACTAGATTAATTTCTATTTTCCTATCTTGGAATCATTGATAATGAAAATAATAAGATACCCAATTGCTAAAGGAATAGTTAACCCCTTGAGGAGCTGTGGCATTTATTATATCCCACCGACGATTAATGAAGATTTTCACCAGAAAAATTTTATTAAATTTTACTTTTCTAACTTCGGTGGAAAAATGTCGAAAAAGTGCTTTTCCTTATTTTGCAATAAAATTTTTGAAAGATTCCGGTGTGAATGTGACATTAGAGTAACGCAATTACTTGCCCCTCAAGGGGTTAAAGAAGCTATTTCAAACAATACGGTAAATGTAAGATTTAAACTTATAAAAATTGTATATATTTAAAGAAAACCAGTATCAGTTTAAGGTTTGCAAATTTTTTGTCTTCTATTGTGTACGAATCATAATCGTTACTTCATATGAAAATACCGTCCGTCTTGTTATTTTGCAAAAGGAACAAAGTTTGGAAGAAATAAAGGAAATAGAGACCCTGTTGATAGACAACAGTAGGAAAATTTAGGTATGGTAGATGTATGATATTTCGTAGCACAGAGAAACACAATGACAAATTGAGTCTGGCTGCTTTTAGTACTTCTTTTTTTTAATTTGTTTACTATTACAGAATTCAGAAAAGTAGTTAGCAAAATAATAAAAATTTCATTCTTTTTTTTTTTTTTTACCATTATAAAAAAAAAAAAAAACGGGATCTGTGAGCAGACCCGTAATTGAATCTTTACCAATTAATGTCTAAATGTCGTGTCCTAGTTTGTATTATAGCCAAGATGAATATTTGTATTTTTGTAGTAATCCAGAAGTTTGAATTAAATATTTACGAGTTTAACAACATTAGTTCCTGTTGCCGTTTTTGACTGGAATTCCTCCCACAATTTTTTGGGGGCCCTGCTAAAATCTGAGCTAGACCGTTACGCAATTATGAAACCTACTGCCCGCTACCTTTTCCCTTATGCGTGTGAAAAAATATATTCATTTTGCACACAGCGAATGTACCGGTGGTGGTACAAGTTCGCACAAGCCTTTTTTTTTTTTTTTTTTTTTTTTTTTTGTGTGTGTGTGTGTGTGTGTGTGTGTCTTTTATATTTTCAAGAAAGGATTTTTCCCGTAAAAGTAAGTGAGTTCCTTTATATATGTTTGTGTTGCTATAAAGAATTGATATTAAACTGGAAATAAAAATAATGGCGCATTTAGTACGTGCCAAAAAGGTAGACCTTATAGGGGTAGTACGAGAGTTGGGTTTAGAAGCACCAGAAAGCTCTACTAACCCCCAACTCTCGGACATGATCATTAAATCGAGCGATTATAATGAAGATGTTGTAAAAAATCTTCTAGCCGGAATTGTTGCTGAAAGGGAAGAGTCTGACAAAAAAATATAATTAGAAGAAGAGAATAAACGCGAATTTGAGTTAAAAAAACATGAATTAGAGATCGCCGCGAAAAACAAAACAGAAATACCGACATTAAGTAGCGGGATTAAAAGCCCCGATGTTTTGAAATTAATTACAAAGTATAACCACCAAGAAGAAATTAGTATTTACCTTACATTGTTTGAATGCCAAATAAAGCGCCTGGGCGTAGAAAAGGAAAATTGGGTAAATTATTTGCTAGGTCTGTTACCGTTGGAAATAGTCAACATAATAGGTCACGAAAAGGAGGAACTGTCTAATGATTATGATTACGTGAAACAGTTATTACTAAAGAGATTTATGCTGAGTGCAGAACAATTTCGACAGAAATTCTTTTCGCATAGAAAGGGAAATTCGGCATCGTGGCGAGATTTTTCATTTGAAATTACTAATTTTTTGGAACAATGGCTGACAGGTCTTCACATTTCGACATTTGATGATTTAAAAAACATTTTGGTTATTGACCAAATAAGGAAAAGATTACCATCTGAAATAAGGGAACATTTCATTGATGACTTGCCTAAGTTTACGAAGGTCTCAGATTTTGTAAGTAAACTTGATGATTATGAAACGGCTCGCAATATTATCAGGAAAAACTCCGAACCGAGAAGCCCGAATAACGATGTTAAAAAGCGTTTTACTCGAAATGTTGAAAACAAAAGTTTTAACAGAAATAACATTCCGCAGAGTAGCAAATATGAAAAAAATTATCTTAACACGAGGAATAACGCTAACCCTTTCAAAATTAGATGCTTTTACTGTAATGAATACGCCTCCCATAAATCAAATCAACGTCCCCGAAGGAAAGAAGGGCCAACTTATTTTAGAGGCAAAGAAACCGAGCACGGGGCTGAGCAAAGTCACTTCAATTATAATAAATCAGTGAACACTACGAATAACAACTCCTGTCCGTCGGATAAAATCCTCAAAATTATTGAAATTATGGGGAAAAGGGTCAGCTGTGTGGTAGATTCTGGATCTGACGTAACAATGGTTAATGATAACATCTATAAGAGTTTAGGATGCCCTAAATTAAATGAAAATGATGTAAAACTGACAGGAATTAGCGGAAAAAGAGTGAGTCCGAAGGGTTTTTTCAATACCGACATTTCAATTGATAATGTTAGTATGAATTGTGATATTTACGTTTTAAATGATTTACAATACGACATGATCCTCGGAAATAATTGTTTAAGTAAATTAAATTTTGAAATATCTGGTAATGGCCTTAAAGTTATGAGTAAGCGAAATAAGGAGAAAAATTATACTGTTAATATGATAACTGTGGTTTCCTTAAAAATTCCGAAGTTAGACACTCCTTCAGATGTTGTAAACATTCCCATGGCCAAATCAGTCTTGCAGTCGGATGTTGTAAACATTCCCATGACCATCCCAGGCTTGCGATCAAATTCCATAGACACTCCCATGATTGAAGAATGTTTAACTGAGACTCCTAAGTATGAATCTGTTTATTTAGCAGAAATGGTAAATTCGGTTAATATAAACGAAATTGATCTTACTCACACAACTGACTGCGGTTTAAAAAAAGAATTAATTAACTTAGTTGAGAATTACAAGCCTGAGAAGATAAAAAGTGCTAACTTGAAAGTTAAAATAATATTGAGCGATGAAATACCGATTACGCACCGACCCAGGAGATTAGCATTTGCAGAACAAGCATTTGTTGATAAACAAATCCAGGAATGGCTTGATAAAGGCATTATACGAGAAAGTTGTTCGAGTTACGCCGCGCCTATTGTTTTAGCCAAAAAAAAATGGCAATTATAGATTGTGCGCTGATTATAGAAAGCTTAACCGAAAGATAATTAGGGATAATTACCCCTTTCCGGTAATAGATGATATTTTAGACGATATCGGGCAAAATAAAGTTTTTTACACATTAGACTTAAAGAACGGTTTTTTCCACGTAGAAGTCGATGAGGACAGTAAACAATTTACTTCGTTTGTTTTTAATAATTCCCAGTTCGAGTATAATGTAATGCCTTTCCGCTTAAGCTCAGCTCCTTAGTTTTTCCAACGCTACATATATGCATGCCTCAGAGAGTTAATAAGAGATAAAACGATTTCCGTGTACTTAGACAATATAATCGTCCCTGCGAAGACTGTAGAAGAGGCGCTTTCTAAACTGAAACGCGTGTTTCAGGTAGCATCAGAGTATGGTCTCGAATTCAGTTTTTCTAAATGCCTGATTTTGAAAAGAAGGATCGAATTTTTAGGATACATAGTGGAAAACGGAATAATGCCCTTCAGAAACACAAACATTAGCTGTTGAGAAATTCCCTGAGCCACAAAATAAGAAACAACTCCAGAGTTTCCTAGGGTTAACTGGATATTTTAGAAAATATATAGCGAATTATGCTAGAATCGCTAAACCCTTAAGTGATCTCCTGAAAACGGAGAACGAATTTAATTTTGGAGCGAGTCAAAAAGAGGCTTTCCAAACATTGAAAAATAAATTGTCTGATAAACCGGTGTTGCACATATTTAGACAAGGGGCAGAGACAGAATTACACACGGATGCTAGCAGCTTAGGTTTTGGGGCAGTCTTGTTACAAAAAGACGACTATGGAAACTTACGCCCCGTTCATTTCACGAGTAAGAAAACAACACCCGCCCAAGCCAAATATAGTAGTTATGAGCTTGAAGCGCTTGCTGTTATTGAAGCATTAAGAAAATTCCGGACATACCTGTTAGGGAATAAATTTAAAATAATAGTAACTGACTGTTCCGCCTTTCAAAAAACATTAGAGAAGAAAGATCTTACGCCAAAAGTAGCAAGGTGGGCATTATTCCTACAAGAATTCGATTATCAAATTGTCCACAGGCCTGGAAGTCAAATGAAACACGTTTATGCGTTGAGTCGTAACACCGTATTAGTCACAACACGTTCGCATGATGAAATTACAACAGAATTAACCAAAGCACAAAACGAAGACGATTACATTAAAACTATCAAAACACTAGTTGAGAAAAATGAAAGTAACGATTATTTTGTTAGGAAAAATATTGTGTACATATATGAAGATGGTAGAGAATTAATTATGGTACCCGAAATTATGCAGAAAGAAATTATTCGCGAAATTCATAATAAAGGACATTACGCTGTAGCCAAGACCGAAGCGATAATAAAGCAGGATTATTATATCCCTAATCTTCAAAAACAAATTGAAAGTGTTATACGAAATTGTGTAGAATGCATCCTATACAACCGGAAGCGAGGGAAAGGTGAAGGATTGCTAAATCCCATTCCTAAACATGATTCCCCTCTCCAAACTTATCACATCGATTACTTAGGCCCAATGCCCTCGACCAACAAAAACTACAATTTCATATTCTCTGTAGTGGACGCTTTTACAAAATTCGTGTGGTTCTATCCACTCAAGACGACATCTGCAAAGGAGGCAATCTCTAAATTAAAAATTCAACAAGCTACATTCGGGAACCCAGAGCGAATAATTAGCGACCGAGGTGCCGCCTTGACTTCTAGTGAGTTTAAAAAGTATCTCGAAGATGAAAATATTGAGCATGTTCTAATGACAACGGGAATACCCAGAGGAAACGGACAGGTAGATCGACAACAGGAGACTCTCATATCAATCCTTGCTAAATTAAGTATCGACGATCCGTCGAAGTGGTATAAATATGTACCGACTGTTCAACAAATAATGAATAATACGATTTCCCGAAGCACTCAATACACACTCTTTAAGCTTTTAACGGGAGTAAAAATTAGAAATAGGGAAGATTTAAGAATAAAACAAATTCTTGATGAGGAACATGAAAACGCATTTGTCGAGGAAAGACAGAATAGCAGAAATATCGCGAAACAACATATATTAAAAATTCAGAAGGAAAATCGCAAGACTTTCAACCGTAAATGCAAAAAAGCGAAATGTTATAGAATTGGTGATTTAGTTGCAATCCAACGAACCCAATTCGGGGTCGGTATGAAGCTACGACCGAAATTCCTTGGTCCATACAAAGTGATCACAGTGAAGCGCAATGATCGATACGATGTCGAGAAAGTGGGGTTTCAAGAGGGTCCAAGAGTGACCTCTACTGCAGCTGATCACATGAAGCCGTGGGCTTCTTCAACCTAAAGAGAAAAAATATAGTGCTAATTCAAGTTGATATATTTATGTGTGTTTTTTGCATCGTCTCATCTTTTTTTTATCTGTGTTTTACTGTGACTGTGCTGTCATCCGAACATTTTTTTTTTTACTATTTTATACAAGAAAAAAGCCCATCTGTTTAAAAACTGTTCACAGGACTGCATCCACGTGATGGACTCACCTGCGTATTGTTTTTTTTTTTTTTTTTTTTTTTTTTGACTATGTTTAGCAAAAAGAACTGAAACAGTGTTTTTTTTATTTTTATTTATTCATTTATTTTTATTTTTTTTTTTTTTTGATGGAAAGACTGTGTTCATCTGTATACGTAGTTTGATATTGCAATTATTTGTCATGTTGTTTGTTTTTTGTGTATTTTTCCAGTATTTTTCAGGATCCATGAAAGTTGGACGGTACCAATCCAGTTTATATGGTGGGTGATCTGTGTGGACACAAAATGATCAAGATGCCCGAGATGTAGAGGCGAAACAATACCCAGACCAGATGCTGGGAAAAACTCAAAGTCCAGTCCGCATGAGAAGTTGGTGAGCTCAGCGGAAAAGAAGGGCTGAGCGCTGGAATTTAGGGAGAGGCGTTTTTTCGTTGGGAGAGAGAGGTGCTCTCTCTTGGCTAATCTTTCGATAGCGCGTTGCCCGCTATTATTATTTTATTTAACGGGATCTGTGAGCAGACCCGTAATTGAATCTTTACCAATTAATGTCTAAATGTCGTGTCCTAGTTTGTATTATAGCCAAGATGAATATTTGTATTTTTGTAGTAATCCAGAAGTTTGAATTAAATATTTACGAGTTTAACAACATTAGTTCCTGTTGCCGTTTTTGACTGGAATTCCTCCCACATATATATTAAATTCTTTCAAATTTACCCCTTGCTCAGCAGTGAGAATATTTTTTACTCTCTAAAGCTCTATTTAAATCCAAAGTAGGTGATTTCTGGCACACCCATAAAGTTATTTTTATTCTCAGATACAAGACATTTGGAAGTGCATTCAGAACAAATGTGGTTCATTAGACTTTTCCCTTTTCGATAAAAGCAAATAATCGTTTGGAAAATCTCTGTAAAATGTGGGAGGTTTAAACTGAGTTTTAGACCGTGACAGCCAATTGCTCTCTCTTGACGGCATTTTTCTCATTGTCAAGTCCTAAAAATTGGCTTAAAATTTCAATTTCCGGAGGATTCTTTGCCCTTATAAGGAAACGGAAAATTATTCAATTTCTTGGTATCTGAATAAAATGTGTACTTATTATATTTTTAAGAATATTAATGCAATTTTTTTGTATTTCCGAAGGAAAATGACTTTCCAATAGTAGCCATTTTGGATATGGGAACAGTCTTCAATATAAAAATTATTTATTAAGAGATGTGACCCCCCTCAAAAAAAGGAGCCATGACCCTTCCCCCCCACCCTCGAGGCCTGTATGAAGGGCTCGATCCGTCCTTGTATACAGGGATAGACAAAAGAATTCGGATATTTTTCCGGCTATTGATCGGAGTTCCTGAAATTGGGTTTTCAAATGATAGTTTACTCAGACATCACTTTTCACTCTATTAAACGGTAAAGTTTATAGTTACGGGTCAATATCTGAAAACAGGGCAATTTCATTCCAAAATTTTTACTTTTTAAAATTAATGTACCAATTACCACATACAATTAAATAATATAATACATTTTTTGTCATTTAAATACTGTAGTAAGATCAAGGATGTATATTTTACGCGTAGGATAAACTTGTATGGAAGAAAAAGTCTGTTAACATCGTAATCAGTGTCTAATAATTGGGACTGAGGTGATGTTTTTGTCTTAACAGTTGCACAGCCATTTTGTTGAATTATTTTGCACATAGGTAAATTATGAAATACGCCATGTGACATTTGTATGTTACATAAATAAAGATGCAATAAGCTTTTCTTTTATATATAAATACAAAAGTTAAATATGGGGACATGAATGATGTTATGAAAAAAATACTCATCCCTATTCAGAACAAAAACTAAGTATTTCTAAATATGAAACAAAGAGAAGAACAACTTACTTTCATCCATGGTGACTAGTTGAACTTTAGTTGCTGTTGCAATGGAAATAATTATGCCAGTGCCACCTAGTATCTGTTAATCTAAATGTGTGTTTAGAGGGACTGAGATGATGGCCAACCTCAGGGACAAATATATTTACTATAATATTTTACTATACAGTCTATACTAATAAAGATGAATTATATTTTCCCATACTGTATATATATTGGTATAAATATATAATAGCAAAAGTTAATAATATTTATAGAAATTTTTACAGCATACGTTTAATATTAGATATTTGTACCTGGGGATAGGGACTAAAATGATGATTTCTTTTGTTTAAAGCTTAAAATTAATTATTTATACATCATATGTCCATTTATAATTGGTAATTGTTATAACAAATGTTACAATATATTACATTTTCAGTTTTTGGTTCTAGTATAATTAATGAAATATTATTAGCAGTGGACGCAAATTGTCCAATTTTCAGTTATTGACCCTTAAAGTAGTCTGAATGTGCTGGAAAGTATTTCATAATCTATGCTTGACGCATGTTTCGTTCTTGTTATATTTTTTTAAAAATCTCACATTTATTAGAAAATTGCATAACGACCCTGACATAAGTATACAAGTGTCATTTTTTTTTTTTTTAAACTGACAGGGGCGCGATTTCAGAACTTTCTTGGGGGGTGGGGGGGACAAAGATTTTTGAGGGAAGTTATATAGCTAAGGGTAAGATCCAAGTTTCTACCTCACCCCCCGAACGGGAATGAGAAACGTGCACTGAATCATGTTTACAGTAAAAACTTTGATTACGAAACTCAAGAATCCATGAAACATTTCGTTTTAAACAGGTTTCCGTCTTAGCAGGTAAAATTTCAATACACTGAATATTAAAATTTTTCTTTTCAGACAGGATTCTATCATAGGTTCCATTTTTACAGGAATCCTCGAAGACTGTTAAAGCATCCACTCTATAGTATAGCTCTGAAAAGAGATATATTAAAGTAAAACTTGTGAAGACGAAGCCTGCCTATAAAACAATTCTTTCTCAAAGGGGAAAAAAATCAAATTTCGATGAAAAAACGTCATACAATTATACTTGCTAAGACAGAGACCTGTCTAAAATGGAACCTTTTTCTAGTCCCTTTCCCTCCTTTTTTTTTTTTAGGTTTTACTACAGGGACGCCATTTCAAGAATTTCCTGGCGTAGGGCAAGGAAAACTTTTCTTTGAGGAACAGGAAACGTGCAGGACTACACAAATCTCACAGAAAATGGGAAAATACCGCACAATAAAAAAAGCTCTGCGTGGTTTTGTCTCCTTAACTTATTTCATGGACATGTGATTACTCTGAGAATTTTTTTTTATTTTCGCGAAATTCCACGAGCTGTTTTTCTTTCGAATTCCGCAAAATCAATTTTTCAACGAGTCACAGAAAAAAATCGCGAATTTTGTAAATTGTGAAAAAAAAAATCGTCGCGAAAAAAATCGTTAATTTCTCCAATCAACCGTGGAAAATATTACTACTTTCATCAGAGATCGCGAAAAAGAAATGCAATTTTCGTCAAATGATTGTACAAGCTAGAATCTCGAATTTCGTAAAAGGATTGCGAAAAAAATCACGAATTTCGTCAAAAGGTTGCACAAAAATCACGAAAATTTAGTCAAACAATCGAGGGGAATTTCGTCAAACGATCGTGAAATAAGATACGAAATTTCGTGTAACTGGCGCGCAAAAAATTACAAGTATTATTAGCTGGTGGTAGAAAAACATGATCACGAATTTCAACAAATGATCGTGAAAAAGAATCGCGAATTTTGTCAAAAGATCGCAGAAACAAATATGGAATTTCATCAGTTGGTTGCGGAAAAATATTGTGAATTTCGACAAATGGCCGCGAGAAAAAAAAAACAATTTCGATAACGGTTGCAGAAAAAAAATCGTGAATTTCGTGAAACGGTCGCGAAAAAAATCGCAAATTTTGTCAGATGATCGCGAAAAAAAGAATCATGAAATTCAATCAGTCATGAGATAATCTGCCCTCGAACGTCATGAATAGGTCACGAAATTTGCAACTTTTGTGATCTATAGCGATAAGAAAATGTTCATTACTGATTTTCTGCAAGAAAAGGTAAGGCAAAGCGTTACTTGTTTCGGAATGCGTTTTCACTATATTGAGGTGGGTTCGTGTTAATACTATTTTTCTAAGAAATCCTGAATATTTTTCAGATGAAAAAGCTACTTATTTGAACATTAATGAATACTATATATATATCTTCATTTTTCTACATAAAAGGTAAAGTTTATATTAAAGATATAATTGTAGACTTCTTTTACAATAATTGCATTAAAATATGGATTCTTTCATTTGGGGTCAGGTTGCCTTTCAATGTAAATCTTTTTAGCGGTTTACGTAAAATAACAGTCCTGCGGCAGGATAGGTTGATGTATTTTCTTCATTGCGAGTGAGGTACACTTTAAGTTTTTCGGATTGTGCTTTATCTCTTTCAGTCAGAGTCGGGATGACCTAGGTTTTAACAAAGAAGCCCTGAATATTTTTCAAATGAAAAACTATAGGTTTGACTATTAATGGTGGCCCATAGTAATAACCCATGCGTTCATTTCTGTACATAAGGAGTAAAATTATACACTACTTTATTATAAACATGTTAAAATATGTAGTAATTTTCTTTTACTTTGGGATTTGATGGAAGTCTGTTGGTTTTTGAATTGAAGAAATTGTTTTGTCGGGTATGCGCAGACTCCATTTTTAGGCGTTACAGAATTTTACCATATATAATATTATTTAATAAAGCAAAAAAAGTATCTGAAAGAATTCTACCGCTGAATTTCTAACCATGAGGGGACTAGTTTTCCTAGTATCAAGTTGTACACAGCTGAGAAGCAATTGTTAAAAGAAAATGTCTCTCATGTATTTTTAAAATTAGCCAAAGTACGATATATGTCTCATCTTGAGAAAGTTCGAAAAGGAATTTTTTTTTAAATATAATTGTTAATTTCTATGCATAAAGCATTTATTTAATGCATATGTTTTTATAGTAATCAAATCTGATAAATTATTTTAGCGCTTGAGCATTTTTTTAATTTTTGTTTGAGTCTGACAATTGATGGTTGATAAATTTTCTGAAAAATCAAATTCCTTGGTGTGTGTGTGCGGGGGGGGGGGGACAGCCCCCTCAAATGACGCCCCTGTAAACTGAGAGTTAATAAATAGATTTTTTGTGAAAAGACTATGAACACTCTAACACAAAGTACCTATACAAATAAATCTTTGGTTATATTTTTGTCTACATCCATAAGCAAAAATTCTTTGAAAAAATCTTCTACCGTGTAGAAGAGGGAAAAAAATTCTAAGACAAATTTGAAAACTGTATATTCGAAAAGTAAATAACGCTACTATAAGTTATTTCATTTCACAAGTATTATTGAAATTTATATGACTAGGAAAATCCATAGACTGCACGCATGGTTGTTGAACTACGTCAAGCGATATTTGTGTGATTATTAACATTAAAGGGAAACTACATTTGCTGCTGATAAATTTGAGGAAATATCATTCTTGTGCCCCATTAGGGGAACGCGAGTCTTGAATTAAAGTGTAAACCTTTATTCCAACCCATTTGCAATTAACCCCTTCCAAAAAACTAGTACAATGCGTGCTACTTGGGAACTCTGTTTATCAGCTATTATGGAGTGAAAATACTTTTAAAGCGGTTCAGTAGTTGCATCCTCCATATGCTACAAACAAACAAAGTTTTATTTTTTAAATATACTATACCTTGATTCACCATCATAAAAATCATAATGCCGTCAGATAAGTTGGAAAATATTGGTTTAGTACATTTAGCGGCCGCACTGTAAACAAAAATGTCTCAAATTCAGACACTTAAGTCTCTGAAACAGACTGTTCAATTTTAAGATGTTTCAAAATGTCTTATTTTTTCAAACATTTTTAGCGCCTTAATTTCTGACACTTGAAACGTCTGAATTGCGGCCATTTTTGGCCTCTCATTTGACAACAGCAGCCATTTCTCAGAACTTTTTTTCTAAACATTATACGCAGCCCTGTTTAACGAAATTGAATGTTTCTTGATAAATCGGAAAATATTTTATCATAAAGCAGGGTTGGTTTTCTTCAAGAAGCGCGAGCTGATTAAAGCTTGGGAAAATGGGGCATCCCCCCATACATATTTTAAGACCTCCCAAATTTGGTATGCAATTTTGTAAGGCTGTATTTTTTTTTACTGTTGGAATTGCATTGATTATAATCACTATTATAAAATTTTAGAGTAGAATAAGATTAAAAACAAAAACACCTCAAAATCGCGGAACTTGTCCGCTATTTGGAAGTATCCGCTTTTCAGCGGTAAAAATATGCAAATATATATTTGTCGAAAATTGAAAAGGTTTTCACTAAATTGAGGGTTCCGCTATTCGTAAGCGTCATTTAGAGAGGTTTTACAGCAAAACTTCCACAACGGACACCCCTGGTTACTGAGCACCATTTTCCTATCCACAAAATAGAATTACTTTAGCGAACACCTCCAAATTCGGCAGTCAGTCCTGAAGTGTCAGCTATTGAGAGGTTTTACTGAATTTAGATAAATGTATTTTTGCTTTTAACTCTTTATCTAACTAACGGTACTTATAAGTACCATTAAAATAACTTGTTATAAAATTCATTTAATACATCGATTAATTGTAATACATTTTAGAATGAGTTATGGATACATTGCGTTATCTCGTTCAAAAAGCACTATGGGTTACACAAAACAAAAATATTTTTAAAAGGATGATTTCTTTTGATTTTGCATCTTTTCAGCTTTCTTGGTGTTGGGATTGGGGGGGGGGGGGGGAGAGATTTTCCAATTCGGAAATATTTCTATATTTCTATTGTAAGAACATTATATTTGTACATTTCCTAATTCTACAAAATACTAAGAAAAATATTTAAAATAAATGATTTGAGTGGGGTCAGAAATATTGCACAAAATACCTATCAATTCAAATTTAATGAATCCTTCTAAATACTTAAATCCTTCTAAAATTTATTAAATAATTATGAAAATCTTCTAATGTAGTTTAAACAATTCACGAAAAATGCTTTAGAAGATAAAATTTTCATGAATTCATAATTCAGTAGATAAAGGATTGATCAGAAAAAAAGAAGAAAAAAAAGTTGAAAATATTGATTATTATCATTTCAATGTCGAAAGGAATTTAAAATATCAGCTTTATGAAATCTGAGAGCGCTAAAGTCGGGTAAGGAGAGGAAAGACAGGGTATTTATTTGTCCCTTATTTGTCTACGCCTTAATCAGGCCCTACTTCTGGAAAAAATCCAACCCTCACTGTAAAAAAAAAAAAAAAAAAACGGACTAAAATACGGAAATACTAGTGGCAATCTAGACGCCAGTACTATTTCCGTATTTTAACGGAACTTTTTCTCGGTAAATTACAGAAAAATGTCCGTAAAATTTTTAAAAAAGCGGAAAATTTTCTGCAATTTACCTGGAAAAAGTTCCGTTAAAATACGGAAATAGTAGTCTAGATTGCCACTAGTATTTCCGTATTTTAGTCCTTTTTTTTTTGCTGCTTTATGTTTCGCTAAATAGACTTATCCAATGTATGATATAACGTTGCCTCAGAGCAACAGTTAGGACATCTAGTAACAATCGAAAATAAGATGTCTGACTTACTACTATGAAAAACTGTGTCTGCATCTAGTGGAATAAGTAGGGAATTTGTATAAAACACATCTGAGATATAGTATTAAACATAACTTTGTGTTTTCAGAAGTTGTTCCACTAGATGCAAACACAGTTATTCATAGCAGTAAGTCAGACATCTCATTTTTTTTATTATTACTAGATGTTCTACTGTTGCTCCGAGGCAAAGATATATTTACAGTAAAATTTAAATGATATTCTCGAATAATGGGCATCTCTATTTAGCGATTACTTTTTTCAATCCACAACAAATACATATTTGTATAGATTTTTCCTGAATAGCAAACACTTTCCAACCTTTGTGGCCACTATTGCGAGTTTTGCTGCACATATTTATGTATATTTATATTCTGAAGTATAAAAAGTGCTTACTTTTTGTAACAATATGAAATGTGCTTTAAATGAATTTCAGGTCCAGTGGCTGGCATACATTCCACCCCTACCCGTTCCCTCTCCAAATACTTTCAGAAAAAAAGATTTAAATACATTCAATGGCGTAATATGCGAGTATATATAAACGTAAATACATGTTTGGGTAAATATATCATTTGACTTTAACCTCGTCCTACTCTAAAAGTATAAATATTGATTATAACTTTTCTGTACAACCAATTAAATTCAAATTATCATCTTTATTAATTCGCTCTTCTCCCTCGCCTCCATCTCTCTCCAAGGAGAAAAAAAAATGTGTTATTTTACCCAAAATTTTTTCGGCCCACCCAATATTTTTCAAAAGTTGGCGCTACTGGCACACCAAATCTGTTTATAAATATATGAGCATGTGGGGCACATGGGGCAGCACACACACATATTTCATATACAGGGTGTCCACTCTCAACGGTGTCCAATGGCTAATTCCTAGGTCGTTAGTCATAGACATATAGTTCCAATTACAAAAATGTTTTAAATGAGGTAAAAAAATATTTTAAAAGTGATTTGGGTCAATAAAAGCAGTTCTTAAAAAATTACGAAATATAAATTTTTACACGGTCCCCCGGCCCTATAAGTTATATTTAGTAAAATTTTCCTGTTACACTGACAAGAAAGACAAAAAAAAGTCCCGCTATTCTACGATTAAAATTGACCAAATAATAGCTGTTTAAAGTTGGAGCATATTTTTTGCTGCAAATTAGGGGCCATTCACAAATTTAGTAGAAATATAATTGCGTCTGATATGTTAAAAAAATGATTGAGAGTAAAATTAACATTTCAATATAAATTCGGAGTCTTTAATCATTCTGACAAATCATTCTATTGCAAAATATACAATTTGTAATGAACATATAAGAAGAAAAAAAACAATTTTTGTTAAATAAAATTATGAAAATTAACAGCCTCAATTCGTTACAAAACGATGCATATTTTAAAATGTTATTAGATTACACTAGCCTGCAAAAGTTGTGTCATATTTTTTAGCTTTTGACAGTTGATTCTTATGTATTCTGTACCACTGAATCCGAAATTGATTTTCATTTTTTACCATCACGTAAAGATTTTTTTGCAAATCTTAAATTTTAAAGTTAAAAAAAGAAAAAATTCAGCAAAAAATTGATACTATAAAAAAGATGTGATTGTTGTGTTTTTAACTTTTGATAATTGATTTTTATGTATTTTTTACCGCTGAATCCGAAAATGACCTTCATTTTCAACCATCACGTCAGAAGTTTTCGCAAATTGTAAATTTCAAAGTTTAAAAGTTAAAATTGAACCTCCTCCCCCAGCTGTTCATGCGGAAAGAATTCCAGTAACAGCCAAAAAATTGAATACATTATTGAATTAAATAAAGTAAAATTAAATAAAAAAGGTTTTACATCTGTTTTATAGTATCAGATTTTTGCTATATTTTAACTTTGACATTTACGATTTGCAAAAAAATTCTAACGTGATCGTTAAAAATGAAGGTCATTTTCAGATTCAGTGCTAAAAAGTACATAAAATTCAATTATCAAAAGTTAAAAAACACAGGCCATCTCCTCTATTTCATAGTATCAAATTTTTGTTATTTTATAATTTTGACAATTTATGATTTCCGAAAATTCCTGAAATGATGGTTAAAAATTAAGGTCATTTTCGGATTCAGTGTTAAAAAATACATAAAAGTTAAATAACACAACCATTGCAGTCTTGTGTTATCTAATCTAAAACGTTTTCTTAAACTTCTTGGCGGTAATCTATCCGAAATTTTTTGTGTTATCCTGTAAAATAAGTATAAATGGTAAACACCGAAAATCATAATATTAGATTGCCATCGGATTTACGTCAGTATGTAAAATTTAATCTCGATAGGATATTTGAAAGTGAGTTAAAGTTAGAGTACAAATTTTGAACTGGAAACACATACATACGATCGTTGAAGTTAAATAAAAACTTATAAAAATAACATAGTTTTTGTTAAAAGTAATCATGAAAAGAAACAGTCTCAAATCCTTACAAAATAAAATATATGTTAAAACACAATTATTTTAGCCAATCTAAAACTTAACAAAAATTAACTCAATCGTAATACTTGTACGATTTTTTTCAAAGCGCAGATACACATAGAATAAGTTCTTCGAATACTTTAATCACTAGGTACATGACCCCTCAAAGCATGGCAAACTCATTTGTGTTCAGATGCAGAAAAGTGGCATAAGTCATGCATTTTTGAAGTTTCATAACTCGGTCAATTTTAGAGTTATATGAACGGGACATTTTTTGCTTTACTTGACAGTGCAATAGGAAAATTTTACTAAATATAACTTATAGAACCGGGGGGTCATATAAAAATTTAAATTTCGTAATTTTTTAAGAAATGTTTTTATTGACCAAAATCGCTTTTAAACTATTTCTTTACCTCATTTAAAACATTTTTGAAATTGGAACTGTACGTCTATGACTAACGGTTTAGGAATTAGCAATTGGACACAGTTGAGAGTGGTCACCCTGTATTGTATGTATATGTTATAAAATTGATGAGATGCTCAATAACCTTTTTCAATTAGTATACCTTCCCCTTAGTTGGTAACTCAATTTCTATATCTGCCTCAAGTAGCACTTCAAATCGTTATAACCCATAAGAGATATTATCAAGTATAGCCCATTTTCGATAACCATCAGTTCAGACATATGTTCGATGTTTTTGACGACACTTCTCAAACACCATAATTTCACGGTTACTTCAATTCCCAATTAAATTTAGCAGTAACTCACAATACATGGTCCAATTATAATTATCAAATATTTAAAACTTTTAAGTCTAGGCGAGCATGAACACGTAACCTATACTAAAGTGAAAGCTAATTATCCAAGATTACTCACGAGCATGTAATATAAAACCGTCTAAGATTATAAATTGTAATAAAGTAGCTCTTCAGGTGATGATCTTCTCTTAGAACTTTAAATTCAGGCAGAATCATACGAGCAACCTTTGTGAACAGAAACGGGATTGGGACTGCTAGGGTTGATCCCGGTGTATACCACCTTGGATAAATGTGACATCCGTCTAATATGTCCTCTACGTCCAATAAAGCAATGTATGAACGAAATGTGTGTGTGTTTTTAGTAAGAATGTCGACAGCCACGACTCCAAAACCTAGTTTATAACATATATATATAAATATATTTATATCAACATTTTAACGGGAGATAGTTCTTGGGTCATAATTGATGAAAACGTAGTGAAATTTTTTGGAGTTTCTCCCCTTGGCTGCAATAGATACAGCTCATATTCAAGATATTTGAATAATTACTTTTTTTTACAAACTGAAAATATCGTTTGTCAAATTTAATGTCTTTTTATGCAAATATGCACACGATATTTTTATTAAGAACTTATTGTTGATTAAGCTTATTTATTATCTTAAAATTAATATAATTTTTGAAAAGATTAATTGAAAAAAAATTTATTTTGAAAAGTCAAAATATTAGAATATTTATTCAACTGGTTCAAAATATTAGAATATTTCACATTAATTCTCCTTTAATTATCACAATTCATAACTGGTGGCATCATGGATTAAATTAAGACGATTTTATTTAAAATCAATATTCTCTTTGCAGTTTGTTTTCTTTTTCGTCTTAAAATGGATCGTGTGATTGATATTCCTGAATCTATTAAACTTAGAATGGCTGATTTGTGTTGGCAAGGTAAAAATCAATGTTATATAGCGAATTTTTTACACTGTTAGCAATCAAGCGTTAATAAAATACTAACACAATATTTAAAAAATGGAAAATTTCAAAATAATCGCCGAAATGGCGGCGTAAAACTAAAAACATCTGCTAGAGATGACAGGAAACTGAAGCGTATAGTTAAGAAAAACCGTTTTAAAAGTGTGCGATTCTTGCACCGAAAAATGGAAAGAAGAAGGAGTTGAAGTTTCTACATCAAGAACATTAAGATGTATCCATAAATTTAAGTTTGAATCTCGTGTACCGAAAACAAAACCTCCCATGACTGCAAAACAAAAGCGTATATGATTGAATTGGTGGAAATCAAGACGTTTATGGAGCGAAGAAGATTGGAAAAACATATTAGTTAGAGATGAAATTATGTTGTATAGATACAAAACATACTTTCATCACTAAATAATATATTTTTCCAATCTTCTTCGCTCCATAAACGTCTTGATTTACACCAATTGAATCTTATACGTTTTTGTTTTGCAGTCATGAGAGATTTTGTTTTCGGTATACGAGATTCAAACTTAAATTTATGGAGACGTCTTAATGTTCTCGGTGTAGAAACTTCGACTCCTTCTTCTTTCCATTTTCGGTGCAAGAATTGCACACTTTTAAAACGGTTTTTCTTAACTATACGCTCCAGTTTCCTGTCAGCTCTAGCAGATGCATTTGGTTTTCGAACGTCATTTCGGCGATTATTCTGAAATTTTCCATTTTCTGAATATTGTGTTAGTATTTTGTTGGGGTTTTATTCTCTTCTAATTACACTACACAATAAGTTTACTCAAATAAGTATTGCTATTGAAATTAACCTGACCTTAAATTTAACCAAGGTGTGAACAGTTTACCAAAACCTGGATGTTGTTACAAAAAAAAGGAAATTTAAGATAAGCAAATATGCTTAGAAAATTACCAATTTAGTAATTTGAAACTGAATAATTACAGACAATTAAGAACAAACATAGAAGAAATACATATATTAATTTTAAGTAAATTAGGATACTGCACTAAGAGATATAAAATCAATCCTTAAATACTTAACAGTAACGACATCCTCAACTGTTAACAACTTTTGAAGAAAATACCACCAACACTACTGGATTTGAAAATATAAGACATTCACAATAAAACAGGAGAAAAGTGAAATTGGATTACCACAGATTTTAACAAGCGAAAGGCAAACTCTTAAGTCTGCAATATGTCAATCAATATGTTTTGATAATTTAAAAAGATTTAAAACTAAGATTGTGACTGCATTTATACGCTCAAATCCAGGGGTCATATAATCGTATAGTAGATTACTTGCATCAAAAACTATTAAATCTCATTGATGAATTTCACTCCAAACAAAATTCTTTCTTGAACTATTTTTTTTTTTAGATTTTGGGAGTTACACTGAACATTCTAGCAATTATATCAATTTCAGTTTTTAAAAAATTTTAATGAGCAATACTTACTCTTTTCAGAAATTATTTATTTATTAAATTTTTACTCAAATCACTCAATTAATATATGTGTGCATGAATTTCCATCCTTGCTTGGATCTTGTTACCATAATACTTAGCTATCAAATTTAAAGGATTTAAGAGTTAAAACAAATACAACCAGAAAAGAAAAATAATAAGAGAGTCGACAACCATAAAATTAATCGTTAAATCAGTCATAAAAGGTAACAAAACCCTCAATTCGATTCACACAATATTCCTCACTTAAAATCTCATAGAAATAATTATTCCTAGTTATAAAACTTTAAGATTTTTTTGTACTAATTTTATTTATCAATGATATTAAGACTTCACTTTTAAAGATTAAATTGGTTAAATAGAGAAAAAAAAACACAGTAGATTATTACATTTAACATCATTTTATTAAGTTTTAGATCTTTTTTAAGAATTTTCTATTATTTTTACACAATTTGTTGCAAAGAAATTTTAGTATAGAAATATCAAATTTATATATACATAGCTGAATTCACTTCAAAATAACTTTCAAAAGCCTCGAGAAATTACTATTATCTTGCAAAGAGTATTCAATTCAATAAACATTACAAACAGATACTTAGTAGAGCTTAATTTAGCATGACTCTTTTTTTTTTTTTTTTTTACATATATTTTCCACATATCAAAACAATAATGCAAAAGTTACTTACATTACACATCATTGAGCAGGGTAAATGCTGAAACCATGATCTTACACTCTATTATCTTTTTGTTGGCAGTCTCTTCAAATATATGTATCGAAACTTGAAATTGGAGAAACATAATACATTAGTATTGGAAGCTGTGCAAGCATCAATACACGATACTTAGAATCTTCAGGGGGAGGCACCTTTTAAAGAGTTCCAAATATAATCTAGCGAATCACTCACATCTTATTTACTATCTTCAATCTTTATGCAGGCTGACGATTGTTCAACTATTCTTTTGTTGTTTTACTGGGAGTCCCACTGCATGTTTAGAATCTTATCGACAGTTTCGTTGCATCTTAAGAATCTCATCGACAGTCTCTCTGCATAAGACACACACTCGTCCAGTCTTTCATACAGAAAAAACGATGACTTGAAGGAACTGTTACAAAACAGTATTGACGACAGGGGCGCCATTTCAGAAATTTCTTGGGGGGGGGGGGGGCAAAGATTTTTTGACGGAAGTTATATAGCTAAGGGTAGGATTCGGGCTAAGGGTAGGACCCCCCCTCCCCGAACGAGAAACGTAACCTGAAGCAGGCGTACAAAAACAGTAAAAACTTTGAATACGGAAAGTCAAAAACCAAAGAAATATTTCGTTTTAAACAGATTTCGTCTCAACAGGTAAAATTTCAATGCCTTGAATATGCAAAAAAATTCTTTTTAGACAGGATCCTATAATAGGTTCCATTTTTACAGGTATCCTCAAATACTGTTGCATAGGGTGTCAATGATTTAAATCAGTTGATTTAAATCAGCGATTTAAATCATGATTTTAATCAAGTGATTTTTTTTTAAATCATTGATTAAAATCGAAAATTTTTTAAATGTTTAAAATGACATAAAAAAGTATTCAAATCTAAGATGAACATAATTTGGAAAGTTTCTACAGGTATTGTGATTTATGAATACACAAAACAAAGCTTTAAATAATTGTTTCGAAGCGTATTCCTGAGTATTGTGAAAAATTTAAGTACAGTAAGTTCGTAAAAGGCATGATTTTTTTATCTAACAAACATAAAAAGCATTTAATTTTAAAATGATATTTAAATCTAATATAACTTACAATGTCATCATTTCCTTTTAATAATCAAGTTATTCATTCTTTTATATACAATAAGCATAGCAACAGAGTGTCAATGATTTTAACACTAGAAGGACCGGAAAGAGTCGATCCGACTCCGACCATATAATTAAATGTCAAATGGAACCGGAAATTCCTCCGTAAAATAAGTTAAATTCAACCCTCTCTCTGCGTATTTTTTTTTTAAGGCTGTTCTTAACTACTCTGCTCAACAAGCTCAAAACGTTTTGACATATTTACAAATTCCTTTTTTAACGGAAAGATATAAAATTGGAAAGCCTGACCATGGAAGCGACTTGGAATTGAACTTTTTTCTCCATTTTTTGATCAATCAATTACCTATTGAGTTATCAGCGAATTCGATCACGTGACAAACGCGTTTTTCGCCCGTTCTTGAGTGCTCTTTCTCCCTTCGCGCGGAAATTCGGTTCAAAACGCCCATTTTGACACTATTTTCTGAAAGGTCTATTGCGTTTGCAAAAAAAAATGGAAAAAAACAGCTCAATGACATGGTTTCTGAACAACAACACCAGCTAGTTTCATGCATTTTCGAGCAAAAATAAATTCAAACTTATGTCAGAAACTTGCACTTTTCGATTTGAGAACAGCCTTAATCAAAATGGTTAAAAATTGCGCACATTACATTTAAATCAGGTTAAATCAGGGCTGTCACTAGAGACTATTTTATATTCTCTTATCACTATTCTAAGAAAATCAATTTCTGAGAATATTTTCTCTTCTACATGTTGTTAAAGTCTATATCGAATTTTTTGTATTGAAAAACTGGTCCAAGTTGAATTAAAAAATAGTCGCCAGTGAAAAAAAAATGAATCCCCGAGAAAATCTCCGATTGCGCAAATTTTGCTGCTTTTACGTTGCCCGATGAAATCTCGGGTTGCGCAGCGAAAGAGTTAAGCCACGCAGATTTACGTTAAATAAATCAGTCAAATAATTTTAAATAAAAATTCTGGTGTAAAATATTTTTATGAAACTTGAGTAAAATTTCCGGGCGTTCTAGTGTTAATCAATTGATTTAAATTAGATGATAAAATCACATATTTTATGATTTTTTAAAATAGTGTGAAAAAGCATTATAATCAGTAATGGAAATTATCACTAAATCACTTGTAAAAAATGTAATATTTGTTATTGTTATTTATAACAATATTAAACTGTGTAAAAAGAAGTACAGTAAACTCTCTGTAAGGCGGACTCTGTGTAAGACGGAAATCTGTCGAACTCGGAAAGATTTTCAAGTCCCTGCGAATCCATAGACATAGAGTAAAATTTGTATAAGGCGGAATATTGTCTACTGCGGAAAATTTTCTCGGTCCTGATCGATTCCGCCTTAGACAGAGTTTACTGTATTACACATTTAAAAAACATCAAACTAAATGTTAAATAACTTCAAAACATTATAATATTTAGTAGCTATTCAAATATTTTAATGTTGTGGGGAAAAAAATCTGATTTAAATATCAAAATTACAATTTTTGTAATCTATTTATAAATTATGTGCCAGTTTGCTGTATACATTGCTACAATTTTTGATTAGTTTGATATTACATACGCTTTAGAACCTGTGTAAAATTACTGGCTGCTTTATGAATTTATCAAACTATTACTTATCACCTTTTTTCAACCACTTTTTCAAAAATGTAGATTGTGTTCTTAATTAAACAGTTAATTGTTTAATAATTACAAAATTTAATCTGTATCATCAATTTGAAAATAAATGCAATTTATCAATAACTTTAAAATACAAGCAGTATTTAATATTGGTTTACATAATTATTACAAAATATTAATGCACATAATTTTGTATGTTACTAAAGAAATTTTTAATTTGCAGTTTTTTGTAATTTCTATAATTAATTAAAATTTTATTAATTAAAGCAAAAAAACATAGATTATGTTAGTAATTGGAGGGTTACTCATTTTTTAAATGCTTAATTCTTGATAGATGTTTAATATTTTAACACAGGGAAAAAAATATAAACAATCCGATTTAAATCAAAAAAATCTGATTTAAATAAAAAAAATCCGATTAAAAAAAAATCATGATTTTTTTTACACCCTACTGTTACACTATCCACTCTGTACTATAACAGTGGAAAGAGATGTATTGCAGTAAAACTTGCGAAAACGAAGCCTGTCTATAACAGAATTCTTTCCCGATGGGAAAAAAAAAATCAAATTTCGATGAAAAAACATCATACAGTTATACTTGCTAAGACAGAGACCTGTCTAAAATGGAACTTTTTTCTAGTCCCTTTCGACTTCTTTTTTTTTTTTTTTTTTTTTTTTTCAGGTTTTTACTACAGGGGCGCCATTTCAAGTTTCCTATCGAAGGGCAAGGAAAAATTTTCTTTGTGGAACAGGGAACATGCAGAATTGCACAACGTGCAGAACTGCACAAATCTCACAAAAAATGGGAAGATCCCGCACAATAAAAAAACTCTGCATGATTTTCTCCTTAACTTCCTTCACGGACATGTGATTATTCAGCGAATTTTTTTAATTTTCGTGAAAGTCCACGATTTTTTTTCTTTCGAATTCCGCAAAATCAATTCAATCCTCAAATCGTCGCGGAAAAAATCTCTCATTTCTCCAAACTACAGTGGAAAATATTGCTATTTTCATCAGAGATTGCGAAAAGTAATGTAGATTTCATCAAATGATTGTACAAACTAAAATCTCAAATTTTGTAAAAGGATTGCGAAAAAAATCGCGAATTTTGTCAAAAGATTGCACAAAGAATCATGAAAATTTAGTCAAACAATCGAGGGGAATTTCGTCAAACGATCGGGAAATAAGATACAAAATTTCATGTAACCATCGCGCAAAAAATTTTAAATATTATTAGTCAGTGGTAGAAAAAATAATCACGAATTTCAACAAATGATCATGAAAAAGAATCGCGAATTTTGTCAAAAGGTCGCAGAAACAAATACGGAATTTCGTCTGTTGATCGCAGAAAAATATTGTGAATTTCGACAAATGGTCGCTAGAAAAAAACCAATTTCGATAATGGTTGCAGAAAAAAATCATGAAGTTTGTAAAACGATCGTGGAAAAAATCGCAAATTTTGTCAGATGATCGCGCAAAAAGAATCATGAGGTTCAATCAGTCATGAGATAATCAGCCCACGAATGTCATGAATAGATCATCAAAATTGCAACTTTTGTGATCTATAGCAATAAGAAAATTTTCATTAGTGATTTTCTGCAAGTAAAAGGTAAGGTAAAGCGTTAATTGTTTCGGATTGCGTTTTCACTATTTAGAGGTGAGTTCGTGTTAATACTTTTTTTCAAAGAAATCCTGAATATTTTTCAGATAAAAAAGCTACATATTTCAACATTAATGAATACTATATTATATCTTCATTTTCCTACATAAAAGGCAAAGTTTATATAAAGATATAATTGTAGGCTTCTTTTACAATAATTGTATTAAAATATGAATTAATTTTCTTTCATTTCGAGTCGTGTTGCCTTTCAATGGAAATCTTTTTAATGATTTTCATATTTACATGAAATTACAGTCTTCCGTCAGGCTAGGTTGACTTATTTTCTTCGTTGCGAGTGAGGTGTGCAGTTTTTCGGATTGTGCTTTATCTTCTTCGGTCGGAGTCGGGATGACCTGGTTTTTAACAAGGAAGTCCTGAATGTTTTTCAAATGAAAAACTATAGATCTGACTATTAATGGTGGCCCATAATATTAACCCATGTGTTCATTTTTGTACATAAGTGATAAAATTATACACTACTTTATTATAAACGAGTTAAAATATGGAGTAATTTTATTTTACTTTGGTATTTGGTGGAAGTCTGTCGGTTTTGGGGTTGAAGAAATTGTTTTGTCAGATGCGTGCAGGCTCCATTCCTAGGCGTTGAAGAATTTTGAGAGTGTACCATATATAATATGATTTAATAAAGCAAATAATATGATAATATTGCAATGATTGCAGTAAATATAATGTGACGCTAATAATCCAAAAAAGTCGGATAATTAAGAACTTGAATTATACTCGCCCCTTCAACTCCATTCCCCCCCCCCCCCCAAAAAAAAAAACTATCTGAAAGAACTCCACTCCTTAATTTCTAGCGATATTTTCCTATGATCAAGTTGCACAGAGCTGAGAAGCAATTGTTAAAAGAAAATGTCTCTAATGTATTTTTTAAATTATCCAAAGTACAATATATGTCTCGCCTTAAGAAAGTTCGAATAGGAAATATTTTTTATAATTGTTAATTTCTATGCATAAAGCATTTATTTAATGCATATGTTTTTATTGCAATCAAATCTGATAAATTATTTTAGCGTTTGAGAAATTTTTAAATTTTTGCTTGAGTCTGACAATTGATGGTTGACAAATTTTCTGAAAAATCAAATTCCTTGGGGAGGCTATTGCCCCCCCCCATACCCCCTCAAATGGCGCCCCTGATTGACGAGTGTTCCCAATTCATATAAAATTCTATAGACTGTAATTTTCCACCGGATGGGTTCTCTGTATCATAGCTCCTATCAGGCATAAACAGCTCCATCAACGTTAAATTGCCCGGCGTACCCCTCGGCTCTCAGAGACAGTTCGTGCTCGATCCACAAGACAAAAAGACGACCTCCTTAGTCCGAGTCTCTTCTTCTTCTCTCTTTTCTTTCATAAACATGACTTCAAAAAGCTATATTGAAGTTCTAGGAAAAGGGGCAGTTTGCCCTTCGCACCCCCCGGGCCCCAACGGTCGTTTTCTAACCTTCAACATGACGTTCACCACACTAAGAAAAAAAAAACGCCCGAACAAGGGTTATACGCAAGTATTGCCTGTACTGGGTTGAACCATTTAAAAAAACAGGTGGCAGGATTCCTCTTTTCGTTGCTGTGCAAAGCATAGGAGTCCAACGGGAAGCTTCCAGAAACTTTTACCCTAATCCCTCCAGGCACCTGTTGAGCGCAGTACAAAACAACATTCCCAATTCTCACTGTCCAGTGTGGGACACTGAAGAGGGGAAAGAGTGACTCAGCTGTTGCTATGGCGATACAACTCTATATTGGGAGATTTTGACCGTTCGCATACAGCTGACCACCTACAAGGTTAACTTAAGGAATGTTCTTTTTCCTGGAAGAGGGACGGGACATTCTTTTATTGTGCTTACGTTCTCAGATAAAAACTACACGTACCTTAGGAGTTGCTTGCAAGAAAATAATATGTATTTTTCTAGATTTTAAACTGAGAAAAAGGAATGCTCTGGCATTAATTAATATTCTTAGAATATAAAAATTTAGACTGACATTTTATGGAAAAGGGGGGTATATAACTGAAGAAAATTAATAATTTTAAAATGAAAGCATACAATGTTATAAAAATAAGGGGGGGGGGGATTTCTAATAACACCTGAATTTGTCAAAATAAGAATATTGTTAAATATTCTATAACATGGCTCCCCTATCTCGACGAAAAAACAAAAAAAATTTGGAAACACAAAAAAAATTTTTTTTTTGAAAATGAAACGAAAACTAAACCCCCAGCGGAGAACTCGATTTTCCCACTCAAAGTTAGTTAACTAAGCATATTAAATTTAAAAAAATGGGAGAAGCGAAAATAGTAGTATGTCCATTGCAATGCTGGGGTATCATTGACATGAGCACTTGACACTCGAACAAATCAAACAGCGACTCGAAGAGTCTCGAAGCACTACACACCTGACATGCCACTCTGCACAGTCCGGAATGCGCAATGTGAGCTGCTTACAATGCATCGACTACCTGAACACTTCCTTAACAGACAGGAACTTGAATAAACTAAAAAAAAGTTAAACATTAAGCCATAAAAGTAATCCACAGCCAGCTGAATCCTAATCCCAGCCTTCATATTAGTACCAAGTATCTGCACAACATAATATTTACCTATAATTTTACCTATTTATCTCTTTTGACCTAAATATGTAGACAGTGAACTCTCATTTTAGTACTACTACTACTCTTACTGAATGAACACCACACCTGAGCATACTTGCCAATTACACATGCAGTTGAGCCTAAAAAAATTTTCTAAAATAGAGAAATTTAAATTAATGTGGAGGAATAAACATGTGAAGGACTGCCAACTGGTAGTTAAACATATGCATAAACATCAATTAGATACAGACTGGAGATGCAGATGCATACACGTAAAAAAAAAGAAAAACACCAAATCTTTTGCAAAACACATAACAGTATCTGATTCATAACTAAAAATCATTGAAGTTAACTTACAGCATTAACATGATATTACGTACACATATATGTATAAATTGAAAAGCACCAATAACATAACAAGGTGTGTAAAAATAGTACTGTGAAAAAAATTTTATAACCCCTATCGTGAAAAAGTTCATTGTCCAAAGGATGAGGTTTTAATTTGAAATTTACAAATGCACTCACAGATCACTTGTGCAAACATTAGTGCATGTCTGCAACTCTGTACTACTAGGTATATACTACCCATAGCTTAGAAAATTTTTTGAAAAAGGCAAAAATAAACTACACAAACAATGCAAGGATGGTGATATCTTTTCTATAATCACCCAGTAAACATGCCTACCAAATTTAATCAAAGGAAAAAATTTTAACAGGAAAGAATAATAATAATAAAAATAAATAAATAAGGAGAATCTATACATTTACTCACATTTACAGTTAAAGAAAATAAAACATGTAAAGCATAAAGAACATGAGTGTGTACTAGCACGGCAGTAGATAACTCACATCAAAAACACAGAGGGGTATAAAAATAATACCATTCCGAAAATTTTGCAAATACTCTAAAATTTACTATTCCAGAGAAAAATTTACATTTATGTAAAAGACACTGAATACACAATACAAAATACATTTAAATAAACGGAAGTATAAATTTAAATATATCGCTTCTGCTGCAGCACCTAACTTTCAAAACACCCTTGAAAATTTCAAAATCCTCAAAATTAGCTGAGATTTTGGTTAAAATTTGCTAAAAACTTTTTTAAAATAGTGTGGAATGGTATGCAGGCCATAATATAACACAAAACATGAGAATTTTTACAAACAGGACACATAAAGCTCCAAAAACTGCTACTAATACTTACGGGCAACAAATCAAAACAAACCCATTTGAAGCTTAAAAAAATTCAATACCGAGCTTTAAATTATATACATTTACTTAAAAACAGAATAAAACACACCTAAATACAGATTAATCAAAATATATATACAGAAAACATTAAATAACAAAGAATAAAATCGTTACTCCCTATAATCTGGGCGAACACTTCTATCCCGAAACGAATATTCGGTTCGTGTAGTCGATTTGGATCGACCGACGCGTTTCGATTTCGCGACAGGTCGTATCGAATCACCCGAAGTTCCTGCATTGTTGCTATCTGAATGATCAGCTTCGTCCCTGACCCTTTCAGCAACGCTAGATGCAACTGGTGAGCAACCTAAACATTCCCCTCCCGGTGCAATCGCTGGTTGCGATTCTACTCCTCCCGGAGCTTCCTGTGGTTGCGGGGAAAGAGCAACAATTTCCGTTGAATCACTACGTGAGTCATCGGGAGTACTGCATCTATTTTCATTAGTTTCGTTTTCCCTGCTGCTTTCACTCACATTATGTTGCACTACAGGGGGCGGTACCCATGCATAGCATATCCTACGTCTACTAGTGCGGGGGTGGGTTGCTCGCTCGCTACTCTGAATCGGTTCTGTTTCATCGATGGGCGGACTGTGAATCGAATCCCCATTAGTCGTTTGTTGTTGTCGTGGATTGTTTTGGTCTGCAATCGTTCTGTTTTTGAATAAAGTAAGCCTGTCAATATGCACAACTTGAGTATTTTTCGGGTTAGCAACTAGCGCGATTTTAAAATTAACGTCATTTAACTGCTCTATTATAGTGAAAGGCCCATTATTTAACTTACTTAATTTTTTTGTATGTCCTGGCTCAATTTTAGGTGTGTAAAGCCACACAAGATCACCCACTTTTAGATTTTTACAAACTGCTGTTTTTTCTCTGTACTTTTCTTGCTTTTCAGCTACTGAGATAAGATTGTTGTGGACTTCAGCATACACTTTTTGAAGGGCGGGGATCATGAGTTCACAAAAAGATGGTATATCGTTGACATGACATCGCGGTGCTTAAGGAGTGCCAACGCGGCGTGCAACGCCGCCGCGCGTAACCTCCAACTAAATATGAGTACGAACTAGAGTGAATTTCGAAACAATGCACGGCCTAAAAGTATAATTTGGAAGCTCTGGTGGAGTACCGAGGGCCATTCCAGAGTTGAAAGCACGAGGTTAAATATAACCTACAGGAAAAGGGGGCGCATAGGGCATCCAAGAATTTTTTGGTTGCCCTATACTTCGATGTCACTTCACCAACTGGCGTCGGCAAAAAACGGAAAATGCAAAGACAGTAGGGTACCAACGAGCACAGAAAGTTATAGCATAAGGTAGCCAAGCCTATCTAACCTCTCTAAGAACTTAAAAAAAATTAATTCTAGGTGGTTGTGAAAATAAACTATAGGGAAGGTTTAAGTTTCTTCCATACATTACAGCTGCCGGAGTAAGTTTTGCTGAAGAGTGTACAGCAGTACATTGCAAGAAGGGCAAATTTAAGCTTAGCATCCCAGTCAGATTGATTTTCATTCACAATATGGGAGAGTGCATTTTTTAATGTACGATTCTGGCGTTCGATCTGGCCATTGCTAGATGCGTGATAGGAAGTTGTTCTGATGTGTTTTATGCCAAACATACTGTACACATGCTCAATCGCTTCTGATATTAAGTTTCTACCATTGTCTGTTGTGATATAACACGGTGCTCCATATCGAGATATGAAATCAGCCAAAGTGTCTGCTATCACATCAGATGTGATCGAACTGACAGCATATGCTCCTGGCCACTTTGTAAACGAGTCAATGTAAGTAATTATATATTTATTTCCGGAAAAAGTCTGTGGCAAGACGCCAATTATATCTAAGTGTACTTTATTAAGAGGGAATTGGGGGGTGGGAAGACGTTGCAGTGGTGCAAGATGGTTTGCTTTATGGGCTCTTTTTTCTTGGCAGCTAATACACGATTCCACTAGGTGCTTGATATCTGACGACATCCCCGGCCAGTAAAAATGCTCTCGGATGCGGTCAATCGTTTTTTGAAACCCTTGATGACAGGCAGCTAGAGTTAGTGTTAGAGTGAATACTTGTAAAATTAACGCTTTAGGAACAACTAATTTGATAGGATTATTTACAATTAAAGAATCTCTCGTATCTTCACATACAAGGATATCATCTCTAAAAAAAACTACATGTATTTAGGTGAAATTTCCAAACCTTGCTCTAATTTCTTTACAATTTCACAACACATCTTATCCGCTTTTTGGAGTTCACAAATTTTTTCCATAAGGTTGGAGTATGGTTCAAAGTATGTTTCTTTAGCAACTTGAATATTGAAATTGTATCTGACTGCACATGTAGGCTCGTTTACCTTAACAAAACGGGATAAAAAGTCTGCCACACTATTACATTTACCACGGACATAACTTATAGTAAAGTTATAGTCTGACAGGGTACAAATCCATTTCGCCATTCGTGACGTTGGGTCCTGGATCTTCAACATGAAAGTTAGTGGTGCATGATCTGTATAAATGGTAAAATGGGTATTGGCTAAGTAACGTTTAAAATGGGCAGTGGGCCAGACAAGAGCAAGCAGCTCTCTCTCAGTAACCGAATATCTTGCCTCAGTATCTTTAAGTCTCCTGCTAGCAAAGGCAACAGGGTGTATATTCTTGTTCTCGTCAAGTTGTGAAAGGACTGCCCCTAGAGATTCACTACTTGCATCTGCATATATAATGAACTCCTTATTAAAATCTGGTAAGGTTAGACATGGTTTTGAGATAAGCGCTTTCTTAAGATCCTCAAATTCCTGTTGGGCTGCCTCATTCCAGACAAAAGACCCAGTTTCTTTAGTTAAATCTATTAAATTAATTGCTCTCTTAGTAAAATCTGGGATAAAACGCCTGTAAAAAGAAAGTGTGCCGATAAAAGATCTGACACCTTTACGAGTAGTAAGAGGTTGTAATTTTTCAATAATTTCAATATTTTTATTAATGGGAGACACTTGGCCACCATGAATTTCAAAACCAAGATATTGACTTTTATCTGTTAAAAATTTACACTTGCTAGGTTTAAGTTTTAGGTTGTGTTGGCGAAGCCTTTCAAATACAAGATTGAGTTTCTTGATGTGAGACTCAATGTCTTTCGATGAGACCACTATATCATCGATGTAGACCAAAATACCCAAGTTTCCCAGGTCCCCAAAAATGGCATTCATAAGTCTTTCGAAGGAATTACCCGAATTCACCAATCCGAAACAGTTGCGGGACCACTCAAATAATCCTTTATAATGGCTGTCTTATGCTTGTCTTCAAGCCTAATAACTTGTTGAAAAAACCTACTCGTTAGATCAAGAGTAAAAAAATACTTAGAACCTGACAAGGAATCTACAGAGTCTGTTATATTAGGAACAGGGTATGCATCTTTAACCAAGTTCTTCTTAAGCTTTCGAAAATCGACAGCTAGGCGATAACTACCATCTGCTTTTTCCACTAGGATGACAGGAGAAGCAAATTCCGAAATTGAAGGTGACAAAATATTCGCTTCTAATAAAATATTCAACTGATCCTTCATTTCCTGGCGCAGTTCGTAGGGAAATCTATAAGCTTTGCAGCGAACCGGTTTATCCGAAGTTAAGTTTATTGTATGGGGAATTGTGTCACATCCAGGTAAATCTAGTACAGAGGCTGCGAACATATCTTTGTTTTTATCAAGGAATTCTTGCATTTGAGTTTTTAAAGGGGTGTTAAGTGATTTAAATTAATTTCTGAACTCCACTTTAAATCAGCGTGATCAAAATCTACTATTGGGGTGTCAAAATTTACATTACAGGTTAAGTTAATTTATTTGGAGTTGAATTACATTTACTTGAAGTTAAATTACATTCATCATGAGTTAAATTTATCTGTACATTTAAGAATTTTAGCTACAAACGTTCCTTTATTTAAGTGAATAACATTGTCTGAAAAATTTACAAAAGATAAAAACAAACCATGATCTTGTGTGCAAATGGTTCTGGAAATAAGGAGGCCTTGATGCAAACTCCTAGCAATTCTTGTTGGGGTTTTATTCTCTTCTAATTATCCTACACAATAAGTTTACTCAAATAAGTATTGCTATTGAAATTAACCTGACCTTAAATTTAACCAAGGTTATTGGGTTATTATATAACCAAGGTGTGAACAGTTTACCAAAACCTGGATGTTGTTACAAAAAAAAGGAAATTTAAGATAAGCAAATATGCTTAGAAAATTACCAATTTAGTGATTTGAAACTTAGTAATTACTGACAAATAAGAACAAACATAGAAGAAATACATATATTAATTTTAAGTAAATTAGGATACTGCACTAAGAAATATAAAATCAAGCCTTAAATACTTAACAGTAACGACATTTTCAACTGTTCACAACTTTTGAAGAGAATACCACCAACACTACTGGATTTGAAAATATAAGACATTCACAATAAAAAAGGAGAAAAGTGAAATTGGATTACCACAGATTTTAACAAGCGAAAGGCAAACTCTTAAGTCTGCAATATGTCAATCAATATGTTTTGATAATTTAAAAAGATTTAAAACTAAGATTGTGACTGCATTTATACTCTCAAATCCAGGGTCATATAATCGTATAGTAGATTACTTGCATCAAAAACTATTAAATCTCATTGATGAATTTCACTCCAAACAAAATTCTTTCTTGAACTACTTTTTTTTTTATATTTTAGGAGTTACACTGAACATTTTAGCAATTATACCAATTTCAGTTTAAAAAAAATTTTAATGAGCAATACTTACTCTTTTCAGAAATTATTTATTTATTAAATTTTTACTCAAATCACTCAAGGAATATATATGCGCATGAATTTCCATCCTAGCATGGATCTTGTTACCATAAAACTTAGCTATCAAATTTAAAGGATTTAAGAGTTAAAACAAATACAACCAGAAAAGAAAAATGATAAGAGAGTCGACAACCATTAAAATTTATCTTTAAATCAATCATAAAAGGTAACAAAACCCTCAATTCGTTTCACACAATATTCCTCACTTAAAATCTGATAGAAATAATTATTCCTAGTTATAAAACTTTAAGATTTTATTGCACTACTTTTATTTATCAATGATATTAAGACTTCACTTTTAAAGATTAAATTGGTTAAATAGAGAAAAAAAAAACACAGTAGATTATTACATTTAACATCATTTTATTAAGTTTTAGATCTTTTTTAAGAATTTTCTATTATTTTTACACAATTTGTTGCAAAGAAATTTTAGTATAGAAATATCAAATTTATATATACATAGCTGAATTCACTTCAAAATAACATTGAAAAGACCGGAAATTACTATTATCTTGCAAAGAGTATTCAATTCAATAAACATTACAAACATATACTTAGTAGAGCTTAATTTAGCAAGACTAATTTTTTTTAAACATATATTTTCAACATATCAAAACAATAATGCAAAAGTTACTTACATTACACATCATTGAGCAGGGTAAATGCTGAAACCATGATCTTACACTCTATTATCTTTTTGTTGGCAGTCTCTTCAAATATATATACATCAAAACTTGAAATTGGAGAAACATAATACTTTAGTATTGGAAGCTGTGCAAGCATCAATACACGATACTTAGAATCTTTAGGAGAAGGTAGATTATTCTTAGTTTATTTCACCTTTTAAAGAGTTCCGAATATAATCTAGCGAATCCCTCACATCTTATTTACTATCTTCAATCTTTGTGCATGCTGACGATTGTTCAACTATTCTTTTTGTTGTTTTACTGGGAGTCCCACTGCATGTTTAGAATCTTATCGACAGTTTCGTTGCATCTTATGAATCTCATCGACAGTCTCTCTGCATAAGACACACACTCGTCCAGTCTTTCATGCAGAAAAAACGATGACTTGAAGGAACTGTTACAAAACAGTATTGACGAGTGTTCCCAATTCATATAATATTCTATAGACTGTCATTTTCCACCGGATGGGTTCTCTGTATCATAGCTCCTATCAGGCATAAACAGCTCCATCAACGTTAAATTGCCCGGCGTACCCCTCGGCTCTCAGAGACAGTTCGTGCTCGATCCACAAGACAAAAAGACGACCTCCTTAGTCTGAGTCTCTTCTTCTTCTCTCTTTTCTTTCATAAACATGACTTCAAAAAGCTATATTGAAGTTCTAGGAAAAGGGGCAGTTTGCCCTTCGCCCCCCGGGCCCCAACAGTCATTTTCTAACCTTCTACATGGTCGCAAGACGTTCACCACACAAAGAAAAAAAAAACGCCCGTACAAGGGTTATATGCAAGTATTCCCTGTACTGGGCTAAACCATTTCAAAAAACAGGTGGCAGGGTTCCTCTTTTCGTTGCTATGCAAAGCATAGGAATCCAACGGGAAGCTTCCAGAAACTTCTACCCTAATCCCCCCAGGCACCTGTTGAGCGCAGTACAAAACAACATTCCCAATTATCACTGTCCAGTGTGGGTAACTGAAGAGGGAAAAGAGTGACTCAGCTGTTGCTATGGCGATACAACTCTATATTGGGAGATTTTGACCGTTCGCATACAGCTGACCACCTACATGGTTAACTTACGCTCGTATTCACGAATAACTTCGACCCGGAGTTATGCTGAAAACCCGGGTTGAAAACTCAAATGGCATTCACCGTCAACCCCACTGAACCGGTTCGAGGTTAAAATTTAACGCCGGGTTCAGTAACCCAACCTTGGTCTACTGCAAGTTCAACCCAGGATTTTTCAACCGAGCATGCGTATTTAACGAAAAACAAGCGGTGAGAGTGAGAGGACCGCCATTTTACAATGGCGGCAGACGTGTTGATAGAAGAAGGTGCTGTGTAAAACATAGAAGTTCTACTATTAAATAAAACGGAATAACGTTATGCAAAGGTATGTAATCTCATATATATGTAATTATCTTCAATATTTTTATCTGATTTGTTTATATTTATGTATATAGCCTCTATATATTGAATACATGTTTAATTGTTTGTTTACACAAATACGCGTGGTCGCGAAAAATTTATTTGCCTTAAAAATAGCCAATATTACTTAAACAGCCGAATAATTTGTTTTAAAGTAACAACTGTCGCGTTTAAGATCATTTATTTTTTGCAATTTTGATGTTAAAAAATTCACAAATGTATTTTAACAGGACCGAAATAAACGCCATACTTGCATAAGTTCTAATTAAAATGTGAGACTCAGGCTAATTTGCATTTTTGTTTAAGTAAAGAAATACACAGATTATCTTAGAATATCCATAGATTCTCTGTAGATTTTTGATCAGTACTTATAGAATGTTTTAAAATTAAATTTTGGGTCTATTGTGTAAAAGATATATTATTGTTTATGTACAAACTGAGATAAATATAAATCAGATCTATAAATTAGATATTTTAACTTAAAATTTAAACAATTTGAGTTTTATTACTTTATTGATTTTTTTTTTTACGATTGTTTGTAAGCTTCTACGTATGTTTCCCAATTTTTGTGGAATTTGAAATATTTATTTTTATTGCATTTATTTTTCAACTGTATTTTAATTTCAAAATTATACATAATATAAAATATTGCATTAGTACTATTTTATACGAAAATAATAATAGCAATAATAAATCCTAAAATGAATAACTTTTCAATGTTACCTCCTGAAATTGTGACTTTTTTTAGAGATCACTTATAATTTTTGCTTCTTAATTGACGGCTAAATTAAAATAAATTACTAAAAAGTTGAAAAAAAAATTCCCTTTTTAAAATAACCCCACACAAAAATATTTTTTATCAGCCCTTGTAGTAATAATGACTATTTTTAAGGTAAATGAATTCTTCGTGATCATGAGTATTTATGAAAGCAAACAATTCAACATGTAATGAAGGAGATATAATGTATATATATAAATAAACCAGTCAAAAAATATATAGATAATATATATATGTGTATGTATGAGATTACATATACTCTTCTATTTTTGGTAATATGTACTTTAAACTTTCTTTTTATTTCTATATCTTACACAGCATCTTGAGAAACGTTTAATTTATTTAAATTAAAGAATGACACCAAAAGGAGAAAAAAAATAGAGGGAATGGGTAGGGTGGTACAAATGGGAACTTGTTTTTCTCCACTGATTCTACTACAACAGACAGCTATTTTATTTATTAGCTAATGTAAAATTATATGAAATTATTAATAATTAATTTGAGTTGTTTTGTTAGATTACAAACTATCATTACTCTGCCTATTTAGTCTAGAAATCTATCATTAATCAGTCATCAAAAAAAAAAAAAAAAAAAAAAAAGGAATCCCACTTTTAATTTCTATTCTAAATGAGATTCTTATTACATCTAATGAAGTGATATCTAAATGAATTAAAAATATGAAATTAAGAAGCTGGAAAAAATATAGAAAATAAAATAACATTTTCTAAATAAATACATTTTTTCAAATGCAACGCTGCAACCAAAAACAAGTATCTTCGTGCATGTAATAATATTTCGTAATTATTAGGCTAATTTATCAAAAAATAGTCAAAGATAATCGAGTGAATAGCTTTGATCTTGTAAATGTGATAATAGAAAAATTCTCATACATATGGCTGGAGGGGTAGGGGTGGGGATAGGTCCTAAAAGCTGGTCGATAAAAATTCAACTTTCTGTAATATTTCACATTTATTTGTCCAGATAGTATTCAGAATACATTTATCATGATTTAGGAAAGTCCTTATTCGATTATATGTGTTGAATGGAAATTCATACACTATACACTAGTAGTCTTAAAAAGTTTAAAATATTTGTGTTCCTTTAAATAATATCTTATAAAATATCTCCACTGCACACAGTTTAAACTTAAAGGAAGTATAGAGTTTTATTTAGCGACTAGTTTAATGAAAAAATGTTTATCAATCGCTCGGAAGTGATAACTATATGCGCCTATGGAGCGCCTCTGCGGCTTGGTACCTGGTGCCAGGGCACCGCTAGGATCACCTGTTCCGCTTTTTCTGCAGTTCTGTTAATATTATTTCACTCATTTTTCCTGTCAACCTGGAATATTAATTACTATCTAATTTAATTAGAATTAAACATATCTGGGATACCATCTATACTAATAAAAGAAATAGTATATATAAAGTACAACAGACTACTTTCATAATTTTTTTCCTTTTTTCTTCATTTTAATATTTTCATTATCAGAAATTGTTTAATTGCTAACTAGAGCTATTAATAATAGAAATCATCTTAATTGCTGTTGAAATAAAATTTTAGTTTTTATTCAAATCAAGTTTCATTAGTTTTGGCCCAAATCAAGTTCATTTTTTAGCAACTATGCGAAAATTTATTTTGAAAAAGAACCTTTTAATATTTATTTTAGCAGTTGACACGTTTCATATCATTAACCTAACTCATTAATAAATTAAAAAAAAGCAATTGTTTAAAAAATATTAAAACTCAAGAAAAATTAAGTTGATTCATTTTTAATGATTACAGGTTTTTATTTTGTCCATACATTTTGTGGAAAAAAAAAACACACACTACATTGAATCTTTCTTTCTTTTTTTTTTTTTTAAATTGGCGTTTTTCTTCCAAAACATACACAAACGAAGTCTCGATGCGAAACCGAACAAGGCATGTGATTTTTTTAACCAATATACACATTTCGTTCAACCTAGGTCGAGAAACCCCGAGTTGGGTAACTTTTCATCCGAAGTAAACGGTGAATACGAGTTTTCAACTCCCGGTTGAAAATACCAACCTGGGGTTACTGAACCCGCAGTTTAACCCTCGGTCGAAGTTATTCATGAATACGAGCGTTAAGGAATGTTCTTTTTCCAGGAAGAGGGACGGGACATTCTTGTATTGTGCTTACGTTCTCAGATAAAAACTACACGTACCTTAGGAGTTGCTTTCAAGAAAATAATATGTATTTTTCTAGATTTTAAACTGAGAAAAAGGAATGCTCTGGAATTAAGTAATATTCTTAGAATATAAAAATTTAGACTGACATTTTATGGAAAAGGGGGGTATATAACTGAAGAAAATTAATAATTTTAAAATGAAAGCATACAATGTTATAAAAATAAGTGTGGGGGGGGGGGGGATTTCTAATTACACCTGAATTTGTCAAAATAAGAATATTGTTAAATATTCTATAACAATTTTACTAACGCTTGATTGCGAACACTGTAAATAATTCTCTATATAACATTGATTTTTACCGTGGCGATACAAATCAACCATACGAAGTTTAATAGATTCAGGAATATCACTCACACGACCCATTTTAAGACGAAAAAGCAAACAAGCTGTAAAAAGAACACCGATTTTAAATAAAATCATCTGACTTTATTCAATGATGCCACCAGTTATGAATTGGTGATAATTAAAGGAGAATTAATGCGAAATATTCTAATATTTTGAACCATTTGAATAAATATTCAAATATTTTGACTTTTTAGAATAATTTTTTTTTTCAATTAATCTTTTCAGAAATGATATTAATTTTAAGATAATAAATAAGTTTAATCAACAATAAGTTCTTAATAAAAATATTGTTTGCATATTTGCATTAAAAGATATTAAATTACCAAACGATATTTCCAGTTTGTGAAAAAAAAAAAATTATGCTAATATTTTGAATATGAGCTGTAGTTCCTTACTTCTTCTAATGGGAGTTACCTAAGCGTGAGTTTCAGAAATTTCTAATAAAAATTTAATTCGTAGCCAAAGGATTAAAAATTGTTATTGAAATTTTAAAAGTTTCATCATCTTTTAATATTCAGATGGCTCTTTAAACTTATTTTTACATACAGAAAGCAATTTAAAGAAAAAAGTCCTACCCGAATGGTATCTTTTGAGCCTTTTTTATTCAATTAACTTATGAACATGTGTAATACTCTCTCTCACCCTTTGACCCGAATGTAGATTAGTCTGAAATCACAATAAAATAAAATTAAAAATAAATAAAAATCTCACTTATAATGAAAGTATTTAAAGATATTTTTATTCGAATACTTATTTTTTATTTTCAGAGTATGTTTCATATTTCGTATTTAAATTCAGAATGGAAATAAATGATCCTGTAAATGATTACTAAAATTTTTTTATTCATAAAAATCAGTTATAAATGAAATTAGAATTTTTAATTATAAAAAGCCTTCATTTGTAAATAATTAACAAAAACAATGGGAGAACATGCGTTTTTGACGATTCATATTTGTGAATATAAATTCCAAGGAAAACTATTTGGCTCTCATAAAAAGATGAAAAGAAGAAATTTTGAACTACAAACATTACTATCACAAAACACTACAATAATAAAAATTCGAAGTTGTTTATACAATAATGTTCCCTGTGTTTCATAAAGCTCAAAATATATTTTTTTTTCAGTTACTAATAAAATTACAAAAGAACGAAAATAATAAAAAGTTTCACTTTGCAAAATAATTATTTCATTCCATCACTTTTGAAGGAGATACGGTCTGCACATTTCTTGAGCTTTATAGGGGAACACTTGAGAAAATGATCTCCATTCTCTTGTCGCGAACAAGTCCTTTAAAATTTTTTCCTCTTCGGTTTTACGTTTCTCTGTTTCTAAAACTTTACGTTGCTCATTTTCCTTCGGTGGTCCTTTTTTAATCACATCTTCGTCAGAAAAAATGAAGTTATCGACAAATAATTGGTAACACTTAAGTTTAAGAGGTTCCACGCCAAATCTATCGGCAGCAGCATAGACTTTTTTCAGTGATTCACTAGGTAGTTGCGGAACTTTGCCCGTGTACAGGTAGCGAAGTACTAGTTCCAGAACATCGGGTTCGAGATCTTCAATTTTTGCAAAGCCTTCATTAGCCTCCTTCATATTGCTACGAAACATGCCCGTAAAATAGTTGGATCTGGCAGAAAGCACAGTCTTGTGCACCCGAAAACTTTTTTCACCGCACTTTAAAACGAAATCGCTGCCTTCATCGTTGTTGAAGAGTTTTTCAAAGTCTGCAATCAAACTGTTCGCACAAGCTGATTCGGGATTAGAGCCTTCAACTGAAAAAGATATTAAAATAAATGAATAAATAAAAAATCACACTTTAATACTCTAAAAATGTTCACGTGAATACTTTGGTTTACATTTTATTAAAGAACTATGCACTTAAAATATAGAATATAGATCGGTTGCCATGGTTTACAGAGAAAAAGAGTCCGTTGCTGAGGAAGTATTCAGAGAAAAAAAGATCAATTACCCTGGGAGTTCGTAGGCAGAAATTGTCCAGTTGCACGGATGAATTTGTCGTTTCGCAGTATGAATGGCACGTCCTAGTGAGTCGTGAAAACGAGATTTGTTCATTAATATAAATTTAAAATTAGTAATAGTTAACGTTACAGTGATAATCTAATTATTTGTCTTTTGACATTCTTATAAGTTGAGGTTGCTGCATCTAAAGATTTTTTGTTTGTTTGTTTTTATTTATGCGAAGTGCTCATACATAGTACTCATACTGGTCGCGGTATAATCGAATTTCACGTACTTCTGTTATTCCTATACAACAAGGTTACTGCATCCAGTGGTCTTTTTTTTATGTGTGCATGGGCGTAAAACGTACTTACATGCGTTGTAGAAACGGCGGCATAACCGAATTCTTTCAACTTTGCTAGATTTTTTTTTAAGACGAGGTTGTTGCATTTAGTGATGTTTTTTCTTTGTTTAAATTTTTTTCTTTTTCACGTGCAGTTTTTTGTTCATCCTTAAAGTATTTTCTCGACATTTTTCCCATCGGGTTTAAATGCATAATCTCTTTTATCAAGGTAGTTGACGTATTTAAAGTCGGGTCAACAGAGCTATTTTTTTATACAATTAGGAATTTTTGCCAAGGCAACGGACCCTTGTCCAAATTATAATGACTGATACACTATATGGCCAAAGGTGACCGGTCACTTGCGATTTTTGACGTTTTTATAAATATCTAGAAAAATACATGAGGAATTAACCTAAAATTGCAGGTGAGTAAACAGTATTGTATAGGTCATATATTTCCGCGAAGATTTTTTCCCGAAACCCCATAGGGACCGTCAAAAAATTGAAACAGAACGAATATCTTTTGGATAACCCTGTAAAAACTAATTTAGCAAAAGCGTTTAAACTCGAGATTATTAATAAGCGGCTTATTGTAATACACTGTGTTCATTTTAATGAGGATAGCATGTATACTCGTAGAGAAATTAAGGTTTCTATAAAAACAGTCCCAAATTTCGCCAAGTTTTTTGCTTATAATTTGCAGAGTTCTTAATATAAAAAAAAAGTTCTTTTCAAAAAATATGACGAAAAACATTGTACACAATACTCCGCAATCAGAATGAAAAAATAAAAATTGGATGAAAAATGAACAGGTTTGCTAAAAAATGTTTCACTGCGCATGCGCGAATGCAATCAAAATATAATCTGCATAATGTGTTAGCTAAATGTATAGAGCAACTTTTGTAAAAGTCTCAAGAACATAGTTTGAAAAGTATGATAATAATCGTTTATAGAATAAGCTCAAAATCCGTTGTTCCCAAAATGAAGCAAAAAGATGAGGGATTGTATCCAAATACAGTATTACGTGCAATATTGTGTATGCTAAATTGGCACTAATCAATGGATATATGGATACAACCCCTTATGTTTTTGCTTCATTTTGGAAACAACGGATTTTGAGCTTATTCTATAAACGATTATTACCAGAATTTTCAAACTATGTTTTTGAGACTTTTACAAAGGTTGCTTTATACACTTAGCTAACACATTATGTACGTTATATTTTGATTGCATTCACGCATGCGCAATGAAACATTTTTTAGTAAACCTGCTCATTTTTCATCCAATTTTTATTATTTTTTCATTCTGATTGCGGGGTATTGTGTACAATGTTGTTCGTCACGTTTTCTGAAAAGAACTTTTTTTTATATTAACAACTCTGCAAATTATAAGCAAAAAACGTGGCGAAATTTGTGACTGTTTTTATAAAAACCTTAATTTCTCTACGAGTATACATGCTATCCTCATAAAAATGAACACAGTATATTACAATAAGCCACTTATTAATAATCTTGAGTTTAAACGCTTTTGTTCCATTAGTTTTTACAGGGTTATCCAAAAGATATTCGTTCTTTTTCAATTTTTTGACGGTCTCCTATGGTGTTTCGGGAAAAAATCTTCGCGGAAATATGTGACCTATACAATACTGTTTACACACCTGCAATTTCAGGTTAATTCCTCATGTATTTTTCAGATATTTAACAAAACGTCAAAAATCGCAAGTGACCGGTCACCTTTGGCCATATAGTGTAGCAGAGAGCCAATTGAAGCCTCGGGATATATTTTCCTAGGGGCACCCATATATGTATTGATCTAAAAGGAGGGGATTAGGAAGGTATTAATAATGTTTATTAAATTCGTCATTTTTAAATTAAATAAAATGTTAGTTAATTTATCTGTTTATAACAATTTATCTTTTAATTAAATAATTTCAATTAATAATTTTATAAACTATGTATAAAAAATCACTTAAAACATCAAAGGAACCTAATATTTGCTATAAGTGATAAAAATAAATTTCAAATGCAAAAAATACCTTTATTTATTCACTTTCGACATGTTTCATTGAATTCAATGGCAACTTTCTGAAGAATTAAAATGATACAAATATTTTCGCAAAAAATTTTTAAATTGAAAAGCTAGTAAACGAAAATCACTCGAAACACAAGTATAATGAAATTAACTGCAATATTAAAACTGGATGTTTGTGAATGTGAATTATTCCATATTATTGTTTCATTATTCTGTATAGCACCTCTTTCCAAATTTTAGGAAGCTCCATGAAGGCTGAATCATTGCATATATTCTCACTGCATAAGAAGATCTCTATTGATTCTCGGATAAAATAAATACAGTATTTCCATTGTTACAAAATCATCCTTAAAGTTAAAAGACATAGTATGTAAGAAAATACACGCAATAGAACCAAATCAATTACCAAGGGTACATAAAATACCGTTCACCAAAGAAGATGGAACTGTGCAATTTTATATAGGAATGACAAACAGAAAGCTCAAAACTAGGATCAAAGAACATATAAGAGACATCAAATACAAGAAAACTATAGTTTTAGCCAGACTATATGACAAAGAACCTTTACAAATTCATTTTATAAATAGTAGAATAATTTATCCATCAAAATTTTATTTGCCATCCATTATCCGAGAATCAATGGAGATTTTCTTACGCAGAGAGAATATATAGTAAAGCGAGGAGAGTTCGCGCGGTAGGAGAGATTGCGCACAAAGATATTCGACGGGAAGGAGTAGAGTGCGCGCCTAGCGACTCCAGCTAGTTGTACAGTAGCATTAGTGTAGTGTCTACATGAATGTGCATATTGATTGTTCCAAGCATCTTGGATAAAGCAGTGCTATTTTGTTTTTGTTTTTCCAAAGTAAGTGCTTGAATTTTCATAACTGTTCGTCAGAATTTTTATAGACCGTCAGTAATACAAAATATTTTGAACTTAAACGATTTCTTATAAACTACTAACCTGGACTAAGTATGTGAATACCAAAAATTCCTTTTAGAAGCGGCCATATTTAAATAAAAGGCCGCGCAATCTCTCCTACCAAAATAGGAGTGTTTACGCATCTGCTACTTAGGAGAGATGGCGCATTTCCCAATAAGTCTAACTGCTAGGAGAGATTACACAGCTTATTGATAAATTTTTATGAATTGCAAATTACGTGTAAAATATATGCACTGTAAATTAAAATGTCTGAAATTCAAACACTTAAGTGTCTGAAACGGAGTGTTCAGTTTTCAGACATTTTAAAATGTCTGAATTTCAGACACTTCAAACGTCTTAATAGCATCCATTTTTTTCTTAAGCATCATACGTAGCCATGTTTGACCACCTTGAATCCTGGAAAAATATTTGGCTGCGGTCCTGCCCCCCCCCCCCCCTACAACTTGATTTTTTTGGTGCTCCCAATTTTGGTACGCAATTTTTGTTAAGCTGATAATTTAAATCTTTTACGACATTTTACTGATTATAATCAATATTTTGAACTTCAGGAGTAGAACAAGATTAAAACAAAAAATATTTATCTAAATATTAGATTTTTAAAATTTGTTTTATTTTTAATCTTATTTTACTTTAAAAGTTCAAAATATTGATTATAATCAATACAATTTCGAAACACATTTAAAATATAAGCTTTACAAATATTGCACATCAAATATGTGGGCACTAAAATCGTAGGGGGGCGGGGCACGCCCAGTATGCCCATTCTTTAATCAAGAAGTTCTTTTGCAAAAAATGCAACCCTGCATTATTGTTATCTAAATTGAGATGTCCGGTATTCGGGAGTATCCGTTGTGGAGGTTAATGGACATTCCCGAATAGCTATTCTGAAACATCTATTTAGCGAATACTTTTTTAATCCGCATGGCATACATATTTGTATATTTTTACCTCACAAAAGCAGACATCTCCGATTATCGGACAAATTGAACGGCAAGGGCTATTGAGGGCTTTTAAAGTACATGGATAAATATATATATTTCTTATAATCTTGTCCTACTCTACTTCATATAATTTAAAAATAGATTTTTTAAAAATTTATATTGCCACATAGGCAATTTTACATATATATCAGATGATAATCACAACAGCTATTTAACTATGAATAAATAAATAAATATTCTACTTTATCCCTTTGCACTCGAGGGCTCCGGAGCGGAGCCATTTAAAATTTGTCTTCAAACTCGAGGGCTCCGCTACGGAGACAATGCAAATAATTTTGTGATACCTGTCTAGAAAAGCCAAGATTACATGGTATCACAAAATTATTTGCATTGTCTCCGTAGCGGAGACCTCGAGTTTGAAGACAAATTTTAAATGGAGCCCTCGAGTGCAGAGGGTTAATATTGAAAAAAAAAATTACTTCGGTATTTTGTTTATTTATATTTTGTGTTTTTTAATCTTGTCCTACTCTAAAGTTCAAAACTTTCATTATAATCAGTGCAAGATTTAAGGTATCAGCTTTACGAAAATTTCATACAAAATCCCCCCCCCCCCCTCCCCGAAAAACAAATGAAAATCCTTATCATTTAAAAATTAGATTTTTTAAAAATTTATAATCCCACATGGACTTATTGTTATCATTCCTGTGAACTACTAAACAAGACATCTTTAAAGCAAAATAAAGACGCAAAAAAAAAAAAAAAAAAGTTACCACATGATATCACTATGATACACACTTGCGATGCTTATCAGTAAAGTCTAATAGGAAAATGACCTTCGAATCCACAGGAGATCTTTCAAAGTTTTTTTTTTTTTTTTCTATTTCCTTCTGGTCGTTTAGTATGAGATAAGCATTAGCCATTGAAACTATGAACTGACATATTGAAAACAAAACAAAACAAGAGAATGAACTTAACGTTTAAATATGCCTGTTTTTTAGTGATGTTATTACTTTAAATTTGAGAAAAAAGATGAGAATAAATAATACATAATTTGTAATAAAAGACAATGTCATAAATTTAAAATATATACTTCTAGAATTAGTGTTTTTTTTTTTTTTTTTTTTTTTTTTTTTTTTTTTTTTTGCAAAAATATTCAAAACTAATTAAATTTCATGTCAGATTTTGTTTAGTACAATAAATAAAATCATAAAAGACACTAATTTTAGTACTATAAAGAAATTAAATTATAACACTTACTTCAATCGCTGTTTGCAAGAGGTAAGAAAAATTCCTCGATTTGAAATTTTAAAAACTACCACAACCACAGTGAGGGAGAAAGACTTTCATCAGTTTAAAAGGTAATCCCATAATACATCCGACTAGCCATATTTAAAGAATGAGATGTTTCATCCTCAAAACAGGGCCCGCCAGACAAAAGTTTCTTTTTTTTTTTGCCAGCTTCGACAGGACGAAGATGAATAACACAATATTATTGATATAAATTAATACGAGTTAACACTAAGCCCATTGCACACGCTTTGTAGAATTTCCGGGTGTAATCTTCAACCGTCGTCTACTTCTGTTCTGTGTCTATCCCGCCCTTATATCGACGACAGCTTCTAAGAGACATTTGATGTCGAGCACACACGTCAGATGTATGTATTCAATAAATAAATAATCCAAGTTAATACGAATTAAAATCACAGTACTTCACATTTCGTAAAAAACGAATTAAAATACACGCGTACATAAAAACAAACTTTGTTTGAATTACAACGTATACCATTTCGAACGAAGACATCTAAAACGCATGCGCAACTGGGAGTGCTAGTGCCCCCTGGTGGTGATTGCGTCGGAAGAATCAAAACGTCTTAAATTAAGACACGTTTAAAGCAATGAAGTGTCTTAAAATAAGACGTTTGCGGATATTTTAGACATTATTCTCAGTTCGTTTACACCATGGTCATAGTAAGACACTTATGTATCTTAAATTAAGACATCTATAATGTCTGAATTTTCAGATTAAGACACTTAAGCGTCTAAAATTCTTTTTCAGTCACATATGTGTCTAAATTTAAGACGCTTCTATTTGCAGTGTGAATGACTCAATTTTGAAATAATTTCGGAAAAACACATAATTATCAAAACTAAATTAGGCAACAAATTAATTTGCAAAAAAAAAAAAAAAAAAAATACTTTTGCAGGATAAAAATTTCATTGATAAATTAATAATACAGTTGTTATTAAATAAATTTTATGTAATTATTTTTGTTAATAAATTAATAATATATTTATTAAAAATTTAATTTTGTTACCTAAAATAAATTTTCTAATACAATGTTTTGGAAAAGCTTTCACCCATTCCAAGTAGTGTAATGCCATCGAAATCTAAAGGAAACAGAGTGCAACTAATGTTACTGATCCACAAATTATACATGAAAAAAGACTTAAGAAGGATGCCGCTACAAAAAACAAAACAGCTATAGATAAGGTGCTTCCTCAAAATGTGGAATAAAAATACTCAAAGAAAAAAACCGAAGGTCAATGGGGATGAGTGCACTGAATGTCTGGAACTGTACCAGGAGACAACTTCTACAACTGACTGGATTCAATGTATTGCTTGTTGCAGGTAATTGTACGAAAGATGCACGATTTACAACAATAAGTGCATCGATTGTGGACGACGGCAACTTCGGTTAGCAAACAAAATACAATGAAACTGTGGAAATGGAAATGAAGTAATTTTCAAGTTAAACATGTTATCAACTAGATTAATGTTATTTTGTAATCTTAGTAGGGCTTGCTTTTTCTGATATTTTAATGTTCTTAAACTAAAATTTTTAACTGTTGTTAAAATTCTTTCTTTTATTTATTATTTAAACATTTGGTTGAAATATTCACTTCTAATACAACAATATCTACTCACAAAAACCTTTCAACAAGGTTGATTAAGTGTAATTATTATTGCTAACAATTTAATTGTAGTTATTATTAATAACAATCTCTTCTACCTATGTGCGCAATCTCTCCTACCCATGTACGCGTTCTCTCCTACCCTGTAAGGAGAGATTGCGCAAAATAGTTTTCTTGGTTTTATTGCTGCTGTTCTATTAAATTATAGTATAACAACAAAATAACAATGGAAATGCATAAAAACAAATGAAGTCAAAATTATTCATGCATAGTTTAGCAAAATATTAATATTTAGATTTTTTATTATTAATCTTTTGAAATGTGCGTAGACTCTCCTCGCTTTACCTTATGCCAGTGGCTCCCAACGTGGGGCAATATGACTTTTCAGGGGGGCAATTTCAGCTTTAATATTAACAAATTTTCTGTCATATTTTTTCTTTTTTTTAAATGAAAATAGTGTAGTTGTCTAAAAATAGAAATAATATTTGAAAAAAAATGAAAAATAACTTAATAATAATTAATTTTCGAAACGTTCTCATTTAAAAGCTTCAAAAACACTGAAACCGGAATAATTATACGAATTTTTTTTTAGATCCCTTTTTACATATTAAAATATCAATTTAGTTATTCTGGTTTTAATATTATTTTAGTAATACACACCTCTTTTTTTTTTTTACTATTTATTTTAAAAAAAAAGAAAAAAAAACTAGTACATGTATTCCTAGAGCAATAAGCCCCATGATGGATATTTTACCTATGAAATTTTATAGGGTATATCTAAAATTGACTATTTGGACACGTTTAATCTAAAAAAAATTTTTGGATTATGAAAATGAGGTACTACTTTGCTGAAATTAATAAATCCCTGCGCTCATCAGGGTGGAAAATAAACTTCTTATGGCTCTTCTGGAGACCACTTACGCAATATATAAGCATACTTCATGACACACGTATTTTAAAATTCAAAATCGGAGACAATATAGTGGCCAAATAATAATAATGGGAAAAAGTAAGCCCGCTACCAAAGAAGTACGTTATGAAGGGAAATAAAAATAGTTACTTAAAATGGATAAAAGCGCGAATCCGCAAATATTACTTGTAAATTATGTTATCCACACATTCTCGATGATAAAGAAATATCACTTGATCTTAATGGAGTATTAAAATTCATTGTAAAAAGAATAAATTCTATCAGAGGTAATGCAAAACATGGGAGATATTTCAAGAAATTTTGCGAAGATAAAAATGTGGACTATTTATCACATTTAAATTTGAGGTGAGTTGCCAAAAAACAATAAAACTTTTGTAATGTAAAGACGAAAATCCATGTTCTCACTGCATTCATGGAGTTACGTTAAAAACATACTTGTAATAAAAATAATGATTTTGATAAATTAGAAATCACTTATTACAGTTAACGGTATTTTCGGATCCTTCCGGGAAAATTTATGTGATATAGAAGAGGGGGGGGGGGGACAAAATGATTTTAGAGATGCTTAGGTGGGGCACAGCCTAAAAAAGGTTGGGAACCACTGCCTTATGCAATGATTCAGCCTCCATGGAGCTTCCTAAAATTTGGAAAGAGATGCTCTACAGAACAATGAAACAATAATATAAAATAATTCACGTTCACAAATATCCAGTTTTAATAGTGCAGTTAATTTCATTATGCTTGTGTTTTGCGTGATTTTTGTTTAACAGTTTTTCAGTTAAAATGTTTTTGAGAAAATATTTGTATAATTTTAATTTTTCAGAAAGTTGCCGTCGGATGCAATGAAACATGTCGAAAGTGAATAAATAAAGGGGTTTTTTTTGCCCTTTTAAATTTATTTTTTATCACTTACAGCAAATATTAAGTGACTTTAATAATTTTTAGTTTATTTTAAAATTAAATTAGCGTTTAATTAATAATTATCAACTAGTATTTGTGATTTCTATTACAATATATTTAGATAATTACATGCACATATAAATATATGTTTGTTTTATGAGCAATTGAAGCATTATTTTCAACAATTCAGTTGGATAATTCACTTTTAAAACACCGTTAAACCGTTCGACACTCGGCCACTAACACACTGTAATTCAGCTCGATGGATGGTGCAATAAGTTTCGTTGAAACACGTAACTGGATTTTGATACAGTTTACAAATCATTTTCCTCTCTTTAAATACAGGGATAAGAATGAAGTTCATATTTTTATCCTGAAGGTCTTACTATTTATCTGGCATAGCTTGTCAAAATTACGATACAAATTTACATTTTTGTTACTCAAACCTAAGACCTTTCGTTATTCAAACCTATAAGGGGCTCTAGTTTGCCCTGTTGTCCAAACCCGCCTCACCCCTTAGAGACAATAGATAAGTACAGGATAAAACCTGAGGGAATCCCTGAGTAAAATGTCGTATTTTGATGTTAGTTGACTAATGTCAAAATGTTATCTCATATTTATTTATTCTATTACCCCCACAAATCTGCCCCTTATCTTTAAAAAAGCAGAATAATGAAAAAATTCTCCTACAGAAAATTCCTCTTCCCTTCCTCTTTATTTTATTCTCTTCACAAGCTCTGTATGTAATTTTTTTTCCTAGCCCTCCCCCCCCCCCCCAATCACACCCAAAGACCATTCTTGATTAAAGTTTTTAAAATATATAAAACATCTTTACTAATACAGGGTGCAATATGTTATCTATCTCCGATCTTAATTTCTCAACCGTTGTTCGTAGACATATAGTTCCAATTACAAAAACGATTCAAATGAGGTAAATATTCATGTTGTGGCATTATTTAAAGTCAAAAATCAATTTTATAAAAATTATGAAAACTAACTTTTTATACGGTCCCCCAGTCCCTATAGTTATATTTAGTAAAAGTTTACACATATCATAACAGATATAACACAAAAAGTTTGACATCTATACTACAAAAATTGACACAGTTATCAAATTTCAAAGTTTGGGATTTTTGCACATGATTTAGTCTTTCATTGACGGATCAGTTAAAAGATGAATTAAAGTAATTCGAGATCAAAATCAGGGTGCAAGGTCCTTTTTACGGCGAAACCACTTTTAGCCGGTATCGTTGGTACTTTTGAATGTTGTTCGACCCATAAAAGCTAGCTCAAATTTTTAGATAAAATAACCCTATTTTGTGATACCGGCTAAAGATGGTTTCGCTGTAAAAAGGACATTGCACCCTGATTTTGACCTTGAATTACTTTAATTCATCTTTTAACTGATCCCTTAATGAAAGACAAAATCATGTGCAAAAATCTCAATCTTTGAAATTTGATAACTGTGTCAATTTTTGTAGTACAGATGTCAAACTTTTTGTGTTATATCCGTTATGATATGCGTAAACTTTTACTAAATATAACTATAGGGACTAGGGGACCGTATAAAAAGTTAGTTTTCATAATTTTTATAAAATTGATTTTTTACTTTAAATAATGCCACAACATGAATATTTACCTCATTTGAAACGTTTTTGTAATTAGAACTATATGTCTGCGACCAACGGTTGAGAAATTAAAGGTCGGCGATGGATAACATATTGCACCCTGTATATAAACTATCAATGTAACGAGTTGAAAGAATCTATAAATTGTATTTCCTTAATACTCACCCCCCCCCCCCTCCTAGTAGAAAGCACAAGCTTCTCCCTTGTAGAAATAAAGCATGTTAAACTTCCCTTAATGAAATGTTAAAATTGTGTTTTCTTGGACTAAATCTTAGAATTGTCAAACCCAGAGGTTCCCAAACTTTTAAACCGACGTACCACTAAGTAGAAGTTCATACTTCCACGTACCACCAAGTGACAAACTCAAATCTAACGCAGAAAAACCTGTGTAAAACCGTATATATCTAAAACGAAATATTTTTCCTGTCTTTTGTGCTTCGGTATGAGCAGATTTTTCTGTATTTAATAGCATGGTTGCATTATTAAATTGGTACTTTTATTGACTGTTTTATATTAACATTCAAATAAAAGGTAGTATCATCATCACATTTTAATAATATGTACAGTCGTGGGAAAAAAAAAAAAAAAGTAAACACCCCCTACTAACTCTGCAACTACATATAGTAGAAGAAAGTTACTGGTGCCAATCGACTGGAAATAAAGTCTACTTTGAAATGATGTATATAAAATTTGCTTAGGGGGCTCTATACAAACCAAAACCAGACTAAGCTTTGTTTTTTTTCAATGGCAATACCCAATTTTGACAGTATATTTTAAATCTTCGGTTCAAACTATGCCTAGAAACGAAATTTCTAGTCATTTGAATGGCAATTTTTTGAATTATAAACATTTAAAATTTAGAGCTCCCAATGTTAAATTATATTTTCATATTTTTATTAATATCTCCTGAAATTATAATCCTAATGCGATAATTTAGGGTGTGGTTATAATACTAAAAATCTCAAACATAAATACATTGAATTTGTAATTTTAAAAACTTTATAATATGAATTATGAGTTATAAAATTAATATTCGAAAAAAAATATGAATTACAACCTACAATTTTTTGACAAATGATGGTTTAAGGAGTCGTCTATGATGCGCAGAAAAGCATAATTGGAAAAAAATATATTTTACTCATTTTATTGAAACATTTGGGCTGGCAATAGTCGAAATATATTAAGCGAGTGAGATTGTCATATTTGCAAGAAATAATACATTAATAGAAATGACTTAATCATTCTGTAACATTTCAGCAATCGAGTATCGAACTTCAATTTGGATTCAGCCCCTAAAATAGGCTCATTTTAAAATAATTACTTTCTCAGAAACTAATCGTACGAATTTCATGAAAATTTGGATTTAGGCTAATTGAAGGATGTAGAATTTACTTATGTTGTCAAACTCGGGCATTGCTATTGAACAAAACACATTTTGGCTTCATTTTGATATGTAGATAGTCCCTTAATTAAATTTTATGTACATCATTTAAAAGTAGACTTTATTTCCAATCGTTTGGTACCTGTAACTTCCTTCTACGATAATTAGTTGCAGAGTTAGCAGGGGTGTTTACTTTTTTTCCCACGACTATACATTATCAAAATACAGTGTTTTGGTAGAAAAAAAAACTACAATACTTAATGACATATCGGCGTCAATTTTTTTCTTATATCAGGGGTCGCAGCATATAGGACAAATTTTATTGTTCTTATCAGTAACTTTTTTCAATAATCTTCCTGGTATAGTCTTATTGCATATCTTATAAAAATGTCTCTTTTCGATTACTGATAAAATATACTGGTAAGAACAATAAAATTTGTCCTATATGCTGCGACCCCTGCTTATATTGATACTATGTTTATATCAATAGTAAAATGCACTTAAGAAAATTTAATAAATGAATAACCTGCATAAGAAATTTATTTGCCTTCTGAAAATAAACTGTTTATTCATACGAGATCGAAGCTCGTTGAAATAAGTAATATACACGCATACAGTATAAGAATAGAAGAAAACTTTTCCTTTCTTTTTCAGAGGGATGAAAGGGCAACTCAACATCTACCGAAGCATTATTTCAATTTATGTAAAAATACTAATCTAAATTACATTAAAATAAGAGAAAGCAAAACTCTGTCAAAGCAGTAATAACATAGAGCAGACACCACTGAGCCGGTGAACTGTCAAATCAAGAAAGAGGAGGGGGAGATAGAGGATTGAGCTATTTTTTTTTAATCTCATTTCACGTACCAGCATCGGACTTTCGCGTACCAGTCAACAGAGCTTCACGTACCAGTACTGGTACGCGTATCATAGTTTGAGAACCCTGGTCTAACCCATTAATTCTGCACGCTCACCCCTTACGCTGCAAAAAACTTGACAGTGTAAAACTTAACTTTTATTAATAAGCAGCAATTCTTATATATAATTATTCATAAATGTGCGGGCCCTTTCCATTTTAGTTAATGTGAGCCCTGTTTTTTCATGGTGATTTTTTCCGGGCTGATTTTCTCTGGTGGTGCTTTTTACCGAGGTGATTTTCTCCGGAAAGATTTTTACCGTGGTGATTTCTATACTATATCTCCGCAAGCGATAGAATACACAGAATAGCAACATATATTTAATACGCTACATAATACGCATAATATAGGCATATTTATACATAATACGCTAAGGTTACGATACCGGGTCACGTTCAACCTCGGAAAAAAAAACCCATATGGCAGCCATGTTAGGTGTAAGCATCCCGATGCCGTAAATAACGCAAATGTTCGATTTATAATAATCTACGTTGTATCACATCTATTCTTCTTCATTTTCTCTAAAGCATTCACAAACCATAAAATTATAGTGTTTTAAATTTAATGTTTTAAAAATAATCAGCTACCAACAACAGATTACTCGATATAAATAAAAGAGCACCGTTGCCATTCAGAAACACAAATTAATAATCTAGAAACAAATGAACGATTCTTTGAGCGATTCATTAAAAAATAAAAAAAAAGGCTAACATCCCATTCTGCTTTTAAAATATTTGTAAAAGCATACATAAGCTTTTAAATATTTTGAAATACGTTTTTCACTTTTGTTTATATTTATAAGCAGTAAGTTTATGACATTTGAAAACCACAAATTCCAAATCTAGAAACAAATGAACAGTCTTAGACTGTTTCATTAAAAAAAATAATTATAAACAAGGCAGCGGTTCCTTGAGTCGACTAGGCTTTATTTCATGTGATTTCAACATTGTTTTGATGCCATCTACTGGCAATCAATATAAATGAAGAAACTTTTGATTGAAATTATAGTTTTTATTTAAAAAAATACGGGACATAATGATGTAATTCGAGATCATTTTTTAAACGTTTCTGTTACATAATTTTTAAATTTCGTTCAATATAAATTAAATGAATATTTTTATTATGATTTCTTTGATAGAATTTAAATTTAGTTTTATTAATTTTTTAAGAGGTTAACATTTATCCGCTTAATTTTTAAAATTTTGTTTACATTATAAAAAAAAAAAGTTTTTTTTTTTTTTTTTTTTTTTTTTTTTCAGGTGTAATTAAAATATATGACTGCATTAGTGGGACTGAAAATTATTTTTTCACATTCTCTTATTAAATTACAATTTTGTCTTCTTTCCAAAGTTATATTCAAATGTTACTATGCTAAAAAGCGAAATTTTATCTGCATTGGTGTAATATAATTATATATAGTTTTGTATATTGTTTACATTTTAATGATATTTGATACGAAATATAAATTTTATTTACAATGCAAGCAAATTTCAAGTGGATATAAGCTAAGCTCTTAAAAATTGGTAAAATTAAATTAAAATTTTACGAAAGAAATAATAATAATTTTTTTTATATATATATGGAATGCAGATAAGTTAGATAACCGAAGTTTTTAAAAATTGATTTTGAATTAAATCAATGCGTCCTGCATATTTCCTATAAAAAACTACAATTTTAACAAAAAGTTCCTTCGTTTTTATTAACTGCCGATAGATCCATATTTAGAAACTAAACACAAAGCTTCATTAATCGACGAGTAAAACCGCTGCTTTCATCCACACCTAATAGAAAGCGGTTTGTTGAGCCTTTCGTCAGTGAGATTCATTCATTTTTATAAAAATATTTTTTTTTTTTAATTAAAAAAACTTTTATATTTAATTTTAATGTTTTGTGAAATCTTCAAAAATTGTGTTTCACTTTGTTATTATTATTCTTGCAATACATACTGCTGTTTGCTTTGCCCAGTTGTTGAACTATTTCAGAAATTGAATATCGAGTAAAAGATATATATATATATATATATATATATATATATATATATATATATATATATATATATATATATATATATATTCTCATCATTTATATTTGTAGAAATCAAAATCATTTGTTATTTTTAAAATGTGATTTTCTATAATACAAACCCTTCAATAATAAAATCTTCATTCTGTTTGTTTGTATGAAGCAAGGATCTTGCGTATGAAGTCTTAGGAAAATGAAACGCATGTCAACATTCCGTGTTTCTTTGACCGGGGTTATATTCTAGCTATTGATAAGATTCTTAAAATATTACATTAAAATATATACACATTAAAACAATATTTTTCAGAAAAAAAGAAAAAAGAAGGTTTAAAACATCAGAACTTTTAAAGCTGTATATTAATAAAAATATTTCTTTGTAATTTATTATAGTAAATTTACAAGGATTCTGTTAACAAAAGCTCCTTATCACTATTATTTTTACAAAAAAAAAGGGGGAAAATTGCCTATCCGAGATGTCATAAGAATAATTAAGTCCCGACCCAAGTATGTAGAAAAAAAATAAATGTAAGCCTGAGCCTGGCCCGAATCTGCTAAATCATCGCAGTTGTCAAACTATCCTCAGATCAAGCAGCGCATATTCTCAGCCCAGCGAGGCCCATTGAACATTATTCATATTTTGTCGGCTTTGTCCGACTCTTAAATTCATTATATCGGCGAGTCGTCCTGCTTATTTTTTATTAGCCTCCGGTACGGTATGCTATATCTTTCTCCTAGCTTATTTTGTGTCCGAAAAATAACGTTACCTTACAGAAGGTAGACGTAAAACAATGCATTACCATTGAATACTCTTTAGCAATTTTTTAAACTTCTAAGCACACATTTTTAATTTTTATACCGTCGTATTGGAAAAAAAAAAAATCTTTTAAATGCATTTTGTTTGAAAACTGTATCTCATGTATTTTTGAAATATTAAATTTTTGTAGTTTTTGGAGTCATTTGCTTAATATTGGTAACGGAAGTAATCCATTTCTGTAGAAAGTAAAGGAAAAATAGTTTTAAAATAGTAATTATATATTTTTGTTGCCATTTTCTCGTAACAACCGAAAGAAAATGTAATTAAAATACGTGCTATTTTGAAAAAAATATAAACGAATGATTTCTGTTAAAACAATGGAGCTATTATATAATATATTTAATTGTAAGTATCTATGAATCATTAGTTAGCCTTTTTTTTTTTCTTTCGATTTTCTTGAATGACGGAATCTTTTTGCTGCATTTGTGCATTATTTCGCGATAGTGATGTGTTATCCATGCTTTACTGTAGATGTTTAAGAGTACATCGTAAATGTGGAATTCTTAAGCGGATGCGAATGACGTCATTTTACATAAATTAAAACTTGTGCTTTAAGTCTTAAGTGTGCTTTAAAATTGAAATATGTTTTGTACTGCAGTAGAGTCCCGCTTAACAGATTCTATTATTATGAAACAATCATTGTAAATGAAGTGTTAGGTGAAGATGAGAGAGCAGTTGTAAAAAAAAAAAAAAAAAAAAATTGCCATTCCCCCCCCCCCCCCCCCCATTTATTCTGCGTGGAAACCCACGCTGCTCGCTCTCTCCCCTCAAAGGTCAAGATGGGTGGTGTCGGGCTGTCAAGTGAAGGAACGGGGAGCTTTCCTCTTTGGATTAACGCATTCGATTAATCTGCAGGGATATATCAGGGCATCCATTTTGTAGCCTGGTGAAGTATTTTTTTTTCTCTTTTTTGTTGAGAACTTTTATCAAATACTACTACTTTTATCAAATACTACATTTCTTTAAAAATACTACATTATAATGGAATACAATAATTGGAAAAAGTTCTTGAAGTAAAAAAAAACTGTGTCTGTAATGTTTCGCTCTTTTTTAAACATATATTTTAGCCTTTTTTTTTCGTTTCATTAAAACTCTGCCACAATGTTTTTACAGAAATTACGAAAAGAAGCTCCCATAGGTTTAACATTAGCTATCACTCCTTGCTGTAGTGTTTCTTAAAAAAAAAAAAAAAAAAACGATATTTTAGCTTTTTGTTCCGTTTCATTTAAACTCTGCCACAAAGTTTTTGCAAAAATTACGATCCGTGAAGTTTTTTTTTTTTTTTTTTAAACTATTTTGAAAAATGGTTATTGTCCTCGTCAGGGTAGGAAATCAAAAGCACATCTGGAGTTTTTTATTGGTAGAATCTGCATTTTATTCGTTTCTGATTGGTCTATACAGTAATCTGTAATTTGCCTTTACTTTCAACAGAGATGGATACTTCTGTTGCTACTATGACAAAAAAGTAATAAAAACTAGAAAAAAAAATTTAATAATAACTCAGAAACAAATTGAGATACAGCTTCCAAACAAATTACATTTAAAAGTACATTTTTTTCTCTATACGACGGTGTAAAAAGTAATATTGTGGGATGTTTAGAAGTTTAAGAATGAAATTTCATTTAAAATGGGTCGTCAGATTTCTTGGAAATCGGACGATGGAAAAGCCTTTTCCCGAACATCCAATGAAATGCTTGGATAATACGTAAGTTTCAGGTGGATAATACACAAGTTTCACGAAATCTGACGAGTCGCAGGCGATTTTTGTCGCTTGCAATTTTTATGTGTAATAACACTATTAATGTTTAATTCATGGCGTACGTAATGTATGACCAGCTCCGTAGAAGTTTAAACATTTACAGTACTGAAAATTGTAAAACTGAAATTTCTTTTAAAATTTGTTCATGATGGGTCCAGGAATGTGAATGTTTAATTCATGGCGTACGTAATGTATGATCAACTCCGTGCGATTTTTTATGTCTTAAATTTTAGTCTTCGAAAAAATCATTTTCCAAACGGTCGTTGTAATTTGTTAAATTGCTTTTTTTTTTTTTTTTTTTTTTTTTTTTTGAGAGGTTTTATCAAGTACATTTCTTTAAAAAGACTTCGTTATAATGGAATATGAAAATTATATAATACAATTTTAATTAAAATACTGTTCTAAACAATCTGTGCTGATGTACTTTTTTTTTTTTTTTTTTTTTTTTTTGGATGAAAAGGCATTTTTTCTTTTTGGAATTTATGTCATTTTCACCAACAGAATTGTCTGTGCGTTTAAGATTAGTGCATCATATCCATCAATTATTTTTAAATGTTTCAGATTTTAGTTTTATTGCTTAATTTTGATTTCAAGGGATAGAAGAAAAGAAATTTAGAAATAAACTAATAAATTTTGGAACTTTAAATGCAAGCTGAAGTTTATTGAATATGACATTATACTGACGCAATCACACAGTCATATCATGACTTGTTCCATATATGAAAATGATCTTTTCTTTTGAAAATGGTGTCAGTTTCATCATCCGAACTAATCTGAAATCTAAGATTATGTCACCTTTTAAGGACTTTATCAAAGAAATATGTCCCTCCGACAACATGGAGTTTTTAAATATTTATGGACACATTTTTAAATGCAAAAGCATGACGTTTGCAGGCATGACTACTGAAGCGATTTGGCATCGAATAGTGTTTACTAATCGTTGATCAATGTGTTACTTATGTATTTATAAGCGATTTTTTCCACGTGACGACAGGTTTTCCTTTGACAGTATTTTATGAATGATCTTTTGCTTTTATTAAAAAATGGAAAACACTCGATCGCATAGTATCTGCATGAAAACACCTGCCAATTTCATGTGTTACAATATTCCTTTAAATATGACTACATTTTCATTTGTGGAATATCCTTCAATCTACTATAATCAGATTTTAATTTTTGAAACAACTTAAATTACCATGTTTAACAATCCGGCGAGATTTGGACAGGGTTTTGAGGACTTAGCTCGTAACGGGCACAGCCTCTGATACATAAAAAAAAAAAAAAAAAAAAAAAAAAAAAAAAAAAAAAAAACTTTGAATTATTATTTAAGAGAAAAACTTTTTTAAAACTTGTTCAATTAATAAAACTTTAAATTTTGTATTTTTGTCGGTGAATTAAAATAAATAAAGAAAATTTTCTTTTATTCGAAAAAAATATATATATATATTTTTTAAATCTAAGGGAACTTTTATTTTTCTAAAACCATCATTGATTTCTAAGAATTAATTCCTTCTTAGCTTTTCAAGGAGCTTATTAGAATTGGCTGGAAGGAATTACAGTTAACATTTGACAATTATTTAGTTATTTATTAGGAAGGGACCGAACCGATAGATACGCACACATGTTCAAATAACAACAATTGAAAAATATATATATTTTTTTTTACATTTTACTCCAGTCGGTTTTTAGAGGTCTGCACGGGTCGGAATTTCCAGGCCCGGCCCGAACGAAAGCTATCTTTTCCCGGCCCGGTATAAAAATTGGAAGTTTGGCCCGACTCAGTTTCTACAAAAAAGTCCGTTTTTCTCGACATACAATTAAGATTCTTTTAATGAATACTACATACATATTTATAGGAACATTTTACAGTACATTTTAGATTATTATGTGTTCGCAAAACAGAAAACACATAACAGTAAACATTAACGATTACTTACAGTGTTTTAGTCATCGTCTCTACTGACATTTCAAAATTCAAATAAGGATTCATTAAAAGATTAATGTAGTTCAGAATAAAGGATTAAAAACATGATAATTTTTGAAGCTGTATAATAAAAAGTAGATTTGTGTAAATATTTCTCTCATTTTAAGGCTTTTCTCAAATCCGAAGGAGCTACATTTCGACACATTTATGAATTCATTTCTTTTTGGAAACGCGTAAGATTGTCAAGTATTCTTATTCAGAAACTATGTAAATGTCGTTTTTTTTGATAAATAAAAGCAATATATCTTTCTGAAAATACTGCCAAAGTTAGCGTTTTGAATCGAATTTCCGCAAGCGATAGCACAGGAAAAGAGAAAAACGTGACAGTCACGTGACAAGAATCTCCTTTATCTCTATAATTTATCAAGTATGGAGAAAGCTATTCGTTTCCAAATGCCTTCAATAATCAGGCTTGTCAATTTTATGCCTTTATAGTTAAAAATGAGTCAGAAAATGTGTCTAAAAGTTTCGCATTGTTGAGCAGTGACTATGAGAACCACCTTAAGGTATATTTCCAAAGATACTGTTAAGGCTATTCTTAACTGCTCTCCTCAACAAGCGCAAAACGTTTTGACATATTTACAATTTCATTTTTTAACGGAAAGATATAAAATTGGAAAGCCTGACCATGAAAGCGATTTGGAATTGAACTGTTTTTTCCATTTTTTGATCAATCAATTACCTATTGAGTTATAAGCGAATTCGATCACGTGACAAACACGTTTTTTGCCCGCTCTTGAGTGCTCTTTCTCCCTTCGAGCGGAAATTCGGTTCAAAACGCCCACTTTGACACTCTTTTCTGAAAGATCTATTGCGTTTGCAAAAAAAAAAAAAAAAAAAAAACAGCTCAATTACTTAGTTTTTGAACAACAACACCAGCTTGTTTCATGCATTTTCGAGCAAAAATAAATTAAAACTTATGTCAGAAAGTTGTCCTTTTGGATTTAAGAACACCCTTAACAGAAGTTCATTATCACTATTAATAATCTTACAAAACATAATGCCTATCCTACACATCCTGAGATCGATTAAGACCAGTTTCGTCCCGGCACGAGTCTGCTGAGAAAAATTAAACCCGGAGTCAGACATCTAGTAACTGTACGATGCCCATCTCAACGATGGACATGTTATATTTCTGTATTGATGTTGTTAAACTCGCATCGGCTCGTGATGCACATTTATACTTCTCGAGAAAATCATATTCATTGAAAATGGCTCGTATTTTATCTGCTTCACTTGAATTCTTATATCGGGCCGATAGGCCCGATTAATTTTTTTTATCGACCCGGCCCGACCCTGAAGGCCCGTTCAATTTTTTTGCCGGCCTGGCCCGGCCCGTTTATTTTGTCTGCCGGCCCGGCCCGTTGAAAAAATTGTCCTAATTCTGCCGGCCCGGCCCGTTTGAAAATTCGCCTTCATTCCGCCGGGCAGGGTACGGGCCTCGGGCCAAGCCCGGGCAGACCTCTAGTCGGTTTATAAAGGACGTTTTAAAATGCGCAGGCAAGCAATATCTACATTTTGCTTTTACTTTTAAGAATCAAGGTGTTTTTAAACTAATGGTTTTCCGGCACATTCACAGACTTTCTTTTAACGTAAAAACGTGAAACTGGGCAGGAATGCAAGTGATTTGGAATCGAATTTTATTTTTCATTTTTCAAAAAATATACTTAATCGAGTTACAGGTGTTTACTCTCTTATAACAACTTTTTTGGTAACTTCCGTTCAAATCGCCAACTGTGACACCCTTTTCTGTCACTTTGTTTGCCTTTATAAGAAAAAGAAAAACGCTATTAGATTTCGTTTTTTTTTTTTTTTTTTTTTTTTTTTATAAAAACGCGCTTGCCAGTTTTGTGTTGTTAATAATAAAAACGTATTTATGACTGTCTCAGCAAGTATCCAATTTGAATTTTATACATATTAGTTGAAATTAAGGATTGACCGAAACAAGTTTTTAAGACCGAAACAAAAACTGAAACCGAACTTTGGTAATCTTACTATTTTCGGCCGAAAACGAAAATGTCCTATTTTTTTTAAAGTAATTAATGCATACATAATTATTGATTAATTATATGTGTAATTAAATAAATTGAAGGATTATTATGTTTTGAAATTAACGCACAAATATAATTAAAAAGATTTATTAAAAGACGTATAATACACTTAAAAGTTAACACTTTCAAAACATTAAATACAATTCTAAAAGTCTAAAACCTACAAGTTTCAAAAGTAAACTTTTGAATTCTACAAACTAATAAGTATTTTTCTCTTTTTAACTGAAGTAAGACCCTGATGATGGCCACAGGGTAGCTGAAACTTGTAAGTTTTAGACTTTTAGAATTTTATTTAGTGTTTTGAAAGTGTTAACTTTTAAGTGTATTATACGTGTAATTATTATACGTGTGGCCATAGTTGGCTCTCTGTGCCTCTGGCTAAAACTTTTTATTTTCATATAAAATAAAATATAATTAAATCAGTCTCTAATTATATGAATTTCATCTAATTAAAAAATGTTTTAGGTATACATACCTCGATTTACCTTTTACAAAGATTTTTGTAAATGATAATCTGTTATACTGTAATATAGTAATATTATTCCGTTATACTATATTCAACGGGTATCCGAAACACTTCTGCGGTTTCAAATCTATTACTGTTAAGTCTGCAGCTTTTAATGAGCTTGTGAAAAGCGTCTTCAAAGTTTAGTCATGCATGTATTACTTGCTTTATAATTTATTTCACATGTTGAGTCAGTCATGACTGATAATTATAAACAGTGAAATACACAGCAATAAATAAAGAGTGTCTCATTTGAGCCGATACAGCTCAAATCAATGAGTTATATTGAAAATTTCCAAAGGAAGAAACGAGACTTTTTGGAATAAAAATAATTTCGGACGAGTTTCGGTGAGGCCGAATTTTTGGCAACATGTTCGCCGAAAACGAAACTCCAATTTTGAGCCAAAAACGAGAACGAAACCGAATTTTCGGTCGATCTCTAGTTGAAATGTTTGGTTTACACACTGAATTGTTGATTTAATCTATGAGTTTTTTCGTTTCAAAATTTTAAGTTCTAAACTGAGTTTGAAAAAAATGCTTCGTTTTCACTTTTATCAGTTTTCGCTTGTGCTCTTAATTATTTTCATACTAATTATTTAGCATATAATGCTAAGTACTGCATTATTATGAAAATAATAAAACTTTAGCGTTATAGTTTATGTTATATTTATATGATACAGATTATTTTAGCATTACAGTTTGATATATTTATATGATACAGAATATTCAATTAAACTATATTCGACTAAAACGTGCTTAATCAATATATATGTTTTATTATCGCATGCTTAACAGAAGATTGCATCTGCATTGAAAAAAAAAAATCGCATATTTTTAGTTTTTTAAAGACGTACTTACGGTGACTAAAAAATACGTGACAAATGAATGTTGTTAATGTAGAAGAATACATGATTTATACAGATTTGTACGTGTGTAAATTTATGTACAGATAACTGAATCAAAAATCAACTGAATCAATTTTTTTTTATCTAAAAAATATTTCATGTATATACACTGTAAAAAAAAATCTGTAGTTCTACAGATGTAAAGTTACATGCTTACTAAACTTTCACCTGTAACTGTACGAAAAAAGCTGCAAATCTACAAAACTAGTTTTTGTAAAGCTACAAAAATCTGTAACTTTACAAATGAATCTGCTAAAATTTCAGTAATCTTACTAAACTTTTATTTGTAACCCTGGCTGCAGTTACATGAAAAGTTCTCGGAATCCCAGTTTCCAAAAAAATTCTTAGTAACCTTACAGATTTTTTGATTTTCGGCGCAAAAGTGTGTCTGTTACATGAAATTTTGTTGTTGCCGTTACATGAAAAGTTCTAGGAATCTAAGTTTCCTAGAAAAACTTTAGTAACTTCACAGATTTTTTTTTACAGTGTAGAGAGAAAATTAACTTCGTTTCACCCTTCCTTATTATATTTGGCAATTCATGCCACATTACTGTTTTGAAGTACATTTTAAGGAAATGTATTGCTTTTTTAATTAGCCTTTTTTTTTTCTTGGGGTATTTAGGTTATAGATTTAAGAATTTACAGCCGGAAGTGAAATTTTGTTTTTGCTATATTCTCCAAGAAAAGCATTTGAAACCCTTTGTAAGCTTATAAGTCGCTATTTATTAATCGCGTGTCAATAAACTAACGACAGCAATATTTGCCACATTGAGAGGTTGTCGGAACAATCCGATGAATGACATGAAGTTGACATTTGCTTAAAAGTGCTTCCAGATTATTCCACTTTCAACTGAAATGCATTTTGGAAAAGAGCAAACAGCCTTTGTGCTTTTAAAAGCTTATATAGTAACAAATAATTGACTATTGTATGATTAAAGATCTGCCACCAATGAAGTCGGTGTTGTTTAAAGAATCGGAACTAGAAAACTGCCTATTCCTTTTTTTTTTTATTGTACAATAGGGTGATTAAAATGTATCTCTTTCCTTCTTTCTTTCTTTTGTTCGACTGCACTTTAATATCTTCAGATTTACTTGATAGTGTACCATTTATTTATGAAATTTGTCACCATATGAAAATAGATAGCACTTAGTTAACGCATATAGTTATTTACAAAGAAAAAGTATCAGAAAAGAAAAAAAAATTCTCTCAGAAAGATTACAGAATGAGTCCCTTTTATTAGAAAAGCATACGTAGTACTAACACATTAGCTGAATTGGCGCATATTTCTTGAACATGTGCGTGCCCATAAGTGTACCTGATACAAATTGATTGATGATTAAAAAACCCAATTCCACTCCATCCAGGCAACAAAATGGATGCTTATATGGATCATCCCGAGGCAAATCCACTATTTCAAAGAAAGGATTAGTTTTTCTCCCGATGCGAGGTGGTGGAGAATTATTAATGGTTTTCTTATTGTTTGATTTGAACCGGGCCCCTTGGGCCGGAACCTTTATTCTGACCACAAAATCAGAGTTTTAACTTTTTACGGCTGCTCTTTCATCTTCACCTAACACTTCATTTATAATGGCTGTTTCATAATAATAGAAGCCATCAGTCCATCAGAAGAAAATGAAGTAATGGAAATGCCGGGGCTGACACTAAATTCTGAAAAAGCAGAAATCCTGTTCTCTAGTTTTACTTTTTTTTTTTATCAGCCCGGCTAGTCTCTTTAATTCTTTTTTTATCTGTCCGGTCTGCGAAATTCTAAAATGGAGGGCCAAAATCACAGTCAGGTGAAATACAGCCACCCCATTGGTTGTGTGATCGCGTGGTTTTAAGAGAGATAAGGGTGAGGATCACCAACTTGTTTCTCCATTTGAATTTTGAGAGGAGGGAGGGGGAAAGTAATTTTGAAGCGATTGTTACCTTATTTACATTTATGCATTATTTACCTTATTATTTTGTTCGCTTTTATTTATAATAAACAATCGAAATTAACTCAGTTAAGACATTTTGATAACATTTTATACAACGAGAGTGAATAATTTAGATTATAAGTTGTAACAATTTTTAAATTATATGACATGACAAATATTCTTTAATAAAAATTTAGTTTTCATTGAAAAATACTTGTAATATCATTTAAAAGTTGTTTATAAATTCCGTATGGTAAGAATCTTAATAAATTTTCTCCTCAACCCCCCCCCCCCCCCACCACCACACACACACACCATTTAAATCCATAAAATCACAAAACAATAATATTATTCTAGAAAAAGTGAACAAGTATAAAAAAAAAAGACCTTTTTCTAGACTTTAAATTAAAAATTTATATAAAAAAATTACACAAATAATTTTAAAAATACAGAATTTAATGTTTTAACATTAAATGAAAAAAAAAACAAACTTAAAAATAAATCCAAAAACTTTTATTTAAGTCGCTCCAGGTTCTCTGCCTATAAAATAAATATGAAAGTAAAAAGGTTTTTCTGTTTTTAACCCTTTATGCCCGATGGTACATTAAAGTGCCATTAAAATAACTTGTTATAAAACCAATTTAATACATCGATTAGTAGTTATACTGTTTAGAATGAATTATAGATTTAAAAAAAAAACAATAATTTCTTTTGCCTTTGCATCTTTTTCAGCTTTCTTGACATTGACAGATTGGGGAGGGGGGGTGGGGGGAGTTTCTGTTCGGAAATATTTCTATTGTAAGAAATTATATTTGTACATTTTGTAATTCTACAAAATACTAAAAAAAAAGATTTTAAATAAAAGATTTGAGGGGAGTTACAAATATTGCACAAAATCCCTATAAATTCAATTTAATTAGTTAATTTTGGCAAAATCCTTCTAAAATTTATTAAATGATTGTCTAAATCTTCAAATGTAGTTTCAAAAATTCACAAAATATGCTTTAGAAGATGAAATTTTCATAAATTCATAATTTGGGGCATGACATAGAAGGTAAACTTTCTTTTATAGACATTCAATGTTTATCTTAAAATTCAAGCCTAATTTCATGACTGCTATTCAAGTCCGCTGCAATGTGTTAATTTGGCGTGGACCCCGATTATGGGAATTTCCTTCGTTTAATTTACGATTAGAAAAGCATGAACTTGTGCATTTATTTTAAAAATCACAATTTTTTCTCTGTTTTTTTTTTTTTTTTTAATTTTTATTTTACATATGCAAAAGGAAAAAAAGCATAGTTTGAACAACCTCTCAAGATTTCTAAATTGTTTTTTGAAACATAAAATCATAAATAAATAAATTAATTAATTAATAATAAAAGTGCATTTTAAAATATATACACTTTATATTTTATTTTTTACATTTTAATATTTAAAATATTTTATTGTTGCAGTTTCACAGCTAATTGGCATATTTTAGCGTGCATGATTTGGCACATAATTAATTCCATTCTTCTTGTAACTCTTATACAATTATAACCATAAACAATATTTAGCAATTTATCACCTGGACCCTCCTTAGGGAAACATATTATTAATTTATAATTAAATTCTCAAAATATTAAAATGTTATATTGTCATCGAAAACACACCTGCTTTCATAATTTTTATAACCTTAGCTTACCAGGAAGTGAGCGAAAAATCGATTTAAAAATTCCTGATTTAAATACATGAACCAGGAAACAAAATAACTTATTGTACATACTATTACAAAATTGTTCATATAATATTTTTTGTTCTGTTTATTCTTAATGATTAAAATCGGTTTAAAAACTGACATTATTTTTAAAAATTATTTTCCATTAGGCAAAAATTTTTGAAAGTTTTTAGTATTCTAAGTTAGTTATTAAATTTTTCTATAGAAAAGTGCGAATATTTGTTTTATTCTGGATTTTAAAAGTAACATAAGGGGAAAAAAATGCAAGTTTCATTTTTAATTTTCATTAACTAAAAAAGTACTTGCCATATTATTTAAAATTTTTTACAGCTTAAAATCGAAATCTTTCATTCACATTTTATAAAAAGTCATCAAAATATCTTAAGTTAATTTCGATGGCTTATTTTAAATGAAACACAAAAAATTCGCTTCAACACATGATTTTTTCTCGGAAAAGGGAGTATTCGACGTTTTCCCTAGCGCTTAGAGATTGCTCTCTGAAAAGGACGCGACTCAATGACCAATGGGGTGCTCGGATTTCACCTGACTGTGATTTTGGCCCTCCATTTTAGAATTTCGCGTCCGGTCTGTTAAAAAATTTACCTTTTTTCTACCTCTTTTAAATTTTGGCTTCATTCTGGGATATGAAAATCACGAAACATCCTCACGAAGGAGCATTTAGGATTAATACTTAGTTCTATGAAAGAAGAGATTTTTAAATGAGAAAAGCTTTAAACAATTTTAAATTGTTTTTAACTATTTTCTATTGCGTGTTTTCAGTCGGGCAGACTTGTGATCTTATGGCAAAAACTTTTTCGGCCTCTAATTTGAAATAAGAGATCGGTCTCTCAGAAAAGACACACGAACCCATCTCTAGTGCGCATCCAAATAACATTAAGGTAACATAGTACTTCAAAATTTTGATAGAGATATCGGCTGTAAGGGTTTTTTAATACTAAAATATAGGGTGTTTCTAAATTGTTTTTTCAAAACAAGTAAAAATTAAATTTAAAAAATCAAAAAACCCGACTGCGTAAAAAGCGAACTAATTAATTATTTCTCATCAATGCGAAACTATTTTTTGCATTACTTACCTATTTTTTTTATTTACTTGTATTGATGACTTTTAGGTTGTGTTTAATAGTTAGTTCCTATCTATAAATACTGTTTTGATTAGGCCTATAGATGCCTATGATGGTTAGAGTTGTAGTAAGGCTAGAGATACTAGCGACACAACTTCCAGGTTGTATAATATTTAAACGGAGCTTCTGACTGTAAAATAGTCAATGAAACATCATCTTCATTTTGAAAGACCTATCCAATGATATGCCACTCAATAGGGTACGTAATTTTTTTTTCGTCTCTAGCGCCATTTTGTATTTTACGGCCACCATTTAGAATTTAAAAATACAAAATCTAGCCTATAACCATCGGACAGTTAAGACGAATCGATAGAGACCTCATTCATTAAAATCCACCCAGCCGTTGGGATGTTTCGAGGGTATAAAGAAATCCACATACCCAGATACGCGTGAAACACATAACCCTTCTTGGCAGTCGGGTAATAAGAGAGTGATAGTACTCATCCAGACGAGCAACAATTTCCACAGAACATGGGGTCGCAATCCACTTATTTCGTAACAAATACAGGGTGTTCTACCCTAATCGAACATTGGTTGACGGTAATAATTTTCAGAAAACTGAAGTACATTATAATGAAACTTTTAATTGACATGCTCACTTTTGTTGTAAATATGATAACATACAAAAAAAGGTGCTAGAAGTTTCCATTATACGCGCCAGTAGTATGCGTTTGACGCTCCCCATTTTGGACTGTGATTATCAGTTCATAGTGTATCATCGATTGTGTGAGTATCCTGTTTTTCCAGAACTTTTTGTGATGTCATCACATTTCATACAAAATAAGGTACATATCGTTACATTTTTATTGTAATATTTTAATTTTTCGCAAAATTATTACCGACAAGCCGACTTCAGTTAGGGTGAAACACCCTGTATTTGTGACTTAATAAGTGGTTTGCGACCCCATGTTCTATGGTAATTATTACTCATCTGGATGAGTACTATCACCCCTCTTATTTTGTAAAAACAATTTAGAATCACCCCGTATATATATATATCTTAAAATGTATCGTAACAAAATTTCAAGCCATACGATTCATGTCAGAACAAAAGCTACAGTTGTGTTTACAATTGCTTGTTAATGATTTGATCTGCTGTATTAAATTTGATTTTTTTTTTTTAATTTATTACTTTTTTTTTTTTTTTTTTTTTTTTTTTTTAATGTTTGCTACCTTTAAAAAACTGATAGCTTTGACAAATGTTTACGAAACTACTTGAGTGTTTTCTCGTATGAGATTATATTAAGTATAAGAAATTTGGGAATAAAATTTTCAGTATAAATATTATTAAAAAAAATTACATGGTTAAAATGTTTTCAATAGTATAAATTATTTTCATTTTTAGTTATCTTCACTCATAGTGCATAGACAATTCAAAATCTCAGAACTAGATTTCGCAGTTTTAGAGAAAAATCTTACCACTTATTTGGTGTAAATTCTCTAAACTTCCAATTGGTAATACTGTAACTGAAAAAATGGTAAAAGGATGTTGGTTATGATAACATCCATAGTCGCTCGCAAATTTTGCAGAAGTACCTGTCCACATATGCCATTCTTTATCTTTCAAATTGCAAATTTTTTCTTTCATTAAAATACTACCACCATTATGTCTTACAAAATGAAAGGACGCTCTGAATTTAAAAGTCGATGTGTCAGATGCATTCAGACATTCCAGAATAAAAGCAATGTTTTCGTTATCGTCAACTATGAATCGGGAAAATCTAAGCTGCCACGCTAAATCCAATGAAAATAAAGCTGGACTCATTTGCTTGGTGACAGAATTAATTCCTCGGATTTTCCACAGAAAAAACGGTGCCTGAACACAGTTGTCCATCCTGTAATAATACAAACCATTAGTAATTTGTAACAGATAAATTTTAACACAATTATTCAATTGGTAAATAAATCATAAAAATTGGAAATTTCCAAATGTGTGAAAAAAAATTCCCGAATGGGTTTTGATCTATTATAATTATGCCTACAGCGTTTACTGCAGTTCCATAAAAAAACTACGATTTATTATTCTGTTGAGCTGATTCAGATATCAGAGCAGATGTTGTGATTGTTAAAGGTTAGCTGGGTGAATTAGTCCTCCATATTCGTCCGGGATGGCTCCGTCGGTAGAGTATTGGCGGCTTTATCCAAGACATCCGTGGTTCGAATCCTGGCCCGGCATTTTCTGACACACTTGGAAATTTACAACTGACATTAGTAATTTGTTCAGAGATCAAACAAAACCACTTATCTCACACCATACCAAAATAGTGAACCACTAAAAACTTAGTATAAATACACCTCAATGTTTAAAAAAAATAAGTACACTCGGCGAGAAAAAAAGAACATCACTCCATACATTTTAATCGACAATTTGTCGCAGAAGAAAATAAAAATAGCCATTCGACTGAAATAATGTCTTCTTTCAATGTATTTTTACAAAAAAAGATTTACGGGGCTGTTTTCATAGAGAAATTTTACCAAACGTTTTCAATACGAATACCCAATTTTGACATTATATTTGAATTTTGCGTATCGTGTTTAGCATAAATGAAAAACTACTCGATGGAATGAGCCGTAATTTATGATGTACACAACTGAACCTCCTAGAAATCCATTTCTACTAAAACTTTTAAAAGGTTAGATAGAAAGCAGATTTGTTTCAAATATTTATTAAAAAATATACAGGGTATGTTATCTATCGCCGACCTTTAATTTCTCAATCGTTGGTCGTAGACATATATAATTCCAATTACAAAAACGTTTCAAAAGAAGTAAATATTCATGTTGTAGCATTATTTAAAGTAAAAAATCAATTTTATAAAAATTACGTAATCTAACTTTTTATACGGTCCCCCAGTCCCTATAGTTATTATTCAGTAAAAGTTTACACATATCATAACAGATATAACACAAAAATTTTGACATCTGTACTACAAAAACTGACAGTTATTAAATTTCAAATTTCGAGATTTTTGCACATGATTTTGGCTTTCATTGAGGGATCAGTTAAAAGATGAATTAAAGTAATTCGAGATCATAATCAGGGTGCTATGTCCCTTTTACGACGAAACCACCTGAAGAAAATTTTCAAAGACAGTCGAACATCAACTCAAAGAAGGAGGCGCTTTCTGGGATCTTTTCTTTAAATATTTAATGACTATTTACAGATCATGATTATGAACATATATACAGCAAGAATTATCAAACAAATGATCTCTGTTTTTCGAAATAAGGGAGGCTTAGCCTCATCAACAAACTGTAAAATATTACAGCGATCATGCTTTTTTAAATCACAACATTGCTTCGTATCGTTCCAGCCACAACAAAAGGCAATCGCATTCTAAAGTAGGATGCGCGCGCATCGCGCGACCTTCGTTTCCATGGAGAGCAGAGAAAAGTTTCTCTTCACACTCCCCACCTGAACTCCTAAAGAGTTCACAAATCAGAATTCCATCATAAAATCATAAAAATTCAATTTTTCGTATCAGTGGTTCAGTAATCTAATACAATTTTTAAAATTCGAATACAAAATACTAAATGTAAGAATTCAAACAATATCTAATTAATCACTTAATTAGTCAAATTCAAAATATCAATAAATTCTAAATAAAACACTTGAAATTACACAGTAAAAATAATGACTGTTAAATAACACACACATTTTTTTTTTTTTTTTTTTTTTTTCAGTTAAATCATATACTTACTTATACCAAAATTCAAAAAGATTCTATATATAAATAACACTAAAAATTAAAAAAGAGAAAGAAAATATTTAGAGTCCTAAATGCAGAAAAAACAAACTAAATAAATGTCTATAAAAGTTTATGAATGTTCATAAAAAGTCTGCAAAAAGTCACTTGTTAGTCGTTTTGTATTTCAAAGGGATACAAGTGCTGAATGGATCTTTTTAAGATTCCACTCGCTGTTTTTATTTCGTATGAACGAATATTGCCATCTCTTCCAGGAATGACAGTCTGAATCTTACCAAGTTTCCAAAGAAACTTATTTTTTGCGTCATCTTGAATTAAAACAATATCGCCCACTTTCAGTGGCGTATGGGCATTAGGATTTTTCAAGGAATGGGCTGTTTTCAAATCCATCAAATATTGTTTTTTCCATTTGGTCCACAATTGTTTCAATAGTAAAGATTGATATTTTTTTCTTTTCAGGAGTGTTGATCTCTTCGAACAATCTTCAATTATTTCAAAAAAATTAATAGGAAATGAAAGTTCTTTTCCAAAATTTAAAAAGTGCATTGGAGTAAGAGGTTCTGGTTCATTGCTGTCGCTATATACATACGTCAATGGTCGCGTATTCAAAACTGCTTCCACTTCTGTCAACAGAGTCGCTAATTCATCATAACTTAAGAGTGCTCTACCAATTACTTTTCTCAAACAGTCTTTGACTTTACTAGTCGCTCATAAAAACCTCCCCACCATGCAGCTCTTTCTATAATATTCTTCCATATAATTCTTTCTTTTGTAATAAAATTTAAAAATACTTTGTCTGTCAGTATGTTGTATAAATTTTCGAGTTCACCTTTGGCCTTTTTGAAGGTTTTTGCGTTGTCAGAATAAATAATTTTGGGATTTCTTCGTCTAGCTGTGAATCTTCTGAATGCCATCAAAAAGGAATTTGTTGTCATATCAGACGCGAGTTCCAGGTGAATGGCTCTAGTCACACCGCAAGTAAACAGGACAATGTAAGATTTTTGCGTTTCTTTAAAATTTCTGATATAGATCGGACCGGCGAAGTCTAAACCGCAGATTGCGAATGGCGGTGCTTCACTAGCTCTGTCTTTTGGTAATGGTGCGGTGATCTGGTCTGCTGGTTTGGAGAAATATTTTTTACATATTATACAATTCTTGATAACACTCTTGACCAACTGACGACCTTTAGGTATCCAAAAACGAGATCTAATTTTTGCCAAAGTACTGGCTGTCCCTCCATGCATAATTTTGTCGTGTTCTTGACGAACTATTAGAGTAGTTAACCAAGAATGTTTGGGAAGAATTATTGGGTTTTTCTCTTCTGTGGACAGGTTAGAAAATTCGAGCCTTCCGCCCAACCTAATCAACCCGTTTTTGTCAATAAAGGGCATGAAATTTGATAAGGATGACGTCTTATCCACTGATTTACTATTTTTTAGAGATTCTATTTCTTCCTTATAAAATTGTTTTTGTTCAGATTGTATCAAAAAATTTTCAGCTTCGAGTAATTCTTCGGTTGTTACTACGTCTTGCACTTCAATTGATTTTTTCAGCTTCATAATGAATTTCTTTACCCAAACGGCAATTCTCAAAAGTTTCTCTAAATTACTATATTTTGAAATGTTTATGGGATTTTCGAGTTTTTTGACTAAGCACTCGCTCTGAAAAACATCGTTAGGATTTTTTTTGTATTCTAATTCATCTGAGTAAGCGATTTCTTTGTTTTCTGATATTGGCCAACACTCAGGAGGTAAACATAGCCATTCTGGTCCCTGTAACCAAGTTGTATCATTGATTATCCTAGAGATTTTTGATCCTCGAGAAACTATATCAGCTGGATTGGCAGTACCAGGACAATGATACCAGTTATCAGGTGAGGTCAATTTATGGATCTCTTCAATTCTGTTTCTGACAAAGGGTTTAAACTTTTTAGGGGATCCTTTTATCCAAAAATAGGATATTTTGGAATCCGTCCAGTAATAAGTCGGTACATTCAATTTTAGAGCTTTCAAAATGTTACTACTTAGCTTGGCCGACAACAATGCGGCCATCAATTCAAGCCTTGGCAAGGTAAGCGCTTTCAGTGGAGCAACCCTGTTTTTCGAAGCAACAAAAACTGTTCGAACATTTTCGGTGGTTGTTGCTACACGTAAATAAGCAACCGTACCATAAGCCTTCATGCTCGAATCGGCAAAAATATGTAATTGTAGGTCATAATCATGCCAATTGGTGATGTCAGAAAAATAGTATCTGGGTACTGAAAAGTTTTTCAAATGAGGGAGTTCGTTACACCAGCTACTCCAAACTATACGTAAATCTTCGGGTAAGGTGTCATCCCAATCTAGACCCAAATTCCAAATTTGTTGAATTATACATTTTAGTCTTAATGTAAATGGTCCTAGGAATCCAAGTGGATCAAAAATCCTACCTAAAACTTGTAGAATAAATCGTTTGGTGTCTATTCTTCTTGAAACGAAATCAACTAAACCTCGAACATCAAAATAAAGTAAATCTTTGGAATTATTCCAAGCGAGTCCTAAAACTTTATAAGGGAGATTTTGTTCTCCAAAAGCTTCAGAATTAACTTCTGAAGTTATGCCATTTTCTTTCCATAGTTCACTAAGTGGTAAAGAGTTCGTATGCCATTTGTGTAAATGCATACTTGCATTTTCAAATATATCAATACATTGTAAACTAGTGGATAGGGCTTGATCAATATTTTCATGACTTCCTATAACGTCATCGACATATGTATTTTCATTTAAAAATTTTACTGTGTCTGGATATTTTTCGGTGTATTTTTTCAAGTGGTGTTTAATTGTTGCAGCCAATAAAAAGGGACTGCTACTAATCCCAAATAACACTCTGGTGAATCTATAAATTTCAAAGGGTTTAGAATTATCAAACAAATCTTGTGAAAATAAAAATCTTGTTACATCACGATCGTTTTCATCTATAATTATTTGTAGAAATGCTTGTTTTATATCAGTTGTAAAAGCTATGGGATTAAATCTAAACCGTAACAAAACATCAAATATTTCAGGATACAAATTTGGACCTACATGCAGGCAATTATTCAAAGACAGTGAGCCTGTGTCATGAGCAGAGGCATCGAAAACTATGCGTAATCTGCTCGTTGTCCTATCAGTTCTAATTATTTCTCCATGAGGTAAATAAAAAGTTACATTTTGTTTTTCTTCAGGCTCTGTAACTAACTCAATAATACCTTGTTTCAAATAATCTGCTAACACCTCCTTATACTCAAAAAATAATTCAGGGTTCTTAATCAATCTTTGTTTGAGTTTAAAAAATCTATATTCTGCAATTTTCCGATTGTCATTTAAACATTCCCTTTCAAGCTTCCACGGAAATCGAACTGTATATCGCTTATCATTGTATTTAATTTCTGACTCAAGCTGCTTCATAACATTGTTTTCCGAAAAATCTGAATCCTGTTTAGTATTAAAAAGGCCAGATGATTCGATATTCCAGAATTTTTCAATCTGTTCAGAAATAAAATTTTTTTCTACTATTACATTAAATTCTAAGGGCGTATAACTGTCAGCTGTTTTTCCCTGTAGACACCAACCAAAAATGGTGTCGACAGCTACTAATTTTTTATTCAAATGTTTTATATTTCCAGTAACAATCTCATAATAATAGTCAGCACCTATAAGTAATGTAATGGGTTCTTTGGATGTGGGTGTGTCCGCAAGGGTTAAATTTTCAAATTGTTTACTTTTCATCAAATCATTGATTTCAGGTGGGGGGGTTTCAGTAGCTGATATTTGATTGGTGACTAGCGCTTCTATATCTAATTTTGAATTAGGTACATTTTTATTTTCAATAGTTTAACCACTTCAAAGGTTTTTTCAATGGGGTTCTTATTTCCAAATGTAAAAACCGACAATTTTTCTTTTCTTATTGCCTGTAAATTCAATTTATTTGCTATTTCTTCAGATATAAAGGTTCGCATGCTCCCACAATCTAAAAGTAACCTAATTAGAGATTGTTTTCCGTTTGATTTTATTTTTACACAACAAGTTTGTAGAAGAATTTTATTATTTTCTGTAGAGGAAATAGCCGAAATCACCTTTTCCCTAGTTTCACTTTCATTACCTTTTAATTCGGGTGTGTTTACTTCTTTTATTAATTTAGATTTTAGGCATATCGTTTGATTATGTCTGCCTGAACACTTCTTGCAACTAGTTTTAGAGTTACAATTTTTGATAACGTGTTTCCTGCCTAAGCAAAGGTAACATCTTCCTTGAGATTTCAACAAATTTCTTTTAGTGTTTACATCAACAGCCTCACACAAATCAGATGAATGTTTACTATCGTTGCAAAAAATACAATGAGCAAGCTGCCTATCTGAAGTCGATTTATCATTCGAAATGTTCATAAATTCACAAGTAGATTTAAATTCAGATTTTGTTGTTTGACTCTTGATTTTTGTTTATTATTTTCAAATGCTTTCATTCTCGAAAAAAATGTGTGTTCTCTGCTTTTTATTTCAGCGTGCAGAAAATCTAATAATTTATGTATATCTGAATGTGTTAAATTATCTACATTTTGTCTATTATATTCCAAAGCTAATTCTGCCGGTATTAATTTTAAAATTACGACGATAAGCATGGAGCTATAATTTGCTGGTTCGAGACCTAATGTGGACAAACATCGAACATTTATTTCTATATCACTGTGCAATTTTTTCAATTTTTGAATTTCGTTAGCCTTATAAACAGGGGATAAATTAAGAAGCTTGTTCAGGTGATGATTAATTATCACGTCTTTTTTACCATAACGCGATTCTAAAACTTTCAATGCTGCGTCATAATTAGCTTCTGATATTTCAAAACCTTCTACAGCATTAGCCGCAGCTTCAGATAAATAACTCTTTAAATAATGAAATTTTTCAATTTTCGAAAGCGATTTATTTTCGTGAATTGTATTTTTAAAGGTATTAAAAAATGAAATAAATTGCGTATAGTCGCCATAGAATTTTTGTATATTGAGTTTTGGCAATTTAACAACTGAGTTTTCATTATTAATCACATTCGATTTTAAATCTTGACTGTTATTTAAATCAACATTAACAATTTGTTTGTTTTCGGTTAATTTTTTCTTCACCCGGAATTTTGCAACTGATATTTTATCCACGTAATCATAAACAGAATTGATTTCGGTTTCATAGTCGTCTAACCCTAAAAGGGGCTCAATTTTCTCGTCAACTGACTTCAATAATTCTGCTTTAGTATCTAACTGAATAAATAATTCTTCTAAATTATCAAAATTTATTGGACTATCCTTCATAACATTTTCTATATTATTAATTAGCTTTGTTACTGCTGTTCTCAAAACTGTACGATTCTTTTTCAACTTTTCTAAATCAGACATTTCGAAATAAAATATGAAAACTTATCTTACCTTTGCTGTCTTCTTATCACTTACTATGCTCTATTTGTGTTTTGAAGACATTAAAAAAGTAACGAATACTTTTTTTTCTTTCTTTCTTTCCGGCGTGATGCACCATGAAGAAAATTTTCAAAGACAGTCGAACATCAACTCAAAGAAGGAGGTGCTTTCTGGGATTTTTTCTTTAAATATTTAATGACTATTTAGCAGGGGTCGATTTAGAAAAAGAAAGTTGCATAGCAGTAACTGCTATACAAAGTCAGTTTTGAATAGCAGTTAGACACTTTTGAATAGCAGTTAGACACTTTTGTATAGCAAGTAAAAAATAGCTAACGTAACTTTTAAATCTTGAAAATTTACAACAATTTTTTTTTTTTTTTTTAAGCGTACTTCCTCGCTGTACTTCCATTGTAAATAAACACTTGGGGAGGGTGAAAACACAACGTATGTCGTGTAAAAACACCTTTAAATTTTAACTTTAAGCAGCGATGCCGCTGTACTTGAAAAAACCTGGGTCCCCGGGACCCAGGATTTCCAAAAATCTGGGTCCCTTTTTTACAAAAGTGGGTCCCCATCAATAATAATTTATATTTTAAAGGAATAAATGAAAGTTGTTTATTAAGATAAAGGAAATGCATTAATTATTGTTTTAACAATAATTAAATAATGAATTAAAACCAGCATTATTTGCACTCAAATAAGATATTTTTAAAAAATATTAAGAGAAATTTTCTTTACTTTTTTAAAAGTAAAAATGCAAGATACAATTTTAATTGTAAAATAATGTTTATTTGAGAGTAGAAGATACCAAGTTCCACTGACAAGTATCACTAATGTTCGCATTCTTTTAAAAAGAGGCAAGGCGGGTTTATTGAAAAAGATATTTTTACTGAAAAAAAGAACACTTATGTTAAGTAAAGGTGTACTTTTCGTTGAATGAATGGGTGCTTTCATTATTATACTTCCCATTGAATTATTTGTCAGCATAGATCTGTGTTGGAATCAGACATTTTCCTTGGAAGGGAAATTTATATCTAAATCACTAATAAGCATCAAATCTTAAATGTTCTGAAGGCGGGAGACATTTCAATGCAGTAAGAACGAGGGGGGGGGGGGACTTTTACTGGTCCACCTAATGAATATAAATATTATCAAAGTTACACTGAAATCATGCTGTATTTTTAAGAATCTCATAAAAAAGAAATTAAATCCCATTTTATGAATTTTCTACCTATAAGTTTAGTTTGCACATCTTTTTTGGTGCTTTGACTAAATTCACGTTTTTTCCGCGTTACTTTGACGAAATTCGCGTTTTTCCGCGATCCCTTTGTTGAAATTCGCTATTTTTTCGCGAGTCTGTCACGAAAATCGTGTTTTTTTTCCGCGATACTTTGACAAAATTCGGCTTTATTCCGCGATTTTTTGACGAAATTTGCTATTTTTTCGCAATCTTTTGTCGAAATACACTAATTTGTCTCAGCCCTTTTACGAAAATAGCGTTTTTTCCGCTATATTTTCACGAAATTTGTGCTTTTTTCGCGATCCTTTGACGAAAATCGGCTTTTTTACGTTATTTTTTGACGACATTTGCTATTTTTGGGGGGATCCTTTGATGAAAAACAACTATTTTTTCGCGATCCTTTGACGAAAATCGGCTTTTTTCCACGATTTTTTGATGAAATTTGCGCTTTTTTCGCGATCCTTTGACAAAATTCGGCTTTTTCCGCGATTTTTTGACAAAATTCGCTATTTTTTCGCGATCTTTTAACGAAATACGCTAATTTGCCGCGGCCCTTTTACGAAAATCGCGTTTTTCGCAATATTTTGATGAAATTTGCGCTTATTTCAGCGATATTTTCATGAAATTTGCGCTTATTTCCGCGATTTTTTGACGAAATTCGCTTTTTATTTCGCGATGCTTTGACGAAATACGCTATTTTTTCGCGGCCTTTTTACGAAAATCGCTGCTTTTGCGCGATATTTTGATGAGATTTACGCTTTTTTCGCGATTTTTTGACGAAAATCGTCTGTTTTCCGCGATTTTTTCACGAAATTACGCGTCCCACGGGACGCGTAACAGCTATTTTTTTGCGTCCCGTATCCGATTTTTCGCGTAATTTACGCGCTATAGCGCGTCCGCGGCATCCCTTTTAAGTGTACAACAAAGGGTGTGGGAAATATGCATCGCAATGATTGCGATTTAATGCATTTCTTGGATCGCATTTTAGTTAAATTTGAATCGCAAATTGCGATGCGATACCGCTTAAATCGAACCCTGCTATTTAGAGATCATGATTATGAACATATATACAGCAAGAATTATCAAACAAATGATCCGGTTTTTCGAAATAAGGGAGGCTTAGCCTCATCAACAAACTGTAAAATATTACAGCGATCATGCTTTTTTAAATCACAACATTGCTTCGTATCGTTCCAGCCACAACAAAAGGCAATCGCATTCTATAGTAGGATGCGCGCGCATCGCGCGACCTTCGTTTCCATGGAGAGCAGAGAAAAGTTTCTCTTCACCACCTTTAGCCGGTATCGCCAAATTGGGGTATCCCCAAAGAGGGTTATTTCATTTAAAAGTTTGAGCTGACTTTTAGGGGTCGTGTAGAAAGCGAAGAATGAAATATTGAAATTAAACAGAAAAATAAATATAAATTTATTATGATATCACAAAAACGGTCTACTATAAAAAATGAATACATAAAACGCCGGAAAATACTAGAGATACTGCTCAAAGTGTTCTCCATTGGTGGTTATACTAGACCGTTTTCCGATTTTATAACAAATTGATATTACAATCATATTGATATTATAATCATAAACTGCATCTTTTATCTTTGTAATTACCCTGTAAAGTACAATGCACGAAATGATTTATTGCTATAGATTACGAATACGTGGATATTGTACAATATGTGTATTCATTTGTGTAAAAATAGCCCGTATATTCATGAATATACATCGATTTTTTTTTTTTTTTTTTTTTTTTTTTTTTTTAAGTTAAAAAAGTTCTTGATGTTTTTTGTTCATATCATGCAGGGTTTTCTACCAAATTTAATACCAGTTTCAGAAAATTTGACAAAACGTAGTAGAAATTTAGTGTAAGTCCACAAATTGTCATTTTTTTATTAACTGGTTTCAGCAAAGGAGTTAGTATATTTAATAAATGTCAACGAGTAGATTTAGAAAAAATGCTTAGAATTTGATACTTCTTTTTTTTTTTTGGAATAGGATCGAGAATTTCCGAGAAGAATTAAACAGGACTGCCATAGGCAACTATTTTTATATTCTGTTCACACCACTATTTAAAAAAGTACATTTTGTAGTATATTGCTCTTGCAAATTTTGTCAAAGAGTTTGTAAAATGTTTTTGTTTTAAAAAAGTGAAGCGAAATAGAATTAGAAAATAGTCGCCTGTGGCATCCCTGATTAAAGCATCAATAAAAAAATGAAAATTAAAGAAAATTAAAATTAAAAACGATAATTTATGTAAAATCCCTTATCATTTAGCTGTTTTTAGAGAACAACTAAAAATCAGCTCACGCTATCGTCGATATCTTTCTCAATTTTCACGATATTTGACTGGCTTTTTTTTTATGAGTTGCTCCATAGAGTTGACTATCACGGAAAAAAAAATTGTTGTCGTGTGCGCATGCGCAGATAAAAAATATTTCATACAACGGCTCATATTTCATCAAGTGTTTAATATATTTACATTCCAATTGCACTAGATTATTTCTACTAAATTTTGTCAAATTTTCTAAAACTGGCGTTAAATTTCGTAGAAAATCCTGCAGGATACAGACAAAAAACATGCAAGAATTTTTTGAACTTTTAAAAAAAAATCGATATATCTCCATGTATATATATATATATATACGTACTATTCTTACACAAATGAATACACATATTCGTAAGCTACAGCGATAGATCATTTCGTGCATTTTATTTTACAGGGTGATTCCCAATATTATTTTTCTTTTATTTTTTTTGTTGGACCCCTAATTATCCTTCTGATCAAATCGCCGTATATAAATATGAATATTTCAAATGAAAATCAAATTTCAAATTAATTGCTTAAAAGGCGCAAAGGCCAACCTAGTGAAAAATATTCCATGCCGGGACTCGAACCATGACTATCAGTATAGCACACTGACATTCTACCGACTAAACCACATAGAACGATACCCAGCCTGTATAGTAAGATATAAGTTCTAATAGTGAGAAGTTCCAGGTGGTTTAGTCGGTAGAACGTCAATGCGCTATACTGATGGGCCGGTTTCGAGTCCCGGCATGGAATCTTTTTCACTAGGTTGGCCTTTGCGCCTTTTAAGCAATTAACTTGAAATTTGATTTTCATTTGAAATATTGTATGCAAGGCGAATGTTTCCTTTCTCTCTGGAAAAATTTCCAGGTATTAATATGATAAATATGAAGTCAAACATATTCTTCATCTTCAGAATCCGGAAGTTTCAGTAAAATCCGACAAGTATATCTTTAAAGGTTCGAAAAAATGTCTAAAATTGAAAGTGCCCGGTGATTAATGGCTATATAGTATAGTGTATATGTCTATCGCTCGCAGACGATTGTGAAAGATAAATCCGTTTGCAGTTAAATTAATATAAATAGCTCAGCATTTGTTTTGAGCTTATATTCCACAACAGAATAGAAACATTCATCGATCAATAAATAAAGCAAAAATTTAAGACATGTAATCGACCTACGCGTTTAAATCACTCAAATGATCAGAAATAAAAATTCTGTTTTTAAATAGTGATGTTTGATGATTTCTTCGGCTGTTGACCAATAAGGCCAATACGAAAGTATCCCTTTTAATAAATTTTGAAACTTAATTTCAATGCATAACTGCTATTTTTAATATAAATATGATTTTAGCTATAGTTAGTAGACATTTAAAAAATATAGATGAAATTCAAAAAATCTATTAGAGATATAAATTTTAAAAAAAAGGGTTTTCACCTATATCCTGTAACCCAGAGAGCCCTGGTTTATCCCCTTGTATATATAAAATTGAAATTCTATTTTCGTTCCCACTGCTTATAACATGAGTTCTTCAGAATGAATTTTGATGAGTGCACTGTCAGTTAGATATTTTTTCAGCAACAATTTTAGTATATTGGATATCGTTCTTGTTATATAGTTATAGAATTATGGGGAAAGTTCTACAATCAGACGAATCCGATTATGAAAGATTAGCCTTTTTTAAAAGTTCTACCGGACGGATTTTGATGAGACTTGCATTGTTAGATAATTATTCAGAGAAAGTTTTAGTATATTGCATATCGTTCCCCGTTGCATAGTTGTAGAATTGGGGGCGAAAAGTTCTATAATCAGATGAACCGATGATTAAATATTAGCCCTTTCACAATGTCCTATTGGACGGATTTTAATAAGATTTTCATTGTTAAATAAATCATTGTTCAGAGGTAGTTTTATTACATTGCATATCGTTTTATCATTCTTTAGAAAATCCTACTTTAAATGATCAACTAAAAGAGTTGGTCCTTAACAGCCCAAATTTTGCCTGAAATAATATAAAATACTGCCCAGCCCGGTGTTGCCGGGCCCGTAATAATATTCTTAAATAAGCCTGAAATTTGTATCGCAGTTCAGTAGAGAGGGGTCTGTGTGGGGGGGGGAGGGGGGTAGAGACGGTGCAAATTACCAGGCCCGGCTCTTCACTGTAAGAAAAAACGGAGAAAAAACAGCAGAATCTACCGTTAATAGTTCTTTTTTGTGCGAAAATCGAATTTTACAGTCACGTTGTACAGTCACGGTAACCTTTTGATACAGTTTATAAATAGCATCTTTACTCGCTTTATTAGCATATCTAATTGTGATGAAATTTAATAAATCACAAATAATAGGTTTTACATTTTTATAATAATTTAGGAAAGAACAGTCTTTCTCATAGCCAAGACATCCTTACAGCATATATGACCATTTTCATTCAGAGTTCGCTAAGCCCAGCGTAATTTCGTACTTTTAGGATAGATGGGGCTGTCAATCATCGACCGCTCGACAGCACTAGGAGCTTGTTCACAAACGCAGATCGGAGCATAGATTAACATACAAGATAGGACATTTCCATAGAGCGTAATGGTAATGCGATTGCGATCGCAGCGCTTTTAGTGACAATAGGGAAGAAACTTCCTATCCTTGTAATACTTCTGTTATTGAGCGTCTACCTTATTGTGATCTTTCTTTTTTAAATGCTGCATGTTTACGTTTTCAACAAAATGTTACACCGATACATGGACATAGAATAGATATTCTATTTTATATATCTAATATCTATTCTATTTCAGTCGAGGTTGTTGAAGCGCCATCTGTCGATCGCAAATCTCATGGCTATCACGTGATGCCTTTCACCGCCATGTTTATTATATTCATCGTTGCTTTCCTGCTGTAGTGTTATCGCATTTTATTAGTTTGTTTATCTTAATAATTATTTAGGATGTTCCCGTTTTAAATGAATGAAGCTATTTTGGGCTAAAGGTAAGTTTTAACTTTATATTTACTCATTTCTTTGCTTTAATAACATTGCATTTCTCTTTTCTTATAAATATCTAATTCGCATTTTTCACTCAGGTGTAATAATGTAGTTGTTAACTTTTGATGGAAGAACATTTATGAATGTTCTAAACTATGCTTCAACTATGTCATATTAAGTTTTTCTGATTTATATTTAAAATAAATATTGTAACGAAACTAGCATTCTGTGCTCGGGGGAGTCTCCTGATTGATCAAGGCTGACTGCCATGAATATAGCGAAACTGACGTTCTTTGCTGTAAAAATCCGTAGCCGCGAGGTAAAGCGCTTACCTGCTGCGCAGTAGGTGATAAGGTCGATCCCCGTTGGAGGCAAGTTTCTTATAATTCGTTTCGTTTAAAATGCAAACCTAAAAACGCAAGGTTTTGTATCAGTGGCGTACCCAGGATTTTATTTCGGGGGGGGCTGACTTAAATTTTCATAATGTTCTAAATCTTACGAAACACGTTGCATTGTGTTATAAACAGAAATCATTTTTGTCAATAAGGCCGTAGCCAGAGGTGGGGGTGCAAGGGTGACTTTGTTCCGAATTTTCTGAAAATTTGAAAAATTCGGTCATCAGTCCGAAAATCTGGACTTAAAAAATTATCGCGATTTTTGACAAATGGTCGCCGAAAAAAATCAATTTCGTCAATCGTTCGCAAAAAAAAAATCAATTTCGTCAATCGTTCGCAAAAAAAAAAATCAACTTCGTCAATCGTTCGCAAAAAAAAATCTCCAATTTCTTTAAAGGATCAAGGAAAAAACCGGAATTATGTCATACGGCCGCAGATAAAATGCGAAGTTTGTCAAAGGATCGCGACAAAAAAGTCAAATTTCGTCAAATGATAGCGGAGAAAACGTGAATTTCGTCAAATTATTCTAGAGGAAACGCTAATTTCGTCAAAATGAGCACAGAAAAAACCCGAATTTCGTCAGAAGGCCGCAGAAAAAACGCGAATTTCATCAAAAGGTCGCGGAAAAAACGCGAATTTCGAAAAAAAGATCGCTAAAATCACGCATTCCGTCAAAGGGCTGCGAAAAAGAAGCTAATTTCGTAAAGGATCGCAAAAAACGCGAATTTCGTCAAAGGGTCACGGGAAAACGTGAATTTTGTCAAAAGGCCACAGAAAAACGCAAATTTCATCAAAAAGACGAGAAAAAGCGCGAATTTCGACAAAAAACCGCGAAAAAACGCAAATTTCGAGGAAGGATTGCGCAAAAACGCGAATTTTGTCAAATGACCACAGAAAAAACGCGAATTTCGTCAAAGGACCACAGAAAACTGCAAATTTCGACAAAGCATCGCTAAAAAAACACGCATTCCGTCAAAGGGAAGCTGAAAAAACACGAATTTCGTCAAAGGGACACAGAAAAACGTGAATTTCGTCAAAAGGCCGCAGAAAAACGCAAATTTCATAAAAAAAGACGGAAAAAAAACGCAAATTTCGTCAGAGAGCCGCGGAAAAAACGCAAATTTCGACGAAGGATTGCATTAAAAAACACGAATTTCGGCAAATGACCACAGAAAAAAACGCGAATTTCGACGAAGGATTGCGTAAAAAAACGTGAATTTCGGCAAATGACCTCAGAAAAAACGCAAATTTCCTCAAAGGGCCGCAGAAAAAACGCAAATTTCCTCAAAGGGCTGCAGAAAAAACGCAAATTTTGGCAAAGGATTGCTAAAAAATGTATGCATTCCGTCAAAGGGAAGCGGAAAAAACGCGAATTTCGTTAAAGGATCGCAAAAAAAAGCATGGTCACAAAGAAGGGCACAGAGAAACGTGACTTTCGGCAAAAGACTGCGGAAAGAAGCGAATTTCGTCAAACAGCAGCGAAAAAACACGACCATTTCCATAAAAAAAACGCGAATTTCGTCAAAGAGCCGCGAAATTCATCAAAAAGACGAGAAAAAAGCGAATTTCGTCAAAAAAGCAGCGATAAAAACGCAAATTTCGACGAAGGGTTTCGTAAAAAACGCGAATTTCGGTAAAAGTTCACGAAAAAAACTCGAATTTCATCAAAAACTCGCGGAAAAAACGCAAATTTTGACAAAGAATCACGAAAAAAAACGCGAATTTCGTCAAAGGGTCGCGGAAAAAAGCTAATTTTGTCAAAAGTTCGGGGAAAATGCAAATTTCGTCAAAGCGTCGTGATAAAAACCTGCATTTCATCAAAGGATCGCGTTAAAAACACATACAAATATCTGTGTTTATTATTATATGTATAGTTTTTAAACGGAAATAATATGCTGAACTTTTTAGAAATCTGGTTAACCCGAACCCACTCAGCCTGAAATTGACCTGAATATAAACAGAGTTAACCCAAACTACAACAAAAATAATTAGCAGCAGGAAGGGATTACCTCTCCTTTCCCCCTCTGTTGTAACCTTTCAGAAAATTTGCTGAGAATTTCAGATTTTTTTTTTTTTTAAACTCAGACTCAAATCTGGGGGGAAGGGCACGGGTCCGATCCTGAGACCGTCCCACGTCGAAATCTGTCGAAAAGTGTTACTGGTTTTTTTTATATACTTTCATTTAGAAGAAAGTCATTATAACTAAAATCTATAAAATTGTTCTTCCTATCCCCGAAACTAAATTCTGGCTACGGTTCTTGTTTAACAATAAATTAATATTGTAACAAACACAAAATATTTTTTGTATATACAAAATATTTTCATGCACATATATAAAATAAAGACTTTGTTTATTATTTGTGCATTGCACAAGTAATAAGAAGGACTTTAAACCGTTCCAGATGAAAAATACTGGCTGCAAAGTTAAGACAGAATAGGAAGATAAGTGGGGGGAGGGGACATTACCGAACTCCAAAGATGTCTTTGCAGTCAAACAAGAAGTCACTGTGTATCTTACAGATACGAGGAAGTAATCGAGTGTTAAAAACAAAAGTTAATGAATATCATTCACAGTCAGCTCTTCCGCACATATATAGTGTGCCTGACTTCCGACTTAGCCAAAATTATGAAGGGATTAGCTAAGGTGTCATTATGCACTAATATGGGACTAACAAGAAAGACAAGTGCGATGCATGACAAATATATATATAATTGAATTGATCTAAAAAGTAAGAAGTAAACTTTTTTTACCATTTAATCTGACCGTTTTGGCAGGTAAAAGAGGTTTAGTCCCTTCAACCCTCCGCACCCCCATATTTCGGTGTGGCATGGAGATGCAACGGAAAAATGAAAGTTAATAAGCTACTTTTACAGTCAACTCTTCCGCACCGGATTTCCGATTTAGACGAAATCGACTTGAGATTAGCTGTGGTGTTACTGTGAATTAACATACCCCCGCATTGACAATCTTGGCGCCCGCCGACTATGGGAAAAATTAAAAAAATCCTTAAATTAAACTACTTTTAGATTTGTCGAATTTATTTGTAGGTCTCTTGAACTCACAAGGAGAGGGCCAACCTTGTTAATCACAGATTTTGATTATTTTAATATATGTTGTAGGGTAGAGACCCCTTAGTGTCAGGTTCAACGGATTTTATCCAACGCTCCTTAGTTCTTGAGAAACCAGGGGGTCTAATAGTCGTACACAACTTAAATACTTATTTTGGTGCCAAAATGATAGGTTGGTCGCAGCTCAGCTGGTATGGCGTTGGCTGGCTGATCTGTGGGTTCCGGGTTCGATACCTGAATGCGCTGCGCTTTTTTTTCTTCTCATTTTTTGTTTTATAAATATATTTGTAATTATAATTTAATAATTTCAATTAAAAATTTTATTATCAAACATTAATTATAATGTTAACAAACTTAAATTTTTCTTTTTTTATTTTTAAACTATTATTTTTCATCCTTTAAAGAGGTTAAAAAAGAAATTGGATCTATTATAGAATGATAAAAATTCGAAACTCGTGACAAATTCTGTAGTGGCGTCATCTAGGTATGATAAAATAAAAGAATATTCAAATAAAATAAAAATAAAAGCAGGAAGAACATAAAGGAGAAAGCAAAATAATTGAAAGTGCAAGCATACGTATTAAAAATTTAAAAATCTTTAATATGCAGAAAATCGGTTGTAATTTAACTCTAATGCTAATTTTTAATATAATTATGCTTGTTACTTTAAAAACTGAATAATAGTATTGTTGCATTGACTTCCTTTGTTAAAGCAATGCGTAAATGATGTTTCTTTAAACTCACGAATTGACACAATTGCTCAATATCATTGCATCGATAAAGGATATATGAAATACATTTTATTCATATATTTGATATTTTTTGTTTTGATATATATTTGATATATATTTGATTTTAAAAAAATTAACAGTTTTATGATGTTTAATTACAACTAATTAGTTAAAAGTAAAAAATTAAGTAGGTTAAATTTATAATATAGGTTATATATAGGTTATTATATAGGTTAATATTAAAAATTTTAATTGACAATCAGATATTAAGTTATACTTACAAGTATATTTATAAAACAAAAAATGAGAAAAAAAACGCAGCGCATTCAGGTATCCAACCCGGAATCTACGGATCAGCCGGAAAACGCCATACCAACTGAGCTACGACCAACCGACCATTTTGACACCAAAGTAAGTATTTAAGTTGTGTACGACTATTAGACCCCCTGGTTTCTCAAGAACTAAGGAGTGTTGGATAAAATCCGTTGAACCTGACACTAAGGGGTCTCTACCCTACAACATATATTAAAATAATCAAAATCTGTGATTAACAAGGTTGGCCCTCTCCTTGTCAGTATATATGTTTTCATTTATCGAGTAAAACAGTGATTTCAGTCATTTGAAAATGGATTTTGTGGTCTCAAGTAAATTTGGTCGCAGGACTGAAGAGGATATTGGATTAACAGGAAAAAAAAATTCGTGGCATGCCAGAAAATAAAACAAATTTATCTGAAAAAGAAGGAATATCAGCCCTTTTTTCATTTCACTGCGATCTCTTCAGAGGTGGAATGGAGCTGTAACGTCATAACCCCCGTCCCCATCAAATCCTTTGGTGTATGCTGGGGCATCACTGTGCACTAATATATGGGACTAACCAGAATAGCTGCGTCGCAGAAAAAAATTAAAAATTAATCTCAAAAGAAAGAAAAAAAAAACTAGATTTTTTTTTTCATTTCATATTTGATTATTTCGGAAGAGTAAGTAACCCCATCAGCCCCTTCCCCTCATTGGGTATACTGTGGTGTAACTGTGCGTTGATATGAGACTAGCCAGAACGTGTAGTTCGTTGTATTGCAGAAAACAAGTGCATTACAAATTCATCTCGAACAAAAAGAAAAATATCAGCCCTTTTTTCATTTCATTTTCGACTATTTTGGGAAGGGGCTGTAACCCATCACCTCCTTTCTACTTCTTTCGGTATAATGTGGTGTCACTGTGCACTAGTATGGAACTAAAGAGAAGAGAGTGGCTAGTCTGTTGAATAATAGGAGAAAAAAAATACAAATTTATCTCAAACAGAAAGAAAAAAAGCAATATTTTTTTATTTCATTTTCGACTATTTCGGGAGGAGGGGGCTGTAATTCCATCAGCCCCCTCCCCATCTTTGGGTATGCTGTGATGTCAATGTGGACTAATATGGTGTTAACGAGAATGGCTATTTCGCTGTATGGCAGAAGAAAAATTACAAATTTATCTCAAACAAGAAGAAAAAAAACAGCCTTTTTTTTCATTTCATTTTCAACTATTTAGGAAAGGGACACCCCATTAACCCCTTTCACCTCTTTGGTTATAATGTGGTATCACTGCGCACTAGTATGGAACTAAAGAGAAGAGAGCGGCTAGTCTGTTGAATGATAGAGGAAAAATACAAATTTATCTCAAACAAAAAGGAAAATATCAGAACTTTTTCATTTCATGTTCGAATTTTTGGGAGACGGCTGTAACTCCATTAACCCCCTTCTATCTTTTCGGGTATAATGTGATGTCACTGTACACTAATATGGAACTACAGCGAAGGGAGCGGCTAGTCTGTTAAATGATAGGGGAGAAAAGGCAAATTTATCTCAAATAGACAGAAAAAATCAGCTCTACTTTTCATTTCATTTTCGACTATTTCCAGAGGAGGAAGTTGTAATTCCATCAGCCCCCTCTCCATCTTAGGGTATGCTGTGATGTCAATGTGGACTAATATGGTGTTAACGAGAATGGCTATTTTACTGTATGACAGAAGAAAAAATTAGATTTATCTTTAAAAAGTAAAGAAAAAACACTTTTTTATTTAATTTTTCGCGATTTCTGGTTGGGGGGGGGGGGGGGCGAGCTGTAACCCCATCAACCCCCTTTCTCTTCTTTGGTGTCAATATGGACTAATATGGAACTAAAGCGAAGGAAGCGCATAGTCTGTTGAACGATAGGGGAAAAATGCAAATTTATCTTAAACAGACAGAAAAAATTCAGCACTATTTTTTCATTTCATTTTCGACCATTTCGAGAGGAGGGGGTTGAAATTCCATCAGCCCCCTAACTAATATAACCTGGACTAATATGGTGTTAACGAGAATGGCTATTTTGCTGTATGGCAGAAGAAAAAATTACAGATTTATCTTTAAAAAGTAAGAAAAAAACACCTTTTCATTTAATTTTTGGACTATTTCGGGAGGAGTAGGGGGGGGGGGGGTCTATAACCCCATCAGCCCCCCTTTCTCTTCTTTGTTGTCAATGTGGACTAATATGGGACTAATGAGAATGGTTTGTCCGCTGTATAATGGAAAAAAATTAAAAAAATTTCCATAAAAGAAAGATGAAAAATCAGCACCTTTCTATATCACTTTCGAAAATTTCGGGGGGGGCTGTAGCCCCATTAGCCCCCCCCTTGGGTACGCCACTGTTTTGTATTATGTAGAACATTTCATACATCCTTAAAACTTTATCTTGTGAACATCGTAAAGCATGTCTGGAATATATCAATCCTAACATTATAATATATTGTTAAAGTAATTTAAAAATAAAAATGGTTTTAAAATACAAAAATATCCTATTTAACAATAATTAAATATTATCAATATTAATCGGAGGAAAAAAATATTCATCAGCACTAAAATTAACATTCCTTAAAATACTTTCAATATTAGCATTCTTTAGCATTTACAATCTTTTATAAATTAAATTTTCCCGAATATATAGTTTGCTGATCTTGTTTTCAATTTATATAGATAGTGTATTAGATATTAGTATATTAGATAGTGTATTATTGCTATCAAAGTATTCACTTTACACTGTAAAAATTATTTTGTCATAATGAAGCAATTTTTTTTTTTTCGTTTAAAGAGTAATATCTGAAGATTAGTCTGCTAGTGAGTAATAGCTTATTTTTTTCAACAGAGAATGCAGGAGTTTTTTAACTTTGAATTTCACTGCTTACATTCCAAGAGCATTATATGGAGTATTTGTTTATACAGAATTTCTATTATATATAAAAACTAAAACTCACAGCTAGGTGGAATTAGATCTAATTCGTAAATGAGTTCAAGCATAGTGCTAAATGCATTAAATTTCTAAAATTAAGATTCATATAACTAGATGAATTTTAATCATAAAGGTTTTTTTTTCTCCCCCAATGTCAGAGCATGAAGGTTGTTTAACTAAATATAAAAAGTTTATTTTAAGAATAATCAATATGTATGCAGTGGTGTAGTAGTAAAAAAAGCAGAGGGTAGCTTTTTTGAGAAACAGAGGGTATACGGTGTTCCTTTAAAAAATCCAGGAGGTATACTGCGTAAACCACCGAATACCCTCTACTACATCCCTGTAATGCATGGCATTGATTGACAAGCGAGTTGTATTGAACCTATGTAGTTTCAAGTAAAAAGAAAGCGACAGACGACACAAACAAAATGAGTATAATAATCAAAAGCAGCTATTTTTTTTTATGGGAAAAGATTATCTAAATATTGTACAAACACAAGCATCAACAACGGACCCTAAAAATATACTAATTGAAAAATCCATATGTACATGACATGCAATGTAACGTGCAACTTCATTACATCCCCTTAGAGTGAATTTTGGCCTTCTAATTAAAAAAGGTTCCACATCTCTGTTTAGTGTAAAAGGTCAAAATTTCCAGAGTGACTAAATGTAAAAAGTGCCTTATAAAAATTTTAATAGTTCAAATTTAGCATACAAATTACAGAAAATGTCTTGTTGCCGAATATAGCTCCCCCCCCCCCCCCTCCACACACATACTCAAGTTCCGACACTTCCTATTCTATTTATAAATGTCAGAAATTACTTTAAATAATTTTTTGCAGCTGCATTAAAGTACCATTATCTTGATGTAAGCATTTCCATGTATTAAAACAAAACTATTAATACTTTCTTATATAATTTTCAGTGACCGAAACTAGGCGATAAAAATTAGGTGCCAAATAACACCCACTGTAGATGGCTTTGATGCCAAAAATAATTTCTATTTGCAATTTTTAAAATCATTTATATTTTAATTTTAATTTAAGATCTTATTCCACATAATTCGGGTAATTAAAGCAGCTATATAAAAATTTAAATGATTTCAATTTTGTAAATGTATAGAGATAAAATAGTAAAACAAAAAACTAATTTCCACATTTGGAGACGCAATAGTATTTTGTACAGTATACTCTCAATATCTCGAAGTCGGAGGAATGCTAAAAACATTTCGAGATAGCGAGTTTTGGAGATAACAAGGACATTTTGAAGAATATGCATTATCAAGGGGGGAAATATTTTTTCGACGTATTGAAGTTTTCGAGATATTGAGGTTGGAGATAGCCAGAAGTTGTAAAATGTAATAATTTAGTTGTATTTGATGCCTAAAGACTTAATTTCGAACACTCATAATTTTATAATGGTACAGTTGGCATCATATCCGCCCCTGTCATATCCAGACTGATAAAAGCTCAGTTTTTCAGATTGAATATTACTCAAGAAAAGAACAAAGCAAATTTTTAAATTTTATGTGTGTCTAATTGCAATTTCAAAAATTTGTATATATTATAAGTAAAAAAAGTGTGTTAACTAGGTAAATTTGACACGTTTTTAACAAATATATCAGATTATATTCCAATATATCTAGTTTACTGAGGTCAACATTAGTTTGGATATGAGGGTGCGTAATGCATGTAAATAGGGCTGTAAATAGGTTGATTTATTAGGGTGCAGCACCTTGCGGCCCTTTTCAATCTTTTGTCACACAAATCAAATTTTGTCAATCACAAATATGTGTATATTTCTATACTTTTGTTAATAAAGCCTTTCAAAGTCGGGATATTCATTTGTAATCAACTGTAGTATACTTTTTAAAATACCAATGTTTTATTTTGAAAAGTCAAATTTGTAAACAACTTTCTCTCTCTTTCAATTCGGTAGGTAAAACAGTATTTGATTCTGGATGTTTCTTGCTTCTCACTGATGGTGCAATTGTGACCAAGAATTCTTTGGATGACTTTTTTTTTTTATATTTATGGCAGCATATTATGCATTTAATATTAAAGTATCCTGAGAGTATTGCTGCAACACTAGAATTTATGCATAGGTAATTTTCTATAATATATTAAAGTAAAATTTTGAAAAAACAATATACAGTAATCTCTTACATCACCTCGTTTATACGTTTCTCTCAGTTATATGTTAATTTTAGAATGCCTTGTGTATAGATATGTAATGTTATGTCAATTTAAGTATCTCATTTGTCTTTTATTGGTTAATATCTGGTGCTGATATATGAGTGAGAAATTAGTATATTAGATATTCTGAAAATCAGTAAGATGGTTAAAGAGATTCTATATTATCCCTTGTAAATATTTTATTAGAAATGATTGTTTTTAGGTTATATACCGGAATTCTGTTTACTTTCATATTTCATTTCAGGATTATATATATATATATATATATATATTCTTTGAACATACATTTATGGGTACTGAGTTTTTAAAATTGAAATCAATCCTGTAAAAAATTAAGGGATTTCAATATTATTGAAAGGGTTATAACTTAAATTTGCTTTCTTGTCTGTCTGTTCTTTAACAATTAAGTATTTATAAAAAATGATTTTGTAATAAGTGCAGTGAAATCTTACTAAGACTGAATATTGTCTAAGGTGGAAAAATTTCTGAGTCCCAAATTCTTAAATATCACTAAACTATCTCTGTTTAAGTCTGAATTTTATTTTGGTCCCAAGTGATTCCATCTTAGACAGTATCACTGTAGATTTTAATTTTTCTAAATTATTTTCAAAACATCTGTTTTGACTATGTTCTTCTAGATGTGTATATTTTCCTTTAACTGCACTAAAAATGTGATTTATATACACATATTTATATATACACATATTTATTATACATATGTATATATCAAGCAGGACGGTCGTTCTGCCAAGCCAAGCTGAAAAAAAAACCTCGCCAAACAAACAAACGCCAAGAATAAAACGCAAGACACCGTAACTGCTTATTATACTGAAGACAGCTTCTCCATGTTAAATCGACCAAACATGCCAGCGTAAAATTTCCCATATCAAAAGAACCAATCATCGCAGAAAAATAAAACCAAAACCAGAAGGACCTAATGGAAAAGATCTTCAATTTGAGACCAAATGCATCCTCATAAATTAATTATAAACAGAGATATAGATTTTTTAAAATAACGTCGAGATACTGAAAATGACAAATTTATTTTCTTCGTCACACCTTATGCTTCTATTGAGGTAGAGACTTAAATAATGGACATAAAAAAGTAAGGATTGCATTTTTGGACAGATATTTACTCAAGCTGCGTGCTTTTATAAAATTCAGCTTTAAAAACACAAATTTTCTATTCTTAATTAGCGAAAAACTGTTAATTAATTCTAAAGTTTATAAATTATGCCAAACATAGATAAACCCGCCAAACCAATTTAGAAGTCTTATACTATTCTTTTATATTATCCTTTTGCATTGATTTCATCGAAGAAAACTATGGCTGAGATCCAGATAGATTTTTCGCTGTTAGCGAAATGAGTTTGACCAATCAGAAGAATGAATGTATGAGAGTTTTTGCTGTTTCTGGATCCCGGCCTAGTCATAAAAGTTGAGTCATTTTCTTAGTGCCATGGATGAAGTGCAATGTTTACAGAAATCTAGGTTGGGATCCAGATAGATTTTTCGCTGTTAGCGAAACGAGATTTATCAATCAATAGCCTGCATTGCTGCAAACAGCGAAAAGTTCGCAAAAATGCAAGCTTCTGATTGATGAATCTCGTTTCGCTAACAGCGAAAAATCTATCTAGATTGCGGCCAATTATGTTGAACACAATTTTGCATTTCCACATCCAGGAAGGGTATTGATGTCATAACAACAGTGCATATTCGAAACTATTTAAGGCATTGGTTCTGAACTCCCTTGCTATACATTTCAATATTAAAGTTGTTGTTGTTTCAATAGTTTTAGTACTTTTCTCTATTGCTCACTCCAAAACACAAATATCGAAATTTAACCAACAGCGCTCAGAAAATATAGCGCCTAGAATATATAGTGGTTGAAATCGGCTAACCCTGTAATACTTAAAAAAGCGCTAAAATATTGTATCCCTTAAATGTGCAATGATACTGCTGCAATATGCAGATCGCAGCGACATCTGCAGGATATTTTCTACACTGCAAGAAATTGCCAGTCTATACAATATAATAATAGTAATACAAAAATCCCGCAGATGTCGCTGCGATCGACACTTGAAATTTTAGTAGTATCGTCGCACATTTAAGGGATACAAATTTTTAGAACTGTTTGGATAGCATTTTTCCACACTAGGTATTCTAGGCGCTGTATCAGAAACAACACCATAACAGAGAGCCTTTATACATGAGAGTGGTGATATATGCACAGGAGGCATGCTCATTTCAAGTTTTTGTCGAAAGTACGGCAATCCGCTTTCTTGAATAGAGGATATTCAATCTGCGTTATGATCACATGGTCAAGGCAAGAACGTCTAGCTTAAAGAAGGGAAGGCTCCGTCTACGAATGTAAATTCCCGCTAGCCAATGAAACATTTCATGGGGGAAAGCAGTAGTACACTGTTAAAAATATCGTGAAAAATTACCTCTTATTTTAAAGGCTATCTGTATTATGACCCATGAGAACGTTTCATAGGCGTTTATATAGCGTTCTCATTGGTCAGAAAATAGAGAACCTTTAAGAACAGAGGTAATTTTTCACGATATTTTTAACAGTATAGTTTCCCGATTCCCTTCTTATCAGTTAGAAATTCTTTGGGTAAATGGAGGATATTCCAAATATGGGTTTGAGGCTGAAAAAAGTCACGTGATACCGGTAATTTACCCAAGGAACTTCTAACTGATAAGAAGGGAAGATGCTACTGTTTTGCCTGATGAACTGTTTCATTGGCTAGCGGAGATTTACATTACACGTCTACGGAGCCTCCCCTTCTTTACGCTAGATGTTTTTACCTTGATCACGTGATCAAAACGCAGATGGAATATTCTCCATTACCGGTGCCACGTGACTTTTTCAGCCTCGAACCCATATTTGGAATATCCTCCATTAAGAGGTGATACGCGTATGGACGATCTCTATTAGACTAGGGAAATAATTCAACATGCATTAGCCTGACGATAATGGCATGCTCACAAAGAACTTTAACGATTTGTTTTTATCACTTTTATCAATAAACATTTATTGGCCGTATGTCGTTACTTCGTTATAGAGACACACTTGTTCCTAATTAGATCCCGGCCTTAAGGGTGTATTCCGATCCAAACTGCTTATTTTCCGATTCATTTTAAAATTAATTTTTGCTCTCAAACGCATCAAACTTGGAAATTCTCTTATTTAGAAACTATATAATGTGCGGTGCTTCTTAATTTTTTGGTAAATGCAGAAAATACTGTAAAAAACGCTGTCAAAGTTGGCGTTTTGAACCGAATTTTCCGAAGCGGGCGATCTGGGAATGAAAAAAATGGTCATACTGAGAAAATAATTGTCTAAAAATCAAATTCTAATTAATTGAGCTGAAAATGCAATCACACGGCCTGTTAAACATGTCTTCAGAAATCACCCCAGCAAGTTTCATGTTTCTACTTTTAAAAATGAGTCTGAAAATGTCTCAGAAAATTTCGAGCTGTTGAGGGTGGAAAAATATTTTTTCGAATACACCCTTAATGTATCAAAATACGGAGTTTGCTTTCTGTACTATTCCTGAGCTCAGTTATAGCGGCTAGAAATATAGGCCGGGATCCAGGTACGTTTTTGCAAACAGTGAAAAGTTAGCAAAAATTCTGGCTTCTGATTTTTCAATCTCGTTACGATAACAGAGAAAAATCTACCTAGATCACGGTCATAGTGTGGAAACAGGCTGTTCCAGTAATGCTTTAAAAAGTACTACAAATTGAATCCCATAAATATTGAAAAATACTGAATGACAAATGTCGATAGGAGCAACATTTTCTAGATCTTCTCTGAGCGAAACGTTTTCTTTTGAAATAGTTACGTTGGAATTACCATATGTCGCTGTAACCGACATTAGTCGTTCAGCCTCGTTCAACATTTATGGGATACAATTTTTTAGCACCTTTTTAATAAGCCGATTTTTAAACTATATCCTCTAGAAACTATAGCTCCGTTATAGCGTCTAGATTATATGTTGTAGAAATCGACTATCGGAGCAATACTTAAAAAAGTGCGGAAGTATTGAATCCCTTAAATGTACAACGATGTCGAATTCCAAACAGTCATTTGCATCGACATCTGCAGAATATTTTTTAAAGAAGAAAGAGACATGTGTAATGCACCGCTACAGCGTCTAGAATACGTAATGCGGAAATTTGCTATCCAAGAACCGCCAAGAAGTGTATCCCTTAAATGTGCACTGACGCTGAAATCCAGGGAGATGATCGCAGCGACATCTGCGATATATTTTCAAATTTCAAAGTAAACATGGTATTATTACAGCGGGATTGACGCCAAGCACACAGGTCAGATGTATGTTAATAAAACGTAAAATGTTACAGCGTCTAGACCAAATTGTCTTGGAGTTTTGGGAAATATCCTGCAGATACCGCTGTGATCGACTGATTGGATTTCCACACTATATATATTCTAGACGCTGTAGCACCGCTGTAGTCTGTCTTTTTCGTTTGCCTCGAAGTAGATAGAGATGACGTCATTTGAAGCTGTTCCTAAACTGTGGCCAGCTCATCACGTCACACGGAGTTGATAATCTGCACGCGGCAATGGACACAAAAAAAAAATTGGCGCACCGCTTTGTACTAATCATCGTGTAAAGATGATCCAACTCCGTGTGACTTTTAAACGTCATGAAATGGCCTATTATGTCATTGGTCACGCTAACACACTCCCCCTTGCGTCCGCCATATATAGCGACATCTTGCACTAGAGACTGCTAAATGGGCTGCTATAGGTCAAAATCAAGAGAGAAAAGGGCAGAAGGGGGGGGGGAAGAACTCGTTTTTTTTATGTAGTTTTTCACACGGGAAGATTGACATGTCTGCTCCTCTCCTTTCATATCTTCATGATGGTGAAATAAACCAACGCCCCCTAGATATTTGAGAAAGTCTTGACACGCGTCACGAAAACATCAGACAAAGCAGGCAAAGCAAAGGAACAAAATCATTCATTGGCTCGTGGATATGAACGAGCCAATGAATGTATTTTCTTCTTTGTTTTGCCTGCTTTGTGTGATATTTTCCTGACGCGTGTCAAGGCTTTCTCGAATATTTAAAGGGCGTTGAATAGGCCAGGATCAAGATAGATTTTACGCCATTAGCGAGATGAGATTGATCAATCAGAAGCCTGGATTTTTGAAAACTTTTTTATGTTTGCAGTAAACACCGAAAAGCCTGCAAGGATGGAGGCTACTGATTGGTCAATCTAATTTTACTAACAGAGAAAAATTTATCTGGATCCCGGTCATTAACTTTGGTTGGTTGAGACGATTTTGAATAAAATCAAATCAGAAAGCCAATGTTTTTAACTTTTCTGGTTAGTTTAATCGAAATCTTCCACGTCTATTACTGAAAACTGAGTTACTGTACTTTGGACAAAAACTTGAATATGAGTACACGACTTGTGCATATGTCACCACTCTTACATATAAATGTACTCTGTTATGAGCATAATTATAAGCGCAACTGGTTAAATTTGAGTATCTGGGTATTAGAGAAAGCAATTGTGGCCCACCGTGCCTGAGTGGATAAGACACCACGCCGCTAATCTCTTGAGAGCGTAGGTGGGGACGGGTTCAAATCCCGCCGTGATCCCCTCGTGATCTGATATATATGTGTTCAATAAAACAAACAAACAAATAAACAAACAAGCAATAGTGAAAAGTACAGTTGCCATGGAAACAACGACTTCTTTAATTCGTATAGAAAATGAATGAATAGTTGTAAATGACTTAAGTTTAAAATGTAGGCAAATGCTCTGAAAATATCAATGGCTCCCATCTAGTATTTTACAAAAGTAATTTAATATATTCACATGATGTATAAGTTGATGCAACTCTTAGCTAATGAAAATTCTGCAACAAGACTTATGTAGGTAGATCTTTTCAATGATAAATTCAGAATTCTAAGAACAAAACGAAGTTCTTAAGCGCTATTCCTCCCCCCTCCCCCCCCCCTCAAAAACGAAATACGATAGAAAGATATAAGTATTTAGATAACTCAGTATTTCTGTGATCTTTTGTCAGAGTTTAGAAAAGGTGTCTGGGTATTAAAAAAACATAAAACAAATTTGACGAACGATAAGACTATAGATTTCAGGCAATTTTTAACTGGAAAAAATTTAATTCTAATGTTTATGCGGCTTTAATAATAGACTATTAAAGATAATTAATTTACGGGAATTTTTATATGAAATTATATTCTCACATTTATGCAAATAGGTAAGGATAAACAGACTTGAATAAAATTACATATTTATTCTTTTTTCTCTATAACACGATCTAAATGAAGATGTACAGTTTATATCTTTAAATTTTTAGATTTTTTTTTTAATCAAAAAATGTTTCCTCATCATGTCTAGAATTGCTAGATTTACTTCTTTAGACAGATCTTCGATTCTTTAGATGCCTGCGGGGCTTCATTCTCGGATTATCCGTAGGTATTTGTAAAGGTAAATTTATTTTGCAAAACCGTCAGCAAAAAAAAAAGTTAGAACAAACAATTAACTGACAGATTAACTGTAAATATATATTTTATTTTGACTATTTGATTTTTACTAAATTTTTCATCCTTCATAGAAAATTTTAAGGAGATATAAATTGAGAAAGACTGATACTTTGAAAGAAGAAATTGACTTTCCTTACTTTTAAATTATTAATTACTCTAAAAAATGAATTATAGGCAAACAAAATGTATACTATTGTGTTTGTTCCCTGCTGATAAAGGCTATACAAGGACTAATTTTAGCGAATGAATTATTTCAATTATATATAATCTGTTTAAAAAAAAGGACTGATATCTACTAAAAAACAACTTTTCAAAAGTAAAAAAAAAAAAATCCAAGCAAAAAAAAGAAAAGAAAAAGGGGGAAAGTTGTGGCTAAAAAATAGTGCGATATTAAATTTCCAAGCTTATATTATGGTACTTATTTAACATTTTTTATTGAAAATTTACCATACGTAAGTCGAGTACCTAAATATGCGTTGATAGAAAGCCTTTTCTCCTTTACTAAATACATCATAACGTGTTTCTGAAAATTAATTTTTTTTTAATTATGCATGATGGGCTTGGCGGCCATCTTTCCATATTTGACACAAATTTCTAAGCAGACAAGCTCGTAATATATGTATTATTAAGAATTTTGAACTTCTAGTTTTGGCTACAGACAGATAAATTAAGATTGTCTTTTATTTTGAAAAAAAAAAATTGATTTTTACTGCTTTAACTAATTAATTAACCGCCTCCGAAAAAAAAAAAAGAATCATAAGATGAAACCTGAAGTTACTTCAACTTTATTTTAAGACACAAATTTCTAGGCACTCATTTCCATAAATTAAAAGCATAAAATGTTTGCTTTAGCAACAATTTCGAATTTCCGATCTTAACAATGTACTTGTGTGCTTAGAAATTTGTGTAAAATATGGAAAGATGGCCGCCAAGCCCATCATGCATAATTTTAAAAAAATTAATTTTCAGAAACACGTTATGATGTATTTAGTAAAGGAGAAAAGGCTTTCTATCAACGCATACTTAGGTACTCGACTTACGTATGGTAAATTTTCAATAAAAAATGTTAAACAAGTATCATAATATAAGCTTGGAAATTTGATATCACACTATTTTTTAGCCACAACTTTCCCCCTTTTTCTTTTCTTTGCTTGGATTTTTTTTTTTTTTACTTTTGAAAAGTTGTTTTTTAGTAGTAATATATACACATAATATTACGACTGCAAATGCCTAAGGCGACGCTGGTCTGCTTTTATTACAAACTGACTTTTAAAGGTGTTTTATAAGAAAAAAATCTTTTTGCATTACATATAGAAAGAATTTATTAATAAAAATTATCAAGTCAAAATATACTTCTAAGAATTTTTTTAATAATGCAATGAAGTGTTTAAAATACTTAGAAATTTTAGACTCTAGCAAAATAATTGATACAGTAATCGCAACAACTAGATAGAGTTTAGAAAATTTATATACATTGATCTATTTTTAGCAAGCTTCAATGTACTTAATGTCACGACTTTGTGTGTTTGTCAGATTTATTCATTTACATGTTCAGAATTCTCAAACTGCAAATAATAATTGGAACACAGAAGCACAATTACATTTCTTCGTGTTCTGAATTTTAGCTTTATTCTGAGAGTTGCATTTTCTTAGTTAAAATTCTTTGTGTTCCCATGTTCTGATTTTCCTGTATGTAATTTATAAATTCCAATTGTATTTTTATGTTCATTTCTTTCCTTTTTAACTAACGTAAATTTTAAAAGTTCCAGAATGGGGAACTTACCAAACCAGTTTGAACTGGCTTGAATTTAGAAATTTGTATTAAATTGAAATCGATTATTTCGATAATACTTATAAACTGACAAATTTTTGATTTTATAATTGAGATAATTTATTTTTAATCATATTTTTTACCTACACTTCGATGCAAAACTAAATTTGATTGGATATGGAGTGTGCTTAGCGTTTGACTTAACCATTGTTTAATCTTGTTTCATATTTTTTGCACTCTGTTATTCATTATAAATTAAGCTATAAACTAATAGCATAAAAAACAAGTTTCAATGGAAGCAGAAATAGGACAATCGGTTGCACTAAAGCACAAAGGTAACTGTCCTTTTATTTTTAACTTTTCCCTATCTTCTTCTGGTATCAGTGTTCAGAGGTTTAAAAAGAAAAAAAAATGCACCTATTGATTTATAATACAGTTCCAAACTTTGTTTTTATTCTCCTAAAAAATTAAAAGTGAACATATTCCTATTACCTCTGTTCTCCAATGCGTCCAATGTTAGTAATATTAAATAGACATTGTCGAATCTTTATCATTTAGGTAATGACTACAAACATTTCTACTTAAATAATTTACTGAGCATTCTCTATCTATGTAATTATTTATGCTCTTCTATACAGTTGTATGTATATAGTTTCAATTATACAAGGATAAGGCAAAAGGCTTACCTCTTCTCTTTTAATTTGCAGGTCAATTTCGTTAAATAACAAACCTGTAATTTTTCACAGTCGATCCACCGTAGTTTTCGTTCTTTCTGCTGCTGTTTGGGAATAAAAGGTAGATGAATTTTAATTGGGTGTCAAGCACACAAAATCAGTAAGAAGGGACGGTTTCTCTATTTGAATCCTGTTTAATTAAATCAGATATATAGGATTCACAGGTTACAAAATAAGAATGTCGCTTTAGGAGCGAGTTAAAAACACGTAATACACAGATAAAAACACGAGATGATCTGACGATTACGCAGTTCTTGTTTTTTTCTTTTTCTCTCGGAGTCCTGGATATCTGGGGTTTGGGTCGATGACCTTACGACGTCATCGTAGCTCGACCCAGATCTACTCCATTAGGATTTTTTTCTTTCTTTTCTCTTGTTTTGGATACTCGGGGATTATTGAGTTGGAGAACCATATTTCACAATATACCCCCCTTTATCCCTGAGTGGAGGAAAGTCTAATAGTTTGAGTCTTTCGCTGTTTTTTAGGAAGTCAGGTTTGGGTGCGGGCTTAGTTAGCACGTCCGCAACCATGGCTTTGCTGGTACAGTATTGAAGTTCTATGATGCCTGTTTCCACTAAGTTCTTTATGTGGTGGAACTTTACGTCGATGTGTTTGGTCCTGTTGGAGTGCTTATCTGACTCTGTCATTTTTATTGTTGAAAGATTGTCCTCGAAGAGAGTTATTGGATGTTTTTGTGGAAGATCTAGATTTTCTAAAAGTCTTGTTAACCAGACGATTTCATTTGCAGCAGTTGCAGCTGCAATGTATTCCGCCTCAGCGGACGATCGGGCAATACGCGATTGGCGTTTAGACAGCCAATGAATGGGGTTCTTTCCAATTAAAAATATGTTTCCCGATGTTGATTTCCTTGTCTCTGGATCTTGTGCCCAGTTCGCGTCTGAATATGCCTCAAGGACTGGGGCCAATTCTGTGTCTGTTATTAAGTGTAGATTTTTTGTTGCGTTTAAGTATCGAATGACGCGCTTTAAAGCTTTCCAGTCGGTCTCTGTCGGATTTTCGTTTTTTCGACGGAGTATATTGACTGCGGTCAGGATGTCGGGTCTTGTTACGATCGCTATGTACAATAGTGCACGGTATTTATCCTTGCCGGTATTTATGATTGTTTGGAAGTAAATTGCTGTTATCGTTTATTCTCAGGTATCCGGTATCCATGGGAGTACTAGATGGCTTGCTTTCGGTTAAGTTAAATTTGCTTGTTATTTCGTTAATTTTTGTTGTCTGATTTAGAGCATATCCGTTTTTTAGCTTCTTTATGTTTATTCCTAGATAGTTGCTTACTTCACCTAAGTCGCTAAGTTTGAATTGACTTTTCAATCTTTCTATGAATTTTTCAATGTTTTCTTTATTTCCTGCAATCAAAAGGTCGTCAACGTAAACTACACTGCAAATAGAGGCGTCTTAAATTCAGACACATATGTGACTGAAAAAGTAATTCAAACACTTAAGTGTCTGAATGAGAAATTTCAGACATCATAGATGTCTAAATTTAAGACACATAAGTGTCTTACTATGATCATGGTATAAATGAACTCAGAAAAATGTCTGAATAATAGTGACATGTCTGAAATTAAGACATTTAGAAATTCAGACACTTAAGCGTCTGAATGCGATACAATTGTATCATATATGTGATGACTGTACGTACTATTGTATTGCAATATGTATACCAATACCATCAGAAAATATTTCCGAATGGATGAAAGCTGTTTAAAATACTCTTTCATCCACTTAATTTAGTATTACTTTATAAAAGAAGTAATCGTGGGACAATTGTAAAAGTTCGCGTAAGGTTTGCGGCTAAGTTATTTTTGGCGCAATAAATAATTAAATATTTGCTTTTCATAATATAAAGTGTTTCAAAAATTACTTGTTATCATAGGCGTACACAGGAAGGCCCTCTCCCCTAAATGCGAAGAGTTATGAGTTTGGACAGAAAGAAACGTATTAAGGAGCAAGAATTTAGGATAGATATGCCTGGATTCCACTGCCTAGTCCGCTTTTCTAAAATGCAGAATGTAAACACGAAGCTAAACTAAGAATATTTTGTCATAACTCCTCCTCGTGTGAAAAATGTTTAAGGGTGTTCTCAAATCCAAAAGGCCAAATTTCTGACACAAGTTTTAATTTATTGTTGTTCGAAAATGCATTAGCTGGTGTTGTTGTTCAGAAACTATGTAATTGAGCTGTTTTTTCCATTTTTTTGCAAACGCATTAGATCTTTCAGAAAATAGTGTCAAAGTGGGTGTTTTGAGCCAAATTTCCGCGCGAAGGAAGAAAGAGCACTCAAGAGCGTGCGAAAAACGTGTTTGTCACGTGATCAAAATCTCTTATAACTCAGTAGGTAATTGATTTATCAAAAAATGGAAAACACAGTTCAATTCGAAATCGCTTTCATGACTAGGCTTTACAATTTTATACCTTTCCGTTAAAAAATGAATTTGTGAATGTGTAAAAACGTTTTGCACTTGTTGAGCAGAGCAGTTAAGAACAGCCTTAAAGATATCAACATAATAAGAAATTCAAAAATTAAGAAATATTAATCGTTCAATGGAAAACTGTATTTTTTCTCTCCTGTTTCTTTTTTTTTTTTCTTCAAAAGGGATTTTTTTTTCTGAATTTCCCTTCCCCATCTAAGATACATTTGAAATATATGAACACCAAAAGGAGAACAGAATTAAAACTGTCCTCTACAAAAAAGTTTATGGTGGTGTGTGTGGGGGGGGGGGGGGGGGCTCCTCTGAAGAAAAATTCTTAGCAACATTTTCTCTTAGCATTTAATTAATATATTGCTATTTGGAAGACAAAAAAGTATATTTTTTAAATGGTTAGACATAACGAAAATTTAATTAATTAAATTTCAGGGAGGGACAATGTACCTCCACCGCCCTCCTCATCAAAATTCAATATGTTATTTGCTAGTTTTACTACAAAATCTTTATTTAAAGTATGTTTTCTATATGTCTCAAAATAGAAAAACTGCAAAAATCGCACTCAAATAAATGTAGCATGTTAAGAAAAATAACTAAATAGATAAAATAAAACGTTTCTGATTTCTTCTAATTCAATGATCTGCTTCTCGCTGATAAAAAATTTTATTACTCATCAAGCCCATTATGACGGTTTGTAAACCGCAGACTGGATAAACCACTGCACAGAAAATTAAAATGATGACTTCGCGTATTTCGCTTTGTTAGAAGTGCATTGGCGATTGGCGCGTTAAAACGGAATATTCTTTCAGTCAGTTATTTTCTTGTTTAACAAAGGCTCCCGAGATTTTTTATGTGTAAAATTCCGTAAATGCATATTGTGACTGTGTATTCTACATAGATCTATATACAGCTACGTAGCTATTAAGTAAATTTTTGGAATTTCGATATTTGTTCCTCAGAGATTCTAGTATAAGAAAGTATGTATGAAAAACAAGCTGATACAAAATGAATTGAATTTAACTTATAGAGTAGTAGGTACATATGCCTACGCAGCTGTAAAATGCATTTTATAGAATTTCGATATTTGTTCTTCAGAGGTTGTAGTATAAGAAAGTACGTGTGAAACAACAAAGTGGATTGAATTCAAGTTGTGGAATATGCGTTTTATGTTGTTATAAAAATAATATATTTTTTAATAGTGTGATTCTATCATCTACATAGATCTATACGCAGCTATAAAGTGCCATTTTTTGGCATTTTAATATTTGTTCTTCAGAGACTGAAGAATAATTGTGAAATATCAGCAAACAGATGTTGAGTAGAATTAATCTGTGCAGTAAATTTAAATTATATTCTTATAAAAATATATGTGGGAATAATGACAAAAAAATTTCTTCTATATGTTTTTCAATTTTCAACATCATTCTGAATATTTAGTAAAATACATAAGAAAGTGTGTTTGTTTTTGTGTTTGTATTAAACGGATTTACTTTATTAGATTTAAGGAAAATAAAAAGGTAAGGATGCTATTATTTACAACAATATATTTTTATTTCGAAATAGAACTTTTTCTTGAACAATATTACTTACGTATATTAATTATTTAATTTACTTTTTTAAGAATATATGCATTTATCATATTTGTATCTTTTTATATACAATAAATATTTTTCAGTGTTACAGTGTTTTTTATGATTTTTAACAAATTTGTATCATTTTCAGGATTAATTAACTAACTTACTTAATAATTCTTAAAGCTTCCGCTTTATAAAGAAATGTTTTTTTATATCAAATAATCCCATCATTTGTTTAAATAAGCATTAAAAGTTATTGCTTGTGTACATTGACACCCAACTTTTTCAACCTTTTTCGTGTTATATTTTTTGTCCAAAAAAGCAGTTGCTGCACTATATATTTTTCTTGTGAATACAACTTATTAATCAGACTGTAAAAATGTCAGTGAATATTACATAAAAAATCGCTTAGTATAATCTCTCTATAGAAAATAAAGCAAAATCGCAAAATTCTCGAATCTTTTCCTGAAAAAGAAATACTCAGTTTTGGTTGAGAAGCTTTTTTTTTTTCACTTTGGTCTGTTACTAAATTTAATTAATATATAAAATAATTCAATCAATTTAATCAATGGGTTTTATCAATATGTTTAATTCCTTATAATACTTTCTTTCACGGTTAAAACAACATTTTATTTACCTGAATTTTAATTAAATTGTCTTTTTGCTGTGTAGAACATATAATAACTCAATATTTAACCCCTTGAGGGGCAATCGATTGTATTCCTGTAATGTTGAATTCAAACCGGAATCTCTGAAAAAATTAGTTTCAAAATATGGAAAAGCAATTTTACAACTTTTTTCCATCAAAGTTACAAAAATAAAATTTATTTAAAAGTTTCCGGTGCGAATCTTGATTAAACTTAGGTGGGATAAAATATATCCCACCGCCCCTCAAGGGGTTAATATTAGATGAAAATTGTAAAATAATCAAACACTTATTTTGATTAATTTTTTGTATTATATAATAAGATATGTACATTTTAGGCGGGGAGGGGGGTTATTAAATTAAAAGTTTGTCAAAATGGATTTATGCGAAACAAATTTTCAAACTGAAATAGCTTATTTAGTAAAAAAATTTTTTTCCCTTAATTCGGAAATGCCAACTTAAAAAAAATCTTCATAATATTATTTGTATTGAAAGCAAATTTTAATTATTTTGCGTTGTCCTATTTATGTATTCTAAACAATATGCATGTTAGTTAAATCAAACAAATTATTGTAACTTATGATTATTACTAATAAAATTAAAATGTTCCATTTTTTAATAGATAATTTTATTTAAAAAAAATTCTAGATAGATAAGGATTTACTATAAAATAAGTAAAAAAATAAATCATGATTTACTTTGTTTAATTGCTTAAAATTGTATTTAAGTTTTGTACAAAAATTTGAAAATCGAAAAATTTATTAATATCGATTTATTGATTGTTAAAAAGTGATTACAGATTTAGAACAGAAATTAGAAAAGATAGTCTTTTCATATTTACTATGTATAACTGCATTTTTCACATAAAATTGCTGGGGATTTTTTTCAAAAGTTTGTGAATTTTTATAAAAAATACAGAAATAAAAATTAGATATGTATTTTTAAGGCAAAATAAGTTTTGAAATTAAAAGTTATTATAAAAGGAATTGCCCACATGGTAAAATGTAATTAAAAAGATCAAGTTATTAAATGATATTAATAAATACTTCCATTGTATTACAGATATTATTGGCATGGTTTCGCATATGAATTTTTATTTTTAATGACAGATCATTTAATTCTTTTACACATTACATTTTCGAAGTTAGTGTTTTCATGTAACAAAATTAAATTTATGTATAGGAAATGCTATGAACGTTTTTGCTTCAGATGGTGGACTTAAAACTTGAAAAATAATTATAAGAGCATCAGAATTGAAGTTATCGGGAAATTTTTAATGTTTTATAAACAGTGGTGTAGTCGTAAAAAATGCAGAGGGCCTACACTCTAAGAAGAGGGTATACCCTACAGTGTATACACTATAGCTTTTTTGAGAAACAGAGGGTATACGGTGTTCCTTAAAAAAATCCAGAAGGTATACGGCTTATACCGCCGCATACCCTCCACTACATCCCTGTTTATAAATGCATTTTAAATTGTTCCTATGTAAAGTAACGCTTTGTTAAAAAGTTCGAAATTTCTACAGTATTTAATTGCACGATGAAAGAATTTTTTTAGACTATGAAAACTTTTTCAAAATATAAAGAACTACATTCATATGTATTTCCTGTGTTTCATCTGTATTACATATTTAAATTTTAAGACAGAAAATTTCTGACAACTTTTATTGCCAAAATTTTTCTGATTTTTTACAGGATTATTTTTTATTATCATCGGAGAATGCATCCATTTTCGCAAAACAATTTATTGTACTGATTATATATCATATTGCATATACTTGTAAAGTAGAATGAAGTAAAAGGAAAAGGATATATTTATCCAAACATATATTTACATGTTCACACACACACATATATATATATATATATTAAGTCGTCAATGTGTTTAATTTTTTGTGACTGTATATGTAGTAGTATGAAGGGGGGCTAATGAATGTAAGCCGCTGGCACTGGAACTTATTAGAATCACATTTCCTATACTGTCAAAAAAAAGAAAAAAAAAAGAAAGATGGAAAAGAAACATTTTCTGACTTTTTTTTAAATATATTTATAACTAGATATATTTAATAAAAACTCTCAATAGAAGACACCCTAGGACCGCAGAATTTTCCCTCTATTTAGAGATTTTATTTTCATATGTAGAAATAAACAGTCCAGAGTATACAAATACACAGTATACAGAGTAAAAAGTACACAAAATCTGCTTCAATCTACAAATGTGCATTGAAAAAAGTGATCGCTAAATAGGTCTCTGCTATTCGAGAATGTCCGTTATTACAGTAAAACTCCCATAACCGATCACTCCCGAATAGCGGACAGCTCTATTTAGAACAATAAAAAGAGGGGTAGTGTTTCTTCTCGAAGCAAGACCTGATTAGAGCATGGAAACTGATCCGCCGTCCCGCCCCCTCCCCTTCCCATTGATTTTTGGGCCCTCAAATTTGGTATGCAATTTTACAAATTCAATGTCTTTATGTTTGGGATTTTCAGTATTGTATCCACATACAAAATTATCACATTAGGATTATAATTTCAGGAGATATTAATAAGAATATGAAAATGAAATTTAACATTAGAAGCTCTAAATTTTGAATGCTTATGATTCAACAACTTACCATTCAAATGACTAGAAATTTCGTTTTTAGGCATAGTTTGAGACGAAGATTTAAAATATGGTGTCAAAATTCGGTGTTGCCATTGAAAAAAAAGAGTGAATCATTTTATATAAATGGGAATAATTTGTTATCATGCAAAGATGATTGCAGCATGGACAACTGGGCTCTTTCTATGAGCCTTTTGGTTTACAGGGCCCCAAATTTGGTATGAAATTTCAATAAAGCTGATATTTTAAATTCGTTTTGATCTTATATTTATTTTAATAAATATTGTGTGCTTTTAGAACATGATATGGTTAAAGAAAAGGATATATTTATCCAAATATGTATTTGACAACATCGAATAGGGTTAATTTTTTCATTTTATTTATTTATTTATTTATTTTTCTTTTGTAACAGTATATGAAGGCGGTGGGGTGGGGTGGGGGGGGGGGGCGAATGAATACCAGGTCTCTGGCCTAGCATTAATTTGAGTTGTCATTAAAAGTAATAACATTTTTGATGCCGTAGGACAAAATATGATATCATATCAATACATATTTAGGTGAATATATCTCTCTATATATGCGTATATATATATTATCCTATTCTAAAACTACAAAATACTGATTATAATCATCGCAAGGTTAAAACAAATTTAAAATATCAGCTTTATGAAAATTTCATACCCAACTTGGGGGACCCTAGAATCAGGGGGCAGAGAAATATCCCAGTTTTCCACGCTGCAACAGATCTGATTTATAGTAACAAATTATTCCCATTTATAAAAATGATTCAATGTGGTCAAATATGGCTGCATATATGGCTTAGATAGAAAAGTGGTCAAAGATGGCTTCATGTTGGTGAAAAAAAAAGGGTTCAAAGATGGACGCAATTAAGACATTTGAAATGTCTGAAATTCAGACGCAAGAAGTGTCTCAAAAAATTAAGACATTTCAAAACGTCTGAAAATCGCACACTCTCATTTCAGACACTTAAGTGTCTGAAATTCAGACGCAAGAAGTGTCTGAAAATTTTCAGACATTTTAAAACGTCTGAAAATTGAACACTGCGTTTCAGACACTTAAGTGTCTGAATTTCAGACATTTCTGTTTAGAGTGTATTATGTAAATGGTATCTTCTTTGTTTTTATTCTTTCGTGTAAACAAACAAGTGTCTACTGTACTTTGAATAAAATTCATTTGTTTTAGAGTGTCGCTAATTTTGATGTTCCAGGCTCTTACTGCCTGTTTTAGGCCATATATAGCCTTTGACAATTTGCATACTTTGTTGTTTTGATTTGATATTTTATGACCTTCGGGTTGTGTCATGTAGATGTCTTCGTCAAGTTCGCCGTGTAGAAAAGCGGTCTTAATGTCAAGATGGTGTACGTCAAATCCGTGGTATGCGGCTGCGGCTAGAAAGGTTCGGATTGTCGTGTGAGACACCACTGGGGCAAATGTCTCATCGTAATTCTCACCATATTTTTGCAGGAAGCCTTTCGCGACGAGGCGTGCTTTGTACCTCTTAACGTTTCCTTGGTCATCGTATTTGACTTTGAAAGTCCATTTGCTGCCGATGACTTTCTTTCCTTGTGGGGGTTCCACTAGTTTCCAAGTGTTGTTTTCCTTTAGCGAATTTATTTCTTCTTGAGCGGCTTTTAGCCAATTCTGCCTCTCAATTGGATTTTGAATGCTCATCATGTCATCCCAATCTTTGGGCTCATAAATTGTGTTTGTCTTAACGGTGTACGCGAAGCGATCGGGCGGTACTCCTATTGGATCGTTCCGATCTTCGCGGTTCGTTAGTTGATTGTTTGGGCACTGATGGTTCGCATTCTTCAGGTGTGATTTTTACTAGTATTTCGTGTGGGTTGTCTTCCATTAGTTGTTCGTTTTCTGAATTTTTTGGTTTGGTTACTTCTGGATTATTGTCGTTTTGTATGTATGGGAGTTTACTTTCGAGGAATTTTATTGATCTGGTTAATATTACTTTACCATCATTAGTATACACTCGGTAACCTTTGCTTCTATTGTCGTATCCGACGAATTTTCCTAGCTGTGCAGTTTCGTCTAGTTTTCCGCGTTTTGATTTGTTAATGTGAGTATAGGCCGGACAGCCAAATACTCTTAGGTAGTGGAGATTAGGTTTTCTGTTTGTCCATCCCTCGTAAGGCGTGATGTCGTTAGATTTTGTTGGTAAGCGATTTTGAATGTGGTTGGCTGTAGTTATCGCTTCTCCCCATAGTTTGTGCGGTAAATTAGCTTCAATTAACATACTGCGGGTCATCTCAAGTAAATATCTATTCTTGCGTTCCGCAACTCCGTTTTGGCTGGGAGAATGTGGAACTGTCAGTTGATGTTCTATACCCTTATCCTTAAGATACTGTTCCATTTCGGCACTGGTGTATTCGCCACCATTGTCCGATCTGATTATGTTTGGGTATCTGCCGAATTTGTTGTATACTAGAGATACGTAATCTTTAAACTTTTCGAATACTTCACATTTCCTAGGCATTAAGTATATTATGCAGAATCTGGTTTTATCATCTATGAATGTTACGAAGTATGTTTTGCCGCCTATTGTAGGGGTTTGTATCGGCCCACATACATCAGAGTGAATTAACTCGGTTTTTCGTGTAGCCCTGTATTTTGCTTGTTTCGGGTACGGAGCTTCTGTTGTTTTTGCTCTAATACATATTTCACATGTATTTTCATGTTTGCAGTTATTTATTGTCACACCGGTGACCAGTTGATTATTTTGCATTTCTTTAATTGCTTGATAACTGCGGTGTCCCATTCTGCGGTGCCATAGGTCAATGCAGTTGGGATTTTGACAGGTGTATGCCATGTTTACGTAATTTTGATTTTTCGTATCACTAGCGAAATTTATTCCATACAGGTTATTTCTCAATTTTCCTTCTAATATTGTTTTGCCATCGTTTATTATGCTACATTTTTCCTTTTCGAAAGTTACTTCACAACAGTTTTGAGTCGCTTTACTGACTGAAAGTAGATTAGTTTCTATTTTAGGTATGTATAGCACATTTTTGAGCGTGATTTGTTCACTGTTATCTTCCGTTTGAATTTTTATGTCGCCAGAACCGTATGCCTTTAATTTATTACCGTTAGCAACAGTTATTTCAGTTTCGGCATTTTCGTTAAATCTTGAAAACAATGTTTTATCATTTGTTATGTGGTTTGAACTACCACTATCAATTACCCAAGTGTTTGTATCACTTTTTTCCACTAAGAATGCCACGTCGTTACGTTTTTCATTTTTGAAATTGTATGCTTCATTCCTATCATTTGTGTTAGTTTTCTCAAAGCAAAGTTGTGTTGAGTTTTGTTTTTGGAAATTATATCTGTTTGGATGAGGATGGTTGCCATGCTGCTGAGTGTATGGATTTTTTTTTTGTTTCTTGATGAACCAGCATTGGGCGGTATTATGGTTCCGCATTTTGCAATGAGTGCAGTATTTGTTTTCTTTTCTATTACTGGCGTATGCCGAATTTTTCGTAATTTTGTATGCTTTAGATGCATTTTGTGACATGTCAGTATTTTCTATTCTTCGCTGGTACTCATCTATTAATTTTGTTCTCAGAAAATTAGGCGTCAGGTCAGTTTCTGGACGTGATTCAAGAGCGGTGATCAAAACGTCGTATGACCTGGGCAATGAACATAGCATTATCGCTGATATATGTGAATTAGTGATGGGCGATAACGAGATGTTTTTCTCGATTTTCTCGATTGTATGGACATCTCGATAATTTTCGATTGTGCAAATTTTTTCTCGATGACTGCAGTTTGCAAATTTTTTTTATAAATCATATATTATGTATTATATACGTCATACATTTATCAAGAATCGTCTGCGGGTGAACTGGAATGCGTCGATGTTAATAAAGACTAGGTGACTTCGACCGCTAGCGGGCCCCTCCTTTAATCGGGGCCCCTAATTTATACGTAATCTTGTAATATGAAATCACGAACAGGTTACCCGCTATATACGGCACTGATATATATGATAGCAGGCGGGTGTGGTGTGCACGCACTACAAAATCTTGTAAAAAATATAATATCGAAACGAATGAACCTCGGACCAGATCTCTTGGGGGAGGGGTCAAAGCGAGTGGAGGGACACAGCAGCTGCATAATATGATTAAGTCGTCACAGGTCTTTAGGCCTTTCCAACCATATGTCACATGAGAAGTCTGGATCTGAATTTATAAAAAAGTCCTCCCCGTGGGGGCAAAGGGGGAGAGGGGTGCGGGAGGTGGATAACATGAGTAAGTGGTCATAAGCCTTTCCAACAATATGTCACATGAGGGGTCCCGGCTAAATTTAGAAAAACACCCCGTGGGGGAAAAGTGGGGTGGGGGTGGTCACCGGAGGTGCATTACATCAATAAGTAGTCACAGACATTTCCAACGATATCTCACATGTGGGGTCTTGGCAAAATTTGGAAAAGTGTCCCCCGGGGGGGTGCGAAATGGGGGGATGGACACCGGAGGAGCATAACATCAATAAGTAGTCACAGACCTTTCCAACGATATCTCACATGAGGGGTCTTGGCTAAATTTGAAAAAGTGTCCCACGGGAGGGGCAAATTGGGGGAGACTGTCACCGGAGGTGCATAACATCAATAAATAGTCACAGACCTTTCCAACGATATCTCACATGTGGGGTCTTGGCTAAATTTGGAAAAGTGCCCCCCCCCCGGGGGGGGGCAAAGTGGTGGTGGGGACACCGTAGGTACATAACATCAATAAGTAGTCACAGACCTTTCCAACGATATCTCACACTAGGGGTCTTGACTAAATTTAAAAAGTGTCCCCGGGGGGGCAAAGAGTGGGGGGGACTGTCACCGGAAGTGCATAACATCAATAAGTAGTCACAGACTTTTTCGACGATATCTCACAAGAGGGGTATTGACTAAATTTGGAAAAGTGTCCTCCGGGGGGGGAAGTGGGGGGGGGGCGGCCACCGGAAGTGCATAGCATCAATAAGTAGTCACAAACCTTTCCAACGATATGTCACATGAGGGGTCTTGGCTAAATTTGGAAAAGTGTCCCCCGGGGGGGGTGCGAAATGGGGGGATGGACACCCGAGGAGCATAACATCAATAAGTAGTCACAGACCTTTCCAACGATATCTCACATGAGGGGTCTTGGCTAAATTTGAAAAAGTGTCCCCGGGAGGGGCAAATTGGGGGAGACTGTCACCGGAGGTGCATAACATCAATAAATAGTCACAGACCTTTCCAACGATATCTCACATGTGGGGTCTTGGCTAAATTTGGAAAAGTGCCCCCCCCGGGGGCAAAGTGGTGGTGGGGACACCGTAGGTACATAACATCAATAAGTAGTCACAGACCTTTCCAACGATATCTCACACTAGGGGTCTTGACTAAATTTGAAAAAGTGTCCCCGGGGGGGGCGGCAAAGAGTGGGGGGGACTGTCACCGGAAGTGCATAACATCAATAAGTAGTCACAGACTTTTTCAACGATATCTCACAAGAGGGGTATTGACTAAATTTGGAAAAGTGTCCTCCGGTAGGGAAGTGGGGGGGCGGCCACCGGAAGTGCATAGCATCAATAAGTAGTCACAAACCTTTCCAACGATATGTCACATGAGGGGTCTTGGCTAAATTTGGAAAAGTGTCCTGAAATTTCATATATTATAAATAATATTTAGCGGAGGGCTCCAAAAAAAATCTGATCTAAAATGATAAAAACGGAAAAAACTACCCTCGCAGTGGGGGCCAAATTGGGGAGGGGAGCAAGAAAGTCTCATAATATGAAAGAGTCATCCGAGAGATTACCGATGACATATCACATGACTGGTCCAAAAAAAGTTTGAAAATTGCTCCCCCTCCCACCCCCCGTGAGCCCACTCTGTCGCCCCGGAATTCACACTGCCGCCACTTTAAAATTTTTATGTTCAATAATTAATATTTACCGGAAGACTGCATAAAAAACCAACATCTAAAGTGATATTTAAATTTATTATAGAAATCGGCTACGGTTTTAAAAATTTGTTCGCCCCTTCCCCATCCCCCTTTGGGCGAAGAAAGGTTCATAGTATGAAAGAGTGGTCAAAGGGCTTTTCGATTATATGCCACAGGAAGGGCTCGGTAAAATTTTTAAAATTGCACCCCGCATGATTCCACTCTCACGTCCTCCTTCCTCGAAATCACCCGACCCACCTTCCTCTTTGAAATTTTTATATTTAATAAATAATTTTTATCGGAGGGCTCCAGGTATGTGACATCTTGGTAGGGCTAAAATAAGAGAAACTTTGAAAATTAGGGCTTCATTTCACAGCTCATTGTCATGCCTCTTTCTCTATCTCGTCCCTTGGTACTCTCGATAAATTTTCTTACTTTTCTTCTCTGCCGAGGACGAGAGAAATCCTCGAAAAGCTTCTCATAGCGAAATGTTGAAAAGCGCGAGCGAAATCCTCGAAAGGCTTTTCGTTGGGAGATTTCGAAAAGAACGAGAGAAACCAGCCACCAGCGAGAGGCTTCCCATCGGAAAACGTTGAAAAGGGCGAGAGACACTCTCGAGAGACTTCCCATTTCGAAAGGTTTAAAACCGCGAGAGAACAAACCATCGAGCAGCTTCCCATCTGGAAGCGTCGAAATGCTGGAAAAATCATCGAGATGAGATTTGCCGAAATGCGAGATGGAAATGAAGCTTTTAGAGTCAAACTTACCGGTTGGTTTAAGTCATAATTTCTCAAAGGAGTCCATCTGCTTATCCAATCTCTTTTTAGCTCACAGGCTATCTAAGCCTGAGAGCTAATGTACCCGTCGGTTCTGTGTGTATGCATGTAAGTACGTACGTACGTACGTATGTACGTAACGCGATAACTCTTGATTAAAATGTATGATTTGCTTCATTTTTTTTTATGTTTATTCTGATAAGGCGTTCCGCTGATTAGTTTTGACGGTTCATTGGTTAAGGATAAAGGAAGAGAAGGGGGGCTGCCCCCCCCCCCTCCTTAATTTAGATAAATAGGTTTTTCATGCAGAATTATTCGATTTGCTCCAAATTTGGTATACCGGTTTATTGTGTTAAGGAGCTTCCCTGATTAAACTTGGAAGTTCATTAGTTAAGTATAAAGGGGAGAAAGGGGGGGGGGGTAGACCCCCTCCTTAATTTAGATAAATGGGTTTTTCATGCAGAATTATTCGATTTGTTCCAAATTTGGTATACCGGTTTATTATGTTAAGGAGCTTCCCTGATTAAACTTGGAAGTTCATTAGTTAAGTATAAAGGGGAGAAAGGGGGGGGGGGGTAGACCCCCTCCTTAATTTAGATAAATGGGTTTTTCATGCAGAATTATTCGATTTGCTCCAAATTTGATATACCGGTTTATTATGTTAAGAAGTTACCTTAATTAGATTTGGAGGTTTACGGGTTAAGTATAAAGGGGGAGAAGGGGGCTGGTCCCCCCTTAATTTAGATAAATGGGCTTTTCATGCAGAATTATTCGATTTGCTCCAAATTTGGTATACCGGTTTATTATGTTAAGCAGCTTCCCTGATTAAACTTGGAAGTTCATTGGTTAAGGATAAAGGGGGAGAAGGGGGGCTGGTTCCCCACTTAATTTAGATAATTGGGTTTTTCATGCAGAATTACTCGATTTGTTCCAAATTTAGTATACCGGTTTATTATGTTAATGAGCTTCCCTGATTAAACTTGGAGGTTCATTACTTAAGTATAAAGGGGGAAAGGGGGGTAGACCCCCTCCTTAATGTAGATAAATGGGTTTTTCATGCAGAATTATTCAATTTGCTCCAAATTTGGGATACCGGTTTATTATGTTAAGAAGCTGCCTTGATTAGATTTGGGGGTTTATGGGTTAAGTATAAAGGGGAGGGGCTGGCCTCCCCCATAATTTAGATAAAAGGGTTTTTCATGCAGAATTATTCGATTTGCTTCAAATTTAATGTACCGATTTATTCCGATATGGCGCTTCCTTCATTAGATTTGGATTTTCTTTGGTTAAGTATACAAGGGCGAAAAGGGGGCAAGTCCCCTCCCCTTAATTTAGATAAATGGATTTTCATGGAGAATTATTCAATTTACTTTAATTTTTTTTTTTTTTTTCTATGTTCGTTCTGATAAGGAGCTTTCCTGATTAGATTTGGAAGTTCATTATTTAAGTATAAAAGGGTTAAAGGGGTTAGACCACCCTTAATTTAGCGATATGTTTCTTTTTTTCATGCAGAATTATCTGATTTTCTTCAAATTTGATATACTGATTTATTATAGTTAAGGAGTTTCCCTGATTTGATTTGGAGGTTCATTGGTTAAGTATAAAAGGGGCAAAGGGGTATATTTCCCTTCATTTATTTTTTGAGGGACATTATTCTTTGAAATAAGAGTATAATATACAATTAATGTGAATAACCTGTGAGCTCAATGCCATCAGTTTAACTGGCACTTATCTTTTTATTGCTATTAACCGATGTGGGTTATGAAGCATAGTGGTTTATGTATTCAGTTCTGTATAGTCCTAGTTTCAAACTTTACTGTTAAATTTAGTGTCATTTTGCCCCGAATTTTCAATGTTTCTCTTATTTTAGCTCTGCCAAGCTGCCCCATACCTGGAGACTCAAATAAATACTATTTATTAAATATAAAAAGTTCAAAGAGGAAGGTGAGTGAATTCTGGGGGCGCGAGAGTGGACAAAGGGGGGGGGGGTAATTTTCAAACTTTTACCAAACCTCTCCATCGGAAAGTCCTTTCACCACTCTTTCATATTATGAACCTTTCTCCTCCCAGACTTGAATTCCGGAAGGGGGCGGGGGGGGGGGGGGGAGCGGTGCGGGGTGATTTTTTTTTAATTGTAGAGATTTCTACAATAAATATCATCAAATGAGGTTTTTTAATGGAGCTCTCCGATAAATACTATTTATTAAATATAAAATTTTGGTGGCTGCGTGGGGGGTGCTGTGGGTGAAAAGTGGGGCTGCGTGATTTCCGGGTATATTCTGGGATAAAAGAGGGAACCCACATGGGAGGGGTAGATTTCAAACTTTTTTTGGACCAGTCATTTGATATATCATCGGAAAGTTTTCGGTTATCATCGGAAAATTACTCTTTCATATTATGAACCTTTCTTCTTCCCTCCCTATTTTGGCGCCCCGAGAGAGGCACTTTTCGAACTTTTTTGAAATCGTAGCGTTTTTAAACATTTTAGATCGGATTTTTTTACGGAGCCCTCCGATAAATAATTTTTAATATATGAAAATTTCAAAGAGAAGGATGAGCAGGGTATATTTCGGGGGAACGATAATTGGAATCCTGGGAGTTGGGACTCTTTTCTATCTTTTGCTGATACCCCTCATGGGATATATCATTGGAAAGCTCTGTGACTACTATTTCATTTTATATATCGCCCGCGCCCCTCCCCTTACTTTGCCCCGCGCGGGGGCACTTTTCTAAATTTAGCCGACACCCCTCATGTGACATATCGTTGGAAAGTCCTGTGACCACTTATTCATATTATGCACTTTCCTTGCCCCTGCCCCCTACTTTGCTCCCCGCGGGGGTTCGTTTAATGTATTCCAGTCGAAGTCTTTCTAAAAATGGGGAAATTAAAGATCCAATCTCAAATGACGTAGAAAAATCAATAAAAAATTTTGATCCCTTTTATCATCCTATAGTTCATGTTTTTGCCACTAGGGGGTACTTTTGATTCTTATTTCTTTGGCCATTTTGGTGCTAATTGCCGAAAAATTCTAATTTTTGATACTTAAACATCCCTTACCGCTTCATAGCTACTCGCGTTTTTTCAGCTTTTTTCAACCAGGGGGCACCCTTACAAGACTTTTCCAGTCTTATGGCTCCTTTATAGCCTCTCTTTGGTTTGTTGTTTTTTTATTCCATCTGTTTTCAGTTACCCTATATTTAATAAAATCTGCCTTATATATATGTAAAAACAATGATTTCAATAATCGATTCTAGAACATCTCCTTTGTAGATTCTCGAAAATAATCGATGACTGTATCGATTGTGTATTTTACGATAACGATTTTTTTCGATTGGTAAATTTTAGAGAATCGCCCATGCAGTTTCTAAGTGTTTTATGTGTATTATTTGCGCGTCTTCAATGCTCAAATTTATAAGAGCACGCGCTTTTTTATCCCTTTTGTTCCAATCTGCCCATTTAGCATCGGTCGTGGCAGGAGCAGTTTCTGTAACTGCTTCTATGAGATCATCTTTGGTTAGCAGCATCTGAATCTTGAAGCGCCAGTTGGCGTAGTTCGATGCATTCAGTTTTTCAATAAATTATCTTTATACGATGTCATAATAAATATTTTTTCTTTTTTTTTGACCTACAATATTTTACTTTTTGTATTTGTTATTGTTATCGAGCACAAAATCAGTCTCGAAATCTTATTTTGTTAGTAATATTAAATAGACATTGTCGAATCTTTATCATTTAGGTAATGACTACAAACATTTCTACTTAAATAATTTACTGAGCATTCTCTATCTATGTAATTATTTATGCTCTTCTATACAGTTGTATGTATATAGTTTCAATTATACAAGGATAAGGCAAAAGGCTTACCCCTTCTCTTTTAATTTGCAGGTCAATTTCGTTAAATAACAAACCTGTAATTTTTCACAGTCGATCCACCGTAGTTTTCGTTCTTTCTGCTGCTGTTTGGGAATAAAAGGTAGATGAATTTTAATTGGGTGTCAAGCACACAAAATCAGTAAGAAGGGACGGTTTCTCTATTTGAATCCTGTTTAATTAAATCAGATATATAGGATTCACAGGTTACAAAATAAGAATGTCGCTTTAGGAGCGAGTTAGAAACACGTAATACACAGATAAAAACACGAGATGATCTGACGATTACGCAGTTCTTGTTTTTTTCTTTTTCTCTCGGAGTCCTGGATATCTGGGGTTTGGGTCGATGACCTTACGACATCATCGTAGCTCGACCCAGATCTACTCCATTAGGATTTTTTTCTTTCTTTTCTCTTGTTTTGAATACTCGGGGATTATTGAGTTGGAGAACCATATTTCACAATATACCCCCCCTTAATCCCTGAGTGGAGGAAAGTCTAATAGTTTGAGTCTTTCGCGGTTTTTTAGGAAGTCAGGTTTGGGTGCGGGCTTAGTTAGCACGTCCGCAACCATGGCTTTGCTGGTACAGTATTGAAGTTCTATGATGCCTGTTTCCACTAAGTTCTTTATGTGGTGGAACTTTACGTCGATGTGTTTGGTTCTGTTGGAGTGTTTATCTGACTCTGTCATTTTTATTGTTGAAAGATTGTCCTCGAAGAGAGTTATTGGATGTTTTTGTGGAAGATCTAGATTTTCTAAAAGTCTTGTTAACCAGACGATTTCATTTGCAGCAGTTGCAGCTGCAATGTATTCCGCCTCAGCGGACGATTGGGCAATACATGATTGGCGTTTAGACAGCCAATGAATGGGGTTCTTTCCAATTAAAAATATGTTTCCCGATGTTGATTTCCTTGTCTCTGGATCTTGTGCCCAGTTCGCGTCTGAATATGCCTCAAGGACTGGGGCCAATTCTGTGTCTGTTATTAAGTGTAGATTTTTTGTTGCGTTTAAGTATCGAATGACGCGCTTTAAAGCTTTCCAGTCGGTCTCTGTCGGATTTTCGTTTTTTCGACTGAGTATATTGACTGCGGTCAGGATGTCGGGTCTTGTTACGGTCGCTATGTACAATAGTGCACCGATTCCTTGCCGGTATTTATGATTGTTTGGAAGTAAATTGCTGTTATCGTTTATTCTCAGGCATCCGGCATCCATGGGAGTACTATATGGCTTGCTTTCGGTTAAGTTAAATTTGCTTGTTATTTCGTTAATTTTTGTTGTCTGATTTAGAGCATATCCGTTTTTTAGCTTCTTTATGTTTATTCCTAGATAGTTGCTTACTTCACCTAAGCCGCTAAGTTTGAATTGACTTTTCAATCTTTCTATGAATTTTTCAATGTTTTCTTTATTTCCTGCAATCAAAAGGTCGTCAACGTAAACTATTATGTAAATGGTATCTTCTTTGTTTTTATTCTTTCGTGTAAACAAACAAGTGTCTACTGTACTTTGAATAAAATTCATTTGTTTTAGAGTGTCGCTAATTTTGATGTTCCAGGCTCTTGCTGCCTGTTTTAGGCCATATATAGCCTTTGACAATTTGCATACTTTGTTGTTTTGATTTGATATTTCATGACCTTCGGGTTGTGTCATGTAGATGTCTTCGTCAAGTTCGCCGTGTAGAAAAGCGGTCTTAATGTCAAGATGGTGTACGTCAAATCCGTGGTATGCGGCTGCGGCTAGAAAGGTTCGGATTGTCGTGTGAGACACCACTGGGGCAAATGTCTCATCGTAATTCTCACCATATTTTTGCAGGAAGCCTTTCGCGACGAGGCGTGCTTTGTACCTCTTAACGTTTCCTTGGTCATCGTATTTGACTTTGAAAGTCCATTTGCTGCCGATGACTTTCTTTCCTTGTGGGGGTTCCACTAGTTTCCAAGTGTTGTTTTCCTTTAGCGAATTTATTTCTTCTTGAGCGGCTTTTAGCCAATTCTGCCTCTCAATTGGATTTTGAATGCTCATCATGTCATCCCAATCTTTGGGCTCATAAATTGTGTTTGTCTTAACGGTGTACGCGAAGCGATCGGGCGGTACTCCTATTGGATCGTTCCGATCTTCGCGGTTCGTTAGTTGATTGTTTGGGCACTGATGGTTCGCATTCTTCAGGTGTGATTTTTACTAGTATTTCGTGTGGGTTGTCTTCCATTAGTTGTTCGTTTTCTGAATTTTTTGGTTTGGTTACTTCTGGATTATTGTCGTTTTGTATGTATGGGAGTTTACTTTCGAGGAATTTTATTGATCTGGTTAATATTACTTTACCATCATTAGTATACACTCGGTAACCTTTGCTTCTATTGTCGTATCCGACGAATTTTCCTAGCTGTGCAGTTTCGTCTAGTTTTCCGCGTTTTGATTTGTTAATGTGAGTATAGGCCGGACAGCCAAATACTCTTAGGTAGTGGAGATTAGGTTTTCTGTTTGTCCATCCCTCGTAAGGCGTGATGTCGTTAGATTTTGTTGGTAAGCGATTTTGAATGTGGTTGGCTGTAGTTATCGCTTCTCCCCATAGTTTGTGCGGTAAATTAGCTTCAATTAACATACTGCGGGTCATCTCAAGTAAATATCTATTCTTGCGTTCCGCAACTCCGTTTTGGCTGGGAGAATGTGGAACTGTCAGTTGATGTTCTATACCCTAATCCTTAAGATACTGTTCCATTTCGGCACTGGTGTATTCGCCACCATTGTCCGATCTGATTATGTTTGGGTATCTGCCGAATTTGTTGTATACTAGAGATACGTAATCTTTAAACTTTTCGAATACTTCACATTTCCTAGGCATTAAGTATATTATGCAGAATCTGGTTTTATCATCTATGAATGTTACGAAGTATGTTTTGCCGCCTATTGTAGGGGTTTGTATCGGCCCACATACATCAGAGTGAATTAACTCGGTTTTTCGTGTAGCCCTGTATTTTGCTTGTTTGCGGTGCGGAGCTTCTGTTGTTTTTGCTCTAATACATATTTCACATGTATTTTCATGTTTGCAGTTATTTATTGTCACACTGGTGACCAGTTGATTATTTTGCATTTCTTTAATTGCTTGATAACTGCGGTGTCCCATTCTGCGGTGCCATAGGTCAATGCAGTTGGGATTTTGACAGGTGTATGCCATGTTTACGTAATTTTGATTTTTCGTATCACTAGCGAAATTTATTTCATACAGGTTATTTCTCAATTTTCCTTCTAATATTGTTTTGCCATCGTTTATTATGCTACATTTTTCCTTTTCGAAAGTTACTTCACAACCGTTTTGAGTCGCTTTACTGACTGAAAGTAGATTAGTTTCTATTTTAGGTATGTATAGCACATTTTTGAGCGTGATTTGTTCACTGTTATCTTCCGTTTGAATTTTTATGTCGCCAGAACCGTATGCCTTTAATTTATTACCGTTAGCAACAGTTATTTCAGTTTCGGCATTTTCGTTAAATCTTGAAAACAATGTTTTATCATTTGTTATGTGGTTTGAACTACCACTATCAATTACCCAAGTGTTTGTATCACTTTTTTCCACTAAGAATGCCACGTCGTTACGTTTTTCATTTTTGAAATTGTATGCTTCATTCCTATCATTTGTGTTAGTTTTCTCAAAGCAAAGTTGTGTTGAGTTTTGTTTTTGGAAATTATATCTGTTTGGATGAGGATGGTTGCCATGCTGCTGAGTGTATGGATTTTGTTTTTGTTTCTGGATGAACCAGCATTGGGCGGTATTATGTTTCCGCATTTTGCAATGAGTGCAGTATTTGTTTTCTTTTCTATTACTGGCGTATGCCGAATTTTTCGTAATTTTGTATGCTTTAGATGCATTTTGTGACATGTCAGTATTTTCTATTCTTCGCTGGTATTCATCTATTAATTTTGTTCTCAGAAAATTAGGCGTCAGGTCAGTTTCTGGACGTGATTCAAGAGCGGTGATCAAAACGTCGTATGACCTGGGCAATGAACATAGCATTATCGCTGATATATGTGAATCACTTATGCGTTCACCAATTGCGGCTAATTTGTCAATCAGTTCGAGTATGTTAGTAATATGTTGTTGCATGTCACCGTTTTCACTTAGTTTAGTATTGTACAATTTTCTTAGTAGAAATAATTTACTAGAAAGTGATTCTCTTTCATGAATTTCTTTTAGTTTATCCCAAGTTTCGCGAGCAGCTTCTAAGTGTTTTATGTGTATTATTTGCGCGTCTTCAATGCTCAAATTTATAAGAGCACGAGCTTTTTTATCCCTTTTGTTCCAATCTTCCCATTTAGCATCGGTCGTGGCAGGAGCAGTTTCTGTAACTGCTTCTATGAGATCATCTTTGGTTAGCAGCATCTGAATCTTGAAGCGCCAGTTGGTGTAGTTCGATGCATTCAGTTTTTCAATAAATTCATTATCTTTATACGATGTCATAATAAATATTTTTTCTTTTTTTTTTTGACCTACAATATTTTACTTTTTGTATTTGTTATTGTTATCGAGCACAAAATCAGTCTCGAAATCTTATTTTGTTAGTAATATTAAATAGACATTGTCGAATCTTTATCATTTAGGTAATGACTACAAATATTTCTACTTAAATAATTTACTGAGCATTCTCTATCTATGTAATTATTTATGCTCTTCTATACAGTTGTATGTATATAGTTTCAATTATACAAGGATAAGGCAAAAGGCTTACCTCTTCTCTTTTAATTTGCAGGTCAATTTCGTTAAATAACAAACCTGTAATTTTTCACAGTCGATCCACCGTAGTTTTCGTTCTTTCTGCTGCTGTTTGGGAATAAAAGGTAGATGAATTTTAATTGGGTGTCAAGCACACAAAATCAGTAAGAAGGGACGGTTTCTCTATTTGAATCCTGTTTAATTAAATCAGATATATAGGATTCACAGGTTACAAAATAAGAATGTCGCTTTAGGAGCGAGTTAAAAACACGTAATACACAGATAAAAACACGAGATGATCTGACGATTACGCAGTTCTTGTTTTTTTCTTTTTCTCTCGGAGTCCTGGATATCTGGGGTTTGGGTCGATGACCTTACGACGTCATCGTAGCTCGACCCAGATCTACTCCATTAGGATTTTTTTCTTTCTTTTCTCTTGTTTTGGATACTCGGGGATTATTGAGTTGGAGAACCATATTTCACAATATCCAATTGTTTATTTCTATTACAGTAATTACATAGAAGGTCCTTAAAAAGTTGGCGGCCCTGATGTATGAAATGTAATTTTGTAAGTAAGATGCAAAATCTTAATTTTATATGTTAATTTTTTTTTCTTTTCTTTTCAGATGCATGTTGAATATAAACCCAAATAGAGGAAATGAACAGAAAATAATTGTTAAGGATGGAATATTGCCACGTGCTTTTTCCCTGTTAAATAATGTCTGCTTTTGAGTGGTTGTAATTTATCGTTAATGTGTTATTGATAATTAAATTTTTCCCTTACTGAAATTTGAATTATCATTTTTTCCTAATGACGTTATCTAAGAAAAAAACAGGCCTAATTTTCAGCAAAATCATGGATATCTGCTTTATTTATATAATTATATTTAATGTGAAAAATGGTAATTTTAAATGTGTCTAAAAGTATTACTGAATGACTATTGTTGACAAGTAAAAAGGAATACTTAAAGTAGTAATCGTAAAAGCTGTTTTACATATTTAAATGATATTTTAATTTAACATCATAGAAAAATACATGTTATACAAAACAATGTTCGTAATATGTGACATCCAGGGTTTTGTTTTCTTTTAGATGCTAAAGCACAAACTTATAATTCTCTTCTCTTTATTGTTCTTATTTTTTATTTATATGTATTTAAGATTTTACAAATTGAGCTAGAAATAGTCATTGTTCAGTTTTTTAAATACTTCGTAAAACTTAAGATCATGCAAAATTTGAAAATGTGCTTATTAAATAAGATTCATGATTATAAATTCAATTTTTGAGTGACTAGTGAATGCAATTAAAAATAGCATTATTTGAATAAAGCACTTAATCAAGTAGATAATTTCAAATATAATACATAAATGTGGCATATTTATATATTATATTTGACAAGTTACTTTTATAATTATTACAATATACTCTCAATATTTCAAAGTGGAAGGGACGCTAACAACATTTCAGATAGAGAGTTTTTAAGATAATGAAGCCATTTAGAGAAATAGGTAATATCAAAGGAATATATTTTGCGAGATGTTTTCGAGATATCGAGAGTACATTGAAAAGCATTCCTATGTCTTTAGAAGCTTTTAACTAACGTAATCTTTAGAAATTATTTCAAATATCGAAATTGTATAATAATAGTTTCAGTTGCTACCCACAATTCCGAAAAGCATTCCTATTTTTAGAAGCTTTCAACTAACACAAAATGTTATATGCAAATAGACAAAAAATTGCATTCACTGTCTTTTTAATACATTTAAAATTGAAGGTTTTAAAGAGGTTTGGAAGGTTTTTAAAACCGGTCACTTCATTCGGACATAAGTCTGAGGGACTGTATTTTTAACGTTAATTTTTAAGATCGCAAATTTAAATGGATTTTAAATAATACACTTGTATTATTTCAAAGTAGCTAGTGTTTAGAATAAGATGCAAGTCAACTTTTTTAGGATTCCTTAAGTATTTTTAAGTAATGTTCAAATGGTTAATATTCATACAAAACACATGATTTTAATGAGTAGTGTTAGAAACTGATAAAAACTCAAACCAGAGTTGATGCAGTCATGCCACATTTCAGAGTTTTTATTTGAAAAATAAAAATTATTGAATTGTAAGTTCTGAAGCTATTTTTTCATCTATAATCTGAAGCTAGAATATCTTAAGAATTGTCATTTGCACAACTAAGGGGACCGTGGCCATTTATTGAGCAAACATCGACGCCAAAATCGACATTTCTTTTTGTGTGTATTATTATTCTCCAAATTGTACTACGTCATTCGTAGAAAACCGCATGCAGATGCAATTATTTTACGCAAAGTTGCAAGTGTATTAATTTTGTTCAGAAACAATTTTTAGGACTTTTAATATACTTTCAACCTGTTTTTCTCAATACTGATGTTTCAGATTTTCTTTAAATTTTGAAATGTCCTTTGCTATTTTTTTAAATATTTTAAAATTATAATAAGATTGTAAATATTTCTTTTAAGGTGACCTATATACTTATGGAGAAATGTATCTTTGCACAAAATTTCAAGTCTCTGTTATGAAAATTAAAAGAAAATTTTTAAACGTCCACCGTTCCCTTAATTGTTGATTTAAAAAAATGAGATTTAATTTAAATTGGATTTTTTAAAATTTTAATAATTTAAAAACAAAGAATATCACTAAGACACAAATCTTTAATGCACATTTTATTTAAAGAAATATTAACTGACACATATGACAATTTAAAAAAATATTTGCAAACTACTAAAGACAAAGAATTATTATACAATAATATATTCGACCCAGAACATTTTATTAAAAATAAGGAAAAAAAGAAAAGACATTACTTGAGTAGATATCTTGCGTTAGCAACAGTATTCAATATTGAATAATAAAATGCATCCTTTTAACTGTTTATTTGTTTCATTAGGAGCATTAGTTTTTATGCTTATCAACACTTAAGGCCAGGGGCGTAGCCACAGATATTTTTTCGGGGGGGGGGGGGGGGAGAATTCGAAAATTTCCCAATTTGAAACAAATTGCTCCAATTTTCGACTAAAATGATATGCACAACGTGTGTAATAATTATAATGATACTTTTGCATAAAAAATTCCTTTCCAAAGAAACATTCTGAAACTGAAAACGTAAAAATTCTAATTATGGGTTTGTTTACTAAAAAAATAAATACGCTTTTTACTTTCTTCTATCTTTACAAGAAAGTATTGGATTCGTGAAAAAATTCGACTTCCGGTTTTAGACTGATTTATACGTTTTAATAAGTCCTGAACACGATTCGACTGTTTTTAGAAAATATCTGTCTGTCTATATGTGATACAAATTTTGTGGGCTCTCTAACATAAGAACTAATGCACAAAATTTAATAAAACTTTAGAGATTCACTTATACAGTCGAATCTCGTTAATGCGAACGCTCAAGGGGAAACTTTTTTTGTTCGTATTAAAAGTAGTTCGTGTTATCGGAACTTAACTGCATTACATACAACTGGACGAGGCAATCGAAAACGGTTCGTGTTAACGAGGTTTGACTGTACCTTGATAAAAATTGGTGCTTATTTGTTTTTGGTGTAAATAGTCCAACAGGTGCCACTGCTATGCGGCATTTTTCACGATTTACATGATTTTAGCGATAATTATATCTCAAAAACTATTTCGCGGAATTTGATCAAACGTCATATTCTGTTAAACCTTGACATAATTTGATGCAGATTAACTTTTTATGTATATCATATAGCAGGTGGCGCTGCTATGCAGCATTTTTCACGATTTTGCGATAGCTGTATCTCAAAAACTAATGCACGGAATTTAGTCAAACTTCACATTCCACATAAGTAGCACGTCCACATAAATTGAACCTTATTAGGCTTGTGTCAGTGGCGTGGCGTCCGGTCATCGCTGGATGCGGCGATGACCAAGCAATATTTTAAAACTCTTAATAAGCTTTTAAAACTCTACGATCCAGTTTTAGCAGAACATTTGGAGTTCATGTATAAGTGAAGGTAAGATTTAAAGTTTCTTTTTTGATCATTCAACCATTGAATTTTAGAGTTAATAATTTTTCACCACAAACTTAAATAATTGCGATGACCACCGAAATTTTTCACGCCACGCCACTGGCTTGTGTCTATACTGCGCAAAGCTATCGCTTTTGTGCACTTTGAGTAAGGAATTTTGGTTGTATACATCTAAGAGGCTGGGTACCAAAATTCGATGATTTGTTTGAAAAATGCTATGCTTATATCTCCTTTTTAAATGCACACAATTCAACAAATCTATAATTTTAGAGTTTGTTATTATAGGCAAAGAATTGTCATTTAATTTTGGCACTGTGATTGAAATTTTGAGGCATTAACATGTATGGAGTAGAAGAAAATTTTGGGATTGGCACATCCGACTAATTTTCACTTAATATTAATTCTTGTGGTCTTCAAAGAAGCCCATCTGTTAATAACATCGCTTAGTTTAATAAAATTTCCTATTTCACTGTCATATTTTAAAAGCATTAGGCTGTCAAGTCTGTCATCCCTCATTGTAGCTTGCAATATATATTTTTTAAATTTTTATTTGACTAAAAATTCTTTCATAAGATGCAACGCCATAAAGATAAGCTGCTGTGAATGTTAAGGTACGAGTATATACACTGCTCAAAACAATTAAAGGATATTTGAAGTTTTATATAAAATAAAGATATAAACGAAATTTTTTTTGCCGAAAATAGAAGAAGAGAATCACAAATGCAAATTTTTCTGGTTTTCAAACTGTGGAGTATGCAAATTTTGAGTTCGACGTCAAAAACGTCGCTTCAGCGGCAGCGATTGAAATTTGACTTTCAACTGGATAAAAGAGAATGAAGACAAGGATGATCGGCATTCAGTGATTGCTTTGTTTCGATGAGTACGATGTCTCAGCGAAGTCATTTGACAGATTCAGAAGCTTTGAGAATTGTTGGTAGGTTAGAAGGGGGCCAAACTCAAGCCGAAGTAGCGCAAGCCATTGGAGTGTCACAAAGGGTCATTTCCAGGATCTGGAACCGTTTTTTGGAGAGTGGATGTGCAGGACGAAGACCAGGGCAAGGTCGTAGACGGGCAACAACGCCCAATGAAGATCGGTATTTAGCGTTAACAGCTCGGAGACACCGAACCATGAACGCTACTCTTCTCCAACACCTTCGTTCGGCTACAGGCACCACGATTTCAACTCAGACTGTCCGAAACCGGCTCCATGCTGTAGGTCTGTATGCTCGTCGACCGATGGTATGTGTTAGATTAACATCAAGGCATCGTCGCGACCGCAGGGAGTGGGCAACCGAGCATGTCAACTGGAGGAGAAATGAATGGAGCAATATTCTGTTTTCTGACGAGTCCCGTTTTTCTATGCATCCGGATAATAGGCGTATTTTCATCTGGAGGGACCGTGGCAGTAGGAATAATCCTGCGTTCGTGCACGAAAGTGTCAGATTTGGCGGTGGAGGAGTGTTGGTGTATGGTGGCATCTCCATTGACGGGCGCACTGACCTCTACATCATTCGAGATGGAGCTCTGACTGGTCGCCGATATAGGGATGAGATCCTCAGACCTATTGTAGTCCCTTACGCTGCAGCAATCGGAGATAACTTCATTTTAATGGACGATAACTGCAGGCCACATCGTGCAAACCTGGTGGAGGATTTCCTTTTCGAGGAAGGAATCGTTCGAATGGAATGGCCAGCGTGTTCTCCAGACATGAATCCAATCGAGCACGTTTGGGACGCTCTAGGAAGACGAGTTTCTGGCCGCCAACAACCCCCACAAATTCTCCAAGAACTGGAAAGTGCTCTTCTGGAAGAGTGGGGCAGAATACCCCAACTCGTCATTAATAGCCTCATTGAGTCCATGCCTCAAAGGTGTTCAACGTTGCTGGCCACCCGTGGAAACCATACCCCCTACTGAAAATGATTTTCTTTGAAGAAAACACCTTTTCTTATTCTTTTTTTCTCATATGCACAAATTGTGTTTTTTTCCTTTAGTACACAAATGCGCAATAAAATGCATTTTTTTCTGCCAAACATGTGTAATTTATTCTCATATAACCTACTATGTCTGTCGACCATGTATCAATCAGCTAAACAGTTTACCAGATACAAAATCCACCTAAAACTGCAATATCCTTTAATTGTTTTGAGCAGTGTAGTTTGACGGCGTGACCCAAATAGTCTTTGAATTTAATGGCATGAGTAAAAGGTTTGTTAAGTGAGTTGGGATTTGTTTTATTTCTATTTGACTCTGCAAGTCATGTACATCCGGTTTCTCATATCCAGGTGGAAACATTATTAACTTTTCCCTTGCACAATTGTAATTTAAATATGGAATGCATTGCTGCAATATTCTCTTGATATAGGGAATATTGTCATTTAAGCCCATTACTAAATTCCCGAAATTTTCTTGTATTTCTTATAATTCTTTACTGTAAAACTTATGCATATCAATGTCCATTGCTGTGCTATTATTTTTATCTATTGCCTTTGGTGAAACCATTTTCCTACGGTGCTTTCGGAACTCAGCTTCTCCTGTCACATCCTAATATTCATAATTGTTTGTGAGCTTGTCTGTAAGGAAATTTTTATTTCTTTAAAATTTTATTCAAGTGCAACGTGTCAGTGTTACAGTGCATGTCGATTTTTTCTTCAGTTGATGGACTGCTTTCATGGTCATATTTCTGTTCCAAATTAAAATCGTCCATTTTTTACCTTTTTCATCCTCGAATGGATTTTTAGATGCTCCAAAATCTTGCACGAAAACTCTTTTCCTATTAAGAAGGGTTTCTTCGTCCTGAGATTTAAGGTAACTTTTTAGAACAGCTTTAAACACAGAACACTGGACTTTTGGTTTAAAATTTTATAAACACATATAAATATAAACGAACAGGACTGATATATATTCCCGCACACAAATAAAAGAAAAATGTGACAAATTTATCTAAACTAACGACTTCTTATATCCGCATTTGCTCATATAACGCTTTTTACTTGACAGCGAAGGTTTAACTAATTTTTGGGGCAAAAAAATCCCGAGAATGAGTAAAATATTGTCCAAAAATCGAAAAATTAGTCAAAAAAGTTGTGAAAACTCATCAAATCTTCTTGCCCATAGCTGTGTTTCAAGTAGGTTACTACATTCCGTTCTATTGTGCTACAAGTGATCTCCAATTTTCAAAAGAAGCTGCAATCCCTTTGGATTAAAATAGCTGGATTCTCTTTTGGGAGGAGAAGGGGAGGTAGGGTGAAATTTTTGAGAAAGGAACAAAGTTTTGGAGGAAATAAAGGAACTGGTTAGTCAGTTATTGATGGGCAGGAGTAGAAAAATTTAGGTCTGGTAGATGTACAATATTTTTGTAGAACTGGAAAATACAATGATAGATTGAGTGTGGCTGATTTCTTTTGTATTTCTTTTGATAATTTAATTTGTTTACTGTTGCAGTACTCAAAATAATCACCAAAACAATAAAAATTTCGTATTTTTTTTACTATTACTTTAAAAAAAGAAAATGTCTCAAAAATCTAGAATTTTTCAATTCTAAGCTCAAATTTCCCAACTTCACATATATTTGGGGGGGGGGAGGCTCCCCCCCCCCATGGCGACGCCCCTGCTTAAGGCTGTTCTCAAATCCAAAAGGGCAACTTTCTGACATAAGTTTTAATTTATTTTTGGTCGGAAATGCACGAAACTAGCAGGTTTTGCTGTTCAGAAACTATGTCATCGAGCTGTTTTTTCCGTTTTTTCAAACGCAATAGATCGTTCAGAACAGAGTGTCAAAGTGGACGTTTTGAACCGAATTTCCGCGAAAGGAGAATATCCTCTTAAGCAGGCAGTCAAACACGCGGCTCGCGGGCCACAACTGGCCCGCCGACCACTTATGCGTGGCCCGCAAAGTCTTTGGCATTTTACCTTTGTTTAATTTAAGGGTGTTCTCAAATCCAAAAGTGCAACATTCTGACATAAGTTTTAATTTATTTTTGTTCGAAAATGCATGAAACTAGCGGGTGTTGTTGTTCAGAAACTAGGTCATCGAGCTGTTTTTTTCCTTTTTTTCGCAAACGCAATAGATCTTTCAGAAAATAGTGTCAAAATAGGTGTTTTGAACCGAATGTCCGCGGGAAGGGAGAAAAAGCACTCAAGAACGGACAAAAAACGGGTTTGTCACGTGATCGAATTCGCTTATAACTCAATAGATAATGGATGGATCCAAAAATGGAAAAATTAGTTCCATTCCAAATAGCTTCCGTGACCAGGCTTTCCAATGTTATTATACCTTTCCGTTGAAAAATTAATTTGTAAATATATCAAAACGTTTTGCGCTTGTTGAGCTGAGCAGTTAAGAACAGCCTTAATTTTTAGAATGCGGGTGTTGAAAATACACTTTGCCTTTGAACACCCTTGCATCGACCATGGTCTTAGAAATGGCAAAAATACGTATAATGTTTCTATTACTACTTTTCTATATACTAAAACATTTAATTAATTTTGATGGCCTTTGCCTAGTGCCTGCCATCAGTCGAGGTTTTCTAGGGACATCTCGGATTGCATTATTACAAAGGTCATCGGAGTGGATAAAACATTTAAAAATGATTTCAAAAGAAGACTTTTGAATTTCAAGAAACATGTAAATCAGTTTAATCTGTTTACTTCACCTCTAATGATTTATGTCCAAATTATGCTTCCGAATTTATAACTGCACTTAATCAAAATTCAGCACGACTCCATATTAACGCCTAATATAAGGTGTGTGGAGTTTCCAATTTTCTGTAGACTAATTTTTTGAAGTGCATTTGTACAGAGAAATTTTTTTCTGTGCAATGGTAATAAAATTATCTACTTTTTTTTTCCAATGGCCCGCGGCATTGTAATAATGCTTAATTTGGCCCGCGGCGGTGAATGAGTTTGACATGGCTGCTCTTAAAAAAGGATGGAAAACACGTTTGTCACGTGATCAAATTCGCTTATAACTTCATAGGTAATTGATTGATCCAAAAATGGAAAAAACAGTTCGATTCCAAATCGCTTCCATGGTCAGACTTTCCAACTTTATATCTTTCCGTTGAAAAATGAATTCGTAAATGTGTCAAAACATTTTGCGCTTGTTGAGCAGAGCAGTTGAGAACAGCCTTAATCTGTTCATTGCAATTTTGACTAAATTTCACCAAATGTTGAAGTTGCAAAGCCAGTCAATGTTGCATAGAATCTCTGAAGGGAGGGGGTAAGCGGATTAGCTATTTTGTGGAATTAAGGCAATAGAAATATATTCATGTATTACAGTAACAAAATATATAAAAAATGTTCTGTCCACAAATTTGCTTATTTTTTTTTCCTTCTTCAGAGATTCTATTCATTAATTTTTATTTTTTAAGGTTAAAATTAAGGCTCACAAACTAAATTTTGCTATGTTTTTATTTATGAACATTTTCGTTTGACAATGTACGTTTTATTTTTAGCATTTAAACGAGGATTGGATTTTCTGCTCTTAAGAGATAAATCTTAAATGCTTTCAATTTCAATGTATTCTCAAAAATAAAGATTTGAAAGGTACTTATTGCATCAATGAAATGAAATATGTATATATAGATTTGTGGTCTAAATTTTCCAAATTTGATATTTTTAAATATGCATTAAACGTCTTTATTAAATTTTAAAACTGCGTAATTAATTATGATTTTAAAAAAATTCCACTTGTGAAAGAAACTTATTTAAATAATTTTTTTATTTTTACATTAAAAATGTTTCTTGGCTATCAAGCTTCAAAGAACTGTATGTAATTTTTAAAAACAAAATATTACTTCTTTGGTAACTTATCTGGTGAAAATTTATCTCTTCCCCCTTCCTTACACTAATGAGCAATATTAATTCAGTGAAAAGCCTATCGTAAACACAACATTGCTGTAACAATAGTCAAAATTTTATTAAAATTAAGAGTAATTTTAACTGTAAAATAAAATTGCGGTCCAGCTGTAAAAAAAAAGAGGTTAAAATGCATTAAAATATACAATTATGCAGTAAAACAATAATACGATTCAGTTGTAAAAAAAATAGCTAAAAATGCATTAAAATTTATGGTTGTAATGTAAATTTAAAATGCATCACAGCTGTAAAAATTACGGCTAAAAGTGCAGTAAAAATTACGACAATACTGTAAAATGAAATTACGACACTGCTGTAAAAATAACGGCTAAAAGTGCCGTAAAAATTACGACAATACTATAAAATGAAATTATGACACTGCTGTAAAAATAACAGCTAAATCTGTAGTAAAATTTTGCGGTTGTGCTGTAAAATTAAAATACATCACAGCTGTAAAAATAACAGCTAAAAGTGCCGCAAAAATTAGGACAATACTGTAAAATGAAATTACGACACTGCTGTAAAAATGAGAGCTAAATCTGCAGTAAAATTTACGGTTGTGCTGTAAAATTAAAATACATCACAGCTGTAAAAATAACGGCTAAAATGCCGTAAAAATTACGACAATACTGTAAAATGAAATTACGACACTACTGTAAAAATAACAACTAAATCTGCAGTAAAATTTACGCCTGGGCTGTCAAATTAAAATAACGCCATTGCTGTAAAATAACAGCATAATATACTGGCACCCAAATTGCCAGCACTTTTTACTGTAAAATTACAGGGCTTTTTCTTACATTGGGGGGGGGGGGGGGGGGAGAGAAGCTGAAATCTTTTCCTTTTTTTTTCAGTTTATTGCACGACTCTGTTATAAAAACAGGCTTTACTCTATTAAAAAATAAATTCAAAACCTTAACCACTGACTTTACACAACTGAACAACACTGTAAGAAAAAGCCCTGTAATTTTACAGTAAAAAGTGCTAGCAATTTGGGTGCCAGTATATTATGCTGTTATTTTACTGCAATAGCGTTATTTTAATTTGACAGCCCAGGCGTAAATTTTACTGCAGATTTAGCTGTTATTTTTACAGTAGTGTCGTAATTTCATTTTACAGTATTGTCGTAATTTTTACGGCACATTTAGCTGTTATTTTTTACAGCTGTGGTGTATTTTAATTTTACAGCACAACCGCAAAATTTTACTACAGATTTAGCTGTTATTTTTACAGCAGTGTCATAATTTCATTTTACAGTATTATCGTAATTTTTACGGCACTTTTAGCCGTTATTTTTACAGCTGTGATGCATTTTAAATTTACATCACAACCATAAATTTTAATGCATTTTTAGCTTTTTTTTTTACAACTGAACCGTATTATTGTTTTACTGCATAATTGTATATTTTAATGCATTTTAACCTCTTTTTTTTTTACAACTGAGCCGCAATTTTATTTTACAGTTAAAATTACTCTTAATTTTAATACAATTTTGACTATTGTTACAGCAATGTTGTGTTTACGATAGGCTTTTCACTGAATTAATTTTGCTCATTAGTGTGAGGAAGGGGGAAGAGATAAATTTTCAGCAGACAATTTACCAAAGAAGTAACATTTTGTTTTTAAAAATTACATACAGTTCTTTGAAGCTTGATAGCCAAGAAAAATTTTTAATGTAAAAAGAAAAAAATTATTTAAATAAGTTTCTTTCACAAGTGGAATTTTTTAAAATCATAATTAATTACGCAGTTTTAAAATTTAATAAAGATGTTTAATGCATATTTAAAAATATTAAATTTGGAAAATTTAGACCACAAACCTATATATACCTATTTCATTTCATTGATGAAAAAGTATCTTTCAAATCTTTATTTTTCAGAATACATTGAAATTGAAAGCATTTAAGATTTATCCTTTAAGAGCAGAAAATGCTTTATTCAATCCTTTTTTAAATGCTAAAAATAAAACATACATTGTCAAACGAAAATGTTCATAAATAAAAACATAGGAAAATTTAATTTGTGAGCCTTAATTTTAACCTTAACCCTTAACCGGAAACGTGAAAATTCCGTGCACAAAACAACACTTAATAATTTACCAAATAGTGAACTTAAACATTTAATCTTTAATAGTAATGCATTAACATGACCAATTTCTTAATATAACAGCATAAAAATACGTTTTGAATGTCGGAGAGAGAAAATATTAAGGGCAGATATGTAAACGCAACCGTCTCACAGACGGCACGTTTCTAGTTAAGGGTTGAAAAATAAAAATTAATGAATAGAATCTCTGAAGAAGGAAAACAAATAAGCACATTTGTGGACAGAACATTTTTTATAAATTTTGTTACTCTAATACATGAATATATTTCTATCGCCTTAATTCCACAAAATAGCTAATCCGCACCCCCCCCCCCTCCCTTCAGAGATTCTATTCAACATTGACTGGCTTTGTAACTTCAACATTTGGTGAAATTTAGTAAAAATTGCAACGAACAGATTAAGGCTGTTCTCAACTGCTCTGCTCAACAAGCGCAAAATGTTTTGACACATTTACAAATTAATTTTTCAACGGAAAGATATAAAATTGGAAAGTCTAACCATGGAAGCGATTTGGAATCTAACTGTTTTTTCCATTTTTGTATCAATCAATTACCTATGGAGTTATAAGCGAATTTGATCACGTGACAAACGTGTTTTTCATCCTTTCTTAAGAGGATATTCGGTTCAAAACGTCCACTTTGACACTCTGTTCTGAACAATCTATTGCGTTTACAAAAACGGAAAAAACAGCTCGATGACATAGTTTCTGAACAGCAAAACCTGCTAGTTTCATGCATTTCCGACCAAAAATAAATTAAAACTTATGTCAGAAAGTTGCTCTTTTGGATTTGAGAGTGTTGATAAGCATCAAAACTAATGCTCCTAATGAAACAAATAAACAGTTAAAAGGATGCATTTTATTATTCAATATTGAATACTGTTGCTAACGCAAGATATCTACTCAAGTAATGTCTTTTCTTTTTTTCCTTATTTTTAATAAAATGTTCTGGGTCGAATATATTATTCTATAATAATTCTTTGTCTTTAGTAGTTTGCAAATATTTTTTTTAATTGTCATATGTGTCAGTTAATATTTCTTTAAATAAAATGTGCATTAAAGATTTGTGTCTTAGTGATATTCTTTGTTTTTAAATTATTAAAATTTTAAAAAATCCAATTTAAATTAAATCTCATTTTTTTAAATCAACAATTAAGGGAACGGTGGACGTTTAAAAAATTTTCTTTTAATTTTCATAACAGAGACTTGAAATTTTGTGCAAAGATACATTTCTCCATAAGTATATAGGTCACCTTAAAAGAAATATTTACAATCTTATTATAATTTTAAAATATTTAAAAATTTAAATTTAAAAACAAAATTTTAAAATGCTCCTTGCGTCTTAATTTTTAAAGATATTTTCTCGATTTTGGATTTTAATCGCGTAAAACTATTACAAACAAATCTGTGTACCGATTTTTTAATCCCTTAAAACAGTTAATTTTTTAGACATTTTTCTAAATTCCATATCGATTTTCAACAAAATTCTACCTTATAATAAGTTCAAAATCAAATTTAAATATCTTAATGAAGTCGAACTTTAAAAAGCATACGCAGTTTCTTTTTAAGCACTATCAGGATTCTTTCTTATCAGTTTCATGAATTTTGATCAAAAATTAAGTAGCAAAGGGCATTTCAAAATTTAAAGAAAATCTGAAACATCAGTATTGAGAAAAACAGGTTGAAAGTATATTAAAAGTCCTAAAAATTTTTTCTGAACAAAATTAATACACTTGCAACTTTGCGTAAAATAATTGCATCTGCATGCGGTTTTCTACGAATGACTTAGTACAATTTGGAGAATAATAATACACACAAAAAGAAATGTCGATTTTGGCGTCGATGTTTGCTCAATAAATGTCCACGGTCCCCTTAGCTGTGCAAATGTCAATTCTTAAGATATTCTAGCCTGAGATTATAGATGAAAAAATAGCTTCAGAACTTACAATTCAATAATTTTTATTTTTGAAATAAAAACTCTGAAATGTGGCATGACTGCATCAACTCTGGTTTGAGTTTTTATCAGTTTCTAACACTACTCATTAAAATCACGTGTTTTGTTTGAATATTAACCAATTGCACATTACTTAAAAATACTTAAGGAATCCTAAAAAAGTTGACTTGCATCTTATTCTAAACACTAGCTACTTTGAAATAATACAAGTGTATTATTTCAAATTCATTTAAATTTGCGATCTTAAAAATTAACGTTAAAAATACAGTCCCTCAAACTTATGTCCGAATGAAGTGACCGGTTTTAAAAACCTTCCAAACCTCTTTAAAACCTTCAATTTTAAATGTATTAAAAAGACAGTGAATGCAATTTTTTGTCTATTTGCATATAACATTTAATTAGTTGAAAGCTTCTAAAAATAGGAATGCTTTTCGGAATTGTGGGTAGCAACTGAAACGATTATTATACAATTTCGATATTTGAAATAATTTCTAAAGATTACGTTAGTTAAAAGCTTCCAAAGACATAAGAATGCTTTTCAATGTACTCTCGATATCTCGAAAACATGTCGCAAAATATATTCCTTTGATATTACCTATTTCTCTAAATGGCTTCATTATCTTAAAAACTCTCTATCTCGAAATGTTTTTAGCGTCCTTTCCACTTTGAGATATTGAGAGTATATTGTAATAATTATAAAAGTAACTTGTCAAATATAATATATAAATAAGCCGCATTTATGTATTATATTTGAAATTATCTATTTGATTAAGTGCTTTATTCAAACAATGCTATTTTTAATTGCATTCACTAGTCAGTCAAAAATTGAATTTATAATCATGAATCTTAATAAGCACATTTTCAAATTTTGACATGATCTTAAGTTTTACGAAGTATTTAAAAAACTGAACAATTACTATTTCTAGCTCAATTTGTAAAATCATAAATACATATAAATAAAAAATAAGAACAATAAAGAGAAGAGAATTATAAGTTTGTGCTTTGGCATCTAAAAGAAAACAAAATCCTGGATGTCAAATATTATGAACATTGTTTTGTATAACATGTATTTTTCTATGATGTTAAATTAAAATATCATTTAAATATGTAAAACAGCTTTTACGATTGCTACTTTAAGTATTCATTTTTACTTGTCAACAATAGTCATTCAGTAATACTTTTGGACACATTTAAAATTACCATTTTTCACATTAAATATAATTATATAAATAAAGCAGATATCCATGATTTTGCTGAAAATTAGGCCTGTTTTTTTCTTAGATAACGTCATTAGGAAAAAATGATAATTCAAATTTCAGTACGGGAAAAATTTAATTATCAATAACACATTAACGATAAATTACAACCACTCAAAAGCAGACATTATTTAACAGGGAAAAAGCACGTGGCAATATTCCATCCTTAACAATTATTTTCTGTTCATTTCCTCCATTTGGGTTTATATTCAACATGCATCTGAAAACAAAAGAAAGAAAATTAACATATCAAATTAAGATTTTGAATCTTACTTACAAAATTACATTTCATACATCAGGGCCGCCAACTTTTTAAGGACCTTCTATTTAATTACTGTAATAGAAATAAACAATTGGACGCATTGGAGAACAGAGGTAATAGGAATATGTTCACTTTTAATTTTTTAGGAGAATAAAAACAAAGTTTGGAACTGTATTATAAATCAATAGGTGCATTTTTTTTTTCTTTTTAAACCTCTGAACACTGATACCAGAAGAAGATAGGGAAAAGTTAAAAATAAAAGGACAGTTACCTTTGTGCTTTAGTGCAACCGATTGTCCTATTTCTGCTTCCATTGAAACTTGTTTTTTATGCTATTTATAATGAATAAGTTATTGCTTAATTTATAATGAATAACAGAGTGCAAAAAATATGAAACAAGATTAAACAATGGTTAAGTCAAACGCTAAGCACACTCCATATCCAATCAAATTTAGTTTTGCATCGAAGTGTAGGTAAAAAATATGATTAAAAATAAATTATCTCAATTATAAAATCAAAAATTTGTCAGTTTATAAGTATTATCGAAATAATAGATTTCAATTTAATACAAATTTCTAAATTCAAGCCAGTTCAAACTGGTTTGGTAAGTTCCCCATTCTGGAACTTTTAAAATTTACGTTAGTTAAAAAGGAAAGAAATGAACATAAAAATGCAATTGGAATTTATAAATTACATACAGGGAAATCAGAACATGGGAACACAAAGAATTTTAACTAAGAAAATGCAATTCTCAGAATAAAGCTAAAATTCAGAACACGAACAAAATGTAATTGTGCTTCTGTGTTCCAATTATTATTTGCAGTTTGAGAATTCTGAACATGTAAATAAATAAATCTGACGAACACACAAAGTCGTGACATTAAGTACATTGAAGCTTGCTAAAAATAGATCAATGTATATAAATTTTTGAAACTCTATCTAGTTGTTGCGATTACTGTATCAATTATTTTGCTAGAGTCTAAAATTTCTAAGTATTTTAAAACACTTCATTGCATTATTAAAAAAATTCTTAGAAGTATATTCCTATTTTTGACTTGATAATTTTTATTAATAAATTCTTTCTATATGTAATGCAAAAAGATTTTTTTCTTATAAAACACCTTTAAAAGTCAGTTTGTAATAAAAGCAGACCAGCGTCGCCTTAGGCATTTGCAGTCGTAATATTATGTGTATATATTATATATACATATGTATAATAAATATGTGTATATGTATATAAATCACATCTTTAGTGCAGTTAAAGGAAAATATACACATCTAGAAGAACATAGTCAAAACAGATGTTTTGAAAATGATTTAGAAAAATTAAAATGTACAGTGATACTGTCTAAGATGGAATCACTTGGGACAAAAATAAAATTCAGACTTAAACAGAGATAGTTTAGTGATATTTAAGAATTTGGGACTCAGAAAATTTTTCACCTTAGACAATATTCAGTCTTAGTAAGATTTCACTGCACTTATTACAAAAACATTTTTTATAAATACTTAATTGTTAAAGAACAGGCAGACAAGAAAGCAAATTTAAGTTATAACCTTTCAATAATATTGAAATTCCTTAATTTTTTACAGGATCGATTTCAATTTTAAAAACTCAGTACCCATAAATGTATGTTCAAAGAATATATATATATATATATATATATATATATATATATATAATCCTGAAATGAAATAGGAAAGTAAACAGAATTCCAGTATATAACCTAAAAACAATCATTTCTAATAAAATATTTACAAGGGATAATATAAAATCTCTTTAACCATCTTACTGATTTTCAAAATATCTAATATACTAATTTCTCACTCATATATCAGCGCCAGATATTAACCAAAAAAAGACAAATGAGATACTTAAATTGACATAACATTACATATCTATACACAAGGCATTCTAAAATTAACATATAACTGAGAGAAACGTATAAACGAGGTGATGTAAGAGATTACTGTATATTGTTTTTTCAAAATTTTACTTTAATATATTATAGAAAATTACCTATGCATAAAATCTAGTGTTGCAGCAATACTCTCAGGTAGTGTTGACTCTAGAAAAGAAGGGCCGCCGGGCGGGAATTTTTCAAAAGGGGAACAATATTCTAAAAAAAGGGAACAATATTCTAAAAAAGGGAACCCTATTCTAAAAAAGGGGGCTTTTTTTTCAAAAAGGGCACACTTGTACATTGTTCACTAAAAATATTTTGAACCGATTAGTTTAAAGTCCCTAGAATTTGCGATATTTTCCCGGGATCAATTGAATTGCCACGGGGCAAATAGGAAATATTAAAAAGGGCATCCGGGAGGATTAGAAGGGTTTAAAAGAGCCGCCGGGCGCAAAAAAGAAATAAAAAGGGCCGCCAGGCGCTGCACCCTGCTAAAGCGGCATAGAGACAACACTACTCTCAGGATACTTTATATTAAATGCATAATATGCTGCCATAAATATTTTTAAAAAAAGCATCCAAAGAATTCTTGGTCACAATTGCACCATCAGTGAGAAGCATGAAACATCCAGAATCAAATATTGTTTTACCTACCGAATTGAAATAGAGAGAAAGTTGTTTACAAATTTGACTTTTCAAAATAAAACATCGGTATTTTAAAAAGTATACTACAGTTGATTACAAATGAATATCCCGACTTTGAAAGGCTTTATTAACAAAAATATAGAAATATACACATATTTGTGATTGACAAAATTTGATTTGTGTGATAAAAGATTGAAAAGGGCGGCCAGGTTCTGCACCCTAATAAATCAACCTATTTACAGCCCTATTTGCATGCATTACGCACCCTCATATCCAAACTAATGTTGACCTCAGTAAACGAGATATATTGGAATATAATTTGATATTTTTTAAAAAAAGTGTCAAATTTACCTATTTAACACACTTTTTTTACTTATAATATATACAAATTTTCGAAATTGCAATTAGACACACACATAAAATTTTAAAATTTGTTTTGTTCTTTTCTTGAGTAATATTCAATCTGAAAAACTGAGCTTTTATCAGTCTGGATATGACAGGGGCGGATATGATGCCAACTGTACCATTATAAAATTATGAGTGTTCGAAATTAAGTCTTTAGGCATCAAATACAACTAAATTATTACATTTTACAACTTCTGGCTATCTCCAACCTCGATATCTCGAAAACTTCAATACGTCGAAAAAATATTTTCCCCCTTGATAATACATATTCTTCGAAATGTCCTTGTTATCTCCAAAACTCGCTATCTCGAAATGTTTTTAGCATCCCTCCGACTTCGAGATATTGAGAGAGTATACTGTACAAAATACTATTGGGTCTCCAAATGTGGAAATTAGTTTTTTGTTTTACTATTTTATCTCTATACATTTACAAAATTGAAATCATTTAAATTTTTATATAGCTGCTTTAATTACCCGAATTATGTGGAATAAGATCTTAAATTAAAATAAAAATATAAATGATTTTAAAAATTGCAAATAGAAATTATTTTTGGCATCAAAGCCATCTACAGTGGGTGTTATTTGGCACCTAATTTTTATCGCCTAGTTTCGGTCACTGAAAATTATATAAGAAAGTATTAATAATTTTGTTTTAATACATGAAAATGCTTATATCAAGATACTGGTACCTTAATGCAGCTGCAAAAAAATTATTTAAAGTAATTTCTGACATTTACAAATAGAATAGGAAGTGTCGAAACTTGAGTATGTGTGTGTGGGGGGGGGGGGGGGGGAGCTATATTCGGCAACAAGATATTGTCTGTAATTTGTATGCTAAATTTGAACTATTAAAAATTTTTTAAGGCACTTTCTACATTTAGTCATTCTGGAAATTTTGACCTTTTACACTAAACAGAGGTGTGGAACCTTTTTTAATTAGAAGGCCAAAATTCACTCTAAAGGGGATGTAATGAAGTTGCACGTTACATTGCATGTCATGTACATATGGATTTTTCAATTAGTATATTTTTAGGGTCCGTTGTTGATGCTTGTGTTTGTACAATATTTAGATAATCTTTTCCCATAAAAAAAAAAAAAGCTGCTTTTGATTATTATACTTATTTTGTTTGTGTCGTCTTCTTTTTACTTGAAACTACATAGGTTCAATACAACTCGCTTGTCAATCAATGCCATGCATTACAGGGATGTAGTGGAGGGTATTCGGTGGTTTACGCAGTATATATACCTCCTGGATTTTTTAAAGGAACACCGTATACCCTCTGTTTCTCAAAAAAGCTACCCTCTGCTTTTTTTACTACTACACCACTGCATACATATTGATTATTCTTAAAATATACTTTTTATATTTAGTTAAACAACCTTCATGCTCTGACATTGGGGAGAAAAAAATCCTTATGATCAAAATTCATCTAGTTATATGAATCTTAATTTTAGAAATTTAATGCATTTAGCACTATGCTTGAACTCATTTACGATTTTGGTCTAATTGCACCTAGCTGTGAGTTTTAGTTTTTATATATAATAGAAATTCTATATAAACCAATACTCCATATAATGCTCTTGGAATGTAAGCAGTGAAATTCAAAGTTAAAAAACTCCTACATTCTCTGTTGAAAAAAATAAGCTATTACTCACTAGCAGACTAAACTTAAGATATTACTCTTTAAACGAAAAAAAAAAATTGCTTCATTTTGACAAAATAATTTTTACAGTGTAAAGTGAATACTTTGATAGCAATAATACACTATCTAATATACTAATATCTAATGCACTATCTATATAAATTGAAAACAAGATCAGCAAACTATATATTCGGGAAAAATTAATTTATAAAAGATTGTAAATGCTAAAGAATGCTAATATTGACAATATTTTAAGGAATGTTAATTTTACTGCAGATGAATATTTTTTTCCTCCGATTAATATTGATAATATTTAATTATTGTTAAATAGGATATTTTTGTATTTTAAAACCATTTTTATTTTTAAATTAACAATATATTATAATGTTAGTATTGATATATTCCAGACATGCTTTACGATGTTCACAAGATAAAGTTTTAAGGATGTATGAAATGTTCTACATAATGCAAAACCTTGCGTTTTTAGGTTTGCATTTTAAATAAAACGAATTATAAGAAACTTGCCTCCAACGGGGATCGACCTTATCATCTGCTGCACAGCAGGTAAGTGCTTTACCTCACGGCCACGGATACACACAGCAAATAACGTCAGTTTCGCTATATTCATGGCAGTCAGCCTTGATCAATCAGGAGACTCCCCCGAGCACAGAATGCTAGTTTGGTTACAATATTTATTTTAAATATAAATCAGAAAAACTTAATATGACATAGTTGAAGCATAGTTTAAAACATTAATAAATGATCTTCCATGAAAAGTTAACAACTACATTATTACACGTGAGTGAAAAATGCGAATTAGATATTTATAAGAAAAGAGAAATGCAATGTTATTAAAGCAAAGAAATGAGTAAATATAAAGTTAAAACTTACTTTTAACCCAAAGTAGCTTCATTCATTTAAAAAGGGAACATCCTAAATAATTATTAAGATAAACAAACTAATAAAAAGCGATAACACTACAGCAGGAAAGCAACGATGAATATAATAAACATGGCGGTGAAAGGCATCACGTGATAGCCATGAGATTTGCGATCGACAGATGGCGCTTGAACAACTTCGTCTGAAAATTACAGCATGACTGTAAAATTAGATTTTCGCACAAAAAAGAACTATTAACGGTAGATTCTTCTGTTTTTTTCTCCGTTTTTTCTTACAGTGCTCCCCCCCCCCCCTCACAAAAAAAATGCAACGATGCTTTGTTCAATTTAAAGAGCCTTCATAAAACGGAATTTATCACTGCTCGTTGCGTTTCCGTCTAAGCAGGTTTTATTGTATCGTACTTCTGGTGGGGAATTGGAATCTGGTTGGAATTATTACCGGAACGGACAGACCCTTTGTACGGTCACATTTGTATCACTTTATATCTTTAGACAGTTTTTTTTTTTTTTTTTTTTTTTGGCGCCATTAGCGAGGGTTTTTATAAGTGAAAGAAATGTTTTTATTATTATAGATAAAAAAACACGTTAAAATTTCAAAAAATATATGGTATATAACAATTTTTTTTTAATTAAATTGATTGGATAATGTTAAAATGTAGTTTTATTATTATTATTATTATTCGATTAATTTATGTGCAATTTTTTCTCAAATAATTCAATTGATTTACAATTAAAAATAATTAGAAACCCTTACAATTGTAAAAATAAATAAATAAATACAAATTTTTTAAAATTAAATACGTTGAACAATGATATTTATAAAATGTAGTAATTTTTTTTATAATTCAATTCATTTATTTGCAATTTTTTTTTTCTTTTAATAATTCAAGTGCTTTAAAATTAACAATATTTACTGTATGTATTTATTTCCACTTTTTTCACTTTAGATATCCTTAAAAGAAGAATGAAATCCTTAAAATATCAAAAATATACTAACTCAAATTTCAACTTAGCTCTATCGAGTTTCGAGCCAGAGTACATTTGTATAGAAAACAAAGGCGTTAAACGTCTACGCCACAAACGCTACGAACACCTTAGTAAATGATGGTTCCCTATCGGAGCGTTAATCTTTTCTTTTTTTTTTTCGCGCTGGTTTCATTAGTATAACAAAATAGATGTTTATGCTCCCCACAGTTATGTTCCGGAACGTTTAAATCAGTAATTTGGATTTCAGAAGCAACGCGTTCGCCCATGCGACGGTTATTAAGCCTATTTTGGCGATCGCTTATGCTCTGTCATTGACGGCGCTCTCGATCAAATCTATTTTGATTTTCTCTTCTTATAATGCGGTTTCTTCTTCACTTTAAAGCATTCGTCGAGATCTTTTACGGGCATTTCTAACGATATGGTGAAGTTCCATAATTGCAGCGAAAGAGGGAAACGTAAATAAACAGGATTTACCTCTGTCTAAATCCTGCCAAAGGACTTTCACACAATAACCAACGAGAAGAGTTTTATTCGGGCGTTGCTATTAAACAATTAACAAATAATCGCGATTTCTGTGCCACGTACGATAGCGTAATATATATATAGATTATAGCCCAAAGGCGTTAGTATTGTTTTCAGCAATAGGGAAAAACATTACAGATAAATGTCTATGCTGACGTCGAATAAGGGGAAAATGTAATTTTAAATGCAATTTGTTCGAAAATTGTAATTAACTGATTTTTTTTTAGGGGTCAGGTCATAGGCGTAACCAGGGGGGGTGCCCTGGGTGCCCGGGCACCCCCCCCCCCCACCTCCCCCCCCCGCTTGAGCAGACTCAAGCACAATTATTTACAAAAATCGAAATTTACAAAAGAAAAAAGAAGAAGTGAAAGCAGAGTTCAATTAATTTAGTTCAGAAAAATAACAGCCTAAGTTTTGAAATGTGATAAAAAAAAAAAAGACACCCACGTTCTTTTTTTTTCTTTCTTTCTTTTTTTAAAAAAATTATGTTGTTTATTTTTTTTAAACTAGAATATTTACAAAAATCTGTATTAGTCATAAAAGTAGCTTTATAATCCCACTTTGACGACTTTTGTTTGGGGGAGATTTTTTTTAACGCCGTTCTTTCTATTGCATGTTTCTGCAATTTCATGTGAAATTAACACACGTTCAAGACGAGAATAGAAACTATTTGTCTCTTTGCTTTCGTGGTTTAAAATCTAGAAAGAAGCAAAAAAATTTGAAAGGGAATGCAAATGTCAAACGATAATTCTAAAATACGATTAGCCGTGGGAAAGAGGAGCGAGTGACACAGACCCTGCCTCCTTTGAAAAAGAAAAATAATAGCACAGAAAATCCAAATTAATCTGGAAATTTTTTGGTTTATTGAATTTGGTGTTTCGCGGCCATTTTTTGGCATTCGTAAAAGGAATATGGTTTTAGTTTTTCAAGTCAATATAGTAATTTTATTCCACTGAAAATTTTTATACGATTTTTAAAGTTTCTTCTTGTTTTGCGGCGTTCTTTTGAAAGTAAGAAAAGGAGCCAGGTTTCAATCTTTTAGCCCAGTGCAGTAAATTTTGACCAAATTCGCGATTTTATTCTGCGATCATTTCATGATATTTACAGTTTTTTCCCAAAATCGTTTGACGAAATTCACGTCTTTCTATGTGACTTTTTATCGAAATCCGCACTTTTCACCACCAACCTTTGACAAAATTCGTATTTTTTGCCGCTATCCTTTGACAAATTCGCATTTTTTTTACCACGCTATTTTGACGAAAGTGGCATTTCTTTAGCACGATCCTTCGATGAAATTCGCGTTTTCTTTCTACGATCTTTTGACGAAATTCGCTTTTTCTTTCTGTGATCCTTTGGCGAAATTCTCGTTTTTACCGCGATCATTTGATGAAATTTATTTTCTGTTGCGGCCGATCGACAAAACTGATTTATTTACAGGGTTTATTTGTCGAAATTCACGATAGTTTTGCGCGACCAATCGAGAAAATTCTCGCTATCTTTCCATACCAATTAACAAAATTCTCTACTCTTTGCAGCGACATTTTGACGAAATTTTCAAAAATTTTCGTCAATATTTTATCGAAATTCGTGATTTTTTGTGCAATCTTTTGACGAAATTCGCGATTATCTTCTGCACTCTTTTATCGAAATTCCCGATATTTTTCCACGATTGTTTGAAGAAATCCTCAAAAATTTCCCGGACTGATTCACGAATTGACTTTGAAAATTTTCATAAAAAAAATAAAAATCGAGGACTTCAAAATATTTTTTAAATACTCACTGAAGAATCACAAGTCTGTGAAAGAATTTGGAGGTGGGAAATACTGAACAGCATTTTTTATTATGTGGGACATTCCTTTTCTGTGCGCAAATCGCGCGATCATCTCGCACGTTATTTCAAACACCATGTCCCTCAAAGGAAACTTCATTACTAGTGGAGTTTCATTGATTGGTTTTTTTTTAACAAACGTAGAATTAAACAATCCTAGGATTGAGGTGGGGACTGCCTTCGGCAACATACTCCCGAGCAAGCTACGATCTCTTCTTTCTCGAAAGAAGCGAATCTTGAATTATTGCGGTTTTTATTTCGAGCCAAATTAAATTTTCAGCTTCCTTATAAGAACTGATTTGACATTCTCCCAATTCGAATTTAATCACGGTAATTTCAAAAATTACCGGAGAGTTTTTCTGTTTCAAAAACTGTCAAGAAATTGCCTTAAAGGACGAAAACCACCGCTAAAAATCGCATTAAAAATTCGGAAAGTTTAAAAAACCACAGGGAACGAAATTAACTAATTGTATAAAAGATTTAACGCGAATTCCTTTTAGGAATGTCAAAAAAAAAATCGCCTCGAAGTGCGAAAAAAACCCTCAAAAAATAACATTAAAAAATTGTTAAAAATTGAAAAATCGTCGTAAGAATCTCGAAAAAACTTTATTGAAAAGAAAACAAAGCTTATACTGGATAAAATATTGAAATCGGATTCTTTTTTGCTAATTAATTCTAATTTTAAAAAATTCGCATAAAACATTAAATGAAAAATTCCAGAAATTGTCTTCGATATGCATGACTTCAGGCATACAGGTCTTGTCAAATCATACGGCTGTGCGGGATGCAATGTTTTTACACAGTTCAGCGCTCGCGCGTACACAGAGACAGACAAGCACCTATATTTATTATTACAGTCACATCATGATAATATAATTTTTATCATCTTGATAAAATTTAGTGTATATTATCATGACCTGCTTTACTTAATATATTAGACACATTCTGATGTAAAAACATGAATTACTGTAATTTCCGGCTTATAATCCGCGGATCAAAGAATTGTGTTCGGACCCAGAAATCTTGTTTCATAAAACGTAACTTGTTAAATCGCGATAAATATTTAATTTCAATAATGAAATAAAAATTATGGATCAAATTGTTTGATACGCGGATTATAGGCAGGAAAGTACGGTGTTAATGAATATTATAATTATTTATAATAATAAGATAATTATTTATATAGACTTTCCTCCAAAAGTTCTTTGGTCCTTCCGGCGATCCCTAAGAAGTCGTGGAGTCACATTCTGAAAAACTTTCGTGCGTATGTATTGGTGTACCGCGTGTATTATCTGAGATTTATCATCCCGCAAAATTTCATCTACAAGACTTTGACTGAGATAATTTTAGATCTCATGCAGTGTATAGAAGCTTCCAGCATGATTAAAGGCCTTTTTTAATCTTTATAAGAAGTTAGGGTGCCAAAAGATTTTACACTTGTGACCACTCTTAGTCACTGTCTTATGTCAGTGCTGCAAGATTTACATTTTTTTTTTTTTTTTTACCATTAGATTTAGTTTTGATGTTTTGAACCCCTTCTCACGCAAACAAAAATTGCGTTTGAGCCTTTTTTAAAAAAAATACCACACAACTATACCTTCTAAGATGAAAACCTGTCTAAAACGGAAATTCGACCGGTTTTTGAGGTTCCGTTTTTACAGGTTTTACCATATAAGATATTGTTTGTATCCAACATGTTCAGGTTATGAAGTCTGGGCAACCCCTCGTTCAAAAGGCTGGTTACGCCTATGCAGGTACTTTTGAAACTGACAAATACATGTAAATATGACTCTATATGGATTGCATTAACTCCACATCTAATTAAGTCTTGAATATGAAATTTTAAACGCTCATTAAAATCGATACATACTAATAGTTAATGTTCTGAAAAAGAGTCTAGATGAATATAAATTCTTTTGAAATTTAATGTTTATAACTCTTTCCAACAAAGTTGAAAAGTGTTTACGACTTCTCTGTATCTGTCCATCTGTCCGTGTTCTAACTCGCCAAAATATAGTGTAAATACCATGGAATTATTTTTTCTTATTGGGGTTTACTATGGCATGTTCGGTATTGCAAATGAAGTGTGTAGCACTTACGGTTCATTTACAGGGATATACAAAATAATTCCGTTACATTACTGCCTATGGGGAAAAATCATTTGCAGCGTATTTAAAAGATATTACACTATTTTAAACAAATTGAAAATTATATATATCACTTAGGTGTACTACAAGTGCTTACTGTAGAATCTGGCTTGCATATAAATTATCGTTCGTTTAAAGGGACACACAAAAGTATTTTTCTACAGTATTGTCTATATAATTGCTTGGCAGGGATTTTCATTTGTGGTATGCGTTTTAAAATTTAAGTATTTTTTTTTTTTTGCATATTACTTAATGTGTATAAATTCTACAGATCATATACTGGGATTAGAGATCTGCACGGGCCGGCCCGTGGCCCGAAGCCGAGCTACTTTTTTCTGTGCAGAGCCGGGACTGGTTTCATTCATAGTCTTTACGATTACGGCCCACAATTTTTAGTCCCAGTTTTGACCGAGCCCGTATGAAAATCATTGTCTCGGCGTGACCAGGTCCGTTCAAAGGTAAGTTAAATTAGGCCTGGCCCACAAATTTTTACAAAAAATGCATACATTTTTAAATCGCCATTATTCTACAATTAAACATTAAAATTTACTCATTTTAAAGAATAGTAGATTTCGACGCTTATCAAAATATAGCTAAATTAAAATATAGTAAAACGTCTGGAAAAAACCTGACAATGATGGATTCCTGTTTTAAATTGAAAAACGTGTTAATTTATGCAAAATGAATATACTAATATGTAAGAAAATAATATATCATATAATACATTTACACTTGCTAGGCAGGGAACTTATCTATAACACATTTTTTTTCTTTTATTTGCAATTCCGTCTTGGAAGATTTTACTGTATAGCATTTTTCAGATTTTTAACACTTCAATACAGGGAATATGGATTAACAATATTAATGATAACTGAAACATGACACGGAATTAATGACATATTAATAATAACTGAAACATACAAAAAATAGGGATTCATTAAAAAATGTATATATATTTCGCAGCCTGCGGCATTTCTATAAAAATGAAGATTATAAACATGAAAAAAAAAAAGTTAAGCTAAATATTTTTGGTCAGAACTCCTCGTACGACACAAATTTTTAACCAAATCGACGCAAAAATCAATGTTTTGTAGAAATTCACTCGGGCAGGGCCGAGATTTTAACTTTTTTTCGGGTCGGGCCGGGCCCAGACCGAACTTTTAAATTTTTTTACCGGGCCGGGTCAATATTTTTCTCTTACGGGCCGGACCGGGCTCGGGCCGAACTTTTAATTTTTATATCGGGCTGGGCCGAATTTTTTTCTGTGGGTCGGGCCGGGACCGGGCCTGAAAATTTCGGCCCATGCAGACCTCTAACTGAGATAAACAAAGGATATAGAGTACATTTCCGTTTACTGATGGAAATTGCTGAATGGGAATTTGAAACTTCTATACATTTAATTGAACTAACTTTTACCATACGATGTAGTATAAATACCAATTTATAAATCATATACAGGTATGAACAAAACAATTCTGATATATTTTTTAATACTATTGACGCACAGTATTCTGAATGTGTTGGAAAGCGTTTCATAAACTATGCTGGCGCATGATTCTTAGTTCTTGTTTTAATAAATGAATTCAATTTATATATCTTCAGCGCAAGATTTCTCATAATTGAATCGTCACAGAGAGGCATTTAAAAAAAATTGTGTATAGATATAACATGTGTTTAAAATGATCTACATTGGAAAAAACATACTGATTAGTTCTAGGAAGAAAAGAATAAAACACGCTAGAAAACAAGCTTTTTTTTCCCCCAGAATTTAGTGTCCCCCCCCCCCCCACCCGATGAAAAAAAAATGTATATAAATATAGATAGTGCAAAATATATTTCAGTTTTTAAACTTAAAATAAAATATAGTTTATAATAGCTCCATGTTTTATCAGAAATCATTCATTTATATATTTTTTCAAAATAGCCCGTATTTTAATTACATTTTTTTCTGTTATTATGGGAAAATGGCAACAAAAAGATATAATAGTTCACTATTTTCCAACTATTTTTCTTTTACTTTCTACAGAAACTAAGTACTTCAATTGCGAACATTAAAAAAAATTCTTTAAAAGCTACAAAAAAATTAACATCTCAAAAATTAATTGAGATGCAGTTTTCAAACAAATTGCATTTGAAAGTACCTTTTTTTTCCTTATACGACGGTATAAAAATTGAAAATATGCGATGCTTAGAAGTTAATTGAAGTGGGGATTATCCCGTACAATGATACATCTGCTTTGTTGTACGGCTGTATTATTCAACGGAATGTTATTTTTTAGAGACGGCACTTTAACACATTAATAAGTTATTCACAGATAAATCTGTTTATTTACACTTTAACAGCTGGCCGAAAGAAATACCATATCGAGGTCTAAAAAATTTCAAAATTTTGATATTTTTAGATATTAAAATAATCATAATTTCTGAATTTCCTACTTATTGGACATAATAGTAGGTCGTTTTGTGCCTATATAAGGTTTATACATTCAGTCAAATATCCATGAAATTCTATCCATCAATTTATTAGAAATTAAGCGCGCAGTGACTAAAATCACCATTTTGAGAAAATTGAGTTTAAAAATCAAATTGCCCATTGATAAAACAAAAAGAGCTCAAACTCTTTCGGATATTAATGTATAATCTTCCTGATATTCACGAGTTTCAAGTTATTGTAATTTAAATCAAAGTTGGGAGAGCAATGTTCAAAATTTTGAATTTATATCATTTTAAAGTCGGCAAGCATATTTCACAACTGAAAGTGACGCTGGTGTTGTTGAATATAAATAAGCACAGGATGATTAAAAACTTTGCTAATTCTATTTTACACTTTTAAATAAATACATTATTTACAGCGAAAACATTTGAATAATACTTGTTAAATATATATAAATTCCTCGCTGGGAATTCAAGATAATATTTTATAAATTTCAGCAATTATTTTCTTCTATAAAGAAGCCAAGAAAATAGCATGATTTCATATTCGAAAATAAATATCCCTTTTTAAAATCAAAACATCATTTCTTCTATTAGAAGACCAAGACAAAAAACATATACGTAGTCTACCTGCTGCGTTCAACTTTTATCATTACTACTTCAAAACTAAACTAAAAGAACTAGTTGGATGTGCCAATCCCAAAACTTTCTTCTATCTTATACATCTTAATATTTCAAAACCTAGTTACACATGTTAATACTTCAATATTATTAGTTCAATACTATACCAACTTTGATTTTCATCTTAAATTTCTGTTCCAGTCAATTAAACGGACTAAAAACGAGTTAATCTATATCACGATATTTGTTAAAATTATTAATTTTTCCTTATTCTGTTGTTATCAGGTGTTTGCGAATAGCCGGCTTAGCAGGAAGCGAATTCCCGCCGCTGCATGAGCTGCCGATGCACAATAGAACTGCGAAAAATCAAGAAAATTATACAAAAATCGCTATGACAGAGCCCCTTTACCGCGCAATATTTCCAAATTCACGGAGGACTTGTTGGCCAAAGCCAAAAACATGCACAAAAACTTTGGTTCAATTGTATGCATAATTTTATACACTGTTCGATGGTACAATAATGAAAATGACACAGAGATCGCAATTATAGAGCCCCGTTCTGGCGGAATTTTTTCAAGTTCAGGGAGGACTTGCTTGCCATAACCAGAAACATACACAAAAAATTTGGTTCAATTATATGCATAACTTCATACACTTTTCGATGATACAATAATGAAAATGGTACAGACATCGCAATTATAGCGCACCCTACCGGCAGAATTTTTCCAAATTCAGGGAGGATCTTTGTGCCATGACCAAAAACAAACAAAAAAATTTGATTCAATTCTATGCATAATTTCATACACTTTTCGATGGTGCAATATTCAAAATGGCACAAAAATCGAAGAAATATCGCTATTACAGCGCCCCCTAACGGCGATTTTTTTACAAATTAAGGGAGGACCTCCTTGCCATAGCCAAGAATTTAAAAATTTTTTTTGGTTCAATTCTATGCATAACTTCATACACTTTTCGATGGTACAATATTCAAAATCGCACAAAAATCGCTATTACAGCACCCCCTACCGGCGAAATTTACAAAATTCAGGGAGAACCTGCTTGCCATATCCAAAAATTTAAAATGAAAATTTGGTTCAATTCTATGCCTAACTTCATACACTTTTGGATGGTACAATATTCAAAATCGCACATAAATCACTATTACAACGCCCCCTACCGGCGAATTTTTACCAAATTCAGGGAGGACCTGCTTGCCATATCCAAAAACTTAAAATGAAAATTTGGTTCAATTCTATGCATACCTTCATACACTTTTGGATGGTACAATATTCAAAATCGCTATTACAGCGCCCCCTACCGGCGATTTTTTTCCAAATTCAGGGAGGACCTGCTTGCCATATCCAAAAACTTAAAATAAAAATTTGGTTCAATTCTATGCATAACTTCATACGCTTTTCGATGGTACAATATTCAAAATCACACAAAAATCGCTATTACAGCGCCCCCTACAAGCGGATTTTTTCCAAATTAATGGAGGACCTGCTTGCCATAGCCAAAAACTTAAAATAAAAATTTGGTTCAATTCTATGCATAACTTCATACACTTTTGAATGGTACAATATTCAAAATCGCACAAAAATCGCTATTACAGCGCCCCCTACCGGCCCAATTTTTACCAAATTCAGGGAGGACCTGCTTGCCATAGCCAAAAACTTAAAATAAAAATTTGGTTCATTTCTATGCATAACATCATACACTTTTGGATGGTACAATGGCGACAGGCAGACAGACAGACACACAGGCAGACAGACATTTTCTATAAACATGTTTTTTGGGATCTCTGACCACTAAAACGTGTAAATCCGTCGAAAACCGGAAATCGAAAAAAATTTCGATTACAATACTTTCTTCGGAAAAAATGTTTTTAATATTAATTCTTTAGTCAGATCATGGGATCACTGGCGCCTATTTAGTCTGGCTGAGGGAGGCTCGCTCAAGAGAATTGCGAAATATTCCACCCCGATGAACAAGGGTTCGTCAAAATAGGGATTCAAAATAATTAAAGTAGAAATAAAATTATTCTAAAAAATCATGAATTACAATATACATAAATACAATACAAATCAAAATATATACTTACATACTGGACTTCAAATAAATAATAAAACAATTTTAAAAAAAAGTTTTTTTTGAGTGTATTAATAAAAAAGTTCAAAGTTTGTTTGTTTGTTTGTTTTCTTCAGTTTCTGAGTTTAAGATTGTACAACAAATTAATAGGTCTTTTAATAAATGAATTATTTGTTTTCAACTCACAAGACCTTATCTTGCCGTCTCTGTCCATAAAGGTTTTAATAACTTTTCCTAACTCCCACAAACTTCTGGGTAAGTGTTCATCATGTACAAGAGTCACATCGTCTACTTTAAAGTCTGAAGTTTTATTCTGGTCCGTGTAGTGAGCAGATTTTAAGTTGAGAAAATACTCATTTTTCCAACGCTTCCAAAAATGATTTAGAAGAGACTCACGTAAACGGAAGCGTTTCACTAAAGATTCTTTCGTTGCTGGTAAAATTAAATCGTTCACTTTTATGGTAGGTAAACACAAGATACGTTTTCCGATTAAAAAAAATCCCTGCCGGCTCGGGCCTACAGGCAGAGGTAGATTTCGAAGTTAGGTACTAAATTCACCAACAAAACTTAAATCAAGATTAAAGATAAACCCAGTTCCTTCGCTAAGAATGAGCTCCAGGGAGCTAAACATTTTGTGAAAATTCTAATATACACACACGCATGTATATGGAATAGGTTTAAAAATGGCTAAATCAAATTCAGAGAACCTCAAAGTGTTAAAATATGTTAATATTTCCATACTCGGGTTTTTATCATGTTTTAATACGTTTCTTCAAACTCAATGACGTTACATATTCACCTGCTGTGGTCCATTATATTTTCAATATGACGCAATATTTTGTTGTTTTTTTTTTAATTCGTCAAACTATTTATTTCATGTTGAATTTTCATGCAGAAATCTTGCTCTAGAAAACTTATGACGTAATATTCAATTTGTTTTCAATTCGTCAAACTATTTATTTCATTTTGAATTGTCATGCAGAAATCTTGCTCTAGAAAACTTATGACGTAATATTCAATTTGTTTTGAATTCGTCAAACTGCTTATCTAATTTAATTTTTCACGTGAAAACACTGCATTAGAAAAGCAATTGTTGTGGTGAGAATTTTATTGCTTTTTTTTTTAATTGTTGGCAACAGCTATAACGAAAAATATTTATTTTTTCCTGCCATTGTTGTGTAAAAGCTGGTTTTATCAGAATCATGTTAAGACGGTATTCAAAATTTTAAACCTTCCCCATTCCCATTCCCTTGGACCGATTTTGCTCATTTTCAATCCCCGCCGAGAAATTAGCTATCTTAAAGTTGTTGGCGAGTTTGAAGACGTTCCATGCATAATTGCGACTTTTATCGTGCGGACAAAATTTAGTACATACATACATACATACATACATACATATATATATATATGTATAAACTTTTTAGGTGGGGGTGGTTTTGGGTTCCTGGGGTCATGTAATGAAAAGTTATGAAGGAATTTTTCAAAAGTCGCACCATGGTAACGACTGCAATAGGTAGTGTTTCTTACGAAATCTACCTAAAATGTGAAGGAGTAAGAGGAGATGGTTCTTCTAACTCGGAATACGCGTAAGTGGACGAGAGTTTATTATAGCTTCTACTTCAATTAGAAGCATTTCTAATTCACTCAAAGTTAAAGAAGATCTTCCAATAAGTTTACGCAAGGTAGTTTTCACTGAGCGAACCATTCGCTCATAGACGCCACCTCACCAGGCTGCACGCTCTACAATATACTTCCAGGAAATTCTGTGATTGGTGAAAAAATTTTTAACATCAGGATGGTGGATTACTTTCCACATTTCTTTTAGTTCAAGATCAGCTTTTTTGAAAGTTTTAGCGTTGTCTGAATAAATTACAGCACACAGTTCTCTTCATGAGATAAACCTGCGAAATGCTAACAGGGATTCTGCTGTTGGCATGTCTTTTACTAATTCTAAATGAAGTGCTCTTGTGATAGCACATGTAAATAATAAAATATAAAATTTATTTTCCTTCCCCTTCACATATAGTGGCCCCGCATAATCAAGACCTGTTACTGAAAACGGTGGAGCTTCGTTAATACGGTCACCTGGAAGAGGGGCTATAACTTGTTGGCCAGGGCGTACGTTAAATTTCTTACAGATTGTACATTTGCTCAGGACTGATTTTATGCACTGTCTGGATCTTAAAATCCAAAACTTTTCACGAGTTTGTACTAATGTACTGGACACTCCGGAATGAAAAACTTTTTCATGTGCATCTTTTACGATTAATTCAGTTAATTTATGTTTTGCAGGAATCACAACAGGATGTTTTTCATAAAATGAGGAATCAGACTTTTGTAACCGTCCTTGTACCAACAGCCAAACCTTCATCTGACAACATAGGATTTAACTATAGAAGATTCGATTCTCTAGGGATACTTTTGTTACATTTCAAGGATTTTATAACTTCAGGAAAACTTTCTTCCTGCACTAGCTTTAACCAAAAATTTTCAGCATGTAACATTTCCTCAGCTGATAATTCTGAAAAATCTCTTTTGATGTAACAAAACTTGTCTTTATGCTATTATTGTTGTTATATCTAAGATAAATAAAACTTCCATAGGCTTTAATACTTGCATCACTAAAACAGTGGACTTCTACATTATAAAAACCTTCGATGTCCTGAAAATAATACCTTGGGATTTTTATTTTACTAAGATATGGAATTTGTGAGCACCAATTATCCCATTTTTTCTCTAAATGTTCTGGCAATTTTTGGTCCCAATCGATACCGTGTTCCCATGATGATTGAAAAATCATTTTTATTAAAATTGTGAATGGAGATAAAAACCCAATGGGGTCAAAAATTCTTCCAGCCGCTCGAATTACAGTTATTTTATACTTTTCCTGACAATGAAAAAATTCTATAAGACTCAGATTATCAAATCTGAAAATGTCTTCCGTGTCCCATATTAACCCTAAGATTTTAAATGGAATTGTATCAGCTGATGTGTCAGGGCAAACGTTCATATCTAATGATTTTAAATGTTCCTTTAAAATAGTAGAATTACTTTGCCACTTCCGCAAGGACATATTTGCTTGTTGAAAAATATCTAACGATTCCTTTGAAATTTTTAAAGCTTCATTAACAGTATCTGCTCCTAACAAAAGGTCATCAACATACATGGAAGATTTAATTTTGGAGCAAGTTTCCGGATACAAAGTTGCGTACTTTTTCACATCATGTTTAATTACAGCTCTTAACAGGAATGGACTCGAAGTTTCGCCAAATACGCGGCACATTTTCATAATTATAAAGTTCAATGGAGAATTTTTATCTTGAGGGAGTTCTTAGATCCACAAAAATCGTGTCATATCTCTGTCAGTTTCAGCAAGGCTTATCTGCAAGAATGCCTTTTCAATGTCTGCCACTACAGCAATCTTACTGCTTCGAAATTCTAAAATTAAATCAAATAAATCAGAGTTCAGATTCGGGCCTGGAAAGAGTATATCATTTAGGGAAGGTTTAAAAGGAGCGTGAGATGATGCATCGAAAACGATGCACAGTTTGGTTGTTTGTTTGTCCGTTCTAATCACAGGGTGGTGGGGTAAATAGTATGTTAAATTACCATTGGTTGAATTGATTTCCTGGGGTTCAATAACTTCTACTATTCCCAAAGCCTTATATTCATTATTCTTTAAACAATGCAGGATTATTCATAAATCGTTTAATTAAACTTTCAAATCTCTTTTTGGCAATTTCATAAGTATTAGGCAGATCAAGATTAGATCTCATAGGTAGTTTAACTTCATGTGTTTTCTTAAATTTAATCAAATTTTCAAATTGTTCTAGTATTTGTTTATCACACAAATCTTTGTTCGTATTATCTTCTTGAATCCCCAACCCTTCTATAGTCCAGAATTTTTAAAGTTGGAACTGAAATTTTATCACCTTTGTTATTATCCCAAATAGATATGTACATAGCGCTAATTAAATTATTTTTATTAACTTCTTCTGAGAATTTGCCGTGAAGTGTCCAACCTAATTTAGTTTCATTCAGAACAAGAGTTGGTGAAATACGTTTATATTTTCCTGTCATAATTGACCAATAGTAATCGCTACCAATCAATAAATCTATTTCATTAATACCATCATCTAATTCATTAGAAACGTCTGATAACTCTATACCCATATTTTTAATTTTTTTTATATAACTCTGAACTTGGCGCTCGTATTATATCGGAACAAATTCTGTCCGTTTCTAATGCTTCCAGACATATTATATTGTCCGAATTATTGTCTTTTAGGTCAATTTTTACTCTATTATGATTATCAACAATAGGTTTGTTCCAGGAAAGGTATGAATTTTTAATGATTCCTGCCCTGTTACCTCTAAATTTAAACGTTTAGATAAATTCTTTCCGATAAATGTTCGCTGCGAGGCGCTATCTAATAATATTCGAACATTAATATTTTGTTTCTTGCCAATGATAATTCCTTTCAACGTTTGAAAATAAATATATTCATCTGGATTACAACAAAATGACGAAACTGTTATTTTTCAAACTGCTTATTTGCCGTCCCCCCCCCCCCCGCTTCACGCTCAGTCGAAAGGAGGTCAATTTTATTTTCATTAGATGATCTTTCTTTTTGTTTTTTGTTACAAAGAAAATTTTGATGCGTTTTAGAAAAACAAATTGCGCAACGAATGTTAGTATTTCTGAAATATTGCTTCTTATGGAATTTCCGGTAACATTTAAAACATTTTGCTTGTTTTAATAAATATTCTTTTCGTTGTCCCAAATTTAAATTACACAAATTTGCTTCGTGTTTTTGAGAACAAAAGGGCAAAGGTTTTCAGTAATTGTATTTAATCCTTTGTTTTCATTTCACCAAAGTGCGATGAAATCCCCTCATGACAGGCTCCTAAAACGTCTAGTCTGAATTTCGAAGGCACCACTAACTGCAATCTCTCCCCACCACGATTGTCAAAAGTTTTCCTAAACACCAAGTCATTCATAATTTCATAGTGAGATTTCTTGGCTCTCGCTTTTTCCCTAACTTCTTTTAACGAAGGATCAACATCCTGTTCTTTTTTAAATTCCTCACGACTAATCCGTGCTAAATTTCCGAACTTGTCATTTAAATCCGCAGGTAACAATACACTTCCCGAGGTTTCATCTTCCGTTAGCTGCTCTAACTCCTTTTCGCATTGTTCTGCAAACTCGTCCGATTCACATTCTAACTCCACGACCTGCTTTCCCTCTCCCCTTTCGCAATTCGTATTTACACTAGCCCCGTCCATCACACTAACAGTATCTTTCTTTGCCCGCGATCTGGTCATTGCCGCATTTACTGCATTAACTTTTTTTCTGGCTAATTCAATTATCTTTTGCGTTTTATTCCCTAAGAGATAATAATGCAAGTCTGCTTCTTTGTCTACAACCCCATCTTCCGTTATTAGCGAACCCAATCCATCAAAATCTCTCTATGTAAGCGACAGGTAAACAGCGGATTTTAGAATCCAAGGGCTGTTTCACGAAGATATAATCTCCTGTCAATTGTTCCTTTTTTACGTGTTCCTCACCACACAAATCATAATTGGTACCAGTATCTCTGAGAGTGACAATATCACGCCCATTTATTTTCGCTCTACTAAGATAAGGTTTGAACCCTTCTTCATAATCCGACGTTTTACTCACATGATTTACTTTAGCGGTGTCTTTCTCCTTTTTTTAACTGCGGACAATTGGCTCTAAGGTGAGTTGTTGAATTACAAAGGAAACACCTGTTTACGCTCCTTTTTTCAAAAACACGATCCCTTTCTGTCACTATATTCTTGTCCCTCTAATTGAAACTTTTATCTGCGCTTTTATTCTCCATCCCCGAACTATTTTTCTCGAATTTCTTATCAAAAAATTTCTCGAATTTCCTGTAATCCTTTGGGAATTTTTCACTACCTCTAATTCATCTAAGCGTTTAACTAAAACTTCTGGGTCAGTGAAATTTGACCAGACATCAATCAGATGATCATTTAATTCTTGAGGGGCTCTTTTTAAAATTTGATCAGTGATCAAAAGCTTCTTTAATTCCTCAAAATTAGTGATTTTTAAAGAATTTAACCACCCCTCCAGATAGCTATTCAATTCGAAAATTAAATCACGCCACGGATTATTTGGATTCCTCTGGTGTTGATTAAATTTTAGTCATTTAATTTCTACCTTTCTAACAATTTACCTTTCACATAATCATAATTATCAATCAAATGTGATGGCTCTCTAAGGATTAATTCTGCCACATTTACCGGTAGGAGCGCTAATAAATTTGTCACTAATTCATCATCTTCTAAATTACATTTTTTTGCCTGCCTCTCAAACAAATTTAAGAATAAATATATTTCTGATCGACTCTCGTCGAAACGATGTATTAAGGATTTTAAGGGCAATTTATTGCTTCTCTCTGCACCATGATTTGATGTTAAGCTACATAAGTATCAGATCACAATTTAAAACAAAAAAAATACATACATACACAAAAATATAATTCAGTTATACATGTACAAAACAGTTAGAAATATAATTTCCCCTTTTTATAACTTGTATTAAAAAAAATGGCACTGTTTCACTTCTGCAACCCATCATCTCGCAAAATTTTCACATATTAAACGTCTTTACCAGATCACGACAAATACATTTTCCCGAAAGAAAAACCAGAACATTAAAATATCAAATTTTAAATACAGCTCAAGCAAAATTTTCCTAAACAAAACTTGTTATTAACAGAATAAACACACTGAAAATTTTCCTGACAGTAAAAATTATTAACATTTCTCTTTTTTTTTCACATGCCAATAACAGAAAGACTATCTAGTATTATTACTTTTCCTTTGAGAGGAAAAAAAATAACTGCCCTTTATCATTGAAATCTACTGAGACATTTCTCGTGTCACAAACAATAACCCACTGACACACAATAGCCAGCTTAAGGCAAAAGGAAATTAAACTCAACAGAATGCCACTGAGATAAAAGAATTTGTTAGCTCACCCCTTTTGAAGACAGGATCCGTTGTCGTCCACCCAGCTGTTCCGAATAGATGGCACTGTCAATCAACGTCGTCACTACGATAAGCCTTTAGCTCCAGAGATTTATAATCCACACCGAAATGTTTTTCCAGCTTGACCCAAGACACACAGTCTAAAAACCAGGTAGTCAGTTCCAAGGAATGTTTCTTTCCAATATTCCTTCACGTTGTCACCACTAATAGCACTTGATAGCAAGTTCTATAAATCACCACAATGCTTGTCACTATTACCGCTGCACTTCACAAATGTTCCTTGAGGACCCCTATTGTTCTACTCATCATCTCGTCAACATGATTGGCTGCCACCAGCTGTTAAGAATTGCTCCTCGATCAATTGAATTGAACGGTAGCGATGAGAAACAAATCTCTCTACCATGGAAAATAAATCAAAAGTTTTATTTTAAAATCTTGATTAGGTAGAAAACAACAAAAATTATAAATTAATCACGTGGGTCGTTGACTTATATTATTATATGAAACGCTGAGTCCTTGTAGATTCAAATTTGTAAAATAGTTCAGTCGAGAACGTCTCATTCAGCAACGAGTTCGTTGGTCGGGTGGCTTTTACGGGGAGGTCTCTCGCCATCCCACACAAGTTCCGAGCGCTTGGCTCAATTTTCTCGGCACCTCTTGTGCTTTCAGCCCGGGAAAAAATCTCTTTTCCCCACGTCCGTGCGAGCAAAACGCACACTCCAATTCCCGACTCCAAACTGATCCCATCCTTTATTTTTTTCGGAAAAATGGTCACTCTCTCGGACCCCGTGAGAAAACTTTCAACATCCATCTCTGTCACCTTAACGGCATGAACGCATTCCTTTGCGAGACCTAAACAGGGTGGTCTATACTCTGAACCCTTAGCGGTATGTCATATCCTTTATCAGGCCGTGCTACGTCCTAAGTGCTAATCCATCATCACTTACAATGTCCTAGAGCGTGAGAAAAATGTCTACTAGTCTTTCTATGCACCTGGGTGATATGCATACAGTTTTTCTTTAGGTAGATCCCACAGATTCTTCCCACAGACCATGAAAGCAGCGAAGTTCACTTCTTTACAAGGTTTAAGTTTGAAAAAAACGCAATTTTTCGCAAAAAATGCTGTTTTTCTTTCATGAAATATATACAATTGAACTTAGAAATATAATGCAGGTTTCATTTTATAAAAAAAAAGTTTTGCTTTGAAGAACCACACACCATTTTTTTCTAAAAATGTATATATTTAAAAATATATGCTTTCTTCAGGACCAGACTTCACCTGAATACTAAAAATTTACTTTTTATGAAAATGAGAAAAAAAATTGTAACATTCCATTTCATCTACTTTCCACCTTTTTGTTTTTTTCATTTTGTACATAATAAAGGGTTTAATTAAAAAAAATTCCAAAGAAAATGAAAAAATATCTAATTTTAAACAGAAAAAAATTAAAAAAAGGGGGGGGGGCAAAAAAAATGTAAAAATGAGAACAAATAATGCTCAAATGTATTTTATTATTAAAGATGTGTTGCAAGAAAGGAAGCATAGTAAAGAAAATAAATTATTATCCCTTACAATTGTCACATTAACCCTTTCCAGCACAGAAAAATTCTGTTCGTAAAATGATGAAATGACTGGTTACACTGAAATTTACAAACGACTTTTTTAGAAATTAAAAACACATTAGATTAATCTTTCATTGTAAAAGGAAAATTTTATAAAAATATTCTTGGTGCCGTTTGTAAGTTTGGAATTAAAATTAGGTGGTCCCGACGTGGGACCACTGCGCCGAAAAGGATTAAGGTGGTAATGGCTTAGATAAGGTAGCTTTTGAAGGAAATTGAAAAGTTTTTCTACATTCAGATAGAGCTTTAAGCATATACTGTTTTTCTTTTTCGTCTTTCGTTAAACAGGAATTGAAATCTCGGGTTAATTTTATTCCCTTATCAGCTGTGTCGTTGACAACTTTAAAACCATTCACTGTTTTTTTTTTGCTTTCAAATAAGGTTTATTTTCACACCATACATTGGGATCAGTATTTAAAAAATGCTTATTAATAAAAAATCTCTTTAAAAAATCTAGAATTTGAGATGAAACAAAAACATTGACTTCTTTGTTCAATAAATAATCCATTTTGCTGGAACCTTTTGTTGCTCGTAAATTCCTATCATCATCATCATTTCTTCTTTAAATGACATTAATTTTACAGACATGCTTATGTAGACTTTTTTTTCCAAAGTATCATCTAAAATTGAAAATGCAACTTGATCCAAGTTAAGGTACCAACGATGGTTATCATTTTAGCGAGTACTTTGTCTGCAACCTATTTATCAATTTTTCTGTAGTTAACAAGTAATTTTATTATTTGCAGGTCTTGGATTAGGGGCCAAAGTGGGAGTGGGAGTATTGAAGCCCGCTTTTACATAAATATTGATTAGAAATAAGCAAAGGTCTCTAATACCTTCTTTTTCTAAATTTGTTTATTGTGAGATGATTCCTGAAACAATATATTTTGAGAGAATAAATGGCCTGTGCCATCCATCTTGCATGATTAAAATCATCAGATGCTCTGAAAAAAGTCTTTTGGAGAAAGAAGTCATATAGAAATTAAACAAAGTTGGATAAACTCTTTATAATCATCCCTGAGCTGTAGTAAGAAAACTTGAAATTCTATTCATATCTAGTATTTCATCTTCAATAGCATTTTTATATTTAGTCTGGTTTAATTTAGACCACCCAATCAGAATTCTTTTTTAAATATCTGGCTGAGGGGTAAAGATTATGCCCACTTTACAATCAAAAACAGCTTTTAGGATAATTTCTAAATTATGGTGGCATCATGGTAAATACAGAAGCACAATACTTTTCCTCTAACAATTGCTATAGAAAAATGCAGATTCCTCTGAGGCAACCGGTGTTTACTGCAGTGATATCAAAACATATTGCTTGGATTTCACCAACTTCCTCCCACTCTTCAACTGCTGAAAATACAGCTTTCGCCTGAATTATTCCGATACTATTTTCAAGCTGTGGAACTCGTAGTAACTGTTCTTCATTCCCACAATTAATTAAAACTTCTATCCACTCTACATTTTCTGTATTAAAAAAATGATGAAGCAGTTTTCCATCCCAGTGAACAATAGTTCTCTCTAAACTGGAATTTTTAAATCTGTTTTTGACGAGCTCAGTTCTTTGTTTACGAAATAGTTATCTGCAGAGTCGATTGCAGTTCTACTTAAAATTAATGTCTGTGGTTAATTGGTGGATGTACTCTAAGTCTAGCAGCATCTCTGACGTTCAGTTTCACTTAGCGAATATTATAAAATAAAATACATAAAACTTGACAATTACATAGTAGCTTACTGTCGATGATTTGATGTGGCCAATTTAAAAAATCTTACATTTCTGCCATCATATCGAAAAGTGGAGGGGGTTTTACGGAGTTTTTCTTCAATTTTAAAAATAGATAACGTTAACAGGCAACAGAAACAGCCTTGTAATAAAAAGAGAAATTCAGAGGTTCAACTGCAACACAAATCGAGAAGCTCTTTCTTACTAGACACAGAACTAGATAACTAATAATCAATTATAATTTGTAAAATATTTTTAAAGTTACAAAAATTGTTCACTTACTTTTGCCTATTAATGCAAATAATACAAAAAAATTATCAAAAGTAATAAAATTATTAATTTGTCATTTTTCACTTATGTTTCAAAAATGCAGAGTTTGAGGGTATGGTTCACGAGTTGGCCTGAAAAATACTAAATGTTCATTAAATATAAGTTTTGATGAGAGTAAAAGTTCAAGGCAATAACAGTTTCTATGAAATAAAACAATAATTAGGTTTCTAAGACAAATAGTTTTCACTTAAAGAAGGAAAAGCTACAATTTTTTGCCAAAAATTTGAAAATTTCAAGAATTCAACCTCGATGAGGCACGGGTTAATGTTATTCAATTTAACTAAAACTTTGCCAATCTTATTTAACTAATTGGCAACTTTTAGGAGGGTCCCCCAGAAGAAAAAAAAAAAAATTCCCATGTTGCTTGTGACCGCCCTAGTGTGGCTACCTTTCTTTCTTACAAGCCAGGAGGCTGTTATCTGTTATTTTTTCCCTTCTCCTGCATCCCCTTTCGTGAAATATATGACACTGGTATAACAAAAGTTTTTTGGAGGTATCTCACACAAACGTCTAAAATTTTCCGTGTCCTAGTCCTACCCAACACTAGACTATTATTGGTTCCTAACTTATCTTCAACAAGATGTGCTATGATTGGTCCTTTCTTCTACTATGTCCAGTTATGTGCTGCTATCTAGGGCATTAAATTTGTAACAAATCTAAATTTTCATGGTAAATTTTGTAAAAATCTCAGAAAAAATTAATTTAGACACAATTAGAGAGAAAAAAGGGACTTTTAGAGACCAAATTAAAAAATAGGGACCAGCTGGCAGCCCTGTAAAAAGAATTTTATTTCAAACTTTTAGCCTTTTTTACTAAATTTTGTCTGCAACGATTTTTGAATTTCAGTGATTTTAATGCGATTTTCCGAGGGTTTTTTTTTTCTGTCATTCATGAAATATTTCCGATTACAATGTTTTACCCTATTAGAGTAAATTTTAACCTTTGTGATATTTTTAATATTTAGCGATTTTTCAATGTGATTTTTAGCATTTTTTTCAAGTTCTACGGCGATTTTTTAACATTCGAAAAGAAAATTTGGTTTCAAACTTTTAGCCTAATATAGTAAATTTTGCCATTTACGATTTTGAATTTTAGTGATTTTTAATGCGATTTTCCATGATTTTTCAAGATTTTTTACGTGCAACGTCGGTATTTTATCATTCACGAAAGATTTCCAATTACAATGTTTTACCCATTAAGGATAAATTTTGACTTCTGTGGGCATTTTTTAATAAATTTTTCAATGCGATTTTTAACGCATTTTCAATGCGATTTTTAGCATTTTTTTGACATTCGAAAAGGGAATTCGGTTTCAAACTTTTAATCTAATATAGTAAATTTCACCATCTACGATTTTTGAATTTGAGCGATTTTTAATGAGATATTTCGAGACTTTTTATGTTCCACGTTCATTTTTTTTCATTCATGAAAAATTTACGATTACAATGTTTTACCCGATTAGAGTAAATTTTGATCCCTGCGATTTTTTAATGTTTAGTGATTTTTAAGACATTTTTCAATGCGATTTTTACATTTTTTTTTTCAAGTTGTACGGCAATTTTTTGACTTTCGGAAATAAAATTTGGTTTCGAACTTTTAGCCTAATATAGTAAATTTCGACTCTTACGATCTTGAATTTTAGCGATTTGTTACGTGTCGCGTTGATTTTTTATCATTCAGGAAAGATTTCCGATTACAATGTTTTATCAGAGTACTAAATTTTGACTTCTGCGATTTTTTAAAACTTAGTGATTTTTAATACATTTTTCAATGAGATTGTTAATGCTTTTTTTCGATAGCCATCACAATGATTTTTTTACACCCGAAAAAGAAATTTCGTTTCAGACTTTTAGCTCAGTAAATTTTGCAATCAACTCTTTCTGAATTTTAGCGAATTTTAATGCTTTCGAGCTTTTTTACGTTCCACGTCGATTTTCTGTCACGCTTTTTTTTTTTTTTTTTGTCATTTTTGAAAGATTTCCGATTACAGTGCTTTGAGTCGATTTTTTTTTTTTATTAATGAAAGAATTCAGATTACAATATTTTCCCCCATTATAGTAAATTTTGTCCGCTGCTATTTTTTAATATTTGGCGACTTTTAACGCATTTTTCAAGGCGATTTTTAGCGTTTTTTCGACATTCGGAAAAGGAATTTCGCATCAAATTTTATCCTACTGTAAATTTTGTCTTCCGCGATTTTAGAATTTTAGCAATTTTTAATGTGATTTATAGAGATTTCGAGTTAAGCAGCAATTGTTTAACATTGGTAAAAAAAATCTCGGTTTCTAACTTTTAGCCTAGTATAGTACATTTTGTCCTCTACGCATTTTGAATTTTACCAATTTTTAATACAATATTCAATGGGATTTTTAGCGATTTCTGGCGTTAAGTGTCGATTTTTAGGGTTCCGTACTTAAAAAGTAAAAACGGAATCATTATAAGATCACTCCTGTGTCTGTCTGTCACAGCCATTTTACTCGTGGACTATAGAACGTGGAAAGTTCAAATTCGGAGAAGTAATAAAGACTACTGACCCACATATTTTCAGATTATTAAACATTTATAAATGTATTTATTAAAAATGCAGAGGGACAAATTAAGTGACTTGAAAAAAAAATTTTCTTTGTATATCGTGTGGGGGTATCCTGTGACAGCTTTCGTAACGCTCAATTCAAAAATACATTTCTTTTAATTTTAGGCATAACATTTTCAAAAATATTGTCGAAAATGTAGCGGAAAAATATGCCCCCCCCCCTTCCCATCTAATTCCGAATCTACTGAAACTAAAATTATGAAAAAATTAGAGCTAGTAGACATTAATGTAAACCTTGCAGGAAAATTATAACGATTACCCTACGTCACATAGTTTTTGAGAAAATCGCATTTATCCGTTACACGCAAATTTCGATTTACGGGCATTCACCAAAGGTGTTGAGCAGCACTGGAGGCACCTATCGTAGAAAAATTGTCATTAATTAGTCAAGATATTAACCCATAAAGATATGAACGGTTTGGACATACATACATAATGACAGGGGTGGCGTACTCTATGTACCATCGGTTTTTAAAGCCTAGTTAACATCTTTTAATGATATATATGTGTAATGCAAGGGCCAGTAACACTATAAAAGCAATAAATATCAATTTGTTAAAAAAAAAAAAAAAAAAAAAAAAAAAAAAAAAAAAAGACTAATTCAAGAAGTCTCAGGAAAAAAAAATTATTTATTTATTTTTTTTTTTTTTAGATTTTAATCTTCTATCTTTTCTGAAAATTTTAATATAATTGTTTCCTTCAAATTCTCATTAGAACAGAAGTTACAACAGAAGTATAGCTTTAGTTTATACAGAAGTATAGCTTTTAGAATTACACCCGCTCAATAGCTGAAGAGGCATTTTCGAAACTTTTAAGTCATTTTTCTCCAAATGACTTTTTTGGGCATAACGCGCACGATATCGCAAAAACTTTTGAATATTTTTTCATGAAATTGTCAAAACATATGCTTCATGTTAATCGGTATAAACTGAACCTAAAATTTCTTTTTTATTGCTCAAAAAAATATTTTTTGAGTGATTATGTTGTTAAAATTTTAAAAATTTTGTATTAGCCAAATACAACTTTGGATTAAAAATATAAAAATGCTTTAAATACAAATTTATTTAAGTTCAGGGTAATTATTCAAATCTGAAGAATAAGTAGGCATCAAAAATTTCATTTTAATTATTACACTCTGACGTATAAATAGGGAACAAAATTTTCATTCTACTTTCAAAATTTATTTTGTAATCGTGCGCATAAATTGTTATACCAATTTCCTGCTTGTCAAATGTCTGACACTTTGGGACATTTTACAATTGCTAATTCTACATCTTGGGTTTTTTTTTTTAATACATTAGATGAAAGAACGTACTTTATATTTTTCATCTCAATAAAAATTGTGTTTTAAAATCTCACACATTTTAAGACATGAAATCTTGAAACTAGTCCTTTTTTTTCATTTTTTCCAATTTTAAGAGTCCTGAGACCCCTTAATTACAACGAATTACATAAATACTATGGGATTCGCGGTGTAAGAATTCGACGATATCTCACATTGAAACTCTCAATTTACAAGGTAGTGCCAGCATAGGGAATCTAATGTATTTTCACCTAGCCTCCAAATTTCTTCAGAGTCCTAGAAAATGTCGCTAAAGATGAAACAAATACTTCAATTTCAATCAATCTTCGCAGAGGACACTAGGGTGAAAGGAACTCTTTTATCTAGCGAGAGAAATATTCCTTTGATGTTCACGAGGGTCTCGTTCCCGTGGGAAAGTAGAAAGTGAAACCAGATATTAAACCTGACGCCAAGGTTCCTGACTGCAGCCTATAGAGAAAGGGCTTGTCTATGAGATCATGGGCCACGGATGGTGAGTGGCTAATGGGAGTGGCTTTGGTCCTAGACGGAAAAACGAAACTGATAAAAGAGAATGCAGGAGGATTCTCGAGAGCTTAATTTTCCCTTCTGTTGAAGTTGAGACTTCAAGGTGTTTCTGACCGTGCAGAATGGAAATCTCTCACGGGTCGACGGCTTCGGGACATATTCCGAAGCGCAGAAAAGCGAAAGCCAGGTGTGGCTGTTAAGATATCTCCATCATGGAGTTGAATATCGGAGGTTCCTAAACCTCGGTTAAACATCTACAAAAAGTGCGACATTCCTGTCGAGCATCTCGAACTCTACCTCTGAAAAGTGTGGACATTGAATGTATTAGAGACATTCTCCCTGAAAACAATCTGCCATTAGAGAACTGGACTTGATTCTACAAATACTTTATTGTTAGCTGAACTCGAACCCATATATGAAAAATGTTGTAATTATGAATTATTTAATCAAGAAATCCTTATTTAATTGTTTGTGATACAATAAAATATTTTTTCGATATTGATAAGATCAGGCCGTTAAAGTTGCCCGCTACCACACCACCTTACGACATCGGCTCCGTTACAACTTGGTGGAAGCTAGAAGATTTACAGCAAGAATAATTGTTATTAGAGGAAAGCCCAGGAGGAAACAGACGGCGAACACCCGGAGTTTCTGACAACAACTCGAGAGGCAGCCGAAAGAATCGAAACGACAGTTCCGAGGAAGACAGACGGACAGCCCTTCCGGAGCGGAGACAGTTCATCTAGATCAACTAGACAGTGCTTAGAGACAGTGCAAGGTGGACCTTGGACGACAAACAGTGGGACGCAACACGCCCGATACGAGCCCTTGAGCTACAGTGGACGACACCCGCCGAGTGCCATAACGGACCGTTTCCCAGACAAGATACTTCAAGCAACAACTGTAACAGGTAAGCTCATTTCATTTTGAGTGGCTCTTAAACTATTATTTAGCATACTGATAGGACATTAAAATGTTGTTTAAATAAAAACATGAGAAACTTTTTGAGGTAAATGAAAATATTAATATTATGATAAATCGATAATGTGTAGTTAATGGAAATCTAACGATTAATGCAAATTTATATGTTATGTTATCTTTATCATTATTTTTAATGTTTGGAATGCAGAAAGGATTAGATAGGCTAAATTCATAACTACTCAAAAAAAAATGCCCAGTAATTTTTTTTCTTATATAACTTGTGTAAGAAATATATTTTGATGAGTGATTGTAGAAAGAGAAATTTTGATGCATGCTGGATGGCTAAATGACAAACAGAGTAAATTAAACTTTTACCCTAAATAGTATAGATGCATTTTGATAAAGGTTGCAGAGAATGTTCAGTTCTTGAGAAATACTGGGAATGTAGTTTGCCTATAGTATTTGAAAAATTACTTTAGGTTACTCTAAAGCTTTAAAATTTTGAATTTTATCTTTTGCTTTACGTTTGGCACAAAAATATAGAAATTCTGAAAATCTTTTGAAAAATCATAAAATTATTTTTACATATTGGTTATGCATTTGAAATGTTTATTTATATTGTGTGCTTAGGGATAAAATATTGCTCGTGAGGTGTAAGGTTCATATACTTCTAAATTGATAAACGAAACGAATAGTTTCCGTTTGTATTATTTCAACATACCGTAGTCATGTCGAAGTTAAATTCACTGAAGTACTGCAGGAAAGCGGATTTACAGAATCTCGCGGAAGTTTTAGGGGTGGAAATAGATGAACAAGACAATATGGCAATGATAATCGAAAAAAATTGAAGCAGCAGAAAAATACGACGAGGAACTGACGTTAGTACAGGCAGGGTACATCGTAAAGGATAGGGAAGGACGCATCGCGGCAGAAAAAGAGAAAGAGAGGGGAAAAAAGAGAGAGAGAGGAAAGAGAGAGTTAGGGAAGAGAGAGAGAAAGATAAGGAAAGGGCGTTTACTTTAGAACAGCTAAAATTAACGCAAAGTTCAGAAAGGCGAAATTCTACGGCTAGCAGCGGTTCCGAAAGATCCCTTAAATTACCTCTTAAAACTATTATGCATCGTTTTGATCCTGAACGATCCGACATAACATTATTCCTTAATTTGTTCGAGCGACAGGCGAATAGGTCCGGAATAGAGCAAGATGAATACGTCACACACTTGTTAGCATTATTGCCGGTGGAAATTGCAGAATTGATCTTACGCGAACCAGCTCAAAAAATTGACAATTTCGAACATGTTAAATCGCTTTTATTAGCCCGGTACAGACTGAGTGCGGAAGCGTACCGTCAAAAATTGAATAAACATACACGTAATCCAAGAAACCCGTGGAGAGATTTCATATTCGAATTGAATAGTTTTCTTGAAGGATGGATTAACGGTTTGGGGATTACGCAATTTTCTGAATTAAAAGACTTGTTGATCACTGATCAGATCAAACGACGCGCGCCGGTCGAATTAAAAGAACATTTTATTGATTCGTGGGCGAATTATAAAGATCCCTTGGTGCTCGCTACGACACTAGACGAATACGAGGCGATAAAAGGAGTGTCCAAAAAACGTGGAACATGAGACCCACGCTTGATAGGAAACCGGAAAGGCCTAAGTATGAAGATAAATCGCGCGATAGGAATTCCGAAAGTAAACTCAATTGGCGTGAGCGGGAAACAAATAAAGAAAGGGAAAAAGTCTTCGAACGTAAAAATTGGAATAGGTGTTTTATTTGCTCCAAAATTGGGCATTTAAAAGCCAATTGTCCGGAAAACAAAAGGAACTTAGAACCTATTACTAGCGTTCATCACATTTGCGTAGGTACGAATTTTGAGGAAAGTTTCAAACCTTATCTTAACCGTGCTCTAATTAACAGAAAGGAATGCACGACGTTAAGAGATTCAGGAACTCGCTTTGATGTGACCCCTAAACAATTAAGCCCAATCAGTTAGACGGTGGTGCTGTACGAGTTAGGCAACCGTTGACGAACAATACGCTTCGTTTACCGACCGCCCACGTTGTCTTAGAAATTGAAGGAGTGGGAAATATAAAAACGAGGGCCATAGTAGCAGAGAATGAATCAGACTTGTCGTATTATATATTAGGAAACGAAACTCAAAAATTGATTGATAAAATTAAGAGCGATAATGCCCAGAATTTAAACGCCGTGATAACACGGAGTCAGGCGAAACCGAAACCAGAAGGATTGAAGTCCGATCCGACGCAAGGGAACGAGTCGAAAAAGAGAAACCCCGCGCAAAAATGATTGACGTGAATACGGGAGGAAAATCTAGTGAGGATGAACGTTGGTTAAGGAAGATGAATGGGAATTTTAAAGTAGACGGAGTTGACCTTTTGTTATCCGATCGAGAGGGGAATTTAAGCGTTGGATTAAGCAAGGTTGGGAGAGAAAGGCTTAAAAGAGAACTAGATGCGGACGACTCGTTAAGCGAAGCTAGAACAAGGTCAAAAATAAAGAAGACGCACTGTATTTGTGGGGATTTCGAGAAGTCAAATGACTCCCATATAGGTATAGCTTTAACGGGCGATCAAAGAGATAAGCCGGTAAGAATTGGGCAGACCAGGAACAACAAGAAATCTAGGCGCGATAAAGATACGTTAAAAAGAAATGCATTGTCAGGAGATGCAGGATTAGGACCGCAGCTGTAGAAGTTGGGAGCCGACCCCAAGGTGGGTGGGGTTTGGCGGCGCCCCCGTCGACCAAGGAGCGGTCGTGTGGGGAGGCCAGTATGGCTCTGGTTGCTCCATGTCGTGCCGTGACCCTTGGGAGGGGGTCGGCCGTCAGGTCCACCCTCGAACGCTATCCCCACGGGGAAACGGGCCGGAGGCTCGCCGGTAACGCCGCGGCTCTTCAAGCCTCAGAGGAACTCTTGGTCCGATCCAGGTCCTTCGTGTCTATGCGATACTGGAGTTTTCCTCGCCCAGTGATGAGGACCTAGAGGTGTCTCCACCTAATTTTCGAACGCACTAACAAAGGTAGCGGTCGGTCCTTGCACGGGGTCATGGGCCTTCGGGCCTGTGTACCCTCGACGGCCGTGAGGTAAGGTAGTGGTGGGCGGGCTCTTGCTCGCCTCCACTGGCTCCTTGGCCTTCGGGTCGAGTCGGTGGGGGCGGGCGGGACTCCGTTCCATCCAACCCCCTAGCGAGGCGGGGTCTATCCCGTCTAGGTGGGACTTTCCGTGTCCGCCTGGGGTCGCTAACGGCACCTAGTCTGGGTCAACTGGTTCCCGGCGTGATCCACGAGGGGTTCCGTCGGTCGAGCCGGGTGACTTGGGAGCAAAGCCCGGAGCCGAGTCGCTTTACGGCTGGAGGGACTTTCCCCGTCCTCCCGGGTCTTCAAGTTAGGGCCCTTCTCTAACTTTCCTATCGGCTGGCCCACATAAATGTCTTTGCCGGAAAATGGTAGTTGATCTTGGGGGCCTACCGTAAATTAATTTCGGGTCGGGAAGCCTCGGTTCAGTTCGTGGGCCCAGCGTCTTTATAGGCATCTGGTTCCTGCAGGGCTTGCTGGGTCTACCGGCTCGAGTAACCAAGTATAGGGACCACTTGATTTTTCTAGCTGGGTGGTGAGGACTGTCGTAGCGGCCGTTCGTCTCTGTTTTGGGAATAGCCGTCGTCGTGTGCGATGGGCAGAGGCATCGGTCTTGACCGGAGTGTGCGTGGGGTTCCGCTCTGTTGGGGCTTGTCTGGTGGCGACCTTCGGGGCGCGCCGCGGGGCTTGTCTCGCGGGTGGTTCCCTGCGTAGACAAATGGGCTTGGAAGAGCCTGGGACCGGAAGACGGTCCCCTTTTTTGGGGGTGCCCACTGTCTTGTCTGTTAAAGAGAAATTTCGTAATCAAATGTGTCCAGTATTTGCAAGCTAAGTATAAAATGCAGGAAAAGGTTTTTTAAGGAAGTGATGTAATTAAACATGGGCCACTTAAAATATATGAGCTAACCTTTTCCCTTACAGAATATTACGTCTGGCAGCCGAAATATGATTTGAGGGAGGGGTGTTGTGAGAATTCGACGATATCTCACATTGAAACTCTCAATTTACAAGGTAGAAGCCAGCATAGGGAATCTAATGTATTTTCACCTAGCCTCCAAATTTCTTCAGAGTCCTAGAAAATGTCGCTAAAGATGAAACAAATACTTCAATTTCAATCAATCTTCGCAGAGGACACTAGGGTGAAAGAAACTCTTTTATCTAGCGAGAGAAATATTCCTTTGATGTTCACGAGGGTCTCGTTCCCGTGGGAAAGTAGAAAGTGAAACCAGATATTAAATCTGACGCCAAGGTTCCTGACTGCAGCCTATAGAGAAAGGGCTTGTCTATGAGATCATGGGCCACGGATGGTGAGTGGCTAATGGGAGTGACTTTGGTCCTAGACGGAAAAACGAAACTGATAAAAGAGGATGCAGGAGGATTCTCGAGAGCTTAATTTTCCCTTCTGTTGAAGTTGAGATTTCAAGGTGTTTCTGGCCGTGCAGAGTGGAAATCTCTCACGGGTCGACGGCTTCGGGACATATTCCGAAGCACAGAAAAGCGAAAGCCAGGTGTGGCTGTTAAGATATCTCCATCACGGAATTGAATATCGGAAGTTCCTAAACCTCCGTTAAACATCTACAAAAAGTGCGGCATTCCTGTCGAGCATCTCGAACTCTACCTCTGAAAAGTGTGGACATTGAATGTATTAGAGACATTCTCCCTGAAAACAATCTGCCATTAGAGAACTGGACTTGATTCTACAAATACTTTATTGTTAGCTGAACTCGAACCCATATATGAAAAATGTTGTAATTATGAATTATTTAATCAAGAAATCCTTATTTAATTGTTTGTGATGCAATAAAATATTTTTCGATATTGATAAGACCAGGCCGTTGAAGTTGCCCGCTACCACACCACCTTACGACATCGGCTCCGTTACAGCGGCTATTTTGGAATGAATGGATCTTTCAATCGCCTCGAGTGACTTTAAAAGTTAATTAAAAACCTATCTGGAAAAACGCTGAACGGACCAAGGCGGCATTGCAAATTTGTGACTTCCTTTCGAAGCGCGCTTAGCACAATGCCAAATGTAAACTTTGAAGGAATGCTTTGTTTTAGCTACACTGCAGAAAGTAAAGTTATTACCATGCTGAATTTAGTTTTATGAAATGCCAAATGAAGTTTAAATATGCACTGTTTTTATTGTCAGAACCGAATTAAGTTCATTATAAACAGATTAAGATAATATTAAACTAGTCGGATGTGTCAATCCCAAAACTTTCTTCTATCCCATACATGTTAATACTTCCTGATAAATACAGCACAGCAGCGCCACCGGTTAGGAGATTTATACCAAAATCTAATCAGGGACAACTTATGTAAACTTCTGTTTTTGAATTTGTCTATATCGTGTCTATATTGTTCTATATCTTGGATTTGAAGTTTGATGAAAATCCGTGCATTAGTTTTTGAGATAGAGCTATTTCAGAAATCGTGAAAAGTTCTACATAGCAGTGGCACCTCTTGGACAAATTACACGAAAAACTTATCACTATCAATTTATATCAGGGACTAATCTAAAGTTTGATGAAAATTCATGCATTAGTTCTTCAGATTGCTGAAATCGTGAAAATTACAGCATAGTAGCATCACCTGTTCGGCGATTTACACCAAAAACTAAACAGCACTAATTTATATCAGGGGCTAACTGAATCTGAAGGTTGATGGAAATTCGTGCATTAGTTCCTGAGTTAGAGCTATTGCGGTAATCATGAATAATGCAGCATAACACCGCCACATATTGGGCGATTTACACCAAAAGGTTATCAGCACCGAATTATATCAAGGACTAACTGAATCTGAGGTTTTATGAAAATCCGTGCTTTAGTTCTTGAAATATAGCTATTGTGGAAATCATGAATAATGCAGCATAGCAGCGCCAGCTGCTGAGCGATTTACACCAAAAAGTAATTAGCACCAACTCTTATCCCGGACTAACTGAATCTAAAGTTTTATTAAATTCCGTTCAATAGTTCTTAAGATAGAGCGCCCACAAAATTTGTATCACGCACAGACAGACATTTTGTAAAAACATGTTTTTCATGATCGCTGTCCCCTAAAACGTATAAATCCGTCGAAAACCGGAATACGAAAATTTTCACGAATTTCTTTTTGTAAAGATAGAAGAAAGTAAAAATGAGTTATACAGAATAGCTAGATTTGATATTATTTAGGTTCCATATCTCTTTGAACTTTCATGGTATATCCATTTACATTTTTCTAGTACAGTGAAACCTCGATTATCCAAGCTAATTGGGACCGTTAGTACCTCGGATATCGGAAATCTTGATTAATAGAAACTGTGCGTAAAAACTCGCCGTGCTTGCGAATTTAACATCTCTTAAAATAAAACAAAACAATAGAACGTTTTTTAAATAATAAAAATAAATATACGTAAAGTTCTGTTTCACAGCTTAACAAATTTAAAAAGGAAATCAACTACTAGTAGTAAAATTTAAAAAGCAAATTGAAAAATTTACGAAAGTTCACACGGCCACTGGAAACAAAGCACTGTTTACTGTTGACTTCTCAGGGTCGAATGTTTCTTGGGAGTTGAGTGCTTTTGGGGCAGAAGAGCCTGTATAGCACGGACAGTGAACTAAAAAGTGTTGTCATTTTCAAGACTCATTGAAAAGAAAAAAAAATCAGACTTTGTTATCGGCTCGGTTAAGAGAAACCTCGATTAATCGAAGCTCGGTTAATCGAGGCTCTACTGTATATACTGTTATACCCAACTCTACTTTGTATAGTTTTTTACAAAGTCTTAATATTCTTTTAGCAACTTTTTTTTTTAATAATACAATCACTAATTCATATATTTATTGTACGGAACCCTCTGTACGCGAGTAATACTCGCACTTGACCGTTTATTTGTTATTCATGAAAGATTTCCAACTACAATGTTTTCCCGCTTAAAATTAAATTTTTACAGCAGTGACTTCCAAATATATAGCGATTTTTCATGCAATTTTCAATGTGATTTTTAGCCATTCTTCGAGTTGTATGGCAAATTTTTGACATTCGGAAACTGATTTCGATTTCAAACTTTTTGCCTAATATAGTAAAATTTTCTATTGTACTGTTTTATCCCTTAACAGTAAATTTTCACCGTAGCTATTGTTTAATATTTTGCAATTTTTCGGCTTTCACAATGATTTTTTGACATTTTTAAACGGCGTTATGTTTCAAAGTTCTATCCTAATATGAATTTGGTTCAAAACCTTTAGCCTATTATGCTAAATGTTCTGCTCTGCTATTTTTGAACTGTAGCCATTTTTTGTGTTTTTTTTTTTTTTTTTTTTTTTTTTTTTTTTTTTTTCATTTTTAGAGTTTGTGGAGATTTTTTGAGATACAGAAGAGTAATTCGGTTTCAAACTTTTATCCTAATACAATACATTTTCTCCTGTGAGATTTTTGCTATTTAATCATTTTTTGGCATTTTTCCTCGTTTCACAGCTTGACATTCATCAAAGGAATTAGATTTGAAACCTTTGTCCAAATATAGTATATTTTGACTTTCGTAACTTTTACATTTCTTCGCGTTCCGCTACAATTTTTGACCTAATATAGTAAATTCTGCCCTCTTTTCATAAAATTTATTCGGATTTCATACAGCGATTTTTAAGTTTTTCGTGAATTTTTTATGCGATTTTTAGTGTATTTTCGCGATTTTTGAATTTTTAGTGAATGTCTTATGGGATTTTTAGTGTGTTTTCGCGATTAGTAAAAGGAATCCAGTTTCAATATTCTAGCCCAAAATAGTTATTTTCCCTCTTTTCGATGAAGTTTACTCGAAATACGTGCAATACAATTTTCCGAGGTTTTTTTTTTTTCAATTTATGCCATTTTTTGAATAGAAATAAAGCAAAAATTCAATTTTTACAAGATAAATTGTGAAATTGTTGTCATGAAATTTTTAACACTACAAAAACAGTAATAATACCGTTTAAGTTTTTATGCAGTGGGAAGCAAACCCCTATATAATTAATGTCATAAATTATATAAGAAAGTAACAGAAAAAAGTGATAGATACATAAAAGACTTTTTCACACTTTTTCTATATTTTGTAGATATATTTTTAAGTTTCTATGAACTATTACATACATTTATATTCAAATAGCCTTTTACAGATAGATCAAGTCTAAATATCTGTCTTCGAATGCTTAAAAAATAAATTTTCTATAACTAGTCAGCCAAAATTTGACCTAATATCGAGTACTTGGCAAATTGACCGATTACAGAGTACATAACTGAGTAATCCCTCCGGCTGTAGTAGAAAAATAGCCTTTTTAAGCCAATTGGCTGGGGGGGGGGGGGGAGGATATCGAATTAAAGCAGTATTTAAAATTAAAGATCTTAAAGTCATAGGAGGAACGCTGCCTTCCTATAACTACTCGTTATTGGCCAAAAACTCTGCCAAAATTTGGACGAGTACCAAGTACTATGTACAGAATACACAGTTCGGCTGTAGTTGAAATTTCGAGCTTAAGAAAAGAACGCTGGACCAAACTTACTATCCTAAAAAATTATAGTAGCTTATTAAATAAGCAAAATGTGCATTTACAAAAAAAAAGTATAAGAAAATAAAATAAACCTAAAGAAAAAAAAAACCTAGACAAAAATTCTAGTAATCTTTCATAGCACAATTTTTTTAAAGCTGTTAGATTGATGTGCAAGTATATAAAAAATCAATAGTGCCCCCTACCATACTGCACTGCTTCTGTTACTGGACTGATCGCCACAGTTCTGCTGTAGAAGCTGGTAGACGGGAGGTGCTGGGTTCGAACCCAATGGCGCCCGTCGGCCTAATCGTTCGGAGTTTTCGTGGTTTTCTTCTAACCTTGGATTTCCAAGCGTTAATAGGGGTTGGGTTCCCTTAGAAAGACCCCCACGAAGGGCACTCCCCCCTGGGCCTATATCCTTCGTGCAGATAATTGGCCGTCATAAATACAACCAACCAACCGGATCGCCACAGCTGTAAATAACTGATAATCAAAATTAGGTAGTCTATCTCGGTTCATCATAAATTTGCTTGTCATTTCAAAATAACGATTTCAGAAATAGCATTTTAAAGCACACTGACAGTAAAAAGAACAAAAAAAAATAGAAAACAAATCACCATATGTTGCACATTTGTTTAAAAAGACTCAAGATTTCATTTTAAAAGTATACTTTAAAAAAAAAAACAATAATAGTATTCATGTTTTTAAAATGATTATCATGTTTAAATGGTAAATTTGCTTATCGTTTTAAAATACTATCAATTTCAGCAATGGCATTTTAGAGTACACGAACATATAACAATTTGAAAAAAAAAAAAAAAAAAAAAAAAAAAAACTTAATTTTTACACTCCCGACTCAAAAACAGTTCTTTAAAATGAATTTTTAAAGCTGTAAATCACTGATTATCAAAATTAGATAGTTTATCTCCGTTCCACGTAAATTTGCTTATCATTTCAAAATAGCGATCAATTATAGAAATAGCATTTTAAAGCACACTGACAATAAAAAGAACACACACACACACACAAAAAAAAAAAAAAAAAAAAAAAATAGAAAACGGATCAACATATGTTGCAGATTTGTTTAAAAAGGCTCAAAATTTCATTTTAAAAGTATATATATATATATTTAAAAATAATATTATTCGTGTTTCTAAAACGATTATCATGTTTAAAAGGTAATTTTCTTGTCATTTTAAAATACTAACAATTTCAGAAATGGCATTTTAGAGCACACGAACATATAACAATTTTAAAAGAATACCCTCAATTTTTACACTTCCGAGTCAAAATCATAGTTCTTTAGACAAATGTCAGACGAACGACTTTTTGAACGCTTGTGGTTTCAACAAGAAAAATAAACACCTGCGCTATCCCGGTCAGACGAGCGATCTATGAAACGTTCCCGCCACACAGAGCAGACGACATTATTCGCCGCAACAGAATGATTTCCATTCGATGTTTTCAATAAGCAAAATGGATCTTCTGCATGAAATAAATGATTTTGTAATTTTATATTAGTTATTCAAGAAATTAGAAAAAAGAAATATACACAGACGGTACTAGGTTCATCCTATTTTAAGTAATCGGTAGAAAATTAACTTTGCTGTACACAAAATTTTACAAAAAAAAAAAAAAAAAAAAAAAAAAAAAAGAAAGGAGAGAAAACGGAACGGCCATTTTACCAAACTTAACTATATTTGCTTCAAAAATAGCAAAGAAGATAGATTTCCTTTTAACGAGGTTTATCAGATTTGAACCGGTATATCAGATTTGAATCAAATCGAATAATTCTGCATGAAAAACCCATTTATCTACATTAAAGGGGAACTATCCCCCGTTTTCCCCCTTTATATTTAACCAATAAACCTCCCAACCTAATCAAGGTAGTTCCTTCACATAATAAAATGGTGTACTAAATTTGGAGCAAATCGAATAATTCTGCATGAAAAACATATTTATCTAATTTAAAGGGGGCGGGGGACTAGCCCTCTTTTCCCGATTTATACTTAACTAATGAACCTCCAACTCTAATCAAGGAAGCTCCTTAACATAATAAACCGGTATACCAAATTTGGAGCAAATCGAATAATTCTGCATGAAAAACACATTTATCTAAATTAAAGGGGAGTCTAGACCCCCCCCCTCTTTTCCAACTTTATAATTAACCAATGAACCCCCAAAACTAATCAGAGGAGAGCTTTATCGGAATGAACGTAGACAAATTTTTTCAAGCAAATCGGATAAATCTGCATAAAAAAACATTTATCTAAATTAAAGTTGGAATTAGCCCCCCGTTGTCTCCCTTTATACTTAACCAATGAATCCCCAAAACTAATCAGGGAAGCGCCTTATCAGAATGAAACTAGAAAAAAAAAATTGAAGCAAATCGGATATTTCCATCAAGAGTTATCGCGTTACGTACATACGTACGTATGTATGTACGTATGTACGTAACAGAACCGGCGGGCACATTACTTCTCAAGCTTTGATAGCCTGTGAACTAAAAAAATAAAAAATAAATTACAGTATTTTTAAAACTACATGCTCGCAGTAAATAGAACCGGTACCGGATATGATCACAGAGGCTCTGTTTTGCTGTCTCCTTTCCCATACTGGATTTTCAAAACCAGATATAACTTGTAATGATTTTAATTTCAAAGAATTATTATTAAGAATTCATTATTATTAAGAAAGGCAACATTTGCTGTCTATTTAGGTCCCCGTCACAAAAATCCATTTTAATAAAACAGGCCCTTTCACAAAATTATATTCCATAAAAACATGCTATTAATTCATTATTTTAACATTGTTAGGTTTAAAAATCTGTAATTTGTAAAAAAACAAGTTCCCCCGAAACGAAAACTTTAGCATTTACTTTTCGCAAAATGCCTCCTTCGCCCCCTACCCCGCAAAGAAAAACCCCTACAATTATCCATGAATTTAATTTAGTATACATACTAGGACAAAATAGTATTATTATTAGTAGTATTTGATAAAGATTACATTCAGTTTTTCCTTATAATAATACTTTACTATTTAAATACTTTTCTTATAAAACGTTAACTTGCAACATTAGCATAATTTTAAATGATTTTTTAGGTGCGTTCGTAATTATATAAATACGTAGCACCTATAGTCGTCGTTCAGTCCGTCTGTCCGCATATAACAGAGCAAAAACAATAGCCTGAAATTTTGAATATATAATTGTTGCAAAAGTTTGTCGAGTCTTTTCAAATTTTATGTAAATCGGATGTATAGATTAATGACAGAGACAGTCAAAATCTTCCGTTACATTACGGCCAATGGGAAAAAAAAATTATTGCAAGTGTATTTTAATGATGTTACAGTCTTTCGAACAGAATGAAATTTATATGCACTTATAAAATGCACTCAAATATACAATCAGTACAATTCGGTGCAAAAAATATTTATAAAACTATTTATATTACGAATGCACCTCATTTACCACGTTTGACGAGCAATTTCCAACTTGTTTGTTTATATGAAACAAAATTAATTCATATAATTTATCGATAACTTCCTAATCTTTAGATTTTTCTGATTTTTTTTTTTTGTAAATCAGGGATGCTTTTAACCAAGTTATTATATTTTAATTTTTATCTTTATATAATGTAAGCATGAGGTGTCCAACTATATTGAACACTTTTGTATTTCAAAAATTAGTTAATCTACGTGTATTAAATCCTTTTTAAATTCTAGCGAAAAAATTCGATACGCAACCAGAACCAACAACTTACGAATCACTGATAAAGAAACTTAAAGCCAGCGTCAAAACTTCGGTTCGTCTGGACAACCTAGAAGAAACAAAAGACTTGAGCACGCCACCAACTCCCAGCGAGTTGGGGGAAACGCCGAGCCTCGACGTGCAGCTTTTCGGAATTTTTACCGCAACGATTTGTGGGCGCTCGTCTGAACAGACCAGAAGATTCGTCTGCTCTCAAGAGAGAGCGTCGAAAATGCTGATTTTCAAAATCGCTCGTCTGACATCTGCCTTAAAATGATTTTTTTTTTTTTTAATGAATGATTTTTTTCAAAAAAAGCGAGCACAGCCAAAGTCAGTATGTCCAAATAAACATATCATAGCAATTTAAATAGAAAAGCAAAATAAATTGCAAGATTTCAAAGAACAAAAATCCTGACAGTGAAAATTGTCAACATACTTTGAAAGATTATGATAACAGGCATGAAAGCGGGAAATGGGAAAAAAGGTGGAAATTTTTTTCCATCTATACAACGGTGGCAAATTTTTGTAATTTAGATATATTTTAACAGGAATTTATACAATAAAATGAAATATAATTGTACATATGATTGTTATTTTCTTTTTGTAACTTAGAAATTACCTAATAAATAAACTAACAAAAATTATATAGGTTCATTGAATCAACAAAAAAAAAAAAAAAAAAAAAAAAAGAGAATGGAAGGCAGATTACTAAAAGTATAAATCAAAAGAATCTGATGAATTTATGTGAAGTGCAGTGATTATTTTTTAAAACATATATTATACGTGGTTCGGTTGTTTAAGATTTTCTCTCTCTCTCTTTTCTATGGGGAAAAAAAATTCTCCATGCTAAATATATGCACATCAAAGTTATCGTTGCTCCAGAAATACATCACTGAAACTAACCCAAAAAGTTGTATAAATGGAATAAAATATTCTATTTAAAAAATAATCTTATGTAAACTTCCTTTCCCTTTTAAAATCTAAAAAAAATTCACTCGGGAACGACATCTCAATCAACTTCATTTACCTAATTTTGAGATGGTCATAGGATAAGCTGACCTTTGAATTAATAGCTCTTCTACACAGCAGTTCAGAAATTCTAAGGGTTTAAATAAAATGTCTGAAGAGTAAATTTACCAGACCCCCCCCCCCCCCCCATATGCCTTAAAATTTTTCTTTGCATTTTTGCATCAATCCAGGGAATGTCCAAATTTGTTTTTAAAAAGGTGGAATTCCTCCTTTAGGAGGAACTCTTTCATCCCTGTGATAAAAAACTTACTTTCAAAATAGCGATCAATTTCAAAAATGGCATTTTAAAGCACACTGGCAATAAAAAGAACAAAAAATCGAAAACGAATTGACATATGTTGCAGATTTGTTTAAAAAATCTCAAAAAATCTTTTTTAAAGTATACATTTAAAAAATATATAACCATTAAATAAATATTACCGACCACCAACAAAAACTGTGAAATTATAAATAAAATGACATTAACAAATTGACAAAAATAAAGTTCCCTTCAACACACATAACATAGATTCCAAAAACATAGTAAAAAACAGCAGAAATTGAATAACAGAAAGGGAAATTTGTAGAACTTGGACAGAAGCGTCGGGTTCCAAATGCCTAGAGTTCCACACATAAAATGTGTGGTTTCATCTTCATATTAGCTATAAATTAGCTAAAGAATGTGAATTAGGGACAACCACACGCATAAAACAGAGAAATAAACCACTGAATACCAATTACGTTCAAAATAAAACAAGATTAAAAAAGATAGAGGAAAAATAAAAAACAAATTACCGAATTGAAATCCATACTGTCTTAGCATTAGGCATAACAAAATACAATCATTGGAGATCACCAGCACATGTTGCCAAAAAAGTTTTTTATATGATGGTGGACCAAGGCTCAACAATATACAGCATAGCCAAGCACACTCCCATTATATATAACCATCGCCCTCTATAGATAATTTAGAATTGAGAATGAACTGCTTCGTGTATTCAAATGAATCAGTGTCGTGCTACCATCTATTGACTTATTAGTAAAATAAAAATTATTATATAATAAAAACTATTAATGGGTTAAGTTTTAAAGCAAATACTGTTTAGAGATAGATATATAATAATTAAAAATATGTTAATAAATATATTCAATTGTACTAGAAAAAATAATAACTGATATATTAAATCAAAATGATATGTAAAATGGTGAAATTGGTGATATTTAATGTTTCACATAAATATTTGTACCTTGCTATAACGTATCACAATTTAAATTCCTGTGACAACATTGCATCACCACTTAAATTAATTTATAATTAAATAAAAAAAATATTAAAATTAAGATGCAAAAAGGAATTAATATTAATAATAATTAAATTTTGAAATTAATAAGTTACATTTAATGTTAATACATGGAAAATTTTCCAGAGTGATACATTCGCCTTGCATACAATATTTCAAATGAAAACCAAATTTCAAAATAATTGCTTAAAAGGCGCAATAGCGCATTTGAAATATTGTATGCAAGGCGAATGTTTCTCTCTGGAAAATTTTCCATGTATCAATATAGTTTCAATCGATGCAGGTTTTAATTAAGTTTCGTGTTTGCCCCATGTCAGTGGCTCACGAAATATATTCCATCTTGAGCTGTTTTTTGTAGCCTTGCCAACATATAATAGTGAGAAATTTTCCAGGCTGGGTATCGTTCCATGTGGTTTAGTCGGTAGAATGCCAGTGTGCTATACTGATGGCCATGGTTCGAGTCCCGGCATGGAATCTTTTCCACTGTTGCGCCTTTTAAATAATTATTTTGAAATTGGGTTTTCATTTGAAATACATTTAATGTGTCTACAAACTATCTTAAAAATTAAATACACATAATTTAAGGGAAGAGGAAAGAACAAATAATAAATTTATTAAAAAATGCATTTCATTCTCATGTAATATAGTATACTTTGTATTAGAAATTAATATGATATTGTCCTGAGTAGGCTAAAATTTAAATACAAGTTTATCGTTAAAATTATTAAATATTAATGAATATGAATAAATTTAATATGAATGGATAAATATATAAATATAACTACACCATAATATATATAAAAGTATCGAATCAACATCCATTATAAAATGTGTATTAGCAACGTAGTTATAAATCAAATGCCCCATTTTTTTTAAATATATAAATTAACCATTGCTTATTAATTATGAATGTAAGTCTTTTCTGATGTGTTTATATTATGATATCTTTTCATTATGAATGTCAATATGTCAACAATTCATTTTGAGCCATTTCCTTATTAATAATGGTATCTTATATATATTTAAAATCTATAACCACGGTAGCTAAATGTTTTTAGCAATACTTAAAAATATATATATATTATTCGTGTTTTTAAAATGATGATCATATTTAAAAGATAATTTGCTTGTCATTTTAACCCTAGAACTACCGGAAATTTTACTCAAGTTTTATAAAAACATTCTACACCAGAATTTTTACTGAAAACTATTTAATTTGTTTATTTAACTTATTATTGTCTGATTTATACATTTAGTTTGTTTTGAAGAAATTTCTGGTTTGAATAGATATTTTGAATATTCATGTCGGGTCCATTGGACCCTTCTGGTAGACAGAGGGTTAAAATTGCTATCAATTTCAGATATGTCATTTTTGAGCACACGAACATATTATAAAAATTTGAAAAGAATAGGTACCCTTAATTTTTAAACTTCCGAGTCAAAAACATATTTCTTTAAAATGATTTTTAAACTAGTAGCATGTGCCAATCCCAAAACTTTCTTCTATCTCATGTCAATATTTCATTATAATTAGTTTTATTAGTGTTTTTATTAGAATTGAGCATAACTTCATACACTTTTCGATGGTACAATATTGAAAATTGCACAAAAATTGCTATTACAACGCCCCCTTCCGGCGGAATTTTTCCAAATTCAGGGAGGATCTTCTAGCCATGGTCAAAAACATGCACAAAAAATTTGGTTCAATTCTATGCATAACTTCATACGCTTTTCGATGGTACAATATTCAAAATCACACAAAAATCGCTATTACAGCGCCCCCTACAAGCGGATTTTTTCCAAATTAATGGAGGACCTGCTTGCCATAGCCAAAAACTTCAAATAAAAATTTGGTTCAATTCTATGCATAACTTCATACACTTTTCGATGGTACAATATTCGAAATCACACAAAAATCGCTATTACAGCGCCCCCTACAAGCGGATTTTTTCCAAATTAATAGAGGACCTGCTTGCCATAGCCAAAAACTTAAAATAAAAATTTGGTTCAATTCTATGCATAACTTCATACACTTTTTGATGGTACAATGGCGACAGACAGACGGACAGACAGACATTTTCTATAAACATGTTTTTTGGGATCTCTGACCACTAAAACGTGTAAATCCGTCGAAAACCGGAAGTCGAAAAAAATTTCGATTACAATACTTTCTCCTATTGAGTATTGACGATAGAAGAAAGTAAAAAAGTTTTAATGCACGATTCTTTCAGAAAAGGCGAGCACAGCCAAAGTCAGTAGACACAAATAATCATATCATAACACTTCAAAGAATCAACATATGTTGCAGATTTGTTTAAAAAGGTTCAAAATTTCATCTTAAAAGAAAACAGAAAATTTTAATCACATTTCATTTTCAAAACGTCAAACTATAATTGATATAAATTAAAATATCACAGAGACAGAATTTTAAATAAAATAGGCTTTTTAAAGAAAATCAAACACTAATTTTATGTGATGTATGATATGTTATATTAATGTATGATTACAATAATGTACGATATTATATTAATACTAAATTTAATGTTTGGTGAAATATTTTGAAACATTTAACATAATTTAGGATTTACTTTTTTACTTATGGAGTTTTAATGACTATCTTTCATTTATATGAAACTTCAAGTCAAGTATAGGAAGTACTTGCTACCACCTAGATATTAAAATTACTTCTTGTTAATAAATTTAGTGCTATGTGAATAGTATTAAATTCAGACGAAATTTTAGCCCATAACTTCTTGGAACCCTCCAGTTTGTTCATATTTTGGTAATTATTAAAATTTTACTTACAAAATTTGAAAGGAATTAATTTGAAATGTGATTTTTTTTAAATTAAAATTAAATTTAAACCATCTTAAATTTTGGCATTTTATTAATCTCTAAAGCTCAAATAAATATAATTGTGCTTTTTTAAATCAGTCGGTTCCCAAAGTCTATCCGCAACAAAACAAAACAACATAATATTACCAGACAGTCGGCAGCCGATAGAGGGCGCTATTCCGAATAAACAAACAAGATTGTTTCCAAGTGAGAATTACGGAAACCGACCTAGCTAATTTTCAGACGCAACCTTACAGATTTTCAGCAACAATGACTTTCTTTTAAATAAAAGTAATTTAATACATATTTTATCTCCTACCACACATAATGTATATTGCTTAATTATATTAAAATTATTATAAAATAACACTTGGCAAAAACAGGATTTATCAAAACGATCATTATACAGAAAACAATATAAAAAAAACCACTTACTTAATATATTTTCTCCTTTTACATCCAATATTCTTTATACATGCTCACAGGACGCCACATCACGAAGCCACGAAACACAAATAAATGAAATGACGCGGGCAAGAGAAAAAAAAAAAAAAAAGGCGGGGCGTACGAGCACTTACTAGACAAGCGTCTTCGTCAACATCAAATCCCTCCGCGCAACTTCTCGTGCGCAGGTCTCTCCAGGTTAGGAGCATTCGCATATTTCTCCGTGGGACTTTCAGTTACATGCAAACGAAACGCTTGCAAATGAACTGACTTGCAATGGGATGACGACATACTTGCAATGGGTCGGCAAATACTCATACATTTGTAACGCTTGCAAGAAGTTACTCCTGTCTGCAAAATTGCAAAAAAGAGCATCGATTACAAACGATTTCGATGAATGATAAGCCAATAGGAAGCAAGAAAGCTTATATCAAATACTAAAGGCATTTAAATCGCAGCCAACGTGTTTTTTATTTACAATCTTGCTTCACTCAGCGGCTCAGCAATTTGATATTTTTACGTTTGCTTAGTTATTCCTTTAGACACAACTTCATACAATTTTTTTTTTTTTTAATATGATGCTAGTACGCGCTTTTATTAAACGATTGATGGAACTTGGTATTTTTTTTTTTTTCTGTGCAAAATTCATTTTACTTCTGATTCTCATTTAGCTGCTTACGTACACTTACATTGTTTGTTTTTTGTGTCTAGAAAAGTTTTGTTCTAATATAAATTTTATGTAAAATAAATAAATATATTTTTTTCAGTTTATCATTATGGCTTATAAAGCTTTCATTTTTTAAATTATGGTGTGATAATAAAAATATTAGAAAATATTTAACTAATTTAATTATATGTACAGAATAAAATTTTTCTTACTATTCTAAATGAATATATTTTTTTAGGTGGGGAGGGGGGGGGGGGGAGAGAGAGAGAGAGAGAACTGTTCAATAAACCACAATAGTTAAAACATAGTCATTCAACTAATATCCTGTAGCGACAGAATGTTGTTTCTTTCAGTCAATAGTAAAAATATTGCTAACAAAAATAATTTCTTTAAAAAAGAAATTTTAATTATTAACATTATTTTAAATTTGTGATCGCATATGCAGATTTTGAATATTTTTATTAATTAAATACAATAAAAAATCTAGATTTTATTTTCACAGAAAAAAAATACAGGTATGATTTATTTACATATGAATTAAAAATAAGAAGTTGAATTTTATTAGCCATCAGTCAATTTTGTTCATATTGCTGTAGAAGGAGTGCTTTCAGGACAGATGGGGAGGGGGGGGGGGATCCTGATCAAGCATAAACAAATTTGTGTTATTTTACAGTATTATACACCTGCAGATAAAATGAATGAAACTTGGTAATGGATATAAAAATAAACTAAATGTATGCTAAACTGAGGACTGTTTAGTTAATGAATTGAAACAACTTATAAAATTATAGTACATTTTAATTTTTTTTAGATGAATATATTAATTGAAAGCTGTATTTCAGTTACTATGTTTAAAGTGCATATGTAGAAGGAGAAAAATAGCAACATTTAAATGAATTTGCCATGCTTTATACTACATTTACATAAAATTTACTGTGATTTAAAAAATATTTATTAGATTAAAATAACTGGGTAATTTTTAATAAAAAAATAATTGATTAAGATATTGTGTTGTAGAGTAAAATGTGCCAATGAAGTATTTTTTTTTTTTTTCTAAAACATATTTAGCTTTGCAGCAACAATGAGAGATGGATATGTTGGGGAGGGGGGGAGGGCTGGATAGCTTTTCTCAGAGCATCTAAAAAGCTGATAAGATATATAAAAACTAATTCTATTGAGAGGAACTGGCTCTAAAAACTAACGTAAAGAAAAGCATAAGCAGAAAAAAAATTAGCATACAGCTATTTCGTCTTCTTAACAGCAAAGTATATGTAATGTTACTACTGCTGTTTCTCACTCTTATTTTGCCTGAGGATTGAAGATTGGTCTCCTTTTATGAAACAGCTGGATGCTGAATTTATTTGGGCTGCATGTGCTTTTCATTATGTTGGTTTGTACAAGTCATGTATTTAATAAAATATACTTTATAAACATATAAAGCAATGAAATTCTTCTTTTATGAGTAATAACAGGAGCACAGACAGGATCTTTACCAAAGTGCCATTTTGATTTGAAACATTATTACTTATAAAATGATAAAATTTGTTGTTTTACATACTCATAATATAATTCATTGTAAATACATTTCATGTAAAAAGTGATAATGAAAAGCACACGCAGCCAAAATTAATTTAGCATTTAAATATTTCAATGCTTCATTAAAGGAGTCTCTATTTAATCTTCAGAGTAAAATAAAGCAGAATTAGAAGCAGCATTAATAATAACATAATACTTTGCTACTGTTTTTCTCACTTTTTAGCTCACAGGCTATCAAAGCCTGAGAGCTTATGTGCTCGCCGGTTCTGTATGTACGTACATAACGCGATAACTCTTGATAGAAATAAAGTCGTGGTTAGGTTCAGCCATAGACTTCTTATCTTTACTCTGAGGGTTTAGGTTTTAAGTTTTGTACTCGCAGAGCCGTCCTTAGGGGTGTGCGACAGGTGCGGCCGCACAGGGCCTCGCGCCTAGGAAGGTCTCGCGCCCGGAAAGAAAAAGTACAAAATAGCAAAATATTTATTTTGTTATATATTTAGTTATTTATTTCATAATCAAATTTATATGTGTAAGTATGCTTATTTATAAAATGTAAAATGTTTTTACCAATAAAATGTTCGGTGCAAGTTGTGGACGCTTGAGGAAAAAAATAGATTGTTTGTGGCTTTTATTCATTCTATAGGCATTGTTACACTGTAATCTACATGATTCACACCATATGATTCTGTCAAACTGCTCACCATTACTTTCTAAAATGCTAACTGTTATTTTAGTGGCAGCATAGATTTCTTAACTTTTTGTGTAATCAAGTTTCTTCTTTTACTACACGAATATCGATGCCCCTTTTCGCACGCATACGTATGTCCTGTCGAATAAAGACGGCGGGGAAACAAGGGAGCTGAAAACTCCTAAAAATTTAATGTCTCCCAAAAATTAAGAAACGTTAATGTTTTTAAAGTTTCTTAGAAAAGGGAAAATTTGAGGAAATATTGATTCTGACTCAGAGTTTTTCCTATTTTTTAAATTATCTTATTAAATTAAAAATATTAACATGATTAAATTTAAACAAAATCAACATATTACAATTAAAGAAAAAAAATAGAGTTTACGAGCTAAAAATTTAATCTTTATTACATTCATTACTGCATAACATGAAGTGAACTGACCGAATAATTTAATCGATTAACCCTTCGACTACGAATTTTTTTAAATTAGAAATTGCTGCAACTGGCTACTACTTCGTTTATTCTATTTGTAGAACTTTTAAAAAAAAGCTATTGCACGCTTCTATGACAATTTCGACAAAAATCTGTCAAAAAGATTTTTTTCTATGTAAATAGCAATGCAAAACAAATTTAAACATATTCTATTGTGAAAGCCCTGAAATCGCTCCGTGGGACGGACGTAACTGTAGTCAAATACATAGCTATTTTAAGAATTGCCTTTGATTTATGCTCTGTTTAAATTATTAGAAAGGAATTTTCATTTTTTTGTTCAACAAATAATTGTTTTAAAAATGGCTCGATTTTAGATAATTTTAATCGAATTAAAATTATACAAATTAATTGATTTAATATCGATTTTATATGTATGCACGCTGATTAGCATCAAGTGTTTATTTTAATATTAAAATTGACAGTGTAAGTGCTGGTTTTATGGCAATTCACATGAAATTTTGAGTTACACATATTTATTTATTATTAATACATTTGAACAATATTAAACATTTATTATTAATACGAGTTGGAACCCGTCGAAATTCGACGAATTAAAATGTTTAGAATGGAACTGTTAAATCGAATTTATAATAAACCTATAAAAATAATCACAATAAAAAATTCATCTTGCATTGGTTATCTAACCTAAAATTACCAAAATATTATTTCCAAAAACTTCAACTACTTAAATTATTGGAAAATTAAACTGTATTAGATACGTAATCAATATAAGTAATTATGTTGAAGTTATCGATTGAGGCTCTTAGGTTTGTTTTTACGGGATGAAAAATCAGTAAAAAGGACTTTGCTTTGTCACATCATAAAATTTTCCCCCATAAAAGATAAACTGTACGTTATTTTCAAATTCTCAACATTTGCATACGCACCACCCCAATTCACAATTTAAAAGTATATATTTTAACGCGCAATACTTTATTTATGAATGTATTTCCAAACAAAGTCACGTTTGTCCGATACAACTTTTCATGTGAACATTCGCATAAAATTTAAGTTCTAATCTCAGTACCCGTGAAAATTTACCATTCAGATATTTGCCTTTAGATTCCATAGTATTGGCCATTTAGTATTGGTCAAATATTTAGTTTTTTCAAAGAAAATGATCGTTTTGTTTTAAATATGACATCATTTTTACTCACTGAATCATTTTGCCTAGCATCTAAAATTCCGTATCAGCGTAATGTAAAAATATTGAAATATCTTCTTCAATCTTTTGATTTATGAAGAAGAATGCGTGTTTTTTTTAATGGCTGACGTCATTTTCTGTTCAAAAATTAGAAAAAAGTTACTTTTATTTGCAATGTGAAAATGGCATCAATAAGGATATAATCAATAAAAATAAATAAACCATGATTATTTTCCCTTTACTTTTAATAGAAATGGAGTTGCCACAATTACAAAATTGGTACGAAAAACTATAAAAAAATTAATATCTCAAAATTAAATTGAGATACAGCTTTCAAACAAATTGCATTTAAAAGAGCATTTTTTTCGTTATACGGTGGTGTAAAAATTTAAAATGTGCGATGTTTAGAAGTTTAAAAATTTGCAGTAGAGAAAATTGCAAAACCGAAATTTTATTTCAAATTTCAAAGCGTTGCCATTCGCAGAATGACGTATGCGTTACGCACAGATATGTTTGTCCTTTATAATATAGATACATATTACGTTTCAACCAGAAATCACTTTTGTAACCCTTGAACTCTGCATTTTTCCGATTCGTACATGTACAACCTGTCGTTCGCAGAAGTACTAAATCACACTCATTGTCATATTAATATTTTCCTTACATTTTAAGGAGATATGGCCTACACATTTCTTGAGCTTTATATGGGAATTCTTGAGAAAATGATCTCCATTCATTTGACATAAACAAATCTTTCAGAAACTTTTTCTCTTCAGTTTTATCTGTCTCTTTTTCTGCAATTTTAGGTTGTTTATTTACATTACAGGTTTCTTTTTCAGCCTCAACATCAGAACTTTCTTTAGGGCAAATTACGAAATTTTCAATAAAAAGTGAATAGCATTTAATTTTAAGAGACTCCACACCAAATCGATCAGCAGCCGCATAAACTTTGTGCAGAGATTTCATAGTTAACTCTGCTATTTTTCCGTTATACATATAACGAAGTACTATCTCCAGTATATCGGGTTCAATATTCTCGATTTTTCCTGTGCCTTCGGTAGTTTCCTTCATATTGCAGCGAAACATGCCTGCGAAGAAGTCGGATCTGGCAGTAAGTATAGCCTTGTGGACATGAAAATTTCTTTCACCACATTTTAAAACGAAATCGTGGTTTTCACAGTTGTTAAATAACTTTCCGAAATCGTCAATCAAGCTCCTCACACAAAGAGATTCGGGAATGACTTCTTCACCTGAAAATAACAAAAACGTTAAATAAAATCATAGGGCGAAATGCAAAATTCCTCCTTCAGATAATCGTAAATATAAAGTCGCTCACGGGTAATACGCGATCCCGCTTAATACGCAGATTTTTCTGTTCCCTTGAACATCGCCCATAGGGCTAATACAAAATGTCACGTTTAATACGCGAACGGTTATTACGCGATCCCACTTAATACACGATAGATTTTCGGTCCTTTGAGGCAAAAAATCGCGTTTAAGACGCGAAATCATTGATGAAGATGCGAATTCTTTCTTTCTTCTCTATTGTTGCCAATTTAGCGGATTTTTTTGTTCATATAAAAAAACACTGTTTCCGAATAGTAATATATACTTTATTTAATAATAGATTACTTAAAACGAACATTACTAATCGGAAATAGTGGTAAATATTTAAATTTAAAAAAAAAATCTCCATTAAAACACTGCCATTCTTCTTTGGTACCGCGTCCGAACATTCTTAGTATCTCGCTTCGTGTATGTTTTTACTGTAGTTGAGAGATTTAGACGAATTCAGGATACATGTCATAAAAAGGATTATGATTAGTTTAGAGATAATTATACTTGTTGTTAGTAATGTTTAAATTGTACGTTATATCAGTACTATATTTTATAATGTATATTATAGGGAAAAAAAATGAAACTCACAAAGATTGAACAAATACGACTGCGGTTGTATAATTCTTTTAAGTTTTCTATGCTTTCGTTACTTTTTGCTGTGCTAACAATATTTTTCAGACAAAAATTAATAATATTTCAAATGAAAATCAAATTTCAAAGGGATTGCTTAAAAGGCGCAAAGGCCAACATAGTGAAAAAGATTCCAAGCCGGGACTCGAACCCGGGCCATCAGTATAGCGCACTGACGTTCTACCGACTAAACCACTTGGAACGATACCTAGCTCGGAAAATTTCTCACTATTATATGTTGGCAAGGCTACAAATGTAGCACAAGATGGAATATTGCCAACATATAATAGTGAGAAATTTTCAGAGCTAGGTATCGTTCCAAGTGGTTTAGTCGGTAGAACGTCAGTGCGCTATACTGATGGCCCGGGTTCGAGTCCCGGCTTGGAATCTTTTTCACTATGTTGGCCTTTGCGCCTTTTAAGCAATCACTTTGAAATTTGATTTTCATTTGAAATATTGTATGCAAGGCGAATGTTTCTCTCTGGAATAATTTCCATGTATTAATAAAAATTAATAAAGTAAGTTTTTTTATATTATAAAAAGGGGCAGGATATAATGGTATTCATTATCACAAGTGTTAAAAAAGATTTTAAAAATTGAATTGTGCTTCAAAGATTTAATACTTTTTTCTTTCTGTCAAAAAAATTAGTCAAGCAGGAAAATTATTTTTGTTGCTTCATTTTTGGTTGTAACGTATTAATCAATAATAAAGTCATATTTGATTACATATTTATTTTCAGTTATTATTCCAGTCGAAACTATAAAAAGAAACAAAGAGTAAAGTTGAATACAATTAAATCTAAATCTAAATATAAGTACAGTATAACCTCTTTTATCCGAAACTCTTTTAACCGAAACTCTCGGTTAACCAAAATCCATTTTTAAAGTGTTTTTACTATCACATTCCTTGTGTGCAAAATCCATTTTGAAAGGTTTTTTTCTTTCTTTTTTTAAACTACCATATTCTTGTGTGCAAGCGATCCTTTCCAAACTACTAGTATATATAAATACTTTCGATCCCCTTTCTTAGAGTTCTTTTGAATTAAACTTGAGCTCCCGTAAGCTGCGAAGTGGAGCTAAGAAAACGAACAAATTAGCAATTCTGGAGTTTTTGAATATTTTGCAAAAAATTTGGCATGGCTGGAGCAGCAGAATGACTGTAATACTGGTGAACTAATAATATTAAAAAACTCCGTGATAGAGCTTCAAAGCAAAGGCAATCGAAACTGCGACTAACAAAACATTATTTCAAACCATTGTGAAATATGTAAAAGGTATTTAATTTCAAAATTAAAATTCAGTTAATTTATTCCTGCTTTTATTTTGCTATTGCTTTATTTTTGTTTAAACAATTGTTACCATAATAAAAAATAGTGCATATATTTGTCCTTAATCTTAAAATTGAAGTATTCTCGATTATTCGAAATTTTCGATTTTCCGAAAGAGGGTAGGTCCCAATTACTTCGGATAATCGAGGTTCTACTGTATAAGCACAATTTTCAACCGTAAACATTTAAATGAAAACTCTAATGTTCATTTAGGCGATTAGATGTGTAAATAAACCCAGTTCCTGCAACATTATACAAATGACGTTTAATACGCGATCCCGTTTAATACGCGACTTTTGTCCACTCCTCTGAAACGCGTCTTAACCGGGTTCGACTGTAATATGAACTTATGAGGACAGTTTACCTTTTCAACAATTTTGTTTATTTTTAAAAATATGGTTCAAATGGGGAATTCTGCATTTCAGTGTTCAACTAAAAGTACATTTAAAAAAGAAAATTTAACTACATATTTAATTAAAAATTTAAAAAAGTTTTAAAACATTACATTTTTAAAAATCCCTACTAGTTTTTTAAGTATTGATTTTTTTTTTTTTTTTTTTAAAGATTTTCAAATGTGTATTACATAAGACAGCGCATAGATTTTTAGATATATCTAATATTGCATTTAATTATATAATTTTTTTTTACTGATATATATGGTGAAAAACGATGAAATCTACACTCTTAATTCAAAAGAATGAATTATTCACTCAATAAAAGAACGGAAGTTTTTCTGAGGACGTTCGTTCTTTCTGAGTACCGACTTTCTCAATAAGTTACTATTTTCAAAGAAAACAGGTTTGACAAAGTATTCCTATCATGGAAGACGGTAGTATTCCGAGTGACGCAGCCTTAAGCCTAAAATCGTATCGTATCGTATCGTATCATAGAATTCGTAGATGGCGGAACTCATATATACAACAGCTAACTCGACATCAAAGAAAACGCGAAAAGCCGCCTTTTAATAACTCAGCAGATATAGGTCTTATTGTTCTGAATTTTCTAGAACAGTCTTATATCTGCAGTCTAATCGTATACTGAAATTTTTACATTTCTACGTGCAGTATATTTTGAGATCTAAATAGCCATTTTTAAAGTGAAAACGTTGGTATGATATCGAGGAAGTTCCTAATTTGAAAATCTCGAAAACGGTTCTAACGATTATCTTTAAATTGATACATAATATAAATGTGATTAAGGCGAGGTGAATAACACTTTTCTTTTTTCTGGGAAAACTCTCGTTCGTTAAATAATTCGATTTTTTTTCTCTCGAAAATGACACGGGCGATTTTTTAAAACTCAAATAAATATGTTTCAGATGAACCAAATAACAAATTACTTGTTTCCAGCAAGACTCTTCCCAACAAACACTTGACTTCGGGCCGCATGGCGTATTCGTTGCGGCCAAGGTGAGTTAAGGCCATTTGTAGCCAAACAATACTGTGCCGTAAGTGACACGCCGCTAATGACGGCAGCTATCACCAAACAGGGGATCTATTCTGGTGTCGTAGGAATGCTGAAACCGGTCGGGAAGAGCCGCCTTGGCGATTATTTGCTATTCTGGTGTAGTAGAGTCGAAATTTCGCCGGTCGGAGTGGGTTGCTTTTTTTCCGACTGCTACCTTGTGGTCGAGATCGCAGTGGGTAGGGTTCGGAAAGAATTTTTGCTCTGTTTGGAGGGTTTGGGCACTTGTTTAATATTAAAAAATAGAAAGAGGGCATAGTTTTTCAATTACCAGTGGTCGTAAATATCATGATTTCTTCAAACATATCCAACATATCAAAAATATCCAATGCTTTTTATATTTATCAGATATTTTCAAAATAGTCAACTTATTGATAATTATAAATATTTTCAGACTTAATATAAATAAGAAATTAAAATATATTGCAGTTAGCATGATAACTTAATAAAATATTATTCTAAATGTGTGTTTTTTTCTTTTTTGCTTCTCTTAAGTAACAAAATAGTAGATCAGCTAATTGAAAACAGACCCAATTTGTTAAAAAAAAAAAAAAAAAAAAAAAAAAAAAAAAAAGCTGTAAGATTTAGTATTAAGAAAATTTTGTTGTATAAAACACAATCTGAAATACAAAATAATTTGTTTTAATTAAAAAAAATAATGAACATAATTGTAATTTTGTTGCTTTTTCAATCTCATAATGTGTTGTGCATTTTAAATTAGGGTAAACCAAAATTAGAAAAGATCATTTTAAATGAAGATGTAAATAACTTATCTAAATTAGATGGTTTATCTTTCAATGAGTGTCGTAAGAAATATTGTCTGACGTAATTATTGTCATCTAAAAATTCAGCTTCAAACGTAAAGTTTCTTTTTAGAGAAAGGGTGGGGTGGGGGTGGGGGGGGGGTGCAAAAGTTCTATATCTACAGAACGACACCGTTAATAACAGTCGAAAAATTCATTTACACTTGTTTTCACTGAAAATATAAAATTTTGAAATAAAATATAAAATATCGAAAGTATCAAACGTCTTGACATTTTGAAAGAAATATCAGATATATATCATGGTATATCTCAAGGATAAGCTATTCGATTTCTAAATATACCCATATAAATATATATACTCACTGATATATATATATATATATATGTATATATATATCACCGAGCCCTGTTAATTACAAAATACTATTTTCTTATTTAAAGCTCTTTTACAGATTCTTTAAAAGTTCTTTGACTCGGAAATCTGTGTATTCTTTTTTTCTTGCAAAAAATGTCAACTAATTTACTTACAAATTTAATTCAGACCGAAAAAAATACTTTCATTTTACATGGAAAGGTTTAAAGTTTAAACATGGAAAAATTTCTGAAATAAAAGCTTTTATTTCGGCCTTTTAAACAAACCAAAAGTTTCGGCAAAAAGCCAAGACAGTTCACATTTTTTTCTGTATAATATTAAAGCTGTTCTCAAATTAAAACTCCCTATTTTCTGACACATTCCTGGAATAATTTTTATTCGAAAACACAGAAAACTGGTTGATGTTGTTATTCAGAAACTGCAAACTCGAATAGCATATACCATTTTTCGATAAAGGTAAAGGATTCTTCAGAAAATGCGGTCAAAGTAGGCATTTTGAACCGAAATTATGAAAGTGACTCCCGATAAAGGTCGTCAAAAGATAACATTTGCTTATAACTCAAGATAATACGTTTATATACTTCAAAAATAAAAATACATAAAGGCGCTTTTCAATTCCTAATCACTTCAATTGTCATATCTGCTAATTTCATGCTTTTATGTTTTAAAATTAGTCTGTGTATGTACAGGGCCTGGTGAAACAAAAGAGGAGAGGATGAAGGCCTGGTATTCATTCAATGCCCCTTCCTATGCTGTCACAAAAATTAAACGTGTTCTATGTCTTAAAATAGAGATATGGATATATAAATACATATTTAGATAAATATATTACTTGTGTTTAATCTTTCCCTACTCCAATAGCAAAAAATATGCAGTATAATTTGTACAAGATCGAATTAGATTTTAAATATTATCTCTGTAAAATTCGTTCACCAAGTTTGGCACCCCCTAAAATCAAAGAGGTTCAGTGCCACGGCCCAGTTGGAAGGGTTTTTTAATCAGCCCTTGTGTTTGTGTTCCAAAATTTTGCGTTGTTGAGCGGAGAAAACATATTTTAGATCCGTTTCACAATAATAATAATAATAATAATAATAATTTAAAAAACATTTTATTATTTGTTTTTACATTTAATGATTTAATTGATTCTAATTATATTTTTCACAAAGAATCAAGATTTTCAGTGAATTGATAAAGATACAACAATAATTTTTCATTAGCATATTTAGTTTTCTTTTTCTTTTTTTTTTTTTTTAAATAAGTAATTAAACTCATTGATGATCTCTGTAAGTATTTAAAATATTAATAAATAAAATTAAGGGAAAATAAAATTTGAGAGACTTTCCTTAGAATATTTTTACTGTCACGAAAATAATTAAATCGTGGTGAATTTATAAATTAATTTAAAAAGGAAGGTAGGAGACATTTAAGTACAAAGCTAAATTAATATACTTATTATATATGCATATATTCTTTAAGTTTATTGCAGATTTGAGATTAAGAACAATTATAAGCAAACCTAGATTTTTTTTTTTTTTTTTAATAAAGGTGAAACTAAAGTATATTTAAATATTCGGCCTAATTTATATATGTGTTTTCAGTACTGGTGTGATAAATATAATTAATTTAAAATAAAAGTGGTCTAAAGATGCAAATAAATAAAAAGCTATATAATGTTTATTATTTTTTTAAAATCCATTATATATTAGGCTTCAAATATATATGTAGAGCTTGGTCACCCCCCCCCCCTTTATTTTTCAAAAATATTTTGAAGTCTGAAAAAAAATCTGTCTATTTCACCATAACATTTACTAATCATTTTCTGATATTAAAATAGAACAAAGTTTCTTTCAAAAAATTGATTCAATAATAATAACAAATAGTATTTTATGCATAATTAAAATACAAATGGACATTTTTTCTTAGGTCAGGAAATTTTAAACAGGTTACAGGCACGATCACGCTGATGTAAAACAATGGCATTCATTCCTTCAACTCGTTTTTCTTTTATATAGATAACCCAAACATTCTTTTCCTTTCACGTAAATAACAATAACACTTGACAAAGCAAGACAGCTGTTTCCCTCTCCCAAACATATAAAAACACGTGAGCGCTTTCATCTGATTGGCTACAACTGTGTCCGATCGCACGCAGGGGACATTCTACGTTTCATCCTCCACTGTCGTATAACGAGGGGAGACCAGAATAGCTCTTCGCCCAGTGGTCGCTATGAGACGGCGATCCCGATCCCGATTCCCGGTATTTACTCGATTACACCAGAATAGACGCCCAGATTAGGGATCGGAAGCGAGAAAACAGTTGCGTTTATTTTAGCGGTCAGTCATTGAGGGCAATTTCCGGCAAGCATTTAATGTATCCTCATCGTTTAGACAGTAGAGGGCTAATATTACCTACCCGGCATATTTATTTAAAGAGAGGAAATGTATTTTTTCTTCATTTCTTTTAAATTAATCTTAATTACTTTAAATGTGGATTTTTGTAAAAATATAAAAGCGTTATGAGATTTATATTTAAAGCAGCAAAATAGATTAGATATTTTTTTTTTTAGTTTTAACATATTTTTACAAAATATAAAATAATATTTCCAAACTAATCTTCGATATCTTTGCATGGATATTTTTTTATTGTCATACTGAAAACAATGAATGTAAAACAAAATAATATAAGATTTAAAGTTGTGAATTCAGTGTAAAGGTAAAAAAAAATAAAATTCCTTGCCTCTATTAAATTCCTAATGATTTATGCATATTTATTTGCTTTATTATCATTATTTCACTAATAAAAGTTATAGTTAAAGCCATATATATTTTTTCATAAGCATAAAAATAGTTAATTCAATGCCAGTTACAGGAAAACCAATGGTAAAAAAAACGGAAGAATTACAGAACAAATTTAGATTTAAAAAAAAATAACAATAAATAAATAAAATGTCAGTTACAAGTGCTATTTGTTTAATAATAATAATAATAATAAATAAATAAATAAGTTTGACTGTACATTTTTGCGAGAACGAAACACATATGTATATATGTATATATGAAGTACAAAGAAAGTCGCAAGCCAATGTTAAACCTATGGGTAGAGTTGAATTCAGGACGCTTTTCACCGGGAGGGATTTCTGCGGCTCTATGGGGGGGGATTGTTCATATTGACCATTAAAAACACAAAATCTCAAATCTTCCGGGGGAGGACATCTCATTGCTCCGGGGGGGGGGGATATCCCCCCCCCCCATCGCCACCTTCTGAATTCAACACTGTCTATGGTAGCGTTCTTTTCAAATTTGCAAAAATGAAAATAACTTTATAAAACAAAAATTCTGCAACCAAAGTCAGAAAAGTAAACACTAACCCGGTTAGAATTTAATCTCAGCTATTCAAAAATATATGACTTGAGAAATAAGTGAAATTTATTTATCATACTTTTAAGGACTTCTCATAAAAATATCTTCCATCCCTTCCCCCCAAAGCAAATACCGCTTTCGTATCGCTAAAGGGGTAAGGCAAGGTCAAGGAGAATCTTTCCTAGAATTACTCTCCACCCCACCCAGCTTTGGATTTTTTTTGCCGCGTCATTCGTGCTATTTGTGTACGGTGATAACAACTACAAGCGGTCACTCATTTCATTTCAATATATAGCATTGCATTGTACGTTTGCGTCCGTCCATAGGTATTGATTCGGTAAGTCTTTAAGTTATGTTTATTCATTGCAAATTTATTAATCGCAGAATCTATCTTTTGCATCATTTCGTTTCAAAATTATTGTTTGATACTTATATTTTAGTTTTTATGAATACGCAAGAATTTTTTACTCATACATTTTGTATCTTTCGGTTAAATTACATTCAATAGTTTATTTTATTTTATAGTCTTTATGAATGCACAAGAATTTTATAAACATACATTTGTAATCTTCGATAAAGTAGTGCAAAATTCTTATCAATAGTTATTTTTCTTTATTTAATTATTTTTATTAATTTTTAAGCGATTGCCTAAATAACTTTTAAACGTTATAATTATCGGTATTACTTTCTTTAAAATAGTTTGTATTAGTGCAAATATAAAAATGTGACTTTGTGTACGGTTTATAAAAGAAAGGTGTTTTATTTTCTTCTACCAGGAGAAAATATTTAAGAATTTATACACGAGAAAATTTGATTAACTAAAATTTTAATGAAATTTTGAAATATCAAGATTAATTTAATATATTTTTAAATCAGTATTAAACTATTATTTACATTTCTAATAATTATAAATAATTTTCAAGGATTTTGAAAAAGTTGATAATATATTTTTTTCTAATGATTGTCTATTAAACTGCAAGAGAAATATCTAAATATTATCTCATAAAAGCAAAATTTAAAAATATATGAGGAATATTATACTGTCATTTGTTTACTACATAAACATTTAAACTTATTTTTATATAATATTTGAATGAAAAATGATCAGAAATGATGCAAAAATTTAGATTATAAGGATTTAATAAAACTTTGATGAATAAGCATAATCTAATAGATTTACCAACTAACCTGTGTAAAATATAGTGAAAGTCTAAGTAAAAATAATATCACAAACATGTTACAATTTAATATAAAGTATATAATAACCCGTAAGGCATGGTGACGTTACGGCGACGTCGTTGTGAAGTCACACTGTGACTTTGTGACCGTCGATGTGACGTCACGTGACGTCGATGTGAAGTCACAGTGACTAGAATGTGAGGTCGTTATGGCCGTTTTAGAGCTCATTTGTGACGTCACATTGTGACCAATTTGTGAAGTCACGGTGTGACCAATTTGTGAAATATGTGTCATTTGTGACGAAATTGTCATTAACACTGTGATGATTCTGTGACGACAGTGACAATGTTGTGAAGTCACATTTCGACAATTTTGTGAAAATTGTGTAATTTGTGACGATTTTGTCATTATTTTTGTGACGAATATGTGACTACAATGACAATGTTGTGACAGCGTTAAGATGCAATACATTTATTGAAAAATGAAATCGCTATTCGAGTTCAATCAATGAACTATGACAATGGAGGCAGGAGTGATTATGAGTAAAAGAAAATTCTGAAGTTCGCAGAAAAATTTCAGAATGTTTTTTTCACGATACTTTGTCGAAATTTACGTTTTTTTCGAAATCCTTCGGTGAAATTCACCTTATTTGTACGATTTATTGACAAAATGTCATGTTTTTTCAGTATCATTTGACGAAATTCGCTTTTTTTTCGCTATGCTTTAACAAAATTTGCTTTTTTTCACTATGCTTTGACGAAATTTACGTTTTTCTTCAATCTCTTGACGAAATTGTGATTCTTAGATGAAATTCACGTTTTTGTCCACGACCATTTGAAGAAATTTAGATTTTTTCGCCATCGTTTGACAAAATTCGCCTTTTTGCGCGATTTATTTACAAAATTTCGCCTTTTATGCGGTCCATTGATGAAATTCACGTTTTTTCTACAATCTTTTGACAAAATTTGCTATTCTTTGATGAAATTCGCTTTTTTCCCACGATTTTTTGACGAAATTTGCATTTTTTTCGCAATCTTTTGACGAAATTCACGTTTTCCTTCAATCTCTTGACGAAATTGCGATACTTAGATGAAATTCACGTTTTTTCCCCCGACCTTTTGAAGATATTTAGATTTTTTTCGCGATCGTTTGACAAAATTTGCCTTATTTACGCGATTTATTTACAAAATTTCGCCTTTTATGCGGTCCATTGATTAAATTCGCGTTTTTTCTACAATCTTTTGACAAAATTGCTATTCCTAGGTGAAATTCGCTTTTTTGCACAATCTTTTGACGAAATTTGCATTTTTTCGCGATCCTTTGACGAAATTCACGTTTTATTTTCAATCTCTTGACGAAATTGCGATTCTTAGATTAAATTCACGTTTTTTTCAACTACCTTTTGAAGAAATTAAAATTTTTTTTCGCGATCGTTTGACAAAATTCGCCTTATTTGCGCGTTTTATTTTTAAAAAATCGCCTTTCATGCGGTCCATTGACGAAATTCGCGTTTTTTCTACAAAATTTTGACAAAATTTGCTATTCTTAGATGAAATTCGCTTTTTTCCATGATCTTTTGACGAAATTTGCATTTTTTCGTGATCCTTTTACGAAATTCACCTTTAACCAATCTATTCTTTCTTTTCTATAAACATCATAGCAAGTATAAAAAACTTTTGAGAGTAAAAGAATAATTAGGTAATATTTTCTCATTCTGCTTTTTCAATAATAAATTTACAGCAAATTGGGGCTAAAGAAGAAGGAAAGAATGATATCTGCTCAACAACTACAGTATTTACTCGCGTAATAGTCGCACTTTTTTTGCCAATTTTTTATTCTGAAAGTCTAAGTGCGACTATTATGCGGGGAAATCTACTACACAATATTGTACACTCTAATGCTAAAACCTTACTGGTATAAAAAAAACACATTATAATAAAGTTAGTAACTTATCAAATGTTTCCAATCTATGTGCTGTTTATTAAATACCATTTTTCTTTTTATGGTAATATTTTTATAGACGTAAAATTTACAAATAATCTTTGTTAAAATTTTGACAAAATATTCTCATAATAAATCACTTTCACTGAAGGTATCAGTACCACTATTGTAATATGAATCGGTGTATGAAGAATCTCCGTCATTCCATAAAATGTCATCTTCACTTCTGTCCAAAGCGTCGGAGATTAATAGTATTATTCCTTTGTACAAATGCAAGATGAGCTGCAAACCATATTTGCTTGTTTTGTTATTTGTGCCACTAACTAAATTATATTTATTTGCTGTTTTTATTAATTCTGATATTACTTACTGTTCCATCTAGGCCATTTTTTAAAGTTGCAGCACCCTGCTCTTTTTAAAATGGGCGAAATACATCCTTTTTTTAAAAAATGAAATTCTCCTTTAGTTGCAATCGGAGATTTCTTGTAAAAAACTTCCCCATACCACAGTATTTCTAAATCAGTGTGCCCAAGACCTTGCAAAAATTATAGAACTTTATTTCTTTAGAAAATACAAGATATTGTTAAATCATGTCGTTATTTAATTGTATTTTTCAATTTGTAATTCATAAAATCCTTAAAAATTAATGTCACTTTATTTATCATATTAACAAATCATATACTTTTTTCTTATAACATTACTAAACACATTACTAATATTACATTTACTCATGAAGCTCTGTCATCATGCTCTGATTTTACTGAACTAGCACCTCTTTTTAATACATTTGACTAAAAACACCAAAAAGCATTTTTATATGAAAAATATCAATTATTTATTCAAATAAAGTTTTGAAATTCAATAGCGATACTTTCATATTAGCAACATTCCAAGAGTTTATAGTCGAAGAAATCGCCAAAGATTTTGCTACCTACAGCAGGTTTTTTTTTTTTTTTTTTTTTTATAAATTCTGATAGTTTTAGTAGTTTAAGCGAGCTGTTCGATTACATGTTTATTAAATTTGTTTTATTTATGTACAATTTTTGATGAAGTTTTTAATTTACTATGAATGTTTTAGAATAACGTGTGGTGAAAATTTTATATATACAGTCTGTTACAAATGCATGTAACCATATTTACTATTAACTTTTACATGACGCAGTAAAATAAAAAATAATGAAAATAATATAAAATAGTTAGCTATTTTTATGTGAATAATGTATAAAAATTCAAACCATAAGCACAAAATAAAAACACACATTGATTCATTATTACTATTATTATTTTATTTACAGGATTAGATAATTATAAATAACAAGCCCCCTTTAACCCACATTGTACCGCTGTCCTATAAATAGGACAGCTAATAAAACATTTTTTAAAATAAAATTGGTAAGGATTTTTTGGATGCATTTTGTTATGACGTCTTTAAAATACATAAAAATATAACATATAAACAACAAAAAAAAAAAAAAAAAAAAAAAAAAAAACAAGTAACCAATTAAAATTTAATTGAAAAAAATCTATTTAAAAAATTCTTTAAGAATTGTGATCTTATAATCTAGAATTTTACCGTTATTATTATCTTTTTATTGGAGAAATCATAGAGTATTTTTGTACAACAGAAACAGTTTTTTAAAGTAAAATAAAATATTTGCTCATAAAATTATTTTATGTATGCATTTTATATGTCCTTACTATGTGTCCTACTAATATGTCCTGTTTAAAGGACAACTAGTTACTTAAAAAATTAAAAACTTTTTTTTCAAAATTTTGCTAGTATCTACTTAATTACACAATATTAATGATGTAATTGAAGTTTTAAAATTTTTCAAAAATATTTAATCGGTGTGCTTCAATATGAGTTAATCAGTTTTCTAATAAAGTGTATAGTATAACTATTTTGAAGTTTATGCGTATAAAATCATTCAAGAAGTAAAATATTAAAAGTATCCAGAAAAAAAAATAATAAAATATATTTTACATTTTAGCTTCCTTCATTCAAGTACATGGATATGATTTTAATAATTAAAATATTTCAATAAAACCATATTTAAACCCTCACTGGGTTGCATAATTTCTATATTTATCAACAAATTGAGACACCGGTTTACGTTGAAAACTTTTCGTTCATAATGTTTAACTGAAAAGTTCTTACCAACTAAGGATATCTCTTTATAAATTTTTATAACTTTTGTCACATCTAATAATATTTATTGACACTGATTTTTCCCTCTTAATACTACATTTGCATGATATCCTTTAAATAGTACTTCTCCATTAAGTAAAAAAATTCTTATTTCTTTTAAATAGACTATCTTCTTTTCTTCTGAACATATATTAATTTTTAAATAAAAATATGCAACGCAAATTGCTTGAGACTATCAAAAAATTTTATTCCATAAAAAGGCCTTTTTATTTAGTACGTTAAATACATTTAAATATTTGGTAATTATGTTAAACTTTGATTATAATATTTTTATATGTCATTTTAAAGTTTGAGAAAATATGTGATTTTATCCTATAATATTTTAAAAGAAAACAAATCTGATTAAAATAAATTTATATAATTGATTTTAATCATCTGATTAAAATTGTTGATAGACAGTTATTTATTTCAAAAAATTAAATATTAAATCTACTAAACTTTATTAGGTTAATGAAATGTCTATAAGAATATACTAAAATCGTTATAATTTAAAGAAAAGCAAACTCTGGAATAAAATATTTTCCATACCTTTTTTTTTCCCCTTAACGTCGTTCTTTAAATTCCGATGTAATCCATGTTTTAGGAAGAACAAATTTTGGAAGTAGAAAATATGTGTTCAATAATACATACAACAGCAATGATTGGAATCATTTAAACCACACCAAAGCTGGTGTAAATATCTCAAACTCATACTTTTGTCTAAAGTATTATCTTGGGATGATTATTCCTATGAATTTTTTAGGTTAAATGTTTATATCTGACAGACTGCATGTTCATAACGCTACCTATTGTCCAGCAAAAACTCCATCTGCCTGTTCTAAAGATATAACGCAGTATAGTTTTATCGTCTGCGGTTTTTAGCGCTGTTTTGTTTATGAAAGCAAGAACAGATGGCTTTTCCGTTCTTATACATTTATATGACATAAAGCATACTTCCAATTAAAATTTCTCGTTTCTAGAATTTTTTGATGCATTTAACTTTTTTTTTATGTGTTTCAAAATAGTTCAAGTTTTAAGTTTTGTAAAGCTACTGTCGAATATGGCAATAATTAAACTAATATTGGGAGTGTAACAAATTAAAGAATGTTTAAATTTTTAGAGTATTTAAAATTCATTATGCAATAGTGCAAGGTCTTTTGAAAATAGAAAATTAAATTTTATATTATAGGTAGTAAATGCAACATAAAAAAGAAATAAAATAACTGGAGAAATAATGTTTTTAGTGTGGGAGTGGGGGGCGGGGGGGCGGGATCAGGCAAGTGTCATTTTTTTCTATTTTAATTTCCTGTAGAATAAAACATCTTGTAAGATAACAGTATTTTTCAAAATAAATTTCCAGAAACGAAAAAAATATAAATAAATATAAATAATTAATTACGCCACGTGTTTTGCATATATTTTTTATATTTTATTTTATATTCGGAAAAAGTTAAATTTATTTAAAAAGTGTGACACAAGTAGCCAAATTTATTTTTTAAGAATTGCTACTAAAAATAACTAAACACTAGCAGAAAAGTTTATTACTGAAAATATGCAAGTGTTTTTATTTATATAATAAAACATTGCTTTATTGCAAAACTCCGTCCCTTCCCATGCCCACACACAAACAAATCTTCGCTTTCTCCACCTGTATATTAATTTCTGCCATTTCCGCTGATAACAATAATTTATAGATAACAAACCAATTTCCCGGATTATAGAATACAGGGTAAAAACATTTTCTTATTATTGAAATCTCTACAGTTAATACATTTTTCTATATTGACCACTAATAACCCCAAAAAAACATTTCTATAAGAAAAATATCAATTATGTATTCAAATAAAGTTTTAAAATTCAATAGCGATACTTTCAAAATAAAGCAACATTCCAATAAATATTAGCAACATTCCAAGAGCTAATAGTCGAAAAAATCGCCAAATATTTTACTATTTACAACAGTTTTTTTAATTCAAATAGTTTTAATAGTCTAAGCGAGTAGTTAGATTACGTGTCTATTATATTTGTGTTTTATTTATGTACATTTTTTGATGAAGTTTTTAATTTTGTTGTGGAATATTAGCCGGGAACAAACACTGAATTATTTTTATTGTTTGAAGTGGGAAGTTTTAATCTTAACATATGTTTTGTCACACTGTGAGTTTACAACATGGTAGGGTTTTTTGTCACATAATGAGACGTACGTTACATGTAGTGTCATAACAATGACGTCACAATTTTTTAAAATTGACAGAAAAATATTTTTTACGCTAAATAACATGTTTTGAAGAATTTTTGTAATTTTTAAAAGTTTTCTAAGAAGTTCACATATCAGTCACAATGTGACGTCGCTTAGTGGTGGCATTTTGGTCACAGTTGTGACGTGACCACAGTGACTTACAGTGACGTCACAATGACGTCACTGTGACCATGCATGCTATGAGGGAAACTATGTTAAAATCATGTATAATATTTAAGCATAAATTCGAAATTTATTCTTTAAAATAAAATACTTTTAAAAAGGTTAATTGAATGATAAAATGTTTTGGCAGGTTAAAAAAAAAAATCCTATAATTGTTTAGATATACTTATCAAGAAAATCAAGTTACTTTAACTTGAACTTTTTCAAAAATGTTCAAAATACAATATTTGATAATGAATTAATTGATTAGTTATTTCTTCATTTATATACTTTATAAATTTTTATGAAATGCAGCAATTTAAATATGCATTGCATATAAAATTTGTAAATATGTAAGTGAAGAAATAAACAAATAAATGAATGCATTATGTGAAGTATTGTATTTGGAAATTTTTTTGAAAAAGTTCAAAGTGAAAGAATTTGATTTTCTTGAAAAGCGTACCTAAATAATTATAAGATTTCTTTAATCCTGCAAAAATATTTTATCATTTAATTAGCCTGCTAAAAAGGTATTTTCTTTTATAGAATAAATTTTGATTTATACCTAAACAATCATTATGGCACAACCGTGGCTAGTGATTACATTTTAAATAACCATAATAGGCTTTTTTGTGGGCAGGTTTGGGCTAAATTTAATTTATTACAACCATAAATGGTAGGACAAAGGCTAGCTTCTGGTTAGCTTTTATTTTTAATGGCCATTAAAATAATAATTGTGGGCAGTTTAAGGCTATCTAACACTTTTACTGAAAAGTTAGTGGCACGATTGAGGGCAACTTCTTGTACTTACGGCCAATTTTCTTGCGGCCTTATTGTGTCCAGCGTGACACTTTTTTTACGGAGCCGTAATTTTCATTGATAACGGGCCTCCATCGAACACTTTCGGCCAAGGCTAACGAACCCATCAGTGGCCCGAAAGTTCTGTGTTTGTTGGGTTGTTCGTTTTATAATGCGCATGAAAAATCGGACTATATTTCTTCGCCATTCTATGGAAATTTCACCGAAAATGCGTGACACTGTATTCATACACATGCTTTCTTTTTAACCACTTTTGGGGAGAAAAATTTTGTCTTCCCACTGGCTGAGTGGTTAAGGGCCATCGTCTACTGATCTTAAGATAGGCAGTTCGATACTCGCTGGTACTTGTTTTCACATGTGAATGTGTTTTTTTTTCTTTTAAAGTCTGTTAGTTGACCATTATTCTCAGTTCCTTTGTAATTTTTTAATTGCTATTAAGTTAAATAAAATTACAATTATAATGACGCCAATTTGATGATGATTATTTCTTGGCAATTTTTCAACAATAAAAATATTACCATAAATTTTATAAATATATTTAATTTCAATCACTTTACAAAAAATATACATTAATAATTATTATTTGAATATAAATCACACGATCAGAAATGTAAAAAAAATAATTCATTTCAGCTCTTCTTTTTATAATATCATTTTTTATTATTATGACGGTCAATCAATATATAATCACTGACATCCATAATATTATTATTATTATAATTATTATTTTCCTTGCATAAAAACTATTGTGATGTAATAATTCTTTTATAATAAATAATTTAGTTGAAATGTTTTATTTATAAATAACAATGAAGTTTGATAACCCCGAGACAATTACATAATAAGCATATCAGAATTCTGGTGTCGCCATCTTTTGACGCAATTCCGTACTACATTTTGTCTCTTATTCGAAAAAAAAAAAAAACTAACGCTCTTCGCCGCTTTGAAAGAATCTCTTGTGACTAGAGGTCTATTTCGCAAATATTAAGAAAATTACTGCATACAAAAATATTAAAATGGGTAGTATTATAGAGAAATGTTTGATAAAAACGTTGAAGTAGACAGTTTTTAAATCGAAGAATTTTTTTAAGAGATATTTAATGTTAAATCTGGATAAAATTGTCTCATTAAAAAAGTCTCATAGGAAAAAATATATATACATGGGAATTTAATCATTTTCATTCAATTTAATCATTCAATAGAAACTCGAAGTTTGCAGAGTGCATCTATTATTTTTAACTTGCCTAATTTTTTGACGGTTTATTTCAATTTTAAATTAAAATTTTCAGAATTTCCAGAGATATTTTTTACATATTTTAGAAAAGGTTATTTTAAATTGTTGCCAATAGTTAAAAAAGCGCAAAGAATAATATATCCTTTAAATTAAAAATTTCTTCACACGTGACTATTATAAACAGAAAAAAATCCTTTTAAATTAGAATTAAATGATAACGTGTTAAAAGCAGGAAAATATTAAACATTACGTCATAAAAATTGTTTTTACACATGCTTACTTAAAACGAAAGAAAATTATAAAATAATCAATTATTTTCAAATTAGAATTAAATGATTACGCATTAAAAGCAGGAAAACATTGAAAATTACGTCATAAAAATTATATTTACACGTGAATATTAAAAGAAAAAGAAAATTTTTAAATAATAAATTCATTGATATGTGTTAAAAGTCGTAAATGGAGGAAATTACGTCATATTGGCCAAAGTGGCCAAATAATAATATTGCAAAACAGTTTAAATTAAAAAATATATTTATATGAGAGATTTATTTCAAATTTCGAGATGATATTTTTAACTATAGTTGCCAATTTTAAGGTAGCGCAAATAATAATATTATCTTTCTAATAATAAAAATATTTTCAGTTGAATGTTACAAAGAGAAAGGAAAGTTTGGTGAAAATTATGTCAGATTTAAAACGTTACATTTAAAATCTCTTATTTAAAATCATTTTCTTATAGCGTTGTTAAAAAATACCATAAAGCAAAGACTCTGTTGACTTAGTTCCTTTTATATTTGGTAATTTTCAAATGTTTAACTAATCTTATTTAATCAAGCAGGGAAACAGCAACTAACATCAGCTGATTCGGTTTTGAAATCCCTCAGTAAAAGGGAAACCCGTTTACAGTAAGATCGCCATTGATTTTTTAATTATACAGAGCAGCCTCGATTATCCGAGCTAATTGGGACTGTTAGTAAATCGGAATCGGAAATCTCGGTTAATAGAAACTGTGTGTAAAAACTCGCCGTGCTTGCGAATTTAACATCTCTTTTAAAAAAATATATAGAACGTTTTTTAAATAATAAAAGTAAATATATGTAAAGTTCTGTTTCACAGCTTAACAAATTTAAAAAGAAAATCAACTACCAGTAGTAAATTTTAAAATGCAAATTGAAAAATTTACGAAAGTTCACACAGCCACTGGAAACAAAGCATTGTTCGCTATTGACTTCTCAGGGTCCAATGTTTCTTTGGAGTTGAGTGCTTTTGGGGGCAGAATAGCCTGTATAGCACGGACAGTGAGCTAAAGAGTGTGGTTATTTTTAAGGCTCATTCAGAAGGGGAAAAAAAATCAGACTTTGTTATCGGCTCGGTTAACAGAAACCTCGATTAATCGAAGCTCGGTTAATACAGGTTCTACTATAATTCAATCTTCCGTAATCTTTTTAAAGGATCAAATTAATGGACTTTAGCACAAAGTCACATAGCTGATAACTGCCATGCTTGTTGGCCACCTTTTTTTCAAAAAGTTTGCTTCGCCTTATTCAATTAATGGGATATCTCCGATAAAATAAGTCACATTTTCCCGTTCTAAAATACTGGTATCCAAAAATCGTAGCATGTAACTGACACTACAAGTACTCATGGAACCAGACTATTTTAAGTCTGATTTTTATTATAGACTATATAAAATTATTAAAAATATATATTATGATAGGAACTAGCGGGCTTCGTCCGCTATTTACGTTACGGATATAAAAATCATGTTTTTTTTTTAGGGAAAAAGAAATAAAAACCTATTTGATGATAGGTTTATAAAGACACATTTTGTATTTGTTATATTTCCGGGGATGAGGAGGGGGGGGGGGACTATTTTGATTAAATATCGCAATTAGTCCACATGGCAGATATAATTATGATAGACACTAGCGGGCTTCGCCCCTCTATGGCGCCTTATGAGTCCAGCTTCCATAACTCAGAAACTACCTTTCGGACATCAATGCAACAGATTCCAAACGTTATAATTAACTTAATAATCACCCTATATAGCATTAAAGTAAATTTATGAGTACTGCATACTATTTTTTTATCGTAATTTCTGAAGAGAAAAAATTATTTCGGTTCCATTCTTAGGTACTGGTCTGAAAAATTTTGAAAAAGGGGGGAAGGAGGGGACATGAGACTGCTGTTTGTCAAACAACATAACGGGGTCTGGCTTATTCAACTTGGTTTTTGATGACTTCAATTGGAAGGTGGTTTGTTTAAAAGAGTGCGTTCCCTGCCCCATGAAAATTGGAACTATAGGTGCACCATCTATGTAAGGATTTAATAATTATTAATTAACATTTTGGATTTATTAATTTAAGGATAAAGTGTTTTTAAAGGAATATCAAATGAAACCCTCTGTGCGATCTGCGATTATACTTACCCACTTGTTTTTATATACAAACTACTATAAGGAAAATTGTAATAAAATAGTAAAAATTAAATCTGCATTAAATCCCATAAGTATCTTTTTTTTTAATCATTTTATCCCTAACCTCAAAAAAGTAATGATATCAATGCAAAAACCCTTGACGGGTTAAAAGTTTCTGACGCAGCACTTTATCTTATGCTCTAAGAATTTTAAATATGGAACTTAAAAATACTGATATCAAATTTTGAGTGACGTTATGCTATTTCTTAAAAAATATATTTGTATTTATTTCATCATTTTATTTTTGTTTTATTTATAATCGCATGTGCAAAAGTTATGTTCAACATGAAAAGCTGCATAAAATTTTATTCGCTGTTGCTTTATCATTTACATCTCTCATAAATTCAAAATATGAGTTTTAAAAGATACGATATAAAATTTAAGTGACGCCTTGATGTGACTTTAAAAGGTTTGTTTTAAAATTCAATTTAAATTATTTTTGACTTGGTTAAAATATTTTTTTTACATCTACACAATACTTTTAATTTTCCAATTCACTGTTAAATATATCACTTTCATTGAATCTATACTATGCATTGAAATGTATTTATTTCAATACATTGATTTATCTTTTGTGTCACGCTATTCAAAATTGTGAGTAAGATTTATGTAAATGGTTTCTTTGCGTCATTGTGTCCAAACTACATGAAATGTATGAAAAAGGATAGTTTGACGCAAATAAACCATTTACATAAATCTTACTCACAATTTTGAATAGCGTGACACAAAAGATAAATCAATTTATTGAAATAAATACATATCAATGCATAGTATAGATTCAATGAAAGTGATATATTTAACAGTGAATTGGAAAATTAAAAGTATTGTGTAGATGTAAAAAAACATTTTAACCAAGTCAAAAATAATTTAAATTGAATTTTAAAACAAACCTTTTAAAGTCACATCAAGGCGTCACTTAAATTTTATATCGTATCTTTTAAAACTCATATTTTGAATTTATGAGAGATGTAAATGATAAAGCAACAGCGAATAAAATTTTATGCAGCTTTTCATGTTGAACATAACTTTTGCACATGCGATTACAAATAAAACAAAAATAAAATGATGAAATAAATACAAATATATTTTTTAAGAAATAGCATAACGTCACTCAAAATTTGATATCAGTATTTTTAAGTTACATATTTAAAATTCTTAGAGCATAAGATAAAGTGCTGCGTCAGAAACTTTTAACCCGTCAAGGGTTTTTGCATTGATTGGAGTTATACACAGAATCGTTCTGATTTTAAAGCGAACTAGAAAGAACTCTTTAAAGGGTGGATTTCAGAGCCCATTCATTGGTTGTAATCCCGTCACGTGATACATGGTTTGCCGAGCGCGTTATCTATCTGTTACTTAAAAAGTGAGTTGTCGCAGGGGGGGTACCATTCGTGCGATGCGCCAACTGTAAAGATTTCTTAACTGCTCGCGCATTACGTCACGTGGCGGACAGATTCGCCTCGCTTCGCTCGTTTCAATTGTATTCTGTATGCTGTTCTGCGTTGAAATTTCTTTTCTGTGAATGATTTTAATTATTCTATGACTTTTTGAAACAAAAAAACCTAATGAATGCATTATATAAACATGTTCTAATAACTCTCGGAGAACAAATATACAGATTTAACAATACAGTACAGAGTCTCAAATCCGGACGTCGAAATACGGAACTCTTCCAAATCCGAGCATTTTGTTAACGGGCGATTATTTTTCTGGAAAATCGCAACGAAAAACATTAAAATCACAGAGAACAAAATTTACTATAATAGGCTGCAATTTTAAAACCGAACGCGAGAAATTCCGAATAAACTTTAATAAAAGAAGAAAAAAAAAAAAAAGAGGACAGCATTTACTATATTGGACTAATCGATTAAAACCGGATTTCTTACACAAATGCAGACAAATCGCCATGAAATGGGGAAAAAAGTTCAAAACTCGCAGAGGAGAAAATTTATTATATTTGACTAAAAGTTGGTAATCGAGTTCCATTTACAATTTCTCAAAACTCTAAAAATCAGATAAAAAATTCGGAAAAATGCAAAAATCTCTGCACGAACTCCGAATAAACTTTATTGAAACAAGTTGGAAATTGCACGTCACGTCAAACGTGGCAAATGAGGGCCGTTCGTTACTATAACTAGTTTTATAAATATTTTTTGCACTGCATATTGTACTGAATGTATATTTTAGTGCACTTAGTGCACTTATTTTAGTGCATGTCAATTTAATTCTGTTCGAAAGGCTGTAACATCACTAAATTGCACTTGAAATCATTTTTTCCGATTTTCATAAAGTTTGAAATGACTCTACAAAATTATGCAACAATTATATACTTTAAATTTCAAACGATTCGGTTGGGTAGTTTTTGCTCTGTTACATGCGGACGGACGGACAGGCAGACAGACGGACTGAACGACGACTATAGGTGCTACGTATTTATATAATTACGAACGCACCTAAAAGTGACAAGATTTACTATAGTGGGCTACAAAAATAAAGCTGGATTACTTTTATTCCTATCATATGGAAAAATCGGCGCCAAATTAAAAAAAAAAAAAAGTCAAAACTTGCATAAAAATTTTTCCTTTGTTATTGTGATTTTTTTTTACCTTTTTATAAAAAAAAAATTCCTGTATTAAAATATTTGCTTTAGCATTATCTTTTTTTACTTTCTTTTATCTATAACAGAAGAAAGTATTGTAGTCGAAATTTCGTTCGACTTGAAGTTTTCGTCGGATTTATATGTTTTAAGGGTCAGAGATCCCGAAAAACATGTTTTTACAAAATATCTGTCTGTCCGTATATATGTGTGTCTCATTATATCATCGGAAACTATACGAAGTTATGCATAGAAATCAACCAAATTTCATATAAGTGTTTTGCTGTGATGGTGCTGTAATAGCGATTTTTATGCCATTTTCAATATTCTATCATCGAAAAGCGTATGATGTTTTCAATAGAATGGAACAAAATTTCATGTGTATGTTTTTGACTATGGCCAGCTGGTCCAGGTTGAATCCGGGGATATTCCGTCGAGATGGGCGCTGTAATAGCGATTTTTGTGCCTTTTTCTGTATTGTTTCATCCAAAAGCATACAAAGTTAGGCATAAATTTAAACCGAACTTCATACATGTAATTTTGACTATTGACGCCAGGTCCCAGTTGTAAATGGATGTATAACCCTGGAATTGGGCGCTGTGTTAACGATTATTGTGCTATTTTCCTGATTTTTCGTAATTCTGTTGTACATCAGCTGCTGATGCAGCGACATGCACTTCGTATCTAGCTAACTCGGCTATTCGCGAACAGGTGACGTACAATAGAATAACGATAATATTTATTTTATTAAATATTATGTTCGAGTTACACTGATTAATAAAATGAAGCAGAAATTTAAGAGGAAAATTAATGTAGGGTTGGAGTAATAACCTATAAGCAGTGCTTAATTTGCGGCAGAGCTCAGCTCCGCTACTTCTTTGTTTTTAGTGGAAATTTAAATATTGGTCTGAACACTGACGTTCACTCCGGAGTTCAGCGGAAATAGTGTTTCTAAAAAAATCTAACTCTAAATTTTATTTTTCTTTCCCTCCCATCTCCAATTTTTTGAGTTCTTTCCTACCAAGGAGCTTACGTGACATAGTGTGTCATGTGTAGGATTTTTTTTTCAATGGTTTCAGAACGGCGATGAGGAATGTCAGAATTAATCGCAACTGTTTCTGCCGTTTTTACTCGCGTTTTTTTTTTTTTTTTTTTTTTTTTTTTTTTTTGTTCATATTTATTAAATATTCCTTCTGATTAACTTTCTATCTCCGCGCGGTGCTTAAATTGTTCCGAATATCACAGGAGCGCAACTCCAGTACTCCTTTATTTTTAGTGAATATTTAAATATTAGTTAGAACAGACCGGAGTTTAAAAATTCTGAACACCAATACAAAGAATTCCGTGACGAGTAGGATTTTCTGAAAATTCCTCACTCCTGATTTTAATGTTTTTCTCTGTTCATTTATTAGAATTCAAAATGTATCATATACGTATATATATCATTTCTTTTTGAGGAAGACTAAATTGCTTTAAAATTTGCAAATAAGGTATGAAATATAAATATGAGTGTGTGCTGGAGGGGGGGGGGGGTATACACTTAGTTGTTATTACTGCAGAATATTAGAGCTCCAGTACTTTTTTTTTTTTTTTTGCTAGAAACTAAGCCCTGTGTATATATATTATTAAAGATATTTGAATCATGTTGATGTGCATTTAAACTAAAGAATTTAAAAATTGAATTTTGATTATTAATGAGGATCAATGATTTTGCAACTTGATAGTGTGTAAAAAGTATTAGTCACATGCATTATTGAAAGTATAACAATGGCTCTTACTTTTTTTTTTCTTTCTATTTTTTGAAAATGTTAATTCATCGGTAAATCGGTATACCTCAGTAAATTTTCTTTCTATTGTTTCCTATTTGTATGGAGAAATGTTATATTTGATGTGTTTTATAAGATAACATGGAAATTTTAGAAAGGAAGTTGTTTTAAATTTTTCAGTTTTTTGCTGAAATTTTGTATACATGAAATAACGATATTGGTATTTGAAAATAATAATGCAAACAAATATGCACAGTACATATTTTTTTCATAATATAATTAATTTAATTACATAGTTAATATTTTTGCATTACTTTGATCCTGAATAAGCATGGTGACATTCGGAATTTTTTGAAAACTTATATCTAGTAATCGGACAATGCAAAGATTTAAAAGATTTGATGTGTGAATTTTGCTATATTTATTGTGTTTGGTAATTCTAGTCTTTTTATTACTACTGCTGTGTCATCATATTCATATAATACATCCATTCATTTTATTTAACAATAGTTTAAAAGTTTTCATTTGTACTTTTACGCATTAAAAATTTAATTTTTTCACGAATTTACTCAAGTATTTGAATGTAAACAAACGTATCACGATATTATTTTACAATTATGTATTTTACATTTAATTAACTCCAATCAGTGTTTGAACAAATTATTTTAAGGAAAATGATTTCGTTCAATTTACTTTCGAAGATCTGCTTTTTAAAAATTTATTTACTTCATATTCCGTTCTTTTTACGCATCTATTTACTTTCGATCTCCGATCTTTCCGCCACGTGACGTTTCAGTCCTGCTCTGCTCTGATTGGCTATCCTTCAAATGGAACAACCTTATATAGAAGAACCTTGAGTTGTCGTTTGTTTTGTGAAGCTTAAAGCTTGTTGTTAGTACTAGCTGCATATATTAATATTAGTGGGAAACATGTGCCTAAAAGGTTACATATTTTGTATCCCTAAAGAATAGGAGTGATTACATTTTCCATAAACACAATGTATTAGGGAATGCATAGGCGTAACCAGGGGGGGTGCCCTGGGTGCCCGGGCACCCCCCCCCCCCCCCCCCCCCCCCGCTTGCGCAGACTCAAGCACAATTATTTAAAAAAAATCGAAATCTACAAAAGAAAAAAAAATAAAGAAGTGAAAGCAGAGTTTAATTAGTTTAGCAAATTAGCTTAGTTCAGAAAACTAACAGCCTAAGTTTTGAAATGTGATAAAAAAAAAAGAAACCCACGTTCTTTTTATCTTTCTTTCTTTCTTTTTTTAAGAAAATTATATTGTTTATCTTTTTTAAAACTAGAATATTTACAAGAATCTGTATTAGTCATAGTAAGTCAAAAAGATGGCTTCATAATCCCACTTTGACGTCTTTTGTTTGGGGGAGATTTTTTGTAACACCGTTCTTTCTATGTCATGTTTCTACAATTTCATGAGAAATTAAGGCTGTTCTCGACTGCTCTGCTCAACAAGCGCGAAACGTTCTGACACGTTTACAAATTAATTTTTTAACGGAAAGATATAAAATTGAAAAGCCTGACCAGGGAAGCGGTTTGGAATCGAACTATGTTTTCATTTTTTGATCAATCAATTATGTATTGAGTTAGAAGCGATTTGGATCACGTGACAAGAACGTTTTTCGCTCTTTCTTGATTGCTCTTTCTCCTTTCGCGTGGAAATTCGGTTCAAAACGCCCACTTTGACACTATTTTCTGAAAGATCTATTGCGTTTGAAAAAACACGAAAAAAAAAACAGCTCGATGACATAGTTTCTGAACAATAACACTCGCTAGATTCATGCATTTCCGAACAAAAATACAAAAATAAATTAAAACTTACGTCACAAAGTTGCCCTTTTGGATTTGAGAACAGCCTAAACGCAAGTTCTTGACGAAGATAGAAACTATTTGTCTCTTTGCTTTCGTAGTTTAAAATCTATAAAGAAGCAAAAAAATTTTAAAGGAAAAGCAGATGTGAAACGATATTCTAAAATACGATTAGACGGGGGGAAATAGGAGGGAGTGTACAGACCCTACCTCCTTTGAAAGTGAAAAATAATAGCACAGAAAATTCAAATTAATCTGGAGGATCGTTGGTTGGTTCAATTTCGTGTTTCGCGGCCATTTTTTGATATTCGTAAAAGGAATATGGTTGCTGTCTTTCACGTCAATATAGTAATTTTTTCCTCTGAAAATTTTCATACGATTTTTAAAGTTTCTTCTCGTTTCGCGGCGTTCTTTTGAAAGTAAGAAAAGGGGACCCGGTTTCAATTTTTTAGACCAGTGCAGTAAATTTTGACCAAATTCGCGATTTTATTCTGTGGTCATTTCATGATATTTACAATTTTTCCCCAAAATCGTTTGACGAAATTCTCGTCTTTCTACGCAATTTTTTTTGTCGAAATCCGCACTTTCACCACTAACCTATGACGAAATTCATGATGAAATTCGCGTTCTCTTTCACGATCTTTTGACGAAATTCGTTTTCCCTTTCTGCGATCCTTTGACGAAATTCTCGCTTTTACCGCGATCCTCTGATGAAATTTATTTTCTGTTGCGGCCGATTGACGAAACTGATTTTTTTACAGGGGTTATTTGTGGAAATTCGCGATAATTTTGCGCGACCGATCGGGAAAATTCTCGATATCTTTCCGTACCAATTAACAAAATTCTCTACTCCTTTCCGCGATATTTTGACGAAATTAGCAAAAATTTTTCGTCAATCGTTTATCGAAATTCGTAATTTTTTGCGAAATCTTTTGCCGAAATTCACGATTATTTTCTGCACTCTTTTATCGAAATTCTCGATATTTTTCCACGATCGTTTGAAGAAATTCTCAATTTTTTCCGGGGCCGATTCACGAATCGACTTTGAAAAATTCCGTAAAAGAAATAAAAATCGCGGATTAAAAAAAAAACCATTTAAATACTCACTGAAAAATCACTGGTCTGTGAAAGAATTTGGAGGGGGAAATACTGCACAGCATTTTTTATTATGCAGGACATTCCTTTTCTGTGCGCAAATCGCGCGATTCCGCTCGTTATTTCAAACCCAATCACTCAAAAAAAAGTTCATGACTAGAGGGTTTTTTTTTTTTTTTTTTTTTTTTTTTTACGAACGTAGAATTAAACAATTCTAAGATTGAGGTGGACACTGCCTTCGGCAACGTACTCCCGAGCAAGCTACGACCTCTTCTGTCTCGAAAGAAGCTAATCTTGAATTATTGCATTTTTATTTCGAGCCAAATTAAATTTTCAGCTTCCTTATAAGAACTGATTTGACATTCTCCCGATTCGAATTTAATCACGGCAATTTCCTGCTTCAAAAAAAGTAAAAAAATCGCCTCAAAGCACGAAAACCACCGCTAAAAATCGCATTAAAAATTCGGAAAAGATTCAAAAACTACAGGGAACGAAATTAACTAATTGGTAAAAGATTTAAACCGGATTCCTTTTAGGAATGTATAAAAAACACTCTAAAAATAACATTAAAAAATTGTTAAAAATTGAAAAATCGCTGTAAGAATCTCGAAAACACTTTATTGAAAAGAAGACAAAGTTTATACTGGATAAAATATTGAAATCGGATTCTTTTTACCCGACTGCCAAGAAGGGTTATGTGTTTCGGACGTATCTAGGTATGTGGATTTCTATATACCCTGGAAACATCGCAACGGCTGGATGGATTTTAATGAATGGGGTCTCTATCGATTCGTCCGATGGTTATAGGCAGGGTTTTGTTTTTATAAATTCAAAATGGCCACCGTGAAATACAAAATGGCGGTAGACACGAAAAAAAATTACACACCATATTGAGTGGCATATCATTGGATAGGTCTTTCAAAATGAAGACGATGTTTCATTGACTATTTTACAGTCAGAAGCTCCGTTTAAATATTACACATCCTGGAAGTTGTGTAGGTAGGATCTCTAGCTTTATTGCAATTCTAACCTTCATAGACATCTATAGGCCTCCACAATATAGTGTTTATAGGTAGGTGCTAACAATTAAACACAACTTAAAAGTCATCAAAACAAGTAAATAAAAAAAATAGGTAAGTAATATAAAAAATAGTTTCGCATTGGTGAGCAGTAGCGCTAACTTTTCATAAGTATTGGGTGGGCTCAAATATTTTTGAGTAAAATAACACATATAACCCCCCCCCCCCCCCTTAGCGTGTATGTGTGTGGCGAGAGAGAGGGGTGGGAGCAAATGACTAAAGATTCGAAATTAAATTATGTTTTTTCTAAGCAAATTTTTAAATTATTATAATTTAATTCTAATTTTATAAATAATTTTATTAAATTATATTCTTATACGTTCGTCCTTATAAATAAATTAATATTTATTTTAAATAACATTGGAATTGCTAACGATTGAAAGCGCAAAAAACGAAAAGCATAGAGAGAAGAAAAAATGAGAAATTAAGTTAACTGAAAAGTATTTTTAATCAAAAGCAATTTCTAAAGTTAACTAGCTATAACTGAATGAAAATTTATGTACAAAATGTATACTGGCAACGAATGGTGCAGCTTGGTTTAGATAGACTTCCTGACAATTTGGGATGCCTGCACATCAGCAATGTCGTCTTTCTCAGAGAAGTCATAAAATAATCAGGCAGATGACTTTGTTACAAACTTCACAGTGTATTCATCTTCATCAGGGATATATCAATAATAAGGCCTGTGAATTTTTGATCAGACTTCTTTACACTGAATTTCGCAAGGACCCAGTCACCAATCATTGGATTCACTGCAGCGAGAACCTCTGGTTTAACTTCCATGGGCTGCTTCGACTCTTTTTTATCCTCTTTTAATCCACCCAATTTAATAATTTAGTACAGTTAGCACATGTGTTTTAATTTAATTTATGGCCGAAAATACGGTACTTTGATTTAACGTAATTTTTGCGAAATTGTCTGTTAACAGCGATTTTTAATATTTACATTCCAACGTGTAGCGCGGATAACTGATGATCGTAACTAATTTATAGCCTAATTTCATATAACAAAGAATAATTTCAGTTTTAAACATAGGATCAATAAAAATTTGCTCTCAAAGGTCTTTCAATTTTGATCAATATTTATACATTCATATATTGACCTCAACTCGCACAAAAAGATGGCCTATACCCATTTTACCCTATGTGACAAAATATGGCATAAAATTTTTGTGAGTAAATAAATTTACTCATTTTTTGAGTTTTCTATTAGAAAAATCCTTCTTCTTTAAAATCCAAACAGTTTATTTTTTAAATTCTTCCTGTATATATTTTTTTAAAGAAGTTTATCACCCCCTAAAAACACTTTGTTCTATCTTCTGAAAAACAAAATGGCTGCCAAGCCCAGTATATATATTGCTAGTTTGTTTTTACCAAATTTAAATATTGCCAGATATGTGAGCATTTCATTCATACTTTAAATTTTTCAAAAAAATTTGCCTAGTAAAAAAATAAAAATAAAATATAAAATATACCCATTTTACCCCGGGTCTCCCTATATTGTAGTCACCGAAGAGCTTTATCAATTCAAGGCATCAAGACAGATGACAAAATATGCAGAAAAAAATGTTTTCGTGAGAAATTTAACTATACACCCGCTGAAGGGGTTTTCAGTGCTCCTTTAAGTCTAATAGATGTCCTTACTAACAAACTTACTTACAAACATAATTATTTTGATAACGTTAATAAAACCAAATTTCATTTCAGCGATTAAATAAATAATTAAATAAATTAATTAAATAATTTGAAATTGGGAAAGCTGAGAGATCAAATTATTGGGTGGGCTTGCGCCTCATGGGCCCATATAAGTTGGCGCCACTGTTGAAGAGAAATAATTAATTAGTTCGCTTTTTACGCAGCCGGGTTTTTTGATTTTTTAAATTTAATTTACTAATTTGAAAAAAAAAATGCCGTAAAATGCGAAAAAATTCGCATAAAACATTAATTGAAAAATTTCAGAAATTGTCTTCGATATCCATGACTTCAGGCATACAGGTCCTGTCAAATCTTACGGCTGTGCGAGCGGGCTGCATTGTTTTTACAGAGTTCAGTGCTCGCGCATACTAGAGATGAGACGGGCTCGATTTTTATACCAATCTTCGGGCTCGGACTCATTCTTTTAAACTTGACATTTTGATTTATTCTCATACAGAAAAAATACAAATAACTTTTCTTTCTTAAAAATTACTTATTTCATTTTTAGTCATTTTAATGCTATTTTGATCAGATAAGAGGAAACATAAATCGTAATTTTCTTGAATTATAATTGTGATATTTGCAGATTCATATCCGGTCTTTACAGCGATGGTCTTGACAGCGATGATCTGCTGGTGGCGCCATTCGGAATACGGTGCCATTGGGCTATTTTTAATAAGAACATTTATTTAATGATTATTATTATTATTTTAGAGATCTAACGCGAAATGAATATTTTGTTTTGTTTTTAGTCGACCAACATTGGCTTAAGGTTTGCGAATTTTTAGTGTTTTATTGTGTGCGAGTTATAATCGCTCTTTTTAAGAAAATAATGTGAGTGATTCTATCCATTTTGCATCACGAACTTTGCTCATACAGCTGCTCTGCTATTCATATTCGCGAAGTCACTTTTATTTGTAAGTAAATATAATTCGCATTATTGTTATTCCGATAGAAAGCAATCGAGCAGTGTTTTCTCTTTTCCTATAAAAGCTTCAGATCTTTCAGGATAACGGTGTCAAATTTTTAATTTAAACTGATTTGCAAGGACACGAGAATAACAAAAGATTGTTTTGAGGAAGGAGTTTATTATAATTTAAGATGCACACCTTTTATAGGAAATAGAAAAACGTTGTGCGATTCTTCGTCATTTATGAGTAATTTCTGAATATTTCGATCATTTATTGATATAACGAATTTCGTTAATATGTCCATCAGATTTGATTCTTGGGGAGAAAAAATAAGAGAATATTTTTAAAAAGTATATATTTATTGTATAGGAAATTTCTTTTTCGATGATATTAAATGTAAATAATGTAAATTTCATAAAATTAATTATAAGCTGGGAATTAATAGTTATTTTTACTTCCATGAAAGAAGTTGTTACAAACAATTTGATTTACTCTCGTTTGAACAATTTCAAATATTATGAAATTTTTCCCCCTTGTATTGCATACTTTTGGTATCGGGCTCGGGAGGGCCCGGGCTCCGAAAAGTGAGCCCGAACTCATCTCTAGCGCATACACACACATTGACAGACAAGCACCTATCTTTATTATTATAGTCGCATCATGATAGTATAATTTTTATCTTGATAAAATTTAGTGTATATTATCATGACCAACTTAATATATTCAACACATTTCGTGGTAAAAACATGAAATACCGTAATTTCCGGTCTATAATCCGCGGATCAAACAATTACGTTCGAACCCAGAAATCATGTTTCATAAAACGTAACTTTTTAAATCGTAATAAATATTTAACTTCAATAATGAAATAAAATTTCTGGATCGAAACCTGGTTGTTTGATCCACGGATTATAGGCAGGAAATTACGATATTAATGAATATTATAATTATTTATAATAATAAAATAATTATTTGTATAGACTTTCCTCCAAAATTTCTCGGGTCCCTCCGGTGATCCCTAGGAAGTCATGAAGTCACATTCTGAAAAACTTTCGTGCGTATGTACTGGCGTACAGCATGTATTATCTGAGATTTATCATCCCGCAAAATTTCATCTACAAGACTTTGACTGGGATAATTTTAGATCTTATGCAGTGTTCCCCTGTGCCTATAGAAGTTTCCAGCATGATTAAATCCCTTTTTTAATCTTTATAAGAAGTTAGGGTGCCAAAAGATTTTACACTTGTGGTAATCTCTTGTGGTGGTGGGCACTTAAAGGTGACATAAAGGTGGACTCTTACTTAATTTACTTAGTCACTGTCTTATGTCACTGCTGCAAGGAGATTTACATATTCCTTTTTTTTTTTTCTTTTTTACTATTAGATCTAGTTTGATGCTTTGAATACCTTCTCACGCAAACAAAAATCGCGTTTGAGCCCTTTTTAAACGAAATACCACACAACTATACCTTCTAAGATGAAAACCTGTCTAAAACGGAAATTCGACGTTTTAAGAGGGATCGTTTTAGCAGGTTTTACCATATAAGATTGTTTGTATGCAACATGTTCAGGTTAAGAAGTCTGGGCACCCCCCCGTTCAGAAGGCTGGTTACGCCTATGGAATGTACTCTTTTACATAAAAATACATGATGCCTAACGGCAGAAAACAAGATGGCCGGTTATACAAGACAAGACTTTTCTCCTGCAGTACATTGTAAGGTAACGCTGTTGTATTTTGATATTCCTTGTTGTATTTTGATATTCCTTGTTGTATTTTTACATTGTATATATTATTTTGGCGTTAATGTTATTATTTTTAAACAGAAAATATGAATTTCTACGATTTTTTTCCTTTTTCGTAAGATAAATGTATTCTAAAATATTTCGCAAACTTCATATTATGATTTAGTACAATAACTTTTGGAAATTTTAAAGCAATTTATTGCGATCTATAAAACACTCTTGAAAATATTATTGTCTTATATTCAAGTTGTATAATTACGTTAATTCAGATTTACTTTATGTAAACATATTATTTTTTGTTTACATTATTATTTATTAACTTTTTTTGCTAATCATACAGAGAAATATTTGTTGAACACAGATCCATGATAATAAAAGGTTTGTGTTTTTTAAAAATAGGGTATGCGTTCTATTTCTGTTGAAATATTTCAGTATGTAGTATGCAAGTATTTATTAATAATCACATTCTCCTGACAGTAGTTAACTTTAGGGGAAGACGGGGTACAATGAAACATTACTTGTAAAATCAGTCAAATTTGTCATAGAGAGTTGCAGTTTATATATATGTTATACAACTATATGTTCCAATTACTGATGTGATTTGGATACATTCACACTTCTACAACAGTAGCAATAGAAGATTATTGCTTTTACGCCATTGAAAGTAACTTTCTTTACTAAAAGTAATTTTGTTTATTTTTCCTTGTTGTTATATGTAATAATTATTTTTTCTATACATTGTTTTCTTTGGGTTGTTGTCTTCATACATCCAAAACCAAACAAAAAAAAATAAATATTAGAAGTTTGAAAATAAATTTTTATTTAGTAACCTCAGTGCGGGGTACAATGAAACACTTGCAGACGGGGTACAATGAAACATGTTTTATTATAGTAATAAAAGTAGTAAATAGAATATATCAGAAGTAAGAGTAGGAAAACAGAAAAAAAAAGAGTTTTGTTCTAACCAGGTCAGTAAAAAATGCTCTTGTTAAGCAATTAAAAAACAGGAAGAGAAAAAAAGCTGAGAAGGGATTGTTTTGTAAACAAACTCTGCCTGCTACAGACTCTGATGATGATCCAGATTTTTTTCCTGGCCCAGCTGGTCATCGAGGTACTAAGAATGAGATATTCACACACAACATGTATGGCACAAGCAGTATCCGTATAAATGAAAACATAAGGAAATATATACTGTTGGAGAAATCATACATTTAAATGAAGTCAAATGTGAAATACTTGATATAAAGACTCCAACCTAGGTTTTTTTTTTTTTTTTAGAAACTTACATTTAAAAAAAAACTCATTCTGTTGAAACTACCATCCCATATTCCTTCAGGATCAACTGAAATATAAACAGAAATGCTAATTTTTGAAACTGACTTGCGCCAATTTAATGTAAAATGAAAGGTATTTCTTAAACTAATAGAATTTTCTTATTTTTCATCTTAGACTATACTATTTCTATCAATTTCCTTATTAATCAAGTTTTGTTTTTGTATTTATCTCATTTTTCATAAAATAAACTATACTGGGTGAAAATGCTTCTATCATTTGGAGTGTTTCATTGTACCCCAGTATGTGTTTCATTGTACCCCGGCATACGGGGTACAATGAAACACTGTAAGACATTAATTTTTTGTTATTTTTCAAGCATAAAGATATTGTTTAGAACCTAATAAAAATTTATTTAGATGGGGAAAATACAAGATTAAAAATATGCATTAATTATATTTTTGTGCATGCAAAATTGTGGATAGGAAAAAAAAATTAGTAAATTTTGTTTCATTGTACCCCGTCTTCCCCTATACATAAATAAATTCTAGATGTGCACCTTTGTATATATCTGAATGAAGATAAGTTATTAAATACTTGTATGGTGCATGGATTAAATATTTTAACAAGCATAAAACATATCCTAAATTTAAAGAAACACAAAAGCAAAAAAAAGGTTTTTATTATTATGCATTCTTTATTTTACAAATATTTTTCAGTATCATAAAGTAAAATATATTAATATAGGGTAGATGCACCAGTTTTGGCCACTTTTAGAGAAAATTCAAAATAAAAATTTTACAGTTCTTGACCGATTTAAGCATATTAAATCATAATAATATCATTCTTTAGTAAATTTAATTGTCTTTCTGTTAGCTATAATGATTTTCTACAGAATATTTTAGATTGTGAGTAATAACTCATCAAGTAATTTATTCCAATTTGTACCAGTTTTGGCCACCCCTACACCAGTTTTGGTCATCTCCATGCACCAGTTTTGGCCACTCCAATATCATGTAGTTTAACAAACGTTTTAATTGATAATAAGTAAAAATAAAGCATTTTTATGCAACATCTATTTTACCACACATATATTTGTTTGCTGTATTAAGAGAATTTCGCAAATTTCTTTATGAATTGATAAAAACATCAAGTAAAATATACTTATTTTGATTTTAACTGAAAGTTTCAATTAAAAAACAAAAAAATATATTTAAATTTGATTAATAAACGGGACAACAGTGCCTATAGGACATAAAGATTAACTATTTAATCAGTTTTATAATTATTCATGGATTGTGGCTTGTTTCATGTGGCCAAAAGTGGAACATATGTTGTACCCTTTTTGGCCATCCCCATGGTCATAACTGGTACATATAGCAAATTTAATGCACCAGTTTTGGCCACCCCCCATTAAACTGTTAAAATAAGTAATTTAAATGTAAAATTGCAGTAGAGAGAAAGCTTACCTCATAAAACCTAATAGAAATTTGTTTCAGAACAAATGGAACCCTATAAGTGCCTAATGTTGAAAGATTCTGAAAACTTGTCAGCTAAGCAAAAATCTTAACACATGTACGCACACACTGCAGTTTCACACATTTATTTTTTTTGCAAGTCACATTTTAGCAAAAAATAAACAAATGATATTGTAAATGATAAAAGAGAGTTTGCTTAAAGTGTAAGAATGCATATTATTTGTTAGCATGAATTCACAGGCTAAATATTGGACAAATTGATCCAATGTGGCCAAAACTGGTACAGTGGCCAAAACTGGTGCATCTACCCTATAATAATATAAAAAATAATCGAAGAAATTAATATTTTTCATATTAAAAGTAACAAAACAACGTTAAGTAACGCTAAAATTATATATACAATGTATAAATACAACAAAGCATATCATTTAAATACAATGCATCGAATGATTCTAAGTTAGGAGAGAAATCTTGTCTTGATTTTACAATATTTTTTACCCAGTTTACCATTTGAAAATAAAAAAAAATAACCAAATTTGTTTGCATCAGGATTAAATTAGAAGAAAATTAATAGTTTTACAAGACAGTTGTGTGATCGGGGAGGTGGGGGAGCTGGTGCACAAAAATCTGAATTTGGGTGAAGTTTAATAAAATCACAAATCTGCCAAAACACAGTATCTGACATTATAAAAGTAATTTTAATTATATATTTTAATCATTCGAGGTTTAGATTTTTTTCTAAGCTAATAAGTAAAGCAGAAAAATTCTAATTTTTTACCATTAAATATGATTGAACTTTAATAGTACTACCCTCAACAGCATGCATGGTCACGGTGACGCCGTTGTGACGTCACTGTGGTCACGTCACATCTGTGACCAAAATGCCACCACTCAGTGATGTCACATTGTGACTGAGATGTGAACTTCTTAGAAAAATTTAAAAAATTACAAAAAATATTCAAAACATGTTATTTATGTAAAATTATATTTTCTGGCAATAAAAAAATTTTTTTTGACGTTCCTGTTATGTCACTGCATGTAACGTACGTCTCGTCACATATGTGACGAAAAAACCACCATATTGTAAGTCACAGTGTGACAAAAATATGAGCATCAAAAATCTTTGAAAATGAACAGAAATATTTTAAACATGCCCGAGTTACAGTAACATAAGGAATGAAAACATATTAGTGGATAGGAAATAGTAAATTCGGACACGAAAAGAGGTGGGGGGGGGGGGGGGCATAAAAAGGAAAATGCACGGTACAAGTATCAACAAACTAGATTTTCATGCTATATTTTATCAATTTGTTATCTAAGACAGTGCAGTATACTTTTTTTTATGATTTCAATTTTATCTACCATTGCAATTTAATCCTTCACCGATTGTTATTATTATAAAAGTGTTTCTCGGAAAAATGGTACGTTATGAAGCAATTTGGATAACATATTTAGAATTAGGAATATTAAATCTGTACACTTTACATATTTAGTTTGCAGGGAGGAAGTTTTTTGTCGACCAGTGTTATTCGAAACACTTCTGTGGTTTCAAACTAAAATTTTCTGTTGCAGTTAAGTCTGCAGCTTTTAATGAGCACGTAGAAAGAGTATTCAGAGTTTAGTCATATATGCATTTCTTGCTTTAGAATTTGCATTCAAGTCATATTTTTTCCTGTTAGTGTTTAACTATTCTAAATAACTATTTTTTAAAAAATTCTACTTCTTTCAGACTTTTAAAATAAAATTAGCATTTTCCGAAAAAATATTTATACAAATTTTATACAAAACCCATGATATAATTATTCATATTTTAAATTCGTGTTTTAGAAATACGACTTTAAAAAAAGCTATTTTACAAATAGTTTTATTCTACAGAAAATGAATATAAAAAAATGACAGATTGACAAAGAAAATTTTTTTATCCTGTATACTCTCTTTTCATTTATTAAGATGCCTAATTTGTATTTATTACGTGTAAAACAAACTTTACTTTAAAAAAAAAGAAAGAAAAAAGGCAGGTGTTTCATTCAAATAGAAAATTTTCATTACAGACAAAAATTATAATAATACAGTATAAGCACCTGCTTGCGCGTGCGCGTGCGCTATCGTCTGCGCTCGATTAAACCGTAGAATAAAATAAGGATCAGAACTTATGACGCGGGAAGTATGTCTGACAATTTTGTCATTTTGTCAGAAATATGTCTGACAATTTAGGATAAAACACGGATATTATTAAACTATTTATGGAACTTAAAAGGTATGTCTTATTTAATGTAAATTTTTTATTCCCGTTTGATAGATTAAAGTTAAATAAGTTGTAGTATGTCATATGCAATGAGACTGATCTGCAATTCTTTTCCGATTCGATGCTGTAAAATATCTTAATCTGCATCTCTAGAAGGGAAAAAAAAAAGCTGATGCAGAGACTGATTCTAACACAGTATTTATCGTCATTAATATTTTGGAGTTAAATATGATATTCGATTATAATGATATTAGGAAACTGTTTCAATTTTGAAATTAACATTATACTGGGAAAATATCTTTTTACATATTGTAGTAGTGAAACTTTTGAAAGATGTTTTTTTCATTGTTAGTAATATTTTAAATTAGTATTTAAAATCTTAAATCTTCATACCAATGTTTTCAGATTTAACATTTGCCAAAATTATAAAATAGTAGAAATTCCTTATAACATATGGAAAGATTTTTGAGAAATTGTTAAATGCATTTAATTCATCTATTGTAGTTTGTTGTTGCTTAATAGTACAATTATAAATACTAATTATTTAGTGTTTTTCAAATTGATATATTTATTTATTTTTTTAATTCTATTTAATCATTTTTTTTTTGCTGTTTGTGATTTTAATCGAACATTTAAGTGTAGACATTCAGAATCAGTTATTAAATTTTCTTTTATTGTAAACTCATTTTCTACGTTTTCGATACATTTATTTTATTGGCATTAAAAAATAAAAAATAATATTTAAGCATTGAAATAAAGTGTTTTTCAGGCCCGATAAAGTTGAAAAGTGTTTATGACTTCGGTTTGTTTGGCCGTCTGTCCGCGCTCTAACTCGCGTAAATATACTCGGATTGACTTGAAATTTTTGGATGTTATTGACGTTTACCATAGCAAGGTCCCTATTTGTAATGAAGTTTGTAGCATGTTTAGTTCATTTACAGGGACAGTCAAAAGTATTCCATTACATTACGGCCTGTGGGAGAAAAAATCGTTTCAAATGATTTTAATGATTTTACACGCTTTCAAACAGAATAAAATTGATATGCATTTATGAAGCGCACTAAAATGTGCATTCCGTAGAATATGCAATGCAGAGAATAGTTATTGTTTATTTATAGGGCTAAAAAAGGAATTCCAATACATAATGATATAGGGGTGGAGGGAATTGTTTGCGGCGTACTATATTTATGTTACTCTATTTGATATGTAATGAAATTGATATACGTCGTTGAGGTTTGCATACCATGAATTATTTCATGTATAATACGAAGTGTATATAGCATTTACAGGGACACACAAAATATTTCAGATACTATATTGTATCCGAAGTACTGTTCATTAGCGATGATTGCTGGAAATGCATTTTTAATTATGATATGCGCTTTTATGATTCACTACATTTATGCAAAGTATATGGTGTATATATATATGCTATAATTCATATACAGGACTATACAGAAGTATTCGTAAGGGTTACTGGGTATTGCTTAAAGGTGTTTTTTAAATAAGTTATGCATTTTTACGCTGCACTGTATTTAATTTACTAAGAAATGTTTGTAGAATATAGATAAAATGATATACAGGGTCACGCAAAGAATTGGATACGTTGCCGTCTATAAATTATAATTTCTGGAAATGTGATTTCAGCAGTTTTAAAAGTGTTTTAGTTTGAATTAAATTTTAACTAAATAGTGGCGTGTAATAAAGGTTCTAGGTAAACTACAGGGTTGTACAAAATTACTTAAGTATGTTTCCATATATTAGTATAAATTGCTGAAAGAGAATTTCAACCTGTTATGCGTTTCCTTGATAAACTAAATTTTTCCATTATATAGTATATATATCAATCTACAGATCAAATACAGGACTGTTTAAAAGAATTGGAAAACATATTTGGCTATGGATGGTAACTGCTGAAAATGTTCAAATGTTTTATGCGTTTTCATGTTTAGTTAGTTAGCTTGTTTACGTTATTTCCCCCGATGTCTTGTTAAAACATTCAGGAAGAGTTGGAAAGTCTTTTATAATATAGGCATAACGCATGATATATCTTACTTGTTGTTTCTATTTCCCAGATCAGTCTTTTCCTATAAAACATACCAAATCTAATTAGCTCATATTCACAAAATACAATATATACGGGAATAAAAAATTTAAATAAATAGGGCTTATCATGTCGTTCTATAAATAACAGTTGTATTAATGTCCGTTAGACTCCATGTTCGTATTTAGTAAAGCAATGGCAAATCACAAAAAATTAAAAAGCTTACACATTCTTAATATTAAGCTTGAATTCAAGATCAAGCTTAGAACTTAATAAAAAAAGATGTCAGTTGATAAGGATTGTTTTTTAAATGGAAAATTAAAAATATTTTAGAAGAATAGGACTCCAAAATAGGGATATCTTGCTAAAAAGTACGGTAAAAAGATAAGACTTTATATTTCAAACAAAACTTTACTTTAAAATTATCATAGTGTTTATGACAAGAATCATCACAATATTAATACTTGGAAATTTTTCCAAAGAGAAACATTCGCCTTGCATACAATATTTCAAATGAAAATCAAATTTCAAATTAATTGCTTAAAAGGCGCAAAGGCCAACATAGTGAAAACATTCCACGCCGGGACTCGATCCCGGGTCATCAGTATAGCGCACTGACATTCTACTGACTAAACCACATGGAACGATACCCAGCCTGGAAAATTTCTCCCTATTACATGTTGGCGAGGCCACAAACGCAGCAAAAGATGGAATATTTATCGTGAGCCACCGTCATGGGGCAAACACGAAACTTAATTAAATCCAGCATCGATTGAAACTATATTAATGCTTGGAATTTTTTTCAGAGAGAAACATTCGCCTTGCATACAGTATTTCAAATGAAAATCAAATTTCAAATTAAAATTGCCTTTTAAGCAATTAATTTGAAATTTGATTTTCATTTGAAATATTGTATGCAAGGCGAATGGTTCTCTCTGGAAAAATTTCCAAATATTAATATAGTTTCAATCGATGCTCGATTTAATTAAGTTTCGTGTTTGCCCCATGTCGATGGCTCACGATAAATATTCCACCTTGTGCTGCGTTTGTAGCCTTGCCAACATGTAATAGTGAGAAATTTTCCAGGCCGGGTATCGTTACATGTGGTTTAGTCGGTAGCATGTCAGTGCGCTATACTGATGGCCCGGGTTCGAGTCCCAGCATGGAATCTTTTTCACTATGTTCGCCTTTGCGCCTTTTAAGCAATTAATTTGAAATTTGATTTTCATTTGAAATCATCACAATGTTTATAACAAATTCGTCACAAATGACACATATTTCACAAATTGGTTACAGTGTGACTTCAAAGCATTGTCACTTTCGTCACAGGTTCGTCACAAAGTTAATGCCAAAATAGTCCCAAATGACACACTTTTCACAAATTTGTCACACCGTGACTTCACAGAGTGGTCACAATGTGACGTCACAAACGGCCATAACGACCTCGCATTCTAGTCACTACGACGTCACGTGACGTCACATCGACGGTCACAAAATCACAGTGTGACTTCACAACGACGTCGCCGTGACGCCACCATGCCTAACGGGTATTTATGTATATATATGTTTTATCCCAATGGATGAAATGTCTTCTAAAATTTCTCTCCAATCATGACATTTATAGGTATTAAAATAAAAAATTTAATTGAAATTTTAAAAAATCAATGAATTATCTAAAATTAATCCAAATATACATTAAAAATATTTCTGAAAAAAAAAAAAGCTATTTTTAAAAAATCATTATTTTTTGTATTAAATATGTTAAAAAATAAAATAAAAAGTACTAATTTCCCAAAATAAAAGTGAAAACACTTCTTTGTCATAGTGATTTAGTCAAAAAGGAATGAAAAAATAGATTATCAATAAGTAGTGCTGTCACTCGTTCTGCCGTTAAAATTTAGTCAAAAAAAGACTGAAAATGGTTTATCAAAAAGGAGTGAAAACTGCTTATCAAAAAGGAGTGAAGATAAACACTCCGCAAGATAGATGAAATTCGCTCCTATAGGATAAGTGCATTTTCAATATCGGAAAGGAGCGAAAAATTACTCAGTCTGAGTTAAAAACGCTGGATTTTTTTAAGAGAGTAACACATCTTCATATACTTTTATTTAAAAAAAAATAACTAAAAACCTGAAGGCTAATTCCATTCGTAGATTTATCACATATATAATAAAGAACATACACAAAAAAGTTTAAATCTCTATCTCAACTATAAAAAAAGCCTTAGCATTTTAAAAACATGGAGAAAAAGCTAATTAAAGTTTTAATTTGTGTAGGTGATTGCGCTGGGTGTATTGACAATACAATATCTCGCGATATAATTGCCGTATGGGTAAAAATGAGGTGTCAAATTATTCACTATTCACAATTAAGCAAGCTTTCGTTCAATATTAACAAAAGAAAATCGATTTTTTGACCAATTTTGAGGTAAACTACCCCCTTAAAAGGTTCATTGCTTACTTAAAAGGAGACATTATAATAACATCATCATCATATATATTAAAACGCAAAGGTAAAACTTTAAGTAGTTCAAAATTGGCACTTTTGCGCATGCGTCAATTCTTTTTCGAACTCTTCAATTTAGAGGAAAGTAGAACGAGTGCCTGCTGGCGCGGCGGTCTAAAGCAGCAGTTTAAAGCTTTGAATTTTTTGTAGAGGCCAAACTTCGCACCCAATGCAAGGCAAAAGGATTTCCGTAATATTTTTAGCGATAATTCATTTCAATAATGACATATTTTATTAGGAAAAGAAGTTATATGATTTTTATTTTATTATTATTATTATTTGAATGCTTTATAATTAAATAAAATTTAACATTCAACAATATTTAAAAATAATAATAATTTTATGTTTAAAATATTTAAGGTAAAATATTTTTCATGTAATTATCAATTAAATAAATTGAGCTGGTGTACAATTTTCATTATATTTTCTTACCATTATCAAGAATATTTATGTGCGTGTGTCAGACAAAAAAATTAGCCATTCTTTTCCGTAAAAAATAAAAAATAAACAGAATGAAAGAAAAAATATTCATATAAGAACTATAAAATATATCTATGAATATATCTATAAAATATATCTATGGTTTAATATTTAAAAAAGCGTATGAAAATGTAAAATGAAATTCAAGTAATACAAAATATATATTGTAAGTCGTTAGCTGTATCAAGCTTCAAATTTAGGCTTTTAGAGAATGAGACTGATAAAAATAAAATTCATGACAGCTTTTAATGGTTGTGTAGTTAAAAACAAAAATAAAAATTAATATTGATATTTTTTCTAAATTAATACACCGTAATAAGTAAAAATAAATGTTCCACCCAATATTTTTAGAGTCAGGATTTCAATAATCAATTTAAAAGTGACTAATTAAAAATTCTAGAATTTTTCTTATCAAACGTTCAAGTTATTCACCGTCAAATCTTGGCGTGTACTATCTAATAGATGTTTAAAAATGCAAAGCTCTAAAATACAAATTTTATTTAAAACTCAGAGTACTTTCGGTTGCACCCGGACTGAATAACGAAATTTTCTTCCTGATGAAGGTCACGGGTGCAACCGAAAGTTCTTGGAAGCTTAAATAAAATGTGTATTTTAGAGTTTTACATCTGTTAACAACTGCGTTATTTTAATGTCACCTTTTAAGTAAACAATGGACCCATTAAGTTTACATTATATTTACCATAACAAAAACAGATTTAAAATAATTATAACTTTTCTACCAATATTTATAGAGCACATACTTTTTTATGATGAATCATCATATATTGTTCTTTTAAACTAATATGTCAATTAAATTTTATCCCTTTCTTTACTTTTTATTCAAAACGATGATAACTGCTTTATCCTTTAAAAATAACTTCTTTCTTTCTCATGGCAAAATACATTTTATCATGTTTATTCAACGGCCGTATATTCTCTTTTCATTGACGCAGAAATAAATAATAAAAAATTAAATAGCCTGAATCATTTTCGTTTCTATGTATTTAACAGATGTCTCCAACGTTCTCAAAAACAATGTTACGCGTAATGAAAACAAACTTGGTAGATTCCCAGCTGCATTTCATAAGGTTACTAGATAGTAAATTGGCGATATAGCCCTAATCATATTTATCGCCATTTGATTTCCTAAGATGTTGGTGTGGAATGTTTTGTAATTTTATACATTTCCTGTTCGCTACTGCCCTGCGGTAAACACCTATTCGATGTGGACGGCACCCCATTCAATTCAAATCTGTCTTTTGAAGAAGTTAAGGCTATTCTTAACTGCTCTGCTCAACAAGCGCAAAACGTTTTGACACATTTACAAATTCATTTTTTAACGGAAAGGTATAAAATTGAAAAGCCTACCCATGGAAGCAATTTGGAATTGAACTGTTTTTTCCATTTTTTGATTAATCAATTACCTATTGAGTTATAAGCGATTTCGATCACGTGACAAACGCGTTTTTCGCCCGCTCTTGAATGCTCTTTCTTCCTTCGCGCGGAAATTCGGTTCAAAACGTCCACTTTGACACTATTTTCTGAAAAATCTGTTGCGAAAAAATGGAAAAAACAGCTCAATAACATAGTTTCTGAACAACAACACCAGCTATTTTCATGCATTTTCGAACAAAAATAAATTAAAACTTGAGTCAGAAAGTTGCCCTTTTGGATTTGAGAACACCCTTAAAATAAAAACGTCTTAACACGAAAATTTTTGCAGTTAATTATTTTCAGGATGAGAGCTCATTTCAATCGGTTCTGCGATTTGATGTGATGTAACTGCCTTGGTACATCTCGGCCAATCATTTAATTAAAAATGTATGGGTTTCTCCCTGACATTTTTCTTTTGAAAAAACGTTTGTATATCCTCCTGAGACATGGCATCCATTTAAATGGATGTTTTGCTTTCTCCTTCTATTGCGTTAAATTTCATTGTAGCAATCTAAAACCAGTTTGGCATGGTAATGTATGAATCAAAAATCAACATTCAGCTTTTGGATTTTGGCAACGGTAACTACTTTGTTTACAAAATGGCGTAATAAATGAGTCAAGTTGGAATTCTACGTTCTGCTGGTAAGTTTCGATTTTATGTTATTTTAATTTGTTTAAACTATTTTTGCAACTTTAATAGCAGATGTTAATACTTGCCTTATGTTCTTCCTAATAAATTCTATTCTTTCCCATACTTTTAGCATTTTTTAAAAATTATTTTAAAGCGACTTATGGCCTGAACATCCATTTAGATGGATGTGCTGTAAAACAAAATTTAAAAATCGAAATTTATTAATTTCTTTAAAAACATCATTTTTGATGCCTATTTGTTGAAAAAAACTCATATTAAAAAAAATATATATATGCATGATATTTGACTTGGGACTCAGGAGGATATGCATGGTAATCATAAAAATAACTGTCGCTACTCAAACTCAGTCACTAAACGTTCAAGCAACCAGCTCCAAAGAACTCTACCATAAATATGAATGAATGAATGGATAAACAAATGAATGAATGCACTTCTAAAGGTCTAGTCACAAGGACGTATTTAGGCATGGAGGATATGTTCTAAGACCAGGAATCAAAGTTTAGGGTGTGGTATATTAATAGTATTCAGACTATTGATTTTTATTTGAAAAAAATTGCTATTAAAATCGAAAAAGTAAAAACGACCCCCGTTAGAGATTAACCTCAGCTATCCTGCGAAAAAAAAAAAAAAAAAAAAGTAAAATGCAAGCGAGAAATTTGAAAAGAACGCTCCCATAGGTTTAACATTAATCAGTTTCTTCGCGTGACTAGTGAAGGCCTCACTGAGCCTTCACCTTATAAAACAGAAGGTGAGGATCGCCCTGCTAGTGTCAGATGCATAACTAGCTATTGTGCATTCTCAATTTTTCATACTCCACCGTTTCTGATATCTAAAAGAGCATTTGTTTATTTCTCTATGGGTTTTCGCGCCAGTAAATTTATTGTACAAGTGAATAGGTATATTTTCTAAGTATTTTTATTCTTAAAGATTTTCATCTATTGTATTTTTAAAAAAGTGTAATCAGGGCATTTTTTCAGATTTTTCACCGGTAGGAAACCGGTTCTGAAATTGAAACTATCTTAATATAAAAAAAAACTATAGCCAAAATCGAAAAAGTAAAAACTAGCCCGGCTGTAGATCGTCCTCATCTACGCTATGCAAAAAAAAAAAAAAAAAAAAAAAAAAAAAAAAAAAAAAAAAAACTCAACAATATTAAAATCAAAGCGAGATATTTGAAAATAATGCTCCCCTAGACTTAGTATTAGCGTTCAAGTTTTTGCCAAGCTTTTTTTAGAAAAATGGGTCCCATCTTTAAAAGTGCTGAAGTTATAAGTTGTCTTACCACATTTTTTATTCTTGAACAAGTCCTCTAAATCTCCAATCGGTGAAATCACAATCGCAAAAATGATATCTTTTATTTGGCCTACACTACTGTAAATCAATGAAACATTCCCTGACCAAATGCACAATTCGTCTTTATTCTTGAAAGCATATTTTGCAGTTTGAGATCGATGAAGATCAGCACCACTGCTGGATTTCGCAACGGAAACTTCTGTTTTAAAATACCAGTCTCGTAACATTTCTGGTCCAGCTTCACATTTCAGAATGAGAAGGATATTATCAACACCACCATCCTTGTAACGAGAAAATCTCACCTGCCATTTAAAACCTTCCATCAATATGGTAGGAGACATTTTAGTGTAGATAGACGCGAAATTCTTAATTCTCCAGAGGAAATTCGGTGTACTGGTACAGACAGCCATCCTATAATATAATAATACAAAGTATCACATGATCAGAATGAAATATATTTTCAAATCCATATAATGTTTATAGATTATTGATCGATGCAGAGGTAACCAAAATGCTAATTAGGGGCTGTACATTTATAACGTTATCACATTAGGGGTGAGGGGGTGCTTGTCACTTGATATCGTAAGATATCTGTAGGGGGAGGGGATCTGTCTTTTCATATCGTTATCATTTTTGATCCAACCAAAATGTTTTTGGTAACTTTTCCTTTATATCAATATAGTGTGTAATTTTTTTATATAGTCTGCTGTCTATTTTGATGTAAAAAGTACAAAGTTATTATTAATGACTATAAAATCATTTCATTTAAAAATATGAAATATGCCAACGTTCGCTATTCCTATTCTTCTGCCCATATGCGTATAAAGTTCGTTATTAGAGAAACCAGGGGATCTATTCTGGTGTCGTAGGAATGCTGAAACCGGTCGGGAAGAGCCGCCTTGGCGATTATTTGCTATTCTGGTGTAGTAGAGTCGAAATTTCGCCGGTCGGAGTGGGTTGCTTTTTTTCCGACTGCTACCTTGTGGTCGAGATCGCAGTGGGTAGGGTTCGGAAAGAATTTTTGCTCTGTTTGGAGGGTTTGGGCACTTGTTTAATATTAAAAAATAGAAAGAGGGCATAGTTTTTCAATTACCAGTGGTCGTAAATATCATGATTTCTTCAAACATATCCAACATATCAAAAATATCCAATGCTTTTTATATTTATCAGATATTTTCAAAATAGTCAACTTATTGATAATTATAAATATTTTCAGACTTAATATAAATAAGAAATTAAAATATATTGCAGTTAGCATGATAACTTAATAAAATATTATTCTAAATGTGTGTTTTTTTCTTTTTTGCTTCTCTTAAGTAACAAAATAGTAGATCAGCTAATTGAAAACAGACCCAATTTGTTAAAAAAAAAAAAAAAAAAAAAGCTGTAAGATTTAGTATTAAGAAAATTTTGTTGTATAAAACACAATTTGAAATACAAAATAATTTGTTTTAATTAAAAAAAATAATGAACATAATTGTAATTTTGTTGCTTTTTCAATCTCATAATGTGTTGTGCATTTTAAATTAAGGTAAACCAAAATTAGAAAAGATCATTTTAAATGAAGATGTAAATAACTTATCTAAATTAGATGGTTTATCTTTCAATGAGTGTCGTAAGAAATATTGTCTGACGTAATTATTGTCATCTAAAAATTCAGCTTCAAACGTAAAGTTTCTTTTTAGAGAAAGGGTGGGGTGGGGGTGGGGGGGGGGGGGGGCAAAAGTCACTATCAGAGCAAAAGTTCTATATCTACAGAACGACACCGTTAATAACAGTCGAAAAATTCATTTACACTTGTTTTCACTGAAAATATAAAATTTTGAAATAAAATATAAAATATCGAAAGTATCAAACGTCTTGACATTTTGAAAGAAATATCAGATATATATCATGGTATATCTCAAGGATAAGCTATTCGATTTCTAAATATACCCATATAAATATATATACTCACTGATATATATATATATATATATATATATACTAGCATATGGCCCCGTCAAAAATGACGGGAAAGTGTTATTGTAAGTTTACAACATTAAGTCAGACTCAATTAAACAGGTGAATTGATATGCATGATTATTCAGATAGTGGCAAGTCCTCAAAAGCATTAAAAAAAATAGTGTTTGTAAAAGTCAACCTTCAAATGAAGAAAATATGAACCACCTCATGCGGGGGGGGGGGGGGGGGGGAAAGAGCTTTTTCCAGCAACCCTATGGCAAAATTCTCATTTTTTCTGCACATCTTTGATGAAATTCGTGTTTTTTTCGCAGCCTTTTGACGAAATGAGTGTTTTTATCAGGATTTGTTGAAAATTTTGCTTTTTTTCTGCGCCCTTTTGGCGAATTACACCTCTCGCGTTTCTTTGACAAAATTCAGGGAAGAGTGCCACTTGGCAAAAAAAAATTGTTCAAAATCTTGCCAAAAATCTTTTCAAGATGGCAGAAAAACATCATTTTTAAATCTTTGTTATTTATAAATCAATGATTTTGCCCAAAAAATAGAAAATGATGTAAAAACATGGATTTATAAATAACAAAGATTTAAAACTGAAGTTTTTCCGCCATCTTGAAAAATTTGTTACGAATGCCGGTAAAATCTTGCTCACAACTACCAAAAAACTTACTAATATAAAATAAAAAGATAAATATAAATAAATACCAATAAATGAGGCGGCGATTCAGGAAAAAAGGGAGTTTCATACAGAAAAAAATATATAAAAAAAAACTAAAAATACTTACACAAAAAACAAACAATCAGTTAAAAATTACAAACAAAAAAAAATCAATAATTTAATGTTTATGGTGAAATTCTCTTTTTTTCTGCACATCTCTGATGAAATTCATGTTTTTTTCGCAGCCTTTTAAAAAAATGACTGTTTTTACCACAATCCTTTCACGAAATGAGTGTTTTTATCGGGATTTGTTGCAAAATTCACATTTTTCCTGCGCCTTTTTGATGAATTACACCTCTCACGTTTCTTTGACAAAATTCAGGGAAGAGTTTCGCATCCTGTGTCGCTTGACGAAAAAAATTGTGCCAAAAATCTTTTCAAGGTGACGGAAAAACTCAATTTTTAAATCTTTATGTTATTTATAAATCAATGATTTGCACAAAAAAAATAGAAAATGATGTAAAAACATGGATTTATAAGTAACATAAAGATTTAAAAACGAAGTTTTACTGCCATCTTGAAAAATTTGTTACGAATGCAGGTAAAATCTCGCTCACAACTGCCAAAAAATTTATGAAACATAAAATAAAAGTAAAAGGATAAATATAAAGAAATACCAATAAATGAGACGGCGATTCATAAAAAAAGGGGGGGGGGAGTTTCATACAAAAAAAATTTCAAATATTTACATAAAAAACAATCAGTTAAAATTAAAAAAAAAATCAGTTAAAATTAAAAAAAAAATCAATAATTTAATGTTTAGAAAAAGGGATCCTAGTCAGGGTCTGAAACATCGTCAAGGTATATGGTACTTCTCTTCTAACTGAATTAAATTTAAATTTTGATGGATGTTTGGTAATACACCCTCGATGTTTTCAGACTCTGAATTTTTTCGGCAGCCGTTGGCTGAATCGTCTGTCTCTAAAACAGTAAACAATGTAAAAATCGATATATTCACCAATAAAGGGTGCATTTTAAACAGCTAATGCAAAAATCCTAATAAAAAAAATAAAAAAGAAATAAACAGCAGAGCAAGCGAGACTTACCTTACAATCAAAATACGTTGACAGAAGCACAGGTGCATCCGAATGTATGCAGCAAATTAGTTACGTAACAGAAAATTTAGCTGACTAACGGTTCACCTGATACTGATGAACCAATAAGCTTCAAGATCCCCCGATTTCAAAATTTACATTTTTTTTTAGGTTATGTTGAAACTTACACTTTTGCAATCTTTCGATGAAAATCTCGTTTTCTCTGTGATCCTCTAATCAAAACATATTTTTTCTGTGATTATTTGACGAAATTCACGTTTTTCGCGATACTTTGATCAAATAATGCATTTTTTCTGCAGTCATCTGATGAAATTCATGTTTTTTCCACGATTATTTGGCGACATTCACATATTCCATGATCCTTAGACGAAACATGTATACTAAAGGACCCTTTGGGAAAAATTGTGCTTTTTTCTGCGATCCTTTGATGGAATTCATATTCGTTTGATGACACCACCCTTTTTCTACGATATTTTGATGATTTTTGCAAGCTCCTGGCTATATGTTTTTTTCATCCTGTTTGTTTCTATACATGGACTAAATGCACAGGTCATGGGAAAGGATTAGAAATAAACTCAAATTGCAATTGCTTGCACTCGCATTTTTATTTTGTCAAATTCTGCTACCGCCCCCCCCCCCTTCTCGTCCTAAAAATGTCAACAAATTTTAATACTGATTTGCATCAATCCCAGGGATGATAAATTGTGCCGAAAAAATGGAATTCCCTGTTTTCGCTGTAAAGTGGCATGTCTGTAAATGCTTTTAAAAATGTATGCATAGTTGAAAAAAAAAAGCTGTTGTATTTTTCAAACAGCAAAAAATAATTCACAGAAATATATTAAATTCAGCTTAAAAATGCAGCATAGGTGAAATAAGAAACTTAAAAATAAAACAAAAAACATATGGCATTTCTTTAAAAAATCAGATGTTTATTTTTTAATTTTAGATGAAACTTTAAAATTTGATTCATATATTTGGCCAAAACTAAAACACCATTACGTGCATCATTGAAAGTAATACGCATAAAAAGCTATGTTTTTTAACGGTACAAAAATTTAGTAAAATTAAAAAAAAAATGTAATTTTGATTTTTAAATCTTTATTATAATGAAACGTTCCTGTGAGTGATAAACACTTTATGAACATGAACTTAAAATATGCATAGTTTAGAAAAAAAAAAAAAAAAAAAAAAAATTGTGCATATGGGTGTTTAATTCTGTTCGGTGTAAACTCAGCTGAGTTTATCAGGCAAACTGAGAAATCCGTTGATTGCCGCGATCGCGCAATTCTTTTCCTGGTCAATTGGCGCCTTCTTTCCGAAAGCCCATAATAAAAATTAAAAAAACTTTTAAAACATTCAAAAATAACTATTGACAGATGAAAGCGAGTAGTGGCGAAAAATCAGCACGTTTATCCCTCTGTTGTTTTTCCTAAAGAAACAGCGTTTCACTGTTGCCACTACAGAAGAGTGAAATATATGAATCATTGATATGAATCAATATTCATATGAATGATTCATATGAATAATGATGAATAATCATTAAATAATGTTTTTAAAAATATTTATTCAATAAATTACGCAATATTTCATATGTATGTCGTAAACTGACTGCTTGTAAATGTAAACAGTCGTAAATAAAATTGCTGCTTATAAATGTAAACGCATTGAAAAACGCATTTCAAAAAATGAAAAACGCATTTCAAAAAACTTAAAGGCTTTAATATGCTTTAAAAAATATATTTAATCAGCAGAATCAGATGTTAGCCGTATTTTTTTTTTATGAATCGTCAAAGAGTCATTCATTTGTTTCTTAATTTGCTGGAATTTGAATCTGAATGGCAACAGTATCGTTTGTTTTGATTTGATTTCTAATAGCTTAATTTTAATTTAGAACTTAATACATTATAAATGGATATGATACACATGTTTTATATGAAAATATGCTGAACAGACATGATTTTAAGTGGAAAAAATTATCATTTAGCTGTCATATGTTAAGATATGTTTTTCATTAAGCCTAACATGGCGTTTAGCTACGGTCGTTTCGCAGACCAGAGTGGTTCGCACCGGCATCGTTCCGTCGGTCACGTGCACTCAGCTTTTATAATAAGTAGATATATATATATATATATATATATATATCACCGAGCCCTGTTAATTACAAAATACTATTTTCTTATTTAAAGCTCTTTTACAGATTCTTTAAAAGTTCTTTGACTCGGAAATCTGCGTATTCTTTTTTTCTTGCAAAAAATGTCAACTAATTTACTTACAAATTTAATTCAGACCGAAAAAAATACTTTCATTTTACATGGAAAGGTTTAAAGTTTAAACATGGAAAAATTTCTGAAATAAAAGCTTTTATTTCGGCCTTTTAAACAAACCAAAAGTTTCGGCAAAAAGCCAAGACAGTTCACATTTTTTTCTGTATAATATTAAAGCTGTTCTCAAATTAAAACTCCCTATTTTCTGACACATTCCTGGAATAATTTTTATTCGAAAACACAGAAAATTGGTTGATGTTGTTATTCAGAAACTGCAAACTCGAATAGCATATACCATTTTTCGATAAAGGTAAAGGATTCTTCAGAAAATGCGGTCAAAGTAGGCATTTTGAACCGAAATTATGAAAGTGACTCCCGATAAAGGTCGTCAAAAGATAACATTTGCTTATAACTCAAGATAATACGTTTATATACTTCAAAAATAAAAATACATAAAGGCGCTTTTCAATTCCTAATCACTTCAATTGTCATATCTGCTAATTTCATGCTTTTATGTTTTAAAATTAGTCTGTGTATGTACAGGGCCTGGTGAAACAAAAGAGGAGAGGATGAAGGCCTGGTATTCATTCAATGCCCCTTCCTATGTTGTCACAAAAATTAAACGTGTTCTATGTCTTAAAATAGAGATATGGATATATAAATACATATTTAGATAAATATATTACTTGTGTTTAATCTTTCCCTACTCCAATAGCAAAAAATATGCAGTATAATTTGTACAAGATCGAATTAGATTTTAAATATTATCTCTGTAAAATTCGTTCACCAAGTTTGGCACCCCCTAAAATCAAAGAGGTTCAGTGCCACGGCCCAGTTGGAAGGGTTTTTTAATCAGCCCTTGTGTTTGTGTTCCAAAATTTTGCGTTGTTGAGCGGAGAAAACATATTTTAGATCCGTTTCACAATAATAATAATAATAATAATAATAATTTAAAAAACATTTTATTATTTGTTTTTACATTTAATGATTTAATTGATTCTAATTATATTTTTCACAAAGAATCAAGATTTTCAGTGAATTGATAAAGATACAACAATAATTTTTCATTAGCATATTTAGTTTTTTTTCTTTTTCTTTCTTTTTTTTTTTTTTAAATAAGTAATTAAACTCATTGATGATCTCTGTAAGTATTTAAAATATTTATAAATAAAATTAAGGGAAAATAAAATTTGAGAGACTTTCCTTAGAATATTTTTACTGTCACGAAAATAATTAAATCGTGGTGAATTTATAAATTAATTTAAAAAGGAAGGTAGGAGACATTTAAGTACAAAGCTAAATTAATATACTTATTATATATGCATATATTCTTTAAGTTTATTGCAGATTTGAGATTAAGAACAATTATAAGCAAACCTAGATTTTTTTTTTTAATAAAGGTGAAACTAAAGTATATTTAAATATTCGGCCTAATTTATATATGTGTTTTCAGTACTGGTGTGATAAATATAATTAATTTAAAATAAAAGTGGTCTAAAGATGCAAATAAATAAAAAGCTATATAATGTTTATTATTTTTTTAAAATCCATTATATATTAGGCTTCAAATATATATGTAGAGCTTGGTAGAACCTACAACACCGCCCCCCCCCCCTTTATTTTTCAAAAATATTTTGAAGTCTGAAAAAAAATCTGTCTATTTCACCATAACATTTACTAATCATTTTCTGATATTAAAATAGAACAAAGTTTCTTTCAAAAAATTGATTCAATAATAATAACAAATAGTATTTTATGCATAATTAAAATACAAATGGACATTTTTTCTTAGGTCAGGAAATTTTAAACAGGTTACAGGCACGATCACGCTGATGTAAAACAATGGCATTCATTCCTTCAACTCGTTTTTCTTTTATATAGATAACCCAAACATTCTTTTCCTTTCACGTAAATAACAATAACACTTGACAAAGCAAGACAGCTGTTTCCCTCTCCCAAACATATAAAAACACGTGAGCGCTTTCATCTGATTGGCTACAACTGTGTCCGATCGCACGCAGGGGACATTCTGCGTTTCATCCTCCACTGTCGTATAACGAGGGGAGACCAGAATAACTCTTCGCCCAGTGGTCGCTATGAGACGGCGATCCCGATCCCCATTCCCGGTATTTACTCGATTACACCAGAATAGACGCCCAGATTCGAAATGGTGCTTTTTATGTTTACTTAGTATGGGGAAGTTTTGTCACTTGCTATCGTAAGATATCTGTAGGAGGATGGTAGTTGTTTTTTTTTATATCATTATCATTTTTGATTCAACCAATTTTTTTTGGTAACTTTTTCTTTCCCTCAATATAGTCTGTAATTTTTTTTTAATATAATCGGTTATCTATTTTGATGAACAAAGTACAAAGTTATTATTAATGACTATAAAATCATTTCATTCAAAAATATGGAATATGCCAACGTTCCCTATTCCTATTCCTCTGTCATATGCGTATAAAGTTCGTTAGTATAGAAACTAGATTCGAAATGGTGCAAGTTATGTTTACTTAGTGTAAGGAAGAATGTTTCCAGTTGTTCTATTTATAGGAAGTTATGCATATCTCCGTGAAGGGGCAAGTGAAAGGACACAATATTACTGTTGAATGCATTATGTAAAAAAAAGCTATTGTTAAATATTTTTAAATAGTAACTATTTCTTTAAAGTTTTATTTTATATAAAGTTATTCCATATATTATAGTGATATTTTATTAACTACTTCTCTTCATTTAAACCGGTAAAGTATATAAATAATAAATGCATATTCATATCTGTATACCGTTGCAAACGTATAAAAAGTTCAAAAAAGAAAAATATTCTAAAAATGTAAATGAATTTTTAGACCTTCATAACGATAGCATTAGGATGAGGGGGTCCAAAATTGCCAAAAAGTTGATAAGTACAGCCCCTTATTTTATTTTACAAAACAATAAATTTTTATTTTACAAAACATACGGCCGACATTTCATGTTATAAACATTCTGAGACTCAGCGCATAGTTACAAGATATACTAGTTTTTTTATAACCATCAAAAATTTAATAATTATGATGACATCCACTTATATTACCAGGACAAATTTAATTACTGCATTTTACGCACAGAGTTCAGAAGAACTTCCGAGTGGCTATGCAAATATAACGTTATCAAGTTTTCGGTAATTTTAGACCCCTTGCCCCCTTACGATATCATACTTTATTGTTCCTCGACCTTTCCCCCAACCCCGCCCTAATGATATCGTTAGCAACCTCTAAAAATTCTTTCGATTGTTGTATTTTTTCTTTTTTTTGTTTGTTTGTTTGCAGTGATATACAGATATGGTTATATATTTATTATTTACATAACTTTATTCAAATGAAGAAAAGTCAATAAAATATCACTATTATATATGAAATAATTTTATATCAAACAAAACTTTAAAAAGAAATAATTACTTTATAAAAGTATTTAATAATACATTTTTGTTACATAATGCATCCAACAGTAATAATGCCTTCTTGCACTTGCTACAGCAAGAGAAGGGCAGTTGTGGCAGGCAGAGCTTTTTATCAACAAAACAGGTGCGCAACATATTTCGGACCTGGTTTCTCGAACAGCGGATTATATATGCATACACGTATAACAAAAGAATAGTAATGCCAAACGTTGAGGTATTCCATATTTTGGAATTAAATAGTTTTATAATAACTTAATGATTTTAATTATAACTTTGTATTTTCATAAAAATAGATAACATAATAAAAAAGATTGCAGATATATATATATATATATATATATATATATATATATTGATGTAAAGAACAAGTTACAAATAAAAAGAGAAATTTTTGATGTAAAGAATAAATTACAAATAAAAAAAGAAAATTTTCATTGGATCAAAAATGGTAACGATATGAAAAGACACCTCTCCCTCTCAGAGATATCTTACGATATCATGCGCCAGACCCCCCCCCCCCCCTTCCCCCTAAAGTGATAACGTTATATATGCGCAGCCAAAAAGAATACTTTGAACTAAGGATAGACCGAAACCAAATTTCGGTAATCCTATTATTTTCGGTCGAAAATGAAAACGAAAATGGCCAAAATATTTTTTAAAGCAATTAAGAGATACATAAAAATAAATAATTACTATACGTATGGCCCAAGCTCGCTCTCTGTGCCTCCGATCAAAACTTTTTATTTTCATATAAAATAATGTAATAAATTCATCAAGGGCACAGAATGATTTTCAAACTATACGAATTTCATCTAATTAAAAAATGTTTCAGTATATACATACCTTGATTTTTTTTTATTTATTTATTTTTTTTTTTGTACTGATTTTTGTAAATGATCGTCTGTTGTTCTAGAACTTTCTCAAAGAGTATTCGAAACAGCTCTGCGGTTTCAAACTAAAAATTTTCTCTTACTGTAATTTTCGACAATGTTTTCGCCGAAATTCTGATTTTGAGCCGAAAACGAAATCGAAGCCGAATTTTCGGTCGATCTCTACTTGGAACAGAGTGATTTTTTCATCTGTTACTTTTGGTGCTGCCATCTATTATCTTAATTCGATCACAGATACATACAAGCATTCTTTAAAAACCAGGTTTGACCAAATATATATATAGCTTTTTAAATATTCTTTCTGTTTAAATCGAGTTATATATATGCATTATTTTCCATCACATATACAGGCATAATTGATGATAAAAATAAACATTCTTAAAAATAATGGATATTATATAAGTAATTGTTAATATTTACCTGAAAATACTTTAAATTAAAATATATAGTTAGTAATTGCATTAAGTTATGCAGAAAATTCATTAATGACAGCATTTTTTTTTACTTTCAAAGAATAAATTGCTGTACACAATTGTACATTATATTCTAAACCGAATTAACAAGAGTTCTTTTGATACCTTTCTACAATTAAAAAAAAAAGTAGCTAATGCTGCGGCTATAGTAATTACATTTATTGTGACCTTTACACTTTCTCAGCACATCCTTCAAAAAACTAATGTAGAGTCGTGAAAAGAAAAGAAAAAGAAACACCCCTGCTAACTCAGTAACAAATTATCATAGAAGAAAGTTACAGCTCCCAAACGATTGGAAATAAAGTCTACTTTTAAATGATGTATATAAATTTGCTTCGGGGGCCATTCACAAATCAAAACGAACCCAAACTTTGTTTTTTTTTTCAATAGCAATACCCAAGTTTGACATCATAAATAAATTCTACACCCTTCGATTAGTCTACATCCAAATTTACATGAAATTTGTACGATTAATTTCCGAGAAATTAATTATTTTAAAATGAGCCTATTTTAGGGGTTGTATTCAAATTGAAGTTCGGTACTCAATTGTTGAAATACTATGGAATGACTGTGTCGCTTCTATTAATGTATTTTTTCCTGCCAATATGACCATTTCACTCGCTTAAGAGGCTACTTCAGTCAAGTGGATAGACTCGTTCGCTAATGCTAATCCTATGGAAGAAATTTATAAAGATATCTCGGTTGCATTTTAATGTATTTAAATGATTCTTTTTGCATTGGATAGCTGAGATCGATCTGTACAAAGGCCATTTCTTACTCTTTCGATTTTGTTTACAGATATTTTTAATGCGGACACTTTCATTTTTGGAACCGGTTTCGAAAGTGAAAGCATCCCATTGAAAAAAATCTGCAATCGAAATCGAAAAAGTAAAAAACGGCGTTTGTACAGATCGATCTGAGCTAGCCAATGCAAAAAGAAGCATTTAAAAATATTGAAATGCAACCGAGATATCTTTATAAATTTCTTCTATAGGATTAGCATTAGCAAACGGGTCTTTTCACTTGACTGAAGTAGCCTCTTAATATGTGTTGACTATTGTCAGCTCAAATGTGTCAGTAAAATGAGTAATATACATTTTTTCAAATTATGCTTTTCTGCACATCACAAACGGCCCCTTAAACCATCATTTTGCCGATTTTTAATGATAATTCGAAAACTACTTGAAAGACAAATTTGAAATTGAGAATTCGCATAAAGCAGGACATAATATAAATCTATCAAAAGAATTGTAGGTTGCAATTGATATTTGTTTTCGAATATTAATTTCCTAATTCACAATTCATATTATAAAATTTTTAAAATTACAAATTCAATGTATTTATGTTTAGGCTTTTTAGTATTATAACCACACACAGAATTACCGTATTAGGATGATAATTTCAGGAGATATTAATAAAAATATGAAAATTTAATTTAACATTGGAAGCTCTAAATTTTGAACGTTTATAATTCAAAATCTTATCTTCCAAATGACTTGAAATTTCGTTTTTAGGCATAGTTTGAACCAAAGATTTAAAATATAGTGTCAAAATTGGGCGTTGCCATGGAAAAAAAGAAGTTTGGTCTGGTTTTAATTTGTAGATGGCCCCCTAAGCAAATTTTATATACATCATTCAAAAGTAGACTTTATTTCTAATCGTTTGGTACCAGTAACTTTTTTTCTACTACAATTAGTTGCAGAGTTGGTAGGGGGTGTTAACTTTTTTCCCACGACTGTACATAAAAAAAAAGTTTAACTGGTAGTGTTATAGAGAAATATATCATAAACACGTTGAAGCACAACATTTTTAAATCTAAGAATTATTTTAAGCGATTTAATACTGAAATCGATCAAGATACTTATAGGATCAAAAACTACCAATAGCAATTTAACTAACTTTTGCAGGAACATAATTGACTAGATTGTAATGTGTAGTATCTCATCACTTTTTTAATTTGTCTAATTTTTTAGGATTTTTTCGAATTTCTTTTTCAAAATTTCATTATTTGAATAAAGGCTTTATTCATAGTTTGAAAATTCCGTTTTTATATACAGTACATAGATTCTAAAATACACAAATAATAATATTTCAAAGCATTTTTCAATTAAAAAATGTATTTACTCCTGAATATTGAAAAATAAAGAAGATTTTAATACCATTAAATTATTACGGACGAAAAGCATTTAATGGTTAAAAAAAGTCATATTTAATTAAATATTAAAAATATTTATAATTATTAAAAAATAATAATTATTATAAATAATTAAATATAAAAATATTAAAACGTCAAAACCATTATTCTTAGAGTGTTTAAAAGAAAATTTTTCTTCTATACGCTATAAAAGTCACATTTTATTTTATACTAGTTGAACCGCCTAGTGTTGCCCTGGGCCCGTCATAATAACCTTTAAAAAAATTCAAGTTTGTATGATTTAAAATCTTTTGGAAATCTTTCAAATGAACCTAGTTTTGGAGGCCCCACAGGCTTCATCAGAGTGTAGCGCAGGGATGGCGAACCTATGGCACGCGTGCCGAACTTGGCACGTAAGAAAACTTCTCTGGCACACGAAAAAACTTTTAGATATTCAGTTTATGGAGAACAATCCACTTTATGTTTTTTTTTACAAAAAGTATAGTTTTGTGTAACAGTTATATAATTTACTTTAAAATATTCTGTTACTGTTGAATGAATTAAGGTATTAAAAATTTCAATAAAAGTACCTTGTAGCGTCATTTTCTTGCTAAACTATGCAATATATGTGTTTTCTAAATCATTTTACTTCTCTATCAAATTTCAAAGATTTTATTTTTGAAAATTGAATTTTAAGAGTTAGTTTGCACAGAGTAATGTACCTAATTGCCACGCTTCTACTTCAGATTAAGTTTTATTTTATTTAGGTTTAGGGCTTTAAATTACTTTAGGTTTTAATATATTTGGGTTTTAATTTTGAAAATTGAACTTTAACTGTTAGTGTGAATAATTATGTATATATTGCACCTGCTTCTACCTGAAGAACTAAAAATGATCTGATTCGGAAGTATACAATAAAAGAAAAACTGATTTTTATATTATTAACACGGAATTGAATGCGACATGGCTATATTATTGGTTAAAATGTTTCTGGCGCGTTAGAATGTTGGTACAAAATAAATTTTAAATTTTTGGAACGCATACTCGCCATCCCTGGTGTAGTGTGTTCCCGACAAACCTCTTTCTTCAACGAACTTGTGACTTGGGTTTCCGCTACCTAAGGCAGCGTGTGCCGGAAGTGCTCCTGACGCGCCGGAGACAATCTAAAACCAACTTGAATGAGCCAAATCCCGTAGTAATCGGGCCCATGGAACCAGAGAAATCATAGATATAAAAAGGATATCTTCCTTATTCCAAGAGAGAAAGGAATGCACCATTGATGTTTTATAACTCAAGATGTAAGTCAGTGATTAAAAAATTAAAAAAGTATTAAATTCCAAATAATTTTTACAATCTTGCCTGAACATCGTTTTAAACGGTTAAAGCTTTATCATTTGAAAATAAACCCGATAAAATGTGTTAAAAACTTTGCGTTCTTGAACGGTTTTTTCTTTCTTTCTTTTTTTTTTTTTTGTTTAAGAAAAGTCTTAATAAATTACTTTAATATATTTTGTATATATTGAATATAATTTCGAATTATTAATTTCAATTATATTGAAGAATATTTGCTTCACAGCCAAGCGCAAAATGAATTTTTACTAATAAATTTTAGAATAGATCAGCATTTATTAAAATGGTAAAAATAAAAATGATAGCACTTTGGGAAAGGCATTATATTGAATACAATTCATATCTATCTGACAATCAAGAAGTAGATTCAGTAAAATGCTTTCCAAAACGGATTTTAATCCGGCAGTTCCCAATATCGATATGACAGAATTTTCAAATTTAAATAACTTTCAAAATTTATAGATAACATCATATTGACTGCTCGAAAATAACAAAACAATACAGACAGGTATACATCAAAAGGAATTATTCTTTAGTAGTAAACCAATATTGCACCAATATTACATTCACCGGACATATTCTAAGGAAATAGCATAATCAATAAAATATTGACTTTTTACTCGAAATATTTGCTTTCAAATGCCATTAACAGAAATAATTGGCTTTAAGTGATCCGGGTTGATAGGATTTTGAATCCCGTTAAATAGGCGTGAGTGAGTAATGTAAATTGGGACTTTTTTCAGGACCCTTTTTCAGGACACTTATCCATTAACGGTGTAAATCCACATTTTACCTTTATCCCAAAACGTATTAGTTGACGATATTATTAACTTTATATTTGAAGAAAATTGTATTCTCCAATTCATGACTTTTATGCCTCCCTTAAGTAAAGAAATTCTAGATTATTTCAATATTAAATGAAGATGCAGTGACATTTAGATGTTGTTTAATTAACACTATTTAAATTGCAATAAAAGAGCATTTTTATATGCCTCTTTCCTGGTTAGCTACATTTTTCAGAATGAAAGAAAATGTTTACATAACAAAATACATAATAACAATAAATCAGTTCACTGTAGTTTATAAGTATAATTTAGCCACTTAACAAGTCATTATCTTTACAGGAATTTCAAGGTTAAATTCATTAGCACTATAAAGAGATTTATGGCTAAGTTGAAAAGTTATATCGTTTATGTAACTGAGGAAATTTAGTTTATTTTTACACAGTTATTTATCTTAATGATTTATGTCCATCACGGGACACATTTTAAAATAATTTTTATTTATTGAGTTAAAATTTTGAATTTTTTTTGTGAAGGTTAACCATATCATTTGTAAACAAAATCACATGATAACAACTTCTCATATTTTTTTTTTATTTATTTAAAATTTAAAAATTATTAAGGAAGTGGGGTAATTTAAAATCGTTGAGATATTATTTGTAGAATTTCATTTTTTTTTCATTTAAATATACAGAAATATATAAGTTTCAATTTTGATTCTGCATTTTTAAAAATATTAATTAAAAAAATTAACAATTTAAATTAATTTTTTTTTTTTAAAATGATGTAACTTTTTTCTTAAATCATATTTTCAAAAGTAAATGTTTTTTTTTTTCAAATTTGCTGAATCAAAATTAAAATAAAACAATTGAAAAAGACATGTCCCAAATGTGAACCATTTATCTTTAATAGTTCTTGACTTATAATAATTTAAATACCAGAAATGATGAAAAAACTCATCATAAAAAAAGGAATTTTTACAAGAAGTCGTTTCCATGACAACCGTTTCTTGAAAGCTAGATTTTGAAAACAAACCAAAACGAAAAAAAGAATATTTTCTGTTCTAATTAAGATAGAAACATGATTTAAACGTCATTTTAAGCAGAAAAATATAGAGAAATTTTTAATGCAATAAACTGGTTTTTTTTTTTTTTTTTTTTTTTTTTTTTCAGAAAATTTGATTTTTTGAAAAGATTTTTGTGTCCCGGACCCCCTTAAAATGGAAATATTCTCAGTGAAATGGAGAAGTGTTTATTGCCAATATTTCATCAATATTACATTCGTAGGAAATACTTCAAATGAAATACCAATTTTTGTTAATCTACAGAAACCAAAAAAATTATCGTTATAAATAGAATTATCGTAATAAAGAGGTTTGACTGTACACACACACGTATATCATAAATCAGGACTTTGTTAATATAAAAATCTTACCTAAAACCAATCGCAAACTTTCACTGTATGTCAAAAAGTAAACGTCCGATTTTATTTTATATTATTAGCATACTACACTTCCATATAGAGAGAGCTTAAACACGCCAATTTTCATGCAAATATTATGCCATTATAGCGAATGTTGGCGAAAATATAGCCAAGATATGCCCAAATTTTTTTAAGATAGAGCCATTATTAGCCTAATATTATTTTACTATTAGGGCTTATATAGACAGGTTTGTTATACTTTAAAAATTTGTGGAGACCAAAATAATTATCGTAATAGGGAGGTTTGGCTGTACACACACACACATATCATAATTCAGATATTTGTTATAGAAAAATCTTACCTTCAACCAATCGCAAGCTTTCAATGTATAACTGTCAAAAAGTAAATGTCTGATTTCATTTTATAGTATTAGCATACTACACTTCCGCAGAGCTCGGAGTTATCATTCCTTATCAACCATTGCCGTTTCTAACGAAATTTATGTGTTATCTAAATTTTTCTATTGTTATCTTTTTATATGACATCATATAGTTATTCTCATATAGATAATCTGTCAATTTCTGTAAAGTGAAACAAAAAGTATTTATCAATAGATTTATAGGCATTATTCCCATGTGGTGCGGGAAATAACTTGCATTGTTTGAAAACGCACTAATATTCACGTTTTAATGATTCGTAAAATCTTCAGAAATTTTGTTTCACTTTGCTAATTATTATTATTATTGTTGCAATAACTACTTCAGAAATTGAATATCCTTCTATATATAAAAAAAAAGTTTTGATTTGGAAATGGACCAATGAAAATCTGCGTAGATATTCCCGGCAGATCGGCATCCAATTTGATTGCTTAAGCATGGCCTTTCTTCGTTAATATTAAAAAAATTGTTACATACAAAAATATGAAAATCGGTAGTATTATAGAGAAATGTTTGATAAATACGCTGATGCAGACAGCTTTCAAATCGAAGAATTATTTTAAGAGATATTTAATGCCAAAGTTGGACAAAATCGTTCCATTAAAAAAGTTTTATAAGATAAAAACTGTACATAGGAATTTAATCATTTTTAGATCGTTTTATGCGTTAGAATTTCCCGGTGTGCAGTCTGTATTTAGTTTTTTAATTTGACTCATTTTTGGGGGTTTTATTTCTGTTTTAAATTAAAATTTTCAGCATTTCGAGAAATATTTTTTACATATTTTAGAAAATTGTATTAATTTAAACTGTTGCCAACTGTATAAACAGAGCAAACAATAATGTTTGCTTGAAATTAAAAATTTATTTTACACGTGACTATTATAAACAGAAAATATAAAAAGCAGGAACTCATTGAAAATTACGTCATAAAAACTATATTTACACGTGAATTTTAAAGTAGAAAGAATATTGTAAAATAATAAATTCATTAACATGCATTAGAAGTCTTAAATAGGAGAATTTACGTCACATTTACGTCACATTACACTTATTACGTAAAATGAAGAAAAAATAATATTGCACAACAGTTTAAATTTAAAAATTGAGCGAGACTTTTATTTGATATTTTAAGATGATCATAATACTTCATTTCTAACAAAAGTATTTTTACGTGAATATTAAAAAGAGAAAGAAAAGTTTGGTGAAAATTACGTCAGATTATAATTGTCAGATTTAAATTATAATTCAATCTTCCGAAATCTTTTTAAAGCCGATCAAATTAGCGTGCTGTTAGAGTCTGCGGTGTTTGAACGGGGGTTGACGAGCGTAGCTCGTAAGGGGCAGAGCCCCCTAGTTCAGTAAAAAAATATCCCTCATCATTTGTATTTGTAGAAATCATTTGGCAATTTAAAAATGTACTTTACTACGATATACACAACCCCCTCACGAATAACATCTTCCTTCTGTTTGTTTGTATGAAGTCTTATGAAAATGTAACGCAGATCAACATTCCGTCATTTTTGACGGGGGTACATACTAATAATAAATAAAGTCGTTATTTTAGAAATGTGTATGAAACTCTTTTTTTTTTTTTTTTTTTTTTTTTCGAATATGAGCCATAACCAACGTAAAGAAAAATACAAACAGCTAAGGATAGATTTAGCTCCCAGCTTCATGATGGGGGCAGCATATTTCAAGACTGCAAAATAATAAATAAAACAAAAGCGCATTTTTTACAAAAATATATTACAGTTTTTATTTTTATTTGTACTAGGGTATCTAACTCGAACTTCCTGTGTTACATAACATACATGAAAACCATTTTTTTTTTCTAATTCTAATAGATTTTTTCATTGAATATATATATTTTTTAGATTGCCTATTAGCAATATCAAAAAGAAATTTTATATCAGAAATATCAATCATGTATTTTAATAAATTAAAAAAAAAATATCAAAAGCGATACTTAACTAACTTTTATACCAGATTTTTAACTTCATATTAAATATTCGATATATAAATTAATCATATGTCATCTTAACACTAGAGATTTTTACCAGAAGAATTTGAGAATTAAGAGAACTTGATAGTTGTCTTTTGATTTTCAAAAGTATTATAGTATTATATAGTATATATATATATACATGTATATATACATACATATAAAAGAATAATATAAAAAATATTTGTACGACTTTTCCAGTTACTTGGTAAATAAAAATTAACCGCTGTGAATCAGTTGGAAGATCTCTAAAGGGATGTGCAGGAAGCAAAAGTTATACCTTGAATTCTCTAATTCGTTAATATAAAATATTTTAAAGTCCTGCACAGAAACTCAGGGAGCCAATAACCCCTGGGGGATAAATATTCGAAGGGACCCCCTTATATATGTATTTAGATAAAAGGGGAGATTTATGGAAGGTATTAATAGTATTTGATAAATTTACTACATTAAAATTTAATTAAATTTTAATTAATTTGTCTGTTTATAACAACTTACTCGTATTTTTTAATTAATTATTTGAAAGATCGTTAGTACTATAAAAGATGTTATGTGTAGCCCTTACAGTACGCTAGAGGTCTGTACGGGCACGGGCTTGACCCGAGGCCCGTACTCGGCCTGGCAAAGTGAAGGCAAATTTGCAAACGGGCCGGACCGATAAAAAAAAAAATTAAGCAGGCCTGCCGGCCTTCTATAAAAACTTAACCGAAGCCGATAAAATATGAGCCACTTTCAATGAAGGTGACTTTCGAGAGAATAAGTAATAAATGTACGTCACGAGTCGATGCTAGTTTGACAACATCAATACAGAAATGTAACATGTCCATCGTAAGAGATCAGCATCGGATACGGCTAGTCAAATGGTATCTGAGCCCGGGCTTAATTTTTTCAGCAGACTCATGCCGAGCCGAGATCAGGCTTGCATTTTTTCTGCATAGTGGAGCAAGACCGGAACTGGACTTTATTATTCTCAGAATGTGTAGGGCAGACAATATGTTTTGTAAAAATGTTAATAGCGATAACGAACTTCTGTTAACGGAATCTTTGGAAATATACCTTAAACTGGTCTCAAATTCACTGCTCAACAATGAGAAATTTTCTGACTCATTTTTAACCGTAAAGGCATAAATTTGACAGGCTATTGAAGGGATTTGGAATCAGCGTTTTTCATTTTTTATAAATAAATTACTTGTCGAGATATATAGATCGATATACAGATCTTGTCACGTGACTGCAGGTTTTTATCCTTTCCCGTGCTATCGCTTCTGGAAATTGGATTCAAAACTTACTTTGACAGTATTTTCTTAAAGATATATTGCATTTTTCAAAAAATGGATAATGTTATTCGATTACATAGTTTTTGAATAAGAACACCTGCCAATCTTATGCGTTTCCGAAAAGAAATGAATTCAGAAATGTATGCACTGCAAATAGAAGCGTCTTAAATTTAGACACATATGTGACTGAAAAAGAATTTTAGACACTTAAGTGTCTTAATCTGAAAATTCAGACATTATAGATGTCTTAATTTAAGATACATAAGTGTCTTACTATGACCATGGTGTAAACGAACTGAGAATAATGTCTAAAATATCCGCAAACGTCTTATTTTAAGACACTTCATTGCTTTAAACGTGTCTTAATTTCAGACGTTTTGATTCTTCCGACGCAATAACCACCAGGGGGCACTAGCACTCCCAGTTGCGCATGCGTTTTAGATGTCTTCGTTCGAAGTGGTATACGTTGTAATTCAAACAAAGTTTGTTTTTATGTACGCGTGTATTTTAATTCGTTTTTTGCGAAATGTGAAGTACTGTGATTTTAATTCGTATTAACTTGGATTATTTATTTATTGAATACATACATCAGACATCAAATGTCTCTTAGAAGCTGTCGTCGATACAAGGGCGGGATAGACACAGAACAGAAGTAGACGACGGTTGAAGATTACACCCGGAAATTCTACAAAGCGTGTGCAATGGGCTTAGTGTTAACTCGTATCAATTTATATCAATAATATTGTGTTATTCATCTTCGTCCTGTCGAAGCTGGCAAAAAAAAAAAAAAAAAAGAAACTTTTGTCTGGCGGGTCCTGTTTTTAGGATGAAACATCTCATTCTTTAAATATGGCTAGTCGGATGTATTATGGGATTACCTTTTAAACTGATGAAAGTCTTTCTCCCTCACTGTGGTTGTGGTAGTTTTTAAAATTTCAAATCGAGGAATATTTCTTACCTCTTGCAAACAGCGATTGAAGTAGTAAGTATTATAATTTCTTTATAGTAATAAAATTATTGTCTTTTATGATTTTATTTATTGTACTAAACAAAATCTTACATGAAATTTAATTAGTTTTGAATCTTTTTGCAAAAAAAAAAAAAAAAAAAAAAAAAACATTAATTCTAGAAGTATATATTTTTAAATTTATGACGTTGTCTTTTATTACAAATTATGTATTATTTATTCTCATCTTTTTTCTCAAATTTAAAGTAATAACATCACTAAAAAACAGACATATTTAAAAGTTAAGTTCATTCTCTTGTTTTGTTTTGTTTTCAATATGGCAGTTCTTAGTTTCAATTTCAATGGCTAATGCTTATCTCATACTCGACCACAAGGAAATAGAAAAAAAAACTTTGAAAGATCTCCTAAAGTTTTCTTACTTCCTAGCTAGGGATTACAATCCCGGATTGAGATCCCGGGATCCCGCTTTAATTTTAACCCCGAAAATCCCGGAATTTTTACTGGAAAATTCCGGGATTTTCGGGATTGCCTTTTTTTTTTTCCATTGAACAATATTCAGCTGAAATTAAAAAATATATTTATAAACTTTCGCTTTTGGAAAAAAAAATCAATTGATTTTCATGAAATTTATATATAATTGAAAATGAATGTTTATCTCAAGTATTTCTTAGATATATTTCTAAAGCTATTAAATCTTTTAATGTGTGAAAACTTTTGATTTGGAAACATAAGTAAGCCAGTCAGGAAAAAGGAAATCATTTGTTTATTTAGATTTCGCTGCATGCGTGGATTCAAAGGTCATTTTCCAATTAGACTTTACTGATAAGCATCGCAAGTTTGTATCATAGTGATATCATGTGCTAACTTTTTTTTTTTTTTTTTGGCTTTATTTTGCTTTAAAGATGTCTTGTTTAGTACCTCATAGGAATGATAACAATAAGCCCATGTGGCAATATAAATTTTTTAAAAATCTAATTTTTAAATGATAAGGATTTTTATTTTTTTTCGGGGAGGGGGGGGGGGGGGTGTATGAAATTTTCGTAAAATTGATACCTTAAATCTTGCACTGATTATAATGAAAGTTTTGAACTTTTAGAGTAGGACAAGATTAAAAAACACAAAATATAAATAAACAAAATACCGAAGTAATTTTTTTCTCAATATTAACCCTTTGTACTCGAGGACTCCGGAGCGGAGCCATTTAAAATTTATCTTCAAACTCGAGGTCTCCGCAACGGAGACAATGCAAATAATTTTGTGATACCATGTAATCTCGGCTTTTCTAGACAGGTATCCCAAAATTATTTGCATTGTCTCCGTAGCGGAGCCCTCGAGTTTGAAGACAAATTTTAAATGGCTCCGCTCCGGAGCCCTCGAGTGCAAAGGGTAAAGTAGAATATTTATTTATTTATTCATAGTTAAATAGCTGTTGTGATTATCATCTGATATATATGTAAAATTGCCTATGTGGCAATATAAATTTTTAAAAAATCTATTTTTAAATTATATGAAGTAGAGTAGGACAAGATTATAAGAAATATATATATTTATCCATGTACTTTAAAAGCCCTCAATAGCCCTTGCCACTGAATTTGCCCGATAATCGGAGATGTCTGCTTTTGTGAGGTAAAAATATACAAATATGTATGCCATGCGGATTAAAAAAGTATTCACTAAATAGATGTTTCAGAATAGCTATTCGGGAATGTCCATTAACCTCCACAACGGATACTCCCGAATACCGGACATCTCAATTAAGATAACAATAATGCAGGGTTGCATTTTTTGCAAAAGAACTTCTTGATTAAAGAATGGGCATACTGGGCCGTGCCCCGCCCCCTTACGATTTTAGTGCCCACAAATTTGATGTGCAATATTTGTAAAGTTTATATTTTAAATCTGTTTCGAAATTCCACTGATTATAATCAATATTTTGAACTTTTAAAGTAAAATAAGATTAAAAATAAAACAAATTAAAAAAATCTAATATTTAGATAAATATTTTTTGTTTTAATCTTGTTCTACTCCTGAAGTTCAAAATATTGATTATAATCAGTAAAATGTCGTAAAAGATTTAAATTATCAGCTTAACAAAAATTGCGTACCAAAATTGGGAGCACCAGAAAAATCAGGTTGTAGGGGGGGGGGGGGGGCAGGACCCCAGCCAAATATTTTTCCAGGATTCAACGTGGTCAAACATGGCTACGTATGATGCTTACAAAAAAAATGGATGCTATTAAGACGGTTGAAGTGTCTGAAATTCAGACACGAAAAGTGTCTGAAAAAATTCAGACATTTTAAAATGTCTGAAAACTGAACACTCCGTTTCAGACACTTAAGTGTTTGAATTTCAGACATTTTAATTTACAGTGTGAGAAAGAAGCTCCTTTGGATTTGAGAAAAACCTTATTAAATGTCAGCGAAATATTTTTACAAATCTGCTTTTTATTATACAGCTTCAAAAGTTATGTTTTTAACCCTCCATTTTCCTTTTATTCTAAACCGCATTAATTTTTTAATGAATCCTTATTTGAATGTTGAAACATCTAAGACTCTAAGTAATCACTAATGTTGCTATTGTGTATTCACTGTCTTGCGAATGCATAGTAAGTTTAAAATATACTGTAAATTATCCCATAAATATGTATTCAGTATTATTCTTTAAAGTAATCTTAATTGTATGTTTAAGAAAACCTGAATGTTTTGTAGAAATTGAGGCGGGGCTCATTTAATTGATTTTTCCACGGGCCGGGCCTGTTATTTTCACTAATTTTTGCAAGAGCCGGGTCGTGAACTGTGAAAATACAAACGGGCCGGGACCGGGTCGAACTTTTAATTTTTTCATCGGACCAGGGCGGCCAAGATTGATTTTGTTCGGGCCGGGCCCGGACCTGGAAATTCCGGCCCGTGCAGACCTCTACAGTGTACGTACAGGGGAACCCAAAAGTATTCCGTTTTATTATGATCTATGACGTAAAATCGTTTGCGGTGTATTTTAATGATGTTACCCTATTACAAACATAATGAAATTCATATGAATTTCTATGATACACTAATACATGATTTCGATAGAAGTGGGATAATTCATTTACAGGGTCACACAAAGTAGTTTTGTTTTATAATGGTCTACGGGCAAAACTGTTCGTAGAGTATTTCAATTATGTTGCATTATTGCATTATTTCAAACATGATGAAATTGATATTCATTACTGAGATTTACTTCAAGATGCTTCCAGTAGAATATGATGAGCATTGCATTTATCGTTCATTTACAGGGACACATAAAAGATTTCGGATTACTGTATCTGAAGTGTTGTCTATTAGGGATGATTGAAGAAAGTGCGTTTACAGTTATCGCATATGTTTTCAGGTTTAATTAATTTTTGCATGCCGCATGGAATTAATAAATTCTGCACACCATATACAGGGCTACACAAGAGAATTCGTAAGCATTGCAGGAGAATGAGCGTGAATTGCTTAAAAGTATTTTCAAGCTCAGCTACATTTAGTATACTAAGAAATTTTTTGTAGCGTATAAATAAAATCATATACAAGGCTATGCAAAGAACCGGGTACCGCCTGTGGATAGTAATTCCTAGTTATGTGATTTCAGTAGTTTTAAGTAATATTTTAGCCTGAATTAAATTTCATCTAATACGTGGCGAGTATAAAAATCTGTATGAATGTACAGGGCTGTACAAAAGAATTAAAATACGTTTCCATCTATCGGTAGAAATTGCTGAACGTGAATTTTCAACAGTGTTATGAATTTTTTAACTAAACTGAATTTAAACATACTATGTAGAATCTGAACAAATCTATAGATCATATGCAGAGCTGCAGAAAAGAACTGCAGTACCTTTCAGGCTATGGGCGATAATTGTTGAAATATGGTTTTAAAATGTGTTATACGTTTTCTAAAATGTTTACTTAGGTATATTCTTTACCTTATTAAACGGCGAAGGTTTTTTAAAGCATTCTGGAAGTTTTGGTAAGCGTTTCGTAATCTATGCTTGACGAATGATTTTTCTTTCTTGTTAGGTGCGTTCGTAATTATATAAATAAATATGTAGCACCTATAGTCGTCGTTCGGTTCGTCTGTTCGCATATAACAGAGCAAAAACTACCCAACCGAATGGTCTGAAGTTTTAAATATATAATTGTTGCAAAATTTTGTCGAGTCATTTCAAATTTTATGAAAATCGGATGTATAGTTTAATGACAGGGACAGTCAAAAGTTTTCCGTTACATTACGGCCAGTGGGAAAAACTTATTTCAAATGCATTTTAATGTTGTTACAGCCTTTCGAACAGAATGGAATTGATATGCACTTATGAAGTGTACTAACTAAAATATACATTCAGTACAATATGCGGTGAAAAAATATTTATAAAACTAGTTATAGTACGAAAGCACCTCATTTGCCACGTTTGACGTGTAATTTCCGACTTGTTTTTGGTTGTAGACGATTTGCTTTATGACGAAAGTTTTGTGATGGCCACAACATACTAATTTTAACATGGAATGTTTCTTTGAGAGTCTATATAAACACAGAATTTTGAAACAAACTGTTTTAAATCAGTGTAAACTTGTAAATTTGTAATTTTGAGCAGAGCACTTTTTACCCGCCTGAAAAGAGGGGTTATGTGTTTCACTCGTATCTGTGTATGTGGATTTCTTTATACCCTCGAAACATCCCAACGGCTGGATGGATTTTAATGAATGAGGTCTCTATCGAATCGTTTTAACCTTCCGATGGTTATAGGTTAGGTTTTGCTTTTATAAATTCAAAATGGCGGCCTTAAAATACAAAATGGCGGTAGAGACGAAAAAAACTTTTACGCACCCTATCGAGTGGCACATCATTGGATAGGTCTTTCAAAATGAAGACGATGTTTCATTGACTATTTTACAGTCAGAAGCTCCGTTAAAATATTATACAACCTGAAAGTTGTGTAGGTAGGATGTCTAGCTTTACTGTAACTCTAACCATCATAGACATCTATAGACCCCATCAAAACAGTGTTTATAGACAGGAACTAACAATTAAACACCGCTAAAAAGTCATCAATGCAAGTAAATAATGAAAAAAATAATAGGTAAGTAATATAAACAAGTAATATAAAAAAATATTTTAAGTCAACTCCTACTTAGGTCAATAAGATAATTTTTTTTCTCCCATTCTTCTTTCCTCCTGAGTGGTGCTTAAAATGCCTTGATCAAGAAGAGGGCTCTCTTGGTCTTAAAATATCTTGATCAAGAAGAGGGCTCTCTCGATTATTGAAAATTAATTAATTTAATTTAATTAATGAATTAATATTTGAAAAAAACTGGATTAACATCAAGTGTCATACAGTACAAGTTTTTAAAAAATTATTTGAGCTTGATTGGATGAATAATAAGTATTTTATTAACGATTGAAAATTTTAACAAGATATATATAGCGAGAGTGTGAGCTAATAGCAGAAATTGAAAAAAAAATAGTTTCACATTGATGAGAAATAATTCATTAGTTCGCTTTTTTCGCAGTCGGGTTTTTTGATTTTTTAAATTTAATTGTTTTTTATTCATTCCTATTCTACACATAAACAGGATTTGAACTTATTGGAAGCTCCGAAAATATTCTACCCATAAAATTGCGTAAAAATTGTAGTACCGTGGGGCCCCGGATTTTATTATTATTATTATTATTCACCCCCCTACTCTTTGCACCATTGAAAACAAGGTTTGAATTCAGCATTGATTGCTCATTAAAATGGTACGAAGAGGTGGTATGTACAATCGTGCGAAAAAAAAGTACCCCTGCCCCTCTACTAACTCCTCAACAAATTATCGTAGAAGAAAGCTACTGGTACCGAACGATTGGAAATAAAGTCTACTTTTAAATTATGTATATACAATTTGCTTAGGGAGCCATCTACATATTAAAACGAACCCAAACTTCATTTTTTTCAATGGCAGTACCCAATTTTAACGAGATATTTCAAATCTTCGGTTCAAACTATGCCTAGACACCAAATTTCAAGTCAGTTGAATGATAAGTTTTTGAATTATAAACATTCAAAATTTAGTGCTTCTAATGTTAAATTACATTTTCATATTTGAATTGATATCTCCTGAAATTATACTCCCAATGTGCTATCTTTTTATGTAGCAAAAATACTAAAATACCCAAACATAAATACGTTGAATTTGCAATTTTTATAATTTTGTGATATGAACTATGAATTATGAAATTAATATTTGAAAAAATTATGAATTGCAACCTACAATTTTTTTGATGAATTTAGATTTATTAAGTCCGCCTTTATGGAAATCCAAAATTTCACATTTCTCTTGCAAGTAGTTTTCAAATTATGCTTAAAAAAACGGCAAAATGATGATTTAAGGGGCCGCGTATGATAGAAGTGACTAGATACTTTGAAATTTCTTATGCTATCCTGTAATCTAGCAGTCTTCAATGACTGCTTGAGTGGTGCTTAAGATGCCATGATCAAGAAGGGGGCTCTCCCAGTCAACAATCGAGTACCGAACTACAATTTGGATACAGCCCCTAAAATACGCTCGTTTTAAAACTATTAATTTCTGGGAAATTTATCGTACGAATTGCATAAAAATTTGTTTTTAGGCTAATTGAAGGGTGTAGAGTTCATTTATGTTGTCAGATTTGTGTACTGATATTAAAAAAAACCCCAAAGTTATGGTTCGTTTTAATATGTAGATGGCCCCTTTAAGCAAATTTTATATACATCATTTAAAAGTAGACTTTATTACCAATCGCGTGGTACCAGTAACTCTCTTATACGATAATTTTTTGCAGAGTTAGTAGGGTGTTTACTTTTTTGTTTTCCACGACTGTAAAAGAACATAATTTACATTGAAAAAGACAATTTAGAGAACGAATAAGACAGTATTTAACCAATTTTTACAGCCCATATGTCACATTTTTTACAGAAGTGCAATTTAAGGGCGATCTACCAAAGCTTTCTTGCGAGAGCATCTATAATAATCTAACACGGCCTTGAGTGACGTCAGCTTCTCGGCCATAACCCCGGAATTTGTTTAGGTTTCAGTTAGTAATGGGAAAGAAAATTTCGCTTAAAGTTTTAGTTTGAAAATTTAGTATGTGATAAATGTATTGAATTCATTTATAGGGATTAAAATAACTCGGCTAGCAAAGGACATGCGATTTTTCCCATGACGAAGTGAACTATTTTTTCTCTGTTTGAATCTTATTAATATAATTCATTTAGTGAAACGTTTTTACGTCTTAGTAAGTAAGTAAATGTTACTTTAATTTATGTATATTTCCCGTTTATTGAGCAGTATTTCAGATATTTAATATTGAACTGTAAATAATACAAAAATGTTACAAAATAAAGTAAATCATATTATCCGAGAAAATGATTTATCACTAATATACTAATTATTGAGGCTTCAAACTGAAATACGAAAGAAAAAAATATTTGATCCGAAATGGAGCCTAAATTGTTTTACTGCCTCGTGTCGAAATCATCAAAAGATTTTTATTCTATAAACGTCAGCTTAGAAAATCAGTTATTTAAAGGATTTATGTACCCTTCATTTTGCGAAAAATGACGAGCTTCTCAATTTTTTTGCCTAAGAGAACATGGTGCCCATATCAATTTCCCAATGTTTTGCATAAAATGTATTTATCCATCTCTAGTATATTATGGCGAAGTTACGTAAATATCCGATAATTATAAATATGTGAAAAAGATATTTTCACTGCACACATATATATGATTCAGAGTTGTAATTTTTAAATTCATTTTTCTCGGATTATGTTTCTTCAACTACACAATCCTGCAAAATTTGGGTTGTGCCAAATTTCCCAACTTTTGAAATTTGATTTTTATGTGTTTTTAGCGCTGAATCCAAAAAAGACCTTCATTTTTTACAATCACGTCAATATTTCAATTTTTTAAATTTTCAAAAAGTCAAAATATTGCGAAAATCTGATACTATATAAAATAGACGTAAAAGGTTTTTCATAATAATTTATCCAATTACGTAAAGATCCGATAATTATCTTATGTAAAAAAGGGTATTTTCACTGCACACATTTATATGATTCAGAGTTATAATTTTTAAATTCATTTTTATCACATTGTATTTCGTCAATTACACAAGCTTGCAAAATTTGTATTATGTCAAGTTTTCAGCTTTTGAAATTTGATTCTTAGTTTTTCAGTGCTGAATCCGAAAATGTCCTTCATTTTTTCCATCACTACAGGATTTTTTGCAAATCGCAAATTTTTAAATTTTAAAAAAGTCGAAATATTGTGCAAATCTGATACTATATGCGCAAAAGGTTTTTCACAATAATTTATTCCTTTTATTTGGCGACGGGGGGGGGGGGGGGTGTCCGGTTCCCTCATCAGATTCTTCAACTATTTAGCTATAAGAATACCCAGTTTAAGCCAAAAAGTGGATAAATTATTATGAAAAAAACGTTTTACGTCTATTTTATAGTATGAGATTTTCGCAATATTTCGACTTTTTAAAATTTTTGAAATTTATGATTTGCGAAAAATCATGACGTGATGGTAAAAAATGAAGATCATTTTCGGATTCAGCACTAAAAAAATAAACAAGAGTCAATTATCAAAAGTTAAAAAACACAGCCATTGCAATCTTGTGTTTTCTGTGTGATCGAAATACTAAAATTTCGACATAACTTTTCTATTTATTTGATAATCCTTAACCCTTTGAGCCCTGGTGCGTGGATTTCTTCCTACCTAATTTTAATCCTCAAATGTCGCAATGGAACCAAAATTTAAGATCAAATTTATTTGTAAATTAGTAACTGTATTTGTTCCTGCACATAAGGCACCAAAAATTTTGTTTCAAAATACTGTTGTCTGTCAATGTGACATTTGCGGGTTAAAATTAAGCGAGAAGAAATTCACCCACTAGAGCAGGGACGGCGAACCTATGGCACGCGTGCCATAAGTGGCACGCTGCAGATTATTTTTGGCACGTCATAGATTCAGGTTCTACATAAAATATTGTAGATTTTCACAAAATGCATTAATTAATCTACATGTTGTCTGTTTATCTGAATTCGATTAGTTTGGTTGGTTGTCATTGTGATACAGATTGAAGAAACTGAAATATAACTTAATGTATCCAAATCTAGCTCAATATTGGTTCACAAAATTTTATGAATAAGAGAGGATTTGGAGATTATCACAAAAAATAATCCAAAGGCATTTTAAGCAAAAACGCCGATGTTAAAATTATAACAACTTGGAATCCAATTCCAGATACTAAATGTTGCAGATTCTGGCGCTTGCTATTATGGCAATGTTTTTCTGTGAGACATTCTTTTTTGGAAATAAATAATATGAAAAATTCAAGTAAAAAGATCTTGTCAACTGAGTACAAATCAATTTACATTTTCTTAAAAATAGCTAAAGACGAAGCTGGTGTAAATTATTTGGCATCTAAGATGAGACAACAGAAATAATATTTTTAAAATAAATTTCTAAAGTAAAACATCAAATATTACACCTATTTTTTTCAATGCTGAAAATAAAATTTTAAGTAATATTGAATCCTTATTATTTGGTCCATTAAATTGTTTTATTGTTGGCACGTCATGGTCACGTAAAATATATTTTTGGGGAAATTTGGCACGTGGATGTAAAAAGGTTCGCCATCCCTGCACTAGAGCTTAAAGAGTAAGGTATTTTTCATAAAACTGGAAATAGAATTTTCAGTATATGTTATTCATTTTTCAATTAAAAATGTTAAATAAATAGTCATTTTTACTGTATTTTTAAATATGTCATGACATTTCATCCCCCCCCCCCCTACTAAACTAATTAACTTTTTGGAAATCTTATCGCTGCCGTTATAGAACACGCTTGCAAGAAAAACATGGAAAATATGTTTTAAAAAGTTCAAAATTGTAAGAGAAGTACACTTTAAATTTTTTCTTAAAATTTAAAAAACAATTTTTTCAAAATTTTACAAAAAGATTTGCATTTTTTCTTGGTTAAATCATTTTTCTTCATAAAGCCATTTAATAGTAATATGTCAAGAAATTATTATAAAACACTGAAATTAAATAAAATTATTCAAATGCTCAGTGGGTACCAAGTGCTCTTAAAATGAATTGATACATCAACATCCGTAGTGTATTCTGTCGAAGTTTCGTAAAGATCGTGGTTAGAGCCGGTCGTGCGGGGTTCTGGCAAATCACTTAGCGGAGCCCAGCGTCTCTGACTGCAATATTGGACTAATAAGTCATTTTTTAAAATTATACAGGGTGCAATATGTTATCTATCGCCGACCTTTAATTTCTCAACCGTTGGTCGTAGACATATAGTCCCAATTACAAAAACGTTTCAAATGAGGTAAATATTCATGTTGTGGCCTTATTTAAAGTCAAAAATCAATTTTATAAAAATTACGAAAACTAACTTTCTATACAATCCCCCAGTCCCTATAGTTATATTTAGTAAAAGTTTACACATATCATAACAAATATAACGCAAAAAGTTTGACATCTGTACTACAAAAATCGACACAGTTATCAAATTTCAAAGTTTGGGATTTTTGCACATGATTTTGTCTTTCATTGAGGGATCAGTTAAAAGATGAATTAAAGTAATTCGAGATCAAAATCAGTGTGCAATGTCCTTTTTACGGCGAAACCACTTTTAGCCGGTATCGTTGGTACTTTTGGATGTTGTTCGACCCATAAAAGTTAGCTCAAATTTTTAGATAAAATAACCCTATTTGCTGATTCCCCAATTTGGTGATACCGGCTAAAGATGGTTTCGTTGTAAAGAGGACATTGCACCCTGATTTTGACCTTGAATTACTTTAATTCATCTTTTAACTGATCCCTTAATGAAAGACAAAATCATGTGCAAAAATCTCAATCTTTGAAATTTAATAACTGGATCAATTTTTGTAGTACAGATGTCAAACTTTTTGTGTTATATCTGTTATGATATGAGTAAACTTTTACTAAATATAACTATAGGGATCAGGGGACCGTATAAAAAGTTAGTTTTCGTAATTGTTATGAAAGCGATTTTTTACTTTAAATAATGCCACAACATGAATATTTACCTCATTTGAAACGTTTTTGTAATTGGAACTATATGTCTGCGACCAACGGTTGAGAAAATAAAGGTCGGCGATAGATAACATATTGCACCCTGTATATTCCTAGAATAATTTATTATATAGAGTATAAAATGTATGAAAAATAATATGCAATCTTTCACGTATGCATAATTAATAATGTGTATAATTATTTTTAATTTCTAAAAATCCTCTATCCTTTAGAATATTTTAAATATTTATTTCTTTGCGTTTACTTTCAGGATCATCCCATCAATACATTCCCCGACAATTGTATCTATTTTGGTCGTAAGAAATAAAGTTAATACTACTAACTTAAAAAATAAATAAATAAAATAAATAAAATAAAGACAAATTTTGCACATCTATACATTCCACGGCAATTATATCAACTTTGACTGCAAGAAATAAAGTTAATACTAACTTTTAAAAAAAATATTAAATTTCCAGCGATAGTATCATTATTTTACCCAGGCTAACAGTGCTTCGAATTATATAGAGAAGCTTGGACTAACAAGACTCCAAGGCGCGGGGCCCTGGACAGCCGCCCCGTTTGCCCGATGGTTGCGCCAGTCCTGATCGGGATGATAAAAATATATTAACCTTTAACTGATGTTACCGGTCTCTCAGACCGCGGCTTTTTGCAATTTTTATAGTTTAACTTGCAATTTTCAGTTTAACTACAAACACTACCGAAATTTTGTTCCGTTTGGAACTTTAGTACTAACACATGAGACTTTTGAATAGGTGAATTTTAATTATAACAGTCCTGTACAAAAAGTTTAGTACAAAAACACCATCCTGTGAGTTAATCGTGCCTTTTATTCATCTTTCAATGGAGCGGTCTCACAGACCGCTTCACACTAGTTATGTGACAGTTTCTGTGACATCAGTTAAAGGTTAAAAGGCTTTTCATTGCATCAATTTAGCTTTAACCCTTTCCGACGCGGAGTAATTCTGTTTGTAAAATGATGAAATGACGGACTGACACCAGAATTTATAAAGGAATTTATTAGAAAATGAAAACTTACTTATTTTACCCACTTAATAAAAGGAAACTTTTAATTAAATATTCTTGGTGCAAGTACTTTTAAAATTAGGTGTCCTTTTCTGTGACACTGCTCGGTAAAGGGTTAAATGGTTCAGATTGCCAGATTGGTCTCCATTTTTGTTTCGAAATTTCACATAAATACCGGAAATTTTGGAAAAAGAATCTTTTTATGTAAGCACAAAATTTTTGTCATTAAATAAAGCAAAAAACATTACTTTTAATTTCTGGCTCGAATTCGGATTTTCTGAATAATAATAAGTATTTTATTAACGACTGAAAATTTGAACAAGATATATATATATATATATATATATATAGAGAGAGAGAGAGAGAGAGAGAGAGTGAACTAATAGTAGGAATTAAAAAATAGAGGCCAAACTGGCAACCCTGGTTCAGAAGAACTGCAGTCTTTAAACTCATGTTTCAGTTTGTGTTTTTTTTTTTTTTTTTTTTTTTTACCCGACTGAAAAGAATGGTTGTGTGTTTCACGCCTATCTGTGTATGTGGATTTCTTTATACCCTCGAAACATCCCAACGGCTGGATGGATTTTAATGATTGAGGTCTCTGTCAATTCGTCTTAACGGCCCGATGGTTATAGGCTAGATTTTGTTTTTATGAATTCAAAATGGCGGCCGTAAAATACAAAATGGCGGCAGAGACGAAAGAAATTTACGCACCCTATTGAGTGGCATATCATTGGATACGTCTTTCAAAATGAAGACGATGTTTTATTGACTATTTTACAGTCAGAAGCTCCGTTAAAATATTATACAACCTGGAAGTTGTATAGGTAAGATCTCTAGCTTTACTGCAACTCTAACCATCATAGACATCTATAGACCTCATCAAAACAGTGTTTATAGATAGGAATTAACAATTAAACACAACTTAAAAGTCATCAATACAACTAAATAAAAAAAATAGGTAAGTAATATAAACAAGTAATATAATAAAAAAAAATTTAAGTCAATTCCTACTTAGATCAATAAGAGAAATTTTTTTCTCCCATTCTTCTTTCCTCTTGAGTGGCGCTTAAAATGCCTTGATCAAGAAGAGAGCTCTCTCGATTATTGAAAATTAATTAATTTAATTTAATTAATTAATTAATATTTGAAAAAACTGGATTAACACAAGTGTCATCCACTACAAGTTTTAAAAAATGCATTTGAGCTTGATTTGATGAGTAATAAGTATTTTATTAACGATTGAAAATTGGAACAAGGTATATATAGCGAAAGTGTGAGCTAATAGTAGGAATTGAAAAAATAGTTTCACATTGATGAGAAATAATTAATTCGCTTTTTATGCAGTCGGGTTTTTTGGTTTTTTTTTAATTTAATTGTTTATTCAATATCGGTATGTTTAAAATGCTAAAATTTCAGCATATATTTTTCAATTCATTCCTTTTTTTTTTTTAAGGACAAACCTTAAAGTGCTTTTCATAAAACTACGGATTGTATTTTCAGTAATGTAAATAAATTATTTCTACACTGAACCTAGTTTTTGTATGTAATCTAATACAAAAAGTGGCACACCCCTCTGTGGTTATAATCTCTTTCTCTTTATGATTTTGAACTCTAGTACTGTGCTTTAATATTTGTTCTTAATGGAAGAAGGTAATAAAATTTGCAGGGGCGCGCCAGCAGTATCCGGCGCCTGTGTGCAGAACTTCAATTGGCGCCCCATGTTCCTAAAAATATATATACAGTATAACTTCAAAAATGCGGCATCATGGGGACCGAGACTATGCCGGATTTTTGAAGGAATGTCAAAAGTAGTAACTAGGAATATCAAAAGTAGTACTATACTCTTAATGGTACCTTTAACCATAATTTATTTCATTATTAAATTATAATTATGTAAGAAAAAGTGAAAATTAAATATAAAAATAAACTTGCATTTATTGATATTTTCTATGTTACAGAAAAAAAAAATCTAGTAAAGAGTGAAATTATTTCTTCTCGTGTAATTTCGGACACATCGATGTCTATTTTATTTGCTTCAATTTTTTTGGCCGTTCTTTAACAAGTTTTTCTTGTATTTTATACAAATGAAGAATTTCTATTGAGGATCCATTTCGGGATTAGTCTTGTTCTCTAAAGCAGATATTAATTCTAAAGTTAAATTTATGCATTTTTCTTGTGACACCTTTTCTTCTGCCTTTTGTTCAACTTCGTCTTCGGAGCGGTTACTAGCGTTACCGACAGTTCTATTTAGCACAGCGTCAGAAGAGACTAAAAGGAACTTGTGTACTAGTCTCCACGCCGTTGTTGAGCAACAGTGCAGCTCCCAGAAAATTTGTTCAGAAAATAATCGCGTCTGACAAACGAAAAAAGTCATTTTTTTAAAATTTTACTTTCGATTTTGAAGTTTTAATTCATAAACAATTGCTAGTTTTCTTCTAGCATAACTTGAAAATTTAAAAGCAAAAGGAAGGGAAAATGATGGTTTTGATGCCGGATTTCTGAATGTCGGATTTTTGAAGTTACACTGTATATATATATTTTTTTCAATGAGAATAAATGCATAGCTGCCAAGCCAACCTTCCGGGAGTTTTCTGCAGATCAAATAAACAAATTTGGAACCAGAAAATTCATTAAATGAAATATGTGTTGTTTCTACATGGTTATTTTTTATTTCATTTATTAAATTAAATTTCTGGTTAAAAATATTGTTATTTGACTTTAAAAATAAGGAATGTTGGCAGCTATGCAAATAACGGACATCCCTAAAAGGTGGGTGCTTCAGCTGTTTGCTCCCTCTCCCCACAATGGCATACCTCCTAAGTAAATCCGCTTCTTTTACCTCTATCACTTCCGGAATTTTTAAGATCTTATCTTTATTTATATTGATATTTAAAACAGTTCAAATAAACTTTAATTTGGAAATATAGCTGTGTTGAATTAATCAATGGTAGGACTATGACACAAAGAAAGGGGTTCTCGTAATACGGTAAATACACATAAAAGTGGAAAAATATATTCTCAAATTATGGTGTCTGTAATACACCGGAGCGCATTATAGTACTTTTATTTCTTTTAAAATAATATAACATCAATTAAGATGCGCCCTTAAACAATTACCACACGTAGATCATAATTAGGGGTGCATTCGAAAATGTACCAGTCCCGGAACATTTGATTTTATATTAGTAAATAAAGAACACCTATGCCTATACAACAATTGTTATGAAAAATGCACATTCATTTCAACGGTTACATTGCTAAGAAGCTAAGCGTATCTTTATCTTGTCACTCTGTTAACCCTTCCTTCTGTCAGTTTTTTTATTTTTCGAATTTTCCAATTTTCGTGCAATGAATAAGAGTTCTAAATTAAAAATATCTATACTAATAAAACAAAGTTTCGCTCTGTCTGTGTGCAATGGCTAGCAGAATCTACGGCACATACAAGGCTCAAACTTTTTGTTAGCATAGTCGAATGCCTCGCCTGGTGTACCTTGCACCTAAGTTTCAGAATTTTAAATCTTTAATAACTAGTTCAGAAATTAATTAAACAGCTCAAATTAAAAGAATGGAAAAATATTAATAATTCAACAGGAGCATAGATTTTTTCCCAACCGTAGACAATTTCTTCGAAAACTCAAAGAGAGGGCGAGGGGTTAATAGAATTACAGCGCTGCTAGGGTGATAAATGTACTGTGCCTTTTTAAAAAGGACTGTATCTTAAATTCTACTGGGCCTAACAACTCGAAAATTGCACAGCCAGACGCGAAAAAAAATCCCTCCTTTCAGAAATTCTACAAATTATTCCGGTACGGTTCAGATAGTCAAAAATCCACGAAAAATTGCAGACAACCGACGTCATTCAATAGTGGACATTTTCGAACAAATATAAAATTTTCAAAATATAAATTTATAGATTTAATTTTTATGCATCCAGATATAGAATTTTTCGCTGATTTCAGACATGTAAATTTCTTCGTCTCAATTGCAATCTTGTATATTAATTATTATTTCAATTATCGGATGATTCCTTTCCAACTCTCAATTTAAAAGTCAGTGTTTCGAAACCACAAATGATTTTTATACGAGGATTCTTTGGAATGCCGTCGAATTTTTTAAAATACACCGTTTAGAGATTTTAAAGTTATGCATCTAGCCTTATCTTTAAACGCTGTTTAATATCTGAATTTTATACAAATCTATCCGCAACTTTTCCTTTTATAAAAATTTCGATTTTTAAAAAGGAAAAGAAATGCTTTGTTGAAACGCAAATTTGTTAAAATTAAGAAAACTGACGAACCGATCGATTTGGAACTTTCAGATAGTAGTTCATAACACATAATAAAGATTTTAAAAAGTAGGGGGCATCAAATTTCATGGGGGGGGGGGGGAGAGGCGATAATTTTTTTTTTGGGGGGGGGGATCAAATATTTAAAACCGTACCGCTTTCTACCGTTTGAGATGCGGATTTTAGACGAAGCCCTGGGATAAACATTACTTTTAATACAAAAATTTCAAAAGTGTAGTTACCACTATTTTCGAATAGTAATTTCAGCAAATATCTTAAATTCTTTCTTAAGTCCTCCACCCCCCTTGACTAATAACTAATATATACTGACTATGGGTAGGTTGTTTAACGAAGTTTCGTCCAGAAACAGTTTTGTTAAGAATAGAGTTCTACTCCTGGTGTTGGAATGTGGAACTAAAAGATTCGAGATTTGTTTTTTTTACAAGAACTGCAGTGCATACTAGGGATGCACCGAATAGTGGTTTTGGCCGAATACCGAATATTCAGCCTACAGACAAACCGAATACCGAATATTCGGCCAGCCGAATAGTAACTATTCGGCCGAATACCGAATATTCGGCTTGTCGAATAATTTTATATTTCAAAGTTTAAAGGCATTAAAATGTTAAATTTTAAAACAATTTTACATAATGTTTAAAACAGAAACTTTCACTTTGATAATCAAGAGCTTTTTTCAAATAAACTTTATGCTGAAAAAATCTGCTAGTTATAGTTATTATAGCTAGGATAGTTATAAAACTTTTTTAATTAATAAAATTTTAAATTTCATAGCTTCTTCTGTGAACTAAAACAAATGAATAAAGTTTTCTTAAATTCTAAAACTAACATTTTAAAATCAAAGAGTAATTGTGAAAAAATTGGAAGAAAAATTGTACAGGATCATATATTATTTGTTTGTCAGGAAGAGACTAAAGTAAAAGCAAATAAATAATACAATCTATTCAAATTTTATATGGTGGCAACTCAGCAAGAATAACTGATCTACTCCCTCTGATTTAGCAAGGAAGTTTTTAAATGCATCCTAGATCGGTGTCTGGAGTGGGCGATCACTTTCCGAGATTGTAAATGTAAACGTTGTTCTTAAAATCTGCAAGAAACAGATCATTTACTGGACAATGTTCAGGAACTGCATTTGTACATAATTAATTCCTATGAAAATCCTCGTGATTGTTTAATTTTCTTAAATAATACTTAACAAACAGAAAATAAATAATGTAAAAACATTCTCTTTTATTTAAATATATGATTCTGTTTCTAATTATTCTGAATATCTTTATAAGTTTACTGTTAAACGTAGAAGTGGTATAAGGTTTTTGAAATATGTTTTAAAAGTTTTTTTAAGTATTCGGTTGGGCCGAATATTTCGATATTCGGCCAAACCGAATATTCGGCAAGCCGAATAGTTTGCTATTCGGCCAAATCGAATATTCGGCAAGCCGAATAGTTTGCTATTCGGCCAAGCCGAATATTCGGTATACCGAATAATTTGATATTCGGCCAAACCGAATATTCGGTAGCATGGCCGAATATGCCGGATAACGAATAGATACCGAATATTCCGTGAATCCCTAGTGCATACGCCTGCAAAACCCTCGTGTGATATATCATCGGAAAACCCTCCAACCACTCTTTCATATTATGAACCTTTCTACTCCCCCTCACTCAGATTCCCTCCCCCTGGGGGATCAATTTTTTAACTGAGCTCCTAATTAAGCTGCAGCAAGATTCGATCTCATTTGAAGGGTTTACCGAAGGTGAAATTCTTCACGGGCCTTCGATTGGTAAGGTCTATGTTTGACCCCAGATTATTAGGGGGCATTCCTCCGTGGGTGGAGGGGGGGAGAAAATTAATTTCATCATGTGACATATTGTTTTAAAGCTTTTGGACTATACATTACTAAGTACTCACTACTCTCCTCTTAACTCATTTTTTCATCAGTAAGTAGAGGTCATTTTAAAGTTTTAATTTGTTCATTACTATCCCATACAATTTTCCAAAATCATGAAAAACATAACAAATCTGAACAATTAGCAACTTCTCCCCCTTTTTCCCACAGTGAGTGGGTACGTATTTCAAACAAAATCGAGTTAGATATAAAATCATACAAATTTAATTTCATTTAAAAATCATCAAAGTGGGGAGGGCAGTGGGGTATCGGGTATCGTTCGAAAAAGCTCTTAATACAGAACTCAAAAATGTATTTGTTTTACTCTTCGATACTATTATATTTTCAGAAATTCGTCGAAAATATATGGCAAAATTATGTCCCCCATCCTATTACCGAATCTACTGAAAATAAAATTACGAAAAAATTAATAGTAGTTGGCAATTATTTAAACCTTGCAGGGAAACTATAGCGATTATTTTAGCTCATACAGTTTTTCAGAAAATAGCAGTTTTCCATGATACATAAGTTTTATTTGGCGAGCGCTCAGCGGGGGGAGTTGAGGGGAATTCGAGGTACCTATCGACGCGAAATCATCCAAGGACTGTCGATAATGATTTTCGAAAGAATTGTCGGTAATTAGCTGAGATATTAATTAAAAACCTATCTAAAAAAACGTGGCACAGACCAAAGTGGCCATGCAATTTTGCGACCTCACTTCGAAGCGCACTTGGCACAATGGCAAGATTAAACTTTGTACATGGTCTTTGTTTTAAGTAAGACGGATCACAAAGATAAATAGTCAGCGTTTTACATCACAATTGAATTGAATTATTGAAGGCAATTATTGAAAAATATTTAATAAAATAATTCCAGTTTATTTGCAAAGCCTTATTATTCGTTTAACAACTATATTTTATAAGATTGCAGCTAATAATTAATAAATTTATTGTATGAACTCTCTGTACTCGACTGACTCTTAACCGATTATTCTTTGTTCAAAGCAAATCTATAAAATATACAATTAAAATTTCAATAAAACGTAATTCATTTTGAGGTTGTTCTCAAAAACATGTTTCCCGACTATAAATGGCATGAAACTTTTATGCGTAGAAGCATATAATGATAGGCATGACTATTAAATTTGTTCGAAATCGAATGGTGTTTTTTATTTCTTTTTTTAAACGCATTGCATTTTGAGCTACATCACATCCTGTTTTATTTATTTATTGTTTTTGTTGTAAGGTAGCCGATTGTTGTGATTGATTTGTGCTTTTTTCGGCAATTTACATTTACATGGACGTCCATAACCTGGAGGCTTATGTTGCTTTACCATTGTGCAATATAATATACTACCCGTTTTTATAATGTCAGTACCTCTATCACTACCAATACTACAGTAAGATAGTGTTATACATTTTCAATTATTTGAATAATGGAGCTTCCATGTTTGCCGCCAGCCCAGTGCGCCCCTGCTTTCTGAAAAGTTGGACAGGCCTGATCTACAGCATAGGAATGTCAAAAGAGGCATTCGCAGTCGCCCTTCCGAATTTTATGTTTCTAGCTTTTTCGAATTTATTTTAGGCATTGACGGCGCTCTTAAGCCTTCCGTGGCGCCTTACGACCGTTACCTTTCGACACCTTGGCGCCTTTCAATTTGAGACTCTCCCCGCCCCCCACCCCTGAAGCTACGCCGCTGATATTAAATCTTTGCTATTTTGGCGCCTGTGTGCGATGCACACTTTGCACACTGGGTCGGCGCGCCCCTGAAAATTTGATTTATAAAATGCATATTTTATATAAATGTCAGATATCCTGGTATTACTTTTTCGTTACTTCATTATTTTGATTTACTTTATATTTGTCATCATGTGAGATTAGGAGAGAATGTTGTAGTCAACAGCTAAGAATTAAACCAAGTTTGTTAGGACTTAACTTTTATTAGTCTTTTTTATTACATCATAGTCTTTGTTAAGTCTATGTAATCGATTATCAATCCACTTCCTGATACGCTAGAATTATTAAAATTACATTCATAGTGCGTTTCCGACGATAATGTTTTTAGAACTTAATTATAAATTAATATTAATAGCTTTAAGGGATATTAATTAATACCTTTAAGTGATTTTGCCGTTATTCCATCACAGGTGATAAATCGCAAATATTGACTGATACTCGCACAATTTTATTGGAGTTGAAACAACATAGGATTTCATAATGCGTCAATAAAAGCATCTGAGAATAGGCCAAATGGGTGTGAAACTGCAAAAATATGACATTTTAACGGCTAAAAAGTAAAAAAATTTAAATAGAAACTAGAATGTGTAATATTAAAAAAAATACGTTTTTATCAATTAATAGTTTAGTATTAATTATGATTATACGCCGAGAAATCGATTTAGAAATCCTAAAAAAGATAATTTTAATAATGCTTGATTTTTTTTTCTTATTGTCCTATCTAAAAAAGAATCAGAGTAAAAATTATGTTTTTCTTTAATAAATTCACTTTCTACGAATTGTATAAAAAATAGTGAATATTTAATAATTAAATTTGGTTCCCGCGGCCAAATGAATATATTGTATAGGAATTTTTGGGGGAAAAAACATGAATTGAGGCCAGAAAATTAGGCGTAGTTTTCAAGATGAACACTGAATGCTTAGAAAAGAGTGTTAAAATAAACCATTTTTACTTTTATAATTATTTAAAAACAAAAATGTTCTGCAAATGGCCATTTTTACTGTATTTATACATATGCCATGACATTTTATTTATTTGTTCTTAAACTGATTAACTTTTTTTGAAAATTTGGTCCTTAAAATTATAGAGCATACATGTAGAAAAGTAAGAAAAAAAAAAGTTGCAAAAAGTTCAAAATTGTAGAAGTGTGTTCTTATAATTTTCTTAAATATTTTTTTACAAATTAAACATTTGACATTTTAACCGTAAGATTTGCATTTTTCTCCATTTACATTTTTTTTTTTAAAAATCATATCTACTATATCTACCTATATATATAAAATACTAATGAAACGAATTTATGAAACGATTTTATTAAACGTCTGATTATGTTTTACAGCTGTTACTCCTAAAATATGGTACCTTTGGCAGTGAAATTAACACACATTATCCCTATTAATCCGCGCATGTCAAAAATGGTATTAGAATTTTTAAGTTTGAATTAGTTTTCGAGATATTATTATTTTTTTCTTATTTTAATGATATTTCTATAATGATGGCAACTAAATGACTCCATTTTCGTTGAAAAAAGGAAGGAAAGGGGAAAATATTGGAATTGTTAGATTTCTGAGTTTTTTCATCATTTTCGAATTAAAATTGAAATTATCTTTTATTTCAATCGAAAGTGAAGACAATATTGTGATTGAATTGTGTTTTTCAGGAAAACTAAAAAATAATAATTCATTAAATATTAATAATAATAATAAATAAACAATAATTTCTTTATTTTTTATCAAATTTTCAGGATTTCAAGAGGTATTTTTTTCATATTTTATAAAAGGTTATTATTTCAACTTATTACCGATTGTAAACACAAAGAATCATATTTCCTTATTTACCTTATTAGGTTATTAAAAACATATTTGAATCAACCATAAGTTGAAAATTACGTCATGAAAATTATACTTACACGTGACTATTAAAAGATAAAGAAAACTTTAAAATAATAATTTCATTTGTCAGGTTCCGAGAAACATCTGCTATTAGAACTGATGTTCTATATTATTTTTGTCTTAATATATTATATATTGTATGGGCTGTGTACTGGAATTTCAAAAATAACAGTCTTTCCTTATCTAAAACTGGATCTAAGCCGGTGAAAATGTATAGATGGTATGAAGGGGAAAAGAGATAGTTGGATGGGGGTGTGCCCAACCTTTTGAGATGTCTGTGGAAGATGGGAAGACAAAAGAATTCCACGAACGAAGAAAAGCGTTTGAAATGGGAGCCAGGTAGAAAACTCCGGAGGGGTTCCTGAAAAGGCAATCTCGTCTGCTGAGATAGTCAGTTTTGAGCGTAGTGCGCAAGGTGGGACGTGAGTTCCTTGGATCGCTCTGAGAGAGTGCATAAGGTGGAGAGAGGCTCGGATAGCTTAGGCTTAGAGCCCATGTGTTGGGAGATCGAAATTGATCTCCGGAAAGCTAATTTAACGTGTGTAGAGTGAGAGTGATTTAACGTAGTTTAACAGTACACAGCCAGTATTTACTGTATTCAATTTAATGTTGAACCGGATCATCTGTATCCGAGTTTGCAAGTGTAAATAGTCTTTTGTTGTTGTGTAAATAGTGTGTAAATAAACTGTTAATTTAGTTAATTGAAAGCGTTGGTTTTCATTTAAACAATCCTCTCAGTGCGTGACCGATATAACGTAATCATATCGGTGGTGGCAGCATATAAATAATAAAGATTTTCTTCGAAGTTGTGCGGACTAAGAGGAAACTCCGACATCATTAATATGCGTTAAAAGCAGCAAATGGGGATATATTACGTCATATTTAAAACGGCGAAATAATAATATTGCCTAACAGTTTAAATTTAAAAATATATTTACACAAGACATTTATTTCATATTTCGAGATGATATTTTTAAACTTTTGTTGCCAATTCTTAGGCAGCGCAAATAATAATATTTCCTTTCTAAAAACAAAAGTATTTTCATGTGAATGTTAAAAAGAGAAGGGTAATTTTGGGGGAAAATTAAGTCAGATTTAAAATGCTGCATATAAAATGTCTCATTAAAAACGATCTTTTTACAGAGTTGTTAAAAATACCGGGAAGTAAAGACTATGTTTACTTAATTCATTTCATATTAACTTATTTTCAAATGTTTAACTGATCTTATTGAATCAAACACGCAAATAACCATTGGATGTCTTAACAACAGCGGATTCGGCCATAAAATTCCCCATTAAAAGAAAATTAATGAAAATCCGTTTAAAGGGAGATCGCCACTGTTTTTTTTTTTTTTTTTTATAATTATCGGCTCACACATATTTCACATTATTTCAAAATATCAATTTCTCGGGGCGTAACTTTTTAAATATTATTTATTTCTTCTTGGTAAAACGGCACATAACAAATATAACAACACATATACACAAAAATAATTACTGGCGCTAATATAACTTTTTACAAGTTAGCACAACTCAAAACAGAACACAACTAGAATGAACTAACTGCATTTCTTATTCGGCGGAGCTGACGCAAGCCAGTCCCATGATTATCTCAAAGTCTATTTTTGGAACGGGTAGCGCGCGTTACATCCTCCCCCGCTGTTTCCGATTTACGTCTCGGATAGGAAAAAAGATGCTTTTTGGGTCTTCCTATTTTTCTCAAGGGTGCAGCTGGAATAGTTTCAGATTATTGAAAACGTGACAAGGCGGAAACGAGGTAAGAACCAATTCGCTCAGTAGGATTGTCCAGGCTAGCAATGTCATGTGTCACCAGTGACTTTTGAGTCAAAACTATGTGGCCCATCTCTCTTAGGCATAAATTTTGCTGTTTTATTTTTACTTGCCTTGATCACAGGGTGTAGATTAATCCATACTTTATTCCAGGTGTGAAATACACTCGTCAACGATTTTTATCGTAATATTTCTTCCGCTGATCGTGTTTCATTTCAACACGCTCTTTCACACTTTTTGAAATATTTGCAAGACGTTTAAGACATACATTGCTCCAGGTTATTTCCGGATATTATTGGTTATTATTGAATTCCGTTATTATTGAATTCAGGTTATTTTCGGAACAAAATTATCGTTTTCCACAACAACTCTGAAATCGTTCACTACATCATCGATTGTTCTTATTTCTCGACCAAATTGCAAATAGGCGGCATTTTGGCTTGTTGTATCAGATTTGGTAGAGTTCATAGGAAATCTAATAAAAGGAAGTTTGTCAATCCAGGAATTGTGTTCATCCCCAACAAGGATTGCTATTCGAGGTTTCAAGTCCCGATTTTTGCGTTCGACCGGATTGGCCTGAGGATGGTACAAAGGTGTCAATGATTGGTCTATTCCAAGAATGAAATAAACTTGTTGTAGAACAGCGCTCACAAATTGAGGGCCATTATCACTTATGAGTCTTCTTGGGATACCATAACGAAGGAAGATCTCTTCAATCAGAGTAGTCGCACATTCTCGGTGCAGTGGCAGTTGTTAAAGCAAATAGTTCTACCCATTTAGTGGCACAATCTTCTACTATAAAAATCCATCGGTGTCAATCTTTACTAGGAGGCAATCGTCCAAAGAGATCAATGCTGAGAGTCTCAGATCGCTGAGCGTAAGCATGGTGTTCGTAATAAGCCGTCAGGTTTCTGATTTGTTGCTTTATAACGGGCGCACTCTGGGCACTTCTTCACATATTCAGAAATGTATGGTCTCATGCTTGTCCAATAATATCTCTTAGCATTTTTCTGATAAGTTCCTGCTTCACCATAATGTCCGGCCGAAGGGTCGTCATGATGAAATTTCAGAATATTTTGTCTTTCTTGTACTGGAATGACCAGCTGCGCTTCCTCGGCATCTGATTCAGGAGCATACCGATAAAGCACATCTTGATTCATCAGGAATCCTCTATCAGTCCAATTGGCAAAATCTTCGCTTTTCTGTTCGTCTTCAAAACAATGTATAATCTTTGTAAGATTTTCATCTTGCAACTGTGCTTCTCTGATATCTTTTGAACTTCTTGTTGGCATGTCCATGCTGACAAAATTACATGTCTCACAGAAAGCAGATTGATGATTACAGACAGAGCGTGACAGCATGTCAGCCACAACATTAGGTTTTCCAGCTTCATGTTCCATTTTCTTCTTAAGAGTTTCTTTCTTAGCAGGAGTCATCCGATTAGAAGGTGCAGCAACAGGAACACTATCACCTGTATTGATATGATGCTCTACAAACGGGCTTGCCTTACCTATATAAAACCATTTACTAAATAGTTAACACTTACAAACAATATTCTAAATAATATGAAACACATAACTGAATAATCAAATTTTCAACCAATATTATTACCATATTACTAAGACTACTTAATATCGGTTTCATTCAATATAACTTTAAAAGAAAAGAAACTTTCTTTTATAAACAAACAATAAATGCAAAAAATTACTCATTCCGTTTTGAAAATCACATTCAAGGCTTTTTCATCAGGAATTCAAAATTAAACACTTGTGTTTAGCATTAAATAACAACAAAAACTTAAAAATAAAAATTATAATCAATTATTTTACGAAACCAATAATAAAAAAAAGATAAGTAAACACGTATCTTTATAAGAATTGCCATAAAATTATAAATACATTTTAACAACTTCTATTTGACTGACAGTTTATTTTCCTCTTTTTTTAAAAAAGAAAAGAAAAAAAAAATAACAAACGTAAATGAATACTTCTTTCGCTTCCTCTCTCTTTTTTTATATGAATCAAAAAATATCTTACTTAAACAAAGTAAAAATTAAACATACATGAACAGAATCAAAAGTAAATTTCAGAATAATGTGTCGGGGAAGGGGGAAGGAGAAATATACAATACATAAATGAATGAAAATTATAGAATGAATTAATAATGTTAAGAATATCAAGAATGCATTCTTTTTATTAAACAGAATATGGGTCCATTCCATTTAAAACGCTTACTTATTGAAAATATCTTGTAGAATAAATAAATCTTGTAGAATAAGTAACTGTAGACACACTTGAAAAAACGAATAGTTTTTTAAAAACACCTAGAATTTTACACAAATATCCTAAACACAATATCCTAGAATTTTCTTAGGACATTAAAGGCTCTTTTACACGGACCGACTTTACTAGCTACAAGCCGGTAAGAAAAGTGGCGAGCGAGTCAACTAGGGAGATAGTGGTAGTTTACACACGAACTTGTTTACTCGCTCAGTAGCCAACTCGCTATTGCGTCACTTCTTGCGTTCTAAAGCTTCCTTTTATGTTTTTTTCTGTAACACTGTTTGTTTTTATATTAAGTGCTGAGGTTTCCTGTCTTTTTGTGTGTGTGTGTGTGGGGGGGGGGGGGGGGGGGAATGAAGTAGAACGCAAATGATATTGCTGAGTTTTTAAATGTATACCAAGAGTACCCTGTGTTATGGAACATAAAACACACATATTACTGCAATACGAAATTAAAAGATGAAATTTGAATTTTATATTCTAATGGTCATTTATAAAATTTCATAAATTTTTAACCCGTGTCTATTATTCTGACGTTTAATTAGTCAGTTTCCAGTAATGGACACCATATGTAATCATTGCTAAAAATACAATTTCAGTGATGTTTATAGTGCATAAAATCTTTTAACTGAAAGCCTAATTAATCACATTTAATTTTTAAATTGCACTTATTGGAATGTAAATACCGAAATTTTATAAATAGCGCTGTTGTTAATTAATTTCATGTGGTTAATAAAATTTTCAATATGTTAATCACATAATTTTTTTTTTTATAACTCTGCCCTGCTTAGTTTATCTGTCAATCAATGAAACAAATCAGGAAGCAGATAATATTGTTTAAGAGCATATAGAAAAGAGAGGCTCATAGGGCTCAACACCTCCCTATTTAAATAAAAACAATTAAACTATTATACTATTAATGTGTAACTAATGTGTGTGTAATGTGTAACTTTTAACTATCAATGTTTTAAAACATTCAAACTGATTGGTAAAGTTATCATACGAATTTAATATTTCCAACTGAGCGAAAAAATGCCCAGGCCGAGAATCGAACCCAGAACCGTGGCTTACAGGGACAATGCTCTACCCTTTAAGCTAACTGGGCCGACAACCAGTGAGCATATCTCAGCGAAATATGCTCATCGCTTGTCGGCCCAGTTAGCTTAAAAGGTAGAGCATTGGCTCTGTAAGCCAAGTATCTGGGTTCGATTCCCGGCCTGGGCATTTTTTGGCTCAGTTGGAAACATTAAATTCTTAAAAAAAAAGTTACTGAAGTTGTTATCTATTATTTTCTGTCTTAAACATTTACTTATTCATGTCTCGCACGCAAAAAAAATATTGTAATATTAATTAAATCTATGTTAGTAATTAAACTAGTAAATCTGCAGATCAGCGGCCTCAAGCGCCATAGTTCTGCAGTTTTATTTAGTATTTAAAACATTCAACCCTCAGTATCATATTTGTAATACTAATTACTAAAAGTAATTTCAGATAGTTTAACTGTGAAAAATAGTGGAAAATATACGAATCTATGTACTAATACTCCAAAACTTTTTTTTTTTTCAGATTTTTTTTTTTTTTTTTTTTTTTTTTTTTTTTTTTGTAATTATTACCTTCTAAACCCTGTACAGTCTCAATAATTTGATAACTGCAATTTCCCGACATTAGTATTTTAAACTATCTATCTAAAATAATTAAAATATTCACCTTGTGATAATTATGGTAGTTATTTCAAACAGTGAATAATTCTCAAAAATATTTTAATTATTGGTATCATAATTGTTAAGTTTGTTAAAAAAAATCTATTTTGTTTCATTCACGCCGGCACGAACTATTTCAATCGACATTGTTTACATACACAGAACCACGAAACACCGATTACTCGCAGCGATTTCACTAGCGACAACGTTTACACACAGCTAGTTTACAAGCCAGGTAGCTAACACGCCAGCGAGTAGCGAGAAAAGTAGCCGAGCTTTCAACTTTTTTCGCACTCGCTGAGCTGTCAGATAGTTCGCTAGTCAACGCGTTTACATGGGGCGAGTTTACTAGCAGCTAGTGAATTTGCCAGTTTGTTGCTAGTAAACTCGCTCCGTGTAAACGACGCTTAACGGAATAATTTGTAGAACTTCAAAACTGGCGATAATAAGAACACATATCACATGGTGCAAAGACAATGAATGAAAATGGCAAACGCAAAGAAACAAATCTGTAGAATAACATATTTCACAATAAAGATCTCACAAGTTGACGACCGGTCGTGCGATTTTTGTTGCATGCTTGTTAAAACGACACTGGTTAAAATATATCATGATATTGTAGAAATAAGATGAGAACATTTTCATACGAATTCGTGGCCAGACGCTGGGCAGCCAATTGTCGGCTAGCTCTCACATATATTTCACATCATTTCAAAATATCAATTTCTCGGGGCGTAACTTTTTAAATATTTTTTATTTCTTCTTGGTAAGACGGCACATGGCAAATATAACAACACATATACACAAAAATAATGACTGGCGCTAATATAACTTTTTACATGTTAGCACAACTCAAAACGTCAAAACAGAACAGAACTGGAACGAACTAACTGCATTTCTTATTCGGTGGAGCTCACGCAAGCCGGTCACGTGATTGCCGGTAAAGTCTATTTTTGGTACGGGTAGCACGCGTTACATAATTATAATTCACTCTTCTGTAATCTTTTAAAAACCGATCAAATTAGCCTGCTTTTAGAAACTGCAGTGTCTGAACGGAGGTTGGCGGGCGTAGTTCGTAGAGGGCAGAGACCTTTAGTATATATATAACATACAAATGGGAATTTTGTTCTGGCTGCTTATAATTGAATTTTTACTGGTTGCTACTGAACTTCTACTGGACGGATTTCGGTAAGACTTGAACTGTTATTTGATATTTTTTTAGGGAAGGTTCAAGTGTGTAACATATCGTTCTACGTTGCTTCGTTATAAAACGATGGGGAAAAGTTCTAATACCCGATTACGAAAGATTAGCCTTTTTAAGAAGATTCTACTGAATGGATTTCGATGAGTCTTTCATTGTTAGATAGATAATCTTTCAGGAATGGTTTTAATATATTTCATATCATTCTATGTTACTTAATTATATAATTATGGGGGAAAGTTCTATAATAAGGTTAATCCGGTTATGGAAGATTAGACTTTTTAAAAGGTTCTATTGTACGGATTTCGATGGGACCTACACTGTTAGTTATATATATATTAAGGATGGTTTTAGTACATTGCATATCATTCTACGTTGCTTAGATATAGAATTATGAGAGAAAGTTTATGAGGCATTAACTTTGCAGCCGAATTTGTGTCTGGCAGATTAATTTTAGGGTGTCTGATAGCCAAAGTGGTATATGTTGCAATTTTTAATTTTGCTAAAATGACGTGAAGATGACTTATTTTTATACCATAAATCACAGTTCTAACAGGTACTGTCGTTGCCAGATTTAGAGTCGTCTGGCATTAACTTCGCAAATAAATTTGTGTCTGGCAAATTAATTTTAAGGTGTCTGATAGCCAAAGTGTAATATGTTGCAATTTTTAAGCTTGCTAAAATGACGTGAAGATGACTTATTTTTTAAACTATAAATCACAGTTCTAATAGGCATTTTCGTTGCCAGATTTAGAGCCGTCTGGCATTAACTTTGCAACTGAACTTGTGTCTGGCAAGTTAATTATAGGTTGTCTGATAGCCAAAGAGTAATATGTTGCAATTTTTAAGCTTGCTAAAATGACGTGGAGATGACACGTGACGTGATGACGTGAGGATTTTTTAGCTGTAAATCGGGATCTGGCTGGGTCTTAGCAACGTTGGCATCGTCTGGCAATAATGGATTAATATCACGAATAGTTAGCAGGAACGGATTTTATAAACAAAAGTCATGCTAAAATGACGTACTTTTGAAGTTTTTTCACCTGCAAATCCCTTCTCCCAAAGGTAAACGCAACGTCTCCCGCTAGCCAGACTGTTCGCATATGCACTACACCGTAAAACGGAAGGTCATATAGCAAAATGAGCCTTGCTAAAATCACGTGTTTTTGACGTTGCTAGCTGCTTAGACTATTACGTTTTGACTACAATTTATGTTTTTCTCATAAATTTCTGCTACGATACATTTATTTTATGTTTAGTAGAAAAGCAAGCAAGTGAATTCATTAAAATATATATAATTTTTGTCCTTCTCTTTTTAAATTGGGTCAACAGTAAAATGAAACATTATTTACCCTATCTTTTAGGATAAAGCTGGTTTATTAACGTATAATCGTAAATTAATTAATAATAAACTATTAACAGATAAAAGTGTAGATATGTATTAAACATTACACTCTTTACTTTCTAGTTATAATTTATTTTCTGCTAAATTGTTTCATTGTTGCAGTTTCATGGCCATTTAGCCCATTGTGGTGAGCGTTTATTTGCGCATAATTAAGTTTAAAAAATAATTAAGTGAAGCATTGTCATCAGAAATACACCTGTAAACATAATTTCTACACTGTAAAAAAAATACGAACAGTTTTTCTGTAGGAATAGGAAAAATGGTTTCCCTTATATCGTACCGGAAAAATTTCCGACCCAGCTCGGAATAAAATCCGCAAAATCGGAATAAAATCCGTAAAATACTGTTTTATTGACTATTTTCCTTTTTTTACGTATTTTATTCCGAGCTGGGTCGGAAAAATTTCCGGTACGATAAGGGCAACTATTTTTCCGATTCCTGCAGGAAAACTGGTCGGATTTTTTTTTACAGTGTATCAGTTCTAGCATATCAGGAAATGTATTAAAAATTGATAACAAAATTCTATCTTTACATGCAAAATCCAGGTTTAGTTAAATAAGAGTGTGCAAAGAAAGCGTGTTCCAATCAGCGCTACATTTTATTGAATGCCTATTCAATTTATCTCATACTTTTGACTCTAAAAGCAGTTATTATTATTCTTTATTTCTCAAAAACTTGCTTATTTAAATATTACAGGATGGCTAATTGTGTGAGCACACCGAATATTCTTTGGAGAATTGAGAATTTTGAATCAACTTATAAGAAGTCAGGCCCTACCATAAAATTCATGGGACGAAAATTTCGCTTGAACTTTTCTCAGCACATGGAAGCTGGGGGTGCAAAGCTCCAACTGATTATGGAATGTCTAAGTGCTTCTCAAGCATCAAAACCTTTGCTGTTCAACATTGATGTTTCCATTCTATATACTAACGGTGCTCGTTATATGTTGAAGACTGGAAAATACAATTCCACTCATAGCGAGTGGTGTGTTTGGACAGAACTTGTTCCGAACCTTCATAAGAATTTCAGCCAAATAACAGATATCACTTTCTTAATAATGATTACGCCGATTGGAAGTTTTGGAGACATACTCAGTACTGATGATAATAGTAAGTTTTGATCTTATTTTTATAAATATATAGCATTTCATTTCTGCTTAAACTTAATTTTATGTATATTTTTTAAATTATCCTCTTTTTTTTCTCCATTTTTCTTTTTTTAACTTTTTTAAAGTTAATTTTAACCTTATAAATAGCTTTAAAACTACAGTTATACTTTTTCCCCAATGCCTCACATAATAGCAACACAGTTCATCCAAAGACTGAGCAATTTTTTAATATGATTTAAAAAGGCCTAAAGGGGGCCGGGAAAGCCCTATCTCCGCCATGTTAAATGTCTTTATGTACCTTTTTCTCAGAAATGGTGAAAGATAGAGGTCTAGATTTTTTAGAGTAGTTAAAATAACATGATTTACGTATTTTAACTGGCCATTTTCTTTCTAAATGAAATTCAAAATTAATTATTTATTGAAAGTCATTTTTAAATTAGCATTTTTGGTAAGATTTCACTGCCTAAAATAAATAATTCTCAACAAATCCTTAAATCCCTGTGTTAAAGAATACAATATATCATAATATAAGTCATAATAAAATCTGAGTTCTTAAGTTTAATAGATATTGAAAGAAAGGAACATAAACATGAAAAATCCAAGTTTTGAGCAAAAGTCAATTAAAGATTTAAATGGCCATTAAGCTGTGAAGTACTCTTAGAAAGAATGAATAATTCCAACGCTTCTTTTTACTTTCTTCTATCTTTACAAGAAGAAAGCATTGGATTCATGAAAATTTTCGAATTCCGGTTCTCGACGGATTTACACGTTTTAGGGATCAGAGAACCAGAAAAATACGTTTTTACAAAATGTCTGTCTGTGAGTCTGTCTGTCTGTGTGTCTGTGTGTGACACAAATTTTGTGGGCGCTCTATCTCAATAACTAATGCATGGAATTTAATAAAAATTGATATTCAGTTAGTCACTGATACAAATTGATGCTAATTACTTTTTGGTGCAAATCGCTCAACAGGTGGCGCTGCTATGCTGCGTTATTTACGATTCCCGCAATGGTTCTATCTCAAGAACTAATTCACGGATTTTTATGAAACTTCAGATTCAGTTAGTCCTTGATATGACTTGATGCTGATTACGTGTTGGTGTAAATTGCTCAACAGGTGGCGCTGCTATGCTGCATTTTTTACGATTTCCGTAATGGCTCTATCTCAGGAACTAAAGCACGGATTTTCCTGAAATTTCAGATTCAGTTAGTCCTTGATATGACTTGATGTTGATTACGTGTTCGTGTGAATCGCTCAATAGATGGCGCTGCTGTGCTGCGTTTTTTACGATTTCTACAATGGCTCTATCTCAAGAACCAATGCACGGATTTTCATGAAATTTCAGATTCAGTTAGTCCTTGATATGACTTGATGCTGATTACGTGTTGGTGTAAATCGCTCAATAGGTCGCGCTGCTGTGCTGCATTTTGCGCGATTCCCGCAATAGCTTTATCTCAAAAACTAATGCACGAATTTTCATCTAACTTCAGATTTAGTTAGATGTTAACACAAGTTGTTGCTGATTAGGTTTTGGTGTTAATCGTTCAATAGGTGGCGCTGCTATGCTGGAATTTTCATGATTTTCGTGATAACTCTATCTCAAAAACTAATGCAAGGATTTTCCGCAAACTTCAGATTCAGTTAAACTTTGACATAAGCGGTTGTTTGGTGGTTTTGGTGTAAAACACTCAATAGGTGGCGCTGCTGAGCTGAATTTTGCTAGATTTACACGATTTCAGAGATAGCCATATCTCAAGAACCAATGCACAGAATTTCATATCTTTAGAATCCTCATGATGGGCATAGATTGCCGTTTAATTGTGGCAGTGTGATAGCGAATTTTCAAGTACTAACATGTATGAGATAGAAGAAAGTTTTGGAATTGCTACATCCGACTAGTTTTAATATATAAACATATGTGACATAACGTTTTAAAGATAAAAGTTTAAACTATTTAATGATATAAAAAAGTAAAAATCGATTTTTTAGTTGAATTTTTCTTTCCCGGTTCTCTTAAGTGTGGATAGATGTATGAGCATCATAGAGTGTGACAGAGCTAATATTGAGTGGGCGGAATTTTGGGTGTAGGAATTCTGATACTCTTTGGTGATTTTGAAGTTTTGTGTCAAACTAATCACTGGAATATTCGAGGTTTCGAATCTGTATTATCTAGAAAATTCTAGATATTATGGGATGAATCATCAGCGAATTTCGCCAGGCTTCAACAAAATGGTACAAACAATAAGTATCCATAATAGACGGAGGGGCGGTTGCACAGACCATCACCTCATCGAGTTGACGACTGAAATTCCAGGATTCGGCATAATGCGATCACCGTATTAAAATGCAACTGGTACGGCAAGTCATACCTTGGTGGAAACCACCTGCAGACCTGATTTAAGTGGTTGATCGGTAGGTTTATCATTGCGTTTTCCAGCACCCAAAGGTATTAAAACATGGAAGACTGGGAGCAGTAAAAAACAATGGTAAGCCTACCTGTCAACCACTAAAATCGGGTTTGCTGGTGTTTTCCCACCAAGATATGATTTGGCAGACCAGTTGCATTTTAATATGCAAATCCAGTTTTAACTAATCCTAGAATTTCAGCAATCAACTTGATGAGGTGATGATTTGTGCCCTACGGTCTATAATATGGGGAGTTCTGTCAAAAGCATAAAAAATTGTCAATGAAGGGAAAGATTACTGTTTGCGTCTCGGCTGTAAATGTGCTCTGTACGCTGTTACATTGATTTTGTGATATAAAATGTAATTCGCGAGTCATATTTCGGTAATATACGCCAAATACAACGTATTTTTCGAGCGCGAACTTCCGTGTTTATTGACCGGTCTTTTTACCTCGTCGAATGATTACATATTGATTGAAACATCATAAAATAGCAGCCTTCATTTAACAGTTTTAGCTGAAACTTTGTTTTATAGGATAATTAACGATGTAAAATTAGATGTTTTCTTCCTGATGAAACATCTTCATGAAATTCTTATGAATATCGTGCAAAGATATGCTGTTATAATGCAGAAACCTTAATTTTGTGGTATTTTAAAAAATCTTATAACCTATGTTAGTAAATGCGAAAATTTAGCTCGGACAATTTTTCTTTTCTGAGTCAGAATTTTTACAAATTTTTCTTTCAAATTTCTTAATTTCCCAGTGAGTACCTTCTGCCTATACAAAGCGTGAGAACTGTTTTACCACATTTCTTTAATAGAGTTTTTAACTTATTTAATTTCGGAAAAATATTATAAATCCTGTGATGAAATGTCCTGTTTACTAATTCTGCTATTTAAATATTAAGTAGAAATTTCCCAATCTTACATAGTCGTGCAAGACTCTTTCTAAATTCCGTGGAGTGCATGCATTTTGCTTAACGATGTATAACTATTTTCAAATTTCACCTGTTGAAAACAGAGTGTGCGTTATTTACGCGAAAATACAGTAACATCATCAAGGGAAATGCGTGAAACATCGGTCACTTTACTGAAAAATTTACCTGGAAGAGTATTTTGATTTTTTTTTTCTGCTCAATACATACAAGCTACTGCGACATGAAAAGCCCTGAGTAGGTTTCCTGCTTACGAAGGTTCCAAAATTTGTAGAGAAGGAATTTCGACCGTAGAAGCGGAAGGACAAAAAAGACTGCGATAATTCTCGGAATGACCGATTGAACGGAAGAAAAGAAAAAGCCGGACTTCCCTAAAATAAAGTCGACTGTCCAGTTACCCTTGCAACAGGGTCTTTCTTGTTTGAGCCAAACTGTACTTACAATAGCTTCTTTTCTAAACGAAAAAGTTAAGATTGCAACGAGTTTGATTTGGTTATAAAATAATAAGATCGTGGTTGGATTGTGGTAGGGGGGCACAACCTGTGGCTCGTGGGACAGAAAGTTACCTGTATTTTAGAATAGAATAATTTGCCTTATTTAATCACAGAAACATTGTGGTTAAATAAGGCGAAAATTACTTTTTTGAAATTGCATTGGCAAAATACACTGTTCGAAACAATTGGAGGAGCACATGTTTTAACAAAATTACGCAAATATTTACACCGATAAGTAACGTAAAATAAAACATCCAATAATTTAAAGCGTAGTAGAAAAAAGATAAAAAAAATTTCACATGCAAATTAAAGTTTATGACGTCAAAAACTAGAAAAAGGAGATAAGTGCAGAAATCGTAAATTTGAAGAAACGTCTGTTTCGTTGTCTCAGTTGTAAAATTCAATTACTCAGCTTGTGTTTTGAGAAAATGTGACTTGAAAATACCACAACAATGGGATTTAACGGAATCCATGGCTTGGCGTGTTATCGGGGCAGTTGAATCTGGAGAAACACAACGAAGTGTAGCGGACGCTGTTGAGGTCACAAGAAGTGTCAATGCAAGACTGTGGAATCGATTCCAAGACGCATGGAATGGTAGAAATTGACAAGAGCAAGGTCGGCCACGTGCTACCACAGAAACTGATGACTGATATATCCTGTTAACAGCTCGTCAAGACGGAACGGGCAATGCTACTCTGCTGCAAACACAGCCATTCTTGGCTACAGGACGAAGGGTGTCTAGCCAAACAGTCCGAAATGGGCTTCATCAGGTTGATATTTATGCATGCAAGCCATTGATCTGTACTCCGTTGATCTCAAGCAATTGTGTGGACCAAAGAAGGTGGACAACTGAACATCGAGTTTGGAGGCAACGTTGTTAGAGTCAAAATCTGTTTACAGACGAGTCCCGATTCAGTCTGGATGTGACATCTGATGTGTTTTGGCATGGAGAGAAAGAGGCGCTCAAAATAATCCCACATTAGTTCGTGAAAGATCACATTACAGATGAAGTGGATTGATGCTATGGGCTGGAATCAGCATAGGTGGACGTACGGGCCTGCATATCTTTCGGAATCACACTTTGAAGGCCCAAAGTTATACAGACGAGATACTGAGACCTCATGTCGTATTTTATATTGCAGCAATTAGTGATTTCTGTTTTTCCATGCATGATAATGCTAGACCTCATACAGTTCGTCTTGTGGAAAACATGCTTGAAGCTCAAACAATACAACGTATGGAATGACCAGCATGCTCTACTGGCCTGAATCCGATCGAGCATATTTAGGACATACGGAAACTACGCATTACAGCGAGAGCAAGGCCTCTTTCTACTGTCCGCGGGACTTGGAGATTGCAATTTTTGAGCAGTGGAACAGTATTCCCCAAAGTCTTATCGATAACCTCATCGCATCCATGGAAAACATGTGTGCAGCAGTCTTAGCTGTTCGAGGAGACCACACGCCATATTAAAAATCTTGCATAATTTCTAAACAATACATTTTTTCATCATTTACATCTAAACAAATTATTGCCCTAAACCACCTTTTCATGTTCTTTCCATCTTTTCAAAGAATAAAAGCTCCCTTACATTTTTTTTGCATATTTTTTTCTGCATTGCACATTGATACACGTATACTATGCATTTTATGCCCATACATGGCTGTCTTGCACTGTTCTCTTCACTTTTTTGCTTGTTCCCTTAATTTTTTTGAGCAGTGCATTTTCTGGCAAAAACTTTGTGCAATCTATTCTGTGGGCCCCCATTTTATTATACATCTGTGAACTAGAAAATTCATAATTTTTTGAGTATCTTGTCATTTCTAAATTACTTCTGATTGCTCTTTTTTTTTTATATCTAGTTGAAGAAGCCAAGGAGATGACGCCTTGTGCAGTTAGTTTCAGTGAAGAAATCGGCAATTTATTTAACAATAACAAACTCAGCGATTTTACTATAATATGTGGTGATAAAAGGTTTTTTGTTCACAAAGCTATACTTTCTGCCAGATCACACTTTTTCGATGGCATGTTTCGGCATGATATGAAAGAAGTCAAGGAAAAAGAAGGAAAGATTGAAAAAATGGAACCAGATATTCTGAAGTTGGTACTTCGCTATTTGTACACGGGGGAACTTCCTCCACTATCTATGAAATCTCTCCAAAAATTATACGCAGCTGCTGATAGGTTTATTGTAGAACCTCTTAAAATAAAGTGCCATTCGTTATTCATTTAAGCCTTTACAACTGAATCTGACACCAATTCCGAAAAAGTAACAAAAATTGAACAGCCTGAATTGGGTGAACAATCAGAGATAGTTAAAAAAGAGATAGATGATACGAAAGAGCGTCAGATGTTAAAGAATTTGTTCATGAGCAGAGAATGGAGATTATTCTCAGAAGAATTTCCACATAAAGCCCATGAAATGTGTAAACCATATCTCCTTCAAGAAATATAAACTGAATTTGCAACACAAATTAATTCGAAGCATCTTAAATGTGCATTTACATAATTGTTTAATAACTTTCATTAAATGATAAATATTATTTGTTTTGTTTTGTTTTTCATGCTTTAGACTTTCTGGAAATTAATATTGAGTAAGTGCATTTATATTGCCTTTTTAAGAATCTCAGGACTCTTTAAGCTTCAAAATTTTCGAAATTTGAATTTTTTTTAGATGTTAAACTTCCATCTATTCTGAACATTTTGATATGATTGTTCCCTTGGAATTCCCATTAGAACAGAAATTATGGCTTTTAGAATTATAAACTCTCAATAGCTGAAGCGGCGTTTCCGAAATTTCGAAGTCATTTTTCTCCAAATGACGTTTTTGGGCATAACGCGCAGGATATCGCAAAAACTTTTGAATATTTTTTCTTGAAATTTTCGAAACATTTATTTCATGTTAGTCTGTATAAATTTAACCTAAAATTTCATTTTTATTAAAAAAAAATATTTTTAAAAGTGATTATAACGTTGAAATTTCAAAAATTTTGTATGAGCTAAATACAACTTTGCATTAAAAATATAAAAATGCTTTAAATATAAATTTATTTAGGGTGATTATTGTTGACCAATTAAAACATTGGCCAAACAGAGTTGCTGTGGTTAGTGTGGAAGACTTAAGACACCAGTTCTAAAACAAATTCATTTTATTCGAAGCAAGATGATATGATTATTTACAATATAACAGCTGTACTTCGCCGTCAAATCATAATATAAAAATAAACTAATATCTAATGATTCTACATTATGACAAGTTATACAAACGTACAATAATTCACGAAGCCACTAATCCAAAATCAGTCCAGACCTTTATACACCCGGTAACAGCAATTGTTTTGCATAAAAACTGTTGCCAATCGATATATACAAACTTACTCAGAATACATCCGAAACTCCGATCATACGAACGCAACTTAAACGCCATTGGCTGCAAACTATGACGTCACAAGTCAGCCGTTCACGGCGAAAGATGAGATACCGAAATCACTGTTACTGACAGTTACTCAGTAACGGCACTTGCCTCAAAAGCTAATACGCATGAATGAAAATGCCGGTCGTTTCGGATGTAAACAAGAACAAGAGAGGGTGAAAAATAAACGTGCATCAATAGGAAGTAAATACTTTAAAGCTTTATCATTCAAGTTAAACTTTACTGAATGTTTAAATAAACCATTGATGCATAACAATCGGCCTCCTTTTTCACCATCTCTTGAGCTTTACAAAAATATGAAAAAGGTCATATAGGTACAAAAAATTACAAATACATGAAAAATTCAAAAAGTTCAAAAATGTAAAACTTCAAAAAGTTCAACAACAAAAAGGTTACACTTTAAATTCAAAAACAACAATCTGATCAATGTCAGGTCATATAAGACTTTATTGGCAAGGCATTGACCAGAGTGAAGAACATTGTAGTGAAAAACTATAACCCCCCAATAAAACTTTAAATATCAAAAATACTTTTACAAAATTTCAATAACTGCTCTTTAATCTGTGGCTTTGTGAAGCTATCTGCAAGATTAAATTTACTAGCAATATACCTAAGTTTAAAAACTTTATCAAAAACTAGATTTCTAAGAAAAAGATACTTTATATGAATATGTTTGGTTTTCTGATTTTCAAAAGGAGAATTAGAAAAGGCTATCGCAGCTTGGTTATCACAGAACAGAGTACAATCCCTCAAGTTCAAGTTAAGCACCTCATTTAGCAAAACATTTTTGACTCAAATTAATTCTTTTGCAGCTTCAGTTAAACTGACATATTCGGCTTCCATGGTAGAAAGACTTATACATTTTTGTTTAAAAGTCTTCCATGATATGGGCGTTTCATCCAGAAACAAAATATACCCACCCATAGAAACACGATCGTCTCTGTTTGCTGCAAAATCTGAATCCGAATAACATGAAAGATTTAATTGACTGACTCTGGATAACTCAAGTTTATATTCTTTAGTATATTTTAAATAACCTAACAATTTTAGTAAACTATTCCAGTGAGTAATTCCAGGATTTGATTGAAATTGGGATAATAAATTAACTGCATACATTATATCAGGTCTAGTTCTCCCAGCTATAAAAGACAAACATCCTATAAGATTTCTGTATGGAAACCTAGACATAATTTCTATTTCTTCCTTAGTGGAAGGTGAATCTTGCTTTGACAAAACCAAGCCCTTGGGAATAGGTACAGAGCTTACAGGAAATTTAAATTCTGCAAACATTTCACAAACTTTCTCAATATACGAGGTTTGGTGAATATACAGGTGATTTCCTATCTCTTCAAACTCTATGCCCAATAGCTTTCTGGTTGTCCCCATAATTTTTAAATTAAAATGTTTTTGCAGCAAATTTAACCCATAATCCAAATCATCTTGAGTTTTACCAAAAAGAACCATATCGTCAACATAAAGTAAAAGAATCAATCTGGACTGAAACATGTATACACAATTACACCAATCGAGTTTATGAAAATCTAATTTAGATAAAACATCATCCACTTCAAAGAACCACTGTCTGCCAGATTGATGCAGACCATAAATGGCCTTATTCAACCTACAAACTTTATTTCTTTCTTTAATAAAACCCTCAGGTTGGTGCATGTATACAGTCTCATCCAGATTAGCATAAAGATAAGCGTTGTTGACATCTACCTGGACATTAACCCATTTTAACAGACATGAAAATATGGCAAAGAATAATCTAACTAGTGAAAAACTTATGACTGGACTGAAAACTTCCTCATAATTTTCTCCTTTAACTTGGTTGAAACCTTTTGCTACCAATCTAGCCTTATACCTAACTATTTCATTTTTCTCGTTCCTTTTTAAGGTATACACCCAACGGTTACCAAGAATCTTAGCATCTTTTGGTGGTACCACAAGATCCCATACATGACGCTCATGCATAACATTTAACTCTTGGTTCATTGCGTCCCTCCAATTTGATGCTTCAGGTGTTTTAATGGCTTGATTGTAGGTTTGAGGAATTTTAATTTCAGTTAAGTTGGCCTCACCTATATTTAAAAGATTTGTTACTTTACCAGATTCTTTATTTTTACTGCTAAAATCAAACAAGTTTTTATCACATTCTATTTTATTTGTTTTACAATAATCTATTAATTCATTAAAAGATCTAATTCTCGTATTTGTTCCTTCTATGCCATAATAAATGTCTGTTTTATCCCTTCCTGTTTTACGTGTTACTGCCTTACGGGTCCATGCAATAGATCTACAAGGTTTTAAACTAAACCGCTCTGAACTCTGGTCTTGATCTGACACACTAACTCTTTCAATGTCATTCCCCAATTGAGGTGTATTCTCAGATTCATCAAAAATATCTCCATCTTCTGGAAAGTCAAAAAGTGAAAAATTAAATTTTTGTTCTCTTAGTTTTGAAACGATATCTACCCCCCTTTTAGTTTCATCAAACTTAACGTTAATAGTTTCAACAACTCTATTTTCCTCTATTAACCAAATTCGGTAGCCTTTCGTTGTATGAGCATACCCACACATGATCCCTAGTTTAGCTCGCATATCAAGCTTCCTTCTGACCTGCCTGGGCACTCCAACATATGCTACACAACCGAACTTTTTAAAGTGAGAAACCGAGGGTTTTCTGCCTGAATACATCTCAAAAGGGGTCTGTTTATTTTGTTTGTGACAAACCCTATTCCAGGTATATGAAAAACAATGTAAGGCTTCAGCCCAAAATTTTTGACACAAGCCACTAGCATTGAGGAGAGTTTTTATACCATCAAGAGCAGTTAAACTGAAACGCTCCACAATGCCATTCATTTCTGGGCTATACGGATTCGTTTTCTCGTGACCAATTCCCTGCTTTTCTAAAAAATTCTCAAAATCTTTGTTACAAAACTCCATGCCACCATCAGTTCTGATAGAAATTATTTTCTTATTTAAGTACCTTTCGGCCCTACTCTGGAATTTCAAAAACGTCTGAAATACATCAGACTTATTCCTGATGGTGTACACAGTAACAAAACGAGAAAAATCATCAATGATGGTAAAAAAATATCTACTTACCCCATGCGATGTCACCTGTAAAGGCCCGCACAAATCCATGTGTAAGAGCTCCAGAGCAGCTTTAGACCTTACTTTATTTATTGCCCTAAATGATGTTCTTTTAGATTTTGCAAGTTTACAGGAGATGCAATCCTCGGCCAACTTTGACAGCTTTGGAAGTCCTTTAACACTTTCATTTTTACATGTGTTAATTAAGTATTCATTATTTACATGGCAAAATCTTTCATGCCATAATTCATTCAAATTAACTTTTACAGAATGATTTGCTGAAATGTTAACCGAGTTGCTTTCTCCCTTACATATAGAATTATAATGAGAAGGTTTTAAAAAATACAAATCATTTTTCCTAACTGCATAAAATAACCAATTCCATTCTTTGTCATATACTACAAGTTTACTTTTACTACCTACAAAATTTGCTCCTAACTTTTCAAGTTTACTGCCAGACAAGAGATTCCTTCGTAAATTTGGATTATATGAAACATTTTTTAAAATAATCTGATTAAAACTGCCATCTTTACATTTTACAAAAAAATTTACAGTACCCTTTCCCTGAACAGGACTTTCTTTTTCTCCAACAGCAAGTGACATCTGCATATTTGAAACAGGTTCAAAATCCAAAAACAAATTTTTGTTATTGCAAAAATGAGCCGTAGCAGCTGTGTCAAAGACCCAGCTACCACTTTGGCCAAAGTCAGATGAATTAGCTTCATATGGAGAAATTTCAATTAAACTAGCCTCTTGTTCAGAGAAAGTACACTTTACATTACTACATTTTACTTTATCACAATTTACTTTACTACATTTTACATTCCTACATTTTAATTCAATATTACTAGTTTCTGAAAATTTATTTTTAAATTGAGAATTTCTAGAATGAGAGCCTTTAGGTTGATAATTTTTAGATTGACCTTTAAGTTTACAATTAGCAATTAAGTGACCATAAGATTTACAACAATAACAAGGACCTATTAATTTACTTTGCTTAACATTCTTATTTTTAGAAAATTTACTTTGATTTACATAATTGTCAGATTTATAAGAAGATTTACCTGTTTTACATTCAGCTATTTCACCAGAAAAAGCAACATTATCTGCAAGGTCTCTCTTTGCTAATCTCAGACGGTTCTCCTCTAGCAGTAATTCAGATTCAATCTTGTCTGGAACAAATTCGGTATCTGGCCAACGATAAATCGCTTGTACTGTTGATTGGAACTCCTCTGGTAAACTCCGGATCATCTGATAACCCAAATACAGAGGCTGTAATGTATGTCCAACTTCCCGAAGGCGTTCGGCAGCTTGCTTCACTCGACAGAGGAAAAGGCCAAGATTCTCACTCGAATTATATCGGACACTAAAAAATTCATCCAGCAGATGTATCACTCGGGCTCTTGTAGTTGGTTCAAAATGATCTTTTAAAATTTTCCAGGCAGCAGCTCCACTAGTTGTACCAGCGATTAAAGGCTTAAACTCAGGCGATAAGGTCTGATAGATTATTGTATACGACCTAGCTTTACGTAAATTCATCTCACTTCTTTCTCTCCAAGTCAACTGGTCTGTTACAGGAACTGTTTTATCCTCTTTCCCTGCTTTCGGTTCCGACGATTCCCCCGTTTCTTTCACCTCATTCTCTGGATCAGGATTCTCAATGTAGTTCCATGCTCCAAAATGCATTAACAGGACTTTCACTTCTATCTTCCATGTTTCCCAATTCGTGGAGGTCAAAAGAGCAATGTTAGATAATTCCATCTTTAACACGGCCTCCGTCGAAGCAATTGTAAACACACTTCAACAATGTTGGTAAGGTTCACGAAAAAACATCCGAAGAATTGACGAAAAACATTACGAAAGTCCATGGGAGACGTCGAAAAAATTCATAACAAACGTCGCCAAAAAACGTCATTCAGAAACATCTGAACTCCAGCAAAGAGGTACATCTTTTAAGAAACAGGAAAAGTTCATCAGCGCTTAGGAGAAAAAAAACATTATCTTCACTTCCACAGGGCCACTGGGCCCATAACCTGTTGACCAATTAAAACATTGGCCAAACAGAGTTGCTGTGGTTAGTGTGGAAGACTTAAGACACCAGTTCTAAAACAAATTCATTTTATTCGAAGCAAGATGATATGATTATTTACAATATAACAGCTGTACTTCGCCGTCAAATCATAATATAAAAATAAACTAATATCTAATGATTCTACATTATGACAAGTTATACAAACGTACAATAATTCACGAAGCCACTAATCCAAAATCAGTCCAGACCTTTATACACCCGGTAACAGCAATTGTTTTGCATAAAAACTGTTGCCAATCGATATATACAAACTTACTCAGAATACATCCGAAACTCCGATCATACGAACGCAACTTAAACGCCATTGGCTGCAAACTATGACGTCACAAGTCAGCCGTTCACGGCGAAAGATGAGATACCGAAATCACTGTTACTGACAGTTACTCAGTAACGGCACTTGCCTCAAAAGCTAATACGCATGAATGAAAATGCCGGTCGTTTCGGATGTAAACAAGAACAAGAGAGGGTGAAAAATAAACGTGCATCAATAGGAAGTAAATACTTTAAAGCTTTATCATTCAAGTTAAACTTTACTGAATGTTTAAATAAACCATTGATGCATAACAATTATTATAATCTGAAGTCTGATTAGGCATTAAATATTTCAGTTTAGTTGCATAATTTATTTTGTAATCCTGCGCGTAAGCTGTTATATACCAATTTTCTGCTCGACAAATGTCTGATAGCTTGGAGCCCCCTCTAAATACTAATTCTGCATCTTGAAATTTTAAAAATACTCGAAATGAAAGAACATACTTATATCTTTCATCCCAATAAAAATTGTATTTTTAAATCGTATACATTTTCAGATATTAAATGTTGAAAATGGTCTTCTTTTTTTTCTTTTTTTCTAATTTTAAGAATCCTGAGATCCCTTAAAAGTTCATTTACTGGCTGTTTTTGTTGTTAAGGGAACGCTTTAATGATTCTTATCAATCGTGAAATCGAATGTTGAACTTATGCGGAAAACATGTGATTGTCCATTCCCTAATAAACTGTAAGTATTTTCAAAAACTTTGAAAATTTTGCTCAGCGAAAAATTTTAATTGCCTTTTTCATATAAATATAATTTTTAAAAATGCAGGGAATAAAATATCGAATATGAACTTTCATGTAGTAACAAATTTTGATAATTTTATTAATCATTTAGTTTTCCTGTGTTTAAATCCCCCCCCCCCTCCCATACTGATATTATATATTATATCTAATTGCTAAAAAGGTGTAACATTAAAACTTTAGAAACAGTAAAATTGTTTTATTTGAATGTTGACATGTTTCAACTCATCCAAAGTGATTTTCAAAACAAATAAATAATGATATTCTGAATTAGAGCAGACGGATCAAAGGATTACTATATTGGAATGGCTAGCAGGAAATTTAAATACAGAAAAAAGGAGAATGTAGCTGATATTAAATATAATAGAAAAACCACAGCCTTGGCAAGATTACATCAAGAAGGAATTATTAATATTAATTTGAACGAAAGTAAAGATAATTTTCCCTCCAAACAATATTATTCATCCATTATAAGAGAAACAATTGAGATTCTAAAAATAACATATGTAACGATACAGCATCATTCAACAAACCAAAACTCTGGCTCGAGGTAGTCAAGGGATTAGAAAATAGAAATAAACATCGAAGCAAAATAAAACTAGAAAACACGGAATTCTGCTTTTTCAGAATTTAGTATCGCCCCCGATGAAAAAACAAATATATGTGTATATAAATAGTACAAAACGTATTTCAATTTTAAGGCTTACAGTACACACTTTTATTTTACGTAAAATGACGTCATTCGCATCCACTTAAGAATTCCACATTTACGATCTACTCTTAAACATCTACAGTAAAGCATGCATAGCACATCACTATCGCGAAATAATGCACAAATGCAGCAAAAAGATGCCATCATTAAAGAAACTCGACAAAAAAAAACGGCTATCTAATGATTCATAGGCCTTAATTTATTTGTAACATTAATATAGATAACTTAAAATTAAATATAGTTTATAATAGCGCAATGTTTTAACAGAAATTATTCGTTTATATTTTATCAAATTAGCACGTATTTTAATTACATTTTCTTTCGGTTGCTGTGAGAAAATGGCAACAAAAAGATATAATTGCTATTTTTCAGCTATTTTCCCTTTACTCTCTACGTAAATGGAGAACTTGAGTTGCCAAAATTAAACAAATGGTACTAAAAATCACAAAAAATTAATATTTCGAAAATCAATGGAGATACAGTTTTCAAACAATTTGAAGTTAAAAGTACTTTTTTTCCAATACGACGGTATAAAAATTGAAAATGTGCGATGCTTAGAAATTTTTTAAAATGCTATAGAGTATTTAATTGTGCAATGATACATCTGCTTTGTTTATTGCTGGCCAGGGGCGCCATTTGAGGGGGGTTGGGAGGGGGCAATAGCCCCCCCCCCAAGGAATTTCATATTTCAGAAAATTTATCAACCATCAAATGCAGGGATGCACCGAATAGTGATTTTGGCCGAATACCGAATGCCGAATATTTGATCTGCAGGTAAACCGAATACCGAATATTCGGCCAGCCGAATAGTTACTGTTAGGCCGAATACCGAATATTTGGCCAGCCGAATGATTTTGGCCGAATGCCGAATATTTGGTCTGCAGGTAAACCGAATATCGAATATTCAGCCAGCAGAATAGTAACTGTTAGGCCGAATACCGAATATTAGGCCAGCCGAATAGTATCTATTCGGCTGGACAAATATTTTTATATCTCAGTGTTTAACGTTAAAAAGTTAAATTTTAAACAACTTTACATAATATTTAGCACAGATACTTCCATTTTGACAAGCAAGACTATTTTTATAAGTAAATTTTGTACTAAAAAAAGTATGTTTTGAGTGATTATTTAAGAAGAGGATGGTTTAAAAAATTTTTAGATAAAAAAATTAAATTCAATGCCTTCTTCAATTAATTCAAACAAATGAAAAGAATTCTCTTTTATACAGCTTTTATTCTGCTAGTATAGTTACAAGAAGCAATATATCATTCCACTTCTTTCATCAAAAATGAAAGGTGTACAAGCTGTTGCAGAATTTTCATTTATAACTGTATAAAAATGAAGATATTTTAGCGAAATTTGCATGACATTATTTGCTTGTATAGAATGTGATGATATCCTTGGAAGAGACTGGATTTTGGCCAGTGGTACAGTAAAAGTATTGTTAAATGCATTCTTAATAAAATAATGTCTAGCTCAGTGCTGTTTAGATATGAATGGTTGCTATTTCCAGCACTTCTCGTCATGTTATCATATTTCACAGGAATTAAAGTAACTCTGTTGACAACATAGTTACAATACCTTCATTATTGTTAAAGTAACAAAAGAAAATTAAAGTTTGACTTGGAGATACCCTGTATTTTTGACTGAATAAGTGAATTGAGATCCTGATTTACTGGAGAAAAAATTGCCTGTTTTGATGCCTATTATTACCCCTGAAATTTTCTTCCATTTTGTTTAGAAACACCCTGTTTGTGAAAAAGCAAGAAACTGATTATTTACCAGACAATGCTCAGTAACTTGCATTTCTACATTTAATAATTCCCATGAACAAATGACATGTCATTAATGGTTAATTTTTTTGTAACATTTTTAAAACAACAAATAAATAATATAGAATCAATCTCTTTTTTTTTTAAAGATTCTAATTTTTCTGAATATCTTTATTAATTGACAGTTAAAAGTAGAAGTTGTGTAACGTTTAAAAAAAAAATTAAGAGGTTTTTTAAGTATTCGGTTTGGTCGAATAGTTTGATATTCGGCCAAACCGAATATTCGGTAGTCCGAATAGTTTGATATTTGGCCTAACCGAATGTTCGGTAGTATGGCCGAATACCGAATAGATACCGAATATTCGGTGCATTCCTAATCAAGTGTCAGACTCAAGCAAACATTAGAATATACAAACTCTAAAATAACTTATCAGATTTGATTGCAATGAAAACATATGCATTAAATAAATGTTTATGCATTGAAATTAATAATTATAAAAAAAAAAAAAAAAATTCCAAAAGCCTTACTATTCGAACTACCTCAAGGTGAGACATATATCTTTAATGAGTACTTTGGTTAATTTTTAAAATACATGTGAGAATTTTTTTTATCAGTTGCTTCTCAGCTGTGTGCAAATAGATCATGGAAAAACTCGTCAAAATCATTGACACAACAATCACAATGATTTTCTTCTAGCCAATTCTCGAATAAGCGCAAAGAAAATAATAACATTTAAATCCCACTGATGACGCTCTTGTGATGACAGAAAACGTTCAGGGTTTTTCTAATGTATTTTAAATAATTTTAAATTATATGCATGCACATGAAAGTAATTCTTGTGTATTTATTTGTGCTTTTTATATGAATATTAATTATAAATTTTACATTTTCTGTTGAAAAATGAAGATATATTCATAGTATTCATTAATGTTCAAATATGTAGTTTTTTTATCTGAAAAATATTTAGAAAAACTTCTTTTTCTTTCAAAAATCGGATTAACATGAAACCATCTCATAATAGTGAAAACACAATCCAAAACAATTAACGCTTTACCTTTATTTGCAGAAAATCACTAACGAAAATTTTCTTATACTTATAGATCACAAAATTTGCTAATTTCGTGACCTATTCATGACGTTCGTTGGCTGATTATCTCATGACTGAATGAATTTCATGATTTTTCTTCGCGATCATCTGACGAAATTTGCGATTTTTTCCGCGATCGATTCATGGAATTCACGATTTTTTTTCTGCAAGCGTTATACGAAATGGATTTTTTTCGCGCGAGCACTTGCCAAAATTCACATATTTTTTCCGCGATTAACTGACGAAATTCGATATTTATTTTCACGCTTTTTTTTTTTTTTTTGACAAAATTCACGATCCCTTATCACTATCATTTATTGGAATTCGTGATTTTGTTTCTGCACCGACAAATATTGTTTGTGATTTTTTTTGCGCGAGAGTTAGACAAAATTTTGGATCTTATTACGCGATCGTTTGACGAATTTCTCCTCGATTTTATTGCGCGATTGTTCGACTAAATTTTCGTGATTTTTTTGTGCAATCCTTTTACGAAATTCAAGATTTCTGTTTGTGCAATCATTTGACGAAATCTGTATTTCTTTTCGCGATCTCTGATGAAATTAGCAATATTTTTCACGGTCGTTTGAAGAAATTAGCGATTTTTTAAGCGACCATTTTGGAGACTTTTTTTTTTCAAAATTTCCAAGATCCGCGGTTTTTTTCTATGACCCATTGACGAATTGATTTTGCGGATTTTGAAACAAAGAAAAATCGCGGACTTTCACGACAATTAAAAAAAATTGTGGAATAATCACATGCTTGTGAAAGAAGATGTGGAGACAAAATCACGTAGAGCATTTTTCATTGTGCGGGATTTTCTTTCTGTGTGACTTGTGCAGTTCTGCAAGTTGTGCAATTTTCCACGTTACCTATTCCTCAAAGAAAATTTTCCTTCTTCTTCGTCAGGAAACTCATGAAATGGTGCCCCTGTAAGTAAAATTTCGAAAAGGACTAGATAAGCTCCATTTAAACAGGTCTCCGTCGTAGCAAGTATAATTGTATGATGTTTTTTCAACGAAATTTGATTTTTTCCCCATTCTAGAAAGCAATCTGTTATAGACAGGTTTCGTTTTCAGAAGTTTTACTCTAATACATCTCTTTTCAGAGCTATACTATAGAGCGGATGGTTTAACAGTCAGTGAGGATACTTGTAAAAATTAAACCTGTCTATAATAGAATCCTGTCTAAAAAGAAAAAAAAATCATGTCCAATATATTAAAATTTTACCTTCTAAGACAGAAACCTGTTTAAAACAAAATATTTCATTGGTTATGAGTTTCCGTATTCGAAGTTTTTACTGTTATTGTAAGCATAAGTCAGTAAACGTTTCTCACAAGGGGGGGGGGGGGGGGGAACCACCTGGATCCTACCCTTAGCTATATAGAATCCCTCAAAAAATGTTTGCCCCCCCCCCACCCCCCCGCCCAAGAAAGTTCTGAAATGGCGCCCCTGTTGCTGGCTTCTGTAAGGTAACGTTATTTTTTGAACGCAAAATCAGTTGGGAGAAAGAAATAGCATACCGTACCGGGGGCTAAAAAAAGGACACGGAAAACTGTGTGATGGCGTTTCAGTTCATTGCCTCATAGACCGTGCAATTTTATAATATCATTATTTATTTGCTTTGAAAATGTATCTGGATGAGTTGAAACATGTCAAAAAACAAATAAAACTATTTTACTGTTTTTAAAGTTTTAATCTTACATCTTTTTACAATTAAAAATGTATCCCCCCCCCCCTTCCATAACTTAAGATAACATTTCGCGAATGGAGAAAACTGTTGCATTAAAGCGTCCACTTAACTGAAATCAAGAAAACGTTATACTTTAATCCATATTGAAAATAAAAATAGAATTGCAGAAATTTCGCTTCTGTAGTTTTTAATGAATTCCGAAATTTTCACAATATATTTAATTTAAAATGTCTCTCGGCGTGCACTACAGATTTGAAAACAACAATATAGTAGGATACATGTGTAGCGAAGCTTTGGATTTTGTACATTTTGTGTTGAATTTTTCCGATGGCTGTAAGAGTTGATAACGAAGTGAAACAATATTAACAGAACGAATTAATCCATATTGCAGATAGAGACAAGCCGAATGTTACAACTAATTCTTTATTGACCAAATCGGACACCAGGTTCGGGTAGTTTTTTTTGCAAGGCGAGCCCTCGGCCGGAGCCGGGCGTTGGAGAGAGAGTCTCGCTACATTCTTATGCTCAGAGCATGCGAGTTCAGAAGATAGTCTGACTCAAAAAACACTTTCTCGAAATCTGGAGTGTTGGCAAGCTTACATACACAATTTCGCCAAATATATATACTATATGGCGAGATTAAAGAGAGGAAGACATGTGGTCAAAGTACAATAATTGAAATTGAATGGGGAATGTAGAAGATTAATAAGAACTATTTAACGCCAGATGATTACTTAGTAATTATAGCACATAAACCGCAAAAGGACATTCGATAGGTTTGCCAAAGTTCTCATGGGATTGAAGCGGCCGAAGCGCCCGTTAAAAAACAAAACAAAATAAAGACAGGGTTAATAACTGAAATGACTAATATCTTACATCTGGACCAACGGCTAAAAATGTAGAAGTAATATGTCTGACTAATTTCTGCATATCATCAAAACTAAGGCAGAAGGATGAAAATTAGAATCCAGTTATTAGGCGAGAAAAGGAAATGATTTCTTTTCTTTTAACTGTAGTGCGCTGTGGTTAAAATATTAAAGAGACTGAGAATTGAATGCTTAATTTATGAAGGGAAAAGAGTGCTAAAAACAGATTGAATCCGATTGCAGACAGATAATTAAATTTAAGAATTTAAAAAAATGTAATTTTAAAGGGGGGAAAGAGGAAAAGTCTTAATATTAATATGTGAAGGTAGGCGCCTTCACATATATCTCCCCAACAGCCGAAAAAGAACGAAGTGAACCGCGAGAGAAAAAAAAAAGTTACCCCATGTCTTCCCTCAAATACATTACACATAAAGAAAATATGTAAAAATGTAATATTTTGTAGAGGGAACCCGGTGACCAACAGTTTATAAACATATACAGCAATACTAAATATGTAAGGAACAAATAAATCATGTCTCATATAAAAAGCATGCCTATAAGCATGACAAAGCAAGTTGGTACCAAAGACTTGCCAAAAATAAAAAATATTGAAATTTTTTGAACTGCAGTTAATACTTCTGGACAGCTGTTTTCTTATTTTCTTCTTATTTTTTTTAACGTGTGCACACCATTATTTTTTTTATAAAGTTCCAGAAGATTTTAATATATAAATTGCTTGAACTTTCACTGCAAGCAAGAGCAATTTCCACAATTGCTACAAATGTTGGTCATACTCCAACTTATAAAAATATTTTGAGACATGAACTGTATATAAATACAAAACATTACATAATATAGTAAATATAAAATTGTAACCTTTTCAGCACTAGTTGTGACATCTCTAGTTTTTAAAAGTAATGTAACTAGTAAAAGGAGAGGAAGATGGAGGTAAATTATTTGTTAAAAGTTGAAAGTTGCCATCCTTTTATCTTGTAACCAAAGACTGAATGTGTTTTACTGAGAACCTAATTTAACTAAAGTGTATTTTAAAACATATTGCACTCCTATAAGGTATAAACAAGATGTAATAAGAACTTTCCAGAGAAAGTACCCTTTACAAAAATGGTAAAAAAATGTACAGTAAATTTAATGAAATTTAATAAGCATTATACAACAGGTGACACAAAAGTATGTATGTGTGTGAATGTAGTCATAAATAACACCGTTTGATGTTACGACTGGTTTATACCAGTAATAAACCACATGTGTCAATGAGCATAACAAAAACCAAAAAAAAATAATGCACACCTGTGTACTGAGTGATTGGAAAATCGTGCATAAGAAAACTACCTTATCACGTGAAATACCTTGAATAGCCAAGAAAGGTACCGAATGAAAAAAAATAAAAGTAAAGTGTAATCCTGTAAAGTTACCAAAAAAGGAAACCCTTTTTTTTGTTACCGATTAAATTAAAATAACACTTAACTAAAAGGTCAACAGATTTCAATCATATGCCATGTTAATGTGAAAGAAGTGTACATTTCCTACCTTTTTTTTTACGGAAAAAAATATCAATAATGCGAAACTAACAAAAAAAACTGTTATTTATAATGTGTAACTACCATTAAAAAAAAATGCTGCCTAAAAATGAGCAATCCCACGCGCAGTACCTATGATTAACCATTGTATGTAACCTTTGTAGAAACCTTTGTATAGAGTACCTGCCTGTAAAATTGCACAAACGAAAAAAAACTGAAAGAATATTCACTAATGTTGAACAAGACAAACTTTTAAGTTTAATACCATTGTAAATTATAAACATCAGTAAAATACCTAACAGATGCAACAAGCGCTTATTCTTTTTTTTGTTTTTTTGAAAAAAAAAGAAAAGCATGTGTGACATAATAAAATTAAATGCTGACTACAAAAATAATATGTGTGTAAATAAACGTGGAAAAAGTTTAAATAAATTCCCTCAATGTGAAAAAAGAAACTTTTGTTATAGAACCAAAAAAAAAAAACAAACAAACAAAGAGCAAACGTGTGCAATAATTCCAAAGAACCAAAGAAGTGCATCACTGTGACCTCAAGTGTAAAATTGTAACAATGAACCGAAGAAATGTGTCACACTGACCTCAAGTGTAACTAAATAACAATGAACAAAAGAAGTGTATTAATGAAGTAAAATGCCTAAGTGTTTTGAAAATCAGTTGTAAAAACAGTGACAATTAGTCCCTGATGCACGCAAAGAATTGACAAAGCAATGAACTCGTGTAAGGGGTTTTTTTTATGAACTAAGATAAACTATGAACTACTGTGTGTGTTAACTATGAACAAAAATTCTCTACATGCACCAAGCACCAAACAGCAAAATGTAACTGAAGAGAAAAAAAGTGTACCGTATTTAAAAAAAATCGTTACCAAAGTGTTAAATTTAATTTTTTTTTTTTATTTTTTTTTTTTTTACTGTAAATTTCATAAGATATTGCTGCATTCGTTGAAAAAAATATATCTATCTCTACTCAAAACGCATCAGTGTAAAATTGACAGGAGCCATACCTTTACGTTAAATACACAAAAAAAGGAACAGGAGTGTTACCGCAAAAGATAAACTGTCTCTTGCAAAATATAGAAAAAGAAGTGTTGTTTACCAAAAAGAAATCCTTAAAATCCTGACATATGAGTGTGAAAGAAAAAAGAAATTTCCCTCGATAACCAGTGAGAATCAAACACAGTAAATGAAATTTGCCACAAAAAAAAAGGATATGTAAAGGTTTTAGTTTTTCTGAATTTTCATGTATAGACCATCTGTGCATTTATTAAAATTTAACACCTGGCCAAAATATTAAAAACATCTACTAAGAAATTGCATACGCTTTAATATAGTGTGACAAGACACCTTACTAGATCTGCCACCTTCAAGTAAGATGTATCTAATGAAAGTGTTAAAAAAAAATGTTGCATGTTAAAAGTAAACAGATTCGAAATGTGTGTGTAGTTTAACATGTCATGTGACGGATAACTCTTAGTAACTTTAAAATCTTTGTACATAGACAAAGTGATGGTGTCATTGATATGTTATGACATTATGCAAACACATAATATAAATAAAAACAACTCTGTTAAAATTTAAAAATAAAAAAAAAACTGATAGAACATTTTAATATCGAAACATGGTGTAAAGTTTAAAAGATAGAAAAGTAACAGGAAAAAAAAACTGTATGTGTGTGAAGGGAGGGGAAAAAGAAACCTCAAACTCATGAACTAAATGAAATAAAACACATGAATAAGTGTGTACGCAAGCATACACAACGTGTAAGTAAACACATGAACAAATTGTATAATTCCACATGAACTACTTGTAATAATGTCTCAATGAACTAACATTTTTTATGCATTTGCTAACAAAATATACGGACAGTATGTGTGTGATAACCCAAAACACTAACATACGAGTGAGATTCAATTACATAATTAGTGAGTTAATCACCAAAATGTAATGAATGAGGGTTAATAAAGACAATGAACTCCGTGTAATGTGTGAAAACTCTGGTTATACTCTAAACCAGCCAGTGTGTATTACTCAATGAACTACTTGTGAGAAAAAAAAAGGAATACTGTCGAATAGATCGCAAGCAAAGTACAATGTGTAAAAGCAAATGAACAAAATATGTAAATCAACACATGAACTAGTGTAATGTATGTATATGAATGAACAAAATTGTATTCTAACTGAGCAAATTTTGTGTAACATAAATAAATATCCAACACACGAAGTACTTGTGAAAAGAAAAAAAAAAGTTGCATAAATGGTTAACAAAGGGTTAAAATTAAAAAAAGTTGTATTTGCGAGAGTTATTTCTGTATGAAGTTAAAAGAAGCGTGCATAAAATGTACGAGTGCACGACAGATTGCATAACTCTACGCTAAACTGTAGCAGTTATGCCAAGCCAAACATGTTCCAAGTAAAGGGTTGGAAAAGAGAAAAAAAACGAATAGCAAAATAACAAGCGTTATACTTTATGGTATATGAGTGTATGTATCCGTCACAAGACAACTGTGAGACTATAACTCACTAATTAAAAAATTAAAATGTGAGAGAATGCCAAAGAATTAGTTTAATGACTATATGTGAATAGCCTCTTTTTAAAAAAAAAAATAAAGTGTACATAACAGCTCACATTATGCATTTGAATAAATTTTAAAAAAACAACATTTTAAACGATATCAAATATCATGTCAGTTATAATAAAATACCTTATGTTATAAATAAAATAGCAACGAGTCACCAGCCGCGCGTAAACAACAAAATTAACCAATGTGTAAAAAATACTAGCTAGAAATTAACTCATGCATGTAAATTTAAGGTGCATGTGCAAATATTGCATTATGTAAAAAAAAAAAAAAATCCGTAACAATCCGAAAATAAAAAAAATGTCAAGGCAACAAAAATACACAAACTTTAAAATAGTGTAAAACTATGTATTTGTAAAAATGTACACAATGTTGAGAAAGAATGTAAAAAAAAATGTACAAGCACACAGAATCATGACCATGTTTAACCAAGGTGAGTGTCATAAAATTATTACAAAACAAGACCATATGAAATGCAAATGTAAATATGTGTGTGTATGTAGTACCAGGTTAAACTTGAAATCATAAAAATGTGTACATGAGATTTAAAAAAAATGATGAAGGCAAACATCTAACTTCACTATCTGCCCATAGTAAGCTAGAGTGAGAAAAAAAAAAAAACATGTACGGAGTATCAAATAGTACGAGAGATACGTCATTATGCATTTAAAAAATAAAAGAGAGCGCGAACGCCTTGAAAATTAATGTGAGGTATTGAACATTTGTATCATGTAAGTAACATATTCCACTTTTGAGAAAGTGGACGGCCGATCCACTTAGCCAAAACTGAAACATATACCTTTAATCATTGGGCCATTTCCGGATCATAGCGCAATGAAAAAAAAAGCACTTACACAACACAGGAAACAATAATTAAAAATTTACCTCAAGTAATATAATCACATGTAAAATGTAGTGTGCGTGTAAATTGTGTGTGTATGCAGTAACAAGCATACTGATATCTAACACATGCATAAAATGTTTACGACTCATGTTATAAAAATTTTTATAAAGTAGAAATAGAAATCAAAAGGAAAAAGGGACTTTTTTTATGAAAAAAAAAATTTAAGATATGATGACTCGAGCTATATTTTAAAACGAAGGAGCTATGTTATAGGGTTATAGGAGCTAGCTTTCTTATGCTATAGAAATAAATTAATGAGACGTGAATAAAAATGTATAAAATCCGTGTAAATTGGAATATGAGAGATCTATCTAAACAGAAAAGTGTACTGTATAGATGCCAAATCTAATTTTCTTAAATTAGTAACAACCAACTGGAAAGGATTGAAATTGAGCAATTTTAAACATCATTACTGGTTCCTTCCTCTCTCTTTTCTTTTATATGTCACCAGTGCTTATCCTTAAGTATAAAAGTTGCAAGACGTATACTTATAGTAATCTAGAGTATTAAATGTTTCATATCTTATTGATATGGATGACTGACAAAGCATATAATATACACATAAAAAACATATAATATACACATAAAAAAAACATATAAAATGTTATATATAAAAAGAAATTACCTGTAGGAAGTGCTACAACAAGAAACATATTAAGCACAACAAGAAAAAAAAATCAATAATAATAATAATATCAGTCCAGTATAAAATTAAGCCATTTCATTTTTTTTTTTTTTTACCTCTTTTTTTTATATCAGTCGGATAAACATTACATTATGCTCTGTGAGAGAAATCTTTATATTACCTTATTTATTTTATTTTTTTTTTTTTACAAAATGCCCCCCTTTTTTTTATAACTAAGTTTTCACTTTCATTGTGAAAGCCTGCCTGATTACAACAGGATTGCTGAGTTTTAAAAGCTACCCGAACAAAAACAGAAAAAAATACTGCCTGTGATCATAAGAGATAACATTTTTATATAAGATGCAATGTGACACATATATGGTGCAGACGCATAATGTCAAAAAAGAGAAAAGAAAAAAAAATGCGACCAGCGCCTAATTACGCGAGAACAACCATATCGACAACCCTAGGCCAACAGAGATAAGAAAAACAGCATCTCATCTCAGGATTGCGACATTGTGTGACACTGCAAGATATATATAATGAGTTAAATAAGAATCGGAAATGTGAAAAGAAAAAAAAAATATTTTGGACAATCTTTTATCTAAATTTTTAAAAAAACTTTGAAACTGAACTGGATATGCAGTGCATCCCTAGACATACAAAATCTTAGCATGTTACTAATAAAAATAAATGCTTAATTTTTAGTACGAAGCCATCAAAACTAATATATATAGATATATATTAAAAGAGCAATATAATCCAGCCATGAGGATTTTTTTTATATTTTATTATTTTTGGTAATTAATCCTCATAACTGAATCAACATTAACTGACTTATTATACCATTTTAATATCCACTGCACAAAAAGGAAAAGTAGAAATTTTTTTTTTTAAACAAGCACTGTCTACTCTGTATTATTCAGTAGTTAATATAAAAGTATAAATCAACACTTACCATAAGCATACTAGAATGAAAAAGCCAATTTAACAACTTTTTTTTTTTTTGAGTGAGTAAATAATAACATGTAATAGTAGTGAGTAAATAACAAATATGTAACTTATATGCTAAAACACAATACCTTTTAAAACCTAGAAAAGTGTATCTAACTTTAAAAAAAAAAAAAAAATTGTCATCGTTAAAATCTAGCCAGCAGAAAAGTTAATTTCATCACAACAAAGAATTTTCTCTATACACCAATAAATGTGTTTGTAACAAACCAAACATTTAAAACAAACACATCCCCTTAATATAATCTAAAAAAATGAATTTGATTTTTTTTTTATCTATATTTATCAAAGTCTAGAAAGGTAATCTCACACAATATGATCTATATTTGAAAAATGGCTCTTCAAAAGTTAACTCTTCAAACACTTAAAGCAAAATAAAACTTACCTTGAGCAAACAAGGAAATGTTATAAGTAAAGACATAATAATGTAAGAAAATAATAACTGAAATCAAAACATATGTGTGGGTTTTTTTTATGCAGCAGCAGGAATACTCTTTTCTTAAAAAATATGTTTAGGTATATCTGCGTATAGTTGAATGTGGAGTTCACCTAAATATTCATTACTTATATTTTATCATTTTACTTTTTGTTCTAAGGAAACTGCATGTTAACTGTCTTTCTTTGAACAAGAAACTTAAACATTATTATTATTTTTTTAAGTTCCTTGAAATGCAATAGAATACATGTAGATCCATGAACACGCTTTCTTCATAGAGTTACTGGGGAAGGAGAAAAAAATTTCTTTAATGTAGAAGAACAAATCATTTTTACTGTTCTGTTTCTTCTTTTTTTAAAAAATAAATTCGGCCGATACAAGACATAGTCTGGAATATCTTAGAAACTCTGATCCAGCTGCGTAAATCAGCATAGGAGAAACAGAAGAGGAGAAGAAAAACAAAAACAGGCGATGGAGGATTTATGACTCATTCCGAAGGCGCTCACGTATTTTCGGTATCGGCAAGTCTTTTTTTTTTATGCCGGTCGAAAGGATGGCGGTTATCGGCTAGTTGTGACGGAAGCTGACGGCATGACGATATAGAAAAACCTCGGTGAACATTGTGTTGGGAAACGCTTTGCAGAGAATCTCGAGTCATTATTTTGATCGGAATTTATTTGTTGTAGCTGTGGTTATTTCAGGAGAGAGAGAGTGCAGAAATTCACCGCAATGAGCATAGTTCAGAATTTTGCAGGCTTGATGATGTTAGTTGATAAATTTTAACATTTTTTTTTGCATTGTGTACTCCTGTACACGACAACATCAGGATGCAGAAAAGTCAAGTCAATTGATGAGCATCGAAAGTTTCCACCAAATACTTTTAGGAAATCGATAAATTATAGTCTATTATACCGTAAAAAATTTCTCCTCTCTCCAACTGGAACTCGCTTGCGCCTGAACGGCACCAATTGTCTGTAGCGAAGCTTTGGATTTTGTACATTTTGTGTTGAATTTTTCCGATGGCTGTAAGAGTTGATAACGAAGTGAAACAATATTAACAGAACGAATTAATCCATATTGCAGATAGAGACAAGCCGAATGTTACAACTAATTCTTTATTGACCAAATCGGACACCAGGTTCGGGTAGTTTTTTTTGCAAGGCGAGCCCTCGGCCGGAGCCGGGCGTTGGAGAGAGAGTCTCGCTACATTCTTATGCTCAGAGCATGCGAGTTCAGAAGATAGTCTGACTCAAAAAACACTTTCTCGAAATCTGGAGTGTTGGCAAGCTTACATACACAATTTCGCCAAATATATATACTATATGGCGAGATTAAAGAGAGGAAGACATGTGGTCAAAGTACAATAATTGAAATTGAATGGGGAATGTAGAAGATTAATAAGAACTATTTAACGCCAGATGATTACTTAGTAATTATAGCACATAAACCGCAAAAGGACATTCGATAGGTTTGCCAAAGTTCTCATGGGATTGAAGCGGCCGAAGCGCCCGTTAAAAAACAAAACAAAATAAAGACAGGGTTAATAACTGAAATGACTAATATCTTACATCTGGACCAACGGCTAAAAATGTAGAAGTAATATGTCTGACTAATTTCTGCATATCATCAAAACTAAGGCAGAAGGATGAAAATTAGAATCCAGTTATTAGGCGAGAAAAGGAAATGATTTCTTTTCTTTTAACTGTAGTGCGCTGTGGTTAAAATATTAAAGAGACTGAGAATTGAATGCTTAATTTATGAAGGGAAAAGAGTGCTAAAAACAGATTGAATCCGATTGCAGACAGATAATTAAATTTAAGAATTTAAAAAAATGTAATTTTAAAGGGGGGAAAGAGGAAAAGTCTTAATATTAATATGTGAAGGTAGGCGCCTTCACAACATGCAAATTGAAAATGTGTACAGAAAAAAACAGTAATAATTTCAAGTGGACAAGAAATTTTCGTAACTACAAAAATATGTATTTTTCGTTACTATTATTTTTTTTATATAATGTTTGAATCTTTAAGAATGCTGTACAATTGGTCCCACAGAGAATTTTCTAAAATCACGGTTGTATGAGCCGTAAACGTTTAACAGCGCAAAGCGGATGAACTTATTAGCATTAAATTCTGTTTTGTTATTTAGTGATTTTTACATAACTTTTGAAGACGTTAAAAGAGTTGCATGTTTCTTTTGTAAAAAAAATAAATGATATTAAATTCTCTACAAACTATATCTAAAAACCAAACATTTTTTTAAAAAACAAATTGTAACAAAAAAATGTATTCTTAAAGATTTGTAATTTTTTTATTATATACAATTTTTTATATTTTTACTTTCTTAGGTTTCCGTACTTAAAAACTGAAACCGGAACTATTAAAAGTTACACTCGCGTGTCAGTCTATCCGTCTGTCACAGCCGTTTATCTAAAAAACAATGGAACACGGAAAGTTAAACTTGGCAGAATTATAAAGACTATTGACCCACATATTTATACGTTACTAGCCATTCACAAATAGGAAAGCTTTTTTTTTTTTTTTTTTTTTCGAAGGGGCGGGGGTAATTAAATTACTTGAGAAAAGATTAAAAAAATATGTATATGGCTAATTCCATGAAAACTTGTCATGTCTGTCACATAGCTGAAAATCGCTATGCTTGTTCGCCACCGTTATTTTCGAAAAGTTTGATTCGCGTTATTCAATTGATGAGATATCTCTGATAAAATAAGTTCTATTTTTCCGTTCTAAAATACTGGTAGCCAACAAACATAGCGATTTTCGAGTGTGTGACACACATGACAAGACTTCATGGAATTAGCCATATGCTACATTATTAGATCTAATTCCGCGATTTCCTTATCTTATTCTAAATTACTACTTGATATTCACTAAATCTTTATTATTAAATAATCTCTATCGTTAACTCTGTTAAATTCCCTTTAATTTAATGTCTCACTTGTCTTAATCGCTTTAATATTACGCTTTTAGTATTCTTAAATTAAATGTTCCATTCCCGCGCTTTTATCTTTCGAGATTATTCTTTTAGCTTCCATTTTTACTTTCCCGTGCATTTCTGATGTTATCCTTTTTTCCTCCAAATTCATCCGCTAGCTCTGTTCGCACTCTTTATATGACGTGACATTCTTAATTATTCATTGGTTGAGAGCGCGATCTACGTCATATTTGTATCCTTACACGTGAGGAACAAAAAGTTGATACTCGCTGTGTTTCAACAGATTTGAGTCGTATTTCCAGTTTTCTTCCATCCCCTGGTCACCGTCCTGTTATTCGATTATCTGGAACTTTGTTTAAACCTAATTACTACTACGGAGCGATGGCTAATTATCTTGGTGGAAACTGAACTTTTTGCAAGATATTCTAATAAAGTGCTTAACTGATATTATGAGTTGTTTCAATTTCTTCTGGGGAAACTTCACGGAACGATGCATTCCATTGTTTTCACTCGACAACTGCATTTCAGCAATTGGTTCTACTAACATAACAGATTCGAATTATCTGTTCTGACCACTTCTTTTACTCATTATCGCTGCATGTGATCCACAGCTACTATCGTGACAGCCTGTACTGCAATTTCAACTATAAAGCCAATCCAATGTTGCTAGAATGCAACATTTAGCCGGCAAGGATTTGACTTCAACGCCGCTCCAGAATTTATGCAGCATGAACGCCATATTAAACATCTAGCCAGCACAAATTCGAATCATCGAATGTCAAATAAAATGTCCGGAAAAGCCTTACTTCACTCGACGGTCTCCAGGAAGAAACAAAGTTCAGATATCTTTTAACATCATTAAAATAAAAAAGAACAACAAAAAGTTGTTCCTGCCCCAATAAAGATAGCATTCAGCATTACGTAAGTCATTTTAAAAAATGATCTCTGTTTTGTTATGAAAATTTTTTATATTTATTCTTTGCTATTGCATAAGTTATTTTATTTTATTTTATTATTTATTCGAAATAAGTTGTGTTTATTTTTTCGGACAAAGTATACGAACATTAAAGTGACAGGTGTTTTATTTAACTTAAATAATCGGAATCAACTATGTTTATTTATACATATTTTCAAAGATTACGAGTATTTAAAAGATAGAATATTTTAGTATTTTGAGATTTATTAATGTTGTGCTAATTTATTATTTATTATGAGATTTTTATTATAAGTTTTATATTTCTGTTAAGCAATATGATAGAGATTTTGAGGTATATTTGTAATGCTTTTACGATCTGGAAGTAAAGTTAAATGCTGTAGTTTTATTACGTGGAAACAAAAAAGAAAAATGACTGAAACTAGTATTGTATCTTTTGAACCCGATTTGAGAATGAACATTCAACAATGGTTAACATACTTTGATAATTCTTGCATTAAACAAAATGATACTTGGAAATTTGAAAATATTTCAAAATATTTAAAGGGAGAGGCCTTGAAAATTTATATCAATGATTGCCAAAATTGTGATAGTTATGCTCAAATTTCAGAGATTTTAGTAGAAAAATTTATCAAAATTGAAGTACCTAGATTTTCTGATTTTTCTTCACTTAAATTAAACGATCTAAAAGATTTGGAAGATTACTTCCATAAAAAGTAGAGATTGGTAGGAAACTAAAATTATGTGAGACAATTATTGTGCAGTGGCTTACTGATGGCTTAGCACCACAGTATCAAAATGTTTTGATTGTAAGTTCCCCAAATAATGTCACAGATTGGTATAAATTAGTCAGACAACTTGTAGTTACCCCTAATCCAAATACTACAAGAAATAACTTTTCAAATGATAGATCTTTTCAGCAGAATGCTAGATCGTTTCAACCCAATGGCAGAACTTTTCAGCAACATGCTCGACCTAGTCAACCACGATATGATGCTCCCAGAAATTGGGTTCGTACACCAAATTTCAACCCCTCTAATACTAACTTTAATTCCAATGCACATGGTTCTAGATTTTCGAATCATAGAATGCAGAGCAATCATTTCCAAAGAAATTATCCATCCAGACCTTGTAGAATTTGTTTGAATCAAGGAATACTTAATGCATTTCACTGGGAGAATAGTTGTGTTTTTAATGTTAACCCTTTACAATCTGAAACTACTTCCACTCCCCCACCACAAAATACTGATAATGTTTGACAATTAATTGTGTCTTGTTATACGAGAAAACATCAATTACCTTGTGTTGTGGATACAGGTTCTACAATTTCAATTTTGCCACTTCATTTTGTACATTTATTGAATGCTAAACTTAAGAATATTTTTCTTATTAATGTTGGTCAAGCCAAAGGTTTTGTCCAAATTAAAAAAGCTTGTGATTTATTTGTTAGAATTGGTAATATTGAACAATATGTTAATTTTCTTGTGTGTGATACCGATTTAGAGTATGTAATTTTAGAATTACCAGACTGTGCAAAATTTGATTTGAAAATTAATTGTACTAGTTGTAGTGTCACTCAGGGAGATACTGTTTTAAATTCATGTATAACCAGAAACAAAATAAGATATCTTCCTTTCAATGTTACGAATGAATATCATATGCAACCCGATTATGGAAATACCATGGCTCCTCAATCCTTCGCGCGATCTAATGATAATACTAAATTAATTGGGGAAATAAATGCTATAGATAATGATAACTTAAGGGAAATGTTAAGGGATTACTTAGAATTTTTTTCTAGAAACAAGTATGATGTAGGGAAGATAAATATTGAGCCACAGCGAATTTTTTTAAACTCTGATCTACCAGTATCTATGAGACCTTATCGTAAATCGATAGTTGATGGAAAAGAGATTTCAACCCAAATTCAATCTTTGTTAAAAGCTGGCCTAATAAAAGAAAGTACTAGTCCTTATTCTTCTCCTGTCACCCTAGTAATGAAACGCGATGAAGGCAAAAAGACAAGATTATGTGTAGATTACCGAAAATTGAACTCTATAATGAAAAACGATGCAGAACCCCTTCCCCGTATTGATGATATTTTAGATTAAATTGTGTAATGCCCAGTATTTTTCCACATTGGATTTAGCTTCTGGCTACTGGCATATTCCCATTCACCCTTCAGATACAGAAAAACTCGCTTTTACTACCAATTCTGGTTTATTTGAGTGGAATGTTCTCTCCTTTGGTGTAAAAGTTGGGCCCTCCATATTCAATAGAACTCTTAGAAGAATCCTTACAAAATATAAAATTGATTTCGCATGCTATTATTATGATGATATAATTATTTTTTCTTCCTCCCTAACTGAACATATCCAACATCTAAACAAAATTTTTGATTTGTGTAGGCTTGAGAATATAAAACTTAAACTTTCTAAATGCAAATTTGCTCAAAATAAAATTAACTTTTTAGGATATGAAATTAAAAATGGAACCTTAACCCCCTCTAATGCCAAAATTGATGTAATTAAAAAATTAAAACCCCTACGAATGTTAAAGAACTCCAAAGATTTTTGGGATCAGTTAATGTGTACCATAAGTTTATAAACAAAAATGCCGAAATTAGGAACCCTCTCAATAAACTACTTAAGAAAAATGCTTTGTGGGAATGGAGTACTGAATGTCAAAATTCTTTCCAAAAGTTGAAAGATGCATTAATAGCAAAACCCATCTTAAAAATTTATGACCCTAAATTACCCCTCCATATGTTTGTTGATGCCTCACAGGTAGCGGTAGGTGCCGTACTTAAACAACCGGATGATAATGGGTTTTTACATCCAATTGCTTATTACTCCAGAGGATTGAGAAGCTATGAACGAAACTATTACGGAATTAGAGTGTCTTGCCATCATTGACACCTTAGACAAATTTTATCATTATTTCCACGGTGTAAAGTTTACTATTCATACAGACCATGCATCTCTTGTCTGGCTTAAGAATGTAAAACACCTAAGAGGTAGACTCTTTAGATGGTCTTTAAAACTGAGTATGTTCGAATATAAGATAGAGTATTTAAAGGGATCTACAAATGTCGAAGCCGACATATTGTCAGAAACCCTATTTCTCATTTTAATCGACCACTCACGTTTTTGTTAGATGTTAAAGAGGTACTTGAAATGCAAGAAAGGGATAATGTGTGTGGAAAAAATTACTTAAATGACAATGGATTAATGATAATTAAAAGAAAGGGCTTTAAGAAAATAGTAGTCCCCATGTCCTTGAGAAGAAAATTACTTGGAATTGCTCATGAAAATTTTGGTCACCTTGGAATTCAAAAAATGCAAAATCTAATTTCTCCCAATAATTATTGGCCTGATATGACTCAAGATTTAACTAACTTTGTAAAGCATTGCGATATTTGTCAAAAAAATAAAAGGCCTAGACAGAAAAAATTTGGCTTATTACAAGCTATGCCTACCACAGATCAACCTTTTGAATGTCTTTCTGTTGATACTGTGGAAGGATTCAACTACTATAATTCAACTAAAAAATATCTTCATATTGTCATCGATCATGCAACCCGTTATGTGTGGGCATTTCCCTCGAAGAGTGTCGCCACCGAAACCTATACGAATTGTTTAAAACAAATTTTTAATATTCGAACACCACAACAGTTATTCTGTTTTAATCAAATTGCTAACGTTAGGACAACTCAAAAAATCTTAAGCGATAGGAACGCCGCCTTTACTTCTTCCAGATTCAAAAATTTTTTGCGGAACCATAATATTAAGCAGCGTTTAACCTCATCTCACCATCCTCAAACGAACGGTAAATGCGAGAGAGCCAATCAAACGATAGTAACTAGGCTAAAATGTAAAGTTATCTCTACTAGCTCTAAAGTTCCTTGGACTAAACTCCTTGCTGAAGTTGTAAATGAATACAATAATACTCCCCATTCAATAACTAAAGTTCCCCCTGCTTATTTACTCTATGGCCAATTACCCTATAATCCCCCCCCCCCTTCAAAAAGATTATTACCTTCCAGTTAAAGAAGCACTTAAAATCGCAAAAGCGCGAACTGATGAATTCCATTTAAAAAGTAAGAAATATTATGATCAAAATTATGTTGAGCCAAAATTTGAAGTAGGCGATCTCGTTATTTATGAAAAATTTCATTACCCAAATACTAGAAAGCTTTCTCAGGTATTTTCTGGGCCATACCAAATTCTTCGAAAAGTATCCGATGTAAATTTTGAGATCGATAGAAAAACTTCATTTAAAGATATCGAAATCATTCATGTTTCAAAATTGCGTTTGTATCATCATCCTAATAACTTAAAATTGTCTCATGAGCAATTACCACAACAACAGCAGCAGACGCAGGTTAAATCACTAACTTAAACTTAATTTTCTAACAATGATGAGTTTGTAAATTAATATTAAAATTTAAAGCTTAAATAAATTTATTATTTCAGCATTACGGATGAGTTTTGGGAGACGTCCCAAGAGTTTATCTGTTTGGGAGTTTATTTAAATTAACTGAGTTATGCGGGCATAAGTTGGTTGATTTATCTAGAGTTCTAATTAGTGTTGAATTAAAAAATTGACCCCAAAATCTTTGCTTAAATTATTACTTGCAATTAAAAACTTAACTTTATACTTAATTTATTACTAGTAATTAAAAACTTAATCTTACTTGCTATAAAAAATTAATAAAAACCTAATTGATATTCTTTCAGATGATTTAAATATTACTCTAACGATTGCATTTTATCAGTTTTTATAGAAAAAAAAGAGAGAGAGAGAGAGAGAAAAGAAAATGTTTCATATTTTAATTCCGAGTCCACAGGTGTGAAGGTTATTGCGAAACCGCTTGCTTATTCGAATGCAAGTCTTTAATGATAATTTTCATCTGCGATATTTTTTTTTTTACCACGAAAGTCAAATTTCATTTTGTAGCGACAGATTTGATATTTTATTTTATTATTTGAGTTAAAGGTAATTTACAGATGCGAATTAAGAAACACTAGTGTATTCAGCTATTTTTTTACTCCCTTTGCAAAAGATTTTTTTTTATTTCGAAGATGATGATTTTTTTTTTTTTTTTATATTTTTATTAGTTGAGATATTTATAGACATGAATTTATTATGTGATATAGGATTAACATTATATTATTATTATTTATAAAAAGAAGAAAATACTAGAATTAAGAATGTTATTGAATTATTTATATAGAGATTTAAATAATTTTTTATGATGGCTAAACTAAAACAAAAGATATAAGTTACTGAAAACAGTGATGATGGTTTAATCCTTGGAAGGACCTATGAGGCAATGCACCTCATAATTCTTCATTTCTGGTCACAAATCATTGCTTTTATTTCGAAAACTTATCTAAGATTTAATATAATACGAGGAATAAAATTACGTAAGATTTAACATCAGTTGTGATTGATACTGTTATTATACTGAGAGAATACAGATCTGTAATAATGAAAAGACCATGGCAAAAACTAGCAAAGATTGTACAGTTGTAAATTACATTATAGTTGACAAAAATTTTATTTACTATTGTTTATTAATTGTTTTGATATATTATTACTATACAAGGTTATTCTAAGATTATTTATTTATTTATTATTGTTATAATTTATTATTTATTGTTATTAGTATTTAATATTATTAGTGCAACAAAGTCTGTGATATAAAATTTAAGCGACCAAAAACTCTTATGAACTCTACAAATCCATATTTCAGTACGGACTAAAAATCACTAGAGGACATATAATTTAGTGAAGATACTGAATAAATATGGTATGGTTTTTAAAAAAAATTGTGTCACTGTTGCTAACTAATGAACTGATATTAATATTGCTGTATTAATTCACAGAAAGCAAAACTGTTGCTAATTTTGAATTTTAACCAAATGTTATTATAATTGTTTTATTATTGGATATGTACTTATTACAGCAGTTTCCACTAAGACGTGATTTTTTTTTTTTTAATTACATAGCTGCCAACTTGTACGGATTTTTGCTACCACTAAAATTGAACAGAAATTTATGCCTTTTTTAATTACGAACATTCACTGAAATTCGGCGATTGAATTAGGCAAAATTTTCTATTAAATTTTAGTGGTAGCAAAAATCCGTACAAGTTGGCAGCTATGTAATTATAATTTTTTTTCTTCCTTTCAAAATGAAATTAAAGCTTTGAGCAACGCGATTTGGTGACCAAGTAACGGAATCATTTTAAAGATTATTGTAAAACAAAGGAACAAAAATTGTAAAACGAGTATCTGCTTTCTCTCAATGAACTCGCAGGTCATCGGGATCTACTAGTTCATTCATTTTTTTTGGGGGGGGGGGGGATTTTGTTACATTATTAGATCTAATTCCGCGATTTCCTTATCTTATTCTAAATTACTACTTTATATTCACTAAATCTTTATTATTAAATAATCTCTATCGTTAACTTTGTTAAATTCCCTTTAATTTAATGTCTCACTTGTCTTAATCGCTTTAATATTACGCTTTTAGTATTCTTAAATTGAATGTTCCATTCCCGCGCTTTTTTCTTTCGAGATTATTCTTTTAGCTTCCATTTTTACTTTCCCGCGCATTTCTGATGTTATCCTTTTTTCCTCCAAATTCATCCGCTAGCTCTGTTCGCACTCTTTATATGACGTGACATTCTTAATTATTCATTGGTTGAGAGCGCGATCTACGTCATATTTGTATCCTTACACGTGAGGAACAAAAAGTTGATACTCGCTGTGTTTCAGCAGATTTGAGTCGTATTTACAGTTTTCATCCATCCCCTGGTCACCGTCCTGTTATTCGATTATCTGGAACTTTGTTTAAACCTCATTACTACTACGGAGCGATGGCTAATTATCTTGGTGGAAACTGCACTTTTTGCAAGATATTCTAATAAAGTGCTTAACTGATATTATGAGTTGTTTCAATTTCTTCTGGGGAAACTTCACGGAACGAAGCATTCCATTGTTTTCACTCGACAACTGCATTTCAGCAATTGGTTCTACTAACATAACAGATTCGAATTATCTGTTCTGACCACTTCTTTTACGCCATTATCGCTGCATGTGATCCACAGCCAGAGTTGGGCAGTATCGAAAATACATGTATTTGAAATACATATTCAAAATACATTTGTATCTTGAATTTTGTATTTTAAACCGATAGATCAAAGTATTTTTGTAATGTATTTTCTGATGGTTTTACAATGTATTTTGTATTTTGAAAATACTCAAAATACATTTTTTCCAAATTTCAAACTGCCATGTTTAAACCGCATAGAGAAAAGCTTCGATTCATTAAAAGGAAATACACGACTATCTGTTTTGATTAGTTTTCAAGTTCTGTTCTGGAAGTTAATATAAACGCACTTTTCGACTATTGCTGAGACAAGGTGGTTGATGAATATGATGTTTTGTTATGTATGTTATGATGTTGTATGCTGATTAGTTACAAAAATAACTTTTATATATCCTAATGTTCCTGTGGGAATTATAAGAAAAAAAATGTATTGTGATAGACCGGAAGGATCTTTCGGAGTTGCGCAGGTGCAGCGCTCTTTTACCGACAGTTACCCATTGACTACACATATAAGGAGCTCAATTTCTTTTCTGGTCTAATAGTTTCATTTAAAAATATCGAAAAAGGATTTCTTAAAACTTCGCATGTTTCATTCATTAATATAAATTTTGTTAGACAGTAACCGCAAGAAAATTGCTAAAATGAACTTTTAAAGAAACGATTTGATTATGAAAAAATGAAATTTATGGCTTTGCAAATTTTGCATTCGAATTAATCCTACTTTTTATGAATATTTTATAAGTGCTTTCTTTTGACGATTGTAAGAGCTTTCATAGTTTTTCTGCTCTATATTAAAAGTTTCAAGACTTTCGTAGTAAGTGCAAATGATTTCTTATTTCTTTGCGCTTATATATGGTTTGATATTTTACCTGCGTGTTTTAATTTTAAAACTACTTTATACGAAGAATTCGTAGTTTTGTTAATAATAATAATTCAACTTGTGTTAAAAATTATCTAATTTTTTCATTTATATTTTTGCATTCCAGTAATACATATTTTAAATTTCGTATGTATTATTTCTAAAATGCACCATAATCGAAAAGTTGTACCCCAAACATTTTATTAGTGGAAGGCCTAAAAAATCTTGCGTAGTTGGGAGCTCTTAAACACACGCGCATTATATAAAAAGAGAAAAATACATTTAAACACATTTAAACAATTTTATTAGGTGTCATTGTATATATAAGATTATTATAAAATATGTCTTTTGTAGACACATACTAAGAAAGACTGATTGAAAAGACTGATACTAGACTAATTTATTTTTACATTCTTCTAATAAATAAGAAGAAAGTATTGGAATCGAGAAAATTTTCGACTTTCGTTTTTTGCTTGATTTACACGTTTCGGGATGTCTTGAACACGATTTAACTATTTTTGGGAAATGTGTGTATGTCTGTTAGTCTGTGTTGGACAAAATTTTTGTGGTTTTCAATCTCAAGAACTAATGCATGGAGTTTAATAATAATCAAACTTCATATTAAGATAGACCTAGGTATAACTTAGCTTTGGCTTTATATCACCCAACCTGCTATGCTTAATGATTTTATTCCATGATAGCTATATTGTAAGAACCAATATACAGAATTTCATTTAACTGCATATAGGCCTGAACGGAAATACTTGCCGATTAACTTTTAGTATATATCGCTCAACAGGTGGTGCTGCTATGCGAGATTTTTCATGATTTCCGCGATAACTATATCCGAAAACTAATGGACAAAATTTAATCCAATTTCGTATTATTTTAGATCTTCAAATAAATTAATGCTGATAAAATTTGGGATGCATCGCTCAAGAGGTGGCGTTGTGATGCTGTGTTTTTATGATTACCATAACATGTACTTAAAATTCTCGTTTTTTTTTTTTTTCTTCCATGTCAAATTGATCATATTTGTAAATCAAATTTAAATAAAATAAGTACCACGTACCTTTTTAAAATAAATTTTCTGGTTCGTAGTGGTGATTTTAAAAAAATCTGAAGTTAGCAGGTATGCCATGAGAGCTATATTTCAAGAACTAGAGCACGGAATTTCATCAAACTTCATCATATTCAGTTAGTATGGATGACATTTTGGTGCATATTGTCCTACAGATGATTTTTTTTTTCTGTGCTATGTTTTTTAGGATTTTTGATATTTTTATATCTCTGCACCTATTGAATAGAATTGCCCCAAACTTTTTGTGCTTTTTCTGAAAATCAATACTCTCTCAATTTTGGCTTAGAACACTCAGTAGCGGGCGGTGCTATCCTATGCCTCGTGAAAGATATTCCTTATCGGATCCAAAATCTAGAGGTCTGCAAGGGTCGGAATTTCCAGGACCGGGTCCGGCCTGGCCCGCACAAAAACAATCTTGGCCCGGGCCGGCACGATGAAAAAAATTAAAAGTTTGGCCCGAGCCCGGCCCGTTTATATTTTCACAGTTCACGCCCCGGCGCGTACAAAAATCAGTGAAAACAGCCTGGCCCGTGGAAAAATCAATTAAATGAGGCCTGACTCAATTTCTACAAAAAAAAAAAAAAAAAAAAAAAAAAAAATCAGATTTTTCTAAACATACAATTAAGATTCTTTTAAAGAATACTGCATACATATTTATGGAATAATTTAATTTTACAGTATATTGTAAAATTACTATGTGTTCGCAAGACAGAAAATACACAATAACAACATTAATGATTAATTAGAGTCTTAGACGTTTCAACATTCAAATAAAGATTCATTAAAAAATAATGTAGTTTAAAATGAAAAAAGGAGGGTTAAAAACAGGATAATTTTTGAAGCTGTATAATAAAAAGCAGATTTGTAAAACTATTTATCTGCCATTTAATAAGGCTTTTCTCAAATCCAAAGGAGCTACTTTCTGATACATTTCTGAATTCATTTCTTTTCGGAAACGCATAAGATTGGCAGGTGTTCTTATTCAGAAGCTATGTAATCGAATAACGTTATCATTTTTTGATAAAGGCAATATATCGTTGAGAAAATACTGTCAAAGTTAAAGAGTTGAAGAATTTCCGAAAGCGATAGCACCGGAAATGAGAAACTTGCAGCCACGTGACAAGAATCTCTTATATCTCGATAAGTAATTTATATAAAAAAAAAGAAAAAACGCTATTCGATTCTAAATCCCTTTAATAGTCAGGCCTGTCAATTTTAACTCTTAAATGCGCGATTTTTTATTTTGCTTCGAAAAACTTATATATGATTCTCTGAAAAATTTATTACACGTGAAAAACAATGAAAAAAATAAGAGATACATTTTTCATGTAATACATCAATCTTTTCTTCTGTTGCACATCTGCAATACAAGTAAAAATTAGTGTCGTGTGGCTGTTTTACGCTCAAAAAATGCAAAATAATAAATATTTTAATAAGCATGTCTCCAAATACCTTATTTCACACCACTATTTATTTTTTTAAACTTAACTGTTAACCCTTTAATTCCCATGATAACATTCTAGAAATTACGTAGTTCAGAGAATCTGACTTTACACCAGAAAGTTTCAATGGTTAATTTCGCTTCATTTAAAAACGGAATGTTTGTTATTAATTAAAACAAATATTGCTATTGTAATTTTCTGGTGTGAATTAGGTATATACGAATAAAAAAAATATATTAAATTCAAAACATTGTTGTTTGCATATATGCAAAGCTGCGCATTAAAGGGTTAAGCCTTTATAGTAAAAAATTAGTCAGAAAATGAGTCAGGAAATTTCTCATTGTTGAGCAGTGAATTTGAGAACCACCTTGAGGTATATTTCCAAAGATTCCGTTAAGAGAAGTTCATTATCGCTATTAATATTTTTACAAAACATATTGCCTTCCTTACACAACACATCCTGAGAGCAATAAAGTCCAGTTCCGGTGCTGCTCGACTATGTAGAAAAAAGTGCAAGCCTGATCTCAACCCGGCCCGAGTCTGCTGAAAAAATTAAGCCATGGCTTAGACACCATGCAACTGTCCGAGGCTGATCTCTACGCTGGACATGTTACATTTCCGTATTGATGTTGTCAAACTAGCATCGGTTCGTGATGCACATTTATACTTATTACTTATTCTCGCAAAAGTCACATTCATTGAAAATGGCTCATATTTTACTGGCTTCGATTAAAGTTTTATAGCGGGCCGGTAGGCCCACTTAATTTCTTTTATCGGCCCGGCCCGTTTATTTTGTTTCTCGGCCTGGCCTGTTGAAAAAATTGTTCTAATTCTGCCGGCCCGTTTGAAACATCGCCTTCATTCCAGCCCGGTCCGTGGTCCGGGCCGGGTACGGACCTCAGGCCAAGCCCGGGCTTGTGCAGACCGCTATCACAATCAATTCATGCAGTTATTTCTACTGAGTAACTACCTTTAAAGGGTAGTTTATTCATTATTAGTTATTCTTGCAACTTTCACACGCTTTTAAGCACATTGTTGCTCCAATCTTTCAGTTTTGTTTTTGTTATGTTTCGTTGAATTTTAATTAATTTTGCTTCTTTATTTGGAAATTTATAATTTCTAAAAATTTAATCAGTTTTGCAAACCAGCTTTGCATTTGACTAGTGTAACTTAATGCACAGTCGTGTGTTTTTTTTAAATGTATTTTGTATTTTAAATGTATCTTCAAAATACATGTATTTTGAATTTTTGAAATTTGGAAAGTATTTTGTATTTTGTATTTTAAGTTGAAAAAACAATGTATTTTGTATCGAAAATGGTTTTTCGATGTATTTTGCCCAACCCTGTCCACAGCTACTATCGTGACAGCCTGTACTGCAATTTCAACTATAAAGCCAATCCAATGTTGCTAGAATGCAACATATATATACAGTAAAACCTCCCTAAAGCGACCCCGCGTTCCGTTCCAATAAAAATTGGCCGCTCCGATAGATGGTCTCTTAATGGAGGTTATGTTTAAATCTAGATTTTAATTGTTGAAAAAAAGGTAACAATGTTACTAAAATTTATTTTTCACATTTTGAAAAAAATTAAAAATGTAAGTATCAAAACAAAAGCTAATTACATAAGTTGGTTTCTGCAGAGTTTAAAAAATGAATATAATACATTGACGTTTACTTTGATTTTACGGTTTTATCTTTTATAACTTCTATTTCCCAGTCCTTTCAAAGTTCTGTAAATAAACGCATTTTTTTTTTTTTTTTTTGGACGGGAACAAATAATGACGATTTCATTAATTCATCTACTTCCTTGAGAGTTTCCTGACAGAATAGGGCCGAGGAGTTTATTGACCGTCATTCTTAATTTGTCATCAGAGTTAAATTTATTGCCTAAAAAGGCACTAAGGATTTTAAACACTTAAAAGTTACCGGAATAATAATAATAAAAAAATCTAAACTTAGTTTAGAAATTTGTTGAATAATGCGCTCTCCGGAATTATTTTTCTAATAAAAATTTCTTCAAGCGACCAGGAAATAGCGGAATTTGTTTCTTTTTTTGAAATAAATGGGTCGCTGACGGAGGGAGTTCAACTGGGATGGTCTCTGAATGGAGGTAAAATTAGTATTGAGCCTATGGGAATAGATTTCGTTACATGAAAAAATGGTCGTTTAGGTAGGTAGTCGCTTAATGGAGGTGGTCGCACAGGGAGGTTTCACTAGATATATATATCATGTGGGCTGTTTGAAATATCTTGTAGCACCAATCTAAAAAATATAGTTGTTTTAATTTATTTTCAGAGATATTGTCGAAAATGTGCAACAAAAATGTGACCCCACCCCACATATTTACGAATCTAGTGAAATTGAAATTTTTGAAAAAAATATAGGTAGTAGATTTAAACCTTACAAAAAACTTTATCGATTATCGTAGGTGACTGGATATCCTAGTGTCCTGTGTTTTTGAGAAAGCAGCTTTTTTTCGTTACACACAAACTTTGTTTTGCGGCACTCAGTGGCAGAGGGGAGTTGGGGACCCTCCAAGTGCCTATCAATGCGGAATCCCTCAATTGTTTATAATGAAACTGGAAAACATTTGTTGGTAATTATCCGATATATTTATTAATAACCTATCTGAGAAACAGCGGCATAGACCAAGGCGGCGTTGTAACTTCACGACCTCCTTTCGAAGCGTGCTTGGCACAATAGCAAGTTTAAACTTTGTGCAAGGTCTTTGTTGCACAAAACCCTTTGTACGCAAGTAAAATTCTCGCTTGACCTAATATTATTACAGTTTGTTTCTGGTATAATTGATAAAAAACGAAATTAGCAGCAAAAAGAAGACATAACGACTACAAAATATGTAACCTGGAATTCACAATCAGGGCAAAATTAGTTTTGGAAGATTAATTTTGTCATCAATATTAAGCTTTAGCTGTTTCACTGTGCTTTCTAAATGTGATCGAGTTAAGTAATTTGTATAAAAAGTAAAAATTAATTTTATTAATAGACACATTAAATAAATATTATATTAAATTTTTTGAAAGGTCTATAAAAGTAACGTCATTGCATACAGGGTTAAAACTAGACAATCTAAACATTAACATTTCGGGCAGGATACCCCTGTTTCGCACAAAGTGAGTTGTAGATTGAAGCATTATCCTGCTGAATATCAACAAGAGACATCCTAAGATGTCACCAAATGGAAGTACAGTGAAACCTCCCTGTGCGACCACCTCCATTAACGGCCATTTATACATGGAACGAAATTTATTCCCATAGACTCAATACTAATTTCACCTCTATTCAGAGACCATCTCAGTTGAACTCCCTCTATGAGCGACCCATTTCTTTGAGGAAAATGAAACAAATTCCGTTTTTTCCTGGTCACTTGAAGCAAGTTTTATTAGAATAATAATTCCGAAGTGCACATTATTCATCAAACTTCTAAACTAAGTTTAGAATTTTTATTTATTCCGGTAACTTTTAAGTGTAACACCTTTGTACCTTTTTAGGCAATGAATTTAACTCTGATGATAAAGTAAGGATGACGGTCAGTAAACTCTCCTGACCTATTCTGTCAGGAAACTCTCAAAGAAATAAATAAATTAATGAAATCGTCATTATTTGTTCCCGTTCAAAAAAAAAAAAAAAAAAGAATTCTGCTGACTATAATGTTGTGTTCGATGAAATATTGTGCGTATGACTCCTGCTCTGCAGTCATTAGAATTAAGTCCCTAGTTAGATCATCGTTTGTGTTATCATTGCCGATCATTTTCTTTTCTATATAACACTTTACATGCTTTTCTTGTTCCCTCTTTAACTGTGAGACTAAAAAATATAAAAACTCCTTGAAAAACACCACATAAAGAATTTAAATAACAGTGACTTTCTATTTTTTCATCGTTGCTGCAAAGCCGAATATACATATGAAATCATCCTGCTGTCTAGTCCAAGAGTCAACAGTAATTCGAACCACAAATCTCAACTCACTTTTTTGTTCATAGACTGTGATATGATCATTGCAACATTTGAAATCATGAAAGAAAAAACTGAACATGAAAAATGAAAGGTTAGATGCAGTGTATGAACAACAGTCCAATAAAATACATATTTAGTGTGGTATTTTTTAAAAACCAAGAAATAGTTTTTATCAAATATTCGTCTTTATTATAATGATTAATGTTCAGTCACACTGATGAAGTATTGTGCTCCGCTGACGAACCTTGGTGGCTTGTCGTTTGAGTTGGAGATATCGAGAACTTTCTTTTCAGTATAACTTTCATAAAAGCTTTCCTAGTTCTCTCGCTAACTGTGAAACTAGAAAATATGAAGACACCCTGAAGAGCACTGCATACCGAGTACAGGTACCAGATCCACTGTTGCTTTGTAACCGTTGCTATGAAGCCAAATATCCACATGAAACCCATCACGCTGCCTAGTCTGAGAGACAAAAATAATCTGGACCACAGATCTGAACTTCCTTTGTTGTTCTTAGAATGTGATTTGCTCATTGAAGCATTTGAAATCATGTAAAAACTCGACACGAAAAACAAAATGTTCAACAAAAGGAGTGTGAACAATGGCCCAACAAAATAAAGCGACAGTGCGCTTTTATATTTGAACCAACACGTATTTTCGTTAAATGTTAGTCGATATCTGCTATGCTCTGGTGCCGTGTTGTGAATGATGATCGATAGGATGATGATCGTTAGTGGTGTACCCCAAGCAAACAATGAATATCGAGTGTACTGGACAATGAATGGCCTGTTTGTAGTAAGCCGTAGTTTAGCAGTAGCCATTCTGATTGATTTCCATACATCGTAAGCCATCACATTCATCCAGAAAAATGAAGCCAAAAAGTAATACAGCATAAACATGCCAAGAATCTTACAATCAACGAGATTAGCTGTTTTATTTTGCACAAATACGCATATGTATGCACCTATCAAAGCAAAACAAAGTGACAGTAAACAGTATCCTGGTAAATTTCTGAGTTGTTTCACAATCACAAACATTATTATATGAAGTGCTATGCAAATTGTCGATATACACGAACAAATGAACGAAACGCGTTCAAAGTGGTTCGAAAACTTGTGCTCAAGTTTCGTTTTTTCAAAGTGGTCGTCAAAAATGTCTGAACATATAAAAAGGAGTTCCTCGTTTATGAGGTAATTCGATCTATCGAATACCATGTTATACGGAGGTGGTACATAAACTGATCCGTTGTCAAGTTTTCTATAGCACTCGGGCTCTAAATATATGTGAGTGCAGTTGAGGAATTCAGGGCTCAATATTGAAAGATCTATTTCTATTGGGGTGTCGGGGGGAGTTTCAGTTGTCGTTATATTTTCTAATACATAATGAATAGATCGGCGGGTTCTATTAGCATCAGAATCGGAAAAAGCAGATACATTGCAAATATCTGTAATACTAACTTCTATTGTTGTCGTATTTGATATTAACTTATCCTCGAATGATTTGTCGTAAAAAATCGTACATATAAAGAGGCGTTTCTGATTTACGACATAATTTGATCGATTGAACAGCGTGTTATACAGAGGTACAAAAACTGACCCATTGTTAAATTTTTGGTAGCAATTAGGTTCTATAGATATATGTTTGCAGTTTAGGAAATCGTTGCTCAATATTGAAACATCTATTCTATTATCTTGTGGAGATTCATCTGTCGCCATTTTCTCCAAAATGTTTTGAATAGAACTATGTATTGTTTCATTATCATAATGAACAGTAGATGCATTGCAAGCATCTCTAATGCTAACACCTTTGGGTGTCTTTATTTTAGTCTCATTTGCACTGAGAGAATATTTGTATTTTGATAAATCTGAGCCTTCTCTTTTTGTTCTCTTATATGTAGTATGAGGAATAGCGAGTGAGAAATCATATAAAAATGGTATTAAAAGGAAAATGGCTCTAATTTTCATTGTCTTAAGCCGTTATTAATAAAATCCCATATAGTTTCAAGAGTTTTTGATTCATCAGATTATGGTAGCTCTAACTGCTTCATTCTTGTGTATAAAATCATTATAACTAGATTTGAATTTTTGTAGCTATTCGTCAAACCACATGAACTTCTGCTGGCAGATTCCGATTCATTTAGTCGCCGGAGAATTCACTTGAAATGTTTATTTCGTCGAATCTTAGAAAATCTACAGCAAACTGCAATCCACCGCAATACCTTCCTACAAATAAAAAGAAAATATTGTAAATAAGATATAAAAAAGGGTTAATGCCATTTTATAATACTACATTTTAGATAAACTCAAATCTCGAGATCGACCAAAAATTCGATTTTGTTTTCGGCTCAAAATCAGAGTTTCGCCGGAAAATCGTTTTCGGCAAAAATGCTGCAGAAAATTCGGCCGGGGCAAAATCCAATCGAAACTATCTGTATGCCACAAATATCATTTCTTATTTCGGAAGTTTTCGACATTACTCATCGATTTGAGCTGTATCGGCTCAAATGAAATGCTCTTTATTTATTCCTATAAATCAAATACTCGAAACTATGGAAACTATGAAATAATAAATATATCTAATAAAAATCCTTCTTTATACTTAAAAAAAGAAAAAAAAGTAACTTTTAATAAAAAAAAATATATGAAATTGACTTCGATTATTTCTTAATTAAGTGCATGCCAGTTGGCCTATTTTAGTATGGGAAGTTTTGTAAACCTTTATTGTTAGTCTTAGGTAATCTAATAGTATGAAGTGGCCATCACAAAACTTTCTTCTATATAAATCGCGTCAATTAAATCATTTAAATAATACAAGAAATTACATCAATTTAGCACCAATTCATATCAAAGTATATCTGAATTTGAAGTTTGATGAAAATTCGTGCATTAGTTTTTGAGATAGAGCTATAGCAGAAATTCTGAAAAATGTAGCATAGCAGCTCCCTCTAGTGAGCGATTTGCACCAAAACATAAACAGCACTAATTGGTATCAAGGTATACCTGAATCTGAAGTTTGATGAAAATTCGTGCATTAATTATAGAGATAGAGCTATAGTGGAAATTCTGGAAAATGCAGCATAGCAGCGCCACCTGTTGAGCGATTTGCATCAAAACATAAACAGCAGTAATTTATATCAAGGTATACCTGAATCTGAAGTTTGTTGAACATCCAAGCATTAGTTCTTGAAATAGAGCTATTTCGGAAATCGCAAAAAAATGAAGCATAGCAGCAAGTCACTGTTGAGCGATTTACACCAAAATGTACAAAATGTCAATTCCTGTCAAGGACTAACTGAATGTGAATTTTGATGAAAATCCGTGCATTAGTTCTGGAAATTGAGCTATTGTGGAAATCATGAAAAATGCTGCATAGCATCGTCAACTATTGAGTGATTCACACTAAAAACTAATCAGCACCAATTTATATCAGGAACTAACTGAATATAAATTTTTATTAAATTCCGTTCATTAGTTCTTGAAATAGAGCGCTCAAAAAATTTGTGTCACACACAGACAGACATTTTGTAAAAACATGTTTTTCGGGTTCTCTGACCCCTAAAACGTGCAAATCCGTCGAAAACCGGAATTCGGAAATTTTCGTGAATCCAAAACTTTCTTCGTGTAAAGATAGAAGAAAGTAAAAATCATACGTGCCTCTGTAAATACAAGTTGGAAATTGCTCTTCAAAAGTGGCAAATAAGGTGCGTTCGTACTATAACTAGTTTTATAAATATTTTTTGCACTGCATATTGTACTGAATGTATATATTAGTGCACTTCATAAGTGCATATTATTTTCATTCTGTTCGAAAGCCTGTAACATCATTAAAATGCACTTGAAATATTTTTTTTCCCATTGGCCGTCATGTAACGGAACACTTTTGACTGTCCCTGTCATTAAACTATACATCCGATTTTCATAAAATTTGAAATGACTCGACAAAATTTTGCAACAATTATATATTTAAAATTTCAGATCATTCGGAAGGCTGTAACATCATTAAAATGCACTTGCAATAATTTTTTCCCATTGGCCGTCATGTAACGGAAAACTTTTGACTGTCCCTGTCATTAAACTATACATCCGATTTTCATGAAATTTGAAATGACTCGACAGATTTTTGCAAGAATTATATATTTAAAATTTCAGACCATTCGGTTGGGTACTTTTTGCTCTGTTATATGCGGACAGACGGACAGACAGACGGACACACAGACAGACAGAAGGACACACAGACAGACAGACGGACTGAACGACGACTATAGGTGCTACGTATTTACATAATTACGAACGCACCTAAAAAAAGGGGGGAGGGGGAGTTATTGACTATTTTTTAATGCAAAAAAGTGTTGTGTTCATTTGTTCATTAACAACATATTATTCAAATTTCGTGAAGAAGTCAATGTTTTACGAACATTCAGCCTTGAAAGCAAAAAAGATCAGAAACAAGACAGATAAACATACCATTTTTGGACACTAATGAAATTTATAGTGAACCAATACTAGAACGAAAATTTTCCAAAAGAAAAAAATATTAATAATAATCGGAGCATTTTTCTAAAATTATTCGTGGAAATATATTAAAAATATGTATACAAACGAATTGTATAATCTCCTTGGAAGTCAGTTAGAAACAAGTGGGTAAGTGTGATCGAAGATCGCACAGAGGGTTTCGTTCAATATTCCTTTCAAAACACTTTATCCTGTAATTAATAAATCCAAATCGTTAAGTTCTAATGATTAAATCCTTAACTTTTTTTCAATAAGAACATAGAGTGCAGCACTATTAAATTAAATTTTAAATATTTTACAATCGTCAGAATTTTTTAATCAAATTAAAAATATTCAAGAACTGCTTTTTAGACAATTGTAACAGCATATGTTTGTATATCTGAAAAGCACAATTAATTTTAGCTAACGAAAAAAAAAAAAATAAATAAAAATCGAAACCCTTAAAACTGCAAAAAATGCTAATTAAATCATTGGACAATGAAATGTAGTCAATTTAAAATTTCTCAGTTTCTCAAAAGAAGAATTTTTAAATAAAAAAAAAACATAATTGATAAAATATTTTACAACTTTTGACATTAAAATGGCCAAAAAAAAAAAAAAAATAGAAAACAGGAATTTTGCCTTTTCAGAATTTAGTGTCGCCCCGATGAAAAAAAAATATATATATGTGTATATAAATAGTACAAAACATATTTCAATTTTAAGACTTAAAGCACACGCTTTTATTTTATGTAAAATGACGTCATTCGCATCCGCTTAAGAATTCCACATTTACGATCCACTCTTAAACATCTACAGTAAAGTAGGCGTAGGACGTCACTATCGCAAAATAATACACAAATGCAGCAAAAAGATGCTGTCTTTAAAGAAGTTCGAAAAAAAAATGGCTATCTCATGATTCATAGGCCTTCATTTGTGTAACATTAATATAGATACTTAAAATTAAGTATAGTTCATAATAGCCCCATGTTTTAACAGAAATCATTCGTTTCTATTTTTTCAAAATAGCCCGTATTTTAATTACATTTTCTTTCAGTTCAGAAAATGGCAACAAAAATATATAATTACTATTTTAAAACTATTTTTCATTTACTTTCTACACAAATGGAGTACTTCTGTTGCCAATATTAAGCATATGGCCCTAAAAAAATTAATATTTCAAAAATAAACTGAGATGCAGTTTTCAAACAAATTGCATAAAAAAGTTCCTTTTTTTCCCAATACGACGGTATAAAAATCGAAATCGTGCGAGGCTTAGAAGTTTAAAAAATTGCACTAGAGATTATTCCGTACAATGATACATCTGCTTTGTTTTACGACTGGCTTATACAACGTAACGTTATTGAATATTAATGATGTGAATTAATGATTTATGATGAATTGATGAATTGATGTGCTGAAATGTAGTTGAAAAATTAATTAAAACGTAACGTTATTTTTTGGAGACGACATTTTATTTGCTGGGAGAAAGAAATAGCATACCGTGGGCTAAAAAAATCGATAAAATTGAATCTATTAGATAACGAAATCTATTCCGGGAAAATTTCTTTAAATATTAGATGTAAAAAAAAAAGTATTTCAACAAAAGTCTGTAACTCTTTCAACATAGCTTGCCACATATGGAATAATGCAGTTTTTAGCAACGTGTGATGTTCTTGCCAACTGAAGATTAAATACTAGATGTTGCTCTGTTTGTCATCTTTATTTTCCTTCATTATAGTTTTCTATTACATTTTGTTCCCTTTGTGATTAAATCCTTTTTACTTCAATTTTGTTGGGTATCATCCATATATTAAAGCGTTAAAGATTGTGTATATTTTGAGATTTCCTAGTGGGTTCTATTTGCCAATAAGTTTTACTTTAACACATGTTTTGGTATAACAATTAAAGTAAAATATTATTACATACCATGTTCATTTAGAGATTTGGTTAGTATTGTTACATGAACTTGTCAGATAAATTTTCATTCAAAGGTTACATATATATATATATTATGCATAGTAAATTCTAATGCAATAGCATAAAATGTGCATGCATTAATTATAAATTTTATTCTTTGCTCTATCCTCTCACCCATAATTTTTTTTTATAATGTCTTGTACATTATTTTTAGTTTGAATAAGTCGCTTTATTATTCACATAAGTTGTTGATAATTTGTATTGGTTTATAACGGTTATCTATCTATCTATCTCTCTCTCTATATATAAAACCATTATAAACCATTACAAATTACCAATACAAAACGTGAATGTATAAATAATAAAGGAATTTTTTCAAATTAAATACAATATATGAACCACACCATATAAATCTACAAAGCAAATCCCCTTAACAGATGCCACATGGATTTGAAAAACATTGGGAAAATGGAAATTTGAGGAACTAAGGCAGATTCGTCAGGTCCTAATTACCTTGATTACCACAGATAAAATGTGCGGTTTCATCTTCTCATAAGCCATAAAAAGCTAAATAATGCAAAATTAGGGCTGCTTCACACAATAAATACAGAAATTATACTGTTAGAAAACACTTAAGTTAAAAATAAGTATTGATTGAAATGGATTAAAAAAGAAATACATATTACCAATGAAGATCCAATCTTACTTTGAATGATACAGCAAAGAAAGAAAGAAAGAAAAAAAAAAAAAGACGTTATTTGCAAATTTTGCTAAGAAGTTTTTTAAATAATTATGGACCAAGGAGTAATAATGATAGTATAGGCAGGTATAAATTTTAATATATGATGCTTGCTTAACACATAGAAGGCTAAAAAAAACTCATTTCTTGAGTTGCACAAGAAAGTTTCTTTTCTTTTTTTTTTTTTCTTTTTGCCAAAAAATTAAATATGCAGTTATAGATATATATGATTTATGGAACATATGAATATGCACTTAATCATAGATTGAAATAAAAGACTTAATATGAAAAATTTCACAGGTAGATACAGAGCGATCGTCAAAGACTCTTGCCTGTAATATCCTAAGCCAAAAAGAACAAACTAGTATTAAAAGACATGCTAAAGAACGTGCTTATAAAAAAAAATCACGATTTATAAAGAATAATATGAATTCACATTATATCAGTCAAAAACTGACATATCTATAACTGTCAAATTTTAATTATTACTGTTTTACACGCTCTTACTTAACTTTGTATTTGTATGCAGGGTGTCCAGTCTCAACCATGTCCAAATGCTAATTCCTAAACCGTTAGTCATAGAAATATAGTGATTAAATGAGGTAAAAAGTATTTTTAAAACGATTTGGAACACGAAAAACATGTAATAAAAAAAATTGCGAAATTTAAATTTTTTTACGGTCCCGCTGTCCTACAAGTGACATTTAGTAAAAATTTCCTATTACATTTACAAGTAAGACAAAATAAATCCCATTCATTTAACACTAAAAGTGACCGAGTTACGAAACTTTCAATTGCAAATGAACACATATGAGTTTGGCCAATGTTCGAGGGATCGTACACAAATTGTTGGATTTATTTCGCTTGTACAGTCGTAGGAAAAAAAAGTAAACACCCTTTACTAACTCTGCAAAAAATTATCGTAGATGAAAGTTAACGATACCACACGATTGGTAGCAAAGTCTACTTTTAAATGATGTATATAAAATCTGCTTAGGAGCAGGGCTTAATTTGCGCCGGAGCCAACCGGAGCCCAGCTCCAGTACTTCTCTGTTTTTAGTAAATGTTTAAATATTGGTCGGAATTCACCGGAGCTCATAAATACAGGGCTCCGGAGCCCAGTGCAATTTGTACCTAATCATTTTTATGCAAAAATGCATAACTACGAACTATTCCTTTTTAGTGTTAACAATACTTTCGAATCATAATCCTCACCATATTTAATCGCAGAATTCTGCAATTAATTAACACTAAAACTAGGCAAAGATTACGATTCGGAAGGAATGATAACTAAAAAGTGGAGTAGTTGGCAGTTAAGTATATGCTGATTGATATTTTAAAATTTTTTATTTTGCTAAAGAAAAAAAATGCTTTAAATTTTGCAAATAATGTACGAAATATAAATATGCAAATTGGAGTGACAGAGGGGGAGAGTGGGGGGGGGAAACGGTACAATTGTAGTACCGGTACCACATAATATTAGGGTTCCGGTACTTTTTTTCTTAGAAATTAAGCCCTGCTTAGGGGGCCATCTACATATTAAAACAAACCATAACTTTTTTTTTTTCAATAGCAGTACACAATTCTGACAGGATAAATGGACTCGATACCCTTCAAATAGCCTAAAAACAAGTTTTTATTCAATTCGTACGATAAGTATCCGAGATATTTTAAAACGCGCATATTTTAGGGGCTGTATTTAAATTGAAGTTCTGTACTCCATTGTTGACCGAGAGAGATCCCTTCTTGATCAAGGCATTTTATTGCTACTCAAGCAGTCATTGAAGACTGCTAGATTACGGGATAGCATAAGAAATTTCAAAATATCTAGTCAGCTCTATCATAGGAACAAACACTGGGGAACAATTTTTAACTAAATTTCTGTTGACTTCGATTTTTCAACTGTTTTTAAGTCAATAAAGCGTGCTGATTTCAAAACTGCAATTGGTTTTCTTCTATAACGTCAAGTTTTTTCTCTACAGCTTACATTAATGCGACCGCTCTATGCTGAATCGAGCATGAGTCATAGGAAGAAAAAAGCTTCAGAACTCTGACTATACGAGAAAAATTTGCTTGAAAAGGGAACTAATGTATTCTACTTTTGATCAAGAGAAAGTGAATTTCTTCAATACTTTCAAAATAACGGCGGATTTGTTTTTTGCCATAACGTATATGGTTTGATAGAGGAGTTGGGAATTCCATCCTATACCGCAACTGAATGGCGACTGTTCATCGATAGCTCAAAGAGGAGCTTGAAGTGTGTGCTCCTTCACAATGGAAATTTATTTGGAGCAGTCCCAATAAGCCATTCAGTTTATTTGAGCGAAGAATATGAGGACATAAAGAGAGCCATTGATTTATTGCAATATCACATTCACAAATGGATCATATGTGTTGGTCTTAAAAAGGTGCGCTTCTTTCTTGCCAGAAACGCGGATGGACATACCAAGTATCCCTGTTTTTTGTGTATGTGGGACAGCAGAGCTCATGAGAAGCAAGCGTTCCAGTAGAACTGGACTTCAAAATCGCACCTGAAACCTGGTGATCCAAACATTTTGCATCAGCCACTTGCCGACAGAAAAACATCATATTTCCACCTCTGCATATAAAACTGGATGTAATGAAGCAGTTTGTGAAAGCTTTGTCAATTGAAGGAGATTGTTTCAAGTATCTCATTTCGAAATTTCCAAACCTGTCTTTTGGAAAAATAAAGGCAGGTGTATTTGACGGTCCACAGATTCGGCAGCTCATTAGAGATGAACATTTCATCGGAACAATGACAGAACTCCAAAAGAATACTTAGCTGGCATTCAAGAACCAATTAAATATCTCTTATAGGACCGGGGGACCGTATAAAAATTTAAATTTCTTAATTTTTTAACAAATGACTTTCTTGACCCAAACCGCTTTAAAAATACTTCTTTACCCCATTTAAAACGTTTTAGTAATTGGAACTATATTTCTATGACTAACGGTTTAGAAATTAACCATTGGACAACGTTGAGAGTGGACACCCTGCATAATGATAGATTTTTATAATCGATTTTTCTCTTACTTCCTGATATGTTACAATTGTAAAGACTACGTATATTTTCGATGACGATATGGCATTTTAATATTTTTAGATCTTAATTATAAATTCATAAATTAATTTCAAAGCAGTTCTCTGTCACCTGGCACAGGGGTCAATCCATTTCGAATCACTAAAGCGGCGTTCCTTGACATTCTTAATTTTCATAATTATTTAACCAAGTTTTGTGCATAGTTTTCTGAGTTTAAAAACACTATTAATTTTTTTTTTTTTTTTTTTTGGCATGACAATTCTTAGCAAGCTACACAGCCGTTTTTTAATGAAAAAACTATTTTAGGGAAAATGCTGTAGCTTGCTTTATTTTTATACCTATCACCGTGAATCAAAAACTAAAACGTTCAGCATAAAATTGTTTACATTTTAAGTAATTATAGAATTTTCATTAGACCTAAGGATCTGATCCAAAAACATGTTCAAAAATGGGAAAGTTAGAGGTCAAATACCACATTTCGCTACCATTATTTTTTATGAAGGAAATCAAACTTATCTTAAATATTTTCTTACACGGATCTCTTATAGGTTATATATATATATATATAAGGTACTGTTTTTAATATAAATTTCAATATTGAAACCCCCCCCCCCCCCACACACACACACACCTTTTTTGTTCTTTTTTGTACAGCTTATTAATAAGTGTTTTTTTGGCAGTTTTCACAAATAAATATATCAAAAGCGACTTAGTAAAAAATTCTGAAAACTTAGGGTAATAAACATCTTTGTAATATAAAGTTATCATGTAAATTTTATGAGTGAGACTTATAGTTTTTGAATAACAGTTCACTAAAAATACACAAAATTCTGTTCATTTCTCGTCGAGTGAGACTTATAGTTTTTGAATAACAGTTCACTAAAAATACACAAAATTCTGTTCATTTCTCGTCGGGCCGGAGAAAGGAAGTTTAAACTTTATATGATGTTTTCTATTTCTTGAAAAATTGTTCAAGAAAGTTCTTCGACTTTAAAATAATAAAACCTACATGAATAAATTGTAGCCTTTAAGTTTTATCGAAATTATACGAACAACAACATGGAAAGTATTACAAAAAGCAAAATAATTTTACTTTGTAAACCCATTAAGGGGGTCTGGAACACATTTTAAAACATTTTTATTTATCGTGTTAAAATTTTGAATTTTTTTTGTGATGGTTAACCATAATATTTGTAAAAAAAAAAATCACACGATAAAATTTCTCATAATTTTTTTTTAATTTAAAATTTAAAATTTATTAAAAAAGTGAGGTAGTTTAAAATCGCTATAACACGAAATATTATTTGTATAATTTCAATTTTTTTTTCATTTAAATAAACAGAAATATATACTTTTTAATTTTTATTCAGAATTTTTAAAAATATTAATTTAAATGAAAATTAAAAATATTTAAAGAAAAATTAAAAAAAAAATGGTGTAACTTAAAAAAAAAAAAAAAGTGTATAAAATTGTACATTTGTATAAGGAACATACACACACACTTTGATTTTTATACGGAGAGATAAACTTGAGATTGTAAATTTTCAACAACAGTTTCACTTCTTTCTCATAGGTCTTTCATACAAGTAAGATTTCATGTAGGGTAATGTATTAAGATATTTAACCCATTCGCGACGAGCGTCTTGTATATAGCTTTTAAACTTTGTTTTATTATTTGCATTATCCGAATAGTAATTTTCGGCTTGTTTAATCTCTGAAATTCTGAGGTTAAATGAATAAAAAATTGTTGTTCGAAAATACTGGTGTTCAAGTTCAAGGTTTTGCGCAGCTTATATGACACGTGCGTAAACCTGCCGCTCGTCACGAAGGCTTAAATCTTATGACTTGTAACAAGAAATATAATTACATGCATAAAACTTATTTTTCTGTAGATTATTATATCGAACTGCCTATTCTATAATTAATTTGATAATCCTAATTTTCTGAATTTCTCTCTTTTAAATATTGTACCCGAAATGATTAAAATATTAATTTAGCTATAATAATTAATAATGATAATTTTCTGAAGTTCTTTGTTTAAATCTTGTGCCTAAAATAATTAAAATATTAATTTAGAGATTATCATTAATTTTGTAATCATAATTTTCTGAAATTCAGCATTTGAAATATTGTATCAAAAATAATTAAAATATTAACTTAGTGTTAATGAAATTAATAATAGGTTTAAACGATTAACTATTATCATACATATTTTAGTAATTACTGGTATTTTCCTAGCTGCCGACATTTATACTGTTTTCTTACCATTAAAATTTTAAAGAATTTTTTTTACTTATTTAATAACAGATTTTGTCGATTATATAAGTCAAAGTTTACTTAAAAATTTTTCTGGTTAAAAAGTGTAAAATTTCGCAGATATTGATAATCCTAAATAGTTCAGTTCCTATCGAAATTTTTTAATTATTGAGCAATTTATATGAAATTTTAAAAATAAAATGCCACTCACCTTAGTTTAAATTGGTAAAATTATTGTTGTTAGCAATGTTTGGGAATCCAGGTGATGCATATGTTTCGGGTAATCTGCTTTATCCAGTAGCGTAGTTGTTTTGCTGTAAGGTTATCGATGAAGATTTCATCATCATATCCGTTTTTACCGGTAAAGTCTTTTTCCGGGGGAAGTGAAAATGAAACATTCTTTGATGAATTATCATTGTGACCCTATTAAAACCCAATGATGAAATGTGATGCGTAGAAACAAAAATGACTAATTAAGAGAGTTTTCGCTTTTTAACGCTTTTCAAAATAGCCGAAAAATGTTTATGAATTCTGTCTGTCCGCCGTTTTCCCGTTCTCTGACTCATGTAAATATAGTCAGATTGTCATGAAATTGATATATGTTACTACTAGGGTTTACTATGGCCTGTTTCGTATTGAAAATGAAGCATGTAGCATTTACAGTTCGCTTATGGGGACACTCAAAATAATTCCGTTACATTACGGTCCATGAGGAAAAATCGCTTGCGGTATATTTTAATGATATTACACTATTTTTAACATATTAAAATGTGTATATATCGCTGAGGCGTATTACAAGACGCTTTCTGTAGAATATGGTGTGCCTTAGAATTCATTGTTCATTTACAGGGACCAGAGGCGCCGTCATGGGGAGTTATCGGGGGGGGGGGGGCCCTCCCCCCCAATATATGTGAAGTAGGGAAATTTGAGGTTAGAGTTGGGAAATTATAGATTTTTAAAACACTTTTTTCCTTTTTAGGGTTCCGTACTTAAAAAGTAAAAACGGAACCATTATAAGATCACTCCTGTGTCTGTCTGTCTGTCACAGCCTCTTTACTGGTAAACTACGGAACGTGGAAAGTTCAAGTTCGGGGAAGTAATAAAGACCATTGACCCACATATCTACAGATTATTAAACATTCACAAACATGTTTAGGAAAAATGTAGAGGGGCAATTATGTTACGTGAAAAAAAAAATATTTTCTTTGTATATCGTGTGGGGTATCGTGTGAAAGCTTTCGTAAGGCTGAATCTAAAAATAAATTTCTTTCAATTTTAGGTATTACATTTTCAGAGATATTGTCGAAAATTTAGTGCAAAAATATATCCCCCCCCCCTTCTATTTCCGAATCTACTGAAACTAAAATTATGAAAAAATTAGAGGTAGTAGACGTTAACGTAAACATTGCAAGAAAATTATAGCGATTACCCTAGGTCACATAATTTTTGAGAAAAGCGCATTTTTCCCTTACACACAAATTTCGATTTACGGACATGCAACAAAGGTGTTGAGGAGCGCTGGAGGTGCTTATCTCATCAGAAGTATAAAAGCATTGTTGATAATGATTTTGAAAAAAAATCGTCGGTAATTAACAGAGATATTAAACCTTAAAGATACCGACGGTTTGAACATACATAATGACAGGGGCGGCGTAGTTACCTACCATCGACTTTTACAGCCCGCATAACAACTTTTAATGATATATTTGTGCAATGTAATGCCCAGTAGCAGTATAAAAACAATAAACGTTAAACTGTTAAAAACAGACTAATTTAAGGGGTCTTGTACCTTTTAAACGCATCGAAAATTAACGAACAACTTCAAAGTTGAATTAGTCGTTCTACAAAACCTTTTTATGTATAAACATGAAATTTTGGATATTGATTAAACAGATTGTTCTTTGTAATAATCTAGCTCTTTTTTTTACTCCATGAGTCATTGCCTGTATATCTTGAGAAAGTATGTATGGACTGTCATGAAATTTGGTAAAGGTACTAAACAAATATGTGTGTTTAAAATGATCTACTTTTAAGTATTCACAATGTTAATATTTTTAATTACGGCTATTTTTATTCTTTAAAAATGCAATTTTTTTTAATATATATATATAGTTAATGAAGTAATTTTGGCCTAAGAGTAGATCATTTTAAACACACATATTAGTTTAATATCTTTACCAAATTTCATGACAGTCCATACATTCTCAAGATATCATGTGCGCAATGACTTATGGAGTAAAAAAAAGAGCTATTATGATTTCAACAATACACAAATTCTGTAAAAGTCTAATAAATTTCTAATGGTAGCATATTACAAAGCACAACCTGTTTAATCAATAGTCAAAATTTCCTGTTTATACGAGGACCTACAAACAGATTTATTTGAAAATAAAATGCGACATTTTTATCAGCGGCATTATAAAAACAAAATATTATACTAAAAATTCCGGTGTAAATCTACCAGTTTTCAATAAAAATTAAATGGTAAGTACATTACCATTTCCCAATAAAGGGTTAAGTAAAAACCTATCTGGAAGTACGCGGCACGAACCAAGGGGGCCTTGAAACTTTGCGACCTTCTTTCGAAGCGCGCCTAGAACAATGCTAAATTTAAACTTCGAACAAAGGTTTTGTTTTAGCTACACGATTATTACTACGCTGAATTTAGTTTTATGAAATGCGAAATAAAGCGCTAATGATACGCACTACTTTTATTGTCAGTACTGAATTAAGTTCATCATAAACAGATTCGGATAAGATTAAAAAAAGAGTTATACAGAATGGCAATATTTGGTATTATTTAATCTTCATATCTCTTTGAACTTTTATGGTATACCCACTTGCACTTTTCTATTATATACAGGTATACCCAACCCTACGTTGTACAGTTTTTTACAAAGTCTTATTATTTTTTTTTGGCAACGATCTTTTTAATAATACAGTTGATAATTCATACATTTATTGTACGAAACCCTCTGTTCGCGAGTAACACTCGCACTTGACCGTTTATTTTAAATTGTTTTGCTTACTACCTTTCTGAGTTCTGTAACAGTAAAATAGTTAAACTTCCAAAGAAATACAAAAAGCAGCCAGACTCAATTTCTCATTATGTTTCTCTGTGCTACGAAAATATCATTACCGGACCTGAATTTCTCTACTGTAGTCCATCAACAGTGATTCCAATACATTTCCTCCAAAACTTCGTTCCTTTCTCAAAAATCTAAAAATATGAGGCTATTTTCATATGAAGTACGATTATGACTCGTACACAATTGAAGACAAAAACTTTCATTAAACCCTTAACCTACGATTTACTTTTAACAGCTCCGCGGTTTGGCAAATCCATAGCTACCACTAAAATTTAATAGATATTTTCGCCTTGTTTAATCATGGAATTTCGACGATTAAATTAAACTCTATTTACTGTGAAATTTTAGTGGTAAGAAGAATTTACATTTGGCTCGATCATCGTACGCGGTCTATGCCCGTCATTGTAGGTTAAGGGGTTAAATGAAACAACAATTATAATTTTTATGTTTTTAGTTTCAGCATTTTTCTTTGGAAAGATTTTTTTTTTTTTTTACATATAAGTATTATTATCATTAAACACACGCTGAACATATCATATTAGTTGGAAAATAGACCAATTTGTTTCACGTTGGGAAATTTTTGAATTATAAGTTGGGGGAAATTTTGGACTCTTCCCCCCCACCGAAAATTTTTTTGTAGCTACGCCCCTGACAGGGACACACAAGAGAATTTGGCTAGAGTACCGCTTATAAACAATAATTGCTGGAAGTGCCTTTTCCTTTGTGGTAAGCGTTTTTAAATGTAACTAATTTTTTGCATATTACGTGGTGTACGAAATTCTATAGATAATACACAGGGCTGCACAAAAGATATGAGTACATTTCAGTTTATTGATGGAAAATTCTGAAGAATTTTCAACTGAGATATGCGTTTAACTGAACAAACTTTTAGTGTACTAAGTAATAGGCATACAAATTATAGATTATATACAGGGCTGCACAAAAAAAATTCTGATATACTACTCCCAATTTTGGGCTATTATTTTGAAAAATTACTCTTAACAAGAATTCACCACACTCTGTGGCCTCACTCGACTGGACATCCAACCATCACAACATAATTTAAACTCCGTGCATTTAAGGTTTCTTTTTTTTTTTTGTTAAGACTTGTCTATTGTTTAGTGCATTTAATAAAAATATATATACTTTCTACATTTTTGTGAATTTTAATAAAAGCATGTTTTTCAAAAAAGAAAAAAAAAAAACGTTTATATTTATCTTAAATAGTTTTGTCACTTGTTAAACTCTACAAATAAATAAAAATTAAAAACACAATATTATGTGATTTCGCAAAAAAAATTTCACATCTAAAATAACTAACATTTATCTCTTCCTCCAGACCTACTGAGGTAATTTTTTATAATAATGTTAGCAATACCTAAGCTGTAAATTGATCGCTCGTCGAAAAATATGATTAGTTACAAACAAAAAAATTTATTTTTACTTTTTTTTTTTGCTTTTTTAATTAATGTAACTATTGCATTTTGGTTCCTCTCCATCATTCCGTATACCAATTTTCATACACACACGCACAAAAGAAAACTATCCCCAAATTATTCGCAAGAATATAAGGCTCGAAAAACAAATGGAAGAATGTTGCAATTGGAATCTTAAAAAAACAGAAAAAAAAACCCTAGAAATTTGGGAGAGGGGGGGGGGGACCTCACTATAAGATTAAAGTGTCAACAATCAATAACTTTAAACAATAAATTTTGCCGTATGTTAAGGCTGTTCTCAAATCCAAAAGGGCAACTTTGTGACATAAGTTTTAATTAATTTTTGTTCGGAAATGCATGAAACTAGCAGGTGTTATTGTTCAGAAACTATGTCATCGAGCTGTTTTTTCCGTTTATTTGCAAACGCAATAGATCTTTCATAAAATAGTGTCAAAGTGGCGTTTTCAATCGAATTTCCGCGCGAAAATAGAATAATCGCTCAAGAAAGGGTAGAAAACGTGTTTGTCACGTGGTCACAATTTCTCTTACGTGGTCACAATTCTGTTTTAATATCATGTCGCTGCCGTTTAAGAACGTAATTATTATTTCAATTAACGAAATAACTAATAAATCACTAAAACATCATTAACAAGTAAAAATTAAATTTAAAAATTCAAAAAACCCGACTGCGTAAAAAGCGAACTAATTATTTCTCATCAAGGTGAAACTATTTTTTAAATACAGTTTTTTTTTTATTTACTTGTATTGATGACTTTTAAGTTGTGTTTAATTGTTAGTTCCTACATATAAACACTGTTTTGATGAGGCCTATAGATGTCTATGAAGATCAGAGTTGCAGTAAAGCTAGAGATCCTACCTACACAACTTCCAGGTTGTGTAATATTTAAACGGAGCTTCTGACTGTAAAATAGTCAATGAAACATCGTCTTCATTTTGAAAGATCTATATAATGATATGCCTCTCAATATGGTGCGTAAAATTTATTTTTCGTCTCTACCGCCATTTTTTATATTTTTAGGCCGCCATTTTGATTTTATAAAAACAAAACCTAGCCTATAACCATTGGACGGTTAAGGCGAATCGATAGAGACCCCACTCATTAAAATCCATCCAGCCGTTGGGATGTTTCGAGGGTATAAAGAAATCCACATACCCAGATACACGTGAAACACATAACCCTTCTTTGCAGTCGGGTAAAAAGTAGGTAAGTAATATAAAAAATAAGTTTCACATTGATGAGAAATAATTAATTAGTTCGCTTTTTACGCAGTCGGGTTTTTCGATTTTTTTAATTTAATTTTTACTTGTTGTTAATGTTAGTCATGTTCATATAATTAAAATTTAATTTAGTGCTGTTTTCATCTGCTTTAACATTAGGCTACTTATAAAAAGTTAAAATAAACTGCCATGTAAGGTCTAATCTAAAATCCTACAAATGTCATTAATTGTTGCCATTTGAAGGTTTTATTTAGAAGGTTACTAACTAGCCAAGACGAATATTTTCTGCGTGAAAGTACGGGTGGGGTAGTTTCAACAGAGCTACCAACAAAAGAAAGTCCTAAACAAAGAATACGAGTGATAAAGAAAGTCGGAAACTCATAGCCTAAGGCATAATATGTAGACATACATACAGGGTAAATAATTAACAATAAGGAGCTTGATGCGATATAATAGAAGCGTGACAAATAAACAACGTTAAAAGCACCAAAAAGTTTTTAATTTAAAGCATACCGGTTTCGGTAGCATGTAGCATACCTTCCTTGGTGACTGAGGAAGGTATGCTACATGCTACCGAAACCGGTATGCTTTAAATTAAAAAATATTTTGGTGCTTTTAACGTTGTTTATTTGTCACGCTTCTATACATACAGGGGGTTTCATAAAAGATGGGCAAAACTTTGAGAGGTGATAATACACATCCAAATAAACAACTTTCATCAAAGAATGCATGTTCGGAATTAAAACGCAAAGTTGTTAGAGGGCACTGAAGGTGATGTTAGACGAGGCAAAAGCACACAAAGAACGATTAAGCGACAAAAGCAAAATGGGAAACTGTTCTCCGTACAATCATTGAGGCTTTGAGCCATTTCCATTTGCAGTAATAAAATGCAAAATAGATAAAATACATATCAGCCTTTTCCCTATTAGAGAAGGGCAACATCTTTCGATACGTTCCTACGGCGTTGACAATTGCACACTCGGATCAGCAACTTTTATGTATTAATTGAGGCGAAATTTTGCATACGCGCTCTGCTTCTTCCTCATATTACATTCGCATGTTATTATGTGTCGTTCTTCTCCCGACAACTCGCAATGGGAATGAAGCTTTAACATTTACATGGACCAAGATTCCAAATGCGCAAGCACGTTTGCGTTTTTTTTTTCCGACCATGCATTCTTTATGAAAGTTGTTTGTTTGGATGTGTATACTATCACCTCTTGAAGTTTTGTCCATCTTTTAAGAAACGCTCTGTATATACGAACACTTATGAACTATGTCCCTTTCTGACGTGATGTAATCAGATAAATGTCGTGTGATTGTTTTCAATTATGATAGATTTACTTTTACTTTTACAATCATTTTCAGTTCATCCTTCAGGAAATTTCTCATGAAACTATTGCAAGTACGTGACTATATAATTCATAACTACTTCATATGTTTAATATGTTTCATGAAAGTGTAACAACTGAAGCAAAAATTAGTAAAACAAATAATAGCGCCAAAACAAACATATGTTAATACCCTATACAGGACACTAAAATCCTAAAAACCTCCAGAGGATATCATAGGATAACCCAAATCCTCTGAATGGTTGAAATTGCACTGTAGCTAGTCACAAGAGAGTCTTTGGATGTGACACCTATAGTCATACATATATACATCCTTCATGTGACATTTTTATAATACTAGGGGGCTCAGCCCCCTGCTCGCTAACGCTCGCCAACCCCCATGAATTGCTGCGCGATCCCAGAACGCTTCGCTCGCTCGCCACTATTTGTGTCAACTCTAGCCAGAATGAGTGCTATAATAAATCATTATAATGTATTAAATTTACAAATATTTTTAATCTCTCTATTCTAAAAAAAGTAACTAACGCTGTCACCGCCGCCGCCGGTTTTGAATTTTTCGTGATCGGAAGTCTTTCTTCGTTAATATAAAGAAAAATATTACAAAGAAAAATATGAAAATCGGTGGTATTATAGAGAAATGTTTGATAAACACGCTGATGCAGAGAGTTTTCAAATCGAAGAATTATTTCAAGAGATATTTAATGCTAAAGTTGGACAAAATCGTTCCATTAAAAAGTTTTATAGGAGCAAAAACTATACATGGGAATTTAATCATTTTTAGATCATATTATGCATTAGAATTTCCCGGTGTGCAGACTGCTTTTATTTCTTTAATTGTTTAATTTGACTCATTTTTTGAAGTTTTATTTCTATTTTAAATTCAAATTTTCAGCATTTCGAGAGATATTTTTTACATCTTTTAGAAAATGGTATTAATTTAAACTGTTGCCAACTGTATAAACAGCGCAAACAATAATATTTGCTTCAAATTAAAAATTATGTACACGTGACTATTATAAAGAGAAAATATAAAAAGCAGGAACTCATTGAAAATTACGTCATAAAAGCTATATTTATACGTGAATTTTAAAAGAGAAAGAATATTGTGAAAAATAATAAATTCATTAACATGCGTTAGAAGCCTTAAATACGATATATAAGTATATATATACGTATAATAATATTTCATTTCTAACAAAAGTATTTTCACGTGAGTATTAAAAAGAGAAAGAAAAGTTTGGTGAAAATTACGTGAGATTAAAAACGATACATTTAAAATGTCTTATTTAAAAAAAACTTTCTTTTCGCTTTGTTAAAAAATACCGGGAGACAAAGACTCTGTTTACTTAATTCATTTTATATTAGCTTATTTTGATATGTTTAACTGATTTTATTTAATCAAAGACGGAAACAGCCATTGTATCTTTTAATAGCAGCTGATTTGGCCTTAAAATTCCCCAATCAAAGAGAAATGAATAGAAACCCGTTTATAGGGAGATCGCCACTGTTTTTTAAATTATAATTCAATCTTCCGAAATCTTTTTAAAGCCGGTCAAATTAGCATGCTTTTAGAGTCTGCGGTATCTGAACGGGGGTTGGCGAGCACAGCTCGTAGGGGGCTGAGCCCCCTAGTGTATAAAAAAGTAATGGAAAACTTTGTTGAAAATGTAAATAAAAATGCATATATCAAAAGTTTCGCCCTGTGACTTGTTGATCATCATTGAGAAAGCTAAGCGAACTGGAAATTGACGCCGTTTAAATTTAAATAGCATGTTAGTGTCAGATGGGGTCCTTCACCTTTCATTTTGCCTACAGTATTAAAAATCTCGGCTTAAATTCATTTAAAACTATAATAAGAAGCTATAAAAATGCTACGTATTACGCTAACCAACTGTAAACAAAACGTTTTCCCCTGCGTCTAAACACAATCTTGGATCAAAAAGCTAATTCGCTGAATTCCTCACGTCACCGTAAAACGGACCAATAGCAATTGTCATTCATGCATCGCTCAAACGGTTTGTGTTAAAAGAGAGATTCTCTCTGGATTTGATTTGCTGAGCTGGATGGGACATGTGACCGTAACTTAACCACTGAGAAACTTCGCTTTGACTGTTGCCAAATAGCAAGTTTCAAATACAGCCTTTTTTTAGCGCAACGTAAGAGAAATATATATATAGATTTTTTGGAGAATTATAGGAAGAAGGAACACAAAAAGTAATCAAACAAGAACAGACATGCATCCAATAAGAATATTTGCAGGCTGAGTATTCTAAAGAAAAAGTAATTGGATAATTAGATCACTATACCATATCCTCTAGATCAGCCATACTCAAACTTTTTTTTTTTCTCGCGGGCCGCAAACTTAAGTTTGCGACGCTAGACGGGCCGCAAAATATTTATAAAAGGTTAAAAAGGGGCTATGCATATATAACGTTATCACTTTAGGGGGGGGGGAGGGGGGGTCTGGCACATGATATCGTAAGGTATCTCTAGGGGGAGGGTGATTTGTCTCTTGATATCGTTATCATTTTTGATCCAACCAAAGTTTTCTCTTTTTATCTGTAACTTGTTCTTTACACCAAAATAACTATGTTATCAATTTTCATAAAAATAACTATGTTATCAATTTTCATAAAAATACAAAGTTATTATTAAAATCATTAAAGTGATTTTAAAAAAAAAATATTTAATTCCAAAATGTGGAATATCCCAACATTTGGCATTCCTATTCTTCTGTCGCATGTGTATGCATATATAATCCTCTGTTGAGAAACTAGTTCCGAAGTACGTTTGAAATTATACTTGTTTTTTTTTTTTTTTTTAATCTGGTAAAGAAAAGAAAAAGAATGCTGTCCACCTGTTTTGTTCGTAAAAAGTTCTGTCTGCGACCCCCTTTTCCGTGCAGGGGTAAGTACAAGGCACTATTATTAATATTAACATTATTATTAACATTATTTCTACTAAATGAATTATCTAACAAAAAACTATTTTTAAATACTTTTAAATAGTAGCTATTTATTTTAAATGTTATTTGATATAAAATTATTTCATATATAATAGTGGTGTTTTCTTGACTTCCCTTCATTTGATTTAATAAATGTATAACCATGTCTGTATATCACTGCAAACAAAAGAAAAAAGTTGCAAAAATCAAAAAATTTTTAGACATTGATAACTATACCATTAGGGAGGGGGAGGGGGGTTCGTGAGATAATAACGTATGATATCGTAAGGGGGGGAGGGGTCCAAAATTATCAAAAAGTTTATAACGTTATATATGCACACCCCCAAAGAAGAATAATTAAAAAATTAAGATAACATAAAAAGTATAATAAAGCATTATACCTAAGTTAATATTATCAGTAGGATTGAACATTTGCTGAGGAATAAGTGTTAAAAAAATTCGCACGTCAATTTCCAAACAATCTTCATGGTAGATTTCTATTGAAACCGTTGTATAAATATGGTGCGGAGTTTTATTGTTTGGAAATAGATGTGTGAAAGTTTTTTGGTGCCATTTTTTCTGCGACAAATGTTTAACCTTAAAGCAATAAAAATATTAGCTTTATAATAAGAATAAAACACAATAATCTAACTTAGCAGAATTCAAAGTTCTAAAGGGAAAAAAAAAAGATAACTTTTTTTCTAATAAATTAGTAACTTTTGCTCATGGCAATTTTTTTTTTTTTTTTTTTTTTTTTTTATTGTAGAAATGTATAGTACAAATTTGTAAAAATACCTTTGACTAAGAAAGCGGAATTTAAGGTGTTTTAACATAAATTTAAATCTATTCATATATAAAAGAGTTTGTCCTGACTGACTCATAATCAACGCGCCCTCAACCATTGCACCCAGAGCAATGAAATTTGGAAGACATGTTCCTTACATTGTGTAAGCACCGACTAAGAAAGGATTTTTGAAAATTACCTCCTAAGTGGTTTAAAGTGGGGTCGAAAATTTTAGGACATTTCGCCATATCTCTTTAGCAGTTTTAGGTAGAAGCGTGAAATTCCAGAAAATAAATCTACTTAAAAAATAATTAAACATGTATTTCATCGATTTTGGATTAAAGGGACGATGAAAATTTTAGGACATTATGCCATATCTTAGCAGCTGTTTTAGGTCGGAGGAGCGCGAAATTAAAGATATTAAAGATAACAAATCATTAAAAAATGATTAAATAAGTAGTTCAACGATTTTAGAAACTCCCCCTAAAAGGATTAAACTGGTGTTCAAAAGTTTTGTGTTATTTCGCTATATCTGAGCAGCAGTTTTAGATATAATAGCGAGAAATTCAGGATAACTCATCTATTAAAAAAATAACTAAACATGTATTTCAGCTGTTTTAGAAATCTCTCCCTGAGTGGTTAAAGGGGTCGGAAATTTTAGGACATTTCACCATGTCTCAGCAGCAGTTTTAGGTAGGAGCGAGACATTCAGGATAAAAAATCTATTAAAAAATAATCAGACACGTATTTCAGCGATTTTATAAATTCCCCTCCCTAAGGGTTAAAGGGGTGGTCAAAAGTTTTAAGTAATTTCACCATATCTGAGAAGAAGTTTTAAGTAGGAGCGTGAAATTCAGGATAATAAACATGCTAAAAAAATAGCTAAACACAGGTAATTCAGCGATTTTAGAGCTATTTTAGCTATTTTGTCGCCTACATAGGCTTTGAACTGGATAATATAAGATTATACAAAAAAGACAACTCTTACTCAGTTTTGATTATATTTTGATAATATACACTGATGGCCATTAAAATTGCAACACCATGAAAGATTGAAAATACAAAAAAGATATTTATTGTACGTAAACAGTATGGCATGAAAACAAAATGATTAAATTTGTAAACAGTTTGAAGGTTTACAAGGGTGCGAAATTAGTAGAAACAGCTGCTCCCCCTGGCAGCTAAAACGGCCCTTATCCGGTTCATGGAGCCGAACTGGGCTTGGTGGACAGAAACGGGCTACTCATTCCATGCTGCTTCAAATCTATGCTACACTTCATCAATCGTATTAGCTGGAAAAGGGTGGCGGGCTAGTCTCTAAGCAATTCATGATCAGATGTTTTCAATGGGTGACAGATCTGGAGACCCTGCAGGCCAAGGCAGCAATCGAATACCCTGTGTATCGAGGAAGGTCAGAACACGACGTGCAACATGTGGTCTTGAGTTATCGTGCTGGAAAGTGGCGTTTGGTAGGCCTCGAAGACAGGGCACAACCACTGGGCGTAAGATGTCAAAGATGTACCGATCTGCGTTCAAATTACCGTCGATCCGAACTAGAGATGTACATGTCGTGTACCCAATGGCTGCCCAAACCATCACACCAGGCGCAGGGCCCCTGTGCTGATATCGAATGCAAGCAGGCGACAGGCGTTTTCCTTGGAGCCGCCAGACAAGTATACGGCCATCAGAATACAGCACGTACAACCGGGACTCGTCTGAAAAGACGACATTGTGCCAGTCATGCATCCAGCTTTGTCTTTCGGCGTACCAGAGTCGCGACTCTCTCTATGCTGCATTGTCAAGGGAAGCCGCAGTACTGGTCGCCGTTCTGACAGCCCACACTGCTGCAAACGTCGTCGAACCGTACGAGCGGATACTGGGTGCGCTTCAAACATGCCCATTTCCTTACTAATGGTTCGAGATGTGGTTGTAAGTATTTTGGAGGGCCGACATCACAATATGTCTGTCCTCTCCGGCGTGAGTCATGGGAGGGCGTCGAGATCCTGCATGCCGTTCAGTATGACCCTCAGCAATCCATTGATTCCATATTTGTATGACAGTGGTTGGATTGCGACGAATGCAATGGGCGTGGTCACGGAAAGATAATCCACACTCTCGATAGGCAACGATACTGCCTCTATCGAATACCGAACTTGGTGGTAAGCATTTCTTCTTATTATTCGAGGCATAACACGATATTCTGTGCAAAGACCGACCTTACAAAGCGCGTTCCGAATGAGAAATCCACTACGCAACTTTTCTTTTATGCAGTGCTTCAGATGTCGTTTCTCCCGCCTGCCTCGTCTAAATGCGCTGAAATACTAATCATTTGCATATTCCAAACTCTTCTTCCTTTCATGTGATTTCGACGTTCGTCAGATCATTCCTTCCTGGTGTTGCAATTTTAATGGCCAACAGTGTATATTAGGAAACGATTTTTTTTTAATTTCATGTTTGCTAGATATATCTAGATATATTTCGTTTGATTCAAGATTCGTTTGTAGAAATCGACCAGCATAGTGGGCGAAGGCTGCTAGTTGCTTATAAATGAAGACAGACTTTGTCTTCCCATGAAAATATGTAGAACAACAGTGGAGCACTTAAATACTTCTTATGATCTCAAGTGTCTAGGGCCACAGATAAATAGTTGCCAGGCCACATGCGACCCGCGGGCCCCAGGTTGGGTATGGCTGCTCTAGATAATTACTGATAGTTAATATAGGATATAGCTAGCAACTACAGGGACTCTGGCTCGAGTTCAGCCTAATACTCACTTCTGGAACTTTAGCCCACTTATTTCAAAGCTTCATAAAATGAGCGAATTCTTCATTGCAAAATGAAAAAAATAAAAGTGGAAGAAATTAGCATTAGCAAAATAAATAAATAAAGAACGGTATAAACAAAATAAACATTCAAAATGTAAATATATTATGTATATTAGTTGGAAACACAGTTTAGAATAAATAAGGATTTTTATTTAAAAATAACTTGTTTAATTTTTCGAGAAAAGTCACATTTTTAAGGAAAATAATTCATTCAACAGTTTGCATTTTTAATAGTCTGAAACATTTTCACGCTGCCCTCAAAAATTGCTAAATGAAATAATTATTTTTTCTTAATTCTCTTTTTTGCCCCAAATTTCTCATGAAAATTTTGTTTCTGAAGTTCTGCTTGAATTCTGGAGACTTTTTTCTCAATTGATTGAATTTTGCAGCATGAAAATTTTAAACAAAATGAAAAAACCTTTAAAAACAGTGATTACTTCACTCCTAGAGGTTCTTCTTACAAGTTTTGGAACCTACCGTAGGGATTACAATCCCGGGATCCCGTATCCCGAGATCCCGGGATCCCGCATCTTTTTTAATCCCGAAAATCCCGGGATCTTGTCTGCCAAATCCCGGGATTTTCGGGATTGTCCTTTTTTTAAAAAAATGGAACAATATTCAGCTGAAATAAAAAAAATATATTTATAGACTTTCTCTTTTGCAAAGAAAAAGAATTATTTTTTATGAAATTTATGTATCCTTGAAAAAATATACATATTTCAAAGCGATTAAATCATTTAACATGAAAACCTTTTGACTTTCAAACAGATGTAACCCGGTCAGCTATTATTTGGGAACAATGAAATCATTTGTTTATTTCGATTTCGCCGCGTTTAGAAAGCCGGTTGTTTCAGCAACTGGGAATCACAAAATTTCGAATTAGAGTTTACTGATAAGCGTCGCATTTGAGTTTCATAGTCATTATTATGTCCTAACTTCTTTGCTTTTCGGGCGTTTATACTTATTTTGCTTTAAAAATGTCTAATGAAAAGGATTTTGTAGCTCATAGGAAAGATAATGATACATATTCAGTATGGCACTGCTATTTAAGGTCAAAAGATGAAAAAATCGCTAAACGTAAAAGATGTAGCCAAGTGCTTAAAATGTTAGGTGCATCGACTAAGGGTTGCATGCATATTTATCGACAAAACATGGTACTAAAGTTTAGAAAGAATTCAATACATCATCTCTTTCTTCCACACGTCAAGATTGCATAGAACATGCATTGCTTTCTAAAAAGCGGAAAATAGAAGATTATTTTAGTAGTGATAAGGAATCACTGGATTTAATTTTATTGCGAATGACAGCTAAAGACTGTTTTTCATTTAACTTCAACTGATTTAAGAAACTTACTGATAGCTAACGGCTATAATGATTTGCCAAAATCTGCAGTATCAATTCGAAATCGTGTAGTGAACTATAATAAAAGAGTTAATTACAAGTGAAATACAAACTTTTAAAAATTGAGGAAAAAAAATTTAGTTTGACTTTTGACGAATGGACATTTACTGCAAGCAAGCGATTTATGAATATTAATGCCCATTCAAGAAATTTAAATTTGAGCAAATTCAGGAATTTAGGCCTTATGCGCATATATGGATCTTTTACAGCAAAAAAGTGTATTGAAATGCTAACAGAGTGCTTAAACGAATATGACATTTCCCTAAAAACAGACAATGTTACAACTGGCACTTGGAGATGAAACTTTAGATTCCGTCATATTTCTTAGAACATATTTTCAAAGGAGTGCCGATTAGTTAGGAAACAATGAACTATTCAAAGTAATCTTTTTTCTTCACGAGGTACGTAATAATTTTTTTATATTATGCAACGTTTTCGAATTTTAACAGCTATTGCTATTTAGAAATTTAAACTATACATCTATGTATTATTTTATTCTATGTGTGTGTGTGCTAAGTTCTTTTATTTCAAGAAAAAAATCTTCATGTTAGGGAAAACCTTGCATTTGCAATATCCTAGAATTATAAACTTTAATTACGTGGGTATGAGAATAATTCATAATTTAATTCGTGATATTAATTAGTTTTTAATATTGTAAATATTAAACTATTCAAAAACTTGTTTAACAGGAAGTAAAAGAAATTATCTAGAAGATGAAGCGTAGATATTTCATGTTTTTTGCTGCATTTTCAAACATCAACAGCGTATTTCTTTTAATTTTCAATTGTTCTAATTTATCCTATAAGTTTTGATAATTAAATGAAGTTAATTTTTTTAATTTGGTATATTTTCATATGTAAATTAGGCTGTAATTTTGCTTTGTCTTTTCTATAGTATTATGATATTTAGCTATTGTAAAAATTGATGATATTACAGAAATTCTAATTTTCCTAATCCCGGGATTGAATCTAAGCAATCCCGAAATCCCGGGATTGGAAATTAGTCTCGGGATTGTAATCCCTAAACCTACGTAAACAGCAATCGTACCAAGACTTTTTATTATGGGAGATACATAATAAATAATTATTTCTTTGCTTATCAGTGATGCGAACATTTGCTTTGGATCCAATTATGAAAATTTGGCGCAGCATGTCCCAACTGGGACTTTGCGCCATTAAACCCCATACAACCAGCCAACCAACCAACCAATTATGAAATATTAGATAGTTATACTTTCTAATCCAGTTTTTAGTGTATAGGTTCTAAGCAAAAAATTAAACGACATCTACGTAATTGTTTTCATCAATCAGCTATTTCAATCGCTGACACCAAGATTCCTTAAAATTTATCAATTTGGCTGCTATAACATGTACAGACGTGGAAAAAAAGTAAACACTCCCTACTAACTCTGCAACTTATTTTAATAGAAAAAATTTACAGGTGCTTAACGTATGGAAATAAAGTCTGCTTTTAAATGTTGTATATAAAATTTGCTTAGGCGGGGCATCTACAAATCAAAACCAGACCAAACTATCTTTTTTTTTCAATGGCAACACCCAATTTTGGTAATATATTTTTAATTTTCTGTTCAAAATATGCCTAGAAATGAAATTTCAAGTCATTTGAATGATAAGTTTTTGAATTATAAAAATTCAAAATTTAGAGCTTCTAATGTTAAATTACATTTTCTTACTTTTATTAATATCTCCTGAAATTATAACCCTAATGTGATAAATTTTTGTTTAATTATAATACTAAAAAAAAAAAAACATAAATACATCGAATTTGTAATTTTAAAAATTTTATAATATGAAGTATGAAATATGAAATTAATATATGCGAAAAAAATATGAATTGCAACCAACAATTTTTTTGATAGATTTATATTTATTGTTTCCTGCTTTGTGCAAATTCTCAATTTCAAATTTTTCTTTCAAATAGTTTTCGAGTTATGAGCAATAAACGTCAAAATGAAGGTTTAAGGAAAACGTCTATGATATCCAGAAAGGCATGATTTGAAAAAAAAAAAAAAAAAAAAAAAAAAAAAAATATTTTACTTATTTTAATGAAATATTTGGAATGGTAATAGTCGAAACATATTAAGCAAGTGAAATATCGTCATATTGGCAAGGAATAATGCATTAACAGAAGTGACAAAGTCATACTATAGCATTTCAACAATCGTCTGCCGAACTTTAATTTAGATACAGCCCCTAAAAAATGCTCATTTAAAAAAAATTAATTTCTTTATATCTAGTTACACTAATTTCATGAAAATTTGGATTTAAGCTAATTGAAAGGTGTAGAATCTATTTATAGTATCAAACTTGGGTATTACTTTTGAAAAAAAAAAATAAAGTTTGGGTTTGTTTTCATGTGTAGATGGCCCCCCCTAAGCAAATTTTATATACATCGTTTAAATATAGACTTTATTTCCAATCTTCTGGTGTCAGTAACTTTCTTCTTCAATAATTTGTTGCAGAGTTACTAGGGAGCGTTTACTTTTTTTCCCCCGAGTGTGCTCTCCTATCATAGATAATATCAGATATTTCCCCATATATAAATAATAAACAGGTTGAGATTACTCGCTATATATTCGGCGTGTTGCTCACATTAACGAGTTCTATTCAGGCTTCAAAATAACCCTTTGCAAGGCAGATAAACTGCTCAACGAACGAGAGACACTAGCATATATTTCAGATCGTATAAATGTAATTGAAACTTTAATTTGCCAGTTTTTGAGTATTGAAAGATTGTTTGATTTTACCAATTTTTCCCCGTTTTTTTTTTCTTTCCAAAACTATTTTAGATGTTGAAATGTGACAAACTGCAGTTAGTAGCCCTTCTCTGTTTGTCCATAACAAATTTACTGCTAGTTTTGCAACCATTTTCGAGCCAAAATCAATATTAAAGATGATCTCCGTTATTTAGACATATCTCGGAAAATAATTTATGTATTTCATTTATTTTTGGTTTTAATTCTATTGTTGTTATTAAATAGGCAGTGTGATTCATAAAGATCGTAACAATAGTCTATTTCCTTAAATATTGATATTGCTCCTTGACCCACTTCCAATTGCAAAATTTCATTAAAAAAAAAAAAGATCCAAAGTTTGATTACATAAGTTGCAACCCCATGAGGAGTCTGTTTGAGAAATTACAAAAGCAAAACTTTTATACCGCCCTTGTAGGTTAAATTTTTAATTATGAAAATTTTCATTACTCATTCCTGAATTAAACACAAAAAATTCCATCTTGATATCTGCAAAACTCACAGAGATATGCCCGTTTATATAATTCGCCAGATGTTAAGGGACCAATGCGTGCTGTACTTCAAGAAACAGTGTTAATTGAAGGGCTCCGGGAAAAATTAAAAAAATTTTAATTTATTGAGTTAGAATTTTTAATTTTTTTATGATGGTTAACTATATAATTTGTAAACAAAATCACATCCTAAAATTTCTTATAAAGTTTAAAAAAAAAAAAAAATTTAATTGATTAATTCGTTTTATAAGTGACCTGATTTAAAACCGTTATAACTCTAAATATTATTTGACAAATTTCAATTTTTTTCATTTAATTTAAGAGAAAATATAAGTTTCAATTTTAGACTTTTTTTAAATATAAATTAAAAAATTTAAAATATTTAAAATTTAAAATTTAAAAATAAATTATGTAACTTATTTTTAAAAAATCATATTTTTAGAAGTAAATATTTTTATATATATACTAGGGGGATCTGCCCCCTGCAAGCTACGCTCGCCAACCCCCGTTCAGACACTGTAGAATCTAAAAGCACGCAAATCTGATCGGTTTTAAAAAGATTAGAGAAGATTGAATTATACTGAAAAAACCTGTAGCGATCTCCCTGTAAACGGGTTTCCATTCAATTCCCTTTGATTGCAAAAATTTAAGGTAGAATCAGTTGCTGTTAAGACATCCAATGGTTGTTTTCGTGTTTGGTTAGAGAAGATCAGTTAAACATTTGAAAAGAAGCTAAAATAAAATGAATTAAGTAAACAGAGTCTTTGTCTCTCGGTATTTTTTAACAGCGTTATAAAACGATTGACATAATACAATTACTAAAATTTGCTGCTTTAACCCTTCAAGGGCGGTGGTTCATTTTTGGACCACTTAATTTTAATTCTTAAATGCCACATTAGCATCAGAATATTGGGATGAAAATTTCCTTTTTATTAAGTAAGTGAACAAAAAAAAAAAAAAAAAAAAAAAAAAAGTCCCTGCGGCTTTCGATTGATTTTGACGCATTTTTTGCAGCTCCGCCAAAGTTTCCTATTTAACTGGTAATTATTCATTTTTTGACTTAGTAGCACAATCATGTTTATTTCCTATCAAATATTGTTCATTTCTATATGATTTTTCTGTAATTTGCCTACTTTAAACTTATTTCTTATGACTTTGTAAATTTTTGTTCATTGCCGAGGCCTAATTTAGTGCTCGCGGCATCAGTTAGTTTGCTATTTCATTTATACTTCTGTTATTTACGTTTATTTTTAATTATTTTCAAAGTTTATTACCTTCGGCTATCAATTAGCTTCAGTCTGTTGTATTTTCTTTATTAGTTCCTGATTCATTAGCGGTTTATTTTGGCTTTTTGTGTCCGGTGGGCGTTTCCCGCTGCGTTTGTTTTGATCGCCATCTTGCTTCATTGTAGAGTTGAGCTGTGTCATGCTACTGTCGGACTAATATTTTGTAGTGTGTTGGAGATTTTGTATTATGGAGTTAGCCTTGTTTAAATACTTTCAATTAATTTTGTTATTTTAATCTGTACTTGATATAGATTTTATTTGTTGCTGGGTTACGCATTAAGTTGTGTAGTGTGTTGGAGATTTGGTATATGGAGTGAGCCTTGTCTAAATGCTTTAAATTTAATCTGTACTTGTTTTAGATTATATATTGTTGCTGAGTTACGCTTTGAGTTCTGCAGTGCAGTGGAGATTTTGTATTATGGAGCTAGTCTTGTCTAAATGCTTTACATTTATTTTGTTAATTTAATCTGGACTTGGTTTAGTTTGTGTGTGGTTTCTAGGGTACGCTTTGAGATTTGTAGATTTTTTGGTTATTTTTATCACATGTTCTGTGTATTTGGCGGTTGGCAATTTGGGTTTTTTTTTCCAGTTTTAGTGGTTTTGCTTCACTTTGGTTCATTTGTCTATTTGTCGATCCAGCTGGGTGGCTATATATATATACACTGAGAGTTTGTTCCGTTTGTGACCGGCTGCTTGTCCTTCTTCGTCATTCTGTGGTAGTTTTGTCTTTGTAATTGTTCATTGGTAATGGGGAAGTTGGAGAATTTACTGGAGGAAGTAGAGGAATTGGAGTTTCCAACCTCTATTAGAAAAGTTCAATCATTTCTTTATGAGACTTTGGAGAATCAGCGGAACAAAGGTGGGAAAGTGACTGAAAATATTATGACAACTGTCAGACATTGTTTCGACTACATTTCTGAAAGATTGGTTAAGGCTCACAGAGACTGTGTTGCCAATGAGGTGAAGATAAAAACAATGGTCACTGACAACAAGGCCTATGAGGCCCTTGCCCAGCGTTTCTCTACTGTTAGGGAGGTTTTGGATGACTCTCATAACAAAGCTGACGTTGTTAAAACTAGGCACGGGCAAGACTCTGACTACTCAGTTATCATTACGTCCTCTGGAGATGATTCCATAGACAATGTTAAAAAAGAAGTAAAGAATATGTGGCGAGGAATTACAGATATCCCGACTCCGGGAGATGTTGTGGTTACAAAGGCTGGACAATTGATTTTAAAGGTTAAGTCAAAGAGTGATAGCGAAAAATTGAAGAATTTGCTTGTTGAATCGGAAATCAAGGACAAAATAAAAGTGGAGACTCCGCGTAGGAAAAGAGAGAGATTATTGATTGTGGGTGTTGATTCTGTCGTTGATGAAAAGGAGGTTGTGAAATCGGTCAGATGTGCTTTGGAGGGATTGAGTGTGGATGCAAAAAATTCAGATAGGACTATTGAGGCTCCTGGAGATATTTTTGAGGTTGTTAGGAGGATTGTGACTAGAGCGGGCAGACATAACTGGCTATTGGACATGGATAAGGAAAGTTTTGATTATCTTTTGGCACGTCGTAGGATTTGTATAGACATGGAGAGGTACCGCATGGTTGAGTATATACCAATTGTGCGATGCTATAAATGTCAAGCTTTTGGTCATGTTGCAAATAGATGTGCTGGGGATCTAAAATGTGTAAAATGTGCAGGGAAAGCACAACATAAAGGATTGCACCGTGGACACAGTTACTTGCAGTAATTGCTTCTTTCAGGATGATGAAATTGATCATTCCCATCGTGCCGATAGCCCGAACTGTCCGTCTTTTAAGGCTTACAGGGATGGACTTTTAGCCAAACGATTGTGATAGTTGTCTCGGGCTCTTCGGCTGATGATTACGGATTAAATTTTGTCCAGATAAATCTTCATCACTGTGCGGACGCCACTGATGCTCTTATTAAATACGTATTTTCTTTTAACGTACATTTTGTACTTTGTCAAGATCCATATTTGGTTAACGGTTGTTTTGTTGGTCTTCCTCCTGACTGGGTTTACTTTATTTCTTTTGGTGGTACTGCAGCTATTATTTCAACTTTGTCCAGGACATGCATGTGTGAAAAGTTTTGAGTCGAGAAATAGTATTTTTGTAAACTTGCAAACAGCAAAAGGTTTCATTATTATTGGTTCAGTGTACTCACCACCTTCTGGAAATTTTCAAGATGACATGGACCCATGGACTGACTTTTATCCAGATTTTTCCAGGCATGTGATTGGAGGAGACTTCAACGTCCCGCTTAAGATGATGGGATATACTTGCGACAGTGATAGGGCTGAGCCTCTTTTGGAGTTACTAATGTCTCACAGCCTATTTATTCTAAATGACCCAGAGGCACCTCATAGTTACGTTCAAGACGACCGAAAGGGCCGTCCTGATCTTACGCTGGGCGGTAACGAAATTGTACAGGTTTTGGATGGTTGGTCTGTAGATGATAGTGTCTTTTCATACAGTGATCATCGCTACATCAGGTTTCACCTTGTTCTTGATCCCTCATTTAAGACTTATACAAGATATAAAACAAAAAACAAGAGTTTATATAGTTTCAACAAAAGACTCTTGGAGTATCTTCCTCAGTTGATGAACACTTTACGTAGAGTTTTTAGTCCTGATGCACTAGAAGATTGGACGGCTAATTTTTATGACCTTTTGCATGAGATTATGAGTGCTTGTTTTAAAAGAGGTTCATTATCATATAAACCTACGGCAAAATGGTATACAGAAATTCTTAGGGTTGAAAGAAACAAAGTTAACGCCTTGTATAAGCGTTATAGGAAGAATTTGAATAGAGAAGATTACAAGGATAAATATCTGACTGCTAGAAGACAATACAAAAGTAATTTACGTCGTGCAAAACGACAGGGTTGGCTGTCATTCTGTGAACGCACTGATAATGCCTATGGGTCTCTATACAGACATGTCTCAGGTAAAACCCTGAAACATAACGACATGATCTTTACTACATTAGAAGAATCTTCTGTGTTTGACACATATGACAGCGTAGCACATAGTCTTATGTCTGGTCATTTTGACGTGGATTATCGACCTTCTGTCCCTTATGAGTACATTAGCTCATTCAATTATTCCTCATCACCTGATTTTATTCCATTTAAAGAAAAAGAACTCTTTCATGTACTGCGCCTTCAGGACATAAATAAAGCTCCAGGACCGGACGATATTGATGGAATAATTATTAAAAATTTGTGTAACAGATTTACAACTCTTATGTTGACGCTGTTTAATACTTGTCTTTTACTTGGTCACTTCCCAAAATGTTGGAAACGAGGAATGATCATCTTTTTTCGAAAACGTAATAGGACAGCTGAAAAAATTAATTCGTATCGACCTATTACTCTTCTCCCTATGATGGGTAAGTTATATGAAAGACTTTTAAAACTTCGAGTTATTACGATGCTGGAGTCTTCTAATTATCTTGATGATGGACAACATGGCTTTCGTGAGGGACGGAGCACCTTGACAGCACTTTCTGCGTTAAAGAATATCATTGGAGAAACACTATCAGTATATAAATACTGTGCAATGATTTCTTTTGATATCAGTGGTGCCTTCGACGTTTTGGATTGGCGTATTGTAGCCGATATCATAAATATCTTACCTATTTTTGATTACATGAAGTCTACACTTAAAAATTACATGAGTCATAGGCTTATTTGTTTTAAATATACGCATGGATTAACATGGTTTCATGTATTCCGTGGGTGCCCGCAGGGGTCATGTCTTGGGCCGTTTATCTGGACCACTAGTTGCTGACAGTATTTTAAAGAGTTGCAAGCAGAGAGGATTACTGATTATTTCTTATGCTGATGATAGCGTTATTATAGAGGGCGCAGATACGCGCTCTGCGCTAGAACATAAAATGAATACTAGTGTTCATCACTTTTTCGAATATCTGTTCTATACATCATTTGCAAATTAGTGCAGAGAAGTCAGCCGCAATGCTGTTTGGGAGCCACACTCTTAGTAAAAGAAGACCAATTTTTAAACATAATGGCAAAAGTATCAGTGTAAAGGACAATATTCTTTATTTGGGATTTCTACTTGACAGCAATTTTCGCTGGATGGATCACCTAGATATGATTAGAACTAGGCTTAACGATTTCACGTGTAAAATGCGCCAAACCAGAATCCGTGATAGAGGCCTTCCTTCTATTTATCTTAAAATATGGTACAATACCGTCTTGAAGAAACGTATTTCATATGGGCATGAGATCTGGATGCCTGACTTAAATCAACATGGAATAACAAGATTACTCTCATGTCAACGTCTATGTCTGCTATCTGTCTTAAAGGCATATCGTACGATTTCTAATGACGCATTGTGTGTTTTGGTGGGTGCTCCACCACTTGACATAGAACTGAATTTGTCTTCTAAGCGTTATAATATCATTTATGGAAATGGTACAGTCTTGATTGACAATATGTGTTTTAAAGGTGAAGATTTTATGAATAAACTGAGGACATATAATTATCCTTACTTCTTTGAAAACTTGAATATAAAATTTGTTAAGCCAGTGATTGATACAGTACCAGTGGTGAATCATCCGATACTGTATACTGACGGTTCTCGAATGATGAACAGTGTAGGAGCTGCATTTACGGTTTGGTATAGGGATTCTTTTATGCTAGACAGGAGATTAAAATTACATGACTATAACTCTGTTTTTCAAGCAGAATTGGCTGCGATAGACGAGGCTATCAGTTGGTGCATCGACTCCCCGCATGATTCATTTCATCTTTATACTGACAGCTTGTCATCAATTTACGCTCTTCAGCGCTTATTTCCATCTAACGGTCAGCTTTTTAATATCTTCAACTCTTTGCGCCTGTTACATAATAAAGTCATATATATTGGCTGGATAAAATCGCATGTTGGAATATCAGGAAATGAAAGAGCGGACATGTTGGCAAAATCAGTTATTATAAATGATCTGTATGATAAAGTTCTTCGCATTCCTGCACCAACTTCTATTTTAAAGCGTCATTTTAAAACACTTCTACATGATCAATGGCAGGTTTCTTGGGAAAATTCGGAGAAGGGAAGAGATACTTATGCGATATTAAACAAGGTTAACGATTTATTTCTATGTGAATCCCAGGTGATAGGTTATTTTCTTTCTTCACATGGAGCATTTCCACAGTATCTGTTTAAAATAGGAAAACGCCCAGATAACAGGTGTAACTGTGGTGAAGTAGGAAGTATACAACATTATTTGTTTGGACATTGTCCGTTAATGCCTTGTACATTTAAATTCAACAGGAATTGTACACTGAGATGGAATATTCGAAACGTTCTCACCACCCGTTCAAACTATAGAAAACTGTGTGCTATGTACAACGCACTTAATAGGGATTACTCATTTATTAGGTATAAATTTTGATAATTTTTACACTTGTAACTTTTTACTTCTATCATACTGTTAATACTCATCAGTGGTTCGCTACGGACATTACGTGGTTTTCTGACACTACATCAAAGGCTCAACATTGTGCCTTTTATGGTAACTGTCCTTTGTCTGACATTTTTGTTGGCGGTGATTTTCTCTTGAGGTCTGAACATTATGGTGATCTTTCTTCAAGTTAGTTTATCTTATATAAAACTTTTATGGACATTTTTCTTTCGAACACTGAACTCATTTGAACATTAGTGAACAGTGAACTTTTATGAACATTTACACTTCATAATCTTGAACAAGGATTTATAGTCTTAACTTTTGTTATACATTTAAGTCACTTCACTTTTGTTTTTATTTTTATTATTATGATGAAAGCAACATCAATTGTTTTGTAAATTTACGATTTACTTTGTAAGTTCGTCAGAATATGTGCCTTTTTCCCTGTTATTTTGGGTGCTTTCCGATGTCCGGCATCGGTGATTGTTGTGGGGATTTTCCACCGGAGCGTTACATCCTATGCCATTCTTTGGTTGGTGCTCCGGTCGGGTGATCAAGTAAGTGAACAAAAGCATTTTTGTATTTCGAAATTTGTCTGTAAATTCTGGTGCCATTGACTGATTTCAAGATTTTGCGAATAGAAGTGCCTTGTCCGTGAAAGGGTATACGCATATTAATGACGCATATTAATGTATTAATGTATAATGTATTAATGTATAATAGACGCATATTAATGTATTTATTATTTTAAAGTTTCCTTTTCCTTTTAATATTCACGTGTAAATACAATTTTCAGGACATAATTTTCAATATTTTCCTGCCTTTAACACGTACTCATTTAATAGTAATTTTAAAGTTTTTTTTTCTGTTTTTAATAGTCACGTGAAAATAAATTTTTAATCGTTAGGAAATATTATTCTTTGCGCTGTTTTTAAAATTGAAAACAATCTCTATAATAATAGCCTAAGTCATGTGACTATCATCAACAGCTCCAGGCGGATCCCTTCGCTTTTTATATTCCAGGCGGCCATTTTGGTACTTTAATGTTAGCCAGGTACAGGTGATAAGTCGCCAAATATTATTCTATCGCCACCATTTCATCTATATTATAATAGTCCAAGTCATATAACTGCCATAAATAAATACGCTCTGATCCCTTCGCTTTTCATATGAAAGGTTTCCATTTTGATTAAAGAATCAAAATTATTTTTTCGAATAAAACTACATAAAAGTTGCCATGATCACAAAGAATGCCTGGTACTTTTATGTTAGCCGGGTGAAAATCTCGCCAATAGCTTTTTTTTTTTAACTCGTCAGTTAGCATTATTTTATTTTTCGAGTGGTAAATTAAAACGGCGCTACTTGGTTATCCCATCGACCAAAAATCTGTCGCCAAACTATAAGATTAAATGCCAATAATGGTTGATCGTAAATGTCACATTCACTTTACTTTAAGGAAGTTACACATGTTCACGCCATCAACTGATTTTTATTTCGACGTTTTATTTGTATTTTTATTAATGTTATACTAATTTATTTGTTCTTTTGTTATTTAAAATAAAAAAATATGTCAATCTGTATAATTTGGCGAAATTGGTCGACGGGAGAAGTAATAACATTAAAACGTTGCTTTGAAGTGGAAATTAAATATCATGATTTGTTGCATTGTGACATACGCACCGGGTTTGGCGTGATTTTCTTTTTTTTTTTTTTTTTTTACGACAGTTTGGCGAAAACCTCGTTTTCAAATACCTGTTACATATGTATTTTTAAATTATTTTCTGTTATTTTTAAAATGAAATAACAATAAAATAAAATAAATTAATTAATATCTATAGAACAAAACAATTTATAACATTTTTTGTAAATAAAAAGAAAATAAATTCAAATAAACATTTATTAATAAATAAGAAACAATAGCCGGGTTACCATGTCAGGCAAAGTAACGCCATTTTGGCGCCAGTTAGGTACCCCGTTGCGTATATGACATCTGTGTCTAATATTTTTCTTTTCGTTTCGTTTAAAAAAAAAGTCCTTCCGGCCAGTGCCGGGAGGAAGAGGTAGCTTTCATAATCCTTATTTTAAAAAAGCCAACTTATATCATGCAAACACACGAAGCTCAATTTAGTGGAAACCGAATATAGGAGATTCAATACTAATTTTTATCAATATAATGAATGAGAATTTCGCGAAATTAGTCAGCTTTATCCAAGCTGCTTTTCTTTAAAGTAACTTATATTTGGCTGCCAAATTCGGCAATTTCTTAAAGTGCCTGTCATTTTAAGACAACATGGTGGATGAGGCTAAGCAGTGAACTTGGTCGAGACCGTAGTAATTGCTGTGCACATGCTCACTCACATCGGAATCGGTTAATATATAGGAGTGCTGTCACATGCAAAAAATCAGATTTTTCAAAATGTCACCCACAATAGAAATTGAAACTGCTATATCTGAGCCATTTTTTAAGGTAAAGACAAACAAAAAATGCTCCTGAATCCTTATATCAAGATCAAATACTTAAGAAAGAAACCTTTTTCAATTTCTAATTTTTTTGCACCTCACTTTAAATATATATATTTTTTTTAATTTAATGGCCGCCATTTTGAAACAAGGTGGCTGATGAATCTGGCCTGCGAACTTGGTCGAGGTGTTGATGTATACTTTCCACATGCCTTCGTACATCGAAATAGGCGAATACGTGTGTTATCGCGTGACAAATACAAGATCGTTTCAAAATGTTAGCCATGCTAGAAATTCAAAGTGCTATAAATCAACCATTTTTTAAGATATCAACAAAAGAACAAATTTTCAGAAACAAAAACTGCTCCGGAATCTTTGTATCAAGGCCAAACACATAAAAAAAATCTTTTTCATTTTCCAATTTTTTAATACCTCATTTTGAATTTTAAATTTAATTTTTTTTAAATGGCAACCCTTTTGAAACAAGATGGCGAATGAAGCTGGCCAACGAACTCGGTCGAGACATTGGTATGTACTATGTACAGACCAAGTTACATCCAAATATGTTCATAAATACGCCTGTTATCGCATGACAAAAATCAGGTCGTTTTAAAATGTCAGCCACAAGAGAAATTCAAAATGCTATTACTCAGCCATTTTTTTTAGATATAGACGAAAGAAAAACTGTTCCGGAATCTTTGTATTAAGGTCAAACACATACAAAAAAATCTTTTTCATTTTCCAATTTGTTGGTTTCTCATTTAAATTTTTTTATTTTTTAATTTTTTTAAATGGCCGCCATTTTGAAACAAGATGGCGGATGAAGCTGGCCAACGAACTCGGTCGAGATATTTGTATGTACTATGTACACACCAAGTTACATCCAAGTCGGTTCATAAATACGCCTGTTATTACGTGAGAAAAATCAGGACGTTTCAAAATGTCAGCCACGCTAGAAATTCAAAATGCTATAACTCAGCCATTTCTTAAGATATAGACGAAACAAAAACTGCTCCCGAATTTTTTTATCAAGGTCAAACACATAAGAAGAAAATATTTTTTCAATTTTCAATTTCTGGTACCACATTTCAAATTTAAATTTTTCTTAAAAATTTAAATGGCCGCCATTTTTAAACAAGATGGCGGGTGAAGCTGGCCAACGAACCCGTTCGAGACATTGGTATGTACTATGTATAAACGAAGTTACATCCAAATCGGTTCATAAATACGCCTTTTATCGCGTGACAAAATTCAGGACGTTTCAAAATGTCAGCCACGCTAGAAATTCAAAATGCTATAACTCAGCCATTTTTTAAGATATAGACGAAACAAAACTGCTCCGAAATCTTTGTATAAAGGTCAAATACATAAGAAAAAAATATTTTTCCATTTTCAATTTTTTGGTACCACATTTCAAATTTTAAATTTTTAAAAAAATTTTAAATGGCCGCCATTTTGAAACAAAATGGCGGATGAAGCTGGCCAACGAACTCGGTCGAGAGATTGGTATGTACTATGTACACACCGAATTACATCCAAATCGGTTCATAAATACGCCTTTTATCGCGTGACAAAATTCAGGACGTTTCAAAATGTCAGCCACGCTAGAAATTCAAAATGCTATAACTCAGCCATTTTTTAAGATATAGACGAAACAAAAACTGCTCCGGAATCTTTGTATAAAGGTCAAATACATAAGAAAAAAATATTTTTCCATTTTTAATTTTTTGGTACCACATTTCAAGTTTAAAATTTTTTTAAAAATTTTAAATGGCCGCCATTTTGAAACAAAACGGCGGATGAAGCTGGGCAACGAACTCGGTCGAGACATTAGTATGTACTATGTACACACCGAATTACATCGAAATCGGTTCATAATTACGGGAGTTACAGTGTGACATAGGTCAGATATATATATATATTAACGTAATTCAATGTATAAGCTTTTCAATTTTTGTCGGTGTCCACTTTTTTCTTTTTTCTTCCATAATAATTCTTATAATATTTTTTTTTTAAATACTTACAGCTTTAATTCATAATAATTGACGGTGGCAGGTTATGTTTAATTAATGGTAATATATTAGCATTCAAATTACTATGATGCATTTGCGCAAGTAATTATGAATGTATGCTTTTTACGATATTTTAAATATCTTTTCATTTTGAATGTCAACAATTCATTTTGATGTATTTTTTCCTTAAGGTATCTTATATATATTTTTATATATTCCCAGGTCGCTAAATTATTTAGCAATCTTTTAAATATTATACGCTTAGATCATTGCTGCAATTAGCGCACAATCTATGTGTATTATCAATAAGATTTCTACCATGTAGTTATCTGATACCTATTTTAGGATTCCATTAATTTTTTCGTTCCTATCATTGCAACGATTTATTTAATGTTTTTTAATTTTCTAGCTATGATTTTATCTGAATTTTCTTGTAGTTAGTGTATGATATTGTCCTATATATTTTCTATTTGTGCTATAGCTTTACATAATTCTGTAGAGATAATCATTTTATATATACATTAATATGGTAGCAATAATTATTTCTATTCAATGATTTAATGTTAATTTGCTTTAGTTTAAATTCATATTACTTTGATCTGAGTAGTTAGTTGGGTAAGCGTTTTGGTTGTCTTTGCATGGTTATAGTTGTTCTAGGATTTGGATGTTATGCGGATCTTTTTAGACTTATTTGTTATAAAATAGTCTAGTGGTTGCTTGATATTATTCATCTACGTTATTTGGGTTGTTATCATAATTTGGTTTTGGATAATTTGAAGATTGTTTCTGCGTTCTGCTTCTATGATTGTAAATATTGTATATATATATATTTTTTCATACTCAAGTTTTATTATTTAATCAAGGCTAATTTAATTAAATTATTAATTTTTATTATTAAAATTTCTTATTTTTATGGCAATTATTGCACTTTCCATACATAATTTTTATATGGCAGTTCTTAGTAAACATCTCGATACTGGCAAGATACACTTAGCATCTATGCAGTGTAGTGCCCGGTACAGGAATAATAATTGGGTTGTTCCTGGATCGTCATCCAGCGACCAATTATACTCTCCCCCTCGTCCTTTATTTTTTCGTAAGTGCTATGATTCTCGGTGCAAGACATGTCCATACGCTGCTCAGACACAAATTGTCTCAGATCCTAACTATTCAAGTTTTTGTAAAGCATTTAATGTTATTTATAGTATAAAGTGCAACTTATGTAATATGAAATATATTGGTGAAACATCAGGTCCAATTCATAAACGAATCAATCATCATCGATCAGACTCTAATAATAACAAAGCAAAAAATATACAATCTACAGCTGAAATTCAACATTTTCATAAACATCTATTTAAAAATACGACAATTGAAATCCTTCAAATTCTAAAAAATAAATCAGAACGTCTTTATATGGAATCATCATATATGAAATATTATAACACAATATATCCTTATGGACTTAACAGTGAAGTATTTAACAGACCTGTCAAAGTCTTCACATCTATAAATAACAATATTGATTATTCTCCAATTTATCCTACTCTTAATCATAATTTAAATGCTAAAACAACACGTAATAAACGCGGAAAGGGTTCATCATCAGTTGTAGTTTCCAAAAAATCTATCACAAAACAAATTAATCATCTTCAACGAAATTACTTAGAGAATTATAACTGGTTGTTAATTCGTAAAAACATCTTTGCTATTAAAAAGAAACAGCTGGTACAACATTTAAATGTCTTTCTAAGTAAATCTTTCTCTAAACATTTCTCTGATATTTACTTTGACCTTATTATGAGTAGGGTTAATCTTTTAAATATTAATATACAAAAAAAAACACAAAATTCAGAACATGAATACTCAAATGATAATTACTTTTTCAAATCACATTTTTAATAAAATTAATATCAATTCTATAATTAATGATAAAAATTGTTTTTTTCCTATCAATAATCTTCATATATCAAAAACCTTTAAATATCCGAATACAATTGGAAAAAATTTTTAACTATAATACATTTTCAAAAAATACATCTGCTGCAAGTACTTTTCCGTGTAACTGCAAAGACCCCACTCTAAAAAAATACATAAACAATGATCATGGACATATAATCACTGGAAATCTTGATATTGTTCATGATTTTAAATTGAAACAACTAATGGGTTATGGTACTAAATATAGACTTCCATCTAAATTTAATGTTAAATCTATTATCAAACAGTTTACATATGATATTGATATTTTTATTTATAAAATTTCTATCTCTTATAATAAGCCTATTGAATATTTTAATCAATGGAAGATATTTGTAATTGAAAAATTAACTATGGTTTTAAAAAATAATATTGCTGATTTGGTTTCTATTAATACACAGCATTATTTCCAACAAATTACTAAATTACAAAAAAACTTCGTTATTACATATGTAGACAAATCTCCTAACAATTATGCTATTATATGTAAATCATATTATCACCAACTACTTACAAATTCTATTTCTTCTAATAAGTCTTTTCAAAAAACTAATGAAAATGTTATTGTAAATAATCGTAAAATTCGAAGTTATTATAAACTTTTAAATATTTTATCTACTAATTTTAATTATCCATATTTAGTTCTTATTCCCAAATTTCATAAAACACCTATTAAATTTAGGACTGTTACTATTGGTTGTAATACATATAATAATAAAGCCAATACACTTCTCTTAAAAATTCTTAATCAAATATATGAACTTACTACAAACAATGATAATACACATTGTATAAAAAATAGCTATCAACTTGTTAAGATTTTAAAAAATCTTCATTCTGTTTGTAATATAACGACATATGACTTCAAAGATCTTTTAAATAATATAGACCTATTAGATTTACATAAAATTATAAATGCATTATTTAAAAAGTATTATAAAAAACTGGAATTACCATCTTATATAGATACTGCATATTTTAAATCTTTAACTAACTTCATTATCTATAATAATTATATATTGCAAGATAATACTTTATATTTACAGCATGTCGGTATACCACAAGGCGGTTGTACTTCCAGTTTACTCTCAGACTTATACTTATCTCATTATGAACGCAATTTTACTAATAATAATCTACATTTATATCGTTATATTGATGACATCATTTTAATTGAAACTGATCAATCTGCAATTACTCGATTTCCAGTTGATTATCCCACTAATTTGGAATTAACGGAAAACCTTTTATCTAACAATACAATTAACTTCTTAGATCTTAAAATTACAATAAAAGACAATAAAACAATCACAGATTTGTATGACAAACGTAAAGAATTTAAATTCACAGTTAATACATTTACAAATTTTAAATCTTGTCTACATCATTCTGTATTTCGTAATATAATACTTAATCATTTATATAGAATAAAATGTTTATGTTCTTCTCCTCTAATTAACAATAATATTAAAAAACTAATTTATGATGCATTAAATCATGGTTTTCCAAAAAAATTCATATATTCATTAATATACAATTAGTACTTTTCTTACATGATCTATAAACACAAATTAACACATGCGTAAACAAAATTACAAAAAAAATTATAAAATAAAAAAATATCTATAAAAAATTAAAAATTGTAAAATAATATAAAAAAATACTATAGGTTGGTTGGGTGGGTAGATGTTAGAGTACGGAGGAGGGTGGTGTTGTCTGGATAATACGCAATGGTTAATTATTTATAAAAAAAAAAAAAAAAAAAAAAAGCGGGGCTCTTGTATTATTACTATTTTTTTGTTATGTATTTTATGTGGATGTTGATTTGATATTTTATATGTAAGTTGGAGATTTTCATTAATATTATAATTAGCTTAATTATTCATTAATCTAATTTACAATTATTTGTTATTAAATTCTAATTTACTAAGGACAATATCATATTAATTACTAATAGTATGCCACTCTTAGTTTAATGTTTTTGAATGTCCCATATTCATACTTTATGGATTTTTATGGATGTCTGAAAATAATCCACATTCTATATTTGTGCGTTTTAAGTAATGGGATTTTAAGTATTATTTAACCTTCTATATACTTCCACATGTTTGATATTTCCTGTTCATTTTATAAATATCTTATATATAATTCATTAAAAAATAATTTTTGGATAATTTTTAATAATTATTTATATTAATTATTACTGAATTTATTTTGTTTTATAGCATATAGATATATGCTATATATTATCAATGTTCTAACATTATTTAAACTCTTAGTTTAGTTTAAATAATTTAGCTAATAGAACATATTGTATGCTTTTAAATTTTATTAACAATAGTTTTAAATACTTTGTGTGATTTATATTAGGTTTATAATTCTCTATATATAAGGATTTGTTTGGTTATGCTGTTTAAACAGTTATTTACATTCAAAAGCTTGCAAATTTTTATCTTGCGATAGATGTTTAATATAATTATTAATAGATGGCAGCACTAAAATTGTATCTTTCATATTGCTCTTATTTTTAATTTTTCTAGCTCCATTTTAGTTATATTTTATACACCAGGGTGTATTTTTAGCTAAATTTTGACGATATTGTTAAACTGTTATCTATTAATTTAATAGTGCATTTTAAATAATGTAATTAATTTCTATATATTTTATATTAGATTAAATTTGTTTTACAAGGTATTTCAAATATTATTTCAAAATGTATTAACTGCATCCTTTGGTATCATTTACTGTGATTTCTTAACTGTTTTATTCACCTTAATCTTTTTGATATACTGGAAGACATGTGCACATGGATTTTTGTAAAATACTGAAATATTAATCGGTATGGTGTTTATTATTTCTATTTTATATCCTATAAATATTTAAATACGTTCTATTGATTCTTCCATTTCATATTATTTGTTTCTATTCTGCTTTCATTTTTAATCAATTCACTTGATTTTAGTGATTGTTCTATAATTCTCTATATATAAGGATTTGTTTGGTTTTGCTGTTTAAACAGTTATTTACATTCAAAAGCTTGCAAATTTTTATCTTGCGATAGATGTTTAATATAATTATTAATAGATGGCAGCACTAAAATTGTATCTTTCATATTGCTCTTATTTTTAATTTTTCTAGCTCCATTTTAGTTATATTTTATACACCAGGGTGTAATTTTAGCTAAATTATGACGATATTGTTAAACTGTTATCTATTAATTTAATAGTGCATTTTAAATAATGTAATTAATTTCTATATATTTTATATTAGATTAAATTTGTTTTACAAGGTATTTCAAATATTATTTCAAAATGTATTAACTGCATCCTTTGGTATCATTTACTGTGATTTCTTAACTGTTTTATTCACCTTAATCTTTTTGATATACTGGAAGACATGTGCACATGGATTTTTGTAAAATACTGAAATATTAATCGGTATGGTGTTTATTATTTCTATTTTATATCCTATAAATATTTAAATACGTTTTATTGATTCTTCCATTTCATATTATTTGTTTCTATTCTGCTTTCATTTTTAATCAATTCACTTGATTTTAGTGGTTGTTCGGGCACAGGGGAAAATTAATTTTAGCTTTAGCTTATTTCTCCCACAGAAAACAACCATTTTGCTTATATCATTGAATTCTGTGCCCTCGATAACGTAATTCAATGTATAAGCTTTTCAATTTTTGTCGGTGTCCACTTTTTTCTTTTTTCTTCCATAATAATTCTTATAATATTTTTTTTTTTAAATACTTACAGCTTTAATTCATAATAATTGACGGTGGCAGGTTATGTTTAATTAATGGTAATATATATATATATATATATATATATATATATATCAATTTTGAACGGAGGGTGGTTTCGGGGTCTGGGGGTCATGATCGATGAAAATATACCAAAATTTTTTGAAATCGCTTTCCTCCGAACGGCTGCAATAGGTAGCTTTTTTGTAAAGAAAGCTACCTAAAAGAATGAAGTAAAAGCCATTTATTTTAAAGGTTTCAATTTTAAATGAAAGTTTTGTATTAAATGAAATGATAATGAAATACAAATTGAATTCTGAATAAAAGTAACATGATGCATTTCTTAGCATACATTTAAGGGATGCCAAACTCGTCGCCAAATTAATTTAAAATAACCTTTTCTAAAATATGAAAAAAATATCTGTTATGATTAAAATTTGAGTTGCCATCATTAGAAAAAAAAAGTATTTAAAATTAGAAAAAAATTAATATTTCGAAAACTAATTCTAATTTTAAAATTCTAATACCAGTTTTGAGATCTGTGGATGAATATGGATTTTTGGTGTTAATTTCATCGCAAAGTATTCCATATTTTAGGAGAAATCGCCGTGAAACGTAATCAGTTGTTTAATCAGTCGTTTCATAGAATTGTTACATAAATTCGTTTCAATTCGATTCATTAGGATTTTATATACACTATGACGCAAAAGTTTAGACAATGAAGAAATTCTTACATACTTTGAAAAATATTTATTCAATTTTCAAATCACTGCTTGAAATTAATGTGCTGTACATATAAACAATATTTATAACAAAGAAAAGTGGAATTGTGCATATTGCAATAAATTAAATGGTAACAAAAATAAACTGCTGTCTCAAAAGTTTAGACACAAATTAAATAAAATCGAAATAAACAATTTTTAAAACCTGGTTGCGCATCCATGCTTATGTATTACGTCATATACACGAGATTGCATGGAAGAAACTAAATCTTGCATAGTTTGTGGATTGATATCGTACCATGCATTCTCAATAGATGTCTTAAGTTCCTTTTCAGAAGAGTATTGTCTAGCGTTGCTATAAACTTTGCGACACATGATGCTCCAAAGGTTTTCTATAGGGTTAAGATCTGGGCTACATGCTGGCCAGTCGAGAACTCTTATATTATGGGAATTAAACCAAGATTTTGAATGTTTTGCAGTGTGAATTGAAGCATTGTCTTGCTGAAATTCCCACTGAGGACCCCCTAGAAGCTCAGCAAATGGCAGTAGGTTTTCTTCTAATGTCTGTGTATAATGCTGTGAAGTTTGACGACCACTGGTGAAGGTCAGAGATACTTGTCCATTATAGCAAAAGGCTGCCCAAACCATCACCGAGCCCCCTCCTTGTCTGCGACTAAAAAAACGTCGAGGTTCCTTCCGCAAGTCATGCCAATACGATAAACAACCATCTGGACCATCCAGATTCCACTTTTTTTCATCGCTAAATATGACTGACTGCCATTTCTCTCCATATGACATATGCTTTCGAGCCCACATAAGTCTTTGTAACTTATGATGTGGTTTCAGAGCTGGTTTCTTCTGCATTTTGCTATAAACGATTGTTCCTTTTTCCAAAATTCGTCTACGAATCGTATCCTTTGATACAGAGAGCCCCGATGAGCTTTGAACTCCACGTACGCTCATTTGTTGAGTACTCGCTAGTCTTTGTATCAGGCGATCCTCTCGTACATTTGTCACACGTGGCCTCCCAGACCGACATTTTGCTTTATATTCGGAACCACTCGATAAAACTCTATAAATAGATTTTTTTGACCTATTAATAATAGCAGAAATTTCAGAAACGCTCTTCCCTTCCCCTTTCAACTGCCAAATCCTTGAAACCTCATTCACTTGAATTTCTTTAGCTCTCGGCATGTCGACTATGAAGCGCAATCGTTTGCAGAACTTAAGTACTCCAAATTTGTGACATCATCGATTCTAAATTTGCATATGCCAGCGAATATTCAAAGAAATTTAGAATAGTGTCTAAACTTTTGCGACAAGCACATTTGAATTTTTATGAAAAAAATTAGTATTATAGCAAATAAAATGACTGTCTTTTGTATATAGCATTTTAAATCAGTTTTTGAATATATTTACAGGTTTTTGTAATTCTGACGTCATAATTCTACATTTTAAAGCTGAATGACGTCATTGTCTAAACTTTTGCGTCATAGTGTATATAGGGTAGATTTTCTGTTATTTTTAAAATGAAATAACAATAAATAAATAAAAAAATAATTAATAACTATAGAACAAAACAATTTATAATATTTTTTGTAAATAAAAAGAAAATAAATTTAAATAACCATTTATTAATAAATAAGCAACAATAGCCGGGTTACCATGTCAGGCAAAATAACGCCATTTTGGCGCCAATTAGGTACCCCGTTGCGTATATGACATCTGTGTCTAATATTTTTCTTTTCGTTTCGTTTAAAAAAAAGAATGAAGTAAAAGCCATTTATTTTAATGGTTTCAATTTTAAATGAAAGTTTTGTATTAAATAAAATGATAATGAAATACAAATTGAATTTTGAATAAAAGTAACATGATGCATTTCTTAGCATACATTTAAGGGATGCCAAACTCGTCGCCAAATTAATTTAAAATAACCTTTTCTAAAATATGAAAAAAATATCTGTTATGATTAAAATTTGAGTTGCCATCATTAGAAAAAAAGTATTTAAAATTAGAAAAAAATTAATATTTCGAAAACTAATTCTAATTTTAAAATTCTAATACCAGTTTTCAGATCTGTGGATGAATATGGATTTTTGGTGTTAATTTCATCGCAAAGTATTCCTATATTTTAGGAGAAATCGCGGTGAAACGTAATCAGTTGTTTAATCAGTCGTTTCATAGAATCGTTACATAAATTCGTTTCATTTCGATTCATTAGGATTTTATATATATAGGGTAGATATATATATTTTTTCAAATTTGCCGAAGCAAAATAATTGTAAAATGTATGAAAAAGACGTGTTCCAAGTTTGAACCATTTATTTTTAACTATTCTTGACTTACAACAATTTAAATGTGAGAAATGGTGAAAAAAACCACCATGCAGAAAAACTTTGCCATTTCCACCTTTTTCCCGTACTGTTTAAATGTCTCAGTTGATTTAAACAAGGTTTTTTCTAACAAGCGATTTCGAGCTTTTTCATAAGTTTAGCTCTCCCAACTTCAGATTTTTTATAGGCTCGGGGCGGCCCGATAAAAAAAAAAAAAAAAAGTCTTTATTCTGACGGCCCGGTCCGTTTGAAAGTTTACCTTCATTTTGCTGGCCTGGCCCGCTGCCTATTTTCATTCACGACACTCGGTCGGTTCACTCTTTTCTGGCCGGTCCCGGGCCTTACTTTTTTCTTAAGGCTCGGGCCGAGCCGTACCTAGATATTACTCTTTCCGTGCCGGGCTGTGCTTGGGCCTTAATTTTTTTTTTATGTAGGATCGGGCCTTGCCAATTTTATTTTTTCAATAACGATCCGAGACTGGCTTCATTCTTTTTAGTTCTACATTAGTCTAAATTTTCAGTACCGGTCTCTACGCAGTGCGAATGGAAATTTTTGTCTCGGCTTGGCCTGGTCCGTGCGAAAATCTATAAAATCTGGCCAGGCACACAAATTTTGGACCTGGTTTATTACCCTTTTAATGATGTTTCTTTTTCTGAAACCAGGTCCAGCTGGACTGGGACACTAGTTGCGCACGAATGCCCCGAAAACGCTCAGTCGCACGTGATTTTAGCAATGCATGGCAGTAAAAAGCCTCGGGAAAAGTCAGCTCCCATTTATAAAAAAAAAAAAGGGTAATTCACATTATTTTTGGTCGCAGGTTATTTTAGAAATGCATGGTCTTAAAAGGCCACGGGAAAAGTCCGCTCCCGAGTATAAAAAGGGGGTAATTCATATTATTTCTGACAGAAGGCAGAACTGTAAAAAAAGGAACTTTAATTTTATTGGTAAATGAGCTCTTGACTGACATGTGGTCAAGACCCGCACAATGCTCGGGCTCTATGACGTACAAAGCCTTAACCACAAATGCCTGCAAGAAGCACTTAGACTAGTAATCTAAATCTTAACGACTTAATCTTAAGGATAGTTTGAAAATGTAGTCTGGAAGTAATAAATGTTAGGCTGGAAAAAAAAGTTACCAGGCGCAAAACAGCTTATAGCTTCAGAATTAAAAATTAAAGTTAAAAGATAATAGCTGGGGCTTTTAATTTTTAAATTTTGAATTTTTATTTTAAATTTAAGTTTTAAAAAAGGGGTTAATCTTTATCCATTCATATATATACATATATACAGGGTGATTCATAAATATCGAAACAATAGGCTATTTCCTTAAATATTGTCCCTAGACCCATACTTCCAATTGCAAAGTTTCATAAAAAAAAAGGTGCAAAATTTAATGACATAAGTTGCAACTCCATAGGGGTCTATTTGAAAAAAATCCAAAAATTAATTTTTTATACGGCCCCCGTAGTGTAAAAATTCCAATCAGGAAAACTTTCCTTATCCATTCTTGAATTAAGCACAAAAAATTGCATCTTCATATCTGAAAAACTCGCAGAGTTATGGCCGTTTAAATAATTCATCAGATTTTAAGGGATTAGACACATATTGAAATGCGTGCAATCGAAGAAGCAATGTTAGTTTAAGAGTTCTAGGAAACATGTAAAAAATATATTTCTTGAGCTAGAAGTTTGATTTTTTTTCTTTTTTTGTGATGGTTAGCCGTATAATTTGCAAACAAAATCACATCCTAATATTTCGCATAAAGTTATTTAAAAATTTAAATGTTTAGTATTTTTTTCAAGCGGATTTAATTTAAAATCTTTATAATTCGAAGCATTATTCATCGCATTTCAAATTTTGTTCGTTTAATTAAAGAGGAAAGTATAATTTTAGTTTCGTTTCAGGATTTTTTTTTAATTTTAATTTTAAAAATATTAAAAATATTTGTTTAAAAAATTATGTAACTTATTTTTTAAAAAATCATATTTTCAAAAGTAATTTTTTTTTCAATTTGCCGAAACAAAATTAATGTAAAATAGTCAAAAAAGACATGTTCCAAGTTTGCACCTTTTTAATTTACCATTAAAAAACATCATGCAGAAAAACGCATTTAAAGTTTTAAACATTGATTGGTTCCTAATAAAATGTTTAAATGCATTTTTAAAAATTGCACGTGAAAAAGTAACTTCTTTCGGTACCTTAAACTTCCGATTCAGTTTAACTTTTGCCGTTTCTACCACTTTTTTGTATTACTTAAATGTCCATAAGTAAATGTTAAATGTATAATTTGAAACAATGCTTTTTCTAACATGCCGATTAAGAGTTTTTCATAATTTTAGCCCTTACAAATTCATGCTTCTTATCGTCCCGGCGAGGCCGATAAAAAAGTCTGAATACTGCGGCCGGGCCAGACAAGGATTGGCGACTTTTTTCTGAAGACTCGGCAAGGCGGGCCTAACGTATTTTTTCATACCGAACCGGGTGTTGGCGTGATTTATGTCGGTCAATTATCTATACGAGGGATGTGGCCCCGAAGGGCGTGGGGGTGCTTTCGTGGAGGTCTTTCTAAGGGAATCTAACCCGTATTTACGCAAGAATATCCAAGGTTCGAAGAAAACCACTGAAAACTCCGAACGATTGGGCCGAAGGGCGCGATTGTGTTCGAAGCCAGCATGAGAGCAGAACCTCTCGGCCACTGGTTATACCGAACCGGGACTGGCTTCATTATTCCTAGGTCTCCCCTGGGCGAAATTTTCATTCCCGGTCTCTAGGCAACCCGTATTAAAATCGTTATCTCTGACTGACCTAATCCGTGCAAAAATAACTAAAATTTGGCTCAGCCCAAAAACTTTTACAATAAATGTATATATTTTTAAATGGCCATTATTTTACAATAAAATTTTAAAATTCATATTTTTAAAGGATAGTAGATTTTAAGGCAAAAAAATTGAAATACAGTAAAACTAGTGAAAAAAATCTGCCTATGACGGAATCCTTTCTCAAACGGAAAAATCTGTTGATCCATGAAGAATGAATACAATAATACCTGAGAAAAAATAGACTACGTTTACAACTCCTAAGAAGGGAACTTGTCTATAGCGCTTTTTTTTTCTTTCCTATGTGATTCCATCTTAAAAGATTTTACTTTATAGCATTTTTCATTGTCCAACACATGGAATATGGATTAACGATATTAAAGGAGAAGTGAATCATATACATATAAATAGAGATTCATTAATAAAACAAATAATCACAGATTTTGGTGCTTCTTTAAAAATAAATAATTATAAACATGAAAAAAGAAAAGATATAATAAGTATTTTTGGTCAGAACTCCTCCATACGAAACAACTTTTAACCATATCGATGTAAAAAAACTATGTAGAAATTCAGTCAGGTTGAGCCAGGTTATGATTTGAACTTTTTTCCAGGCGGGGCCGACCTTTTTTTTCCTATGGGTCGGTTCGGGACCGGACCTAGATATTTCGACCCGTGCAGACCTCTAGTGAAGACCACCAGCATACTTTGAAAACAGGTTTAACGTAAAATCTATATGCTGCCTATTTTATGTCCCAAGGATAGGCACTGTCTTATATCGACTTTTAATAATGTACAATTTGTGGTTGATGCCTATCTTGCATTCAAAATGAGTCAAAAACTCGTCGCTCAGAGGCATGGATAAATGGTGTAAGTCACGAATTTTGGATTTTGATATCTCTGCGAGTTTTAAAGATAGCGAGATGATTTTTTTTTCTTTTTTTTTTTGTTTAATTCAGGAATGGATAAGGAAAAATTTCCTAATTGGGAATTTTACTCTAAGGGGGCCGTATAAAAATTTAATTTTTGTATTTTCTCATACAGACCATCCATGGATTTGAAACTTATCTCATCAAATTTTGCACCTTTTTTTATGAAATTTTGCAATTGGAAGTATGTGCCTAGGGGCAATATTTATGAAGATAGCCTATTGTTTCGATATTTATGAATCACCCTGTATATATATGTGTGTGTGTGTTAAGGGTTTTCTATTTAATATTATTATAAAAAAATAAAACCACAGAATGCGAATTATTCAAATAAATTTACTTTTATTTCTTGATACATGATTAAATTACATTACATTATCCACTAATACATACTGATGTTACATGCCTCTGATTAATTTTATTAGCAGAGAAAGTAAAACTTTAGAAACTTTGAAATATGTTATCTAAACAATTCATCAAATGGTAAAAAATAATTTTTGATCTGTACATAAAACTGGCAACATTCAAACCAACCAATCTGGCAAAATTTCATGTCATTTCACGAGGAAGTATGCATGTTAAATTTAACCTATTAAAAACAATAGAAGATTAATAATAGTCCAACTTCTTATATTTTATAATACTGATGGAACATTCAAGCCAATCAGGTTTTCGTAAAATTTCCTTTCATTTCAGGAGGAAGCATGTCATGTCAGTCATGTCAGTATATGTTACACTTTATGACACTGCTGGGACATTCAAGCAAACCAAGTTTTCGTAAAAGTTAATTTCATTTCACGAGAGAGTACGTATGTTAAATGTAACGTTTGAAAAACAACACTTGACAATTAATAATAGTCCATCTTGTTACATTTTATTACATTGATGGAACATTCAAGGCAACCAGGTTCTCATAAAATTCCGTTTCATTTCACGTAGACGTATGTATGTTAATTTTAATTGATTAAAAACAACAGTAAACAGTCAAACAGGATAATAGTCCAACAAGTTACATTTTATGATATTGCTGGTACATTCAAGCCAAACAGGTTCTCATAAAATTTCATTTCATTTCACGAAAAAATACACATGTTAAATTTAACGTATATTAAAAACAACACTAGACAATTTATAATAGTCCGATTTGTTATATTTTATGACATTGATGAAACATTGAAGCCAACCAGGTTCTGCGAAAATTTCGTTTCATTTCACATGGAAGTATGTACGTTAAATTTAACGCATTAAAAACAGTAGACAATTAATAATAATACAACATGTTACCTTTTATGACATTGCTGGAACATTCAAGCCAACCAGGTTCTCATAAAATTTCGTTTCACTTCACGAAGAAGAATGTACGTTAAATTTATAATAGTCAATTTATAATAGTCCAGCATATTACATTTTATGAGGGAATTCAAACCAACCATATTCTCGTAAAATTTCGTTTCATTTCACGTTGAAGTGTGCATGTTAAATTTAACTTATTAAAAACAACAGTAGACAATTAATAATAATACAACATGTTACCTTTTATGACATTGCTGTAACATTCAAGCCAATCAGGTTCTCATAAAATTCGTTTCACTTCACGAAGAAGTATGTATGTTAAATTTAACGTAATAATAGAAGAAGACTAATAATAATCCACCATATTACATTTTATGACTTTACTTTAAAAATTATTTCCAAAACTGAAAAAACATTTATCTCATTCTTGATTCTGGTCGGGGCACTTACAATGCTTCACGTGTCTGATACCTTGATCCCAATTTGAATCTAGAAAGCTGATCACGTCTCTCCCATCGTCTTGTGGTACTAATTTATGATTATCTCGTGCTGTCATGTATTAACCTGTCTCATTTTAAACTGTTGTTTTTAAGAAAAACTCTACAAACAAAAATTATAATTAATTTTAAAAATTCAAAAACCCGACTGCGTAAAAAGCGAACTAATTAATTCTCTCTCATCAATGTTAAACTATTTTTTATATTACTTACCTTTTTTTTATTTACTTGTATGAATGACTTTTAAGTTGTGTTTAATTGTTAGTTCCTATCTATAAACACTGCTTTGATGAGGCTTATAAGATGTCTATGAAGGTTAGAAATGCTGTAAAGCTAGATATCCTACCTACACAACTTTCAGGTTGTGCAATATTTAAACGGAGCTTCTGACTGTAAAATAGTCAATGGAACATCGTCTTCATTTTGAAAGACCTATAAAATGATATGCCACTCAATAGGGTGCATAAATTTTTATTTTCGTATCTACCGCCCTGTTGTATTTTACGGCCGCCAATTTGAATTTATAAAAACAAACCTAGCCTATAACCATAGGACGGTTAAGACGAATCAATAGAGACCTCATTCATTAAAATCCATCCAGCCGTTGGGATGTTTCGAGGGTATAAAGAAATCCACATACCCAGATACGCGTGAAACACATAACCCTTCTTGGCAGTCAGGTAAGAAATATTTCACCTAGCAAACCAATGGACATCTAAATTATTAGACAGCAAGAGAATCTACATTAACACCTTCACTGTTTTTCCCGACTGCCGCTCGGGCAAAAAGAGTTGCTATCTTCGATACTAAAGGCTTTTGGATACCACTTAATTTTAACTGTAATCTTTGGTTTGTTAAATGACATATCTTTTTCAGTTGAACAAAGCCAAATATTTTAGCAAAAAAAAAGTGGTGCCATGTCCTTATTTTTAATTTATTGTGTCAAAAAAAAAAAAAAAAAAGAGAAGCAGTTAAGGGGTTAAATTTAAAGTTCAACCGAATATTTTGTTTCGTTTTCGGTACAAAATCTTAGATTCCGCGAACATTCGTTTCTGGCAAAAATACAATTGAATGTTCTGGGGGGGGGGGGGGGGATGGGGCGAAACTCAGTCGAAACTGTCGGCGTTCCTAAAAGCTTCTTCCTTTGTTTCTTCCTTTACGAATTTTCATTATTACTCTTCGATTTAACACTTTAGTGCGCAGATTTGCATACATGCAAACAGCAGGGTTTTGAATTGGATAGATTTTTTTAATTCGTATATATCTGAATCACACCAGAAAATTAAAATAGCAATATTTGCTTTAATTAATAACAGACATTCCGTTTTTAAATAACATGAATTTAACAATTTAAACTTTCTGGTGTAAAGTCAAATTCTCTGAACTACGTAATTTCTAGAACTTATTCTATCATGGGTATTAAAGGGTTAAAAGTTAAGTTTTATAAAATAAATAATTATAAAAAATAAGAAAAAAATGTTATTTAATCATATAAAAAATAAAGTATTTGTAGACATTCTTATTAAAATATTTACTAATTTACATAATTTTTGCGTAAAACAACCACACGACAGTAGTTTTTACTTGTATTTCAGATGTGCAACAGAAGAAAAGATTGACGTTTATATGAAAAATGTATCTCTGATTTTTTCATTAATTTTCCTGTGTAATAAACCTTTCAGAGAATCATATGTAATTTTTTCAAAACAAAATAAAAAATCGCGCATTTAAGGGTTAAGCTGCATTGGCTTAAAAGAGAGCATATTTATTTATTGTTATGAACTTTACTATTTATAATCACTCATTACATATCTGACTAAATTTTGAAAACGTTTTACACGTGCGCCTTAAAATCTACAGACATAACAGTGATAAAAAATTTTTGGCTTGAATACCGCAAACGTGTTTTGAATGTGCTCAAAGAAAGGCGTACAAATAAAAGTACAGAATACAATAGCTGGCCATGACTTACAAAAGTCATTATAAAAGGTAAAACGAGGTAGGGGAGAGTGGTAATGAATGGGCCAATTTTTGGTTTTTAAATTTGTAATTTTTTCTAATTTTTTTTTTTTTTTTTTTTTTTTTTTTCGTTCAGAATTGGCTCTTTAGTTACTTTACTTATTTGGTTATATAGAAAAGACAAAAAAAATTGAATTAGAAAATGTCTATAATGAATGATAATAGAAAATAAAAATATAGAAATTTGGCCCATTCATCCCCACCCATTGGATTGAACGGGCCATTGAAGGTAATGAATAGGCCACTAAATGAATTCAATGAAAAAATGTGGAATTAATCTTTTATTCCCCAAATATGACAATATGAATGGCACTTGACATGATATGATCAAAAGCATACTGAAATAGTAAGTAATACACAATGCTTATCAAAATTTATAAACATCAAAAGTCATTGTTAAATCACATAATTGTAGCAGAAAAATGACAAAATAATGAGATTATAAGAAACATAAAATATGCATAAAAATAATAGATAATACATATTAGGATTTAACGAAATTTATATTTTTCAAAATTAATATTAAACGACATGGTTGCAACACGGTTGAACTGCCTATTAATTGACTATTTAGTGTAAATTTCTGGTATTATTTATTCTACTCATCAGATTCAGAATATAAACAATTATTCTAGTTTTATATCAAATGGGGAAATACTGGCAGGTGTGGTCAACAACAGGACAGTTCACTATAATCATTTATACAATTTAACTTATGTTTCTAATGAATAACTAATATTTCTTAGGGTGAAAATGTGCAAATTTTTTTTTTTTAGTCATCACAATAAACCAATTCTAACTAGACAGTAATTTAATCTAAATCCATGACAGCCAGTTTTGTTTCATATTAAAGAGAACATCAGAAAAAAAAGAAAAGAAAACCATATTTTTATGATCAGAGCAAAGGTGGTCCATTCATGATCATGCTATAGTGGCCCATTCAGCCCCACCTATACTTCTGGAATATATTCAGGTTTTTTTTAGTACATTAAATTCAAATAACATCTAAATACATCCTAAAACTAGTTTACAGATATGCCAAGACTTGCTAATACACATATCTGCAATGAAATAATAGATATTTTTTCGCTTAATTTATTTTACTGAAAAGGGAAAAAATTTACTTTTCAATCAGATTCTTGACCATCCTACTCTAGTGGGATAATGGCTTGTCCCAAACAATGCAAAGTTTGATGAGTTTGGTAGAACAAATAGCTACATCTATTGGTGGCATTTAAAATAATTTTATGCAAATACTTTTTCATATTTTGATAATGGCCCATTCATTACCACTCTCCCCTACTTATACTTAACCCTTCACTGCACCACGTGCCACATCTGGCACATACCTAAAAACACTGTCATCCTTTTTATGTGCCATGAATTTGGCCAATATGATCTCTATCCTTGATCAAGAAATAGTCCAAAAAATGGAATAAAACTTATTTTGTCCATGTCATATGGCTGCATTTGTCAAAAAATTATAATTTGTTCTTCAGAAACAAAAAAAAAATCGATCAAACTATTAAGGTAAAATTTACTTTCATTATTTTTACTGAATAATTAAAAATATTAACATAAAAAAAAGTTGCAGAGTGTTAAGCAGATAAAATTAATTAATTTAAGCTCATTTAGTTGTAAAATATAGCAATACAATATTTTAAAACCCTAATTGTGTACATAGGGTACACGCCATAAAATATCAAATTTTAGCTGAAAATTTGAAATTTAATTTATTTTACTATTTTTCCCATTATTAGACTGATACATAGATTTCAAATAATTTTTTTCATAGAAATAGAAAAAATCGTGCAGTGAAGGGTTAAAACATTTTTTATATAGATGAAATTCGTATAATTAAAAAACTATTCTGTGTTATTAATTAATTGCATCTTATTTCGTACGAAAATTAGAAGTTTTTGGTCAGAGGCACAGAAAGGCACACATATATGTATATGTGTGTTTACTAGATGTGTGGGGGTTTTTATACATATAATTAATTAAAAATTATATATATACGTGTATATGTACTGATTAAATTAAATTTATTTTTAAGCTAGTTTCGTTTTCGTTTTTGCGTAAACTAGGAAGATAACCCAAATTCGGTTTATGTTCGTTTTCTCTCTTAAAAAATTGTTTCTGTTGAACTCTAATATTAAAACTGTAGAACTAAAGAGTCAGTTTCAAAAACAGTTGCGATTTCATATCGTGCTCTATCTTGTATTGATAGATAATAATAATAATAAAAAAAGACATATCAATAAAAATAAAATCGATAATAATCAAACCTTATAAAGAAAATTACAATCGTCTCAATGGAAAGAGTTTGGTTAAGCAGAAATAGAGTTTTGTAATCAAACCAGCAAGTCCTCATTCTAAAAGTATTGTTCACTACTTTTTAGCTTATATTATTTACAATGATTATAATAACTAAGATATTACCCTTTTTATCTTATTGACCTGGAGGAAGCTGCATAAACCATCTCCTCATCGAGTTGACGGCTGAAATCACAGGATTAGTTGAAACTCGATTCGCATATTAAAACGAAACTGGTCTGTCAAGTCATATCTTGGTGGAAAACACCTGCAAACACAATTTTAGTGGTTCACTGGTAGGTTTACCATTGTGTTTTCTTGCTCCCAGTCCTCCACGTTTTCATACCTTTGGGTGTAGAGAATCACTAGGGAAGCACCGAATAGTGATTGTGGCCGAATACCGAATGCCAAATATTCGGCCAGCAGGTTTATCAAATACCGAATATACGGCTAGCCGAATAGTAACTCTTAGGCAGAATACCGAATATTTGGCTGGCCAAATACTTTTATATCTCAGAGTTTAACGGTATCAAAAAGTTAAATTTCAAACAATTTTACATAATATTTAGCACACATACTTCAATTGTGATAAACAAGACTTTTTTATAAGAAAACTTTGCACTAAAAAAATCTATGTTTTGAGTTATATAAGAAGAGGATGGCTTTATTAATTCAAACTTTAAATTCTATGCCTTCTGTGAATTCAAACAATTGAATAGAATTTTCTTCTATTGAACAAGAAGCAATATATCATTCCACTTATTCCATCATAAATGCAAAATGTGTCACTTCAGTAACTGATTTTTCGTTCACAATTTTAGCAAAAATGAGGATATTTTAGCGAGATTTGCATCATATTAATTTGTTTGTGCAAAATGTGATTATATCATTGGAAGTGACTGAATGGTTCTGTCCAATTGCTCTGAATATCTTTATTACCTGACAGTTAAAAACAGAAGTAGTGAAAAGTTTTATAAAATATTTTAAAGAGATATTTTAAGTATTCGGTTTGGCCGAATAGTTCAATATGCGGTCAAATCGAATATTCGGTAGACTGAATAGTTTGATATTCGGCCAAGCCGAATATTCGACATATCGAATACTTTGATATTCGGCCTAACAGAATATTCGGTAATATGGCCGAATACGAAATAGATACGGAATATTCTGGGCACCCCTAAAAATCACTATGATAAACCTACCGATCAAACAATAAAATCGGGTCTCCGGATGCTTTCCACCAAGACATGACTTGGCAGACCAGTTGCATTTTAATATGCTAATCGAGTTCTGTCTAACGCCGAAATTTCAGCCGTCAACTTGATGAGGCGATGGCTTGTGTAACCGCCTACCGGTCTATTAAATAAACTGAATTTCTTCTCTTAGATTTTATATGTTGATGATCATTAGTTATGAAAGGATGATTAAAAAAATATATTTTAAGATAATATTCTAAAACACAGTAGGTTCCGGTTATTTGGAAGACCGTTTAAATGAGGCTGCCATTTAAGACTGCTCTCAAATCCAAATCGACTACTTTCTGACACATTTTGTAATTAATTTTTGTTCGGAAACGCGTGAAATTGGCAGGGGTTGTTTTTGCAGAAACTATGTAATCGAAATACGGTTTCCATTTGTTGGTAAACGCAAAAGATCTTCCAGAAAATGCTGTCAAAGTGAGCGTTTTGAAGGAAATTTCCACGCTAGATACCGCGAGGCGTGAGAAAAGCCTGTTGTCACGTGACCACAACCATTTATAACTCGATAGGTAATTTATTTATCAAAAAATGGAAACCTCAATAGCGCTATAACTAGTCTCAAGGATAGTTGAGAATCGAGATCATATGAGTCTTGGGACCCTGAATCACATCTTGTTCTGGTGATCATAATAAAACTGCTTATAAAGAAAATTATATTAACCACCAAAAAAATAAAAACGGGTCGTGCGAAATAGAGTAACAGTGCGGTTCTGTACTGAAACCAGCAACTTATTGTCTTGAAAATTAATTGATATTCTTTGTTATCGCTTACATACATCGCTTAATTGACGATGATTGATCCTTTTATGTTTTATAATGATTCAGTAAGTTTCGCGTCATTAAGTGAGGTTTTTTTTGTTTTGTTTTGTTTTGTTTTGTTTTAAGAACCATCTTAGTTGAGACAATATGTCAAAATCAAAATGTCAAAATATCATTAAATTTAATATCATAAGACTAAACGCAATTTTTCACCTTGATTCAACATAAAATATGTAATGTGAACATTAAAAAGGTCCACAATTTTACTTAAAAGGCGACTAATGTAATGTAAAAGATGTTACAAGTTTAAAATATACATTTTATTTAAAAACTTCTTAGTACTTTCAAACCTTCCAGGTTCATCATCAGAGAATATCTTGATAACTAAATGTTGTTTATTTATACAAATACGTCACTCTGTTTTGAAAATGAGAGAGCTAATAATTACTGTTTGTTGAAAGTAGAAGTAGCAGTAGCAGTTTCATGGATTGAATTTTAATTAGAGGAAATATATATTATTATTATTAATTGCAGTTCCATTTATTTTATGACATCACTTTGTTTCTCATACGTCACTTTCCATGGGTAGAAAAATATTTATTTTCTGTACTTTAAATTTTTATTACGTCACTTTGCTCAGGTTTCCATTATTAATTGCAGTTCCATTTATTTTATGACATCACTTTGTTTCTCATACGTCTCTCTCGTTTAAGTTTCAATCAGAATATCGCAATTGATTTTGATCAGGCAAAAATCATATTCCCAACATCCAATTATTATACATCCACTATAAGAGAATCAATAGAAATCCTGTATAAAAGCAGTCAAGTTTGTAACGACGCGACGCCCTATCGTACAATATCCCCAGTTTGTGGTTCAATATCCTGAAAACCTGAGTAAAGTGGTGTAATAAAAATTTAAAGTACAGAAATTAAATATTTTTCTATCCATGGAAAGTGACGTATGGGAAACAAAGTGATGTCATAAGATAAATGGAACTGAAATTAATAATAATAATATATATTTTCTCTAATTAAAATTCAATCCGTGAAACTGCTACTGCTATTTCTATTTTCAACTCTAGTAATTATTAGCTCATTTTCAAAACAGAGTGACGTATTTGTATAAATAAACAACATTTAGTTATCAAGATATTCTCTGATGATGAGCCTGGAAGGTTTGAAAGTACTAAGAAGTTTTTAAATAAAATGTATATTTTAAACTTATAACATCTTTTTCATTACATTAGTCGTCTTTTAAGTAAAATTGTGGAATTTTTAATGTTCACATTACATATTTTATCATTGAATTAATTTTTGATAATTGAGGCTGTTGCATGATTGGCACAAATCGGAAAGAATATGTGCCAATTAACCGGATAATCTACTGTGTAATAGTAGTTTGTTGTGAAAGTACTGACATTTTTTTATTCATGAATTTTTTGCATGCATTCTTGGTTTTCTCATTAACCGTGAAACTGAAAAATATGAAAACACCCTGCAAAGCCGTGCACGCAGAATGCAGATAAACTATCCATTCCGCTTTTGTAATTGAACCTATTACACCAAAAATCCACATCAAGCCCATGGCGCTACCTAATCTCAAAGATAGAAAAAGTTGCGATCTGAGATCATACGAATCATTCGACCCAGAATCGGATCTTGTTCTGGTGATCATAACAAAACTGCATATAAAAAAAATTATATTTATCACGAAAACAATGAACACGGGAATCCCAAAATAGAGTAACAGAGCGGTTTTGTTCTTAAACCAGCAAGTCATCGGCAAGAAAATTAAGCTATATTTTTCGCTTTCACTTACACTATCCACGATTATTGCAAAGATCATGAATAACAAAGGTATTCCCCATGCGTATAGAGAATACATGGAGAAACGAAATATCATTGAGCGACGAGTGTTTAATCGGAGGCTACATGTAGCTAACCTGATTGCGTACCAGACATCGAAGGATATAACATTCATCCAGAAAAACGAAGACAACAGACTATATATCCTAAATATACCAATGACTTTACAATCCGCCTGGTCGTGTATTTTCATCTGGATAAAAGAATTTGTATATGTAGCCAGTAAGGAAATGCAAAGCGAAACTAAGCAATATCCCGGGAGATTTCTCAATTTTTCAGTAACACAAAACATTAACAAATGAAGTATGATGCATATAGATGATATAGATGTTCCAACAATAGAAACGATGTTTTCAATATTTGATGAGTATGATTCTTCGTCTTCCATGGGCGGAAAGAAGTCTGGACATATAAACAGCAAACCTCCTCTGACCGTGTAATCGGACGTGTTAAACATTCTTTTGTATAAAGGCACATATACAGACAGATTCGGGAATACTTCGTAAAGTTCTGGTTCTACAGTTAAATGAAGACAATTTAAAAATTCCTCACTTAATACTGAAAAATCTACAGTATCTGGAATTTTAGTCGTTAGTTGGTTTGCGTCTAAATCAAGAATGGAGCTGCTGTTTCCATAGTTCTCTGAATGTCCCACTGAATTCATATTATGAGTATCTGTAACCGCCGAGGTTACACTAATTTCAGGGTATCCTGTTGTGTTATGATAGTAATAACGAATGTTACTGATATTCGCAGGTGGTTCAGCGCTATAAACATATTTCGTTATGTTCAATTCCTGCTTATCATTTTCCTTGTCTGTTGGTGTTATGTGAATGGATACTGAAAATCCGAGACACCAGGTGTATGCGCAGTACAGTAGCAAAAGACTTTTCATTTTTGGAAGTGCAAAACTGTTTGAAAATGTTGCTGCCAAATCATTCAAATTTTCTCCATCACTAAATACCAATTTTTCTTTGACCTGTAATAATAAAAAATACATTTATAGTTTTAAAGAAAGATATATGAAAATATGTATTATAATTTTTCAAAAATAGAATAATGATTAAATATTATATTCAGATAATAAGATATTCAGAATATATTAATTAAAATAAATAAATTCCGAATATCAATGTGCAAGAATTTCCATTTTATGTTTAAAAAAATGTTATAAAACTCTATTTTAGTTTTCACAAGTTACGCTGTAAACAACGAGAAATATTTCAGGATCTAGCAAGACTTTTCGAAATTACAACAAAACCTTTTCGGAGTTATCTACGATTTCGAAAAGCAGCCTTTTATCGTCAGAATCCTCACAAACCAATAGAATTCTGATAGTTAAAGAAGAATATGGGGCATTCTCACAATCTTTTGACTTTTGGGGGGAAAAAATCTGACAAAATTAAATTTACTAAAATAACACTAGCAGGAATGACAGAGCTAAGCTCGGTCAAAATTAGCTTTCTGTTTATCTCGATATATTTTTCCCACTGAATCATTCTTGCTGTTTTAGATGCAATTAGCTTGACCATGAAACATAGTGACCCAAAATGACCCACTTATCGAGTTTTTTCGAACATCCGACCTATCACAATGCTTTTCTCGAGCCTGAAAACGATGGAATACAAATTTAGTAAAAATCGTTAGTCGTTTTCTAGGTAAAATAAGCTTGATCCACGTTGATTCAAAAAAACCACTAACCGTAATTCATCGACAGATGTGAGCTATTTCAATGGTCTTTTTGTACTGTGAAACGGTATAACAAAAAAAATTGCCAAAATTGTTTGAACCTTTATGAGATGCCGTTAGCTTGACCCCGACCCATTATCACCAAAATGACCCACTAATAGAATTTTCTTCAGCATGCGACCCAGCCCAATGTTTTTATATTGTCCAGAAACGGGTTAGTACAAAGCTTTGTCAAAATCTTTTGAGCGGTTTTTTAGATACAGTTAGCTTGATCCTGATCTATTAGGACCCAAAATGACCCATTGATTGAATTTTCTTGAACATGCGACCCTGCACAATGCTCTTATCATGCCTGGAAACGGTATTATACAAAATTATGTTAAAATGTTTTGAAGAGCTTTTTAAATACAATTAGCTTGACCCTGATCCATTTTGATCCAAAATGACCAAATAATCGAATTTTCTTGAACATGCGACCTAGTTCAATGGTCTTCTCGAGCACGAAAACGATAGAATATAAAATTTAGTCGAAATCGTTAGAGCCGTTTTTTAGATAAAAGGCCAGATCATGCCCAGAAATGGTATACGTAATATAAAATTTGGTCAAAATGTTTTGAGCATGTTTTTAGTTTCAATTAGCTTGACCCTGGCCCATTGTGACCCAAAATGACACACTAATTGAATTTTCTCGAACATGTGACTTAGCCCAATGGTCCTCTCATGACCAGAAATGGCCGTATATTAAAAAATTTCGTGAAAACGTCTTGAGCCTTTTTTTAGATATAATTAGCTTGACCCTGACCCATAATGACCCACTAATCAAATTTTCTCGAACACGTGACCTATCCCAATGGTCTTTTCGTGCCCGAAAACGGTAGATTACAGAATTTCGTCAAATCGTAGTGCAGTTATCTAGATAAACTTAGCTGGACCCACGGTGACCCAAAAATGACCCACTAATCGAATTTTCCTGAACACGTTACCCATCCCAATGGTTTGTTCGTGCCCAAAAATGGTTAGATACAAAATTTAGTCAAAATCGATTGAGCCGTTCTCTAGATATAATTAGCTTGACCCTGACCCATTATGACCCAAAATGACCCACTAATCGAATTTTCTCGAACACGAGACCCATCCCAATGGTCTTTTAGTGCCCGAAAATGGTTAGATACAAAATTTAATCAAAATCGATTGAGCCGTTCTCTAGATATAATTAGCTTGACCCTGACCCATTATGACCCAAAATGACCCACTAATAGAATTTTCTCGAACACGAGACCCATCTCAATGGTCTTTTCGTGCCCGGAAACAGTAGAGTGCAAACTTTCGTCAAAATCGTTAAAGAAGTTATCTAGATAAACTTAGCTTGACCTACGTTGACCCAAAAATGACCCACTAATTGAATTTTCTCGAACATGTGACGTAGCCCAATAGTTCTCTCGTAATCCAAAATTGTAGAATATAGAGTTTAGTGAAAATCGTTAGAGTCGTTTTTTAGATAAAATTGGCGTGACTCATAGTGACCCAAAAATGAGCCACTAATCGAAGTTTCACGAACATGTGACCTAGCCCAATAGTTTCTTCGTGTCGAAAAACGGTTGGATGTGAAATTTGGTCAAAATCGATTGGGCCGTTTTTTAGATATAATTAGCTTGACCTTGACCCATTACGACCCAAAATGACCCATTAAACGAATTTTCTCGAACACGTGACCTAGCCCAATGGTCTTATAATGCCCGTAAATGGTAAAATACAAAATTTCGTCCAAATCGATTGAGCCGTTCTTTAGATATAATAAATTTGACTCTGACCCATTATGACCCAAAATGACACACTAATCGAATTTTCTCGAAGACGAGACCCAACCCAATGATCTTTTCGTGCCCGAAAATGGTTAGATACAAAATTTAGTCAAAATCGATTGAGCCGTTCTCCAGATATAATTAACTGGACTCTGACCCATTATGACCCAAAATGACCCACTAATGTAATTTTCTCGAACGCGAGACCCATCCCAATGGTCTTTTCGTGCCCGAAAACAGTAGAGTGCAAAATTTCGTCAAAATCGTTAATGAAGCTATCTAGATAAACTTAGCTTGACCTACGTTGACCCAAAAATGAGCCACTAATCGAATTTTCTCGAACATGTGAAGTAGCCCAATTGTTCTCTCTTAATCCAAAACTATAGAATATAGAGTTTAGTGAAAATCGTTAGAGCCGTTTTTTAGATAAAATTGGCGTGACCCATAGTGACCCAAAAATGAGCCACTAATCGAAGTTTCTCGAACATGTGACCTAGCCAAATAGTTTCTTCGTGTCGAAAAACGGTTGGATGTGAAATTTGGTCAAAATCGATTGAGCCGTTTTAGGTAGATTTCGTATGAAATACTACCTATTGGGATCGTTCCTGTGTTGGAATTTCTGAAACATTTTTGCAGATCTACACCGATCATGACCCCTAGAACCCAAAACCACCCTCAGTAAAAAACTTTATATATCTATCTATCTATCTATATATATATATATATCACTTTCTTCTGGTCACGATAACTTTCGTAATTCTGCACCAATCTCTTCCAAACTGATACATAAAATCAAAGGGCATAAAATCTCGGTCAAGTTCGTTAATGGGCAAAATCGGACCAAGGGGATGGAAATAGGGAGGGGTTTTGTGAAAACCGAAAACCCCCCATAACTTCTCAATTTTTGTACATATCAAATCAGTTTAAAGTTTTCATTACTTCTATAAATAGGGCCAAAATTTTATGTATCCCAGATTTTTGATAAAGTTAAAAATGGGCTCAAGGGGCGCAAAAAATAGGGTTTTTGGGAGAAAAAAAATCATAACTTCGTCAATTCTCAAGATATCAATTCCAATTAATTTTATTATAAATCTCCTTAATATTATCTACACCTTTTATATTCACAAGTTTTCGATAGGACCAATTCGTACCGAAAAAAAAAATTAAAAACGAAAACAAAAAGGGGGTTTGAAGAAGTAAAAAATCCATAACTCCGACAATTCAAAAGATATAAAATCCCCATGAATTTATCATATATCTTCTTAATATTGTCTACAACATCTATATAGACAAGTTTTGGATAGGATCAATTCTTTTAGCAAAAACAAATTAAAAATACATAGCGGTTGAAGAAAAAAATCATCTAAGTAGGGCTGTATTCTAATCCAAACTGCGTATTTTCTGACTCATTTTACAATTCATTTTTGCTCTTAAAGGCTTTCAATTGGTACGTTTTCTTACTCAGAAACTGTATAATGTACCGTAATGGTCCATTTTTTGATAAAGGCAGAATATATATTTTTTTTTAAATGCTGTTAAAGTGGGCATTTTGAACCGAATTTCTCGAAGCGGATTGTGTTGGAAAAATCATTGCATTAAGGATGCACTCAAATCCAAACTGCTTATTTTCTGACTCATTTTTAAATTCACTTTTGCTCTCAAACGCGCTCAAAAAATCGGTAGATTCGCTTATTCAGAAACTATATAATGTACCGCAATGATCGATTTTTTGATGGAGGCAGAATATATTTCAAAACATGATGTCAAAGTGGGCATTTTGAACGGAATTTCCCGAAGCAATTGTGTTATCACTTTCTTCTGGACACGATAACTTCCGCAATTCTGCACAAATCTCTTCCAAACTGATAAATAAAATCAAGGGACATAAAATCTCGGTCAAGTTCGTTAATGGGCAAAAGCGGACAAAGAGGATGGAAATAGGGAGGGGTTTTGTGAAAACCGAAAAAACCCCATATCTTCTTAATTTTTGTACACTAGGGGGCTCGGCCCCCTACGAGCTACGCTCGCCAACCCCCGCTCAGACACCGCAGACTCTAAATGCACGCTAATTTGATCGGCTTTAAAAAGATTTCGAAAGATTGAATTATAATGTAAAAAGCAGTGGCGATCTCCCTATAAACGAATTTCTATTCATTTGTCTTTGAATGGGGAATTTTAACGCCAAATCCGCTGCGGTACTGCTTGATTATCTCGTCGACCAATTTCGCCAAATTATATAACTCGCCAAATTATACAAATTGACATAATTTTTTATTTTAAATAACAATAGAACAAATAAATTCGTACAACATTAATAAAAATACAAATAAAACGTCGAATAAAAATAACTTGATGACGTAGATACGTGTAACAACATTTCAAAATAAGCTAATATAAAAGGAATTAAGTAAACAGAGTCTTTGTCTCCTGGTATTTTTTAACAAAGCGAAAAGAAAGTTCTTTTAAATGAGACATTTTAAATTAATCGTTTTTAATCTAACGTAATTTTTACCAAGCTATTTTTTTCTTTTTTAAATATTCCCGTGAAGATACTTTTGTTAGAAATGAAATATTATTTGCGCTTTCCTAACAAAAATAGTTGAAAAGATCCTCTCAAAATATTAAATAAATGTCTAGCGCAATTTCTAAATTTAAACTTTTTTGCAATATTATTTTGTGTTCATTTTATGTAATAACTATAATGTGATGTAAATATGACGTAATTTCTCCTACGACTTCTAACGCATGTTAATGAACTTATTATTTTACAATATCCTTTCTCTTTTAAAATTCACGTGTGTACTTTTTATGACATCATTTTTAATAAATTCCTGCTTTTTATACGTAATTATTTAATTTTAATTTGAAAGTTTTTTCCTATTTATAATAGTCACGTGTAAATAAATTTTTAATTTGAAGCAAATATTATTGCTTGCGCTTTTTATAGAGTTGGCAACAATTTAATTAGTACAATTTTCTGAAATCTGTAAAAAATATCTCTAGAAATGCTGAAAATTTGAATTTAAAATAGAAATAAAACCTGAAAAAATGAGTCAAAATAAAAAAAATTAATGCAATCTGCACTCCGGCAAATTCTAACGCGTAAAATGATCTAAAAATGATTACACTGCCATGTATAGTTTTTGCTGCTATAAAACTTTTTTAGTGGAACGATTTTGTCCAACTTTAGCATTAAATATCTCTTAAAATAATTCTTCGATTTAAAAACTGTCTGCATCAGCATGTTTATCAAACATTTCTGTATAAAACCACCGATTTTCATATTTTTGTATGCATTATTTTTCTTAATATTAACGAAGAAAGACTTCCGGTCACAAAAAATTCAAAACCGGCGGCGACGGCGGCGGCGGCGGCGGCGGCGGCGGCGGCGGCGGCGGCGGCGGCGGCGGCGGCGACAGCGGTAGTTACTTTTTTTTAGAATAGAGAGATATCAAATCAGTTTAAAGTTTTTATTACTTCTAAAAATAGCGCCAAAAATTCATGCATCACAGATTTTTGATAAAATTTAAAATAGGCTCAAGGGGCGCAAAAAATAGGGTTTTGGGGAGAAAAAAATTCCTTACTTCGTCAATTCTCAAGATATCAAATCCAATAATTTTATTATACATCTTCTTAATATTACCTACAACTTTTATATTCACAAGTTTTTGATAGGACCAATTCGTACCGCAAAAAAAAAATTAAAAACGAAACCAAAAAATAGGGGTTGAAAAAGAAAAATTTTCATAACTCCGTCAATTCACAAGATATAAAATCTCCATGAATTTATCATATATCTTCTTAATATTGTCTTCAACATTTATAGCGACAAGTTTTTGATAAGGCCAATTCTTACAGCAAAAACAAATTAAAAATACATAGCGGTTGAAGAAAAAAATCATCTTATTAAGGGTGCATTCAAATCCAAACTGTCTATTTTCTTACACATTTTTAAATTCATTTTTGCTCTCAAACACATCCAATTGCTAGATTCTCTTATTCAGAAACTATATAATGTACAGTAATGATCGATTTTTTGATAGAGGCCAAATATATTTCAAAAAATGATGGCAAAATGGGCATTTTGAACAGAATTTCCCGAAGCGATTGTGTTAGAAACGAAAAATATTGCCCTACTGAGAAAATAATTGTTTATTAATGAAGTTTTAATTAATTGAAAGAAAAATAAAAACACAGGTCGCTTATAATTCTTTTCAAAAATCACGTCAGCATGTTACATATTTTTTTTTTATTATTAAAAATGAATTTGAAAATGTGCCAGAAAATTTCGAGTTGTTGAGTATGGAAAAATATTTTTTTAATATCGCCTTAACATGATTCTGATAAAATCAGCTATTTTATAAAAAGGAAATAAAAACTCGTCAAAAGCAGACAGATAAAACTATTAAAGTGGATTTATATCTAATAATAATTTAGTTTTTGTTGGTGAAATTAGTATACTTAACTTCGAAATCTACCTCTTCCTGTAGGCCGGGCCGGCAGGGATTTTTTTTAGATATAATTATCTTGACCTTGACCCATTACGACTTAAAATGACCCATTAATCGAATTTTCTCGAACACGTGACTTAGCCCAATGGTCTTATAATGCCCGAAAATGGTAAAATACAAAATTTCGTCAAAATCGATTGAGCCGTTCTTTAGATATAATAAGTTTGACTCTGACCCATTATGACCCAAAATGACCCACTAATCGAATTTTCTCGAAGACGAGACCCATCCCAATGATCTTTTCGTGCCCGAAAATGGTTAGATACAAAATTTAGTCAAAATCTATTGAGCCGTTCTCTAGATATAATTAACTTGATCCTGACCCATTATAGACCCACTAGTGTAATTTTCTCGAACGCGAGACCCATCCCAATGGTCTTTTCGTGGCCGAAAACAGTAGGGTACAAAATTTCGTCAAATTTCGTTAAAGAAGTTATCTAGATAAACTTAGCTTGACCCACGGTGACCCAAAAATGACCCACTAAACGAATTTTCTCGAACATGTAAGTTAGCGCAATAGTTTTCTCGTAATCCAAAACTGTAGAATATAGAGTTTAGTGAAAATCGTTAGAGCCGTTTTTTAGATGAATTTGGCTTGACCCATAGTGACCCAAAAATGACCCACTAATCGAAGTTTCGTGAACATGTGACCTAGCCCAAAAGTTTCCTCATGTCGAAAAACGGTTGGATGTGAAATTTGGTCAAAATCGATTGAGCCGGTTTTTAGATATAATTAGCTTGACCTTGACCCATTACGACCCAAAATGACCCCCTAATCCAATTTTCTCGAACACGTGACCTAGCCCAATGGTCTTATCATGCCCGAAAATGGTAAAATACAAAATTTCGTCAAAATCGTTAGAGCCGTTTTTAAGATAAAATTTACATACACACACACACATAATTTTTGCTCGCATTATAGTATAAGATTTTAATCTGATAGACGAGTGCCTTAATGATTCAAAATGAAGAAAAAATGGTCAGCAGCGAAAATTTTTTTATTTAACTGAGGTTTAAGTTAAACTTGCGAGTTTCTTACCATTTTACCCCTATAACTTTTTCTTTTTTTCTAAATTTGTATTTATAATGAATTTGCATAGTACCCACAGGACATTCAAATAAGAAATAATTACAATGTATTACTTTTAATACAGAATTTTTGTATAACATTGTCTTAGACGGTTGTTAAAGAAGGGACAGTAAGGTAAAAAAAGGGGATGGTATTGGAAAAAAGGGACGGTAAGGATGGAACGGTAAGGAAAATTACCACCTATTTTTAGGAAAATCATGTTAAGAGTCAGTGATAGCCACAATTTTCATTGATTTTTAGAAACAGTTGTTAACACTGGATTAAATTAATTTTTTTTTTTTTTTAATTTACCTCGAAAAGTGCAGGAATAAACCTTGGGGACGGTGAGACTACCAATAAAGCCACGATGCTTGAAATTGATATTTAAATGCTGATTTAAATTCTACAGTAAATTTCCTGCCAAAGAATTTTAAACATTATTTCTCTAGCATACTTCTGCAAGAGAAAAAACGTGAAAAAAATTCTGTGGCTGCACCTGAAATGATTTTCTGTATAATTTTAGAAGAGGGGTGGTAAGGAATCTAAAACCCAGGGACAGAGTTTAAAAATTAATAACAACCCTAAAACTGTGTGCAGGTTAATTTTTAGCTACATATTTATATAAAACAATAGTTCCAGTTTCAGAAAAAAATTACATCGAATTACTTTTATTGAAACAATTTTATCCAGACAGTTCCAAACTTAAAAATCAGCATCAGGGACACGGGACGGTATAGGAGTTTTCCAGGTGTTTGGACCCCCAACATCGTCCAAAACTTATTTATCTCGTTAATATTGTTGTGCAATCATGCAATGGGATGTTCCCCAGTATATGAAATTAAAAAACACAAAAAAGTGTATTAAAATAATTATTACCCAGGGACATGAAAGTCAAAAGATTGTGAGAATGCCCAATATCTGAAACTAAAGTTTCTTTTGCTGCCAGATTAAAAAAAAAATCGAAATGTTTCCGTGTAGTTTTTACATTGTATTAGTCAGCTTTCTCAACACGAACTATCAGTTTTTCGTATGTTGTCAATTTTCAAATACACAGTTTCAGCTGCATAGCAAAATTTATACATGTAAGAGTAACAAAATGTTACTTTTATTGTTAATGTTAATGCTATCAATTTATTTGGTGTATTTACATGTCTGTTGAACATAAAAATGTTCACTTAAAAAGTGATAGCATCCGAAGCAACCGATGTTTTTTATTAAGAAAACTGATTAATACAATGCATCACTCAGAAGCATTTTTTTTTTGTTGTTTTGTTTTGTTTTGTTTTTTTCCCTTTAGCGAGCAGCGACAGAAACGATAGAAACGCCGCACCCGTTGTAAGCGCCGCACTCCTAAAATTGGCCTCGATAAGCTAAAAAATATCGTAATCGCCGCACCCGTCTTAAACGCCGCAACAGTGGGAACGCTACTCTTGTCGACACCGTCACATTGACCTAACTTTAATCAAAGTTTTCTGGACAGTGTAGGGTGCCTCATTTTTAATAAGTTAAGATGTCTAAAATTTTATTTAAAATATTTAAATCATGTTTTTAATATTTTTATGCAATTTTTAAATTAAGCAGACGTCAGTTGGTATTTAAACCATCCAGAGCGCGTTACGTGGACCCCTCTCTTAGGCGCTCCACGTTTTTTTTTAAAGTGATCTGCGCCACTTGGCACGTTTTTTATGAGTGGGTCGCGTCCACTCTAGGCCTTCTTTACTTTCTATTCAAAGTGCTCATCAAAATCTGAGTCGTGAATATCAGTGGTGTAGTCGTAAAAAAAAAAAAAAAAAAAAACAGAGGGTATACGCTCTAAGCAGAGGCTATACGCTCGTCAGAGCGTATACCCTACAGTGTATATACTATAGTTTTCTAGAGAAACAGAGGGTATACGGTGTTCCTTTAAAAAATCCAGATGGTATACGTCGAACGTATACCCCCGCATACCCTCCACTACATCCCTGGTGAATATCAGAATGGAAGAGTTGTAAATTTTCTTCGTCCACGCTGTATGGTTCGGTATCATCATCGGGAATGTCACAGTTTTCATTATCAGCAAGTGGTGTAATGATTTCAGCCTGTGATAAACTGTATTTTATTGAAGAAACAGGCACATCTTTCGAAGCTCATAATATACATTTTACCAACTCTTAGAAAAAAGCTACTTTATGACACATTTCTAGATTCATTTTTGTTCGGAAATGCATGTAATTTGCACATATTCTTATTCAGAAACTATGTAATCGCAATATTTTTTCTATTTTTTGGTAAGGATAGAAGATCTTTTAGAAAATACTGTCAAAGTGGACGTTTTGAACCGAATTACCGCACCGGCAGCCTGGGAAAGGCGAAAAACGTATCACGTGTCCAGAAAACGTGACCAGACTTAGCAATCATTATATATTCGGAAGGGGGCTTACTTTTGGTATTTTACGGTACTAATTTCCCCAACGGAAACTAAATCAAGATTAGTGATATACTAAGATAATTTTTGGTATTTTTCTGAGAAGTAATAACATTTTGATAGAGATTCAATCTGTTTCATAAATACGAAGTTATGATACATGTAATGTTTTTATAATTCCCCCTACCTTAATTTTTTGCTGTAAGAGTTCATCCTATTAAGGTGCCTGCCTACGTATGGAGCAATTTTTTCCAAAAAAGCTATTTAATTATTTTTTAAACTTATTTTTACTAAGATTAGGACTAGAAAATGTGAAAAAAAGCAAAGAATATTTCATTCATTGATAAAATTTTGGTAAATGGAGGAATTTATACTAAAATTTAGTGAAATTTGACCCGAAACGCAAAACGTTCTAAAGGAAATTCTACTGCATGTATCTTAATTTCCTTTTTACACTTCATATTTATGACATTGGTGAAGGCAATGAACTAAAATCTAAGAGATTCTTTAAGTATTTCAAAACTTATAGCATATCATACCTGTTTACATGTTAATTTTCATAAAATTCATCGATGTCATTCCACAAAAACTTCCATAAAACAAAAAATATTTATTCAAAATTTTAATCTTTAGTTCATTGCCTTCACAATAGTGTAAATAACATATATTTTAAATTTCATAGTGATATTCCAATAACTTTTCGAGAAATCATGTTTTGCGTATGGAACTTTTACCGAAAATTACATTTTCAAAAAATGCATTTAAAGTTTAATCTTTTACTACAAGAATTTACAGTAATATACATCTAAATTTCATGGAGCATATTATTTACATTTCTTATTATTAAACAAATGCATCAAAAATCGCGAAATTTCTCCAAACATATGACCCTTTAAAAGCAATTTAAAAATTTAAAAATTTTAAATTTTAAAGCCCTTTAAACAGCACTCCTGGTTTGAGTGACAGCTGTTGAGTAGTTTAAAACCGCTAAAACTCCGGATCTATTTATCGTACAATAAAAACAAATACAGTTTTGGAAAGGTAAAAAGTTGGTCTTTAATAAAATAAAATAAAATAAATTTGCCAATTTTGGTCGAAGATTGCATTTTCAACGTAGTCAGATACCTTAAAAACTTGTTACTACTAAAGTTACAGCTAATGTTAAGAAGATTTATTTATTGTTTCATTAAATAAATCACACATTATATTTTAAATTTTAACGTTATTTTTATTGAGATACTCGCGCGTTTACTAATGCAACCCTATATACAGCATCTTTAAGGGTTGTCAAAAATTTTCATCACGCCTATTTTACTTTTTTATTGTCTTAGTGACAGATTAACCGAGATGTGATTTTTTTTTATACAACCCCTATTTTTATTTATTTATTTATTTAGTTTGCTACAAGAATTGATCCTATCAAAACTTGTCAATATAAAAGTTGTAGATAATATTAAGAAGATTTATATTATATCTAAGCGGATTTGATATCTTGTGAATTGACGAAGTTATGAACTTTTTCTTCTTAAACTCATATTTTTCCTTCCCTTGGTGGGGATTTTTGATATCATTTTTAATTATATCAAAAATATCTCATACTTAAAGTTCTGCCCCTTTTCCTAGAAGTAATAATAACTTTAAACTGATTCGATATGTATCATATATAAAAAGTTATGGGTTTTTTCTTTTTTCTCAAAACTCCTCCTCATTCCCACCCCCTTGGTCCGATTTTGTCAATTAATGAACTTGTCCGAGATTTTCTGCCCCTTAATTTTATGTATCAGTTTGGAAGAGATTTCTGCAGAATTAGGATGTTAAATGAAAGTTAGTAATGAAAGTGTAATGAAAGTTATTGTGTCCATAAAAAAGTGTTATATATAAGTAGATAGATAAATAAAGTTTTGAACTGTGGGTGGCTTGGGTTCTGGGGGTCATGATCGGCGTAGATCTGTAAAAAAATTTCAGCAATTCCAACATATGTGGAGAATGTAATAGGTAGTATTTTTTACGAAATCTACCTAAAAACGTTTCCCAGTAGATTTTATAGTAATGTAAGTTAAGGTCAGTCTGCCTAAATGTGATAACCCCTAAATGCAACAAAGTTCTTTTACATAAAATCTTAATGCAAAAATCGTAAATAAATGTTGTATAATGAGACATACGAACTTCAGAAACAAAACCCGAAATATTTTTCTGCATGTAAAACAGTTTTTTTAAAAGAAATATCCAATCAAATACACATTGTTCATTTTACATCGCCTCCATATTTTGTAAATGTGACAAAATTTCCAGAAAGTGGCTTACAGTTTTTATTTTTTAACTTTGAAGATCAAATAACCTTATAAACGTCAAAAGCTACGTTGTCTGTTTCAGTTACCTGACCAATTAAACTAAAGAAAAGGCGACCAGTTTCCGGTTTAGAATCTGAAGTGGACTATGCATTTAGGAGAGCTTGTTTTCAGCCTGTGCCTAATAGCGGCATACATATTGCTGTAAAGGCGGTGAAACATTTAGAAGATTAACGAGGTAAGTTTATATGGTACTTTTCATACATTGTATTAAAATGATATTTAAATCAAATATCTTTAATTAAGCTGTGTTGAGTCAGCATAATCCTACATTAATGTTTTTCTTTAACCAGGTGTTTAAATATGTGTTTAAGTTGACCAAAAAAGGAAAATACGCTTCTAAAAAATTTTTAATAAAAAAAAAGGTGTAAGAAACGCAGTGTATAATATAGACACATGAATATATTAGTAATATAATATAGTAATATAATATAGACACATGATTAAGGAATTTACAATAATTTTACATAATGAAAATTCTGGAAAATCTTGTGTAGATTGAAAACAATTTATGTTTATTTTAATGCGGTTAAGTAAGTTAATTTTACCAACATTATACCATTCGGTAGCTCAAAGGCTGTCTCTGATTTATTCCCTGGTTTAGGAATCCATAATTTTTTATAGCACATTTATAAAATCTAATATTTTAATTCTGTTTTCACTTTTTATACTTTATAAACGACATTTTCTACTTTTAAATTAGAAAAAGATAAAAAAATAAATAAAACCATGTTTATCTAAATGAATATTTGTTTCCATATACGTATTTTTAAGTACAGAAAAAGGTTTTTTTAAAGAGGGGGGGGGGGAGTACAACAGAATATTAGGCACAGAGCTTCTCTTTGGCATAATCAGAATTATTAGAAATATTGTATGATTTTATCTATTTCCAAGGCTGATATATTTATCATGTGACATTTTATAATAAAGTTATATGTAATAAATAGTCTAGTTAACAATATTATAATTATCTTGTAAATACTCTTTTAACCCGTAAGGTCCACACTGTGAATTCGCACCGACCGAAATGTCGGCGTCTTTAATTAATCCGTATTTTTCATCGACAAAATAAGACTTCTGATAAAATCAAATATTTCATTTGGATTCCTTATTAAATTTCGTATATGGATCATGAAGTTATATTTCATTATCACCAGATTGTCAGCAAAATTATGCGGAGTTGAAGTTACGGAGATCCAAATCGCATTGGTGTATAAATTATGTGTTAATATTAAATCGCGAATTTTAAACAATGTTTTCCGCGCAACCATTTAATTGTAGTTATCTCTGTGGGAAAGAGGGATGAGAGTGTGTTATATTAGGAATGCATTTATTTATTTGAGGGTTATTTATATTCGGCATTATACACAACATTCAAGTAACAACACGGAGCTTTTGCATATTAGCAGTGTAAAAACAAATAGCACGGTGCTGCGCTGTGATAAACATTTCAAGAATAATATCGTATCACCCTCTCCCCCCTTCACATCTATACGTATTTGTTCTGAAATTCTTTTTAAATCAATGTGACATTTAATGGAAAGTACTCATTTATTATTTAGTTTTAATATGAAATTTGCTTACCTCTCCCTTAATACACACACAACTAATACCCCCCCCCCCCCTAATACACGCACACACAAACACACATGCGTAAAATAAATTTTGGTTGCAGATTCGTAGTTGGTAATGGAACTAAAACATGTTGTATACACTGCGCTGCCATATCGGACACATTTATAATGGACTTTTGTATGAAAAAAACTTCTTTAACCTTTAACTGATGTTACCGGTCTCACAGACCGCTGCTTTTTTTTTTTTTAATTTTTATAGTTTAACTTGTAACTTTCAGTTTAACTACAAACACTACCGAAATTTTGTTTCGTTTTGAACTTTAGTACTATCACTAGAGATTTTTGAATAGGTGAATTTTAATTATAATTGTCCTGTACAAAAAGTTTAGAACAAAAACACCATTCTATGAGTTAATCGCGCCATTTATTCATCTTCCAATCGAATGGTTTCGCAGACAGCTCAGAGTTGTAATGTGGCAATTTTCTGTCACAGCAGTTAAACGTTAAATGAACTTTTTCAGATAAATTGTCATGTATAAAATGCATTATCACATTTAGGAATATGAACGTCTCATTTAGGTTTTAGCTGCCGTAAATGTGACAAAAATTACCTAAATGCGACAATCGTATATTGTGGTTTTATACTACAGATAATTATTAAATTTCTACAAAACAAGTTAGTTTTGAACTAAAGGTGCAGTATTCAGTAATTTGTTGCTTAACCTTTAACTGATGTCACAGAAATTGTCACATAACTAATGTGAAGCGGTCTGTGAGACCGCTGCAACGAAAGATGAATAAAAGGCACGATTAACTCATAGGATGGTGTTTTTGTACTAAACTTTTTGCACAGGACTGTTATAATTAATATTCACCTATTCAAAAGTCTCTAGTGATAGTACTAAAGTTCCAAACGGAACAAAATTTCGGTAGTGTTTGTTATTAAACTAAAAATTGCAAGTTAATCTATAAAAATTGAAAAAAGCCGTAGTCTGAGAGACCGGTAACATCAGTTAAGGGTTAATAAAATGCATATTTATGTAATAAGATCCCAAATATACCCTATGGCTGCGTACCCACTATCCTTCTAACTGATTTCAGTGTCGGCTTCGTTTTTTGTGGCTTTTCGGTGTCTTTGATTTTTAACGACTTTAGCAGGAAAGAGACTGATGTCCGGCAAAAGAGGAACCTTTCCTTCAAGTAGAGTCGAGCTCCTTATCTCCTGACCCATTGTTGATTCCCCTCATTCTTTTGTGAATAAACCGCAGATGATTTCAGAATAAAAGATTTTCCAAGAATACTAGAGAAGCAGGCAAAATACAAGTCAGAACGTAGCTTAAATGCGACAAAACTACGGGGAATCGTGTCTTATTTAGGCACAATGACCTTATATCAGTTTTTTCACCCCGTAGGGGAGACCGGGGGAATGGCGCCAATCCGGCTTATGCCGCCACCCCATCTAGTTTAAAAACTAACGGCAGTATGAGATAGTGATTGCGCTTGCACTGTAGCGGCCAACATTAGAAACAGTGCCTAGAATGAGAATGGTTTTGTTATACTTCGTTCGCTTATTCTAGTGAAAAATTTTGTTTTCATCTAGTTGCTTCTTATTTTGGAGCTTCAAATGAGTAGAGGTAAACACATTTTATTGAAACATTAGGTACTTAAGATAATATTACCCGTAATCTACATGCATTCGCCGACATTTTGATGCAATTTGTTGAACAAGTTCGGTTCTTCTTTCGGCTTTGCTGTGGGTTTTCCACTATATTGTCCTCTCAGGGTAATGCCGCCACCATGGCAAAGGGTGACTTTTCCAATTTGAGTTAAATGGTAAGCTTAGCACATTAATAAATCTAGCTTAAGGAACATTGCAATTATTCATTATTTTGATAAATTATTGCTTTCTAAACATTTTTAGTAGGTTATGTGTTTCCTAGTATCCATTTTATGTATATATTAGGTCATTAAAGAGTGGCGTCATTACACCGATACAGTGGCGGAATTACCCCAGTATCCTGGGTAATCCCGCCACTGTAAAGAGGTTGAAAGAATTTTTTTTTTTTATGTGTGCTTACTTTTCAGTTATGATTGCGGTTAAATTTCTACAGATACTAAAGATAATGATTCAGCTTTAGAATTTTTACTATTAAAAATAAACGTTTTTTTTTTTTTTTTTTTTTTTTAAGTGAAAAAAATTAAATTCCCTTAAGGTGTCGCCATTCCCCCGGTCTCCCCTAATATAGGTTTATAGGATGCAACCAATTCTCAAACAGACATTTTCGGCTGCGTAACTGAATTTAAACTTCCAAGAGTAACAAAATAACATTAATTTTAATGTTAAAGTTAATTTTGTTAATTCATCATTTTTGTTTGTAAAACATGTTTGTTGAGCATGGAACCGCTTACTTGAGAATGAATAGCAACCGTAAACTGATACTCCTGTGTCCAGTCTCTGAAAACTAATTAACACACTATAAAAACTACTCAGAAAAGTTTACGAAAATCAGTTGCTGCTAAAGAAACTTTTTCTCTAAATCTCGAAAATATATCTGTTTCTGAGGTTTCTAAAGATAAAGAAAGCTTTTTTGGAATCGTGGACAGCTCGGAAGATGTTATTATATTATTTCGTTTGAAGTTATAGTATATTGTTGTAGATTAAAGGTGTATTCCGATCCAAACTGCTTATTTTCTGATTCATTTTAAAATTCATTTTTGCTCTCAAACGCACCAAACTTGGAAATTCTCTTATTTAGAAACTATATAATGTGCGGTGCTTCTTAATTTTTTGATAAATGCAGAAAATACTGTAAAAAACGCTGTCAAAGTTGGCATTTTGAACCGAATTTTCCGAAGCGGGCGATCTGGGAATGAAAAAAATGGTCATACTGAGAAAATAATTGTTTAAAAATCAAATTCTAATTAATTGAGCTGAAAATGAAATCACACGGCATGTTAAACATGTCTTCTAAAATCACCCCGGCAAGTTTCATGTTTTTACTTTTAAAAATGAGTCTGAAAATGTCTCAGAAAATTTCGAGCTGTTGAGGGTGGAAAAGTATTTTTTCGAATACACCCTTAAGAACCATATGTGTTTTTAGGTGCATTCGTAATTATATAAATATGTAGCACCTATAGTCGTCCGTCCGTCTGTCAGCATATAACATCGCAAAAACTACCCAACCGAATAGTTTGAAATTTCATATATAGTGGCTCCCAAAAGTATTCATACACTTTAGAAATTTATAGTAAAAAGGCATTTCCCTGAAACTGAATTCGAATATGAAGTCCAATATTATTCCACATCAACTTTACGTTATTCTAAATAATGCTCAACATTTCTTTTTAAAAAAAATGAAAGCGGCAGGAGACAGAGAAAGAATACGCCACAAAAGTCTTCGTACACTGAAACATTTTTCGGATAAATTCATAATTAAAATTATCGTCTGTGGTATTATTTTTATTTTTGCATTGTGGGGACATGTAAGAAATCGTTTGGCTTAAATTTTTTCTTGCTTTCTCATTAATATTCCATTTTTTATTTAAATATGGCTCGTAGTCGTAAGAAACAACTAACAGCATTCAAAAATTGATTATCTTTCATCATAGTAGTGGTGAATCAGTTTGAATATTGCTAAATCAGTTAATTTAACCCATTCTATGGTACAGTATGTGATAAAACGCTTTAAAGAAGAAAATCCGATCGAAAACAAGGCAAGAACAGGACAGCCTAAAAGTTAGCCCCCCATGACGGAAAATAAGAAAGTGACATATGCATTTCGTTTGATCAGATTTGATCAACAATTTTCATCATTTGATCAACTTTATTTCATGAGTTATGATTTTTTTTTAAAAACAGAGGGGGGGGGGGGGCTAACTTTTAGGATATTTCAAAATGCACAAAACTAAAAAAAAAATTACCGATCCTTATCAGAAATCGTCTGTAGAGATTTGATCAACCGTTTTTAGCGTTTGATCAAACCCGGAAATGCGCCCAAAATCGATATTTTTAGCAGAAGACCCCTAAAAGTTACCCCCCCCCCTTGACGGAATTTCGGGACAAAAATGGTGTCATCTAACGTGAAATCGTTTGTAAAAATTTGATCAATCATTTTTAGCATTTGATCAAAGCCGGAAATGCCCCCAAAATCGATATTTTTAGGTTCACACTCCTAAAAGTTAGCCCACCCCCTTGACGGAATTTCGGGACAAAAATGGTGCCATCTAACGTAAAATCGTTTGTAGAGATTTGATCAACCATTTTTAGCGTTTGATCATACCCGGAAATGCGCCCAAAATCGATGTTTTTAGCAGAAGACCCCTAAAAGTTAGATCCCCCCTCCCCCCTTGACGGAATTTCGGGACAAAAATAGTGTCATCTAACGTAAAATCGTTTGTAGAAATTTGATCAATCATTTTTAGCGTTTGATCAAAGCCGGAAATGCCTCCAAAATTGATATTTTTAGGTTCACATCCCTAAAAGTTAGCCCCCCACCCCCTTGACGGAATTTCGGGACAAAAATGGTGCCATCTAACGTAAAATTGTTTGTAGAGATTTGATCAACCATTTTTAGCGTTTGATCAAACCCGGAAATGCGCCCAAAATCGATATTTTTAGGTTCACACCCCTAAAAGTTAGCACACCCCCTTGACGAAATTTCGGGACAGAAATGATGCCATCTAATGTGAAATCGTTTGTAGAGATTTGATCAACCATTTATAGCGTTTGATCAAACCCGGAAATGCGCCCAAAATCAATATTTTTTTAGCAGTGGACCCCTAAAAGTTACCCCCCCCCCCCCACCTTGACGAAATTTCGGGACAAAAATGGTGCCATCTAACGTGAAATCGTCGGTAGAGATTTGATCAACCATTTTTAGCGTTTGATCAAACCCGGAAATGCGCCCAAAATCGATATTTTTGGTTCACACCCCTAAAAGTTACCACCCCCCCTTGACTGAATTTCGGGACAAAAATGGTGCCATCTAACGTAAAGTCGTTTGTAGAGATTTGATCAATCATTTTTAGCGTTTGATCATGCCCGGAAATGCGCCCAAAATCGATATTTTTAGCAGAAGACCCCTAAAAGTTAGCCCCCCTCCTTGACGGAATTTCGGGACAAAAATGGTGCCATCTGACGTGAAATCATCGGTAGCGATTTGATCAAGCAATTTTAGCGTTTTGTCAAACCCGGTAATGCGCCCAAAATCGATATTTTTAGCAGAAGACCCCTAAAAGTTACCCCTCGCCCCTTGACGGAATTTCGGGACAAAAATGGTGTCATCTAATGTGAAATCGTTTGTAGAAATTTGACCAACCATTTTTAGCGTTTGATCAAACCCGGTAATGCGCCCAAAATCGATATTTTTAGCAGAAGACCCCTAAAAGTCACCCCCCCACCCCTTTGACGGAATTTCGGGACAAAAATGGTGTCATCTAACGTGAAATCGTTTGTAGAAATTTGATGAACCATTTTTAGCGTTTGATCCAAACCGGAAATGCCCCCAAAATCGATACTTTTAGGTTCACACAGCTAAAAGTTAGCCCCCCTTGACGGAATTTCGGGACAAAAATGGTGCCATCTAACGTAAAATCGTTTGTAGAGATTTGATCAACCATTTTTAGCGTTTGATCAAACCCGGAAATGCGCCCAAAATCGATATTTTTAGCAGAAGACCCCTAAAAGTTAGCCCCCTTGCAGGGCCGAAACTAAGAGGGGGCAGAGGGGGCATGTGCCCCGGGCGCCAGAACGAAGGGGCGCAAAATGAAGGATTATACCTTTGGAATGGATCATTTTCTTCTTATGAGCTGATGGCTTCCATTATTTTGAAACAGCCATTATAAATGAAGTGTTAAGTGAAGATGAAAGAGCAGTCGTAAAAAGTTAGAACTCTGATTTTCTGGTCAGAATGGGGGGAAAAAATGGCCATAATTTTTTTTTTTTTCATTTATAATGGCTGTTTCATAATAATGGAAGCCCATCAGAAGAAAATAACTCGGTGAAAGCGGAAACTCGGATAATCGGTACTCTACTGTATATTTCATTTTACAAATGATCTTTAGAATATTTTTGTTGGTGTTCAGAGAGGGGCCATGACTCCCGTGACCTCCCCCTTGGATCCACCATTGTAGATTACGTAGTTTTGCATATTTCATGATAACAAATTTTAAATTTTAAAATTAGTCGGCTACTAGAAAATTAATAAAATTCTCTTTGTAAACATACTTTGCGGAAGAGAGGGAGGGGTTGTGCCAAAATCCATGTTTGCCCCGGGCGCAGAAAAGGCTAGTTTCGGCCCTGCCCCCTTGATGGAATTTCGGAACAAAAAAGGTGCCATCTAACATGAAATCATTTCTAGAGATTTGATCAACCATTTTTAGCTTTTGATCAAATTCGGAAGTGACCCCAAAATCGATATTGATAGCAACGGACACCTAAAAGTTACCCCCCCCCCTCTTGACGTAATACAGTGACGAAGATAGTGCCATCTAACGTCAAATCGTTTGTAGAGGTTTGATAAACCATTTTTAGCGTTTGATCAAACCCGGGAATGCGCCCAAAATCGATATATTTAGCAGCGGACACCTAAAAGTTAGCCCCCCCTTGACGGAATTTCGGGACAAAAATGGTGCCATCTGAGGTGAAATCATCGGTAGCGATTTAATCAAGCAATTTCAGCGATTGATCAAACCCGGAAGTGTCCCCAAAATCGATATTTTTAGAAGCAGACCCCTAAAAGTTAGACCCCCTTGACTGAATTTCGGGACAATAGTCGTACCATTCAACGTGAAATCGTTAGTAGAGATTTGATCAACTATTTTTAGCGTTTGATAAAACGCTAAAAATGGTTGATGAAATCTCTACCGACGATTTCACGTTAGATGGCACCATTTTTGTCCCGAAATTTCGTCAAGGTGGGGGGGGGGGGTAACTTTTAGGGGTCCACTGCTAAAAAAATATTGATTTTGGGCGCATTTCCGGGTTTGATCAAACGCTATAAATGGTTGATCAAATCTCTACAAACGATTTCACATTAGATGGCATCATTTCTGTCCCGAAATTTCGTCAAGGGGGTGTGCTAACTTTTAGGGGTGTGAACCTGAAAATATCGAATTTGTGGGCATTTCCGGGTTTGATCAAACGCTAAAAATGGTTGATCAAATCTCTACAAACGATTTCACGTTAGATGGCACCATTTTTGTCCCGAAATTCCGTCAAGGGGGGTGGGGCTAACTTTTAGGGGTGCGAACCTAAAAATATCGATTTTGGGGGCATTTTCGGTTTTGATCAAACGCTAAAAATGATTGATCAAATCTCTACAGACGATTTCTGATAAGGATTGGTAATTTTTTTTTAGTTTTGCGCATTTTCAAATATCCTAAAAGTTAGCCCCCCGCCCCCCCCCCCCCCCCTTCCTCGGTTCTTTTTAATCCTAACTCATGAAATAAAGTTGATCAAACGATGAAAATTGTTGATCAAATCTGATCAAACGATGATCAAACGAAATGCATATGTCACTTTCTTATTTTCCGTAACGGGGGGCTGACTTTTAGGCGGTAAGAAAAAGTCGTCCATCAAAGTTAACAAAACGTGATCAGAGATTTATAATTAGAAAAAATAGAAAAAATCCACGTCAGTGCTGTAAAAGTTGCTACAGAATTTTATGAAAAATGTTCTACAATTTCACGTGAAATTATTCGATGAGTGCTGATATCAGCTGGATTAAATGATCGTTGTGCTCGTAGTATTTTTTTGTTAATGAGAAAAACAGAAAGCTTATGCTTTCCTCCGCCAAATTAATGTTAAATAATCCTGAATCGTAGGTATTGAAATAATATCTTATTTGCAGATGAATTAAATTTAACATTTTTGGTTCCGATGGGCGTATAATTGTACGGAGAAGCAAAAATGAAGAACTTAATCCGAAGAACTTGGTTGGAACAGTTAAACATGGCGGTTGAGGTGTCCTAGTGTGGGGGTGCATGGCAGCATCAGGACTAGGTAATTTGGTATTTATTGAGGGCCTAATGAATCATGAACTTTAGTTAAATGTTTTAAAATACAATTTAAAATTATCAGTCCAAAATTTGTGTATTGGAAACAATTTTGTTTTTTATCAAGATAACGATTCTAAGCAGATGGCTCTCAAAGTTCGCCTCTGGTGTCTCTATAATTGTGCAGTAGGTCTGAAAACACTACCTCAGTCACCGGATTTAAACCCAAAACAGCATATTTGGAAAGAAATGGAGGTTAGAGTACGAAGATGCGACATTAACCCTCTCGCTGCGCAACCCGCGAGTTTCTCGGGCAACGTAAAAGTTGCAAAATTTGCGCAACCCGAGATTTCATCGTGGATGCATTTTTCCGTCTAATTAACTCTCCTTGATCATTCCCACCAGTTATTTTTTTTAATTCTAAATTTTGCATTATCTAATCGGAGAAATTTCCCGATTGAATCAGACGAAAATTTTTGTTTTGAAAAACCGGTGGCAAAAGAATAAAAATTTTTAAAAGACGCTCGTCGCGAATGAGTTAAATACACAATTTTTGAAGCTATTTTGATAAAACAATTACGCAGCGAGAGAGTTAAAATGAAAAGTGAACTAAAAATAGTAATGATCGATGAATGGATGACCATTGATGCAGAAATTACAAAAAAAAAAAAAAAAAAACTAGTGAAATCTATTCCTAGACTTTTAAAAATTGTTGTTTATACTAACCCTTAATTGCATGAATTATTCATATAGAATTGTGTTTTTTATTCTTATATTAAGGATTATACACCAGAAAACTTTATTTAGTACCATATTTTTGTAATTTTTACGGGATTAATATTTCTATATAAATATAGTGGTGGCTAAGACCTTAATTTATTTATTAAACGTTAAATAAAGAGTGATGTAAATTTACATCACTATGCAATTAAGGGCTAAAGGATATCATACTAAGAACTAATTTAACGAAATATTACGGTATTTACTAATAACATGTAAAGATTTTTTTAAAGTGTACGAAGACTTTTGCGAGGTAACTGTTTTGATACTTTTTGATTATTGATTTTTTTAAAATAACGTTTTACTATGTTTTTAAAATATTTTACGTAGTTTTGTTAAGAATAAATTGTAGTTCTTGTTATTAAATACTATTTCTGAAATATTAATTTTAATTAATGGATAGAACACAATTTCATTGAAATTCGTAAGCGTACGAACAGATATGGGAGCCACTGTCTATAATCGCTGCAGAATTTTGTCAAGTCCTTTCAAATTTTATGAAAATCGAGTTAAATTTAAGACTGTTCTCAAGTTCACTGCTCAACAAGCGCGAAACTTTCTGACACAGTGACGTACACACTTTTAAACGGAAAGATATAAAATTGGAAGATCTGACTATGGAAGCGATTTGGAATCGAAATGATTTTTTCTTTTTTTAGATAAATAAATTACCTATCAAGTTACAATCGTTTTTGATCACGTGACAAGGCGTTTTTCTCCTTTCGCTGATTAGTTTTTCTGCTTTCGTCCGGAATTTCGGTACAAAATACCCATTTTGATAGCATTTTCTGAAAGTTCTATTGCGTTTACACAAAAATGAAAGAAGTCCTTCGATTACATAGTTTCTGAATAACGAATAATTCCAGTTTCATGCAGATCCGAACAAAAATGAATTAAAACTTGTGTCATAAAGTTGCCCATTTGGATTTGAGAACAGCTTTAAAAAGATATTTATAAAAATTTTCTTCATTCTATTAAATCCTATCATACGTAATGCATTCAATGATATCCCATGATAAATAATGATTTTAAGATTGGAATGGTGATGACGCCCTATTTAAGATGGAGTCCTATTGTTTCCGCATTACTGAAATAAATATAAAGAATCGTAATAAATTTTGTATCCATGCATTTTTGCATAAGAGTACAACAGCTGTTGCACCAGAATATGAATATTTATTAAACTAGTTATACTAGGTATTGCGAACGCATCTCATTTGCCACGTTTGACGTACAATTTTGGACTTGTTAGTTCTGTTTTTGTTTTTAGATTCATATTTAAAAATTTATCTTAACCCTTAATTGCATGAATTATTCTTATAGAATTGTGTTTTTCATTGTTATATTAAGGATTATACGCCAGAAATTTTAAGATAGATTTTTAACTTTATTTAGTAACATATTTTTTGTAATTTTTACGGGATTAATATTTCTATATAAATATAGTGATGGCTAAGACCTTAATTTATTTATTAAAAGTTAAATAAAGAGTGGTGTAAATTTACATTACTATGCAATGAAGGGTTAAACAGTGATTTTAAGGTGCAGACATCGCTGTCCCCCCTCCCCCCATCGTCATAATTAATTCAGTGATATCCCATGATAGGTAATGATTCTAGGCTGCCACGCTGATGACGTCGTATTTAAGATGGAGTCCAATTATTTCCGTATTACTGAATTTAATATATAGAATCGTAATAGATTTTGTATTCATGCATTTTTGCATAAGAGTGCAACAGTTATTGCATCAAGATCTGATAATTTATAAAACTAGCGAACTTACTCGGCGTTGCCCGGGTACGTCAAAAAACAGCAGGAATTACGAAAAAGCTCTGAAAATCACAATAAGATATCGAGAAAAATTTTTAAATCTCTTCTCAAATTCTGAAAAGAGAAAATATATATATATATTACTAGGGGGCTCTGCCCCCTACGAGCTACGCTCGTCAACCCCCTTTCAGACACCGCAGACTCTAACAGCACGCTAATTTGATCGGCTTTAAAAAGATTTCAGAAGATTGAATTATAATTTGAATCTGACAATTATAATCTGACGTAATTTTCACCAAACTTATCTTTCTCTTTTTAATATTCACGTAAAAATACTTTTGTTAGAAATGAAATATTATGATCATCTTAAAATATCAAATAAATGTTTCGCGCAATTTTTAAATTTAAACTGTTTTGCAATATTATTTTTTGTTCATTTTACGTAATAAGTGTAATGTGACGTAAATGTGACGTAAATTCTCCTATTTAAGACTTCTAACGCATGCTAATGAATTTATTGTTTTACAATATTCTTTCTCTTTTAAAATTCACGTGTAATTATAGTTTTTATGACGTAATTTTCAATGAGTTCCTGCTTTTTATATTTTCTGTTTATAATAGTCACGTGTAAAATAAATTTTTAATTTGAAGCAAAACATTATTGTTTGCGCTGTTTATGCGGTTGGCAACAGTTTAAATTAATACAATTTTCTAAAATATCTAAAAAATATGTCTCGAAGTGCTGAAAATTTGAATTTAAAATAGAAATAAAACCTCAAAAAATGAGTCAAATTAAAATACTAAATGCAATCTACACACCGGGAAATTCTGACGCATAAAATGATCTAAATATGATTAAATTCCTATGTACAGTTTTTGCTCCTATAAAACTTTTTTAACGGAACGATTTTTTCGACCTTTGGCATTAAATATCTCTTAAAATAATACTTCGATTTGAAAACTGTCTGCATCAGCGTGCTTATCAAACATTTCTCTATAACACCACCGATTTTTATATTTTTGTATGCAACAGTTTTTTTTAATATTAACGATGAAAGGCCATGCTTAAGCATTCAAATTGGATGCTGATCTACCCGGAATATCTACGCAGATTTTCATTGGTCCATTTCCAAATCAAAACTCTTTTTTTATATTTAGAAAGGATGTTCGAAGATTGCAAGTTGATTCCTTTCACTAATGTAGAAAAATAGTAGCAAATCGCTAAAATACACTAAAAATCACATACAAAATACCCGAAAAATTCGAAAATTGCTATACGAAATCCAAATAAACTTTCTTGAAATGAGGGCAGAATGTACTTTAGATCAAAAATGGAATGTCAAAAAATTGCAGCAGATCGCGAAGAAACGTAAAAATCGCATTAAAAATCACAAAAAGTTCAAAAATCACGAAAGTCAAAATATATATTTTTTTACTATAATTGGATTTTACTATAATTGGATAAAAGTTTCATATCTAATTCCTTTGACCTGTGGACTCTCTTAAAATTTATGTTTTGGAAATCATGCTAAGCATTAGATCATGATCATGTTACTTTTATTCGTAATTAATTTGCTTGGACTCCCTTAAATATAATTAATATAATCCCTTAAGTTAATATTAGTTTTTGTTGCATTAAAATATCTCGATTTGTTTATTTTCTGTAAGCAAGTAAACCCTATTGTTTTACAGGGGAAACGTAAAAATCGCATTAAAAATAACAAAAAGTTCAAAAATCACGAAAGTCAAAATTTTCTATAATTGGATAAAAGTTTCAAATCTAATTCCTTTAATCTGTGGACTCTCTTAACCCTTAAATGCCTGGTGTTGCTTTTCAGCAACATACCCAATTTAGGCTCTAAAATACTATTAGAATAATATTGAAACTATAATGCCAAATGTTGCCAATAAAATGCATTCTGAAGATATTATTAAATTGATTTTCAACATTCGGATGGCAACATTTGTGCTGTTTAAGAATAAAGATAGATTTATTTTTTCAATTGTTGCTACTTGTTCTTTTTGTTTTATTTGGAAGCTTGCAAAATACCCTATTTTGACCTGCAGTGAGCAAGTAAAATTTATTTCTTATTATAGTTCCTAAAATTCTTGTGTGTTTAATATTATAGAATTTTATCAAGGGAAATTATTTTTTCAATTAAACACCGGTATTGCTGATTAGTAAAAAACTGTTTTTTAGCCGTAAACTATACTTAAAACAAAATATGATTTTTTTAAGTATTTTTCCCATGATTTATTTAAAAAATGAAAGCCGAAAAACATTATTACAATGGTTTTTGAAAAATCAGGCATTTAAGGGTTAAAATTTATGTTTTGGAAATCATGCTAAGCATTAGATCATGTTACTTTTATTCGTAATTAATTTACTTGGACTCCCTTAAATATAATTAATATAATCCCTTAAGTTAATATTAGTTTTTGTTGCATTAAAATATCTCAATTTGCTGATTTTCTGTAAGCAAGTAAACCCTATTGTTTTACAGGGGAAGTCTATCGGAATTTGGCGAAATATTAGAGATATCGCCAAGTTGGCGTCACTTTTGGCGACTCATTTTGACCGCCAAATTTTTCGTTATATCGCCAAGTTGGCGACAAACTTGGCATTATTTGGCGATAAAACAGGATTCCCCCCCCCCTTATGGTAACCCCCTTATAGGTATGGACATGCATTACATGCTGTTCAATAATCGCATAAAAAAATCGCTAAAAATTCCAAAAATCGCTGCACGAATTCCGAATAAACTTTTTTGAAAAGAGAACAAAATTTACTATATTGGGTTAAAAGAAAGAAACCGCATTCTTTTTCCTAATGTAGAAAAATCGAATTAATATAATCCCTTAAGTTAATATTAGTTTTTATTGCATTAAAATATCTCAATTTGTTAATTTTCTGTAAGAAAGTAATTCATATTGGTTTACAATGGAAGTCTATGGGAATTTGGTGAAATATTAGAGATATCGCCAAGTTGGCGTCACTTTTGGCAACTCATTTTGGTCGCCAAATTTGGCGATATACCGCCAAGTTGGCGACAAACTTGGCTGCTTTTGGCGACAGAACTATGTCCCTCTACGGTAACCTCCTTATAGGTATGGAAATGCATTAAATGCTGTTCAATAATTGCATAAAAAATTCGCTAAAAATTCAAAAATCGCGGCACGAATTCCGAATAAACTTTTTTGAAAAGAGAACAAAATTTACTATAGTGGGTTAAAAGAAAGAAACCATATTCTTCTCACTTATATGGAAAAACCGCCTCGAAACATAAAAAAAGCGCTAAAAATCGCATTAAAAATCGCATAAAAAAATCTAATCAAAAAATCGAAAATCGAGCTTCGAGGTGCAAAACTTCATATACAGACGTACCTTTTCCCCAAATTTTGTAGCTCTACGTGCAGTGGTCTCTTTAGAACACCGTCGACACACTCACACACAAACTTCTTTCTTTATTATTACTAGGGGATCGTACCCGGGCTTCCCGGGTTAAAGAATATAGGTGAAAACATTTTTTTTCAATTGAAAACTAATAATTTTTTTATATGCAATACATTTTTTAGATTGCCCACTCACATTAAAAAAGCATTTTTCATATGGAAAATACGAATTATACAATCAAATAAATTTTTGAAATTTATCAAAAGCGATATTTTCTTATTAGCCGCATGCTAGGAGTTATTTGACCAAGATTTTGCTACTTACGGCATCCTTTTATATTCTGATAATTTCAGAGCTTATACATGACTGTTAAATTTGTGTTTTATTTATGTTATTTATTTATTTATTCACAGGGAAGCTTTTTTTAATGGATATTAGCCATAAGAAAATGATGAACTCTTTATATTTTTTTTTCAGGGCAAACGGATTAATCTTTCGTAATCGAGCTCCGCGCGATATAGATAAATTAAAAAATATTTCATGCTTTAAAATTGTTTTTAAAAACATATGTAATCAGTAAACTGAGATGAAGTATGCAAACAATTCCATTTGAAAAAAAAAATCCTATTTGGTGATCTAAAAATTTAAATTGTACGATTACAAATATGTTAGATTTGTGTTTTTTCAATATTATTATTCTATTTGTTTATAAAAGAAGTATTAATTTCGTTAATTTGTCTTTCACAAATATGTTACATTGGTGGGTTTTTTTTAATATTGTTCTTTTATTTGTTTATAAAGGAGGTATTAATTTCGTTATGCAAAAATAGTCAGAAACAAATGCTGAACAATGCTTGTTGCTTTATATGCAAAATGTTTATTATTATTATGTATTGAAACCGGCACGTGATAAGATAAACTTAAAAAAATCATACTTAAAAATTATTTTAGAAAATATAATACATCAGTCAATTAAGGTACAGTTTTGAAACAAATTGCATTTGAAAGTAAATTTTTTCCCTATGTGACGAAAATTGAAAATGTATGATGGTCAGAAGGTTAAAAAATTGCAGTAGCGAAAATTTAAAGACCGAAATTTGATCGTGAAATGTTGCCATTCGCAAAATGACGTCAGCGTTACGCACAGATACGTTTGTTCTTTATAATATAGATACTTAATCTGTAAAATGTAATAAAAATCAGTTATTAGGGTGTGGTTATCAATTGAGGCTCTTATGCTTGGTATTCCGGAATGAAAAATAGCAATTTTCACTTTCTCAAAATTTGCATACTCACTTCTCATATCAATTTTCATCATTTTTTAAAAAAAATTATATTTTGTTTAATCATTTAAAAATCATTTTAACTCAAAACTTGAAGTCACGATTGTCAGCAATATCTTTTATGTGAACAGACGCACTATTTACTTGAGAATTTAATCTCAATTCCGGAGAGTAAAAATTTCCGCAATTTATGTGTTTTAGACGCATTTGTGTTAAAATGTTTAGTTTTATCTAAGAAAATGACCCTTTTCATTCCAATATGAGTTCATTTTCACTTAAATAAGCATTTCGCCTACTGTCTGAAACTTAGTATCAGTACACATGCAGAAGGGGAAACAATATAGAAACTGTAAGAGGAAAAATGCGTGTTTTCAAAAGCAGTATGTCATTTTCCGTTATTATGTCCCTAATATAATATTATACTCCTAATGGGATTTTGCGCCACTAAACCCTATACAACAATTTTGAATTTTTATCAGAAAATAGCATGAATAAAGATAAAAATACCTCATTATTTTTCTCTTGCCTGCAATAATGAAAGCTACCTAATTTTCACCATTTTGAAGAAATTTCATAAAATGCTTTTAAAATTAAAATATAAAAGTGGAGATATTAAAAAAAACAAACAGATAGTGCGATTACATCTACAAATGAACAGTTTTCAGTTTAAAGAAAATATTAGTAAAATTGGTTCAGCAGAAGTCAGGGCAGATGACTAAAAAACACACTTGTGTTTTGAATATATAGATTATATAAAATTAGGAAAAATTAAATTGAGCAAATTATGTTATTTTGATAAAATTATAGTAGAATGTCCTGAAAAATAGCATGAAAATTTTATTATTCGAGAGAGTTTTGGAAAAAAATTTCAGGAACAAATCCATCCAGGCGAGAATCATCAATTTCTGTAATATAAATCGCTATTATTTGCGTTACCCCTCTTTTATAAAGGCACTCTAAATTTTGGTAAAACATTGCGTTTTATCAGTGTGTGATTTCAATTACATTTTTTTTCAAAAGTGAAGCATTTTCTCCTTTGAAGAATTTCAAAGCAGCTGAGCTGTGAAAATGACGCACTTCTGCAAAACATAATTCAGGTTTAAGAATTAAAATACATGATTTTTTATAAAGTGACGTCATCTGCATCCGCTAAAGCAATGACGTCATTATCACGGATTAACAGACAATATTTTTGACATAGACCATATTTTAATTTCAACTTTTTTTTTTCAGGTTGTATGAGAAAATGGCAACAAAAGATACAGTTATTAAAAGATACATATCTCCTATTTTCGACAATTTTCCGTTTACTTTCAATAAAAATGGGGTACTTTTGTTGCCACGATTAGAAAAATGGTATTAAAAACTATAAAAAAATTAATATCACGAAAATAAATTGAGATACAGCTTTCAAACAAATTGCATTTAAAAGAGCATTTTTTTCGTTATACGACGGTGCAAAAATTTAAAATGTGCGATAGTTAGAAGTTTAAAAATTTGCAGTAGATAAAATTGCAAAACCAAAATTTCATTTCAAATTTCAAAGTGTTGCCATTCGCAAAATGACGTATGCGTTACGCACAGATATGTTTGTCCTTTATAATATAGATAGATTAACCCTTTGCGATCGGCGTCTCTTACACAAATTTTATTCGATCGGCACCACTTTTTTAAAAGAAGTTTCGCTCAAGTACAAAATTTCAAAAATGTTCTGATTAAATAAGGTGCTTTTCATTTTCCTTTATTACTGGTGCCAAAAACAAATTTTGCAAAGAAAGATTATGTCTCCGCAGCGGAGCCCTCGAGTGCAAAGTGTTATAAAATGATTGCACAAATATGAAAAATTATGCATAAGATAAGAGTCAAAACTTACGAGTTTTTAGTTTTTGAAAAAATCCTTCATAGAGGACTGCTTCCCCCTGTTAGCCTCTTCCGCGACGCAATGTGCATCAATTTAGGCAGGTAGATGATATCAGGTGGTGTCAATTCCTGCTGACTAACGTACTACAGTGCTGCCTCAATCGTCTTAAACCCTTACGAATGTGGGATGAGACTTTTCCTACAATTATATTTTAATCTTTTTCTTCTGATATTTCTCCCTCTGTCAACACTTCTACTATATCGTTTTCAATTAATTCATTGACTTCGTCGTTTGCCATATATTCTGTAATGTCTTCTGCATTGACATCGTCAGAGGCCGGTATATTTTTGAGCAATGGAATAAGCTTATCTTTCTCATCTCCCATTGGAGTTTCCCACACGGGTTTATGTCTACCTTTTTCGTGCAAAAGAATGTTCCAAGACCTTGCAATTACTATGTTTGGAATTTTTTCCCATGCTTTTGACACCCACCTGGACGGGCACATGCCTGCCTTGGCCGCTTGCAACATTCTTCATTTTTTTTAAATAGGCCGGATAGTACGGAGGGCCGGATAGTCGGGAGTTTACTATATTAGTTTTTGTTGCATTAAATACCTCAATTTGTCGATTTTTTGTAAGCAAGTAACCCATATTGGTTTACAATGGAAGTCTATGGGAATTTGGCGAAATATTAGAGATATCACCAAGTTGGCGTCACTTTTGGCGACTCATTTTGGTCGCCAAATTTGGCGATATATCGCCAAGTTGGCGACAGAACTGTGTTCCTCTATGGTAACCTACTTATAGGTATGAAAATGCATTAAATGCTGTTCAATAATTGCATAAAAAATTCACTAAAAATTCAAAAATCGCTGCACGAATTCCGAATAAACTTTTTTGAAAAGAGAACAAAATTTACTATATTGGGTTAAAAGAAAGAAACCATATTCTTCTCACTTATATGGAAAAATCGCCTCTAAACTTAAAAAAGTGCGAAAAATCGCATAAAAAATTAAATAAAAAAAATCTAATCAAAAAATCGAAAATCAGGCTTCGAGGTGCAAAACTTCATGTATAGACGTACGTTTTCCCCAAATTTTGTAGCTCTACGTGCAATGGTCTCTTCAGAACACCGTCGACACACTCACACACAAACTTCTTTCCTTATTATCTATAATAATAGATATAATGACATTAAAATAACATTAAAATCGCATTAAAAATCGCTAAAATTCAAAATCGTAAATGGCGAAATTTACTATAGTAGGCTAAATGTTTGAAACCAAATTTTATTTCCGAATGTCAAAACATCGCCGTAGAACTTCAAAAAACGTTAAATCGCATTGAAAAATTCCTTAAAAATCGCTAAATATTAAAAAACCGTAGGGGTTAAATTTACTCTAATGGGGGTAAAGTACTGCAAACGAAAATATTTCATAAATGACAAAAAATCGACGCTAAACACACAAATATCTTGAAAAATTGTTAAAAATCGCATTAAAAATCACTGAAATTCAAAATTTGTAGCATACAAAATTTCGTACGTTAGGCTAAAAGTTTGAAACCAAACTCCTTTTACCAATATCAAAAAATTGCCGCAAAATGCAAAAAAAAACACTAAAAATCGCAAAAAAAAATTTGCTAAAAATTAAAAAATCGCTGTACGAATTCGAATAAACTTTATTAAAAAGATAACATAATTTTACTACATTGAGTTAAAATAATGAATCCATATTCCTTTCACTAATGTGGAAAAATCGCTTCAAAACTTAAAAAAACGCTAAAAATCGCATAAAAAAATTAAATTAAAAAAATCGAATCAAAAAATTGAAAATCGGGCTTCGAGGTGCAAAACTTCACGTATAGAGGTACCTTTTCCCCAAATTTTGTAGCTTTACGTGCAACGGTCTCTTCAGAACACCGTCGACACACTCACACACAAACTTCTTTCTTTATTATTATAGACTAGTTATAGCGCGAACGCACCTCATTTGCCGCGTTTGACGTACAATTTCCGACTTGTTTTTCTTTTTACTTTCTTCTATCTTTACAAGAAGAAAGTATTGGATTCGTGAAAATTTTTGAATTCTGGTTTTCGACAGATTTACTCGTTTTAGGGGTCAGAGATTCGAGAACAAAATGTTTTTACAAAATGTCTGTCTGTGAGTCTGTCTGTCTGTATGTAACACAAATTTTGTTTGCGCTCTATCTCAAGAACTAATGCACGAAATTTAATAAAAAATTATGTTCAGTTAGTCCCTGATATAAATTGTTGCTAATTAGTTTTTGATGTAAATTGCTCAACAGGTGGCGCTGCTGTGCAGCATTTTTCACGATTTCTGCAACATCTCAATCTCCAGAACTAATGCACGGATTTTCATCAAACTTCAGATTCAGTTAGTCCTTGACATGAATTGGCGTTTTATACATTTTGGTGTAAATCATTCAAGAGGTGGCGCTGTTTTGCTGCATTTTTTGCGATTTTCGCAATAGTTCTAGCTCAAGGACTAACGCTTGGATTTTCAACAAATTTCAGATTCAGGTATACTTTGATATGAATTAGTACTGTTTATGTTTTGGTGCAAATAGCTCAGCAGGTGGCGCTGCTATGCTGCATTTTTCAGAATTTCCACTATATCTCTATCTCAATAACTAATGCACGAATTTTCATCAAACTTCAGATATATCTTGATATCATTTAATGCTGTTTATGTGATTTATATAGAAGAAAGTTTTGTGATGGCCACAACATACTGGTTTTACAGTGTACTTTAAATCTCGGAAATTTTTGGAGTTTATGAAGATAAAGGGACGTTTTTTGGAATCGTTAGTAACTCGGAAAGGTTCCAATAATATTTCCATGAAGTTTGCTAGAAACTAGTTCCATCCAGAAACATTTCTCTTTTTTCTCAGTGCAGTTTTATCATTAATTTATTGTAACTATTTGATGAAATTATTCAGCGGAAACACACACTCATTCAGGTTGAAAAACAATCCTTGTAATTAATTATACGTGTGTTCAGCAGAATTCAGAGAGTTAATGATTTGGAACTTTTCAGTCGAAAATTGAGCCATAAATGTACCGGGTGTACTAAAATGGACCGAACTTCTTTTAAATTCAATAACTTGGAAATGATGACAGTTATTAAAAAATTTCCTGCAGGAGGGTTATGTAAGATGTCAGAAGTTTTTTTAATGCGATAGCCGGCTTTAGTTCTAATTATCAGTGATAGATGGCACTGCAAGCAATAGACGATCAATTGATGTATATATGAAGTCAATATATGAAGTATGTCCTAAAATACAAGATTGCATTGGCGGATGAGACCCACTCCTTATATTTAACCTTGTTCCTTCACATCAATGCTAGACGATTTCTGTTTTAATCTCGATTGAGCGCCTGTTGCTTCCAGCACCAAATAGCCCTGCTATTGGGAACTAAAACCGGAATCGCAGTAAAAAAACTCCTGGCATCTTACATAACCTCTGCAAGAATTTTTTTAATAGCTATCACCATTTGCAACTTATAGAATTTTAAAAACAGTCTTTCCATTTTAAGACGCCCGGTAACTTTGTTATTTCAAATAAAATACTTTTGTTTTCATTTTAATATAATGCCATGCATTCCATCTATATGTTATAAAGTTGTTTGTTATGCAATAAAGATATATCATAGCTAGAGATAATAATAATAAATAATAATAGTAATACAATAGTTAGAGATATATAATAGCGTATAGAATTTTTTTAGAGGGAAATAGTTAAATTTGTTTATTAATAAGTAATATTATTTTTCAGTTTTTTAATTAATAGCAAGTGTGTAACATACCAGCCTGTTTTAAAAGAGAAAAAAAGATTTAATCTGTGTATCTATTTATAAACATTTTATAAAATTATACGAACGAACGCACCTCATTTGCCACGTTTGACTTACAATTTCCGACTGGTTATTCGTATGTAAGCATTAAATATAAATAGTTTATGCATGTAACTATTATAAAAATAAATAAATAAATTCATTACAATATTACCGTTGAGGTTATTTTAGTTCAAAACGGAAACTACTCTTCCTTCAAAGTTGGAGTATTATAGTTCAAGTTAATTCCAACAAAGTGAAAAACATCCAGATCAGGACTCGAACCTGGGTACCGCGGCTTGCCATGCCAATGCTCTTCGTACAGAGCTACTTTTTCGCGCAGTTGGAATAAACCTCAACTAAACTAATCTAATCTTGAAGATGGTTTATCTAGTTGAAAGTATTTCCTTCTCTTCATTAGGAAACTACTCTTCAGAGAAAGTAGTCGGATGCGGCAATCCCAAAACTTTCTTCTATCTCATACATGTTAATATTTCCGGGAAAATGCAGCATAGCAACATAACCATTTAAATGATTTACACGTAAATCTAATCACCAGCAACTTATGTCAATTTAAGACTGAACGTGAAGTTTAATGAAAATTCGTCCAATAGTTTTTTAGATAGAGCTATTGAGGAAGCCGCGAAAAGTTCTGCATAGCAGTGGCACCTGTTGAGCAATTTACACCAAAAACTTATCAGGATCAATTTACATCAGGGACTAACTGAATCTAAAGTTTGATGAAAATTCAAGAATAAGTTCTTGAGATACAGCTATTGCGGAAAAGATTGCGGGCAGCTATATATCGCGGAAATCGTAAAAAAATCTGTATAGCAGCGCACCTGTTGGCGATTTGTCCCAAAAACTAATCAGGATTAATTTATATCAGGGACTAACTGAATCTGAAGTTTGGTGAAAATTCATGCATTGAGAGAAAGCATTGAGATAGAGCTATTACGATAATCATGAATAAGGCAGCATAGCAGCGCCACCTGTTGGGCGATTTACACCAAGAAGTAATAAGCGCCAATTTATATATCAGGGATTAACTGAATCTGAAATTTGATGAAAATCCGTGCATTAGTTCTTAAGATATAGCTATTGCGAAAACCGTGAAAAATGCATCATAGCAGCGCCACCTGTTGCGCGATTTACACCAAGAATTAATAAGCACCAATTTATATGAGGGAATAACTGAATCTAAAGTTTTATTAAATTCTGTTCATTAGATCTTGAGATAGTGCGCCCACAAAATTTGTGTCACATACAGACAGACAGACATTTTGTAAAAACAGGTTTTTCGGAATCGCTGACCCCCTAAAACATGTAAATCTGTCGAAAACCGGAATCCAATACTTTCTTCTTGTAAAGATAGAAGAAAGTAAAAACATAACTAAAGGTAAAAAAGCTTACCTAAACAACTTTTTGTACTTCTTTTAAATGCTAAAAAATGTAAGTAAAAACTTCTAAAGCAGTAAAAAAAGTTTTATTAGATTGTTTACATGTTTCAGGTCCCTCGAAGCCATTATCAAAACAAATAAGAATATTCTAAAATTGAGGGATGTGATCGTGCTGTAATTTTAGAATAGTCTTATTTGATTCACTTCATAGAGCCAGAATTCCTATTAATGGCGCTTTACAATTTCTGAATTCATTTTAGAAAAAAAATCAGAAATTTGACATTTTTGTCCTTTCTCGCAAAATTAAGGTTGCTGAATGTTGTTGCCAGGTTCAGTATCACAAAAAGTGGACAGGTACATAAAGAGCACAACAACGGCTTCTAAATCGGGACCTTATTAAAACGGAACCTGTCTATAACGAAAAACTTTCCTAAAAGTAAAAATTGCATTTCCCTACGGTAGGAATACCATACACCTGCTATGACAAAAACTTGTTTAAAGCGGAATTTTTCTACAGTCCTTTGGGTTACCGTCTTAGCATACTTTACTATACTACATAAATTCAACAACCAATCTGATGCAGTAAAACCTGTGTAATCGGAATTGCTTGAGACTGAAACAAAATTCCAGTTTAGCAAACACTATTGTTATAGTATTTCCATCGTAGAAATAATAAAATTTTTACTTTTAAAACAGAATTCCATTCTAAGCAGGTTCCATTTTCACAGCGCTTACTATCAAGGTTACAGTAAAACTTCTGGAAGCAGAATCGTTGAAACTGTAAGAAAAAAAAAAAAAAAAAAAAAAAAAAAACGTTTCACACACAGTTTCCCGACTAGGCAGATAGATTTTTACTTTCTTCTATCTTCAACAGAAGAAATCATTGTAATCGAAATTTTTTTCGACTTCCGGTTTTCGACAGATTTACACGTTTTCGGGGTCAGAGATCATCAAAAACATGTTTATAGAAAATGTCTGTCTGTCCGTGTGTCCGTATGTCCGTATGTCTATCGCCATTGTACCATCGAAAAGCGTATGAATGTAGGAGTAAGAACGTGCAGGCAGACGAAAATAAGCTATCACGTGTTGAGTTGACAAATATTTAATTATTTACTTCTTGATTATACTAAAGATACAGGCACTTAAAAATTCTGGACTATAGAAATTACAGAATATATATAGGGGGAATAGAATATAGAATATATATAGGAATATATTTAGAAATTAATTAAAGGTTGAAAAGCAGAGCGGATCTACATGATCCCGTTATGAATAAAAGGGGGACAACGCCCGATCGTTAAAACAGCGGTCGGCACAGACGTCTTTCTCTAGTCAACGCTTAAAAGCATCTCCGTGTTCATCCTTGAGTTTTTGCTGGGCTCACAATTCTTTTCATGGGAATCGGACCTCGACCTCTCAAAGCATCTGGTGTGCGGTATTTCTCACCACCACATGAAGTTATGCATAGAATTGAACCAATTTTTTTTTTAAGTTTTTGACTATGGCAAGCAGGTCCTCTCTTAATTTGGAAAAAAACGCCGGTAGGGGGAGCTGTAATAGCGATTTTTGTGGCATTTTGAATATAGTACCATCGAAAAGTGTATGAAGTTATGCATAGAATTGAACCAAATTTTTTGCGTATGTTTTTGGCCATGGCAAGAATGTCCTCCCTGAATTTGGGAATATTCTGCGGAAAGGGAACACTATAACAGCAATTTTTGTGTAATTTTCTTGATTTTCCGTAGTTTTATTGTACACCGCTGGCTCGTGAATCGACGAGAACTTCCCATTCTGGTAAGCCGACTATTCGCGAACAGCTGACATACAACAGAATAACGAAAAACTATTGATTTCAATAAGTATTATAATCGAGTTTAACTCGTTTTTACCCGACTGAAAAGAAGGGTTATGTGTTTCACGCGTATCTGGGTATGTGGATTTCTTTATACCCTCGAAACATCCCAACGGCTGGATGGATTTTAATGAATGAGGTCTCTATCAATTCGTCTTAATCGTCCGATGGTTATAGGCTAGGTTTTGTTTTTATAAATTCAAAATGGCGGTAGAGACGGAAAAAAATTTATTAAGTGGCACCCTATTAAGTGGCATATCATTGGATAGGTCTTTCATAATGAAGACGATGTTTCATTGACTATTCTACAGTCAGAAGCTCCGTTTAAATATTACACAACCTGGAAGTTGTGTAGGTAGGATCTCTAGCTTTAATGCAACTCTGACCATCATAGACATCTATAGGCCTCATCAAAACAGTATTTATAGATAGGAATTAACAATTAAACAAAACTTAAAAGTCCTCAATACAAGTAAATAAAAAAAAATAGGTATGTAATATAAAAAAAATAGTTTCATATGGATGATAAATAATTAATTAGTTCGCTTTTTACGCAGTCGGGTTTTTTGATTTTTTAAATTTAATTTTTATTTGTCCAATTAATTGACTGAAGCAGAAATTTAAGATGAAAGTCCAAGTTGATATAGTATTGAACTAATAAAAATGAAATATTGACATTTGTAACAACATTTTGAAATATTAAAATATATGAAGTAGTAGAAAGTTTTGGATCCAACTAGATAAGGTATTGCTTTCGAAGTCACTATAAAAAAATTTCCCTTATAGACAGGGTCAATCTTCGCAGGTTTTACTGTATTAAGTTCTACTCGATGGAGACCCATGAATATTGTTGCCGGGTGTGTCTCGAATTACGCTGAATGTCCCGATTTCCAGGGGCTCTAAGATCTCTGTCCCCCGTAACCACTCTGCTGGTTACTCAAAAGTTCCGATTTTTCATGATGCACAAATTCTTTTAAATTTCTTTTCGTGCGTGTTCCTATTCATTAGTCTGCATTAACGCTGTTCTCAACTGCTCTTCTCAACAAGCGCAAAGCGTTTTGACACATTTACAAATTCATTTTTTAACGGAAAGATATAAAATTGGAAGGTCTGACTAATGGAAGCAATTTGGAATAGAACTGTGCTAATTTTATTTTTTGATAAATAAATTAACTCGTGAGTTATAAGCGATTTTGAACATATGACAAAGACGTTTTTCACCCTTCCTTGAGTGGTTATTCTTCTTTCTCACGGAAATTCGGTTCAAAACGCCCACTTTGACACTATTTTCTGAAAGATCTATTGCGTTTGCAAAAAGAAGGAAAAAAGCAGTTCGATGACATAGTTTCTCAACAACAACACCTGCTAGTTTCATGCATTTCCGAAAAAAGAAAAAAGAAATAAAATTTAGGTCGTAAAGTTGCTCTTTTGGATTTGAGAACAGTCTTTTTAGAGCCCGCTTCAGTCACGGGAAGGAAGAAATACGGTAATGTTAAGTCTATGGGGGTGTTATTTTCAAATTTCTCGCTTTGATTTTAATAAATTGAATGATTTTTTTCTTTTTTTTTTTCATAGGATAGTTGAGGACGATCTACAACAGGGCTAGTGTTCACTTTTTCAATTTTGATTTCAGATTATTTTTTTTAAAATTATTTTCACTTTCAGAACCGGTTTGAACCGGTTCTGAAATTGAAACTATCCTAATATTAAAAAACTATAACCAAAATCGATAAACTAAAAACTAACCCCGTTATAGATCGTTCTCAACTATCCTATGCAAAAGAAAATCCTCCAAAAATATTAAAATCAAAGCGAGATATTTGAAAATGTCATAGATTTAGCAACAGCGTTCGAGTTTCTCTGCGTGACTAGTATGGCTTCTTAAGTGGAACTTCAAACAATAAAACCTGTGAAACCAGAACCTGTCTATAATGGACAATTTTGACAGTCATTTTAAAATAATACTTTACAAATCTATCTACGGATGATTGTCCAAAACGGAGTTTTTTCTGTTCATAGAGATCCTTTTTTCAGAGGATTTACTGTACTTTGTTTAGTAAATCCTGTGAAACTGGACCTGTTTGTAACGGAATTCTCTATTAAAAGTAAAATTTTCGTTGTCGCAGCGATTCCGCTTTTACAAGTTTTTACTGTATAAGATTACTGGGTTTAATATAGTAAAGCCTTCTAAAGCGGAATCAAAAGAGATCGAAAAAAAATTCGTTTTAAACAGGTTTTTGTAAAATCAGGTATAATTGTATGATATTCTTACCATAGGAATAATGAAATTTTAATATTTGAAACAGGATTTCGTGATAAACAGGTTCCGGTTTGTGACGGTTTACTGCATTTTTGTGTCCCGATTTAGAAGTCGCTGCGTCCCGCTTTTTTTGTCTCCCTATCCCGGTTTTTCTAATAATCGATATCGTAACTTCTAGAGTCAAACTTACCGCATTTCTGGTTTAAGTCATAATTTCTCAAAGGAGTGTATCTGCTTATCCAATCTCTTTTTGTTATTAACCGATATGGGTTAGGAGGCTTAGTGGTTTGTGTATTCTGTTCTGTATATTCCTAATTTCAATGTTTACTCTTGAATTTAGTGTCATTTTGCCCGGAATTTTCAACGTTTCTCTTATTTTAGCTCTTCCAAGCTGTCCCATACCTGGAGCACTGAGATTAATATTTATTAAATATAAAAAATTCAAAGAGGAAGGTGAGGGAATTCCGGGGGGGGGGGGGGGGATTAATTTTCAAACCTTTACCGAACCCCTCTTGTGACATATCATAGGGAAGTCCTTTGACCACTCTTGCATATCATGAACCTCTCTCGGAGTTGAATTTCGGGAGGGGAAGCGATGAGGGGCTGAATTTTTTTAATTGTAGCTATTTCTACTATAAATATCATTTTAGATGTGGTTTTTTGATGGAGCCCTCCGGTAAATATTATTTATTGAATATAAAAATTTAAAAGTGAGGGTTGCATTCTTTCCAGGTGTATTCTGGGAAGAAAGAGTGAACCCCCGTGGGAGGGGTAAATTTCAAACTTTTCTTGGACCCGTCGTGTGATATATCATCGGTAAACTTTCGGACCACTCTTTCATATTAAGAATCTTTCTTTTTTCCTCCTCAATTTGGCACCCCGGGGGAGACACTTTTCAAACTTTTTTGAAATCGTATTATCATTTTAGATCGGATTTTTTTTATAGAGCCCTCCAATAAATAATTTGTAATATATGAAAATTTCAAAGAGAGGGGAGAAGGGTGTATTCCGGGGGGGGGGGCGATAGTTGGAATCCTGTGGATGGATTTTTCTATCTTTAGCCGTCACCCCTCATGTGATTTATCGTTGGAAAGCCCTGTGACCACTTATTCATATTATGCACTTTCCTTGCCTCTTCCCCCACTTTGCTCCCCGGGGGGTCCGTATAATGTATTCCAGTACAGGTCTTTATAATAATGGGGAAATTATAGAGCTGATCTCAAATGACGTAGAAAAATGAATAAAAAAATTTGATCCCATTTACCATCCTTTTAGTTCATGTTTTTGCCACTAGGGGTCCTTTTGATTCTTATTTCTTTGGCCATTTTTCTGCTAATTGCCGAAAAATTCTAATTTTTGATACTTAAACTCCCCTTATCGTTCCATACCTATTCGCGCCTTTTCAACTTTTTGCCGCCAGGGGACACCGTCACATGACTTTTCTACTATTGTGGCTCCATTATAGTCTCTCTTCGGTTTGTTATTTTTTTTAATTCCATCTGTTCTCAGTTACTATGTATTTAATAAAATCTGCTTTATAAACATGTAAAAACAGTGATTTTAATAATCGATTGTAGAACATCTCAATTGTAGAATCTCGAAAGTAATCGATGACTGTATCGTTGTGTTTTTTACGATGACGATTTTTTTCGACTGGTAAATTTTTGAGAATCGCCCATCACTACTCGTGACGTTACTCACGAATAACATGGTACTAAAAGAAATTTAAAAGAACTTGTGCAACATGAAAATTTGGAACTTTTGGTTTCCCGCGCAGTTATTATGCGGGACAGATCTTGGTAGCGCATAAAAATCGGGACGTTCCGCATGAAAAGGGTCGGACACCTGCCAACAATAATACCGAGTCTCCATTAAATCGATTTGCTAATTAATGTGAAGAAATGTTTAAGGCTGTTCTTAACTGCTCTGCTCAACAAGCGAAAAACGTTTTGACATATTTACAAATTCATTTTTTAACGGAAAGATATAAAATTGGAAAACCTGGCCATGGAAGCGATTTGGAATTGAACTGTTTTTTCCATTTCTTGATCAATCACTTACCTAGTGAGTTATAAGCGAATTCGATCACGTGACAAACGCGTTGTGCACAAGGCTCTTTCTCCCTTGGCGCGGAAATTCGGTTCAAAACGCCCACTTTGACATTATTTTCTGAAAGATCTATTGCGTTTGCAAAAAAATGAAAAAAAACAGCTCAATTACATAGTTTCTGAACAACAACACCAGCTAGTTTCATGCATTTTCGAACAAAAATAAATTAAAACTTATGTCAAAAAGTTGCTCTTTTCGATTTGAGAACACCCTTAATAGTGGATAAAAACCGAAAAGAAGTTGTCAATCACTCCTCAAGTTTAAATGAAGACATTTGATAAAGACTTTGTCTAAATAACCTTTTTAAATCGTTCTAAAAAATATATTTTCAATAGAAAACAGAGTTTAATAAGAAGAATACATTGAAATTACCTAAAGTAATCCTTTTTAAATATTATAAAAAGAGACAACAGTAAAATACGATGTTTATGAAAACTACAATTGAAAGTGTTTCAACTGACTTTATAATTTTTTTAGTAAGCTCCACACTGTTAAAAAACTGTAGCAAACTGCCCAGTCATTCGACTGTTTTTATAGACTGTTTTTAACAGTTGCATGTAATTTTATTTTAATTCTGAACATAATAAGGTCAATAATATGGCCGAATATGCTTAATACTAGTGTCAGATCTGGTTATTATGATGCAGTTATCTTTAAAAATTGCCGAATAACTAAACAGTTCCCTGTAAATTTTTAACAGCGCAATAAAGGTATAAGGATGATTGGCTCAGCCATATACTCTTTGTTAGTTATTCACTGTTAAAAATTTGCAGCATTCTGGCAGATCATTTGACCGTTTTTTCCGAAAACGGTTACACAACTGTGAATTTAACACTATTCTGACCATATTATTGGCCATTTTATGGTCAGAATATAGTTAAATTATGGTTATGAAACCGTTTTTTCAAAAAAACGGTCGAATGACCTGCCAGAATGCTGCAAAATTTTTAACAGTGTTGTTTAAAAAAAAGGGAAAAAAAGTTTTGTGAAAATACGTTAATCATTTTTTAAATGAGCGTTTAAAATTTGTAAATTCCAATTGTAAAACACTTCACAAACATAAAAAATAAATAGCTTGTTTCTTTGGAACGCACATGATTGATAAACAGACAGGGACATTCGCCTAAACTACATAGAATTCGATCCACTAAAACGATCTATTCCTGAATCGGGATCGGAATTCTAAATTGGCATATTCTTTGTTCCGTACTGAGCGCAATAAACAATAAACAAGCATGTGGGTAAAAAGGAAACAGTTTTTACGGTAAATTGTTTAATTACGAATTACTATCATTCTAAAATCGATATTTCGGTTGTAGAAAACTGATTAACACACTAAAAACAACTACACTGAAACGTTTCCGAAACTCAGTGGCAGCAAAAGAAACCTTGTTTTTATAAATGTTTCCTTAGAACTATAGGAAATATATTGTTTCCGAGGTTTCTAAAGATCAAGAACACTTTTCGTAATCTTGAGTAACTTGAGAGAGGTTATTGTATATTTTCATTCATGGTTATACTGTATTTTCGCTTATTAAGGGGGCACAGGACCTTTGAGTTTGTCGAAACGATAAAAAATATCGCCTTTTTCAAAGAACCAAAACACAAATATAGAATTATGATCTTTTTCCTTTTTCTGCGTATATTCTTAACTATATTATCTAGAAAAATAAATGTTGTATATACAAAATTAATATTTAAATTTTAAATTTAAAAATTCATCTCACTAATGCGTGAATTAAAATAATCATTAAGTGCTGCGCGCATGATGGAACTCTAAATTATGCATATAGAAAACAATTTTTGAACACAATATAATCATAACACATCTAAGTATCGTAGAGCATCGATTATCCGGACGCCGATTAACCGGATTGTCCAATTAACCAGATCTATCAAGAACCATACTTTTGCCCCGCCTTCTTCCGCCTTTGAAGTGAAACTTCTTTAGGTGCGGTTGGGTGAATTCGGTTGGATGTCACGAAAACTAACCGTTAAATAACTCTTTACTAATCCTAAAATAATAAAATCGCCAATAAATGCGAGGACGACGAAGCAGATGGAACTGAAGAATCTAGAGGTCCAGCAGATACAGAAGTATTTAATGCATTTTAAGTTGCGATGAAATGGCAACAACGTCAAGATTCGGTCGATCCCGTATATACATGTTCGTACCAATTTTTTAGAAAATAAAAGTAAAAAAAAAAACTTCTAAACACACCATTTGTAATATGCTAAAATGTGTTCTACTACAATTGCCAGTCCTAAGCCTGAAAAAAGTGTGAAGGGAAGCCACTTAAAAAACATTGCCATAGCCGTTTTTTAAAGTTGTCCAATTATCCGGATTTTTCATTAACCGGATCGGCCTCGGTCCCGACCGGTCCGGATAATCGACACTCTACTGTACACCAAAATATACACAAAAAGTTTTGTTTAAAGTTTAATTTTAGCACAAAAAAATATTAAAAAATTTCAATTTTGTTTTTAATTTTTCAAATGCAAAAGAAATAAATTGCCGAAATAAGTTTTTTTTTTTTTTTTTTTTTGTTAGCATAAAGAGTATGAAGAAATGCATTTTTGGTTAATTTTTTAAAGCTGTTGAGTACATTAGAGTGAAAGTAACAGAGCGCACAAACTCCAAATTTACAAATGTGTGAAAATGCGTTTAAAACTTTCAGTATCTGCGAACCTTAAGTTTCAATTATACACACCGTCTATAAATCAGTATAACTCAAGAAATACAGTAGAACCTCGATTATCCGAAGTAATTGGGACAGACCCTCTTTCGGAAAATCGAAATTTTCGGATAATCGAGAATGCTTCAGTTTTAAGATTAAGGAGAAATATACGCAATATTTCTTATTATGATAACAAGTGCTTATTAAAAATAAAACAGTACCAAAATAGAAACAAGAATAAATTACCTGAATTCTAATTTTGAAATTAAGTACCTGTTACATATATCACAAGGGTTTGAAGAAATGCATTTTTGGTTAATTTTTTTAAGCTGTAGAGTACATTAGAGTGAAAGTAAAAGAGCGCACAAACTCCAAATTTACAAATGTGAGAAAATGCGTTTTAAACTTTCAGTATCTGCGGACCTTAAATTTCAATTATACACACCGTCTATAAATCAGTATAACTCAAGAAATACAGTAGAACCTCGATTATCCGAAGTAATTGGGACAGACCCTCTTTCGGAAAATCGAAATTTTCGGATAATCGAGAATGCTTCAGTTTTAAGATTAAGGAGAAATATACGCAATATTTCTTATTATGATAACAAGTGCTTAATAAAAATAAAACAGTACCAAAATAGAAACAAGAATAAATTACTTGAATTCTAATTTTGAAATTAAGTACCTGTTACATATATCACAAGGGTTTGAAAAAATGTTTTGTTTGTCGCAGTTTCGATTGCCTTTGCTTTGAATCTCTATCACGGAGTTTTTTTAATATCATTAGTTCCCCAGTATCACAGTCTTTCTGCTGCTCCAGTCATGCCAAACCTTTTGCAAAACATTCAAAAGCTTCAGAATTGTTAATTTGTTCGTTTTCTTCGTTCCACTCCGCAGCTTACGGGAGTTCGAGTTAAATTCAAAGGAAGATCTCTAAAAAGATTTCTAGAAAGAAAAATTCTAAGAAAGGGGATCGAAATATTTATATGTACTCGTAGCTCAGAAAGGACACAAAGAATATGATAGTTAAACAAAAAAGCTTCCAAAATGGATTTTGCATACAAGGAATGTGCTAGTAAAAATAAAAAAGCTTTAAAAATGGATTTCGGTTAAAGGAGAGTTTCGGATAAAAAAGTTTCTACTGTAATGCAGATTTTTGAATGGAGTTTTTTACATATTGTTGAGAAATTTAAAAAAAAAAAAATGCAGGATAACATAAAAACGAAAAACTGATTTTTTGAAAGTGTAAAGGTTCTCTGCCCAAAAATATGTCTTTGTTTACAATGTAGTTTCATCTCTTTAACATTAGTAATACTTAACAGTTTTAGGAGGTTGAATTTTAGAAGATTTTCAACTGTAGACCGAAATACAATTGCATACATGCTTTAGTACTCTAGATTATTGCTACATTTTCTGTGAAAACTTTTATTTTCTATCAGGTAGGCTCTTCCTTTTGTCCTGAAACTCCCGTTTCCTCATTAACTTGATAATGGTAATGATCAGTTATTCCTTAAACTTTATCTTCTACTTATATTAGCTAAAATATTGTTTTTGAGATAATAGCATTTGTACTTAGTTTGAGTTGTTAATTATTCGCATACTTTTTATTATCTTCTGATAATCATAAATGTTTATTTTATTAGGAAATAGTTGAGCATCTTTCATATTTTTTTAATTGCTAGGTTACTAAATAGGAAACTCAAAATAATTTACAAACATTAATAGAAAAAAATAAGAATAGCTTACCGAAACAGTTTTTTTTTTTCCGTATTTTGAAAACCTGCTAAAGAATATAGGATTTCTTTTGGAATTTCTTTTTTAAAAAATGAAACATTTACAACTATTCAACACGACATCACTCTACCGATGTAAAGCTCTTACTAAAAATAAGTAAATCACCGTTTCCTCTGTTCCTTTCTAGATTGTTACCACTTCCTTTCTAGAATCCGAAAATGTCGCATTCTGATTTATCTAGATTTTCATTTACACATCAATTATCGACACTGTGCTGTATTAAAACGACTTTTTTAAGAAGAAAAAATGAGGTTATGAATAACTCATCGAATCATCGGGGTATCGCGCTCTCTCGCTCTCGCTTTGTCTAATATAACGTTGATTAAATATTGACAATAATTTTGCGAACCTTTTCCTGCTTGGAGAAACCTACCATGGAAACATAGAATCGTTACCTATCATGGGATATCATTGAAATAATTATGTCGGATAGGATTTAATAGAATGAAGAAAACTTTTATTAATATCTTTTTAAGTTTTGATTCGATTTTCATAAAATTTGAAATGACTCGACAAAATTCTGCAATGATTCCATACAGTAATCCCTTAACATTCGCGAGTTTTGATTATTCACGAAATAAAAAATGAAGAGCTTTTTAACATTCGCGAATACTTAACTTGGTTATTTGCAAATTTTGTTTTATAAAAGAATATTTTTTTTTACAAAGTAAACTCGCTTTGTTTTACCAATTCCATAAACTATTTGACACTGGACAGCTGCATTGTACTGTATAGCCTAAGTACCAAAAATTTCAACACTTGTATTGCGGAAAATATAGATAAGTAATTCCAAGAAACCCAAAGCGTGATTTGATGCTTAAAATAAAAAAGTCCTAAATTTTTATTGCAAGTGAAAATTTTCTCGCAAAAATTGTATGGGAAATTTTAAAGCTTCAACAACAACTTGTTAATAAAGCAATAAGGCTGTTCTTAACTGCTCTGCTCAACAAGCGCAAAACGTTTTGACGCATTTACAAATTCACTTTTTAACGGAAAGGTATAAAATTGGAAAGCCTGGCCATGGAAGCGATTTGGAATTGAACTGATTTTTCCATTTTTTTTTATCAATCAAGTACCTATTGAGTTATAAGGAATTTTGATCACGTGACAAACACGTTTTTCGCCTGCTCTTGAGTCTCTTTCTTCCTTTGCACGGAAATTCGGTTCAAAAAGCCCACTTTGACATTATTTTCTAAAAAATCTATTGCGTTTGCAAAAAAAAAAAAAAAAAAAGGAAATAAGCAATTAAATTTAAAAAATCAAAAAACCCGACTGCGTAAAAAGCGAACTAATTAATTATTTCCCATCAATGTGAAACTATTTTTTTTTTCAATTCCTACTATTAGATTACACTCTCGCTATATATATCTTGTTCAAATTTTCAATCGTTAATAAAATACTTATTATTCATCCAATCAAGCTCAAATAAATTTTTTTAACTTGTAGTGGATGACACTTGATGTTAATCCAGTTTTTTTTCACATATTAATTCATTAATTAAATTAAATTAATTAATTTTCATTAATCGAGAGAGCCCTCTTCTTGATCAAGGCAATGTAAGACCGAGAGAGCCCTTTTCTTGATCAAGGCATTTTAAGCGCCACTCAAGAGGAAAGAAGAATGGGTTGGTTGGTTGGTTGATTTTTGACGGCCAATTATCTGCTCGAGGGATATAAGACCAAGGGGGGGGGGGTGGTGCCCTTCGTGGGGGTCTTTCTAAGGGAACCTAACCCGTATTAACGCTTGGAAATCCAAGGTTCGAAGAAAACCACGAAAACTCCGAACGATTAGGCCGACGGGCGCGATTGGGATCGAACCCAACACCTCCCTTCTACCAGCTTCGAGAGCAGAACCTCTCGGCCACGAAAGAAGAATGGGAGAAAAAAAATTCTGTCATTGGCCTAAGGAATTGACTTAAAGTATTTTTTATATTATTTGTTTATATTACTGACCTATTTTTTTTATTTATTTACTTGTATTGATGACTTTTAAGTTGTGTTAATTGTTAGTTCCTATCTATAAACACTGTTTTGATGAGGTCTATAGATGTCTATGATGGTTAGGGTTGCAGTAAAGATAGAGATCCTACATACACAATTTCCAGGTTGTATAATATTTTAACGGAGCTTCTGACTGTAAAATAGTCAAAGAAACATCGTCTTCATTTTGAAAGACCTATCCAATGATATGCCACTCAATAGGGTGCGTAAATTTTTTTTTCGTCTCTGCCGCCATTTTGTATTTTATGGCCGCAATTTTGAGTTTATGAAAACAAAACCTAGCCCATAACCATCGGGCCGTTAAGACGAATTGATAGAGACCTCATTCATTAAAATCCATCCAGCCGTTGGGATGTTTTGCGGGTATAAAGAAATCCACATACACAGTTACGCGTGAAACACATAACCCTTCTTTTCAGTCGGGTAAAAACATCTCAATTACATAGTTTCTGAACAACAACACCAGCTAGTTTCATGCATTTTCGAACAAAAATAAATTAAAACTTATGTCAGAAAGTTGCCCTTTTGGATTTGAGAACACCCTTAACTGGTGATGAGCCTTAAATTTAAAAGAGAAATCGAGACCCGCAACATTTCCTTATATGGAAATTCATAAATAAAAAATCTGTTCTTAAAAAAAAAAAAAAAAAAAAAAAAACAGTCGTATATCATAAATTTTTTTCAGTTATCAACTAGCAACTTAACTTTGTACAATATGCTTTATAATTCTTCAAATTTATTTACAGTATGTACTTTCTAATGCTTGATAAATATATTTTTACGTTTCAATTGCTTTTTTCCATTAAAAAAAAATTTTTTTTAACCTAACCCCCGTTTATGCACGGAAAGATAGTCGCAACATTCGCGATTTTGACATTCCCGGCGATTTCCGCGAACTTAACTCTAGCGAATGTTAAGGGATTACTGTATATCAAATTTCAAACCCTTCGGTTGCTAGTTTTTGCGCTGTTATAGGCAGACAGACGGACGGACAAGAGGACGACAATAGGTGCTTTTTTATAGGTGCAATAGTATTTGTATAATTATGAACTCACCTAAAAACAGAACTAAAAAGAGACTTTTTTTTGTGGCGGAGGAGGGGGGGGGGGATAAGCCTGTCTGAGGGAAAAAAGTCTTATTAGCTCTTTCTCATAATGTTTAAACATTTTAAGTCACATCGAAAGAATAAATTTTACTATTTGTTTTTTTTTTCAAAATCATTAAATGTAAAATAATTTAGTCAATTAAATTTCAAAATCTAGGAATCCATGGCCTAGAGGTCTGCACGGGACGAAATTTCCAGTCCCGGCCTGTACAAAGGAATATTGGTCCGGCCCGGAAGTGAAAAATCCGGCCTGAGTCAGGTCCAGCCCGTAGAATTTCTTTTTTTTTTGGTCCCACCGGGCCAGGTATAACAGCTAAAAGTTTGGACGAAGAGCGGCCCGGTACGAAAAAATTTAAATCTCGGCCCGTGGGTAGGATTGGGCTTCGGCCCAGGGCCCAGCCCGTGCAGAATGGCCTCTCCTACCACATTGTAGGCCTTTACCTTTTTATCTTAAAAATTTTTTTAATGTGAGCTAAAGAATGTTTGAAAAACGTTCCACTTCTAAAAAAAAATGTTTGGAAATTAAAGTAAATTTGTAATTATACGAGCTGTAATTATTAAATTAATGTTATCATCTTTATTTTTCATCAACCGTAAATCTGCTGACCAGAAAAAAATCTATGAACAGCTAATACTATTAGTAGTTTGCTAAAATTTAGTGTGCTTGAGACGAAATCCAGCTAAGGATTTTTATATTCATTATATATATTTCACACTCGTAAAATCAATCTTTATTCTGTTCTCAACTGCTCTGCTCAACAAGCACAAAACGTTTTGACACATTTACAAATTCATTTTTTAACGGAAAAATGTAAAATTGGAAAGCCTGACCATGGAAGCGATTTGGAATCGAACTGTGTTTTCTAATTTTTTTTTTTTTTTTTTTTTTTTTTTTTTTTTTTTTTTTAATCAATAAATTACCTATTGAGTTATAAGCGATTTTGATCCGTGACAAACACGTTTTTCATTCTTTCTTGAGTGGGTTTTCTCTTTTCACGCTGAAATTCGTTTCAAAACGCACACTTTGGCACTATTTTCTGAAAGATCTATTGTGTTTGCAATAGAACAAAATAAATCCGAACAAAAAATAAATTAAAACTTATGTCAGAAAGTTGCCCTTTTGGATTTGAGAACAGCCTTGAGAAAAGAAACAAAAAAACTTTTATTACCTTTATAATTACTAATGGAGAATCCAAGGGAGGGACGATGGGGCGATCGCCTAAACCTTGGGCGACGATAAAATGTCTCCAAAGACATATCTAAGAAATTAAAATAATAAATCTTTGTAAAAAATCACCATAAAATAAAAACGATACCTATATATCGTTTTTATTTTATGGTGATTTTTTACAAAGATTTATTATTTTAATTGTTTCATATCGCCAGTTTTCGGTGCTGTTTCGCTATATCTAAGCCATTTTTAAGGCATTTTAACCTTTTAAGATCTTAAAATGAATGTAGGAGTATTTTTCTTTCTTATTCTTTATTGCATAAAAATTTTAAAATATGATTTATACCAGAAAACTTGTGCAAAAATATTATACAGAAATTTAAATTATGCGTAGAATATTTTATTATAACTCAGTCGGTTATATAATGAATGAAAATTAAAGAGTGTGAATTACCTCTTCAAAGATAAGAAAGAAAGCGTAAGAATTCAGTTTTCAACCAGTTATTCTAAGTTACTGAATAAATGCTTTATTAATAAGGTTCAAAGTATTCTTTATCGAACTACTTTCGAAATAAACAAACAAGCTGTTTTTTATAAACAATAAAACTTTTAAAAAATAACTGTTGCATTAAAATTGTACCTAGAAGGTCAGTTGTGCTCAAAGCGATAATAAGTCTAACAGCCAAAAATAAGTCTTAGCAATACATTCATGAGCATAGAAAGAATCGATAAATTTAAAAAGGAAAAGGGATTTTTCCTCTCTTTGAAAGACCCTAAATATTAAAACATCCTGAAGCTTTTCAAACATATAAACAACTATTGTTAAAAAAAGCTGTAAAGCCCTGATATGTTGGAATTTTTGGTCAAAATGGTCGCTCTATTGGATGTAAAAATAATTCTAGAACATTGGTTTCATAAAGGATTTTTTCGATCGGGCATTATAATAAACAGGTTGCTATAATGAAAGAGCGTTATATCGAGCATCTACTGAATATGTACTACAAGACTGTTCTTTGTTGGAAATCTTAAGTTTCTAATATTGCCCGACTTGGAAACTTTCTACATCCGCCCTGATTATTACAAAATACTAATTTTATCTTTATAGCTGATCGCTATGCTGCGAGTATAATGATGAAATATACACTTTTTTAACACACAAAATTTTTCTTTTGCATTTCACTGTAGAAGATCTGGACACTCTGAACTATTATTTTACAATTTTTCTCTCAAGATCTCGATCTGTTTCCTTTTCGCATTTATCTGTTTTTAAATAACCGAATTCTTTTATAGATATAGAAATATGCTATCCTATTTGTGTAATAGATGGCAGCACTATGTAAAACAGAGTTTAAACTATTGAAAATATTGGATTTCATTGCAAGTTATGCGGGGGAAAAGAAAATTATCAATAAATAGTACCAAGGGCAGTACTACCCATAAATTTCATGGACCCTCAGATAATTTTCTTTCAAGTCCCCCCACCACCACACTGTCTCCTACCCAAATTTCTCAGCTCATAGAAATTTTACAACAATCGCTTCCTGCTCGTCACGCGAAAACACCCGCTCGCTGTCCTGTGAGACATATATTTTAAAATATCTTACTTGCATTTCAACATTTTTAAATGATTTTTATTTTTATTTATTTATTTGTTGCATTGGATAGCTGAGGTCAATCCTTTTTTTAGTCTTTTTTTTTTTTTTTTTTTTTTTTTTTTTTTTTTTTTTAACTTTTGTTGTAGGTTTTTTTTATGGGGACTTTTTCCGTTTCGAAATCGGTTCCGAAAGGGAAAGTATCCTCATAAAAAAAAGCCTCGAACAAAAAGCAAAGAATGGCAATTATTGAGATTGACCTCAGCTATACAATGCAAAAAAATATATATCACTTAAAATATTGGAATGCGAACGAGATATTTTTTTTAATTTCTTCCATAGGATTAACATTAGCGAGCGGGTGTTTGCGCATGAGTGAAGTGGACTTGTCAAAGGAGTTTATGATTAGTTCGAATTACACTATGACGCAAAAGTTTAGACAATGACGTCATTCAGCTTTAAAATGTAGAATTATGACGTCAGAATTACAAAAACCTGTAAATATATTCAAAAACTGATTTAAAATGCTATGTACAAAAGTCAGTCGTTTTATTTGCTATAATACTAATTTTTTTCATAAAAATTCAAATGTGCTTGTCGCAAAAGTTTAGACACTATTCTAAATTTCTTTGAATATTCGCTGGCATATGCAAATTTAGAATCGATGATGTCACAAATTTGGAGTACTTAAGTTCTGCAAACGATTGCGCTTCATAGTCGACATGCCGAGAGCTAAAGAAATTCAAGTGAATGAGGTTTCAAGGATTTGGCAGTTGAAAGGTGAAGGGAAGAGCGTTTCTGAAATTTCTGCTATTATTAATAGGTCAAAAAAATCTATTTATCGAGTGGTTCCGAATATAAAGCAAAATGTCGGTCTGGGAGGCCACGTGTGACAAATGTACGAGAGGATCGCCTGATACAAAGACTAGCGAGTACCCAACAAATGAGCGTACGTGGAGTTCAAAGCTCATCGGGACTCTCTGTATCAAAGGATACGATTCGTAGACGAATTTTGGAAAAAGGAACAATCGTTTATAGCAAAATGCAGAAGAAACCAGCTCTGAAACCACATCATAAGTTACAAAGACTTATGTGGGCTCGAAAGCATATGTCATATGGAGAGAAATGGCAGTCAGTCATATTTAGCGATGAAAAAAAATGGAATCTGGATGGTCCAGATGGTTGTTTATCGTATTGGCATGACTTGCGGAAGGAACCTCGACGTTTTTTTAGTCGCAGACAAGGAGGGGGCTCGGTGATGGTTTGGGCAGCCTTTTGCTATAATGGACAAGTATCTCTGACCTTCACCAGTGGTCGTCAAACTTCACAGCATTATACACAGACATTAGAAGAAAACCTACTGCCATTTGCTGAGCTTCTAGGGGTCCTCAGTGGGAATTTCAGCAAGACAATGCTTCAATTCACACTGCAAAATATTCAAAATCTTGGTTTAATTCCCATAATATAAGAGTTCTCGACTGGCCAGCATGTAGCCCAGATCTTAACCCCATAGAAAACCTTTGGAGCATCATGTGTCGCAAAGTTTATAGCAACGCTAGACAATACTCTTCTGAAAAGGAACTTAAGACATCTATTGAGAATGCATGGTACGATATCGATCCACAAACTATGCAAGATTTAGTTTCTTCCATGCAATCTCGTGTATATGACGTAATACATAAGCATGGATGCGCAACCAGGTTTTAAAAATTGTTTATTTCGATTTTATTTAACTTGTGTCTAAACTTTTGAGACAGCAGTTTATTTTTGTTACCATTTAATTTATTGCAATATGCACAATTCCACTTTTCTTTGTTATAAATATTGTTTATATGTACAGCACATTAATTTCAAGCAGTGATTTGAAAATTGAATAAATATTTTTCAAAGTATGTAAGAATTTCTTCATTGTCTAAACTTTTGCGTCATAGTGTATCACAAGTCCACTGAAACTTAAAAGAACATAGTCAGGGGCGCTCCAGTAGTGTCCGGCTTCTATGTATAGAACTTCAATTGGCACCTTTATACCTCTCCCCGCACCCCTTTAAAAATCATTTTATAAAGGCTTAACAGTGATCACTAAGGAAATACAAAATATGATACTTTATTCAAAAGAAAAAAAAAGGAATTAGAAACAATATGCGAAAAAACACAATAAACTTACAAGAAGAGTTCAAAAATCACAATAATAAATTACTGTAAAAGCACTTACTTTCGCGAGGCTTTATTTTTCGCGATTTTCGCGAGTCCATCGTAATCGCGAAAATTTAAGCCTCGCGAAATATTTTTTTTTTTCCGCCTCAAATGATAATAAAAAATCAAAAACATTTCACTTATCCAAAATTTAATGATTACAATTACTTAAGAAGGTCTGGGACACATTTTAAAATAATTTTTATTTATTGAGTTAAAATTCTGAATTTTTTCGATATGGTTAACCTTATCATTTGTAAACAAAATCACATGATAAAACTTCTCATAATTTTTTAAAAAAATTTTAAATTTAAAATTTATTAAAAAAGTGGGGTAATTTAAAATCCTTATAACTCAAAATATTATTTATAGAATTTCAAATTTTTTTCATTTAAGTAAACAGAAATATATAAGTTTTATGTTTGATTCGTCATTTTTGAAAATATTAATTTATAAAAAAATAAAAAATATTTAACGAAAAAAATTTTTAAAAAGTGGTGCAACTTTTTTTTTTTTAAATCATATTTTCAAAAGTAAATATTTTTTTCAAATATGCTGAATCAAAATTAAAGTAAAACAATTGAAAAAGATATGTTCCAAGTTTGAACCCTTTAGCTTTAACGGTTCTCGAGTTATAAGAATTTAAATACAAGAAGTGGTGAAAAAATCTATCATGAAGAAAAACGCATTTTTACAAGAAGTCGTTTCCGGACATCCATTACCTGAAAGCTAGATTTTGAAAACAACCAAAACGAAAATATTAATATTTTTTGTTCTAATTCAGATAGAAACATGATTTAAATGTCATTTTAAGCAGGAAAAAACAGAGAATATTTTAATGAAATAAAATGTTTTTGCGAAATTTGAAGACCCCCTTAACCCTAGATCTACCGGGAATTTTATTCAAGTTTTAATAAAACGTTCTACACCAGAATTTTTATTTAAAACTATTTAACTTATTTATTTACCTTATTTTTGTCTGGTTTATATACTTAGTTTATTTTAAAGAAATTTCTGGTTTGAATGAATATTTTGTATGTACCTGTCGGGTCCAATGGACCCGTCTGGTAGACGGAGGGTTAAATAAGAAATAAGTACAAAAATTTCTTGAATACTTACAACTATTTCTTGAATAAAAACAATAATAGAATTAATAGAACGAACTTTTCGGACAAAAGGAAGTTTTTTTAAATACTTTATGCAAAAGGGGTTCTATTTAGGTAATTTCGGGATTTTTCAACTTTTGGTTCTGTTCATGTAAAATTCACGAAATTTTCAGCTCGCGAAATCACCGATATCTTCATTTTCGCGAAAATTACGGCTCGAGAAAATAAGTGCTTTTACAGTATAAGCAAATAAAATAATTTATGTTACGCAGTAAAAAAAATTAGTTGCGAATAGCAATTTATACAGTTTCACATAAATTAACCGATTTACCAAACCAAGTTATGAAACGATATTTTGGTACGTTAGTCATTCGAACAAGTTGAAGTACAAATAAGAAACAGATACTCTTACAAATACAGTGAAACCTCCCTGTGCGACCACCTCCATTAAGTGACAACCTCCCTGAATGACCATTTTTTCAAAGAACGAAATTTATTTACACTAATTATTTATTTATTTATATTAATTTATTTATTTATTTATATTATTTATTTATACTAATTTTACCTCCATTCAGAGACCATCCCAGTTGATCTCCGTCCATGAGTGACCCATTTCTTTGAAGAAAATGAAACAAATTCCGTTTTTTCCTGGTCGCTTGAAGAAGGTTTTATTAGAAAAATAATTCCGGAGAGCGCATTATTCATCAAACTTCTAAACTAAGTTTAGATTTTTTTATTATTATTCCGGTAATTTTTAAGCGTTTAAACACCTTTGTGTCTTTTTTAGTTTAACTCTGATGACAAATTAAGAATGACTGTAAATAAACTCCCTTGTCCTATTCTGTTAGGAAACTCTCAAAGAAATAAATAAATTAATGAAATCGTCATTCTTTGTTCCCGTCTAAAAAGAAAAAAAATGCATTTATTTACTGAAATTCGAAATGACTTGGAAATATAAGTTATCTATACTTAATATTATAAAGAGGTAAAAATTGTTAATTTGTAGGAGGTAAGCTCTGGAACTAACGAACCTATTCCAAAAGTAATGGTATCAAAATGATGGTGTTAGTCCAACTTAGAACATAGGCTATATCTTATGTCCGTGCCACTGGCCAAAAAGGGGTGCAGGAGCAAAAAACATTCTAAAAATGCGATTTTTGTGTTACTGAAGGGCCTAAGAAACAAGAAATTTGGAATGGTAATTACTTATAAGATACTAATGATCTCTAAGGACATTTCTTTAAAAAAATAGAAATTAAAGAGGAGTGAAAATACGCGAAAAGCGTTCTAAAAAACGTTCTAAATGGTGGTTTCTACACAATCTCAGGAAATACCAAACCGATTTAAAAAATAATGGTGTCAAAATGATGGTGACAACCCTTGGTCCAAGATAGGCTATATTTTATGTCGGTGCTATTACTCCTAAAGGGGGTGCAGGAGCAAAAAAAGTTCGAAATTGCGATTTTTGTGTTACTGAAGGGCCCAGTACATGGAATTTGGCATGGTAGTTACTTATAAGATATAAATGATCTCTAAGAATATTTCTTTAAAAATTTAAAAGGGGTGTAAATGCGCAAAAAGCATTCTAAAAAACGTTCTAAATGGCGATTTCTACACGATCTCATAAATACCCAACCGATTTCAAAATTAATGGTTGGAAATTGATGATGACAGCCCTTGCTCCAATATAGGATCTACTTCATTTTGGCGTCACTACCACCTTGCGGCTGCATTTTAAAAACCGTTCTAAATTGCGATTTTTGTGATACTGAAGAGCTAGGAACTTGAAATTTGGCATGGTAATTACTTAGGAGATGTAAATGCTCTCTGAGAAGAGTTCCTTAAAAATTTGAAATTTAAATGGGGTGAAAATAAAGGAAAAGCGTTCTAAAACCGTTCTAAATAGCGATTTCTACGCAATCTCAGGAAATATAAGCCGATTTCAGAAGTAATGGTTTCAAATGGATGGTGACAGTCCCCGCTTCAGAATTGCCTATATTTTACGTTGTTGTCACTACTACCTGGGGTTTACAGGAGCACAAAATGTTCCAAATTGCGATTTTTGTGTTAAAGAGGGGGTGTAACATTTTAAATTTGGAATGGTAATTACTTCAAAGATGCAAATGCTTTCTAAGAATTGTCGAAAGAAAATTCCAAATTTAAAAAGATGAAGTGAGCGAAAAGCATTCTATAAGCGTTCTAAATTACGATTTTTATGCAATCGTATGAAATACGAAACCGATTTCAAACATGACGGTTGCAAATTGATGGTGATAGAACCTGCTCAAACATAAGCTATATTTTATGTCAGTGCCACAACCCCTAGAGGGTTGCAGGAGCAAAAAACTTTTGAAATTGCAATTTCTGTGGTACTGAAGAGGCTACAAACTTTAAATATAGCACGGTAGTTAGTTATAAAATATAAATGTCCTCTAAGAACAGTCGAAAACAATTTCGAAATTAAAAAGTCCTTCCGGCCAGTGCCGGGAGGAAGAGGTAGCTTTCAAATTCCTTATTTTAAAAAAGCCAACTTATATTATTCAAACACACGAAGCTCAGTTTAGTGGAAACCGAATATAGGAGATTCAATACTAATTTTTATCAATACTAAATCATTATGAATGAGAATTTCGCGAAATTAGTCAGCTTTATCCAAGCTGCTTTTATTTAAAGTAACTCATATTTGGCTGAGATGTTGATGCATACTATCCACATGCCTTCTTATATGGAAATAGGCGAATACGTGTGTTATCGCGTGACAAATACAAGATCGTTTCAAAATGTCAGCCATACTAGAAATTCAAAGTGCTATAATTCAACCATTTTTTAAGACATAAACAAAAGAATAAATTTTCAGAAACAAAATCTGCTCCGGAATCTTTGTATCAAGGCCAAACACATAAAAAAATCTTTTTCATTTTCCAATTTTTTAATACTCATTTTAAATTCTAAATTTAATTTTTTTTTAATGGCAACCCTTTTGAAACAAGATGACGAATGAAGCTGGACAACGAACTCGGTCGAGACATTGGTATGTACTATGTACAGACCAAGTAACATCCAAATCGGTTCATAAATACGCTTGTTATCGCGTGACAGAAATCAGTTCGTTTTAAAATGTCAGCCACAATAGAAATTCAAAATGCTATAACTCAGCCATTTTTTTAGATATAGACGAAACAAAAACTGTTCCAGAATCTTTGTATTAAGGTCTAAACACATACGACAAAAAATCTTTTTCATTTTCCAATTTTTTGGTATCTCATTTTAAATTTTAAATTTTTTAAATTTTTTTAAATGTCCGCCATTTTGAAACAAGATGGCGGATGAAGCTGACCAATGAACTCGGTCGGGATATTTGTATGTACTATGTATACACCAACGTACATCCAAATCGGTTCATAAATACGCCTGTTATCACGTGACAAATATCAGGACGTTTCAAAATGTCAGCCACGCTAGAAATTCAAAATGCTATAACTCAGCCATTTTTAAAGATATAGACGAAACAAAAACTGCTCCCGAATCTTTGTATCAAGATCAAATAGATAAGAAAAAAATATTTTTTCAATTTTCAATTTTTTGGTACCACATTTCAAATTTAAATTTTTCTTGAAAATTTAAATGACTGCCATTTTTAAACAAAATAGCGGATGAAGCTGGCCAACGAACTCGGTCGAGACATTGGTATGTACTATGTACAAACGAAGTTACATCCAAATCGGTTCATAAATACGCCTTTTATCGCGTGACAAAATTCAGGACGTTTCAAAATGTCAGCCACGCTAGAAATTCAAAATGCTATAACTCAGCCATTTTTTAAGATATAGACGAAACAAAAACTGCTCCCGAATCTTTGTATAAAGGTCAAATACATAAGAAAAAAATATTTTTCCATTTTCAATTCTTTGGTACCACATTTCATATTTAAAATTTTTTAAAAAATTTTAAATGGCCGCCATTTTTAAACAAAATGGCGGATGAAGCTGGCCAACGAACTCGGTTGAGACATTGGTATGTACTATGTACATACCGAATTACATCCAAATCGGTTCATAAATTCGAGAGTTACAGTATGACAAAGGTCATATATATATATATATATATATATATCAACTTTTGAACGGAGGGTGGTTTCGGGGTCTGGGGGTCATGATCGATGAAAATATACCAAAATTTTTTGAAATCGCTTTCCTCCGAACGGCTGCAATAGGTAGATTTTTGTAATGAAAGCTACCTAAAAGGAGTGAAGCGAAGGGAAGGAGAGAAAAGCATTCTAAAATAGTCCTAAATTACGATTTCTGTGGAATCTTAGAAAATAATAAACCAATTACAGAAGTTATTGGTTGCGAATCAAGAGTGATAGTCTCTGATCCTACACGGGCTATGTTTTATGCCGATGTTACTGCCACCTGGTTGGCAGGAACAACAAAAAAAGGCTTTAAAAACATCTAAATTCCGTTTTCTATAGAACCCAATCGCGCCCATCGGCCTAACCGTTTCGGAGTTTTCGTGGTTTTCTTCGAAACCTTGGATTTCCATGTGTAAATACGGGTTAGGTTCCCTTAGAAAGACCCCCACGAAGGTCACTCCTCCTCGGGCCTATATCCCAAGATTAGATAATCGGCCGTCAAAAATCAACCAACCAACCATCAACCAACCGTTTTCTATTGAACATTAGGAAATACCAACCGATTTCAAGGTAAATGTTGGCAAATTAATGGTGACAGTCTCTGTTTCAACTTTTTTCGAGACGTTCTATTTCAATTCTGTTTCGTCATTTTATGTTGGTACTACTAATACCAGAGGGGTGGTAGACTGTTAGACAAGTAGCTTGGAATTTGACATGATGGTTAATTTTAAGATGTAAATGTGTTAAGATGGTTTCTAAAAAATTCAAAACTTCAAATGAATACTGAAATGAGCGTAATGAAATGAGCATAAAAGTCTCAAAATACTTTCTAAATTATCATTTATTTGGAATTAGTTTTAGTTCTTCTTATTAATTAAAATCTCATTTCTATCTATTGCATTTTTATAATGAAGTTTAGTCAAACTGTGGCTTTATTTGTAATTTTTGAATTATTTCAAAAAGTGTTCTTCTTATTAATTAAAATCTCATTTCTGTCTATTGCACTTTTATAATGAAGTTTAGTCAAACTGTGGCTTTATTTGTAATTTTTGAATTATTTCAAAAAGTGTTCTTCTTATTAATTAAAATCTCATTTCTGTCTATTGCACTTTTATAATGAAGTTTAGTCAAACTGTGGCTTTATTTGTAATTTTTGAATTATTTCAAAAAGTGTTCTTCTTATTAATTAAAATCTCATTTCTGTCTATTACACTTTTGTAATGAAGTTAAGTCAAACTGTGGCTTAATTTGTTCAAATTATTCCAAAAAGAGTTCTTCTAATAAAAAATAGTCATGCAAATATCACTTGGCGTATTTCAACTATTACGCGAGCAAAGCCGCGGGGTTTGCTAGTAAAAGATAAAACCGTAAAATCAGAGCAAACGTCAATGTATTAATTTTTTTTTAATTCTGCAGTAATTAACTTATGTAAATAACTTTTGTTTTGATACTTAAATTTTCATGTTTTTTCCTAATGTGAAAAATAAATTTAGTGGCATTAATTGTTACCTTTTTTTTCAACAATTAAAATTTAGATTTAAACATGACCTCCATTAAGAGACCACCTCTCGGAGCGACCAATTTTTATTGGAACGGAACGTGTTCGCTTTAGGGAGGTTTTACTGTATATTAAATCGGAACATATAAGTCCCTAAAAATGAAGGTCGATAATAAAATAAGTTATTAAATTTTAAATTATTACTTGGTGGCTGAATTTTTCTGGTTTTCATTAGCAAAAATTTTTAATAACATCCTTATGAAATTGATCATCGAATCGAAACTCTATCAATCTGTATTATAAAGAACAATCGTGTGTTTGCGTAACCCTACGCCATTTTGACGGTGGCAACAGCAGATGATTAAATTTAAACTAATTTTTTTAACTTCTAAATATCGCATGTTTTAAACTTTTACACCGACGAAGGTAAAAAAAAAAGTACTTTCAAATCCAGTTTGTTTCAAAATCATATATCGTAATTTATATTAAAACTGCATTGCTATTTCCTTAATTTTTATTGTTTTTAAAATTATTTTCAAATATTATTAGGGTTTCGTTCATCTCAGGAAATCCTCATAGTCTCGCTTCTCTATCTGTCCGTCACACGCTCGTACTCGAAAACTATTTAAGTTGCAGACTTTTTCTTTCTTTCTTTCTTTCTTTCTTTTTTTTTTTTTTTTTTTTTTTTTTTTTTTGGCATCCCTCACACCCAAATTCATATAATTTTGAAAAAGTCTTATATTATTAGAGTTCTTTATTTAATTTGGCCATTTATGTGACATTATATAATCTTAATTTCAGCTAATTCATTCGTAGAAGTTGGTAGGGTCGTTGCCCAGTTGGTAAAAGCATTAGGTTCGTACCTAGAAGGCAGTGAATTCAAATCCCACCGATTTAAGTTGAAAATTTTTCAAAACTTAAATTTGTAAATTTTTTGCGGAATTTCTTTTTAAAAGTAAATTTGCGAAGTATTATGTGTCCCCCCCCCCCCTCCTCTCCCGTTAAAAAAGAAAAAGAATAAACATTTAAAAAACGGAATTGTATTGAATTTTTTTAACTTAAATTTTGAATTATTTTAGCAGAATTTCTTTTTAAAAATAAATTTGCGAAGTATTGTGTGTCCCCCTCCACCCCCCCCCCCCCAAAAAAAAAAGAAGAAGGAAAAATCCTAAAAAAGAATTAAACTTTTAAAAATCTGATTAAGGTCAGAGGAATAAATATTGGATTCCCCTGGAATTTTTTTGTTTCGTGCTGCCATCTCTAGGTTATTTTTCGAAATAATAGATTTCTATGGAAATTTTTTTTTCAAACTATCTCCAAGCTTATTGAAGAATTGGAAGGTATTTTTCTTTTTTATTTTAAATTTTAACATAACATTATTATTATTATTATTATTATTATTTTTTTTTTTTTATTTATTTATTTTTTTTTTTTTTGCATCCCTCACACCCAAATTCATATAATTTTGAAAAAGTCTTATATTATTAGAGTTTTTTTTTTAATTTGGCCATTTATGTGACATTATATAATCTTAATTTCAGCTAATTCATTCGTAGAAGTTGGTAAGGTCGTTGCCCAGTTGGTAAAAGCATTAGGTTCGTACCTAGAAGGCAGTGAATTCAAATCCCACCGATTTAAGTTGAAAATTTTTCAAAACTTAAATTTGTAAATTTTTTGCGGAATTTCTTTTTAAAAGTAAATTTGCGAAGTATTATGTGTAACCCCCCCCCCCCTCCTCTCCCGTTAAAAAAGAAAAAGAATAAACATTTAAAAAACGGAATTGTATTGAATTTTTTTAACTTAAATTTGGAATTATTTTAGCAGAATTTCTTTTTAAAAATAAATTTGCGAAGTATTGTGTGTCCCCCTCCACCCCCCCCCCCCAAAAAAAAAGAAGAAGGAAAAATCCTAAAAAAGAATTAAACTTTTAAAAATCTGATTAAGGTCAGAGGAATAAATATTGGATTCCCCTGGAGTTTTTTTGTTTCGTGCTGCCATCTATAGGCTATTTTTCGAAATAATAGATTGCTATGGAAAAATTTTTTTCAAACTATCTACAAGCTTATTGAAGAATTGGAAGGTATTTTTCTTTTTTATTTTAAATTTTAACGTAACATTATTATTTATTTATTTATTTATTTTATTTTTTTTTTGGCACCATTTAGTGAGTTTTTGAAAAGGGAAAGAATTAATTCGGATTTTTTTCTGAATTATTTCAGCATTTTAAATATGTTTTAAGCAATTTTTTGCTTTTAAAAATATTATTTTTTATTTATACCTCGCTAAATTTTTGAAATTGATGAATTTAAAAATATTCGGATTTTTTTAATTTTATTTAAATAATTTTACTTTAATATTTTTAATTTGATTAAAACATAATTTTTAATTATTTTAAAATTAAATGTAATTATGCTGCCATTTATGTAAGAATTTAATAATTATAAAATAACAATTTTGATTTATTAGTTTAAGGATAAAGTGTTTTAAAAGACATATTACGCGAAACCCTCTATGAGATCTGCCATCACACTTACCCACTTGTTTTAAATCTATATCTCTATGAAGTGCAGACGATTACGAAGGTAAATCCGTTTACAATTAAATTAATATAAGTAGCTCAACAGTTGTTTCCAGCTTTTATTTTATAGAAAAATTAAAATATTCATTAATCAAATAAAACAATAAAATATAATTAAAACACAATTTTAAGACGCGTAATCCAACAACTCATTTAAACCACTGAAATAATCAGAATCAGAAAAAGCTGATTGCAAATAGGCGATTTCTTCGGCTTTTAACTTCTGGGGCGAGGCCAATACAATCGCTTTTAATAAATTTCAAACCTTTATTTGAATGCATAATTGCTATTTTTCATATAAATATGATTTTGGTATTGTTAATGCACATTTTAAAAATTTATATTAAATGTAAAAAAATCTGTTAGATTTATCAGTAAAAAAAAAAAAAAAAAAAAAAAAAAAAAAAAAAAAAAAAAAAAAATCTGGGTTTATTTCGTTGTATTAATATAGGACAAACGTATTTGTGCGTAACGCTGATGTCATTTTGACCAACACCAGACTATGAAATTTCGTTTATACTGATATTTTTGAAATCTCTAAACATCCCATGTTTTTTATTTTTGCCCCATCGAATACGGAAAAAATGTACTTTTGAATGCAATTTGTTTAAAAACTATGTCGAATTTGTTTGAAAATTCTGTCGGATTATACTTTTTTTTATGGTTTTTAAAATAATTTTTAATCATGGAGGTTTTTTCAATTTATGTATATCACGTAGAGACGATTACGAAAGATAAATCCGTTTGCATTTGCATTGCTATAAATAGTTAAGCATTTCCTTTTGGCTTATATTCCATAACGAAATGAAACCTTCATCAGTAAATAAATAAAATGATAAAATATAGCTAAAACGCAAATTTAAGACATGTAACCGAACTACTCGCTTAAGCCACTAAAACTACAAGGCTAAAAAAAGTTGCTGTAAATAACGATCTTTGGCGATTTCTTTTGCTGTTAACTTCTGGCAAGAGACCAATAATACAGAATTGCTTTGATCACTCACACACACACGCATACGTATATGTGGACGATTCTCCAATAAGTGGGTAATTTCACTCTGTGATTTAGTAAAAAATAAAAGTTTAATTTTTTTTTTTTTTTTTTTTTTTTTTTAGAAATAGATAAGACATAAGGTAGTGAGTAATTATCAATATCCTGGAATAAAGTTTAAACAGTATTTTACTTTAACCTACCTACCTCTAATCGACCCATTTTTATAATTTATTAAAATCGATTGAAATCTGAAATTTCTTCATAAAGTTATTTAAATAAAAGGCACATAGAACTAAATTCAATAAATATGTTGAATAGTTTTAAATAAAAATTCTGGTGTACATCGGGCATTCTCACAATCTTTTGACTTTCGGGAATAAAAATCTGGTGAAATTAAACTTGCTAAAATAACATTTTAATCTGATAGACGAAGGCCTTAATGATTCAAAATAAAGTAAAAATGGTCAGCAGCGAAAATTTTTTTATTTAACTGATGTTTAAGTTAAACTTCCGAGTTTAATTTTCCTTACCATTTTACCACGATAACTTTCTATTTTCTTCTAAATTTTTACTTAAAATCAATTTGCATAGGACATCAAGCACAGGACATTCAAATATGCAGCACAGGACATTCAAATTTTCACAGGACAATGGCAGCACAGGACATTCAAATAAGAAATAATAACAATGTAGTATTTTTAGTACAAAATTTTGGTATAACATTGTCTTAAAGGGGTGTTAAAGAAGGGACGAAGGGAAAAAAGGGGATGGTATAGGGAAAAAAGTGACGGTAATGGAAAAAAAAAAAAAAAAAACGGGATGGTAAGGATGGGATGTTAAGGAAAATTACCACTATTTTTAGGCAAATCATGTTAAGACTAAGTGATAGCCACGATGTTCATTGATTTCTAGAAACAGTTATTTACATTGGATTAAGTTAAAAAATATATTATTTACCTCGAAAAGTGCAGTAATAAACCTTTGGGACGGTAAGACTACCCATAAAGCCACGATGCTTGAAATTGATGTTTAAATGCTGATTTAAATTCTGTAGTATATTTCCTGTCAAAGAATTTTAGAAATTCTTTCTCTAGCATATTTCTGCATGAGAAAAAGCTTGAAAAAAATTCTGTGGCTGCATCTGAAGTGATTTTCTGTATAACTTTAGCAAGAGGGATGGTAAAGAATCTAAAACCCAGGGACAGAGCTTTAAAAAAATATATCAACCGTAAAATTGTGTGCAGGTTAATTTTTTGCTACATATTTACATAAAACAATTGTCCCAGTTTCAGAAAATAAAATACGTTGAATTACTTTTATTGAAACAACTTTATACAGACAGCTCCAAACTTAAAAATCAGCATCAGGAACACGGGACGGTAAAGGAGTTTTCCTGGTATTTGGACCTCCAACATCGTCCAAAACTTATTTATCTTGTTAATATTGTTATGCAATCATGCAATGGGATGTTCCCCAGTATATGAAATAAAAAAAACACAAGAATATGTACTAAAATAAAAATTATTATTCAGAGACTTAAAAGTCAAAAGATTGTGAGAATGCCCATATGCTTTTAATCAAGATTGAGTAAAATTTCAACAGGATAGTGAGCTCATGCAATTCAATTCAAAGGAGACAGAAGTGACAGGGACATTAGTGACTTAGCCCTTATAAATGCATGATTTTTTATCTTGTTTCTAAAAAATTATATATGATTCTCAGAAAAGTTTATTACACAGGAAATATAATGAAAAAAATCTGAGATACATTTTCCGTATAATGCGTCAACCTTTTCTTACGTTATATAGTGGTTAGTAAAAGTTAAATAAAAATTGATGAAAATTGCTTCTGTGCTCATAGTAAGTTAACCTTAGTATGAGTGCAATATGATGTTTTGAACTAAGTAAAGTCATATTATATCATGACAAAATCCTAAATAAATAAAATTAACAATATGGAAATTTTAGTACGGGACAGTAGTGACAGGTAATAAACATATTCTTATCTTTCTATCTTTTGTGCAGTTTGTAACTGTTTTTGAAGCCCAGATAATTAAACCATGTGACTTTCTCAGCAACCACGATGGCTGCTCTCTTAAATATAGCTGCACCCCCCCCCCCCCCAAATTTTATCTGACTTCTTGATGGTCACATGAGCAGTTTTATACAAGGAAACAGTAGTGACATAAAAACGGGGGGGGGGGGCAACATTTCTCTGGCCAGAATAAATATAAAACTATTTATAAATTAGAATGAAAATTCTTTATTTTATACTTTAGAAAATAAATTTTTATTTTGTATAACAAGATTTCTAAAATTAGTCTGTCATTGCACTTAAATTTGCTCTAGAACACGGGTTCTCAAACCATGGTACGCGTATCAGTACTGGTACGCGAAAGTCCGATACTGGTACTTGAAATGAAATAAACAATACAGTGTGTGAAAACAAAAAACAGCTTAATCCCCTCCTTCCCCCACCCCCCCCCCCCCTCCAACAATTTCTTGATTTGTCAATGCACCGGCACTGTGGTGTCTGCTCTCTGTTGTTACTGTTAGGACAGCGTTTTGCTTTCTCTTATTTTAATGTATAATTTCGATGTTAATTTTTAGATAAATGGAACGTCTCGGTACATATTGTGTTGACCTTTCATCACCACTGAAAAAAAGAATTTTTTTCCTTTATTACTACATTGTATTATGTGTGTATATTACTTATTAGAACGTCTTTCAATCTCGCATTTATAAGCAATTTTCAGAAAATACCAGAATTTCTTATGTAGGTTATTCACTTATTAAATTTTCTTAAGTATATTTTACTATTGATATAAATATAGTATTACATATAACAAAAAATGGACGAACGAGGCGACTTCAAATGCGTATTTTTTTCCATGTTTAACAAAGCCATGTAGTATTTATTTATGTTCTCTATCTAAATACATCTATATCTGTTACCCAAATATGAGACACTTTTCGTTGATAAATAAACTATAAATGATTATAAAAAAATAAATTATTCCTTCACGTGCTTTTCCGAAATTTTTCTTTTTTTTTTTTTTTTTTTTTTCGTTAATTCTGTTTTCGAACAGTAAACTGTTTCACAGGTTTTTGTGTATTAGCTTTGAGTTTGTCACTTGGTGGTACTCGGAAGTATGAACTTCTATTTAGTGTACGTTGGTCTAAAAGTTTGGGAATCCCTGCTCTAGAAGATCAGTGTATGAAGTGGGGGACAAAATACAGATAGTGACAGTTTGAATATTTAAAATATTTTTGGAGTAAAATTTACAGTTATTTTCTTGGAAATTCTTTTCAAAATTGTAGAAAGGCATTACAGAATATATTTTATACTAACAAAAATTATATATATCATAAACTGTAGTATATAACCCTCAAGGGACATTAGAGAATCGCCCATATATATATATATATATCTTTCTATTGTAAAAAAAGTAACTAACGCTGTCACCGCCACTGTTTACAAATTTTTTGTGACCCCAACACCTGTATATTTGTATATTTTTACCTCTGATTAGAAGGCACCACCAAATAGCAAACAAAATCCGTGCTCTCGAGTTGTTCGTTATTCAGAGGTTTTACTGTAATATACACCTTTTCTACCGGATTAATAACATTATTTTTAATATGTGATAAGAATAATAAAAGAAGTTTCTTCCGAATTCCATCTACAAAAGAGGAAGAAACATTTTTAAAGCAGTTACACTTCACATGTTCTTAAAATAATCAAACTTTCACAATATTCAAATACAGATGGTTAGTTAACCTCGCGATTGTATTAGTTTAATTGTAATAACAACAAAAAAAAAAAACTACAAACAGGCAATTTATTGGATGAAAATCTTAAAAACATAATTATAATCTCAAGAATTTCAATTAATACATAATTAAATTAAGGAATAATATTTTTCAAGTATTTAACTTCTCACCTTAAATTTATGGCGCGTGTGTGTGTCGCACACATTGCACATTGGATCGGATCACCCCTGCATATAGTAACTGCTTTAATGTGAAAAATGTGTTCACAGAGATTTTACACAATTTAATTACACGTTTCAGGTAACAACATTCTGCATATGTTCGTACATGTTCTTATATATAAAATAATCAAACTATCACAATATTTAACCGCAAATGGTTAGTTAATCTCGGGATTGTATTAGTTTGATTGTGATAACAAAAAAAAAAAAAAAAAAACTGCTAACAGGCAATTTACTTGCATTTAAAGCAAAAAAAAAAAAAAAAAAAATTCCAACAGCAATTTACTTGCATTTAAAGCAAAAAAAAAAAAAAAAAAAAAAAAAAAACATAATTCAAAATCTTAAAAAAAAAAAGAGGGATTAATTAAAAAAATAATCAAATTAAAGAATAATATTTTTCAAGTATTGACTTTTCACCTGAAATCTTTGGCACCTGTGTGCATCGGATACATTGTACACAGGATCAGCGCGCCCCTGCATGTAGTAGATGTTTTAATGGGAAAAATTATCTCAAAGGGATGATAGTACACAATTTAAATACACATTTCAGGCAACAACGTTCTGCATATGTTTGTACATCTTCTTATATAAAATAATTAACTTTCATAATATTTAAACACAAATGGTTAATTAATCTCGCGATTGCTTTAGTTTCATTGCGATGGACTAAAAACTACAAATAGGCAGTTTATTTGATGTAATAATAATAATAATAATAATAATAATAATTCAAATCTCAAAAAAATGTAATTAATTAATACATAACTAAATTAAGGAATAATATTTTTCAAGTATTTACTTCTCACCTGAAATCTTAGGCGTCTGTGTGCGTCGCACGCATTGCACGCCGGTTCGGAGCACCCCTGCGTATAGTAGATGGTCTAATGTGAAAAATTATCTCACAGGGACGATAGTACACAATTTAATTACACGTTTCAGGTAACAATATCCTGCATATGTTCGTATATGTTCTTATATAAAGTACAGGGCTTACAGCGTTCCTAAAACTTTCGCGCTTTGCCGCAACTAATTTAAAACAATATCGTTATAGTATATTTATTGCAGATGTTAACCGAAACTACCAAGAAGATTTCTTATTTAAAATAGTGGTAGGAACTGCAGAAAATTTTAGGCACGCTGCGAACTCTGAAAGTAATCAAACTTCCACAATATTTAAACGCAAACGGTTAGTTAATCTAGGGATTGTATTACTTTAATTGTGATGACAATTAAATTAGGGGACAATAATTTTCAAGTATTTACTTCTCACCTGAAATCTTTGGCGCCTGTGTGCGTCGCACACATTCTCTTGCATCTAGTAGCGCTCTTGCATATATAGTAGATGCTTTAATGTGAAAGATTATCTCACAGAGACGATAGCCCCCAATTTAATTGCATGTTCCAGGCAACAAGATTCTGCAGGTAACTTAGTGCGCACCGGTAGACCGGATTCTGGTTTTATATCCCTGAATAGTAATCGCGCTTGACTTTGGAAATAAAGGTCTAGGCTGCAACTTCCTGTTCAACAGCGTGCACCTCTGCATTCTAAAATTTTAGAGTGTCCAGTTATAAACCGAGAGAAAAATGACATCCAAATATTAATAATTTTTAAAACAACTTGGTAATATTCGGATCATTATGCATATAAAAAATTACGAGTATGTCTTTTAACCATTATGGATTTCTTATTTACGTGATGAGAGTCTTATTCCAATTCATTTTTCTTTTCATATTTGTTTTCAATCTAAACCTTTTTTAACATTTTCCAACAATGTTGAAAAGTGTTTATGATTCCGGTTTGTCTGTCCGTCTGTCCGCGCTCTAACTCCCGTTAATATATTCGGATTGCCCTGAAATTTTTGGATGTTATTGACGTTTATCATAGAACATTCCCTATTTCAAATGAAGTTTGTAGCATATTTCGTTCATTTACAGGACAGTCAAAAGTTTTCCGTTACATTACGGCCTATGGGAAAAAATCGTTTAAAAGGATTTTTAATGGTGTAACACGCATTCAAAAATAATAAAATTGATATGCATTAATGAAGTGCACTAAAATATGCATTCTGCAGAATATGCGGTGTAAAGAATAGTTATTATTAATTTACAGGGCCATACAAAAATTTTCCGTTACTTAACCTCTTCGGTCCCTGGGTCCCCAAACGGGGACGTCTGTTCTTTTTCTTATAAAAACTATAATGTCTGATTTTTTTTACCTTTTCACATCACTTTTTAATCGCTGAATATTTTTTGCTATCAAAGCAAACGAATAAATGGCAGCATCTAAGCTGATTTCCACATAAAATAAATATCATTTTCATCTGAGTTTGCAAAATGCCTAACAATGCCCAAAAGACAGTATAACCAAGGAATTTTTCAATAAAAAATTCTGAGTGTTTGTAGATTATTTACTTTTTTAAAGCTCTTAAATTTGTGATTGCGTTAATTTAGGTTAATGGTTATTAAATTGATGTTTTTAAGTGTTTTTTATTTTCAGATCCATATATTTGAACCTAAATTACTAAGCGCTTAAAGGATCCATTTCAGAAAAGATGTTCTTTCTGTCATTTACGATGTCATTTTGTTTGGAAAAAGCCAAACAATAAGTATTTGTATTATTAATTTAGCTTCAGAACTGAAGAGGATAATGATATAGGGGTGGAGGGAATTGTTAGCGGCGTATTTTAATTATGTTAAATCATTTCATGCATAATGAAATTGTTATGCGTCGCTGAGGTTTACTATAACTTATTTCATGTATAATACGAAGTGCATAGCATTTACAGGGACACACAAAAGATTTCAAATACTATATTGTATCCGAAGTGCTGTACATTAGCGATGATTGCAGGAAAAGCATTTTTAATTATGATATGCCTTTTATGTTTCACTATATTTATACATATTATATGGTGTGTATAAATGCTATAAATGCTGTAATTCATATACAGGGCTACACAAAAGAATTCATAATGGTTACTGGGTATGAGTGCAAATTGCTTAAAGGTGGTTTTTAAATGAGTTATGCATTTTTACGCTGAACTGCATTTTGTTTACTAAGAAATGTTTGTAGAATATAGGTAAAATGATATACAGGGTCGTGCAAAGTACTGGATAAATGACCATCTACAAATGATAATTTCTGGAAATGTGATTTGAGTAGTTTTAAGAGTGTTTTAGTTTGAATTAAATTTTGGCTAAATAGTGGCGTGTAACAAAGGTACTAGGTTAACTACAGAGTTGTACAAAAGTATTCAAGTATGTTTCCATCTATTAGTATAAATTGCTGAACGAGACATTTCAACCTGTTATGCGTTTTCTTGCTAAACTAAATTTCCTCATTATGTAGTATATATATCAACTTACAGATCAAACACAGGGCTGTTCAAACGAATTGGAATACATATTTGCTATGGACGGTAGCTGCTGAAATCATATTTTTAAATGTTTTATGCGTTTTCTAAAATGTTTACTTAGTTATCTTATATACATTATTTCCCTAAATAACGAAGTTTTGTTAAAGCCTTCAGGATGCTTTGGAAAGTGTTTCATAATCTATCCTTAACGCATGATTTTTCTTTCTTGTTTAATTTCCTATGTGTGTATATAAGAAGAAATTATTGCAATCGTGAAAATTTTCGACCTTTATTTTTTGATAGCTTTACATATTTTAGGATACCTTGAACACGATTTCACTCTTTTTGGAAAATATCTGACTGTTTGTACGCATGTATGAGGTACAAATTTTATGGGCACTAGATCTCAAGAACTAATAAATCGGGAGGCGCCCGCACAAACCCTCATCTCATCGAGTTGACGGCTAAAATTCCAGGATTAGTTAAAAGTCGATTCGCATATTAAAATGCAACTGGTCTACCAAGTCATATCTTGGTGGAAAACGCCTGCAAAACCAATTTTAGTGGTAACCATTGTGTTTTCGAGCTTCCAGTCCTCCATGTTTTCATTCCTTTTGTGCAGGAAAACACAAAGAAAAATCTACCGATCAATCACTAAAATCGGGTTTGCAGGTGGATTCCAGCAAGATATGACTTGGCAGACCAGTTGCATTTTACTATGTTAATAGAGTTATGTCTAATCCTGGAATTTCAGCCGCCAATTCGATGATGTGATGATCTGTGCAGCCGCCTCCGGTCTATAATGCAGGGAATTTTATAAAAAAATTCATTCTGTTACAACTTGTCATAAATTGGTAGTGATTCGATTTGGGTGCGTATCGCTTAACAGGTGGCATTGCACTGCGTGTTTCTCATGATTTCCGTTACAGACATACCTCGACATCTGTGGTATGGAAGCTCACTAGTCTTCACAGTTAGACTTTGACACAATTCGGCCCCGGTTATGTTTTAGTGCCATATTTCTTAACAGGTGGTGTTGCTCTGCTGTGTTTTTCGAGATTGCGAGACATCGATATCTCATCAACCTATGCTGTAAAAAAAATGTTTTTTAATATGTGAAGATAAAATATAACCACGAACGAAAGTATACAATAACTTGTTCCGAGTTAGCCATCATTCCGAAAAGCCTTCTTTATCATTAGAAACCTCAGAAACCAATATACAGTCGAGTCTCCCTATAACGAAACTCCATACATCGAATTTCTCTATATAACGAATTTTTAGTAGGAACGGTCCCCTTTTCCCATGATCTCGTTAAAAACAGTCTCCATATAGCGAAATATCTATCTTCATATAAGGAATTTTTTCATAAAATGTTCTTTATTTATTCGGTTTTAAAAAAGTTTCCAAATCACATGGAATCAATTTTCCATCGCTGATTCCTGATTTATCGCTCAGTGTTGAGTTTTTTATCTTACTTTTCTACCTTGAATCTCCTTGTTCTCTATGTCCAACGAATTCATACCCCTCCACCTCCCACATACCTTCCAACATCCTTCTTAAAACAGCGTCATTTGGATTGTTACACATATAAGAGCGGGATCAGAGAGGTAATTGAAGTTTAAGGTGAATAAGATCGATGATCATTCAGAAGGTTAAATTAGAAAAATAAACTCTCTTTTAATCAAGCACAAGTCGATATTCGCAATGTATTCACTACCAGAAAGCTTCCGAGATCCACTGGCAAGACACGTGCCCTGATGCGCTCCACAAAAAAAAATGGGTGGTTAAGAACGCGCAAGCACGCTATTGGTTGAATGGGAAATTCTCCCCTGACAGCTGCAGCCGTGAGATCAGATCGCTGTTATCATTTAGAACACGTTTTCATCTATCCAAACTAAAGCTCTCAACCCTTGCAGTTAGAGCAGATGTTTATGTGCGATTCAAGCGCTCGAATACGCCATCTGGTGGAGAAAAGATGTAACTTCTCGCTTCAGGATAGTGCTGTGCAAGCGCATTGCATTACATGTATTTTAAATTTGTTTAGAATGATTGTTCGTTTGCACAATTTCATATTTTCTTTTGACATTTGTGTTCTGTCTGACATGAAAAAGTAAAAGTTATCCGAATTTGAATGTCTAAAACTTTCAAACGCATTTACAATAAAGAATTATTTCAATGGCACTTTAGCATTAGTTTAGAAATTAAAGGGACAATTTTCCTGTACCGAAGGCTGCGAGCAGCGCCTCTATAGGCCGTTTTAATTCGCAGTTGTTTCTGGCTTTCTTTAGTGTGAATGATTCACAAAACTTAGTCTGTTTGAGTGCGTTTTTTTACTGCTTCTGCAAAAAATGTCTCCTAGGAACTGCATAACTCTCTTTGATAAGGTGAAAATTTTGAAAGAAATCGATAAGGGATGAAAAACAAAAGATGTGGCAAAAAAGTTTGGGATTCCGTCAAGTACTCTAGCAACAATCATACAAAATAGAGAGTCAATCACTGAGCAGAATTCGGATCTTGGTTCGGCGCGAAAAAGAAAGAGGACGTTCCAATACGAGGACTTTGAGGAAGCAATGTTTAAGTTGATTAAAGAGATGAGGGACTGGAATCTACCACTTTCGAGACCAATAATTTTAGAAAAGGCTCTAGAATATGCTTCATCTCTTGGGCACTCTGACTTCGAAGCCAACATTGGTTGGCTAGAAAAGTTCAAGAAGAGACATGGGCTATTGCAGAAAACTATCTGCGGTGAAAGTGCGGATGCTCCGGTGACAGCATGCGAGAACTGGAGTCTTAAAGTAGCAGAAATTCTAAAAGAATTCGCTCCTGAGAACATTTTCAATGCTGACGAAACAGGTTTCTTTTAAAAGTGTCTCCCAAACAAGACTCTGGCTTTTAAAGAAGATAAATGTTTTGGCGACAAACAAAGGATTACTATTCTGCTGTGTGCTAACATGACAGGGAAAGAAAAATTAAAGATGCTAGTCATTGGGAAAAGTAAATCTCCTCGGCGTTTTAAAGGCGTGAAGTCCTTAGAAGCGGAATATGATTTTACAAAATGTCTTGGATGACTACTGAAATTTTTGACAAATTGTTAAAAGCACTTGACAATCAAATTAGAAAACAACGCCGAAAAATTGCTTTGCTTATTGACAATTGTCCAGCTCACTCACAAAACTGTGGAGAAAAACTGCAAAATGTTGAAGTTATTTTCTTACCACTTAATTGCACATCAAAACTGCAGCCCATGGACTTGTGGGAATAATAAAAAATCTAAAGGTGCATTATAAGAAAAGAATTCTTAAACAACTGATCATAGCTACTGAAAAAAAATTATTTCACCCAAGACATCATTAGTCTGAGAAAGTGTATTGCGGGATTTTATAAAGCTTTGAGATTTGATGTAACTGAAAAAACAATTCACAATTACTTCAAAAAGGCCGGCTTTTCTAAACTGGAGAATAATGCGGATTCTGAGGACGAAGAAGGTGTGGCTTTAGCAGACTTAAAAGAGAAATGGATATTAATTAAGGAACGCGGAAATGTCGAAGAAAATGTTACTCTCTCTGATTTTTTGGAAGTGGATGACAATCTCACTATTGCGCAGTGTCCTACTGATAGTGAGATTTTAAGCAGCGTATGAACAATGATGGTGAGAGTGACAATGAGCATGAAAACGAAAACGTACAACAAGAGAAAAAAACATCACGCAGTGAAATGATGAGTTCTTTTGATCTTATAAGGAGAGGACTTCAAATGAAGGAAAATGTTCCCGATACAATTTTTCATTCCTTGCTAAAGTGTGAACATTTTTTCAAGAGTGTAACAATTTTGAAATCAAAACAGCGAAAAATTACAGATTTCTTCGTCTAAAATTAATGTAAGTTTTCCTTAGATGATTTTATTATGCTTTCAAATAAATGTATGTTCTCTTTTTTGAAACTGTTAAATAATTAAGAAATACAATATTAGGTTAATATTTATAATTAAACATTTCAAATTCTTAATTAAACACATCAAAAATAATTTTTGTTCAAAATTTACACATTAAATAGGAAATTTTACACATTCTCTATATAACGAATTTTTTACTGGAATAATGGATTTCGTTATATAGAGACTCGACTGTATTTTCGAGATTTAAAGAATCATTTATAAAAACAAAGTTTCTTTTGCTACCACTGATTTTTATAAACGTTTCCGAGGATTTTTTTTGTGTAAAATGTAAGTTTTTTTAACTCGAATATCGGTTTTTAGGAGGCTATTATTTATCATTTGAACATTTTCAGTTACGTAATTGAATTTATACATGCAAGAGTAGCAATGTACACTAGTGTGCAAAACTTAAGCAACGAACACAAAATGTTAATTTCTAAACACGTGTGTACTACTCAAAAGAAAATTCTATAAACAGCAAGTGTAAAAAATAGGTGTTATCCTAATAGCATAGCCAGCCTATAGGAAGTCTCCATGACCTCACAAAGGATCACAAGTGTCACAGTCACTACAATGAACTGAAATGTGATATCTTTCACTCGTCTCATTCTTAATCTCATTTGATCACTCCACTGAGGAGTCACCATGACTGCTGCTTTGTGACGAGTCACTAGATTACAATGAAGTCACCTTGTGACCTTCATGTGAACGTCATTTGGAGACTCCATTGTAAAATCATCACGGTAACTGTTTTGTGACGAGTTCCCAAGTGATGGAAAATGAAACATCTGGTGACTTTTCACAAAGGAGTGCAATGGTGACTTCACAGTAGTGTCTCAGTCACCTGAAAGTCACCATGTGACTTCATTTTGACATTATTTGGAGACTCAGCATAATGCAATGCTAACGATTACTTCAAAACTGAGTCTTCAAATGACAGTCACATGAGAATCACAAGGTGACCTAGTTCAAGCGTCACCTAGTGACTCATCACAAAGCAACAGTCACAGTGACGTCTCACAGTGGAGTAACCATATGACGATCATTTTACTGTAATAATGAGACGAATGAAAGATTCCAAATTTTTTTCTCCGTAGTGACTGTGACACTTGTGGCCATGTGTGATATAAAGGAGATGTCTAGGACATGAAGGATCAACTAGGTGTATTGTAGATATAATACCTATTTGCTGCATCTGATATTTATATCATTTACTTTTGAGTACTCACATGTTTGAAAATTAGCATTTTATGCTTGTTGCTTAAGTTTTGCACACCAGTGTATTATTAATTTTAATTTTAATTTTATTACTGTTAATCTATCATATTTGTTTGTAAAACATGTTTGTTGAGCATGAAAATGCTTATTTGAGACTTGATAACCTCTAAAAAACCTATATTCCAGCTTCAAAAATTAATTAATATACTGTAAAAACCATTCGGAAAGGTTTCCAAAAATTAATGACTTTATAAATGCTTCTTTAAATCTCGAAAATATATTGGTTTCTGGGTTTCTAAATATGAAGAACTTTTTAGAATCAGGGGTATCTCGGAAGAGGTTATTGTATAATTTATAGAGTTTATTGTTTCAATATATTTCCACAGATTAAAAAATATGTGTCTTTTTTTACAGTCTATCGGATGAAATTTTCCCAAATGTAACATGTAAGATGTTTATTAAGAATTATGTTGATTCCATTTGGTCTTTTTTCAATCAACAGGGGGCGTTGCAATGCTTTCTTTTCGATGTACATAACTGTATGCGAGTGTCAATTATGGTAGAAACGAACCATATTTTATATTTGAAGTTATTAATTAAAATATAGATATTCATCCAATTTTGTTTTCGAACACCGAACAGGGGGCGTTATTAAACTGTGCACTTTTTGTTTTCTTATTTTTATTTTAATCACTGGTCACTAATTCCAAGTTACATTCCATGAAATGCACTATACTTCGTAATTTTTGGGTTAACAACGACATTTAAATAAATACTGTGCGGAATCCTAAGAAGGCGGTAGCGGTGAGCGGTATTACTTCGGAAGGCATAAAAACCAATATTCATTTAGATTGAAGACTACAAGGTTTTATTTGCTAAGACAAACAAATTATCTCTTGGCTAAATAATTGGTAGTTATATACAACACAACAATTTATAATGTTGAAATGATTGGATGCAAAGTCAAAACAAAGTTTATGAGAAGGTAGCAACTTGTTGCATAAGTCCCTTTGAGAAAAATACTGAATATTGCTTCACTGCAATTAAGAGGTTAGCTGATCAGTACCCTTTAAGTTTTATTAATAATCAGTAGACGATTGTTCTTTCTAGAGATAAAGATCTCTGTACTGCTATGGCACCTTGTACCAATACCGCAGTCAGTTACCTTTTATCTGTTACCGGCCTGGATGCCGTATCGTAGCCGTCTCGGCTGTTATTCCACTCGGGTCGGTAGCCCGTGAAAATCTAGAGTTCACCCCGGAGAGATTTTTACCTCCCCTTTTCAGGCTCAACCTGAATGCAACTCTTGGAGTCTAGAAATTTACTAACTAACTAAAAATCATTAGATATTATAATTTCCTGCATTAAGAAACTTTTTTTCTACAGTGTAATTGGACCATTAAAATCATTCTCACAAATTGCGTGCACTTCTTGGAATTTTCATTTCTAGTTGAAACAGTTGTATTTATTTTACAGTGTAATTAGACCATTAAATTATTCTCACAAAGTCCATACCCTCCTTGAAATTTTCATCTGCCGTCATATTATATTTTTCTGGAAAAGAAACTTTTTTTCTTCCTTGCAGTGTGATTAGACCAGCCATACTCAATTTTTTTCTTGCGGGCCGGAAACTTTAGTTTACGACGTTTGGCGGGGCGCAACACACTTATAAAAGGGTGTAAAAAAGAATAATTTAAATACAGTGAAACCTCCCTGTGCGACCACCTCCATTAAGCGATCACCTCCCTGAACGACCATTTTTTCATGGAACGAAATTTATTCCCATAGGCTCAATACAAACTTTACCTCCATTCAAAGACCATCCCAGTTGAACTCCCTCCATGAGCGACCCATTTCTTTGAAGAAAATTCCGTTTTTTTCCGGGTCGCTTGAAGAAGGTTTTATTAGAAAAATAATTCCGGAGAGCGCATTGTTCACTAAACTTCTAAACTAAGTTTAGATTTTTTTTTTTTTTTTAAATCCCGGTAGCTTTTAAGTGTTTAAACCAATTTGTGCCTTTTTAGGCAATGAATTTAACTCTGATGACAAATTAAGAATGACGGTCAATAAACTCCCCTGCACTATTCTGTCAGGAAACTCTCAAAGAAATAGATAAATTAATGAAATCGCATTATTTGTTTCCGTCCGAAAGAAATTACATTTATTTACTGAACTTCGAAAGGGTTGGAAAATAAAAGATAAAACCGCAAAATCAAAGCAAACGTCAATGTATTCATTTTTTAAACTCTGCAATAATTAAATTAACTTATGTAATTAACTTTTGTTTTGATACTTAAATTTTTATATTTTTTTCCTAATGTGAAAAAAAAAAAATTAGTAACATGAATTGTTACCTTTTTTCAACAATTAAAATCTAGATTAAAACATGACCTCCATTAAGAGACCACCTCTCGGAGCGACCAATGTTTATTGGAACGGAACGTGGTTGCTTTAGGGAGGCTTTACTGTAGTAAGATAACGTAAATAGTAAAATAAAGCATTATGGCAAAGTTAATATTATCAGTAGGGTTGTACGTTTGTTGCGGAAGAAGTGCTAAAAAAATTTAACACAAGTATTTCCAAACAATAATCTTCGCGGAATATTTCCATTGAACCCGTTGTAGAAATATGCTGCATTCTTTGGAAATAGATGTTTAAAAGTTTTTTGGTGCCATTTTCTTCTGCGTCAAACGTTCAAACTTAAAAAAAGATAAATAAAAAAAATAAAATAAAATATTACCTTTGTAATAAGAATAAAACTCAATAATGTAAGAATGCAGAATTCTAAATTCTAAAGGGGAAAAAAAGGTCTTTGTCTCTGATAAATCAGTCACTTTTGCGCATGGCAAAAATGTTTTACTTTTAATTGTACAATTATATACTGCAAATTTGTAAAAAGAACGACGTTTGACTAAGAAAACAGAATTTAAGACGTTTTAACATAAATTTAAATTACTTATAAATGACAGGACAGATTTTGTCTTCCCATAAAAATATATTTAAAAAAAAAAACAAAAAAAAAACAGTGGAGTTCTTTAAGTACTTTTTATGCACGTATCAAGTGTCTCGGGCCGCAGATAAAAGGTCGCCGGGCCACAAGCGGCCCGCGGGCCACAGGTTGAGTATAGCTGAATTCGACCCTTAAAATCATTCTCACACAATGCATATATACACTCCTTTAAATTTTCATTCGTGGTGATATTATAATTTCCTGCACTAAGAAATTTTTTTTCTACAGTATAATTAGACCACTAAAATTATTCTCACTAATTGCGTGCACTCCTTGGAATTTTCATTTGTAGCTATATTATATTTTCCTGCAATAAGAAAAAAATTGTCTTTTTTTCTACAGTATAATTAGACCACTAAAATTATTCTCACTAATTGCGTGCACTCCTTGGAATTTTCATTTGTAGCTATATTATATTTTCCTGCAATAAGAAAAAAATTGTCTTTTTTTTACAGTGTAATTAGACCATTAAAAATCGTTCTCAGAAAATGCATACACTCCTTTATATTTTCATTCGTGGTGATATTATAATTTCCTGGAATAAGAAACTTTTTTTTTTTTTTTGCAGTGTAATTAGACTTTTAAAATCCTTCTCACAAATTGCGTGCACTCTTTGGAATTTTCATTTGTATTTGTACTATATTTTCCCAAATTAAAAATCATTAGTCTTTTTTTTTTTTTTTTACACTGCAATTAGACCATTAAAATTATTCTTAAAAAGTCTACACACTCCTTGAAATTGTCATCCGCGGTCATATTAGGTTTTCCTGGATAAAAAAACATTTGTCTTTTTTTTTTTTTTTTTACAGTGTAATTAGACCATTAAAATCATTCTCAAAATATGCATACACTCCTTGAAGTTTTCATTAGCGGAAATATAATTTCCTGGATTAAGATTTTTTTTTCTTTCTTTCTTTACAGTGCAAGTGCAATTACACCATTAAAATCCTTCTCACAAAGTACGTGCACTCTATGGAATTTTCACTCTTAATTATATTATATTTTCCTGTATTAAGAATCATTTGTCTTTTTTTTACAGTGTAATTAAACCATAAAATCATTCTCAAAAAGTGCGTGCACTCCATGGAATTTTCATTCGAGTTATATTATATTTTCCTGGATTAAGAAACTTTTTTTTCCCTTGTAGTGTAATTAGACCATTAAAGTCATTCTCAAAAAGTACGTGCACTCCATGGAATTTTCTTTCGTATAGTTATATTATATTTTTCTGGATTAAGAAACTTTTTTTGCAGTGTAATTAGACTATTAAAATCATTCCCACAAAGTGCTTGCACTCCATGGAATTTTCATTTATAGTTATATTATATTTTCCTGGATTAAGAAACATTTCTCTTTTTTTACAGTTGTATTACCTTTTTTTTCCAGTGTAGTCAGACCATTAAAATCATTCTCACAAAGTGCATACACTCGTTAGAATTTTCAAACAGTCGATATCATCATTTCAGATTGGAATTTTTTATATAATATTTAAATCGCAGAAGTTGTAATCACCTTATTTAATTGTAGAGAATGTAATATTTTTCTACTAGTAAATAAAGCGAAAAATTATGTTACCGTGTTTACTCGCGTAATAGACGCACTTTTTTTGCCAATTTTTCATTGTGAAAGTCTAGGTGCGACTATTATGCGGGGAAATCGACTACACAGTATTGTGCATTCTAATGCTAAAACATTACTGGTATAAAAAAACAAATTTTAATGAAGTTAGTACCTTACCAAATGTTTCCAGATTATGTGCTGTTTATTAAATATAATTTTTCTTTTTATGGTAGTATTTTTGTTAACATAAAATTTACAAATAATCTTTGTGAAAATTTTAACAAAAAATTCTCATTATAAATTTCGACTATTACTGACAATTTTTTCTGCTTCAAAACGGGGGTGCGACCATTACGCGAGGGCGACTATTATGCGAGTAAACAAGGTAAAAACTTGTGATGGAACTGGACGTACAGTCGTGGAAAAAAAAAAAAGTAAGCACCCCTACTAACTCCTCAACAAATTATCGTAGACGAAAGTTATCGGTACCGAACGATTAGAAATAAAGTCTACTTTTAAGTGATGTATATGAAATTTTCTTAGGGGGCTAAAATATTAAAACGTACGTATTAAAACGAATCCAAACTTCATTTTTTTCAATGGCAATACCCAATTTTAACGAGATATTTCAAATCTTCGGTTCAAACTATGCCTAGACACCAAATTTTAAGTCATTTGAATGATAAGTTTTTGAATTATAAACATTCAAAATTTAGTGCTTCTAATGTTAAATTACATTTTCATATTTTTATTTATATCTCCTGAAATTATGCTCCTAATGTGCTAATTTTTTTGTAGCAATAATACTAATATACCCAAACATAAATAAGCTAAATTTGCATTTATTATAATTTTATGATATGAATTATGAAATTAATATTCAAAAAAAATTATGAAATGCAACCTACAATTTTTTGATGGATTTAGATTTATTAAGTCCTGCTTCATGGAAATCTAAAATTTTACATTTTTCTTCCAAGTAGTTTTCAAATTATGCTTAAAAAACGGCAAAATGATGGTTTAAGAGGCCATCTATGATAGAAGTGAGTAGATATTTTGAAATTTCTTCTGCTGTCCTGTAATCTAACAGGCTTCATTGACTCCTTGAGTGGCTCTTCAGGTGCCTTGATCAAGAAGGGGGCTCTCTCGGTTAACAATCAATTACGGAACTTCAATTTGGATACAGGCCTTAAAATACGCTCGTTTTAAAATAATTAATTTCTCGGAAACTTATCTTACGAATTGCAGAAAAATTTGTTTTAGGCTAATTGAAGGGTGTAGAGTTTATTTATACTGTCAGAATTGTGTACTTCTATTGAAAAAAAAACAAAACAAAGTTACGGTTCGTTTAATATGTAGATGGCCCCCTAAGCAAATTTTATATACATCATTTAAAAGTAGACTTTATTTCCAATCGTTCGGTACCAGTAACTTTCTTCTACGATAATTTATTGGGGAGTTAGTAGGGGGTGTTTACTTTTTTCTTTCCACGACTGTATGTACATTGTAAGTGAAATTTTCAGGGTTTTTTTTCCGATGAATTCATTATGCATCTAAAAAAAGTCTTAAGCAAATGAAGCAATAAGTAAAATCACATTAAAATAGCATACATTATTTTATTTACATTTATACACACTATACACTACTTAGCAACAATTTTCTAGGAAACACTAGCACATAATTCTAGTAAATACTAGCAAATATAGCATATCACAGATATTAAAAATAAGTCTTTTCAGACATTGTACATGTATCAGTATTTTTCATTATTCTAACTGCTAGAGTTAAAGGAAACAATAGTATATGCTTTACAGAAAATTTTGTTCAAAATTTACTTTTCTTTCACTCATGCTTCATGCATTTATATATATATATATAATACCTTTGAAAATCAAAATGCAGTAGACAAGTTCTTCCTACAAAATCTAATCAAATCTCTCATTAAACAATGGCAAGTATTAATATACATATATAATACATTTAATTTAATAACTAACTAACAAATCAAGCAACCAAATGATATAAACACCATACAGAGGTCTCATCTAATAAAATATTACATAGTAGTTACATAGGAAAAAGAAAAATATACGAAACATCATTAACTAAATAAAACCTACTATAAATTAAATACAAAACAAGATTTGATGATATATGATGCCAGAAAATTCAAATGAATATTATTTAATAATTTTGAAATAGAATTGAATTGAAATAAATGAGGATGAAAGTATGAAAGACGATGTTGACGCGTGGAAGTCTAATGACCAGCCGGCAGAACATCCGACATGTCACAAAAAATGCAATATTTCATAGACTGGCAAAATTACTAAGAATTGTCTATTACTGCCGATATATTGCATTGAAAAAAGATAAACAAATAAGAAATAAAAGCAAATTGAATCAGAAACAAGTTTTACTCACATACCACGCATTGTAAGCAGCACGCAACACTTTCACTCCAAGCAATGTGCCAAAAACAAGCATTTGAACTATGGAACATCAAGATGCTTGATCACAGTTACAGTTAACATGTGAAAATTTGTTTATGCATATATTAAATTATTTAAAATATATTAAAATTATTAAGCTATAATTTTTGCTCATTTAAACCTCATTTCATTAATTAAAAAAATACTGAGACTACCAATTTTCAAGTAAACATTTTACATTTGCGTAACAGAGTTTAGACATGCAAGAGTTACAAAATAGTGTTAATTATAATGTTAATGTTATTACTATTAATTTTAATTGCAATGTTTGTTCATATATTATGTTTGTGGAGTTGAAAATATTTATTTGAGGATTGATAGCATCCGAAACACGGATATTTTTGGATAGATAAAACTGATAACTCACTCTAAAAACTACTCAGAAATGTTTCCGAAAATTACAGGCAGCAAAAGAAATATTTCTTTAATTCTCGAAAAGCATTGGTTTCTTGGATTTTTGAAGATAAAGAAACGCTTTTCAGACGGACAAGCAAACCGAATTCATAAACACTTTTCAACTTTGTTGGGAAAGTGTTAAAAAGCACAACACGAGAAACGTGAAGAAAGCACAGAATATGAGACGATAATCTCGCGAGAATATCGTCACCCACTAAAAAAAATCTGTAGGTAATTGGCCCAAAAATCTGTAGAAAAATCTGTAGATAATTGGCCCATTCTGCAGATATTTTTAAGAATATTTTATAAAATTCTACAGATATTTTTAAGGTAAGCTAAATCTTCAAAATTTCTTCAGATGTCTGTAGAATTTCTGCAGAAAGTGGATATTTCTTCAGATAATCTTAAGATTATTTTTAGTATTAATATAATATTATATATTTATATTATTATATAATTTATATTATTGATATAATATTGTAGTATTAATATAATATTATATTAATCTTCCATATGGAAGATTTATATAAAAGTACCAAGAGAGGTTGTTGGAGTTCCATAGTTTATTTTCTCAACATGAAGGTTGAAGATCCGTTGAAAGGTTTAAGAGGACGGTGGACGTCAAAATTATTTTTTTTTAATTTTCATCATAAAGATATAAAATTTTGTGGAAATATACATTTCACCATAAGTGTATAAACCACCTTAAAAGAAATTTCCAATCTTATTATAATTTTAAGATAAAAAAAAATCAAATTTTAAAACGAAATTTTAAAATACTCCATGCGTCATAATTTTTTAGATAATTCCTCTATTTGGTATTTTAGTCACTTAAAGCTCTATTACAAACAAATCTGTGCATCGATTTTTTTAATGCCTTGAATACATAATTTTTTAGAGATTTTTTTCTGAATTCGATATCGATTTTTATTAAAATTTTGACTTTTAATAAACTAAAAATCAAATTTAGTTATCTTAATGAAGTCGAATTTTAAAATGCTTTGTAAGCAATATCAGGATTCGTCCTTATTACCGTGTTTACTCGCGTAATAGTCGTACTTTTTTTGCCAATTTTTCATTGTGAAAGTGTAGGTGCGACTATTATGCGAGGAAATCTACTACACAATATTGTACACTCTAATGCTAAAACATTACTGGTATAAGAAAAACACATTATAAAATTTTACTTACTAAACGTTTCCAGATTATGTGCTGTTTATTAAATACCATTTTTCTTTTTACGGTAATATTTTTATAAACATAAAATTTTCAGATAATCTTGGTGAAAACTTTAACAAAAAACTCTCATAATAAATCACTTTCACTGAAGGTATATCAGTGCCACTAATATAATGTGAATCTGTATCTGAAGAATGGAGTGACCATCGGGTATGTCAATGGGAGTAACAGAACAGATGAATCCATTATGAGTACTAGTTCTGGGAAGAGAACAGCTAATGATTTTCTATTTTCTAAATAAAAGTCAAATACGCGACAGCGACTTTTATGCGAAGAAAATATTTTGACGAATTTTTCTGCTTCAAAACGGGGGTGCGACTATTATGCGAGGACAACTATTACGCGAGTAAACACGGTAATTTCCGGAATTTTGATCAAATATTATGACGCATGGATCATTTTAAAAAGCTAAAAACGTTGAAAAATGAGTTTTGAGAAAAATAGATTTAAAGTGTATTAAGGGGACGAAAAATTGTTTGTGTACAAAATTCAAATACTTGAAACTTTGCGAAAAATAATCGCATCTGCATGCGGGTTTTGGCAAATGGCTCAGAACAAACTGATGAATAATAATATGCACAAAAATAATTTTCGATTTGTGGGTCGATTTCCTCTCAGATAAAGGTCCACGGTCCCCTTAAGGCTGTTCTTAACTGCTCGGCTCAACAAGCGCAAAATGTTTTGACACATTTACAAATTCATTTTTTAACGGAAAGGTATAAAATTGGAAAGCCTGGCTATGGAAGCGATTTGAAATTGAACTGTTTTTTTCATTTTTTAATTAATCAATTACCTATTGAGTTATAAGCGAATTCGATCACGTGACAAACCCGTTTTTCGCCCGCTCTTGAGTGATCTTTCTCCCTTAGCGCGGAAATTCCGTTCAAAACGCCCACTTTGACACTCTTTTCTGAAAGATCTATTGAGTTTTCAAAAAAATTTGAAAAAATAGCTCGATGACATAGTTTCTGAACAACAACACCAGCTAGTTTCATGCATTTTCGAACAAAAGTAAATTAAAACTTATGTCATAAAGTTGCCTTTTTGGATTTGAGAACACGCTTAAGTAAGAATTCTAGGTGAATTCCAGTGTTAATGTTTCGAATGTATTATACAGAGTGCCTATAAAAGACTGTTCCAGTTTCAGAGATATCTAGTACATTCCTTGGAAAGAATTTCTTTTGTTGATTATGTTCAATTTGCTTCGAAACCCTTGAGGGTCGATAGAAAAGGTTTCAACTGAGCCAACACCGTCTTGATATATAGTCCCTAAGGTACTATATAGACGGTATAGACGGTACTGACTGAGCACAGAGTCTTTGGAAAAGAAAGTCCAGAAATAATTTATTAACCATTTGGAAAAATGGTTATTGTTCTCGTCAGGATGGGAAATGAAAAGCATATCTGAAGGTTTTCATTGGTTTAATCCGCAATTTATTCGTTTTCTGATGGGTCTATACAGTAATCTGTATTTCCCTTTAATTTCAACAACGATGGATACTTTCTGTTGCCACTATGACAAAAAAGTAATAAAAACTACAAAAAAAATTAATAACTCAGAAACAAATTGAGATACAGCTTTCAAACAAATTGCATTTAAAAGTACATTTTTTTTCTCTATCCGACGGTGTAAAAAGTAATACTGTCGTATGTTTAGAAGTTTAATAATGAAATTTCATTTAAAATTGGCCGTCAGATTTCTTGGAAATCTGACGATGAAAAAGCCTTTTCCCGAACAGCCAATGAAATGCTTGGATATTTACGGAAGTTTCAGGTGGATAATACTTAATTTTCATGAAATCTGACGGGTCGCAGGCGATATTTTTGGCTTGCAATTTTTACGTGTAATAACACTATTAATGCTTAATTCATGGCGTATGTAATGTAGGATCAACTCCGTGCGATTTTTTATGTCTTAAATTTTAGTCTTCAAAAAGATCGTTTTCCAAATGGTCGTTGTAATTTGATAAATTGTTTTTTTTTTTTTTTTTTTTTTTTTTTTTTTCCACTTTTGCCGCAGAATCTGATCTGTAAGAGCAAACAAATAAACTCCAATGAAGAGGATTTCTTTCATGTGGTTGATCGGTGAAGTTTTTTTTATTTCCTCGGCGACAGGTCTGTGACGACCAAGTGTCCTTGAGGTATCTAGTACGTCCCTTGGGAAGAATTTCTTTTGTTGATTTAGTTCGATTTGCTTAAAAACCCTTGAAGAGCAATGAAAAAGGTCACAACTGACCACAAAATAATTTATTACTCTTGCCGTAGAATTTGATCAGAACTCCAATGAAGTGGATTTCTTTTATATGGTCGATCGGCGACTTTGTTGATTTCTCAGGCGAAAAGTCTGCGACATCCAAGGAAGAAGGATCCTTGAGATGTTTCTTAAATCCCCTGGGAGAGTTTCTTTTCTTTCTTTTTTTTTTTTTTTTTTTTTTTTTTCGTTCGCTTTGCTCCAAAATCTTTACAGAGCAATAAAAAAGATCACATCTTGACCTCGGAGTCTTTCGAAAAGAAAGCCGAGAGAAATAATATGTTACTCTTGTGACAGAATTTGATCCATACGCAGCCATAAGATGCGATCAGACGGAATTCTACGACGGCGGTTCATTTGTCAGCTTCTTTGATGAGTCTTCTGTCGCTCTTGCTAGAAAGGGAAATACTTCGAAGGGGCATCTCTGACATGTTTATCATCTTCCCTTTCTTTTGTCGACGACCACAGAATTTTTGGAAAAGAAAGACCGAAGAAATAATTTATGATATCTCGTCGCAGAATTTTTAAATGTGGTCTGAACGCAGCGTACTTAGCGTCGGCTCTGTATTTTCGCACTGGGAACATGTCGACAATAGCAGAAAACATAGTTGTCAGTTGTAAGTAATCCCATTACTAATAACAGTTATTTATTGATATATATATATATATATATATATATATATATTCTGCTTCATTACAGCTACCAGAAATAAGCCTTTTTCATATGTTTTAAATTTACCGTTAATGTTTGCTAGTCACATTGCTGGAGTTGGATGAAACAGCAGAATGTTTTTCTGACGTACTAGTTTTGGAATTTGTTTTCTCTATAACGCGTTTCATCACTTTCCTCGTGCATGTGAAAAGTAAAAACAAGAACAGACCTTGAAGGGAATTCAAAATATCAACTATAAACCATACGATTTTGTTGTTCGATATCAAAGCGATAACTCCTAAGAGCCATGTAAGTCCCATCATTATTGCAAGCCTAACGTACAGGATATAATTAAGTTTCACATCTTGCTTATTGTGATCGCTTGGAAACTTCATGGTGTTATTGGATATAATCCAGGAGCTTCGTATGAAAAATATCCCATTAATCACAAACAAAGTAAAAGCTGGTGCGGCAAAAAATATAGTTTTAGCCGTGGTATTCGCCAACCAACAAATATCATCCTTCCCATAGAAAGGTTTGATTTCATGAGGAATGCCATTCACGTTGTCGACAATAACTGTGATGGTAGTTATCAGTAATGGACAACCCCATGAGTATAATGTATACCATAAAAATTGTCTCTTACGAGCATTCTGCGATCCCACTACGAGTTTTTCTGTGGCAAGTTTTAACGTCCTCCAAACGTCGAAAGCCAAAACGTTCATGCAGAAAAAGGCTGCAAGGAAAAAGTTTTGCTGAAGAGCCGCGGATATAATACAAAATACTCCAAGAACTTCCGGTATCTGGCCAATTAAGAAAAAAGAATAGGCCAGAAGGAACGCTACGCTTAGAGATGCAAGGTTACATCCTGGTAAGTTTCGTAAAGATGGCAAAAAGCTGAACGTTAGAAGGTGAATAATTAAAGCTAGTATAGAGACACCACTTGCGATTTTACTGATCTCAATGGATATATCACTGAGAGATGGGCTAGTTGAAGTGACGTTATCATCATCATCATTATCATAATAATCTTGAACACAAGTTAAGAGGTCTTCATCTTTCATCATATACTCTTCTTTTGGTATGATTGCTCCATGCACAAGAGCTGAGCCGTTTTGCAAAATTTCGTATTCATTTTTTTCGTATCCGAATTTATGTTTGCAGTTCAGTACTGTGTTTTCACTGCTGATGTTCACAAAACGTGGACATATGAAAATTTTCTTATTTTCCTTTAAATAATTTTTAAAATTTATTATAAGTTTTTTGGATTTTAAAAATAAGTCCTTGTTTTCGAAAATGATTACATCTTTTTCTGAATATTCTACAGGATTGCAATCTAATTTGTATGACGAATTCGTTATATATTTGTATCTGTCATTAAGATACACTGGGTTCCCATTGACTGACAACAAAATGCTACAAATCAGCATAAGAAAAATAGGTGCAAGCGCAAAATGAGGTCTAGAGTTATCCATAGATAATCACTTGCGTAAGGTTCAATTAAGAATTCACTCTATGATGCATTCTTCATCACTGCAATTTTGCCTGAAATAGAAAAAAAACTACAAATTAGAAAAATTAATGGAAAATAAATATATTCTGGCATATAACGTGCACTGTTGAAATAAGAAAATTGATCAGAATTCATAGGTGCGTGTTATATGCCAGATATAAAAATGACATTTTAAAAATTAAGCAACTAAAATAAGAAATAGCTTAAATTCATTTTCCATGGTGAAATTTTATACTTTGTAGTTTGTCGATTAAAATTAAAATTGCGTTAAAATATATTCAGCATAAATTGCATTAAAAATATTCAACAAAAATTGCATTGAAAAGAATCCAGCACAAATTGCATTAAAAAATATTCAGCCTATAGCTGTATCGGGGTTTCTAAAACTGTGTCATCAGTGTAATTTTACAGAAATTAAAAACGTAAATACATAAAACAAGTCGGAAATACATCAAACGGGTCAAATGAGGTGCGTTCGTACTATAACTAGTTTTATAATTATTCAGATCTTGGTGCAATAGCTGTTGCACTCTTATGCAAGAATGCATGTATACAAAATTTTTTACGATTCTGTATATTAAATTCAGTAATACGGAAATAATGTGACGCCATTTTAAATAGGACGTCATCAGCATGGCAACCTAGAACCTTTAACTGTCATGGGATATCATTTAATTAATTATGCATGATAGGATTTAATAGAATGAAGAAACTTTTATTAATAACTTTTTAGGTTTTGATTCGATTTTCATAAAATTTGAAATGTCTCGACAAAATTCTACGCTTGTGGAGATTTCGCAAGCAACACCTGCATTAGACTGAGTGTCTCCGTATTTTCCGCTTCGAGATTAAAAAGGAAACGAGCCTTAGCGAAGCTGTGTGAGGTGAAAATGCAGAAGAAGTAAAGAGAACGAAATGAGTTCGACGACGGAAAGTTTTTCTTTTAAGAACAGAACATATTTCGATGAAATAAGATTGAATATTTACTCGACGTAAGAAAACCTCAGAAATATATTCAACGACGTCCTAAATTATAGACTTTAAGCTAATTAAAGAACGAGAAGAGTGTTTATATCTGTATTTTTTGTTGTGTATTCGTCCCAATAAATGTCAGTGCTCGTCCTAAAAGTGAGTTGTGAGTTAAGTATGGAGTCTCGCCCCCATAAATTGGCGTCAGAAGTGACAGTTAACCCACCAATATGATTAATTAGAGTTATTCATCCTACATATTCAAGCCGGATATTATTCTAACGGTGAGTCATTATTATTATTTTGATTATGAAGTTAGTTGAGATACCAGAACTGGAAGTTGCATTTAAAAACGAACGAACGCATAAAATTAAATTGCTGCATAAATTCCTATTTGATGCTGACGGTGATCGCTCTAATAGAAAGAGAATACGTGATTTTACTGGTTTCGGTTTTCAAACCGACAGCACCGAATTCAAAAATAAAATAACTAAAGTTCAAACTGATTTTTCATTAAATGATCTGATTACAGTGTGCAATCTACTTTGTATTGATAATGAGGGATCTTTAAACGATCTCGCAACCCGATTAGTGACATACCTTTCAGACTTGACCTTACTACAAAATAATATTATACAAAATGAAAGTGACACCGACTCGGAACCCGAGCTGCCTTCAAATAATATGACTTCAAGTAATAACACTCAATTATCAAATTTTGACAAACAACAGCAATTTCCAGTTCAAAGTTTTATGCAATCGTCTATTAATTTTACTGATATTGAAAGTGTAATACCTCCTTTCGATGGTAGTTCTTTTAGTGATATACAGGTATGGTTTAATAATTTTGAGGATGTTACTAATATGTTTAATTTATCTGACTTTCATAAATTCATATTTTGTAAAAGATCATTACGAGGAAAAGCCCAGTTATTAGCACACACAGAATTTCATATCAATTCATATGATAAACTTAAACAACTCTTAATATCAGAATTTAGCACCACTTATAATTCTGCCGAGTTACATGATATATTAAATAAACGAAAATTGCAAGAAAATGAATCAATAGAAGAATATTTTCTTATCATGAAACAAATATGCTCGCGTGGTAAAATCGAGGATTCCGCATTAATGCAATACATCATAAATGGTATACCCGACCCGGTTTTCAGAAAATCAATGTTATATGGATGCCAATCCATTGTAGAATTCAAGCAAAAGCTCAAAATTTATGACAAAATTCGACATGACTTTGAGAACACTAAATTTCGTAAAGTCAAACCTGAAATGCCAATGAAAGAGAAATCCTTTCGACCAAAATCTGATCTTTTTTGCTTTAATTGTGGTTTGTCGAATCATAAAAGTAGCCAATGCAGACATAAAGATAAAGGCCCTCGTTGTTTTAATTGTTCGAATTTTGGCCATAAATCGGCTCAATGTGATCAACCAAGGAGGCCTAGAGTTAAGTCAGAACCCTCCAATGTTTCCACTGTCACGTCGAACACTTTCATGACCAAACAAGTCATTATTTCGTCTGTAAATGCTACATCATTGGTAGACACAGGTAGTGAAAGAAGTTTACTAAAGGAAAGTATTTATCGCAAACTCCCTACAATTTCGAACCTTGAACATTCAACTATCACATTAACTGGATTAGGAAATACTATAATCAAACCCCTAGGTTTTTTCTCTACGAACATTATGATAGATGATTTTAATTATACAACTAATGTTTATGTAGTCCCAGATTATTCCATATCTTTTGATCTTATTATTGGTACAGATATCATTCAACAAAGTATTTTAACAATTTCTGGAAATAATATTTCGATGCAAAAAATCGAGAAAAATGACGATACGTCCAATAATTTTTTGATTAATATTGCTCATGTGTTAGACGATCTTAATCTTGATTTATCTCATATTACCGATGAAACAATACGTTCAAAAATTTCAGAACTTATTCAAAATTATTCTCCTAAAAAAATAAAGACAACTGATGTTAAATTATCAATTCATCTGGAAAACGAAGAACCTGTTACTTGTCCTCCCAGGCGCTTGGCGCAAATAGAGAAAAACTTCGTCGAAAAACAAATTTCTGAGTGGCTCGAAAAAGGAATTATTCGTAAAAGCACTAGTAATTTTTCATCACCTATTGTCCTAGTAAAAAAGAAAGATGGTTCATATAGATTGTGTGTTGACTATAGGAAGTTAAATTCTAAAACACATAAACAACGTTTTCCCCTCCCAGTAATTGATGACATTATTGATCAGTTGCATTCTGCAAAAGTATTTACTACTCTTGACCTTAAAAATGCTTTTTTTCATGTCGAAGTAGAAGAAAATAGTAGAAAATATACTTCTTTCGTAACACATTCTGGTCAATTTGAATTCTTATATATGAATTATGGCCTTAGCGATGCACCGTTAGTGTTTCAAAGATATATTTATAACGTTTTTCGAGACCTCATTAATGAAAAAGTACTTATTGTCTATATGGATGACTTCATAATACCAGCTGAAAACGAAGTCGAAGGACTCCAGAAATTACAACGCGTCCTTACAACTGCATCCGAATATGGTTTAGAACTGAATCTCAAAAAATGTCACTTTCTGCAACGAGAAATTGATTTTTTGGGTTACCACATTAAAAATGGTCAACTGCACCCATCCCCCTTAAAAACTAAAGCTGTCCTTAATTTCCCAGAACCTAAAAGTATAAAAGATGTACATTCATTTGTCGGATTAACTTCATATTTTCGTAAATTCATTCAAGATTACTCTTTAATAGCTAAGCCTTTAACAGATCTTCTTAGAAAGGACACTAAATTTCACTTTGGCGACCAGCAACGAAATGCATTTAATCAGCTGAAACACATCCTTTCTTCAGGTCCTGTTTTAAGCATTTATAACCCTAGTAACGAAACAGAAGTTCACTGTGATGCATCTATTGACGGTTACGGAGCAGTCCTCCTTCAAAAGTCTTCTATTGACAATCAATTTCACCCTGTCTATTTTATGAGCAAAAAAACCACAGATGCCGAACGTAAATATTCGAGTTATGAATTAGAAGTTTTAGCTGTCATAGAAGCCCTTAAAAAATTTCGCGTTTACATTCTAGGTATTCCTTTCAAGATAGTCACAGATTGCAACGCATTCGCCCTTACTATGAATAAAAAAGATCTTTGCACCAATAATTGCTCGATGGGCTTTAATGTTAGCTGACTATAACTATATAATCGAACACAGACAAGGTACACGCATGCGCCATGTCGACGCTTTAAGTAGAAATCCAATATGTATGGTCATTCAAGATAGTTTTACTACCAAAATCATACAATCACAGAACACTGACGAACATATACAGGCCATCAAAGAAATTTTGAAAACAAAGCCATATGACAACTATTTCCTTAAAAATAACGTTCTCTATAAAAATCATAAAGGTATCGATCTGATAGTTGTGCCGGATGAAATGCAGCTAAATGTCATTAAACACGTTCATGACAAAGGACATTTTGGCCGTAAACGCTGTGAAGAACTCCTTAACGAAGAATTTCTCATCCCTAATATGTCAAATAAAATTGATAAAATTATAGCAAATTGTGTAACGTGCCTTTTGTATAATCGCAAACGTGGCAAACAAGAAGGTGAATTGCATCCCTTACCTAAAGAAGAGACTCCTCTCCAAACCTACCACATTGATCATTTAGGCCCTCTTGAAACAACCAACAAAAATTATAAACATATTTTGTCTTTAATAGACGCATTTACTAAATTCGTCTGGTTGTATCCATGTAAAAGTACTTCTGCTACCGAAGTTATATCAAAACTACGACAACAAAGTCATACTTTTGGCAATCCTTCCATTATCATTAGCGATAAAGGTCCTGCATTTACAAGCAAAGAATTTGCTGATTATTGTCAAGATGAAAATATAAAGCACGAGACAGTTACAACTGGCCTTCCCCGTGCCAATGGTCAAGTAGAGCGACTTAATTCCACCATAATTTCTGTAATCTCTAAAATGTCCAAAGACGAACCGACCAAATGGTTTAAACATGTTCCTAAAGTTCAACAAGTCATTAATTCAACTTACCAAAGAAGCATTAAGAGAACACCGTTTGAAATATTATTTGGTACAAAAGTGAAACAGAAAGAAGATGTACAATTATTGACCTCTTAAACAGTGCAGTCGAAGAACAATTTATGAAAGACAGAGAAGAGCTCCGTAAAGAAGCCAAGAAGAATATTCTGGAAATTCAACAAGAAAACCGCAAGCACTATAATTTACGACGTAAGAAACCCCGTAAGTACAAGCTTGGTGACCTTGTAGCAATTAAGAGAACCCAGCAAGGACCAGGTTTAAAGTTGAAATCTAAATTCTTAGGTCCGTATAAAGTAATCAAAGTGAAGTCTAATGACACCTACGACGTAACGAAAATCTCATCAACTGAAGGACCGATAAATACTAGCTCCTGTGCTGAATACATGAAACCTTGGCCTGACGAAAACTGAAACTTAAAAAAAAAAAAAAAAAAAAAAAAAAAAAAAAATACGATGTTACGCTACTTCAACTATGATGTGCAGATTATTATTTTTTTTTCTTTTCCCCTAAGAACAGTTACTGGTTTTTGTTTTTTTGTTTTTCAGATTCTATTTTACCACATGTCGCTGCGGCAGCTCCAGATGTCAGGACGGCCGCTTGTGGAGATTTCGCAAGCAACACCTGCATTAGACTGAGTGTCTCCGTATTTTCCGCTTCGAGATTAAAAAGGAAACGAGCCTTAGCGAAGCTGTGTGAGGTGAAAATGCAGAAGAAGTAAAGAGAACGAAATGAGTTCGACGACGGAAGGTTTTTTTTTAAAGAACAGAACATATTTCGATGAAATAAGATTGAATATTTACTCGACGTAAGAAAACCTCAGAAATATATTCAACGACGTCCTAAATTATAGACTTTAAGCTAATTAAAGAACGAGAAGAGTGTTTATATCTGTATTTTTTGTTGTGTATTCGTCCCAATAAATGTCAGTGCTCGTCCTAAAAGTGAGTTGTGAGTTAAGTATGGAGTCTCGCCCCCATACAATTATATATATTAAATTTCAAACCATTCGGTTAGGTTAGGGATGCACAACCTGTGGCCCGCGATGGGTTAACGTGTGGCCCGCGAATCTCGACAATTCTGGAAAAAATTGCAAATTTTGTCCATAGGTCGCAGGGAAAAATCAGGAATTTCGTCAATTTGCCGTGGGAAAATAAAAAATTTCATCAGTCAGTTAAGAATCGCGAATTTCGTTGATCGGGTGCAGAAAAACGGGGAATTTTCCCGATAAGGCTCGGAAAAATCGCGAATTTGGTTGATCGGACACAAAAAAAATCGCCAATTTTGTCGATCAGGTGCGGAAAAATCACAAATTTCCTTAATCAAGCCCGGAAAAATCACGAATTTTGTAAGATGAGGCGCCGAAAAAATTGCTAACATGGCCGATCGAGCACGGAAAATCACGAGTTTTGTGATCGAGCTCGGAAAAATCGTGAATTTCGTTGGTCGGACACGAAAAATCTTAATTTTGTTAATGATGCATGAAAAAAATTGCTAATTTTGTTGATCGGCTGTGGAAAAATCGTGAGTTTCGTCAGTCGCGAGAAAAAAATCGCGAATTTCGTTAATTTGCTACCACAAAAAAAATTACAAATTCTGTCAGTCAGTTAAAAATCAAGAAATTCGTCGATCGGGTACGGAAAAATCGCAAATTTTGTCTATTAGGAGTGGAAAAATCTCAAATTTCGTTGATTGGCTTCGTCAATTTGCCGCGGTAAAATTTGCAAATTTCGTCAGAGTCAGTTAAGAAGCACGAATTTCGTTGGTCGGATACGAAAAAATTGCGAATTTTGTCGATCAGGCGCGGAAAAATCGCAAATTTCGTTAATCAGGTACGGGAAAATCACGAATTTTCTCTATGTTACGCGTAAATATTGAAAATTTCGTTGATCGACTGCGAAAAAATCGCAAGATTCATAAGTTTATCGCGAAAAAAATCGCGAATTTCGTCAAATTGCCGCGGGAAAAAAATACAAATTTCCTCAGTCAGTTAAGAACAGCAAATTTGGTTGATTGGACGCAGAAAAATCGCGAATTTCGACGTTCAGGGGCAGAAAAATTACAAATTTCATCGATCCGGCGCTGAAAAATCGCAAGTTTTGTCGACCAGGCTCCGAAAAATAGCAAATTTCGTCAGTCGAGCACGGAAAAATAGCGAATGTTGTCGATCAAACGCGGAAAATCGTGATTTTCGTCGCACAGGCGCGGAAAAGGCGCAAATTTCGTTAATCGAGCAGGGGAAAATCGCGAATTTCGTTGATCAAGCGCAAAAAATCTCAAATTTAGTTGATCGTGTCCTCCACCTCTTTTCGATCATAAAGTTCACATTTTTTTTCGGCACTAGCCACTTTCATGCCGATGTTTGTTTTTTAGCACTATTAATAAAACAAAATTTACTCCCCGAATGAAGTAAAGGAATATTATATTTCCTTCTATCCTTGCTATATCTCTGTTATATATACAAACGTAACTGTTGATATATCCTTGCCAACTGAATAGTATATAATGACTGGGTAGAGGAATCTAAAGGTATAAAACTCTCCCCCTCCCTCCCCCCCGTAACCATATTTTTTATCTGATTATAGGCCACAGATTACCTCCTTAAAATAGATTCTCTCCTTATTACTGATGTGGCCCTCGACAACGCAGAAATTTTTGTAAGTGGCCCTTCTCTGAAAAGGTTGTGCATCCCTAGGTTAGGTAGTTTCTGCGCTGTTACATGCGGACAGATTAACAGACAGACGGACAGACCGGGCGATGACTATAGGTGCTACGTGTTTATATAATTACGATCGCACATAAAAAGACAATCATACAAAAGCAATTAAAATTAAACAGCTGATTTCCTCGACAAATCACTGAAAATCGTTCAGTTCATGATGAGTTTTCAGAAATAAACATCGCAAAGGACCTGGCACATTTTATATGGAAAAATGGCAAAAATTTTGATTTGTTGTAGTTGACACGATGCTTATTAAATGTCTCAATATGCACTGCACAATCCTGAAAAATGGCTAGTTTTTATGCTGTGACTGTGGGATGGATGATCTTCATTCATAGTGCATAACTGCCAAACATTCAGTTCCTTTCAAATCAAATAAGCATAGGTTGAATTAGAAATATTATTTAACGAAATGTTTCCTTGTTTCCACGTTTTTGTAAATTAGCTTTTATTATTAGGTTGAGCAAAAAGTTCTGGGAAATTTTTAATCTAATAGTTACCAGAATTTGTATCGTATATACGAGTACTAGTGGTACAGTCCACACGTGACTCCATCCGATTATGACCTCTTTTGATCAATGCAACACGTTTTCATGAGCCGTCGATTTGAATCCTTTAATGAAGTTGAAGAAGCTTGTCAAGAGTTTTTCGATTCCAAGGATCCGCCATGGTACTTCCAGCAAATCCGGAATCTGGCAGAACGATGGCCGAAAGTCGTGGACTATGATGGTCTCTACTTTGAAGAATAGTCCTTGTTGCTTTTGTTGTTAATTTGCGCATAACAACGCAACTTTCATAAATTTCCCAGAACTTTTTGCTCAACCTAGTATTTCATAAAATTTCGGATTTCAGTTGATTTAAAACCAATTTTGAAATCAATGATTTGAAATCATATTTTCACCATACTATCATAGCCTCCAACCTTCCTTCTTTTTATTAATTATTTGTATTTATTTATTTATTTTATTACAGTTGCATTAAAATGTATACAGCACAAATTGCGTTGAAATATATTCAGCATACAGTTGTATCGGAGTTTCTAAAACTCTATCATCAATGCAATTTCAAAAGGAAAAAAAAGGGGGGGGGGGAGGTTATAAAAAGAGATGGCGTGGGAAAATGCTCTTGGTCAAGAACAAAGTGATTGCCCTTGACTATGAGTTTCTTTGCTCTGATGTTAGAAATTTAGGAACTCCGAAATGGTTGTATACGGTGAATAGTTAAATATATTTTTAAGCAAATAATTAAATAAATGAGATGCGAATAAATCACAAATCCTTGCTATATTGGTGTAAAACATTTAATTATTTATTATATTTTTAAGCAATTTATATTTTTATTATTTAATGAAATTTCTGGTTTCATTTGATTTGGAAAAACATCACTTTTGCATTATTTGATATTAAATAATAATTAAAAGAAACGTGGAAATAGAAAACATTTCGTTAAATAATTTTTCTGTTTCAAAGTATGTTTATTTGACTAGGAAAAATAAAACGGAAAGTTGGCAGCTATGTAAAATGGTATGTATAATGTAAGCTATGTAATAATGTTCGTCGCATCAAAACGAGCAATTTTTCAGGATTGTGACCATATAAACATTTGATCAACATCGCATCAACTACATCATATCAAAATTTTAGCCAATTCGACCGGGGACACTTTCTCATATAAAATGTGCGGGGTCCTTTGCGATATATATTTCCAAAATAATTTCTGGATTGTAAGATTTTCATTGAATTTTTGGAGAAAAACAATATTTATCTTTAATATCTTTTATTTGTTTATATATTTAGATGCGTTCGTAATTATATAAATACGTAGCAACTACAGTCGTAGTCTGGTCCGTCTGTCTGTCTGTTCGTCTGCCCGCAAATAACAGCGCAAAAACTACCAATCCGAATGGTTTGAAAGTCAATATCTATAACCGTTGCAGAATTTCATCGAATCATTTCAAATTTGATGAAAATCGAATACAAAACTTAAGAAGATATTAATAAAGTTTTCTTCAGTCTATTAAATCCTATCATACGTAATTAATGATATTCCACGATAGGTAATAATTCTAGGTTGCTATGATGATGACGTCCTATTTAAGATGGAGTCCTATTATTTCCGAATTATTGAATTTAATATAAAGAATCGTAATAGAGTTTGCATTCATGCCTTTTTGCATAACAGTGCAACAGCTATTGCACCAAGATCTGAATATTTATAAAACTAGTTATAGTACGAACAAACCTCACTTGTCACTTTTGACGAACAATTTCCGATTAGTTTTCCTTTTGTAAAGAAGTTTTTGTTTCTTTTAAAGTTAATTTGTCTTTATTAGTTCATGTTTGAACTCCCCACACCATAACAGAATAGAATTAATACCTAATAAATGAATATATCGATCAATTATGTCGGTTATTTTCTGAAGGATTTTTATTGCGTCACTGCGTAGATCCATGTTTCAAGGCTAAATTTTGGTCAGCCGAATTGACAATTACCTTCTACTTTCTGTCTTCGTAAATTAAAGCGAAAAAGGCTACGCGACATTTGATCAACATCGCATCTATTACATACAACATATCAAAATTTCAGCCAATTTCACCCAAACAACATTTCGATATAAAATTTGCGTGAATGGCGCTTTCTTTTAGAACGAATTTGGCAGCAGCTTGCGTGACTTCCGTAACCGCTGACTTTCGGATTGGTGTATTCAGCGCAGGATACTATAAAACTTTGAAGACCAGTAAAATTTTATTCATATTTTAGTTAATTTTTTTTTAGTATTTCGATTATGAACAGTAATTAGGTGATTTTTTAACTTTACTTCAGCAACTGCACGCTTAGTTCTATTTAATTTATTTTAATTTTCTCTTAACACAATGGTATTCAGATATTTGTCTGTAGACTAAATTAAAAGTTTTGAAATATTCTGAAAAATAATTGAATTGTGTTAATTTCTGTTCAAAGAGTCAGAATTTTCGGTTATAAAATCTTTTCCTTTTTAACTTAAACACGTGAAAAATAAACCATGTTGATCACAGAACTTAATATTTAATCCAGTACATAGATAAAAACAGGGCGTATCTGAAAAGGGGCAAAACTTTACATAACAGATAGAACAGATATAGAACAGGGTGACAGAACAGAGCTATAACGAGCAAATTTTGTTATAGAATGTATGGTCGGACCGCAAGCGGTGAGAAGTTAAAAGGTAGTTTTCCACTGTCGCAGTTAAAGAATTAACACAAGAATGAGAGGAGACACTTCAGAAAACATTTTATAACGAGGAATGTACAGTAAAACCTCCCTAAAGCGACCACGTTCCGTTCCAATAAAAATGGGTCGCTCTGAGAGGTGGTATCTTAATGGAGGTCATGCTTAAATCTAGATTTTATTTGTTGAAAAGAGGTAACAATTAATGTTACTAAAATTTATTTGTCACATTAGGAAAATATATGACAATATAAGTATCAAAACAAACGTTAATTACTTACTCCAGAGTTTAAAAAATGAATACATTGACGTTTGCTTTGATTTTACGGTTTTATCTTTCATAACTTTTATTTCCAAGTCCTTTGGCTGGAAACAAATAATGACATTTTCATTAATTTATCTATTTCTTTGAGAGTTTCGTGACAGAATAGGCAGGGGAGTTTATTGACTGTCATCCTTGATGTGTCATCAGAGTTAGATTCATTGCCTAAAAAGGCACAAAGGGGTTTAAACACGTAAAAGTTTCTGGAATAAATAAAAATTCTAAACTGAGTTTAGACGTTTGATGAATAATGCGCTCTCCGGAATTATTTTTCTAATAACCCTACTTCATAGTAAACCTTCTTCAAGCGACCAGGAAAAAAAGGAATTTATTTCATTTTCTTCAAAGAAATGGGTCACTCATGGAGGGAGTTCAACTGGGATGGTCTCTGAATAGAGTTAAAATTAGTATTGAGCCTATGGGTATAAATTTCGTTCCATGAAAAAATGGTCGTTCAGGGAGGTGGTCGCTTAATGGAGGTGATCGCACAGGGAGGTTTCACTGTAATTAATGCACAGTCGAGGAAAAACAAGTAAACACCTCCTGCTAACTCTGCAACAAATTATTGTAGAAGAAACTTAATGGCATCAAATTATTGGAAATAAAGTCTACTTTGAAATGATGTATATAAAATTTACTTAGGGGGCCATCTACATATCAAAACGAATCCAACCTTTGTTTTTTTTTCAGTAACAATACCCAAGTTTGATACCATAAATGAATTCTACACCCTTCCATTAGCCTAAATCCAAATTTACATGAAATTCGTGCGAGAAGTTTTAGAGAAATTAATTATTTTAAAACGAGCGTATTTTTGGGGTTGTATCCAAATTGAAGTTGGATGCTCGATTGTTGAAAAGCCACGGAATTACTATGACACTTCTATTGATGTATTATTTATTGCCAATAAAACCATTTCATTCATTTAATGTGTTTCGACTATTGCTAGCCCAAATATTTCAATAAAATTAGTAAAATATATTTTTTCAAACTATGCTTTTCTGTGCATCATAGACGGTCCCTTAAACCATGATTTTGGATATTTTTAATCATAATTCGAAAACCACTTGCAAGAAAAAATTGAAATTGAGAATTCGTATAAACCAAGACATAATAAATATAAATCTATCAAAAAAATTGTAGGTTGCAATTCATATTCTTTTCGAATATTAATTTCATAATTCATATTTTAAAATTACAAATTCAATGTGTTTATGTTTGGGTTTTTTAGTATTATAACCAAACAAAAAAATTATCACCTTAGAATTAAAATTTCAGGCGATATAATTAAAAAAATAAAAATTTAATTTAACATTAAAAGCTCAAAATTTTAAATGTTTTTAATTCGAAAACTTATCACCCAAATAACTTGAAATTTCGTTTCTAGGCATAATTTGAACCAAAGATTCAAAATATATCGTCAAAATTGGGTGTTGTCATTGAAAAAACGAAGTTTGGTCTGGTTTTAATTTGTAGATGGCCCCCTAAGTAAATTTTATATACATCATTTAAAAGTAGACTTTATTTCCAATCATTTGGTACCAGTAACTTTCTTCTATTATAATTTGTTGCAGAGTTTGTAGGGGTGTTTATTATTTATTTTTTTTCCCACGACAGTACATGCTCAAAGAAATTGCTCAAAAGATTCAACGCCAGCTGTAATACACTATTCACATCTGCGGGATAGGCACTGACGCACATTTACGAAGACACCAGGCATTTCCCGAATATCGCCGACAAAATGGCAATCCTGGCGACTATATCCATATCGGTTTTAAGAGCCTACTTCAGTCAAATGAAAAGACGCATTCGCTAATGCTAATCCTATGGAAGAAATTTATAAAGATATCTCGGTCGCATTTTAATATTTTTAAATGATTTCTTTTGCATTGAATAGTTGAGATCGATCTGTATGCAGACCGTTTTTTACTTTTTCGATTTTGATTGAAAATATTTTTTATGAGGATGCTTTTACTTTCAAAACCGGTTCCGAAAATGAAAGTGTCCTTATGAGAAATACCTATAAACAAAATCAAAAAATTAAGCAACGGCCTTTGTACAGATCGATCTCAACTATTCAATGCAAAAGAAATCATTTAAAAATATTGAAATGCGACCGAGATATCTTTATAAATTTCGTCCATAGGATTAACATTAGCGAATGCGTCTTTTCATTTGACTGAAGTAGCCTCTTAATGGGCACTCGTAGGTTAGGCTTTTCATATAGCCCCACAGGAAAAAGTCCAAACACCAAAGATCCGGCGATCGTAGTGACCATGCTATGGGACCACCTTGATCAACCCATCGCCCTGGGACAGTGGAAAACTACCTTTTAACTTCTCACCGCTTGCGTTCCGACCATATATTCTATGACGAAATTTGCTCGTATAGCTGCGTTCTATCACATCGTAAAGTTTTGCCCACTTTTTCAGAAACACATTGTATATATAAATGATTGCTGGAAAGTGTCATGAGAATAGCTTTAAGTTTTTTTTAATTTAAAATTAAAAGTTAAAAATTTTGAATTTTAAGAGTAGAAAAACTTATTAAAAAGCAAGTTTTCCGAAAAACGCATTTTCGGAAACGTATAAACGGAGTTGCGTGACTGAAGTTATATATGAATGAATAACAAAATAATATTTATTTCAATGTGAATGTTAATGCTCTTAATTTATCATGTTTGTATGTAAAACATGTTTGTTGAACATGAAAATGTTTGCTTGAGAATCAATAGTATATAAAAAATAAATAAATAATCCCTGTCGGCTCGATCTATAGGCGGAGGTAGATTTCGAAGTTAAGTGTTAATTTCATCAACAAAAACTAAACCAAGATTGGGGATTAAATCCAGTTTAACGATTTTACCTGGCCGCTTTTGACGATTTTTTCCTTTCATTCCTCTGTAAGAGCTGGTTTTATCAGTATCATGTTAATACGATAATTTTTTTCTTCAACCCTTATGTTTTTTTAATTGTTTTTGCTTATAAAAGTTGGTCCTATCAAAAACTTGTCAATATAAAAGTTTTTGATAATATTAAGAAGATATATAATAAATTTAAGCAGGTTTTATATCTTGTGAATTGACCAAGTTATGAATTTTTTCTTCTTTAATCCCGCAACCTTTTTTTTTCTTACTTATTTATTTATTTTTTCTTTTTCTTTTTTTGTTGTAAGAGTTGGTCCTATCAAAAACTTGTCAGTATGAAAGTTGTAGATAGTAATAAGAAGATTTATAATAAGTTCAAGTGAATTTGATATCTGGAGAATTGACGAAGTTGGGATTTTTTTTCACCCTAAAACCCTATTTTTTTCGCCCCTTGAGCCCATTTTTAATTTTATCAAAAATCTGTGATACATAAATGTTTGGTCCTTTTCCTAAAAGTAATAAAAACTTTAAACTGATATGATATGTATTATAATTAAGAAGTTATGAGTTTTTTTTTTTTTTTTTTTTTCACAAACCCCTCCCTACTTCCACTCTCCTTGTCCGATTTTGTCCATTAACGAACTTCACCGAGATTTTCTACCCCTTGATTTTATGTATCAGTTTGGAAGAGATTTGTGCAGAATTACGGAAGTTATCGTGTACATAAAAAGTGATATATATTATATATAGATAGATCTATAGACAGAAAAAGTTTTTTACTGGGGGTGGTTTTGGGTTCTAGGGGCCATGATCTGCATAGATCTGCAAAACTTTTTCAGAAATTCCAACATAGGACAAAATGTAATAGGGAGTATTTCTTAAGAAATCTACCTAAAACCTATATTCTAGTTAGAGAAAACTGATTAATACACCATAAAAACTACTTCCAATCATTCCCAAAGATTATTGTCAGCAAAAGAAACTTTGTTTTTATAAATGCTTCTTTAAATATGGAAAATATTTTTTTTTTCTGAGGTGTCTAAAGATAAAGAATGTTTTTTTTAATCGTGGGTAACTCGGAAAGGGGATACTCTATATTTTCGTTTGCGGTACATAATATTCACCTAGATTTAAAAAAAAAATTGTCCTTTTTTATCAGCGTAGATCTTTGTTACAAATATTGATGCTAAATAAGCTATGACTGTTCGAAATTACAAATGTAGTATTATTAAATATAAGTAAGTGTTAGTATATTGTGCAGTCTTAACAACAACAACAACAACAAAATATATATATATATATATATATATATATATATATATATAAAGCATTAATTATCTCTAAGCATAAAAAGGCATTATTACTTTAGAAAATCTCATTACAAATCGTATTTAAATTCAAATAACGGTAAACAAATGTTCAAAAAAGAAAAAGAGTAAGAAAAAAAATTCGAACTATTTAGCATATAACTACCGCATCTTTATTCATTTTTATGTAGAACTTTTTATTTAAAATTTTTTCTATTATAAATTGATTAATTTTAGTAAACAAAATAAAAATAAATAATTAAAATAAAGTAACTTTGTTTTGCTAAATTGTGTGTTGTTAGCTATTTGTGGGATTTTTTTTTTTTCATTTTTCTTATTTTAGGAGGATTAGCGGTACCTTTTCATATGCGGAAAAAAATATCGATTTCCCTATTTTTTGCGTAAAAGGTATAGAGACATCCTTAGTATATTCTGTAGAGATTCGATTACTATAAATATGTGAAAAAGTATTTTTACTGCATCCTTTAAATGTGTTTTTATCCTTCAAATGTATCAAAGTTGCAATCTTTAAATTGATTTTTTTAATTCGCTTTTTTTCCTATTTAACTATCTTTAAAATGCCCAAACTTCAACATAAATTTATGATATGCCGTACAATTTTTTTTTTTTTTTTTTTTTTTTTTTTTTTTAGACAATCGAAAACGTATATTAAATAGATATAAGGCTGGATTTTACAATATAATAAGAACAATTTTTTTTATGTAAATATCAAAAAATTCATGTCTTTTCCTCAATTTTAGCATAAATAAGGAAGTTAAATTTTTTTCTCATTAAATAATGGGTTTATAGAAAAATCAATTTCTTTAGACTGTTCTCAAATCTAACTGACAACTTGTTGATACATTTTTAAATTAATTTTTGTTTGCAAGCGTATCAAATTGGTAGGGGCACTTAATCAGAAATTAAGTAATCGAATTGCTTTTTCAGTTTTCCAAAAATACAGAAGATTTTTTAGAAAATGCTGTCAAAGTTGACGTTTTGAACCGAATTTCCGGTTCAGGAATTTAACAGATCTGGAAAGAAAGAAAAAAAAAAACTAACGTCCTGGAATAACCGCCTGTAACTAAGATGTAATCGAGATAAGATATAAATCATATATCGAAAAATGAAAAATAATTCCTCGATTACAAATAATTTCAGTAATCATGCCTGCAGGTATAATGCTTTTACGTTTCAAAATGACTCAGAAAGTTTCGCGTTGTTGAGGGGGGTAAGGGCGGGATATTTTTGTAGAATCGCCTTAAGTTATGTAGGATATATCTGTGAATATAAGAAAAAAAAATATGTAAAAATATTTAAAAAGGAAAAAGGTTAAACATTTTTAATTTTTCAAAATCTAGCCATAATGATGTATTTTATATCGTGGAAATCATTTTTTTTAACTATTTCATTTCATAATATGCAAAGGAGATGGAAAAAATCAAAAGATATCGAGTCTCCTTAAGGGGGACGCGCAATATTTGTAAAAAAAGTGACGAAAATATCCTTTTTCCATTTTATTTTTTATTTTTTAATGTATTTATACATTCCTAGTACGTTCTGGTGATGTCACATAAAAATCCAATAAATAAAAATAAGTGAAAAAGGTTTTTTTCTGTATATTTTTCCCATTAAAAAGTTCAGCGTTACAATGTTCAAATTCATTTTATTCGGTTTGTATTTTTCAATATATCTTTATGTTTAACATGCTAAAACTTCAACGTATATTTATCAGTTTACTTTCTATTTTTTTATAAACTTTTCTCGTGGCGTGTTTTACGAAATTAAGGATCAAATTTGAAATGCTATAAATAGTTGTGTTTTTTTATAAAATGGTTAAATAAATAATCATTTTTACTGCGTTTTACATATATCAGACATTTTATTTGTTTTTTGCTTAACCTAATAAATTCTTTAAAAATCTGGTCCTTCAATATAGTCCGAAAATCATTAGAAATATAACAAAATTATGAAATAAATAAATAAATAACCAAGAGTGGCTTTTTTTCGGTGTCACATTTTAACAACACGTCTCAGAAAGTTTTTTTCAAATTCATTACTATTCCTAGAATTTTCCTTTATACAGATGTATTGGTCGGAGTGGTACGAGTAGAGATCTGCACGGGGCGGCCCGAGGCCCGAAGCTCGAACCCGGCCCGGCTCGGGCCGATTTTCATTCACGGCACTCTGGCCGGGCCAGGCCTGGTCTCCACTCTATTATGGCCGGGCCTAACTTATTTTTTCTGTACAGAGCCGAGACTGGTTTCGTTCCTAGTCTTCACAGCCCAAAATCTTCAGTCCTAGTTTTGACACAGCCCGTATAAAAATCATTGTCTCAGCGTGGCCTGGTCCATTCAAAGGTCAGTAAATTAGGCCTGGTACAAAAATTTTTGCAAAAAATGCATACATTTTTAAATTGTCATTATTCTACACTTAAACATTGAAATTTATTCTTTTTAAAGAATAGTAGATTTCTACGCTTATTAAATCATAGCTAAATTAAAATACAGTAAAACATGTGAAAAAGAACCTGCCTATGACGGAACCCTCTTTTAAACTGTGAAACGTGTTGATCCAAGCAAAATTAATATACTAATACGTAAGAAAAGACCATATAATACATTTACACTTGCTAAGAAGGGAACTTATCTATGACGCATTTTTTTCTTTTCTATGCAATTCCGCCTTAGAATATTTTAAAGTATAGCATTTTTTCAGATTTTTAACACTTCAATACGTGGAATATGGATTAACAATATTAATGATAACTGAAACATTTACATACAAGAAATATGGATTCATTAAAAAAATAAATATCGCGGCCTGCGGCACTATAAAAGTACAGATTAACATGAAAAAACAAAAGTTAAGATAAATAATTTTTGGTTAGAACTCCTCGTACGAGACAAATTTTTAACCAAATCGACATAAAAATCAATGTTTTGAAGAAACTCACTCGGACCGAACTTTTAATTTTTGTATCGGGCCGGGCCGGGCCGAATTTTTTTTTCCATGAGTCGGTCCGGACTCGGGCCTCAAAATTTTGGCCTGTGCAGACCTCTAGGCCCGAGTCCTTGGAGTCCTCGATCGTCAGATTTAACTCCGTTGGATTTTTTCATGAGGGATTATTTTAAGGATTCTGTGTATCACGCATCTTGTACTAAAGCAGCTTATGGTAACTGCCATGGTAACTGCTTAGGACCTAAAGCAGCTTATGGTAACTGCTATTCAATCTATAACTTCTCATATGCTTGCCAATACATAAAATGTAATCGAGTATCGCTTGGACAGACTGCACGTAACCATTTGGATTTAACATCGAGATGCATTAATTTTTGTACTTCTACTTTAACTTCTTGAGGGGCGGTCGGATATAATTTTATCCCACCTAGGATTAATGAAGATTTGCACCGGAAAAAATTTATTAAATTTTGCTTTTCTAACTTTGGTGGAAAATAGTTGAAAATCGCCTTTCCTTATTTTGAAGCAAAATTTTTCGATTTTTCCGATGTGAATTCAACATAAGAGGAACGTAACTGCTTGCCCCTCAAAGGGTTAAATAAGTAAAAACATTTTGTCTCTATACCATCTAGTTTTCTTTTTACATGATTTTGTACTGTATCTAATAATTCTCGAGCATCTTGCATATGGTACTCGGAAAAAAATATATCAAAAAACGATTTTTGAAAAGTTCGAAAATTGTTGGAGTAGTATTTGGTTTTAATTTTTCTTAAATTTGTTTTTAAAAAATAATCTCTTTTTTTTTCAGATTTTATCACACGACTTTCATTTTGTTTGTTTTTTTATTAATCCTTTCCTCCCATAAAACCAAAAACCATTTAATAATATCTCAAAAAAGTATTATACAATACTTTAAAAAAAAAAAAAAAAAAAAAAAAAAAAAAAAAAAAAAAAAAAAAAAAAAAAAGATTCAAATTGTACCGAGTCTCCTTAACAAAAGTTATCAACTATTTAGCTCAGATTATTTCATTTATTTTTTAAGTTAGAATGTATGTTTTATAATAATTACACGTGTAAGTATTTAAATTTACAAGAGTTTAAAATTTACTTTAAATGATGCATGACTTATTACTGTTTATACTATTAAAGAAAAAAGTACAACAGTACGTTGGGGGTCTTTTGAATTGAAGATATTTACTTTTATAACAAATAACTAATGTACTTAAGCTTTTAAATGTTTTAAACTATACTGAAAATAGCATAAAATGAATTAGATATTAAAAACTCTATCTAAAATCTACCCAAATCTTAAATATAATATACTATTTTACAAAAATAACAAAAAAAAAAAAAAAAAAAAAAAAAAGTTGTTTAAACTTGTTAATTAATTTTGCAAGTATTTAAATTTATTAGAGTGTAAAATTTACTTTAAATGATGTATGAATCATTGTAATTAATACTATAAAATTTTAAGAACTAAATACAACATGAAATGTTGAGATATTTTGTACTGAGGGTATCAACTTTTATAACAAATATTAACAGTAGTATCTGAGCTTCTAACTGTTTTAAAGCCATCATGTAAATTCGTTCTAAAATCATAATACAAATTAACATTAAAAATTGCCAAATAAAATTATTATTATGTTTTTTCAATCAAATTATTTTTTGTGTTTTACAATTTTTTAATAGTTTGTTTAAAAATATTCAATTTAATTTAGACTGCAATGTTTTATATTTATTAAACTTGTAAATATTTAAAATTTATCTTAAAATAATATGTAGTAGTACTACTAACGGTTCGAAATTAAACGCATTAAATTTAACCTGAAACATTGTGATCTTTCTAGACAGACTTTTATTACAAACAAACAAAATACAGAAATTAATAAAATTCTAAAGTGCTAATAGATTTTTTTTTCTTTTTTTTAAGGAAAAGAACTTTTAACACTTTGAAAAATCATAATACAAATTTAGATTGAAAATCTAAAAATAAATAAATAAATAAAACCATTTAGAATAACTACTGCATATCTCTAATTCATTTTTACGTACTTTTTTTAAATTTCATTTTTTCTTTAAAAAAAAAAAAAAAAAAAAAAAAAAAAAACTTTTATATAACAATAAAATAAATAAATAAATAAACAAATAAAATAAAAACTAAAATAAAATTATTAAGTCTTTTGAGTTGGCGGCGAATATTAATATAATTTGATTTTTCAATTTTTTGCATAAAAAATATTTAAATTAATTTAGGTTACTGTATTTTATCATTTTTAAAATGAAGTATTAATATATATATTTATTTAAATAAGAACCCTTAACACTTCGGAAAATCATAACACAAATTTACATTGAAAATCGAAAAATAACGCTAAAATAAATTAAAAAAAATTGTTTTTTCAGTTTATTATTATTTTGTTTAAAAATTATTTCATTTGATTTAGATTACTTTATTTTATAATTATTATACTTGTAAATATTTAGAATTTAATTTAAAATAATATAATGTATTACTTACTCATGGTTCGAAATTAAAAGCATTAAATTTAATAGGAAACATTCCGATCACTCTACACACACTTTTATTATAAACAAAATAAAGAAATAAATAAAATTCTAAAGTTTCTTTTTTTTCTTTTTTCTAAAAATAAGAACCCTTAGAAATTTTAGAAAATGACAAACAAATTGACATTGGAAATAAAACAAAAATAACACTACTTAAAAAAAAATTGAACCATAATTCTTTTGAAATTTCATTTTTTCTTTAAAATTTTTTATTATTATTCAAATACGAATAAAAAATAAATAAAATAAAGTTATTAAATATGATACAAATAAGTAAATAATCAAATTTAATAAATATAATTATGAAATATGAAACATTACGAGTTGGCTAATTATATTTTGTGTTCTCAGTTTTTAACTGCTTTATTTAAAAAAATATGTAAATTAATTTAGGTTACTGTATTTTATTATTTTTAAAATGAAGTATTAATATATATATTTATTTAAATAAGAACACTTAACACTTCGGAAAATCATAACACAAATTTACATTGAAAATCGAAAAATAACGCTAAAATAAATTTAAAAATTTGTTTTTTCAGTTTATTATTATTTTATTTAAAAATTATTTCATTTGGTTTAGATTACTTTATTTTATAATTATTATGCTCGTAAATATTTAGAATTTTATTTAAAATAATATAATGTAGTACTTACTCATGGTTCGAAATTAAAAGCATTAAATTTAATAGGAAACATTCCGATCACTCTACACACACTTTTATTACAAACAAAATAAAGAAATAAATAAAATTCTAAAGTTTCTTTTTTTTCTTTTTTCTAAAAATAAGAACTCTTAGAAATTTTAGAAAATCACAAACAAATTGACATTGGAAATAAAACAAAAATAACACTACTTAAAAAAGCAAACAAAAAAAATCGAACCATAATTCTTTTGAAATTTCATTTTTTCTTTAAAAAAATTTATTATTATTTAAATACGAATAAAAAATAAATAAAATAAAGTTATTAAATATGATACAAATAAGTAAATAATCAAATTTAATAAATATAATTATGAAATATGAAACATTACGAGTTGGCTAATTATATTTTGTGTTCTTAGTTTTTAACTGCTTTGTTAAAAAAATATTTAAATTAATTTAGATTACTGTGTTTTATAATTATTTCAGTGGTAAATATATGAAATAAAATTTAAAATAATATAAATTAATACCTCTAATGGTTCGAAGTTAAGAAAAATGGAAAAACGAGAATAAGTTTTGACATATAACTACTGCAATCTCCTGATCTGGCTAAGATTATAATTTGATTTTAAATTTTTATCACTTTTTTAAAAAAATATTTAAATTAATTTAGATTACTGTGTTTTATAATTTTTAAACGAAAGTATTAACAGATTTTTTTTTAGTAAGAAGCCTTTACACTTCGAAAAATCATAATACAAATTTAATTAAAAATTAAAAGATAACACTAAAATTAAAAATAAATAAATAAAATAAAAAATATTTTTTTTTCAGTTTTCTATTATTTTATTAAAAAAAATTAATTAATTTAGATTACCGAGTTTTATAATTATTAAGCTCGTAAATATTTAAAATTTAACATAAAATAATATAGTGTACTATACTTACTAATGGTTGAGAATTTAAACCATTAAGTATAATATGAAACATTACGATCCTTTTACACATACCTTTATTATAAACAAACTAACAACAAAAACAAAATTAAATTAAAAAAGAAAATTCTAAAGTATATATTTTTTTTCTCATTTTTCCTTAACGCTTGAAAAAAATCAAATACAAATTACCGTTAAAAATCGAAAAATAACATTAATTTTAAAAAAAATCAAACTATTTAAGGGTAACCAGAAGCATATCTCTAATTTCCTTTTATGTAATTTTTTTAAACTTCATTTTTTCTTTCTTAAAAAATTTATTACTTGTTAAAGACAAATAAAAAATCACACAAAATAAAGTTATTAAGTATTTTGAGTTAGCTAAATTATACTTTGTGTTCTTAGATTTTTGCTACATTGTTTAAAAAAAAATATTTAAATTAATTTAGCTTATTGTGTTTTATATTTATTAAACTTGTATATATTTAAAATTTAGCTTAAAATAATATAATTTAGTAGGATTAATGGAATGAAATTCAAAGCATTAAAGCGTTGCGTTTTCGCAACATCATGTTTGTGATTTTTTTATTTTTTATTGTGGACATTTCTTTCAACAAATTTAGCATCACATGTTGTATATATGACTTCTATTTTCAAGGGGGGGGGGGATGTTAATTGATTCGAGTTGTAGAAAATTAGAAATATAAATGAAATAGTGCGGAATGTTTTGAATTTTTTTATCGGTAAATTTCTTTTGGTGTTCACAGATGCACTTAAAGAATGAAATAAAATTCAGCTAATCAAGATAAGGATATTGTAGCTAACCATGTGTAGTAAATCCAATGTAATCCGCTACATAGCTACATGCTTTAAAACCTTTCATATTGCAAAAATGTAGTTGATTTGTACTGTTTCACAACATTATCATATCTCACACACACACACAAAAAAATTAATATCGCTTTTTTTCTCTTAATTAGTCATTAATATGTATAAAATAAAATGTTATTTAATTTATCGCTTTTTTTCTCAACTACCTACATAAATTTAAACTTTAAGTGGCCTTTTTCTCTATTTTCATACTTTCTTCATTTTCATGTTTTAAAACCCTTTAAGCGGCCTAACCGGGGTTTTCCGTCACGTAATCTTTGAATTCAAGGGCTTATATAGGATAAAACTGATATTAGTGCTATTTTTTGCAGTGCATATCCTAAATAAATACGTAAGGTAATCATAAAGAAATCTCCATACAAATAACTTTTATAGCTATTATTTTATGAATCATTAAACATAATGGAGAAAATATGCCGGACGCTTAAAGGGTTAAAAATGCTAAGGCCCTTTTTTTTTCTTTCTTTTTTTTTTCTTTTTTTTTTCTTTTTTTTTTTTTTTAACCATTTGGAAAAATGTTTATTGTTCTCGTCGGGAAGGGAAATCAAAAGCATATCTGAAGGTTATTTTTATTGGTTTAATCCGCTTTTTATTCTTTTTCTGATTGGTCTATACAGTAATCTGTATTTCCCTTTACTTTCAACAGAGATGGATACCTTCTGTTGCCACTATGACAAAAAAGTTATAAAAACTACAAAAAAAAAATTAATAACTCAGAAACAAATTGAGATACAGCTTTCAAACAAATTGCATTTAAAAGTACATTTTTTTCTCTATACGACGGTGTAAAAAGTAATATTGTGGGATGTTTAGAAGTTTAAGAATGAAATTTCATTTAAAATGTCTCGGAGATTTCTTGGAAATTTGACGATGGAAAAGCCTTTTCCCGAACAGCCAATGAAATGCTTGGATAATACATAAGTTTCAGGTGGATAATACGTACGAGTCGCAGGCGATTTTTGTCGCTTGGAATTTTTACATGTAATAACACTATTAATGTTTAATTCACGGCGTACGTAGTGTATGATAAACTCCGTGCGATTTTTTATGTCTTAAATTTTTAGTCTTCGAAAAAATCATTTTTCAAATGGTCGTTGTAATTTGATAAATTGCTTTTTATTTATTTATTTTTTATTATTTATTTATTTATTTATTTATTTATTTTTTATTTATTTATTTATTTTTGAGATAGAGATTTAAACTTTTTTGTACATGTTTTTTATTATATATGTGATAAATCTGCGCATGGAATTAGTTTTCAGATTTCTTGTTACTTTTAAAAAATAAAAGTATATAAAGATGTGTTAGATCTCATCGTTTTACACTATATATATATATCAGTAAAAAAATTATACTAAATGTAATATTAGATGTATATAAAAATCCATGCGCAGTCTTGCATAATACACATTTGAAAATCTTAAAAAAAAAAAATGGGCAAAAGTATCAATATTTAAAAAAATAATAGAAGTTTTTAAAAATTCATATTTTTTTAACTTTTTAAAATTTTTAATTAAATATGCAACAATTTTTTTTTCAAAGTGTACTTTTAGTTGAACATTGAAATGCAATGAATTCACCATTTTTAAAAATAAACAAAATGGTTGAAAAGGTAAACTCTCCCTTTAATATTTCGGAAAACTAAAATCTAATTTCACACTAAAAACCGCAAAATTATGTACAAGTTTTTACATAAAAAAAAAAAAAACTCACCTACAACTATTATACATCCTTACGATTTCACTTCATATGTCTAACATCTTGTTTTGCCTTCTGTAGGTGCATAAGTTCCAACAGCTCGTTAAGTGCATTGACAGTAATTTATTATGACAGCATCAAAAAAATGTCGGGCAAGTTTCTGGGAAATTGTTGGCATTTCCCAACGAATGAACACAGTTTTGTTCGAAGCAAGATGAGATGATGTAGCGAATAGCGTAAGTGGCAATATCACATCCGGGGAAAGACATCTCTGAATCGTGCCGTAAACGTACACGAAATGATTTTTCGGGCGTATTGTTTCAAACAATGATAGGATGTGAAACAGAAATTTATCGCACAATAAACGAGGATATATAAATATTTTATCTTTGAAATGCAAAAGTTACTTTTCAGAGATAATACCGAGATTAGAATTTAGAAAAATCTTATACTCTGATGGACCTAACATATTTGCTTACAATTTGGTGCACTGTAATTAATCCATGTGCATCATAATCGCATGTATGTGTCCATTTCCAGGAATTTCTTTTTAATTTAAAAATTTCGAATCCATTCCGGAAATTCCGAACGAAGAATTTTTACTCTGTGTAATCACGAAACGTCTGTCTGCAAAAATTACTATTCAGAATTTCTGGTTAGAATTAGGAATTTCCGAATAAAAAAGAAATTCTTGAAATGCATGCTTCGGATGCAAATAGATTAACAGCAAAGAAAATTATAGCATAATCTATAGTAATGTGGATGACAACATTCATTGCATACTCTAAAAAACCCTGTTGTATTAACATATATTCTACTGTATTTTTAACAAAATATCACTATTGGATGTACAGTATGGACTTTCTGCATTACCCAATACAAATATAATTTTTTTTCTCTAGTGAAAAGTTTTAATGTCATTATATTTTTCACTTTTTAGGTGCGTTGGTAATTATATAAATACGTAGCACCTATAGTCGTCATTCAGTCCGTTTGTCCGCATATAACAGCGCAAAAACTACCCAACCGAATCGTTTGAAATTTAAAATATATAATTGTTGCATAATTTTGCCTAGTCATTTCAAATTTTAGAAAAATCGGATGCATAGTTTAATGACATGGACAGGATTCCTTTACATTACGGCCAGTGGGGAAAAATTATTTCAAGTGCATTTTAATGATGTTACAGCCTTTCGAACAGAATGAAATGGATATGCACTTATGAAGCGCACTAAAAAAGACATTCAGTACAATATGCAGCTCAAAAATTATTTATAAAACCAGTTATAGTACGAACGCACCTCATTTACCACGTTTGACGTGCAATTTCCAACTTGTTACAAAATAAACCAGGCATATTTAGCGAGGCACGGCACCGTGGGAATTATTAAGTGCGCCGTGCTATTTTTTCAGTGCTTTGTGCAATTTTTAAGGTGCGCCATGCTATTTTTTAGGTGCACCGTGCTATTTTTTAAATTTGTTGACGATTTTCTGCGCGCGTCGTGCCTATTTTCAAAGAGCGAGTGGTGATTATGTTCCAAAATTAAAATTTAAGTTAATCAGTTAATAAAATAAAAAATAATCGATCAACTGTCCGAAAATTCGAACATAAAAAAAATCTTCGGTTTTTTTTTTTTTTTAAAAACATAAACCCCTCATAATGGATATTAAGCACGTGACAATCGTATGTCTGCCAAGATTCAGGTCACAAATTTCCATCCTAAGATGCAGGAACGTTATTTAAAGAGGTTTTTTTTAAAAAAGGGGGAGGGGTAGCAAAGTTTTCATTGAGGTCCAGGCTTTCAAATGGTGTGCGGGATTGCGCGAATCGCGCACAGAATACAGAAATCTTGCATAATAAAAAATGCTGCTATCTGAATTTTTCTGCTTTAATTGTTTCAGGCATGTGACTCTTCGGCGATTTTTTTTTAATTTTCGAAGAAACACGCGATTTTTTTTCTTTTGTGGAATTTCGCAAAATGAATGCGTCGATTGTGGAAAAATATCCAGAATTTCGTCAAAGATCTCAGGAACAAACAGCGATTTTCTTCAATTGGTCGCTGAAAAAAATCGCAACTTTCAATAATCGGTTGCGCAAAATAATCGCAAATTTTGTCAAATGATCGCGCAAAAAAAAAAAAAAAAAAAAAAAAAAAAGCAAATTTTGTCAATCTGTTGCGGTTACGAATTTCTATAAACGATCAAGGGAAAATGTGTCAAATTTCGTCAAAAAATCTCGGAAACAATTACAAAAGTTTGTCATTTGGTCAAAATATTGCGAATTTTGTCAATCGGTCGCGGAAAAAAAATCAATTGCGTCAACCGTTCTCTAAAAAAAATGATAAATTTAAAAAATGCGAATTTCATCAAAGGAGTGCGGGAAAAAAACACGAAATTCGCCAAACGACCATAAGAAAAAATCGAAAATCTCATGAAAGGAATCGCATCGGGTCAAATGAGTCGATTTTTTCATAGGTCGGCTTTCTTTCTTTCTTTTGTTTTCATAAGTGCGTTTGTGCTCATCTTAGTTTTAATTTACAATTTTTCTTCAACTGAGAAAAAACACTTAAAAATAGAGTCCTACAACTGATCCAGTAACTAGATTTTACCGAGGTTTTTTTTTTTTCCGAGGGGAGTGGCGTTAAATACGTTTTTGTAATATTGTAAGAGCGTTTGCATTATTGTAGACTTTGTTTACCAAACTTATTTTTTAGTATTATTTATGCTGTTCGTGATTTTTTTTCCGAGACTATTTGATAAATTTCACATTATTTTTCATTTTTTCTTCAAGACTTTTTAGAAAATATGTGTAAATTCCCTGACTTTTCTTACATATTTTGAAAATTCCCTGACTTTCCATGACGCTGGGAAAATTTCTTCTGCATTTTTTTTTTCTTTTTAAATGTCTCACGATGTTCTTTTTTCTTCTCCGTGCCATTTTTTCCTGCCGTGCTGTATTTGTTTTCTAGAATAAACAGCACTTTTGACCATTAAAAGATTCGAAATTACCAGAAATACCAGAAATACTACAAAGGAAAATGAAAGTGATCTTGTATATTATTATTATTCCTTTAAAATACCACAAAATCGAATAGGGTCAGAATTGGGCAAATTTGTAATCTCAATTATCCGCAATGTAATTACAAGTTAATTGCATGCATCTAAATAAATAACTTGAAAACGCATGGTATAACACAGTTGAAACTCGATCAGTAATTAGTATCTACATTCGGCGATATATCCGAATTCTTTTTTGTATCCTGTATATAATCTATATATTTATATATGCACTTACACAGTATGCTAAAATTTAGCTCAGTTAGGAAACGCATTGCACAGTTGGAAATTCATCATCAGCAATTTCCGTTAATAAACGTAAATGTACTCGAATTATTTTGTGCATCCTTGTATATAATCTATAGAATATTCGTACACACCCATTGATATGAAAAAAAAAATGTTAAATTTAAAAACGTATAATACAGCAAAAAAACGCACTTCATCAATTATCGATCATAGACATTATCGATCAAAGTAACATAATTATTTTGTGTGTCCATAAAAGTGGGCATAAAAGTGGGCATAAAAGTGGGAAATGGGAAAAATGTGAAATTTTTTTTCTATTTATACAGGGTTCCCAGAAAAACATGACTGGCAAATTCCCTGAACAAATCTAAAAAAATTCCTTAATTAAACGGGCATTCAACGAAATTTGCTACTTATTTTCACAATCCTTTGTCAAAACTAGCGATTTTTTTCTGAGATCATTCTTCAAATTTCTAGATTTTTTTTTCTTTTTGTGATTGTTAGATGAATTTCGTGATTTTTTTCCCGAGACTATTTGATAAATTTCACATCATTTTTCATTTTTTCTCCATGACTTTTTAGAAAATATTTGTAAATTCCCTGACTTTTCTTACATATTTTGAAAATTCCTTGACTTTCCATGAAGCTGGGAACCCTGTCATACAGTAAGGCCAAGCTTGTATAATTTAGATGCATTGAACAGTTATTATTATTTTTACTTTTTTAACTTAGAAAGTATTAAAAGAAAAAAAATAAATAGCAATAAATGTATAAATTCATTAAATCAAAAAATAAAATTAGAAACAGTTTGCTAAAAGTATAAATCCATCCAAATGTATCTGATGAACTTGTGTGAAATACAGAGATTAATTTTTTAAAACAAATGTATTATTTTGAATGACTTGAATTTTTAAGATTTTACTTAAAAGAAAAAAAATTCTATGCTAAATATATGCACGGCAAATTGATCTTTACTCAAGAAATACATTTGCAAAAATGCATCACTGAAATTACCCAGAAGTGTTTTATAAATAGAATAAAATATTCTATTCCAAAAGAACCTTATGGAAACTTCCTTTCCCTAGTTAAAGAACTTAATTTACATGACTTTAAGATGCTTATATTAAAAACTTGCCTTTGATTTGATAGTATATCAATTCAGAAACACGTTCCAATGATTTGAGTAGAAGTAGACAAAATGTCTAATTATTAAGCTTTCTAGACCCCCCCCCCCCCCCACTCCATATGCTTCTAATATTTTCTTTGCATTTTTGCATCAATCCAGAGAATATCCAAATTTGCTTTAAAAAGGCGGAATTCCTCCTTTAGGAGGAACTCTTTCATGCCTGAAATAAACAATAAATGCTATGCACATCATATTCTACAGTAAGCATCTCGTAGTGAAGCTCAGTGATGTATATCAATTTCAATATGTTTGAAATACGATAACATCATTAAAATACATAGCAACGATTTTTTTCCTATAAACTATATTTTAACGAAATTCTTTTCAGTTCTGAAAATCGTTTTCAGTGGATTTTAATGATGTCACGATACTTCAACCAGAATGAAATTACTATGTATTTACGGAGATGAATTACGACATGCTTTCTGTGGAACATAGAAAAAATGCATTTATAGTTCGTTTGCAGGGACGCACAAAATAAATTCAGTTACATCATGACACATGGGGTAAAAATATTTGTAGTGCATTTTAATGATATTACGGTACTTCAAACATAACATTTTTTATGGATCACTGCAACTTTTTATCTATAAATTTGCGAGGTGCATTACAACTTTTTGTCTATAAATTATGAATTGCATAACGTTTATCGTTCAGTTACAGGACTAGCTGTGATTGATAAACGTTGTAAGCGTGTTTTATTCTGTGATATGCATTGTTAAACCATTCAGGCGCAAAAAAAAAACTCTGTTCGTAAAATGATGAAATAATTGACTGACACCGGAATTTACAAACGAATTTTTAAGAAAATAAAAGCCTGCTTTTCTACGGTTTTATTATAAAACCATAACTTTCGGTGTCGTTTGTCAGTTTCGGAATTAAAATCAGGTGGTCACGCCACGCCGTGTGGCCCTTGAAAGGGTTAAACTTATCTAATTTCTAGTGTATTACATCGTGTGTATAAGTTCTATAGGTCATATACAAGGCTGCTCAAAAGAATTCGCACACATTTACCGGATATGGACAAGAATTACTGGAAATAGATTTTTACAGTGCTATGTGTTTTTTAAATTGTTTATTTAGATATCTCATTTCATCGGGTGAAAAAATAAAATTTCTTAACAATATTCGATTAGCACCGGAAAGGATTTCGCAATCTATTCCGGATGCATGATTTTTCTTTCTTTTTGCTTTACCAAAAATAACAAATTCAAATTCCATGTTCCTAAGTGATTTTGGTTTGTTTCTGCGCATCTGATTTCCTGTTTTACTTTTACTAGATAATTTAAAATCATCCCATATAACTCGGTTAAAAAGGAAATGAATAAAAATATAGTGAGCATTTTTCAGACGAACAGTTTCATTTCGTGACGCAAGAGAAACTTTCATCTTCATGGTCACGAATCTGCATGAAATTCGTCTCGTTTCAGTCCAATGCGCGTACGTCTGCATGTAATAAGCAAGCTTCTGAATGGCAGAAGTTTCGTAAAAATGGTAATTGCAAAGCATTGGAGACTGGAGTATGGTGATTTCATTGCAATCACGAAAGGCGTTTTTAAGCAAATACGAATAACTTGGTACAGGAATGAAAATGTCCGATCATCATTCCGTTGTAATTGAAAAGAAAACAAGAACGAAAATCATGCGTTTAGAATAGATTATGAAACACTTTCCAACACATTCAGAATACATTAACAAAACCGTTTAATAAGGAGAAAGATTATGTCTATGTAAACAATTTGGAAAACGCATAACACATTTTAAAAACCAATTTCAGAAGTTACCATTAACAGTCGGAAAAATATCCGAATTCTTTTGTGAAGCCCTGTATAGGATTTATCGATTTGCAAAGAGGTGTCTACAAATTAGTTGGACAAAAAGAATGATTTATTGAATGGAATTGACAGGAAAAAAATAATAAAGTACATATTGTTGTAAAATAGAAAAATAGTTCAAGTTTACCATTATCGCCATTATTTCGCCGTACTTGCACAGCAGAATGAGTTTCATGAAACCTTAAGACACCATTCCGCTTTTTCAGTACCGTTGTACTTCTCCATTGTCATGATGCCGAACAAGAACGATTATACTGCTCGCTAAGCGATAGCGTCAGTTATGACACCTAACGCCATCTATGAATAAACTTCGGCAATATTACTACTAGTCTGACTTTCAACTAGTTAATTTCATTTAATATTTCGGAAGTTCTTAACTTACGAAATCGCCCAACTAATTTGTAGACACAATGTATTTATACTACATAGTATGCTGAAATTTAGTTCAGTTAGGAAGTGCATGGTATAGATTCCCCTTCAAAATAAATAAATTCCCCTTCAGATCCCTCTCTTTCTGTCAATAAACGGAAATATACACGATATCGTTGTGCAGCCCTGTATAAATGATCTATTGAAATTATACTCACCAACTACTATGCAAACATTAATTAAATTTAAAAGTACGTACCACAACTGAAAATCCACTTCCAGCAATTCTTGTTCATAAACAATTCTGTAAGTAAATTCTTTTGTGCGTCCCTGTAGATAAATCATAAATGTACACCCTATTCTACAGCAAACACCTTGTAGTGCACCTCGGTGGTATAAATAAATTTCAATATGTTTGAAATTAATTTCTTCTCGTTTCAGTCCAACGTGCGTACGAAAGAAGTTTCGTTAAAATTGTGAATGCAAAGTATTAGACACTGAAAAATGATGATGTCATTGCTGTCATGAAAGAAAATTTTAAGCAGATACGAATGAATAGGGAATACTGTAAAAAAAGTATGTCTTAATCTACGGAAATATAATATAAACACGCATGAAAATATACAATAATCACCCGATTTACGCAGGCCCCGTTCATAACTAATTGGGGCTCTGGGCAATGATAAATTAGGGGGCCCCATTCGAATCGTTGCAATATTATTCACATAGAACTGACTGTCAGTCACATGTGTAATGCATAAAGAATATTTTCACACCTTGGATTTTAAAAAGAACACATTCTTAGAGTCGTCGATTCTAAATTAAGTACCTTAATTAATAAAAATACTCTTTTTTTCTTAGTACAGAGCAAAACTCTTTTATGTAACTTTAGCAACTTGTTTATTTTAAGATGAATTTAATAACTTCAACTTATGGAAGAATGTTGAATACTCTAACATGTAAATATGTGTTAGTCAAGTTACTTTCTTTTACATCTTTCGAAGTTGTACTACACACAACATAATATCAAATCAAATATATTAACAAGTCAAAAGTGTTTTTCAATAAATCTAAAGATGACAATTTTGGGTTTCGTTTTCATATTTAACTCTAAGTTAAAAGAAAAAAGTTGGAATACGGAAGAAAACGTATCTCATGACAATTAGAACCGATTATTTTCAGCCACTAAAGTTTAGATATGATTTAATTTCATTGCTAATACAATCTATTAAAATCAAAATATTATTTCTTATTTAAAAGTGGTTGAGGTCTGTGAGTTCAAAATGAAATTTGTTTTTCAGAAAATTTAATAGAATCTTTTAAAGATGAAATGTGTGTGTATTCGAAAATCTTCGGGGCTGGAATTGGGGGGGAAAAAGTAAATATTTTATAAATTAATATATGGATTTGGGCGGTCCCTTGAGGTCTGAGGTCCCTGGGCGAAGTCCCGATTTGCCCATTGGATAATTAGGGCCTGGATTTACCCACGATTCTGAAAAGCGTCCTTTATCTTTCTGAGGGGTCTCGACTCTTTAAGCTTCAAAATTTTCGAAATTCTAATTTTTTTTAGATGTTAAGCTCCTATCTCTTCTGAACATTTTGATATAATTGTTTCCTTGAAATTTGAATTAGAACAGAAGTTATGGCTTCTAGAATTATATCCGCTCAATTATTGAAGCGGCATTTCCGAAACTTTGAAGTCATTTTTCTCCAAATGACGTTTTTGGGCATAATGTGCATGCAGGATATCTCAAAAACTTCTGAATATTTTTTCATGAAATTTTCAAAACATATATTTCATGTCAGTCTGTATAAACTGAACCTAAAATGTCATTTTTATTGTTCAAAAAAAAATATTTTTTTAGTTGATTATAGTGTTGAAATTTTCAAAATTTTGTATTACCTAAGTAGAACTTTGTATTAAAAATATAAAAATGCTTTAAATACAAATTTATTTAGATTCATGGTAATTGTTACAATCTGCAGTATAAGTAGGCACCAAAATTTTCACTCTAGTTGCAATATTTATTTTGTAATCCTGCTCGTAAGCTGTTACATCAATTTTATGCTCGTCAAATGGCTGAGTCCCCTATAAATGCTAATTTTGCCTTTCAATTTTTTAAATACATGAAATGAAAGAACATATATCTTTCGTTCCAATTAAAATTGTGTTTTAAAATCATACACATTTTAAGATATTAAATGTCGAGATTGGTCTTTTGTTTCATTTTTTTCCAATTTTAAGAGTCCTGAGAAGCTTAGAAATCAATATAATTTTGAGATTTAAATAATTATTTACAAGAACAAATTTACTTTTGCTGCCAATGTTTTTCGGAAATGTTTCCAAGTAGTTTTATAGTGTTTTAATCAGTTTTCTCAAACCAGAATATCGGTTTTCAGGATTCTATCAATTCTTAATTAAACAACTTCAGCTGCAAAACTGAATTTATACATGAAATAAACACATATCTTATAAACATATTTCTTATTCTGAACTTACCATCTTTTTCTGAAAACTGATCATTTCGCATTGGTGATAAAGATATCTGGTGACGATTTATTTTTAGCTGGTTGTAGACTGCTGGAAAATAAAATTTGAACGAAGGAAAGGAGTAATTAAAATTCATATAAAAAAGCACAAATAAATGTACAAAATTACTTTCATGTGCATACATATAATATAAAATTATTTAAGATACATTAAAAATATCTTACAAGACATTAGAAAAACCCAGAACGTTCTCAGCCACTACAAGGCCGTCATCAGTGGGATTTAAATGTTGTTATTATTTTCTTTGCGCTTTTTCAAGAAATGTCTAGAAGAAAACATTGTAATTTAAAGGTTGTACGTCAGATGAGATGCCAGATAAAATTATTCCAATTTTCAACAAAACGAGCTTTCATCTATTATGCAGCAAATCTCTCCATACTCCATGATATCGTATGATAGTGCATCATTACAAGCTGTATTTATTAGTAAGTATTTCAATTGATTCTCATCGAAAATTATCTTTCGTACAAATAATTACCAGGAACCCATCATAAGAGAATCTTCGGAAATTTTCAACGTTACCCGTTGATTTGATTTCTATCGGCTCAAATGAGACTCTCTTTATTTATTACTATGAAATTCACTGTGTATAATTATCAGTCATGACAGACTCAAGACGGGAGTGAAAAATACAACTTTGAAGATACTTTTTTCTCGCGCTCGTTAAAAACTGCAGACTTAACAAGTAATAGAAAAATTTTACTTTGAAACCGCAAAAGTCTTTGGAATGCTCTCTGAGAAAGTTCTATCATTCTGTATCCCTTATGAATTACCGTATTTACTCGTGTATAACGCGCACTTTTTTTTTCAAAAATTTAGAGCAAAAACCCTAGGTGCGCGTTATACACGGAATATTTTTTACTGCTAGATGTAATTAGATGATATACATATGAATCAAGCAATGTATTCAAAGAAGAAATTAAAACTGGAAAATTCTTACTTAATATAAGTATTGCTGCATTTTTATTTCACTCCTTGCACTTTTTTATACAACAGCGCTAGTAACATTAATTAAACGCTAATTAGCAATTCTCATTTCCGCTAATGCTGTTGTCCTTGTCAAAACTGGTACGGTCAATATCCCCGTAAATCATGTCATTCAGTTCCATTCATCTCATTGGAAATTCCAGTCACTTTGAAGCTCTTTATTATCATCTCGACTGAATATGGAATTGCAAGCTTCACTTATGTTCCCACATACAGTTGGAAGTAACGCACACCTCATTCTCCTCCCGCTTGCAGTGAAATTGTAATATGTTGTCAAATGCATCCTATTGTAGGATGCCGAAATGTAACCTTAAATGGTCGGTTGATGACAACATCTAAGGGTTGCAGCACTTTCGCCATCCCACACCTAGTATCACAACTAGGATGCGACGGTTTTTCACTTTTACTCCTGACGTCGTGTGTCCATGGAAGCTGTCCAAGACCAGCGTGGATCGCTGATGTAAAGCACCTAGCCACTTTTCCACACAACCTTAAACCAATCTTTCACGAGATCATCCATCATCTACTTTTTTTCCTATTCTCTGACAATTATGCCTACTGGAAAAGATTATTTTGGAATAATTTTACGTTTAAAAATCATATAGGGTGTCAACTTGCAGCCGTCAGCCGTAATGTCCAGCATAACGGTGCATCGTTGCTTGTCTGCTCCTGTTGTGCGCACATTCCGTGCGTCCTGTTGAACGCTTCTATCTCCAACGGGATGAACGGTTTTAGCTTCCGGCATATCAAACCACAATGCAGTATTATCTGCATTGCCGATTTGCGACATCTGATATCCCCCTTGTTTTCGTAGCCTTATAACGTGCTGGAAGAACTTGGTACGCTCTTCTTTGTATTCTTCCAGTAGCTTCTACGATAGCGTTGTTCTTCTCCTTATAGAGAGGCTGTTACGGATCATAAAGCGTCACATCCAGCTATAACTCTCCTTGAAATCTTCTCTTGGAATATTCAGTTTCCTAACTATTTACAGGCCTCGAACATCAACATTTCCGTCGAGAATGAGTAACCCGAACGCCGCAAATCGTTCGTTACATGAGCTAAAAGCTGCTGCTCCACTTGCAGATATTTACACGATTTTCACCGAAAAGCACGCTTTTTGTATGGTGCTTTTTTCAATTTTTTCCATACCTCGCTACTCTTGCACACTTGACCCACCAACTCCGAACTTCCGACTTGAAGCGCAGTTACAATTTTCTATTGCATACTGATTAATTTTCAACTTAAATTTCGCAGTATAACTACATAGATTCTCCATCTTACTCGTAAAACACGCTTTCAAATATTTAGTCAAGCGAGTGACGTCACCGCAGCATGATATGCAGTGGTGTAGTCTAAAAAAAAAAAAAAAAAAAAAAAAAAAAAAAAAAAAAAAACAGAGCGTACACGCTCAAGGCAGATGGTATACCCTAGTGTATATATACTATAGCTCTCTTGAGAAACAGACGGTATACAGTGTTCCTTAAAAAAATTCAGGGGTATACGGTGTATACACCCGTATACCCTCCACTACATTCCTGATGATATGTCACTCTCTCCCACATTCATTCCCTACCCGAAGTCTTAAAAATAGATTTTCGTCTTCTTTTCCGGCCTGACATAACATTTCTTTCGACTTTCTTTACTGAAATTCATTTGGTTATTTATTCACTTGCATGTCAGATTTATGGTGCGCGTTATACACGAGATAAAAATAATCGCCATTTTTTCTTGTAAAGTATGGGGTGCGCGTTATTCACGCGTGCGCGGTATACACGAGTAAATACGGTAATTACATTTCATTTTATATGAACATAAAAAGTTCCATAAATAATCGCTTTAATAATATTCGTATATTTTAATCCTAAAATGGCGGACGTCTTTCTCTTATCTTAAAAAAAGCTCGTACACAATACTTTTATGATTGGCTGATGAGTAATACGAATACATACAATAGTCATTCCTGCTTAAAGTGAGTATTCACTTTTGAAAAGGAGTGTGTTTTAGTACCAAATCAGCGTAATTTACAAGGTTACATTATGAAATGGAATTTTTGAAAATTAAGAAGTGGCATATTTTGGTGCTTTTCATTATTTTACTCAATATACTGGTTCAAAGTTGAAGGGAAATTTTTTAAAGTTAATAATGCCAAGTTTTCACTCTCGTCAGCGGAGTGGGATATTTCACCCTCGACAACGGAGTGACATATTTCACTCTCGGCAATGGAGTGAAATATTTCACTCCTTTCGAGGGAGTGGAAAATTCCTCTTTTTAAGTAGTGTATTTTTACGAAAGTCACTCCAAAAAGAGTGAAAATGCCTGCCACTCTTTCAAAGAGTGAACTTTTCACTCCTCCCAATTTTAGAGTGTACCTATATAAGCGATTATTATAAGCAATTTTGATCACATGACAAGACGTTTTTCTTCCTTCGCTGTCTGGTTTTTCTGCTTTCGTCCGGAAATTCAGTTTAAACTGTTAACTTTGACAATATTTTATTGAAGATCTATTGCGTTTACAAAAAAGAAAAACGGAAAACGTATTTCGATTGCATAGTTACCGATTAACGACACCTAACAGTTTCATGCGTTTCCGAACAAAAATGAATTAAAATTTATGTCATAAAGTTGCCTCTTTGGATTTGCTAACAGCCTTAAGCTGTTATAATGCTGAAAAAAATAAGGAATATTTCATAAAACAGAAATATCTTTCCATAAATTCATCATCTTTCTATAAATTCCACGTTTATTGGCGTCATTTTTAGCTGTTGCACTGATAATTTACAGCAATATTTATAGTCTAATTGAAGACACGGGAAGGTGTTACAAAAAGCTTCTTGTTTTATTTTTTATATTTCTTTCTTTTTTTTTTTCTTTTTTTTTTTTTTTTTTTTTTTTTTTTTTTTTCATAGCGTAGGTTTAAAATGTTAGCAGAATATAAAAGCATCCGATTAACTTGTAATTAGGTATGTAATTATGTTGGTGAGATATCCGGAATCAGGTGTATATTGTTTGGTTAAATTTGGTTCCTTCGTTCGAAAAATATGGAACTTTTTATTTTACGTAATAATGTTTTTCTGAGGAAATTCAGATGATTTTGAAATTTTACCATTCGTTGAAAAGAAAATGCTGCATTTGGATAATTGATAAAAATGTGAAATTAAGGATGCTAAAATTTCCCAATGGAGATCTTAACCCTTAACCTACTGACGGTACTTATAAGTACCATTTAAATAACTTGTTATAAAATTAATTTAATACATCAATTAGTTGTAATAGAGTTTAGAATGAGTTATAGATACATTACTTTATATTGTTCCAAAAGCGTTATCGATTGCACAAAATAACAATATTTTTAAAAGAATGATTTATTTTGCCTTTGCATCTTTTCAGGTTTCTTGGCATGGGGGGGGGGGGATTTCAATTCGAAAATATTTCTATATTCTATAAGAACATTATCTTTGTACATTTCCTAATTCTACAAAATACTAAGAAAATTTTTTTAAATAAAATATTTGAGTGGGGTTATAAATGTTGCACAAAATCCCTATAAATTCAAATTTAATGAGTCCTTCTAAATCCTTCAATCCTTATAAAATCCTTCTAAAATTTATTAAGTGATTATGTAAATCTTCTAATGTAGTTTAAACAATTCACGAAAAATGCTTTAGAAGATAAAATTTGCATGAATTCATAATTCAGTGCATAAAGGGTTAAACTACTTCGGTTAGTTTGAAATCGAAAATTTTCAAATTGTCAATATACCATTGTAAGTTATCGTATTTTATGATGGAATTTTGTGTTCGGAAAATATAAAGCATTTTAACTTTTCAATTTTATATTTTCTGTTATTATAAGTAATTATTTTTTTTGTCTTACATGACTAGTTGTCTAAGCAACTGTATTTCATAAGGTGTAGGAAAACGAATTAAAATAGGACATTCATTATGATTTTCCCGATTACAAAATGTTTGGAAATAAATGAAATGAAAAATAGAGTTTTATATTTTTTTATACTTTTATACTGAAGAGTTTTATACTTTTATTCTAAAGAATTCGTACAATAAGCAGGTAAAGAGTATAATTGCATAAAATCCTGTTTAACCCTTTGAAAGGGCAAGCAATTGTGTTTCTGTAATGTTGAATTCCCACCGGAAATTTGGAAAAAAATTATTTCAATATAAGGAAGATCAATTTTTCAGCTCTTTTTCATCACAGTTATAAAAGTACAGTAAACTCTGTCTAAGGCGGAATCGATCGGAACTCAGAAAATATTCCGTGGTAGACAATATTCCGGCTTATGTAAAAAACTCCCCCCCCCCCCAAAAAAAAAAAAAAAAAAACTCTCGAATTTGATGATTTTTTATTGATTTTCCTGACTCGAAAATTGGAAAGAAACTGAAATTCGGAAAGAACTTTTGTCTTTATAGATAAATGAGAAACGCTATTCTATTTCTTAGTACTGCTGTAATACATGCGAATTGGAAGTTTACACACACACAAAAACTAACAACCCTCCCCCCCCCTCCCCCCAATAAACTTGCTATATTGAATGAGACAGACCTGAATGAGACAGAACGCTATAACTTTGAATTTGAGTACATCCTTAAAGTATAATATATTGCACTTTCGAAAATATATAATTTGATAAATGCTCATTCTACTAGAAATATTAAGTTTTAAATATAATTCTGCATATAAAAAAATGGCACAAGCATAAATTCCTTAAAATTTAAACAGTTCCTGTCCTTTTGAATTAACTTTTTCAAAGTGTTAGGAAATTTAACTAACATGCTCGACATTGAATATTTGACTTATCCGTTTTAAAGTTTAATAAACAAAATGCCTCTCATTTTAAAATTATACTTTTTTCCGCCTTATGCAAAATTTTGGTTTCGGTGGGACCTTAAAATCCTTTCCGCTTCCGCGTTAGACAGATTCCGCCTTATGCAGCAAGAATTAATGTTATTTTTTAATGGGTTCGCCGGGACGTGAAAAATTTTCCGCGGTAGACAGATTTCCGGCTTGCACAGAGTCCGCCTTAGGCAGAATTTACTGTATAACTTAATTAAAAATTTCTGGTGCTAATCTTAATTTAGGTGGGATACCGCCCCTCAAGGGGTTAATACAGGATGTCCGTAAAAGAATGTCCCAGTTATAAATGGTATCAACTGTAAGCGTTGTAGAGTGTTGATTCAAAGTAACAAATAAAGAATACCTCAAACAATTTAAAATAGCCCATGCGCGAGTACTGCTTTGTTATTGACTCGCTTGCAGCTCCACATACACAAAACGGCGACTCTCCTGAGCGTAAAGCATTATCGTTTTGGTGACGATTAAAAGCCGTTAGAGTCATGCGATTTTTTCTTCGGTGCTTTATAAAAGATCGTTTCAACGTTTCGCCGCTACCTAATGATTTGCCAGAGTTGAGACACACAATTGAAGACGCCAGTGCTTCCCTGACTCTACTCCGGACTTGTTACGGCTGTTCTCAAATCCAAAGGGTCAACTTTCTGACATAAGTTTTAATTCATTTTTGCTCGGAAACGCATGAAACTAAACGGTGTTGTTATTCAGAAACTATGTCATCGAACTATTTTTTCCGTTTTCTTGTAAACGCAATAGATCTTTCAGAAAATACTGCCAAAGATGGCATTTTGAACCGAACTTCCGAACAAAAGAAGAAAATCCAGTTAGTAAGGGGAGAAAAATGCCTTGTCACGTGATCATCAACTGCTCTGCTCAACAAGCGCAAAACGTTTTGACACATTTACAAATTCATTTTTTAATTGAAAGGTACAAAATTAAAAGGCTTGACTAGAGAAGCTATTTGGAATCAAACTGTGTTTTCCGTTTTTTTTTTTTTTTTTTTTTTTCTTTTAAATAAATAAATTACGTATTGAGTTATAAGCGATTTTAATCGCGTGACAAAGATGTTTTTCACTCTTCTTTCGCACGGAAATTCGGTTCAAAATGACTACTTTGACACTATTTTCTGAAAAATCTATTGCGTTTGCAAAAAAAAAAAAAAAAAAAAAAAAAAAAAAAAGGAATACACAGTTCGATTACATGGTTTCTGAAAAACAACACCTGCTAGTTTCATGCATGATGACGAACAAAAATGAATTAAAACTTATGTCATAAAGTTGCCCTTTTAGATTTGAGAACAGCCTTAACCGAAGTGTGGGAATAATTGGACTTTAGGTTGGATATGCGCCATATAACTAAAGGTGCACCTACTGAACATTTGTAAGGAAAACTAGGTTGGTTTACCTTCAATTTGATGTGTGATTTGTTGTAAATAGCCTAAATTAAACTATATCACAATAGATATTCCAAACGGAAAAGTCAAAACATATTAAAATATTTATTTGCTTAAAAGACGTTACTAAAAACACATTAAAAGTAAATTAAAAACATAAATTGACATGTTTCAACCCCTTCACTGAGTCGTCATCAGAATGTATAACAGAAATTACAAATACAATGCATATGAAAACCGGAAAAAAAAAACATATAACGCCCCCTACATTTTCAATATCGCACGTGTTCCTTCTACACTTTGTTTCCAAAAATTAAGGAAAAATCACAAAAAGAGCGATAACTCGTTCAAAAATTAACCTATCCGTATGAAATTTGGATATGTTGTTAACTAAAAGATTCTGATTAAAATTACAAAATGCAAATTAGTGGCGCTGTAATCGGATTGCGTCATCTGTGCGGAGCATAAAAATGCATGCTAAAGAGTACGGCTGCTAGTGTCGCTGCGATTATGAGATAAGAAAACTGAGATAGCCAATTCATTAGTATGATCTCAAGGTATCATTTGTCCGCATAACTGCGATATAGAGCTATAGGAAGATTGAATGTAGGCCAAAGTCAGACAGAGGTGTCCAGATGGCTAAATGTGAGCCCTTCTGTTGCTCATAGGCTTTGGCAACACTTTCAAACCACTGGTTCGGCCTCCAGAAGGTTCAGCGAAGGACTAGCAAGAGCTACGACAAGCACCGATGACCGATATTTGCGGTTATGTGTACGATGGAATAGAACAGCTACCCCCTCTCATCTTAAATCCGTCCTTACTACAGTCACTGGAAGGTTGGTATCAACCTCTACTGTATGTAGAAAGCTTCATGAAGGTGGTCTATACGCGATGCAACCAGATATTTGTGTGTCGCTCACCTCGTGTCTCCGTAGGGAACGTTTAAGTTGGGCACGTCAACATGTCCAATGGACGGCTGATCAATGGAGGCGTGTTCTCGTCACAAATGAATTCCAGTTTAGCATCCAAAGCGATAGTAGGCACTGTTTGATTTGGAAAAAACAGGGAACACGCTATCATCCATCAAACATTCGTAAAAGATATTCGTATGGCGGAGGCAGTGTCTATGTTTGAGATGGTATCTCTTTGGGCGGACGTACAGACCCCCATGTCTTTCCACGTGGAACTGTGAATGCTCACGTCTATAGAGATGACATTCTTGATGCTTATGGGCACCCTTATGCCGGCGCAATAGGTAAAAATTTCATGTTACAGGCCGATAACGCTACACCGCACAGGGTTCACATCGTAGAAGATTATCTTCAGCACATGGAATGGCCAGCGAGGTCACTGAACTTGAATCCCATTGAGCATCTTTGGAATGCTTTAAGAAGATGTGTCGCTGCTCTCAATCTCCCTCCTCAGACCCCTGCCACGCTTACAACTGCTTTACAAGAGAAATGGCTCGCACTTCCCAGCAAACTTATCGATCGCATAATTGACAGTATCACACTTCACTATATGTTCTGTATTGCCTATAGGGGTGATCATACTCCATATTAAAGGTACTTTTCCTATACCAAACTGAGACATTTATTTTGTTTATTTTATAATTGTATTAATTTCTAAAACACCACAATCGCCTGGTAATTTCTTTTACTATTATTTTGTACCTTATTATGTGTTGTAAATTGTGTCTGAGTTTCATTAAAATCTACTTGTAATATTTTGAGTAATTGCAACTTTTGTTGTTTTTCCTTAATTTTTGGAAACCAGTGTATGTCGCGAATCCGCAAGTGCTCTAACCACTCAATCCATATATTCGGGATGCGAAAAGATAACGTATCGTTACAAACCCCTGTTCATGTCACATTTCTGTTATACATTCTGATGACGACTCAGTGAAAGAGTTTAAACATGTCAATATAGGTTTTTAATATGCTTTTAATGTGGTTTTAGTAACGTCTTTTAAGCAAATAAATAATTTAATATATGCTTTGACTTTTCCATTCGGAATATATATTGCGATATGGTTATTAGTGGACGTAATTAAGACTTATTACTCTTATTTATACTTACTTTTCTAAATTAAACTCTATACTAGTGTTGGCGAACCTATGGCACGCGTGCCGTAACTGGCACGAGGGAAGATATTTTTGGCACGCCGTTGATTGAAGTTCTAAATCAAAATTCAGCCAAATTCCCTATTATTTTTTATGTTTTCTATAATAGGCACTTGTGTACTTGTTATATCACTGAACTTTCCCGCTTAGAAATACTTGATCCTTCCCAACTCTCCATTTCCTTGATTTCGTTATGGTTGCACCTATGATTCGCATAGAAATCTAGCAAATCAAATTATTCTTTGTTGAAATATTTCTGCATAATTTAACGCGTTTTGACCAGCACATATGGCTTTATATAATTTTTGCTAGAATTTGTTAATTGATCTTTAATTTTTTATAATGATAAAAGTATTAATAAAACTAATAAAACATGACTTTTTTTCATAAGTTATAAAAAAATAATAATTTGATTGCTAAAACATTTGTAAAATGAAATGAAAACTATAATTATATTTTTTCTATAACTGTTTGTATGTGATTAATTAATTTTTTCATGTGAAAAATATTTTGTTTCGAGTTTTCTATATTAAATATTGTTTAATTTAATGCGTATGTCGGTATTACCTGCAGGTATGTTAGCTATATTTATAATAATATAATAATAATAATAAATAATTTTGACACTATTATTTATTATTATTAAACTAATTTATAATTCACAATTAAATTAATTCGCTATTTTTTTGCGGGAATGAGACGTGGGGAGGGGGTGGAGGCGTTGTTGGCACGCCATGTTCAGTTGGATTTTTTTTTTTTTTTTTAATATTGGCACGCGGATGTAAAAAAGGTTCGCCAACCCTGCTCTATACCATTGAAACTGAGACATTATTTTATGGACACTCTGAATAACAGTTTTTAAAAGTTGAATTTCCTGAATCTTTGGCAAATCTTATATGCTTAGCAATATACAGTAAAACCCCGCTAATCCGAACTAACTGGGACCGGTGCCAATTCGGATTACCTACCCGGAATTCTGATAAAAGTAGAAAAGAAAAAGATGCGTGCTATAAAAAAAATGTAAGTTGTAAGTACTCAGTAGTATACTAAAAATTATGTAATCTGGCATCCTAAGGTCCAGCATGCTGGATAATCCGGCACAACTTTCGGAAAAAAATAGTGTTCCTGTTTAATCACTCCCGGTGTTTATAATAATCCAATGGAACTTCAGAATGAGGAATTACGCAAGAACCCATTACAAACGGTGCAAAATCGCGAATCTATAAATAGTTCAATCCCCCACGTCGACGAAGGGTGAAGAAAAATAATTTCTGTAGATAATTTATGAAATTAAACTGTTGAAAGGAAAAATAATTTTTTATCATCTGAATTAAATACTTTTTGCATTTTAGAAAAGAATTTTATAGTGACTGGCAAACAAATAGATATTCGAGATTTTTTAAAGATAGCTTCTACGAGTAGGCCTACAGTGCACGCTTTCATTTTATATTCGTGTACATATGTTCTACTTTTACATGATTGAGTATTTTTTTTAATTCTTTTTTTTTATCTGCTCAAGTATAATTTTCGAAAATAAAATCGGTTCGGATTAACCAAAATTTCGGATCAGTGGGATTCGGATTAGCTTGGTTCTACTTTACATATAATCTAACATTATTATATTGCGGATTTCAGCATGTTAGATATTGTGTAAAGTGAGATGAAGACAAAAAAATCTTGCGAAATTGACTTTGAGGCCCCTGATCTGATTTAATTGTATGACACTCTTTTGATGCATATACAACCAAAATCTTTTAATTAATATTTTTGTGAAAATTGATTCACACCTTAGTTCGTTAAACATTGTTATTTATTGTTATTTCTTATGTGAAGCTTGGCTGGTCACTTGACACTATTCACCTACTTATCTGACATCAGATTTATTATTATAGTAACAGTGCTTTTCATAGGCGGTTGCTTCCACCATTGTCTCTTAGAAAAACTACAGTCACTTGAACAAAACAAAAGCAAGGTGGAACAATATCGTGATCGTAAAAAAAAAGTGGTAGAAAGTAAATACAAGACAGCTATTTCACAATTGTTATTGTCTACTGACCCTTGGCATTGAAGTTCAAGGTCTTGGAAACTACAGATTAGCCGTTTGATTTCAGGATATTATGTGTATAGAGTCTGGAAGTTTCTGTATTCTATCCTCACTCAAAACGAAAGCGGATATATGAAAAATTTTATAGTTTTACCCTTTATCTACTGACGGTACTTATAAGTACCATTAAAATAACTTGTTATAAAATTCATTTAATACGTCGATTAGTTGTAATACTGTTTATAAGTTATGGATACATTACTTTATCTTGTTCCAAAAGCATTATTGGTTACACAAAACAAAACTATTTTTAAAAGCATGATTTCTTTTGCCTTTGCATCTTTTCAGCTTTCTAGACTTTGGGAGAGTGGGGATTTTTCAATTAAAAAAATTTCTATTGCAAGAACATTCTATTTGTACATTTCCTAATTCTACAAAATACTAAGAAAATATTTAAAATAAAACGTTTGCGTGGTGTTATAAATATTGCACAAAATCCCTATAAATTCAAATTTAATTAATCTTTCTAAATCCTTCAATCCTTCAAAAATCCTTCTAAAGTTTATTAAATGATTATGTAAATCTTCTAATGTAGTTTAGACAATTCACGAAAAATGCTTTAGAAGATAAAATTTTCAAGAATTCATAATTCAGTACATAAAGGGTTAAGTCTTTAATGTTTAACCCATTTGTGCCTGAATTTTTGTTTCTCAACATTAAAATATTGCCAAATGAATTGGAAAAATACTAAAAAAAAAAATTACGCTAATTTTTTATTTATTTTTTTTTCTTTCTTGTATTTATTTGATAAAATGTAAACGTACTAAATATGCCAAATATGGGAATATGCATAATATTTGTAATAATATAATATGCATAATTATATGTTTTGTCTAAATTTATATAAAATAAATTTTTAAGTTGTATATTATATACAATAATTAGTATTTTTATGAATTACTAAAAAAATATATTTATTTCTTTACAGAGATTAATAGCATTATAAGCATTAGTAATAATAAACTCAGAATAATCGTATTTGACGCTTAAAAATAATTTGTTTCACAATCATCTTGAGAAGAACTTTACATAAATAAATGTCCCCTAAATGGCTAATAAAAATATGTACCCATTCGTGCCTATCGCCCTATATTTTGTACGTTACAAAAATGAATAAAAAAATAGGCTTGAACATATAATTTCCCAGTTTAAAAAATACGTATTGCAAAGAAGCCTACAAGCTAGGATTCTGACTTATTTATTTGAATCCTTGGTAGAAAAAACACAAATAAACATACTTTTTACATTTCGCCATCTTGAAAAATGAAAAATCTATAAATTCCGAAAAAAGCCTTACTTTTAAGCAAATAAATATCCATCTTATGCTGTCATCTTTCGGTAACAGATAAAGACATTTATAGATAACTATTTCATACAATTTTCATCTTAAAAAGATGAAGAAAATTATACACATTTATTAAAATTCGAATTGTTAAGTTACTTTAACGTTTAAATTTAAGCAAGATTTTTTAAAAATAATATGCTTAGAATGTCAAGCAAAAAATTTTGTTTCATAAATTTTTTGACAGAATTAAAGATATATACCTTCAACCGGGCTTTGGTCCATCCCATAAAAAAAAGTTTTTATTCTTTGTATTGAATAAACAATACAAGATAATTAGTAGCTTTTACAGTTGAAAAATATTTTATACCCTATTATAGGGTATTTGAATAGTTTGGGGGTAATTTAATTTTTTTAGTGGCACCACTGGATGTGTTTGAACCAACTCTTTTCCTGTGTAAATTTTAACCCTCCAAACTTTCTATAGTGAAACAATCTGGATAAGAGCTACAAATAAGGTAACTGTCAAAATATTATCGTTAGTAACCTGTAACCCATGTGTGATCATAGTTTTTCCTTTAACTTTTTATTTTGACAAGAAATGTTTACGTTTTTATAAAGCTTACACGAAAACTAGTTTTTCGGGGCTACTTAGTGCGAGGCCTTTTTTGGTCCGAAAATAGCCCTAATTACTTAGAAATGTGTTTATACAACCAAATCTCTTAAAACATGTTTTAAGTAACATTTATTCAAATGTTACTGTAGCAAAATGTTACATTGATTGTTGTTGTTCCAGTTGCTGAGGATAACATGTCGAAAACTATTTCTCGTTTCTTTAATATTAACAATTGGTTTATTTTGTTTAAACGTTTAAAAAAAAAAAAAAAAAAAAAAAAAAAAAAAAAAAAAAAAAAATTTATCGAGTTTGCAGTATTAATTTATTAGCAAATGCTATTGCAAGGGGGTTTCACCAAAAATGCATTCATTTACATATGAAATGAATTCATTTTATATGAAACTAAGATAATGAACCAAGGAAGCCCCCAGTAGGGGCTACTTTGCTCCAAAACTTTAAAAATAGTTAAAAAATAAAAAAAATCCTCTTTAAAACCATACAGTTTGCTTCATTGTTTCATGTTAATTGTTTACAGCTACATTTCGACGTTGAAAAATCACATATAATACTTTTTAATAATGGAAATGTAAGTGGAAACAGGAAAAAGTGGCCCTAAGTTGGCGGTATGGCCGATTCCATGCAGTAATCGAAAAAACTACATTATATTTGTTGCGAACTACAACTACAGCTACTTTACAGAAAATGTAGTTAACTACAACTACACTAATTGTTTTGCCACTATAAACTAATTTTCAAAAATAGTTGCTTCACCGCTACTTTCAGATTTTGTGGTAGTTTTCAATTTACATACTTGAAATTGGGGACACTGATTAAGTAATACAATGGCCCCTCATCATATCGCATTCATCGAAATTCAATTAAATAAATTCGATAAAACCAAGAGCATTAAAACATTTAGAAAGATAACATTCAAGAAAATGGCAATTAAGATTACATTTGGCGCAATACAATACATAAGCAGATAGACAACGTTATTAGCACCCAAACTTTTTAAATTATAGCAAATTAAAGTAATGCTACAAAATAAAAAGTTCTGGTGCTAATACCGTTGTTTTATCTGCTTGTATACAAGAAAATGCTTCATGTACTATAGCTATTATTTATTGCTTTTCACATGTATCGCTTTCTGCGTACATGTGTTAAAGTAATATTTTTCTTTTATCTTGAAGTTGATCCGAAGTCCGTTATAATTAGATCTTATTGTATGAACAATATTCATTGTATCAAGGAAATCCAGTTTCCCTTTCTATTCGATAACGCAGACCACAGATAAGGCATACAAAGAAGTTCCCGGGCTATCTACTGAGATAAGGGATGCCACGGAAAGGAGAAAGTTTTAGATAAGAGTAGTGGTCCCTGTTGGAACTAGGTTGGCTCCATATGCTGGATTTTTAAGGAATCGTTGAGAAAGAAACGAGGAATTCTGGGGAAGACCTCGAGAAGAGAGGTTGTAGTGCTTTTTGTTGAGTTATCTGAAGTGGAGTGAAGTGAGTTGAGGGAGCTGGCTTAAGTACTGAGCGGAGAAAGCCGACGCAACGTGGGATCCTGTGTGGTCCTCCGATAAACATAATGAGATACCGTAGGTTGAGAAGGAAATAGGGTATTTTAGTAAGTTGACCCAGTACGTAGAAAGGATTTGGTATATAGCGTAGTATCGGGCCGGATTGTCTATATCCGAGCCCTCAAGTGTGAATAGCGTTTTGTTTCTATGTAAATAATTTGTAAATAAATTGTTCTTTAATATTAATTGAATACGTTTAGCATTTTTTTAATAATCCGTCTCAGATCGTGTCCGGCACCCTATCAAAAAAAAATAACATTTTTTCGAAGTCTGTACGGGCTGTGATCGTAGATCCTGGAAAAATCATCAGCATGTGGACTAAGCAGGAGTGCAACAATCATGAAATTACATTCTTTCGTGCATTTTAATGAGAAATCTAAATAAACAATTTAAATACCTCAAACAATTTTTCCCAATGCACCATAATGAAACTGAACTCTTTTGTTTCCCTGTAAACGAACTATAAGTGCCACTCCCTTCATTTGCAGTAGCGAACATTCTACAGTGAACCTCATTAACATATAAAAATTACACGTCAATACTAATATATTTACGAGTTGACAGACAATCCGAATTCATAAACACTTTTAAACTACCTTGAAAAGTGTTAAAAAGAATTTCCAAAGTGCAAATTCGACAACAGTTGTATAAATAAAGAATGTTGAAATCAAGAAAAAGTACTGAATCTAAGATAAACGCGTCTCTTAACAGAGGAATCCAGTTTAAGGAAAGGTTCAAGTTCAAAAGAATCTGGTTTCTGAAGAGTTATTTTTAGTGGAAACATTCAAAAATAGCTGAAAGTCATATCGGTATATTTAAGGTCAAATTTGTTACAATTTAGACCTTTACGCTATTCGACCTTGACCATGGCGATAACTATTCGTTTTTCTTGACTTTTTACTGCCGTTATAAACAGGTTTCACTATATTAACAGCCATAGCTGAAGTGTCTGAGATAAGTGACCCAAAGAGGGAAAAACAGATGGAGTGGGGATATCAGTGGGGCTCCCCGAAGAAAAATGGGTGACCCTGTTACTATGCGTTTTACATAATTTCACGGAAAAAATATTTTTCGGAACTGTGAATGTTTAAATGTTATATTTGCGTAGAATAGCATTGAAAAAAACAAAACTCATTGCTCAAATCTGTAAATTTATCAGATGTTTCTTTATAAGGATACTTTCACTTTCGAAACCGATTTCGAAAAAGAAAGTATCCGAAAAAAAAACTGTCAACAAAATCGCAACAGTAAAAGACGGCCGTTGTAGAAACCGACTATCCAATGCAAAATTAATAAATAAATAAAATAAAATAATAATAAATTAAAATATTGAAATGTAAACGGTTAATTTTTTAAAATTTCTCCCATAGGGTTAACATAAACAAGCGGGTGTTTCGTTTCGCGTGAGAGAAGCAGCCCTTAAGAGTGTTCTCAAATCGAAAAGGGCAACTTTCTGAAAATAAGTTTAAATTATTTTTTTCTTTTCGAAAATGCATGAAACTAGCTGGTGTTGTTTGTTCAGAAACTATGTCATTGAGCTGTTTTTTCCATTTTTTTTTTTTGCAAACGCAATAGATCTTTCAGAAAATAGTGTCAAAGAGGGCGTTTTGAACCGCATTTCCGCGCGAAGAAAGAAAAAGCACTCAAGAGCGGGAGAAAAACGTGTTTGTCACGTGATCAAATTCGCTTATAACTCAATAGGTATTGGTGGATCAAAAAATGTAAAAAATAGTTCAATTCCATATCGCTTCCATGGCCAGGCTTTCCAATTTTGTACCTTTCCGTTAAAAAATGAATTTGTAAATGTGTCAAAACGTTTTGCGCTTGTTGAGCAGAGCAGTTAAGAACAGCTTAATCAAGGAAAGTAAAATATAATCATGAACTAAGGCAGGGACGGCGAACCTATGGCACGCATGCCATACGTGACACGCTGCAGATTATTTTTGGCACGTCATAGATTCAGCTCTACATAAAATATTGTAGATTTTCACAAAATGCATTAATTAATCTACATGTTGTCTGTTTATCTGAATTCGATTAGTTTGGTTGGTTGTCATTGTGATACAGATTGAAGAAACTGAAATATAACTCAATGTATCCAAATCTAGCTCAATATTGGCTCACAAAATTTTATGAATAAGAGAGGATTTGGAGATTATCACAAAAAATAATTCAAAGGCATTTTAAGCAAAAACGCCGATGTTAAAATTATAACAACTTGAAATCCAATTCCTGATACTAAATGTTGTAGATGCTATTATGACAATGTTTTCTGTGAGCCATTCTTTTTTGGAAATAAATAATATGAAAAATTCAAGTAAAAAAATCTTGTCAACTGAGTACAATTCAATTTACATTTTCTTAAAAATAGCTAAATACGAAGCTGGTGTAAATTATTTGGCATCTAAGATGAGACAACAGAAATAATATTTTTTAAATAAATTTCTAAAGTGAAACATCAAATATTACACCTATTTTTTCAATGCTGAAAACAAAATTTTAAGTAAAATTGAATCACTATTATTTGGTCCACTAAATTTTTTTTATTGTTGGCACGTCATGATCACGTAAAATATATTTTTGGGGAAATTTGGCACGTGGATGTAAAAATGTTCGCCTTCCCTGAACTAAGGTGTACAATAACCTCTTTCCGAGCTACCTGCCACCCACCGTTATTCCGGATAGCATCCTATGTTTAAAAACTTCAAAACCAATATGTTTTCTGAATTTAAACAAGCAATCATAAAAACGAAGATTCTTTTGCTGCCACTTACTCTCGGAAACATTCCCCATTTTTTTTTTTTTTTTTTACAGCGCATTAATCAGTTTTCTTAACACACAATATAGATTTTTCACATTTTCCTGTTCGACAAACGTGAAAAATGAACAGTATTAACATTAATATTATTTTGTACTCGATTATTAATACAGTATGACCTCGAAAATCCGGCATCAAAGTATTTTGTTACACTTCCAGCTTACGGAAGAAAGAAATATAGCAATTGTTAAAGAATTAAAAATTTCGAGACTGAAAGCGATGGATTAGCTGACAGCGAGATCGCAGACACTATGCTAAATTGAATCCCTGATAACGCTGGTAACAGATCAGAGACCCAAGATGAGGAGCTGGCAGAACAAAAGGTATGAGTGGAAAAATACTTAAATTTGACTGGAAAATTAACATCTACTTTAGATAAACAAGACTATATTTTCAAAATCGATATTCTACATTTTTGTAAAATTCAAGAAAAACTTGTTAAAGATCTGTCTAAAAAATTGAAGCAAATAAAATTGACATCGATGTTTAGGAAATTACACGAGAAGAAATGACTTCGCTATTTATTAGAATTCTTTGTAACATAGAAAATATAAATAGAAACTTTTAATTTTTAATTATGTTTTTTTTAAATATTTAATTTTCTCTTTTTCTCACATAATTGTTAGTTGGGTATGAATTAAATTATGAATAGCAACATTCAGACTCTTGGAAGTACTTTTGAAGTTCTTTCAGAAATCCGGAATTTTCAAAAATCCGCCATAGTCACGATCCCGACGATGCCGGATTTTCAAGGTTATACTGTGTTATTTTGCATGTTAACTTACGCTGCTGACCATGTTTACTTGAGAATCAATACCATCCTAAAAACCGACATTCTGGTTTGAGAAAACTGATTAATACACCGTAAAAATTATTCGAAAACATTTCCAAAAATCACTGGCATTATGATGTCGAATCATATATTTAAAATTTAAAATATTCAAAATCATGTTTGTTCTTAAATTACAGTTCGTTAATTTATTTCTGCTCTCATAAATCTTAAAATGTATTCACTTCCTGGCTAATATAACTTTATTAGCTCATCTAAAAAACTCTCTTTCACAATAATATTATTTCCAGTCAAAAATAAATCTTTTTTTAGCTAAATTACTTTCTTTTCTGGGCATTGTATTTCGTTAATCCTCGCATACGTTTATGATATAAATTAAACAGCTGTCACTAGATACTGTAAAAACACTTATTTTCGCGAGACCTAATTTTCGCGAAAATGAAGATATCGGTGATTTTGCGAGCTGAAAATTTCGCGAATTTTATATGAACAGAGCCGTAAGTTGAAAAATCCCAAAACTACCTAACAGAACCCCTTTTGTTTAAATTTCTAGAGGAAAAAGAATCTGTGGACCTGCGAATATCACGACTAAAACCGATTCACGCTTCTTGGCTTGTGCGAACATTTAACGATGAAGCCAAATATGAGATAATTTTGAATGTCTTCAAAGAAGCTGTTACAAATATTGTAAGTGAATGGGCTGCATTCTACACTGCTCAAAACAATTAAAGTATATTGCAGTTTTAGGTGGATTTTGTATCTGGTAAACTGTTTAGCTGATTGATACATGGTCGACAGACATAGTAGGTTATATGAGAATAAATTACACATGTTTGGCAGAAAAAATGCATTTTATTGCGCATTTGTGTACTAAAGGAAAAAAACACAATTTGTGCATATGAGAAAAAAAAATAAGAAAAGGTGTTTTCTTCAAAGAAAATCATTTTCAGTAGGGGGTATGGTTTCCACGGGCGGCCAGCAACGTTGAACACCTTTGAAGCATGGACTCAATGAGGCTATTAATGACGAGTTGGGGTATTCTGCCCCACTCTTCCAGAAGAGCTCTTTCCAGTTCTTGGAGAGTTTGTGGGGGTTGTTGGCGGCCAGAAACTCGTCTTCCTAGAGCGTCCCAAACGTGCTCGATTGGATTCATGTCTGGAGAACACGCTGGCCATTCCATTCGAACGATTCCTTCCTCGAAAAGGAAATCCTCCACCAGGTTTGCACGATGTGGCCTGCAGTTATCGTCCATTAAAATGAAGTTATCTCCGATTGCTGCAGCGTAAGGGACTACAATAGGTCTGAGGATCTCATCCCTATATCGGCGACCAGTCAGAGCTCCATCTCGAATGATGTAGAGGTCAGTGCGCCCGTCAATGGAGATGCCACCATACACCAACACTCCTCCACCGCCAAATCTGACACTTTCGTGCACGAACGCAGGATTATTCCTACTGCCACGGTCCCTCCAGATGAAAATACGCCTATTATCCGGATGCACAGAAAAACTGGACTCGTCAGAAAACAGAATATTGCTCCATTCATTTCTCCTCCAGTTGACATGCTCGGTTGCCCACTCTCTGCGGTCGCGACGATGCCTTGATGTTAATCTAACACATACCATCGGTCGGCGAGCATACAGACCTACAGCATGGAGCCGGTTTCGGACAGTCTGAGTTGAAATCGTGGTGGCTGTAGCCGAGCGAAGGTGTTGTTGGAGAAGAGTAGCGTTCATGGTTCGGTGTCTCCGAGCTGTTAACGCTAAATACCGATCTTCATTGGGCGTTGTTGCCCGTCTACGACCTTGCCCTGGTCTTCGGCCTGCACATCTGCTCTCCAAAAAACGGTTCCAGATCCTGGAAATGACACTTTGTGACAATCCAATGGCTTGCACTACTTCGGCTTGAGTTTGGCCCCCTTCTAACCTACCAACAATTCTCAAAGCTTCTGAATCTGTCAAATGACTTCGCTGAGACATCGTACTCATCGAAACAAAGCAATCACTGAATGCCGATCATCCTTGTCTTCATTCTCTTTTATCCAGTTGAAAGTCAAATTTCATTCGCTGCCGCTGAAGCGACGTTTTTGACGTCGAACTCAAAATTTGCATACTCCACAGTTTGAAAACCAGAAAAATTTGCATTTGTGATTCTCTTCTTCTATTTTCGGCAAAAAAAAAATTCGTTTATATCTTTATTTTATATAAAACTTCAAATATCCTTTAATTGTTTTGAGCAGTGTATTAGTTGTATTTTTGTTTTTATTAAAGAAATAGTTGTATAGTATTCAAGAAATAGTTGTAAGTATTCAAGAAATTTTTGTACTTATTTCTCATTTAAGTAACTGTAATCATTAAATTATGGATAAGTGACAAATTTCTGATTGTTTATTATTATTTGAGGCGAAGAAAAATATTTCGCGAGGCTTATATTTTCGCGATTACGACGGGCTCGCGAAAATCACGAAAATTAAAGCCTCGCGAAAATAAGTGCTTTTGCAGTAATCGAAATAATAACAAGTACATAAATTATCGAAAGATTTATTGCTTCTTTCATACAATCATTATGAAACATTTTTCATCCGTTATCTATTGCCAGATGCATGTCATTAGATTTGAATTTTATATGTTGGAATACTAACGGATTTTGAAGTTAACGGTTGGACAGAAGGATGTATTCTGTAGATTCGACTGCTGACTCTCAAACGCTAAGGATGTAAAAATTTATGTGTTCGTTAGGGGGATCACCTACCCTTTTCTATGGCTATACCATAATAAACTTATTGTTCCTGGAAAGACTTTGCGCTTATTTTGTGTCAAATTCAGCATTTCGGGACGAGAGCTTTTGGGTTCTGCAAAGGACAGAAATGCAATGTTACTGAATAAGGCCTTGTACGATCTTTCCTGATCTCTATAACATTTTACGAAGTAAAGAAACAAACTTCAATTCTACAAATCTTCCTGACAGGCATAAAAAAATTGTTTGTTTTTTATAAATGCTTCTTTAAATCTCGAAAATATTTTGGTTTCTGGGATTTCTAAAGATAAACAACTTTTTTCGGAATCTTGGGTAACTCGAAAGAGGATATTGTATATAGACCGGGATGCGTCTATGCGCAGGCAATCGCCTCATCGAGTTAGTAGCTGAAATTCCCGGATTAGACAGACTGGATTAGCATATTAACATGCAACTGGTCTGCCAAGTCCTATCTTAGTGGAAACCACCTTCACATCCGATGTTAGTGGTCGACTCGTAGGTTTATCATTGTGTTTTCCTGTATCCAAAGATATGAAAACATTGAGGACTGGGAGCAGGAAAACAAAATAATAAACCTAAGAGTCAACCACAAACATCGGATTTGCAGGTGTTTTCCACCAAGATATGACTTGATAAACCAGTTGCGTTTTAGTATGCTAATCGAGTTTTAGCTAATTCTAGAATTTCAGCCTCCAACTCGTTGAGGTGATTGTCTATGCTGACGCTTCCAGGTCTAATATTTTCGTTCGTGGTTACATCATATTTTCGTAGATTAAGGGTGTAGTCAAATACAAACTACTTATTTTCTGACTCAATTTTAAATTCATTTTTTCACTCAAACGCGTCCAATTGCCAGGTTTTCTTATTCAGAAACTATATAATATGCTGTATTGTTCGATTTTTTGATAAAGGCAAAATATATATCAAAAAGTGCTGTCAAAGTGGGCATTTTTAACCGAATTTCCCGAAGCGATAGTGCTGGAAACGAAAAAAACGGTCGTATTGGGAAAATAATTGTTTATAAAGAAAAATGTAATTAATTGAACGAAAAATAAATTACACAGGGCGCTTATAAATCTCTTAAAAAACCACGTCATCAAGTTTCATGTTTTTACTTTTAAATATGAGCCTGAAAATGTGTAAGAAATTTTCGAGTTGTTGAGAGTGGAAAAATATTTTTTTTAATACCGCCTTAAAAAGCATTTGCCATTTTTATCAGTTTCCAACATACTAGTTGAAAAGGGTTTGTCTGTCCGTCTTTATGTCGGTGCTCTAACTCACGTAACTATACTAGGATTGCCGTGTAATGGATATACGTTATTTAGGTTCACCATGCCATGTTCGGTATTGTAAATAAAGTGCGAACCATTCATAGTTCATTTATAATTACACTCAAAAGTATTCCGTTCTATTATGGTCTATGGGAAAAAAATCATTTGCTGTGTATTTTAATGGAGTTACACTATTTTAAAAATAATGAAATTTATACACATTTTTGAGGTGCACTAGAAGATGGTTATTATAGAATATATTATGTGTAGCACTTATGGTACGTATACAGAGGAACTCAAAATAATTCCATTATAGTATTATGGTCTATGAAGAAAAATCGTTTGCGGCGTATTTTAATGATGTCACACCTTTACAAACATAATGAAATTGATATGAATGTCTGAGGTGCAATAATAACTGCTTTCTATAGTATATGGGCTTGACCACTTATTATTGATTTACCAGGGTCATACAAAAAAATTTGGTTATATAATTGTCTATCGGGAAAAATTCTTCACAGCGCGTATTTCGATTATTTTGCACTTTTACAAATATTATTAAATTAATAAACATTGCTGAAGTTTACTACAAGACGCTTGCAGTAGTATATAGTCTGCAATGCATTTATTGCTTGTTTATTTAGAGGGACACCTAAAAGATTTCGGATGCAATACTGTATCCGAAATGCTATCTGTTAGAGATGATCGCTGAAAGTGCGATTTCCTTTATGGTATATGCGTTTTTAAGTTTAACTAAATTTACTGGATACTACATGGCGTGCATAAATACAATACGCCATATACAGAGAATTACAGATATACAGAGAATACCATATACAGATACACCATATATAGAGAATACACAAAAGAATTCGGAAGCATTACTGAGAATGAGCGTGAATTGCTTAAAGGTGTTTTTTAAATTTGACTTATGCATTTTCAAGCTCATCTACATTTAGTATAGTGTGGAGATGTTTGTAGCATATAAATAAAATCATATACAGGGCTATGCAAAGAACTGGATACATATGTCCGCAAGATTTCAAGTGTTTTTCCCTCTATTGATAGAAATTGCTGAAGGTGAATTTTCACCTGTGTTATACGTTTTCTTACTAAACTAAATTTTAGCATACTATGTAGAATCGCAACAATCTATAGATCATATACAGAGCTGCACAAAGAATTGGCGCACCTTTCCGGCTATGGCCGGTAATTGTTGAAACCTGTTTTTCAAATGTGTTATACGCTTTCTAAAATATTTACTTACAAGGAAGGTCTCCTTAACGGGCGTATTCAGAATATTTTGAAAAAAAAACAAAAAAAACAATTAAACCACTTATGTATGTAATAAAGGATCAGTCAAATTTAGCGGTGGAATTACAGTAGAAAGACTGTAAAAAAAATAAAATATTTTCGAGTATTTGGTGCAAAAAGACGAAAGCGTCACGCAATTTGGACAGCAGCACGTTTCCTCGCCAAAAGCAAACGATTTTAATGTATCTGAAAATTGCTTATTAATTGATTTTGAGAATGCGTGTAAATAATATTTAATTAATTTAATCTTAAGCAATGAGAAAATTTAATACATATATATATATATATTTTTTTTTTTTTTTTTTTTGTATTGCATATTTATGTTGCTTGTTGCTGCAGTTATTTAAGTTTATCACTGTAAAAATAATTTCATGTCTAAAAAATATTTTCATATTGAAAAATATATTATCACATATTTTGGCGTATTCCAAAATAAAGGCCAGACGAAGAATGCTGCAGTTTTCCATTTCAATATCGGAGAAGTTTTTGTTTCCGCAGCAACAAAATTGAATCGACAGTGCTTACTTTGACTTAGTTTTGAGATTTGAAGCAATTTTAATTAATTTAAATTTTGATTTAATTCATAAAATTTCATAGTTAACTTTCATTATAAATATATATATGACAAAATAAGAGTTAAAACAAACTAAAACTGACAAAAGTAAAGTTATTAAAACTAAATTTATTTAAACAAGTTCACCATGAAACATTTTTACCTTAAAGTGTATTTGACATAAAAAAGTATTTTTGAAATTTTATTCCATCGCCAACCGACGATAAATCGCCAAATGACAAAATCTTCATTATTTTTTTACGGACACTCTTCCGAGTTTCCGATGAAATTTTTTTTATAAATATATCTATCCGCATAAGAATATTCTATACTTTTTTTTCAGATTTTTCGGAGTATGCTCGTATGGAGACCTTCCTTGTTAGGTATTTTCTTTACCTTATTAAACAACGAAGTTTTGAAAAAGTAATCTGGAAGCACTGGAGAGTCATAATCACTGGAGTTTCGTAATCTTTACGTCGGATTTCCTCTAAATCCACACAACTTTGAAGAATCTTCCTTTACTTTTTATATACTGCCACCACCGATATGATTACTTGATATCAGTCACGCTATGAGGGGTTTGTTGAAAAGAATACTAACTCTTTCAATTAAACTTAACTAACAATTTATTTACACACTATTTACAAATAACAAGACAATATTTACACTTAAGAACTCGGATATAGCTGATCCGGTCCGACATTAAGTTACGTATAGAAACTACTTTCTATGTACTGGTCCGCTTATTAAAATATTATGTATCCCTCTCACACTACGTTAGTTAAAAAAAGATTTATCGGAGATCCCATTTGATCTCCTGTTATCACCACCTCTATCCTCCAAGAGCCTCACACAATTTAATACGCGTTCTGTCCGAGAATTCTCCTCGGCGCAAAAGTGACCACACACTTTCAGGTCCACGCATTAACTGAACTCTCTCAGCTATCTCACTCATCTCCCAAAAACCTAAACGGGGTTTTCCTACTGTCATCAGGGCCCACTTCTCTTCATCGAACCTCACCTATCACATTCCCGTAACGTCCATTATTTCGCTATATGGCGAAACCCTTTTGTCTGCCTTATCTCCGGTATGCATTTGAATAGGCAGGGGAACTGCTATTCCTTGACACAAAAGACTTCAAGAGAAGCAACAAAACTTAAGACTCTCGGTACATAGAAAGTGACATGAATACAATATATAAGTAAAAATATAATAGCATATATAATTCGAAATAATATCTGCTCATCAGAACCTGACACTTTGCTTGACTCATGATTTTTATTTCTTGTTTAAAGTGTATATTCTAACAACTTTCCGCAAAGGAAAGGAATTTTCCGTAAAAATAAGTAAAGACTCTCAAAAGACATTCGAATTTTAAATGTCTAAATGGCAAGCATCCGCCCTTTCATAATACCCAACGTGAGAATACATCGTTGAAAACCAAGAAGTGTTAATCTTTTGTAATAATTCGTAAAGGTCGTTTCTTTGTGATAGTTGGGAAAGGATGTTCGTTTAAAAATGGGCTATAATTATGCTGAATGAATGAAACTCCAGCGATGTCTAACAAAGAAATTATATTTGTCAAGTAATTTCAACACTTAAGACACGCCCGAAAGTGGTTTTAAAATTGTATTTTTTTAAGAGTGTTTCTAATGCAATCTCGCTATTTTCTGATATTTTCGCAAAATCACCCTTGTTCATCTATTTATATTAACTAGGGGGGCTGTGCCCCCCTGCTCGCTACGCTCACCAACCCCCCGCATAATCTCTTCGCGATTCCGTTCGGTATCGCGAAGCAATCCCTATTTTCTAGCCAACCCTAGACGTAATTGTTTCGCGTTTCCATTCTGGATCGCTTCGTGATCCCTTATTTTCTATGCATTCAATTTTTAGATACCAAACGTAGATGACCTCCCCCCCCCCCCCCCCAAAAAAAAAAAACAAAAAAAAAACAGAAGTCTATCGAAATGCAGAAGTTTCTTCTCTTTCCCCGCTCATCCTATCTAAATTCTCTACTTTCATGGTTTTCGCCAAGGATAATTCCCGCTAAGAAAAGACAGAAAGCTCTGACCAATCAGATGCATTTCGCGATATCTACGCAGATTTTCATTGGTCCATTTCCAAATCTTTTGGCCCATTTCCAAATCATTACTTCTTTTTATATATAGAAAGATTTAAAAAACCGTGAGTAGGTCTCTATGTGCGCACTGTGGAGAATTATATGTTTTGACGCCAAATGGGCGATAACGGGACAGCAATGGATCTATTGTTTACGTAAGGTAACCCCTCCTGGGCTCATCGCGCGCGCTCTCTCTGTTTTTTCGAGATGGTGTTGTTGAAAGAATGTTTTGTTTTTAAGAACGCGTTTCGCTTTTGTAAATAAAATGTATTATAGTGTATAATAGATGTAAATATGTGTCTTCCAATTAAAAGAAGAGAAAATTTGATATCCCGTGGAATTAATTGAGTAAGTGCCAATTGATTTATTTTTAAGATAGTGTTAGTTAATTTAAGAAATCCACTGAACCAAAATCGGTCGCCACACTGGTGCATCGGCCGGGAAGATAAATTGATAACTACGCTACTGGCATTTCATTAAACGGGTAAATTATTTAAAATTTCTCTTAAACTTACGATATATTGGAAGACATAATTCTTTGAATGAGTGAATATAAAGATGAATCAAAGTGAAGTTTTAAAACGAAACATAGCAAAACGCGGATCAATTAGAACCACAGTAACGAAATTGATAAAAAGGATTGATAGTGAAATTAAAAAAGAAAGTGATTCCAAACCGGAAATAGTTGAGGACTCTTTAGAAGCATTACTTGAACACAAATTATCATTAGAAAAATTGGATGAGTCAATTGAATCGGAAATTGAAACCGATAATTTAGAAACAGATATAGAAACTTCGATAGAATATAAGGAAGCTATTGTGACTTGCAAATCTAGAGCCAGTAGATACTTGAAAAATTTAAACATAAATTCAACTATCACGAGTGAACCAAAAGTAACTACGCCCTCCATATCAGACAGTCAATTAAAGTCGAATACGAAATTGCCGCGAATTTCTTTAAATAAATTTACAGGCGACATTTGCGAATTTCAAGAATTTTGGCCTCAGTTTAAAGTTGCTATTCACGAAAATGAAGCTCTTCAGCAAATTGAAAAGTTTACTTACTTAAAATCTTTAATTTCTGATTCAGCAGCTGCCGCTATTAATGGGCTTCCATTAACAAGTGAAAATTATGTAACGGCAATAAATATATTAAAGGACCGTTTTGGGAAAAGAGATGTTTTAATTTCCGAGCACACTAACAAATTATTAAACTTAGAAGCAGTACGAAGATCAAATGACATACATTCTTTGAGAAAATTATTTGATGAGGTAACTATACAAATACGATGTCTGGAAGCGCTTGATGTGAAGTCAGACCAATATGGTTGCTTATTAATACCCATTATTTATAAATGTATACCGAATGATCTCGTATTACAATTTCACAGAGAACAATGCGATAAAAAGGATGTTAGTGTAAATGATTTATTGTTGTTTCTGAAACGTGAAACAGAAGCGCGAGAAAAGGCTATTAATGTTACTTCTATCAGTTTTGAGAATACTAAATCCCATGAAAATAAATTTAAACAAAATTCTCCCAAACACTTTCACCAAGGAAAAATAAAAAATCCTTCGGCATTCACATTAAATACAATTACTGAAAACCTTTGCCCCTTTTGCTCTCAAAAACACGACGCAAATTCGTGTAAGTTAAATTTGGAACAACGAAAAGAATCTTTATTAAAACAAGCTAAATGTTTCAGATGTTACAAACGGTTCCACCGAAAACAGAATTGCAGAAATACTGAAATTCGTTGAACAATTTGTTTTTCGAGAACGCATCAAAATTCTCTTTGTAACAAAAAACAAAAAGAAAGATCATCGAATGAAAATAAAATTGACCTTCTTTCGACTGAGCGTGAACCGGGGGGAAAGGAAAATAAGAAATATGAAAAAATAACAGTTTCATCACTTTGTTGTAATCCAGATGAATATATTTATTTTCAAACATTGAAAGGAATTATGATTGGAAAGAATCAAAATATTAATGTTCGAATATTATTAGATAGCGCCTCGCAGCGAACATTTATTGGGAAGAATTTATCTAATCGTTTAAATTTAGAGGTGACAGGGCAGGAATCATTAAAAATTCATACCTTTGCTGGAAAGAAACCTATTGTTGATAATCATAATAAAGATTTTCCTAAAAGACAATAATTCGGACAATATAATATGTCTGGAAGCGTTAGAAACGGAGAGAATCTGTTCCGATATAATACGAGCACCAAGTTCTGAGTTATATAAAAAAATTAAAAATATGGGTATAGAGTTATCAGACGTTTCTAATGAATTAGATGATGGTGATAATGAAATAGATTTATTGATTGGTAGCGATTACTATTGGTCAATTATGACAGGAAAATATAAACGTATTTCACCAACTCTTGTTCTGAATGAAACTAAATTAGGCTGGACACTTCACGGCAAATTCTCAGAGGAAGTTAATAGAAATAATTTAGTAAGCGCTATGTACATATCTATTTGGGATAATAATAAAGATGATAAAATTTCAGTTCAAATTGAAAAATTCTGGACTATAGAAGGGTTGGGAATTCAAGAAGATAATACGAACAAAGATTTGTGTGATAAACAAATACTAGAACAATTTGGAAATTCGATTGAATTTAAGAACAACAGATATGAAGTTAAACTACCTATGAGATATGATAATCTTGATCTTCCTAATAATTATGAAATTGCCAAAAAGAGAATTGAAAGTTTAATTAAACGATTTATGAATAATCCTGCATTGTTTAAAGAATATAAAGATATAATGAATGAATATAAGACTTTGGGAATAGTAGAAGTTGTTGAACCCCAGGAAATAAATTCGACCAATGGTAATTTGACATACTATTTACCCCACCACCCTGTGATTCGAACGGACAAACAAACAACCAAACTGCGCATCGTTTTCGATGCATCATCGCACGCTCCTTCTGAACCTTCTCTAAATAATATACTCTTTCCAGGTCCGAATTTGAACTCTGATTTATTTGATTTAATTTTACAATTTCGAAGCAATAAGATTGCCGTAGTGGCAGACATTGAAAAGGCATTCTTGCAGATAAGCCTTGCTGAGACTGACAGAGATATGACACGATTTTTGTGGATCGAAGAACTCCCTCAAGATAAAAATGCTCCATTAAACTTTATAATTATGAAAATGTGCCGCGTATTATTTGGCGTTACTTCGAGTCCATTCCTGTTAGGAGCAGTAATTAAGCATCATGTGAAAAAGTATGCAACTTCGTATCCGGAAACTTGTTCCAAAATTAAATCTTCCATGTATGTTGACGACCTTTTGTTAGGAGCAGATACTGTTAGTGAAGCTTTAAAATTTTCAAAAGAATCGTTAGATATTTTTCAACAAGCAAATATGTCCTTGCGGAAGTGGCAAAGTAATTCTACTATTTTAAAGGAACATTTAAAATCATTAGATATGAACGTTTGCCCTGATACATCAGCTGATACAATTCCATTTAAAATCTTAGGCTTAATATGGGACACGGAAGAAGATATTTTTAGATTTGATAATCATAGTCTTTTAGAATTTGTTCATTATCAGGAAAAGTCTAAAAGAACTGTAATTCGAGCGGCTGGAAGAATTTTTGACCCCATTGAGTTTTTATCTCCATTCACGATTTTAATAAAAATGATTTTTCAATCATCATGGGAACACGGTATCGATTGGGACCAGAAATTGCCAGAACATTTAGAGAAAAAATGGGATAATTGGTGCTCACAGATTCCATATCTTAGTAAAATAAAAATCCCAAGGTATTATTTCCAGGACATCGAATGTTTTGATAATGTAGAAGTCCACTGTTTAAGTGATGCAAGTATTAAAGCCTATGGAAGTGTTATTTATCTTAGATATAACAACAATAATAGCATAAAGACAAGTTTTGTTACATCAAAAAGCAGATTAGCTCCCATAAAAAAGTTAACTTTACCACGTTTGGAGTTAATGGGTGCTATGATTGGAGCTAGACTTGGAAAACGGGTAATGTCCATTCTCAAGATAAGTGAAAATAAAGTACACTATTGGACTGACTCGAACATCGTACTTCACTGGATCAAGAGTTCATCTAGTACTTGGAAGCCATTTGTCAGCAATAGAGTATCGGAAATACAAACTTTGACAAATCCGATGAACTGGCGACATTTTCCCGGTAGCTCAAATCCTGCTGACCGACTTACGAGAGGACTCTCACTTCTCGACCTCGAGAGCGATGATCTATGGTGGTCAGGGCCTCCATGGATAACTAAGGATTCAAATTTATGGCCCAAGGAAGATAGAGAAGTAGATGAAGATATGAAGCAACTAGAAGCTAAAGGAAAAGTAATTTCCCAAAACCTTTGTTCATCAGAACAACAGAAACCACTTATAGAGATTGAGCGTTTTAGTTCTTTATTGAAGGCAATTAGAACAGTGGCAAGGATTAAAAGATTTGTCTTCAATCTAAGAAGTCCAATTAAACATAAAGGTGTATTATCTGCTGAAGAATTGACAGAAGCTGAAGAATTATTAATTAAAGAAGTACAAATGAAAAATTATAAGGAAGAAATTGAGTCATTAGAAGAAGGAAATCCCATTAAGAGGACCTCAAGAATTTATTCGTTATGTCCATATTTGGATAAAAATAAAATTTTACGAATCAGAAGCAGACTTAATGAAGGCTCATTTAGTTTAAATGAAAGCAATCCAGTCATATTGCCAAAGAATGAAAAATTTACCGAGTTGTTGATTATGCAAGAACACAGAAAATTGTTGCATAGTGGAGTTTCTTTGACACTTGCACAAATCCGAAAAAAATTTTGGATTCCTCAAGGAAGACAATTAATTAAGAAAAGTGTCAGGAAATGTTTAATTCGTAAAAAATACAATGCGAAGGCAGCTGACCAACTAACTGGCCAACTTCCGAAGGAAAGAATATCAGAATCTCCTGCGTTTACCGTTATAGGATTGGATTTTGCAGGACCGATAATCGTAAGAACAGAGAATAAAGAGACGTCAAAGTCATATATTGTACTGTTCACCTGTGCCACAACAAGAGCAATACATCTGGAAGCAGCCAGGGATATGACTACAAAATCTTTCCTTTTGTGTTTTCGTCGATTTATTTCAAGACGCGGAAACTGTAAAATGATTTTTTCGGATAATGCAAAGAGTTTTAAGGCTGCTGATAAAGAATTACAACAATTTGAGAAAATCATTAAAGATCAAGAGCTCCAGGATTTTATATCGAATAAAGGTATGACATGGAAATTTATCGTCGAGCGTGCCCCATGGTGGGGAGGGTTTTACGAAAGGCTCGTAAAAAGTGTAAAAGAACCTTTAAGAAAAATTTTGGGAAGAGCTCTCATCACATTTGAAGAATTGGCAACAATCTTGACAGAAATAGAAGCCATAATAAATATGAGACCGCTAACCTACACAACAAGTGATTTCGGCGAGCCAGAGCCACTTACCCCGGCCCATTTCCTTCAGCTAGGAAGAGAGAACATCAGTTTTCCTCTACATTTTGCCGAATTAGAAAATAAAATTTCTACTAAAGAAACTTTGTTAAGGAGAAAACGATATCAAAGTAAGTTGTTGAAACAGCTCTGGATTAAGTGGAAGGAACAATACTTATTGAATTTAAGTTCAGTTCATGAATTTAAAACTCCTGAAAGACACAAAAACTTAAAAATTGGCGATGTTGTTTTAGTAGATGGTACTGCTAAATCTAAACTGTTGTGGGACTTAGGAATAGTTAAGGAAGTCATTATTGGCAGAGATAAACTTATTCGTGCTTGCATAGTAAAAACTGCTAAAGGACTGCTGAGAAAACCAATACAACTTTTGTATCCTTTTGAACTAGATATCTGAATGATAAGTGATTTCAGTACGTGATTTGAAATTTATTTTTTCTACTAGTGTTTGAATATCAAAGTGTGTTCGTTTTATAAATTCATGTTTGGAATTTTTTTTTTTTTTTTTTTTGGGGGGGGGGGGGTTGCAATTTGTTGTTTATTTAGTAAAAATCTTTCATTTATGCATAATTGTACTTTATTTCAAATTGACAAGTTAATTGAATTAATAATGGTATTTAATTTGTTTATATTATGTATATATATTCAGTTAATCTTATTCAGGTAAAATATCTGGCCAGATATGTTCATGTAGCTACATGTTATAAGAGTGTCATTTTTTTTTTTATTTATATTGATCATGACTTTATTATTTTATGTTTAATTCTTTATACTTCAACGCCTGTAGATTGAAAATTTTCTATTTTATCATTTGAGTTGTTATTTAAGGTCAAGTTTATTATAAGAATGTTTATGTTGATTTATCATTATGTACTCTCATGAGTCCAGGTGGGGAGTGTGTGGAGAATTATATGTTTTGACGCCAAATGGGTGATAACGGGACAGCAATGGATCTATTGTTTACGTAAGGTAACCCTCCTGGGCTCATCGCGCGCGCTCTCTCTGTTTTTTCGAGATGGTGTTGTTGAAAGAATGTTTTGTTTTTAAGAACGCGTTTCGCTTTTGTAAATAAAATGTATTATAGTGTATAATAGATGTAAATATGTGTCTTCCAATTAAAAGAAGAGAAAATTTGATATCCCGTGGAATTAATTGAGTAAGTGCCAATTGATTTATTTTTAAGATAGTGTTAGTTAATTTAAGAAATCCACTGAACCAAAATCGGTCGCCACACGCACTGTCCGTCGGTTATGGATAGAGCCAGCACCAGGGCCCGACTTATGCAGGGGCATGCGGGGCAGCTGCCCCGGGCCCCCTTTTTAGGAGCCCCCTTGAAAGTAGTCAGGATTTTCATTAAAAGGTGCCAAATGATTAAAATTAGCCAAAAGTGACCAACAGTCATATATTTTAAAACATTTAGGAAGGCAAAGAAATGCAAAGAAATAGTCGTATCAACCAATCTATCATTTTTTCTGCTATTATCCTACTATTAATTTTTCTTAAAGTTATGACCATCTTTTGTAACAATTTGTAATACAGATGTGAGCAGTACCGGGTACAAAGTTTATGCATATAATACAATATGTATGAAGTTTAGAAATAGCCACTTCTACATTATTCACAAAAAAAATTCACACGAGGCCTCCCTTCTCCTCTCTGCTTCCAGTACCTTCTCCACCCATGCAAAAAACAAACTATATCATTAGAAAACTACTGATTAAAATTTTATTATGACAACTTAGTATTCTATTGTTTTCAAAAGAAATTCTTTATTAACGTTTTTCTCGTAACATGGCAAGTTAAAACCATTAATTATGATAAATTTGGGACATTTTCGTTTAGACATCTTATAACGTACGTAGATAAGCAAAGTAAAAGTTTGCAAAGAAATACTCTTATCAACCAATCAATCATTTTTTTCTACAATTATCTTACTACTATTTTTTTCTTAAAGTTATGACCATCTTTTTGTAACAATTTGTAATACAGATGTGAGCAGTACCGGGTACAAAGTTTATGCATATAATACAATATGTATGAAGTTTAGAAATAGCCACTTCTACATTATTCACAAAAAAATTCTATAGATGGATAGAAAGGGGGCCCCTAGAATGATTCTTGAACCGGGCCCCCCATATCCTAAGTCGAGCCCTGGCCAGCACTGCGATATTGGGCGCTTCAAGGTTTACCGAGAACCTCTGGAAAAAATTTTGCAAAATTCGATTTACAATTTTTAAGAACTAAGAGATTTTTTACTGAATTTCTGAACTAGCTACTACACTGTAAAAAAAAAAACCCGGACTAAAAAACAGAAATACTACTGGCAATCTAAGACGCCAGTACTATTTCCGTTTTTTACGGGAATTTTTACCCATAAATTACAGATTCTGTTTCAGATACGTTTTCTGATTAAAAACGGAAATTTTTCTGTAATTTATGGGTAAAAATTCCAGTAAGAAAACGGAAATAGTACTGGCGTCTAGACTGCCAGTAGTATTTCCGTTTTTTAGTCCGTTTTTTTTTTTTACAGTGTAGGTATTTTCCTCCTTCATTCGCATCTTTGTTTTTAAATATCGTATAACTTCAGTCTTTACAGCACTTAATGGACGAAACAAGTGGGTAAGAGTGATCGAAGTAGAGGTCTACACGGGCCCGGGCTTGGCCCGAGGCCCGTACCTGGCTCGGCCCGCGGGCCAGGCCGGCGGAATGAAGGCGAATTTTCCAACGGGCCGGGACGGGCCGACAAAAAAATTGAACGGGATTTCAGGGCCGGCCGATAAAAAAATTAATCGGGTCTATCTGCCCGATATAAGAATTCAAGAGAAGCAGATAAAATACGAGCCATTTTCAATGAATATGATTTTCTCGAGAAGTATGTTTATATATAAATGTGCGTCACGAGCCGATGCGAGTTTAACAGCATCAATACAGATATGTAACATGCCCATCATAGAGATCGGCATCGCACAGTTACAAGATGCCTGATTCCGGGTTTAATTTTTTTCAGTAGACTCGTGCCGGGACGGAACTGGTATTAATCGTTCTCAGGATGTGTAGGACAGGCATTATGTTTTGTAAAAGTATTAATAGTGATAGTGATAATGAACTTCTGTTAACAGTATCTTTGGAAATATACCTTAAGGTGGTTCTCATATTCACTGCTCAGCAATGCGAAACTTTCAGACACTTTTCTGGCTCATTTTTAACTATAAAGGCATAAAATTGACAGACCTGACTATTGAACGCATTTGTAAACAAATAGCTTTCTCCATATTTGATAAATTACTTACAGAGATAACAGAGATTCTTGTCACGTGACTATACGTTTTTCTTCTTTCCTGTGCTATTGCTTCCGGAAATTCGATTCAAAACGCTAACTTTGGCAGTATTTTTAGAGAAAGATTATTGCTTTTATCTATGAAAAACACGGAATTTACATATTTTCTGAATAAGAATACCTGCCAATCTTACGAATTTCCGAAAAGAAATGAATTCAGAAATGTGTCAAAATGTAGCTCCTTTGGATTTGAGAAAAGCCTTAAACATGAGAGAAATATTTTCACAAATCTACTTTTTATTATGCAGCTTCAAAAGTTATCATATTTTTAATCCTTTATTCTGAACTACATTAACCTTTTAATGAATCCTTATTGTAATTTTGACATGTCTGTAGAGACGATGACTAAAACACTTTGTAATCGTTAATGTTTACTATTGTGTGTTTCTGTTTTGCGAACACATAGTAATCTAAAATATACTGTTAAATGTTCCATAAATATGTATGTAGTATTCATTAAAAGGATCTTAATTGTATGTCGAGAAAAAACGGACTTTTTTTGTAGAAATTGAGTCGGGCCGGGCCTGTTTTCACTAATTTTTGTACGGGCCGGGCCGGGCCGAGAACTGTAAAAATGCAAACGGGCCGGGCTCGGTCCGAACTTTCAATTTTTACACCGGGCCAGGCCCAGAAATTCCGGCCCGTGCAGACCTCTAGATCGAAGATCTCATAGTTGATTTCGTTTCATATCCCTTCCAAAACACTTTATCCTTTAATTAATAAACCTAAATCGTAACTTTATAATTACTAAATCCTTAATTATTTTCAATAAGAACATAGATGGCAGCACCATTAAATTAAAATTTAAAATTATTACAATTGGAAGGTATTTTTTTAAGTCAAATTAAAACTATTCAAGAATTGCTTTTCAGACAGTTAATACAGCATATGTTTCTATATTTGAAAAGCATATTTATTTACATGATTTAATTTCAGCTAAATAAAAACGAAACCACTCTTAAAATGGTAAAAAAAATACTAAAGTTATTTTAATTAAATCCATCGGAACAGCTGCTGAACAGGTCAGCAGAATTGAGGGGTTTCCTAGCTGATATCAGTTTAACACCCAGCCTAGAAAATGAAATATCTAATGTTTTGTGAGCCATTGGGATAACTCAAACTGTAGTTTAGAACTACTTAAAAGAAAAAAAATAAGAAATTGAATGTAAAAATATTTAGTTAAAGTATAGAAAAGTATTAAAGTTAAAAATTAAGTTAAGACTTAAGATGAGTAAAAAATTGATAAAGACCTTAAAGACTTATAATAAATGATCTAGCTGTAGTTAAAAAACGACTATATAAAAAGAGAGGGATTAAAAAGAGAAAAAAGTTAGCACTGTTCAGAGTTACTCTCGCCAAGCTTGAGCAGGAAAAGCTGTAAAGGAGGCAGCAGAAACAACATTAACAAAAAAGGCACTAATCAGGGTCATGTAGTCAGGAGGGGTAATTATGACCACTTTTTACATTTTCAACATTGTTATTTTATTTATTTTTTTTTTTTTTACTTATTTGTATTTGGAAAAGTGGTGTTTTTAGTGCATAGGAAGTAACTTTGTTCCTTTAAGAACACCTTTTAAAAATTTTAATTCCCATAGCTTTTTTTTTTTTTTAAGTTAAAAGAATGGTTATAATTACCCCACCAAAAACTCACAATCACATAAGTTTGGGGTAATTAAGACCACTAGTGGGGAAATTATGACCACTATATCTTCTTTTTATACTCGCCAATACACATTTGTTTGGGGTAATTGTGACCACTTTGAACTCCAAAGTGACAAATCCGTTTATCAAAAATTTTATAGACTTAGTTTCAAATTGCTATTCGGATCTCAAAAAGGCTTCAGACTAGTAATAAAGAATTTCTAAGATGAAATATACATTATGAGGTTAATATCTAAGCTTGAATCAAAATTTGACCATAAACAGTTTTCTCCAATATGACGGCGGTCATAATTACCCCCACCTGACCCTACATTTTTCCCCCTATATATTTCAATATAGAGAAGATATGATTTTTTTTTCTTTTTTAAATAAGAAGACATAAAAAGGTTTTAAGTATAGAAAAAATAGACAAATTGCAATTTTAGAGTGGTGTACCCAGAGATTACTAAGTGTCCATAATTATTGGGCGTTTACGGTAATTGTGACCACTTTGAACTCCAAAGTGACAAATCCGTTTATCAAAAATTTTATAGACTTAGTTTCAAATTGCTATTCGGATCTCAAAAAGGCTTCAGACTAGTAATAAAGAATTTCTAAGATGAAATATACATTATGAGGTTAATATCTAAGCTTGAATCAAAATTTGACCATACACAGTTTTCTCCAATATGACGGCGGTCATAATTACCCCTGACCCTACATTTTTTCCCCCTATATATTTCAATATAGAGAAGATATGATTTTTTTTTCTTTTTTAAATAAGAAGACATAAAAAGGTTTTAAGTATAGAAAAAATAGACAAATTGCAATCTTAGAGTGGTGTACCCAGAGATTACTAAGTGTCCCTAATTATTGGGCATTTACGGTGGAGGAGATCGAAGGCGTCGTAATCCGGTACCTCTGCCACAATTTCGTTGGGAAGATCATAAATTTTGCTGTAGAAATTCTTAGCTAAATCATTGATGCGCTTACGTAAGGTGATGATATTGTAAGGTGATGATAGGTGATGATCAGTGGCGTGGCGTCCGGTCATCGCTGGATGCGGCGATGACCAAGCAATATTTTAAAACTCTTAATAAGCTTTTAAAACTCTACGATCCAGTTTTAGCAGAACATTTGGAGTTCATGTATAAGTGAAGGTAAGATTTAAAGTTTCTTTTTTGAACATTCAACCATTGAATTTTAGAGTTAATAATTTTTCACCACAAACTTAAATAATTGCGATGACCACCGAAAATTTTCACGCCACGCCACTGGTGATGATATTGATCCTTTCGGACAGTGGAATTACGCAAGTAACGAGAAGCATTTCGTACTGTGCGTAGGTGTCTGTTTTGCAGACGACTTAAGTTATCCATTGAAGTCTTGCAGGTGAAACACCAGACCGGACTAGCATAAGTTATATAATTGGGAGGATACATGAGTAATAGAGGATACGTTTATTATGAACTGAAAGGGTTTTGCTATTAAGAAGAGGTTTAAGTGAGTTGAAAGCTCCAGCGACTTTCCTCCTGATAATACGAATGTGTTTACTCCAAGTTAGTCGGCGGTCGAGGATAACCCAGAGATATTTTGCATCGTCAGACCATGGGATGGCAGTGTTATTGATTATTATTCAGTTAGGATATGTTAGTTTGCGAGAGAAGTATACTGCTGAGGTTTTATTTTCATTAATTAGGACGCGCCATAACGTATACCAGTTCATGAATTCGTCGATGTAAGTCTGCAGGTACCTATAAAGACGGTACGGATGATAAGCTGAGGAGTAAATGCAGGTGTCGGCCGCATAAAGAGCGAGATATGTGTGCAGAGAGGTGTGCAGAATGCCGATAAAGAAGACGTTAAATAATATAGGGTCCAACACGCTCAACCTTAAGGATGCCCGCTAGGATGAAAAGAATAATAGAAAGAATGTTGTTTATGCGGACGCAAAAAATGCGGTCGCGAATGAACGAGTATATTAAGTGTATAAGTCTGGGATGAAATCTGAGCTGAATTAATTTGTATATGAGGCCCTCATGCCAGACTTTATCGAATGCCTTTGCAATATCAAGAAATATGACAGTTGTAGGAATCTTCGCGCAACAACTCTAAGTAGCTGATGTTGTGTTGAGTGTTTTGGGCGAAATCCGAAAGGCTCAGGCATAAGGATGTTGTTTTGCTGTATAAAGTCTTATAACTGGGTACGAATGACGCGTTCCACAACTTTACTGATAGAAGGTAAAAGAGAAATGGGTCTGTAGTTAATGGGATCAGAGAGGTTAGTTCCAGGTTTAGGGATAGGTGAAATAATAGAAGTTTTCCATGGTTTAGGAAAGTAATTAAATTTTAAGATAGCGTTAGTGAGGTCAGTAATATAAATAATACAATTAGGAGGAAGGTTTTTAAGAACTGTGTTAGTAAATCCATCGGACAATGAAATGTAGTCTATTTAAACATATAGCCAGTTAATTTTTTCTGGTTTCAGAAGTTTTTTCCGATTTTAAATCTTCAACCCGGCAAAATCACGGGCGCGAGAAATAGACAACGACACCTCAGTCTGTTATATTGGCGTGAGCAAAAATTAAGGGGTTAAGAGATGATAAAATAGACTTTTGTTTTGTATAGAAATATAAGAGCTTATGCGAGCCGTTAAAATTAAAATACAGGTCTTTCAGTCAGTCTTGGTTATTTCCCATAATATCATACGTAGTGTTATAACATGTCTAAAAGAAAAATGCCTCCAATTGATCATCATTAATGGATTTAATTTGCCATGTTTGGAGGATAACGACAGTAATCAATTTCTCTTGAAAACAATCTTGTAATCACTAAGTTGTTATCATAAAATTTAAATCATTTGCTTTGTGATGATGTAGTTGGTTATTTTCTTGTGGGGTGGGGAGAGGGGCTTGGGGCACATAAGAAGGAGAGGAGGGCCACCCAACTCCAAATCCTGGAAAAAGTAAACATTTTGGTCACTTTTGGTCAATTTAAAACATTTGGATCCTCTTTAGCGAAAATTCTGCTTACCCCCATGGCCATGCCCTCCCCCCCCCCCTCAAATGAGAGGATCGGGCAGCTGCCTTTCATGCCCCTTCATTAGTCAGGCCCAGCTAACAACCATTATTAATACTTTTTACACAAAGCCATGTAACACGTGATAAGTTATCAGGTCTGAAGATACATAAAAAACTACGACGTGATCGAGATATAACATTTATGAAAACCTTTTCTTTTACCCTTTCTATCCAAAAGTGATACTGAATTCGGAAGTTGACTAACTTATTACCTCAGCCAGATGGGAAAGCCCTTTCCTTTCTGATAAGATTTTCAGATGGTTTTATCTAACAACTTTCCGCATAGAAGGGGAATTTTCCATCAGAAATAAACAGAGAGACCTTGATAATATACGAATCAGAAATGTCTAAAAGGCAAGCATCCGTCCTTTCACAATATCCGATGAGAGAATACGTCATGTAGTAAAGGAATTTTAATCTTACATTAATAAATGGTCGAAATCTTTGTTGCGATAGTTAAAAATGGATGTTCCCTATATAATAGGTGGTAATTATAGTGAATGAATGAAGCTCCAGCCATGTCTAACAAAGACAATTATTATGCTTGTCACGTAATTTCGGGTATTGATACGACGCATATAGAGATGATAATTAGATAAGATTGAACAACAACAAAAAAAAAACTACTTCACTCATATAATGTTTATATATATATATATATATATATTTATTTATTCCTGTTTTACTGTTTCAATTTTGGTTGCAATTTGTTTTCTTTCTTTATTAACACTTTCACTTTCATCACACACTTAGGACACTTTCAATTTCAGAGCCGGTTCCGAAAGTAACAGTATCCTCATAAAAAGAGAAAACTGCAACCAAAATCTAAAAAGTAATAAAAATTAAATTAAAAAAATCAAAAAACCCGACTGCGTAAAAAGCCAGCTAATTAATTATTTCTCATCAATGTAAAACTATTTTTTATATTACTTACTTATTTTTTGTATTTACTTGCATTGATGGATTTTAAGTTGTGTTTAATGGTTAGTTCCTATCTATAAACACTGTTTTGATGAGGCCTATAGATGTCCATGAAGGTTAGAGTTGCAGTAAAGCTAGAGATCCTAACTACACAACGTCCAGGTTGGGTAATATTTCAACGGAGTTTCTGACTGTTAAATAGTCAATTAAACATCGTCTTCATTTTGAAAGACCTATCCAATGATATCCCACTCAATAGGGTGCGTAATTTTTTTTCGTGTCTACCGCCATTTTGTATTTTACGGCCGCCATTTTGAATTTATAAAAGCAAAAGCTAGCCTATAACCATCGGACAGTTAAGATGAATCGATAGAGACCTCATTCATTAAAATCCATCCAGCCGTTCGGATATTTCGAGGGTATAAAGAAATCCACATATCCAGATACTCATGAAACGCATAACCCTTCTTGGCAGTCGGGTAAAAAACCGAGTTTAGAGGTCAACCTCAACATCCATTAAAAAAAAAATCGAAGAAAAAAATCATTTAAAAATATTGAAATAAAAAAGAAATATTTAAAAAAAATTCTCCCATAGGATTAACATTAGCGAGCCGGTGTTTGCGCATGAGTGAAGTAGTCTATTAATATTTGTAAAATTCCAAATGCATTCTTATGCCTATATAACGAATACCCATTTCCCACCATTGCATAAAAATACTCATCAAACAAGAAATATTCAAAATATTTCTTACCTGTTTTTGACAAATGGAAATTCAGAATGTCTTATAGACGAATAAAAGGTAAATAATAATCCCAAACCAAAACCAATATTAGTTTTCTTTTGGAAGTTTTGGGGAGAACAATAGAAAAACTAATCGGATCTGCCAATCCCAAAACTTTCTTCTATCTCACGCATGCTATTAATACTTCAAAATTCGCCATCACAGTACCAAAAAAAAATGGCAGTCTATGCTCATCATGAGAATTCTAAAGGTATGAAATTGCGTGCATTAGTTCTTGAGGTAGGACTATCGCTAAAATCGTGTAAATCCTGCAAAATGCAGCACAGCAGCGCCACCTGTTAGGTGATTTACACTAAAACCTAATCAGCAACAACTTATGTCAACGTCCAACTGAATGTGAAGTTTGATGAAAATTCGTGCATTAGTTCGTGAGATAGAGCTATTGCGGAAGTCATGAAAAATGCAACATAGCAGCGCCACCTGTTGGGCAATTTACACCAAAACGTAATTAGCACCAACTAATATAAAGGACTAGCTGAAACTGAAGTTTGATGAAAAATCGTGCATTAGTTCTTGAGATAGAGCTTTTGCGGAAATCGTGAAAGGTCAGCATAGCAGCGCCATCTGTTGGGCGATTTACACCAAAACAATAATCATCATCAATATTTATCAAGGTATACCTGAACTCTGACATCAGGGATCTGAAATTTGATGAAAATTCGTGCAATAGTTCTTGAGGTTGAGCTATTGCAGAAATCGTGAAAAGTGCAGCGTAGCAGCGCAACCTGTTGGGCGATTCACACCAAAAACTAATCAGCACCAATTTATATCAGGGGCTACCTGAATGTAAATTTTTATTCAATTCCGTGCATTAGTTCTTGAGATAGAGCGCCCACAAAATTTGTGTCATATACAGACAAAGCCACAGATAGAGACTCACAGACAGACATGTTATAAGAAAATGTTTTTCGGGATCTCTGACCTCTAAAACACGTAAATCCGTCGAAAACCGGGAGTCGAAAATTTTCACGAATCCAATACTTTCTTCTTGCAAAGATAGAAGAAAGTAAAAAATATTCCTTGAAGAGAAAGAATGTTGTAGATGTTGACTGATTCAAATTGCAAACTTGCTTGTAACTAGAGTGCAAATGTTGCCAAAATAAGGTCTGAAAACCTTTCATGGAGTTAAAATTTGTTTTTAAATCCAACTTTAACTTAACTGATGTTAGGGGTCTCAAAGACCGCTGCTTTTTTCAATCCATAGTCTATCCGTTAACTCTGTGACAGAAATTGTCACATAAGTACCGTGAAGTCGTCTCGGAGACCACTCGATTGAAAGATGATTATAAGGCGTGATTAACTTTTAGGATGCTGTTTCTGTACTAAACTTTATCTAAAAGACAAAGACTATTATAACTCAAATTTACCAACTCAAAAGCCTCTGTCGATAGTACTAGAGTTCAAAACGAAGCAAATTTCAATAGTGTTTGTAGCTAAACTGAAAATTTCCAGTTAAACTATGAAAATTGAAAAAAGCAGCGGTCTATGAGACCGCTAACGTCAGTTAAAAAGTAACTTCTATTTTTCAGTTTAACTTCAAACACTATTGAAATTTTGCTTCGTTTGGAACTCTAGTACCATCGAGAGAGACTTTGAGTCGGTGAAATTTAATTATAATAGTTTTGTATAGATAAAGCTTAGTACAGAAACAGCATCCTAAAAGTTAATCGCGCCTTTTATCTTTCGATCGAGCGGTCTCCGAGACAGCTTCACAGTACTTATGCGAAAATTTCTGTCACAGCAGTTAAAGATTAGGCCACAATGTATGTTCAACAGATAAGTTTTTCAATTTCTGTCATTTTTCCCCACTACCCATTTTACCTCATCTTATATACTCTACTGACTTAGCCATTAATTACATTGCAACGCTGCCTATGGTTTAAACCAGAATTCAACAAGTAATTTTAACGTGGGTCCGAATACTTTTGAAAAGTTTTAGCGAGGTCCAGAGAAAAGACACAAAAGTAATATATCAACTATTACTTTTTTTTTTTTTTTTTTTTTTTACATATATATACAGATACACATACATATAATATATAATAGAAAAGTCAGGTATTCGTTCTGAAAAATTAGTACATACACAGGTTATAAGTTCCGAAAATCCTTACATACACATAATAAAATAGAAAAGGCAGGTATTCGTTGAAAAATTACACATGTGGTCTTGAGCCATTTTTTTATAATTTGGTCCACGTGGTGAACAGCTAATGCGAAAAGTGTCTTCAAGGTGGGCGTCCGTTAATCTCGAACGATAACTATTATATGTAAATATTAATAAATTATTTATTCAAACTGAAAATTTTTAGTGGTCCAGGATTCGACGTTCCACGGTCCGGATATGGACCGCGGTCCACCTATTGCCGACCGTGAGTTTAAACCATCAAAAATGTGTTTTAATGGTGGCAATTATTAAGATGCCTTAACCCTTAACCGGAAACATACCGTCTGTGAGATGTTTGCGTCTACATATCTGTCCTTAATATTTTCTCTCTCCGACATTCAAAACTTATTTTTATGCTGTTATATTAAAAATTTGGTCCTGTTAATGCATTACTATTAAAGATTAAATGTTTAAGTTCACTATTTGGTAAATTATTAAGTGTTCTGTTTGTGCACGGGATTTTCACGTTTCCTGTTAAGGGTTAAGGTGTCTGAAGAATTTAACAATATACAATAATACTTTTATTTTAATGTTTTGTGCATAAAATGTTGATACTTTCTTGAAATGTGTTATTTAATAAAAGCAATTGTTATTACGATTCATTTTTTCTTAGAAAATTGTAATATAAAGCGTGATATAAAATGTTTACGAAGTACAATCATTTAGACTCATTGAGAATCTCATAAAATTCACTTTAATTGTAGCTAATGTCCAGTAATCTCCACCACTGCTAGTATTACCACTGCAAAAGAGTACTCTGTCTACAGATATTTATACGATAGATGAAGTAACGTCTCGATACTGCATCAATGTTAGCAGGGCTGTCCAACACGGCGTCTGCGGGCGCCCTTTGATGATTTACATGGCACCCTTTCGAATGGTTCCTGTTACTAGGAGCTTTTTAAATGAAAAATTAATTTTAAAAGATTCTTCTGTAAACTCATCAGTGTTCCATGTGATTTTTAACGCTTTCCAACAAAGTGGAAAAGTGTTTATGCATTCGGTTTGTCTGTCCGTCTGTCCCCATAAATATACTCAAATTTTCATGCAATTGATAATCCATATCTATGATATTTAGGGTCACCTAATCATGTTTAGTATTGCATATGAAATATGTGGGATTAATGTTTCATTTACAGGGCTACCCAAAAGAATTCCATTACATTAAGGTATATGGGGGAAAAATCGTTTGCAGAGTATTTTAATAACATTACGCTATTTCAAATGTAATTAAATTGATATAAACCACAAATTCCACTACAAGATGATTAAGACAGAATAGAGTATTCACAGCATTTGTCGTTCATTTACAGGGACACATAAAAGAAATCGGTTACAATGTTGTCTTATGTAATAATTGCTGAAGTACGTTTTCAATTTCGGCTTGCGCTTTTAAATTTAACTGTTTTAATCATATACAGTGCTGCACAAAGTATTCCGATAATTTTCAAATTGTAGATGGGAACAGCTGAAATTGGGTTTTCAAATGTGTTATGGTTTCCATAGGGTTGAATTAGACATAATATTTTAACTTATTAAACTATGAAGTTTTGTTACATTATTCTGAGTGTGTTGGGAAGTGTTGCATAGTCTGTGCTGGACGCATGATTTTTCTTTCTTGTTTATTATAAGGCTGAGTTAAATTTTTGACTCCTTTTTCTACAAAATATTTTGACAGGCCTTTCTCTCAGGAAAATGTAATTCTAAATTTACTATAACTTATGCTTTTCTTCTGTAATTATTTTTCACGTCGAGCTCTGCGTAGTAGGGGGCCCTATGACTCACATTGTCCAGTGCCTATTCCGTCTGCATATTAGGGTGGAGTGAAAAAATGAAAGTTGGAATTTTATTTTGGATAGCAGCCAAAAGTTACTTTTTAGTACCTCTAGTATACGTGCAAAATTTCGTGAATTTTGAAAAACTCCTTCAGGTCTCTACCAGTACCTTTATATTTCCATTGTTTCACCCAATGGGTTCTTACCATAAATTGTACATTTAAAGGGTTTCTTTGGTAATCTCGAATGACATTTTTGTATTTAAAATGCTTAGTGTAATTCCCTTTATTATTTTTAAACTTTAAGTTTTGATTTTAAATATCTGAGGCGGTTTATTGAGTTAAAAATTGTTTGTTCTCATTTTTAGAGTAATTTTTAAATGAGTGCGTGTGGAAGCAAATCGAAGTTTACCGTTGCTAGAAGTGCAGTGGACCCTATTTGGTGCCCCTTCAAAACTAAATAAAGCTGTTTTGACAACAATGACAAATGCTACAAAATATTAAAGACAATAATTAAAACAAAACAGGAATGGTAAAGATCCACCAAAGTCAGAGGTAATTAACATCCCAAGAGGAAAGATCGAAGAAATTAGGAGGAAAGCATCAATTATTGTAGTTTCCCAGAGGCGTATTAATCAAATGATAGACAACAATTTTTCTGAATATCAGAAGCATAAGTTTTTATTTTAAATATCTGAGGCGGTTTATTGAGTTAAAAATTGTTTGTTCTCATTTTTAGAGTCATTTTTAAATGAGTGCGTGTGGAAGCAAATCGAAGTTTACCGTTGCTAGAAGTGCAGTGGACTATCCCCTATTTGGTGCCCCTTCAAAACTAAATAAAGCTGTTTTGCCAACAATGACAAATGCTACAAAATATTAAAGACAATAATTAAAACACAACAGGAATAGTAAAGATCCACCAAAGTCAGAGGTAATTAAAATCCCAAGAGGAAAGATCGAAGAAATTAGGAAGAAAGCATCAATTATTGTAGTTTCCCAGAAGCGTATTGATCAAATGCTAGACAAGAATTTTTCTGAGTATCAGAAGCATATTCGATTCCCCAAATCCAAAAGAAATGATGGGAAATTTGAGATAGATTACATCGAAGAACTATAAGTGAAGAACACGTATCCCTGCTTGAAGAGTGAAATTCACTGTATCTGGAGCACATTGAATCATCTTCTGGATCAGGAAAGAATATTGCAGAAAGCATTTTAAAATATTGCATTGAAAACAACTTAAACCTTGATAAACTTATGGCTATAGGTTGAGACAGAACAACTGTATACATTAGGAGAAAGAATGGTGCTATATTAGATTTTTTTTTAAACAAAGATTAGTCGTCCCTTACAGTGATTACTATGCCAGCTTCACGCATCATTTTCTGAACTTGATGGACAAACTACAGACCGATGAGCTTTTTCTGTTCCTATTGGAAAACCGTTGGACCAATGTGAACCGAAATAATTGTTACGACATGTGTCAAACATTTCCATCTGGCCAATGCTCCTTAAATCTGGTAAATCGCAATCCAGGTAACATGTCTCACTCTAGATGGTTGACAACTGCCAATCGACTACTTAGACTGTACATTCGAAGTCAGAATCCTTCCCCAAATCTGAAGATTATGGTTGAATTTCTAATGAAAGTATATTCACTTATGTCGTTTCGCATTAAGAAAGATTCTTCCTGCTAAAAGGGAGCTTAAAATGTTTTTTAAAAACAATTAAGTTGTCTCGTTATTTCAGGAAATATTTAAAGAAGATTGTCGATCCCGTTATTCAACGAAACGTATACATCTGTTATTGAGATTTAAAAAAAAAATTAATAGGGATGATAACTGATGAAAGAAATCACGTTCGAGAACTAGGATTCCGAAGAATATTAAAGGCAAGGGAGATGGAGTGTTTAACAATAAGAGAGTTTCATCTTCCAATATTGAATTACAGTACTGTAGACTATATTAGTATTATTGACTGGAAAGAATGTGAAATCACATCACCCCGCATTCTTAATAGAGTATCAAGAGAGGGACTAAAAATTCTCATAAAAAGATCAGATATCCTATCTTATCAATTCCCCAAGTTTTCGTGTCACATTCAAGCAGATGAAAGATACGTGAAATTAGTTACTGAAGCATCATTAGCGGCCGTAGAAGTAGAAGCAAGGGACGGATGTATGTGAGCAAACATCAAATCACGAAAGGCAATGCCTAGTTTTGATACCAAAGGCCGATATAAGAGTAAAATGAAAGATCATTTTACAGTGCATCGTACATATTCTTTTTATTAGATTACTATATGTTCAGAAAACTGTCTTTCCTATATATTTTGAGAACTATCTTTTATGTATATTCGAAAAATAAAAGCGAACTAATTATTGTGCTTTTTCTTTATCTTCTTTCCGACAATACAATTCATATTTTAAGGTTATCTTTAACATTTAAGGTATTAAAACACGACGACACTTCGATTGTTCACAAGTAATACTTTAATCAGCCATTTTTTATTAGCTATTTTATTGAAGTCAGAAATTTAGTTAAAAAATAAAATAATAATAATAATTTATACTACATAGTGAATTCTTGGTTTTTCACGTATAAAGGGCATAATCTTTAAGAGCTGGCAGAGTCCTAAAGATGAATTCCAAATGAAATGAAAATTTAACCTTATATGTGTACCAAAAGGCAATTTTTTAAACCTATCCGAAAAAAGAATTCCAAAAAAAAATTTTTGAGTCATTTTCACCCCACCCTACTGCATATCGATAGTCCCTACCAGGGTTGACCCTATGGTCTCCTTTTTTCAGGGTATCTACAGAAATTGTAAAAAATAAAGTTCCCCGATTTTTCCATGATTTTCCTGATTATTGTTATCAGACTTCCCTTATTTCCATTATTAACAATACACATATGGTATTTTTTCATGTATGCCGATTCCTCGTATAACACCCTTATCCAGCTTACTAATATCTCATTTGAGAGAAAAAACAAGAGAAAAACATAAAAATTGCCTAATATTCATTAAGTATTGGTTGACAGTTTTATAAATCTAAACTCAAAATTTAGTCAAACAACTTCATACAGTGGCCAATGGATATAGGGTGACTAGAAAATTTCCTCTTTTTCTGAAACATATTCAATTCTAAGACTTATCTACATCTGACGGGATAGCTAATTGGATTAAGCTGTTCACCTGGTCAGGTTATGCTAATGTATCATTTAAAAATGGGGAAATTGCCTTCAATATAAGCGTTATTTACAGAAAATGAAGAAATCTGATCACCTTAGTTTGCGTTAAATATAAAAAATTCATACCATGTTCATCTTTTTAAAAATATTGGGAAAGATTAATGAACATGTGAAAAAATATGGTATATAAAATAAACGAATCAGACTCGTTGGCAAGGTGAAAATGTAAATAGTTTCGCATATAGACAAATTTCCCTGATTTTCAAGTATTTTTACACAGTTCACTGATTTTTACCTGATTTTCCCACGATTCCCTGATTTCCAGATTCTGTATACACCCTGCTTTTTGTTAAGAAAATCTGAATTCATACCAGAAATTGTGAATAATAATTTGTACTTTATTTAATAAATAGGAAGGTGGCTGCACAAACCTTCACCTCATCGAGTTTAAGTCTGAAAATTCCAGAATTAGTTAAAACTCGATTCGCATATTAAAATGCAACTGGTCTGTCATGTCATATCTTGATGGAAAACACCTACAAACCTCATTTTAGTGGTTGACTGGTAGGTTTATCATTGTGTTTTCCTGCTCTCAGTCCTCCATGCTTTCATACCTTTAGGTGCAGGAAAACACAATGATAAACCTACTGATCAACCACTAAAATCGGGTCTGCAGGTGGTTTCCACCAAGATTGGCGGTCTAGTTGCATTAATATGCTAACTAGAAAGATAGCCCGTCAAAAATGACGGAAAATGTGTATATATATATATATATATATATATATATATTATATACAACACATGTGCAAGAATATGAGTTTTCCTGTACGGTGTATGTAGGTTTGTATGTATGGTATATAATTCCAGGGGGTGGGGGGGGGGATTTACATTTGAACGGATATTTTATTTTTACAAATCTAAATTGATTGAAAAGCAAGATTTTGTTTTTAGTACTATGTGTGCAGTGTGCTACAAATATTACAGCTGCAAAGAAAACAAACACATTTGCAGTTGAAAAATCTCTTTTTTTAGATCAAAATTAAATAGTGATCGAAAACAGTTGTAAGTATTGATTTCTGATTTGAAAAATTCATTTTGAAATTCTTTTTAAAATGCTTTTTTCAAAAAATGTTGAATAATACAAAAAATTAAAGATTAAATAACAAAAGAGTTTATATATGAATTTAAATATAACTGTTTGTAAATACTTAAAAAAGAAATGGAACATATACTACTATAACTTCCTCTATCTCAGTGCCACACTGATCTCTTCAGGTAGTATATTTACGTTCAGTATGGGATTTTCTGCATTAATCACATTCTTGCCTTTAGGTTTAATTTAATTTGTAATTCATAAACACGGGAAATATAGAATTATGGCAATTCATTACATTTTTCTTTTACAAATTTTATGTGGCAAATTCTACTTCAAAATACAACTTAACACTCATTTTTGATTTGTAAAGAATAATTATAATGTGGAAAAGCACATTAGACCTTTCACCTATGTACCCACCCATAAAGGCTAAAGAAACAAATGACAGTTATTAATGAAATAATTTTTATATCAGCAAATACAATGCATTTATCTTTTAAACACTTATCTTTTAAATGAATTAAAATCAAGTCAATCTTTAAATCAAAATTGTAACTTTTCAACAAGACTTAAAAGTACACTTTTGTTAGAAAAGTTATACATTATTTACAAAAATGTACACAGTTCACAAAATAAATAAATACATATATAAAAATGATATGTAATCACAGTATGAGCAACTTATTTTAAAAATAACTCATTTAAATATTGTTGACAGCTTGAGATTATTTACAATGATTCTTAGAACTTCCAGCTACGATACATAAAATTATGATTGAAACAGAAACACGAAATGCATAAATATGTTATACATGGATTGATATTTAATAATGATGAGAAATAAATAATTTTTATAGATGAAATGTTGATATGAAACGTAATCTATAATACTACTACTTATAGTGTAATAAAAACAATGAAGTAACTGTATTTACAGGAAAAACTATGCTACCAAAACAACTGTAACAATTTACAAATCGGTAATTTAACACAATTATTCTAATTGATAAACAAATTATACGAGCTGTAATTTCCCAACTCAGTTAAAAAGTTTTCAGGCCGGGATTTAAATATCTGGAGCTGCTTCAGATAACAGACTAGATTTCATTATCAAAAGGTTATCTGAGTGAATTGCATCCGCCGGATTGGTCCAGGTTAGCTCAGTTGGTAGAGCTTTGGCAGCTTAAGACAGCAGTGTATTTATCAGAGCAGTTTTCTCAAAACGGAATATCGGTTATTAATATTATGTTTGTTATTAACTCTCCAGTAAGGCTGTTCTCAAATCCAAAAGGGCAACTTTCTGGTATAAGTTTTAATTTATTTTCGTTCGGAAATGCATTAAACTAGCAGGTGTTGTTCAGAAACTATATAATCGAACTGTTTTTTTTTTTTTTTTTTTTTTTTTCGTTATTTGGCAAACGCAATAAATCTTCCAGAAAATATTGTCAAAGTGGGCGTTTTGAACCGAATTTCCGCGCGAAAGAGGAATAGCCACTCAAGGAAGGATGAAAACGTGTTTGTCACGTGATCAAATTCGCTTATAACTCAATAGGTAATTTATTTATAAAAAAATGGAAAATACAGTTCGATTCCAAATCGCTTCCATAATCAGGCTTTCCAATTTTATATTTTTTCGTTAAAAAATGATTTTGTAAATGTGTCAAAAGGTTTTGCGCTTGTTGAGCAGAGCAGTTGAGAACAGCCTTAAATATTTTACGTTGGGTAATGAATTTATACATGTAGTAACAAAATAATATTAATAAAGTTATTGCCGTTAATTGATCAAGTTTGTTTGTAAAACATGTTTGTTGAATATGAAAATGTTTACTAGAAAATGGGTAGCATCCGAAAAAGCTAGTCCGATTTGAGAAAACGGATGGCATGCGAATTGAGAAAATGGATAGCATCCAATTTGAGAAAATGGATATAGCATCCGAAAAAGCTAGTCCGATTTGAGAAAACGGATAGCATCCGAATTGAGAAAATGGATAGCATCCGAATTGAGAAAATGGATAGCATCCGAAAAAGCTAGTCCGATTTGAGAAAACGGATAGCATCCGATTCGAGAAAATGGATAGCATCCGAAAAAACTAGTCCGATTTGAGAAAACTGATTAATACACTGCAAAAACTTCTTAAAAACGTTTCTGAAAAATCAGTGGCAGGAAAAGAAAACTTGTTTTTTTATGCTTCTTTAAATATCGAAAAAATATTGGTTTCTGAGGTTTCTAAAGGTATAAAAACGTTTTCCGGAATTGTAGAAAGGTTATTATATATTTTCGTACATATGGTTACATTGTATTTTCCTAGATTAAGAAATATCTGTATTTCTTTACAGTACATCTATAAAATTTGATCAATTTTCTTATTTCAAAAGTATACATTTTACAACCAAGTATACGATGGTTTCAACTGAATTGTTTTAAAACAGAAATGTAGAACAGAGCTAGTTTGTTCAGTATTTTTTCCACAAAAGTCCCACCAGTGGCTGAAAGGTTCTGCTGCTGAAGCTGGTAGACGGGAGGTGCTGAGTTCAAACCCAAATGCGCCTCTCGGACTAATCGTTCGGAGTTTTCCGTGGTTTTCGTTGAACCTTTCGTAAATACGGGTTAGGATCCCTTAGAAAGACCCCTCATGGAGGCATCCGTAGGGCCTCTCCCCCTCGGGCCTATATCCCATGTTCAGATAATTGGTCGTCAAAAACAACATCAACAACAACACTTTTCTCACAAAATGTTTTCTAATAATAACTCCACTTAACTTTTGTTCTAATAAATGAAAGCAATGAAAACAAAAATATGTTAAACAATATCGTCTTTGATGGGTATCTTCGGCATTTTCGGCAATTTTCAAAAGGAAGTAGAATTAGGGGTGGGTGGGGGGGTTAAAATACGAAATTTAACCTCTGCACCTCTGCTCAGTACCCTTATTTCTTCCAAAATATTACTATCGAAAGTAACTTTACTACTTATGTAGAGCAAATAAACAGCAATAAAAATTTAAAAATCCGTTAAGCAAATATTGCAACAGATAAATTAGTTACATACAGAATTTCATACGAAAAGAATTCAAAAGCCCATAATAGGTGTATCATGATTATATCTGTCTTTTCTTTGCCATCTTCAACAATTTTGTTCATTAAAAAAAATGGAATTAATTTAAAAACAATAAATTTAAAATATGAAATATAATATCGGTTCAGCACCCATTCTTTTGCCAAAATATTACTCTCAAAAGTACTTCCTTACTTTTGTAGAGCAAATAAAAAGCAATGAAAGTAAAAGTATCCTTGAATCAAATATTGCGACAAATAACTTAAACGCATGAACAATTTCATATGAAAAGAATTTAAAATAGGTGTATCATTGTCTCTTTCTCTTGCCATAGAAAAAAGAAAAAAAAAACATAGAAATAATGTAAAATTAGTAATTTAAATACGGGAGACATTCCGAAACACTAAGTTTCGTCATTTATTTTCACTCGGAAACTTTATTGCCAAAAAAAAGACACCATGGCATCATGAACTATAACACCTTGCACTATTTTTCAACATAGTCGTCACCGACATTGAGACATTTGTCATAGCGTGCAATCAGTTTGAAGAAATTACTCTGGCAAAACTCGGTGCCCCGTGATGCAAGGGTTTGTCGCACAATCTGCTCCACTTCAGCATTATTTTGGAAGTGACGTCCCGAGAGTGTGACTTTCAATGCAGGGAGCAGGTGAAAGTCCGATGGAGCAAGACCAGTGCTCTAAGGTAGGTGATCCATTCTCTCCCATCCGAAGCGACGGATCCGGTCTTGTGTGAGACTTGATGTGTGCCTATCGGACTTTTACCTGTTCCTTGCATTGAAAGCCGCGCTCTCGAGACGTCACTTGCAAAACAACGCTGAGATAGAACAGGCTGTGCGACAATGCGCCACACAGGGCACCGAGTTTTACCAGTGTAGTTTCTTAAAACGGATTGCACGCTACGACAAATGTCTCAAAGTCGGTTACGACTATGTCGAAAAATAGTACAAGTTGTACAGTTCATGATGCCATGGTGTATTTTTTTTCTGGCAATAAAGTTTCCGTGTGAAAAAAAATGACGGAAGTTAGTTTTGGAACGTCCATCGTATATGAACTGTAATGTCTGTTCAGTACCCTTTCTTGCACCAAAATATTACAATTAAAAGTACTCTACTTTTATAGAGCAAATATACAGCAATGAAAATTTAAAAAATCGGTGAAGCAAATATTACAACAGATAACTTAGATGATGAATAACGTACATGAAGAAATTCATATGAAAAGAATTTAAAAGGCCATCATAGGTGTATCATGATTGTATCTGTCTTTTCCTTACCATTTTCCACAATTTTGTCCATATCTTTCTCAATAGAATTAGCATAAAAGCAATAAGATTGAAAGGTGGGAGATAAAGTTTGTTCAGAAGCCCTCCTTCCACCAAAGTACTTCTCTCGGAAATACTTCTTTACTTTTGTGGAGCAAGTAAAAGCAATGAAAATAAAAAATCCCTGAAGCGTGTTTAAGAGTACAAAAATGTACCACAGCCAATCAATTCTGGTGCTAGCAGCGATTATTCCTATAATCCACGTTGTACCCATAATAACAGACAATCTGCAGTACATCAAAAACCTCCGCTTGAGAAGAGATTTCTGATCGTTTTGCTCTTGCTTCATTTTGTTGAAGTGCAAATTATATGCACTGAGACCAAAAAATATAAAATTAAGACACGTTAAGGCAATTACAGGACCACCGAAAAAGATTGTAAGCGGTATTTTTGCTTTGAACCAGCAAAAATTTTCATATTGCGGTCTAAATTGTTGAGGAACTCCATCCAGAGTATCAAGTAAGACACTTGCAACAGCGATTAGCAGAGCGACACCAAAAGAGCACAAACAGTAGATACCAAATTTCTTGAAAGTGAAGTTGGTGTTTGAAATTCTGAGACTTCCAGTGGCACGTAGAAGAGACGTGAAGACATCATACGACATGATTGACATCCACAATATGGAAGAAAGCATGAAAAAATGCTTCAAAAAAGCTGTGACAATACAAGAGTCTAGATTTTGCTCTATCGCATCGATTCCAGTCATTAAGAGAAGCAAGTAGCTGCAGAACAGTGAAGCACACAGGGCTGCTAAATTATAACCCGGCAAATTTTTAAGATCCGGCACTATTGCAAAGATTATAAGATGTATTAATAAACTAATCATAGATATGACAAGTCCAATAGAAGTTAAATACGAAGTGTTCTTCACATAATGTTTTTCGTCATATTTATTATTCTCATCGTCAATGATAAGTGGAGCGCAGAAGCTCAATGTGCCATTTTTAAGAATGTAATGAGACTCATTTAGAGTTAAGAAGTATGGTTCAATACGAACTGTACCATTTTGAAATAACTCATATTCTCCTGGTTCCAGAAGGAACATAGGACACGATTGCAATGAGTCGTGTTTTCCTATAAAATTAATGTCACTGTTATTTTCCATGTCTGCGGATGTAATGTTTGGTGTTGAAACGTCAGTTTCTGTGTTTGGTGGAAAAACATCAGCTTCTATGTTTGGTAGTAAAGTTTCAGCCGCTATGTCTGATGCAAACCCCGTAGCTACTGTGACGTAAATAGCACACATAAAGAATAAGAACTGCATTTTGGTTGAGGTTCTTGCCGCTGACGCTGTCGTAACTTATCTATCAGCAATTCAGGCAAATACAGAGATAAACTGAAGTTTTATCAAAAGAGTCTGGTACGTTTTCCAAAGCTGTTATCTGAAATATATACATATATTAAATTATTGAAGAAGAATATTGATATTTAAATAATAATGAATAATGTAAACATTTATGTATAAATAACTCATTTTTTAAAACTTTAATTAGATAAAACTCCTAATTCTTGATGTGAGTTAAAAATTGTTTCATCCAAAATACAGTGTAAACTGCAGGGATGTAGTGGAGGGTATACGGGGGTATACGCCATATACCCTCTGGATTTTTTTAAGGAACACCGTATACCCTCTGTTTCTCAAGAAAGCTAGAGTATATACACTCTAGGGTATACGCTCTGCCTTGAGCGTATACCCTCTGCTTAGAGAGTATACCCTCTGTTTTTTTTACGACTACACCACTGGTAAACTGCATTTTAAAATGGAATTGATTATTGTTACGTATAGGCTTTCAAGTATTCAGTAATAAATGTGTGCCGTAGAACAAACAAGAAATAAAAATTATGCGCCAAATTTAGATTATGAAACACTTTCCAACACTTCAGAATACTGTAACAAAATTTCACTGCATAATAAGTATAACACATTTCAAAACCCAACTTCAGCAATTACCATTTATAGTCGGAAAAATGTCTGATTCTTTTGAAAGTTCTAAATAATATTTATAAGCAGACTGGTATAAAAACAAAAACTTTCCGCGCACATAAATATTAGGTCAAAAATTTACCGCAAATTAATGTTTAATAAAACTGCGTGTGATATTATTTTGACGATATGAACTAAATCATAGTTTAAAATGATTGTTATTTAAATTAAAAAATAATTAATATTAATTAAAGAATAATTATTTTAATTTTAAAATAATAAAGCAAAAATCAATGATAGGAAGGGGAATTCTTTTCAATTATTTTGTCAATGCATTTAGAAACAAACCAATCCTTAAGATTGTGATCTCTTGGCACAAAATGCCAGTCACTCTTACAACACTACGGAATTATTAGATTTAACAGTCGTTGCCAGGCTAAATTGTCACTGCAGGCGCTGACGGAAAACCGAACGGCGACAAGTTTTAGTCTGCGGAAAATAGAAATAAAAGGGTCTGTGATGTCACAACAATGTTTTGAGTCTTTAAACTTTGAATTGAGGACAAACACTATATAAATCGTATATAAAAAATTGGGGAATATTTTAAATTTTTGGTACTAAAACAAAACGTAAGTTTTTCTTTGCGTAACTTTTTTCCGCTAAGCCGCGAATTTTTCGGAAAATTTTCCGCGCACGGCGTTCGCGCATACGTCTATGTTATACAACTCTGTTTATAAGCATATAAGATTTCTCGAAGTTTCGGAAAATTTTAGCATTTTCACATTAAGGGGTTCCGAGACACATTTTAAAATAATTCTTATTTGTTGACTTAACATTTTTAAATTTTTTGTAATGGTTAATTACATCATTTGTAAACAAAATCACATAATAAAATTTCTCATAATATTTTAAAAGAAATTTAAAATTTATTAAAATAGGAAGGTAATTTTAAATCGTTATAACTCGAATTATTTCTAGAATTTCATTTTTTTTTTCATTTAAATAAACAGAAATATATGTTTTAATTTTGATTCAGCATTTTTAAAAATATTAATTCAACAAAAAATTAAAAAATATTTAAAGTTAAAAAAAAAAGATATGTAACTTTTTTTTAAACCATATTTTCAAAAGTAAATATTTTTTTTTTCAAATTTGCTGAATCAAAATTAGAGTAAAACAATTGAAAAAGACATGTTCCAGGTTTGAACCATTTTCACGGTTCTCGCCTTATAACAATTTAAATACGAGAGATGGTGAAATAACCCATCATGAAGAAAAACGCATTTTGACAAGAAGTCGTTCCCATGACCAAGCTTGAAAGCTAGATTTTGAAAACAAACCAAAACAAAAAAAATTGATATTTCCTGTTCTAATTAAGATAGAAATATGATTTAAACGTCATTTTAAGCAGTAATATACAGAAAAAATTTTAATGTAATAAAAAGGTTTTAGAAAATTTGAAGATTTTTGTGTCCCAGACCCCTGGTTAAACATGGTTTTATGTAGTGATAATCTGATGAACAGCTTATTGTAATTTTTTCCAGAAGGAAAAATACATTTCTTCATGCCCTCCCCCTTCCACTGAACTCCCAGTTGTCACTTTAATTTTATGTTCTCAATTTCAAGTAACTGTGCTATTTACAGGATTTGGGTATATGCGTGAATGCGTTTTCTACTAGTATAATTTTATTAGTTTAGAACATTTTATTCGATCCTTAAAAATATACTTACTTTTTAGCCACCAAATATCAGCATCTGCTGCAAATCCTCGTTTAACAAATTCAAACCTCTTACAGGATTTACATTCTATTTACACATTCAAACGTTTTTAACACTTGCCAACAAAGTTGAAAAGTGTTTATAAATTCGGTTAGTCTGCCCATCTGTCCGTCTGGCGGTCTGTCTGTGCACGGTCTAATTCGCTTAAATATGTTCGGATTTTCATGCAACTGATATACGTTAACGATGTTTACCATGCAATGTTCGGTATTGTATATGAAGTATGTGGGATTAATAGTTCATTTACAGGGGCAATCAAAAGAATTCCATTACATTAAGGTCAAATGGGGTAAAATCGTTTGCAGTGTATTTTAATGACGTTTCGCTATTTCAAATGTATTGAAATTGATATAAATTGCTGAGTTTCACTATAAGATAATTATCGTGAAGTAGGTCATTCATAGCATTTACCATTCATCTACAGGAACACACACACACACACAAAAAAAAAAAAAAAAAAAAAAAAAAAAAAAAAAAAAAAAAAAATTGGTTACAGTATCTACTGTTTTTGAGCAATAATTGCTGGAAGTGCGTTTTCAGTTTCGGTATGCGCTTTCAAATTTAACAATTTTTTCCATGTTACTCGTTGTGTAAAAATTTTATATTTCGTATACAGGCCTGCACAAAAGAATTCACGCACCAATCTAATTATTAGCGGAAATTGCTGAAAGGGAATTTTCAACTGACGCATGTATTTCCTAACTGAAATAAATTTTTGCATACATGTAGTTATTAGATACAAATATATATATATATATCATATACTGGGCTGCTCAAAGAATTTGGATAGTTTTCAGACTGTAGTTGGGAATTGCTGAAATTTGGATTTCAAATGTGTAATGCGTTTCCAAATAGTTCAATTAGACATCCTATTTCAACTTATTAAACGATAAAGCTTTGTTACATATTCATGATTATGAATGTCATATTCTGAATGTGTTGGAAAGTGTTTCACAATCTATGTTTGACGCATGATTTTTCTTTTTTGCTTATAATTTTCGTTTGAGAAACCCGTTTTAGTGATCATTGTATAGTAGTTAAAAGAGAGCTTTTAAATACAATTGTTGGGCAACGGTTAAATGAAAGAGGGGTGAAAAAAAAAAGAAAAGCAATTGAAAATTGTAAAAAAGGAGAAATTAAAATGTTCATACGGTAGAACCTCGATTATCCGAAGCAACTGGGACTGAACCTCTTTTGGAAAATCGAAATTTTCGGATAATCGAGAATGCTTCAATTTTGAGATTAAAGTGAAATATATAAAATATTTCTTATAATTGTAACAAGTGCTTAATAAAAATAAAGCAATAGTAAAATAGAAACAAGACTAAATTATCTGAATTTTAATTTTGAAATTAAGTACCTTTTACATATATCACAAGGATTTGAAAAAATGTTTTGTTTGTCGTAGTTTTGATTGCTTTTGCTTTGAAGCCCTATCACGGAGTTTTCGTATTATTAGTTCACCAGTATCACAACCTTTCTGTTGCTCCAGCCATGCCAAAGAATTTTGCAAAACATTCAAAAGCTTCAGAATTGCTAATTTGTTCGTTTTCTTCGTTCCACTCGGCAGCTTACGGGAGCTCAAGTTAAATTCAAAGGAACTCTAAGAAAGCGGATCGAAAATATTTATATGTACTCGTAGTTCGGAAAGGACCGCTTGTACACAAGGAATGTGATTTTAAAAAAAGAAAAAAAAGAGAGCTTTAGAAATTGATTTCGGTTAACCGAAAGTTTCGGATAAAAGGGGTTCTACTGTATTTCTCAAACTGATGGATGATTTTTTTCAATAATTACACAATTAATTTCGAAATCTTAATGAATGTATTGGCAAATTTTCAAAGCGAATGGTGTATTTTAAAACCTCCATATCAATAAGTTAGCATTCATAATTTTACCTTTAAATCAATTATTCAAATGCGCAATTTTCTTTTCAGTCAATAAAATATTTTTTTTTAATCGTCTGAATTATCAGAGAAAAACATTGTGAGATGAAAAAAAAAAAATTCTGCATTTTTCGTGCGTATGAACAAAATTTAACCCAAAACTATAGAGCTAAATTTGAGTACCTCACCAACATACCTGCCTGATTAAAAATTCATCGGATTCATTTTGCGGCAGTTATCGCAGTACAGACAGACTAACAAAAAAAAAAAAAAAAAAAAAAAAAAAAAAAGATAGAAAAAAAAAAAGTTTCTAGGTCTTCAAACAGTAAGCTTCAATGTTTCGGCCATAAAAGAGTGCAAAATAAAAGTAAAAATAATTATTTTTTTAAACACTGTTTTATAAACAGTCAATGGTCATTTTGAAAATACTGACTAATTTTTTTGCTGCAATTCATATTTTTTTTTTCTAAATATCCGATTACAACCTAATTTGGCGTGGGCAACGAACTCAACTATGAAAAACTCGCTGTTTTTTTTTTCTTTTTTTTTTTTACGCTTTGTAGAAAGCTCAAGCAAATGAATTTATTAAAAATATATAATTTTTTATCTGTTTATTTTTTAAGGAAGGGAACTCAAAAAAAAAAAAAAGAAAGAAAAAAGAAAGAAATATCGGGTTTCTTAAAATAGACCGACTTTTTAAAATTCAATAACTTGCAAATGGTGACAGCTATTCAAAAAATTCTTGCAGGACGGCTATGTAAGATGTCAGGTTTTTTTTTTTTTTTACTGAGATTTCCAGTTTTAGCTCCAAATAGCAGCGATAAATGTCGCTGCAAGCAATAGACTCTAAATCGAGACCGGAGTTTTTGGCTTTGCTCTTTTCCCAGCATTGATATAAAGGAAAGAGGCGAAATATATGGAGTGGGTGCCTAAGAACAAAATTGCATTGGCGACTGAGTCCCAGTTCATATATTTAACTTCCTTCTTTAGCATCAATGCTAGGAGAAAAGCTAGGCGAAAAAATCGGGCCTCGATTTACAGCCTATTGATTGCAGCACCATCTATCGTTGCTTTTTGGAATTAAAACTAAAAATCGCAGTAAAAATAACTCCTGACATCTTACATAGCAAGAATTTTTTTCTAGCAAGAACTTTTTTAATAGCTGTCATCATTTGTAAATTATTGAATTTTAAAAGTGTCGTCCATTTTAGGACACCGAGTATCTTTTTAGATTTTCTAAATTGATTTCTCGGTATATAATCGTAAATTTATTAATATTTAACTATTAATTAATAAAAACTTATGTTTTTTTTTTTTTTTTTTTTTTTTTTTTTTTAATATCACAGTCTTTTTTTTTTCATTAATAATTAAATTTCCCCTTTTAAGTCTTTAAAATGTTTCATAGTTGCAGTTCACAGCGGTTTGGCCTGTTTTGGCGAGCATTTATTAGCGCATCGTTAAATCCACTGTTTTTTTAACTCCCGTAGTTGCAGAAAATATTTGTCGATTTATCCCCTGTGGCACGTTAATTGGAAAATGCCTTAAAATGAATGTATTAATTCATAATTAAGTTCTAAAAGTATTAAAATTAGGGATGCATCGAATATTCGGTACCTATTCGGTATTCGGCGATACTACCGAATATTCGGTTAGGCCGAATATCAAACTATTTGAGAGAATATCTTGGGCCGAATATCAAACTATTGAAATTTAAGAGTAATCGGCAAGCCGAATATTCGGTATTCGGTTTACCTGTTGGCCGAATCCTCGGCATTTGGTATTCGTCCAAAATCACTATTCGGTGCATCCCTAATTAAAATGTTGTATTGTGATTGGAAACACACCTTTGTGCATAATTTGTATAATTCTAGCATATTAAAAAGTGGGTCAAAAATCCATTACAAAATTACATCTTTACATACAAAAACCAGGTTCAAGTAAATGCAAGAGAGTAAAGAGAGGCCCTTTTTTTTTTTTCTCTGGTAATTCCCAGGATGGGCAATAGAAGATTAAATAAGCAGAATAGCTCAGCGGTAACCGGTTTTTACTTTTCTACATCGTTTAATATGTCAATATTTCTCGTTTAGCATGATGATCACGCATAAAATGCCTGCAGCTGTAAAATCAAATTCTCTTGAATAACTAGGAAAACGAAAGTAATATATGTGGGTCAATTGATGATGAACATATGTTGAAAGAATATTAATACATAGAATGTTTCGTGTTTTAACTATAAACCACTGATGTAATATAATAGTTATCTAAAAAAAAAGAAATAATAATAATAATGTAGAAATTACTCAATATTTTCAAAGGGAAGAATAATCTGACGCAACACTGTTAAAAATCTATAGCCAACTGTCCACTGATTTAATCGTTTGTATACACCGGTGTCCAAAATTAAGAACCAATCACAAAATGCTAATTTTCAAGTACGCGAATATTCAAAAGGAAATAATATAATTCGAATAATTACTATCTCTACAGCACAGCTAGTCCATATAACATCTCATTCATGTCCCACATGGTCACAAGTATCACAGTCACTACGGTGAAGCAAAAAATAATAAATTCCATACATCTCATTATGAGTCTCAAATTATCACTATATGTGACTCCACTGAGACGTCACTGTGACTGCTGCTTTGTGACGAGTCACCATGTGACTTTATAATGTAGTTACATTGTGACTCTCATGACTGTCATCTGTAGATTCAATTTCAAAGTCATCGTGAACGCTGCATTGTGATAAGTTACCAAATAATGTCACATTAAAGTCACATGAAGACTTTCAGGTGACAGAGAGAAAACTGTGAAGTCACCATTGTGCTCTTTTGTGAAAAGTCACCATGTGACTGTAATGTGATATTATTTGGTGACTTATCATAATGCAACGTTCATGATAACTTTAAAATTGAGTCTAAAAATGACAGTCACATGAGAGTCACAATGTAACTACATTGTAAAGTCACCTGGTGACTCGTCGCAAAGCAGCAGTCACATTGACGTCACAGTGGAGTCACACATAGTGATCATTTGAGACTCATAATGAGACGTGTGGAATTTCGTATTTTTTGTTTCACCGTAGTGACTGTGACACTTGTGACCATGTGTGACATGAATGAGATTTTATATGGACTAGTTCTGCTGTAGGGGTAGTAATTATTTGAATTATATTATTTCCTATTGAGTATTAGCTTACTTAATAATTAGCATTTTGTGACCGGTCCTTAATTTTGGACACCAGTGTAAATAACGATTACTTGACCATATTATATCGTTCTCATTTGTCAGAAAAGAAATAAATTACGGTTATGTGACAGTTTTCTAAACAAATGGTTGAATGACTGAACAGTTAGTTGGCTACAGATTTTTAGCAGTGAATGAATTCAAGATATTTTAAGTTTTATATTTTGCGTTTTGTATTTTTGAATGATTGAACAGTTTACTGCAGATTTTTAACAGTGAACTCGAGATGTTTTAAGTTTTGTATTTTACATTTTGTATTTTTGAATGACTGGTTATAGTTGTCAACAGATTTTTAACAGTGAACTCAATATATTTTAAGTTTTATGTTTTGCATTTTGTATTTTTGAATGACTGGGCAGTTGACTACAGATTTTAACAGTGAATTAAAAATGTTTTAAGTTTTATACTTTGCATTTTGTATTTTTGAATGACTGGATAGTTTGCTGCAGTTTTTTAACAGTGAATTCAAGATGTTTTAAGTTTTGTATTTTACATTTTGTATTTTTCAATGACTGGTTATAGTTGTCAACAGATTTTTAACAGTGAACTCAAAATGTTTTAAGTTTTATATTTTGCATTTTGTACAATAAACTAGACACTGAAGGGAAAAAAACTAGGCCTCGTGGTTAATAAAGAAAAAGCAAAATACATGAAAATGGACCGAATGAAATCACAGGCAACAGCTACGTTAACAATAAATAATGAATTACAATTTAAGGAAGTAACAGAATTTACATATTTAGGATCTACGATTACCTGTGATAATATGGTAGAAGCAGAAATTAAAACTCGACTTGCAGCAGGAAATAGATGCTGTTTTTCTCTTCGAAACATCCTAAAATCATCTCTAATATCCCGAACATCCAAACTTAAAATTTATAAAACCAATAGTAATTTATGGCAGTGTGACCTGAACCACTACACAAAAAGATGAAAAGCTACTTATCACTTGGGAAAGGAAGATCCTAAGACAAATTTTTGGCCCTATTAAAGAATACATGGCGTATAAGGACAAATATGGAGATAGAACAGTTATATAATGAAAAAGATATAATAAATACTATAAAAATAAGAAGAATGCAATGGTTAGGCCATCTAATCAGAATGAGGTATGCGCGAAGCGCAAAGAAGATTTATAGTGGTAATCTAATTGGGAAAAGAAAGATTGCTAGACCCAGGAAGAGATGGATAGAAGAGGTAGAGAAAGATTTTGCACAAAATCAAATTACAAATTATAAAGTAAGGAACGGTCTGGAAGGTCTGAAGAGTTATCTTGAGGGAGGTCAAAATCCTACATGGATTGTAGCACCATTGTATGTATGTATGTATATTTTTGAATGACTGGACAGTTTTCTGCAGATTTTTAACAGTTAACTCAAAATATAAGTTTTTCATTTTTGAATGACTGGAAATAGTTGGCTACAGATTTTTAGCAGTGAAATCAAGATGTTTTAAGTTTCATATTTTGCATTTTGAATGACTGGGCAATTTGCTGCAAATTTTTAACAGTGAACTCAAGATGTTTTAAGTTTTGTATTTTTGAACGACTGGACATAGTTGGCTACAGATTTTTAACAGTGAACTCAAGATGTTTCAAGTTTTGCATTTTGCATTTTGTATTTTTGAATGACTGGACAGTTGGCTACAAATTTTTAACAGTGAACTCAAGATGTTTTAAGTTTTGTAGTTTGCATTTTGTATTTTTCAATGACTGGACAGTTTGGTGCAGATTTTTAACAGTGAACTCAAGATGTTTTAGGTTTTGTATTTTTCATTTTGTATTTTTGAATGACTGGACAGTTTGGTGCAGATTTTTAAAAGCGTACTGGCAGGAAATCCTTTTTTTCAGTTATGTATTGTTTTAAAAGGCTAATTCACTCACGCGAAAATGTTCACTTTCTAATGTTAATCTTATGGAATAATGTTTTTTTTTTTAAATATCTCGTTTGTATTTTCATATTTTTAAATGTTTTTTTTTTCATTGGATAGCTGAGGTCGATCTCTAAAAAGGTTGTTTTTTACTTTATCAATTTTGTTTGCATGTTTTTTTTGTTTTTTTTTTTATGAGGTACTTTCACTTTCGCAATCGGTTCCGAAAATGAAAATATCCTCCCCTGCAAAAAAAATCGAAAAAGTAAAAAACGGCATTTGTAGAGATCGACTTCAGCTAACGAATGAAAAAAAAAATAATTTAAAAATATGGAAATGCAAACGAAGTATTTGAAAAAAATTCTCCCATAACATTAGCGACCGGATGTTTTTGCGTAAATGAAGTAGTCTCTTAACAACAATGACATTAAAAAAAATTTCATGGGGTATAAATGTCCAATCTTTCAAACTTTTTTATAGATAACAGTTACATAACTGTAAATTATCTCTATGCTGACAAATAAAAATATTTCATAATATAGTCAAGTAACCGTTGTCTTATAAACAATGTAAATATGTGGACCGTTCGCTGCAGATTTTTAATAGGGTACTAATATGAAATCATTTGTATTTTTCAGTTATTTATTGTTACAGATCGAACGAAAATTCAGTTTGTTTCGACGAAGAGTCTGAGTTTCGACGAAAATGCTGTCGAAAATTCGGCCAGACCAAAACTCGACAGAAACTATCTGTATTCTAAAATTCTCGTTTCCACCGTCGAAAATTTTCAAAATTACTTATTGAGTTGAGCTGTATCGGCTCAAATGAGACTATTTTTTTTATTGCTATGAACTTCACTGTTTATAATTATCAATCATGACTGACTGAAGACGAGAGTGCAAATTATAAATAATGCAATGCCTATAAGACTAAACTTTCAAATCGCTTATCAGGTGTTCATTAAGTTTGAAACCGCAGAAGTGTTTCGTATACTCTTTGAGGAAGTTCTGGTATAACGGATGATCATTTACAAAAACCCTTATAAAAGATAAATCGAAGTATCTATACGTAAAACATTTTTTAATTAGATGAAATTCGCATAATTAGAAAATTATTTTGTGTCATTGGTCAATTAATTATATTTTATTTTAAGGGAAAATAAAAAGTTTTGGTCAGACGCACAGAGAGCCAATTTGGGCCACACGTATAATGAATTCATAATTATTTATATTTAATAAACACTTATAATTAGTAGTTAATAATTATGTATATATGTAATGTATAAATTACTTAAAACAAATTTCGGACATTTTGGTTTTCGGCCTAAAATAGAAAGATCACCGAAATTGGGTTTCGGTTTTGGTCTTAAAAACCTGTTTCGGACAATCGTTACTTATTCATATGGATATGGGAACTTTCCGGTTTAAAAATAATTTTTTTTCTTACATTTTCTGAATGTTTGACATATTACAGATGTTCTCTCTATGTAAAAAAGGATTTTTTTTTAAATTGATCTTTTACTTACTTTCTGATATACAGTAGAACCTCGATTATCAGAAGTAATAGGGACTGACCACCCTTCGGAAAATCGAAATTTTCGGATAATCGAGAATGCTTGAATTTTAAGATTAAGAGCAAATATGTGCTCTATTTCTTTTTATCGTAACAAGTGCTTAATAAACGTAAATCAATAGCAAACTAGAAACAAGAATAAACTACCTGAATTTTAATTTTGAAATTAAGTACCTTTTACATATTTCACAAGGGTTTGAAACAAAGTTTTGTTTGTTAAAGTTTCGATTGTCTGTGCTTTGCAGCTCTATCATGAAGTTTTTTAAATACTATTGTTTTACCAGTATACCGTCATTCTACTGCTTTCTGCATAAAACTTTTTCATTTTTGCAGCAATATTCTGGAATATTGCTTATTGCAGTTATGAAATTAAGTATGAATTTAAAGATACACATTGAATGTTTATAAAAGAATGTTTTTTTTTTTTTAATCTATTTTTACTTTTATTAAAAACTTAAGGCTGTTCTCAAATTTAAAAGGGCAAATTTATGACATAAATTTTAATTTATTTCTGTTGGAAATGTATGAAACTGGCAGGTGTTGTTGGTCAGAAACTATGCAATCAAGCTGTTTTTGCCGTTTTTTTTTTTTTTTTTTTTTTTTTTTTTTTTTTTTTTGCAAAAGCAATAGATCTTTCAGAAAATAGTATCAAAAGGGGCTTTTTGAACCGAATTTCCGCGTGAATGGAGAAAAAACACCCAAAGAAGGTTGAAAAACGTGTTTGTCACGGAAAAAGTGGAAAACACAGTTCGATTCCAAACCGTTCCCTGGTCATGCTTTTCAATTTTATATCGTTCCGTTAAAAAATGAATTTGTAAATGTGTCAAAACGTTTTGCGCTTGTTGAGCAGAGCAGTTGAGAACAGCCTTAAGGAAGAATTTATAAAAGCAAAGTTTCTGTTGCTGCCACTGATTTTCGGAAACGTTTCTGAGTATTTCTTATAATCAGTTTTCTCTAACCGGAATAAGGTGTTTAGAATGCTTTCAACTCTGGCATTTTCAGTTACTAAGTGAATTTATACCTGCAAGAGGAACAAAATAATATTAATGTTAATGTTAATTTACTATGTTTGTCTGTAAAACATGTTTGTTGAACATGAAAATGTTTAATAGAGAATGATTAGCATTCGAAAAATGTTTATATTCCAGGTTAAAAAACTGATTAATACACTAGAAAAACTACTCGAAATCGTTTCTAAAAATCAGTGGCAGCACAAGAAACTTTATTTTTATGATTGCTTCTTTAAATCTCGAAAATATATAGGTTTCTGGGCTTTCCAAAGAGAACCTTTCTTTTCGGAATCCTTAGCAACTCGAAAGAAATTATTCTACATTTTCGTTCGTAGTTATATGATATTTTCTTAGATTAACAAACTTTTCTTTCTTTTTTTCTACAGTTTAACCGTTTCTTGTACTGAATTATGATTCATGAAAATTTTATCTTCTAAAGCATTTTTAGGGAATTTTCGGATTAATCATTTAATAAATATAATGTTCTTATGCCTTATAAATTTTACAAATATAATGTTTTTACAATATGGAAATATTTCCGAATTGAAAAATCACCCTCCCCCCCCCCCCACCCCCACCCCTCCCTTCCACAACACCAAGAAAGCTGAAAAGATCAGAGAAAGGGCAAAAGAAATTGCCCTTTTAAAAATATTTTTGTTTTGTGTAATCAATAATGCTTTTGGAACAAGTCAAAGTAATGCATCTTTAACTCACTCTAAACTGACTCTAAACTGACTATTACAGAGAATCGATGTATTAAGGCTGTTCTCAAATCCAAGAGGGCAAATTTCTGATATAAGTTTTAAGTTATTTTTGTTCGGAAATGCATGAAACTAGCAGGTGTTGTTGTTCAGAAACTATGTAATTGAGCTGTTTTTTCCATTTTTTGCAAACGCAATAGATCTTTCAGAAAATAGTATCAAAGTGGTCGTTTTGAACCGAATTTCCACGCGAAGGAAGAAAGAGCACTCGAGCGGGTGAAAAACGTGTTTGTCACGTGATCAAATTCGCTTATAACTCAATCGGTGATTGATTGATCAAAAAATGGATAAAACAGTTCAATTCTAAATCGCTTCCATGGCCAGGCTTTCCAATTTCATACCTTTCCATTAAAAAATGAATTTGTAAATGTGTCAAAACGTTTTTCGCTTCTTGAGCAGAGCAGTTAAGAACAGCGTTAAATGAATTTTATGAAAAGCTATTTTAATGGTACTTATGAGTACCGTTAGTATATAAAGGGTTAACGTGATTTGAAACATTTAGGAAAAAGGCCTTTGGAAAGTGAATCGTAGTAAATAAAAGAAAGTTCCAAGTTTACTTATTATTTCTATTCTCGTCTTAGAGAAAGAAAAAAGAAATGCATGACCAAGATTTTGCAGGTTAGAAGGATGAAAATTGAGCCCCTTTTAGGTCATAATAATGGAATATTTGTCAAGTTAGAAATTGTATGTCAAACGTGGAAAATGAGGAGCGTTTGTACATTAACTAGTTTTATAGATATTCAGATTTTGGTGCAAAAGGTTGGTGCACTCTAATGCAAAAATGCATGAATACAAAATTTATTATGATTATATAATATGTCAAATTCAGTAATAAGTAAATAATAGGACTCTCTCTTAAATAGGACGTAATTGTCGTGGAAACCTAGTATAGCAAACATAACAAACAGTACCAGATTTTGCAGATTTTTAGGATGAAAACTGAAACTCATTCAAAGGTTGATGTAACAGAATATTTCAAAATGCATCAGAAATCAGGAGAAATGTGATAGCAAATAAATGTAGAGAAAACTAACAGTTACCAGATTTTGCAAGTTATAAGAATGAAAATTTAAACACATTTAAAATCGAAATAACTGAAAACTTAAAAGTGTATCAGAAAATCAGAAGATACATAAGCAAGAGTACGTGATAAAACTAGTAAAGATAACAGTACCAGATTTTGCAGATTTTTAGGATGAAAACTGAAACGCATTCGAAGTTAAAGCAACAGAATATTTCAAAATGCATCAGACATCAGGAGAAATGAGATAGAAAAGAAATGTAGAGAAAACTAACAAGACAAAAGATATTGCAGGTTATAAGAATGAAAATTGAAACACATTTAAAATCAAAATAACTGAAAACTTAAAAATGTATCAGAAAATCAGAAGATATATAAGCAAGAGTACGTGATAAAACTAGAGTTAGCATAACATACCAGATTTTACAGATTTTTAGGATGAAAACTGAAACTCATTCAAAGGTTGAAGTAACAGAATATTTCAAAATGCATCAGAAATCAGGAGAAATGTGATAGAACATAAAAGTAGAGAAAACTAACAGTTGCCAGATTTTGCAAGTTATAAGAATGAAAATTTAAACACATTTAAAATCAAAATAACTGAAAACTTAAAAGTGTATCAGAAAATCAGAAGATACATAAGCAAGAGTACGTGATAAAACTAGAGTAAGCCTAACAGTACCAGATTTTGCAGATTTTTAGGATGAAAACTGAAACTCATTCAAAGGTTGAAGTAACAGAGTATTTCAAAATGCATCAGAAATCAGGAGAAATGTGATAGAAAATAAAAGTAGAGAAAACTAACAGTTACCAGATTTTGCAAGTTATAAGAATGAAAATTTAAACACATTTAAAATCAAAATAACTGAAAACTTAAAAGTGTATCAGAAAATCGGAAGATACATAAGCAAGAGTACGTGATAAAACTAGAGTAAGCATAACAGTACCAGATTTTGCAGATTTTTAGGATGAAAACTGAAACGCATTCGAAGTTAAAGCAGCAGAATATTTCAAAATGCATCAGACATCAGGAGAAATGAGATAGAAAAGAAATGTAGAGAAAGCTAACAAGACAAAAGATATTGCAGGTTATAAGAATGAAAATTGAAACACATTTAAAATCAAAATAACTGAAAACTTAAAAATGTATCAGAAAATCAGAAGATACATAAGCAAGAGTATATGATAAAACTAGAGTAAGCATAACAGTACCAGATTTTGCAGATTTTTAGGATGAAAACAAACTCATTCGAAGTTGAAGCAACAGAATATTTAAAAATGCATCAGAAATCAGGAGAAATGTAATAGAAAACAAATAGAGAAAAAACTAACAAGACCAGATTTTGCAAGTTATAAGAATGAAAACTTAAACACATTTAAGATCAAAATAACTGGAAACTTAAAAGTGTATCAGAAAATCAGAAGATAAATAAGCAAGAGTGTGAGAAAACTAAACACAACCGAACCAGATTTTGCAGATTTTTAGGATGAAAACTGAAACGCATTCGAAGTTAAGGGGTCTCAGGACTCTTAAAACTTTAAAATTTTCCAAATTTTCATTTTTTTTTTTTTATGTTAAACTCCTATCTATTCTGAACATTTTCATATAATTGTTTCCTTGAAATTCTCATTAGAACAGAAGTTGTGGCTTTTAGAATTATACCCGTTTAATAGCTGAAGCGTCGTTTCCGAAACTTTGACGTCCTTTTTCTCCAAATGACGTTTTTGGGCATAACGCGCATGATATCTCAAAAATTTATGAATATTTTTTTCATGAAATTTTCAAAACATATATTTCATGTTAGTCTGTATAAACTGAACCTAAAATTTCCTTTTTATTGTTCAAAAAAAAAAAAATTATGTGATTATACTGTTGAAATTTTCAAAATTTTGTGTTAGCTAAATACAACTTTGTATTAAAAATATATAAATGCTTTAAATACAAATTTATTTAGGTTCAGGGTAATTATTACAATCTGAAATATTAGTAGGCACCAAAATTTTCATTCTAGTTGCAAAATTTATTTTGTAATTCAGCGCGTAAACTGTTAAGTCGATTTTCTGCTCGTCAAATTCCTGACAGTTTCGAGCCCACTGTAAATACTAATTCTGCATCTTGCAATTTTTAAAATACATGAATTGGAAGAACATACTTATATCTTTCATCTCAATTAAAATTGTGTCTTAAAATCAAATACATTTTGAGATATTAAATATGAAAATGGTCTTTTTTTCTTCTTTTTTTCGAATTTTAAGAGCCCTGAAACCCCTTAAAGCAACAGAATACTTCAAAATGCATCAGAAATCAGGAGAAGTGCGATAGAAAAGAAATGTAGAGAAAACTAACAAGACGTGAGATATTGCAGGTTATAAGAATGAAAATTGAAACACATTTAAAATCAAAATAACTGAAAACTTAAAAATGCATCAGAAAATCAGAAGATACATAAGCAAGAGTATGAGAAAACTAGAGTAAACATAACAGTAGGAGAGGTAGTGGAGGTATGATGCACTTTTTTTTTACAAATTTTTTACAACTCTTAGAAAGCTATTTATAAACAAATTTTTCGTGTTTTCTTATAAAGTGACCTTTTATTCATTTATTAAAAATATTGTGAATTTAAAAAATAGTCATTCAAAAAATATATCCCAGTTATTTTGAATGGTTACTACTGTATCAAATTTCCCCATTACTGGGGAGGATTGATACACTAGCAAGGGAGGTTTGATACATTATCATGTAAATTGAAAAAAAAAAAAAAATGCAGACAATTCAATTTATGCGTCATACAATTTTTTATGATAAATCTTGAAATATTTAAGTAAAATTTGAAACGAAATGACACTGACATATTTTTATTTCAGAAATGTTTTTTACAAAAATATTTAAACTATTGCTATTATTTAAACAATCCTATTAACACACTTTTTAGAAAATAAATAATGAAAAAAAAAAAAAAAAAAAACCCAGAAATCTAGCTGCAAGGAAAAATGAAGTGAACATTGCTGATTTGCAAACAATTTAACATAAATTTAGCACATTTAAGATTCCTTTAATCCTTCCTAACTATTAGTACCAGATTTTGCATGTTTTTAGTAAAAAAGTTAAAGAACAGAATTTTTCAAAATGCATCAGAAAATTAGAAGAAAATGGCTAGAAAAGAAAAGTAGAGAAAACGAACACAGGAACAAGATTTTGCAGTTATAAGAATAAAAATTGAAACACATTCGAAGTGAAAATAACGAAATATTTGAAAATGTATTAGGAAATCAAGAGTATACAAAAAAGTATGAAAAAGAGTATGAAAAAACTAGAGTAAACTAACAGTACCATATTTTATAGGTTAGAAGGACGAAAACTGAAACACATTCGAAGTTAAAGTAACAGAATATTTTACAATGCATCAGAAATCAGCAAAAATGTGATAGAAATGAAACTTAGGGAAAACTAACTGGACCAAGATATTGCAGGTTTTAAGAATGAAAATTGAAACACATTTTAAGTCAAAATAACTGAAAACTTAAAAATGTATTAGAAAATCAGAAGATACATAAGCAAGATTTGAGAAAACTAGAAAAAACTAACAGCACCAGATTTTGCAGGTTATAAGGATGAAAATGGAAATACATTTGAAGTTAAAGTAACATAATATTTCAAAATGCATTAGAAAATCAGGAGAAATATGCCGAAAAAGAAGCAGCGAAACTAACCGGGCGAAGATATTACAGTTTATACGAATGAATATTGAAAAAAAACTTGAAGTTAAAATAACAGAATATCTAAAAATGTACTAATAGGAAATCAGGAGATATATACAACTAGCAAGAGTATGAGAAAACTAGAGAAAACTAACAGAACTAGGTTTCGCCGGTTATAAAAATGAAAATTTAAGCATATATGAAGTTAAAGTAATAGAATATTGTAAAATGCATCGGAAAAATCCGGAGAAATATGCCAAAATGAATATTGAAAAAACGATAGAAAAATATGGGTCATCTGCTTTCTGCTTAAATCAGGAAACTTGGCAAGTCTGCAATACTAATCAAAGTAATTGCTAATTTATCACTTACCAATGTGTGTACGCGGAGATACAATTCTTCCGCAAAAGCTTAGAATTGCACGATTGAAGAATCTCTGCTGAAATATGTCACATAACTCCAACTCCAACACTGAAAACGTGAAAACAAACACTGGGTGAACGTCAAACCGGTCTGTTTTTCCCGCCGTAGTCGAAGATTCCCATTTTTGACGTCATTTTTTTTCGGGCACCCCCAAGGTTAACCCTAGCCCCGCCACAGGTCATCAAAATACACATAATCGCTTCAGGACATTTCTGGTTCCTACCAAATGGAACGCTTGGCTGGTTTTTCCCATGGTCAGTATGCCATAAGCAGTAAGTGAAAGCAATTAACATAAAGCTGAGTTGTTTTAAATGCTGTTTAAGACTTTTTATTTTTTTACTTCCTTTTAAGATAATAGACACAATGTATTATTGTCGTGGGTCCGAAGAAATTATTCAAAACAAATAGATAACGGGCGAGAGAAAATAAAATCGAAGATTACATATTTGTTTTTACGGGTTTAAAACGCAGTGTGTAACCTGATGTTTCAATCAAGGCTATTTCACCGAGTAACTTTATTCAAATGAGACAATATAATGAAATGTTTCGAAATTAAATATTACTGATTAGATATTAGAAGTGCGTTGCACTCCCTCAGCATATTTAATCAATCTTAGGTAAAACTGGTGTCACCATATAGTTTTATAATTATAACTATAAAACTATATGGTGACATCAATTTTAACTAAGATTGATGACATATTCTATTTCTGATAACATGTCTGACATTTCTATAGAAATGTCAAACTTATATTATCAGAAATAAAGCTAAGAATAGATAACCTCTACAATGATTAAGCTGTTCACAAATCCAAACTGGCTATTTTCTGAAACATTTTTTAATTCATTTTGGTTCATAAATATATTGGCAGGTGCTCTAATTAAGAAACTATGTAATGGAATTGTTCTTCCGTTTTTCGGTAAAGACAGAAGGTTGTTTTAAAAATGCTCCCAAAGTGGGCGTTTTGAATCAAATTTCCGTACGCGGCAATACAGGAAAAGGAAAGAAAACGGCTGCTCTGAGAAAACAATAGCTTATAACTTAAGATGTAATTAATTTATCAGAAAATGAAACAAACTGCTCGATAACAAATCCTTTCAATAATCATGCCTGCAAGTATAATGCTTCTATGCTTACAAAATGAATCAGAAAATGTAACAGAAACTTTCGAATTATTGAGCGGGAAAAAATATTTTTTGAGAACTACCAGGATAAATTCTCGGGAGAAATATTTCTCCTGCTCAACAATTCAAAATTCTTGGACGCATTCATGAGTAAATTCTTATACAAAAAAGCAAGGAAATGACAAGAATAACTATTGAAGTGATTTAGAATCGAATAACGTTTTTCGTTTTTTGATAAATATATTAAATATTGAGTTACAAGCGTCTGCCATTTCATGACGGCCTTTCTCGGGCTATTATGCCTGGAATTTCGGAATAAAACTCCAACTTTAAAAGCATTTTTGGAAAGATCATTTAATTTTATCGAAAAATGAAAAATGCTATGCAATTTCACAGTTTCGAATAAGAACCTCTGCCAGTTTCATGTGTCAATGATTAAAAATTATTTCGTAAATATGTCAGAAAGAAATCACTTTGGATTTGACTATAGGTTTAAAATACTCCTGCTGACTAAAACTAACCGAATTGAAGAACAGTTGCAGTAACAATATGGCTAATTCTTTCTTCAATCACTATCAAATATTTTATAAATCACTACCTTTAACTTAACTTTAGAGGAAACGTGAGCACCAGAAATATATGTATTGTATACGAAAAAATAATTTCTTAACAAAAGCAACTCAGGCAGCCAACTAGAATTTTGCTTTTCCAAAAGCAGAGGCAGGCCCGTGTAAAAGAAAAGGTGAAGGGGGCGGTCGCCCCGGAAAAGCGGAAATTGAAGGGGCGCCAAATTTATACTATCAACCTGCTTGTTTTCCTTTTTTTTTTGTGAGAAACATTATATATATACATATCGAAAATTTTTTACCAATGATAGTACGTACTTTTTACGCTTCAAAGCTATTGCATCGTCCCTTATCCCGCATCCAAAAGCAAATTACTGACTAAGAACAACTTCTTTTTTAAAACTTGTTTTAGTTCTTTGTCTTAAACTCTCTTTTGCTCGCCTTCTCTTTATTGAGTCTGGAATTTTCTTTCTGGTGCTTGTGATAAAAACATACACTTTCAAAATAGAATGTGGGTTTCTTTTTTGGAATCCAAAATGGCTACAAACTGCTATGCTGTACTGTTAGGTTAGATACATCTTTTCCACACCCATTTCCATGGTTTAAGTGCAATTTCTCTGATGCTTTTTAGTTATTTGAAATTTCTGAATTAAAATTAAACTTTTTAAAGTTTCAAAATAAATTCGAAATATGTATTCAATAGAATGTATTTCTGTTTCTGCACTTCGCCAATTTTGTGACACCTGTCACAAAGAGCAAAAGAGGGGAGAGGGTGCCAAATTGAAACTTTGTCCCGGGCGCAAGTTTTTTTCTTCGCACGCTGCTGAGCAGAAGCATTAGCTCCAAGCACCACAGGCGTTCACTCAAAAAATCCTGAAATTAATCTCTATCGAATTAAAATATTATATATATTCGACCATGTTTTAAAACTATATTTGCATATGCTGACATTTTCTTGGAATTTCTTTTGATCGACACTTTCATACAACATTAGAAATACAAAGAAACTTTCTGGACACACTTTAAGTTAATTTGGGGCACAAGAGACAACTTATCCATATAGAATGTCCGCATTCAACAAACGCTTAACTTACAGACGTTGTAAAATACATAAGGAATAAAAATCTGTGTGATATAAACACATTAGTACAAGATTTAAGTTAAAATGTCTACCGCAAAGTACTGTTTCTTTAGCAAAAATTGCAGGCGCTAATCCTCCTGCTGAAGCTGAAACGGTGAATGGGATTCGGCCCAATTAGGCACTTGTTACTGGACTTTCGATCAAGAACTGACAGTCTATGAAAATCTTAAAGAGGGATTTTTTTTGGATGAAAAAAAATCGATATTAGACACCTTTCCCCCCCCCCACCACCACCACCACCACCTTCAGTTTCGGAATACCTGTGGGCTCAGTAGATTTTAACATTCTACTTGCAGTCATGAATGAAACTTTGTCCCGATGCTACGGGTACCACGCTCTCAGTTTGTTTCAAAACCATTATGCAAGTGGAAAAAATTATAAAAGCATTTTACGCAAAATCACTTTTTTCAAAATGGGAGAATCACAACGCAAAAACTATTAAACCGATCTTATTAATTTTTTTAGGTAGATTTCGCATGAAATACTACCTATTGCGATCGCTCCTATGTTGGAATTTCTGAAAAAGTTTTGCAGATCTGCACTGATCATGACCCCTAGAACACAAAACCACCCTCAGTAAAAAACTGTATATATATATATCACTTTTTTATGACACGATAACTTCCGTAATTCTGCACAAATCTCTCCCAAACTGATACATAAAATCAAGGGCATAAAATCTCGGTCAAGTTCGTTATGGACAAAATCGGGCCAAGGGGAAGAAAATAGGGAGGGTTTTGTGAAAGCCGAAAAAACCCCATAGCTTCTTAATTTTTGTACATATCATATCAGTTTAAAATTTTTATTACTTTTAAAAATAGGGCCAAAAATTTATGTATAACAAATTTTTGATAAAATTAAAAATGGGCTCAAGGGGCGCAAAAAACTGAGTTTTATGGAGAAAAAAATTCATAACTTCCTCAATTCTCAAGATATCGAATCCAATTAAATTTATTATAAATGCTCTTAATATATCTACAACTTTTACATTGACAAGTTTTTGATAGGACCAATTCGTACCGCAAAAAAAAATTATAAACGAAAACAAAAAGGAGGAATTGAAGAAGAAAAAAATCCATAACTTCGTCAATTCACAAGATATAAAATCCGCATGAATTTATTATATATCTTCTTAATATTATCTACAACATTTATATTGACAATTTTTTGATAGGACCAATTCTTACAGCAAAAATAAATTAAAAATACATAGCGGTTGAAGAAAAAAATCATCGTATTACGGTTGTATTCAAATCCAAACTGCTTATTTTCTGACTCATTTTTAAATTCATTTTTGCTCTCAAACGCATCCAATTGGTAGGTTTTCTTATTCAGAAACTATATAATGTACCGTAATGGTCGATTTTTTGATTGAGGCAGAATATATTTCAAAAAATGATGTCAAAGTGAGCATTTTGAACTGAATTTCCCGAAGCGGATGTGTTAGAAACGAAAAATATGGTCCTACTGAGAAAATAATTGTTTATAAATCAAGTTTTAATTAATTGAACGAAAAATAAAAACACAGGTCGCTTATAAATCTCTTCAAAAATCACGTCAGCAAGTTTCATATTTTTTCTTTTAAAAATGAATCTGAAAACATGGCAGAAAATTTCGAGTTCTTGAGCATGGCAAAATATATATTTTTTTTTAATACCGCCTTAGCATGATTCTGATAAAACCAGCTCTTATATAAAAATGAAATTAAAAAGTCGTCAAAAGCGGCCAGATAAAATTGTTAAAGTGGGTTTATCTCTAATCATGATTTAGTTTTTGTTGTTGAAATTAGTACTTAAATTCGAAACCTACCTGTGCCTGTAGGCCGAGCCGGGAGGGATTTTTTTTTTACTTAAATGCAATATAATTAATCTTAGCTTGAACCACTTACAGCCATTTTTATAAAAAAGTAAATATTTTTAGAAGCACGTCAAAGTGCAGGAAAAGGGGTAAAAAAGAACTTTTTTCAAATGGCCGTCACTTTGTTGATTTTCAACTTTCGGACCTCAAATGCTTGAAGTTTCAGACAATTTTTTTTTTTTACTTTTATAAACTGTAACGAAAATTGATTGCAAACGGTGCTTGTGTTCTATCGGATAAGACCCTATTGAAAGTGCATGCTTGGACACCCGTCCACACAATTCAAATGGTAATAAATAACACGCAAAAAACCCGGAGCTAAAATCTTCATTCTTATTCCAGAGAAAACTATAGTCGGATGTGCCAACCCCAAAACTTTCTTTTGCCTCATATATGTTAACGCTTCAAAATTCGCTATCACACTGAGAAAATTTAATGACAATCTTTGCCCATCATCAGGATTCTAAAAGTATATGTTCAATGAATTGTGTGCATTAAAAAATGAGATATAAGCATAGCATTTTTCAAAGAAATCATTGAATTAAGGCACCCACACTCTTAGATGTCTAAAACCAAAATTCTCAACCCAAAGACCGCAAAGTGACACTTGTTGGGCAGTATACACCCACACCTAATAAGGATTTAGTTGCGTGAAAGTTTAAAAGAATATTAAGTTTGATTAAATTCCGTGCATTAGTTTTTTAGACATAGCTATCGCGAAAATCGTAAAAGAACAGCATAGCAGAGCCACCTCTTGTATGGTTTAAACTAAAATCTAATCAACACCAACTTATGACAATGTCTAAGAGAATGCGAAGTTTGATTAAATTCCGTGCATTAGTTATTGAGATATGACTATTGCTAAACTTGTGTAAATCCAATAAAATCCAGCATAGCAGCACCAGTTGTTGGCCTATTGGCACCAAAATAAAATCAGCAACAATTTATGCCAACGTCTAATTGTTTGATGAAAATCAGTGCATTATTTTCTTGTGATAGAGCTATTGAGGAAAATCGTGAAGAATGCAGCATAGCAGTGCCACCTTCTTGGCGATTTCCGATTTACAACAAAACTTAATCAGCAACAACTTATGTTAAGGCTGTTCTCAAATCCAAAGGGTCAACTTTCTGACATAAGTTTTAATTTATTTTTGTTCAAAAATGCATGAAACTAGCTGATGTTGTTGTTCAGAAACTATGTCATCAAGCTGTTTTTTCCATTTTTTTGCAAACGTCATAGATCTTTCAGAAAATAATGTCAAAGTGGACCTTTTGAATCGAATTTCTGCGCGAAAGTAGAAAAATCACTCAAGAGCGGGCAAAAAACGGGTTTGTCACGTGATGGATATCACTTATAACTCAATGGGTAATTGATGGATCAAAAAATGGAAAAACAGTTCAATTCCAAATCGCTTCCAGGCTTTCCAATTTTATGTCTTTCCGTTAAAAAATGAATTTGTAAATGTGTCAGAACGTTTTTCGCTTGTTGAGCAGAGCAGTTAAGAACAGCCTTAACGTCTAATTGCATCTGAAATTTGATGAAAATCCGTTCATAAGTTCTTGAGCTGCGGAAATCTTGAAAAATGTAGCATAGCAGCGTCACCTGTTGGGCGATTTGCACCAAAAACTACTTAGTACCAATTTATATCAAATACTAACTGAATCTAAATTTTATTAAATACTACCAATTAGTTCTTGAGACTGAGCGCTCACAAAGTTTTTCCCACACACAGACAGACATACTCACAGGTAAACATTTTCAAAAAACAGTCAAATCGAAACCTTCTGAAACGTATAATATCCATCGAAAACCGGAAGTGGAAATTTTTCCCGAATCCAATACTTTTTTCGTGCAAAGATAGAAAAAGAAACAAGTCGGAAATTCTACGGCAAACACGGCAAATGAAGTGCGTTCGTACTATAACTAGTTTTTATAAATATTCAGATCTTGGTGCAATAGCTGTTGCACTCTTATGCAAAAATGCACGAATACAAAATTTTTACGATTCTATATACAAAATTCAGTAATACGGAAATAATGGGGCTCCATTTTAAATAGGACGTCATCACCATAGCAACCCAGAAGATCACCTATCATGGGATATCATTCAATTAACCCTTAAATGCCTGGTTTTTCAAAAATCATTGTAATGATGTTTTTCGGCTTTCATTTTTTAAATTAATCATGGTAAAAATACTTTAAAAAATCCTATTTTGTTTTAAGTATGGTTTACGGCTAAAAAACAGTTTGTTACTCATCGGCAATACTGGTCTTTAATTGAAAAAATAATTTTCCTTGATAAAATTCTATAACATCAAACACACAAGAATTTTAGGAACTATAATAAGAAATAAGTTTTACTTGCTCACTGCAGAACAAAATAGGGTATTTTGCAAGCTTCCAAACAAAACAAAAAGAACAAGTAGGAACAATTGAAAAAATAAATCTATCATTATTCTTAAACAGCACAAATGTTGCCATCTATATGTTGAAAATCGATTTAATAATATTTTCAGAATGTATTTTATTGGCAGCATTAGGCATTATAGCTTCAATATTATTCTAATAGTATTTTAGAGCCTAAATTGGGTATGTTGCCGAAAAGCAACACCAGGCATTTAAAGGTTAATTACGTATGATGGTATTCAATGGAACGAAGAAAACTTTCATAAATAACTTTTTAAGTTTTGATTCGATTTTCCTAAAATTTGGAATGACTCAACAAAATTCTGCAAAGATTATCTGTATTAAATTTCAAACCATTCGGTTGGGTAGGTTTTGCGCTGATATATGCGGACAGACGGACAGACCAGACGACGACTATAAGTGCTACATATTTATATAATTACGAACGCACCTAAAAAAGCTAAAAAAGACCCTTTTTAGGTGCGTTCGTAATTATATAAATACGTAGCACCTATAGTCGTCGTTCAGTCCGTCTGTCTGTCTGTCCGCATATAACAGAGCAAAAACTATCCCAGCGAATGGTCTGAAATTTTAAATATATGATTGTTGCAAAATTTTGTCGAGCCATTTAAAATTTTATGAAAATCGGATGTATAGTTTAATTACAGGGACAGTCAAAAGTTTTCCGTTACATGACGGCCAATGGGAAAAAAATTATTGCAAGTGCATTTTAATGATGTTAAAGCCTTCCGGATGGTCTGAAATTTTAAATATATAATTGTTTCAAAATTTTGTCGAGACATTTCAAATTTGATGAAAATCGGATGTATAGTTTAATTACAGGGACAGTCAAAATTGTTCCGCTACATTACGGGGAATGGGAAAAAATTATTGCAAGTGCATTTTAATGATGTTACAGACTATGCACTTATGAAGTGCAAAAAAATATACATTCAGTACAATATGAGGTGCAGAAAATAATTATAAAACTAGTTATAGTACGAACGCACCTCATTTGCCACGTTTGACGAGCAATTTCCGACTTGTTTGGCTTGCTATAGGTTTTTACAGTTTGCACTTATCTGCAACATCAGCATTTTCGAAATTCCTTTTCAAGACTTCTGGCTTGAAACGTTATATCTCTGCGTGACGAAATCACGGGTTTTACTTCACTCTCATTTTGTATATCTGATGTGTTCTGTAAAGATAATTGTTTTTAAAAGAAAAGGATTTGTAAATTCGCGTTTAGAGCTAGATTTCGCGACACATCAATAGTCAGAATGATAAGACAAAAGTCGATTATAATTCAAGATGCCCACCATTTATATAGAAAAATGTAAAGTGTGTTGCTCTTTGGCACTGAAAATAATAATACGTGTAAGATTCATGTGTTTATATGCTTATAAGCGATTTCGTAAATGTATAAAATTATCATTGTTGAGCGAGGGAAATAGAACAATCATTCATAAGAAAAACATAAAGCAGGCTTCAAGAAATTGTTTCTTACTTTACTGCATCGATATTTTACTTATTGCATGCCAGTTGGCATATTTTAAGGCTGTTCTTAACTGCTCTGCTCAACAAGCGCAAAACGTTCTGACACATTTACAAATTCATTTTTTAACGGAAAGATATAAAATTGAAAAGGCTGGCCATGGAAGCGATTTGGAATTGAACTGTTTTTCCATTTTTTGATCAATCCATTACCCATTGAGTTATAAGCAATTTCGATCACGTGACAAACCCGTTTTTCGCCCGCTCTTGAGTGATTTTTCTACTTTCGCGCGGAAATTCGGTTCAAAACGTCCATTTTGACATTATTTCCTGAAAGATCTATTGTGTTTTCAAAAAATGGAAAAAATAGCTCGATGACATAATTTCTGAACAACAACACCAGCTAGTTTTATGCATTTTCGAACAAAAGCTAATTAAAACTTATGTCAGGAAGTTGCCCTTTTTGATTTGAGAACAGCCTTCAACCTGGTGTTTTGTGAAAACTTTTGATTGTTATACCTTAAACATTTTATTGTATTCGCTTCAAATCCCATAACTGGCAATATTGCTCAGTTTGACGTGAAATAGATGATCATATATTAAAAAAATTTCTGCGTCTCTGTAAAAAAGAGCTATACACGATAGCACTATTTTAAAAACATATAGTGGTACAATCTATCTTATATTATAAAGGACAAACATGTCCGTGCATAACGCTGACTTCATTTTGACGGTGGCAACAGCAGACGATTAAATTTTGCTTTTACTGCAACTTTCTTTAATACGCACATTTTAAAACGTGTAAAATACGTTTTTTCACTCAAAATAAAAAGCTTCCGTTAAAAGGCAAAAAAATTAACATCAAAACACCGATATATTTACGGAAGTCTTTTCACTGTGTTGAGTTTTTTTTTACGTTTCACATGTTTGATTGTATAACTCCAGTAATTCTAAAATCATCCTTCCTACAGATCAAGGTAGCTAGAAGAGATTATTCTACGTATTTACCCATGGATGACGTCTGGATTCGCTTCTGATTGGCAATTGGCCAGTTTACGAAAAGGATGATAAGACTAAATAGACCTAATTAATTGACTCATTTCATTGCATAATTCAAAGATAACAGATGATATATGCATAATATGTATTTATTATATTCAAAGCTCGATTAATTATCTCTTTGCAGATTGAATTTTACGATCATTAATTATAATATGAAAAGTTTATCAAAGGTGTAGGTAGGATTCGATGGGTTCAGACATCTTATCTTAATCTAATCGCGTTTCATAGATCATTTCTCTTTATTATAGTATGTGAATTGATAAAGCTTTAGTTGAAAAATTTAATTGAAAATCAGAATGATTCTAGCCGGTTAACAATGTTAGATAATGCGATAGTTTGATTTAAAACTTTTTAATAAAAATTATATCAGTAAAGCAAATAAAAATAAATAAATAAATAAATAGATCTTTGAAAGCTATTTTTAGCTTCTATAAAAGCTAAAAAAAACATGTTAACATTTGATAATTCGTGCATTTGGCATAGATTATAGTCACTTTAACACCACCCTCACCAGTGGCGGATCCAAGGGGGAAACCACGGGGATCATGACCCCCCCCCCGCCCCACTGAACGAAGAAAATTTCTAAAGAAAACTTTAAAAAGGAAATATATATTAAATTTCTAAAGAACACTTTAAAAATGAAATATGTATTACATTTCTAAAGAACACTTTAAAAATGAAATATATATTAAATTCTTTTAAATTTATCCTTTGCTCAACAATGAGAATTATTCTGGCTCTTTAAAGATCTACTTAATTCCAAAGTAGGTCATTTCTGGCACATCCATGAAATCATTTTTAATCTCAGATACAAGATATTTGCAAGTGCTTTTATTCAGAACAAATGTGATTGATTAACATTTTCCATTTTTCGATGAAAGCAAAGAAACTTTCGGGAAATCTCCGCAAAATGTGGAGTTTTAAATTGAATTTCAGGCCGCGTCAGCCAATTGCTCCCTCATGACGGCATTTCTGTAACTATCAAATCCTAAAAATTGTCTTAAAATGCTCAATTTCTGAATGACTCTTTGCTTTTATAAGAAAATGGGAAATTCTCCAATTTCTTGGTATCTGAATAAAATGTGTAAATTTTATATATTTACGAATATTAATGCATTTTTTTTTTTTTTGTATTTATGAATGAAAGTAAGTTCCCAAAAGTATGAGATAAGTAGCCATTTTGGATATTGGAACAGCCTACAACATAAAAATAGCTTATTAAGAGATGTGACCCTCGCCCCCCCCCACCCCCCAATAAAAAAGGAGCCATGACCCCCACCCCACTAAATGGAGTGCTGAATCCGCCCTTGGCCCTCACTTTAAAACTTTCAATCCTTCAAGGTTAACCTTAGAAGACAAAGAAAAAAAGCGATGTTGCTTTTAATCTGTGATTTTTATGTTTTGTAGTTCTCCAGTTCACTGCTCAACAAACGCGAAACTTTCTGACACATTTATTTACTCATTTTAAAACGTAAATGCACAAAATTGTAAGGGCTGACTATTGAAGAGATTTGGAATCGAAATGATTTTCCGTTTTTTGATAAATAAATTACTTATCAAGTTATCAGCGATTTCGGATCACGTGACAACCGGTTTTTCTTCTCTCTCTGTCTGGCTTTTATCCTTTCGTCCGGAAATTCAGTTCAAAACGCCCACTTTGACCGTATTTTCGGAAAGATCTTTTACGTTTACCAAAAAAATGGAAAAGGTCTTTCGATTAAAAAGTTTCTGAATAATAACACCTGACAATTTCATGTGTTTCCGAGCAAAAATGAATTAGAACTTGTGTCATAAATTTTCACTTTGGATTTGAGAACAAACAGCGTTAGACCCTTCAAGGGTGGTGGTTCATTTTTGGACCACCTAAGGTTAATCCCTAAATGCCACATTGGCACCAGAATATGGGAATGAAAATTTTCCTTTTATTAAGAACGTGAACAAAAGTTTTTGCTTATTTTGAAATAAATTTGTATCATTCACTCATTTCAGCATTTTTCGAATAGAAGTACGTTGCTCCTGAAAAGGTTAAAGGGAGATACTTCGAAAAACTCGAAATTTCACGAAAATATTGATTTCGAGACCTATATGCTCAAGTATTTCATGTAATTTAAAATATACGGGTATGCCAGCAAATTTCCCGAGACCTGCCTTTATAGAACGTGAATAAAAGTTGTTTTTACGAATACTTAGCAACTATTTGTAAAAATGAATGAAATCCGAAACTGAAACTAATCGGATGTGTCAATCCTAAAATTTTCTTTTATCTCATACATGTTAATACTTCAAAATTCGCCACAATTCAAAATTTCGCAAAATATCACAATACCAAACTTATGTGACAATCTATGCCCATTATGAGGATTCTAAAGGGCATTGTGTCAAAAAGGCATTACGCTATAATTAAACTAGTCAAATATGCCAATCCCAAAACTTTCTTCTATCTCATACATGCTAATACTTCGAAATTCTCTATCACATTGCCAATATTAAATGACAATCTATGCCTATCATGAGGATTCTAAAGGTATAGGTTCGTTTAATTGTGTGCATTTTAAAAGGAGATATAAGCATCGTATTTTTTAAACAAATCTGTTACTTCTAACTTAATCAATCAATAAAAATGCTCCTACCTGTAATACTGGAATTCTATATCCAAATTTCCGGAGAGCGGTCGTCTGTTTTCTGGTTTTGTTCTAGTGATAAGCAGGACTAACACTCAAAGTAAATGCACCGGTATCCTTTTTGTATAAATAAATAATATTCTTGATTATACAAAATGACACACAAATTAAAATACGATACATTAAAATTTAACTATTTACATTTCATAATTTACTAGTTCTTAGTCTTAAAATTTAAGTAGAGGCGCTCCCAAAAAGCACCTTCTTCTTCTAGTTCTAATTCAGTTCTGCCGTGCGTGGGTGTTGCGCTAGCATGTAATGAAAAAGGTTTCTCAATTGCGCAATCAGAATAATTGTTTAGCAGAGGGAAAGGAATGCTGCGTATTTCGCAACATCCTCCCACCTTGAGTTTCTCGATCCTGGAGAGGAACTCAAAAGTCTAAAAGTCCCAGTTGGAGTCTCGCAGGAGGTTTCACTAGTCGCCCACTTCTGGTAACCACGGGAGAGATAGCTTTGTCACTGGGTTGGCTCTTTTCTACACTGGTTCTAGTCTGATCGATTTCTGGAGTAGTCTTTCGTTGTTCTTTATGGACCTTAAAGTTAACTTTCTGCTGGGTTATATTATCTGATGGGGAATCGCTAGCTGCATCAATTTCTAAAGGAAACAGACGTTGGAAAGGACGGAGAAAAATTCCATTTTCTGTTTGGACTTTAGCCAATCTTGCTATTTTGTCTTTTCCGGGAATGATATCTATTATTTTGGCTAAAGGCCAGTGAAGACGTCTTTTGTTGGTATCTTCCAGAAGAACGATGTCTCCTATTTGCAAAGGTTTGGAATTCTCCTTCTTCATAGACTGTTGCCGCAGCTGTCCTAAGTACTCCGTTCTAAATCGGTTTCGCAGATCATTTCTTATTCTTTGACGATATCTTGCTCGTCTGTTAAGATCTTGTGAGTCTAATGTATCTATATCTGGAACGCCGGATGTAGGCAGTTCTTGAAGGAACATCAATGGAGTTAAAGGTTCAGGATCTCGATTATCTTCAGAGATATATGTGATCGGTCGTGAATTGATAACATATTCAATATCACAGAGTATTGTGCTCAGTTCTTCGTAATTTAATGAGGCGCGACCCAAAACTCTTCTTAAAATTTCCTTTACCATCCGCACAAGGCGCTCCCACCATCCTCCCCACCATGGTGCTGCAGGGGGGTTAAACTTCCATCTTATCTTCTGTATAGAGGCTAAGGCTTTTATGGCTTCCCAATCTACACTGGAAAGTGCTCTGCTAGTGCCGATAAAATTTTTCCCATTGTCCGAGTAAATTGTGTAAGGTCTGCCTCTTCGTGCGATAAACCTTCTTAAAGAGTGCATGAAACATTCGGAAGACAATGAGGTAACTACTTCAAGGTGTACCGCTCTATAGACAGCACAGGTATATAAAGCTATCCATACCTTTGAACCATCGGCAAGATAAAGAGGACCGGCTAAATCGACTCCCACCACTTCAAATATAGCTGCATCTCTGATTCTATCTTCAGGTGGGGTTCCTTGTTCGATCTCCATCCTAGGCGTCTGGAACCTTTGGCATTTGACACATTTTCTAAGGACATTTCTGATACATTTTCTTGATTTTAATATCCAAAAATTTTCTCGGAGTTGAGCCATTAGATTGCTAACTCCAGCATGATGTCTTTCTATATGGTTTTCATAAATTAATCTTAAAACAACTGGATGTTTAGAGGGAAGGATTATAGGATAACGAAAATTTTCTTTATCGTTTCTAAGAATTATGCTGGTTTTGGCTCTTAAGAGACCGTGTTTATCTTCCAGTGGTCTTAAAGATTTCAATTTTGGGTCGGTTCTGCCCGAAAAGGATTCTCTTTGTATTAAGCGTAGCAATATGGTTTCAGCCTTTTCAAACTCATCGACAGAAATATCAGGAATTGAAACTTTTTCTTTCATTTTCGAGTTGTTGAAGAATCGATATATCCAAGCAATCATTCTGACATTTTTCCGATAAGAGGAAAAAAATCGGTAATAGCGATTAAAATCAGTTTCTTCTTTATCTAAAAGAGCAAGAATAGTCTTCTTTTTCTCTTGATTTATGACTTTTTCATCAGGATATTCTTCTGGTTGTGGCCACTGATCTTCTGATAAATATAACCAATGGGGACCCTCCCACCATCTTGATTTTTCCAATTGTTCAAAAGAACACCCTCTGGATGGGAGGTCAGCCGGATTCAAGTGTCCAGGGATATGTCTCCAATCTTCTATTTTGGTAAGATTTCTTATTTCTAAAACTCTGTTATGTACAAAGGTACCCCAGGTTTGTTCCCTTCGTATCCACCCTAAAGCTGTTGATGAATCGCTCCAAAATGTAGTCTTTTCTGGTTTTAATTTTAAGTCATCCGTTACAGATTTGGCGAGCCTAGCCCCAATAAGGCATGCGAGTAATTCTAGCCTGGGAATCGTGAATTCTTTGATGGGTGCTACTCTGCTTCTAGCATTTACTAACTGAACTCGAGTTTTTCCTTGCGTTTGACACCTAAGATAAACACAGGTGGCATAGGCATGTTTGCTAGCGTCACAAAAAATGTGTAACGAAATTTCGTTTTCATTAGCGGGAATTATGTTTAACCATCTAGGTACATAAATTTCTTTCAAAAAGCCTATTTTATTCATCCAATTGGTGAATTGTTTCTTTAAATTTTCAGGTAGTTCTTCATCCCATTTTAATCTCTGTTTCCAGGTCTCTTGAAGAATTAATTTGGGTACAAGAATTGCTGGAGCGGTGAATCCGATGGGATCGAAAATTTTCTGCATAATAGACAATATTTTCCTTTTTGTGATTGGTTCATCTATTTTAATGGTTTCATCTATTTTACACATTAAAGTGTCTTCCTCTAAATTCCAGATTAATCCCAAAACGGGTGTAACTTTGGGTTTATCTTCGGATTCATCGATCATAGCCTGAGGCAAATTTGATCGCCAACACCTCAAATTAAAGTGAGCTGACGCTAATATGATTTGAGATTCTGTAATAAACTTTTCGGTATCAGGAATTGAATCTAAACTAGTGAGAGAATTGTCTATATAAAATGAATTTCTCAAAATTTGAACTGTATCTTGCCAAAGTTCGGGGACTTCGCTCAAAAGGTGATTTAATGTAGCCATTAGTAAAAAAGGGCTTGAAGTAAGTCCAAAGACTACGCGACAATGTCTATAAATTTTCAAATTTCGATCGGAATCGAACCAAAAAAATCTAAGAAAATCTCGGTCTTTTTCTTTTATTTTAATTTGCAAAAAAGCCTTTTCGATGTCGGCTGAAATTCCTATTCGGTATTTCCGAAATCTGGTTAAAATACGAGGGATTATTTCAATTAAATTAGGACCTTTGGTGAGACATTCATTCAAAGAAGGACAGTCTCTAGTGTGTGCCGAAGCATTAAAAACGGGGCGTATTTTCGTCGTTTCACTGTTTTCTTTAATTACTGGTCGATGCGGTAAATAATGAATCTTATCTTTCTTTTCATCGGCTACTTCTTCTATAATCTGGCTATCTTCCCATAAATTAAAGACTTCTTCATATTGCTTTCTTTTATTCGTTTTGATAAGTTTATTTTCGGTTTTGTAAAGATGTTTTTCCGCTAATGACCGATTATCTGTTAAGACGGAATTGTCCACAGTCCACGGTAAGGCGACTTCGTAACGACCACTTTCATCGCGTTTGACATTTTCTAAAAAATGCTTTTTTGTTTCTTCGGTCAAATCTTCTTTCGTTTTGTCATCTTCATTACTTAAACCCAAGGCGTCTAATCGCCATAAATTAGACAAATTAGCATTTGACGTGAGCAAAGACAGCGATAGAACTGATAACGAACTTTCGAAACCAATTTGATTACCCTCTATTTTCCCCATAATTGTCCATCCCAACTTCGTTTCAAAAGCTGCTAAACCCAGATCAGCGAAATATCTTATATTATCGGTAAATAGTTTCGCGGCTGTATCAGCGCCGAGTAAAATGTGTATTTCTTCGGGGTTATTTTGATACAAACATAATCTATTGTTTCTATGTACATCTGACAAAAACACCCCTTCCTTTTCTAAGATTCTCAACAATTTATTATCGCGACATAAATTGACTCCTGTACAGATTTTTTCTTCATCCAAAGCTTGTATTTTGCATTGAAAATTTTTATCTAAACTACCAATCGTAAATTCATAACGATTATGTTTACTTTTTCTTTCCGTGCCTCCGAAAAGTCCGTGATTAATTATCTCCGTTTTTATCTTTCTTAATTTTAATTTATTGGCAGCATAACGAGTTATATAACTATGATGACTCCCACTATCTATGATTACTCTAATAAATTCAGTTGATTGATTATTATTAGGGACTGCAACTATCAATGTCTGCAAATAAACATTGGAAATGATATTATGATTTGAGAGCATCTGTTTCGTAACATCAACATCATTATTCTCTTTATTTAGAGGTTTCCGTTTTAAATTTATTGATTTATTACAAAGTATTTCTGAATGCTTTTCGTGGCAATTAGTACAGAATTCCTTAGATAAACAATTTTTCCGTATGTGACCGATTTTTAAACAAAGACCGCACATACCTCTCTTCCTCAATAAATCAAGTCTTTTCTCAAATGGTAAATTACGAGTGCTAAAACATTTATTTGTCTGGTGCCTACCAAAACAAAATCCACAAGCAGTCTCATTTTCGCTCTGAATTAATAAATCACTCGTTGTTGGTAATTTTCTATTGTGATAATCAAATTTATTGACGCGAGGGGGGGAAAAAGTATTTCTCTTAAGTGGTTGCGTAATATAATTACTTTGCGTGGGTCGATCATTCATTTCATTTGACGTTGACGCAAACATTTTTTCTCGGGATGTTAATTGTTTATTTAAAAATGAAATGATATCTTGTACTTTAAAAACATCGTCATGGGTTTTATTAAATTCTAACACAAGATCTCTCGGCAATAGCTTAAATAATATCGGTTTTAACAAACTTTCATAAGATTCCAATGAAACATTTAGGGATTCTAAACTTCTAATATTTGTTTGAATTTCATCGTAAATTCTTCTAAAGGATCTGGTATCATTTGAATGTCTTAGAGGAGAAATATTTAGAAGTTTATTCGTGTGTACAGATATAAGCAATTCTGTATTTCCATACCGCCCCTTCAGAATCTCTACCGCTTTTAAATAGTTATCTGATGTTACGGAAAATCCGTCAATACTTTTTAACGGGTCGGGAGTCAAAAAGGATCTTAAATAGTTGAATTTATCAACTGGTTCTAATGTATCATTGTTATGAATGGCTGTTTCGTATGCTGACCAAAATGTCAGCCATTCTGATACGTCTCCAGAAAACTTCGCGACATTTAATTTTGGTAATTTAATATTTATGCTTTCCTTTAAAAAGAAGTCTTGTTTAGAAATTGAATCGCTACGCATTTCCTTTTTATTTAAATCTTTTACCTTTCGATTGGCTCTAAAACGCCAAGAATTAATTTTTTCACGATATTCCTGAGCATTTTGTAATTCATTGTCTAATTGAACTTCTTGAATTAATTTTTTAATATCTGTATCTGCTCGCTTCAGTTCTATCTCTGCCATATTTAATTGCTCTAAAGTTTCCTCCAAATCTAGGAGATCAGGATCGGAATCCTTCAAAATCGTTTCAATTTTATTTATAAATTTATCAATGCTCTCGCGAAGGACTGCCCTCTCTTTCTTCGCAATCACTAAACTTTCAGTCATGATTCTTGACAACAAATACAGTTCTTTAATTTATGTCAAATATTCTAACTCTAATACTTTAAGCAGAATGTCTTGATAAATAAACTTATATTGATTCTAATTAATCATCAATTCTGACAGACAGACCGCATCACGGCGAGGGATGCCACTAATTGTTACTTCTAACTTAATCAATCAATAAAAATGCTCCTACCTGTAATACTGGAATTCTATATCCAAATTTCCGGAGAGCGGTCGTCTGTTTTCTGGTTTTGTTCTAGTGATAAGCAGGACTAACACTCAAAGTAAATGCACCGGTATCCTTTTTGTATAAATAAATAATATTCTTGATTATACAAAATGACACACAAATTAAAATACGATACATTAAAATTTAACTATTTACATTTCATAATTTACTAGTTCTTAGTCTTAAAATTTAAGTAGAGGCGCTCCCAAAAAGCACCTTCTTCTTCTAGTTCTAATTCAGTTCTGCCGTGCGTGGGTGTTGCGCTAGCATGTAATGAAAAAGGTTTCTCAATTGCGCAATCAGAATAATTGTTTAGCAGAGGGAAAGGAATGCTGCGTATTTCGCAACAAAATCATTGAGTTTCGGCATTCAGCCTCTTAGATTCCTTCAACCAAAATTTCCTACCCAAAGAGCTTAAAAGCGGCATCTGTTGGGCAGTATACACCCAAGCCTCATAAGGATCTATTTATGCGAAAGTGTAACAGAATATGAAGTTTGATTAAATTCCGTGCATTAATTTTTGAGATATAGTTATCGCGAAAATTGTGAGAAATATAGCATAGCAGCGCCAACTGTTATATGATTTACACGAAAATCTAATCAGCACCAACTTATGTCAAGTTCTAACAGAATGAAGTTTGATGAAATTCCGTGCACGAAAATTCCATTTTGACGTCAACACAAAGTCCGACCTGAATCCGACAATAAAACCTGCGTCAAGCCAACACACTTCCATCCGAGCCCTAAATGAAAGAAAATTAATCCATATCCTTCTACATAGGAAAAAAAGTAATGATTTGGAAACGGGCCAAAAGATTTGGAAATGGACTAATGAAAATCTGCGTAGATACCGCGAAAAACATCTGATTGGTCAAAGCTTTCTGTCTTTTCTTAGCGGGAATTGTGCTTGGCAAAAACCATGAAAGTAGAGATGGGTGGGGAAAAGGAAGAATATTTTGCATTTCGACAGACTTCCGTTTTTTGGCTTTTTTTTAGTGGTCAATGGCAAAGGTGACTTTTACAGAAAGAAGATAATTTCCATTAACTAATTAGAAGGGGGGGGGGGTCATCTGCGTTTGGAATCTAAAAGTTTAATGCATAGAAAATAAGGGATAGCGAAGCGATCCAGAATGGAAATGCGAAACAATTACATCAATTATGGAAAAAGAGTCTGTAATCATATCGCTATTATTAGTTTTATTTTTACTGTTGAAAAATATACTTATTTATGTACAAAAATAGATAGCTTTTTCATCTGAAAAAATATTCTTGACTTTTTAGAAAAATTGGGTCAACCCGAAACCGGACTTGAATGCGACAAAAAATATCTTCAGCAATCCGAAACCCGAAACCCGACACACTTCAACCCAAAACCCGAAAAGGAAAAAAATTAATCCATATTTTAATACAATTATGGAAAAATAGTCTGCAATTATATCTGTGTTATCAGTTTTATCTTTTATGTTGAGAAATGAGTATATATATTCTCATCAATGTTAAAATATATAGTTTTTTTATTGTAGGCTTTTTTTTTTTTTTTTTTTTTTGTAAAATCGGGTTAGCCGGAATTTGATTCGCAAGAGTGAAACCTGGGCCCAAACCCGAAACAATTAAACTCAACCCGATCCGAATCCGAGCCGCAACGAAAAAAATTAGCGTCGTGGATCCGTTCGGGTTCGGATGAAGTTGGATTACCCGACCTGATGCATAGCTCTCATCCGCCACTAATCTTCAACAGTAGCAAGATTTTTTTCCCCTTGTTTTAACGTAGATTTTTAATGTAATAAATAACTTGAACATCACAGCCGATTAATGCACTCTGCCCCATCTTTAAAGAACCATTCAAAATATATGTAGTAACAGATTACACGATTATAAAAGGAGATATAATGCTCCTTTAATTTGACCATGAAGTTTAACAAGGGGTGGTTTCGTGTTAGACGAGATGTTCCCACGATGTTCTTCTTTCGCTTTTTCTAAGGGTAGATTTATTATTTTTAAACTGCCTCTTTTCGTTTCTTAAAATGGGTGTCATCCTATTAGCTGCACGCCATGTTTTCATGGTCCACCAAGCATGTCCCGTTATTAGGGAGAAACTTTCTTTACAGACATGACCCATGATCCTTATAGGCAGAGATCCATATTGTATAAAAAATTTGTGGTTGGTTGAAAGTTATAAAGGTTTAACTCTTTTATAATCAGTTGGACATAGAGTACTACACGAGTCGGGTTGTACCCGACCTGAACTCAGAATTTCTGCTTAACCCCCTGACCGCCAAGCAAAAGGGCAAAATTGTAATGTATTCTCAGTATTTTTTTTTTTTTTTTAATGCTAGGAAAAGATACTTTTTTCAACACGATATAAAATATTTAAGGCTGTTCTCAACTGCCCTGCTCAACAACCGCAAAACGTTTTGACACATTTACAAATTCACTTTTTAACAGAAAGATATAAAATTGGAAGGCCTGACTATGGAAACGATTTGGAATCGAACTGTGTTTTCCATTTTTTAACAAATAAATTACCTATTAAGTTATGAACCATTTTGATGACGCGACAGAGACGATTTTGATCCCCTTCCTTGGGTGTTTATTCTTCTTTCGCGCGTAAATTCGGTTCAAAACGGCCACTTTGACACTATTTCCTGAAAGATTTATTGCGTTTGAAAAAAAAAAAAAAAAAAAAAAAAAAAACGGAAAACATAGTTCTGTTACATAGTTTCTGAACAACAACACCTGCTAGTTTCATGCATTTCGAACAAAAATGAATTAAAACTTATGTCATAAAGTTGCCCTTTTGGATTTCAGAACAGCCATAAAGGTTTAACTCGTTTGTAATCAGCTGGACATAGAGTATTACACGTACCCGACCTGAACTCAGAATTTCTGCTTAACCCCCTCACCGCAGATCATAAGAGCAAGATTTTAATGTTGTTTTTTCTTTATTTTATTATTAGTATTATTATTGCTAAGAAAACATAATTTTTTTCAACATGATATAAAATATTTTATTACTTATAGGAATATAAACTTTCAGATTATTTATAATAAACTTAATATTTCGAAACTGGATTATATCTGTAGAATTATATTAATAAATATAATGCTTCTATTGCAATGAAACCTACAGCGGGCGAATATATCAGTTGATGGCATGGCGCTGAGAGGGAGTCAGCACAAACCCGAAACTAAAGTAAAAAAAAAATAGCCATATTTTAATATAATTATAGAAAAATATGGTATAATTATGTCTCTTATATCAGGTGTATCCTTTTTTTTTATATAAAAATGAATACATATATATTCATTAATATGCAAATATATAGTTTATTTCGTTTGAAAAATACTCAGTACTTTTTATGAAATATTAAATTAACCATACCCCGACACGAAAGAGACAAAACTAAATCCGAACCCGAATCATTTGAATCAACCGGAAACTGAACCCAACCCGCAACGAAAAAGATCAGCGGTTTTCTGACCAGACCCGAACCGAAAGTTCGGTGAGATTCGGGTAAAATCGTATTACACGACCCGATGCAGGATTTCTTAGTTAGATACTGTCTTCCTGGGGGGAGGGGGGAGGGTCTGGGGGATCTAAAAGTATTCTTAAAAGAGAAGAAGAAACAGCTTTATTGGCAGATTTGAAATTTGCGACAGTGAGACTAAAATTTCAAAAAATTTCATTTTATTTTATTTTTAGTTTAGAAGGTTGTATTCTAGTTAGTGAGAGATTTTCGAAAGGTGGGATCATTAAACGTTAACAATATGCAATTTTTAAAATTTGCAAATTTAAGGCCAATTTTTTTTAATAGTATAGTATAGTATATAAGTCTACAAAATTATACACAAACATTAAAAGACAGCAAATGTTCTGGAAAATTAGTTATTAAAGCATTTAAATTAGCAGTTCTGTAGGTTACAAATTTTGGACATTTCTGGCACGTAGGTTACAGATTTTGGACATTGCTGATATGTAGGTTACACAGTTTTGACCTTTCCATAAATAAGTTGCGCTTAGTATTTAAAAAATTCTTAAGACTAAGAATGTAGTAAATTTGTCCTATAATTGTATGTGTATACATATATATGTATAATTAACTTTTTGTTATCCAGTAATAATAATATTAAAATCAAATGTTAAACTCTGATATTAAAATATTTACTACTTTTTTAGGAGTAATATCTTAATTTTATAGGAATCACACATTATGCAAAAAACATACCTTTACACAATATTAGAAGTATCCAACATATAATTTATTCTTTTATTTTCTCAGAAAACAAGTTACACTGCAATTTGTTTAATGCACATATCTATAATTTATTTATTTAAAAAAAAAAAAGCCTCTTCTTGTTGTTAGAGGGTGAGGTGGCGATGGAGATTTCAATAAAATATCTTCATATTTTAAATTTGTGTCTTTTTTAGATGAATAACGAAACCTGTTAAAATCAATGTCTCCCTGAGAAGTAAAAAAAAATTTTAGAAAATATTTGTTCACCGTTATCAATGCTGATCTTTTCAATAATACCTGACCATAAGTTTTCATCATAAATTACAAAGCACCAGTCACCAGTGCCAATCTATTTTCAACTGTGAGGAGTCAATTATAGAAGCAATCTTTTTTTTTCACCAGCTTCACTGGTAATGCATTTTTGATTGTTTTTACAGAGACTGCAAAAACAAGATCTATTTCTAATTTGAATAGTACCAAATTTGTTTGTCGTTTGTACGGAGTGAATCTTTTGAGTACTTTTAATAGGTTTCGCTGTCTGTATTACTACACTTCGAGCACTGTTAATTTCTGTTTTTTTTCTTTCTTTCTTTTTTTTTTTTACCAAAATTATGGCACATAGTGGCTTAAGCTCTTTATTTACCTTGCATTTTGGCGGGAGTGCAAAAATGAAGAATGAAATTTTAAGGAGAGGGGATAATTAAACATTGAATTTAAAAAGAATGACATCAAATACAATAATTTAAATATATATATATATATATATATATATATATATATATATTTAAATATATTATAATTTTTTAATATTAATATATATATATATATATATATATATATATATATATATATATATTTAAATATATTATAATTTTTTAATATTAATATATATATATATATATATTAAATGTATTTTAGAACAATGAACTGTGTTATGATATATTCATTTATGTATTTAGAAAATTAAAATTATTAGTGTTTAGATCGTTCCACGATTTGGACATGGTATTTAAATAATCTTTTTGCTGCAAAGAAAACTTTGCGAAATACATAACAACGCGTAAGATCACTGAAGAATTACTTTTGAAATAAATAAAAGAAGTTTTATTATTAATTTTAAATCATACTTTTAAATAAGCATATCCGAAATTTCGTAACGATCGCAGCGGCCGCCATTTTGTGTCGATCGTATACACGTAAGTTGAGCATGCTTCTAGTCAAATTTTATTATTACACGTACTAAATACGCTTCATTTATACAAATCACGATAATTATTTACGATAAAACATTATAATAAGTATCTTTTCATACATTTCAGGACACGAATCATCTTTAAAATTAAATTTATCGAAAAAAAAAAAATAGGTGTTTCGATCGTTACGCGATTTTGACATTCTAGTTTCTTATTAGAAAAAAATGCATTTATTGCACAAAAAATCTTAAAGAAACATATACAAATACTTTAAATTTTTTTAAATGATTTTAAAGTTTTATAAAAGAGTTTAAAGTACTTGTTTGATGTATTTTTCGTGAAAATGACAGCTTTGTTACGATCGTTATTTTTGGACATAACAAAATACTGAAAAATTCTTTCTAGAAAAGTCCTTCTATCTTCAGAAAGCAATAAGCAGACTGCCATCTCTTTACGAAATTATCACAAAAATTATCCGTTTCCTTTATGCATTCGTTGTTTACCATTAGAACCAGCTGGAAATAAGTTAAAACTCTTTTTCTTGGAGCAGTTAACGTTATGAATGTCCAAAATTGGCCTCTTTAGCATAAAATAATAAAATTTTAAGATATTTATACAAAGCTTTTACAATGAATTATGTCATTTTCTGTCTCTTGACAGAATTAAAAACTCGGTGTAAAAAAAATTTAAAGTCAATGATTTTTAGATTTATTTATTGAAGAGCTTAAAGTTATGATGTGTGTCCAGTGCCCACCTTTTGAAAACTGCCCTTGTCAATAAAATAGTATGAAGTTTTTTAATATTTTAAACTGACATCTTAAAAGCAATAAATTATGTAAAATGGGCTCAAATAACAATATTAAAAATTACTATGTTTTTAAAAATATTTTAATTTTAAAAGTAATAATAATATGTATTTTGTTTTGAAAATGCAGCATGTCAGGATTGGGTGCTAACATTTTAATAGGGAAATGCAAATTTTGAATATTATAAAAGTGTATTACGTATCGAGTAATTATATTTTTTAAATTCCCAATAGGTTAACATGTATTTCACAATCTCTGAGACGAAAACCCGTTATACTAAAAGTGAACTGAAAAAAAAAAATTAATGAAGTTCGTTTTTTATGAGTCTCCTTAAAATAGGGATGCACAACCTGTGACCCGCGGGCCAAAAGTGGCCCGCGATGGGCTTACGTGTGGCCCGCGAACTTCGTCAATTTATAACTGCAAAAATTGTCAATTGTCATTATGGATAAAAAAAGTTCTGTTCATAGGTCGCAAGAAAAAAATCATGAATTTCATGAATTTGCCACGGAAAAAATGGGAAAATTTGTCAGTCAGTTAAGAATCGCGAATTTCGTTGATCGGGTGCGGAAAAATCGTGAATTTTGTCGATCAGGCGCGGAAAAATCACAAATTTCGTTGATCAAGCACGGAAAAATCGCGCATTTTGTTGATGAGGCGCGGAAAAAATTGCAAATTTGACCTATCGGGCAAGAAAAAATCGCGAGTTTTGTTGATCGAGATCGGAAAAATAGCGAATTTCGTTGGTCCGGAACGGAAAATCGCGAATTTCGTTGATCCGGAACGGGAAAATCGCGAATTTTGTCGATCAGGCGCTGAAAATCGCAAATTTCATTGATCGGTTACGAAAAAAATCGTCAATTTTGTTGAAGATTCGCGGAAAAATTGTAAATTTTGCTGATTGGCTGCGTAAAAATCGTGAGTTTCGTCAGTTGCGAGAAAAAATCGCGAATTTCGTCAGTCAGTTAAGATTCATGAATTTCGTCGATCGGGAGCGGAAAAATTGCAAATCTTTTCCATTAGGAGCGGGAAAATCTCAAATTTCTTTGATGGGCTGCAGGAAAATCTCAAATTTCTTAGATGGGCTGCGGAAAAATTGCATGTTTCGTCTGTTTATCCCAAATTTCGTCAATTTGCCGTGGGAAAAATGCAAAATTTTTCAATCACTTAAGAATCGCCAATTTCGTTGATCGGGCATGGAAAAATTGCAAATTTCATCGATCAGGTGTGGAAAAATCGCAAATTTCGTCGATCGGGTACGGAAAAATCGCGGGTGTTGTCGATCGGGCTTCGTAAAATCACGAATTTCGTTGGTCGGGCACGAAAATAATCGCGAATTTCGTTGGTCGGGCACGAAAATAATCACGAATTTTGTCGATCAGGCGCGGAAAAATCGCAAATTTCGTTGATCATGCACAAAACAATCGCGAATTTTCTCGATGATGTGCGGAAAATTGAAAATTTCGTTCATCGGCTGCGTACAAATCACGAGTTTCGTCAGTTTATCGAGAGAAAATAGCGCTAATTTCGTCAATTTGCAGCGGGAAAAAAATTGCAAATTTCGTAGAGTCGGTTAAAAATCGTGAGTTTTGTCGATCGAGCTCCAAAAAATCGCGAGTTACGCCGATCAGGCGCGGAAAAACGCGAATTTTATCGACCGGCCTCGGGAAAATTGCGAATTTTGTCAATCAGGTGCAAAAAAAAATCGAAAATTTCGTTGATCGGGCGCGGAAAAATCGCAAATTTCGTTGATCGGCTGCTCATCACCCCTTCGTTCATAAAGTTCACATTTATTTCGGCACTAGCCACTTTCATGCCTATGTTTGTTTTTTAGCACTTTTAAATAAACAAAATTTACTTCCCCGAGTAAAGTCAAGGAATATTATCTGTCCTTCTAAATAATACTTGCTATATCTCTGTTATATATACAAACGTAAACTGTTGATATATCCTTGCCAACTGAATTGGATATGTTGACCGGGTAGGGGGATCTAGAGGGGTAAAACTACCCCCTCCCTCCCGTCTGAAACCATATTTTTTATCTGATTATAGGCCACAGATCATCTCCCAGAAATAGTATTCTCCCCATGTTACTGATGTGGCCCTCCACAACTCAGAAATTTTTATAAGTGGCCCTTCTCTTAAAAGGGTTGTGCACCCCTACCTTAAAATATATGTACTGAATTACTCGTGTAGGTTATTTCTTTAACAAATAATGTCCAGATCCAAATGAACAAATGCAGTTAGATCCGTAGTGCCTACGATGGTCTTTATTAGAGATCGAAAATATTAGAAATTTGATTTCGTTTTCGTTTTCGGCCCAAAGTCTGAGTTTGGTCAAAAATTCGTTTTCGGCGAAAATTATGCCAAAAATTCGGCCGGACCGAAACACGACAAAAACTATCTGTATTCCAAAAATCTGGTTTCTTCCTTTTGAAATTTTCAAAATTACTCTTTGATTTGAGCTGTATCGGTTCAAATGAGACACTCTTTATTTATTGATATGAACTTAAAAGTTTGTAATTATCAATCATGACTGACTCAAGACGTGAGTACAAGTTATAAAGCAAACAATATGTGTCACATATATGACTAACCTTTGAAGACGTTTTCCGCGTGCTCATTAAAAGCTGCAGACTAGACTTAACAATAATAGAAAATGTTTAGCTTGAAACCGCAGAAGTGTTTCGAATACTCTTTGAGAAAGTTCTAGTATAACAAATGATCATTTACAAAAGCCATTATAAAAGATAAATTGACGTATGTATACCTAAAACATTTTTTAATTAGATGAGATTCGTATAAGTATAGTTAGAAAATCATTCTGTGTCGTTGATGAATTAATTACATTTTATTTTATATGAAAATAAAACGTTTTGATCATAGGCATAGAGAGCCAACTTGCGCCACACGTATAATTAAATAAATATGTATGTTTATGGAGGTATTAATTAAAAAATTACATTTAGGTATTAATTACATTAAAAAAAAATTTAAAAAATTTTGGGGACATTTTCGTTTTCGTTGCCGAAAATACGAAGGTTACTGAAATTCGGTTTCGGTCTTAAAAACCTGTTTCTTTCGATCGATCCTTACTATAGACTAGAAATTCTCGATCATTTCGTCTATTAATTCAGTTTATTTGATTTTCCTTATTCGCATAATTCTGAAATCTATATTTCTAGTTTAGGGATTTAGAAAATGATAACTATTCGTTGTAGATGAAGGTGATATATTTTCTTTCAGCGTACCAAAGAGTGCTGAAAATCTAAGGATGAAACCAATTTTACATGAATTTTTCAAGATTTTCTTTTGTCCTTTTTTTTAAGGTGGTCCGGGACACGAATATCTTCAAATTTTCTAAAAAGAATATTATTGCAGCAAAACATTCTCCGCTTTTTTCTGCCTAAAATGACTTTTGTATCATGTTTCAATCATTATTAGAACGTAATATATTAATTTTTTCGTTTTGGTTTGTTTCAAAAGTCAAGTTTTCAAGCAATGGTTTTCATGAAAACGACTTCTTGCGAAAATGCGTTTTTCTTCATGATAGGTTTTTTCACCATTTCTCGTATTTAAATTGTTATAACTGAAGAACCGTTAAAGATATATTGTTCAAACTTAGAACATGTCTTTTTCAATTAGTTTACTTTAATTTTGATTCAACAAATTTGAAAAAAATATTTACTTTTGAAAATATGACCTTTTTTTTTTTAAGTTACGGCACTTTTTCTTTAATTTTTCTTTAAATATTTTTATTTTTTTAATTAATATTTTTTAAATGCTGAATCTAAATTAAAACTTACATATTTCTGTTTATTTAAATGATAAAAAATTGAAACTCTACAAATAATATTTCGAGTTATAAAGATTTTAAATTACCCCTTTTTTTAACAAATTTAAAATTTAAAATTTTTTTAAAAAAATTATCAGAAGTTTTATCATGTGATTTTGTTTACAAATGATGGTTAACCATCACAATAAAACAAAAAATCATAATTTTAACTCAATAAATAAAAATTATTTTAAAATGTGTCCCGGGCCCCCTTAAGATGCAGATTTTACTGAATAATAGCAATAATGCATGAATATATGTGTAATCTAGGGTTGCCAGATGTACATTTTTCTCGTAAGTTGTACTTTTTTAGTGCTTTCTAGTAGAGCTTCTAAATACACAGGCTGGCTTGTCAGGCATTTTCATCCCTAACGGACCGGTTCGTGTAATGTATTTCAACAGCGTTGAATTAGTTTCTGTCTATTTTTAGTTTTAAAAGCTTAATTATGGGTAGTTTTTCTGCTATTAATTGTTGAAATCATTCAATAAAAGATTAATTCATGCTTCAATTTCCTCATAAACATAAAAAAAAAGCCAAATTTTAATATTAATTGTAGATTTTAATTTTATTCTTCCTGAATTTTTTTCTTCGCCAATTTTGGCGATAAGACATATTTTAAAAGTACAGCGCCATCTAGTTCATTTTCGGGAAAACGATGTTGATTTGTAATTTTTAATACTACCGGACGAAAATAGCGTGAAATTATATTGGGAAGCTACTTTAAATTTTTTGGATAACTAATAACGATACCTCAAAATATTAACATGTGATGAAATTTATGAGATTTTAAAAAAAAAAAAAAAAAAAAAGGCGAAAGAACTAATATGAAGTAGAATATTTCAAGGAAATTTTATTATATAAATATATATAACCATTAATTAAACATTACTGACCACCATCAATAACTGTGATAGTACGAATGAATTTACAACAATACATTGTCCCCAAACACACTGAATGGATACCAAAAACATAATAAACAAGCTTCTATGTATAAAATAAAGTACCTAGTACTATATAACAAGAATTAATAATGAAGAAAAAAAGAAGAATATGGATTTCGATAAAAATAATTGAAAAGCTTATATATTGAATTACGTTATCAAGAGTACAGAATTCAATTATATAAGCAAAATCAGTCGTTTTCTGTGAGAAAAAAAGCTAAAAGCTGAAAAAAAATTTTCTCCTGTACTCTAACGACCAATAACCAAGAGAATAGTTTCAAACTGAAAACAGAATAAAATTAATTGCTATGAAATGGAAAAAGCAATACAACCTTTTAAATAATTAATTTATAGCAAGAAAAATAGTAATATTACACAAAATACCTAATAAAATCCCAGTTATTTTATCCAAGTACACATAGCACATGGTATCCAAAAGTACGATAAGTTTAAGGTTATTTTTACACTTAAGTTAACACAGATTTTAAAACCTAATGTATACAGTTAATCTATTTTGAAATACCGTGATAAATGCAATTAAAATAATATAAATAGAAAATAATTATATAAGTAAATTACCTCGTAACACTTTTAAATTTCTTAACTAAAGTAAAAAATACCAAAACCATAAGTTTACAAAATCGCAAATAGCCAAATTTAAGCTCCACCTTGTGTTAAAAATTGATATTATTACTCTATTCGAAGCATCAGACAGAATCCAATTTAAATTCTAGTGCTGCCATCTATGATATTAACTTGAAACTAATATGAACAAAATGTCATAAAGATTATGCTATTATAAGTTAATTCATTCATAATATACCAACTGCTATATCCCAACAAATCCTAATATAAAAATACCATATTATATTTCATTATTCATATAAATATTAAATAAATACAAATGTTAATAGAAAGATTACAATATATTCTACTACCATACCCAATTAAACTATACGGAAAATTTAAATAATTTCAAAACAATAATAATATAATATAGCAATGTGCTATAAAACTAAATAAATTATATATAATAAAAATATAAACTATAAGAAATACTTTTAAATATAAAAAAATTAATTAATAAACTGAACAGGAAGAAAAAAAAATTAAAAATAAATGAATGTTGATATAATTATGTCAGAATCTTCATTTCCCAATTGCCTAATGATAACAAATAAATTGTGTGGTTTATTTTCATATTAACCATAAAAAACTAAAGAATATGAATATGGGATTAACATTCACATAAAACCGTTAATTAATCATTTAATACAAAGTTCAAAATTAAACATTATTAAAAAGTATAGAGAAATAATAAAATACTAATAACCCAATTTTAATATAAACTGTAATATCATTAGTTATATCAAATAAACTTATTATGCATATTATTCACCATAAAGATGGTATACTATTAGAAATTAATATGATATTGTCCCGAGAAGACTAAAAATTAAAAACAAGTTAATTGTTAACATGATTAAATATTAATTAAGCTAAATAAATTCAATATGAATTGAAACAAAAATTTAACATCACCATATATATATGTCGTAGGCTAATTGAGAAATCCGGCTCTTTGCAAACAGCCTAGGCTGTTTGCAAAGAGCCGGGCTAATTGGAGAATCATCTCTCTTTTTCCAATTAGCCTGATATTTTTCAGGCTTATTGCAAACAGCCTAGACACAGTTAGGCTAATTGAAAAATGACCACTTATTTCCCAATCAGAATTCTTTTTTTAGGCTTAATTACCGATAACCCGACCCGAACCCGAAAAATAAATTACAACAGACCGTACTCCGATCCGAGCAAAACAAAATAATTTCAGTCTACAAGCAACCCGACCCGAACCTAAAAATTCCATTTAAAAAAACCGGAATCTGAACCGAACCAAATCTGAACCCGATAAAAATATTCCAATGAACCATAACCGATCCGAGCAAGTCAAAATAATTTCTAAGGACATACAAGCCGACCCGAACCTAAAAATTCTATTTGAAAAAAAGCCGGAATCTGAACCCGACAAAAATATTCCAATGAACCATAACCGTTCCGTTCAAGACAAAATAATTTCTGAAGACATGCGACCCAACCAGAACCTAAAAATTCAATTTGAGAAAAACTCCGAAATCTGACGCGAACCAAATCTGAACCCGACAAAATTATTCCAAAGAACCATAAACGGATCCGAGCAACGCAAAATAATTTCCGTGGACATGTTACCCGACATGAAACTAAAAATTCCATTTGAAGAAAACTCGGAATATGTACCGAACCAAATCTGAACCCGACAAAAATATTCTAATAAATCATAATCGATCCCAGCAAGACAAAATAATTTCTGAGGACATGCAACCCGACCCGAACCTAAAAATTCTAATTGAAAAAAACCCGGAATCTGAACCCGACAAAAATATTCCAATGAACCATAACCGATCCGAGCAAGACAAAATAATTTCTTAGGACATACAACCAAACCAGAACCTAAAATTTCAATTTGAAAAAACCCCTAAATCTGACTTGAACCAAATCTGAACCCGAAAAAATTATTCCAAAGAAACATAAACGGATACGAGCAACAGAAATTAATTTCTGTGGACATGTTACCGACACGAACCTAAAAATTCCATTTGAAAAAAAACTCAGAATCTGAACCGAACCAAATCTGAACCCGATAAAAATATTCCAATGAACCATAACCGATCCGAGCAAGAGAAAATAATTTCTGAGGACACGCAACCCGACCCGAACCTAAAAATTCTAATTGAAAACCCGGAATCTGAACCCGACAAAAATATTCCAATGAACCATAACCGATCCGAGGAAGAAAAAATAATTTCTGAGGACATACAACCAAACCAGAACTTACAAATTCAATTTGAAAAAACCCCTAAATCTGATTTGAACCAAATCTGAACCCGATAAAATTATTCAAAGAAACATAAACGGTTCCGAGCAAAACAAAATAATTTCCATGGACATGTTACCCGACGTGAACCTAAAAATTCCATTTGAAAATAAATCGAAATCTGACCCGAACCAGATCAGGACCCGCTAAAAATTTTCCAATGAACCATAACCCGATCCGAGCAAGACAAAATATTTTCTGTCGACAGACAACCCAATCCGAGCAAGACAAAACTATGTCCATGGACACGCACCCCAACCGGAACCTAAAATTTCATTTGAAAAAAAAACGACATTTGAAACCGTCAAAAATATTCAAAAGATCAATAATCCTATACGAGCAAGACAAAATAATTTCCGTGGACGCGCACCCCGAGCCGAACTAAAAATTCCATTTGAAAAAACCCGAATCAAATCTGAACCCGACAAAAATATTCCAAAGAACCATAACCGGATCGGAGCAAGGCAAATTAATTTTCGTGGACAGGCAACACGACCAGAACCTAAAAATTCCATTTGAAGTCAACCTGCAACCCGACCCGAACCAAATTTTAACCCAACAAAAACATTCTAAAGAAACATAACTCGATCCGAGCAAGACAAAATAATTTCTGTCGACAGGCAACCCGATTCGAACCTGAAAGTTCTAGTTAAACTCAATCCGAAATTTGACCCGAACGCGGGTTATGGAAGGTTTTCGGGTTGACTTCAAATGAAACTTTTAGGTTCGAATCCGGTTGTATGTCCAAGAAAATTATATTGTCTTTCTCAGATCGGGTTACGGCCCCACCAGTGGCCGAGAGGTTCTGCTCTCGAAGCTGGTAGACGGGAGGTGCTGGGTTCCATCCCAATCGCGCCCGTCGGCCTAATCGTTCGGAGTTTTCGTGGTTTTCTTCGAGCCGTGGATCTTCCATGCGTTAATACGGATTAGGTTCCCTTAGAAAGACCCCCACGGAGGGCACTCCCGCCCGGCCTATATCCCTCGTGTAGATAATTGGCCGTCAAAAATCAACCCAACCCAACCCAGAACGGGTTACGGTTCTTTGAAATATGTTTATCGTGTTCCGATCGGGTTCGTGTTGGGTTTCAGGCTGACGTCCAGTGGAATTTTTAGATTCTGGTCGTACTGCGTGTATGCGAAAAATAATTTGCATTGCTCGGATCGGGGTATATGGCCTGATGTGTTTTAATTTCGGGTTCTGGTCAGGTTTCGGGCTAACTTCAAGTAGAACTTTCAGATTTGGATCGGGTTTCATGCCGACTGAAATTATTTTGTCTTGCACGGATCCGGTTATGGTTTTTTGGAATATTTTTGACGGATTCAGATTTGGTTCGGTTCAGATTTCGGGGTTTTTCTAATAGGATTTTTAGGTTCGGGTCGGGTTGCGTGTCCACGAAAATTATTTTTTCTTTCTCGGATCTGGTTATGGTTTTGGGGGATATTTTTGTCGGATTCAGATTTGGTTCGGGTCAGATTTCAGGGTTTTTTCAACCACTGGCCGAGAGGTTCTGCTCTCGAAGCTGGTAGACGGGAAGTGCTGGGTTCGATCCCAATCGCGCCCGTCGGCCTAATTGTTCGGAGTTTTCGTGGTTTTCTTCGAGCCGTGGATCTTCCATGCGTTAATACGGATTAGGTTCCCTTAGAAAGACCCCCACGGAGGGCACTCCCCCCAGGCCTATATCCCTCGTGTAGATAATTGGCCGTCAAAAATCAACCCAACCCAACCCAACCCAGGGTTTTTTCAAATGGAATTTTTAGGTTCGGGTCCGGTTGCGTGTCCACGGAAATTACTGTCTTGCTCGGATCGGGTTATGGTTCATTAGAATATTTTTGTCGGTTATCATATTTGGTTCGGGTAATATTTCGCGTTTTTTTAAACAAAATTTTTAGGTTCGGATCGGGTTGCGTGTCCATGGAAGTTATTTTGTCTTTCTCCGATCGGGCTATGGTTCTTTGGATTATTTTTCTCGGGTTCAGATTTGATTCACGTCAGATTTCGGGTTTTTTTTAAATAGAATTTTTAGGTTCGAGTCGGGTTGCGTGACCACGGAAATTATTTTGCCTTACTCGGATCTGTTTATGGTTCTTTGGAATAATTTTGTTGGGTTCAAATTTGGTTCGCGTCAGATTTCGGTTTTTTTTTTAAATTGAATTTTTAGGTTCGAGTCGGGTGCGTGTCCACGGAAATAATTCTGCCTTGCTCGGATCCGGTAATGGTTCTTTGTAATAATTTTGTCGGGTTCAGATTTGGTTCGTGACAGATTTCGTTTTTTTTTTAAACTGAAGTTTTAGGTTCTGGTTGTGTTGCATGTCCTCAGAAATTATTTTGTCTTGCTCGGATCGGTTATGGTTCATTGGTATATTTTTGTCGGGTTCAGATTCCGTTTTTTTTTTCAAATAGAATTTTTAGGTTCGGATCGGGTTGCATTTCCTCAGAAATCAATTTGTCTTGCTGGGATCGGTTACGGTTCATTGGAATATTGTTGTCGGGTTCAGATTTGGTTCGATTCTGATTCCGGGTTTTTTTTTAAATGGAATTTTTAAGTTCGGGTCGGGTTGCGTGCAGACTGAATTTATTTTGTCTTGCTCAGATCGAGATACGGTCTGTTGTAATTTATTTTTCGGGTTCGGGCCGGGTTATGGGTTAATAAGCGTAAAAAATCATCGTGACTGGGATATAAGTGGTCATTTTTCAATTAGCCTAACGGTGTATAGGCTCTTTGCAATAAGCCTGAAAAATATCAGGCTAATTGGAAAAAGAAAGACGATTCTCCAATTAGCCCGGCTCTTTGCAAACAGCCTAGGCTCTTTGCAAAGAGCCTGATTTCTCAATTAGCCTACAACATATATAAAATATCGAATCAACCTCCATATAAAAAGTGTATTAGCAATGTAATTATAATTTAAATGCCCCATCAATTTTTTTTTAAATAAATTAACCAATACGTATTATCCAGACAACACCACCCTCCTCCGTACTCTAACACCCATCCGTCCTATAACAATTTTTTATTATTTTACAATTTTTTTATTTTTTTTTATAAATATTTTCTTATTTTATGAGGTTTTTTTGTAATTTTGTTTATGCATGCGTTAATTTTTTTTTTTTTTTTTTTTTTTAAAGATCATGTAAGTACTAATTGTATATTAAAGAATATATGAATTTCTTTGGAAAACCTTGATTTAATGCATCATAAATTAGTTTGTTTAATATTATTATTAATTAGATGAGAATAACATAAACATTTTATTCTATATAAATGGTTAAGTATTATATTTCGATATACAGAATCATGAAGACAAGATTTAAAATTTGTAAATGTATTAACTTTGAATTTAAATTCTTTACGTTTATAATATAGATATCTGTTATTGTTTGTCTTTTATTGTAATTTTAAGATCTAAGAAGTTGATTGTATTATTAGATAAGAGGTTTTCCGTTAATTTAAAATTAGTGGGATAATCTACTGGAAATTGAGAAATTTTAGTTTGATCAGTGGCAATTAAAATTATGTCTTCAATATAACGATATAAATGTAGATTATTATTAGTAAAAGTACGTTCATAGTGATATAAATATAAGTCTGATAATAAACTAGATGTACAGCCACCTTGTGGTATGCCAATGTGTTGTAAATATAATGTGTTATCTTGCAAGATATAATTAGTATAGATAATGAAGTTAAAGATTTAAAAAAGCTATATCTATATTAGATGGTAAATCAAGTTTTTGATGATACTGTTTAAACAATGCATTTATAATATTATGTAAATCTAATAAATCTATATTATTAAAAAGATCTCTGAAGTTATATGTCGTTATATTATGTACATAATTAAGATTTTTCATAATATTGACCAGCTGATAGCTGTTTTTTATAGAATGTGTATTATCATTGTTTGTAGTCAGTATATATAATTGATTAAGAATTTTTAATAGTACAGTAGAACCTCGATTATCCGAAGTAATTGGGACCAACCATCTTTCAGAAAATCGATATTTTCGGATAATCGACAGTGCTTCAATTTTAAGATTAAGGAGAAATATATGCAATATTTCGAATTATGGTAACAAGTGCTTAATAAAATTAAAGCAATAGCAAAATAGAAACAAGAACAAGTTACCTAAATTTTAATTTTGATATTAAGTACCTTTTACATATATCACAAGGGTGTGAAAAAATGTTTTGTTTATCGCCGTTTCGATTGTATTTGTGTTGAATCTCTATCACAGATTTTTATAATATTATTAGTTCACCAGTACCACAGTCTTTCTGCTGCCCCAGCCATGCCAAACCTTTTGCGAAACATTAAGCTTCAGAATTGCTAATTTGTTCGTTTTCTTCGTTCCACTCCGCTGCTTACGGGAGCTCAATTTAAATTCAAAGGAATTCTAAGAAAGGGGATCGAAAATATTTATATGTATTCGTAGTTCAGAAAGGACCGCTTGCACACAAGGAATATGGTAGTTAAAAAAAGGGGGGGGGGGGACTTTCAAAATGGATTTTGCACACAAAGAATGTGAAAGTAAAAAAAAAATAAATAAATAAATAAAAAATGGATTTTGGTTAATCGATAGTTTTGGTTAAAAGAGTTTCGGATAAAAGAGGTTCTACTGCAGTTTATTGGCTTTTTATTATGTATTACAATGTATTTATTATGTATTCCAATAGTTACAGTCCTAAATTTAATAGGAGTCTTATTAAATTTGGGAATAAGCACTAAATAAGGATAATTAAAGTTAGTAGAGAGAATATTTAATAGTTTATAATATCTTTGAATTTTACGATTATTTACAATTACATTTTCATTAGTTTTTTGAAAAGATTTATTAGAAGAAATAGAGTTAGTAAAAAGTTGGTGATTATATATATATATATATATATATATATATATTTAATAATCATTTTCACAAAAAAAATGGGCTATTTTAAATTTTGAAGAAAAAAAATTCCCAAATTTGCTTAAGATAATTTTATTATTAATATTTCATCATAAGACAGTAATATTAGAAAATATATATAAAAATATTTTTAACAATTTTCTTAAGTCAGTATTACAAAGAAATAAAGAGCATCTTTAATGTAACTTAGAGATATAAAATTGTTTAAAATATGGAAGGTTACTTGCATATTATGAAGCCTCAGACGTCGATCCAGGTTTTTTTCCAGGGGCCCATTTTGTGAAAAGTAAAAGTTATTTTTGTGAATTTTATTATATTTTTGTGAAAAATAATATTTTGTAATGAAAGTTGAAATCAAGTGATTCAAATTCGAACTAAGCATTTATTAACAAAAACTTCTTTAAACCATTTTGCTAAAGTTTTTGCTTCTGGTGAACTGGTTTTATTTACAAATAACAGATTTTAAAACCTAACAAAATAAAAATAATAAATAGAAGTAAGTTTTTATGGAAAGGAATTTTGTCAAAGGGCCTATTTTATTAAAAAGAATTTTGCAAAGGGACCGGTTTCATTAAAAGGAATTTTGCAAAGGGACCTGTTTCATTAAAAGGAATTTTGTGAAATGGCCCATTTTATTAAATTCATTTTTATGAAGGGGTCCATTTCTTTAATTCATTTTTGTGTAGGGGCCTGTTTTAATAAATAGATTTTTGTGAAGGAGCCCTAAATAGCCCACAAATTTTGCCTGGATCGACCCCTAAGTCTCATTACATTTTCCTCTTAGAAAAGAACAGTTTCATATTATTAAAGTAATGAAAACTTGCAACACATGAAAACTTTTTTAAAACAATTTTACTTTATAGAAGATTTTAAAAACTTTATCACTAAGTAAAAAAAAAAAAAAAGTCCTTCCGGCCAGTGTCGGGAGGAAGAGGTAGCTTTCATATTCCTTATTTTAAAAAAACCAACTTACATTATTCAAACACACGAAGCTCAATTTAGTAGAAACCGAATATAGGAGATTCAATACTAATTTTTATCAATATAATGAATGAGAATTTCGCGAAATTAGACAGCTTTATCCAAGCTGCTTTTATTTAAAGTAACTTATATTTCTCTGCCAAATTCGGCGATTTCTTAAAGTGCCTGCCATTTTAAAACAACATGGTGGATGAGGCTAACCAGTGAACTTGGTCGAGACCTTAGTAATTGCTGTGCACATGCTCACTCACATCGGAATCGATTGATATATACGAGTGCTGTCGCAGGCAAAAAATCAGATTTTTCAAAATGTCACCCACATTAGATATTGAAATTGCTATATCTGAGCCATTTTTTAAGATAAAGACAAACAAAAGATGCTCCTGAATCCTTATATCAAGGTCAAATACTTAAGAAAGAAACCTTTTTCAATTTCTAGTTTTTTTGCACCTCACTTTAAATATAATTTTTTTTAATTTTTTGGACGCCATTTTGAAACAAGATGGCTGATGAAGCTGGCCAGCGAACTTGGTCGAGATATTGATGCATACTATCCACATACCTTCTTAGATCGAAATAGGCGAATGCGTGTGTTATCGCGTGACAAATACAAGATCGTTTCAAAATGTTAGCCATGCTAGAAGTTCAAAGTGCTATAATTCAACCATTTTTTAAGATATAAACAAAAGAACAAATTTTCAGAAACGTAAACTGCTCCGGAATCTTTGTACCAAGGCAAACACATAAAAAAAAAATCTTTTTCATTTTCCAAATTTTTAATATCTCATTTTAAATTTTAAATTTTTTTTTAAATGGCAACCCTTTTGAAACAAGATGGCGAATGAAGCTGGCCAACGAACTCGGTCGAGACATTGGTATGTACTATGTACAGACCAAGTTACATCCAAATCGGTTCATAAATACCTTATCAATACGCCTGTTCATACGCCTGTTAATCATACGCCTGTCTAAAATCATACGCCTGTTATCGCGTGACAAAAATCAGGTCGTTTTAAAATGTCAGCCACAATAGAAATTCAAAATGCTATAACTCAGCCATTTTTTCAGATATAGACGAAACAAAAACTGTTCCGGAATCTTTGTATTAAGGTCAAACACATACGAAAAAATCTTTTTCCTTTTCCAATTTTTTGGTACCTCATTTTAAATTAAAAAAATTTTTTAATTTTTAAATGGCCGCCATTTTGAAACAAGATGGCGGATGAAGCTGGACAACGAACTCGGTCGAGATATTTGTATGTACTATGTACACGTACACACCAAGGTACATCCAAATCGGTTCATAAATACGACCGTTATCACGTGACAAAAATCAGGACGTTTCAAAATGTCAGCCACGCTAGAAATTCAAAATGCTATAACTCAGCCATTTTTTAAGATATAGACGAAACAAAAACTGCTCCCGAATCTTTTTATCAAGGTAAAACACATAAGAAAAAATTATTTTTTCGATTTTTAATTTTTGGGTACCACATTTCAAATTTAAATTTTTCTTACAAATTTAAATGGCCGCCATTTTTATACAAGATGGCGGATGAAGCTGGCCAACGAACTCGGTCGAGACATTGGTATGTACTATGTATAAACGAAGTTACATCCAAATCGGTTCATAAATACGCCTTTTATCGCGTGACAAAATTCAGGACGTTTCAAAATGTCAACCACGCTAGAAATTCAAAATGCTATAACTCAGCCATTTTTTAAGATATAGACGAAGCAAAAACTGCTCCGGAATCTTTGTATAAAGGTCAAATACATAAGAAAAAAAATATTTTTCCATTTTCAATTTTTTGGCACCACATTTCAAATTTTAAATTTTTTAAAAAATTTTAAATGGCCGCCATTTTGAAACAAAATGGCGGATGAAGCTCGCCAACGAACTCGGTCGAGACATTGGTATGTACTATGTACACACCGAATTACATCCAAATCGGGTCATAAATACGAGAGTTACAGTGTGACAAAGGTCAGATATATGTATATATATATATGTCAATTTTGAACGGAGGGTGGTTTCGGGGTCTGGGGGTCATAATCGATGAAAATATACCAAAATTTTTTGAAATCGCTTTCCTCCGAACGGCAGCAATAGGTAGCTTTTTGTAATGAAAGCTACCTAAAAAAGAAAAAAAAAAAAAAAAAAAAAAAAGAAAAAAAAAACATTTTTTCAATAGTATTTTTTGTTTAGTTAATTTCATTTTGTTCATTGTAGCATCAGAAATTAATTATAATATTTACTTTATTACATTGACAACTTATTAAGGACAATCAAAAGTGCGCACTTTTGATTTTTTATGTGGCGCCACATAAACACAAAAAAGGAAAAAAAAAAAACATTAAAATATTTTTGGAGGATGAATATACATTTAAAAAATACATTTTCTTACTATAAGAAATTGCTGTTGTTATTCTGCAAAATATACATAACCTTTATCATTTTAATTTTGCACCTCCAACATATGGAAAAAATAAAATAATACATTTGGAAATACATGCGAATATAATTTAAAAAGTTCTACTAAACGGATTTGGATGGAAGTTGCCTTAGTAGTTAAATAAATTATGAAGAAAAAGAAAAAAAGAAATATATATGTAAAATTTGCATTTTGAACAGCAAAACTTACACACTGTGTGATAAGAGCCGCGGTCAAAAGTCAGGTATTAATGATAAAAAATGGTTCTATTGAAATTTAATGATAATTTATTTCTCCCTACCCTCTTTAAGAAATAAACTTGGTTTCGATTATTTTTCCGTGAGGGGTTTCTGAAACTTTGCGGCCTCTGAAATTCCCTAGGGGAGTGCACTTCTAGACTATAATTAAAGATAAAATTCGTAATCTTCCAGCGGGGGGGGGGGGGGGGGGGGTTAGACTGTGAATTCAGCACTCGATCCACTAGCAAAATGAATATTAATAAATAATAAGTTTAATAAATGAAATAATAATTAAAGATGTAAGGGATTTTTTTTTTTCAGGACGCAGAAAAAAAGGAAGAGGTTCAATTCCTCCCCATTCAAATGCAGTTATTCTTTCTTTCTTTTCTTTTTTTTTTTTTTTTTTTTTTTTTTCTTTTAACGGCACATGAGCTATTCCAAAGAATTCGGATTCGGGCAGATGTTTAGTAACCACTGATGCAGTTTTCTTTTTCTGCTACTTTTTTAAAAAATCAAATACTCCCTTACCCCCCCCCCCCCCTCCTCTGTTTCGATTTCACAATCGTAATTTTCTGGAAATTACTATTTGAAACCTTATACATACACACTCTTACAAATTCAGAATATATATATTATATTAAATATTCCATATATATATATTGATTTTATGACTTGATTAATAAATAGCTAAAGCAATTAATTTTTATAGGCATTTTATTATTTATTGATAATTCTAAAATATAAATTTAATTGAAATCGAGTTCACCGCCCCTGTCCACCCCCCCCCCCTTTTCTACAAAGTACTTACAAACATCAAATTTCATTTATGTATTCACTAAAAGTAAATAAATTTATTACTAATTTTAAAATTTGAAATTTACTCGAAACTTTCATTCAATAGCGTACTATTTGATAAATTCAGGGAAGCAACGAAGACAGCGATAAATGTACCAAACAGGTCAATCTAGCGCCAACATATTCCACATGGGAATGCTATGGCAAACGGACGAGCCAGCTCATATATTTAGTAGCCTTACTTTCTAGGCCTATCGTTACCATTAAATATGTCCTGTACGACGATTTCTTCCGTTTTTCTACCACTTCATACTTTTGATAGTTTAAAAAATATATATATATATATTTTTTTTTTTTCAGTTTGCTTCAAAATTTCACCTTTTGCAAAAAATAATTTATACACATGAAATCTAAAAACAGCTTGTTTTCGATCAGAAATGCAAAATCTTGGGAGAGTTGTGTAATATTAAACAGTACCGTGCGAAGAGAAAACTGCGCCCGGAGCAAAGTTTCAATTTGCCTCACACACACACACTTCCCACCAGTGGCTGAGAGGTTCTGCTCTCGAAACTGGTAGACGGGAAGTGCTGGTTCGAACCCAATCGCGCCCGTCGGCCTAATCGTTCGGAGTTTTCGTGGTTTTCTTCGAGTCATGGATTTCCATGCGTAAATACGGGTTAGGTTCCCTTAGAAAGACCCCCCCACTAAGGCCACTCCCCCCTCGGGCCTATATCCCTAGTGTAGATAATCGGCCGTCAAAAATCAACCAACCCACACACGCACACACTTTTCTTTGTGACATGTGTCACAAAATTGAAAAATGCAAAAACAGACATAAATTTTATTGAATACATATTTCGCTTTTATTTTGGAACTTTATGTTTAATTTTAATTCAGTAACTCCAAACAACTAAATCACATAAGGATAAGTGAAAATTGCACTTATATTTTGTCAAAGGGAGTCTGGGAAATGAGTGTAGAAAAATGTATCTGACGTACAGTATAGCAGTTTGCAACTCTTTTGCATTCCCAGAAGGAAACCCCATACTATTTTTATAATACAATAAATTCTGTCTATGGCGGACTCTGTGCAAGCTGGAAATCTGTCTACCGCGGAAAATTTTTCAAGTCCTGACAAACCCATAGAAAATAACATTAATTCTTATTGCATAAGTCGGAATCTGCCTAACGCGGAAACGGAAATGCTTTTAAGGTCCCACCAAAACCAAAATTTTGCATAAGGCGGAAATAAGGATATTTTAAACATGAAAAGCATTCCGTTTATAAAACTCTAAAACTGATATGCATACGTCATATACTCAATGCCGAGAATTTTAATTAAATTCCGTAATAGTTTGAAAAAGTTAGTTTAAATAACTAGATACTGTTTAAATTTTAAGGAATTTTTGCATTTAAAAAATGAAATAATCATTTTTCTTATATAAATTAGCATGTAAAAATTATTATTATTATTAGAAGGATGCACATTTATGAAAATAAGTATTTTCTAAAGTACAATATATTATGCTTTAAGGTTGTACTCAAATTCAAAGTGATAGCTTACTGTCTCATTCTCGAAGTTATTGTGTGTGTGTTTGAGTGTAAACTTCAAATTTGCCGGTATTACAGCAATACTAAGAAATTGAATAGCATTTCTCATTTATCTGTAAAAACTTTCAGAATTTCAGTTTTCAACCGATTTTCGAGTCAGGACAATCAATGAAAGTCGTCGAGCAGTTTATTACAACTCAAGATCCAACCTTTTTATCGAAAACATAAAACGCTATTCTATTGAGGTATGCTTCCTTCCAATAAATCGCGTGTTCAGAAAACACGATCATTTCACGGGTTATTTGTTCTTCGTCGTTCTATCTTGTCTAAGAATATTTGAAAGTGCATCACAAAAGTGGCTTCAAAATCTAAACTCAATACTTCATCGCTGCAGGATAAAGTCGAAGTTACCAAATTAAAAGAAAAATAATTATTCTGTAGGAGTTCTTTGTATTAGGTTTAATCATGGTAAAACTCAAATTTACAATGCTTCAAAAAAAAAAAAAAAAAAAAAAAAAAAGAGTGGAAAGCATCCAATAGAAAAGGAAACGTGCTGTGAAAGATGAAGACATTAAGGCATTAATTTTTGAATGTTTTTCGATTGCTAGAATGAAAAATTTTCTCACATCTGGACTATATTGCGAAAAAATAGGTAAAATAGATTTTAAAGCTTCCAGTGAATGGTTAATGAGTTTCAATAATCTACACAACATTGCCATAAAGCATGATTGCTGACACACGAAAGATGTCCCACAGCATGAAAATCGGGAATGGAAAGGAAACTTTCATCTATTGATTAAAAGATATCAGAAGGACATCAATGCGATGAGACCGTACTATTTTATCGTGTGTGCCAAAAAAGTCCTATGTAAAAGAGGAAGCTAATGCCGCTGAGGTAAAACATCTAACGACCGTGTGTGTTTTGCGAATTTGTAGGGCAGTTTATAAAAAAAGTTAGTGATTGGGAAATTGAAAATGACGTTATGTTTCAAGAATGTTAATATTGTTAAACTGCCTGTGACTTGGAGGTATCAGAAAAAATACTGGTTGTCGATTGTTTTAATGGAGGGATGGCTGAAGGAGTTCAATAGACGAATGATTGAAGAAACAAAAAAATAAAATTGGTTCCTTGATAATGCACATTGTCATGCCGACGTCAAACTGTTGAATATAAATTTGCAATTTCTTCCGGCAGATACTACTGCAGTGACACAGCCAATGGATCAATGAGTTATTAAAATGCTGAGACCTACTACAAAAGATATCTGTTGAGATCGATTATTGCATCTTTTGATAATTGTTCTTCAGCTATCGACCTGACAAAAAACATCAGCGTTTTCGATGCTGTTAAATGGATTGCCAAACTTTGCTCAGAAATGCCGCCTGAAAAGTCTAACTGTTTGCTAGGAAAGCAAATGAGGATGACCACGCTTCTGAAAACGTTATAGACAGCGGTGCAATTCAAACAGGACGGCTTGAGAAGAATTAGGTACCTCGGAATTATTTTTCTTGCTCAGAAAAATTAAAGATAATAATACCGATAATAACATACTTACGTGTTAGTGCAGAATGCATGGTAAACCGAAAGAAAAAACAAACATCGATAAAGGATTATTTTTTGATTTTTTTAACTACTATGCGAAACATAAAGTAAGTAATTGTATTGATTAAATTAAATGATTTTCATTAACTTTCAGAATTAGAGCAATTTCATATTGGTAATATTTATTTTTGTGTTCAAATAATGTGTTTCGAAATTATTAAAAACAATAAATTGAATAACAATCTAATTTCATTTTAAAGAATATTACTAAAAGTTACGAACGTAAAAAAATATGCGATTTGCGCTTTTTTGGGGGGGGGGGGGGGAGGCTCTTTTGCATAAGCTGGAATATTGTCTAAGACGGAAAATTTTCTCAGTCCCGACCGATTCCGCCTTAGACAGAGTTGACTTTATATGTTTTTGTCACAAGCACAGAAAGAAAATTACAGACTCAGGAAAGAGAATGCTAATGAAAGAGAATAAGACAAAGGCCTAAAACAAGTTTTGAAAAGAATTAAGTCCTTATTCAAAAATATGTATTTGGGTGTAGGGTAAGGGACAATGCAATGACTTTGAAACGAAAAAGGAACGCACTTTCATTGGGATAAAAATTCCCAATATGTAAATATATAATTCTTTTTTTTTTTTTTTTTTTTTTAAAGGAAGAAAAAACTAGGTTTGAAGTATAAATTTGGCGCCCCCCTCAATTTCCGCGCCGGGGGCGGCCGCACCTTCGTCCCCGCTTTGCACGGCCCTGATATTAAATGCGCATTCATTGTAGCATTAGATAATTTGAACTTTACCTTACCTTATTATAGACTATAAGTATCTACATTATAAATTTTTTAATTTAGTATATCGGTATCTTAAGTTTTAATATTTTGTTTAATTTTTAATTTTAACAAACATTTATTTTTGGAGGATGTCCATTGCTAAAATTTTCATGATCATCATTGAAACGTAGGATGGTTATATTTATTTTTCTTCTTACAATTTAATTAATTTTTCTTTCATAATGGCATATATCACTGCAAAATTATAGTTAATGCTAATAGAATAATGTATTACAAATACAGTTGGAGAATAATGATTATAATTAATAATAACTACTATTAGGAAGTTAGTGTTATTGGTGAAAACCATGTATAGATGCATGGGCTAATACATAGATGAAAAAAATTCTTTTCGCGAAATATAGAATAATTTTAGATTTTTTTTTTTTTTTCTTAATTTCTCCAAAGGTACCAAGAAATGCAGTTAAACTTCTTACTGCAAGTTCCTCAATTTTTTTTTACCCGGGATCATTTGATCAGTTTCAAAAACTGATAGTCAATTATTATTTTTTATTTTTTCACATTTATCTATCCGTAAACTTCGCGTAAACAGCAAACCCAGCTTTGAAGTATTTTCCTGTGCATTATATCTTTATTAGAGAACTACAGATGGCGCCACATCTCAGAGAGTTCCTTGTTTGTTCCAAATTGATGTTGACCCGATCGACAAACGAATTCTTCTGTTTTTGTTATTGTTTCTCTAGTTTTATTTTTATACAAACTTTCTGGAATTGTGCAAATTTCTTTTACAATGGAACTGGAATTTAAAATACCAGAAAAATGGTCTTCTTGGTCCATAGGTCGTTTGATATATGAAGTGATTAAAGACAGAAAAACTTTTGTCCACTGGCTGATGAATCGAAATCTAATCCCAGAAAATAAATATTGTAATGAAGGTCACGAAATGAAGTTAAGTTTTATAAAATCATCCTCCTGTCCAACTTTCCGATGTCGTCGCCAACATACCGATGGAAGAGCCAGGCAACAAAATCTTATGAAAGGTACAATGTTTGAATCTTCAAAATACCCACCAGAAAAGATTATGATGATTTGTTTGTTATTTGCGAATAGTTATTCATTTAATGAAGCCTTCAGAGAAATGCAAATTTTCGGAAAAGTTGAATCAAAAAATACCATTACGAATTTTTATAATTTTTGTCGCGATTTGATTTCTAGATGGATGATTGAAAATCAAGCTGATGATAAAGAAAAGCTTGGTGGTCATGACAGAACTGTGATTATTGAAATGCATAAGTTCGAAAGATCTAAATTTTTAGGTAGAGATAATTTCGAAAGTGAGGAAAAGTTTGTAATCGGAGTAGTCGAGCGTGAAACAAACCGTTATCGAGTACAAACTTTTCACGGTGAGAAGCCTAATGATGAAACTTTGTATACCTTCACTCATAGGCGTAGAGTTATATGGGCCCGTGGGGCTTGGGCCCCTCCAATATTTTTTCAGATGGGCTATATTTTTTAACGTCAACTGACATAGAAAAAACCCTCAGATTTTGGAATTCCATACAATTTACAAAAGTTTTTAGCGTATAATGTTTTTGATGGATAATTGTTCTTTCTCTAAATTCGCTGTTTACTTTTATTCTTTATAAGCAAGTAAAACAACTGGAAAATTTTAGCGTGGCATTTGGGAAAAAACTAAGCACTCTCCAAGGATGGGTTTTTCTTCCTTCTTTGGACACTGGGCACACTTTCTGGGATGAATTTTTTTTTGATTCGGCGTCATAAACATAGGGTAATAAATTCACGTTTTTAACGGACAACAAATGGTGTCCGATATGATCTGATTAGAGCACAGATAAGATGGTTCGCCGTTTCCCGAACCTACAAAGAAAGTGGCTCCAATTTACGAGCTTTGAAGAACTCATGAAGGAGGGGGGGGGGGGGGGGAGAGGAGTTAGGTTTTTTTTTAAATGATGCAACTAGAAGTCAGGAAGAATCACCAGTACCTCCAAAGCATAGGGAGAAATAAAGGGAGAAATTCTTTGTCTCTAAATCATGCATAAAGCTCATATTAAATTAAAATAGTTCAAATCTGTCAAGCGGTCTCTCTGTAGTAAATGGCGATTCACCAGGATCTGGTAACAATAAACAGTACATATTCAGTTGTTCTTATTCAGGCCGAGCAAGTAACACTTTCTCAGGTCCATTTTCTTTCATTAATATCAGGCTGAGTGGGGACCAGATCTAAATCTTTTCTCTAAACCCGGGCCAGGCCTAAACTTAAAAATACATTAAAATAATAAATATTGCAGCCTACAGCACTTCTATAAAGATGAAGATTATAAACATGAAAAAAAGTTAAGATAAATATTTTTGGTCAGAAATCCTCGTACAAGAAAATTTTTCAATCAAATCGACGTAAAAATCAATGTTTTGTAGAAATTCACTCAGACCGGGCCGAGATTTTAACTTTCTTCCAGGCCGGGCTCGGGCCGAACTTTTAGCTGTTATACCGGGACAGGCCAATATTTTTTTTACTACGGGCCGGCTCGGGTCGAACTTTTAAATTTTTTACCGGGCCCAGCCGAATTTTTTTTCTATGATTCGGGCCGGACCTGGAATTTTCGGCCCGTGCAGAACTCTACCACGGTCTCAACTGGTAAAGGTCAATAGGCTCATATAAGTCAATATAAACTCTGTACTGTTATATAACAGGTTTTTTTTAAATACAAAAATCATTACATTTGTGAATGATTTAATTTGGAGATTGAAAAAAAATTCTGGAATGTCAATTTTTAAGAGAAAGAATTTTGTTTTAAGGTGAAAAAACTGTGAAGGACTCAAGTTCTTTCTAAAGATATCCCTGCTTACAAATAAGATTTTCCATGTTAAAGTTTTCATGAGGGACACTATATATGAAGAAAAAAAATAAATAAAAGTAACAGAATGTAGCAATTATTAAATTTTGACTGCATTATTTTATAAATGAAATTTCAATTTTTTCAGTTTGGTAAAATTGAAAAAAAGCCCTTCGGAAAAAAACTGAAAAGCCGGGTTTTTTCCCCAAAGTTTCAGTTTTTTTTCTGAGCATTCCCATTTCTATCATTCCACGTTAGTCCGTGATGTAAAATAATGCTGATTACTTTTTGGTGTAAATTGGCCATCAGGTGCCGCTGCGATGCAGAATTTTTCCTGATTTTCGTAATAGCTCTATCTTGAAAACTAATGCACAAATTTTCATCAAACTTCAAATTCAGTTAGACGTTGATATATGTTGTCCTTTATTACGTTTTGGTGTAAATCGTGCAATAGGTGGCGCTGCTATGCCCCGTTTTTCACGATTTCCGCAATTATTCTGCCTCAATAACTAATACACAGAATTTAATAAGACTTCATATTCTGTTACACTTTCATATAAATAGATCTTTTATTAGTCTTGGGTGTATACAGCACTATAGGTGTCACTTTTATGCTCTTTGAGCTGAAAATTTTTCTTGCAAGAGGGTGGATGCCAAAATTCAATTGTTTGTTTCGATGCGATGCTTATATCTCCTTTTAAAATGCACACAATTTAAAAACATATATCTTTAGAATCACTATGATGGAGATGAGCGTAGATTGTCATTTAATTTTGGGTAATTTTGGGCACTATGATAACGAATTTTGAAGTATTAACATGTATGAGATAGAAGAAAGTTTTGGGATTGGCACATACGACTAGTATTTCTTGTTTTCGCACCGAGTTCCTTAACATAATATAAAAAAATAGTTTTTGTCGTCCGAACTGTCCGAAATTTATGTGTTATAAATATAACTGTACTACTGTACCCGAATACTCCATAAAATTTCATGAAAAATATGCATATTTAATAGCGAAAACGTGTGCCAAAGTCAAGCGAAACCGCGCCGAAACTGTTTTTTAGCTTTTGCATCCAAATTTTCTAAGATTTTATTAATTTTTTTAAATACTTCTTTCTACTGGTTCGAACATTACGAAATTTTTATGTTAGATGTCAAGTCCAGTCTTTCGAAATGCTCTAAAAAGATTGTGGAAAAAAGATAATCTCGTCATGGTGAGGCGTGAAGTGACCTGCAGTCGCGAATTTGTTCTAAGAATTAAAATTAGTCTTTTAGAAAACCGATTCCACCGGTGACGAGAAGATCTTAGCTTTCAATATGTATTTTTTGTGAATCGGTACAGTCGTGGAAAACAAAAAGTAATGCAAAAAATTATCGTAGAAGAAAGTTACTGGTACCACACGATTGGTAATAAAGTTTACTTTTAAATGATGTAATATAAAATTTGCTTAGGCTACATATTAAAACGAACCATAACTTAGTTTTTTCAATAGCAGTACATAATTCTGACAGCATAAATGAACTCTACATCCTTCAATTAGCCTAAAAACAAATTTTTATGTAATTTGTATGATAAGTTTCCAAGAAATTATTTAATTTAAAACGAGTGTATTTTAGGGGCTGTATCTCAAATGAAGTTCGGTACTCGGTTGTTGGCCGAGAGAGCCCCTTCTTGATCAAGGCATCTTAAGCGCCACTCAAGCAGTCATTGTGGACTGCTAGATTACAGGATAGCATAAAGATATTTCAAAATATCTAGTCACTTCTATCATAGACGGCCCCTTAAACCATCATTTTGCTGTTTTCTAAGCATAATTTGAAAACTACTTGGAAGAAAAATGGAAAATTTTGGATTTCCATAAAGCAGGACTTAATAAATCTAAATCCATCAAAAAAATTGTAGGTTGTAATTCATAATTTTTTCGAATATTAATTTCATAATTCATATCATAAAATTATAAAAATTACAAATTCAACATTTGGGTATTTTAGTATTATTGCTACACAAAAAATTAGCACATTAGGAGTATAATTTCAGGAGATATTAATAAAATATGGAAATGTAATTTAACATTAGAAGTACTAAATTTTGAATGTTTATAATTAAAAAACTTATCATTCATATGACTTGAAATTTGGTGTCTAGGCATAGTTTGAACCGAAGGTTTGAAATATTTTGTTAAAATTGGGTATTGCCATTGAAAAAAAATAAAGTTTGGGTTCGTTTTAATATGCAGATGGCCCCTAAGCAAATTTTATATACATCATTTAAAAGTAGACTTTATTTCCAATCGTTCGGTACCAGTAACTTTCTTCTACGGTAATTTGTTAAGGAGTTAGTAGGGGGGTGTTTACTTTTTTTTTCTCCATGACTGTACCTCTAAAATTGAGCCCTAAATAAGCACTGGCGAAAGGGAGAAAAAGTCGGCTGAGAAATCCCTTTTTGAAAAAAAAAAAAAAAAATTCAAAAGTTAAGGATAATATTTTTTGTAACTGATTGCGGCGTTTGAGACGTAAAAGTATGAAGTATAAGAATATGTCGTCCGTCTTTCCATATTTTAAACGGCACGGCTGATGAACATTAAAACAAAACGGAAAAAGAAATGTATTTAGTTCTTTCTTCCTTTCCACTCGAAAAATAGGTTCTGGTGATGCACGACCGCACCTCCGCCAATTTTTAAAAAAAGATCTCCTTTTTGATGAGTTTTTAATTAATATCTTGGCCAATTATCAAAAAATTAAAAATGTGAGCCTCAGGGGCATCCATCCCTGCATTGAACTATTCTCATATAAATTTTCAGACCTCTGCGGGCAGTAGATTTTCTAGTCATAGGCAATAAACACACACAAACAGCGATGTTGTCTTTATTATTAGATATATAGATATTTATGATATATGTATAGTAAAACCTGTCTATGGCATAATCCTAATCGGCCCCACCAGTGGCTGAGAGGTTCTGCTCTCGAAGCTGGTAGACGGGAGGTGCTGGGTTCGAACCCAATCGCGCCCGTCGGCCTAATCGTTCGGAGTTTTCGTGGTTTTCTTCGAGACGTGGATTTTCCATGCGTAAATACGGATTAGGTTCCCTTAGAAAGACCCCCACGGAGGGCACTTCCCCCCTGGGCCTATATCCCTCGTGTAGATAATTGGCCGTCAAAAATCAACCCAACCCATAATCCTAATCCTGTCATAAATGGAAACTTTTCATACTACAGAAGGAAAGATTGCCGTACAATTTTACTTAATTAGCCAGAAACCTATCTTAAACAGAATATTGTTTCGGTCGCTTACGATTGCTTTTACAAAGGTTTTACTGTATGTATACAAGGTTAACATGTGTAAACGGAACATGTCTATAATGAAATCTTGTCTAATGGCAAACATTTCATGATCCCATCAAAAGGAACGCTTTGAATTTTTACCTGCTAATGTAGGCAAAAACCTGCATAAAAGGGAAACTTTCAGCAGTTATTTGTCGTTTTGCTATTTTTGTACTCATTACTTAGTAAATTAATTCCCTGTCGCAGGGAATGTAGACCCCCCTCCCCTTGTCTCCGCCACTGGCTGAGCCCCTCCAATAATTTTGAAAACTCTACGCCTATGCCTTCACTGTGACGTATGTTTTGCCGCAGACGATAATAATAAGTAATTCTGAAGCCGTTAAAAATACTTTCGAAAACTGTGAAGACTATTATTTATATGAAATTGAAGAAGAAACGATTCCTCCAGAATGTAGAACATTGTTACAAACCACAGAATCTTCGTGGCACCATCGAAAACAAAGAGGGTATCCTGCTGGTCACTCAGAAGGAGAACGTTATCTGGAATATTTATTTAGAAGGAAAATGGCTTTCGAAAAGACTGAACCATTTGATCAGCTAATTGAAATAATTAGTCTGTATTACCCTAAAACGTGAAGCTATTGTATCGAAATCTATTAATGATAATTTTCTATTAACCCAGCCGCGGGTAACCTTTTTCAGTGGGTTACTTTTTTTAAATTAAGATTGTTTGATTCCCACCACTTTTTTGAAGTAGAAATAGTCACTTTATTTAAATACTGATTAAATAATGCGAGAATAAGCCGAGTTATACGCTTTTAAGGCTGTTCTCAAATCCAAGAGGGCAACTTTATGAGTTTTAATTTATTTTTGTTCGGAAATGCATGAAACTAGAAGGTGTTGTTGTTCAGAAACTAAGTCATCGAGCTGTTTTTTCAGTTTCTTCCTTTTTTTTTTCTTTTTTCTTTTTTCTTTTTTCTTTTTTTTTTTTTTTTTTGCAAACGCAGGAGATTTTTCAGAAAATAGTGTCAAAGTGGGCGTTTTGAACCGAATTTCCGCGCGAAAGTAGAATACCCACTCAAGGAAGGGCGAAAAACGTGTTTGTCACGTGATCCAAATCGCTTATAACTCAATAGGTAATTTATTTATTAAAAAATGGAAAACACTGCTCGATTGCAAATCGCTTCCATGGTCAGGCTTTCTAATTTTATATCTTTCGTTAAAAAATGAATCTGTAAATGTGTAAAAACTTTCTCGCTTGTTGAGCAGAGCAATTGAGAACAGACTTAAAAAAGTGGTGGGAACCAAGCAATCTGAATTTTTAAACAGTAGCCAACTGGAACGCGAAAAAAACGTTTCCCGCGGCTGGAGGGTTAAAAAAAAAACCATTTCTGACATGCTATTTTATGTTGGAAAGGCTACTTCGCTCATGCGAAAACACACGCTCGCTAATGTTAATCCTACAGGAGAATTTTTCTCGTTTGCATTTAATTATTTTTAAGTGATTTTTTTTCTGTATATCTGACGTTATTTCTACAAAGGCCGTTTTTTACTTTTTCAATTTTGTTACAGGATTTTTTTTATGAGGATACTTTCACTTTCGGAACCAACAAAATCGAAGTGCCTTTATAGAGATAGAGCTTGGTTATCCAATGAAAAAAAAATCATTTATAAATATGGAAATACAAATGAGATATTAAAAAAAATCTGCCGTAGGATTAACACTGGCAAGCATGTGTTTTCGCGTGAGCAATGAGATTTTAAAATGACGTACTGCATTTTTAAATATCAACTTCTGAAATTTTCAATATGCCAAAAATATTACTAAAACTTTTATTTCTTTTTAAAAATACTTTAAATTTAGGGAAATAATTTTTGAAAATGGAACATCTCGATATCTGACGCAACTTTCTGCTGGTGAAAACCAAATTTTATAAAATATATTAGTTAATGTATAATCTGATTTTAAATTTTTTCGTAGATTAGCATAGAATTTTAATTTGGCAAATATCAGTGATGAGACCTTTACTCACGCGAAAACACCCGCCCGCTAATGCTAATCCTATGGGACATGTTTTTAGAAATATCTCCTTTGCATTTCCATATTTTTTAATTTTCTTTTGCATTGGATAGCTGGGGTCGATCTCTAAAAGACCGTTTTTTAGTTTTTCGATTTTATTATTATTATTATTTGCAGTTTTTTTTATGAGGATTTTTTCATTTTTAAAAATTATCTTCATAAATTTAGAAAAGGGGGAAAAGTTAACATATATTTTTTTAAGTACTTAAAATGTAGGCCAATAATTTTTCAAAACTTAACTCATCGATATCCGACGTCAACTTTCTATGATGAAAACCAAATTTCATAAAATGCATTAGGTAATGTATAATCTCATTTTTAAATTTTTTTGTAGGTTAACATAGAATTTTTCATATGGCAAAAATCGATGATACGTTCTTTAAGTCTTCAGAGATGAAGGAATTAGAATTGTCTTGTTTTCATAACCAACGGCATAAAAAATATTGTGCAATCTGTTTTCATTTAAAATAACTGATATCACAGATCTTTGAACATAACTTTATTGAAATTTTTGTAAAATTTCTTTCTCTAATACTACATTTAAATTTCCTCGAGAATAACGATAAAACTACACGTTTCGAAACGAGTAATCCTTCTTCGTCATACTAAATCTGGATCAATTACTGTCAGAACAGATGCAAGGAAGAAGTAATATTTTTTTAATATTCTCTAATTTTTTCTCTGTTATTTATAGCTATATTTCTTCTTTTATTTTAATGCTGTTTCTGCTTACGTATTCTTTGCGCGAGCTTTTGAAGGAAAGAAGAGGATTCTTTGAGTCCTGTTCCTTCTTTTTTTTTTTTTTTTTTTTTTTTTTTTAAGTTTTGTGTTTGCTTTTGTAATAGTTACCTGAACCTTTTATGAAAAAGAAGGTTTTATTCTTTCGAAATTGGTTGCTTTTACTCTGCTTCTATGGAATATTTAAGACATGTATTTTATTTTGTATTTCACTTAGAAAACCCTGCATATATACCATTCCCGTTACTGAATTACAAAAATGAAAACTTAAATGCATTGTATAAAAGTAAAAAAAAAGTATAATGTATTTTGGTGCAATAAAGTCTTAGTCATGAGACTGAACTACTAAATAATATAGTTTGAGTATCACAGTTTTTTTTTTCTAATAAAAGAAGATTCATTGCATCAAATCGCTTTAATTTATATACGGTAAAGTTTCTGAATAACGGACACCAGAGGTGAGTTGAATTTGTCCGCTATTCGGAGGCGTTCGCTATTGAGAGGTAAAAACATAGAAATATACAGTGAAACCTCCCTGTGCGACCACCTCCCTAAACAATGATTTTTTTATGGAACGAAATTTATTCCCATAGGCTCAATATTAATTTTACCTCCATTCAGAGACCATCCCAGTTTAACTCCCTCCATGAGCGACCCATTTCTTTGAAAAAAAATTAAACAAATTCCGTTTTTTCCTGCTCGCTTGAAGAAGGTTTTATTAGAAAAATAATTCCGGAGGGCGCATTATTCATGAAACTTCTAAACTAAGTTCAGATTTTTTTATTATTATTATTCAGGTAACTTTTAAGTGTTTAAAACCCTTTGTGCCTTTATAGGCAAGGAATTTAACTCTGATGACGAATTAAGAATGACGGTTAATAAACCCCCCTACCCTATTCTGTTAGGAAACCCTCAAAGAAATAGATAAATTAATGAAATCGTCATTATTTGTTCTCATCCAAAAGAAGAAAAAAATTGCATTTATTTACTGAACTTCGAAAGGACTTGAAAATAAAAGTTAGGAAAGATAAAACCGTAAAATCAAAGATAACGTCAATATGCAGTCGGACCTCTATTTAACGAACCTCTATTTTGCGAACTTTTCCTTGGAACCAAGAACATTTTGCGAATTTCTTCGTAAAATAACCTCCAAATAGCGAAATGCATTCTCTGTTTAACGAACTTTTTTCTTGTGATGTAATTTTTTTTTCTCCCCATTTCTTAAAATATTTCTGGACATTTCAAACTTATTCTTTCTTTAAACACATTTTATGATGTTCAATGGCCTTGAACTGGTTTTACCAGGCACCTTTTTTGTCAGCAGTGAGAATTCGGTAAGTACGGAGGACGAAGACGATAATCCCTTAGAGTAACTTAAAAAAATGTGGATACAGATGAGAAAAAAAAGAAGAAATTAACCATGATATGCTGATTGATGATTGTATTTCACTCAATTCTGAAATTAAGACGTCGGAAACACTATCCGAATTGGATATTTTCAACAGTGTGAAAAATAAAAACAATACAGCAATGAATTGCGATGAAAACGAATATGATGATGATGGAAATGATCATGATGCAGGAATTAACAAAACTTCGTATGATGAAATGCTAAAATCATTTGAAACAATCCGACGCGGATTATAGTTAGAAGAAAATACGCATGAAGGGGTTTTTGGTGCATTGCAAAGATGCGAGACGTATTATGAGAGGAAGCACTTAAAAAAAAAAACTCAGACAAAATTAACAGAGATTTTCAGAAACTAAATTTAAGGACGCATATGTTAATGTATGGATAAAATTATTTGTTATAATAATAATAAATACGATAAGATCATTAAAAGTCGTTAATTTTAATGTAAAACTATTTACTTTAAACAGAAAATACAGTGAATTCCCGAACAATGTTTTGTTTTCCTTGCAGATTTCAAAGATTTAAACACATAGAAAAATGAATTGATGATGGATATTGGTGGGCAAAATAAATAAAACAAATCGATATAAATCATAAAAAAATGTGATTAATTACTTTTAGTAAAAATATTTAGTGTTTATGAATTTAAAATCTGTTTTATGTAGTTTAAAGTATTTTAAAAGGTGAATCTCTATTTAACGAATTTCCCATATAACGAACTTTTTTTCGGGATTTAGCGACTTCGTTAAATAGAGGTTCGACTGTATTAATTTTTTAAACTCTGCAGTAATTAACTTTTGTAATTAACTTTAGTTTTGTTACTTAAATTTTCATATTTTTTCCTAATGGGAAAAATAAATTTTAGTAACATTGTTACCTGTTTTCAACAATTAAAATCTAGATTAAACATGAACTCCATTAAGAGACCACCTCTCGAAGCGACCAATTTTTACTGGAACGGAAAGTGGTCGGTTTAAGGAGGTTTTAGTGTACTATATTTGTTCAGTATTGTAAAAAAGTGTCCATTATGAAGTTTTTTCCGCACAGTCCCAACAAGCATACACCTCTACTTAGTAGTCACTTTACAAAACTGAACAGCTATAAATTTCTAAGCTTATACCTCTGAATAGCAGACAAATTCCGCGCTCAAACTGACCTTATTCAGAGATTTTACTATATATGCGTGTGTGTGTGTTTTGTTTTATATTTAATTAGATTTCAGTTAAAATTATTTTGTAAAACCGTTATTTTTTCAACGAATTGCGAACAGGAAATCATTAGGTGCCTCATAAGGAAAAAAAGAAAAATTGTAAATAAAACAATAATAATACTATTGAAATTTGTATTTGTACACTAATATTAAATTAATATTTTAAAATAAACACTTTCACTTTAAAAACTGTTGTATTTTTATTTCATGCAGTTCTATGATGTGTTCAGTCGAATTTTAATGACTTCAAAAGAATTGTTTTTAAATTGTGCCAAAAGAAAAACATTTTTTTTTTCTTACGTCTTTAGATACAAAGTTCCTAGCTTATAAAGACTGTGCCGAGATTGATTTGTATTTTAATAATATTTTCATATTATTTTTTGTTGCTTTTTCTATAAAAAGATTTTTAGCTTATTTTTAAATTAAAATCAGCATTTGCATCAAACTTTGTATTTCAATGTAATTATTAAAATATTTTGTATGTAGCAATTTCTAATTTGCTAATAAAATTATTTTGATTCTACAGAGGTTTTATCATTTATAAATTACACAGCACCTCAGTTGATTTATTAATGTTTATAAGTTGTACTTCAACAATAATAAACGATAAAATTGATTTTCGAATTATATATGTAGACTCTAATACTAATTTATTGCTACCAATCACATTTACATACTATGATTTCAGGTAGAAGGCGTATACGGTGATAACTTTTCTTTCCCAGGACTGTGTACCACTCCCACTGGAAATAGTGTCTACTTTCCAAATACGAATGTATTTTTTTGTAATAGGTGCCATCTACAAATTAAAAATTGCATCAACTTTCATTTTTCCAATAAAAATACCCACTTTAGGATCTAATGTTTCCTTGTATCGAGGCATCCCGATTAAGGTATAGTTTATATAATTTACCTTAAGGTTGTTCTCAAATCCAAAGGGTCAACTTTCTGACATAAGTTTTAATTCATTTTTGTTCGAAAATGCATGAAACTAGCTGGTGTTGTTGTTCAGAAACTATATCATCAAGCTGTTTTTCCATTTTATTTCAAACGCGATAGATCTTTCAGAAAAAGTATCAAAATGTACGTTTTGAACCGAATTTCCGCACGAAAGTAGAAAAATCACTCAAGAGCGGGCGAAAAACGGATTTGTCACGTGATCGAAAACGCTTATAACTCAATGGGTAATTGATTGATCAAAAAATGGAAAAAACAGTTCAATTCCAAATCGCTTCCATGGCCAGGCTTTCCAATTTTATATCTTTCCGTTAAAAAATGAATTTGTAAATGTGTCGGAACGTTTTGCGCTTGTTGAGCAGAGCAGTTAAGAACAGCCTTAAGGAAGCTCTTCACTCATTTGAAAACACCCGTTCGCTAATGTTAAACCTATGCACAGGTTGTTTTCGAATCTCTCGTTTAAATTTAAATGTTTTTAAACGATTTTTTTTTTTTTTTTTTTTTTTTGCATAAGATAGCATTGATCTCTAATATGACTATTTTTTCTTACTTTTTCGATTTCGGTTGCAGATTTTTTTTTTAATAAAAGTACTTTTACTTTCGGAACCAGTTTCGAAAGTGAAAGTACCTTTATTAAGAAAATATGCAACCAAAATCGAAAAAATACAAAATGGCTGTTATTATCGTTAAAGTTAATGGTTCAAACTTGGAACATGTTTTTCCAATTGTTTTGCTTTAATTTTGATTTAGCAAATTAAAAATATATATTTTTTTTCTTTTGAAATGTGGTGTTGGTGTAGTTTATGACGGCCGATTATCTACACGAAGGATATAGGCCCAATAGGGTGTGTGTGTGTGGGGGGGGGGGGGGGGACTGCCCTCCGTCGAGGTCTTTCTTTAGAAAGGCCCTCACGGACGGCTTTTCTTTTGAACTTTCGTTCTTGGGACCCTTCTTTTGAAAATGTGATTTTTTAAAAATAAGTTAGATAATTTCTTTTTAATTTTTACTTTCAATATTTTTAATTTATTTTCTAATTAATATTCTTTTAAATGCTGAATCAAAATTAAAGCATGCATATTTATGTTTAATTAAATGAAAAGTTCTGAAATTTTACAAATAATATTTCGAGTTATAACGATTTGAAACTACCCCACTTAAGAAAAATAAAATAAAATTGTTTAAAAAAAACTTTTTGAGGAGTTTTGTGATATGATTTTGTTTACAAATTATATGGTTAATCATCTAAAAAAAAAAATTCTAACTCAATAAACAAAAAAAAATTTTTTATGTGTCCCGGACCTTTTTAAACTTACTGGGGAATCGAACCTGGGCTTCCCGGGCTGCAGAATATAGGTAAAAAGCATTATTTTTTTTAAACTGAAAACTAAAAAAAAATTTTTACATTTAATGTATATTGGGCATTCTCACAATCTTTTGACTTTCATGTCCCTGCATAATAATTTTTATTTTAATACACTTTTTTGTGTTTTTTTTTAATTTCATATACTGGGGAACATCCCATTGCATGATTGCACAACAATATTAACGAGACAAATAAGTTTTGGGCGATGTTGAGGGTCCAAACACCTGGAAAACTCCTATACCGTCCCGTGTCCCTGATGCTGGTTTTTAAGTTTGGAGATGTTTGGATAAAATTGTTTCAATAAAAATAATTCGAGGTAATTTTTTTCTGAAACTGGAACTATTGTTTTATATAAATACTAGAAAGGTAGCCCGTCAAAAATGACGGAAATTTAGATATAAAGATATATACAACTCATGGGCAAGAATATGAGTTTTCTCGCTTGTTCCGCAGTGATAGATGAAAATAACACATTTAAAGAACGAAACACATTTATGAAAAACTGTGTACAGTAGAAGACCACTAATCTTCACAGTTTGGTTCCAAGTGTTATGCAGATTTGAGGCTTTTTGCGGTCATGTCTATTCAATCTTTGTTTTTTAAATTCATATATTGGACAATTTAGATTGTTAAGCTTTAAAAATAAATAAATTTTACACTTGAAGTAAGGTAAAAACTATTAAATTATCGTATACGATTTCATGAAATGGTATTATACGGTATTATATGTGTGTGCTTCACGATCTTGGTTACGACGTTGGCGAAATTGGCTGCAACTTGTCATAATCCTAATAGTGTGGGCCGCTATAGCAAAAAAGTAACCAGTTTTTAGCAAAATTTCTGATGTAAAGTAGTTTTCAAAAACTTGTGTAAAATTGCAGGCCGTTCTCATGTTATGTCAGTCCTAAGAATAATATTTCTAACACTGAAGAGTTTCCATGTATATATGGAATTTAGAAAAGCTTCTCCAAAAGAAAGGTCCTGAAATGACATTGTAATTCCTCTAACCAAAGATTAATCGGGCACTGATGTTGTTTACTGAAATCTAATAAATACTGTTATTTTGAATATTACAACAGAATTAAACAGTTAAACTTATTTAACTTAAACCCGCTGTTACTTCTGATGTTATTTTTTACTATTAAGAAAGAAAATTATTTAAATTTTTCAAATCATGCATTTATCATTTTTTTCCGCCTTTAATAACTAAATAATGAAAAAATATGCTTTTGTTCTGAGCTCATAAATATGACAATAAAATAATGTAACTAAGAGACATTGCAAAATTAAATCTTTGTGATTTCAAACCATAAACAAACGATATCGTCACCACGTTACCTACTATGATGCCATTAGAATATTGTCCATTGATTGTTGGAGAACTTACTTTGTGAATGATTATCTCAATGATTTAAAAATTTTTTAAGTTTCACGATGAATGAATCACTTGTGTTTGTTTAGGTTTATGGAATGAGATATTAAGCTGTGAACCTAATTTCAACTAAAGTTATCCAAGGATATACGTATTTTTAATTGAAATTAAAAACAATGCTTTGATCTCGAAATAAAAAGTTTTAGTTTGTATAATTGGTTATTATTTGTGGAACAGATGTCATATTCGCCCCATATTGGCGCGATTTTTTTCGGTTGCCAATTTGGCGAAAACATCAACAGCTCAAACAACATAATCCGGGTTACCACATCAAGCCCTTTAGCGCAAGTTAAGTACCCGTTGCCTATGTGATATTGGCGACCGAAAAAAATCGCGCCAATATGATGCGAATATGACATCTGTACCATTTCTGTTAATTATTTATTTAGGTACTTTTCCATTATAGCGCATTTAAAAAAAAAAGCTTGGCGCAATTCGGGCATCAGAAAGTGAGATATGTTGACAAAATATATAAATAGCTATGAAAACAAATCTAATGAACTTTTATTTTTGTTTATATATGCACTTATATACATAAAAAAAATCGTTTCTAAATATATATAATATTTTTTTATATACAAATTACGGCACAGATTTCAGATATGAACCGGGATACCTAACTGGCGCTAAAATGGTGTTATTTTACCTGCTATAGTAACCCGGCTATTGTTTTTTATTTATTAATAAAGTGTTTATTTACTTTTATTTTCTGTTTTTAAGTATATAAATTGTTTTGTTCCAAAGCTATTATTCAAACTTTTATTTATTTATAGTTATTTCCTTTTCAAAATGATAGCAAATAATTTAAAAATATGGTACTTTTCGGTTAGCCGGGCGCCAGTGTTATATATACATATGTATGTATACCTATATATACATATATACACACACACATATATATGTATACATATAGCTTCTATATATGTATAAATATAAATATATATGTATATATAGGTATACATACATATGTATATATAACACTGGCGCCCGGCTAACCGAAAAGTACCAAAAATATATAAGTAACTGGTATTCGAAAGCGAGATATCTGCCAAATTGGCGTCAGAGAAAAATCACGCAAACCCCGATGCGTATATGACATATGTGCGAAAATTACTGCACAGATGTCATATTCGCCCCATATTGGCACGATTTTTGGTACAGATGTCATATTCGCCCCTTATTGGCGTGATTTTTTTCGGTTGCCAATTTGGCGAAAACATCAACAGCATAAGCAACATAATCATGGTTACCACATCAAGCAAAATAACGACACTTTGGCGCAAGTTAAGTACCTGTTGCCTATATGGTATTGGCGACAGAAAAAAATCCCGCCAATACGGGGCGAATATGACATCTGCACCCGATTTTTTTTTCTGACGCCAATGTCATATACACATCGGGTACTTAACTCTCGCCAAAGTGTCGTTATTTTGCTTGATATGACATCTGAGCCAAAATTACATCTGTTTATTATAAAAAATGGGTAAATAGCTTTTTTTACATTAAATAAAGGTACTTGTTAGAGTTATCCCTTCGACCAAATTACTGTCGCCAAATTGTAAGATTAAATGCCAATAAAGGTTGACATTAAACATGATCATATGTTTCTTACGTCGTCAAGTGATTTTTAATTCGGCGTTATATTTGTATTTTTATTAATGTTTTGCTAATTTAATTGATCTTTCGTTATTTAAAATAAAAATTATGTCAATTTGTATAATTTGGCGAGTGGTTTGGCGATTTATATAATTTGGCGAAACTGGTCGACGGGATAGCTAACAACTACCTAAATAAATTGCATACATATGGAAAAAATTGCTTGTGAGTATGAAGCAGTAAATAGGTTGTCAGAAAATACGTTGGCATACTTCTTTCTCGCCAATCAACTTTTCTCCGAAGCCATCAACCGCCGCGGCGAGCGGCCCATCTTCGTCCGCAACCCTTTATTCTTCTACTCTACTCCGACTCTTTTGCGGAAGCAAGATTCCCAGGAGCCCAGCCACGTCCCGAATGAAAGACTCTCTACCGAAAGCCAGATTGAAAAAAGAAAAAAAAAAATCAAAAATTGAAACCGGACAAATTTAAAAGAGAAATTACACAAATTAAAGACACCGAAAAGCGGGAAGGGAGGGTACATAAGCAATGATTGCTAGAAATGCATTTTTAATATGATATGCGCTTTTATGTTTCACTACGTTTATGCATACTATACTGTGTGTATAAATGCTACAGTTCATATGCAGGGCTACACAAAAGAATTCGTAAGGTTCAATGAGTGTGAGAGTAAATTGCTTAAAGGTGGTTTTTAAAGGAGTTATGCGTTTTTACGCTGAACTGCATTTAGTTTACTAAGAAATGTTTGTAGAATATAAATAAAATGATATACAGGGTCACGCAAAGAATTGGATACATAACCGTCTGTGGATGATAATATCTGGAAATGTGATTTCAGTAGTTTTAAGAGTAGTTTAAATTAAATTTTGGCTAAATAGCAGCATGTAATAACGATACTATTTTGGCTATGGACGGTAACTGCTGAAATCAATTTTTAAAATTTTTTATGCGTCTTCTAAAATGTTTACTTAGTTATCTTATTTCCCCAAATAACGAAGTTTTGTTAACGCATTCAGGATGTGTTGGAAAGTGTTGCATATTCTGTGCTTAACGCATGATTTTTCTTTCTTCTTTAGTCTTATTTTGCATTTATTTTATTCTTAATTTTTTAGTCTTATACTGCTTTATAGAAACTTTGGCACAGTTGTCATATACGCCAATTTGGCGAAAACATCAACAGCATAAACAACAACATCCGGGTTACCATATCAAGCAAAATAACGACACTTTGCCGCCAGTTAAGTACCCGCTGTGCATATGACATTGGCGTCAGAAAAAAGTCGCGCCAATATTCGACGCGTGTATTATATGATATCTGTGCCGAAACTTTAATATTTAATTTTTAAACTCTTCGCTCCACACCCCTTACATATAGTACAGACTATAAACAGATAGCGCAAAATAATAGACAGTTTGGTACTTTTCCACTGTAGGGACTTTGGCATTTTTTTAAAAAAAGCTTGGTGTAATTTGGGCATCAGAAAGTAAGATTTGGGTTCGTTTCCGTTATACGGATACCTTTGTCGCCAAGCGTAATAGATGGCACAAAATGAAAATCACGTGAATTGAAGCATTTGAAAAATAAAAGAAAAAACATTGTCGATACTAAAGTGAGCATTTAAAAAATATAACATTTGAAAATTCCAGACTTTTACGAACTATTTCATTAAATCACAATTATATACTTAAAATAAGTGAACAAATAACTGTTATAAAATAAAGCAATAAAATAAAACTCATATTAAACTGCTGGCATAAAATTAAAAATATCTTTTAGCATTTTGAAATAATTGGCGCATTAGCATACATTTTGGCATGGTGTCCGTATAACGGAAAAATATTGAGATTTGTTGTCAAATACAGGTGTAAAAACAAACTTGATGAGCGTTTTTGTTTGTTTTATATGTTTATTTTATATGTATATTATTGATGTTTTTATGTACAAAGCACATCTGTTTCTTTATAAAATTAGAGAAACGTCTTTTTTATATTAAATAAATCGTATAAATATATAAAAAAAATGCGTGTGTATATAAAATGAAACAGTGGATAGGTTCCCGGAAAATATGTTGCCAAATTTCCTTTTTCGCCTAGGCACCTATACTGGAAAAGTACCTAAAGCACATTAAAATCGCGCAGTTAGGAGCTCACACAGTATAGCGTCGTCTATTGGCGGTTATTTAATTAGTAGCATCGGGAGGAAGATGTAAAGATGTACTTTAAATTTTCACTCACAGATTTTGAAAAATATCTTAAAAGAGCGGAGTTTAAATTAAATTACGGTGACCTCCTTTATGAAAGATTAATGGTTTTAAATGGGAATTTCGCCAAATTACCCAGCTATCACCAAGTTGACTAACATTTGGCGCTACTGTGGTAACCCTGCATTAGTTTTTTTTCAACAATTACTCATTTCAATGAGGCGGTCCTACCGGAATCGTGAGGGACACACAGAGACTTGGATTTTATATAAATAGATGTAGCTAAAAATTAACCTGCACACATTTTTAGGGTTGAATTATTTTTTTAACTCTGTCCCTGGGTTTTAGATTCCTTACCATCCTTCTTCTAAAATTATACAGATCATCATTTCAGATGCAGGCACAGAATTTTTTTTAAGTTTTTTCTCATGCAGAAGTATGCTACAGAAAGAATGTCTAAAATTCTTTGGCAGGAAATTTACTCTAGAATTTAAATCGGCATTTAAACATCAATTTCAAATATCGTGGCTTTATTGGTAGTCTTACCGTCCCCAAGGTTTATTCCTGCAATTTTCGAAGTAAATTATTATTATTTTTTAATTTAATCCAATGTAAATAACTGTTTCTAAAAATCAATGAACATTGTGGCTATCACTTAGTCTTAACATAATTTTCCTAAAAATAAGTGGTAATTTTCCTTACCGTTCCATCTTTACCGTCCCTATTTTCCAATACCATCCCCTTTTTTTACCTTACCGTCCCTTCCTTAACACCCCTTTAAGACAATGTTATACAAAAATTGTGTATTAAAAGTACTACATTGTTATTATTTCTTATTTGAATGTCCTATGGGTACTATGCAAATTCATTATAAGTGAAAATTTAGAAGAAAATAAAAATTTATAGGGGTAAAATGGTAAGGAAAATTAAACTCGCAAGTTTAACTTAAACTTCAGTTAAATAAAAAAATTTTCGCTGCTGACCATTTTTTCTTTATTTTGAATCATTAAGGCATTCGTCTATCAGATTAAAATGTTATTTTAGCAAGTTTAATTTTGTCAGATTTTTTTCTCCAAAAGTCAAAAGATTGTGAGAATGCCCCATATATTTTTTTTAATTGCAAATTAACCACGGCAAAAAGCATTTTTGTATAAAAAAAAATATATATTAATTATGCATTCAAATAAAGTTTCAAAATTTATTAAAAGCGATGCATTCATATTAGCCGCATGCAGAAGTTAATAGCCAGAAAATTCGTTATTTTACAGCGGCATTTTTGATTCTGATAACGTCACTGGTAGTTTCAGCGTTGTTAAATTTTTGTCTTATTTATGTATTGATGAAGTTTTAGTTTCGTTGTGGAATATTAGCCTGAAGAAGACGCTGGGGAGTTTCAGCACGGCATTGGCTAATGATTTCACTACTAAATATACATATTTTTACAGGAAATTTTAAAGGGTGTTTGGATACGGTTATATTTGTAACCTATTAAAATTTCAGAGAGTTCAGACGATAAGAAATATGTTTGTTGTTGTTATGTTAAAGACACGAAAAAAAAAAAGAAAAAAAAAGCGAGAAGAAAACATATTTCCATTACAACCAGCGCCCCACCAGTGGCCGAGAGGTTCTGCTCTCGAAGCTGGTAGACGGGAAGTGCTGGGTTCGATCCCAATCGCGCCCGTCGGCCTAATCGTTCGGAGTTTTCGTGGTTTTCTTCGAGTCTTGGTTCTCTAAGCGTTAATACGGATTAGGTTCCCTTAGAAAGACCTTCACGGAAGGCACTCCCCCCCCCCCCCCCCCCCCTAGGGCCCATATTCCACGTGAAGATAATTGGCCGACATAAATACAACCAACCATAAATACAACCTTTACAACTAGCTATCGATATTTTTTCATGAAATTTTAAACGTGAAGCAAAATCGTTATATTTATAAGTGATGAAAATCTGAAAGAGTTCAGACGACAAGGGTTATTTGTAAAAAAAAATACCCTACGTGGAATAACAAGAAAAAGCCTTCTTACGAGCGCTTTTACCGCTAATTATCAATATTTTTTTTTGCAAATTTTTCATTTTAAAAATATAAATTCGTACAATATCGGGTTAAAGATATAAATTCATGCAAATTTAAGGTTTACTTAAGAATAAAAACATGGAAACATTTAAAATGCTTCATTTAAATACATTACTACATAGGTGTGATAAAATATATACAAATGTTTTTAAAATTTAAAAACACTAGATGTTAAAATGGTAAAAAGCTACTCCCTTTTAGTAGCTTTAGCCCTGGAGTAGCTTTTTATCATTTTAACATCTAGCGTTTTTAAGTTTTAAAAACATTTGTATATATTTTATCACACCTAAGTAGTAATGTTTTTAAATGAAGCATTTTAAATGTTTCCATGTTTTTATCCAATAAAAGTGAATCTGGCGTTCAAGACTGGACTGTTTTTTTTTTAAGTCAATTTATTAATGTTACTTAAGGGTGTTCTCAAATCCAAAAGGGCAATTTTCTGACATAAGTTTAGCCCCACCAGTGGCCGAGAGGTTCTGCTCTCGAAGCTGGTAGACGGGAGGTGCTGGGTTCGATCCCAATCGCGCCCGTCGGCCTAATCGTTCGGAGTTTTCGTGGTTTTCTTCGAGCCTTGGATTTCCAAGCGTTAATACGGGTTAGGTTCCCTTAGAAAGGGCACCCCCACCCCCTGGGCCTATATCCCTCGAGCAGATAATTGGCCGTCAAAAATCAACCAACCATCTGACATAAGTTTTAATTTATTTTTGTTCGAAAATGCATGAAACTAGCTGGTGTTGTTGTTCAGAAGCTATGCAATTGAGTTGTTTTTTCCATTTTTTTACAAACGCAATAGATCTTTCAGAAAATAGAGTCAAAGTGGGCGTTTTGAACCAAATTTCCGCGCGAAGGGAGAAAGAGCACTCAAGAGCGAGCGAAAAACGTGTTTGTCACGTGATCGAATTAGCTTATAACTCAATAGGTAATTGATTGATCAAAAAATGGGCAAAACAGTTCAATTCCAAGTTGCTTCCATGGCCAGGCTTTCCAAATTTATATCTTTCCGTTAAAAAATGAATTTGTAAATATGTCAAAACGTTTTGCGTATGTTGACCGGAGCAGTTAAGAACAGCCTTAAGAATACGAACCCGAACTACCCCAGGCGGGTCAGCTAGTTGAAAATAAAATCTTTATTTTGTTTGCAGAGTGGGTTGTTTATGTTGTATAACCTTTACTAGCAACTTTTATAGCAATGTCCCTTTAGGGAGTGATGCAGAATAAGGACTAATTCAAAAAATGAAATACCGTATATTCCACCTTATAACGCGCACATACGATTTGAAATTTATATTTTTCCTAATTTTAAAAAGTTTTTGTCTAAATAGAAGCATGTCCCCTGCCTCCCTACACTTTCAAAAGAAATTTTTTTTTGCAAAGAAACCATTAGAAATGTAGCTCGAAAATACATTAAACAAAGCTAAAAGTATAATAACTAGAACAAATGTAAAGAAAATCAATTAAAAAACCCTTAACGGGTTAAAAGTTTGTGACGCAGCACTTTATCTCATTGCTATAAGAATTTTAAATATGGAACTTAAAAATAATGATATCAAATTTTAAGTGACGCTATATTATTCATTTCATCATTTTATTTTTGTTTTATTTATAATTGCATGCGTAAGAATTATGTTAAATTTAAAAGGACGTATAAAAATTTATTCATTGATGCGTTATCATTCACATTTTTCATAAATTCAAACTATGAGTTTTAAAAGATATGATATCAAAATTTAAGTGACGCCTTGATGTAGCCTTAAACAATTTGTTTTAAAATTCAATTTTAATTGTTTTCGATTTGGCTAAATATATTTACACATCTAACCAAAACTTTTAATTTTCCAATACACTGTTAAAAATACCACTTTCACTGAACCTGTACAATGCACTGTAATGTATTTATATGAATAAATTGATTTATCTTTTGTGCAAACGCTATCCAAAATAAAAAGTAAAATTTATGTAAATGATTTCTTTGCGTCATAATATCCATTTGCATATATTTCGCTTAGTTTGGATACAATGACGCAAAGAAATCCCTTACATAAATTTTACTTTTGATTTTGGATAGCGTGGCACAAAAGATAAATCAATTTATTCATATAAATACATTACAGTGCATTGTACATGCACTGTAAAAAAAATTCCGCAACGTTCCTGGGGAAAAATGGGCAGCTGAGTTGCCCATTATTTCCAAGAAACATTTCTTGAAAATGACTGGAACTTTACTGTATATGTTAAAAACTTTCTACAGAAATGCCAGTAAGTTTCCTGCTAAATACCAGGAATATTTCTGTTGACAGCAAAACATTACTGACATTTCACAGCATGCGGGATCCGCAGACGATTTTTACATTTCCAGTTGACAATTTTCGCTTTATTATCATTATTTGTTAGAATGAAAAAATATTTTGAAATTGACATCAAAATTATTGTTTATAATTTACATGAAAAAATAAATTTTCAGTTAAAATTCAATAAAGTAAATATATATATGATATATTGTTTCTGAACTTTGCTTAAAATTTAAAAATATATAAATGTAAATAATAATTAGAAAAAAAATCTAGACATAAAATATTTTGGATTTTCGTCAGTAATTATGTTAGTTTACAAGTTAGATAAAATACATATAAATTTTCATGAAAAAAAAAAAAAAAAAAACCTAAACGTAATTGTATATTTTTTCCGAAAAAAAAATCAAATTTGCAGCAATTCAAAGTGTCAAATATATATCAAATTTAAATCAAATTGTAATAAAGTGTTAAAATATAAAATTAATTAAAAAAGAAAGTCAAGAGGTAGCATCGAACTCGGGCCGTACGGGTGGCGTGCGAGCCTTCTGCGTCCACACCACGAAAGACACGTTGAGAGCGGCAAACTAATGGGTATTTGAAACGTATGCTAAACCTTGGCATCTAATTTCTGAAAATCTAAGGCCCATTTGAAGAAATCCTTTCACAAGAATAATTAGAGATAAGAACTCTAAAACATACTTTAAATTAATCAAAATCGGTGAGAATCATGTTTGATGGTCCCCTGGTTAATGGAGATCCAAATAATAGGTGTATTTTTTTACACGGTCTGCTCGTTAAACATTCTACAGACAAGTACGAGAGATAATCTCTTAGCGATGTCACAGAGTTATTGTATTTTCATCTGAATTGTCTTGACAATAGAGACGTAAAGGATTATGTCGTCTATCGATTTATTTGCATTCCATATTGATTTTTTTACATTCATTTAAGGAATTCGTTTTCGACACTCGCGCGCGAGCAACGGATTATAGCAAAAAAATAGTAAATGGCGGCCGCAGTGTTTTGCTGTTTCCAACTTTAGTTCGGGAACGTTTCAGATAAGAAAACCAGAATTTCACAGGAAAGAGCTAAATTATTCTGAAAACCTGAGAAAAGGCGAAACGTTCCTGGATTTTACATGGAACGTTACCATTTTTTTTTACAGTGTGTTCAGTGAAAGTGGTATTTTTAACAGTGTATTGGAAAATTAAAAGTTTTGGTTAGATGTGTAAATATATTTAGCCAAATCGAAAACAATTAAAATTGAATTTTAAAACAAATTGTTTAAGGCTACATCAAGGCGTCACTTAAATTTTGATATCATATCTTTTAAAACTCATAGTTTGAATTTATGAAAAATGTGAATGATAACGCATTATTGAATAAATTTTTATACGTCCTTTTAAATTTAACATAATTCTTACGCATGCAATTATAAATAAAACAAAAATAAAATGATGAAATAAATAATATAGCGTCACTTAAAATTTTATATCATTATTTTTAAGTTCCATATTTAAAATTCTTATAGCAATGAGATAAAGTGCTGCGTCACAAACTTTTAACCCGTTAAGGGTTTTTTAATTGATATCATTCGTTTTTTTAAGTTAATAATAAAAAGATATAAAAAAATAAAATAAAGACTAATGATAGGAACTCATAATCGTGATTTCTATTCACCTTTAATTCCCCCCCCCCCCCCCTTTTAAAGAACATACCTCATACTCCAATTGTAAAGAGTGTTGTGCTATTTGATTTTTTTAAAGAACTTTTTAGTAACATATGGAAGTAATATACAAAATGTGGGGGTTATGGTTTGTTTCACAGATATATAAAGCTTTATTAAAACTTACTATGTAAAAAGTTTACTTTCTTAAAAAATATATAAAGAAATATTACTCTTTAAAACTTTTTATTTAAAATACAATAGAATTGTAAGCAAAAAAATACTTTCAAATAAAATTTATTTGGGAAATTACTGATTTATTATTTTTTAAGAAATAATTTTCCATCATGTAAGTTTTTAATCTATCAACATCTAACATAACACTAACATGTGACATAACATTTATTGCTACTTTAATGTAAATGTTCAATTTTTAGTTGTATTGGGGTGGTAGGATATTAGATTTACTGGATACAACTGTATAAAATGCATAAAATACATTGTTATTGCTCCCATTATTGAAAAGAAAATTTTATTGTAATATTCCCCCCACCCCATTTATTGTTAATGCTGAATTTAGCAAATAGATGGCGATACCATGCAGAGAAGCATTTAATTATTGATGAATTTAATTAACCATGTAACAACAACTTAAATTACTTCAAAAACAGATTTTAATTATATTTTGTACCTTGAAATTTTTAATGATAGGCAACGGTTTAATAATTTAGTTAGCCAACTGAATTATTTAATTTGAATTTTTATTTCAGTTAATTTTTTCTGTGAATACATTTATTTCCCATTTATTGTTAATGCTGAATTTAGCCAACAGATGGCGATACCATGCAGAAAATCATTTAATTATTGATGTATTTAACTACCAACTTAAATTATTTCAGAAACAGATTTTAATTATATTTTGTACTTTGTAATTTTTTTTAATGCAAGGCAATGGTTTAATAATTTATTTAGCCAACTGAATTATTTAATTCCAGGTTTTATTTAGTTTAATTTTTTCTGCGAATACATGGGAAGTTTGCAAGGTATATTTTTTTGTTGTTGTTGTTCTGAAACTAAAAAATAATTTAAATATATTTAAAAAAAATAAATTTACATGACAAATTTTGCATTTTATGCTCTTTTGATTTATAGAGCTGGTTTAATAAACCTTTGTTTGAGCCCCCTCTCCCCCCCCCCCCCAAAGATAAAAGTATAAAACTGCAATTTATTTGCATTTTTTTGCAAAATTTTGGATGTATGACATTTTTTAAAAATCTCGTAGTCTTCCATTTACAGTTAGAATAACAGCACGTATTTAATAATATTATTATTATAAAGGTAATGGAAGAATTACGGCCTGTTTTTTTTTCTTTTTTTATTATAAGGATAATGGAAAAAATAAAAACGCATGATTTAAATTTATGTACCGTAGAAAAACAGAAATTTATTTGTGTTGAAAATTGTAAATACAAAGAAACTGTTGTAGATTGAACAAATAGAAACTGCGTATTTTCTTTTCCTTATCATTACATCTGAAAAATTTCAAAATTAAAATTCTCTCTCTGTAAACAAATGAATGCATAAAAATGTGCTTTTATTTATATTGTATTTTATATGTATTTATTTATTATATGTATTTGATCTATCTATCAGTTTTAAAGCTCCCTTTACCGAATGCTTTTCGGTATTAAAATATTCTTTTTTCCGTCTTATGTAAATTCGAGCCATGGATTTCCACGCGCAAATACGGGTTAGGTTCCCTTAGAAAGACCCCCCACGAAGGGCACTCCCCCCTCGGGCCTATATCCCTAGTGTAGATAATCGGCCGTCAAAAATCAACCAAATCAACCAACCGTCTTATGTAAAAATTGGTTTTCGGCGGACCTTAAAAACCTTTCCGTTTCCGCGTTAGGCAGATTCCGGCTTATGGAGCACATATTAATGTTATTTTGAATGGATTCGCCGGGACTTGAAAGTCTTTCCGCGGTAGGCACATTTCCGGCTTACACAGAGTCCGCCTTAGACAGATTTTACAGTATTTTTATTGTCTGAAAAATTGTCACGAAATAGTGGTATGTGAAACTCTTAAAGAAAAAAATCAAAATAAATAAATATATTTTTATAGAAACAAAATCAAATTTACTTTGATAAAAAAAAAAAAAAAAAAAAAAAAAAAAAGTGCTTGCTGCTTCAAAGAGGACAGACCTCGCAACCTATGTATTGCGAAGCACGCACTTAACCGACTGAGCTACGGAAGATACATAAACTTTTCACTAAGCGTTGGTCAGAAGAAATTAAGCGCATGAATACAATAGGCTCATTTTCGGTGAAATTCACATAAATAGTGGAAAAATATAGTCCGATTTTTCATGCTTATTATAAAACGAATAAGAGTCTTCTTGGAAACAAAAATGATCTTATTCGGTTCATCTAAAATAGATTCATATTATATATTAATTTTAATAAGATCTTTTTCGGAGAAAAATAAAAGTTAATTAAAAAGAAAATTAGAGTTTTCCCGGAAACAAATGTTATCTTATTCCCTTCACATAAAACATATTTCTATTATATATGAATTTAAAGAAAATCGTTAGAACCGTTTTCCAGAAATGAAAATTAGGAACTTCTTACATACCAAAGTAACTTTAAAAATGGGTTTCGAGATCTCAAAATATACTGCACGTAGAAATGTAAAAATTTCAGAATAGCATTAGACTGCAGAAATAAGACTGTTCTGAAAAAATCAGAATAATAAAAGCTATATTCGCCGAGTTATTGAAAGGCGGCTTTTCGCGTTTTCTTTGAAGTCCAGTTAGTTGTATATATGAGTTCCGCCATCTACGAATTCTACGATACGATACGATACGATTTTAGGCTTAAGGCTGCGTCACTGGAATACTATCGTCTTCCATGATAACGAAATGCAAAGTCAGGATATACTCTACTACCAAGCCTATGCTTAAATCTTCATAAAACGTTTAGAATCACACTTTCGTTCATTCAAAAAATCACGCCTTGTTAACTAAAATAAAAATCTGAGTTCTTATGCTTCATTTTAAAGCCTTTAATTTTTTCATAACACTCTCATGTAAAATTTGACCAACTTTCTTCTTCTAAAACTGCGTGTTATACGCCCAGGGTTCGTAAATATCGCGATATTTTCGATAATAAAAAAAATATATCAGATATTTTCAAGATATTCAATTTATCGATGATTATAAATATTTGAAGACCTAATATAAATAGAAACTAACACATATTGTACTTAGCATTAAAACTTAATAAAACCATAATTCTAGATGTCTTTTTCTATCTTTTTTACACCCAGTTATGTAAAAAAATTGAAGATCAACTAATTAAACACAGACAAAATTTGCTTTTTACACTCACAAAAAAATTAAATAAATAAATAAATAAAATAAATAAAAAATATAGGATTTATTCTCAAGTATAAAAAAAAAATTGCAAAAAAAAAAAAAAATTGTTTTTATTGAAAAATTTGAACAGAAATGCAAACTTGTATTTTTTTTTTCCATTCTGTAACCCTTTGTGTTTAAATTGGAGAAACTAAAACTAAAACCAGAAAAGATTATTTTTAATGAAGCTCTAAATGAGGCATTCTCCCAATCTTTCGACTTTCAGAATAAAAATCTGGTGAAATTAAACTTTCTAAAATAACATTTTAAACTTATAGACGAATGCCTTAATGATTCAAACTAAAGAAACTAGTATGTTGTCGCCATCACAAAACTTTCTTCTATATAAATCACGTCAATTAAATCATTTAAACAGTACAAGAAATAACAACGATTTAGCACCAATTCATATCAAAGTATATCTGAATTTGAAGTTGGATGAAAATTCGTGCATTAGTTCTTGAGATAGAGCTATAGCGGAAATTCTGAAAAAATGTAGCATAGCAGCGCCATCTGTTGAGCGATTTACACCAAAAGTAAACAGCACTAAACAATATCAAGGTATACCTGAATCTGAAGTTTGTTGAAAATCCAAGCATTAGTTCTTGAGATAAAGCTATTGCGGAAATCGCAAAAAAATACAGCATAGCAGCGTCACCTGTTGAGCGATTTACATCAAAAATTAAACAGCACTAATTTATACGTCAATTCATGTCAAGGACTAACTAAATCTGAAGTTTGATGAAAATCCGTGCAATAGTTCTTGAAATACAGCTCTTGTGGAAATCGTGAAAAATGCAGCATAGCAGCGCCACCTGTTGGGTGATTTACACCAAAAATTAAGCAGCAGTAATTTATATCAGGGACTAACTGAATCTGAAGTTTCATGAAAATTCGCGCATTTTTTCTTGAGTTAGATCTATTGCGATAATCATGAACAATGCAGCATACCAGCGCCACCTCTTGGGCGATTTTCATAAAAAAGTAATCAGCACCAAACTATATCTCGGACTAACTGAATCTGAAGTTTTATAAAAATACGTGCAGTAGTTCTTGAGATATAGCTATTGCAGAAATCGTGAAAAATGCCGCATAGCAGCGCCACCTGTTGGGTGATTTTCACCAAAAACTAATCAGGTCCAGTTTATATCAAGGTCTAACTAAATATGAACTTTTGTGAAATTCCGTGCATTAGTTCTTGAGATAGAGCGCCCACAAAATTTATGTCACATACAGACTCACAGAGTGACAGACAGAGCGACAGACAGATATTTTCTAAAAACCATCAAATCGTGTTCTGGGCATTCTAAAACGTATAAATCCGTCGAAAATTTTCACGAATCCAATACTTCTTGTAAAGATAGAAGAAAGTAAAAATGGTCAGCAGCAAAATTTTTTTTATTTACCTGGGGTTTAAGTTAAACTTGCGAGTTTAATTTTCCTTACATTTTACCACTATATTTTTATATTTTCTTCTAAATTTTTACTTACAATGAATTTGCATAATACCCACAGGATATTCAAATAAGAAATAATAACAATGTAGTATTTTTAGTACAAAATTTTGGTATAACATTGCCTTAAAGGGGTGTTAAAGAAGGGACGATAATGGGGAAAAAAGTGGACGGTATAGGAAACTAGTCGTATGTACCAATCCCAAAACTTTCTTCTATCTCATACATGCCAATACCTCAAAATTCGTTATCACTGTGCCAAAATTAAATGGCAATCTATGATCATCATGAGGATTCTAAAAAGATGAAATTCCGTGCATTAGTTCTTGAGATATGACTATCGCTGAAATCGTGCAAATCCAGCAAAATGCAGCATAGCAGCGCCACCTAAAGGGTGATTTACGCCAGAATCTAATCATCATCAACTTATATGAACGTTTAACTGAATATGAAGTGTGGGGGAAATTCGTGCATTAGTTCTTGAGATAGAGCTATTGCGCAAATCATGACAAATGCAACATAGCAGTGCCGCCTGTTGAGCAATTTACACCAACACATAGTCAGCAGCAATATTAATCAAGGTATTCTTGAATCTGAAGTTTGATGAAAATTCGTGCATTAGTTCTTGATATAGAGCTATTGAGAAAATCGTGCAAAATGGTGCACAGCAGCGCCACCTATTAGGCGATTTACACCAAGACGTAGCCAGTATCATTTCATATTAAGGACTAACTGAATCTGAAGTTTGATGAAAATGTGTGCATTAGTTCTTGAGATAGAGCTACTGCGGAAATCGCGGAAATCCTGCAAAATGTGTCATAGCAGCGCCATCTGTTGGGCGATTTACACCAAAACGTAAACAGCACCAACTCATATCAAGGACTAACTAAATCTGAAGTTTTATAAAAATCCGTTCATTAGTTCTTGAGATAGAGTTATGGCGGAAATTCAGCATAGCAGCGCCAACTGTTGGGCGATTTACACCGAAAACTAATCAGCACCAATTTATCTCTGGGACTAGCTAAATATAATTTTTTATTAAATTCCGTGCATTAGTTCTTGAGATAGAGCGGCCACAAAACTTGTGTCACATACAGACAGACTCACAGACAGACATTTTGTAAAAGCATGTTTTTTGGAATCTCTGACCCCTAAAACGTGTAAATCCGTCGAAAACCGGAATTCGAAAAATTTTACGAATCCAATACTTTCTTCTTGTAAAGATAGAAGAAAGTAAAAAGGGATGATAAGGGCAAAAAAAAAAAAAAAAAAAAGGAATGGTAAGGAAGGGACGGTAAGGAAAATTACCACCTATTTTTAGGCAAATCATGTTAAGACTAAGTGATAGCCACAATGTTCATTAATTTTTAGGAAGAGTTATTTACATTGGATTAAATAAAATAAACAAGTGGGTAAGTGTGAACATAGATCGCACAAAGGGTTTCGTTTAATATTCCTTTCAAACGTGGTTAAAAAAGCACGTGCCTCTATTTTAATCTATGCATTATATAGAAATGAAACAAATTAATTAGATAATAATTAATATCTCAGCTTCTAATTAAGTCTCTTTGAACTGGGTACGTATGAAATCTGCGAGAGATTTCCCGTCCGGATGTCAAAAAATTTTATCAAAAAATTTAATATTTAAAAAGTTTAAATTTCGTATTAAAATAAAAACCGCATGTGCATCGTCATGTCTGAGATAAAAAATCCCGTTGAAAGGAAAGTTTTAAAACAATGATCCAATTAATGAAATAATAATTAATATCTCAGCTTGTAATTAATTTAGGAGTTTGTACTGGGCATGTATGAAATCAGCGAAAATTTTTATGTCGGGATGTAAAAAAAAAGAATCTAAAAATTTAATATTTAAAAAGTTTAAATTTCGTATTAAAATATCCTCTGCTTAAATTTCTCCTGCGCGGATATGTCTGAAAGATGACAACACCTGCTTTCCGCTGAAATGAAATCTCTTTTCATTGTCTTTTCAAATACAGAAATTAAATTTTTATCGACCGATTTTTAGTGGATTTTTTGCGTTATATCCAACGCAGAAATTTGAACTTTATACCAAAATAAAGTAGAAATTTTCCGCGTCTTTCTATACCTTTTACGAATTTGTAGGACCAATACTTTGGGAGATGCGATTTCGCTTTTTTAATGTCCACTTCATTTATTGCTTAATTTCCTCCGTGGTAACCGTGCATCCGCTGATTTTACTGGCAACCCTTAGGAGAAACTTCGCTGATTTGGAGAAGGTGCGTTCGTAACTGCGCTCAAAAAGTTGATCGGTAAATTATAGAAGTTAATTAGCCCGTAATTCGGTTAATTACCGACTTTTTCAAAATTTTATAATTTATTGTTTGATGTGAGGTGTTCAGCTATAAGTACCCAAAATTTCAAGTCTCTAACATGTATAGTTTCTGAGAACGGGCTCTGTGACAGACAGACACACAGACAAAAGAGTGAAACGAATAGGGTTTCGTCAGATGAACGAAACCCTAAAAAATAATTTACCTCGAAAAGTGCAGGAATAAACCTTGGGGACGGTAAGACTCCCAATAAAAACATCATGCTTGAAATTGATATTTAAATACTGATTTAAATTCTGCAGTAAATTTCTCGTCAAAGAATTTTAGCCATTCTTTCTCTAGCATACTTCTGCATGACAAAAAAGTTGAAAAAAATTCTGTGGCTGCATCTGAAGTTATTTTCTGTATAATTTTAGCAAGAGGTACGGCCAGGAGTCTAAAACCCAGGGGGAAATAATAACAACCGTAAAAATGTGTGCAGGTTAATTTTTTGCCACATATTTATAAAAAACAATAGTCCCAGATTCGGAGAAAAAAATACATCGAGTTTCTTTTATTGAAACAATTTTATACAGACAGCTCCAAACTTAAAAATCAGCATCAGGGACACTGGACGGTATAGGCATTTCGTGGTATATTTGGACCCCCAACATCATCCAAAACTTATTTATCTCGTTAATATTGTTATGCAGTCATGCAATGGGATGTTTTCCAGTATAAGAAATAATAATAAAAAAAAAAAAACCAAGAATATGTACTAAAATAAAAATTATTATTCAGGGACTTAAAAGTCAAAAGATTGTGAGAATGCTTCAAATAACCTCTCTAAATTAAACAGTTTTCCTCTCATTTGCTGTGTTAAGTAAATACTGTTCTACATAATTAGTGATTGTACATTTAAAAATTGAGTGTCAAAGTAAAGCTTGGAATTTTTTTTAATGGGTAAGAGGGGTTAAAATGTCACTGTCAAAGCAAAAGTTCTTAACCCCTTAATTCCCGCTCCCGTCAATACCATACGAGCTGAGGTGTAGTTCGTTATTTCTCATGCCCGTCATATTTCCGGGGTGGAGATTTAATTGCTGGAAAAAACTTCTGAAACCAGAAAAATTTAATTGGCATTTCCGTGTGAAGTCTTTGAATATTACCTTTTGGGTTTGACTTTTGGCGCTGATTATTATGTTGGACTTTGTATTGCACGTTTCGAAATATATCACACTAAAAAAAATAAAAATATTAATAATAAAAATGAAAATTTAATGTATATATTTTATTTCGAATATTATTTTCAAAAATTTGTATGATGATGATAAATAAAGATCTAAGATGTGAAAAATAAAGGTCTTATTCGCATGAATTTGTACGGTGTAAAACAAAGATTAAGACACAGAATTCTCGCATGATGGCTTTTCTACAAATGTGAATTTGTTCTATAAAATCTTTTTTTCTTTTCGCCTTAAAAAAACTAATTGCATATTTTATTTAGAAACCTTATAATTATTCAATTTCTGTAATAAAAAAACAGGTACATTTTTTATGGTTTTATCAAATATAAAGCAATCCTTAAGGCTGTACTTAACTGCTCTGCTCAACAAGCGCAAAACGTTTTGCCAAATTTGCAAATTTATTTTTTAACGGAAAGATATAAAATTGGAAAGCCTGGCGATGGAAGCGATTTGGAATCGAGCTGTGTTTTCTATTTTCTGATCGATAAATTACCTGTTGAGTTATAAAGCGATTTTGATCGCGTGACAAATTCGTTTCTCAACCTTTCTTGAGTGGCTATTCGTCCTTCGCGCGGAAATTCGGTTCAAAACGCTCAATTTGACATTATTTTCTGAAAGATCTATTGCGTTTGCAAAAAAACGAAAAAAAAAAAAACCCAGCTCGATGACATAGTTTCTGAACAAAAACACTAGCTAGTTTCATGCATTTCCTAACAAAAATAAATTAAAACTTATGTCAGAAAGTTGCCCTTTTGGATTTGAGAACAGCCTTAAGGGGTTAATCTACAGAATGACACAACCAATAACAGTTACAAAATTCATTTACACTTGGTTTGACTGAAAATATCAAAAGTATCATAAACAATATTTTGAAAATTATTTTTAAATATAGCACTGATTATACGGAACGGTCGGGACCGAGGCCGATACGGTTAATGAAAAATCCGGATAATTGCAACTTTAAAAAAAGGCTATTGCAATGTTTTTTAGATAGCTACCCTTCCCACTTTTTCCAGGCTTAGGATTGGCAATTGTAGTAGTGCACGTTTTAGCATATTACAAATGGCTCACTGTAAAAAAAAAACCGGACTAAAAAACGGAAATACTACTGGCAATCTAGACGCCAGTACTATTTCCGTTTTTTTACGGGAATTTTTACCCATAAATTACAGAAAAATTTCAGTTTTTAATCAGAAAAACGGAAAATTTTCTGTAATTTATGGGTAAAAATTCCCGTAAAAAAACGGAAATAGTACTGGCGTCTAGATTGTCAGTAGTATTTCCGTTTTTTAGTCCGTTTTTTTTTTTTTTTTTTTACAGTGCTTGTTTAAAAGTTATTTTTTTAATTTGATTTCCTACAAAATTGGTACGAAGTTATACATAGACGCACACATAGAAAATTTTACATGTATATATACATTCTCTGTACAGTACATACATTAACAAATTCAGAGTGATAGGGTAAAGAACTTCTTTATAGGCTACTGCTTCATAGAGAACATTATTTTTTCAGCATCCATATGGGGGACAAAAGAAGCAAATTTTCGATCCCCTTCAGAGGATCTGAAGATAAAAAGGGATTCTCCTGGAAAAAGGAATATGGGTGGGAAATATGTGTTAGAAGTAAATCTTCTTAATACTTGGAAAATTTTCCAGAGAGAAACATTCGCCTTGCATACAATATTATCCAAATGAAAATCAAATTTCAAATTAATTGCTTAAAAGGCCCAAGGGCCAACCTAGCGAAAAAGATTCCATGCCGGGACTCGAACCCGGGCCATCAGTATAGCGCACTAACATTCTATCGACTAAACCGCATGAAACAATACCCACCCTGGAACTTCTCAGCCTAGGTTCGAGTCCCGGCATGGAATCTTTTTCACTAGGTTGGCTTTTGCGCCTTTTAAGCAATTAATTTGAAATTTGATTTTCATTTGAAATATTGTATGCAAGGCGAATGTTTCTCTCTGGAAAATTTTTCAAGTATTAATATAGTTTCAATCGATACTGGATTTAATTATGTTTCGTGTTTGCCCCATGTCGGTGGCTCATGATAAATATTCCATCTTGTGCTGCGTTTGTAGTCTTGCCAACCTGTAATAGTGAGAAGTTTCAGGTTGGGCATCGTTCCATGTGATTTAGATGGTAGAATGTCAGTACGCTATACTGATGGCCCGGCATGGAATCTTTTTCATTAGCTTGACTTTTTGCGCCTTTTAAGTAATTAATTTGAAATATATTTTCATTTGAAATGAGTAAATCTTCTTATAGGTTTTAAAAACCGTTGCATTTTATGCATTACTCTCTTTGTATTTATTAGAGATTTTATTATTTCAGTATTAGGAAAAGTTTTTAATGGTTAACTTTGATGATATCCAGCCGAATTTATCCTAACGTGTCTAAAGAAATTTTACTTCAAGAATTTTCGAGAAGGCGGAAAAAAATGTATGGTCCATGATCGGTCCGGTTAATTGGCGATCTTATTGGCGATCTTATATGACAATATCAAATCTTTTGATATTTCGAAAATAAATATCGGATGTATACATCATAATATATATCCATTGATATGTGTATATCACCGAACCCTGCATATGCGAGAATCAAAGTCCTTACATGATAAGCAATACTACGGTATATTAACCTTTTTGTGTGTGTGTGTGTGTAGATTTTTAAAATTTTTAATCTTTGCTACTCTAGTGCGCAGATAAAATCTACTAATAAGGTAATTTTTCTCTTTCTGTCACAATATTCTATAAAAATAGTCCTGAAATTATACTATCATACTTAAGGCTCCTCATCAGTCAGGCTGGAAATTCTCCGCTCTAATGCTAAACCTATGGTTATCCGTATTTTTCACATTTCTCCTCGGAAAAATATTTTTTTAGCTCCCGGTACGGTATGCTATTTCTTTCTCTCAGCTTATTTTGTGTAGTCTCCAAAAAAATAACGTTACCTTACAGAAGCCAGCCGTAAAACAAAGCAGTACGATTAAATACTCTATAGCATTTTTTTTAATTTCTAAGCATCGCACATTTTCAATTTTTATACCGCCGTATTCGGAAAAAAGTACTGTTTAATGCAATTTGTTTGAAAACTACATCTCCATTTATTTTTGAGATATTAATTTTTTTTTTTTTTTTTTTTTTTTTTTTGTAGTTTTATTAGCCATTTGCTTAATATTGGCAACGGAAGAACTCCATTTCTGTAGAAAGTGAAAGAAAAATATATGTCTTTTAGTTCCTATTTTCCCATAAAAACAGAAAAAAAAATTAATTAAAATATGTGCTATTTTGAAAAAATATAAATGAAGGATTTCTTATAAAACATGGAGCTATTAGAAACTAAATTTAATTTTAAATATCTATATTAATAATACAAACAAATGAAGACCTGTGAATCTTTAGATAGCCGATTTTTTTGACTGACGAAATCTCTTTTTTATTATTATTTGTGTATTATTCAGCGATAGTGACGTCCTAAGCGTACTTTACTGTAGATGTTGTTTAACACTGGATCGCAAAGGATGAATTCTTCAGCGGATGTGAGTGACGTCACTTTATATAAAATAAAATCGCGTGTTATAAGTCTTAAAACTGAACTACAGTAGAGTCCCGATTATCGGAGTTTCCGCTTTCACCGAGTTATTTTCTTCTGATGGACTGATGTCTTTAAAAAAAGAAATTATGGCCAATTTTTTTCCCCATTCTGACCAGAAAATCAGAGTTCTAACACTTTACGGCTGCTCTTTCATCTTCACCTAACACTTCATTTATAATGACTGTTTCATAATAATGGAAGCCATCAGAAGAAAATGATCCATTCCAAAGGTATAAGTTCGATTAACTCGGATAATCGGGACTCTACTGTATCTGTATTTATATACATATATTTTTTTGTCATCGGGGGCGACACTAAATTCTGAAAAAGCAGAATTCCTGTTTTCTAGTTTTTCTTCTGTTTTCTGTATGCTCTTCTTGAAGAACTTTTTTTTTCTTTTTTATTGGACAAAATGTTTTTTATATACATTGTTAGTTTTATTTTAAATGTTAGAATCTTACTTACAAGTCACCTGTTTCACTTAGATTTTAACACTTAAAATATAAAATTAAATATATATTTAAAAACATTTTGACAAATAATAAAAAGAAAGAAGCATTCTTCAAGAATAGTATAGAGAAAAGAAGAAAATAAAAATTTAAATTTTCCCACAAGAAATTTGAAAAATGCGGATTCATTACAAGACCATAGGTTTAGCATTAGAGGGGGGAATTTGTGTTCTGACTGATAACAAACCTTAATATTAATAAATCTACTGAAATGCAGTGAATATCATAAATTATGAAATCTACATGCAATCAAAATAATTTTATTAGCAGAACAGAAATTGCTACATCATACAAAGTATTGGTAATTGAATTGAAATGCGCGAAAGAAGCTAATTTTTACTTCAAAATAAACAAAAAATAAAAGATACACTTTTTAATGGAAATTTGACAAAACATAATATAAAAATATCATTAAAATGCAAATTAGCCTTTATTTATTCCATAGGAATGCAAATTAGTCTATACTTATTCTATAGGAACTTAAGACATCGAATTAAAACGTCATTTTATGAATGAAAAAAATATGTAAATAAATATACATTTCAATAGGGTGAGGGAGGGGGAGTAAATTTTTTTTAAACATTTAAAAAAAGTAAAATTTTGTGTTCCGACCAGGGCTTAATTTCTAGCAAAAAAAAAAGTACCGGAGCCCTAATATTCTGTGGTACCGGTACTAACAACCGTACCGTTCCCCCTCCCCCCTGTCACTCCAATCTGCATATTTATATCTCGTACATTATTTGTAAAACTTAAAGCATTTTTTTCTTTAGCAAAATAAAAATTTTAAATATATCTATCAGCATATACGTTTCCACTTTTTATTTATCACTCCTTGTGAATAGTAATCTTTGCCTAATTTTAAAGTTAATTAATTGCATAACTCTGCGATTAAATATAGTAAGAATTATGATTAAGAAATAGTGTTAATACAAAAAAAAGGGATAGTTCGCTGCTATGCCTTTTTAATAAAAAATGAATGAAATTTAGAGAAATTAATATTTATATGCTTAAGAATGGAACAATGTTTTACAATTTCCTATAAAAGGTGCATATCTTACACTATAATAGATTCCTTCCGCATAACAATCTTTTGTGGTGAGTCCCTGAAAATCAGATTAAATAAAAAATTTCACACCGTTATCGGAAAGAATCTATGCTTTTATAGAAGAAAGGGAAACACTGCTCGATTGCTTTCAGAATAACAATACATGGCAATTATATCTACCTACAAATGAAAAAAAAAACAGACAAAAAATTATCCTACTGTCAGAAAAGAAAATCAAACTGAAAGCAAATTCATTGTTCAGTCTCTTGAGTGGCGCGGTATCTACACGTCGTCGCCGACATAAATTTGAAATAGAAAAACACGATTTCTGTTTCCCCTTCATTTTGATCAAAATATCATTAAAATGATTTGAAATAGAATATAATACGTAATTTTAAAGGAGGAAAAGTTTTGTTTTTCTATGCATGAATAAATAAAATTTTAATTGTAATACAGATTGAGCTCGAGTCAGTCCAAGCCCAAAAACTGATATAAAATTTCAGTCCGTTTTATCTTCATCTCCTACGTATACGACACGTTACGTCACATATAAGTGTTTTGGTCAAAAAGAATGCAAAAGCTTGGAGATGGGAAGGAAAGGAAAAAGTAATTTAGGCTTCGGTTTTTCGAAAGCACTACTGCACTGGACTCCGGAGCCATGTATTTATGAGCTCCGGTGAATTTTGATCAATACTGAAATATTTACTAAAAACAGAGAAGTACCGGAGCCTGGCTCCGGCGCAAATTAAGCCCTGGTTCCGACCATATTAAAGATTTGACTGAGGAAACAACATAATTGAAGTAAACGAAGTTAAATTATCAAATTTCAGTTATTTTACAGTCATTCGGTTAATTATATAGCACTGACGCAAATAACATATCTTTCCTCTGTTTAAAATCAAGTATACACCCCCTTTTTTTAACTATCACTGATTATCTAAAAGTTATTTTAAAAGGCATTAGGGCGGTAATCAAATCCACGGCTCAACAAGTGAGAAACTTTCCGACACATTTACTTATATATTTTTAAACGAAAAGGCACAAAATTGGAAGCAATTTAGAATCGAAAGACGTTTTCCACGTTTCGGTTAATAAATTAGTTATTGAGTTATAAGCAATTTTTGGGTCACATGACAACTGGTTTTTCTCCTTTCGTCCAGAAATTCAGTTCAAAACGCCCACTTTGAAAGTATTTTCTGAAATATCTTTTGCGTTTACCAAAAAATGGAAAACGTTTTTCGGTCATATAGTTTCTGAATAACAACACCTGCCATTTTATGCACATTTCCGAAGAAAAAGGAATATGTCATAAAGTTGCATCTTTGGATTTAAGAGCAGCCTTAATTTGTTTATTTCGTAATTCATTAGATAAAAGTAAAAAAAAAAAAAAAAAAAAAAAAAAAAAAAAAAAATTGAAATGTTTCGCAAATAGATATCAATTTGAATCTAATTTGCAAAAATATACATAAAAGAAATTAGTTTAAAACACAATTATTTAAGTTAAAACTTCTTAAAAAGATTTAACCCCTTGACATCCAGGACGTACGCATCGTATGTCCTGATTTTGTCGTAGACGACTACCAGACGTACAACACGTACGTCCATATGGAATATGAAGATACAAATTTACACTAAAAGCTGGAATGTAAAGACGTGGGGAAAAATTTTAAACCACCTACTAATTCTGCAACAAATTATTGTAGAAGAAAATTACTGGTACCAAACGATTGGAAATAAAAGTCTACTTTTAAATGATGTATAGAAAATTTCCTAAAGGTGGCATCTACATATCAAAACGTACCTAAACTTTTGTTTGTTTTTTTCTATAGCAATACCCAAGTCTGACACCATAAATAGATTCTACACCCTTCAATTAGCCTAAATCCAAATTTTCATGAAATTCGTATGATTAGTTTCCAAGAAATTAATTATTTTTAAATGAGCCTATTTTAGGGGTTGTATCCAAATTGAAGTTCGAATGTTGAAATGCTACAGAATGACTATGTCACTTCGATTAATGTATTATTTCTTGCCAATGTGACCATTTCACTCGCTTAATATGTTTCGACTATTGCCAGCCCAAATGTTTCATTAAAATGAGTAAAAAATATATTTTTTAAATTATGCTTTTTTGGACATCCTAGACGGCTTAAACCGTCATTTTGACGTTTTCTGCTCATAATTCGAAAACTGCTTGGAAGAAAAAATTGAAATTGAAAATTTGCATAAAGCAGGACATAATAAACATAAATCTAATAAAAAAATTGTAGGTGGCAATTCATATTTTTTTTCAAATATTAATTTCATAATTCATATTATAATTTTAAAAAAAATTACAAATACAATGTATTTATGTTTGGGTTTTTTAGTTTTATAATTAAACAAAACAATTATCACATTAGGATTATAATTTCAGGAGATATTAATAAAAATATGGAAATGTAATTTAACATTAGAAGTTCTAAATTTTGAATATTCATAATTCAAAAACTTATCATCCAAATAACTTGAAATTTCATATCTAGGCATAGTTTGAACCGAAGATTAAAAATATAGTGTCAGAAATGGGTGTTGCCGTTGAAACAAAACAAAGTTTGATCTGGTTTTTATTTGTAGATGGCTCCCTAAGCAAATTTTATATACATCATTTGAAAGTAGACTTTATTTCCAAACGTCTGATACCTGTGAGTGAATTTTAATTGATTGCAGAATTAGTAGGGGGTGTTTACTCCCCCGCCCCGCCGACTGTACGTCCGTACTTGAAAAAAGCTGTCTGGGAGTTAAAGGGTTAAAATATAAAAAAAGATAATGTGTTTCTAAGTAACGAAATATTTAGAAGCACAACAAGAACAGAAGCATGATTCATTTGCAGTTGCACGTACTACACCATAGTTAACATAAAATTTATTTCAAAGAAACGCGTTATACATTTACACTTACATTAAATAAGTTTTTACTTTATTAATTCAATTACAAGCATCGTGCATCTGCGCTTATAGAATTCTCTAAGGCAGCTAAAATAAAATAAGTAAATTAAACATGCCTCTTAAGGCTGTTCTCAAATCCAAAAGGACAATTTTTTGACATAAGTTTTAATTTATTTTTGTTCGGAAATGCATGGCACTAGCAGGTGTTGTTGTTCAAAAACTATGTCATCGAGATGTTTTTACCGTTTTTTTTGCAAACGCAATAGATCTTTCAGAAAAGAGTGTCAAAGTAGGCGTTTTGAAACGAATTTCAGCGCGAAAGGATGAAAAACGTGTTTCTCACGTGATCAGAATAGCTTATAACTCAAGAGGTAATTTATGTATAAAAAAAATGGAAAACACAGCTCGATTCCAAATCGCTGCCATGGTCAGGATTTCCAATTTGATATCTTTCCGTTAAAAAATGAATTTGTAAATGTGTCAAAACGTTTTGCGTTTGTTGAACAGAGCAGTTTAGAACAGCCTTAAACACTTCATAAAATTAGAATAAAAGCAACATGTTTCAAAGGAAAAAAATCTTTCTTTTCCATGCTACTATTACATAAGCAGATATAAAACTGAAAAAGCAGAGAAAATTAGGATAAACGTGCATTTAACACCTTTTATAAATTCCAAGGCTTGTGAGTAGAAACTAAACTTTTGAAAGAAAGGGTGAACTCTTTCTTTAAAAAGTTTAGTTTCTACTGAACTAAACAGTTCTATAAATAACTGAGAACAATTTATAGAAAAGTAAGAGAAAATTGGAAAAAATATATTAAGAAAATGCATTTCTTCCTTGCTTTTACTCTCACAGTAATTGCACAAACCTTAACATGATGAAGAATGAATCATCCCTTCGAAACACGTAGCTTTATGGATATTCTTACGGAAAGATACGGTGTATTAAAAAATAATAATGATTTATTTTCCTACTTTCCGCATTTACTTTTCTTTAGGAAGAGAAATTAAAGAGTTAGATTAACTTTAGAAGGGTGGGATTTTTTGTATACGTTTATAACCTGAATGCATTGAAGGCATTAAGACTGTTCTTAATTGCTCCGCTGAACAAGCGCAAAACGTTCTGACACATTTACAAATTCATTTTTTAACGGAAAGATATAAAATTGGAAAGCCTGGCCATGGAAGCGAGTTGGAATTGAACTGTTTTTTCCATTTTTTGATCCATCAATTACCCATTGAGTTATGAGCGATATCGATCACGTGACAAACCCGTTTTTCGCTTGCTCTTGAGTGATTTTTCTACTTCCGCGCGGAAATTCAGTTCAAAAGGTCCACTTTGACATTATTTTCTGAAAGATCTATTGCGTTTGTAAAAAAATGGAAAAAAACAGCTCGATGACATAGTTTCGAACAACAACACCAGCTAGTTTCATGCATTTTCGAACAAAAATAAATTAAAACTTATGTCAGGAAGTTGCCCTTTTGGATTTGAGAACAGCCTTAAAGAAAATAATTTTTATAAAATTTATAATGAATCAAAAGTCATGCTTAAAGGTCTGTCACGTCACTAGTTCTTTTAAGAATTGATACCCCATAAGGAATTCTTCAGCGATTTTTGCCAAATAGAAATTCTTATGTTAACCTACGAAGAAATTAAAAAATTGGATTACACATTACCCAATACATTTTACAAAATTTGGATTTCACTATTAGAAAGGAGATATCGAATACCTCTATTCATAAATTGCCTTGTTAAAATTTAATATATTTAAATATACTTAGATACAAATATTCGAAAATTATATTTAAATAAAAATTTCATAAACCACCTGTTTTTTAAACGAGCTCAAAAATTTTAAAAGTATAATTGAAAACGTATCGGTATTGGACGTCAATTTTCTGGTGCTGAAAGCTGTATTAGATAATATTTAAACCTGTTTTTAATTTCTTCCTTAGATTAACATGGGATTTCGATTTCGCTATCGGTGAAGAGAAATCATGTTTCGTTAGGCTTCAGCGATATTCTCCGATTGTGAAATCCCATGTAAATTCACGGGGAATTTTTTTTCTTTTAAATAAGACTTATTCATTACATAACACATTTTAAAAAATAAAGTTTTTACCAGCAGAAAGTTGACGTCAGATATCTACGTGCTACATTTCCAACATTTCTTTCGCTTAATTTTAAGTATTTTTAAAAAGCCATAAAATTTGAAATTATTACTTGAGCAAAATATCTAAATTTTTTCGTGTTCTTAAGAATACTTTTAATTTAAGGAGATAATTTTTGAAAGTGTAGTACGTCATCTTAAAACGTCCCTGAACAACTTTCTGACATAAGTTTAAATTTATTTTTGGGCGGAAATGCATGAAACTAGACGGTGTTGTTATTGAGGAACTATGTCATCGAAATGTTTTTTCCGTTTTCTTGTAAACGCAATAGATCTTTCAGAAAATACTGTCAAAGTTGGCATTTTGAACTGAACTTCCGAACGAAAGAAGAAAATCCAGTCAATAAGGGGAGAAAAATGACGTGTCACGTGATCAAAATCGCTTATAACTCAATAGGTAATTGATTGATCCAAAAATGGAAAACACAGTTCGATTCCAAATCGCTTCCATATCCAGGCTTTCCAGTTTTATATCTTTCCGTTCAAAAATGAATTTGTAAATGTGTCAAAACGTTTTGCGCTTGTTGAGCAAAGCAGTTGAGAACAGCCTTTCTCAAAATCCCATGCACAACAACGCGACACTGGCAGGTCTGACTATTGAAGCGATTTGATATCAAAATGAGTTTTTCATTTTTTGATAAATAAATTAGTTATCGAGTTGTGGGCGATTGTGGTCACGTGACGACTAGTTTTTCTCCTTTCATGCGGTATCACGTCACATGTGGAAATTCGGTTCAGAAGGACCAATTTGACAGTATTTTCTGAAAAATCTTTTGACTTTAGCAAAAAATGGAAGAACACCTGCCAATTTCACGCGTTTCCGAACAAAAATGAATTAAAAAAGTGCCAAAAAGTAGCTACTTTGGATTTAAGAACAGACTTAAGGCTGTTTTCAAATTCTTTGCTTGACAACGCGAAACTTTTTGACACGTTTATAAACGTAAAGGCATGAAATTGGCAGGCCTGACTATTGAAGCGATTTGGAATCGAAATGAGTTTTCCATTTTTTGATAAATAAATTAATTATTGAGTTATAAGAAATTGTAGTCACGTGACAACCAGTTTTTCTCCTTTCTCGCGGTGTCGCTTGCGTAAATTCGAATCAAAACGTCCACTTTGATAGCATTTTATGAAAGATCTTTTGCTTTTAGCAAAAAATGAAAAACGTCTTTTGATTACATAGTATTTGAATAAGAACACCTGCCAATTTCATGCGTTTCCGAACAAAAATGAAAAGTAGCTTTCAGAAAGTAGCTCTTTTGGATTTGAGAACAGCCTTAAGGGGCCGTCCACAAATGATGACACACTTGGAAGGGGGGTGGGGGTTCGTCAAATTGTGACAAGGGGGGGTGGGAGGGAGTAAGAAGTGTGACATCTTACATTTTGGTTAAAATAAAAGCATTAAAAGTCAGAAGATTAAATTTTGAAATTAAAGTAATTTGTGTTCATAAGGTAAAGGTAAGCTTTAAAGCCAAATATATTAAATTCCATTTCAAATTCCAAAATACGACAGCTTTCAATTGCTCTTTCATATTAATATTTTATTACTATTGTTTATTAATTATGTTTTTTGTTGTAAACCTTAATCTTATTTCATACAAAATAAGCAAACGAATTATTTTCATTGTGATGCTCACAAATGTCACTAAAACAGTTAGTTAAAGTTTAAAAATAAAATTTGAAATATGATCTATAAGGTAGTGCTTTGGTTTCTGATCTGCCATCTCAAGGGCTTAGGAACCAGGGGAGCTGGGGCTCCCCCTGGAATATTTCAGACGGGCTCAGCTCCCCCGGGAGAAATTCTCGCACCACATCTGTTTACGATATATTGCTGAATTAAAAAATAAAGTATACTTTTTCTAGGGAATTCACACAATAAACAACAAAGAGAAGAGAGAGAGGGGGTGGTGAGCGCACTTGTTTGTGCCTTCACACTTTTTCTCATTGTTTACAACCCTCCCGATTTCCAGAAAAAAGAGGGTCTTATATAGGTCTACTACAAATTACCTGCACCAATAACATATTTATAATGAGGAGGCCTTTAAAATTGATTTGGAAGAAATTTGTAAAGAATTTTTAAGCAAAACAACAGAAAACACTTTAGTTTTTGGTAAATGGAAGTGGGAGAAGTTTGTGAAACGTGCAACACTATGAAGGAACCCTCCAAAATGAACGAAATGATCCGCGCTACTAGCTTTCCGCAATATGCACCGACTCCCCCTGTTTGAACAAAGTTCCTACACCACTGTGCCATTTGCAAGTACATGTTTATATAATATAGCATGACATGTGACAAAGAGGGGGGGGGGAGGGTCAAAAATATTGAATAAAAATGTGACATCATCTATGGACAGCCGCTTATTATACTAGCTGTCTATAAATAATTATAACACAAGAAATAATACAGATTTTTGAATGCGAGTTTTCGCATATTGTTCAGAAATGTTTAAAGATTTCAGAATAAATTAAAAACTGTTTATTTTGAAAGCTTAAAGGTCTTGTACCCCCCCCCCCCTCATTAAGGTTGTTCTCAACTGCTCTGCTCAACAAGCGCAAAACGTTTTGACACATTTATACATTCATTTTTTAACGGTTGGTTGGTTGTATTTATGACGGCCAATTATCTGCACGAGGGATATAGGCCCAGGGGGGAGTACCCTTCGTGGGGGTCTTTCTAAGGGAACCTAACCCGTATTAACGCTTGGAAATCCAAGGTTCGAAGAAAACCCCGAACGATTAGGCCGACGGGCGCGATTGGGATCGAGCCCAGCACCTCCCGTCTACCAGCTTCGAGAGCAGAACCTCTCAGACACTGGTGGGGCCTCATTTTTTAACGGAAACATATAGAACTGGAAAACCTCACCATGGAAGCGATTTGGAATCGAACTGTGTTTTCCATTTTTTTTATCAATAAATTACCAACTGCGCAACTTACGCGATTTTGATCACGTGATAAACATGTTTTTCGCCCTTTCTTGAGTGGTTATTCTGCGTTCGCGCGGAAATTCGGTTCAAAACGCCCACTTTGACACTATTTTCTGAAAGATCTATTGCGTTTACAAAAAAAAAAAAAAAAAAAAAAAAAAAAAAAAAACCGGAAAAAACAGTTTGAGTACATAGTTTCTGAACAACACCACCTGCTACTTTCATGCTTTTCCGAACAAAAATAAATTGAAACTTATGTCATAAATTTGCCCTCTTGGATTTAAGAACAGCCTTAATCATAAAATAACATATAAGAAAAAAAATTTAGAAGATTAAATTATCGTTAAAAGATTTCGAATTGCTTCACTTTTTAGGATAATACAAACTAATTATTTCAATTAGTTGATCAAATGGTTCAGTCTTTTCGAAAGCCATTTTCCTTCTAAATAAATACTCCAAATAACGTCCTCCGAACTCTGGGTTACTTTGAGCCTGAATTCGGTTCGCTGGGAGGCGCTGGCTTAATCTGACCCACGAATTTCCTTTTTGTTTTCTTTTGCGCCATGAAGATTCTATAGCTTGTAACATTGTTCTACATTCTGGAGGAATCGCTTCGTCTTCAATTTCATAAATACAATAGTCTTCGCAATTTTCAAAAATGTTCTTCACAGCTTCAGATTCAGAATCGCATATTATTATCGTCTGCGGTAAAACATGCGTCACAGTGAACATATACAAAGTCTCATCATTAGGTTTCTCACCGGGAAAAGTTTGCAATCTATAACGATTTGTTTCACGCTCGACTATTCCGATTACCCAATTTTCCTCACTGAAAGTATCACTACCTAAAATTTTAGAACGTTCGAACTGATGCATTTCAATAACCACAGTTCTATCACTCCCTCCAAGTTTTTCCTTTTCATCAGCTTGGTTTTCAATCATCCATCTAGAAATCAATTCGCGACAAAGATTATAACACCTTGCAACGGTTCCTCCTGTTACATTTTTCCCGGAAAAGACCATCTCTTTCAAGGCTTCATTAAATGAATAATCATTCGCAAATAACAAACAAATCATCATAATTTTTTCAGGATAACTTGACGACTCAAATATTGTACCTTTCATAAGAGATACCTCTCTGCTTTTTCCATTAGGATGATTGTGTTTACGTTTTCCACATCGATAATGATAGGAGGGCTTTGTAAGAACTAACCTCATTTCTTCACCATGACAATACATCTTCTCTGGGATTATCTTTCGACTTATTAGCCACTGGATAAAAGTTTTTCGATCTTTAATTACTTCACAAATGAAACGGCCTATGGACCAAGAAGACCATGTTTCTGGTATATTAAATTCCATCATGTAAGGAAATTGAGAATATTTATGTAAAAATAAAACTACGCACAAAAAAAATGGCAGAGGCAGAGGAAACCGATTGATTCATTTGAGATTTGATCATTTTCAATTTGTAATAGCCTAGCACATCCAACTATCTGAATAGTGGTGCCATCTGTGTTTCTAAGGAAAAGTTATAATACATAGAAAAATCTAAATTCATCTTTGATGTTCAATTTATGGATAAATCGATGTTTTTAAAAAAATAATTGAATGATTGTTTTTGTAACAACAAGTCAAATATAACTGAAAATCAAGAATTTATAGATTTAGTTTCAATTGCAATAGTCCCATTAAAATGAAAATTTTCTTCTCTCTCTCTTGCTGATAATATAAAAAAACTGAATGCATATATTTTTGCTACATTTGATTACATCGAGTAACATGTTTTTCAAATTTTATTTGCATTTTTTAAAAAAATTGATTATTGATTCTATTGAGACAAACCCTTCTGGACTCAGAGATTTTAAAATTTGTAAAAGTTTTATTTTAAAAAGAATTGTATAAGATTTTGTATAAGAATAAAAGAGTCAGCAACACTGCAAAGAGTTTTAAGGGGCTGCGCATATATAACGTTGTCAACTTTTTGGTATTTTTGGACACCCCCCCCCCCCCTCACTAATGATATCGCTATCATAATAATAAATAATAAAAATGTATAAAGATTCTTTAGATTTTTGGAATTTTTTTCTTTTGTTTGGAGTGATATACAAATATGTTGCATTTATTTTTCTTATACTTTATTGATTCAAATGAAGAGAAATCAATAAAATATCAGTTTATGTATGAAACAACTTTATCTCAAATAACACTTAAAAGAAACAGACTGTTTAAAGGTATTTAACAATAGCTTTTCGTTGCATAATGCATTCAACAGTAATAATGTCTTTTTGAACTTGCCCCCTCACGGAATGGGAGAGAGAGAACTTCTTATCAACAAAACAGACGGACAACATTCTCTTTTATTTATTTGTTAAATACAAGTATAATTTCAAACATACTTCGCATTATACTTTGTTGAACAGCGAATTATATATGCATACACGTTGGGGTATTCCATATTTTGGAACTGAATAATTTTATAACCATTTAAGGATTTAAATAATAACTTCTGTATTTTCAGGAAAATAGATAACGTACTAAAAATTATAACATACTATTTTGATGTAAAGACCAAGTTACAAATAAGAAGAGAAAATTTTGGTTGGATCAAAAATGATAACGATATCAAAACACAACCTCCCTCCCCCTAGAGATATCTTACGATATCATGTGCCAGACCCCCCCCCCCCCCTGTAATGATAACGTGATATATGCATAGCCCCTACGCAAACGTTTTATTTTTGTTTTGTTACTAAATCCAGAAACAGAAATGAAGTGATGATAAAATACGTATAGACATAGTATTATTACTACATGCAGATAACAAAAATAATTGTTAAGACAAAAGAAATAAATTTAAATTGACCACTACTTTAACGTCGCATTAGTCCAGAAAAGGTTAAAGCGCATATGCTAAAAATAAAAAAAAGGAAAATCATGCGTCCAACACAGATTATGAAACGCTTTCCAACGTTCAGAATGTATGTCAATAGTTGGTAAAACATCAGATTTTTTTTTGTTCATCCCTGTATATGATCTATAGATTGGAATTTACATAAAATCATATGCTAAAAGTTAGTTTAATTAAACGCACCGCACACTTTAAAATTCCCATTCAACAATTCCCGTCAATAAACGAAAATGTGCCCTATATCCTTTGCGTATCCCTGTATATAATTTATAAAATTTTACAGATGCTTAAAAATTGGTTAAATTTTAAAATTCGTACCACAACTGAAAAGCACTGTGTAACATTACATTGACGCTGTGTAACGTTACAGAAAGTTAAAAAAATGAGCACAAATCGTTACAATCAAGCTACATATATGATTTTGCAAAGAAGGAGTCCAAGAAGAAGATATCTAGTGAATTTAAGGAATCTAGTAAGCAAGTTATTTAATAAAATTGTACTATAAGCCGATTGCAGACTGAGCACAAGAATCCTAGTGTTATATTACTTCACTCACGCGAAAGCAACCGCTCGCTAATGTTAATCCTATGGGATTTTTTTTTTTAAATATCTCGTTTGCATTTTAATATTTGTAATTTTTTTTTTTTTTTTTTTCGTTTTATTGGTAAGCTGAGGTCGATCTCTAAAAAGGCCATTTTCTACTTTTTTGATGGTTCCAAAAGTAAAAGTGCCCTTAAAAAAAAAAAAAACTTGTAAGCAAAATTGAAAAAGTAAAAAAACGATCTTTGTAGAAATCGACCTCAGCTATCCAAAGTAAAAAAATAAAATAAAATAAAATATTGAAATGCTAACGAGCTATTTAAAAAAAAAAAAAAAAATCTCCCGTAGGATTAATTAGTTTTAGGTAGGATTAGCCAGCGGGTGTTTTCACGTGGGTGAAGTAGTCCCGAAAACGAACGCGAAAATACCCGCTCGCTAATGTTAATCCAATGGGAGAATTTTTTTTAAATTATCTCGTTTGCGTTTTAATATTTTTAAAAGATTTTTATCTTGGGGGGGGGGGGGGCATTGGATAGCTGAGGTCGATCTCTACAAAGGCCTATTTTAGGTGCGTTTGTAATTATATAAATACGTAGCACCTATAGTATAGGTGCAGATTTACGGTCGCCAGTCGCCAGATATCAATTTCCAATGTTCCCTATCCCCGCCGCGGAATTTTGATATTTTTTTTTTCTTTTGCAAATAGAAAAACACCTGCTCTTTTCACTGGCCGAGATCAAGTATGACTTTGATAAAAAGTCAGGGAATTTTTGTGATCTCAGTTACCGTCGTGAACGCTACCCCTGTGATGTTTTGCTTTCTTGTCGAACATTATGTTCGAATATAATTCTGTGCATGTCCGCTCCACTGCAAAGCTTAGCAGCTGCGAAGCTCCGCTCATGAGCGCGCTAATGGTAAAGCTTCTCGTTTGGACACCAGCGAAAATAAGCATTTCTTCGAAGGTTTCGTCCGAAATCCAGAGGCCCCACCAGTGGCCGAGAGGTTCTGCTCTCGAAGCTGGTAGACGGGAGGTGCTGGGTTCGATCCCAATCGCGCCCGTCGGCCTAATCGTTCGGAGTTTTCGTGGTTTTCTTCGAGCCGTGGATCTTCCATGCGTTAATACGGATTAGGTTCCCTTAGAAAGACCCCCACGGAGGGCACTCCCCCCGGGCCTATATCCCTCGTGTAGATAATTGGCCGTCAAAAATCAACCCAACCGAAATCCAGAGCTGAAATAAATACTCTTTTACTGCAGATCTGTTCACGGGACAGTCCAAAGTTTCCGATGCGATGGAAATTATTTAAAGGCTACTTCAGTCAAACGGAAAGACCCGTTCGCTAATGCTAATCCTATGGAAGAAATTTACAGAGATATCTCAGTCGCATTTCAATATTTTTAAATGTTTTTTTTTTTTTTTTTTTTTTTTTTTTTTTTTTTTTTTTTTTTTTTTTGCATTGGATAGCTGAGATTGATATGTACAAAGGCATTTTTTTACTTTTTCGATTTTGTTTACAGGTATTTTTAATGAGCGCACTTTCCTTTTCGGAACCGGTTTAGAAAGTAAAAGCATCTTCATAAAAAAAAAATCTGCAATCAAAATCGAAAAAGTGAAAAACGGCCAGCATACAGATCGATTTCAGTTATTCAATGAAAAAAAAAAAATCCTTTAAAAATATTGAAATGCGACCGAGATATCTTTATAAATATCTTCCTTGATAAACTTTCAATCATCCTAAAAACAAATTTTTATGCAATTCGTACAATTAGTTTCCGAGAAATTAATTATTTTAAAACGAGCGTATTTTAGGGGCTGTATCCAAATTGAAGTTCGGTACTGCCCCGAAGTTCGATTGTTGACCAAGAGAGCCTTCTTCTTGATCAAGGCATCTGAAGCGATACTCAAGCAGTCAATAAGGACTGCTAGATTGCAGAATACCACAAGAAATTTCAAAATATCTAGTCACATCTATCATAGACGTCCCCTTAAACAATCATTTTGCTGTTTTTTAAGCGTAATTTGAAAACTACTTGGAAGAAAATTATGAAATTTTGGATTTCCGTAAAGCAGGACTTAATAAATCTAAATTCATCAAAAAAATTGTAGGTTGAAATTCATAATTTTTTCGAATATTAGTTTCATAATTCATATCATAAAATTATAAAAATTGCAAATTCAACGTATTTATGTGTGGGTATTTTAGTATTATTGCTACTCGAAAAATTAGCGCATTAGGAGTATAATTTCCGGAGATATTAATAAAAATATGAAAATGTAATTTAACATTAGAAGCACTAAATTTTGAATGTTTATAATTCAAAAACTTATCATCGGAATGACTTGAAATTTCGTTTCTAGGCATAGTTTGGACCGAAGATTTAAAATATAATGTAGAAATTGGGTGTCGCTATTGAAAAAACAAAGTTTGATCTGGTTTTGATTTGTAGATGCCCCCCTAAGCAAATTTCATAGACATCATTTAAAAGTAGAATTTATTTCCAATCGTTCGGTACTAGTAACTTTCTTCTACGATAGTTTGTTGAGGAATTAGTAGGGGCTGTTTACTTTTTTTTTTTTCCACGACTGTACGTGTGTATTTATTAATTAAATTATTTTTCATTTTGAATTTCTGAGGTTTTTTGTTAAGTTTTTTCCATGTAAACACCATTGTTTTACGAGTTAGTTTCACAATGTGGCCACTAGATTTTGGTTAGGAGCCAAAGTGGCGACTGGATTTTTGAGGTTCAGGCGCCACTGGCTCCTTAAAAATTTTGGGAATCTGTACCTATAGCCTATAGTCGTCGTTCGGTCCGTCTGTATATAACAGAGCAAAAACTGCCCAACCGAATGGTCTGAAATTTTAAATATATAATTATTGCAAAATTTTGTCGAGTCATTTAAAATTTTACGAAAATCGGATGTATAATTTAATTACAGAACAAGTCAAAAGTTTTCCGCTACATTACGTCCAATGGGAAAAAAATTATTTCAAGTGCATTTTAATAATGTTACAGCCTTTCGAATAGAATGAAATTAATATGCAGTTGTGAAGTGCACTAAAATATACATTCAGTACAATATGCGGTTCAAAAAATATTTATAAAACTAGTTATAGTACGAACACACCTCATTTGCCACATTTGACGTACAATTTCCAATTTTATTAGTTTTCGATGGTTCAGAAAGTGCAAGCGTCCAAAAAAAAAAAAAAAAAAAAACTAAGCAATGCAAGAATTTGATATCTTCTTCTTATAGATATCTATAAATTTAAAAGGCGAGTAGCATTTGGAATTCCATGTATATGTTAATTACCTTCAAGATTTGATACATGAGTGAAAGAAAGAATATTACACATCATTTCTCTTTTACGTTTACAAAAAATATTAGCCCTATATGAAGAAAAATCTAATCAAAAAATCATATCACTGGGGGTCCTAAGTTTCAGTCTACTCAGTCGAGTTGGGTAATCCGCCCCTGTCATTTTCTAGTTAGAAAATTTTTTAATCCTTTAAAGAACGATTTTTTTTTTTTCAAAATTGTGGTTAAAAAAAATATTTTTACGTTTTTAATAAAACTAGCCATCCAAATTACAAAAGTTAAGGATTAACATTAGCGAGCAGGTGTTTTCGCGTGAGCGAAGTAGCCCCTTAATGTGCAGTGGCTAAAACACCGGGGGACAGCTGGGGGAAGGTTCCCATAGTCCCCCCCCCCCCTTCCCACAAAAAAGTGTACTCTGCTTTTTCCAGCATGGCTCGGATGGTACCGAATCCCAGGACCAAACCCCGTCAAAAAAAGTTCGCCAATCCGAAAGATGACCTGTGTCTGATACACTTCAGTCCGAATCCGAGATATTCAAACCCGAATTCGAAGTGAAAGATAATTACAACGTATTTTAATACAATTATGTTCCTAATATCAATTTTACCTTTTTTGCATAAAAATGAGGACAAATAAATTCATTATTATTTAAGTATATAGTTGTAATATTTTATTGAAAAATATTCAGGACTTTTTTCTGAAAAATCGGGTCAACCCGACCCGTAACGAAATAAATTAGCGTCAAGCCGAACCGAACCGAACTGCGGGTCGGATCGAGTTTAGGTAAAACTGGATTACCCGACCCGACCCCAGTACTCTACTATAGGTGTGATATACAATTATACAGAAAGGGTATTTTTTGATAATGCTTAAATTTAAATCGTGTGTTTGTTTGGAATGGTAATGAGAAAAATACATTGTTAAAACAATTTACAAGTTTTTTATGGTTTAAAACAGTGACGGCGAACTTATGGCACGCGTGCCAAACTTGGCACGCGATAGAATATTTTTGGCACGGCATTGATTGAAATCCTGAAACAAAATAGAATTAAGTTAAACAAAACATGCAAACTTATACAAGCTGGGCTTTTCTTTCTTTCTTTTTTTTTATTTTATTGGAAAGCAACTAATTGAATTTCTAAATTATTTCAATGTGCGGGCTCAATAAGTTATCAAATTAAAAGTAGGTTGGGAGAATATCAAGAAGAAATATATCGGGCATTATAAGTAAAACTCCCAGTGACGAAACTAAAGCGACTTGGTATATAATATGTAGTTTCCAAAATTGTTCGCTCTATTTATTCCTGCGGGTCATTATTTTCGAAAATGATATGGAAATAGTAAATATTAGAAACCCAAACCTTTTGTTAGATAACTCAAATTCTGCTTCCATCCTATTAAAAGTAACTATATTGAACACCATATTACTATTTGGCATAACCAACATCGCATTCACCATTTTATTACTTTATATGTTAATCTAATTATTAGATGTATATTGTCCAATATTTTTAAATCCCAGTGAATAAAAATCCAGAAATTTTGATCATTAAATTATTTTTTGGTGCTTCACACGTCATGAAAAATTGGGCACACAAATGTAAAAAGTAAAATGGCTAACTCTGGTTTAAAATAACCTTTTTGATGATTCATGTTTGATACATCCAGTGACGTGGATAAGGTTTTGACCGCCCGATGCCAGAAGTAGTTTGGCATATCCCCCCCCCCCCCCCCCCCGCTCTGAAGGTTTGTAGGCGGGAAATACTGTTTCAAAACTATGCCACGCTCGTCGGCCTAATCGTTCGGGAGTTTTCCTTGATTATCTGTGAACTCTGCTTAGATTGCGTAAATAAGGTAAAAGTTTCCTTAGAAAGACCCCCTAAGATGGGCAATCCCGCCTTTGGCCTATATTCCTCACTCAGATGCTTTGGCGTGACAAAAACACCAAACAGCCTATACTATTTAAACTCACAAAATTCTGGCACAATAACAGGTCTCTCTCATTTTTACACGCAAAAACTGATTTTCACTCCGCACCCAAAAAAATTTCAGCTATTCTTATTCGGGTTTCTTGAAACAGACAAATTTTTTCCATTTTCCTAAAAAAAAAAAGGATACCAAATTACTACCAAAATTCAAATTTCGAACTAATTTTAGAACACAAAATGATGTAAAACGGCGAGGTAACAATCGCTTGTAAATAACATGTACCTGTTGGAAAAAAAAAATATTGTGTTGTCTTTTTCTTTGTCCTTCTTTCTTTTTTTTAGCATCAAAATAAGAATTTTTTGAAAATTTCATGCATGATAAAACAATTTGAAATTGTGGTTTAAAAAAGTATTATTCCAGATAAAATGGTCAAAAATGAAAGCATTTATTTAACTATAGTGATTCGGGCTTTTTAAAAATATTCATTTCGCTTTGAAAGCTTTAACCCAAATTTATTCCGTCACTCGAAATTAAATCTCGAAATATTCAGTAGATTTAAGTTAAAAAAAAAAAAAAAAAAAAAAAAAAAAAAAAAAAAAAAAATGGGAATATTATAAGGGGAAAAATTCTCTTTTAAAAATGGAAAAATTCAGTATCGCATTAAAAATATATATATATATATAATACTATTTTTTTTTTCATTTTTTAAACTAAAATCTTTGGTTTTAGTCTTTTTTTTCAAGCTATATTTAAAACACAAATAATTTTATACACAAACACACCTCATAAAAGCAATGCTATTGGCAGTTTTCATTACTTTATTTAAACAAAATACATCATAATTTTAAAATGCAAATATTTTACAAAGAGAATCTTTAATTGTTTACAAAATTTTTACTAAGATAAGACGTGCTTTTAAAATAATAATACATAATAATATTAAATACATTACATAATAATATTAAAAGTAAATTTGGGCTCAACGTTCGAAAATCTCGTGAAATATTGACAAAGGCAGTTCAAATAACTATGATTTAGTTATTTCTCCTTTTAATGAATAATTTTATCAATTTATCAACATGAATTCTTACATTGTTTAGATTTATTAATGATGCTTTAATAATGATATGCGAGAAGTAACGATAAATTAGATAATTGATCAGTTGGTAAATACCTTGAACACATCATGCTTGTTAGAAATTTATTTTTTTTTTTTTAAATCTAGATAAAATGGTCAAAAATGAAATAATGAAAACATTTATTTACCTCTCTAGTGATTCGGGCTTTTAAAAAAATATTCATTTTGCTTTGAAAGTTTTAACCCAAATTAATTCCATCACTTGCGATTAAGTATTAAGTCTCAAAATATTCTGTAGATGTAAATTATTAAAAAATATATGAGAATAATTACAAGGGAGAAAAATCCTCTTTTAAAAATGGCAAAATTCAGTATCGCATTTTTTTAATTTAAAAAATATTATACTATACTTTTTTCATTTTTTAAACTAAAATTTTTGATTATCGTCTTGTAGTTTAATTATATGTTAAAAACGCATACACAAACACACCACATAAAAGCACTGCTACTGACATTTTTTATTACTTTATTTAAGGGTGTATTCGAAAAAATATTTTTCCACACTCAACAGCTCGAAATTTTCTGAGACATTTTCAGACTCATTTCTAAAATTTAAAACATGAAACTTGCTGAGGTGATTTTTGAAGAGGTGTATAAGAGGCCGTGTGATTTCATTTTTCGTTCAGTTAATTAGAATTTGATTTTTAAAGAATTATTTTCTCAGTATGACCCTTTTTCTCATCTCAGATCTCCCGCTTCGGAAAATTCGGTTCAAGATGCCCACTTTGACAGCATTTTATGCAATATTTTCTGCATTTATCAAAGAATCACGGCACATTATGTAGTTTCTAAATACGAAAATTTGCCAGTTTGATGCGTTTGAGAGCAAAAATGAATTTAAAAATAAATCAGAAAATAAGCAATTTGGATTGGAATACACCCTTAATTCAAAACACCTTTCTAAAAGTGGTAAATTTAGCTTGGAGAAACATACAAAATAATTCATCATTTTAAAATGCACATATTTTACAAAGAGAAGCTTTAACTTTTTATAAAATTTTTACTAAGCTAAGATGTTCTTTAAAAAAAAAAAATGCTTACATAATAATATTAAAAGTAAATATGTGCCCATCGTTCGAACATTTCGTGAAATATTGGTAAACGCAGTTCAATTAACTATGATTTAGTTGTTTCTTCTCTTTAATAGATAATGTTATGAGTTTATCAGCATGAATTCTTACATTATTTAGATTTATTAATGATGATTTAATAATGATGAGATGTAACAATAAATTTGATGATTGATTATTTTGGTAATTGTTTCAGGTTGTTATATTTAATTTTGCATTAAATAGATCTAAAATATTACAAACATTTTATTTTTTATGCTGGTAATTACTTTGAACAGATCATATTCGTTAGAAATTTGCTTTTAAAAATATTTCTTTCTTTCCCTTTTTTCCTCCTCCTGCTTCTTTTTTTTTTTTTTTTTTTTTTTTTTTTTTTTAGACATTTGTCATCTAAATGAATAAGTCTTTTAATAAAAATTATACTATTCAAAAAATTAAGAGCATCTCTTTATATACATGTAGTTACCTTTAACATTTCTCGTTGGATTACCTATAATATATGAAATAATTTATTTTAAGTTTGATTAAGTTAATATATTAATCCAATAGTAAAAATTAATTCACGCTCGCAAATAACCAAGATAATTTTATTTTTATTTTATGTTTTGCAATTGTTTTTTATTATGCATGTTGTCTCGTGATATTGTTTACCATGTTATTTTTTTTTTTTTTTTAATTATAAGAAAATTAATCCACGCTCGCAAATAGCTAATTTAATTTTATGTTTGCAATATTTTTCATTATGCATCATGCTCGTGACATTTTACTATATTTATTGTTTTTAAATTATGTGAAAATATTTTCTATCGTGAATGATTTTGAAAATGTCGCCGTTTGTGCGACGAAACGATCGTCAATCTTAATAAAGATATTTTATCACTTTTTATAGCATTGTTTAACTTAATCTGTTTATAAGTGATTATTATACAAGTTTTTATAGAATTTATTTTGTTTCTACGATGAAATCTTTGTCCTTTAATCTAAAATATTAAAAACAACTCTTTATATACCATAATTAACTTCAACATATCTATAAATAACATTTATGGAAATATTTGAAAAATAAACCTTAATTTTTCTTGCTGAAATATGTTATTGAAATAGAATGTTATAATTAAAAATACTTCTTTAAACATGTATGTTCTTTTTTAACAGGTTTGGGGACATCATCTATTAGAATTTAACAGGTTTGGAGACATCATCTATTAGAATTTAACAGGTTTGGAGACATCATCTATTAGAATTTAACAGGTTTGGAGACATCATCTATTAGAATATAATTAAAGAAACTTAATCTTTCTTCGGTGAAATCTCTAGCACGGTAACTAAATCCAACTACAACGCAACTTAATATTAAACTCATGAACCACTTTTTGTAAATCATTGCGCCAGCAATGAATATCCCCACTGATACAAAGGCAAAATATTTTCTCAGAAATACTACGTTCGATTTCGAAAAATCTAAAATGAAGTCATCGGCATATTTTTCGAAAGCAACTTCGCGGAAAGTGCATCCTAAAACACCTGAAAAAGTAATTATAAGTACTGTAGAAAAAAAAGCGGGAAGTGATTTATCTAAGCATGCTATAGCCTTATCAAGATATCCGGGATATGAGAGATAGATTGAGGTTATGTCATGAAATAATGTTACCATGGTTACCAATGCGATAATAACAAGTAATAAACGAATTGTACGATTGGCTCTTTCAATGATTGATACCTTGTTGCTATAGATACGGAAACTGATAATTTTGATGGCTAAAACTATAAAATCAAAGACCATCAATGTTATCCAAGCTGCCATTATCACAGTCACGAGGTATAAAGTATAAGGAAGCAAGAACCACAAATGCAGAGTTTGACTATTTATTTTTCTAACCACCTGCAAAGCGAAGTTAGAAAAAAATAAAAATATCAGTGTGCGTACTAAATGTTTTTTAGAAATGATTCTGATATACGTGGGTGAAATGGCAATTGTGAAGGCTTGGATTACAAACGCTGATAGAAGCGAATGCGCAGCATTCCAATATGACTCTACGCGGCCAGTTTCACAAAACTTCACAGTATCGCCAAGTTGGATGTAATAGGAACTGTTCAGTGTCAAATCGAGTATTTCAACGTGCAATGTACCATTTGAGAAAATAATGTAGTCTCCACGTTTTAAAGCTATTCTTGGGCAGACAGCTAGAGATGGATCTTTTAATTTCCTCGAATTATTCAAACTTGATACAGAACTTGTGAAATGTGCTGGTATTGAAGAATTCGCACCAGACTCTTTAGTATTGTCAGTATTATACGCCCATGTCGACTTTCTTCGAAAATCTGTTGAATGGTATGAAGTTGGAGAGGTGTTTGGTTCAAAATTTCTTGTATCATGCGATAATGATGAGGATTTGGAAGTAGAATCAGTAGGATAATATCTTGATGTTTCCGATTTTGATTCAGAGTATGTAGAATAAAATGATGTTATTGATTCAGTTTTAGAATTTGTATTATTATACACTGATGTCGGCGACATTGTGTTGGAAGTGTCATGACAAAAGATGATTTTTAAGAAGGTGAATACCAAGAATATTTTGAAGAAACTTGGAGTCATTATAAACATGATTAAATCTCTCACTTTAACTTGATAAAAGACCAACTGCTGTTTTCATCAGTTTTTCCTGCAATCTGAAAAAAAAAAAAAAAAAAAAAAAAAAAAAAAGAGAGAAACAACTTAAATTAATTATAATACATAGGAACAAGTATAAATATACAAGGTGTCTTTAATTAAACGACCTTACTTTAAAGTTATCTACAGACAAAACTGTTGTCTATAAAGTTGAAATTTTGCGAAAGGCATAATAAAGGTATGGGAATTTCTTCAAGCAAAAAAAAAAAAAAAAAAAAAAAAAAAAGCAATTTATCAAATTACAACGACCATTTGGAAACTGATTTTTTCGAAGACTAAAATTTAAGACATAAAAAATCGCACGGAGTTGATCCTACATTACGTACGCCATGAATTAAACATTAATAGTGTTATTACACGTAAAAATTCCAAGCGACGAAAATCGCCTGCGACTCGTACGTATTATCCACCTGAAACTTGTGTATTATCCAAGCATTTCATTGGCTGTTCGGGAAAAGGCTTTTCCATCGTTAGATTTCCAAGAAATCTGACGGCCCATTTTAAATGAAATTTCATTCTTAAACTTCTAAACATCCCACACTATTACTTTTTATATCGTCGTATAGAGAAAAAAAATGTACTTTTAAATGCAATTTGTTTGAAAGCTGTATCTCAATTTGTTTCTGAGTTATTAATTTTTTTTGTAGTTTTCATTACTTTTTTGTCATAGTGGCAACACTCTGTTGTCCATCTCTGTTGAAAGTAAAGGAAATACAGGTTACTGTATAGACCAATCAAAACACGAATAAAATGCGGATTAAACCAATAAAAACATTTAGATATGCTTTTCATTTCCCATCCTGACGAGAACAATAACCATTTTTCCAAATGGTTAAAAAAAAAAAAAAAAAAAAAGAAAAAGAAAAAAAAGTTCAAAATTTTGCCACTAGAAGTCGATTTTTTAATAAATTATACATTTAGCATTACGACAGTTTAGAAATTTTATTTATGAACTTAACCTAATTCTAAAGACAGCATTTCATGACATGTTCCTAGCATATCCCAGAACGGTAGGCGGAAAAATCACCACGGAAAAAATCACTACCGGAAAAAATCACCACGGTAAAAAGCTCCACCGGAAAAAATCACCCAGAACACACTGCGGTCAACCGTGGAACATGCTATCTTGCGATTCCAGAAGGTATCTGAAAACGATGATCGTCATGCAGAATATGTTTGGTTATAACAAAATTTGTTAAACTATCGTAAATGTATGCTAAATGTGTAATTCATTAAAAAACGGTATCTAAATTTTGTTGCGCTCAAACAAATTCCCATACCTTTATTATGTCCTCCACAAAATTTCACAACATTCTGAAAAATAGTTCCGTCTGTAGACAACTTTAAAATATTCGTTTAAATTGTACGCCCTGTAAATAAAATTTCTAAACTACCGTAATGCTAAATGTTTAATTTTTAAAAATCGCCCTCTGGTGCGAAATTTTGAACTTTTTTTTTTTTTTTTTCCGTTTAAACAAATTCCCATTCCTTTATTATGTCTTTCATAAAATTTCGCAACTTTATGAAAAATAGTTTTGTCTGTAGACAACTGTAAAGTAGAATCGATTAATTATGGACACCCTGCATAATCTCTTTAAATCGTCATAAAAAATATGATATTTTGAAAAAAAAAATTGTAATTTAATAGATTACAACGACCATTTGGGATTTTTTTTATCATCGATAAACTATCCAAGTCCCGTTTCGAGAAGAAAAACAGTTAAGAAAAAGAAGAAACAACGTATAAAGGCACAAATAAAATGTGTTTAAAAGCATGCAGCTGTTTCAAAACCTCTAAGGTTTCCTCATCAGTGCTTAAAATAAAAGTTAAAACTAAGACATTGTGTAAAAAAGAGGGGTGGGGGGAGAGGTGGACAGAGAGTCAGAAAAGCGTACCTTTCAGCTCTACTGCCAACGGTGAAATGCGACCTACGGCTGACAAACAGACTAGCCCTTCAATGACAAACTCCCTCCCTATGAGGCAGGATCATTCCATTTTTTCAGCAGGTGGGGAAAGGTAGGGAGTGATCGCGGCGTGCGGTACGAAGGGAATGAATGTATAGTAGGAACCGATAGGATCCGTATTTGCCTCGTTTTGATATTTTGATTAAGCCTGCGCTATGTCTAATGATTTTATAACCAAAAGGCCTTTTTCAAGGGCAACTTCGACTAATTTTGATGACGACTCGTTACAGATTTTGGCTAACGATTATAGGAATAAAATATTGACCTCAAAAAATAATGAGGGGGGAGGGGAGGCACAGATGACACAATTTTAAGATAATTTAAAGTTAAAGAATTATGAAATCTAATACAAAAAAAAATCAGTAATATGGCTTTAGATACGTTACTTACTTTTATTTTTCACCAATTTTGAGATAGTTTAAAGTTAAAGAACTATGAAATCGAATACGTAAAAATTTTAGTAATCTGCTTTAGATACTTTACTTACTTTTATTTTTCGCCAAAAAAGCAAAATTTAGTTAAATCTTGCTCCAATTGCATTTCTGTAGTTACATAATTTTAGCAAGGAGACGCTATCACTGCAGCTAAACTAGATAACATTAGTGAGATTTGAATTTTAAAAATCCGATTTCAATAATAAAAAAAATGATTTTCTCTTATTTTATTTAATAACCAAATAATAAATAAAAAAACAAAAATGATATCTTCAATGTTCCGCTATTGTATTTTAATTTGAAATTGATAGATGAAGCCACCATTTCAATTGACTGCTCTACCTTTCCCCACCTGCCAAAGAAATGGAATGATCCTGTCTCATAGGGAGGGAGTTTGTCATTGAAGGGCTAGTGACAAACAGTTACGGAGTTGATCTCACGCGCATATTCAGGGAGACCAATCAAAATACCCAATTGCTCTGGAAGAGTCCAAACCCAGAAGGAGAAAAAGGGGGGGGGGGGGAGTGGAGGGAATTATAGAAAATTAAACCATACCTTTGAAAAATTGGGCGTACTAAATAAATCATTAACTAAACTGTTTGAATTTTTCCATATGTGCTAAGCCTCCCAGAAGTCCAGATCATAGATTGAAGTACATTTCTGTATTATGGAGGCTTCGGAAAATTTAAAATTATGGTTGTTGGACCAGCAGTGGTTGGCAATAGCGGAACGTTTGATATCACAATTTTTAACGCAAGTTTTATGCTCCCCCAAACGGATCTTAAAGGCACGCTTCGTTTGACCAATGTACATTTTGTTGCATTCGCAAGATATCCTGTAAATACCCCAATTTGAAAAACTGTCAATTGGATGTTTCAGATTTGTGAATTGAATTTTATTAAAAGATGAGGAAACCTTAGAGGTTTTGAAACAGCTGTATGCTTTTAAACACATTTAATTTGTGCCTTTATACGTTGTTTTTTCTTTTTCTTAATATATTGGCACAAAGTACAATCCTTCCCCACTTTTTATGAAGAAAAACAGTTTACAAATCGAAAGCAGTTCCACCGAAACATCCACAGATTGCGACAAATTACCTACGTTGAGCTCAATTTTTCACGGTTAGAATCGACAGATTGCAAAACGCCGTGGCTAGTGGATTGGAGCCCCTCGAGACATGGACTTTTACTATCAACCGATTAAACATTAGATTGTTTCTCTTTTCGCGTTCGTTTTTTATTCTGTAATTGATTTTCATGGGCTACATAATCAGTTGAAGACCTCGATTTTCATGGCCTACATAATGAGTTGAAGACCTCGATTTTTGCTTCACAAGACGATTTTCCTTTCAACTTCGCTCTTTGGCTTTGGATTTTTCCATATCTCATAATTTGCGCCTACCCATTTTGTAACGATTTTATGCCTTTCGATTACCTATTCGAACAATTTTTAATGATTTTATGCCTTTCTATTACCTATTCAAATAAAAAATCTTCTAAAAGTAAAGAACATTGTTGAATTTCGTTAAAAAAAAAAAAAAAAAAAAAAAAAAATGCGAGCATCATTTGGCCCCATCCTCGACCGAAAACAACAACCATTTCCAAATGGTTAAAAAAAAAAAAAAAAGAGAGAGATTCTGATGATTTAAAAAATTACATTTAATTTAATAATTTTTTTTTTTTTAATATAGGGATACCCACAATTCATGTCGTTTTCAAATATATTATATATAAATATATTTCTTTATGGTGCTGAAACTTGAATACAAAACTTAATAAATAGCTGGGAGGAGTCATAAAAATTCATGGTGGCCAAGCGGATTAAATCCTGTTTATAAAATACAGTGTGTGCATAAAATAATGTCCCAGTTTCAATGGTATATTATAATAGTTTGATTTAGACTATTTACAACAAATCATGCATCCAACTGAAGATAAACTAACCTAGTTTTTCTTACACATGTTCAATAGGTACACCTTTAGTTATACGGCACACATCGAACGTAAAATTCCAATTCTTCCCACACTTCGGTTAACAAGTCCGGAGTCATGGAAGCGATAACCATTTCAATTCTGTGTCTCAACTCTGGCAAATCATTAGGCAGCGGCGGAACGTACACGCGATCTTTATAAAGTCCCAAAGAAAAAAATCGCATGGCTCTAACAGCTTAAATCTTTATACCAGTAATAACGTTTTATGCTTAGGACTCGCCATTTTGCGTATGTGGCACTGCAAGCGAGTCAGTAACAAAGCAGTACTCGCGCATGCGCTTATCTAAAACTGTTTGAGTGACTCTTTATTTCTGACCTTGACACTCTGCAGCGCTTACAGTTGATACTACTATTAAAATTTATAACAGGGACATTCTTTTATGGACACCCCGTATATTAAACAGACATTTAAAGCTGTTCTCAAATCCAAAAGGGCAACTTCCTGACATAAGTTTTAATTTATTTTTGTTCGAAAATGCATGAAATTAGCTGGTGTTGTTGTTCAGAAACTATGTCATCGAGCTGTTTTTTTCCGTTTACAAACGCAATAGATCTTTCAGAAAATAATGTCAAAGTATTCCTTTTGAACTGAACTTCCGCGCGAAAGTAGAAAAATCACTCAAGAGCGGGCGAAAAACGTGTTTGTCACGTGATCGATATCGCTTATAACTCAATGGGTAAATGGATGGATCAAAAAATGGAAAAAACAGTTCAATACCAAATCGCTTCCATGGTCAGGCTTTCCAATTTTATATCTTTCCGTTAAAAATGAATTTGTAAATGTGTCGGAACGTTTTGCGCTTGCTCAGCGGAGCAGTTAAGAACAGCCTTAACTAAAAAGTAAAAAGACGTTAACCCTTAAATGCCTGATTTTTCAAAAATCATTGTAATAATGTTTTTCAGCTTTCATTTTTTAAATAAATCTTGGGAAAAATACTAAAAAAAATCATATTTTGTTTTAAGGGTGTTCTGAAATCCAAAAGGGCAACTTTCTGACATAAGTTTTAATTTATTTTTGTTCGAAAATGTATGAAACTAGTTGGTGTTGTTATCCAGAAACTGTGTCATCGATCTGTTTTTTTCCATTTTTTTGCAAACGCAATAGATCTTTCAGAAAATCGTGCCAAAGTGGATGTTTTGAACTGAATATCCGTGCCAAAGTAGAAAATCACTCAAGAGCGGGAGAAATCGTGTTTGTCACGTGATCGAAATCTCTTCTAACTCAATGGGTAATTGATTGATCAAAAAATGGAAAAAACAGTTCAATACCAAATCGCTTCCATGGCCAGGCTTTCCAATTTTTTATCTTTCCGTTAAAAAATGAATTTGTAAATGTGTCAAAACGTTTTGCGCTTGTTGAGCAGAGCAGTTATAAACAGCCTTAAGTATGGTTTACGGCTAAAAAACAGTTTGTTACTGATCGGCAATACTGGTCTTTAATTGAAAAAATAATTTTCCTTGATAAAATTCTATAATATTAAACACACAAGAATTTTAGGAACTATAATAAGAAATAAATTTTACTTACTCACTGCAGAACAAAATAGGGTGTTTCGTAAGCTCCCAAACAAAACAAAAAGAACAAGTAGCAACAATTGAAAAAATAAATCTATCTTTATTCTTAAACAGCACAAGTGTTGCCATCTGTTGAAAATCGATTTAATAATATTTTCAGAATGTATTTTATTGGCAACATGGCAACATTAGGCATTATCGCTTCAATATTATTCTAATAGTATTTTAGAGCCTAAATTGGGTATGTTGCCGAAAAGCAACACCCGGCATTTAAGGGTTAAATATAGGTACCCCTAATAATTATCACCTTTGTATAAGAATGGTTTTACATAAACGAATACGATATTTTATTAATAACCCCATCACTTTACTAAATTCAAATCTTAACCCTTCATCTACTGACGGTAGCTATAAATACTATTGAAATAACTTTTTATAAAATTCATTTAATACATCGATTAGTAATAATACAGTTTAGAATGAGTTACATATACATTACTTTATCTTTTTCCAAAAGTATTATAGGTTACACGAAACGAAAATATTTTTAAAAGGATGTTTTGTTTTGCCTTTGCATCTTTTCAGCTTTCTTGGCGTTGGGGGGGGGGGGGGGGGGGGATTTTTCATCTCGGAAATATTTCTATTACGAACATTATATTTGTAGATTTCCTAATTCTACAAAATACTAAGAAAAACATTTAAAATAAAAGATTTGAGTGGGGTTATAAATATTCCACAAAATCCCTATAAATTAAAATTTAATGAATCCTAAATCCTTCAATCCTTCTAAAATTTATTAATTGATTATGTAAATCTTCTAATGTAGTTTAAACAATTCATCAAAAATGCTTTAGAAGATGCTTTTCATGAATTCATAATTCAGTACATAAAGGGTTAAATTAATTCTTTTAGAAATGAGGTAAAGCGAATATTATAAGCTGTAAATCTTTGGAACAAATACGGTATGAATTCATATGTAAATCTACGATTTATTTCATGTTTTTGATAGTCTTAAATTTTTAGAAAATATGAGGGAAAAAATAGTTGATTTATTTTAAATATCTTTTTTTAGCCATAATATTTGATGGGATTTCGCGTACTAATTAATAATAAATATAAGGCTTCCTATTTACTTACACTGAATCTAGGGCCTGCTGTGAATGCAAATTTCATTGGAATTTAATTAAAGGATTGAATAGAAACTGCGGTGCTGTCGTGTGGCTTCAGTCCATATTAATTATGTGGTTTAATTATTGAAAACGGAATTTGAAAAGCCTTTGCCAATTTTAGTAACGTCATAGCCAGAATTCATATATTGCTATTGAAAGGTCTCTGACGTTAATGAACGTATGCCTAATGAAGATTACTGTTAATTTTATTTTCTTTATTTATTGTATTTATTTGTATATCACTATCTACGTACTTGGGTTAGGGAAACATTTTTTCTTATATTTGGGATTAAAATGAAAACTATTGTATTCATATCTGTATCGCAGGAAAAGCTTTATTGTATAAAAGAAAAAAAAAACAGACTAAGGCACTTTTACCTCGAAATGTGAATAACAATAGCGAGTAAGATATAAAGAAGAAAGGATGAGGAAAAAAAGCAAATCTCCTGGGATGGCTCTCCAGTTAACGCGGGTGTCGGTGGAAGGTACGTGGATTGTCTTTACATTACAAGTGAGACCCCGTAGAATTTGGAAGGGAGAAGAGGCAGCGAGAGAGGTCTGTCAGTTTGGGAAAGTAAATATTCCTGCTGTGGGGTATTGTTCTAGGAAAGAGTACGCAGGTACGTAGGTTTGGGAGATAACCATGTGCCTATCCCGTTGAATAAACTTAGTTGAGTACGGTAAATTCAGAATGAAATAGCGTAATTTAATGATATAACCAGAGATGGGAAAATGCATCACCTTACTCGCCACTGCCGAGTGAATTTTCTGACAGGACCAGTGACTTTTTTAGGCAGTCTTTTAAAATTGCAAAATATAGAGGTATGCCAAAAACGTCTTTTTATTTAGTAGTTAGCTATAGGTCAAAATTGGGAAATTTCATTGGCAGCCACTGACCGGTAGGACTAATTTTTTAAGTGGCCACTTTCTTTAAACTAGCGGCCACTTTTTTATTTCAAAATGCTAAACAGTAAAATTTCTATAACTATCAATCTAAAACTAAATAGCCCAAATAAATATGTTAATATAAATATATTGGAACCAAAAAAAGTAGAATCCTTGATAAAATGCAAGGAAATTTTATTATCTCCTTGTAAAAAAGCGGCCGCTGACAGACAATTTTTCACTAGCCACTTTTTTTCATTCACTGGCCCTGTGGCCGGTGGCTAGTGCTAATTTTGACCTTTATAGTTAGCTATATTTTTCAACTTTCCTAATTACTGCGATGTAAACATGGCATGAAGTTCTACTTTATATTAAACTTTCATCTCTTGTTTATATTTCTTAATTTTACAGGAAAAAATATATGGAGATACATTATAATAATAGTAACCAACTATTTTTGAGTTGCGCAATTTTGTCATAAAAATTTTCAACTGTACGTTGCATTTTACTGGCTGGTGAGATTTCCTAGAAATTTTCCAACTCTGGATATAACACAATAAGTAGATATTATCTTAACGTATAATTTAATGTTGTAAATGCTATTCCGTACCTATAAATGTAAATGTGTTTTAATGTAAATATTTTGTAAACAAATCATCCATTATTGTTATTTGAGGAATCCTACTAATTAAGGGGCTACTTCAATCACGCGAAAAGACCCACTCGATAATGCTAATCTTTATGGAAGAAATTTTTAAAATATATCGTTTGTATTTCAATATTTTTAAATGATTTTTTTTAATTGAATAGCTGAGGTCGATCTGTACAAAGGTCATTTTTTACTTTTTCGATATTGTTTGTAGATTTTTTTATGGGAATGCTTTCATTTTCGAAACCGGTTCCGAAAATGAAAATGCCCCCATGAAAAATAGCTGTAAACTATTAGAGGTACACATACATTAAGACAGAATATAAATATAATTAATATAACAAACCCAACTGCAGTGAAAATTTAGCCGGGAACAGAACTCGAATCTGGGTCCACAGCGTACCGTGCTGTTGCTCTAACCGTTAAGCTACCCTGGCCGATGTCCTAAACTGGCAATTTCTCAGTAATAAACTAAGTTGGGGAACGTCACCGTCCATCTATCAGATAGCATTGGGGGATGCGATACCGATGAATAAATTTATTTTCCCATCGTTCCGCACTATGTATATTAAAGCACATAAATTAATGTCTGAATTCCATTTTTAATTATTAAAGGCACACATACATTAAGACAGACTATAAATACAATTAATACAACAAAGCCAACTGGAGTAAAAAATTAGCCGGGTTCAGGACTCGAACATGGGTCCTTTATTAGTCAGAAATTGCCAAGCTAGGATATCGGCCAGGGTAGCTTAGCGGTTAGAGCAACAGCACGGTACGCTGTGGAGCCAGGTTCGAGTCCTGGTCCTGGATAAATTTTCACTCCAGTTGGGTTTGTTGTATTATAGTTTGTGTTAATGTATGTGTACCTTTAATAATTAAAAATGGGATTCAGGCATTAATTTATCAGTAATATACCTGTAAACTAAATCGAAAAAGTAAAAACGCCCTTTGTTTTGTTGTACAGTACAGACCGAAAAAAATGAAAAAAAAAAATCATTTAAATATATTGAAATTCAAACGAGATATCTTTAAAAATGTCTTCCATAGGATTGCCATTAGTGAGGTTGTCTTTTCGCTTGACTAAAGTACCTCTTAATTACCAACCTTTGAACAGTACAATGCCATCGGTATCACGTACCTCCACGTGGTGGTAGCATACCAATTAAGGAATGTTTATTTGCATCTTCACGTGTGGTGGATTAGAATTACAGTGACAGTTACCACCATATCGGCGACAAACGATTACATCTCTCTGAAAAGCTTTCGGCCCCACCAGTGGCCGAGAGGTTCTGCTCTCGAAGCTGGTAGACAGGAGGTGCTGGGTTCGAACCCAATCGCGCCCGTCGGCCTAATCGTTCGGAGTTTTCGTGGATTTCTTCGAACCTTGGACTTCCAACCGTTAATACGGGTTAGGTTCCCTTAGAAAGACCCCCCACGAAGGGCACCCCCCCCCTAAGGGCTTATATTCCTCGTGCTGATAATTGGCCGTCATAAACACAACCAACCAACCTGAAAATAATAAAAAGAGATTTTAAAATTTCAAAAAATTATTTTAAAATATGTCCTTATGCTTGAAAAATATACCGGATGATCGAAAAGTGAGGAACAACTTTAAAAATTAATAATTTGAAAGAGAATAAAGAGAAAAAGATGCTGTTTTTGCACCGAATGGATGAAAAAGAAGCCGGATTATCATTAAAAAGCAAAATATGCGGTTTTTTCACCGAATGGATGAGAAGAAGCCGGATTATTAATAAAGAGAAAAAGATGCGATTTTTGCACCGAATGGATGGAAAAGAAGCAGGGTTGTTAATAACGAGCAAAAGATGCGGTTTTTTGCACCGAATAGATAGAAAAAAAGCCGGATTAATAAAGAGAAAATTATGCGGTTTTTGCATCGAATGGAGGGAAAAGAACCCGGGTTATTAATAAAGAGAAACGATGCAAGTTATGCACCGAATGGATGGAAAAGAACCCTGGTTATTAATAAAGAGCAAAAGATGCGGTTTTTGCATCGAATGGGTGGGAAAAAAGCCGTGTTATTAAAAAGAAAAAGATGCGATTTTTGCACCGAATGGAGGGAAAAGAAGCAGAGTTGTTAATATAGAGCAAAAGATGCGGTTTTTTGCACCGAATAGATTGAAAAGAAGCCGTGTTATTAATAAAGAGCAAAAGATGCAGTTTTTGCACCGAATGGATGGAAAAGAAGCCGGATTATTAATAAAGAGAAACAAATGCGATTTTATTACCGAATGGATGGAAAAAAAACGCGGTGTCATTAATAAAGAGAAAAAGATGCGATTTTTGCACCGAATAGATGGAAAAGAAACCGGGTTATTGATAAAGAGAGAAAAATGCGGGTTTTGCCCCGAATGAATGGAAAGTAACCCAGGTTATTAATAAAGAGAAAAAGATACGGTTTTTGCCCCGAATGAATGGAAAATAACCGGGGTTATTAATAAAGAGTAAACAATGCGAGTTACGCACCGAAGGGATGAAAAAGAACCCTGGTTATTAATAAAGAGCAAAAGATGCTGTTTTTGCAGCGAATGGGTGGAAAAGAAGCCGGGTTATTAATAAAGAGAAAAGGTGCGTTTTTGCACCGAATGGAGTCAAAGAAGCCGGGTTATTTCCTATAACGAAACAGAAACGAATGCATGGTGACAAGTCGCTTACAAGTTACCAATAACCTTAAAACTGTGCAATGTATTGTCCGTCATTCAATAGCACAGCTGTCAGACGAGGCACAACACCGTTCACAGCATTGAGGCTGTTCTCAAATCCAAAAAAGCTACTTTCTGACACATTTCTGAATTCACTTTTGTTCGGAAATATGGCAGGAATTCCTATTGGGAAACTATGTAATAGTATTGAAATGCAGTAAACCAACGTTTAAAATGCACAAATAATGCGTGAAAAATCAGCAAACAGCTGTTTCGAATCTACAGCGAGATTCTTCTTCAGTGAAAGAGAGGGAAAAAAAGGAACAGCGTGCTAGAAAAAGCAAGGCTGAGCCATAGCATCTAGCACGCTGTTCCTTTTTTTCCCTCTCTTGCACTGAAGAAGAATCTCGCTGTAGATTCGAAACAGCTGTTTGCTGATTTTTCACGCATTATTTGTGCATTTTAAACGTTGGTTTACTGCATTTCAATATTCCTGCACAAAGGCTTTAATTGCTATTTTATGTAATAGTATTTTCTTTCTTTCTTTTTTTTTTTTTTTTTTTTTTTTTTCTAAATGCAAAAGATTTTTCAGAAAATATTGTCAAAGTTGGTGTTTTGAACAGAATTTCCTGACGTGACTGTACGGGACAAGAGAAAAACCTATCATCAACTGACAAAAATCGCTTATTGCTAAATAAATAAATTTCTTTTATCAAAAAAGGGAAAATGCCGTTCGATTCCAAATCGCTTCATCAATCACCCCTACCAATTTTATGCCTTGTGTTAAAAAATGAGTCAGAAAAAATATAACAATGTTCCACGTTTGTTGAACAAGGAATTTGAGAACCACCTTAAGTAATATTTTTTTGCAGTTTATTGGTATTTCTTTTTCTTATTTATTTCGTTCACAGAAAGATTATATGTATTAAAAAAAATTAAATTAATAGTAATTTTATTTTTTGTGTATAAATAAGGATTATTATGATTTGATTTTTTACACAAAATTTAAGAGATTTTCACAAATTAGCATTATATTGTTATTCTATTGTTTAATCTTTCTTTTAAGGCTGTTCTCAGCTGCTCTGCACAACAAGCGCAGAACGTTTTCGTTTTGACACATTTACAAATTCATCTTTTAACGGAAAATTATAAAATTGGAAGGTCTGACTATGGAAGCGATTAGGAATCGAACTGCGTTTTCCATTTTTTGATCAATAAATTACCTATTGAGTTATAAGCGATTTTGATCACGTGACAAAGAAGTTTTTCACCCTTCCTTTAGTGGTTATTCTTCTTTCGCGCGGGAATTCGGGTCAAAGCGCCCACTTTGACACTATTTTCTGAAAAATCTATTGCGTTTGAAAAAAAAAAAAAAAAAAAAAAAAGGAAAACACAGTTCGATTATATAGTTTCTGAACAATGCATTTCCGAACAAAAATGAATTAAAACTCATGTCATAAAATTGCCCTTTTGGATTTGAGAACAGCTTTAAGGAGAGGTTCTACTTCTTTGAAATTTACGTGATTTTTGCGATTTTTTTTCGTTTACAAAAGAAAAAGGTCCTTTTGAATTACAGTCAATTCGGGTAACTTTGACTCATAAGGGTAACTTTGGCCCAAAAGAGAAAAAAGACTAAATCTGCAACATCACTTGAGTTATCGGCAAAGTTTTGGTCTCAAAATAAAGGTAGCAACACTAGCGTGAGGTTGAAAGCTCATTGTAAATAAAACGCCAAGGTTCTACCGTGGCAGCATGAACCAAAGTTCAGTAAATGTGGGCCAAAGTTACCCGAATTAGGGCCAAAGTTACCCTAATTGACTGTATATTTCTTGGCATTTTAATTATATATGCATATATATGCACAAGAAATGAATATTACATATTTCTGGTGCGACTGCTGATGCGCTCTATAAACTTCCAACCGGGCGTCCGTTTTTCTAAGGTCGCAGGCATCCCAAACAACTTGGTCACCCTATTATCGAAAGGCATTAAAGTTTCTGAAGTTAATTAAAAGATTAATTAAAAAATTAATTAAAATAATTTTCTGTCTATACCCCAACATTTAGTTTTAAAAGTTGATTTTTGACAAAATGGCGGTCACTTAAACAAATAAGTTGACCTTTACGCCTTATTTTTATGTCTTGTGGTCTGTAAAAAATATTTAATCAATGAAAAGGATACTTTTTGATAGTATAAGCTCCAGCAAAAACGATTAGCTTTCTTTTAAATAAAAAATTAAATAAATTGGTCCAATTGTTCTCGAGAAAAATGGTAGCTCAGTTTGAAAAACAGGGTTTCGAGAAAAACAAGTTTAAAATTTTACAATAGTTCAACGAGATGCGCTGCAGTCAATGAGCAAAAAATGGAATTGAAATATCACGAAACCGATTTTGGCAACAATCTACAAATTTCAGGGATGCAAAAAAGGAAAAATAAATCGAAAGTTTTGACCGAAAAAAGTAGAACTCCCCTTAAATTTAGATTACAGAAATTATTTCGTGGTAACTCACGAAACCATAAAAAACAACGACAACAGCAACAACAATAACAAGTCGGTCGGTCGGTTGGTTGGTTGTATGAGGTTTTGGCGCAAACTCCCTTTTGGGAGATGCTGCGCCAAAAACAACAAGTTGGAAATTGTACGTCAACAGTTCCAAATGAGGTGCGTTCGTAATATAATTAGATTTTATAAATTAATCAGATCTTCAGGCAATATCTGCGCACTCTTATCCAAAAAATGCATGAATGCAATATTTATTATGATTATACACTATGTGGCCATTAATCACCGGACACTTTCAATTTTAGACATTTTGTCGAATATTTAAAGATATATGTGTCGGATTTTTCTGGAAATTCAGGTTTATCAAGAATACGTTCAACTTCATATTTATCAACGGCGATTTGATCAGAAGGACAATTAGGGGGCCAACAAAAAATCAAAGAAAAATAATAATGCTTACAATATATGTATTGATTTGTGGAAGAATACAACGTATATTCATGGAGATATATCGATTTATCTTTCAAGTTCAAAAAATTCTTACATGTTTTTTTGTTTATATCATGCAGGGTTTTTTTTTTTTTTTTTTTTTTTTTTTAACCAATTTTAACACCAGTTTCAAGAAAATTGACAATATGTAGTAGGAATAATATGGTGTAATTGGAATGTAAATATATTAAATATTTGATGAAATATGAGCAGTTGTATATTTTTCAGCTGCGCATGCGCGCACTATAAAAAGTGTTATTTTCCCCCCCCCGTGATTTGATAGTCAACTCTACGAAGCGACTCATAAAAAAAAGCGAGTCAAATATCGTGAAAATTCAGAAAGATATATCGACCATAGACAGCTAATTTTTAGTTGTTCTCTAAAAACAGCTAAATGATAAGGCGATTTCCATAAATTGTCGTTTATATTTTTTACTTTTCTTAATTTTCATTTTTTATTGATGCCTTAGTTCTATTTCGAAAACCACCAGAACGAGCACCTATTCCAAGAAAAAAAAAAAGCATAAAAATCTAAGCATTTCTTCTAAATCTACTCTTTGGCATTCAATTACTGTACAAACTCCCTTTGCTGAAAGCCAGATAATAGAAAATGTAAATTTGTGGAAAATCCCTTCTCATTCAGCAGCTTTTAGAGAGCAACTAAAAATTCGCTATATTGTCAATTATCTTTCTGAATTTTCATAATATTTGACTTTTTTCCCCCTCCCTCCATAGAGTTGGCTGTGAAATCCTGAAAAAAATATTTTTTTTCCTTATCGTGCGCACATGCGCAGATAAAAAATATTTCATACAACTGCTTATATTTATTTCATCAAATACTTAATACATTTACATTCCGATTGCACGATATTATTTCTACTACATTTTGCCAAATTTTCTGAAACTGGCATTAAATTTGGTAAAAAACCCTGAATGATATAAACAAAAAATATGCAAAAATATTTTGAACTTATAAAAAAAAAAAAAAAAAAATCAATGTATCTCCATGAATATAAGTTCTATTCTTCCATAAATGAACAATAAATTGTACAATATCCATATATTCGCCAGCTATAGCGGTAGGTCATTTCGAGCATTTTATTTTACAGGGTGATCCCAAACATTACTGCTGAAAAGTAGTTGAAAAATTAATTAAAATTCCAAACATTACTATTTTTCTTTGATTTATTGTTGGCGCCCTAATTATCCTTCTGATCAAATCGCCGTTGATAAATATGAAGTCGAACATATTCTTCATAATCCTGAAGCTCCAGAAAAGTCCGACAAATATATCTTTAAATACTGTAAAAGCACTTATTTTCGCGATTTTCGCGAGACCGTTGTAATCGCGAAAATTTATGCCTCGCGAAATATATTTTTTTTTCGCCTCAAATAATAATGAAAAATCTGAAATTTTTCACTTTCGAAATTTAATGACTACAGTTACTTAATAAGAAATACCGTGTTTACTCGCGTATATAATAGTCGCACCCCCGTTTTGCAGCAGAAAAAATCGTCAAAATATTTTCTTCGCATAAAAGTCGCAGTTGCGTATTTGACTTTTATTTAGAAAATAGAAAATCATCAGCTGTTCTCTTTCCAGAACTAGTACTCATAATGGATTCATCTGTTCTGTTACTCCCATTGACATACCCGATGGTCACTCCATTCTTCATATACCGATTCACATTATATTAGTGATACTGATACCTTCAGTGAAAGTGATTTATTATGAGAGTTTTTTGTCAAAATTTTCCCAAAGATTATTTGTAAATTTTATTTCTATAAAAATATTACCATAGAAAGGAAAATGGTATTTAATAAACAGCACGTAATCTGGAAACCTTTAGTACGTAAAATTTTATTATGTGTTTTTTTTTTATACCAGTAATGTTTTAGCATTAAAGTGTACAATATTGTGTAGTAGTTTTTCTCGCATAATAGTCGCACCTAGACTTTCACAATGAAAAATTGGCAAAGAAAGTGCGACTATTACGGGAGTAAACACGGTAAGTACAAAAATTTCTTGGATACTTACAACTATTTCTTGAATATTATACAACTACTTCTTGAATAAAAACAATAATACAACTAATAGAATGCAGCTCATTTATACCATCCTCTTTGAAGCCTTTCATTTTTAGAGCGATGGGGAGAAGAGGGGGGGGGGGGGGGCGAAGAACTTTTCTGACAAAAGAAGTTTCTTAAATTGCCTTATGCAAAAGGGGGTTCTATTTAGGTAGTTTCGGTTCAGTTCATATAAAATTCGCGAAATTTTCAGCTTGCGAAATAAAGATGAAAATAAGCACTCGCCAGTCGCCACTCGGCGATTAAGCGTGAAAAACTGGCGACTAAAAATATGGAAAGAACCGGACAAATGCAGGATTTTCCAAAAGGGACTTTGTAAAAAAAAAAAAAACTCGAATTTCGTCAAAGAATCGCGAAAAATACCGCAAATTTTGTCAAGAGGTCGCGAAAGAAACGCAAATTTCGTCAAACGGTTGTGGAAAACCCGAATTCCCTCAAAGGATCGTTAAAAAACGCAAATATCGTCAATGGATCGCGAGAAAAAAACACGAATTTCGTCAAAGAATCGGGAACAAAAATACTAATTTCGTCAAAGAATCGCGATAAAAATGCTAATTTCGTCAAAGAATCGTGAAAAAACGCGAATTACGTCAAAAGATCGCGTAAAAACACGCGAATTAAGTCAAAACATCGCGAAAAAACACTCGAATTATGTCAAAAGATCACGAAAAACACGAATTTTGTCAAAAGGTTGCGAAAAAAACGTAAGCAAATTTTGTCAAAAAATCGCGAATTTTGTCAAAAAAAAAAAAAACATGAATTAAGTGTTTTTATATAGTACATAAATTACTTATTTACTTTAAACTCATATTTTTTAATTAAATATTCAGTGACATAAATGTATTTACTGGAAAATGAAGAAATTATTCTCACTCGCCGGTAACTGGATACTAAAAAAAATCCGCCTACCGGCCAGTGGCTACTAAGCAAAATTTCTTATTTTCATCTTTCGGTATTCGGTATCTATTCATCTATTCGGTATTCGGCCATGTTACCGAATATTCGGTTTGGACAAATGTCAAACTATTTGCTATGCCGAATGGCAAACTATTCGGCCTGCCGAATATCGAAATATTCGGCCGAGCCGAATACTTAAAAAAAACTTTTAAAACATAATTTTAAAAACCTTAATACAACTTTACGTCTAACAGTCAACTTATAAAAATATTCAGAATAATCAGAAATTTAGAAACAGAATCATATTTAAATAAAAGAGAATGTTTTTACATTATTTATTTGCTGTTTGTTAATTAATTATTTAAGGCTGTTCTCAACTGCTCTGCTCAACAAGCGCAAAAAGTTTTGACATATTTAAAAATTCATTTTTTAACGGAAAGATATAAAATTGGAAGGATGGAAGGCCTGACTAGGGAAGCGATTTGGAATCGAACTGTGTTTTCCATTTTTTGATCAATAAATTACCCTTTTGATCACGCGACAAAGACCCTTTTCTCCCTCGTTGACTGGTTTTTCTGCTTTCTTCGGAAACTTCGGTTCAAAACATCAATTTTGACACTATTTTCTGAAAGATCTATTGTGTTTGCAAAAAAGAAAAAAAAAAACGGAAAAAACAGCTCGATTACACAGTTTCTGAACAACAACAACTGCTAGTTTTATGCATTTCCGACCAAAAATAAATTTAAACTTATGTCATAAAGTTGCCCTTTTGGATTTGAGAACAGCCTAAGAAAATTAACCAATCACGGGGATTTTCATAGGAATTAATTATGTGCAAATGCAAGTTTCTGAACATTGACCAGTAAATAATTTGTTTATTGCTAAGGTTTTAAGAACAACGTTTAGAATCTCTGAAAATAATCGCTCATTCCAGACACCGATCTAGGACGCATTTAAAAACTTCCCTGCTTAATCAAAGGGAGTAGAACAGTTATTTTTGCTGAGTTGCCGCCATATAAAATTTGAATAGATTGTATTATTTATTTACTTTTACTTTAGTCTCTTCCTGACAAACAAATAATTATATGATCCTGTACAATTTTTCTTCCAATGTTGCTTTGATTTTAAAGTGTTTGTTTTAGAATTTAAGAAAATTTTATTCATTTGTTTTAATTCACAGAAGCCATGAAATTTAGAATTTTATTAATTAAAAAAGTTTTATAACTATCCTCTTAAATCACTCAAAGCAGATTTTTTTCAGCATAAAGTTTACTAGAAAAAAGCTCTTGTTTATCAAAATGAAAGTTTCTGTTTTAAATATGATGTAAAATTGTTTTAAAATTTAACATTTTAATGCCTTTAAACTTTGATATATAAAAGTATTCGACAAACCGAATATTCGGTATTCGGCCTAACAGTTACTATTCGGCTGGCCGAATATTCGGTATTCGGTTCGTCTGTAGGCCGAATATTCGGTATTCGGCCAAAATCACTATTCGGTGCATCCCTAATACATATCATAGGTATTGTATTTATATATATTATTACTATTGTTTTATATACACAATTTACTTCTATTTGCATATAAAAATATTAAAAATAGATAAATGACTTGTTTATATTTAATAAATTGTAAAAATATTGAAATAATTGCTTGTATATATGAAACAGGAATGGGTTGCCAGAAAATATGCATGAAAAATTTCCTTCTCTCGCCAAGCCAATTTTACCCAAGTCACCTCGCTAAGCCAAGTACCCCCTACTCCCCCAAAATGAGGATTTTTTAAAAAGCATTAATTTTGCACCAGATATACTCATTTTTAAATATGAAAAAAAATTAACAATTTTCCAAAAATATAAATTACATTTAAAAAAAGAATTTACACTCGAAAATAGGCATATATATTGCATACATAATAATGCATGAATAATCATTTCACGAAAAATAAAGAGCAAAAAATTTATATAAATAAAAAAAAAAAATACATTTTGTGTCCGGGACAGTATTCGTCTATTTTAATAGCAAACGCTTGAAATAAAAATCTATAAATCAGTTATAACATACCTGACACTTTGAAATTGGGAATCAATGCAGAATTTTCACGCATTCTACAAATATTCATAGAAAACAACAAAGCAAAATGCGAAGACATAAATTTAACTAAAGCTGGGTTAGTTTAAAAGTCTTTATCGTCAAATATTTATCTTAGATTCTCCCTTAGATTAGACCCTTCAGTCTATCCAGATGAGTGACTAACAATTCACGTGAATTATCTTTTGCCAGGATTGGCTATATAAGCGGACCACAAGTTTCAAGGAATAAAACCCAGAATAAAAGCGGAAGTACTGACCTCTCCCCCTTTCAAGAAATGCGTGAAAATTATTTCTGGCTTATGATAGAAAGAGCGATCATTGAATTTAAGAAGTGCAGTAATCACTTAAGACTGTTCTCAACAGCTCTGCTCAACAAGCGCAAAACGTTTTGACACATTTACAAATTTATTTTTGAACGGAAAGATATAGATATAACATTGGAAAGCCTGACCATGGAAGCGATTTGGAATCGAAGTGTTTTTTCCATTTTTGGATCAATCAATTACCTATTGAGTTAGAAGCGTTTTTGATCACGTGATAGACATGTTTTTCGCTCGCTCTTGAGTGGATATTCCACTTTCGCTCGGAAAATCGCTTCAAAACGTCCATTTTGACGCTATTTTCTGAAAGATCTATTGCGTTTACAAAAAAAGGGAAAAACAGCTCGATGACATAGTTTCTGGACAACGACACCAGCTAGTTTCATGCCTTTTCGAACAAAAATAAATTAAAACTTATGTCAGAAAGTTGTCCTTTTGGATTTGAGAACACCCTTAAGGCTGTTCTCAACAGCTCTGCTCAACAAGCGCAAAACGTTTTGACACATTTACAAATTTATTTTTTAACGGAAAGATATAAAATTGGAAAGCCTGACCATGGAAGCGATTTGGAATCGAACTGTGTTTTCCATTTTTTGATAAATAAATTACCTATTGAGTTTTAAGCGATTTTGATCACGTGACAAACACGTTTTTGTCCTTTCTTAAGTGGTTTATCTACTTTCGAGCGGAAACTCTGTTCAAAACGCCCACTTTGACACTAATTTCTGAAAGATATAGTGCGTTTGCAAAATAATAATAATAATAATAAAATAACGGAAAAAGCAGCTCGAGTATATAGTTCCTGAACAACAACACGTGGTATAGTTTCATGCATTTCCAAACAAAAATAAATTAAAACTTATGTCATAAAGTTGCCCTCTTGGATTTGAGAACAGCCTCAATTGAAAAGAAAAAGAAAACTTTGAAATATATCATTTAACTTCGAAAAATACATTGAAATAAAAGTGCGTTATTTATTTGCTAATACCATTTCCAGATTTTTTAGATGTATTTTTTTTTTCTTTCCTATGAAACTGATTTCGTAAGTGCGTCCGAAAGTTACGAATGACATGTAACAATATAGAACAAGACAGAATTGTACGTCAAGCGTGGCAAATGAAGTACGTTTGAACTATAACTAGTTTTATAAATTTTCAGATCTTGGTGCAATAGCTGTTGCACTCTTATGCAAAAATGAATGAATGCAAAATTTATTACGATAATGTTTATTAAATTCAGCCGTATGGAAACAATAGGACTCCATCTTAAATAGGGCGTAGTCAACATGGCAACCTAGAATCATTACCTATCATGGGATATCATTGAATTAACGTATGATAGGATTTAATCGAATGAAGAAAACGTTTATTAATGCCTTTTTAAGTTTTGATTCGATTTTCATAAAATTTGAAATGACTCGACACAAAATTCTGCAACGATTATATATATTCAATTTCTAACCATTCCGTTGGGTGATTTTTTCGCTGTTTTCTGCGGACAGATGGACACGGACGGTCCAGACGACGACTGTATGCTACGTATTTATATAATTACGAACGCACCTAAAAATTGTCATTTTCACAAATTCATTTCCGCTGCAGGAGAGAAAAAAAATCGTAAAAATATTTAAATTGTGCTATCCGATATACGAAAAATGGTTTTTAACGCAAAATAATAAGTAAATTTTGCAGCTGTAGTGGAATGGGCAGTTAATATCGATTTTTTGCACTGTTATCTGACAAGGATTTATCAAATCTAAAGTAGCTTCTGTCAGATGCATTCCCATGCTCTCGAAATCACTTACATAATATAAATATACAGTGTAACTTCAAAAATCCGGTATCAAAAGTATATTTTCCCTTCCTTTTTCTTTTACACTTTAAGGCTGTTCTTAACTGCTCTGCTCAACAAGCGCGAAACGTTTTAACACATTTACAAATTAATTTTTTAACGGAAAGTATAGGTGAAAATTAGCGGTCGCCACTCGCCACGTGGCGATTAAAGTTGTAAAAGTGGCGATTAAAAAATCGGCTATCGATCGCCACTTTAGTCGCCACTCGCCAAGTGGCGATTAAAATTTTTGTTAACGATCGCCAACGGAAATACAGCATTTTTCATGGAAATATGCATCTCTACTTTGATTACACCTAAGTAGCAAACTGGTTAATTCTTTTTCCTGCCGGATGCAAGCAGATTTCAACGATTTAGCTGTATTTCCAATATTTCGACTTTTCGTCATATGCTAGCTGCTCACTTATTTTTTTTACAAGAAATTTCTATTTTTTTCAAGAATTCTGCAAAATATATTCATCAGCTTTGATTCCACATGCATTTCAAATAATTTATTCCTTTTTTTTTTTTTTTTTTTCACTGGATGGAAGCAGATTTTAAAGATATTGCAGTATCTTCAATATTTCGACTCCTGCCACATTCTCACCAGTTAAATTATTTTTCTTCAAGAGATACTGTTTAATCCTGCGAAATACACTCACCAGCTTAGATTTCAACTGTGTGTGATTTGTGTAGTATGTTAATAGCACATTTACTTATTAAATAAAATCTAAATAACATTTTGTGTTTTATTTGATTTTTTTTATTATTATTATTGTATACACTTAGCTGTTGGAATTTTGATTAAGTTATTTTTTATATAAAGAAAGTAATAGTAATTTGGTTGATAATTGTGTTTATAAACATATAACAAATAATCCAAAAATATATTCTAAAAAATTAATATAACAGATTTTGTGGTTTAACGTAATTTTCTTGAATTTTGACTGCTTTCCTATTCTTATCGTGAATATTTGGCAGGTATAAAACTCTGATTTATAGAAAAATATGTATATATACAGCGATTATAGTTTATCTAGATGTCAAGAAAGTTTGAAACATTATAGTGGCCACTAACTTTAAAAAGTGGCCACTAATGAAACTGAGTCTACCGGCCACTGGCTACTAACTCAATTTCCCAGTTTTCACCTATAACGGAAAGATATAAAATTGGAAAACATCATGGAAGCGATTTGGAATCGAACTGTGTTTTCCATTTTTGGATCAATAAATTACCTTTTGAATTATAAGCGATTTTGATCACGTGACAAAGATGTTTTCTCCTTTCGCTGGCCTGTTTTTCTGCTCTATTTAGTTTGCAAAAAACGAAAAAAAAAAAAAAAAAAAAAACAGCTCTATGACATAGTTTCTGAACAACAACACCGGCTAGTTTCATGCATTTCCGACCAAAAATAAATTTAAACTTATGCCAGAAAGTTGCCCTTTTGGATTTGAGAACAGCCTTAAGTTATGGGAGAAGAAAAATAGCAATTCTTTGTGAATTAAAAACTTCAAGATCGAGAGTAAAAATGGAAAAAAAGAATATTGGACTTTTTTTTTTAATTTGTAAGAGGCGATTATTTTCTGAGAGTAGATCTGCTGCTTAGGGAACAACTTCGGAGAATGAATGCATGGCACAGCATATGGCATTTTCGGGAACGGCGACATCAGTGATGAGGGAGAATTTTCGGGCTTGCACAGTTCCCTTGAGAAGGCCGCAATTTTTGAGCTGATTGAACACGCAAAATCTTAATATGCATTAAGTATCGAAAAAAGGGATATAGATGATTGGCTTCATTGACGAAAATGTATCAACAACGAACAACTTAACGGACAGCGAGATCGCTGACGTTGTGCGAAATAGAACCGCCGGTAATGGTAGTAGCAGCTCAGAAGACTGGCGTGAACAACTGGCAGAAGAAAGTGTGTCACTAGAAAAATTCATAAATTTGGCTGGACAATTAATGTATGCTTTAGAGAAAGACTGTATTTCCGAAATAGGTATTCTTCATTTGTATTAAATACAAAAAAAAAAAAAAAAAAAAAAAAAAAAAAACTTGTTAAAGAACTGCCAAAAAAATTGAAGCAAACAACGTTGGCATCGATATTTCCAAAATTACAAGAGAAGAAATAATTTCACTCGTTATTGCATTTTTTTTTTCTTTTCTGTAACAGAAAATATCAATTAAAGTAAGTTTTTTTTATATTAAATTTTCCCTTTTTCTTACAAAACTATTACTTAATAATGAATTAAATTATGGCTAGAGGCACCATTTGGAATACAGTACTACTTTTGATATTCCTTCAAAAATCCGGCATAGTCTCGGTCCCGAAGATGCCGGATTTTTGGAAGTCATGCTGTATATATATATTAATACCCATAATTTATATGTATATATCAATATATCAGTAAAAAATGCGAAAATGTACCAGCAAATCATGTTTTTTTTTTTTTTTTTTTTTTTTTTTTTCCTTTTGCAGTGTATAAAGTTTAAAAATGTCAAAATTATGGGAACAGATGTATTATAATCCCGCATCCGCCATCTTGGATTTTTTTCTTGGCGTGAATTAAAAATTATTTTTTAATTAATACTTATAATTATTATATTCCAGTTTTTTTTTTCAATATTACATTAATCTATCAACAATATTTAACACTGGCCACATTTACTACTTGGCGAAAAAGGAGTTTTCATGCGAGAAAGAAATCCAAGATGGCGGATGCGGGATTATAAAACATCTAAGCCAAATTATCATAACTTATGTAGGAAGCTGCAGACATAAAGTTTTAGATTTATCATTGCTAATTACTAGTATCTTCACAAGCACAGCTGCCAACTTTGGAATAGACTGCTGTAAATCAATATTGTTCACATATACAAATGCTCAAAATAAAAAAATAAGTAAATAAAAGAGATGTAAAAATGCAAAAATGAACGGAAGGAAAAGGAAAGATCGATATTCATTAACATATGTATGATGTATGTGTATATTTTGTGAACATTTGCATATAAAATATGTAATAAAGAATCGTTCAAAGAGACAGAAAAAAATGACTTGTCGTCCTCCACCAAATGTTTAGCCTTGATCCGATTTGCGAGTAAGTTCTACAGTAAAACCTCTTTAAAGCAACCACGTTCCGTTCCAATAAAAATTGGTCGCTCCGAGAGGTGGTCTCTTAATGGAGGTCATGTTTAAATCTAGATTTTAAATGTTGAAAAAAGGTAACTATTAATGTTACTAAAATTTATTTTTCGCATTAGGAAAAAATATGGAAATTTAAGTATCAAAACAAAAGTTAATTACATAAGTTAAATTACTGCAGAGTTTAAAAAAATGAATGCATTGACCTTTGCTTTGATTTTACGGTTTTATCTTTTATAACTTTTATTTCCAAGTCCTTTCGAAGTTCAGTAAATAAATGTAATTTTTTTTTTTTTAAACGGAAACAAATAATGACGATCTCATCAATTTATCTATTTCTTTCAGAGTTTCCTGACAGAATGGGGCAGGGGAGTTTATTGACTTTCATTCTTAATTTGTCATTAGAGTTAAATTCATTGCCTAAAAAGTCACAAAGGGGTTTAAAGGTAATTTAAAAAATATTATACTACACTTTTTTCATTTTTTAAACTAAAATTTTTGATTATCGTCTTGTAGTTTAATTATATGTTAAAAACGCATACACAAACACACCACATAAAAGCACTGCTACTGACATTTTTTATTACTTTATTTAAGGGTGTATTCGAAAAAATATTTTTCCACCCTCAACAGCTCGAAATTTTCTGAGACATTTTCAGACTCATTTTTAAAAGTAAAAACATGAAACTTGCTGGGGTGATTTCTGAAGACATGTTTACATGCCGTGTGATTTCATTTTCAGTGCAATTAATTAGAATTTGATTTTTAAACAATTATTTTCTCAGTATGACCATTTTTTTCATTCCCATATCGTCCGCTTCGGAAAATTCGGTTCAAAACGCCAACTTTGACAGCGTTTTTTTACAGTATTTTCTGCATTTATCAAAAAATTAAGAAGCACGGCACATTATATAGTTTCCAAATAAGAGAATTTCTCAGTTTGATGCATTTGAGAGCAAAAATGAATTTTAAAATGAATCAGAAAATAAGCAGTTTGGATCGGAATACACCGGTTTAAACACTTAAAAGTTACCGGAATAAAAAAAAAAATTTCTAAACCTAGCTTAGAAGTTTGAAGAATAATGCGCTCTCCGGAATTATTTTTCAAATAAAACTTCCTTCAAGCGACCAGTAAAAAACGGAATTTATTTAATTATCTTTAAATAAATGGGTCGCTCATGGAGGGAGTTCAACTGGGATGGTCTCTGAATGGAGGTAAATTTAGTATAGAGCCTATGGGAATAAATTTCGTTCCATGAAAAAATGGTAGTTCAGGAAATGGTCGCTTAATGAAGGTGGTCGCACAGGGAGGTTTCACTGTATTTTCTTTTTCCTGTTAACCGAGTGCCGGGATTGTTTTTTTATTTATCTTTACCTATTGTTGATGGTCAGGTGGTCAACTCTAAATTTTTCGTGTTTGATTTAGTTTTACAGGCTGGCTGTTTGTTCTTGCTGGTTGGTTTCGGACATACCTAATTTTCCAATTCAAAGATCAGATTATTCTTTCCGGCTCCTTGGACTTCAGAATAGCCTTCAGAATGGATAAATCACAAACATAAAGGAAAATGTTTTTAGCAATCACAAAAGTAATTCCTAAATTGTTTCAGTATTCTAAAACGAAAATAAAGAAATAAACATAAGCATCGGGGAAGATAATGGGGTAGGGTTGTCTTTATCTGCTGCCTTCTGAGAAGCGATGTCAACATTTGCAATTTTCGTCCCGGTTTTTGTTAACTGATGTCTAATCCCATTATGAATGACTCAAAACTATCCTATAATCCGACAACAATAAAGGTATGCAACGTGAATACGCCTGTTTCCACCTTTTTCTTACTGAACTGTATAACCGACGCTATTACACCGAAGCCTACACGTGCACAACGACGCGACCTAAACATATCTTAAAAGATAATTAATATCATATTATTATTTTTAAAAAATGGCAAATATATATTGTAAATAAGTACTTACCTTAATTGAAAGTTATCCAGTCTTTAATAGTAATATTAATAATATTAATGGGAAGGGAACTCTAAAAGCTGGACGTTGTTCCTGGCAGGCACACAACGACAATGACACAGTACAAACATAGCTTTACTTTTACTATGATACTAAAGTTAGGGAAAGGGAGAGGGAAAAAATGTTGTGGTGTGGGGTTCCTTCTTGACCAAAGAGAGATGACATCAGCAAACCAGTATTTCCGTTGCCCATCGGTCCTTTCCAACCGTTATCAGCCGATGGTCCAACCTTTCAGTACGATTTGGGAATTCTGTATAAAAACAATTTCCAGAGATAACATAAATTATTAAATTTGGAATGACTTAGGTTTCAGAGCGAGTCGGGGGCAGGGGGGGGGGGGGGGTATGTAAAAGATTAAGAAAGAACCAGAAACCTTAATTAATTTTTAAAACAACTTAAAAAACTATGTTAATAATATTTATTTAAAGAAAGCATTTTTTAATGGATTTTTATCTTTCCGAAAAGTTTGCAACTTACGAAAGGGCGCCAAGCCAAGAAAACCTTCAAAACAGTGTTGAATTCAGGGGTGGCTAGGGAGGACACCCCCTCCGGAAGATTTGAGATTTTGTGTTTTCAGTGGTCAAAAAGCGCACCCCCCCCCCGGAACTTTGTAATGTCCCCCCCGGAGAAAAGTGCCTGAATTCAACACTGCTTCAAAGAGCGCCATGGTGCCCGCAGGCTCCGCGTTGGACAGCCCTAGCTATACATTACTGCATGATTTTCCAGAAATATGTTTTCCATATTCTCAATTTAAAAAAAAAAAAAAAAAAAAAAGAAAACCCGGAAATAAATAAAAGCACGTGCGAAGCCATCCAAGCAGACATTTTGTTGCTTTGCTATTAAAAACCTTTTTTGTTGGTTTGATCAGTTTCAGAGTCATTCCATTAAAGAAGATAAGAATGGACAAGAAGGATTTTCCCATTCCAGGGCTAAGGGGCCGGGTATCTTTGAAACTGACAAATTTCACGTAAATCTGACCCTAATTTAGAATGCAAAAACTTCACATCTCATTAATTTTTGGACATGAAATTTTAAACACATTAGTTAAACAGATATATGTTAAAAGTTGATGTTCTGAAAAAATTAATTAATTCATGTTATATGCCTTGCGCGCCGGATTTTTCATAAGTTGAACTGTTAGAGTAAGACGTTTTATTTATTATTGAGCAGAGATATAATACAGTAAATTCTGTCTAAGGCGGACTCTATATAAGCCGGAAATCTGTCTATTGCGGGAAAATTTTTTAAGTCCTGGCGAACTCATAGAAAATTACATTAATTCATGCTGCATAAGGCGGAATCTGTCTAAGGGGCATCCCACACTAAGGCGACACATAAGACATGTCGCTTGAATTCGCTGGAAAAACTGGTTTAAAACAGGTTTGAAACAACTTAGTTCTTGTTCTTTGTTTTCACCGATTTTTGCGCTACATGTTGCTGCTACGTGTCGCTTGTCGCCTTAGTGTGGGATGCCCCTGACGCGGAAACGGAAAGGATTTTAAGGTCCCACCGAAACCAAAATTTTGCATAAGGCGGAAAAAAGGATAATTTAAAAATGAAAGGCATTTTGTTTATTAAACTTTATAACTGATAAGTTAAATACTCAATGTCGAGCATGTTAGTTAACACGTTGAGCGTCACGATGACTGACACTGAAGCTGAAAAATCCTGATTTTTTGTAGTCTATTTTTCAGTCACTCCCTTGTATGCTAGAATTACAAAAATTATGCACACAGGTGTGTTTCCGATGACAATAGAGTATCATTATTATGAAGGACAAACGTGTCTGTGCGTAACACTGACGTCATATTGACGGTTACCAAATGATTAAATTTGGCTTTTACTGCAATTTTTTAAGCTTCTAAATTACGCATAATTTCAATTTTTCAATCGTCGAATAGTGAAAAAAATTGTCCTTTAAACGCAATTCGTCTGAAAACTCTTTTATGGTTTTTAAAATAACTTTTTGCATTTTTTTTTAAATCCATCTCTATCGCGTGTAGGCGATTGGGAAAGGTAAATCCATTTTCGTTTAAATTAATATAAATAGTTTAGCATTTGTTTCTGACTTATATTCGATAACAAAATTAAAGCCTCACCAATAAATAAATAAAACACAAAATATGAAAAACGCACCACATCCGAGCTTAAACCAATGAAATTATCGACATCAAAAAGGCTGTTGTAAATGCGATCTTTTCAAAATTCTTTTTCTTTGGCTGTTAACTCCTGGCAAGAAATTAATAGGAAAGTGTCACTTTTTATAAATTTCAAAACTTTATTTCAATGCGTAAATTGCTATTTTTCTTATAAAAATAATTTTTTTGTATTGTTATTGGGCATTCACATTCTAATAAAATATATTAAATTTAAAAAATATACTAGAGCTTCCAGTTAAAAAATAATGGTTTTTACCGATATTCTGCAGCCCGGGATTATCATTTTTTTTATAAACTGAACTTCCATTTATCCGAACAGCATATTTTTCTCATTTTTTTTTCTTTTCTTTTTCTTAATGATGATGAGATTGTGGATGAGATTTAGGATAAAAAAGAAATTGAAGAAATGAAAACGAATGCCAAGTCCATCGCATATCGAAGCCTTTGAATGTTTGGAAACAGATATGAAATGGCTCGAACGGCAGAAGAACTCTGATCCTATTCGACTAACGAATTTAAGAAGAATTCGAGATAGGGCAGCATAGGAAAGAACGACTTCTTTGAAGCAAGCAACAATCGAAAGCTTTTTTACTTAAAATATAATCTCTGTAGAGTTCAGAAAATGATAAAAAGGGAAAAAGAAAATTTTAAATGATAAAAAAGTAAACAAAAGAAAAACAGTTTTTAAACACGCTAACACTAACTGGTGCTGCCAGTCCTAAGCCTGGATAAAGTGTGAAGGTTTTAGTATAGTTAGGAACATCCCTTAAATTTTGTATCCATTTATCCGAAATTTTGCTTATCCGAACTAGGGTCGGTCCCGACTTGTTCGGATAATCGGCGCTCTACTGTATATATGTATAGTATAGTATACATACAGTATAAAACATATTTCAATTTTAAGACTTAAAACACACGCTTTTATTAGATATAAAATGACGTCATCCACATCCGCTGAAGAATTAATTCCTCATTTACGATCTAGTCTTAAACAACATCTACAGTAATGTACGCATACGACGTCACTATCGTTGAACAACACACAAATCCAAAAAAAGAGATGCCTTCATTCAAGAAACTCGACAAAAAAATCGGCTATCGAATGATTCATATGCTTTCATTTGTTTGTAATATCAATATAGATACTTAACATTAAATATAGTATATAATAGCTCCATGTTTTATCAGAAATCATTCATTTATATTTTTTCAAAATAGCACGTATTTTAATTAAATTTTTTTTTCAGTTTTTATGGGAAAATGGCATCAAAAAGATATAATTACAATTTTCCAACTATTTTTCTTTACTTTCTACAGAAATGGAGTGTTTGAATTGCCAGAATTAAACAAATGGCGCTAAAAACTACAAAAAGATTAATATCTCAAAAATAAATTGAGATGCAGTTTTCAAACAAATTGCATTTAAAAGTACTTTTTCCCAATACGACGGTATAAAAATTGAAAATCTGCGATTCTTAAAAGTTTAAAAAATTGCAGTAGAGTATTTAACCGTACAATGATACATCCGCTTTGTTTTACGCAGGCTTATACAACGGAATGTTATATTTTAGCGACGACATTTTAATTGCTGGGAGAAAGAAATAGTATACTGGGGGCTAATAAGTTTAATAATGTCATTAATCCCTTAAAAGCAAACGTATTTCAATGTAAATGGAGGTTTTCCCAAAATGAAATTTGAGGAAATAGTTCCTCCCAAGTACATTCCTTATATATTTTTGTTCTTGTTTCTTAATATATAAGAATTTATTCCCATTTTTTAAATGTGTTTAATAAAGCTTAAGGTAATTTCGTAAAAATTTTTATTTTCAGATTTTTATCTTATCATACATAATCTCTATACTAGGGGTGCACAACCTTTTTGAGAGAAGGGCCACTTACAAAAATGTTTGGGTTGTCGAGGGCCACATCAGTAATATTAAGATAATTCTATATCGGGGTGGGGGTGATAACTCTTTATTCTTGATGAATAATGATTTTTTGTATTTATAAGAAAATAAACATATAGAAATAAATAACTGTATGCAGGGCTTCTTCACATCTGTATGAATAACCATACAACACTTTATGAAGACTAACTGCTACTTCTTGAAAAATGGAAACTTGAAGAAAAAAAATTCCACAAAATTTCCAAAAAATGAACGTTATTGAAAATTATATATATATAGATGGCAACTCTAAACATTATTGTTATTAATCCAGTTCCAGTTTACATTTTTCCTTTCTCACACCAGATGGCAGCACAGTTATGGGTTTCACTCAGATGCTCAACTGTAGATCACATGTTAAAATAGTCTTAACTTTGTTTTCCATGCTGATATGCAGAAGTTTTGACTCTTAGTATGTCATTCAGGTATTGCGCTCTAATAATTTTTAATATCCTGTATGAGGTGTATCTTTCTTTGGATCTCTTGGCTTTTTATTATCTATTTTCCGTAATGTTTGAGTTATAAGGAGCTAAATTTTGTCATTTTAGGCTTAATGCCGACAAAATTGGATGAAATAACGCATCTTCTATGAATGAACTCACAAGCTCCTCTGATGATTCTGTGAGTCATTCATAGTTTCTTATATTACATACTGGTTTCATATGTTCATTTCTAAATCATCTTTAGAACTTTATCAATTTCTTCATATATTTGTGATTTCAAATTTATTATATATATATATATATATTGGAAGAATAACTTTATTTTAAAAAAGGAAATTTATTTTTGAAACAACAAAGCATAGGACTAATTATTCTATTTTTCTTCAACCGATTAACAAAATTCATTTTCTTTCTTTTTATCAATCAAGCAGGAGTGATTGACGAAATTCGCGATTTTTTATCAACGACCGATTGACAGATTACGTGGTAACTTTCCATTGCCGATTGGCAAAATTTGCAATCTTTTCAAACAACCAATTTGCCATACCTGCGATAATTAACGAAATATGCGGTTTTTTTTGTTTTGTTTTGTTTTTGATTGAATAATTTTCAAAATTCGCATTTTTTTCCCCCACAAAGGATAAGAAATTTGCGATTTTTTCCGCTCCCGATTGAATTATTTCGCTACTTTTTCGTTCTGCGTTTGATCTACGAAATTTGGATTTTTTTTCCATAGGCGATCGACAAAATTCCCGATTTTTTTTTCTCATGAGTGATTGGCGAATTTTGAGATGTTTTCCGTGACGCATTGACAATATTTGCAATTTTTTCTTTCGACCAACTGACGAAATTCGTGATTTTTTCCTGATATACATTGATGCAATTTACGATTTTTTTCCCGCAATAAATTGTCGAAATTCACAATTTCTTTTTCGACGAAATTTGCGTTATTTCCCTGCGAAAAATGGATTTCTATTTCACGGTATTTTTTGTGACCGACACACAAAATTTGTAATTTTCTAACATGAGCGAGTCACGAAAAGCCTGAACTTGACAAAATTTACAATTTTTTCCCGCAGGCAATTGAAGAATTTCGCGACATTTTTGCAGCCAATTGACAAAATTTGTAATTTTTTCCATCCATTGTCGAAATTCGTGATTTTTTTTCCCGCAATAGACTGACAAAATTCGCGTTTTTTCCCACTCGATCAATGAATTTCGCGATTTTTCTGCTTCCGATCAACGAAATTCGTGATTTTTAACTGACTGACGAAATTCGCGATCTTTTCTCGCGATAAACTGATGAAAGACGCGATTTTTTCGCAGTCAGTCAACGAAATTTGAGACTTTTTAGCACAGGATCAACAAAACTCGCGCTTTTTCTGTGCCTGATAAACAAAATTTGAGATTTTCTCGCACCGAATCGATAAAATGAGCAATGTTTCCGCACTCGATCAACGAAATTCGCGATTTTTCCGCGCCCGATCAACGAAATTCGCGATTCATAACTGACTCTCACGAAATTCCTAATTTTTCCCGGGTCAAATTGACGAAAATCGCGATTTTTTTTCGCGATAAACTGACAAAATTCGCACTTTTTCGCTTCCGATCGTCGAAAATTGAGATTTTCCGCACCGAATCGAAAAAAATTCGCGATGTTTCTGCACTCAATCAACGAAATTCGCGATTTTTTCTCCCTATAAACTGACGAAACTCGCTATTTTTATGCAGTCAATAAACGAAATTTTAAATTTTTTCATCGCCCGATTGACAAAATTTGAGAATTTTCCACTCCCGATCAACGAAATTCGTGATTCTTAACTGTCTGACAAAATTAGTAATTTTCTCCCACAGAAAATTGACAAAATTCGCGATCTTTTCTCGCGATAAACGGAAGAAGCTCGCGATTTTTCCACCGACAATCAACAAAATTTGAGATTTTTTCGCACAGGATCGACAAAATTCGCGATTTTTCTTTGCCTGATCAAAGAAATTCGTGATTTTTCCGCGCACGATCAACGAAATTCGCGATTCTTAACTAACTGACGAAATTTGTAATTTTCTCTATAACAAACTGTAACTAAAACCGAAAACATACAAACTAAAAACATTAACGATCAACTTCAGCTATCCTAAGAAAAAAACCCCCACCAGTGGCTGAGAGGTTCTGCTCTCGAAGCTGGTAGACGGGAGGTGCTGGGTTCGATCCCAATCGCGCCCGTCGGCCTAATCGTTCGGAGTTTTCGTGGTTTTCTTCGAGCCATGGATTTCCATGCGTAAATACGGATTAGGTTCCCTTAGAAAGACCCCCACGAAGGACACTCCTCCCTCGGGCCTATATCCCTAGTGTAGATAATCGGCCGTCAAAAATCAACCAACCAACCAACCAACCTAAGAAAAAAAAATCATTTAAAAATATTAAAATGCAAGCCAGAAATTTGAAAAGAACGCTCCCATAGATTTAACATTAGCAAGTGAGTTTCTTCGCGTGACTAGTGTACGTTCTTAGTGTAGGTTCTTTAGTGTAGGTTCAAAAACCAATCTACATTTGGTGCCCTGTTCGTTTTCCGTTCTGACGCCTGGGGCACATGCCCCCTCTGCCCCCCCTCCCCCCTCTAGTTTCGGCCCTGGTAGGGATTCGCAAAATTCGTGGTGCAGAAAAGAAAGACTCAAGGGCGATTGTTGAGAGCATCTCGGCACGGATTTCATTATTTTTTAAAAGAGAAGGGCGCATTTTTCCGATTTTAAAAAGGACAGAGCGCTGCGCCCTACAAAAATGGCCTAGAACAAACACTATCTATATTCTTTAATAAGTAAAATCCCGAATCCACTTTGGGATCGTTGAATAGCGTCTTGCATCGGATCGGGCTGTATTTTTTTTTTTTTTTTTCGGGACAGGGTTACTCTGATTTCCTTTCTGTAGGTTGACTTCACTCTAGAGCAGTGGTTCCCAACTTGGGGCGTGCGCCCCACCGGGGGGCAATTTCACCTTTGTAACTCACCCATTCGCTGCGAGGTTTTTTGGGAAAGTAATCTTTAAGACTAAAAATAAAAGTTATGTATTTAAAATTAATAATAATAATTTTTTTTCCAAGATGTTCCGATTCAAAAGCTTAAAATAAAACTAATACCAGAATAATTACATGAACAGACTTTACAACAATTTTTAAACCCTTTTTAATATTTAATTATTATTATTTTTTTTTTTTGGGGGGGGGGGGGGGTTAATGATCTAATTTAGAATTTTTTCAACTTTTTCGATTATTTATGAAATGAGCTTTGTATATCTATTTGCTCTGCTGTATGCAACATGGAGAAACTTTTATACATAAAACTACTTAAAAGTATATCTAAATTTTACTGTTTTGAACCTATTTAAACCAAAAAAATATTTGGAATATCTAAACGTGGTACTATAAACTTTATAAATCTTAATGCTTCTTGTGTATTTTGTTATTCATAGAAAATGTTGTACGTTCTTTGTTATCAATTTTAATGCTAAATGTGAGTCTCTCCAGCATTTTGTGAAGATAAAAATGCGGACCGTATAACACTTTTGTTAAATATTTAGGTAAGTTGGAAAGGCAAAACAAAACTCTTTTGTGCATAAAAGTGAAGATGTATCGCCTCATTTGTAGAATTTTGTTAAAAACACATTTATGATAAAAAATTCATAATTTGATAACATAAAAAAATGCGAAATGAATAATTGTTAAGGCTCCTTTAGGCTTCCTTCAGGTTAATAGACTTCATTTTATAATGATAAAATATATCTGTTACAGAATTTGTGTGTGGAAAAACGGAGGGTGGCAATCGCGACTTAACAGATGCTTCGGTGGGGCGTGGCCAATAAAAGGGTTAGGAACCACTGCTCTAGAATAATTCTTATGGGACATACACATTCTACTACATTTCTTTCTATTTATCCCATTGTAAACTATATTCATTTTTTTAATGGATCTCTATTTGTATGTAAATATCTGAATTGTTATCAATACCATTAATCCATTTACACGGCTTGAAGACTTAAAAATCTGAAAAATTCTATATCGAAAAACCTTCTAAAACGGAATCACATAGGAGAGGGAAAAAAATTGTTATAGTTAAGTTCCTTTTTCTCCAGGTCTGCGGTCTCTTGCAAATGTATTATTTATTTTCAAACGGATTATATATCCAATTTGAAGATCCAGATCCTCCGATAAAGAAATTTTTCCGTTTAAAACAGGATCTCATCATACACAGATTCTTATAACATGTTTTACAGCACTGTATCCCCACCTCTAGAAATGTATATATATACTACTATTCTTTAAGGAGAATGTTAATAGTAGAATAATGGTAATTTAAAAATATATGTATTTTCGGAAAAAATTGTTAACCCAAGGTAGGTTGTTCCTTAAGGCTGTTCTTATCTGCTCTGCTCAACAAGCGCAAAACGTTTTGACACATTTACAAGTTCATTTTTTAACGGAAAGGTGTAAAACTGGAATGCCTGGCCATGGTAACGATTTGGAATAGAACTGTTTTTTCCATTTTTGATCAATAAATTACCTATTGAGTTATAAGCCTTTTGATCACGTGGCAAACACGTTTTTCGCCCGCTCTTGAGTGCTCTTTCTTCCTTCGCGTGGAAATTCGGTTTAAAACGCCCACTTTGACGCTATTTTCTGAAAGATCTATTGTGTTTGCAAAAAAAGGAAAAAAAAAACAGCTCAATTACACAGTTTCTGAATAACAACACCAGCTAGTTTCATGCATTATCGAACAAAAATAAATTAAAACTTATGTCAGAAAGTTGCCCTTTTGGATTTGAGAACACCCTTAAACAGATTTTTGCATGAGTCAGACTGGTACGGGGCAATAATTTTCATACAAGCAGGGGCGACCGGGCCAGAAAATTTCTGTCGGTGTAGACATCTAGGAAGAATAAAGCACAGGCCCAGAAATAAGTCCGGTTCGGCCCGGCCCGCGCACAACCCAGAAAAACTGATGATCAGACTCGACCCGTCCCGAGTCCGTTTAGGCCTCTAAATGGAATTTGAATCGGAAAAGCGTGTTCTTAACGGCTGGAAATATTTAAAAATAAGTTATGAAAAAAATTGAGTTTGAGTTGTAAATTTCGTTCAAACTCACGGATTTTTTGAGTTGTCGTTCAGGTCACGTTCGTTTATGAAAAAGTGAGTCAAGTTCAACTCAACGTTCACAGAAAGTGAACTAAATTCGTGAACTTTCGTTCAATGAACGCACTCATACCAAACACGCACCTTCCTGCCAAATTTATTCGCGGTCATTGCAACATATTCTTTAAATTTAGGGAAAACTTCATCTTTGGTTCTCAGTAAGTACATTTTGGTAAACCGGCTAAAATCATCTACAAAAGTAAAAAAAAAATATTTTCCGCCAACCGTCGCCGTTTGCATAGGCCCACATAAATCGAAGTGCACTAATTCTGTGGGCTTTGCAGCTCGAAAACTAGCGGCTTTGGGGGTATGGATCACTAGTGAGTTTAGAAATTATACATGTTTCGCATGTATCACCGTGTTTACATTTGTCAATTTTAATTCCTAACGCCATATCATTATTTACCAATTCCTTAATATGATTAACGTTTCTGTGGCCTAATCTCCTATGCCACTTGTGTAGACAATTTTTATTTTCGCATTCATTTATAATATTTACATTGTGACACATATTTTGTTCTATTTTACATTCATATAAATTATTGTTTAGAGCCTTTGATTGTTTGCCTTCGAGGTACGTAACACCTTCGTGAGTTATCTTGCAAGATTGTTTTTCAAATATGGCTTTACAGCCATTTTCAGTAGCCCTTTTAATAGAAATTAAATTCGTTTCAATTTCGGGTACATACAATACATTCTTTAGTGTTATCGTTCTGTGTGCATTATCCGACATTAATGTATTTAATTTTATAGTCCCGTAACCCTCAGAGCAAAGCTCTTGACCGTTTGCGATTGTTACGCTAGAAGCACTGTTATGAAAATCATTAAACTTGTTTTTGTTATTACAAATATGAGTTGAAGACCCTGAATCAATCACCCAGAGATCTTTTACACTATCCCCAACAAAAAATGTAACATTTATGTCATTAGGTGTTTCTTTTTCCAAATTCCTATTTTTGTTAGTATTCGCATATGCGCTACCTTGAGAGCATATAGCCGATTTTTGTGACTGGTTGGGAAAACGATTAGGGTATTGGTACTGCTTAGGATTATTTTTATTTTTCAAGGTCCAACAATCATCCATATTGTGAGAGTTCTTTTTGCAGTACCGGCAGAATTTGTTTGTTTTTATGGAATTTCACCACCTTTAATGCGGAGTGACTGTTCTCACTTTCGCGGTTATTTTCAACTCTTTTCGAATGTTCGTCTATTAATTTAGTGCGAATAAAACTAGCACTAAGGTCACGCTCATCCCTCGCCTCCAAAGCGGTAATGAGACCGTCATAACTGGAAGGGAGAGAGCAGAGCATTAAAGCAGCAAGGTGTTGATCACTTACATTTTCGCCGATAGCGGCTAGCTTATCGCGAGTTTCATAAATTTTGGTAAGGTGATCAACCATATTACCACCTTCGTTTAATTTTATGGAATAAAGTTTTCTTAGAAGGAATAGTTTACTACTTAGATTAGAGCGTTCATGAACTTCCTTTAAAGCAAGCCAACACTCTCGCGCGCTTTCTAAATTCTTCACATTAATAATCTGATCATCATCGATCAACAAATTTATAATGGCACGCGCTTTCCTATTTTTGTTTCTAAAATCATCTGTCATTGGATCGGGCGGGTCCTGACTGATAGCACTATAGAGGTCCTCCTTCTGTAAATACATCTCTAATCTGAACTTCCAAACATTATAATTGCTTGTGCTCAGTTTTTCTATCACAGTATCCTTTAAGATACTCATTTTTCATATATAGACTACGATCTTATACATATATAAATATTATGTCAATATTCAAATTATTTGAATGAAAAGGTTTTAAATAATATTGTTTCAATAGTATCGTTAAGTTGCTTACTCTTTTTTAGGCATAGCAAAAATACTTATTATAAAACATTTTTCTAAAGCTTCATATGATATCAAATTCTATATTTCAAACATTTTCAGATACTATTCTTAAAGAATAAAGTAGTAATAATTTTCCAATTTTCCTCTGTAGCAATGCGACAAATCACGTCACATAATCTGTTATAAGGAGAGATCTCTTAGAACATTATACATTCTAATCTATCATTTTCTCAAAATTAGAAAAAAAAAAAAGAGATAAGGAATTTCTCTTACCTCAGAATGTCGCAGGGTCCGCCCCGATCCTTGGTTGAACTTCTTCAGTGAAGACATCTGCATATTTCACAAGAAAAATACCTATAGTGTTATAAATAGAAAGCTGGACTATGTGTTGCTTAATATTTTTTCTTTTGAATCATTAGTGTGCATGGTTGAACCACAAAAGCAGATTTCTTTTCCTTTAAATGATTTAATAAATTTTCTAGGTTAAATGTAATTAGTAACAGAAAATGGAGGGAGAGAAAAACACCACCTCTTCCCTTCCGAAAGAAACATGATAGAAGAACGCGCGAAAAGCCGATACAGATACATTGGGCAAAGTCCACATACATGCCCAATGTAGGAACATCAACCGGCAGCATTTTGGGTTGGGCACATACATGTACATGAAAGAATCCTGAAATGAAAGTAACAGAAATGAATTAAAACAAAAGATAGTCGTTTAAAAGTCTGGGATATTATAAAAGTTTTTGTTTCAAAGATTCTCATATGTAACAAAGTTCACAACAATAAATAAAGAGTGTCTCATTTGAGCCGATACATCTCAAATCAATGAGTCATCATCTTGCCATCTTCCGAAGGAAGAAGAGAAATTTTTGGAATACAGATAATTTTGGTCAAGTTTCGATCCAGCAGAATTTTCGACAGCATTTTCGCGGAAAACAAATTTTCGGCGAAACTCAAGATTTTGGGACAAAAACGAACTTTCTGTTGATCTCTACATAGAAGAACTGTAGATTGAAAAACAGTAAGTACAAACCATAGACTTCTAATATAACTGGACGCAGAAATGGCAACCTTTTCTTGAGGCACATATCATGCTCCCCACCATCACGTGATGGTGGGGAGAATGCGCGCCAAACCGGTTTTTCCCGCATCCCACCAAGACCTATTTCGTCTGCGTTCGTTTTGGAGCGTTTCTTTTATCCCGAGAATGAAAGCGGAAAATTGCCAAGAAAGGGATCACCGCCAAAAAATGACACCCTTTTGGCGATGAAATCTCCGACATGAGTGCATCAAGGTTCGACAGATGAGAACAATGGGATTCGCTCTCTATTCAATTCCTCCTCTAAGGTACAAGCAGTTACTGAAGGTTGCTAGTTAGTCAACTTCCGAAATTTCCCTCGCCAATAAGTCTATCAGCTTGTGATGCATTCGTATATTTAAAACATCTCCCCAGGAAATCAATATTTTAAACTTGTTTTTTTTCTGAGTTATTCTTCTTAAATGATAAAGGATGGTTTTACAAAATATTACACTGCTTATTTTTCATTTATATTTTCTACTTTTTAGCGTTTAAAATATTTCATTGTTATAGTTTCACAGTTAGTAGGCCTATTTTAGCGAGAGCGGTTTAGCGCATGTTTAACCCGTTACTATCATAACTGAATTGCATATTACACAATCGTAACCATAAAGAATATATCACTTGTGACCGACTACTGAAAGATGTTTATTTCTTGTTGTATTTTTTTATTTATTTATTTAATATATTTTATTAGAATGTGAATGCCCAATAACAATACAAAAAATATTGTTATAAGAAAAATAGCAATTTACGCATTGAAATGAAGTTTTGAAATTTATAAAAAGTGACACTTTCCTATTAACTTCTTGGCAGGAGTTAACAGCCAAAGAATAAGAATTCGCAAAAGATCGCTATTTACAACAGCCTTTTTGATTCCGATAATTTCATTGGTTTAAGCGCGGAGTTCGATTAGATGACTTAAATTTGTGCGTTTTTCATATTTTCTATTTCATTTATTTATTGGTGAGATTTTAATTTTGTTATGGAATATAAGTCAGAAACAAATGCTGAACTATTTATATTAATTTAAGTGAAAATAGATTTATTTTTCCCAGTCGCCTACACGTGATAGAGATCGATTTAAAAAAAAAATGCAAAAAGTTATTTTAAAAATCATAAAAATTGCGATAGAGTTTTCAAACGAATTGCGTTTAAAAGAAGATTTTTTTCCCTATTCGACGGTGTAAAAATTGAAATTATGCGTTGTTTAAAAGTTTAAAAAAATCAGTAAAAGCTAAATTTAATCATTTGGTATTTGTACCGTCAATATGACGTCAGTGTTACGCACGGACACATTTGTCCTTTATAACAATAATACTGTATTGTTATTGGAAACACACATGTGTGCATAAGTTTTATAATTCTAGCATTCAAGGAAGTGACTGAAAAATAGATTACCAAAATCTTTCTTTACATAGTACATGAACCAAGTTAAGTTAAAGAGAAGAGTGTAATAAAAAGTGTTAGGGGGAAAAAAAAAAGGAATGCTCAATAATACTGTTGCGAAACTTTAATTTTTACTGGTAAATAAACGCATTGATATTTTCTAGATTTAAGGCTAAGGCTCTTTTTACTCCTAACTTATTCAAATGAGAAAGTGAATTTCAAAACTTGTTTTATCCAGAAAATCAAACTTTTGGAAATCGCAATAAACTTCTAATTGCGTCCGTTTGGTTTTCATTGTAAACAAAAATCAGGGCTGCGGGGTCGGTAGGAAAAAATGGAAGACTCTGACTCTGACTCTTTCGCTCAAAAATGGACCGATTCCGACAACGTAGACCTGCTTGTAAAATGGACGACTCCGACTTCGGGAATTTTAACAGATCCGAATCCGAATCCGACTTCGACTCTTTCGCTCAAAAATGAGCCCGACTCCGCAGCCCTGACAAAAATTTTACAATGCCAGAAATACAAGATGAAACTAGATTTTTTTTTTAGATTGTAGTGTTTTTCTTTCTATTTTTTTTTGGGGGGGGGGAGGGAGGGGGAGACAGGTTCCCAAATAGAATAGATTGTCAGGAATATCTTTCCTCAATTTTTTAAATTTTGGATAAGGCGAATTTTGAAACTTGCATCCTCAAATATTCTCCATCAAGAGTAATTATCGCCGTTTCTTTGACAACAGTTTGCGATTATTAAGAAAATGATGAGGGGATTCGGCAATGGAAAGCGGCGGAGATGGATTTGGGTTGGGTTGATTGTTGACGGCCAATTATCTACACGAGGGATATAGGCCCTAGGGGAGTGCCTTCCGTGGAGGTCTTTCTAAGGGAACATAATCCGTATTAACGCATGGAAATCCACGGTTCGAAGAAAACTCCGAACGATTAGGCCGACGGGCGCGATTGGGTTGGAACCCAGCACCTCCCGTCTACCAGTTTCGAGAGCAGAACCTCCCAGCCACTGGTGGGGCCGGAGATGGATTTGAAGGAAAGATTTTCATCATACAGAATGATACTTCAAATGCTTCAAAAGTAGTAAACTGAAATGTCTGAAGCGGACTGTTCAATTTTCAGAAGCTTTAAAAGTCTTAATTTTTTCAGACACTTTTTTGTCTGAATTTCAGGCACTTAAAATGTCTGAATCGCATAGCCTTTATTTCATTTATTTATTTATCTTAAGACCTATTCGTAGCCACGTTTGACCCTGTTGGATCCTGGTAAATGGGCATGGTCCTGCCCCTCCACCCCCCATAAAGCCCGATTTTAGGGGCTCCCAACTTTGGTATGCAATTTTCGTAAAGCTGATAATTTAGATCCTTTTCGACATTGTGCTGATTATAATAAATATTTTGAATTTCTAGAGTACAATAAGATTAAAAATTATATATATTTGTCTTAATACAGTAAAACCTCTCAATAACGGGCACCTTGGAACCATGGAATTTGTCCGCCATTCGGAAGTATCTGCTTTTCTGGGATAAAAGTATATAAAAAAATGTGCATATTGTGAATAAAAAATGTGTTTCCTAAATTATGGTGTCCTCTATTTAGGAGTGTCCGTTATGGAGATTTTACTCCAAAACTTTGATACGAACAACTTTATTGAGCGAACACTCATCTTTTTCAACATAAATATATATTTTTACCTCAGAAAAACGAACATCTTCAAATAGCACATAAATTCAGCGTTTCCGAGGTGTGCGCAAGGGAGAGATTTTACTGTATTTTGATTTTATCTTTTAGTTAGTTTCTAATTGTATTCTACTCTAAAAGTTCAAAATACAGCTGATAATCACAGTACCATGTCGAAACAGATTTAAAATATAACCTTTACAAAAATTTGCTTATCTAGTTTGGCGCCTCTAAAACTGTACGGGGGAGATTGGGGACACTGCCGAGTAGGATGGAGCGAAAAAAATTAATTTTTTAAAATCAAAAACGGGTAGGTGCCAAAAGTTGCCTTTATACTAGTACATCATCTGTGTGCAATATTACCGCTGAAAAAAAATGGCTTGAGTCTGCGCTTTTAGTCCAAAAGTCGAAATTTTGGGTAAAATTTGACATTTTTTCAAAAATATTAAAAAATTCCTATAGAGCTGGATATTATTTAAGAGTGTTATTTAAACCTTTATCATTAATGTCTTAACATATTTAAACGATAAAACGATATCTTTGTTCTGTATAACGGGAGCAAAACTGACAACTTTTGGTAAAAAAAGGCGTTTCCACTCTGTTGTGTCTTACAACTAATTGTTGTTTGGAATACAGCTCTTGCGTAGTTGCTTTTAAATCTACCAAGGAGGTATCATGTGGGGGTGGCTGCATTTCATGACACAACAGTGCGTAGCTTGACCACCCTTCCATCTGAGCACAATATTTTATTTATATATTGAATTGTGATTTTTTATCAAAGACTGGCATTCGTTTCCTATGTATCAACCTAACCCATCTCTTCCTTGTATCCACAGACGTTGAGTGATGCTGCTGTGACACTTCTTCACGTATATATCTACTGCTTGTGTATGATAAGGCAAGCAGAGTAATCCAGTGGAATTAATGGAATCTATTCAGCCCTCTAGTATCTTCACCAAAATTACATCCAGTTACTGCATAGTGATTGGGAGTTCTGTTCCTACAACATTTTACAACATTTAGGTATTTCATCTTTGAGTATGCCATCATTTGCTCTACCTCTTGCATTTTTTATATGCTGATAAGCTTGTTGTTTAATGTGATGACGATCGTCATCAAAATTGCAATAAGAATTTGCTCTCGATGTGAAAAGCTACCATTGTCCTACATAATTTTTTTTAGTATTTGTTTTTTGCCGTTTTCTGTGATGTTTAGTAGCCTAGTAATTTCCCATAAGTTTTTAGATCAATTTTTTAGATGTGGATTTTATTTTGTGTAAACCATCCTGCGGCATACATTTTTGGATTACATACTTTGTGAGTGAACCAGACTCTGATGGTCAATCAGTGCTTATATAAAGGCGAATACTTTTATGCGGCGTTGTGAGCCATCTTAAGTAGGACAAGTTTCTTGGGTTCCTATTTGCTAGTTCTTCTGAGCAATATCTTGATGAAATAACTTTGCAAATATCTATCAGGTATATCTGGTATGTGCTGAGTACCCTTTTCTCGATTTCAGGAAATAATGTTTAAAAATTACTCTCTATGGCTTCAAAAATTGAAATAAGAAGGGAATAAGCACGTGGACAAAGATTTTCCTATTGTTCCGGCTCATCCCTGTGGGTTAGAATCTAATTTTTGCCAACGATCTTATCTAATAAATGAGGCAGAGGAAATTCATTGGACTTGGAGGTGGCATATGATCAATTGTAATGGTTCATTCTAAACGAGTCCCTCGCAGAATGGATGACAACGACTAACAGAATTATCCGCCTTCAAATGAGCACTCACTGCCCATCAGAGTCTCTACGTTCACTCAAAAAGTACTATGTTATCCAAGTTTCGCCCCAGAATAGTTTACAATCAAATATAATCCACAGCTAAAATAGATCTAAAAACTCATGGGAAATTTGCTACACAAAAACAACTCGGCTACTAAACAACACACAAAACGGAATAAAACAAATTTTAAAAATCGGTTATTTAGGACAATGGTTGCTTTGCCCACGCAGAAGAAATTCTTATTTCATTGCTCTCTGACGATTACCATCACATTAAACAGCTAGCTGCTCAGCACATAGTAGTTGAAAGATGAGAGTAAATGATGGCATACGCAAATCTGAAATATCGACAATCAACTTTGAAGCGGATAATTATATAAATCTAATTCATTGGAAAAGTATTGTGGTAACAGAACCTCTAATCAATATGCATTTATCGTGTGCAGTCTTGGTGAAGATAATAGAATGCTGAATAGATTACATTAATATGCTCCGCACTGCATTACACTGTTTGTCTTCTCTTACACAAACAGTAGAAAAAAAATCCCTGCCGGCCCGGCCTACAGGCAGAGGTAGATTTCGAAGTCAAATATACTAATTTCACAAACAAAAACTAAATCATGATTATAGATAAATCCACTTTAACAATTTTATCTGGCCGCTCTTGACGAGTTTTTATTTCATTTTCATATAATAGCTGGTTTTATCAGAATCATGTTAGGGCGGTATTCAAAAAAATACTTTTCCATGCTCAACAACTCGAAATTTTCTGGCATAATTCCAGATTCATTTTTAATTAAAAAAAAATATGAAACTTGCTGACGTGATTTTTGAAGAGATTTATAAGAGACCTGTGTTTTTATTTTTTGTTCAATTAATTAAAACTTGATATATAAACAATTATTTTCTCAGAAGGACAATATTTTTCGTTTCTAACACAATCGCTTCGGGAAATTCCGTTCAAAATGCCCACTTTAACATCATTTTTTGAAATATATTCTGCCTCTATCTAAAAATCGATTATTACTATACATTATATAGTTTCTGAATAAGCGAATCTACCAATTAAATGCGTTTGAGAGCAAAAATGAATTTAAAAACCAGTCAGAAAATAAGCAGTTTGGATTTAAGCGCATCCTTAATACAATGATTTTTCCAACACAATCCGCTTCGGTAAATTCGGTTCAAAATGCCCTTTTTAACAGCATTTAAAAAAATATATTCTGCCCCTATCAGAAAATCGACCATTACGGTACATTATATAGTTTCTGAGTAAGAAAACGTACCAATTGGAAGCCTTTGAGAGCAAAAACGAATTGTAAAATGAGTCAGAAAATAAGCAGTTTGGATTTGAATACACCCTTACTAAGATCATTTTTTACTTCAACCGGTATGTATTTTTAATTTGTTTTTGCTCTAAGAATTGGTCCTATCCAAAACTTGTCTATATAGATGTTGTAGACAATATTAAGAAGATATATGATAAATTCATGGGGATTTTATATCTTTTGAATTGACGGAGTTATGGATTTTTTTCTTCTTCAAACCCCCTTTTTGTTTTCGTTTTTAATTTTTTTTTGCGGTACGAATTGGTCCTATCAAAAACTTGTGAATATAAAAGTTATAGATAATGTTAAGGAAATTCATGATAAAATTAATTGGATTTGATATCTTGAGAATTGACGAAGTTATGGATTTTTTTCTTCTTCAAACGCCCTTTTTGTTTTCGTTTTTAATTTTTTTTTGCGGTACGAATTGCTCCTATCAAAAACTTGTGAATATAAAAGTTTTAGATTATGTTAAGGAGATTTATAATAAAATTAATTGAATTTGATATCTTGAGAATTGACGAAGTTATGAATTTTTTTCTCCCAAAAACCCTATTTTTTGCGCCCCTTGAGCCCATTTTTAACTTTATCAAAAATCTGTGATACATAAATTTTTGGCCCTATTTTTAGAAGTAATAAAAACTTTAAACTGATTTGATATGTACAAAAATTAAGAAGTTATGGGGGTTTTTCTGTTTTCACAAAACCCCTCCCTATTTCCCTCCCCTTGGTCCGATTTTGCCCATTAACGAACTTGACCGAGATTTTATGCCCATTGATTTTATGTATCAGTTTGGAAGAGATTGGTGCAGAATTACGAAAGTTATCGTGTCCAGAAGAAAGTGATATATATATATAGATAGATAGATAGATAGATAGATAGATATATAAAGTTTTTTACTGAGGGTTGTTTTGGGTTCTAGGGGTCATGATCGGTGTAGATCTGCAAAAATTTTTCAGAAATTCCAACATAGGAACGATCCCAATAGGTAGTATTTCATACGAAATCTACCTAATACGTAAAGGAGATCACAGCAGTAGCATTCAAAGCCCGTGGATCCAACGATGAGATGTACCAGGTTGTGATACATAGAAAACTTATGCCAGTCTTTGATAAAAAATCACAATTCAATGTATAAATAAAACATTGAGTTCAGATGGTAGGGTGGTCGAGCTATGCACTGTTGTGACATGAAATGCAGTCACCTCCACGTGGTACCTCCTAGGTAGTTTCGAAAGCAACTAGGTAAGAGCTGCATTCTAAACAAAAATTAGTTGTATGACACAACAGAGTGGAAACGCCCTTTTTTCACCAAAAGTTGTCAGTTTTGTTACAGTTATACAGAACAAAGATATCGTTTTATCGTTTAAATATGTTAAGTCATTAATAATAAAGGGTTAAATAACACTTTTAAATAATAACCATCTCTATAGAATTTTTTTTAAATTTTTGAAAAAATGTCAAATTTTACGCAAAATTTCGACTTTTGGACCAAAAGCGCAGACTCAAGCTATTTTTTTTCAGCGGTAATATTACACACAGGTGATGTACTAGTATAAAGGCAACTTTTGGCACCTACCCGTTTTTGATTTAAAAAAATTAATTTTTTTCGCTCCACCCTACTGCCGAGTTTGCCCATGTTTTAATAAAGCCCTTCTGCAAAAAAATTAAACCCTACATTACGGTTCGCTAAATAGAGGTGTCCGGTATTCGAGAGTGTCCGTTATGGAGATTAATGGCCATTACCTAATAAAGAAAAAAAAAATGTAAGTGATAAACATTTGAACGTATTTTTTTTTCCTTGTAGACATTTTCTGTTCTACTCGAAAATAGGTAAAATGATCGGTTGTCAGATATCTGTTAGATAGAGGAGCCACGAAATTTTGCATTAAAAAAGGAGAGTATTGATTTATTGAATTTAAGGATCATTAGTAATTTATCTTGATCACTTGTAATTTATCCGTTTGGAAATAAACAATCGGAGAAGGAAATATATAGCATATTCATATTATATTGAAGAACAGAATTAATTATGCAGCTGCATATTTGTTTATTTTTATGAAAAGCATTTAAATAAAGTTTTAAAAATACCGCAATTTTAAGTGTAAAATCTAGTTATGTAAATAAATATATAAAATTCTACCTTTTTACTTTTATCCATTTTTAATTTAAAATAATTTTTTTACTGAAAATAATCAAAAAATCAATATTAGAATTGATTTCAAGTCAAATGTGTTTGTAAAATATTACATTTAAACAAAACGATCAAACTTACCTGAAAAACTTCGCAGTCTGCAAGGGAAATTCCTGGTTTTGAAATTTTAAAAAGAGCGCGTTCAGAGACCGAAACACGGGTAACTCGGAAAAATGGGGAATGACGTCATACTGGTTTCTCGGTGTAAGGTTGGGTAAAAACGGCTCTGAACGCTTTCGGGTAAAGTTGCGGGATTTTTTTATTTACATTTACAAACATAGCGGCAGCTGCACTTTCGACACTGCAAATAGATTCAATTATCACTTTTTTAGGTAGCTTTCTTTACAAAAAGCTACCTATTGCAGCCGTTCGGAGGAAAGCGATTTCAAAAAAATTTTGTATATTTTCATCGATCATGACCCCCAGACCCCGAAACCACCCTCCGTTCAAAATTTATATATATATATATCAATATATCCTTCTATATATAGAAAAAAGTTTTGATTTTGAAATGGACCAATGATAATCTGCGTAGATATTCCGGGTAGATCCACATCCAATTTGAATGCTTAAGCATGGCCTTTCATCGTAAATATTAAAAAAACTGTTGCATACAAAAATATGAAAATCGGTGGTATTATAGAGAAATGTTAGATAAACACGCTGATGCAGACAGTTTTCAAATCGAAGAATTATTTTAAGAGATATTTAATGCTAAAGTTGGACAAAATCGTTCCATTAAAAAAATTTTATTGGAGCAAAATCTATACATGAGAATTTAATCATTTTTAAATCATTTTATACGTTATAAGTTCCCGGTGTGCAGATTGTATTTACTTTTCTTATTTGACTCATTTTTTGAGCTTTTACTTCAATTTTACATTCAAATTTTTAGCATTTCGAGAGATATTTTTTACAAATTTTAGAAAATGTTATTAATTTAAACTGTTGCCAGTTGCATAAACAGCGCAAACAATGTTTACTTCAAATTAAAAATTTATTCTACACGTGACTATTATAAACAGAAAATATAAAAAGCAGGAACTCATTGAAAATTACGTCATAAAAACTATAACTACACATGAATTTTAAAAGAGACAGAATATTGTAAAATAATAAATTCACAAACATGCGTTAGAAGCCTTAAATAGGAGAATTTACGTCACATTTACTTCATATTATGCTTATTATACAGGGTGTCCGGTGTCAACGGTGTCCAATGGCTAATTACTAAATCGTTAGTCATAGACATATAGTTCCAATTACAAAAATGTTTAAAATCAGGTAAAGAAACATTTTAAAAGCGATTTGGGTCAATAAAAACATTTCTTAAAAAATTACGAAATTTAAATTTTTATACGGTCCCCCGGTCCTATAACTTATATTTAGAAATTTTTTCCTATTACACTGACAAGTAAGACAAAAAAAGTCCATTCATATAACGTTAAAATTGAGCGAGTTATGAAACTTTAAAAATGCATGACTTATACCACTTTTCTACTCTGAAAACAAATAAGTTCGGCTTGGCTTTGAGGGATCATATACCAAGTGTTTAAAGTATTCGAAGATCTTACTTCATGTGTATCTGCGCTTTGAAAAAAAATCCTACAAGTATTATGATTAAGTCTCAAATTGGCTAAAATAACATATGTTTTATTTTGTCAGGAATTGAGACTGTTTCTCTTATGATTTCTTTTAACAAAAATTATGTTTTCTTTTTATAAGTTTTTATGTTACTTCAACAATCGTATGCATGTTTTTCCAGTTCAAAATTTGTACTCGAACTTTAACCCACTTTTAAATATCCGATCGAGATTGCATTTTACAAATCCGATAACAATCTAATATTATTAAGATTTTCGGTGGTTACCATTTATACTTATTTTACAGGATAACACAAAAAATTTCGGATAGATTTCTGCCAAGGAGTATAAGAAAAAGTTTTAGATAATACAAGACTGCGATTGTTGGGGTTTTTAACTTTTAAGTATTTTTTAGCACTGAATCCGTAAATTACCTTAATTTTTAACCATCATGTCAGGATATTTTGCATATCATAAATTTTCAAATTTAAAGAATAACAAAAATCGAATACTATAAAGTAGAAGAGATGGTTGTGTTTTTTAACTTTTGATAATTGATTTTTACGCACTTTTTAGCAGTGAATCTGAAAATGACCTTCATTTTTAACCATTACGTTAGAATTTTTTTGCAAATCGCAAATCTGTAAGCAAAACTCTCATACTATAAAATATACGTAAAACATTTTTTTATTTTATTTTATTTTATTAAAAATTTTATTCGATATTTTTGCTTATTCTGGGATTCTTACAGCTAAACAGCTGAGTGGTCCGGTGAGATGGGGGAGGAAATTCAATTTTAACATTGAACTTCTTAACTATGAAATTTGCAGTTTGCGAAAAATCCTGATATGATAGTTAAAAATGAAGGTCAATTTCGGATTCAGCTGTACAGAATATATAAGAATCAATTATCAAAAGCTAAAAAACATGACATAACCCAACTTTTGCAGGCTTGTGCAATCTAATAATATTTTAAAATACGTATCATTTTGTAAAGAATTGAGGCTGTTAATTCAGAGTCATTTTATTTAACAAAAATTCTGATTTTTCTTTCTTCTTAAATGTTTATTACAAATTCTATATTTCCCATTAATATGCCAAAATGATTAACGATTTCAAATTTATATTGCAATGTTAATTTTACTCCCAAACATTTTTTATATCTGACGAAATTATATTTCGACTAAATTTGTGAATGACCCCCAAAGTGCAGCAAAAAATATGCTCCAACTTTAAACAGCTATTACTCGGTCAATTTTAATCGTAGAATAACGGGACTTTTTTTGTATTACTTGTCAGTGTAAAAGAAAAATTTCACTAAATATAACTTATAGGACCGGGGGACCGTATAAAAATTTAAATTTCGTAATTTTTTAAGAAATGTTTTTATTGACCAAAATCGCTTTTAAATATTTATTTACGTGATTTAAACCATTTTGGTAATTGGAACTATATGTCTATCACTAATGGTTTAGGAATTAGCCATTGGACACCGTTGAGACCGGACACCCTGTATAAAATGAACAAAAAATAATATTGCAAAACAGTTTAAATTTAAAAATTGCTCGAGACATTTATTTGATATTTTAAGATGATCATAATATTTCATTTCTAACAAAAGTATTTTTACGTGAATATTAAAAAGAAAAAGAAATGTTTGGTGAAAATTACGTCAGGTTATAATTCTCAGATTCAAATTATAATTCAATCTTCCGAAATCTTTTTAAAGCCGATCAAATTATCATGCTGTTAGAGTCTGCGGTGTCTGAACGGGGGTTGACGAGCGTAGCTCGTAGGGGGCAGAGCCCCCTAGTATATATATAATATATATATATATATATATATTACGGTTTTTGATGGTGGTAGGTTATGTTTAATTATTGGTTATATATATATATATATATCTGACCTATGTCACACTGTAACTCTCGTATTTATGAACCGATTTGGATGTAATTCGGTGTGTACATAGTACATACCAATGTCTCGACCGAGTTCGTTGGCCAGCTTCATCCGCCATTTTGTTTCAAAATGGCGGACATTTAAAAATTTAAAAAAAAATTAAAATTTAAAACGTGGTACCAAAAAATTGAAAATGGAAAAATATTTTTTTCTTATGTATTTGATCTTTATACAAAGACTCCGTAGCAGTTTTTGTTTCGTCTATATCTCAAAAAATGGCTGAGTTATAGCATTTTAAATTTCTAGCGAAGCTGACATTTTGAAACGTCCTGAATTTTGTCACGCGATAAAAGGCCTATTTATGAACCGATTTGGATGTAATTCGGCATGTACATAGTACATACCAATGTCTCGACCGAGTTCGTTGTCCAGCTTCATCCGCCATTTTGAAACAAAATGGCGGACATTTAAAAATTTTAAAAAAATTTTAAATTTAAAATGTGGTACCAAAAAATTGAAAATGGAAAAATGTTTTTTTCTTATGTATTTGACCTTTATACAAAGACTCCGTAGCAGTTTTTGTTTTGTCTATATCTCAAAAAATGGCTGAGTTATAGCATTTTGAATTTCTAGCGAAGCTGACATTTTGAAACGTCCTGAATTTTGTCACGCGATAAAAGGCGTATTTATGAACCGATTTCGATGTAACTTCGTTTATACATAGTACAGACCAATGTCTCGACCGAGTTCGTTGGCCAGCTTCATCCGCCATTTTGTTTAAAAATGGCGGCCATTTAAAATTTTAAGAAAAATTTTAATTTGAAATGTGGTACCAAAAAATTGAAAATTGAAAAAATATTTTCTTCTTATGTGTTTGACCTTGATAAAAAGATTCGGGGGCAGTTTTTGGTTCGTCTATATCTTAAAAAATGGCTGAGTTATAGCATTTTGAATTTCTAGCGTGGCTGATATTTTGAAACGTCCTGATTTTTGCCACGTGATAACAGACGTATTTATGAACCGATTTGGATGTACCTTGGTGTGTACATAGTACATACAAATAACTCAATCGAATTCGTTGGCCAGCTTCATCCGCCATCTTGTTTCAAAATGGCGGCCATTTAAAAAAATTTAAATTTAAAATGAGATACTAAAAAATTGGAAAATGAAAAAGATTTTTTTCGTATGTGTTTGACCTTAATACAAAGATTCCGGAACAGGTTTTGTTTCGTCTATAGCTAAAAAAATGGCTGAGATATAACATTTTGAATTTCTATTGTGGCTGACATTTTAAAACGACCTGATTTTTGTCACGCGATAACAGGCGTATTTATGAACCGATTTGAATGTAACTTGGTCTGTACATAGTACATACCAATGTCTCGACCGAGTTCGTTGGCCAGCTTCATTCGCCATCTTATTTCAAAAGGGTTGCCATTTTTTTAAAAAAAATGTAATTTAAAATGAGGTATTAAAAAATTGGAAAATGAAAAAGATTTTTTTTATGTGTTTGGCCTTGATACAAAGATTCCTGAGCAGTTTTTGTTTCTGAAAATTTGTTCTTTTGTTTATATCTTAAAAAGTGGTTGAATTATAGCACTTTGAATTTCTATCATGGCTAACACTTTGAAACGATCTTGTATTTGTCACGCGATACCACACGTATTCGCCTATTTCGATGGAAGAAGGCATGTGGATTGTATACATCAATATCTCGACCAAGTTCGCTGGCCAGCTTCATCAGCCATCTTGTTTCAAAATGGCGGCCATTAAATAAAAATAATATATTTAAAGTGAGATGCAAAAAAAATTAGAATTTGAAAAAGGTTTCTTTCTTAAGTATTTGACCTTGATATAAGGATTTAGGAGCATTTTTTGTTTGTCTTTATCTTAAAAAATGGCTCAGATATAGCAGTTTCAATTTCTAACGCGGGTGACATTTTGAAAAATCTGATTTTTTGCCTGCGACAGCACTCGTATGTATCAACCGATTCCGATGTGAGTGAGCATGTGCACAGCAATTACTAAGGTCTCGACCAAGTTCACTGGTTAGCCTCATCCACCATGTTGTCTTAAAATAGCAGGCACTTTAAGAAATCGCTGAATTTGGCAGCGAAATATAAGTTACTTTAAATAAAAGCAGCTTGGATAAAGCTGAATAATTTTGCGAAATTCTCATTCATAATGATTTAGTATTGATAAAAATTAGTATTGAATCTCCTACATTCGGTTTCCACTTAATTGAGCTTCGTGTGTTTGAATAATATAAGTTGGCTTTTTTAAAATAAGGAATATGAAAGCTACCTCTTCCTCCCGGCACTGGCCGGAAGGACTTTTTAGATGGGAAACTGTTCCAAAAGTTAATTTTATGTGGAATACTATCGCAACAAATATGTATCACAGGTTTTGCTAGCCATTTTACGCTGAATCGGAAATTTGTCATAGGCAAAATTTACATTTATCTTCTAACTTATCTAAAAGTTAAACTTAGACCAGAAATGTTTTTATTATTATTTTTGTAATATGAAAAAACAGAAACAATGTGCGATAAAACTGATCAAAACAGTGATTCTGATTAACAGTCACAGTTAAGCTATAAAATGGTAAACAGGTAAACAAATCAGATTTCCCAACCACGTGATCACTTTACCCAACAAAATTTTTCAGGTAATGTGGGTTCCCCGAAATCCGGGTAATCTCCGGCTCTGAACGCTGCGGGAAACTCAGAAAAAAGTCACGTGATGCCGGCTCTGAACGCTTAGGGTTCCCCACGGGGAAACCTTGTGAACCCAGAGTGCGGTCCGTGAACGCGCTCAAAGTGTTACAGTGAAGGAGAAAGACTTGCATTTTTTTAAAAAGGAAATCCCCTCATATATCTGGCTAGTTATATTAAAAAAGTTATATTTTTCATCCTCAAAACATAACCTGCCAGACATTTTTTTTTTTTTTTTTTTTTTACTAGTTTTCACAAGATGGACGAGTAACACAATATTATAGATATAAATTAGTACAAATTAACACTAAAAGACCGTAGTACACAGTTTGTGGAGTTTCCTGATGTAATCTTCAAGTGTTGTGCACTTGCTTGTGTCTATTCCGTCTTTATATCGACGGCGGCTTATAAGCCGGCAGTTGGCATCAAGCACACAAGTTGGATGTATGTATATAATAAATACATAAACTAAGTAAATGCGTATTAAAATCCCAAAACTTTACATTCCGTAAAAAACGAAAAAAATTCAAAATGAATTATTAATTAAAATCTAAGCGTACATAAAAAGAAACGTTCCGTTTGAATTGCAAGGAAATCATCTTCGAACAAAAAGACATCTAAAACGCATGTGCAACTTAGAGCGTCCCCTGATGGCTTCTAGAAAACGGAAGCAACAATGTCTTAAAATAAGACATTTGGTAATTTTTCTCAGTTCGTTTATACCATGATCATAGTAAGACTCTTATGTGTCTTAAAATAAGACATCTATAGTGTCTTAATCTTCACATTCAGTCACTTAAGTGTCTGAAATTTTTTTTAACTCATATATTTGTCTAAATTTAAGATGCTTGTATTTGCAGTGTAGTCGCAAAAAAAAAAAAAAAAAAAAAAAAAAATCCGACAGTTGAATGTTACTTTTTTGGATCTTAAGACTTCTTTCAGAAGGGAAAAGGTACTCCCTCTCCTTCAAAAACAAATATCGCCCTTTCTTCTCTAACCATTTGTGGTTATTGGCAAAAAGGTGGAGAAATTCAACGTTGGAAAGAGACGGAGATGGATTTGAAGGGAAGACTTTCATTCTACAGACTGATACTTCAAATGCTTCAAAAGCAGCAAAAGCACCGCGTAACCACACACACACACACACACACACAAAAAAAAAAAAAAAAAGGCCCAGCAGTTGAATTTTATGTTTGTTTGAATCTAAGGTTCCTGTCCCGTCGGACGAAGACAATCGCGAGCTAATGCTAAACCAATGAGAGACCATTTCGCTGATTTCTCATTCGCATTAGCATATTTTTGAATTTTTCTTTTTGCACATGATATTTGATACCATATAAAGAATATCCTTTGATTAAATTATCGAATTTTGTTACTGTTTGATTATGATATTACTTACAATTTTGGAACGTGAAAAACGGAGGTGTTTATTCATTCAAAGCTTTGTAAATATTTTTCTATGAAAGATTCTGAAAATTTAAAAAATATCTACCTTAGCTTAAACCTTGAACTTTTCATATAATTTTGTTTCATAATTTTATACCAATTAGGGAACGTAAAATCAGTAAAACCGATTGGGAATTTTAATGAAAATCTAAGCAAAATTGCTAAAATATCCACCCCCGATAAATCCCGTCTATATGATACTGATTGGTGAGAGAGACCACTATAATATAACATTATAGCTTCTAAGTCATTAGCTCACAAGTCTGTTTGTAATTGGGAGAAAGAGTCTTTTCAACTTGCGCATCTGTTTTTAAAACTGGGCAACACTGTAACGTTATCTCAAGGCAAAACAGCAAGTTTTTATTTTTTTTTCCTCTATATGTAACGGTAGTAGCTTTTTTGCCCGACATGTCAACTATTTCTAATGATGATATTTTTTGTACCTCAAACAAATGTGTTGGCGTCCATATTTTCTAGATAAAATTATCAAATCAAACACAATTCAAATTAAAACAATATATTGTGAATAAGTTCTTTTCGTCTAAAAATTCTCTTTAATAAAACTATTTTAATTCGCATCGCATTTTTTCTGCAAGAAAATTAAAAGCCAAACCAAAAATTTGTCACAAAAATTAATTGAAATGAACTCAGCGACTACTGCTACTGGTAGCAAAATATGAAAATACTGAAATCAAATAAAGCGTTAATACGGGTTAGGTTCCCTTAGAAAGACCCCCACGAAGGGCACTCCCCCCTGGGCCTATATCCCTAGTGTAGATAATTGGCCGTCATAAATACAACCAACCAACCTGAAATCAAATGAAGCAGAATAAAGTACGGTATAGGAAAAGTGAAGTCTTGTTTTATTTCTTCCTAAAAATACGTAAATAGTTTTGAAATTTCTATCTGTCCAGCGTACTTGTACTTCGTGAAACTGCACTACGTCGTGAATAAATAGTTGTTTCGCAACATCGCCATTCCAATTCTTAAAATTACGTTATTAATTAAATTAAATCACCTTCATCCATCTTATTACATTAAAAATATTCATATACTTTTTAATGTTATTTAAAAAATAACTACGCCCCAACACATAGATGAATTGCATATCTAAGTGAAACAGATTAAAAAAAAATTTTTTTTTTCTTCTAAGAAATGTGTTAATTTTATAAGTAGAAAATGTCTGCAATTTATATAAAAATATTGTCAAACTGTTGCTATAAAAATTATAATTATATCATATTTGTATTTTCTTCTTTTAAATAATGCGAATAAAAGAAGTATATATGGCAAATAAAATTATCTCAGAGAGTTTATGGAGTTTGAATGTGAATTCCTTTATTTTAAGTAGAAGGAATACTAAACTGTTTTAATCAGTTTATGCACGTCAAGCTTGTAAGAAAAATTCCTCTAAAATACATTTTAAAATGCTAGTAAAATAACTTAAAATATACCATAGCAGTGTTTTCCTAATAACATTTACTTAAGGGTGTATTCAAAAAATAATTTTTCACCCTCAACAGCTCGAAATTTTCTGAGACATTTTCAGACTCATTTTTAAAAGTAAAAACATGAAACTTGCTGGTGTGATTTCTGAAGACGTGTTTAACATGCCGTGTGATTTCATTTTCAGCTCAATTCATTAGAATTTGATTTTTAAACAATAATTTTCTCAGTATGACCATTTTTTTCATTCCCAGATCGCCCGCTTCGGAAAATTCGGTTCAAAAGGCCAACTTTGACAGCGTTTTTTACAGTATTGTCTGCATTTATCAAAAAATTAAGAAGCACGGCACATTATATAGTTTCTAAATAAGAGAATTTCCCAGTTTGATGCGTTTGAGAGCAAAAATGAATTTTAAAATGAATCAGAAAATAAGCAGTTTAGATCGGAATACACCCTTAAGGGGGTTCCCCCGTGTGATGGGCTCGCTCCGAACGGCGCACGAGTGGCATGTGAAAAATGCCAGAGTGGAAGCAACAGCAGAGCAATCCGCATTGAAAGACCTCTAAGAGGAAGAGGAAGGAATGCTCTATGTATGGTCCGGGTATCGCAGATTGATGGTAAGTTGAGATTTTCATCGTTTTAACCGTACTTGAAACTACGCGTTTTTGTCAAAACGTAGTTTTTCAAACTTTCCTCCATCTCGTGAACGGTTTGATCGATTCACTTAAAATTTATAGAGTAGACTCAGCACATGTAGACGCACGCAGTGGACTAGGATCATCCGAAAATTCCGAATACTACTATTTTTTTCGTAACGAAAAATTAAAAAAAAAATCATGAAATTAGATTTTTTTTTTTTTTTTTACAGAAGTCTGCCAAAAATCCAATTTTCAATATTTTCAAATGATTCTAGTTCATTCGATGTATTTAGGCTTACAGATTAAAACGCCGTTTTTTTTTTCAGATAAGCCAATCAGCCAAAATCGTGGAGGAAGTGAGCGTCCTTTTTATCTTCAGAGTGGTGCAACTTACGTTCTAATAAAGATTTTTGCTTGAAATTTGTTTTACATGTTCTTGAAATAGCAATAAATGCATAATGAAAAACTCAAAGTTCTATTTTTTTTCATTTGTCGTAAAAAAAAAAAAAAAAAAAAAAAAAAAAAAAAAAAAAAAATCCGACAGTTGAATGTTACTTTTTTGGATCTTAAGACTTCTTTCAGAAGGGAAAAGGTACTCCCTCTCCTTCAAAAACAAATATCGCCCTTTCTTCTCTAACCATTTGTGGTTATTGGCAAAAAGGTGGAGAAATTCAACGTTGGAAAGAGACGGAGATGGATTTGAAGGGAAGACTTTCATTCTACAGACTGATACTTCAAATGCTTCAAAAGCAGCAAAAGCACCGCGTAACCACACACACACACACACACACACACACACACACACAAAAAAAAAAAAAAAAAAAAAAAAAAGGCCCAGCAGTTGAATTTTATGTTTGTTTGAATCTAAGGTTCCTGTCCCGTCGGACGAAGACAATCGCGAGCTAATGCTAAACCAATGAGAGACCATTTCGCTGATTTCTCATTCGCATTAGCATATTTTTGAATTTTTCTTTTTGCACATGATATTTGATACCATATAAAGAATATCCTTTGATTAAATTATCGAATTTTGTTGCTGTTTGATTATGATATTACTTACAATTTTGGAACGTGAAAAACGGAGGTGTTTATTCATTCAAAGCTTTGTAAATATTTTTCTATGAAAGATTCTGAAAATTTAAAAAATATCTACCTTAGCTTAAACCTTGAACTTTTCATATAATTTTGTTTCATAATTTTATACCAATTAGGGAACGTAAAATCAGTAAAACCGATTGGGAATTTTAATGAAAATCTAAGCAAAATTGCTAAAATATCCACCCCCGATAAATCCCGTCTATATGATACTGATTGGTGAGAGAGACCACTATAATATAACATTATAGCTTCTAAGTCATTAGCTCACAAGTCTGTTTGTAATTGGGAGAAAGGGTCTTTTCAACTTGCGCATCTGTTTTTAAAACTGGGCAACACTGTAACGTTATCTCAAGGCAAAACAGCAAGTTTTTATTTTTTTTTCCTCTATATGTAACGGTAGTAGCTTTTTTGCCCGACATGTCAACTATTTCTAATGATGATATTTTTTGTACCTCAAACAAATGTGTTGGCGTCCATATTTTCTAGATAAAATTATCAAATCAAACACAATTCAAATTAAAACAATATATTGTGAATAAGTTCTTTTCGTCTAAAAATTCTCTTTAATAAAACTATTTTAATTCGCATCGCATTTTTTCTGCAAGAAAATTAAAAGCCAAACCAAAAATTTGTCACAAAAATTAATTGAAATGAACTCAGCGACTACTGCTACTGGTAGCAAAATATGAAAATACTGAAATCAAATAAAGCGTTAATACGGGTTAGGTTCCCTTAGAAAGACCCCCACGAAGGGCACTCCCCCCTGGGCCTATATCCCTAGTGTAGATAATTGGCCGTCATAAATACAACCAACCAACCTGAAATCAAATGAAGCAGAATAAAGTACGGTATAGGAAAAGTGAAGTCTTGTTTTATTTCTTCCTAAAAATACGTAAATAGTTTTGAAATTTCTATCTGTCCAGCGTACTTGTACTTCGTGAAACTGTACTACGTCGTGAATAAATAGTTGTTTCGTAACATCGCCATTCCAATTCTTAAAATTACGTTATTAATTAAATTAAATCACCTTCATCCATCTTATTACATTAAAAATATTCATATACTTTTTAATGTTATTTAAAAAATAACTACGCCCCAACACATAGATGAATTGCATATCTAAGTGAAACAGATTAAAAAAAAATTTTTTTTTTCTTCTAAGAAATGTGTTAATTTTATAAGTAGAAAATGTCTGCAATTTATATAAAAATATTGTCAAACTGTTGCTATAAAAATTATAATTATATCATATTTGTATTTTCTTCTTTTAAATAATGCGAATAAAAGAAGTATATATGGCAAATAAAATTATCTCAGAGAGTTTATGGAGTTTGAATGTGAATTCCTTTATTTTAAGTAGAAGGAATACTAAACTGTTTTAATCAGTTTATGCACGTCAAGCTTGTAAGAAAAATTCCTCTAAAATACATTTTAAAATGCTAGTAAAATAACTTAAAATATACCATAGCAGTGTTTTCCTAATAACATTTACTTAAGGGTGTATTCGAAAAAATATTTTTTCACCCTCAACAGCTCGAAATTTTCTGAGACATTTTCAGACTCATTTTTAAAAGTAAAAACATGAAACTTGCTGGTGTGATTTCTGAAGACGTGTTTAACATGCCGTGTGATTTCATTTTCAGCTCAATTCATTAGAATTTGATTTTTAAACAATAATTTTCTCAGTATGACCATTTTTTTCATTCCCAGATCGCCCGCTTCGGAAAATTCGGTTCAAAAGGCCAACTTTGACAGCGTTTTTTACAGTATTGTCTGCATTTATCAAAAAATTAAGAAGCACGGCACATTATATAGTTTCTAAATAAGAGAATTTCCCAGTTTGATGCGTTTGAGAGCAAAAATGAATTTTAAAATGAATCAGAAAATAAGCAGTTTAGATCGGAATACACCCTTAAGGGGGTTCCCCCGTGTGATGGGCTCGCTCCGAACGGCGCACGAGTGGCATGTGAAAAATGCCAGAGTGGAAGCAACAGCAGAGCAATCCGCATTGAAAGACCTCTAAGAGGAAGAGGAAGGAATGCTCTATGTATGGTCCGGGTATCGCAGATTGATGGTAAGTTGAGATTTTCATCGTTTTAACCGTACTTGAAACTACGCGTTTTTGTCAAAACGTAGTTTTTCAAACTTTCCTCCATCTCGTGAACGGTTTGATCGATTCACTTAAAATTTATAGAGTAGACTCAGCACATGTAGACGCACGCAGTGGACTAGGATCATCCGAAAATTCCGAATACTACTATTTTTTTCGTAACGAAAAATTAAAAAAAAAATCATGAAATTAGATTTTTTTTTTTTTTTTTTTTACAGAAGTCTGCCAAAAATCCAATTTTCAATATTTTCAAATGATTCTAGTTCATTCGATGTATTTAGGCTTACAGATTAAAACGCCGTTTTTTTTTTTCAGATAAGCCAATCAGCCAAAATCGTGGAGGAAGTGAGCGTCCTTTTTATCTTCAGAGTGGTGCAACTTACGTTCTAATAAAGATTTTTGCTTGAAATTTGTTTTACATGTTCTTGAAATAGCAATAAATGCATAATGAATAACTCAAAGTTCTATTTTTTTCATTTGTCGTAAAAAAAAAAAAAAAAAAAAAAATCCCCAAAAATGCTTAAAATACAGTCCGTCACACGGGAGAACCCTCCCTTAACCCTTTATGTCTCGAATTATAAATCAGAAATTTTCTCCTCTTCGATAATTATTTTCGCTAATATCTGAAGATATCCATAACAACTTATATAATAACAATCTGATTTTAGATAGATTTTTAAATAAAACTGATTTAATAAATTGGTAGTTAGAGTTTTTTTCTTTTTTGTAACATATTTATAAGAATGATGAGATTAATTAACAAAAATTCTGTTACGGAGACCTCATACTTCTTACAAGAACAATGTAAATGTATTGCGATGCTAATCTGTAACTGTAATTTGCAGTTGCAAATTTTTCGTAAAACATTTTTTAATAGGAGAAAAGCTAAATGCAAATGGTTCAGAAAATAACCACATTAAAAATATTTAGTTTCGACTGTTTCGCTGTGCTTGCTGAATGTGATCGAGTAAAGTATTTTGTATGGAAAGTACCATATATTTTTATTAGTAGACGAATAAAAAAAAAAAAAATGTTAGATTGCATTGTCTTTAATGGGAGTTAAAAGTCACGTCGGTGCATAAAGGGTTTAGACTATACAAATCTGAGATGCAGAATGTTTTTTTGAAAAAATAAAAATAAAAAATACACATTTGGATTTACACATTTTTTTTTCTTTTTAATATTTACGAACAAAGTGCGGAGATTTAAATGAAATGTATAATTCACAGTAAAGTGCAGTATCAATTAGTTTATTAATCATACAAACTTAATACAGAACACACAAAATGTCTTAAATCCGTTCACTTATCTTAGATACAAGAAAAATTGTATAAAACTTTCATGTATAGAAAAAAGCTACATTAAAAAAATTGTATACAAGTTTTTAAATAAGTTTTAAGTTGTTAAGACTGTTCTCAAATCCAAAGGGTCAACTTTCTGACATAAGTTTTAATTCATTTTTGTGCGGAAGCGCATGAAATTAGAAGGTGTTATTCAGGAACTATGTCATCGAACTATTTTTTCCGTTTTCTTGCAAACGCAATAGATCTTTCAGAAAATACTGTCAAAGTTGGCATTTTGAACTGAACTCCCGAAAAAAAGAAGAACATCCAGTCAATAAGGGGAGAAAAATGACCTGTCACGTGATCAAAATCGCGTATGACTTAATAGGTAATTGATTAATATAAAAATGGAAAACACAGTTCGATTCCAAATCGCTTCCATGGCCAGGCTTTCTAATTTTATATCTTTCCGTTAAAAAATGGATTTGTAAATGTCTCAAAACGCTTTGCGCTTGTTGAACAAAGCAGCTGAGAACAGCCTTTAAGGCTGTCACGATCTTCACCCTTCACGGACTGGTTTTTCTGCTTTCATCGGGAGCTTTGGTTCAAAACGTCAACTTTGACATGATCTTCTGAAAGATCTATATTGCGTTTGCAAAAAAGCGGAAAAAATAGCTGGATCACATTGTTTCTGAACAACAACACCTGCTAGTTTCATGCATTTCCGAACAAAAATAAATTAAATCTTACGTCAGAATGTTGCCCTTTCGGATTTGAGAACACCCTTAAATGAGTTTTTGAGAGAAAAGACAGGCAGATTTTCAGAAAACGGAATAATGACATTTAACACGGAGGTCTTCCAAAAAACAATCTTGCTAATTCAGCTTTTGTTATGGCATTCTTGGCAGAAAGATTTCCATTTTTACTTGGAAAATCAAACATCACATAGAACAAAATTCTTTACCCTTTGAGGTAAATGCAGTTTTTCAATAGCTGCAGGTAGAGAAAGGTTGGAACGTTTTAGATTTTGTCGGATTTGGCATCGAGCGAGATGAGTGGCCTTACGAGGTTGAAGTGCAGTTGGACATTCAGGCATCAATGTCTCAAACTCTTCAGAATATTTATCAAACAAGTGTGATTGATTCAAAATCACAAAACTTCCATACAAAACACTTCGCACTTCGTAAGCAGTGAGGTAAAGATCACTTGTGGCACTGAAGTACATTCTTAGACAATTGATGAACTTCTTTGCGACCTTGTAGTTCTTCTCTAAGCTACGTCGAACGGCGTGTAATGCAATCCCTACCAAGAACATTCGTCTATAAAAATGTCTACCTTCGTTATATAGAAAGAAAGACTTTAGAAGATCCATTATCCTTTTAGAAATTGAATATGTATCACCTGTACTCCTGACCGAATTTCTGGAAAATGAAAAGAAAAAAGTTTAATAACATATTACAATCATTAACATAATCGCTTATTAATAAAGAAATAATATAGTGATCAGCAAATTTATAAGTATGTTGTTGACCTCCTGTATTTCACACACATGAAACTGCAGAATAAATATTTTCAATTTAGTCTAAAACATTTTCCAAATTTAGTCATTCTTTGAAAACATGTCAACTAATGGCCGAATGTGAAGGAACCATTTTTTGAGAGGCGGGTTGGGAGAGGGGGGGGTTGCCAGGCAATTTCAAATGATAGCTATAAATGTATCTATTAAATATCGCATTTTTATTTAATAACTTATGCTTAAAAAATCTGCGCACCTTTTTCTATACCGTTTATTCAATCAATAAATTATATATCACTAATTTATCATTCGAATTTGTGGAAAATTTGTAATTCGACCTTTTTTGCATGAAATATTTTAACTTATAAAGTAAGAACTTGTCCATGAGTAACACTGGCGTCATATCGACGATAAAACGACCTGGGCATTGAACTTTGCATTTTTCCCAAATGTGTTTAGTTCTAAACTTAGCACAATTTAAATTTTTACACCATTAAATGTGGAAAAAATTTACTTTCAAATGCATTTTGCTTGAAAACTGTATTTTAATTTACTAATTTTTTATGAATTTTATAGTAATTTTGAAAAACGGTTTTTTTTCCTTAGCATCTGTATCACGTGTGGTCCGAATACGAGAAATTTATTCGTTTTCACTTAAAACATATAGATACTTAAGCATTTTTACTGCTAATACTCCATAACGATTTTAAAATTCGCCAATAGGTAAATAATAAATAAAATGAATAAGTCGCAAATTTAACAGATATGCCAAGAAACGCGCTTAAGCACTGAAATAGATCGAATCAAAAAGACTGCTCTAAACAGTGAAAACTTCGGCAGTTTATTCGACTATAAATCCTAGCATGAGCCTTATACAACAGTATCGCTTTTAATTAGATTTCAAAACTTTATTTGAAGACAATTTTAATAAATGTCCATTAAAAAAATTATTGTTTGTGTCCCTAGTGAGCAACTAAATATGTATATCAAATTTTAAAAATCTGTTAGTGTTTTCAATTAAAAATGGTGTTCACCTATGTTTTATACACCGGATAACTTTCTGTAATTTGAAATGCCGGGGTTAGATCTGGTGTTGCCATGTTCGGCGTCACAAAAAGTGGGACGGAGAGAGAAGAAAAGTGGGACAGCAGCTTCTAAATCGGGAAATAAAAACACAGTAAACCTTATGAAAACGTAACCTGTCCAAAACGGAATTCTGCCATAAACGTAAACATTCCACTGTCCCTAAACGGTAAGAATACCATGCAATTATACCTGCTAATAATAATAATAATTAAAAAATGTTTAAAGCGACATTTTTTTCTTGTCCCATGCGATTCCGTCTTAGTAGATTTTATTAAGCTAAATAAACACAACAGTCTTATTCACTAAAATTTATGAAAGCGGAATAGCTAAGGGATGAAATGAAATCCCGACTTAGCAGGTATGCACGTAGCTTCTAAGGTCATAGGCCAAACTGTAAGGGAAGGTAAAGTATTATAGACCCAGGACGAGAAGAGACCTGTCAATCATACGTGACGTAGTCTAACACGAACCCATTTCTTCCAAATCGGAGCGGGGATTTGTCTTCTCTAAGCCGCACCGTAGAGGAAAAAGGAAAGGTTGCCATATTTCCCAAATATGCGAGGTTTTGGCGCTATTTATATATATATTATTGACTTTAAAGGGGAATTACATAAAAGCGTTAAAAATTTATATAAACTATGTTACTTTTTAATTATTACGATAATACAGAGAATTAATTATTTTTGTTTAAGTATAATTTATTAAAAATTTTGTTAAAAAATAGTATTGTCTTTTTTAATAAATGAATTACATCTGGACTTTTTGTAATAGCGAAATACTTAAAAAATACTAATTTACTTTATTTAAGCACATCTTTCATTTTAAGAATAATCAATTGAATTGTGTATTTTTGTAAAGGTAATAATATCATAATTTGGACTTTTAACTTATATTATCTTAAAACTTAATGTATTTTTAAATACTTTTAATAACCAATAAAGATATAATTTAACACAATAGTCAATGAAAAAATTTTAAAATAAAATAAAGTAATAATTAAAGATTTTATTTTTAATTTACCAGCTTAATTTATAATATAATTACTAAAAAATTTTAAGGCAAATTAATGATCCAACTATGACCTTTTTCTTGATTTATTTTTAGCTCGATAGACAGAAAAAAAATCTACGAGCGGAAAAATTATAAAATAGATGCATCTGTTGTCCGTTTTTAAAAATGAAGAATATCTATATGAAATAAGTTAAATTAAGAAATGCACTTGACAAAAGGAGGGGAAGGGGTGTCCTGGTGTAAAATTATAAGCGACTTGCTGTTTCAGAATGGCAGTATTTTTTCTTTATTTCTGTGCTGTCACGTCCGAAAATTCTGTTCAAAACGCCTGTTTTGATCCTTTCTACGTTTATTTTTTGCTCTATGGTCATAAAAAAAATCTACGAAGGGAAATATTAAAATATAGATGCATCTAAAATCCGTAGCCCAGACCGCATTTTTTAAAATGAAGAATATATATATGAAATAAGTTAAATTAAGAAATGCACTTTAAAAAAGGAGGGAGGGGTGGAAGCTCCTGGTGTAAAATTATAAGCGACTTGCTGTTTCAGCGTTCGAAATCCTTGGTGGTCCGCTGGTCCGAGACCACTAAAAATTCAATCGGACCACTAATTTCAAAAATTCAGTGGTCCGCAGGACCAGTAATTTTTTTCCCTCTCTGATAGGTAAACATAAATTTTCCCGTCCCTGAGAAAATCACAACCAAACACAAACCACAGAATTTTATTTTATTTAAAAAACTAAAAAATCACATTAAAACTTACAGACAGTTGAAATAAATAATCGGAAATAAAATACATAATTAATAATTTTATAGTTTTTGTTTATGTACTGTTTATTTAATTTTTAGCAAATTATAATTTTACATTTTATTATGCCGAAAATTTTGGGTAACTGAAAAGAAGTTTGGCTTATGTTCTAGGAGGAGGAGGGGAGGGGTGTCACTCAAAGGGTTAAAGGTAATTCATGGAATTGTATGTAGCGGGCCAGTGACGATGTCTGCGGACCAGTAAACTCTGATGTTTACTGGTCCTTGAGACCAGTGACTTTTTTTTTATCAATTCTACCGCTGAGAATGGCAGTATTTTTTTTTCTTTATTTCTGCACTGTTAAAAATATCGTGAAAAATTACCTCTGTTTTTAAAGGCTATCTATTTTGTGACCAATGAGAACGCTACATAAGAACTTATGGAGCGCTTTCATTGGTCAGAAAATAGATAGCCTTTAAAAACAGAGGTAATTTTTCACGATATTTTTAACAGTGTGTGCTGTCACGTCCGAAAATTCTGTTCAAAACGCCTGTTTTGATCTTTTCTACGTTTATTTTTTGCTCTATGGACAGAAAAAAAAATCTACGAAGGGAAATATTAAATAGATGCATCTAAAATCTGTAGCCCAGACCGCATTTTTTAAAGTGAAGAATATATGTATGAAATAAGTTAAATTAAGAAATGCACTTTAAAAAAGGAAGGGGGGTGGAAGCTCCTGGTGTAAAATTATAAGCGACTTGCTGTTTCAGAATGGCAGTATTTTTTTCTTTATTTCTATGCTGTCACGTCCGAAAGTTCTGTTACAAACGCCTGTTTTGATCTTTTCTACGTTTATTTTTTGCTCTATGGACAGAAAAAAAAATCCACGAAGGGAAATATTAAAAAATAGATGCATCTAAAATCCGTAGCCCAGACCGTATTTTTTAAAATGAAGAATATATATATATGAAATAAGTTAAATTAAGAAATGCACTTAAAAAAAGGGGGGGGGGGGGCTCCTGATGTAAAATTATAAGCGACTTGCTGTTTCAGAATGGCAGAACTTTTTTCTTTAATTTTGTGTTGTACTTTATGTACAATCATTCTTTCTTTAGAATGAATTGTTTTCCCTTTTGAGGACATGTTTAATATTTAAAAAAAAAATTGTTTTGAAAAAAAAAAACAGTTTAAAAATGGCAAGATAAACTAAATGACACAGAGAGAGACAGTAAAACACAGCTAACCGACAGAGGGAAAACAGGTTTCTGTCAAGGAATGAGCAAGTTATTGGCGCGAAAATTATTTCATTGCAACTCCTAGCTCTTAGTGGGGAATGGTCAAACTAAAACAGCGGGGTCATTTTTCCCCTCCAGTATCACCTTGTACACCTTCCGTAAAATAGACTCATCTAAAAGAGGGTGTTTCCCAAGTCTCATCTCGTGGTGGGTTTATAATACACATAAAGGAGCAATTTTGGTATAGCAATGTGGGGTCGGTAATGAAAAGTATTGGCGAAAAACAAGAAATGCGGAGGAAAGGAAAAGAAGTGTTTTAACTTCTTCGGTCCCTGGATCCCCATACGGGGACCAATGTTGTTTTCCTTAAAAAAAAAAATATATATATATATATATATTTTTACATTTTCACATCACTTCTTAACAGCTGAATGTTTTTTTTGCGCTCAAAGCAAACGAATAAATGGCAGCATCTATGCTGATTTCCACATAAAATAAATGTGATTTTCATCTCAGTTTGCAAAATGCCTAAAAATGCCCAAAAGACAGTATGAATAAGAATGAGAAATTTTCATAAGTATTTAACTTAAATCTTTTTCAATAAAATTTTTTTTAAGGATTTGTAGATTATTTACTTGTTTAAAGCTCTCAAATTTGTGATTGCGTTAATTTAGGTTAATGGTTATTAAATTGATGTTTTTAAGGGGGTTTGTAGTTTTAGATCCATATTTTTGAACCTAAATTACTAAGCGCCTAAAGGATCCATTTAAGAAAAGATATTTTTTCTGTCATTTACGATGTCATTTTGTTTTGAAAAAGCCAATGAATAAGCATTTGTATTATTATTTTAGCTTCGGAATTGAAGAGATTATTGACATAATAATTACAGTAAGTGTTCAAATGTGCCACCACCAACATCGATACATACCTGGCAGCCTCTACCAAGTAATTGGTACACCATTTTGAAGGTTCAAGTTGTCTCACCTATGAGACACCAGAAATAGAAACAGAAATCACCCACTCGTGGACAGCCAACCTTGCGGTATAGGAGCTAAATGTCCACGAGGGGAAAAAAACCCATATCCCCCATCCCACGAAACCCACAGACACCGGAGCGGGCCCAGAGGCCTCAGCAGGATGGAAGACCCCTCTTTTTTGAAATTTCACTTAGGATGTAGTACAATCTTCTCACAAGAGATACCAGTTGATTCTGATGAGGATCTCATTGCAAGACTTTCAGTCGTCGCTGCAAATGTTCGTGAGACACTTGCAGTCTGCGAAATGGTACGCCAATCCCTTGGTAGAAGCTGCCAGTGATACATTGGAGCTATTACTGTAATTGTTATGTCAATAAAAAGCTCGTTTTCATTTCCTCCACATTTCTTGTTTTTCGCCATAACTTTTCATTTCCGACCACACATTGCTATATCAAACGCGCTTCACTATATGTACTTTAACTTCCCTTACAGTTTGTTCCATGATCGTAGAAACACCCTGTAGTTGTATAGTATTCCTATCGAAAGGACAATGAAATTTTAACTTTTAAAACGCAATTCGGTTAAAAGAAGGTTCCGTTTATAGAAAGTTTACTGAACAAATTACTGTAAAACTTTCGAAAACAAAATTTAAATATTCCGTTTTAGACAAGTGTCCGTCTAGGTAGACTTGTAAGGTATTCCTTTAGTCTGTAAAAATAGAATCCTTTAGACTATAAGAATTTTCCGTTATGGATAAATTCTGTCTTCGGAAATTGTAATGTAATAAGGTTGTTCTCAAATCCAAAGGGAAACTTTATGATATATTTTAATTCATTTTCGTTCGAAAACGCATGAAATTGGCAGATGTTGTTATTCAGAAACTATGTAATCGAAAGACGTTTTCCATTTTTTTGGTAAACGCAAGAGATCTTTCAGAAAATACTGTCAAAGTGGTCGTTTTGTACCGATTTTCCGGACGAAAGGAGAAATACCAGTCACGGAAGGGAAAAAACAGTTATCACGTGACCTAAAATCGCTTATAACTCGATAAGTAATTTAATCAAAAATCGGAAAAATCATTTCGATCCCAAATCGCTTACGCAGCCCTGCCAATTTTGTGCTTTTACGTTTAAAAATAATAATGACTTAGTAAATGTGTCAGAAAATTTCGGACTTGTTGAGCAGTGCGCTCGAGATTCGCCTTAAGTTCTTACTCGATGCAGACTAAAGAATGTCATGGTACGAAAAAAAATTTTAAAGTATTTGTACGCCATGAAAAATCGGGACATTGGATCCCGCTCAGTGGGTACACGGGAAAGGTCTTTGATAACCTGAAAATCGAGACATTTGGACAAGTTAGATACCCTAATAATAAAACAAAGAGCTTGCTTATGAGTGTGTCTATCTGCGTACATTCTCGCGCTGTGTTGGAGTTGGATAAAAGCTGCTATCAGAGTCACCAACTTTTCGGCCGATTTTAACCCCAACTTAATCCCGTTCAAAGGGAGAAAAGGGTTACAATTGTCGTTGCTAAAGTTTGAAGAAAACCAGTACTACTAGTACCAGACGTTAATATTTATCACCTATTCGTATCAATCAATCGCTTATCTCTGATTGGCTGAAATGTTGAAAGTTGGGAGGAAAAGTTGCAGCTAGCGCTGACTTTTTTAGAGCAATGACCAATGCAAGATGTTATGAAATGCCTACTAGAGTCGTAATGCTCTAGTTTACTCCTAGATTCTAGTTAACTAGTAAAATATCAAATTTCGAGTATATGCCGGCAAGGATTTGACGGCTAACTTCAGCAGCCAATGAGGATGCGAAGCGCAACGAATCAAAATCAAACTGCCGGAAAAGTAGAGCTAAGAGAAAGGATTGAGACGTCAGAGAACTGTATGTCTTAGAGAGCTATGAAAGCGCTCAGCCAAGGAAATTTCAGTGAGCAAAGAAACAAGTTAAGCGGGGGATGTCAATCGGATTTGACGGCTAACTTCACCAGCCAATGAGGCTTCAGAGTGCATAGAATCAAATTCCTTCGTTCGAAAGACTTTTTTAGAGCTATAGATAAAAAGTTGTGGATATTGCTGTTTGTTATCACACCGGGTGTTGACATCGGGTGTCACACCACCACAATAATTCGCGAAAAGTTGGAGGAAGTTAAAACATGCATACATTAAAATGATTCTCAGTTTTATTACTAAAATAGGTGCTAAAAATACAATTAACCGGTTTTAAAACATTAAAACCAATAATCAGATGGTAAAAACTTCCCAAGCGCTTTCGAATAATTTCTCTGTCCAGTCTGATTCTTTCAAATGAGAGAGAAAGAATGGGACTGGACAGAGAAATTATTCGAAAGCGCTCGGGAAGTTTTTACCATCTGATTATTGGTTTTAATGTTTTAAAACCGGTTAATTGTATTTTTAGCACCTATTTTAGTAATAAAAACTGAGAATCATTTTAATGTATTCATGTTTTAACTTAAAGTATTAAGGTGAATGTGTCGTTTCTCTTACATATAGTTTTCTATATATATTTAAGTTGGAGAAAATCAAGAATTGGCTCAAAAATTGCTCGAAAAGTTGGTGAATCTGTTAGCAACTTAAAAGGCTCCTTTCAGAAGGAAAAGGTGCTCCCTCTCCTTTAAAAGCAATAAAAGTTTCAACTGGCCTTTCTTTTCCAACCGTTCTGTGTTTATGAACCATAGAAAATGAGTCTCAACAAGAGGAAATGGCGGAGATAGATTTAACGGAAAGATTTTCGACCGGTTCAGATCCTTCTAAAGCAATAAAAAACGAAAAGCGCCGTCTAATCGCGAAAAAGACAGCGTGTCTTTTTTTGGCTAGTTGATGCTTGTATTTTCTATTGTTCTTTGAAGGATAGAATCGGTTGGAAATCTTTCCGTGAAATCCATCTCCGCTCTTTCCATTGTGAGGTGACTTCCACCGTTCTACAATAATAAACATTTTTTAATTAACAAGTAGGCGACAGATGGCGCCACATACGCTACTTTGAAAAGACCTTTTGGAACAGAAGAGAAGAGAGGCAGTTGTGAACTGATCGTCGCTGTTGTTGCACGCGCTAAAAAACGATTGACTCCACCGCTTATACAATGTGCATGGCACATGGAGAAATTCTTATCTGTTAACTCATTTTTTTATTTGTAATTTCTAATTAAATGAGTGTGTAAATTAGCAAGCTTATTATTAAGTCTGAAGTACGCACTGCTATCATTATGATAGATTTATAATTAAACGAGATTAAAACGGATTGAATATCCGTAGTGAGGAGCTCGATCTAATGACATCCTCAACTGGTGACTGGACTAAAACAAGCCCTTCTGATCGCTTATGATGGAAGTTTACCAGGTGTGCAAAGCTGCAAAAATCAACGGTATGTGCCATTTTCTGTGTTAATATGTGGTATTCTCTGGCCAACTTATTTAATTTATTAATGATTTTATATAGTTAAAATTTTTCGAGCCCAACGTCCTTAATGTTCAAAATATTATTGCTAAATTGTGTATTTATTTAATTAGTGCTCTATCTATCATTTATTGCCCAATTACACTTTCACAATGCCTGATGATAGTATTGCTGCTCCGCCAGAAAATCTTGCTAGGGTAGCTGTTAAAATTCCTCCCTTATGGAAAAGTAATATTTCGGTATGGTTTGTACAAGTCGAAGCAAATTTTGCCGTCGCGCAAGTAACAAACGACGTTACAAAATATAATTATTTATTATCTGCTATCGATACTGATACTTTAAGTGCAGTAACAGATTTAATTCTAAATCCGCCTCAGGATGATAAATATACTGCTTTAAAAGATAGACTAATTAAAGAATTTTCTGATTCGCAGTCTCAGCAAATTCGTAAATTACTTTCCGAATTAGTGTTAGGTGATAAAAAGCCTTCTGTTTTGCTGCGGCAAATGAAAGAATTAGCGCAAAATTCAGTTTCCGAAGACTTTCTAAAAACAATTTGGCTAGAGCGTTTGCCGACACATACACAAGCGATTTTGTCAGTTTCAAGCGCTGCTTTACAGGAACTAGCAATCTTAGCTGACAAAATAAATGAAATTAAATCGGAATCTGCTGTGTATGCCGTTTCTAAACCCGTTGAAACTTCGCAAAGCGAACAAAACGCAGTCTCAAAATTACAAACGCAGATCGACCAATTAACACTGCAAATTTCAGAATTATCCAAAAATGTGTTTAGGCGATCGATGTCTCGCGGGCGGCCGCATTACAGAGAAAGGCACTATAGTCAAAATAGACGGTTCAGGAGTGCCGATCGTAAACAAGATTCATCTGATTCATCCTCTGGTTTATGTTATTATCATCATAAATTTGGTAGTGAAGCAAAAAAGTGCCGCGAACCTTGTACTTTTAACGAAATTCAAAAAAACTAGTGGCCGCTGCTAGGTCAACAAGCGAAAATACCCTTGGCGTAGCAGCATTAGAACAATGTAGATTACATGTTTTTGATAAAAACTCGGGTTTAAAATTTCTAATTGACAGCGGTAGTGATATTTCTTGTATCCCCGCCTCAAAGCAGTTAAGTAAACAAAACCCTTCTAATTATCTTTACGCTGCAAATAATTCCAAAATTCCTGTTTATGGAAACAAACTCATGGACCTAAATATTGGCTTGAGAAGGAATTTCAGGTGGTCATTCGTTATTGCAAATGTCTCTTGCCCTATAATTGGAGCCGACCTTTTAAGACATTTTGCTTTGCTTGTAGATTTACACAAATTCCGATTAATTGATTCTGTAACTGGATTGTCCACTAAAGGTGAACTCACTTGCACAACTCAGTCCCAAATTAAACTGATTTCTGAAGACATGGCTTTTAAAACTATATTTGAAGAATTCCCAGACCTCTTAAACCCCATTCCAAATTTTAAGAAACCAACATGCCATGACACAGTTCATCACATAGAAACTACGGGACCTCCACTTTATTCCAAACCTCGCCGCTTACATCCAAAAATTTTAAAGGAAGTTAAAAAAGAATTCCAATATCTTATGGATGAGGGTATATGTCGCCCTTCAAAATCTCCATGGGCATCCCCTATTCATGTTGTACCAAAACCGGATGGTTCTTACAGAGTTTGTGGTGATTATCGACGGTTAAATTCAGTAACTCTTCCGGATCGTTACCCAATACCTCACATTCATGATCTTACAAATATTCTCCATGGAAAGAAAATTTTTTCAAAACTAGATATAGTCCGCGCTTATTTTCACATTCCTGTAAATGAAAAAGATATCCCTAAAACGGCAGTAATAACTCCTTTTGGAAGCTTTGAATTTCTGTATTTAAACTTTGGGTTAAAATGTGCAGCAAACACGTTTCAAAGATTTATTAACGAAGTTCTTTACGATCTTCCATTTGCTATCGCTTATTTAGATGACATTTTAATTTTTTCGGAAAACGAATCTGAACACCTAGAACATATACGAGCTGTTCTGAGCAGACTTTCTAAGTACGGACTAAACATAAATGTTTCAAAAAGTGTTTTCAAACAAACTAATGTATCATTCTTAGGGCATGAAATTTCTCCAACCGGAATTCGGCCTCTTCAATCCAAAGTTGAAATTATTAAGCAATATCCGCGACCAGAAACTCTTTTGGAACTTCGCAAATACATTGGATTATTCAATTATTTTAGACGTTTTTGTCGCAATGCTGCAATTATTCTCGCACCCTTAACAGATTTGTTGCGAGGAGCCAAAAAGAAAGATTCAACCCCTATTGATTGGTCTGAAAATGCTATAAATTCTTTTGAAGCTTCAAGAAAAGCCTTAACTGACGCAACTCTTGCATTTCCTACAAACGATGGCCAATTAGTGCTTCATTCGGATGCTAGTGATTTTGCTATTGGTTCTACATTAAGTTTAGAAACAGAAAAGGGCCTAAAACCACTTTCATTTTTTTCCAGACGTCTAAATGAAACACAATTAAAATATTCTAGTTTTGATCGTGAGTTGTTAGCGATTTATGAATCGGTTAAACATTTTAGACACTTTTTGGAAGCCCGTCAGTGCACCATCTACACTGATCACAAACCTATTGTTTATGCATTTAAAAAAAGAACTGATAATTACACTAACCGACAAAGTCGGTGGTTATCATTTATATCAGAATTCACCACTGATATACAATTTGTAAATGGAAACCAAAACACGGCAGCAGACGCACTATCTCGAATTAATGAAATACAAATGCCTACTCCTATAGATTACAACAAGTTAAGTATCGAGCAAAAAGAGGATGCAGAACTTAAAGACCTTATGCAAAGCGGTCAATCCAGTTTGGAACTCAAATTAATCACCCTTCCTAATTCTACAACAGAAATTTATTGTGACATTTCTAGAGGCAAAGCACGCCCATATTTAACCCCTAACTTTAGAAAACAGGCATTTTGGAATTTACATGCACTTTCCCATCCTGGAACTAAAAGTAGTGTAAATCTATTGCGACAAAGATTTATTTGGCCTTCCCTAGCTAAAGATTGCCGAACTTGGGCTCGTGAATGTTTGGATTGTCAACGCTCCAAAATCACTAGGCACACGAAAACTGAGTTGGGAAAATTTGACCTTCCAACAGATAGATTTTCACACATACATTTAGATATAATTGGGCCTTTACCAGAATCAAATGGTAAAAGGTATTGTTTAACTGTAATTGATAGAGCAACACGCTGGCCAGAGGCATATCCACTAAGTGACATAACGGCACAATCAGTTTCATTTGCACTTCTCTCCGAATGGATTGCTCGTTTTGGTTGTCCTGAAAAGATCACCACTGATCAAGGCCGACAGTTTGAGTCTGAACTTTTTAAACAATTAGCTCAACTGCTAGGTGCTAAAAAGTACCGATCATCCCCATACCACCCACAGAGTAATGGGATTATTGAAAATTGGCACAGGCCCCTAAAATGTGCATTAAAAGCTAGACGAACTGAAAAATGGACCGAGGTACTGCCAACAGTGTTACTTGGGTTTCGTGCTGCACTGAAAACAGACCTAAAAGTTTCACCAGCAGAACTTGTTTTTGGGTCTGCACTCCGACTGCCTGGGGATTTTTTTGACGACAATTCCCTTATTAAAAGCCCTGAAGAATTGGTCCAGCGATTAAGGAACATTTTCCAGGATTTCAAACCACTGCCAACAAAGTCCCATCATCGCATAAAACCTTTTGTATCACAGGACCTCAACACGTGTACCCATGTATTTGTGCGCCACGCCGGCATGCAACAATCCCTCCAACCACCTTATGATGGACCTTTTGAGGTCATCCAGCGAGGTGATAAACTTTTTAAAATAGCCATAAAAGGTAAAATTGTCAACATTTCACTGGATAGACTGAAGCCGGCCTTCTTAGTGAACGACGCACCTACCCCTGAATCAACAGCCTCCATCCCTGAACCCTCAACCTCTGAGACAGGGGCTTCAACTTGTGACTCGGAACCGTCTCGTACCACACGATCTGGCCGAACTGTCCGATTTCCAGATCGTTTAGTAGAACATTGACATATCGTTTGCACTAGGAAGGGGGTGCTGAGGTGACTTCCACCGTTCTACAATAATAAACATTTTTTAATTAACAAGTAGGCGACAGATGGCGCCACATACGCTACTTTGAAAAGACCTTTTGGAACAGAAGAGAAGAGAGGCAGTTGTGAACTGATCGTCGCTGTTGTTGCACGCGCTAAAAAACGATTGACTCCACCGCTTATACAATGTGCATGGCACATGGAGAAATTCTTATCTGTTAACTTATTTTTTTATTTGTAATTTCTAATTAAATGAGTGTGTAAATTAGCAAGCTTATTATTAAGTCTGAAGTACGCACTGCTATCATTATGATAGATTTATAATTAAACGAGATTAAAACGGATTGAATATCCGTAGTGAGGAGCTCGATCTAATGACATCCTCACATTGTTTAGACTTCCCATTCGTTTGTCCATAACGACAGAACGGTTGGTAAAGAAAGGCCATTTGATACTTTAATTGTTTATGAAAGAGAAGGAGCAATTTTCCCTTCTGAAAGGAGCCTTAGACCTGATCCTAAGTTAGGACGTTGGGAAAAGATGTACTAGTACTATTCCTGGGTGAACGAGAGAACCTTTCGAAGAGATTTTTTTCAAAATTTAATTTAGATTTTCTAAAAATTGTGTTTCAGTGGATTTTATACTCGATTTATGCACTGTTTCCTTTCACCATTCACATCGTTGTTTTTAAATATCTCATAATTTCAGTCTTTTCAGTTCTTCTACTTTTAAATCGGTTAGCACGGGATATTAAGTTGAGAAAGAATCCAAGAAATCACAATTTAGAAAATTCAGATTCGGGATGGAGTTAAGTTTAAGATTACAGAGGTTCGTGTAGAACGTTTCCTTTTCTTGCATTTTGATTTTTTTTTTTTTTTTTTTTTTTTTTCTTTAGTGTATAACAGTCTTACCATTATTTATACGAACTTTTCTAAACAACGGAATAAGCTAAATTACTAATAATTATAACGGAAACAATAATAACTAATAAAACCTATTAGAAACTAGGAAAATGCCTTATATTTTGCCGTTTTCAGGGATGGGGTGGGGGAAGAAAAGCTCTTTTTGCCGAGTGTTTTCGAAAATTTAAATTTTAACATTTCATTTTTAGAGATTTTTTTTTAATACTTTTACGCTTATTCTGAGATTTCTTGTCCATGCCAATCACTTCATATTAAAGTAAAAATGTAATTCTTAAACTGTATATCGCGGAAAAAATCTATTTTAATTGAAGCAGAAGAAGGTACGATTGCCAATCAGGTCATAAATCCTGCATATGTTTTAAAATGTATTACAGTTTGAATTTCTCTGAATTGATATGTTAAAAAAATGTTCAACATCTTTTTTTACGATTTTTAGTGCCAAATTTGGTGCGTGCATGCGCGGGTGAATGAATGCATGGTGTAAGTATGCCTTCATAGATACAAGTGCTGATAAAATTCTGTAGTCGGGTACAATCAACATCCACGAAGCAATGAATGATTTTTTTTCTTTGTTTTGCCTGCTTTGTGTGACGTTTTTTGTGACTCGTGTCATGGCTTTCTCATATATCTAGTGGGCGTTGGTACAATTGGCATCAGTGAGTGCAAGGTTTAGCAAATTCATATAAACACAGTTTTAACCAAATTCACAGCAGCATAATTATGATGTCTTCTTTACTGACATGCACGTTTGTGCTTTAAAATGCACATGTTTGTTTCAAACCTCTAGCGAAATTTATCGATTATCGTGTGATCCTGACAATAGTTGATACCCTTCCAGTAGTTGATGAAATTTTTGAAATATTGCACCATTTCAGATGGAAATGAGTTTTATATGTAGCACTAGACACAATATTTTTGTTTGAATGTTAGTGCGCTTGTTATCTTTCTGCTGTAAAAGAAAAAAATTTATGAATTTTTTTCTTATAGAAAGTGTAAACATTTAGTTTTTGATTAGTTGGAGACAATTACGGCAAGGTAAAATAATCCAATTTCATCTTGCTTACTTCAACTAATATTTTAATAAGAAATATTGTTAATCACAGCCCAAGGATAATATTTTAAATATTAATTTTTAGATTTTTGATTAACTTCCTTCGCCTGATCAACCACTGCGAAAATGGCAATTGAAAAAACTATTTATTTATAATTTTGTTTCTATTTAATTTCAGCAGATTTCATTTTTGTCCATTATAGGACATTCATTAAGGATTGTAGCAATCATGCTAGTTTACTTCTAAAACTTAAAAGGAAGGAAATGTAATAAAATCCCCGTAGAACTGACTTTATTTGATCAACTAGCGGCTGGGTCACTTATTATTATTAGTTTGGGCTGGGGGTCTTATTCGATAAAAAACTTTTTTTTCTTTTTTTTATTTGGCGTATAATTTAAGTTTTGTGATAACATCAAGACATTTTATCACTATCGGGAAAGAAAATTTGGCACAAAATTTTATACAACTAATTCCTATTGCATTGTCAGATTAATTTCACTTTAAATTTTAACATTCTTTCAACTTTATGTATCAATGTCTGCTCATGTAAGATCCAAAATAAATGAAAATTACATTATTTTTAACTAAATTGGTAGTAAATGTTTCGTATGAAAGAAAAATGCACATATTTTGCTAAACGCAAAATCACTTTCGCCACGGAAACATACACTTCTTCAACATAGATGAAATTACTCCAGCTGAACACTATTTTTTAAAGACCTTAAGGGGTCTGAGGACTCTTAAAATTGGAAAAAATGAAAAAAAAAAAAGACCGTTTTAAATATTTAATATCTTAAAATGTATATAATTTTTACCTTTAACTGATGTCACAGAAATTGTCACATAACTAGTGTGAAGTGGTCTGTGAGACCGCTCCATCGAAAGATGAATAAAAGGCACTATTAACTCATATGATGATATTTTTGTACTAAATCTTTTGTACAGGACTGTTATAATTAAAATTCATCTATTCAAAATTATCTGGTAATAGTTCTAAAGTTCCAAACGGAACAAAATTTCTGTAGTGTTTGTAGTTAAACTGAAAATTGCAAGTTAAACTATAAAAATTGAAAAAAGCCGCGGTCTGAGAGACCAGTAACATCAGTTAAAGGTTAAAACACAATTTTTATTGGGATGAAAGATATAAGTATGCTCTTTCATTTCATATATTTAAAAAATGCAAAGGTCAGAATTAGTATTTATACGGGGCTTCAAAATGTCAGGCATTTGTCGAGCAGAAAATTGGAATAACAACTTATGCGCAGGATTACAAAACAAATTTTGCAACTAGAACGAAATTTTTTTGTGCCTAATTATACCTCAGATTGTAATAATTACCCTCAAACTAAATAAATTTGTATTTAAAGTATTTTTATATTTTTAATACAAAATTGTATTTAGCTAGTACAAAAATTTCCACAGTATAATCAACTAAAAAAAATATATTTTTTTTTCAATAATAAAAAGGAAATTTTAGTTTCAGTTTATACAAACTAACGTGAAACATATGAACACATGTATAATAATCACTTATAAACAAATAAAGTTAAAAAATGCTATAAAAAGTGATAGAAAATCTTTATTAAGATTGACGATCGTTTCGTTGCACAAACAGCAAAATTTTCAAAATCATTCAACGATAGAAAATATTTTCACATAATTTAAAAACAATAAAGATAGTAAACAATGTCACGCGACATGATGCATAAGGGTATATAAGGGTGAGTGTATAAGGGTATTATGCATCATGTCGCGTGACATTGTTTACTATGTTTATTGTTTTTAAATTATGTGAAAATATTTTCTATCGTTGAATGATTTTGAAAATGTTGCCGTTTGTGCAACGAAACGATCGTCAATCTTAATAAAGATTTTTTATCACTTTTTATAGCATTTTTTAACTTTATCTGTGAAACATATGATTTGAAAATTTCATGAAAAAATATTCAGACGTTTTTGAGATATCCTGCGCGTTATGCCCAAAAACATCATTTGAAGAAAAATGATCTCAAAATTAATTTACATACATTAGACAGACTTGACTACAATTAAATTAAAAAATATTAAAATATATAAAAACATTTAATTAAAACTAAAAATATATACAAAAAGACGTTTCGCTGTGCAAACGCACAGCCTCATTAGTACACATATCAACTACAGCAGAATATCGAAACATGTCCTGGAATCAGTCAAAATCAAAGTTAAAGTTAATCATTTAAAAACAAAAAATATTCCATCGGGATTGCACCGGATTCGTTGAGTGTATAAGGGTATAATTTTGTGAACCAGCTCTCCATGAACAATCTATAATGATAAGTGTTGCAATTTCTCTTCAAAATTAAAGAATTTTCGAAGGCTGGGATGTGGTCCGTTTCAAATGCATGTTGTACCAATTTAGAGTTCAATCTTCCATTTTTAAAGGCGCCCACATGTTCTTTAAGTCTGCTATCAAACGATCTGCTAGTTTCACCTATATAAACGTTATCACAGTTACTGCATGGAATCATGTAAACCACACCAGTCGATTTTTTTACGTCATAATTATGTTTATGGCTATTTAAAAAGGAACTTAATTTATTTACTGGTTTAAAAGAAACCCCAATGTCAAAAGATTTAAATACAGATGAAACTTTTCCTGACACAGTATTATAATATCGTAAAGAAACAAAAAAATGAGGTTTAAACCGCTGGAAGGAAGGGGAGGGGGGGGGGTGAATTCATGAACTCCAAAGTTTTCTTGAAAATTTTCCTGATTAGATTTTTTGGATAACCGTTATTTTTCAGATCTTTGTATATTTATTTCTCTCAATTTCAAGGATTTCATCGCTACTGCAGTACTTTACGGCTCTAAATGCTAATGTTTTGATAATGGAGATTTTTGTGGCTAATAGGACAATTTGAATTAAAATGCGTATCTTGACCCGTTGAAGTTGGTTTTCTATAAACTGAAGTTGAAATTAACTGAAAATTAATGTCATTTTTCCTTTGAAGAAGGATATCCAAAAATGGTAACTTACCATTAACCTCATGCTCGAGAGTAAATTTTAAAGGATCTGCAATTAAGTTGGCTGTCGAGAGAATGTCATCCAGGTCGCTATCTCTGGCTACTATGTAAATATCCAAATATCTTCTCCAAAATCTCAAACGAGGGCCAAGTTCACTAATAATATCCAATTCAATCGTCTGTAGCACTATTTCGGCAATCACCACCGAAAGGGGGGAGCGCATAGCTGTTCCGGACAACTGTTTATAAAAACAATCGTTGAACACAAAACAATTTGAAGTCAAACAAAATCTTAATAAGTCAGTAATCTCATCGGCATTTAAATCAGTATCAAGAGGAGACTTCGGCCAAATTTTATGTATGGTATTACAAATTAAATCAATAGGTATTGAAGTAAACAGGGCTACGACATCCAACGACGCCATAACGTAACCGTTTGGAAATTCAAAATCTTAAGTCTTCCATAAACCGGAAAGTTGAATTCAAGCTGTAGTTACAATGGATAGTAAGAGGTTTCAATAACTTAGCCAAATAACTTGAAAGACAATAAAGTGGGGATCTTGAAAAATCAATAATTGGGCATAACTTAATATTCGGTTTATGTAGTTTAGGCAAGCCGTAAAATCTCGGAACTAAACCGGTATAAAATTTTAATTTTTAAGCAATTTTAGTAGGAATTTTCTTAAGCTTTTCATATTTAGAAATGATTAAGTTCATATTACGTTGAATAGATTGTGTATTGCCCTTTTTTAAAACAGCATACGTATTCGGATCGTCCAAAAGTTCTTGAGCTTTTGAGTTGTACAGTTTCCTGTCCATAATTACAGTAGTTCTTCGTTTGTCTGCTTTAGTAATCTCATATAGAATTATCTGACTTTAAATTTTTTTTAAATACTCATATATTGCTTTGTGGTATGAGGAACAGAATAGGTGGAATTCAAGATGCATTTAGAAATCTCTGTACGCAATGATCTCAAAGTTTCGGAAACGCCGCTTCAGCTATTAAGCGGGAATAATTCTAAAAGCCATAACTTTAGTTTTAATGGGAATTTCGAGGAAACAATTATATCAAAATATTAAGAAAATATAGGAGTTTAACATCTAAAAATATTAAAATATCGAAAATTTTGAAGCATTAAGAGTCCTGAGACCCCTTAATAAAGGGAGCCGTTGTGTATGTGTGTGTGTGTGTGGGGGGGGGGGGGCATGTATGCTGTATAAATTTGGCCTCCTCATCTGAGCAGTCTCAATGAGCAAGCTATCGATGAATGGATCACCCTATAAAAGAATATCCGGCAATTTTTTGCATGAATTAACATAGCTTTGTTAAAGTGTGATTAAGTAACCGGCTACGGATCCCAAATAGTCTTAAACTGATAAAATTAGCAAATACTAATAAGCTATAAAATTATTAAGAGAACTGTCGCATTTTTTAATAAATCAGGCGATCTAACCCGGGCATTGCTTGGTAACAGAACAACTGCTAACAACTTTTTTTTTCTTTGTAACTTCCGATATGCTATTTCTTTCGGGTAACAATTTAAGTGTCGTCTCTAAAAAATAACGTTACGTTACATAAGCCACTCGTAAAACGAAGCAGGTGTATCATTGTACGGTTAAATAATGATAATCTCCACTGCAATTTTTTAAACTTCTAAGCATCCGACATTTTCAATTTTTGCAACTTTGTATAAGGGGAGAAAAGTACTTTCAACTGCAATTTGTTTGAAAACTGCATCTCAATTTCTTTCTGAGATATTAATTTTTTGTTGTTTTTTATGGCATTTCTGTAATGGTGGCAGCTGAAGTTTCCCTTTTCTGTACAAAGTAAAGGGAAATAGTTGGAGAATTGTGGATTACCACAGTTCTTTGTTGCCATTTTCTCATAACAACTGAGAAAAAAAGTGTAATTAGAATACGTGCTATTTTGAAAAAATATATAAATGAATGATTTCTGATAAAACATGTAACTATTATAAACGATATTTAATTTTCAGTATCCATATTAATGTTACAAACAAATTAAGGCATATGAATCATTAGGTAGCCGATTCTTTTGGTTGAGTTTACAACATCACATTTTGCTGGGTTTGTATATTATTTCGCGTAGTAACGTCCTATGCATACTTTTGTATAGATGTTGTTTAAGACTGGACCGTAAATGTAGAATTATTCAGCAGATGCAAACGACGTCATTTTATATAAAATAAAAGCGCGTAAGCTTTAAAGCTTAAATATGTTTTGTAGAAGAGAATTATTTTCACTCCAGCGGCTTTGAAATTCTTCGCAAATGGAAATGCTCCCCTTTTGAAAGTAACGCAACTGAAATCACACACTGATAAAACGCAAAGTTTTACAAAAAAAATTAGAGTGTCTTTATAGAAGAGCAGTGACCGTTAGGTTAAAATAATATGTGTTTCAGAGTTAGAAAAACAAATATAAAATGCATTTTTTACTTAACTAATTTTGTAAGTTTATTATAAATTAATGAAACAGTTTCTTCTGAAATTTTTCCTTTCGTTGAAATTCGACGGGTTCCACCTCGTAATAATAATAATTATTATTATTTTCTCATCTGATCGACACTAAATTCTGAAAAAGCAGAATTTCTGCTTGCTTTTTATTTTTTATTTATTTATTTATTTCTCATTGGATAGCTGAGGTTAATCACAACTAAGGTCATTTTTCAGCTTTCCGATTGTGTTTACGAGCTCTTTTTATTAAGTTACTTTTACTTTCGAAACTAGTTCCGAAAAAGTGGTTCCAGTAATTAATACATATAGAGCCAATAATTATTAGAGTTGAAAGTAGAAGGAGCTATTTCTTGGATTGAACTTAAATAGAGAAAATATGTATATAATAATAATATATTTTTTCTTTAATTAAGTTCAATCCAAGAAACTGCTACTTTTACTTCTAACTGTATTAGCTCTCTCTCATTTTCAAAACGAAGTGACTTATTTATATAAATAAACAGCAATTAGTTAATAAAATGTTCTCTGATGAAGAGCTTGGGAAAGCTTGAAACTTGAAAGTACTAAGAAGTTTTAGATAAAATGTATATTTTTAACGTGTAACATCTCTTTTATTATTTTAGTCACCTTTTAAGTAAAACAGTGAATATTTTAGAGTTCATGTGATATATTTAAATGTATATATATATATATATATATATATATATATATTTAACCATTAATTAAACATCACTATATGTATATATGTGTGTGTGTGTGTGTGGTTACGCATAAATCGGCGATTTTTACAGTTAATTACCAATATTTTAGCACGAAAATTATGCAGTTGTTGGAAACTTACGGCCCCTTCCCTCCGATCCAGTTGCTGTTATTTCGACCTTTTTTGAAACTAAATATCATTTTTATAATTTTTTAATCGATTTTTTACACAGTTAACGGGCACACAGGCCCTGACTATCGCAAGGGCACCCGGGGCCCATGCCCTGGGCACAAAATTTCTGACGGACAAAATTTTTCAAAATTCCATTAAAAAAAATCATAATTGTGATATTTGATATATTAATACGATGAAATGACAAAAATATATCTCAATATATCATTAAAAGTATATTTCAATAAATAATAGAAAAAAAAAAACTATTTTTTTTATACCTAGAACCATTTTTCAATTTTCCGGAAAACTCAATTTTTTTAAGTTGTCACTTTTTGAATAAATGTGTAATATGTAAAAAAACTAGTATTTGTAAGTCAATCAGTCTAAGGGGGCACGAAAAATTGAAAGTGCCCAGGGTACAGAAACTTGCTAGTCGGGCACTGCGGGCACATATTTCAGACAAAATCGAGTTAAGATAATAAAATCATTCAAATTTAAGGTTCATTTAAGAATATTATCAAGGCCCGGGTAACGCCGGGTGGGTCAGCTAGTATAATGTATAATATAACATTTATGTAACATAATTTATATAATGCATTTTTAATCTGCAACAAATATATATGTATAATATATATATATTATATATATATATATTTGTTGCAATAAATTAACTGCACAACTTTCCCATTCCCTACAAATTAGGAGAGGAACAATCTTTTAAAAATCACACGAAATGACTTTCAAAAATACAAGAAAAGGATAATGTAAAACATATTTTATGAAAAAATATTTTATGAAAAATATTGTTTGAAATACAATTGCAAAAATTCTTACTTGCATCCTTCTCGTAAAAAATGTTTTGAAAAATTTGACAGCAAATATCTTTTAAATTACCAAAGTAGTAGTTCTGTTGTTTTGTTTTTTTAAATAAAATATATAAAATACCTTAAAATTGCAACTAAACCAGGATCAAAAACATATATATTTATATACAGTCCTCCCCACTTAATCGGGTCACGGATAATCGAATACCCCGCTTATTCGAATAGAATCCTCCGGAACCGAATTTATTCCTATTGGTTCCATGTTATTTTTCCCCGCTTAAACCAAATACCTTTTACGAACGTCCCCGCTTAATCGAATAAGAACTGTTCGACCGATGTTTGAAAATAGGTGAGAAAGCACGTTTCAGCTGGAATTTCCTTCCACCTTTTGTCTTTTTCGGCTCCTTTACGCTGAAAACAAATTTTCAGTTCTTCCTGCAATGATTTCGGCCAGCAGGTGCATAATGGACAGGTCAAATGATTTCCCCACCTTGAGCTCCCCACCATCACTTCTTGCTGTTAACCAGGCTTATGGCAATGCGCCGTCACTTCGAGACTCGAGATGGTAGTTGTGATATTTTGCACTCATTCGAAAAATAACTCGATATTTACTCCTTTAAAATTCCACCTAAACAAATCACTTTAAACGATTTTTTTGAGGCAGTATAAGTAACGTAAAGTAGAAGTAGTAAAGTTTTGACCAAATTCAAACGAGCTGCATTAAGTGTGACATAAACAATATAAATGTATGTACTGACATTAAGTTAATACGTTTTTACTTTATATTAGCATTTGTATTTATTTTAGTTTACGTTATTCTCTTAATGATTTATTATGCTCTTAATTAAATATACCGTAGATGGTTATTTTGCTTTTTTATTACGCATTAAATACTTCATTTATGATTCCCCGTTTAATCAAATACCTCGCTTAATCGAATATTTTTTCTGGAACCGTCAATATTTGTTTAAACGGGGACGACTGTATATAAAGCCTAACAGCTTAACAGTTTTCGTATTGCCAACAAGTAAATAATCAAATATGATATAACACACATATCTATATCACTAGAATTGTAATAATAAGATTTATGGAGTTTTTTGTACGAATCTAGGAAAAAAGGTGACAGAAAAAACAAGAGCGGAAAAAACGGGACAAGGAAAAAACGGGACCGGAAAAAACGTGACAAGGAAAAAAGGTGACCGGAAAAAACGTGACAAGGAAGTGTTAAATATTGAACTTGTCGATAAATAAATGCTAAAAACTAAAGTGAAGTTTTTCCATTGTCAGTTTCTTACAGCGTAGGGGGGGGGGGGGGGCAGAGTTAATGGGTGAGTTAGACAACTCTAAGATTTGGTCCAAGAAAGTACAATTTTAACATTTCATTAAGAGAAGTTTAGTATGACTTCTACAACGGACAAGTTAGTGCTTTCTACGGGGGGGGGGGGGGTATTAAAGAAATACAATTTATTGATTCTTTCAATTAGCTATTGATAGTTTATATATGAGCAAAGATGTTGTTTTATAAGGCGGAGGGGGAGGGAAAAATTACGTACACAGCTTGTAAAGGGAATAAAATAACGACGAAGAGAGGAGGCATTTTCTTTAGAGGAATTTTTTCATTATCCTGCTATAGAGGTCTGCACGGGCCGGAATTTCCAGGCCCGGGCCCGGCCCGGCCCGTACGAAAGCTGTCTTGGCCCGGCCCGGCCCGTGTAAAAATTGGAAGTTCGGCCCGAGCCCGGCCCGGCCCGTTGTAAAAATTGGAAGTTCGGCCCGAGCCCGGCCCGTACAAAAATCAGTGAAAACGGGCCCGGCCCGATACAATTTCTACAAAAAAAAAAAAAAAAAAAAAATCCGTTTTTTCTCAACATACAATTAAGATTCTTTTAATGAATACTACATACATATTTATGGGAACATTTTACAGTATATTTTACATTACTATGATGTTCGCAAAACAGAAAACGCACAATAGTAAACATTAACGATTACTTACAGTCATCGTGTCTACAGACATTTCAAAATGGAAATAAAGATTCATTAAAAGATTAATGTAGTTCAGAATAAAGGATTAAAAACAAGATAACATTTGATGCTGTATAATAAAAAGTAGATTTGTGAAACTATTTCTCTCATTTTTAAGACCTTTCTCAAATCCAAAGGAGCTACATTTCGACACATTTATGAAGTCTTTTCTTTTCGGAAACGTGTAAGATTGGCAGGTATTCTTATTCAAAAGCTATGTAAATGTCTTTTTTTTTCATAGATAAAAGTAATACAGTCGAACCTCGTTAACATGAACCTCAAGGGGAATCAAAATTTTGTTCATGTTAACAGTAATTCACGTTATCAGTATCAAATTTGTGTATTCGTTTTTATAGGGGACTGTGAAAACAATTCATGTTAAAAGTAATTCACGTTAAGCGTGTTCATGTTAACGAGGTTTGACTGTATATCTTTCTGAAAATACTGTCAAAGTTAGCGTTTTGAATCGAATTTCCGGAAGCGATAGCACAGGAAAGGAGAAAAACGTACAGTCACGTGACAGGAATCGCTGTTATCTCTGTAAGTAATTTATTAAATATGGAAAAAGCTATTCGTTTCCAAATGCCTTCAGTAGGCAGGCCTGTCAATTTTATGCCTTTATAGTTAAAGTTTTTGTCAGAAACATGTGTCTGAAAGCTTTGCATTGTTGAGCAGTGAATATGAGAACCACCTTAAGGTATATTTCCAAAGATACTGTTAAGAGAAGTTCATTATCACTATTAATATTACAAAACAAAATGACTTTTCTACACATCCTGAGATCGATTAAGACCACTTCCTTCCAGGCACGAGTCTGCTGAAAAAAAATTAAACTCGGAATCAGACATCTTGTAACTGTACGATGCCGATCTCTACGATGGACACGTTACATTTCTGTATTGATGTTGTTAAACTCGCATCGGCTCGTGACGCACATTTATACTTCACGAGAAAATCATATTCATTGAAAATGGCTCGTATTTTATCTGCTTCGCTTAAATTCTTATATCGGGCCGACAGGCCCGATTAATTTTTTTGCCGGCGCGGCCCGGCCCGTTTATTTTGTCTGTCGGCCCGGCCCGGCCCGTTGAAAAAATTGTCCTAATTCTGCCGGCCCGGCCCGTTTGAAATTTCGCCTTCATTCCGCCGGCCCGGCCCGGCCCGCGGGCCGGGCCGGGTACGGGCCTCGGGCCAAGCCCGGGCCCGTGCAGACCTCTATCCTGCTATTTAGCTCACAGGCTATCAAAGCCCAAGGGCTAATGAGCACGCAGGTTCTGTATGTATGTATGTATGCACTTACGTCTGTATGTACGTAACGCGATAACTCTTGACAGAAACATCCGATTTGCTTTAATTTTTTTTCCAGGTTCATTCTGATAAGGCGCTTCCCTGATTAGTTTTGGGGGTTGTTGGTTAAGAGTAAAGGGGGGCTACTATGGGTTTTTCATGTAGAATTATTCGATTTGCTCCAAAATTGGTATACCGATTTATTATGTTAAGGAGCTTCCATGATTAGTTTTGGAGGTTCATTAATTAAGTATACACGGGAGAAAGGGGGCTAGACCCCCTTAATTTAGATAAATGGGTTTTTCATGCAGAGTTATTCGATTTGCACCAAATTTAGTATACCGGTTTATTATGCTAAGGAGCTGCCTTGATTAAATTTGGAGGTTTATTGGTTAAGTATAAAGAGGGGGGGGCGGGGGCTAGTCCCCCCTTAATTTAAATAAATGGGTTTTTCACGCAGAATTTTTCGATTTGCTTCAAGTTTGATATATCGGTTTATTCCGATATGGCGCTGCCTTCATTAGGTTTGAAGATTCGTTGGTTGAATATAAAAGGGGGAAAGGGGGAAAGTCCCCTCTTCTTAATTTAGATAAATGGATTTTCATGCGGAATTATCCAATTTATTTTATTTTTTTCTATGTTCATTCTGATAAATGGGCGGGGCTGGTATGGACAACAGGGGTAAACTAGTATTAATATATAGGTACTCTTAATATAATTCCATAAGTTTTAATATTATAACTAAGAGTTATTTATAATTTATTTAATTTTATTAATATTTTGTTTCCTATCAAACAATTAGATCGTTTTAAAGAGAGGGCAATATATTACATACGATTAGATTTGGTAATACTGTTTAACTAACTTTACATGACCTCATGGTTTAAACAAGAGGGAAGCTAGGGGGCGTATACCCTGGGCTACCGGGTAGAAGGGGGAGGCATTAAATTTGGTTCGTCTTCCGGTTCAAAAAACAAATAACGAAATTAAGTTAAAAATGTCATGGAATCGGACAACCGAAAATAAATATATATACATTTAGGCGGTTCTCAAATTCTCTACTCAACAACGCGAAACTTTGACAAATTTTCCGATTCGTTTTTAAACGTAAAGGCCTACCTAAATATTAAAAAATAAATAAAAATAAAAAATAAATAAATAAATAAATTGTATAGCTTACTAAAAAATATATAATTGAATAAAATTAAAATATTTCAAACTAAATAAATATGGCTATTAAGAAAAAATGTACCCATATTTTGAACTTTAATGAAAAATCATGCTTTCGAAGCATGGGACCCCCCAGGTTAAATACTTAATCCTTCAACAAAGAGAGTGGTTCCTCTTATTATTGATTGACAATCATTCAAAATATTTTGCTTTCTATTTGATTGTAACTGGCGTTTTGCAGATTGTAGTTTTAAAAGAATGATAGACAGGTATTATGTTGACGAAAAATACATTGGAATTTTACAACTCACTTCAATATACATATTTGAAAGTGATAGAAGATAAACCTTAGTTTTCCAGAATGGTTTTTGTTGAATGATATTAATCTGACAGGCGAATAATGTATAATAAAAGGGTTGTTTCTTCTGTGAAATTTTTACGTGCCACCCATCGTGTTTTATGAGATATTTTCATGTAAATAATAGGTAATGGTGTTGATTTTAGATATTTCACACAATTTGAGATAGCGTATAATGAATAACTTTGAACCGGATTATTGGAACAAATACTCAGCTGTATTTATCCTTTTTAAATATTCCCTGAAGTGCCATATGCTACATTTCTAGAGACCTCACAAGTTTAAAGACTGAATTATTTTTTGCTTAACTATTGCAGATTAATGTATAATAATTTAAGAGATTGGTTCGTTGTGTTTATGACGGCCAATTATCAACACGAGGGATATGGGCCCAAAAGGTGGGGGTGCCCTCCTTGGGTGTCTTTCTAATGGAACCTAACCCGTATTTACGCATGGAAATCCATGGTTCGAAGCAAACCACAAAAACTCCGAACGATTGGGCCGACGGGTGCGATTGGGTTCAAACCCAGCACCTCTCGTCTACCAGCTTCGAGAGCAGAACCTCTCGGCCACTGGAGGGGCAATAATTTAAGAACTCACATTGTTTTAACCTTGTTGTAGATTTAGGAAATGTACAAATGTCATGTTCTTACAACAGAATTCCCCCCCCCCCCCAATCTTTCAACATCAAGAAAGCTGAAAAGATGCAAAGGCCAAGAAATCATCATTTTAAAAATACTTTTGTTTTGTGCAACCAATAATGCTTTCGAACATGATAGAGTAAAGCGTCTGTAACTCATTCTAAACTGTACTACTACTAATCGATGTATTAAATGAATTTTATAAACAGTTATTTTAATGGTATTTTGAAGAACTGTCGTCACATAAAGGGTTAATGTATTATTTAATTGCTCAGTTTCATATATTCCGTTTCCACGTTCGCTAATACGATTACGAAATATTTTTTATTCCTATATGTATGAACATTTCCAGAATTTTTTCTCGATCAGTTTCCACAGAATTGATCAGAAATATAAATCTTAATTTTCCCATGTGGTTTTTTTTTCTGCCTACCAAATTAAGTTTAGGTACATAAAGATAAGTGAATGCAGTCAAACCTCGTTAACATGAACCTCAAGGGGAATTAAATTTTTGTTCATGTCACCCGTAGTTCATGCTATCAGTATAACAAAAAATCCAGATAACAAATATTGAGGAAAAATACATATAGGGGAGACTGGGGGCTAATGGGACATAGGAGCAAACGGAACAATAGGGTTTTCTTGTAAAATATAACAGTATAATATAATCTTGTAAAATACAACAGTATAATATAATCTTGCAAAATATAACTTTCGAAGAATATGCACCTAAAAAAAAAATGAATGGGGGGTTAGCCTCCGCCTCCCCCCCTTATACTTAACCAATGAACCCCCAAATCTAATCAGGGAGGTTCCTTAACATTGTAAACCGGTATACCAAATTTGAAGCAAATCAGATAATACTGCATGAAAAACCATATCGGTAAATTAAGCTTTATACTTAACTAATGAACCTCCAAATCTAATCAGGAAAGCGCTTTATCAGAATGAACATAGAAAAAAATAAAATAAATTGTATAATTCTGCATGAAAATCCATTTATCTAAATTAAGAAAGGGGACTTGCCCCCCTTTCCCCCTCTTTTATAAATTTAACCAACGAATCTCCAAACCTAATGAAGGAAGCGCCATATCGGAGTAAACCGATATATCAAATTTGAAGCAAATCGAAAAATTCTGCATGAAAAACCCATTTATTTAAATTAAGGGGGGACTAGCCCCGCCCCCCTCTTCATACTTAACCAATAAACCTCCAAATTCAATCAAGGCAGCTCCTTAGCATAACAAACCGGTGTACTAAATTTGGTGCAAATCGAATAACTCTGCATGAAACACCCATTTATCTAAATTAAGGGGGGTCCAGCGCCCTTTCCCCCCTTTATATTTAACTAATGATCCTCCAAAACTAATCATGGAAGCTCCTTAATATAATAAATCGGTATACCAAATTTGGAGCAAATCGAATAATTCTGCATGAAAAATCCATTTATCTAAATTAAGGTGGGGGGAGTAGCCCCCTTTACTGTTAACCAATAACCCCCAAAACTAATTAGGGAATCGCCTTATCAAAATGAACCTGGAAAAAAAAAATGAAGCAAATCGGATGTTTCTGTCAAGAGTTATCGCGTTACGTACATAAGACGTAAGTGCATACATACAGAACCTGCGTGCTCATTAGCCCTTGGGCTTTGATAGCCTGCGAGCTAAAAAGCAGTATAATGAAAAAATTCCTCTAACGAAAATGCCTCCTCTCTTCGTCTTTATTTTATTCCCTTTATAAGCTGTGTACGTAATTTTTCCCTCCCCCTCCGTCCTCCACTGTACCCAAAAATCATTATTGATTAAAGTTTTATAAATATATAAAATATCTTTGCTTATATATAAGCTATCAATAGCGAATTGAAAGAATCAATAAATTGTATTTCCTTAATACCCCCCCCCCCCCCCCCTCCGTAGAAAGCACTAACTTGTCCGTTGTAGAAGTCGTACTAAACTTCTTGATGAAATGTTAAAATTGTGTTTTCTTGGACCAAATCTTAGAATTGTCTAACTCACCCATTAACTCAGTACCTCCCCTCCATCACCTACGCTGTAAAAAGCTGACAGTGGAAAAACTGCACTTTAGTTTTAATTGTTTATTTAAATATGGCCTTCATGTCGTTAAAAAATATATAAGGTTTACTGCGTTTTTAAAATATATATTAAATTCCTTAAAAAACAAACTTCATATTATATTTTCTGTTATGTATACAACTTAATAAATAGAATACTTTCCCGTGATCTTTTATCCGATTTGTTTTTTCCTACGTGCGCTTTTTTCCCGTGATTCCAGTATCATATAGAAATATTTATTTTAATTTATTTTGTTTAGTTTAAATGTTTAGAATAATATATCTGGAAATTCCATGATGAAACCAAAAATTGCAAAAAATTTGACTTCAATCAATTGCTTAATATAACAAAAAAAAAAAAAGAGTAACAAACTATGCTAATTTCTAATTTTAGACATATCTTAACAAAGATATTTATTTATTATTATTTTTTCTTTATTTGTTCTGCTAATATCTGAAAATACTAATGCCACTGATCGGGACATAAAAAATTATAAATTGATAAGTGATTCAGAAAGTCTAAAAAATATTATTATTATTATTATTAATATAATTTTATGTTAATAAACAAAAAATTCAAATAGCGTTAAATAAAATAAAAGTAATAAAAATAAAACTTTCCAATCGAATCTATTATAACTAATTTCTTTAAAATTAAAAAAAAAAAATAAATTTTATATGATATTATAGATGCGTAAGTCGAAAAACAAGTTGTTATGTAAGGTAAACGGAAAAAAGGTGACAGGAAAAAACGGGACCGGAAAAAACGTGACAGAAAAAACAAGAGCGGAAAAAACGGGACAAGGAAAAAACGGGACCGGAAAAAACGTGACAAGGAAAAAAGGTGACCGGAAAAAACGTGACAAGGAAGTGTTAAATATTGAACTTGTCGATAAATAAATGTTAAAAACTAATCTAAAGTTTTTCCACTGTAAGTTTCTTACAGCGTAGGGGATGGAGGGGGGGGGGGAGGTACTGAGTTAATGGGTGAGTTAGACAATTCTCAGATTTGGTCCAAGAAAACACAATTTTAACATTTCATTAAGAAGTTTAGTATGACTTCTACAACGGGCAATTTAGTGCTTTACATGGAGGGGGGGGGGGGTGTATTAAGGAAATACAATTTATTGATTCTTTCAATTCGCTATTGATAGCTTATATATAAGCAAAGATGTTTTATATATTCATAAAACTTTAATCAATAATGATTTTTGGGTACAGTGGAGGGCGGAGGGGGAGGGAAAAATTACGTACACAGCTTGTAAAGGGAAATAAATAAAGACGAAGAGAGGAGGCATTTTCTTTAGAGGAATTTTTTCATTATACTGCTTTTTAGCTCGCAGACTATCAAAGCCCAAGGGCTAATGTGCACGCAGGTTCTGTATGTATGTATGCACTTACGTCTGTATGTACGTAATGCGATAACTCTTGACAGAAACATCCGATTTGCTTCATTTTTTTTCCAAGTTCATTCTGATAAGGCGTTTCCCTAATTAGTTTTGGAGGTTATTGGTTAACAGTAAAGGGGGGCTACTCCCCCCAACTTAATAGATAAATGGGTTTAGATTGGATTAGATAAATGGGTTTTTCATGCAGAATTATTTGATTTGCTCCAAATTTGGTATACCGATTTATTATGTTAAGGAGCTTCCATGATTAGTTTTGGAGGTTCATTAGTTAAATATAAAGGGGGGGAGCTAGCCCCCCCCCCCCCTTGATTTAGATAAATGGGTTTTTCATGCAGAATTGTTAGATTTGCTCCAAATTTGGTATACCGGTTTATTATGTTAAGAAGCTGCCTTGATTAGGTTTGAAAGTTCATTAGTTAAGTATACACGGGGGAAAGGGGGCTAGACCTCCCCTTAATTTAGGTAAATGGGTGTTTCATGCAGAGTTATTCGATTTGCACCAAATTTAGAATACCGGTTTATTATGCTAAGGAACTGCCTTGATTAAATTTGGAGGTTTATTGTTTAAGTATGAAGAGGGGGGCGAGGGCTAGTCCCCCCTTAATTTAAATAAATGGGTTTTTCATGCAGAATTTTTCGATTTGCTTCAAATTTGATATATCGGTTTATTCCGATATGGTGCTTCCTTCATTAGGTTTGGAGATTCGTTGGTTAAATATAAAAGGAGGAAAGGGGGGCAAGTCCCCTCTTTTTAATTTAGATAAATGGATTTTCATGCGCAATTATCCAATTTATTTTATTTTTTTCTATGTTCATTCTGATAAAGAGCTTTCCTGATTAGATTTGGAGGTTCATTAGTTAAGTATAAAGCTTAATTTACCGATATGGTTTTTTCATGCAGAATTATCTGATTTGCTTCAAATTTGGTATACCGGTTTATTATGTTAAGGAGCTTCTCTGATTAGATTTGGAGGTTCATTGGTTAAGTATAAGGGGGGGGGGAGGCTAACACCCCTTCATTTATTTTTTGAGGTGCATTATTCTTTGAAAGTTATATTTTACACGATTATGTTATACTGTTATATTTTACAAGAAAACCCCATTGTTCCGTTTGCTCCTATGTTCCATTAGCCTCCAGTCTCCCCTATATGTATTTTTTCTCAGTATTTGTTATCTGGATTTTTTGTTATACTGATAGCATGAACTACGGGTGACATGAACAAAAATTTAATTCCCCTTGAGGTTCATGTTAACGAGGTTTGACTGTATTCATTTATCTTTATGTACCTAAACTTAATTTGGTAGGCAGAAAAAAAAAAACCGCATGGGAAAATTAAGATTTATATTTCTGATCAATTCTGTGGAAACTGATCGAGAAAAAATTCTGGAAATGTTCATACATATAGGAATAAAAAATATTTTGTAATCGTATTAGCGAACGTGGAAATGGAAAATAGGAAACTTAGCAATTAAATAATACATTGACCCTTTATGTGACGACAGTTCTTCAAAATACCATTAAAATAACTGTTTATAAAATTCATTTAGTACATCGATTAGTAGTAATACAGTTTAGAATGAGTTACAGACGCTTTACTCTATCATGTTCGAAAGCATTGTTGGTTGCACAAAACAAAAGTATTTTTAAAATGATGATTTCTTTGCCTTTGCATCTTTTCAGCTTTCTTGATGTTGAAAGATTGGGGGGGGGGGGGATTCTGTTGTAAGAACATGACATTTGTACATTTCCTAAATCTACAACAAGGTTAAAACAATGTGAGTTCTTAAATTATTGCCCCTCCAGTGGCCGAGAGGTTCTGCTCTCGAAGCTGGTAGACGGGAGGTGCTGGGTTCGAACCCAATCGCACCCGTCGGCCTAATCGTGCGGAGTTTTCGGGGTTTGCTTCGAACCATGGATTTCCATGCTTAAATACAGGTTAGGTTCCATTAGAAAGACCTTCAAGGAGGGCACCCCCCCCCCCTTTTGGGCCCATATCCCTCGTGTTGATAATTGGCCGTCATAAACACAACCAACCAATCTCTTAAATTATTATACAGTCAAACCGCGTTAACATGAACCTCAAGGGGAATGAAATTTTTGTTCATGTTATCCGTAGTTCATGCTATCAGTAACAAAAATTCCTGATTAAAAAAAAAGAGAGAGAGAGAGACAGAAATACATATAGGGGAGACTGGGGGCTAATGGGACATAGGAGCTAACGGGACAACAGGGTTTTCTCGTAAAATATAACAGTCAAAATTTATCAGTAAATCTCATTTCTAGTATTATACAAGAACATGCATTGAACCATTTTTTTTTTTCATTAGCTATTTGCAAAGCAGGAAACAAGATATATTTAAGCATCAAGATGAGTTTTTTTATATTTAATAAATATTTGTTTTGACCAAGGATTAAATCATTTTTTAATAATAATACCTTTTATAATAAAGCTTTTATATTTATATAGCTTTTTTTGTTCATGTGTAATCATATTTCGTACCAGAGATAAACAGTTAATTTACAATAAGCTTAATTGCAGTGATAAAGGATTCATGGGCAAATGCAGATTTCACATAGGGTCTAATGGGAGAAAACTTTGTTTAAGAATTGAGGCTTATTTCTATTTTAATAATTAAACTATTATATTTTTTGATTCATTAATAGAACACATGCTACATTTCCTATCAAAGTTGCAATACTAAACTGCAAATTTTCCACGTGTGAAGAAAGAAACAATACATAAAAATACTCCCTTTAGGTAGCAATTTTCCCTGATACTGGTGACATGTAGCTGGTGACACGTATTGTATTGTCCAAAATTGAGAAAATTCTAATGGCAATAGTACACGTTTCCATCGCTCTAAAGAATAATCCTTTTCATGAAGCTCTAAAGTATAGCCCATTGTTCCTGATAGAAAAGGAAGCTTTCACACTTTTCTAGGAATTTTCGTTCACGTTAAGCGTCAAAATCTGTCATGGGGGCATCGAGAATTGTTCATATTAAGCGAAATTTCACGTTAACCGTGTTCATCTTAAAAGGAGAAAAAACACTAGAATCCGTATTCATTTTGACGGGGACAGTGGGAACTGTTCATGTTAAAAGTAATTCACGTTAAGCGTGTTCACGTTAAGCGTGTTCACGTTAACGAGGTTCGACTGTACATCAATCTGCAATAGTTAAGCAAAAAATAATTCAGTCTTTAAACTTGTGAGGTCTCTAGAAATGTAGCATATGGCACTTTAGCGAATATTTAAAAAGGATAAATACAGCTGAATGTTTTTTACAATAATCCGATTCAATGTTATTCATTATACGCTATCTCAAATTGTGTGAAATATCTAAAATCAACACCATTACCTATTATTTACACGAAAATATCTCATAAAACACGATGGGTGGCACGTAAAAATTTCACAGAAGAAACAAGCCTTTTATTATACATTATTCGTATGTCAGATTAATATCATTCAACAAAAACCATTCTGGAAAACTAAGGTTTATCTTCTATCACTTTCAAATATGTATATTGAAGTGAGTTGTAAAATTCTAATGTACTTTCCGTCAACATAATACCTGTCTATCATTCTTTTAAAACTACAATCTGCACAACGCCTGTCACAATCAAATAGAAAGCAAAATATTTTGAATGATTGTCAATCAATAATAAGAGGAACCACTCTCTTTGTTGAAGGATTAAGAATTTAACCTGGGGGGTCCCCTGCTTCGAAAGCATGATTTACATGGCGGCCATTTAATATGGCGGAGATAGAGCTTGCCCGGTCCCCTTAAGCCCGTTAGACTACTTAATCTCTTTAATCTGTACTTAATTAAAAAAAAAAAAAATGCTCCATTCCACTTTTCTTTTACAGTAATTGAAATAACAGTTCGAAGACCGCCGTGAATTAAGCAACAGTTTTTTATTTTAATTCAGTCAATTACTATTGATGATCAACGTTCAACTCAATTTACTCCAAATTAGAATTTTGTCACTTGTATCCCTTGGCTTCTGGGGTCTTCATATATAAAAACAATGTTGCTTTTATATAAATTTTGATGAAGAATAACGTTTGAGTGTGTGTATGCAAAAGGGGGGGGGGGCGAAGGAGTAAAAAAAAAAATCTTCATATACATTAAAGGGGGTGAAATATAGATAAATAAAAGGGAAGATTTAAAATTACCTAAATTTGTAAGGTGAGGGAGGGGTAGATTTAGAAGCAAGTAACAGAAAGATATGACAAAATCTTAAGGTTTGGTCGGAGGGTAGGATATTCTGTGTGTGTGTGTGTGGGGGGGGGGACTAATTTAAAAGAAAATACAGTTTATAGATTCTTTCACCTCTCTACACGTATAGCTTACATATAGTATAAGTAAAGGTGCTGATACATATATTTTAACTAGCGCAGTATAAAAGCTACTGTTGTAATAAGTTTAAAGACTGTAAATGTTTAATTTATTCTTATTTTATTGTCTCCTCCTATATCTCCAATGGTTACAATTATTGAAAGTTAAAAGAAATATGTATGTAAGCCTCAATGTATAATATATAAGCTATCAATGTAACGATTTGGAAGAATCTGTATTTATTTTAACGCGCATCATCTCCCCCCCCCCCACCCCACCCAAGAAAGCTACTTTCTTGGAAGGGGGAAAAAAAACTTTTCTCTCAATATAATGTCATGGTTCGGACTTATTGTACATATGTCAATATTTTATCTATTATTTTTCTGTTTGTTCTTTAAATCTCGCCTTATCATCTGGCATTTTTAGATGCTAAAAAATATTTAAAAAAAAACAAAACATTATTTTATTCGCTTTTTTTCCATGCCCTTTAAAATCTCTGCATGTATTTTTTTAGCCACCGTTATGCTATTTCCTTCGGGCAGCAATTAAAGTGTCGTCTCTAAAAATAATGTTCCGTTATATAAGCCAGCCGTAGAACAAAATAGATGTATCGGTTAAATTTTGTATTATTTTGTAGTTTTTAACTTCATTCATTTAACGTTGGCAACAGAAGTACTCCATTTCTGTAGAAAGTAAAGAAAAATAGTTGGAAAATAATAGATTAATATATTTTTGTTGCCATTTTCCCATAAAAATTTTAAAAAAATATAATTAAAATGTGCAATTTTGAAAATATATGAATGAATGATTTCTGATAAAACTTGGAGCTATAACAAACTATATTCGATTTTAAGTATCTATATTAATGTTGCAAACAAATGAAGGCATATGAATCATCAGATAGCTGATTTATTTTGTCAAGTTTCTTGAATGACGACATTACTTTTTGTTGGATTTGTATGTTATTGGGAGATAGTGACGCCATATGCATACTTTTCTATAGATGTTGTTTAAGACTGGATGATAAATGTGGAATTCTTAAACGGATGCGAGTAACGTTATTTTATATAAAATAAAAGCGTGTGTTTTAAGTCTTAAAACTGAAATGTGTTTTGTACTATCTATATTTGTATCAGTAATTTTTCTAATCGGTGGTGACACTAAATTCTAAACTAGTATGTTGTGACCATCACAAAACTTTCTTCTATATAAATCACGTCATTTAAATCATTTAAATAGCACAAGAAATTACATCAATTTAGCACCAACTTATATCAAAGTATGTCTGAATTTGAAGTTTAATAAAATTCGTGCATTAGTTCTTGAGATAGAGCTATTGCTTAAATCGTAAAAAAATGCAGTACAGTAGCGCCACCTGTTGAGCGATTTACACCGAATGTATAAAACTTCAATTCACTTAAAGGTCTAATTGAAACTAAAGTTTGATGAAAATCCGTGCGTTAGTTCTGGAGATTGAGCCATTGCGGAAATCGTAAAAAATACAGCATAGCAGCGCCACCTGTTGAGCGATTTACACCAAATACTAATAAACATCAAATTATAACAGGGACTAACTGAAGATAAATTTTCATTAAATTCCCTGCATTAGTTCTTGAGATAGAGCGCCTACAAAATTTGTGTCACATACAGGCAGGCAGACAGACAGACATTTTGTAAAAACATGTTTTTCAGAATCTCTACCCCTAAAATGTGTAAATCCGTCGATAACCGAAAGTTGAAAATTTTCACGAATCCAGTCTTCTTGTAAAGATAGAAGAAAGTAAAAATCAGAATTCCAGTTTTCTAGTTTTTCTATCCCCCCCCCCCCCCCCCCCTCACGCAACGGCATTCTTGTTCAAAGTTCCAAAAAAATATAGAAGCAGATATATTTCTACATTCTCCCTAACAGTGGTCACTCTTTTTATCCGATTCTTTTCCGATCTACAACATTTCTACAAATATTGCCTAAATCGAAACTTTCAATATTATAGAAATTCATATCAAAATTACAGAATTTTAGCAACATCAAGAAATTCTCGATCACGAGGTCAAACAATGCTTGTAATAAATAGCGGGTAAGGAAGAAATTTATTTCAAAAGTTTCATGTTGCAATGTTATCTACATTTTGCCCAAACCCATAGTAGCCCCCCTTTACTCTTAACCAACAACCCCCAAAACTAATCAAGGAAGCGTCTTATCAGAATGAACTTGGAAAAAAAATTAAAGCAAATTGGATGTTTCTGTCAAGAGTTATCACGTTACGTACATACAGACGTAAGTGCATACATACATACATACAGAACCTGCGTGCACATTAGCCCTTGGGCTTTGATAGCCTGCGAGCAAAAAGCAGGATAATGAAAAAATTCCTCTAAAGAAAATGCCTCCTCTCTTTGTCTTTATTTTATTCCCTTTACAAGCTGTGTACGTAATTTTTTCCCTCCCCCTCTGCATTATAAAACATCTTTGCTCATACATAAACTATCAATAGCGAACTGAAAGAATCAATAAATTGTATTTCTTTAATACCCCCCCCCCCCCCCCCCCCTCCGTAGAAAGCACTAACTTGTCCGTTGTAGAAGTCATACTAAACTTCTCTTAATGAAATGTTAAAATTGTATTTTCTTGGACCAAATCTTTGAATTATCTAACTCACCCATTAACTCTGCCCCCCCCCCCCCCCCCCTACGCTGTAAGAAACTGACAGTGGAAAAACTTTACTTTAGTTTTTAGCATTTATTTATCGACAAGTTCAATATTTAACACTTCCTTGTCACGTTTTTTCCGGTCACCATTTTTCCTTGTCACGTTCTTTCCGGTCCCGTTTTTTCCTTGTCCCGTTTTTTCCGCTCTTGTTTTTTCTGTCACGTTTTTTCCGGTCCCGTTTTTTCCGGTCACCTTTTTTCCTAGATTCGTTATGTAAACGAGCATTCTCGTATGCGAACATTCACAACATTTTTCAATATTTTCATTCTAATTATCAACGGAAAGCATTCTTATTCACATAATGTCCAAATTAAGTAGTAGTGTAAATGTGAATTTTCTTATGCGAATATTCAGGAATTTTTTTTTATAATAGCATTCTTAAACATCAACGGAAAATATTGGTATTACCGTTCGCGAATATCAAATATCAAGTAGTGATGTTAATTAGAATCATCGTCAGCGAATTTTAAATTTTTTTCAATATTAGCATTCGTAGACATCGACGAAAAATATTTGGATTCGAGTTCGCGAATCTGCAGTTGAAAGAATCTATAAATTGTATTTCCTTAATCCCCCCCCCCCGTTAGAAAGCACCAGCTTGTCCCTTGTAGAAGTCATGTTAAACTTCTCTTAATGAAATGTTAAAATTGTGTTTTCTTGGACCAAATCTTAGAATTGTCTAACCCACCCATTAACTCAAACATCAACGGAAAATACTGGTATTACCGTTCGCGAACATCAAATATCAAGTAGTGATGTTAATTAGAATTAGCGTAAGCGAATTTTCAAATTTTTTCAATATTAGCATTCGTAGAAATCGACAAAAAATATTTGTATTGACGTTCGCGAATGTGAAGTTGAAAGAATCTATAAATTGTATTTCCTTATTCCCCCCCCCCCCCCCCCCCCGTTAGAAAGCACCAGCTTATCCCTTGTAGAAGTCATGTTAAACATCTCTCAATGAAATGTTAAAATTTTGTTTTCTTGGACCAAATCTTAGAATTGTTTAACTCACCCATTAACTGTGCCCCCCCCCCCCCCTACGCTGTAAGAAACTGTCAGTGGAAAAACATTAGATTAGTTTTTAACATTTATTTATCGACAAGTTCAATATTTAACCCTTCCTTGTCACGTTTTTTCCGGTCCCGTTTTTTCCGCTCTTCTTTTTTCTGTCACGTTTTTTCCGCTCTTCTTTTTTCTGTCACGTTTTTTCCGGTCCCGTTTTTTCCTGTCACCTTTTTTCCGTTTACCTTTTGTACAGCTTTAGAACTTTTCTTCAGAAGCAACATGCAGTAAAAAGAAAAAAAATACTCACACGAAATTAAACATAAGATCTTTTGTTTCTTTCCTTAGGTGAGGCGAATCTCTTGGAAGATTAGATATGTATCCAAAATTAAGCAATAGTTTCATGAAGTCTGTGTGGCCATAAAAAGCAGCAAATACTCGAAGAGTTTCACTATTTCTCGGAAAAGACGTCGTTATAGAAAGATTATATTCCCACATTGAACAGTTTCTGAAAAAATGTCCAGTTAAATATATACTACTCATTATGTCCAAAAGCAAAACTGTTGGTGCCATACCACTAATTTTGAATTCTTCGATTCTACTATTTAAGTTAGAAGAAATGCATAGATAAGATGGTATGATACTAAAATCAATTATATCCTTCTGATTCTGTAAGTGCTGCAGGTTCATAAACTTATCAAATGCCTTCCACTGCGATTTTTCACGATTTTTTTCAATTAAAAATATTTCCTTGCTCAAGTTCAGCAAGTCCTTAAGAAATTCCATACATTGGCAAGTGATTCCATCGTTAGAAATAGCCAAAAACGACATATTAGCAGGGTAAATAATCTCGGTTAAAAAAAATTAGAATTTGAGCAATTTCAGTCAAATATATAACATTGGATCCACTGTCGCATACGTTAGACAACGAAATAACTCCAGGTCTAAATGAGAAATACTGGTTCTCCTTTGAGGTTTATTCAGCTCTTGCACCTCTTCAAGGAAATTTTAAGAGCTGTCTAAAATTATAGATAAGCCTTTCAATTCAACAAAGGGTCTTTTGAAATGTTTAGGGATAAAAGCGATTACCATCCTTACACGTCAGACAGAGAATTGCTAATATTTTCCCAGGTGTTTAAAAGAAAAAGAAAAATCTGGAATGTAATGTACATACATGGCAAATAAAATGTACTCTAAGTGTTTTTTTTTTTTTTTTTTTTTAATCAATTAATGGAAGAAGGCAGAGGAATCGTTTAAGGGTGTATTCGAAAAAATATTTTTCCACCCTCAACAGCTCGAAATTTTCTGAGACATTTTCAGACTCATTTTTAAAAGTAAAAACATGAAACTTGCTGGGGTGGTTTTTGAAGAGATGTACAAGAGGCCGTGTGATTTCATTTTTCGCTCAATTAATTAGAATTTGATTTTAAAACAATTATTTTCTCAGTATGACCATTTTTTTCATTCCCAGATGTCCCGCTTCGGAAAATTCGGTTCAAAACGCCAAATTTGACAGCAAATTTTGCAATATTTTCTGCATTTATCAAAAAATCGGCAAGCACGGCACATTATGTAGTTTCTAAATAAGAGAATTGGCCAGTTTGATGCGCTTGAGAACAAAATTGAATTTAAAAATAAATCGAAAAATAAGCAGTTTGGATTGGAATACACCCTTAAGGCTGTTCTCAACTGCTTTGCTCAACAAGCGCAAAACGTTTTAACACGTTTACAAATTTGTTTTTTAACGGAAAAATATAAAATTTGAAAGCCTAACCATGGAAGCGATTTGGAATCGAACTGTGTTTTCCATTTTTTTGATCAATCAATTACCTATCAAGTTATAAGCGATTTTGATCACGTGATAAACACCTTTTTCATCATTTCTCTAGTTTTTTTTTTCCCCTTTCGCGCGGAAATCCGGTTCAAAACGTCCATTTTGAACCTACTTTCTGAAAAATTTATTGCGTTAAAAAAAAAAAAAAAAAAAAAAAAAAAAAAAAAAAAAAAACGGAAAAAACAGCTTGATTACATAGTTTCTGAACAACAACACCTGCTAGTTTCATGCATTTCCGAACAAAAATAAATTAAAACTTATGTCATAAAGAGAACAGCCTTAAAAATGTCTCATTTAAGAAAAGGGGTATGTTTTCTTTTAGTTTCATAAACAGTCATACATGAGTAATTATTATTTCCATATTCCTACGAATTCAGTATTTTCAGATTTCTTCATTTTAGTCATATAAGGTTAGTGTAATAAGATGCTTTTTAATAAAACAATTTTTTTAATAAAATCCAACGTTGATGACAGAAATATTAAAACAGCTAATTTAACAAGAGCTTGCACAAAAAATTAATTCTGTTGCAAAGCACAAATCTTAAAAAAATAATATTTTGAAAACGTTTTCATTTTTTGGTTGTGAATAAAAAAAAAAGCTTATCTGTAGAACAGGACAGTACATTTTTCCTAGTCTCAACTTTTTTTCATTTACTTTTACCAAGCTATTTTGCTAATTACAATAAAATAACAAAAAATTGAAAATTTCACTGAAAATTTATATTTATATGAACCATGTGATTCATGAAAACCATTTGATCTAAAAATCATATGTGTACACTACATTCGGAATTAACATCGATTAAATATTTTATTTCCGTTTCAATCGAATTATAATAAATTTCAAAATAATTCATGCAATTTGTTGTGTTATATTTAAAAGCAAATTTTTATTTTTATTTATTTATTTTAAGGCAAACGAACAATTTGTAAAACTCACTGTCGTAAGTGTTATATTAAGAGCCATATCGCCGTTTCTAATTAATATAGAAACTGAATATAAACTGATTTAAAAAATTGAATTTTATTAATTCATCAAATTTTGGATATAGATATTTTGTAAATATGAACTGATATGGATTTTTAAAATTCTGTAGTCGTTTTATTATTTCCTTATTTATTAAGAACTTACCATTTCCGATGATATACGAACTAAATACAATAAAACCTGTGGAAACCGGATCCCTTGGCACCGAATAAATTTCCGCTTTAGACAGAGTTGTTCCTCAACAATTATAATTGCATGGCCTGCCGTTCGGATTCTAAAACTTTTCCGTATTTAACGCGATTCTATTACAGATATTTGAATTTTCAGATTTTTTCTCTTTGAATCAAAAAATGAAGGACAAAAAAAATCACGCTTCCAGCATAGATTGTGTAACACTTTCCCACACATTCAGAATTCTGTGATAAAACTTTACAGTTTATTAAAGAGAAAGATGCTAGAATAAATAATTTGGAAAATGTATAACGCAGTTCAAAACCCAATACAGTAGAGCGCCGATTATCGGAACTCCAATTATCCGAACAGCCAATTTCTCTCAAAAATGTTTTTAAACCGAACTTTCAATTATCCGAACAGCCAATTTCTCTTAAAAAAATTTTTAAACTGAACTTCCAATTATCTGAACAGACTATTTCACTCTTTTTTTTTTTTTTTTTTTTTTTTTTTTTTTTTTTTTTTTTTTAACGAATTTTCAATTATTTAAACACCCTATTAAATCTGGATATCAGATTTTAAATGATGATGACATTGTGGATGAGATTCAAGATGAAAAAGAAATTAAAGAAAATGAAAACGAATGCTCTGAAAAAGATCCAGGTCCATCCCATAATGAATCCTTTGAATGTTTGGAAACAGCTATGAAATGGCTCGAACGGCAGAAGAAAGCTGATCCTATTCAACTAACGTATTTAACAATAATTCGAGATATGGCAGCATCGAAAAGAATGTCTTCTTTGAAGCAAGCAACAATCGAAAGCTTTTTTGCTTAAATTATAAACTCTGGAGGTCAGAAAATGATATATATATATATAAAAAATTAAAAAGACAAAAATCAATTTTTAAACATACCAGCATTAACTACAGCTGTCAGTCTGAAGAGTGGATAAAATGTTAAGATTTTAATATAGTCAGGAACACCCGTTAAATTGTCTGTCCATTTATCCGAACTTTTGCTTATCCGAACTTTTGCTTATCCGAACTAGGGTCGGTCCCGACTTGTTCGGATTATCGGCGCTCTACTGTAACTGCAATTATCATCAATAGTCGGAAAAATATTAATTTTTTTTTTAGTTTTCTATATGATTTATAGATTTATATATACTACGCATTATCCTAAAGTTAGTTCAATCAAACGCATACCACACACTGTTAAAACACTATTCTTAAAAATAAGTAAATTGTACTGATTATTGAGCACTTCCCGATCTTAAAATAGCTCCGAGTACTTAAGGGTGTTCTGAAATCCAAAAAGGCAACTTTCTGACATAAGTTTTAATTTATTTTTGTTCGAAAATGTATGAAACTAGCTGGTGTTGTTATTCAGAAAATGTGTCATCGAACTGTTTTTTTCCATTTTTTTTTTTTTTTTTTTTTTTTTTTTTTTTGCAAACGCAATAGATTTTTCAGAAAATCGTGTCAAAGTGGACGTTTTGAACCGATTATCGGTGCGTAAGTAGAAAAATCACTCAAGAGCGGGAGAAATCGTGTTTGTCACGTGATCGAAATCTCTTCTAACTCAATGAGTAACTGATTGATCAAAAAAATGGAAAATACAGTTCAATACCAAATCGCTTCCATGGCCAGGCTTTCCAATTTTATATCTTTCCGTTAAAAAATGAATTTGTAAATGTGTCAAAACGTTTTGCGCTTGTTGAACAGAGCAGTTAAGAACAGCCTTAACTCTTAAATTTGAAAAACGTATGTACTCATTTTTTTGAGTACATACAGGGACTCGAAAATAAGTATGTATAGAAACACACATACACTATAAGGAAAAATAAAAACGAAATTACAAAGAACCGACAAATCGCCATTTTTAATTGCGAAGAACTACAATTTTTGGAGTAAAGTACAACGAATATACTATTTTATTTTAATTCTTTAAATTTCGTGTATGAGCCGCCGCGTGATTTGAACCCGAGTCTTCTATGTGTGAGATCAGCATTGTACTGCCTGTGCTATAAGAGCATTTACCAGCTGTTTCCAAATAACACCTTTTATGAATCAGCGACGGAAGATTGTTAACAGCAGAGATGAATTTTCCCTTTCTTAAATATTCTAATTTCTAATGAAAAAAAATTTTAACTAAATTTTCTTCTTTAACATTTCTAATAAAATTGTAAATAAATTTGAAAAGTGTGTATTATAAATTAAAAATTATAACAAAGATAGACATATCTTTAAATAAAAGCTTGGAAATCCCTATTGTCAATTTGGTATAAGAAAAGGGTTTATCAAAAAACTCATATTTTTGAGCACATAGGATTTAAACATGAATATTAAGACTTTAAAATACAAAATATATGTATTCATTTCTGCATACATTTATAAATCAAGTATAAGTATGCACAACTTCAAAATATGTACTCGTTTCTGAATTAATTGTACTTAGAAAAATCGAGTACAAAGAAATTTTCATTTTTAAGTAGATTAATGCTCCTTTTTGAAGCAATTGTACTTAAAAATATGAGTTTTTGAAATGCTCATTTTTAAGTAGATTATTTTTAACAATGTACTTCTTTTTGAAACAATTGTACTTAAAAAAATACGAGTACATGGAAGTTCTCATTTTTAAGTAAATTATTTTTGAGAGTGCAGTCGAAAAGTTCTATTTAGCAATTTCTATCAATAAATGGAAAAGTCCTTGAGATCTGTCATGCAGTCGTGTATATTATCTATAGAATTTATACTCACCAAGTAATATGCAATAAAATAGATAAATTTTAAAACGCGTACCACAATTGAAAACGCACTTCCAGTAATTATTCTTCATAGGCAGTAACTGTAGCCAAAAACTTTTGTGAGTCCCTGTAAATGACCGATAAATTTTGTGCGCACCAGGTTCAACATTAAGCGCTTTACTATAAACATCAGTGATATATATACAGTAAACTCTCTGTAAGGCGGACTCTGTGTAAGACGGAAATCTGTTTAACTCGCAAAGATTTTCAAGCCCCTGCGAACCCATAGACATAGAGTAAAATTTGTCTAAGGCGGAATATTGTCTACCACCTATCTTTGAAATTTGATAATTCAAAGATTTTCTGAATTATCAAATCATATTCATAACTAAACACATTATAATATCGGGTATTCTCCTTTAGACTCTAATATACCCAACAATTTTCTTTTCTGCCCACCTTTTAATATTAACGTTATGCATTTTTAAATAAATACGACTGCTTCAACTTTGTATAAGTCTCGCTTACAAAATCGTTTTAAAAATATCGGCAATGACGATGTATCGTGAATGATAGTATCGGGAGACGAAAAAGTTTGTTACATTTTTGGCAATTGAATTAGTATCCTCTGAAGAATTTAAGTGTACGCTGTTAAAAAAATTATCATTACGCCATAAAACGCAAAACTAAATTTGAGGAAAGCGTAGTTAGTTTTCAATTAATACTGCAATTGCATACTGAAAAAGCAAGAGAAAATTATAATGAAATTGCCCCACATACTTAAAATGTAACTTTAAAATTAATAAATGATTATGAATAATCTATTTTGCCATGAAATTCATAGATGTTATTGGTTACTGCTGTGTCACATTTGATATTGGAAATGAAGTGAGTGGCATTTTCGATTCATTTAGAGTGTTTTAAACATATTTATATATATAACTGAGATGTACTATACGGCTCTTGATGTACAGTACATTGTGCATTGAATTTTTCGTTCATTTACAGGGGCGGACAAAATAATTTGGCTACTTAAGAAATTGAAGAATAATTGAACTATTGAAACGTTTGAGCGATAATTTCTAGAAGAGGGTTTTCTTTTCAGCTGTAGTATGCGTTTTTAAATTGATCTATTTTTTTAATATTATTTGGTGTGTATAAATTCTATAGGTCATATGCATGGCTGCACAAAAGTTCTCAAGTACATTTTCTTTTATTCAAGGAAATTGAGGAATGGAAACTTTCAACTGTGCTATGCGTTTAACTGAATGAACTTTGCATACTATCTAATATTAAATATATAGTTTATATACAGGATTTCAAAAAAAAAAAAAAAAAATTGAATCCTTTTTTAGAGGATAATCACTGAAATTGGGTTTTACAATGCAATATGTTTTTTTCAAATTGTTGCTTTAGACATAATTTTTCACCTTAATCAACTCTAAAGTTTTGTTATAGAATTCTGAATGTGTTGGAAAGTGTTTCATAATCTGTACCATACGCATAATTTTTCGTTCTTGATTTACTTTTCACGGAGACCGTTTTCGTACAGGCGCAGCCAAATGTTGTAATCCCACTCCTACGAATGAACTCCCGCCTCCCATACACCTTTTGGAAACTTCGTAAGCAGCTACCCCAAATGGGAGTCAGACAATGCGTTTTGTTTCCATTGTACATTATGCCCAGAAATTTCTTCTTAGAAGGATCAGTTACTTATTATTCTTCTGATAAGTAAACATGTTGATCCTATTACCTTTGGTTCTGACCATTAGAAAAGACACGTGTGTTTGCGTTTGAAAGACAGCCATAGTGTTTGACAGTTCTTATATTATCTGGAAGTCCATAGGCTGTGGTAATTTCGGTGTTCAGTTATTGCAGCTGTGAGTTTAAAAATTGTTACTTGTATTTTGTAGACGATTGCAGAAGTAATTGTGTTTTTCTGAATTCTCACTATTTTTCCGTAAGTGTGTAAATCATTTTACATTTGATTGAAACTGCTCAATTTAAGATTTGCTGTTCAACCTTCTTTTATAATATGTCTGCCCTGAATACCCTATATGGCGACTTTATGGACTGCAGGTGCACGGAATTCGCAGAAGAATTGATGAAATTTAGCAAAGAACTCTTAGAAAAAAACGATGAAAGCTCGCAATGCAGTGCGTTTGACCAATGTAAGATACAATGCATATGGAATAATAAGCGTATGGATGGTTTGCGTCTTTTGTCAACACCACCAGATATTTGTTTATTACTACTAGATACCATAGAGAAATTAATGTTCAAAGGTGTGGAACTATCACCGATACTTCTAGACTTAATTGCAAGAATCTATCTGAAAATGCCCGGGCAAGACTGCTTTTGGTATCTCGAAAGTATCTACAGTGAACCACTTTTTGTTAGTAATGGTGAAACTGCTCGAGTATTAGCTGCGTTCCGTGCAAAAACAGACTTTATGAAGCTGCTCAAGGATTTCAATCACCTTTCCAGTCTGCCAGCAGAATCTGATCTCCTAAAAGAGGAAACAACAATAATCATGCTAAATTTTCTGTGAGTAATTTTTCCTTCTTTACTGTATCTGGGTCTCTTTTATATTTTCATTTTTAGGTGCGTTCGAAATTATACAAGCAATATAAAAATTTTGTTTATAAAGTCAATTCCTACTTAGGTCATCAAAGAAAAATTTAATATAATCCCTTAAGCTAATATTAGTTTTTGTTGCATTAAAATAACTCAATTTGTTGATTTTCTATAAGCCAGTAGATTTACAATGGAAGTCTATGGGAATCTGGCGAAATATTAGAGATATCGCCAAATTGGCGTCACTTTTGGCGACTCATTTTGGTCGCCAAATTTGGCGATATATCGCCAAGTTGGCGACACACTTGGCGGTATTTGGCGACAGAACAGGGCCCCCTATGGTAACCCCCTTATAGATATGAAGATGCATTAAATGCTTCAATAACCAATGGCCGCCATTTTGTCTCCCATGTAAAACTAAAATTAATGAATTAATATTTGAAAAAACTGTATTAACTTCAATTGCCATCCAGTACAAGTTTAAAAAAAATTATTTCAACTTGATAGGATGAATAATAAGTATTTTATTAACGATTGAATATTTGAACAAGATATATAAATAAATAAATAAATATAGGGAGAGTGTGAACTAATAGTAGGAATTGAATAAATACGTAGCACCTATAGTCGTCGTCTGATCCGACCTTCTGTTCGCATAAAACAGCGCGAAAACCACCCAACCGGATGGTTTGAAATTTAATATATAGAATCGGTGCAGAATTTTGTCGAGTCAGTTCAAATATTATGAAAATCGAATCAAAACTTAAAAAGATATTAATAAAAGCTTTCTTCATTCTATTAAATCCTATCATACGTCATTAATTCAATGATAATCCATGATAGGAAATGATTCTATGCTGCCATGGTGATTATTCTATTAAATTCTACCATACGTAATTAATTCAATGATATCCCATGATAGGTAATGATTCGAGGTTGCCATGGTGATGACGTTCTTTTTAAGACAGAGTCCAATTATTTTCGTATTACTGAATGGTAATACATATAATCGTAATAAATTTTGTATTCATGCATTTTTGCATAAGAGTGCAAAAGCTATTGCACCAAGATTTGAATATAAAACTAGTTAAAGTAAGAACGTGCCTTATTTTCCACGTTTGATGTACAATTTTCGACTTGTATAAAATCTAAATTTATTTACAGGCATCCCTTGACTTGACTTACGTAAATAATGCGTTCCGTAAAGTTTTACTTGACTTGAATTTTACGCAAGTAGAATTTGTAAGTTGCTTAGGTAAAATTTTGTAAGAAAATGTAATATTTATTATATATATACTATTATGTATATATATACATATATATATATATTATTTACACCATATTATTTTATAAATAAAGCATGACAGTATTATAGTATTTACTCTTATAGGAAATATGAAAGTATTAAAAAATATAAAAACAAACTTAAAGAACACTTTTTAAATATCTTGTGGAATAATGGGATTTATAAATCTAACATTGATTAATTGATTTATAACAATTTTGAATTTGCATCAAATAACTATAAAAATAAGAAATAGTGAAAGAAGACTAATTTTACCTATTCTCCATGAGTTTCTGATGGCAATACAAATGAATAACAATTGCAAAGTAAGATAATTCGTGATAAGCAAGCACACAAAATTTATTTATTATGAACAGGATGGCCCGCCCGTCGTTGCCCGGGCTCGTAATAATATTCTTAAATGAACCTGGAGTTTGTATCGCAGGTCCGTACAGAAGAGGGGGGGGGGGGGGGGTAGGATAGAGACAGTGCAAATTACCAGGGCCGAACTCTGGTTCAGGTTCAGTTGGAAAGTTGTGTAAAGTCACAGCTTAAGGTTTTGAATTTTTATTTGTCTCACACTTTAAACTCTTTTATTCAAAATTAATTGATGAATTCAATTAAAATTTAATTATGTTTTCAATATTTTAAATTTTTATTCAAAACTTTTAGATGAAAAAGTAATTACAAATGCCTCATAAACTGTAACACTGAAAAATAAATAAATAGAATTGCAAGCAAATACTGCTATATAGATTTTTAAAAAAGGTACTATCCAGCAAATTTATTTTCTAATAGAGTAAAGCCTGTTTATAACAGAATCGTGCAATAAACTGAAAAAAAAAAAAAAAACAAACAGATTTTAGTACCCCCCCCCCCCCCCCCCAAAAAAAAAATGCAATTATGCTTTGTCAATTTAAAGAGCCTGCATGAAACGCAATTTATCACTGGTCGTTTCCACCAAAGCAGGTTTTATTGTATTTTACTTCTGGTGTATTGTATTTGTATATTACTCCCTGTATTGGAATTACTACCGTGACGCGCACACTCTTTGTATGGCCAAATTTGTATCATTTTATATTTTTAGACAGTTTTCTTTTGACGCCATCTAGCGAGGCTTTTTATATCAAAGATTTTTTTTAAAATATTATTGATATAGATCAGCCATACTGAACCTTTTTTCCTCCCGGGCCGCAAACATATGTTTGAGACGTTAGGCGGGCTGCACAGAGCAATACAACAAAGTTAATACTGTCAGTGGTTTAAATGTTTGTCGGAGAAAACAGTTACCAACAAATTTTAAAAGCAGTATTTACGAACAATAAACTTCGATCTTTATTACAAATGCTGTAAAAATAGGTCATGAAGTTTGTTGTTTGGAAATAGTAGGTTAAAAATATTTTGGTGTCAAGCTTTTTCGCGATAAACGTTCAACCCAAAAAATCAGTATTAGATATATAATGCGCATAAAACGTTATAATATAATAATCAACAATGTAGAATGTCAAAGTTCTAAAGAAAAAAATCATCGTATTTTCTCTAATAAATAAATCTTTTGCCCAATGCAAAAGTTTCATTTTATTTTAATTGTAGAAATGTACAGTGCAAATCTAATAATTTGGAAGAAAGTTTGTTTAGTGTTGAAGATTAAGAAATACATGCAACATTGTGGTACAAATGGGAGTACATATAAAATGAACTTTTGAATAAGAAAACGGTATTTAAGATGTTTTAACATATAGTTTTAAATGAATTAAAAATATTAGGACAAATTGCAAAAATGTATATCTATTTCAATTCAAATTTCAACTTACAAGGAGAGGGTCCGAGGTTGGCCTCACCGAATGAATTTGTGCGTAAATACGGGTTAGCTCTCCCTTAGGGCCCATATCCCTCGTGTTGATAATTGGCCGTCATAAACGCATTCAACCAACCGAATGAATTTGTGTATCGATACAGTATAGTTAGTATATAAATATATGAGCACCATAAAGCGTAACCCCCAGAAAATTTTTAGAAAATTAGTCGCAAAGTTTAAACTACAGTTCATAATCGGATAAATTTCCTTCTTTGCACGCGTTCTGTATAGTGATCGGCAGAATGCTGAATTTGAGTTTTTTCGGCCCGGCTTCAAATCCAGGTTGGGCTTGTTTTTCGGAACGAAAACTTTTATCAAACATTTTGAACCGCAATTGAAAAAATATGTATAATAAATTAATTAAATTAAAGTAAAAACGTATATTTATATGTCTATAGACCAGAAATTTTTTGTTGTTATTTAAAATTATTTACAGTTATTTCAATGAATATCAACAATTTTTAACAGAGAAATAAATTAAAATAAGTGAACAAATATATTAATTTCATTTTGTTTCCTCACTCAAATACTACAAATATTTGATGGTTTATTAAAACTATGCTTTTATATTTTTAATGTGATTTTTACAGTCTGGGATTCTTGATTTTTAATTAGAATAAGTGTCTACGTAGTTGTTTTCTTGTTTAATATTTTTATAATGCACTTTAATTATATAAATACAATTTTAAGTGCGAATCTTTGCCTGTTTATATATTTAATGAAAAGTAAAGATAAAATAAATAAATAATAAGAATAACAAACTAAAAAAAAGTCAATTGGAACTTTTATAGACTTATAAAATTAAGCTAATTTTTTAATTTATTTACTGATATTTACATAAATAAGCTACTATTTTTCACAGATGTATCGATTTTTACGAACTCGCTTTTAACTTAACATTTTTTTTTAAATCTTGGATTCTTATGATTATAGTTAGAATAACCGTCTTTGTACTTAAAAATAAGTTCTAAAAAGATATTGAATTGCTCAAAATAGTTATTACGAAGGTAATAATTACAAAACTATAATTACAAATCCAAAAATCCGAAAAAAAGTCATTTAGAATTTTAAAAAGGGTATTAAAAAATCATCAAATATTCGAAATACTTTCATATAGAAACAAAATTAAAATAATATAATTATTCACACATTTATATTACGTGTTTTAACTTATCTCTCCGTGAAAAATTGTAGATTATTCATGTAAATAACTGTAAATAATTTTAAACAACGACAAAAAATTTCTGGTCTATAGACATAAATATGCGTTTTTTTTCTTTCTTTTTTTTTTTTTTTTTTACTTTTCATTATACATTTAAACATGCAAAATCCCGTAGTTAAAAAAGGACTTATATGCTACAAAACGTACATTTAATTCATATTTTTCGTAAATTTAAATTATTATACATATTTTTTTCAATTGCTGTTCGAAAATGATTGATAAAAATTTCGTTCCGAAAAACAAGTCCGAACCGGATTTGAACCCGGGCCGAGGAAACTCAAATCCACCGTGCTGCCGGCCGCGCTTCTGAACCGCTTGCCAAAGAAGGAAATTTATCCGATTATGGACTATAACTTAAACTTTGCCACTTATTTTCTCAAAACCCCCTGGGGGTTGCGCTTTATGGCGCTCTTATATTTATATACAAACTATACTCTATCGATACACAAATGTTCATCGCATTCGGTGAGACCAACCTCGGACCCTCTCCTTGTTGGTCCTGCCGAGTTTAGAACTCGAAACCTTTCGTACAGAAAAAGAAAGCGTTAGACGATTACGCTAACAGACATAACGATAAGTAGAGTCAATTAAGGTTCTGTTCCCTATCGAAGAGTAAAAGTTTATTTTTCCTTTTTTGCATCGGTTTCATTAGCATAAGAACATAGACAGTGGACAGTTATTGTCGGCCGAATTCTCTGAAATTTTAATGGATCGTAAATATAACCAAAACCAAGCCCTTTTTTAAATTTCACAAAAAAATATGCATACTTAAGAGAGAATACAAATCGCCCAATTTGTCGAAGTTTTAACACATTTTTTTTTGTAAAAAATGTTCTACCCGTCCGAACGTTTTGAAATTTTTGTAGGGGATGTAAATCTGATCTATTGAGTTACTCTAAAAAGATTGTGTTAAAATACGGACGTTTAGTTGCTTTTAGCGTAGAAAAAATATTCTCTCCCTGAGACGCGAAGTGACCTGCATTTGACAGTGTATTTGAAAAGGTTAAAATTCATATTTTAAAAAATCATTTACACCATCGATTTGAAGAAGGTTTCAGATTTATACCTACCCTTTTTGAAAATTTTCTTCCAAAAGATTAACTGCGATATTTTTATGAATTTATTGCGCCAATTGAGACATAAGAGTCCGCTTTTTCGGAATATGTCTTTCAATTTTAACTGTACCGAACGGTTTGGTCGATTTGGATTTAAAAAAAAAAAAAAAAACAGAAATACAGTCGAAAGTCAATATTTCTTCGCTAGTTTCTGATGCTTTAAAGAGTTTGTACGCATGCGCCGACCGGAGATAAAATAAATGACATTTGATGAGAGTGAGATGCGTATGTAAATTAATTATTCAGCTAATAACTAAAATTTTAAAATCTGAAAACTAGGTACATTAGGAGAGGCCTTGGACTATCTTCATAAAAATTTTGAGCCTCGTACGTGCCGTAGATTTTGTTAGCGTTGGGTTGATTTTTGACGGCCAATTATCTACACTAGGCATATAGGCCCGGGTGGGAAGTGCCCTCCGTGGGGGTCTTTCTAAGGGAACCTAATCCGTATTTACGCATGGAAAATCCACGGCTCGAAGAAAACCACGAAAACTCCGAACGATTAGGCCGACGGGCGCGATTGGGGTCGAACCCAGCACCTCCCGTCTACCAGCTTCGAGAGCAGAACCTCTCGGCCACTGGTGGGGCAGATTTTGTTAGCCGTCGTACACAGACAGACACACTCACAGGGCGAAACTTTCTTTTATTAGTATAGATTAGATGACTGCTTATGAATAACTAACAATAAATATTAAGTTGCTTTGTTACAGATTTGATTGTACCTACCCTATATATGTAAAATCCTAATGAAACGATTTTATGAAACGACTGAATAAACAACTGATTATGCTTCACGGCGATTTCTCCTAAAATATGGAATATTTTGCAATGTAATTAACACCAAAAATCCGTATTGATCCGCAGATCTCAAAACTGGTATTAGAATTTTTAAATTCGAATTAGTTTTCGAAATATTAATTTTTTTTCTAATTTTAAATACTTTTCTCTAATGATGGTAACTCAAATTTTAATCATAGCGGATATATATATTTTTTCATATTTTAGAAAAAGTTATTATTTTAAGCTAATCTGGCGACCAGTTTGGCCTCCCTTAAACGTATGCTAAGAAATGTATCATGTTACTTTTATTCATAATTCAATTTGTATTTCATTATCATTTTATTTAATACAAAACTTTCATTTAAAACTGAAACATTTAAAATAAATGTCTTTCACTTCTTTCTTTTTTTTTAAAAACGAAACGAAGAGAAAAATATTAGGCACAGATGTCATATGCGCAACGCGGTACCTAATTGGCGCTAAAATGGCGTTATTTTGCCTAACATGGTAACCCGGCTATTGTTGCTTATTTATTAATAAATGTTTATTTGAATTTACTTTCTTTTTATTTACAATAAAATGTTATAAATTGCCCAGTGGCAGAAAGTTTTGTAGCTGTCTGCGACAAGCTTTTAAAATTTCATAATCCGTCTGCAAATTTTGTATGTCATTTTAATGAATAAATAATAAATTAAACTAGGAATTTTTTATCATTCTATTTAAAACATGGTAAGCATGATGCATTCTCATTAATTTTGCTTATAATATTTCATCATCTAACTTCTTGTAGAATTTCAAAAGTGTGAAGGATAAGTAAAACCACACATAGGCAATAACGATGTTTTTAAAAACCTTCGGAAGCTTCAGAGGACTCAAGCGCGAAAAGCACTGAGTTTTTTCTAAAACCCTTGAATGAAATCTGCAGCCTTTTGAGGAAATTATTATTATTATTTTTTTTTGTAATTTTTTGGTGAAATTCACGTTTTTTCCATGGCTTTTTGACGAATTTATCGTTTTTTCCGCAATTTTTGGACGAAATTTGCGTTTTTTTCGTGATTCCTTGACAAAATTCGAAATTTTCTTTTCTGTGTCTTTTTGAGGAAATTATTTTTTTGTAATTCTTCGGTGAAATTCACGTTTTCTCCATGGCTTTTTGACAAATTTTGCGTTTTTCCTGCAATTTTTGGACAAAATTTACCGCGGTTTTTTTTTTTTTTTTTTGCGATCTTTTGACAATATTCGCGTTTTTTCCACAATCCTATGACGAAATTCACGTTTGTTCCGCGATCCTTTGGCGAAATTCGTACTTTTCTGTGATCCTTTGATGAAATTTGCGTTTTTTCATGATCCTCTGACGTAATTCGCATTTTCCGCGATCTTTTGATGAAATTTGCATTGTGTCCGCGATCCTTTGACGAAATTTGCGTTTTGTTCGCGATCCTTTGACAAAATTTGCGTTTATTTCACGATCCTTTGACGAAATTTGCGATTGTTTCACGATCCTTTTCGAAATTCGCGTTTTTTACGCAATCTTTTGCCGAAATTCGTGCTTTTTACGCGATCTTTTGCCGAAATTCGTGCTTTTTTTTGCCAAAATTCACGTTTTTTACCCGATCTTTTGCCAAAATTCACGCATTTCCCCCGATCTTTTGCTGAAATTAAAGCTTTTAACGCGATCTTTTGATGAAATTCACACTTTTTACCCGATCTTTTACCGAAATTTGCGATTGTTTCACGATCCTTTTCGAAATTCGCGTTTTTTACGCAATCTTTTGCCAAAATTTGCGCTTTTTACGCGATGTTTTGCCAAAATTCACGTTTTTTACCCGATTTTTGCAAAATTCACGCTTTTTACCCGATCTTTTGCTGAAATTCACACTTTTTACGCGATCTTTTGCCGAAATTCACGCCATTAACACGATCTTTTGCCGAAATTCACACTTTTTACGCGATCTTTTACCGAAATTCGGTCTTTTTATGCGATATTTTGCTGAAATTCGCGCTTTTTATGCGATCTTTTACCGAAATTCGCGCTTTTTATGCGATCTTTTGCCGAAATTCGCTCTTTTTACGCGATATTTTGCCAAAATTCACGTTTTTTACCCGATCTTTTGCCAAAATTCACGCCTTTTACCCGATCTGTTGCCGAAATTAAAGCTTTTAACGCAATCTTTTGCTGAAATTCACACTTTTTACGCGATCTTTTGCCGAAATTCACGCCATTAACACGATCTTCACGATTCACTTCCCGAGAAGATATTTTAAACATGCGAGTGCATCAAAAGTCCATAGACTTAACATTACGCTGGAGAATTCCGAAGATAAGTGACCAGCCCCCTTAGCATACGATGTTAAAAATTTCTGTAAAAACACAGAAAAAAAAAAGACTCTCGGATGATTGGTTTTATTGGCACAAAGTCCACATTTGGACTGGGAGCGTTAAACACGAGTCCAAATGTGTTAAGGGGGTTGGTCACTCAGTCCGATTTCCCCTCACTAATGTAAAGTCTATGGGCATTTAATGCATTCGTATATTTAAAATATCTCCTACCGAAATTAATATTTTTAACTTTTTTTTGTGTGTGTCTACCCTTCCTAAAAGATGTCTCTTTATTTCTTAGTTCTCAAAATATATAACGACTTATTATACTTACTTATAAATATTTAATATTTTATGTGTTAAAAGAGGGTGAACTGTGAGTAAGCTTTTAACACTTCCTATAAAATTAAGTCTATGCTTTAGAAATATTTTGAGAAGTAAGAAAAAAAGATACATCTTTTAGGAAGGGTACACACACACACACAAAAAAAAAAAAGTTAAAAATATTAATTTCCCGAGGAGATATTTCGTCATATCGAAAGACTCAAAAGGATAAAGACCGTTCGATTACATTAGTTCTCGGTTTAATGCAGTAGATTGAGGTCAAGATTTTATAGACATTTCCTTTTATATATATATAAAATTCCCTGTAGGAATTTCTATGTCTTTACTTAAAGCTGTTCTCAAATCCAAAAGGGCTACTTTGTAACATAAGTTTTAATTTATTTTTGTTCGGAAATGCATGAAACTAGCAGGTGTTGTTGTTCAGAAACTATGTAATCGAACTGTTTTTTTTTTCCGTTTTCTCTTTTGCAAACGTAATAGATTTTTCAGAAAATATCGTCAAAGTGGGCGTTTTGAACCGAATTTCTGCACGAAAGAAGAATAATCACTCAAGGAAGGGTGAGTAAGCCTTTGTCACGTGATCAAAACCGCTTTTATAACTCAATAGGTAATTTATTTATCAAAAAATGGAAAAAAACAGTTCGTTTCCAAATTGCTTCCATAGTCAGGCCTTCCGATTCTATATCTTTCCTTTAAAAAAGGAATTAGAAAATGTGTCAAAACGTTTTGCTATTGTTGAGCAGAGCAGTTGAGAACAGTCTTGACGATATTTTCAAATTTGTTAGAACTGTAATTCAAAATACACACTTTTAAAATTAATTTACAATTTTATTAGAAATATTAAAGAAAATTTTGTTTAAAAATTAGAATGTTTTAGAAAGGGAAAATTCATCTTTGGAGAGTTAGCGGGGATTTTTTCGACAATCACTTTGCAGTTGTTTCTTTCAGCATGTGCATGAAGCTTGATAATATTAAAAATAAGTTAAAAGTAAAAGTATTTTCCCGCTGAATCATAAAAGACATCCTTCACGCACAGTAGCTATAGGGGAGAGAGGGACACCTTTGAACATTTAAAAAAAAATCCACATATTTCTTACTTGAATTATATTTATTGAATTTTAAATATTTCGTGAGAGTAAGAATGTAATTTTGTATCATATGAAATGAAAAATTACAGTTTTTCAAATAAATGAAATATGTTGTAAAGCTTTAAAAAGCTGAAAGTTTTCTGTTCAAACCTGCCCCATGTATTAGTACCTTTGAATGAGTTAGGGGCACCTTTGAACAAATAAACAAAATATGCAAATATTGACAGTTTTTATTAAAAACTGCATATCTTTTTAAGATATAAAATAATAATAAAAAAATTACACAATTACATTTAACTGAAATTACTATTTTTTATTATTTAACCAAATTTGCATCCATCAAAGAACATTGTTGAGACAGAACGGTCCAATTATGTTTAATTGTGGCAACTTTTTTATATAATATCCTTAAAATCCACCAAATTGAATTGATATCTGATGCCTCTGGAAAATATATCGTATGTTCTCCAGTGCTGTGTTTGGGGGGGAACGCGTGGGAACGCCGTTCCCAAAAACAGTTGTATTGAACTTGGTTTGAACAGTCTAAAAAAATATCGCGCACGAGCACAAACATTCCATTTTCTTCCAAGCGAAACAATAATTATTGTTATTTATTATAACGATAATTATAAAGTTTATTGATACTGGAGATGAGCCTAGAGAGCTAAATCTCCTTCTCCAGACTGTGAAAACTATACCCATTTAAACGTCTGACAGCGAAAGATTATTCAGCTGTATGAATAAGATGACCGATGCGAGAAACTCACTCCTTATTGAAAAAGCTAGTTCACTTATTTTCATAATCCGTGTAGGATCTCCCTTAACCCTTTCCGGCACACTGTACCCGGTTCGGGATACCTAATTTTAATTCCAAACTTACGAACGGCACCAAGAATATTTTAGTAAAATATTGCTTTTACAATGAATAGTTAAAGTAACATGCTTTTAATTTCTAAAAAAGTCGTTTTAAAATTCCGGTGCAAGTCAATCATTTCATCATTTTACAACAAAAATTGCCCGTGCCGGAAAGCGTTAAAAGAATTTTGTCCTGAACCATATGTGAAATCTTGGTTGCGATCTTGAAGAGGATTAGCCGACGAGACAGCTTGTCGTAAATCAAAGGGCACAGAAAACACCTCCCATTAACATTCTTTATGGAAACTTCTATGCTAGATGTGCCAGTAAGTACTATATGGATTTATTTCTGTTATTTCAATTAAACTTTTATTCATGATGGAAAATGTTACTATGAGATTAGTTAAATATTGCTTTTAGATGAATGCTATACAAATACTATACTATAAAAACTAGAATATAATAATTATAACTGTTAAATTAAAAAAAAAAGGTCAGATTTGGCTAAATGTTTGGTAAATTGGCTCTTTGCATAGCGAAAATTCGGTAGCATCAACATCTTACTCTATGAAAAGGTGAGTTCCCACAAATATTTTTTTCCAACTACAGCACTGATGTTCTCTTTTACGAAGAAACCTGACATTAAGGCTGTTCTCAACTGCTCTGCTCAATAAGCGCAAAACGTTTTGACACATTTACAAATTCATTTTTTAACGGAAAGGTATAAAATATGGAAGCGATTTGGAATTGACTGTTTTTTCCATTTTTTGATCAATCAATTACCCATTGAGTTATAAGCGATATCGAGAAAGTGACAACGCACGTCGAGCACGTCGCTCTTGAGTGATTTTTCTACTTTCGCGCGGAAATTCAGTTCAAAAGGTCCACTTTCACATTATTTTCTGAAAGATCTATTGCGTTTACAAAAAAATGGAAAAACAGCTCTATGACATAGTTTCTGAACAACAACACCGGCTAGTTTCGTGCATTTTCGAATAAAAATAAATTAAAACTTATGTCAGGAAGTTGCCCTTTTGGATTTGAGAACAGCCTTAAGCAATTTAATCTGACCAAAGTAATGAAGAGTTCTTTTTCCATGAAACTGAAGTAAAATGAAATCATTTACGTTCAAATTGTTATAGAAAATGGATAAAACCCAGAAATAATGTTTACCATTGTAAATGAAACAGTATAGGTTTTGTTAGACAAATCTGCTAAATCATGAATTATTGTTGTATGTCCTGAATTTGCCTGTAGTTGAAGCCTTGCATCAGTACAACTTTCATATTAAGTATAATAACACTTAATTAATATCTTAATTTTCATATTTAAAAAAAATGCAACAATAATAATATTTAGATACATCTATATCTCTTTACTTCATAGTTTTAATTGTTCAATGGTGCCCCGTCACATGGAATTTAGCATTACAACGATTTACTCAATTAGGTTTGAGAATTTGAAGAAAACAAACCTTATAAGTTAAAGCTAACATCTTTATTTAGGTATTAAATACCGTATATACTCGTGTATAAGTCGAAGAATTTTAGACAAAATTTGGGAGTTGAAAAGGGGGGGGGGGTCGGCTTATACTCGAGTTAGTCAAAAAAAAAAAAAATCCCAGATACTCGGCGAATGGGCAAGTCTTTTAAGTAATCACACATGGGTCTAGGTTAGAGAGATATAAAAGCGGACAATGGTCATTTCTCTGCGATTGACAAAAAAGCTTAACAATAACGTCCCTGTAATTGTTCTGCATCTATTTTCTCTTCGGATGGAATTCAGTTTCAATACAGGGTCGTTCCTTTCAACATTTTAATCCCCTTCTTAAAAAGAGTTCAACTTTAGAATGCTTCTAGTTATCTCTCGCAAAAGTTCTACTATACAAAGAAGTACTATATTTTAGCAATCTAAATAAATAAATAAAAAAAAAATGTTTACCCTTGTAAATAAAGTTTAAATAGAATTTTGAAAGTTTTTTTGAGTATCCTTAAATTGATGTGAATAGATTTAAAAAAAAATTAAGCTTCTTCTGTTTTACATAATTTTTGACTTCATTTTTTTTTCAATGGCAATACCCAATTTTGACAACATAAATGAACTCTACACCCTTCAATTAGCCTCAAAACAAATGTTTATGCAATTCGTACCATAAGTTTCCAAGAAATTAATAATTTTAAAACGAGCGTATTTTAAGGGCTATATCCAAATTGAAATTCGATACTCGATTGTTAAACGAGAGAGCCTCCTTCTTGATCAAGGCACCTTAAGCTCCACTCAAACAGTCAATGAAGCCTGTTAGAGCAGAAGAAATTTCAAAATATCTAGTCACTTCTATCATAGACGGCCCCTTAAACAATAATTTTGCCGATTTTTACGCATAATTTTAAAACTACTTGGAAGAAAAATGTGAAATGATTTCCATAAAGCAGGACTTAATAAATCTAAATCCATCAAAAAAAGAAAAAAAAATGTAGGTTGCAATTCATAATTTTTTCAAATATTAATTTCATAATTTATAATTCATATCATAAAATTATGAAATTTGCAAATTCAGAGTATTTATGTTTGGGTATATTAGTATTATTGCTACACAAAATATTAGCCCATTAGGAGCATAATTTCAGGAGATATGAAAATGTAATTTAACATTAGAAGCACTAAATTTTGAATGTTTATAATTCAAAAACTTATCATTCAAATTACTTGAAATTTGGTGTCTAGGCATAGGTTGAACCGAAGTTTTGAAATATCTCGTTAAAATTGGGCACTGCCTTTGAAAAAAAATGAAGTTTGGATTCGTTTTAATATGTAGATGGCCTCCTAAGTAAATTTTATATACATCATTTAAAAGTAGTCTTTATTTCCAATCGTTCGGTACCAGTAACTTTCTTCTACGATAATTTGTCGAGGACTTAGTTTACTTTCTTTTTTACACGACTGTACGTACTAATTATATTATGATGAATGCAAATCTTAAGAATCAGAAAAAGAAAAATTTGAGAACTCCAAAACGAACGATACATTTTGAAAGCAATTTTACATTAAAAATATCAGTATTCAAATTTCAATGCTGCTTTGAGCCTGTCAGGCTCCAATCATGACTAATTGGGACCCTGGGCAAAGATAAATTAGGGGGCCCCATTCGAATCATTGCAACATATTCAAATAGAACTGATGGCCAGTGATATGTGTAATCCATAAACCATATTTTCGCTCTTTGGATTTTAAATAGAAGAAAATTCTTAGCTCCGTTAATTAAATTAAGTACCTTAATTAATAAAAATAGTTTTTTTTCTTAGCACAGAACGACTCATATAATTTTAGCAACTTATTAAATTCATTTTAAAGTAATATCAACTTATGGAAGAGCTGGAATTGCAAGGGAAAAAAAATAATGTTTTTATAAATTAATATATGGATTTTGGGGGCCCTTGAGGTCCGGGACCCCTTGGCAATGTCCCGATTTACCCATGCGATAACAAGAGTCTGGAGCCTGTTGTTATTTAGCTGGCATAATAGATTTGAAGAGTTAACTCTTAATATTTAAGAAAATGCTGTTATGGCCATTTTTAGGGTTTCGTTCACCTGACAAAACTCTATTCGTCTCACTCCTCTGTTTGTCTTTCCGTCACAGAGCCCGTTCTTAGAAACTATATAGGTTGGAGACTTGAAATTTTGGATTCATATAACTGAACACCTCACATCAAATGACAAATCATAAAATTTTGAAAAAGTCTTATATTTACCCCCCTGGGCTCTAACTTGTGTATTTTAAGCAATTTTCCTAACTCAGCCCCTAATTAAGTTGGAGACGTGAAATTTTGCATACTTATAGCAGAACACTTTCGATCACAAGAAAAAAAGAAAAAAAATCCTATATTAATTACCTTTCCGGGCTCTAACTTCTGTATTTTTAGTAATTTTCTAACCCCCACCCTTTTCACCCAGGATGCACTTTTCTAACTTTTGCCGACACTCCTTTGACCACTCTTTCATATTATGCACCATAACAGTACATATTTTAGTTTCAATTTTTACCGCGAGGTGGCGCCTACCTATCTCGGAAGCTATGGGCCCGATCCCCTCGACTAATATATCTACGGATAGTTTGTAAAACAGAGTTTCGTTCGGATAGAGGTTTGTTTAGGAATTAGGATAGAGTGCGTCTCCTGGTTGCGAAATGTGGAACTAACAGATTTTGCAAAAGGATAAAGTGTTTTGAAAGGAATGTTAAACGAAACCCTCTGTGCGATCTGTAATCACACTTACCCACTTGTTTTTTTTTTTTTTTTTTTTTTTTTTTTTCCCTCTGCAAATTATTTTGTTTCATCTTTATAAAATAGGAAAAAACCTATGCGGGAAATTTCGATGTTTAAATGACATGAATTGAGAAAATAGATTATACTCATGATTCTAGGTCAACTATAGGGAATTATCAATTGCGTACCAGCTGTCCAATTGTCACCAGAGTTTTCTAATAGCATTATTTGCCTTATTTGATGAATAAATTTGTGTAATACTATAAAAAAATTAGTGGTCACACTTGGTCCGCTAGTGTGCAGCTGTTCTATCACTGCAACTAGTTCACAAATTACAATGGTATTTCGAAATTTTCAGAGTTTTTTTTATATTTTGTTACAAATAATGTGGCATCTGAAAAAGGCAGTATGCAGCCCTTTTTTGACCTGTTCTCTTAAAAACTTTTTACTATCATTCAAGAATTAAGGAATTTATTATAAAATCAACATATAATCCTATAAGTATATGTATATAAACATTAGCGAAGATACAGCAGTACAATGAATTAAAATATGTTAGTGGATACCGTTAGACACAAACAGGGGAGAGACTCCAAAAGAATATTTCGCGAGACAAGTATAATCAATAAAATATATTCCTATGATTAATTTCATTGATTTACTATTTAAAACAGTTTTTTCTAGTAATTTTAATTAATATAAAATTCCATCAACTATATAATTATGAGACTAGGCTGTTTTTTTTATTCATGTAGCCTGAGCTTTCTACTGAAATTATTATTATATTTTTTAATGAAATCACTTTATTTGTAGATGTACCGCATTCGCTATTAAAAAAAAAAAAAAAAAAAAAAAAATATATATATATACATATATATATATATATATATATATATATATATATATATATATATATTTAATTTTAAAAGCCCTTTATGAAATTTCTTCACATTTGGTGGCAATTGCGTTACTTACATCGTTGAAGAGAGAAGGGAAACGGTAACCGGAAAAAAGGTGACCGGAAAAAACGGGACCGGAAAAAACAAGAGCGGAAAAAACGGGACAAGGAAAAAACGGGAACGGAAAAAACGTGACAAGGAAAAAAGTGACCGGAAAATACGTGACAAGGAAGTGTTAAATATTGAACTTGTCGATAAATAAATGCTAAAAACTAAAGTAAAGTTTTTCCACTGTCAGTTTCTTACAGCGTAGGAGGGGGGGGGGGGGACAGAGTTAATGGGTGTGTTAGACAATTCTAAGATTTGATCCAAGAAAACACAATATTAACATTTCATTAACAGAAGTTTAACATGACTTCTACTAGGGACAAGCTGGTGCTTTCTACGGGGGAGGGGGGGGGGGTGGATTAAGGAAATACAACTTATAGATTCTTTCAACTTCACATTCGCGATCGCGAATACAAATATTTTTCGTCGATGTCTACGAATGCTAATATTGAAAAAAATTGAAAATTCGCTTACGATAATTCTAATTAACATCACTACTTGATATTTGATATTCGCGAACGGTAATACCAATATTTTCCGTTGATGTTTAAGAATGCTATTATAAAAAAAAAAAAAAAAAAAAAAAAAAAAAAAAAAAAAAAAAATCCTGAATATTTGCATATGAAAATTCACATTTACACTACTACTTAATTTGGACATTATGTGAATAAGAATGCTTTCCGTTGATAATTAGAATGCAAATACTGAAAAATGTTGTGAATGTTCGCATACGAGAATGCTCGTTTACATAACAACTTGTTTTTCGACTTACGCATATATAATATCATATAAACTTTTTTTTTTTCTGTAAATTTTAAAGAAGTCAGTTATAATAGATTCGATCGGAAAGTTTTATTTTTATTATTTTTATTTTATTTAACGCTATTTGAATTTTTTCTTTATTAACATAAAATTATAATAATAATAATAACATTTTTTTAGACTTTCTGAATAACTTATCAATTTATAACTTTTTATGTCCTGATCAGTGGCATTAGTATTTTCAGATATTAACAGAAAAAATAAAGAAAAAATGTTAATAAGTAAATATCTTTGTTAAGATATGCCTAAAATTAGAAATTAGCATAGCTTGTTCCTTTTTTTTTTATATTAAGCAATTGATTGAAGTCGAATTTTTTGCAATTTTTGGTTTCATCATGGAATTTCCAGATACATTATTCTAAACATATAAACTAAACGAAATAAATTAAAATAAACATTTCTTTAAGATACCGGGATCACGGAAAAAAAGCGCACATAGGAAAAAACAAATTGGATAAAAGACCACGGGAAAGTATTCTATTTATTAAGTTGTATACATAACAGAAAATATAATATGAAGTTTGTTTTTTAAGGAATTTAATATCTATTTTAAAAACATAGTAAACCTTATATTTTTTAAACGACATAAAGGCAATATTTAAATAAACAATTAAATTTAAAAAGTCAAACCCAACTGCGTAAAAAGCAAACTAATTAATTATTTCTCATCAACGTGAAACTATTTTTACAATTCCTACTATTAGCTCACACTTTCGCTATATATGTATATCTTGTTCAAATTTTCAATCGTTAATAAAATACTTATTATTCATTTAATCAAGCTCAAATAATTTTTTTTAACTTGTAGTGGATGACACTTGTGTTGATCCAGTTTTTTCAAACATTAATTAATTAAATTAAATTAATTAATATTCAATAATCGAGAGAGCCCTCTTCTTGGTCAAGGTATTTTAAGACCCAAAGAGTCCTCTTCTTGATCATCGCATTATAGTCAACGCCTCACGTCCATACCAGCCCCGCCCATTTATCAGAATGAACATAGAAAAAAATAAAATAAATCGGATAATTCCGCATGAAAATCCATTTATCTAAATTAAGAAGAGGGGACTTGCCCCCCTTTCCCCTTTTATATTCAACCAACGAATCTCCAAACCTAATGAAGGAAGCGCCATATCGGAATAAACCGATATATCAAACTTGAAGCAAATCGAAAAACTCTGCATGAAAAACCCATTTATTTAAATTAAGACGGGACTAGCCCCCGTCCCCCCCCTCTTCATACTTAACCAATAAACCTCCAAATTTAATCAAGGCAGCTCCTTAGCATAATAAACCGGTATAGTAAATGTGGTGCAAATAGAATAACTCTGCATGAAAAACACATTTATCTAAATTAAGGGGGTCTAGCCCCCTTTACCCCGTGTATACTTAATTAATGAACCTCCAAAACTAATCATGGAAGCTCCTTAACATAATAAATCGGTATACTAATTTTGGAGCAAATCGAATAATTCTGCAGAAAAACCCATAGTAGCCCCCCTTTATTCTTAACCAACAACCCCCAAAACTAATCAGGGAAGCGCCTTATCAGAATGAACCTGGAAAAAAAATTAAAGCAAATCGGATGTTTCTGTCAAGAGTTATCGCGTTACGTACACACAGACGTAAGTGCATACATACATACAGAACCTGCGTGCACATTAGCCCTTGGGCTTTGATAGCCTGCGAGCAAAAAGCAGGATAATGAAAAAAATCCTCTAAAGAAAATGCCTCCTCTCTTCGTCTTTATTTTATTCCCTTTACAAGCTGTGTACGTAATTTTTTCCCCTCCCCCTACGCCTTATAAAACATCTTTGCTCATATATAAACTATCAATAGCGAATTGAAAGAATCAATAAATTGTATTTCTTTATACCCCCCCCCCCCCCCTCCGTAGAAAGCACTAACTTGTCCGTTGTAGAAGTCATACTAAACTTCTCTTAATGAAATGTTAAAATTGTATTTTCTTGGACCAAATCTTAGAATTGTCTAACTCACCCATTAACTCCCCCCCCCCCCCACCCCACCCACGCTGTAAGAAACGGACAGTGGAAAATTTTTACTTTAGTTTTTAGCATTTATTTATCGACAAGTTCAATATTTAACACTTCCTTGTCACGTTTTTTCCGGTCACCTTTTTTCCTTGTCACGTTTTTTCCGGTCCCGTTTTTTCCTTGTCCCGTTTTTTCCGCTCTTGTTTTTTATGTCACGTTTTTTCCGGTTCCGTTTTTTCCGGTCATCTTTTTTCCTAGATTCAAGGGAAACAATGGGAATTACCATAAATACGCATACCATTTTCTTATTACAATAAAAAAGAAATTTTGAACAGAAAATGACGCCACGATTTAATAAAACGCATTTTAATTCATAAAGCTGTTACATTTCAATATTTTCTTCATTCCACTTATACTGAGACGCTGAAATCAGAATATTTCAGTAAGTGAAAATGACGTCATAGCAAAAATAAAATAAGTATTTTCTTTGATAAAACTAAATATTTTACTAAGTAAAGTATTCTAAAAGTAAATTTCTGGATTTAGCCGGCGCGCAGTTTAGAACCGCAAGCAAGAGTGTGAATATTTACATACAAAATTGTAACTGGGAAACATGACATCAAGATTACGAATGTAGTTATTAATAATCTATTGCACGTTAAAATATTTTTTAAATTGTGGATATGAAAAAAACGCACGTAAATTTTGCGACGCTGAAAACGACGTTATTTTTAGATTTTTTTGAAAAAAAAAAATTATAATCGTTTCGTAGTGGCGCAATTTTCGTTGATTTTTTATTACGTAATACCAAAGATCAAAGCCTCAATTAATAACTTCATAATTTCCTAACTTACTTGCATGTTACTGATTACATATAAGTTTAATATTTCAATAATTTGAAAAATTAAAATTAAACTTTAGTTAATATTATTTGTTTTAAGAGTTGGGATAGCTAATAAGATTGATTAATTATTGTAATGTTTTTTTTTTTTTTTTTTTTTTTTTTTTTTTTTTTTTTTTTTTTTTTTAAATTCAGTCAATCAGTTTTTTAAATATTTTTCTTCGTCGAATTCGACTCATTATTTGTTATTCCTCAAAACCTTTTTCTCGGGAAAATGGTACGTGTTGGAGAAATTTGGTAGCCATATTTAGATTTAGAAATGTCAGATCTATTGTTCACATATTTGTTTTGCAGGCAGGAGTTTTCTTTTCTTTGCCGACAACTGTGTTTAACTTCTAGGTAAAATAAATGCTTATTGCACATTTCACATGCAAAATGTGCACACTACATTTCAGAAATTTCTTTTCACCTGGAAAAATAAGGTATCTATTGTCCCGCTGTCACGTAAACAACTTAATCCCTTTCCATTGTGAATATTTGAAAAGGTTTAAATCTTATCTTTAATTTTACACAATTAGTAAAATTCCCCTAGGAAGTGCAAAACTCGCTAACCCCAAAAGAGATTCACTATACATTTCTTTGTACATTTTGTATCGAAGACCACTGAATTTTTAACATTCATAATTGGAGCTGTGTGCATATGAGTAGAGGTGCCTATTTATATTTAGTGGTATACTTTTGCACTAAAGTAGAATACTTCTACACAAAATTTTGGATTACCACCATCGATATTGAAAAATTTTTGCTTTGTATTCAACAGTTTATATTCCACAGAAACTTTTTAAATCAAGCTTGTTGATTTATATTCAAGTTAACATGGCAGAGCACGGCAACATGATCTGTCGATGCACAAATTTTGCTCAAGATTTATTGAACTTAAGCAAAGACTTGTTATCTAGAATAGATGAAATGTGCCAATGGAATTTGTTTGAACGTTTTTTAAGACAGTACTTACGAAATAATGGACATGATTTTGCAGCTGATTTTGGTGCAAGGCCCTGTACACTGGACATTTGTCGTAAGCTATTACGCAGAATGGGTGAATTTAAACGCAATGGAATGAGACCATCAAGTTTTCTTGTGGATTTAATTGCTCTTATCTACTTCAAAAATTGCGGCAAAATGTGTTGCTGCGTGGTATTGGAACTCGAGAAAACTACAGTTTTTCCGAGCGATGGTGAAAGTCTCCGAGTTTTGTGTAGTTTTGGCGTCAAACCAAATTTTATGAAGCTGTTGTTGGATTTCGGTTATCTGACAAAGCTTTCGAAAGACTCTCCTCTCCTATTGAAGGAATCATGTAAAATTTTGCGGTATTTCATGTAAGTAATATATTTTACCTTAAAAAAAAATGTTAATTGCAAAAAGAAATTGCAAAGCAATATTTGAACAAAATAATTAAAATATTTTTTTACTGAGTATACAAAATAAATAAATAAAAATGAATAAATATTCCTTTTTTGGAAATATTATTATTATTTATTTTATTTTATTCATTTATTTATTTACTTTTTACTGGAAAATATATTTGACATTGCTATTCCATGAAAATTTTAATGAAGCTTAAATATTTCATTTAAAAAATACTTTTCCTATCATATGATAAACTTCGATAAATATTATCCATAAGTTTCTCTTGTTTATCAAGTATTTATAAGAGACCGACTGGAGAAATTCTCCCATTCTGTCTCATTACCAGAGAAGGTAAATTTTAAAATGCATATCACATAAAAATGAGCGGTTCTCTTCTTTTTTTTTTTTTTTTTTTTTCTCTCCCAAGGGCAAAATTGCAAAAAAGGACATTGAGAAACTGAACTTTAAACTGATCATTCAACTCAAATTATAATTGAACAATTCTAAACTGTTCATTTTTGTAATCAGATTAAATTCCGTGAATTGTTTACTAAATATGTATAATGATATTTTGATTATGTTTGTATTACAAAGTAAACAGAAAAAAAAGAAAGAAAAATCAGTCGATTTCTATCATATATCTGTTACAAGTCTAGATATATATTTTTTTCTTTGTTGTGGATTTGTATTGCACAATTAATTTTAATTTCTTATTTTTTTAAAAATTATTACTATTATTATCATTTAATTAATTAAGGCTGTTCTCAAATCCAAATTGTCAAATTTATGACACAAGTTTTAAATCATTTTTGTTCGGAAAAGCAAAAAACTGCCCGGTGTTGTTATTCAGAAACTATGTAATCAAAAGATGTTTTACGTTTTTTGAAAACACTATAGATCTTTCAGAAAATTCTGTCAAAGTTGCCGTTTTGAACCGAGTTTCCTGATAAAAAAAAAAAAAAAAAAAAAAAAAAAAAAGCAAACGAAAGGAGAAAAACGTCTTGTCATGTGATTAAAAACGCTTATAACTCGACAGGTAGTTTATTTATCAAAAAATGGAAAAATCATTTCAATTCCAAATAGCTTCCGTTGTCAGGTCTATCAAAATGTGTACGTCATTGTGTCAGAAAGTTTCGGGCTTGTTGAGCAGTGAACTTGGGAACAGCCTTAAGGCTGTTCTCAACTGCTCCGCTCAACAAGCGCAAAACGCTTTGATACATTTACAAATTCCTTTTTTAACTGAAAGATATAAAATTGGAAGGCCTGACTATGGAAGCTATTTAGAATCGAACTGTGTTTTCCATTTTTTTTATAAATAAATTACCTAATGAGTTATAAGCAATTTTGATCACGTGACAAAGACGTTTTTTCGACTTCCTTGAATGGTTATTCTTCTTTCAAGCGGAAATTCGCTTAAAAAAAACGGAAACACAGTTCGATTACCCATTTTCTGAATAACGACACCTGCTAGTTTCATGCATTTCCGAATAAAAATAAATTAAAACTTAATATAAAGATACCCTTTTGGATTTGAGAATTTTCCTGATCTCCAGACTTTTTATTTTGTATTTTTGTATTTTTTTCATTTTCATTTTTCACTCAAATCAAACAGTGATAATTAGGAATATGTTATTCAAAAACACATCTTAGCAAGTTGGAAATTGTTCGTCAAATGTGGCAAGTGAGGTGCGTTCGTACTGTAACTAGTTTTATAAATATTTTTTGCACCGCATATTGTACTGAATGTATATTTTAGTGCACGTCGTAAGTGCCTATCAATTTCATTTTGCTCGAAAGGCTGTAACATCATTTAAATGCACTTGCAATAATTTATTCCCATTGGCCTTAATGTAATGGAAAACTTTTGACTGTCCCTGTAAATAAACTATACATCCGATTTTCATAAAATTTGAAATGACTCGACAAAATTTTGCAACAATTATACATTTAAAATTTCAGACCATTCGGTTCGGTAGTTTCTGCTCTGTTATATACGGACAGACAGACAGACGGACTGAACGACGACTATAGGTGTAACGTATTTATATAATTACGAACGCACCCAAAAAGGGTATATTTATAATTGTTATTCATGTTGTGCATTGTGAATATCTATATCTATATTTACACTTGTATTTACCTCTCTAGATCTATTTTACTAATAATTATTCTTATTTACTTACTTACACAATGGTGCTACAATCCATGTAGGATTTTGACCTCCCTCAATATACTTCTCCAGACCTTCCGATCTCTGGCCTTTACTTTATAATTTATAATTTGGTTTTCTGCAAGATCTTTTTCTATCTCTTTTATCCAACTCTTCCTGGGTCTACCAATACTTCTTTTTCCAATTAAATTACCACTATAAATCTTCTTTGTGCTTCGCTCATCCCTCATTCTGATTAGATGGCCTAACCATTGCATTCTTCTTATTTTTATAGTATTTATTATATCTTTTTCATTATATAACTGTTCTAACTCCATATTTGTCCTTATACGCCATGTATTGTCTTCTTTAATAGGTCCAAAAATTTGTCTTAGGATCTTCCTTTCCCAAGAATAATTATTCAAAGTCATTTATTTTATAGTAACTTTTTTTTTTTGGGGGGGGGGGGGGTATTTGGTTGTATTTGAAATGTCTTAACTTCAGTGTTGCTACACATAAATATAAAAAAGTAAGTTTTATTTCAATATTAAAAGCAGTTCTATTCCTGATGAAACACGATGTATTTTTAAAGTTTAGTTCATTCTTTTTTCTTAAAAAAGGATGCAAATGAAAAAAAAAAAAAAATAATTATATAAACACATATCATTAAATTAAAATCAATGAATTCTAATTGCAGTCAATTTTTATTTGAGATATGTTTTGAAGGTGCACAGAGCCCGACCAATCTCCGTGTGAAGCCCGGGACACACATATTATTTAAGCTCCACACTTTCTCAAAATAATCTGGAGTTCGAAAATTTATACTCTACAAACAAACATGAAATCTTATGGGGCATTTAAAAAATTTTACCATTGATTTTTCTTTGAAAAGGCGCGTTATTGTTATGTTTGTAAGCTAATTAGAATCCTAAGGACATAAGTTATTGGCACAAGCATGTTTGCGTGATATTTAATTTTCAGAAAATTGGCAGTGCATTTGCAAAAACGTAGTAGTTCAGCGATGAGAAATAGTTGAAATATTTTTTAAATGACGATTGTAAGCAGCAATTTTCTTTAAAGCGTATTTTTCAGAGACTACACAAAGTGTATTTGCCCCCCCCCCCCCCAACCCTATAACTGCAGAGCCGGGTCACGCGCCCCTTGTGATCATCAGGCCCTGACCTTATCATTTATAAACCTCAGAAATAGGGGAACTTTCGAATCATGCGAATTGTCTTATTTTTAACTTCTAACACTGGAAAATTTTCTATAACTGGATGTGGTGAGAATCAACCTTAAAAAATGCAGTTGTTTCAGGATTTATTTTAAAAATCTGCTATTTAATGTATTTCTTTATCCTTTTATTTTGAAAGGATTTCTCTCTAATCATTTGGACTATGTTACAGTCGGGAAAAAAAGAAAAGTAAACATTCCCTGCCAACTCTGTAACTAATTATAATAGAAAAAAGTTATTGGTACCAAACGATTGGAAATAAAGTCTACTTTTAAATGAGGTACATAAAAATTTCTTAGAGAGTTATATACAAATGAAAACCAGGCTAAACTTTTTTTTGAAAGGCAACACCTAATTTTGACAATATATTTTAAATCTTCGGTTCAAACTATGCCTAAAAACAAAATTTCAAGTCATTTGAATGATAAGTTTTTGGATTGTAAACCTTTAAAATTTAGAGCGTCTAATGTTAAATTACGTTTTCATATTTTTATTAATACCTCCTGAAATTATAATTCTAATGTGATAATTAATTTTTTTTTTATTTAGTTATAATACTCAAAAACCCAAACATAAGTACATTTATTTGTAATTTAAAAAAATTTATAATATGAATTATGAATTACGAAATTAATATTTGAGAAAATTATGAATGGCAACCTACAATTTTTTTGATAGATTTATATTTACTATTTCCTGCTTAATGCGAATTTTCAATTTCAAATTTTTCTTCCATACATAGTTTTAGAATTATGAGTTAAAAACATCAAAATGATTTTTTTTTTTTTTTTTTTGGGGGGGGGGGGGTCGCCTATGATGTCCAGAAAAGTATAATTTCAAAAAAATATATATTTTACTCATTTTATTGGAACATTTGGGCTCGCAGTAGTTGAAACATATTAAACGAGTGAAATGTTCATAATGTCAAGAAATAATACATTGATAGAAATGACATAGACGTTCTGTAGAATTTCAACCATGGAGTACCGAACTTCAATTTGGATAATGCCCCTAAAATAGGTTTATTTTACCATAATTAATTTCTCGGAAACTAATCATACGAATTTCATGAAAATTTGGTTTTAGGCTAATTGAAGGGTGCAGAATCTATTTATGGTGTCAAAATTGCGTATTGCTGTTGGAAAAAAAGAAAAAAATATATTGGGTTCGTTTTTATATGTAAATGGTCCTCTAAGCAAATTTTATATACGTCATTTAAAAGTAGACTTTATTTCTAATCGTTTATTACCAGTAACTTTCTTCTACAATAGTTTGTTCCAGAGTTAATAGGGGGTGTTTACTTTTTTTCCACGACTGTACAATCGTATAAATACGTGGTGCATTACAGAAGTCGAGAATTTTCCTTCATAAAGATGTATTAAATATTATTGCAATTTAGAGGGGAGGGGTAAATATTGCTGAGGAATTATCACACTCTTTTATTCAATTCCTACTATTAGTTCACACTCTCCCTATATTTATTTATTTATATATTTATATATCTTGTTCAAATTTTCAATCGTTAATAAAATACTCATTATTTAAACTATCAAGTTGAAATAAATTTTTTAAAACTTGTACTGGATGACAGTTGATGTTAATACAGTTTTTTCAAATATTAATTAATTAATTAAATTTTAATTAATTAATTTTAGTTTTGCATGGGAAACAAAATGGCGGCCATTGGTTATTGAAGATCAATGAAAGTATTTTCAATAAGGGGTTACCATAGGGGGGGGACCCTGTTCTGTCGCCAAATACCGCCAAGTTTGTCGCCAACTTGGCGATATATAGCTAAATTTGGCGGTCAAAATGAGTCGCCAAAAGGGACGCCAACTTGGCGATATTTCTAATATTTCGTCAAATTCCCATAGAGTTCCATTGTAAACCTACTTGCTTATAGAAAATCAACAAATTGATATATCTCTCTATTCTAAAAAAAAGTAACTACCGCTGTCACCGCCGCCGCCGCCGCCGCCGGTTTTGATTTTTTTGTGACCGGAGGCCTTTCTTCGTTAATATTAACAAAAATAATGCATACAAAAATATGAAAATCGGTGGTTTTATACAGAAATGTTTGATAAACACGCTGATGCAGACAGCTTTCAAATCGAAGAATTATTTTTAGAGATATTTAATACTAAAGTTGGACAAAATCGTTCCACTAAAAAAGTTTTATAGCAGCAAAAACTATACGTGGCAGTGTAATCATTTTTAGATCATTTTATGCGTTAGAATTTGCCGGAGTGCAAATTGCATTAATTTTTTTATTTTGACTCATTTTTCGAAGTTTTATTTCTATTTTAAATTCAAATTTTCAGCATTTCTAGAGATATTTTTTACAGATTTCAGAAAATTGTACTAATTTAAACTGTTGCCAACTGTATAAAAAGCGCAAGCAATAATGTTTGCTTCAAATTAAAAATTTATTTACACGTGACTATTATAAACAGGAAAAAAACTTTCAAATTAGAATTAAATAATTACGTATAAAAAGCAGGAACTTATTAAAAATTACGTCATAAAAAGTATACACGTGAATTTTAAAAGAGAAAAGATATTGTAAAATAATAAATTCATTAACATGCGTTAGAAGTCTTAGGAGAAATTACGTCATATTTACGTCACATTATAGTTATCTCTCTATTCTAAAAAAAAGTAACTACCGCTGTCACCGCCGCCGCCGCCGCCGGTTTTGAATTTTTTGTGACCGGAGGTCTTTCTTCGTTAATATTAAAAAAAACTGTTGCATACAAAAATATGAAAATCGGTAGTATTATAGAAAAATGTTTGATAAACACGCGGATGCAGACAGTTTTCAAATCGAAGAATTATTTTAAGAGATATTTAATGTCAAAGTTGGACAAAATCGTTCCATTAAAAAAGTTTTATAGGAGCAAAAACTGTACATAGGAATTTAATCATTTTTAGATCATTTTATGCGTCAGAATTTCCCGGTGTGCAGATTGCAGTTAGTTTTTTAATTTGAATAATTTTTCGAGGTTCTATTTCTATTTTAAATTAAAATTTTCAGCATTTCGAGAGATATATTTTACAAATTTTAGAAAATTGTATTAATTTAAACTGTTGCCAACTGCATAAAAAGCGCAACCAATAATGTTTGCTTCAAATTAAAAATTTATTTTACACGTGACTATTATAAACAAAAAATATAAAAAGCAGGAACTCATTGAAAATTACGTCATAAAAACTATAGTTACACGTGAATTTTAAATGAGAAAGAATATTGTAAAATAATAAATTCAGTAACATGCGTTAGAAGTCCTAAATAGGAGAATTTACGTCATATTACACTTATTACGTAAAATGAACAAAAAATAATATTGCAAAACAGTTTTAATTTAAAAATTGCGCGAGACATTTACTTGACATTTTAAGATGATCATAATATTTCATTTCTAACAAAAGTATTTTGACGTGAATATTAAAAAGAGAAAGAAAAGTTTGGTGAAAATTACGTCAGATTATAATTGTCAGATTCAAATTATAATTCAATCTTCCGAAATCTTTTTAAAGGATGTAAAATTAGCGTGCTGTTAGAGTCTGCGGTGTCTGAACGGGGGGTTGACGAGCGTAGCTCGTAGGGGGCAGAGCCCCCTAGTTACATAAAAAAAAAAAACACAAAATAAAAAAAAAAGTTTAAATTTAGAAATTGCGCTAGACATTTATTTGATATTTTGAGAATTAATTTAAAATGTCTCATTTAAAAGAACTTTCTTTTCGCTTTGTTAAAAAATACCAGGAGACATAGACTCTCTTTACTTAATTCCTTTTATATTAGCTTATTTTGAAATGTTGTTACACGTGTATACGTCATCAAGTTATTTTTATTTCGACGTTTTATTTGTGTTTTTATTAATGTTGTACGAATTTATTTGTTCTTTCGTTATTTAAAATAAAAATTATATCAATTTGTATAATTTGGCGAGTGGTTTTACGATTTATATAATTTGGCAAAATTGGTCGACAGGATAATCAAGTAGTACCGCAGCGGATTTGGCGTTAAAATTCCCCAATTAAAGAGAAATGAATAGAAATTCGTTTATAGGGAGATCGCCACTGTTTTTTAAATTATAATTCAATCTTTCGAAATCTTTTTAAAGCCGATCAAATTAGCGTGCATTTAGAGTCTGCGGTGTCTGGACGGGGGTTGGCGAGCGTAGCTTGTAGGGGGCCGAGCCCCCTAGTTTTAATGAAACAAAAACTAATATTAGCTTAAGGAATTATATTAAATTTTTCTTTGATGACCTAAGTAGGAATTGACTTTAAAAACAAAATTTTTATATTACTTATTTCCTTCTATATATAAAAAAAAGTTTTGATTTGGAAATGGACCAATGAAAATCTGCGTAGATATTCCCGGAAGATCGGCATCCAATTTGAATGCTTAAGCATGGCCTTTCTTCGTTAATATTTAAAAAAAAATGTTGCATACAAAAATATGAAAATCGGTAGTATTATAGAGAAATGTTTGATAAACACACTAATGCAGACAGTTTTCAAATCGAAGAATTATTTTAAGAGATATTTAATGCCAAAGTTGGAAAAAAACGTTCCATTAAAAAAGTTTTATAGGAGCAAAAACTGTACATAGGAATTTAATCATTTTTAGATCATTTTATGCGTCAGAATTTCCCGGTGTGCAGATTGCATTTAGTTTTTTTTAATTTGACTCATTTTTTGAGGTTCTATTTCTATTTTAAATTTAAATTTTCAGCATTTTGAGAGATATTTTTTAGATATTTTAGAAAATTGTATTAATTGAAACTGTTGCCAACTGTATAAACAGCGCAAACAATAATGTTTGCTTCAAATTAAAAATTTATTTTACACGTGACTATTATAAACAGAAAATGTAAAATGTAGGAACTCATTGAAAATTACGTCATAAAAACTATAATTACACGTGGATTTTAAAAGAGAAAGGATATTCTAAAATAATAAATTCATTAACATGCGTTAGAAGTCTTAAATAGGAGAATTTACGTCACATTACACTTATTACGTAAAATGAACAAAAAATAATATTGCAAAACAGTTTAAATTTTAAAATTGCGCGAGACATTTATATGATATTTTAAAACGATCATAATATTTCATTTCTAACAAAAATATTTTTATGTGAATATTAAAAAGAGAAAGAAAAGTTTGGTGAAAATGGCGTCAGATTGTAATTGTCAGATTCAAATTATAATTCAATCTTCCGAAATCTTTTTAAAGCCGATCAAATTAGCGTGCTGTTAGAGTCTGCGGTGTCTGAACGATGGTTGTCGAGCGTAGCTCGTGGGGGGCAGAGCCCCCTAGTATTTATATATTTATAAATCTTGTTCAAATTTTCAATCGTTAATAAAATACTCATTATTCATCCTATCAAGTTGAAATAAATTTTTTAAAACTTGTACTAGATGACAATTGATGTTAATACTGTTTTTTCAAATATTAATTAATTGATTTTAGTTTTGCATGGGAAACAAAAGGGCGGCCATTGGTTACTGAAGATCAATGAAAGTATTTTCAATAAGGGGTTACCATAGGGGGGGGACCCTGTTCTGTCGCCAAATACCGCCAAGTTTGTCGCCAACGTGGCGATATATCGCCAAATTTGGGTGGCCAAAATGAGTCGCCAAAAGTAACGTCAACTTGGCGATATCTCTAATATTTCGCCAAATTCCCATAGAGTTCCATTGTAAACCTACTTTCTTATAGAAAATCAACAAATTGAGATATTTTAATATTGACTCCGTATTTAAAATTGATAATAATTTTAAATGAACATCAAATTTGTATGATTTTATACCTTTAACTCCATTTTGTCTGAATTTATATTTTAAAATGCAAAAAATCGCGGAAAAATATTGAATTGAAAGTATATGTTATTTGGTATTTTCTACGCAATTTTATTTTAGAGTCTGTGCCTGTGCGTACCGAAAGCGAGCGAAACCGAAACGGAACACTCAAGTTTTACTGATTTCGTCGAAATTCTCACGCATTTCATCTTGCAAGAAATATTTCTACCCGTCCGAACGCTTCAAAATTTTGTAGGTGATGTATTGACATGCTCTAAAAAGATTGTGTCAAAATATGGACGTTTAGTTGCTTTTAGCATAGAAAAAATATTGTCTTTGTGAGGCACGAAGTGACCTGCGATTGCCGCTATATTTGAAAGAGTTAAAATTCATATTTTTTTTAAACCGATTGCACCATCGATTTGAAGAAGATCCCAGCTTTAAGAGCATATTTTTGATTTGTCAGCACCTTTAAGGTTACACCTTGGCGTAGCGTTTCCACAAGGAGGAAAAACGACCCTTTTTTAAAACGTTTTTTCAAAGATATATTTTTTAATTGATTGCGGCATTTGAGACGATCTTTTAGAATATATATTCCGTTGTTAATTTTGCTAAACGGTTTGGCCGATGGAAGTTAGTAAATAATGACAAAATACTCCCCCCCCCCCCCTCTAATTTCTTTTTTCCGATCTTCATCCATCTCGATGCCTAAACAGGGCATCCGGCCCCACAAGTGGCCGAGATGTTCTGCTCTCAAAGCTGGTAGACAAAAGGTGCTGGGTTCGAACTCAATCGCACCCGTCGTCCTAATCGTTCAGGGTTTTCCGTGGTTTTCTTCAAACCTTGGATTTTCCTTGCGTAAATACGGGTTAGGTTCCCTTAGAAAGACCCCCACGGAGGACCTCCCTCCCTGGGGCCCATATACCTCGTATAGATAATTGTAACAAACAAACAAAACAGCGCATCTGCTCATGTACGAGCGCTTTTTTCTCTCGGAAGAACGGAAATGAGTTTTTAATGAGGGTTCTTTTTAAATGTTAATTAATAACTTAGCTAATTATTATAAATTTAAAATTCTAAGTCTCAGGTGCACCAGGAGAGGCCTTGGACTAAACTCTCACAAATTTTCAGTCTTGTACATGCCGTAGATTTTGTTAGCCATCACAGACAGACAGACACACACGCATACACAGACAAACCGAAACTTTCTTTTATTAGTATAGAAAATATTTTTTTTTCTTTGTCTTTTATTTTTAAAAAATGTCTCACTCTTTTTTCTCTCTCTTTCAAAGTGTTATAATTTTGGAATCAGAGGTCTTCTGTATTATAAACATCCCACTTTCTGTTCATGTGGCATTTTAAAATGTGAAGCAATTTTTATTTTTAAAGACATATTTTGAATAAGTTTGAAAAAAAAATCATTTGAGTAAATTTAGAAACAAGATGAATACATGTTGACGTATAATAGCTTATATATACTTTTTGTTTATTCTTTCACAATCGCATATTTTCTTCATTTTTCTTCTTCAATTCTTTCATATCTCAAGAGCATTACTTTCTATGCTTATTTTAAATTATTTTTATATTTTTGTTTATTTTTATTTTTTTAAACTATTAATAGTGTAGAATATCTTCTCACGTTAGCTTATTAATTTCTAATTAAGGTATTTTTAAAGCAGAGCCTGATTAAGGTTGTGTGGGACCCAAGGCCCAGCACCTTTTCATGCCCCCCTCACACCAAAATAGCTGCTATTTTTTTTTTTTTTTTTTTTTTTTTTTTTTTTTTTTTTCGGGAGCATAGGGGAGGGGGTTATCATTAAATATTATGATACGGTTTCAAAGTTAACCAAAATATTTTTTAGAAAATAATTGCGGAAAACTGTAATTTTAAGAACTCTTTTTCTTAATAATTTTAATCAATTTAGGTCCCCCACCAATAGTTGGCCCAAGACCATGGCCTAGTTGACCTGTGCGATAATCAGACCCAGTTTCTAAGTAACTGAAATCATTTTCATCTGCTGTCTGTTTTCATTGAATAAACAATCCTTAAATTTTCTTTTTTCCGCATATGTTTTTTCAATCTAATTTCATTTTAATATTTGAAGTCATTTGTATTCTAAATTTCGATAAAATGAAATACTTTCTGAAAGATTAATGAACTAGTTGTTAGCCGTGACTTCGTTCACGTAACATGCCAGACAGTTCTAAAAGATGTATCTTTCCTGCTCAACAACGCAAAAATTTCTACACATTTCCTAACTCATTTTTAAATATAAAAGCATAATACTTCCAGTCGTAGTTATCGAAGTAATTTGTTATCGAACTTTTTTTTGTTATTCTCCTGTAGCTGAATTACATCTTGAGCTACAAGATGTAATTCAGGTGTAATTCAGGACTATTGCTGTCTCAGGGTGGCAGGTTTTTTTGTCCCTTATCTACACTGTCTGAAAAGTTGGTTCAAAACTCAAATTTGACTGCTTTTTTTTTAAAGGTGTTCTACTTTATAGTTTTTGAATAAGGGCGGCCAATCAGGTTTGGCAAGTCTCTTCCAAAGTGGAAAAAACCGTGGAAAAGACCATGGAAAAAACCGTACGGAAGAAATAGGTTTCTTCCAAGTAAGAAGAAAAGGGAGAAGCTGTTATTTAAGAATTTATCACATAAGTTTTAACTTTGTAAAATACAATAAATGAATTCTCCTTATAGATAACCTTCAGTAAATTTCATTAGACCTATACAAATTTAATTAATTCTATATACTAAATTAATAATTACGTCAGTTTTTTAGCCAAGATCACACCCGTCGAAAGTTTTTCAATCATTGGCTATTGAAGAAAAGAAATTTTATCCAAAATACACAAAATCAATGCATTTCAATGCATTTCAAAAATGCATTTCAATTTAACCAGCCTATTTTTTACTTTCTTCTATCTTCAATAGAAGAAAGTATTGTAATCCAAATTTTTTTCGACTTCCGGTTTTCGACGGATTTACATGTTTTAGGGGTCAGAGATCCCCCAAAACATGTTTATAGAAAATGTCTGTGAGTCCGTCTGTCTGTCGCCATTGTACCATCAAAAAGTGTATGAAGTTATGCATAGAATTGAACCAAATTTTTATTTTAAGTTTTTGGCTATGGCAAGCGGATCCTCCCTGAATTTGGAAAAAAATTCGCCGGTAGGGAGCGCTGTAATAGCTATTTTTGTGCGATTTTGAATATTGTACAATCCAAAAGTATATGAAGTTATGCATAGAATTGAACCAAATTTTTATTTTAAGTTTTTAGATATGACAGGTAGGTCCTCCCTGAATTTGTAAAAAATTCGCCGGTAGGGGGCGCTGTAATAGTGATTTTTGTGCGATTTTGAATATTGTGTACCATCGAAAAGTATATGAAGTTATGCATAGAATTGAACCAAATTTTTATTTTAAGTTTTTGGATATGGCAGGTAGGTTCTCCCTGAATTTGGAAAAAATTCGTCGGTAGGAGGCGCTGTAACAGCGTTTTATGTGCGATTTTGAATATTGTACCATCAAAAAGTGTATGAAGTTATGCATAGAATTGAACCAAATTTTTATTTTAAGTTTTTGGCTATGGCAAGCGGATCCTCCCTGAATTTGGAAAAAATTCGCTGGTAGAGAGCGCTGTAATAGCTATTTTTGTGCGATTTTGAATATTGTACAATCCAAAAGTATATGAAGTTATGCATAGAATTGAACCAAATTTTTATTTTAAGTTTTTAGATATGACAGGTAGGTCCTCCTGAATTTGGAAAAAATTCGCCGGTAGGGGGCGCTGTAATAGTGATTTTTGTGCGATTTTGAATATTGTGTACCATCGAAAAGTATATGAAGTTATGCATAGAATTGAACCAAATTTTTATTTTAAGTTTTTGGATATGGCAGGTAGGTCCTCCCTGAATTTGGAAAAAATTCGTCGGTAGGAGGCGCTGTAACAGCGTTTTATGTGCGATTTTGAATATTGTACCATCCATAAGTGTATGAAGTTACGCATAGAATTGAACCAAATTTTTATTTTAAGTTTTTGGCTTTGGCAAGCAGATCCTCCCTGAATTTGGAAAAAAATCGCCGCTAGGGGCGCTGTAATAGCGATTTTGCATATTGTACCATCGAAAAGTGTATGAAGTTATGCATAAAATTGAACGAAATTTTTATTTTAAGTTCTTCGCTATGGCAAGCAGGACCTTCCTTAAATTGGGAAAAAAATCGCCGGTAGGGGGCGATTTAATAGCAATTTTTGTGTCATTTTGAATATTGTACCATCTAAAAGTGTATGAAGTTATGCATAGAATGGAGCCAAATTTTTTGTGTTTCTGTTTGGTCATGGCATGAAGGTCCTCCCTGAATTTGGAAAAATTCCGCTGGAAGGGGGCGCTATAATTACGATGTCTGTACCATTTTCTTTAGTGTACAATCGAAAAGTGTATAAAATTATGCATACAATTGAACCAAATTTTTTGTGCATGTTTTTGGCTCTGGCCAACAGGTCCTCCTTGAATTTGGAAATATCGCGCGGTAAAGGGGCTCTGTGATAGCGATTTTTGTATACTTTTCATGATTTTTCGTAGTTCTATTGTTCATCGGCGGCTCGTGCAAAGACGGGAACTCGCTTCCTGCTAAGCCGGCTATTCGCAAACATCTGATATCAATAGAAAATAAGGAAAAACTATTAATTTTAACAAATATCATGATATAGATTAACTTGTTGTTAGTTCATTTAATTGACTGAAGCAGGAATTTAAGATGAAAATCAAAGTTGGTATAGTAATGAACTAATTATATTGAAGTATTAACATGTGTAACTAGTTTTTGAAATATTAAGATGTATAAGATAGAAGAAAGTTTTGGGATTGGCACATCCAACTAGTTTTATTATTATTTAGACTTCTGAAACTAGTAGTAAATAGTGCGGATCATTTACCAATGGTAGAATGAAACTCATTTAAACAATAGACAGTGCTTTTAATTTACATCAATTGTCTTAAGTAATATACAATAATTACTGTATTGAAAATTTCATTGAAATCTAGTATAATAAAACAAAAGTTTTTTAGCAATAGAATGATGCAATCGGTTTCTCAACTTAGAATGGATGAATGCAAAAGATGAAAAAAATTCTAAATGAAAGTTAAAATTTTAGTGTTATAATCACCTTGAGTTAAATAGTTAAAATGCATATAAAAGCACAAATAATTATACAAAAATGACTTTTAGGGGCATACATATAATATAAGGATATTTAAAATTCATTAAAAATATCTTAAAATACATTAGAAAAATCCAGGACGTTTTCAGCCATAACAAGGCCGTCATCAGTAGGGTTTAAATGTTGTTATTATTGTCTTTTCACGTATTCGAGAACTGTCCAGAAGAAAACCCTGTAATTTAAAGGTTGTACGTCAGATGACATGCCAGATAAAGTTACTATAGATACATATAGATGCTATACAGCATAATAGATGAAAGCTTTTTTTTTAGAATTTGAATAACTTAACCTAGTATGTCATCTGACGTACAACCTTTAAAATACAATGTCTTCTTCTGGACAACTCTCGAATAAGCGCAAAGAAAAGAATAATCACATTTAAATACCACTGATGACTGCCTTGTCATGGCTGAAAACGTTCTGGATTTTTCTAATGTATTTTAAATATCTTCATATTATATGTATGCCCCTGAAAATACTTTTTGTACAATTATTTGTGCTTTTATATGAAAAAAAATATTTCTAAAACTAAACTAAACTCTGTGGCTATACAATCCATGAAGGATCAAAGACGACAGTGCCCATCTTTGTTTTCTTCACCCGGGGGCCCCGAGGTGCTATACAACATGCGTCCCGGCCAGGTGGTCAGCCTAACGCGAGACACTCGGTGTTTAGTTCCCAAGCAAGCTTGGTACTCATTTTATCGACCCCGAAGTGATGAAAGGCTGAGTAAACCTTGCCCAGTCGGAAGTCGAACTCTCGACCTGAAAAAATTATTTCACGTTTTGCAAAACTTGGAGAGTTTATAAGCATTTCAACATACCCATAGATATTTTTAGAACATTAGTCTTTTAAAATCAGCATTCAGATGTGCATAATAGATGTTAGTATAAATAATTACAAATTCGTTTATTTACTGTGCTGCACAGTAGAACCTTTAAAATATGCATTTTTAATAATGCCCTTCCTAATCTAACTAAATGGCGCCCTTGCTGTCGGATCTGATTGCCAACTTCAATATAAAGGTCATGCTATGATAAACAGCTGCAATAAGCTATGTACATTTTGTTGTAATTGATTTTGTTGATCATATTTACATAACATATTTACTGTAATAAGTTACTCAAAATACTTTTTTTCTTTTTCAGATCAATCCGCAATGCTAATATTGCACATTTCCAGTTTGAAAAGATCGAAAAACTTCTAAAAACAACTTCATTTCACTCTCTAGAAAACACAGAATTTTATAAAAGACTGTACTTCGTAGGGATAGCACTCCATGCCATTCATTTCAGCATAAGAAACGAACCCTACCTCGCAGAGAAGTTCATCACTTGTCTCAGAATGTATTTTAGTGTCACACCCGATCACATCATCACCATTTTTGAGGTGAGAAGTGTTTTACACGCATGTTTTACTGTATTGAATAAGTTACACTTATTCAATAAATATGCCGAAGAATTTGAAAACCTGATGCCCGAGTGTTTAGTTTACAGAAATCCCCGTAAACTTGCTCATCTCGCTGGATGCCAAATCAGAGAGAATTTGAAAGTTTCCAAATTTCCTCTACCTGCAGCAATTGAAAAACTAGATTTACCGAAAAGATTAAAAAACTTTATTGCAGGTGATGTGAACAAATACTGAAAATATTCTGCACAAAAAGCTGGAATTAACAGGATTACTCCTTCTAATATCTTTGTTGCTGTTTTTTTTTTTTTTTTTTTTTTTTTTTTTTTTTTTTTTTTAATTTATTTAGTGCTTGTATTTTATCTCCCATGTGAAAATGTTTTATGTAACTTTTTCTGTAGATAAATGTAAAAAAGAGAAAATATGTTTCTAGTAACTGCCGATATCAGGGATTTTCTGTGTTTCTTGTATATGCATAATAAACTAATAGATACTAATATTTTTTTGTATTGAGTTTTTTCATACATACATTCCATGCATTTTTCATCCCATTATCTATATGTTTTTAAGACAAGGCTGTTTTTTTAGTCATCTGGCCTGAGTCTTCTACTGAACTGGGATTTTGGTAATTACTTTTTTTTAATGAAAGCAGTTTATTTGTAGCTGTGCCAGTACGCGCTATTTTTTTTTTTTTAAATGCCATTTTTATATTTTAATTTTAAAAGTCTTTTATGAAATTTCTTCATATCGGTGGCAATCGGTTTAGTTCCATTGTAGAAGAGAGAAGGTAAACAATGAGAATTACTATATCATTAAGGATGCCATTTTTGTATTACAATTAAAAATAACTTTTTAAAAACTTTTGAACAGAAAATGACGTCACGATTTTAAATGACTCATTTTTACCCATAATGCTGTTATATTTCAATATTTTTCTATTCAGCTGATACTGAGATGGAGACACTTATGGACGATTCTCAAAAGGTGGGCACTGGACACAAGTCATAACTTTAAGCCTTTCAAACATAACTTTAATTATCATTGACTTTATTATTATTATTTTTTTTTTTACATTGAATTTCTAATTCTATTCAGAGACAGAAAATGACATAATTTATTGTAAAAGCTTTGTATAAATATCTTAAAATTTTATTGTTTTATGCTAAAGAGGCTAATTTCGGACATTCATAACGTTAACAGCTCCAATGTACCACCAAGAAAAAGAGTTTTAACTTTTTTCCAAGTGGTTCTAATGGTATAAACAACGAATGCATAAAGGAAACGGATGATTTTTTGATAATTTCGTTAAGAGATGGCAGGCTGATTTATTGCTTTTTTGAAGATAGAAGGACTTTTCTATAAAGAATTTTTCTGTATTTTGTTATGTGCGAAAGTAACGTACTGTTAAGCTCGGGTATCTTGGCATTTCACGCACGGAGATTCAGACGATTCTATTCTGGATAATCGGTAAAATGTTGTAACGTACTAGAGAGAATGGCATCCATAATTGGCGCGTTAGCCTAAAATAATGACAACCATAAGCGGAAATATACTTTTTATAAATGTAATGTTTAACTGTGGTCGTTTCTAATAGCAATAATTTTATTAATAATTATGATATTTAAAAACTTAAACGATGCTTCTGGTAATAAAAATGATGATACTAATGATCGGAATGAACTGTAAAAGCACCTAGACATATTTTCAACAATGGCAATTCTTTATATGTAAAAATTAATGCAGATCATTTCATAATATTTTAAATATGAATTTATTAATGATTTTATAATTAAAAAGATACGTCTGAATTTTTTTTAAATGCCTACATTATGTTAGGATGTTTTCATTGTGTATATAAATCTCTTTTTTTTTTTCTAACTGAATTTAAAATGTTAGACATTTATATAAATTAATAGCTATTACATGTGACTTTAATCATGTAACATTTAAAGAAGAATAAATGCATTAATCAAGAGAAAAAATTCACTTACGATAATTAAGCACATGTACAATTAACCAACTCTTAATCTCATTTTAAAGTAGATAAAATTTGTTAAGCTCCCAGTTTGCATATTTTTATTTTTATACATAGGATCATATGAATGCCCTTCAAAAGCTCGAAATTTCAGACACTTTTCCTAAGATTAATTAGAGAATGAATTCATTTCCTTCTAATTTTATTTTATTATCTCTATTTATTCTATTTTATATTTATTTCATTTATGCATATTGAGATATTTTTAACTATAGATTTCGATATTTAAATATATATATATATATATAAGTATCAGAAACGGATAACTGATTCATTACAATATTTTTTATTGGTTTTTCCATAGTACCTTTAAAAAATAGGGAGGAGGGGGGGGGGAGAATTTTATGTTTAATTAATGGCATTGGCTTTTTGAATTATTTGTTTATTTAATCAATCGATGGTGCATTGATTGGAATAACATGAGCGTCTATCAGATTTTACGCCTAGTGCCGGGTGACCATCTGAACTACATTTGCTATCACTCTGCATGGTTGCAGCATTAAATTAAGTAATTATAAAACCGAATATTTTATTTTAAGAATGTACACTAGAGATGCTAATGTTAAACCTATGGGAGCATTCACTTCAAATGTATCACTTATATTTTTAATATTTTTAAATGATTTTTTTTTCTTTTTGCGTAGAATAGCTGAGGTTGATCTCTAACCGGGCTAGTTTTTACCTTTTTCGATTTAGGGTGCTTTTTTTTAATAATGAGTACACTTTCACTTTCAGAACCGACTCCGAAAGTGAAAGTAACTTTATGTATTATAAAAGAAATCTAAAAATCTGTATACTAAAACTTTGTAAAAATCGAAAAGTAACCCGTTTATAGATCGACCTCAGCTATTCTAGGGAAAAATCATTTAAAAATGTTAAAATACAAGCGAGAAATTTTAAAAGAATGTTCCCTTCCTTCTCAAAAAATTTCAACACTTTTAAAATCCCATTTCGCTCCTTGGAATGCATAATTTTCTTTTTCCGTGGCATTTTGTCAAGGCGAATATGGTTGACAAAGATCGATAATAATAATTTAAAAGACAAACAGCAAAATCAACCTCAAATACAAGCATACGCTACGATCTGAAATAATAAAATCACCATGGAACAAGGAATATACATTTTACAGTTATTTCAAACTTCTTTGAAAATCACAGATAAAAGAGCAAACTTGTACTGGTGGTGCAAACGCAAATCCCTATTTCCGGGATTTGGCGGATTGACCGTTCGCCAATTACGCATTACGCACTTGCACTAGGCAACCTTTGACCCTGAACCCCTGGTCAGAAGTAGATTCTCCCAAGGTCATCTGCCAATATACCAGAGCTTAGCAGTGCGTAACAAAGCATTTGATTTTATTATTATTATTACTGGATAACAAAAGTTAATTATACATATATATATGTATACAGACACATTTACTACATTTTTAGTCTTAAGAATTTTTTAAATACTAAGAGCAACGTCCAAAATCTGTAACGTATGTGCGAAAAAATGTCCAAAATTTGTAACGTACACAACTGCTAATTAAATGCTTTAATAATTAATTTTCCAGAATAGTTGCTGTCTTTTAATGTTTGTGTATAATTTTGTAGACATACTATTAAAAATATTTATATATTATATTTATAGACAAAATACTATACTATTAAAAAAAATTGGCCTTAAATTTGAAAATTTTAAAAATTACATATAGTTAACGTTTAATGATCCCACCTTTTGAAAATCTCCCTTATCTCAGAGGGCTTCAGTGGGTGAAAATGATGTCATAGTAAAAATGACATGAGTATTTTCTTTGATAAAACTAAATCTTTTACTATGAATGTGTCTAAAATTAAATTTCTGGATTTCGCCAGCACTCAGATTAAAACTTCAAGTAAAGAGTGCGAATGCTTACATGAAAAATTGTGAATGGCAAACGTGCCATCAAGTTTGGGAAATTATTTATTAAATATTGATTCGTTATTGTAATTATTATTATTATTTTTTTTTTATAAATCAGTCAATTAGTTCTTTTAAAGATTTTCCTTCGACGGGTTTCAACTCGTTGTTTAATATTCAGCATAACAAATGGCTGATGATGATTTTGCTAATTAGATATTTCGTAGTCTAAAATATATCGCTCCCTTGCTTCAAAAGTGCCACAACTAAAAAAAATTCAGTTTTTCAGGAAATGCGAGAAACAGTTTCCGGGCTCTGTAGGTAAATTTTAGTTGATGTAGTGATGTCACTAAGAAGAACTATGCATATAACAATATTATTGTTGTATGTATAGTTCTTTTTAGTGACATCACTAGATCACTTGCGCTCCTGGACGATGAGAAATACTCAGGTTCCAGCGTTGCAAGGCAAGAGCCTATCTAGTGAGTTTGGGAGACCTTGGGGTTGTTTCAGTGAGAAACATCTGCTATTAGAACTAGGGTTCTATATTATTTTTTCTCTTAATATATTATATATTGTATGGCCTGTGTACTGGAATTTCAAAGTAACATTCTTTCCTTATCTGAAACTGGATTGAGCTGGTGAAAATGTACAGATGGAATGAAGGGGGAAAAAAGATGGTTGGAGAGGGGTGTGAACGACCTTTTGAGATGTCTGTTGAAGATGGGGAGACAAAGGCATTCCACGAACGAGGAAAAGAGCTTGGAATGCGAGCCTGGTAGAAACCCTGGGGGGTTACGTTGAGTAAAAGCAGAGGGTGCGGAAAGCAGTCGTTTTTGGCACGGAGCGTGGCAGTTAGAGCCGAGAGCGCAGAGTGGACAGTAGTTCCTGCGGATAGCTCTTAGATAGAGCGTAGGATTGAGTGAGGCTCGCAGAGCTTAGACTTAGAGCCCATGTGTTGGGAGATTGAGATTGATCTCCGGAAAAGCTAATTTAATGCGTATAGAGTGAGAGTGATATAACGTAGTTTTAACAGTACACAGCCAGCTTTACTGTATTTAATTTAATGTTGAACCGGATCACCTACATCCGAGTTTTAAGTGTAAATAGTGTTTTGTATTGTGTAAATAGGGTGTAAATAAGCTGTTAATTTAGTTAATTCAAAGCGTTGGTTTTCATTTAAACAATCCTCTCAGTGCGTGACCGATATCACGTAATCATATCGGTGGTGGCAGCATATAAATAGCATGGAATTTCTTCCAAAGTTGTGCGGACTAAGAGGAAACTCCGACAAATTGGTGGCAGCGGTGGGATAATTTGTCGGAGTTTCCTCTTAGCCCGCACAACTTTAAAGAAATTCCGTGCTATTTTTATGCTGCCACCACCGACATGATTACGTGATATCGAGTGATATTACGTGATATGACAAAACGAATTTTGTCAAGATCCTGCTAGACGATAGAGTGAAATGTAAGGAGGAGAATCAGTCAGTGTTTGGAACATGGAACAGCTCGGCAGGCGAAGATCGTTCTCTCTGGGGAGCTCCTTACTAAACAGAGTAACTTTTTTTTTTTTTTATGTAAGCACGCGGCAAATGCTATGACATGAAAAAGTCAGGATTTTGGCTTGTGAAATTCTCTTATGGATGTGATTACTTTCATTGTACTTGAAATGCTTTTTGTTTTTTCATTAAATTCCTTATGTTTTTATATTGAGACCGTACGACTTTTTTTCCACTTAAGGGAATATTCTGTTATAGTTTTTCAGAGGTTTTACTGTATTTCGTATTCTTTAACGTTAAGATTATTCCATTTGAAGTTAATTAATGTAAAATGCGAGGCGAAAACATTACACGTTCATGCAGAGTGAATTACACTGGATGCACACATTCGAGAAACATTTAAGTTCAGTTTATTTTACAAAACATTTACTCTTCTGTAATTCTATATAAGGTAAATTTGAAATTGATTTCTTGTTCTTGATATTTTCCTTACTTTGATACAGGTTGGGACAAATAAGCTCGAATACACGATATCAACACTAACCCAAAATGCTGTTTTGGCTGTTCAGTTCACTGCTCAACAATCGCAACTCTTTCGGACACAAGGATGTACACATTTTTAAACGTATAGATATGAAATTGGTAGACCTAAATATGGAAGCGATTTGGAATTGAAATGATTTTTCCATTTTTTGATAAATAAATTACCTAACGAGTTATAAGCGTTTTTGATCACGTGACAAGGCCTTTTCCTCCCTCTGTTGACTGGTTTTTCTGCTTTCGTGAAAGATCTATTGTGTTTACAATAAAACGGAAAACGACTTTCGATTGCGTAGTTTCTGAATAACAACATCTGCCAGTTTCATGCGTTTCCGAACAAAAATGATTTAAAACTTATGCTATAAAGTTCCTTCTTTGGATTTGAAAACAGCCTTAAGGCTGTTCTCAAATCCATATGGTCAACTTTCTGACATAAGTTTAAATTGATTTTTGTTCGGAAACGCATAAAACTAGCAGGTGTTGTTATTCAGACACTGTGTAATCGAACTGTTCTTTCCTTTTTATTGTAAACGTAATAGATCTTTTAGAAAATGGTGTCAAACTTGACGTTTTGAACAGAATTTCTATATGAGAGAAGAAAAAGAGTCAGGAAGGGAGAAAAAACGCGTCGCTCACGTGAACCATTTCGCTTATAACTCGATAGGTAATCTATTGATCAAAAAATGGAAAAAACAGTTCGATTCCAAATCGCTTTCCTACTCAGCACTGCCAATTTTGTACCTTTACATTTATAAATGTGTTAGTGAATGTGTAAAAACGTTTTGCTCTAGTTGACGAAAGCAGTTGAGAACTGCCTTAAGGCTATTCTCAAATCCAAAAGGGCAACTTCCTGACATAAGTTTTAATTTATTTTTGTTCGAAAATGCATGAAACTAGCTGGTGGTGTTGTTCAGAAACTATGTCATCGAGCTGTTTTTTCCATTTTTTTACAAACGCAATAGATCTTTCAGAAAATAATGTCCAAGTGGATCTTTTGAACTGAATTTCCGCGCGAAAGTAGAAAAATCACTCAAGAGCGGGCGAAAAACGGGTTTGTCACGTGATCGATATCGCTCATAACTCAATGGGTAATTGATGGATCAAAAAATGGAAAAAACAGTTCAATTCCAACTCGCTTCCATGGCCAGGGTTTCCAATTTTATATCTTTCCGTTAAAAAATGAATTTGTAAATGTGTCAGAACGTTTTGCGCTTGTTCAGCGGAGCAGTTAAGAACAGCCTTAAGGGTGTTCTCAAATCCAAAAGAGCAACTTTCTGACATAAGTTTTAATTTACTCTCTTAAAACGAATGAGTGGATTTGTCTACTCAAGAATGAGCACTAATTTATTGGATCGTGAATGAGTTGATTTTTAAACGCGTCACTCATCTTGATTTAAGCTCTTATTCTTCTATTTTACTCAACGAGAGCGACCGAAAAACAGCTCAACTTGATTAGCAAGCTAGTTTCCTGCCGCTCTTTTGCGAGTCGTTCTCAGAATCGTTCGTCTCGTCTTATCGTGTCTCTGGCCTGCTTCAAGATGGACGCTGATGTGTAGATAAATATGTAAACATTCAAGAAGTTTTCTTAAAGAAGGAACGAAAGGATGTGTCTGTTTTATTCGGTAAGTTTTATAAAAGCATTTAATTTATCCTTACTTTTTAGTGGAATTGTATGTAATGATTTAAATTTATAATTTTTAATGCACGTTGTAACACATTCTCCCTCCGTCACGCTGCAGGCAGCTAATTTTAGAAATGCTTCTATATTTTAAAATTATTCTGCCTTTTTATTTTTTACTTATTTATTTTCGTTTAAAATGTCCTGTTTATTACTTTGTTGAGAAATAAATAAATAAGCTGATCATAGCGTCATGTTAAAGCAAGGGTCGGGGGAGGTGAAAATAATAAAAGTTTACTTTTTCGTGTGACGAAACTTTTTGTCAGATATAACAGTTCTAAGTATTTTGTAAAAATAATTTTTCAGATAAATCATATCAAACAAAAATACGTTTTATAATTTGTAGTAAATAATTTTGTGAAAAATTACTAGAATTCCTCCCTAAAATTTTCCAGAAAATTGTTTCTTTCTCCAAATACAGAATTTTAATTCAAGGTTGATATTCACTTATACATTTTTTTCAATCTAATTATATTTTCAAAAGTCAATTTTATTCCTTAGAAGTACAATAGTTTATTTCTGTACAATACTATTTGTGTAAAAGAATTCAAATAATTACATAAACAGTGTTCTACTGCATCCATTCACCATCACTTTTCAGCAATTCCCTTTCAATTTTCCGAGAGCTATATTTTCCAATTTACCTTCCTGACAATAGGGGTAGCCGGGGTAAAATGAGTATATTTTTTATTATTATTTTACCACACAAAATTTTTTGAAAAATTAAAAGTGTGAATGAAATGGTCACATATCTGGCAATATTTAAACTTTGTAAAAACAAACTAGCAGCATACTATTTTTTTTCTTTTCTTACTGGTATGGTGAATTATTCATTTGTCCCTCATTTCAAAAGATTTAAATAAAAAATAAGATAATTTTGGTATAACCAATCACTAAATTCTTTTCACAATTATAAACATGGGTGCAAGACCTTCAGTCTCGGAAAGATTTTTGGCTGGTTGTAAATTATATTTTATATTGAAATAATAGCAATTTTACTAGCAAAAACTTTTAATTGCTCTTTTTTATTGTAAAAAATCCATTTTCAGCCATAAATCAAGACTGAGATTGTCTAGCCCATCGCCAGTAGGTTATACCTAATATTCGGAAAAGTTAAGTCTTGGCTTGGATGGACTTCTTGCACACATGATAAAATCATTTTTATTGTTGTTTTTCTGTATCTTTTTTCTCTCCCCCCCCCCCCCCCCAAAAAAAAAACATTTATGCTGCAAAGAAAATATTTCTGTTAAAGACTGTATATATACAGGGGT